>OZ018356.1:3965530-13603225 GCA_963969515.1 Yponomeuta evonymella | reverse complement strand
TACAGGTGCATCACAAACAACCATCCCATTTATGAGAAAAATAAATCATTTTGGAGTTGAAATTACTATTTCGATTGATGTCATTCATTGTACAGATGGCATGTTCATGGCTTAAGTTAGTGTGGACTTACCAATTCGATGGCATGCTCGTAGAGTATTTTATCACAGACTGCGGGTGTGACGCCGACTTCGTGGAGCCTCCTTGACTCGTTGAGGATCCATTTGTACTTTCCATTCATCAGCGATACAACTGCAAGGAAACACAAATTATTGGATGATGTTTAAATGCATCACTTGCTGGGGAGCAAGCTTCTTTCTCTATCAATGCATTTACTGAGTCTGATACAGACGTAGGTGCTTCTACTATTAAACTTCCTTAAATTTATTTCTGCTAAAAGTGGGTCGGTCTGCGCGTCCGTCTACGCATCATTGACGGTCAAGCTCGGATGGCGTCGCAATGCTTACACCTGCAGCGTACGGTCCGGTAGCGCGGCGCATGTACTAGCAGTCTCAGCCGCACCAGAGACGGCTTACTCAGCAGTCGGCTTACGTCACAACGCTTACCGCTGCGGACCTGCAGCGTACGGTGGCAGTAGCGCGGGGCATGTACTAGCAGTCTCAGCCGCACTAGAGACCGCCTACCCAGGAGTGGGCGGACGGCGAGAGGCAATGCTTACCGTTGCGGATCTGCGCGTGGGCTGCATCGTCCGGTCACGCTCGTCCGAGCAGTCCCAGCCGCCCTGTCGACTGCCGACCCAGTAGTGGGCGGACGGCGAGAGGCTATGCTTACCGTTGCGGACCTGCGGCGTGGGCTGCAGCGTGCGGTCCCGGTAGCGCGCCGCCGCGAGCCGCAGCCCCGCGGCCAGCGCCTGCATCGCTTGTACCAGCAGCCCCAGCCGCACGCTCTCGTTACTGCGCTCTGCGAATGCAACCACAATTCCTGAATATCTACGTAATTGGATCGATTGATAGATAAGACATTTATTTAATGGGGCATTTTTTTTGTTTTTATTAAGCAATGGAAACAGTGTATCGTATGATTATTTATTAATCTATTAAAAGTAGGATTTATTTTAGTATATTACTAGCTGTCCCGGCGAACTTCGTACCGCCACAGAAGCCGTTTATACGATTCTTGCACAACGGCATCTATTTTTAAAACACAACGTTCGCTCGCACAACGCCATCCTTTTTAAACTTAACATAAATATTATCCCACGGGAACGCATTACCAGGATATGAAGTATTCAGGTCTTTGTCTATCTGTAAGCCAAGTTTCACGTAAATCCGTTCAGCCGTTATTGCGTGATTGAGTAACAAACATCCAAACATCTTCACAAACTTTCACATTAACAATATTGATAGGATATGCTTTGCCAACGTTCACTGCAAGCATTTATTGTGAAAGTGAAATATCTTAAGCAAAAAAATATAAATACAACTAGCTGTGCCCGCGACTCCGTTCGCGTACATTTCGATTTTTACGAAGCAGCATTTGTATGGGGGCCACGTCTTATCATAACTGGAGCTAGAATTTAAATAGCCTATCCTGTGTCCCAGATGTCTATGTTTTTATACCAAATTTCATCAAATTCGGATAATTGGTTTAAGAGTTATGGAGGAACATACATACATACACACATACAGAAAAAAATTCTAAAAATCGTGAAATTAGTTTCAGTGTCATATATTGAGCCTATAAACACAATATCTCTGAAAACAAACTAACTTACTCCATGACCGACCCTTACAGATTTATTATTAGTATAGATTACAAACTTAATTCCGAAATCACTTAATTGATTTTTTGTCGGAAGAGTCTGATCAGGTTCAAGTCGGACTTTCCCGATTCCGGAGTTACGTTAATAAAGTGTAGTGCTTTTCCGTGTGGCGCCGGATGAAGAATAGTGTCACTCCATCCATTTCCTCCCGTGGATGTCGTAGAAGGCGACTAAGGAAATAAATTACCAGAAGACGGGCAGCAGCGTCTTCTTGAGATTCCAACCACATACTGCGAACGCCAACCCGCCTGCCAAGCGTGGCGATTATGGCGAAACCCCTCATGGTTATGAAAACCATGAGGGAGGCCTTTGTCCTGCAGTGGGCGCCAAATGGCTGATCATGATGATGATGATGATGTGCTTACGAAAGTTTTAGTTTTATGATGTTACGTTGGGGGTGTTATGTTACGTAGGAGTAGCCAAAACATTTTTGCAGTTCTAATTTTATTTTTGTATGATCGAACCTGTATATATCGATAAATACCATTATCGATGTCGATAAAGACAATTACCGATAGCGACAAATACAATTCTGCACATACGGGAAATAGGTGAGTGGCGCCAGAGATTCGTGCGGTGTCTCGGAAGCTCGAAGGCTCGGTTCGGCTAAGGGTTTTTCTAGGCGGCTAAATACTGAAAGCACTACATAAATCATAAATATAGCTACCGTCCGAGTTGTCCATAAGTGCTGCAATGGGAGCGCCGCAGGACACGGCCAGATCCGAAAGCAGCTCCGCTAGCATCAGCACGAAGTTGAGCTGCGAGAACACCTTGCTGTGCTCCTCCTGTCAGGGACACGAGCCTCGATTTTATTCATGGTAATAAACATTTAAAGGCTCTTCGAAAACAATGGAAAACACTGTGAAAATTATGGCTCTAACAAAAATAATGCTTTTTGCACAGAGCGAAGTGTGAAAAAATTGTTACAGTGCAATAAAATAAACCCCCTATAATAAAATACACCTGACTAAAAAATAATTTCCGCTATAAATTAACAAAGCGGTCTAACATTTGTTGATAGTTCAATTGTATTGCATTTCTGCAAAACGTCAGTAAAGTGGAAGGAACGCCGTCGATTGATTTCCCTGGCATACCTAGTTCCTTTGGGAAAAATGTTCGTAATGATTCGGAAAAACTCACTTAGGGTTTCGAAAAGGGCCTCAGTAAATGAACACTCGGTAGTAGCTATAAAAATTGATGAAATAAAAATAACCAACAATCTGACTGCGCAGCATTAAGGCTGCTCTTGCGTGGAGCATGCTGTGTCGCTCGCACAATTTAATTTATTTTTATTTTGTAACTAGCTGTGCCCGCGACTCCGTTCGCGTACATTTCGATTTTTACGAAGCAGCATTTGTATGGGGGCCACGTCTTATCATAACTGGAGCTAGAATTTAAATAGCCTATCCTGTGTCCCAGATGTCTATATGTTTTTATACCAAATTTCATCAAATTCGGATAATTGGTTTAAGAGTTATGGAGGAACATACATACATACACACATACAGAAAAAAATTCTAAAAATCGTGAAATTAGTTTCAGTATCATATATTGAGCCTATAAACACAATATCTCTGAAAACAAACTAACTTACTCCATGACCGACCCTTACAGATTTATTATTAGTATAGATATAGATAATATGAGTAAACTTTGAAAAAAAGGTCGTAATTTTTTAATTGCGGTCATTTTAAATATATTTGTCTCCCTATACGCAATTTTTAATAAAGTGGTGTCCTAAATTATTTTGGAATCATATTTTCTCAATCAAAAACTTAGTATATGATAAGAAACATATGCCTTGAATGTTCGCAATTTTATTGTCATGTCACATTTATCAAAAGTATACTGATTTTATTACAATCACTAAAATTATTAAATTGTGCGAGCAATACAGCATGCTCCACGTAAGAGCAGCCTTAACTACGCAGGCAGGATCAACCTAGATACTTCGCATTGAGTCACAATATATTGAATTGTCACAACATTGACTCGTCTGCTTAGTAGTTAATGCTCAGCAGTCAGTTGTTTTTTTTTTTTTTGGATTTATACCGATTTCATTCTCGCGCAAACACAACGAATCGTTTGAGATCTTATTTGTCAAAAACTGAGCTGTTAAGGAGTTATGAGGGAACAGAATTGGACATACCTACGAATCCAACACATTACCTTCCTTTTGGGCTCCACCGCAGTCGGGTAAAAAAAACGAGGCCTTTTCCCAGCAGTGAGTAACAATTAAGGCTACATAAATCAGAATTTACATTCAGTTTGTTGAATGTCAATGCACCTACAATGTTAGCCGCTGCTTTCGGGTCAATTTTGTAACGGAGAAAAAGGCAGCGAAAAAACCTCTGAACAATTTCCAAATCTTTATCCTCCTCAGTCCTGCTCCTATATTACTTGTACCAAATCATGAATGACTTTTCGCTCAGTATTTGGTGCGCATAATCTAAGATCAGCGGACCGAAGCACATAAAAGTCAAATTGTCGTTTAATTATTGTTCTATTGAACACTAGTAATTAAAATAGTAGTTTGCTTATTTTTTGTAAAAAAAAAACCTGTATATTCTATTCATTGTTTCATCACAGTTCTCCGTTAGCTTAAAAGAGTTAATAAAAATGTTATAGAAAACTTTTATAATAGGTTTTTTCACTGCCACAAAAAATTGTGTTTTGGACTTATGTGCTCTGTCTGCCGACCGTAGAATGAGGTCCCTGACCTTGAAAATAGCGATGGTTTTCTGTTATATTCAAGATCAGGACTAAGGAGGTTTTATAAAAACATGTGAAGAAGAAGAAGAAGAATAAAGATATTTATTATTCAACAAGATAGGTACATCGCAGAAACAAAATAAGCAGATAAGTAACATTCACTCACGGCGAGTATGGTCTCCTCCTGCAGATTGGGTATGTAGACGGGCGGCTCGGCGCTGGGCAGCTTGAGCCCGCGCAGCAGCGCGTCGGGCAGCGTGGCGGCGCGCTTCGGTGAGCCCGCCTCGCCGCTCGCCCGCAGCGCCAGCGACACTGGCGGGGGGGAGCCTGGAATTATTGCACCGTCTGCTTCAGGCGCCCTAACCGCCACAGACTGCCTACCCGATACCCTGCCTCTATAGAAACAACCTCGCCTATGTACTCATTTATATTACGCTTATGTTTTCTTTCTGTCTTTTATCTGCCATCAGTCGCCGATTTTTATCAGATTTTTCCAATGGTGCGGCTGACTCATTTTCATCCCTCATATTAAGGGAATGTTTCCTAGATTAAACTCCGCTTTAGTCGTGTGGAGGTGGTTGAGTGGTGGAGCTTATGTTTTTTGTAAACATTTATTTCTATGTGAACAATAAAGTGTAATAATACCCTCGCGGAGCTTACGACGCTATTGGAATTGCTCAATTTTGGGCCAGAACAGAAGCGTTTGCCATCGATAAGTTGAGAAGTTGGGCGGAAATAAGTCTTTTCATTAAACATATTTCCATTATTTATATCTACTTAAAAAACTTATAAAACCGTTGCCAAAAGAAATAAAAATAAATCTCTGGTCGGTCTAATTAAATTATGGAAGCCCGACCGCAGCTTGCGGCGTGGTGAACCTCTCTCGAGGAGATTTAGAGAAAAACTCCACGAGTTATAATAGTAAGTCCCACACAACACAATTACCTGTCTTCTTTCTGCCGGGTATCCTGTGCTATGGTAATCTGGTAACCTTGCTAAGGCAAGGACATCACAAACATGAAAATACACCCAGACTGAGGCTTAATCATTACACCTACATCTTTGTCTAAGGCCGAAGACGTATGATAAAGAAAGTCAGATGTAGGCCCTAATTACATATAAACTTTTATTTTATGTCTTTCTGTATGTACTTAAACTGTTTACTGTTTGTTGAAGATAAAATATGTGTAAAATAAATGGACGATCTTACTACCTTTCTGAAGCGGTGGTAGCCTAGTGGGTAGAACATTGGACTCGGAAGCGGGAGACCCAGGTTCGATTCCCAGTGCGGGCATGTACCTATGACTTTGTTTTCTAAGTTATGTACATTTGTGAAGTTATAGTAGCAATACCATTCGCTAACGGTAAAGGAAAACATCGTGAGGAAACCTGGGTGTCTGAGCTATTCACATGCCTCAGCGCTTGAAATCGCCAATCCGCGGTGGGCACGCGTGGTGATTAAGCCCATACTCTCTCTCTGAGAGAAGGCCTGTGCCCTACAGTGGGACGTATATAGGCTGCTTATGACTACCTTTCTACCGGGTTGGCAGAAGGTGGCCATGAACGGGGTGGAGTGGATAACTAAAGGGAAGGCCTTTTCCCAGAAGTGGGACACAATATAGGCTACATAAAAAAACCATCACGATGCTGAAGCAATGAGAAAATTTGCATTACCTGATCGTCTGAGAGGGCTGGCATTGGTGGGTGAGACCTGCCACAGGCTGGGGGGCGGGGAACTCCCGGAGGCACTGCGTCGACGCGTCGACGGAGGAGTCCCCATTGTGAACGGCACCTGGGGCAACGGAACAATGGTTCAAACACTGGGTCTAGAGACGAAGCTATCCCGTCGAAAACCGAGTCAAAAAAAGTATGATGTTAAATTTATTATTACTATTAATTCTTTATTGCGCAAAAGATGGTGTACAAAAAGTGGACTTAATACTAATGACATTTTCTACCAGTCAATCCACAGAAGGTATAGGAGAGGCAAAAATGAGGTAGGCGTGCAAAAAAGAGATAAAAATACTTGTAAGTACCTAAATGTGTTATAAGGAGGGGGCACATATAAAAATTAATATTTCAGCAATAATATAATACAATACTTATTAATACACGATTATTATTAATACGTTTATTGCACACAGATAAATAAAATACAATGGCAATGTGTCCCGTGCTGAAGTGTGTGCCCGTATCAGATTACAATATAAAATAAGTAGGTAAAACGAAGCGCCAAGAGTAATTCAAAGCAATCTTCTGGTGAAACCTTAAAAGATACGTGCAAGTTAAGGTACATTCACATTACTCTGAGGCCGTGCGCTGACAACGATCATCATCAGCCATTTGACGCCCACTGCAGGACAAAGGCCTCCCTCGTGGTTTTCCTAACCATGAAGGGTTTTGCCATAATCGCCACGCTTGGCAGGCGGGTTGGCGATCGCAGTATGCGGTTGGACTCTCAGGAAGACGCTGCTGCCCGTCTCCTAGTCGCCTTCTTCGTCGCTGACAACGATATTAATCGAAAATAATCCTTAAATACTTGGTGGTTACAGACTATATAATACGAGAGTAAAGCCCGGCCCTTGTCGCCCGGGTAGTCTCTAACCTTACAAGTATATGGCTAATTTTAGATTAATATCGATGCGCCTGCACGACCCGGCTCGGCGTACTATGTATAGACCTTTATCGTGTTTTAGGCAGCACCAGCTCGCTCGTTGTTGCGTGTAGCCTCGAGTTCGTCAAATATATGCACGCAAGCTACAATAATAAGAAGCGAACGATTTGTGGTAGGCAATAAAAAGTAATTTTGGAATTGTGGTTTTGGCCGTTGCAAGAGATTATTTGCGCGGCTGGCGGGAAGAAGTTCGTAAATAGAACCTGATAAATGAAAATTTGTAAAATTTTCTTCACAATTCTGCTAAATATTTTAAATAACTATCGATGCAGTATAAAGTAGCTGACTTTAAGATAATATAAGATAAAGTTTATTCTTCCAAAGTATAACATAAGCAATGCATGAGTTCCTGGTTTAAGAATATTTATATAAACTCTGTTAATTAAGGACTTGGAAAAGACTAAGTTTGGAGCTTTTTGTCCATTTTTTTTCCAAAATGATCTAGATTTTGAAATGGACACCTAGTTTAACTTGTAACGTTCATTAAGTCGCAGTTTCTGTGCTACTTTCAATAAAAAAAAAAATGGAATTTTGGATTTTTAAGGTGCAAAGTTCAAAATTGACGTCCTGATAACTTGTAATCTTTGACATATCAACCTATCCCCGCCAGGCACGGATTTATTATGTATTTATGTTTACATATTTATGAAATGCACGTGTTCGTGATTGCAGTGAGAACAACTGACCGTGGGCGGTGAGAGTGAGCCGATGTCGGTCGAGTTTCGGCTGTGGTTCGAGCGACGCATCAGGATGGGCTGTGAGCGCGGTATGCTAGTGTTAGATGGTGCGGCGACGGCGTTCTGCAAATGTACATCATTAGTCACACACACGAAGTCACGCAATACACGCAAAGGCAATGCAAATGCAGCAAAAATACTGTGACTCATCATCGGAAAGTTGTTTCAGAGACAACATACTCGCTGGTACCTAAAGTAGCTCACGAGTAGTGCGATCACCTCGGCCTTATCAGGGCAAGAAAGGAAAACACGGCAATAACTCGATGTATGATGCTGCTTACATACCAACCGAACGAAAGCAATAAGGAGTGACATCGCCCGAAAGATAAAATGATCTTTATTATTAGAAGGCGACCGAAGGCCCCTCGTTTGGGTTCGCTTGCTTTGCCATCCACATTAATACTTTTGCAGTTTTTCGGCTGGTCTGCACTTTATACAGGGTGTAACAAAATCCTCATATACAGCCGAAAAACGAACTCATTCTCCCGTCACTAAGAACAATTTTTACTAGGGGACAAACTTTAAAACCACAAAAATAAACACCCGTCTCATAAATTTTAATACCCAGCTGGTAACATTTACTAAGGTACAGCTATTCGTATAAAAACATACGTTTTTTGCGACATCAAAGTTTTCACAGTAAAAGTTGTTCGTGTTGACGATTGGAACCCCTAAATATGGGGGGTTTGTTACACCCTGTATAAAGAACAGACTGAATGAACAAGCGGATGTGAATGACAATGCAAAGGAACGTATTCGTGTGAATATGTCACGGCAAACGCAAGCAAACCGAATCGAACCTGGGCCCAGTTTAATAAAGCTACAATTAGTATATAATAAATTATAATTATTTTCAAGTCATTTTCCCCCTGCTGACCAATCGTCAACGTAATAAGAAACATGTCACGTGACCCGACCGTGAATCTGCCATTGCACAATATTGCACAAACCGAACCTAGGCCTGGGAAAGCTGACTCATAGTCATGTCCCTCGGTCATGACGACCAAAAAGAAGAAAAAAGAAGCGCAAAGCCTGCGTAGTTCACACAGTGTCGCACTCACTCACCCGCAGATGCAGTTGGGGCGAGGCGGGCGGCCTTCGCGTTCATGCGAAGTCAATGTTATTTGGTCGAATTATTTGTCGGGCATTATAGCACAGCCTGCATAGCACGGTTAATTTGAGAAAGGGGCTGTATAACTATTGGCCCTCCGCTCATACAACGTAGACGGCAATATTGAGCGAGTGGGAAGCAAATAATAGTTGCCCAGTCCGTTTCTTTAATGAACAGCGACAGTAACAATTCAACGTACGAGTACATTGCGTAGCCGAGTGTTTTTCTACTTGTTAATCTGTGGGTGAATCGACTTTGCGATTTGTGTGTACATTGAAATTCAATTTGTCTACGCAAACCATCAATTGTAGTTCCCATTACGCGCATCAAATCCTGAACGATCGTATAACTGTCAAATTTTATACTAATTGCTATCGCAAAGGTCAGGATTCCAACAGGATTTGGTGCGCATAATTAGGCCGCAGTACAGAGTCCGCTGTCCGAAGCGCAAAGCTAGCGTAGCACACACAGTGTCGGACTCACCCGCAGCTGCAGCTGGTGCGGCGAGGCGGGCGGCTGCGGCGCGTGCTGCTGCAGCGGCGCGGGCGGCGGCGTGAGCTGCAGCGTGCGCGGGCGCGGCGCGGCCTCCGAGCCCGACGAGGAGGCGCACTCGCCGGCCTCGCCGCTGCCGGTGGCCTCCACCAGGACGAAGTCGTCCTCGCCCGCCCACGTCGTGTCTGACGAGGAGGCTGTACACACCAAAACTCCTAAGTACGGTCACCCTAAGCGCCCTCGGTCACACTACTAAACTGCATGTTTAGTTTGGCGAATTTTCACAGGTAAGGGTTTAAAGGTTGTACATTATGCACGTATCTTCTTTTGTAGTTAATTTACTGCACAGTGAAAAAGCTTTCAAATACTATGAAAGTATCATAGATTGATAATAGGGGGTGGTAGAGGAAAGAGTTGGCAGCCCGCGTTGGTCATATGTGTGGGCCAGGCCTATGAATGCTTATTTCGACCCCGAAGAGTGTTGAAAGTAAAAAAAAAATCTGATTGATTCAAGAAATGTCAACCCCTATTATGTTTGCCAGAGACAAATTTCTACTTTACTAAATGGGATTGTTTTGACAAGACTTCTACTGTACTAAATGGCATTTTTTGATCACTCGACCGATTCTCGTGCAATGGGAAATGGGTACTTTGGAGTTGTCTCACCCAGCATTTTCCAGAGAGATTTAACAAGTTCATTGTGAGTTCAAAGTATTTTAAAGGCCTTAGACGATTCTGAGGTCGTCGATTCTTAAAGTTCACCTTTAAGACATTATTAACAAAAACAAGTCTGACCTTAAGTGTTATTTGAGTGTCATTCGAAAATGTGAATAAATAACATTATACGAGTGCTCGTAAATAATTAAAATGTAACGTTGGTCAATTAATAAAATTAATCTGCATTGAATGTAAGTATTGACTTTAAGTGATAAATTAAAAACTAAGTATTTTTTTAGATTATCTAAGTTTTCTATAGAGAAAAAAGCTTGACCCCCAGTTTCTCGTATTGTTAACATACATCAGTTGATAAAGTACATAAAAAAACAACTAAGTTAATGTTGATTGTTAGTGTTCGAGAATCCGGGGGTAAGATAGACACTAGTAGAGTTTTATTTATATCTGTCTGTATACGCTACAGTTGAAGGTAGCGCTGAGGTAGTTCAAACAGCTCACCACTCCAACAATAGCCGTAATCACAATGATACAGAAACTGGTATGTCCGTCCCACTGTCCTCATTACACGGTTGCACTACTGACCCACAGTTCCTCAAGGAACATAAATATATTTTTCTTCACACGAGTACATAATATCTAGAACTGGTCGAATGAACTATTAATTCTTTCGTTTAGGTATTTTATAAACATCAGCAAATTGAAGGTCAAATTAAAAGTCCGCGCGTGCAGCCAAGCAACAGCATTGTGTTTGGTGCCAAGTTTTCGACGCTCACACACTACATGAAATTAGGTGCAAATAGTTGCGATGCAAGTAATCCATAATTTATTTAAATCTATTTTTAGGGCTCCGTACCTCAAAAACAAAACGGAACCTTTATAGGATCACTTTGTTGTCCGTCCGTCTGTCTGTCAATACCATTTATCTCGGGAAGGCGTGGAGGTATCAAGTTCAAATTAAAACCATATGTAGGTACTCAAGTGTTCCTTGAAGTTGTGAAAAATCAAACTTCTAAGTTAACGTAAAAAAAGTTATGGACGTTTATGCCGCAAAAAATGTATATTTCGACACTCGCAAGGGATTCAAATTTTATAGGGTATTTTCCGTTGACCTAAAACTATAAAATTTGGCAAGTAATATCGTCGTATACTAGAAGTACAGGGAAAAATATAAAAACTATACATTTGTAATTAAATCATAAAAAATTGTGTATGAAGTTCGGGAAAAGCTTGTAAAAACTGCGAGACTCGATTCCTGAACTATTCATGTATAATATGTAAGTACCTACAAATTTGTACGGAACCCTCGGTGGACGAGTCCGACTCGCACTTGTCCGATTTTTTTTATATCATTCAGGTGTTCTGCCAAATCTGTTTGTTAGACTTTAGGCTGAACTTTCTAGTATTAAGCAGCAGTATTAAGCAGGTAATATGATTTTTAACATTGTTTATACACTCCCACACACAGGTATCTCCCACTCAGCTATAAAAATGACTGATGCTTGGTCTTAAGACAATAACAATTGGTGTTAAAACTATACTGAACAGATAGTTCTCGGGGGAAGGCCGGGGTTATCGAAACATTAACTATTTATGAGGACAAATTGACACTTGCAGATTTATTAGCTGTTTATTTACTCCAAGTACATAGCTAAGTAAACTAAACTTAAATATTGTTTACATTTTTTTCACTTTCACTCTGTCAAGTTCCTTTGTTCTTTTAATCTTAAGCAAGTTGCGTGGTTGTTAACATAAAGGCTCTCTAACAATTATTCTACAAACACCAAACCAGAAACACATGAGCGTTTAAAAAAAAGCCTTTCTTACCAGAAGACGTCGGAGCTTGCTTCCGCGGCATCAGCAGAGTGGGTTGCGGGGCGGGGGCCGCGGGCTGCGGGGCAGGGGCGGTGGCGGCGGGCTGCGGGGCGGGGGGCGCGCGCGGCTGCGGCGCGGGGCGGGGGGGCGCGCCGCTACTCCCTGTCAACACCACACGCCGGTCACCACCAACATCCACTAAGGAAGGCCATACAAATACTCGTAACTAGCCATAAAACCGTAATAACTTTTGTTTCGATCAGCCAATGGGTACGTACAAAGACGTTGTTGTAACGCTACAGTTGCCATCGAAATGGACAAGAGACAAAACTTTATTCTCTTGGCGACTAAAGCATACACAAATATAGCCCCTCAGTTTGCGTCACCGGATAAAAAAACCCGAGCATTTCATGCCATCCGACATCCGCTGACGTGGCAGTGTCCGATTTAGTCCAAGAATTTTTGAACAAGCTTTTGCGACATTCGCATATTTTGTGTATTGTGAAGCCATGCCAAAACTCAGATAACAAAGACAGGATATAATGCGAAGCTCATCGTCATAAATGTAACCACACCTCATGCGTTATTCCATAGTGCAGCACGTGTAAACCTGATATTGCAACACACAAGGCATATTTGCTATTAGAGGACAGATACAAAATAGTGATGAAATGAGTAATATACCCTGACTGGTCCACGACTGCTCTAAGTAACAGTTAGTCTCATGGATGCTCTCGCACTCGCTCTCCATAATATCTGGCAGTTCCAAGTCCAAACCTAGACAATAATATGAAAAGATTTCGTCAGCATAGTTCAAACATTCCTGGACTATGTGGGATACTAGTTTGTTATCTTAAATGTTGGGACAAAAGTAGTTGTGGAGGACATGATGAAAGCATCATCGTGAGATTTTCGCTACTTTTTACATAATGAGAAGAGTTACTAAACACCTGCTAAAGGATACAATTACGAGAAGTTTCGAAAGAGAAACAATGGGCAGTGATTAGTCACTCGGTCGGTCGCGTTCGATTTTCATATATTCACGACTGGTGCAAGATTACTGACACAATGTTAAGGCTGGTTTGCATATTGCGCATTATTCATTGTTTGATTTTACAAAAAGTACTGTTGTAAAAGGGGCGGATACTAACTAGTAACTACAGCTATTTCATTTCTTTTTGTTAAGATTATAGTTAATTTTGGGTGTACTCCACTTGCTTAGCCTTCTTTTCAGTTATTAAGAGTGAATGGAGAACTTGCACTTAAAAATCTTTTAATGTAATCGGAGAGGCCATGTTAAAAGGTAAATAAACGGAGTATTTTTTTCTACGACTAATACTTTTCACAGTATAACCTGTCCAAAAGTCAATATAGTCACGTGGTACAAAAACGCACCACACAAATAGGACTCAAACTATGACGTACCAACTTGCTTGCACGTAACGCCTTATAATGTATGAAAGCGTTTATCAACATTTAAATTATCTCGTAAAATAATGTTTTTATGCATCTACACCCTTATAATAAAACGTTTAGAATTCAATAAAAAACTATATCTGATAAGTTTTTTATTGTTATAGTAACTTTACTTTTCGTGTATATAACCTACGACGAAGACCGAGCCAGCTTCTTCCCCACACGCCTATAACTCCGAAGTCGCAGCCAGAGGCTGAACTCAACAGGCTTTCTACACAGCTGGGCGGCTGTCACAGCTACCTGTCGGTGACTAACCAAAGTCTACATACTTAATTTCGGTCACGAAAGGTAACGATTCTCAGTAATTTAATTACGTTGTCCAAACAAGGTTGATTTCTACCCCAAATCAAAGTGACTCTGGTTGTGATCATCATCCAGCAATGTAAAGGCCTGCAGCGTGTTTAGCGATGTTGTCTATGGACGAGTGACAGGTGTCACTTGCTTTCTTGTACTTACTTTCTTGCGTCTGAGAGAAAATAGGTACGTTTGATGATTTATTTGATTATTATTTGCAATCATCATCATCATTCAGCCACAAGAAGTCCACTGCTGGACATAGGCCTCCTCCATGGATTTCCAAAAAGACCGGTTGGAAGCGACTTGCATCCAGCGTCTTCCTGCCACCTGGATGAGGTCAATTATGAGAGGTTTTTGCAATAGTCCACTATTATTCATTACCCAAACACTGGCCCTTCGAGCCGCATTCTCTCCCTAGCGCAAGAAAGAAAGTAAGTAACACCTGTCACTCGTGAAGACAGATGTATTTTAAGTCCTTACGTGTGCTGGAGGTGCGCGGGCGCTGGAGGAAGGGGTGGTTGAAGAAGGTTTCGAAGGACAAGCGCTCGCGCGGATTCCGCCGCAGCAGCCCGATCAGCAGCGCACACAGCTCGGGACTCGTGCCGGCCGGCATTCTGCATACAAAACATGCGTGAAGGTACGGAGCAAGATGATAGCGAACAGTGAAACGAACTATCTTCTCGCGACAACAAAAGCTAATTTGAAGAAGACAAGGCCAAAAAAATATACACGGGAAAAGTACAAAAACTTTTAACAAAACAAAATTACAGATGAAAAAGGAAATTGAAAAGCGAAGAATAAAACCTAAATAGGTTAATTAATTCTTAATAACTAAGCTCCTAAACAGTAGTCAACAAGATGCGGTTCATTAATAGAAAAGGAATAATTATATTGTCATTATTTAGGTAGGTTTTGTGATTGTATTTAATTTTAATGATGTCATGTCACCTCACCAGACAAGTTATTCTGTAACTTTGTACAAAGCCGCAGTTATAAAATGTTAGCAATCAGACCTTGAATATGGATAGTGACTGTACAAAGCTGCAAAAACTTTACAAAAAAACCTTAAAATAAGAACTGAAACATAAGAGTGCTTCAGTCAACGAGAGTTTTTTGCGAGAATAGATTCATATATCTGCAATGTCATTTCGATGATTTGCAAGTGGATATAATATTAAATATATTTCGACTAGTGTCGACAAATAAACTGCGTAGTTAGACAAATCTATTAAATAAATATTCATACAGGAGTGTTACGAAGTCAGCGAAGCTAAACGAAGACAAAACACTGTAGTATAGTTATATTTTATAATTGTTATGTCACTGATAGTTAGGCGTTGATTGCACTAATGAGAAGCAATAATACGACTCGTGTGTGTGAGTGATTCGTCTAGGCGTATGTACTCACTTGGGTTGAAGGTCTATACTGTTCTCATAGAAGGCTTTAAGTTCGTGTGGCGTGGTGGCCTGGAAAGGCGCTTTGCCGGTGAGGCACTGGTACACGATGGTGCCCAAACTCCACAGGTCCGCCTTGGCGTCGTACTTCAGTGACATTATCACTTCCGGGGCCTGCGTGCAAACAAACATACACCATTTTACATTAATAGCAACAACGGTGCTAGAGGTTGGACGCGGTTGGAAAGCAAAGGCGTGCGTACAAATAGTTGCACATGCAATAAACATAATTATTTAATAGATCGAATGATAAATGCAAAAGGAAAGTTGATTACCATATACATGGGTGAGCCGCAGAGTGTGACGGCCATGTTGCCTTCTTCGAGGAACCTCGCGAAGCCAAAGTCCGCTGCAAAGAGAGAAACTATCATTACCAATACTGGAGATAGAATAATAGCATTTATTGGCTTTAACCTTCATTTAGTTTAGTTTCAACTAATGCGTACCAGTGGTAATTGCATTGTTGGTTATACCACTGTGATTATACTATAAACCGCATGTCGAAGTGGTACATCTCACAAATTGCCGTTAATGACAGTCCGACCCACACACTTCCCACATGTGTTTAAACAAAACGTCTGCGTAGATATGTGACTTTTAAACAATGTAATGTTAGCACATCAATATTCGTGATTTTAGATGGTAAAAAAAAAAAGAAATAAAGAAGTTAATTTACACCAAGCTGAGGTAACCGAGACCGAATGATCAGGTTGTTTCAGTTGTTTCCGAGTGTTTGTTTCTCATCTAAAGTAAAGTTCGAGATTATGCGCAGTTTTTATTTTTCTTATCGTAGAAGTAGTGGAGCGTCGTGGTCAAAAAGATCTAGACAGCCATAAATAGAATTCAGTCTAGTACCTACAATATATTAAGGGTACAGCTAGCTAGAGTTCAGGCTACCATAAGGTAGCTCTTCAGAAGAACTGGGAAGAGCTAGAGTGAGTCGAGGCTCTTCTTTGCTCCTGTAAGTTCTGCATCCTTGTGGGTTTACTTTACTTTTCTCTACCTTTCATGTCACTGATTGCACCCATGATTTCTTTGGGCTACTGCTGATGTACTGGGCTATTACTGAGAAAAACACCTCTCGTTGAGTCCTCACATATCTGCATCTTGGGTCACTTCATCTTGCTACGGTTCAGACTAACTTACGAATTTATACGAATCCATACAAGATGATTTATACATCGTCCTCTGTAGAGCCTCGGACATATTTTTAGATGAAGTAGACTTACCCAGCGAATATAAAATCCAGCAAAGACGCATGACGGTGCAAGCCACGCGTTTTGTGGCGCTAAATTCATAATAACATCCACACAACTCAACATAATTCTTGCTCTGGTTCCAAACTATAGTAACCAAGCAAGTACATCACAAACATGGAAAAACATATACTGTAAAGTTGCGATTTTTGACATTTGAGCGTGCTAGAACCTGCTACTCGCGTCTACTACTGTTACCTGTGCAGGTGTGCAGGCTAGACCCACAGGTCTAATTATGCGCACAAAATGCGCATTAAGTCCGCCGCATTGTACGTTTTTTTTAAGTGCATTAAAAGTATCAATAAATAAATAAAAAATCCTGTCGCAATCCTCACGTTTGCAATTAGTATGGAATTTCACAATTAAATTGGGATCGTTCAGTATTTGGTGCGCGTAATATCGACTGCCTCGTTAGTCTAGTCTGATTACCATGCCGGCGGTCGTGGGTTCTATTCCCACTGGGGACCGACGTACATTTGTACAACATTATATTCCACGTTTGTAATGTTCTTGCTTGGTTACCATAGCACAAGGTATCCTAGTTTGGGTCTAGGGCAAGTGATTGCACTATTTGCACTGTGTGGTTGTAATTTTTTTTTTAATTATTATAATATAGGAGCAGGCTACGCACCAATTTTGAGTGTGATTTCGGCAGGGTGAGGCGTACGCGGCGGCGCCACGTTGTGCGTGAGCAGTATGTTCTGCGGCTTGAGGTCGCGGTGTACGATGCCCTTGGCGTGGATGGCGCGCATGGCCTCCGCCAGCTGCCGCAGGAACAGTCGGATGGTGCCCTCGCTCAGCAGCCGGTTCGCCTGCAGGTAGTCCGCCAGGTCGCCGCCGTTGCAGTACTGGGGACAAACGCTCGGTCAATCTCACGGCACGCCACATTGTCGGTCCTGCCGGACAGATATGGCAGGCGTTTTGTTTGCGCTTGCCGCAAAGATATAACTTTGTTTTTAAGGAGTTTTCTTAGGCAAACGCAAACAAAAGGCGTGTTAGTGGGTCCGGTGGGTAAAAGGCCACCAGGTAACTAAAAAATTATGAAGCTATTCCAAAATTCGCTAACAGGGAAAGAAAACATTGTAAGGAAACCAGAGTGTCCACCTAGCGCTTGTAATCGCCTTGTCTGCGGTGGGAAAGTGGAAAAGCTAAGCCTAAGCTCTTTCTCTCTCTCTCTCTCTCTCTCTCTCTCTATCTCTCTCTCTCTCTCTATCTCTCTCTCTCTCTCTATCTCTCTCTCTCTCTATCTCTCTCTCTCTCTCTCTCTCTCTCTCTCTATCTCTCTCTCTCTCTAGAGAAAGGCCTTTGCCCTGGAGTGAGATGGATAAAAGCTGCTTTGCTTATGTCATCACCTCAGAATCAATAACTTGATGAGTTTACTCTTTATCTAAGTTCTATGTGAAACATTTATTTTTGTGGAGAAAAGCATGACGTTTCATTTTCTACTTATTTTATTTAGTGTGTCATGCACGGCATGATGTAATAAGTATATAAATATTATGCTGAACATATTGGAATTTTGTGGTACTGTCGTACATAGATACGTTTATTCGCTATACTAAAAAGATAAGGTGCAATATTATCGAGCATTTTCTGATAATAATGAATAAGGTCACCGGATTTACGCAGATCAGTCATCACATCGGCAATCACCTGCCTAATATCGTAAATGATTTATTAATGTGAGTACATAATACAACGCCATGTTAACTATGTTTTACGTAAGTACACTCTGCAGTAGTTCCGTGGAACTGCATAAATTTTTGTTTCCGCCATAAAATCATGTTACGTGAATATAGAATTTCGACTCCACAAGTTAACACGTAAACGTTAATTTATTAGCTAGTTATAAGACTTTGAAAAGAGTCAGACAAGTCGGTATCGCACATTTACATAGTCGCGACGCGATCAGAGACGCATACCCCGCGGCCCACGCCGCATTTGACACACGTGAGCCCTTGTTGGTGTTTCAGGCAGCGAAAGGAGTGTTCAGTGTTTTTTTCGTTTACGCAGTGTGACGTTATCGGGTTTGATTGTTGATAAGAGCGCGCCCGGCCGCCAGCAATCTTATCAGGGAGTGATAAGTGCTTATAAGTGTTAGTGAGCAATGCGCCCTGAAACTCGCTGGTACTTGTGCCACGACTGGTAACGACTTCTGCCGCCAATTGGCACGTCTAATAGTGTATTCGCATTACCGAGTGATCATGAGAACAAAACGTCTGCTCCCTGTGTTGCTGCTTCTCGTTGCGTAAGTCCATCGATGTTATACTCAACACCTGTCTATAGCACATAATGCGTACCGTGTACTAGCATGCCACACAACCAAGGTGAACTTACAAAAAACATCTATTATTAACTTTTTTAGGCGGTACAACGGGCCACACTCGGTTTATAAGAATATCTAATAACAAATTCAAAGTTATCACACATTCGGTGTATCATTAGTGCACAGTAGAGTATTTTTGCAACCTAAAACCTCGTATTTTTACTGCTGTAGAGCATTCACAAATACGAGGTTTACTATACAGTAAAGCTATGCATTTCCGTTTCACTAAAATATACATAAAACTATGAATAGAATGGTTTAGTCATTTATCAATACATTATCATGTTATTTCTCCCGTCAGAACCTTGCGATAATATTTGAGATCCGATGATGTCACGTGAATTGTTGTATGAGAGTAATTAACACGATTTCAGGTGCGGAGCAGCGACCGCACAGAACGATGAGCTCCCGCCACTAGATGACGACAACCAGTTTCCGCCGGATAACCCTCCGGAGCCAGCTGTGGATATCGTGGAGGGAAGCGGCGCAGGCGTTCTGGAGGGACCACTCGATAGTGTCACGGAGTCTATAACACAACCAGAACTCGAGGATTTGGAGCCGACCACAGAGACAGCGCCAGCGGGTGACAAGCTGTTGTGCCCCGAAACTTGCACGTGCAGTGCGGAAGGAGAGGGTGACTTATACGGCTTTACTGTCAACTGCGCCAACCAAGACTTGATAGAGGTCCCATCAAATATCGATCCCGAAACGACTGCACTTTACCTACAAAACAATCAAATAACTAAATTGCCCAAGTCGTTATCTGATTTGAAGAGTCTTCGAGTGTTAAATGCCAACGACAACTCCATCATGGATATAACTCCAGGTGTAAGTACTAACGCCAAATACCTAATGATACAAACATCTACCTATATATCGTATATATAATATCCGGTATTATTAGACACGTGTACTTCCCTTTTTTCCCATAACTTTTTCGAAAGGAACAATGCCTGTTAGTTAGGAGATCGTAGCAAGCGTAGCTCAGTTTTAGGTATACAATTATAATTACGTTCCATTAGAATACTGAATGACATGAGAACATTTTCATAACCATTTTCAATTTTGTTTTGTTGATTACCCAGTATTATTTTATGGACAAAGGAGCGTAATAGTAGGCACTCAAAAATGGGCTCTACTAAGCGTAGCTTTTGAGTCAGGGGGTCAGTTTACGATCTTTCTTAACCTTATTTGCGGCCCGGGCCCATGGTAGATACAAGGCAGCTACTCAGTTATAATCAATAGCAAATTGAAACTGACCTACGGCATTGTTTGGTTTAGTTTTAGAGATGATATTTATGCTTGTATATTTCAACTTTGCAGACCATCAGCGAACTTCCAGAGCTAAGGATTTTGAAACTTAGTAACAACCGTTTATTGGAGTACCCACAAGATTTGAGAAACAGTTTCTCATTAGCAAAATTAGAGGAACTTGATATAAGTGGAAACGACATCCGATCGGTAAGATTGCGACCACAGCTAATTATTTTAATGCCAGCGTACCATCGATTAGGCTTTTACTGAAGTTTATTTTTATTTCTGTTTCAGTCGCTAACTGTAGAAAACTTCGGTAATTTCGTAGCTCTAAAGAAACTAACTCTTCCTGAAACCGGAGATGAAATCAAAGAAGCTTTATGCGACGCTCTCAAGAATTCTTTAGACACAGTCTGTATTGAATCATGTAACACGAAAGAGTTTGTGTGTCCCGATACGCCGCAAAATATCGGAGGCGACTTTTTGGAAGCTCCGCTTCCTGGTACCACAGTTCTCAGTAACACAATTATGGATAATGCTGATCCTGATGTGAAAGTTACGGATTCAACAAGTACTACAAGTGAAGCCCAGCAAAGTACACCGTCATCGGATACTGACTCACCAAAAAATGATTCAGCAACCACATCAAGTGATGTCAATATTTCTGCTAGCGATTTCTCACTTCGCAGTGCCGTTAGTAATGCAGAAGCTACCGTGGATAGCCGGAGCGGGGCGTTAAATGTAAACGTTGAAAAACCCCTCGAGACTCCCATTGAAACAGATGTAAAAGTTGGAGCAACTACTTCGGATGCCAAAACGGGAGGCGTCGACAAAAGTGTTATTGGAATGATAGTTGCTGGGATGATCTTGGTTGTTGCTGGAATTACAATTCAGAAGAACTGGAGTTCTATAAGAAAGCGGTTCAGTTCGAGCCCAAGACCAGCCAATGGAGTGGCAGGTAACGGCAATACGCCCGAGGAGATGCCATTGCAGGAGAAGGATAAATTGCCAGTATAAAACAAGGAAAAAACATTTTGTGTGCGTCTTGCATCAGCTTTTTTCTAATAATTGTTTCGATCTGAATGTTGTAGAAAATATTTATTGAGAGTTTGCATAGTATCGGTAAATAAGTTTGGTTAAGGTTCACGTGTTCACCAAAATTGTAAATAACTTTATAGGGAAAACATACGAGCCACTTTTGTACTTCACCGTCTTTTATCTGTAAATATTTGATAACGCAGTAAATACATATTTTTAATAAATATCGGTTTTGTTTATTTGATAATCTCGAAGGACCAACCCCCGGTTTCTCGTATACTACTGTTAACAGATGTCAATTATTGGTTGATGTCAATGGTTTCCACTTTGCTCAACTTTGCTCTTAGTAGTAAATTAACAGTTAGTGTATGGAAACCGGGCATACTACCGTGCAAGTGGTCCCTGATCAGATTTCGCTATTTCGTCAAGGAGTAATTAGTAATAAGTTCACATAATACGCAAGTGTTGTGTCACAATACTCACAATACAAAATAAAGGTCATTGTTGTTACTTTGGTTGATTAGTACAAATAACATGTTTACGTTTACAACGTACCTACCTATACCATACGTACTTTCAAGCGTGCATTTCATCTACGCGTCTATTCAGCGATCAAAACAAAGAAAAGGCGTGAGAATTCTCGAATGTTTTTGTTATTGAATTTTTAGGAAAACCTGTAATACGCGACATCATTACGTCATGTTCTTTGATACAAATAAAGTTAAGGGGATCTAAGCTAAGCCGTAAAAAGGTGTATGGTATAGCAGTAACATTGAATAGAATAGAACACAATAGAGAAGAAAGTTCGTGTGAGGCGAGGCGGGGAGGCGAGGAGGCGGCGGCGCGGCGGCGAGAGCAGGTCACACTGCGTAAGAATAGTAGAGACAGGCTGGCAGGCGGATGTGCGCCTGACTGCCTGACCCACAACTCACTGCAATCCGTTAGCCTCGCCGACAATAACAGACATTCACCAACAACAACTACATAACCATCTTGCCAGATCCGGGCAGTTTTAAATTCCCTAATTGCTCCTTCGCGAATTTATCGTGCGCCTTATGGGTCGTTGACTCGTGAGCGGGCAGGTCTACGCTCTGATCAGTCAGACAGACACAGACAGTCTCAACTCACAACACATTTCCATTAACTATACACAACAACACACCAGTATACGACTCATACATGCCTCTGCTCGCCTCGATCAACAACACGTGTGAAATGAAAACATGAATGCGACTTTGAGTGCACTGTCCTCATTCCACGTTTCACTTTTCAGATTAAACTTTTGACAGCTTTTTCACATGGATCTTGAGCTTCGCATGTTGTAGTTTGAAAATAATATCTTGGAAACTTTTTATGTTTTTGAACAAGATATAGGAAAATACTACAATATTTTCATTTTTAAGCGTTATCAGAACTACGCATAAAAGCAATTTGTATTGAGGTTAGTACGAACCGAGTGGGATATTAATCCTTGTTGAAATGATGTGTTGCAAAATGGCTCCACACTATCTGAACTCACATTTATTGGCAGTTCTGATTAATGGCGGTAAGTCAAATACTCGGTTGCGGGGCTGGCATCGGTTCAAGGAAACCGTTCCGAGGCACAAGTGGCACAACATAACGATCCCTCGAGACAAAGTGCCGCAGGTTTGCCTTCTATAGCGACTTTGATATAACTCTAGTAACCACAGCTCGCATTCAGCACCGTGATTTTCCACAGGGAGTACTTCGATGAGCAGAGCTGCAATAGAATGCTTAAACAAGGAAAGGAAAGATTCCGTTATTTGACCTCTGTCGTATAGGCGTTTTTTTCCTCTAACGAAGAACAAAGAAACTGCCTGCACGGCATTAGACGCACGAAGTGCGGTCGACTTTTAGCCGTTTAAGAGTATACGGCAATGTAATGCAATGCTATGACATATTTATTTATGAGCTCGCTTATTTTGTTAAATCATGGTATTTTCTTTGTACAGCTCAACGATATTATGTATGTATTTATTACAGTCCATTGAATAGTTGTTACTTCTATATATCGACGACGTCAACACCGATTATGTTTTCAATCTATGGAGACGTAACGCCCATCACCTTCAGGGAAATGAATAGAACGAGTTTACTAATCGTACCACATAAAATCTGATGGCCCCTCGAGTCAAGTCGCGTGTTCATAATGTAGCGGAGATGATCAATTTAACTCCACGTGACCTCAGCATGGTTGCCGCCACTGCCATCGCTACGCGTTCACCGTTTTAGCCAACCGAAATACATATTCTCATTTTACATATCGAGGTCCTAAAAGTATCATTGACATAAATTTTATACAAGTACGTGATTCTATATCGTATTATTGAAATAATGCAAAATCTGGAATCCGTTTCTTTAGTAGCGATATTTAAATCATCTCCAATAAGAAAAAGAAAATGAAATTCTCAATTTCATTTTTACTTTCATAGAAAATGAAGAAGTCAAGTTTAAACAAGCATAAAATTTAAAAAAAATTAATTCGGAATTTAATACTTTCGCTTACTATCAGTGCTCTAATTATCGTTACTGAAGAAACGGTTTTCAGGTGTTGGGATTGCAATAACATGTTGTTTAATATTGCTTGAGATAAAAGTGAGCGCGGACGCTAATGAGGCGTTGCGGATACTGTGATAGTTAAGTATAAAGCGTTAGGCCGATACCGGGTAGAAAGCCGCAGTTTCCGGCGTGTCGCTTTCTTGGTGGAAGCAGTCTCACTGCGACGTCACCACCTGGCAGTGTTTCCACTCTTCCGACGGAAAAAATAGCAGACCTTTCCAAAAAGGGCTAGGTACTGGGAAATTAATTCTTTTTAAAGTGGCTATAATACAAAATCCACTTATCTGACTGACCTACATTTCCATTCAGGATGATTAATATGCCACACGTTTTATTTTTGAAAAGTGCATAGTGCACACCCATTGACGTGAATCAAATGCCACTTTCCTTTTTCTTGAAAAAAACCTTACCATTGACAGGACTAGTTACCCAACATCGCTCCGCGGTGCTTAGTATGTTCATCATCATCATCATCAGCCTATGCTTGTCCACTGCTCGACATAGTCGTCACCTGTTTTTTTTTTCACTTATTTTACGAACCAACCACTGTGACCACAAAAGCAAAACAATTCGGTACATTTCAATCTCTGGCTCAATGAGTGTGGTGTGTCATTCATTACATACTGGGAAATCACTAAGTATTAGCAAAAAATAAGAAGCGTTTGGAACACCATTTTTCGTAATTTTTGGGTTAACGTGATTTTTTTTTATTGTCGTTAACACAATTTAAAAAGTGGCTAGATCTAGCCAAAAATCGGCTATATTGCCAACACTCCAACCTGGCCAATGAAAAGGCCCCGCTGCGCGAACCTGACGCAATCTCATATGGAAATGTCTCAATGGATGTTATCACATTATTAACTCTTCGAAAATAGTACTCACCCCCCGTGTTCTACACTCTTAGTTCCGCAATACCTACCACAAACAATTTTTGTATCTACATCAATAAATTAATCAGCCCGTACAGATCCACTGCTGTACAAAGGCCTCCCCCAAGGCACGCCACTTCCTTCTGCCCCTCGGCCATCCTCAGCCGCTGCCAGCAGTCTGCCTCAGATCTTTGTATGAATAGTTCATGTACTTAACAATATAATAAAAACAGTTAGAAAGCACCGTTATCGATTCATGCACAAGTGCACCGGCTTTATGCAAAATAAATTAACTGTTTGTGCCTGCCTGCCCTTGTTAACTTAGAAAGCTGCGTTTGTTGCGTTCAGTTAACTTCAGTTCTTATTTTTCCAGCAACAAAAATTTTATTTATGTCCGTTCAGCATCGCTGCGAATGATGATAAAGTAATTAAATGTAAGCGCAGAGTCCGCGTTCTCGCCCGGGCACGAGCTGTGCGATATTTTTATGGACCGATTCAAGCCCTTTTCGACCTCCTCTACATAAGGCTCATATGAATGATAGACTGAAAATTGCGAGGTTACAAAAAGAAACTAAATGCAATCAAAACATAACGTTTTGCAACTTATAATCACAAAAAAAAATGTGTAAAAACCTACTTTAGTGTGATCAAGAAATTGAGATAATAAAGAAGTAGGTTTTTCCACAGTTTTCCGGTTTTTACCTATATGTATTGGTGGATTCAGACTTTTGGTATTGTATTCTAACATGTCTCAATAAATAATATAATATTCCTAGTTATCGAAATGGTCGACTGACCATCACCTTCACTCATCCCTCCCACGTGGAGCTGCAGTGTTTGTATTAATCTCAAGGTTTGTGGAAATTTACATACATATTCACAAACACTATCATGGCGGATCGAGCAAGGCAAGTTTAGAAATCAAATAATGATGTTGTAGATGTGTTGATTACATGACACAACTTATACATATGCAATTTTATCTATTTTGTAGGTAAGTGTACCCACTTAGAGTGATTAGTTAGACAAATTCGGTACACAGGGGGTGACGTAAAAAATGGATAACCACTCTCCGGAAGCAAAAGTAAAAACCGGCCAAGTGCATGTCGGGGCACGCGCAAAAAGTAATATATAGATAGATATATAGGGAACATTTTATTGTACATTAAAACCGGCCACGTGTATGTCGGGGCACGCGCAAAAAGTAATATAATATAGATATATAGGGAACATTTTATTGTACATTAAAACCGGCCGAGTGCGTGTCGGGCCACGCGCAATGTAGGCTTCCGTAGAAAGAGGGGGTTTTATCTGCTTTACAGAACTAACAACTTCATCAACATAATTTTCAATGGATTTTGTACGAAGTTTTCTGATTATAAGTCGGTCACCTATTACTCGTTAACTTATAAAGCCTACTTAGCCGCGATAGGTTTCCTTTTAAGTTCATTATATGTGCTACTACCCTGATTTTTTCACGTTTCCACAATCAACCGTTTAGCCAGGAGAGGGAGGGGCGCCCTACTCGGACAAAAATTTGCGCTTTAAAGCTTAATAAAATATTTCGCAAACAATTATTATCTTCCTACACATTATTGCATAAATAAGAAATTTTAAATAAAAAATATAAACCGACTTCGAAACACTAAGGCACTAAAAAGGTATACATACTTCTAATTATTTAAATTATTTCTAACTTTTTAGTGCTGTAGTGTTTGAAGTCGGTTTATATTTTATATTTTTCAATTTTTAGTGGGGGAGCGGGAGAAAAATAAACAAGTCCCTTCTAACCATAATTTTCCCTACTTAATTCGTTGCTTTAAAATTTGATGTTGTCAATTTCCATCTCCGAAAGTCTTTACCAGAACATCACCAAATTAACTTGGGACTAGTTTTACGCTATTTTATGAAACATACGGATATTACTAAAGGATGGGCCCCATTGGGCCTTATTTACTGCTGTCCATTGAGTTCCGTTCTCCATCTCTGAAAGTCTTCATAAGATCTTCACCAAATTAAAATGGGACTAATGGGACTAATGGGATTCGAACAAAAAAAGAATTGTCGAAATCGGTTTTTTAACATATTATTCTGCCGTTTTGTCAGCGTGATTAATACGTCGTCTCTGAGCTAGGCCGCGGACAGACAGACAGACGGACGTACATGGCAAAACTATAAGTACTACGAAACCCTAAGAAATTTCAATAGGTATTTTAATTTTATTATTAATACTGTCTTGAAATTTGACGCGGAAAATTCTAATAAACTTTACCTAGGTATTTGCTTCTTGGAAGTTGTCAAATTGAAATTGCAGAAACGGTTTTCAGGTTACGCATTTTTTACGCCACACCCGTATATTCAAATACTGGCGTATTTTATTTTCTGGATGTAAGTAGAGTGATCATTTCTATGTGATTGATCGCACTGAGCAGCTGTTTTATATCAAGCGGAATTGATGCAATGCATAATGCCAAGACACTGTTGCGAAACCATACTTTGCAAGTACCTACCGCTCTACCTAGGTAGTCAAATGTAGTATTCACTCGAAACAACTTAAAACCAAGCGTTGGTGGTTTTAAAATAAACTTGATGGAGTTACTTCATTAGGGTTATAAAAACGTTAAGGTGTTTCTAACTAAACGCTAAATTACTGTAGAATGTGATAGTAGGTCAGTCAATTTACATAAATCCTCGAATAACTGACTTACCTGTTTACACAGGTGTCGCAGAGTTATTTGTGCCATATTTGAAACTCAACATTTTATAGATAATCTACGACCGAGCGACCCATAATCGGGAGGAGGGGTTGGTTGAGCTTGGTAAATCCGCGGCGACACTAACGACTACGAATTTCCTTTCACAAAAGGCGTACCTAGTTCGAACGCAATATCATGACAACATGCCGGCTACACAGCCGGCTCGAAGCCAAATGACTAAAGTGGATAAATAAATGTCAAAGTTCTTTATAAATGGCTATGTATATCCAACACGTGTCCTGCCTTTGAGAGTCTGATACAGACGTGCGCGGTGTTTCATCAGCGTTACTTTTTATACATACAAATTATGTAACTGTCAATACATAGAAACATCACGTAATATACCTACTACTACTTGTGGCAGAGACAGAGCATTCAACTCATAAGTTATTTCAAAGAAGTTGGGGCAACTTCTAAGTTTAGTACTAGTTTTTTTTAGGGGCGTTAAACTCGAACTCCTTCCTTATTTTTTGTGTTTCTAAGCCCCGATTAACTACAGCAGATACTGCTGTCTTCTGCTACTGTGGATGACTACTTATTTCTACCAGATATTATGCTAGAAATAAAAAGTAATCGACAGTAGTTCTGAAAAAAAAACCTTTCATCGTCGGTATCTCTACCATCATCGTTACAACTGGCCGTGACCGTGCGAGCCAAACGATATCAATCTAAAATAATCCTTGTAGGTATATTATTAAGGTTGGAGACAACCCGGAGTCAGGCCGGCGCTTGAACTTGCTTGTCTCTTAAAGTATCATAGCATCGAAATTATTATGATTATTATAGATTGATAGTTATCGTTGCCCCCACTACCCCCAAGCGCAGTGTGACGTGGATAGACCTTTAACCCGCATAAATAAATGGCCGTGCCAATTTCGCCAAAGACAATAATGAAGGTGGCAGTGGCAGAGGCGTAATTGAGCTCAAATTAAAGTCAAAGTCATGGTCCGCGGCAGCCATGGCGACGGTCCACGTTGCCGCCCAGCCGCCCAGGCCCGAGCCCGTGCCAATGAACTTTGTTTGGCTCCGAACGAGCTCCGAGCTGATGCCATCACTGCTACACTTTTTACGCAACGAAAATATATAGGTAATTTTGTCACGACTCGATGTACAGGGTTATTTCTAAATTGCGCAATTCCTGGAACGTATCGGTTATGGTTGTGTCGTTTACAACTTTTGTGCTTTGACTTATAGTTTTTTGTTCAATTTTCTATTACAAAACAAAAATCTACGGTTTCTGTGCTTTGCAGTGGCTCTGTTTGACAGATAATAGTGTAATGCTAAAACCATAAGGGTAAAATAGTATTTATGAACACACTATGCATGACAATGATTTACTAAAGTTTGCAAACATAGATATCTCTACTATTCAATGCTCTGAGGCTGCGACATAGGTAGAACGCTTAAAGCGCAAATGTAATAAAATTGTATAAACCCTGATACTTCGAATAAAGTCATAGAACAAAAGAAGAACAAACAAAGGGGATTGGACCTCTGTGGCATATCCACCCGCCGCCATTTTGAAAAGTTTCCGCGCACGACGAAAGTGGTAAATATAAATAGAGGATACTTATGCTAACAAATAACTTCTAGTCATAAGGTACCCTGAAGTGTCACGTTTCCGAGATATTTGGGGGTAAAGATAGTCATATGCGATCTATGACAATAATTAAGAATGCAGTAATTACATGTGTATACGCATTTCATTGTGTTGAAATAATGTCTTCAGGTGAACTATTTATTATAAGGCAGCACAATCTAATAAAACGAAAAAAATCTTAGCTATGATTGATGAAACTGTGTTCAGCCGTTAAAAGAAATCAGCACTTAGGTATCTAGTTCATAATATTTTTTACGCTTAGCGACGAAACAAAACGCGTAGTCACTTCATGGAAACCGTTTCTAGAAAAGTTCGATACAAAAGTTGTCTCTGAAGCGTTTCAAAAGGAGGAAATATAAATGAGTCATAATAGGTGTCGGGGGTTAATAAACAAGTGTTTTTGTACTTAGTTCATCAACAATTATTGCATTTGTTCTCATGTTATACGTATCAGCGATTTTTAGTTCCAAATATTATCTTGGTACCTAACACCATCAAACATCTTCAACAAAGATCTTCCTACTTCACATTCTTTTCGTTTTAAGAAGGCGGCCGCCGCGATGGCGACGTGATGGAAAACAAGCCAAGTATTGCTGTTCGAACTAGCTACTTTGACAAAATAACCTTTTCACCTCACTAGCTCGTAAAAGCTCTGTTTATCATTCGAAATCTGCGTGGAAAATCGCACTTTATCCGCTAGCGTGGAAAGTGTTTTTAAAATTCGAATATTTTTATTCAATAAAGGTTTCGTACAATAAATTACATATATATAGAACCTCATTGGTTTCGTAATAGTTTATATTCTCTGCAGCCAGTCCATTGATGATTGAAATGCAAATACTTATTTCATGTCATGCGCCAGCCTCGTTTAAAGAATCGCACTGGCCGGCAAGAAAATTTGATTTAAAAAAAAAAATTAACTTTCAATATTACCAATTGTAGTAATTTTACTTTAAATTTTTGAAATAAATAAACAGTAATTTAATATTTATTAAAACTGTTTTTCTTGCACCTAACATTTTCCTCGCTTTAGTGAGGTGAAAAGTTGTGTGTTGCGCTCGGCAGCAAAGTTATTTAGCGTCTCGTACCTTTGAAACCCTCGCTACGCTCAGGATTCTATATTTGAACCACTCGCTTCGCTCGTGGCTCAATCCTAGAATCCTTCGCTTGCTCAGGTTTCAATACAAGGTACTCGCGCCAAAAATTAACTTTGCAGCCTTGCATAACAAATAACTATAATTGCGATGTGATGTGATTTAGTAGGCAGTGTTTTTTTTTTGTGGTACTAGGTTGTGGTACCTTATAATAAATAGTTAAATCAACCTAGAGAATATTATTTGAACGCAATGAAATGCGTATACACACGTAATTACTGCATTCTTAATGATTGTCATTGATCTTATATGACGATCTTTACCCCCAAATATGTCGGAAACATGACGCTTTAGGGTACCCTAAGACCAGAAGTTTTTTGTTTGTATAGTATTCTCCATCCATATTTACCACTTTCATCGTGCGCGGAAACTTTGAAAAAAAATCAAAATGGCGGCGGGTGGATATGCCAGCTTCTCTAGAAAAATGCACAAACCTCTTTGAAGAACAAGTTGTTGCCAAACACACACTAATTGGGGCGTCTCAGGCATTGCACATTTTACAAATAACCCGGAGTAACGCCAGAGCGTCGGGAGCTATATAAGCATTGTTTGCCCTTGAAGTGTACCTATTGCTATTAATAAGACGTCTAGAGGAAAATTCGTGATGTGGCTTTGGGATGGTGGGAACAATAATGTTTTGGGAGAAAACTGGTGATACCAGAATGTTTTTAATTGGACAAGTCTTTTAAAGTAGAAACTCCAGCTGAATAGAGCCGATCAATACGATATTGCTAATAAGACCACTTTTAATTAGCAAAAGTTTGAAATTATTAATTTAATTGTCTCATTTTTCATGCCGTCTTGAAACTTGACGCGGTCGATCTGTAATAAAAATAAAGTATGAATGAGATTTTTAAACTTTATTTTCTGCAAATTTCTAAGGTTATTTCAAAACACGTTGGAGTGTAGAATACTCACGTTTTCTACAGCACGTAAGACGCCACCTACAGTTTCCAACACACGAGTTACGGTGACTCGTTAGCATAATTATTGACATAAAATACTTTATCCATAAAATTTTGCTGGAAAATCAAAATCGATTCAGAGTAACTTTCAGCGTTCTTATGGTAAGGAGCGTAAGTATAAAGCACCATGGTTGTTTAGGAGCCCCATATTGTTTAATACAATACGTGTTAAAAATTTTAATCTCAATATCTTCTAAGCAGGAGAAAAAATGTTCGTAATGATGCAGAGAATAGTGGATTTCGGGAAGGGCGGGCGTTAGGCCTTTAACACCCGGTATTTTGACTGAGTATTTGGAATACTGTTCTTATTTTAAAACAGATAAATTCGAACAATTAATCATTACATTAAAAGCGGTGGTAGCGGAGCAGTAGAACGCTGGCTTCTCATTCGGGTGGACGTGAGTTCAAATCCTGGCATGTAGCAATGACTTTGTTTTCGAAGTTATGTTCATTTGTGAAGTTATAGTTGCACTACCACTCGCTAACGGCGAAGGAAAACATCGGGAGGAAACCTGAGTGTCTGAGGTGTTCACACACCTCAGCGCTTGAAATTGCCAATCCGCGGTGGGCACGCGTAATGATTAAGCCTGTACTCTCTCTCTTTCTCTCTGAGACAAGGCAGTGGAACGTATATCGGCTACATAAAAAAAATCATTACATAACATACACAACACACGTATGTTTGTTTCACGTTAAGTAAATACCCTCTACAGTAAAGTGCAGACCAATGTAATAATAATACGTTATGCCTACATAAATATGTTATTTATCTGCTCCACGGGCATGATTAATTGAAACTACTTACATATTTATTGGCATTAAAAACTTATATCACTTGCGAAGTTAGTACCTACTAACGATCTTTAACATGCTATTGTCATAATTAAAATGTTTAAGTAATATTTTACAGCTCGATTATCTAACGGGGACAATGTAGTTTATTATATTGCTAAATAGTACCAAAAGTTGTGCAGATGTTGCTTTGTACCTGGTATTTAATTCAAATAAAAGAGTCATACATTACAGTGTACAATCGGCATAAATCTAACATTGGTAAAAATAACTAGGTTTATGCTTGAACTAGGTTAAAAAAAATAACCTGTATCTCAAGCGTTTTAATGGCTAGAATTGACAGTAAAAGATCTTATGTAATTTTAGCAAAGTTACATAATCAGCAGCGGTATCAGTAGTAGCAGAGTCAGTCGGTATCGATTTTTGGAGGATAATATTTTGAGAACTATAAAAGGTTCGTAGTGGGATTTTGGGAGACCTTAATAAGCATATGAAATTGGAACTTTGTAGGTCTTAGATTCAGTTATGGCAGATGCATAGCCTATTTACTTCGAACTTCGCTTGACACGCTGGACGCTGCTGCGTATTCAGACTCCCATTCGGAAGCGTCACACTAGCACTTGGAAGCTTGAAGCAGTGTGTTTGCACGTTTACTTTCGCGTCGATGGATATGCAAGTGGCACGGACGGCGACCGACGTGTGCGGGCGCGGCTTGTGCGCAGTTACCATGAGCGTGCGCACGGGCGGTACATGAGTAAGGCCTTGGTGTGCTGGGGCAAGGGACTTGGCAACACGTGTCTGCTGCCAGACACAATGGCGGCGGTAGGACTGATTGCGACGTTCGCTACTACTAGATACTACATATTTTAATTAGGTCTTGTAGTGTAAAGTTTCTTGGGCTTGGAAGTTTAATAAATCTATATAACTACTAACAATATCATAATACTTATGTGCTTAGTGGAAAAAAATCACAGAATTTTGTGGGAAAAACGCAAACGGAGATCAACTTGATCGGTACAATGCAATCGCTAAGTATAATGAAATCATGTATGAGTTCTTAGATAGATACATAAATAGAGAACACTTTATTGTACATAAAAATGGAAATTACACAGATATTTCTTAACCTAAGAGTACAGATGGCGGCCTCATCACTAAAAGTGATCTCTTCCAGACAACCTTTGGATGGACTGGACTAACACATTGGAGAGGGAAGTAGATGTACAAACAAACAAAATTATAGTTATGAGGTTATAGTATATGAATTATACATGCCTAAATAACCTTAGAGTTTTATTTTTTTAAATATTTTCTTGCTTTTCAAATAAGGCATTCAAATATAGGCCACATCTATGCGACATAAGCCTATAAGGCTAATTTCTTTTCTTGTATCTTATCATAGTCCTCACTATATGTTAATTTTATGTGTATGAACTGCGAAGTGACTCGGTGCGGCGCGGTCGTCGTTCCCTTGACATATTACTTAATATAAATAAAAGAGCTAGTTATACACGCAAAACTGGGTCCCGCAGCTGTAAAACACTAATGTTGTCTCGCGAATTTTGTGTAATGAGGCGTAACGAACGTTTTTAATGAAAAATGTTACTATTACTTTTTTTTCTTCTGCAAAATTTAACAAAATTACATCGTCACACCTTTTTACAAGAGTAGACAGAAAAATTTAAGCGTTAGGACCCGAAGTAAAAAAAACATCATTGGGCAGCCCACATCTGTAACATAAAAGACGCTGTTTGACCATATAGCAATAATGGTTCTTTTCCTTTGAATTGCGCTGTACACGCAACCCAAAAAATTACTACGCAGCAGACGTTGCCATTCAAGCATGTTAACCTACACAGCTTTACTTTATCTGTCGAGTTGAAATTATTTCGGCTAATCTGTGTGACAGACGACACGACGCGACGCGGACTCTACATACAGGGTGTCAAAATACTAACGCTCAACCCGAAAGCAAAACTAAACAAACTACTTTAACAATAATATTCGTACCAATACCACTACACTTATTATGCACCTACATGAGCTAGTAATAAATATAATAAATATGAACAAATTTTTGCTGGGAATCAATTATTTTTAGGGTTTCATACTTCAAAAGGAAGAAACGGAACTCTTATTATAGAATCACTTTGTTGTCCATCCGTGTCTGTCAAGACCTTTTATCTCGGGAACGCCAGATACTGGAGGTATCGAGTTGAAATAAAAAATTAAACTTCTAAGTTAACATTCAAAAAGCGGCTGTTTAAGCCTATATATTTCGACACTCACGGTAATCAAAATTTATAGGGTACTTTCCGTTGACCTAGAACTCCGAAATTTGGCTAGTAAACTCATCTTATATTACAAGTTTAGAGAAAAAATATGAAAACTATACATTTGTAATAAAAAAAATAAAAAAATTGTCTTTGAAGTTCGGGAAAAGCTCCGAAAAAACTGCGAGACTTGATTCCTGAACTATTTATAATATGTAAGTACCTAAAAATTTGTACGGAGCCCTCAGTGGGCGAGTCCGACTCACACTTGCCCGCTTTTTTGGGATAATAAAATTTAAAAAATGTTAGCGCCCAATGCCCTCACTTTCAGCGTAAGGCACGTTTCGTTTACGCGCTGCGCACGTTTCCGATCCCGATGTTTTGAATACACTGCGCGTTGATATTTTGAATTATATACGAACAGAAAGCTGAAAAATTTATATAAGATTCCTAAAAAAATATGCAAAACTTTGTTGTGGGCCTTTGAATTTCTATAACTGCTAAGCAAGCTAAGCCGTTAATTTTTCAGGCATTGTTTCACTATATTCGTAATGATTGCCGACAATGCGTGGCTTTCGGGATGGGTGTTAGAAAATGAACACTCGGTATGTAGAACCCGGGCCGCCCGCCGCCGCACACGCAGCTACTGCGTGGTCAATTCTGCCTACAATATAGTGGGTGACCTTGCTTCAAATAGAGGCGCACGCGATGAACACACGCGGAAGGCGAGACAATATTAAGTGATGATAGTAAGAGACTAACCCATCAATTGTAGCTAATTACAATATTGAAATTAATCCGCATGAAACTACAGTTTGACCCTCAACTTCCATCCAGGATTTAAGAGAAGAAATTAGACTTCAGCTAGACATCCGCCACGTGGAAATTATCGACGATGATAAATGCCATATTATTATGAGTCGATTAAGGCGTCATCATCGCGGTAGTGGCGAACGTTTAATAATCAGTGTGTGGATTAAGGGCAAGGCTGCCGGGTCACGGACGGCATTAGCACAGGCTAATTGAAGCGATACCTAAACACAATTTCCTGGGCATTGTTACCGAGTACTGGGTGGCAGGGTGGTTGAAATAATCACAGGTGTCATTTAAACGGTCGGCAAAAAAATAAACGGTTTTGATCAGCAATTATTAGTCTCGGCAACTAGTATTTGGTAACAAATTCGTTTAACGTACTTAATTCGTTGCTTTATAATTTGATGTTCTAAATTTCCATCTCCGAAAGTCTTCACCAGAACATCACCAAATTAACTTGGGACTACTTTTACGATATTTTATGAAACATACGGATATTACTAAAGGATGGGCCCCAATGGGGCTTATTTACTGCTGTCCACTGAAGAGTTCCGTTCTCCATCTCTGAAAGTCTCCACAGATCTTCACCAAATTAAAATGGGACCAATGGAACGTTATACCTGTTTGAACAATAAAAGAATTGTCGAAATAGGTTAAGATTTGACGGTGTTATGGACGAACATAGCCAAATAAAAAAAAAATATATACGCGTCGAATTGATAGACTCCTCCTTTTTTGAAGTAGGTTAAAAAGGGTAAAAGGTGGAAAAAATTGCATAGGAAACAATAACTCATATGTTGTATGAACGGACGAAGTAAACCATTTTGAAGCTCGTTTATTTATTGACCAAATAAGATAAGATAAGATAAGATAAGAATATTCTTTATTGTACCAGGAAAAACACAAACATGAAATGTTTACAAAAAAAACAGAACCAATATGTATTACGCTGCGAACAAAATGAGTCTACTGGCCATATTTTGTTTGTGTTGCTGCTCAATTATTTATTCAGTTGATTACCACCAACCATCACCAAACGATTTGGTGATGGATGATATTTATTTCAATACGCGGAATCGGATTGGACTGTGCCCGTTGACCCGCAGTTTTTTATTACATTTACATAATATTCATGCAAAGGAGTCGTAAACGCCTTCCTTTCAGAGGAAAATAATAGCTGGCGCATTAGTTACCAGTTGCCCAGGCAAGGTAGAGTAGATTATGTACAATAGTATGTAAATTGTAAAGTAGGACAAGATTGTTGTGAGCGTGCGATGAATGATAGATAAGAGGACAATTTGATCTAGAACGGCTCCTGATTCAAGCACGTGGAAGTGGGGCATTGCAATAGGGCACGCGGGTCGTATCCGCGAGGCCTCGTCCGGGTTTTGTCTACAATTAAGATAACCGCCGGGAGTATTAGTTAATTGCCACATGGATGCACATGCACACTGCACAGCATTGCATATACTAAATTTTGTTTGTTGAAATACTTATTACAACGCACTCACGCATGAAACGCACTTGTTAATTTATGATCAGAGGGTATACTTAGATATTCGTGTCCGCGTTTTGCCAATGCAATCGGGCAGTTATTTGTTAAAAAAGCAATTGCTCAATGTAATAGGCAATCGCATAGTTACAATGAAATAGGCATTTAATGCAAAAAAATATTTTATAGAGACAACCTGGAACTTGGTACAAGATAACGTTAGCTCTGGAATTCGTTCGCATGAAGTTGCTACCTAATGAGCCAATTATAATTAAATAAATGGCAATGAGATAATATCTAAGTTACCTCTTTGTAAAGGTCACAGTTTTATCATATATTTATATATTATCATCATCATCATCATCATCATCAGCCATTTGACACCCACTGCAGGACATAGGCCTCCATCATGGTTTTTAATCATGAAGGGTTTTTCCATAATCGCCACGCTTGCTTGGCAGGCGGATTGGCGATCGCAGTATGCTGTTGGAATCTCAGGAAGACGTTGCTGCCCGTCTCCTGGTAATTGATTTCCTTAGTCGCCTTCTACGACATCCACGGAAGGAAATGGAGTGACGCTACTCTTAATCCGGCGCCACACGGAATATATTATTTATATTATACTAAATACCAATTCAATGCGATTATTTTCTAGGTAGATGATCATGTGCTTGCTTTTCGGCAAGATGGTGGCAAACTGGAACTCCCCTAATACCCAAGCCGTAAATAGTTGTTGCATTGAGTCAAGCAGAGCAGACAGAACGGAAACAAAAAGGCATAAAACGGGCTGTTTTTAAGTGTCAAGTTTGTAATGCAGTTTAATTCTGTGCTATTTAGGCGGACGCTTTGTTACACGTGGCCCGTGTTTACTAAACAACTCCGGCCAGGGAGCGCTGCCGTTTTCCGCAGATTGTCAGACTGTTTACCTCTACATTTGCAGCCGAAGACTAAACCGAAGTGCCGAAGCCGAAGATGAATATAGTAAGATCGGCAAAATACAGTTATCGCTGCCACACATAAATACTCGTAATTGAGCTTACGGGCGCATTCTACTGCTGCTCAAAGATATCTTATTTCATTTTTCAAGTATTGGCGGTTGTTAAAACTTTAAGTTCCATAATACGTACTCTATGTAGCTAGGGATTGGTTCTACTCCTTAACAGACACTTGAATTGCTTGCTAGAATACCTGCTACAGGATTAAAGTTTTAGCAACCTGCATACTTGAAAATTAAAGAAGATTTCTTCATCTGCGTAGAACGGGCAGTCGTGAAATTGCGATAACAAAACATGCATGTGGGGATTTAGAACAGAAGGATTTGTGGTCCCGCCTTGTCTACAGCTTGTCCTTCGATCGTCCGCTAAAAAGAAACTCCAGATGTCAGTGGAGTCCCACCGTCCCATAAGTTACATAGCGCAAGACTTACCTCCATAACCACGTAGACATATCCCGGGCTGTCCATACAGTCGTGCATGGCGACGAGGTTCGTGTGGTGCAGCGCCGTTAGCTCACGGAGGATCTTGATCTCTTTCACGAGGATCTCGGACGCCTTCTGGATGCCTTTCTTAGTCACGACCTTCACAGCTACCGACTGTGATGCATTCTGGGGAGACAAGAAAGGTTTCTTAGTTAATCGGTACAAGAAAACCTTGCAGTAAGATACCTGTAACTTTGTGTTGACCTCAATGGCATATAAAAGGTTATTTTTTAACCAATTAGAATTGATTATTTGTTTTACGACCTGTTTCCAAAAATATATCTTTGAGAGAACACCATCATCATCATCATCAGCCATACGACGCCCACTACAGGACATAGGCCTCCTTCGTGGTTTTCATAACCATGGGGTTTTGCCATAATCGCCACGCTTGGCAGGCGGGTTGGCGATCGCAGTATGCGGTTGGAATCTCAGGAAGACGCTGCTGCCCGTCTCCTGGATGATGATTTCCTTAGTCGCCTTCTACGACATCCACGGAAGGAAATGGAGTGACGCTATTCTTAATCCGGCGCCACACGGAATTACAGAGATAAACGGAGAGAACACCATGTGTTAAATTTTTTTTGTAAAACACCAAACTCTGATTCACGAGTTCCGGGCATTGCGCATCTTTAAAAGAACCTTGATATTAATTTTATTTAATTCGCGCAAGTGCACCGATATACAATGTTTAACTCTAAGATATTCTTGCTTAAAACTCTACCATAGCGAAAGTTTTCAAGAAAGTACCAAATTGATGACATGAAAGGACGTGGTAAATTTGAACGATGTCCTACTTAAAAACTGCGAGTCGGAGTCTCGTACCGAGGGTTCCGTTTACCATAAATATAAGATATACGTAACAAAGCGTGTTTTGTTACATTCATTTAGGATCCTTAGCGAAAGTCTCTGTTACACTCAGAGGTTTCTATTATTTATTGTTATGCTATAGGGACTAAACCATAATCATACCAAGTTTGTCATTTGTATGCATTACCATTTTTACTTAATACTTTACTAGCAGTGCCGTACTGTGCAGTACTTCAAAGCGTAATTATGTCGCAAACAGAACCCTAATTTAGAAAATGATCCTTCTACACCCACAATATTTGTAACAATCCAACGATACCCTACACTATGGTGCAGACGAGAAAAAAATGCATCTCTAATGAGGATCATTCAGACATCCAAATATTGGATTTCTAAGTGCTAAGGCGGTTGGAGCACAAAATTTAAAGCATATTACTTTTTGAATTACTCAAATCCATCAGGAAATGATAACGTTAGAGAAGTTTAAAATTTTGAATAAAGTAAAGTTTGAATGAATGAATGAATGACACGCTTAAACATACAATAATAGAAAATAAAGAAGTGGGCGTATGACAATAACACTATTTCAGCGTTGGCGGTTTGATCGAAGAAGCTTAAATTCGAAGGGTCTACTGTCCGTTAAAATTGAAACCTTATATTTTATGTTTGATTTTTTTCCCGAATATTCTTATCTTATCCACCTTCCATCATTAGACCCTCTTTGGCAAGTTTGGCAAAAGTCCTGATCAAAACTGATTTTTAGAGTTACGGCCCAAAGGGTAAGGGGCCCTATTACTAAGACTCCGCTGTCCGTCCGTCCGTCTTTGACCAGGATCTCATGAACCGTGATAGTTAGACAGTTGAAATTTTCACAGAAAATGTATTTCTGTTGCCGCTATAACAACAAATACTAAAAACAGAATAAAATAAATATTTAAGGGGGGCTCCAAAACAACAAAAGTGAATTTTTTGCCGTTTTCTGCTCGATATTAACAACGGCAACAGGTAGATGCTTGAAATATTCAAATATTGTATAGATAATGGTACGGAACCCCTCGTGCGCGAGTCCGACTCGCACTTGGCTGGTTTCTTTTATGTTTATGTAGCATTTTACGTCCCACTGCAGGGCACAGGCCTTCTCAGAGAGAGAGCGAGAGCGAGAGAGAGAGAGAGAGAGAGAGAGAGAGAGAGAGAGAGAATGGGCTACGCGTGCTCACAGTGGATTGGAAATTTCAAGCGCTGAGGTAGGTGAACACCTAAGACAGGTGAAGACCTAAGGTTTCCTCACGATGTTTTCCTTCACGGGTAGCGAGTGGTATTGCAAATACAACTTCACAAATGTACGAACTTTACAGAACAAAGTCATTGGAGCATGCCGGGAATTCTAGCTTCTTTTAGTTCCGCCTTCAGACCCTGACCACGATGATATACGTAAATACTGACTTATTGCTATAAAATTGCTAAGTGCAGGAATGTCACATCAGTGCACACGCACCTTGCCCCTCACCCCCGCTAACCAATCTTCAATCTTTGACCTCACACCACCCTGCACTGCAACACATAAACTTACGCATGTATCCCAGAGACCAGGGTTTGACAATTGTCACGAATTTGAAATGGAAGAGATTTGACAATTTAATTGTCAAATCTCTTCCATTTCAAACACATTAATTAGTTACTGCATGCACAAATGTCGGCGTCGGGTACTTTTTATAGTGCCCTTCGCTAATACACGGATACAAGTCTACAAACAAACTCACAAACATATAAACATACAAACTTTTCTCTTTATAATATTAGTGTACATTTAGACGTAGATGTAGAAGTGTAGATTGCACACATAAATGACATAGGTACATGAAATACAAAATAAAAAAGTGTACATGACAAGCTTATCCCAGCAGAAATGTCTTTCAGCCAATCCTTGATGTGGTGATACGAATATTATAAACGATAGAGCAAAAACACTTAAAACTTGTTTGTTGTTTGCTGACCCCCTTAGTTTAATGCTTTAAGTAATTTTAATTACTTACTTGTTGGGCAATCCATTATTGTAAGCTATTTAGTTTCAATTGTGACCAGTATAAACTGAACTATTACAGATCAAGACAAATAGCCGGAGAGACATACAGACGTTGGTACCCTGCTAAAAAACATTACACAAAACATTCCGTTTTCTTTGCGCAAAACAATTTTGTTGCTAGGGGAAGAAAATAAAATGTTAATTTGGAGCATTGAAAACCGATTGTTTTGTGTAATGTTTCGTGATAAACACGAGCAGGAGACCCGGTTTTAGAATAAGGAACGATAAAAAGAGAGGTGATTGAATGGAAATTGAATTTTGAATTTTAGAAAGCCTCTAAAAAAGCTTGTGAAAGCAGTTCGACGATAAAATCACCTATAATCATAACGTTCTCAGTGTCAGTTGACGAACGTTGACCAAGCTAACAACCTGCACACAATGGACTCACGCAGACAAGTCATATTGTCAATTATCGGTCTATCACACCTCCTTGACGTGAACAGAACCATCAATCATGTTCAGCTTTAACTAAAAATGTTTAAGAATGAAAAAGAAAACCCGGCCATGTGCGAGGCGGTCTCTCGCATCGAGGGTTTCGTACATAATATAATTATTTGTGTTCGGCGTTGGGCGGGACACATTGCGAGTCGGGAAGACGGCAGGTGGACCAGGGCAGTAACGGAGTGGCGCATGGCGGCCGAGAACTGGGCCTCGATTCTGTTAGTGCATTGTAGTATAATGACAGGTACACTGTCGGGTCACGTGACGTGTTTTTTCGTACCATTGACGCCTAGAAGGTTTGATGGGTGTGCCCGCGTAGACTTAAAGCAGCCATGAAATGAAAACCGCCATGTTCATGCAGTTGTCATGTTACTACAATGCATTAACAGAATCTAGGCCCTGGACGACGCGCGACGGTCTGCGGTAGACCATCAGCCCGATGGTCGGACGATGTGATCAAGTCGTCGAAGGACCCGTGGATGCGAATGGCGAGAGATCGCAAAAGACGGCGTGATGCGGAAAAATCCTACCCAGCAGTGGGTAGAGGTGAGCTTATGATGATGATGATGATATTTGTCTTACTTAGCGAAAAAAAAATGGGTTTTCTTTCTTTCGGTTGACGATCTAAGGATCCCGCTTAGAGTCCCGCCTTAGCGGGACAAATTCACACATGACAAACGCCCGGCCCGGTCGCGACACGGTGTAGCGTAAATAATCCTACACTGTTTTTACGATAAAGCAAAAAACAAAACCCTAAAAGAAATTACATTTCTTGTACGGAATTTATTTATTTTATTTTAATTTTCTTATTTTTTTTTTCTTGCGTATTTCTCCAGAATAAATAATAATACATATTCTGTTAAAAATTCAACTTGTTACCGACAGACAGACATCTTAGAAATAGTAATAGGATCGTATTCGGCATTTTTCAGGTACGAAACCTTAAAAATAATATTTTCTTTTTCTTTATTTAGATTGGCACAGAACCAAAGACGCAACAAAAGCAAACCCAAACAACATTACAGTGTAAGGGTCCCTCCGGTGGCCAAAAAAAAAGGTTCACCAAATCAGCATGCATTGCTGGTGATGCTATGGACAAGATAGAAGATGGGAGCGTTGGCATTTATTTTCATAATTTTTTTTTTAAATAAATAAGTTTCCAGATTATTGGTCAAATGCCGCTAAAAAAATTGTATCTCGTATTATGAAATCAATCTACAACACTGACGTGAACAAGTTACGTAACGTCCATTACAGGGTGCTATTATTACCTATAATAGCTACAAGTGGGTTCTGTAAAATGATAGTGTTAGTGCACAGAGCGTTGCATAAGGTCGACACAGGTGGGCGAGTGCAGCGTGTGCTGCCTTCAAGGTCCCTGCATCCACAGCCGATTGCATGCGTCTAATCTTAAAGTATTCACAAAATAGAATAGGTCAGAAGATCACCTAGTTATTTAATTTATCTATTGAGATGTCCCAAAAAGCACATGCAAGCGAAAGACCTAAGGCAATGATCTTTCAGGGTTATCAAAATCACCCCTATTTAAATTGGATTTCAGCGATAGAAAGTCACAGTTTTCCTATATTTATGGCTGGGTTCTCCGAAAGCACGGATTTGTGTGGGACTTATTGCGCTGCGCGAGCAAGAAGTTGGGTGAAGAGTAGGCATTTTTTATAACCATATTAAAATAATTTCAACGACCGACGTCACAAACACATTCAGTGATAGTCATTTTGGTATATTTTTAGTATCAAAAACTGAGTGCAGCTCAAATAAAAATCAAAATCATAAAAAATAAATAAAAATCAAAATCATAAAAAAATCATAAAGTTTAAAAATCATAAAAATATTGGCCGACGGCCCTAGATAGGACATTTTAAAACACCTGATTTAGGAGTAATGTCAGAGAACCCAGCCTTAATGGCGAGTGAAATGTATTGAAATCCAACAAATCATGACGTGTTTTTTGTTTTTCCAAATCCATAAAAATTGAAATCTTTGCATACTTCAGATGTCTTAAATCTTATCCGAAATACAGCATACAACAAACATTTCAATTTTCTACTTACAAGATTTTGAAATTAAAACACTTTATGTAAATCAAAAAACTTTAATATATTTTCACTCGCCCTTTAGTACTGGAAAATTACAACTCCTTATCATTCAAATACAATAGCTGCATGAATTTGTTCGGGCCTGATAAGACATGGATGTTTTTAAAATAAGTACATACACCTAAGATGTTTTATTTTCAAATTTATTAAGGAAATTAAATTTTTGCCCTATCTAGTTTTTTCTAGCGTAAGTAGTTGTAGTAATCAATGTTTTTGCGTCGGATATTACTACTATGATAAAAACCAGGACTCTGTCTGAATTGTTTATATTATCATAATCCAAGAGCGGTGGTAGAACGAAAGAAAGAAAAGACAAAACTTATTAGAACCACATGACTTCTCGTTCGCTAACGGTGAAGGAAAATCTCGTGAGGAAACCTCGCTGACTGAGGAGTTCACATACCTCTGCGCTTGCAATTTCCAATTCGCGGTGGGCACGCGTAGTAATTAAGCCCATACTCGCTCTTTGAGAGAAGGCCTGTGCCCAGCGTATATAGGCTACATAAAAAAAATAATGCAAGAAATCTTAAGTCACAAGTCAGTTCGTAAAAATACAAAAAATTGGCATAAATGTTTCTCTGCCTTTGGCCTTTGCCTGTTGTACTTTTTGGGACAACCTGTATGTGTATACAACCTATGTATAGTACACAAGAACGTTTATATTAGGGGTTAAAGTATGAAATTGCCGTTTTATTGCAATAGGTTCTTTGAATTGACATAGAATCTTCATGGTTTGAGGTTTTCGAATGAAACTTTTTTCAAATGGTTTCTATGATGTTCTTTTTTTAAAAAATGTGAAACATTTGAATATCGACTTTCAATTGTTTTTGTTATTCAATTTAGACAAGAAAGATGGATACTGCGAAAATTCGAGTGATTATGAGGCACCCATTTTTCGTATTTTTTTATTTTATTGATTTGACGCAAGTGAGTCAATATTGTGGGTAAGGTAACGTTAAACCATGCCGCTAATTCCTGGGTAGTTTGACTAGGGTCGGCTTCCACTATCTCTCTTAATTCATCGTTATTCACCTGTGTGGGCGGTCTCCCTCGTGGCTCGTTCTTTAAGTCGAAATTTCCATCACGAAAGCGTTTAAACCAAAATCGCACGGTGCGTTCATTAGTAGACCCCTCTCCAAACGCAGCATTGATATTGCGGGCTGTTTCTGCCGCGTTAGTTCCGCGTCGGAACTCGTATTCAAAAATCACTCGAATTTTCGCAGTATCCATCTTTCTTGTCTAAATTGAATAACAAAAACAATTGAAAGTCGATATTCAAAAGTTTCACATTTTTTAAAAAAAGAACATCATAGAAACCTTTTGAAAAAAGTTTCATTCGAAAACCTCAAACCATGAAGATTCTATGTCAATTCAAAGAACCTATTGCAATAAAACGGCAATTTCATACTTTAACCCCTATTATTAATGACTAAAAGTACTTTCCCTTAAGGGGTCTGTGGCACCTAAACATACTTTACTGCAATTCTAACCCCCGGTTTCTCGTACACTAACAAGCTGTTATCTACTGTTGTAGTGCTGGCTCTTAGAATTTCTCAGAAAAGAGCGTGACAGCACTTTACGTTACTTAGTGAAATTCTCAATTCAGAAACCGGCCCTAAGTGCGAAAATCTCAGGTCTAATTGAATCGTGTGATTTTAAAACGACACATGTCCTTTCATTACAACTTTGCAGGAAATAGAAAAAACTGTTTTATTCAAATACTAATATCTACAACAGCAATATTTTAGCATATTATATTGATTTCTGTATGAATAAACTACAATTTTTTTTTCTAATGTAAATCAATAGGTGGGTGTAAATAATTTAATTAAAAAAAAATGGGCAAGTGTTATTTTAAAAACACATGTGACTTGTGTTGTTTTAAAATCACACGATTCAATTATCTAACTAAGGCGTATCATCATCATCAGTCATTAGACGCCCACTGAAGGACATGGCCTCCTTCGTGGTTTTCATAACCAGGGGTATTGCTACAATCGCCACGCTTGGCAGCCGGTTAGCGATCGCAGTATGCGGAATCTCAGGAAGACGCTGCTGCCCGACTCCGGGTACTTGATTTCCTTCGCTTTAGTCGTCTTCTACGACATCCACGGAAGGAAATGGAGTTACGCTATTCTTAATCCGGCGCCACACGGACGGCGTTATTAGCCTAAAAACATTGGGTTTTACGTCCACAAAGGGTTTCTGTCAGCAGCGCCGCCGGGCTAACTTTAGCCGCCCTATATTCCGCATCCTCGGGGGCTGCGATCACGGCTTGACCTGATTTCGTAGTGACCCGCGTGCTACCACTTAACTAATTGATCAGTCAATGTAAACTGTTAATTATGAATATACTTTTCGTTATTTTGTTTAGAGGTAGCAAATTTAGTACGAAGGTAACTTGACTTTATTTGTAAAACGATTAAAATGCGAGTTTTATCGCGTATAGATACCATGATACCCTACACCCACACATAGCTCTCTGAGAGAGCACATAATTTTAATTACCTGGGTGCAGTGGTTGCTATTTCAAGAAAACGCTGGATGTTATGTATTTAAGAATGACATTTAATATGTAATAGGTAGAAGTGATTAGGGTTGGTGTAATGCCCCGCAGACAACTTGCACAAAAATGCGAAGTCAAAGGAATTTTCGCGCATTATAAATTACATTACACTGAAATAATACTATAGAAATAGGCCAATCACCAGTGCATCGTTTGACAAATTATGTTTCTTTTAATTCCCTTGAGCTATTTTTCACAAGCATTGATAGAGAATATAAAGACAGAACGTAAAAAATATTAGTATTTTTGTAAATTATTGCTCATTGAATACATAAATACAAATTTAATGTAGTGATAATAATAATAATAATAATAATAATAATAATAATAATAATAATAATAATAATAATAATAATAATAATAATAATAATAATAATAATAATAATAATAATAATAATAATAATAATAATAATAATAATAATAATAATAATAATAATAATAATAATAATAATAATAATAATAATAATAATAATAATAATAATAATAATAATAAGCCAACGGTGCTCAGCATCGAGGATCGCAAGAACGTGTGGAAGAGCTAGGAGCTTCACGGGCGGTTCTATCGGGCCTTGACAGGGCCCGATGTGGACCTGCTCGCATCGGTGAACTGGCTACGTTTCGGTGACGTTTTTGGGGAAACTGAAGGTTTTGTCTGTGCAATTGCTGACGAAGTCATGATGACGAACAACTATCGGAAATATATCCTGAAGGATGGTACGGTCGACATCTGTCGAGCATGCCGCCGTCCCGGGGAGTCACTCAGGCATATTATTTCCGGTTGTTCTCATCTGGCTAACGGTGAGTACTTGCACAGGCATAATCTAGTAGCCAAAATTATTCATCAGCAACTTGCTCTCCGATACGGTCTTGTCGAATCCGAGGTGCCGTACTATAAGTACACACCGGCGCCGGTTCTCGAAAATGGTCATGCTACGCTCTATTGGGATCGGTCTGTCATCACGGACAGGACTATTGTTGCCAATAAGCCTGACATCGTGCTGACAGATCGATTGATGCGCCAGACAGTGCTCGTCGACATCACCATCCCGCATGACGAGAACCTCGTGAAGGCCGAGAAGGACAAGCTTAGCAAGTACCTTGATTTGGCCCACGAGGTTACCGCCTTATGGGATGTGGATTCGACAACCATTGTCCCGATAGTCGTATCGGCGAACGGTCTCATAGCGAAGAGTCTTGACCAACATCTTAAGGCTCTCTCGCTAGATGGCTGGATCAAGGGGCAGATACAGAAGGCGGTGCTCTTGGACACGGCGCGCATCGTCCGGAGATTTCTCTCTCTGCGGCCCTAACTTACCGGTAGCTTGAGCCTAGCTCCGTTACCGGTGGCCAACTAGGATAGGTTTATAAAATATATTTGGTATTTTTTTACTTTTATAAACCTATTCTAAGTCATGAAAATAAATAAAGAGAATAATAATAATAATAATAATAATAATACGCACTTTGAGATAGAGGTTTCCAGCAATAACTTATGATGCGATACGGACCTAGTCTAAACTCCACGAGTCGAACTCCTAGGGAACATTTACTCGCATCTCATTAGTCAATGCGCGCGGCTAGAGATAAGCGAAACAATAAGCGAAGACGGTCCGCTTCATATGGTAGGTTTTCTGGCTGTTGTAGTGGCTATTGAGGGTCACGCACCTTAACCAATGGGCGCACATGGACGATTTTCTTTGAGAGCTTGTTTCGTGGAATGGAGTATAGTGCAGATACCGCAAGTATTGTAACTATTCAAATTTCTCTTTAGTAAATAAATAATCTCTCTCTCTCTCTCTCTCTCTCTCTCTGTCATCTTTTAAATAAGTGGTTTGCTCTATATTTTTACAGATAGTAATTATAAACAAACAAACTTTGTTCTATTGTCTTGATACAGAGGATCCAGATTTGGATCCTGCCAAGGATCTTTACACAATACGACTAAGCTATAAAGTTTAAGGCAAGCGCAAGCAGCGCTTTTTAAAATTTTCAAAGCACGAAGCTTTATTTTATAGGCGAAAACATATATTTGAAATAAACACTTAAGTTTGCATGTGGATGATTTTTTTTTTGCATTGTAACATTTTTTTCATTATTCATGTAAGAGTCACTATTTTATAGGGATTTTTAATATCTAATTCTAGAGAGCCTTTAAATTTGACCATTACCATTATCTAAAAAAAAATTTTTTTTTTTTCAAAACTCATCTTCTAACTTCATATTCATTTATTTATTTCCTTGTCATGTGTCATTACAGTTCGTTTTTGTAATGTTAAGAGTAGGTACATGACACCCTGTAAGGGCACTACCACATAATAAAACATTGAATAATAAATTATGTACCCGTTGCTCTGTTATTATATTTATCAAGCGCCCACGTGCGGCGCGCGGCAGACTGCCCTTGGTGCTCACTGCGCGTGTCTCAATGCGCTGGCGCATGGTCCCACGGGCGCGCACAAAAGGCAACCCGAGCACCCTGTACCTGCGACATCCCTACTGACCACATTCAATAGAGGGGGACCCCTGCTTGTCCCTGATATCAGGTAGACATACCTACCAGAGACTACTTACTCCGTTTACCTGCACTATGCTTTTTCTGCAATTACAAGGGAACATTCGCATAAAAAATTTACCCAAATCCGACTAGGTTGACATCAAAATTCGTACATATATGCGACTTTATGTTATTCAGAATCAGTAGTAGAAAAACTCAAAAACTCAACTCAAAAACATTCAGTGGAGTATTAAGAGTATGTATTGTAAGGTCAAATACGGTCAAATGTTCTCATCAAACACGCTACAATTTAGGCGCATTGTTCTATTGTGCGAGTCAACGCGCCAATGCTCATGAAAATTATATTATTTTTGTTGCGCTAACCCGTGCTGAGGACAATTTTAAAAACCTATTTAGAGGCCTATTTATTAAACCTATTTATTTATTCTCTGTACGTAATACAGAGAAGTTTGTAAAGAGGCCCGAAATTTCACCGATGCCCTCACTTGCCCATTAGCTCAGTTGGGAGAGCGCTGGCACGGTTAGCCAGAGGTCGCGGATTCAAGTCCCGGCGTGGGTGGAATTTTTAGCCTCTAAATAGGTTTTTAAAGTCACACAAACTTAATATTCTATTGGCATCTGCAGAGGAATGTATGGAAATATACAGAAAAGGGAATAATGAGAATGATGTATGGAGGATAATGTAACAAAGACAACATAGTAATTTGAAATGGGGCAGCAAGGGGACTGGCGAACATTCTTTAGGAAATTGGAATTGTCCTTTAGGTTGAACAAAACCCTGAGTTAGTTAGTTAGTTAGTTAGACCTGAGATTTCCGCACTTAGCCTCATGGTTGGGCCATTGTACGTAGCATAGCTGTGAGCTCACTCCAGCCAGCCTATCTCTTTCCAGAAGGCCAGCAGTGCTCTGATGTCACTGCAGGCCTCCCGAAGGGATCCCAGCTTCCCAATGATGGCGGTCCGTTGCTCCTCCACGCCTTCACAGTGAATGGTCACGTGGGCGGGTGTTTCCTCTTCTTTGAGGCATCCCCGGCAAAGCGGGCTGTCGGTTAGTCCCATGTTGTGAAAATGTCTATTTAGTGAACAGTGTCCTGTTATGATTGCCACAGCTTTGCGGAGATTATCCCTTCTCAGACGCAGCAGGCTACGTGAAAGACGTTTCGAAATCGTCGGTAGAGCCTCCTTGGCTTGTCTGCATTTGGTTTCCGTTCTCCAAAGTTCAGCATGCTGGCTTTCTGTTCGTGACCACAGCCATTTCCTAAGCTGGTTGTATGGGAGTGGGATCAGGGGTTCGGGTCCTTCCACTGTAGTTTCCGAGCCTCTTCTAGCGAGTTCATCCGCAGCATCATTGCCCAAGGAGCCGCTATGGCCCTTTATCCACTGTAAGGTGACTCGGTTGTTTATTGACAGTTTTTCCAACTCATGGTGACACTCTAGTATCAGGCTGTTGTTAGTGAGATTTCTGTTGAGTGCTTGTAGGACTGAGGCACTGTCCGAGACTATACGTATTGCATAGTCTTGCACATTTCTTGTATTCAACAGTGCGACTGCTCTTGTTATACCTATGCATTCTGCCTGAAAAATTGTGTTCAGGGTGCCAAGGGTTGTAGACATTTTTAGGTTTAGTTCATTGGAGAAAGCTCCTGCGCCCGTTCCTGTTTCGGTTTTAGAGCCGTCCGTATACACTCTGACTTCGTGTATACCCGAGTAGTCGGCTGGCTCCTGTTGTAGTTGTACCCTGTATTTCTTGTCGAAGATATAGGTGTGAGGTATCCTGTCGCACGCCGCCTCCATCATGGGCTGGTCCGAAACAGCAGCTGACAAGATTTGTGTGTGTGCAAAACAGCTGTTCTGTTTCCATAGTCCAGCTGTCCGAAGCCGTAGGGCAGCGCTGGCTGCTTCTTGTTGAACGTGTAGGTGTAGAGGTCTGAGGTTCAACAGGGCTTCCAGGGCGGCAGTCGGTGTTGTCTTCATGCACCCAGTTATTGCGAGGCATGCCAGTCGTTGTAACCTCTGCAGTTGGAGTGCTACTGTTTTCTGTTTTGTTCTGGTCCACCATACAACGGCGCCATATGTTATAGCAGGTCTTATTACAGATGTGTATAGCCACATCATAAGTAACGGGTGTAGTCCCCACTGTTTTCCAATGAGGCCCCGGCACTGCCAGAAGGTGATTTGGGCCTTTTTAATGATGTTCTGTAGGTGTGCGCTCCAGTTTAGTTTGCTGTCCAGCGTCACCCCAAGATATTTAACTGTCGGCGACAGAGTTAACATTTTCCCGAAGAACTTTGGAAGATTCCTTGTTTTTGGGGTACGCTTGTTTGTAAAGAGTACTAGTTCCGTCTTATCCGGGTTGGCGGATAGTTGATGAGTATCGCACCAACATTCTACTATGCCAAAAGCCGTTCTCATGAGACTGTATAGAGTGTCCTCGCAATTACCTATTGTTAGGATTGTTATGTCATCGGCGTAGCCTATTATCCAGAAACCACATTCGTCTAGGCGTCTGATTAGTCCGTCCACTACTAGGTTCCACAGAAGTGGCGATAGCACTCCCCCTTGAGGGCAGCCTTTGGCCACTATTGCCCTGGTAGTTTTGTTTAACAAAACCCTGAAAGAACTACTTAGGTACCATAAAAAGTCTTTTTTCCCAAAACGGCCACTATTTAATTACCATAATGGCAAGAGTATACATAAATTTTACGAGAAATTATTCACTCCTAAGGGTTCAGTTTTTAGGGTTCCGTACCCAAAGGGTAAGGGGGTCGCTTACATTATTACTAAGACTCCGCTATCTGTCCGTCCGTCCATCTGCCACCAGGCTGTATCTCATGAACCATGATAGTTAGACAGTTGAAATTTTCATAGATGATGTATTTCTGTTGCTCGTATAACACATACTAAAAAAAAATTAAGGGGGGCTCCCATACAACAAACGTGATTTTTTGCCGTTTTTTGCTCGATATTAATAACAGCAACAGGGAGACGCTTGAAATATTTAAATGTTGTATAGATAACGGTACGGAACCCTTCGTGCGCGACTCCGATTCGCATTTGGCCGGTTTTTTTTCCTTTTGAGCTCCAGAGTAATACTAAAATTGAAACTGAAAATAACATTATTTAAGTGATACTACCTATCATATTATATCCAATACTAAGGTAATAATGTTGAAAAAAGGTTTTATAATTAGTTTTATTATAATTAGTTTTTTAAGCACCAGGAGCTTAACATTTTATGAAATAAAAATAGATTTAAAAGTAATCCTCATTAAATAAAATATTGTTATCTCATCTTAATTCATTTTATTATAATATCACACAAGTCAATTCTTAGCAAATATGTGAGTTTCATAACAGAATAACTGAGATTTTTTCATCAGAATAGATTACCTACTCAATAGACTATTCTGTGAAAGAAGGAAGACTCAGCCCAGGGGTAAATGTCAACATAAGATATTGTTGGCACTGTTAGGACGAAAATAACAATAATGTTTTCTAGTGTTTTTTTAAATGATGTTATAATATCTTTGGAAAATCATCTCTGTCAGCTAAAGCCATTAAATATACAACTTTCAACTTTGCCTTTTTTACAATGTGTCTTTACAGGTAGCTGTCCTTTTGGCTAATATAGCTTTTTTTGCAGTGTCCCTGGTGCTTAAGAACAGACAAAGTTTGTAATCTAGTTGCCAGCTGCATACAGAAACTGGTATAGTGGGCAGCTGGGTTAGTCCCTTATGTGGGTAGACTCTATAAAGTTTAATTAATGAAGGTATTTACGATTTCATTGTTTTTTATGATGTGACAGAATGAAAGTATTACTGAAGTATTCCATAATAATGATTTGGTAACTTTGCTTGCCCATTTGGGAATGTAAGTGTAGTGTGAAAGTAATACTTTAACAAGATATTAGTTAAGTTCTTATGTATTTTGCAAACCACTGGTAGACCATGTCACAGTGTTTTAAATCACTTAAAAAATTTCCCGATGCTGTTTTCCACATTAATCGATCAAGGAATGCATTTGAAATGTAAGAGTAGAACACCCACGTGTCAATTCCTATTACTTTATTTTAAAAAAAATTAATAATATTTCGTGACCTTGGCTTAGAAAATTGTTTAATTAATTTTTGTAGGAGTAACGGTACAAGATGTCATTCTTTTATTAACAAGGTTTGATAAATGATTTTACAGCGCATATTTTCCAATTTTAAATTTTTGGAAATCACCTCGGGATATCGAGTAATTAACTTTTTTTCAGATTTTGGTTTTTATTTTTTTTCTTTAAAATACCTCAAAAGTGCGATCTGTAACTAGCACAGTTAAATTGCTCTTAATTAGGTTTATCACTGATAAAAAAATCACGTTGCACTTACGCGGCGTTTATGAGTTATTGAATTTCAAAATTTTGTGTTAGGGGTGTCACTCAACTTGACCTTTCAATTTAGTCAAAATCTATATATACTTTATTTTTTTTTATTTTTTGATTGGTTATTTAGACATACACTTAAAATATCTTCTAAATAGCTTCTTTCTCACATTATATAGACTAACATTTACATGCTTAAAACAATTTTAGTTTTGTTACCTGAAGTAGATTGCTTGGTTTTGTTTAAGTATTTACTTTAAGTAAGTACTTAGTTTTAGTTCAGTTATGGTTAACATGTAGCGTAGGAAGGGGTCCACCCTCGTCAAGCTTACCTATGCTAAAACCCTATGTTTATACATGTTAACTTGAGAAACGGGGGTGAGGCAAAATGGAGCCTTTACAGACCCATGGCGCCACTTCGCCTCAGCAGGGCCTTACCAAACCTGCTGAGGGATGTCCATCCGGGCCCCGACCGGAGGACTTAGGACAAGGAGGGCATGAGGGCGCCAACCCTCATGTTGGTACACGAGTGGCAAGCGATGCTATGGATCACCCCATAGCCGGTACTTCTTATCAAACTCCAGAAGTAACCGCAAGTATGCAAAGAGTTTATTCGGGACTACATATTTTTGAATGTTTTTACGCAGAGAGCAAAAAATATAAAAAGACTGGGTCTCCTGACGACCTAACACCATCGGATTTGATGACCTTACTTTTCAGAGAAATGGGCGAGCGACTTAAAGATCTCTCATCTAGCGAAAAAGATAGACTTATAAGCAACGTTGTTTACACATTTCTTAGAAAAGCCACTAGGTTTTATAAAAGTTGCAATCGGAACAAAAAGAGGTTCAGAGACAAGCATGCTGTTTTCTTGAACAAACTGTTGTCTGCCAGAAACTGTTCGTGGACTTCTGAAGCCGATTATTGTAGAAAACTTGCAATTCACAGCAGAAGATGGCGAAGATCCATCAATAGATGAATCTTCATCGTTAGACGATGAAGAAGATTCATCCAATTTTGATGACTGCCCTCTGGTACTAGAAACTGAAAATTATTCATACGAGCCACAAAATCCAGAAAATTTGAAAGCAATCTAACATGCGAAAACGTCTATAATATATTTTGAAGTAACTTTTCGTTAGTTGGTTTCCAATTTCCTGTATTTAATGACATAATTGTTATTAATTGGCAACATATTCAAAAGTCTTTTAAGTTTATTTTTCACTTTTTAATTTTAGTAGTAGGTTCACTATTTTTCGGAAAATTTCATCATCATCATTCAGCCACAAGAGGTCCACTGTTGGAAATAGGCCTCCTCCATGGATTTCCAAAAAGACCGGTTGGAAGCGGCCTGCATCCAGCGCCTTCCTGCCACTTGGATGAGGTCATCTGTCCATCTTGTGGCTGGTCGTCCTACGCTGCGCTTGCCGATATGTGGTCTCCATTCGAGAACTTTTCGGCCCCATCGGCCATCAGTTCTGCGTGCTATGTGCCCCACCCACTGCCACTTCAACTTACTAATCCGCTGGGCTATGTCGACGACTTTCGTTCGTCTACGGATCTCATCATTTCTGATTCGATCTCGTAGAGAAATTCCGAATAGCCCTTTCCATAGCTCGTTGCGTGACCTTGAGCCTTCTTATGAGGTCCATAGTGAGAGACCACCTTTCAGTGCCATAAGTCATCACTGGTAACACACTGGTTGTATAATTTTGTCTTGAGCGATTGAGGTATATTAGACCGGAAAATTTATTTTAAATCTATTTTACTATTTCTCGTGTAAAATATTTATCGTTCCTGTAAATAAAATACCTAGCTTTTAAGTTTTATTTGTAAAATATTTTATTTTTAGTGTAAAACATTTGTTAGTGTAACCTTATGCAGATAATTACAAAAAAAAACCACTCTTCATACTAATACTAAAAGTCAGCTACCAATTTTTTATAGACAGTCGAAAAAAAATTCATTTCCGACACTTGGTTTCTTTGGGAAAGTTACTCAAAATCATGGTCTGACTGCCGTACACAGAGTCGTCAATTAAGATTTAATGTCAATTAAGTATCATGTCATCTCTTTCATTTCAATGACATATGAAAGAGATAGCACGACACTTAATGAACATTAAGTTTAATTGACGACTGTGAGTACGGCAGTAAGTCCACCCCTGAATTATTTAAACCTTTTGTATATATACCCCGTATAGTTTTTTATTAGAGACAAAAAATAAACATTATATTTATTTGACCTTTAGAGACAACCCTAAAATGTGTCAGTTGACCTTTGTACGTAACTCCCAAAGGCCGCGATGGAGCAACGTGATCTTTTTATCAGTGATAAACCGAATTAAGAGCAATTTATCTGTGCTAGTTACAGATCGCACTTTTGAGGTATTTTAAAGAAAAAAAATAAAAACCAAAATCTGAAAAAAAGTTAATTACTCGATATCCCGAGGTGATTTCCAAAAATTTAAAATTGGAAAATATGCGCTGTAGAATCATTTATCAAACCTTATTAATAAAAGAATAACATCTTGATCCGTTACGCCTACAATAATTAATTAAACAATTTTCTAAGCCAAGGTCACGAAATATTATTAATTTTTTTTAAAATAAAGTAATAGAAATTGACACGTGGGTGTTCTACTCTTACATTTCAAATAAATTCCTTGATCGATTAATGTGGAAAACAGCATCGGGAAATTTTTTAAGTGATTTAAAACAGTGTGCATGTGGCTCTAGAATTCATGTTGCATTTACACCTTGACATTACCATTTTCATAGTATAATCCTCATGTATTTTAAATGTTTGCCTCAGCATATTTTGCACCTATTTATAAAGGTGCAATGCTCCTCTGAGAGAATCAAACTCCTTTGCCTTATCTTGGAAACAATGAACTGTTCTGTGCGAAAAAAACTGATGACAAGCATTATCTATCACTCCAAAACAAGTTAAAAGTACATTAATTAATGTGTTTAGTGTTTAGCTAAACTACTAAGAAATTTAAATAATTTGTGTATTATGTTGCAAAAATATTAGTTCTTCATGAGTAAGATGTAAAACAAAATGACAAACATGTATGATTTTTGTAATAATAAGAAAAATAAAGTTGTGATACAGATGTAAGTATGACTTTAGTTGTTTTTTAAATATTATAAGATTTGATCTATTGTAGGGTAGTTAACAAAGGTGTTTATGCAAGGGAACTTTGTCAATAGTATCAAAAAATATAAAAAAGTGTGCTTTACAATTGTATGTTATATGTTCAAAACAATCAATATTATTGTAAACAGTCGAAGCTGCGCCATCGCCAGTGCGAACGCACACAATATGACGTCCCACACCCGAAAAAATCGATACTTATTTGAAGAGAACACATTCTACAGCATTATGAATCAGACGAAGCAGGACATAGTACGATCACAGGATTTATCCACTAACAAAAGCTAACGGAGGAAAAGTAGACGACTCCGGACATACCTTTCTCTTCCTGCCTTTGTAAACCATCGCAAAAGCTCCATGTCCTATGATGTCCTGTTTCGTGAATTCGTATTCACCGACGTGGATCACCTCCATCTTCACTAGCTTTCCTTTTACCACAGACATTTCACAGTTCTTATTTATTTACAGTCTTAGGAATTAAGGACAACAAAGATCAATACTAAAAATTTGGATCGGAGTACTCAGTAATTGGGAACTTGACTAATCGCTACATTCTGGTTATCGTCACAGTCACAAATATGCTTTTAATCACTTCCTAGTCTCCGTTTATTATTGTTCAGCTATTATTTCACTGGCACTAACGAATCATTATTCCTGTCCAATACCGTATCACAGAATGAATGAATGCAAAATGTTTGGAAGTGATTCTATTTTGTGTTGATTTTGCGAAAGCAGATGATTGTGTTGCCAGTAGTGAAAACTAAATACGTAGGTGTCCGATGCGTTCCGAAACTAAATTCCTTGTTACGTGTGGCGCCGGATTAGAATAGCGTCACTCCACTACCTTCCGTGGGTGTCGTAGATGGCGACTAAGGAAATAAATTACCAGGAGACGGGCAGCAGCGTCTTCCTGAGATTCCAACCGCATACTGCGATCGCCAACCAGCCTGCCAAGCGTGGCGATTATGGCAAAACCCCTCATGGTTATGGTGTGATTACATACTCTTTGGTTATGGTTAAGCCACGAAGGAGGCCTATGTCCTGCAGTGGACGTCAAATGGCTGATGATGATGATGAGCTAGTTACGACTTACGAGTCTGTAGCTTTAACAAAATTTTTACATTTGGGTCAAAGTGAATTCTAAAAATTAATGTAGGTTAATAATCTGCATAAAAATAATCAAATTATCTTTAGTTAAAGATAGTAAGAGCCATTTAAGTAAATCTGTCTCCTTAATTTTCATGCACTTAGAACGGATTTGGAACGGAACCATTTTAAATGTTGCCAGTGAAAAATAGAATGACATTTTTTTTAAGGTTTGGCTCCATAAAGATAAAGCCAGTACGAAATGAGAAATATTACTCGTTTTTTTACTTTAACTATAAATAAAAAAAATCTTACTAAAACTCACAGGAAAAAAAGTCACTCGGATTTGATTATCTTCACGGTTTTTTGTTACGAAGAGGGATGGATGAGCTAATAGTACCATCTAGCGTAGAACATCGAAACGTTGTTACATCCGACATCACAACACAGTGTTGCCACCTTAGTGGATTTTCCACTAAAACTGGTGGTGTCGACCCCTGCTTTAGTGGTGAAATATCGCTTTTAGTGGCTAGTGGATTTTTGTAGTGGTTTAGTAAAATTCACTTTTAATTACTGAATGTCATAAGCAGCCTATATACGTCCCACTGTAGGGCACAGGCCTTCTCTCAGAGAGAGAGAGTATGGGCTTAATCACCACGCGTGCCCACCGCGGGTTGGCGATTTCAAGCGCTGAGGTATGTGAATAGCTCAGACACTCAGGTTTCCTCACGATGTTTTCCTTCACCGTTAGCAAGTGGTATTGCTACTTTAACTTCACAAATGTACATAACTCAGAAAACCAAGTCATAGGTACATGCCCGCACTGGGGATCGAACCTGGGTCTCTCGCTTCCGAGTCCGATGTTCTACCGACTAGGCTACCACTGCTCTACTGAATGTATTATCATTCAATCGCTAAACCACGTTTTGAAATATTTAGCGACATTCATATAATAAAAACCAGCAGAGGAACAGAATGAAGTTAAATCTCTTAACTGCTATATCACACTAATATTATAAATGCGAAAGTTTGGATGTATGGATGGATATTCGTTACTTTTTTACGCCAAAACTACTGAACAGTTTGGGCTGAAAATTTTCATACAGTTCTAAGCCTGGAACAAAACATAGGCTACTTTTTATCACATAGATCAGTTCCCATGGGATAGAAATGAATAATCTTACACAACGCGTGTGAAGCCGCAGGCAGAAACTAGTTAAGAACACGCTGTGTTTTGAGATTGGATTAAAATAAAAATAAAATAATTTTATTTGCTTAGAACGTGGTACATTAGGATGGCATGATATTATATAATATGAGCTTACATACTGTTAGGTATGTTCTAACATGCAAATATTTAATTGTAGTTTATTGTAAGGAAAATGCTGTAATGGATACCTACACAATTCCAATTACAGTTATAAAAAAAACGGGAGCCCACGATGATGGTGCAGACTGAAGAAGACGAATTAAAATAGCAGTTTGTTATTAACAAAGAAAATTACAATTCAGTAATAGAAATAAATTAAAACTAGTATTTAAAATTGAAACAATTGAGCTAACTGTAGACTGTTATAAACAATGTATAGGTAGCTCAACTGATCTATATCAATACCAGTTTATTATTGAATCATTTGGTGTTCATGTTGATTTACTAATTGTTTATATTTTATTACGTAATAATAAAGGTTATTTACTAAAATACATACCTACTGATTTCGTCCGTAAAAACTATAACTGGTTTACCGGAAATTTAGCGATTTTTACATCAGGACCGTTTTTCAGGACTGACTTTCACATGCATGTATATGAGGTATGTATAGTCCTAGTGATGGGCCGAGACACATATTTTTCAACTCGAGTAGCTCAAGTTTAAATAAGGGCTGATTCGAGTAGCAACTCGAGTCAACTCGAGTCAGCGTAGTCACAGCGCGCACACCGCCGTCATGCGCGAGTCGGTCGGAACTGACACACCAACGCAGTGGTCCATACCAACGTCCATATAAATAGTACTAAAGTAAATGGAGTATGTAAGGACCGCCATCGCCACCGCGTTGGTTTGTTTCATCCTTTATGTATGCACAGCCGCGTTGATACTGTAGCTCGAGCTGCACGTTGTACCGTTCTCAAGGTTCAAAAACACAGCTACCCGCCGAGTAACCTCAGTTGACGGAATTTTCAACTCGAGTTTACTCGCTGGCAGCCCAACTCGAGTTACTCGAGTAAATTGACTCGAGTCGCCCATCATCGCTATAGTCCGCACAAATCTTTTTGGCGGTAATGTGAACATAGTCACACACAGATCGTTTTCACATCGCTTGCTGTCTTTACAGTGTATGTTGAGTGTAGTGTTGAGACTAGGTAGGTACTTTAGTAATTGACTAATAGGTAGTAATTTACTACGCATCACACTACGTCAAAACACTTACACATACACTGTAAAGACAGTAAGCGATGTGCAAAGGATCTGTGACTATGTTCACGTTACCGCCAAAAGAATCTGTGCGGACTATACTCTATTCCGTTACGTTACGAGCGATTCTCCAACCGCACGTAAAGGTCAATATGCTATCGGCTCGTCCGGTCTGTGCAACCTCTGAACTCCATGCCACATTTTCTCTGGACGCAAACAAAATCGGTCAAATACGAAAAAGTGGCAGACTAACTCCATGCTTGCGCGTCGGGCCTGGGGAACATGGTGGATATGGGTGGGGCTCCCCAGTCTCGTGTCTTCCAGAGGTTATTCATTCAACCTCTAAAGCATACAGAGGAAGCTTCAGCAATGTAAAAAGATACTAAAATCTATGTATTTAGGAATAAAAATGTATGTTAGGTACCTAACCGAGCGATAACAGCGGCAGATAAACCTTTACTGGTTTTCCCCCGCTGGTAGAATAAGATATTGTGTCTGTATTAAACTAAACAAGAGAATCTCTTTAATTTGGGTGGATCCTTGGTAGGTATTTAATATTTTTCGGCTTTGCCTTTCATTAAGTACCTAAAATAGGTACGTATCTTTTATTTCCCGTACCTATAGAAGTTGCTAGGGAATTACTTTTTCATTACTCATACTCTGAAAGGGGGTCATTGTTCATCCAGGCACCGTGCTGAAAGTGGTAGGTACATGCCTGCACTAAAGCAGAAAAGTATTAAAAAAAAAAATATTTAAGACGCAGATAAAACCACCAATACGCAAATTCAAAATGGCCATCTTTCGCGGTCGCGCGCTATCTTGCGAATTGTGATGTACGGCTAGCACAAGTTGGCGCGCGAGCTATCTCGCCGCAAGCTAGACCATCCGTCTGTTTCGGCGTGATTTCCTTAAGTTTTATATTTTAAACTTGTTTTTATCTTTTAGTGATTAACATTAATAATTAATTTACATTATTTAATTTTTTAAGTACTAATTAAAAAATTAAATTTTTGAGCAGTCGTTTAAAAGGGCGGATAGTTTATCTCTCGGCGAGTTAGCTCACGCGCCGACTTGTGCTAGCCGTGCAGGGTGTGCTTGGGTATTAAAAAAGTAAACTGGCGGGAAACCTTAAATAAAAAAAGTGCAATTTTTTCTATAAAAGTTCCATTAGACTGTGTTTGTGATATTCGAAATTGAGTTTAATTTAACAAAATGAGTTCTAGCGGTTCTGAAATTGAATTAACACCTGATTTTATAAGAGAAGAGGCTCAAGCTGTCGTAGAAAACCTTTTGCCAACGATATCTAAGGAACGATATATGAAATCGTATATATAATGATTTCATAAAGTGGCGGGCCAAGAAAAGGGTGAAATCTCTATCGGAAAGTGTTTTCCTTACGTATTTCAGTGAACTATCAAAGAAACTTCAGCTTTCAACTTTATGGAGCATATTTTCTATGCTGAGATCGGTAATAAATACAAAACACGACGTCAATATAATTATTTTTGGTAAATAACACAATTAATTAGCAGAGAGATAAAGCTGATATGTATTTCGATAGAGAGATAAAAATGGATTGACTATTATAAGAATATTTAAATAAATGTCAAGTGTTTAGATTGCCAGTTACTGTAAAAAGAGATTTTCAACACCTCCCCGCAATGTAAACACCCTATTAAAGTAATACACCAATATGAAAATAACACACACTATAAATATAACACACACTCCAGAGTCTTCAGGTAAACTAACTACTTACTATCAAACAAGCTTAACAAAAACAAGAGACAGATGACACATTATGTTAGACCTAAACCCTTAGAAAATTTTACAAGTTTAAGTTTAGGCAAAAGTTTTGTTAAGGCGTCTGCAATGTTTTCATTAGATGATATGAAACTAATGCTAAGTAGTTTGTCTTGTAGCTTTTCACGAATGAAGTGATATCTGACATCGATATGCTTTGTGCGTGCGTGAAATGTGTTACTTTTGGTGAGTTTTATAGCGCTTTGATTATCACAGTTAACTGTGATTGGATGAACTACTCCGAGGATTTCAGAAGCAAGACATTTGAGGTAGATTGCCTCTTTGCAAGCCTCCCCGATAGCCATGTATTCGGCTTCAGTAGTTGACAAGGCAACCGTCCGCTGTTTGCGGGATTCCCAAGAGACGGCTCCGCCGCACATCTTGAACACAAAGCCCGTGTATGACCTTCGGTCAATAATATTGTTGCCATAGTCTGCATCAGCGTAGCCAACTATGTCCTCACTTTCCTTTTTGTCGAAAGTAAGTTTAAGGTTTTTGGTACCCTTTAGGTACCTCAGTACTCGTTTAGCAGCCTTAAAGTGTACCTCCCCGTAATGTGCATTAAATTGGCTTAAAAAGGAGACTGCATGCGATATGTCCGGTCTCGTACCAATGGAAATGTACATTAGACTGCCTATAAGCTGCTGGTAGGGTAAGTTCAAGTTTTCGTCTTCTACTCCGGTTGGATGTATAAGTTTAATACCAGGTTCCAATGGAGTAGTGGTAGAAATTGCGTCAACCATATTGAATTTATCTAGTAAAGATTCAATATATTTGGTTTGGTCAAGCGTAATAGTACCTTTCTTGATATCTTGATGAACTCGCATTCCTAAGCAATCTTTGCATGCGCCCAAATCTTTGATTTTAAATATCTTGCTTAGTTCGGATTTGAAATTTTCTTTCATTAAATTATTATTTGAGACAATGAAGAAGTCATCGACGAACACAGCTACTAGTAGGAGATCGTTATCATTCCTTTTGTAGTAGATACAGTGTTCAGTTTGCGTCTGTTTCATTGATAAGGTAGTCAAGGCCTCTGACAGTTTTAAGTTCCATTGTCGTGGCGCTTGTTTAAGTCCGTACAATGACTTTTTCAGTAAACAAACCTTCTGTTTATGATAAGTCATAAATCCTTCCGGTTGCTCCATGTATATCTCTTCTTCGAGATTGCCGTTTAAGAAGGCTGTTTCCCCATCAAGTGGTCTACTTGTAAGCCTTTCTTAGCGGCAAATGCCATAAGAAGCCTGATAGACGAAAGCCGAGCAACTGGAGAAAAAGTTTCCCCATAGTCAACACCATAGACTTGTGTGAAGCCTTTAGCTACAAGTCTTGCTTTGTATTTGACTATTTCTCCGCTCGTATTTTTCTTCAACTTGAAAACCCATTTACTTTTGATAGGTTTCCTGTCTTTAGGTCTATCTACCAAAACCCATGTGCCATGTTTCATAAGTGAGTTATATTCTGATTTCATGGCTTCTAACCATTCTTCCTTATTCTGATCTTCCATGGCTGATTTAAATGTTTCAGGTTCGTTGGAAGTCAGGTACAGAGAGTCGTATGCGTTTTGACAAAAACGAACTGGGGGATGACGCTCTCTGGTGGGATATCGCCTCTCATTTTCAGCATTTTGTGGTGATTCTGCAGGGACAGGATTAGTTTCTGCGTCCGTAAATACTTCTTGAGTTTCCTGTTCAAGGTCTGCAGATTCCACATTGGCTGGTTGTTGAGGAATATCGTCTTCTTCACCATCGGGTTGTGACGATGAAGACTGTACGGAAGTTGGTATTGTAGTAGGAATGTTAATAAAATTTGGAGATAGTTCTTCTTGAACGATTTGCTGATCTTGCGTGTGTTCAGTATAGGCACGATCTTCAATAAAAGCGACATCTCTGGCTACTATACTCACACGAGGGTTCTGGGGATCAATAAGGCGGTAACCCTTACTTTCCGTGCTGTAACCGACAAAGATATACTGCTTAGTCTTTGAGTCAAGTTTAGCTCGTTTTTCTTTGGGAATAAGCACGTGAGCTTCACACCCAAATACTCGTAGGTGTGATAAATCAACTTTCTTCCCAGACCATAATTCCTCTGGGATTTTTCCACGTAGCGCTTGAGTTGGGGAATGATTTTTCAAGTAAATAGCAGTGTTGACTGCTTCACCCCAATAGGCTTTAGGTAAATTAGAGTCGTATAACATAGACCTAGCTTTTTCTATGATTGTTCTATTGACTCTCTCAGCTTTAGAGTTGTGCTGAGGAGTGTACGGGACTGTAGTTTGGTGAATAATCCCACACCGTTTCATGAAGTCGATCATTTGTGTGTTGACATACTCACGGCCGTTATCTGAGCGTAAGATTTTCAACTTTTCACCTGTTTGATTCTCTACCAGGTTTTTGAATTCTTGGAACTTAGTAAAAACTTCGCTCTTACATTTCAGAAAGTATCCAAAAGTTTTACGGGTATAGTCGTCTGTAAATGTAAGAAGATATAGAGCACCTCCAAACGAATGCGTACTCATTGGTCCGCATAAATCGGAATGGACTAATTCTAACTTTTTGGTACATTCTGAAGTAGACTTTTTAAATGGCTTTTTTGACATTTTGCCTTGTAGGCATGACACGCATGTGTCAAACTTGTCAGTGTAATGTATGCCCTTATTTTCATTTCGAAGAATGTTCATGGCGTTAAGATGTAGATGGGCCAAGCGCCTGTGCCATAATAATGCATTATTATTGCTAGCTGACATGTAAGCTTGAGGATCTTGAGGTAGATCCAGCTTGTACATACCATTGTGATTGCACCCGGTTGCTACTACGAAGCCAGAAAGTTTACATTGGTCTTTTAATAGTATAGTAGCACCCTTTTGTGAAAACACAACTACGTAACCATCTTTGACTAGGCTACTTACAGATAATAAGTTTTGACCTACTTTAGGAACGTACAGAACATCCGAAAAATGATTTATAGGGCTAGAATTAGGGAGCTTGACAGTACCTTTACCCTCTGCATAAATAGTTTCATTGTTGGCAACGGTGATGGGCTTGATAAGTGGGTTAAGAACCTCAAACCAGTCCCGTCGGTTGCTCATGTGAGAACTAGCGCCAGAGTCGACAAGGAAGTAGGGTGTGTCTGTAGTTGGAGAGGAATGAGTTAAAGTTGATAAAAGTGTAACCTCAGCTGTATAATTTGACGCCTGAACAGACTCAGATTGTTTGTTTGAAATGTCACTTAAACGCTTTCTGCAAACAGAGAAATTATGGTTAGGTCTCTTGCAATAAGTACAGAAGATGGTCTTCTTGGGGTCCGATGACTTGGAGGACGACGATGGCAATGACGAGGAGACAAGTGCATTTTGTTCGTCATTTGACGGTCGCTCCACTTCTTGTAGAAGCTTCGTTGCCACTGCATCACCTGTGATCGGAGCTCCAGAGTGTTCGAGAGCCATTACAAGCGGTTTGTATTCATCAGTTAAGCCTGCTAACATAATGACACCGATGAACTCTTCATCTACTGCTGCGTCAATAGCTATAAGTTGTTGCTGGGTGTCTCTTATCTTATTAATGTAGTCCTCTATGTTCCTACTTGTACTGAGCTTTGCTCCGAAAAGTTTCTTGAGAAGATCTAGTCTTCGTGATAATCCACTATCTGCATACCGCTTTTGAAGTACATCCCACGCCTCTTTAGCAGTTTTGGCACACGAAACTGCTGAAAAAAGTGATTCAGTAACACTGAGACAGATTTTCGCTCTTGCTTGTTCGTCCCGTCTCTCGAAGATTGCTTGCGGTACTTGTGCTTGGAGGGCTTCTGGTCTTGCAATGGTATCCCAAAGGCCGCAGTCAATGAGAAACATTTTGATACCAAAGTTCCAAGCATTGTAGTTGGATCTTCCTTCCAGACGAGGAATTGTGGCTGGTACACCCGGAGCCACACTGCTGAGCGTTATCTGTTGTTCACTTGTAGAAGTCGTAGGGGCATTAGAAGCATTATGGGCTTCCATAACCAATTATTTTTGGTAAATAACACAATTAATTAGCAGAGAGATAAAGCTGATATGTATTTCGATAGACAGATAAAAATGGATTGACTATTATAAGAATATTTAAATAAATGTCAAGTGTTTAGATTGCCAGTTACTGTAAAAAGAGATTTTCAACAAATATAAAAATCTACACCAAGCTCATATAATTTTTGAAGAGGAAATCGGATGGATTTAAATGCAAAAAGTCGAAGGTTTTTACTGCAAAAGAAGTAGAAACCTTCTTAAATCAAGCCCCCGATGAAATATATTTGGCAACAAAGGTAAGAGAAAGATTACAACTATAGTTAACTTGACGTATGTACCCCACATAACGTAATCTAATGGGATGACCCAATTCAAGAAATCATTAAGTCCAATTTTGACGGTTTTAAGTTGGCAACACCAGCTTGCAGATATTTTCATTCTCTTTCGAATGGTCTATTTGAGTTTTTATAGAAACGTCTAGCTCTAAGTGTCATTTCTAAACTAAAAAAAAAAAAAACTGTCTTTCAATTCATGAAACCCCAAAGTCCAAGAAATCACTTAGTCCAGGGAAATTTTCGAAGAAATTACACTTAGTCCTTTGATTCCTGACTTTAAGTCCTATGGCAACACCTGTCTTGCTTGTCAATTGAAAAAATTTTCATAACGTTTTTTCCAACAAAAAGTTTTTGCGTGCTTTCAAAGTTTTTGTAGGAAGTTGTGGAGTGAAGTTAATGTGTAGCTTTTAAAAGAAAATTTTACGTTCAATGAAGTACATAAATATGGAACCAGGAGACAGACTTAAGAGGTAAGGTGTCCTGTTCAATGAACAATAACTTATTTTAAGAGGTTAAGCTTCTTACATTCATGACTTAATATTGATTCAGGCTAATGCAAGAAAGCGGTCTCCTTTAATCCAGTGGAAGTGATCACAACGATGATATTGGCGATTATTCTGCTTCATCTGAGGATGAATGGATACCGGATACTCCAGAGAGAAAAAAAATTGAAAGTGTTAGCAGACGTACACCTACCCACATGCTCTAAGAGGTATTTATCTAAAATAAAATGTTTTATTTCTACCCGTATATACAGGGTTATTCATTAGGGGCCTATGAATCTTCAGGGAGTTGTTTCACTCATCAATACAGGCGACTTTTACTAGGAAAGCAACTTTGAATTCACAAAACTATATTATTATAATTATTACGATGATTCACTAAGTATATTAATAAAGTATGGAACAGCTGATATTTTTTCGCACATTCAAAGTTGGTCTTTTAGTAAAAGTTTCTTGTATTAAGGAGTGTAAGAACCTCCGAAGTTTCACAGGATCCTTCTGAATCGCTTCCTTTTAAGTACTTAAGGCTATATTTTCATTAACTTTAATAATATGGTTTAGTTCACAGGTAGCAAAACGCATGCAAATCTACGACTATATAACCAAAAACAAACAGCAAATTGGCAAACCAATGTTTGCGATGTCCATGAAAAGCCAAGATTTTGATCAGTTTTCACTGTATAAGGTCGGTTTCAGCAGATTGGTCAACGAAGCGCCTGATGATTGCTACAACGCACCCTTGACGATTAAAGCTGCAAAAGTAAAAGATGTAAAGCGGTTGCTTGATCATGTTCCCGAAACTGAAAGATATTTTTATGAGGATCTATTTCATGACAATCAGGATCCTATAAGCAAGGAAATCGACTCTGCAGATGAAGTTGAGTAGTACTCAAAATTTGTATGAGTGCTGTTCTAGGTCCTGCAATAAAATTACTAAGTCCTTTAATTATCCGTCTAAAATCACTAAGTCCTTGGTTTAGAAATAAGTCCATTTTTTTTGTATTTTTGTTACGAGATTCGTACTAACATTAATGTTCTGTTTGTTTCACTAAATAAAATTGTTTGATTTGTACTATAGCGTGTAATTTTTTAAGCGACACGTATTATTTCAGCACAATTTTTAAACCTAAAAACATCAATATCTCAAAAGTTACTTTTTGGACTAAGGGATTTCTTGAATTGGGTCACCCAATTGAATTTGGGCTCGTAATATTTTTGTCGTAAGGTATATTTAATGTTATCGTAGTTTTTTTATTTTAACTGGCTTGTGTTTACTTTCCTCGTATTCGTAATGAAAAGTAGAGTGTTTTACTCGGGTGATAGCACCCATTTCTGCCTCGAACTATTGGCATAAACATGGCTAAAACATCTCGTCAGGAATGGGTGCCTTTTAGCCCTCGGTTAACAATCTACTATTCCGAGTTATACTTATAATAGTAGAAGTAAAAACCTAATTATTTTTTTCACAAGAAGTTATTTTATTCATACATAAACAAAGAAATTGTAGACACCACTTCTTATTTTTATTTCATATTGTAGCATGCTTAGTCATGATATAAAAATAACAAGAGGCAAATAAACTATTTAATCTGATCACAACAGTCTTCAAGGATGTTTCTGATAAGCAAAATTTTAAAGATACTTAAATCTATCTTTTTTGATCACCAAGATCTTCAATGCTGTCTTCATCAATCTGAAAGACAATAGATATGTTAAAACAATTTTACACAAGATGCTATTATGTGATGAGAAAAACATACCTCTGGCCACTTTTCTGGTATGATGTCAAAGAGATCATCCTTCACATCACCTTGTATGACAATCTCATCATCTCCAGTTACTGATGAACCACAAGCAAATTTTGTCCCAAAGAACTTTGCAGCTACTTTCAAATCAATATCTGAAAACACGTAATGGAAAATGTTCAGCTTAGTGAGTTAAACTGAAGCAACAGGGACTTAATTTTCATCTGCATGTATACCTTAAAAAGATATTACAATACAATCACTTTTCTATGTACAAATATTTCAGTTGCTAGGGAAAGCCAGGTCATAAGGTAAATAAATTATTTCCACTTGCTTTCTTTCTTTCAAAATATAAATAATGTTTTGTGGATTTCAAATATATGGTTCTGCATATTTTTTTTATATGAACTATTACTGTTCTGTTATTTATCAATAGTTAAGTTTTAGTTACCTAATTTATGTTTTTTTTTGTATGTGTAGGTATAATATAATTCCAGCTACCTTTGCTGAAACAGACATGCACTGCCTCTAATATTTTAAAAAATGTGTTTTTGTTCTGTAGTATTCTTTTGTTTTAAGTTCGTAGTATTATGTTTTCTGAGTTTTTATTTATTCCAATATTGCAAGTGGTGAGGTTAAAATAATAATAATTTCATTACCAAACGTGCTAAGTCCGGACACAACAGTGACAGACTTTTTCTTTCCACGCGGTGCTCTTGAAACCTGCACAAGCTTGGGCACATCCTCCTTCTTCTTTGATTTGAGCATCCCCTTGCCTCCGCGTTTCTGTCGCTTCTTCTCTTCCTCACCACCAGCATTCTCTTCTTCATCTGTTAATTTGATAATCACAGAGAATGTTTAAATAGGTTAGTTTATAACCGAGGTACAAACTGTCGGAAACATCTAGGCGCCTTAGAGGAACATCAATCTCGCCCTGACACGGTTGAGACCAGGGAGAAGTTACAAGGAATGTTGTTTTGAAGTTGCTTGCAATCTTGCCAAGTGTGGCTGTTGGAAGTATTCCGTATGTTAAAGCCAGATGAACTACAAGAAGAATCAGAATTAGTAATCAGATTATAGAATTAAAGATATTGTTTTTAGTGTATCCTAACCTCACTTTGATATCATCTAACCCAATGACAGGACTTACCGACTTTTACTTTCTCAAATTCCGTAGGCAAATTCTTTTCTAACCACTGTTTACATTTATCGTATTCAGGGTAATATTCACAATACTCTATTGGCATAGAACAGTTGCCGCAGTACTGCACTTTTACTGGGTAATTTACCCCTTCACGAGGGCCCATAGAAAGATCCCGGTCCGCCATCGTTTTAAGTTAAACAAATCATTAACTATTTAGGTGTTGTTTGTGAGCATCAGGGTAGTTTTGCATGTAATACAATTATTATAATAAATAGGTAGGGAGGTACTATATGTGTTTAGAAAAATATTCCGTTCCGAACCGACCGAACCCGTCCACAGTGTTGCCAAATCATAGCCGGCTAATATAATATCGTCAATATTTTGGAAAAAACAGACACGTAGTTTCGTCACCGAAATCATCCCGCCGCCGGCCCGCCCCTATTCGTGCTGATGTACCTATATTCTCAGAGAATTATCTTCCACGATAAGAACTTTACATTGGAAATAGTGTGAATTTAAGATAACATAAGAATATTCTTTATTGTACCAGGAAAAACACAAACATGATATATATACAAAAATACAGACATGATATACTTAGGTATTTACAAATTTATCTTTGTTGAAATAATTTACAGCAAATTCAGAAGGTGTGTTTGTGGATTAAAGTGAATACCTAACCGGAATACATTTAACGAAAACATAAATTATAACTTTTCATCAATAAAAAAAACACTATATTCAGTAGAATGAGACGAGTTTTTAATCATTTAACCATAATAATAAGCATTATTAAATAAGAAAATATAAATTTTCACGTAAAATACAAAGTAATTGCTGCTTTTTATATTCATCGAAGCCTCGCCATGACCCAAGGCGTTATAAAGACAAAATTACCTGCATCCGAGAAAATTTCTAATAAACCAGGTCTCGAATGTAACACCACAAAGCAATGTAACGTTAGAAGCTCGCACTGTACTTTTATTGTGGTTATACTAGTGCCCGGGCATATTGGGAAATTTCTCGGGTATGGCACATCAATAGTCGCGAGGTATTCGGACTCAATATTACTTTGTTTTAATCTGTTTTTTAATTCGATGCAAAAAAATGGGGCAGTTTTACTATTATAAAATATATCGTTATACTGGGTAGATTTTTGTTTTACTGTATAGAAGAAGAGTCGTGTGACCTTATTGCATCAGTCTCTCTTATTTAGTTTCTCATATAAGAAAAGTATTTAAAAATACACTAATGTAGCTCACATAATTTTTATTTGGAAGTAAAATAGTATTATTATTTTTTTGCGTATTGGTAACCTTGGATGTTGATAACCCTGGGTTTGAAGTTTGAAATATTCGTGAAGACGTAACTTATTTTCAAACATTCCGTTTTTTTCTTGCTTACGCGTATGTTGTTTCCCATGTTTCCTTGTGACTTCGACAACGTCAGCTGATTTTTTGAGTTAGGTAAAAGATTGTGTATAAATAAAAGATTTTTTTTACTTTGGTTTTGATTACAGAGTTTTTTATTGGCACAGATTTTATTGGAACCTTCTGGCCGTCACAGATAACGGCGTTAATATGTGCGATATTTTTTCCACAAAATAATATCCAACATGCAACCCACGTCCACACACGCCTGCGTCGGATTTAGTAAAGAACAAAACATCGCGCGATATATTATTATTTTAGCCAACGTCTGACACGACCTTGACAAAATATTCTTGAGTTATGGGTTATGATGGTTCGCGACTCCGGCACATGTCAAAGTGAAAGTTTTTTTGCATCGAATTAAAAACAGACGTCACCCATTACAATTTTTCTTTTTACCCTCCGAGATAGCCTTAATTGCGTAATAGTCGTATAAAATGGCAACATTGTGTATATTCATTTTTAGCTGTCACCAGCCGCAGTCCACAGAATCTTGCTGTCACGTCATAGACGTCACACTCAAGCCTCCTCTACACGTCAACAGATGCATCTGCAGACCAAAGAGTATGTAATCACTACGTTATAAGAGTCGGCACTTGCTAACAACACGTTTTCAAAATTATGAACGTAGTTTGTACCAACCTAACAAAACATAGTATAATACCAACATGAGAATGAAATTGCAAAACATTAGTGATTGACTACGTATCACATATCGATATCGATAAAAAAAAATTCGAGACGTCTCTCCTCTTACCTCATTTTCATGCTTTGGAAATTAAAGTAGGCGATAAATCCCAACACAGTAGGTCAATTCAATTATTTCGAGTATGACATGGTGTGAATGGATTATCGCTTACTTTCATAATGAAAAAGGCATTTATTTAAATCAAATCATTTATTTAGCATCAAGTGTAGAAAACTTAATGTCACCAATGCGTCACGTCGCTATCAAAACTTTGCACTTTGGTCGAATTTCAGATCTTTGGAGTCTGCAACAAACAAAACAATAAGTCAAAAAATATATTATCTATACCATATTTATTTGAGGCTGAGACAAAATGAAAATTTTTAATACTTTTAAAATGATACTGTCTGATAAGATAATGTTGTATACGTAATTTTTTTATAAAGTATTAAATCTAATTCAATCTAATTTACTAATTTCTTAGTGTAAAAACCGATATAACATTTTTCGACAATGAAAATAGTCTAAAGAGTACTGAAAAGTTGTTTACACTTTGTCTCAGCCCCAAATAAATATGGTATAGATACTGCTAATAATAATAATGTCAAGGAACGTTTGTATCACCTGTTTACTATTTTGCTGTACTTTGAGTTTGCAAAATTTTATTTGCGTTCGCGTTAATTTCTTCTGCCTTTATGAAATCAAAATTATATATTTGACATTGTCTTCGAATAATTTTTTTTACAATTAAGGCAATCATTCTCTCCGTCGTATAACGGTGGCTATTACAGCTCCACCATGCAAATCTTCATTGCCTGTCGCTTTAACCTATAAGCGGCATCTAGAATACAAAACAAAGCGGTACAATGTATTTTAAAAAATATAAAACAAACCTGAATGCTTTGAGCAAAATAAAACAACATAAATCATTTCTGTTCTTGCTGTGTGGTGTTCGACGTTTAAAATTAAGTAGTTGTGATCAATTTTAGACAGCATGTAGAAATATCTGGCAGAAATCAATCGTCCAAAATATCGATAAAAAAAATGTACCTACCACATGGGTACCGCACTACAACCGGCGTTAATTTAAATTTGTCAAAATCGTAAATTGTTCTAAATAATTCGGTTGTTTTATCCAAGCGCATTAAATAAATATCAAAATTTGCGTACATTTATTATGATAAACTTGCTAATTTTACCTGTTTGGCTCCAGTGGATATCTGGCTAAGAATATGCCAGAAGTACATTAATTTCTGACTCTTCTAATGCCACAAATTTCACATTTCCTCAATGCTTTTCCTCCCATATTTCTTGTTTAATCACTTTTCACGCACTACACCTATTGCTAAAGTTAAATTAAATAAAATAATGCCACACAAAAACAACAAACGAACAAAATTACCGGCCATTTGCAAAATACGTAATACCACAGAGAAAATAACGTAATACCAACATTACCAACATAAGATTTCCCATATAACCCGACTTAATTTTAAATCATGATACATCTACGTGATTCACTGCGGAGTTAATGCCTTTTGTTTTAGCAGGATTATATTTTTTGTTTCATTGTTGGCACAAAGTACGTTCATAATATTTTTTGTATGGAGTGACGAGGGCCTGATTAAAACATCCTTGGCAATCAAGCATTTTTCAAAATTCGTTGAGATGTCCACGCCAGGAAGAACATGTGCAAACGACCATGAGTGGCGAGTATATGCTTAAAGTATGTCATTTAAGTGTGTCTACCGTTGTGAAACCAGGCTACTTGGATTAATTTGAGACGCAATTAGAAGTTACCGAAGGCAGAAGAAAATAATTTGCTTCGTCATTACGTTTTTGGGCCAATAAGAAAAAACCCTACTTTAAGATACAAAAGTCCTACGATTTGGCGTAAACCCGCCAATCACCTTGATGATTTTTATTTGTTTGTTGTGAATATTACCGGAATAAACCGCAGAAATAGTTCTCCGTAGGTCTATCCTAACTCGGAGTCTAGAATTAGACCGATTCTGACTTCTAGTGATAAATCAGTACCTACCTCATCCCAAACCCAGTACCAACTGGAAAATAGACGTTTTAAATCTATCAATACCTATCAATAATTCATTACATTTACGTAACATCTGTGACCTAAAAAATACAAAGATATTTGAACATTATAAACATTTTGCACTCCAACCGGTACAAGAAATATCATATTCATATTTGAAGATATACAGTAGGTAGGTAGTTAGTGCTTTAGAAAAAACCAAAAATAAAAACGGTTTTAAACCCCGGATTTTAGGGCAAAAACTTACTCGGACACATTTACCCTCAGAACACAAAAAGCATTTACCCCAAAATGTAAATGTCAACATTTTTTTTCCATAGCCGATAATTAACTTAAAATAATGAGTTAGAGATAAAATAAATGTTACAAGAGGTAAATTAAGTATTATAATCTTGGTACTCGCCAGTAAAAAACAATGAATAACTCATTATATTATAAGATTCCAAAGTATTGAAAATCACGTGTGAGATACCTGCCAAGAAGCCGAAAAAGTGATAAAATCTAATATGGCGACAAAACTTCATTGGTGGCGACGTTGATTGTACTTCCCAAGTTGAAACTGTAGAGACCGCGGCAGTAGTAGGTACCTACTAATTGATCCTGTTTCTTCGATATTCCAAAAAGACGCCCCACTGACGATTTTGTCGCGATTGACCTTAGTAAATAACAAGTAAAAAACATTGAGTATTAAAATAGTAGTTTATGTGACTGTCACATAATGAGGGTTATTAAAACACGAGCGAAATTTTAAAAAACGAGCCTTGGCGAGTTTTTTAATAGCATTCGCGAGTGTTTTAATACCCAGTTATGTGCAGTCTCATACACTACTTTATCTACACTCATGTCTTAATCTTCAAAGTAAGGAATCAAAGGAATACACGTTTGACAAGCTTTGTACTACACATAAATCTACGGTTATTTTTGAAACAAAATGGCGCAATTTCGACAAAAGTATCTTGACATTCAATCGTCTGCACTCAATTTTTAGTTGCACTTTTGGTACCACGAATTGGTACAACTTTTGTCATTAAAAAAAAACTTAAGTTTTGTACCGTGATCACACTGATCACAGCAACACTTTAAAAAAAAATAACTGTAACATAAAGTGAAAAATCTGACCTTTAATGTAACTTTATAATACACTTTTTTTTTTATTTTCTTTAAAGTTATGTATTGTTTAAAGCCTGTCAATATGTGTTTACATTTGAATTCTTAATTTGAAGATTATGATAATATGAGTGTAGATAAAAGTATTTTTTTTTATTCGTTACTCCTATGTTCACTCAGTGCTACCATTATTTCGCAGCTTATGGCACAGTATATTTAAACTGTGCTATGGTGCGTTTGATGGCCCTGGATAAGGTAGAATCGATTCCCACTATATTCCGCTGAAGCCGCGTTTTCACGATCTTAGGCCGCCCGCTGCTTTGTGTGGATGCACGGCGCGGGCGCCCGCCGCGGAGACCCGTGCCGTGCGTGCTTTGTCGCGTATCGCGGATAATCGTCGCGGACGCCCGCGACGGACCTCCGCCTCTCAAAGCCACGCCACTCCCTCCACTAGTACAATTTCGATCACGCGGTCGATATCATTATCATTTGGATTATTTTTTGATTTACTAACTAGCCAATGGTTGACTTAGGCAAGAGAAATATCGAACCACGAGCGTGCCCCGTCGCCCGCGGGTGGGCTCCGTCGCCCGAGCCACGTGCGACGGAGACCACAGACCGGAGACCTATTATTATTATTATACAGACCTATTATTATTATTATACTCTATGCGGGAGACCCATCTCAGGCAGCGCTGTTTTATGAGATAACATGAAACAGCACGCCACGCGGGGCGCCCTCGCCGTGTACCCGATCAACGCAGCGGACGGCCTTAGTACGCTCATGGTACGCTCGGACAGAGTGACCTTAGCTACTTGGAAGCCAGGTACTCGTATCGTGTACATCGGCGGTTTCGAGTGGCATCTTAGTAGCTGACACAGAGAATATAGCTGAAATAGGTCACTCGGTCCGAGCGTACTGTGAAAACGTGGCTTGAAGAGCTGGCAGAAACACGAAGAAAAGAAATAGTGCCATTGCCGTACCTAAAACCGCGATTACACATGTTTTATATGATCTTACTAGGTACGCTCGGACAGAGTGAGCTATTTTAGCTACTCGGAAGCCAGCCACACGTATCGTGTACAACGGCGATCTTAGCAAGTACAATTGGCTGTTTTCATCAGTGTACTATAAGATCGCCGGGTGTGCACTATACGAGTAGCATTCGCATAGCCATTTTAGATTTTAGTTCATTCTCAATTTTTGAATAATATCAGAAACACACTTTTTGTCCTGTCGAAGCTCAATAAAAGTGGCACAGAAATAAAATAGTATTATTGTTATATAAAGTATGAATTGTATTGTTAGTACCGATTAGTAGTACATAATTATTACATGCAAAATTCAAGAATTAATAGGTACATTAAAATGAAACCTTGACACATTAATTTTCTTGCTTAAATTTAATCTGGCAGTTTACATTGGTTCAATACACGTTCGATGAGAAATTAAAATCACATTTCCTCGAAGACGATCTTGAGGATGAGCTGGTTTAGTCATTTTAAGAGTTGAATCTAACAATTAATGGAATCCTTAGGTACCACTTAATAATTTACTAAAGCAATTCATTCTACTTTGTAACAATATAATCTATAAAAAACTATTTAGTTGCTTGTGTACCTATCTTTAATTACTTATTATATAAACAAGAGTGTAGTAACTTACTCAGCTTCTGCTCAGCTTTCAATAAAGAAAGTGAACATAATTGAACTCTTTCAAAAAACCTTAATAAATTCATCCCACTTTTCTAAAGAGGTTTGCATATTTTAAGTTACTACTTAACGGACTAGTGAGTTATTATAGGTACTCGTAGTTAAGCGTCCAGCGGCGGTTCGGACGAGTTCTATCGCAATGAACGATCGGCCTTACTTCCATTTACTGTTAATCAGGCACAGCATGTGATGATGTTTACACGCGCTCGCTCGGCCCCCGACGGACGCTTCGCCAACCGCAGGCTGATGATGAAGAAGAAGAAATACATTTATTTATCCCCACACAGTATTACACAAGACATAGGAAAAAACAGACTAGGCAAAATACGTGAGACAAAAAAAAACAGTAAGAAAGGGACACGGGCTATGTGTCCATGCGGCGGTAAAACGGGCTTAGGCGCGAGACACACAGATGGGACGCGGGGCGAGGGCGCGGTAAGATGTATAGTCACAGACCAAGAGCGACCGCAGAGCAAGGACTATGGTCCTGGTCTGTGACTCTATACATCTTACCGCGCCCTCGCCTCGCGTTCCATCTCATATCTGTGTGTCTCGCGCCTGATTCCGTTTTACCGCCGCATGGACACATAGAGCCGGGTACTCATCTGCGAGCCGTAACTGTAACTGTTGCATGCTCTGTATCATAAAACGATAGTGTGTACGTGGTTCGCGAACCTCCTGCGAGCGGGTTCGCGGGTTCGCTAGCAGCGACCCGTGAGTACTCGGCTCCTGTCACGCGTACACACTTGAGCCTGGTTACTGTATCTGTTCTGTTACAGTTACGGCTCGCAGATGAGTACCCGGCTTAGCCCGTGTCCCTTTCTTACTGTTTATTTTTGTCACACTTATTTTGCCTTGTCTGTTTTTTCCTCAGGCTCAGTGTGGGCTCAGTATTTGCTGCAGGTGTATGGCACAGCACTGAATTTCGGCAAGGGCCTGGGTCTAGTGACTCACGGACTATCCCATCGAGACGGATACAATGCGATGCGCTACGAAACGATAATAATTACCTACATACACTATAGGTCTTATTTATAAAAAAACACGATTCCTTAAAACGCCGATTAAAACTGACTGTGGTGGAGATTTTAGAGCTTTAGAGGAATTGTGGTTTTATAAATAACGCCGGACATATCTACACAATACGTTCTCGAGATAGACATAGAAGGCCTAGCATGCAGTGCCGGAAAAGGAATAAAGTTTTAGGGTTCCTGGTTACAGCTCCTATATTACGCGCACCAAATCCTGAACAATTCCAATCGTCTAACTGTTAAATTCCATATTAATTGCTATCGCAAACTTTAGGATTCCGACAGGATTTGGTGCGCATAATTAGGCCCAATAAAGTACACAACACACCAACGCGGTCGCGGTCGCGGTGGGACGGTGCATACATACGTCATTTACGGCAGTCTTATTTTGTATGGAACGCCACCGCCACCGCCACCGCGACCTTTAAAGCCGAGAAACCCTAGAAATAACCTTTAAGCTTTACTCTTCTGTACCCTTTACTCTAAGCCCTTCATGCGAGGGAGCCTAACTTCTAACCATTTCATTAGTCAAATTCAATAATAATGTAATTTAAATTTCATGTTAGTCCCGACATTTAATTATGAATTCAATTTCTTTCGTTCTTGATTGTATAGAATTTTATTTTATTTATATAGAAGTTACCTAATAGATTTTAATTTAATTACTTATTATTAACTTGTGTTGGACTTGTTCTGGAAATAAAATAATAATAATAAATAAGTAATAATAATTTACTAGTCTGTATCCTACACGTCGATAATACTGTCGTGTTTCTTGTCGGAAGCCTTGAGTTTCTGCTGCATCTGCGCTAGCATGTCCTGCATGCGACGGATCTCCTCGTCCTTCTGAAGCAGCAGCCGGTCCGTGTCTGAGATCGCCACCTCACTGTTGTTCCCCATCGAGTCGCGTTTCAGCTTGCTGCGTGGAAAAGGGTTCATTTAGCTAAGACGGACTATTCTGTACTGTACATCACGAATTGAAATTTACTACAAAATATAGATAAGATACTAATATCATCATCATCAGCAATTTTTACGCCCACTGCAGGACATAGATAGGCCTCCCTCATGGTTTTCTCTTACCATAAAGGGTTTTGCCATAATCGCCACGCTTGGCAGGCGGGTTGGCGATCGCAGTATGCGGTTGGAATCTCAGGAAGACGCTGCTGCCCCGATATATAATACCTACTATTCCAAAACTACACTCGGTGTAGAATCGGCCGTAAGCCGTGACTTCTGCGGCTAAACAACAATATAAAGCAGTGCGATAAACTTTTTGTTTTAGGATGAAATCACGCCGGTGGTACCCTGAAGTGGTAGGCCCCATCAACACTCATTAGTCGCTGCGAGTTTATTTATTCGTAGGTCGCTGCATGCACACTATTTTCCGGTACTATTTATCTTGCCCTTCGCTAACACACCATAGGTCGTCGAAAACAAAACGCAGGATGTAGGATAAAATATGTACCTATGCAAAATATGCGCCCACATTTCATACCTACTTTGACTTACAGCGATTTGTTTTTTCTTTGCCATGAAAACATGCGCAGGAGTGACGCCTATATAAAGGACGAATTCAAACGAATCTCCCGTGTTGATCTTCAGTCAGATCAGAACTACGTATTACTATAGTAAGCTGTTTTTATACTTTGCTCCAGAAAGATACAATATTTAGTTAAGTATCTAGTTTATCCCGGGGATCGAACTTGCGACCTCACCCCGCGTTACGTTATATAAACAAAAACTTTATTACTGTCCTCTTCAAAGAGATCGTACCTTTACGGACTCCCGAAATAAACCCGAGGTAAAGCGCAATGAACTCTAACGGGAGCAAGCAAGACTGAATTACGAGTCTAATTAAAGTTGCAACAAGTAAATCTCACAGCTTTAGACAATTTACTGTATATTGCAAGAGATGAGATTCAAAATAGTGTTAATTCAAACCTCATGATGTCTTATATATAAAGCATGATGTGCCGTTGTATCTTCGTCTGGATTCTGGGCGTGGTCTATGTTTAGGCGTCCCTACCTAGTTTCCACAATAACAGATCCTAGTGTGGAAAAGCGATTCTGGAAACCTGAGGGGTTTATACTCTTAAAAGATGTACACAACTAATGTAAACAGGGTGACATGATCACTAAGTGACCAATCCCTTCAATAAAGATTAATAAAAAAAAAACTAATGTAAACCCCTGACTTTGATGGATTTGTTTTTGTTTTATCGTGTACACCGGCGACATTAGCACAAAAAACCGGCCAAGTGCGAGTCGGACTCGCGCACGAAGGGTTCCGTTGCCATTAGCAACACAACAGCCTACAACATTAGATAAAGATCGAATTTGAAAACAGCGCCATCTATAGAAACCAACAAGAAGCGTTTAACATTCACATTTAACCACATGACATCAGCGCTGTGTAGATTACATAGATGGCCGCTAGATGGTGAGCGCTGTCTTTAAACAACGTTTGTTGTATGGGAGCTCCCCCTAAATATTTATTTTTTTCTGTTTTTAGTATTTGTTGTTATAGCGGCAACAGAAATACATCATCTGTGAAAATTTCAACTGCGTAGCTACCACGGTTCATGAGGTACAGCCTGGTGACAAACAGGCAGACGGGCAGACACACAGACAGACGGACAGTGAAGTCTTAGTAATAGGGTCCCGTTTGGCACCCTTCGGTACGGAACCCTAAAAAGGCCTGTATCAAAATGTACTAAGATCATCGATGTACACGATACGAGAAGGTAGCGTCTTAGTAGCGAAAATAGGTCACTCGGTCCGAGTTTACTAAGATCATGAAACCGCAGCCTGACCTGAGCTTCCTACTAGTTCCTCACATATTTGCAGCAGTTATGAAAGTATAGTTACCCGCGCTCCCGCATAGCGTGTTGCGATATCTGCGAGATGCATTGCGCGCGGAAGTTCTCGTAGTGGACGTCCTGAGTGACGTCTTTCAGGTCCTGCATGTGTGTCGAGATCAGCATCGTGCGCAGCTTCGTGAAGTCAGAGTGCCGCGGGTTCTCCACTGAAAACAGCAGGACATGAGCTACATTTTTTCTCATCATTATCAACAGTCGATGATGCCCACTGCTGACTGAAACCTTTTCCCCCACATGTCTTTCGCCCCAAAACGCTACCAAAAGGACAATGAGGAACTTGCATCTAACTTAGACTGACGTTACATTGCTTTTATACCATAGAAGATACATAAAAACTCAGGTCTTTTTTAAAAATAAAACCATAAAAATATTTTTTTTGGGGTTGTCGTGGTCTCCAAAGGTGCAAAAATCAAGTTATAATAAAAAACTTATTAGATTTTGTCTTTTCATTGAATTCTAAATGTTTTCTAATAAGGGTGTAGATGTACAAAAACGTTATTTTAATTGATAACTAAAATATTGATAAACGCTTGACACATTATAAGGCGTTACATGCAAGTTGTAACCTCATAGCTTGAGCCCGATTTGTATGGCACGTTTTTGTAGCACGTTATTTTCGACAGGTCATATTAAGAAAAGTAGAAGTCCTAGAAAAGAAAAATTACCACGTTTATTTATATTTTAATATGGCCTTTCCGATCGTATTAAAATATATTTTAGTGCAAGTTCTCTATTATTGCTAGCGTTGGTATTCCTACCGATGAATTTAGGAGATTCAATTCAGAGTCACACCCCTAACGGTACCTATGTAGAGACTAGTAGTAGAGACGAGACTAGTAACAGTAGCAAGAGTAGGTAACAACTTGTTACAGGCACATGGCACGAAGACTCGCCAAGATACTATGGACAATGGTATTTGAAGCTTCGGTATATCTCTCTCCCATCTCAAACGATGCAACAATGAAATTGGTAGGAGTGAGATTGCCCCTTGCCCTTCAATAAGCCACCGATATCAGCCCCGAATGTGCCCGAATCTACAAATTTTCCGGCAAGAAATACATTTGCACCCCCTTGCGATCCCCCACCTCAGGCTCTGAGCTCTTCACTCACCATCGACGATGCCCCAGGGGTACTGTCGGCCGCGCACCCGCTTCCTGCTGATCTCGTCGAGCACGGTTTCTGATGCCACCACCTTAATTTCGCGGTTTATGAAACCGGGCCCCGGGAGTGAGCCCCTCACTCACCATCGACGATGCCCCAGGGGTATTGCCGGCCGCGCACCCGCTTCCCGCCGACCTCGAGCACGGTGTCTGCCGCCACCACGGCGAAGGGCGCCGCGGCCTTAAGCTCGCGGTCCTGCTGTTTAAAGTCTTCATCCTCGTCGCTGTCGCACTCGGGGAACTGGTATACCTGGGAGGACGGGGCGGGGTCAGCGAAGCGGAGTTAGAGGTTATGTTGGGTTGGAAGTCCAGCCCGTCTATCACGTAACTATCCACTCTATCTGGTTAACCATTTCGACGTTTCCAAAATGTGTATGTATTAGACATTTCGGAGTAGATTAAATCAGACAACTCCATACAGTGGAGGACGTACGTAGAAGCGCCCCTGGAGACTGCAGGAATCCCAATAGGTAGAGTACCTATAAATATCTGCCGTTGGCGAAGAGGAGAGACCCCAAAAACTGTATACTTTACCAATTGTGATCACCGGTCATATGTAGATTTCTTTCTCTTTCTTAGCCATTTACATCTACGCTGGATGGTTTATACTGTATCTACAAAGTAGAAACTCCCAATAATAGATTGTACCTATACAATGCCGTCAAACTACGTATTTGGGTCCTATACATAAGCAAGTGACTTATGCACAGGTCCGGAAGACCAATTAGCTTAAGCTAAGCAAAGGCTACCAATGACCATGATGGGACAGTGTAAGCAACTGGTCAGTAATGTAAGCTCATATCATGGATGCATCAATGACTTGCTAATGGAATTATGATCGATGTCGTCATGGATAAGACCCTCAGCTGACGTCGAAGAATATGTTTAATACTCCATCAATGTGCGTAAATAGAGGAGGAAAAGTGGTTAAAATTTAAGGGATCATAAAGTTAATGACCTTATTATATTGAACAGACCTTTGTTGTCCAAACATCGTTATCGATGAAGGGCTCACTGTTTCTTGAGAAAACGTCATGGATTCAACCTTTCCATGCGACCACTCTACTGATTTGCCTAACGTGCAACTTTGTGACAAAAATGTGAAGGTTACCTAGCTCTCGACTGTATGTGATAGAAGCTCTAAGTCTAAACCCAGTTACCTGAATCTGATTCTCTTCAAGGTCGCTGAGGATCCTCGCTTTGAGCTGTTTGACTTCGGCAGCGGTTAGCGAGTCCGCCTTCGCGATCACAACCACTATGTTCACCTTGCGATGTAGCCGCTTCATCATCTCCAGGTCCACTTGTCTGAGCCTGCGAACGAATTCATCAAGACTTATAAAGGGACATCGTACTGACAGTATGGACAGGCATGTCCTAAATATTGACAATAGTAACAAATGATACTTTTTTTTTTAAGGTCAGTGAAAATAAAGCTACAATTATAAATTAATAATATTCACTGATTTGTTGCATTTTTGTGAATAAGTGTGTGACTAATGCGACCTTCTAACGATCTTTTCACACGTGAATGAAAGTAAATACCTTTAATATATTGAATGAAAAACGCCAAGATATTAATACTGACATCTCGATATTTCTTAAAAAAACAAATATATTTATTATGGGAAATAGAAAAGGGCTGTTTAGAGTTTTCCCGGAAATTATTCGATTTTTTCTCGCCTTTTAAACCTTCTCTAGACCTCCACGAACATTTCAAGACTAAGATAAGATAAATCCGTTCAGCCGTTCTCGAGTTTTAGTGAGACTAACGAACAGCAATTAATTTTTATATATATATAAGATTTTACGTATAGTATTGTTAGTTTTGTTTATTTAAATAGTTCTTGTATCGAGCGAGCCCACAGAACATAGGCCATGGTATCACTAGAAACTCGTAGGATCTCAGTCGATGACGTACTTCCGTGCATGACGTACTTCTGGTTTCTTAGACTGTATAGAAAGTTTTTTCGCTTTAAAAATTCATTAAAGCAACCCAATCGAATATTCAGCCCAGGGCCTCAAAATTACCTATTTTGTCGATAAAATTAAATCAAAATTGAACTTAATTTTTCTAGTAAAATGCCCATTTCTAAAGGATTGTTTCCCACTGTTATGATAGCCGTTTCCTACTCTCTATAGAAGTCAGTCATACGATTTACGCGACGGGACAGCCGGTTTAATCGTGTCACGTGGCAAATTCTGATATAGGTAGCTCCACTAGTTCGCGTCTCAGCAACGATATGACGATGACCTATTACCTACCTACCGGCCGAGTGCACTATCAATGAGTCGCGCGCGACCTAATTCACGCCACTTAGAGCACGTTCGACGACGGCACGCCAAACTAGAACTATATTGACACACTCCATGTAGGAACACGAACCGAGATAAGATTTAGATACTTTGTTTTTATACCGACCCGTTATTGGGTCGCTTTTGAGGAAAAATCCTCAAGTTACGAAATTGTGAGTGTTCGACTTATTCTTTTATGATGATAAGGAATAAAGCGGTTTGTACGTTTAAATTAACTGTTCGTTTATAACAGCAGCGGAAAAGGTAGAGCTACCTATTCAAAACAAAAGTGTCTCAAGATAAAAAATTGATGACATTACTTAATTTCACAGCCCACTGCACAAAGATTCACTTGTGTTCGATTATATTATATCTGGATTCTACCAAATGAATTCTTCCCCTTATTATAAAGAATAATGCGAAGTAAGTATTTTCCTATTATAAATGGAGAGTATTTCTATTACAGAGCAATTTTCTGGCAGGGTCAGCGAAGCAGGGTTGCAATTACAGACGGCAGGACCTTGGAAGCAATTACAGATGACTCCATCTATCCACGTTGCTACGATATGGCTAATAACGATACGGATAAGAGGGGAGATTTGCTTCTTCGTTAGGTATTTTTGACTAAGAGCCGGACCGACAAGCCTTAGTCATCCATCACTGACGGTGTAGATACGAATGAAGACGGAGCGCGCCATTTCTTTTTTAAGAAATATATATACTTGGCAATATGAAACTTAAAACTAGTGAACCAATAAAAAACAATTAAAATAATTTACAATATATAACACCAATAGAAATAAGAGAATAATAAGGCAATCACAGAAGAGAAATTTTAGATAGTAGCGCGCAGCGAGTCCGCGGGCGCGCGCGGGGAAAATATTGCGGGGCGTGGTATGCAGGGGGCGTGTAAATATTATTCGTGCGCCGCGAGCAGTGTTGCCAATTTGGCATATTTTATGCTAAATTTGGCATATTTTCGTTATGTTTAGCATATTTATTTGGCTTTTAGCATATAGCATAATTTTTCAGCATTTTTTATCCTACACAAATAACGTGAGCGATAAGATGTTTCCGAACGCAACTCTAAGGCCCATCACTAATATTTTCATTCGGCGAATATTGTTGTAAGTCGGATTCCCTAGTGCCGCGTCATAGACAATCGAAGCAGTTTATTTTGTTTTGATTGTCTATGTTATGGAAAGTACAGTGTGGATTCGTTTCGTCGTCTATTCGTTCGTTACCGACTCACGTACGTCTGATATTCCGTGCGATTTACCAATTTCTTTTTAATTTTGAGTTTTATCACAAAAAAATAATACCGCCTAAGTATAATCAACATTGATTGGAAGCAAATAAAAGATGTTAAAGATGGTTGCAGCCCGTTGAAAACGAAATTGTGACAGATTTATGAGATCAGGAGAACAGTCTCTTACTTAATGATTTCTTACAAAATAGAGTTGAGCGTTTTCACTGTCAATCGATTTCTGAGCTTTGTTTTAACCAAACTCATTTGATCTTGTATAATTATAAGATTTGGACTCAAGAGAGTAGGGAAGTGCTGTTATTCCTACGAAGTGCCAGACAGTGTCCTGAGCTGTATTGGTAGCAAAGACACTTACGATAGATCTCAACCTTCAACAGCAGCTGCAACTGTTGATGTTATATTATACTGATGATGACAAGAACATTGATATTTTGTTTGACTGATATCCTACTATTCCGCATAACATTATATGGGAATTAGATTATGAAACATTTAAATGAATAAACATTTTAATTCATACGTTGGCATTTTAATTTAGCATATTTAACAGAGAGTTGGCATATTTTTGGCTTATTTTCGACGTCGATCTAGCATATTTTGTAGTTACTGAGTTGGCAACACTGGCCGCGAGATTTCCCTCCAGTTGCTGAATTACTTTGCTGGCGGCAGACGTATGCGCTAATGCAGTTAGTAGCTACAGAACGTTTTTTACTCACGGATTTCGACTATGTTTTTCGGAGATATTTATTATTAAGTCATACGATATATTAAAAACCAGATTCTCTAAAAACTTGTGAATTAGCTGTTATGAGTATCAGCACCAACAGTGCAAAAAGTTCCAACCCTTGAATCACCTGTGGGACCAAGGCGGCACGAAGTAGAGACAGCAATGCACGCGGTTGTCCTGCATGTGCCGCCGATTTAGTCCGCTCTCGTCCGTGAAGTACTGCCGGAACTGTTCGTCCACGTACGCCGTGCACACCCGCCATGAGTCCTCGCAGTTCACCGCGTCGCCAAAGCCCGGCGTGTCCACGATGGTGAGCCGGAGTTTCACGCCGCGCTCCTCGATCTCCATCGTTTTCTTCTCAATCGTCGTGGTCTTTTCTATTCTGTCTGCAATTTTGGAATTTAATGTTATTAGTGGGATGAGCTGCGTAACTGGCTCTCCGTTAGTTTGAAACGCTTGGCACTTAATTAGAAATACTTTAAAATCAACACGTGTGCCCGTGTTGATTAGGCCACACTCTCTCTCTCTGAGAGAAGGCATGTGCCCTGCACTGGGACGATAATAGGCTACATAAAAAAAAACTGTAAAATGCTTTTCATGAGTATCGTGGGCAACGTCTGCACTATGTTTTTATTGCCCCAAAAAAGTGACATCCTCAGTTTATTGCTCTAATTGATTCAGCTATGTGTTTAAATGACACGAGTAGAACTCCCAGGAGTCCAATGATCATAGTTATTTTTTTTTTAAATCAAAAAGTTTTCGTGACCTTCGTAGTAATAAAATAAGAAAAAAAATCCTGTAAAAAATCTATTAAGGCTTGAATGATTTTTGTATCCTGGGTGCTTAGAACTATTAGAGGCACATATTTAAGAGCCATTAATTTGTTGAAACTTTGCCTAATAACGAAGCAATAATAAATTTTATAGTTTTTGGTTTTTATTTTTTATTTATTTTTAGACTGAAGTAGAGCCTCTGACTACAACAGACTCATTCTTTATTATGAGTAGCACCTACGACAAAATTTGCAGGTTCTAACAACGCAGTTATTTGGAGATATGATTTAATTTGTTTCCAAGTTCAAATATGCAAGTCAGGGTTGTCACAAAGGTCAACATCTATTTCATTTACACTTTGTGACTTGTTTACGATTTTTTTTTTATCATGGCTTTTAAGTTGTCGGGTTTTATGTTTTTGTAAGTACCTACTTAACCACTTTTTTAGGGTTCCGTAAATAAAGGCTGCCGGACGGGTCCTATTACTCTGCCTCCGATGTCTGTCTATCGGTCTGTTCGTCCGTCGGTCTACCCGACCATTAAAGGTTGTATCTTTGAAATGTTAATAGGTAGCCAGTTTAAAAGGCTTATAACATGTTTGTCTTATGGCGAATTACCTATGAAATAATAAAAATAAGGGGGTCTCTATACAACAATCGTGTTAATTTGCAGGTTTTGGTTTTTGCTCTTGCTTTTGATGTTAAAAACGTAGATACATACAATTGTCAAAGTTAGTGTGATTGTAGCGCTTATATTTTATGTGATATAATAACACAATATAATAAAAATGGTTAAGTGCGAATGAGACTCACGCATTTTGGGGTCCGTACAAATAGTGTTTTTTTCAAATAGATGGCTCAGAAAGTTAGGTGGTGGTGATGATGATTCCGTGTGGCGCCGGATTAAGAATAGCGTCACTCCATTTCCTTCCGTGGATGTCGTAGAAGGCGACTAAGGAAATCAATTACCAGGAGACGGGCAGCAGCGTCTTCCTGAGATTCCAACCGCATATTGCGATCGCCAACCCGCCTGCCAAGCGTGGCGATTATGGCAAAACCCCTCATGGTTATGAAAACCACGAAGGAGGCCTATGTCCTGCAGTGGGCGTCAAATGGCTGATGATGATGTCATCGATGATGATGGTGATGATGATAATAATTATGATGATGATGATGATGATTATGATGATGATGATGATGATGATGGTACGGCGGAGCCCTTGGTACACATAAACATGGCCCGTTTTTTTAGGACTCCTCAAATGAGTCATTTTTATTTGTCAGTATGACCGGAAAATCATCTTCCTCGTTGAAAATCTCATCTACATCCAACGAATCTTCACCGACCATTTGTATTTCGCTTTCTTTAGGAGGCTGCAGAAGATTTTGCACAGCTGCTGGCAAAGGCAGACGTTTTGAAAATTTTCTGCGTCTGCGAAGGCCCATCATTGAAATTAAAGGATCTGATCGGGGCCCGGATCCAACCCAGCAGGTTGGGTAAGCCCCTGCTGAGGCAAAAAGGCTCCATGGGTCTGGAACGGCTCCATGGTGCCTCACCCCCGTTCCTCCGCGTTACTTGTTTTGACGCGGGGTTTTAGTAAAAACCTAACGAGGGTGGACCCCTTCCCGCGCCACAAGGTACCCTTCATTGGAATTGCATTTTTTTCAACTGATCATATTCTGCAGATGCCTTAGCATACCTTAGCTAGAGCGATAGGTATGTATTAAAAAGAGCAAATAGGTTATTTCTATCTGTCTGTAAAAAAATGTGATACAGCTGAAATATTTTAGGAATAAGTCAAAAAGTGTGATTAACCTGGTAGATGGCATGTGTTACGGAAACCAATGTATTTGAATAAAGGATGTATTGGCTCTTAAAATACGTTTATATGGCTAGCTCATCCATTTTAGTGTTAAAAAAAAGTCGGATATATAATTTTTTTCGGGTACGTAAGAACAAACAATTATAAAATCGAAGGTTGATTTGAGTGACAACCCTGATCAAAATATTTAAAAACAAATATCTCCAAATAACCGCGTTGTTAGAACGTGCAAATTTTGTCGTAGGTGCTACTCATAATAAAGAATTAGTTTGTTGTAGTCAGAGGCTCTACTTCAAAGTCTAAAAATAAATAAAAAATAAAAACCACAAACTATAAAATTAATTATTGCTTCGTTATTTATTAGGCAAAGTTTCAACAAATTAATAGCTCTTAAATATGTGCCTCTAATAGTTCTAAACACCCAAGATACAACGATCATTCAAGCCTTCATAGTTTTTTTACAGGATTTTTTTTCTTATTTTATTACTACGAAGGTCATGAAAACTTTTTGATTTAAAAAAAAAACTATGATCATTGGACTCCTGGGAGTTCTACTCGTGTCATTTAAACACGTAGCTGAATCAATTAGAGATGTCACTTTTTTGGGGCAATAAAAACACTGTGGTCTGGGGTCTTCGTTTTTCTTGTTTCGCTTTGACGCCACCTGTGGTTCGTGGTGATAAATGATAGTAATGACAGAAATGCAAAATTGTTCTATAAACTAAAAATAAGGGAAGACTAATTTATTTCCAATGTTTTCCATCGTTGCGACTATTACGAACAACAGGATATTTGTTGTGGAAATGTGGTTTTTCAGTTGCTCCACTGATCCTGAATTGCTCCCTGTTCCATTTTGCGCAAAAGACACTTCTTCTTTTTCAATCTTTGGGTAGCGCTCTGGCTCGATTTTGACGCGGGATCCCGCACCTTTTTTGCGGGATTAATCATTCGGGATCCCGCACGTTTTGCGGGATTGAAAAAAAATATATTTAAGAAAAATGGGCTCAGACGACGATCTGATTATTTATAAGACACCCTGGACAGTTCATAATTAAGTGATTTAACAACTTTCCCATAGAACTCACGACTTTATATAGAATTTGTATACAAAATAATTTTGATTCAATTTTTAACTTACAGATAAATAAGTTTTGAATTTCCATTTTGTGTCGCGTGAACCCTATATCGGAACGAAACGTAATCAATGTCAGTTCAAGTACTCTATGACTGGGGATTCCTCTACAGCGCACGGGGATCTACCTTCGCGCGCGGTCAAGTGCCAAAGAAGGCAATCCAAATACTTATGTTTCATATTAAATATAGTATTAGGGGTTAAAGTATGAAATTGCCGTTTTATTGCAATAGGTTTTTTGAATTGACATAGAATCTTCATGGTTTGAGGTTTTCGAATGAAACTTTTTTCAAATGGTTTCTATGATGCTCTTTTTTTAAAAAATGTGAAACATTTGAATATCGACGTTCAATTGTTTTTGTTATTCAATTTAGACAAGAAAGATGGATACTGCGAAAATCTAGTGATTATATTATGAGGCACCCATTTTTCGAATTTTTTTATTTTATTGATTTGACGCAAGTGAGTCAATATTGTGGGTAAGGTAACGTTAAACCATGCCGCTAATTCCTGGGTAGTTTGACTAGGGTCGGCTTCCACTATCTCTCTTAAGTCATCGTTACTCACCTGTGTGGGCGGTCTTCCCCGTGGCTCGTTCTTTAAGTCGAAATTTCCATCACGAAAGCGTTTAAACCAAAATCGCACGGTGCGTTCATTAGTAGACCCCTCTCCAAACGCAGCATTGATATTGCGGGCTGTTTCTGCCGCGTTAGTTCCGCGTCGGAACTCGTATTCAAAAATCACTCGAATTTTCGCAGTATCCATCTTTCTTGTCTAAATTGAATAACAAAAACAATTGAAAGTCGATATTCAAGTTTCACATTTTTAAAAAAAAGAACATCATAGAAACCATTTGAAAAAAGTTTCATTCGAAAACCTCAAACCATGAAGATTCTATGTCAATTCAAAGAACCTATTGCAATAAAACGGCAATTTCATACTTTAACCCCTATTATTATATCGTTTCTTAAAAGAAGTTGATTATTTATGTGTCTTAAGCATCATTATCATCATCATCATCATCAGCCATTTGACGCCCACTGCAGGACATAGGCCTCCTTCGTGCGCCGTGTGGCGCCGGATTAAGAATAGCGTCACTCCATTTCCTTCCGTGGATGTCGAAGAAGGCGACTAAGGAAATCAATTACCAGGAGACGGGCAGCAGCGTCTTCCTGAGATTCCAACCACATACTGCGATCGCCAACCCGCCTCACCAATAATTGCTGTTACCTTTCACATCAAGGATCTTGCGGTTCTTGTAGAGGTCTCCCAGAAAGAGGCTGTTGATGAGCGTGGACTTGCCCAGTCCCGACTCGCCCACCACCATGAGCGTGAAGTCGAACCCTCGCTTCACGGATTTGCGGTGCACCTGCTCCGGCAGTGTCGCGAACCCGATGTAGTCGCGCTCGCCGCGCTCTCTTTCTGGCGACCAAAGAAAACCGCCCAAAATGGTCTAAGGGGTTGTTTCTTTCAGTTTAAGCTCTTGATTTTTCAGTCCTCTCTTTGGGTTTTAGATTGTCATGCGTGTGCTAGCATGCTCTTCAGTAGGATTATATAGGAACCCAATTAGGGGTTTTTATTCCGACAGGTGGATGAAATATAAAGGCAAATGTTCAACGACTTTTACAATTATAATGATGACGAGCCGTTATAGCGTTACCGTATTGGTAAGAACGGATGCCGGTAGTTTCCTGTCGGATTACTACTTAGATCTAACCAGTCGGGTTGCTTAATCGAAACTACCTACCTCACGGCGATGCGCTTCGATTGACAGGGCACACTTTCCAAATAGACGCCTACGACGCATCGACTGATTGCCTTTGTTTATAATACAGGGAAATGTGTCGAAGACATGGGCATAGTCGATAGCATATCAACTTTAACATCTGCGGACTCTATTGCATTACAATAAGTGCGACTTTGCAACTGAAATTTAAAGGTTGATGTGCTGTCGACTGCAATACATACGACACATTTCTAACTAACCTAGCTGGCACGGCATCGGAGAAAATTTCGAAAGGCAGTGAAGTACAGTCACCGACGAAGATAACAATATGTGAAGCGGGAAGTGAGCACACAGGCGTAATTAAAAAGTGTTGCAAACCTGATATTAGCTAAGTACGTGGGTGAGAAGGAAGCAGGGCATTGCGATGCGCCGGCAGCCAAGCGTGACGTGACAGGTTCCCTGACGACCCTTGGGACAAGCTGGGCGTGCGCACACGCACTCGAGATCGGGGACAACTAGCGGAAGTAGCGACGTGCCTATCGTTCAATGACAGTCAGTGCTAATGCAATTTACCACTTGTCAGTCATATAGGAGACCGCTGGATAATTGTTGGCTAACTTCTATAGACTGTGTTAGGTCATTAAAAAAAAACTACGTTTTATAGCGATCAATGACTCTACGCGTTGCCGCCTTAAAATTCCTTCTAGACACTGTTATTGATTACTCAAACGATTACAATAAAAACAGTGAGCGTAGAGCGTTAGAGTTAGTGATCTAGACTCTCACGATCTGCTAAAGACAAAAGACAATGTGGCATATTTTTCTTCGTAGGTACTTACTCATCGACTTCGACGTGTGAGCAAAAATTAAACACAATTGTTGTTTTTCATCAATTAACAAAGAAATCCATTGTCTAAGTTTTCTCAATAAAAAAAACATGTAAGTATAGGTGCGATCTTAGAGAAATCGGAAAAGTACGCTTCTCATTAAACCTAATTTCAATTAGATAGCAACATACTTTTTATCTCCTCCAAAATATTTTCATGGTTCGTGTGATTTCCAGTTTTCAATGTATAGACAATATTTTAAATTTGTTTTGCAATTCAAATATGGCATTTAACAGTTTGGCTCTATCATATCCTAAATATTAGATTCTTAAAACGAAACGAAACATACTCACGAGGTTTCGAAACTTTAAAGTAACTCTCCTTCTCGTTACCAGAGTCACCCTTCCAAGAAGTTTCCCTTTTCTCTACATCTTCAATCACGTCATACTTCTGAACTACTGACATGTTACAAACGTTAATTTAATTCTTCACTGCCGGCCGTAAGATTGCTTCATCCTCCGTTGTAACTGTTATGTATGCGTTGTGGAATATGGATGACGATGAGCAAAAACGCGGGAACAGCGGTTTCACACGCCGGAGGGAGAATTGTTTGAGTGGATAATTAGTTGCAAACTTCAAGTGTTGAGCCTCTAGGCGTAGGCACTACACTCGGGGAACTAGAGAGCCGTGCTCGCTCGTATAGGGCAACTCTACAGCTGGCTGGGCGCTAGGCGCTCGCTCCCGCAGCCAAGTGCGCGCTTTTCCGGCACAACGCGCGGCGGAACACTGTAGTAGGCGTGCGCATTATAACAACTTGATAACATCACCGCGGTACGTGTACGTTGTTCAATTAACGCACCTACGACCGATCATCGGTGTTCACCCACGATTCAGCGGAAGAAAACAACGCGTTTGAAAGGAAATTTATTCTTAGCGAACGCCCTGTGGCCTGGTAAATAGTTTACCCAAACAATATGTTCCAATGGCGAAAACAATAAACATTTGCTTATACGTACATAAATATCGAGAAAAGCTGTGCCCTGCAGTGGTGCGTAACCTAATAGAGCTATTAGATGCTAAAGATAGATGCTATAATTGGGAAAAGAATACCTGACGAATAAAGAAAGCGAGTTCATCTCCTCCCGAGAAATAATTTTGAGAAATTAGTGCTCAAGTTGGTTGGTTGGTTGGACATGTGGAGCGGATGAAGGAAGAAAGATTGACGAAACAACTATGTGGGTGGAAGGGCCGGTAAGGGACGACCCAGACGGACATACTTCGACCAAATAGGGGATGTATTAGCAAAGGGCAAGATAAAAAGTACCCAAAACCGGCGTGCGTGCATGCAACGACTAATGCATGTTGAGGAAGCGAAAGTTATCTGTCAGGATCGTAGCAAGTGGCAGTACCTGGTCTCTGCCTACCCCTCTGGGATACAGGCGTGAGTTTATGTATGTATGTATGTAGTGCTCAAGACAAGCCTAGTTGATTATTGCTAGAAAACGTTGTATGTAGGGACCTTCGTTAGTTAATCAACTGATAAGAACATATTGTGCAACTCCATTGCAACTCTAATACTGTAAAAAGGTGATGAGCAATTCATATTCAATTCACACGCAAAGCAAAAGAGAGGATACAATTTGGTACATATGTCATACATGCATAAACTCACGCCTGTAAATTGGCGAGGTAGGCAGGTACGTTCAAATCACAGAAATTCACACGCAAACCAAAGGAGAGAATTCAATTTGTACATGCCTACATAAATTCACGCCTGTATCACGGAGGGGTACTCCGGGGTAAGTAGAGACCTTTGTGTTTTTTTTTATAAAAAAGATAGTTTGGTATCATTAGCAAATACTTACACATATTGCTGGGGTTTGGTTTCGCAGCCATCTTGCTACTCCAATAATCGACACACTAAAGTACCTACACAATAAAAATTTTACTCACCCATAGTCATTTTGATGATTTGTAGTCTCCAATAAATAACGGTCACAGAATGTGAAATTCCAGTTACATACTCAGTGCTATACAAGATAAAGAGAAAATTTCAATAAAATTTTCACATTTTTAATCGCTGTTGAGTTGTTCAAAGTTCTTTTATTTAACATTTCTACGTAGCTCACTGGTCTTACTTGTTAATGTCACATTGGGATCCGATCAATAGATATACGACGAGCAAACATGTTTAAAGTTTCACGATCTCTACATACCGTCTTCATTTTTTACAAAGTTGCGCAACCTCAATTTTATCTCAATGATCACAAGGTACCACAATATCACTGCAGTTTCGATCTTCAACTAGTAGCCTACGACGTAATACGAAGCTAAACTACACATCTAAAACGATAGCAAAATAAACCCGCGCGGAATTAAACACAATAAATATCACGTATACTAATCCTAAATTGTATAGATAAAAATAGTAGAAAATATTGGAGAAATAAAATAAAATCACATTGTTTGTGCGCCGTCCTGTGCGTGTTGCGTTACGTAATGTGAGAGGGTCCCGGGCGCAGCTCGGACCCTCCGGCGCGCCCCGCGCGCCCTCCGCGATCAATAACGCGCGCACGCGCACGCCCCGGGGCCGCCCGCCGCCCTCCGCCCTCGCTGCAATGACGTCTCACCCTCGCAATGTCGCCGGATCTATGTCACTGCTCCACTTGCATTGTTTTGCGATGCACCGCGATGCCCAAGGTCATTGACTAACATTCGTTTGAAACTTGAGGGGTTTCATACTCAGGGACGTAAACAATGTCACAGTTTCCACCCCAACCAAAAAAACTGGATAAGCGCGAGTAGGACTCGCGCCCTTGTGTCTGCGAACAAACGATTGCCTACAATCATAATTAGGTCAAGTGTAGGTAGTACTCGCACTTGACCGATTTCTGCTTTTTAGGGTTCAGTACTCGAAGGGTGCCAAACGGGACCCTGCTACTAAGACCACTGTCCGTCTGTGTGTCTGTCCGTCTGTCTGTTTGTCTGAGATCAGGCTGTATCTCATGAACCGTGATAGCTAGGCAGTTGAAATTTTCACAGATGATGTATTTCTGTTGCCGCTATAACAACAAATATAACTTTTTAACTGAAAAGTTAAGTTTGTAATACTCGCACTTGACTCTCTGAACTAAAAAACGGCTAAGTAAGAGTCGGACTCGCGCACGAAGAGTTCCGTACCATTATCTATACAACATTAGACACAAAGATCGAGAAAAAACAACAAAAAATCTCGTTTGTTGTATCGGAGCCCCCCTTAAATATTTATTTTATTTTAATTTAATTGAAGCAAATACCTATAGAATTTTGTACATATTTAAAGCGTCTACCTGTTGCCGTTATTAATATCGAGCAAAAAACGGCAAAAGCCCCCCTTAAATATTTATTTTATTCTGTTTTTATTATTATCAGAAAGGGATGGGGCTAGTCGAAATTAATTGAAAAAGGAGGAGGAAGAGGGGGGCACCAACAACTACATTATTTGATAAAGACATTAAGTCGATAAACACAAAAACCGGCCAAGTGCGCATCGGACTCGCGCACGAAGGGAACCCTTCGTGAACCATTATCTATACAACATTAGACAAAGATCGAATTTGAGAATATCGCCATCTATAGAAACCAACAAGAAGCGTTTAACACTGACATATTTTAACGACGTGACATCGGCGCTGTGGAGGTTACATAGATGGCCGCTAGGTGGCGAGCGCTGTCTTTACACAACGTTTGTTGTATGGGAGCCCCACTTTATTTTATTCGGTTTTTCACCGGTTATAGCTGCAACAGAAATACATTATCTGTGATAATTTCAACTGTCTAGCTGCTCTATCATGGTTCATGAGATATAGCCTGGTGACAGACAGCCAGACAGACAGGCGGACAGTGAAGTCTTAGTAATAGGGTCCCGTTTGGCACCCTTCGGGTACGGAACCCTAAAAATCAATTACGTTATATCCATAATTTACCCTACTTAATTCTTTGCTTTAAAATTTTAAGTTCTCAATTTCGGTCTCCGAAAGTCTTCACCAGAACGTCACCAAATTACTAACGGAAAGTGCCCTAAATGTTTCCCTTGAAAGTGTCGAAATATAAGTACGCCGTAACCTTTGTTTTACGTCAACTTAGCAGTTTGATTTTTTTCAAAGCTTCAAGGGACTGTAGACGTGAGTCTAAGGTTTTAATTTCAACTCGATACCTCCACTCGTTCCCGAGATAAAGTGTCTTGACAGACCGACGAATGGACGGACGGACCGACGGACGGACAGACGGACGGAAAACAAAGTGATCCTATAAGAGCAGTTTCGCACTACGTCCGATCCGAATCCGTGACAATACGGATCTAGAAACCTCGGACCGAATTCGGATATTGCTTACGCACTAGTCCGATGTCTGATGTAAATCCAAGCAGTTCAGTTCAGAGGCCACGCACACACAGCAGATTCGCGCGTTCAGGTTGTTGATCTTGAGTCCTTTCAATCGGCGTCAACTTCTGGCATTGATATTGTACGTACTAAAAAACTGGATGCGCCGCGCCCCCGCCCCTGCCACAGCTCGGATTCGGTTCGGTTCATACAAAAAATACTATGGCTACTTCAGTCCGTCAATAATCTTATCCGAAATGAAGATTCATGGATGACTAGTGCGTAAACTACCATAGAAATAGTTCTACGACTACTTCGGACCGTATTTTCACGCGCTCGGATCGGATTCGGATCGGACTTATGAAACCGCTCTAAGGTTTCCGTTTTTGCTTTTGAGGTACGGAACTCTAAAAACACTAATTCTTATCTTGTTTTCATACTAGGTGTATGTACCTATATAAACCGGTAGGTAGTCAAAATGATCAGGCAGGGTGTAACAAGTCACGCACACTTGAGCTCATGAAAACTAGGAGAGTGGACTGACCACTGGTTAGTAACTAGCGCGCACCTCTGATAAGGGCTGCTTTTACTTCCCTCTCGCTCGCACATAAAATTTTTTTTACGTAAAAAAAATCGCTCATGAACCCAAAATGCTTTTATTCAAAATAGTACACAAACTGTGACTTCGTGAACGTTACAAGTAAAAGTAGGTGTCCATTTCAAAATCAAGATCGTTTTGGACGAAAAAATGGACAAAAAAACTCCAAACTTGTCTATTCAAAGTCCTTAATTAACAGAGTTCACATATTTATTCTAAAACCTACAACTCATGCGTTGAACTGGCTTTAATTCCAGACATCACTGTCACCTAAATATTCTTTAATGTTATAGTAGCCCATTTGGCACAAAGTGCGCTCTACACATTTTTTGAAAGCCTATGTCTACTAGGGTGGCCCAGGCCCACTAATTTTCCTGTGCTTCCATAGTCCACATTTAACAGAAGTTACTTCTAGTTTTCCTGTGCTTCCATAGTCCACATTTGACAGAAGTTAGTTAAAAATGTCAGTATGTGCGAGAGGGATGATAAAACTTTAAGATAATTTTCGAACTAAAACCTCCGTAAGCACTACACATTATTGACTTAATACCGGATAAACTTACTCGGTTTTTTGTCGGAAGAGTCCAACCAAGAGCTGTCAGAGAAGAGCAACCGACGACGCGAGCTCCGTCTCTACTCACCATGATTAAGCTCTGCGAATTAGAGCGAAACCTGGTCAGACTCTTCCGACAAAAAACTAAGTAAGTTTATCCGGTAGATATTAAGTTATTAGTTTAAGATAAGTATATGAGATATTAGCAAATCCGCGGATGTTTTAATTTTGAGCAGTCATTTATCATCGCAGAAATTTCGATTATGTTCAGTCGGAACATTCTAAACTACTGAAGTTGGTACGTAGGTACCGACCGCGTAGGCGTATCGTTAGAAATAACTGTTGGAATGAAAACCGCTCGCAACCTAACCTCAGCGTGCCAATTTGTGGTGAGCTTCTCTCGAGGGAGAGTGATTTGATACGAAAGTAAAACTGGCAAAGGTCACGGAGACCCGACTCAACCCAAGGGAGCAAGTCGACAGAAATAAGTAGACAAACTTATCGTATTAAAAACCGCACTTTTTAGGGTTCCGTACCCGAAGGGTGCCAAACGGGACCCTATTACTCCGCCTCTGTTGTCTGTCTGTCCGTCCGATCTTTGGAACCGTAATAGTTAAACAGTTGAAATTTTCACAGAATATGTGTTATTACGGCGAATTACCTAACAAATAATACTATTTTAAAAATAAACATGTTTATGCAGCAAAAAACGTATATTTTGACACTCTCAAGGGGATCAAAATATATACGGGTCTTTCCGTTGACCAAGAACTATGAAATTTGGCAAGTAATATAGTCTTATTTATACTACAAGTACAGGGAAAAATCTGAAACTATAAATTTGTACATGTCTTTGAAGTTCGGGAAAAGCTCGGAAAAACTGCGATACTTACTACGTGTACCGAACCCTCGGTGGGCGAGTCCGACTCGCACTTGTCCGTTTTTTTTGTTTATGCTCTATCGTAAAAACGGTAATAGGTACATACAGGCAGCATATTGGGCGTGATTGTGGGAATTATTATAATTATATTCTAACGATAAATAATAAAAAACGGCCAAGCGCGAGTACAGAAGTCAGACTCACACTTGGCCGGTTTTCTTTTACAGAAATTAGTGTAAAAAAGGACAAGAAACGTATGTAAAATACGTATGTTTTACGTAGGCCGCCAATTTTACTGTACCTACTATATTATTGTTAAATTCTCATATGTAATTCCTGGTGTACATCTATGTAAAACACGTTTCTTGTAGGGTAAATCCTTATATCGATATGTAGCAAGTTCTCTAGTCGATGAGTAACTTTTAATAAGTAGCCCGATTTCGACCAATTTTTTTTTTAAGGATATCTTGAAGTTGGAGCTAATTGAATTTGAAAGGCAAAATCCGCTTCTAGTGGTAGAAAAATAGCGGTGATTGAATTGTACACTGTAGGCACAGTTTAAATACTGTGCTGTAGGTCTGGTTGAGAGTTCACCATAATGAACACCTGGAGTAGATCTGATGGACAATCAAGGGGATTAATAGATGGTTTACATGCAGCAGCTACCTCTGGTTTGAGCATATTTAATTCATATTGATGAGTACTCTAGACCTATCTAGGAAGACAGTCATCGAGGGTCTGTTGAAAATACCTAAGGTAGGTAAAAAAGCAAAAGTAACCAAAATAAAGGGGTATGTTGTAAATGTAATTGAAAATAGAATTTTTGCTCTATAATTTAACGGAAGTACCTAACTATGAACAAGCAATCTTTAAAATTGCTAATTTTAACTTTAACGTTCTTTCTTGCCCAAAAATGAGTAGGTAGGTATGAAAGAACTGATATCATTTTAATGCTGATATTTATTTCGTGTGGAGTGGAGTGGAGACCGCGGATCGGTAAGCGCAATGTGGGACGTCCTCAGACTCGGTGGAGCGATGATTTTCGCAGGGCGGCTGGCAAGAGCTGGATGAGAGTAGCCGAGGACCGTGCTCAGTGGCGTGCTATAGGAGAGGCCTATGTCCAGCAGTGGACAAGCATAGGCTGATGATGATGATGATTTATTTCGTGACATCATTATTGGTTGGTATTACTCTAGTGTGAGTGAAGGTGCCACTGGATGCTGTATAAATCATCTCATTATGTAGATGCAATGGCCAGTTTAGTTTAGTTTTTATTGGTCCCATTATAAAAGTTGTTTTCTTTCTTCGATAGAAGGCCTCCACAAGACTGATTTAAGACTGGCAAAACTGTCAAACTGGTAGAATTTAAAGGTACTTTTAGTTAAACAGTCAAGACTGTCAAGATTATTCATAAAAAACACGATTCCTCTAAAACACTCCTCAGAAAATGTGTGAAGCACACTTTGTGCCAAAAAAGCTACTATAACATTAAAGATTATTTAGATGACAATGATGTCTGGAATTAAAGCCAGTTCAATGCATGAGTTTTAGAATATTTATATAAATCCTGTAAATTAAGGACTTGAAAAGATTAAGTTTGGAGTTTTTTTGTCCATTTTTTCTCCAAAATGATCTAGATTTTGAAATGGACACCTAGTTTAACTTGTAACGTTCATTAAGTCGCAGTTTCTGTGCTACTTTGAATAAAAAAAATTTGATTTTGATTTTGAAGCAGTTTAATTAATCTGTGGTTACGTCAAAACAATATCTGCCATAATTTGTAAAATAACCTTAAATAAGACACCATTCCAAAAAAACGATCCGTGGCCCCTATCACCTGCACACTTAATATTTACTTATATTAGATGGCTACCTTAGATCTTAATCTGATGTCGGATATTGACTCCACTTCTTTTTCACGCCCATATCAATGCACCTTTGATCAGTCGTCAAAGTACATGGCAAAGAAAGCTATAAACATCATCCACCTAAATATAAGGAGCATTCATAAGAACCTAAACGAGTTTAGCAGTCTGATCGCAACTTCTAACACGGAATTTGACCTGATCGCATTATCTGAATGCTGGCTGGGCGTTTCTGATACTGTACCCAGATTAAATGGTTATGTAACTCACAAAACGCTCACTCCTCATAACCAAAATGATGGTGTCGTGATCTACTCTAAAGAAACCCTTGATTGTATAGTATCGGAGCCCGCCTTTGCAGGAGGTACCTGTTTGATATGCAAGGTTGGTAAATACATTGCCATAGTTGTAATTTATCGTTCACCGTCTTACAAATCTATTGATGTTTTTCTTGACAGCTTGAATTGCGTCCTAGATAATCTAAAATCGATTACTACCATTTCTATAATCGGTGATATTAACATTGACATAAAACACGACAATTCTGATCCGAACTCAGACCAATATCTCACACTGGCTGCAGCACATGGCCTCTTGCCTGCTCATTGTTTTCCTACTCGCAAGGAAAACTGTCTCGACCATGTTCTGCTGAAATCAAAAAGATCCTCTTCTACGCTAGTAAGAGATTCTGAAACCACCGATCATTCTCCAGTAATCCTCAGCCTTGAATCCATGAACTATAAAATAAAGCCACCTAGCACCAAAACTCGCCTGGATTACGATGCAGTTAAGACTGATATAAATAACTTTAATTTCTCTTCTGTTTTAACTGCAACCGATGCCAATTTAGCTGCAGAAGGTTTGATCACAGGATTGGTATCAATCTTAGATAAAAACATCGTCACGGTCAAAATTCCTAAAAAGAAACAACTTTTGAAGCACTGGATGACTCCTGGGCTATTGCGCTGCATCAGAAATCGCGTTTCAATGCACAAAAAATTAAGAAAAGACAAAGACAATACAATCTTGAAAACTACCTACAATAGATATCGGAACTTCTGTTTTAACCTACTGCACAAAATAAAAAATTGGTATGAAAAAAGTGAATTAGATAAATCAAAAAATAATCCGAAGTTGCTATGGGCTAAACTTAAGGATCTATCAAACACTAAAAGACCCCAATCTAGCTCATCTTCGCTTCTTAAGACTACATCCACTCCCGAGCTCTCAGTGAATGCAGTAAATACTTATTTTGCAAATATCGGTCAGAATTTAGCAAGTAACATTAAAACCGTCGGTCTTGGCCAGAGCTCTTGTTTGAATATCTCTCCACAGTCCATGGTCATCCTTAAAGTTGATGCCACAGATGTGCACAGGATAATCTTATCTTTACGAGATGACGGCGCGGTTGGCTGGGAAGGTATTTCAGCAAGAATACTTAAGCAAAATATAAATATACTTACACCATTAATCACCCATGTTTGCAATATTTCCATAGAGACTGGCATATTTGCCAAAGTATTTAAAAAGGCAGTTGTGCATCCCATTTATAAGAGTGGGGACAGAGATAGTGTCGGAAATTATAGACCAATTTCAGTGTTGCCTTCAATATTGGCATATTCCTCGATCTCTCCAAAGCATTTGACACTGTTTCTGTCCCTCTCCTACGCAAAAAAAATGGAACACATAGGTATAAGGAATTTAAATATATACAATGACTATCTCCAAGAAAGATCCCAAGCCGTAAAAATTGATGGTCTCGTCAGCGACGTTCAGGAACTAAATTACGGCGTGCCCCAGAGCAGCATTTTGGGTCCCACCCTCTTCCAAATATGTATATGTAAACGAACTGTGTCAATTACAACTTCCAAACTGCAAAATATTTACCTATGCAGACGACACAGCTCTCCTTGTAGACGGATTAAATTGGGAGGATGCTAGGACCAATGCCGAAGAGTGCCTTAAAAGTATTATGGACTGGCTAACATTAAACCTGCTTACCCTAAACATAAACAAGTCTTAATTCGTTGCATTTTCGCTGAGGAAGCCAGTGGAACATTTCCCCATTATTGCTCACACTTGTCATAATAACTTTACTTGCAGTTGCCTCTCGCTAACAAGAGTATCTCAAAGCAAAATATTTGGGAGTTATTATAGACAAAAAATTAAATTGGCAAGCACATATAAAAAATCTAACTGGCAGAGTCAGAAAAATTATGGCAGTGTTTAAAGGTATTCGACGAGCAGCTAGCTCTGATGTGCTTCTAATTGTGTATAAAGCACTAGCAGAATCCCTGCTTACTTACTGCAATACCGCATGGGGTGGTGCCGGTAAGACAGCTTTCTTGAGCTTAGAACGCGCTCAAAGAGCGGTTCTAAAAGTAATGCTGTCCAAACCATTTAGGTACCGAACTCACCTATTGTATGCCGATTGCAAGGTTCTGACAGTTAGACAGCTATACATACTCCGCTGCATACTAAAACGGCATCTCAATGTATCAGAAAACGCAGTAGTGGAATCGTCAAGACGAAAATGTAAGGCGGTCTTTTATATTGAGACGCATAGCACCCACTTTGCTAGTCAGAACTACAATATTATGAGTGGCCAACTCTATAACAAATTTAACAAGATTCTTCAATTCCGCGAAAAAAATATTTTCGAATGTAAGCAAATAGTAAAAAAATATTTTTTTGGGTCTGAGCTATGAGGAAACGGAGGATTTTCTCGTTACGCCTCGTTAATTTTGGTAAACATTCACAGACACACACACACACACACACACTAACACACACACTCACGCACACACACTCACTCACACACACACACACACACACACACACACACACACATACCCTCATACAAATACACACACACACATACAACTACACACGCAAACACCCTCATACGCACGCATTACAAAAGCCTCACACGCATGCATACACATACACCTTTGTTTTTCTTTTTAAATTATAACCTTTTATTTAACTATGCACCTGCCTCGTATTTTAAAAGTACCTACCTACTTACAGCTACCGAATGTAATGGCTACCGTCAACTCGAACGAATAAAGTGTAAAAACTAAATTGGAAGGCGCTGGTATCTGTAATACAGTTTTTAACTAGTACAGGTATCAACTACCCCAACTTTGTAAAGCAAATCATCAACTTGACTGTAATAAGCTAAGCCTCTGATGTAATCTTTCTGTGCACAATAAATTTCTTTTTCTTTCTTTTCTTTTCCCTTTGTGTAAGAAATCGTGCTTTTATAATGACACCGTAAGACTGTATGTACTTAGAGAAATAAAATATCAAGTCGCACATTTTGCTTATACGCAGGGCAGGGTTATCTAAAGTTATCCGCGCTTGTGCAGTTATTTTCTCATGTTTCTCCCGGAGTTTTAACTGTTTACGCGACAGATTATTATCAGTTAGACCCACGAAAAGCTGTTAGGAGCGGGAAAACCGCCAGATGATAAGTATGAAAGGAGAAAAGTTATGACGTCACGAAAGGAAGCTACGCGCGTATGGGAAAACTGTCTCTGCATACTTCGTGTTAGAGCAGCAAGTTGAAAATTCTCCAAGTCTGTTTGAGTAGTTCGCGCGGCTGTAATATAGAGCTTAGTGTTCGGTGTTACAGCTGCGTTTGCTGGTGGCGGCGGGAGAGAAAGCACTTTCCGCTGGCGCGAGGCGCGGGTTGGATGACGCAGATGGCAGTCCTCAAGCGACTGCGGCCGCCAGTCGAGCGGAGTCGGCCCCCACGCGAGGACCCTGCCCAGTGCCACCGCCGCCGATCCATCGGTTTCCCCGCGATCGCATTGTTGCCGTGTGAACTGTGCCTTATAAATGACACCGATACAAAGCACCTAGTGCGGCACCGGATACACTTTTGTTTGCTTTTGGGGTGAGTGAGGTTGGAAAGTTTTGCGAGCAAGTTTGTTGTACTGCTTTCAAACTTTTGATATTGAAACTTGAAGATCTTAGTTGACTAAGTAATCCAAGAAATTATTAAGCAGTTCATCCTAATAAGATTATAAATGTGAACGTATGATTGAATTCTGATATTCTTTGTTCGATGACGCGGATGGACGGATTTAGATGAATTTTGGCATGCAGAATACTTTTATCGGAATCCCACGCAAATAAAGCCACGGGCACAGGCAGTAAATCAAATCATATTCGTTCACTGCTGGTTGTAGGCATCCTCCAAGGCACGCCACTTCTTTCTATCATGGGCCATACTCATCCAGCCGCTGGCCGCTACCAGCAATCTGAGTCAATTCGCCGGTCCCGCGAGCTGGTGGGCGTCCTACACTGCATGTGCATGTGCACTCCACTGCATTCCACTCGAGAACCTTTCGGCCCCATCGGTTTTCGGTTCTTCGACTCCGTCCGTCCGTCCGTCCGTCTGTCTGTCACCAGGCTGTATCTCAAGAACCGCGATAGCTAGAGAGTTGAAATTTTCACAGATTATGTATTTCTGTTGCCGCTATAACAACAAATACTAAAAACAAAATAAAATAATTATTTAAGGGGAGAACCCATACAACAAACGTGATTTTTTTGCTGTTGCTTTTTATCTTTGTGTCTAATGTTGTATAGATAATGGGACGGAACCCTTGGCCGGTTTTTTTTGTATGCCTTTGTTCAATTGACAACTGTTAACAGTAGATTAACAGCGTGTTAGTGTACGAGAAACTGGGGGTTAGAGACTTCGAGCATAGCAAATAATAAAGTAAAACTAATATTAAATGCATTTTCCATTTACCCAAATAAAACTGTGTAGATTAATGACTAAATATAAATATCAGATTATTAGTACTACCATAATAGTAACTACAAAATACTGTTTTCTTCATTTTCTTATTTTCTACCGACAAGTCTTTTTCTCTTAATTCTTTTCCCACGCCCAAAACAGGCAAATCAAATATAAAAAGTTAATCTCTAATATACAAGGTTATTTCTTAAATGCACAATGCACGCTTTACGCGTTCTACCTATTCGCAGACTTCAGTAAATCATTTTCCTTATAGAACTAAGCATGATAATTGAATATAACACATATGGTTTTAAGCATTATGTATCAAACAGCGCTATCAAAAAGCAGAAGAACCGCTAAAATAACTTTTTTTGTTCTTCAATAAACGGAATTTAAAAAAAACAAGAGTCGTAGAAAAAAAGTTCTTGTAAATGACGAACTCCGACCAAAACATTTCAGGAATTGCGCATTTTAGAAATAACCCTTTATAACAACAATTACAAGCAAATGGGTGGAAAGTTGGCAAATCTGAGATAATGACTATTGAATTACCAAGTTAATTATACTAAAGACAGCGGGTAAACACAAATTGGAATTTCCAGACTATTAATAACTACGAATAATAACATAAATTAAAGCAAAAGGTCCGTAGATTGGAATCTGAGCTAGAGCTGCTTGAGTTGAGGAAAATACACTGCATTACGAGACTGCGTGCGGTTTGTTTGACATTGTTGCATACGCATTACGCATATCAAGCAGGTAAGCGAACTTGGGGTTAGGTTACGTTCATTATTCCGAAGAGGGAAGCTGATTACCTCACGGTATATATCGTCTGAAAATTGCTGAAAATCATAACATTTGTCATAATAATAATAAGCATAATAGGAAAATGCCGGCCAAGTGCGTTTCGGGCCACGCGCAGTGTAGGGTTCCGTACAAATAGGGGATTTTATCTGCTTTAGAGAATTAACAACTTCATCAACGTAAGTTTCAACGGATTTTGTACGAAGTTTTCCTTTTTTTAAGAAATAATTAAAATAAAATAAATATTTAAGGGGGCTCCCGTACGTGATTTTATCTCGATCTTTGAACAATGTTGTATAGATAATGGTACGGAACCCTTCGTGCGCGAGTCCGACTCGCACTTGGCCGGCTTTATTATTTAACAGGGAAATGCGCTAAAATCAAACCAATTTTGATGCTTGTATGTACCGTTTTTACTATAGAGAAAAAAAACACACAGTTTATGTTTTAGGAAAAGACAAACGTAAGCATCCTTCGGATACGGAACTCTAACAAGTACATAACATTTCCACACCATAACCTCGTGCTAATTCGAATCCTATTGTATCGGGACAGACAAAGTTAACGCTCGCTGAGTTTGAATAGGATTTGTTAGAACATATGGTTTGTTGTGCCTCACTTTGTAGGCCAGAAATGTGATCATTAGCATTATGGAAAAAAAATAACCAGTTTCCTGGGGTTCAGGACGCATTACTAATTCGACCTTCATCCATAATTTGGATGTTGGCTCGTGCCACTCTTCCCACAGTTCCTTGGTGTGGTTGTGGTATCGGAGCAGTGCACTCCTGCGCAGGAGGGGCACGGGTGTGGCTGGTCCACTGACCCAGTGACCCTGGCGACGCTCGACCGGTTGCGCGCAACTGGAGCGCCCAGACCACGCATTTTATTAAAAAGAAAGCCTCCTACCGTCAACCATCCGTTGCCGTCTAGGAATTGGAATGACGAAAGTACGCGCCATAAATAAAACATTGATTATAATTATGCTGACAGTCGGTTGCTTGATGCTACTCAATGAAAAGTACGGCTACGGTCAGAATACGCTCGTGGTGATACTAGTTTTGACGAACAACCAAATAACTGAACCGATGGACATGTAAAATATCGTAATAACAATGTTTGTTTCAGCAGACCAGCACCATGACAGCTGGGAGCATCTATCGCACGCTCCTGTTGACTCTACTTTTTGCGCTGACGCACGGGCAGACTGCCATCGACGATGGATATAGTAAGCCAAGAACAACATCCTTGTAGTAAGCCCACCTGTGTACCTCGACCTACGAGAGCAACAAGATTTCAAAGGAGTTGGATCACAAAGAGATTCTTAAGCTTTTAAGATCGTTGGCTTCAATAAGATGATACTTCATGGTCTATAAAGGAAACAAAAACCGCCTTCAAAATACGCACTAAACAATTTAAGACAATTTTAACACTGGGTGGCGCTGACGGTATTCTTTATTATTATTATTATTATTACGGGCAGGCAGTTGGAACAACTGATAATTTACTGTGCCTATAATGCCGTGAAGATGTGAAACTTTGCAAACTGAAGAGTTTGGTGATTTCTTCATGGATACCGTCCACAGTTCTTGACAAATCCATACATGGGACCACCTCTAAGGAGGGATCACCTTTGTTACAAAAAAGAAATAATTTTTATTTTATTTATTTAGGTTAACATAATTGACCTCCTAAAACCATCACTGCTATGTTTCCATCTAGGTCCGTGTATGTCCAATGAAATTAGACAATGTGGTAAGGAATTATCGCCGAACATGCGAAATTACACCCTCCTCCCTTTTTTTGAAGTGTGTTAAAAATAGGAGCCTCCGATACTATACGTCACTTGTCTTCCCAGGTAGCTCTACAAACGTGGGCGAGGTAGAGCCGCGGGACAACGCGGGCGCGGAGCTGGAGTTCAGCTACCACGACCACGAGGAGATGACGCGGTACCTGCGAGCCATCTCGGCACGGTACCCTTCGCTCACCGCACTCTACTCCATTGGGAAGTCCGTGCAAGGTATTAATATTTTTAGACCTTCGTGGAGTTTGGGTTCGATGAAAGGGTTACCGACATCATTTATCAGCGAGATTTACTCCACCAAGAAGTCTGTGCAATTTTAATTCGCGAAATGTCTACTCCATTGAGAAGGCCATGCAACGAAATCTTCTTTAATCTTTTCAGTCGATGCAAGGGTTTTCTAGGAGTTTCGACACCTGTGATACAACATAATTGTCATCATTACTCACTGAGATCTACTCCGTCGATAATTCTGTGCAATTTTGCTTCGCAAAGTCTCCATTTCACTGAGAAGTCAGTACGAAGTATTCTTCTTTAATCCCTTTCGACCTCCGTAAATTTGGGGTCGATATAAAGCCGGGTACTCATTAGCGAGCTGTAACCGTAACATGCGTGATACAGTACGAGGTTCTAGTGTGTACGCTTGTTACGCTTGTGGTTCAGAAATGAGTACGTTTTAAACGTCGGCTCGCTGCAAACCGCACGCGTACCGCTCGCAGCAGGTTAGCGAACCACGTACACACTACGTTTTGTGGTTACAGTGCACGCAACGGTTACGGTTACAGCTCGCTATTGAGTACCCGGCTTTAGGCTTTTCTAGGAATTCCGACATCTGTGGTACCGACATCGCAGCCCCTCGAGATCTAATCCGTCTAGGCCCGATATCAACACCTTTATAAATGTAGATGAAGCAAACGAGGTTTGTCAGAATCGTGTATGGCAATTGGCAAACCCTGAACCCTACCTCTCCGGAATTAAGCCGTGAGTTTATGTATGTATGGTACCTGCTCTTCGCTGATCACGCTCTAATTTTTCGGGAAGTCCATGCAAGGTATCACTATTTAATATTTTTATTACTTCGCGGTGTCCAGACCCGGTATTAGGGTTTTCTTGGGTTTTCAAGTCTCTAGTACACCTCGCTTACCTCACCCTGCTCTACCGGAAAATCTGTGCAAGGCTTTCTTTTTAAAATTATTTTTTCCTCCTCGTAGTCTAAGGATGATATTAGAGTTTTCTGGTTTTTCCACGACTCATCGTCCACAAATGGCAAGTCATAAGCAGCCTATATACTCGTACGTCCCACTGTAGGGCACAGGCCTTCTCTCAGAGAGAGAGAGAGAGAGAGTTGGACTTAATCACCACGCGTGCCCACCGCGGATTGGCGATTTCAAGCGCTGAGGTATGTGAATAGCTCAGACACTCAGGTTTCCTCACGACGTTTTCCTTCACAGTTAGCGAGTGGTATTGCTACTATTACTTCACAAATGGCAAGTGAAGATAGGTAAGGATGAGGATTAGGTTGCTAGCTCCTTCTCTATTGTAACATCCTTTAGTAACGTAAAATAATTTATAAAAGGCCTTTTCCAAATGCACAAGGGTTAGGTGGGCGCGACTCGCCACCGAGTGGGTGCCACAAGACGGACATCGAAGTCAAGACCGGTCTAGACGACGGTGGAGAGACAATCTCAACCAACATCTGCCGGAGTGGCTTGAGATGGCCCAGGACCGAAAACTCTGGACTGAGTTGGGGGAGGCCTTTGCCCAGCAGTAGGACACAAAGATAGAAGCGACGTAAAAAAACGCCTTTCGCTCCAATGCCAAAAGAGGAGCACAATTTTCCTGTACAATATACAGAAGCAAATCAATGACAAGGTAATAACTGTAAGAGCAGAAATAAGTTTTACAAGGTAGGTAATAAGGTAATCTTTCAAAACGCTTCTAGCTGAAACTTAGGCAACTTGGTCGGCAGGTGCTGTAAAACACATGCGTAAAAGAAACAAACAGTTCAAGACGAATACAGTAAGGTCTCCTGCCATGATAGAAAGAAAGAAAGAAAGACATTTATTATACCAAAAAGACACATCACAGAAACAAAATGAACAGATAAGTAACATTAATATGCACAAAAACAGAAAAAATACTAAATACACAAAAGACAAATCAAATAAATACAATAGGACCATAGATGTAGCCCGTGGTGTCCAAGTTGCCACAAAAGGCAGCTGACTCAGCGTTGTGCTGAGGAAGTGATCCCTCAGCGCTGATTTGACTGTCTTTGTCTTCAACTATCTGTTTTGTCTTCAGTTTGAATCCTATATCTACCCAACTAAAGACTCATTATCTCGTGGCAGGCCGCGATCTGTGGGTGATGGTAGTCTCTGCGTCTCCGTACGAGCACATGATCGGCAAGCCCGACGTCAAATACGTCGCCAACATTCACGGGAACGAGGCTGTAGGCCGAGAGCTGTTACTGCACCTTATACATGTAAGTTACCCTTTAATTTCTTAAATCTTAATTTATATTTAAACTTTAAAAAACCGACCAAGTGCGTGTCGGGCCATGCGCAGTGTAGGGTTCCGTAGAAAGAGGGAGTTTTATCTGCTTTACAGAACTAACAACTTCATAACGTTGATGAACGTTGTCAATGGATTTTGTACGAAGTTTTCCTTTTATAAATTAGTCGCCTATTATTTTCTAAGGTTAACACAAGCACTACACATAATAAAACTGATTTTTAACGGATATTTACTCGTTTACTTTTCCATTTTACAATTTTCCGACGTTCCGGTACTTTTGCCAGTGGTCTCGGTAGACTGAGGTGACAGGCGTCTTTTTGAAAGTATTAACTGTTAGTTTACTACCCTCGGCAGAAATTATTAAGTTACGTTCCAAAAATATTTTGGCAATTTTTTTAAATTGAAATTGACACTGCAATAATTTTATATAAACTCAAAAATAATGTGCTACTACCCTGAAATTTTTCACGTTTCTACAATCCACCGTTTAGCCAGGAGAGGGGGAGGCGCCCTACTCGGACAAAAATTAGCGCTTTAAAGCTTAATATTTCGCAAACGGAACCCTAAATCAAAAAATTATCTCCAATGATCTTCCTATAGCTACAATACTTTTAAACGACCAACGATACCCCACACTATGGTGTAGGAGAGAATAAATCTTGCATCCCTAATTAAGTGTAGAGGGTATATATAAAAAAAAAACATTTTATTCCACCGTTTTGTCGGCGTGATTAATATGTATGTCAAGTTCTAGTTTTCTCGTACTAATTGTCGCTGAGTTGTCGAATTGACATGGCGAAATTATAAGGATTCCTTGTCGACTACGGAACCCTAAAAACGACGTTTTCAACTATAACTTTGATATTCAATATGAATGGTTTCTCTACATTTTTTTATAATTGCTAATTCTAAAAAAAATCTATTAAATGAGGTCCTACCCTGAATCCTCCGTTTCAGGATTTTGACACAATACCACTGAGTTATCAAGGCATGAGACTTTGGGGAAATTAAGCAAGTTTTCAGGCCACTTTCTCTTGTTAAAGTTTAAAAAGCGCGATTAGACATTGAATTTTATTTTATAGCGGAAAACACTCTTTAAGAACTGTTTATAAACTTATAGCGACGGAAATTATTTTACAGTCACACATTTCTATTACAAGGGGTTTATTTTATTGCAGTGTAACAATAAACATTTTTCGCAGCGCGACGTAGCGTTATTTATGTTTCTATAATGTATTCTTTTAAGGGCCTTTAAATAGGTCTCATTTGGTCTTTTTAACGCCCGCGTGGCTATAAACGACCAAATCTCTTGTTCTTTTTATTGCTTAGAATCAGGACAGGAAGACCGGGGGCCTAATTATGCGCACCAAATCCTGTCGAAAAGTTTGCGATAGCAAATTATATGGAATTTGATGGTTAGACGATTGGTATCGTTTAGAGTATAGAGGCTGGTCTGAGTTGAGGGAGACCTGTCCACAAGGAGCTACATAAAAAAAACACGTAAGATAGGTGCCTTTTATCCGAATCTTAGACGAACAAGTCAATGGCACAGCTAGTTGAAATTAAATGCATTCGTTTCATTTCAACCATAATTGATTGAAGTGCATAGTCAGTTAAGGTAACAGTAGAGACAACGAGCAGAATAGAAAATAAATAGAATCTGATGAAGTCTCGATATCAGCATCAATGAAATAAAATACCATGTTACATAGTCCAATAAAATTCCAGCATTTCGTGACCTCGTACGACACGGATCCCTACATCAAGTGGCTGCTAGACAACACTCGAATCCACCTGATGCCGTCGATGAACCCGGACGGGTTCGCCATCGCTAAGGAGGGGCAGTGCGACACAATTCACGGCAGGTATGTGGCCTACGAAAAACTCTCCATCGAAGGTACTTCAAAAGTTTAGTTTGAGTCGCTATTATCGGTAGTTCGGTTTTGGCATGCGAGTCGGGCGCGACAAGTGTTTTCTTTTATAGAACACATTACACGGGTCTACAAGTGATTTCCTCAATAAGGTTTGAATATTGATTCTGATAGATTCCAGGGCTCCGATAGCTTGAACATTCTTGAAAAAATATCCGTTACCTCGAATCATATTTTACTATTAAAGAATATATTTTTTTATTTAAAACATTTGTTAGGTTTATACAAAAGAGGTAGGCTAGGCTAATTGGAAACGAATCTAAACTAAGATCAAATTGGTTTAATGTTTCTATTTTTAATTTTCCAAAAATATTCCAGTAAAAGGAAGTTGAAAGATTGTAACACTCGTTGACTTTTGACTTCGCATACTAAAGTAGGGTGAGCCTGAGATGTAATAAAAACTGAACCTTTTTATTAAATACTCAGCCTCACCCTTGTTTAGTATGCGATAAGATTTATAAGTACATACTTCAACGTTTCACTATAAATGTAAAGACGATGAGATACTCCACCTTATCGTAAGATAGAGAAACCTAGCTAAACTAATAGCCTTACAACAATAGCAAATCGAACAATGGATAGTTTCCTACAAACTATTAGCTCTGCTTACAGTTGGTATACTCAAATTGTCTCCAAATTACATCATCCGCTACGTATACACCTGTACACCTGACAGCATTATGGGTTCTTCTGAATATTTATGTACAAAAAAGAAAAATAATTAGTTACCAAATCGACGTATTGCAAATCAGTGTTTTGTAAACAGAATTGTTATTATAACATGAACACTTAAAAAAATGTATTATTAGAGTTCCGTAGTCCAACAAGGAACCCTTATAGTTTCGCCATGTCCGTCTGTCTGTCTGTCTATCCGTCCGCGGCCTAGCGCAAAGACCGGTGGTACTAGAAAGCTGTAATTTGGTATGTGTATGCATAATTATTTATCACGTCGACAAAGTTAAAGAATAAAATGTTGGAAATTTAGTTTTTTACTGTATCTCCCTAACATGAAAAGTGGGGATATTTTTTTTTCTCTCGTCTACCCCATGGTGGGTTATTGTTAGATTGGTCGTTGAAAAATATTGTGGGTGTAGAAAGACAATTTTTGATTTAGGGTTCCGTTTGCGAAGTATTAAGCTTTAAAGCGCAAATTTTTGTTCGAGTAGCCCCCCCCCCCTCTACTGGCTAAACGGTTGATTGTAGAAACGTGAAAAAATTCAGGGTAGTAGCACATATATTGAACTTAAAGAAAAAGTATCACGGTTAAGTAGGCTTTTCTAGTTAACGAGTCATAACCAACTTATAAAAGTAAAATTTCGTACAAAATCCATTGAAAATGACTTCGATGAAGTTGTTAGTTCTGTAAAGCAGATAAAAAAATCCTCTTTACGGAACCCTACATTGCGCGTGGCCCGACACGCACTTGTCCGATTTTTTAAAATTATTTACTTCCCGCTCACAGACGGCATGCTTGTGAGAAACCCAAATAGTGGTTAAATAGTTCTTAGATGTTGCAATATAACTGACTATGCCATCCTTAGCTTCAGTAAGTCCACAGGAATTTCAAACCTATTAGAGACATCATAACATTCACTTTACCCTACGACCCCCACAGAGCCAACGCCCGCCGCTACGACCTGAACCGGAATTTCCCGGACTACTTCAAAGCAAACACGAAGCAGCTTCAGCCCGAGACCGAGGCGGTCAAGGAGTGGATCAGCAAGATACAGTTCGTGCTCTCCGGTTCGCTGCATGGAGGAGCTCTCGTCGCCAGCTATCCGTTCGATAACACACCCAATGCTAGTAGGTTATATGGTTCACAATAATTGTATTGTTAACCTTCAAATTTATTCTATTACTTTCCTTGATCGGCGATTTTTTTTCCTGTAAGCAAAATCGTCATCTCTCTGTTTACTTTAATATCTCTCCACCCAAAGCAAATTATTATTGTCTCGTTCATAGAGGCATCTTCTTCCGTGTATGTCCTGAGAGTTTTTAGGTCTCCATATGGAGGTTCAGGTTTTAAAGTTATGTTTCTTTTCACGCTGCATAACTCAGGAATGTGCAGATCCTCCGTCTTGTGTTCCGGTGACGTATTATGGAGATTATTATATTAGATATACTGGAACTGTGGACTGAAAGAGGACGTAGTGAATAGAATTGAGACAGGAATTTTGCGTTGGTTTGGACATATGGAGAGAATGAAGGACGAAAGATTGACGAAGGAAATATATCGAGCTAACATGGGTGGAATTGCCGGTAAGGGATGTCCAAAGGGCAAGATAAAACTACCCAAAACCCGCGGGTGTGCATGTAACGACTAAATTAATGTGGTGAAGCGAAATAGGTCTGTCAGGATCGTGGTAAGTGGCAAACCCTGGTCTCTGCCTACCTCTCCGGGATAAAGGCGTGAGTTTAAGTAACGTATTAAAAAAATTGTAGTTTTCGGGGCCAATGTAGTCTTGTTTTCATCAGTTGTATTTAGCCAAGGACAATTAAGACACGGAGAAAAAAACCTCTTCAGTTCTCACCAAACTTACGGAGAGCAATTAATCAAAATTTAACAATCCTTCCTTTTCTCCCCACATGCCCTCTATACGCAGTATTCCAGAACTACGCGCATTCGCCGTCCATCGCTCCTGACGATGACGTCTTCAGGCATATTTCGCTGCTGTACTCCAGGAATCACGCCAAAATGTCGCGCGGCGTCTCGTGCAAGTCGGGATCGCCGAGGTTCGAAAATGGAATTACTAATGGCGCTGCCTGGTATCCCCTCACAGGTGAGTTCTTCCAACTTGTCAATGTTAAATCAATCCAAGAAAAAACATCTTTTCCTATGAACGATCCGTAGCTGCTGATGGTTAAAATTTGACAGATCTTCCATACAACATGACACAACGACTGTCTCGTTGGTCTAGAGGTAGCACGTCTGATTACCATGCGGGAGGTCGTGGGTTCTGTTTCCATCGGTGGCCGCCGTACATTTGTACACATGGCCTCAGTCTGGGTGTATTTCCATGTTTGTGATGTTCTTGCCTGGTTACCATAGCACAGGGTGGGTATCCTAGTTTGGGATCAGGACAAGTGATTGTATTGTGTGAAAGTTATTTTTATTATTTATTATATCTACCTACTGTCAAAAATCTACTGTCGGTAGGCTTATCTTGAATGTAGGAAACGAACATAAGTGGTATGTGTTTTACAGGTGGAATGCAAGACTACAACTACTTGTGGCACGGGTGCATGGAGGTCACATTGGAGATCTCTTGCTGCAAGTACCCGCCAGCTCACGAGCTACCCAAATATTGGCAAGACAATAAGCAGGTAAAATCATAATAATATATACTGATTTAGTTAGTTACATTTATTAACTACTTGACCAGTTATATTATAAAAGAAATAAAATTCTTACCAAAATTATTAATTAACTTGATTAATTTATTAAGTCCTCCCGAGAACATGGTGTCTGCCACAGTGCCGAAATATCGGGAACTCAAGTAAATCAATACTCGTGGTAAGAATCGCGTTATTTTACAAAAATTATGTCTTATATAGACACGTAAGTTTTTAAAAGTGGGTATACTTGACTAGTCTATGAACAAAGCAACGAACAACATGGAGAAAAGTAAAGTTACAAAAGGTGTAGCAGAGACAGCCGCGCTCCTCCACGCGTCCAGTGGCGGGCTGATGCCGATCACGGCACAGGCGACTCGGCCGCCCGCGTTCCCGGTAGTGAGGGAGTCCTCATTGCCGCCCTGGCCTAGGTCGTCCTCTCCCTCGTGGAGCATCACCGAGCGGCCCAGTATGTTGTTCCGGCCGCGCAGCGAGATCAATCGGTCCACGAAGTCAACGGTGGCGATTCCGTTGGCTTGGAACACGACGTTGCCGAGATCTCCGACGTGACGCTCTTCGTTGTCCGGCCCCCCGTGATTGGTCGAGTCGGGGTTAAAGTGAGCGCCGGCCGCGGCACACGTACTAACGTCGCCCAGCTCGTGGATGTGGAAGCCGTAGTTGCCAGCCGCCAAGCCCATGATCACGCCGGTGACTCGCACCCCGTCGTCTGTCTCCGTGAATGTTATGGTTCCGTTTGCACTTTGCGATACCAGATGTGCTACGGCCACTCTGTTCCCATTGACTGCACGCACCGCCACCGCTAAAGCGGCAAGGAATAATAAACGGCACATTCTAATTAAAATCACTGTTAGTAAACTGACTCAAGCGCAGTGAACAACACCACTGAGTCTATTATCCATTGAACGAAGCATTATCTTATGCTATCGCACCACGAGATTCTCTTGCCTTATCATTACTTTAGATAGTAAATGAGACCAAAAACACAACCTTAGTGGGAATTTGTGTTATGTGCAACGTGTGAAAGTTTGCTTTGTGTTAGTACTTGAGTTTATCCTGCGCAGCAACCAGATTTCTCTGAGATGGAAGGCTTGTATACAGTCTTTTATGTAGCTATATAAAACAAAAAAATGTAAACGGTGCTTAGTCATTTCCCCAAATTACATAGAAAAGTTTTAGACTGTTAGAAAGACTACGGAAAAAATTTTTTTACAGATTGGTATTTAGAAACGCTAATAGATGGGGTTAGTAGTAGGTATTCATAAACGATGACATATTATTATAGTAAAAATGCTTTTCTTTGCTTAGTATATTTTAACATTAATTTTTTTCCGGATTTTCTCGTCTGACATTTGACGTCCAATAAAAATCGGCCAGTGCGTGTCGGGCCACGCGCAGTGTAGGGTTCTGTAGAAAGAAGGGGTTTAATAACAACTTCATCATCATCAGCCATTCGACGCCCACTGCAGGACATAGGCCTCCCTCATGGTTTTCCAAGCATCCCGGTCTAGTATCCAGCATCCAGCGACTCGCCGCCACTGTAACCAGGTCGTCAGACTATCTGGTGAGGGGCCTTCCCACGCTTCATGAACGTAATTTTCAATGGATTTTGTACGAAGTTTTCCTTTTATAAGTTGGGCGCTTATTACTCGTTAACTTACAAAGCCTACTTAGCCGTGATAGTTTTCCTTTTAAGTTAATTATTTGTGCTACTACCTTGAATGAATTTTTTCACGTTTCTACAATAAACGGCTTAGCCAAGAGAGGGGAGGACGTCCTACTCGGACAAAAATTTCCGCTTTAAAGCTTAACATTTCGCGAACCGAACCTTAAATCAAAAAAATATCTTCCTACACCACCCACAATATTCTTAAAACGACCAACCCAACGATACCCCACAGTATGGAGTAAGCGAGAAAAAAAATTGCATCTCTATTTAGGCGTAGGGGGGGGGGTAGGTGTACCCTAAATTTTTTTTAATGATTTTATTCTACTTTTTTGTCGGCGTGATTAATATGTATGTCTATGCCTTCTCATACTAATCGTCTCTGAGATAGGCCGCGGACAGACGGATGGACAGACATACAGACGGACGAACATGGCGAAACTATAAGTTTTCCTTGTCGACCACGGAACCCTAAAAAGCAGAGATGCTCAAGCCTTAATTTTTTTTTTAGTTAATATTCGTCGTATTGATATTTGTACTGTGGTATTGAGTTTGTTTGTATAAAATGTATCCTATGTCACCCGGACCATGATAAACAATCTGATTGACATTTCATTCATCAAAATCGGCTGATTAGTTTAGGGCCTACGGTGGAACATCCGTAAATATAAACATAAGAAAACAAGCATACATACATAGACTACTAAGATCATAGCCCTTTCTTGTAACTCTACCGTAGTCGGGTGTGTTGTAGTTATACTTTTTAGTTACTTCAATGTCATTAATTTAAATATTCAGATTTGTTTGACGTAGAACGACTTAGCACGACACTTCAATAAAACCATCACAACGATAAACAGCTTATTATTCCAATAGATTTTTCAACACGTTATCAGCACGAAATGCTTGTTTAAAAGTGGATAATAAGTTGATTAAATGTATTTAGAAGTGTTGTGTGAAGTCTAAAATATTTTTCACCATTCAAAAGTGAAAAATTTTGTGAAAACTTCGACATGTCAGATGGAGGATCGAATGTTCGTTCCCTTGCTGGAATAGATACTATTAAAAGGTAGGCAAGATTATCCGATATGAAAGTTTAAAATGAGAATGTACTTAGTACATGAAGGTCTGTGGAATAGCATTACGGGCTATTCAGCGAAAGACTCGACTCCCGTTAGTAAAAAGGAAAGGGACGACGAGATTACGTTGGCAAAGATTTGCTTAACATTAGACGGACCGGCAATCACACACGTTCGAAACAGTAAATCGGCAAAAGAAGCGTGGGATGCATTAGCGGCGGCTTACGAAGATAAGTCTATGGGTCGTCGTTTAGCCCTGGAACGCAGGCTCTATAGATACAGTCTGACAGACTTTCAGAACATAGAGTTGTATATTAATGCCGTGTTATCCACAGTTCAAGACCTGGCTGACTTAGGCAAGGTTATAGAAGATACCTCTGTTGCAGCCATTCTTTTAGGTGGCTTGACGCCGCGATTCGATCCGCTTATTATGGCGTTAGAGAACTCTACGAGTACCGTCAATAGTGAAGTCGTAAAAACGAAACTCTTGACAGAATTTTCAAGATCGACAGTAAATGATGAAGGTTCAGATACAGCTTTGCGCGTTCAAATCAAGAAAAATAAGAAGAAACGAGGAGTAGTTTGCTACAATTGCAAGAAGCCTGGACACGTCAAACCTGACTGTCCACTTAACAGAAAGTCTAAAGACGATGGTTTAAGCAAGGACACAAACCAACTCTCGAGTTTATGTGGCGCAATGAAGGCTGATACTGAAGGGGTGGCATCTGCAAAATGGTACGTAGATTCTGGAGCCAGCGCACATATGTCTGGAAGATCAGATTGGTTAGTTAACTATAAAGAATTTACGGCTGGCCAGATCAAGATTGCTAATGGTGACATATTAACAAGTGCGGGAATAGGTAACGTACCTATTGTTAATAACTTTAAAACGGAGAGTAATAATACCGTTACAAACATTTCAAATGTAGTATTTGTTCCTAATTTGAATACTAATTTGATTTCTGTTAAAAAAGCTACTGAAAATGGATTTAGTGTTGTTTTTGATACAAAAGGTTGTACATTTTTTGATTCTAAACATTTTGCTTATACAGGTGAAGCAGTTTTACACGGGTCCTGTTGTGATGGATTGTATTCGCTGGATTGCACAGTTAGTCCATCAAAAACCTTATCAGCGTTCGAAGTACAGAGTGATGTAACAAGTTTTCGTTTGTGGCATAAACGACTTGGGCACTTATGCCGTATAGGATTAGACAAACTTAAAAGAGGTAATCTAGGCGTAGTGTACACTGAGGTTGATAAAGACCCTTGTGTTGCGTGCATAGAAGGTAAGCAGGCTAAAAAACCTTTCAAGTCAGTATCGCACAAAAAGACAACATCCAAATTGGAACTCATTCATTCGGATGTTTGTGGTCCGATGTCTGAAAGTTCTTTTCAGGGAAATAAATATGCTTTTCACTTCTCATGCTCTAAAAGTTCGTCTTTATGTCGTGCGTAGGCGACATAAAGTCGCTTTTTATGCTCTAGAGCATAAAGTAAAATCTTCGTCGAAGACCAAGGCAATCGCTGCAACAGCCACACGAACATCTTTAACTTCATACAACAACCTCTTTATTTTATTTCGTTTCGTTCGTATTCTAAGACCAAGGCAAAGATACCAACAGCCAAAGTACACAATAAAACTTCATGAAATAAACTTATAATTTGTATTTCGTCTCATTTATTATTTTTTATATTTGTTTATTTTTCAATTTAGTAGATCAGTATAGTATTTAAGCCATAAAAACAACTTATCATAGTTATAAAAAGAAAATGTTTTTATAACTGAGCAGTATGTAACGACCTTAAGTCAGGTGTCACGTCCCTACAGAAAAAAAAAAGAAAAAAAAGTTAATTGGCGGGAACCATAATTATTTTTTCATTGTAATATTTGTGTTACAACTTAAAATTGTTTTTTGATTAACGATAAATAATGTCGTCAATCGAAGTGAAAAGTAGAGTGTACAACTCGTCCATAAAACCCATTTTACACTCGACTTTATATCTATCCTCGCTCGCAAGCTCGCTCGGATGGATAAACGTCTCGAGTAAAATGGTGCGTTTTATGCACTTGTTGTACAATCTACTATTGACTTTTATAGATGATTTTAGCAGAATGGTTTTTATATACTTTATATCATCTAAAAATGAAGTATTTAGCAGGTTTTGCATGTTTAAGTCGATGGTCGAGAGACAAACGGGTTTAAAAATTAAAGCTTTGCGATCCGATAATGGGACTGAGTATGTAAACAGGGAATTCTCTGAATACTTAGGCAAAGAAGGTATTAAGCATCAAACTACAGTTCCCTATAATGCACAACAGAATGGAATATCTGAAAGAACATTTAGATCCATAGTAGAAAAGGCTCGTTGTATGCTTTCAGACAGTTCTCTTTCAAAAGGTTATTGGCAAGATGCTGTGGAAACCGCTACGTTCTTGAAGAACAGATGCCCGCATAGAGCCCTCGACGGGAAGACGCCGTATGAAATGTGGCACGACAAGAAACCAAACCTGGCTCATTTAAAAGTTTTTGGGTGTCGCGCGATGGTGAAGATTCCAGATCCTTTGAGGAAGAAGTTGGATCCAAAAGCCGCGCAGTATATTTTTGTCGGATATTCAGTCAGACGACCGACAAAGCTATTTGTTTCGTGAACCTAGTTGTCCAAGAAGGTTGGTAAAAGGACGAGATGTGGTATTTTTTGAAGACTGTTTTACTGATTTAAAAGCGAAATCCACACAATCACTGCCTTTGACTGACCAGAATGAATTTATTTTGGAATTAGGTCGTAGTAGCGAACAAAATTCGATGCCGTCAATTGCTTCGACTTCACAAGAGAGCAGACAAACGATCTCAACCGAAAACGAAGAAGAAGCTAATGACTTAGAGGCAGTACAGGTAGATCACGTTCACAATACTTCAGAGTTTCTTAGCGCTGACGAAGATGCTTCAGATGAAGAAGATGTAACCGAACAGACTATGGTTGAGCCAGAGCCTGAAGAACGGTATCCACTTCGAAATAGGTTGGCTAAGAAAAATGAAAACAATTTTGATTGTAATGCTGTGATAAGTAGTGAGCCTGATGAACCCCAAAACTTTGCTGAGGCTATCAAATCGGAAGATAGAGCAAGCTGGAAGTCTGCAATGCAAGATGAGTTCAACTCATTGACTAAAAACAAGACATGGATTTTAGTGGAGAAACCCAACAAGAAGGTTATAACTTGTAAATGGGTGTATAAAATTAAAAAGGATGCCGAAGGTAGAGTGGTGAAGTACAAGGCGAGACTTGTTGCCAAAGGCTTCAGTCAAGTTTTAGGAGTTGATTATTATGAAACTTTTTCACCGGTTGTTCGAAATTCATCTCTGCGTACACTCATCGCTTTAGCGGCAGAAATGGACTTGAAAATGCAACATTTGGACGTGGATACAGCGTTCCTGAATGGCGACTTAGAAGAGGAAGTCCACATGCAACAGCCTCAAGGTTTTGTAAAACAAGGCGAAGAAAGAAAAGTTTGCTTGTTGAAAAAATCACTCTACGGTTTAAAACAAGCGGCTCGAGCTTGGAATAATAAATTAAACCAAACTTTATCCTCTATAGGTTTTATACGAACCTCTTCGGAACCATGCGTGTACTTAAAAAGGTTCGGTGACAAAATAGTCATCCTGGCAGTTTATGTCGATGACATCTGTATCTTTTATAAAAAAGAAACGTCTTTTCTCACTGTCAAAACAGAATTGCAGAAGTTTTTCTCATTAAAAGATTTGGGAAAAATTGATTATTTTTTAGGTTTGAATGTGAAACGAACGGATGACAAAATATGTGTTAACCAAAAGACGTACACACAATCCGTTCTAACACGTTTTAATATGCAGGATTGTAAGCATATGTCAACTCCACTGGAGAACAATAAATACGAAAAAGGTAAAGAATGTGATGAATCTTATCCTTACCAAAGTTTGATTGGTTGCCTAATGTTCCTGGCGGTAAATACTAGGCCAGATATAGCTTACGCTACACGCTATTTAAGCCAGTTTATCAATTGTTTCGAAAAGAAACATTGGTTGGCCGCTAAGAGGATTTTACAGTATCTTAAGGGTACTATAGATTACGGTATTACTTACAGGAAGACAGGTGCCTATTTGTGTGGATACACAGACGTAGATTGGGCGAATTGCACGTTTGACAGGCGATCATACACTGGTCATTACTTTACGCTCGCAAGCGGTCCCATTAGTTGGGAATGTAAGAAGCAACCTACGGTAGCGTTATCTTCGACTGAGGCCGAGTACAAGGCTTTAGCTAGCGCTGCTAAAGAAGCTATGTTTCTTAGGAGGTTAGTGTTTGAAATTACTGGTAACGCTGACAAGGTTGTGCTCTTTAATGATAGTCAAAGTGCGAAGAAAATTGCGCTCAATCCGATCCATCACAATAGGACAAAACACATTGATACCAAATTTCATTTTATAAGAGAAAAAATTAACGAAGGTATTATCAATGTGAAGTATCAACAGACTGATCAGATGGCAGCTGATGTGTTGACTAAGCCCCTAAGGCGTATAGCTCACCTGAGATGTATTACAGGTATGGGCTTAACCAGTAGTTAGTTCTTTAGGTGCTTTTATTGTTTTATGTAAGTATTGGTGTATTTTATTGTTCTACGTAAGTTTTTTTTGTGTGTTCTGTTTATTTCCATTGAGGGAGGGTGTTGTAGTTATACTTTTTAGTTACTCCAATGTCATTAATTTAAATATTCAGATTTGTTTGACGTAGAACGACTTAGCACGACACTTCAATAAAACCATCACAACGATAAACAGCTTATTATTCCAATAGATTTTTCAACAGGGTGGAAATAGAATAAACAGACCTTAGGTAACAAACAAGCAATGATCGGAAAAATATATTAATATTGCCCGAATGACGTCCAGCTCGCTAGGTTCATATGGGTACTTTTTCCGCTCAGTGCCAAATATAGTGACCCAAATGTTTTACTTCCAGTCACTGATAAAGTACCTGGCCGAGGCGCACCGCGGCGCGCACGGCTTCGTGATGGACGAGAATGGCAACCCGGTGGAGCGCGCGGCGGTGCGCGTCAAGGGGCGCGATGTCACCTACCACACCACCAAATACGGCGAGTTCTGGCGCATACTGCTGCCTGGCAACTACCGGCTGGAGGTATGTGTCTGAACTGAATGTAATTATTTAACCAAACAGTGGTAGTTCAATCACAAGAACTTGAAATGCCCATTAGGGCGTCATCATGCTTAAGGGGCTCTTAGGGGTCCTTAAGGGAGAATAGAAAGACGCTTTTTCCGAAAACCATGTTGCAGAACATACGCCTTCTCTCAGAGAGAGAGAGAGAGAGAGAGAGAGAGAGAGCGAGAGAGAGAAGAGATAGGAGAAGAGAGAAGAGAGAGAGAGAGAGAGAGATGATATTTTATTCATTGGTGGGCGCTATCGCTAGTGAACCTCATGTAGCCCCAGAGCTCTTCAAGCCAACTTTACTTATTTTTATAAGTAACACTGTACTTAGCGAAATGTAGTTTGAGAAAACTAAACGAAATTGTATCTAGACAACCTAAAACAAGTATGTCGAAAAATAGGTATTACATGTGCTATATCTCGTTATTTAATTAAATACTTTTAGCACCGTTGTGTAATCGATCCCCAGGTATCAGCTGACGGCTACTTGCCACAAGAGGTGGACTTCATTGTGATCGACAGTCACCCCACACTACTGAACGTCACCGTGCATTCCGCCAAAGTAAGATTAATTTTGTAAAGCGCTGGGTAAAGGGAAACTGACTAACTACGAAGCGGCACTATCATACTGGCTTTTATAAATATAGTGTTTGGTAATCTTGGCAAAAATTACTCATTTCTGTCATGTTGCGAGAATTCATACGTATTCAAAACGCATTTATGACCAAGAACCAGTCTGACAGTTTGCCCTAGTCTGAGTGTAAATGTAAATATAAATATAAATTAAATTATGTAAATATAAATTCTAATATCAAAAACAAGCACGATGTACATAGCTCATAATTGTAATATTGGTGGTTGTTTCCAACATCTAGGACTACGTGCGGCCTGCGAAGCCGAAGCCGTGGCGTCCGACACCGCTTCGACCCAACCGCGTGACCTCCACTAAGAAAGCTCCAGTGGCGCAGGATGACGTGACGCAAGATGCCCTGCGCTTCCCTGATGACTAACTACTTTGCTTTTAGAACGATCGATCCACGAGTTCCTGGCAGTTGTAGCTTGCGTTGATCTCTACAGTTAATTTGTTATTTTTTTTTTTTTTTAGAAGAATCGTGTACATAATTTTTTTAAGTTTTTTTAAGCCCACTGTAGATGTAGATGTTGTAAAAAGAGGTTAACAATGCAATGAAAATGTTGAAAAGTGAAATGGGAAGTAATTCTAATTTCTAATAGTTTTGAAATGTTTGATCTTTAGATAGATAGAGAACACTTTATTGCACAACCAGGTGAAAGATATTACAAATATATAAAAATTAATTACTGTTCGTTAGTCTCACTTAAATTCGAGAACGGCCGATTTGGCTAATTGTTGTTTTTATATATTTGTGGAAGTCCAGGGAAGGTTTAAACGGTGAGAAGAAAAAAAGGTTCGACGTCGGTGATACGAAGTTCACGGGGTCATCTAGTTACAAATAGTTTCTTATATCTTAGCTATTCTAATTGGGAATAATGTGCCTGAGATTTGCAATGTATGTACAAAATAATCAGGGTTTTGCGGTACCCAACCAAGAACCAAGTTCCAACTCCATACTGTGTTCAATTCCCAAAAGTACAAACATATTTTTGTAGTGTTCATTGTGGCGACTTAATCTCATATACACACTGTTTATAGACCAGAGTTTGGTTACATTAAACATTATTGAATGCATGGAACTAATTTTATAACACTTTAAAACCCAGAAACAGGCATTCGAAGGTGGTCTGTTATGTAAGTATTGTACATAATTAACATTAAAAAATAAAACTTCAGGTGGGGCTGGGGCAGCGAATCCAACGACGGAAAAAGTTAGATGCACTGTACCAACAGAATAGCACTCTCTTTTAATTTAAAGGCATAGCATTTATAATTTGTGATACCTAGGGAAGTTTTAATTCAAAAAATGTAATTAATATCAGTTGTCTCGGTCCCGCCTGCCAGTTGCAATCATTCAAATTTCGAACAGTTTGTCACCTACCTTTGGTAATTCCAGCGGATAGACGGCGGACCGTACAGTTACCGGCCGATGCCGCTCGCGCCGCGACCTGCGCATGCGCCGCCGCCCTCGCCCGGCATCTTCGCTTCACTCACCAACTCATTCAACAGCATCGTCTCTAATATATTCGGATAAAACAATATAGCTGAGAGGAATGCCGATGACATCTTAAAAGAATTATGAAACGTACATATGAATTACATACACCTTTCCAAGAATATATTTTACATTTGCAAACAACACATTTCTCGTTTAAGTGTTGCAGTTTATTGACAATCTTTTTAACTAAAATCTAATGTCATCGGCATTCTTAGGGTGACTGAACTGTAGTTTCTTCATTCTCTAGCGGTCATTCGTTAGCTTCGTAAGTATTTATTTTAAAAGAACCGCGGGCGCGCGGACGTTTGAATCAAATTCAAATCTGTTTAGGTAAATAATGATGCTCTCTATTTATTTATTTCATGAGAAAGATGTGTAAAAGATGCATTTATAAATTCACAAAATACTGATTGGAAACCAGAGTTGGGATCTCGAAAGATCAAATTTGTAAGTTTTATTTGTAGGTTATTCTAGGCTAAGCTGTAAATAAATTTAGTTTTAAATATTTATGAATTTCCAAAATAAAACGTTTTTTTAATATCACATTTTTCTTTTATTTTTGCTTTTGTTAATTAACAGTATAAAACGTACTTTTTAATAACAATGGGTTTTACTGAAAGATGTAATACTACAGATGATCTTATTATTTATAAAGGCCGCGCGTACATTATCACCACATCAATTAATTTTTACAAAACGATACACTAAAACACGGAACTGGGAAAAGTATACGGGATATTATGAGGTTACTGACGCGAGTCTCAATGTTTTGGATTTTTTTTGACTAGTCAAAATTCAACACCAAACTCTCAATACGAGTGTTACGTTATCCCTGACTCTAATATTTTATTGTACAAGTGTTTGTTGTCCGTTAGTAAGAGGTTTGCGCCAGTATCACCGTGAAGCTCCCCAGTTCCGTATCCCTGGTGAATCAAGAGGCGTCTAATTTGACCTGGTCCCTGGCTACCTGGAAGGTGGCGACGAGCGCGGCCAGCTCCACTCGCTCGCTGCAGCCAGTCGTCAGACGCGCCTCCGAGTCGGCCATCTTTATCAGCAGCGTCGACAGCACTGCTGGCGGGAGCTTTGCTGGAAGCCGAAGGTAAGCGGCTTCGATAAATAACTTCCACACCAAGGCACCACAACACTTGTCCAGGCCTTAGATTATGTTAATGCTTTGTAGTAAAATGACAACTGCATGAACGCGCCGATTGCATTTCATTGGCACTTCAAGTCGACGCTGGCACACGTATCAAGCCTTCTAGGCGCCAATGGCATGAAAAACACGTCACGTAACCCCATCGTGTAGCTGTCATTGTACTTAAAGAATCTAGGCCCTGGGGGACGACTAGGCCTAAATAAATACATGTTCAATGGAGTGATATTAACACGGCGATGACCGTTTTATTGACTACGTTTTTAGTCTACAAAGCAATCGCAAATCCAATTGTATAACTCTTGCGACTTAACTCGGCGCCTAGCGTGATGACACATCTGTGTGCAAAAATCGGTACTACAAAAAGTACTAAATTATTTATGTCCTCCGAAGTTTGTCCATTTTATTGCTACGGTTCTCTAATTAAACTTTTCAATAACTGTATGTAACTCACCTCTTTGGACGATGGTGTGAACTTCAGTCAGGATATCGGTGAGAGCAAGTCCTTTGGTAAGCTTCAGGTCTTGGATTTCTGTTTTATGTAATTATTCAGTAAATTACTTATCTAAGCGAACAAACAAGGAAACCAGAGAAACGTGGCTAATTTAATAAAAATACATCAGTGTTATAATTTTGGCTTTGCAAGGCAAATCTAGCCAGTCTAGTTCTATTACCGCCCTGAGTCATAACCTAAACGGCTGTATTACAATATCTAGAGAAGTTGGTCTACATCAATTTATGTTAGCTGTAAGATGACAGACTGAAAATTTGTTGTCTACTAGTTACAGGTACTCAATAACAATTCCAATAATCTAAATACTTGACATCTTAGCAAAACAAATAAAAATATAATTTTATATTCCATTATTAAGCTAGTCGTCAGCGCCCCTTATTCATTGCTCTCATGTGTACGTTCAGAGGCTTTAGCAATTTTTCTTGGAATTATTACGTTTGCGTTAGCAACTATAGTTCGTGCCAAATCGATTGAGATAAACGGACATTGACCTCAGAAATGAGCCCAGTGTTAAAAAAGGGTAACTTAAAAATACCCAATTTAAATGTGATAACAATGTATAAATATTGATATTATTCCCACTTCCAAGTCAGCTCATATGTTTTGTTTTATTGTTTCTTAAAGAATATTGTCTTTGGTTCCTATAAACATCCCAAAATATTACTTACATCATGATAAATGTGTTAAATTATATCTTTCAATTTACGGTAACAAACGCAGCATTTCATTATACAATAGTTTTAAATAAGAAAAAAAATTGTAAGCAGTGTAATCATCATATTGAGCTTTTGCAAATTCATCCCTTAAAAATAAACAAAAAGCGTGTTACCTCAGTTCGTTCTAAAAGAAACGTGACAATGACAGCCAGAGATGCGTCACCTTTTTTGGCCAGTCCACCATTTTGTTTTCATTCGTGTTCGGATAGCGCTTGCGTGTGTACGTCTCGGGTAATTCGTTTTCGTTGAATTTATACTGTTAGATTTATTATACCAATCCGGACTTGGCCCCCGTGGTGGAGTATGGCCTATACCTTCCTCAGGGAAGAGACCCGTGCCCCTCGGTGGAGACATAATGGGTTGATGATGATGATGATGATTTATTATATCGTTGAGTTTTTGTTGTTATATTAGTTTTACTGTGACGATCGTTACAGACCGACATGAGTTCAGGAGAACCTAATAAAAGACCCGGTCCTTCAGAAATTCCCATAAAGTACCAGAACATGGAATAAGTAATAAAAGAAAAAAGTCTATTATTGACAAGTTAGACGATTTTGATGAATCGGCTATAAGAGCAAAAGTGCATCAGTTCTTTCTTGCAGGAGAATCACCGAATTTGGACAACATTTTGCTTAGTGTAAATCAAAATAAACCGTTGCCAAACCTGAGCAAAACTTCGCTGCGACGTGTGTTGCACCATTTGAAATTCAAATATACATATAAGGAGAAACAGAAAAAGTAGTTTAGTAGATCGCCCAGAGATAGTTCTGTGGCGTACCAGATATTTGGGAGGAATACAAAACCTAAGAAACGAGGTCATAAAATTTTTTATCTAGATGAAACATGGATTAACGCAGGTCATACTGTGGAAAAGGTATGGGTAGACACCACAATTTAAGCTTCTCGTCAAACATGGTTGGAAAGCTACTCCAAGGGGTTCAAGTCCCGGCATGGGTGGAATTTTTTGCCTCTAAATAGGTTTAAAAAAAAAATAGTAAAGTTATTATACATTTATTTCAATCTTTATAAAATAAATAAGTACAATAAATAATTACATAATTATAAATAAATAAAGTCCGATACATAAAATGTGCCTATATATAGTAGGTTTGTAACCCCTGGTTAAACTACCGAAAGGTCATTGACCGTTTTTCTCAATCAATTTGGCACGAACTACAGTATAAAATTTGATAGTTAGACGACTGGAATCGTTTAGGTTTTGGTTCGGGTAACATAGGAGCAGTTCGCAAAAGGATACGCTTGAAGCACGTCGAGAAGTCGTTCTCGTTGAGCAGCCAGTTGACTATGCTGTTGACGTCAGACTTGAGCGGGTGGCCGACGCAGTTGTAGACATTGTCCTCGGTGACGTTGCGATAGGCCAGCCACGTGCTCTGCAGCGTGTTGAGAACCTTGCGCATGTCGCCGCCGGATAGAGCTAGCAGTGCCTTCAGCCCATCCTCCGACATCTCTACACTGGAACGCAACAATAGAAATATTGAGGGCCAACCCGGTGATTGGCTACATTTAGCTGTTCAATCTGATAAGGCCCTAAAGCAGTGGTAGCTCAGCGCATATACCGTCTGCTCAAATTAGTATGAAATTTCACAGGTAGACGATTGAAATCGTTCAGAATTTGGGGCGCATAATTAGGCCCCTGGCCCAACATTCTGTTAACGTAAACGGGTAGGAAACCATTGTCGAGGCACTGTCTCGACAGAGGTTTTATTTATTGCATCAGCTTACCCCTCAGCGGCGGCGACCTCTTGCAGCCGCGGCACGACCTGCCCCTATATTACGCGCATTACGCTCACCAAAGCCTGAGCTAATCCAATCGTCTAAATGTCAAATTAGTATGGAATTTTACAGTTAAACGACTAAAATCACTCAGGATTTGGTGCGCATAATGAGGTTAGCGGTGATAGCCTAGTGAGTAGAACATTGGACGCGGGAGACCCAGGTTCGATTCCCAGTACGGGCATGTACCTATGACATTTGTGATGTTATAGTAGCAATACCACTCGCTAACGGTGAAGGAAAACATGGTGAGGAAACCTGAGTGTCTGAGATATTTCACATTCAGCGCTTGAAATCGCCAATCCGCGATGGGCACGCGTGGTGATTAAGCCCATACTCTCTCTCTGAGAGAAGGCCTATCCCCTACATTGGGACGCATATAGGCTGCTTATGTAATGAGGCCTCTGGCCCCAGATTCTGTAAACAGGAGCGCGTAAGAAACCATTGTCGAGGGGCTGTCTCGAGAGATGTTTTATTTATTGCATCAGCGTACCCCTCAGCGGCGGCGACCTCCCGCAGCCGCGGCACGATCTGGTCGCGGTCGAGCGGCGCGAAGCGGAACCGCGTGCAGCGCGACTGCAGCGCCGGGATGATCTTGCCCAGGTAGTTGCAGATTATGCAGAACCGCACGTTGTCCGTGTACTTCTCGATTACTGCCGGTTGGAATAGACACATTAAAAAAATGATAATACTCTGACATTATTTCTAGTAAAACCAATCAAATTATCACCAAATATAGTCCAAAAACTTTCCAATCCCTTTAAATTTTCACTGACTTTTACCCCCAAATACCAATTGACGACGCATTCACCCAGGCGCGGATCCAGCTCTCAAAAAAGGGTGCGGTGACTAAAAATCGCTTAAAAATCGGCGAACTGCGAGTCGGACTATGCACTCGCTCATGATCGATATAGTGCATTCATACAAAGGAGATGTTTACAAAATAATATATGACATCCTGATCACGCTGATCAAGATTTTGCACGGTGTATAGTTCCACGTGGGCAATCACTAGTAAGTTTATAAATCTGTAAAATGTTAGTTCGCTCACGAAAATTACAAAAGTAAATACATGTGTGTTTGCACATCACAATTTAACTACAGAACCGATTTTAATGAAAATATTTCAACTTAAAACCTTATTCAGTTCGGAAGGTTTTAATTAGGGCCCATCGTGCCCATAACGATGTATCCGCGCTTGCATTCACCATTGTCAATGGTATTTGGGACTAAAAATAAAAAAATAAACAAATTTGGAAAAAGAACAGCTTTTTTATCGCTTAGATTTTTTTTTATTTTATAAAAAACCAAACCAAATTTTACCACATGTACATTTTTAGGGTTCTTTAGTCAACAAGGCACCCTTACAGTCTCGCTATGTCCGTCGTCTGTCTCTAGAAAGTTAAAATTTGGCTTAAATATACATATTAACAAAACGGTAGAATATAATATTACGTCCCATGCTAAGCGGTTGATTGTTTGTTGAAACATGAAAAACGTTTAGGGCAGTAGCACATATAATGAGCATGAGATTTGTGTGGCAATCAGCATAAGATTCAAGACTGTACCTATTAATGCGAGACCTGACGCAATTGTTATGTAATTGACGCAATTATTCTTTTCCGATTTCCTCCCATAGGTACTTTCTCCTTAACTTTTCTATTACAATAATCACGGCGAGTATAATCATAAATTACTGGATCTTTTCCTACAAATTCCCAAAACGTTATATTAAACTAGATGTCGTTACGCATATTCAATTTTCTTAGCGGCTTGTCTAGAAGACATCCGTCATACGTGCGCGCTGATTGCAGTATTAATAAGTTACTCTATGGCTGACTGCGAACTGACTGCAATCGGGCGCGGGCACCGAAATAGCGTGCTATAGCACGTCCGACGAAAGGCCGTTGAGTGTGTTCAAATAATGAACTTATTACCGTGTATTTGAAACGGTATTTGAATGAAACAGAATTATGTCCGCGCCATGTCGTTGCCAGGCGCCAGATCAGTGGGCTCCGGGCCTTACTTCTGCCTGCGCATAACTTACCCCTGCGCACCAAACTTCTGAACGATTCCAATCGTCTAACTGTCAAATTCTATGCTACTTGCTATCGCAAACGTCAATATTCCTAGAGGATTTGATGCGCATAAGCCTCTGGTACATTAGGAGCAAGTAAGAGGCCGCCATACTTGTATCTCGCTCCATCCTAGAACTTTTCTCGGCCCGGCACTGCCTAGCTTACATACAATGTAATCTTGTTGTTGTTGTTATACAAAAGTTATCAATACGTACGTGTCACTTTTCCCTATCTCTGAGTTGTAATCTGAGAGATATAAAAATGCTGCAGCTGAAACTTCGACAGGGGGGATAGATAAGCCACTCCGCCACTTTTCACCTGCTGTTTGTCTTAGAGTATTAAAGATGATCACTAGACGTATATATTTTTTTGTGGCAGGAGTAATCTTCGTTGCAGTGTTGATAACTGTGTTATTGGTCGTTTTGAGAAATGGAAAAGACCAGCTAATTGTTATCACGTCTACCGGTTCCATAATAGGCACCAAAATAGAAAGCGACATCTCGAACTTTAACGCATTCTTTAGTATACCATACGCTAGGGCTCCGGTGAATGAATTGAGATTCAAGGTCAGTAACAATACTACATGGTGACGGTGACTTTGAATTCGTTGACCGGACTTTAAGGGGACATTTTAACCATGATTTAAAAACATATGGTGCTAATATGAAAAAAAAATCGGTCCAAAAAAAAAAGTTTGTTGTCACCCAAAATTACTTCACCTAAGCACGAACAAACAATATTAGGACGAAATGTAATAAAAAATAAAAGAAACTATGTTTTGAGCGTGTTATGGTCACCGCCGGCCAACACAAATTGTTTTTTTAATTGTTAATTATTTAACATACTATTATCAGAAAACATTTTTCAGCGTTTTGGTACTTCCTACCACTTCGAATTTGGATTCACAGTTTAGAGCCAATGGTCGGAAATTATGGATGTTTACAATTATGTTTTACTATTACTGACACTGTTTTTGACAATGAAAAGAACATTCCGTCAAAATACGGTGAACGAATTCAAAGTCACTCCGTAGACTTGGGACTAGACTTGACAGCTGGAAAAACGGCTTCCAATACTATTTAGTCTTGGTATTTCTGACCATAATAACGGAATTTACATTTGTCTATCAGGCAGCAGAACCAATAGGATCATGGGAAGACATCCACGATGGCACCGTAGAGGGCCCGGCCTGCTTCCAAAGAGGTTTGCGGGAATACAGCGAGGATTGCCTCACACTCTCGGTGTACACAACCGACGTGAACGCGGTAAATAGGCCAATCTATGTATGGATACATGGGGGCGCTCTTCGGAGTGGTCACGCCGGAATAGACGCAAATGGGCCGCACTATTTCATGCAATATGACTTTATTCTGGTCGCTGTTCAGTTCAGGTAAACGATAATAAAGTAGGTAAACGCTGTTTTTTAGGGTTCCGTACCCAAAGGGTAAGGGACCCTATTACTAAGACTCCGCTGTCCCTCCGTCCGCCTGTCTGTCACCAGACTATAGCTCATGAACCGTGATAGTTAGACAGTAGACATTTTCTCAGATGATGTATTTCTGTTGCCGCTATAACAAATACTAAAAACAGAATAAAATAAATATTTAAGGGGGGGCTCCCATACAACACGATTTTTTGCCGTTTTTGCTCGATATTAATAACGGCAACAGGTAGACATTTGAAAGATTCAAACGTTGTATAGATAATGGTACGGAACCCTTCGTGCGCGAGTCCGACTCGCACTTGGACGGTTTTTTTTACTACGTTACTATATATTGCTGAATTATAATTGCAGGTTGGGCATATTTGGCTTTTTAAACTTGAATACCGAAGAAGCGCCTGGAAACATGGGATTAACTGATGTTATCGTGGCACTAAAATGGGTTCAGACGAATATTGCTTCTTTCGGTGGAGATCCTAATCAGGTATCGATAGGAGGACTCAGTTCAGGGGGAATCATGGTGCACGCCTTGCTTCTCTCACCTCTCGCACAAGGACTGTTTCACAAGGTGATAATACAGAGTGGCACGGCTTTGAGCTACCGGTTCTATAACACTGAAGTGGAACCTTCAATCCAGAAAACAAAAGACGCCCTGGATATGGACAACTCAACAAATGCAGAGCTAATTGCTCACCTCAGAACATTGAATCCGTTACAACTGCTCGACATACAATACGCTATCGGATCACATTACCCAACAGGATACGCCGAATACCATCCATACGCTATATCTAAAGACTACGTCGGTTTACTTCCCGCTGAACCACTGGAGTTGATCCGAAACAACAGCTACCAGAATGTACCCATGTTGATCGGCACAACATCGGATGAAGGCATTCGACTAGAGGCCTCTATAGACCGCCTTGACTTTGTCAACGATAACTTCTACATGGTCGTCCCGTGGGACTTGTTTCCCATAGACGATATGAGCTTCGAGAAAAATGAAACAGCAAGAGTTATAAAGGAATTCTATTTCGGAGAGGGCGATTTGACGGCAGCAGCTTTTGCTGAATATGCAAATATGTGTATGGATTCTTGGTACGGCCACATTACGGACTACGCCATCCGCCTACAAGGTCATTTGCAATACAACTCAACAATCTACTACTATATGTTTGCTGTAGATGGGGCGTATAATGTTGAAAAGGTCACCAATAACTATTTAAGTCCCGGGGCGAGTCACGCCGATGACATGGGATACATGTTTAAAATGCAGGCATTGAGTGACGTTGTCGCTAACGACACTTACTCAGACTTGAGTCGACACAGATATGTGGCCATGTTGTCAAATTTTATTATATCAGGGTACGTAACGAGAAACAGTAGCGAGAGATTATGCTTTGCGCGTTGATGCTTGTACTGGTGAAAATCTGATTTATTTCACGTTTGCAGAAATCCAACACCGGAGGTGAACACATTGACACCCGTTATATGGGAACCGGTGGAATATCCTAGAGTCAAGTACTTGCTGATAAACGAGACTTTAAGTATGCGGGAGGATCCCCGGCGAGACAGGTATTCCTTCTGGCAGAGGCTGTATAATGTTACAGTAATATAATTTGTGGTAATAAAGAAAAACAAAATATTAATAATTAAATGTTTATTGTACAGAACAAACAGACGAGGACGCCTTTCTCTGCATCCTTCTTAAAGCTTTCCTAGTCATAATGAGTGATTGTGTCGACTCTCCTGTGTTTAGTGGAATCGGTCCATGTCCGTTTTGTTCGGACATCCGGTAGAGAGGAGATTTGCCGTTTAAGGCCGCTGGAGCTCTTCTCACTTTCGACCCTAGCACTCTTGCTACAAGGCTCGTTATTGCATTATTCACCTGAAAAATTGAAACAACATTATGTATTATTTTCAGAGTGCCTATTTTGCAAATACCGAAATCACAAAGCTTCGTTGTGAAAATGACTCGATGGATGCGTGTCAAGCTGTACTTGATTCTACAAGTTTGACAAACTTCCTTGTACGTACGTAAAAAAACCTCCCCTACGCGTCAAGACAAACAACTTTTAACCCAGGAAAAAGTTAAATATTAAAGTATTTCATCAATCATCATCATTGATTTTTTCATTTATGCTTTTCTTGCACTTGAAGAAATTGTACAATGCGGCCCACTTAATGCCACAAGCATAATCATCATCAGCCCTTTGACGCCCACTGCAAGTCATAGGCATCCCTCCCTCCCTATTCCTTCAATTTGATCATATTTTACAGCCGCACATGGTAACTTAATTCAATGCTTAGGTATAGAACAGACGTATTCAATAGTTTTCCCAAGTTGACGAGTAGAACCCCAAATTGCGGATGGATATGTATATTGAGATTTTGTTACACCATATAACGGCATATTCCAAAAGGTTTCGGAGATGGTTCAATCAGAACCAATATCTAATAATAGAGTTCTACCATTTCTCCCGTCCTGGCGGAGCCTTTGAAGCTCTCAAGCATGTGTTCGGACGCGAACTGCTGCACGCCGGACAGTCTCACGGCTCGCTGGTGCTCCAAGTCCGACTTATTTCCGAATAGACCCATCACAGGCTTCCTCCCCTCCTGCTCGAACACCTCCTCCACCTTTCTCACCCAGAGGCCCAGTCTATCGAAGCTTTGTAAGTTCGTTAAGTCATACACGAATAAGACAATCTGAAACCAAAATTGTGTTAATTTGGAGTAAGTAAATAATTGCACATTCTACTTGAAAATAAGTAGTTTGGACAAACATTACTCTGCTCAGCTGCTTGAATCAATGAATAAAAGGTGCCCTACCCTCTCTTTTCTACAAGCTACAAAAAGTTGTTCGTACTGACGGACGGCCCTTTTAGCCTACGAGTATGTCCATCCTGAAGTTATTGGAGAAAGATTTTTTTTTATTTCATGAGCAGTTTCGGAAATTACCTCCTGCAAGCTAATTTATAAACTTTACCTATATAATTGTAGAAAAGTAACTAATGCAACACATTTTGTTCGCAATTCGAGTAATGTCTAATATAAGCCTGGCGGGTTGTAGGTATATGTATTTCAAAAGCACTGTTTAAAACTCGTGTTTTAAACAATACAATTTAAACATGCCAGCCCTGCTCCTATATTACGCGCACCAAATCCTGAACGATACCAATCGTCTAACTGTCCATACTAATTGCTGTCGCAAATGTCAGGATCCCGACATTTAGTTAATATTCGCATATTTTCCTCTGTTTAAAATATAAGGAGAAGCCCGTACGTCGGAGGCGTACAAGTAGTTGGCGAGCATGGCGGTGGCGAGCGCGCGGCCCGCCACGTCGCAGATCTGCAGCGTGACCGGCGGCCGCAGGCCGAGGCACTGGCCCGCGACCACCTCGGCGCCCTGGGTGGCGCCGCCCGCCGCCCCCACGCAGTCTGCGCCCAGGTACCGGGCGCAGAGCGTGCTCTGCAATCGACACGCACCATTAGAGGGTATCTAGTCGCATGGGGTTGTATTTTTCAATAGTATTTTTGTGGACGAAGTTTCGTAAAAATGTTTAAAATGTTGGTGACTTTCAATGATATTTTAGTGAAGGAACATTCACAAAAACAGACAAAAATTGCACTTTGTCGAAACTAATTAATTAGGTACCTACTACTTGTAACTGTGGATGTCGTAGAAGGCGACTAAGGAAATCAATTACCAGGAGACGGGCAGCAGCGTTTTTCTAAGATTCCAACGGCATACTGCGATCGCCAACCCACCTGCCAAGCGTGGCGATTATAGCAAAACCCCTCATGGTTATGAAAACCACGAAGGAGGCCTATGTCCTGCAGTGGGCGTCAAATGGCTGATGATGATGATGATGATGACTTGTAACTGAATTTTGCAAATGTTTTGCAATGCGGATATCAAAATTAGTTTACAGATGTGATATCTCAAGGGCAAGGGGATGTCGATACAATCGTAGTTTGGTATTAATTTAAATGCTGTGAATTTCAAAAAGACATTATTATTATTAATCAAAACTGTACTTACTTTACCAGTGGAAGGCTCGCCGACAATTGTGATTTTAACATTTCTTTGCACTTCATCATCTTCAGTGTCAGACATATTAAGTTTTGACTTTTGAAATTAGTTAAATTCATTAAGTAAGTCAAACTGAAACACTCTTTTGGGTTACACAAAATCACAGATATTTAAGAATTACCTACAATTGGATTTGAAATTATTTTTAAATTAACTTAAAAGGTTAACATCATATTATGAATGGAGTCACATTACATTAAGGTTTGTTTTGGTAAATGGTTTCCATGGATGCAAGACGCACAACAAAGTAAGTTACAATGCAAACACTTTCTTGAACCAAATCTTTTGAAGCTTTGTACTGTATAATTATACCTATTCACATTCATAAGAAGAAAAAGAAGAAGAAGAAGAAAGACATTTATTATACCAACAAGATACATCACAGAAACAAAATAAGCAGATAAGTAACATAATATGCACAACAACAGAAAGAAAACTATATAAATACACAACAGACAAAACTAATTAATAAAACAGGACCATAAATTTAGCCTGTGGGGTATCTTCGTTGCCACAAAAGGCAGCTGACTCAGCGTTGTGCTGAGGAAGTGATCCCTCAGCGGTGTATTTCAGTCAGTGCCTACGACGGTAACCCATAATTGTACTACGGAGTGCGTGCCGTGGTGCAGTTAAAGAATTAAATCAAATTCAATAACATACATACAGTAAAATAAAAATAAAATATCGTCATAAAATACTTACATATACCTATTATTAATTTTAAATTACTATGTGTGAAATATAGAGGAACACCATAATAAACTAATGAGTAAATATAAGTGAAGTAATAAGAAGAAGAGAGGAGAGGAGAGATAGGAGGATACACACCAAAGTAAATACATGCCCGACATTACGCAATGGTGGCCTGTGATTTAATATGAGTTTATAGTACATTACCACTTTTAGTGTTTCGTACCTCAAAAGGAAAAAAGAGAACCTTTATAGAACCACTTTGTTTTCCGTCCGTCCGTCCGCCTGTCTGTCAAGACCTTATTTCGACACTCAAGGGAATTTTTAGTGTTTCGTACCTCAAAAGGAAAAAAGGAACCTTTATAGAATCACTTTGTTTTCCGTCCCTCCGTCCGCTTGTCTGTCAGAACCTTTTATCTCGGGAACGCGTGGAGGTGTCGAGTTGAAATTAAAACCACATAATATTGATATCTCTGTGTTCAGTAAAAAAACCAGTGCAACAAAAAAAACAAGACAAGTGCGTGTCGGACTCGCTCACCTAGGGTTCCGTACTTACATAATATTATACATAGTTCAGGATTCGAGTCTCGCAGTTTTTCCAAGATTTTCACTTCACAGATGATTTTTTTAATGATGTAATTACGAATATATAGTTTTCAGATTTTTCCCTATACTTGTAGTTTATATAAGACTATATTAATTGCCAAATTCCATAGTTCTAGGTCAAAGGAAAGTACCCTATCATCATCATCATCATCATCAGCCATTTGACGCCCACTGCAGGGCACAGGCCTCCCTCGTGGTTTTCATAACCATGAGGGGTTTTGCCATAATCGCTACGCTTGGCAGGCGGGTTGGCGATCGCAGTATGCAGTGCAGTTGGAATCTCAAGAACACGCTGCTGCCCGTCTCCTGGTAATTTATTTCCTTAGTCGCCTTCTACAACATCCACGGAAGGAAATGGAGTGACGCTATTCTTAATCCGGCACCACACGGCACCCTATAAACTTTAATTCCCTTAAGTGTCGAAATATAGGTTTTTTGCGGCATAAACGACCGTATATTTTTCTACGTTAACTTAGAAGTTCGATTTTGTGACAGTTACAAGGGACTGTAGACCTGAGTATAATATGGTTTTAATTTTAACCTGATACCTCCACGCGTTCCCGAGATAATAGGTCTTGACAGACAGACGGACGGACAGACGGACGGACAACAAAGTCATAGTACAAATAAAGATAGAGTAATCATCGGGCCCGCTGGAAGCATAGTACCCTACACTAGCTAAAATGCCAAGGGCTGTCGCTCAGCGACAGGCGAGCGCGCGAATGCGAGCGGCTCCACAAGGTGGAATGTCAATGCAGCGAGAGCGGCGCAAGGCCTATCATGTATAGGCCGGCAGGCACCCCGTTCATCGTTCGTTATCAAATTAGTTATATAATTTAAAAATATAATACAACATACAAGTTATAATTTTTACGGAATACCGACATGTCAATATCATGGCGTTTTTCACTCAATAATATTAAAGGTAGGTACAGTAACGATTCCATTCATTTCCACTTTCATTCACGTGTGAAACGAACGTTAAATAGATAATATTTTTTACTTTAGAAGGTCGAACTAGTCACACGCTTATTCATAAAAATACAAGAAATCAGTGAATATTATTAATTTACTAGCTTAATTAGCGTATGAATTAGCCTACGACCTGTTCTCAGACCTACCAACGCAAAAAAATCATAAAAATCGGTGAAGCCATTTCGGAGGCGTTCGATAACAACACTGTGATACGAGATTTTTATATATTAGATAATTGCAGCATTATATTCACTGAACTTTAAATTAAAGTATCGTTTGTAACTATTGTCAATATTTGCCGTCCGGGGGCATTGGGCGACCCGTCTGAATACCTCCTGTACCGGTCGACAGTCGCCTGTGGTGCATTTGGCAGCATGTACAAACACGGAACGGAATGAGGCTGTGTGTGTGCGGCTGCGCTCGCGCCTTTCTATGGAGATTTCCTAGCGTGACAAAGGGCTCCATTTTTTTTCCTTTTGAGGTACGGAACCCAAAAAAAATTAAGCGAAAGTAATCTGTCAGGATAGTGGCAAGTGGCAGTCCTTGGTCTCTGCCTACCCCTCTGGGATACAAGCGTGAGGCGTTATGTTATGTTATGCTTATACCTTTAAAATTAAGTATTATTTGTAAAGATTGTTAATATTTAGGACAATGCCCATTAAACTATGCCAAAATGTCACACTAGGTATCTGGTAAATTATTGTCCTGCATAGAAGAACGTTCATTCTATACCATAATATATCAGACAGCCCACAAACAATTATAAAAATTGAGCATTGACCAATGAGATGCGAGTATTTTGTTCCCTAGGAGTTCGACGCGTGGAACACTAGAGGACACTTTATTGCTCAACCAGAAAGAAACAATAAATAAAAAATAAACCAAAAAATACTTCTAGACACGTTTCAGTAATGGTGTGTTCTAACAATAACCTATGAAAATATAGATGTACACAATGAAACATATAATTAAAAATTTAATGCTGGATACAGGGCCTCCCTCAAGGCATGCCACTTATGTCCTTGGCCGTCCTCAATGTCGGTATATAGACATAAACATAAACATTTACATACAGGCACATACAGGCACATACATTGCTTCTGGCCCCACACTAGGATACCCTGTGTCGTGGGAACCAGAAACAACAACATCACAAACATGTAAACATCCAAGACCTGGGGTTTTTTTTTTGTCCCCAGCCGGAATTCGAACCCGGGACCTCTCGCATGGTATGCAGATGCACTACCGCTGCGCCACGAGGTCAATAATAAATTTATTATTATTTATTTGGGAAACTTGCAGCTTATATTATACGTATGTTTGTAGTATATTGTCGCTTATACTTCAACACCCCGAATTAACTGTTTGAATCTATTGGATAGAGAAAAATACCAATCAGATTCTAAATCAAGGCTCAGCGAGCCGGTGGGTGTACTACGCTGTGTTTGCTAGTTTGTGGTCTCCACTCAAAAACCTTTGTACCCCATCGACTATGAGTTCTTGGGCATATATATGCCACATGACCAGCCCGCTGCCAATTCAACTTGCTAATCTTATAGGCTATGACAATGTCAGTCACCTTAGCTATTTCGTGAAATTGACATCAGTTTACTTCATCGTCATCATTCAGCCACAAGAAGTCCACTGCTGGACATAGGCCTCCTCCATGGATTTCCAAAAAGACAGTTTACTTACAAACAAATAATTTGGTACTTGTTGGATTTTGACAAGCAGCCATAGATTTTGCCACCATGCCCAAAACTTAAAATATGTTCCTTTAATACTTTGCCAAAATTGTATGATAGTCACACAATTCTGTTAACACAGAACAGTTCTGTCTTCACAGAACTTAAGTGCCAACATCTACATGATCTGAAAAACATTATGCCTTCTGATTGCCACACATTTTGTGACAATTTACCCCATTAATTTGAATTATTTTTTTTAAGTAATGTTTATATCTTTGAGAAATAATGTTTTGTTATGGTTTCGTTTAAAAGTGTGCCTCTTGGCATAGGCCTCCTCCAACGACTTCCACTGGCTTCCATCATTAGCAACTCTTCTCCAATTTGCTCCTGCTGTCATTTTCATATCATCCTCCCATCTCCTGCTTGGTCTCCTGTGTTTCCTTACGTTTCCCCTTGGTTACCAGTACCATATAAAATATTAATACAAAGAAAAAAAAGCACTTACTTCTTCGGAGGGCATTTTGTGCATCATTAGTCATGGCATCTGCCTCATCCAAGATGATCAGCTTAGGGCCTGCATTGAAAATAGTCCTTGTTGAAGCAAAACTGAGAATTTGACCACGAACTATGCCAATTCCTCTATCATCTGATGCATTGAGCTCCAATACCTCAAATCAAAATAGACAATATTAACGACACATAGTTTTAAAATAAATAGCTTACAAACCAATACGTATTATTCCTTTTCTACCAAGTTTAATGGTGATTGGTGATTAAAAAAATTACAAACCATGGAGCTAAACTGCTGAGGAGTATACATTTCTTTGGCACATGCTAAGATTGTAGATGTTTTCCCCGTACCAGGTGGCCCATAGAATAACAGGTGAGGCAGCTGGTTCTCGGCCATAAACTGATGGACTGGAATACAACGTAAATTTAGTGAACATACATTTAGTATGTTACAGTTAATACAATTAAAGCATTTTTATTTTATTATAGGGTTGTAAACGAATCCCGCGGCACTTACTGGTTTTCACAATGTCATCATGTGAAACTAAATCATCTAATTTTGATGGCCGGTATTTCTCCACCCTGGAATGTGTGTTAGTAATGTAAAGTCTGAGCGTAGAAATGTTTTTACAAGCCCGAATAGAGAATCTGGCTTGTCGTTGTAAATAAAGTAATCGGCATGGTTTGGGTTATGCTTTTAACAGTAGCTGTACAAGTGATAACTACATAATAAATTACGTACCACGGTAAGTTTTTGTTCATATCCTTTGCTCTTACAGTCATTGTAGTGGGTTTTCGTTTCGTGATTATTTTCAGCAAAATATGTTTTTTAGAAATTCGCGCTTAGCTCCACACACAGACGATCCAGAGAATACGCACTAGTGATTATATTCTCTGTGATACGCACCTCGTAAGTAGGTAATTGAGCTCTACGACAGCCGTCACACTAACAGGGCTAGGGATGGGACAATGTCGACATCAAATGTCACTTAAAGCGTGTTGATAACGTGGATGGAAAGAAGAATTTCGAGCAGTTGGAAATATGAAATCAGACACGAGAAATATTATTTTACAAAGTTTTATTCAAGTAGAGGTGTACATCCTAAAATCCCTTAATCAGTTTCTGATACAAATTCTGAATCAGAGTCACTGGAGCAGTCTTCCAAATTTATAATTAAGTCTTGTTCAATATTATCAAAGCAAACATCTCGCTCCCAATCTTCTTGCATAGTATTTCTGCATTTCGTAACTGCATTTGCATTTCCAATTTTCTGGCGTTACATACTTTTTTCTGCATTTTGCAGCAACTTTTTATTCGCTGTGAAGTTTGATAATGCTTTTCAAACAAAAAAACTTCAATTCCAATAGTAAACCTGCAGTTAAGATCATCCATCACCAAATCATCGAGTTTGTAATTTGCAGTTACGATACTGGTGAGACATCACTATCTGTGCAGTAAGTACGGAGTTTTCGCAGTACAAATATTCTGTAAAAAAACTCAAAACTTCATGGATGCAATTTCGATGACAGTTGTCGCGGAGCTCAAGCTATGTTTTACAGATTATGTGATCCGGAGGACCGGATTTATGAAAACCGGTACCAGTTTTTTCAAAATCGATTATAACCGGTTTTATCAAAAACTAATCGATTACTTTTTGGTTGGTGTGCGACAGTTTTTTTTTTTAATTAAGCACAGTGAAAGCTATACAATATATTCCCTTCTGCCAAACTGTATCGCAGTTTAACGGCAGACACTCTCAGTAAATAATAATATGTTGAAATACAATTCTAAAAAACTATTATATTTTTTTTAAGTTCACAAAAATGTTTGACCGATAACCAAGAGAAAATTCACAATCTTGTTTCTTATGAAACCCTTATTTTAAAGTAGAACGAGCCAGCTTAAACATATTTTGGGAAACTGTGCTGGCTGAGCAGACTGAAAGATGATACCATTGACCTATTTCTGAACCAAAACTATGCTTTTATGATTAAGTTACAATATTTTTTTGATTTTATTTAAAAGTGTTATGGTTTATGAAAATTCATGAAAACACTTCATTTTGACATAGGATTTTTTTAAATTTGGATTAATTTTAATAAACCATAAGGCTCTTTTAAATAAAAACAAAAACATCTAAACTACTAAGGTTTAGAAAAAGTACCTACAAATACCGGTGCTATGTAATCAGTCCCATCACTAATGTCGATGTCACCGCACCACAAAATATCACAATATGGAAGTGTTCAGATAGCCACAAGCTGTCGCTCAGCCCAAAAAATTTGACGGCCACCAGTAAGTAGTGGTTGAGTTAGTGGAATGTTATCTGATAAAGTAGGTATAATTTTATTTAACGTAGTGGTATTGTTTTTATGCTGACCGATGCACTGCATTTATTAATTGTTCACTGATAATATTTTGTTGATGATCAAAACATTTCCCTGATCACTATTAGTTCCCGGACCTGGGACACATTAAGTAGTGAGTCCCAGGTGTAGTCAAAGCCCTCAGTGAAGACGTTTGGGACAAGAGGCTGACTGAACCTGTAGTCCCAAAAAAGCTTCTCCAGAACAACATTCACTAAATTATTAGGCTCAGCGGGTTATCATACAAGTACTTACAGCGATATCATTCCGATGTAAAACCTAACTGCAAAATAGGTGCTCGGGGCTGCAAGGGATGTAAATTAAAAAAAAATTGTATATAACCTAAATATGAGTGATCGTAGAAGTAAATTCGAACTAATAATTAACCGGGAATAAATACTTACTTATTATAATATTGATAATTATCAACAAAAATATTTGATCAGCAAACAATCTCTGCAGAATCATAAAAGGGCCAGCCTAAATATATTTTGTACCTATTTCTTAAAAAATAAGGTCATCAATCAGTTCAGGGAGGCGAGTCTCTTAAATGCATAGTTTTTTAATAGAGTGATATTAGAATGGCAATTATTGTTTCATTGAAACTGTTTGTGCAACTTAACTCGGCGCCTCGTGCAATTCGATTTTCTTTACGTGATGCCCGATTAATTTGCGCGCTTTTTACCATTGAAATGACATTGTACTGTTATGCTATTGCTTAGTAGACTATTCATCATCATCAGTCATTTGACGCCCACTGCAGGACATAGGCCTCCATCATGGTTTTTAACCATGAAGGGTTTTGCCATAATCGCCACGCTTGGCAGGCGGGTTGGCGATCGCAGTAAGCGGTTGGAATCTCAGGAAGACGCTGCTGCCCGTCTCCTGGTAATTTATTTCCTTTATTACCATTATTTCCTAGTAGACTATTAAATAGAGAAAAATAACAGAAGTAACTTGCTAATATCATTGTGAACTCAAGCATTCAATTACTAGACCCTTTAGCAGGAGTTAGACTCTCACATAGCCGGTTTTTATTATTAGGTTGTTAGGTACTTCTTCCACTTGGTTCCACTTTAATCACACAAGTTTGACACTTGCATGTATTACCATTTTAAAACCTTTCTTATTTTTTTACTTTTTTGGACATTATGTGGGCAATCGGCAATAATAACACATTATGTGAACATTTCAACTGGCTATCTTATACAGTTCAATCCCGTTATACAGATGGACAGCATAGGCTTATCAATTGGGTCCCGTTAGCGCCCTATGGGTATGGAACTCAAAAAAAAATCTCAAATCCGAGTGTGTGTGTGGCTCGGCCAAAGAAACGAAGAAAATAAACTGATTAAAAATATGTATTAATTCCCACAAATTGACAAACAAGAAAATATGATCTATCTGTTGATATTGATGTTATGTTCTATGTAGCTTTCCATCTGTGCTCTGGTGAGACCATCGTGTGGCAGGCCGTCCAGCACCGCGCTAGCCGGCTCCCACGGCCACAGAACTCGCCTGCAGAAGGCGCTGATCATGTCCAAACGCGCCTCCGGCGGGATGAAGTATTCACTGTGCGGTTTCTTGTCTCGCCCAATACCGTGGTAATACTTTTGGCCGCTCCTCTTCGACATACGGGACTCCCATGGTTCTGAAGCAGAACATGATTTTTTTGCAATAATTTTGATTATTATAGCTCCAATGCACAATGGGCCTTGCACGGTCATACGTCAGGATAGGCCAGCATCGTCGATCGGTGAAAATATGTTCACACAATGGTCCACGGCTCATTGGTGCCTGGCAAACCACTCACGACGGACTCGGTATTCAGATTGAAGAAAGTAATGGTGATGAATCAAAAAATATTCCATATTTTTTAATAATAAAAATATGTTACCTCAAATATTCACAATACCTGAATCACGTCAAATAGAGTTAGTCATGTACAAGTAACAACTTCTGTTCTATGCCTTTTGAAAATATTTATTTGGTTCAATTTTAAAATTTTTCAAGTTTTCATTTTTTTGTTTTACGGGTTTTTTGCCGTATGAGACGTAATTTATCACGCTCGAAAGCGTGATAAATTACGGGTTTGCTTGGCACAATCCAGTCACTTAGTTACAATTCAGTCGAACCAAATTACCTTTTATCTCCTTGATAAACAGTATCGATCCCACGATGTAATATCTGTCGTCCCCGCTGATGCGGTTTGGCACCGGCACCGTGACAGCCTTCCGTATCCTCTTCATGGCGCGGTACTCCAGGTTGTTCACGTCTTTGGGAAACTGCTCCATATCGACGAGGCGCTTGCAGCGCATCGGCACCGCTTGCTCTTCGAACGGCTTGTTTAGAGCGGCGCAAAAAAGCGCGCATTGTTTCACTCTGAAAATATTGACTAGTCTCACCGCTGGTTTCTCGTAACTTAGCAGACGGCTACAAACTGACGAACTTTAACAGTATGTTAACGTACGAGAAACCAAGAGTTAGAGGTACTGTGTTGCTGGATAGAGGAGGTATTTTTATAAATGTACGTTAGTCAATTTTGCATAACAGATACTATGTTCAGAAAAGATCCATAGCCCAAGAGGCCAAGCGGATCATTAGCTGGCCTGAATTGGAAACTGCCACGAACCACCGTCAGAGGTGGAGAACTGGGGTTGAGGCCCTGCGCTCCTCGAGGAGTTAAAGGACCGAAGAAGATACTATGTTCAGGATTAAAGTGAATCACTGAAACACGATCGAAAGAAGCCGCGGGCGCAGATATTCTCTTATTAAAAACATTTAGTTGCATTACAATTTCCAAGTCCATGCACGCTTTTTAACATTTTAACAAGTCGCCTGTAACGTGAGTAAAGTGCACAGATGTTTAGGTTGATGTGCTATCGACGCACCCTCGCATACATGTTGCTGTCGCTCAGGGCCGCCCAAGAACATTTTTGAAAGAGATTTAACAAAGTGGCCTTCACACCACACGCATATGCCCCGGTTGGTTAGGACTACAATACTAGCGCAAAAGCCCGGCCAGGTGCGGCCGACGAGCACTGCAAGGAGGCTTTTTGCATTTGTATTGTAGTTCTAATTTCGTAAGTATTTAAGGATTATTTTAGATTGAACCCATTGTAACGTGAAACACCTTTTCTTCTTACCTACAGATTTTAACTTTAGACCGGCCTTTTTTTGGAAAATCTGTCACTTTAGGCATCCTACATTGGACAGGTGGCCTACCCATCTGATTGGCCGGCCAGTTCAAAGACTTGTTTAATGAGTTGTAAATATTGGATGAGTTATTTTTCCGGTTGGATGACTCATTCAGTATCAAGAATTTGCGTAAAAAGTCGACCTAGGCGCCTTGGTTCAAATCAGAGACGGGGATTTTTGGGGCAGTAAAATTTGGGATGTAGGTAAATATAAACTAGGGCAGTGTAGAGGTTAACAATTAATGCCAATAACGAACCTTTCCGTCAGTGAACGAAAGGAAACGTCCATGCCGCCGAGCATCACCGCGTCGATGACGTGCAGAGCTTTGCTGTAGATCTGCTGGTTGCCCTGTCCGCGAAACTCTTTTACAACCTGGAATGAATTTCAACAATTTATTTGTTGACTTCCATGTTATTTTCTCTTCATGTATCAATAACACAAAAGTTTTATTCTGCCGTATGTGTGCCATAATAAATACAGCATACAACACACTTTACACAACTATTTGTGACAGATTCAGACAGATATCAGATTAGATAGATAACTTTTTATTTCACAACACTAATTAAGATAGTATTTTTATCAAAACATGATTCCTCAAAATGCCGTTTATGTAGTCTGTGGTAAAAGGAAAGACTAGCACAGTCTAAAAAACCGGACAAGTGTGCGTCGGACTCGCCCACCGAGGGTTCCGCATAAATTTGTAGTCTCGCAGCTTTTCCGAGATTTTTCCGAATTCGAAGACCATTTTTTTATGATTGAATTACAAATATAGCTTAATGACTTTTCCCTGTACATGTAGTACGAGGACATAACTTAGTTCTAGGTCAATGGAAAGTACCAAGTAGGTACCCTAAAGATGTTGATTCCCTTGAGTGTCGAAATATACGTTTTTTGCGGCACAAACGGCCTTAACATTTTTTTCTCCATTAAGTTTCATTTTTTTACAGCTTCAAGGGACTGTAGGCCTGAGTATATGGTTCAACTCGATACCTCCACGCGTTTTCGAGATATAAGGTCTTGACGGACATGGACGGAAGGACGGATAACAAAATGATCCTATAAGGGTTCCGTTAAAATATTTAATCTGCATTCGAGGAGTATTTTAAGGAATCGTGTTTTTATAATTAAGACTGTTTATCTTTTCTTACGAAACCGAATACATGACGGAACATACTTCGCCATAGATAAGTGTCCGCGCCGGCATCGTAATACGCAAATCGACCACGGTGTTCCATTTTGTGCCATCTAGCTGGTATACTTGTTTTCCTCCGCAACCTGAAAGTCACCAAAATTGCGTTATTTCAACTAACACTTTAGTACGAAAAAAGGTGTGTAGCGAGCGCTAAGCGTTGGGGATCCTTCCTTAGGAAGTTTGTCAATACGCAGATGAGCCGGAGACAATGACACGAATTGAAATTTCCCGTGCATCTTTTAACAATGAAGAAAATATTTTGTAACAGAGATCTCAACACAGCCCTACGCATTAGGATGCTTCAGTGTTACATCTGGCCAGTGGTCATGTATGGTTGCGCAGCCTGGACTCTGAAATAGACAACCTGGAAAAAAGTAGAGGCATTCGAAATGTGGTGCTATTGTACGATGCTTAGATTAAGTGAGTTCCATAGGGTTACGAAGGAGAGGGCGTGACAATCAATCCCGAGAACTCACATTGACCATCAAAAAGAAGAAGATAAAGTTACTTAGGACATGTGCTTCGAAGCGAACGGTGAAGAAGTAGTCTTCAAATTATCATGATGGGCAAAATTGAGGGGAAACGGCACGCTGGTAGAAAAAGAAAATCATGGCTCTGTAATATAAGATAATGGACTGGAGTTACCAGCGTCGGAGATTTATTTCGCTTGGCAAAGAGAAGAGAGGAATATGCAGAGTTGACGGCCAACCTCCAGTCGTGGAGAGGCACTGAAAGAAGAAAGATGATAATTTCGTAGAACAGTTGATATTTTTGTGCGATAGACACATACATGAACTTGGTCACGCACGCACGAGAGAAAAAAATCCCGCCTATAGCGTAATAATTACCAATAAAGAACTTCAAATCGGGGCTATTCCTGTTGCTGTTCAAGAACACGAAGTGCCAATCGTAGACACTCTTGAACACTTTCAGACTGTCAACTGATTTCAGTTCCTCCGGGTGCTTGCCCAGAATGTTAGTCTTGAAGGCTTGCGGACTGCTGGCGTCTGGCGGGCGCACCTTCATTTCTTCCAGAATACTGGCCAGCGTGTCGTCGGGGCTCAGGCGTTGCGGCTGCGTCCTCATTTTGTCTGGCAACTGAGAAAAATATTATATGTATAGGCTGTTTCAAAAAGGTCCGGTGAGATTTGACGTCGGCGTTTCATCTCGATCGCACGTTCATTTTTAATTATAGATTTTACAATAATCAAAAACAGGGTTGATATGATTTGAATCACATGATTTATTTAAAAAAAAACAATGATTTAAATCAATAATTTTTAATTGACCGTTTTTACGCGACCAAAACGCCAAAAAGTGTCAAGAGACTTCCCCAACATAAACTACGAACTTCTTGATTTTTGAAAATTTTATATTTTTTTGTGAAATATGGGAAATAAAAATGAAACTATTTAAAAATAAAATTAATTATTTGAATTAAAATAAAAGGTTTGTAGTTGATTTTATTAATAATTTAATTAACAAAAATTACGTTATTTTTTAAATAAATAACGACCACAAACTAAAAAAAGTAATTATAAAAATGTGAATTAAATAAAAAACGATTTAAATCAAATAAATCAGATTTTTTTTTGTTTTTAGGGTTCCGTACTTAAAAAGGAAAAAAAACGGAACTATTATAGGATCACTTTATTGCCCGTCCGTCTGTTTGTCTGTCAAGACCCTTTATCTCGGAAACACGTGGAGGTATCGAGTTGAAACCATACACTCAGGTGTACAGTCCCTTGAAACTGCGAAAAAATCAAACTTCTAAATTAACGTAAAAAAAGATACGGCCGTTTATGCCGCAAAAAAACCTATATTTCAACAATCAAGGGAATCAAAATTTATAGGGTACTTTCCGTTGACCTAGAACTATGAAATTTGGCAACTAATATGAAAAGAAAGAAAGAGGATATTTATTGAAATTGTCACAGAAACACAAAGTAAACATAAAGGTACACAAACAAAAGACACGGACGTCAACAAAGGGGCCATTCAAGTATTACGTAAGCACTACAGGGGGACGGGGGGGTCGTAGCTTTGCTTATTTTTTATGACATGGGTGGTGGGGGGTTATTTTTTTACTTTTTTTTAAATTACTACAATACACATATAGCAACCCTGCTTGTCTGTGCTTGAAAACGAAACGCATTTTCAGGGATTCCCAAATATAGTGGATACGTTTATAGAACCGAGTAAGGGAATTACCGCGCGCTATTCACTTGTCGTTTCGGTACGATTGACGATTTGAATACATTAAATGAAAAATGCATATACCAATGTTTATGTAAGCATGGGAGGGGGGTAAGAGCTTCGCTTACTTTTGCTGACGAAGGGGGAGGGGAGGTAACTAATTGCAATAAATCAACTTACGTAATACTTGAACGGCCGCAAAACAGAAATAAAACAATCGTGAGGTATACTACAAATACCTATGTATATAATAATATACCTATGTCCTGCAATGGGCGTCAAATGGCTGATGGCTGATGATGATGATGATGATGACTATAAATACAGGGAAAAATCTGAAACTATACATTTGTAATTAAATCATAAAAAAATGTTTTTGGAGATCGGAAAAAGCTCGGAAAAAACTGCGAGACTCGATTAATGAAATATACCTACGAAATAGTACGGAATCCTGAGGGGGCGAGTCCGTCTCCCACTTGTCCGGTATTTTTTTGAATCATGATTTTTATCAACCCTGATTAAAAATGTAAGTACTGATTAGTAGAACAAAGTCCTTATCTTTCACCAGAGCTTACTGAAATAAGGTGTAACAAAACTGTACACCATATGGGCCCAGACAGAAGGGCCAATATTGCTACTGATGACGTGCTTCCATACGACGGATATCGCAGTGGAGTGGCCGACCAAGGCGGAGATAGCGCGATGATAAGGCTATAGGGGAGACCTTTCCCTATTACTTGAACACAGATATGACAAAAAAACGTGTAATTGATGCAATACCTGAAACACTTCTTCAGTACCTATGGATAATTAACCCACTTCCATTAAGCACAAGTTTAAAATTCTTTTTTTTCATACGAATTGACCGCATCAAATTTCAAGATAGGATGAATAAAAATTTATAGTCAATGAAAGCGGTTTCATTATCAATACCCACTTGACACTTTGTATATATATAAAAACAAGAAAGTCGTATCACTTAACGAGACACTGGTCTTGTGGCACCCGAGATAAGGCTAAGTGCTGATGCACTAACTCTGTAGTGCCCGGGACATATTTTTTAGATAAGATAGGTCTTCCCAACACCTATACGCTCTCAGCTTAGTCGTTCTAATCCACAGGACGAATGAAACAACAATCAAATTCATTCTCTTGCCTTGTTTTGCATGCATCTATTGTACATCACAAAGAATATTATTAGGCACCTAAATTACCTACTTGCCACCGTTGTAAGCACTTGGTCCGCATTTCGGTCTGTGTCTCGTCTTTCAATGTTTTATTTTTACTGAACTCTGCTATTTTGAGCAGATTATTTATTTGCCTCCCTCCAAGTCTGTAAAAATAAATTTAATGTTGTTGGTCACGATTTTGATGATAGCTTTTTTGCTTTTGGAAAGATGTGGTATATGGAATATTGCGTTATATATTATGTTGGAATATTGGAACGGCCGGTCTCAGTCTGCCATACTTCGACGAAATAGCGGATTTATTGGGAAACGGTAAGATAGCAGTACTCGAAACCAGAGTGCGTGCATGCAACAATATGGTATTTGGAAGAAGACTCAACCAAGAACTATTTCAATCAATCAATCAGCCCGTATTCGTCCACTGCTGCACTTAAGCCTCCCCCAAGGCACGCCACTTCTTTTTGTCCTCTGCCATACTCAATACTCATCCAGCCGCAATTTGCCTCAGGTCAATCTGGTGGATGACCTACGCGTCGTCTGCCAGTTCGTGGTAATATCATTATGGCTAGTATTATTTATAGGCTTGCAAATGTAAAAGTAAGGACTCACACGCAGTTGCTTTTGTAGATATAATCGTAGAAGGCCTCATCTTCCTGCATGACGTTTAGCGGCACCAACTCCGTGACATCCTCCCCGCGGTCGCGCTCCGTCCACAGTATAGAGTTCACAGAGAACAAGTGGTTTTCTGCAGACTCTGTGCCGAACCTCTTCCATTTGCACACCATGTAACGCTCGGAGTTTGCTGGCCTCGAGGTTACTGGCTTACAAATGCATACTGTAACATAAAAACCGGCCAAATGCGAGTGGGACTCTTGCACGAAGGGCTCAGTACCATTATCTACTCAACATTTGAATATTTCAAGCGTCTACCTGTTGTCGTTATCGAGCAAAGAAATCACGTTGTATGTGAGCCCCCTTAAATATTTATGTACTTTATTCTGTTTTTAGCATTTTTTGTTATAGCGGCAACAGAAATACATCATCTGTGAAAATGTCAACTGTCTAACTATCACGGATCATGAGATACAGCCTATTTTCGCAGTATCCATCTTTCTTGTCTAAATTGAATAACAAAAACATTTGAAAGTCGATATTCAAATGTTTCACATTTTTTTAAAAAACCGGCCAAGTGCGAGTCGGACTCGCGCACCGAGGGTTCCGTACAAACCTGCAAGGTTTACAAAGTTCGTTCATTACGACAATCGAGTCATAACTATGGTATTTTTATATGAATTTCAACTTGATAGCTCTACGCGTTCATGAGGAAAAAAGTAATAAGTTTATATTTATTAAAAAATATATATTTTGTAATGTAACTAAAAATTTAAGGTTTTCGGAATTTTTCCTTTATGTGTGCTATAAAACGTTGCTTCATGCCAAATTTCAAGATTCTAGGTCGACTGGAAGTACCCTTTAGGTTTTGATTCCCTTGCGAGTACTTGCGAGTTTCAAAATATGCAGCTTAAATTGCTGTTTCTTTTGATTGCGTTGACATAGAAGTTAGATTTTGTTACAGCTTAAAGGTATTATAGACCTGAGTATTTGGTATGAATTTCAATTTAATACCTCTACGCGTTTATGAGGAAATGGGTAGTAAGTTTAAAATTATTAAAAAAAAATATATTATGTGATGTAACTAAAAATTTATGGTTTTCGTAATTTTTCCTTTATCTATGCTATAAGACGTTGCTTCGTACCAAATTTCAAGATTCTGAGTTCACGGGAAGCACCCTGTAGGTTTTGATTCCCTTGCAAGTGTCGAAAATTTGCGGCATAAACGGCTGTATCTTTTGATTGCGTTGGCTTAGAAGTTTGATTTTTTCACAGCTTCAAGGGACAGTAGACCTGAGTAATTGATATAAATTTCAGCTTCATACCTCCACGCGTTCCTGAGAAAAAGGGTCTTGACAGACGGACGGACGGACGGACGGACGGACAGACGGACAACAAAGTGATCCTATAAGGGTTCCGTTTTTTCCTTTTGAGGTACGGAACCCTAAAAAGAACATCATAGAAACCATTTGAAAAAAGTTTCATTCGAAAACCTCAAACCATGAAGATTCTATGTCAATTCAAAGAACCTATTGCAATAAAACGGCAATTTCATACCTTTAACCCCTAATATTAAGGCTTGAATAAGGGCTAACTAGCGCCACCAATGAGAAAAAAAATCACATCTTCGTTTGTATCCATTTTTCCAAAAAAGTGAATGACAGAGTTTTATGTACCTGTATTAGTGATAGCTATTTTTAGAACCTGCAACTTAGAACCTAGGGCCAAGAACCTAGTCCACAATTTCATCTTACGCCAAAAACGGCCGTTTTGGCCAAAAACGAAATTGCAGCCTAGATTCTTGAACCTAACTTCTAAGCTGTAGGTTCTAAAAATTTCTACGGTATAAACGGAGTCTGTGGCGATACGAAGTTCGCCGGGACAGCTAGTGATTAAGGGTCGCTTGCAGAAACACGCTAAACCGAGATTTAGTTCAATTAAGTCGACATGGAAGAACTGTCAAAATTTCGACTTAAATCGGTTTAGCGTGCTTCTGCAAGCGACCCTTAATCACTAGCTGTCCCGGCGAACTTTATCGCCACAGAATCCGTTTATACCGTTCTTGCACAACGCCATCTATTTTTAAAAGACAACGTTCGTTCGCACAACGCCATCTATTTTAAACTTAATATAAATATTATCCCACGAGAACGCATTACCGGGATATAAAGTATCATCAACATCATCATCCAGCCACAAGAAGTCCACTGCTGGACATAGGCCTCCTCTGTGGATTTCCAAAAATACCGGTTGGAAGCGGCCTGTATCCAGCGCCTTCCTGCCACTTGGATGAGGTCATCTGTACATCTTGTGGCTGGTCGTCCTACGCTGCGCTTGCCGATATGTGGTCTCCATTCGAGAACTTTTCGGCCCCATCGGCCATCAGGTCTGCGTGCTATGTGCCCCGCCCACTGCCACTTGAACTTACTAATCCGCTGGGCTATGTCGACAACTTTCGTTCGTCTACGGATCTCATCATTTCTGATTCGATCTCGTAGAGAAATTCCGAGCATAGCCCTTTCCATAGCTCGTTGCGTGACCTTGAGCCTTCTTATGAGGCCCATAGTAAGAGACCACGTTTCAGTGCCATAAGTCATCACTAGTATGGTAACACACACTGGTTGTATATTTTTGTCTTGAGCGATTGAGGTATATTAGACGAAAAGACTTTTCTAAGTTTCCCGAATGCTGCCCAGCCGAGTTGGATATCAAGTATGCTATGTCTCAAATCTGGTATTTAGCTATCTGTAAGCTAAGTTTCATGTAAATCCGTTCAGCTGTTATTGCGTGATTCACAAACATTCATATTTATAATACGAGTATTATAAGTAGGATTACATTAAGTGATGATACGGAAGCCTCGCACTTGGCCAGTTCTTTTTTTTAAACATGAACTGATAAGTAAACAGAAAAAGCTTAACTCAGTTTTAAGACTTGGCCACTTGTACAAATCAATGTAAGCCTCCCAAAATATCTGCAATCATATTCTGTTAATTGATAAATTATACATTTACCTACCTTGTTCAAAGCAGTGGTACATTATGTAAATGAGGCCGACACTGAAGGGTGTAAATATGTCGAACAGCTTCACCACAAAGTGACCCCCAGTCCGGACCAGCATGAGCGCGGCCAAGCACTGACACAGATAGAGTTGCTTGGACAAGATCTCTTGAATATTCTCCTGACCTTCCACTGAGAAGCCCTGTGAAGTGAATAATAGCCTATTTCAATCAATCAGCTCACTCTCCTCCACTGCTGGATATAGGCCTCCCCAATACAAAACACAATAGCCTATTTGGTTCTCAATACATATAATTATATTGCTTGCGTTATTAATATATTTTGCTCTGCCAAAAGATTAGAAAAAGAAGATCATGCGAAAGATTTTTTCTCCAATTACATTTCCTTTTCCTAATAAAATATGTATAACCTGCCGAACAGTCATTTTAGATTTCAGCCGCGTGGCACTAGAACACTTCACACAAATCGGACGCAAACTATGACGTCACAATAATTATATTTGTTTTCTAGCTTGGTAGAAGCAGAGTAATTAAATCACATTATACTAATAATACACAAGCAGCTTTAAGCTGTAAAATGTTTATCAAGAAAACGTTTAAAATTTTGTTGTTTTTTCAGTCAAATTTTTTCAGCCATCTAACAGACAAACAATATTATATAAACACAGACCCCAAAAATAAATAAAAAATACTTACACCATCAGCCATGAGAAAATGAACACCTTTGTCTTCAGTATGTTGCAAAACTTTGTCTTTCAAAGAGGTCAGATTGGCAGGGTTGAAAATGTTGCCATCGTTTTCCACACCATAATAGGGGTTGAATGTCTCAGCTGTGCCGGCATAGAAATCAGACAATTTGAAATCACAAGAACCCTTGAGTGTGAAGCCAAAGCCTGTGAAATTTACAGATCATGAGAATAGTGCCCAACTAGAACAAGTAGAAAAGTAATGTCTAGTAACGACATAGCGCACATTGTGCAGATCTTCTGCGACCGCTAAAGCCCAAAGAGGGCACGTGGTGGAATCTACTGCTAGTTGGATGAAGGTAAAATTGTCTACATACAGAGAGACATAACCAAATTAATGTAAGTTTGACTAGCTTGTCTTATTTAAGAAAGTGTTTGGCACCTAGAGTTTTCCACCCTTAATGAAATGCAGGGTTGGCATTTAAATTATTGTCATAAAATATGAAACAATTGAATTTGTTAGAAATAACCACTTCAACCGACCCAAGTATCTCTATCGATGCACTGGTAACAACTTTATCTAAGACTATTTCCAAAAACACTACCACTAAGACATTATCTAGTAAGAAGGTTATACTGAAGCCATGGATAACTCCTGGCCTTCTTAAGTGCACAATGAGTGCACTATGCACAAAAAAGCTAAATTGTCCCCTAATAATGTTGTTTTGAAAATAACCTATGTCCGCTATCGTAATTTTTGCAACAAAGTCATTAAGAAATCTAAAAGACTATACGATGCCCAGGATTTAATTAAAGATGGTAAAAATTCTAAACTCCTCTGGAAATCTATTAAACGTATAACCCACTCTTCCAATACTCATCTCCCCTCCAATCAGTTATTATCCTCGTGCACTTCACCTAAGGACTCATGCAATGCCGTTAACAGTTTTTTGGCTAATATCGGCAAAGACCTCGCAAACTCTATCGTCATAAACAACTCACCGCATAGCAGCTCACCATCACCATCTCACCCTTTTTCCTTTGTCCTACTAGATACGGACCCCGACGAAGTTAATTCCGTTATTGCTTCTCTTAAATCATGTGCGGCCACTGGCATAATGGCATCTCTTCCATCTTTTTAAAAAAGTATTCGTACATTCTCGCACCTATCTAAAGCCTAATTTTCAACCAATGTTTCCAAAAAGGTATATTTCCCACGTCGTTTAAAAAGGCTATTATCCATCCAATTTTCAAGGCCGGAGACGGGAACGCAGTCAATAACTACAGGCCAATCGCTGTACTCTCAGCCCTCTCCAAAATTATCGAGCGATTGATCAATATCCGTCTCGTGAATTTCCTTGAAAAACATAACGTTCTCTCAAAAAATCAATACGGCTTTAGGAAAAACCTCTCTACTGCAAACGCTGTTCAAAATCTTATAAACAATGTCGTGAATGGTATTAACAAGCGAAAAAAAGTGTTGACAATATTCCTCGACCTAGCGAAGGCATTCGATACAGTCCCGTCTCCCGCCCTTTTATCCAAACTTGAATCAATAGGTGTAAGAGGTTGCCAATTGGAAATGTTTAACTCCTACCTTTCTAACCGCACTCAGATGGTCAAAATCAATAATCACCTGAGTGATGAATTACCAATTAACTACGGCGTCCCTCGGCAGTATTTTAGGGCCCACTTTGTTCCTTATCTTTATTAACGATCTCTGCAACTTATCTTTATCTAACGGCAATATTATAACCTATGCCGATGATACCGCCAGCACTGTTATCTCAGATACGTGGACACATCTCCAGCATGAGGCTCAGCATGGTTTTAATCTAGTATTTGACTGGCTTCGTACGTATGCTCTCACCCTTAACATCACAAAAACTAAGTTTATCACCTATTCTCTTAAGTCTAACTCGCAACCCAGCAATCCTCTACATATTCAAGCACATTCTTGTTTCAATAAACATAACTGTAGTTGTCCGCCAATATCTAGTACAGATACGATAAAATACCTTGGAGTCACTCTTAACAAACATCTCAACATTAAAGCTCACATAAGCCTTTTATGTGGGAGAGTACGTAAACTAATTTATATATTTAAAATAATGAGACACGTCGCTCATTCCTCCATTATTCGCATGTTGTACCTCTCAATGTGTCAGTCTATAATTTCGTATTGCGTAGTCTCTTGGGGTGGAGCACCGAAAACTACTATGAAACCACTCGAAATAGCCCAACGTGCTATTTTGAAGATCGCCACCTTCCGACCCATCTTCTTTCCTTCGCAAGGAATGTGGAGTCTTAAACGTGAGACAACTCTTCGTCTTAAATACCCTATTAATGCAACACAAGCTAATCCCACACTCCAATATTACTAAAAGAAAAAAGGATCGAATATGCCCTATACTAGCTCCCAAATTTACATTTACCAAAAGGTTCTTTCCATTCCTTGGCCCTTTCCTCTACAACAAAATTAGTGCTAGTCTTCCCATACACCTTCTTTCACTTCAAGAGTGCTCACACAAAACTGAATCTCACCTTCTTAACCTATCTTATGACGAAACAGTGGAGTTGGTGAAGTCAGGATAGTTTTGTCTCGCCCGAATAAAAATAAAAACCAATACATAAAATATATACCCTCACAAACGCATCCATACTCACACACACACACACACACACACACACACACACACACACACACACACACACACACACACACACACACACACACACACACTCACTCACTCACTCACACTCACTCACACACACACACTCACACACACACACTCACACACACACACTCACACACACACACACACACACACACTTAGGGCTTCTTTTATAAGAATTAATATTACTCTTTTTCGATATAATTTAAAGTTTCAGAAATGTAAACTATGTTGGAACTCACAGCCTACCTATTTGAAGTTGCAATTTTGGGCCTGACACTCCTTAAAACAGATTAATATTAATCTAGCAAGGGTGTCAGCTCGTCTTATTATGTAGCTTCAACGTACTTAGGTACATTAAGTGTGTTTGTACATTTCTCTTTGGATTAAATGATATTTGATTTGATTTGAAATTTTTTAAATACTTTAAAATCCCGTTTTAAACATGCAAACCCAATTCAATACTGTCTAATTATATACTCAGACGTTTGTGCATCGCGCATGCCAAGTATATATTCCGAAGATTCACAGTCCCCAGGTACCTACACGATCACTGACGGGAAATTTCTCTTTATAATGGAAGAGCACGATCACCCGATCGTCCCTATAGTCTCCATACAAAGTAGGTACTTATATGGTTAAATTCGAAAACATTTTCAGAGAAGACATATTACCTTTGGCTCCCCACTTTCTGCGATACAGGATGTACTCAGAGAAGCCGCCAGGACCAGCACAGACATCGGCAAAGTACAATATCTCCTTTTGTTTATCAATAGCACTTTCACCATTAGGCTTCTTTGGTTTAGTGAACATGAAGTCAAACATAGCATCAATGTTGGCCATCTTCACTGCCGCTCTGTTCAGGAAAATTACAGCCCCAATGGTCTCATAAGGATTGCTTCTAAACCTCGCGTTTCTAAGATCTTCATCATCAAGAGTATCAAATATTGTCTGAAATTTAAATTTTGGAGTTACTTGTTAGTTGCATATTTTTGTTTCTACATAGAAGTGGTTATTTTTAACAGCTTAACATACTTCACAATATAGGAAGCATAATATAGTACTTGGGTGGTAAGCACGCAGTACAGAATTCGAACTAACCTTAGCGTTTAAAACACCTTTCAATATTATATCGTCAACAAAATGAGTCTCATCTTCGATAGTCAACTTCTTTGGGCCTTTCTTCATCCATTCCTCCAAAACATCTCTTGACAATGGCTCATTTGATGCAGTTGGGATCCAATTCTGAAAAGGCATAAATTTCATTTTTATTAATTAACATTTTTGTAACTACTCCATACATAAATATACAATCATAAACTCACACCTGTATCGCGAAGGGAATAACTAAAAGTAATTTTTTCTGCCCTGAGCCATCTGTGCCTAAGCTATATGCGAGAGGTCCCGGGTTTGAATCCTGGCTGGGGACAAAAAAAAACCCAGGTCTTGGATGGTTACATGTTTGTGATGTCGTTGTTTCTGGTTCCCACGACACAGGGTATCCTAGTGTGGGGCCAGAAGCAATGTATGTGCTTGTATGCAAATGTTTATATTAATAATAATAACTTCCACACAATCACTCGAAATCACGTGTCCAGGCCCCTAGAGTCTAACGGTGTTATTTATAATAACACGATTCCTTAAAACACTCCTCAGAGGATTTTTTAGAGGAATCATGTTTTTATAAGTAAGAATGTTGTACTCGCATACTTTTTCAATAGACTCATAGAAGCGCAACAATAGTAGTTATTTGCCTCTAATATGTTTTGTTATACAATAAGTAAATAACTAGCAAGAACAAGTCTAAGACCTACTTCACATTTGCATTTCAGATTTTGCATTCCTGTAAATTGTAGGTAATAACGTAATATAACTTGGTAGTCTACAAAGCAATAGCAAATAAACAAAAATGCTGCAACCAAGTCCCGCCAATAATAAATAAAATTTATTATATAAGTAAAATAATAATTGTAACTGTTCACTTTAATGTAATTTGTCTAATAATCTGCTCTGTCAATTATTTACAATAAGTTATAATTCAAAAATGTATTGAATGCTGTTGCACGCCTGTTATTGGGTATTAGGCTAGACAAGAACCACATAGCATAAGAACTCTGTATTTTTGTGCTTAATACCTGTTGGCTGTGTCAATAAAATATATAAATTAATAAATAAATAAATAGCAGCACAATGTTATACTTACCATTAACCCACGCAAATTAAATAGGCATGTCTTGCTTGAAACAACCATTACCATACTAATATGACTCTATTAAACAACTAAGCATTTTAGAGACCCCTCCCCCTGGTCCCAAACATGGTAACTATGGTAACCAAGCAAGAACGTCAAACAAGGCCCTTACAACACTTATAATAATTTAAAGGAGGTTTGCCACTTGCTCCGTCCTGATAAACCTCTTTTACAGCCAGGTCCGGGATACAGGTGTGAGTTTATGTATGTGTGTATGTAATAATTTAAAGGAAATAAAAGTCTCCATACCACTTCATCCTCAGTCTCTGGTTTAGCATCATCAGGGCTCCATTTGAAGTCTCTAGGTATTTCCCCTACAACTGAGGGCTTCAGGCCCAACCCTCTCCTGCCCTTCTGTGTAGAAGCCTCCACAGGCTCGACCCGACCATGTTCAAATTTGCCTAAACCTTTTCCTGGCTTGAAACCCATGTTGCTCATCAACCGTTGGGCAACGTTGGAATACTCTCCTTTAATAACTTCGGTAGAGTCTGAAGACTCATTTTCTTTCGACTCGTTTTTACTGTAAAACTGATTTTCCATGGAAGGAAACTGAGGTTTTTTGAGTTCATCACCGCTGTCGTCATTGGAGGAAGAACTCTTGTCGCTCAAGCTGCTTCGACTCAATCGTAATGTTTCTTGCACACCCCTCTCTTTGTAATTCAGTCTACGTTGGTTTTTTACTTTGCTGTTGAAAGCATTATCCACATTATCTGCATGATCTTCATCAGATTCCAGTTGAACTAAAACAAACAATTTCTCACTTACACTACAGGGTGTATTTTGAGGGAATATTCTTTTCATTGTAAAAAACAGTATTATAAACAATTTATCAGTAATGGTATACCTAACATATATGTAAATAATCGTGATTTAAGACCTTTGGCTCCAAACTGTGAATTCAAATTCGAAGTGGTAGGATACTTCCTAACGCTGAAAAATGCTTTCTAATATGTTAAATGCTTAAAAGTCTGACGTCCGATGTGCGTAAACAAATAAAAAACAATTTAGTTGGCCGGCGCCGACCATAAGACGCTCAAAACATAGTTTTTTTAATTTTTCGTCCCTTTCTTTATGCTTACCTAAGTGAATTAATTTTGGGTACCAACATAATTTTTTTTTTAACGCATTATATTTTTCAAAAATACCACCATATTATGTTTAAATCATGGTTACAACGTCCCCTGAAAATACGGTGAACGAATTCAAAATCACCCTGTAGTTACACTACATTACAGGGTTACCTCTAAAATGTTTCTGAAACACGTCAACTCAAAAATAACATGAATTTGAATTAAGGCTGGGTTCTCAAACATTACCTTAGGGGTACCTCAGGTGTTTCAAAATACATTTTACTCTAATGGTTTGTATTTAAAATCAGAGAAAAAAATATTACAATGTCCGTCTAGGGCCGTCGGTCATAATTTTTATGGCTTTTTAAACTTTATTTATAGCATCAACAAAATCGCGAACATGTGTCTAAATTATCACTATGTAGATTTGGTTTTATTTGAGCTGTACTGAGTTTTTTATATATATTTTTTTTTAAATATATGTCCTGGTCATGAAACTCGGCACCGACTACAAACTATACTTCTAAAATACCTACATGTATACAAACTTCTAATTTAAAGGTATTCTTTTAAATTACTTCTAACTTTTTAGTGCTGCAATGTTTTGAAGTCGGTTTTAATTTTTTATTTTAAAATTTTTAGTGGGGGAGCGGGAGAAAAATAAACAAGTCCCTCATAATCATAATTTACCCTACTTAATTCGTTGCTTTAAAAGGTCACTGGGCAACTTACTATGAAAACTATACCCACGGCCTACAGAGACAAAATTGGTATGGATGTTTAATAAACGTCCCTAGTTTACGAATATATATGTCGCATCAATGTAGAGTATGGGAATCTGCCCAAAAATTTAAAAAAATTAATGTAAGTGATATACGGTAATGATAAGACATTTTCGACTATTTGCATTGAATTGATAGGTAATGAACTATTACGATAGGAATAATCTGATGCATTTTTAAATCAAACAAATGTGTGTTTAAATCAAACAGTTTTTATTCAACATAATCTATGTCAACAGGCACAATAGTGTTGTCCAAGAACATGGCTGGCGCATCTATTTGTTCTTGGTGTCTGGCCCAAGATAAAAAATACACCATGCTGGCAATATGCGCGCAGCATCCGATAGTTCGGCGGCCGTGGATACAAGAACAGTAATAGTCTTCTATGCTCTCTCTGCCCTCTATTGTAGGGTTCACCAATATGTATGTATAATACTGCTTACTCCTGACGTGTCGGGACTGAATTCTACCGCGTATCAATGATCTGTTGTTGACCAATTCGTGGTGCCGGTAGAGTTCGATGATATATAGGCCATTTGGTCGCATGTGCTCATGGACGTATGATGAGAATATGTTTCCTTCGCCGCAACACTGATCGGCTACACAAAACACAACTATTTTGTCTATCCATATCAACGTAATCCAATCAAAATGCAAACTCAAAATCCAGTAACACAGCAAGTAATCGTTAAAAATAGGTAGTTGAAGCTCAAGAAACACACAGATCGCAACGACAAAGGACGAGAGACTGCGACGACAAAGCTAAGGTAGCGCGGGCGTCGAGCACAGGCGAAACCGGTTTTAACTTGTTTAAGAGTGTGTGGCGCGGCTTTAACGTGCGATTGAAACGGATAATGCAAGCCTCTGGCCGTGCATTATTGGAAGGCGCAAACGTTCATGTTATTTTTATTGATTACAATACTTAATTGATACCTACGTAATATTTTTAAACACATTTCAATTCAATTTCAATAGTTGTATTTCAGACTACCCGCGCGGTTTTTTTTTTAACATCACAAAATGAAATGTAGGCTAGCCCTCAATAATTTACCAATAATTTGATTTTTGTAGCAAATATTTCGAAAACCGGGTCAGATTATGCCCAATGACCTTTGAAGTTCTCAATTTCCATCTCCGAAAGTCTTCACCAGAACATCACCAAATTGCCTTGGGACTACTTTTACGCTATTTTATGAAACATACGGATATTACTAAAGAATTGGCCCCATTAGGCCTTATTTACTGCTGTCCATTGAAGAGTTCCGTTCTCCATCACTGAAAGTCTTCATCAGATCTTCATCATAAGCAGCCTATATACGTCCCACTGATGATCGGATTGGCGATTTCAAGCGCTGAGGTATATGAATAGGTTAGGCACCCAGGTTTCCTCACGGTGTTTTCCTTCACCGTTAGCGAGTGGTATTGCTACTATAACTTCACAAATGTACATAACTTAGAAAACAGTCATAGGTACATGCCCGCACTGGGAATCGAACCGGGGTCTCCCGCTTCCAAGTCCAATGTTCTACCCACTAGGCTACCACCGCTTCTACGGCCCCATTAGGCCTTATTTACTGCTGTCCATTAAAGAGTTCCGTTCTCCATCTCTGAAAGTCTTCATCAGATCTTCACCAGGTTAAAATAGGACCAATGGGACGTTATATCTATTCGAACAAAAATAATTAAGATTTGACAGAGTTATGCGAGAACATAGCAAAAAAAAAATAAAAAAAACATACGCGTCGAATTGATAACCTCCTCCTTTTTTGAAGTCGGTTAAAAATATACCAAAATTACTATCACTGAATGTGTTAGAAACGTGGTCAAAATTATATTAATAGGATTTGTATTTCTGTAATTAAACAAATGCCTACTTTTCCGCCAACTATTCGCTCGCGCAGGGCACTAAAGTCCCACTCAAATCCGTGCGCTCGGAGAACCCAGCCTTAATTTAAATACGCTTAAATCTTTATAAAGGCGCACAGAGTGCGCCAAGCCAAATCTGCGGAGGGGTCAAGTTTACCAAATTGAAAGATTTTTCTGGTCCGGGTCTAAAAATCGGAATTTGCGGCAGTCTCTGACTCACTCACTGATGGATCATCAAAGGGTACTTCTAATTGAACTAGAGATTTGTTTGGAATATAAACATTGTTTATTAAGTACGGGAAAAATCGAAAATCATGAAAAATATACAGGGTGACGGAGTATACGGACATACATACATACATACTCAGGCCTGTATCCCAGAGGGGTAGGCAGAGACCAGGGACTGCCACTTGCCACTTGCCAGTTACACAAGGTCGTAATTTGACTACCTAATCAGTTGTAGATAGAAAAAAAGAAAAAGTTTGTTAGTTTCATGACCTTTCCTAATTAATAATGATATTATGTATATTTGCATTTTGAACAGATCTTGAAAAAATGTACTGTCAGGGACCAAATCTAAATAACACTTTCACTTTCATAGCGACAATATACCATATTTATAAACATATTAGCACTTCATTAGCCATGTGAAGACCGATAACGAAAATAGTTTAACATATTCTAGTAACTAGATTACTCAGGGTCATAAATTGAGACGGCGTTTTACGTGCCTAATGTGTAATGATTAGAGAAAAACTATATAAGGAAACCACAATTTATCAAAGTTAGGCATTTCTGCATTCATAAATAAAACATGTAGTGTCAGCAGCAAAATAAAATAAATTTGAATTTCGTCGCAATTTCGCAAATAAGTTATTAAGGACCTAGTCACATATTAAGACCCTGACAAAAATCTAAAATCATACAAATTAAATCTATAGGGTGAATGTGTTGTGAATGTAAGTTGAAGCGGTGTATTAAGTGCTACCATGTAATCCGTTGTATTTGGAAAAAAGCTTTGTTAGAAGGTGTAATAAACAGAAAATAAAATTAAACTATTTTCTTACTATAATGGCCGTTATATTACCTGTTTCTAAGCTATTATGCACTTCATTAGACTAACATTCTTTACGAAAAGTCATGAAATCCCACCAAAACAAAAATGTAGAAAAAAATGGCCAACTTCTCATCCCATAAATATACTTGATATAGATTGCAAAGTTCCTTGTCTTTGCGTAATTAGCAGTCTTATCATATACTAGCTGTGCCCGCGACTCCGTTCGCGTACATTTCGATTTTTACGAAGCATTTGTATGGGGGCCACGTCTTATCATAACTGGAGCTAGAATTTAAATAGCCTATCCTGTGTCCCAGATGTCTATATGTTTTTATACCAAATTTCATCAAATTCGGATAATTGGTTTAAGAGTTATGGAGGAACATACATACATACATACACACATACAGAAAAAAATTCTAAAAATCGTGAAATTAGTTTCAGTATCATATATTGAGCCTATAAACACAATATCTCTGAAAACAAACTAACTTACTCCATGACCGACCCTTACAGATTTATTATTAGTATAGATATATAAGGAAAAATTGTGTAATTTTTAAATCAACAGATCATACTTGGCAAGTTGTCATTGTGAAACTATTCCTTATTTATTTTTAAACTGTTAATTCCGCGAAGACAAGGAACTTGGCAACTACTAATATATCAAGTATTTTTTTGGGACGGGAAGTTGGCCAGTTTTTTTTACATTTATGTTTTGGTGGGATAACAAGACAGAGGACCAAGCATTTTTTGTCATTATATAAAGTTTTCAATATGTATGTAGAGTGTGGAAAGAGAAAGAACCAAATATTAATCACAATACTTTTTAAGTTGATTTAGGTCTGCACCTTATGTATGTATACGTCTGTGTGAAAAAATTAAATATCTACTGGAATTTATCATATAACTATGTATCTCAATAATACTGTCACGCCTCAGATACCTGCTGAAATGCGATATACACTATGAGTGATGCTTATTACATGTCATATATATACTGCAGAGCTAAGTAAACATTCCGCCTTCACACACAGAATTAGAGATAGAAACTGTATCTCAGAGATTTAGTTGGCACCTTTTGAAACTGATAACATAAACAGTAATGCTTATGAAATATATTTCATCATAAGCAGCCTTTAAACGTCCAATGTAGGGCACAGGCCTTCTCTATATATTTATTAACATCTAAATATAAATGTATTTCTGCGTACTAGAGAATGACTGTTGCACTATAAAGAGTATCAATGTGTGGGTTTGAAGGTAAACCAATTAAATTGAATTAATTTCTATGTTATAGGAAGTTTTAAATTATATTGATTGAATGTAGCTAATTACTTTCTGGTGTACAATAAATAAAATTCTTATCTTATTGATTATACATGAAACAGTAAAACATGTCAATAGTTGCAACATGGAAAGAATATCAAATGAAATCAAAAAAAATTTATTTAAAGTAGCACAGAAACTGCGACTTAATGAACATTACAATTTAAACCAGGTGTCAATTTCAAAATCTAGATCATTTTGGAGAAAAAATGGACAACAAAACTCCAAACTTAGTCCTTAATTAACAGAGTTTATATAAATATTCTAATAGGCCAAGCAGGTTTGGAAACTTGCAGTACTTGTAAGTAAATGATTACCAGAGTTAGATGTTGTCGAAGAGGCACAAGTGTCAGTCCTTGGCCTTTTGGCTGCTGGGCCATGGGACTCGTCGCTGCTGAAGCCATCTTCCCCTGCAAACAATTAGTTCCAGCTGAGGGTTGATTATAGGGACTGTCATGCAGACTTTAATAATGACATAAGTGTAGGGAATATCTTGGGGGTCAATGGAATAAATATATTTATCCCATTTTTGTTGGAGTCACTATATAAATTAATCATGAATTATAAAATACAGTGAAAATTAAACATCTTTGAAATTTAGGATGGTGACACAGGTAAAAAAAACAAAGAACCCCTTTTTTGAAATGAGTGAACCCATTTTCGTGTGGCACCTCATGTTGTGAAGTGAGTAAAGCCCCTTATTGTTTACTACCATGATGATCATTGGTCAAAATCAAAATCTTACACTCACTTTATTGGTAAAGACTAATCAAGTGGACTGGGACCGTTTTGAATGTGAATTTTGTATGAAGAAATACCTCTATGGTTTTTATATTCGCAGCTGATAGGTTAATATAAATAGTTAAGGTTGTTTTTAAAAAACATATCATAGTATAAGATACAGAGAACTCTCTATTGCACACCAGTAATTTACAGAGATAAGATACATACTTAATTTCTAGTTCATAATGGTATACATTCGGGTCTTATTTCTTCCAGACCTTAGGATGACCAGGACTGAAAGAAGATGAAAGTGGGTAGGTAGGTGTACATAAGACAGATCATTTAAATAAGGAGAAGGGGAGGTTAAACATGGGTTGTCCCATCCACTTCCTCACCTCTTCACCTCCTACAACACGCGAATGCCTATATTTTAACCCAAATGGTGGATTAAGTTCGAGGAGGGCCACCATTCTCTGGATCAATACGACACGGGCAATAAGCAGACATACCTGATAGACTCATCGTTCCAGAAGAAGCGCTCCTCGGTCAGGATTAGGTAAGTCTGATTCAGTTCAGGTAAACAAAGTCACCAAAATGACGTGACTATACCTACTGGCGAACGGGAAATTTTCCCGTAAACTAGAGGTCTGAAAACACCATTAGACTTTAACAATGGTAGGCAACATGTTGGCTTTACTTTTTTTCTAATAAAACGGGAATTCCCCAAATGAAAACCAATTGCGCTATATGAACAGCACGATCACACATAGATTAAAAAGACAAAACACAGACTGTATCAGTAAAGAATAGAATATTAGGTACAAAGTGACAGCACTAGGCGTGACGTGACCGTCATTTCACGTAGGTAACTATTTACGTTTTAAGTGACACGACAAACTAAGTAGTGTTTTGTTTTTTTAACCAGTTTCTTTTGTGAACATGTGACTTTTGTACGAATGCTATCATGCCTGTAATGCCTGTCAGTGTTTCGCACGTCACCGTCACTGTTTACAACCCGACCGAGCGGGCGAGCGAGCCGGTAGTTCCCCTGAGTCCGAACCGAACACGCTACTACCAAAACCATAACAGAGTAAGAGCTAAATTTGAATTTAAACGGATATTTATAGTCCGCACAAATTTTTTTGGCGGTAACGTGAACATAGTCACAGATCGTTTGCACATCGCTAACTGTCATTACAGTGTATGTGTGAGTAATTGACTAATAGTAATTTACTATGCATCACACTACCTCAATTACTCACACATACACTGTAATGTAAAGACAGTAAGCGATGTGCAAACGATCTGTGACTATGTTCACGTTACCGCCAAAAAGATACAATTTTCCAACGTTTCGGGACTTTTGCAAGGGCCGTGGTCTGGGTAGACTGAGGTAACAGGCGTCTCACTCGGCAAAAAATTAATAAGTTACGTTCCAAAAATATTTTGCAAATTCTTTAATTTACATTGGCAAAACAATAATTTTATATAAACTGAAATATACTGATTATTAGTTATTGTTAGAAAGAGGTTTGCAATGGTTCCACTTCAGACTGGCTGGTATGACAGGATGAAGAATGTTTGAATAGAGTAAAAGGTACTTTTCTATTTCACTGATGTCATCGTGTTTTTCTTTGTCACTTGCTTACAAAATTTTCAAGAATAAAAATCACAATTTAAATAAAATAACTTTTATTTAAAAGCGCACCCGTAAAAGGCTATGGGCCCAGGAACGTGAAAAAAAAAATGGAGAGTCGTGATCGCGGTGATGGAGTTGTTCATCAGAGCATGCCGAGCATATCAAGCTCGACAATAGAAAAGCTGGATGGAACCGCGAACTACAATACTTGGAAATTCGTGATGGAGTTATGTCTTATCCATGAAGATTTGTGGCAGTACACGAGCTCTACCCCAGATCCTTCAAACATAGCTGGACTCAAGCGAGATCAAAAGGCGCGAGCAAGGATACGTCTAGCTGTAATGCCGCATTGTCTGGTACGCGTAAGGAAGTCGAAAACTGCCGAAAAAGCGTGGGATGCCCTCAAAGCCGCTTTTGAAGATAAAGGTTTAAACAATCGTTGCAGACTGTTGTCTTCGCTTGTGAGTTTGAAACTTGAGCAGTTTTCTTCGGCCAGAGAATACGTAACGACGGCAATGTCGACGTCACAGCAACTATTAGACTTAGGCAAAGAAGTTGACGATGAATTGCTTGCAGCGTTACTTCTGCAGGGATTAACGCCGGAATTTCAACCAATGCGACTGGCTATCAAGAATTCTAACATAGAATTAACAACAGACTATGTAAAGAACAACCTTTTTCAAATGGAGGATTTTTTTTTCTGGAAAGCCCACTACTACATCGGCACTACTTACAAATAAAAACAAGACTAAAACTAAACCTAAGAGGACGAGCAAAGAGATACGATGTTTTATTTGTGAAGGGCCACATAAAGCACAGGCGTGTCCTCAAAATCCAAATAAGAAGAAGAAGACGTTCAATAACCTTGCTATGGCTACAGTTGGAAACACCACAGAAGAAGAATGGGTCATCGACTCTGGTGCCTCCGCACACATGACCAATAGAAAGGACTCGTTTGAAGACTTCAAGGATTTTAGTGTGAACGATCGAGTACTTGTGACGTGTGCAGATGGAAATAAGGTGTATGGTGAGGGAAAAGGTAAGGTTGAATGTAAGTCGCTGGGGTTGACCGTGAGTAATGTGATGTCTGTTCCAGAGTTGCATACAAACTTGATGAGTGTAAGTGCTATAGCGGATAGAGGTTTAGTTACTTGTGCATACAGGATACTGCGATAATTCGAAGGCTTATCGACTGGTAGATCCCAAAACTGGACAATACTATAAAGCGAGAGACGTTGTATTTTTCGAGAATCAAAATTTTTTCGACAGCAAAGGAGATTTGAGGGAAATTTTAGAACCGCGTTTAGGACCAAAGCAGGTTATTGCTCCTTTAGAAGTTCACAATCACCCAAATTATGAAGAAACAAATCAAGATTGAAACATCGAAGGAACACAGCATCGTAGAGTCGATACTGAGCAAGATAACATTCCTTTACAAGAAGAGAATCAGCAGCCATTGACCAGAGATGAAGTGAATGAAAATGAGAGTTTGGGTATACCAGCAGACAGTGACGATAACGACCATGAGGTTGAAGATTATTTATCTGCAGAAGAAGATGATGAACAAGATAGTGGTCGGCGATATCCGTTACGCAACCGTAAACCAAAAGATTTTCAGGACTTCATTCTTTACCAGGCAACGGAGTCAGGAGATGATCCGAGTACTGTTGAAGAAGCTTTGTCTAGGAATGATAGTGAAAAATGGAAAAATGCAATTCAGGAGGAGCTGGATTCATTAAAGAAAAATAAAACCTGGATATTGGTAAAGCCGTCAACTAAATGCAATGTTGTTGATTGTAAATGGATATTTAAAATCAAAGAAGAGCCGGGAAATAGAACTCGATATAAGGCAAGATTAGTTGCGCATGGCTTCAGCCAAAGGTGGAAGGTAGACTATGACGAAACATTTGCACCGGTCGTACGGCATAGTTCATTACGTGTTTTGATAGCGTTAGCCGTTAGAATTGGTCTTACCATTGATCAAATGGATGTGAAAACAGCCTTTCTGAACGGTGATACCTCGGTGACTGTTTATATGAAGCAGCCAAAAGGATTTGAAGAGAAAGGGAAAGAAGACTACGTCTGTCGACTTAACAGATCCCTTTACGGATTAAAACAAGCTGCTCGAGCTTGGAATCATAAGTTTGACCAAGTTTTGAAACAATTAGATTTCAGACAATCAGATTATGAGCCATGCGTCTATACGAGAGCCAAGATGTGGAAGACATGTTGATTTTCTGGGATGATGCAGTAAAAATGAAGTAAAGAGTGAACTTACTTCAAAATTTGAGATGAAAGATCTGGGCAAGGCAGAGCTCATTTTGGGGATGAGACTCAACCAAGAGAATGGTTACATTATGGTTGATCAGCAGGAGAAGTATGTAGAAAAACTAATTCACAAATTTAGAATGACCGACTGTAAGATAGTTTCAACTCCTGGTACACCTGGTCAGCATTTCCGGAAACCAGAGATCTCAAATTCGAAACCAGATGAGGGGATACCACATAGAGAACTCATAGGCTCACTGATGTATCTCGCAGTCTGTACCAGACCAGATATAGCGCACGCAGTGAACTACATGAGTCAGTTCTGTACCAACTACGAAGAAAGTCATTGGACCGCTGCTAAAAGAATATTGAGGTATCTGAAGGGTACAAAAAGGATGGGACTGAAGTACTCTAAGGATGCGGATGGATCAATTCAAGGTTTTGCAGATGCAGACCATGCAAGTGACCTGGTAGACAGAAGGTACTCAGGCTACATTTTCAAGATGGCTAAAGGGGCTATCTCATGGCAAAGCACAAAACAGCGGAGCGTTGCCATATCTACAGCAGAAGCTGAATATGTCAGCTTATCGGAAGCTGCAAAGGAAGCAGTTTTCTTAAAACGATTTCTTAGAGAAATTACGGGTAAGGAGGAGTCCATACTGATTCACACTGATAGTCAATCAGCAATGGCAATAGCAAGAACCCAGTGCATCATCAACGAACAAATCATGTTGATGTAAGATACCATTTTGTCAGAGACGTGTTGGAAGATGGTATCATTACATTAAAATACTTAGAAACTCGAAACCATATACAAAAGGCAGCATCTTTGCTGCACAGACTGAGGCAACAGCATACTAAAGTCGATAGCAAATGACACTCAGAGTACTTTTATGTGCCACTGGGTAAATATCCTTAAGTTGTAATATACTTTTTATTGATGTATGTATTATGGGTTTTTGTTGTTTTGTTTATGTATGTAAATATGGGTCAATCTTGTAACCTGAAGTAAGTATATTTAATTTAATTAATTAATCTGCTTAGGCCGATTAATGAATAACATAGATAAAACCTTATTGGTTTCGACTGGTACAACCCAAACCTCGGATAAATGAATAATATAGATAAAAACCAGAGGCGGCGATCTGGGCGCAGTTTTCTATGTTATTTTTAATGATATGTTTGTAAATGTAAATAGTTATTGGTATAATTATAAAGTTGGTTTAACATTTTATAAGAAACATAGATTTACCTTTTTACAGTTTATCAATTAATTACGTAAGTATTGTATAAAGGTATAAGTACTAAGAGTACTAAGTAATAAGAACTTTAATAAAAATCTAACTTAACTAAAAAAAGATAAAAACCTCGTGGGTTTCGACTGATACAACCCAAACTGTCATTGGTGACTTCCGACTCATTCTCTAACCGACCAAATTAAGATAACAGTTTTATCTTATCTTATCTTATCTTATAACAATGACAGCATTTGGGACACTTTTTAATTCAATCGACTTTCAATTTTATTAATTTCGTGAAGTCTGACACAAGGGCTTCTCAAGTTTTACTAAGCGAAAAAAAGTAATTCGATCAAAAGAGTGATCGAGTTTATTTTCTTTCCATCGACATTCCTATCGATTAAATTTTGTATTGGCTATCGGCACAACCAGATAAAGAAAACATAACAAAATTGACATATATCTTTTTCTCATATCGAAGATTCCTGTGCGGGAATAGGACCAAATTATCATTGACGTTTTTGTCAGCCGAAAACGTTCGAGGACGGTATGCACGGGGTGCAGGACTCATCCGTCGGTGCCTCAGAAACTACACAAGAACTTGCACGTTTGATCTACGTAAAAATGTACGAAAGAATTATCGAGTTTGTTCGCAACAGGGAATTACTGTATAATCATAGATTAAAAGATTATAAACGTGCTTCGAAGAAACAAGAAGCCTGCTGTAGACAATGAAACATGTCGAGTAGTGAAAGTGAGAACGATTTTCTCGAATTAGCGGCGGCTGCTTTATGTTGTCCACCCAGAAAGAAAATAAAAAGAAGCGTGTGGGTCCATGATATAAATAAAGAAATTTAAGTTCAACCCGAATTTTTCAATAAAATTATTTTAGCTTGCTGTTATTTGCACAACCTGCTTCGTAGCGACGAAGATGACAGTATCTTTATGCACGAAGAACAACCTAATGGTATACCAGAAAACTTTATGATCATGACATTGGAAGGTACTTGTCAAAATTCGACCCAAGAAGCAGAGCTGTGTGTGACAAATTTAGTGACTACTTTATTATTGAAAATGAGCTTCTACCTTGGCAAAATTTCCGGAAAAATTGATAACTTTACCTACTATATAAATAAACTTTTAGTTCTTACACTCTGTAAATACTAGCTTAATGTCTGTTATACCTATCTACTCTGTTTACTTTTTTAATCAAATAATACCTAAATAAAAAATCATTGAACAAATAAATACTAACCCATAATATTTAATTCAGCAGCTATTTGCTCCACTTATCAGTCGCGTCCGATAATTTGTTTCCAGCTTTAGACTTAAACCATTGTATTCATAATTTTAATCTGTGCAGTTAGGACTACACATCTATTTTTCAAAACGCGTAATCGTGCGCGTCTAGTAGTTCTCTGTGGCAGTTTAAATATGCAGTTTTTTATACTGTGTCTGTCTAGTTTATTTATTCGTACCTATTTCGTCGTTTTCCAAAGGTGAATGGTGTTACCTATTTATGAAAACGCCCGCAAATAATAGTCTGTCCGTAGTCTTCCCTTTACTACAATATTTAAAATGCATTAGAAGTGTTATTATAAATGTAGATACCAAATCGATGGAATAAATTAGATGGCCGCTTGTGGCTTATCACGTTTAGATGTACCTAGTGTTCTGTTCAGCACCTTTATTTTTGTAACAAAGTTAGGTAGGTACCTACTTGTAAAGTAATAGTTAGGGAGCTGGCGAGCATTTCGCTATATGATTTCCATGATTTATACGTCGAGGTGGATTGCAGTTTAAATCATTACGAATTGATTTGGTCCAATCAATTATGTCCTATGTCGCTGCATTTTCGCGTTACAGCGGATTGAAGTTGCTTAAAAAAATCGGGGTATTGAATCATTCGTGCATGTATGCTTCTGGAGTTCATGGTCACAACCATCTTGGAAACGAAGAAAATCGAAGAGGCAGACATTCAGGACTCTGCATTATCATGGGACGGAGTTGTAAAAATGTAAAAAAAAAAATCTATTAAATTATTTGCACGCGGTTTTTAGTGCGCCCATTCGATTCACTATGACTCCGTGGATTCGAAAAAAAAATGTGGCAGACACTTTGCTCACTGATTTTTAGCTGTACATCATATTTTTTCTGAATGCCATTCTAAATACGCTCTATACATTTAGTTTCACAATACGGAAAAGGTCGGAACCGAATTATACCGTTCTCACTCATATTCCCAAATAAAAGAGAGACACCACGAAAGGAACTATGGGGATATTTCTATACCTGCTTGGTTTGGTCGTGCAACGCGAGCGTAGTTGAAAAAAAAAAATCAAATGTCTGCCTTTGGAATATCTGAGGCTTGAGAGTCTGCCTCATCGATTTTCTTGGTGTTCATAAGGAATTCAAACATCAGTCGAACAAGCAGACGTGTCCGCATAATATAGCACACTTTTTTTTTACATTTTTGAAACACTCAAAAGACAACACAGAGGTAACATGTAGGCAGACTATTTTTCCGTGGTTCTTCTCATTGTTATTGATCAAACAGTCCAAATCTGCCAAGTGCGCACTTCATATACAGTTTTTTAAATCATAAAAATAAATTAAAAAATTGATTATGTACTACAAAAGTTGGATGTCTGCTTTTTCAATTCTTTGTGTTTCCAACCCTTCAGCCACGTTCGTAACCAAATTTTCGTAACCAGTTACGAATGTGGACTTTTTATAGCTGTTTCGTAACCAGCTACAAGCCAGTTACGAATGTGGATTTTTTTTCCATTTTCGTAGCTGAAACCTCTTAGCCATGTATGGTCTCCTGGTACTTCCACATCCATCCGGCTCATTGAGGCTTTATATCAAATACCGCTTCTTCATTATAACAAAGTCTAAATGTCTTATTATTATTATTATTAAATCCTTTATTGCGTATAAAACAGAAAGTTTTGCACATAGGCGAGCTTAATGCTACTTAGCATTATCTACCAGCTAACCTAAGTTACTACCCAAAATGGAAGAGAAAAAGTAAGACTCGCACATAAACGCACAATATATCGCCCCTTTTTATTTTCGCATATCATCATTTCTTTTGCCCGTAGTATAGTAAATAACCTCGTCTCGTGTCCGTTTTTTCAGTCTTGTCAGGGAGCAGTGCGTATAATATACTGGAACGACATTTGTGTCTCCTTGGTCGCAATATGATAGGAACTCTTTGGTGATTAGCTGGCCACTTTTCACTTTCAAAGATAAGTAGATATGACTTTCAAGTGCAATTGTTTATTGTTGTTTATAAATACAGATGGAGAAATTTCAATTATATTTTAGTCTTGCCTAACACGGGATATTGGCAAAGTTGTACTGGACAATCAGTGCACTGAGTCCATAAAACAGAAAAGAATAGAATAGTAAAATTTTCTTTTTGTTATAAAACCATGGAGTTCATTCCTACTAAACGAGGCGGCATGAAATTAGTTTTCCAAGGCCGTGAATACCATCTCCGGAAAACCTATGCTAGTGGTAATAAGTTTTGGAAGTGTAATAGCATCAAAAAATGCAAAGGGAATTTAACGATAACCACTGAAAATATTGTTGTCAAAGATAGTCCTCACAACCATAACTGCGAACCAAATTCGGCAAAATATGCAATTATTCAAAAGCTTGTTCAACTAAAGGATAATATTAGCAAGAATTATGATCCTATTCAAAAACAATTCGAAGAGGCAATGTGTGAACTGAAGGACGAGGGTTTGGATATAATTGAGAAGTTGCCTAATTATGAAAATTTAAAGAGTGGTTTGTACAATGCCCGAAACAAAGTATTGAAAGTTCCCAAACTTTAATATAAATTGACAAAAGACGTGCTAGTGCCTGAAAAGTTCAAACAATACTTATTGGCAGATTATAATGATTTAGATTAGAATTCTCATCTTCTGTTCGCCTGATACTGAAAGTATTTTAGAAAACTTTGATGTTTATTTAAGCGATGGTACCTTCAAAGCAAGCCCCCTACCTTTCAAACAGTTGTATAGTATCCACGGTTACAATGCAGAAACAAAAAAAGTGGTTCCGTTATTTTTTGCCTTTCTCCCGGATAAAAGTACAAAAACCTACGAAATAATGTTTAATTTAATTAACTCAATATTTCCAAATTGGACTCCGTCGAAGATGCTGATGGATTATGAGAAAGCAGCTATGAATGCCGTTCATAAAATATTTCCAGGCACGACAGTCAAGGGCTGTTTCTACCATTTTTGTCGCAGTCTTTTTAAAAAATCCAAAATCTTAGGAATTAAATTGAGAGTTGAGAGGAGACATGTTGCGCGATGTGCTGGTCTGGCTCGTTTGCCTATGAAATATATAACTTCTGGCTACAGATATATAATGAAAAAATCGCCTCAAACTGAGAAGGTAGCACGGTTTAATAATTATTTCAACCGATTTTGGTTAAATGAAACTCAATTCATCAAAAAGTGGTGTTGCCAAGGAGATGACTTAAGAAATACAAATCACTTGGAAGGTTGGCACTCACGAATAAACCGTTTTATTGGGCAAAAAAGACCATCAATAGCTAAAGTGTTGGACATTTTAGTGAAAGAAATGAAAATGAGAAACTCAAGGATAACACGAAAAAATGAAAACTATTTACTAATTGATAGTGAAATTAATGAAGCTGTGGAAAACTTAAAGGCAAAAGAAATAAGTGTCGGCCACTGTCTAGAAATAATTGCACCGTTCATGTTTTAAGTTGGAGATATAAATTTATGTTTTAAGTTGATGGAGAAGTAACCGATACGTTTTCTTACAAAATGACAAATAAATCTATTCATTTATTAAAATTTTTGTTTTTGTAATACTAGTGTCGGCATTATATCATGTGGAAGTACCAGGAGACCATACATGGCTAAGAGGTTTCAGTTAGACATTTAGACTAAGGTATAATGAAGAAGCGGTATTTGATATAAAGCCTCAATGAGCCGGATGGATGTGGAAGTACCAGGAGACCATACATGGCTAAGAGGTTTCAGCTACGAAAATGGAAAAAAAATCCACATTCGCAACTGGCTTGTAGCTGGTTACGAAACAGCGATAAAAAGTCCACATTCGTAACTGGTTACGAAAATTTGGTTACGAACGTGGCTGAAGGGGTTTCCAAGGTTACTGTGATCTTCAGCCCCAGAGGCAGACCAGTGCGCATATTATAGCACACCTTTTTTTTGAAACGCTGTAACTTTACAACGCATCGCCACCATGGTGACAAACAGGGTCCTTAATGTTTCTTAGGGCATAAATATCACTATTAATAAAGCTTGCCTACATCACGTCGTCTTTTCTGTGTGGCCCACGCCATAGCTATCAACCATTAATTTTAGTAACCAGCCAACTTATCCTAAATCAAAATGTTAACAATCAAGGGTACATACCTAAAACAAAAACAAAACTTATTCAGGAAAATTATGATTCTACATTAAGAATCTTCATTATTTTATTACGTCAAACAATTAAATGGTTTTCAACACAAAATTTTTCTTCTTTACTTGTTGAGGTGTATAAAAACACCAGTACATTACCAGTATCTTAAATTATTTCTATCTTTTAATGTGTCTTTTGCACTGCACTCTTATCCACTTATTCACTTAATTTCCTTGACATATGCATCAAGCTCAGCATCTAGTTGTTCAGCTGTTGGCACAGGGCGTTTCCCTCGCGGAGCTCCTCCAGTTGCACCTCCACGTCCACCGCGTCTTTGTGGACCACTGCGAGGGCCACCGCCACCTCCCTGGTTCCTGCTTGCGCCATTTGCTATAATAAAAAATAGGATTAATAAAGATATCCATCAAGTATTACTAAACAACTATTAATAAAATCTCACCTCTGTTTGAATTCCTCCTGATAGCACTGCCACCTCCACCTCCAAGTCGCGATCTATCATCAGTCCGCAAACTGCCTATTTCTGAGGTTGCCAGTTGAATGTTCATTGCACGTCCATCTAGTGGAACACCATTGTACTGTTTCATTGCTTTTAAAGCATCTGCTCTCCTTTCAAATACCACATCGGCAGTCCCTGTGAAAATGGTTTTAATTTATTATCCATTTTTTCACCCCCAATGGAAGTGGTGTTAGAAAAAATATTTTTAATGCTCACCTAAAGATCTGCCAGAACGGTCATAATGTACAGCGGCACTCTTCAAAATGCCAAACTCTGAGAAAAGTTCTTGAATATCTGAATCAGAGACTCCGAAGTCTAAATTGGAGACTAATAGCTTAGTGGCTCCAGTGGTAATGGGACCACTTCTTTGCATCTTTCTCTCTCCAATATCATTATACATGTCGTGTTTCCATGTGCTGTTAACATCACCCTGAAATATTTGTTCTTCATAGAGCATGCCAACCGACCACCTGCTGCCTGAGCAGTTCTGGACTCATCATGCTTGGCAAACACTGGTTGAGCATGTCACTATATTTATTGCAATAAAAATAAAATTACAGGTTCTCAAGAAATTAGTTAATACATTTTCCAATGATACAAGTAAGCAATGAAATAGGTATATATTTTTAGGATCACATTTCTCGCACAGAATTGTTGCACATATTATCACTGGTATCTGGTTTGTTTCACTTTTGATCAGTTTATGACATCACAAGAAGTGTTCTTCCATCCATCAGGAATCAACTGACAGGAGCTAGGTTGCTGACGTCTACGACGGAACAGCAACCATGAGATGAGCGAGTGTAGAACTAGTAGATATATAAGGCCTGCTTCTCTCCCAACAGCGAAGTAGAACAACGATGACTGGGACGACCAGTCAAGCACAGAATGTATGACAATACTCGTGTGCAACCTTGACTTCATTACTCCCAGAATACGACAATGCCGAATGTCCATTGGATGGACATGGTTAGAAGAGACCTTTTGAATGGTTCTATAACCACTCTAAACCACAACCGCTATTGTAATAATACTTTGTCAGCAGGGTAGGCAAATGACTGCCATGCAAATAACTGTGTAGTCCCAAATCATAGAATTGTGACTGCAACTTTTCCCAACTTCATCTCTGGTTGGATGCGTCATTGACTCCAGATTTGTCCGCCATTTGCATTCATACAATCACGTAATTATTTGAATTACCCTCGTGTAATTAGTAGGCTTCGATACACCGCCACGATTTCTGCCTCTCATAACACCGCCAGGGCGACCACCGCCGCTGCGGAATCCACCACCGCCACCTCCACGGGTAGGTCGTGTACCATCAAACTTGCGTGCGATTCCTCCACCCCTGCCGCCGCCGCCTCCCTTCTTGCCAGCTTTTATTATATCGTCCAGAGCCATGTCAATTCGATCAACCATCTTCTTCGATTTGTTTAAATCACTTCAGTAGAAACTATGTATTTGAAGTAGTGACGCACGCGACACGCACGAAATGAACACGAAGCAAAAATGGCGTTTTTCAAAATGGCGGCCACATCCGGATCCCAGATCCGGATCCGGAACCACCGACCACAGATTAACTTTTTTTTTTTAAAGCTACCCATAGAGGTAGAGTTGCATTCAGACACGGATGTTTACGCGATGCGCCGCGCGTCAACACGTGTACTTTAAGCAATTTATTGGAGAGAAAGGAGGATGACACTGTCGACTGAACTGGCCAGTAAGCCAGTTAGGAAATAATACAAGTGTAGGTATTTGATTTGAATGATATTCTAGCGAGTGACTAGAGTCTAGATGTCATTGCCTTTTGTTCTGTATTTGTTTGTTGGTAAAACATGTCAGTGAAAATAAAATTATTTGTCCTGATGTAACAGTTTATATTTCTGGGTAGATTTGCAGCAATTGGTAGCTCCCTGAACACGGGAACTCCAATAGGTTATGGGCCTGCAGTAAATTTAAACGAAACAGACAGAGAGCTGTTAAAAACTGTTTTGAGATCGAGCTGAATATTAGTTCTGGAGATTGAACTAAAGAAGAGCAGTCATCTCACGGAGCAAACAACAGGATGAGTACCAGTAGTAGTAACATACTGACAATCCAGAAACTTGAAGGAAGTTCCAACTATTCAACATGGAAATTTCTGATGGAAATGTCACTAGTACATGATGATCTATGGGGCTATGTACAAACCACACCAGCTACCACGGATGTAGAGGCAACGAAGAAAGATCAGAAAGCTCGCGCTAAGATCTGCCTCACGATTAGCACTGATTTGCTAGCACATGTCAGACAGGCCAGTACTGCCAAAGAGGTCTGGCAAGCTTTAGAAGTGAGCTGCCAAGACAAAGGCATAGTTAATAGATGTAGACAGGGTCTACCAGTCCGGTCCAGGGTCTGGGTAACCTTGTGAGTTTGAGGCTAGATCAATTTAAGAGTATCACTGAGTACGTGAATACTATCCTTAGAGTAGCTCAACAACTGAGAGACATCGGTAAGGATCTTGATGATGAATTACTGGCAGCACTTATGCTCCAAGGGCTAAGCGAAGAGTATGCACCCTTGAAGATGACGATAGAGAATGCCAACATCACACTTACGTCTAACTACGTAAAAAACAAAACTGCTTCAACTGGATAGTCCTGTACCGTCGACATCCAATGAGAATGCGTTGATTGCAAAAGGTAGAGAAAACCGTTCAAGATTCAAGAGTGATTCTACGAACAACAAAGGCAACAACAAGAGTTAGAAGCAGAAGAAAGAGATAAAATGTTTTATATGTGCAGGATCACATAAAGCGATGATTTGTCCGAAAAATCCCAATGCAAACAAGGATAATAAAGGATCTACATTTCTTGCTTATAGTGCCATCAAGAGAAACAACGATGAATGGATTGTGGACTCAGGAGCGTCCTCGATCATGACGAACCGCAAGGACTGGCTAGCCAACTATAGAGACTTTAACAGTTCTCAAGAGATTAGTGTAGCTAATGGCCAGAAGTTGTATGCGCAAGGTTCAGGTGATGTCGTGAATGATGGAAGTATGCAATTTGGTGTACGAGAGGTAAAGTATGTACCAGGATTGTGTGCGAATTTATTGAGTGTGGATACACTGGTGAGTAGAAACTTTGTTGTTGTATTTTCCGAGAAAGGGTGTGACATGTATGACAAGAGTGAATGTTGTATAAAAGGAGAAGCGAGTTACAACTGTAAAAGTGAGAATGGAGTCTATAAATTTAAACCCATTGTTACAGAACCTAACTCGGCCTTTACAGTCTCCAACCCAGATGATGACGAGCTTTGGCATAAGAGACTGGCACATCTCGGATTACCGAATTTGAAGCGCCTGAGAGACGGTATGGCAACAGGAGTAAGTTTCAATAACCAGGATGAACTACAATGTGAGCCATGTTTAAAAGGTAAGCAAACACGAACTCCTTTAACAAGAAGAGCACATCTAGAGCAAGTGAGGCCCTAGAACTTATACACTCGGACGTATGCGGTCCAATGAGTATCGAGTCACATGGCGGCATGAGATATTTTCTTTTGTTTATTGACGATAAAACGAGGTACACCTTTATTTATTTTCTGCGGAAAAAGAGTGAAGTTTTTTCAAAGATTGTTGAATTCAAGTTGCTAGTAGAGAATCAAACTAACAAAAAGATCAAGAAGTTTCGATCTGACAATGGAAAAGAATTCGTGAATAAAGAGGTTAGTCAGTTATTCAAAGAAAATGGAATTGTTCATCAACTAACTATTGAATACTGCCCCGAACAGAACTCAGTAGCGGAACGGAGTAATCGTACACTAGTTGAGAAAAGCATCTGCTTATTAGAAGAAGCAGGCATGAATAGAATGTATTGGGCAGAAGCTGCCATGCCAATACTGCAGTTTATTTGAAAAACCGTTCACCTACAAAAGCGTTGAGGGTGACACCATATGAAGCTTGGACAGGAGTAAAACCGAACCTAAGCCACGTGAGAGTTTTTGGCTGTAGAGCGTTTATGCATATTGAGAAAGCCAAACGCAAGAAGCTTGATGCGAGGAGCAAGGAGATGATCTTCGTAGGATATTGCTCAGAATCCAAAGGATATAGGCTTTGTGATCCGGTGACACATAAGCTTCAGAAGTCAAGAGATGTGATATTTTTTGAAAATCAGTTCTTCAATAAAAGAGAAGCTTCAGTTCCAAGAGAGACTATCTTACCAGGATTGTTGAATGTAGAGACACAGCACAATGGAAGGCAGCAGGAACAGACACTTGAGCTGGTAAATGAACCAGAAGCGGTCAATATTGATGTGAACAATGAAGAATTATTCGTAGAAGAAGATGAACATGATTGCGTTGAAAGGGTAGAGTCACCCGAGGTTGTTAATATTCACGATGAACTGCAACCAGAGAGCAGTATTCACGATGAACTACAACCAGAGAGCAGCAGGAGATATCCTCTACGCGAGAGAACGCTAAAGAGATATGATGAGTACTATCTGTATGAAGCCACAGAAGAACGCACTTTTCAAGATCCAACTACTGTTGAAGAAGCACTCAGCAGACATGATAGAGATAAATGGCAAGAGGCCATTGATGCTGAACTTAATGCCTTGGAGAAGATTGGCACGTGGACCTTAGTCAAGAATATGGATTCCCACCATAACATAGTTGATTCCAAATGGATTTTTAAAATCAAACAGGAACCGGGGGGGAAGGAAAGATATAAAGCTAGACTAGTAGCTCGCGGCTTTACACAGAAACACGGACTTGATTACACAGAGACGTTTGCTCCCGTGATACGACGTAGCACACTGAGACTTTTATTTGCTATTGCAGTTGAGAATGATCTAATAATTGATCAAATGGATGTCGTTACAGCATTCTTGAATGGAGATTTAAGGGAGAAAGTTTACATGAAGCAACCTAAACTTCGTGAAGAGAAAGGCAAAGAAGATCATGTATGCTTACTCAAGAAAGCGCTGTATGGTCTCAAACAAGCACCAAGAGAATGGAATAAAAAACTTCATGATGCATTGATTGAGTTGAAGTTCACAAGGTCTGCCAACGAACCATGTGTTTATTTCAGAAAACGAGGCAAACAGATAATTTACATTGCAGTCTATGTAGATGATATCTTGATCTTCTATGACGATGCAGCTGAGAAAAATATTGTCAAGAAAGAATTGAAAAGTAAATTTGAGATGAAGGATTTGGGAAAAATAGATAGCTTTCTAGGAATGAAGATTCGCCAAGAAGGAAACAAGCTTACTGTTGATCAAAGCGAATATGTTCAGAAAATTTTGGAAGAGTTCGGAATGTCTGAATGTAAGACAGTGAAAACACCGCTTGAAACTGGTAGAAAGTTGGAGAAACCCAGTGATGCAAATCTCATCCCACCCAAAGATGTTCCTTACCAAAAGTTGATAGGTTCACTTATGTACCGTGTGATATATGTGATATTAGTCATGCAGTGGCATATCTAAGCCAATTCAACAGTTGTTACACAATTGAACACTGGAGCGCAGCAAAGAGATTGCTGAGATACCTAAAGGGGACAGCTGACTACAGTTTGAATTTTGAGAAGACAGGAAATGTCTAACTGGATACGTAGACGCTGATCATGCTGGAGATATCAGTGATAGGAAATCTTTTTCAGGTTACGTATTTCTTCTAGGAGGAGCTCCTATATCATGGGAAAGCAAGAAGCAGCGTACTGTGGCTCTATCCAGTGCAGAGGCTGAATATGTTGCGATGTCAGAGGCATGTAGAGAGTCGACGTTCCTCAAGCGACTTATGGAGGAGCTTACTGGAAAGGAATGTGGTGCCATCAAGCTGTATAGTGACAGTCAGTCAGCTATTCAGATTGCGAAGAATCCCGTTCATCATCAACGAACGAAACACATAGATGTGAGATGTCATTATATCAGAGAGGCATTGAGCAGTCACATTGTGAAAGTGGAGTACCTGCAGACTGAGAAGATGACTGCGGACATTTTCACAAAAGCGCTACCGCGAGGTAAACATGAGTTCTGTGTGAAAGAAATGAACTCATATGTCTGATGGATGGCAGTGTGATAGAGTGCTATGTGAGGATGAATGTTCTGGTTTGATTTTATGGCTTGTGATGATGGATCATGATGAGAGGCTGTTGAGGACAGTCCAGTCTTCCATTGAGGAGGAGTATTGGAGAGAAGACTGGATGCAGGCCGCTTCCAACCGGTCTTTTTGGAAATCCATGGAGGAGGCCTATGTCCAGCAGTGGACTTCTTGTGGCTGAATGATGATGATGATGATGATTGGAGAGAAAGGAGGATGACACTGTCGACTGAACTGGCCAGTAAGCCAGTTAGAAAATAATACAAGTGTAGGTATTTGATTTGAATGATATTCTAGCGAGTGACTAGAGTCTAGATGTCATTGCCTTTTGTTCTGTATTTGTTTGTTGGTAAAACATGTCAGTGAAAATAAAATTATTTGTCCTGATGTAACAGTTTATATTTCTGGGTAGATTTGCAGCAATTGGTAGCTCCCTGAACACGGGAACTCCAATACAATTACGTTAAGTACGACTTATCAACAAAAATGCTGTGCTCCGCGACCAAACGCAAGAAGCAGCACCCCCAGCAAAGCGTTGCCCTGAGGACTATAGTGGGGGCCGGTCATTAAAAACATGATTGCCTGCACAGATAGTGATTGCCTGAAACATAGAGGTGGAGAGTGTAAAGGAGTTCGTGGTCTACCGTCTGTCAAGCCGTATATTTTACTGTGCTGACAACGGGCCACTCCGACATCTCCACCATATCGCCCCTAACTACGACCGTCCCATCACCAATACAAGCTATGATGGCAAAGTCACCGAGGGGTCTACTACTCCCACGTCACTTTGCCCAGAGATGATGATTGGAGCCCACCTAAGACGGAGTTTACGCGTTCAGTCTGGCTTCAGTTCAATCCGTGACCTTGATCAAGCTCGGATTGATGCCAGACTGATGTAGCTAGGCGAGGTATTACACGGTCACTCAAGACTGATGGATTTTACATCAGTCCGAATGAAAACACCAATACGACAGCACCAAGCACAGACCTTTATCTGTGATTAAAAAAAAACCTGCGTTGCATTAATAATAACTACGGCAATGAAAAAACGCCAAAAGAGGATGTCACGCAGTGTTATATATGCTCTGTGGAGGATGTGGTGTAAACATAATGGTTGTTAAAAAGAGAATCCTCCTCCACACTGCCTCAAGATTACAGTATGCTGCCTAAAGTGCCTGAGTGTTGACTTAGCATTAACTGGCGTTGACTGATAACACATTTAAACGATCAGTCTGCCGTCAGTCTAACCGTGACTGATGAAAATTATCAAAATATTAGAATATCCGTCAGTCTGGTCCATCAGTCCATCAATCCATTGAATAGACAATCAGTCTGCCGTCAGTCTAACCAGACTGATGGAATTCGGGAAGGAAACTTTTTATGATAGCTGTATTTTAATTTTTTTCCTGATATTAGACGTAATTTTAAGAAACTAATTTCGTTTTTTTCCGATTAATTAAGTTTATCACTATGAAATATTTTTTGAAATATATAAATTTGTGACGTCATACGGCGGCCCAGCCGTGTAGTGTCACGCGATTGCGTTAGCATGTGAATGAGTCAAAGTCAGGAGTCTGAATACAGCCATCATAAAGCCACAGATTATGTAAAACGTCGAGAGAGCGGTATGTTTGTAGCACAGATTAAAATTGTTGTCACTTGGGTACGTTTTTTGTTTGGTTCGAAAATTTTTACCGACGATTTTGCTACCCTGGACACCGATAGATTAAGAACTTGCATTTGACCTGGCTATTCAATTCACGGACATCAGTTAATGTATCACTTTTGGTTGGTTATTTGTGTTGGCGCGAACTTATCCATTTTCCAGAATAATGCGTTGGTCTTCCTATAAAACAGCGAGTCCAATCCGTAGGTCAAATAGCCGGGTCAATATGGAATGATGGAATAAATCAGTGTCCAGGGCGTATGCGAAATCGTCGGTGTTAGCTATACAAATAAAAATAGCCATGAAAAACTGAAAACCACTAAAGCAAATCCACAACAACCAAACGTGATAATCAGTCAAGTCAGTCTTACACATACTCTATGGTCTGACAGCTCGATCTGGATATTGTGTTCACAGTATACCCATTTTGGTCTGCTGCCTACATACAGAGTAACCGTCGTATGACGTCACGCAGCAGTTTGATAACAAATTTAAATTTCCGAAAATAAAGCCCATCTTTTGATTTCATTAGCTCTAACATTGAAAATACTGCTATTTGGATAAAAACCTCGAAATGGTTTTCGATTTAGCCTATGTAACAAATTATTTCTTTCGCGAATTGACTGATGCCAGACTGAACGTGTTAACTCCGTCTAAAGCCTCCTCTACACGTCAATAGATGCGTCCGCGGACTCTGGCAGATGCATTGCAGATGAATTTCCACGAGCTGTCCACACGTCTGTAGGTCGATCAGTCATGTTCATTCTCGACAGATGCAACACGCCTTCGGACATTAAGGTTTAAAAAGTGGGTACTAAGATTGTAGGTGCCGCAGCTGTTTATTTATTTAGTACTTTAAAGCACTACTTGAGCAGTATCGCAGTAGAGTTATTAAAATGAAATGGAGAAGAAGAAGGTGGTGGATGCGGGCTATACACAGAAACAGAACAAAATAAGGAATAAAGATTAGATTGGGTAAGAACATTTTGATTTAGGACTTTCAAATCGGTACGGGAATTAAAACAAAAGAAGCACGCGTGCACTCTCAATCGCAACTCCGACTCATGCGTCGGCAGACGTGTGGACAGACGCCGGGCGTTCGCGCCGAAACCCTTTGATGTGTCTACAAAAACCGACAATAATCGGATTCGAGGCGGACGCATCTGGACGTTAAATACCTACTACAGACGCAAAAATCACCCCCTCTACAAGTCGGCGGACGCATCCACAGATGACGTCTGCAGATGCATCTGTTGATGTGTAGAGGTGGCTTAAAAGATGCTCGGTGCAAGAGGCTCAGCCGTAGCCGCACCGCGACTGACTGACGAACCGACCACGAGCTTTTCCGCGCTTAGTACCACTAGGTCCCGGCCTCCTGGACAATCACGTGGTTGTGAACGTAACTAGGATCTGCCAACAGTGTACGTTAGTCTGTGGTTTCTGATTCTCGCGTACAGTTAAAAGTATATGTCGGGCCACGAGCAGGGTTAGGTTCCGTAGTTGGCCGTCACAATATTATGCGGACTCATTATAGAAGGAGGGTTCTATAATAATTCTATAACATATTCATTGATATCTTAGATATAAAAACAAGTTGTGATTCTTTCTTCTTTTGTTATGCTAATTGTCATGACCTTGAAAAGAACAATTAAAAAACATTTTTATGGTGATCCGATCGGGTCATTTAAATTTCTACAGATTACCGCGCAGCCCCGCACCTGCGTTATCGAAAGTACCTAAGTAAAGATTCTTCAATCAGTGTGTACTCGAAGGATTGCCAGATGAGGCGATTTATTGCCATTTGCATTTGGGATATAATCTTGGAAGGTAAATTAACGACCAAAATTGCAATAGGGGACCGGTTGACCATTGGGCTATCTCAATTTTTTTTTTCGGCGACTTCGGACACTTGGAAAATCAGAACAAATTATACGTATTTAGAGAAAGATGAGAAGCTTTAGTAAAAGAGTTCAGTGTAAATCTAGAACGCGCAAAGTATCGTCTCGTTTTGTGATAGAGTTCCACGTGGAAGTCGAGGCAGGCTACGAGGGGAAGTTTGGAAGCCTGTCGGGGGGCCACGAGTGGCTCCCCCTTCGTTTATCGTGACTAAGAGAAAGGAGAGAGTTCAAGAGATATCGCGTTGGTTGATGTGAACCATAAAAAGAATACACTGGTATCTTAGCTATTACGAAAAATCATCGTACGTAATACGTTCATTCACTATGTATCCCAGGTATTTAAATTTAAGAACTCTTCTAATGGGTGATCCGTTTATCAATAGAGGGAGGACTTTCGGCGTATTTCCATCCGAAGCAAAATTACGTACTCACACGTAGCTACCTACATTATACCTGAGACCGCGCATACCATAGTATGACTCTTAATATGTCGCAAGGAATAAACCGCAGGACCATTATCAGCATAACTGATATGATTGACCATGAGTCCATCATCAACTGAGCAGAACGCCGGCCCCATTGAGTCTCCCAATCTCTCAGTTATATGTGCTTGGTATATGTCTTCACGTTTCTACAAACAACCTATTTTAGGGCGGGAGAAAGGGGATGCTCCACTCCAATAAAAAATGCTATGTAATTTAAACCTTTTTTTTTGTTTTTGTAAAGCATACTTTACCTCCCATCCAGCAAATTACAGAAGACATTTTTGTGGTGACAAATCGTTGTTTAATTTTTTTTTTCACTTACTCGTGCACTTCTAAGATAAGATAAGAATATTCTTTATTGTACCAGGAAATATACAAAATAAGATATACAGATACAGTACAATTGGCGGTTAGTAAATGGTAGAGAAACAGGCCTAGTGCGAGTCGGACTCACGCACAAAGGGTTCCGTACCATTATCTATACAACAATAGACAAAGATCGAATTTGAGAACAGCGCCTGTTGAGGAATGGACTGTATAATGACAGAAAACTGATGAAAACGGGTAAAACGAAGTATAATGGGAAAATATCAGAATAAATGGGCAATGAGATGGTGACAGCAAGAATATTACAAAGATGAGTGACATGAGAGAGAAAAGTCAATTAAAGGAAAAATATAAAAACATCATAAAATATGATTCCAAGGAGTCTTCAACATCCCGGGCCCTTGTGCAGAAATGCACAGATGCACACAGTTACCCAGGATGAGAAGCCTCCCTGGTGACCAGCCGGACAAGTTTTCTAATGGGTCGGCGCAAGAGCCTTCCTGCTGTGGCTACGTCCACCACTCGGACCACCCCGTCTTTGCCTGGGTGGAGTTGAGTAATGCGTCCACGTGGCCACATCCCTCTCGGCAAGCTTTCATCTGCGATTATCACCACATCTCCAATTTCGACATTTCCGTCGTTGCAAGTGTTATCTCTTGGCTGCATGGTTGGCAGGATTTCTCGGACCCACCTACTCCAGAAGTGATCGCTGAGTCGAAGCGCTGCCTTCCAATTGGCTCTTCCTGCAAGAACACCGTCATCAAGAGTTGGGAGGAGTTGGTTGGATGAGCTTCCGATCAGGAAGTGAAAAGGCGTTAACGTTTCCTCATCTTGAGCGTCGACCGACACGTGACTGAGGGGGCGTGAGTTACCGATTGCCTCGGCTTCCAGCAAAAGTGTAATTAAAATTTCTTCTTTCGGTGCCCGCTCTGTGAGTACAGCATTCAGGGCTACTTTGATGCTGCGGAAATGTTGAGGAATGGACTGTGTAATGAAAGAAAACTGATGAAAACGGGTAAAACGAAGTATAATAGGAAAATATCAGAATAAATGGGCAATGAGATGGTGACAGCAAGAATATTACAAAGATGAGTGACATGAGAGAGAAAAGTCAATTAAAGGAAAAATATAAAAACATCATAAAATATGATTCCAAGGAGTCTTCAACATCCCGGGCCCTTGTGCAGAAATGCACAGATGCACACAGTTACCCAGGATGAGAAGCCTTCACGGTTGAAGTGTGCGAGGAGTTTGTTTGGGCGGAGCGCATACTCCCAAGGTGGTCATCACTGTCAGCATTACCTGCACAGACTACTTGCGTCTACAGGTGGTGCTACGTGAGCGCTAGATGATTCGACCTGAGATGTGATGGGTACCTGGATGCTTTCGAAAGCCATGATTTTACTTTTGCTACGAGTGATCATACGGATTGAAAAATTAACGGAAAGAAACTAGGTGCGGTGAAAAAATGTAGGTAGAAGGACCAAATGTTGAGGAATGGACTTTACTTAGGACATTGTAACTTACCTAGGTACTTACCAATTTTTTTTAAGTGAAAATTAGGTATTAATTTCATTGAATTAAGTGATTTAATGCCACATCCCGAAATTGCCTCTGTTAAGTATAGTTTACGTAAGTTAATTTCCAAATTTTGTAACCATGGTATTTTGTAAGGTATAAATTAACGTTGGATTTTCAGAAAACTACATTTGAGATCATCATCATCATCATCCAGCCACAAGAAGTCCACTGCTGGACATAGGCCTCCTCCATGGATTTCCAAAAGACCTATTGGAAGCGGCCTGAATCCAGAGTCTTCCTGCCACTTGGATGAGGTCATCTGTGCATCCTGTGGCTGGTCGTCCTACGCTGCGCTTGCCGATATGTGGTCTCCATTCGAGAACTTTTCGGCCCCATCGGCCATCACTTCTGCGTGCTATGTGCCCCGCCCGCTTCCACTTCAACTTACTAATCCGCTGGGCTATGTCGACGACTTTCGTTCGTCGAGAAATTCCGAACATAGCCCTTTCCATAGCTCGTTGCGTGACCTTGAGCCTTTTTATTAGGCCCATAGTAAGAGACCACGTTTCAGTGCCATTTAATAAGTCATCACTGGTAACCAATGACCTTCTAAAGGTCATTGCTGGTAACACACACTGGTTGTATAATTTTGTCTTGAGCGACATTTGAGATATTTTATTATCTTTCTAGTATAACCTAAACACCTATAAACATAATTACCTATTATCACCACAACGTCAATGTTACGACTTTTCTTATGCTGCCATATATATATATTTGCCAAACAAGTATCTTTCTAGTCTAGTACATAGCGTCTAAGGGCTAAGCCGCGGACAGACAGACGGATGAACGGACATGGTGATACTATAATGGTTCCTTTAGACTACGGAACCCTAAATGTCAAAATACGTACGTAGGTAGGTAACTTTGTCATTGTAACTTTCATATTTTATGTCTCGCTTCTTGTGTGCAATAAAGAATATTCTTATCTTATCTTATAGTCTGTGTAAAATATCGGACTCTGTCTGATTATTGTGTCTTTCTATTGCTTGAAATGGCTGTAAACAAGTTTATGCACCCTCGTAATATTTATAAAAATCCTCCTGATTTTGCAAAAATGTCTAATCAGTACCCAGAATTTTCCGAAATTGTTATCAAGGTAAGTATGTAAGGTTAGAAAAAAGTTTACTTATTCAAGTTTCGTTACTACCTGCTTATAGAATTAAGAAAGCAGCAAAAACTTTATTATATGAAGGTACTAAATAACTATTACCTACCTAACACACCATAAATGCGCCTTATTCACTTGCACTTTAATCACTAACCCAATTTTGTTATTTTCAGGATGTTACAGGTAAAGTTAGTGTTAACTTCAAAGATCCTAAGTCCCTTCGTGTTTTAACCAAATACCTGCTGAAGTGCGACTTCAACCTTGATGTCGAAATACCAGAGGATCGACTAGTGCCCACATTACCTCTCCGTCTCAATTATATCCTATGGATAGAGGATTTATTGACTTCAGTACAGAGGAATGAACATGTTGTTGGAGTAGATATTGGTACGCGTTACTTACTGATAGACATAGACATAGACATAGAGAATAAAGTTACACATCACTTTCTGGATTAATTTCTTCATAACAGGAACAGGAGCGTGTGCAATTTATCCACTGCTAGCAGCTGTAAAGAATAAATGGCGCATGGTGGCAACAGAATCAGATGTCGACAGTTTGAATAGAGCTAAAACTAATATAGAAACTAATGGTCTGCAAGAACTTATAATTGGTAGGTAATCATAAATACTGCATTCATTTCTTTTTTCATTGCTGTTTTGCTGTGGAAGATGATATAAGTATATGTTTTTTTGTTTTAGTAAAACACAATGAAGCAAGCTCTGTAATTCAACATTTACTGTCTACACAGGATTCGGAAACTTATGACTTCTGCATGTGTAATCCACCATTTTACAGCAACATGGAAGAGCTGTGTGAATCTCGGAGCATGGCCAGGTATGTACATACATACTTCCTGTCAGACTCCTTAAATTAGCAGTTATCAGAATACACACTACCCAGCTTCTTGTAGACACCAAACTATTTTCATATTATAAACCTTTTATGATTTCAGGCCTCCTCCAAAAAATGCGTTCACAGGGTCACCTCAGGAATTGATAACCAAAGGTGGTGAATTAGAATTCATAAGAAATTTAATAATGGAAAGTAAATTATACAAATCCAAGATATTGTAAGTTATATTTAACAATTGCTATTTAATAATCATTTAACAATAATAATACTTTGTCAAAATTACACCGGTTCCTTTAAACATGTCATGACAGATAGAATTTTTTTTAACTTCCATTTTCTGTTTTCAGAATTTACACAACTATGGTGGGTCACAAATATAACTTGAAAGAGTTGCTGGAAGACCTTAAATCTGAAGGTATTCAACATACATACACAGAGTTTTGTCAGGGTCGTGTGACCAGATGGGGAGTAGCTTGGACATTTCAGAATTATGATTTGTCTAAATTAGGTTGGTTTTTTTGTAACAATTATGCAGAACTAAGCATTTGCAATGTATTTAGTTTGATGTGGTACTTTTAATTTATTTCAGTACCTCCAAGAAATAAAGGCCGAAAAAAATGCACACCAGTTACTTTTCCTGTACCTCCATCTCAGGACACTTCCAACAATTTTGATTATATAGTAAGTAAACTGAAGTCCATACTTGGTGATTTAAATATCACTTATAACATTATCAACAAAAGGGGGAACAGTTTGACCTTCATTATACTAGCAAAAGAAAATACTTGGTCCAATCAGAGAAGAAAAAGGAGATTAATGAAAAGATTACTTGTTGAAGAATTTAAGAAGCCAAAAGTGGAAGCGAGCCCAAGTGAGACTTGTGAAGAGGCTTGTGACAAAACTATAATACCTGTTGCTAACAGAGACAAAGAGACTGGAGCAGACCCGGAAAGTCTTCCTAACAATCGAAAAATGGGCTCCGACAATAGTGTAATTTCGAAGGCCAGCACTTGTTGCTCGGGAACAACAGAAACTGAAGTTATGAACAAAAGTAACCAATGCATTGTGCGTGCCTACACCAAAGTATTTAAAAAAGAAAGTGACTTCATTGTGGAGATGGAATTTTTGAATGGTACAGGTGGTAAAGAGAGTCTACATCAGATAGCTCAATACATAAAAAATAAATGGATATAAAAAAATACCTATTTTTTTTATTTGATTCGCCAGCGATTTTATTCGTCGTATGTAAAAGTAAAAAGACTACATACTGTCCCAAGCACGTGGTAGCCGTACCTATAGGCAGGGTCAGCTGGTTTTAAAAAGCTCGTTTAATATGAAGGTTTAGGTAGTGTTTCTGCAATTAATTTCGCAATAGTCGTATGTAGGTAATGTAAGTTTTCATAAACATGCGCGGAAATATTGTCATTACTTTTGAATAAAGAACACGCGAAGTATCATATTTACGTAGACTGAAAAACCAAAATCACTTCCCGGCGCGTTCTTTGAATTTGAAACGAAGAGCGCGCGCCGGCAATCAGGGTGACCATCTCAAAAAACGAGAATCTGCTTACGGCACAGTCGACTGTGCCACCGCTGTGAGCGTAGTTACGCTGTCCGGAGTCGATGGTTTCTGCAGTCTATCCGTAATGCGAGATGAAGTCTGCGCCGATGATTGGTATGTCTACGTCGGCCACAACGAAGTTCCATGTGAAGTCTCTGCGCAGGCCTAGATTTAGGTACATCTTCATTGTCCCGAATGTTTTGATTGATGTGCCATTGGCTGCTGACAGATTGTAACCGGCTATTATAAAGCCGTGCGTTACTCCCAGCGTGAAGGCTATCTCTGGTTTAAACAAATATCACCAGCTTTTGGCTCAATACCAGGAACTCACGAAGCCCTCTGGCATCGACAGGCAGGTGAAACATACGACGGTTCACTACATCCGTACCACACGTGGCCCCCCGGTTTTCTGCAGACCAAGACACCTTGCTCCAGATCGGCTGAAGGTAGCCAAGGCACAGTTCGAAAAGATGGTCCAGGTCGGAACTGCGCGCCGCTCAGACTCACCGAGGGCTTCCGCACTCCACTTAGCGCCGAAAGGTGACGGCTGGAGACCCTGCTGAGACTACAGAGCCCTCAACAACCGCAACATTCCAGATCGATACCCGATACGTCATATCGAGGATTTTGCACAGAGACTAGCTGGCAGCACAGTTTTTTCAAAATTAGACCTTGTAAAAGCTTACAACCAAATTCCCGTTTGTCCTGACGATATTCCAAAAACCGCCATAACCACACCATTTGGACTTTTTGAATTTTCCTTCATGTCATTCGGATTGAGAAACGCCGCACAATCGTTCCAAAGATTTCTTGACGAAGTGCTCCAAGGCTTGAATTTTTGTTACTCATACATTGATGACATACTCATCTACTCAAGAAACCACGAAGAGCACCTCGCACACGTCGAGAAGGTTTTCCAGCGACTCAATGAGTACGGAATGCTCCTGAACGAATCAAAATGTTGCTTTGGGGAAAGCGAAATAACTTTCCTTGGCTACAAAATTTCTGCTGAAGGCACTCAACCACTGGACGATAAAATCTCGGCCATCAAAGAGTACCCACCACCTAAGACTGCGAAAGGTTTGCGAAGATTCCTTGGAATGCTGAATTATTACCGACGGTTTATGCCAAATGCAGCCGAAGAACAAGCCTCACTGCACGAAATGCTGGCTGGGCTCCCTGACCTGGACACCAACACAACAGCAGGTTTTCGAAAACTGTAAGTCGAGTCTCTCAAGATTTACCCCAATGCACCCCTTGCTCTTGTCACTGACGCATCCAACACCGCTATAGGCGCAGTCCTACAACAACTCGTCGACGGCAACTGGCAACCACTAGCGTTTTTCTCAAAGAAGATGACCAAACCCCAGACACAATACGGCGCCTACGACAGAGAGTTGCTAGCCATTTATCAAGCTGTCAGGCACTTCAAACACGGTTGAATTGAAGGTCGTCATTTCATCATCTTCACGGATCACAAACCCATTACATTCGCATTCAACCAGAAGGACCGAAACTGGTCACCCCGACAATTAACGTACCTGGATCTCATCGGACAATATACCACAGACATCAGGCACATATCAGGCAAGGATAACCTGACTGCTGATGCTCTCTCTAGGATTGAATCCATCTCAGCGACCCCCGACCCCCTTACCATCTCCCGCGCACAGGAAGATGATGCGGAACTTCAATCACTACTGTCGGGCGGATCTTCATTGAAACTTCAGAAAGTTCCGGTACCAGGCACAGACGTGACTTTGTTCTGTGATGTGTCACAAGCCAGACTTCGTCCTTTTATCACGAGTCAGTTACGTCGTCAAGTCTTCGACTTAATCCATGGCATGAGTTACACAGGCACCAGATCTACAACAAAGATGGTATCACAGCGGTTTGTATGGCCTTCGTTACGCAAGGACTGCCGTACTTGGGTCCAAACCTGTCTCGCATGCCAACGCGCCAAGGTACAACGACACACAGCAACACCACTTGGAGTTTTCGAGTCACCTGGAGCACGATTTGCACACGTTCATATCGACTTAGTTGGACCATTACCACCGTCAGAGAACTACAGATACTGTTTGACAGCCGTTGACAGGTTTACCAGATGGCCTGAGGTTACACCACTTTACGACATGACTGCCGAAACTGTAGCCAAAGCTTTCTACGAGACCTGGATAGCAAGATTCGGATGTCCTCAGATAGAGACTACCGACCAGGGCAGACAGTCCGAATCGCAACTGTTCAAGGGACTGGCAAAGTTGTGTGGTATCAAACTGCAACATACTACTGCATACCACCCTCAAGCCAACGGCATGGTAGAGCGCCTACATAGAACCCTGAAGGCAGCGATCATGGCTCACAATAACACGCGATGGACGGAAGTGTTGCCCGTTATCCTGCTCGGCATCCGGACAGCATGGAAAGAGGACCTAAAAAGCTCTGCTGCGGAACTTGTTTATGGAGAGCCACTCAAAGTTCCCGGAGAGTTCCTACAAACAACTTCAACTCTAGCCACTCCACAGACTCAGGATTTCGTTGCCAACCTGCGGGAACACATCGCAAAGTTGAAACCAACCCCAGCATCAAAACACGGCAACAAATCTCTGTTTGTACATGAAGACCTCGAGAGTTGCACACACGTTTTCTTACGCAAAGATGCATTACGCGCCGCTTTGGAAGCGCCGTATACGGGTCCGCTCAAAGTGCCGAAAAGGACTAGCAAAACAGTCACTGTCGACACATCGCGAGGACCAGTGACCGTTTCCATGGATCGTGTCAACTCGCCGATGACCATCCGACTCCACCCTCGTCAGTCCCACCCACAGAAGCAAACAAACCACCTGCAGCACCAAAGAACGCACAGAATGCACCCACTGCCATCATCCCGCGCCGCAGCTACACAACGCGGTCAGGACGAAGAGTCAGATTCAAGGATATTCCCCCGGATTAACTCTCTCCAAGGGGGGGGATGTACCTAGTGCATCCTACATGGAGCGCTCGCGCACCTCACGCGTGCTGGCCGGCGGAATGATCCCGCCGCCGCCGCGCGGCTCATCTGTCAAGAGTCAGTGGTTTTCAAGTCACTCGTTCTTATTGACACGAATTTTCTCGCATACCAAATTACATCCTGCAAATCCCTTCTGGTGGTTTCAATTGCTGAGGAGGCAACGCCCCTCACAGGTGGTAGGAAGAAGAAAGGTTTTAAGAAATACTATTGATGAAGATTGCGAAGAGGAGGAGACAACACGCCACTTTTGGGACACCGGCAGTCGTATCAGATGAAGTAGAGAAGGATTCGTCAATACGTATACGTTGCCGGCGCCCCCATGCAAGTAACTACGAAACTAGTCAATCACCTTAGGAGATTATGTTCAGAGAGCACAGTATACCCAGCAAGATATCAAAGTCAACTGTGTTGAATGCATTGCTGAAATCCAACAACGTAAGGACAGTGACTTGACCATTATCCATCCCTAACCTGATGTCATCTGTAATTTTAACGAGTGCCGTAACCGTGCTGTGACCGTCACCCTAAACTTTTAGTAGAGTGCATGCGAGTAAAGAATGATGTGCTGTCGACTGTGTGTCATAAAGAGTTCCCAAACGTCAAACTTAATTTAAGAATTTCTAAGCATGACATCTGTCAAAATGCCGAGTTTAACATTATATTTTAGACAACCAATTCCCTGTGGGGGCGACTTTGCTACATCAAAAATCAAAATCAAAATTTTTTATTCAAAGTAGCACAGAAACTGCGACTTAATGAACGTTACAAATTAAACTAGGTGTCCATTTCAAAATCTAGATCATTTTGGAGAAAAAACGGACAAAAAAAAAAAATCCATTTAGAAATTGGTTCACCTGCTGTCGGCTGTATATGAGTTTTCACTGACGACGTTTAGGTGTGGTTGTGAACGGAACGGAAAGGGGCCTTTTCCCCAAACACAGATTACGATAAAATGTCAAAAGTAAAAAAAAACTGTCAAGTGGGTATTGATCTGTGAATGGAAATAAAAAAATCCAGAATTCAGACTAGTCCTTCTAGGGATGGGCAAACGGATAAAATATATCGACATATATCGTATCGATAATTTTTAAATATATCGATATATATTTACAAAAAATATCGACATTTCGATATATCGATATTTTTTTCCAAGATAGGGTCAAAACTAGATACCAATAAAAAGTAAATACACATGTGACATTATTTTATTTAAGCATTGATAAATGTAATATTGACTTAAAATAATTCAAACCAGTATTCGTCTGGTATGGACATCAGCAGCACTCTTTGATGTGCTCCCCGGTCAGTCTGCTCCTATTGTCCGGCACTGTTAAATTAACAACTGAAGCAACCCTTTCGGATGATACTGATGAAGCTTGACATATCAAATATTTTAGAGCAACCACGCCACTCGCCGACGAAAATGATGGTGGTGGATTAAAGACGCACACACGAAATGCAAGCACAAACAAGCAATCGAAAATGCAAGCGCACACAAACACACCCAGTATTAGATACACTACACAGTGACACCTAGCAAACAATTGTCAGTCAGTGTCCGTACCTAATCTATGGTTCTAGTTAGCTCTCCTTAAGTTGGCTCCACTGCACAAACCACAAACGGATCATAGACTAGATATTTTTTTATTATGTTCGAAGCGAAGGAAACATACAGCCTACTAAACCTTTTCTTTAGAATAGAGATCGAATTCTTCGGATACATGAAGTGAAGCTTGAGCGGAGAGAGCTGTTCAAAATACATCGGTTTTGATATCCGAAAATATATATCGAAAATCGATAAATCGAAAAAAATATAATCGCCGATATATATCGATTATTTCCTGGAAAAATATCGATATTTCGATATATCGATTTATTTTACCCAAGCCTAAGTCCTTCAATAACTTGACACTGGCGCGGCGTAGGCACAACACAAACCGTGCAGAGCCAATAATCCAAAAAAAAAAAATCCAAGACCATCTCTCGTTTTTTAGTTTTTCAATTTTCACTGCAGATTATTTGGTCTAGCGTGAATTAACTTAATTCCTATCATGGTGTCCGATCCATCACAATCGCAACAAAAGGCTGATCACGTACTAAGCGAAGAAAGAGCTAAGTCCCCACAGCTGGAGCAAGATGTTTCTAAAGCAACTACCCCAATGAGCGAGGGTGAATCGAGCGCACTACCCGTAAAAGAAGCTGTAAAGCAGTCGCCTAAGAAGCCTAAGAAGAGAAAACCTAAAACCCCTCGGGACGAGACTGCGCCTCGTCAACCGCTTACAGGTACATATAGGTCTGTGAAATAAATTCTCGTTTCAGTACCTACATAGGTCAATGTATGTTAAAAATGTGGTAGGTTATGTCCGGTAAGTTTTTCGACGGAGTACATAAGTTAAAAAACTAACTTTAAAAAAATATCTCAGGTTATGTCCGGTATCTGAATGAGCGTCGAGACCAGTTAAGAGCAGACCACCCAGAGCTTGGATTTGCCGAAGTAACACGTCAACTTGCCAGCGAGTGGAGTAAGCTGCCTGCTGAAGAGAAACAGCAGTACTTGAATGCTGCTGATCAGGATAAGGAGAGGTAATTTCGTTAACTCATTTCTAGGATGCCTCAATCAAGTGCTGCCCCCTTGGTTGGGGCATCCTGGAATGTAAAACAGTGATTTGTTATGGTCATCAGTAACATATTTTTATCCTGGCATGAATTTTTTTGGCTGGCAGCACTAGACCGAACAGCTGACTTAAAGTAGCTCAGTAGATTTTATTTGTAGTAAGTAAAATTTTTAGCGTATGTATTTTGAGTCCAGTTGGACGTAAATTCATTTCACAATACATAGTAGTGAATTTAAATCAAAGTTCCTAGCGAAAATCAAAGACACACGAAAAAAACTTAGGCCTTTGCATCTACGTGGTGAGATGATTTATACAGCGTCCAGTGGCACCTTCACTCTCACTAGATGGGTTAAGGAACCACTCGGATGCTGCAGTGCCTGGGACATATTTTAGATGGAGTAGGCTTGCACAGCACCTATACCATCCTGACAGCTTAGTCAGCCTAGCCCACAGGAAAGACAAGTCAATATGTGCGGAGCCAATCAAGCCGTGGGTTTCCTCATGATGTTTTCTTCTTCGTTACCGTGGGGTATGTGAACCCCCAGGGGTTTGCCATTTGATGGTAGGGGGTTCGCGATGTAATGTATTTTCATACGGACTTTTCTGTGGTTACGTCCTTTCCTTGTAAAATCTTCACCATAGACCATTTTAAATGGCGTTTATCGAGTGTTTTAAGGAATCGTGTTTTTATAAATAAGACCATCGGACTTTATATTTATAGTCTCTCTACATTGTTTCTTGCTGACAATAAAGTTGATTGTTAAAGGCTGCTTTGTAGAACGTATCGTCGACATAATTCGGCTGAACGTACGACGTTTTTCGGTGTGTTGTACGGTATGGCTGCGACATCTATATCATGATAAAAATCGGGACTAACTAACCATTTTTATATTGAAACATAGGATTTGAACGTCTAACAAAATGCAATATCTGGCGTGAGGAAGCACCTAAGGCGTTTGGAGTCGGAGGTGGCTGGGCATGCCTCACATGTTCTCTTTACAATTTTTTTTTTTTTTTTTGTAGTGTTTCGTGTATTGTGTTATTTTACCTACTTGTTTACTCTATCTTTCTGAGACAATTTGATAAATGTATTTTGTCTTTCTTTCAATATCTGTAAAGGTAACTTCACGAGGGGTCTAGATATTGTGCTCTACTTTGGACCAACCCTACGAAAAATAGGTAGGTACGAAATTGCACGTAATTTGTAGACCCCACGGTTTTTGGAAATGAAAAAAATCGCATCGAACTAGGTGAATCTTTAATAAAACACAAAAACCTAAATTACTGGAATCATGGGGAAATTCACGTAAAAACTGGTTTTTGTATGCACTTTAGGAACACAAATAAAATTCCCAACCAAACGTAAAAACTGGTTTTTGTATGCACTTTAGGAACACAAATAAAATTCCCAACCAAACGTGCCAACTTTTGAGCAAGAAATAATTTTTCCGATGTACGGAAAGAAAAAAAAGTCCTTTTATTAAGTATTCATATCTTCTTAAACAAACATATTTGGCACTCGGGTGTCTCGTCTACTATTTGAAATGATAGTCTTTCAGTTTTATGTAATAAAAATGGGCACTTCCAAAAATCGGGTATCGAAACACACTGGCGCCGGCCAACTGAGTGGCCCGGTCGGATCCTGTGACGTCACAATAGCGTTCAAGCCTCGTCGGGCGCATTTTAAAACATCCAAATTTTAAACTTCTCTGTGTCATTTCTTTATGGATTTGAGTAATTCAAAAAGTAATATGCATTAAATTTTTTACTCCAACCGCTTTAGTACTTACAAATCCAATATTTTGATGTCCGAATGATCCTCATTCAATTTATGTACGTACATTATTTAATATAATGTAATTACCTATAATAATGCTATCACAAAACATTTAAATATCCGATTGCTGCCAACTTATCTATTAATTTAGTTTCGTTTTTCCGAGTGCTGCACATCGGCACACTACTGGGTACTGACAGAAGACCAGCGTTGGAGTGGTCTTCCTGTCCACACCCACAAATTGTTGCCTTGTATTTTATGTTTTTGCCTGTACTTTTGTTGTTGTTTTTGTTTGTCTCATTTGCTGTAAAATTTTGCTTTGTTTTACTTCTGCCATTTTAATTGTTATACCTATATGTGTGTATCATAAGCAGCCTATATACGTCCCACTGTAGGGCACAGGCCTTCTCTCAGAGAGAGAGTATGGGCTTAATCACCACGCGTGCCAACCGCGGATTGGCGATTTCAAGCGCTGAGGTATGTGAATAGCTCAGACACTCAGGTTTCCTCACAATGTTTTCCTTCACGGTTATCGAGTGGTATTGTTACTATAACTTTACAAATGTACATAACTTAGAAAACAGAGTCATAGGTACATGCTTGCACTGGGAATCGAACCTGGGTCTCCCGCTTCCAAGTCCAATGTTCCACTGCTCTCTACCCACTAGGCTACCACCGCTCTATGCAGATCCATAAATGTTTATTATTATTGGTAACCAAAATATGGCCAAATTATTCAGGCTTTAGAAATGTTTTTATCTATTAATAAAACTCAACAGGTACATCAGAGAGTGGACCGAATACAAGAAGACTGACGCTTACAAGGAGTTCCGGCGTCAGCAAATGGAACTGAAGACTCAGACAGGAACAGTGACAGGTGTTGCTGCATCAAAGAAAATGAAACAGGCATTGCTGATTGAACCAGCTCCTGTCGCTAATTTGAGTAAGGTTTATTGTATTATTATTTGTGTCTTTGTAGGTTTCTTGTTTTCTCACTTATAAGATATTTCTCAGACAGGAAACTGAAATGGCAGCCATATGATTTATCTCTAAAAATTTATACATCTCTATGACATACCTACTATGTCCTATGTATGTAAACATATATTGTATATCTCGCACGACATACTATTAAACCAATATAACTCCTTAAGATGTCAAAAATTAAAAATTACCTGCTTATACAATATTAAACTCTGACTGACTGATAAACAAGAAAAGGTAAACTAAACATTATTCATTCAGCAGCACCCAGTAACCAGCCACCAGTAGAGGCCAACTTGCCTCAGGCTAATATGAATGGCTCGCCAGCACCACCTCAGGCCGTCCGCCAGTCCTCACCTCCGCGACCAAGGCCTTGCATTACTCCAGCATCTGTAAGTACATAATAATATGCATGATAATGACGATAATAATGACGACCTCGTAGCGCAGCGGTAGTGCATCTGCATACCATGCGAGAGGTCCCGGGTTCGAATCCCGGCTGGGGACAAAAAAAAAACCCCAGGTCTTGGATGTTTACATGTTTGTGATGTCGTTGTTTCTGGTTCCCACGACACAGGGTATCCTAGTGTGGGGTCAGAAGCAATGTATGTGCCTGTATGTAAATGTTTATGTTTAAATGTTTATGTTTATGATCTTATATATAATGTGAACCTCGCAATTTTAAGTTATGCTTTATAATTAATTTTGGTCAACTTTTAGGGTGAAGATGGGGACACAGACATACCTATATTCACTGAGCAATTTCTTCAGCACAACAAGTTGAGAGAGTCGGAACTGAGACAACTGAGAAAAGCCAATTCTGATTTTGAGCAACAGGTAACAAATTATTTTCTTACAATTTTTTTTATTTTTATTTTATTGACGAGATTAGCAGAGAACCGGCGAGGTTGGTGTGATGGTGAAGAGGTCTATACAGTCACTGAGCGTCTTTCACGGGCTGTATATCGATAGATCGATAGACTTATATGATAACCAATTTGGCAGCCTAAATTAAGCACCCTTATGGGGAACAACATTTGTTTTCGATTTTACGGAAAAACAGAACGCAGCCTTCGCTCTTGTGCAGCGGCTATGACATCGCACGCTACTTCTCAGTTGGCCGAAACACCGTGAGACGGCCGGAAGCGTTGCATTTTGAATAGGTAGGTAAGTCTTTCAAATTGATTCTACAAAAAGTGATTTTTTCATCCTCATTATTCAATTTCTAATATCTCGCTCGCTTAGTGTACTGTTGTTAAGCGAAGTGGACTCGTCGTCTGGTGATGCGTAATCATGACAACGAATTGTTTTGCTGATGATATTTGAAACAGATTGCGACATAAATGTTTTGTTTTCATCATTGTCATTACCTACCATCATTGTATGCGATATTGTGTGGCGCCGGTCACTCCATTTCCTTCCGTGGAAGTCGTAGAAGACGACTAAGGAAATCAATTACCAGGAGACGGGCAGCAGCGTCTTCTTGAGATTCCAACCGCATACTGCGATCGCCAACCCGCCTGCCAAGCGTGGCGATTATGGCAAACCCTTCATGGTTAGGAAAACCATGATGGAGGCCTATGTCCTGTAGTGGACGTCAAATGGCTGATGATGATGCGATATTGATATTGAGGCCAATGACTCGTGTAGAGCTCAATGACATTTTACATTGATACTAATGATGGTTTGTTGAGCATAATGATTTTGCAACCGAAACGTCCTGGTTTTATTTGCATGCATAGGATTGTTTAGAACGGCACTGTACAACCACAGGGGTTGTTTAACTCTTCAATTTAATATATTTTTGTATTTTATTCAATATTAACTTATTATGTAATAATTATAAGTACATAATTTGTTACTTCACATAACATTATATTTAAGATTCTCTCATTTATGTACATCCATCTACCGACTATATTCTTCCTGCAATCCACCCCATCCAAAGGTTGTCTGGAAGAGATCGCTCTAAGCGATAAGACCGCCAATTGTATAACTACTTAGACTAGGGGGTGAACCCCCTGCGCGCTTACGCGCGCCAACCCCCAGCCGCTCCGAGCTTCGCTCTCCGCGGCGCTCGGCCTAGGGCCTCGCTAGACACTTGGGGTAGGGATTTGATAAGTGGGAACATGTATGGTCTCGGCCTTCGGCCTCGGCCTGGACGGAGCTCGGCCTTCGGCCTCGCCGCGGCGGGGTTCCTCGTACCCGCTTCGCGGAGCTCGGCCTCCGGCCTCGCAAGTTTCTCCCATCTGGCTTTTGCGTTATTGCTTGTTCGCCGGAAAATGTATAGTCTCGGCCTTCGGCCTCGGCCTGGACGGAGCTCGGCCTTCGGCCTCGCCGCGGCGGGGTTCCTGGTGCGCGCTTCGCGGAGCTCGGCCTTCGGCCTCGGCCTGAACGGAGCTCGGCCTTCGGCCTCGCCGCGGCGAGGTTCCTTATCCCCACTTCGGCCTCGAAAAATTGTTTTTTTGAAAAATTTTTAATCTTTGTTTAAAATTTTGTACTAAAAGTCGATTTTCAGTACAAATTCTCCATACAAAATTTTCTCATTTTCGATCGACGATATCTCGGCCGCCATCTTGAAAATCCAAAATGTCCGATTTTTCTCATATACCTGGGTCCTTTGACAACCCGATGCCGTTTAGGGCACGTCTCCAGCATGTGCCCAGTTGGCTGCCGACTTTTTTGCGCAGAGGTCGATTTTTTGGGCGGCCATATTCTCGCCCCTATTTTGAATTTCGAACGTTCAAAATTTTTTTTCACAATTAGATCATACAACAAACACCCGTTTCAAATTTCATCCAAATCGGACAGTAAACAAAAAAGTTAGCCCATTTGTATGGGAGAACGCGTTCGAAATTCAAAAATCGGCTTCATAGGATGGCTGTATATCATACATTCCCTACAACTTTTTCATACAAAATTTTCACGTAACTCTTACCGTTTCCGAGGAAACCTATAGATGATCAGTCAGTCAGTCAGTCAGTGAGTATACCGGATTGTAGCTATATATATTAGTAACTAGGGGGTGAACCCCCTGCGCGCTTACGCGCGCCAACCCCCAGCCGCTCCGAGCTTCGCTCTCCGCGGCGCTCGGCCTAGGGCCTCGCTAGACACTTGACGTTGGGATTTGTCGCGTGGGAACATGTATGGTCTCGGCCTTCGGCCTCGGCCTTCGGCCTCGGCCTGAACGGAGCTCGGCCTTCGGCCTCGCCGCGGCGGGGTTCCTGGGGCCCGCTTCGCGGAGCTCGGCCTTCGGCCTCGCAAGTTTGTCCCATCTGGCTTTTGCGTTGTTGCTTGTTCGCCGGAAAATGTGTGGTCTCGGCCTTCGGCCTCGGCCTGAACGGAGCTCGGCCTTCGGCCTCGCCGCGGCGAGGTTCCTCATCCCCGCTTCGGCCTCGAAAAATGGTTTTTTTGAAAAAATTTTCATTTTTGTTTCAAATTTTGTACTAAAAGTCGAGTTTCAGTACAAATTCTCCATACAAAATTTTCTCATTTTCAATCGTCGATATCTCGGCCGCCATCTTGAAAATCCAAAATGTCCGATTTTTCTCATATACCTGGGTCCTTTGACGACCCGATGCCGTTTAGGGCACGTCTCCAGCATGTGCCCAGTTGGCTGCCGACTTTTTTGCGCAGAGGTCGATTTTTTGGGCGGCTATATTCTCGCCCCTATTTTGAATTTCGAACGTTCAAATTTTTTTTTCACAATAAGATCACGTAACAAACACCTGTTTCAAATTTCATCCAAATCGGCCGGTAAACAAAAAAGTTAGCCCATTTGTATAGGAGAACGCGTTCGAAATTCAAAAATCGGCTTCATAGGATGGCTGTATATCATACATTTCCTACAACTTTCTCATACAAAATTTTCACGTAGCTCTTACCGTTTCCGAGGAAACCTATAGATGATCTGTCAGTCAGTCAGTCAGTCAGTCAGTCAGTGAGTATACCGGATTGTAGCTATATATATTAGTAATATAAGAAACTATTTGTAATATCTTTCACCTGGTTGTGCAATAAAGTGTTCTCTATCTATCTGACTTAGTGAATCTGAGCAGTAAAGGCAGATGTTTCAGCGATAATAGGTTCACTGATGTAAAATTCGAAAAGAGCAAAGAAGCGTGACAAAAATAACAAAATTTATGCAAAAGGTGGCGTTACCCAGAAATTAAAAATGACTGAACTACTAGCTGAAATCAAAGAAAAAAGAATATGACAATAAAAGGAATTCTGTAGCGTTTTAACTACGGTCTACACAGTCAAGGCCTTCGTCAAGTCACAGAGGACGCCTAGTATAGGCTATAATAGCATCCTTGCGATCCTCCGATACACTAAATACATATATGTTTAACTAACATGATTTCCGAGTCCATCGTAGACCACCCTTGCGTGAAACCAAATTGCTGACTATTTTACACATTTTGTTTTTATAATGAATAAAAATATTTGATCGAATTAAATACTGACATACACCATAAGTATTCAGTTATTTTATATAGCTTTTTTGTACGCTTTAATCACGGTATGGGCTTCAATATAGTCGAACAAAAAGACCAGGTGTGTCTAAGGAAAGGAAAGGAACTCTTATTTTTTGGAGGCCTGTATCGAAAACCATTTCGAGAACAGAGCCCAAAGAAGCAATATTTCCATGTTAGAGGAATAAATATTGTCTAGTTAAATTTATATTCAGCAAACAAGAAAATTATCAATGCCCTTCATTTGAGTTCTACAGTGACGTCACATTTAAGGTAATATATGGCCTTTTCGTCTGTGCGCCTCCTTCCTTTCAAGCTGACAGTTGTCAAACTGACGTTGTCAAGTCTGTTGTGGTTTGTCGCCGGCTTGAGGCTTTTACTCAATGCCGAGTTTGCGCCACCATCTCGATTTCTATAGCTAGGATATGTAAAAATCTTTGCTCCGGCTGTTAGTTGTTTGCACAAGACGGTACAAAGCATCTAACGTACGAGCCGTGATTCATTTTGGAAATCTAATGGGCAAAAGTTTCTTTACAGCCGTCTAAATGTGCAGTGGTCGTCGAGTAAAGTAGCAAATCAAGTCCGTGGGCGAAACAACCGGGTCAAATGTAACCGAGCTATAATTAGGTGTCCAGATTTATAAGCGAAATCGTGGTTATTTAAGAGAATAATGAAATAGGAATCTAGAGAAAACACCAAAACACAATCTTTGAATGAAGTGTCAGCACAGGCAGAGTGTCAGTCAGCCAACCACAACAGACCACAGACTGATATCCACAGACAAATGATTTTGTTAATTTTTTTTACCCGTACAAATGACGTCACACTTACACAATATTTTTATAAAATCATAGCGAGCAATTAACTAGATTTATCGCAGAAAAAATTATATTAGTTTCTTATAATTATGTCTTAATTCAGAAAAACATATAATAAGTAGCTCAAAAAAAACTTTTCGTTGCGAATTGGAACATTTGTAAATTGTTCAAAATGGTACAGTAATGTCTTTTTTAGAATTTATTAATTTATCATCTATTTTTCGTGAAAATTTGCGGTCTCCTAATTTGGATTTATGTGTTTCCTTATTTATAATAGTGAACTTATTAGAAGATTTAAGGATGTTATATAACCGCGTTTTGCTTTGTTGCAGACAACCGACTTAATTTCCAATGCACTTTAACATACTGATTAAAACTGGGATCATATGTGAATCATGTAATATGACCTGTCTTTTTCTTATACAGTGAATAAAGCGTGTCACTACTTTTTCGACTGCCTTTCGAGGTCCATTCGCTAAATCCTACTTTATTTAAGAATTAGTCCATTACTGCAGCATAAAAAAGGGGTCAACCTCGGAATGAGAGAGAATAAGCTAAATGTTTATATATACCTTCATAAACAAACCGAGATAATCTTTGTATTGTTGAACTTGTAAAAACTTATACCTACCGCAGATACGAGAATTTACGACTTTTTAGAAAAATGTTGTATACGATAATTCAGTTTATTATCTCTCAATCCGAGTTTGATCCTAATTTGATTATCCTACAAAAATGTCATTATTATCACCGTGTATCATTATCAGTAGCACCATAATTTCACAATAGTAGATTGTGTCTCAAGGAAGCAAAATGATATATTTACGGCGAGGGCGGTATATAGAATCCCGAGCGTAGCGAGGGATTCTAAAGTAGAATCTTGAGCGTAGCGAGGGATTCAAGTGTTTACGCCCAAGACGGAAATAATTTTGCTACCGAGTGACACATACTGCTTTTCACACCTGCTATAAGGAAAATTTAAATCAAACACAATATCTGCCGTGGAAGACAATTATGATCGATTGCAACAAAATAAAAATCGAATTGGAATTACATTTTGTGAAAATCTGCACACGGATCATGCTGAGGGCAATAAAAAAAAAACTAGAATATCAGGGAAGAAAAGTACAACTAAAATATTATGGAAGCAATTCTCTACTTTAAGGAAGCAAATAGAAGCAATTACTGACATCGATCGTCAGCGTCAGAATGACCCGTCACTACGCGTATTTATCGTCGAAATTGTGATGAATAATTGCTGCCCAATTGCTTCTATTTGCTTCCTTTAAGTAGAGAATTGCTTCCATAATATTTTAGAAGAAAAACAACATTTAAGGGTGACCGTACATCCTGACGTCAGGTTGACCGGTCACCTAGCCATAACACCAAACTTTCGTGGAATCACTGAATTTCTCATCGGGCACCATTTACTGCCCATTTGCTTCCTTCATATTGTAAAAACTCCGCACTCGTAGCTATTATGGAAACCAAAATATCAACATAGTTTAGATCCAGCGCCTGACAAAATGAAAATAGCAAAAATTATTATGATAACTGTTTGTTGTTTTGTTATTGTTCGACTGTACAAGTGCACTATGGACCTAAAGTCATTTAATTCTACTCGATATTGTTGTCCAAGTAATAAGAATCGTGTTGCTAAAAAAAAGGAAAATATGTATACATTAACCCTTAAGCAGGCCGCGGACGTATGCTTCCCACATAGATTTTTCGATGCCGTAGCCAGGTTTTGGCAAAGAAAAGCCCACAATCTGTCAAAATTTAATCATAAATATGTACTCTGTGGTTCCGATTAGCAAGCTCTGTGTATACGAACGAATTTGTGGGAGCTATTTAACCATTGCCTGTTCAAATTTATCAACTTTTATATACTAGCCTTTTCACCCGACATTGTTTGTGATTTTTTAAATATTAAAATTTTTACTGAAAACTACCCATGATTTAGATTTGTTTTACACAAATTATACTAAAATTGGGATTCTATTGCAAAATCTATTCAAATATCATCTAGAAATGAGCACCATTATTATTTTTTCAACAGAGGCTGCAACCGCTTAGAGATAAACAAATAGCAGATATCACATAAATTGTAGTCTCTACCCAGGCAATGGGATTATGTTTTCCCACATTTTTTTTTCAGGCTTTTCAGGCTTTTTCAAAAAAATTGTTGATAAGGAATCATACAGGGCGCTACTCAAAGCCTAAATCCATTTACACCACTTTATTTCTTGCAGCGGTTCTTCGGGGCCTGTTTAAGGGTTAACCATCAAACTGAAAGTAATGCTAACTATGACAGCGTGAGATATTATTATATCTACCCACCTTTAGTAACGCCTGAGTATCATTGTCATAGCAATTTTGAGTCTAAGCGCGTCGTTGCTCGTTTCATTTTGTCAGGCGCTGGATCTAACTATGTTGATATTTTGGTTTCCATAATAGCTACGAGTGCGGAGTTTTTACAATATGAAGGAAGCAAATGGGCAGTAAATGGTACCCGATGAGAAATTCAGTGATTCCACGAAAGTTTGGTGTTATGGCTAGGTGACCGGTCAACCTGACGTCAGGATGTACGGTCACCCTTAAATGTTGTTTTTCTTCTAAAATATTATGGAAGCAATTCTCTACTTAAAGGAAGCAAATAGAAGCAATTGGGCAGCAATTATTCATCACAATTTCGACGATAAATACGCGTAGTGACGGGTCATTCTGACGCTGACCTTTGATCCCTCATTTGAGGGAATCAAAGGATCTTTTCTGAATAGCAGGTGTGAAAATGAGTATTTATGGGTTGTTTTTTAGTGACTCCTTGTACAAAATTGTGTAGCTCTGCACTCAGGTTTAAAAAAAACACCAAAAAGTACTAAGAATAACGGTTTGAGTAGATCCACCCGATTATTTTTTTTTTTGCATCGAATTAAAAAACAGACTACAGAGGGACAGGGACAGTCGCCTTTTCATAACGTAATGGTAATATGGGTGGATTTTGCGGCACTGGTTTTTATTCTCCACTTAGCCATTTACCTGTTTCATCAAGTTGGAGCTGGAGGTTATTTGAGGCTTCATCTGCGTTTTCATTGCAAGATAGTATTGCGTTATGAAAATGAAAAAAAACTTTATTTAGAAAAGGGTTAAAAAAGTGGTTACTGGCTCCCAAACTAGAATTCCCTGTGCTATGGGTAGCCAGGCTTTTTCCAAAATACATAATAATATGTGTTTTACAATAGTTGCTAATAGCATCTAATATCTAAACGTTCTTATACCGTAGCGTAAGTAACGACTACAAGAAACAACACAAATAGCAATACCAGCTTACAAACCTTGAAACACGAGTCCCACTAATTTTTAATATGAAAGTTCGTGTTTTTTAATAATTATTATAACAACAATATATGTTAATTAGCACATAGTCTACATTACATAAATTTTAATAAAATGTACATTAAGTTGCAATGTTTTTTTTTTATTTGTTATTGTGGACCTGTATGTTATCGTCCCTATTATGTCCATGTAGGTTATACAGGGCGTCCCAAAGCTATGGGACATGAAGGGAAAGTACCTTTAATATCGTAGATAGGGTATTTTGCTGAAAGAAGACTTTATGTTATTTTTAAAAGTTAGTAATTCTGCATTCAAAGATTTTGTAAAAATTACTTGCTTCCTCTGGGAATCGAACCGAATTAAATGTAAAAAAAAACACCCCTACTTTTATGATGCCAATCGAAAGAATGGCAAAAAACTAATAACTCTTCTTAAGATTTTCTAAATGAATGTTTTCCTGTTTGGATTGGAACGAATGGACCGATTAGATGGCCAGATCCCCGGACCTTATACCATTAGATTTCTTCCTTTGGGGATACGTGAAAGATATGCTGTACAAAAAGCGATACGAGAACGTGGGCGAGTTACAAACAGAATTGTGCCATATATCCAGTATTCACCATAAAAAGATAAGAAAATCAACAGGCAGCGGACTCATTAAAAGATTGGCGATTTGCGTAAGACAAGAGGGATCACATTTTGAGCATTTAATTAATTAATTTACAAAACAATACCCACTTAATTGACTACGGCAGTTTCATGTATGTTTTTAATTTGATTAAAATGATTAATTTCACGCTGTTCCTTTCTTTTAAAGTATTATGTTACTTAAGAAGAGTTATTAGTTTTTGGCCATTCTTTCAATTGGCATAATAAAAATAGGGGTGTTTTTTTTTACATTTAAGTCGGTTTGATTACCAGACGAGGCAAGTAATTTTTACAAAATCTTTGAATGCAGAATTAATAACTTTTAAAAATAACATAAAGTCTCCTTTCAGCAAAATACCCCCCTATCTACGATATTTAAGGTACTTTCCCTTCATGGCCCATAATTTTGGGACGCCCTGTATATCTAAGCGCTGAGCGCAACCAATATTATGAAAAGTATTATTCGTAGAGAAAAAAAATACCACGTTTATTAATCTTTTAACCTGGCCTCTTTGATTGTATGAAAACATTTTTTACTGCAAGTTCTCCATTGTCCCAGAATGCGATCCTGCAGCGGCACGCAGAGGAGGTGAGCGGGGCGACGGCGCGGCTCCGTGCAGAGACCGGCGCCGCGGCGGAGCGCACCGCGGCGCTCGTGGCGCATCGGCGCGCGCTCGTCGTGGCGTTGGCTCACGCTCTGCAGACTGTGGCGCTGCCAGGTGAGACATACAGGAAGTGAACGGAGCGATGGCGCGGCACTTTTAGCGCATGCCCGCCCTGCAGACTGGCGCTGCCAGGTGAGACATACAGGAAGTGAACGGAGTGATGGCTCGGCACTTAGCGCATGCACGCCCTGCAGACTTTGGCGCTGCCAGGCGAGAGTCTCGAGACATACAGGAAGTGAACGGAGCGATGGCGCGGCACTTATAGCGCATGCACGCCCTGCAGACTGTGGCGCTGCCAGATGAGACATACAGGAAGTGAACAGAGCGATGGCGCGGCGCTTATAAGCGCATGCATGCCCTGCTGACTGTCTTCCTGCTAGGTGAGACATACAAGGGATGTGCAGTATGAAGGTGCAGCTCCGCAGCATTTGTGTCGCTTTGCAGAGCACTGAAACGCACAATTAAGCATCGGAAATCGCTGCTTCATAACCTCAGAGCGCTAACTTCCATGAGTACTTACCATCAGGCCCGTTTTCCCACTGGGCACTATGGGCATGTGCCCAGGGCCCCGCAATTAATAGGGGCCCCCTTGATCCTGCCAGATCACCAAACGATAACTGATATTTATTGAGAAATTATGTACAAAATATGTTTTATTGCTTACCTACTTTCTTGGTCTAATCCATTGAGTTAAAGTACTACGTAGTACTTTAACTCAATGGTCTAATCTAACAAAATAGTGTTTTGCCAAGGTTGCAGGGGCCCCATTATCGTAATGTGATCAGGGCCTCCAGTTGGTTAAAGACGGCCCTGCTTACCATCACTCCCATGGCACCAGAACTCATGAAGGTCAGTGCCCTCTATATATCATAGAGCCTCCACCACTCTCCCTGTCCAAATTTTTTTTTTATTCATGATCTTACTTTTTTCCCAGGTGGACCCAAGGGCGCTACTGAAGCCAACATTGATGAATATATGGAGAAACTACATGGACTGGTTGCAGAAGGCAAAAATAGTGCTGCTGTGAAGCAAGCTAGAGAAATTCTAAACAGAATTGAGCTCCCAATGAACTGAACTTGAGTAAAAACCTGTAATGTGTTTTAAAACTATGTGAAATTGAATTTAAAATAGTTATTAGAATAAAGAAGACATTTGTCATCAAAAGAAAATCTCAGTATGTAGCATGATGAGTAGATTAAAACAAAATGTTTAGTAAATCATTTTGTCTAATGATTTGAATAATAGTACAATGGAATTAAATTATTATCTTAAAAATTATGTAATTATTTCACCACTCCTACATAGATCAGTCTAATTTAGGGCATTATGAACAGAGTCAAGATCAAACTAGCTGTCATCATCAGAAGCTTCTTCAGCATCAGGATCATACCGGTGCAATTTCTTTCTCCATATTTTGATCAGCTGATCCCATGAGCGCCGGCTGTATTTGTTGCATTTATCAGGTGTCCTTGGATGTTCCTTTGTTCTCTTAGCCCTGAAAATCAATAGAAAAAACTTAAGCCTTTGATATGTCTGGTTATGTATCATCTAGTCATTGTGACAATGCTGTGTTGAGTAATACGAAAATGAAAAACATTGCAAAAATTGTATTGACTTTTAGAAGAAAATATAATAAGTGGCTTAAACATTATAACCTTCACAGGCCTGCTCTTATAATTATGCACACCATATCCAAAAAATATTTCAATCATCTTACTGTCAAATTCCATACTAATTGCTATCGAAAACATCAGGATTATAACAGAATTTGGTGCACATAATTAGGCCCCCTGATTACACACATCAAATCCTGTCTTGCAATAGCAATAAGTATGGAATTTCATAGATAGATGATTGGAATGATTCAGGATTTGGTACGGAATATAGGTGCTGATGTACCCACTGGAAAAAATATGCACAAGAACCATTAACATGGCCCACAACAGAGGTGGAGTTGATGCTTTTGTTGGCCTGAAGCTCCTCCGTATTAATTAGTTAGGTAGGAGAAGCAGGGAGCGATCGGATAATCACATTTTACTGTACTCACATAGGCACTTGTTTGATATAGTTGTGGTACCCAACAGTGTTTTTGCCATAGTCAATTTGCTTTTGGCGCCTTTGTAATACAGCTGAATCAGTCTCCAATTCCAGAGGTTGCCTTTCCTTAGAGTGACTGAAAAGAACACACAAATAACCTCACAAAAGTAATAGCCATAAATTTTATAACCATTCAAGATACATAATTACGTACTGTTTATCTTTATCACTTCTACTGTTATTTTTCGCTCTTTTCCATTGGTGTGTGTTGTCAGAGTCCTGATGTTTCATCTTTTCCTTGGTGGCTTTGCGGACTGGAGCTGGAAGTTGATTAGTATTTGAGATATTAAACAGCAGAGGCTGAAAGCAAATCGCTAATGTCCTGATGGTTTCCTTCACTGATTTAATGGCATCACTTACCAGTACCTAGTTGTACTTCCGCCGCCAAACTCTCGGTTTCCGCGCTGTATAGAGCATCCATAGTTATCGAAGTAATTATCACGGGCACGGCAGTTGAGTCTCTAACGTGGTTTGGTCGAACGGCAAAGCATACCCACGCTGACGGTCAAACTACAGAACGCAATAACGATGATAACCGAACTTTATCCACCAACCTCAACATTTACTAAAAGATTATGCAGATTTACTTAGTAACTCTTAAATGGACGCACGCAAAGTATTCTTTGGTGTATAAAAGAAACCAACCAAAGCAAACAACATAAAACGTCATACAACAAAACAACACACACGTGCGCGCGAAAAATAGGCACACTGCACCACAGAATAGCCTTGGGTAACTCAGGAGCCAGATATGAGAGGACACACATCTCCCTTGCCGTCATCTGTGTCCCAGTTATATCCCAGAGATGTCAACTATATCTGGCTCCCTCACTATATACTTTCAACTCAGTACGGTAGACATCTAGCTCCTGCTACTTTATCCAGCTCACACACAGTGCGCGAGAGCGAGACCGAGATCGGCTGAAATCGGATGCGTTCGGCAGCATTTCTCGTCGTAGTAATAAACGAGAGACGAGAAAGGGGTCACCAGACTCCTACAAATGTATTGACTTGGTGATCTTTTTGATCGCTATTGGTACGGATGGCTTGTTCGGTCAACATCGGGCATTTAGTCGCAGTACTCGTACTAAAAAGATGAACGGTAAAGACGATAATCATATAAAGTTATAGTTCACTTAATTAATGAGAAAACCTATATAAAGTGTCAAAAGTTAATTAATAGATATACATTTTGATTCTGGTTTGAACTCCTCTTATTGGAATAGACTGATAGTATTTTGGAGATATTGTGTAGTAGGTAAAATGACACTCGGAGTGGACAGAATAAGATGATTTATTTACAGAAAATATGCCTACTTATATACAGAAAGAGGTACTGATCGGGGAGTCCGCGGGGCGCGCGGGGAACGACATCACGCGATCCGCGGGGGGGCGGCCCCCGCGCCGCTGACGCGCGGTCGCAAGTTAAATACTCGTGGCGCGGGGCCTCGTTCCTTTTCTGCGCCCGGACGTCGAGCGAGCTGCATCTCCACTGTCGCCGTGCCACGTGGTCGTCGCTGCTGCCACTTGCTTCAGCTCGCTGAACAGTTCTTTTCAGAACTCCATCCTTGCTTCTATATCTTGCTACCGATATGTTTCTTATAAGATTGCGAACAGTTCTTTTCAGAACTCCATCTTGTTTCTTGCAACCGATGTGTTCAATAAAACATTGCGAAATACTTGCTGTTGTTTACTGATGTTATTGGTAATGGTAAGGTGTTGCTTGCTGGTACGGTAAGGTTCTGTAAGGTTGTTGTGGTAAGCAGAATGTTGTGGTAAGTAGCCACAGTATTCCCCCCTCAAGCGAAGCGTACAGGAGGCTTGATTAATCTGCCCGTGCGCGTTTGTTTGATTGCGGGCGGTGCCGATGTCGCGGCGCTTGGAGATTGCTGACTCGTAGGTATTCGCTGGACTGGCATTGTAGTTGCGGCTTCATTTTCGCTGCTAATTACGTATGCGGGCTTCAGTCGGTCGATTGAGACATTTGCTTGACGGCCAGGTAATTGTATCTTGAATATCTTGTGGTTTCGTTCGACGACACGATAGGGTCCTGTGTAGGGTGGCTGTAGAGGCTTGCGTACCGCGTCGACTCGTAGAAACACGTGACTGCATGTGTGAAGATCTTGATGAATGAAGATGTGTGGCTTGGCGTGGTGAGGTTTCGTGACAGGTCGACAACGTTCGATCGCGTCAGACAGCTGCTCCACGAAGTCGTAGTTCATCGCCGTTTGCCTCGGTGCAGAAGTGAAGAATTGTCCCGGCAGGCGGAGTGCGCGACCGTAGGTTAGTTCGGCCGGGCTAGTGTAGGTATCGGCGCGCGTCGCGGCTCGGAGTCCTAGTAGCACGGTCGGTAGGTCTTCCATCCACTTGTTGGTGTTCTCCAGTCTTGCCATTAGCGCTGCTTTTAGTGAGCGATGCCAACGCTCGACCATGCCATTGCTCTGCGGGTGGTAGGCGGTGGTCCGTATTCTCTCTATCCCGAGTAGTTTGGTGAGTGCGGAGAATAGGTAGCTCTCGAACTGCCGGCCTTGGTCCGTGGTCAGGGTAGCAGGACAGCCATGACGAGAGAACCAGCCTTCGTACAGGGTCTTCGCGACGATTTCTGCAGTGATGTCTTGTATCGGGAATGCTTCCGGCCAACGGGTACATCTGTCGATTGCAGTGAGTAGGTATTTATGTCCGCTCGCTGAAGTAGGTAGCGGTCCGACGATGTCGACGTGAATGTGTTCGAAACGCTCGCTCGTAGGTAGTGTAGCGATGCCACTTGAAGTGTGTCGTTGAACCTTCGCCCTTTGACACGACTCGCATGCCTTTGCCCAATCTCCGACATCCTTATTCATGGACGGCCAGAAATATCGCTGCTGCATTAGCCTGCGCGTCGTTCGTATCCCTGGATGGCTGACATTGTGCACGGTGTTAAAGGCGGTGCGGCGGTAGTCTTCAGGTAGGTATGGGCGGGCGTTTTCAGTAGACACTTCGCAGTATAGGCTGTGTGTTGAGAGCGGAATAACTACTTTCTTGATTTTCAAGTTAGGTTGTTGAAGTAGTTTAGGTATGTAACTATCTCGCTCTTGCGCGCAGGAAAGTTCTTGATAATCGATCGGTGATGGGCAGGATATAGCTTCGATTCTTGAGAGCGTGTCTGCGACGATGTTCTCTTTTCCACTGATGTGTTGTAGATTTGTAGTGAATTCGCTGATGAATAGCAGTTGTCGCACTCGTCGCGGCGTGTCGTTGTCGGACGGCGGCTTGTTGATTGCGAATGTGAGAGGCTTGTGATCTGTGTAGATTGTTAGCTCGTTGCCCTCGAACATTTTTCTGAAGTGTTTTACTGCCATGTAGATCGATAATAGTTCACGGTCGAAGGTGCTGTAACGCTGCTGAGTCTCACTGAATTTCTTCGAGAAGTAGCCGAGAGGTTGCCAGACTCCTCGTACTCTTTGTTGAAGGACAGCGCCGGCACTCTTGTCAGATGCGTCGCACATGAGGGCGAGGGGAGCGGAGGGGATGGGGTGAGCAAGCAAAGCGGCGTTTTGTATGCTAACTTTGCATGCTTCGAATGCGGCCGTAGCTTCGTCGTTCCATTGAATTTTCGACTTGTCTTTCTTCTTTGAGTTATGTAGGTATGCGTTCCATGGAGCCTGCAGCGTTGCGGCGTGAGGAATGCTTTCACGGTAAAAGTTGATCATACCGAGAAAACGCCTGAGCTCTTCGATGGTCTCAGGCTTGGGGAAGTTATTAATTGCGGCGATCTTATCTTCAGGCGGTTTAATACCGTGCTTCGATACAGTGTAGCCGAGAAATTTGACTTCTTCTTTGCCGAGGACGCACTTTGAGGGGTTAAGTGTTATTCCGTATTCGTCGAGTCTTTGTAAAACAGTTCGCAGGTCTTGAACGTGCTGATCTTCGCTTGCAGACGCTAGGATCACATCGTCGATGAATGGAAATACGTAGTCTAGTCCTTGTAGTACTTGATGTATGAATCGCTGGAACGTTTGACCGGCGTTCTTGAGGCCCGGGCACATTCGCGGGAATTCGAACAAGCCGTACGGTGTAGTGATGGCGGTCTTGTCGATATCGGCATCATATATAGGTAGTTGTGCATATGCCCGGTTCAAATCGATGACGGAGAAGATATTTTTCCCGCTCAGCTGGTAGGTGAAGTCTCGGAGTCGCGGTATTGGGTATCGGTCGGGCTTCGTAACTGCGTTCAGTCGTCTGTAGTCGCCGCACACTCGAAGGTCACCGTTCTTTTTAGGTACGACGTGTAGGGGACTTGACCATGGACTTTTGCTGGGGCGGCACAGGCCTTGCGCCATCATATCTTCAAATTCTTTTTTCACAGCTGCGTATCGATGCGGAGGGATGGGCCGCGCCTTGGAGTGTATGGGCGGGCCAGTGGTTTCGATGTAATGCTCCACGTTGTGCTTGGGACATTCCTTCATTGATGAGAGTCGAGTGACGTTCGGGAATTCGGCCAAGATGTCGTGATATTTCTGCTCGACGTCGATAGTGCGAATGGTGGGTTCAGTAGAGTTGCAGATCGGAACTTTGACGGATAATTTTGTTTTCTTGTCGATGATGCTTCTTCCTGCTATGTCGATGATGAGTTGATGATGTTCGAGTAAGTCGGCGCCTATGATTGGCTTACCGACTGCCGCGATGATGAATTTCCACTTGAATGGTCTTCTCAGCCCGAAGTCTAGTTCCAAGGTTTTTTCCCCGTAGGTAGGTATCAGCGTGTTGTTGGCGGCGTAAAGCGAGAACTTCGTAGGCGAGCATGTTGCGTTTTTTGGTTTAGGTATAACAGAGATGTTGGCGCCTGTGTCGATGAGGAATGTTAATTTTGACTTCTTGTCTTGAATGAACAGGCGGTGGGACTTCATAGCGTTGTTTGCCGCCTCACACAACGCTGGCTCTAGTTTTCCGGCTTCTCCTCGAAATTGCAGGGGCGCGTGCATTTAACTGCTTTGCTCCCGAAGCGACGGTGGTAGTAACATATTCCAATGTTTAAACTTCCGGTTACGGGCGCGCGTGAGTCGTCGGAGGCGGCGGCGGCGGGTTGCGGGCGGGGTGTGCGGGGGCGGGAACGCGAGCGCTGTCGTGTGTATTGCGGCTCGCGATCACGTGACCAGTTGTTGTAGTGTTGTTGCGAGTTCTGCCATTTTTGAGTCTTCAGTTCGGCGATTTCGCGCATAAGAAATTCAAGTTTCTCGTTGATGTCTTGGTTTGAACTTGCTGGTGCTGATTTGTGTGCGTCGACGGCAGCGATTGACGTCCCGGCGGCGGCGGAGTTGTGCGACATTTGTGTGCTCTCCATAATCTTGTCGGCCATTTTAGCGAGCTCGTCGATGTCCGCCGTTGTAGCGATTGTAGAGGTGACGGCGAGGACTGCTCGAACGGACGATGGCAGGTGTCGCATCCACAGGTTGCGCACGGTGTGGTCGGTCATCCCGTCGCCGGCGAGGTGCTGCATTCGGCGAAGGAGCTGTGACGGCTTCAAGTCGCCGAGTTCAGTTTCTGCGAGCAGGCGGTCGAGGCGGCGTTCGTCTGAGTCTTCATAGAATGCTAGGAGTTTCGTCTTGAGCGCTTCGTACTTGTTGGTTTCCGGTGGCTTGAGGATGAGGTGGTCCACGATATCCAGGTCTTGCTTGTCGAGTTGCCGGATGACGATGTCGAACATTGCTTGGTCGCCTTGTCTGAGCGGCTTCATGATGGCTTCGAACTGAGCGAACCAGAGGCGAAGTCGTTGATGCCAGACGGGTGGAATCCGCATGCTGAGGGATATTGCAGAGACGTCTTCATGATTTCCGAGGCGGGATGGAGCTGGGGCATCTTGCTGAGTTGCAGGTGCAGGGGCAGATTTTTCGTCGGCGCTTGACATCTTGAGGCTTGGAGTGTTTCAGAAGCTGCTTTCTTCCTTGGGGTCACCACTTTGGAGATATTGTGTAGTAGGTAAAATGACACTCGGAGTGGACAGAATAAGATGATTTATTTACAGAAAATATGCCTACTTATATACAGAAAGAGGTACTGATCGGGGAGTCCGCGGGGCGCGCGGGGAACGACATCACGCGATCCGCGGGGGGGCGGCCCCCGCGCCGCTGACGCGCGGTCGCAAGTTAAATACTCGTGGCGCGGGGCCTCGTTCCTTTTCTGCGCCCGGACGTCGAGCGAGCTGCATCTCCACTGTCGCCGTGCCACGTGGTCGTCGCTGCTGCCACTTGCTTCAGCTCGCTGAACAGTTCTTTTCAGAACTCCATCCTTGCTTCTATATCTTGCTACCGATATGTTTCTTATAAGATTGCGAACAGTTCTTTTCAGAACTCCATCTTGTTTCTTGCAACCGATGTGTTCAATAAAACATTGCGAAATACTTGCTGTTGTTTACTGATGTTATTGGTAATGGTAAGGTGTTGCTTGCTGGTACGGTAAGGTTCTGTAAGGTTGTTGTGGTAAGCAGAATGTTGTGGTAAGTAGCCACAGTATAAAAAAGAGCGCGTCAGCTGGATAAAGTAGGAAACAGATAAACTAGACTTACTCACCACTTGTGTCTTACGGCTCTTGTATCCAAACACACTCACTCGATTGTATGTCGTATGAGCTAGGATACAAGTGGTGAGCCAGATATGATACAGATATAGTGTGTCCCGGTGAGCAAAGATATGGGATATAACAACTCCCTCTAAGGACACACTTTGCGCAAGTCTACCACAGAACACATATACCCGATAACCCGATACCTCATACGCTTTGGTGGAGACTCCACCGTGGAGTTGACTGAGATATAAAAGTTTGTTACACGCGCAAGATAGCTCGTCAACTGAGCGTAGACTATTTTCCCTCAATCGACTGTCATAAAAGGGTTCTGTGATTGTAAATCAGTCATCTTGTGACTGTGTATGGATGGCGTTGACCACAGAGCGTTGACGGATAGACCGGATAGAGGTCATTGACGTGACTTTTTTTTTATCGTGGCAAAGCCGTGTTCGAGTTGCGTTCACTGAAAGCCACGATGTGACGTCATCATCGAATTTTTGTGTTTTTACTATTTTCTCGAAAATGCAGCTACAGAAAATACTGAAAGTAATTTTTACGTGCTTTGCAAAGCCAAATCTCGAAATGGTTTTCGAATTAGAACTCGTGTCAATTGATGCATTTAATTTCTCCATCTTTCTTGCACTCCGAGAAGTGGTGCTCTTCAGAGCAGATCGAGCATTTTTGTGTAGATTTGCAAAACTTGGCTCCATGTTTAAACCTGAAGCATTTGAAGCATTGTAAGAGCGGAGCTCTGTATTCGTTCACCCTAAATCTATACAAGTCTAGGTAGACATAGTCAGGTAAGTTCTGCGACATAAATGTCACCGAGACGGAACTGTATGGAAGCACCTCGCCGTTTACTTTGTTTGTGAAGCGACGCACGGTGATGATTTCGCATTCAGCCGAGAGTTGCTTGAACAGATCTTCGTTGCTGATTGTGGTAGGGACAAAACGAAGAACCCCGATTGTCTCCACCGACCTTGCTGGTATGTGTGCCTTAAAGAAGTGACTCTGCAGGAAATCCGCGTTCATCAAGAAGTTGTTTGCATTGATGGACTGACCGAAACAAACTCCAATCTTATTGGCATTGATGCGCTTAATGCCCACCACGCCCTTCACTGCCTTTTTAAATAAGTTGTTGATGAAGTCCGGGTTTTTATTCCCTAGTCGTTCACCGTCTTTCTCAGATTCAACAAAAACCATGTATTCTGCACTTACCATGTTATCTGGATATACTCTCTTGTACCCTGGTTTAGTGTAGGGTTTGTACATATCCTTGGAACTGGTGTTTTCTTTCTCACCCTCCGAACCGGAAGCTAATCTGGTTCTCTTCTTACTCCGAGGAGATGGGTCGGTAATATTCCCAGGGGGCAAAGCCCCCGGGGCATTACTCATATTGATGATCTTATTCGCAGTGCTTTTGGAGACTTAAAGTAAAAGAATGAGCAAAAGAAGTTGAAAAATTAATTTTTGAAAAATTAATTTGTAAAAACGCGCCCTTTCTTTTCAAATGCCCGCCAAAAAAAAACGTCCAGTGCGGTTTTTTTTTTTTTTTTTTATAATAGGTTTAACGGCTCTGGATACTAGTCCTTTTGAGCCTTTTCGTTTAGTTTATAAGTTACTTTAACACTTTCACTATTCACTATTTACAAGGTATTGATCGTATTCACTATGTATTTATAAAGTGGTGTGAAGGATCTTGGATCAGCAAGAAGTTCTTGAAGGCGCGTTGGAATATTATTTCCATAGATTGATTCGAGTTCTGTTATTAGAGTTAATCTGTGCAGGCCAAATTTTTGACAACTCAAGATATGGTGAGAAAGGTCAGCGTTATCCGTGCCACAATGTAAACATTTAGCGTCTTCAGCCAGATTGAGTCTATGGAGGTGAGTGCGAGTTTGACAGTGTCCAAATCTCATTCGGTTCACAATGGTTATATATTTACGGCAGTTAACTTCCTTGTTTTTGTGATACCAAGGTTGGGCGGGCGGGCTTCCTTGAATATCTGCATACCAGCTCCCTTTATCTTTGCTGGTTTCTTTCCAATAATCGCACCATAATGATTTCAGATGTTCATTCAAAGGTGCGTGCAGATCAGTAAACGGCGTCTTCAGGTCGGTGGAATGGTCCTCGTCGGGTTCCATGTTTGCGGCTCGATCAACAACTTCGTTCCCTGTGATACCTCGGTGCGAAGGTACCCATAAAAACTTAACCTTTTTACCTCTAACATCTAAACTGTACAAAATATTCCTAATTTCATACACTAAATAATTTACACTATATCTGAAACAGTTACCTTCCAGAGCTGATAGGACACTTAATGAGTCAGATAATATAATAATCTCAGAGACATTAATATCTTGCACATGAACAAGAGCTTGGTAAATAGCATAAGCTTCAGCTGTGAAAATACTACAATTACCATCAATTTTAAAGCATTTTGTTCTTTTTAACTGTGGATCATAAAAAGCTGAGCTTACTCTACTTCCTGACTTAGAACCATCAGTATACAATGAATAAAGATGTTTATCCTCCAAAAATTCCAGCAGACTGTTTTGGTTAGTTATTGAATGTTGCTGTATAAAATCATTTTCTAAGAGTATCTTGAAATCAGTCTTATATAGAGGCCATAAACTTTCTTTATGCATATTTACAGATATACTATTTAGATGGATTATAATTCGTAGCAGAGTTGGAGTGTTACCATTTAATATTTGTGTAATATTTGCATATGGGCCAACTGAGTGGTGTAAGATATCAATTGCTTGGTGTGGCACAATGTGGTCTAAGACACATCTATTGTTCTGAGCAATAAGTTTTAAACAAAATCTCTCAGCTAGTTGCAAACGTCTGAAATGTAGTGGAAGAATGCAGGCCTCGCATTGCATAGCATTAATTGGTGTTGAACACATAGCTCCAGTAATAATTCTGAGTGCTTTATTCTGAATAACATCTAGTTTTCTTAATGATACGAGGCTTGCATCCATGTAAGCAATACAACTATAATCAAAGTGACTCCTCATGATACTTTTGTACAACATAGACAGTATTTTGGGATCTGATCCCCAATGCACTCCGGCCAGAGACCGAAGTAAATTCAGTGCTTTAGATGCATTTTTAATGATATAATTTATATGACTTTCAAATGTTAACCTTTGATCTAGCAATATACCAAGGAATTTCTTTTCATTTAACCAGGGTAAGGGGTTATTATTATATGTTACAAAGTTGTCACTAGCAGTATTTTTCTTTGAAAAAACCATTGCTCCACTCTTACTAGGGCTAATGTCTAATTTAAGTTTATTAGAGTAATAGTTGTTTATCTGTACAAGAGCTTGGTTCAGATTATTTACAGCTATATTTACATCTTTATGTACAGAATATATTAATAAGTCATCTGCAAATTGCAGAAATTGAACACCCCTATGTGTCAGATAATTATTAATTTGACATGTATAAATGTTGTATAGCAAAGGAGATATAGTGGCTCCTTGCATAGTTCCTTTAAAGACTTGACCTGGTCCGTGTAAAATATTATTAAACTTTACATACATTGTTCTATTGTACAAGAATTTAAATATCCATTTACAGACACAGCCTGGGATACCAATCTCTGACAAGATGCTTACCAATATGGATGGATCAACATTATCAAAAGCACCTTGCACATCCAAGAATGCACAAACAGTGACCGATTGGCTATGAAATGAATTCTTTATGTCTGATATGAGAGAAGTGAAACTCTCAGTGGCGCTGCGACCTTTCCTAAAACCGAATTGTTAGTCAGGTAAGATTCTCTTTGATTCTACAAAATGATCAAGTCTCGTTTTAAGCATAAATTCAAATATTTTTCCCACACATGAAGACAAAGAGATTGGTCTGTAAGAATTGCAGTCGTCACTTGGTTTATTTAATTTTAAAATTGGTATGACACATTGTGTTTTCCAAGAATCTGGTATAGTCTGAGTTTCCCATAACAAGTTAAAGATGTCTAACAGGGTTCTTTGTGCATCTATGTGCATGTTCTTAATAAGTTTATAAGGAATATCGTCTAATCCGGGTGCAGTGTCTTTTCTAGACCTAATTGCAATAGTAAATTCTTGCATAGTAAAGGCACAAGAGAGAAAAGTACAATTTTCATTTCCATTTTGACTAAAGAAGTTATTTAATGAATCAATGTCTATTGCATTTACAGAAGGGGACGATGGTGCATACTTATCAATAAAAGCGGGAATCCATTCATCATTCTTTGGAGTCTTAGGTAATCGAATACGCTTAAATCTTTTAATATAATTCCAAATAGTACTAATAGGTGTATATCTGTTGAAAGATTCTACTAATTTAACCCAGCCATTTTTCTTTTTTTCCTTCAATAATCTCTTTTTAAATGCATCTAACTTTTTAAATTCAATGTAACTCGTTGTTGTGGAATCAGATCTATATGCATTTAAAGCTTCTTTGCTTTTTCTAACAGCGTCTGAACACTCACTGTCCCACCAGGGAACAGGTTTCCTTAAAATATTTTGATTAACTTTCTTAAACTTTGGTATGGTTAAATCCTTAATTTCCGTCAATTTTTCACAAAAAACATCGTAACTTTTAATTGGGTTAGAATAATCTAGGCTAAGTTGACCTAAGATCTTTTCTGTTTCAGATTCAAAGGTGGGCCAGTCGGCTTTTCTGTAAAGATAACGCTCTGCTTGGATACCAGTGTCATATTTCTCTACTGTGGTGTGGATATCAAGAATAGTTGGGAAATGATAACTACCCATGGCATCATTGTGTACTCTCCATTCACAGAGGGGAGCTACAGAAGGACTTATACAGGAAATGTCAATTGCAGAAGGTCTTTTTGTAGGACTACCTACTGTAGTAGAGGAACCTGAATTCAAAATGCATAAGTCATATTCATCTAATAAGTTATAAATGTCATTACCTCTTGAATTGGATCTAAGGCATCCAAAAGCAACATGATGTGCATTGAGATCACCTGACAATAGTATTGGACTTGGCAGCATATTTAATATTTGTTTGAGCCTCCTACATTGAAATCTGTGACGATTAGTATCCGGAGGATGAGCATATGTACAGAGTATCGATAAATTGCCAACATTGGTGGACAAAACTATAGCTGTTGACTGCAAATAATCATAAAAGGGTGTAGGAATTACTGAATATTTCAAATGTGATTTTATTAGAATTCCTACTCCTCCTCGTCCATCTTTTCCATTTTGAAATATAAAGTCGTAATTGGTAATTTTAAATGTACTTCTCTCTCTTAACCAAGTCTCATTTAAGAGACAAATGTCAATATCATTATCTTTTAAATAATTAATAAGCAAAGGCTTTTTGTTAACAGCTCCTTCAACATTAAATTGTGAAATTCTAATAAAAACTTTATCCATTTTGTTGCAGTGATTTAATTAATACTTCTTGGACAACAGAAGCATTGATCTTGCCCATATTACCGTTAGCTAATGTCACCAAGGCTCCAACCATGCCATTTAGAACAAAGTTGCTCTTTAATACTTCATCAATTAGTGTTGCATTTGGAATCGATTTGGGATTGGGTTTGGGAATGTCTTTTGAAACGTCCTTGTCTAATGGCAGTGTTATAGCTTTATTGTGTGTTCGTGCTTGTTTTAATGGGGGAAAATTTGTATTGTAATTTCTCACAATATTTTTGTCTTGGTTTCTGTGAGAGAAAGATGCAGCAATTTTTGCATAATTTTGTTTATTATTATTTTCTTCCATTTTGGTTTTTTTAATTGGACAGTCACGGGAAATTGCTAAATGAGGTCCATGACAATTGATGCATTTAATTTCTCCATCTTTCTTGCACTCCGAGAAGTGGTGCTCTTCAGAGCAGATCGAGCACTTTTGTGTAGATTTGCAAAACTTGGCTCCATGGTTAAACCTGAAGCATTTGAAGCATTGTAAGAGCGGAGCTCTGTATTCGTTCACCCTAAATCTATACAAGTCTAGGTAGACATAGTCAGGTAAGTTCTGCGACATAAATGTCACCGAGACGGAACTGTATGGAACCACCTCGCCGTTTACTTTGCGTGTGAAGCGACGCACGGTGATGATTTCGCATTCAGCCGAGAGTTGCTTGAACAGATCTTCGTTGCTGATTGTGGTAGGGACAAAACGAAGAACCCCGATTGTCTCCACCGACCTTGCTGGTATGTGTGCCTTAAAGAAGTGACTCTGCAGAAAATCCGCGTTCATCAAGAAGTTGTTTGCATTGATGGACTGACCGAAACAAACTCCAATCTTATTGGCATTGATGCGCTTAATGCCCACCACGCCCTTCACTGCCTTTTTAAATAAGTTGTTGATGAAGTCCGGGTTTTTATTCCCTAGTCGTTCACCGTCTTTCTCAGATTCAACAAAAACCATGTATTCTGCACTCACCATGTTATCTGGATATACTCTCTTGTACCCTGGTTTAGTGTAGGGTTTGTACATATCCTTGAAACTGGTGTTTTCTTTCTCACCCTCCGAACCGGAAGCTAATCTGGTTCTCTTCTTGCTCCGAGGAGATGGGTCGGTAATATTCCCAGGGGGCAAAGCCCCCGGGGCATTACTCATATTGATGATCTTATTCGCAGTGCTTTTGGAGACTTAAAGTAAAAGAATGAGCAAAAGAAGTTGAAAAATTAATTATTGAAAAATTAATTTGTAAAAACGCGCCCTTTCTTTTCAAATGCCCGCCAAAAAGTCGTCCAGTGCGGTAATTAGGTACACAGATTAACGAGTCGTATTTTGTGTCCTGCACAGAGTAGAGGTTTTGTGATCTAATATTGTTTTTTTTTTTTTTTTTTTTTCCACGCTTGGCAATGCACTAGACTGTGCTTATGCCATTATCAAGTTAAAAGGTAGGGAAACAGGGTTGTCAAAATAAAATATACAATAGGAACGGAATTTGGAAGGAGTTAAAAACAGTTTGAATTTGAACAGGAACAAACAAATATAAATATACTTAAATATCAACAGGAAATCATAATAAATTTAAATTTTAATATCATATTTATTAAAAAAATTAGCAATATACTTATAAATATTTACATTAAAATTAAATAAAAGGCAGGAAATGGAAGAAGGCAGAGGAACTTTGATGGAAACGAGGTCCGAAATAAAGGAAGAGGAGTCATAGTTAGGACAGGAAAAAAGAATATGATTGACATCGCAAATCTCCGCGCCGCAGGTGCAGGCAGGGCTCTGCAAGATGCCAAGTCTGGCAAGGTGCGCTGGTGTGCATGTATGACCCAATCGTAACCGAATTAAAATAGAAGTGGAAGTCTTGCCAAACTTGGCCTCCGCAAACCATGGTTTCGCTAATACATAAGGCTGAATATTTCGATAGAATTTGCCTTTAGAGGCATCCTCCTCCCAGATCCCATTCCAGGAATCCCGTAGATAGGATCTAGGAAGAGAAGCCAGATCATGGGAATAATTCTTGTAGGGAAACAGATCACCACATTCGACCGCATCATTAGCCAGTTGATCAGCTTTCTCGTTACCTGCTATACCACAATGAGATGGGATCCAAGCAAAAAGCACGGACAAATTTCTCACTGCGCAATTAACAAGCAAACTGCGAATGTCAAAAATAATTGGTTGATCTACTGAGTAAAAGGGAAATTTAGATAAAGCCTGGAGGGAGCTCAGTGAGTCTGAGAAAATTAAGGTTTTCTTAAGTCCTAATAAAAGAATGTATTCAACTGCTTTGAAAAGTCCTAAACATTCTCCTGTAAAGACGGAAGATTCAGGAGGAAGCTTAATTTTTTGTACAATTTTGTATTGAGAGTGGTAGACACCTACCCCTACACAACTGTCTGGATGTTTTGATGCATCTGTGAAAATGGTGTGACACCCCTGGAATTCCTCGCTCAAGAGGTTATTCAAATCATTCTGACAGCTAACGTTTTGTTTAGTAAGACCTAGGTGAATTGTGTTGGGCGAAAGAATTAAAGAGTTATATGAAGAGTGAAATATAGGCAATAATTTGTATTGATGAACAGGAGCGCTAATGGAATCAAATTTTAAGAAACTTTTAACAAGACATGGAGCCCTTTTGTGAGACCAATATTTAGATGTAGAGATTAATTGAGACAGACTACGAAGTTTACTGTGTAAAGGATGACTTGAAAGTTGTAGGCATCGACTTATGAATCTGTCAGATAAATATTGGCGTCTTAAGGAAAGAGGAGGCTCAGCACATTCTACCTGTAAACAGCTTATTGGTGAAGATTTCATGGCCCCAGAAATAATTCTAAGAGCCTTGGATTGTACACCATCCAGTTTCTTAAAACCAGCAGCACTACCAGGCTCTAACAAGAAGGTGCCATAATCCAAAACACTCCGTATTAGTGCATTATATATCAGTCTTAGAGAAAAAGGATGTGCACCCCACCAGACTCCTGCAAGGCATCTAATTATATTTAACAGACGCTCACACTTAGCTGCTATGTAATCGCAATGTGGGAGTCCTGAAAGTTGAGCATCTAAAATAACTCCTAAGAATTTAACTTGTTTTTTAACAGGAATGGGTGTTCGGTCATATTCTACTAGGACCTCGGGAGGTTTCCGCATTCTTGAGAACAAGACAACAGTACTTTTATTCACTGAGAGGTCAAGACCATTTTTGGCCAGCCATTGCTGAAGCATATGCAAGGATGAAGTCAAAGTAGAGCACATTGTGTCACTGGAGTGGCCAGGTGTATAAAGAAGAAGATCATCGGCATATTGTAAAACCTCTACTGATCCACAAAGAGAAGATTCTAAATCATATGTATAAATGCTATATAAAATAGGTGAGAGAACAGACCCTTGTGGGAGGCCTCTCCAGACTAGTCTTGATATTTTATTACTGTCAGTGTACACATTAATAGATCTTTCTAAAAGAATATTTATAATGAAATTGGCTAAAATATGAGGCACTTTCAACAAAGTTAACTTATGTTTCAGAACCGAGACAAGAACATTATCATAAGCTGAATGAATGTCAAGGAACGCTGCCAGAACTGATTGATTATAGGAAAAAGCTAAACGGATATCTGTAGTAAATATACTTAAACTATCTAAAGTGCCTCTTCCCTTTCTAAACCCATATTGAGAGGGTGATAATAGATTATTACTTTCAATGTACCACTCAAGCCGAATTTTGACAAGATGCTCAGCTATTTTAGCTAAAACGGAAGAAAGAACAATAGGACGATAAGAAGTTGGAGCATTTGAGGGCTTGTTTGATTTTAAAATAGGAATAACAGTTTGAGATCTCCAGGATAGTGGTATATCACCTGATATCATAATAGAGTTAATCAACTCAAGATAGATTAAAAGGGCAGAATCACTAAGATTAGCAATGAATGAATAAAGGATACCATCTTCACCAGGTGAAGAATCCTTGACATGGGAGAGAATACCTTTTAACTCCATTAGGGAAAAAGGGGAATTTAATTCTGAGTGATCCAACTCCAAACAAGAAGATGGAGAAATAGAACTTATTTCTGGAACAAAAGAGGGAGCTAAGTGATCCATAAAGTCATCAACAAGGTCAGAGGATATATAATTAGATGAAGACTCAGTAAAAGCAGATCTAAATCGCCTTATGTTTTTCCATACAACAGATGGAGAGACACTTGGGCACAAAGAAGAACAAAATTTTTGCCAACCTTCATATTTTTTCTTTTTGAGGAGCTTTTTAGTTACACCAGCCACCTCTATATAGTTATCAAAGTTCTCAGAAGTCATATTATTACAGTAGGTTTTCTCAGCCTCCTTTCTCTTTTTTACAGCCTCTGAACATTCAGCATCCCACCAAGGAGGAGAGGGAATTTTACCTGACACACCATTTTTTATGGGAAAAGTCTGATCTGCAGCCTCCATCAAAATTCTTGAAAAGCTGTCAGCATCTTTCACACTGTGAGATTCTCTGATTTTATTATCTACACACTGTCTAAAGGCACTCCAGTCAGCGTTGCCTAATCTATGCTTCACACGAGGTTTATTTAAATGAAGGGGAGGATGTTTACAGGGAAGAGATATGAGTAAAGGGAAATGATCGCTACCATATGGAGAAGAGAGTGGGGACCAAGAGAGAGTAAGAGCCAAGTCGGGAGTACAGATGGATAGGTCAGGAGCGCTGGTTCCTTCATCAGGCTTGGTAAGGCGAGTAGGCATACAAGTATTTAGAATACATAAATTCTGAGCATGAACTATATCAAGAAGTTGGTCCCCATAGCAGGTAGATGAGGAACTTCCCCAGGACTGGTGTTGGCAATTAAAGTCACCCATCACTAAAAAGGGTTTAGGTAGTATAGAGAAAATGTTACTGATTTCTAGGAGAATATTTACAGAAGGACGAGCAAAATATAAAGAAACTATACAGATATTATTTACAATAGCAGCAACAATAGATATATCGTCACTATGAGAAGGAAGAGGGAAAGAAGAAAATAAAAGAGATTTTTTAATGAGTATGGCTACTCCACCATACCCATCATTTCTGTCTTCTCGGAGACATGAATAACCCGGGATCTTGAAAGAATACCCTGGTTTAAGCCATGTCTCAGAGAGAGCAATGGAAATTGGGTCAAATTTATTGAGGAGATGTATTAAGTCAGACTTTTTATTGATGATGCTGCGACAGTTCCACTGGACAATCTTGCCTAGATTGGCCATTGGAGAAGATAGATTTTACTAGATTAATGATTAGGGCAGCGTTGGACGGTAATTCATTGTTTGGAGAAACTATATTAGAGAGAGCTTTCACTAAAGCTGAGATTAAATCTACAATATTCATTTCTGTTTCAGTATTTTTTCCCTGAAGAGCACAGCCATTAGACGGCGGAGGAGGATCGTAATGAGCAGTAAGGTCTTGGTGAGCGATACGGTCATGTCCCTTATCTAATTTTGAAGGGGAGCGAGGCTTTAGAAATACTGTCTTTCGGTGGTGTTTGGGAGACGATTCAGGAGCTGAAGATGAGGGATGAGAATGGGAAAACTGGATACTAGGAGGAGGAGCAGAGGACGATAAAACATCCGAAAAGGATCTGGAGACGGGTGGATGAAGTTTGATTGCTTCAGAGTATGATACACAATTCTGTGCCATGTACAACTTGACTCTATTTTGTCTCTCAAACTCAGGACATGTTTTATTAGTGGCAAAGTGATGACCACCGCAAGAAAGACAGGAAGCACAATCAGGCTCAACATCACAGGAGTCACCAGAGTGGCTTTGACCGCACCTGTAACAACGAGGTTTCGACCGACACTGGAGTTTCGTATGACCAAAGTGGCAACAATTAAAGCACTGGATTGTTGGATACTTATACAGTTCCACAGGGAGAGCATTATAACACATGAAAACTCGTTTAGGAAGAACTTGTCCGTCAAAGGTCAAAACAACAGTTTGACTGGGTTTCCACTCAGGATTGGGTCCATGGACTTTATAATTCATCCTTCTAGCCTTAAGAATTTTGCCACAGCCAATGGGAACAGTGATATTCTCAATAATCTCTTCCGGCGACCACTCTGTCGGGACACCCCGAACAAGGCCCATCCTGGTAACATTGAACGATGGTAAAAATGCCTTGAAATTATGCGCAGAGAGAGTTGCATCATTTAAAAAAAGATTAGCTTCAGAATAATCTGAAAAAGAAACTGCCAGTTTGCTCCGAGTTAAGCGCTTTACTGAGCCATTTATGATGTGCTTTATGCCCCGTTTCTTAAGGTATTGGCCAAAAGAAACAGGGTGAAGAGTGGGAACAGTCGAAGTGTCTGTGCTCTGCTTCTGTACATGAACAACATACGGTGCCACATCAGTGGGTTCATACAGAACCCTACCGACCTGAGGCTGCGGTTGATAAGACTTTTCTATTGGCTTTTCAATGTCTACATTATTTTGTAATTTTTGAGAAGAACATGCAGTTTCAACAATTGAATGCTTTTTATTTGAGTCATCAGAATCACATTGGCATGGACATGCTGCAGATGAATCACTTTTCTGATGTTTCCTTTTCTTATTGCAATGTTTGCAAACTTTGATGGTCCTAGACCTTTTCCTTTTTTCGGATCTTACTGATCCATCTGTGTCCATACTAGAATCTCCTACCGGAGGACCTGCACCGGTGGAAATTGTGATGTTTAGACCGACCGGGGGGACAGTGCCCCCCGGGTCGGGCGGCTCCTCTGCCATCGACACAATAAAAATAGCTTAAAAACTTACCAAATCAGCAAAAAGTTATATAAACACAATATTTACAGATATAATAATAAAATTATAGTACAAATATTTACAAACTGTACTTAAATCCAATTAAAAAATTAAATTAATTAGCTCAGAAAGAAAAAGACGCCCGCCTATTCCAAAGTTTCCCGCGCTTTTCATCTAATATTGTTATTTTCTCTGTGATCTTTAAAAGTACTCTGTGGATGCGATGTTGTGAAACTTGTGAAATGTAGTTTATTAAAAATATCAAGCTTTTTCACAGATAATGCTAATTGGATTGATTTACTGCTTATCCAATAATGTAAACAATTATTATTAGAGCTATCTAAACCAACAGAATGGTAAGTATCAAAGTTTATCTAACTTATACCAAACCTAAAAAGTCTGCCCAGTTTTCATCTCTGCGTGCAATGTCTTTTTGACTTTTATTTAATTTACCCAATAATACCAGTAATATCGAACATGAGACCGTTTTGCCACATTTTGGCTCCATGGCTCCAAGACTTTTAACTGTTTAAATTTTGATAAATTGTGTAACCTCTCATCTTCGAAACTAATAGCTGTGTGACTTCCAGTCTAATATCGAAATAAACGAGGCTCTAGCCTCGCTCGAAGTGTTGATGTCAGAGTTCTTTGCACCCTCTACAAGTAATCTGCGGAAGAGGGAAATTGAGGGCATGCTGGAGAACTTCTCCAATCGCAGAGACTCATGGAAACATTGTTTGCTGTTCCTGCAGAAATCTGAGAACCAATATGTACTTATGTTTACATTGACTACGCTCGAAGTAAGTGCAACAGTTAAGTATAGATTATACATTAAAGGCTGGCTGGCCTTTATGGGGGGTGATTGGGGTAGAGGATTGATAGGAGGGGGAGGGAAGTACCTTCCTCAATCCCCCTCATCTAGGAAATGTATGGTTTTTGAGTTATGCTTTTTGTAGTTGACAACAGCAATTTTCACCTAATTTTCGCCTAGTAACCAGTAACTAAATTGACTTTTCTAATGTAAGTAGTAACCTGCGGGCCTGCCAATGACCTAATTGAGTTTGATAAATGAACACAACATATGGACCAGTATTGAAGGTGTAGGCCTCCTGCCCTTTTTTAGAATAATCACTTCACTTTCTACCAACTGTTCTCACAATCGTAATTTATATTAACACAATTTTTGATTTTCATTTTTACTATTTTTACATAATTTGTACCAAGTTTGAAGAGTAGTCATTGAAGCAGTGGTGTATCTTACCCTCATAAATGCAATATCCAGAATCAGATTTTATCATGGTTAATGGAAAATTACACAAATCATAATGATGACCAATTATACTGTACCTTATTATTGTTTAAGTCTCAAATGTAATTCCTGGTGCACAATAAAGAATTTTCTATATCTATGATAGTGAAAATAGGCAAATTGCTGCACGAAACAACATCTTATCAGACAATCAGCCTGAATCAGAAAAAAAATTAAGTTTAAAAAAGTTCAATTACATGGCTAAATAAAAACTGAATTTGCATGGATTTCTACTGGTTTATTTTTTAATTTTCTGACATTTCGGTACTTTTGCAAGTGCCGTGGTCTCGGTCGACTGAGGTGACAGGCATCTTTTTAACTGTTAGTTTACTACCCTCTGCAAAAAATTTTTAACTAAGTTCCAAAAATATTTTGGCAAATTTTTTATTTTAGATTGGTAAATTGGCATGGCTAAAATCAACCTGTGTGAAATAGTCCTAATCAACAAATAATAAATTAATAAATTATCTACTTTTATAGAATATATATTTTGTTCAGTATAAATTAACTGGAAGTGTTGGAATTTTATACATATTTTCCTAATTATCAGACTTAGTACTCAAATCTGAGGGAGGAAATACTAAACCTGTGTTAATAGAAATAGTAAAGAATTTAACACACCTTTGCATGCACTACAATTTTTTATTATGTTCTTCATCCAAACAGGTGTAAGTCAAACCAAATTATTAACTTTCAGAATATTATAAATAGACAATGGATCAGGCATCTCACAGAAAATGAGAAGACAGAAATCAGGTTGACTCTCTGGAATGAGCTACTGGCCAGACATGAAGTGATAGTCTACTTCATCAGAAACAAACTGGCAGCTCTAATGGTATCAATAGCTCGCTATGATTGGCCACATCTATATCCAGACTTCTTTGATAATATCATAGAGGTAAATCTTTTTTTACTATTAGGTTTAAGGTAATCTGCAGTTTTATCAACTATGAACAGTTTGCCCTCTGGTGTTTTGCATTTGTGTGAACTGTTGGATCACTGTTATCAAGTAAATATTGCTGCAATAACAACAGGAAAACATGAGGTGAGGTTTGAGTGTCTAAGTGTCACATTCCTCCCAACTTAAAATTTTCAATCCATAGTGGGCACACAAGGTGATTAGGCCCATACCTTCTATACGACAGGAAACTTGTTTTTATTTTATTCAGTAAAAAACGGTGCAGTATTAATCTTATGTAGACTATTATTAGCTGGATATATTTCTATTGTTAGTCTGTCTTCCTTCTTCTTCTGCATATGTCCAAACCAATGCAATGCTTTTTAATTTTCCTCAATATACAGAGTACCAAAAGTGAAACCCTCATTCCAATGCCTGGTATTCATGGCCCGCAGCTGGTGCAGTCGTCGGGGCGGCGCTGCCTGCTGGGGCTGGTGTTGGCGCAGGCGGCCAGCGAGGAGCTCGGCGCGGCGCGGGACACCGGTGTGCTGCTCACCAGCGCGCGCCGCGCCGACCTCGAGCGGTTCATGCTGCGCGGCATGCCGCAACTGCTGCAGGCGCTCAGCTGTGAGTCCACTATCACTAATCGATCACCTATAACATGATTGAGTTTGGCGTGTTAACCTTTAGCTACTGACGTGGTTTTTTTCTTAGCATAAGTGCTGATGTGGAGGCCTGGGCGCCCTGGGCTTTTCAATAGTTATTATTCAATAGTTATTAGAAGAGGAAATACATTTATTGGGACAAATGAATTAGCGATTCACGAGGCTGTAAAAGTTCAAATAATTATTAACTAAGTAAAATGAGTTATAATAAAATAAAATAACTTAATTTTCCTATATATTTTTCTTTTGTTCAACATTAGACAAAGATCGAATTGAAGAACGGCGCCATCTATAGAAACCTTGAAGAAGCGTTTAACATTGACATTTAATGACATGACATCGGCGCTGTGAAGGTTATATAGATGGCCGCTAGATGGCGAGCGCTGTCTTTAGACAACGTTTGTTGTATGGGAGCCCCCCTTAAATATTTATTTTATTCTGTTTTTAGTATTTCAACTAAAAATTTTCAACTGCCTAGCTATCACAAATCATGAGATACAGCCTAGTGACAGACAGATGGACGGACGGACGCACAGACAGACAGACAGTCAGACAGACAGACGGACAGTGAAGTCTTAGTAATGGGGTCCCATTCGGCACCCTTCGGGTGCGGAACCCTAAAAACCAATCATAAACAAAAAACTTACTCTTGTCTTACTTTTTTTGAAGCATCAGAGGACACTGTAGTATTTTCTACTTAGCTTCAACCATTCATCTTTAGGTTATAAATGGTCAGGCACAGGCATGTCAAGTCCAAGTACACGCGTCAAACCCCCCAGGTGCAATAGTACGCTTAGTTCCTAAATGACATGAGTTACCTTGCTATTAGTTTTACATTTTCTTCCAGACAAAGTGCTAGGTTCAAATGTTTCAATAGCTGAAACTTATATTTTTTCAAATTGTTACGTAAGCACCGACGTGGGGCCTGGGAGGCCCGAAAAAATATCGAAATGCATTTATTCACCGAAATTACAGTCGTCACCAAGATGGATTTGATGGTGGTATAAAGATAGACTGCATACTGGTTAGGTTAGGATACTTTATACCCGAATCCCGAACATGGTTTTGGGCATAGCTAGTGAAGATTATGTTTGTAACTCTACTTTATGTTGTAATGTCCCTGGTATGCTTACGAATCTGTATGTGTAATAGAGTCTTACTTTTCCAGCAATATTAGAGAAGAATGCTCAGAAAGAAGGATCATCAAACCCGCCACCATCTCCGACCAGCGGCATTCCACAAACATCGGCCCTGCCTGACTTATTGGCCAATGCACACGATGCCCATGCTCTGGACAAGTTAGTACATAACATTACGTTAGACTTTATAACAGAAATAAGCTTCGCCAAGAACAAGCTTCCTTTAAATTCGAAACAATTATATTTCTATCATTCGATAGAATTCACGAAAGTTACTTTTATATATGTACACTTGGTAGTGATAAACAAAATAAACCCTCGAAGAGGTTCTATCGTCAGTGGACTTATCATCGGTTTGTGACTCTTTTCCAAAGCTTATGCAAAGCGGACGCGGCCGTGACGCTGCTATGCTTCTTTATGTAAGATTATTTGGTCCCAACGAGTCACAACGCACATCTTCAAAAAAGTTAAAGTACAATCAGGTCAGGTCTTTACATCAGGTCACCTTTGCTGCGAAGCTGCAAAACCGGCCTACATAACCAAGAAGATTGCACGTGCGTAAAGACGATCCAATATAGAATATGTTCACGGCCAATTGCAGTCACGGCAACTTACGGCCTCGAGACTCTAGCGGTAACACGCATGATTGCTAACATAGGCGTTACGGGCTCGATCCCCGCCGCCATACTGTGATTTGTGCAAGTGGCCTCTCTCTGGGTGTTTTTCCATGTTTGTGACGTTCTTGTCTAGTTACCATACCACCTCATCAGGGGGGTGAGTCTCGAAAATGCTAAGTTGTTCAATAGTGTCATATTAGTATTGTAATGGTTGTTTAATTGACACTATTCATAGTCTAGTAATAAAACGCATTCCAATTCCTCGCGCGATTCGATCTTCTTAGGAAGAGATTTTTTATTTACTCCGGTTATACCGTGCTGTTGCTTTGTACACTACCAAATACAGGTAAATAACAACTACTGTCGTGCATTCTGTTGAAAAACTTTGAATTACTCAGAAACTGTTGAATTAGACTCTTCTAGGGCCTGGTTGTGAGGTTGTTATTATTATTTGGCAGAGCCCTGGACATGGAGATAGTGGTGAAGTGCCTGACGACGCTGCAGCACTTGTTCTCGTGGCTGCCGCTGTCTTCGCACGTGCCGCCGTCGCTCGTCACCACGGTCTTCTACTGGGGCAGCATCGCCACGCAGACGCAGGTCAGACGTCACCTCAATTATTTTAGTGTTGAATGCCAACTCCCATATTCTAAAATAATTTTGTCGTTATACTTTATTGCACACAAAACACATAATAGGACATAACATAAGAAGTAACATGTACAAAGGCGAGCTTATTTCTGTAAGATTTTTCAGAGAAAACCTATTAATGATTAATAATTAGTTATTGTAAAATGTCGCCGTGTGGCGCCGGATTAAGAATAGCGTCACTCCATTAAGGAAATAAATCAGGAAACGGGCAGCAGCGTCTACCTGACATTCCAACCGCATACTGCGATCGCCAACCCGCCTGCCAAGCGTGGCGATTATGGCAAAACCCCTCATGGTTATGAAAACCATGAGGGAGGCCTGTGTCCTGCAGTGGGCGTCAAGGGGCTGATGATGATGATGATGTAAAATGTCGGAGGTCGTAGAAGGCGACGAAATAAATCAATTACCAGGAGACGGGCAGCAGCGTCTTTCTGAGATTCCAACCGCTTACTGCGATCGCCAACCCGCCTATCAAGCGTGGCGATTATGGCAAAATCCCTTATGGTTATGAAGACCACGAAGAAGGCCTATGTCCTGCAGTGGGCGTCAAATGGCTAATGACGATGATGATGATGATTGTAAAAGAATGAGTATGCCTTTGACTAATGTAGGAAATACAAGCATTAGCAAATAAATTACGTACATAAAAATTAATGTCCCAGGCACTGCAGCGTCCGAGTGGTCCCTTCATCCATCTAGAGTAAGTGAAGGTGCCACTGGACGCTGTATAAATAATCTCATTACGAAGATCCAAAAACCAACGTTTTTAGACTTACCTAATTTTTAAATATAAATTTTTGGTAGACTAAAATTGTCTTAAGAGTTCTGAACTTCATAAACCATTTTTCTCTATAAAAAACTAAGTATATAAAATTTTCTGCAATGTCTGTAATTTTATTTTCCAGTAAATGTTTGTCAAAAGTGTTCTCATACTTTTAAAATAATTCAAAATTATAGAATGTGCGAGCGAGAGGGAATGCTGACTAAAACACACTGCAATGCACAACCTAGCGTTATGCAGGGCTGAGGCTGCGATTGTAAGATTGTATGAAAAAAAGCAAAAGTATAACGCACTGATAACGCATCTCTGCACGTGGAGTGTTGCTTAGATTGCATAAAAAACGCAGACTAGAACGCGATGCGTTGCAGTGTTTCCGCCTGAAAAAAAAACACGGCTGCCAGTTTAGATATCTTAGGTTACTCGGAATGACAAGAAGATTCTAACAATATTACACAGTTCTGAATCAAGCATTTGTTTGTATTCCCACTTCAAATTCAGTTAATATAGTTCAGTGACTGAACTAGTGAGAATGGTTTTTAGGGTTCCGTAGTGGACGTTCTTATAGTTTGCCATGTCCGTCCGCCTATCTGTCTGTGCGTCCGCGGCTTAGCACAGAAACGGCAAGTACTAGAGAGCTGAAATATGGCTTAGATGTACATATTCATACCATTTTTTGATTTAGGGTTCCGTTTGCGATTAAGCTTTAAAGTGCAATATTTTTGTCCGAGTCGGGCATCCCCCCCCCCGCTCCTGGCTAAACGGTTGATTGTAGAAACGTGAAAAAATTCAGGGTATTAGCACATATAATGAACTTAAAAAGGAAAACTATCACGGCCAAATAGACTTTACTAGTTAACGAGTAATAGGCAACCAACTTCGTTGGTAAGCATAGTTATGACAAAGTAAAGAAAAGGCCTGAAAACATCCACTCTCGTAAACTTTAATTCACACTGAAAACTACAATTATTACACTTTTTTACATTTATGGGTGGACAGGCAGTATTTGTGTCATGTACTTGATGTAAGTGACGCAGATATCTGCATTATACGAACGAACCTTGTTTGTATATACGAACAAGGTTTTTATGGGATCAAACCTTAAATCAAGAAACGAAATACAACCTAATTAAGGGTCGTGGAGGCGAGGGAGGATAAATAAAAAGAGAATATGTTTGTTGTTGATAAAACAAAATATTTTTATTAGTAGAACAACGTCAACAACGCCTTTAAGTCCTGCAGAAGATGTGCAAAGTAATCATCTTACGTAAATAAAGCGTGTGTTAAAGTGTAAGGCGCTTGTCCCCAACCAGAGCGCGGAGGCAGCGCTAGCGGGGCTCGGCGGCGTGTGCGAGCTACTGTACCGGCGGTACGCGCCGCCCTCGTCCGCCGCCACCGCGCTGCGGCTGCATCACTGCGCGCTGCGGCTGCTGCGGCACCTCACGCACCAGCACCAGCAGATGCCGCGCGCCGACGCCGAGTGAGTACCCCCGTGCCCCGTGCTCGCCGCCCGCACTGCGCCTGCTGCAGTTGCGGCTGCGGCTTTTGCGGCACCCCGATCAATATACCATCCGACATGAGTGTGTAGAGGAAAGTCACCAAATATGAAATAGTATCCTAATATGGAATACCTTCATTTCTCTAAGACTATAAGTATGAAACGCAACAATCGACCATCTTCTGTTTCATTCGGTCTACTAACTATCGCACTCACACCATTGAGTCAGTTGCGCGAACGCTTCACGTGTGGCAGGCGTGTTTTGTTTTGTTGTCGTGCAGAAAATTTTAAAGGTAAGTAATAAATGAGTATTACTAGCTGTTATGTTTGTATACATAAGTGTTATACTATTTAGTATATCGGTATTATGTTTATTTCACCATTTTGTGATCTTTTGTCATTAAAATATTGTGACTTGAAAAAATATTTAGAAGAGTTTGAACTAGTATAAAAATCCAAATATGGACAGTCGTCGGTGTCTAATTATGGAATATGAAGGTAGTGAACATGATGAGTTGATGGACCAAGTACCTCCTGACTCTGCTGATGCAGAATGTATGTTCTGTTCAAGACTTTTTTCCATGGATAAAAGTGGAGAAAGCTGGATTAAATGCTTGATGTGTGGGCTCTGGGCACATTATGATTGTGCTGGTCCAGAGTTTGATACTTGGATCTGTGACTTTTGCAAGTAATTATGTAACTTCTCTCATTTATCACAATATGTTATATTCATTCAATTGATCTCAAAGATATTAATGTCCATTTTTGTTATTGTTATGTTGATTCATGCTTATATTCCATATATGGGTACCTATTCCATATTTGGTTACTCATTTGTGATTTTGTTTTTTGTGTTAGATTTTGATTTGATAACTAATATATTTGATTAAAGGCTGTTAATTACTACATATAAATGAATGACTGATTAGTAAAAACATTAAACTGATTTAATTTATAAGAAGTTTTTTTTTTATATCCCAAAAACAAAATGGTATTCCATATTTGGTGACTTTCCTAAACACAGGCAACAACGGTCTCACCCTTACTTTATGTAAAGACATATTTTAAATTCTAAAGAGGAATATGTTAATTAGCGTCATGCAATGCGCTAATCTCCGTGGTGTGGCATAGATTAGCCATTTGGTACAGATAGAGATTCATAGAAATTGTACGAACCATACAATTACTACTCATAGCCGATGGGTTCTTACCAGGTACAACTACGAGGGTCTTTCAATAAATACTTAGCCTACAAAAAGTAAACGAAAATTTTGGAAAAGTGGCAATTTATTTTTCAACATACTCTCCTTTTAGTTCGATACACTTAGCCCAGCGATGCTCTAACTTTTTTAACCCGTCCGAAAAATAGTTTTTGTCAAACTCTGCAAAATAGGCCTCCGTGGCGGCGATGACCTCCTCATTTGATCCATATCTATTCCCGGCGAGAGATTTTTTCAGATTAGGAAACAGAAAGAAGTCACAAGGGGCCAAATCTGGAGAATACGGTGGATGGGGCAGTAATTCGTAGCGTAATTCGACCAATTTGGCCATGGCAACGGCAGAAGTGTGAACCGGTGCGTTGTCGTGGTGAAACAGCACTTTTTTCTTCGCCAGATGGGGTCGTTTTTTCTTTAATTCGGCGTCGAATCGGCCCAATAAATCGGCATAGTAAAGCCCTGTAATTGTTTTACCCTTCTCGAGGTAATCGATGCAGATCACACCTTGTGAATCCCAGAAAACGGTGGCCATAACTTTTCCGGCCGATTTTACAGTTTTCGCCTTCTTTGGAGCACGTTCCCCGGTCTGGATCCATTGTTTTGATTGCTCCTTGGTCTCTGGTGTGTACTAGTGGATCCAAGTTTCATCGACGGTCACAAAACGACGCAAAAACTCCGCTGGATTCCGCTTAAACAGCGCCAAACACGTCTCCGATGTGGTCTCACGGTTGCACTTGTTTTCCGGTGTGAGTAAACGCGGCACCCAACGCGCCGATAGCTTTCTCATGCCGAGTTCCTCGTGAAGAATATGATGCACTGTTCCTTCTGAAATGCCTACAGTCTCAGCTAGCTCCAGAACCTTCAATCGGCGATCTGCCAATACGAGATCATGGATTTTTTTAATGTTTTCCTCCGTAGCAGCTGTTTTCGGTGCACCTGGACGTGGTTCATCAAAAACCGACGTACGGCCACGTGCAAACTCGTTGAACCAATTCTTGACGGTGGCCATCGATGGAGAAGAGTCACCGTACACAGCATCCAAGCGCTCTTTGATTTCGATGCGCGTTTTCCCTTCCAAAAATAGGAATCGAATCACCGAACGATATTGCTCTTGTTCCATTTTTGTAAAACCGATCGATACGTTCGCTTCCATAAGTTGTCAATTTATAACAAATGAAGAGATTGGAATGAAAATTTGAAAGAAGAATTAAAAAAGAATGTGCTACACTGTGGTAAAACTATTTTGAAACTACAGCGCCCTCTGGCGATTAGGCTAGGTACTTATTGAATGCACCTCGTATATGTTAGTGAATGTATTGTTTCAGCTATTTAAATAAGTTAGCGGAGTTGCTGAAGCTGTTCGTCTCGCTGCATTTCAAGAGACTCGAGACAGAGCCAGAGTTCGACGCCATCGAGTTCCTGTCTTACTTATTCCAGTACACATTCCAGGTATGTATAGTGAAGCTAACTCGTAACATTATTGTCGAATGATCCTTGTATATTGGGACAGTCGGTCATTATAAAAAATATATATCTCCCTTCATAATTAATTACTGTGTTTCAGGTGCCTACTTGTGCAATTTTTGTGAACTGCCTAGATATATGGATACAATTCATTGACATTCTGAAGCCAGAAGATGTACCTAAGTATGTACAAACCACTTAACTTCTTGAAGCTAGTCTTGATGGTTTACTAATGTATTGCCAAAAATCGTTTCCCAAAGTATTACTTCCCAAACTATTTTCCGCAAATTATCACTTGGAAAAAAAACATTTCTCAAAACAACTTAAAGCAAATAAACAGTTAGCAAAAGTTATTATGGCAAGTTATTGTTTACCAAATAAATACTTGGTCAAAATTCATTTTACCAAGCATTATTCAGTCAAAAGTATAATTTGACCAAATGAATAAAATGCGAAATGTAAACTAGAACAAAAATATTTTGTTTGACTCAAAACTAAGTTTTTTAGTGAAATATTTTTTTTCGCTTTTATATAAAAAAAAAGAACTAACACCCGAAGCTTCAGGATGGAGCGGAGCGCAGCGACTTCGCAGGAACTTCGAACCTATTTTTTAATCAAACAATTATTTGCTATATAACACTTGCCAAAATAAAACGTTAGCATAATAAACGTTTGTCTTAATAAAACTTGACGCAGTAAAATTATGCGAAATGATAATTTGACCAAATGAATAAAATGCGAAATGAAAACATGCTAAAGTTTCATTTGGCAAATGAAACTGATGCCATAAGTTTATTGGGAAGTAAAATTTGGCGAAAAATACTCTGGCTAAACGGCGGTATCCCAGTCTTGATAAATAACAATTATTTCGATGCAAATTTTCAGGTATTGGGAAGCTCTGAGAGCTCTCGTGAATGGTGTGCTCAACAAAATACAGTTCCAATATAACAAGGTCCAGTTGCAACATCTCGACAACGATGTCTGCGATGATGATGTAAGTTACAGTTCCTAAAGAAAGGAACAAGATCCTCCAAACACCTAATTTTAACACATTTATTGATAAAATAATACTAATAATAGCTTCACACAACCCAATCACTTGTTCTGGTCCCAAACTAGGATATCCTGTGCTATCGTGATCGGACAAGGACGTCACAAACGTAGATAAACACCAGGACTGAGGCCATTTGTACAAATCAAGTATGGTGGCCTCCAGTGGGAATCGAACCCACGACCTCTGTTTTGGTAGTCAAACCGCTAGACCAATGAGACATAAAAAAATTCCAGACCGAAGCGGGTTAATGTAGTTAATTTATCAAGCCTACCATGAAACGCATGTTGAAAAACCAATTAAAAACATCTGATAATGTTTCAGGGGGAAACCGAATGGCAGACTTTCCTAAAGCATTGCATAGAGTGCATAGCGCGAGTAGCAGAAATGGCGCCCTTAGATGTATTCACTTTAGTGGTAAGTTTTCAGTTTTATCCATTGACACAATCTTTACTCTCATTGTCTAGACACACTATGCCGAAGATACGCCACCGAATATCGGCGGCTGATTTTAAATTCGACGTATTCGTTTGATGTGACACAAATAAAAATAACCAAAGCAAAAATGCCTCTACTCAACGGTATATAAATGAATTGCACACGACACGTAATTACAGAGTTGCAGCCCTCGCCGAGGCGACATGTTTTCGTTGCATGCGATCTTAGCAAGTAACTACCGAACTGAAAGACGTTTCATGTCAAAAGACAAATTAATATGTTGCTATTAATTCAAATAGCAGGCATGATGACGCCGAACTTCCGACGATATTGATAATTCCACATGTTACTGGACGGCATTTTTTTTTAATTCGTAGTTTAGTCTAGGCTTAGGCGTGGACCACATAGAAAAGACGTGGGCGAGGGTGCGGAAAAGACGCGACTGTTGTATAGAGTAAAAGTAAAAATTATTTATTACCAAATGAATGAAGAATGTTACTAGGTATACCAAATAGCTTGAAATGTTGTCTCAATAAAGCCTGTATGTATACAAATACACTAGTTTTTGTTGTAGTCAAAAATACCTAGTAGTTTTAATTTTATAGGCATTCAAAGTTTCGAAAAATATCGAGTCCCGCTAACAGTCACGTGACCGCTTGTGACGTCATGTCTCAACGCGCCGCGCGGACCGCGGCCCGCTTAGTATCAAGTCGCCAGCGATTATAGTAATAGGTGTAATAGCTTGCGCAGTATTTTGTTGTGTGTTCGTCCGCGTATTAAGTAAATAGTCTAATAATAGTAAATATTATTCGATTAATAAAATGGATGAAGGATTCGAAAAAGGGCAATCGGATAATCTACCTAAAATTGATGGATTAATGGTTGCGCATTATTTATCAACAAATAGTGATTTCGTTGCCACCGAAGTAACCCTTATGATTTTAGTAACAAAACTAGTCGACAAACCAAAATCCAAGGCCAGAATATTATAATATTAAATATTAGGTTGATACAAGCGTATTTTTTTTAAAGTTATATTTCGCGGAGTACATTTTGTTGTTTCAGCTAACATATTAATACAAAAATAGCATTTTTTAGGGCCCTCGCCCACGGCGACTTTTTGTAGCGATGCTGTCGCGCGTTACGTAAACGCACAACAGCATCGCTAGTAACGCGCGTTAGTCGCTTTAGCAACGCCCTCCAGAAGCGAAGACAACGCGCTACAGCATCACTACTGTATCGACGCAAACGCGCAACCGTATCGGCCGACATTGAGGAAATAAAGGAATATTGCTGCTGAATCACGTTTGCATCGCGACAGAAGCACGACGGTATCGCATTTGCATCGCGACTGAATCGTGTTTACGTGAACTAGGGTACACAGCTGGCGACTGCGCCGCGACTGTATCGATGCGAACGCGCGACAGCATCGCTACAAAAAGTCGCCGTGGGCGAGGGCCCTTAGGTAAACCTAACAACAGTTGTGGTTCTCTAGATATGGATAAAAGAGCAGCCTTTTGCATATATTTTCTAAAAAAAACAGTGTTTCGCATTCCGGTTACGAATCTGAATCTTCGTTAGGGTTCTTTGATTCTTGATCAAGTTTAAACATTTCTTATGAAAAGGCGTTTGAAGATGTGTCGTTCATACTACCAAAAGATACTGCATCTGGTGAAAATATTATTTTCCTCTTTTTTTTAAACATTTGTTAACAGTCATGGTTAATTTATGGACACCTTTAGCTTTCAGATTTACTTGCACTCCCTTACTTTTTTTTGATATTTCTAAACACTGATCATTATTTCTTCTATTTAGGCACAACACATGATTTCCTAGTATTTGGATTGGACATTTTTAAAAGTATTTAGGTATAATTTCGACGGCACGGGCGCGCGACTGCGAGCGGACTAAGTGAGCCAGACTGAGCGTGTTGTGCGATGACGTCACACCGTAACCGGCGGCCCGCGTGGGATACCGCCGTTTAGCCAAAGTATTTTTCGCCAAATTTTACTTCCCAATAAACTTTTGGCATCAGTTTCATTTCCCAAATGAAACTTTAGCAAGTTTTCATTTCGCATTTTATTCATTTGGTCAAATTATCATTTCGCATAATTTTACTGCGTCAAGTTTTATTAAGACAAACGTTTATTATGCTAACGTTTTATTTTGGCAAGTGTTATATAGCAAATAATTGTTTGATTAAAAAATATGTTCGAAGTTCCAGGATGAAGCGGAGCGCAGCGACGCTCCATCCTGAAACTTCGGGTGTTAGTTCTTTTTTTTTATATAAAAGCGAAAAAAAATATTTCACTAAAAAACTTAGTTTTGAGTCAAACAAAAAAATTTTTGTTCTAGTTTACATTTCGCATTTTATTCATTTGGTCAAATTATACTTTTGACTGAATAATGCTTGGTAAAATGAATTTTGACCAAATATTTATTTGGTAAACAATAACTTGCCATAATAACTTTTGCTAACTGTTTATTTGCTTTAAGTTGTTTTGAGAAATGTTTTTTTGCCAAGTGATAATTTGCGGAAAATAGTTTGGGAAGTAATACTTTGGGAAACTATTTTTGGCAATACATTAGTAAACCGGCCCGCGTCGTTCGGTTACAACTTGTTTTACTTCTAAATCGAAAACTAATTGACGTATCGAAGTAATTCTTTCACTAGTATTTTTTATTTTTGACAGAGAATATGGAGTGCTAATAATCAAAATTAGTTAACATTCTTCATTATGTTAAATCTATGTGGATTAATAATTTTAGTTTCAATTTAAAGCAAAACTAACAATAATATTTAAATAACATTAGGTAGAGGTGGCCGTGTCCATGTCCGAGTCACAGATCACAGTCCGTGACTCTATACAACGCGTCGCATCTTTCCGCGCCCTAGCCCCACGTCGTTGCTCTGTGGCCTGTGACTCTATTGAACGCGTCGCGTCTTTCCGCGCCCTCGCCCACGTCCGTTCGTGTGGCCGACGGCTTACAGTAAAGTTGTTGTCGCCTCAGCTGGAGCGCTGGCAGTGCCTGGCGGGCGTGCACGCGCGCGCGGCGGGGCGCGCGGCGGGCGGCGCGGAGGGGGACCGCCTGCTGGCCGCGCTGCTCGACCTGGCCACGCTCAGCCGCCTGCTGGGCCGCCTGGCGCCCGCGCTGCTGCACGGTACGCCACCTCCTTTGACCTTTGCATCTAATGAAACCGGTGACGCATGCTTTTCCGGACGGCATATCGCTGAGCACGGGTCCATAAATGTCTTTCTTCTTCTTCATTTGTCATTAGTAGAGACCGGATTATATGCAAATATGCAAGTAAAATAGCTAAAATATGCACGAAAATCCTTAAAAAGGGGCAAAAAATGCATACAATTAAACAGGAAAAAATAAAAAGATATTTTTAAATATTTTATTTTATCTTATAAAGGCTTGTACTGAAAATCGTATTTGTGAAAAAAAACTGTTACAAGATATACCTACTTAGGTAACAATGAAATTTAAAATTTACCTTTAAAAATATGTACTACTAAGTACTGTTCTAAATGTTCTGTAGACAAAATTGTGTCCACGATCGCTTAATAAATTTTTGTAGGCGGAAAAAGAGCTGCTACGTCTACTGAGGTTACTGGGCAGAATTTAAATTTGGGTGCAATGTTTGGGCTTACTGTGCCGGGCAAAATTTCACCCATCCCGTTGATTAAACTATCAATTTCACACAAGGGTTCAAACCCTGGGTTGTTTTTCAATATGTTTCCTACTATGAAAAGCATCGAACGATGAGCGAGATCGAACGTAAATATGCAATATACATTTTATTTTTCTAAAATATGCAACTAACGCTGAAAAGGTACTAAATATGCAAAAGCATATGCAATATGCATTTGCATATAATCCGGTCTCTAGTCATTAGTAATGATGTAATGACCCATTATTACATTTTATGTTACGTTCAAAACCGTTTTGAAGAAAAACCATTTTAATTACATCTTACGTCGTCTTATTTATGTGAACTTTGTGTGTTTTTGGCAATAACAGTACATTTTACACCGAGGAAAAAAAACAATCTATTTCTGTTCGAGAGTATGTTTAAGCCCGACGTGCAGCCGGAGGGTTTAACCAGTCGTCTGCCGCGACACAGATCTGTGTCCAACTTAGTATGGGCCACCTATACGTTCCATTCGGAAACTCGAGAACAGAAATGTAACTTTCTCCCGAGTGATACATAGTGCTTTATACTATACCTACGAGGAAAATAAAATTATTTACAATAATTAAAAGCGCACTGTTAAATTATCAATTTAGTAAAAAACAAAATTTTATAAACCAAAACAAATTGCCGCGCTTGTTTTTTTTTCGTAGTGCATGTAAATGTTGCTTGTTTTTTTTCGTATTACAGGAAAAGGTCTAAAAAAGTCCCACCTTTTTTTCCTAATTAGCAGAAAATGGTTGCCAGCCTCTTTTCGTTGAAAATAGATTTAAAAACAAAGTCCTACCTCTTTTTTCTAATTATTTGATTTAAAACCTTTTTGAGATTTGACGTTGGTATTTTTTTTATGTTCGTTGCTAAAAAACAAAAGAACGGAGCGGAGTGTCATACAACATTCCTGCCCTGAATGAGATTCCATGTATCTTTTCCCGCCGAACATTTATAAGGGAGAAATGACGAATTTTGTAACACGTTTATGAAAGAGAATCGAGACAGTTTCTGAATGGGTGTGGTATAAATGATTTTCACTTTGACTGTCAGAGTCTGAGAGCGCACTGCGGGCGGCGCGGTGCGCGGCGGGCGCGGCGCTGGTGGAGCGCGCGGCGGGCGCGCTGGCGGCGGCCGGGCCTGCGCGCGCGCACCGCGCCGCGCCGCCGCACCACGCGCGCGCGCACGTGCAAGTGTGAGTCACACATTCTCTACTATATTCCACAAAACGAGCTACTGCATTAAGTAAACCACCCTATGAAGCGGACCATCTTCGCTTATCTCTAGCCACACGCATTGACCAATGAGATGCGAGTATTTGTTTCCCTCGTTAATCACTATAAATGTTAGATTGTGCGAGCGAGACAACATGCCCGGCGTTAGAGCAGTCTCATTCATAGGAATTGGCGATAAATTAAGAAGTATGTCATTTTGTGCTTAGCCCGTCATAAACTAAATTAATGATGACCTGACCCAATTATTGATGGGGATAAATCCATTTAATAATAAAGTAAAATTATTAATATTACTAGCAACTAAATTCTCCGCCTCCATGATTTTGGCCCATACGGTGTTGCAATGTTCCGGAAATGGTTTTGTGTACACTACACATTACTAGTAATTTTTCCCCGAGGCACACCAACACCAACACTGCGCTACTGCACCCTTTTTTTAAATAGATCTTAAGGCTGCTGTAACGTTTCTCGTTCGCACAATCTAACATTTTAAATGATTATTAAAAAAAATACTTTTGATAAATGTGGTCTTATGGTTTGCTACATAATAACATTTTAGACATTTTTTTTTCATATACTTAGCTTATTGAGCCGAGTACCCTTGAATGGCAACTCCTTCCCGTGCTGTAGATAGATAGGTAGAAAACACTATTGCACAACATGGGCTTAGAGAATAATTAACTTATTTATTTTTGGGTTTTAGGAAAACCGTCGACAAGAGGTACCAAAATAGAAGGTACATTGCACATTATAACAGCAGAGTCATTAAAAGGTTTTCACTTATAGCGACATTTGCGACAGTTGTTCAGAATATGCCAAGATAGTGCATTTACAATATCAAAAAGAAATACTTAATTAATTAATCTAAGCAAAATCTAATAAACGGTATTGCTTTTAACGCTATTGTTCTAATATCATTCTATTGAACGACAATGTATTAAAACTCGCCCCCCAGAAGATGAAATGAAATAAAAAGGAAAAAAACTTTATTTAGAAAAGGGTTCAAAGAGTGGTTACTGGCTCCCAAACTAGGATTCCCTGTGCTATGGGTAGCCATTTGATGATTTGTTATTTTTTGTTAAATACGCCCAAAGTACAGGATAGGCTTAAGGTAACCTAGTTTAAGCAACACTTGTTTTACGTTAGCCTAATTAGTTTTAAACAAACTTAAAATATGTTAAGTTCTATTATTGAAGATAATAATTAACAATTAAATAATAACAATTTATTAATTTATCCGGATAATGAAGCTGTCGTATAATTATGATATAACTTCACTGACAGATACATACATACATAAAGGGGTAGGCAGAGATCAGGGACTGCCGCTGACAGACAGGTTAGTCTAATCATCAATTATTTATATGTATCTGTACGTGGCGCCCCCGGTGTCGGCAGGCAAGCGGAGATGTTCGCGTGTATGGGCGCGTGGGCGTGCTACGCGGGCGCGTGCGGCGTGCCGGCGCGCTGCACCGACGCGCTGCTGGCCGCCGCACTGCCGCTGCTCGCGCCGCACGACCAGCCGGTCAGTGCCCGCACGACACACGAACGTAACATCACAATATTCTTTTCACTCCATCTGCTCGAAATTATGCATTTGGATGCCCAAATTTAGGACCCAAAACACGCTGTTTTTGTTCAAGCTAAGATGCATCAAAGTAAATAGACTCAAAATCGGGTTTTGAATCTATTTACCTTAGGTACCTTTAAGTAAATAGACTCAAAATCCAATTTTGAATTTATATACTAATGCACTCATTTACTAAGAAGTCGGACTTCTCTTTCACTCAATAATTTTTAAAAACCGTGTTTGGAACTACTTACTGAACTACCAAACTCTTTGCTGCAAAACTTTTAAGTACCTGATTGTCAAATATTTGAAATTGGAACGCAAGTTTTTTTTCTATACAAAAAATCAATAACATTGGCGCGTTTTTTTTCTCTAAATAATGTCAAGTGAAGATAGTGTCTTCTTAACACCAGAATATATAAAAAAACAGGCAACACAAGCAATTCAAAACCTCCTGCCAGAAGTTACATTTGAGTGGTATGTAAGTGTTATCTTTTATTTCATTCCTCTCAGATGGTAGTGAAAAGTAGAGTGTTCTACACGGGCGCAAATATTTTTTGGTGTCGGTAGTGTTGAATACCTCGCTCCTTCAGCGATTCTTAGTTAAAGCTCTCGCTTCGCTCGGGCTTTAATGCAAGTCCTCAGTTCGCTTTGGATTCAATTTCACAACCTCGACGCAAAAATTTTGTTTGCGCCCTTGGTAAACAATCTACTATTATTGTACACACCCGACAGAGACAACAGTTACAAAAGAAGAGGCACAATGATAAACTAAATACTCTCGTCCAATATTTTCCAGCCCCTTTCACAATGTCGTCGACCCACCGGCCTGGTGGTCTGCCCACCCACGGTGGCTACCTTAGTTCACCTCCTGTCTTTCCGCCAAACCAAAGGTCTAGCCCATCTCCATTTTTGCTTTATGATTCGTGTGCCTACTTCATCGACTCGGTGGTATCGCTTTCTACAAATATAGGTATATGCTCAAAAACGGCACCAGTCGTCGTGGCATAATAGTCTTTATAGTACATATGGTGCTACATTACCGCACTAGTGCGATAATGAGCACTTTACGTGCCTATGTCGAAACTTCAAAGGGCCATATGTACTATAAAACGTTGTACGATACACGTGCGAATAGGTAATTCGTAACTCGTGTCGATATAAAACACTCCCTTCGGTCGTGTTTTAATTTATCGCCACTCGTTGCGAATTTCCTACTTTTCGCACTAGTATCGTAATGTACTATTTCTCAACCATGCTTGGAAATTTGAGCATTATTTTGACAACCTTCTTCGAGATAAATCAAAATTGCTGTACTGGCCAAATACACGCGAGCAGCGGCCGACAATAGTTGTATGAAAATCTGTATCAGAGTTTGTGGTGTTTTAGCGGCCAAATAAATTACATAGTAAACTCATATCTGTCGTATAATTTAAAAACCGGCCAAGTGCGATCTTTTACTGCGAAACATGTCAACCAAGGAGGTAACTTATCAAAGGTTTTATTTAAATTTCGAACTGGCTTGCAAGTAAAAAGCTGTTTATTGAAAAAACAAAGCAAAGGAATAGTTATTTAAGATGCACGTGCGGAAAGTAAGGCTTTATACGCGAGTGTTTTCATTGGCACGCATTCGGATAAAAACATTTACGCTCAAGTATCTTACAACATTTTTCAATGCATTTTGCGAGGAAATACAACAAAAAAATAAGTATAATAAAGCAATTTTATTTCACCAAAGCCTCTTTACAACAAAATGGCGTGCTTTCTTTGCAGAGCGCGCGTTTCATACAATTTTTTTTTCTTGAGGCAAAGGTACAGTATAGCCAATAATGTGAAAAATACTTTTGTTTTACACGTATTTTTAAATGAGATAATTTTTTGGACAGCAAAACCTCCTTGCGTCTTTGTAATTTTTTAAATTTTATGACTTGCACCATGCACCACAGAGTCAATTACTTTATTTCACGCGTGAAATAAAGGATTTCAATACTATTTTATTTCACGCGTGAAATAAAGAGTCGGTTTCCGTATAATTTTGTTACACAAAAAAGAAAACTTTACGAGCAACTGCATTGAAAAATTTATTGTTGTTCGTCATTGATTTTGTAAAGTAAAAAGTTCTGCCTAGGTACCTATTAGGTGCTCAGTTTTAATTTCCGCGCATTATTTGAGAAAAGTACTATGTTAAGCCTTGGCCACAACAAGGCATTGATGGACTCACGTATGTGTCTCTTTTGCTGGCCGCTGCAGTAATGTGCTAAATACCAATAAAATGAGCGCAAAATGTGCGGCAGAGATAATAACAGGGGGGTCAGTTTTTTAACGCTAATTAGACATCTATAGTTTTTATTATTACTGGTGGATGCTCTTAAGGCTTTTCTTACGTGGAGCATACTGTCTCGCTCGCACAATTTTATAGTTTTAGTGTTTGTAATAAAATGAGTATACTTTTGATAAATGTGGTCTGAGGGTTTGATGGATAATAAAATTACTAACATTCAAGGCGTATTATGTTTCTTATCCTGTACTAAGTTTTTGATTGAGAAAATTTGATCCCAAAATAATAATTTTGGAAACAACTCTTCTTTACATAACATAAGCAGCCTATATACGTCCCACTCTAGGGCACAGGCCTACTCTCAGGGAGAGAGTATGGGCTTAATCACCACGCGTGCCCACCGCGGATTGGCGATTTCAAGCGCTGAGGTATGTGAATAGCTTGACGCTCAGGTTTCCTCACGATGTTTTCCTTCACGGTTAGCGAGTGGTATTTCTACTATAACTTCGCAAATGTACATAACTTAGAAAAAGAAGTCATAGGTACATGCCCGCACTGCGAATCGAACCTGGGTCTCTCGCTTCCGGGTCCGATTTTCTACCCACTAGGTTACCACCGCGTCTACCCACTAGGCTACCACCGCGTCTACCCACTAGGCTACCACCGCTTTATTAACATACTTCGACCAAATAGGGGATGTATTAGCAAAGGGCAAGATAAAAAGGCGTGGCAAGTGGCAGTCCTTGGTCTCTGCCTACCCCTCTGGGATACAGGCGTGAGTTGTAACTTTTCTTTCTTAAGAAGTACGTAGAGGAAAACAAATATATATTTAAAATGTCCGTAATTTAATTAGGCATCAAACTCTCAGACCACATTTATCAAAAGTTTACTCATAATAATCTATCTATATCTATACTAATAATAAATCTGTAAGGGTCGGTCATGGAGTAAGTTAGTTTATTTTCAGAGATATTGTGTTTATAGGCTCAATATATGATACTGAAACTAATTTCACGATTTTTAGAATTTTTTTCTGTATGTGTGTATGTATGTATGTATGTTCCTCCATAACTCTTAAACCAATTATCCGAATTTGATGAAATTTGGTATAAAAACATATAGACATCTGGGACACAGGATAGGCTATTTAAATTCTAGCTCCAGTTATGATAAGACGTGGCCCCCATACAAATGCTGCTTCGTAAAAATCGAAATGTACGCGAACGGAGTCGCGGGCACAGCTAGTACAATATATAAAAAAAAAATCGTGCGAGCGAGACAGCGTGCTCCACGTAAGAGCACCGTTAAGTCCATTGCGGGCGGCTGCCGCGCGACTCAACGTTCATGAGTTAGTTCGATTAATTTTTAATGTAGCCCCAGCTTAATGTGTGCGAAATGTTCCAGGAGCCACCGCTGCTGTGCCACGCAGCCGCGCACCTGCTGCTGAGTCTGTCGAAGAACATGAAGTTCAGCGGCGACCCCGTGGCGCTGGTCGGGGATCTGTTCAACCAGGCACAGAGGTCACTGCACTATCTCGAGCCTAAGGTATTGGCTACTTAAAAAACACAACGAATGATAATTAAGCCGGAACGTAACGTAACGAACGTTAGTGCTACTAACGTTAAATAAGTTTTAACCTTTACTTTAACTCTCTAACTAATATTTTTTTATGATAAAAACGTGCTAAAACTGCACAAGTCACCTGAGAAACAGCAGTTTATTTAGAGTACATTTTATTTTGTATTCTAGTTTAATATATACTGTTACACTATGTTTGATTGCTTTATCTATAAAAGTATAATTTTGTACAATAAAGTAGAATATTTTTAATTTTATTTATTTATGCATGTACAATTCTTACATCTAAATCATGAATTTGTATATTAATAAAAAAAATTAAAATCCTCCGCTAAGTAAGAGATAATAATTATCTCGTGAGTGGGAAGACGTGAGTGGATGAAGGTGATAAGTGCATTTTTTTAGATTTTGAGTAAATTGAAGTTAAAGTTTTACTACAATTTTCTTTTGTAAGTCGCTTAAATGATTAGTTATGCCTTAAATTTCAATGAAAATTAGTGTGAATGATCTTATATATTGAGGATACGTTGGTAATAAAACTCTTTCGATATTATTACATATTATATTTAAAAAAAACTGAACATACCTCCTTCTTTCATTATCTAACTTTAACTTATTTGTCCTAGCGGCTTTATAAAATTAGGTGCTAAGTACGAATATTAATAGACATATTATTATTTTTTAATAAACAGAACCACCGTCATCAAAAAGTTAAGCTATTAGTAGTGATCACAAGTGTGCAACATCTTACGTATAAAAAATACTATTCTTGGCTTAAAATTGACTCAAAAAAATAGCGATATTCTGGCTTCACGTACTTTAGTTGGTCTCGGAGATTCTGTTTTTTTTCTACTGAAAAAGTACCATACTTCGTCTTACGTGGAATTTCTAAATTCGCGGACAACTTCGATCTCTTTTTTAATATGTCCACCTTTTTAAACGGTGTCATTTCATCGTACGATTCTTTGTATAGATAAGATCCATACTCCTCAACTCGAATCCATTTGATGCCATCCCTAAAACTGATTTTTCCATTGCTTACATCCTTTTTCCTATTTATCAAATTGAGATTCTCTTGTAGCTCACCAATTTCTCTGAAGTGTTCGGTCATATCCATAACTGTATTATTACGAGAAGCTTTGCAAATGATGTCACGGTATTGGTCAGGAACATAAACTGTGTCATGCTTTCTTAGGACTTTTTCTATTCTGCCAAAATCACGATCCGAATCTAAATAAGAATGGCCAACTTCAGGAAACTTGTGATTGATTACTTTGAAATATCCTTTAAGGATAAGATATTGATAAAGTGTAATCATGGCGAAATTTTTGTTTTGGCCGGCACACGAATCAGACCAAATCAATAGGTGATCTTTGTTTTGGCAACTTGGATCTACTTCCACAAATCTTAGAAGTGCGCTCGCAACTTCGGCACTTCCGCGATCCGCAACATCTTCAGTCCAGGTGCAACATACGGCTTTTTCTTTGCTTCCATCACAAACATGAATACCCAGGTTGTAAAACCACAGTTGACGTAAATAGAACGCTTTTGAAGTTGTTAGTTTTGGTAACGGCATGGTTTGTTGTAAATCCATCGTAATGTACACAATATCTCCATTTCGGGTTGGTTTTTTCCGGTCGACTTGCATAGCTTCAACAGCAGCATAATAATTTGACTTATGTTCGTCATTTGAGTCCCCAGCATCGCAAGTAGCGCACGTATCACTCTTTGGGTATCCAAAAGACAGGTTGAATTGTGTAACAAAAATTTGGTTATATGAAGTTTTCTTGACACGGTATTTGTCTGATAGGTCCTCATTATGACACATTTCTAGGTATAGACTGTGCATCTTGGTCACATTCAGTAGCGGTGACAAATAGAGTTTGTTCATATTTTTGTTTCGTGAGTAATGAGATTGTTCAGCGGGAAAACTTGAAATATGTTCTTTAATACGTTTAACAACGTCATCGTCCATTTTGTGAGGACGATTCTGATGTCTACCTCTCTGATCTGGTTTTGGAGCTGCAAGTCCTTCCTTGATTCCTTTTATAATGAGATCAATTTTTTTGCGACCTATCTGATAAATGCCGCACAAACCTAACCTGCATATTTCTTTCGTAATTCCATTCTTTTTTACGTAGTACTTGTAGGAAGCAGATTTATGCTTTCTAGCATTACAGCGTTTATTCGCTACAGGCTTACTCTCAATGCTGCTGAATAATAGGGCATTCTTACTATTGGTGTCCAGGGAATAATAGCTGTTTAAAATAGACTGCCGATCTTCAATGGAAAAATTATCTGAGCATTTCAGCCTGCACTTCTCGTGGCACAAAGTCCCTTCCTTAATCTTTTTTTTCGGAACTACCTCTCCTTTGTAAGATACATATTCTTCTCCTTTTGCTCTAGCTGTAGCTGCAGCATTTTTCTTCCAAGATTGTTCATTCCTCAGCCGTTTTTTTTATTTATTTTCTTTTGGTGGAAATGTCTTGCGCTTTTTTGGCATATTATTTTCCTCCAAATCTTCATTTGCATGCTGTTCACTACTGGAGAGAATAATGGGGTTTTCCTGCCGGTCAGCATATTCATTGTCAGGTTCATGCTCACTAACGCCACAAGAGCTAGTGCTATCCGGGCTTTCAGGAATGTAAATGTCATCACTACCGGAAGAAAAGTCTTCATTTCTATTCTGAAATGGAGATACATCCCCCAAGACTGTGTATAACTTTTTATTTCGCAAAGTAAGTCCAAAAGAATCTATATCTTCTTCTAGGGAATTTTCTATTACATCTGTAATTTCATCATCTACAGAGACAGGAACGTTCGCAAGACTGCCTATATAATTTTTGCCTTGACCGCTGGTGGAAGGTTCAGCGATTTCATAACTTTGGATGCATGCATCTGCATGATCACACGCAGGGTCCAGATTACCTACAAAAAAACAAAGCCATAAGCGTAGAACAAGGCATGCGATCAAAAAGTAAATAAAAAGAAATTAAAGTTAGTAAACACCCGTCAAGTACAAGCCGGAACCAGAAAAATTGAAATATTGACTTAGTCGGTTTTTTCTCCTGCCATCCAATGTTTTTCGTTTATTAACCTTATCCTAACACATCCTATTTTGACACCTTTTTAACCAAAAGTACAAAACAAAACAAGTATTACGCGAAAGAACACTCAAAAAAAGCTAAATATCATAGAGGTCAGCGTAGCCCCATCTCTTAGATATGCCAAAAACATTAATGAGAAACCAATGAAGTGCGGCATATTGTAAACACCAGTTTAGCAGAAAAGTCCATGATAGTGTAGATACTGTGATTCAAACAATGCAAACAAATCAAGAATTTGAAAAGATCTAACCTGCAATATTTTTGAGGTTATGATTATTGTCATCATCGTTGTTTTGAGCTATTTCGTTTACCCGGTCACTTAAAGCAGCGTCCACCAACAACTTTGCTCTTGACTTGGCTCCTGCCATATTATTTTCACTTTAAAATAATATCAATTATATATTTTAAACAATATTTTACAGTATCCAAATGACACAAATCGACAATAACAGAAAGCGCGCGAAACTGCAAAGAACGAACGCAACCAAAATATTTGAACCTCTGGAGTGAATGAAGGTGTTATGTTTGCGACTTAACACCTTCATTCACGGAGAATAGGGGTCGCTTTATTCGAACATAGTAAGCGCAGTGGAAGAAGGTGTTATGTTCGTACATATCACCTTCTTCAACGCAGAAAAAGTAAAGTTTTTATTTTCTTTATTTGGGAGAGGGTGATATGTGTACATGCCTCTTTCATCATCTGTAATTTTTAAAATAAACTGAACATAACACCTTTTTCAAAATTTTATTTACAAAAATAAGCTTTATGTCAACGGTTTTAAGGTTTGTAGTAATTCAATTATACATATCACCTTCATCCACACCAAAAAACACCGAAAACCGAAAATACGACATATCACCTTCATCCACTCACGTCTTCTTATAAGCATACAAACTCGGCAGTGGCAGTGGGCGGGGCACATAGCTCAGAGAACTGATGGCCGTTGAGACCGAAAAGTTCTGACCTCGCGACCGCGGACCGGACGACGCAGCGTGGGAAGGCCCCCACCAGATGGTCTGACGACCTAGTTACGGCAGCGGGGAGTCGCTGAATGCGGGCGGCACAAGACCGGGAAGCTTGGGAAACCATGAGGGAGGCCTAGTCCTGCAGTGGGCGTCAAATGGCTGGTGATGATGATGATGATACAAACTCAAGCGGCCAGATCTCACGTGACGTGACGTGCGGAGAGTATATAGGATCAGCGTGTTTGTAGCTTCAACGAGCCATTCGTTTATTTCAGACAGCAGCGGTGGTCCGCGAGGCGCTGCTGTCGCTGGCGCTGAGCCGGGGCGCGGCGGGGGTGGGGGCGGCGGGCAGCGCGCGCGGCGAGGGCGCGGCGCGCGCGCTGCTGGCGGCGTGGGCGGCGCCGCTGCAGTCGGCCGGGCCCGCCGCCGCGCTGCCGCCGCTCACCGCGCTGCTGCACGCCTTCGCCGACGCGCCCACCTACGCCAAGAAGGTGAGTCCTTCAATGCTGCCGGTTGCGACCGTCGCTTGCTTAGCCGTGGGGCGCGGGGCGCTGCCTGCCGCTGCGTCGCTTTACGCTCGGTCACTAAAGCTCTCCGAACCAACATTGTCGGAGTTTTACAAAATCGGTGCTGAAAATGTCAGAAAACTCGGCAATAGATGGTTAATAATAATAACTTGCTCACAACACGATCGCTTGTCGTTTAGATGACTACTCCAGTTACAAACTGTATTAGACATCTAGACAATCGGTTAACACGTTCCGCCGCCGCCGTATTTTTGTATTGGAAAAAATACGCCTGATATATCAGTTTGTGTGTCATTAGAAGGTTCAGTAGCGCCTGTAATAGTGATAGACTGATAAATACGTTGCACGTCGCCTGGTGAAACTTCGTCAAATAGTTGCGAAACTCGTCTCTGCATCATCATCTCGCTTTCATTTGAACATGCTGAAAAATTGCACAAGAAAGCTAAGCAAACCACACCAAATTGTCACCAATCCGAAGCGAATAAAATAGGAGCCCCGCTAACATTTTTTTATTTGTTCACATTTAAATACCTTTACATTTTTTAATTGAGGCTACTATATCTTGAAAAATATCTAATGTTGAGGAAAAACCCTAAGGAAGATGTCAGTGTTACTAGTAAGTATGATGATGTCCTCCACAACGATTCCGTCGACGGCGACACCCCGACAAGGACCCATCTTAGACCCGAGCGTCCTATCACTTGAAAAACATCTAGTGTCGAGGAAAAACCCTAAAGAAGATGTCAGTGTTACTAGTAAGTATAAGGTAGTAGTAATCTATAGAAGCAAAAAGAATAAAACTTAGATCACCTATAAACAGAGCCCTGATCTTAGATTGTTTATAACAATTATTTAAGTAAGATTTATGTAATACTATTCGTATTTGCACCAACTACCTGTCTCTCTTTCTCCTTCGGCAACCTTTCCGTCACAAGGTTGTCTGGAAGAAATTGCTGTTAGCAATAATTGTACTTTTTCATTGTAACTTTCATTTTTTATGAATCGTTTCTTGTGTGCAATAAAGAATATTCTTATCTTGTCTTATCAGCAAGAAAATGCCTGGAAAGCAAGGACAACTAGACCTAGACTAACGAGGCCGTTGAAATAATAATAATAATAACTTCCATACAACGCTCCCAAACTAGGACACCTTGTGCTATAGAAATCCCCCAAACTGAGGCCATGTTTGTGATGTCTTTGCCTGGTTACCATAGCACAAGGTATCCTAGCTTGGGACCGCGACAAGTGGTTGTGTTGTATGGAAGTTATTTATTGTTACTATTTCAACTGCCTCGTTGGCCTGCCACGGCGGCCCCGAGTGGGAATGGAACCCACGGCCTAATCGGACGTAAGACCAACGAGGCGGTCAAGGCACGAGTGATTTGTTGCAGATAATAGCGGAAGGCATGCAAGCACCGGCTGAGATAGCGCTGCGTATGCTGTGCGAGCCGAGCGCTGCTACTGCCAGCGCCGAGGCCGACATCACCGACTTCTTCCTCGCGCTATTCACGTGCCTGCTGCAGCAGCTCGGACACTTCGTCTACACCGCCATCGACGTCTTCCTAGAGGTCGCGCAGAGGTATGGGAAGAACTTTGTTTTGTGCTGGCATACCCTTTAACTCGTCAGATTATGACCTTGAAAAGAACAATTAACCTCCTCAGTCCTGATCTTGAAAATAACAATTGAAAACCATTGTTATTTTCAAGGTCAGGACTGAAGAGGTTAAAAACCATTGTTATGGTGGCCCGATCGGCTCCTTTCGAATTCTACCAGCGTTAAGATAACTATAGAAAGAGACTTTTCGCAGAGTCACGTTAAAAGGAATTTAGGTCTCTCCATGTTGTATTATTCGCTTTCTGACGCATTTCCTCGGGACCAGGTTTAGTAAGCGCTTTTTCTCGCATTGTTTACATCAGACAAATATCGTATGAAACCAAGCTTCAGTATTACCGCGTTTATGTTTATGTTTATTATCTATACAACATTTGAATATTTCAAGCGTCTACCTGTTGCCGTTATTAATATCGAGCAAAAAGCGCAAATAAAAACAAGTTTGTTGCATGGGAGTCCCCCTTAAATATTTATTCCATTCTGTTTTTAGTTTTTGTTGTTATAGCGGCAACGGAAATACATCATCTGTGAAAATTTTAACTGTCGGGACTATCACGGTTCACGAGATACGGCCCGGTGACAGACGGACGGACGGCGGAGTCTCAGTAATAGGGTCCCTTATGCTTCGGGTACGGAACCCTAAACATGAATAAAGCGTCGACGCTCGGGGCCGCGTATTTGCCAGTCGCGGTGGTGGCTAGCGCTAATCCGGCGGTGTGCGCTCGTCAGGGGCGGCGGCGACGCGTCGCTGGAGCGGCTGGTGGAGTGCGTGCGGCTGGGCGTGGAGACGGGCGCGGGCGGCGTGCGCGTGCCGCCCGTGCTGGCGCTGCTCTCGCAGCACGCGCTGCCCCGCGCGCGCCCGCACGCGCCCGACCTCGCGCGCGCCACGCACCGCCTGCTCGCCAGGTAATGTTATCCGGTTCGAATGCTGTTAGGGTACGACCTTTCGGAGTTGCGTTACGCGACAGTGATCACTTGTATTGTCAGGGAAACGGTCAAACGAATAATATTAATCAGTTAATTTATTTTTTGCAAGTATCGAGGGGACTAAAAGTTCTCGCTTCGCTTTTTCTCTTGGGGAAGTATCTAGAAAAACGTCGAAGGCACTAGAAAATTGCAGAACCTCCCAGAATATATTCTGAAAGTACCCAGAATCACATCGAAGATACTAGAAATAGGTTCTAGAAGACTATCGAACATTCCAGAATGTGTTTCTAAATCTGTCTAACAAATAGCTCTGTCTTTTTCTAGCACATAGATTATTCCGAAAGGTTCTCTGCGGGGGGAGCATGAGATTTTATCGAGGCGGTTTATCTACAAAAAATGGCCGTTTTAACGAGTTTTGACGTCTATAGTAGGTTAACTTATCGTCGCGAGCACAATGCGTCGTTTTTATCCCAGTGCCGTGAGACAAAAAAACATCTGTCACTATAAGATAAACCCTATCGCAAATGCGAGCATGAGGACAACATAAAAAGATATGTTATCGACTTTTGACAGATTTTTCATTTAAACTTATCCCACTTTTGAGAGGGGCATATAAACTTATATCTAGCGTTTCTGTCAGTCATTCTACGAATAAAATCATCACATTTGTCATGATTTGTCCACTGGTGCCTCTTCGCGCCACCTACGCATCCCATTCGTGCCCTTCCTCTGTTTCTGCTCACTGACCGACGTCCAGTGGCCGTCTCCAGGGATTTAAGGACCCGCTCACTGACCTCCGTACAGCCCTACTCCACGCAACCAAGCACCCTCTGCCATCCTGCTCAGACCGTCGTCCAGTGCCTATCTCAATTAAAATAATAGTAGGTAAAATGAACCAGTCAACAAAAAATTTATAAATAAGAAACTAAAACAAAGATTTAAACCGGCAAAAATTATTTCTCTCTAATGAACTTGCATCCCAAGCCATTTACTCACCCCACAAATCATACCTAACTTCTACTAAGTATGTATGGTGTATTTAATACAAATGTATGGTTTCTAGGAAGTTTTCTGGAAAAAGCTTGACACAGACTCCTCCATTTTTGAAGTCCGTTAATAATAAAATGCTTTTGGTTATAAGTAAATCTAGTATTTATTTTGTAACTTTAAACAATGAAATAGGTGGTTTACTACATAACTGGGTACCCAATGGCGAAAAGAAGCATGATATGTTTTCTTCTGAAAACGGGAAATTGTTACCAAACAAATAACAAATTAATATGTTCTTCACCTTTGATGTAATCTGTAACAAAAAAAAAAGTAAAAAAAAATGTTATGCATTTCATAGGAGACTGGATATGCCCTTGAGCCTGCCTTGGCTGATGACGCCCATCAGAGGAGAGGCCGAGTAGACTCCCGAGGCTTGGTACACACATTGCCATTGTGGAGCCCGAGACCCAGTAGAGGAATGGCCAACTCAATGGAACATTCCCTATGCTAGGCAACAGCCCAACGAGCTGCTATAGTTCAAAATTATATTTAACCCTTGAATGAATGCCCCTGTGCATGTAATATAAAAAAAACTATAGTGGAACTTGGGTAATTAAGCATCCAATTTAGTTACTATTTTGAAAAAATAGGGTGGGCTGTGACTTTTTTATTGCTAAATTTAAAATATATTCAATTTGTACATACATATTCCTTCGTTTTAATATTTGATTTATTTGTAAGATTTGATTGATTGTGGCATAGACCAAATATGATTGTAGTCAGCGCGTTCAAAATATCCTGTAACAAATAAAGAGCATAATTAAAAAGGAGTCCAAAACATTCCAATATGATGTAATAGCTTAAGACGAAAAGAAAAAATGTAAGACATGTTATGAAAATGATTTTAGATGCCCCTAAGAGCAAAAATTTACGCTATACTGGATAGACCTCTATGGTCTATCTATCCAAATACTGTAGGTATTCACCAAGCATTGCCTAGGTACACATTTGCATTAGTTTGACAAGCATAGTATTTACCTATTGTACTCGGTTGGTGATGGTGAGTCAAGTATTGAACTTAATATATCACTAGATAATAAGTACTATCAACACTTACGTTCCGCCACTGCTCCAGTCGTGTCGGGACCATGCTCCTTCGACAAGGCTCAACGCGCCCCACTCTTTCAACAACCTTTCGCTACCCGTGGGGCCAGAAAACTCATTGTTGGCTAAATTACTGTGGAGCGTCATATACTCGAACGAACCCCAGTTGATTTTGTTTACTGTGCCCTCTAAAACAGAAAAATATTATAGTTCTTGCCGATGAGTGACTTGTATATGATGTGATGTCCGTATGAGCTTGTAGGAAGGATCTCCAACTATTGTAGTATTGTATAAATTAACTGCAATGGCTTGTAGTTTGTACTTACTTCATTTTCGGCATCTAAGCATCTATTATCCGTTATTTGTTTGTTTATTTACATTTTATTTGATACCTAGCACAGACTAAGTAAAGGAAAGATCACAGACAGATCAGATTTCAATCTGTCAAAAACGCAAATTGAACGAATGAAATAGTGATTTTCGTGTCATCGCTATTTGCCGATTCAGTGTTGTCATACCAATAAGTAGATAAAATAAAATGTCTATCTTATTTCCTATCTAAGGAAGATATGTATATCGAAGAGAAGTCATGCTCGCGGGTGGGATATAATATCGTAATGTTTTAAAATTTTAACCTATCTATCTAGATAGGATAAGAAACTCGTGCTCCCCCCGCTGGTCTCTACATACAAGTACCTATCACGTAATCTATCTGCACCTAGCATCTAAGATTCTACACAGTTCGACTACACTCTCGCCGTCCGTAACAAATATAATTTAAAAGAAATACTTCCGATGAAGTTATTCGTCACTCACGTGTCATGCGCTTTCCCGATAGCGTTACGAACGATACTAACAGCCGTCAGTTGACGTCATATGCCGCTCCATTCCAAATGGTCGTATCCTAACCGACCAACCATGAGGGAGGCCTATGTCCTGGAGCTCTATTTTTGAATCACTCGTATCGCGTCGAGCGCTCGATTTCTACTGATTTTCGTTCGACATCTGAAATTCCGTATTTTTTAATCACTCGACTGCAACGAATGGTCCTTACCACTCGTCTCGCATGGCGATCGGTAGATTAATTGTCAAAAAACGATAACTGTGTGTTGGTACTGTTTGTCATTCTGAGTGTCAACAATAAAAAAGAGTTGACAGTATATAGTTTTTGTTTGTAACAAAAGACAAAGATTTTTTATTTAAACAGCCAATAAAACAGTGTTTTACGTTCCGTTTCTGTTACGGTAGTTTCCGGTTTTTTTAATTTCTGCGTGAAATGGATAAAATACAATACTTCAAATTGTACTGGCAACACTTCAGGCGAACGATTCAAAAATACGGAAAAACGACATCATGCGACTTAGAAGACGAGTGTGACTTAAGTCGCATTCGACGATATAATTTAATACGAGTGATTCAAAAATAGAGCTGCAGTGGGCGTGAAATGGCTGATGATGATGATGGTTTCATATCCTTATACATAATATTATGCGCAGTACGTAAGTGTTATCGAACTCCGAAACGGCTTAACCGACTTTAGTGAAATTTTTTGTGTAAATTTAGTAGGTCTGAGAGTAGATCGTAGATTAATTAATTAAATGGCAAAACAACGTTTGGCGAGTCAGCTAGATTTTATATAGAATACAACACGATAGTTATCGTAAACTCGTAACCCATTTTTCGCTTTAAAAATTAATTAAAGCAGCCCAAATCGAAATATCCGCCCCAGGCTCTCAACATTACAATTTTTTTCGAAAAAAAAAAACAACCGTATTTTTTTTAGGACAATGCCCATTGCCATGCAAAATGGCCATAGCTAAATGCTTCCAACTGTAAGTGTCCGCAGTGTGCGAAAATGATTTTGTAAAACATCCACGTAAACAATAATAGCGGAAAAAGTGCTTAGATGCTAAAACTATATAAAAACGTATTATAAGTTATTAGAATGTAAGAGAAAAAGAGAGAAGTGACATGGTGGAAGGATGTTATGTTTGTGCGATTTGAATCCATAAGATCCAGAATGGCCCGTACGAACTGATATCTCTGGAATCATACGTACTGGTATCTGTTCAGGATGCTTATTAATCTACTATTTTAACACCTTGATTGGTCAATTATTCCCACGATCTTTAACTCAATTCAAAGGCGGCCAACCTGCCTGCTCAAGATGGGTGGAATAAAAAACCTATCCACTTTAGAACTCTGTAACCTCGTTATTTCAGGCTGGTTCTTAGCATATCATTTCTCGTACAATCTTAGAATTTTTTTGACGAGAAACGTCTGTCAGTTCGCTAGTGAGGGGGTCACTTGCTAAAACCGCATCCAACGAAAACATGTCGCCTTGGCGAGTGTTGTAACTCTGTAACTAAATGTCGTGTGAAATTAATTTATAGTATATCGTTGAGTAGAGCAAATTAGCCATTACTCAGATCCTCTTGGTAGTAATGGCTACCAGATGGCGCCAGTGCCGCGTAACACACTGCGTAGTTTAACGTTTATAGACATTTCACGTTAAACGGCCGTGTAACACAGCCCCACCCGCTCTTTCTCACGAGCCGTGCCGTGGCTCACTGGTAGCCCAAATACCTCTTTGTACGTGTCATACGTGTCCCCGCAGCGTGCTGATCCACCGGTGGCGCTACTTCTTTCCGAACAAGTGCGGCGGCGGCGAGGACGAGGCGCGCCGCATGGATGAATTGCGCGCCGCGCTCACCGCCTTAGGACGCTCTCTGCTCGACACCGACATAGAGGTGTTCCGGCTCGGCATCGAGACGCTCGACACGCTTAACACCAAGTGGAAGCTCTACCATAAGGTAACACCAAAACATAACCTAATAATGGAGTGACGGGTGAACGAACTGAGCGCCCCATTCACCGCGCTCGGCCGCTCGCTGCTCGTCACTGACGTCGGGGTCTTCCGGATCTGCATCGAGACGCTCGACACGCTCAAAGCCAAGAGGAATGAGTTACGACCTAAGAATGACGTGGTGGACGGATGAACTGCGCGCTGCGCTCACCTTGCTATGGATTTTCTCAGCTAGGTGCAGATATCGAATTCTTCCAGCTGAGCATTGAACCACTAGACACACTCAATGCCAGTGGAAACTCTAACAAAGGGTAAGAGTAAACATAACCTGATAATGGAGTGGCGGATGGATTAACTGCATCCTGCGCTCTCCGCGCTAGGGAGTTCTCTGATTAACACCGATATGGAATTCATTGAGACACAGGGCACCCTGAAGCTCTACCAATACTTTATAAGTAAACATACTTTTTGACACTTACTAAAACATCAAGCGTAGCAATCGCACAAAAACTTTAGTTTCTCGACACCGTTATATAGTTCCTCCGGCTCGATATTGATACTTCACTCATTGAATGCCAAGTAGAATTGAGCAGGGGTTCACATAGTACTACGAAAATACCATAACACAATAAACTCGGATCGACACTGCGTAAGTCCGCTTTGACGCTTACTACTTTGACCGCTTTGACGCTGACAAGTAATCGCAGCGCGTCGTAGACCTTCCGCCACTAGCATTCCATTATTATTTACCTTCAATACCATTGAAGCTTAAAATTTGTAAAATATATAACCAAAATCGTCATCTTTGTCTAGGATGTCTGAAGTGTACCTTAGTAAAAAGTAGGGACTTGTCGCTGATCTGTTACATTGATCCGCAGGTGATATTTCGCACGGAGTTCCTCGCGGAATTCCTGTCTGTTTTGTTGCTCGGCGTGGGGGAGCGAGGCGGCGGTCGCGCTTTGCTGCGGGAAGAGGTAAGCCAACGTACATTAATTTCTTTTGAAAATAAACAACAAATACGGAATTTTATTTGGTTTAGAATGTCTTAAAAACTGACCGTTTTAAAATGATTAATAATTTATTTAAGAAATATCTGTTGGTACGTACATTACAATGCAAGCACGTATACAAAACTGTGCAAGAGCGAGATAGACAGTATTGAAATTTAGATAACTTCTACCAAATCTTTTCTCAACTATGGTACAATGCGATTAAAATCAGTTAACGATTCGGCTGTTCTCGGATATCATCGCCTAAATCCCGAGACGGAAATTACACGAAATACATTACCGCGATTTCTTTTAGGTAGCATTCAATTTGAAGTATCATAAACGCAATGTACAGCACCTGCCAAGATGACATTACTAACCGGTAGACCTAAGAAATATATTATGCAGAAGTGATCGCAACGTAGGAAGCTCTTTAAATTTTTCATGAAAGTTATATATCATTCGTCGTATCACGCAATAATCAAAATCATCCATTTTTTAACGATATTTTTTGCCGGGCACTTCTTTGGATTGCTGATCTTTAGGCGACTGATCTGAGAGCTTGTCGTTTTCCTTCAAAATTTTTAACACGCTGCTTTTCGAAACTGGTTGCTTCACAAACCCTGTCCAAAATTTTTTTATGATAATTACTTTCCTCTTTTTTAAATAAATTAGCTTCTTTTCTAAAATACATTATTTACAATTTCACGAGATTAAAGCAACAATTTTTTTACCACGCTTTAAATTTGTTGAAGCTGTGATACACTATTGTAAGTTAATTTTGATAAAATTAGATTCGAATATTTTCACGAATGAAATTAGCGTTCATAAACAAAATGTATCAACTGTTTTTATTGACACTAAGAAGTCATACTGTCAAAATAGTAAATTATTTTTCTTATTTCAATAAAAAGGTTGTGTTAGTTTTGAGCTACAAAGGAGGTTTTGTTGCTCATATCGTTCTTGTATTGTATTCGATAAGACAACGAGAAATATAATTAAAGGTCATATCTGTAAATTGATAACTCTATGTGAGATATGAGGGAATCACGACAATTACCGACGTTGGCCGAATCGTTAACTGATATTTAATCGTACGATCGTTTTTACCTTTAAATGTCAAGAATGACATTTGGCTATTGGACTTGCTAGGCACACGCGCCTAACGCCGTTTCATTATCGGAATCACGTTATACCAGCATGAATTTTATATTCAGCTCAATACAGAGATGAGTTAAGTGCCATCTAGCAAAACGCAACCGACTCAGCATAGTGATGTAAAATAGAGTATTTGTCGTGTTTAGGTCCTGGCAGCGATACACGCGATGTCGTCGGTGGACTTCGCGGCTTTCCGGCACGCCTTCCTGCCACACTACCTGCGCTCGTTGCCCGACCTCGCGCCCGAGCACCTCGAGCACCTCTCGCACTTCCCGCCCGACACTGTGAGTCCCCACTTAGAGCACCTCTCGCACTCCCGACACTATGAGTCCCCACTTAAAGCGCCTCTCGCACTTCCCGCCCGACACCGGAAGTCCCCACTTAGAGCACCTTTCGCACTTCCCGCCATCACTAACGAAACACACACAAGTAACAACACAGAGTAAATATAGACTAGACAGAAGCATCTCTCATACTCTCTCTCTGAGAGAAGGCCTGTGCCCTACAGTGGGACGTATATAGACTGCTTATGAAGACAGAAGCATACATTAATTGCAGAATCATAGCAACTTGCCATATGGGGTAGAGCTTAGAGCTTTCGCAAATGACTACACGACTCAAAGAAACTTTTATACCTCTGCACGTTTTGTCTTTGGATGTGAAATATAACTATTATTAGACATATTCGGACTCATCACATCAGTGCCATCATTGATGTGATGACAAAAAAACCCACCGTATTTTTATTTGTAACATCGCATTGTTTTGACACTTCCTCGCTGAGTGTAGCCGCAGTCTTTTGACCTAAGTATAGTGTGATGTTTACTCACGCTCGTTTCGTAAATGAGGTTTAGTCGATAAAATCCAGGGATGGATAAGTCTACTGACAGTTAAAATGTTATACAGTTCTTCCATATACAGTCAAATTTTAAATGTGGATTATCTTTCGTCGGATTGAATATAGCAGACAGCCATCAGAGTGCTTGATTGTCCCCACAGGATCTCCCAACGTTCACGCAGAACATTCAGCGGCTGATGAACGATGTCAACTGTTTCCGAGCGTACGGCTCACTGGTTCCAGGCGACACGTAGCAGTAGCGCGAGCCTCGTCTCGTCGGACGCCTAAGCGCCATGCGATTGTAAGCCCTCGCGCTAAAGCGGTACAGGCTAGAGTCCCCTGTAACGACGACGCTTGTAGAGGCCCGTTTTCCGTGGCGGTGGTAGCGGACCAGTAGAGACGATGTGTGTGAAAACTAGGGTGGTAATATTACAAACACTGGGATGAGTTAAAATGTGTTTTTGGTTGATAGTTTATGTAAATATTATTATTACGTTTGAGGTGCTGGAGTTCCATGGAATAAAATAAGAAGAGAAAGTGTGGGACCTTAGCATGTGTCCTGTATCATAGTTGCTGATGAAATAAAGTTTAGTGGTGAGCTTATAGGTACATAATTGGTAGACTAGTCAGGGTTTCCCACTGGGAAAGGTTCATTGTTGTGTGTCAAAATGTGGTGGATTGCCCAAGTAATAATAAAAATAAATTTAAAATCATGTTAATTACCATATAGACAAAATATGTTTTTTTTACTCTATCGTAAAGTATTCAAGTATTTTACTTGGTGTGATTTAGTTCTGTCCTTATACATAGTAGGTAATGACAAACAATAAAAATCCGGCCAGTCGGACTTCCGCTAGCGGTCTCGAACTGAAAGAGTACGTGAACAGAGACCTAAGGGATTCCTTCAGAAACGTGTGCTTTGGGAGTAAAAATACTACTAGTCCTAACATCTAGATGAGTCGTGGCTTTTCACTTTCCCACTTTCGAATTTTTCGCGTATATTTCGGAAACGGTGCGTCACGAAAATATTTTTTACTGATATTCTTAGTAACTTTTTCTATACCTTTTTTTTGTATTCTCAATCGATTGCGAGCCGCGCGCTTGCTTTAGTCGCTTAGGTCCCTGTGTCGGCGCTCTATACCGCCTTTTAGGAAACCGACTCGCACATGGCCGGTTTTGTACTTTTTTATATGTAGATTATATACCAGTAGAATCGTACTGCCACTGAAATGTGATTTAATCACATTAAGTTCCACTGCAACATTGTTACTTAAGTTATTTTCGTTCGCATCAGTAATCTTTTATTTTTTACTTTTCTTATGTGCATTTGCTTTCTTCTTTGATTCAGGATCGGCTTAATTTGCATTTAATTGTATTCTATTCATTTATTTCATGCAATGCCCATATAGTATTAGTAACGGATAATGGATAACAGTGCAATAACAGAAGCGTTTATTTTATTATGACTACTTCTTTGTAAAACACATGAATGGAGGTGACTTGTACTTTGTTGTACTTTAGTAAAAAGATTTATGAAAGTGGTTTCCATTTTCCGCCCTAAACGAGACATGCGAATCTAAAATAAAAATTATCTTTTTTACTTACTTGTTGTTTTTATTGTTCATGGTGACATGTGAAACACAAAATTCAATAATAATAACAATGATAAATGCTACGCGTTGCTTTAAGTGCTAATGTGAATACTAACTTTTAACCCTTAACATAACATTAACAAACTCCGGTCATGGTATGAACTAAATAAATGTTAAGGCAACTGTATGTATTTGAGAACATGGACGAGTTTGAAAGCACAAACTATACTTGTCTAATGACCTTTTGCACTTACTATTGTTTAACACCCATTTATAAAGGCTAAGAAAAAAAAAACTTGTACATAACTCTAGAAAGGCCACTGTCAATTTCACCACTGAAACTGAATCGCTAGTTTCACAAGGAACTCCCCCGCCGGTGCGCAAGATGGCCGCTGTCGTAGCCGCCAGGGCACGCTCAACCCTTTGGCCTGAATGAAAAACGTTTAAACAGTGTGCGCATAATTTCTCGATAGTCTAGCCGGGGCACATACAACCCTTTGGTGTGAATGAAGAGCATTTTAACAGTGTGCGCTTTTCTTGGTAGTCCAGTCAGGGCACGCGGCACACTTTGGTCTCAATGAAGAGGGCATTTCAACAGTGCACGCTAAATTTCTCAGCAGCCTAGCCAGCGCATACGCAACCCTTTGTGATCTGAATGAAGAGCGATTTAACGATGCGCGCCAAGTTTCTCGGCGGCCGCGTGCAGGATGGCAGAGTGGCTGCCGTAGAGCGCTAGGCCGGGCCGGTAGTCCAGCCAGCGCACGCCTACCGCGTCGTCGCCCGCGTGAAGCGCCAGCGCGCCTACTGTGTCGCCCGCCTCGTCGTGGAAGCTGGAAGGTGGTGGCTGCATTAGTCACAGGTAAGATTAGATATTTTAAATTATACAATTTAACAGAATGTGCTTATATTAACTTATACCTATAGTACATGAAAAGTAAAAGAATTAAGGAGATCCATGAGGGTCACTAGCTCCACCAAGGAAAAAAAAATCGTATCTTCTTTTACAGATAGTTTTTGCAAAAATTGTCAGATCATCATCAGCCATTTGACGCCCTCTGCAGAACATAGGCCTCCTGCGTGGTTTTCATAACCATGAGGGGTTTTGCCATAATCGCCACGCTTGGCAGGCCGGTTGGCGATCGCAGTATGCGGTTGGAATCTCAATAAGGCGCTGCTGCCCGTCTCCTGGTAATTGATATCCTTAGTCGCCTTCTACGACATCCACGGAAGTAAATTGTCAGATCAACCTCTCAAGTAATTTTCAGGCTGTGAACTAAGGCAATTTTTTTATTTTTTTGGCATAAATGCTATCTAGTCTCAGGTCCGTGATATTAAGTTCTGGGTCGTGGGTCCTAAATTGTCTGACAGATTGATGCCAAACTTTTTACAAAAATTACCTGTAAAGTTTTTTTTTTCATTGGTGGCGCTAGTGAACCGCATGGAGCCCCTTAACTATATAAATGCTTGTACACAAGTATGTGGCAAACATGTTCTACAACTATCAGTGCATAAATACAATGTTGGTATGCTGAACCTGTGTACACTACGGCGAACTTGGGCATAACATGAAAGATTGCCCTAAGAAAGAGAAAACACCTATATGTGCAACATGTCATGTCAGAACTACAAAAACCAAGCTAAAGAAGTGGATGGAAAATGTCCTGCGCGAACATATGTCATACGAGACATATCAACTCAACATAATATGAGGCCATCTGAGATTGACCTTCTTATCTACACAGAATTACAGTGTTAATCTGTCCTATAGACATTTATTTACTTATCATACACATTACTATTATGCGACTAATGAAGGTGACTCTCATTTACGGAACAGACAGTAAGAAAAAACATGTCAACAGTCTTAACACAAATAAAATTTGACCGACTTCTAACCCTATACAATGGTAACGATAATGTAGAGTTTCTTTGTTAGCTTCTTCTCCACATAATCTATTAATTGTGAAACTAACAACTTTGACCTTCATTAAGTAAACATTCTGTTTTCATAATGAATAAAAATATTTGAATTGAATTGAATAAAGCTAATTTTAACTATTGATCAATATTGCAATCAGTATTCAAATTTTGCCTGTTTTAAAAATATTGTACATACACCATAAGATACAGCATTATAGTAACCTAGTTTAGGCATCATTTCTTTTATGCTAGCCTAATTTATTTTAAACGAAATGCAAAATATTTAAAGTTCTATTAATAATATGATGACTCCCACACAACACAATCATTGTCCTGGTCCCAAACTAGAATATCCTGTGCTATGTTAACTAGTGAAGTGGTGATAGCCTAGTGGGTAGAACATTGGACTCGGAAGCGGGAGACCCAGGTTCGATTCCCAGTGCGGGCATGTACCTATGACTTTGTTTTCTAAGTTATGTACATTTGTGAAGCTATAGTAGCAATACCACCCGCTAACTGTGAAGGAAAACATCGTGAGGAAACCTGCGTGTCTGAGCTATTTACATACCTCAGCGCTTGAAATCGCTAATCCGCGGTGGGCACGCGTGGTGATTAAGCCCATACTCTCTCTCTCTGAGAGAAGGCCTGTGCCCTATAGTGGGACATATATAGGCTGCTTATGATATGATGATGTTAACTAGACAAGGACATCACAAACATGGAAATAGACAAGAATAAAAATAAACATTAATTTTATTATGATTTTCTGTTGAGTAAAGGATGGCCCAACGTCCATGGCTCTCAGTCGACACAGCTTTTCCTCTTACAATGGCCCAATTATGAGGAAACGGACTGCCATAATATTCATTTAGTTACAGGAAAATACACCACCATCATTAACGGAGAAGGTGGCCAAGTAGTACCTGTAAGCCACTGTCTCCATCCAGGCGTTGTCGGTGTTACGCGGGTCGTCGACATATCCCTGATACACCACGTCACCCCCGGTGAAGAATTTCTGGAATCGCGCCTGCCAAGCTTGCTTCTCATCTGCAATGTTATTTTCTTAAAATAATGGTATTTTATTTGCGATTGGTCACATAAGCAAATATGTTTTAAATAGGTTTTTAAAATATGTTGTAGTCATCATGCATCTTTAAGTGAAGAGTGCTATACAGATTTTTTCTTTCCATCTTTATTTCGAACATCTGATGCTGAAGGGCCGCTCCTTTTCCTAGTCTATATAAATGATTTACCGTTTATGGTACAAAAAATGTGTGAGAAAGTGTTATTTGCTGATGACACGTCACTTATTTTTAAAATAAGGAGACAAGAAAATAATCTTGACGATGCAAATAATGCTCTCTCGCAAGTACTAGATTGGTTCACAGCAAATAATCTGCTGCTAAATTCTAAAAAGACAAAATGTATAAAGTTTTCCTTACCTAACGTACGAGTAGTTGAGAACAACATAGTAATTGGACATGAAAAACTAGAATTTGTAGATGATACTGTATTTCTGGGCATCACAATCGATGCAAAACTACAATGGGGTCCACATATTGTAAAATTAGCACACAGACTTAGCTCTGCAGCATATGCAGTGAAAAGAATTAGGGAACTCACTGACGTTGCAACTGCTAGGCTTGTTTATTTTAGTTACTTCCATAGTATTATGTCCTACGGTATACTACTATGGGGCCGGGCAGCAGACATTGAGACTATCTTCATCTTGCAGAAGAGAGCCATCCGATTTATTTACAAGTTAGGTAGTAGGGATTCGCTAAGAGATTTCTTCAAAGAAACCAACATCTTAACAGTTGCATGTCAATACATTTATGAAAATATTATGTACGTTAGAAAAAATATCAAAGACTTCGAAAATGTTGGTGGCCACCATAAGGTTAATACTAGAAATAAACATAAATTGTCATTTCCACTATTTAGACTTGCAAAAGTTAACACATCCTTTATGGGGTACTGTATAAGGTTCTACAACAAAATTCCTCAAGACATATTAGATTTACCTCCAACGCGATTTAAAAAATGTGTTAAGCACATTTTGTGCAAAAAGGCTTACAAACATCAAGGATTATTTAGAAGACAAAGATGTTTGGCATTAAACAGTAGATTAATATTATTTAAAGGACGATTGTGACTAGTGTTCAACACATTCATGACTAATATTTTAAGTTAAAAACTCTGTTAATTAAGTTAAAACGTGTTTTGAAAAGAATAAATGTTGAGTTTCTTTGTTAGCTTCTTCTCCACATAATCCATTAATTGTGAAACTAACAACTTTGACGTTCATTAAGTAAACATTCTGTTTTTACAATGAATAAAAATATTTGAATTGAATTGAATTGAATTGAAGGTACACATGGAGAGTGACTGAATCGATGGAGACTAGTGCTATTAGAATAAATCCTTTTGTACAATAAAGAGCGTAAAGAATATTGTATAGGCCACCAATCGGCCACAAACTAGCACCACATGCATCTGCTGCATAGCTCACCATCAGTCATGAGCAAGGAGTTGGTGGCCTCCTCCTGGAACTCGCGTACAGCTGCGGCGCCGACGCGCTCGCCCGGGTCTACCATACCGCCCGGCAGTGCCCACTCTCCCGTGTCTCCGCGCTGAACAGCCACAAACTGCAACACGGGCCTGCAGAGCTACGAGCTTTTGAAATTCGTTCGGCAGCCTCAAAGAAGGAGATAATCGAATTGGTCGCCAACCTCTGTTAGGAGATAGCCAAAACATACTTAGAGAGGTGAAACTTTAGTAATATTATTTAATTTTGACAGTCGCTTGCATAATTAATCAGACTATTTAGACCACTTGAGTACTAATGGTTCTTTATCTAATTATTATTTATTTCTTATAATGGAGACCACAATAATGCATAGTAAAATTGGTTGATATATAAAATCAAACTAAACATTAAGATACCCAAGGTATTTCTTGTGAAAAAAGACAGAAAAATATAGGATGATATGTGAGATAATGTGCTGGCTGTCATATACAGTCAGACATAAGTGATTATAATAATAAAATATTGGATTTGAATTATTATGAATGTCATTTCGACTTTGAGATTAATTTATAAAACATTAGTGCTTAGATGTGCTCCCTCATTGCAAAACAATCCACATCACAGTGAGTGTTTAGACTATTATTTACAAATCTTTGCCCTCATTTTTTTTTTTAAGAAACTGCAGTATTCATGTAGTTACAGTAATGAGTGTACAGATAACATAGTACAATCGGTTTATTGTTAATATTGGGTTGATAAAATAAATTTTACCTTTTACTTTCAGCATCATTTTCAATAGCTCCATTAGTTTTCTTCCATCTAGAGACGACAGGATCTGCAGCATGGTTTGGACCCCAACGCCCAAGGACACCTCGGCCTCTGATACCCGTCCTGCCAATTGGATTCAACGGGGCTCTGTCAGAAATCTGGTAATTTCCCATGTAACTAACTCTGCTCACATTGCCGTCAATGCTATTCCACCTGGGTCTGAAGTTAGGGTCATCTGAAATTTACCAAAAGTTACACTTGTGTTATAATTTGGAACAGACAATTAAATAAATAAAAAACACCCCTTTTCGACAGGAAGAATGAGTTGTTGAAAACGATTTAGGGAATGTAAACAAAACAGACCAACCAAGGTGAATTCATAACTTACTTATATCCAGATCAGCATAAGGTTTCCCCTTCAAAGAAGGCGACGTATGAGTCGGCGGCGTATAGTTTTCATATAGGGCAGACCAGCTTACTTTATCATCAGACACAGGAAATCTCTGTATGTTCGAACGAGGGTACATGCCAAAGCGGCACTTGAAATGAGAGGTAATCATATTAAAACTAGGTTTTATCATAAGACTACTAGAAAATACTAAAAGAACTGTTTTAAAATACATAAATATGGAGTATCGTTTATTCTTCGAGGTACGGTGCGCCACCGGTGGCGATTAGCGAGGTGATCCTTGTAAAGCAGTATTATATTCCTTGGAGGTGACTCTGTGTTCAGAGAATATAATCACTACGTTTTAATGATGAACTCTACTCTAAAATTCTGCGTTTCCTTCCTGCGTTCTGTGACACACACAAAGTCAAAACAATGAGACTTGTCATTGAGTCTGTGATTGAGACAATGATGGACCATTTACATGAGGCCATTTGAAGAGCCATTCCAATGAAAAGCGCAACATTCGTGTCGTTCATTTACACATAAGCCAGCCGGGAAGACCAGGGGCCTGTTTTATAGAACTACAATTCACGATTTACCATGACAACTCGTTGCCCATTGCGAAGTAGATTAACAACTAGGAAGACGGCTACGCAATGTACATCGAATTGTAATAACAAACCATGGATTGTTGTTTGAAATGAAACGCGGCCCAGTTCAGATTCGGACGCTATGGATAGACGTAAAATTGCTTTGTAGGCTTCGTTCAGAAATGGTCTCATTTCAATGCATAAAAAGATTTTGCATAAATATGTTACAAGCAGAAATATATTTTACAAGAAGATTGATATCTAGGAGATTTACATTAGGTTGTAGGGTACTCGATTGTCTATCAATTAAACAACGTGTAAAGTTAACCACTGTATATTATTTGATCAAACCGTATTTATAACTAGGTCGACAGGCACCCGGGACGCTACGGGGAAACGACTGGCGAAACGCGACATGACGCCGTTGATCAAATGCTGACGCTACAAGGTTAATCAAGTCTCATCTTAACAGAACCTGAAGTCGAAGATCCTGAAGAATACAAATTGTGCATGAGATTGTCGCCTGACAACACCCAAAATAAACAACACGTGTCCGGCTATTGCAGTGTTTTTCAACGTAGCGACATGCCGCGCTACGTCTTGCTCGGGGGGTCGCGGTCGCCAGCCAAAAAATTAAAATGCAAGGTTTGCAGTTAGTGTTGCCAGTGGCAAAACTGGCAAATTCCCCAATTTGGCGGTGGTAGAATAAAAGAAACGGTCAGGAACGTTCGGGATATGGGGGACTTTTATTTTCGAGGGTGCTGAGTTTTAAGATATGGAAATGAAAATGTCGAATGCCAAAATGTCAGTCTATATTTTATTATATTTTTGGCACCATCATGAACATGTATCTGTTTTTACGGAACTAATGAATTTCCCACCGTCAATTTATTAAATTTTCAAGACAGCACTCTTATTTTTAGGAGTGTAAGTTCTTACGAAAATTCCAACGTCAATTCAATACATATTTGGGCGTCATTATAAGGCCGAGGTCACTTATTTTTGAAGGCGCTGGGTTTAACCAGAAGTGAAAAAAATTGCCGCACTAGCGGATGCCTATACGACAAAATATGTTTTATAATAGAAGGCGCTGAGCTTAAATGAATATGCCACCGTAAATTTTCTAACTTCTCTCACTAGCTTACAGGGCAGATCTTTTGTTTTTGAAAGCGCTGAGTTTTTAAAGAACTGATCGAAGTTGGCACCATAAATTCAGAAAATTTTCGGGCGCGCGCGCCTTTAAGACAAATATTTTATAATCGAATCCGCTGATTTTTTATGAAAATGCCCTCTTCAATTTAGCCACCACAGCACAGATCGTTAGTTTTTGAGGGCGCAGACTTTTAGCGCTCACGTGCGTCTACAAGACATCTTTTATTTTCAAATGCGCTGAATTGTCACAAAATTTTGGCCGCGCTGACGCGCAAAATACTTTGAATATCGAGGCAATTTATGTTCAAATTCAAAATATTTATTCATCCAACTAATTCTATTGCTGAAATACTCATGTTGCTGCCTCAAAAGACTTCAATTGGGACTGGTCCCATTTTTTTTTCATTCAAGTCCAATATTTGGAAAAAAGGATATGGCAACACTTCGTAGTAGGTTTTAGCTACATCATCTTTGAAATTACTGACACTTTTAATATGGTCTAGGGCCTAGGGGGTCGCTAGAACTTTGTAAAGGGGGTCGCGTCTTCAAAAAGAATGAAAAACACTGGGCTATTGAAAACAAAACAACTAGTGGAATGGCTAACTGGCTCGGATGGGAACACGCGTTCACACGAAGCCAATCCCCTGCGTAAGAGGTGGAGGAAGCATTGGCGCCAGCAAATTAGAAATCGTTCTATTACAATGGACTGGCTTCATCAATGGCTTGACAATCCAATGTAGTGGAATGTCTCTACATATTTACACGGTGGCAATGTTGGACTGTATTAGTGGATTGTCTCAAGTATTGGCTCCGTGTAAATGGTGCATGAGATTCAATGACCACAGACTCAATAGGAGGCGCCGTTTTTTTTAATATCTTTATTTTTACAGGACGCCGTTTATAGTTTAGTGTTGCCATGTCTTAAATAGTAATTACTAGGTACATGCTGCATAATAGTAGATTGTACAACAAGTGCATAAAACGCACCATTTTACTCGAGACGTTTATCCATCCGAGCGAGCTTGCGAGCGAGGATAGATATAAAGTCGAGTGTAAAATGGGTTTTATGGACGAGTTGTACACTCTACTTTTCACTTCGATTGCGAGGAAATGAAACAGCAACATGTAAATATAGTAAATACAAATTATAAGTTTATTTCATGAAGTTTTATTGTGTACTTTGGCTGTTGGTATCTTTGCCTTGGTCTTAGAATACGAACGAAACGAAATAAAATAAAGAGGTTGTTGTATGAAGTTAAAGATGTTCGTGTGGCTGTTGCAGCGATTGCCTTGGTCTTCGACGAAGATTTTACTTTATGCTCTAGAGCATAAAAAGCGACTTTATGTCGCCTACGCACGACATAAAGACGAACTTTTAGAGCATGAGAAGTGAAAAAATTTAAACCGCATTTTTATTTGCTTAACTTTATTTTTGACGAGTTACGAGCCCGCCAGGGGCATCAAAATAACTCAACTACCTCTAACTACTAGTACTAAACTGTAATCACTTCCTTTTGCGCGTAGTTTTCCTTATGGTGGGTTTCTTGAACACATCATCTCCATTTTTCTTGTTGCCATCATCATCTGAGAAGGAAATCGGTTACTTTAGAACCATTCGTTGTGAATTTGAGAAGTACACCGTATGTTTACTTCTATACATTTCATTTACCTGATTCGTCGGAGTTATCCGCAGTGATTTTATTATTTCTGGTGGCAGCCTTGCGACTCGACTTCCTTACTGATTGTGGCATCTCTTCGTCGTTCGGAGGTTCATTCTGGCAAAAAAAAAACGCCATTAACAATAACTTTAGAACATTTTATACAAAATGCGCGCGCGTTCGTTCTACCGCAAGTAATATGAAACGCTGCACATTACCCGGACTACGCGTCACCTCGTTCGTACAACAAGAGGATTAGAGGACGAGAGGATGAGAGGACGCGAGACGTGGCGTGTCGCGCTATCCCTGCATAAAGGTGGAGCGGACGTGCAGTGCAACACACATGCTTTGGTAGTGTCATGTAGTGTGTATGGGCCAGTTGTGAAAATGGTATCTTTCCCAACTTCAAAACCTTGAACTGAGTGGCGAGTCGATATATGTGAGCTTTTTTATCTCTCAGCAAAATAGATGTATTTATAAAAAAACGATTCCCTTAAAACACTTGTAAAATGTAGTTACAATCGTCTTTATCTTTACTCAAGAATAACTGTGTTTTAGAAGCGTTTTGGAGGAATTGTATTTTTCTACCGCTATTAAGGTTGCTCTTACGTTTGGCATGCTATCTCGCTCGCATAATCAAAATTTTTTTGTGGTTTTAATAAAAATAAGTATACTTTTGATAAATGTGGTCTGAGGATTTGATAGATAGGTAATAAAATTACGGACATTTTAATCAGATTAAAAAAAATATATTATGATCCGAATACAATAAATTATATTATAACAGCGTCATCTAGTGACTCATGGTTGTACTATAACGTTACCTAATAGCGATTTTTTGTTACTCAATAACAATATGAGTGTCATGACTCGCGCAGGGATGACGAATCGATTGACACGTTATTTGACAACATCTGACTATTGGTTACGGAGTTATGAGGGACCATAGAATCGGACATATTTACATACATACGAGCTAAACACATTACCCTCCTTTTGGACTCCGCCGCAGTCGGGTAAATATGTTAAGTTCTATTAATAAAAATAAACAAATTATTATTATTAATTATTTCATAACGCTTCGCTAATGGTGGAGGAAAACATCGTGAGGAAACCTGAGTGTTGGAGGTGTTCACATACCTCAGCGCTTGAAATTGCCAATCCGCGGAGGGCACGCGTGGTGATTAAGCCCATACTCTCTCTTTAAGAGAAGGCCTGTGCGATGCAGTAGGACGAATACAGGCTACATTAAAACAGTCACAATATGTTGAACAAAACCAGTCACAAAAGTAGAGGCGTATCTCCTGTGCGTGTTTTTTTGAAACATTACACAGAGCTGTTCAATCCAGCCACTCCCCTTTATCTCAAAGAGCGCTTTAGCTTTCTCAGTGACCCCCACAGCCGGGCACTACGGTCCGACCAGAGTCTAGCGCTGAAGTCATACGACAAGGTTCTTTAGTAGCTCATTTAGTGTAAGGGCCGCCCGGCCGTGGAATGAGCTGCCGGATTCAATAAGCCGCTCCCCATCTCTCGCTATATTTAAAACCAGAGTAAAAGAATTCCGTCTGTCTAATCCAGTAATTTTGCAGTATTCATTTATTTCTCGTCATATATACAGGTTGTTGTCCAGGTCACACACTTGTTATACCTAAGCCACTATTTATGTAAGTACGTGTATTTATGTATAGTATTCAAGTATGATATATTATGTAAGTTTATTATTATTACGTATATGTACCTATGTCTATTAATATTCGTATTTGCACCGACTACCCATATTCTTATTTCTCCTTCGGCAAATTCTCCAATATGAGGTTGCCTGGAAGAAATTGCTATTAGCAATAAGGCCGCCAATTGCATCTTTCCTTTTGTCATTGCTGTTTCTGTAACATTTTTTTCTGGTATACAATAAAGAATATTCTTATCTTATCTTACACAGAAAACACGAAAGAAAACCCTTCGGCCGTTAAGGAAACTGAAGTTTGGAAACTGGTTTCCTGAAAGTATTTTTTTATCCTCCTACGTAACTGATTTCCTGAAAGGATTTTTTTAACCTCCTACGTAACTGGTTTCCTAAAAATACTTTGTTTGTGTTATTTCAGCCACCTACGAAACTAATTGGACTACAGTAGTAATTTTACGAGTGTTGTATTAGTAGACTCGTAATAAAACCGTTCTTGTAGTTTATTTCAGATATTTGGATTTAATAAAAACAATTCATTAAATTAAATAACGAAAAAAATTTAATCATTTAAAACATAAAATATAACTTTTTTCATACAACATAAAACAATTCAATTACCTAAAATAACATTAGAAAAATCAGTCACTTAAAATATAAAAGAACTCTTCAGATGAACTAAAGAAAAATTTCTGGAGTTTTGAAATTAAAATAAAAATGCGTATGGTGATATAATTTCAACACAGTGGCCCACAGTTATTTGTCCATTTTTCAAATCTGTAATCGCATTATCAATTTCATTATTTATTTCTTGGTAGTGTTTATTTTTGTTGCAGTTAGATCTAAAAATATTCGTTACTTTACTTTCCTTAATCAAAATTTCTAATAAATTGGTTACCGTGACATTTTTCTTGCCAATGTATCTGTTGATACGGCTATGCCATCCTTCCACATTGTTTGTAGTTCTAACCTGCTCCTCACTACAGCAACAAGTTTTCTCAATTACTGTATTGTTTTGCCACTCCTTTTTAAAATAGGTATTGAATTTTTTAATGTCCTCACCAGAACGTTTTTCAAATGGATAACTTGACACCGATACAAAAGAGATTATAGTTGTTATTCAGTTACATAGAAGTATAAAAAAAGCCTTATAAGAAACCAGTTACGTAGGAGGTTAAAAAAATCCTTTCAGGAAATCAGTTACGTAGGAGGATAAAAAAATACTTTCAGGAAACCAGTTTCCAAACTTCAGTTTCCTTAACGGCCGAAGGGAAAGAAAAACATGTGTCTGCTTAAAACAAAATATGTTGTGTCGTCATCATGAGTTCTGACGAGGAAGAAGTGCTCTGCGTTTGATAAGACAAATCCCCTCTCCAACCCGCGCGGGGAATGTTTTCCGTCGGCCTTGGAAAACAAAAACATTGTGTTCGAATACACAATTGTGTATAGCCACGCCCCAATGTTTCAATGCTTTTGTGTAATGTTTCGAAAAAATACGCGTGAGGAGGCACGCCTTTGTACACAAAAGCAGATTACTTACCTCGTCAGGGCTGGACGAGGAGCGCCGTCGGTTCCGGCGCGGCGCGGGCTTGCGGCGCGGGGTGGCGCGCGGGGTGGGCGGCGCCCCCCGCCCGCGCCCCTCGCCGCCCTCCTCCCCGTCGGCCTCCCCCTCGCCGCCGCCCCGCACCGCGAAACACTCCTCGATCTTGTCGCTCAGCTCTTGTACTAGGGTCTGTGCAGACGCGATAAGTTTTTAATACTGAAGATTGTAAGAAAAGCCTGTGATTGAAAACTGTTCTCATAAAAACGATATCTTAGGGGATCAATTAGGATGTGATAGGAACCATGTCGCTGGATGCGGGCGGCACAACACCGGGAAACTTGGAAAACCATGAGGGAGGCCCTAGACACTCACCTTGACATCATTCTTTGCCATCTTGGAGCTGTTGCTCATGAGTGTATTGAAACACTCCATGACCCCACGACAATGCAGTTTATCTTTATAACAGTCTAGGTTCTCTATGAGTTTCTTCAAAGATCTCTCATTATACGAAAACAGAGAGAGGCAGTAAGCCAAGTCGCGCCACTGACGCTCTTCTGTAGCCAACTTGAATCGCTGGCAAAGCTTTTCTATTAGGGCCTCCATTTGGCGGTCCTTTTGAATCAGTGACGTGATATATCTGAAAAGAAAAGATGTTATATTTAAAACAAATAAAGAGCAAGCGTCATTGGGAGCCGGTTCGGCTAGTGGAAAAACTTGCAAAAAAAGGGGTGACATAGTCCCCTTATTTTTGGTAAAAGGGTAGTTCTATTCAACAGTTCAAGAAACCTTTTTTAATCTAACAAAACAGAGACTTTAAAAAAAAGCTCTTGTACTTATACAAGATGAAATGCTCAAACACCATGTAAGGCATTCATGCATGACCTAATGCTTTTCAAGTATGAGAGTAAACTAGAGGTTTCTCATAAAGAAGGAAGTTACCTTAGGAAAACGGCACAACGTGAACATTACTCACTTCATAATAATCCTATACTGATCCTCGGGCACGTTGAGTTCAGGATCGCTCAGCCGCGATATGATGTCGGGCATCACGTTGTAGAGAGCATTCCCTTTCTGCGACAGCTGCTTGAAGAACAGCTTCGTCATGGCGGCGACGCGCGGGTCGCGGTCCGCGCAGCAGAGTGCCATGTCGGCGATCTGGCCCTTCACTCGCACCATCTCGTGGAGGACCAGGAACGAGAGCATCTTCACGGCGCACTGCCGGACTTCCAGCTCCTCGTCGCTGAGGCTGGAAGGGGTTTGGGAGTGTCAAAAGGTATCGGCTGACGGAGAGAGGAGTCGCGGCAGGCGGAAGCGCAGATGGTTGGATGCTTTGGATTGTGTATACAATGACCTGAAATCGATGCATGGAACGGGTCGGAAGGAAAAGGCTGGAAACCCAGCCTTTTCCTGCCAATTCGTTTCACTCGCACCCTATTGTGGAGGACCAAGAAGGAGAGCATCTTCTCTTCGGTTATTGGACTTCGGTCGACGGAGAGGGAGTCGTGGCTGGCGGAAGCTTAGATGGCTGGAACTCGTTTGAAACGACATAAAATAAATATATAAGACGTACTGGTAGGAAAACGCTGGAGACCAAAACTTATGGAGAACGATGCCCGACTCAAGGCCTACATGCTGTAATGCCTGGGATGATGTTGAGTGGAGAGAAGACTTGGCTGGATGTTCCGTTTAAGGCAAGTTAGTCACCAAAGTGAGCTAGTGTGAGGGCCACAATTACAATTGTAATACTATCCATACTATCTGTAGATAAGAAGGATGTAAAATTGTTTTTTGGTAAAATAAATCTATTTGTATTTTGTAAAGTCCGCTTCGTTCTGTTTCGCAACGAGTGGATAGGCGCATATGAGGTCAAATATGGAAAATTCTGTCTGAGAACAAACATAACTAACATGATTTGTCAAGAGACAGTGATGTGCTTCCTAATATTCATGTAGCGTCAGCAAGCTTCAAGACTTAGAAGAATTTTGGTATGCTTACTTTATCATACAAATGAAAAAGAAACACAAACGTATACAACATGTAAGGAGTTAAAGAAAGCTAAAGTCACTTACATGTGATAAATATGATGGGTCCAAGGTTGCGTTAGGTTGGGGAACCTGAGCGTCAGATCCGCGAAGGCAATGGTCAGATTGGTTCGCATGGAGACGTTCTTGCTTCGCTTCAGCACCGTTACCATTAGCTGCAGGCCCTCCTCGCAAACGGTGCTGGATACTAGCATGTATCTGAAAGTTGGGCACATTTGCAGAGTTAAGTTAAAAATAGACGAGGATGATAGTGAGCCACATCAAAGTACACGTAAAAAAGGCAAGGTCTAATGAAGCTAAGTTTTCATGGACACCTGGACCTGGATCTGTCGTGGAATCCATGGAGAGTGTTGGAAAGAGAGGCAACACTGACGTGGTTCACCTTTTCTGTTTGGCAATCGGCTAGATGGAAAATGTGACAGGTTCTTTGTTTCTTGTGATCTCCAGTTTTTGAGCGTGTTAAGCCTGGCACACACTAGTGCAGCCCAGACAAAAAAGATATTCTGGCTGCGATCAGTATGGGTGGCGGCCGCCACCGCGACCGCGCTAGGGTGTGACAGGCGTGAGCTGCAGTAAGTTGTACTGCCATATAACCTGGAAGAATTCACATGAAACCTCGATTTGAGGTACCCCCTTTGAGTTTCCATATAAACGTCACTCGAGTCACGCGCCCCGGAAGTACATCTACTCCGTACGCTCACACCCCGCTTGCGCCGCATTTTACACTGTGACACTGGCTTATATGTCGGAGGTACTGCCAGCAGGTGTGCAGCTGTGGGACTGACCTGGTGAAGGCGAGCGCGGCGGCGGCCTACAGCGCGGGCCCGCCCTCGGCCCTCGGCCGGGCCCGCGCTGCATATAAACGTCACTCGAGTCAGGCGCCCCAGAAGTACGTCTACTCCGTACGCTCACACTCCGCTTACGCCGCATTTTTGTTGTGACACTGGCTTATATGTCGGAGGTGCTGCCGGCGGGTGTGCAGCCGCGGGACTGACCTGGTGAAGGTGAGCGCGGCGGCGGCCTGCAGCGCGGGCCCGCCCTTGGCCGGGTTGGCCAGCAGGTGTCGCAGCAACGGCAGGAAGCGGGCCAGCGCGGTGCCGGCGCCCACGATGTCTCGTTCGCACACGCTGCGGACGTACTCGGCGTCCGCGTCATCAGCCACCGCGCCCTCCAAGCCTGTCTCCTCCTCCGTCATCGTTGAGTTCACCTTAGAGACGGACGGTGAAACACCATTGAGCAGACATTTTCAGACGACATTAATGTTAAGAGACCATTCAACAGAAATTTTCAGTTCTACCTACTTACATAGAAAATTACTAAGCGAAACCAAAATCGCACAGTTCGAAGAGCGTAACTTCATATCCAATGTGCCGCTTTTTATTATGGCTATTCCTGATTGACCATTATGTCAATCAGGTTTTTTGCGTCATCTTTCAGCTAGGACCAAAATTGCATATAATATTTAATTTCATAATAACGTAATCAACAACAAATCCCCCTACTACTCACCGAAGTCCCCTTGTTGGAGGCTACGCTGGCAGAGAGCTTGCGTACGCGCTAACGCGGAAGTATTTTGCTCATATTTACCATATGAGTCACGTTCTTGCGGTTACCGCTGGCGGTGTCACTTGCTACTTCGCTAATAACTACTTGCCGACGACCCCTTGACGGAAGCGACGCTGCCGAGGCTATTTTATTTGCTAGCTCGCTACTATTAACTACTTACCGAAGGCCCTTTGTTAGAAGTAACGCTAGCAGAGCGCTGCGTACGCGCCGACGCCGAAGCGTTGCTCATATTCATCATGAGAGTCTGCCGCCGCAGTGCGTCCGCAACGTTCTTTTTGCGGCCGGGCGTCGCGAACGTACCCGCCTTCTTCTTGCGTTTCTCTTCTACTTTGCGGTCTTCGCGGACCTACGGGTGCAATGGCAGGGGATTAGTGACATGGGGCTGTGGCTATAAATCAAAAGAAATACATCTAGAAATATACTAATTAAATTTCAAGTAAATTGTTACTGGCCACATACAGTTTTTTTTTACCAGTTACCAACCTCCTTGGTGCATACAGAAAATTAAAAACGAAATTATTTTTGTATATAAAACGCGCGGAATCACGGAAGAAGTGGCTGCATGACCTTATGATCTTAGCCTACTCCAGAAACGGGCGAATAAAAAAAGGAAAAGCCCGCGCATTTCCGCAAAAACTTCGATTGATTTAGCATTTATCTTTGTGTTTTTTGTAAACATTTCTATGCATTTATGTCTATAATTTTCCTCGCAGGTGTAATAAAAAGCACTATACATACCTCAGGATAAAGTACAGTTCCATACCTCAAATGGTTTGCGCCCCTCGCAAGCTCGTGGCGCAAATGCCATAATCTCGGTATCGAACTGTCACTTTCTTCCCTCTGAAGTAATGTACTATTCCTTAGTCGCCTTCTACGACATCCACGGGAGGAAATGGAGTGACGCTATTCTTAATCCGGCGCCACACGGACCATGCTGCTTGTAATGTTTCAATCTATTAAATTGTGAGTACCTATGTTTAATTTAATGTTTTATGTAACTGCTGCTGTAATGTGTTTTCTTTCTTTTCTTCTTTCTAGAATATTTTTTAGAATCTCTTTGGACATTGAAACTACTTGCCTGATTCCGTCGACGCAGTTCACTGTAGACGCTGATATCCAGGTAGATCAGTTGTTGCAGCGCCACGTGACCCAACACGTAGACAAACCGCGTCAACAGCTCTGTGGGGAAGCCCGCCTCTTCTTCGTTCTCAGTCTCCTTCACCATCACCTCTTCTATCCTCCGGTACATTTCAGCCAACAACTTGGTTGCCAACACATCCGGCGTGTCACAAATAGCGTAGATGAGATCGACGGCGTTCGCAGCGAACGCGTTGAACTTATTCAACTTGGAGAAGGTTTCCATAAGGCTGTTGTACACTGAAGTGAAGATCGCATGGTCGGCAGGGTACCTCTGGTCTTTCTTGGCCAAGGATAGAAGTAGCTGTGCAGAGAGGCTTCTCGAGTTGTAGTCGCCAGTGAGGCCGTGGGTCTGGATGACCTCGAGGTTGGCCAGCGCGACGGAGGGCTTGGCCTTGCCGATCATCACTAGAACGGAGAGGGCCGCGTAGCTGTCCATGTCAGTAGTACCGTCGATCTTCTTGAGAAACATCTCCCAGAACACCTAGAAAGAATAAAACCAATGATGGAAAATAACATTGCTGACTTGATTGAACGACCGGTCGGACGCCTGTTTTCTGGCGAAAGCGACTGGTCCGCTTTGTCTATTGACACTACGTAACGTTTCCATTCCACACATACCCTGTTCAGGCCGACTTCCTTAATACTGTTTACATAACATTGATATCTAACTCAGAAGTCCACTTACCTGTATAATGGCGGGCGTGATGTCTCCCTTCTCGAGCCACTTGGCGACGAGATGCTCGAGGGCGAGCGCGGCGCCGCGGTCGATGCGCTGCGCCAGCGCCGCCAGGTTGCGGGCGGTGGCGAAGGCGCGCGCGCGGTCCGCCCTGCTCTCGCTGTCGAGGTACATGTCGCGGTAGGCGCGCTCTACAGCCTCGCGTTTGTCCTGGGAGTTGGAACTCATTGAACTTACTGTATTCGTCCACTGCTGGGCATAGGCCTCCCCCGAGACACGCCGATTCTATTGGCTCTCAGCCATCCCCATTTATAAAAACTCGATTCCTCTAAGACTCCACTAAAATACAATAGAAATTGCATTGGGTAAATGGAAAGACCATGCAAAGTAACTGCATTTTAGGGATGTTAGCCTATTTTCTGGTGCGCTTCTTGAATGTATGGTATAGGTAGCCTATGTATGCGCTGAAAAAGCTATTTCCGTAATCGTGTGTGTAACTATTCGACCGGACTTCGGAAGCAAGTCGAAATGAAATTGTTGCTGAAATAAGAGTTTAGTTAGAACGAAATGCAGGCCTGAGAATATGTTTAAACTATTTTTATGTTTACACATTTTACATTCGAGGTAAATGCATAACTGATTTTACATTTTTTGAAACAGAATCACATTTTTACCTGATCCGGCGACCACACCAATAGCAGCATGTTCGCGACTCCAACCTTTGCAGACTCGATGTTGAAGTGATGAGCAGCAGTGAAGAACTCGATCGCTTCACTCACGTCCCCGGCTTGTTTCGACATCAACAATGCGTTTATCAGAGGCACTGCTTCGCCCATCATCCGACTGAAATGTACAGACTCCTGAAGGAAAGCCACAATGCCCTCCTTCTCTTCCACTCGCTTGTAGAGCGCTAGCTCGTTCTCGCATTGCTGCGTGTCGGTGATGGATTGGCGTCTGTCTGGTGTTACGAATACATTGCGTAGGAGCGCGACGAAGTAAGCGATCTGGAATATTAAGGAAGATGCAACTCAAAAGTCATTGCATCACTTTAGATTCATTCAATATTTCTTATATTCAATCTAAAGTGATCAATTTTTCTTCTTAGCGCATCGACGATAAACGAAGCAATTTATTTTATAATGCCCCACAAATACCTCTAACAGAAATAAGCTCGCCTTTGTACATGTTATTTCTTATGTAATGTCTTGTTAAATGTTTCGTGTCCAATAAAGTATAATTATAAGTATAATTAAATATCTTGAACAAATGACTTTGACTCGCATGGACGTCAAAGTGATTTCTCGGGTTTCATTGGCGAGGGACGCGGAATGTGACGGACGCGGAATGTGAATCAGAATTTTCCGACTTTACTTTAGTCAAATTAAGAAATAATTCAAATAAAAACCGACCAAGTGTGAGTCAGACTCGCGCACCGAGGGTTTGGTATAAATTTGTAGGTACTTACATATTATAACTAGTTCTAGAGTCAGGTCTCGCAGTTTTTTCCGAGCTTTTCCCGAACTTCAAAGACAATTTTTTGTTTAGTTTTGTATAGTTTTTAGTTTCTTCCCTGTATACTACAAGAATAACACGATATTACTTGCCAAATTTCTAGCTCTAGGTCAACGGAAAGTATCCTATAAATTTAGATTCCCTTGAGTGTCAAATATACGTTGTTTTACGGCATGAACGGCCGTAACTTTTTTGATTTATTTTACAGCTTCAAGGGACTGTAGACTTGAGTATATGGTTCTAATTTCCACTCGATACCTTCACGCGTACCCGAGATAAAGGGTCTTGACAGACAGACGGACGGACAACAAAGTTCCGTTTTTCTTTTTCAGGTACAGAACCCTAAAAAGATCTTATGTGTCCATGTCCATCGCAAATTCATCCCAGCTGCGAGGGTTTCTGTTTAAGGTATCTGTCGGGCAGACAAAGTAATATAAATATTTATTATTTGCCGAACAGCATCAAGCGTTCGCTGACTGTTTGCACCCATTATTTACCTGGTCACTCTTTTCCATTCCACATCTCAGCAGTTTCGCGTCAGGGTACTGTCTTTCCGTGTGTTTCACAATCAGGTACGCTTTGTAGTAGTTCTTCTCCTTCAGATGCTTTCTAATAGCTTCATACAAGTTCTCTATAGAAGCCTGCGAGAGCTCCGGCTCATCTTGAGTTAGTTCATCCATTTTCTCCTTTATAGTAGACACTACGTCTTTCTCTATTTTCTCCCATTTTTCTATTAGTTTTGGATCAGGCCCAGGATTCAGCTTCTTTTGGAGGTCCTCTAGTATGGTCAGCTCTGTCTTCAGCTGCTCTTCAAGAATTTCTAGCTTCAGTTGAGCTGAGAATGGATTACATTCGAGGAAAACCTGAAATGAATTTGTAAATTTTTAGACATAGCATGCGTTGCGCAATCGCCTTATTGTAGGAAAAAATACAAGAGATTCGGATTAGGGCGCGCTTTTCGTGGTGGTGGGTAACACAGAGATGGCGAGGTTGTGATCAAATTGACATCCTATCCTATATATAAGAATTTGTGCAGTGAAAATATTACTAATGAAGAGCGCCGCGATAACGAAAATGCAAAGAATAAATTAAACTATGTATAACTTTTTTCTCTCGATATTTCACCATTTTTGTCTTTTTTTTTCGTACAATTACAAGATAGGTGCGGCCTAGTGTACACACAGTGTAATCCGTCAACCAAAGAATAAAGCTTTACAGTACGAGCAAGAGCAAATAATGACATATTATTATTAACTACTATTGTATTGTGGGAAGCTTGGAAAACCATGAGGGAGGCCTATGTCCTGCAGTGGGCGTCAAATGGCTGATGATGACGATTGTATTAAGTTTTGTTCAATTGGAAACTCATTAGTTGCTCTTCTGCTGTTCTATTCCTAGTGCGGAAGTTTGTCTCGGCGCTGACCTGGCGCTTGCCTTAAGCGGTGGTAGCGGAGCGGTAGAACGCCGGCTTCTCATACGGGAGGTCGTGCGTTCGAATCCTGACATGTACCAATGACTTTGTTTTCTGTATTTCAATACCACTTACTAACTGTGAAGGAAAACATCGTGAGGAAACCCTAGGACACTAAGACACTAGGTCTGAGTAATTTACATACCTTAGCGCTTGCTTCGTACAGTGGCCCAACTATGACGCTAAGTGCCGAAATATCAGGTCCTAACCTAGAACTAACCAAGGTAACTAGTACTCACTTGCTAGCGGTGAAGGAAAAACATCAAGAGGAAACCCTAGCGCCTGAGGTATTTACATGCCTCAGCGCTTACGACGTAAAATGGCCCAACGACGAGTAAAATAACGTCCGCTAAGTGCGGAAATCTCAGGTCGAAGCGAGTATAGTCCGCACAGATTTTTTTTGGCGGTAACGTGAACTTAACCTCCTCAGTCTTGACATTGAAAATAACAATTGATACCATTGTTATTTTCAAGGTCAGGACTGAGGAGGATAATCACAGATGACTAGTTTAGTAATCGACTAATAGTAGGTAATTTACTACGCATCACACTACGTCAATTACTCACACATACACTGTAAAGACAGTAAGCGATGTGCAAACGATCTGTTACTATGTTCACGTTACCGCAAAAAAGATTTGTGCGGGCTATAACCTTTACTATGGCACTTGCCTTGAGCAATTGTATGGCGGCCTTGCGCACCAGCGCCGCCTTGTCGCGCAGCCGGCCCGTGGCTCGCTCCAGCACGCCGCGCTGCCTGCTCACCGGCACGCAGTTCTCGCGCTGCAGCCGGCACCAGAACTGCAGCACCTGCCGCGGCACCAGTATGTTTGTTATATTTTTAGGGTTCCGTACCCAAAGGGTAAGGGACCCTATTACTAAGACTCCACTATCCGTCTGTCTGTCTGTTTGTCACCAGGCTGCGTCTCATGAACCGTGATAGCTAGACAGTTGAAATTTTCACAGATGATGTATTTCTGTTGCCGCTATAACAACACATACTAAAAACAGAATAAAATAATTATTTAAGTGGGGCTCCCATACAACAAACGTGACTTTTTACCGTTTCTTGCTTGATATTAATAAGGGCAACAACTTCAAATATTCAAATGTTGTATGGATAATGGTTTGCGCAAGTCCGACTCGCACCTGGCTGGTTTTTGTTTTTTGCTTTGTGTACATTTTCTTTCTGTTATTTTCATACTATGTCACTCAGCTGTTTATTTGTTTTTCTGTGACGTGTCTTGTTGTTATAAGTGTCTTTTCTTTCTTTATCTCTTTCTTTCAGTAAACGGTAACGTCATTTTTCGGCGGCGGAATAACGATCTTGGAGGCGGTGAACGTCATTCCTAACTGTTATAGAAATTATTATGTAAGCTGCAAGTTTCCCAAATAAATAATAATAATAATAATTTAAAGAAAATTTCACAGTTTTAAACACGAAGGGAAACAGGTTTTTTAAACTGTATCTGAGGAGCGTTTTAGAGGAATCGTGTTTTTATTAATAACACGACCTAAGCAAAGCAGCGGCCTCTTGTATCGATGGGTTGACGTGTTAGACGGGCTAGTTTCTAAGTAATATTATGTATGAATCTTTACCTTGTGTCGCACATAGGCGGACAGGTCGTGTATGTGCTCGTACAGTTCGTCGAGCAAATCGTCGCGGCAAGCTCGCTGCTCGTCCGTGAGTCCCTCGCCAGTCAGCTCCACGCTCAGGACCTCAGTCATCATTCCCAGCACGCTTATACGGAGCGTGTACGACTGAAAATAACGATAATATGCTTTACTTCAGAAAGAAGTAGCGTGCCTTGGCTTCCCCAGGCCTATGCCCAGCAGTGGACGAGTACGGGATGATGGATTGATTGATGTTTACTTCTCAGTTAGATCGCAAAATTTTGAACAATATCACACCGAGTGTTTCAAAAACATTGGAGTCAGTGGTCAAAGACTGACAGTGGAGTCTTAGTAATAGGGTACCTTTTGGGTACGGAACCCTAAAAAACAACTAACAGCCATCAATAGGTAGATTAACAGTTTCTCGGTGTAAGAAAAATCGGCATCTCAAGTAAACGCCTAATTAAGAAGCAGCTCTTGAGTGCGTATCACAGGAGGCTTACTTCATCACTCTCCAAGTAGGGCTGCAGAGTGGCGATGGCGGTGGTCATCTCCTTGGGCAATTCCTTGGTGAGCTCGAGCAGAAAGGCGCCGCAGTTGCGCGCGGCGCCCTGCTCCGTTCCGCCACCCTCGCCCTCGTCCGAACTGGCCAGTGCTTCCGCTATCTCACGCACCTGGGGTAGAAGGACAGTTGTGGAAGAAGAAGAGCCAGCAATTACAGGAATTACTTATAGTTATCTCTTTATTATAGTAGTTTAATGATCTAGATTTTGAAATGGTCAGCTAGTTAGAGCTGTGGTAGCGGAGCAGCAGAACGCCGCCTTCTCATTCGGGAGGTCGTGGGTTCGAATCCAGGCATGGAACAATGACTTTGTTTTCTAAGTTATTATTATTATTATTTGTAGACGGGCAGGCAGTTGGTACAACTGATAATTGCCCGCATCCAGTTTCACTTGGTTATTTTTTTCTTTTGGTCAGTGATGTGTTTGTCCAGTAAGTTCTTGAATTTGTTGACGTTTGGTGCTGAAACCACTTCTTGTGGTACGTACATTTATAAAATTATAGTAATAGTAGCAATACCACTCGCTAACTGCGAAGGAAAACATCGTGAGGAAACCCTCGTGTCTGAGGTATTTACATACCTCAGCACTTGCTACGCACAATGGCCCAACTATGAGGCTAAGTGCGGAAATTTCCAGTCGAAGTAGAACTAGAGGGACACCTAGTTTTACTTGTAACGTTCATTAAGTCACAGTTTCTTTGTAATTTCTTTGAATAAAACATTTTGAATTGAATTTACTTTAAGTTCATGCTCCCTATAGTATTTTATGCATGTCCATATAATAAAATTGTTAGACTCAGTTTATTTGAAACCGTATAATAAATTATATTTAAGAATTGCAAGGCAAAACAGATTTATAATTTGTGAACCTCTGAACCTTGTAATTTGAGGTACTTTCATGTTCACGAATTTTAAACGCATTGTTGTTACAACGCTGTATTCACCAGTAAGTGGCAAACATGTTCTACTACATACTATCAATTTAATATGCTATAAAATGTTTCTACACGATTTGCTGTTGGTGCACCTTAAAAGAATATATAAATAAATAATAATAACAATGACTGTATAAGTACCAAATAAAGACTTTTCATTCTATTATATTCTAAATAGTATAAGTGCAAAGAAACCATGCACATTTTTTTGCACAAGAAGTAACCTTCAATTTTTGGATAAGGAGAGTGAAATGAAAACCATCTCCAGTCCTGAATTGATATTACTCCTTTCTTCTTCTCAGCTTATAAAAATGTAAAAAAAGTAAAAAGTTTTATTACTTGATGAGTACATTTGGTTGCTTTACTCTGTAATTAATAGTTTTTTTTACCATTTGAGGTCCAAAAGTGCCAAGTCCAAAGTCTTTAGTGAGTTGAACCACACCAGCACAAATTGGTAGCACAGCATGCTCTACTATTTGAAGAACCTGAGAACAAAGATGTAATAGGCATTGTATACATTTCTACAATAAGAATGCGGTTCGAAAAATGTGTAAAGCACATTTTGTGCCAAAAGAGCTACTATAACATTAAAGATTATTTAGATGACCAAGATATCTGCAATTAAAGCCAGTTCAATGCACCAGTTCTAGGTTAGGTTCCTGGTTATGCAATAAAGTGTTCTCTATCTCTATCTATCTATCTATGTAAACTCTGTTAATTAAGGAAAATACTTAAAAAGACTAAGTTTGGAGGTTTTTTTGTCCATATTTTCTCCAAAATTATCTAGATTTTGAAATGGACCTACCTAGTCACAGTTTGTGTGCTGTTTTGAATAAAAGCATATTGATTGGATTGGATTGATTTAATAAGTTTAAAATTACTTTTCATCAGCTGAAAAAGTTTGTTAGTGTGTGAATGACAAGTAGTGAAGGTTAAGTTACTTAACATTCACATTCTAACATTTATGTAATTAACTTACCTGAACTAGTTTAATGAGACATGAGGTGCCATGATTGTATTTCTTGATCAACACACCAAGGATCTGGAACACAGTTTCTCTCACTGCTTTGTTCTTGATGATCTGCTCCTCAAGTGCCTTGTAACATGGCTCTGCTACCATCCTGCGAGAAAGAACATGCTTTGTTCTGAAATGTTTTCAACAGCCCACTGATGCGCCAGTCAATGAAAAAAAAAAACTTTATTGTAAAACACTGGGTTACAGTATCTTTCTTTTTTAAAGAAAAAGTAACCAGCTTCAAATCTGCAAGGTGGGTTTAGATTAAGTAAGTAATGATCTTGAGTTCCAGATAAGGGCGCTAATCACCGTTAGCGAGTGGTATTGCTACTGTAACTTCACAAATGTACATAACTTAGAAAACAAAGTCATCAGTACATGCCCGCACTGGGAATCGAACCTGGGTCCGCGTCCGAGTCCAATGTTCTACCCACTAGGCTACCACTGATAAGAATATAAAGTGGGCTGCTTATGTAAGGGCGCTAATACATGGGTGGCACATTGCGAACTGCAGCCGTCGACACGCGTCGACGCTGACATGTCGACGGCTGCAGTTAGCATCGTTCGCAACATGCCGTCCACGTATAAGCGCCTGGACAGGACGGGAACTCACCACCAGTTACCCTGTCATATTGTAAGGCCTATCTATGATCTCTACAAACTTATATTAATGTTTTTAATTGATTTTCCACTTGAGTATGTATGTATGAACATACTCAACTTGCGCCTGATAAACTTCACATTTTTATATAGCCTATATACGTCCCACTGCAGGGCACAGAGAGAGAATGGGCTTAATTACCATGCGTGCCCACCGCGTATTGGCAATTTCAAGAGCTGAAGTTTGTGAACACCTCAGACACTCAAGTTTCTTTCACAAAGTGGTATTGTTACTAATACAGGTATTGGTACAAATGTAACTTAGAAAACAAAGTCATTGGTACCTGCTGGGATTCAAACTTACTACCTCCCCAATTTGAAGCCAGCGTTATATTGCTCTGCTACCACCGCTCTTTATGTCACATAAACTCTTCATAAACTTCACATGGAAAGAAAAATTCCAGGCCAAAGTAGGATTTGAGCCCACATGAAGTTATGATATTGCACTGCTAGATCTTAACTAGGACAACAATAAAAGAGATTTTTCAGTTCTCAACTTAGTATTTGATGCGGTGTGACTACAAAGTTTGTTGATTTTTAGTCCCAGTTTATAAATAGTGACATTTTACAACATATTTATAAGCTAAAACTAAAAACACATATTCTTAATAAACTGAATAGTTGCAGTTATCCAAGTTTAGATGTGGGGGTGCATTATTTTATACATACATATCTTTTAGTATTTTCAAGAAGTGAACCTTACGAGACAAAGTTATCCTCAGCCAGTGGCGGGTCCCAAAGCCGAGACAGTGGCTGCTGGAGCACCATGTGCAAGGTGACAAGAGCAGACTGTTTATCAGACTCAGTCCATCCACAGAACTCCTCGTCATCTGTTGTCTTCTTACCCTTCTTACCAAGAGTCAGCTTCGTGGAGTTCTGAAATGGATGAAGATGGAATAATTAGAACTAGGTTAATTGATAAAATTAGAAACACACACACATACACACGCACACGCACGCGCACACGCACGCACATGCACACACTCATACACCCGCACGCACGCACGCACACACAACCGTGTCACATCTAAACATGTAAGTTAATGGCTACTCACATCTGCAGCAAGTTTAATGTCCTTTATTTTCATAATACCAGTAAAAAGGTACATGACCATTTTCACTGTGTTCAAGTTCTTAGTTCTCAGATCTGGTTCTATCTCTTTCTCTTGGAATATAAATTCAAGGTGGCTGCAAAGATGCTTTGCTGCTCGCACTACATGGTCAAAACCTAGAATAAAAAAAATAAGGTAATACCTAAGGAATTATTAAACTAAGTTACCTAGGTAGCATAAATGTGATGCTTAAACAAAAATGGTATACCAAGTCCATTTGAGACACGGACACGGAAGTGCCTTTTGTAAATTGCTTAAAACTGAGTAGGTACCTTTGTTGATGACGTTCCATTCTAGCTTACTCCCGTGGACGATGATAGAGAAATAAGTGTCAAAATGCTCCAAGATATACTCCACTCCTTCAGCATTGTATGCGCGTGCAGCATCTGAAACATTACAGGATTTAGCAGTTAGAACGGTACAGAAACGGAAAATACATACGCTTTCTTTTTATAATACAACTATATTTAAACTTATACATACCTTGTAATTTGGACAACAACACCCGGGGTTGAACCACATCCTCAACATGATATTGGCCGGCGTGAGACTCCAAGAGCTCATCCTTTTGAAGCGGTATAGCGAATTCGAAGTGGCTCATCCTGAATCACTGAACATATTATAGTTTAAAAGATAAATTTTAATGTTTTTGTGGACAAACTTTGCAATAACGCGCTCCGTTATTTTGAAAATGACTAAGCGTTCGTAAACCAAACATTTCATTCAAACGCAATTTTATACAATTTATGTCTTCAGTGTAAACTATTTCTAAACTTTTTTATTATAAATTCTATTACAATATATATATTTTTTAAGTTTAGACTCACTTATTTTAATTAAAATAGTAATATACTAGCTCTAATAATGTATTGTGTAACAAAAAAATACAAAAAGTTATTGCTTCTGAACGTAGCCGTAGAGCATGCAACCGGTAACAGTCGAAAATATAAAAAATACACAACTAGGCTCAACTACACGATCAAAATGAACGAATGATAACCTTAAAAAATTATAATAATGATCAGCGACATCCCCGTCGGTGTCATGTTGGAGTTTAGTTTTTCAATGTTGGCACTACAGTTTGACACGTTGGCACTACAGTTTGACATGTTTCGCTTTTTTTGACGTGCAACTCGATTACTTTTCCTCTAAAACTGCATTAGCGGACGGTTTCTGAGAGTTTATTAGTGGTTTGTAAAGTGCAGATTTGTCGAATATAATGTCTGCTAAAGTAAACAAGGCTTTCACCAAGGAAGAGGAGCTGCTGTTGCAAGATTTCAGCCGAAACGTCTCCACCAAGTCTTCGGCGCTATTTTACGGAAATGCCTTTATCGTATCTGCTATTCCCATCTGTAAGTACACTGATTACCATCCCTGTCACCTTCCGCCAGCCACAAACCACCGCTTTTCATTCACAAACCTGCGGTTTTGCAGCAAAGTTCGCCCGTAACCTAGATTCAAGTTGGACCTTTCTCCTGCCTTCCCAGGGTTGTTCTGGAGGGTGCACGCTCTCGAGGTGTCGTCTTCGCTGGCGTGGTTCGCGGCGGTGACGGCGGTGAGCACGTGGCTGCTGGCGCTGGCGTACCGTAACACCAAGTTCCAGCTGAAGCACCGAGTCGCCGTGCGTCGGGAGGATGCCGTCGCGCGCGAGATGTCTCGCAAGCTCGCTGACGACAAGAAGATGAGTCGCAAGGAGAAGGACGAGAGGTAAAAATTGCTAAAGTTTCTGCCCAAACACATACACCAACTAGTGCCTTTCTAATTTTTGTTCTATACAGTCCCTAAAAAACTATAGACACTTTTTGCAGTTGGTAAACAGTTATGGAAGAAGCTAAATTAGTATAGGTCAAGCAACCTATGTTATGTGTGCTCTAGCTTAGAACCGTTCTACTTTATTATTGAATTATGTAGATAAAGAGAATACTGTACCTTTACTGTACATGTAACGAAATATCCTTATGTATTAAGCAGTGTTACGATAAATATTTTATAGTGATCACAATGTTATTGTAATAAGCCTGGCATTTAAAACAATCTTCTCATCTCTTCTAGGATCCTGTGGAAGAAGAATGAGGTGGCAGACTATGAAGCAACCACATTCTCTATCTTCTACAACAACGCCCTATTCTTGGCCATTGTTATCCTCAGTAGCTTCTATCTGCTGCGCCCCTTTACACCTACTGTGTATCCTTTTCACAAAGACTATCATGATAGAACATTGTTGAACAAGTTATTTTGAGCAACAATCTAAATAAAATTTATGGAGGTAAGTATATGCTAGGTCCCAATGACCTGTTAGATACTGCTACATAAACCTTTGCAGACACATAAGATTTATTGTCCTTTTTTTTGTAGACAAATATGTCTACTTAGGACAAACAGTCAAACTAGGCCAACTTCGTGAAAGAGGTTAATCGTTGAATCCAACTCGGCTGGGCAGCATTTGGGAAACTTAGAAAAGTCGTTTCGTCTAATATACCTCAATCGCTCAAGACAAAATTATACAACCAGTGTTGACTTATGGCACTGAAACATGGTCTCTCACTATGGGCCTCATAAGAAGGCTCAAGGTCACGCAACGAGCTATGGAAAGGGCTATGCTCGGAATTTCTCTACCAGATCGAAACAGAAACGATGAGATCTGTAGACGATCGAAAGTCGTCGACATAGCCCAGCGGATTAGTAAGTTGAAGTGGCAGTGGGCGGGGCACATAGCACGCAGAACTGATGGCCAATGGGGCCGAAAAGTTCTCTAAGACTACATATCGGCAAGCGCAGCGTAGGACGACCAGCCACAAGATGGACAGATGACCTCATCCAAGTGGCAGGAAGGCGCTCGATGCAGGCCGCTTCAACCGGTCTTTTTGGAAATCCATGGAGGAGGCCTAAGTCCAGCAGTGGACCTCTTGTGGCTGAATGATGATGAGGGTCCCATACCCGAAGGGTGCCAATCGGGACCCTATTACTAAGACTTCACTTCACAGACTGTCTGTCTGTCTGTCACCAGGCTGTATCTCATGAACCGTGATAGCTAGGCAGTTGAAATGCCGAGACGCAGCGTGGGTAGGCCCCCCACCAATTGGTCGGACGACCTGTTTACGGTGGTGGGGAGTTGCTGGATGCGGGCGGCACGAGACCAGCTTGGAAAACCATGAGGGAGGCCTATGTTCTGCAGTGGGCGTCAAATGGCTGATGATGATTCTTAGTAACCAAGTGGCGGTCACTAGGTTTTTGAATTGCTCCAACGAATGAAGGTGGGTCGGTTGGTTAATAGAGTTTTTAAAATGCAGCTTTCGTTGAACCTTGGAATAATTTCCTCAACAATTGTTGCACAGTAACTACATTGTCTCTCTGACCACTGCCTCGGGTCTGCTGGCTCTCCTCTCCACTGGCACCAAGTGAGTGCAGACTGCAAGAACAATATCAGTGTGTGCTTGTGAGTGAGTGACGTCAGGCACACATGGTCCGCTGCCTTGCTACTAGTAAGTGGGAGCATGCTGGCCTGGCCGACATTTTTATTTAAAACATAAGAGATCATATTTGTTGTTAGAATAATTTTACAACTAAATTAATTAAAAGCCAAGTTTTAAAAATAAGTCTTTTTTTACTTTATTTACAATGCTTCTCAAGGCTCAAGAAAAGAACTCAAAAGTCACATCACTTATTAAAGGTAAAAAAGTCGTACATAGGGGTCTGAGTATGATTAAGTATAAATTTTCGTGGTGGGCTTAATACATGCAATCACAACGGCTTTAATATTAAACTTAGTTTAATTTAATTAAAATGTGTACTTAATATTTACATTTTCTTAACATTGCTAGCCAAATTGTGCTCAGATTGTACAAAGTATGCTAATTTGGTAATAGCGGTCTTCTTCTAAATTATTGTGGTGTTTTGAACAATATAAATTAAGACAGTAATTTGTTTAAATACGCCCATTAACATTTCAATTTTCATGACTCAAACAATGCTCCCATCTACTTTTACCTCATAAACGCCATAGAAACCAAATGACTAGAAACTATGAGGGAGCCTACCTATAGCTACCCTGTCATTTCTATAAAATAACACTAGTACAGTTTCTGAAGACCACCAATAACAAACCAACACTTCATACAATTTCCTTTACAAACTAAATTTTATTACACAACAATAATTGTCATTCCAATCGAGCACTGTCCTTTCGTTATATCGATATCAAGAGTCGTATTACACTTCACTGATAGTCCACGCACACACGTCTCATGTGAAGGGAGGAGTTCGGTCACACACTAGCCACGCAAAGGCTGTAAAATTGTTCTAGCAAATTAATCTTAACTAGACCACGTGCAAGGGATTCACAAGCTATCTTATATCTTCTGGCAATAGACGTCGATACGCACGCGTTCCATTCCCTATTCCGTCCTTTCCTTCTCTACTTACACTAGAGGACTCAATATAACCGTAACACAGATTCAACATTTTGAGAACTCAACCTAATGGTCCGAAAGGCGAAAATCGTGCGTGTTTTCGTTTATTTAACTTGGCCTAAGGTCACGTTTTTGCTTTAAAGACGGCACTGCCTGGTCTCTTTCTTGTCCGAGGTCGATCATTCCACGGGCTTATTCCGAGCTAGACTTTACGATAATAATTCTTTACGATGATAATTTTCGAGACGTTCTTAGAAGAATCTAATTTGAAAGCGCAGGAAACTTGCATTACGTTAATGCTGCGTAGGCTTGCAATTTATGAACCAAAACCAAACTTTAGAAACTGTATTACTGAGTGCTAGTCATTACATTCCTAGTCTACTCTACATATTATAGCAAAAGTCAAGTTCGCAATAGGCCCTCTAAACTAAAGGCGCAAATCTTACGATATACACGGGATGCGTTTCGTTAGTCTCAGGAAAAGCGCCTCAAGCGTCTCCTACACCACTCGCGAAGTTGGGAAAAGCAGTGTTCAATTTACCCTTGAATAGCTATTTCTATCGTTTGTCGGACGGTTAAAACCAGCAAATTGAACACTGCCTCGCCTAACTTTGAACTTCGCAAGAGGTGCAGTGGAAGAAAGTTCAGCCTCGGCTCTGAGGCTGCAGTCGCCTCTCCCCTCGCTCGGTCGCTCGGCCGCACTGTCAAAGGCACTGTTCTCGCGAACGCTGCATTGGCAGCGGCTCAGTACATCATGCCGGCGTGCAGCGGGTCGCTGCGCTGGAAGTACACGTTGGGGTTGCTGCTAAAGGTGGGCTCGCTGCCCGCGAACCCCGGGCCCTCCTCGCGCGGCACCACGCCTGCAGTATGACGTCACTGTTAGTTTGGACAGGGCCGAGACTTTCCGCGACCTTTTAGTGCCAATTTCAGCATTTGAGCTCTGTCATTGTATGGATGGCCATTCGAAACGAAATTTATCGCTGAGGCGTGTTCAGTTCGAATGGTGATATTGGCACTTAGTAGTTGCAGCCAAAAGGGTTCCTTGTTCGGGTGAAAGATTTTGCAGGAATGGGGAATTTACCCACGAGACAACATAAAAACAGGTTTCAGTTTAGAAGAAACGAAAAACCTCTTCGGCTGTAAACCTACTATAATGTCACGGCACGGTGGACGATGGATGACGTCAACACAGAACAGCTGTTGATAGAATGGTGTGTGCCGAATAAGACAGAAAGATATTTAGTTTACTGTACAAAGTGAGAGAAGATTAAAACGTTAAAGAAGGAGCCTAATAGGCGTTACCTGGTGTTTGTGAAGAAGCCACGTGCGGAGGTGACTTACCTGGAGGCAGGAGGTATTGGTAGGGCGGGTAGTGGTAGTGCATGAGGGGGTGCGGTATGTAGTGCGGCGGGGGACAGAGGGGGCGTGCGAGCGGGTGCAGCGAGCCCGCGAACAGCGCGTACGGATCTGCGAACAGAGCTCGGCGTCAGTGGCGAAGCGCTAGTCCTCACTGTGTAGCGCACTCAGATACTTAACTAACCGGCTGGCTGAGCGGGCGCCTCCTTGCGGTCGAGCGGGGGCGGCGGGGGTAGCGGGGCCGCCGCCGACACCATGCCGTACTTGACCGGCTTGAAGTGGAAGAAGGAGGGCGAGTAACCCGAGCCGCCCGCGCCCAGCGAGCTCAAGCCCTCGTCACGGTCGGCGTCCCAGCGGCCCTCGCGGCCCAGCGCCGCCAGTCGCCGCCCCTTGGGCGCGAACATGAGCGCAAACACCACAGCGCAGGTGGCCAGCAGCCCCGCGGCCACGCACGCGTCCCGCTGCCGCTCCGCCGCCGCCAGCGCTGCCGCCACCCAGCACAGCCACGCCGCCGCCGTGGCGCCGCCCGCGCCCGCGATGTGCGTGGCCTCGCGGTAGTTGTCGCGGATAGCGCGCGAGCGCAACGCCACGCCGCACACCACCGCCACCAGGAACGCGGCGTAACTCAGCGACATGAGCGTGTCGCCCAGCGGTTCCCCGCAGCGCAGCCCGCCCGGTGCTACGCGCGGCGGCGCGCCGCCAAGCCACTGCGCGCCGATGGCCACCTGGATCATCACCGCGAAGAAGAGGAGCAGGCCCTGGTAGGCCGCCGGCAGGTACACGCCGCCATTGAGGCTCAGCAGGAACACGCACTTCACCAGCAGCGAGGCGAACACCAGTACGTACGAGACGCCGGTGCCGAAGCGGACGGCGCCGCAAGTGAACGTGGAGGGAGCGGCCGCGTACAGAGCCGCCGTGGCCGCGCACGCGAACAGCCCCAGCAGGAGCGTCTGCCCCAGCAGCAGGTGGCGGCGTGAGGGAGCGGTGCGGCGCGCGCCCCACACCACGAAGGCCTCGAAGCCGGCGAGCACGCACATGCAGGCGCAAGACAGCGCCAGCACCGGTACTGCCCACGGCTCGTTACGCAGCGCGCCTGTGGGGGCGGGCGCGGGCGCTGGCACTGCTGCGGTCGGCTGCGTGGTGTTCGGGCGCGGCGCAGGCGCGGGGCGCGCGGGCGCGGGCGGCGGCGGGGGCGAAGGCCGCTCCGGTACCACGAAGTACTCGGTGCTCATCTCGAGGCGGTGCGCCTCGGTGCGCGCGGGGCGGCGCGGTGGCGGCGGCGTGTGCGGCGGCTCAGGCTCCTCGTCGCTCTCCTCGTAAACGTCGTCGTAGTCGGGGTCGGCGGCCAGGTGGTGCGCGGCGGCGGGCGCGGCGCGCGGCGCGTACGCGGGCCGGCGCGGCGCCAGGCGGTCGCCGAAACGCGCCGCTTCGCCGCCCGCCAGCGCGCACAGCGCCCAGGCCGCCAGCAGCGCGCGCACCGCGACGCGAGCCATGCCGCTCACCCTCCGCGCGACATCGCGCTCTCGTTATCTCTGCGGGCGATAAACGTGCGCGTCAGTCACGCGGCGCCGAGAGGATGCCTCGACTCGCGACAAGTTCCAGGCACTGCGATAACCAAACAAAGAACCTTCTCTGGTCAAACCGGTTCGCCCGTCGCCTGCCTCGCACCTATGTTGGGATCTTTGCCGATTTTGTTGTTTTATTGTGGGACTCACCAATATACTCACTTCTGACCTAGCAGGTACCTAACTGCTAAAAGAGCCAGCCGATTCACATCCCATCTAGGTATATTGATACAATCTCGGCAGGTGTGGCTACTGTTTGCTAATACGTTTTAGTATAATGAGTGCGGCTAAGTTGTTATGTTCATGAGATAATGACAATTGATAGGTTCGTGCGGGACTCGCTGCGAGTGTAATGCGGTGTTAGCGACACGTTCGCGACAGACGGACGGGGCAATGAACGTATTATCCCCGTTCTCGAAAGCACTCGCTTGTACATTCGTGTGGCGTGCTTTGGGCTTCGCAAATCCAATATTGTTCGTAATTGCATGACTCTATTGCTGTAAAACACGAACACCCAAACGCTAAGAAAGTTGTTCGCGGATAATCCGCAATTTTGAAACGGGAAGAGAAGAAAGCAATACAAGCTCAAACGCCGATTCTATCAGTAAACACTGATCCAATTTGTCTTAGTGGCATATCCATCGTAAAATATGCAAGTGGACCTTATAAGGAAGCTCTAAACCAGGCCGCGAGATTACGCAGAGCGCCCCGGCAGATCGTGACTGCTTATTTATCCGAATCAGACTAGCGCACGTATTGTGGGCTGATTTGGCGCTAAAATAACGGTCCGGTCCGGGAGAGCATTACCAACAGGCCCGGCATTGTGATGGCGAACGATCCGTACAACGGTATCGTTTATATCGTCTTCAATTAGTGCCGAATTTGCAAAAATCCTTTATCAGGGTCGTACTGGTTTTAATGAATGCGAACATAAAAAGGTACAGTTTGGTGGAGCTAACTGTTGTGGCACAGTGTCCTGGGCCACTGATTTTATTTTTAATTTGGTACACTCGCTGAGTTTGATACTTTTATTTACTTAACAGTAGTGTAATGTCAGCGTCCACCAAAGAACAAACTGGCTTCTCAGCGCATAAACCTCTTCAGCTTAAAACACGCCGTCGCCGGTTGTTTGTATAGCGAGTAGCGTGAAACGCATACGGAATTAGGTAACATGATCAAGCACTTTTCCTTCAACCTTCACAGTCTTTATACTACAGAAAGACCATTAAGTGGATTCTAGTGCGTGCGCCTAAGTACCAACATGGGAGGTATGATTTAAGGCCCGTCGCGCTCAAAAGTGCAACGGGCGCGTGGAAAGTTAAAGAGTTTTCTTCTAACAACGTGTTGTGCAGAGACAATGAGACTTATGGAAACAACGTCATTCGTGTGCGACCGCGCGTTGTAAAAGTAACAGCGCGAATACTCCAGGTGAAACTCGGTTGAACTGATTGTTGCGCCGCGTCTGACGCTGCCACACATTCCTACATTACGACGCATTATTCAATCACACACAACTAATGTTTGGGCGTCATGCCAAATCAGCTATATTGAACCTGAACCCATAGATCAACTTGCAACAGTTACAAAACCTCTCACTTTGTTAAGTCTCGCAAAACCGAACGCGATTGTCGTCATGGTGAGATTAAAAAGTTTTGCAGACGTCAGAAAGAGTTGAAGAGCGTGCGGTGAGTGTCTAATTACAGAGGTTCGAGCATTACGCGTAAATGAACACTCTCTATTTTAGCTCTACTAATGGACAATAGTAATAGCAGCAACTTAGCTCACATTTGATTGTTTCTAATTTAATAAACGCGTGCTATCAATCATACACCGGGTAGGTAGATAAGATAATCCAATCACAAGAACATTCTTGTTTATATAAATGGCAGCGTCCGTACTTTGCGTCCGGCTTAAACACTATTTCCGTTTTAAATTTTAGCTAGCGCTTGTACAGACGGCAAAAAAGTGTTTTAAACATTTATTTTTTGGTCTTGAGGGAATTTCACTTCATAATTGAATCGTGTGATTTTATAACAACACAAGTCACATGTGTATTTAAAATAACACTTGTCCACGTTTTTTTTATTAAATTATTTACACCTACCTATTGATTTACATTGGAAAAAAAATTGTAGTTTATTCATACAGAAATCAATATAATATGCTAAAATATTGCTGTTGTAGATATTAGTATTTGAATAAAACAGTTTTTTCTATTTACTGCAAAGATGTAATGAAAGGACATGTGTCGTTTTAAAATCACACGATTCAATTATGTAAAAATGTCGTTAGTTTTCTTTGCTTGCATAATGCGTAATCAGCCTATATGCGTCCCACTGTAGGGCACAGGCCTTCTGTCAAGGAGAGAGTATGGGCTTAATCACCACGCGTGCCCACCGCGGATTGGCGATTTCAAGCGCTGAGGTATGTGAATAGTTCAGACACTCAGGTTTCCTCACGATGTTTTCCTTCACAGTTGGCGTGTGGTATTGCTACTATAACTTCACAATGTACATAACTTAGAAAACGGTACAAGTCATAGGTACATGCCCGCACTTGGGATCGAACCTGGGTCTCGCTTCCGAGTCCGATGTTCTACCCACTAGGCTACCAACGCGCTTTATTTGCTTAAATTATTAAAATTAGCAAAATTTTTATTGTCTACATAAATCAATCAATTAGTCGTCTAGCTCGCTTATGCTGACGGCACTGCAGTCGCAGGCCACAATTTCCATTATATTCTCTAAAAAAATGGTCTATACATTAAAAGATGCACTAAGTTGTTAAGCTAAGTTGTTTCTAAGCTTCGCTATGGAATCTTATCTGTATCAAAACACCATATAATATATTTTTAATGTTCGTGTCGTTAACGTTAAGGTGTCAGTTAGGTTTTGAAACAACATGTAAAGTCTCGGAATTTAGACTAGTTACTCGCTGAAACGAGAATTAAGTGAATTTTAATGAATAAACACTGGAGATGAGGGTCTGAACACTTATGACGAAATAATAGGTTATTATTATAATATCACTGACGAAGAGACTCGACTTTTCGCCCTTAGAGACAATCTGATCAAGGAAGACGTGATAAAAACGGCTCGGGGTTTTAATTCCAATAACCAATACCACATGTTGATCCCGGATGACGGGTTATAAGGCCAATGGCAATTTCTACTCTATGTAGCCGTGGCTTTTCTTAAGAAAATTACTTTACAATTGATAGTTTCAGCGACCATGTCTCAATTATGTACGTAGTTTTGCATTGCTTTGTATGAAGACTGGCCAAGCGCGTGTCGAGCCACGCGCAGTGTAGGGTTCCGTAGAAGGAAGGGTTCCTTACCTGCTTTATAGAATGAACATCTTTATAAAATTAATTTTCAATGGCTTTTGTACGAAGCTTTCCTTTTATAAGTTGGTCGCCTCATCATCATCAACCCATTATGTGCCCACCGAGGGGCACGGGTCTCTTCCCTGAGGAAGGTCGCCTATTACTCGTTAACTAGTAAAGCCTACTAAGCCGTGATAGTTTTTCTTTTAAGTTCATTATAATTATGTGCTACTACCCTGATTTTTTTCACGTTTCTACAATCAACCGTTTAGCTGGGAGGGGTGAGGGACGCCCTACTCTAACAAAGTTTTGCGCTTTAAAGCGAAATATTTCGCAAACGGATCCGTAAATCGAAAAACGGTTTTCCTACACTCACAATATTAAATATTTTATCCTACCGTTTTGTCGGTATGATTGATGTGCAAATCTATGCCAAATTTCAACTTTCTAGTACTTGTCCTCTCTGCGCTATGCCGCATACAGACAGACAGAGCAGACAGACGGACGGACATGGCGAAACTATAAGGGTTCCTTGACTACGGAACCCTAAAAATCGCCCTCTATTAAATTATGTCGGCACGCAAAGAGTGGGCGGCTTATAAGAATGGATTCACGTTGCACCTACCCATTGTTCGCATCATATGTGTTGAATTTAAGCTGACAAGTGTTGTAACATGATGTGATATAATGTTACTATGTTCTTCTTGATATTACCATACAATCTAGTTTCGTAATACATAAGATGTGTATTACAAATCCACTAGCCTTGATAAGGTAGTAGCTTTTACACTTTGGATCAACAATTAAATAACCGACTACATAGCACCAGGGGTGTCAATAATATCATGAACATGTATCGACAACGATTAAGCTGACGAGGGGTTTCGAGTAGAGATAGGCCGGGGACAATGTTGGCGCATGACGAGACCATACGAATTGAGAAATTTCTTTGTTCAATTAATTCCGCTCAGTTACTCACTGTCCACAAGTGTTTATTGTAAATGATTTCAATAGAGATAATTCGCACATTTGTCAATTTTAAGTTCTCGTAGTTCGGGCAAGTGGGCAACATACATTTAAGGGGCGACCCGGTGCTAACTAGTGCCACCAATGGTAAAAATAAACATCACAAACCTTAATAATGGTGATATCTCTTTTTAGAATCTACAGCCTAGAATCTAGTGTAGTTAACCTAGGGCGAGAAAAACTAGTATTTTTAAAAATTGTTTTGAAGTCCTAGGTTCTTGGACTTAGTTTTTAGACTGTGGGTTCTAATAGTAGATTATGCATTAAGGGGATAAAGCAGTGTATTATGTCTCGGGCGATATTTTGAACCCAAAGGACGAGGGATCCAAGGGTTAACTCACGAGCGAAGCGAAACCTAGAATCCCGAGGCCGAGGGGTTCAAAAACGCCCGAGACAAATACACTGCTTTATCCCCAAAATGCATACTCTACTTTATATAAACACTGCGAGGCAATAAAACATAATACAATTAAAAAGAAAAAGTTTTCATTCTAATTTTGAATAAATTCTTCTTGGTATAGGGCTCTATGAAAAGTTTATATTCTAATTTTGACGTTTGGTCATGGATTGCAAGGAGCTGGTATATTCAATGTTGATTGCATTCCAAATTCAAATGTCATAATTCCCTAGGGGATTATGAAATTCAGTACAATTATAATGACCCGGCTAGACCATAGGACACAAATGACTTGCTTTAAGTTGAGTTTGCATGACACATAATATGCCATTGACGAGCAGGTGTTATATAAAAATCATTATTGAGATTTTTGTTTCTTCTTCTTTGCAAAAACGTAGTATAAAATACGCGATTTTTGCGCCGTGTGTGTCAAAAGGCAGATCATCCGACTGTTTTCTCAGAGTGAAACCGTTGGATTCTATCGGAAAAATTTCAAGCTATTATATCCGGAATAACATTCATACCGCTGGTTTCTGAATTGACGATTTAAATAAATACATGTAAATACTAATAATAAAGACCTGATAAAGTCAACACGATCGTGACAGATCACTTTCGCTTTCTCAACATTCATTAGTCATTGCATGCACACACACAGGTTTCGGGTACTTTTTATCTTTCCCTTTGCTAATACATACCCTATTTGGTCGAAGTATGTCCGCCTGGGACGTCCGTTACCGGCCCTTCCACCCACATTCTCTCTATATATTTGTTTCGTCAATCTTTCTTCCTTCATCCTCTCTACATGTCCAAACCAACGCAAAATTCCTTTCTCAATTCTAGTCACTACATCCTCTTTCAGCCCACAACGTTCTCTAATCACACTATTGCGTATCCTGTCATGCAAAGTAACACCAGTCATACTTCTCAAGTACCTCATTTCTACTGCATTAATCCTACTTTCTTGCTTCTTTTGCCATACCCAAGTCTGGCTACTATGCAGTGTTGGAACCAGCACTCCATTATGGATAGCCAATCTAGCTCTTTTGGAGATGTTTTTGGCCACTCACTAAGGAGTGCAAAGCACCATTTATCCAGTGGCAGTCCCTGGTCCAGATTCATAATTTTCTGTGATAACTTAAATATTAATAAAGCTTCATACATTATAATTGTGACGTCATAGTTTGCGCCTGATTTGTGTTGCGCGTTTTTGTACCACATAGCTAGAATTACTTTTCGACAGTTTTTATTATGAAAAGTATAAGTAGTAGAGAAAAAAAATCAAGTTTGTTTATCTTTTAACATGGTCTTTCCAATGAGTTTAAAACATTGTGCAAGTACGTCATTAGTAATCGAATTACGAAATGAATTGAATTACTCCCAACCCTGCCTATGTACATCATCTATGGTGCCGGAATATCGGAAACTCAATTAAATTCGTGATAAGAATCTACACACATATAGAGGATTATGTATATTTTTTTAAACCGTAACTAGATAAAACAACGAAAAACCAACAGCAAAACAAGAGAAAGCAACAAACATTTTATAGGCAACCTTCTATCGTAGAGTTTATCGTAACAAGACTACACCAAGTAAGTTTATATTTTTTTCTTTTTCGGTTCCTTTGGAGAGCATAGATTATACGACAGCAGAATTCAACTTTTGCTTCACTTAGTTAAAAAAGACAAAAAAATACAAAGGTACCCAAGATTCAGATGGATGTAGAATTATTTAGTCTATTTAAGAGACAAAGAAAAAAGTAACTCGCAGACAGAAGAGCACTTAAAAAAAGGTAAAAAGTTTAATTGATTCAATCATCAATCGTGCAAATTGAGAAAGTTATAGTTTTCGATTACCTACCTATTGTAGAGATGATTATACACCTCGACGAGCACACCAAAAATAATTAACAATAAATTTGCATTTTCGGTTGTCTCTATTACGTATAAGTACATATAACCTAGAAATTAAACGAAAGCGAAATATAATGTTATATGTAGCTTTCGTTTAATTTCTAGGTTCACAAACCCAATGCGCCCTTTACGTACGTATCTAATTATACGATAAGATCATCTCATTAACTCACCATAAAGTTTTAACAGCAATTGCATCTAGAGGGTGTTGGGACGAATAAAAAAATAACATGAAAATTGTAAAGTAATAACGCTTTCAAAATGGAGTGAACTTATACACCACCGCCTGGGACGTTTGCGAGCATGAGTTAATTATGATTTTTACTATCGGTAATAAGCGACGTGGCTTTTTGTTCTGCAAGCCGGGCGAAGGTCTCAATCGTTAAGTACGAGCTATATCTTTATGTGCTGGATGCCTATATTTACGAGTATGATCTTGATCGAGGAGTGTAATAAAGTTGGCGGGCGCGCTGTGGGGCGCAGATCGCAGTCCCGCGCAGCGCCCGGGACTGCGCCCGTGCTCGCTACACAATAAACTAGGCTCGGCCCATGCGCATGCGCATCCACGCACCTACGGCACTCTTTAACTGTGTCTTAAATTACACTGATTTATTGTCGGGCGTTATTTTTGCTATTATGCGGGCGCTCCGTCTCCGCAAGGAGGCTTTAAGCCCATACCGCGGGACTGTAAAGCTGAAGGCGGTTGTAAAGTCGGTGATTTATCGTCGTCCAGGCATTCTTCGAACGAAGGTGCCTTTCGACTTTCGTTGTGGCCCGCACACACGCTCTTCATGAGAAATGATGCGTCCCTTGCTCGCCCGTGCAGCCTTCCAATAATTAAACACGCAGAATTACCATGCCATTCGGGATCGTCGTTAACCTTTGCGATGCGTTAATACGCAGCTCTTATTCGTGAGGCCGGAGGGCTTTCATTTCAGTTGATTAACTATTATGAGGATTATGCGCCTGAATAAAACATTTCAGTTAAGTAAGTATGAGCATAAAGGAATAATAATGACATATTTACTTTTGGAGGGTTCCGCACATGTGCGTTCATTGACCGCTCGATTCGAGGAAATTTATATTATGATGCGGCACCAGCCATACCGGAAGAGTTTGGGATCTCAATAACATGGAGTGACGTTCAATCCTGGTTCTTTGTCGAGTTTTTTAGGAATGTTACGAAATTTCATCTTGCAAAAAAATACCATGATCTGTATTTTTATTCTAGGCATATATGTACATGTAATAGTTCACGGTGAATCCTATAAAAAATGTTTGGTGGCCGGCCTTCAAGTTGGACCGCATGAACGTATTTTATGGCATTTTTTACTCATAAATGACAGCAAAAATCGAAACTCATTAATGGAGTTATTTCTTTTGAAATTTATTTGCTCGGCATCGGTGTAATGGTATGTGGGATAATAGCTGGTATTTCAGCGTGAGCGTGTTTCCTTTAGAGGCAGGCTAAGCGATGCGTCTTGTATGCGCTGCATTATGCAAATTGTTTAGTTGCTACTGGTCGGGGCGTAATGCCGATTAAACTGACACTACTTATGAAACTGGATATTTGATCTTATTACTTGGGGATAGAGATGGCTACTAAGGGCATCTAATTGGACTGCAGAGATTAGGAGATAGGTGGAGATTGTTGATAATATCCATTATAATGTTAATGGGCCAAGAGCTCAGGGCGCCAACTACATAGCTTGATTTTGTCGACGCAACCCAAATTTTTATATTAAGTTAAGATCATTGATGAAAAAAAACAAAAAATATTTTATAACTCAGTCACGGACCTGTAACAATTTGTCTAAATAACTTTGTTTGCGGTGGTGATGCGCCCGCACGTCACACCTTTCTTTCATTCGGTCCATCATGTTTATGCACATTTGCCTGATTCTCTAATGTTACAGGTTTTATGGTGGTTTTTATAAAAAAAATTGTGTGTTATTATTAAGTAACTTATAGCATGGTTTCTCCGCCTACCCCTCCAGGGACCAAGGGCGTGGCAGCAAATCTTGATTAATTGTTATAGCTCCTCCCCTCCTAAACGAGGGTGCCATAAAAGTAAAGCGCTAACGTATTGTTGCAAAAAACTCGGCTGAACTTAACGAGCGGGGCGGTCAAAGCCCCCTGATACTCACGACAATAAGTAGTTCAGACCCTCCGGTATCACACACAATAAAGCGTCCAAGTCACAGGAGTCACAGGGGAGCACCGGGTCGGTCGCGCATAGCCGGGGTGAGGCGTGCGTGCGGCACGGAGGCTGGGGACGGACTGGCCGGCCGCCGCGTCCACGAGGCGTGACGCTGCACGTGCGCCACGCAACTCCATCAGATAACTGCATAATGCGGCGCTGCTGCCAAGGCGTCGCGGTGCGTTGATGTCTTTTGTGCGAAGCGAGCGAGCGCGTCGATGTCTTTTGTACGGGGCGCCGCCCGCGGGCGCCTTCATGTAGTGGTGAGCTTTTTTTGAAAGACCACAACTGCGCTCTCATGTTGTTTATATTGCAGTGCCCGTAAATAACTAATAATGTCTCATGATTATACGTTAGGCGCTGCAGTCTGGAATTTCGACGCCCTTTTAGCGAAATAATAACTTACCAGAGTGCCTGAATCAGTATCTTGCCCGTCTTCTTTTTTGCAGCATATTAATTACATATTAGCATCAGCAACGCCTAGCTGAAGCCAATAAAAATCGGCAAAAACATATAATTTTATAGATGGAAAACTAGGCTAATAATATCCGAAGAAATGCTTCATGTTAGCGCACGCATCCATGCGTCTTGCGGTGGGCACCCCAGCCTGAGCCCACGCTACGGTATGCAAAGCAGGCGTGTTCCGCAGAGCCTGATCACTTGACATTAATATGGAAACGATACCAAGAGAAAAAGAACGTTGCCCATAATTATCGTCCTCTTTTTGGATTCGCCAGTAATCACGTAAAGTACAAAGAAAAAGGCCGTCACAATTCTTAAACAACTCCAGGCCGGTTGAGTACCTAATCTATCTAATACCTTTAAACGAGCAATTCTTGTATGTATCTCGGAAACAGCTCCAACGATTTTCATGAAATTTAGTTTCGGGGTTTCGGGGGCAATATATCGATATAGCTAGGTTTCCCTTTTAGAAAACGTTGTTTTATCCGTGTTTTTAGGCAATGAAAAACTGCAACAATATTGTCATCATTAGAATACGAAGGTACCTAAATTTCGCCACGATCTACGAAGTTGTAATAGCTCAAGTGGGCTTTTCATCGTATCTAAATATAATTTCAAAAAAACACGAGTAACAAAAAAACGAGCAAAGCTCGGTCATCCAGGTACTTTACCTTAATATGTAATTCTTATTTCTAAGTGACAAGAACAACTAATACTTATTATTCTTTTATTCTGTAGTATAGGAAGTGGGGCGGTGGGCACGCGTGGCGATTAAGCCCATAATCTCTCTCTGAGATAAGGCCTGTGCTCTACAGTGGGACGTATACAGAGCAAGAGACAAGAAGACAGAGCAAGTTATTTCTGAGTTTTTTAATTATTTATTTTCGTCATCATCATCATCATCATCAGCCATTTGACACCCATAGGACATAGGCTTCCCTCCCTTTATTTTACTTAAACACAAATAAGTTTTATCAAAAACTTTATATTTTTCAGCTTCATCAGTGCCCACGCACTTAGTTACACGCAGGTATAGTACGATATCGATAAAGCAAAGTGCAATATTGTTATTATTTTTTTTAGTAGGTACATATGATAAATGGCTCTGCGAATCAGAGCGAAACCTGGTCGGACTCTTCCGACAAAGAACTAAGTAAGTTTATCCGGTATTAAATTAATAATGTATAAAAATTAATAGTGCTTACGAAAGTTTTAGTTCGAAAAAGAATGGCCACTTAATTTAAAGTTGTCGGATTTACTTTCCTCCGCCTGCGACGAGAATCAGCCCTGACACCAGAATCAGCCCGCCTTCCGTGCTAACACTCAGTCTCCGAACTAATGCATATTAAGCGATGCCAATACCTCCGACCCACTCGTTACTCTGCTTTTATTTCATTCGGGATTACTGGAAGGCGCATTAAGGCTCTATTTCAACACGATGGCCTATAAAAGAGTCGCCGGGTCGGGCGGGTGGTGGTGGACGTGAGAATCGCCTGTTAGATTGATAATACGCAGATTTAGTGCGACTGTTAAACGCGAGTGACTTCGTAATCACCATTAACTTTGCTCCTTACAGCGCCAACGCGCCAATGAACGAGTCGGGGAAATGTAATTCAACTCTTATTGTATTGACTATGCGAGAGTAGATACTAATAGTTATAGCAGCATTTAAAGGGTCTAATCGCTATTATTTATTAGCTAAACATGATTAGTAATTACCATAATTTGCGCCGTTTCGGCATCAGATTTACCTAAAAAAACCACACTATTAGACCCGCTAACTGTAAGACTATGCATAGGAGCATCGAGAGTCATTAAAAAATCTTGTAGATTTGTCTTCTAATTTCTTAATCTTCTTCAAAATCTTGCTAATTTTGTATGCACATTGCTTATAGATAATTAAGCTTTGGCATTTGGTGATTTCAAAATGTAACCAAAAAGGCAAATTAATGATTTTTTTAGTTACTTTTAAGCCAATAGAGTGGTGGTAGTAGCTATTGAATAAGCTAGGATTAGTAAATAGTTTAACATTATCTTTCTAATGAATTTTGAAGTCATTATAATTCGTTAAACCTACAAGGATTGATTCCATCTTATTTTTTTAATCCACACACCTAATAAAAACTCAGCTTTCGGGAAGATCGCTCTTACGGGTTTCCCGTTGGAAGGATGTTGAACATCGACCCCCGGCGCGGGTCAAGTTCGCGGAAGTCTGCCGATCTAGCATTCGGAAACTATTCTAAATTGTTTTTAATGTACAGTGAGAGTGATGGGCAGTAACACAAAAATCCCTCTCGATGAAAGCGTTGATTGATGTTATTAGTAGAGCCAGATACAAGTGTAATTTAATACTTACTTATCGTCGCCTTCTAAGCTGGCTTAAAGTCTCACGCGATCAACGTAGTAGGTGGTTTAAAATATGAGTAACAAGGTGGCATAAGTGTCGTCTACCTTGTTACTCATATTTTGAACCACCTACTAGTCTCGTCCAGAGACTCCAGAGAAAAAAATCTAGATATTTTTTTTATACTTACTTCGTTTCAAGAGCCATCCGAATCACCGCCTCAATGATCATCGTCGCTTTCGATTTACAGCTAAGTATGATTAATTAACTTCTACTCGTTGCATGATAATTATTTTATCTAATTTGATTCTACATTTCAAGAAGATTATGTCGATTGTGTAGCTTGTCCTCGGAGGTCGCAAAAAAAATAATAATGCTGTAACCCTCTTTTAAACAATCATCAGCGCAAGTGTCGAAATTCAGTCATTATAAAAGTATTTTGTATTGACGAATATAATTAAGTTCTCTAAGGGCCAATTTTTCAATAGTCATATAAAACTTAACTGGAGAATAAATTGCATGCTATCACTGTCTAAATCATACGACAAGACAGTGAGCACATTAGTTTTATTCTCCAGTTAAGTTTTATCTGACTATTGAAAAATCCGGTCTAAGTAATCTAATCTAGTATCTTAACTTACCCCTTAAGTTCTACCGGAGCTTTCTGCAATACTTCTCCGCTCCGTTGAGCTCTCTAAAAGAGAACATCATCTCAGAGAGAGAACAGGCTAGGGCTGGTGTTGTCATGTGATCATAACAAAGCGGAACATCGATACCCACCAGAACAACGAATAACCCATGGAATGACTAGAAACGAAAGTTTGTAAGAGTATAATTCAGTATCTATTTTCTAAGAAAGAGAGTCACGTAACTCTGTTAATTGCTGTGGTTTAGGTATGTACCTATTCGCATGAGAACCAAGGATTATTTAACAATCTGGGTTACTGGTCATTAACTTGCCGACAAGTTTCAATGGAAAAGTGTCACAATTCACATAGTTTCGAAAGTTTAAATGTTTTGTTTACGCATGGAACTTGTGAGTAGTTTATGTAACAATAGATAGGTATATAGCTAACGTTATCATTGCTTAGTTCCTTATTCATAGTTTCCTGTGACTTTCATTAGAGTTCTGAGACAGATAATGTAAAACTTATAAAATAAGACAATTTGTACTTTCTTTACCCAAGCCACAAAGTCGTTATAGGAATGTATGCTACTAGTTTCTTCTTTCGAACAACATGCACCTGCAACTTAATTTCAATGTCAACTGCGATAAAGAGCTGTCCGTGAGTAGCTCCGTCGACGAGTCGCATTAAAACGGACAAAATAAAAGCCCGCTGCGTCGAAGGGAAGCAATTTCTTTCAGAACAGTCCCAATGAAACTACGACCAACCGTTCAGATATGCATCAATTCTTATTGGAAATCCATTTTGCAAGTGTATCAATGTCTTTTTGCTTCACATGCATGAGGTCCTGGCGAATTAGCGACCTGCCGTCTAATTATGCGCACCAAACAAATCCTATAGGACTTCTGATGCTGGCGCTTGGCTATTCGTATTCGCGCAAGTGTTTGCCGACGATTCATAATACATCGCAGGTTTTACAAAAACAGTAGGTACCTACTAACCAGTGATAGTTAAAAACATAGAACTATGTCTAACTAGCGCTAAAAATGACCCCACGTTCAATTGTGGGAAGGCGGGCGGGGTTTGACAATTGTGTCACCAACCAATCGGGACGAGTTCACTATTACCCGGCAAAATATCTTTGCACCTGCTACCGACGGACCACCATCTTGCGAGGTACCTATATATTTCGACGGGTCGACATCATGAAGTCAATGGTTTGCCGTTTTGGTATAAAACCAATAATAAATTACGCTGTATTTAACTATCGCCCAATCAATGTTCACGTTGTCACGCATGGCGCAGAGAATGAACCAATCACAGAGTTATTTACTCTACACACATCTTGCGCTCATTTGATTGGTACATCCTAATCGAGAGGACAGGGGCCGTTTTGAGAGTGAATAGGGAGAAATAATTCTGTGGTTTTTTATTCGTAGGTACTACGTCCCTATGCCACCCGTCAGAAAATGGCAATGGATGATTAATGTTTGCCAAAGACGGAAATACGAGTGGTCACGTCTCAATGCCTTGATTATAAAGATAGTAAATGTCAGGACTCCGTCAGGATTAGGTGCGTACAATAGGGGCTGAGTATTACAACTACCTATTAGTATAGGTAGGAATTAGTTCTAAACGTTGTAGAAATAATCAAGCACACTAAAATGATAGTGGTACGTTTCGGTAGAATGCTTGACTCACGTCCGAGAAGTTCTTTGTTCGATTTCAGCATGTTTTCTAAGTCACATTACAGGGAGTAATGTGACGTATATTCTGCTTACGTGTAAATGTAAAAGTCCGAAGATTCATGAGGTATTGAAGGAGTTTTCCGAACAAACCGATTGCCTAGCGTCGCGGTGCGCTCGCTGCTTACTTTCCGTTACGCGCCGCCGCGGCTATTGATGAGCGTTTCATTTCAAGATACAGCGCAGCGCTTACTCTTCTATGTGACCTCAATCACCCACGCTTTTCATTCGAACAGAAAATTTAATTTATCGAATGTTTATTCAATAAGCGTATTTGTTGACGTCTTTGTTGGACAGAAGAAATTGGCTCGGGACATGCGACTTTATTTATCACATTTGCGTCTAAATACTAATCTATGTATTTCCGTAGCTGCAGGTACCACAGTAAGAAGGGTCGTAGTCACTAGTAGCTTCGAAGCATATGAATGTATTAAGTAATTTATGGACAGGTACAAAACTAGCATATTCGGCTCTACGATCGCATTTAGTTATGGTCCGATGATATATGATATCAATCTGCACACGACATTTCACATATCAAGTGGATAGGTATTCATAAGAAATTAGGAGTGCAAATTTCTCTTTCGATGAATTTATTGCTGAGATTTACAGAAATAACAAAGTAAACAAACTTTAAAACTTATCTATCTTTAGCGCAAATGAAAAGAATTTATTTTATGCTCTCTAAGACAAGGACGAGATTGAGAAAGTACGACGACAGAGTTACCGAAAGCATTATCGTTGCGAGTCTAGTAGGTAAAACACAATCGTGAAAGAAATATTGAGGAGGTCCTACAAAACTTGATTCTATGGAGGTGCATAGTTCTACTCTGGAATTGGCTAATTTAGTAACAACAGGGCAACGAGGCAAGACTCTAAACATTACGAGTACATAACGGTATCTAAATTCGTAATAGACATTGAAACAAAGCGATCTAGTTAACCAGTCAACTATTACTGTTATTTACATTTCCTATCTACAAGGTAGATTATTCTATTCATTCTCAAGCACATAATGTTATCAGCCTTCTTGGAACCCTTTACAAATCATACACTTTTCAGAGGCACGTCTATAATCTTTAACCCTTTACCGTGGCAGCGGCGCTGCAATTTGTTATTCCGTCCGGTGGGAGGGGCGGGGCTATTTGGCGTGGGGTCGGTCGTCGTCGTCACTGTGCTCCTCTTGAAGCAGCAGGCTGTCGGGGGCGCGCGCCGGCGCCCGCGCCGCCGCCTTGCGCGTCCCGCCGCGCGAGAACATGCGCGACAGTTGTGCGAACTTCTTGCGCGACACTGCAACCAAATGGGGTCTCGTTGGCTGTCAGTTTCAATTTATTATGCTCTCCACAAGTTTATATTCTTTTTGTTGCACTAACCCGTGCTGAGGACAATTTTGCCTCTAAATAGGTCCTCTCCACAGGTCTTACATTGAAACAAAAAAAGCGCTTTGAGGATCCTGGTGGCGCACGCACTTAGATCTAAGATATCTATAATTAACACGAAGTAAACACTCAATGTACATAAATTGGTATTAAACATCCTATAAACTTACTTTTCTTTGCGATAATCATAGTATAGAGCCTTTTTTGGGGTCATTGTCATATTTACGCCACACCTGGCCAAAAAGCGGGGTTTTCCACACGTTACGCGTACGGGAAACCCCACTTTAAGGCCAAGTGACGACATAAAATTGTGTACACAACACGGACTGTAAAATAGAAAGCCCTCTATCGCATATTTATGACCCTTGCCTGCGGCTCGGGCCTTAAACTTCTGCGATATCGGCCTTTCTTTGTTTTACGGCCCTGGTTGTGTAAATAATTATATCTGCCTATGTGGTAGTCTAAAAAGTATATTTTAATAGAAATTTGGCTACGAATTAACCTACGCAGTTGGGATTAGTTTTTTTTCGTCTCTTAGTGTTCTGTTGAGTGCATGCTTTCGTTTTGTATAGATAGAGGCTCGGGTGCGGTTGCTAGCTGTTTGTTCCTTATTTCCTATTCCCTGTCAGAAGCCTCGAAACAGACTCAGGCAGCCCATTCAATTCGTTTTGCGACTCCACAGAGATCAGTATAATTCAGCAGCATAGCCCGTGGAGTGAGCAAGATATTATCAAAAATTTCTTGAGCTAATGCTATAATGTCGAGCCCCAATAAAAAAACACGTGTAATACTTAGCATGTCACGCTTGTAGAGAACAGTAATGAGCTCTACACTCTTCTTCTTTGAATTTCTTAGTAATTAGGTACTTCGAACTGTCGCAATAAACTACGAATTGTAGTTTAATGAAACTTGGCCCAGGAAAACATCAATTAGATCTGTATCCACAATTTTTTCGATAAATTTAATTCCTAAACATTTGAACACAATAAATTTGAAGAAACGGAACCCTTGTATTTTGAGAACTCTGATACCATAAGGATTAATTTCATTTTAGCAAAATATGTAGTATCTTAAATCTATGATTTTTTTCAGTCTGGGTGTATTTCCATGTTTCTGATCTCCTTGAATGGTTACCATAGCACATGGTATCCTAGTTTGGGACCAGGTCAAGTGACTGTATTGTGTGGAAGTTATTATTTATTTATTACCGCCTAACATTTCAAGTTTAATATTATTTAGATTGTGACATGCACGGAATTAAAAAATGGAAGTGATCTATCATTTGTACAAAAAATTGCCTGATTATACAGGTTTAGTATTTTCTAAGGTTAACACGACCACTAGACATAATAAAAACTGAATTTGCACGGATGTGGTTGGAACATAGCTACAGCATAGGAACCAGTGCTTAAGTGCATGAGACCCCTTTGCTAGAAGTGTGACTGTAGATTTAATTTTAATTTCAACAACTAATAATCAATATTTTTGAGTTTATATAAAATTATTGTTTTGCCAATTTAAATTTCAAAATTTGCCAAAATATTTTTGGATTTTGCAAATAATGTTTTGCCGAGGGTAGTAAACTAACAGTTAATGCTTTCAAAAGACGTCTGTCACGTCAGTCTACCGAGACCACGGCACTTGCAAAAGTACCGAAACGTCGCAAAATTGTAAAATGAAAAAATAAACGAGTAAATATCCGTGCAAATTCAGTTTTTTATACAGGTTTATTTCTTGACACATATGGTTTTAAGCTTCATACATAATTTATTATATCAAACAGCGCCATCATAACGCCGAAAGACCGCAAAAATATTTTTTTATACAAATTTGAAGAACAAAAGTTGTTGTAAACGACAACCTCCACCGGACATGTTTCAGGAGGTTTCAATAGTTACTAAGAGGGATTGTTCCTTATTATTTACTCTTTTGATCGGAATCATAAAATACATACTGAAAGTCATAAATATTATTACCCTAAATCATGAAACCAATTTATTGGGCCGCAGGCTTTCTCTTCGCGGGGTGCATTTTTGACATGCCTTATTTAGATGCTTGGATGTTTGTATATTAAACGGCTGAACAGACGAATCTTACAAAGAGATAGTTTTACTTACCATGTATTAGATTAACGCATAGATAACAGGTAGAATATATATTGTAGGTAAAATAAAATACTTTTCGAAAATGCATTCCTGTGGGACCACAATCAATGTTCATCCTATTAATCCTACTAATATTATAAATGTGAAAATTTGTGAAAATGTTTGGAGATTTGGATGTTTGTTACTCAATTACGCAATAACGGCTAAACGAATTTACGTGACACTTGGCGTACAGATAGAGCGAACGTTGTGTTTTAAAAAATTGATGGCGTTGTGCAAGAATCGTATAAACGGATTCTGTGGCGGTACGAAGTTCGCCGGGACAGCTAGTTTACTATAATCCAACGCTATTGTCACGGGTACAGCTGAGGGTACTTACATTTGCCCATATTTTTCAGTCTCTCCTTAAAGGCGGCTTCGTCGTCGTGACCCTTGCCCTTCCCCTGTTCGCTGTCCAGCGCGGCCATGAACTCCTGGTTCCAGCGCAGCTCCGCCATAAACTCTTCGTTCTGGAGGAAGGCGGCGATCCGCTCGTCATCCATGTCGAGGCTGAGGTCGACCCGCGCATCCGTACACGGCGGGATGCGCAGGAACGTCGGCGGAAGTGGACCGAGCAGATGGGGCACCCATTTCCGTCTCACGGCTAGTGGAATCGTGTCGTCGTTGACGTCTCTGGCGATTAAGATAGACACAATTAAGTAGAAAGTTCAACCTGTAAGTTCAGAATACCCTGGAGCTAACTATCTATCAAAGCCAATATCAATACCGGCTCACCAGTCTTCGGAGCTGGTAATTATTTTTATGACAGCCATCTTTATGGACGGGCGAAAAAAGCTATCTTAGCTCGGGGCCTAATTCTCCAATCTAGATAATGCCGTGGATAGTATTGAATCAGTCTAACTCGCTGTGGGATAGCGATCGGCGCGCGCGCTATGCACATTGTTCTCGTGGGCAGACTGGCTCGTTGATTTGTTTCCAGCCGGGAACGGTGTCGCGTCGGACTCAAACTCCGCAGTAGACATACAATGACAAACATTTTAACCTCGGCCGCTTGATATAAATCTACTTTGAAGTGGTTTATGGGTGCAAATTTATAACCCTGCTGGTTGCGACACAAAAGTTGCACTGTTAGCACAGACATCGGCAGTCCTAGGTGTGATAAAATCCTAACAATGCAGCTAGAAGGGGAATGTGATATAAATATAAGTAAACTTTAACCTTGACTGGAGCATAGGTCCCGAAATACACAAGCCAGTAGCTGCAGCTTATTAAGTGCACACGAATCTGGGTAAGCTGTAATATTTAGCTAACGAGGTCGGTCGCAATAAAACACGATTAGTCGTGGCTCCTATAGCGAGCCCGGAATACTAAATAGTGAAAGAAGGGCTTTCTTCCATTAGTAGAAATATTCGTAATTAACGTCCTACGAATTGTAGATCCATATACTACAGCGTGATTTTCAAATCGTTAGCCATATTTTGAGGGAATTACTGCAATCATTATTATAAAAGCGATGGTAGCCCAATACGTAGAACAAGCAATATCACACGCTAACTGTGAAGGAAATCGTCGTGAGGAAACCCGCGGCTTGGTTGGCTCCGCACGTATTAACTCTTCTTTCCTGTGGGCTAGGACTACTACGCTGTGAGGATGGTAGGACAGGCGCTGGGCAAGCCTACTCCATCTAAAAAACAATGTCCCAGGCACTGATGAAGCATCCGAGTGGGCCCTTCACCCATCTAGTGTGAGTGAAGGTGCCACTGGACGCTGTATAAATCATCTCATTACGAAGATGCAAAGGACGAAGTTGCAATGGCCAAAGCTTTTTATTATAAAGAGTATTATTCATAAATTAACAGTAATTGTATAACATAGTCGTGATCTCCAACCCTTCGTTCAAAACTGTAAAACCAGCATTGAAAAATGTTTTCAATTATGTTAAATGTTTAAGTTTCTGTTATTCGATATGAGTAAATAAGTGAAAGAACAGTTGAGTTGGCCGGCACCAACCATAAGACGCTCGACGCATAGTATTTTTTCCATTCCTATTACTTTTCGTCCTGATATTGTCTGCTTATGCTTAAGTGAAGTTATTTTACGGTAGGTAAGAAAAAAAAAATTTACGCGCCTTTTTTGTAACTAGCGCCATTATGTTTCTAAATCATGGTTAGAAAACGGCGAACGAATTCGAAGTCACCTTGTAGTATGGAGTGGTTTGGATCTACAATTCGTTGGACGGTTACACATTGGACGATAGCCGTAACGACACATCTAATTTCATACATTATTACGGCCTTGATCGACGGTTCTATGAAAAAAAAAATGTTCTGTTACCGTTATCGTCCAAAGAGGTTTCTAGTGTTTATGAAGAAGAAGTGCCTTACGACTACAATGCTAAGTACGAACCAGTATGCCTACTAATAAGACCGGCCAGCGGTGACCGACGCATTATCGAGTGTCCGCGAACTCAGCCAATTATTCTCCGCGAGATCGCGCGATGCTAAGATGAACAGCATCCGAGCCGACCGCTTTATTGAATACTTATTTAAATCATAGCGCGCTGTATGCATTTAAATTGCATCAAGAATGAGGCAAACTGAAAGATAAACAACTTACAGAGGGCCTGCTTCATCAAGAGAAAGCAAGTAGTGAGATCAGCAGAATAAATAGCTTTAAAGCGCGAAACAAGGACATCGATGGGATTACTATAGCCACACTATAGCTGTTACCTTTTGTGAGACCTCGAACTTCTGAAGGTTTAACTCGCTACTACAGATACATCGCTACTTAATTACTATTTAAATTTAAACATGGTTACCAAATGCGTAAACACTGCATAATACGGATGACCATTAGAAGTAGCCCTGGGACATTGCAAAGTCTATCAACCCAGATTAACAAGTTTTTATGAAACATGCCCCTGGGCTCTATTTCATAGAACAACAATTATTCGTTGTACATACATTGCAAAGTCGATTAACCCACAGAATAACAAGTAGGAAGATTCGGCTACCCAACGTCCCACATTATTATTATCATAAACTGGGAAAAGCGGCCGTGGAAGAAAGATAAGAAATTGCTATTAGCAATAAGGCCGCCAATTGTATCTTTTCTTTTGTCATTGCTGTTTCTGTAACATTTTTTTCAGGTATACAATAAAGAATATTCTTATCGTATCAAATCTAAAGCAATTAAACATTTCGTCAAATAGGAAATTCTAAACGTATTCCGAAACAGGCTTTCTGATAGATTGCGTTTTGATGTTTCAACCATGTTAGGTACTTAGATGCAGATATATTTACCTAATTCGTTTCAGTACAGCAGCTAAAAGTTATAATAACGAGTTATGATCACGCTCGTCTCTAATGAAAGTACTAACGTGCAGAATACAAAGATGATGGCTCAGAAATGTTTTTTGCCAGTCATGCAAACCTGTTGCGTTAGAAGAGTACCAGAATAGAACTGTTGAAAAACAAACTATATCTTGAATAAACAGTGTAATTTTCCTTTATCTTCTACTAGGTGATATTTTACCTATACAGGGTAGGTACCTCAAAAATCCTCAAATCTTAATTTAACACCGCAATTAGAATTCTTGTTTTACAACTTTCGTTCTGTGTCTTTTTAGATTAATATTTTTTATATATATGTATTAGGTGATGTAGGTACATAGTGATAGTTAAAAACATAGATGTCTAACTAGCACTAAAAAATTAAGGCGGACGGGGCTTGTAAATTGTGCCAGAGTCGTATCAGCTTTACCCGGAAAAATATCTAGCGATAATAATAGCGAGGTACCTATATATTTCGACGGGTTATACATGATGAAGTCAATGATTTGATGTTTTTGTATAAAACCAATCATAAGTTACGCTTTCTTTTACTATCGCCCAATCAACGTTCACGTCGTCACGCATGGCGCAGAGAATGTGCCAATCACATAGTGATTTACTCTACACACATCTTGGGCTCATTTCATTGGTACAAATTAATCGAGAGGACAGGGGCCGTTTTGAGAGTGAATTTTGTAAGGAGAAATACTTCTATGGTTTTTTCATTCGTAGGGTTCACATAATTTCATTGAATTCGCACTTTACGCGCTTCACCAATGTCGCAGCCTCCGATAAATCATTGTCCTATATTGATAAAGGCATTCTGTCTAGAGCATGCAGTCTCACTCGAACATTTTTTTTTAATTTGTAATAATATGAGTAAACTTTTGGTAAATGTGGTCTGTCTGAACTCTGACGGTTTGTTGCATAATTAAATTACAGACATTTTAAATATGTTCTTGTTTTCCTATAAGTAGTTCTTAACAAAGAAAAGAAGTTTCCAAAGTTATTCAATCAAGCAATAAAAATAAAAAAATATTTCAACGTAAAGAATTTACATTCTGTTTCCTGAATGTCAATGTACTATATTAGCCGCTGCCTTCGAGCCATTTTTGTAGTAGAGAAAAATTTTGTATTAATTTTGGAATCAAATTTTTTCAAAAACTTACTACAGGATAAATATGTCTTGAATATTCGCAATTTAATAAATAATAATTTATCAAACCCTCAGACCACATTAATCAAAAGTATACTAATTTTATTACAATCACTAAAATTATTACATTATGCGAGCGAGACAGCATGCTCCGCGTAAGAACAGCATCGTCTATCAAACAGCACTATTATGAAAGAGAAAAACCTTAAAATCACAAAATCAAAATCGTAAAATAAGAAGTACGCAACGCAGGTACTAGAATTAAAATTATTAAAAAGTCATTTAATTGGTTTTTCAACAGGACTCCCGGTACAGTTCGGATTTTTTCTTTCTTTGGAAAGTTTGTCTACCTACTTGACGTGTTTCAGGAATGGCGCATTTTTGTGGTAACCCTGTATATTACTCTTTTCGAATGCATGATATGCCCCTAGGTATGTTAATGAACAGTTAACAACAAAAGTCAATGATTTTGATTGCTAACAGTTTCAACTTCGGACGATAACATTGGTATCGTTTAGAACTTTTAAACTTTTCGGGTACCTATTATTGAATTGACAGAGCAAACGTTGAATCTATAGTGACGCTAAAATACCGTCAGGTAAGCGTAGCCAAACTTGAAAATACGTCGAGTTCCAATGCGTCATTATGAACAAAGTTAGGGATCCTGCATATCTATATGTTTATAGCAGCGGGACCGGCATGCGGCAGATTTTGTGCGTCAGCAAGAGAAGTAAGAGGTACTCACAGCAGCGGCGCGGTGTCTGTCGGGCGCGGCGAGTCCTCCACGCGCTCCATCTCCAACCGCAGCCGCTCGTTCTGGTTGTCCGTGCTCATGGCTAGAAGCTGGTCGATGGTGGCGTCCACGGCTCCCTGGTTGGCTCGCAGCACCGCCTCGATCACATCGTCGTCCATCTCCGGGAACATCGTCTTGAAGTCGCTCATCGCCTGCGTGAACTCCAGCTGCATTGTGGACGCCATCGCGGCTGGTGACGTCACGAGCTCGCCGGTCTCTCGGGCTGGTGTATCAAGGACGGTAGGGCTGCTGGCTCCATCGCGCCGGCCTACAGCTGGTGCCGGCGAGAGCCCGCGCCTTCCATCGTGTGCAGTTTTCAGTTTTCACTTTCGTTAGGTGCGGGCGGCGGGGCGCATGCGCGGGGCGCCGGCAGTCGTCGATATAAATAGCGAGTGCACGTAGCGCGCCGCAACCCTCGCCGTCGACTGCAGGGCGCGCGTCGCGGCGCGCATGCGTACCGCACAAACGTTCTTGGTACCGGATTGTTTGTAAATGAGCGACGCGACTTGACCTTTAGATATCAACCCGCGGTCCGGTCAGCCGGCAATCTTATGTGCGACCAATAAACTTTACGCTTCGCGTTCACTACGCAATAGACAATATTATATTATATTTTATATATACAAGTACTTCGGTAATGCGCATACAAAAATCATCCTTGTTGTCTCAAGGTATAGAGTACGTATTGATATGAAGATATATTTGTAGTATTCGACATAATTAGCAGTAGGTACATACAACTATGTATGTACCCAATGCCTTTGACTTGGCGAATAAGATACATAGGTAATACATAAACGTTATGATGGTTATAACAGCTGCCCGAAATTAATGAATAAATGATCACCAAAATGTATAAATCCACCACAAAATAAATGCTTTCTAAAATGGATAAGACTATACCAAAATATTGCCGGGAAGGTAATAAAATGTTTGGGTCTCGTAACTACCGGCGTTTTGATGCAGTGGAGTGGAACGGAACGTAGGTAAGTATGAATAGGCGCTACATCCAGCAGTTTTGGATAAATTGCGTGTTGAAATAAAAAAAAAAACCGGCTAAGCGCGAGTCGGATTCGTGCACGAAGGGTTCCGACATTAGACACAAAGATCGAGAAAAAACGGCAAAAAATCACGTTAGTTGTATGGGTGCCCCCTTAAATATTTGTTTAATTTTAATTTCGTTATTTATTTTTGAAGCAAATATAGAACTAAATATTCTGTGAGTATTTCAAGCGTCTACCTGTTGTCGTTATTAATATCGAGCAAATGGCAAAAAAATTACGTTTGTTGTATGCAAGCCCCCCATAAAGATTTATTTTATTCCGTTTTTAGTCTTTGTTGTTAAAGCGGCAACAGAAATACATCATCCGTAAAAAAGTCAACTGCCTAGCTATTACGGTTCATGAGATACAGCCTGGTGACAGACGGACAGTGAGTCTTAGTAATAAGGTCCCGTTTGGCAGCCTTCGGGTACCCTAAAAAAACAATAAGGTTCTTTGAAAAGAAATGTTCAGTATACGATAGTCACGGTATGGAAATTTGTGGCGCTTTATATCTTATTCAAGCAATTAAATGTTTATGAATCGTCATATTATGTGAGCGCGATTTCAGCTTACAGCTACTATAAGAGCACTTCAATTACTTAGCAAGTGTGTAATTAACGAGTTGCGAGGCCATTAACTTAATGGGTTAGAGATGTTGGAATCCACGGCTGTTTGCGGCTGTAATACTTGAACTATTTCAACTCGAAAGGAAAAAGCATCTACACGGGAAACAAAATAAAAGATTCAATGTTACTCAGTAATCTTTATTACTGCATTAACTTTCTTACATAACTTACATAGTCTATCATTTAGTAGGTAGGTAAACTTACACACCCATAGCAGCTTAGACGCCCAGTGTCTCGTGCACTAACAATGTCGTAATCTACTGGTATCAGCTTTGTATTTTCTTGCCCTTTGGCCAACTGACAGCTGTTAAGGGGCTCCAGGGAGTAATACTTGCGCCGAGTAAAAAAATCTTATTTTTTTTTACAGATCGAATTTGCAAAGTGGTTTTTAGGATCCTTCATTGATTATATCTTCTTATAAATAAATATATTACTATAATAATGTTATTTTTTATTTTGAAAGCCATATAATTTAAAATGTACCGCCTTAACCATAAAAAATACATAACATAAAATACAACTGCGGATGCATTCCTTACATGAAGCAGCAAAGTACAACTACATTTTAATCCATTTAGAATACCCTGAAATAGTATTTATCGTTATAACTACTAATAGAGATTAGGAATATCGCCCTAGAAAAGTGTCAATTCGAAGTTTTTGTACAGATTTAGGCCATAGTGAAACTACTCACATGTTTGTAACGCAAAGGATTTGGCTTATGTATTTCTACTCTGAAATTATGTAGCCGTAATGCTTAATTTACAGTTTTACACGTTACTAAAATTACATAAGTGTATGTTAAGGCCGGGTTCTCCGAGCGCACGGATTTGTATGGGATTTATTCCGCTGCGCAAGCGAATAGTTAGTGGAAAAATAGGTATTTTTTAAATTACAGAAATACAAATCACATTAATAGAATTTTGACGACTAAAGTAACAACGCATTCAGCAATACTCATTTTGGTATATTTTTTATTTTACAAAACTCAGTGCAGCTCAAAAAAAAACATATCTAGTGATAATTTAGACTCATAAACGCGTTTTTTTGATGCTATAAAGTTTAAAAATCATCAAAATAATGACCAACGGCCCAGGACATTGAAAAGTAATATACATATATCTCTTTCAGATTTTAAATACTAATCATTAGAGAGTAAAATGTATTTTAAAACACCTGATTTAGGGGTAATGCCGGCGAACCAAGCCTTAAGTATATATTAAATTAATTAACACGGAGTTTTCCCGAAAACGTTGCCGATCCTAAGGCACCTTAGTTATTTTAAAATAGGTGATTGTTGAACGAAGAAGCTCTACAGAATTAGAAGGGTATATCTACTAAATTTATTTTGCTTTGGATAGAATTTAAATTTTCAAGTTATAGGATGGACGGTCTTCTAACTGCCCTTTTATTATATAAATTAATTCAAGTGAAAATCAGGCCTTTTACATGTGTGCTAGACGATTTATACAGCGTGGAAGTGGAAGTAGTGGCAACTCTTACTTCCACTAGACAGGACAGCAGTGTTAACAGAGTCCAAAGTAATATAGTTGGATCATGTTACGCAGACACATTCTAACCCACAAAAAGTAATTTTCGAGAAAAAACACTTTTTAAGTTTAACTTTGTTTTCTTACATGATTTGTTCAGACGTTTTTAATATTAGGTCGGGGTAAAAATTCTTTTCCCAGATAGTATTGTATAAACTTGTAATATAATCTTTGGCTGTACGTTTTGTATCTGGCTGGTTGCGATGACATTACAAAGGTTAAATTTAAAAAAAAGAACAATTTGGTAAAATGTTACTCCAGACAGGTATTTTTCATTTCTTTTTCTTTCTGAAAAAATTCGATACATTTCAAAATTTTATTACAAGAGGTAAAAATGCAACGCAAGTCGCGAAAAAAACTTGTGACGTTTATGGACCTAATGCAGTGTCAGTAAAAGTAGCACAAAGTTGGTTTAAGCGTTTTCAATCCGGGAAGTTTGGCATCAAAGATGCACCTCGCTCTGCCCCTATACTATAAGCACCAAATCCTCGTTTAACTGTCAAATTAGTATGGAATTGAACAGTTAAGACGATTAAAATCGTTAAGATTTGGTGCGCATAATTGCCACCCTTTAGGCACCTGGTCGGCCTGTTACGGAAAAAATGGACACCATTTTTGAAAAAGTGGAGCAAGAGTGGTCTTCCATCACGATAACGCTAGACCTCACATATCTTTAGCCACTTAGCAAAAATTAAGACAGTTTGGCTGGGAGCTGTTAATGCATCCGCCATATAGCCCTGACCTTGCACCTTCAGGATGTCCACCTGTTTCGGTCTCTTCAGAATTCTTTAGGCAGTGTCAGGTTAACATCAAGAGAGGACTGCCAAAACTATTTGTCGCGTTTCTTTTATCAGAAATCCCAAAATTTCTACATAAGATGGCAAAACTACATCGAAGAAAATGGCATATATATTCTGTAATTAAATGTAAATAAAGTTTGAAAAAAATATGTCTTTAGTTTTTATATAAAATGCGAAGATACTTTTTCCCCAAACTATTATTATAGTAATTACCTACATATTTGAAAAGTCGGAACACACCAATGTTAAACATATTATCTCGGTTTATCTCGAAAGGACTTTGTGGGTGGGTTGCAATGTTTCTGCGTAACATAATATGTATGTTAAATGTTACAGTTTATCTAATAGGAATGTAGAAAGTGCTAGCAGCAGATTTAGCCTAGACAAGAGATTATTATCATAGATTGTGTAACAAGAGAATTATGAAAAGGTGGTAAATGTTAAGATTAAATAGAAAAATAAATTTTTAAAACTTAACGCAATGGCACCACACATTAATCAGAAAACGCTTTATTAATCGCTTCATTAATCAGAAACCTTTTCAAGCCGATTTAATTGATGACTTATGTTGGACATGCTCATTTGTAAACAGTTAATTTTGTTAGGTTATCTTTGTAAACTGATTTTAAGCCCAAATTTGACTGAAAATGAGCCCGCGAGTAAGATTCACACCCACTTAAGATAATTTACATGAGACATCAGATAGCACATAATTTTAGTTGATGCTACCAAACTTCAAAATCAAACAATAAACAATTTAAGACCAAATCACTCTTTAAATTAATGTTAACACTATGTACATAAAAGTAGACTTTAAGAAGAAAGGAAATTTCAAACGCTGTTGAAAGACGTGTCAGATCTATACGTAAGGACAAAATTAATTAAAACAACGAATAATTGATTCGCTTTAGTTAAGTTATAATTCGTACCTCATAGAACAGACCTTATCAAAACACTAGTATGACTTTACAAATAACTTCCATAAATGATGTACTTCAATATCTGTCGTTCGGTAATTTCTCCAGCATCATTTTATGAGAAAATTCTGAGATGTGCATAATCGCTCTGGGCTCATGAGAGAACCAACCTTTGAAACGAATTAGAACTTCACGCCCGTGTACCTCGGAGATCTGGCGCGTCAACAGCTCACATGTATTATGATAAAAATTCAGCGCGGATTTTTCAGTGACACAAACGGCATTTCTAATTAATCTAATGAAAATTCTTCAATACATCGCATTTTTACACACATGTAGCAACAAAAAGTAGTTCTCTCGCCAGCCCGGCGCCAAAACGACAGAATGGTACAGTGGCCAAATTTGCACACCAAATCCTGTCGGAATCCCAACCTTTGCGATAGCAAAAACAGTATTGAATTTGACAGTTAAGCGAATGGAATCGTAAAGGATTTGGTGTGCGTAATATATTATATATAGGAGCAGTACAGAGCGGGGTATGACGAAGTCAGATTCAAACACGTGCCTGCGCGCCCTCGGTGATGGAGACCACGATGTTGGCGGGCGAGTGCGGTGCGGCGGCGGGGGCGGCGGGGTGGCTGGGCGCCTCTATCGGCGGCGGCGGACTCGACGGCGGGTTCTGGGCCTGGGGAAGAGCGACGGTGAATAGTATAGGTCAAAAAAGCATGTTATAGTCTGCTCTCTCTTCCACATTAGACTCATAGTCTGGAACCAGACTGGAGTAGTCAGGCGCAGGCGCGGCGTTAGGCAGCATGTGAGCCCATGAGGTTGATGAGCGCTGAGTGGTGGCAGCACGGTAAGAGGGGGCGGCGGGGCGGACTGTTTCAAGGCTTCCTCGCAGTCTGAAAGCAGACTGGAGCAGTCGGGCGCGGGCACGGCACAAGGCGGTAAGTCGAGCGCGTGAACCTATTGACAGTAAACAGAGGATACTTACATTAGCTCCAGTCTCACCGCCAGCCATGAGCGTGGCAGCACGGTAGGAGGGTGGCGGGGCGGACTGCTTCACAGCTTCCTCATAGTCTGGGAGCAGACTGGAGTAGTCGGGAGTGGGCGCAGCGTAAGGCGGCAAGTTGTAGAGCGGTGCGGGCGACATCGCGCCCTCGCCCGAGATCACGAAGGGCGTGAGGCTCTGCATGGCGTGAGCGCGCATGGTCAGGTACTTGTAGCACCGCCAAACTACGCCGATGCAGTAGCCCTGGTGAGGATAGGCGAGGTCAAAGACTAATTTATTGTATATGGAAAACCAACAGTAGATAAAACAACATGAGTGAAACTAAAACTAGTTTGTGAGGCAATAACAGGCTGTAGTATGATGAACATGGAGGTAAATTACTAAGGACTATAACCGGCAGTGGGTGTTGTGTGCGTATACTATGTAACTTAGATATTTAAGATTTTCCATGTATCTTCATAATGTATGGTGTGCAATAAAGAGTATTAATCTAATCTAATATATTTTGGCTCTATGGTCATACTTCTTTCACATATCACGTCTGATAATTTTATTGTCTCGTTCGACAGTGAAGTTTGCTAGAATAATTTCAAACGTGGTGTTAGAGGAGAACGGATGAAATAAGCTCGACATAAATGTTGAAGAGTCAAGGAGAAAAGGTCGATGCTGGGCACGACTGAAACGGAAAGAAGATGCCTATGGACACTTACTACATCACAACAATTTTATAAATAACGTCACAGAAGGAAAGAGAGGTGGAAACACCGTTGTACATAATAGAAGCACAGGACTAGTGATCCTGTCGTGTGGAAGTGGTTTATTCATATTGACCTTGAAGCAGACGGCGAACGTGAAGGTGGCCAGCACCACGAAAGCGAGCGCCGGCGCCGGCAGCCGCAGCAGGTCGCTGCGGAACGGCACACGCCGCATCTCCGCCACCAGCCCGTGGATCGAGCGTAGATAGCACAGGTAGCCGGTAGCCGTTAGTCTGCAACGAGGATTCTCTTAGGGGTTTCATAGCACCATGCCCACTACAGCACTTTGGTACTTTCATTATTTTTCAATACAAGCAGTGTATGAAGATGGCGAAGATTGCATTGAAATGAAATAAAAGTAACAAAGTGTGATAGTGGGCATCATGCTATCAATCCCTCTCAGGTGGGTATCGTTAGAGCGATTAGGATAAAAATACCGTCATGGATAGAAACAGAATGTTTTCTATAAATAAAATTACTGACAGTAATAATAGTACAGTACTGCAGCGGCCAGCAAAAGAGGCATTGATGGACGAACGTGGAAATGTGGGCCGAGGCGAAGCTGAGGCACACATACGTGAGTCCATCATTGCCTAGTTGTGGCCAAGGCTTGTATTTAATTTTTCTCAAATAATGCGCGGAAATTAAAACTAAGTAGTACTAAGGCAGAACTTTTTATTTTAAAAATTCAAGAAACTTTCAAAATCAGACGAACTACGAATGAACAACAATAATTTTTGCCGCGTTAAAGTGTTATTTTTTTTCAATAGGTATATCCAGCTTTCTATCGCAAGCCATTTAATTTTCGAAATTTAAATAAAACCTCCGATAAGTGACCTCCTTGGTTGTCATTGTTCGGAGTAAAAGATCGTTCCATTTTTAAATAACACGACAGATATGAGTTTAGTATGTAATTTATTTGGCCGCAAAACACCACAGTTATGAATTTTCATAGAACTTTTTCCGGCCGCTGCTCGCGTGTAATGGGCCAGTACAGCAATTTATCTCGAAGAAGGTTGTCGAAATAATGCTCAAATTTCCAAGCATGTTTGAGAAAAAATATTTTTCACACCTGCTATTCAGAAAAGATCCCTTGATTCCCTCAAATGAGGGATCAAAGTTGTACTTTTCTTCCCTGATATTCTAGTTTTTTTTTTATTGCCCTCAGCATGATCCGGTGCAGATTTTCACAAAATGTAATTCCAATTCGATTTTTATTTTGTTGTAATTGATCATAATTGTCTTCCACGCCACATATTGTGTTTGATTTAAATTTTCCTTATAGCAGGTGTGAAAAGCAGTATGTGTCACTCGGTAGCAAAATTATTTCCGTCTTGGGTGTAAACACTTGAATCCCTCGCTACGCTCAAGATTCTACTTTAGAATCCCGAGCGTAGCGAGGGATTGTATTGTAGAATCTTTCGCTTCACTCAGGATTCAATATACCGCCCTCGCCGTAAATATATTATTTTGCTCCCTTGAGACACAATCTACTATTAGGCAGCTACTAGTGTTCGGAAGGAAATTCAAACAGTGCGGTAGAATAATCAAGTTGAGCAGCAGAAAATTCCAGTTTGATCCGCAGAAATTCCCAAATTGATCAGTGCCGAAATTGTTGCAGTAAAATAAAATCCAATATATAAAAATCTCGTGTCACAGTGTTTGTTATCGAACTCCTTCGAATCGGCTTTACCTATTTTGATTAATTTTTTTGTGTATGGTAGGTCTGAGAATAGGTAGACGTAGGCTAATTAATATGGCAAAACAAGGTTTGCCCGGTCAGCTAGTAAATAAATAAAACAAATATTTGCTGACCACATGTTGCTCCTCATTTATTAATTTTGGTGAACAACATAATAAACTTATTAAGCATAATTTAAAGAATGGGACTCTATAGAAAAACATTTGCGCCATTTTTAAGTACCATTCTTGTGAAAAAATAGTTCTGGAGATATTTTATCCGTAACTTGACAAGGTAAATTGAAACTAATTAAATGATCAGCAGAATTCAGAATCAACCAAAATCCGCAATAAAATCATATTATCAGCATACAATTTTCGTCAGCAAAATTAATAAATTCGCAGAACTTGTTGAATAAATAAATGAGTGTCGTCAGCAAATAAATTAATTTTGGTCAGCGTGATAAAAAGAAAACTTCACATAGAAGGAAAATCTCCAGTCCGAAGAGGAATTCGAACCTACACTTCAAGTTTCTACTGTACACTAGAACTTATTTCGCTTATCGCATTAGTCAACTTCAAACGATTTTGGACGTTTTATCGCGCAGTAGAGTTCGATACTTGTTTGCAGTGTATATTAATACATACCGCCGCAACACTAACTAGCGCGGAGGGTAGTCCGACTAGTCCAAGACATGTTTCTGCTGTTACAAAAAATTAGATCGTGTCACACAGAACGATCCTAACCCACAATACGTAACGTGCGAGAAAAATGTTTTTTATGTAGGTATTGCATTTTTATGTTCCATATTTTTGTTCAATCGAAAGGAAAAAAAAAACAATGATATACATTAAAAACGATTTTTCTCGAAAGTTACTTAATGTGGGTTGGAATGTTTCTGCGTAACAAGGTTCAATAAAATTATTCTTATTACTTAAATACCTATTGCTACCTATAGCAACAAGGCTGCCATTGAACTGTGTATTTTTGCAAATTTTTATGTGCAATGTACAATAAAGAATATTTTTATCTTATCTTACCTACACATAAGTGCATTGTAACAGCTACGAACCAATGCTAATGACAATATAAACTTCTAATCTAGTTCGACTGGAGATATCCGCACTTAGCCTCATTGTTGGGCCATTGTACGTAGCATGTGCTGAGGTATGTAAATACCTCCGACGCTAGGGTTTTCTCAAGATGTTTTCCTTCACTGTTAGCAAGTGGTATTATAACTTCACAAAGTTACGTTACTTAGAAAACAAAGTCATTGGTACATGCCGGGATTCGAATCCACGACCTCCCGAATGAGAAGCCGGCGTTCTACCGCTCCGGTACCACAGCTCATAAAGTAAACTTATATAAACTATAATACAAGTGAATGCTTACACAGTGATGACGAAGTCGAATATCTGGAGACAGAAAAAGGGCAGAAGATGCGTCGCCTTGCCGCGCGCCGCACCGTAGATCAGCATCAGAGTGATGGCCAAGGTGCAGACTGTAACCAGCGCACCCATATCCACGTCATCTAGCGAAGGGGAACGACAACATCAATACACAACTACTTAATCTATTTTGGGTGTTAAAAGACTAACTAACGCCCTTTCCAAAACACTCTGTGCATCATTATGAATATTCTTGTCAAAGGAACCACGCCTGGGAAATCAATGCCTTGGAAGACAACAGCCGTACTTTTCGTTCGAATATTTTTGCAGAATGGCATTCAGTAGCGGCAATCAATCATTGATTTCTTCTCATGGAACCTTATCATTTGTTTTCAGAATACGAATTCAAAATTTGAACGCGAAATGTGTTCAAACAACGGGACACGAAAAGTTCCGCGTCCACTGCACGCTAATATTTTTGCCATTTTTGTAACCAAAATTTTAATTGATTTTCTGGCAAAATGTTATGGATAAAATTGTTTAATATGGTGTTGGGTCGGTCGTCAGTCTTTTACACCTGTATAAACAATACAAATAGCTATGGAACAGCAGCAGGGGAAATAATGAGTTTTCAAAACAAAGTAGAGAACTCCATTTATCATACTTATGTAGACTACTGTCTACATTCAATGTATATTCTACACTTATCTTGGTAATACTGAGTACTGATATGTCATTGTGAATACTTTTAACTCAGTTTCATGCCATCATGAATGTATAAAACTATAATTATACTATTTGCGATTCAAATGGATATTTAAATGTGATTTTATTACTTTCAACATAATGAAATACAGCAAGAATATTGAGAATGTTGGGAATATACCCAAAATTCCCATCAGCACACCAGTAGCAATGAGCCTAATGACAATTAGCCATGCCGATTGGAGCCAAATCGAATCAGTAAACACACTAAACAACTACTCAGTTAGGTACGTAACAGGTGACATAGCAGCAAAAATACAAAGGTTAACCAGCTGCATGTCGACTGAACTACGATACAGCAGCGCACGTCGAATCTTGCCCAAAAAACGCTTTGCAATTTATATTAATAAATAAATGGGCAAAATAAAACGTACAGTCTACTGTCTAATGGAAAACATTGCATCGCATGCGATTAAAATAATACAGGTCACGCGCGAGCTCTACAGAAGGCAAGAGGAAGTCACTGCGAATTATACGCACTGATTTACAGTTGACCTCTGTCCATTCTCAAGTTCGCGCGCCGTATTATATCAGTTTAGACTTTAAAATTATGCAGTCTTATTCCCTAAAACACAAATCGATTCCTTAAAACACTCCTCAAATGCAGTTTACATAGTCTGTATTACTACAGACTATTTAAACTGCATTTGAGGAGTGTTTTAGAAGAATCGTATTTTTGTAAATAACACCAACGGTCTTTACATGCTGGAAAGGCGAAACTTGTACAGTCAGTGACATCCAAAAACATATTAACTTGTTCGATTTATATAATAATATGCTAAAGAGGCAAAATAAAAGCTGCAACGACACTGTACAGAACCAACACATGGTAATCGTCTATTGCATGCATGACATGCATCTAAGCTTCATCATCATCATCATCATCAGCCATTCGACGCCCACAGCAGGACACAGGCCTCCCTCATGGCTTTCTAACCATGAAGGGTAAGCTTGTGTCATCAATATTTAGAAAGGAAAAGGAGAAACAATTTGCCTGGCCACAATGTTAAAACATCTTTATCTTTAGGATGGTGGATAATACGCACCAAAAAAGAGGATTATGAAAAATGCCTTATGATGTATGATTAACGCCGACTCATCAGTTGTTCACAATCAACAGTGACAGAGTAGTTAGCAAAGAACCGAGCACTCACGGTAGATCAGCGGACGCGGCTGCTTGGTGCGCGTGAAGGGGATAGGCGAGGGCTCAACGTTGGACAGCGGCGTGGGCAGCGCCGAGGCCACGTCGCTCCAGTCCTGCGGCTCGCGGTCGAACTTCTCGAGGATCTGCGGGTCGCGCACAATGGCCGCCAGACACCCGAGTGCCAGCAGGTGCAACACCTGCGATGGAACGACTTATTCAGCGACGCAGTGATTCTTTGCCTCTTACAGGCAATTTTTGAAGTTACGTACATTTGGAATTTGTAGTAGCAATATCACTCGGTGAAGGAAAACGTTATTAGGAACCCGAGGGCCGGAGGTGTTCACATGCCACAGCGCTTGAAATTGCTAATACGCGGCGGGCACGCGTTTTGATTAAGCCCATACTCTCTATCTGAGAGAAGGCCTGTGGGCTACAGTGCGACGTATAAACATCTAAGTAATATTTTATTTTATTAGGAAAACTAACAGCTTATCACTAACACAATAAATTACACACATAGATACAGAAAGCCAACAAAAAGTTTTCACAGCTAGCAATATTTTGAGCAATTAGCACAGGTGAAAGAAAAACGAAACACGAAACACCAGACACGGTAACTATATCCAATAATAGAAGAAGGAAGATGGCACACCATTATAGTGGGTTATATCGGTAATGAGGCCTCAACCGAGGCGATGATTTATACAGCGTCCAGTGAAATCTTCACTTACACTAGATGGGTGAAGCGACCACTCGGACTTTGTAGTGCATGGGACATTGTTTTTTAGATGGAATAGGCTTGCCCAGCACCTATACCATCCTGACAGCTTAGTCGGCCTAGCCCACAGGAAAGACAAGTCAATACATACGGAGCCAACCAAGCCGCGGGTTTCCTCACGATGTTTTCTTTTACAGTTAGCGTGAACGTATTTAACGTGCGATGTATAACTCCTTCTTTTTAAACATTACACCCGTAAGAGTTAAAAGGCTTACCAGATGCCATGATCCGAGTAGAATGGTTCCGGTGCGGACATGTAGGCAGAAGCAGCAGCGCCATTCATTACCGCGCTCACTCCCCAGCTTGGGACGAAACCGTAACATTGTCACCTAAAACCATACACTATTGTTATAGCGAGCAATTTTCCACATTTGATTTAGTTGGGTCTGCATTTTCCTTGTGGCAAGCAATTTTGATCTGGTGTATCAAGCTATATATATTGACATTGTCTGTGTATCAGGTTAAGAGCATGGCTTACCATGCGGGTTTTCATTTCATTGTAATGATTTCAACAGTAATTATTGTGCAATAAATACTCAGAAACTTCATTAAACACACAAAGTCAATCCACTGGGAGCACATGCAGTGATTAAGCCCATCCTCATGATAGGAGACTATTCTCTTAGAGATTATGCTTTTTTTAGGTAACCCAGTGTATTATTATGTGCCCAGTAGGTCATACACCATTATTCCTGAAATAGGTCAATTAGACTTAGACCGGATTTTTCAATAGTCAGATAAAACTTAAATGGAGAGTAAAACTGATGTTGTCACTGTCTTGTCGCATGATTTAGACAGTGATAGCATGCAATTTATTCTCCAGTTAAGTTTTATCTGACTATTGAAAAATTGGCCCTTAGGGAACAAACCTTGGAATAGTTTTTTTGTTTCGTATTTTTTAACAGACTTCAAAAAAGGAGGAGGTTCTCAAGTCATAGGAATCTTTTTCATTTTTTATGTATGTTCCCCGATTACTTGAAGATGCAGATGGTCCCATGGTCAACAAGTCAGGATCGGATAATGGGATCGTGGAGAAACCGAGGGAACTCTTCAAAGCGCACTTGAAGCAATTTGGGTGTTTTTACAGTGATTTGTGCATTTGCTGTCCACTCTTTGTTATTTTAAAGTATTACCTGTGGTTCTATTTAATTTTGTAATATGACTTTATTATCATGTCCAAGTATGCTTAATGCTTATAGTAATTTTTGTAAACTAAGATGAAATAATAGCTGTCCAGACATTATCTCATTTGCGTTACTGATGCTTAGTTATGCCAAAGGTAGCACAGCTTTTTTACACAAGGCAACACCTACTGTACTGTCAATAACGTCTTTAACATGAAATGTCAGTGAAGATGACATTTCTTTAGCGCCACGTGATTCTACCCTAACGTGAAAAAAAAACCCTCATTATTAGATACAGTGTTTTTAAGTGAAAAGTATGTAAAACTATCACATTTACCTGTATTTGTTGTCGAGGTTGTCATCAAATTTATCAAAAATGTGCAGAAATTATATCTGTAGTGAATATGAGAACTACAATTTTTTGCCGTTCATTTAATTTTTTTTCATTCATTTTGTTTAGATAGATAGATCGAGAACACTTTATTGTACAACCAGGTGAAAGAATTACAAATAGTTTCTTATATCTAAGTAGTTGTATACATTGGTCGTCTTATCGCTTAGAGCAATCTCTTCCAGAATCCTAATTTTAGTTACGATTTCGTTACTAAGGGCTTGTTACAATGGAGGTCAAACATTGTTTGATACAAAATATTACCTGTCAGTAAGTTTTGCTAAAGATTGCAGGAATTGTATTCTATTTACAGAAATGAAAACCGAAATTCGTTACGATTTCGAGTAGGTGCATCATCATCTTCGTAACGTTGATTCTAATTTTCGTTATTGGATATAAATTTTGTATTTGACCCATATAAGTATGCTTTATATAAAGTTTTAACTGAAATTTTGATATGTTACAAAAGTGCAATGCATGCACCTACAATAGATGACGAAACATACTAAACTAATAGTTGACAACACAATTATCGTATATCACGGATATCACGTCGAATATTGCAACACTTTGCACTGGACATATTACTTATGCTCATAAAGGTAACAACTTGTTAATAACGGCTTACAAACGCTATTCACAAACGTCTGCCTTAAACAGTGTTTATTCCGATAGCGATGTCTAAATACCAAGGTGATTGCTAGAAAAATACAATACACAATAAAAACAGTGAGACAGCTCAGCAGCTGGAGGTACAAGTTACATTTGTGCTTAAAAAACGTTGGTATATTTGGTACGTACCTGAAGTGATTTAGGTGATATTTACATTTAATTAAAATCACGAGGTATTTTTCTACTTTTGGGATAGGTAGTTTTCAAGAAAATAAAACAAATCTGCAAAAATGATTCTTGTTCGCGAATCGCGATGTCACTTTTTTCTTTTTTTGGTAGAGTCAGTCACAGACTAGACTAGGCTGTATATTTATATATAGACTAAAATGGTTTCACAGATTTGAAATTTAGCCCTGGCCACACAGAATGGGCGTAGGGCGAGGGCGCGGAAAAGACGCGTCGTTAACCCAATGAGGATAATTATTCATGTTTTGAACCAAGTAGAGGAATCAAAACCAATATATTCTATGAAAAAATATGGAAATCGGATAAGAAATGACGAAGTTACAAAGATTTTAGTGAACAAGTTCAAAAATCTGACGCCATACGCTTGACACGTCACAGGTTCCGATGAATTGCGCGCTTAGTTACCGCGTACATAGCATCTCGGGTGATCTCGGTCTTTCTTAGTGAATGGATGCGTGCGCATGTCGTTTTCAACGTTATGCAGGTGATAATGTCGCGATACAAATATTGTAATTTGCCAAAATGCTAGAACCAATATGACTGTAAAGGCGTGCGATTTTTTTTTATTCGAGTTACATACGGCGAAAAAGGCGGAAAGAAATGTTTAACGTTGTATGTTCCGAAATACCGAAATACTATAATTTCAAATACCTACTAGACGAGAACACACGAGTGCTTAATTAAGTTGGCAAATTTATTTGTATTTCTGAGGCACTTACATACTTTGAACCATTCTCAAAATTCCAGTAATTTAGGTTTTCAGTTTTAATTTTTACTCGTAGATCCTACAGTAATAGAAGAAGAAGAAGAAGAAAGACATTTATTATACCAACAAGATACATCACAGGAATGACACAATAAGGCACAATTCATTTATTTTTGTGTACAAATCGCACCCAAATAAGCCGGGATCGTTCGATCGGGACGTTTCCGGGCATATCTTTAAGATAATGATGAGGTCACCTTCTGTATTCTTAGGTTAAGTAATATCTATGTCATTTCCATTTTTATGTATAATAAAGTATCTATATATGTCTAATGATATAGGTAAGGTAAAATAACAATTTTTTACATATAAACATTCTTATAAAATTGAAAAATAACTGTTTAGTGGTGGTACCGGAGCGCTAGACTGCATTCGGAAGATCGTGGGTACAAATATCGTCATGTACCAATGACTTTGTTTACTAACCCCCAGTTTGTCGTACACTAACAAGCTATTAATCTACTGTTAATAGCTGTCAATTGACCAAAGTGCATACAAAGAAAACCACTGACAGCTGTTAACAGGAGGTAGATTAACAGCTTGTTAGTGTACGAGAAACCGGGGGTTAGTTACGTACAATTGTGAAATTATAGTACCATTCGCTAACCGTGAAAGAAAACATCGTGAGGAAATCTGAGGTGTTCGCCTCAGCGCTTGAAATTGCCGATTCGCAGTGGGCACGCGTGGTAATTAAGCCCATACTTACTCTCTCTCTCTGAGAGAAGGCCTGTGCCTTGCAGTGAGACGTATATAGGTTACATTAAAAATATTTTTTTATAATAAAACACAAATTTCAAAATGTAATAAAATGCAATATTTGTAAAGGTTACTTGACGAGGGATCTAGATAGGTCCGACTGGGTAGAATCTTCGAGATGAAAAAATAAACCCAAAAATCTAAATTACAAGAATTGTACAGATGGTAACAAGTTTATATTTGCACGTGAAAATGATATTTTGTATATAATGTACTTTAAGAGCACAAATAAGTTTTCCAATTTTGATCAAGAAATATTTTTTCTGTTTTATGGGAACAAAAAAGTCCGATTATTAAGGTACTCATACCTCCCTTTACTAAACATATTTTGCACTAGGGTGTTCTCGTCTACCATTTGGAAGTCTTTCTTTCGGTTTTTGTAATAAAAATGGGCACGTACGAAAATAGGAAGTCAGAAAACACTGTGGGCCAACTGGCCAGCCGGTCTGCCCCTATATTACGCGTACCAAATCCTGAGCGATTCCAGTCATCTAACTGTCAAATTAATATGGAATTTGACAGTTAGACGATTGGAATCGCTCAGGATTTGGTGCGCGTAATTAGGCCCCTGATCCTGTGAAGTCAGAATAGGAATCAAGACCGGCCGGCAGCGTTTTGAAAGAGCCAAAGATGGATTTGAGTCATACTAATTTCATTTGTAATTAAATCATAAAAAAATAGTCTGAAGGGTGGGAAAAGCCCGGAAAAAACTGCAAGACTCGATTCCTAAGCTATTTATAATATGTGAGAACCTACAAATTTGTACGGAACCCTCGGAGGGCGAGTCAGACTCGTACTGGTCCAGTTTTTTTTTCTAAGTTTTTTCTCAGATAGGGGTCTCGCTATGGCAGCCTAGTGGGTACCTAGAACATTGGACTCGGAAGCGAGAGACCCAGGTTCGATTCCCAGTGCGGGCATGTATTGTACCTATGACTTTGTTTTCTTACTTATGCACATTTGTGAAGTTATTAGTTACCGCTCGCTATCATCATCATCATCACCATCAGCCATATGGCGCCAAATGCAAGACATAGGCCTCCCTCATGGTTTTCATAACCATGAGGGGTTTTGCCATAATCGCCACGCTTGGCAGGCGGGTTGGCGATCGCAGTATGCGGTTGGAATCTCAGGAAGACGCTGCTGCCCGTCACCTGGTAATTGATTTCCTTAGTCGCCTTCTACGACATCCACGAAAGGTAATGGAGTGACGCTATTTTTAATCCGGCGCCACACGGACACCGCTCGCTAACCATGAAGCAAAACACCGTGAGGAAACCTGACTGAGGTTACCTGAGTGTTTGAGCTATTCATTCAAATCGCCAATCCGCGGTAGGCACGCGTGGTGATTAAGCCCATACTCTCTCCCTGAGATAAGGTCTGTGCCCTACAGTCGGACGTATATAGGCTGCTTAATATTATATATATTACATTGATTACTCAAGCAAATCAAGGTGAATTAGTTGGTTTGAAGATGTGCGCAGTTAGCTTTTAAGGTTTATTTTGGTTAGTATCGTTACGCTTGCACGTCCTGGCCGGTCGTAATGTGGATAGGTCTTAAGTGCGGTTGCCTACTGTAGCTGTAGTCTGTGGACATGTCATTTTGCAGTTTTTGACAAATGTGGCAGTGTGACCATTTGTGGCAGATTTCTGCCATTTTAGCAGATTTGTCTCCAAAATTTTAGCTGTGGCAGATTATGCTGACGATTTACTAAAATGGCAGATTTTGGCAGTTTTCAAAGATTCTAACTGAATATTTATTGGTTTTAATGTTCATTGACGTCATCTGCAATCTCCTTAAAATTATTTTTAATTTTCCATATAAATATATTTGGTACAAAATTATTTTACCAAACTGGTAACCTCTGATTCACACCCAGATTATACGAGGATTCGTCATGATATGATTAAGAACAAGTAATAAATCTCTTCTTTTGACGCTGTGAAACGCTTCGTGTGAGAAAATATTCTCCAAATTAAATCTGAATAAAATCAATATAAGGTTCATAAATAAACATGATGTGTCGGCTATAATTACCACAAAAGAGGTGATAAAGGAACACGGAGAATGTATATCCTTTAAACCAACCCATGATATGATTACAAAGATGTTATCAGAGTATGTATACGGAAAATAAAAATGAAAATTTTGAGGCCAATGTAGATACAGTGTACATATTGTGCTGTAATATCAATACAGATGTATCCTTCATCTTCTGATCATCATCTGATGATGCCACAAATAACACGTAGATAGACTATTAATTGGAATACCTGCTTTCAAATAATACTGATCAATTGCTAGTAGAACTTTTGTTGAGGGTTCCGCTCTGTTCCGTTCTCAATGGGAATTTACATGTGGGGTTGACTCCAAACCACTCTACACCACAATCACATTCAATGTTCGACCTGTGAACAACTTGTGTAGCTGGCAGGCTATACACGGTTGAGTAACCAGGAAGTAAAAAAGTTTAGATTGTAAATTGTTTTTTCCCGGTCTGTCTGTGAAAATTAATTCTAATTAGTTTATTGCTTTTCAAGCAGATGCTGTAGTTTTCAGTTCCATTAAGTTATTTCAATTAGTCAGTGATAACTTCAGGTATTTATTGTAATTTTTTTTTATTAAAGAATGTTGATTAAAGAATTTACATAATGTATTTGATCTTTTTCGTTTCCTTGAAGGTTCATAATATGAAGGCATATTTTTGGCGTCATGTTTGGCCCAGCGCGTGGCAGATTCTCCACTTTTGCGACGGTCACACTGAAATGTGGATTTGTTGATGGACGGGTGAGTGGGAGGTAGGTAAGGAAAAGAGCGACTTTTTATTGCTATTTTTTGTGATTACCGAGGTAATACCAATCCTAATTACGTATTTCAGTTATAATGGAAAAAATTCCAGACCAGGTTGGTTACTTGGTGTTGACAGAGGACGGAGCAGTCCTTGAATCTGGCGGCGAGCTCGAAAACGACGAACGTGTCGCTACAATAATAACTGATCTCGTCACTTTATCTAACAGGTGACTAATCTTTTGTTCCCCTATTACATTCGTTATCGCCAAGTTGTTTACGTAAGCTTATTAGGTATTCAATTTACTTTACAGAGTCGATTCTGAAGCTTTTACCACGAATGAACAGTTCAAGAAGATTTCCATAACTTACGACGACCACTGGATTACGATATGTTTATCAAATAAAAAAATATACGTCGTGAAAAGAAACATCGTCAAAACTGACGCAATTGAGCCGAACACAGTAAATGTTTGAAGTTTCAATAAATAAATCTTTAGAATGGGGCGAAATTTATTGATGAGTAGTCTCGAAAATGCATCATTCAACATCGTATTTCAAATAGTGTTCCGGTGTATCACCTTTATAATCAATGCTTGGGTCATACGGAATGTGGGCCATGAAGTGCTGGGGATCATGAATGTGCGGCTGCTGCTGCTGGAGAGCACAATCCTGTTCCTGAGCCGAGAGCCGTTCAGCCGAGCTTGCCTAGGGCAGAAGGACGAGTTTAGCTGGAGCCACATCATCAACCAGATCTGGATGTCTGTGCCTCTCAGCTGTGTGCTGTCTTTAGTATTTGTATATGTTTGGCTCCATTTGTTGCCACTGGGGCACCCAGAACATGCATTCCAGTATGCATTTGGTTGCTGGAGTGTGGCATTCTCTTGCGTCTTAGAACTCTGCTCAGCTAATATGACTCTTGTTGCACAACTCTTTTGTTTTGTCAAGTTCAAAGTAGCTCTAGACACTCTGCATATCTTAACCAGAACAGTTTTGTTCCTCTCTATAATTGTTTATGATAGATCTTTAGCACTTATTGCATTTTCTGTAGCACAAGTTGGTAGTATTGGAGTTATAGTACTAAGTTACTATATTTTCTTTTATTGGTACATAAAAAATAAGCCTCTCTATGCTAAAGGAGCACTTAAAAGCAAAATAATTCCTGATAAAATTTTACAAACTATGTATGAGAATATGGATGATTTTCACTTTACGTCTCTAAAAGACTTCTTACCTAAATGGCTGGGGTCCATTAATTCCACTTTTAACAGTAAACTAAGTACTTTAACTGTTAGTTTTGCTAAGCAAGGTGTAGTGAAGCAATTGCTGACTGAGGGTGAGAAGTATGTAATGTCAGTGAGCCCGGTGATGAGCTTTCGAGAGCAGGCCACCTATGATGTGGTCAACAACTTGGGCAGCCTTGCCGCGCGGTTTATATTCCGCCCTATTGAAGACAGCAGCTACTTTTATTTCACACAAATGGTGAGCAGAGAGTTGCCCCTCCAAAAGCAGGACAAGAACAAAATCCAGGAGTCCTGTGAAGTGCTGTCTCAAGTTTGTAAAACTGTTAGCTCTATTGGTTTAGTGGTTTTAGTATTTGGCCAAAGCTATGCTAAAACTCTGCTTATGTTGTATGGAGGAGAGGCCTTTGTGGCAAGCGGCCTGCCAGTGCAGTTGCTGCGTAGCCACTGCCTGGCGATAGTGTTGCTGGCGGTCAATGGGGTCACAGAGTGTTACGCTTTCGCCACTATGACCAGTGCACAGTTGAATAGCTACAACTATCTAATGGTATTATTTTCTATAAGTTTTTTGTTTTTGTCTTATATGTTTACCTATGTCTTTGGCCCAGTAGGTTTTATAGTGTCCAATTGTATCAATATGTTTGCTCGAATTCTGCACAGTGTACACTTTATAAGTTCTAAATATAAAAATACCGGTTACAAGCCATTGGATGGTTTGTATGTAGGGAAAATATTTCTCATAACTTTGTTTGTTGCTGGATGTATATGCAAAGTATCTGAAAACAAATTGGTCAACACATCCATAGTGACGCATATTGCCATTGGAGCATTTTGTTTCCTATGCGTTATATTATCTTGGTTCTATGAAAATGAACAGCTTGTTATAAAAATGTATAATAAGATAATGAAGAAAGAGGGTGAAAAGAAAATATCTGTTGACTAGTCAACACATTCAGTTATTTGTTAAGCTATCGTAACAAAATGTAAATAAGATTTCCTTATTGTATGTTTAATTTTAAAATAAAGACTTCTATAAATTTTAACCATTTATTTTTAATAATAATTAATTATGTTGTTCATGATTTAAGTTTTATAACTTCCCCTAATATAAAATATATTTAGTATAACTAAATAGGTACATATATTTCTAACTATGCTATTAACTATGTAGGATAAAAGAATATACCCTTCATTTGAGCTTCACATATTTTCTTTACATCATCTGAAAAAAAAAATGAAATTGATGAAAGCTATAATATAGCTTTATACTATTATATGTTATATTTGGTAGAATAGTCATAATTTTAATCAAGAAATAGGTTGGGTGCTAAATTTTATGGATGAACTAATTTGTTTTGGCGTAGGGTTCGGTTCGATCATCAGTGTTTAACTCCCAATCGCATGCTATAACAAGAGCTAACTTCAAAGTACAATTTGATTAAACATTTTATTTCTAGGTAGGTACGCTTTTTTGTCCTTATTAAGTAGAATAACAAATGCTAATATTGTCACTTACCTGAAATCTCTTTCAAGTTTGCACTCTTCTGCTGGATGATAACATAAAACTCTCTTTCATTTGAAGTCTTCCCTGTGATCCAATACTCGTCTAGAGTTTTTATATTAATTTCGCCATAATCTCCCAAACTGCAACCGAATCAAAACAGATAAGAATCATACACTATACCTGTGTGTGCGAAATGTTTCTTTCCGTGTGAAGTTTGTAAATGTTTTATGTTATAAATGGTACATGCCTTCTATAGGTAAGTACATACATATTATACATTACATTCCTATATTTAGTTAGGAACGTACCTCTTTTTATCAGCGTGCATTCCGGCTATAATACTGAGCACTTCCGGCTTTACCGATGCAGACGGTATCAATTTGTTTACTGGTGGCTGGAACAAAGATACAATACAAATGTATACAATTTATATACTCAGGATGTTCTTACCGAGTATAAAAGGAAGAAGATACGATAGGTATAGTAGATCTCTTTGTTCGCTACTCGCAGGCACGTGCAATAGGTCCACAACACCTAATTAATGCCGTGGTAGTAGCTCGCGCTTTATTGCATGAATATTGTTATGTATGACTAACATGGTGTGGTGGCATGAATTTCGATATAAGAATACGATGAGATTCTTTCTCATAACTCGCTATATGGTATAGATGACGTTTCCGAGGTCAACTTTTGTGTTGAATTCATAAGCAGCCTATAAACGTCCCTCTGTAGGGCACTGGCCTTCTCTCAGAGAGAGAGAGTATGGGCTTAATCACCACGCGTGCCCACCGCGGATTGACAATTTCAAGCGCTGAGGTATGTGAATAGCTCAGACACTCAGGTTTCCTCACGATGTTTTCCTTCACCGTTAGCGAGTGGTGTTGCTACTATAACTTCACAAATGTACATCACTTAGAAAACATGCCCGCACTGGGAATCGAACCTGGGTCTCGCTTCCGAGTCCAATGTTCTACCCACTAGGCTACCACGGCTTTGTTGAATTGATACTCAGAAATCAATAATTTATTTCAACGTAAAGAAGTTACATTCTGTTTGCTGAATGTCAATGTACTATGTTACTATGTTAGCCGCTGCCTTCGGGCCGTATTTGTAGTGGAGAAAAAGGCAGCGGGAAAAAAAACTCCACTCTGACCATCTTTTCTCAAATCATCTAAAACTTATACATCAAAGCCTATATTCCGTGATAGCCACCAATAACTTTAAAAGCCAAAATAACACTTCTTACAAAAGTAGGAAAAACATTAATGCTGTGGCCAGACACACGAACAGCACCCGTTCACGAGCATAACGCAGTCTCAACCAGTCTCAACCATTTTAGAGGGAGATAGGTGATCCGGCCACCACGCCACCATTCGAATGACCTTTAGCAAACCTGCAGATTGAGTTCTTGTCAGCTATAAAATGTGTGCTATAGTTATTAATGTGCAATCACGTCGTCAGTACACGTTTTTAAAACTAAATAAATTATAATATTAATAATTAAATAACAATGAAATCGCAGTGGAATTGGCTTACTACCAAGGGCTTATATCGTTCATATACTCGTCTATTCTATAATAGGCTTTTTTACATAGCGATTTTTTAATGAATGTTTTAAATTTATTTTCAGACAAGGATAGAACATGTTCTGGAATTCTGTTGTAAAAACGAACGCAATAGCCTACGAACGATGTATTTACCTTGGCTAAACGAAATTTAGAATAAGCAAGCTTATTTCTATTTCTAGTGTTTACGTTATGGACGTCCCTATTTAATTTGAACATTGTTATATTTTTACGGACATACATTATATTATCGAATATATATTGGCAAGCCAGTGTAAGAATTCCTATTTATTTGAAACGCTCCCTTAGCGATTCCCTACTGCTTAAGTTGTAAATTGCTCTTACTGCTCTGTTTTGCAAAATAAATATTGTTTCTATATCTGCTGCCTGTCGCCATAATAACAGCCCATATGACATGATACTGTGAAAATAACTAAAATAGACCAGCCTCGCAGTCGATATGTCTGTAAGTTGCCTAATTTTTCTAACTGCAAATGCAGCTGAACTCAACCTACCCGATAGTTTTTCAATATGCGGACCCCATTGCAGTTTTGAGCCTATTGTTATGCCTAAAAATAGTGTGGACTCTACCAGCTCTAATTTCTCACCAGATATTTTTAGATACGTGTCAACATTTTTAACATTGGGCAAGGAGAACTTGACGCATTTTGTCTTTTTCGCATTTAACATCAAATTGTTCACCGTGAACCAGTTTAGAACTGTAGATAGAGCATTGTTTAGGTACATCGTCAACATTACCTAAACCTCTCTTTACTTTAAAAATTAAGGAAGTATCATCAGCAAACAATACTATCTGCAATAGTTTTTCTACTAGGTAGGGCAAATCATTTACGTAAACCAAAAATAGGAACGGTCCTAGTATAGAACCTGAGCAACTCCTACTTTTACATTAGATCCTGAGGATTTAACTCTATTAATATCTACTTTTAGGGTTCTGTCTGTTAAGTAAGATCGAAGAAGAGCTAGCGATTTATTACTTAAATCATATCGGTGTAATTTTATGAGGAGCGTTTCGTGGTCGACGCAATCAAACGCCTTGGACAGGTCACAGAACACCCCGATGGCATCCTGCGCCTCCTCCCACGCATTAAAGATGTGCTGAGATACTGTAATATTAGATCCCATAAAGCTTTATCAACTTACAGAGGTCTTGAAAGCTAAGTTGAGTCTGTTGAAGTAGACGAATTTGGAGTCCGGGTTGGCGATGTGGGCGTTCTGGAGTGCATGCAGAGCGCACTGCTCGCTCATAAACGAGGCAATTGAAGACAGCTGCGGACCCATCATGGCGTCTAGCGCCCGGAAAGTGTCTAGCTGCAAGTCTACACCAACTGAAAGGTGTATAATGCTGTGTATTAGGGCACTATTTATGAAAAAAACCGGCCAAGTGCGAGTCGGACTCGCGCACGAAGGATTCCGTACCATTAGACACACAGAGATCGAAAAAAAAACGGCAAAAAATTATGTTTATTGTATCGGACCCCCCTTAAATATTTATTTTATTCTGTTTTTAGTATTTGTTATTTTAGCGGCATCAGAAATACATCATCTGTAAAAATTTCAACTGCCTAGCTATCACGGTTCATGAGATAAAACCTGGTGACAGACAGACAGACAGACGTTTGGCACCCTTCGGGTACGGAACCCTAAAACGCGATTTCGCTAAAATACATTTAAAATGTGTTTAGGTTTAAATCTGTGGTTTAAATAGTAATGGTTGGGTTATGGGGAAAAACCATCTTAACTGCATTTAAGGAGTGTTTTAAGCAATTGTGTTTCTATAAACAACACTAGACCTTTATTTAAATTGTCACAGAAACAAAAAGTAAACACGAAGGTACACACAAACTAGTATATATTGTCAAATTTTCCAACTTAAGCAAGGTCCTATGGTCGAAATTTTGATAAACATTTAGCATATTAAACTAGGGACGTCCTCTTGGGAGTTGGAGATACAGGGAACAGGCCATGTTCAGTAGTGGGCTCTATTCATGGGCTGGGCATTGACTTTGTATCTCAATATCTCTGAATAAGCCATTGATTTCCCTTTGGACAAAATATAGGTAATCGGGAAGGGTCACAGTTTAATGCTAGCTTACCATCAACAGCAAAGCAAATCGTAGCACTTAAGGTTCTGTACGCAACCAAATAGTACTGCTTAGTCTCCAAATCATCTTCTCTCATCATGTAGACTTTATTCAGTTTCTTCAAGTCGTCAGCAGTGCGAATCCCCTCCGGTGGGCTGATGAAGCGACCGTGGCGTTGCGCCGCAGCCACTGCGCCGCCTTGAATTTCCTTCTCTACTTCCTTTGGCAGCAGGGTTTGGATCAAGTACTGGTATAGGGTTAGCATGTCGTCTGGCGCAAGGCCATTCCTGGAAAAAATACGTGTATGTAAACGAACGTCTGTAACCCGAAGGGGTATGGGGTTAGCTACTTGCTACAATCCTGACAAACCTCTTTCTATATATTAGGTACTAGCTGTTGCCCGTGACTTCGTTCGCGTGGTAATTTTGATGTGTATTTTTCCGGGATAAAATATAGCCTATGTGCTAATCCAGACTATAATCTATCTCTGTGCAAAAATTCATCCGGATCCGTTCAGCCGTTTTTGCGTGAAAGAGTAACAAACATCTATCCACACATACAAACTTTCGCGTTTATAATATTAGTAAGGATGCCGATTAATTTCGATATTAGACTGCCTCGTTGGTCTAGTGGTTAACAAGCTTGATTACCATTACAGAGGTCGCGGTTTCGATACCCACCGGCGGCTGCCGTAATTTATTTCTACAAATGGCCAACTGGGCAGAGGAAGCTTCGAGAAAGAGGCCGCAAGAAGGATCCAACTGGGTTGAGCTGCGTAGGTACGGAAAACTGCGTCAGAGGGTAGTATCCGAAACCTTAAGCGAATATATCGAGCGAAAGTTGGCGGAAAGGCCAATTCGTTTTATTTCTTTCGTCACTCCAAGAGTGACATCGTAAAATTTTGTACCTATAATAAAAATAGCTTCTAACAAATTTTCGTAGTTTTTTACACACATAGATAAACTCATGCCTGTAGGCGGTTGCGTGTAGAAGGGAAGGCAAAGGCCACGGTTTGCCACTTGTCAGGATCCTCACAAAGTTGCCAAGATTCTCTTTCGCCTAATAATAATTACTTCCACACAAACAATCACTTGTCCTGATCCTAAACTAGGATACCCTGTGCTATGTGGAAATTCACCCATAATGAGGCCACTTGCACAAATGTATGGGGGCCCCCCGGGTGAAATAGAACCCACGACCTCTTGCATGGTAATCTGATGTGATACCGCTAGACCAACGAGGTAGTCTTAATCAAGAATCATTAGTGCCTGCATGCATGCATGCCTACCGGTTTTGGGTACTTTTGATCCTGCCCTTAGTTAATGTGTTAGCATGTCCTCCTGAGACATCCTTCACCAGCCCCTGCACCCACATGCATTTGATATATTTCTTTCATAAATCTTTCTTCCTTAATACTCTTCATACGCTCAAACCAATAATTGTTGTCAATTCTCTTACCATATAAGCTGGTCATTGTAAATGAAAGACACACATTTGAAATCAGGGTAGTTGACCTCAACAAGGTCAATGAAGCACAGAACTTGAAGGAAGGAGTTCTTATCCAGTGGCAAGTAGTTGACTCCCTGAATTATGTCAGAGACGTCGTTTGAGATATTTCTTGAGGAAATGTACTGAAAGATAACAATAAAAGCATAGAATAGCCTGGAACAGGAAGTGGAATTTACTTAAAAAAAAAAATACTAAACTTGACTTACGGGAGTAAAAAATTGCTCACACTTATTGTAAATGTCATCAGGTGGAATGACTGCAAAAGTGCCCATGAAAAGCTTGAACATTTTGTAGGCACACTTTAGCAAATTGTACATTACGGCAGGTTCAACCTGGAACATCGAGAAGACAATTTTCATATCCTATTTTAGTCCATGACTTCCATAAGTTTGAAAACCAAATTGAGTAAAACTTGAAACTTACTATATCATCTCTAGTTTCACCCACAGCTGCTAATGCTTTGGTAGTATAAGGGATCATTACAACCTGTAACACAGAAAAGTAACTCTGAAGTTATACAAGAAAGTAACGAAGAAAGATAATACAAATTTACTGTTTCCTTGATGTCTTACCAAAACCATCCAGAATCCCTTCTCAGGCTGGTAAAATATATGTCTCTTAGTCTGTGTCTGTAATGCTTCACATGGCTCTTGGGAGAATGTGCTGCAATCAGACAAGTATCAGCTTAAGAAAAAAAAGGTTTGGTAGGTGGTATAGAACTGGGAAAGCCAGTTGGGCTGTCTATTGGGACGTTGGGTTATTGTGGCAGGCTATAGTATTTCAGAGCATTACAGGAAGGAATGTTTAATTTTATTCAGATTTTTTCTAGGTGTATTTTTTTTTTAAATACTATTAATGATGTAATTAAAGATGAATGAATTATTTGATAAAGGACGAGCAAAAACATTGTAATTTGTTTCTATTAATAGACATTAATTTAGTGCTTGCCATATTTTAACAATTTTTATCATTGGTTCATTTACATCTGGAGAAAGGCTGAATGAAACAAAACACAGTTTCTTCTTGGAGTTCTGATTGCTGGGGCAAATAAGATCCATTCCAGCAAAAGTACTACCATTTTGAATTGTGAAGTTGATGGAGGTTTTGAATGTCTCTACACAACAAAATAGATACCCAGTGGATTGTTGCTGACTTTAGTGCCTTCTACCTGTAAACAAGGTGTACTTACGACATAAACTTGACAACAGCCTCACAGAGTCCCACTTGTATCTTTCGGGCATCCATACCAACATGATTTGGGTGGTAGAACAAAATTTTTTTGTGTTCCTGCAAGAAATTTTATTGGTAATATGACACTAACTCATACAGACGTTGGACTAAGGTAGCCACTCTATGAGGGCCAAGAAAAGGCCGACAGCCGGCAGAGCAGCCCGCAGTCCGGTGGGCCGACGACATTGTGAAAGCGGCAGACGAGAAATATTGGACGAGACTGGCAAAAGACTGATAGGTTGGCTTAAAAGAGAAAAGGCCTATGCCCATCAGTGAGCTCTGTTTATGGGCTGATTAACTCTGCTTATAACACTAAGTTGATTTGTAAATACCTCTCCTTCATTGGGTCCAAACTGGGAGTTGAAAATGAAGAAAGAACTAATTTTAGCTTTCACGTCAATCATTTTGGCTAATCGAGCCAGTTTTTGGTAGTTTATAAGAAGAACCAGTTTGCCTGGCTTCCTAGAGGTAGGAATTTGATTAGCACGATATCAACCAAAAAAATTTGCTCCCACACTTTCCGAAAAGCCCGAAAACCAAAACACTCCATGAAAACATTTCATGAGTGACGATGACAGTCAGATGAAATGACAGTTGAATGCTGTTGACAACATGCAAACATATTAAATTGAACTTTATCTTCAGTTACTAGAGCCTAATTTTTATTCATTACTACATGGAGGATGCGTTCAAAAATTATTATTGAAAAACCAGACAACGAGGAATAATAGACAGATAAAAATATGGTTGCCATGAAACAATAAAAACAAGTAAAAATAAAAAAAATCGTTTTGATCTTTCTGTCCTGTATTTTTAGTGTATCTATTTTTCTAGGGTATTTATTACTAATCCATTGATATTTTGTTACTGTCCATCATGACTGCTCGCAATCCGAGATTGCCGCTTTTGCCTGGCTACGGGACTAATACTCAGGTAACTATTGCACAGTATCAGGTATCTCAGCTCCGACAGTAAGGTTTGAAGCGAAACGTAAGGCTTACGTAGGACAATTTGAATTTACGATACTTAAATTAAACTTAAGAAAATATCGAGTGGTGGCCGAGGTTGGATAAACGATCGGTAGGTCGAAAAGCGACCCGATGGTTCGATGATATTACAAAAGCCGTCGGAAGTTGATCAGAAAGCAATGGACACAAGACAAGACTGTACTCACGCCAGGATAGTAAAATTAGTGGTGGAGGGCGCTGCTACCCTAAAAATAAAACTCTATCCTATTAGAAACTGTGGCTTGTGAACTAGCTTACTAGCTGAGAAATGAAGCTAGTTTTGTCTACAAGAAGCCAGAAGTACTAGCTTGCTAGCTTACTGACACTAGCTTGCTATTCTCGTGTAACTCGGGCATGATGCTCGATTTATATGAGGCTAGTTTTTCAAGCTAGGATAGCACGCTAGTGTCAGTAAGCTAGCAAGCTATCTTCTGGCTTCGTCTGGAGTTCTATTTCTTAGGCTAGTAGCGCCCCCCACCACTGATTTTACTATCCTGGCTAGTGTACTGTACTAGCTTTATGTGGCCGGCGAAGCTGGTTTTCAGTTGGCTAGTAAAGGCTAGTAGTAGTAAGCAGTAACTATGCGTTTCATTTGTTTTTCTAGCCGCGACGTGTTTTTGAGATTTTAAGATGCCCAAACTAAGTACCAGAGATTAATATAAAGTTTGTACAACTGTGCCGTAACCATGAATGCCTGTGGAATGCCACCCTTCCAAGTTATAAAGACAAGTCTAAACGTGATTCAGCACTACAAAACATGTGTGGCGAATTAAAGACAGTGGGTGTTGATATAACTAGCAAAGACGTAAAAAGTAAAATAAAAAAAATAAGAGCCACATATTCTCAAGAACTGATAAAAATGTGAATAAGTCGAATAGTGTTTTTTTTTCGCATGCAGTTCATTTTGGACGTGTGGTCACCTCAGTGACTGCAATAGTACTGGCTCAAAATAATCTAGCCTCATGTAAACAGAACCAGGATGTTCCAAGCCAGGTCAGCAAGTCAGGACAGTTTAGTAGAGAAAAGCTTGCTATCCTAGCTTGAAAAACTAGTCTCGTGTAGCCCGGGCATTACTACCTACTTTACTACTGTGGGGGCTACATTTTTATGAATAGATACTTTTTAATCATGCTTTAACAAGATCTCTGGTTGCTATGTTTGCAGCTTGGGCGAAAGAACTTCGGTTTGCGGCCTATATTCACAACCCTCGGCAATGTGAACATGCTGATCGACAAATACGAAGGTACCAACCGGTTCCCGTCGACATACGCGCGCCAGCAAGCTCCAGACTTGCCCGCCTGGCTAGTGTATGATAAAAGTGTATGTACTAGTTTATTTACTATCTATGCAGTCAATCTATGGCTAACACAAGGTACAGCGTGATTTTGAAATAGTTTGGTATATTTTGAGATAATGTCTTTTCATTGTGAAAAACAGTCAAGTGTTATTAATGATTTATTTGTAAATATTCGATCTTTTTCCCGAAACTGTGAATCCAAATTCAAAGTACCTAGTCTGTCCTCCGATATGCTTAAACAATTAAAAGAACAATTTAGTTGACCGGCGCAGACCATAAGGCGCTCGACCTATAGTTTTTTTGACCTTTTTAGAACTTTTCGTCCCGATATTGTTTGTTTATACATAAGTGAAGTAATTTTGGGTGCCTAAAATTTTTTTTTGACGTCCCTTTTTTTCATGGTTAGAATGTCCCCTTAAAATTTGTCAAACGAATTAAAAGTCACCCTGTAGTTAAGGAGCTCCTACAAATAAAATCATTGGCTTCATCCATGAGGCTCACTAGCGCCACCAATAAAAAAAATCGGTGTTATAAGACACGATTCTCTTAAAACACTCTTTTGTACTGTGCTTAAGTCTTTTCCTTGTAAAGTCTAACGAAGATCGTTTTGCAAAAATGTCTATAATTAGCCATATAACGGCCGTTTTAAGCGGACATGCTGTGAAGTTATTAGGTTTTTGGCCTTCGGTTCTTGTTTGTGGGTCCTAAAATCACAATTTATTTGAGAAAGAGAACACTTTTTGCTAAGACGATCTGTAACAATATTTTTTTTTGGTAGCGTTAGATAAGCTCATGGAGCCCCTTAAGTGGGTCATGACTTAGAACATCTAAAAAACCAAAATAATTACTCGTAGTACTTTACCGACTTTGCGCTTTCTTGTAACTTGTAGGTAAGTAAGCCTAGTAATTAATCGTTTCGGTAGAAGGTTGTCAAATTGCTACCGAAATTTTACAGGCGTTGAGAGCAGTAGATGGTATAAACTTTGAGAAGAGTCCTAATAATTTGTAAATAAATAAATCGAATCGCTCGTAGCTCCGGCTGCCTGAGTGATCTTAAACGATCACGAAAATTAAGCAACACAGGGCGCGTTCAGTGCATGGATGGGTCGCCGTCTATGCCTAACGCTAGTGGCATTTTTCCGAGCGGTTCCGTGCTTCGCAAGGCACGTTAAGCTGTTGGTGCCGGCTGCCGTCGATAGATGGCAGTCGTTAAGCCAAGTCAGAGGCCTTAGGGCGGCTTGACAACTTCTGACAGTAGACGAGCCACTAGTCTACAAGCCTCCACCAATCCGGACTTGGCCCCCGTGGTGGAGTATGGCCTATACCTTCCTCAGGGAAGAGACCCGTGCCCCTCGGTGGGACATAATGGGTTGATGATGATGATGAAATCGTTATTTATTTACGTACAATTAGGAACATAGACATAACATAGGCACACTGTAAATAATGTCGACTTTCAACAAATAAGGAAAATTGCTAAGTGCATGCAGGGCAGCGTAGGACACACCCACTGCACCGCTCGCTGCACCGACGATCTGAGGCAGATTACTGGTAGCGGCTGGATGAGGATGGTCCTAGGATGGCCGAGGACAAAAAGAAGTGGCGTGCCTTGAACAAGAAGAAGAAGAAGAAAGAACATGTATTTACCGTTACAGAAGGGGTCGTAAAAACAGATAATACTTAGGTATAAAAGCACATTTAAAAAGCAATAACAGTAGGTATTAAAAAACCGGGCAAGTGCGAGTCGGACTCGCACACTGAGGGTTCCGCACACTTACATATTATATTTTATAGATAGTTCAGGATTCGAGTCTCGCAGATTATTCGGAGCTTTTCTCGAACTTCAAAGACAATTTTTGTTATGATTTAACTACAAATGTACAGTTTTCAGAGTTTCCCTGTATTTCTGGTATAACACGTTAATAAGTCTTTTATTTTTGTTAATATTTTTTACTGTGCAATAAAGTGTAACAAACAAACAAATCAATATTCTAGGTCAACGGAAAGTAGGTACCCTATAAATTTTCATTCCCTTAAGTGTCAAAATGTACTTTTTTTGCTGCATAAAACGGCCGTATCTTTTTTTGTAGACTTGAGTAGGTATATATATGATTTTAATTTCAACTCGATCCTCCACGCGTTCCCGAGATAAAGGGTCCTGTGACAGACAGACGGACGCATGGACGGGCATCAAAGTGATCCTATAAGAGTTCCGTTTTTTTCCTTTGTGTAAAGAAACCCATTACAGATTCTCCTCGTGGCAACATATAGGTTTTCAGCTCAGCATAATGTTGTTGGTACGCACGTAGCGCAGTACCAAAAATACCGATTTTCAGCAGGACATATGTCTTGGGGAGGCATATGTCCAGAAGTGGACCAGTAACATATATTATTAATAACATACAAATCTATAAGTGGCAGTGGGCGGGGCACATAGCTCGGAGAACTGATGGCCGTTGGGGCGGAAAAGTCCTGACCAGGCGACCGCGGACCGGACGACGCGCAGCGTGGGCAGGTCCCCACCAGATCGGCTGTCCCAAAATTAAACTCGGTAAGGGGTATGGTAAATTATAGGGGTATGGTTCAGTTTTGAAAAAAAAAATGTCCCTTACTGTGTTTCATTTTGGGACAGCCGAGACGACAGGTTTACGGTAGCGGGGAGTCACTGGATGCGGGCGGTACAAGACCATGACAATGGAAAACCATGAGGGAGGCCTATGTCCTGCAGTGGGCGTCAAATGGCTGATGATGATGATATCTATAAATTGGCGAAAAATTCAATTGGTTACCTATTAGGTACAGTTCCAGAGATGAAATCCTTTACAGGTAAAACAGATAGGTACGAAACCCTAAACAATCTTAAAAAGACTTGTTTGATATATAGGGAACCACCGTAATTTTTAATCTTATTTATTGCGCATTCCGCCATTGTAGCACTTTTATCAGGACAATCAAACAGACAGATAGGCAGACGTCGCAGGCATATTAATAATAGGTAATAAGGTCCTGTTTGGCAACCGTCTGAAACCTAATAAGCAACAAGAATAATTTTTATCACCAGATTTTGAGGTTCAGCGCATACTTTCAACAAACGCTTCAAGAGATGCAGACCTCGCATGTCGTCAGAAAGGTCGAGATATTCTTCTACTTAGAAGATGGGACAGTGAAAGTTACGGAGCCCAAGACTACTAACAGTGGAATGCAGCAAGGTAGATAGACACCGATATTCATATTGAACATTAAATACTTGAACAATATTTTAATTTATTTCATACCTAAGCCTCGTTACCATGATACACTAAGAAGAATCACGAGGAAATATTTAATATTTTGAAAGCTGAGTGTGCAACATAACTTAGCGCCGCGCCGCGCATACGTAAACTTCCGCCTGTATCCCAGAGGGGTAAACAGAATAAACAAGAATAAACCTGTAGGTACCTACATCAAACTAACATGCACCTTTACGTCGACAGCACCTGCCTCGACTTTACATTTTTGTCGTTCGTAACGTATAGAGTGCCTTTATTGTTGTACTGTCGAGATACACATTTAAACTTTCATGTTTGTAACGTCCTTGCCTGGTTACCATAGCACAGGGGATCCTAGTTTGGGACCAGGTCAAGTGAATGTATTGTGTGGAAGTTATTTATTAAACCGGAACTTATTTTTCAACACAGTTGCTCGTAAATTGACTCTTGTTACACTATTTTTAATTTCATAATTCAGCATATTACCATACTTGTGCTGTAAAAAACATTACCGTACAAGTGCTGTAATATAAACTTTTTTTTAAATTTCAGCAAAAGTTTATGTCTAAGAACATTGAATATTTTTACGAATATAAAATTATTTTAGGGTTAAGATGACAAATAAAGATTTCATTTCATCAAATTGTATATATTTTACAAATAAAAATTAACTTAACTAGGTATCATAAATTTATAATTTAGAAACATAAATTTATAATTTATTTTATTATTTATATTGCTGCTGCTCCGGCTGACTGAACAGCCGGTTTTTCCTGTGCAATTTTTCAGGTTCAATTAGAACCTGCGCGCATCGACAGTGCAGCGCGCGAAAAAACAAAACTTACGCGCCGTTTTCCGTAAATATTTGGTAAATTTGCTGCTGTGTGGTTAATTACGTACTATCAAAAAATTATGTGGATGGAATGTGGGTGAAAGGGCTGGTAAGGGACGACCCAAACGGACATACTTCGACCAAATAGGGGATGTATTAGCAAAGGGCAAGATGAAAAGTACCCGAAACCGGCGTGCGTGCATGCAACGACTAATGAATGTTGAGGAAGCGAAAGTGATCTGTCAGGATCGCAGCAAGTGGCAGTCCCTTGTCTCTGCCTACCGCTATGGGATACAGGCGTGAGTTTATGTTATGTGTTATGTTATCAAAAAATTCTACTTCAAGTTGCTAAGTTTGTTTTTTACCCCGCAATTGTGTTGAGAAACGTTGTTTGCAACTCGTGCGCATTAACCATTACACACTCAGCTTCCTTACCGCGCTCGCCTACAGCTCGCGCTTGCAATAATGCCTCGTGTGTAATACCAACTTAGCACACTTGTATCATAATGTATTATTGATAGCAAGTCCTGGCCAGAAAATCAAAGATAGAGTTTCATTCTGGCGTCAGTCAATTCCATCAGTCAGGTTCGACTGACGGCAGACTGACTGTCTATTTAACGGACCGATTGGCTGATGGACCAGACTGACGGATATTCTAATATTTTGATAATTTTTGTCAGTCATGCAGGACTAGACTAACGGCAGACTGATTGCCTGAATGTGTTATCAGTCTCACCGCATTTTCGTTGTTGCAGGAGTACTGATAAGTCGCCAAAGGATTCGACTTCCGGAAAGCTATGACTACTACTACGATGTTTTGGACCTGAACGTAGGCCTAACAGTGGACTTTTTTGGAAAAGTTTTCAAAGTAAGAGAGAAAAACTTTTAACTGTAAAAATGCTCAATTTACCCTGAAATAAAAACCGACCTCGAAATACTACAGCACTAAAAAGTTAGAAATAATTTAGGTATTGTAGAAGTATAATTTGGAGTCGGTGCCCAAAATATTATATGTGCTAGTCTTGAAACTGGGCACCGACTACAAATTATACTTCTACAATACCTACATGTATAAATACTTCTACTTCTAATTATTTAAATTATTTCTTACTTTTTAGTGCTGTAGTGTTTCGAAGTCGGTTTTTATTTTTTATTTAATTTTTTTCATTTTTAGTGGGGGAGCGGGATAAAAATAAATAAGTCCCTTATAACCATAATTTACCCTACTTAATTCGTTGCTTTAAAATGTGATGTTCTAAATTTCCATCTCCGAAAGTCCTCACCAGAACATCACCAAATTAACTTGGGACTACTTTTACGCTATTTTATGAAACATACGGATATTACTAAAGGATGGGCCCCAATGGGGCTTATTTACTGCTGTCCACTGAAGAGTTCCGTTCTCCATCTCTGAAAGTCTCCATCAGATCTTCACCAAATTAAAATGGGACCAGTGGGACGTTATACCTGTTCGAACAAAAAAAGAATTGTCGAAATCGGTTAAGATTTGACGGAGTTATGGAGGAACATAGCCAAATAAAAAAAATAAAAAATACGCGTCGAATTGATAACCTCCTGCTTTTTTGAAGTCGGTTAAAAATAGGTACCTAGCCGAAATATTTAATTTATCTCAAAAATAACAAACTTCTTGGAAAATAAACTTATTTAATTATCTACAAAATAACTTGGGGTATAAAAAAAAATTCTCAAAAAAAAAGTATTTATTAACACCCGAGATTCACGCAAACGTGAAATCTAATACCACTGCTTTACCACCTGAAGAAATATGAGGAAATTCGGGGATGCCTTATCAATGCGCTTTACATAATCACCAACTTAACTGTACAGTGAACCGCATGGGGACTAAAAGAATATTGCATGTGTGAGACAATGTGATAGTAACGTGAGGACGGTACCTCAAATGAAATAATGTTGGTCCAACTACAAAAGGGTCAAATTTTTATTAGACCATTTCGTTTGACATTTTGTTATCAATCACACATTGGCGTCAAACGAACTAATGTTTGTTCGACGGTGCTCCTACAATAACTGCAAGTGTTCAAGCTTAACATTTTTCCTTACAGATAGTGAACTGCGACAACTTCACAAGAGTTTTCCTAAACAGGCTTGGCATCCACGTGCCTGATCCTATTGCTTTTCCTGACTCTGTTGTGGTAAGTTCGATAATGTACCCTATTCTTAGGTATTTATGTAGTCTAACAGCCATATAATGGATGTTGATGTCAGCTCATGTTTGATTTGAGTTTCTTGGTCTCTGCTAGGGCTAATACTTAGATCAGCTTGAGTCTAGACCTAGAGAAAGAAAGAAATAGAAAGTGAGACAGTAAGAGGAAAACAAAGTTAAGTTATTGGTTGGTGGTAAATGTTACTACAGAATTATTGACTTTCAACTTTTATAATTTTTTATTTTCTTTATTAGGGACAATAAACAGAACTAAAATGTGTCTTGAACAGATAACATAAGTGTAAAAAATGGAATAGTTAATTGTACATCCAGCTCCGGCATCCACATTTAGAGGAACAAACAATTTAATGTGAAACTTAATTTGAATTTTTACATTTAATTACAATTTTATAATTTAAATTTGACATATAAATACATAATTATTGCATACTTGCATGAATTTTCATACGCCTAGATGGGCAACACATGGAACGCACTGAAACTTTGTATATAAAGACATATTTTTTTTACCCACGTAGATGAATAAACGTTACTTTAATTTACTTTACCTCACCTCATCTCACCTCACCTCACCTCACCTCACCTCACCTTACTACACCTAACCTCACCTCACCTAACCTCACCTCACCTCACCCCACTTTACCTCACCTCACGTCACCCTTTTATGTTACAAAAAATGAGAAAGAAAGCGAGTCCAGCCACTAGCATGAGCCCCTACTCTGCGTGTGAAAATGAGTCATACAATCGCCCTATCTCTCAGGTAGCAGATGAGAGCAGAGCAGTTTTTCATAAAGCTACAATATTTATAATTATTGTTAGTCATCTTCGCCCAACCTAACCCAGGATTGGGCGGTTGGTTGGATGAAAATTACTGGCGATTGTAAGTTTATTACTGACTTTATAAAAAAAGGTCCAGGATTGCGCGAGACTTTCTCTATTCTCGCGTACGGGATAACGGCTCATTCTGCCGGGGCTGGTGATATGATCATTACTGCCATTTTTTTGTCTCTTTCATACCTAAATATAAGTCCTTAACTGTTTGTTTACTACCCTCGGCAAAAATTACAAAAAAATATTAAGTTATGTTCCAAAAATATTTTGGCAAATTTAAAATTAACTATCTGTAACTATAATTTACCATTTTTTCTGATTAGAAAATGCCAGCTCATCCCAAACCACCTAAGCATAGGCCATTCAAACAGTTTTTGGATTTCGATCGCCAAGTTTTGAGGTAAGCTTTAATTCAAGGTTATTGAAATAAGGCCAAGCTTGAATAACGCTTTTTTCAGAATCGATATTAAACCAAACGGTTTAAGGTTTTGCGCAATTTAAATAACACGTATGAAATATGAAACATGAAATTATCATCAAGAAATTATATTAAATTCATCATTATAATATTTAGAGTCAGACTCATCAGTGTAGCATCTTTCACGTACCTGTCCTGTCACAGGCCGTTCTTGAAATTCCATATTCGTTATTACCTAATTGAAATGACAAGTGTCTAAGACCCAGTTTCTGAATTGTTCTCAAATTTCGCTAAGTAAATAGTTAACTGTAGTGCTGTCTCTTCGAATTTCTCAGAAAACAGCCTGACAGAACGTTACTTAAGTATTTACTTAGTTAATTTCTCAACTCACAAAACGGCCCTAAATGTTGACTATGAGAAATCGTTGTTTTCGCAGAATAACTCCTCAAGCAGTTTAAAATTTACAAATCAATACCCTGAATATGAATTAATAAAATATTAATAAATAAATATGTGATTAAATCTTCAGGTTTACCGGATATTGGGACGATCGCGATTCTGAATTCGGCAGAATTCACAATTTGGAAATCCATTATTTCCTCGCTGACGACACCATTGAAATTAAGGAGGTCTTGCCCCCAAATTCCGGCGCAGAAGTAAACCCAATGTTTCTGAAACGTATGCGTCTGCCAAAGGTAAGGTATTTTGTTTCTTTTATATTAGTTAATTTTTCTGGCAAGTGATCTCGTATAAAAAAAAACCCGGCCAAGTGGGAGTCGGACTTGCGCACCGTGGGTTCCGTACAAATTTGTAAGTAGGTACTTACATATTATAAATAGTTTAGGAATCGAGTCTCGCAGTTGTTTCCGAGCTTTTTCCCCCTCCGGACTCGTGGTCCCCCTGAGATGTTCCCCTGGGGGGACGACGAAGAATTAGCATTTACTCGGAGTCCCCCTTGATTCACACTGATTCACACATTGACCGTGGATGCAATGAACTTCAAAGACAAATTTTATGATATAATTATAAATGTATTGTTTTCAGATTTTTCCCTGTACTTGTAGTATAAGATAATATTACTTGCTAAATTTCATAGTTCTAGGTCAACGAAAAGTACCCTATAAATTTTGGTTCCCTTGTGTGTCGAAATATACCTTTATTGCGGCATAAATATCTTTTTTTACGTTAACTTAGAATTCACAGCTTCAAAGAACTTGAGTACCTATATGGTTTTAATTTCAACTTGATACCTACACGTCGTCGGCTTATTGCAAGAAGTCATTAACTGCAAAAACTCACTAACCGCTTTTTTTTTAAAGGTATGGACATAGAGATGAATTGAACAATGATACAATAGTGGTGTTTTGGGATGTTATAGGGAATAAGGAGGAGGAAACATAACCATTAACTAAAAACGAACTAGAAAGTCCCTTTTCTCCCAATAGTGAATATGTCGGTTAATGAGTTCTTGCAATAAGCCGACGACGTGTTCCCGAGACAAAGATTCTTGACAGACAGACGAACGGACGATCAACAAAATTATCCAATAAGGGTTCCGTTTTTCCTGTGGAGGTACGGAACCGTAATAATTGTAGTCATTTCAACCGGCCGGCAAAAATATTTTTAGAACAAATTACCTTACAGCCTAGAATCAATATGTTCTAGGCTATGTTCTATTATGTTTCATTTGAGTAGAGTGCATAGATGTAAAGGTTGATGTATTGTCGACTTTATGTAACCTGCAACGTAAACGAATAGCTGCATAAATGTAAAGGTTGGTTGCTGCTAACTTTATGTCACCTTAACGTAAACGAGTAGGGGTAGAGTCAAGAACGTTTTACCCATTCTTGGGTAGAGTGTAGAGATCAGTGTAAAGGTTGATGTACTGCCGACCGTATTCAGAAAGAGCCAGCGCGGATAGAGATGTCCGGCGCGCCGCTGCCGCCGGCGTTCTCCGCGGCTGACCTCAGCATCGGGGCTATGCTCAACGTGTTTGGACGCCGTGTGGTGCTCACCGACTGTGATCCGTTCACCAAAGAATACTATCGGGTCACTTACGGCTTCGGTAAATTGACTCGTCATTTATCTTCCAATAACTAGCTTCCACACAAGACAATCATTTGTTCTTGTCCAAAACTAGGATACCCTGTGCTATGGTAACCTGAAAAGGACTCCACAAAATGGTAATACTGAGACTGAGGCCATGTGTACAAATTACGTACGCCAGCCCTCAAAAGTTATTTTAGCAAGATGGGAAGCAGTAATGCGAGGTGGCTCGCATCACGAACAGCGCATCTGCGCAGTGTTGATTCTGTCCTTCGTGTCTGTATTCAGTAGACATACCTGAAATATATTCTATCATATCCATGGATTTTGTTTAAGGCTGTTCTTATGTGGAGCATGCTGTCTCGCTCGCAAAATTTAACATTTTTAGTGATTGTAATAACTTTTGATGAAAGTGGTCTGAGGGTTTGATGGATAATTAAATTGCGGATATTGACGGAATATTTTTCTTATCCTATATCTACTAGGTTTTTGATTGAGAAATTGTGCGAGCGTGCTCACATAAGAGCAGCGTAAACTTGATTATAGAATGTTTTTTATAGTAATACCTTTTCAACTTCGAAATACTAAAAAAGTATCAGCTGTTTCATAAATTCGCTATTTCGTTATTATGGAACAGCTGTAAATCAGGTTATTTTAAAAATGTAGAAAACATAGATACAAGACCATTAAATCGCGGAAATTTTTCATATACCTAGTTGTTAATAGAGAACAACGGTCTATGAAGTTTAGAACTTTTAAAACAACCTTAACCTCAAGAGAAGAGGTCACATAAACAAAGTTGCAACTATTTGAAGCTTATAAACATCACATTAATGGTTTTACAATAAGCGTCTCTCTCTTGGAGTCGGTTCTCTCCAATACCGTGCTTTCCAATTTAAAACAGTTTTCCGTCTGCCTTTGAGTTTTTGGGACAAGTCTCTCTAAGGTTCTGTCATCTATATATATAAAAATCAATTTCTGTTCGTTAGTCTCACTAAAACTCGAGAACGGCTGAACGGATTTATCTTATCTTAGTCTTGAAATGTTTGTGGAGGTCTAGGGAAGGTTTAAAAGCCAAAAAAAAATCGAATAATTTCCGGGAAAACCCTAAAAACAGCCCTTTTCTATTTCCCATACAAACGTTTTCTGTGGCGTTACGAAGTTCGCCGGGACAGCTAGTAAAACATAAAAATACCGTTTTCCGTCTCCTTAAGACAGTCCAACCTAATGAGACAGAGAACTGTCATCTGTCTTCTCTCGCACTTCAATGTTTTTCCTTTTCATACAGTTCTCTTATCACGTTTTTCGCCGACCTTTCTCTGCCTTTAAGTAACCTGTCTCATAATAAAAGTTATTTGTATTGATGAGTAAACGGTTAAAGGTTCCTTAAGGCCCCTCTTAAGTTTTAACGGAGCTTTTTAAAACAGAGTCTCCGTCGAGGCTTCTAAGTTATTGTATACCTTTGGTTATCACAGGTCGGTCTAGCATTCTTGGGAATGGTGAAAGAACGCATCATGAGCATATCTGAGTCTTTTAGGATTTACAAAGACACTTTAGTGGTTAATATCACTGGCTCTCACTTACTCTTTTCAAAGCTTTTAAATGTTTATCATTACCTTACTTTGTCAAAAAGTTATAGTCATTATCCTCCTCAGTCCTGACCTTGAAAATAACAACGGTTTTCAATTGTTATTTTTGAGGTCAGGACTGAGGAGGTTAAGTGGCTCCAGGTAACAACTCTAGCGCTACTAATGGAAAAAAACATAATATCTTTTTTTGCAGATCGTTTTTGCGAAAATTGTCTGGCTTCCTATCTTTTTCGATAGTTGATTTTTTTCCATTGGGGACGCTAGTGAAACTCGCGAAGTCTCTAAGTACAAGAATTTAGCAGCTGTTCCTTCTGTTAGACACATTCACGCCTCTGCCGACGCCCGCGGACAACAAGACGGAGTGCTTGAGCCGCACACCGGGAGAGCGCGAACTGCCTCCTTGGAACGGCTACGGCTCGTACGCAGACTCCGCCGAGAACTGCCGCACGGTCGAGCCCAAGCCGCCGCACAGGGACTTTATCAAGTTTATACAGAAGGACAAGTGAGAACTGCTAATTTTATGCAGTGTCTATTGGTGGATACTCTCATATAAACTACAAGTAAGATAAACTAACCGCTGCCTCCTTGGTACGGCTCCGGTTCGTACGCAGACTCCGCTGAGAACTGACGACATTTGGATTGGGATTTTAGAGCCCTGATAGGTCCCAATTCCGTAAAAAATGAGAATTTTTATTTAAAAAGAGGTTTGCGCGATAATTTTTCCTTCGCTACAAAACTCAATAAAATCGTTTTTCTGCAACAAAATTGAGACAATGAGATGCAGAATCTGGTTATCCATTATCAGTTGTCCACGTTTCGTAATTGCTGCAAAAAATCGTGATCCCTACCACCAACATTTCAAAACGTCATCTTAACTTTAACTAACTCTAATACGAGTATTAGATGAACTAATTGGATGGACTCAAATACAAAGTGGACCGAGTGCCTAAAGAATACATATAAAATATCTTTTTTACAGAATTGGATTCGATTCCCATATGCTTCGATTCGCTGCTCGTCTGATAACAGATAATCCTAACGATGTGAAACGCTATTTTATCGTGAAATATTTCCTCTGTGATGATACGATGGCCGTTTTTGAGCTATCCGAACGAAACTCTGGGTTTAAGGTATAGTTCTGGGTTTATTTTCCTGATTCTATTATTGTATAGCACGTTAGTTAAGTTAAGTAACTATTTGCCTTTCGCTCACACAATACTGCTGTATATATTGTGTGAGCGAGTGGTAAATAGGTTTTGAATTACCTTCTATAAGTATTATTATTATTATTAATACGTTTATTGCACATAAGTAAAAAATACAATGGCAATAGATAAATAGATATAGTGTCACTATTACCTACTGTGCCCGCAATGCTTTCATTTCAGACTCGCAGCTCGCAGTGGAGCTGACTCTTGCAGCTAAAGTTCTAAGGCGTGGGACAAATAGAAAAGACTTGGGGGAGGGTGCGAAAAAGACGCGTCGCTCCCGTCGCTCCGTCTCTACTGAGTGGGCTTCATCCAGACCCTTCAGTACATTTTGGATGAGGGACGACGGGTCTTTTCCACGCCCTCGCCCCACGCCCTTTCTCTGTGTTCAACGGCTAAAAGGTAGCCTCAAAGACCCAGCGGTTCCATGAGGCGCCCACTTAGGGCCTTAGCGGTTGCAGAAGGGCTATGCAAGAGTTAGCTTTCTACTGTTATTTATGCGAGACAATCATTCAAACACATAAAATACACACACAAGCAGCCTATAATATGTAAGTTCCACGGCAAGGCACAGACCTTCTCTCAGAGAGAGAGAGAGAGAGAGAGAGAGAGAGAGAAAATGGGCTTAATCACCACGCGTGCCCATCGGATTGAAGATTTTAAGGGCTGAGGTATGTGAATGCCGCAGATGCTCAGGTTTTCTCACGATGTTTTCCTTCACTGCTATCGAGTGGTGTTGCTAATACAAATTGAAAAATGTTCGTAACTTAGAAAAAAGCCTCTGGCACATGCAAGAAACGAATCCAGGACCTTTCGGATTTGAGGCAAGCGTACTACCGTACTACCGATCGATCTCCGTGTGGCGCCGGATTAAGAATAGCGTCACTCCATTTCCTTCCGTGGATGTCGTAGAAGGCGACTAAGGAATCAATTACCAGGAGACGGGCAGCAGAGACTTCCTTAGATTCCAACCGCATACTGCGATCGCCAACCCGCCTGCTAAGCGTGGCGATTATGGCAAAACCTGTCATGGGTATGAAAACCACGAAGGAGGCCTATACCCTGCAGTTGGCATAAAATGGCTGATGATGTACTACCGACGCGCTATCTTCGAACGTAAACATACACACAGTGGGGTGGGATGAAGGCACAGGCACCTTCAACATTGCGAGCTAAAGCTTTTAACTTCCAGGGCGGATCGTTCTTCCGTCGGGACAAAATGTACTACCCCGACGTGGAATTCTTCGTACCGAACGAGCCCCCGTCGTACACGCAGCGTGATATGTGGATTGGCAACGAACTCGTCATAAACAAGCACCGGTTTCGACTCATCGCCGCTGATGAGTACGCTTTACGCTATATGGAGCTGCATCCTGAGGAGGTTGGGACCGACGCCAAACTTTTGACATTTCAGGCTGAAGTGGGAATTCGGTATTTGACACGATCAACAATAAATTATTTCATTTGCTCGATTAAAACAAAAGTTACAAAATATCTCGAAAAATGTCTCTCTTTTAGTCAATTACTAGTTATTACAATTTTTAAATAGATTAAACATAAAAACAGTGCTTTGAAATGTGACGTCATAAACCAGTATTTTCATACAAAATTCCGTTTTAAAAGTAACTCATTTGATATTTTGTTAAATACCCAATTCAATCGGTGCCTCTTGCATACCGTTACGTTTTTTTAAAACTGGTCTGGGCGGAACAGTATCCGCCCGTACGATTTAAGAGAAACGGTCTAGGTCACTCCATCCCACCCTCCACAAGACTCACCCTGCGGGTTTTGTGAGTTTTGAAGTGGCAGATTCACCCACTATCCTGAGTTTAGGTGAGTTGACAACTGCAAAAACTTGGGGTGGTTAACTCAGGCCACTTTAAAACATACAAATTAATTGAATACAAGTTGACTAAAAATTACTGTTTGGGTTGATAAGAAACCGGAATCGATGCACTTGGGAGGATTTCTGAAATGTTAGACCGGAAATAATACAAATAATGAAGGATTGACTATTATTTATATTTAAATGTTTGTAATAATAATTAAGAAAATAGTCAATATTTATTTATATACTTAACTGTTTGTAAAAAATATTAACCCTTAATTTTTATGTTAAGTTTTTATTAATTAATTTTACAAATGAAAATATTAAATATTTTTTAATTAATGTCATAAAATTTAAATTACAATTACAAAGTCCTGTTTAAACCCAAACAGTACTTTTTAGATTTTAAAGTGGGTTGAGTTAACCACCCCAAAATTTTGCAGTTGGCAACTCACCTGCACGCGGTTAGCATAGTGAGTGAATCTACCACTCCAAAATTCACAAGGTAGCAACTCACCCGGGTGAGTTCAGTTGAGGGTGAGTTGACGCCTAAGCCATCAAAATGTACTAGGTGTCCCTTAAAAATAAATCTTAAATCTTCTTTTTTGCCTAACACTTTGGCGTAGTTGAAAATTATTTAACATAATTAAAAACGCAAGTCAAAGAAATCATCATCATTCAGCCACAAGAAGTCCACTGCTGGACAGAGGCCTCCTCCTAAAAAGACCGGTTGGAAGCGGCCTCCATCCAGCGCCTTCCTGCCACAGCGTAGGACGACCAGCCACAAGATGGACAGATGACCTCAAAGAAATCAAAGTGATATTATTAGCTTTCACGCTAACGTAAAACTTCTTCCTCGCAGTTTCCGATGGCAAACATTCCGCTTATCATTGATAAGATCCGACGCAGCCTAGCCCAGCAGGAGAACGGCTACAAGAATTTCGTCGCAAAATATATGGATGCGGTTTTACCGAATCAAAAAGAGCTTATGTCCGTGCGATGTTTCAGGTAAATTGTCTTTATTCTTGTAAAATATTCGTTTAAAATACTAAGGTTCAACCGCATTTTAAGCGTGGGTTTTTTCCCTGCATATAAAAAGGTATACGATTGTCTGCGACAGAGTATCGCAAGTGGCTATTAATTCTTTAAACCACAGAAAGGCAAAAAATACGTGCGGCAATAATTTATTGATATGACAATAAATTACGTCTGTAAATAATAAATATTAACATTTTGTCAAATATCATAAGCAGCCTATATACGTCCCACTGGAGGGCACAGACCTTCTCTCAGTGAGAGAGTATGGGCTTGCTCACCACGCGTCCCACCGCGGATTGGCGATTTCAAGCGCTGAGATATATGAATAGCTCAGACACTCAGGTTTCCTCACGATGTTTTCCTTTAGCGAGTGGTATTGCTTTTATAGTAGTACAAAATGTAAATAACTTAGAAAACAAAGACATGCCCGCACTGGGAATCGAACCTGGGTCTCTCGCTTCCGAGTCCAAACCTACTTACTTAATTTTGATATCTTCCCAGACAAGCACTAAAAGAGTTGATGTGCGAGAAAATGACGGAGCATGAATTTCTGTCCATCATCCGGTTCTTCCGCGGCGAGCGCAGCCAACAGCATAGCCCGCGCCGAGACATGATAAGGTTTTTGGTCAAGAATTGAGAAACATTATATATTGAAGAGAGATGGTTTACTTAAAATTACCCCTTCAAAATTCGTTCATTAAAGGTTGACAATCTTATTTATAAAAAGAGTGATTCCACTAAAACACTCTTAAGACGGTGTTAAAGCCGGCTTATGGCAAGAGGTCTTATAAACCGGTTTTAACTCCGTCTTAAGAGTGTTTTAGTAGAGCGTAAAAGTGATCTGGTAGGATCGTGGCAAGTGGCAGTCCCTGGTCTCTGCCTACCCCCCTGGGATGCAGGCGAGAGTTTATGCATGTAGTAGAGCGTCTTTTATAAGTAAGACTGTCTTTGACAATATTTGCCTTTGATATTTCAATTCATTTTTACCTTTGGCGTTATGTGCGTAAGTTTGTAAATATGCAGCTTTGCTTTACATGTGTGCGTGTGTGCGTGTGACAGTCGTTGCTAGTTGTGTCTGAGTTAACACGCACATTATGGCAGATTCAACTTTGGTAATTTTGAATAGGAAACTAAGTACACTCACTTCATGTTTTGCTATCCAAATCAAGCCATACGATACCAAATATGTAATAATTTCAAAAGTTTGATCCGCCCTCTCCCCTACACTCTCAAAACAAATTTCTTAGCAGTCTGACGTCACGATGCCCAAAGTCATGCTCTATGCTGGTACCTCATCAGAGACAGCTGCTTATAACCTCTGGATATTGAAACCTGCTATGTAGTTCCTTTGGAAGCTGGCCATTACGCCATTGAGATAGTACTTCCCCAGTTTCACCCACAATTATCTTATCAGATCCCTGGTCGAGTAGGCTGGTCCAGAACCTGCATGATGCACACATTTTCGAAGGCACCCATCCACTCATAATCAGGAATGCTCCTCTGACTTCGCCCACCAGATCCCTCGTTAAGTAGGCTGCTCGAAACCCTGCATCATGCACAAATTTTCTAAGACATAGCGGGCTGACACCCGTGGTCGATTACTTCTTCCTCCATGTGAAAGGCCTTGTCTAGTGTCTGTGTCAACTTATATGTAAAAATGTTCGTTTTTATGACGACTTATCTTATCTGATCTGACTTCTTCCACCAGATCCCTGGTATTCTCCGAGTTGACCCGCGGTCTGTGGGACGACCGCGCCAGGTTACTTGAAGGCCTACACCATGCGGACGAGATCAAATCGGGGGTTCTGCACCCGGAGCGGCTGCGACAATTACTTCGAGCCCACAGATTAACTATTGGCGAAGACCTCATGAACTGTATGCTGAGTGTGTAAGTATCATATTTGTACACCTGTAATGCTTTCATTGCGGATGAGACCACGTCGGGGGTTTGGCGTCCGGTGCGACCAAGAACGACATTTGCAAGCTCAGTGATATTTTGACGGCAACAGCTTCCTCCCGCCCCCCCAAAAGTTGGCCGTAACCTACAAAACGACGGTCATGTCATATTCCGTAGCAAAAACATCCTCGGGTGCGACCTGTGCCAATTACTTCGCGTCCGTCGATCGATCTATGGCATTATTAGATATTTTTTATAAATTTAATATAACACTTGCATTGCCGATGAGACCAAGTGGGTAGTTCTCCATCCTGAGTGACTGCGGCAGTTGCTGCGTGAGACCACCTTGGAATATGAATAACTTCGATATTAAATTGTTTCTTGTTGTTATTTTTGACTCAGCATCAGGATATGTATGTGGTTACCGTTCGGGATATGGCAATGAGATACAGAAAACCATTCAAACACCACTGATCAATTTATTTTCAGTTGAGCGAGGCGCCCACTTTTACTAAAATGGTGACAATTTCAAAATCGCAAAAAATATAGTAATGGAATTAATAGAATGTTCGATAACGAGGTATAACAAAAGAAATTACATTAATAATGCATGCCACAACACGTACGGAACAGCTGATATAATTTTTCGCGATTTCGGAGAATTTGAATCTTTTATTTCGGATCATCATATTGTTGAAACCGATTTAAAAAAGGCAGGTTACAGAGAGGAAAGTGAAGGCAAACTCAAAGAAAATATTCATCAAATGCAGGTTAAGAAGAGACGATGACTGCAACATCTTTTACGGAGACCTGATGGAGTTCCTGGACTTCCGGACCGGGTCGGTGGGCTCCTCTACTACTGAGGACTACACCGAGGTGGTGCGCCATTCCCCACCCTTGAAGAACATTGAGGTTCGTTCTTTGGACTTTCTAGCTGTATTCGGATGATATGTATCTTATGTTAATATGGGATAGTGGTTCCTAACCGGTGGTTCGAGAGCCATACCTTTAGGGATGGAATTAAAATAAAGATTCTCATCGTATGAGGCGAATGTCGTTCAATGGCCAACAGGGGTTACCTGGCCTAGAGTAATAAAATTGGGGCTAAGCTTACATCGAGAACTAAACTCAGCTTTGCGCCAACCCGAGTTTAGTTTAAATGCTGAGGTTTTAAACTTTAGGCTTGTTAATTAGTGATTGTAAAGTCTTGAGATAATGTAAATAACGAAATTTTACAGTGTCTTCTGTGGGGTGATGCTGACATAATGATCAGAGAAGGCTACGTCAATTGGAACGCTTTCATCTGCAATCTCAACTTGGAGCATCTTGTCAAGGAGCAGACATAAGATTTTGTATTTCTTAGTTTTTGTACGTCTTTTTTTATGAACTATTTGTGAAGTGAATGTTCAATGTATGTATCCATTGAGCTTTTTGTAATGTTTTGTAATAATTTTGGTGGCATTTTGTCTTAGTGAATAAAAATCTAATAAATAACAAAATTGTCCTTGTCTTATCTTAGTAAATGGGCTGTAATGGGACCACGGGAAAACACGCAAATAAATTGCGTGTTTTCTCGTGGTGTAAACCCCAGTTTCTAAGCTTTTTATGCACCCACGCGCCACTGCCGAGTACCTACATGGCGGAGTACCTTTTCTTAGAGAATATGGGCTTTCAAGATTGAAATATATTTATAATCTGTGTAAATAATTTGGAAAACTAAGTGCGGGAATCAAGAATCGAAACCAAGACCTTGACGGACGACGTATCACAGATTAAAAAGAAAAAAAAAGAAGTCTTAACGACGGACTCCCGTGGCCTACCGGCCAGCGTTCTACCATTAAACTACTCTCAATACGTAATAAGTATTTTGGTTGATACTTATTACTTAAATTGAGGTGTGGATGCATTTCAATTCAACGGTTTAAGTGGTTCTTTACCACGGAGTTTTCTTCTCTAGTTTTCTTCACACGAAGATCCTTACCTATATTTTTTTTGTATCTGGTGAGAATTACGAATAGACCCAGCTTCTAGAGCACTCTAGGAGAACATCAACTTGACAAATATTTGAAACAACGTCAAGCCAAAAATATAAGTTTACAAACATAAACATAACACAAGTCAAATCAAGTCCGAAGCTACGGTCTGCTGCGGTCCGAAGACTTTTTACTTTTTGAAGTTGAAGAGAGCTCTTAAATTTTCTTCAAAATGTGTATGAGGAATCCAAGGCTGCCGATGCTCCCCGGATATGGGACCAATACTATGGTTACTGAACTTATACCTTTCATTGTTATTCAGTATAAGGGTGGTGTTTAGTTTAAGGTATAGGCGTGGATTACACACGTGGAACGAGAACGGGGCACTTTCGTACAAAATGTAGTTAGTATAGTTAATCAACGGCATTCTTTCAATAACCCAGACAGAAATAAGAGGTCTATAAGTATCGGGCAAATAGACTTCTTAGTACCGCTGCCTATAGTCCACTGCTAGGTTACAGATCAAATATATACTTTTTCTCCTTTCAGCCTGTTGATCTTTGGCAAGCTAACTATTTTTCTCTCTTTTCTTCTAAAACGTAGAAAATTTGACTTCATATTGTATATAACATGAAAGCTGGCGATAGAGCCAAAATGCTTCTCAAGTAATTAAGAAAGAACAATGAAATAACCTAACAGATCTTCCCAACAGATTGGGAAAACAAAATTCGGCAACAAACCAGTTTTCACCACCATCGATGGAGTGAACATGCTGATAGACAAAGATGAAGGCGACCACAAGTTTCCGTCCGTCTACGCTCGAAAACAGATGCCCGAGCTGCCGGCTTGGATCATGTACGATAAAAACGTACGTAAAACACCCACACAAAAAGGTGCCTACAGACGACAGCCTAATCAAAGTGATATCAGCCTTAAAGTATTCGCGTGTAAAAGTTGAATATTTGCTGTTGAAATTAGTAGGGTTCCACCAAAAAATCTGCTATGGCATAGCTTGACGAATCGCTAATAAAAATAAGAACTAGGTATTGGGGTATTAACTGAAACAATCGTATTCATTACCTGACAATTTGTGTAGCATGGGACGTTAATCAATTGCAGAGCAACTATGAATAGTAAACATTAAATATGAAGGCCCATGCTGAGCATGGGACGTTAATCAATTGCAGAACATCTATGAAGGCCCAGAAGAAATCGTATTCGTTAATTACCTCTCTTTTGTAACTTTGTGCTTTGGACTTTGTAAAATGAATAAAACAAAATAAAATAAAAAATACCTGATAATTTGTGGAGCATGGGACGTTACTCAATTGCAGAACATCTATGAATAGTAAACATTAACTAATATGAAGGCCCATGCTGAGCACGGGATGTTAATCAATTGCAGAACAACTATGAACAGTAAACGTTAAATATGAAGGCCTATGCTGAGCATGGGACGTTAATCAATTGCAGAACATCTATGAATACTAAACATTAATTTATATGAAGGCCCATGCTGAGCATGGGACGTTAATCAATTGCAGAACATCAATGAGGGCCCAGAAGACTGCTTTTACCCGGGAAGTAGGGCTTTAGCAATTATCATAGGGTTTAGGATTCATCATAGGGTTCTCTGGGAGCAATGACTAATTCATATTGGCAATAAGATCGCCATTGTTCTCCCTAGGTATATATTTTTATGTTATGTTTTCTGGTGTTCAATAAAGAATATTCTTATTTTATCTTATAATTTTTTAACCATTATTATTACAGATTCTACGCTTCGAAGCGTTCTACCAAGAAACTCTACAGGAGGTACATGGAACCGCCTCTAAGTATAGGAAAGTGGATATATTTTTCTACCTCGAAGATGGTACTATGAAAATTATTGAGAAGCGTTCAGAAAATAGTGGCACTTGGCAAGGTAGGTTACCGATATCTATCACAACTAGTTTTTGGCGAATCTAAAGTTATTCAGTGGGTTTTGGGTGGGGGTAGGCCTTTGGATAGTGATGCTTGGTAGTCGAGAAACTACAGCATATTTTGTTTTCAGGATGTATAGTTTCTCGTCAAAGAATTCGCTTGCCATACAGCTACGATCTTTACTTCGATGTTTTGGATTTGATTGTCGGTCGAGATATAACAATATTTGGTAAAGTTTTCAAGGTACGTAACCAATTTTAGCTTTTAGTTAGCCCATTTCGGGTCGACGCTTATTCACTCAAGTGATTACTTATTATTGTTATTATTAAAAAAATATATTGGGGATGTATTAGCAAAGTGCAAGATAAAAAGTACCTTAATAATAATTGTAGATGAAGCGAATGACGTTTTTGTCAGGATTGTGGTAAATAACATAACCTGGTCTGTGCCTATCCCTCCCAGATGCAGGCGTGATTTTATGTGTCTATTAAAAAAGTGAACTAACATGGTAGCTTTAAGAAATGAATATACCTACTACCCAAAATAAGACATCGCTAAACTGTTACTTGTAAGTTGTAAGCACGATCAAACCTCGATTTGTGTCCTCCAAAAGTTTCATTGCGATCCAGCATGTCGTTTGTAAATAAATTCCAAACTACGTTTGTATGGGTATTGTTCCTTGAGGGGCTTAGGCACTTAAGAGAGTGTAGTAAAGAATATTTATTTTTTTATTTATTTAACCCATTTTAAACCCATAATTCATTTAAACTCAGTGCTATAGGTACAGACTTACCATTTAGAGGCTTCCACTGCAAATGTAGAGTATCTAAGTAATTATAATACGAATATCTATTTCCTAGCGTTTCATTCAAATATCTTTATTGTTTGTATTTCAGATTGTGAGCTGCGATCAATTTACGAGACATTTTATGAACAGACTCGGTATCCATCAGCCTGATCCCATCAATTGGCCAGACGCTCCTGATGTAATTTTGACATAGTGGAATCCTATCAGCGTTGTTTTCTTTACCTTACTCCAATTTAAAACACATTTCAGACGAAAAGACCTGAGCCGGTGGTTGAAAGACATTTCGCTCTTAAGCAGTTCTTGGAAAACGATGGAAAAGTTCTACGGTACAATAACACTTTTTTTATTCTATTCTGGGGCGGCCAACTGAATTTTGTTCGCTTGGTAGCCCTAGATATGCCCTCTTCAATACCCGATCCCCTCTGAGGCCGACTTGCACCACTTCTTAAATGTCACTTAAGTCGCCATTTAAATCGACTTTTGTATGAAGAATTTTAGTTAAATGCTGTTTAAGCCGCATTTAAGAAAGTGGTGCAAGTCGGCCTTAGTGACTGAGGCGACGGATTCGGTAGAATATTGTTTCTCCGATGATATTGAGTTTACAGAACAAGTCTTCGATTTGTGATTGGCGAGAAACCCTAGGAATAAGAAAAAGGAGGAATCGAAGAAGATTGTCGACATCTCTTGGTTGTTTTTTATTATTTGTTATACTATAGGAACTGCACTATAATAACACCAAGTTTAAAACTTGTATATACGTACAGTTTTAACGATAGAGGAAAACAATCTTAAGACTTTAAATCACGTTCCTTGTATGGTATTTTGTATTTTTATTCAATGTTGGGCAATCAGCTACATTAGAAATTTAAGAATCAACTGCTGCCTATTACCATAAAGTTCTTCTTAGCTCAAACAGACACGTTATAGGAATAAGCGTCTCATTGGCACATAGGGGTACGGAACCCTAAATCCGACACCCAAAAGTGAAGACGCCCTTAAATGTGCGGAAACACTACGAATTGCTACAAATAAAAAATCACTAGAAGTATTTCTTCCTATAAAATTCACTCTTAAAAAACGGCCCCTGTCCTCTCGATTAGTCTGTACTAATGAAATGGGCGCCAGATGTGCTGTAGGGTAAATGACTCTGTGATTGGTTCATTCTGTGCGCCATGCGTGACGACGTGAACGTAGATTGGGCGGTAGTAAATGACAGCGTTATTTATGATTGATGTTATACAAAAAAAAAAGTCAAGGCATTGATTTCATGATGTATAACCCTACGAAATATCTAGGTACCTCACAAGATGGCGGTCAGACGGTGGCAAGTGCTTAGTATTTTGCCGGGTAATACTGAACTCGCTCCGATTGCCTGCCTTCCCACAATTTAACGTGGGATCATTTTTAGCGCTAGTTAGACATCCATATTTTAACTATCACTGCGGAAACATTGTCTTCACTAGACAAATGTTTCCGCCCCCTACCATTTCATAGCATTTTCACTCTTACATTTTATCCGGCTAGGTTCTTTGGATACTGGGATGACCGGAGTTCAGAAGGTGGTGGTCTGCACCACCTAATCATTTACTATTTTTTATGTGACGATACAATGCAAATCACGGAGGATCTTCCAGAGAATTCTGGACAAGAACTAGGTTCAACGCTTTTGAAGAGAACGCGTATTCCAAAGGTAATTTTTAAAGCAGAGTATCAGATATCTGATGGAGTAGCGAGAAGTCGAGAACGGCAAATAATTTTAATCTTATTTTTACTCACTGCGAAAGGTTAGGAGGATTATGTTGTTCGCGCGTTCGTATGTATGTATGTGCGTATTACATTTTTCTATGTACCTATGGCGTTTCTTTGTGACCACGTACAGGGTTAACAACAAGACCGATTTTGACAAAAATAAGGTGTCAAATGAAAGGTATTAACGACGCGTGAGTAGATATCTACTAGTCAACGTCACGAAAAAACAAAATGGTGGACATCGGCTAAAGGAAAAAGATAGGGAGACTATTATTTTATAACATCTTGTATAATTTACCTATGTTTACAAATAAATAACTTGATTGATTGACTTTTAGCACTCTGGTTTTTTGTTTTAAACAGAACGTTTTTGCAGAAAAAACTTCCCTTCACGGTAATGTCCGGGGAGCCCCCGCCACCGACGTACACCCCTGTGGACCTCAGTATAGGAGCCGTGCTCAATATTTATGGCCGCAAAGTGGTTATTACAAACCTAGACTCCTGGACTAGAGAATACTATCGCAAGCATTATGGATTGGGTAAGGTACTATCGCTCTCTGCAACACGAGACTATAAGGTTTCACGATAAAAATAAAGAATCGTGGCGACTGGCGAACCCTGGTCTATGCCTACGTATTTGATAACAAATATTATGTCGATCTATAGGATATTTGATAAATTTGAAATAATATTGCAGGTGGTGCAATGTTCTACAGTTCCCACTTTAAATTGAATCTGTAATGAAACATGTATAATAGCCGACCCGTTTAAGAGGTAACAGCAGCCTTAGTTGAACCTAAAGCCTTATTCCGAAGGCTTATTGACATAATCTTATACCATGTATGTTAAGATACTATTGGTGTGCAATAAAAACTTATCTTACGGACTGTGCGCTCGTGTAGAGTCGTTCGAGCCCCTCCCGACGCCTAAGGACGACACGCGGGAGTGCGTCGGACGCAACTTGGATGAGCGCGAGCTGCCGCCCTGGAACGGCTTCGGGACTTACGAAGACTCGGCTGGGAACTGTCGCAGCGTCGAGCTCAAGGCACCGCATATAGACTCGCAGAAGTTCTTCTACAAAGACAAGTAGGGCTTATTAGCTTAATTCGGGATTCACTTACCTGGTCGGACTATTCCGACGAAAATCAAGAAGGGCTCTTTTTAAACGATTTCAAAAAGGAGAAGGTGCTCGGTTCGTTTATACATATACCATGAATTTTGGGTGGTTTGAAAGCCGTAGCAAAATGAACTCAAACTCAAAACTATTTCTTATAATTTATGTGCTGGTCATGTAACTTGGCACCGGCTCCAAATTATACTTCTACAATAAATAGGTACATGTACGTACAGACTTCGAATTTAAAGGTCATATTCCTTTAAATTTTCTGTGTTTTTAGGTGGTGCTGCTGGTGAGTCTGGCCGCACTATTAATGTTTTTCCTACTTTTGTAAGAAAATTAACTAATGTTTTGGCTTTTAAAGTTATCGATGGCAAAAACGGAATCTTATCATATAGACTAAAACGATTTGAGAAAAGATGGCCAGGGCGGAGTTTTTTTCCCGCTGCTTTTTTCACTACTGCAAATACGGCCCGAAGGCAGCGGCTGACATAGTACATACCTTCATTGATATTCTGCAAACAGAATGTAAATTCTTTACGTTGAAATAAATTATTGATTTCTGATTTCTTAGTGCTGTAGTGTTTTGAGGTAGCTTTTTATTTTTTATTTAAGTTCATAGGGTTTCGTACTTCAAAAAGAAAAAAAACGGTACCCTTATAGGATCACTTTGTGGTCCGTCCGTCCGTCTGTCAGTCCAGACCCTTTATCTATAAAGCGTGAAGGTATCGAGTTGAAATTAAAACCATATACTCAGGTCTACAGTCCCTTGTTGGTAAAACTCGAAAATTAAAACATGTCGCACGTAAAGGCTTCTTATAACGGCAAATATCGGTGGTATATATTTGGGCATTGTTTTTTGCAGGATTGGATTCGATTCTCACGTCTTACGCTTCTCAGCGCGCTTGATATCCGACTACCCTGAGAATGAGCGCCGCTACTTCATTGTCAAGTATTTTTTATCTGACGACAACATTGCTATATTTGAGCTAGGAGAAAGGAACTCTGGATTTAAGGTATCTAGGGCCGAATTGAGAATTTCGCTAATTAATAGTTAATTGTAGTGTTGTCTAATTTCTCAGACAAGAGCGTGACAGAACGTTACTTTAGTATTTACTTAGTGAAATTCTTAATTCAGGAATCGACCCCTAGTGTAGTACAGATAGAGAGATAGATAACACTTTATTGCACACCAGTAATAGTGACAACCGCAGTATTGTCACTATGGCTGATAACTAATATGTTTTGGAGTGCTTTCCGACTTAAAAACATTTTTTATTTAAGCTCGCTAAACTGTGTGTAAAAATTATGAAAATCCATATGAAAATTAACTGTAGCCGTGATTACAACAGGGCGGCAATTTCTACAAGCGAGCCAAGATGTACCTGCCGGGTGCTGAGTTTTACGCAGCAGTGGAACCGCCGGCGTATACCGACAAAGACATGTGGGTTGGAAATGAGCTTGTCATCAACCATCATCGCTTCCGACTCACCGGCGCCGATGAGTACGCCTTGCGGTATATGGAGCTGCATTCACAAGAGGTATCGTAAAATCAGATGTGAATCTAGCGAAACAACACAAGCACACCTACTTCGCTTGCTCACCTACTGCACCTCGGCAGCCGCTAATTTCAGTCCGCGCTCGGCTGTTATCGAACTACTTAAAAATTATTAGCTTCCTTACTTGATTTTTTTTCGGAAGAGTCCGACCAGGTTAAATAAGAAATTATAACCAGGTTAAAATTTACGACATGCATATTCATCCTAAATATATAACTAAGGTAATCACCCAAAGTAAAGGAAAACCCACTGAAACGTAAATGTAAAAAAACTGGCCAACTTCACGTCCCAAAAAAATACTTGATATAGGTAACTTGCCAAGTTCCTTGTCTTCGCGGAATAAGCAGTGTTAAAATAAATGAGGAAAAATTGTGTATCTTTTTTACAGACCAAACTTGGCAAGTTTTTAGAAGATGTTGAATAGTTTTACAATGAAAACTCCGTCTCAAATGATGACCCTGTATAACCTGGTCACCCTCTATACATTAAACTATTTTTGATATTTTTTTATCGGTCTTCACATGTCTAATGAAGTGCTAATACGTTTATAAATATGATCTATTGTCGCTATGAAAGTAAAACATGTTACTTTGATTTTTTTGCTGACCGTTTTTGCCGTTTTTTTGCTCGATATTAATAACGGGAACAGGTAGACGCTTGAAGTATTCACAGAATATCTAGTTCTATATTTGCTCCAAAAATTAATAATTAAAATAAATTAATATTTACCTATTTTACGTACAACAAATGTGATTTTTTGCCGTTTCTTCTCAAACTTTGTGTCTAATGTTGTATAGATAATGGTACAGAACCCTTCGTGTGCGAGTCCAACTCGCACTTGGGAGGTTTTTCTGTCTACAATGGATTAGATAGGCCCCCTCAAATTACGACCCTGAATAAAACGGTCCTCCTGTATATTTTTCATGATTTTCGATTTTTTCCGTTACTTACTCAATATACACTGTTTATGTTCCAAATTTCAAATCTCTGGTTCAATTAGAACAGACTTTTGATGATCCATCAGTGATCACTCAGCGAGTGCCGAAAATTGCAATTTTTGGACCGCAAATATCTTCTAAACTACAATAAGCATGAAATTTAGAGTAATCTTTCAATTTGGTAATCTTAACCCCTCTGCAATTTTTTTGTCGAACTGGCTTCAAAGATAGAGGGGGTCGAAAAGTGCTCAAATTGCTTCGTGTAAATATATGCACAGCGCGGGCCGACCGAGAACTTGATATACCCTTCTGCTTTCCATCACACAGTGGGTAGCAAAAATTTGGTACGCTTAGTTTTCATATAAATCGCAGTGCTTGTCTTGTCTAGTTAGATTCATGTCTGTGAGTAAGATCTTGTGCATGCGCCAATCTGGGTAAGGCAGGAAATGTTATGGTTAAAGGCTCAGGTACTAAGAGATTCGTAATTTGTATTTTAGTTTAATGATTCGCGATGCCCATATATTGTCCTACATTTTAATGGGGAAAGTTTACATATTCTTCATTAAGAAAACTTCGATCGCATCGAGGAAAATGGTATTTTTTGTTGAAAATGTAGAATGATGAGAATAATTGTTTTAATTAGTTAGTCAAAACCACTTTTCAACAAAAACATTATGTTTCGTACTTTTCATTGGCCCTTCTTTTTGTAGAAACAGCTGGTTCTTTTTCGTAACTTAAAATATTCGTAATATATTTAGTATACTTCGTAAAATATTTAGTATATTTTCAGTACCCAATGGCAAATGTAATTCTAATCCTGGACAAGATTCGAAGGCGCTTGGTCTCTGAAGAGAACGCTTACAAAAACTTCGTAACGAAATACATGAATGCGACTGTGCCGCAAAATAAGGATCTGATGAGTGTGCGGTGTTTTAAGTAAGTCAACAATTTTTCACCCACTTTTACCAAAATGTCGAGAAAAGTTAATTTTCTATTACATCAAATTCTTGGGACTATTTGCCAAGATAATTTTGGTGCCGATATTGCTGCCCACTTATAGGATTTAGACATCAAATTTTTTGGTGTTTTGAAGATTCTAACTGCTTGTTTAAAGCAGTTACAATCTTCTTCAGAGGCAGTTTAAATAGTGTATAAAAGGAAAATCGTTTCAGAGGCAGTGTTACAAAAAAAGGAGTGACTTAGAAGAATCGTGTTTTTACTAAAAAAAACCGTAAATGTATACCTTACCTACCTCTTATCTTTTTCATCAGCAGCAAAAGTAATAGCTGTTTCAATCTTCTTAGCGTGTCGATAGCAAAACAAACAACTAAGTCTTTATTAAACAGTTGCGGCCCCGAAATTTATGACGCTGATTGCGTTATCGCTTGCAATCGTTAGGACCCCTTACTGATATTTTAATTATCGTATTAATTCTACAGACAAGCATTGAAGGAGATAATGTGCGAAAAGATGAGTGAGCATGAATACATAACTCTGATCCGATACTTTCGCGGTGATATTGGAGCTGAAAAGAATCCACGGAAGGAGATGATAAGGTATAACAATTTTACAACGTTCCATACAAAGCCAGCAAGCGTGCCAATTATCAAGTAAGGTCACCTAATAATGGAAAATGCCTTCCATAATTCCAATCTCTCAAGGCACGCAACTCATTTCTATCATCAGTCGTAATAAAAACAGGATATACGAAGTAATTTTCTATTTGTTAAGCCCAGAAATTTTGTTTGTGATATGTTAATTAGAAATGATGATAATAACAAGGTCTCATGAGTGCCATAAAAAACTTACAATACTAAATTATAGTTACTTTTCCCCTTAGGCCACGTGGTCCGACCGCCTTGTTCGATCGGTCGGACGACCAATATATTTTTTTATTGATGGTTCGATTGATCGATTGAAGAATAACTTCTAAGTTCTTGTAGTCCGAGTGTCGAACTATTAGGACTTTTACATTTCCTTGTTGATCGATCGATCGAACCATAAGACCTTTAAAAATCCTCGTCATTCGACTACACAAATTTATTTTTTCCTGATGGTTCGATCGATACGATGGAATATTATTGGGCAACCAACCATAAATTATCCGTCCATTATTTCACTACGTATAAAATAATAAAGTTATATTAGTCAAAGAATAAAGATCTTGGTCCCTGTAGATGACCACTTTGATAAGTGGTTTTCTATTAAGAAATATATTCTCCGTAGCTAATCCGGTTAATAAACCATACTTTTTAAACACCGATAATAGGTCCACTTCATTATATGCCTGAAACACTTAAATCGATTGAAAAATATAAACTTAAAATTTCGTGAATATTTGAGTAATAAAACATTTCTCCATATAAATTTAATACCCCATTTGACCGCTTAAGGGTGAAAATTTCCAAAAACCCCTCCTTAGCAGGGTTAAGGTCATAAAATAAACATTGTCTCCAAATTTCATATCTCTAGCTCATATCATAGCTGTAACGTGTCCGTATATCACTCTCCTCTTTTATTTAGATAGATAATAAAAAGTATACTATCGACTCAATTAAAGAGAAATCTTTATTTAGAAAGGTGTGAATATAGAAAAAGTTAATCAAATGCTAAACTGTAATAAGGAGGTTTATAATGAATCTGAATCATTAGGCGGACTAACAAAGCTAGTGTAGTCGTTATGGTTCGATTACTCATGATTCGATCAATCGATCCAACAGGAAAAAAAACCGACCTCATGGCCCGATCGATCGAACAATAAGGAAATGTAAAAGTTCTAATAGTTCGACACTCGGACTACAAGAACTTAGAAGTTCGATCAATCGAACCATCAGTAAAAAAAAATATTGGTCGTCCGACCGATCGAACAAGTCGAACGGACCACGTGGCCTGAGGGTACTTTTCTTACAAACGTAGGAAAACAAGTTTTGCATTTGATTTTGCTTAAATATTTTGCACACCGTATTAGAGCGCTGATGTTACGTCATCGAACCAGGTGCACAGATACGTATTGTGACGATACAAATGCGCAGGTCTCTGGTATTCTCGGATCTGTTCCGCGGTCTGTGGGACGACCGCACGGCCTTACTTGGGAGCATGATCCATGCAGACGAGTCGCGGCAGGGCCGGCTCAGCATCCACCGGCTCAAGCAAGTGCTCAAGTCCAACCGGCTGCCCATCAGCGCCGATCTCATGGATTGCATGGTCAGCATGTAAGTCGATTTAGTACTTTTGTTAGTTCCAGGAGCTACTTGCGCCATAAAGGCTGTTCTTAGCTGAATTGCTTAGAGTCTTGATTCTTGATCCTAGGTTCTAGACTGTAGGTTCTATCACCAGTTGATTTATGATATAGATAGAGAACACTTTATTGTATATAAAAAAGGAAATTACACAGGTATCTCATAAAATAGATGTTTACTTTTTGCAGAAAAGTAATAGAAGGAGAAGAAGAAGAAGGAATACTTACATTTATTATTCCTACAAGACACATCACATAAAACAAAAAACAAATGTGCACAAAAACAGAAATAAAACTTAATACACAACAGACAAAATAAATAAATAAAACAGGACCATAGATGTAGCCTGTGGTGTGTTAAAGAATGACTGAGTGTGTAATGTAAAAGAAGATTATGATTTTTTCTATTTTATTTTGAATTTCTCATTGGCTTGGACTCGTCCCATCAAGTCCCATGGGCATAGATACCTACATTAAAGAATCAAAGAAAGAGAACGTTTAAAGATTCTAATGTAGATAATTGAAACAACGGCACCGAAAACCTGTTAAAATTTCCTTCTACTCAGGTACTTGCTTGGACGCGTAAAAACGGAAGAAAGGCCACCAATCATCCAATGTTATTTCCGCCTTGGTTTCATACATTTTCCGAGTTTCTTTTATGAACCATAATATAACGTATTGATACATAAAATACTTACTTGTGTGTCCGTAAACAGTTGCGCAAGCACCTACCTACTCTAATTACGATATTGCACGTTAGTAAACTCAATACTTGTCCCTATCGTTTACGATAAATATAGCAAACAATAGTCTCTTCAAATTTGTAGGTTGGAAAAGGACGAAAACTGCAATGTGTCGTTTGATGAAGTGATGAACTTCCTGGACTTCGAAACGAAGCCCGTAATGCATCTCTCTGATGATGACTACAACAAGATCGTCCGTCACTCTGTGCCTGTCAACACGATGCTGGTTGGTTGATTTGTTATCTCTTTTCTTGGTATCAGTACCTACGGCAAACTCAACTGCTTATGAGGTTTATCATCGGTTGAAGTATGCGTAGCAGGGTAATATGTGGAGATAAAATCCCCAGAAATTGAAAACTATAGTTTCATTCATTACCTATAGTTTTCATTCATTTATCATTATAATCAGCCGGTGTCAGTCCACTAATGGACAGATACCCTCTTTCAAGACACGCCACTGAGCCCGATCTTCGGCTCTACCTTTCCATTTCATTCATTACCCACCCACGACGTATGATTGCTGTTCAAACTTACATGTTGGATCTTAAAGCCGATTCACAGTTTTCCGGCTTTCCTACTCTATACGTTGACATTTGTTTACGGCAATTCATACTCGGTATGCTTTGTGATATCGTATTGTTATCACAAAGCATAACAGACGCACGCACGCACTCACGCACGCACGCATGCACGCACGCACGCACGCACGCACCCACTCACGCACGCACGCACGCCCTCACGCAAGTACGCACACACCCAATTCCATACTTTTATTTAACTTTTTTGTCTGGTACGCTGGTACACTGTTTAGCAATAATTTGAATTCAATGGAACACTAAGTTAAGGGAAAACACTTGCTCCTGACGCACAGATTTTCCTAGTTCGAGAGCAAGGGCTTCAAACTTCACCGTGCATTTCTCAATAAAGATATGCATTTGTATTTGTATTGAAGGAAAATATTTGATTAATCGATCTATATACCTGTGGTGTGTTTCAGTGCAAAGTGTGGGCGGACAATGATCTGGCAATCGGCGAGGGTTACGTGAACTGGAGCGCGTTCCTCTGCCAGCTGAATATGGATCATGTCGTCAAGATGAACGAAGGCTCGTGAGTGATTAAGGCATTATTATACCAAGTTTTCAAGGAAACTGAAAACTGTGTACTGCGCTCTCGGTCTATTAAAATAGAGCATTTTTACTATAGCTATAGTTTGGTATATTATAAGCCTTTTTGTTATTGAGTTAAATATAGATTTTTATCATTACTTTAATTGTAAAGTACGTAGTCCTTACTCCTTGTTTTAATTTTTCATTTGTTGTCAAGCGAATTGTGATATTGTCTTTTTCGTAAGATTTTCCTAAGACCATTGTGTGGTTTCTGATTCGATCTCGTACAGAAATTCTAAGCATAGCCCTTTCCATAGCTCGTTGCGTGACCTTGAGCTTTCTTATGAGGGCCGTAGAATGGACACTACATATCGGCAAGCGCAGCGTAGGACGACCAGCCACAAGATGGACAGATGATCTCATCCAAGTGGCAGGAAGACGCTCGATGCAAGCAGCTTCCAACCGGTCTTTTTGGAAATCCATGGAGGAGGTTCAGCAGTGGACTTTTTGTGGCTGAATGATGATGATGATGATTGTGTTGTTAGTTGGTCATTAAGAGTTGCTAGTTATTAGACATTATGTTCTGAATATTATTGAGTTAAAATAAATGAATGTCAAATACTGGTTTGATTTATACTCGTTGTACTAGTATTTCGTGTAAATTACCATATTTTATCTTTTACGTGTTCATAACCATATTTATAATGTATTCACAGTAATTAACACCTAATGCTAGGTTATTCTACTATGCTGCGCGTATATATATTATAAATAAATAATAAATAGTATTGGATACGATACGGAAAAATAGAATTTTCCATATGATAGTGCTTTTCGCAAGATAGAGCTGTCCTGCTTACATTCATAATAAGAAATAATACAAAATATGCATTTGATTTAGGTATTTTCTTTTAATTTTAGATCACAATAAATACTGTCAGAATAGTTTTAATCCACACACTCTTCAAAATATTATTATTATCACTGTCATACAATTTACATAATACATTATGTCTAGAACGCATATTCCCTGTTGAAACATATCTTTACAACATCGAGTATGGTTCGTGTGATGTAGGGAAAAACATATAATTAAATCGCGTAACTAAATACCGTTCTCTGTAAATCTAACTTGTATCTTTACACTTCATGATAGATAAATAGAAACTAATTTGGCATTTGGCGAGCCTTGCTATCACAATTCATAATGGTTTACACTGAAACTATACAAGATTACGATCTATTTAACAATAAATAAATAAATATAATTACTCTAAATGACTTCATTACAGTTCATAAGGGGAGGAGTGTAGATAAGGATACATTATTATTTACGTGACTGCACAACTGCGTAGATTTGCCACCTGGTCCCACCACAAGTCACGTACGCACCTGGCTATTTCGGTTGTCCCAAAAATAAACAGTAAGGGATATTTTTTTTCCAGTAACCAATTGTGGAAGTATCCGTTCCTTCCTCGTGGTCAAACTTAGTAGTCAAACTGATTTGACCACGAGGAATTTTAACATTCTTCGCGGTCAAACTATCAAATTTATTTAAAAACTAGATGACCCCGTGAACTTCGTATCACCGACGTCAAACGTTTTTTTTCTTCTGACCGTTTAAACCTTCCCTGGACTTCCACAAATATATAAAAACAACAATTAGCCAAATCGGCCCAGCCGTTCTCGAGTTTTAGTGAGACTAACGAACAGCAATTCATTTTTATATATAAGATTACCCTCTGTGTGATAGTCTTGAAATAAAATTGTACAGTTATATTTATTTTGTTTAACGTGATTTATTTAAAAAGTAACTCTGTTTTGAAAAAATATGTCCCTTACTGTGTTTATTTTTGGAACAGCCGATTTAATAAGGCATGGCACAAAGTATTCACTCTTGTGTCGTTAGATATACAAGAAAAGAAAACAGAAAGGTAAACGAAATTATTTTGCCACAGTTTACTCTCCTAAGCGACAATTTTCAATTTTACAAGTGGCTGGGCATTAAGCTACACGAGTTATTTTCCTAGGCGTTATAATTTATGATGACACTGGACAGATTTGATTTCATACGTCTATAGTTTAGGTACACTTCCTATCTAAGTCAATTTACATATTTACAAAAAGTATATTCGTTCGATTTTGTCCCTTTTAGAGATCAATAAACAATTGCACTTGCACTTGGTTGTCTCTAAATTTCACTTCACTATCACCATTTCTCACCACATCTAAATTTCACTTCACTATCACCATTTCTCACCACATGTCTTTCAGTCGCTCGGCGGCCGGTATTTGAGGACGACATCTAAGAAATAAAAATAAAATTTGAATTGCAGAAGTATTTTTATTCACATTCTGGTTGTAGGTCTGGTATTTAATAGTACATTACTGCAGCGGCCAGCAAAAGAGGCATTGATGGACGAACGTGGAAATGTGGGCCGAGGCGAAGCTGAGGCACACATAGTCCATCAATGCCTAGTTGTGGCCAAGGCTTGTATATGATTTTTCTCAAATAATGCGCGGAAATTAAAACTAAGTAGTACTAAGGCAGAACTTTTTATTTGAAAAATTCAATAAATTTTCAAAATCAGACGAACCACGAACGAACAACAATATTTTTTGCCGCGTTAAAGTGTTCTTTTTTTTTCAATAGGTATAATAGTTTAGTATGTAATTTATTTGGCCGCAAAACACGACAGTTATGAATTTTCATGGAACTTTTTCCGGCCGCTGCTCGCGTAAGAAGGTTGTCGAAATAATGCTCAAATTTCCAAGCATGTTTAAGAAAATTATCATTCTTGTATCAGAGAGTTTCAGTCTTATTTATAAAAACACAATTCTTTAAAACACTCCTTGAATGCAGTTTGGGCTCTACGTCATAGTCAAGACTGGAAGCTGTTCAACAGTTAAATGACTAGACATTGTGTATGACTTAAAATGTATATAACCTGAGTTAAACGGTGAGCTCGATATTTTAAGTAGGTAGTTAACTCTGTTTAGTCGTAGAAGTTTTGTTTGGGTAGTTAAATTAAAAATATATAGAGCTGCCACACAATAATTTTTTATAAAGTTGGGTTACGAAATCACATTCGACCACACCGCTAAACATTGAATCATCATCATCATCAGCCTATGCTTGTCCACTGCTGGACATAGGCCTCTCCTATAGCACGCCACTGAGCACGGTCCTCGGCTACTCTCATCCAGCTCTTGCCAGCCGCCTTGCGAAGATCATCGCTCCACCGAGTCTGAGGACGTCCCACACTACGTTTACCGATCCGCGGTCTCCACTCAAGAACTCGTCTACCCCATCGGTTATCAGTTCTTCGGATGATATGGCCGGCCCACTGCCACTTCAGCATGCTAATTCGGTGGGCTATGTCGGTGACTTTGGTTTTCTGTCGGATCACCTCGTTTCGAATTCGATCTTTCAGAGAAACCCCGAGCATAGCCCTTTCCATAGCACGCTGAGCGACTTTAAATTTGTGGACCAGCCCCACCGTGAGTGTCCACGTTTCGGCACTGTGAAACATGCTGAACTGTAAATATTTCTTTCTTACATTTTATCTGTCTTATCTTACATTTTACCTAGGTATGTTGGTTTGGGTAGAAAGTTCTCATCTCACCGGTGAGGAGGTATGCCCGGCGGAGACACAGTGGAATTGCTGCTCGCCAGTGGAGACATTTTGATGCCGGAGCCGTTGCCGTTTATGCTTGAGCCAAAGCTGCTGGCTGAGTCCGCTCTGGAAAATATACAGTTTTGTAGCTAACCACTTAATTGTTTTGGTAGCTTACCTTAGCAACGATTAGAGAGAACGATGGTGAACTCCTTGCATGATGTATGTAATAAATAAGCTAAAATTCAATGGCTCTAATTACGAAGGTAAGGTTTTTTTGTTGAAGATATTTAACGTCTTGTTCTTGTTGAAAAATCATCGCGGTCTCTCGCTATTCGCATTCACAGGCACTCTGCCGATTTCCCCATATCAAACCTATAATAATAATACAGAAATGTGCGCGATTTACAGTTTTTTTTCCTTAGTACTTACCCTAGTTTTTACATTGTCTCGGTTGGCCAAACATTTAGCGTCTCGTTTATTAAGCGGTTCAAACGTTAGCCCAACAATGTTTCCATAGTTTCCATAAACAAACGCCGTAACTTTACCAGGGTTTGGTTCGCTCAACTTAGGGGTTTGAGGGAGCGAAAAACTAACCATTTTTTTGAGCCGCTTCTTCCGTGTAGTTTTCAACATCTATATTTTCTTTTCGGATTTCGGATTAAGAATAGCGTCACTCCATTTGCTTCCGTGGATGTCGTAGAAGGCGACTAAGGAAATCAATTACCAAGAGAAAGGCAGCAGCGTCTTCCTGAGATTCCAACCGCATACTGCGATCGCCAACCCGCCTGCCAAGCGTGGCGATTATGGCAAAACCCTTCATGGTTATGAAAACCACGAAGGAGGCCTAAGTCCTGCAGTGGGCGTCAAATGGCTGATGATGATGATGATGATGAATATGCTATACAAAAAATCATGATCATCTACCTGTCAATCTGTCTCCGAAACAGCGGATACCGCCAGGGCGAGTTGGGCTTCCTCTGCTCGTGTTGGAAGGCGGGGTTGTCTCGCCCCCGGTCGCCCTCGTGCACTACCGACATCGAGACTTGCGCCTGTGACTCGCGAGTCTTCGAAGACAGCCGCCTGGAACACGCATCAAGTTCGATGGTTGAACTTGCCATTCGTAACGTTACGATTAGGTATTAGAATAAAAATAGTAAGATTTTGGCTAGATTATTGAAAAGGGACAAGGTTTGAAGGCGTCTGACATTTAGCCGGTATTTGTCAGAGGAATTTAAATATTAATCAACAGGTATTTGGGTGTATATTTCTGTTATTAGGGAACTTAGACAACCTACTCGCATGTTTCACAATGCAATATATAACGGGCTCTGTGGTTAAAAATTACTTGCTAAAATACTTTGACAATAAGGCTCAAACATTTTACATCTCTATAAAAAATGTGTTAATAGCCATGTAAAGTTACAGTGGTAAATGACTTATGTAGCGGGAGTCTAGTGGCAACTTCTATTAAACTAGATACTACCACTGAGATCCAGTTTAGCTAGCTCAATTTTCCTTCAGTAATCATAAAGCGTAAGTATGACTTTGAAATCTCACTCGACACAACGCTCTGCACTCACCGAAGTATCCTAGAGTGCAGCGAAGGCTGCGGCTGCGGCCGCGCCCGCTGTCGGCTGTCAACGATGAGCACGTGTCTGTCATAAGGCGTGTCGTAGTCCACCTCGAGCACCGTGGAGAACCGGTGGGGCCACACCATGTCCAGCGCCGCTATCAGCAGCCCGACCACCACGCAGATGCCTCCTGGAAGTTGAGACGGAATGACTTAGGATAAACACTTTTTTGCTTAGAATCAGGAATCATGAGTCCTGAAATTTGGTCTTTATAATCATCTACGCAATTTGATCCTTAGTGTTGACCGTTTAAAGTTGCCTAAAATTTCACTCTATATAATTTTTAGGATTTTTTTATCAGCATGTAATTAGGTGGGGTTGGGCTCCAGAGCTTTGTCAAATGTGTTAATCCTAGTCATGAGCCTATAACCACGAAGAGCATGAGAAGAAGAAGTAGCCCCGTACGGGCTACGGGCGTATCTCTCACACTGCTGGTGCTCATAGCAGATAAACTTCTTCTCAGAGCGTCATCGAGCTATGCTATGTAGGTACCACGGTGCAAACTAAAGTTCGGCTCTGTAAGTCATAACTGGTATGAAGAACTTTTTATCTTAAGGCTCTGAGGAATAGCCGACAAGAAAATCTAGTGCAGTTTTCCGAACATTTGGATCCTTCTCGCCGCCATGTAGAGGCACGGTGCTATCCAAATATCTTACCTGCGATGAGGACCAGCCAGAAGCACCAGCCGAGCGAGAAGAACAGCATGGCGCCATCCAGCCTGACGGTGAGCGGCACGTGTGGGAGAGACGCCCAGTAGCCGCCCGCGGCCGCGCAGAGCGTCGCCCCCAGCGAGGCCATGGCGTACGCCCCGTAGCGAGGCACCACCACCAGAAGGAGGTTCATCAGCAACCAGAGAGCGAGCGCCGCCCTGGAATGTGGGGAAAGTTGGCTGGATGAAGTTAGAAGGATGGGAAGTTTTTCAAGAAAGATAGGACTCTCTGCCAGGTAGTGACTCCGACTTTCATCTACAGAATCCCAAGAAATGACTTTTACATTATACTTCCTTGGGGTTTTTGTACGGGTACATAGAAAAAATCTCGATATCAATCCAGTGTATTTTTAAATGAAGCATTATAATAATAAACCAGTTCATTTTATTTCTGCAAATATGGCAAATGTAAACATTATAATGTGATGTATCATTAAAATCAAATAGCAAAATCTCGCTAGAGACAAAGTATCTTACCAAAGCAACGTCGCCGTGGTATACCCGGCTGCCCGATACTTGGCGCCCCACTCAAACCCCTCATGCTGCACCGCGAAGTGTTCAGCCACTGATAGTACGGGGTAAGGCAGTCCTCGCTCCAGGCCTGCGCGGTACCAGTCCTGGATGGCCCCGGCCTCTTCCCAGCGGAACTGCTCGTTGTAGTCCACCCCTGGATCCGCCGCTGAGGTGTTGCCCCAGGACAGGGCTGGGAAAAGGGGTGTTATTTTTGGTCAGTCCTATGAAATGAAATGAAATGAATTTATTGTGTTAAAACATGGATTACATTTAGCAGTTGAAGTTGCTCATACTTGCTGCGCTCGTGATTCAATTTTAGAATCCTTCGCTTGCTCTGTCATCAAAATTGAGCATGCGGTTAAAAAGCAACTTTGCACTCTTGTATAACAAATAACTAGTAAACTGTGAGCGTACTATGCGACAAGTGACATCTTGCTTTGTTTTGCGTTGAGCGCTAAAATGTAATGAGAGGGGTTAAAATGAAGTCACATAGACAGGTGTTTTCTCGTGGTCCCAGCAGTTGAGGCGGTCTGACGAATAAGCACAGTAAATTCTCTTCCTTTCTCAAATGTGAGCGTAACGTTGACGTGACCCAGGCCTACGGGGACGGCAAGCCAGCTGTCAAGACTGGCCGGGGAGTAAGCGCAGTAGTCTCTCCATCTTTATTTCTAAATCACCTGTGAGCGTGACGTTGACGTGACCCAGGCCTACGTGGACGGCCAGCCAGCAGTCTAGGCGGTCCGGCGAATAGGCTCGGTAGGCGGCGCGCGACACCCGGGCCCCCGCCACGTGCCACGCGGACCCATGCTTGCACACTGTAAGTTCATAAGGACTATGTTGAAATGCTTGCAATAATCCCGTAGTAATCTCAGAAGTTGCCACAAGCACTAAGCAATTCTCATTATAACAACTTGGAACTGCTCTCGAGAACAATGAATGAAGACGCTAACGAAATTGTTAATTCTCAGCAAGGATTCTTCCTTAAAATAAATAAGAAAAGTATCGTCAACAATCAACTGCCGCGTTGGTCTCTTGGTATATTGTAACAATGGCCTCAGTCTTTCCTGGTTTGCCTGGTTACCATAACACAGGGTTTGTGACTAGGAAGGTCACAGTTTGGGTCCTAGTTTAGGACTAGGAAAAGTTATTGTTCTGTGTGGAAGTTGTTATTATTTAGATATTATTTCTTATCGTCTGAATTTGGTAGTGCCTGGCTTCTTCTTTGCACTCTAGTGTTACTGCGTTAAGATCTCTATTTTTGCAGGCGTGACCAGCTGCTCCAGCTCTTATACATTCCTTACGAAGTAAAGTAATAAATATTGTAACCTGAGTAGCGTTTAACACACGAATAATTTCGGTCAATGGCACCTGGTTTCTCCACTTGGTCGGTCACCCGAAAACAATCGCTGGTGCGCATTACGAAAAATTGCGGTTTTTGCAAAATCTCCTCCTAATGGCAGTAATAGCCATGTTAATATTAATTTGATTTGAAAGCAAATATTTGTTTTGGTTTTTACTGTTGATAACTTAATAGTTTTAACCTTCAACCTCCAAAATTTAATGAAGCTCTTAACGTTAATTGCTAACGTAGTTTTTATAGCCTTTGCTAGCCGAGTTGCAACTTTTATGTCACTCTAAATGACCACCATAATCTGTCCAAAAACAAATTAATACCATTTTCTCAAATATGCTTGGAAATTTGAGCAATAGAAATAAGCTCGCCTATGTACCTACTCGTTCATATTACATACTTGGTTTTAAGTGTCTTACTTGTGCACAATAAAGTATAATACGACCTAATAACCTTCTTCCAGCTAAATCGAAATTGCTGTCCTGGCCAAACACATGCGAGCAGGGGCCGACCAAATAAATTACATAGTAAACTCATATCTGTCGTGTAATTTAAAAATGGAACGATCTTTTACTCCGAAACATAGCAACCATGGAGGTAATTTATCTAAGGTTCTATTTAAATTTCGAACTGGCTTGCAAATAGAAAGCTGTTTATTGAAAAAAAAAAAAGAAACACATGAATCCGGGAAAAAATTATTGTTGTTCGCACAGATCATATAGTATTAGTTGTTCGCGTTGTTCGTCATTGATTATCAAAATTAAAAAGGTCTGCCTAGGTACTAAGTAGTTTTAATTTCCGCGCATTATTTCAGAAAAATACTGTACAAGCCTTGGCCACAACTGGGCATTAATAGACTTACGTGTGCCTCGGCTTCGCCTCGGCCCACATTTACACGTTCGTACATTAGTGCATCTTTTGCTGGCCGCTGCCATAATGTACTGTTATTCGCAAATTACTCATTAGAAAAGCATTATTTCACATGCTATCAAATCAGACGTCTTTGTTTTCGATAAATTCTTTATTAAGGGTTAGAAACGTGCTACGTAAAGAAACGAACAAATGACGACTTTGCAACCAAATTGTAAAGGTTGACCTGCTGTCGACTGTATTCTACCCAGTAACCTAAACTTATTTGATCAGCTGTTTTGTTAGGGTTCCGTACCCGAAGGGTGCCAAACGGGCTCTATCCCTCTACCCTATTACTAAGACTTCACTGTCCGACTGACTGTCTGTCACCAGGCTGTATCTCATGAATCGTGATAGCTAAGCAGTAAAAATTTTCACAGATGATGTATCTCTGTTGCCGCTATAACGACAAATACTAAAAACAGAATAAAATACATATTTCAGGGGTGCTCCCACACAATAAACGTAATTTTTTTTTGCCGTTTTTTGCTCGATATTAATAACGTTAACAGGTAGACCCTTGAAATATTCACAGAATATTATGTTCTATATTTGCTTCAAATATAAATAATTAAATTAAATTAAAATAAATATTTAAGGGGGGCTCACATACAACAAACGTGATTTTTTGCCGTTTTTTTTCGATCTTTGTGTCTAATGTTGTGTAGATAATGGTACGGAACCCTCCGTGCGCGAGTTCGACTCACACTTGGCCGGCTTTTTTGTATTTTTTGTCGACTGTAGTCCTGCTAAAGGTGGAGACTCGTGAGAAATTAATGAGTTTCTTCGTGAAACTCACGTTATCGAATCACCCGTCGCGACGGGCAGCGATTCGATGACGCGTTTCATTTTATTTAACGTCTTCGCCGCTAATAAAATTGGTTCAATTATGTCATTAGTGTACACAGAATGGCAAAGTTATCGAGTAACAGCTCGGCATGCAAGGTTGGTCACGCACGAGCGCCTCTATTTTTCCGTAATTCAATCAAGAGTTGAATACCTTATATTATAATGATGTATTGTAAGAATTTACTCAATCTAATTAGGAGTGTCAAGACTGCCATCACTTGCCATGAATATACAGACGTGGAAGAAGCTTATATCGGCACTAGCCCCCGCGGCCGGACTAAAGGTATTGAAGATAAAGAATAAAAATTGTGACACTCCTTATTAACAAAAACACGAGTTGTTCTTCAGAAATAAACTTAACATAGACCTTCACCCACACTCTACTCATCGATACAAATGACTTATTTAAGAAGAAACCAACCTTAAAATCCTGAAGAAAAAAAGGTTTTGAAATAGCTAATATACTTTTCGCGTTTTTAGAGTAGGTACCATTTTAAGAGTAACTTGTATTTACACGTTCGATCAATCTCCTTAAATCTATAGGGCCTTTGTAAGGCAACCCGTTTAATCAATGCTATGCCAGACATTGCCTGGTTCGATTGACTTACCCAGTATAACAGTCCCGACGAACAGGCTAAGCGTCACGATGGTGAAGGTGGAGAATCTCTGTAAATATATTTGTTAACAATATAAGTACAAAAAGAACTATTCTATTCAACCTTTTTTTATCTAGTCTACATACGTTCCACTGCAGGGCACACAGAGAGAGAGTATAAGCTTAGTTACCGCGTGCCCACCGCGGATTGGCAATTTCAAGCGCTGAGGAATGTGACCACCTTAGACACTCAGCTTTACTTCTATCTTTCTAATCAGCTCATAAACAAAGCCCACTGTTGGGCATAGGCCTCTTCTCTTTCACGCCGACCTATCCCTACCAATCTAGCCTATCTCTCTACTCAGGTTTACTTAGTTTTAAAAATAAGTATATGCCACGTCAATGGAGATGCCAGTGTCATTGATCGCATGCACTAAAATAGCATGACAAATATGGCAAGGTCGACCGGTCGCCTGCATTTCCAACCAAACATGTAAACGCTGAGCCGCAGATGCGCAAAGTATGCGGGTCACTTAAGCTCACTTTTATCAACTTGATACTAAGTAGTTACTTATACGGTAAGACATGAAGAAAATACATGACTCTGTAGTATGAGATCGGCAGAACGCTTGCCTCACATTTGAGAGGTCGTGGGTTTGAATCCCGGCATGTAGAATCAGTTTGTTTTCAAAGTTACGTACATTAATAAATTCGTAGTAGAAATAAAATAAATAAATAAATGAATATTTACATACAGGCACATACATTGCTTCTGGCCCCACACTAGGATACCCTGTGTCGTGGGAACCAGAAACAACGACATCACAAACATCTAAACATATATCACTTGCTAAGCCAAACATCGTGAGGAAACCCACTTGCCTAAAGAGATCACGTACCTCAGCGCTTCAAATTACCAATCCGACGTGGGCATGCATGGTGATTAATCCGATGCTGCATGAGAAGGCATTTGCTCTATAGTAGGACGTATAAATAGGCTGCTTATTATGGTGGTGACATTCTCAATTCAACTTTAGTTATAAGTTATAATTTAGCACGTGGGTGTTCTCTACACAGTTACGAGTGACATAGCAACAAAACTGTTAAGGTTGATGAGGTGTTTCGTGAGAACGATGCGAAGTACAAAGTGAGCTCGAACTAGCGAACCAATCGATTGGAAAATCTATTTTATATAGTATTTTAAATATATTAAAAAAATGATTTTGAGGTCTATTTTTTATGTATGTTCAGCGACAATAAAATTCTTTACCACATTGTCTGATTTCAGTTATTGTTTCTTTTTGGGGTTTTTTGTATATATTTGGTCAAGATCTGTTGGTGGAATCCATGACAAATGAATTCCACCAACAGAATCTTCTTTCTTTTTAGTGCGTGTTTTCATAAAGTCGGTTATTTTATCATTTTAGAACCCACGGCCTAGAATCTAAGGCCATTACAAGATTGCATCTTTGCTAAAGACGGTTTTGATGGAGGCGATATGTCGTTTTTCTGAGGCACACCAACTGCTGACCGCGGTCCCCCAGTGTGCGGAAAACTAAGGGAGTGTGTCTCTAAAAGACAAAGTCGTTCAATAGGGTCATATCAGTATGGCAATGGTTGTTTCATTGACACTGTTGGTAGTCTACAGGGTGACTTTGAATTCATTCACCGTATTTTGAGGAAATGTACATTTTATTTCGAAAAACGGTATTATTAATGATTCAACAGTAATGGTAAAACATATTTCTAAATATTCGTGATTTCCGACCTTTTGCTCGAAACTGTGAAACCAAATTCAAAGTGGTAGGAAGTACTGTTACCTTAATATAAGTTTTCTAATATGTTAAAAGCTTAAGAGTATAACGTCCAATTGATTGCACAAACAATTAAAAAAGTCGCCTCGCGCGATTCGATTTAATTTGCCCTGGTCTACTAAGCAATACCAGCATCATGTCATTACCATTGAAATGACATTGTGCTGGTATTGCTTAGTTGTCTACCAAATAGAGGGAAATAACAGCTATCGTCGTGCTATTGAATAACTTTGTGTGTATTAGACTGTAGGGCCTGGTGTAGCTCACCTCTTTGCGTATTCCGGGGAAGATGGCGAGGAAGGCGACGTAGACGGTGAGTGCGGCGAGCAGCAGCGCGAGCGCCGGCACGTCCGCCGCCACCGCCGTGCGGTTGTGGTACGCATACAGGGTCGGCCCGCCTTCCTCGCGGAACGCGTCGAACCACCCCTTCATCGCTCAACCAGCCTGGGGACAGGGGATAGACGAAATTAGTACGGAGCTGGTGACAACAAAGATGCAGTAAGACTGACCCTCGGTTTCTAGTTCTATTATTTGGTCAAAGTGCATACAAAAAAAAAACTGTCACCTGTTAACGACAGATTAACAGAGTCTGCCCCCCTTCCTCGCGGAACGCGTCGAACCACACCTTCATCGCTTGACCAGCCTGGGGACGGTGTACGGAGCTGGTGAGGAAGATGCGATGAGAATTACCCCCGGTTTCTAGTTCACTAGCAATCGTTTAATCTACTCTTTTTACAGCAGTCGGCCAGTGTTACAACAAAACAAAAAAACTGACAGCTGTTAACGATGATAACGAAACTGACACCCCTTCATCGCTCAACCAGCTTGGGGGGCAGGGGACAGACGAGGTGAGCACGGGTTTGGTGGCAAGTAAGATACGTTAAGAATTATCTCCGGTTTTTCGTTTACTAGCATTCTGTTAATCTACGACAGCTGTTAAAAGCAAAGTAACAGGGTCGGCCTTCCTTGCGGATCGCGTCGAACCACCTCTTCATCGCTCAACCAGCCTGGAGACAGGGGATAGACGAAGTGAGAACGGATCTGGTGACAAGGAAGGTACGGTGAGAATACCCCGGTTAACAATCTGTTAATCCACTATCTTAACAGCAGTTAGCCATCATCATCATCAGCCATTTGACGCCCACTGCAGGACATAGGCCTCCTTCGTGGTTTTCATAACCACGAGGGGTTTTGCCGTAATCGCCACGCTTGGCAGGCGGGTTGGCGATTAGCCAAAATGCATAAAAATAATTACAGCCATTAACGGTGGATTGACAGGGCTTTTATGGCTCAACCAGCCTGGGGACAGGAGACAAATAAAGTAAGTAAGGGTCTGGTGATAAGGAAGACACGATAAGATTTAGGGTCATCGTAGCGCATGAAAAAAACGTGGTGTACAAAGGCCCTAAAAAAATTACAGAAATATGATTATTATTCATATACTGGGTGTACTCTCCCGGAAACGGGAATTCTTGAAAACATTAACTGAGTATGAGGCCCATTTGGATAACGTACTATGTTTTTCGGGATTTAGTTGTTTTCTCTATAGTAGTAGAAGTAGTACAAAAACGCGGGAGGAATCCGCTCAACTAGCGCGCCGCGCGATTTTATTAGGTTTTATTGGCAATATTCTCGGGAATAGTAGGTACATCAAGAGCTGTGGGGCTATAAACAACAGCATGTCGCTCTTGCTTTGCATAACTTAGCTCAACAATTTATAAAACGATGATATTCACCTTATGAAGTAGTTATTTAATCCTTACGAACGTTTTGCTATTCGAAGTAATTGTGGCGTAAAAGGTCAGGGAATTACAATATTAGCTCAGAGTTTTATGCAAATTTTAAAGCATTCAGACAAAATACCTAGCTGGCTCAATTATGTTGGCTAAATTATTTACAAACCGCTCAATATTGGTATTAGTTTTGCATCAAAATGTTATTGCATTTTGCGAAGAAGTTTAAATGTTCAAGGAGATGTTTTGCTCACTATTTCAACACCTGGCTCCGTTTTGCAGTTTACCGATAAAACGTTAAGTACTTTTTTTATTTGAAAGACTACGTACCAAGTTCATGTACTTATTTCACTCAATGTACTTAATGCGAAATTAAAGCAAGCCAATAATATCGCTTTAAAAGTTATGAAGAATATATAGTGTGTCACACGGATGACATAAAACGATTTAACAGAATCTGTGAATGCAGCTATAATCTTTCTAGTATAAAAATCAATTACCACATGTACGACGGAGCATCACTTGAAAACGGCTCGACCGATTCGGACGATATTTTTTTTCGTTGCGTTCGTGATGTATGAACGATTTTTTTTTGGAAATCCACTTTAGTAAATTGCACCCGTACGAACTTGGGGCGCGTAACTAGTTAGTTATAAAACGAAATCATCTCCGGCATAGTGAGCGGTCGGCAATGATAGTTAAAAATATAGATGTCTAACTAGCGCTAAAAAAGACCCCACGTTCAATTGTGGGAAGACGGGCGGGGCTTGTCAATTGTGTCAGTCGGAGCGAGTTCAGTATTATCCGACAAAATTTTTATCCGGTGGCACACGGTGGCCGCCATTTTGTCCTACCACCGTCTGACCGCCATTTTGTACCTACATATTTCGGCGGGTTATACATCATGAAGTCGATCATTAGACGTTTTTGTATAAAACCATTCATAAGATACGCTGTCAATTACTATCGACAATCGCCCAATCACCGTTAACGTCGTCACGCATGGCGCACAGAATGAACCAATCACAGAGTGATTCATCTTGCGCTCATTTCATTGGTACAGACATGTACAGACTAATCGAGAGGACAGGGACCGTTTTTGAGAGTGATTTTTGTAGGAAGAAATACTGCTACGGTTTTTTTATTTGTAGGTGATCGGTTAGTCCCGAGTGTCCGGGTCACGTCCGGATGCTACATTCAGTGAGCAACGTTCTCTCAAAACTGCTGTTGACTACGCAGATCACCGCTGCTCAATCGCAGCTCGCCACATCTAAGACCTTTCGAAATTGTTGGTAGAGAACTGATACTTTACAAACGTTGTCGCGGTGTGTCTCTGCTGCTGCAAATGCCAGCTGACTCAGTATAGTGTTGAGGGTATGATTTTCCATTTGTACAATACTTGGCATGAAGCGACCTCTGGGCTGTTTATAGGCTGCTTGGAATAGGACATGAATAGCTATTGAGGACAAATAAACCGTTTTGAAGTCGTGTTTAATCATTCTTATGAAGTTCTGTAGAGTATGCAAAATCCAATGAAAATTCTGCTGTTTGAATGAGAAAGGGAAACCCTGTACCACTTAGTATTTAAACTGCATTTGAGGAGTGTTCTAGATGATTCGTGTTTTTATAAAGAACACAGTATATTTCTAACAGCAGAATTTTCCTTATTTTTATATTTAAACTGCATTTGAGGAGTGTAACGAATCTTGTTTTTAATAGCGAGAATTGGTATTTTCTAATTATCAACTTGAAATGGGTACAAAAATTCACCCCTGTTAGAAAAAAAAATACTGGTAGTTTTGATATTAATAAAAACCGGCCAAGTGCGAGTTGAAATCGCGCACGAAGTGTTCCGTACCATTATCTATACAACATTAGACAAAGATCGAGACAAGATAGATTAGGTACATTGAGAACAGCGCCATCTATAGAACATTGACGACATGACATCGGCGCTGTGACGGTTAGGGAGCACTCCTTAAATATTTATTTTATTCTTTTTTTAGTATTTGCTGTTATAGCGGCAGTAGAAATACGTCACCTGTGAAAATTTCAACTGTCTAGCTATCACGGTTCATGAGATACAGCTATGTGACAGACAGCCAGACAGACAGACAGACGGACAGTGGAGTCTTAGTAATAGAGTCCCTTACACCTTTGCGGTACGGAACACTAAAAAATGGAGCTCAGGCTGAAGTAATGAAGGTTCAAAGCTAAAAACCGGCCAAGTGCAAGCCGGACTCGCGCACGAAGGGTTTCGTACCATTATTTATACAACATTAGACACAAAGATCGAGAAAAAACGGCAAAAAATTACATTTGTTACATGGGAGCCCTCGTGAAATTTTTATTTTATTTTGTTGTTATAGCGACAACAAAAATATATCATCTGTGAAAATTTCAACTGCCTAGCTATCATGGTTCATGAGATACAGCCTGTTGATAGACAGACAGACAGACAGATGGACAGACAGACAGACAGACGGACAGTGAAGTCTTAGTAATAGGGTCCCGTTTGGCACCCTTCGGGTACGAAACCCTGAAAAGTTGCTCACATACAACTTTTCAGGGTTCTATAAAATTCAATGTCACTTGTTACATCTTTTAGGTTTGCATCAAACAGCTCAATCAAATACAAAATATTTTATTTCGTTATCAAACTATATCTTGCACCATAAATAACTGCCATAAATCAAACAGAAAGTTTAGGATCGTGCTGTTTGTTCTCCATAAGAGAAGGGAGGTGCACCAAATCGCGATTGAGATGTCGCGATGTCGTGAGTTGACTATCTTCACATCCACTAGACAGAGGCCATGGCGTGATGTGGCAGATTTGAATGTCGAATATGATGAAGAGGTACAGTATACAGTCCCTGAGAACAGGCCCCGGGGCCCAGATATCTCGTCGTGTCCGGAATGTGTTGCGAAAGCACATTGTACCGGGACTAAACAAGTACAAACAGAAGTACTCAACTCGAGAAACCGCTTCATTTTCGACACAGTACAGATGAAAACTCGTCAACTTTCACGTAAAAGCACTCTACTCAGTTAGGTTACAGGTGATTTTCCAATACAAATGTAAAGGTTCTTCAAAATAATTACCAATGGTGGAGTTGTGGCAGTAACAATCTAACAGTGGTTACAGGCATTCAAGAAGAGTAAGTTTTCCTTATACATACGGGATGTTTCAGACAGTTCAAGTAGAACTTAAGCTTTCAAATAGTGCCATATCAGACAAAATTGTTAAATAATGACTATCTGCATCCTGCGGGCGAATGCCATTTTGGAGTGGCACTGTGTCATTGAATGTCATTCTTTTCATCAATACAACTTATGAGTTACCGTAAGCACTGACTCTCTCCCTGAAAGAAGGCCTCTGCCCTACAGTGGGACGTATATAGGCCGCTTATAAGCACTGACTGAAAATCAGATCTTCCTCAGCACAACGCTGAGTCAGCTGCCTTTTGTGGCGACTTAGACACACCACAGAATACATCTATGGTCCTGTTTTATTTATTTCATTTGTCTATTGTGTAGGTATATGCACAACAACAGAAAGAACACTATTTGGTTTACTTTATGCTACTTATCTGTTTATTTTGTTTCTGTGATGTGTCTTGTTGGTATAATAAATGTATTTCTTTCTTTCTAACTTTTATTAGTGTAGGTACCTAGTGTGGCCGCCACTCCGATAGACTAACAAACGTCAATGTGAACTCATACAGCAGCGTCGCGTTTCACTTGTTTCACTTGTTTCACAGGCTTCTCTCAGGGAGAGAGTATGGGCTTAATCACCACGCGTGCCCACCGCGGATTGGCACATTTAATGTTTCCAACTAAACTTCAATACCTGATCTATCTAGCGAATGTATTAAACAGCTGATAAGAGTTGGTTTCATAGTTTTTTTTTGTATTTTTAAACGGAATAGTGTCCCCTCAAGTTCGATCGGACGTTTCTGAAACATTCCGAGAAATCGTAAGGTCTGTCTCTTCTGTATTTTTCTTCGACTGTGCGATTGTATACCGGTACCGGCTCTAGCGCCTTCGGGAAACGGATGCAGATTGTGCAGCCTCGTTTCATAGCTTAACTGCCGTGTAATTAAATAACGACCAGGTACTAGGTTTCAAAATGCACGAAAAGATAATGACGAAATGCAGATTAGGTACTCGTTTATCGAATAGCTAGGAAAGGACCCGAGATTGTAGACAGACTAGTGATCACTTCATGGTGAAGAGTAGGTGATCAGCGCGGCGGAAAGAAATAATATAAGATGATGCATCATCATCAGTGAGCTAAATAGGTAGAGTTTTTTATTAGATAAACTTTATTACCTTAATTCCTGACGTTAAGTGTGTAAGAACAGTCGACAGCAGGCCTTTACATTTTTAGGGTTCCGTACCCAAAGGGTAAAAACGGGACCCTATTACTAAGACTTCGCTGTCTGTCTGTCCGTCCGTCCGTCTGTCTATCACCAGGCTGTATCTCAAGAACCGTGATAGCTAGAGAGTTGAAATTTTCACAGATTATGTATTTCTGTTGCCGCTATAACAACAAATACTAAAAACAAAATAAAATAATTATTTAAGGGGGGCTCCCATACAACAAACATGATTTTTTTGCTGTTTTTTTATCTTTGTGTCTAATGTTGTATAGATAATGGTACGGAACCCTTCATGCGCGAGTCCAACTCGCACTTGGCCGGTTTTTTTGTTGCAAAGCCGTCCTTAACATAGGTAACTAATTAGAGTGCACGTATGTAAAAGTTGATGTGCTGTCGACTGTACGTGTTATAAAAAAATACTAAAGAATGTAACGGTGTAAATATCTTTACACATATTTTTTCAGATTACTTTCCTCCTGTCTATCTTTTTAACCGACTTCAAAAAAGGAGGAGGTTATCAATTCGACGCGTATTATTTTTTTGGTTATGTTCCTCCATACCTCCGTCAAATCTTAACCGATTTCGACAATTCTTTTTTTGTTCGAACAGGTATAATGTCCCATTTTAATTTGGTGAAGGTCTGATGGAGACTTACAGAGATGGAGAACGAAACTCTTCAATGGACAGCAGTAAATAAGGCCCTAATGGGGCCCATCCTTTAGTAATATCCGTATGTTTCATAAAATAGCGTAAAAGTCCCAAGTCCCAAGTTAATTTGGTGATGTAATGGTGAAGACTTTCGGAGATTTTAAAATTTAGAACATCGAATTTTAAAGTAACGAATTAAGTAGGGTAAATTACGGTAATAAGGGAATTATTTATTTTTCTCCCACTCCCCTACTTAAAATTGAAAAATAAATTTTTTTAAATAAAAAATAAAAACAGACTTTGAAACACTCAGCACTAAAAAGTTAGAAATAATTTAAATAATTAGAAGTATTTATACGTGTAGTTATTGTAGAAGTATAATTTGTAGTCGGTGCCCAGTTTCAAGACCAGGTTTTTATTTTTTATTTATTTAAATCAGAACTTAACAATTACTTCACCCACTCTAGATTTCTTCCGGATTTTCATTGCTGCTTCGCCTTTTGATAAAACATTATCACTGACAACTACCTACCAACTAACTATCTTCCATCCGGTTTTTATTCGGTTTTTAGGGTTCCGTACCCGAAGGGTGCCAAACGGGGCCCTATTACTAAGACTTCACTATCCGTCTGTGTGTGTCTGTCTATCTGTCACCAGGCTGTATCTCATGAACCGTGATAGCTAGGCAGTTGACATTTTCACAGATGATGTATTTCTGTTGTCGCTATAAGGAAAAATATTAAAAACAGAATTAAATAAATATTTTAGGGGGGCTCCCATCCTCCCATACAACAAATTTGCCGTTATTTGCTCGATATTAATAACGGCAATAGGTAGACGCTTGAAATATTCACAGAATATTTAGTTCTATGCTTGCTTTAAAATCGTAATAATAATATTGGAAGAAATCTCTTACAGAGATAAGCTCGCCTTTGTACATGTAATTTCTTATATAATGTCCTGTTAAAAGTCTTGTGTGCAATAAAGTATAATAATAATAAAAATAAATAATTAAATTAAAATAAAATAAATATTTAAGGGGGGCTCCCATACAACAAACGTGGCTGTTTTTTCTCGATCTTCGTGTCTAATTATAGATAATGGTACGGAACCCTTCGTGCGCGAATCCGAGTCGCACTTGGCCGGTTTTTAGTAGTTGTGAGTTAGTCAGTAGGCGCATCTATTAAGCTAAATAAACACCCCTTTAGAACTTGGCTAGGAAGTGAAACTGACATGACAGTGAGTTCGTTTTCTGGCAAACTTTGAGCATAACAACATCTTAAGATGACTGCCAGCAAAAACATAGTTTTCTTACAGTTGACAGCCCAAAATTAGCTACGCCCTTTTGCGGGATATCAGCACTTGAGTTAAGCTTGATAAGAACTGGCATTAGCGGTGGTAGCGGAGCGGGAGACCGCCGGCTTCTCATTCGGGAGGTCGTGGGGTTGAATCCCGGCATGTACCAATGACTTTGTTTTTCTATTATTCAGAAACAAAACCACAGTTTTGAAGGGCGCTTCGCCAACAAACTGCTTTGTAGTTTGGCGAAATTGTGTACTAATATTATAAGGTTTTAAACAAAAAAAAAATAAATAAACAATATATAATATATCAGTCTATCATTTACCGAATCCCCTCATAACGCAAAACCTGAAAACCGTTTCTTCATATGAACATTATAAGGTGTGAAAGCAATAAGTAAGACCAAAGATTATGGAATCAATTAGTTTATTTATAGTACGATTTACCATTTAAAAAATATGAAAATTAATATAATTCCTTCACATTATAGAAAGAGACTATTTTACATTATGGATAGAATAAAGAACAATGTACAACCTGATTTCTCCCAGGGTATCCAAAATCACGTCCGCACTGACCAAGCTCTCAAGTTTCACTGCCGTCTGCGCTGAGAGCGCACTCTTAACTAACTTTTATATCATGACAAAGTATTTCCGGATAAAATATTACGATAAAGTTGCACATCAAGGTATAATGACAAAGACTCAAGTTAATATAGGTTAATTATTGTATTCATTATTGTTTATTTCCTAACATTCAGTATCGGTAAATCTAACCACTTACAAGAAGCAAAAGTCTTAAATTCTCAACAATTTTTTTGTATTAAGCAATCTTGAAACTAATTGTCAATTTTAAACATTTGCAAGTGTATCGTATCGTATCAATAATGTATTAAATACTTTAGGTACCATTGCGACCGGTGATCATCAAAAATTGACTAGAGGGGTACAACTTCTGTGTCCATAGCCCGGGTGATATGGCTCAATTACTTAGATAGATAGATAGTATATTCTTATTAGTTCAAAAGTTTCCGGTACTTTGTCTGGTAATACAAAAGTCCTTGTCATTTCAATCATTTGCGATTTATGTGCACCTACATAGGACGTAAATAAAACCTCATGGATAGTTTGGCGATTTAGATGGATACATAGAGAGCAATATTGCACGACCAGAAAAAAAATTCACTTGTGCTGTAGATTGATAAATGATTTTGATTATTCCGTGTGGCGCCGGTTTAAGATAGCGTCACTCCATTTCCTTCCGTGGATGTCGTAGAAGGCGACTAAGGAAATAAATTACTATGAGACGGGCAGCAGCGTCTTCCTGAGATTCCAACCGCATACTGCGATCGCCAGCCCGCCTGCCAAGCGTGGCGATTTGTGGCGAAACCCTTCATGGTTAGCAAAAGCATGAGGGAGGCCTGTGTCCTGCAGTGGGCGTTAAGTGGCTGATGATGATGATGATGATGATGAATTGGCGCCCTTATTGCTAAAAGCTATTTCTTTCAGACAATGCTACGATTAAGTGTCGATCTTAAGTGCAGTTTTATATACTAATAAATAATAATTGATAACTAACTTCCACACAACACAATCACTTGTCCTGGTCCCAAACTAGGATACCCTGTGCTATGTTAATCAATCAAGGCGCCAATTGTACCTTTGTAAATATTTTGTGTTTATTTTTGTCCGGTGTAGAATAAAGAATGTTCTTATCTTATCTTAATACTGTTAATATTTTGTTAATATTGATGATAACTTAGCTCTAAATCGTAATTTTAGCCCGTGTAAGGCCTTCCGTGTATTAAATGAGTTAATGGCGTCATGGATATCATGTAAGCCTTACTTTCAGAAATCTAATGACAACGATTTTCTTTTAATTCAAGAAGAAGAAAGACATTTATTATACCGATAAGACACATTATAATTGAATTATGTTTAGTGCTTAGCTCGTAGATAGGTAGACAATTGATAAAGAAAATTACGTTTTAAAAGTTTTAGAAGTCATATGTGGGTTAGACCGATAAATTCCACAGATGTACCTAATGCGACATATTAAACATATGTTAATAATTCCATGACGATCTTAAGTAAGGAATAATCTGTAACAGTAACACCCGTGCAACGTTTCAAAGCCTCGTCATTAGACACCTGTTAATCATCAGTTTCCTTGACTAGTTAGCAAGTATCTGAGAGCAATTAAAGGGCGAGTACCGTGCTGCATGATGTTTAAACAAACCCATAAAAAGGTTTGACCTTAAAGTCATGGTTGAGTGTACTTGACATCAATCTCGTAATGGCGGGTCGGAAGTGCGTGTCTGCTCCACGGTAGTTACATACGAACCGGAAGAATGTGTTATTGGCATTATGATTTACAATTTATTATTCCTTCTGTGGTTCATATGTGTGTGCGTGTATAGTTATGGTAGGACAAACGTCGTTAGTTAACCTTCGTGAAGGAAAACCGGTCGTGCGTGTTTAACGCCTGCCACACACTGGCGCGGTCGCGGTCGCGGTGGCTGCCGCGGCCGCAATCCATACAATGCAGCCAGTCTACTAAAAGCATATACATAGTTGTTCTATAGAATTACATTAACACGACAATTATGGTTATTTGCCACTATTTTACAGTCCATTAAGCAATCGCTTTGTAATGTAATTTTAATGGTATAACCCTTGCAAGTTAAACAAGCACATTGCGAGAAAAATAATACAAAGCGGGAGACGCTGAGTTGAGTTGCACAGGTTAAGCTATTGGAATGCGATTGGTTAGTAGACTACAAACGGTGTAAATAAAACAGACATTGCCGATCTGATATCAGTTGAGAGCTGTTAGAATTTAGAAGACTCGACCCCCAGATGTTTTGGATGGACCGCGATCGCCACCGCGACGTGCTAGTAGGAGTATGTGGCTGGCTTAAGACCATACTTTGGACGCAGTGCATGCGCACAATGGCAAGCAAAATATAACAGAGGTCATTCATCTATGTGATAAATTAAAAATTTTTGCTATTTTAATCATCCACTTAATAGTGGGTTTAGCACAGGGTTTTAATACATTGAAGTAGTTAAGTTGTTTGCTATGAATCTCACTTGGGTGGAATATTATAATAGTGAGGTTTTGCCTTGCAATAAACTTTAGCAAGGATATATAGAGTCATAATATTAACTGTGTTATAGTACTTAATAGCATGTAACATACAAATTATCGTTTACATTTGAGTCTTATGATTTAAGGGGCTCCATAGAGTAAGACTAGCGCCCCACCGAGAAAAAAGAATCATATCTTTTTTAGACATCGAATTTGCTCTCTCAATCATGTTAATAGTGATTTTTAGACACAGACACTTTTTGCAAATTCAATCTGTAAAAAAAGATATATTTTTTCCCTCGGTTACTTTTACTCTATGGAGCCCCTTAAGAGTGATTGAGCAATCAGTATGGGCCTCGTCGGAAATATACATCATGGAAGGCAATTTTTAAATAAAAATGTACTCTTTGTTATTACACTTTACAGGGTTATCTCGTTATTGCGCAATTTCTGAAACACGTAATTTACGACACTGTTTTACGACTTTGGTTTTTGTGATTAAGTTTTTTATTTGTTTTATTAAAATTTTATGTGTCTTCGCTGTGATATACTTATGTAGAATAATTTGCTTATCGGTGGCTGTAAAGGGTGTCCCAATAAGAGTGCACGATTTAAATTTTACGCCATTTTTTTCTTTGCACGTAACAGCTCTGTAATTTAACAGCTGACATCAACGATTGTTCCGATTATTAAAAATGCAGCTCTACACAATTGAACAGCGCGTTATCATTGTAAAAATGAGGCCGGAAATGTAGTGCCTTGGGTGACAGTGAAATGGGACTTCGTTACAGGAACGTTGTAACGGAGTTCTTGTGGCCTGAACTGGATGGTATGGATCTAAACGATGTATGGTTTCAGCAGGACGGCGCCACCTGCCACACCGCGTACGAAACAAGCGATTTATCGGAGCAACGATTTCCAGGCGAATCAGTTGGCCGCCAACATCGTGCGATTTAACGCCCTGCGATTTCTTTCTTTGGGGTGTTTTAAAATTTCAGGTCTATACGGATAAACCACAAACAAATCCACAGCTCAAGGCCGAGATCCAAAGCGTCATTGTTGAGATAGAGCCACATCTTTGTCAAAATGTCATCGAAAATTTAATGAAAAAAGGAATAGCCTGTGTTCGAAGCCGCAGTGGTCATATGCCGGATATTTTATTCCATACGTAATCGTAACATGTCTAGTTTACAATGCAATAAAAATATCATCACTCGCTAAAAAAATAATGCGTTTTTCTTTTAAATTAAATCGTGCACTCTTATTGGAATACCCCTTACTATAAGCGCGAACTTCATCAAATCATGATATTTCGAAAAATATAAATCTGAAAAAATGCTTTAAATGTCGGTGTAAAACGCAAAATCTGATTGAGGTGTTTAAGAAATTGCGCATACAAATCTATATAGTCTATGAATCTCATTGAATTCAGTGCTTCATCTCGACTTACGTTCTTAATTAAATTCAATATTTTCTAATTAAGTCCAAGAGCGTACATTTCAATATCAGCACCCGCCCCTCACAGGTTAAATGAATCGGTTTTAATCCTTACATATAAAGAACATCAGTCATGCAGAGGAGTCACGTGGACTTGAGCGATACAGTATTAAACATGTTCAACTTTGATTGATCGTCAATTATTTATTTTGCGGTTGCTATGAATACACAATACATTTAACCAGGATGCTTGCACTGGCAAATAGCAAACAATAAATGATTGTGACTATTGATACTGGTACAGGCACCCATAGCATGAGTAGTAATCCCAATAGCTGGTACAGTCGACAGTGTATCACTCTTTACGTCCTTCGAAATACATGTACTCTAATCAGTTACGTTACGGGCGACTTCGAAGCGAAAATGTGAATATTGAGGTGCTGTTGACTGCCGACACTACACGCGTTGCATAAAAGCGAGTATTATAAGAAGCCTGTATAGGTAATAATAAACTCATATTTTTATACACGCTCGGCACAGACGAGGGTTTGCCTCTTGTCACGATCCAGACCTTTTTCGCTTCACCGATGACCGAGCGTTGCTGGGTATTTTATTTTTTTGGTTAATTGTGTTTTTGGAAGAAGGGAAAAAAAAATCGGACTGGAGACATGTGGTCTGGACTCGAACCGGGGTCTTATGGTTTCGGGATCACTCGATTTCCCACCTGAGCTATTACCTGAAAACGCATATAAAACGACGTTTTCTAAAAATGAAACCTGGCTAGATCGATTTATCGCCTCTAAAACCCCCGGCATACTTGAAAATCGTTGCAGCCGTTTCATGAAGGGAAGGAAGTAGGAAGGATTGTGGATGTGCAACGTCAGGGAGTGAACCGGTATTAAACCTGGGAAGAATTATTCAAAATTGCACTGAACAGAAGAACTGACTGCATTGATACCTCCAATGATGGATATGCGCTCTAAGAAAGCCATAAAAGCGGATAACGCCACGTGCTGCTTATGATCTGTGCACTCTTTATTTATTAATATTTAGGAAAACAATGTGATATTAATTTATTTGTTCCATCTGTCAGGCCAGGAAGATTTATTTGTTAGCTGAGTTTTACAAGTTGTCCGAAAAAAAAAATGTAGATACAAAACACAAAAACAAAACAACAATTCTTCATGCTTAGGAGTGGCATCCAAGTGTTTTGTTATAAAGCTCATAATGTCTTTTAAACGGCAATGAAATTTGAAGGGAATCTCACACAATATTTAGTCCACTCTTTTCCTGACGACATTCTAGGTTTGGGACTGGCAAACCCTAAATATAAATATTTTGAAGATATACAACTTTCAATCGATGTCTTCTTGCTATCGTCACAACGTTGGGTTACCGACGGCCGGCTCACAGCCTCTTATATTTTTGTTCTTTTTTCGTAGGTACATATTCAAGAGTGTGTTACGTGAGGTTCATGGCCGAACAACTTTCAAGGTTTCACTACGTACCAAGGTCTTGATAGCTACGCCAATCGAGACTACTACAAAATGACGGCTATATTAATGCTGAGTGCATCCAAGGAAAACAATTTTGATAGATAAGTACTCAGTTAAATGAAACATAATGCATCTTAGATTACTTACCAGTAATGGGTACATTTGCCTTGTGAATTCACAGAACTCGCTATATAGTAACGTGAGTAATCATCCATGTATTTTAAACGTCTTTTTTATTACGCTATAAAAATTGAGGATTTCATCTTGAACATAAAGTATAGCGGCCTTATTTATAAAAACACGATTGCTTAAAACGCTGATTAAAATAGTCTGTGTTGGGGTGGAGATTTTACAAGGAAAAGTTGTAACCACAGATTAAATAAACTCACTCTTAGGAGTGCTTTAGACTCTAAAGCAGTCAGTTTATTTAATCTGTGACACAGACTCACAGACTATTTTAATCGGCGTTTTAAGGAATCGTGTTTTTTATAAATAAGACCGTTAATTTACAGTATTATATCTAAAAACACGATTACTTAAAACACTCCTCAGAGATACTTTAAATAGTCTGTTGTAAGGGGAAAGACGTTACCACAGATTATTTAAACTGCCTCTGAGGAGTGTTTTAGAGGAATCTTGTTTTTATAAATAACACCATTACTACTTTGAGTATTACTTTGGTTCTTTCCAAACGTTTATAGTTACACGGTGAATCTTCATTATTTTGTTGGCAATTTCGAACTTCGAAAAGTTCGAAATTACCAACAAAATAATTAGCTGTTTCCTAATTAAAATTAATTTCGGGGTTGATGGGATTTGGTTACACCTAATACAAATCTAAAATAACACTAGAACCGCTGCTTTTCGTTCTAATCGTCAATTATCGATTCATCGATTCGATTTTACACTGTTATATTACGAAGTTTAATTTTGAAGGGAAATGAAGGCTGAATTTGCCATATAATTAAGTATTCTCTGTAGGCAGCCGAGTGGTTGATTTCCACCAGGAAACAGCCATGTCATCGTACCGTTTTTGGGCATGGCCTCAGGCAAAAGGGCATAGACCCCAGCAGCCATGGCCGCTTCGGCCGACATGTACCTATGCGGTTAGCTTTGACCGTTTAATTTTTAAAATTCAGTGCTTTATATCCATTCATCCAATAAAGTTCTATTTGTATTGGGTTCAGAGGGAATGCTGCTGGTACAGTTTGACATAAAAATTGTTATTATTTTAGTACTTCCTTTAAATGATATTTGAGCGTTCGATATTTAGGTGCGCATCAGTATAACTTTGACTTAGGTATCCCTGAACACCTAACCTTCTCGCATATCCAATAATACCTAACCATTTGTCAACCATGGCATAAGGCTGAGTGGAGACCTTTTTGGTGCATAATACGTAAGACTGTATAATAATTTTAAGTTTAATTTATTCTATTGTATTTTTATGTGCCAAATAAAGATTATCCTATTCTATTCTAACTCTACGACCATTTTTTGAAGTGTTACTACATTTTAAATTAAACTTTTTTATTTCTGGTACCTTTATTGCACTGAGATTTCAGGGATATTTTTAATAAAATATTTTTTTGTTTATTTATCAATAATGTGTGTTTAAAATGGCACGCGTTCTTACAGATCAAAACCGACGTTCTTATGAATTTTTTTATGAAAACAGCAATTAAAAAAAAATACTTGTTAATTTTCAGGGCAAACTTAAACATCAGAAGGAAAAAAAAACTTAAATTACTTTTTTACGCCCATTCAGTACAAAATTCAATTTTAAAAATTACCACAAATTGCGATGTTGTACGAATTTTTGGAAAATTTCGAAAAATAATGGTATTTGGCTGCCGGTATTCGTTGCCTTTCGTCAAGCCGTGACGAACACCGAGTTGACAAGAGACACCACGGTTATTCGCACACGCACCAAAAAGATACAACAATTTTTCCGTCGTGTATTCGTCGAAACGACGAAGGTTAGGTGACTAGGGTTAAAGCCAGCGGCCACACAGAAGGGACGTGGGGCGAGGACGCGTCGTTAATGCAATTCACTTTCATACAAAATGTACTGAAGGTACGCGTCGAAGCCCACACAGAAGATACGGGGCGAGGGCGTGATTTCTATACAACGCGTCGCGCGCGTCTTTCCCGCGCCCCGCCCCGCAACCCTTTTGTGTCGCCGCTGCGCGCTGGCTAAGCTTTGTTTTCTGAGTTACGTTACGTACCTACATAATTTGTGAATTTGTGGTAGCAATGACAGCGGTTAGAAAGACTGCACAGTACAAAGACTCTGTCTCTGAGAGAAGGCCTGTGCCCTGTAGTGGGATGCATGTAGAGGCGTTTTTTTTGTTCTCTGAAATGGACACCTAGTTTAACTTGTAACGTTCATTAAGTCACAGTTTCTGTGTTATTTTGAATAAAAATACTTTGATTTTAATTTTGATTTTGCTTACTTATGTATTATTGCATAAGTACATACATAAGCAGCTTCTTCAGAAACACTTGAAAAAACTGACGCCCGACCCAAAAGCATTTTTGACTTTAAAACTAAACAAACTTTATCAATAATATTTCGCTGGGAAATTATGTTTTTTTTGTTTATAAAAATGGTAGTAACTTTTCAATGTTCTTATGATACCTACGGAGCGTACAACTAGTGCTACGCGTATCTAAGATACCAATGTCTCTAATTTCTAATTCACTTTGTAAAAGAAAGGTAGAAAATTTTAATTCCCAAGGTTTCTTGGGAAGAAATTTTAGGCTATACCAAACAAGTGAGACCTTGTGCGAGAACATCTCCTAAGATGTCAAATTCAATAAGTGGGTAGGTAATTTGTGACTTAGGTTTAACAAATGAACACCAAATATTCGTGCCTTAATCCGCCTTAATAAAGTCTTAATAATATTTTAATAATTATTACGATTGGGTATCTAACGAGAGTCTTTGGGGTAATATATCAAACATTCAATAATTAATTAATTAAAGAAAAGAAGAATATTAAATCAAGCTAAGTTTCTTTTAAAATATTTAATGTAAAGATGGCGTCCAAATAAACAAACCTCATTTATTGCGCAAGAGTAGACATAATAGACCGGTACAGGTGACTTGATTAACCACCTGTCTATTCAAAGGGCCGTCGCGCAAGTACTCGTTTTACATTAAGTTTCGGCGTTGCAACTGCAGTGAAGCCAAGGAAGTGCATTTGTCTGAACAAGCTACATTATTGTATACACTTAGCTGCCCGAAGGGCGGGTCGAACAAAAAAAGTAAGTGACGGCATTTGGTCAGCAGTGGGTCATAAATAAAAAAATAATAAAAAAGCACCTACGAAAGTCATGTGTAGTAATTCACGTGGGATTGGGATGAAGAGTACCTACCTATCTCATGTTACCATCGAGGAAGTTATGCTAACTGCACGCCAAAATCCGTTTAACCGTTTAGGCGTGATTGCATGACAAACATCCAAACATGTAGCCATACAAACTTTCACAATATTAGTGTTTCAGAGGTGAGGCTCCAGTGCAAGTAGCATCTTAGGAGGCTGAATGTAAATGGGGCACCTAATGCGGACTTTCCTGCACTTAGCTTCAAGTGTCGGACGAAGTAAGCGGGAGCGGAGCACATTAGGCGCTAGCCTTGCGGGGACTCATGGCCGTCGCAACAAAGGCTTCGCTCTTAAGATAGTTAATGGACGAACAAACATTAACATTAAGAGGGTTTGGAATGCCACTTACATTTTACGCGCGATTGATCTACGGTCTTATTTATAAAAACTCGATTCCTTAAAACACTTCAAAAACGCCGATTAAAATAGTCTGTGGTGGAGATTTTACAAGGAAAAGTTGTAGCCACAGATTAAATAAAGAGAGTTTTAGATTGGTTTTTAGAGGAATTGTGTTTTTATAAATAAGGCCGATAGTGTTTCGATACTACCCACCAGAACATTGAAATGAAAATAAGACATATTATAAAAACAAAAGATCCGACTCCTGAAATTCTCAAACAACCCCTAAAAAATTAGTGGCAGGTCCCACTCCAAGAACTTTTGTCTTTTCTGTGTGGAAAAAAATACTTTTATTATAAACCTATTTAGAGGCTAAAAATTCCACTTGAACCCGCGACCTCTGGCTAACCGTGCCAGCGCTCTTCCGACTGAGCTAATGGGCAAGTGAAGGCATCAGTGATATTTCGAGCCTCTACAAACTTCTCTGTATTACGAACAGGCAGCGACATCTGGCCGAAGCGATTTACATCACTTGCAGCCCCGACCCACCCACTTTGTAGTTAGGTTTTTACATCGGAATGATATCGCTGTACCTACATGATTATATTCTTTTTGTTGTTTTTAAAATTGTCCTCAGCACGGGTTAGTGCAATAAAAAGAATATAATACTTTTATTATGTTCAATTAATATGGATGCCATGTATCTGAAATAAAAATTACTAATAATAAAAATAACAGTTTATGGTGCCTTCTTTTACAGTTGGACCCAATATTTTTTGTCTGCCGTTTTTGTTTCTAGTCTGTATTATTTGTATTGTGGTTATGACCCTTCTCTAAGGCCAAAAATATTGTGTTCAACTGTACCTGTGTGCAGATGACGCTCGTTTTAGCGAATGATAAGGCGAATATTTAATTTAATTCATTTACAGAAACATAATACACAATAATAACAGACTTATATTTAGCTCACAACAATGAAAAATCTGAAAACGTTCTCAAACTATTTTAGATTGTAGCAAATCCCTGAGTCAATTTTTACTAAAATTTTGCTGCTGTGTCATTTCATTACTTAAATCTCAAAACATGAAAGATTACATTTGCTTTGATTGATAGGCATGCAACATAATGTGACCACTGACAAGAATGGTGAAACCAACAGAGGTGACGAAAATCCTTTGACATTTCTCGAGTGAACCTCGCTTTGAGAGGTTCTGTAATCAAGTACATGCGCAGATTATTTCATTTATATCGAAAAGCATCATATTCTTTGTTTATGATACTCGGGCCACAAAATAACATTTAATTTCCGCGTGGGCTTGCATGAAATGATTCGTACCACGATGATCGCTATTAAAATTTTGACATTTGCCATTTTGACGATTACATTCGTCATGTGTCTTGAAAATAATGTAACCATGCATCGTTACAGTGAATACTTAGTTTAATTTATGTCGAAACAACTTCTCCGCCTTTGCTATGTACTGACACATATGGTTTCTCATTTAAATACTGTTGCTACATAAAATAAAGAATATGGACAGTCATACACCCACGCGTAGTAAAGAAACTTATCTGCCTTCCATGTCGACTACAATAATGAACTACTAAATCAATCAATAGGATCTCAAAATGTTTAGGCAAGTTGAACTGATTGTATTATTGTTTGAAGTTTTTGCCATCGCAAATCCAGCGCCTATTCAACTACGGGTGCAGAATTAACTTGTAATTCCTAGCAAAAACTTTGTCCATTGAAAGACTGGCAGGAAATTACAAAAACGTGACAAGTAGCTATGTGCTTTACCTGAAGACCAGCTGTGGAAAAAAGTCAATCCACCTCACGTATGTACCTACCTACACTAACACAGGTGTTGTAGTATTACTGTCTGCATGTGTGTATAATATGGTCTCGTCGGTCCACTAGGCAGTGAGGTTGGCCGGTTACATAATGCGACGTGTGAGTTCAAATCAAACGGCCGGAACTTGACCTTGTCAGGCTGTGAGCTGCTACGTCACTGTCACTGCACTGTATTATAGAACTTGGCTCTAGTGTCCTTATAACTAGAGCGCGCTAATTTTGCACGTTGCTTTGTAGGTATTGTATCTATCAGATCTAGTTTACACGTGTTTCCCCGTGACTAACTAGATGTGAGTACTGATTGTGTGCCTTACTTACCTGCATTGAAATATATTTATGTTTGATTCAAAGCAAAATATATAAATTACATAACCAGCCTATGCAGGGTTTAACGAAATCCCCAAATATACTCGAGGATGGCCGGGTCTACTTGTCAATACGAAGAACTATTTTCCTCGGAAAAAATAAGATTCAGAAGTAGAGCTGACGGCTAGCCTCCGATACTATTATCGTAGTCACTGAAAGAAGAAGTAGCCCCTCGCGCCAGAGTTGGTAATTGGTTAACCATTGGTATAACCAAATCCAAATATATACATTAAAAATGGGGAGCTTTACTCGTCAATACGAACAACTTTTACTATGCGAAAACGTCGTAATCGCGAAAAACAAAATTCAGCCCATAGTCTCTGAGAGAAGTTTCACCTGTGCCCTACAATCAATGGAACGTAGGTGTATAGGCAGCATTGTTATATATTTTCATGCCGCACGCGGTAATTTTTATTTATAATAATTTATTTAAATAACTGCTGCTATTTTTATTTTACTTTACGCCCTACTGCAGGGTAGTACAGGCCTTCTCTTACAGAGAGAGAGAGAGAGAGAGAGAGTATATACCTACAGCCTCGGAAAGAGAGAGAGTATATAGTACGCACCGGGGATTGGCGATTACAAGCAAACAGGCGGACATAAGTTAAATACCTACGAATGTCCTGTAACATTAACTAAGAATTGTATTTTTTTTCTCACATAGGTATGTGATATAAGAGATTGCGTGATAATATCGATAATAATTACAAGCAAACAGGCGGACATAAGTTAGATACCTACGAATGTCCTGTAACATTAACTAAGAATTGTATTTTTTTTCTCACATGGGTATGTGATATAAGATATTGCGTGATAATATCGATAATAATTACAAGCAAACAGGCGGACATAAGTTAGATACCTACGAATGTCCTGTAACATTAACTAAGAATTGTATTTTTTTTCTCACATAGGTATGTGATATAAGATATTGCGTGATAATATCGATAATAATTACAAGCAAACAGGCGGACATAAGTTAGATACGCATGTCCTCTTACAGTGTATTTATAGAGACGATAGTAACTAAGAATTGTATTCTTTTTCTCACATAGGTATGTCATATAAGATATTGCGTGATAATATCGAAAGCGAAGAAGCTTAATCTACCATCTGTAGTATATTCACACAATTGACTAAATTATTACATTCAAAACGCCCATTATGAAGGCTCTTGGCACAATCGACAGTCATTAGAAAGCGCTACTTTTGACTGTACTTTTGAAGAGAATCGAACACCCGCCTAGCCTGGGCCTTGTTTCATAAAACCACAATTCATAGTTTATTATGACAATGGAGAACTTGCACTAAAAATTTTTCAATAGAATAGGAGAGGACACGTTAAAAGATAAATAAACGTGGTATTTTTTTCTTCGTGACTAATACTTTTTAGGGTGCCAAACGGCTATCCATCTGTCAGTTTGTCTGTCTGTGATAGCTAGGCAGTTGAAATTTTCACAGATGATGTATTTCTTTTGCCGCTATAACAATAACTACTAAAAACAGAATAAAATAAATATTCAAGGGGGCTCCCATACAACAAACGTAATATTTTTTTGCTGTTTTTTGCTTGATATTAATAATGGTAATAGGTAGACGCTTGAAATGTTCACAGAATATTTAGTTCTATATTCGCTTCAAAAATAAACAATTAAATTAAAATAATATAAATATTTTAGGAGAGCTCCCATACAATAAACGTGATTTTTTGCCGTTTTTCCCGATCTTTGTGTCTAATGCGGTATAGATAATGGTACGGAACCGTTCGTGCACGAGTCCGACTCGCACTTGGCCGGTTTTTATAATATAACCAGTCGAAAAGTCAATATAGTCACGTGGTACTAAAACGCGCCATACAAATCCACCTTAGACTATGACGTCACTCCCTAGCGTAACGCTTATAATGTATGAAGCGTTTATCAATATTTAAGTTATCTCGTACAATAATGTTTTTATGCATGTACACCCTTATAAGAAAACGTTCAGGATTTAATGTCAAAACCAAATCTAATAAGTTTAATATTATTAGAGTAACTTTATTTTTTGTATATTTGTGACCCCGAAAAAAATATTTTTATTGTTTTATTTCAAAATTTTTCGTCACTCCAATCTAAGTTAAACGCAAGTTCCCCATTCGGTCTACATTGCGTATCCGAGTTTTCACACTTGTTAATCTGTGGGTTAATCGATTTTGCAATGTACATCGAATTGTCCTAGTAAACCATGAATTGTAGTTTTCTGAAATAGGACCCAGATCGTGAACTGCAATGTTTTACCATATTTTAGGGTTCCGTAGTCAACAAGGAACCCTTATTGTTTAGATTTTAAATATTGTGAGCAGGCAAACCATTTTCCAATTTAGGGATCCGTTTGCGAAATAAAAAAAGACGTTACTTATTATCACAGACACACATCACAGAAAAAAATAAATAGATAAGTGACATAATATTAAAAAATACAGAAAGAAAATGTACACAACGACCAAAGCAAAAAAAAAAAGAAAAAGCAAAGATGTAGCCTGTGGAATGTCTAAATTGCCACAAAAGGCTGACTCACCGTTAAAGCGTTACATAAATACGTATTATACTCAGAAAGTTTTGCGAAAATATACAGTCTGCTCGTGATAGCGCATCTTCCGGCGACGAAAATTGTATCCCTTTGAGCTGATTTTTTATTTTCGGGAATGAAAAGAAGCCACACGGTGCTAGGTCAGAGCAGTAAGGAGGGTGACCCAGGAGTTTGACCAGCGTGCTGTCCAGAAGGTCTCTCGGCTTAAGCGCGGTGTGTGCGTGCGCGTTGTCGTGGTGGAGCAGTAGCCCGCGGAGCACTGTGTTTGGTCGTTTGTTCCTCACAACAAAGAAAACTTTGCCAAGCATTTGGTAGTATACTATTCGGCGTTTATGCTCCTTTGTTTCTGTAAAGGAATTTTATCCGAGACAATTCGACGACAACAAAGTCGTCGTACAGTAAAAGAACATAAAAAATAACCAATTCCCGCCAATTTATTTTTTTATGTTTATTTTTTTTTTTACCATCAGAATTTAGACTTGTATACTTGTTTTCTGCCAAGTCATAAATAATAAAATCCTATTTTATCTGATTTCATTAATTTAATTATAGAAAACGTAAGGAATTCAAATAATTATAGCAAGAATAAAATAAAACATCAAGTTTCAGTATTCTACGAAATTTTACTGCTCAATTAAATTGTGCAATATATTTTGACTTTGTTTGGCTGTTGAACCTAATTTTCTTAGTTTTAGAAGAAAAATTGACTTTCCTCTACGCACGACTTAAAGTCGAAGTTTACGAGCATGAGAAGTGAAAGTCATATTTTCAAAATAGCATATAACTGGCCAGTTTATCAGACATAATTTTTTTTTCGCAATACTTACGATTTAAAGCGCAAATTTTTGTTGTAGTAAGCACCCCTCCCTCCCCCTCTTCTGGCTAAACGATTGACCGTAGAAACGTAAAAAAAAAGAGGGCAGTAGCACATATTATGTCATAAGCAGCCTATATACGTCCCACTGTAGGGCACAGGCCTTCTCTCAGAGAGAGAGAGAGTATGGGCTTAATCACCACGCGTGCCCACCGCGGATTGGCGATTTCAAGTGCTGAGGTATGTGAATAGCTCAGACACCCAGGTTTCCCCACGATGTTTTCCTTCACCGTTAGCGAGTGGTATTGCTACTATAACTTCACAAATGTACATAACTTAGAAAGAAAAGTCATAGGTACATGCCCGCATTGGGAATCGAACCTGGGTCTCCCGCTTCCGAGTCCAATGTTCTACCCACTAGGCTATCACCGCTCTGCGGTTTCGCTTAGCCGTGATAGTTTTCCTAAGAAAACTATCACGGCTAAGTAATCTTTATAAGTTAAAAGCAATGGGCGACCAACTTATAAAGAAAATGTTGCGCAAAAATTTAAAATTATTGATGAAGTTGTTAGTTTTGTAAAGCAGTTAAAAACCCCCTCCTTCTACGGAAACCTACACTGTGCCTGGCCCGACACACACTTGTTTTTTTAGTTTTACTGTAAATGCATTCAAAACAGCTCGTAACATAAACGAGTAGAGTAAAAGCATATAAAGGTTGATGTGATGTCGCTTATACTACAAGCTTCTTACTGTACAAATCGATACTTATAATAGGATAAGGTAGTAAAAATAGATATTTTGGGCTGATTCTCGATTAGCCGAAAATATTGGTAATCTAGTTAGGGTAGCTTGAAGTTATACTTTATTGTCAGTGGTTCACCTGTCGGCTAAGGGTAGGGTTGCCATCCGTCCGCGTTTTCCCGGACAGAGTCAGGTTTTTCTAGGGTGTCCGGGGAAGACCGGGGAGGACAAAAATCGCGCGCTAAAACCTCGAATAAAGTCAACTCACCGCCTCTTGTCGCGCGCAATAAGTTAACAATAAAAACTGTCTCAAGTATTATTCTCACGAAATATAATTTTAAAAAGTATAATTGTTTTTTCTCCTTAAATAAATAAATAAATAAATTGTGTACAGTTTTACAACTACTTGCTTGGTCAAGGAGAACTTTTAAGCAAAATTGGTAAAAGTGATAAATACCAGTCTGTGCCTAATGCATTGCCTTAGGCATTATGCCTAGGACATAATTTTGTTGCATCCTAAAACTTAATAAAATTTTAAATACTAAATCTTTGCATTTTAATTTGTGTCCGGGGTTCTGCCCAAATACTCAGGGTTTTTTGGTCTACTGGTCCTCCTTTTGGGGTTTTGGATATGGCAACCCTAGCTAAGGGTGACATGTTTTGTCTGCGCTTGTCACAACGATATATATATTTTCGTATTTAGATCTCTTGAGAAGCGCAGATAAAAGCGAAGTCTTCGCCTGCCATCTTAGCGGCTTGATCTAACGGGTCAGGTAATTGAACATATTTTTCGGCAAATTGTTTGGGTGACATTGCAAGCAATGACGATGTAACCATAGTTGGCCATTAATCACGAACTCACGGCGAATGTCCGCGAGTCTAGGCAGACAGAACTAGCTCATTTTTCATCGGCTAAAAAGCTTGGCAGAAACACGTCTCACATAGCATTGTTACAGGTAAATTGCGAGTTTGTGAAATAAATATTGCATGCCTTTTGATTCGACATGGTTGCATCGAACTGTTTCATATGCTGATGTCCATAACAATATATAATTTGGAACATTAATCTTGGGTCGTTAACGCTCGCATTGGTCGTTTGAACAGACAATAAACGGTGTTCAAATAGCCAAGTGCAATACGTTGTACAATGTTGTTTGTTATAAGCAGCTGATTGCCAATAAGGAAGTGGCTCTGTAAACGAACGGCTTTACGTACGATTCCACAGTCAGTCGGGCTGGCACATTTCCGTCATCATGGATTATTATTTAATCGTTTGGTCGAGTATTGCTGCTGAGCTGTCAGTACTCCGTGTCTGACTCCGACTCGCTCTCGGAACAAGATTGCATTGAGTCGCCGGTAAAAACAACCTTCTCAAATGACAGCCCCGCGCATAAAAACTACGGACAGCCGGTATTCAAGCCAAGGTCCTGTAATGAGATATGTGACTTAGATATATGCCTGCATAAACGCAATTAGAAGAATACTTACCAGCTGCACTGATAACCACCTCAGACTTTAATTAATCTGAGCAACCATTATTGAATTAGCTAAGCATGGGAATGTCTGCAGACTTTGTGCAAAGAATTAACTGTGTGTAGGTTAGGTATTGACTTTAGGTAGGTCATATTGCTGCTATGTTATTCTGGGCTTGGCAGGTTAATCGACTATTATTAGTTATGATTCGATTTTTAATCGAGGTTATTTATTTAACATTGACTGAGTCGGTAAAGCCAGTAGAGCTAGAACAAAGAGGTTGTATTTATGAATACATCTTCTGTCTGCCCACATACAGGTTATGATAAATTATCTAATACTAGCGTTTGCATTAGATAATTTATCTTAACATAAACTCACGCCTGTATCCCAGAGGGGTAGGCAGAGACCAGGGACTGCTACTTGCTACGATCCTGACAGATCACTTTCGCTTCCTCAGCATAAATGTAAACTAAGAGAGCAATGTACAAACAAACTGTATTCACAGTATATTAAAAATTTTGTTTTTATAAGAAAGAGAAAAGAAAAAAAAGTGATTTCCAGGATGAAAAGTGTTAGGCACCTGGCACGGTTAGCCAGAGGTCGCGGGTTCAAGTCCCGGCATGGATGGAATTAGGTTTTTAAAATTGTCCTCAGCACGGGTTAGTGCAACAAAAAGAATATTAACTATATGAAGACAAACGAGCTTCTTTAAAAACAATTACTTGTTGTCATGTTGTCTTGGGTAACATGAAAATCAGGTAGATTACATCAAACTCTATGGCAACCGAAACAAGAGAATATGTTGCGAGATTTTCCTACGGAGATGTTTTCTGTTTGCGTTCAAATTAACGTGGGACCCGGAGTTTGTGCTTTTTAGCTTATCTAGATGTAAACAAGCCACCAACCATGGCTTTTGCGGTTAAAGCTTTTTGTTTTATTGTCTTGCCATTATTAGAACCTCTTATTTTTTTTTTAACTCCTTTATTGCATTTAAGCACACAGTTTTGCACATATGCTACTTAGCATTATCTACCAGTTAACCTTAGTTATGAAGAAAACATTACCTAACAGGTATGGCAACTTACTCGTAAATCATTAAATATACTTACTAATTACTTATTTAGACCTAGATAAAATATATTAAATATAATAGAGGGGAATTTATTTATTTAAATCTCGTATTTGTAAGATAATAATAAATAAATACTTTATTTATTTATTATTATCTTACAAATACGAAATAATAATAAAAAAATACATGATACAATAAATAAATACCCAAACCTACAGACTTACGAAATATATTGTGATATACTTATAATAAATTAAGACAAATTCTGGAGATTCATGTAGTGAAGGTAAACTTTGGTTTTGAATATTTCAAGCGATGGGGCCCGTCGGATGTCTAGAGTCGTCGGATGTCTAGGCAAATTACTGTCAATACTCTTCATAACAATTAATACATACACGGCTGCAATACTTGCAATATACAACAAATAATATTTACTTCTGATGTATCTAAACACCTATTTGTAGAGCATACCTATTTTATAATCATAGTGGCTCTTCGGCTTGCTCTAAATTTCAAATCCATACTAAAAATACGACTAGAATTTAAGTTCTCCGATCCTTAAGTATCTAAGCTAAACTGTCTAGTTTACACAATTAGAAACAATTGTTTACAAATAGGGAAAAGTAATCTGAAACGGAATATACATTTACTTCACTTAGTACTTTAGCGAGTACTTGCAATCATTAGACTCACTCACACACGCGGCACGTGCGTTTGCGCAACCCCGCGGATCCCATCTGATGTAGTAAAAGGAGCTAAGTAAATTAAAGCTGTAGAAGAGGTGCTTATATGTATGTGTATCCACGGTTGGTATCTCTAGTAGTCTTTATATTTGTGGGCTCAAACGCACTAGTTACATAGCATGCAGTCAAAGGCCCACATTTATAGAATGTATAACAAACAATGTACTGAAGCTCGCATCACTGTACTGACTCTACATGTCAATACAAATAAATTCTACTATGGGGGGAAAACATCAAAAACGTGAAAAAATATCAGCTGTTTCACACATTTTGTTGTCATAGCTATTGTCATGAAACAGTTGATAATATTGAGTTTCGCTGACTTATTATTATGTGGCACGGGCGCGGGCGGCTTGTTCTTCTTTTTCTACATTCAGTGACTCCTTGCTATTGGAGGCTGGACGTCAGCAGCTCTGCATTCTGCTTGCCAAGCAAAATAGAACTTAGACGCGGCCAGTTAAATTACTAATTTGGTGTTACTATGCATCGTGCAGGTAATTATGTCCACATCTCGGCAGTGGTCCTGATTAATATTTATGCGCAATATTTTGCGTCCTACCGACGTGAGTTTACTTTGGTTAGATGGTCGATTTACGAAGAGTTGATTAGTACAGTCAAGGACGATCCCAGATATAAGTAATGTCGACAGCAGGTGTATGTAAATTACCTTTGTTTTAAAAAAAAAGTCCTGTAGTGTCTTGAAAAAAAAAAGAAAAATGCGCAGACTCTATTTTGGGATAGTTAACTTTGCAACAAAAATATAAATATTTATCTGCAGTCTCCCCACCTGCTTCTTTTTTAATCTCTTGCACTATAACTCTTGTGATAAAGCTACTAAAAGTTGACATTACCTACAGTAGTTGTCAAAATAGCAGAAAAAATACAAACTATACAAATATTATATAAACTCGACAATAACGTTTGTCATTGAACAAATTATCATGACGGTATAACTTAAAATGTACATAAATAATAATTAGTATGGTTAAGTATGAGTTTTAAGCGGAAACTGTCGCTTCTTCCTTGCAAGTTTTCCGTGTTTATTCTCTGTGAGTCCAAACAATAGCTGACGCAGCCCGCGCGAGGGCACTAAAAGGCCGCGGGACAAATAAAAAAAATAATAGACACATGAGTGCAGTTAGTCACAAGCTGGATAGTTAACTTTTTAGAGATGCTGCGGAATTCGGATAAAGTCAGACACATAAAAATCAGTTCCTACGTTAATTCAATTTTCTAAGCATACAAATCAAATGAAGGTGTTTTTTGTCATTTTACGTTTTCAGTGGTGCAGATATATTTTTTCGCCCATACTCCCTTTCTAAGGGAAGACTTTTGCCCTGCAGTGGGTCGTACATTGACTGCTTATGTTATGCATACTTCAAATTTTGGTATGATTTCCTTGCTTCTTACTTCGTCCGCGTGGATTCTTAATTTCAGTTTTTCCTCACTTTTTCTATCCTCCCAGAATGAAATCAGTAAAGTTTTTCAGGGCATTATAGTTTTTCAGGGCATTATTAATGTAATCAATAGATACTACATAGGGGGAAAGAATGGAAAATAATCATAAAACTAACCTTACGCACACTCTTATAAAACTGAAAGCTAGGTCGCTTGGTTATGCTTTGTCTGGCACCTCCAGTCAACTAGCTGCTCTACAAATAAACATGTAACACTTAATTGACCACTAATTTCTATTAGCACGAACCCCTGCTTGAAATAGCAGTGATAATATAGTGTAATAAAGTCTGAGTTACGTGAAAATACTTGCATGTTTTGGCAGACACAAAAAAACACACCCAAGCTACATATTTCAAACTTGTTCTCGTCAAATTCGAGCGAATGCGAATACTAAAGTTATTTACTATTTGCATGCTGTCAAATATCTTGCAAAGCCACTAAAATTTGCATTGAATTGAAAGTACTTGAAGCTACGCTATTTGACAAGAGCAAGTTTGACTTTTACGCTCTCTTGACAATGAAATTAAATCATATTGAAAAGTAACGTCAAGCTAAGCACATCTAAAAACTATTGAATTATCTTAATCATTGTAGCATCCGTTTAGTCTAAAGAAACTATTAAAATAAAGATTCTAACTGTCGTAATAAATCATGCGTATTTCACTTTGCATACTGAATGAACAATGGGGTACCTTTACTATTTGAGACACACTTGGAAAAAAATCTAGATCACGACTCGACTTTACTGTGACCAAATAGACAACAGAGTCTACAGTTGCGTTGTTTTGCGTATAAATTTGTGAATTAGAATAGGTATGAACAAGGGACTGGCACAGATTGTGATTAGAAATACGACATCACTGAGTCAGAAACTATAAATTTCGCCGGATTCTTATTCATAAACCACAGAATAATATTAAGTAATCATGTCATTATTTTTATATGTATTAGATTTTTATTCATGAATGACATTATTGAATACCTAGCATAATAATTAAAACTTAATTAAAATTAAATTAAATTCAAATAAAATAAAAAATTTTTGTTACCTACTATCGCAATTAGTAAGTATAAAAATATTCTCCTCAATTGACATAAACGTTATTTATATTCGAATTTGTATAATTTTTCTAATTGGCACAGATGTATTTATTTATTAATTTTTTATTAGTAGTTGTAAGTTTTTAAGTAAGTACCTGCATGACACGTTTTCTTCATTTGACGTGGAGGTGCTATTTGAAAACCAGCGCTGTTTCAAATAGAACCAGCAAACGCTGAAATAGTATCATTGTCACACGCACACTCCTTTATTTTCTATTATTCTATGTAAGCATGTTTGTTTGTAGCAATAAATCATTCATTCATTCTTTCGTTCATTCATATCATTCATAGCAAAACTTGATGTAAGCATTGAAACAATGCTTGGGAATACTTACAAAGTTCCACTAATGAGTTATCGTTACAATGAAAAGTTATAATTTTAAACACAGTCATGAATAGGTGAGCGAAAGTTGAATCATTATGACTCGCAATGTCTAGATATGAAAGTGAATTCGGATTTGGTTCTTCCGAACGAAAAAAATAACGAGGAATACAGATAACATTTGATTTTTAAAGTGATCTCATACAGTTTAAAAAGACTTGTAACGTACGTAGCTGTATGTTATAAGGAGCTCAGACCATTAACATACATACGTGTGCTCAATTTTTTGGGTAATCCTGAAGGTCTTGCGCTGTCTTACATCCGGTAATAAACCAACACTCCAACAATGTCGTTACGAAAGGACAACGACTTTAATATGTAAAGGTAATTCCGAGGTACGTTTAACATTGTAGGCGCCATACCGGGAAAACCAGATCTCGTTGAATGAGACAAATGGCGTAGCAACTACGACAACTGCCGTAAGTAGTTCCTACTAATGAAAATCCTGGAAGCCTTGTGGATAAGATCTTAGAATTCAGATTTTTACGATTCTCTCCAAAGTTTACATTCAGGTTCTTTTTCCTGTCCTATTTATTATGTTAACTATTTTGGGGATGGTCAGTGTTTATTGGTATTTTAAAATATAGAGTAAGATATTCAAATAAGTAATAATAACGTACTAGAATACGTTATTGATATTTGCATCTATTTTTAATATTCAGGCCCAATTTAAAGGCTTATACTGTCACTAAATAAAGTCACATAAATAAAGTGCACGCTGCTAACGTAGCTTATACGAGTTTTTTATCGTAGTTTACTATGCGTGTTTGAAGTAATGGGTCTCATTTTCTTAAATTTCAAGTCCGTCTAATTTATCGATGGTTTAATTATAAATTAGTAACTCAAAATCACGTGCAGTGTGCAATTCTTAGATTAGGCACCTAGTTGAAAAACAAAAAAAACAACTAATGTTGTGGTCAGTTAGCCTCATTGTGCGAGGTGCTTATTGTTGAAGGTGCCGCGCTGCAAAGTGGCCTGCTATTATTGGAAACCAGCGGGCAATTTGTTGGTTACATTCCACAGGGAGTGGCTGCGCGCGACTCCGGATAATGTTACTATTTCAAAATGATTATCCGATTGGAATAATTTAATGAGACCTTTTGCTAAATAATGGGTTGGAGCCGGCTGCTTGTTGCTGATAGTTTAACAGGTTGTAATTTATAGCAAATCAATAACATCGCAAGTAACATTTTGGGTTTCCGAGTTAGGCCCCTCGTGTATTTGCTAAAGTCTTCAATGAATGGGTTTTGGGTACTGCTCACAATGTCAGACAAGATCTGATGGAGATCTCTCCTGCTATTGTGCTGCGTAAAGGTCAAAGTAATCTTAGTATTTGCTACAGGTCATATCCTGTTTCTATTACCGTTTGATGTTGACATATCGATGGCAAAATATGTTTTCCCGTGACTGTAATCATCTTAAAACTAGCATATTTAAATGACTTGGCATATTAATAAATTAGACAAGTAAACAAAAATATTTTAAAATCAGCAGATAAAGTCAAAATTTGCTTTGTTTACGATATGCAATGAATTATTGTCTCTGCTGTTTTGGTTTTCCTGACGATGTAGCAAGTATCAAAACCTAACCGAGCATCGGCAGATACTCAATTCAACTTTGTTTGACAAATACGCATCGAGCGGCATGCGGAATTGCTGAAATGTGTCACGGACTCACGGATGTTTCAATTCTCACTTTAACAGTAAACCGACACTGCTGTTCCAAATAAGTTTCCTGATAACGAACGAGAAATAGTTTACTTAGATGGAAGCACAGGCACATAATATTACATTATGAATGTCTAATACGATATGATCCACAATGTTCTGTTCGTTCGGCTTTGTAGTAAGTATCAACGATTTTACCTGCACAGGAAATTAAGTACTAAAACTAAATTACCGAAACCTGCTCTTATACTAAAAGATGGTATCATCAACGAAGCAAGCGCTAACCTAAAGAACAAACAAAGGAGGGAAAAACTCAGTCAGCTATTTTTCAATCTTCTGGCGAGGCACCCACCTTTTGTGATTCCACAGCGAAATACCTTCCTGTAATGGCACTGGGAGGTTTGGCACAAATCATCACAACATACACTATCCGTATGCGAGTGTCGTTTGTTCACTGCGAGGGTATGGCACTGGGGTTTGAAGGGACCATCATGTCGCGTCGCACGTTCGAGGGTAGTCGTGTCGAAATGGGCGCTCGTGCTATATCGGTAAAGGCCCGCGCCGGACTGAGCGGTGTTATTATATCGCGGGAAGGAGCGCGGTCGGTATTCAAGGTTCTGGCGGCCGCGGCCGGCTCACGTACCACGGAGGCTTATCTCAGCAGCCACCTCGTGCGACTACCGCGCTTAAGCTCAAAGCCGTAGCATTTAAATTCCTTTATGATTTCCCCAAACGTTGAATTAGGCTATATTATTCACACTTCTTTTAGAACCTATTTTGCTAAATATTCACATCATAGGCGTCATATTCGCTGATGATTACGTCAGACAGACGCTATTAGCTAAAGTCCTCACAGTATGGACTCGTAGATACTATCTGGAAATACTCTTGGTAAATTTACCTGTACTTAACTTTTTTTATGATCTCTCCAAACGTTGAATTGAACACACACACTTATTTTAGAAGGCATATTTGCATCATAGGTCATCAGACACCATTAGCCTAAGTCCTTACAGTATGGCCTCAGCTGCATTATCTGTAAATACTCTTTGTAGACAAGTAAGTAACGCAATGCTAAAAGCCATGGACTTGAGAGTTCCGAATACACTAGGGAATTGGACCTACTCACTATTTATGAGTCAATGACTGACTGATACGTGATGAATCATTTTCACGCTTACTTATGTGCTCCTTTCCACGTTGTCTGTTACTCTACGTTATCTGGCCTAGTTAAGCAACCAATTGTTTCTATAAATAATATTTAATTGAACTCACAACAAAAGCCGATTTGGGACAGCAAGTCCGCCGCAATTACACCCAATACATATATAATTGTAAGTATACAAGTATACGCTTGTCCAGCAGTGGAAAAGCGTAGGCCGATGACGATGATGAAGTATCCAAACAAGACTAAGCGAGCAAGCTGGTTGAATTTTAAAAGGTATAAATTTGATTCATAAAACTTTAACCATAGTAATTACAGGTCAATAATACTATAAGGTGTCTTGTCTACTATAACGCTACGACACGTGACATGTAGTGGACGACACGTATCACGTGGAGTACGTGAAGTTCAGCACGCGCAGTGACATATTATGCATAGAAGTGTGTAGAACAAATGGATGATGTTAGAAAATATCACGGCTTCAATATGACTTTGTTTCAGGTCAACGACTCGTATCGATGGTTCGTGATAGCGTGACTGATTGAGTTTGGCTCCGTTTAGTTGAACTAGCTATCCTGGAGCCACAGTCTAGGTAGACGATTTACATGAAGTCCACACGTGGATCCGATAAGCGAGATTGTTCTATATAAGAGAACAAGTAAGATGAGAGATGGTGTGAATTCAAGTTCATAAAGAGTTTGTGCTGAGTGAACCACCTTTTTATCGAGGTTGTAAGTCACGGCAATACCTCCAGCGCTGCTTAGTAAGTCAAGAGGAAGATTGCGTGATATCTCAATATTATACGAACATCTAAAAATTAACTAGAAACTTTCTGCAATAAGAAGCTATCCCGGAACTAATTGAGGTAAAACTACTTGAACGTTTACAATGTCAGGCGATCTGAAACATTGCAACATTGTCCTTATGTTGCAATAGAATTATTTTTCATTCCACAGAGAATGTGGCATGTCGGAAGTGACATATTATTGCTCCAAGTGACCATTACATTGGGCAACATTAATGAGCTAGCACTGAGTCAATCGATAAATACTTCCTTATACTAAGGTCAGATGTATCGGAGATAATGTGTCGGACGGAAGTGGAAATAAAATAAAAAAAAAAAATCAGATTTTTTTATTTAAAGTAGCACAGAAACTGCGACTTAATGAACGTTACAAGTTAAACTAGGTGTCCATTTAAAAATCTAGATCATTTTGGAGAAAAAAATTGACAAAAAAACTCCAAACTTAGTCTTTTCAAGTCCTTAATTTACAGGCTTTATATAAATTTTCTAAAACTCATGCATTGAACTGGCTTTAATTCCAGACATCATTGTCATCTAAATAATCTTTAATGTTATAGTAGCTTTTTTGGCACAAAGTGTGCTTCACTAATTTTTTGAACCGCATTTCTGGCAAGCTTATTATATCCTCAGGGATCTTATTGTAGAAACGTATACAATGCCCCATAAAGGATGTATTAACCTTTGCCAGCCTAAATTTTGGGAACGAAAGTTTATGTCTATTTCTAGTATTTACATTGTGTTGGCTAGCTACAGTTTTAAAGTCACTGATATTTTTCCTAACGTACATAATATTTTCATAGATATACTGACTAGCAACTGTTAGGATGTTAATATTATTAATGAGAAAAAACCTTACGGAAAGAAAAATAAAAGGACGGTAGGGAGGTACGATATCCTATTTTTTCCACTCCAATACCTGGATTAAACGGCTAAAGACCTAAAGACTAACGCTTATTATGAGTTTTTTTGGCAACACTGAAGCTACTAAACTTGAGAAACCCATAAATTCTCTATGTCTATGTTTATTTCTCTATGTTTGTTACCATTAAAATAAAAAGTTATTGTTTGTTTGCTGACTATGGTTACTATGTTTTCAACATTTGTAAACGTACTTTTTATAATTAGGGGAGATCCCTAGAATAAGTTTTTCTATTCACAACGTATAGGCAGATGTTCTTAATATGCCATCTCAAAATACGACCTGTATAACCCGGTCACCCTGTATATTTTTAATGATGTCAAACACAACCAAACGTTCCATTTTTATCAAATTTTAGCTCAATTAGAAGTCAATTCGCTGAAGTAGCCTAGATTTTGTTAATCTATGAGCGAGTGAGTAAATGCCGAAAATTGTAATTTTTGGACCATTAATCTGTTATTGCAAAGAAAGCTGTAAGTAACTGAAAGTTACTTTAACCGAATTCAATACTATTGAAAGAAATAGTGAGCACAGCTGATAATTTATGTAAATGTTTTTATTTAGCGAATGGACAATCATTATCGTAAAATCGTCTCAGTACTGAATTTTGTTTACAGATTTTGAAACCATAGTAACATCATCATCATCGTCATCAGCCATTTGTCGCCCACTGCAAGACACACATAGTAACATAGTACGAAAGGATTCCAGAACCAATACTCAGAACCAATACGTCGGGCTACTCGGACTAAAATTCGTGCTTTAAAGCTTCATATTTCTCAATCGGAACCGTAACTAAAAAATTGGATTTTCTACACCCACAATATTTTTAAACGACCAATCTAACAATACCCCACACTATGATGCAGGCGAGAATTTACGTGTAGACAAAACCCGAAACAAAAACGTTTTTAAACATTTTATTCTAGCGTTTTGTCGGCGCGACTAATATGTATGTTTATGCCCTTTCTAGTACTAATCGTCTCTGAGCTAGGCCGCGGACAGACATACAGACAGACGGATGGACATGAAGAAACTATAAGGGTTCCTTGTTGACTACGGAAGCCTAACAACAATGTGCACAAATAAATGACTTGCTAACTATATGCTTTTCAGTCATAGCCCGCAAAGAATATGCGTACAGGTCTATTTTTTACACTTCCATTACTGCAGGAAATGTTTATTAAATTAAAAATATGTTAAAAACACATTATAACTTAATTTTTATTTTTTTTATTTTGAGAATTAATTTATCCTATAAAATAGTCGTCACAACGTGCGCGAAGAATTTTTCTGTGCCTCTTAGCAAATTTTCGATTCTCAAGAATTTTCCAATAATGTTTTGGGTGATTACATTAAAGATTCAATTTATTACATGGAATTTTTGAACTTTCACGGAATTTGCTGGTTAGCATTTTTGTACAGAGTGGAACATGTTAAGTGAGCTCCACGCTGCATTTAAAACTCACGATTTACGCGATTCATCATCATCATCATCAGCCATTAGACGCCCACTGCAGGACATAGGCCTCTTTCGTGGTTTTCATAACCATGAGGGGTTTTGCCATAATCGCCACGCTTGGCAGGCGGGTTGGCGATCGCAGTATGCGTTTGGAATCTCAGGAAGACGCTGCTGCCCGTCTCCTGTTATTGTATTTCCTTAGTCGCCTTCTAAGACATTCACGGAAGGAAATGGAGTGACGCTATTCTTAATCCGGCGCCACACGGCATTCGTGACGTAGCAAAACGTATATAAAAAATATAATTTTACAGACATATAAATATACAGTGATCGCTTGAGAATAAGCAGTATATTATGTGAGAGCGGTCTCAACATCCGCTACGGTTTTCTTATCACCGTTAAACAAGGTTATGTTCAAAATACTGAACACCTGGAAACCCTAATTAGAATTTGTGTTTTACAACACAATGACATAGGTAGTGAATGTTTATATTTTTGTATTATATTTTTTTTATGTAAAATGTTACATAATTTTATGAAGTTTATGCTATAATATCTACCAATAGGTAGAAGAATTTCCATTTTATTTGACAATAAGGATTTAATCATCAAGGGTTGTTGTGCCTTAGTATGTTGAAGACAGATAAACATTTTCTATTCCTATTTCATTTTAATATGATCTATCATGTACAAAAACGGGTAAAACACATAAAATGGAACATTAAAAAATAAACATACTCGTCGAATTGGAACCCTCTTCCTTTTTTGAAGTCGTTTAAATAATAGAGAATTATCAAAAACAGTTCAATATTAACGAGTGACATTTCTTTTCTTCCCACCTGACAGAGAAAAAGGCGACGCATCTAATACTCACCGTTGGACGTAGCGGACAACGTCGCAGGAAACATTACTTAACAACCGGTTTCAAATTTAGTAATATGAAATTGCCGTTTTATTGCAATAGGTTCTTTGAATTGACATAGAATCTTCATGGTTTGAGGTTTTCGAATGACACTTTTTTCAAATGGTTTCTATGATGTTCTTTTTTTAAAAAATGTGAAACATTTGAATATCGACTTTCAATTGTTTTTGTTATTCAATTTAGACAAGAAAGATGGATACTGCGAAAATTCGAGTGATTTTTTAATACGAGTTCCGACGCGGAACTAACGCGGCAGAAACAGCCCGCAATATCAATGCTGCGTTTAGAGAGGGGTCTACGAAATGAACGCACCGTGCGATTTTGGTTTAAACGCTTTCGTGATGGAAATTTCGACTTAAAGAACGAGCCACGAGGAAGACCACCCACACAGGTGAATAACGATGAATTAAGAGAGATAGTGGAAGCCGACCCTAGTCAAACTACCCAGGAATTAGCGGCATGGTTTAACGTTACCTTACCCACAATATTGACTCACTTGCGTCAAATCAATAAAATAAAAAAATGCGAAAAATGGGTGCCTCATAATCACTCGAATTTTCGCAGTATCCATCTTTCTTGTCTAAATTGAATAACAAAAACAATTGAAAGTCAATATTCAAATGTTTCACATTTTTTAAAAAAAGAACATCATAGAAACCATTTGAAAAAAGTTTCATTCGAAAACCTCAAACCATGAAGATTCTATGTCAATTCAAAGAACCTATTGCAATAAAACGGCAATTTTATACTTTAACCCCTAATATTTCACAAAGCAACAGTTAAGTTTCATTCTGTCTCTACCATCCATGGTCTCTACCTCAGAACACAAAAAGAATATTTTTATTATTTTTATCTTATTTTTGTGTTCTGTGGTCTCTACAGAGAGCAAAAAGTAGTGCTTACATAAATTCTCAATTCAGAAACTGGCAAGTCTTTTTCTTATCAAAATGTATTAAAAAAACAAGCATCCAAACCAAAGCTATTAGGGCCCGCATCGTACGAGATGGCGATAAATAAATGTTTTTGTTTTCCACTTAAATTTTGCTTGAAGTCTATGCCAAATTATGTATATTTCGCAGATAATGCAATGACGTCACTAGTAGTCAAATAAAGACCAAATCATCGAGATCGTTGATAGAGAACGGATTTACTCAATGCGAGTGTAGAATGAAAAATCAAATGTCAAGCATCAACGATAGGGACCTTGGCGTAGATGACCTCATGGCGACCTTAATATGGTCAGGAAAACCGGAGACTTCCGCCCGTCCTATAGTCAGTATAGTCAGACACATACACAGGTGTTACAAAATCTATATACATCCGAAGATGGGAGGTTCTACTGGTCAAAACAAATCATTTTCATTCGGAGAAAACTTCGAAATCGCAAAAAAAATTGCTGTTCCTTACTAAAGTATCACTTGCGGCATTGATACGTATGGTAGGTACATCTGATATTTTTTCGTCCTTTTAAAGTTGTTAAGTAAAATTTAGTAAAAGTTGTTCGATGACTCGAATAGTCATGATGTCACGTTACCGAGGGTTGTATGAAGGCACAACCCTTGTTAACGGAAGCTAAAGAAATAAAAGAAAGATTTAGAAATGTAAAAATATAATCATCAAAACCCCTAACCTACAATTAAACTAAAACTTAATACCAATAAAAACAACAAAAATATATACAAAAGAAACCTTAGATCCCAAAAGGGTAAGCAGATCGTGGAGGCAGGCCGTGAAGACGGGCAGGCAAGTCGTGGAGGCAGGCCGTGGAGACGGACAGGCAAGTTGCGAAGGCAGGCCGTGGCGACGGGCAGGCAAGTCGTGGAGTCAGGCCGTGGAGACGGACAGGCAGGTTGCAGAGGCAGGCCGTGGAGATGGACAGGCAAGTTGCGGAGGCAGGCCGTGGAGAGGTAGACAGGAACTCAGGTAAGTCTCTCAAGCAAGAGCTCAGGTAGGACTCACAAGTAAGACTCAGGTAAGACTGACTCGAAAGCCTTTTTGGGCGGTTTTTATACCCCGAAAGTAGTTCGATTCTAATATTCAAATTTGATCTGAATCTGCGTCAGAATTCTTCTGGAAGTTTCCAGATCCTGTTCCAAATCCATAATTTCGAATTCCAGATCTTCTTTCTCTTTCTTGAATTAAATTCATAATTTCGATTTGGAATGCGAATAGTCTTCTAGAAGTCTCCATAGGCCAGAAGTTTCCTTATCGACCTTCTTAGTATGACGGTTATTTGACATAATTTTGAAAAATGAAGAACAATATTCAAATAAAAGAAATATCTGACTATCAGTTGAATCGTTGACAGTAAAGCAAAATACAATATTTACAATGTGAAAAGTGGAAAAATAATTAGAAATACGTATTAGCTTTAAATAATAGTGAACCAAATTATCCTTTCGTTCGTGATAACATGAAGGTGTTGTGAAATTGGATTTCAGTGGTTCAACTTGGACAAAACGTAAGTCTTTTTGCATTGATAGAAAGAGTAGTGTGCTAGGCTATCACGCTAGACGGGTAAGCTAAACCCTACAACGAACATATTAACCATGTAACAAAATCCCTTTTTCGGATAAGTATTTTATTTTGTTTGTTTTGCGTGCGTGCATGCAACTCTCTCCCTGAGAGAAGGCCTGTGCCCTACAGTGGGACGTATATAGGCTGCTTATGTTACGCTTGCATGCAACGACAAATGAATGTTCAGGTAGCAAAAGTGATCTGTCAGGTTCGTGGCAAGTGGCAGTTCTTGGTCTCTGCCTACCCCTCTGAGATACAAGCGTGAGTTTATGTACGTATGGATGTATTTTGTTCTGATAACAATAGTATTCTGTATACTGGTGACTAGTACTGTACTATTTCATAAAAATAACCGTTCTGTTAAATACCTCTCGCCTCTAGTAGATTATTATCGAACTTATTATTGATGTCTCTATTAGTAAAGGTCTTTTCCTATTGAAGGTGTACCACTTGTCAACCATAGAGGTCGAATGCCATTCTGATATATGATATGGGTTTATTCTCTCAACATTTAATTATAGATAAAGGAAAGAAATAGGTTAAAAGAAACTATTATTGGACTCCAGTTTTCCAAGGTAGATCATTTATTAAAATTACAGACACTCAGGTTTCCTCACGATGTTTTCCTTCACAGTTAGCGAGTGGTATTGTTACTACAAATCATAATTTAGGAAACAAAGTTATTCATACATGCCGGGAATCGAATTTACGGCCTACCGAATGTGAGGCCGACGTTCTACCGCTGTGCTACCATAGCTAAATATACAAAATTTCAAAACTCCCAACTCAAAATTATTGGGCTATAAGTTTTTTGTACACTTAAATGCTTAAAATACCAGTAAATACTTGAGTAAGAGATGTGTAAGGTACCTTGTCAACTTGTCAGAATAATTGAAATGAAATATTTTTTACGTTACAACATTATACGTCGAAGATAACTATTTATTTATAAGGTGCTGCTGTTTGCAGTGACTATTTGAAGTGTTAGTATTTTCTGTTTCACCCAACTGGTTTTTTGTATGTTTATAATACATAAACGGATGTCACGGACTAACATTTACTGATCACGTGCTATGACGTCACAACTGACACGATTTCGCACTCAAAACTTTTGTACATTGAGTAAATCGTCTTCTTTGTGGACTTATTTCTTTTTGTTACTGAAGAAAATTATTGCACTAGCCAAAATTATTTAACGATGCGAGTGTGCAACGTTTGCGATGAATGCCAGATAGTTCAGGGTCTAAACAGTTACAAGTATTATTAAGAACGCAGTAAAATAGGTTATACAAAATTACATTATATACTATCCGGAAAAAGTAACAAACTGGTCTTTTAAAAACCTAATTAGAGGCCAAAAATTCCACCCATGCCGTGACTTGAACCCGCGACCTCTGGCTAACCGTGCCAGCGCCCTCCCAACTGAGCTAATGGGCATGTGCAGGCATCAGCGAAATTTCAAGCCTCTTTACAAACTTCTCTGAATTACGTACAGGCAGCGACATCGGACCGAAGTAATTTACATCACTTGCAGCCCCGAGTAACCCACTCGTAGTTAAGTTTAACCTAACCTAACCCACATTGTAGTTAAGTTTTTACATAGGAATGATATCCCTGTACCTACATGATTATATTCTTTTTGATGCACTAACCCGTGCTGAGGACAATTTTAAAAACCTATTGAACCTAATTAGAGGCCAAAAATTTCACCCATGCCGGGACTTGCACCCGCGACCTCTGGCTAACCTTCGCTGTTGCCTGTACTTGCCCATTAGCTCAGTTGGGAGAGCGCTGGCACAGTTAGCCAGAGGTCGCGGGATCAAGTCCCGGCATGGGTGGAATTTTTGGCCTCTAAATAGGTTTTTAAAATTGTCCTCCACACGGGTTAGTGCAACAAAAAGAATATAAACTAGCTTTAACTGATTTAATTTGATTCATGTCTTAGCTATTATGTACATTGTACATGCCGAAAAAAGTCAGTAGGTATCTAAAGTTGTTCTTGAGATTTTTTGTCGCTCGCCTGATGTTCCTGTCCCCATCGTTTATTTCGTAAAGCCATTATGTCTACAATATTTACTTTTATGCAATTGATTTGGGACAGAGTATATAACAAACAATACCTGTATGTGCGAAGCGTTTGGCATGCGTTGCGCAAGTGCGCGAGTTTCTCTCACGGCTTGCATGCGACCAAATTGAAAAGACCACCGAAGAGGTATTGCTTCCATAGTACTCCTACGGTAGTTAAAATGGGTGAATGCATTTGAAGCATGTAATTATCGGAACCTACTTATGATGAACTGAATCTAGTTGTTCTGGGTTTGCTCGGCTACATGAGCGAAAACGTTAAACAGACGAAGCTATATTTAGTTACACTCTACATCGATTTTCACCAAGTAAGTACCTGAGTCTATGTAGGTATTTAATAACACCAGAATATTGAAAAGCGTTATATAGACAGTCAGAGAGAGATTGTAAAGAGAACCAAAAGACGCACTTTGTTCACCATTGGTATTGGCAAACAGAGTAAAGAGTCATGACACGAGTGTCGTGTTTAGGCGCTTTCTTCACTTGATGTGTTCATCTTCATTACGTAAGTAGGTACAGCGCCTCTACATTGGGGAACCTCAGTGATCAGCACTGCAGGCCTAACATGGTAGGTGTTCTGTCTGCGTTTTCGCCGCCGAGATATAATCCTTCTTATGGAGTTCTTTTGAGCAAGCGCAGATATAACCCGAGCCTACACTTGGGTCTGGTTTCCTTATTGCTTAAAACCTAAAACTTTTCACCGTTAAACGCGTAACTCCTTTAATGGTCTTGTGTAATCAAGCTTTTACGACTTTGCTTTGAAGAGAAAACACAAACTTGTGAAATAACGAAGTGACAGTCATTGTGGAAATTCTGCGGTGACGTCATCATTCTCCTGCACATACCAAAGCAGACCGACTTCTTATTGCATTATTCATTGTGACGTACGCTTTGTTACTAACATGACTGACTACTGCAGGCTCATAGTATAGTTTCATACAACGATGCGAGAAATACTAATTTAATTTAGGTTATAGAGCGAAAACTCGATGGCAGAGAGTAGCTGCATCGACAAAAAGATCATATTTCGCCTCCTGAGTCTACCGTATAAGTTAGTTTTTCATCCATCCCAAATAACAATCGTAGGTATACTTACATGCAGTCATAACACGACACGATGACATACTCGTATAGCGGCTTACAGAAGGCGCAATGATAAAGGTGTACGAATATAATTACGACCCGGATTAACAGTAATCCGGGTCGTAATTACATTCGTACACCTTCATGATTGTGCCTTCTGTAAGCCGCTCTCACAGGCAAGCAAGCCGTTTGGTTTTATCCGAATAAATTACAAAGGATGAGGATGATATTTGAGATTTGTGGGTTATTGCAGGCATTAATTATTATGTTGAGAGGACGTGTGATGCTTATCCATAATTGCTTCCTGCGCTGCTCTGGTGAGCGCCCGCATGGACGTCAAGGTGCCAGAGCCGAACCAGCCTCCTTACACGTCATCTAAACCAGAATTCACCTTCAATTGCTCACTGCCAAACCTACACAAAGCCTGCCAATTGCTAAGAACAAAGGCTTAGTTACAATGGTGACCTTGCGCACTCACGTTGCGCCGAACTCCGCTAGAAAGTGAACTTTCTTCATTATAATGATACTGAAGGTCGATTTGAGTGACGTCGCTTTGTTTTATGTAATGAGTCTACTGATATGCGTGGTTGGCAGCCGAGAGCCGCGACCGCAGTGCTAAGGGCACGCACGCAGCCGCTTTCATACCGGAACCCGTTGAGCGAGACGCGCTCGACCGCCGCCCGCCACTGCCGCGGCGGTGTCAGGGTTCCGAGGTTGTCTGTTGACACTTTCACCGGCGCAGACGCGCGCTTTACTCGTCTTTACGTCATCAGCGTGGGGACCAATTATATCATCGCGAAATCAGCTGCTGTATACACGGCTCTCAAAGGTTAAAGGCGAGTGCGGGACACTTTTTGTGACGATATAGCAATTTTTTTGTCAAGTAACTCAACGTCACCAAACGTAATTAAAGGATTTGATAGTGAAAAAGTATTTCAATAAGCAACTCACCTGAGTAGTGAAATTGTAATCTTGTATTTTTCTCTTTTCATCTCCACGTGTCGGAGTTACCGGTGCGCATGCGTTTCACTGAACATTTCACCACAACTCGCGCCAATGCGCATTACATAAGCACAATACTTAACACCTCCAAAAATCCATGAAATTCGACACTCTTATGACTTGATGATGAGTAGACACGCCTTGAGACCTGCAACAAAGTATTGGAATGTTAAATACCACGCTATAAACGTTTGTGAAACAGTGGACACGTACGTGTTAATTAATTTCAGTTCTGATGGGGAGCCCCTAGCTATTGTCTAACCTCTTTAGAATCTTGATTGATGTAAAAGAAATTGTATCGCAAGAGGCAAGTGAAATACTTAAGCGAGAATGGTAACCAATAATTAGCTATGAATGCATTGTGTCCCGTATCTCCCGTGGGTATTAATATAATTATCGCTACGTTACCTGATAAACAAGCTTGTTAGCAATCTTCTCAACTATAGCGCTATTGAATTAGAGTGTAGCTAACAAGGGACTTAAACTTACGAGATCTCCGAACAAACCAATTTAGGCTAACTCATTGAGGATTTTATGATCCTGTCTATTATTACGTAATACAGTCGACAGCACCTCAACTTTTACCTACGTGCACTCTAATCAGTTACGCAAAGAACGACTTTGAAACAAGAATGTAAAGGGTGCCCTGCTGTCATCTGTACGTAAGTTTAGTAGAATGGTACGCACATAACGTTTCACGAAGAACCTATTGAAAACATGCCTTCGATCGTCTATGGAAACCACATGGAAACTCTTACCTCATAAGGTACATTTTCGAAAGGTACAAGGATAACTCCGAAGCATAGGAAATCATTAGTCTACTTGCGGTGAGAATTATGTTTAGGCCGATGGAATACCAACCATTACTACTGACTCGGAAATTGTGGTGTCTTCTGTTCATATAATTTTCGCGAGTGGATAGTGCCATCATCTGCAGTTACATCATGTAAGTACCTACTTGAGTGCCAGTGTTGTTACTGTAGACGTGAAGTTATTCTGCTCAATGACAATAGTGCTTGTGAGTCGAGACGAAACGCCCAGCGACGGCAAAGTAAGAATGTCGATGAGAGAAATTGCCTTACACTACGTGCGGTGCGTCTGATTGTAAAGCCTCTTGATTAGAGATGGGCCGGGGAAAATGTTTTCGAGATGGTTCCCGCATTACGATACCTCATCAATTGAAAATTACATCTTTATACAATTAATTTAGCTCAGTTATTCACTATAATATAAGATTAAATCGAATAAATTCAAAATAACAACGGAACTTGTGATTTCATTGAACGTTACAAGTTAAACTAGGTGTCTATTTCAAAATCTAGATCATTTTGGAGAAAAACTGGTCAAAAAAAACTCCAAACTTAGTTTCAAATATTTTCCTTACTTGACAGAGTTTACATGTTATTCGTGGTCCGTGTGGCTCCGGATTAAGAATAGCGTCACTCCATTACCTTCCGTGGCTGTCGTAGAAGGCGACTAAGGAAATAAATTACCAGGAGAAAGGCAGCAGCGTCTTCCTGAGATTCCAACCGCATACTGCGATCGCCAACCCGCCTACCAAGCGTGGCGATTATGGCAAAACCCTTCATGGTTACGTTCGAAGCTTAGAAAACCATGAGGGAGGCCTATGTCCTGCAGTGGGCGTCAAAAGGCGATGATGATGACATATTATTCTAAAACCAATGCATTGAACTGGCTTTATGATAACATAAGATAAGAATATTCTTTTTTGTACACTCCAAACAATTAAAGATACAATAGTTACAAAAGAAGAGGTACCATTGGCGGCCTTAACGTTTAGCAATTTATTCCAAGTAACCTTATATTGGAAAGATTGCCAAAGGAGAAATTGAGACAGGTAGAAGGTGCTAATCGAACATTAATCTACATACGTATACATAATAATAATAAAGTACATATACTGTGCCCTACAGTGGGACATGTATTATATAGGCTGCATTATTATTATATAACATACTTAAATAAAAACTATTATAAACATAGGTAAATAAATATTAAGTTATAATAACAAGCATGATAGGAAATTATAAACGTGGTATACCTACATAGAGAGGAAAAAAGTGAATACTTACAGCAAAAAAAACTTGTTTAGCGAGAAATAATTTCTATTACTTTGGATTTCAATATAGCAGGCGATGGGGGGAGCACCTTATAGATACTGGCAGTTTATTCTACAGCCGGACCGCCCCTACGGAAAATGAGCTGCTAACGAACCTTGTCGTATGACTCGGTGTTTTCAGTGCCAGATTGTCGGACCGTAGTGTCCGGCTGTGGGAGTCACTGACGTAACTAAAGCGCTCTTTGAGATAAAGGGGAGTAGCTAAATTTAACACCACTGAGTACAACAGGGAAAGAACGTGAGTGTGCACAATACACAGAGTTTACGGTAAATTATTCCAAAAAGATCATTCTCGTTTTTTTCAATTTTAGCTCTCGTCTTGCGAAAACAATCTCCTTTGCCCATCACCACTCTTGATACATAAATAAATCTTGATAGATAACAACACAATAACTATAGTTTAACAAAAATGTGTTTTCCCTCATTCGGTTTGGGACCCTTAAGGTTGACACTTGTTTTCTAAAAGTTTTCAAAATAGAGCAAAAACAAGAGAACTGTTGAGGAATGGACTGTATAACATCCCGAAGTTGAAGACTCCTTGGAATCATATTTCATGAGGATTTTTTATATTTTTCCTTTCATTGACTTTTCTCTCTCATGTCATGTCATGTCTTATCTTTGTAATATTCTTGCTGTCACCATCTCATTGCCCATTTATTCTGCTATTTTCGTATTATACTACGTTTTACCCGTTTTCATCAGTTTTCTTTCATTATACAGTCCATTCCTCAATAAGAACGTTAAAAAAATCTTGTGCGTAGCCCACTTGATTTTGTTTTTGTAGATAGATAGAGAATACTTTATCGTACATAAAAATGTATTTTATTTTATTTTATCGTTTGTATTTTATATTAATTCTTTGGTAATCCAAGTAGTTGTTGTAGTTGGGTAGTAACGGAGTGGCGGTTGAGAACCGGACGGCGGTCAGTGGGTAGACCATCAGCCCGTTGGTTCGACGATGTAGTCAGGCCAGCCCCTATATTACGCTCACCAAATCCTGAGCGATTCCAATCGTCTAACTGTCAAATTAGTATGGAATTTGACAGTCAGACAATTAGAATCGCTCAGGACTTTGTGCGCGTAATTAGGCCATTGGTCAGGTGCCGTGATAGGGAAAAGGCCTATACCCAGCAGTGAGCAGAGATGGGCTGATGATGATGGTGATGATGATGATGATGATGGGTAATTCGCTAATCCTTCGGGTACCTTACTATAAAAATGAACTGGGTGAAAAAGTTAACCAACAAGGGTCTTAAATCTTTTCTTTTAACTTCAGTTAACGATTAGTTTAGCGATGTAGGGACCCTTGAAATGTATTTTTTAATTCAAAGACCTACGTTAAATATTTAATGTGGACGCTAAATATTTAATGTGAATGATATACATGTATAACATATATTTCTATGGTTAAATTATTATTTGATTAACCGATGTTTGAGCTAGTTGCCCAAGTAGGCCGCTTGGCCTTCATCTTTCAAAACCACTACCAATTATGTGCATTGTATTTGTGTGGCATACTTGTAGATGTATCTTTGTTGTAGACGGAATCATCTCTATTCAGTGAGCCGGTAATTATACATTGCACTAATGGACCTTCAATCGATGTAATTGTGCATTTTATCACGAGTTTGGTTATTTATTTTATCGTCAGTTGTAAGGACTGCCTTGTAAATAAGACTTTACTTACCTACCTATTTTAACGAAAATCATAACAAAAGAAGCTATTTTAATTTTTTTATTGATTTTTCAACACGATTCCCACGCTAAGCTTTATAAAATTTATAAGACTTTGGAAAAAGACTTTTTTCTCCAAAATTATTTAGATTTTAAAATAGACACCCAGTTTAACTTGTCTGAGTTATTTAGAATAAAAATACTTGGTTAATAATAGGGGTTAAAGTATGAAATTGCCGTTTTATTGCAATAGGTTCTTTGAATTGACATAGAATCTTCATGGTTTGAGGTTTTCGAATGAAACTTTTTTCAAATGATTTCTATGATGTTCTTTTTTTAAAAAATGTGAAACATTTGAATATCGACTTTCAATTGTTTTTGTTATTCAATTTAGACAAGAAAGATGGATACCAAACCATGAAGATTCTATGTCAATTCAAATAACCTATTGCAATAAAACGGCAATTTCATACTTTAACCCCTAATATTTTATTTTAAACGATCTTCACAGAGAAAGAAAAATTCCGTTGCAAAGCGGGATTCAAACCAGCGACTCTAGCACACCGTGCCAGCGCTCTTACCAACTAAGCTATTTGTACCTCGCCTTTATTCTTCTCTGCGCGAGTTAAAGCGTTTGTTATACTTTATTGCAGAATAAAACATTACCAAAAAAAATTTAAATAAATAACAGGCTTGAGATCAAAATTACATAACAAGGCGGACTTATTTGAACAGACATTTCTTCCAGCCAGCCTATAAATGTTTGAATGTTAAAAAAAGAGAGCGGTGGGTCAGATAAAGTTGATAGTTCTAAAATACTCCTTACAAACAAAGCGTTGCGATTAGCATAGAAAAAACTATTTCGTAGAGTGGAGGCGAGGTCCGAAATGCTTACCCCCGGTTTCTCATACCCAAAAAATCTGTTAATCTACTGTCAACAGCTGTGAGTTGGCCAACATGCATACAAAATAAACAACTGACAGTTTTTTTATTATTTTTTATTTAATAGGTAAGCCATCGGGCACTTTTAGTTAATTAAAATATTACTTTCAACATTATAAGGTTGCCAATTAGAGACTCACAAAGCATTCCGTGTGGCGCCGGATTAAGAATAGCTTCACTCTATTCCCTTCCGTGGATGTCGTAGAAGGCGACCAAGGAAATATTTTACAAGGAGACGGGCAGCAGCGTCTTCCTGAGATTCCAACCGCATACTGCGATCGCCAACCCGCCTGCCAAGCGTGGCGATTATGGCAAAATCCTTCATGGTTAGGACCACCATGAGGGAGGCCTTCCTCCCTCTGTCTTGCAGTGGGCGTCAAATGGCTGATGATGATGATGACAGCATTCTTCTTTAACTCTATTAAGTACTAATCTAAAAGAAACAAGTCTTACTTCTAAAGTCAGTTTTATAATGTAATGCAAACAGGAGGCAGTGTTACCATTATAAAATATACTCGGTAGATTTATGTTTTATTGTACAAAACTAGACTCGTGTGACCAAAAACCTTATTGCATTAAAGACAAATAATATTTGGTTACTCATAAAAGAATAGTATATTTTATTACGAGTGCGGAAAGCCTGTCATTGCAAAGAGTTCCGACGAATGTCTACCCGAGCCGAGGCGCAGCCGAAGGTGAGGGTTGACAGTCGGAACCAGTTGCAATGAGGGTTCCGCACGTGTACTGAACAACTATTTTTAATACAGTTGCGAAAATATGTTGCAATGTAAACAAGAAAATTTTTGGAAAATGGCGCCAACCGTAAAAGAATAATAATATAAGCAGAGATGTTTTTTTTTCTCCAATTCTGGGTAGGCAAAGGGAACTATGCCCATACAGTCAAGTCTTCAGCAGAATTTTTTTATTGATATGAATTGAAAATGAAATTTAATGAGATGAAATGAAATGAAACTTAACCTAACTCATTGAATCAATTCATTAAATCTGATATTGAAACAAATTAGTAGCTTCTTTTTAGAAATATTTGCATGAATCATAAAAACTGCTATGAATTTTTTTTAGTAAAAACTTCATGGTTGGTTTTTTGCTTTCTAATAGACATTATATTTTGACAGTTGGGAAAGAGAACGTACGAGTTCGGAAAAGGTAAAGAAAAAGCTCGAGTATGTAATAGCCCACACCCGAACGCTATACGTCCCTGCAATACGCCACTTTTTGAGCAACTGTATTAAAAAAGTATTTTGCAAAAGACTATCTTAACTCACACAAGTTTTAATTGGAAGTAAAATGGGATTATTACTTTTTTACGTTTTGGCAACACTTGGATGTTGATAACCTTGGTTTTGAGATTTGACATATCAATTCAATTCGATATTTTTATAAATACTTAATGAAGATTTAATTAATTTTCAAACATTCTGTTTTTTCCTGGTTAATTTTTTTCTCGGGAATGTTGTTTTCCCGTGTGATTTCGTCAATTTTGGCTAGGTTTTCGAGTCCAGATGAGCAGATTTATTTTTTTATTCTTTCGTCTGGTTGTGCAAACGACCGACGACCCCGTCACATGTCAAAGTGACAGTATTTTTTATATCGAATTAGAAAAACAGACTTTAGACTCACAAAACATAACTATAATTTGACTTAATAAAAATAGTAAGAAACAATAATAGTTTAACAGATTGTTCGTGTATGGGAAATGGGGGCTTAATTGGTGGAAGCAATTTTACCTACAATATAATTTTGTACACATTTAAGTACCTACGTTCATTTTAAAAGAAGCTTAAATAAATATTACTCAATACAAATTACATATTGAGCTTTACGCTCAAGATTTATATTGAGACTGCTAACTCAAGAGGGTTAAGCCTAAACATAACCTCTTTGTATAAGGACATTGACATTATCACGCGTAGAAAAGCTAGTATGTAAATAGTACCAGAATAAAAATGTAAATAGGAATGGCGCGACCACCTCATGATTGCCGTGGCGTTGCGCAAGGCTGCCCAGCGAGTAAACATCGATCAAGGGTAAAAAAACCTTGACTAATATAAATCATGACCTATCAAAATTACTTAGGGTCAAACTTGTATTACACTATACGTAGTACCTTAACTCTGTACATATTATTTCTGGTGTGATATAATAAAGACTTTGTCCAATGACTTTGTTTTCTAAGTTACGTACATTTTGTGTAGTTGTAGCGGCAATGCCACTCGCTAACGTGAAGGAAAACATCGTGAGGAAACCTGAGAGTCCGAGGTGTTCACATACCTCAGCGCTTGAAATTGCCAATCCGCGGCGGGTACTCGTGGTAATTAAACCCAAACTCTCTCTCTCTGAGACAGAGATAGTCTTACTCTCAACTTACTCTCAAGGCCTGTGCTCTGCGGTGGGACGTACTGTTTGAAATTGTTTTTGGTGGGATTACATTTACCAGCTGTAACATTTTCATCAATAATAATAAATGATTGATTAATATAGAACATTATCAGTGTCTGCAATGTACGCATTTTATTTTTATAGTATTTATAGTAAGTTACATTACTTAAGGTTAGATACGGAACATACAGACAGACCGAGACGAGTATTATTCAACATAATTCACTTCTATATATATGGGAATAATACTCGTTCAAAAACTTCTCTTCATTACTTCATTAATAGTGATTCTTAAGCAGTTTGAGCACACGAGGCTAGAAAGCAACTTTTTAAACTAATGTTCCATACTTATTACGTTTTCAAAACAGTGTAAAGTTCATAATCACTTTGCAGAGCTGTATACATAATATCCGGCACGTACAATTGTCTGTCGAGCTACTGTCATATTAAGTACCAGGTACCAGATATCACAAGTGTCTGCATTACAATAAAATTACCGAACTAACGAATCGTCTTCGTGACGCGTAGCTTGTGAAATGATACCCAAACAGGTCAACCATAGTGACACCTGCGTGAAAACAATGTATATTTGGTGCATTTCGCAAAAAAAAACACTGTTTACTTGGTGCTTCTTGTGGACGTATGTTCTAGCTAGTAAGTAAGTAAGTAAGTAAGTAAGTAAGTAAGTAAGTAAGTAAGTAAGTAAGTAAGTAAGTAAGTAAGTAAGTAAGTAAGTAAGTAAGTAAGTAAGTAAGTAAGTAAGTAAGTAAGTAAGTAAGTAAGTAAGTAAGTAAGTAAGTAAGTAAGTAAGTAAAGTAAGTAAATTATTTATTTGGTACTCAAATCTTAATATCTATAACAATACAAATTCAGATCACAGTTGGGTTAGATTTGGCACCAAATTGGTCTCCATTCAGCATCATGCCGTGGCCGGTAGCGACCACGACGCTGGTTTTCAGTGGTTACCATTTACGGCACAAACAATGAAAAAGAAACTTAAATACATCAATACATTTATGAAAATATTATGTACGTTAGAAAAAATATCAAAGACTTCGAAAATGTTGGTGGCCACCACAATGTTAATACTAGAAATAAACATAAATTGTCATTTCCACGATTTAGACTTGCTAAAGCTGACACATCCTTTATGGGGCACTGTATAAGGTTCGACTCTAGTTCGACTGGAGTATCCGCACTTACCCCCAGTTTCTCGTACACTAACACTAGCTGTCAATTGACCAAAGTGCATATAAAAAAAAAACCACTGACAGCTGATAACAGTAGATTAACAGCTTGTTAGTGTACGAGAAACGGGGGGTTAGTCTAATAAATCCGCTAGCATCTATGTTCATATTGCAAGGAGACTCGACTAAACTATCCACAGATTTGTGTGCGACTCAGGACAACTCCGCTTAATCACGCACCTAAATGAAACAATTGCCAACACTGAACACTGGCATTTAATAGCTTTAATAACAATTCACAATCACAATATTCAAGGTCCATCGTGTTTTTAACTACTCCACTCGTCTACACGCATCTAAGCTCTCAAACAATCATCCAATAAAAATGTCAACTGATGCAAAATGCCAGAGTTGTTTTAATTTGTATAATGGGGAACTTGCGTCTAACTTAGATTGGAGTGACTTTGCTTTTATACCATAGAAATCATATAAACACCTAGGAAAAATAAAATATTTTTTTCGGGGATTTCGGGGTCACAAAAATGCGAAAAATAAAGTTACTCTAATAACATAAAACTTATTAGATTTTGCTTTGTCATTGAATTCTGAACGTTTTACAGGGTGTACATGCATAAAAACATTATTGTACGAGATAACTCAAATCTTGATAAACGCTTCATAGGTACCTACATTATAAGCGTTACGTTAGGGAGTGACATCAAAGTCTAAGGTAGATTTGTATGGCGCGGCACGTGACTATATTGACTTTTTGACTGGTTATATTATATAAAATATTAGTCGCAGAGAAAAAAAAAACACCACGTTTATTTATCTTTTAACGTATCTACTCTCCTATTCTATTAAAACATTTTTAGTGCAAGTTCTCCATTGCATAGATAGAGGCAAGAAACATCCTTGCATAAAGGTTTTAAAAGTATAGTCAAGGTGAATTTGTGAACTATAGTTACAGAAACAAATCTCGGTTAAGATTGTGTAAACGTACGTCTAGCCAATGATGTTTGAGAACTTATCAATAAATAAATACCTGTTTTCTGCACTTCAATGTGTAATTAAAGTAATTATGAGCAGGTGGCGTCGAGTAAACATTCGACAATTAATGCCCAGTACTCGTGTAGTCGCATAAATTTTTGCCATGTGGAGAGCTTCAACTGGGCTTGGAATAAGATGACACTGATTTCTTCTCATACTTTATGAGGGATTTAAGGCTCGAAGAAGGGACGTCCAGTCTTTGCGGACTTGTGGGTTAACTTTTAGCTCCTTCTAGCTGAATCCAGTGGAATGGATACATATACACTATGCCGTACAAAGATAAAATTTCCTATTGACATACAAGATACAACCTGGGCCTCGTTTCATAAAACTGCAGTTAATAACATATTATGACTCTTCGATGTACATTGCGTAGCCGAGTCTCCTTACTTCTTAATCGGTGAGTTGATGACTTTGCAATGTACGTCGAAGTATAGTAAGCCATGTATGGTAGTTTTACGAAGTAGGTCCCAGCTGGCCATTCCATAAGCTAAGAAAAGTGTAGCACTACAAACTGGTCAGTTTTGAATAATCTGTGATCTTTGCATTTCCACCGTGAAAAGCTCAGATGCAAAGTTCACTCGTTGTCAATCTATGTATATCAGTCTGTAATTATCTCGGGGTCCTATCATAGCCACTGCCGATATTCGCGACCAAATGTCAAGAGCGCACGGGTCGAGATTGCGACACTTAAGTTTAAACTAGCATAACCCTAATAGGGTCTACTTTGTAGGTAGCTCTAATACCATTTAAATTACAATTTACTTAGTTCTATAATGAAGTAAAAAACGTGAAAGAAAAAATGATTTCCAAAACACAGTTACTAATTTCCTTTCAGGAGCGCAATAAGGTCTCACTCGGTGAGTTATCATTGGCAACTCTTGTTAATTTCACACCTGATTTCGATAATATAGTTTGTAAACCTAATAATATTATGTGAAAGTTTGTGAAGATGTTTGGATGTTTGTTACTCAATCACGCAATAACGGCTGAACGGATTTACATGAAACTTGGCGGAAAGATAGAAAAAGACCTGAATTGACACATAGCATACTTGATATCCCGGTAATGAGTTCCCGTGGGAAAATATTTATTTGAAGTTTAAAATAGATGGCGTTGTGCGAGCGAACGTTGTGTTTTAAAAATAGATGGCGCTGTGCAAGAATCGTATGATAATTCAATTTAACATAATGTATTTGTTGGGTAATAAAACAACCACTTTAGCTAACATTAGTACAACAAGAACAAGACGAAACTATGCCGTGGTCTTATTTTTTAAGACTAAATAAAGAAACTATAATTATACACCTTCTCGATATAAATTTCTTCCTCATACAAAATGGCGTGAGAGCCTTAGCTTAGCTTTATTGTTCCACATAACACTGGACCGAAGGAATGCTATGATATTTATTAGAATACGTACAATACGAAAAATTGCTAGAGGTTCCTTACACTTGATATGTACTTATGTGCTTGGTTATAATGAGAAGACAATGGACGAATTAGTGTTGTTACATTGCGCCAATTTTTAGGATTTTGTATGTCACATTTAAAGGAACTATAAATGACAATAGGCTGTTATACTTGGTATGCAATTACCTATTGGTTTATAAGCAATGGCTAAGCTGCTTAGCAATATATAGGTACATCGTGGCGTGAGAATGGTTACCAAAGATACAGTAATTGGTTATGTATGAAAGTGTCTAATAACGCAGGTGATTATCTAAACTCTTTTAAACTTTGCATGCTCATCATCATCATCAGCCATTCGACGTCCACTGCAGGACATAGGCCTCCTTCGTGATTTTCATAACCATGAGGGGTTTTGCCATAATTGCCACGCTTGGCAGGCGGGTTGGCGATCGCAGCATGCGGTTGGAATCTCAGGAAGACGCTGCTGCCCGTCTCCTAGTAATTTATTTCCTTAGTCGCCTTCTGCGACATCCACGGAACTCATATATGGATATTGAGGGAAATTACGTATATTTACGCGATAAGTACCTAAATACGACATTTAACGACATTTTGAAGGCGTGTTTTGAGCTCACAGCTCATTGAAAATTTGTATCAACATTGCTCTTCTATGACAGTTACGTCAAAACAAATCGTGTGTTCATACCGCGTTTGTACAGCCGCCGGCTTTCTTTAGTCTCTGAAGTTAATTGCAGTCTGTTGTGAGTTTTTTGTTAAAACTATGAAGGTTGGAATGAACGCCACTTTCTACGTCGGAATAACGGGCCCTAATTCTCAGAGCCTTACAAAATAATCAGCCCCGACACGGATAAGAGGCTGGCCATTACAACAGTCTGATTGAATCAATTCAGTCATATTAGGGACGGCCTGAACTACCTATTCGGGAATTGTGAAAACGTTACAAAACTGTTTTAGGGCCACATGCAATCGTCGGTTACGTAGCTGCCAACTTTAACGCGGGCTGACGGATGGAAACGCTATTTAATATTGAAACCAATAAAGTTCGGCGGCAGTTGGTGTCTGAGGAACCTTGGTCATGTATAATTATGTAGGTGTAATTTCTGTCCGCCGCGCGCCAGAGTGTTCCTATTAGGCCCCTTTAAAAGACATCAACGCGGTGCTGAATACCGCGGACCGCGGCAAATGCCACTGCCTTAATGGATCGAACTGAAAATTACAGAGCAAGCTCGACGTGTGAGCGCAAATTGTACACTTATCTCGCTAATAATGAGCCGAGAAAATGTATAATTCAAACATGAGCTGCCGTAAATTGTTTTAATTGAGGACAAGGATGTCGGCACGGCGGGGTCGCGGCGCGCCGCAGCGGCGGCTTAATTGATTATATTCACCTGCCGCTATGCGCGCTCCATGGTCTTGAACTGTCCTGCGCACATGCACGTATGGTTCCGTATGGCACTCGGCGTAGGTTGAGCACTCACACACACGGTACCTATTCTAGTTTCGCCTTGTTGTGGTACGGAGATAGTTGGGCGGGGACGCGGTCGCGCGTCAGACTATGGCCGCCGCCGCGCGCTTGACTGAGGCCGCCCGCGCCCGCGCCTCCGCTGCCGAGCCGCGGAACGAAAGCGCGACGGAAAGGGACGACTTGTCATTTCTCCTTGTTCGCTTGTTCGGCGAAAATTGCCATTTTATCGACACCCCGATAGATCAATGTGACGTCACGCGTCTATGCCGTGTTACGCAAGGAGTGTACAGTACACGTATAGAAGACAGAAAATTGTCTTTTACCATGTTACGTTACGGTCGACTTTGCAACAAAAGTAGAAATGTTAATGGATTGCCGTGCTAATTGTATTCAACCGGGCAGCATATTGTGCTTTACGATGACGATCACAATTTAACTTCTACATAGGTACTTATCGCGTGGCACTGGTAGAAAACTACTTTTACAAACGTACAGTCGGCGGCACATCAACTTTAACATACATACGTGCACTCTAATTAGTGACGTTAAGGACGACTTTCCAACGAAAATGTAAAGGTTGAACTGCTGTTGACTGTATACAAAATATAGAACTCAATAGAACCACTAGAACTAAGTAGAACCTCCAATTTGATAAATATTATGCTACTAAAGATGCTAGCAGAAGGAATACAGAGATTGTATAACCCACCTAAAAAGTTAAGGCTAAATGAATTGCCATTTATTTCAAACGCATAATTTGTTGCAGGTGCTTAAGGCATTTGTATTCTCCTCTTGAATACCTAAATGATATGTTACGCGCCGCGTAGAAATTGTCTGTGGCCGAGGTCGTGACTCAGAGACCGGAAGTGCTTACTCGTCTTATTACTTCTTCGGGAAACATCTGCAGATGTAAATGTAATCTTCGTAAATGAAATAATGTCGGTATAATACGATACGTTACGTAAAGGTCGTCGTATTATCATAAATTCAACGTGGTGGCTAGATAGAAGCTCGTTTATATAATTCACACATTTGTTTATACATTTTCGGTGTTTTTTATAAATCTTAATTTATAAAGACACAATTTCCGTGAAACGATCCTCAAATGCCGTTAGTCTAAATAGTCTTGCGTAAAGGGTAAGACGAATGTGAACTGCAATTGAGGAGTATTTTATGGAATGGTGTTTTCATCTAATATATATAAAATTTCGCAGCCACTGTGACAGTGTTTGTTATCGAACTCCTCCGAAACGGCTTCACCGATTTTTATAAACTTTTTTGTGTTAAATATGGTAGGTCCGAGGTCGTAGGCTAATTAATATGCCAAAAAACGTTTGCGGAGTCAGCTAGTAAATATATGTAGGAGAGATTTACACTCGTGTAAGTTGTATGTATTTTATGTAGGATTTTATATCGAAATGTAGGTAGCAGTAGGCACTTTTGTTTAAACTTTATTTTCACTCCCCGCTCTCTTTTTTAACATTCCAACATTTTTTGGCTGGCTGGAAGAAATTTCTGTTGAAATAAGTGCGCAAAGGCGCAAGTAATTTTTATCCCATGTTATTCAAAGGTATGGCAAAAGAAGCAAGAAAGTAGGATTAATGCAGTAGAAATGAGGTCCTTGAGAAGTATGTCTGGTGTTACTTTGAATGACAGGATACGCAATAGTGTGATTAGAGAACGTTGTAGACTGAAAGAGGATGTAGTGACTAGAATTGAGAAAGGAATGTTGCGTTGGTTTGGACATGTGGAGAGGATGAAGGAAGAAAGATTGACAAAACAAATATATCGAGCTAATGTGGATGGAAGGGCCGGTAAGGGATGACCCAGACGGACATACTTCGACCAAATAGGGGATATATTAACAAAGGGCAAGATAAAAAGTACCCGAAACCGGCGTGCGTGCATGCAACGACTAATGAATGTTGAGGAAGCGAAAGTGATCTGTGGCAGTCCCTGGTCTCTGCCTACCCCTCAGGGATACAGGCGTGAGTTTATGTTATGTGATGTTTGTTATGTTATTCGAGTTTGTTTTTTATGTTAAGGTTTTTTTGTGCCATACAGTGTAACAAACAAATTAACAAATAAATGCGCCATTATTTATAAAACTTCGCATTTGCTGTTCAAATATACTATCTGTGCTGTTGTAAAAGAAAAGACTTTAAAAAAGATTGTCTACACTGCATTTGAGGAGTGTTTTACAGGTATCGTGTTTTTATAAATATCTACCATTAATCTCCAACTGTCTTATTTATAAAACCGGCCAAGAGCGTGTCGGGCCAAGCGCAGTGTAGGGTTCCGTAGAAAGAGGGGGTTTTATCTGCTTTACAGAACTTCATCAATGTAGTTTTCAATGGATTTTGTACCAAGTTTTTCTTGTGTAACTTGGTCGCCTATTACTCGTTAACTTGTGAAGCCTACTTAGCCATGATAATTTTCCTTTTAATTACATTATTATGTGTTACTGTGGTTCTGTGTGGCGCCGGATTAAGAATAGCGTCACTCTATTACCTTCCGTGGATGTCGTAGTCCTTCCTTCTCCAATTAAATTAATTTATTTCAAATATAAAAATTCATATACAATAGTTACCTAGTTATTTTAATGTTAGTACATAATCTTACTCTAGTATTTGCTACATAGTTAGTTATCTTATTAAAGTATAATTCGGCGGCAAAAGATTTTCCATTTATGTAAGGTCGAGATGGATGATCCATGTGCTATGTCTCAAGATTAGGAATGTGTAATTTTGCAAAGAAATGTAACATTTTTGATGGTTTCTTAAATACAGGCTGTTGCAGATAGATACGTTAAAACTCAAGCGGATTATTCTACTCATGAATTAAGACAAAATTTAACGAGACTCGTAAAAAAACATTTGATTCGCATCAAAATTGGAACAGCCCAAGATTTCAGAGTTAGTAACATAATATAACATAAACTCTCGCCTGTATCACGGAGAAGGCAGGTAGAGACCAGGGTTTGCCTCCTGCCACGATCCTGACCAGATGTCTCTCGCTTCATCAACATTAATTAGTCATTGCATGCACGCACCCCTCTTTCGGGTACTTTGTATCTTGCCTTTTGCTAATACATCCCCTGTTTCCCAGTTCACCCCTGCCTACTGTTGGGTATGGGCTTTTTCCACGTCACGCCATCTTCCGCTGTCTCTCGTCATTCGCATCCACGGGCCCTCTGTCGTCCTGACCACATCGTCCGACCATAGGGCTGTTGGTCTACCCGCTGACCACCGTCCGGCCCTCGGCCACAGCACCTATGTCTGGATGAAATAATAACTAACTCATGCGAGACGTACATTCAGGAAGCTACTTCAAGTTGGCGATCGCGAGTCCGAAACCGACATGCTTCTACGCAGTCGAGTGTTACACAGTTATTGCTGCACCTAAATTACGCCCCTCCGGCTAGGAAATCTCTGGTTCGTTTATATTTCCTCGGCTTTTAATTGAACGGTTTTGTACTAAGAGAGCCCATTTGTTGATTTGAGTGTGTTCGAGAGCATAATGACGTCATCAAAACACAATAAAACCCAACCTTGTTTCTGGCGGTCCCAAGGTAGAGCCGAGCCGTAGCCTGATGTTGTAATGAGGGCAAGTTCAAAAAATCAGTTCCGGAAACTGGAAACTTTGAGCTTTAAGATACATACAACAGAAGAAAGGGAGTAGAACCCGGCTAATAATATTATGTACCAATCATAAGCAGCCTATATACGTCCCACTGTAGGGCACAGGCCTTCTCTCAGAGAGAGTATGGGCGTGCCCACCGCGGATTGGCGATTTCAAGCGCTGAGGTATGTGAAAAGCTCAAAGACCCAGGTTTCCTCACGATGTTTTCCTTGTACATAACTTAGAAAAAAAGTCATAGGTACATGCCCGCACTAGGAATCAAACCTGGGTCTCCCGCTTCCGAGTCCAATGTTCTACCCACTACCCACGATTATGTACCAACGTGTCATTCAATTCATAGCCGTTATTTCAGACTAAAATAGAGGCTAATTGTAGTTTTACGTAGTGAAGTGCTGGCGCTGACTGATAGATAAGGATTAACACCATATGTGACAAAAAAAATGAGCGATCTGATAGATAAGGGTTAGGACCATACGTGATAAACAGAGATAGATCCATTATAATTAGGTACGTAATAGCTGTCAGGATGGTATAAGTGCTGGGCAAGCCTATTTCATCTAAAAAACAATGTCCCAGGCACTGCAGCATCCGATTGGTCCCTTCACCCAACTAGTGTGAGTGAAGGTGCCACTGGATGCTGTATGAATCATCTCGTTACGAATCATCTGCAAAGGCCAAAGTTTAATAGCAACGTGTAAAGTTCATCATCATCAACCCATTATGTCCCCACCGAGGGGCACGGGTCTCTTCCCTGAGGAAGGTATAGGCCATACTCCACCACGGGGGCCAAGTCCGGATTGGTGGAGGCTTGTAGACTAGTGGCTCGTCTACTGTCAGAAATTGTCAAGCCGCCCTAAGGCCTCTGACTTGGCTTAACGACTGCCATCTATCGACGGCAGCCGGCACCAACAGCTTAACGTGCCTTGCGAAGCACGGAACCGCTCGGAAAAATGCCACTAGCGTTAGGCATAGACGGTGACCCATCCATGCATGTGTAAAGTTAATTTACTCTAATGAAATGATCACGGTATCATCTTACACGATATTTTGCCACTGTCTCATAAAAACGCACATAGTGAGGTTATTCAATTACTTGCGTTTGAGACGATTAGGGTGCCTTCTATTTCCTTGCCTTAAATCAATGTAAACTTCTTTGTATGAATGTACAGGTCCACAACAATTTACACGTCCTCACCATATCAATCTGTACATCCGTGCACTCTACTCAGTGACATCGACATTACCTAGATATTTTTCATTTTACTAAGAAGGACATCGGCATAGAATAACCGATAAATCCGTTTACAAAATCATGTTTAATCTTGCGTGAACGGTTCGCAGATAATCCAAGGTTCGTTGGTATAGTTCTCAAGAGTACACTTGAGCTGACTTGAGTGGCCAGTGTGAACTGGCTGAATTTGAATTTCATGTATTTATTGTTAACTCGAAGGCTTAAAGCACACCTGCGCGATTTTCCCATGACGAGATCAAATCAGGCAATTACTCTGTGAAAAAAATATTGAATCGTTATCACGGTTGCATACAGGGTTATTTCTCAAATACGCAATTCCAGAAATATTAAAGTTACAAATAAAATTGTTATTCACGACAACGGTTGTTCTAGGGATTCTGAATGTTGAAGACTTTGATGAAGATTGAATGTTTTTCTGATTTGGAGTGGCATTGTTTGATAGATAATATTGAAAATATTGTCTATCAAAATATCATATGCTAAATAGAATGAGCATTCCTTAGGTAGGACAATAATTTACTGAAGACGACCTATTCGACCTATTCGACCTACCAAATATAGGTACACAAAAAAATTCACAAAAATCGTTGAAGCCGTTTCGGAGGAGTTCTCGGTTGCACGGTTGAGAAATTGGCAGTGACTGATGATAGTAGACATAGTTACTCGTTGGTTGGTTGAGCCTCGTGTCTCCGTATTATTTACTGTCTTCACTTAATCCTATACAAATAAAGGCAAGCCAGACGAGGCGAGATGTTATTCACAACTTTGTTTCAGTTTGGCCGACGCGGTTCGTGCGTGTGAGTGCTGCCTCGTCAAATGTTTGTATAACTTCGCCTAGTATTTGTAGCCTTCGCATGGACATATCTACAGAAATGTGTACAATAAATGGGGGATGTAATTGTGACGATAGCCGGTCAACCTTCACATTTTTGTTGCAAGGTCACCTTTAACGTAAATACACTTAATGAAGAAACAATTAAGAAAGAAACAGAAGAAAACACCGGCCAAGTGCGAGTCGGACTCGCGCACGAAGGGTTCCGTACTGTCATCTATACAATATTATACATAAAGATCGAGAAAAAAACGGCAAAAAAATCACGTTTGTTGCATGGGAGCCCCCCCTTAATATTAATTTTATTTAAATTGTTTATTTTTGAAGTGAATATACAACTAAATATTCTGTGAATATCTCAAGCGTCTACCTGTTGCCGTTATTAATATCGAGCTAAAAACGGCAAAAAAATCATGATTGTTGTATGGGAGCCCCATATTTATTCTGTTTTTAGTATTTTTTGTTATAGCGGCCACAGAAATACTACGTGAAATTTTTAACTGTCTAGCTATCACGGTTCATGAGATACAGCCTTGTGACGGACAGACAGACAGACAGGCGGATAGTGGAGACTTAGTAATAGGGTACCCTTACCCTGTAGGTCCCTTAGCCCTTACGGAACCCTAAAAAGAATCTATCAATAAAATAGATGAAAATATTACACTTTTATTGGTAAATAAACGTTTTAAATAACGTATAACATTGGGCGTTGATTGACAGATGGACATATTTAATTTCCATCGGCACTTTAATTCTGCGAATAACAAAGCCTCTATCAAAATGGAAGGTGAGAGGTTACTTGATGAACTTGCGATTGCGATCTATTGTTGCATAGTTTGTTGGTTATTGTTTAAGTAATACAGCGTTGCAACGCGCCTACTTTGGTAGCTTGATATTTTATGTAAGCTATGTCAAAGAGGTCACGATGACTAAATAATATAGTACTTAGGTATAGTCCGCACAAATCTTTTTGGCGGTAACGTGAACATAGTCACAGATCGTTTGCACGTCGCTTACTGTCTTTACAGTGTATGTGTGAGTAATTGAGTACTTTAGTAATTGACTGATAGTAATTTGCTACGCATCACACTACGTCGATTACTCACAAATACATTGTAAAGCCAGTAAGCGATGCGCAAACGATCTGTGACTATGTTCACGTTACCGCCAAAAATATCTGTGCGGACTATAGGTACTAAAATATTATTTAGGGCCGATTCTCCCAAACTATTTATGCCTGGTATAAGTGGTAATTTTGGAATAAGTCGAGGAATACTCTGGAGTAAATCTATATCACGTTCTACCAACTACTAATACCGGGATAATTCGCTAGAATGCAATAAATTATACCGAAATTGAGGGAGTAAATTTGTTATGAGATTAGTTACTCCTGGTATAAAGCTTAGTTGGTCGAATCGGCCCTTAGTCATCGCGACCTCTCATTTAGGCAAATAGGTAGAATTGAGAAAAGTACGACCAAATTTTGTTGCAAAATAACGTTTAATTATTTTTTTTTCGATAAATGTAGGCTTATTATTGATTGAAGAATATTATATTCCTTGACGTTAGTTTTCTAGGTACTTACTCGCAGATACTTTGTAACCTTACTACCTTTGCCTCACTACTATTTATATTTTACGTATTTGGTTTTTTAATCAACTTCGTTTTGTCAATTTTGATTCAGTCTCGATTCGGAGCAATCCTCAGCAAACTACAATAATAAACATTCAATAATTAATTTTTTGTAACATAGGTGATATTCGGTGACAATCCCGTTTATCTATCTACAATTATAGTACAAACATTTATTTTACACGCAAGTCTTCTAAAAATCCTATGTTTCTATTGTAACCACATTATAAAGCATCACAATCGATTCGGTTTTTCTGCTCTACTACTCTACGGCTACAACTCTGCTTTGTGAAGCTTTGCTGAAGCTCTCCTTCAATATGTCATTCTTCACAGAACAATAAAACATACTTACCCACAGAAAAAAAATCTGTGAGCAAGATGTCAAGGTCGGTGTGCATTGTCCCTTTACTTGTGAAATCACGCTTGTGGTTGGTTTTGTTTCCTACAGGTCCAGTGTTGATCCTTACCTTAATATAGCCATAGACCTTAATATTAGCATACTCTGTACTTAATATTTTAATATTAGCATCATACGTACAAAGTATTATTGAGACATGTCAATTAGAACCTAAAAGAAAAACTTTTGTTTGTCCTATGGGTTTTGTCAGATTGATATTTTCCAGTATATCCGGGATTACCTATATTTTTTATAGGCGCTCTACTTAAAAAGAGCTCCACAATTGCAATTCGGCATGTCGTTTGAAAATTAAAACCAAACATTTGTATGGGAATAACTTCATGAGGCGGCCTTATAAGAAGCAGTAAAATATTGTGTTACATGGATGATCATTCCATACTATTTATTTAATAATATGGTTTAGCGGGCCTATTACTCTTTCTTCTGAGGCCTAAATACATAGTTCGCTTAAAAAAGTGTTCTTCGGCAAACATACCGACATTAGTTAAATATTGCCTTCAAGCAGTAACAAATGGGTAATGCATATAGTTCGATTCCTACTAGGGGCCGCCAAACAAATGTATAAATGGCCTCAGTCTGGGTATATTTCCATAGCACAGGGTAGCCTATTTTGAGCCCAGGACACGTGATTGCGTTGTGTGCAAGAAGTTATAGAAGTTAAGTTAGTTATAATTGTAGTTCTGTTGCCTGACGCCGTCGTTCTCATCTGGTTAATAGTTCATGGTCGTTAATCCCACATATTTAAACAAATTAGTGAATGCAAATGATGTTTAAATACATATTTATAATGTGTTCGTTAAAAAAGACAATCAGTGGGTAATTTCCCAAGGGCCGCTTATGTATGTCGCCATGGCGCATCGCGTGTCGTATGGATGAACGTTTTGAAACCTCGGAGATTTTGTATGAGGAGATAATCAATAAAGTGTAATTAGTGAGGTTCAGAAATATATAGTGCCTCAGTAAGTAATTATCTATGCAAAAGTCTGTATTGCAAACCTCACTTTTTGCGAATCGTGTTCTAATGCCCTTTCAGATCCGCGCAGTTTGCTTCGGACACGAAAAAGCAATCATTTCTTAAATTGTTTCTTAATTACCTAACTGGGGGGTAGCATAAAAGGAGGGTAATGTGTTCGACTCGAATGTATGTATGTATTTACTGCTATAAGCAATAAAGCCGCCAAATGTACTGTATCCTTATAAATATTTTATGTTTGTGTTTTTACTGTTGTACAATAATAGTAGATTTTACAACAAGTGCACAAATCGAACCATTTTAATCCGAGACTTTTAGCAGCCCGAGCCGAAGGCGACGGCTGATAGTAATGTCGAGGATGAAATGGTTTTGTGGACGAGTTATAAACTCTGCTTTTCACTTCGATTGCGAAGAAATAAAACAGTGTTATAATTTAGCAAAATTAAGAAATTAATAAATTCACAAAAAACAAAAGAGCTATTTCCCGCCGCTCTATTTTTTTTAAATCTTACGACATTGATGTTAGGCTTGATATTAGGCCATTTGGAGTATATTGAGTATTTCGTCTTGAAATCGTAAAAAATCATAGAGCGAAAATGTTCCCGGCGCAGATCCATTTTTAAGGCACGATTAATAATTAAATATAACTTTATTTAAATTACCTCGCAAAAAATATGAGGAATTTTAAAATTAGAACGTATCTATTTTTACTTACAAATAATCATATTTTCAAAATAAATAGATAATAACTGGCCAGTCTTTCATAGATAAAAACTTTTTTATGCAATACCTACTTTTTGAGTGGCGTGGTGTGGAGTGGACAAAATACTAGCTTCGTGACTCCCACGAGTACGTTCGCGTGAAAAATGTGCTATTCCAGACGATAATTTAGCTCTGTACCAAATTTCATCCAAATCCGTTAAGCCGTTCTGGCGTGATTGAGTAACACACATCTATTCGGACACACTGGCATATTTTTACTATTAGTAGGAAGTTTCTCGTGGTGGTATAAATGATTAAACACTGCAATGTAGTACGAACACATATTTTATTTAAATACTTACTTATTTACATTAAACTAAAGAAACATATAAAATTCATAAAAAAGAACATTTCTAGTAGATTTTAATAATTACACGATTCTAATTAATTTATACATTATTTACAAACATAGCTTCTTGTGACGAATGCGATGAGATAGTTAATATAATTTTTTCAAAGACAATATTTAATTTGTACACAGAAATGCGGATACCTATAATATTTTTGTACTATTTTCACTAAGGAGGTATTCATTAAGAATCAATCTCGAATAAATATTTAAAAGTAGGAGTAATCTAATTTAATACGAGTAATTAGCGAATTTTTATGAACAAAAGGCAATGGTGGTAAGGCTCCGTAAACAATATTCTCCTTGAATAATAAATTCGATTTCTAAATTCAAATTAAATTTGATCACAGTAGCATAAAGTTGATTCGTTGTCGGTGATCTAAATGGCCTGGCCCCAGACTTTAGGCTCTAGCCAAAGTTCTCGAAATGATGAATGAAGTAGGGGAGTCGGCGCGTGCGGTTGACTTGCTCGCACGCTGACATCACGGACTTGGTCAAAGGCCGCGGACCACATGAGAACACTCCGATCTTGGATACCTAGAGGAGAGACAAGTTTCAAATAAGATCAAGTGTATGAAATATTAGTGTGATTACTTGTAAGAATATTCCATAAAGCAACATAATCCTCAGGGTAACCTAGCCCCAAACTAGAATTCCCCGTGCAAGGTTATATGACATCACGCGGGGCTATTTATAAGTAGATATTATCTTTAGATTATACGGACATAGTGCAATATACCGGATCGACTTTATTGATATTAATACCAGAGAGTTCGGATCAACTAGTTATCACTAAATACCTCCTGACACAGGTATTTCTATACTTACTAGGAGGGTCCAGCCCCTGTATTTTATTTGTAAAATTATAATGAAATAAACAATTTGACTTTGAAAAAGTAGTTATCACTAAATAGTTTCAGAGATATAGTTAGAGACATATCAGAGATATAATATAATGTTAGATTAGGGAACTTAATAAATAATTAATTGTTTGTTGATGTGTGGTTATAAAATGGAAAAATATTATACTTACATAACTATGCTTTTTCTGAACAAATTTGAGGAAGGAAGACATGTCAGGACGTCCAAAGTGGTTGACGGCTTTGAGACCCGTGAACATGGATGTCCGGGAGAGCCTCTGGAAGTGGTTCTCACAGATGTACTAAAACATAAAGTTAACTTAGACAATATTTAACAACAGAAGAAAATACAAGAGAGTTGGAACCTTGTCGCAATACTTACAAGCATTGTAGTTCGAAGGTCAAACTTGTGGAAGAACTGTGTGATGAAGATATGGATTTCTAGGACATTTGTGACGTCTTTACGTTCAACGTCACGAAGGACATCGATAAACCATTCGAAGTGCTTATGGGACGGGCAGATCCACAAGAAGTACACCTGGGAGACAATAATCGGTCTTATTACCGGGACAACACTAGTAAATTTTCTTCTTGTGTGATATTAGTCATTACCTTCTTGCAAGCGACTCCGGAATATCTATTTGTAGAGGTTCCAAAGACCAAATCATTAAGGATGGACGCATAAGGTGTGACTCCAATACCACCGCCAACCATAACAGCTACCTCAAACTTGTACCAGTCTTGGTTGCCTCCGCCAAATGGACCTTGTATCCTGAAAAATGCCTTACATCATTTCTAATTTCAGTTTTAGTATTAGTTTACCTATAAATTGCCATACAATCCAGTTTAAGGTATTTAACTTGACCATAAAGCATGTACTGGTTAGTAGCGACACAATTAATATTACATTGTGTATCCCACACGCGAAAGAGAAAATGACAGATACTTTGAAAGCTTTGTTCGAACCTTGTTGGTAAGTGACCTAAGGCCTTACCTAATCTTGGGCTGGTCGTCAGGGTTATAGTTACAAGGGTCAAAGTAGTTCCTCAGTTTCCAGGTCCACGGGCCCTGCGCCTTGATATGGCACGAGAGGAAGTTCTCGTGGGGCGCTGACGTCAGCGTAAACGAGTGGAATTCTTCCTTCTTGAAGGCCGTGCAAGCTAAACGAACCCATTGACCTTGAAAAAAGTGATAGTAAATTACAGGGCGATGTTAAGAAACAGTTTAACAGGTCGTTTAACATTAGAAAAATCATCAATAAAGAATATTCTAGCTATTCTATCAGCTTTTCTAGGGAAAACACTTGTTTAGAGCACGATAGAGTATATCTCTTTTGTCGTTTTACTAAGAGCTAAAAAAGTTTACAGATTTCGTGCTTCACACGACTATCCAGCACATTGGAAATGCATCGAGTCATAAATGTCATGTGAAAAATGTCGTTCTGACTTATTGACTTTTTTAGTGATCGTCTTTGTTTAAAGCTCAAATCGTAGCTGACTAAATTGTCCAGAGGAATTTTTCTTCAATTTTTGATATCATTCTTTGTTTTCAAAATACCGAGAGCCAAAATAAAAAATTCGCAAATAAAAATTTTTTTGTTTTTTTTTTCACTATTTCAGCCATAATTTTTTTTGTTTTTGACTTTCTGGGATAATTCTTTTTGTACCTTACAGCTCTTATAAATACGCGTCTTTTGAGCCGTTTTTTGAATATCATATCTTCACAACTCTCCGAGATAAAAGGGGATCGCACTTTTTCGTGAAATCGGAGCCTACACTGGAGCGACCGAAAATATATTTCCAATGTCAAAAAACCTTGATGCAAATTTGAAGCATTGAAGTTAATTTGGAGACACTTATAGAAAACACTAACGAAACTAGATCATACCAGATAAATACTTCAGATTTGGCGGTCTGTAGAACTTGATTTTGATGACATCTGAAGGCAGCATTTCTGTTTCTAATACATCGAGTGCAAGATACTTCGTTCGTAACGATACCACCTGTAACACATCGTAAAGGTCTTTACCACAACTTCTTTTTGAGAGAGAAATCTTCAGTCGATTGAACGGTATACCTTATCTAATGTGTAAATGACAGCCGGTCCGATGAAGAATATCCAGAATCTGGGTGCGCCAGTCAAACGAGCGAGGCCGTGAATGAGACATAGAACATAAAGAAGGACGTGCAGCGAGTGGGCTCGCCAGAACCAGGAGTAGGCGCGCTTGCGAATCACAGGGTGGGCGAACACGAATATGATGCACATTATTATGAACAGCAGCACGCCTGTTATACCTGAAAGACCAAATGAAAGATTTTGGTTTCAATCAAGGGACTTAACAGACTTTGAAGAAACCAAAAAATCGCATGGCACGTGCGCGACCTCAGAATATTTTCATACGTTCTGTAACCGCTAATGCTGATTTCCTCCGTGTTTATTAATATTAAAGATAAATCTCAGGAAAATGTAGTACTACAAATTAATATTTTGGACTTCATAATTTTTCAAAAAAATCCTTCTAAAGACCAAGTTATTAATAACATACTGATTATAAGCATACCTGTAATAGTCTGGAACACCCAATAAGTAATGCCAGGTCGAAAGTCCGAGGTGAAGTGGACTTCTTTAGTAAGGCATCGCAGGTTCTCAAGCGGCTGAGTGGAGACGTGATAAAAGTTCACCATATGCCCGGCCGTATGAAGAAGGGAAAAGAAGAGCGCAGTACAGGCCACTATTTTGTGGAACTGTATGCTCGAATCCAGTGGAATATATTGCTGAATGCTAAACTCCTGAAATAAAAAAAAATTGGTAAGTAATATTTTGATTTACAGCAGCATTAATTTACAAGAGCGCTTGATGCTCTTAAATTGTAGGTTGATATTTATTTCAAGCACTAGAGACACTTTATTAATAAGGTACCAGTATGGCACTAATTTCGAAAAACTTACCTTCAGTTTAGTGAGTAGATTACGTGACATCGTCAACAGCAGTAAACAATAGCAGAAAGACAGTGCTGCAGCTGATCCTCTGGTTATCGCAATGCCGACGCCCATAATATGCCTCAGGTCCAGGTGTTCAGACATAAACGAGTAGTGAGCAAAGCGTTCCACAAATAAGCCAATGGTGACGACGTAAAATATGAAAAGGTAAAATATGTTTTGTCTGTTTTCTTCAAGGAATGTTGTTAGGTAGTCCCATTTCAGTAGTAGCCAATGTCTGAAAAAAGGTAGATTACCTTTAGCAATAAACTTGTGAGCTTCTGGTTACAACTGAAACTCTCACTCACCTTGATGATTCCATAGAAGGTTCAATATGAAAACTAGTCATTCTTGCAACATTAGTAGAAGTATCTAAAAAGTTTTGTTTGGCTCCTTTGCAATCCAACCCAATAGCCACAAACTCGCCTTTGTATTCCTTCATCATCAGTTTAAAGTCCGAATATGTTAGGTGATCTTTATGCTGGAGGCCGGCATCCTGAAGAAGATAATTTGAGGGTTATTTGAAAAATGGAATGTTATAAATTGTAGTTATGCTGTTTTAATTTTACTTTAACTTTCCTAGAAATGTCTTTATTGTAAATAGTATTCAATAAACTTATCAAAACTATTGAGTAGATATTAGGTACTTGGTATTAGGATATTTGTATACGGCTTTTAGATTTAGACTTACCAGAAACATGCCATCAATCAACTCCGTAACATGTTCATCTCTCAAAGACGTAGTACGGGCAATCTCTACCAGAGATCTTAACATTTCACTCAGTTCACCTTTGTCGATGACTCCATTTCTATCATTGTCGCACATGTCAAATATTATCCGTAACTTATCCTCTGTGGCACCACGAGAGAAAAGCACAACTGTGTCGAGGAACTCCTGCAAAAACGTACGTTATTATGAAACTACCTATAATTTCAACAATATTAGAGCATATTGTTTAAATTCTAGGATTAAAAGGACGAATAAAAGAAAAAGGGAACTTGTTCGTTTTAGGAATAAACTAATTAGTGCCGTGTATACTACGACTCCTGGGATGATTTTACGAGTAATCAATTTTTAATAATTTAATCAATAAGCGTTGTGACCGAAAAAAACAAAGAAAAATAACGTACTTGGAAGGATATCCTTCCATCACTGTCCTTGTCTACAATATTGAACATTTTCTTCACGAACACCGCATCAGCTTTCATACCCAGAGCACTGGCGAATTCACTCTTCGACAGAGACGTTCTCATTACAATAGACTGCAACAAAACCATAGAGTTATAACACATGTAACATAAAATCACTCAGGTAGGCGGACTAACGATAAGTGGGTGAAGGAAACAATAGAATGTTAGTGTCTGATGATAGTCTGATTCAATTATTTAGCCCAAGTAGCCGGCAAACAGTGCTTGCTTATGGCACAGGACCACGAAAAGTGACGTCAACATGAAGAAGCCTACGAAAGAGTTGATTGAATTGAATTAAAAGTTATTTATTGCACTAAAGTAACTGTGTACAAAGGCGAGATTAATACTCCATGGTGATGATGATAACAAAAGCATACTTTTGATACAGTGCCTGCTCAGCACTAAGTCATTACAACTGTAGTTACTTTTTTAATACGCAAGTATTTAGCTTACATAAAACATGGATAGATATCTACTTAGTGTAACTATGAGCTAAAACTAAGTTAGGCATATCAAACTATCATTTCAAACTAAGCTTATGCTTATGTAACTCCCTAAATTATGAATCTTTTGAGCTTAACCTCCTCCTGAAAGTAACAATGGTTTAGGCTATTTGATAGGTTTCTGAAAACCATCTCCGATTTTTGTTGGTGTTCATTGAGTGCTCGGAAAGTGGTAATTTTAAATACTTTCGTGTCTTTCTTCTAAAAAAAGCAAGTCAAAATTCACTTTTAAAATAAGCCGCCAAGACGCTATCTTAGGCAATATGACGTCGCACAAGAATCAGTGACGTAAGCAAACAAACGACAACTCCACAGAACAATACTACTAGGAAGAATGTTGACTCCATAGAAAAACCGGCCAAGTACGAATCGGACTCGCGCACGAAGGGTTCCGTACCATTATCTATACAACATTTGGATATTTCAAGCGTCTACCTGTTGCCGTTATTAATATCGAGCAAAAAACGGCAAAAATCACGGCTGTTGTATGGGAGCCCGCTCAAATATTTATTTTACTCTGTTTTTAGTATTTGTTGTTATACCGGCAACAGAAATACATCATCTGTGAAAATTTCAACTGTCTAACTATCACGGTTCATCGGGACCATTCGATGGACGGACAGCGGAGTCTTAGTAATAGGGTCCCTTACGCTTTGGGTAAGGGGTACTAAAATTGACTGTATAGGTTCCTTGAAAAATCTGAGGATTTTGGGGATTCTAAACTTGACAGATGCTGACAGATACTGACCTGGGACTTCATCATAGATTCGGCCAATCTAGGTCGTTTTTGATAAAATAGCTACAGATACAAAATTATCAAGTTTTATCCTGGTTTTTCGGATAAATGATTCATTTCTTTTTAGTTAAAATTCCTTAAATCGGTTTAAAACTCCTAATTTATTCGAATATAATTATATAATCAATACTTTTTTCACACTGTCAAATAGCCTATTGTTATTTTCAAGGTCAGGACTGAGAAGGTTAAGGCTAGTTGGTACCTCAGAATCAGTGTCTTCTGAACGTTTTCGCCGCTCTCCGGGAGATAAACCAAATGTTATAGCGTAGGCTTCTCTGAAAAAATGTTCCAGTTTTCTTTGCCTCCGTTCTCTTGTCTCTGCTGTTGCAAGAATTTGATCACGATGTCCCTGCATATAGAAAAAAAAATGATGTTTAGGATGTTGTGTATAGCGAAATGATCGTTAGACGTGCAACATATACTTTTGGAATGTACCAAGTATTCAGAGCAAAGAGCGGAAATTATAGCCGAATTAAAGTTAAATGTAATGGATATTGGTACATTCCAGAGCGTGTTGCACGACCCTACTTCAAGTGCAGCTTTATTAATATATAAAATGTTAGATAGTAAATCGTTATAAGTTAGTAATTATATTTAGAGTAAAAAGTAATACTCTATGTACTTATAATAGTAATAATTTTAGTGTTAAAGTTAGTGTAAGAATATATATTCTGATTTGGTCTGATGAGGCTGACATGGTCACATGGTGATCAAAGCCTCTAAATAAAACAAAGATTAAAAAAAAAAAGAAATGATCGTTGAAGATAGTAAGAAGAATTTGTTAGTAAGAAGAAAGAAGATATTTCCATTGTACTCAGAGTGGTGGGTACTGGCTTAGTACCTACATACAATACTATGAGTAAGCTGTAATGTTCATACCTGTGTAAGGTTAAGAGCTTTCTTGTGTTGACCAAGGAACGTATCAAGTTTGACTAAGAATTTGCGACGCGAAGCCACCGAGTCCATCTCCAGAACTAAATCATGCTCTCGATTGACTCTTATCAGCACTAGAGGTCGTTTGTTACTGTGGTACTCCTGAAAGAAACACAATGGAAAGATTAATCTAAACAATTTGAATTACAGACTTTGATGTAAGTACTTGACATAAGGTTGTATGTTACCTGACTTTCCAAAACAGTTAACTGATCAGTGTGGTCAAGTGGTAGAGTACGTAGCTTATCGCCTTTACGGTCAGTAACATGCAAGGCCGCTTCAGGACCTAGCCTTAATTTGACTAGACGCTTATACGAAGCGTGTACCCATTCACGGCATACCATTTTGTCTACAGAACCTGAAAGTTATAATAAAATTAGTTCCAATAGTTGCATCATATTTAACAGCAAAATATGAGAATTACAAGTAGAAGTAACGTATTTATAGACAATAGGTCTGGGCTTTTAGTGTTATAAATTTATCAAGTCCTTAGTTAAAGGTTAATATGCCAATACCAATACAACATAGAAGGTGTTCTGTGAGAAGTACAAATATTTACCTTTATTATGAGCATTTTTTAGATCTTCCTGTTGGATCTTCAATTTCCTTCTTCGGGAGTTCTGAAGCTTGACTACCCCGTATCCAGCGCCAGCGCATAGTATCGGCACAAAGATCAAAGCAAGGCACGTATAGATGTAGGCAAACTCATTACCCTAGAAAAGCAAAGTTGGAGTTATAAGATATAAATTTAAGGCAATAGAACAATTCAATTTGATCGATAAAATTGATTGGAAAATGAAATTTTCACAACTAAATGAAGATTTAATTTTTTTCTGCTTTTATTATTATTATTTGATACTTTTATTTCACTTAACCTAATGTAACCTAACCTTTTCCCTCGGTGTAAACAGTTTTTTTGTAAATTTTATTTCTATTTCTGCTGCTGATATTTCTCGAGTTAATGACTACTTGAAAAATAATTATGCTTTCAGTATTTTGACGATTTCTATCAATAGTTTGTTAAAATTCAGGGAAAAGGCTAAATTTAATGAAATATAAACAAAACACTACAGATATTAGAGGCAATAATGAACAAAAACTCACTTCGAAGTAATCATAGCCTCGCAGATATTTACAAGGAGGCAGCTTAGTAGCATTGAGCTGGTATGGCTGCGGACATGGGTCCCCATCAGTCCAATGGAACACGTCTCTTTGAATATCAGTTGGTCCTATAGAGGTGCTGTTCACAATGACATCCCACAGAGTGATGCGGCGAAGTTCCTCGATTTCTTGCTCATTGAATATGCCATTCTGTTCGTTCTCAAACCAGAATCGATCGGCGTCACGGATTCGAGTGAATTGATCGACTATGATAGCGCGGAATAGTTCACCAGGATGCCCTGTTGATTCCAACATTCCACCTGAAAATCGAGATTAACATCAATGCTTGAAAAGTTTGAATGTACGTGATGAGAGATTGATCTTCAGTTACCTATGTAAACGTCAATATTGTCTAAACGTCCATCGTAAGCTTGTACCAGGCGCTGGAGCAACTCTGGATTGTTATCAAAGAGTGCTGGATTTATCTCGTTAAAAGTTTTTACTTTCTGCAGGCCGAAGTATTGCCTGAAAATAAACAGATTGGTTAACTTGATTTGTCCCATTTTAATACGTCCCATACTTGATAAAGTAATGAATGAGTCTCTGAAACAAAGACTGAGAAAATAGGACAGACTGGTCTCTGTATTTTTCTTTTTATCTTTATCATTACTTTTATCTGACCACGGTATTATCATAGTACAGCCGATAACATAAAATATCAAGTAATAAATGAGTCTTTGAAACAAAGGTTGAGAAAACAGGACAGACTGGTGTCCGCATTTTTCTCTTTATCTTTATCATTCCTTTTATCTGACCACGGTATTATCATAGTACAGTCGACAACACATCGACCTTTACATCCGTGCATCTACTCCGTTAGGTTACGGGGTAGTTTACAACTAAGATATATAGGTTGATGTGCTGTCGACAGTACCTGGCAGTATTATAATCCGGCAGTCCATTGTCTCGTCCTCTCATGATGTTCAGGGCTCCCAGGTCCCGTCTCGAGAACTCCATGGGACCGAACAGGTTATCCCTCACGTCGGAGCATAGAAGTGCATCCTCTCTCTCGGAGATCTGTGATGCCATACCCATCAGCACTTCTTCTATTGGTATAGTTGACATCACCTCCTGAAAAACATTGGGTACTAGTTGTAAGGTCAATTATGTATTTTCAGTTTACTATTGTGTTGTATTCGAAGAGATGCTCCCAGCACGTGATTGTCACCGTAGTATCTAGAGTAGATAGGAGTTGCCACTAGACACAACTATACAGGGTTATTATCATCGTGTTTCGAGTTTGCTGTTTACAATAACAACGCTCCCATGTAAAAGGCCTAAGTTGTTGAAATCTCAATATGGGATTATTCTGTGAATTGTAATAAATGAGGCACTTTAGGATAATTCATGAGTGAGTATAATGATGCTATATTAGCAAAGAGTAAGATAAATAGTACCCGAAACCGGCATGCGTGCATGCAACGACTAATGAATGTTGAAGAAGCGAAAGTGATCTGTCAGGATCGTGGCAAGTAGCAGTCCCTGGTCTCTGCCTACCCTGTTTTTTTGTACTGCCGATTTTTTTATTGCCGTTTGAACTTTGCTTAGGTATAAAATAAAATATGTTTGTCGTGTTGGAACTTCCTATAAAACTAGCAAAAAAAAAAAAAAAATCTTTTGTTTTATTAGCGTCAGAGCGTTGGTAGCCTAGTGGGTAGAACATCGGACTCGGAAGTGAGAGACCCAGGTTCGATCCCAAGTGCGGGCTTGTACCTATGACTTGGTTTTCTAAGTTAAGTACATTGTGATGTTATAGTAGCAATACCACACGCTAACGGTGAAGGAAAACATCGTGAGGAAACCTGATTGTCTGAGCTATTCACATACTTCAGCGCTTGAAATCGCCAATCCGCGGTGGGCACGCGTGGTGATTAAGCCCATACTCTCCTTGAGAGAAGGCCTGTGCCCTACAATGGGACGCATATAGGCTGATTATGCTTATTAGCGTTTAAAGCTTTCCGGTTTTTCTTTACGCAAAAATAACACATGAGACAAAAAATACTTTACGAAGTTGGAAAGACTTACGTTGGCATCCCACCAAGTCTGGCACAATCTAATGGCGTCATGTCCACCAGGCGCCTGGCCGTACCGACAGTTCCTATCTCTCAGCAGTATGGCTGGTGGAACCAACGTGTGTCCGAACCGGAAGGCGGCCACGGCAAAGGCGTGTGTCACTCCTGGAGCGACTTCTGCTCGGTATTTTTCGTAAGGAGGCATAGGCACGCCGAGAAACGCTGGCACGTATTCGTAGACGAAAATGTTCTGAAAAAAAAAAAAAACATAAAACGATTAATATCGACCTCTTTAGTTAATATAAAAAATCTTATATTAACTATTAACTAAATATGAAAAAATCTTTTTAGTGACCAAGGAGGTTTTCATCTTTTTTTTTCTCGGAAAACTTTTACATGCATACGATCTCATTTGATATTAGCTTTGAAATAAAAGATTCATCTAAAACACTTCTTGAGGCAGTTTAAATAATCTGTAGTTTTGTCTTAACCTTTACCACAGACTATTTAATGTTTTAAAGAGTCTTGTCTTTATAAATAACACCATTTATTTTTAATTAAATATATTGATTAAAAATAATTTTTCACACCTCCTGCTCGACAATGCCTTATTACGTACCGTCAAATATCATCGTAAAGCATGGCCTTGTCTCTCGAGGGCAATAATAATGAAGAATTTCCCTAGGGAATAAAGTGATTTGAATTTAGAATGTCAAAATTCGCATGAAAACTATGGAGAAGCCCCGCATTGCAATTCGAAATTCGAATTGTTGTTCGAAACTCACCTCTTTTTTTTCTTTTTTTTTCTGAAATACTGTGTCCTGTGACCGCGCGAAACACCAACAAAAAAAAGAAAAAAAGGCGCGAATTGCAAATACGAATTTAAAAGTTATATTCAATTTAAGTTGCTAAGCCGTAAAAGAGTGTGGACTTTATATTTAATTTCAGGTTTTAATACATATTTCAACTTATGCAGCCCTGTCTTTTTATTGTCTCCCAGATGGTGTGAAAAGTAGAGTATTCACCTCTGGAATAAAACATGTCTTAGTCTCGGGCGGTATGAACGCCTCGCTTCACTCAGGACTCTACATAACTCCCTCGCTTCGCTCAGGAGTTAAAATTTAACTCCCTCGCTGCGCTCGCGAGTTAACTCGGAGTCCTTCGCTCCGCTCAGGGTTCAATATGCCGCCCACGACATAATACATGGTTTTATTCCCTTAGTACATAATCTACTATAGATTGATTCTATCAGATTTTGATTTGGATTTTGATTGACTCTGATTTTGTCAGAGAGTATGGGCAGTAAAATAATACATATTTAAAGTTTGTAGAAGAAAATCCAAAGTTAAAAGTAGCAACTTTAAAGCCGACTTCATTACAGTTACTGTCCGTAAAATTACCGGATTATTTTCAATTATTATTTGCAACATCATAAAATAGTTGCAAAACTGTATTTGAAAGTACATTTCAAAATACCCCTGAGGTAAGTCCGCTGCGTTGTACGATTTTATAATGTAAGTTCAATAAAAGTAGTGAGCGTGATAATGGCGGGACCATAATTTTTAAACCGTAATATTTTAAAACTGTCTATCTCATTATTTTATACCTTATTCCTACTTATTCCTACCTACAATAAGAAATTTCTACCTCTTGCCTCTTACCCAGAATTTAACAAAATATGTGGTCCCGCCATTATCACATGGAAAATGGCGGGACCATGTGAAACTACTGAAGTTTATGAAAAATATGAAAATCAAAGCTTTGTAGGTTTTAATACCTTTTTTTTACTTCCCTAATATCACCTTCTTTGAGTTTTACAATCAATAGTTAGGCATATATTGGCCATAAACCGTGGTCCCGCCATTTACACGGCTAAGTTTTTTTTTTCATACCGAAGTAATGGTGGCCTTTCTTAAAGTTTTATCGATTCAATATTTACTACTCATTTCATACCTTTAAATAAGTGCTACACACTGTACAGTTAACAACATATAAACCTTATAACTTTAGTTGCAAAGTTGCTGGTAACCCATACAGAGTGTCTGTATGTAATGATTGACGTCCTCTTGAACGTACTACTAAAGGTAGATCTGTGCGCCGCTCCGCCACTACCTACGCCGCCGCCACCAATCTCCACAGAGGGTGAAATGCAGTAATCTTTGATCTCACTATATTTAAGATTAGTGAATTCACAGCAATGTAATATTGTGTTGTTTTTTATTATTACTCAATACAAGAAGATATGATAATCAGTGTATATTATAAGTTGAACTAAGAATAAGCATAACTTGTTCTTATTCTCATTAACTCCACTCCTCCCTATTCGTAGCCACCTCCCGTGACTCCGGTAGAAAGTTCTCATTATATAAAAGAAAAAACTAAAGTACCTTACATATAAATTCTAAATATAAGTATTACACGGTTAAACTTAGCACCTTTATTTACATATATGGACATCCATAAATATATAGACATCCATAAATAAATGTCAATACTCTCTCCCTGAGAGAAGGCCTGTGCCCCACAGTGGGACGTATATAGGCTGCTTATGCATAAATATGTCCATTTTAGTTCTGCTATAAAGTGTCCACAAACCTAAAGTCGCGTATAAGTGTCCGATAAGTTTTGTTCTAAAGGACTTTATTTGGCAGTCTAATCCGTGTTCTGATATAAACTTATCGGACATTTATACGTGACTTGAAATTGTGGAGGGTTATAGCGACTTAAGCTAAAATGGAGATTTTACTTTATAAATTATTATTAAATTATTACTAATGTAAAAACTACTATGATTATGAAAACTAAAACTGGCGGAGTTACTGCTTGAGCACCCTTCAGGTACGGAACCCTAAAAAATGCCCACCAAATAAATTAAAATAAACGAAATATCAATATTGTTTCGATATCTACATAAAAATAATATTATATTCCAACTAATGTAAAAACTAAAAACACAAATTATACCTACGTGAGTAGTCGCGCAGTGGGTCTTTTGCCGCACAACGTGACATTCCCACAACAATCGTCACCACTCTAGCGGTAAAGCATGGATACCGGTTTTCGGTAATACCGAAAAACCGGAATACCGGACAGAATATTCGAATTTGAAAAACCGGTTTTGTATAATCCTAATACCGGTATTTCGATAGTTTCGGTATTACTATACCTAGCTTCTAGACGCACTGTTCGATTCTACATCCATATAATAACTTCATAACGTAAAACATTGGGATTTTTCTAGATTTCCAATCTGGTTTTACGATTTTGCTGCAATTTTTGAGAGTCTGAGAATGTCTAAATACAGAACTCATGCTTTCTAGGGTTTTGGAGTTTTAGTATCAATACAGTCAAATGTTTCACGCTCACCTTAAAGATAGTTTCGAATTAACTGATGGGTACTATTTAAAATCACATTTCCTTCCTGTGAATTGCGGTGTCCCACAAGAAATTAGTGTTGGTCTCCTGCTCTTTGTGGTTGTACCTACGGTACAGTAGTGACATAATATTGTAACTAACTGTAAGTATCTTCAACGGCCACCAAGTTAAAGATATTAGCGACAATGGGCATTGTCCTAAATATTGTTTTTGAATTTAGAACGCGAGGTTAGCCGCCGCGGGAGGATATATGACAATTTGTTTTAAAGGTATAAGTTCATATAATATTCACTGATTTCTTGTATCTTTGTGAATAAGTATGTGACTAATTCGACCTTCTAACGTTCGTTCAACACGTGAATGAAAGTAGGTTTAATATTTTTAAATAAAAAATGTCAAAATATTGACATTTCGGTATTCCGTAAAAAACAAATATAATATATTTTTTCTTACGTTTGCATAGATAAGGAGTCTTTTAAGTTTTGTTTATTTAAAGAGTTTTTGTATCGGGTCATGGTATCACTAAAAACTGACAGCTCGTAGGATATCAGTTGATGACGTACTTCCGTGCATGACGTACTTCCGGTTACGTAGACTCCGATTCTTTTTTTTTGCTTTAAAAATTTGTTAAAGCAGCCCCAATCGAAATATTCAGCCTAGGCTCTCAAAATTAGTAATATTCTCGAAAAAATATATCAATAGATACAAAACTTATTTTTGGGATGTGTGGACCAAATCTTCTCCTTGAGACGGATGGTGGAGAAACTTCTGGCCAAAAGTCAGAGGGTTTTCTGTGCGTTCGTCGACTTGGAGAAGGCTTATGATAGAGTGGTGAGGAATGACCTGTGGTCGGTACTGTCCGTGTATGAGGTGGACAGCGTCTTGCTGCGAGCTCTGAAGTCTCTCTATGAAGACTCCAGTGCTTGTGTTAGAATTAATGGGGCGTATAGTGACTGGTTTAGCATCCGCAGGGGTGTGAGACAAGGATGTGTCGCCTCCCCCTGGTTGTTCAACTTATTCATGGACAGTTGCCTGACTGATTTGAAAGAGAATGACTTTGGGATAAGGATGGGTGAGCTACTGGTCAAATGCTTGTTATACGCCGACGGTCAGGTTTTGTTCGCATCGTCGGTTGAAGACCTGCAGACACAAGTAGCAGTAATGGATGAGGCGTTTAAAAGGAAAGGAATGAACATTAATGTGAGTAAGACAAAAGTAATGGTGTTCGAAAAAGATGATGAAATGACTGAGTGCAAGATAAGGATTACAGGTGAAAGGGTGGAACAAGTGAAAGAATTTGTCTATTTGGGGAGCCTCTTTACCAGGGATGGCAAGTGTGAAGGTGATATAGAAAGAAGAGTAAAAGCAGGAAATTGTGTAAACGGTGCATTGCACTCCTTTGTGAGTGGCCAAAACATCTCCAAAAGAGCTAGATTGGCTATCCATAATGGAGTGCTGGTCCGAACACTTTTACTTATTGTATGCTAGCGAGACTTGGGTATGGGAAAAAAAGCAAGAAAGTAGGATTAATGCAGTAGAAATGAGGTCCTTGAGAAGTATGTCTGGTGTTACTTTGAATGAAAGGATACGCAATAGTGTGATTAGAGAACGTTGTGGACTGAAAGAGGATGTAGTGACTAGAATTGAGAAAGGAATGTTGCGTTGGTTTGGACATGTGGAGAGGATGAAGGAAGAAAGATTGACAAAACAAATATATCGAGCGAATGTGGATGGAAGGGCCGGTAAGGAATGACCCAGACGGACATACTTCAACCAAATAGGGGATGCAAAGGGCAAGATAAAAAGTACCCGAAACCGGCGTGCGTGCATGCAACAACTAATGAATGTTCAGGAAGTGAAAGTGATCTGTCAGGATCGTAGCAAGTGGCAGTCCCTGGTCTCTGCCTACCCCTTTGGGATACAGGCGTGAGTTTATGTTATATGTTATTTTTTGAAGGACAATGGGCATTCTTTTGGTTTGCTTTAGCAATAGAGCAAAGAGTCCGAGCAAGAGAAATATAATTAGGATGAATACAAAATAAATTTGTTTCTTTTAAATATTCTAATACTGGTTGAGTTCAGTTTTCTCTCGGACTTATTGTATTTGCTCAAGAAAATTTTGCTTACTTTATATTTCATTGAGTTAATTTGACAACTTGAACTGATGATGAGGGGAAAGCCCAGTGGGACAAAACGTAGAGGCCACGTAAATCAACTGTTATACAATCATTTATGTTATTTTAACAAAAAAATCATCAATACCGAAAAAAATTATTTCAAATGTTGATATCGAAAAAATAGCGATTTTAGAAAAAGGGTCCGGTAGTCCATGCTCTATCTAGCGGTAACCCGTCCACTGAATATCCTCTAATTTCTAAAACCAGGAGGTGAGGTACGGGGAGGCAGCTACTGGTTCGCTTGACCTTGACAAATCTTTAGTCCACACAAATGAGTTTGACCCGTAGCACCAAAAATTAATAAAAAGGGAGAGGAGCATGAGAAATTTTGTATGGAAAAAAATGTGTTAAAAAACCTATCGTGTGTGGTTCTTAATGAAAGGGCTCACTGACCGATTCTAAAAATATATTACATCATTACATGTCAGGGATTTGTTATAAATTGAAATAAAAAAAATCAAAATATACCAAGTTTCAGCTCCTCCAAAAATACGATACGGTTGAATCATTTTTTCTAAAATATGCCTCAATTGGTACGTAATATCCTCATATCTAACCCCAAAAAAAGCAACATTGAAGTATTTTTTATTATTACAAAGTGTGATAATAAAATTACGATTAGTTGAAACATATATAAAAAGTAAAATTTTAGACAATATAGATGATAAATACTAATACTAGAGGAATTTTTAATTATATTTATATGATTTATTAACTTGTTTATTTAAAAAAAAAAACTTTTTCTGTAATGGTAATAAGGATAAGATAAGAATAAGGATAAGGCTAAGAGAAATAAGGACTTGCCGTAAGGAGCCATAAATCCCATTATAATCGTTAATTCATCTCGTTACTAGTAGGTACTTTCACGGAAATCTATAGACTCCTGGTGAGACACTCACGAGGCAACGTTGAGCGACCTCAACCCCAGGTGACCAAAATAGCGGAACCGGAAGTAAGTATTTTACTTTATTGAAAGAAAGAAACTTATTATACCAAACAAGACACATAACAAAAACAAAATAAACAGACATTGCACACATAAAAGACATACGTAAAACACAACATTTACAAAAAAATTAAAAGTGTACAAGGCGAGCTTATTTTAGCAGAAATATCTTCCAGCCAACCCTTGATGTGGTGGTACGAACATTATAAACGAGGCGGGGGGGAAGTGTACAATAATGAGAAAGTATTATATATTAACCCAATACAGTTATATTATATATAATAATAATATAATATAATATAATATAATATAATATATATATATATATTATGTATGTATATATACACATATATATATGTGTATATATAAATTTATTGGCTGTAAAGTTTTATATTACAAAGACCTACTTATAAGATAATAGATAACTACAATACATAAATAAATGAATACATAAATAAACAAAATATATCTATTGTAATAGTGAAGAAAGGAAGTGCTCTTTCAGTGCGGTCTGAAGTTGGCGTGCGTAAGCGCGTAGGACGCTTTGCTCCTTAGTATTTCTATAATACAGCGTGCAACAAAGTCTCCCCTATATATCCGAAAATAGGAGGTTCCACTCATCAATACGAACAACGTTTACTATGGATAAAAATTGTAAATCACAAGAAAAATATCAGAAAATGCCGGAAGTGGTGACTTTGGAATGGAACAGCTGATATTATTCTTGCGAGAAGTTACTACAAAGTAAAAGTTGTATTTTTTTATGTGTATTTAATTTGTTTGTAGTTGGAAAATTTGACCCTATTGACAAGTAAAACCACCCATATTTAAACGAATATGGGGATTTTGTTACACTTAAATAGCCACACCGAGTTCACGCCGACTTAGAGATGGCGTAGGCACCTAAAACCACTAACGAATCGTAACGATCACGAGCACTCGCCAATCATTACATAGCTACAAGCTCTCTATACAGTTAGGTTAACGCCAACTCTGTAACTAAAGTTATAAGGTTTATATGTTGTTGTTAGTTTTAACTGTAGTGTGTAGCACTTATTTAAAGGTATGAAATGAGTAGTAAATATTGAATCGATAAAACTTTAAGAAAAGGCCACCATTACTTCGGTATGAAAAAAAAATACTTAGCCGTGAAAATGGCGGGACACGGTTTATGGCCAATATATGCCTAACTATTGATTGTAAAACTCAAAGAAGGTGATATTAGGGAAGTAAAAAAAAGGTATTAAAACCTACATAGCTTTGATTTTCATATTTTTCATAAACTTCAGTAGTTTCACATGGTCCCGCCATTTTCCATGTGATAATGGCGGGACCACACATTTTGTTAAATTCTGGGTAAGAGGCAAGAGGTAGAAATTTCTTATTGTAGGTAGGAATAAGTAGGAATAAGGTATAAAATAATGAGATAGACAGTTTTAAAATCCCAGCTGTGGTCCCGCCATTATCACGCACACATAAAAGTATCAATAAATAAACATAAACATTTATATACAGGCACATACATTGGTTCTGGCCCCACACTAGGATACCCTGTGTCGTGGGAACCAGAAACAATGACATCACGAACATGTAAACATCCAAGACCTGGGATTTTTTTTTGTTCCCAGCCGGGATTCGAACCCGGGACCTCTCGCATGGTATGCAGATGCACTACCACTGCGCCACGAGGTCGTCCGAGGTCGAAATCTAATATACAACCTCCTGAGACCTAGTGTGCTAAATTTAGTACGGAAACGATTGTTATTTTCAATAAATATCGTGTGTTTGTTATCGAACTCCTCCGAAACTGCTTCACCGATTTTTATGATTTTATGGTGTATATTTGGTAGGTCTGGGAATAGGTCATAGGGTAATTAATACGGCAAAATAAGGTATGCCGAGTCAGATAATAAATAATTACCTGTAAGCTAGCAATGACAATGCGTCTGGCTCTCTGGAACAGCTGCTCGTCGCTCCAGTCAGGGTGCTGGCGGTGGACCCTGGCTGCCACCACGTTGTGCCAGCGCAGCAACAGCATGCCAAACGTCACCATCGCCGGGTTCTGGTTCGTCCGGGGATCACCCAACACTGGTCGAAACGGATATTAACGTTCGTCACTTATTTGGACGTCTTGTGAAAGATGTTTTGGGTATTTGTTACGTAATGACGAGTAACAAATACTTAAATTTGGGTTTTCATGAAATTTGCGATAGTGCACTTCAATTTGAATCTGACATCCTGTGTGAATACAGTCGCGGGCAGAGCCAGGCGCAATTATGTCTGACTCTTGACGTCTTGCTGGCATATGAAGAATATTTAACTGTTGTAAAATAATGACTTAAAAAATGTGATCTCTACATTTTATAATTACTGATATTTTAGACATATTTTAACTTTCACCTAGTTTACGTTTAGATTTCTTGATGCAAAAACATTACATGAAAACGTTCATATTTTTAGTGACCATTTTTTTTTAATTAAGGACATGTACCAGAAAATAAATAAAATAAACCATGCACAGGACAACAAAACTATATCTGAATTGTCCCTGTATTTAGTTTCTAGCAACGCCTCAGACAATATTTGCCTAAGACCACATTCTATCTAATCAGCCCATAAAAAGGCCCACTGTTGGGCATAGGCCTCTTCTCTTTCACGCCAACCCACCCAGTCTCATTACAATAATTCAAAATGTGAGACAGATGCCACTCGTGTCTTAGGTTTGCTTTTACCTCTGTAAAAGCAGTCTTAAGACACGAAAGGTCTGCTCTAGAACTATCAATCAGAATGGTGAACTCTATAATATCTCTGCGATATTGTTACATATATGTAATAGAACTGGCTAGAGTAGAGCACGAACACACCAGCTTATTTAAAAAATCCGCAATTCCTGTGACACCCCCCATTAAAGTTTGCATTGGTTCTATAAGTTGTATTCTTAGATTTTTATTTTCATAGAGTATATAAATTTCCTTTCCAATTGTCCTAATACAAGAATGTCCATTCTATTTAGCACCTGTATAGTTTTAAGTATTATTTCTCAAACAGTGCCACTGCAATGCAGAAAAACCGTAAGAAATAATTTTATTTTTCGAAGAAAGGAAATCCGATCTATCAAAAATCATTATTAACTTAATTCCGGATTCACTTGCTTGATCCGAATCTGGAAGTCTTGAATCCGGAATTAAGTCAATAATGTGTAGTGCTTACGAAAGTTTCAGTTCAATCAAAGGTCATGCCATCACTAGGTATATGTTTTAGGAATTGCGCAATATAGAAATAAAAAAAAAAGTAAAGGTCATTTATCAGATGTAACTTTGTATGAAAACTCCTCTTGTCGATAGTGCACGTTAATCGCGCAATTTGTTAATCGTTTGTGACTTATAAAACCGCAACCTAGACACCTATGTATTAGGGGTATAATCATTGTGGTGTAGTGGTTACGGCAAGGCGTTCAGAAATGTGTCTAACCCACTGTTGCGGCTGTACACCCGGCTTTTTAGCGAAAGACACATTGTTTTAAGTACCTAGTTTTAAATTAATGATTGATTAAAAACAAGTTTTATTTAGTAGTTATATAAAACAAAAGAAGAAACAAAAAAGTGATTTCTTTTTCTGCCATCTCCTTAGGAGGTTGGCTACCAAAGAAAGAAAGTCGTTAGTCTTCAAAAAAGTTATTTAGATTGACTTAATTGAGTCAAGCTGAATACAGCTCACGTTGCGACCATAATAAGTAATTTTATGTAATATTAAATTACCATTACACCACCAATACCTTGAGAAGGTACCCAATACCCTTATTTTTCTGCAGCCTTATTTGTTTGCAAATAAACAACTTTTATTACACAAAACCACTTTGAAGTCGTAAAGACATTATTACCCGTCCTATAATAAAATCAACAAATTGTAAATCGCTACATTTTTTCACTATAAATGTTAAACAGATTTTTTCTGGGCGACTTTACAACTAAAATGTAGCTATGGGCTGGTTGGCAACGCGCATGGCAAAGATAACAATTGAACAACGCAAGGTATATAAGAAATTTAAAGCTGGTTAATTAAAGGTTCCCAAAAGCTAGTGATTGACGCTCCCATTTGCCTCTCCCTCTGCAGCAATAATGTGTGAGCGAGAAACAAGTAGGATCACCAGTCATCACCATGTTCACTTCCTTTCTTTAATTCATCATGTTGAACAAACTTACGGAAAAGTCTCTCCGGGCTCAGCATCCGCATATAATGCGGCACTGGATTATTGAAGAGAGGCACTCGCTTCGTGTTGCGCAGGGGCAAGCCGCCTTCACTCGCTAGGCTTCCATTCTGCAACGTATTGTTTTGTTTAGTATATTTGCGCCTCTGTACGCCTAAAGCCGTGTCTTCTGCGACCAAATAACATAAAAAAAATCAAACAGTTGCAAAGAAAAGGTCAAGTGAACAATTTATGGGCCGTTGCGCTATCGACTCGACTAAAATAGTGTGTCGGTCGGTACAGATAAATGAAGAAATCAGTGCATCAGAAATCAGTAGTATGGGGAATATATTATTATATCGCCTGCTTAATAAAGCGGCGTGTATACCACTCACTGCAGGGTCTATACCTATGCCTTCTCTCAGAGAGTAGTTGTGAATAAACATTCAGAACGCTTAGCCACCGCGGATTGGCGATTCCAAGCGATTCCAAGGCTTTTGCCGTTAGCGATTTGTCGTTAGGTACCGCTACTACAAATTCAATTTGTATGTAACTTAGAAAAAAATACATGCAAGGATTTGAACGCACGACCTCTCGAATGTGAGGCCAGCGTTTTACCGCGTAACCACCGCAGACTACAAAAAGTTTGTTTTCCTTTTCTGCCACACAAAATGCATAATAATTTAATTGAAGTCGCTTCAAGTGTGTTAGCTAAAGATTTTAACAATGTTCAACAAACACTCAAGGGGCAAAGTTAATCAGAATGTATCACTACTGCAAAAATGCCTCCTCTTTGACCAAAATTGTACTCTTATTGTTAGAAAAACCCTTAATTGGATTAACGATGAAGTTAAGTGAAAAGAAAATATACATTCTTTTTTAGTTTATGTTCGTTACTTGTCGGATTATGAATGTGTCTGATGCGGTCCATATTTTTTTTGACAGACTGACTGACATGGGATTATTTTTCGAAATGAAAATAACTCGTTATACCTATTCAACGAACACTGGAAAAGAAAATCTGTAGCCCGGTTTTAAAGACGGATAAGACTACTTAAAGAAAGCTACAAGATTTAAACCCAGTTAGTGAGTGAAAACTTGTACAACGTATGTTAGGGCATCCAACCTCATGTTTCTCAAATGCACATTTATTTATCAAGCCGTCTAAGCCACTTTTCATCATATTGAATATCATACATTGAGGCAACTTTTCAAGAGACGATACGAGTGGGCATTTCAGAAACTATCGGCAAGTATAAAGTATGGTATATTAATGTAAAATGTACGTAAAGAGGCAGGCGAGCTGCGCGGGGGCACCTGAAATGACCTCATTGCATTCACCCACGCCTCGCTCGTGCTGTACACGAAGCTGCCGTCGATCCACGAAGTCATTTGGTTTATCTGGAATGGAAGAAGAAACTTAATTGGCTAGACTCTAGATTTTCAGTATTATTTTCGATTTTAGCCTCAATCGTAGCAAAGCTGTGAGTGTCCTCCAGCTAGCCTTTCTTCATCCAAAAAGGCAATTGGATGCGCAAATGCCATAGAATGGAACGCAGTCATTTGATAGGTGACACGCAAATAGCAACTATCTCCTTCTCTCTTATGTTTCCCTTATAATTCCATCTCTTAATCTCTCACCCTTGCATTAACGTAACAGCCAGTGCTGTGAGAAGGATTTCTACGCCTGTGACACGATATCAGGAAAAACTACTTTGACCAAAGAACTTTTTCTTTGTGGGCAAGATAAAAAATATCCGCAACCGGCGTGCACGCATGCAACGGCTAATGAATGTCGATGAAGCGAAAGAGATCTGTCAAGATCGTGGCAAGTGGCAGACTCTCGTCTCTGCCTACCCCTCCGGGATACAGGCGTGAGTTTAGGTACTTATGTATGGTAAGTAACTTTTTCTTTTCGTGTCGATCTCAGTGTTAAATAAATGTATAGTTTAATATTTTTAACATTCTTAATCTTGGAATGTTGGGTTGGGTGGCTTCATAAATGATGTGTTAGACATCATTCCACGCATCGCGTAAACTGAGGTAAAGCGAAGATTTTAAATGATTTCTCCTTATAAAAAAGCTAAAAGTGATCTCAATCATAGTAAAATTAAATAAATTGTGAAAAAAATATTATGAACGTCAATTTAGTAGTGTTTGTTGTCACTACTAAATTGACGAAACTTAGTTGTCAATTTCGCGGGGAAGAAGAACAAAAAAGAAACCGATCCAAGACGTTCAATTTGGGGGTGATATTTCAATCGTCAGATAGGCTTGGGTGATTTTAGGTATATATATCGAACAAGCTATCTGACTGTTATTTTTAATTCTTTATTGCACTAGTTACATGCGTAAATTCACAAGGGCGTGCTTAATGGAAAACGCATTCTCTTCCCGCGAACCTTTGGTATTGAAGAGACTGGGCGTCCCCAGACTGGGAACGGATAGTGCAATAAAAAATAAACTCATTAATTGAGTCGTAAGAATCGGCTCCAATAAATTAGAAATAAACATAAAATAATTTATTTACAAAACTAATCAAATAAAATGTCATTGGGCCTCCCCGTTTAAGTTCAAAAACTTGTATTAGGAGGCCCGCTCTTTCTCCACATTCACATTTTACACTTGTTTGGCTCTCAATAAATAGAGTTTAAATTAAAGTTTATTACACATTGTGTTGAACACTAGACACAATCGTCCTGTAAAACCCCGTAAGAAGCATTGTAGTACTTATTTGTAATCGCTTTCCTACTTTACATTTTCTGGTAGTATAACAATAATAATAATAACAACTTCCATAGGACCCAATCGCGTGTCCTGGTCCCAAACTACGATACCCGGTGCTATGGCAAACAGGCAATGACATCACAAACATGGCAATACACCTAGATTGAGGCCATGTATACAAATGTACGGCGGCACTCAGTGGGAATCGAACCCACGACCTCCGGCATGGTAGTCAGAGGTGATACCGCTAGGCAGTAACGATGCATACTTAGGTGTGTTTATGCTTAAACTCTACCCTTTAGTTGCTTTAAGGATTTATGGCAATTGTCGATCAATAAAAGGATTCTTCGCATGCACCAATCAATAGCATACCTTTGCCTTTAAGAGCGTCGAGCGGCGCAGGCTCAGCATTCTAGATCAATAAAACCACATTTTTGCAGTAGACGACTAAAACGAATGTGGGTTAGACTCGTAAAGCCTGATTGCACAGTCCAACCTTGATTGATTAATGATCGCAAATTAGTTTGACACTTACAAGAATTTCGTATAAGTGTAAAGGATATTTACTATTATGTTGCTGTTAAACCGTTTTCAAGCGAACTACGAACGAAATTGCTAACATAGATTGTGTAGATGTAAAGTAACAGTGTTATTCATATATTTGCGAGTAGATTCAAACGTAAACACACTACAGTGATTGAATTAAATGAACTGCAATTTGCCACATAGCAATACATATTTCTTTTGTAGTAAACTCTCCAAGTTAATTAACTGTAACATTGATATTTGTTGCCGACATACAACGTGTAATTGAATAAACCTGTAAAGCTATTCTGTATACATAAATCAAACCACAAGTTTTTCAGTGGTTTGATTTTTGAATTTTTTTCTGTTCATATCTCCAATATGATCTACATACCTCTAAAGCATGTATAGCTACTGGAGGCATGGTAAATCGACTCATTAGTGGGATATCCGTTATCTCAGCGAAGCGCGGCGCGTGTGTGATGATGTTTTACTTCAAATTAAAGCAATCAGATCCAATACGCCATTAGTTGTCTCACAACAAAATTGTGTAGTTCCTTTTACTACAGGAAATAAACAATTTGATGTAAACTTGGCTTAATTAACCGAATTATATGTAATATATACATGTAGAAGATGAATGTAGAAATTCTATTTAAATATATATTCTATCCGCCATGGTCGTGACGTCACTAGTTGCTAAAAATTCGAATCGCTATGATTACGAGTAGACCTATGTAAAAAAAATGTCCAATACCGTCCTGTGTATATCTTTTGGGTAACATTTTTGAATGAAAATGAACTAATCGATCAATATAGGTGTTCCAGTTATGTTTTTTAGGGTTCCATACCCAAAGGGGCCTTACCCCTTTAAGACCTATGTAAAAAAAATGTCCAATACCGTCCTGTGTATATCTTTTGCGTAACATTTTTGAATGAAAATGAACTAATCGATCAATATAGGTGTTCCAGTTATTGTTTTTTAGGGTTCCATACCCAAAGGGGTAAGGGACCCTATTACTAAGACTGCACTGAACTTCTGTCTGTCTGTCTGTCACAAGGCTGTATCTCATGAACCGTGATAGGTAGACCGGTGATATTTTCACAGATGATGTATTTCTGTTGCCGCTATAACAACAAATACTAAAAACACAACAAAATAAATATTTAAGGAGGGCTCCCATACAACAAAAGTTGTCTAAAGATAGCGCTCGCCATCTAGCGGCCATCTATGTAACCTTCACAGTGCCTATGCTATGTCGTTAAATGTCAATGTTAAACGCTTAATTGTTGTTGATTTCTATAGATGGTGCTATTTTCAATGTACCTAATCTATCTTGTATCAAACATTGTCTAATGTTGTGTAGATAATAGTGCGCGAGTCCGTCTTGCACTTGGCCGGTTTTTTTTTTCATGTTTCCACGTTAGCACTAAAGACAGTTGTATAGTAAAACTCAGAACCTCACCTGTTCTCTAGGGCTGTTAGGGCTCTGGCCAGTGGCTCTATCGTAGGCAGCGCGTAGGAAGGGCATGTGTTTGGCACCCTCGCACTCGGGGTCATACATATGGTCGCACTGATCCACGGGTATGCGGTGCTGCTCGATCGGGCAGCCAGACTCAGATGCCATTACTATCTCGCCCGTCACCACTTGGCCTGGATGAGGAAAGATTGGTTATACGCGTTTGGCAGGTTTAATTTAAAATGGACCATCTCATTTTGAGTTGAGGGAGGCGACACATAATTTCATAGAAGCAATATTATATAATGATATTATAACAAGGGTTTTTAATCCGTTTTCCCCGAATCGCCAAGGATCATGAGACCTTGATCCACCTAATCTCAAGATTTTGGTGCGTGGGCATCTTGGTATATTGGTGAAAAGGCGAAAAGCTATTAGCTCAGGCACCATCGCCTTTGAACTCGCGCGTCTTCAGGAACTCGACGCCAAGCGCCAGTTTCGGAAAACTCGTCCTAAGCCCTCGTACAATTATACATATAACTCCAGCGGTCAACTGTATTGCGGCGGCTGTGACCGTGTGTTTAAGAGCAAATTCGGTTTTGCATCACACGCTCGAGCGCACGCTCGGGTCTAAGATGGGTCCTTGTCGGGGTGTCGCCGTCGACGAAATCGTTGTGGAGGGCATCATCATCATATTGGTGATCCAAGGATATAAAACAATTACCGAGTTCATTATTTGGGTATTTCACTAATAAAATTCTTAGTGAGGTATGGTTCTCTCTACGTAGGTTTCTCAAAAAACTGTTAATAATTACCGGAAGTATTATATAACGTCACATTCTTAAATCAGAAACCGGGGTTTATGTTTTGCGCTTTTGTTGCCTTAATATAGAGTTAGAACTATGCCTACTATTTTAGAAATACGAAAATACCGAGACGGGTCCATCCGGCATACTGATAAGTTAGTGAATCTAGATAAAAATGTACAAGTTCAAATAACAGAAGAATGTTTCAGCTTTAGAAATAGGATAGTTTGAGGTTTGTAGCTATATTGTGAAATCTGTATTCGATATACGAATAGCTATTCGTGAATTATAAATTATTCTTCTAATATATTTCATGTACCTACCTACTCTCTTCAACTTTCAGTTCTATCCATCCTAAGGTTGTCTGGAAGAGATTAATTTTAGCGATAAGTCCGTCAAATGTGTACGACAAAACTTAGATATGTAAGATACTCTTGGCGTTTTTTTTACAAGGAAAATTATCAAAAAGTCTTACCGAAGAAAGCCAGTAAGGCTGTTCTATTGACCAGGGAGGGAAGCCCATCTTGCCCTCTCATGAAGAGCTTGGAGAGCGTCCTCGCCCCAGGCCTGTCGGCGCCAGCCATCATGTAGACCCCATCGGCATAGGACGCTGGACTCTTCCGTGTAAGGCGACTACCTGTTGAGGGGAAATTAGATTAGTTACGCACTAAAGTAAATTAAGACAATAAGGAAAAAAAAGCCTTAAAAATTTTTACAAAATATAAACTATAGTTCGGTAATTTAAATCCTAGATGGCGCTGACGGTACTCTTTATCGCGGTATGGATGCGTCCGTAATGTCATGAAGATGCCTTTGCATATTGAAGATTTTCTCATGAATCCCGTCAACAGATCTTGACCAAATTTATATGCGAGTACCTGTAATGTGACGACCCACTTCCTTATTAAAAATGATGAAATCAGAAACATGGAAAGGATTATCGCTGAACATACAAAACAAATATAGACAAACTTCGAACCTCCAACTGTTTTGAAGACTCAAAGCATTATCGGTTAAAGGGTATTAGCATTATAATATTATTGGAGTATAATATAATATTGTATACTACATATGTACATCAACAAATAACCTGAGATAGAGAAAAAAATCCAAAAATAAACAAATACCAAGAAAAACAAGCATTAAAAAGAAGAGTTCGATGATTTTATAATGGATTTCGTCACCAAATCTTGACCAAATTTATTTGGGACCATTTTGCCATTTTCATCCGACCGACCGACCTGTTTGATACGACCTGTTTTCAGACCTACCAAATAATATACTTACACGAAAAATTTCATAAAAGTCGATGAAGCCGTTTCAGAAGAGTTCGTTAACAAACACTGTGATACGAGATTTTTATATATTAGATAATACAGACTCCTCTTTTTTAAATATGTAAATCTCTAAAATGTCCCTCTCAGGGTACTAGTAAAATAAGTCATTGTTACAATAAAACTAAAATACAATTAGGCCTTTGCCTAACTTACGTTAAACTCTTTAGTTAAACGTGAACAAATACATAGATAATAACAATAAGAATATTTATTCGCTAAAGCGTGGTAATTACAAACAATGTAGGTGTTAACTTAAGATCATGGTACAGACATGCTCTATCCGTTTGATAATTCTATGGATGGATAACTTTTCATTGCACACCAGTAATGTCTTTGGGAACCTCAGACAGTGACAGTGATCCGAAACCGGCGTGCGCGCATGCAACGACTAATAAATGTTGAGGAAGCGAAAGTGAACTATCAGCATTGTGGTAAGTGGCAGTCGCTGGTCTCTGCCTACCCCTCTGGGATACAGGCGTAAGTTTATATATGTATGTACGTAATTCAGACAGTAGAATGCTTTTCACAATGATCAACCAAAAAACCAATCAAGAACCACTTTCTCTGTAACGCATCCCATTTAGCCGCCTTTTTCGGCAAGTAATTTCATTTATACAATCAATATGTGCAGGCCGCGTATTTCAAGTATCGGTGTTTCGTCAATCCGTCAAGAATGCGATGGGCTGGTAAAGTGTCAATAAAGGAGCTTTATGGTGGTTATGCCCGAATAATGATGAGACACTTAACGGCATAAGTATGATTTTCATACAATTTAGCTTGCGCAGTGTCTTTTAAGGGAGTAATCATAACTCATATCTTTTCTCTCATACTATATCTTAACATGTGTCATAGGTATCTGAAGTAATATGTGACCACGATAAGTAATTGTGTTGTGTGGCAATTATTTTTTATATATTTATTTTTGAAATCTTGACTCTGAAACCTGTTTTCTCGTACACTAACAAGCTGTTAATCTACTGATAACAGCTGTCGGTGGTTTTGTTTGTATACACTTTGGTCAATTGACAGCTGTTAACAGTAGATTAACAGCGTGTTAGTGTACAAGAAACTCCAACTCCCATTGATAGTCTCATACTTTATATCCAGCTCACACGGGTCGGAAGGTAAGTTAAAAGAGTTGATGAGTTGACCGAACGCATCTGATGTTAGCCCAATAAACCACGAGGCCTCTTCTGCAAATGCGCTACTAAGAATCCACGTTGCGCGTTTCGCTCATTTATAGGTAGTGCGTTTGAGCTAGATATAGAACCAGAAACGAGATGCCCTGTCCATATAGAGTGAGGAATGATCGAGTAGTGAGTGGGTAAAGGCTGAGAGACTTTGTTGAGAGAGTTGAGTTGATATCTCTGCGACTTAACAAAGTCACAATAGAGTTAACTTCACATATATATCATATTATTTCTCGCATCCGAGTTACCCATATCTACTTAAACCTTAGAGATGTGTAACATTAACGAATCTCCAGTCTCCACATTTTCTGGCTTTTTTATCGTTGATCCTTCTATTCAATACAACGTCAATGCATCCAGTCATTTGTTTTAATCGAACCTAAGCCAAGTCATCATCATCATCATTCAGCCACAAGAAGTCCACTGCTGGACATAGGCCTCCTCCATGGATTTCCAAAAAGACCGGTTGGAAGCGTTCCTGCCACTTGGATGAGGTCATCTGTCCATCTTGTCGCTGGTCGTTGTGCCAAGTGACCCTACCAAACCAAATTTCGCTGAAGGCGAAAATGTTTCTCGAGGATACAGCTATACAGGGTTTTAAGATAGTATGAAAATTAACCAGCGGCCCAATGGTCGGACGATGTCGTAGAGTCGGCGGGGGGTCCGTGGATGTGGATGGTAAGCGACCGTCAGAAATGTCATTGATGGGTGGTCTGATGCGGTGTCAGCGGTGGGCTGATGATGATGATGATGATCGAAATTAAAATCTAGAAAATTTTAAACTTTGATTAGAATAAAAATAATAATTAGAATAACTTTATTTTACAGCCACATACAAAAGTGTTTAAATAAACGTAAAGTAAGAGTAAATAGACGGCTGACCAGAAACAAAGTTAGTGAGCCTTCTGACTCCCAAGCTTGAAAAATCTGTATTATGGGAGCCAGTGATCCTCTGAACAACAGTGGACGGCTTTTAAGCGCTATACAATGATCAGTAAAATGCAGTGACATTATATCTTAATATTAAAATACAGAAAAAAGTGGGTGTATGTGTGCGTATGTTTTAAGTTGGCGAATGATGTATGTGCGCGCGCGTGCTTGTGTGTGTTACGTGTTAACGTGTAATATGTGTTACTGTGTGAGTTTACCTGTGCAGCAGCATCAATTTGGTCGTAATCCAGGTTTAGTAGCAACTCTTTTAACTTTTATTTTAGCTCAAACTTTGCAAGAGACTGAATATTAGATTGTTGGGAGTTGTTTGATTTATTGATACTGAAGTAACGGTTTTCAGGTTATCCATTTTAATTTGTATTATCACTTGTGTATTTCACCATCAGGTTATTTTTATGTGTTACTCATCCTGTTGTAACCCCCAACAAATAAAATAAAGTAAATCTTATAAGGTTTATTGAAACTTGGAAAGGCTCTATCAAATAACATAAATGATGACATAAAACTGAATCCCTGTATACAAACATCCAAAGCTTCGTGATAAATGTTAGGTTTCAGTAAAAATGGTTTGTGTTATCGAATAAAATTTATTACTCACATTGGAAAGGCACCATCAACAATCATAAATAATTACGTAAAATTGAAAATAATTCCCTTCCAGCTTTATAGGTGGTTATTAAAGTATCAAAGTGAAGGTTTCTCTCCATTCTCCACTCACAGCGTGATTTTTCGAACAAGCTGCTTTTGCGGATTCTGCTCCAGTTTTGACTGCCACAATCTTTATGGTGAATTTTATTTAACAACCTGATTTATGTGCCGGCGATTCCATAAAAAGATAAGTGGTCGGATCCGTGCAGTAATTATGATCATTATTGTTCGACGATCCCAGGGCTGGCAACTTGTCCAGTGCATAAATCTCAACCAAGGACTTTTTAATTTTGATGTTTTTTTTAGGTATAAATAAGTAGGTATAATTATTTACAAGCTCGCACGTTTAAAGCTTCGTAGAGGCGAAGTTGCACACCTTTACTGAAAATGAAGTGAATTTCACTGCCGTTAATCCTATTAGATGTCTTACTTGAAACGCTATGAGTACTTAGATACCTACTTAGGTGATAAATTTTGATCCAGTTATGCTTGTATAAGTTGATTAATTTTTTTTGTTGCCGTTACCCACATTTCGGCTGATATTGTGTTTTCTGGTGACTGTTGTATATTTTTTTGTGATTTTATGTTTTTGAGTATTGTGTCGTGAAATAAATATATCTTTCTTTACTTACAATCTTGGGTGGTCGATCAAAGTTAGGAAAAAGAAGTGCTTTACAAGAAACATAGTACTTAGATACCTACTTAAAATCCTGAGCAGCTGATCAAAGAAAGAAAAGAGATGTTTTACAAGCTATTAGGTACTTATTTTGTAAATATTTTATGTTTGAAATCCACTGGAATCAATTTGCAAAAATAAAAGCGTAATAAAACCGCTCGTTTGAATTCCCGTCAAAAACTCCCCATTTGCAGTTTGCACTTTCGCATTTTATGTATGTACACGATTTGCGATTTTTGCAATAATGTAATCTAATCTGTGTTTGTAATCTGTATTGACTGATTGAAGTTTTTTAGTTATACAATCAATACAGATATTTTTTAATTATTACTTTTAAACCCCTGATTCTTTTAATTTATCAAATAGAACTATGAAATCATTTTTCAAAAGAAACATTTTGAGGTATAAATGCTTAAAGCGCAACATAGACTGTTTTTGATCATTCTCCTTTGGTTGAACTGAAAAACTTAGCCTTCAACGATTACAATCAGTGTTAGGGGAGTCTGCACCATCTCGAACAACAGTTTTTAGATGGTTCAGTGAATTTAATGGGGGTAAAACAACCCTCGAAGATCATTATAGAAGTGGTCGCTCACAAACGGCAGTAACTGCAGAAAATGTATGGACTACTGAAATGATGGTGCGAGAAGACCCACGAATTACTTACTCGGACATCAAGAAGATTCTTGGCGTTAGTTCGGGGAGCGTTAACATTATTTTGCATCACCATCATGGAGTGAAATAAGCTTTGCTGTCGTGGGATGCCGCGTTTGCTCTCAAACACTGAAAAACGGGCCCGTGTGGATTGGTGCCGCGAAATGCGTCTACGATTTGAAAACGGAACGTCAAGACGTGTTTCAAAAATCATCACAGGCGACGAAACGTGGATTTATCAATATAATCCGGATATAAGAGTCGGAATGGATATGAATGTTAGAAAATAAGATAAGACAAAACGAGACGGGACGGGACGGGACGAGACGGGACACGGCGGAGCGGGACGGGACGGGACGGGACGGTACGAGACGAGACGAGACGAGACGAGACGAGACGAGACGAGACGAGACGAGACGAGACGAGACGAGACGAGACGAGACGAGACGAGATAAGATAAGAATAATATTCTTTACTGCACAAGGAAAAACACGACATAAAATATTTATAAAAATACGGACAATTGGCGGCCTTATTGCTAATAGCAATTTCTTCCAGACAACTGTATGTGTACTTGATGTGTTCAGGCGGAATGGTATACAAAAGTAGCATTGTCGCATAGTTTTCCAAGTTCTGCGAGAGAGGAGACCGAAGACCAGGCTTTGGGATCACGATAGCGCTTCGTCACATACCTCCCTCAGAACAAAGGGATTTCTTGAGGAATCCGGTGTTGTAACCTTGCCCCATCCACCGTACCGACCTGATTTAGCTTTCTCTTTTGTTCCCGATAATCAAGGAACATGAGCGGTGGTAGCCTAGTGGTAGAACATTGGACTTGGAAGCGAGAGACCCAGGTTCGATTCCCAGTGCGGGCGTGTACCTATGACTTTGTTTTCTTACTGTCCCACTGCAGGATATAGGCCTCCCTCGTGGCCGTTTACGAAGTCGCAATTTCGGACCTATCGGATCAAGAATGGCAAAAATGTTTTAATAGTTGGTTTAGGCGAATGGAGAATGAAGGCGAGTATTTCGAAAAAATGTAAAATAAATATTGTTAATATCTTGTATAGTTTTTTCTTGTCTCAAAACTTATCGAGTTACCTACGCATTAGCTATATGTGACAGCAACTTACCTAATTAAAACAACATCTGCAAGGTATCAACTTTCAGTCGTCGCCAGTCAGTTGTCAACGAGATATCAATAATAATTAGTTCGTTTAAAGCTCACTGACTCGCAAATGGTTGCAAATCATTGCTCATTAAAAGAAACATGTAAGCATGTTTACTTGACGCATCGAGGCCTTATTAAACCTCTCTTTCAAGATCCTGGTAAATGTTTGACTTTAATGGGATAGAGGAGGAAGTAAAATCGACATAATAACGAATGCGCCATTTACATAATTTTCTATACATTCAAAAAGTTTCCATACATATTATTTAATCTGTTATCTAATTGCCTTCATATCACTTTCAAAAGTTCCCAGTAAAAGGACGCCATGTGAAGAAACAAGCTTGTCGGAAAACCAGTGAGCGACTTGTTTTATTTCGTAGGAATATTCAACTATACTAATAATAAATCTGTAAGGGTCGGTCATGGAGTAAGTTAGTTTGTTTTCAGAGATATTTTGTTTATAGGCTCAATATATGATACTGAAACTAATTTCATGATTTTTAGATTTTTTTTCTGTATGTGTGTATGTATGTATGTTCCTCCATAACTCTTAAACCAATTATCCGAATTTGATGAAATTTGGTATAAAAACATATAGACATCTGGGACATAGGATAGGCTATTTAAATTCTAGCTCCAGTTATGATAAGACGTGGCCCCCATACAAATGCTGCTTCGTAAAAATCGAAATGTACGCGAACGGAGTCGCGGGCACAGCTAGTATTCAATATATTTAATAAATAATTCAACGATGAGTGGCGGCTCTTGCAAAACGATCTGCACCTGCGTTTTTGCCGCTTAACCACTCGTTACTTCTCCATTTATGACGTACTGCGTGAATTCTGATGTATGATATGCACCATGTATCTAGCATTAGCGCATTGGCAAACTTGCACTTGCGTTGTGCATTAAGATCTCTTAAGAAGCCACCGGTAAAGGAAGACATTGTGAGGAAACCTGAGTGTCTGAGGAGTTCACATACCTCAGCGCTTGAAATTGCAATTTTTATAGGTGCCCCCCCTCCTTGTAATACATTAGGTACTTAAAAGTACTTTTATCTCTTCCTTTTTTGCGCGCCTAGCATTAAGTCCACCTTTTGTACACGGTCTTTGTGAATTAATTATTAGAAAGAATTATTAATAATAATAATAATAATCCGAGCTGGGCACGAATTATTAGAATGAATTAATAATAATAATAATAACCCGCGCTGGGCACGAATTATTAGAATGAATTAATATTAATAATAACCCGCGCTCGGCACGTGTGGTAATGAATGAATGAAGGAATTAATAACCATATATTGCCAATAAGAAAGATGAAGGAAGAAAGATTGACAAAACAAATATATCGAGCGAATGTGGATGGAAGGGCCGGTAAGGGACGACCCAGACGGACATACTTCGACCAAATAGAGGATGTATTAACAAAGGGCAAGATAAAAAGTACCCGAAACCGGCGTGCGTGCATGCAACGACTAATGAATGTTGAGGAAGCGAAAGTGATCTGTCAGGATCGTAGCAAGTGGCAGTCCTTTGTCTCTGCCTACCCCTCTGGGATACAGGCGTGAGTTTATGTTATGTTATGTTAAGAAAGATGTGTTACACTTAACTTACAGACTAATTAGAAACTTAATTGCTTAGATGTTGTGTAATTAGGCCGTGCTCTCTCTCTCTGAGAGAAGGCGTGTGCCTCACAGTGGGACGTGTATAGGCTGCATCATATTATATGGAGCCACCGAAGGTTTGTTCTGTGTTCTTTAAAAAATGCATCGGCTACTAGATTCCAATTTTTTTCTTCTTCAAATTGAAAAAAGCCGTACCTATGCGGGTCCTAGGTACGCGTGGCGGGACTGCTTGATTTGTAAAACACAGAACAGTATATCGACCTAGATAGGTACTGCCTAATGCGGCTCCTGCTAAAAACATTACGTGAACCGATTAGTTTTTCACGCAAAATTTTGCTTTCTCTTGTAACTGAAATAACAAGGAAAACTAAAATAAAAACAATATTTTGTACATTAAAAAGGATTATTTTATAAAGTGTTTCATGAAAAACACAAGCGGTAGAGCCGGCTTTACATTGTAGCATTCTATCTACTCACTTGTCGTCGGTGCCTTCGAAGATAAATTGTCGATAGATAGAATATTCTTTATTGTACACAGAGATTACATTAATAGAAATTGAATAAATCGAAGTACAATTGGCGGCCTTATTACTACAAGCAATTTCTTCCAGGCACCCATAGATGGAGACAACAAAGAAATTAGAGACAGGTAGTCGGTGCAATTAAGAAATACGAGTTGAAAAGTATATAAACTTACTTAAACCATACATAAATATTTGAATAAATAGACATACATACATACATTGTAATGCAAAATATGCGGTAAACTGTACATCTGCTTTTCAAGGCTGTGACAAACGGGTATACTATACAGGGTGTAACAAAATCCATATACATCTGAAAATAGGGAGTTCAACAACCGAGTAGGTTGTTCTGAAAAGTTGATCGTAGTCACGAGTACAAAACCACATTGTCGGATGAAGGTTTATGGTAATTTTATTACACCCTGTATAATGCAGCAAAGCACGGCGAACGATCTCAAGTCGTATAGTATAGCACCCGTGGTGTTCGGACATACGGATGTTGTATGGAAGCTTCTCCGTACTTGGGGATACTATGACATTAGCTCGTGTATGTTGAGACTTAAACTTGATTTGGCGATGGATAAGTAGCCGAGAATTTATGTGAGTAGTAAAATTAACTTGATAAGGCGCTATCAATTCATCACAGTGTAATATGTTGCGTGGTAATCGCTCTTGCGCACAACTGAGCGCGAGAAATGTATGTCAAGTCTGACAAACCTAACTTGCTTGGGAGTATTATAGTGAAGGTTGCTTATTGATTATATTGAGCAAAAATTGTTGCATTTATGACCATTGCTTGCTAGATGTAGCTATATTTAGTGTAATTTATTATGTTGTGAGATTTGATCTATTGCTCTATCGTAGCATTATTCAATCGCGCGCGCGCAGCGAGAGCAATTTTACCAAAAGCCACTTAATATCTTAATGTGGGAACTTTAGTGCTTATTGTTTTAGCCGATTACAATGTTAGATTAGAATTAGCTAAGACAATGTTCATGTCTATTCATTAAATCTGTAAACTAACGAAAAATCATTATTTACCTCGTTGTTGTCCAAATGAAACGAGGACATCTTTTACTAGGTTATAAAAGGTATAACAAAATCTCTATATCTATCCAAAAAGGGGAGTAGACCTACTCGATAATACAAAGAACTTTTACTACTTTGATAACATCAAAATAGCAAATAAATGTGGGCTGCTTCTTACGTGTGCCGATCGCGACTTTTAAGTCTTAAATAAAAACAAGATTCCTTAAAACACTTCTCAGATGCAGTATAAATAGTCTGCGGTAAAAGGAAAGACATAGATTTTTTAAACTGCCTCTGAGGAGCGCTTTAGAGGAATCGTGTTTTTATAAATAAGACCGTAAGTTTTTACATAGGAAAAGTTGACGATCTACTCGTCCCCGACTTTTAGATATTTGTTGATTTTGTATATCAAGACCGTTCAGAAATATTGGAAAACCATTTAAATTTTGCCTCATCCTAAATTAAGAATGTCTTCACATCCCTGCCTCACCTGAATGTCACGTTCAAAGCTATTATATCAGCTATTGACTTGTCTAGAACCCGAGGGCGACGATGTTGCAAGCCTATACTCAGTTACTCACGCTATCTACGGCTGGACAAAAGAAAAATATAATCATCGCTATTACAAAGCAATAGAACTGTTATTACAGGAAAAGTGGCTTTTGAAATGTATGGTCCGCAACATCATAGCGTACATCTTTTTGCTCAATTATCGTATTACTGTTAGATAAATGCAATAAAGGTTGCCTTGGCTGTATTTTTTACGTGTTGCAGAAACGGAACTACGATCGTGCGCGGACGCATCGCGTCATGAACCACGAATTAGGCACGAGGAGATTCGGCCCCATTGTTTCTTCATCATCGCTGGCTATATGACCATTCGCCAAACCGATAGCAGATTTATAGATTACAATGGAATGTAAGATTGTCTATTACCCCCCTAGTATCATAAAAGAGACTGGACTTTATTTGGCCCATGAACAAATAGAAATAAGAGTACTGCATAATTTTATTGAAGAACCTGATTTACATGTGTTAAATAAGATAGTAGTTAACAACATTTCAAGTCAAAATACCTATACATAGTAAATACGTTACCCTTCGACGCACGCCACTCCTTTTACAATGCCACTTTCACTATACAAGGTGTTAATTTGAGATGTGGCAGCCGAGAAATATTTTAATATTATGGCAATTACAAAATGCATTCACAGATCTAAGAAAATGGTACAGTCAGCAGGATAGGGGTACGCAGAGACCAGGTTTTGCCAATTTTCTTTTAGTAATAAATAAATCTATTTCCAAAACAAGTCCAAAAAAAGGTTAATTAAATGATGTGAAGAAGAAATAGTCAAAGAAACTTCACATTGGGGCTACCTTGTACCACCTCTGGACTTATACATATAGCCATTAAAATAGGCTTTTGTATGAAGATTTTCAGTTAAAGGCATGGTCATCCTACCGTACGCCTAAAACATGTGTTTTAAAATACATTTTACGCTATAATGGTTATTAAATATAATTTGTAAAAAAAAATTTTACTACTTTTCAATATCAAGGGCTATCGGTCATAGATAATTTTTGAACCAAAATGATTATCACTGAATGTGTTGTGTCAAAATTGTATTAATTAGATGCGCATTTCTGTGAAATTGATCCAATCCAACTTCACAGAAATGCGCAAATTGACACAATCCAACTATTCGCTCGCATAGCGCTCAGGGAATCCAGTCTAAAGCGTCATTTAACAAATTGGTGCAGGTCAGCCTTATGTTAAAAACAAACACATATGTGATGAATAATCGTTCTCTAAATACCGGTTTGGAGTAACAACAAAGAAAATTACGCAATGCTGTATGCCCTTCGTTTAATTACACAGAACGCAAGATATGCTGTTGGGCGCATGTGTTAACTCTAGCTCAATTGCAACCTTCATGTATGTTCGAGATTGGTCCACAAAATTCTCATTGTTAAACAAATGGAGATAAATTGGTGATTCTTTTATGATGTTCCCATGTGTTGACTCTATCTTTTTAGTCTGCGATAATAAGAATTGGAAAAGTAAATAAATAAAATTGTTTTGTATAAACTTTAAGTTGAAAACTCTGTTAATTAAGCAAACCTGTTTTGAAAAGAATAAATGTGGAGTTTCTTTGTTAGCTTCTTCTCCGCATAATCTATTAATTGTGAAACTAACAGCTTTGACGTTCATTAAGTAAACATTTTGTTTTTATAGGGAATAAAAATGTTTGACTTTGACTTTAAAAAGCAATTCAGAAAAGATTTAAGCACGTGGGAACATAATGGACTTTAGTGCCATCTTCATCATTCAAACACAACGCCGTTTTTCATCAAGCGAAGTTAAGTGAACTCTACTTAGTTGACGATGCACGTGATGAATTATTATTATTTTGTTTATTACTTTTTTCTTGTGTTTCTTTGACTTGAGTAATATTTAAATACTTTAAAGAACTGCGAATATACGTTAGCGACAAATATAATGCACCAAAATTTAACCGTACATTTTAACTAATGGAACTTTTTCTTAAACAACATTAAGCAAGAATTTTTCTGTTTTGGTATGAAGATTTGTGAAATTTTTAAGTAAACAGCATTTGGTGATATTTTTCCGTTTTGAAAATAATTTTATTTCCTTTGATTTATCAATGTTTAGTAACGTGACAAAATTACTCCAGTGCAAGTATCTTTCTTCCATATTAAGCAGAAGAATTTTCAAGATGTCAATTGCAGATGTGTGATGTGTGTGTGTTGAGGGCAAAAATCTGTACCAAACCAGTTTAAAACCACTGACTGTGGCAGACGTTTTTATTATAATCACGCCTTATAGAAGGAGAACTTCAAACTCGCAAAAAAAAATCACTCATTCCATACTAAAGTTACCACCTGCGTCATCAAAATGTATGAAAGAGCCGATTTTTTTAGCGAGTTCGAAGTTTTGAAAGTTGTTCGTACAAAAGAGTAGAGCCCCCCATTTTCATTTATATGTTAGGATTTTGTTACACCCTGTAGACTAAAATAATTTATGCGATTAAAAACATTTGTTAAAGACGCAACATATGATACTGCCCACTGGATCAGTGTACTCTCCGTAACAGAGCTGTCCGTTAATAAATTACATCACAATAAGTAGTACCTGCTATATGATCATAAAGTTAATTAAACATTACAAGTTAAACGTAAAGAGATTACAATGTGAGTCGGGGACATGGTGGTACCGATTTGTATCAGGACCGCCGCACACATTTAACAATTAATTAACTCATTATTGTAAGTAAAAACACAAGAAAACAATGAAAGCGAACATGTTATCGACACAGATCTTTCCCGTCGATTTCAAAATTGTGAATTTCACTAAGTGAGTAGTTTAAGCTGACTTGAACCACTTTTTAAATGTGGCTTAAGCAGTATCTAAGTAATTTTTTTCATACAAAATACAACTTAAATGGATTCTTAAGTGATAGTTAAGAGGTGGTACAATTAAGCCCTAGAATATTTCTGTTTTGTTTTTTTTTTTGTGAAATCGAAAGGTTATACTTATTCATTGCATTACTCACACCTGTATCTCAGGGGGGTAGGCATTGGTTTGGCACTTGCCATGCGCTACATACCTCTGACAGACTGATACTGAAATATTTACTCCTTAGTTTAGAAACTGGCGTTTAGAGACACTAAATACATGTTTCTCCTTACTTTAAAAATAAACTAAGAAATTAACTAGGGATTCAGGATGACTCACCATTCCGGTTTATCCAAATCCGATCAGGATCAGTGTAAGTTAGTTAATACTACAAAAAAGATATACTTTTCGAGTAAATGTATCCGGAATAACATTCTTATTGTATAATGCAAAAGTTTCAGGTTCGTGGATAATTTATCAATGTTATATCTTTTTTATTTATTACACATTTGCAGAGCACACACTGGATAACATGATAACATGCAATACAGTATTTGTGGTGATATCAAAGAATTTAATTTATATAGATAAAAAGAAGGGGGAAGCGATAGTATCGGATCGATATAATGCTTGCCTCACATGCGCTACGGTCGTAGGTTCTAACTCCGTCATGAACCGATAACTTTATTTTCGAAGTTACGTCTACGAATAAAAAACCACAGAAGTATTTCTTCCTACAAATTTTACACTCAAAAACGGCCCCAGTCCTTTCGATTAGTCTTTACCAATGAAATGTGCGCAATATGTTCTGCAGAGTAACTCACTCTGTGATTGGTTCATTCAGTGCGCTATGCGTGACGATGTGAACGTTGATTGGGCGATAGTAAGTGACAGTGTAACTGATGATTGGTTTTATACAAAAACGTCAAACATTGACTTCAATTAATGTATAACCTGTCGAAATATCTAGGCACCTTGCAGAATGGTGGTCTGACGATGTCAGGAGCATAAATATTTGGCCGGATAATACTGAACTCGCTCCGATGGGTAACACAATTGACAAGCACCTCCCGCCTTCCCACAATTGAACGTGGGGTTATTTTTTCAGCGCTACGCTACGAGTTATGCACATTTGTAAATCTTTAGTTTTTTAAACATAAACATTTACATACAGGCACATACATGTATTACCACTAATTGTTACTACCACGTTATATCTACTCGCTAAGGGTGGCCGACCCAAGCGGAGATGTCGGGACGACCTCACGACCTTTCTACCGGGTTGGCAGGAGGTGGCCACGAACAGGGAGGAGTGGACAGCTACAGAGGAAGCCTCTGTACAGCAGTGGGATAGAATTAGGCTTAATAAACAATGAGGAAAACAGTGTGAGGAAATCCGGGTGTTTGAGGTGTTCTGTTCACCTACCTCAGCACAATGGACCAATTATAAGGCTAAACGCGGAAACCTCAGGACATACAGGTACATCATATAGGCACTTATAATATATAAACAGGTACTTCACTTCAACGCCGATGCAATCAGTGTTTATTTAACAAACTGCCCTGCCAAGTCGATATGGCGATGTTATCGAGCCATTCATTAGTTCGTCACGCACGTCTGTCCGCGAGCGACTTTGTATGAGAGCTTGATGGATGACAAATTAATAAGGCCTTTCATATGTAGTTACCTGGCAGCTCGCGGCTAGTGCCAGATCACGATTAGTGTGTCGTAAGGTCGTGTAGTCTTGACTGTAATATAGGCGTTTGGCTTTCTATTTGGTCAATAATAGGTTTTTTTTCGTTGAAAGAAAGTGAATGAATCAACGAATTTTTTTTTAAACTGCAGATGTTATTAGCGTAATAAACTACGAAAAAAATGTGCAAGGCTTTATTATTGGTGAAAAGATAGGTGAGAGGTAAAGTTTTTCAATGAACACTTATACTAGGTACGCATAGTATTTCGCAAAATAGTGCCTGCGCAACGCGTTGATATCTTTCCTATGGGCGCTAGTGCGAAGACGAAACATTTTTATTTATAATCAAATCTTTTAAGAATTTATGTCAAATTGTAATATTTTACATGTGACATCACTGTATTTAGCTATACAAGTCTCAATTATTTACCTACAAAAAAATTATAATAAAAATGTTGACTTTCTTATTTATTTACCTTCTATAGAGTAGAGTTACTAAGCTTTACCACCTACATAATTTGTAATTGCCATGCTTTAGCAAATAAAATACTCAATACTCAATATGTTTTCTAAACTAGTCAGTGTCAACTTGTAACTCAAATAGTGACAGTGGGCGTGTGTACTTATCTAGATAAAATCAAAGGTAAGGAACCTTAGGTAAGGTAGTGACACATATCGAAAGAATTGAATAAGCCAAGGTTCTTTCGTAAATCAATCGTAATGATTAATATCGGTATTGATATTACAACATTCGGCCGATTGAGACTAATGGTCAATATTTGAAGATCGAATTCCGTGCATAATTAGTATTTAATTAACTCCTACCTTAGAAATAAAGTTTGTTTTATGGGTAGGTACCTATGTACCAAATGTGAGTGTCAAAGAACTCAAAAATCGCTTACTGCTACAAAAATAAAAAAATTAAAGCTGAAACAAATGAACGCACAGACAGACAGACACGGGAGTAATCCTTTTAGGGCTTAGTTTTTTATCGGATAATACCCTAACAATGTAACCAGACAAGTTTTACAAGTGGATTAATTAATTAGAAAACACCTGATCATTTTAAGGCGTACCTAACCTAAACAAGTTGGAGTGAAATAAGGCTAAATAAATGAGACCCGTTTCCAAAATAGTTCCAACCGCTGCCTGTAGCCGAGCAGGTTTCCTTTAGAGGATTTCGCTAATAATCGTTTATTTGTTAAGCTCCATTGGTGGCATATGGGAGTTGGTTTTGTAAACTTTATTCTACTACAGAACAGATGCAAAGTAAAAAATAGATTGGAAGACGATGTAGTAGCAAATATTTCCATAGTTAGTTGCTTTTAATGTTCTGATTCAACATGTTTTTCATTTACGTATATAAAATAATTACAGTTATGGTTAGAAATAATAATAATATTAATAATAAAATCGTCTATTTACTTTACAAAATATTTACAGTAACATAATCGGGCGAGAACTTCCGTGGATGTCGTAGAAGGCGACTAAGGAAATAAATTTCCAGGAGATGGGCAGCAGCGTATTCCTGAGATTCCAACAGCATACTGCGATCGCCAGCCCGCCTGCCAAGCGTGGCGATTATGGCAAAACCCCTCATGGTTATGAAAACCACAAAGGAGGCCTATGTCCTGCAATGGGCGTCAAATGGCTGATGATGAAATGTCTATTTTAATGGACTGCATCGATTTGAAACTTTGCAAGTATAGTGTAATCTTCAAGTGCACAAAAGTAATACAAAAGCGTCAGCTTAAAGCTGCTTGTGTATTAATAAATAATATTAATAATTCGAATTTAGGTAACAAATACCTACAATAACTTTGTAGAGTCGTCAGCACATCACATTACTTCACATTATAGTTCACCCACAACATAACTGAGTAGAGTGCATGCATGTAAAGATTGGTGAGCTGTTTGATGAAGGAGCTAGGAGGTGGATGGTGGTAATTTAAAATGGCTTAAAGTAAATTCCTCAGGTCAGACACATTTTGTTTACTTTGCGTTACTGATTTTTGTCAACATGGTTTTGGGTTTTTTTCTCAACCATCGGCTCTTTGTTCACTGCAACATTTGAATCTGAACATATTTAATGACTACATGAATTAGACTTTATTTTAAGTATATTATTTTACAACTTATTACGTAATGCAAATAGAACTGCTTCGAAGGTTTTGTGGTAATATTATCAATCGTAGATCTTTTAATATAAAATCAAGATTTGTAATTATTTTATTTTGCAAAGTTACATGCAGGGTTTCGATAATTAATCATTTGGCTGAGCCAATTTGCCTGTATGTTAAACTTATGACAGCTGACAATGATATTAACGGACTGTGAACGAATTATTGATAGCTATCTTATTGCCACTTCATAGGAGTATCGAAAGTTAAGTAACACTCTCGATTTAGTTTTTGTGTTTTTGTGCCCATGCGATTTTTATTCTTTAATAAATATCTGGTGTCAACATTTTTCATTTAAAGGAAGAAGAATATAAATTTTGCTCTCCAATACAATATAATAATGTCTCAAGGCAAATGATATTGTATCTGGAAAATTATTATAAAACAAAGATGTTTGTCATTAAACAGTAGATTAATATTAATTACGGGACGATTGTGACTAGTCTTCAACACATTAATGACTAATATTTTAAGTTGAAAACTCTGTTAATTAAGTTAAAACGTGTTTTGAAAAGAATAAATGTGGAGTTTCTTTGTTAGCTTCTTCTTCACATAATCTATTGTGAAACTCACAACTTTGACGTTCATTAAGTAAACATTCTGTTTTTCTAATGAATAAAAATACTTGAATTGAATATCGTGATGGTCGATGAGCGGATCTTTCTACTTTCCAAGGAATAAAAACATTTTGGCTTTCACTACATAAATCTTATAGCAATACCAATATCACTATCAAAATGGCAGAGAAATAAGTTTTATATAATTTATTAACTTAATTCCGGATTCACTTGCCTGATTTTTGTCGGAAGGGTCCGACCAGGTTTCGTTCTGATTCGCAGAGCTTAACGTTTACGTTTAGATTTGCTACACGTAAATTATTTTCCTAATTATTATTTATTTGGCAATCCGATATGATGTTCTTTGAAAACTAAAACTACCTATTACTGTTCAGGTTATAAATACCTACTTTCTATCATTGAATTTTAAGTAGAGAATTTTAAGTAGATGCTTTTATAGGTTTGATCTGACAGACACAGACAAATGTTGCAATCTTGTAATTTCGGAACCTTACAGTAATAGGGATCCGTTGACCCTTCGGTACAGAACTCTAAGCACATACCGACACACCTTATCATTTACAATATTAGCAGTGATTAGTTATTAATCAGTAAGTACTTGTAACCCTTGCAACAATTCCTTAATATCCATTTGAGTTGGCCCCGTCGCATCTTAACAAATTAGGGCAGACATCCGTTATTACGATGTTGTTCATATGTGAAGGCTTCTCGTTCTTTGTTAGCGATCTTTGTTGGGAGAATAAAGATTCTCTGAAATTTTGGTGGTAAAAAAGATTCTGATATAGAGTATGAACAGAATGACCATTTTGCATGCATTTCACATGCTAAATCTCGACTTGATCTAATGGACCAGACTGGATAAAGACCGAGGAAGTGAGCGTGACAGGGAAGAGGCCCGTACCCAGCAGTGGCCTTTATGGGTTGGACAAATAGATAGATAAATTATTTACCAACGGATCCCCAGTCCGGATATGCTCTGTTGTTGAACCATCCATCATAGCGTTGCTTCTCGTAGTAGATTTCTGTAAATAAGAAGAGAAAATCTTTAGCTAAAATTAACTAAATTATCGGGTATTTGTATTTGGTACTGTATATATACTGTATTTGGTTGGTTGCTTGATGGGCACCAAATCTGAAGCACTAGTGGTATTAAGCGGCCTTTTATTTAATTGAGCAGAACGGAACACTACTAAGTATTGTACAACCATAATTGACTTGACATCTGTCTTTTCGATGGAAACGGCAATCGTTAAGTCTCTTGTTGGTTTTGCTAACAACCTCCCTGCTGGTTCTAGGCCAGTGTATCTGCAGATTCATATCTACAGAGAAATTTTAGCATATAAAATGCTAAGTCCTATTCGAACTTAATAAAGAACTTAAAAGAGAAGAAGAACTTAGAACTTACTATTTTATATGCTAAAATTTCTCTGTAGATATTGGATGACTATATTCGAGTCAAAGACCTTCCCCTTTACTGAGAGTAATATTGAAATTATTTATGTTTACCAAAATACATTAGTATTAGCTTCACGTATCAATTGCCGTTACGCACTTATGGTAACATGGTCACATGTCTCATTAGACGAGTATGTACATCTGTTTCATAAGTAAGACCAAAGTATGCAGGCCACGATTAATCATGTATTTAGATTATCCGCCGTCTGATCTATGTACATATCCGTGTAGTTATGCGTGGTATCACGCACGAACATGTAAAGATTTAAGGTAGAACTTTGTATCAGTGTGAAATTATTAATTTAACGTCTAACACCATGAAAGAGAAAAACTGGCAGGCTTTTTTTGATCAAGTTAAGAAAAAAATGTAATTACCCAACTGCGGTGGTGCCTGTAGGTATCTATGTATATATTTATGGCGATGGTAATGCATGAATGTTCAAATCTCGGCATGTACCAATGACTTACTATTATTTATTTAAGGAGAAAAAAAAGAATTGACAAACTTATAGGATAAAAAATATTAGAGTCAATATAGTACATTTAGGTGTTCGAGCCTCTGCTTGAACCACAGTTGAGATTACACTCTGAAATTCGCTGTCAATACATCTAGTTCACCCGTCAAAACATAGATGGCGTTGTATGTCGTACCAGTGTGAAGTTGTTTCTAGTAGTTGCAGCGCGTGCAGCAGCCATTTTGTTCTATCAGTACGCTTTTGAAATTCGCACGGTTAAGACGTTTCACGAAGAAGGAAAATATCTTTAACAAGTGAGTATACTACATTACGTTAAAGTAAAGATGGTTTCCGCTCGACGCCCTTGTGCTCAGCGACGCGCCTGACTTAAGTGGCAACAGTAAAAACTGAAATACCATCTCGGCCTGACTCGACAGTCAGTGCTCGACACGACGCTACATGTCGCATCGTATGTCGACACGTCGCCTGATTTGAGACGACAACTTTATTCGACGCGTAGTATCACGGATGCAACGTTGCATCACCGTTAATATGACAACGTCGCGTCGAACTACTGATACGTCGTGTCGCATGATGTTTCGACGCAAGAACGTTTGATTTTATTCGACGTGACACATTGCATCAACTTACTATGCATTAATGACTGACTCAAGTACCTACCCATCTCTAAGGAGGTTATGCTTGAATTGCAGATCATGGCGATAGTTACGCTTGGCGAACTGGCAGAAGTTGAAGTGGCCGAAAAGGACAAAGAAGCTCTCCGCTACATTACTCTGTCGCTGGATACGCACTACCCACCTGATTGGCGTTCATGGGAAGTTCAAAATTTCTCATTCGAAGATCTATTTGGGGCGGAACTCGATCAAAAAACTGACGCAAAGCTCAGATTTGCGGTGCCTACGATCGACATAGCACACGCATTCGACCCCAAAGCACATTCTCTATCGGAAAGAAGATTTAGGAGCATCAAAGCCAAGTTGATCCAGTGGCCCCTCGGTCGGGCACTGTTATACGCACCCCATAGTATAATGGAGAGGCAGCGGTCATAGAACGATCTTCTATTTCACAAAATAGCAGCATCTACGTTCCGGATAACGCATCTAGAGTGGAGAAGCCATCGCTTTTTCAGAGTTAAACCAGAAACCAAGAACAAGACTTCCTTGCAAAGCTGTTCGAAAAACAAACAGAAATGTTCAACAAACTCCTGTCGGTATCACATGAGCAAAATCAGAATAAAAAGCAATTGATTGCCAGGCAGGACTCTGGTTCCACTCAAAATGCAAACGACATCAATGAATCTTTTGGATCATTACCGGACAGTACAAAATCGGACGAGGATCCTGCAGTTGAACAACCAGACTCTGGTCCATCGATACTCATCACAAGCACTCGGGAGGCAGAACTCAAAGAACAAATATGTAGAGCCCAAAGGGAATTAGTGGCTTTGAATAATACAAATGAACAAGATCATGCCATTAGCTTTGATTTTAAGCCACACACGATAGAAGCCGAGCCCAAGTTAACCAAAATGAACCCAGAATTCCTGAGCCAGGGCATTGAATGTCAGCGATTCAATCAAGATGGATGGTTCTCCATAAGATATTCGGATACTCAAAAAATGTTTCAAGCTACACCGGCTTTTTGTGCGCTTAAAAGCAATAATATTTTAGCAGGGGTCACTAACTCTTGGAAGTCCACAGAAATTCTAGAAAGGGCTGACTTAACCCTAGGGGCGATCACTCATGGATTGCTACAACAGTGAAAGATTTTCCAAGATCTTCTCGACGGGCTCCCACAACAAGTCAAAAACAAAGTTGGAAACAAGTTTTTGGCAGCAGACTCAAAGTTCAAAAAGACCTCAAATGACTTGCTCCAATATGTCTGTGGCCGACGGGCAGAAATTATTCAAGAGCGACGCAAGATGTTTAGGCCGTCAAACAAGGTTCTGCAAGACATATTGTCTGCCATCCCACCATCTGAGACACATCTATTCTCGGAGACAACCCTTTCGGAAGCGATCAAGGAACAGGGTGGATTATACAAATTTTTTCCTACCAAGAAGAGAGAGGTTCATAACAAAACAAAGCAGAGATCCGAGCGACCTAAAAGAGAGAATACCAGGCCAGACCACCAAAACTACAAGAGGCGGAAGGTCGACGATAACTGGCAGCCAAATTCGAATAGACAAATCCAAAACCGATATGAGCAAAATAGAACTGGAGCTAAGACGAACAACAGAGGAGGCCCACCTCAACCTAACAAGAAGTGGGGAAACAACAACAGAAAGTGACGCATTCGAAGCAGGTTGTTTGAGACAGTTCTCAAACTTATGGAGCAATGCTCCAAACTCTATGCAAAAGATTATTCAGGGTTACAGTATTCCCTTTTTGAAGAAAACTATCCAACGATTGGCAACTTTATGACAGAAGAAAGCCCAGAAATGACAATAGAAATAAAGAAAATTATCTCATGCAAAGCAATTCGGCCCAGCTTTCTGAGGAGGGGATTCTTGTCGAAAATGTTCCTGCGAACAAAACCAGATGGCTCCAACCGACCGATATTCAACCTAAAGAGACTGAATACATACGTCCAGACACCGAAGTTCCGCCTCTTAAACCACATGAAAATACCTTCATTAATAGACAAGAAAGATCACATGATGAAAATAGACCTTTCCCAGGCCTATTTTCATGTTCCAGTGAAAAGCAGTCATCGCAGATTCCTCATGTTAGCTTATCAGGGTCAGACTTACGAGATGACGTGTCTACCTTTTGGCCTTGCAAGCGCACCAGCGGCCTTCGCAAAGATAACGAACTGGGTGGCACACCAGTTACGCTTGAAGGGAATCAAAATTGTGGTCTATTTAGACGACTTTTTGCTTGTTCACCAAAATCCAGACACATTAGTACAGCAGGCACAACATGTCAAAGAATTTCTGAAGAATCATGGTTGGCGGATAAACCTACAGAAATCATCCAGAACACCAACAATGGAGTTGGAATATTTAGGTATAGTCTGGGATACGATGAAAAACGAGAAGCGCCTAGCCAAGGAGAAAGTAAAAAATCTTATTTCAGACATAGAATGTTTACTGAAAGTGCAACGATGGAGTTGGATGGATGCGAAGATCATACGAGGCAAATTGAATTTCGCGTCATTTGTCGTTCCTCTCGGCAGATTACATTGCCGAGTTCTCCAAAGAGAATCCAATCGGCTTTCAAGGGAGATGCGACACACAAGGAAGCCAATATCACGGAGGGCGCTCCAGGAACTCAACTGGTGGCGAAAAAAAAAAAAAACAACCTTTGGAACACTCCAATTCACACTCCGGACCCGGCAGTCTTTATAACAACGGACGGTGTGTAACAACGGCGCAATAGTGAATGGTCAAAAACTTTGGGGCAAGTGGACGACCGAGCAAAGAGCTTAGCACAGCAACCAGAAGGAACTATCGACATTGTACGCAGCTTTGAGACGATCGAAGTCGATCCTGAAAATGAAGTCGCTTATGTGGCAGACCGACAATCGAACGAGTGTGGCATACATAACCAAACAAGGGGGCACAAAGTCTGTACGACTCCTAAAAACCACCACAATGATACTAGAGTTTTGTCGGGGGATGGGATGCCACCTAATTGCTCGCTATATTCCAGGAAATTGCAACGGTCTTGCCGATCGCCTATCGAGAGCGAAGGCAATGCCAGAATGGCATCTCAAACAAAGGATAGTTTCATGGATTTTTCGACAACTGGGAACGGCCCAACTAGACTTGTTCGCATCAGCAAGATCAGCAGTTCTACCAAGCTATGTGAGCGAGGACGCGAAAGACAAGAAAAGCCAGTTTACGGATGCTTTCAGAAGGATTTGGGACTACAGACTGGGCTGGATCTTTCCCCCTCCTGCACTCATGCCCCGGGTTCTACGGCACCTAAAAACGTCCAAAGGCCTTTATCTACTCGTGACGCCAACTTGGCGTCGCCAAGATGAGAGAAAGCCTTCTGGGACAGAGAAATAAAGAGTCGAGCTGTTTGCTCCCCATTGCCCATCCCGGATTTGAAGAACAACCTAATCGACCTTCAAACAAACCTGCCGCCACCAGAAGTCAATCTGCTAAATTTAGTGGTTTGGAAGGTACGGGCTGGACAACTCAGCTAACAGGATGGAATAAAGCTGAGAAACATATTTTAGAGTCTTCTTGGAGAACATCAACAATGAAAACTTACAGGCCAGCTTGGAATCGTTGGCGGGAATATGCATTAGTCAATAACATAGCTTCAGATAATCCAAATCCTTCAGATATAGCTAAATATCTTTGTTATCTCTTCAACGTTGTAGGTCTTGCTCCCAAAACCATTGCCCTTCATAAATCAGTTATTACAACCCTTGCTAATCCGGCTAGATTAGAAGAATTCGGGTCACACCCTTTGGTTCGACACACCCTCAAGGGAAGTTTGCTAAAAAATCTACCCAAAAAGAAAGTTATGTCATGGTTAATAGAAGATTTCTTTTCTAGATAATTATAACATTAATATGAATAGTTTGTTTGAAGTTTCAAGACACACCTGCGTTCTTTTGTTGCTTGCATCAGGAAGACGAGTCCATGACCTCACACTTTTAAGTTTAGATGACTGGTCATATGAGGATGATGGAAGTCAAATAACCCTATGGCCAAAGTTTGGGTCTAAGACTGATTCCGTCACTCACAAGCAATCGGGATGGTGTTTCAAATCACTTCCAGCAAATGAAAACCAAAAGAGAAATCCAGTGTTTTGGATAAGACAATTAGTTTCACTATCCATGGCTAGGAGGGGAACTTTTAAAAACCTTTTTGTATCGACCAGAGGAAAGGTAAAACCTGCATCCCGATCTGTAATAGCAGGTTGGATTAGAACATTGTTTCGTGAAGCCGGTATCTCTGCCTCGGCTGGTAGTTTTAGGGCCGCCGTTTCATCAACAAACTTCATCAGTAATCACTATGACATTAACGAAGTTTTAAAGCGAGGCAACTGGAAATCAAAACACACCTTTTTCCGCTATTATTTCAAAGAATTGCCAGATCCCAAAGTTCCTGGGAGAAACCCTATTTCCGAATCATTTACTCCATTGGAATAAAAAGTTGTCCTAATATGAGTGATTAAAATTAGATTATTAATTATTCTGTTATGGTGATTATTTAAGAAAGAATTCTTATTTCCTACTTTTTATAACAATATAGGTATCAGTGTATAGTTAATTATATTCAGAATACATTATTTCGTTGAAACCATGTTTTTGTTTCACTTCCGTAATTAGGAAAATATACCTACATCATAGGTTTAATAAATTGTAACATTTGTAGTTCACAGTACGCTCATGCAGCGCCAGCAGAATTTAAACACATCTCAACTGTGGTTCAAGCAGAGGCTCGAACACCTAAATAGACCCGTTTTTCCCCCGAAGGGTAAAAAACGGATATTTAGGTTTCAGCCGAAGCTTGAACCACACCTTAATAGCCTTGCTGGCTATGGTTGGTACTGATAGAACAAAATGGCTGCTGCACGCGCTGCAACTACTAGAAACAACTTCACACTGGTACGACATACAACGCCATCTATGTTTTGACGGGTGAACTAGATGTATTGACAGCGAATTTCAGAGTGTAATCTCAACTGTGGTTCAAGCTTCGGCTGAAACCTAAATATCCGTTTTTTACCCTTCGGGGGAAAAACGGGTCTATTTTGCCAATTCCTCAGCATTTCCCACAGATAGGTAATACTTAATATAATAAATAAGTAAGAGGCGCAATACAGGATTCTAGATTTAGTTCTAAGATTAAAATAAACAGACAATAAAGCAACCGTTTATTATTATTATTAATATTGTACGTATTATTTTTATCTCTTGTGTGGTTTTTAGAGGAAAACTTGGAGAGCTTGTGCTGTGTACAGTGCTTGAAATACTCTGGGTAATAAATACTGTCGGACAGAGCCTTGTCTCAGAGAGAGAGAGAGAGAGAGAGAGAGAGAGCCTTTCTGAGAGGAGGCTTGTGTCCTCCACTGGGATGTATATAGGCTGCAGTATTATAATATGGATGGGCTATAAATGTATCTTTGTCGGTGAGACGGTTGCATGCTGATGGCGCATCGCATCCGTTCCAGATACATGCGTAAGTTATGTTCCGATCACGACCTTGTGGAAGGACCGTATTCTCAGAAGTAGACGAATGCCACACGAGTTCTATCATTGATCCAAAAAGTTACTTAACGTACAAGTTACTTACGTAAATGAGCTGAGGTGATATCGTGCGTGAAAAAATAAGTCACACAATTTGAATCACTGGGTGAGTCTTAATGACACACCAATTAGAAATAAATTTTTAAAACAAATTTAGTTTTGTCGAGTTTACATGAAACTCGCGCTTAGTATAATGTAAATTTCGCAGCCTCCAGTGAATTATGAACTACGTATAAAGTATAAAGTACGTCTATTCAACTCTCATATGGTTTTAAGGGTCATGAATCGGACAGCGCCACTACAAACTATTATTCAAACTACAAACCAAAATAAAATTAACAGTTTAATAAAATATCATCAGTCCTTGAACAAAAGTTTTTGAAAATCGTTAAACTATTATGTTTTTTGAACAAAGAAAATCTTTTTGGCAAAAATCAAAGATTTTGTTTGATTTAGGTACTTACAAAATACTGCATATGTTTAAATCATCTATTTTCGTTTAAGTACTGTTTTTTTGCAGCCAAGGTAGTAGTATAAAGGTAATCTAAGATAAGCACACACTATATAGCTAACGCCCATCAACCTGCGGGGCTTATTAATATTGTGGATATATAATTTCGTTCTTGATTTGTATTGAATTTTATTTGATTTAAATAGGAGTGACTTAATAGACTTTAATGTAATTATTATTATTATTAACTTAAATTGGACTTGTTCTGGAAATAAATAATTTATTATTATTTTTATCTCTTGTGTGGTTTTCAAATAAATACCCACGGGGTTCCGTGTTGCGCCGGATTAAGAATAGCGTCAAGCAATCCATTTCTTTCCGTGGACGGCGTAGAATAAGGAAATCAATTACCAGGAGACGGGCAGCAGCGTCTTCCTGAGATTCCCAACGCTTATTGCGATCGCCAACCCGCCTTCCAAGCGTGGCGATTATGGCAAAACCCTTCGTGGTTATGAAAACCATGGAGGAGGCATGTGTCCTGCAGTGGACGTCAAACGGCTGATGATGATGACCCGCGGGGTGGGCGTTAGCTAGAGTTTAAATAATGTTTTATTAAAACATTTTTTTAGGGTTCCGTAGTCGACACGGAACTCTTATAGTTTCGCCACGTCCGTCCGTCTGTCTGTCCACGGCCTAGCTCAGAGACGATTAGTACGTGTAAGCTAAAATTTGGCATAGACATACATAATATGAATTATACCGACAAAACGGTGGAATAAAATAACAAAAAAAATTTTTTTAGGGTACCTACCCCCTTTAGACCTGAATTAGGGATGGATTTTTTTTTCTCACCTACATCCTAGTGTGACGCGCCATACTCCCACCCGCCAAAATCCCAGGAGGTAAGGTCACGGACGGGGGAACAGTCTCATACATAGAAAAGAGGTTAGACGTGGTTCACTCTCATTTCTCCATACATCGATCTTTTTATTGTTAATCTTCAAGGAGTTATTTACAAAAGAGTTTTGCTACGTAGTTGTGTCACCTGTACTAGTTGTATATGTATGCTGATGGTATGCTTAAAAAAAAATAAAAAAAAAACTGGCATTGCTTAGAGAATAAAGAGGCCTGCCGCCTCCGTGGGGCAGCTGCACTTCTAAGTTTCACTAGCTTACAAGTGCCCCAAGTTGGAATTAAAAAATCTCAGACTTTATTCATTAAAATCATTGGATAGATGTAAGTAGTGTGTGTACGGTGAATTAATTTCCATTAAATTAATAAAGTGAAGTGTTCAATATTGGTAACACGATTTATAGACAAGATTCTGTATTGTGACCCAGATACGGCTTAACACACCTGCGTTCACACATTTTTTTGCAACGTGTACCTTCATAAACCATTTATATCATGACTTAATGGGTTCATACCATAAAATATCATAGAACAGTGTTGTGTCACTAGCTGTGCCTGCGACTTCGTACGAACTTTCACATTGTGTAATAAATACTGGGGGTTAGTAATATTGACTAAACCCCGGTTTCTCGTACACTAGAAATTTGTTAATCTACTGTTGACAGCTGCCAGATGTTTGTTTTGTATGTGACGTAATTTATGGATGATCCCTAAACACGTAGAATGAAACGTGACGGGACATTAATCGAGCGATTTGGGATTAAGGATCCAAGTCTTTGGAATTATTTGAGCTTAAACATCTAAAAGTGTTTATACCCAGACGAGTGACTGAATACCACCTGTTAGTAAAGCAGCTCTTTCACTTTGCTTCGACAGCTCCTATATTACGCAAATCAAAACCTGCACGACTCCAATGGTCTGTCAAATTTCATACTAATTGCTATCGCAAACGTCAGGATTCCGATAGGATTTGGTGCGCATAATTAGACCTGTGGGGCGTTGTGACGTAACTTTTCAGTGGAGAACACAGTGGTTTGACCCGTCCGATTTAATTATTTAATTCTTCGAACTCTCAAATAAACACATATTTTGGCACTTCGGAAACGTCAAAATGGATATACCAATACATTGGACAGTTACGGAATACACTGGCAGAGTGAGTCATCTTAGTAACTAAAACCGTAGTCCAGTCCGAGCCTACTCGAATGGTAGTATAACTTCCATATAACACAATCGCTTGTCCCGTTCCCAAACTAGTATACCCTGTATTATGGTAACCAGGCAAGGACCTCACAAACATGGAAATACACCCAGTCTTAGGGCATTTGTGGTAGCCTAGTGGGTAGAACATTGGACTCGGAAGCGAGAGACCCAGGTTCGATTCCCAGTGCGGTCAAGTACCTATGACTTTGTTTTCTAAGTAATAGCACGTTATAGTACATTTGTGAAGTTATAGTAGCAATACCACTCGCTAACGGTGAAGGAAAACATCGCGAGGAAGGCTGAGTGAGCTGTTCACATACCTCACGGCTTGCAATCGCCAATCCACGGTGGGCACGCGTGGTGATTAAGCCCATACTCTCTCCCTGAGAGAAGGTCTGTGTCCTGCAGTGGGACGTATATAGGCTGCTTATGTTATGTTATGTTATGTTAGGTTAGGTTAGGTAAGGCATTTGTACAAATCCAACACGGCGTTATAAAATTATCACAGTTGCTAAGCATGAAATTATACAAATAAGTAGAGGTATCTGTATAACTGGCTGCTGATTAGTATGGAGATTGAAAGTATGGAGTTGACAGTGCGTGGATGCGACGGTGCGAAGAAATCATCGGGCTGCGCATGCGCAGTGTCGAAACTTTGGATTAGAAAAGCAATGCCACTGTTGCCAGAAAGATAAACGGTAGTTCTAGTTCGACAGGAGATTCCCGCACTTAGCCCATAGTTGGGCCATTGTACGTAGCAAGTGCTGAGTTACGTAAAAACCTCAGACACTAGGGTTTCCTCACGATGTTTTCCTTCACAGTTAGCGAGTGGTTTTGCTACTATAACTTCACATATGTACGTAACTTAGGAACAAAGTCATTGGTACATGTCGGGGTTCGAACCCACGACCTCCCGAATGAGAAGCCAGCGTTCTACCGCTCCGCTACCACCGCTTTTTAAGATAAACGCTATTCTAGTATGTATTGTATTCAGCCTATATACGTCCCACTGTAGGGCACAGGCCTTCTCTCAGGGAGAGAGTATGGGCTTAATCACCACGCGTGCCCACCGCGGATTGGCAATTTCAAGCGCCGAGGTATGTGAACACCTCAGACACGTTTATTTCACTATTGACATTGTTTACTTCATATCTGACACTTCAGAATATAAGCAGAGAGAAATAACAGCAGCTTACCAAGAACTGTAAAATTTCATTTTATAAGCCTGACATATGTTTCAATGGGCAGAAAAGCTTTCTAGTGGATCTATGTAGGCACACACCTATTAAGGCCGCTTTTATATCTGGCATCTTGATCGCACATTCTGCTATTTTAATTATTGTAAAATAATGAGTTAACTTTTTTTAAACTATGGCTGAGACATTGCTATGCTTTTCTCTGTTCTGTGGCTATGCTAGCAAAGAAAGTCGGGTTTCAGGGACATTTTTGGGTTAAAATGTTAAATGTGTTAACTTGTTAAAATTGGGTATATATTTTTCTTTTTATAACATAAACATAACATAAACTCACGCCTGTATCCCAGAGGGGTAGGCAGAGACCAGGGAGTGCCACTTGCTACGATCCTGACAGATCACTTTCGCTTTCTTTATATATTCTTACAGTATTATTTATAAAAACACGATTCCTCTAAAACACTTCCCTGATAAAGTATTTGAAGAAAAGTATTTTTTATGTAGCCTATCAGTCAGTAATTACCACGCGTGCCCACCGCGGATTGGCAATTTCAAGCGCTGAACACCTTAGATACTCAGGTTTCCTCACGATGTTTTGCTTCACGGCTAGTGAGTGGGATTTGCTGCTACAAAATCACCAACACACATTGTGTTACTAAGGTATTTGGTACATGCTGAGATTCGAACCCACGACCTACTGAATGTGAGGCCGGCGTTCTACCGCTGCGCTAGCACCGTAGAGTACCTTAAGCAGCCTATATAAGTCCTACTGTAGGGCACAGGCCTTCTCTCAGGGAGAGAGTATGGGCTTAATCACCACGCGTGCCCACCGCGGATTGGCAATTTCAAGCGCTGAGGTATATGAATAGCTCAAACGCTCAGATTTCCTCACGATGTTTTCCTTCACAGTTAGCGTGTGGTATTGACACTATAAATTCACAAATATACATAACTTAGAGAACAAAGTCATAAGTACATGCCCGCACTGGAAATCGAACCTGGGTCTCTCGCTTCCGAGTCCAATGTTCTACCCACTAGGCTACCACCGCGGCATAAAGTATAAGAAAATTAAAACATGTCTAATTTGTTTTATTTTTTTTTTACGTATGGTTTTAACTGGCTATTACTTATTTATTAGATACAATAAATACGCTTAAACCAATGTTTTCAAAGTTTTCAAATTGTTATAACACCCGTATATTTGTCACATCATGGAACTTCTTTTTGAGAAAAATAAACATGTTAGGTACCTAGTACAGATTTGTTAGGAAAAAAAACTAAACGTGAACGGCAACTTTCCGACAAACAGTAATTCTGATTGCCTCAAAATTCTGACCGAGCCCCGTTCGCTTGTGATTGGCTATAGTCTTGTCTAACACGTGACATTGGCGAAGTTGTACTGTATAATCTGAAAATAGTTGCACTTTGCAGTTGATGTAACTAAAAGGTATGTAAATTATCTAATAGCTAGTTACGCGTTCTACTAAGTAGGGCTAGCATCTACATAGGCATTGAAATAAATACCAATAATAAATCACAGTTCGCTCGCTTCAGCGCTGACAGGCTAGTAGCTCACGCTGACAGTATGATATGTAGGTTACACTGACAGCACAGAATAAATAGTAACTTGACAGGTGGATCGACGCAGATAACAGATCTACCGATGGATTTGTAGAATGGCTAGAGCTCAAACACTATATGCATTCATTTAAACATGCAAAAATGTTTTTTGTATGTCCAGTACAAAAGGATACCTGTTGAACATGTGAAGGAAGAAAAAAAAAATTTTGGCCTTTGGATCTAGGTAATGAGATGATTTATACAGCGTCCAGTGGCACCTTCATTCACACTAGATGGGTAAAGAAATTAAAGGAAGAAGGCATTGATAATAAAGTAGATTTCTGGTACCGGAATAACTAACCGTCGGCAATTTTTTTTACAGTGTCTTATTATTTTAAACTTGCACTAAAATATGTTTTACTGTGATCGGAAAGGCCGTGTTAAAAGATGAATAGACGTTGTTTTTTTTTTTCTCTATGACTAATACTTTTCATAATATGATAACCTGTCGAAAAGTCAATCTAGTCACTTGCTACAAAAACGCGCCATACAAATCGGGCTCAAACTATGGCGTCACAACTTGCACGTAACGCTTTATAATGTATGAAACGTTTATCAATATTTCAGTTATCTTGATAAATATTTTTATACATTTTATATATAGAATTCAATGAAAAGACAAAATTTATTAAAGTTTTAATTATTATAGTAACTTGATTTTCCCTAATTTTGGAGACCACGGTAACCCTAAAAAATATATCTTTAAGGTTTTATTTTAAAAAAATTATTGAGTTTTTATGTGTCTTCTATAGTATAAAAGCAATGTCACTCCAATCTAAGTTAGACGCAAGTTCCCCATTACGTAACCCTTTTTGACATTTCTTATCTACGATGCCCATGAACTACCTACATGACTGAATTAAATGATTGATTGAGGCCAATTAATTTTATTTATTGTTATCGATCTAAAACACCCGGTTTCCCGTACACTAACAAGCTGTTAATCTACTGTTAACAGCTGTCAGTGGTTTTTTTTGTATGCACTTTGGTCAATTGACAGCCGTTAACAGTAGATTAACAGCGTGTTAGTGTATGAGAAACTGGGGTTAATCTTATATGATGATCCTACCCATGATGTCCTAGATTGGAATTAGTAGGTATTACCAAGAACTCATGAAATTAAATAAAACCTTTAGATCGAGTTACAGTAATATGTAACAATGATTAAGAAAAAAAATCAGATTACATTGTGAAATATACCTTTGGCATTTATATCAAGCACTTTCAATCCGTTTTTCCCGAACCATAGATAACAAATCGCCAACGATGCCCATCTCTGAATTAAATTTTAATACCTCACCCACTCAGAAAGTGTCTCATTGCTCGTTCATAAACTGGTTATAAAGTTCGTCATTTTTCCCATATAAATGTGCGGCGGGAAAATGTATATGGAATTTCATTCCTGCCCTCCGTAGCAGGGCTGCGCGTCGGGCTTAAACATACTCTCGGACAGAAATATATCGGTTTCTCCCCTCGGTGTACAATGTACTATTCCCATATTTCAAGAGTTAATGGTCCAACTATAGTTGAATCGATGATCGTAAAAACCCACCATTGCTGTTTAAAAAACTTGTTGGGAAATGCAAAAAAACTGTCTGGTATATAAAAAATATATGAAATATGAAAAATACTGTGAATGAATGGAAATAATGGATAATTTGAATCGTAGGTACACTGATATAAACAAAATAAAACATTATTAAGTGTACCATTAATATTTTATGATTTCTGTTTGTTAAATTTTTGGGGGGTTTTTACAGTCATCTTGAAATTGGTGTGTTTTTACAAACAATATTCGAATAAAAAATCGATTTCTAGTCAATAATCAGATTATTATGAATATTTGAAAAAAAAATAATAGCTCTCTTCACCAACAGTACCACTGCCAACAGTGGGCCAGCTCAGAAGCTCATTCCATAAATTCTGTTTCCTTCTTCTGGTAGATATTCTACACATTTTTTTAAATCGGCCATTTTTATTGTTTTGATCGGTATTTTGCCGAACAAGCCGATTGTTCTGGGAATGTTACCACCCCCTCTTATCAATATGCAAAAACGTGTGCTTTGTCAGTCCGTTAATAAATTCACGGCAGTATCTGTTTCCATTTTTATTCCGATAAAATACACAATTTCACAATGCGAACTGGCGGCAAATGTCCACAGAACACAACAACTATGTCTTTGAGAGGGAGAAACTACCAACTATGTATTTGATAATGACATCTCTCGGTCGGTGCTGCCAAGGATTGATTGTAAAAACCCACCAAATGCAGCCATTTGGTGTGTTTCTACACTCAACCATTTTAAGCAGCTGTCAGTTGATAATGGTGTGTTTTTACAACCAAATTGTAAATTTCGGTTTTGCGAACAAAACTGTGTGTACTTAAGTCTATTTCGGAAAAAAATGTCTTATGGTGGGTTTTTATAATCATCGATTCAGTTATGAGGACTTCAATTCATTATTATCTGGTTTTATTTCGTGACAAAAAACTTCCAGGTCCGGTATGAAGCTTTTTGCTTTAATAAACGTTTTTAGTTTATATTATACCTACGACAGCTCTATGAGATCACGCCGCAGTGCAACCAAAAACGTTTATTGAACACAAAAAGTCTATGCCAATGGGTATTATTTCATCAACGTTTAACTTACAAGATATATATGTTGTCACTGTAGATTCTACGATAAATAAAATTGTACTGTTAATTATAATCACATACATTTTTACATATAACGGTAACGCATCGCATTAATTGAGCTTGATCCCAACATCATCGGACAAACGAAATACAGAGGGATCCGTTGGGTCTGCCGCTTGGAGAGAATGGGAGAGGGGCAGGCTACGGTGATCTGCTACAGTGGAACTATGTTAAGTGTCAGATAGTAACAGCCTAACACAATTGGTTAGATACCTTTGTATCATTATGTAGGTAGAATAGCTATGAGGAAATTGTAATTAACACAATGACTTAGAAAATTACTTAATACCTTACAAACATGCTAATGTGTAATCAATGAAGTAGTAAACCAACGTACATAACGGAATGCGCATACCGAAGCTTCTTCGAAGAATATCACTAACATTCATAAAACCTGCATAGTTTATTAAAAGGTTTCACACATTACACTATACTTTGTAGTAACAGTTTATTTACGTATATCCATTATTTATTATTATGCTAATGTTTATATGTGTACGAGTATAAGAAATGATATTCTTATCATGAACATGTAAGTATTTTACAATCGTAATTTTACTATTTTAATTATACTATTACTATTACAATTTTAATTAGATAGATAGATAGATCAAATATTCTGAATTGTACACCAGATAAACGAATAAATCAAATGTAGTATTATTACTTACTTTTCTGTACGCCTACCAGTTATTTTCTTTCACCTCCTGCTGTTGACTAGTACAACATTCTTATAGCAATAATTCAGCCGCATTGCCATAGTATTAATGACTCATTTGTGCAATAAACGTTTTAATAACATATTTATTATATATGGTTTAAGTGCCAACCCGTTTAATACCTTAACACATCGATCTTGATAAATGTGACCTCTTACCTTAGTATAATGCCGTCAAGCTGCGGCACTGAACTATTTTGTATCCAAACAATCGTGTCAATCAAATCCTCAACTAGGAAGTGATCATAGTGATCCACTTTAGTGACCTCAAGACTATTCAGAACGTGCTAAGTTATATTAATTCTTAAGTCAAATACATCAAGGATGGCAATTGCTTGATTAATTGTTATTTTACTACACCCACGTTCAGTTATCATCATCATGCATAGGTAAATACGGGCTCGATAATTGAAGGTAGAAGCCGTTGTCAACTTCCGAGTCAGAAAAAAAAACAGTTTGAGATACAAGAGCCACCTTGGCATTTATACGAATATCTTTGAAAGTGATCTACTTTATCTAACTAGAGCCTAGTTGAAATCGAAATACTTACTTGTTTTGCTTAAATTTACAAACTGCTTAAACCGTCAAAATATCCCAGATTTTCTACTCAGGGCCCCATTTCATAGAACTATAATTCATGGTTTACTATGACTATTCGAAATCCATTGCGAAGTCGATTAACCCACAGATTAACAAGTAGAAGACTAGGCTACGCAGTGTACATCGAAATTTCATAATAAACTATGAATTGTAGTTTTATGAAACGCAGCCCTTGGCTTAAGTGTCAACAAGTCCAATACAGTGATAGTGAAAAACATAGATGTCTAACTAGCGCTAAAAATGACCCCACGTTCAATTGTGGGAAGACGGGCGTGGCTTGTCAATAGTGTTGCCAATCGGAGCGAGTTCAGTATTACCCGGCAACATAACTATAAACCTGCCACCGTCAGACCGCCATCTTACGAGTTATCTAGATATTTCGCCGGGTTTATATATACATCATTAAGTCAATGCTTTGACGTGTTTGTATAAAACCAATCATAACGCTGTCACTACTATCACCCAATCAACGTTCACGTCGTCACGCATGGCGCACAGAATGAACCAATCACAGAGTGATTTACTCCACAGCACACCTTACGCTCATTTCATTGGTACAGACAAATCGAGAGGACAGGGGCCGTTTTTGAGAGTGAATTTTGTAGGAAGAAATACTTCTATGGTTTTTTTTATTCGTTGGTCCAATATGTATTTTAAGTAAGAACTCGGCGGGTAATGATGCCCACGCTGTATTTGAAGTGAGCTCAGTCTTCACAACTTGGTACAGCGAGTTGTGGCCTATTATGTGGGTTACGTCTAAAATAATAAACGTCTGAATAGCATAATTTACAACAACTGTGTTCTACGACTTCGGAGTTTTTTAAATTAAATTTTATTTGGCTTAACGATTTTTCTACTTAGTAGTGATGATGTGTTAAATAGAATGTTCGTTCTTTTATGTAGCCCAATGTTTTACCGAAGGCTGCGATATTGGTAAAGCGCATAAAGCGAAAATTCTGAGGCAGATTGCAGGCAGTGGCTGGATGAGGATGTCCGAGGACAGAGGGAAGTGGCGTGCCTCGGGGGAGGCCAATGTCCAGCAGCAATCTAATCTAATCTAATCTAATCTGTTATAGTGGGTAACCTGAAATAAAACAGTCTTTGTAGAATCGTCAAGCAAGGTGTTTCAATTACTCAATCATAAACACAATATGGTGTCAGGTGTAATAAAAAACTGTAAAATAAGTGTTGTGTGAAGTTCCATTAGTGTCCTGAAACATGTCTCTGAGCATACAGCAGCCAGAACCGCTGCAGGAGCTCGGTAACTTGGCAGTGAATTGGCGAGAATTCATAACCTCATTCGACTACTATCTCGTGGCGGCGGGTAATGCAGATGCAAAGTGTAATGAAAAATGTGCATTATTTCTCCATTGCATTGGCAAATATGGACGCGAGATTAGTAAAGAATTTGATATAGATGTCAACACAACAAAATATGAGGACTTGATAAAAAAGTTCGAAAGTCGATGTGACCCAACGCTTAATGTGAACTATGAGCGACATATTTTTTTCGAAACATATCAAAACAATGACACGTTTGATAAATTTGTAAGCGACATCAAAATCAAAAGTAAGAGTTGTGAGTTCGGCACATTACGTGAAAGCCTCATAGTGACTCAACTTATACGTGGATTGAAGGATCCCCAGATGAGAGAAAAATTGCTGGCGAGAACAAAACTCAGTCTAGAGGAAGCAACTTCTTGGTGCCGAGCAGCCGAGCGAGCTAGCGAGCAGGCAGCAGCGTGTGGAGGCGCGCCCCGCAGAGGCGGCGGCGGCTCTGTGGCGGCGCCGGCGATCGAGGAAGTAGCGCGCGGGAGCGCAGGCCGACGGCGAGGCGGACGTGGCCGCGGTCGCGGGCCCAGGCCCGGCGGCGGCGCGGACGGCCCCTCTGCAGGTTCCAGATACGAGTCGAGCTCTCAGCGGCGCGTCAATAAATGTGAAAGGTGTAGCGAGTGGCACGGAACAAATTATCGGTGCCCCGCCTATAGTGTGAAGTGCTACAGATGTGATCGCATAGGCCATTATGCAAAGTGTTGTAGGGCAAAGATTGTGCACGAGCTCGTGGACGAAACTGGTGAGAATTACGAGGACGACGACGGTGAGTTTTTGATCTATAATATCTCGATCCACGCAACAGACAATGAAACTTCAGCGTCGTGGTACCAATCAGTGCTCGTCAATGACAATCCAGTTCGATTTAAGCTCGATAGTGGAGCGGAGACATCTGTAATGTCAATACGTAGTTTTAGGGAGGCGGGTTTTTCTCACGATATCTTGCGCAAGACTAAAACTATTCTAAAAGAAATAAGCAAACACCAACTGCCGGTGGTCGGTTATTTCAATGCTCGATTAAAACACAATGGCTTAACGTCTGAGCAGAAAATCTTTGTCCTGGATGTCGAATGCAGCAACCTACTGGGGTTGAATGCTTGTACAGCTCTAAAAATGATTACTCGTATCAATGAAGTAAAACAATACAATATAGATGACAAAATTTTCGAAGGGATAGGCTGCCTACCGAATAAATGCAAAATATCTGTTGAGGAAAACGCATCTCCGGTGGTTAATTCGACTCGTAAGATACCTATTAAGCTCAGACCTCGCCTGAAGGACGAACTCGACAAAATGGAGAAATTAGGGATCATTATTCGCGAAGAGGGTCCCACGGACTGGGTGTCGAGCATTGTCATTGTCGAGAGGCCAAACAATAGTTTGAGGTTATGCCTAGATCCATTTTATCTAAATAAAGCTGTGCGCCGTTCACACTTCCAACTACCTACGTTGGAAGAAATAGTTAGTGACTTAGAAGGTGCTAAATATTTCTCAAAGTTAGATGCGCAAAAGGGATTTTGGATGCTACAGCTAGACTCTCCTAGTTCAAGGCTCTGCACCTTCTCCACACCATTTGGCAGATACCGTTTTCTTAGAATGCCTTTTGGTATAAAGTCAGCTAGCGAAATATTTCACTGTGAGATGGCAAAAATATTTCAAACCGAAGGAGTAGCAGTTTATATTGATGACCTGTTGGTCTATGGCAAAACGCGGGAAGAGCATGATGCTCGTCTAGAAGAGGTAATAAAAAGGGCAGAGAGTAATGGGGTAAAATTCAACAAAGAAAAATGCATTTTCGGTGTCACTGAAATATCATTTTTGGGACATATATTTGACGCAAACGGCATGAGGCCGGACAATAATCGCGTCAAGGCAATAATGGATATCGCACAACCAAAAAACAAAAAAGAGTTAGAGCGGTTTTTGGGCATAACAAATTATCTCGCTAGGTTTATCCCAAACTTTACAGATGAGACAGTACCGCTGCGTGCTCTTTTAAAACAAGACCATGAATTCGAGTGGTGCAAAACGCATGAGAACTGTTTCAACACAATAAAGAAGAAAATTAGCAGAGCACCAGTATTAAGATACTACTCCCCACGCGAGGACGTAACTTTGTCGGTTGATGCAAGCTCTTACGGACTGGGCGCCTGCCTTCTACAGGGCGGGCAGCCGATAGCGTATGCGTCACGCACTCTCACCCCAAATGAGAGTAGATGGGCTCAAATAGAAAAGGAGCTTTTAGCGATCGTTTTCGGATGCACGAGGTTCCATCAGTACATCTATGGACATGACCTAATTACGGTTGAAACTGACCATAAACCGTTAGAGTCCATTTTCAAAAAACCACTTAACGACACCCCCTCGCGTCTGCAGCGCATGTTATTAAAATTACAAGCTTACACGTTAAAAATAAAATACAAACCTGGTAAACATATGCACATTGCTGATGCGTTATCGCGAGCACCAATTGAAAATGGATCGAATAAGGAGATGTTTGATGACGTCACCATTCATGTCAACAGTTTACTCCAAAACGTATCTGTTACACAGGATAAATTAGAGGCCATAAGGAACGAAACAAAAAAAGATGAGAGTTTACAATACGTACTAAAATACTATGAGGACGGATGGCCCGAAGTGAAAGAAAACATACACGACTTAGCCAAGCAATTTTGGACCATTCGTAGCGATATACACGCGATCAATGGTATATTATTTCGGAATCACCAAATAATTATACCAAAGTCGCTGCGCAAAGAGTTACTCGACAGGCTTCATGAGGGTCACTTAGGGATTGAGAAAAGTAAGAGGCGGGCCCGAGATGTCATATGGTGGCCCGGCATCGGCAGCGAGGTGGAGCAGCTGGTGCAGCGCTGCGACACGTGCCAGCGCCACCGCGCCGCGCAGCGCCGCGAGCCGCTCGAGCCGCATGCGCGCCCCACCCTGCCTTGGCAGGTGTTGGCCACCGACATTTTTGAAATCAAACAGAAGCACTATCTACTTGTTGTGGACTATTATTCAAAATACTTCGAAGTTGCACCACTCCCAAACCTAACAAGTAGCATGGTTATAAACCAATTAAAAAATATATTCGCGAGACATGGCATTCCGCAAAAACTTGTTTCGGACAATGGTCGACAGTATTCCTCACACGAGTTTGAAAACTTCGCGTCAACCTGGGAATTTGAACATGTGACTAGCTCGCCACTATATCCACGTTCAAATGGCCTCGCCGAACGGTTTGTACAAACCGTTAAACGTTTACTAATCAAAACGCAGGAACAAAAATGTGATTGGCAATTAGCGTTTCTTAATTTCAGAAATACTCCCATAGCAGGAGAAGACTATTCTCCGTCACAACTCTTAATGGGCAGGAGATTAAACACTCGTTTGCCAGCCACAGAGAATGCTCTTCTACCAAAAAACGTAAATCGCCATGAGTTGTTGCTTAAAAGAAACAATAACACAAATAAATCTAAAATACACTATGATCAAGGAACGCGTCAATTAAAATCACTGCAACCGGGTGAAAAAGTACGTATGCGAGATAACGGGGTATGGATTAAGGCCAAGGTCATAGGGACTGCTCTAGGAAGTCGGTCATATTGGCTAGAAACTGAAAATGGTGGCAGGTTTCGTAGAAACCGGGCACATATTCTCGAACAACCTCCAGACAATGATTTGGTCGACCCTAGTTCTAGGGCGCACATTTATCTGGATGATCCACCAGAGACAGAAACGTGCACAGATATGCCTGCTTCTGAGGTTGGTCATTCAGGCGAGAGGTCAACGTCTGATACGCTACAGGGCCATTATCAAACACGAAGTGGTCGAATAGTAAAGCCGCCAAAAAGATTACTTAATTGAAAATATGCAATATATAGATTCAGGTTAAAAAAAAAAAAAAAAATGTATGTGCTTGCTTGTTACTTGTAGAATTTATTAATTAAGGTGTAAATCTTGTGTGAGGATTGGTGAAACGTAATTTTGTCTAATGAAATAAATAAAAATACGTAGCTGTTCGTACGAACTTATTGCCACAAGTATTAAGTTATTGTTTGGGGATTGGTGGTCTGTAATTGTTATATTTGTAAAATCTTTATTGGGGGTTTTGGTCACATTCATTCACCCTGTGACATTGTGACTAATTTACTTATATTCCTCCCAGTGAATTTAGATAGAAGTTAAATGTTTTTACTATGTTATTATAATGAGAAAGATGTTATAGTGGGTAACCTGAAATAAAACAGTCTTTGTAGAATCGTCAAGCAAGGTGTTTCAATTACTCAATCATAAACACAATATAATCTAAGAAAATACATACAAGAATTTTTTTTATAACGCAAACAGCAACTCCGTATTTTGCTTTTGCTAGCTATAAAGCTAAAAAACAAGTAAAAAAAACAACGATGCTCTAACTCGTTAGCGCTGAGGGATCACTTCCTCAGCACAAGGCTGAGTCAGCTGCCTTTTGTGGCAACTTAGATACACCACAGGCTGTTTTGTTTATTCGTTTTGTCTGTTGTGTTTGTTTTACTTCTGTTGCTGTGCATATTACTTATCTGCTTATTTTGTTTCTGTGATGTATCTTGTTGGAATAATAAATGTCTTTCTTCTTCTTCTTATTTTATATCTACGGGGTTACAACACGATACGTTCTTTCTCTAAAATAACAACTAACATTTAAGCTGAGGAGGACGCGAATCATGTGCCCTTATTTTTAACTGGTGTAGTTTTTCCGCTGAGACTTCCGTTAACTTAGAAAGTAAAATCATGTACAGTCGACAGCAGGTCAACCTTTACATTTTTGTTGCACAGTGAAGGGTATCATAACCGAGTAAAGTACACGCGTGTAAAATTGTATGTGCTGTCGACTGTACAGTTACTCTGTACTCCTTAGAATCTGACCTACATATATGGCATCTAGATTGTGCTGTGAACTGTCTGTGGATTCAAACTCTGAAGTGAACTAGAAAATGTCTAGTACGTTTAGTCGAAGGAATGTACGCATCCTAAGTCAGGTTGTCGTCTAAGTTGGTCGTGCCTCGTGCGCCACGCGTTACATCAGTCGCGGCCTTCAGCCGACTTTCACTATCGCGACATCTGCGCCAGCGCATATTCGTCCGTAAGTGTATGGAGCCCGGAATGTGGCCCAGGTAATTTTCCTACTTATCTTGCGGGACATAAGTGCGAGATTCGAACAAAAAATTGCATCTCTCTTTGTGCTTTAGTTTGTGATACTATTGGTACACTGTTCCGGCATTGTTTCATGTTGAATTGTTCTAGTGTTGTCTGACCTAACAGTACTAGATCTAATTAGCACTGAACAGGACCAATATTATTTTATTTTTTCTCCTATACAGATTTATATTCACGTACTTATTCGATAAGTACAGAATTTGCAATGGAATATCTACTATTTATAGTGTGATGAAGGAAGGTGACGCTGAATGACAACATCGTGAAGAAACGCCAGTGTCTAAGGTCCCTCAGCGCTTGAAATGACTAATCCGCGGAGAGCTTCTCTCTGTGAGAGAAGACCTTTCCCTGCAATAGGACGTATAAAACGTGTCATTGAAATAATGCAAAATCTATAAACCATTTCTTCAGTATCAATAATTGGACCTCTTTCAATAAGCAAGAGGCAAATTGACAATTCTTTTCACACAAATTGACCGCGTCACTTTTTAACACTCTATGGAGATTAAAAAAAATTGAGATATTTAGAAAGAAAGAGAAAGGGAAACATTTATTGCACCAACAGTCACACACACAAAACACTAAACAAATCCGAAACAAAATTAACAGAAAAAATTAAAAGGAACAGAACACAATACAATTTATGCAGTTTTGTTTTGTCGCGTTGTGTTTCCGTTGCTGCAAAAGGCAGCTGAATCAGCATTTTGCTGAGGGTCTGGGCCCTCAGCGCTGGTTTTCAGTCAGTACATACAAGTGTCTCATGTGTGTCCCTATACGCGGCGCGGTATGTCCTAATATAAATAATAAAAATAATAATGTATCGAGTAATAATAAAAAACCATATGCATCGCAAATACTTAAAAGGAACAGAACACAATACAATTTATGCAGTTTTGTTTTGTCGCGTTGTGTTTCCGTTGCTGCAAAAGGCAGCTGAATCAGCATTTTGCTGAGGGTCTGGGCCCTCAGCGCTGGTTTTCAGTCAGTACATACAAGTGTCTCATGTGTGTCCCTATACGCGGCGCGGTATGTCCTAATATAAATAATAAAAATAATAATGTATAGAGTAATCATAAAATACCAAATACTTAATAAACATACACAAATAAAATAAAAACGAACATGTTGCTTATTGTGCGGGGTTTAATTAGACTGCTAATATCCCAATAGACTCAGATGGGGGGGTGACATGTGGTGTGGCCAAGGAGGTGGACGGAATTTTTACGAGCGCAGAAAAAAGGCTAATACCTGCACCGCAGAAGAAACATTATTACACCTACGTTACCTACGTTTCATAATCATTATCGTCTTCTTTAGTGCATTGATAGATAGGTAGAACATTATTGATGATCATCATATTTACGCTATTATGGAGAAGAAGAATGATGCTAACGTAAGTGATGAATCCATAACGTAGGTACGTAAGTAAATCTAATGAATCATTGGCTTTAGATTGACTACTACTTCCTCATCAATGTACTCGCTTTCGAAAACAATGACAATGTTGGGAAATGCAAATTATGCCTTCAAAGGAAACGGATTTTCCGACACAACACCCACTGGCTTCGCTTGTGAGTTGTTTGCAACAAAGTACTCGATTACCTATACTAATGAAGCCAGTAATAGTAAAAACTATAGGTAAATGTCTAACTAGCACCAAAACGATTCAGCCACAGAACAGATCTGTGGATTCAGCTGTGGTAGCCTAGTGGGTAGAACATTGGACTCGGAAGCGAGAGACCCAAGTTCGAGTCCCAGTGCGGGCACGTACCTATAAGTTTGTTTTCTAAGCTATGTACATTTGTGAAGTTATAGTAGCAATACCACTCGCTAAACCTGAGTGTCTGAGCTATTCACATACCTCAGCGCTTGAAATCGCCAATCCGCGGTGGGCACGCGTGGTGATTAAGCCCATACTCTCTCCCTGAGAGAAGGCCTGTGCCCTACAGTGGGACGTATATAGGCTGCTTATGTTAGCACCAAAACCTGACCCCGTGCTTTATTGTGTCAGGGGGTGGGCCTTACCAATTGTGCCAGCCAATTTGATCGAGTTCTGTAGGTACCACCCGGTCTATCTAGACACCTGCCACTCTCAGATCGTCAACTTGCGAGGTGACAACTTGAAAAATTGCAAAACATGCTTCAACAACAGTGGGAACAACTCAATATTCTTCAGCAAGTTTCCTCTCGTAAGTATCATAGCATGAAACAATGCTTCTAAGATTTTTATCTTTGTATTTCTATTCTCGAACCAGAAGAGGTTTGCATTTCGATGTTTGGATTTATTTTATTGTGATTTTGAAGTGGTCCCCAAACTCAAAGTAATCGCTCGTTTTCTGAATTGAGAATTTCACAAAAAAATAACACATGGGAAACTTAGATAAGTGTAGGTATTTGCTCCAATGTTTAACTTGTGACTTTAATTAAGTCACAGTTTGTGCGTAAAGTATATAATTATATTTTACTTTTTTTTGTTAATTGTTACGCATTTCGACCAAATATATCATACAATCGGGGATGTATGAACAAAGGGCAAGATTAAAAAGTACCCGAAACCGGCGTCCGTGCATGCAACGAATGAATGTTGATAAAAAGAGATTTGCCAGGCAGGATCGTGGTCTCTGCCCTACCTTCCAAGATACAGGCGTAAGTTTATGTCATGTTACGGATTTCATTGATTAAATATAGCTATAATTCGTAATATAGCCAAATTAACATCGACAAAGACAGCAAGAAGTCTTCATTCGTTTTTAAATAGAGATTAGATACCTATTTTATTAAGACATGAATTGATATGATGATGGAGCTAATAACAAAATTACTTATTAAGCATCACTTCACATGCAGCACTTTGGCAAAGTGTGTCATTGAAAATGTACACTTAATCTTATAGCAATTAAACTGCAATTCACCTGAGCAACTTTCACGATCTGAGCATTTCCTCTTCCTGAACATCTCAAGGCTATATAACTATAAATATGATATTTCAATAAACGATTCATATTACAGTTAATATTATTCTATAGGTTCCCGAGACGTTTGAGCTGAAATTGTATTTAATAGGTATACATGTCTCTCAAAGAACGAATTCACTCACTGAGCGACAAAATGGCCACAATGTGTTCTGGCATCTTGAAAACAGACACAACGCGAATTTAGGGTTAGGGCACTCTTAAAATGGCGACAATTCTACGGTTGTCTGAAAAAAAAAAATCATTATCAGCATTAACCCTTTTTTTCTAGTGTGCACTGAAGAATATTCTTATGTTAACTTACGATGAATATAGTAAAAAACCATGGCCAAAAAACGAGGTTTTTCCCTAACACTGTAAATAACTGTAATATCTTCATCATCATCAGCCATTTGACGCCCACTGCAGGATCCCTCATGGTTTTCATAACCATGAGGGGTATTGCCATAATCGCCACTCTTGGCAGGCGGGTTGGCGATCGCAGTATGTGGTTGGAATCTCAGAAAGACGCTGCTGCCCGTCTCCTGGTAATGTATTTCCTTAGTGGCCTTCTACGACATCCACGGGAGGAAATGGAGTATAGTGAATATAGTGGGTTTTAAACCTCTCCAGCTTATAGTTTTCTACTATATTGCTTGACCGAATTATTACGTTTTGATACTCATTAAAAGCAAAATGTTAAGTTAATGTTAATTGGAAAATCATTTTTCGCTAGGATGCACCGGATAGAAATTATGAGGGAGAAACCAAAAAAAGTGTCTCGAGGTTTACTGGCTCCCAAAAGTTATCCTGAGATATCGCATGTTACCATTTTTTATATGAAATTACTAGCACCCATATGTACGACATAAAATAATAAAAACTACTACTTGTAGTAGTACTCTTAACTACACATCACTCTTCAACTCAGTCAAGATGCTTTATGACACCAAAACAGCCACATTTTCGCTCACTCAAAAAGGCCATAAAGCGAAATTCGTGTTGAGGAGTACACATTAGGCCACTACACATTGTATTTAATCATAACGCGTTGTGCGCCTTTACTAGTGAGCGTTTTCGATCTTCCGGCCTAACATACACATGTTGTCGGACCTTCTGTTTCACCCTCATTCACATAATTAGTTATTCGATAATCTATGATGATACCAAGTTAATCAATTTCTTGAAATAATTGCACGCTCGGACCCCTCCGTGAGGTTAATTTGAGCTCCACAGGTTTTTCGGAAAGCGCAGAGGATGTCAAGGGCCTTCAATGCAATTACAGAATAATTTGCTATGAGTAGAGAAGACATCTCAATGCATTATGTATAGCATTATATATAACATATAACTACTTAACAGAGGCAATTTTGTCGTAAGTGGATATGATATAAGCCTCTTGAGTAACATAAGGTCAAAGTAAGACCGTCTTCGGTACAAGTTCGATCTTTTGCAAGTGGTTATAAAAATTAACGATCTTGCCACAGGCAGGCGTTGAGTCAAAGTATCCCAGTCTTTTCCCAGCAGCCCATCTCTCGACGTGCAAGAATACCTATTTTATTATTATATTTTCCCTCATCTTGGCATCATATCAATATATCAGTCCGTATTTATCCACTGCTGGACCTAAGCCTCCTCCAAGGCGTGCCACTTCTTTCTGCCCTCGGCCGTCCCCGAATCTTCGGGGTACGTACGGGCTAGTACGTGGTCTCCACTCAAAGGTGCAAAGGTTTTTGAGTGGAGACCACGTACTAGCAATCGCAGCGTAGGCCTCCCACCAGCACGCCGGACCGACGATCTGAGGCAGATTGCAGGCGGCGGCTGGATGAGAATGGCATCATATATCGGGTGTTAATTTATAAACACCCTTACTAAAACCCACGTATTCTCTGTGACATTACAATTTTTTTCCCAGAGGACCCATGCCTAGGAAATTAACAACTTAGGAGAAAGGTATTGAGGTTCAAACTCGGACTTTTGGCAAGTTATTGCAAACATGCATACTTAATTAAAGTATTTTATAGAGAACATTTTCTTCTCAAGGAATCTTTTCGAAATTTTCAAAATATTAAAAACCGACTTTAAAATTCACCGCACAGAGTACTTACGTATTTAAATAGGTACCTTCTCTGTACTTGTTCCTATCCTACTTAATATTACAAATGTGAAAGTTTGTGAACATGTTTGGATGTTTGTTACTCAATCACGCAATAACGGCTGAACGGATTTACATGAAACTTGGCGTACAGATAGACAAAGACCTGAGTTGAGACACAGCATAGTTGATATCCCGGTAATATGTTCCCTTGGGATAATATTTATTTTAAGTAAAATAGATGCCGTTGTGCGACCAAACGTTGTGTTTTAAAAATAGATGGCATTCTGTAAGAATCGTATAAACTGATTCTGTGGCGGTACGAAGTTCGCCTGGACAGCTTGTCTATAAAAATGGGGATCTCTAAAAGAAAGTGTGAAGCGTATACAGAGAGCTAATATTTTTTTAACAAAAAAATATTTCCCAGCAAAAATTGGATAAAGTAGTTTATTTGGTGTCCAGTATTCGAAGATGGCAGGTGGAAGTGGGCAGCAACGGAGTGGCGGTCGAGAACCGGCCGGTGGTCAGTAGGTAGACCAACAGCCCGATGGTCGGACGATGTGGTCAGGTCGGTAGCGGGGCCGTAGATGCGAATGGCGCTCAAAATGAGGGTTATGTGTTTGGCTCGTTGTAGGGTACAATTCATACAGTTATATGAGGCTACATAAAATCCTTAACCAATGCTCAGATTTTGTTGAGTAAGATCTCTATCATAAGCAGCCTATATACGACCCACAGTAGGGCACAGACCTTCTCTCAGAGAGAGAGTATGGGCTTAATCACCACGCGTGCCTACCGCGAATTGGCGATTTCAAGCGCTGAGGTTTGCGAATAGCTCAGACACTCAGGTTTCCTCACGATGTTTTCCTTCACAGTTAGCGAGTCGTATTGCTACAATAACTTCATAAATGTACATAACTTAGAAAACAAAGTCATAGGTACATGCCCGCACTAGGAATCGAACCCGGGTCTCTCGCTTCCGAGTCCAATGTTCTTTTTTTTGTTCCACTAGGCTACCGCCGCTTCCGATACGTCGCGCAAATGCGTCAAATCGGTAGATCTCTATCGATTTGACGTATTTGCGCGATTTTCAAAAGCTGCTCGAATATAAAATTAGCATAAATCTAACAAAAAAAAAGTACAAAATTCCCGATCTATTTTTTAAAAGAAGTATTTTCGTTCATTGATCTAATCGCCTCGGCCGTGTATTGCCCTGTATCAACACGAAACGGAAGTGCATCGAAGGACATGGTGAAATGTTTCAGCGCAGTTGCCAATCGCCATCCAACTGCGCACTGCTTTAAATGCCAATTACTGACATTCAACCGATCGATCAATCGGTGCTAGGAGGAAGTTTGTAAGTACCTTTCTTTGATTTTCCTTATAGTCTTGTCTATGTGTTTAGCCTATTGCAAAAAAAAATAATTCTTAGAACCGATTGAAGGTTGGCTGAAGTACCTACTTATACATAGCTATGGTAAATGAACAAAAATGTTTTAAGAAACTTTAACCAGTTTTCTACGAATTTCATAGTTGCAAAATAACAATATACCAAAACCTCCAACCCGACTACAAATAACTAAAATAAACTAAAAAGCAAGAAACAAGTTAGGCGGTGATTGTGATCGTCGACTTATTAAGTAAAACAATGTTAGATTTTCCTAATCATTCATTTCTATTGAAATCTTCTGGCAGTTTCACATCAACATTTCTCTTAAACATAAATTCACCTTTGCCCCAATATATATTTTGGGGCAAAGGTTATATATAAAGGTTATATATATATATATATATATATATTTTATTTTTTTTAATAAAGAATATAAGTGGCAAGAAGGCGCTGGATGCAGGCCGCTTCCAATCGGTCTTTTTGGAAATCCATGGAGGAGGCCTATGTCCAGCAGTGGACTTCTTGTGGCTGAATGATGATGATGATGATATATATAGTAACAGCGTTGTAATTCAATTCTGAGTCAAAAGAAGCCTCACTCATCAAAATCTGATTGTTTCCTTTTGGATCTGTTGTAGTTAGGTAAAAAACTGAAAGGCGGGACCAAAAGAGGTTATCTCGCAATGTTAATGCTCAGCAGTCGGGTTTTTGGTTATTTTTATTTCAGTTTATATATATGTTTCGCCATGTCCGTCCGTCTGTCTGTGTGTCCATCTGTCTGTCCGCGGCTTAGCACAGAGACGACAAGTACTAGAGAGGTGAAATTTGGCAACCACGGCCACAAAACAGTAGAATATCGTTGGATCGCTGGATTGGTCGTTTTAAAATATTGTGAGTGTAGAAAAAACATTTTTCGATTTAGGGTTGCGTTTGCGAAAATATATTAAGCTTTAAAGCGCAATTTTTGTTAGAGTAGGGCGCCCCCCCGCCCCCTCTCCCGGCTAAACGGTTGATTGGAGAACCGTGAAAAAATTCACGGCAGAACTAACATATAATTTTAATTTTAAATGTTCGGTAGCACATATAATTAACTTAAAAGGAAAACTATCACTTAAGTAGGCTTCACAACTTTACAAGTTAAGGAGTAATAGGCGACCAACTTACAAAAGGAGAACTTTGTACAAATTCCATTAAAAATTACTTTGATGAAGTTGTTAGTTCTGTAAAGGACTGTTCAGGACAAAAACCACTCTTTCTACGAAACCCTACACAGCGCGTGGCCCGGCGCGTACTTGGCCGGTTTTTTATTTTTGTCTTTTCAGTGATTTTGTATTTTTTTGTAGAATTTATGGTGAGATCATTAATTTAATACTAAAAACACTCGTGCAAACACGACGAGTCGAATGTGATCCTATTTGTCAAAATCTGACCATTGGTTAAGGAGTTACGAGGGAACATAAAATCGGACATATGCCTGATTGCCATGGCACATCCAAAACACCACCTAGGTACTTCAACGCGTCTTTAGTATCAACACGGATGTTACGCCATCCGCCTCAATGTTTGTGTTTATTATTATGTGCATGTATGTTGCTGCTATGGTGGAAATTAGCCCGACAAGGATGCGAACGAGTTCTTGTTGGGTCTTCTGGGGCGCGTTTCACAAAACTACAATTCATATTTTATTATAACAGTTCAATCTAGTAACATTGCGTTGCCGTGTTTTCCTACTAGTTAATCTGTTGTTTAATTGACTCTGCAATGTACATCGAATTGTCGTAGCAAGCCGTGAAATGTAGTTTTATGAAATAGGGCCCGAGGGGTCCGGTCACGATAAGCCGCGAGCGTGGTCGCTAATTGATTCAGTAGGTAATCCGTGCTTTATGGGTATCCTGCCTGTTGCCATGCTATTGTAGGTTTTTTATAACGCATACATATTTTGATACCAGAGTGGCGCGGTGGATTCTGCGATAGGGTTTTATTTATCGACAATTCAACACTTCAAACTACTAATTCACAGCGATATCATGTAAGATTTGTCCAGACAGTTAGTTACGAATTTATAGACTTACCCTCAAGTCAATTTAGTGAGTTTACAGGTTGGGAATAATCTACACAAATATTGTAAATAATTAAAGTCTGCATTATTAGGTGTAGGAGGTAATGTCCGAAACAACTCATCTGATGTAAAAAATCTTTCAACAAAATTTGAAGTGGACCTTCAGGATAAATATAGATTACTAGATGACCCAACCGTTGTTTTGCCATATAAATTAGCCTACGACCTATTCTCAGACCTAACAAATATGCACAAAAAAAAATCATAAAAATCTGTGAATCTGTTTCGGAGGAGTTCGATAACAAACACTGTGACAAGAGATTTTTATATGTTAGATATATTTTAGATGAATTTGTAAGCGAAGCCGCGGGCATAGCTAGTAGCTACATACACTGGATGTATCACGCAAATCCTTACTGAAAATTCTACTCGTCAATACGAACAAATTCATTGAACAACAACATCATCATCATCGTCATCATCATCAGCCTATGCTTGTCCACTGCTTGACATAGGCCTCTCCTATTGCACGCCACTGAGCACGGTCCTCAGCTACTCTCACCCAGCTCTTGCCAGCCGCCCTGCGAAGATTATCGTTCCACCGAGTCTGAGGACGTCCTACACTACGTTTACCGATCCGCGGTCTCCACTCAAGAACTCGTCTACCCCATCGGTTATCAGTTCTTCGGATGATATGACCGGCCCACTGCCACTTCAGCATGCGAATTCGGTGGGCTATGTCGGTGACTTTGGTTCTCTGTCGGATCACCTCGTTTCGAATTCGATCTTTCAGAGAAACCCCGAGCATAGCCCTTTCTATAGCACGCTGAGCGACTGTAAATTTGTGGACCAGCCCCACCGTGAGTGTCCACGTTTCAGCACCATATGTCATGACTCAGTGATCGAATAATCGGATGCATTTACCTAAAGTGTAGGTGTTGGCTGTTATGGAATGCACTTTTGTATCGAAAAAATCCCGGGATTCCGGAATCGACGAATACAGTGTTTTGGTTATAGAATTAAGTCAGGTCAATACAGATACTTGCGTTCAGGTGTTTGCTAATATGGAATGCACTTTTGTATCGATCGTAAAAAATCAAGCGATTTCAGAATTATCGTTTAGTGTTTTCCGACTATAGATCGGGTGCTGGCTAATGTTATAAAGTTAATTGCCAAACTGTCATTGCAAACGTCAAGATAAGTAATTTTCTTTCTTCACTCTACATAGCGACAAACAACTCGGTGCCTTGAATTTCTATAAAAAAAATCTCATTTTTTATTATATTAACAAAGACACATATAAATAATTATGTAATACCAGAGTCCCGGGTTTTTTAAATTCATAATACTACAGGCTAAATAAGTCGTCTCCATGCTACGTATGCGATTAGTTTTGCATTCCCGAATTTTCTGAAATCCCGGGATTTATATTTAAAAAATATGTTTTAAGAAGCCGCTTCCATAATTTCTGAGCCAAAAAATAACTTTAGGTAAATATGCATCCGATTATTCGATCACTGTGATGACGGGTAGCACGCACTGATTGAAGACTTTCGTCTTAAGACTCTGTGGGATTGTCGATGTGAAAACTCGACGTAGTTTCCCATACGCTGCCCAGCCCAGCTGTATTCTTCTACTGGCCTCTTTCGAACAACATAGAAATGGTGAAATTATGTCACGTCATGTTTAAATTAACAGTAAATTGAAGATTACCTGGATCAGTCAGACATGGAAGGATCAGCGACGCGAATGCCAGTAGCGGCCACAGAACGCTGACCATGCACTGATTTGAAGCAACCATGATGAATTGCTTGTCTCTGAAACACGTAAAAGCACATCATTAGTTATTTCACAATAGGCTGGCCCTCTTATCGCGATTCAAAGAAAAGTAGCAAAAAAAGAAATAATCTCGTGATGAATCGGCGTAGGTGTCATTCATGAGATAATAAAAGCTTGTGGGGTCTCTGAACTTGAAAGTTCACTGGAGTTCACAACGTTATTGTGTCCAGGCACGGGTTTACTTTTCGCGGAATTTTTGTCACTTCGTGCGAGCCTCGATCTTTAAACGACAGCGTTTAATTACTTTAATTGAGTTATTTCGCTCGTTAACATTCTTTGTTCACCTTTGAAAATGTCACACTAAGAACAAATGCAAATGAGCTAAACATAACATAACATTGTGTTTGGATTTTCTGATGGCTTTTTCTGTTGCCGTTTGACTTTTACATTACATAAACTCATGCCTGTATTCCGGACGGGTAGGCAGAGACCCGGGTCTGCACTTGCCACGATGCTGACAGATCTCTTTCGCTTCATCAACATTCATTAGTCGTTGCATACACGCACGCTGATTTCGGGCACTTTTTATATTATAAGCAGCCCACTGTAGGGCACAGGCCTTCTCTCAGAGAGAGAGTATGGGCTTAATCACCACGCGTGCGCACCGCGGATTGGCGATTTCAAGCGCTAAGGTATGCGAATAGCTCAGACACTCAAGTTTCTTCGCAATGTTTTCCTTCACCGTTAGCGAGTGCTGTTGGTGTTGCTAACTTAGAAAGGCTGCCACCGCTCCCCCCACTTTTTATATTGCCTTTTGCTAATACATCCTCTATTTGGTCAAAGTATGTCCGCCTGGGACATTCCTTACCCGCCCTTCCACCCACATTCACTCGATATATTTGCAAAGGAGCTCCTTGTCTTAAAGTCTATTGGCTTAACTGTAAAGGTGTAAAGGACATTACAATAATAAATAACGTTATGTTCATGCTTTGTAGCTAATGCATCATACCATAAATAAGGATATCCTTGTATACAAGTAAAATCCGCTAGCTCGATACAATGAATAGCGAGTAAGAACTTTAGCGTACACCTGATGAAGGTTAAGCACATACATTGTAGTAGAAGTAGGTCTATCTAATGTATAAAATAAAAGCAACCATTGATATCCTGGAAAAAGTCTGCCACACACTAGCGCGGTCACGGCAGCGGACGCGCGCGTCTTACAAATCGAATTGATATTTTATGGTCTGTCTGTATGTACTTAGTTTCTTGTTAAAACGTATAGCATATCCGCTAAAAAAGTGTTCTAGATGATAAAATTAAAAAGCAGAAATGTAGATATTATTGAAACGCAAAACATGAAAAGGATATTACTAAATGAATTTTGGAACACATTCTTTCTTTGTGTTTTGACAGGCACTCATGCGCCGGTCAAAACTGCCGTGAAGTTTCTACTGATCATGGTAGTTTTACCACCGTTACTGCCGTTTCATAAACAAATCATGACATTATGCATTACAAGTGTCAGTTTACTGCCGGTCATTAATAATTGCTCTAGGAATCTGGTTGGGAGAGGGCTTTGCCCAGCAGTGGGACAGGGAGGGTAAGGAAAAAAATGTACAGGCTTTGGATACGGCTGCCGCTGCGTCCACGCTGGTGTATGACAAGCTTAAATTGTAAAGTGGAAACTTTTAAATTGGTTTTCAAAGTGACTGACCGCTGGTTTCGGAACTGAGGATTTCATTAAGTAAATACTTAAATAATGTTCGGGATCGTTCTTCTTGGAGAAATCTGAAGAGACTGGTTGATACTTAAATGGGATTTATTTATTTTATTTTACTTTATTAGGAAAAACAACAGCGTAAACCGATTATAATTACAAATCGGCCGACAGCGATGTGGCCCAAATATTTTATTTAAGTTAGAAAGTAGGTTTCAGTTTAGTTTAATAGTTTATTTTTAACATTAACATTACTTACTTTAATTATTTATTATTTACTTGGTAAAATTCAGAAACGGGCGATAAGCAGCTATTATTTTCCTGAGAAAAGGCCAGTGACATATATACCTACAGACAGTTATGTTTGTGCTCTGTTATATTATATGCAATGCAATTGATATTATCGTCAGTGATTTCGTGTGATGAATATGGGAAAAATTATCCAGGTTAAACATTATTGTTTGTAATGTATGACGTAAATTTGACCCATATTAACAGGCATATAAGGTCGAATTAGCAACGCAACTTCATTGTGCTCAGTACGAGCTAAGCTATCTTCAGTCATATCTCAGATTCCCTTGAGTGGATTCGTGCAGCCAAATCACTGTTCTATATTTACGCTTGCCGTTCAGCTATTGAATCATCAAGTAAAAACCCTAGGGGGCCTGTCTTCAAGAAGTTGCATCACAGATAGGCCAACAGACTGTTATGCCTGGGTTCTGGACGGAAGAAAAACTACAACTTAGCAAAAGGAAATATGATTATATTAATGCGAATGAGGGTATACACAGAATATTTGATCCAAAATCGTAAGATCACTCTAAGTAAGCAAAGCTACTCCGCAGCTTCCTTGCCTAAGAGCAATAGTGACAAGTGGTAAAGTCAACGTACAATAACTAGAGTAAACAAACCGGAAACGGAAATAATACCACCGGAACTTTTCCGAAGTCCGGAGTTATGCGAGAAAAAATCTTACAACACTAATAAAATGACTGAATTGGCTCGAAAACATGCTGAATCCTAAATGAACCGAACCGGAAACGGAAATGGTGCGGATTAAGTTACTTAGACCGGATTTTTCAATAGTCAGATAAAACTTAACTGGAGAGTAAAACTGATGTTGTCACTGTCTTGTCGCATGATTTAGACAGTGATAGCATGCAATTTATTCTCCAGTTAAGTTTTATCTGACTATTGAAAAATTGGCCCTTAGGTAACTAAGTTAAGTTAGAGGAGACGATGCAGCAACGCCAACGGTCGAGCCAATTCAACCGAGTTTACAAATGCCCAAACGAGCAGTCTGGAAACGGAAATGGTATAAACAAAATTCATCCAGTATTTAGGTGACACATGAAAGGAACCTTTATGTGCTATGCGGGTGTCTAACTGAAGCGTAAGATTATAAAGAAAAACATGAAACACAAAAAAAAATCATACAGCGAAAGCAGAAATTGCACCGATCGTCACCCGATGCACTTTATTAATTTAATTTAGTAAATCGCCTCGCCGAGTGAGTAGCCGCTCAGCTGCGAGTAGGAGAAAATGGATCCTCTGATTGACGCGTCTCGGCGAAATGGGAAATTGACGGCCAGCAGGCAGTCCAAGGGGAACGTACGAAATCTATTTGTCTCTTACGGGGATGCGCTTCCCAATAATAAAGGGCGTTTCCAAAGGCTTGTAACAACAGAGGAAACCAGAACTTTATCGGGTGGGTGTTTGAACGGCGGACAAGAAATACTATTCATTGAGCAGCGCAACCAATTCTAGGTATAGTGAATGACTTACCCCGTGTCCCGTAGATATACCGACACTAATATGCACAGCTCACACTTAAAACTGTAAATTACTCCATATTTTGTCCGAGAATTCTGCAGGATCGACTAGCGTTTGAAATGATCTCACTGACTTCCGCTTTTTGACCAAGTACCCCCAACTCAAGAAATACGATTTGTCTTGAGCAATTTCAAAACGCCTAACGCCATCTATGAATTTGTAACACAGGCATGACAAGACCTCAAAAATAAACTTCGACATCACATTTTTTGAATCCCACAAAGAAACTTTATCTCACTATTCATAAGGCGGACGTGGATCCTATGTCTGTTGAATATAACGCCTTCACTTTGTGCTGAGTAGGTATCTATTGTATTTATTTATGATACTTAGGGCCGGTTTTTGAATTGAGAATTTCACTAAGTAAATACTAAGTAACGTTCTGTCACGCTCTTTTATGAGAAATTCGCGGAGACAGCACTACAGTTAACCATTTACTTAGCGAAATTGTTAATTCAGAAACTGGCCCTTTTTTCTTTATCTAGACAGTTATGTCTCACGTTTCTTGTGTAAAATAAAGACTATTGTTATCTTATCTTACTCTGTAACTTATTTACTGAATGCTGCTTAGGCACAATATATTGTATAACAGCTTTGTAAAGCACTTATTGAAATACATTTTAATTTCTTTATTAGGAACATAAACAGTGTACATACGTACATACAAGAGGTTGGTTCTTTGCAGCTTTTCAAACTTACAATGAAATATTCATTAGTCAGCTCATAGCCGTTCACTGTTGGTCGTAAGCCTGTCAAAGGCACGCCGCTTCTTTCTGTCCTCAGCTATCCTCATCTAGCTGGTAATCAGCAATCTTTCTCAAATCAATTAATATCTATCACCAACATTTCATCACCTCTTGTGTGTCATTGATACAAGGCGAACTGATTTTTTAAGAAAGAAAATGTTTTTTCAATATTTCGTCGGCTTACTGCAAGAAGTCATTTACTGCAAAAACTCTCTAACCGCTTTTTTTAAAGGTATGGACATATAGATGTATTGAACAATGATACAATAGTGGTGTTTTAATATCAGACATTATTTTAACGATGTTATAAGGTAGAGGAAATACAACCATTAACTAACACGAACTAAAAAGTCGTTTTTCTCCCAATAGTGAATATGTCGGTTAATGAGTTCTTGCAATAAGCCGACTAAATAAGGTACCAAGAAAGTGATAAAAACGTGATTATTGTTGTTTTGTGACTAAATGAAAGGTATCAGGGGCCTAATTACGCGCACCAAATCCTGAGCGATTCCAATAGTCTAACTTTTCAAATTAGTATGGAATTGGTGCGTGCAATATAGGGTAGGCTCACCTTTTGTTGGGTTTGACTCTTCAGTTTATAAATATCCAAGTGGCCTAGACTTTTAGCAGGAAAGTCAGTGGTTCGTCATAATAATCATATGCACATCTGTCAACAAATGCCTAATAAACAAACTGCAAATTTGCATGTTGATTTGAATGCATCGTGCACTTCCAGACCACATTGCAATAGGTCAGTGGCCGGATCTCCATGGAAGGACTATTACGAGGGACGGGCTTGGATGAATCATTAGATATTAGGATGAAGGCAATTTTAAGCAATATCCTTGTAGGAAACTTATTTGGCAATGAATACTCTTCTAGGTACTCGTTGAACACCCAAATTAACCTAGGAAATGTTCTATAATGCTAAGCTTACAGACAGGTTACCTCAAAATGTAATCAAACATTAAAACATGCAGCCTTGTACTCAATTATAGCGTACCCAAACCAACGTCAAATTCATTTAAGCTTAGATAATTTTATGCTAATTCCAATAGAACAAATTTAGAGCGATGTCCAGCAGAACATTGATCGTGTCCTTGTTGCATTAACGGCGGGCAGCGCGCGTTTATACCTTATCACCGAATGTCATCATCATCTAACGCCAGCTGGCCAACATTAACTATAGAAAGTCAACTCGACTCACCTTAATTACGATTAGGCATCATTTCGGGCAGCCTTTCGCGAACCTCACCACTATCTGGGCCACAGCCGTCATCCACCGGCTCCAGACAGCGTCGCCACGACAGCGAAATCTGTTTGAAAATACGATTCGACGAGCGGTTTATGGAGCGAAAGCGTCTATCCGAACACGGAAGTCTCAGGTGATAACCTCACTTTACTCGGCAGCGGAGACCAGAGGCGGCGGACACAAGACTCGCGCGCAGCGTGTGCGACTCGCGGCAACTGCGGCGGCGCGGAGCGGTTGTCGCGAGGAGAAAGTCCCGGCCGTGGAGCGCCGCCTCCGGTTGGTCGGATAGCAGTCGCGGGACGTAGTGGGGACGAATCGTGACGTCGCCTCGCGAAACTCAGGTCTGCTGAATGGGCATCATCTGCGCCGTTGCCTCACTCTCGGCACAGCACGTTCGCAGGCCTCCGCTGGCGGCGTGCGTGACCGCAGCATCGGTCACACACGTAATTGACGTACTTCATGGAACCATAATCAATATTGTTGGATCGTAACGCCGGTGTTTGTTTTGGTTCCATTATCCGATTATTCAACGTTATGATTGCTTTTTTAGGAATCCGTACCCGAAGAGTCCAAACCTGACCTATTACAATGCATAGTCGTATGCATTGTAATAGGTCAGGTTTGGACCCTGCAACCTAATGATGGTACGTCATTAGACTCACTAATTAGGTATCCATCAGTAATATGTACCTATCCACTTGAAATTTTTACAGAGTAGGTATATGATATTGACTGCCTCGTTGGTCTCGTGGGTTCGATTTCCACTGGAGGCCGCTGTTCTTGGTTTGTACAAATGGCCTCAATTAAGTAATCATGGCACAGGGTATCCTAGTTTTGGACCAGGACAAGTGATTGTGTTGTGTGGAAGTTGTTATTATGGTATATTCGCCAACAAATAATAAAAATACAAAAAGTTATAAGGGGCTCCTCATACAAGGAACGTGTTTTTTAGACTTCCATACTCGAAGAGTGCCAAACGGGACCCTATTACTAAGACTTCACTGTCCGTTTGTCGGTCTGCCTGTCTGTCTGTCTGTCACCAGGCAGTATCTCATGAACTGTGATAGCTAGGCAGTTGAAATTTTCACAGATGATGTATTTCTGTTGCTGCTATAACAAAAAATACTAAAACCAGAATAAAATAAGTATTTAAGTGGGGCTCCCTTACAACAAACGTAATTTTTTGCCGTTTATGCTTGATATTAATAACGGTAACAGGTAGACGCTTGAAATATTCACGGAATTGTGCCTAATGTTGTATAGATAATGGTACGGAACCCTTCGTGCGTGAGTCCGACTTACACTTGGCCGTTTTTTATGTTTTTTTTTATTGTAAGAGCAGTAATAAAGCTTGGTGAAGTGATAAAATATAACAAACAACAGAAACTGGCCAAGTGTTGCCGGACACCGCTAAGGGTACCGAACTGAATGAATGAAATAGTAGATTGTGTCTCTAGGGAGCAAAATGATATATTTACGGCGAGGGCGGTATATTGAATCCTGAGTGAAGCGAAAGATTCTACAATAGAATTCCGAGCGTAGCGAGGGATTCTAAAGTAGAATCTTGAGCGTAGCGAGGGATTCAAGTGTTTACGCCCAAGACGGAAATAATTTTGCTACCGAGTGACACATACTGCTTTTCACACCTGCTATAAGGAAAATTTAAATCAAACACAATTAAGATATCGAAAGAAGTTTATGATCGATTGCAACAAAATAAAAATCGAATTGGAATTGAATTACATTTCGTGAAAATCTGCACACGGATCATGCTGAGGGCAATAAAAAAAAACTAGAATATCAGGGAAGAAAAGTACAACTTTGATCCCTCATTTGAGGGAATCAAGGGATCTTTTCTGAATAGCAGGTGTGAAAAACATTTTGCTAGAATAAGCAGCCTACAATCGCTCGTAGCCCCGGCTGCCTGAGTGATCTTAAGCGATCACAAAGGTTAAGCAACACAGGGCGCGTTCAGTGCATGGATGGGTCGCCGTCTATGCCTAACGCTAGTGGCATTTTTCCGAGCGGTTCCGTGCTTCGCAAGGCACGTTAAGCTGTTGGTGCCGGCTGACGTTGATAGATGGCAGTCGTTAAGCCAAGTCAGAGGCCTTAGGGCGGCTTGACAACTTCTGACAGTAGACGAGCCACTAGTCTACAAGCCTCCACCAATCCGGACTTGACCCCCGTGGTGGAGTATGGCTTATACCTTCCTCAGGGAAGAGACCCGTGCCCCTCGGTGGGGACATAATGGGTTGATGATGATGATACGCTCCATTGTAGGGTACAGGCCTTCCTCAGAGAGAGAGAGAGTATGGGCTTAAACACCACTCGTGCCCGCCGCGCATTGGCGATTTCAAGTACTGAGGTATGTGAATAGCTCTGACACTCAGGTTTCCTCACGATGATTTCTTCTTTACGCGGTAGTTTTTTTTTTTATTTAGCCCATATACGTCCCACTGCAGGGCACAGGCCTTCTCTCAGAGAGAGATAGAGTACGGGCTTAATCACCTCGCATGCCCACCGCGGATTGGCCATTGCAAGCGCTGAGGTGTGTGCCTGGTAGTATATAATGATATAATGGCAGGCAGGTAGTTTTTATCATCTATAGATCCAAGTATAGCCCACGATCTTTCGTGGGCTATGGGGGTCCATAGTGGGTACTATTGGACATAAGCGTCTTCACCGTATTGGTCTTGTCCGATGCAAATTGTATTTTAGTCCTTTTAATGGCTGATATGATGTCACCTTGGGCATCTTGTTCCTGTGCCCCTCCACTAATGGAGGTTGGCCGTCAACTCTGCCTATTCTTCTTCGTTTCTAGCCAAGTGAAACAAGTCTTCGACGCTGGCATCATCCTTGAATTCCCTGATGTTTCTGGGCCACGACTTCCTTCTTCTTCCAACACACCTCCTTCCCTCAATCTTGCCCATCATAATAACTTGAAGAATTTGGTACCTATCGTGTCGCAATAAATGCAACTAATTTTCTTCGTTTTTATGGTCAACATTGATTCATGGGACCGATTCGCTCATTTTAGAACTTCCAAATTCGTGACTCTATGGACCCAACTTATCCTCAACATCCTTCGGTAGCACCACATTTGAAATGCCTCCAGCTTCTTGCTTCTTGCACAACCAAACGTTGCAATCGGCCAGATGTAGCATTAAAGCATTCTGAAGAAGAAGAAGAAGAAGAAGAAGAAGAAAGACATTTATTATACCAACAAGATACATCACAGAAACAAAATAAGCAGAATAAGCATTCTCGGAGCAACTCGGAGGTCTATGTTGAGTCTCGGTCGCAGAAAACCTTCTTCATTTTGTTGAAGAACGCACGAGCAATTTCTATCCAGGTCTTAAACTCATGATCAAACTCCCATGTCTCGTTGACCCATATGCTCAAGTATTTGGGCATAGTATACTCAATTACCCATCTACTTATTTGATACAAAAATACCTACATAATATATATACCTTCTCTATACTGGGTAAAGTTTGATTTGGTAGTGTAAAATAGTAAGTAAAGGTTGACGTAAGGACAAGAGAATACTTAGACATTACTTCATTGTGCTTGCAAGGCGCGCTTCAGAGACATTACTTAATTTATCATGTGAACGCGTACATTTTTACAAACTAATAAGAATGGGCCGGTGGCTGCAACGTTACTCAACCAATTAGTGTAAAGCTGTTCCCACGGCTGAGCTGAAAGTCATTTGACAACACCATCCCTTGAGACCGTGTATCTACAAAATTGAATTTTATGACGGGGAGAGTCTTGAATCAACAAACGTTGTTTTAATATCGAGGGATACTTTGCACATCATCAAGCGGTACGGGTTTGAGACGGATATGTTTTTGTCACAATTTTTTTTATGTGATGGAAAAAACGTTAATTGGATTTAAACTTGGGTTCGTTTTCATGTAATTTAGATAAACAGTAATTCAGATCCGTTGCACAGTTTGTACGTATTTGCATGATGAGCATACATCTAATTTATATTTAGGGCAATTACAAGTTCCGATGTATGTGACACCTCAGCTACTCAGGTTTCCTCACCTTTGTTAGCAAATGGTATTGCAAATGGATTAATGGTATAGAATACAACGTGGATGCCGGAATCGAACCCAGAACCTCATGAATGTGAGTCAATGTGTATGTCTGTCTCTCTCTCTCTCTCTGTGCCATTCAGTCGAAGGTTCATATCTGCCTTACGCTATTGCTACTTTATATTAATAAGACCTGGAATTTGCAGTTGTACGCCTTTTTTCCAAATAGACAGACACATTCTGGTTATAGTTAAAGTTAAGGTTAAAGTAGAGGAATAATAGGGATTGTGAGAATTTCAGAAATTTATATCTAACCAGAATCATCTTATTACAATTAGGATTTCCTTGTTCTAATAAGATGGTTCACTAAGAAAAGATAAACAAATCGCATCTCAATCGGCGGCATCAAAAGTATAAAACCTGTTTATTGCGGTAGTTAGCTTAAGCTAACATCCACAGGGGGAGGGGACGCGTTGCGTTTTACATTCTTGATGACAAGTGAGCCATTTCGGGGGGCAGGGGCGGATTTGGACGGAGTGCCTGAAAACAAATCAAAATTCATAGAATTGGACAAACCTTTTTTTCTGTGAAATTTTAGGGCTACGTTAATATAACTTGAAATTGAAAGACGTTTCACGGCTCCCAGTTTCGTTCGGAGCATACAAGAACCGAGTGGCCAATAGGGGGCAGCACTGGACTAATTTTTGAAGTGGGTCCTGAGGATCTGACATAGGATCTGGATAGACCCTACTCTATATGTTTATAAACCACCCCCGGTTTCTCAAACAATAACAGTGATTTGTTTTCTTTGCACTTTTTACAAATGACGGCTGTTATTAGTAGATTAACAGATTGTTAGTTTACGAGAAAGTGGGATTAAATATTTCATCTCCCCGCCCCATAAATATAATATAGCATCCTTCGCCCCTCAATTGAGACTTCTATTTATTGTATTAACGGTTATCTGTTTATGTGTAATATATTTATAAGTATGGTACAAGTTCTTCAAATCCGCTGTTGTTATTAATTGGTACTTAATTATAAATAAAGAATTTAAATGCTTAGTAAAGATTATGCTACATTTCAACATGACGATGTTCTGCTTCATTCTAGCAAGATTTACTGAAACATATTATTTTTCTTGCATATGAATTTACAGATCAGCACTAGAATCTAGATAGACTAGATCTGTGATAGAAAACTCTAATCAATCTGACGTTTTATTCAATGATTATAACAATCATTAAAGAAAGTAATAAAAAAATAAATTTCCCAACGCTTACAAAATACTGTTTCTTTGCTTTGGGGAAAATTAATTACATTGTTTAGTTACTTTCTTTAATTAAGTTTTTAAGCTTGAAATTAACTGTCGATTAACCAATTGTTATCGGTTATAGACAGAAAGGCCGTGCCATAACAAAAACTTATCAAACCTACTCATCTAGTCTCTTAAAGCAGATGCTCAAATGCATATATCACCTCACTCCACGCCTGGAAGTAGAACCATCTGTTTATACAATTATCGGTCAAAGAAGCGACTCGGGAGCACTGTGGCGCGCGCTGTTCCTCCTAAATGACTCCTTCATAAGCGATACCAATCGGGCCACTTTATTAGTGCCCTCCCGGACATCTCTGGATTAGTTGGTGACGGGATTTTGATACTGGCAGTTGAAGATATGGATAGTGAAAAAAAAAGAACTAAAAAAAATCTCCTTTTGAATTTCGAACTCGTAGGTATATAAACTTTGTGATTTTGTGGACATTTCGGCGGATAAGACCACATCGTTTTGATTCGGTTCATAGTATCTTAACGTGGAATTTTAACCCTCCGTTAATGTATTGTAAGTTTGTGGTAACTACTTAATGTTAACATAAAACTCAAGGGGTGGTGGGATTGTAGCCTTCATTTTTGTAATGGAGAACTATTTAAATTATTACGCAAGTGAAAGTTGGGAGCAGCAAGCCTCGTTCGCACTAGGGCCAAGTGCTCAGAATGCGATGGAGGCACCTGTGCCGGCGGTGAAGCAGAGGTGCCAGGCCAATGCCAGGGAGCGAGACAGAACGCAAAAGTTAGTATCTTGCCTAGAAAAGCAATACGTGCATAAGACAGGGACGGTAGGTAGACCAAAAGCCCGATGTTCGGAAGATGTGGTGAAGACATAAGAAGGCTCGTGGATGTGGATGGCGCCAGACCGGGAAAGATGGCGTAATACGGACACGGCCTATACGCAGCAGTGGGCAGAGGTGGGCTGATGGTGATGGTGATGAGAGGTCAAGATTACCTTCTATACAAGCAACCAGCTACATCATGCTTTTAATGTCTTGCAAGTGCAATATAATAACGCTTTAAGAATTTTTGAACTAAAACTTTCGTAAGCACTACACATTATAAGCGTTAAGAATTGTTCTTACCCCTTCAAAAATTGTTAAACTTGCCCGGAAAACTGGAAAATTCAGGAACAACTAAAGGTACTTTTTCTAAGGGATTTCACAAAACGAGCTTTTTCTTCTTAGCGTGTTAGCGTGTCGATGGCAAAGCAATTTTTACGCAATACTCATCAATACGCAGTAACGTAATTATAAAATAAGCAAATAAAAAAACTTTGCGACGAAATTCCAGAACTTTGCGTCGCTGACTACGCTATCCTTCTGAGTGCAGGTGAGTGCAGGTCCGGAGGGCACTACGAAATATGGTCCATCGTCTGAGAAGTACCGCACAAACAGCCGGAGTATTTATTTATCATAACTAGTATCCTGCTAATACTATAAATGTGAAAGTTTGTCTTCACAATGTTTCATCATCATCGGCTTACGCTCACGCTTGTCCACTGCTGAACATAGGCCTCTCCTGTTGCACGCCACTGAGCACGGTCCTTGGCTACTCTCATTCAACTCTTGCCAGCCGCCTTGCGAAGATCATCGCTTCACCGAGTCGGACGACTTTGAAGATGTTTGGATGTTTGTTACTCAATCACGCAATAACGGCTGAACGAATTTAGATGAAACTTGGTATGTAGATAGTTTGAGTCCCGAGGCAGGACATAGGATACTTTTCATCCCGGAAACTACTCATTCCATGTGGACGAGGTCGCGGGCAAAAGCTAGTAATACATATTTTATAAGTGTAGTTTGTTTCCTACACAATAATGATAAAATTGTGTATTTGCTGTACTGTTTCCCTACTTTATTTTATTAAATTTCTGTTTTCGTTGATTCTCGTGAATGTCACCCAGGGTCAAGGGGAAAACCTGTAACACATGATGAGTTTGGTAATCATTTATTGCCACGACACACATCCGGGTAAATAAGTAAACTTTTAGTTTATAAATAAGTAAATATCTATGTATTTCTTTTGTTGTTATTCTGTGTTAAAAGTATTTTGTGTGTAATAAATAAACAGATTCTATTCTATAAAAAAAAAAAACTAAAAATGTAAGTAGAGTTATTAATTTTCGAAAATGCGCTTCGTCCCCAAGCAGCGTGAACACGGCGTTCAGCGCGCTGCGCCTGCTCATCCCCACGGAGCCCGCCGACCGCAAGCTCAGCAAGATCGAGATCCTGCGCTTGGCCTCCAGCTACATCACGCATCTCGACAACCAGCTCTACACGGGTGAGTGGAGCTGCTATACATACAGTGTTGTTCCTAAAATGCCCTAGGTATTCCTGAAATACATACACACGCGGCTAACATAGTACATTGACATTCAGCAAACAGAATGTAAATTCTTTACGTTGAAATAAATTATTGATTTCTGATTTCTGATACCAGGCCAGTCAGATTTTTACCAGAAAAAGTTTGTGTGGCCTATTGGGTATTTGACAAAATACCGAAAATACTGGTTTATGACGTCACATTCCAGAGCACTCTTTTTATGTTTAATCTATTTCAAAATTGTAATAACTAGTAATGAGCCGTTTTCAGCACAAATTCACAAAGCACTTCATAGATGGCGCTTATAGGCGTGCACATACAAGAACAGGGACACGTCTGTCAAATTTTGCTCAGCGCAGATTAATTTTGACAGCCGCATTCCGGTTCTTCTATGGCCACCCGCCTGTAAGCGCCATCTATGAATTGGCTTTGTGAATTTGTGCTGAAAACGGCTCATTGACTAAAAGAGATACATTTTCCGAGATATTTTGTAATTTTTATTTTAATCGAGCATATGAAATAATTTATTGTTGATCGTGTCAAATACCGAATTATAATCTATTTCGAAAATATGATTATTCGTAAGTAAAAATTGGTACGTTTCAATTTCAAAATTTCACTCCACATTGTTTGCGAGCTAATTTAAATTATCGTGTCTCATTGAAAAATGGATCCGCGCCGGGAATATTTTCGCGCTATAAAGCACACAGAGTGCGCCAGGCCAAGTTCTCGGCCGGTTCGCGCTATGTATGTCTTTACACGAAGCGATTTGAACACTTTACGACACCCCTCTGTCTTTGAGGCCAGTTACACAGTCACATGACTGAAAATTTGCGGACGGGTTAAGGTAATAAATTGAGAGATTATTCTAAATTTCATGCTTCCAGCTATTGTAGTTTAGCATAAGTGGGGGCCCAAAATTGTAATTTTCGGCACTCACTGACTCACACACTGATTTATCATCAAAATCTAGGGTACTTACTTCTAAATGAACTAGAGATTTGAAATTTGGAACATAAACAGTGTTTATTGAGCAAGTAATGGAAAAATAAAAAATCATGAAAAATTTACAGGGTAGCCGTTTTATACATGGTCGCAATTTGATGGGAACTACCTAAGATAGGTCTTCTAACTTTTTTTCTGTCCGTTGTAGATAATTAATAAATTTATGTATATTTGCATTTACAGATTTTGAAAAAAAGGTACTGTCAGCAAAAAAATCCAGACAACACTTTTTACTTTCATAGCGACCATAGAACATATTTATAAACTTATTAGCACTTCATCATCATCATCATCAGCAGCCATTTGACGTCCACTGCAGGACATAGGCCTCCTTCGTGGTTTAACCATAACCATGAGGGGTTTTGCCATAATCGCCACACATGACAGGCGGGTTGGTGATCGCAGTATGCGGTTAGAATCTCAGGAAGACGCTGCTGCCTGTCTCCTGGTAATTTATTTCCTTAGTCGCCTTCTACGACATCCACAGAAGGAAATGTAGTGACACTATTATTAATCTGGCACCACACGGAATACTTAGCACTTCACCAGTCACGTAAAGAACAATAAAAAAATAAAAAAATGTTGAACATATAGGTACAGGGTAATCAGGACAGGGTTATAATTTGAGACGGCGTTTTAAGTGCCTAATCCATAATGATTAAAAACTTTACAAAGAAACCCCTATTAATTAAAGTTATATGCATTTCTGCATTCATAAATAAAACATGTACGGCCAGCAGCAAAATAAACAAAAAAAAAATTGTCGTCACAAACAAATTATTAGGACCTAGACATGTGAAGACCATGACAAATATCTAAAATTATAAAAAATATATATCTATAGGATGAACGTATTATACAGGGTCGTAAGTTAAGACGGGGTGTATTAAGTGCTACTATATAATTCGGTGTAGGTAGAAAAAGCTTTGTTAGGAGGTGTGATAAAACCGTTCTTGATCATATTACTCGTTTCTAAGCTATTATGCACTTCCTCAGTTGCCTTGGAAGGGCCTTCATCCATGAATGCCGTGCATGAAGTCTATCGTACGATTCGTCCGGTTTCAGCCGACACTTTAAGCTTAACATTTCAAGCTTAATATTTCGCAAACAGATACCTAAATCGAAAAATGGTTTTCCGGCACTAATATTGTTTTAAACGGCCAATCTAACGATTCGACACACTATGGTGTAGACGAAAAAAGATACATCCCCAATTTAGGTCTAGCGAAGGTTAAATTCTGAACAAAAATATTTTTAAGATTTTTTCCTACCGTTTTTTTGGCGTGAATGATATGTATATCTATGCCAAATTTCATCTTTGTAGTACTTGTCGTCTCTGTGCTAAGCTGCAGACAGACAGACAGACAGACAGTCCGAGAATTCTTTATTGAACTAGAAAAAATTGTAAAATTGGCGGGCTTAATACTTAACAGTATTCTATTCTAGCTGACCAACAGGTGACGTAGAAAGGGTAGGGTTACTGGTATAGATCTGCCTTAAAAGGCAGAAACTAAATAAATAAACTATAAAATTAAATAAATATCGATCGTCTAGAAAAAAGAAAAAGTACATCAGAAGAGGTAACCTCGTATAACTTTTATAAGAAGTATAAAAAAATATTAAGATATTTGTGTTTATGCCCTCAAAATTATTAATAATAATTCACGTCCCGTTGCCGAAAGCGTCGCCGTCGTCGGATCACGATGAGGAGGACATCACATCAAAGACCGTCGGCGTCGGTGATTTGTTTTTTTTTTTTTTTACTTAGCCTCTTTTGTGTCGCACTGGGCAAAGGCCTCCCCGCCTGTTTTCCATCTCTCCATGTCCCCTGGTACAATCCCTGCAAGAATAGATTTAGCCTTGTTCTGCCGCGACGTCGGTGTCCATGATTGGTGATTTTCATAAGGTTTTTTTTTTCAGGGGATATGGCGCAGCCATGCTTGCAGAAAAATGAGACAGATCCAAAAAGTGGCTCGTTGTGTACATTTTGCTGGTCAACGGTTAAGAAAGAAGTGAGTTGTACTCGAAAAACTTTTAAAAACCTAAACCTGAATACAAACGTTAAATATTAAATTTAGATCAATAAAAATAGTTTAAACTGTAAAAGCTAGTTTATTCACCATGTTGGTAATTTGGAAAATGCTCAAAATAAACCTTTTTTTCTTCACAGAAATCACCGATGCCACTAACGACCACTTACATAACTTATTGAAGTGAGAAATTAAATTAAAATACAAACTTATCAATAAATGGCACCATTTATTTAAGTGAAAGTTATTTTTAAAAGTTAAATCGGTAGGTAAGGACATGCTCATGTTTCAGGAAAAATAGGACACCATCATCACAACCAGAAATAAGTTTTGTTTATGTTAAATAAACTAAATTGTCTATTTATATCTATTTTATTAAACTCAAGTGTAAGTTGGCAGTGCTTATTATTTAAGTCTCATATCGTTTCAATTCATTTAACATTGATGATACAAAGTACAAAAACCACGTTTTGTAAAAAGTTTGTTAGAATTTATTAAGGTTTTTAATACAAATAAGTATTATACTTTTAGTGCATGTACTTTACTTTAACAATTATTTACAATAACTAGAATAAAAGGATTTTTAATTGTGGTGACAAATAAAGCTTAGGAACGCGTGATAAATTGTTCGGGATTGTTGTATAATGTTGCTGGATAAAAAACCTTAAATAAACAGACAGACCGATACTATTCACTTTTTCATTGTTTTAAGTACTTATACTGTTATTATCTTCGTATCGACGAACCATCTTAACAGTCACTATATTTACACTAGTGGGATTTATTTTTTGTTTATGCTTTTCTCCTTTGTAATAGTTTAAATGTTTACAAAACAACAATGACCAAAGTACATTTACAACAGACTAAGTTACAATAGGTGACTAGTAAAAAATCTAGTCAAATCCATTCTTAAAATATTTAAGTAGGCTTTAAATTAGCTTAACTACTGTTCCTCCTTCATAAATTAAGGCAAGTTCGTATTTACAGAAAAAGCTTTTTAAGTTTTACAACACCTTATTTTGTGTCAAATGCGTCATAGTCTATTTTATTTTACAGAGTACTGTAACAAATATATAAACACAGTCTAACACTTTGCTTTCAGAACATCACATTCACACATTTTCCTCTATGAAGACATCACAGTCAAAAGATATTCTAATAACTTACAACAAACAACTGCGTTAATTTACCGACAGATTAGTAACAAACGTTACAATTTTTTTCAACATTGCCTGATAACGTTGTCTTTACTAAAAACCTGCGAGAAAGTGACTTTCTTCAGAACTTTTTCTTTTTAAACAAGGTCCCAGTCCACACTCACGTAACCAACTGAACATCACTTCACTTGATCCTTTTAGAATGTCACACAGACCACTTTAGACCTACAATTCAGCTGGCACTGAAGAGCAATAGAACCTCAGCTATCGTATGCTATTCCTGTCTCTCACGATAAATGGACTGGCCTCGTGGTTGTTCTTCTCAAGGTTCCCAGAGAGTGTAGGGTCGGGCCGACTACGCTTGAAGAAGCCAAGCTTCCAGAGCGCTATTATAAGGAGAATCAGTACGATGAGACCCACAATCACTGACACTATGATCACCCATAGGGGCACTTCGGAAGGTTCGCTGATCTTTAGGTCTGGGTACGCGACTGTCTCAACCTGCGAAGATGTACAAATAAATTAAAATCAGTGATCATTTATATTTACAGAGATATTACTACGATATTTATATGGGTTGATGTTCAGAATTTGACTTGTGATTGTATTTTTTCTACATAATAATCACTTTTCCTAATTAAGTAAGTGTGATTTTCTCTACCCGACTACAGAAGAATAAACATGTACGCTTATCTTGTGGTTTAACTATCAAGAACCCTCAAACCTCATCATGCTTCAAAGGTTTTATTGCGGTATGTCGCTTGTACATTAAAACCCAGCTATGTTTGTATCCCCTTAAAAGGATCCATGAGGCTAACTAGCGCCACCAATGAAAATAAAAATTATATCTTTTAAGGGCGTCACAAACGGCGACGATACGATAACATTTTATTATTATTATTAATACGTTTATTGCACTTAAGTAAATGAATACAATAGAAATGTGGTGGACCTAAAACTATTTTCTACCAGTTAACCACAGGTGGTAAATTAACTGGTAGTTATACGAAATAAATGGATTTACTTTATTAGATAAGCTGATAAATTTGATAAACTGACAAATACCCAATAATTTAAAAGTAAATATATACACTATGAACTTATAATACATAATAATCTTAAGACACAAAATCGCTCGTCATACAATGCAATGGACAGATACGAAAATATGAAAATATATATTATCTTCGTTGTGTGTAATGGTCCATTGAATTGTATGGCGAGCGATATCTTCGCCGTGTGTGACGTCCTTTACAGATCGTATTTGCAAAAAGTGTATCTACAATCTCTCAATCACGTGAACAGTGATTTCTAGGACCCACGACACAGAAAACCTAGGATCACGGACCTGGGACTAGATTACGGACTAACGGCCGTTTTTGGCGTTAATGCTATCTAGTCCTAGGTTTTTTGCCTTAGGTCTAAGGCCATGGGTCCTAAAAATCACTATTAACATGATTGTGAGTAAAAAAATATATTATTTTTTCCTCCGTGGCGCTAGTGTTACTCCGTGGAGCTATGGGTCTAATAGCGGTTATATTCTATGTCATTATGGGCTGAGCGTGTGGCGCCGGGTTAAGAATAGCGTCACTCCATTTCCTTCCGTGGATGTCGTAGGAGGCGACTAAGGAAATCAGTTACCAGCAGACGGGCAGCAGCGTCTTCCTGAGATTCCAACCGCATACTGCGATCGCCAACCCGCCTGCCAAGGGTGGCGATTATGGCAAAACCCCTCATGGTTATGAAAACCACGAAGGAGGCCTGTGTCCTGCAGTGGGCGTCTAATGGCTGATGATGATGATGGGCTGAGTATATTGTGTGCCGATAGCGAAAGAATACTGGCCTTTTCGAAGCCTATTAAAAAGACCGCGAGTCGTTCAATTCATCCACAAGGCAAAAAGCGGCACTTACAGTCGTGGCGTCATCGTCGTTCTTGTTCTGCTGTATGTTGTAGTTATCAGGCACAATGATGACAGCCGAAGACGCGATGTTCACGTGGCTGACTCGCGGGTAGTCCTCCACTAGGGTGCTGTTCCACAGGCGCGCTTTCACGGTAATGGTGGCGGCCTGCATTCGGCCCAGGTAGTAGATCACGCATTGGAACTTGATGCACTTTGCAGTGCCCTTGTTGCAGCTCTGAATAGGATGAAATAATGTGAATCAGAAATAATTTCTCACCAATGTTATAAATATAAAAAAATGCGTTTCATACTTGTGACGCAATTTCGCTTAGACTGCTGAATGCATAATAATGTAGCTTATTTACGTCGAGGAAGATCGAAACCACAAGGAAGATAGATAAAATCGAGACTATTATATCTTACCATATTGACCACGTGTCGCCTCTGCCCGTCTTTATCCGTATACGCCTCAGCTTTGATGACGTCGCTATCCCTTTTCCTTCTCACTTTATTTTCTACAGCACTATTGTACTTCGTGAATGTTTCATTCCTCTCTTCTTTGAATGTGCTGCTGGATTTGCCCACACTGAGGAATGGATCTATTTCCAGGTTCTCTAGGAGAGTGTCGGAAGTTCCTGGTCGTATTGTGAAGCCCAAAGGGTTGATCTGCTTCTCAGAGATAAAGCATTCACCGTTCCTTTGATCTATACGTAGAAAATATTATTAACAAAGGTAGGGAGAAAGAAACTATAGCGAATCAACGATCTAGATCAAAATCTTTGAATTATTCTTTAGTACCTACGAAGCTTGTGAAATGGTATCAGCAATCAAATGCCTTCAAAGATTGTGCAATAGCCTCACAGTGGTTAACTCTTGCGGTAAACTTCGAAAACCCTTCCAAGACTTAATGGTACAGTAAGAAGATAAAAACGTCAGTCCACACAAGTTGAGACTTACCTCCTTCTCCATCTACTGTAGGAACATCTTCGGGATAAAGAAGCCATTTGCCCTGAGCGGAGTCCGCAGCCACTTGATGCGGCCATGAGATGACGACTTGGACGGTGTTTACGCGCCATGGACCTTCGTTATACACCTGGAAAATTATACATACCGAGTGTCAATAGAGCGCATCATTACGAACATTCTTAAGAAGCCATGCCTAGAGATTCAACGGCTCAAAAGACGGCTCGGAAGACGATTGATATTGTTTTATTTTTGCATTTAGCACAATATTTTTTCGAGGACTTTTTAAGCTTTCATTAAAATTGATTTAATTTTGTAACGCGCAATGTTAGGATCACGGACAAGTTTAGGGCTGGTTGCCGGTGTCATTTGAACGCTGAAAGTTACGCTTATATTGCGCGCTAAGTTTTCAAACATTTTCGTACCTAACCCAAAGAAATATGCTAGTAAATTACCCAGCATACAAAGATTTCGTGTCGGACTACAGTTCTTTAACACCGTGTATACAATGAGATTTTTGATCACGTCACATTCTACTGAGACCTTATCGTCTCTTATTGCAGTCTCTCTTTACAGTCTACACTACAGTTTATTCTAGAGACATCACCCATCAGTCAATACTTTACAGTAGTGTTGTCAGTTACCGAACTAACCTGATAAGTGTGCTTGACTCTTGTTCCAATATCATCAAAGTACGTCATAGCAGATTCTCCTTTTACTTCCCCTCCATAGAATACTTGTTCCGGTCTTGCAACTCTGGAAAAAACCTCATAAGTTACAATGGAATAACTAAGCTAAAGCTACTGGACGAAAGGCGGGTCACGCTAATGGCATGGGTTCAGAAGGGCTAACATCGTCAATGACTAGGTTTCACCGTTCTTGGTTTCACACGACTGATATCGTTAATGTGGCCGACCACAGCGAAGATGGCTCGACTACCTCACTAAATTTATACCAGGTCGGAAAAAGTGGCCACGGACAGAGAAGAGTGGAAAGCTAAAGGAGAGGCCCTTGCCTTCTCAAATAGTACTACATAAATATCAATGGCAAGATGCGAGTATATGATTGTAAACCTGTTGTGTAAAATATTGTAACACAGCAATTAGAATACCTATTGGTAAAAATAATTTTTCCATCGCTGGCTGTACAACAAATCACAGGATTATGGGTCTTGCCGGTACTGTTCTGTGTTTCCTACACTTACCCTTTTATTGATAGCTTCGCATTCTTCACAACAATTGCCTTGACAATCACCGGTTTCTTTCCAGGAGTATGCTCTTTGGAAGTCGAATTGGCCCAGACGGCGAACTCCAAAGAAGGCTCGTTGTCTTCTAGTGATCTCGCATCGAATCGCATGGTGATCGGTGTCGCATCAATCGGCTGTTTTTTGAACGGGTTTTCTAGCATGCAGGTGATTATAGTCTTGTTAAAGCTGCTGCAAATTACGTGCTTATCCTGGGAAAATAAGCATATCATTGAAAGACTTTGATTCAATCAATCAGAGGCCTAATTATGTGCACCAAATCCTCAGTGATTCCAATCGAGTTACTGTCAAATTCCATACTAATTTGCATTAAATTGGACACAGTTATCTTTGTGCGTTTTTAAAGATAAAAATTAACATTATTGTTTATGTCCAATAAAAATTCATAAATAGCTAGCAAATAATTTAGATTTAAATGCACCTTTGTATGATGCTTTCAAAACGTCAAATTTCAAAATTTGCCCTATTGCTTAATAAGTTCAGGATGCTGTGTAGATTATCACAAACTCTACTCAGCATGGAAGGTTAATAAATAAAATATTGATAAAAACTGATGATGAGTGATAAGTGGAGCTTCACGATACTACTTCAACTTTCAGTGCTACTGTTTTCATAATATTTTTAGAGAGATCAGATCACTTACGCTAATATCGGCAGCAATATAATGAAGGCTCTCGTGGTGCTGTACAATCAGCTGACCCTCGTAGGCAGACTCCCCGTAGTTGTCCACCGTCACTGCGAGCTTAATCTCGTCTTCTTGTCCCAAGGTCAGAGTATAGGCACCGTCTTCAGCTGAAAATAGATAGATAGATAAATCATTTATGTACTAAGACACACGCACGTATACAAAGCATAAACACATCTAATCACAAAAAAGCACAAATAAAACATACCACAAAACAGAAGCACACATGGAGAGTGAAAGCATTTAGATTTGTAATACACGGTACGGTAATGTACCAATTGGTGAAAAGAGTGGCAACGTAGGTGGGCTGTCCCAAAAAATAAACACAGTAAGGGACATTTTTTTTCTAAACTGAGAAATACCCCTATTGGTTACTAGTGGGTTCCAGTAAACAATAGTGGAAATATTTCGGTTTTGAAAATACTGTGTTTATTTTTAGGACAGCCGAGGTGTGGAAAATGTAAATGGGCTCCGACTCAGCATGTGCTGAAAGTTTGGGACAAACTTCAGCGCTGATAATCTGCCAGTACCCGGTGTGAGCGGCATGCAGCGCCAAGAGGTGAGGTAGTCAAATTGGTAGACCGGAGTAAAATAGATATCAAGGCAATGATATAAGAAGGGAAACTCATAGCACCATGTAGTGTGGAACTTTTAAACTGATCTTGTATAGGTACTCGATGCAATGGGTGTGTGTGATATGTCACCAAGAACGTATTATCTTGTATGTAACCTGTAATAGGTGTGAATGATGATGACTAATTTGCAGCCGCAGAGATATTTAGCCATGTTATTTAATGATGATGACTAATTTGCAGCCGCAGAGATATTTAACCATGATATTTAAAATTACAAATTACTACAACACATGAATTACATTTCGTCATTTACTAATTGACTTGTTTTAGGAATAGCCCATTCAAAAAACAACGCTATGTACTGCATACCAAAACTGGCGTTGAATTTTATAGCAGCAGCTTACGAACTTAAAACAATATTTTGTGATAAAAAAGATACATTATTTATTCGGCACTCGCCGTCACTTATCGCGCGCTTCATGATAAATTAATGAGACAATTCGCTTGTTTCATTTAATCCAACTTTTTTATCATCCTTAGGGTACTAAATAAATCCACCGGCAGGTGTGCATGCGGAGATTAATTAAATTAATCAATCAATAAGCGCGTTTTCGTCCGCTGCTGAATAAAAGCCTCCCCCAAAGCACGGCACTTATTTCTGTACTCAACCATCCTCATCCAGCCCCTAACAGCAATCTGCAGATCATCGGTGCAGTAAACAGTACTACGATATCCTAAGCTGGTAGGCGTCCAATGTTTCTGTTTGCCAGTTCGTGGTTTCCACTCAAGAGTCTTTTTGCCATCGGCCATTGGTTCTTCAGTGGATATCACCAGCCCATTGCCACTTCAACTGGCTAATCTTATAGCCTTCTTAATACATATCATTAAAATATTATCAAAGCAGCGTAAGAGATACGTCAGGGTCGAGGCGAGTAGTGAACTGCATATCCATCCGGGATAAAGTCGGCGTGAGTTACGAAGCAACTTACTTTTAGGCAGCAGTAGCTGCGGGTCCACCACCAGATCGCTGATGCAGACGCCGTCCAGTCCGCAGTCGTTGAGGAAGTTGGCCGTGAAGGAGGTGGTGGCCGTCGCGTTCAACACTGGGTACTCGTCGATGTTAGGCAAGCTCCCGACCGTCGAGAATTGCGGGTCTTTGTGCACCAACTTATAGGTAAGTTGGAACTGGGGGACAGGAGAAAGTGGGCTCAGTGATTTGTTAGTACGTATTAGGGATCTTTTATACTAAACTTAAAAAAAAATCTCGTGCACTCGTGTTTACGATAAAATCCTACGGTTCGATGTTTTGCTTGCTTTGAACAGTAGTATAGTCAACTGAAAAATCTGAGGGAAATCACATGATGTACCTTAGTATCTGGAGATTATTCTAAGTAGGTGTTAACGCCTATTATCAGGACGTTCGTAAAAAGATGCATAAAAAGTTGTTTTGGGTAGCATAGTCCGTAATTAAAACAAGTCTCGCCTTCATAATTCCTCTCCAATTGGGGAGTAGGAACCTGATTAGGATGCAGGTAGGTCTTATGCAGGTTGATGATTCGTAGGGTTGATGTTAAGACAGAGACAGGTACAGCAATAGGTACGTACTCTGAAACAGAACGTTCATTTTATACTTACTTTAATCGGCGTCTGAATGTCCCTCGTATTATTTTTCAAATAGACAATATGCTCTCTGCAATCTTCATAGTCTTTCCTAAGTTGAATCGTCTTGTCAATGATATTCGAATTATTTGCCGTAGGGTTGAAGCCAAAGAAAACTCTTGAGTATTTCCTTCCGCCAGGGAAAGACTCTGCTTCTATGACGTAATTAATCTGATGGGTGTTGGTCTGTAGGGATTCGACCAAAGATTTGATTACACAGCAGGCTTGGAAGTGAAAACAAGTGTACTTGGCCTGGGGGTCTTTCTCACAGCCTTGCTTCGAGGGGTCGATATTGTTGATCGTGTTCGATGGTCTGATAGAAGTTTTGATGTCGATGATTGGCTTCGTTCGGATAAGGGCTATGCTACTCTGAAAATTTAATAAATACAAGCGTTATACGGATGGCAGAAAATAAATAACAACAACTCATACATATTGACAGTTATAAATCTAAACAAGCCTTTCTATCCTGGCAGTTACGCACGACCGGACTGCCGTGATTCGGCAGCACCGCCAGGGTTGCGATCCATCGTGAGTGGTGTGACGTGACCCTGGCTGTGATTGAATTTGTATGAACTTGACTGAGGTTTCGAATGTAGGGTGCGCGACACGGTCACCAAGCGACAAGGTCCCATTCCCTATATCAGAAAGGTCTGTGACTCTGGTGGCGCTGCCAGGTCGTAGCAGTCGGGTCGTGACTGCCAAACAGAAAGCTATTGTAAATTAGAAACAAGTTCTTACATTTTCATAAGCTCCTATAAGCAAATCCGGGTATCCATTAGCATCCAGATCCACTCCTCCAGACAATGAGTAGCCAAAAGTTCTCATCGTCCTTGGCAGAGATTCAGCCACAATAATCTGATCAGGTTTTGCCTCCAACCCAGTCTTCCGGTTTCCCAAATGTATATAGACTACTCCGTTGCCTTCATAAGGACTACCAATAGCTATATCGTCGCAGCCATCTTTGTTTAGGTCTCCAGCATTGACTATGGATATGCCGTACTGAGATTCTGGCTTTCCAGTCAACTTCAGATCATGCATCTGGTCAAGGTGGCGCTTTTTATTCAAGTATAAGTAGACTGCACCACCGGAGTCTTTGGAAAAATAGAAAGGTGCTCCGACTAGGAGATCAGGGTATCTGAAATCAGTGAAAAGGAAACGCATTAAAATATGTAAATCATAGTTATAAATCTATATAAACTGACACCTTTATCTTGGAGCTACAAACTAAGAAATATATTGCTTAATATCCATTTTTAAATAACTTATCTAGTCGAGGTTACTCGGGTGAGGGGTGAAATCATCAACACAATTCTGAACCTTATTGAAGATAAACTACTAACAAATTAAAAGGTAGCATTAAACTCGACGGTACGTAATAATGGAGATCGGCAGAGAGTTCGAGAGAGTTGACGGGAAGCAACTCAACTTAAATCTTAGTACAGGATAAGAAAAAATATGCTTTGAATATCCACAATTTAATTATCCATCAAACCTTCAGACCATATTTATCAAAAGTTTACTCATATTATTACAATATTAAAAAATTTAAAATTATTAAAATTGTGTGAGCGAGACAGCACGCTCCACATAACAGCAGCCTTAAACCGAGACCAGATTGCCACTCACCCGTCACCGTTGACGTCAGCCACCGCCACCTCGTAGCCGAAGCTGCTACCAAACTGTTCCCCGTTGAGTATCAGACTGATGTTCAGGGTATCGACGTCGAGACTGGCCCAGTCGACAATGACACGCTTGCTGAAGATGATCACCTGGCCGGTGCCGCGGGAGCGGGGCGCGCCGGCCGCGTACGACGGCTCCCGGCTGAAGAAACTGGCGCCGGCCACTGACATTCCTAAAGGACAAGAAAGGAAATAAAAATAATTTATTTATATGTTGCACGTCTCATTTTTTTCGCAATGTTTACCACCCATTAAAAAAACCAGCCAAGTGCGTGTCAGGCCACGCACAGTGTAGGGTTCCGTAGAAAGAGGAGGTTTTATCTGCTACAGGACCGATTTCTGAATTGAGAATTTCACTAAGTAAATACTTAAGTAACATTCACGCTCTTTTCTGAGAAAATCGAAAATACAGCACTATAGTTAACATCTTTGTAATATCCTTTACCTGGTTGTGCAATAAAGTGTTCTCTATCTATCTATCAATACTTTAATATTTACTTAGCGAATTTCTCAATTCAAAAACTGGCCATTACATAACTAATAACTTCATCAACGCAATTTTCAATGGATTTTTTATGATTTTTTCCTTTTATAAGTTGGTCGACAATTACTTAGCCGTGATAGTTTTAATTTTAAGTTCATTATATGTGCGTAATAGGAAAACTCGGACCCTGAATTTTTTCACGTTTCTACAATTAACCGTTTAGCCAAGAGAAGGGGGAGGAGGCCCTACTCGAACAAAAATTTGGGCTTTAAAGCTTAATATTTCACAAACGGTTCCATGTTCTGAATCAAAAAATTGTGGTCCTGATCCACAATATTTTTAAACGACCAATCCGACGATACGCCACAGTATGGTATAAGCGAGAATAACATTGCATTCCTAATTTAGGTGTAGGCTAGAACCCGATGGCTGCCAAAATATTTAATTGTATACCGAAATCAATTCAGTCTATAGAAAAAATTAATGTATTTAAAAATGCCCTTAATAAATACTTAGTACAAAAAAGTTATTATACTCTACAAGAGTTTTTCGAAGAACATGGCAAAAACTAGGTTTGGAGCTTGTGAGACTTGTGTTTTTATATCTTAAGTAAAAGTAAAATATATTCTGTTATTGTTCTTGTTTTAGAGAGTCTATGAAAATTAATAATAAATAAAATAAGTAATCTAGGTAGTAAGTAAGAATTTAAGTTATAACTTTTTATAATCCTAAGTTAGCAGCGCCCTAGCAGGGTTCTTGTTTGTTCCTGAAAATACTTATCTAAGACCCTATGTACAACAAGAAAGCTAATAAACGTCTATTCTATTCTATTCTATTCTATTCTATTCTATTCTAAATGTATTTTTTTAAGATTTTATTCTACCGTTTTGTCGGCGTGATTTATATGTACGTCTATGCCAAATTTCAGCTTTCTCGTACTAATAGTCTCTGAGCTAGGCCGCGGACAGACAGATGGACAGACGAATAGACAAACGGACGATGGCGAAACTATAGGGGTTCCTTGTCGACTACGCAACCTTAAAAAGACAAGTTGTTTGGTTCCGACGTTTTGACGAATTGAATGATTTTTTATGGCACTCTTAGGATCCTGCCAGTTTAGAATTTGTGCAAATGACAAATGTTTTTTTTACTCGTTTTGACTCTCTGTATTACACCCACAATTTAAATTAATAAAAAAAACCGGCCAAGTGCGAGTCGGACTCGTGCACGAAGGCTTCCGTGCAATTATCTATACAACATTAGACACAAAGATAGAGAAAAAACGGCAAAAAATCACGTTTGTTGCACCCCCTTAAATATTCATTTTATCGTGTTTTTTGTATTTGTTGTTATAGCGGCAAGAGAAATACATCATCTGTGAAAATTTCAACTGCCTAGCTATCACCGTCCATAAGATCCTTTTGGGCTTCGCCAAAGTGGGGTACAAAGACAGATCTTCGGCACAATACTCCTTTTCTTAAAAAAGGGACTAGACAAGTATTTGTATTTGACTGGCATTTTAAATAATGCGATTAAAAATTTATTACATAATACAAATTACTAAATAATATTAGTTACCTATCCCTTTCTTATACTAACAGTGCCACAACCATTCAGTATAAGCAGAAATCAGAAATTTATAGATGTCACACCCATTCAGTATAACCAGAAATCAGAAATTTATTTCAACGTAAAGAATTCACATTCTGTTAGTTGAATGACAATTTACAATGTTATTTCGCTGACTTCGGGTGGAGATGTAGTGGAGAAAATGACAGCGAGAAAAAAATCCACTCTGACCATATCTTCTCAAGCCACAACTTCGCTACTCACCCAAATAACTATATTTCTCGACAGGACTGTCGCCGTCCTTGACCGGGGCGTAGTATACGACCTGGTTGCGCTCGATGAGGTCGTCGTTCGTGTCTTGGGTGAAGATGCTCCCGCGCCAGGTGTACGGGCCGGGGCTGCCCAGGAGTAGCGTGTCGTCCGGCAGCAGAGAGCTGCTCGTACCCGCTTGGCAGAAGCCGAACTCTTCGTGCCCTCTAAAAATATTTCAAAAATTTTGTTTTAGATAAAGACAAGAAATTCGACATGTCGAAAGAACAATTTAGAAATGTCATTATGCTTCTATAAAACGAGTAGAATTTTGTTTCGATCAACTCAATATATGTTTAAGAGCGGAGTATTCGCCACTTCAGTCTACCCGTGACCACGGCAGCTGCAACGTTCCCAAAACGTCGGGAATCTAAGGTCATTAAATTTTACCTAATAAATAATCGCGATTAGACCCGTTTAATTTAAAACTATGTATGAGCATCACGAGTCTTTCAAAACTATTAATGCTTATTTCACTGGTTTAATAGAACTATTAAACTATAGTAAAATAATTATTTCAAAGCAAGTTCTGGAATGTTTATTAATTCTCAACGTACATATTTAGAGTTGTGGATTATCTAAAGTAGGGATTACGACTACAAAACTATACCGAGTTTTTAATGTGAATCAAAATCACAAATATTTCAAAGTTTTCATCGTAGTAAAATTTGTTAGTATTAACAAGTAGAGTCAACTTTGATACGCCCTCTGTAATTTTGATGCACATTTAACCTCATCAATCATCATCATTTTTAACCCACTCTGCCCACATGTCAAAAATAAATAAATTAATATTTCGAAAGTTATTATTATTGTTAATTTCTATTATCTCCCCCCCCCATCCACTAAGTCTAAGTTAATGTTTCCCTTTCCCTAGGTTTACGTAAGTTTATTATTGTATTTAATCTCCTTCTTGCACTACCCGTCGCCAGTCTCTTCAATACCAAAGGTTTGCTGAAAGAGAATGCTACTTGCATTAAGCACGCCCTTGTACACTTACAATGTAATTAGTGCAATAAAGAATTAAAATAAATAAATAAAGCTCACTTTTCGACGGGTCTGCCTAGACAAGGTTCCCACATGTCTATAAGTTGCAAGTCGTTGGTCAGCGTGTAGCATAGACCCTGTCCATGCTGGATCTCTCCAGATATCCGAATATACCTGAAATAGACATGAAATTGTGTCTATATATCTAACTAAGCACATTTTAACAATCAAAACTAATCACCAAATGTATCCAGTGCTCGCATTTGCTAAGGAAATTGACCAAATTGATCTATAGCTGACTAAGTTTCCAAATGCTTTATAAGCCTAGACACGAAACGTTAATGTTAGTAACTACACGATGGCTGAATTATTATTAAAAGATTAGGCATAGTTTAAACAAATTATGCAAGATAAAATAAAATAAATTTAAGTCGGGGAACTAGATAGAACAACAATTTTAGTAGGTAGGTGGTAAACTACCATCACTGGTTGTACATGAAAAACTCTAATTGACGTGAAGTCTGATTGAAGGAGGTTGGCGTGACGGGGAAGAGACCTCATAAATTTTGAAGTCTTCAAATTTTTGTTTACCCCCAGACTGAATGAAACGAAATAGTGAACGATTGATTAGGTACCTGTGAGCACAGACGACGGCTTTCAAGCCAGGCCCTTGACTCCGGACAGACACTCCAAGCCACTGGCCATCTTTGATTTCATCCGGGTGTGGGGCCCACAAGTGATCTGAATCCCGAGCTGTATCACAAGAACCTGGTTAGTTTTAGTGACCTCCTTACCTACAGGTCGTCAACGCTAGGTCGATGATGATGATGGAGGCAAATTATTTTTAATTTTGATTATTGATAAATTAATCAAAAAAGCTAACATGAATTGAAGCTTCATAGAGAATGATTCAAAAAGCTTTAAAAAAACAAAACACTATAAAAATCGCTGTGTTAATTAAACCCAAACATTAAAGGAATTAATGACAATATTTTTTACATTAATGGTGATGAATGCTCAATTACAATTTAGCATTCATCACCGCTACGTTACAACTTACAAAAATTATATTACAATACAAATTATTGAACAAACATAAAGGTGGAAACTCTTACAAATAAAAAACACGGGAGTGCATCATTGAAGTTGCATTTGGTCATCTGATCTATAAGTTTCAAACCCACATTGAAACACGGTGACATTTTAAAAAATGCAAAGCTTTCAGGCGTGTACGATGCAATGTATAAAAATCCCTTAAAAACAAAAAAGGCGGACAACCTTTCGAACTCCGTGCATGTGAAAGTAGCATTTGAAATCGACCATGCACGATGTGTCTTCCTACACTGTACGGTGACAAACTGACAAACCAAACGTGACGCAAATCATCTCGAGAACCTGAAAACGCTTGTAAACTGTGAAGATACGGCTATAAACTTGTGGTCTCGGTTAATGAACGTTATCCAATTCTACTTTTATGTTAATTTCGAGCTGATAGTATTCGATTAGGCCGATTCGTTAATTCACCAGTAAGACACCAATTAGCTTAAACTTTTTAAAGTTCTACCTAATAATAGTATGCCTAACATGTTATACTTTATAGAGTAGTTAATCGGCCCAGAGTTATTTTTTTATTTGTTTTAGTATAAAATTAAAGTATTACTTAGTATTTAATGTATCACCAGTTATATTTGGTTTTCATGTTATTTGGGATTTGTTTTCATCAACTTTGTGACTACTTCGTTTCTATTGTAGCCAGTCACCTCAATATTATTTGAATAATGTTATCTAGTTTGCGAAATGTAGGTTGTCTTTGGTTAGATTCTAATCAAATTTTATTTACACATCAACAAAATCTGTAAGAATGAACAAAATAAGTAAAGAAAAGTTTCATGGTGCAGTTGCTCAGGCACGTGATATGGATGAATACAAGCGGTTAGTGCATCTCTACCGGTAAATGAGATCCCTTCGCTTCAGTTTTCTTTAATTCTAACTTTAATGTTCTAAAAAGAAGCTCAAATACCAAAAATATTTACAAGAACGATGCGTGTGTGGATATGATAGTGTGGTGCGATTAGAGTATTCGCCAAAAATTACTAAGTTAGTGATAGGCATGCTTTGCAAGAGCCAATAATAGTTCTGACGTTTCAGCTGGAACTTCAGTAGCAGTCAAATTAAGGGAGTTAGTATCATCAAAGTAACCTTAGTTGATGATTAAATAATACTCTTCCAATACTTGAATCGGAAAACGATTGAGCATTTGATAGCGTTTGATGCTCAATTGTTTTGTAATTGTTCAATTTCATAGGATGATTATTATTTAATCTAGTAAGTACAGCAACATTAGTAAGGTATTAGTTAAAGGAGCAAATAATATTAATAATGAGATTGAGACCACAGCTCACTTACTCGTGTCTATCTTGCCGTACTTCGCTGTTTGGGGCACCACCGACAACAGACAATGTTCAATGTTAAAACTTAGATAATATTGAACTTTAATCTTGAAAATTTATGTTTTATAAGTACTACTGCACGTTCCAGCATAATAGGTGAATTGCAACCTTATTTACTTGGAAAAATCTTGCTTGATTTAGAGAAATTTACCGTGCCGTCTAAAGTGTGCTTATAAACCTTATTCTACAATCTATCAGTTGTGTAGGGATCTAAACTACTCTACACTATTCGAAAACATTTTAACAAACACTTTACTGCTCATTAATAAATTGTCGTGAGGGTATAATTTATCCTACCCATCTAGAAAAGTGTAGCTAGAAAAAACGTAAAGTTAATAACATGATAATAACAGCAGTAAGATTATAATTCGTAGATAGAGTTGGAAACAGTTTGAAAAGTGCAGGAGAATCAATGAATCAAACGGGCTTCAAATCCATGTGCGGAACCTGGATGATTGTGTGTGATGCGAACATTGAAGATAAAATATTAATGAACCATGTATAACGAACAATCAAACTTTTCCAACGCTTTTTTTAAACGTATCCCTAGAAGGCGTCAAACTCACTTCGCTTTCCATCGGTGATGATCTGAACGCAGTCCCTTACGGCTGGCGTTAAAGGACATTTCCACAAGGCACCCGATCGCGTCGTATTCGGCTGTTGGTTCTGATCCAACGGAGCTCCAATCAGCAACCTGGGAAAGCATAAAAAAAACAGTTAATGGGAGCATTCGGGAGGACGTGGGTTCGAATCCCGGCATCTACAAATGACTTTGTTTTCTAAGTCGCGTACATTTGTGAAGTTGCAGTAGCAATACCACTCGCTAATTCTGAAGGAAAACATCGTGAGGAAACCTGATTATCTGAGGTGTTCACATGGCTGAGCGCTTGAAATTGCCAATCCGAGGTGGGCACGTGTGGTAATTAAGTCCATACACTTTCTCGGAGAGGCCTATGCCCGGCAGTGGGACGCAAATAGGCTAAATAAAAAAAATTCAAAAGTTCCTACGTAAAATATTACAGATAATTTTACAATGTACAAACTAAAAACCGGCCAAGTGCGAGTCGGACTCGCGCACGAAGGGTTCCGTACCATTATCTATACAACATTAGACACAAAGATCAAGAAAAAACGTTTCTTGTATGGGGGCCCCGTTAAATATTAATTTTATTTTAATTTAACTATTAATTTTTGAAGCGAACTAAATATTCTGTGAATATTTTAAGCTTCTACCTGTTGCCGTTATTAATATCGAGCAAAAAACGATTCATGAGATACAGCCTGGTGACAGACAGATAGAGAGACGGACAGCTGACAGACAGACAGGCAGACGGACAGTGAAGTCTTATTAATAGGGTCCCGTTTGGCACCCTTCGGGTATGGAACCCTAAAAATGATCGTTCTTAGGACACAGAAATGCCATCATACTAAACAGAATACAAAGAAACCGGTGTGCTTAAAAGTTAAGCACAACTAGGGATGGGCGGGTGAGAATGTTCTCAGATAATGTTCTCGCATGCCTAGAACTTAAAATTGGTAAAATTGTATAATTTATTTACATCAAGCTTTGAATATTTGTCCCATCTGCCTTTTGCGCTGTTGCTTGTTCGCCGGAAAATGTATGGTCTCGGCCTTCGGCCTCGGCCTGAACGGAGCTCGGCCTTCGGCCTCGCAAGTTTGTCCCATCAGATTATTGTTCTACATTTTGTACTAAAAGTCGATTTTCAGTACAAATTCTCCATAGAAAATTTGTCATTTTCAATCACCGATATGTCGGCCGTCATCTTGAAATTCTAAAATATCTGATTTTTCTCATATACCTGGGCCTTTTGATAAAACGATGCCGTTTACAGAATATCTCCAGCATATGCCCATCTGGCTGCCGACTTTGTTGCGCAGAGGTCGAAAAATGGCCAATTTTCGATAATTTTTTTTTCAAAATTAAATCGTGACAAGAATGGGCAGATTCCAAATTTGATCCAAATCGGCCGGTAAACATAAAAGTTAGCGCATTTGTATAAGAAAAGGCGTTGGAAATTAAAAAATCAGCTTCATAGGATGGCTGTAATTCATACATTTCCTTCAACTTTCTCATACATCATTTTTGTGTAGCAGTTGTAGTTGCTGAGAAAATTTATAGATGATCAGTCAGACAATCAGTAGCTATATAATATATTAGTAAATATAGTTTATCGTCTCATGGTTATACAAAATATTATCACGGAAAAATCTAATGTCCATGTCATATAAACTTTTTCGTACAAAAGTACAAATTTCGTAGATGTCTTTCTGTTTATTTCTCATATTTTTCGCTGGAAGAATGATCGCTAACGAGGCCCCCATGATTACCGTGCATTTGCGGCCGGCTCATTACGCAACATCATCGTAATGATAATCCCATCATGTCGATACGAGCGTCATTCTGTCCCGCGTGCGTAATTATTTATCAAGATGCCTGATAAAACGTCAACGCATGGCTACCCTACCATTATTTTTATTAGTGCAGGCCGATGTCTTCATGCGGGTTTTTTTTAGTTTTTTGGGTTTATACGCAGGGTGCCACCGGGACCCTATTTATATGCCTACATCTGTCTGAATGTTTGTCTATAGGATCTTCAAAGGGCTTTTTGCTTAGAACCACTGAAAGATGTATTTCCCGACAAATTATTTTTGGAATCGGTTAAGAAGTTTCGGAGATTAGATAAGAGAAAAATATATTATTAGTCTAAAAGTATAGATACAACATAGCATAAACTAACGCCTGTATCCCAGAGGGGTAGGCAGAGACCGGGGATTTCTTTCGCTTCATCAACATTCATTAGTCGTTGCATGTACGCACGCTGGTTTCGGGCACTTTTTATCTTGCCCTTTGCTAATACATCCCCTATTTAAGTATAGATATAACACTGTTAGTCCATCTTGCACCACTTCTTAAATATCACTTAAGTCGCCATTCAAATAAATAAAAATAATAAATTTAGTTTAAAAGGTTAAACACCACATTCAAGAAAGTAGTGCAAGTCGGCCTTAATTAAAGAAAGGGACTGGACAATTATTTGCCTCTTGCTCATACAATATTGCTGTCTATATTATGTGAACAAGAGGCAAACAGTTATGTAGTCCCTTTCTTTATTTAACCGTGCTATAAATGGGAAATTACAGAGATATTGTTTGACCGTAGAGTACAGACGGCGGCATTATCAGTAAAAGTGATCTGTTCCAGACAACCTTTTGATGGACTAGACTAATACACTGGAGAAAGAAGTAGACAGATATAAACGTAAGTAAATGACCCTTAATCATTTTATTGTTACATCTTCCCTTTCAATTAGTCCAGCTATGCATGCAGTGCAGTTCCGGAAAATTTTACGTAGGTAATTGGATATGGTTATTGGGCTATCACATTTGCATAGGAAATGTAAGGGGTGTTTTAACTGCACCCCTGATAAGCCTTGTTAGTTAGCAGCCCATAATTTGATTACGTTAACAGGGACGTTATTGGCAATTAAAATTTGCTGCGAATTATTACGGTATTTGTTTAGCTTTCTTGTGTAGGTGAAGATTGTTGATGGAAAGAAAAATCGTTTGTCAACTAGGTAGAAGTATCACATTTATTGATTCTTTCATTCTACCACGGTGAGATTATAGTGTTATAACTAAGTGGTATACATTGGTTGATATAGCAACAATCATGTTTCATGTTTATATAGTTCCGAATATTATTTAAGTTCTAGCTGGGTTCGGTAAAGGTGAAGGGTTCTTGATGCAGATGATAAGATAATATAGACGAGTTCAAAAACTGATTTTATTTCAATGTAGCACTTCATAAAAATACAGAATAAAAAACAGGAAAATACAAGTAATTTTCTCAGCAGTGGTGTTTCGTCAAAAGGTGAAGTAGGAGTGAAAATCTGAAAGAAATCTAGAATGGGTGACGTAATTTTAAATTTTGAGTTTAAGATGATAGACAGAAAGAAAGAAAATAACAGAAATGGTGTAAGAAGGTTTGCAACGTTACAAAGTAAATCAATTCAAGGGCTCCAAGCAGTCATCATCATCATCATCATCATCATCATCATCATCATCAGCCATTCGACGCCCACTGCAGGACACAGGCCTCCCTCGTGGTTTTCATAACCTAGAGGGGTTTTGCCATAATCGCCACGCTTGGCAGGCGGTTTGGCGATCACAGTATGCGGTTGGAATCACAGGAAGACGCTGCTGCCCGTCTCCTGGTAATTGATTTCCTTAGTCGCCTTCTACGACATCCACGGAAGGAAATGGAGTGACGCTATTCTTACTCCGGCGCGACATAGAAGCAGCAACCTCCAAGCAGTAGTAGGCCCTAAAAATCATTATAAACATGATTGAGAAATTGTACTGACACTTTTTTCAAACCCAAAAAAGTAGTTCCATTGAGGCCGCTAGTGTTACGGCATTTCGCCCATACAAAAACAGTTTTACTCAAAGCATGCCATACACAGCTCACAGCTAATAATTTCTATCTATCGATCATCGCGTAACGAAACGATTGCGCACGCTCACAGTGCTCGATCACTCGATGGCAAATACCGATTTATGCATTATATTCAATTTAGCATTTGTCATGGTTAGGCGCACCCTGTGATTGCATGGTGTTATAAAGACCAGTTTTATTTATTTATTTCATTTTAGAGAAGACTGACAGTACAATATAACAGAATAATAATACAAGTATTCTCTTAATAAATACAATACAGCGAGATTGAGAAATAAACATCATCAAGATAACAGATAACACAAACATCGGACGTAATAGAAAATACATGTACCTCTAGATAGAACATTTTCGTATAGTTTTTAGGATTATAGCTGGGCAGTTGAAATTCTTACAGACGGTGTATTTCTGTCGCTGCTATAACAAAAAATACAAAAAATTTAATGAAATAAATTAAATATTTGCAGGGCTCTCATACAACAAACGTATTTTTTACCGTTTTTGGCTCGATATTAATAACCGCAACGCTTAAAATATTTACAGAATATTTAGTTCTATATTCGATTCAAAAATTAATAATTAAATAAAAGTAAAATAAATATTCAAGGGGGGCTCCCATACCACAAACGTGATTTTTTGCCGTTTTTTCTCGATCTTTGTGTCTTATGTTGTATAGATAATGGTACGGAACCCTTCGTGCGCGAGTCCAACTCGCACTTGGCCGGTTTTTTTTAACTATCATCTATAATATTTTAGCTATGTATAAAACGCTTAGCTAAATATTGATCTCTGAAGAAAAAATGCTGTAAGTTTAGATTTTAGACCGGCCACTGAAGAATTAAACAAGTATAATATGTTAGTACTCTTCACCAAATGTTGCGTAGAATATATTTAATAAATATTTTTTCATATATTATCATGCAACTTTTTTATCGGCACGTTGGTTTCATACACACATTTTTTTTTTCAATTAGGCAATATCTCACTAGCCAACCTCGGCCTTCAAAATGTATCGATTAAAATTAACCATTGTACTGAAACACCCACATGAAAAGGCCAACGAACTTCTACAAAGAAACTTAACAAGAAAAGCTCTGCTGATACAAAATTAAGAGCTCATTGTTTCACCATCGGGTACGTTACGACATTTCCTTATCTAAACAGAGTCCCAAGAAAGCATTATGCCGTGCGGCCTAAATTTCAAGTTAAATAAACAAGGTTTGAGGCGAGCCCGGACGGGACGGCACTAAAAGCTCGAAAATAGTTGCCCATTTCTTCCGCGTAGGCGCAGGAGAACAGCAGCACAACGATAGTTAATTCTTATAACTGCAAGAGGCGATCGGTCGGACCCTCATGATCAATTTACAGCACAAAGGGTTCATTATGGAGCACCGGTTTCGGCGCCCACATGGATGCAATCGATCGCGCCCTCATTGGCTGCTCGTAGGTCTGCGGCGCCTACGCTGCCTCTTCAAATATCGCAAGAGGGAAATTGTAACTTTCACATTGACTCTAGACACGGTATAACTTGAGGAATATTTGTTTGTTGGTCTGTCCTTCGATTCCTAAAAGATAAATAAAATGCATTAGGGGTCAGTTGCCGAATGTAAAAACAATCGCTAAGCTGCCCCTCTACTCTCGACGCTAATTTGGCCAACTTGCGTTACAAATTGAGCGCATTTATTTCATAAATTAGCCAAAATATGCTTTCAGTTTCCGACACTCGCTCTGAAGTTCCAAAAAGCGTTTACTAAGTTGTTATTTCAAATTAATTGTCACGCGATTTGAACACAATAACGTCGAGAGTAGAGGGGCTGGTCTAAGTTAGCAAACCTTCTCATATAAGTTGTGTTGTGCGAAGCTCTGTTAGCCAAGTAACTAATACCATAATGTGTTGGAAAAGTTCCAGCCATACAAAATACGATCCTGCCATTAAACGGCACTGGGCAAACATCGTCTATCGTAAAGACCGCTCCTAGTTGCGTTCTCGTATATCGCATCCTTGGCCACGCCCTGCGCCCGCAAAGAGCCAGTAAATCCCCATCAGTCGGCTATCAATCCTTGACATCGACCGATAGCTCGCCCATATTGCACACCCATTTAGATATACGTTTACAATAAAAATGCATTCTTGTGGGTGGCCATCAATCTTGACGACTTTCGGCGCCTTTGTTAGTCTCTTCAACGTAGGTTGACGCGCATTTTCTGCATAGCTTTGTTCGTTTTTGTTGCGGCCGTGATAAAACCAATGCTTAGCGCGCGACATTGCAACAAAAACGTCCAAATGAAGCCGGTCGATACTGTTATTTTAAGAAATCCGTAACATAGTTTATTGTATCGAGATCAAAGCAAGTGATTTATTTGCACGATAAATGTCTAAAAACATGTAGAGCTGTTTATTAAATGCCCTACTTTGTTTAAATGTTTGAAGAGAAGTTTTCAAACATTATAGCGAAGTTGGGCGTTCGAACTATTTAATAAACTAAATCTTATCAATATTCAGTGTTCCGGACTATTCAGAATATCTTCATCATCGTCGCTGTAAGACCATTTATAGTAATAAAACTGTGGGCTTCACTCACAAGAGTCGGAGCTATTCGATTAAGTCAATTGACGAGATCAAAGAGCGCGGTTCAATAAACTACTCATTTCCATAGAGTGCATTCTAAATACACTCTTACAACGATTATAAATAAAGTCTTCAAGGTTGAAGATGGTCGGCATACTTAAGTTAGTAGCCGCATAAACAAACGCAGACATGTAGATGATATGGACGATCCAATACAATGAATGGAATATGTACATACGGAGTACGTGATCTATCTTCCGTTCGTGATGCCACGAGGCGTGTATGAACATTTGCTATGGAAAAGATGATTATATAGTCAAAGATAGAGCAAGGCTACTAAAAGATTTTTGGATGCCTGCAAAGTATACATCTCGCTGGCACATCGTAATATTTTAATCCCTGTAAAAAAATGTCAACAAACATTGTCTACGGTGGCACTACAAGACAAATTTACGATAATTTTAGACATAAATAAATATCTTGATTTTCATGTAGGTACATAGCATCGTTTGTTGAGTACAAATCTGTGGTACCTGCTTAGGGCGCTTATACACTTGCGGCACGTGTGCCAACTGCGGCCGTCGACACTCGTCGATTCGTCGAGAGCAGCCGTCGACGTGTGCCGACGGCGGCAGTTGGCACACGTACCGCACGTGTATAAGCGCCCTTAGCTTTTAATAAAGAAAAGTGACAAAAAACTTTTGATTCTTCTCGCCTGTTTATCCATAAAAAAATACTACGTAGGAAAATGAAAATTACGTTATTGTAATATCAGTAATTTTATTTTCTAGTACCGCTCTGACTCAGAAACTACACTTATTCTTGCAGAAAAATTAAACATGGTAGAATGTGCGAGCGAGAGCGATGTCAGAAATAAAAGTTTGTATGTTTGTCAAGCAACCTTGCTTTAAACAGCCGAATCGCATTCATCATCAGCCCCTTGAAGCCCACTGCAGGACATAGGCCTCCCTCATGGTTTTCATAACCATGAGGGGTTTTGCCATAATCGCCACGCTTGGCAGGGGGGTTGGCGATCGCAGTATGCGGTTGGAATGTCAGGAAGACGCTGCTGCCCGTCTCCTGGTAATTTATTTCCTTAGTCGCCTTCTACGACATCCACGGGAGGAAATGGAGTGACGCTATTCTTAATCCGGCGCCACACGGCATCGCATCGCATCGAATCGCATTAAACAGCATAAATAGATAGACCATGTTGCAGGCTCTTCAAAGGATACTTTTATCTAAACCCCAGGCGAAGAACTATATAGATAGATAAATAAATGATTTATTTACATAGGATACATACACGTATACAAAGCGTAACGGAGTAAACATAGACAAAAGTATACATAAGTGATAGAAACAGCAACTCGATATATTATGTTGGTTCGATAAGTATTATTATTATTAAATCCTTTATTGCATTTAAACAGACAGTTTTGCACATAGGCGAGCTCAATACTACTTAGCATTATCTACCAGCTAACCTATGTTATGAAGAAAACATTAACAGGTATTGCAACTTACTCGTAAAATATTAAATATACTTATTTAGACCTAGATATATAAAATATAATAGGGGGGAAATATTATACAAATACAACATAATAATAAAAAAATACTTGATACAATAAAATAAATACATAAACCTACAGATTTAGGAAAGATATTGTGATATACTTATAATAAGTTAAGACAAATGCTGGAGATTTAGGTAGTGACGATAAACTTTTGTTTTGAATATTTCAAGCGATGGGGCCTGTCGGATGTCTAGAGGCAAGCTATTCCAAAGGCGAATTGCTGTCACAGTGAAAGACCCTGAATAACCAGCCGTATTATGCTCGGGGGTACGGAGATGCAATACTCGGGAAGGTCGCAGAAGGCAACCCTTGTTGGGTATAGGACCCGCTCTGCTACCAGAGACCAAGGAGACAGGGCCGCCTGCCTCCTGGTCCCAAATTAAACACTAATAAACACGGAACACAAGTAAAACACTTACAGAATGTCCAATGTTTCGTCGACGGTCCTCGTCGAATAGACAGCCGGCGCCTCCCGGGATGCCTGCACCGGATCGCTAATGGGAGCCCTAGTCTTCCCCAGACTACCCCAAGAGCGCTCTTCCCCAGAAAACTGCGTCTCAGTGCAGGTTCTTGGTGCCACGACCTCGCGGTCTCAAGGGAGAACTGTTCGTCTCACTTTCACGAGGGGAAACCTTTCCCCTCACCACAAATCGTCAGGAATGACTCGGGAACCTTCCCTCCTTTCTTAAAGTTCACTCCACGCGAAGATATAAAGCCGGCAATCCAATTGCTTTACAATTTAGATAAGTATAATTTGCTCAACCACGAGCCAACCAAGCAAGAAAAATTTCAAGTGCAATAACCTCAAAAGTAAGTGTCATCTGTCACAGACAATGTTGCTACTTTATTCCGAACATCCCCCCGCTCCGGGCTGAGAGGCTCAGGCCGCTAGTCTAATCAACCGGAAGACGAGAGAGCGTTGCTACGGCTCGTCGCAGAATCGAACCATCGACCAACACATCCGCGACGCGTGGAGTTCCGTCCTCCCCAAATAGCAACTTTAAAATGCGCCCCCGGCGCCAAAACAAGGATGGCCAATTGGCCTCTTTCAAAAGTACCAAATCCCCTTCCCTAGGGGGCTCGGTCCTGTCTGTCCACTTCACCCTTTGCTGCAACAGATGCAGGTATTCAACCGACCAACGATTCCAAAAGTCCTGGCCCATTTGTTGCAACATTTGAAAACGTGACAACCGTGACGTACGTTCATCCCTCCATGGGTATTCTGGCAGCGCAGTAAGTGGCTGTCCAATCAAAAAATGGCCAGGAGTCAGGACCTCTAGATCGTTTGGATCAGAGGACAGGGGACAGAGAGGACGAGAATTGAGGACCGCCTCTACTTTACAAAACACAGTAACAAGCTCCTCAAACGTCAGGACAGTCTCTCCGATCACGCGGCGGAGGTGAGTCTTCGCTGACTTGACGGCAGCTTCAAAGATACCTCCCCAGTGAGGGCAATTTGGGGGACTAAACCGCCAAGTTACCCCTTTCCGGGCGAGGATTTGACTTAAACTATCACCATTATTTTCTAAAAATACATTAACATCCTTTAGATAGTTTATGGTACCCTTGTAATTTGAGCCATTGTCGGAGCGAATAAGTGAGGGCAGGCCTCTGCGCGACACGAAACGATCCAACGCGGCGACGAAGGCCTCAGTAGACAATGCTGAAACTACTTCCAAGTGGACAGCCTTGGTGGCCAAGCATACAAACACGCATAGGTAAGCCTTCACAACCCGAGCGTTGCGAAGGGTGGTCGTTTTTACTGAAAACGGCCCCGCAAAGTCCGTTGCGACTCCCTCAAATGGCCGAGACTGATTAACTCGGTCCGGCGGCAGATCTCCCATCTGCGGCTGCATGAGTGAAGCCTTCACTCTGTAACAAGGTACACACTGAAAGAGGACGCTTCGAATGACTCTTCGAGCAGACAATATCCAAAACTCCCTTTGTAGGATAGCTAATAATGCCCCACATCCGGCATGGGCATTACGAATGTGTCGATCCGACACCAAGAGCTTTACCAAAGGTCCATCCTTTGGTAACAACAAGGGGTGGCGGCTTCCGTAAGGCAGGTCAGCTTTCCGAAGCCGACCCCCAACACGCAAAAGTCCCTCCGAATCCGTAAAAGGATTTAACCTGGCGACCGCTCCCTTGAGTTTGGTGCGACCCTCGCGCAGGATCCGAAGTTCAGCCTCGAAGCGGTCCATCTGCACGATGCGAATCCAGTGCAGCAGCGCGTTCCGACGTTCTTCTGCACTCACAACTGATACTTGCCCGGCGGCAAAATCCGACGAGGCAGGGCAACCCGGTTGACCTCCTTCATCGAAGATATCAGCGCAAGCCAGGTGTCCAGTGGAGGCCCGATGAGCGGCTCGTCCCACGAGACGCCCATAATCCAGAGCTGCTGCAGCAGACACTTGGCCAGGAAGATCACTGGGCTAATCCACCCGTTCGGATCAAACATGCGAGCTATGGTGGACAGCACTGTCCGTTTACTCCAGACCCTCTGGTGCTCCAGGTCCACCTGGAACGTGAAAATATCGTTAACGGGTTGGTATTGCATTCCTAACACCGCTATCATGTTGGGATCTTCCACGTCCTCAAACAAATTAGGGTTCTGTTGGTGATCCTCCGGGATACCCTCCAACAGACCCGGCTCGTTAGACAACCATTTCCGCAGCTCGTAGCCTCCGGCTGCTAGAATGGCAATCAATTCATCCCGCAGTATGAGAGCCTCCTCGATACTTTGGGCCCCGGTGCACACATCGTCAACATAAAGGTCGCGTGCCAACACGGCGGCTGCGCGGGGAAAGCGGGCCCGTTCCCGCTCTGCCAACTCTAACAAGCAGCGAATGGCAATATAAGGGCTGGACTTCAACCCATATGTGTTGGTGTTGAGCTCGTAGACAGTCACCGGGTCCTCCGGGTGTTCACGCCAGAGAATCAGCTGGAAACGCCTGTCATCTGGGTGGATAACCGTCTGCCGAAACATCATCCGGATGTCCGCTCCAAACACCACCTGATGTCTTCTAAAGTTCAGTATAATGTCCACGACATCCCTGTGCAACTTGGGACCGGAATGCAAGCACTGATTTAATGACACCCCTGTCGACGTGGGGGCTGAGCCGTCAAATACGGTCCTCAGCTTACCTGACGACGCCTTCACCACCGCATGGTGAGGCAAGAAATAATGCTCAGTTGAGCTCCAATCAACTCGAGCCGGAGACATGTGGCCCAATGCCTCATACTCGCGCATAAACTCAATGTACTTATCGCAAAGGACGGGGTCACGCCGCATGCGCCGTTCCATGGCCAGCAGTCGTTTCTCCGCCAGTGCCCTGGACTGCCCTAGAACAGGAGAAGAAGCAATGAACGGTAACCTAGTTACGAATTGACCGGACGTCAGCCGCGACGTATTGGCTTGATAAAAGGCCTCACACTCCTCATGGTCCGGATCCACCCTTGGAACCATGGGAGGCTCCTCAACTTCCCAAAATCTTTGCATCGCCTTGGCAAGAGATGCAGACGCAATGACCTTCGACTCGTCCGGAGTCGAGTCCTGAAAGACTGGCCCCATTACAGAAAATCCAAAAATTGTCGACACTGCCACCAGTGAAGAGGGCCCCAGAACCTTCTGGGTGCCTAGTAGGACCCATCCTAATACATCCGAGCCCAGGAGTAGATCCACTGGAGCGGGATGGTAGAAAAGTGGATCGGCCAGATCCAGATCCGACGTACACAACTTTATACCTGAGGGGAGATCTGTAGATGGCTGCCATCCTACAATGGTATCCATTACCATGGCCATGGCCGAAATCCTCAGCGTAGAAGAGTGTACCGACGAAAAGGTAAGGTGCGTCTGCCCCGCCAGACGCGGAACCTTCACACCGCCAATTCCCAAGAGGGGCACCGAAGGGGCACCCAGCCCTAAACCTAATTGCTCGGCCACTCGTGTTGATAATAGACATCCCTGGGCCCCCGAATCTAGCAGGGCCCTAACCCTGACCGAATCTCCCTGGGGGCCCCATACGCGGACCACCGCAGTGGGCAGCAGAACCGTCCTCGGTTCTGCGCTTGCAGAGGGGCAGGCTAGCTACAGACTCCCCCTCCCGTAGGGGGGCCCCTGCTCGTACTGTGGCTGGCGAGTGCACATCGCCATCCTAGGCAGGGTATACCCTGCAGCCCTACCGTACCTGTAATACGGCGGGTGGTACTCCAGCCGTGGGTACTCGTGGCACGGCGGAGAGTACCGCTGCGGCACCCCTGGGCCGCGCTGTTCCACGCCAGCGCGCGCAGGAACCGGTGCGCAGAAAGGAGGCCCTCTCCCCGTGTCAACCATCGGGCCCCCGCCCGTAGGGGCCCAACTCACACTCGGGCCGGCTGCATGGTAACCCCCAGGTGCGGGGCCCCCCATGGGTCCACGCGCAGGTACCTGGCTCAGCTCCCGGTGTGGGGGTGCGCCTCGTGGAGGACTCCTCCTCCCATCGGACGGGGGGCCTCGCCCTGAAGGGCCCCCGCCCGTAGGGCGCCGCTGTTGTGCCGTCGGAGAGTCCGCTCCCGACCTGTTGGCACACAACATTAAGTGGTGCGGCCCGCCGCATGCACGACAACGCTGGGGCCTGGGGCAGTTCCGTTCAAAGTGGTTCCCCAGGCAGCCAAAGCACAGGCTATTGCGCTTCACCATGCGCCGCCTATCAGCAACTGGCAACCCTTGCCAGTCGTGGCACTCCAGCAGAGTATGGCCCGCGTGCCCACACTGCAAACAAGCCGAGTCCTTCCCGGCCGCCGCCAGTGCCGCCAAGCGCGCCGTAGTGCGTCCTCGCAGCGGCTGCGCTGGCTGAGACGCCCTGCGCCCCTGTGAGGCGCCACATCCACACGTCGGCGCCGCTGATTGCCCTAAGTCCGGCTGTGAAGTCTCCACGACCCTAGCCTCATACTCCAGGAACTTCATTAAGTCCGTGAACTTGGGCAATCTATCGCCATCCCTCTCTGCCGACTCCCGTTCAAACCGTACGCGGATGTCGGCCGGTAGTTTAGTTAAAATTATGTGTACCAATAAGAAGGACCACTCATCCACGGGCAAATTCAGCGTTCTCAACGCGTTACATGCAACGGTGACCGGAGTCAACAGCTGCACCCGCAAATGTGCCCGGTTGGTGACCTTCGGTAGTCCCAACAACTGACCTGCATGTGCGTCTGCCAGCAGACGAACGTTCTGGTACCGCTTATTCAGCAGCTCCCAGGCTGTCTCATAATGGTCATCCATGACCTTCAGATGCTGGACGATTGCCCTCGACTCGTCCTCGAGAGTCGATAAAAGATAGGCCATCTTTTGCCCCGGTGACAAATCCTGCCTGGAATCCACCAGCGAAGAAAACATATTCTTAAAAGCGACCCACTCCTCAACAGCTCCACTGAAATGGGTTAGCTGGAGAGTAGGAAGCCTGCCTGTAACCGCGGGCCCTCCCGTCGGTAGCGGCTTCCTTGGTACAGGACCACCTGACCGTTGTCTCCGTATGTCGCAGGCCGCCTGGACCACGGAGCTCTCTATATCCATTATTTGGGCCAGATCCCGCTCGTAGCCCAACAATACCTCAGGACTGGGCGCTGGAGAACCCTCTGCCAGCGCCATCACGGCTGCCTCAGCCGTGGCCATACGTTGCCCCAGTTGCTGCATGCCTGCACCGGATCGCTAATGGGAGCCCTAGTCTTCCCCAGACTACCCCAAGAGCGCTCTTCCCCAGAAAACTGCGTCTCAGTGCAGGTTCTTGGTGCCACGACCTCGCGGTCTCAAGGGAGAACTGTTCGTCTCACTTTCACGAGGGGAAACCTTTCCCCTCACCACAAATCGTCAGGAATGACTCGGGAACCTTCCCTCCTTTCTTAAAGTTCACTCCACGCGAAGATATAAAGCCGGCAATCCAATTGCTTTACAATTTAGATAAGTATAATTTGCTCAACCACGAGCCAACCAAGCAAGAAAATTTTCAAGTGCAATAACCTCAAAAGTAAGTGTCATCTGTCACAGACAATGTTGCTACTTTATTCCGAACAACCCTCACTGAGGAGGAACTCGAAACGTCCTCTGAGATAAGTACCTATTGGTGAATAAAAAAAAAACTTGAATGTGGCAAATGTAATGTAATATCATACTAACTGTTGATCCTAACAGTTTTGATACTAACTGTACGAATGGGTACAGTCAGTATCAAAATGAGAAACATCTAACGTCTAACGGAAACATGAGACTTATCACAGCTTAGAAGGTAATTCAATTTCCTTAATTATTTTTTATGCTTAAACGAAGCCGTATAAAAGTAACGGATGTGGTTATGCGGTTATAATTATTCCTGTGGTGTGGTCCTTAATGCTGTAACCTTATAGTGTTCAGCACCATGACTTGTGAAACGAAACGCCTTTTCGTAGCTAAGTTTTCATGCTTAACTGCAGACTAAAGAAGTCACGCAGGCAACCCAGAGCTTCAGAGCAAATCGAGCAAATAAATGTATTGTATTTACGCATTATTAAATTACTAGTCACGGTTATTTATGGTTTCATTAAAGTTGTCCGGAAGAGATCACTTTTAGCAATAATACCGCCAGTAATAATAATATCATGTAAGTTAGGTATTTAAGAAATATGCAATAAAGTTCTAATCTAAGTTAATTTATAAATGAGTGAATACATACTATAAACACTAGATTCGGATAACATACGGAGTGTAACTAAATTCCCATATACATGCAAATATAGGGGGTTCTACCCGTCAATACGAACAATTTTTTGTATAGGGAAAACATCCAAATCGCAAAAAAAGAACAGCCGTTCCATAGGGAGGTACTGAAGTTACCACCTGCGGTATTAAAATGTATGTAAAATAAATAAACAGCTGATATTGTCCAAGTTTACACATACTAAAAGTTGTTCGTATTGACTAGTGTAACCTCCCATTACTGGATGTACCTATATGGAGATTTTATTACACCCTGTCTGTGTACATACATACATAAGCACCCTATATATGTCCCACTGTAGCGCACAGGCCTTCTCTCAGAGAGAGAGTATGGGCTTAATCACCACGCGGGCACGCGTGTCATATACCACGGATTGGCGATTTCAAGCGCTGAGGTATGTGAATAGCTCAGACACTCGGGTTTCCTCACGATGTTTTCCTTCACAGTTGCTGCTATAACTTCACAAATGTACATAACTTAGAAAACAAAGTCATACATAGGTACATACCGGCACTGGGAATCGAACCTGGGTCTTTCGCTTCCAAGTCCAATGTTCTACCCACTAGGCTATCACCGCTTTGTCTGTATGCCAAGCTCCAAATCCGTTCATTTAGCGTGACTAACATCCAAACCTTCCATCTGTCAGAGGCCTAATTATGCGCACATAATCCTGTTGGAATCCTGACGTTTGCGATAGCAATTAGTATCGAACTTACTGGTTAGACAATTGTAATAATTGATGATTTGAAGCGCGTAAGATATGAGCAGCAAGTCCTGCTGTTAAACGAAATAGTTGGTATTTTCTATTTATTGGTTCTAATTTCGAAAAGTTGCCGAAAACTTATTTTGTACCTAAAGTGCTCTTTACCAATTTTCTGAATCCTTCAAGACGGCACTGTTTGCCTTCACAAGATGGTCGGACTGGCCGCTTTGGTCAGGTTGCCCCAAAGAGAGTGAATCGGTGCGACGCCGGTGGTCCGCCGCAAACACTCTCTGTCCACAGCACGCATTGTCCGACCAAAGAACATCACCGAACGTTTATTTTATTGTCATAACGTTGCCAGTGCCACCGATTACTGGCTCGACTCACACACACTTGACCAAACCATAAGGTCCATTTCACAGCTCTTACACAGCCGAACTTAAGGTTCAAATTCGAGGAGATGTACTTGAAGAGTTTGTTTGTCCATCGCGTGCCGCACGCTCCTTACGAGCAAATAAAACTTCGATTTATTATTATAGATCCTTGCCTTATTCGTTGTCATAACGAGCATGAATTGTATGATTTTGGTTGGTATTTTAATTCCCTAGTGGTAGATGAAAAGTAAGGTAGAGTTACAGAAAATATTTAGAGTTACATTTATGTTACAGAAAATTTATCGGATGTACCTGCCCAATTTGTCCTGCACGGAATATGCCTTCGGCGGTAGGGAACGTGCCGCGATGTGTGTGGCGCAAATTGTATGGAAATAAGCCAACAAGTGCATGCATGTAAATTGTCCACACTCTGACAAAACAATCGGCTTGCAACAAATTATTGTGTGAAAGCGGCAACGTATAATAAATGACCCTGGCCCGACTGACACAGCAGTTGGTTTTATAAGAGTAATTCTGACTGAAAGCGTATTGTGTAAGATCACGAGCTCTCGCAGCGATCGGCAAACAAAGACTCTTTCTAATCGTAAAGCAGAACTTTCTCCCGTTTCGTTAAACATCTCGCCGCGCAGCCGCCATAAGACCTCTCAATTAACTGCACTCGTAATAACTGCACGGTGTAAGCGAGCTTCAAATCGTGACCAAGGCCTGCCGGGCTGTCTCCGGAGGCTTTGTTACCGCAAATCGAAAATAAAGGCCACATTTACAGAAACAAACTATTAAATCTCAACTCTAAGTCCCGTTTCTTACGTCAGATACTCCTCTGCAGGGCTCCGACATGACACCTCCGAGCAATGAATCTATTATGCATCATCTTCAGTGACATTTAGAATTTATTACTCGTGTCGGAGTGATGGAGTAGACATAGCATAGATGTGAGACGTTTCGTCATAGGAAAGTATGAAAGCTGTTGTCTATTCAGAATTCAAAACTACGTATAGTAATAACTGACTCTTCTAACAAGACAAAAGGTTTCAAATAAAGCGATTTTCTGCTGGTAGAGCAGCTTTCTTATTGGTAGAGCCATGGTTTAATGGAATAAGGTTTCTCGGTCTCTGTTTGAACGCATTTGTTTGCGTCAGAGAGTGCTATCGGTCGAGGTATCGTGTGTCGCGATCTCCAGCTCATTAGTGCCGAGTCGTGACCATCGGTGACCGGCCCGCGGACATGCTGTTTGCACTTCTCGACGTTTGCTTCACACTGCCAACATTGTAAGCACGCGACACTAAACTTATGTCTTAGAGGAACAAATGCAAGAAAATATGCCGCCTGATTCGGATGGTGCCTTTTAGTAATACAGTACAAGGACAGATTCATGGCCGGGTCGTGAAATATACTCTTTAGGGTTCCGTACTCGAAGGGTACCAAACGGGACCCTATTACTAAGACTTCACTGTCCGTCTGTCTGTCTGTCTGTCCGTTTGTCTGTCTGTCTGTCCGTTTGTCTGTCTATTACCAGGCTGTATCTTATGAACCATGATAGCTATGCAGTTGAAATTTTCACAGATGATGTATTTTTGTTGCCTCTATAACAACAATTAAGGGGGGCTCCCATACAACAAACGTAATTTTTTTGCTCGAATATTTTTGCTTTTTTGCTCGATATTAATAACGGCAACAGGTAGAGGCTTGAAAAATTCATAGAATATTAAGTTCTATATTTGGTTCAAAAACAAATAATTAAATTAAAATAAAATAAATATTTAAGGGGGGCTCCCATACAAGAAACGTGTTTTTTTGCCGTTTTTTCTCGACCTTTGTGTCTAATGTTGCATAGGTAATGGTAAGGAACCCTTCGTACGCGAGTCCGACTCGCACTTGGCCGGTTTTTTATTCTGCTGAAGGTGTGATACGTGAGTAAACCCAGAGGCCTAACTCCTGTAACGACACCAAATCCTGTTGGAATCCCAATATTTGCGATAGCGATTAGTATAGAATTCGACACCTAGACTATTCAAGAAATCGTTCAGGATTTGATTGTTGCGACTTCAATTAAAAACTTATAGTAGAGTATCGATAGTAATTCATCATCATCTGAGGCATTACAGCCGCGGGTGGGCCTTGGCCTGGTCAAGCAAAGCTCTCCAGTCCGATCTGTTAGAGGCTTTCCTTCTCCAACTTGTCACTCCCAAGATCTTGATATCTTGTTCGACGCCGTCCAACCATCTGAGCTTGGACCTGCCTCGACTTCTGCGGCCTTCCGGTCGGCCTTCTAGAAGGCGTTTGGGTACTCTGGCCTCGTCCATTCGTATCACGTGCCCTGCCCATCGATAGTAATTACCTCTACTTCATCGTTGTTACAAAGAATAGTGTCACTGGCTGTCGGATTCAGTCATCGTACGTCAGAGTGTCATGCCGGCTTTCAAATGTCAAATTCTGAAACTCAAAGCCCCAGACTCAAAGCGTTACTTGGCAATCCATGTAATGGTTCGAGTATCAGAATTTGTTTCGCAATACTTTCGTTCTATGTTCACTGTTGCATTTTTGTTGCAGAGCTTTACAAAGTACCTGGTGGAACCGTGGGCGCCACGGCTGTACGACAAAGCTGTGCGTGTCGGACATCGCATGCGAAGGAACACGAAGCACCGCGCAGATTATCGCGAACCTGTTCTTCCGACGGCGAATAAATAATAGCTAGTGCAGGACATTAGTCAGATATCGAACCTAGAGCGTGTGGGTGGCTGCTCTCGCAGCACCTATAAATAACAGTTTCTTGCTAATCGGCCTGGGCGGCGGAACTGCATTACTGTGGAAGATAACACGCACCGTACAACTTACATTATAAGTTTAAGTACTTTGGTTTACTTATGCCTCTGCCGTTATCGTTGAATATACTTCTTGAGACAGCCTGTGTGAATATTCTAATGAAGATAATAATAAAATCCTTGAGTTGAAGCGAAACTAGGTATAATCTAAGTGCTTATGCACTTCAACAAGTATGAAACTCTCAGTTAAGCTCCTATGAGCGAAAGCACATTGAATTAATGCTGGTACTCTCTCAAGGTCTTGTTTGTCGATTGCCTCATTAATGAATATTAAATAAGAATGAATCTGCAGTAAACAATTTTACTGCTTGCTGCTAATCGGCGGCGGCCTACTCTTGGTGGAAAGGTCCATCGCATTGTGTGGGATACCACAGTCCGCACAACATGTACGACGAGATTAATACCGATTGTGAGCCATTAAGCAACGATATTTATAGTCGTATATCCCACCCAGATCAGAGAATAAAATGAGAATTGAATGGTTGTTATAAACATTAACGAGAGAAAAGCGGACGCAGACGAGATGCTGTTCAATTGTATATGTCATGTAGAGGAGATGCAGCAGACATATTACATTACTATATGTAAAGAAGATAGCACGTTTATGACTCGCCTTGAGTTGTCAGCAAACTAAATCATAGAATCAGTATCAAGTATCGTAATATTTAAAGAACATTAACATTCGGTTATAAGATTTCTCTACCTGGTCATTATCGCGCTTTTCAGTTTTCAGATGTAGAAAATAACAAAATAGCGTATTCTTTTTTAAATTCAACATTGATAGTTGCAACAGTGTCTAAAATCCATGTGTTATAGTCATAAGAATCTAAAGTTTCCGCAGATATTATACAATTATAGTAAATTGTGTCAGCTGAAAATACACATTTCTAGCTACAATTACTGCCGACAACCCTAAAAAACCGGCCAAGTGCGAGTCGGATTCGCGCACGAAGGGTTCCGTACCATTATATATACAACATTAGACACAAAGATTGAGAAAAAATAGCAAAAAATCACGTTTGTTGTATGAGAGCCCCCCTGAAATATTTATTTTAATTTCATTATTTATTTTTGAAGCGAATATAGAACTAAATATTCTGTGAATATTTCAAGCGCCTGTTGCCGTTATTAATATCGAGCAAAAAACGGCAAAAAAATTACGTTTTTTGTATGGGAGCCCCCCTTAATTGTTGTTATAGCGGCAACATAAATACATCATCTGTAAAAATTTCAACTGCCTAGCTATAACGGTTCATGAGATACAGCCTGGTGACAGACAGGCAGACAGACAGACAGACAGACAGACAGACAGACGGGAAGACAGACAGACAGACGGACTGTGAGGTGTTAGTAATAGGGTCCCGTTTGGCACCCTTCGGGTACGGAACCCTAAAAACGTTATCTTCAAAATCGCTGCACCAATGTTCAAATTCTGCCATCTTTTCAGTTGTTTCTAATGACCTTTATTAGTCATTGTATGTTTACAATGACCAATAAAGGTCATTAGACTCACTATTAAAGAATATCACCTTAGTTCACTAACCCCTCAATGCGTTTTAGTAGTACCTGGCCAGTGCAATAATTAATGCTATGCCCATAGACCACCCCCCAAAATTTCGAATTTTGTAATTAAATTGCCGTCCCGCCTAATAAAACGAAAAAGAAGGAAATCCATTCATACGTGAAATACAAAACAAATCCTGTTTAAGAAGGACCTTTGCCTTTTGCCTAGGGCCTTTCTTTCAGCTGGGCTGGTCTAAAAGCTGTGCTTTCACGGCCGTTGGTTTAACGTGAAACGTCTATAAGTAAGCGCAAATTTTTAGCTCTACTCAACGATACATAAATGAATTGCACACAACACGTAATTACAGAATTACAGCCCTGTCGCCGAGGCGACATCTTTTCGTTGCATGCGGTTTTAGCATGCGAGCCGCTACTGCCGAACTGAAAACGTTTTACGTCAAAAATCTGCCAACAATCAACGCGGCATCTATTAGATTGCGGTATCTGTAGCTCAAATGATAGGCTGGGACTGGGAGAGTCCAAAAAGGAATGTGTGACGTCCACGCGTGACGTCCCAATATTTACCCTATGCGAGCCTTTCCCACGGAGTAAGTGGTGCTTATGCCCATTCTTGCTAAATAGGCGCCACAATGATTAGTGTAAGTCAACAGAGCGTCATCCGTGTTTATTGTTATAATTATCAAACCACATTTTGACCTCAGTCATTTGGTAGTATTTTTTTCCAAACAGTCTGAAATTGGTAACCGACCGTGAAAGACGGCATTTGGGGAAAAGGCCTATGCCCAGCGGTAGGCAGGTGGTGAGATGATGATGATGATGATGGTTATGAAAGTAGATGCTTTAATTACTATCCACATTACAACGGGCCGGTGAGGTGCGGGCGCAACGATGCATATTAATATAAACCTTAAATACTTTCTATGTTAGAGACTACAATACTAGTGCAAAAAAACCCGGCTATATGCGGCTGATGGGCACGACACGAGAACCGGATTTTTTGTTTTTTTTTTGCTAGTATTGTAGTCTGCATTTATAACTATTTATTTATAAGCTTATTTTAGATTGATCGCGTACGGACGTCGCCGGCCCGTTGTAACGTGGATAGACCTTTACTCAATTAGTTGATTGCAACAGCGGGAAAACGACTCTGAATACCGAAAGAAATAATCCTACACTCGTGAAATCTCGTTTCAAATGACTAACCAAAACAGTCGAAACAAAAAGTGCGTCTCGCTCGACACGTGTGACGAAGAGGTTCAAGAGTGCAAGTGAGTAAGCAAGCGTCACTCCCGACTCCTTCTGCGTCACGTCTAAATTTAGCTCGCCGTCTGAATCCAGCGCAAGGGATTGACTCGTCCACAGTCAATTGCGATTCGGGTCACCGGCTATAATTCTTTTGCTAAGAAACTGACAAAAACAGCTCTGCCTATGACTTCATTCGCATAGGATCAAGATAAAAAGTAACCTATGTTATACCGCAGGATGCAATCTGTCTGTGTACCAAAATTAATCAAAAACGCTTTAGTGGTTTAGGCTTTCACGAAAGTGTAAAACCAGACGGATATACATATTCACTTTCGCATTTCAATGTATTTGCTCCGACTATGCATATACCTATGATATTGCCAAGTCAACATGTCGGCAAATTACTACCTGTACTGCACTGCACATTATGCGCTCGTAAAAATATCTCGCTCCCATTCGGGATCCGGCCGACTTAGCCAGCGTTAAAATAACTTGTCGAAACTACATTCGCGAATGCTCTAGAATGCACTTTCATTTCATCATTACACCGCTGCCATTGCCAATCCTTCTTCTATAGAAGATATAGGTACTTTTACAGATCACTTTTCTCTCATGAAGAGAAGTCTTTCCTAGGAAATCAATGACTACTGACAGTGCTACAGGGCAGGACACCTGGCGAGGCGGCAAGATGGCAGACGGACAGGGTAATAACAGAGTGGTGGCCCAGAACAGGACGACGGCCAGTGGGCAGACCAGTAGCCCGATGGTCGGACAATATCGTTAAGTTGGCAGAAGGTCCGTGGATGCGGATGGCAAGGCCTATACGCAGCAGTGGGCTGATGATAATGATGAAGCACGCACAAGTGTCATTGGCAGAGAGGCGCCTAGATGCAGATATGACATCAGATAGATTCAGCCATCCATTTTAAGATTAGATACTTTTAAGGTCTACCGACTCCAGAAGCATTACTTATCCGGTCGCTCCTTAAAAAATGATGTTTCATTCAGTTTCTATTTCCGAAGTCCTGTCACGTACGTCAGCGCATCATAGGATGACGCGATGGCAAGCCACAGACTATGAAGCTTCTTGGAGGCGGCTATGTTAGAATATTATTTCAATAAGAAGGTTGAAATGAGTTGGTGGGGCGTGATCGGAACGAATGAAAGCACAATTCTAGGATGTTGGTAAAAATTGCCCATTTTGTCACTGAGACGCACCTACATGAAGCACTTAGCATGTTTCTTGTTTTTTTCTTTTAATTACCAGTAGTCGGGTGACTGCTGATTTTTAGTTAATGCGTAATTGTTTTTTTTTTCTTTTTATTTATATAATTTTTTATTTAACGTGTACCTACCTGCCTTAACTCCTGCTCTAAATGTCAACCTAAGAGCTGGGGAGTGCTGAAAACCAGCGTTGGTTACTACCCTGTGGTAGCCGACATGTTAAAAAAAAAATGTAAATCTCTGCTATTATTGCTTTTTTAAATTGTTTGTGTTTTGGTAATAAACGATTTCTATTCTATTCTTCTATTCTATTCTTTAAAGTCAAACAAACGGCCAACAAATCAATCAATCAGCCCGTATTCGTACACTGCTGGACAAAGGCCTCCCCAGAGGCACGCCACTTGTTTCAAGCAAGGCAAACAATCAAACAAACAACGACGAGAAGTCAAGCGAGAAATCTAAGAAATCTCTTATAACTTTCGATCTAGCACAATTCTACTTAGTCCCGGTTCGAGATCGCGATGTTTATTAGGCTACCTCTAAACTTTCCTGACGCACGCGGTGCTACGTCAGATGTCCTTGAGAGGCGCAGTCGCGTGCGCAGGAAGTATCAATTGAGTCAATCAGACGACAAGCGGATCGAGATCGCTCAATGGTCGAGTGGCTCGTGTGAATTGGGTCACTGGAACAGGTTGACGACCCATGTGAACACATGACAGACATTTGATACTGGGAAATGCATCGCATATCTGTCATGTGTTCGTTTAGAGTTTTTGCACTGCCTTATTCTGGTACATCGTGGCACCAAGATTTACGTTCTAGAATGGTAGGGGAAAATACGCTAATAAAATAATAATAATAATATAAATCATAATATAAATAATATCTAATATCAAAAGTAAGAATACCTACCTATGTTCTTTATTGGTGCTCATATCTGCGAAGGTTCTATTTCAACCCATGCACTTTGCGATTATTCCAGTTATAATTTGCAAGTTAGCTGTGTAATCAGGAAAATGAAACAGCATCCTGCTGCGTGCAGCCAATTAGCGTAGGTTCTATGGCCCCAGTTGGATTTAATAATATCTAAGCCATTCTAAGGCGCTGCCATAATCGGGCAAAATTTAAACTGATTGGCTTAAGACGTGACTTAACAATACAGGGCTTTTGCCGCTGGAGGTGGCTCGGAAATCTCGGAATTAACCCCGCGGTGCTTGTCCAGGTTTAATTGTACCCTAACATGGTGATTCACTCTACGTTTATCTAAAGACGTTTTATGGCAAAGTGTGCCGCTATGTCAACGCGTTTTGCTAATGAACATGCAGGTATTTTAATCAACCGAGTATGCAGTAAATGCGTCTCGCCTCGCTACCGCTGCCGATGCCGCCGCAGTCAAAAGGCCCTTAGATAGATTGTGTATGTAGAGTTATGATAATTTCGTAGTGTACAAAATGATAAGATAAGATAAGAATATTCTTTATTGTACCAGGAAAAAACACAAACATGAAATAATTTTTTAATGATGATAATTTCGAACACTGCAACGTTTAACGCCCTTGGATTAACCTGCATATTGAGGCTATACGGCCTATATTCCCTCAAGAGATATTCCATTCTCAAAACTATCGCTTCCAAAGATCTAAAACCCTTTGGCTCGTCGGTTACCAAAACCCCCGTGAGGTTCGAACGTCACGTCCTACTTACCATAACAATGGCAGGTACAAGTTGCTGCACCACCCCGGTGCGACCGTCCTCGATAATTTATGGAAATGACCGCGAACAAAAACACTCTACAAAGGTGTCTACTCGAAATTAAGTAGATGGGTTGGGTATCGTGTCCCCTATTGTCTAACTATTGTTCCCTCCCGTCGATCGTAAATACTGTCTTCTGACCGGCATTATGTCTAGGATACTGTTGCTCGTAAAGTAAATTTTTCCAGCTATAAAACACGTCGTTTTCTCCTGCACTTTTGGCAACGCTGAGACATACACAATACAGTCTATATACATCCCACTGCAGCTTAAGTAGCATGATGACGTTAGTCGCCCCCTCAAAAGACGCGACTTTGACGTAAATAAATTGTCAAATTCAGACATTTTCGCACCACAAAACGCATGCTAACTGTGCAGTGCACAGGCCTCAGCTCAGAGAGTATCTTAAAAAACAAAGTTATTGATACACGCCGGGATTTGAACTCACGACCTCCCGAACGTGAAGCCAGCATTCTACCGATATGCTAGAATGCTGGCCTGACGTTCGGGCTCATTTTACTTAAAACGTCTCGGTGAAATCAAATTTTCAGCTTTCTCTCTATGGTATTTTGGTCAATCAGCAAGACTGGCCCATAAGAGTAAATTTGACGTTTTATATAGTTTTTTACGTCGATACGGTGACCATTTTCAGAAGTCTGTATTGTTATTCGCGCGCGCGAGCTATGTTAAGTGCTCCGGCTTCGCTTTTTCGCCAGATAACACCGCTACTGCACGCTAATTGGACACAATTTATTACCTTTGCGCAGCGAGGCAGATGCCGCTCTTTAAACCTTTGTGTTCATGCGTGCATTTTCAAATTAACTATAGATAGCATAAAAGTAGCATAACAAAACTACATTTGTACAAATGGACCCAATCTTCGATGTATTTCTATTGTATACATGGTGACTTTCTTATATTCCGTTTATTTCCATGTTTGTGATGGCTTTTCCTGGTTACCATAGCACAGGGTATACTAGTCTGGGACCATAAAAAAGTATTTTGTTGTGTAGAACTTATTATTCATTTATTAACTATTGCCGTCTGTAAATATGTAGGTATGTAAACATAAACAAAGCCAACGCGTTTCGTAAACATATAAATCACAATAGAGAAAAGTAGTCTAAGATATTTATGACCTCTCTCCTTTAAATATATTGCCTGTGTCTCATTTCCTCCTCACTTCAATCTTTTCTATTTGGCAACAGTAATCAGTTTTATTTGTTCGACGGACAGTGTTTGAAGGCGTGGTGTTACAACACTGAGTGGCTTTGCTCGTAGATCGAAACATCAAACAGACTTTATGTTGCCCACGCCACCAGTTACCATCACCAGTTTCATTATCTTTGTTTACTTCCCTGATGCGAATCGTTTTCTTTAGGGCTCGTCCACATCATCGCTATAAGTGGCTGAAAATCGACCTACGCAAGGTGCAAGCGCGTGAAATTTTTTCTTAAAATAATTACATAGATATAATATTCCCAGGATTTTTTTTAATCTTAAAAAATAATGAAGTACAGCACCCCTGGCGACCTTTTTACTAAAAGTATTTTTTTAGGACCACCGTTAACGGGAAAGACGAAAGGAGCTGAAAGACGGGTAGTTGGCATTACTAATAAATTTTGAAAAGAAACATACATACATAAACTCACGCCTGTATCCTAGAGAGGTAGGCAGAGACCAGGGACTGCCGCTTTGGAAAGGAAACAAGTAAGTATACGCATTATGAACCCATTTCTGTGTTTTTAAAAGATGAGGTGTCAAAATTCACCCGTGGATAGAATCGTCTTTTTAAAGAGTGTTCAGCAAATGGAACTTTATGCCCAAAAAATGTAGGCACAGATATATAGATAACCGTGCTGGTTAAGTAAAGAAAGGGACTGCATAACTATTAGCCTCTCGCTCACACAATATAAACGGCAATACTGTATGATCCGTGTGGTGCCGGATTAAGAATAGCGTCACTCCATTTCAATCCGTGGATGTCGTAGAAGGCGATTAAGGAAATAAATTACCAGGAGACAGGCAACAGCGTCTTCCTGAGATTCCAAACTCATACTGCGATCTTTAACCCGCCTGCCAAGCGTGGCGATTATGGCCAAACCCTACATGGTTAGAAAAGGGAGGCCTATGTCCTGCAGTGGGCGTCAAATGGCTAATGATGATGATGATGACTGTATGAGCGAGAAGCAAATAGTTGACCAGTCTTTTTCTTTAATTAACTGTTTTTTATCTGTGCCTACATTTTAAACGTCAGTTATAATCGTCTGCTTACACTTGGTTTAATCTGACGATTCCTCCCAAGGGTGAATTTAGACATCTCATCCACTCGTCAGCTGCGACACAGATCTGTGTCCAACTTAGTTTGAGCCACCTATATGTTGCATTCCGCGAGGGCAGTTCAGGGGTTAAAAACACTGAAATGGTTAAGTTCATAACGCGTATAATCAAATACTTGTTTTGTTTTCAAAATTATGTTTATTAGTTTCACCAACTACACTTCTTTCAGCTCATTTCGTCTTTTCCGTCATTGTTTATTTGGAATATCCGCCAGATGCACTTTTGACTCTACACTATAGTTACGTTAACCTAGATGAGGCGGGAAAGCGGCCCTTCTGTAATCGATGACTTTCTATTTTTCGACAGTGTGTCGGATCGGATCACTCGGAAATTTGGCCGTGGGCGGACGTGTTCTGTTTCGTAACTTCGAATGTGCACGTAAGACGAGAGGGTGATAGGCAAGTACTATGGGACCAAGAGAGGTCATACAAACATTGTATTTTACTTTTTACTTCCAAAAGTAGACATGCTAAGTTAATGGTAAATAATATTGAATGTGAGTGATCAAAGCTCAACCAAACCATTTAGAAACTATGATACGTCGTAACGTTTTTAAATAAATATCATAATTAATATAATAGTAAAGTGAGTGCAGGGGATAGCCTGAGATAGCTATGCTCAGGGATAGCCTGAGGATAGCGAGATACCCAGGTTCGATTCCCAGTGCGGGCATGTACCTATGACTTTGCTTTCTAAGTTATGTACCTACATCTGTGAAGTTATAGTAGCAATACCACTCGCTAAAGGTGAAGAAAAATGTCGTTTGGAAACCTGAGTATCTGAGCTATTCGCATATCTCAGAGCTTGAAATCGCCAATTCGCGATGGGCAGGCGTGGTGATTAAGCCCATACTCTCTCTCTCTCTCTGAGAGAAGGCCTGTGCCGTACAGTGGGACGTATATAGGCTGCTTATGAATGTTTGTACTACTCTCTTATATTATAAGTTGACAAGCACCTATGCAAATGTAAAGAATAAAAAGCTTGCCTAAATGCACTGCGATCTCCAATCCGCCTACCAAGCGTGGAGATTACGGCAAAACCTCCCATACAGGGAGAGACCCATGTCCTGTAGTGGACATAGGTAATGCACTACTGCAACAGAGTAGAAGTCTGAAAAAAACGCTAATGGATTTATCTGTAGTTAATTTCCGTAAGTTGAGTTTAAACGGGTTACCGTGGTAAGTAAGCGAGATAACATTAGTTTCAACAGCTATTTTAGGTAGGTAACTGCAGCGATTGTTCTGTAGGAGATAAGTGATATAAATTAGTTTGTGTGGTTATTGCGCGCCGTGAAAGGGCAGGGAATTAATCAAGATCTGTTTGAAGCAGGCTAAGTTTACCACGCAGTGCGGATGGATGTTATCTATAATAAATTGTTCTAAAGACAACGATCACGTCTCTAACTTGTTATAATTAAATTAAATCAGATAAGGCTATGTTAACTGCATACTTACTGCTTGAAACATACGCTTAGACTGATATAGATCTTCGGTCTTCTCGTTCGTTTATACAAAAGTATGTGAGGAAAGCAGTGGTAACGCAGCCTTACATTCGGGAGGTCGTGGGTTCGAATCCCGGCATGTGCTATGCAATGACTTTTGTTTTCTTAGTCATGTGAAGTTTTCCATCGTGAGGAAACCTGAGTGGCTGAGGTGTTCAGTGCTTTAAATTGCCAATTCGCTGCCATATTGTCATACTCTCTCTCTCTCTGAGAGAAGAGCTGTGCCCTGCAGTGGGACGTAAGTAGGCTGCATAAAAAAGTGGGGACAGACATCTTGTTCAGCGGATACAAAGTACATGATAAATTGGCCCAAATTATTATTATAGCCTTGCAAATTATTCGATGTTGCACATTAAAATGCAGATACAAATAAACCTTCTAGCTTTATAGAGTCTAACATTTACATACAATTGCTTATTGATTTACGGAGTTACAATTTAGCTCACTTTGAAGCCTCTGATGACGTGTTATTAGTATCTTGAGTCATCACTGTCAACAGAATTTACATAGTATTCTACACTTGAGGCTGTTAGTGCGTATTTGCATTTTTCTCCGCACACTTTCGTTGTTGGGTCAATGTGCTTCGAACAAGCAGCGGCATTCATGTTTTTGGCCTTTCAGCTCAAATGCTGCGCTGGTATTTTGGACACGGGTATTCATACAGAAATGCCATGAGTAACAATGGGTCTGGGTAAAAGTTTTTCATTGTTGTATTTTGTATACATACCTAAAGTAAATACGTTTCGTGTGAGGATCGTGGGAAGTGGCAGTCCCTGGTCTCTACTTACCCCTCTGGGTTACAGGCGTGAGTTTAGGTATGTATGTTTTTTTCCCTTGGTGGCGCTGATGTTACTCTATGTAGCCCCTTAACAATATTGACTCATTGCACGTCCCAGGAAGTAGGTATTTAATAAGACAAGAAGCAAAAACATTTCAAGTTTATCATAATCACGTTTTATTTTTATACTCTGCATCATCATTGCTTTTGCTACATCGCATTATGTTTACTTAAGTTTGTGATAAAACAAGGTATTCAACTTTTATTTATGTTTAAATTTCGAATATACCTATATATTTAGATATATGCGAAATGCCCATATATTTGGATCAGTATCCTACCTAGTCCCCAACAATATGTTTACTATGACAATCACCTCTAACGTGCCTCTAACGCTAGCTGTGAAGGAAAACATCGCGAGCAAACATGGGTGTCTGAGGTGCTCCATAATTCAGCCCTTGAAAATGTCCGTCCGCGGTGAGCACGCGTTGTAATTAAACCCAAACACTCTCTCTCTCTCTGCGAGACAGCCTGTGCCCTGCAGTGGGACAATTATATAGGCTACATTCAAAAACCAGGCAAGTGCGAGTCGGACTCGCCCACCGAGGGTACCGTACATATTTGTAGGTACTTACATATTATAAATAGTTCAGAAATCGAGTCTCGCAGTTTTTTCCGAGCTTTTCCTGAACTTCAAAGACTAATTGTCTTTGATTTTATGATTTAACCACAAATAGTTTTAATAGGAGTTCGATAACAAACACGGTGACATGAGTTTTTTTATATATTAGATTGTACGGAAAATAGATTTATTTATAAGGTTGATATACAAAACTGCTAATAGATGGCGCTTGTAGTATTAATAAACGCTGAAATATAGTAAAAATATATGTACCTAGTTTGAAAAGTTGTCTATACCCCGGACTCTAATAACAAATTGATTGATTCACGATTCATCACGATGCAAGAGTAGTTTTATATGGAACATACGAAAATACATAGGTACATACATGCAAACGCATACACTAGTTAAATAAAAACCGTTGTTTTCGCCTTTGCTAGTCGGGTAAAAACAAAAAAAGTGTCACAATTTCACGACAGTCCAGACAAGTCTCAGTGAATAAATAAGTGTAGACGATGAATTTGAATTGTAAAATTGCTAGAAAACTCCTGTTGACATTATACAATGTACTGTCTCACAAACTTACGCATACCTGCAGACACAGGCTTAAGTTATTTATTTTCAAAGTTAACACGTAACATCTCAGACCCCGTGACTGGGGTCAAGTGTCAACCTGTAGGTACTAATTAAAAAAACTTATAATTTAACTTTGAAATAAACTTTTTAAATAGTATTTGCATTTTTTTATGTAGCCTATATACGTCCCCAAAACAGGGCAAAGTTCTTCTCTCAGAGAGAAAGTACGGAATTAATCACCGGTATGTGAAACCCTCAGACACTCAGGTTTCCTCACGATGTTTTCCGTCACCGTTAGCGAATGGCATTGCTACTACAACTTCACAAATTTAATTAAGTACAAAATATATAAGCAGTAAGTTTAGTTTCATAGGTTTGCATTAAATATATATAAATAGGTAGCAACTAAAAATACTCAAAAACTGTCATTCCCAAAAGTTAGGATCGAAAAGGTTAATCATCATCAGCCATTTGACGCCCACTGCAGAACATAGGCCTCCTTCGTGGTTTTCATAACCATGAGGGGTTTTGCCATAGTCGCCACGCTTGGCAGGCGGGTTGGCGATCGCAGATGCGGTTGGAATCTCAGGAAGATGCTGCTGCCCGTCTCCTGGTAATTGATTTCCTTAGTCGCCTTCTACAACATCCACGGAAGGACATGGAGTGACGCTATTCTTAATCCGGCGCCACACGGAGAGGTTAATATATAGCCTTTATATATCTATTAGGCGCGGTTCAAAAAATGTTTCGAGTACAATTTTGTGCAAAAAGGGCTTGTATAACATTAAAGATTATTTGAACGTCAACGATGTCTGGCACTAAAATCCGTGCATGCAATTTAGAAAAAGAATTTAAATTCTGTTAATGATAGGCCAAGTTCCTTTCCAAGCGAAATCTGTGGTAAAGTACATATGTTTAATTTGTAACGTTTATTAAGTCGGAATATCAACCAGACAAGGACATCACAAATATGGAAATACACCCAAACTGATGCCATTTGTTCAAAATTTACTTCTCATTAACAATCGGCCCCAGTCTGGATGTACTTTTTATGTTTGTAACGTCCTTGCCTGGTTACCATAGCACAGGGTACCTATCCGAGTAACCTGGGACCAGGTCAAGTGGTGGTTATTATTATTAATCAATATCGTATTGTGTGGAAGTTATTATTATTAATTAATATTACGATTACATATGACATAAGCAAATAAGAACAAATCTTACAATTTCCCAAACCTATATGGCTATCAAGCAGTCTCTACACTTTACTCCTACAATATAATGATATAATACGGCAATACACCGTGATCTCTGACCCGCGGCATGGCATCACACGGGCGGATTCAAAGACTCAAAGAGCGTAATGTACGTGCATCTGCCTTACAGATGTTAATCGCGACCCGACAGCCATATAAGCACGAAGAATCGCGCTAATACCCGGGTCATTTGTGCAGTGGACGTCATCATAGCTACCTAAAGTTTGCTAACGTTTTTGTTACGGATTTTTTTTGTAATTACTGTCTTGAAATGTGAAAGGAGAAATTTGGGAAAAATTGTTCATTTCATTATTTATAATATGGATACGTGTGTCTGAAATAAAATGAATTATTATGGCTGAATTAATAAAATTATTATCACCCGATGATGATGATTATTTAAAGTAGTTGCAATTGTCAAATACCTACTTATGTGTAATATTTTGTTGATTTGATAAACCAAAAATCCCACAAAGCTTCTAAGCCCATGTCCAATTAGTTACTTCAACCAGCCTATTCCTTTTCAAGACCAGAATCGCTCTCATCTCATTTCTGGCCTAGTCTCCTATTTTTCCCGATAAAATCAGTCTTATGATTCTTATTATGATCTTTACTTGACCTGAGTGAATATTTCCTCTCGATTCCTGGTATTCAGTAGTACCTACAATTGATAATACGTGCGTCATTGTTTCTCCCCGCGTCTTGACTCGACAAATTAACAGTTACTATACATCATCTCCGAGAGCTGTAATACTGTCATCGCTTCTATTCTATCACTCGGTTCAATTTGTTTGCTGCGCGGTTCAATTAAGAGTGATCTTTGTGGTAACAACTTTCGTTTCCTTTGGCGATGATTCACGAGCAGGGAATACATTAAATTGTACAAAAGTTTTATTTCAGCGGGCCTGTTTTTTTTAATACTTTTCCGCATCAGACTGTCAAGAGACAGAGGAGGCTGGGCCACGAAAGAGAAGTGCCCATGCCCAGCGTAGGTAGTACTATTATAACGCGAGGCACGCGTTTTTAGTGTCAAAAGTCGCGACCCTCCAGTACCTAGGTAGGCAAATACAAACATTTTAGAGCAAACGCGTGCAGCATGACTATTCATAGGCCTCAATTGATTATTATTTAAATATACTCATCATTATTTGCATTTATATACAACATTTTCCTTTTAATTGAAAAGTTTTAACACAACGTTTAATAGGAAACCTGAATATGCCTGAGATTATGATTTCCGGAACAATGTTTAAGTACGAATCAGACCTTCGGTTTCCTCCTATAATGTGAGAACAAAGCGGTCATGTGAGAATGAGTCGCGGCAATTATTTATGCTCGTGATTACCCCCATGAGTCACGGCGTGAGGAAGCGGCCATCACTACATATGGGGGAGTGTGTGATACATAGCGCCCTTGGATTCACAAGACTCTCTCAGTAGCTGCGTGAATTCCATATTCCAGATTTCAATTTATTTCTTTCGCTGACAGTTTGCATTTATTTAATTAGGAAGAGGGATATGTACTTACCATCACTGGTACGTATACAATTTCCTGCACTAATTAAAGGAAGAGGCTGTGTGTCGATATAGAAAAATAAGATAAGATAAGAATATTCTTTATTGCACACAAGAAGCGAGACATAAAACATGAAAGTTACAATAAAAAAGTACAATGGGGGGCCTAAAAATATTTACAAACATTACAATTCTTCCGCTTTCGAATTCCGGCATGAGAAGAGACCAAATTCTAAACAGTGCTTTCGGTACAATCTGTTTTACAAAGTTGCACTAAGCGAACTTGTCAATCTTGTTCGACAATAAGCATTCTACGGTCCTCGATCTAGCTAACAAGACACACTAGATATGATATTGAAAAGAACGGAAAGTCTTACTGAATACCAGAGTTCAACAATATACCTACACGAAGTAACTGGTGAGCAATATCATTCATTATACATCATCGATATATTTAGGATTTACTCATGTCAGTGCAGCCTATTCTACGTACCCTTTTCACAGGCTAGTTCAGTTTGCAGTTTTATAAAACGGGGCCCGCATGACATCCACCTTCTCTTATATTGGCCAAAATTGATTCTCCATAGGGTTCCTCTAACTTTTTTTTATTCTTTAATCCTTTAGTTATAAAATTGACGTAGCAAGTGACCTGACATTCTTCTTCTTTTACATTCGATCGTCTTCATTTCATAATCATCATCGTCAGCCATTTGACGCCCACTGCAGTACATAAGCCTCCCTCATAGTTTTCCAAGCTTCCCAGTCTTGTGCCGCACGCATCCAGTGTCTCCCCGCCCCGTAATTTACTCTCTCTATAACCCATCTAGGCCCGTATAGGTCTGTTAAATCACAAGTGTAGCCATTTCAAAGTTGATCTTACAACTTAGCAATCTAAGGCGTATTCTCTATCCACCTCTATCTTGTATTATAAGTACAACTCGCTAAGTTATCGGATTAGACGGAGCATTGACTCTCCAGCGGATATTCATAGCCCGGACACGCGCAGATGGTACTAATTACAACAACACACAATGCCGTTTGTTTATTCCATCCAAAACACTGGAAATATATCTCGCAGAGTGGGTGGTCAGCGAGAACTAGCCTGACCGCCCGATAACCTGAGGAATAGAGCTGATCAATATACGTAGTTCGTTGTGGTTCTAGGTTAAGTTAGGTCAGTTCTATATTGGAACCATATAGCTTGTATAATTGGTAAAAACCTACTTTAAATTCAATGGTCTTGTAGGTATACATGTAAATCTCGATTGCATTTGCTCACTTCACAATGTGTTACTGAAATAACGCAAAATCCTGAAAACCGTTTCATCAGTATCAATAGTTAGACCACTTTCAACCACTTATAGTTTTCTGATTTTTCCCTGTACGCTATTACTTATCGTATAATACGATAATATTTTTTGACAATTGATGTCGACGGAAAGTACCCTATAAATTTAGATACCCTTGCGTGTCCAAATATACGTTTTTGCGGCACAATCGGCCGTACCTTTTTACGTTAAATTAGAAGTTTGATTTTGTCATTTATTATACCGGGCGGTATTCTAGTCACCTGACAAACTTTGAGGAATCTTTCTACTCGTCAATACAAACAACTTCTACTATGGGGCCAAACAAATCAGAGCATAATATAAGTCTGCTGTTTCATACATTTGGTGTAGTACTGCTTCTACCTTATGTATAGAACAGCCCATTTATTTTATGCTATTATTTGTTTGGCCCTATAGTAAAAGTTGTTTATATATATGAGTAAAAAGCCCCTTTAAAGTTTGGTTAAAATGCCACCCGGCAGACCTGAGTATATGGTTTTAATTTTAACTCGATATCTCCACGCGTTCTCCAGCTAAAAGGTCTTGACAGACAGATGGACGGACGGACGGACAACAAAGCGATCCTATAAGGGTTCCGTTTTTTCCTTTTGAGATACGGAACCCTAAAAAGCATCATGAAAGGAAAGAAAGAGGAAAAGGGAAGCTAAGAGAAATGTATTTTGATGAAATTAAGAGGTTGAAACCACAATCGACAGGTTTACTTCCAAAACTAGGTACCTATCACAAAGTATCAGCAATGTTTCTACTTTCTAATATGTATATAAAATTATCGTGTCACACTGTTTGTTATCGAACTCCTCCGAAACGGTTTTACCGATTTTTATGATTTTTTTGTGTATATTTGGTAGATCTGAGAATAGGTCGTAGGCTAATAATATGGCAAAACAACGTTTTCCGAGTTAGCTAGTCTTAATATAAACGCTAATAAGTGTGTCCTGATGTGTTTCAAAAAGTTACCTTTTCTTTACATGTTATTTTCAGGCAAAAAGAAGAGTGATCTTGTTATCTATGTGTATTTGTAGAGTAGGTAAAATGTTCAAAGAAGCCATACGCTCCTTGTTCATACTGACCGGAAATTCTTTAACTTCAGCGGTGGTTCGGCTACCACTCAAGTGGTAGCCACTCGAGATTACTGTAACACCTCAAATAGATCTACCCAAGTGAGGTTTTTAGTGATTCTACCACTTGAAAGCTTCAACTTGAGATATATGAGTATAGGAATGAATACTATTTCTGTTTCCTTTTAAGATGTATCAGATTTAACTTTTGAACTGAACAGATTGTATCTATTTATGTAAGTAATTGACCTTTTATTTCGGTGCATCGTCCCCGTAAGAGTCACGTTAATGTCGAAGGATTTTTTTTTATCTATTTTATCTAATCCAGATTGATTTGAACGACCCGGAAATTGCAGTAGCCGTTGTCAAAACTATTCATTTATGGTAAACAAATGTTGGTCTCTATAGAAATAACTTAAAAAATATTTTCAGATCGCAGCCATTTGGGTCTTCTCTTTGGAAGCTTGACAAACTGGTCAGTAATATGTTTTCAAACTTACAGAGTGCATCAAACAGGCCTTTTCTACTCATAAATGCAAATAACTTTCAATATAGGGCCTATACTTTGATACCTGCTCTAACGAATGCACGAAACACCTAATAATTTTATCACCATATTAGAGTTGATTCCATAAAACAAGTTGTTGTTATTTTTAAGTAGAACTTGCTTAGAATGTTAAAAATATGCAAGCGTGTGAGATGCCAGAAGTCTATTTTCCCCAGACATATCGGTCGGCCCTGCTCAGTGCAAAATAGCGATAAAACCACGGCGACGTTTATAGACTGTTCTCACACCGATCCGGTGTCCAGCGCAAGAGCATCGGCGAATAAACTTCGTATTCGAATTGCCAATTTAATGTAAAGTCGGTCGGTCAAGTTTATGTCGGGGCAGCTGGTAATCTTGACTTCCAATATCGATATTTTAGTATTACATTGGAACGGCTAGCTGCCTGCAGTGGGATAATGTTGACGACAAGCATATTCACGACACATTGCGCCGATCGAGTAGACCTCGTATTTATTTATGACTCGCGTCGCTTATACATAGTGATACATTTAACGAGTCCAGTCACAATTATTTATTAGGTAAAATTAATTGCCTTAATTCCCGACATTTCGGCAGCGTTGAAGTTACCGTTGTCACGTGACCACGGTAAGGATTAGAACTCTTTACACGATCAATTGTACATCTCAACTTTAGTTTCCTTTTGTCCCACGCCGTAAAATTTATCTCTCACAGATTTATGCTTTGCTCCAAGACAAAAGACCCCGCAGTTATTGTTTCTAGGAAGCATCAGCGTTCCAACCGTACATCAACTTTCGAATCATCAGTGTGGAAGACAAAATTCATACTCTACGTAATAGACTACGTTCAGATACTGATACTCATATGTCCAATATAGGGATATAGTGATCCGAAAAAGAGAGGTTTCCATCAATACGAACAACTTTTACTATAGAGATAACTTCCAAATTGCAAAATACATATCAGGGCCTAGATTCTGTTAATGCATTGTAGTAACATGACAACTGCATGAACATGGCGGTTTTCATTTCATGGCTGCTCTAAGTCTACGCGGGCACACCCATCAAACCTTCTAGGCGTCAATGGTACGAAAAAACACGTCACGTGACCCGACAGTGTACCTGTCATTATACTACAATGCACTAACGGAATCGAGGCCCTGGTATTCCATTCTAAGATTAAGGCAAAAAATGTCTGGAACAGCGGATTTATTCTACCCAATTTTTAACCCTCCCTTTTAAAATGTACTTATGTGAGGGGACGGTGTTACACCCTGTATACATCATGCTCAGAAAGCTTTAGAAGGTACCCTCACTAGACTAAATCTAGTTATCATTATTGCCATTTGAATCAACATTATCTAAGTGAAGCCTAATAATATGGTAACGAAATTAATCTAGATTTTCCCGTGTGCTCTGCTAATATAACCGTTTCTCTTCGCGTCGGCAGATTCATCCAATATATTAGTTTAATACGACGTTGTTCTCAGTGGGGTGCTCATCTACATATCTCATTACTGTGCCGTGATACCAGCTGCCGACTGGCGCCACGTATGACGAGTAACGACGTATGTAAATCCATTTATTAATCTGAATTCCCTTGTTCTATTTTAGAACAATGTTCTTGATAGACCCACCGTTGATATTTTTTTAGGGTTCTGTACCTCAAAAGGAACCAACGGAACCCTTGTAGGATCACTTTGTTGCCGGTCCGTCCATCCATCCGTCCGTCCGTCCGTCCGTCCGTCCATCCGTCCGTCCATCTGTCCGTCCGTCCATCCGTCCGTCTGTCTGTCTGCCTATCCTATACCCTTTATCTCGGGAACGCGTAGAGGTAACGAGTTGAAATTAAAACCATATACTCCGGTCTACAGTTCCTTGAAGCTGTGAATAAATCAAATTTTTAAGTTAACTTAAAAAAAATACGGCTTAGTCGTTGAAGTTCGGAAAAAGCTCGAAAAAAACGCGAGACTCGATTCCTGGACTATTTATAATATGTAAGTACCTACAAAATTGTACGGAACCCTAGGTGGGCGAGTCCGACTCGCACTTGTCCGGTTTTTTATAAATGGGACGTCAGGATTTTTGTCAACTCGTTCAGCATATTCGTCAAGTTTCATTTGTTTACCCGATGCTTACCTGAAAATAAGGAAAAATACATAAGTCAATAATGTTTCAAAGTAGAACAGCGTACCTAATACTGTAATGTAAATTACTCGGAGGCAAATAGAAAATGCAAACATTTGCACAAGAATCTACTAACGATCTATAAGACTGTCTAATGGATTGTTTTTAACTGTATTCTAATTATTCCAACCTCGTTTAGGTTGTTGCAATAGAATCTATACGAGAAATTGAACCTGAGTAGGCAGGTACCTAGTATTACCTCATGCCATATAAGCATACTACACATATACTTCCCAAAGCAGGGCGGTAGAAAAAAAACTATTCTAAAAGTACTGACAAAAGTAAAAACAATTTTTCTGTATCAAAAACGATGTATAGAAATGTTTTTGTAGTTTTATGGCTTATATTAGCAACATTTGTTAAAAGTATTATTATTTTAAAATAATTAAAATCATTATTCTAAAATAACAAAAAATTATACAATGCTCCATGTGGCACCGGATTAACAATAGCGTCACTCCATTTCCTTCCGTGGATGTCGTAGAAGGCGACTAAGGAAATCAATTACCGAGAGACGGGTAGCAGCGTCTTCCTGAGATTCCAACCGCATACTGCGATCGTCAACCCGCCTGCCAAGCGTGGCGATTATGGCAAAACCCCTCATGGTTATGAAAACCACGGAGGCCTATGTCCTGCAGTGGGCGTCAAATGGTTGATGATGATTATTGATGATACAATGTTTGAGCGAGAGAGAATATCAAAATCCTACTAATATTATAAATGTGAAAGTTTGTGAAGCTGTTTGGATGTTTGTTACTCAATCACGCAATAACGGCTAAACGAATTTACATGAAACTTGTCGTACAGATAGACAAAGACCTGAATTACTTACTGAATTACGAATTACTTACATAGCATACTTGATTGCGTTCCCGTGAGATAATATTTATTTTTAGTTTAAAATAGACGGCGTTTTGCGAGCGAACGTTGTGTTTAAAAAATAGATGGCGTGGTGCAAAAATCGTATAAACGGATTCTGTGGCGGTACGAAGTTCGCCGCCTCCAAAATATTGGTGTAGGCACTGATTATTTATTACCACAATTTTACCCTGTACTTACTATCTACTAACTGTTTTATCTTTTTAACACGACTGTCTAAACAAACAGGAGTGTAATGCGATGTTTTTATTTTATACGACAAACAAAGCATATATCGTAGGCGGATGAATAATTAAAGCTTTTACAAGCGGTCCATCAAGCCCATGATTGATACCAAATTACAATTCTGATATTGATACAAGAAGACTTTCTTTATTATATCTAAAGTGTTTTAACAGTTATCATAAGGCTATTAGTTTATAAAGAGTTGCCCTTGCGCCTACGCCTCCTGCCTGTCTCTCCCTAAAGTACGCTCAACTATTACAGTAATTGATTTAGATTATAATTATGGTGCTTCGATGGTATCAAACTTGTGTGTAAACAGTAATTGTAGCATGCTTTTTGAAGTACAAATTGTTTGTTACATTGTTTGAGGCTAATCTGATAAAGGGCCTCTTTTGGTGCCGAACCAAACGATTAAGATCTATAAAGAGTATTTGTATTTGGAACGCGTTTAAGAAAATAAACAATGGTCTACATATGGGGCCTGCTGGGTTTGAGATAAAAAAGTGTAATAGTAAAACCAGCCAGAATCAAAGTAGCGGTGTCGCGTTTCATACAGTAGCTTAGGGTTATGGGTTATGAATGTCTGATAGAGGCGTCCTTAAAACGCATCGCATCCGCTTCGTTGCAGTGCAGGCCGTCCTTATTTATGGTAATCTTAGAGTTCCGTTGCTGTAAAAGTAAATCATCTGAGAATATTTTGTTCAACTGTAGGTATGTACAACAGCTAAAAGTATTTTTTCTTTTGAATGAATTCTGTTTTAGCCCAGTATAGGAACAAAGTTGACTTATCTTAAACCGTCCAGAGGGTCTATTTGATGAACTGAAACGTTCACTGAACAGAAAGAAATCTATTTACTGTATAGGTTCCTTTTAATTTTAAAAAGATTCGCTTGCAATTGTCTGTTTACATGTTTGCTAAACTGAGAATTTAGCAAAATTGTAAAAAGGGCAACATAGTACCTATCTACTAAAAAATAATACATAGAAAATTTTTGATATTTCTCACATTAATTAATCGTCAACGAATTTACAGTCAATAACAAAGGCTCCGCTCTCTGTGATTCAGTAAGTGAAAAATACTTATGTTACAAACATACTACTTATAAATACTTATGTTCAAAGGCCCTCAGACTGGTATTATTTATTTATACTTAGCTAGTTTTTAAAGAACGACGATCGCAGTTTAAATATAAGTCATGCCTATTTATATTTAACCACCGAAAAATTATTCTAGGAGATTTAGGACAAGATAATTTGTCCAGCAGTGCTAAAATTCCCAGCTCATGTTGGTTTTCATCAAGTGTTACAGAACCCTGGTGTTAATTACAGTTTTTTTTTTCCGTCGAGCCGCACCCAACTCATATTATAAGCGCGGTAATAAGCCAGGCGAGATGAAAGACAGCATTTATGAGCAAAGCCGGGTGTTGGGTTACTAACAAATACCAAACATTTAGGCATACCATCGCAGCTGTTTGTACACCGTGTGTTCTTTTTTAAAATTTTGTTGGGAAGGCAATATACTGAGGATTTTTCGTTGGTAACAGGATTAATAGCTCATATGGAGCACAAAATATCAATCTACTTAAGACTACGTACGGGTATATACATACGAAAATAGTTGATGTATAGGTAGCCATTTGGCGCTAGTAAATAAAAAATAAAAAAAGGGAAGTTCTAAGAACAAAACATAAAAGAAATAGCGTCTATAGATTATGAAAGATGGCATGCTTTCAGACTATGACATCACGGAGCAACGACCGTTGAATGTGGCTGCCGTAAAAATCGTACAACGTCCGTGAGGATTCGCATTCAAAACAAACCACAGATTCACTTGTTTAGTTAAATTGCAAAGGGAAAAATAGAATTCTAGTTATCTTCCATAAGGCTCTTAACAATCACGTTAACATTGAGTAACTTCTTGTAACGTGAGTTACATTACTTCTTGGTCAAACCTCATGAAGTATAGATTGTCGTGGAGTAAGATTCCGAGTCCTGCCAGAATACCAATACTGTTTCATTGTGTTTTGTATGTATTGTTTGTTTGCTTTTATTCTGTAAAATCTGCTAATATTTTTTTATTATTTGTGGGTAAATGCAAGTAAATAATTTATCTAACAACATATCTAATACAGATCGGTGTTATCACCCACGCACTAACAACACATTAGGTCGCTGTCAGATAAGTCCTACTTGCTCGAGACTAGAATTTATTGCTGGACTTTCTCGCAACTTACAAGTACCATAGCATTAAACTATGTCAACCTTGAAATAGTCATCTTTACTAAACGGGTCTTCTTCATTGGTTTCTTGGTGAATACTAAAAGATGGGTTTATTTAACATTCGAAGGCGGGTCTCAAACTCACAACAGGAAGGTCCGCGCTTTATTTTGAGAAGTCACGATCATGATGGAGTTTTGATTACCTAAGCATGACTCAGCGGAAGTTTCCCCAGAAATATTGGTAGGCCAATTTATATCAGTGCAAATATGTTTGTCTCTTGGAAGCCATACAACACGAGTCGATACATTGGTAATTTAATATAATTTTGTGGCTTAGGGGCATGAAATTTACATTTAATTCTGTAAAGCCAATAGAGTAAATTGGTATGCATAATTCACTGCGTTTGTATTTTCATTCGTCCAGAGGTTGAAGATCGAGAGCAGAATATTTTCGTCAACAGTTGTTTCTCAGTAATCTTGATAAAGAGCGATAAAACCACAAATCGAATACATTATGCATTGTTACTATTCAAAGGGTAAAGCCATCGGACAAAACGTGAGATCAATATCGGATTGATTTTGTTCATAATGTTCACATCAAGATTTTACGATTTCGAATGAGGTACGAAAGTCCATACTTTGTACTGTGGTCAGCGCATCAACCTTTACATTGTACTTGCAGAGTCAGCCAGTAGTATATCTACACGTGACGAAGAGCCGCAAGCACAGGTATAGTCCGCACAGATCTTTTTGGCGGTAGCGTGAACGTAGTCACAGATCGTTTGGACATCGCTTACTGTCGTTACAGTGAATGTGTGAGTAATTCATGTAGTGTGATGCGTAGTAAATTACAATTAGCATTGAATTTTAAGTCAAAATTCAATGCTATTAGTCAATTACTAAAGTAGTCAATTACTCACACATAAACTGTAAAGACAGTAAGCGACGTGTAAACGATCTGTGACCATGTTCACGTTACCGTCAAAAAGATTTGTGCTGACTATACCTATGTCCTAAGCTCAGTTTTTTTTTATGAGGAGTTAGATGAAATTTCTGTTCCTAGCTTTATCCGGTCCCCGTGATACAGCGCTTACCGTGTGTGGAGATCTCAGGGCCAGTTTCTGAATTCTGAGAATTTCGCTGAGTAAATAGTTGACCGTAGTGCTGTCTCTTCGAATTTCTCAGAAAAGAGGGTGACAGAACGTTACTTAAGTATTTAATTAGTGAAATTCTCAAGTCTGAAACTGGCCCTATGTTTCTCATCTAAATATGCGCTGATTTAAGTTGGTTGTTATGAAAGAAGATGTGTTTGAAAAAGTTATTACTGTATCGTAAATTATTGCTATCTACATGCCACCATTGAAATTCCGTAAACGTCGCGTTGCATATAATGACAAGTTATTAATTATTGAATATGAAATATTCTTAAAATTAAAGGGAAAGAAAACAAATGTCGTTCAAACAATTTGTACCTACTTTATATTTAGATGTATTAGAGTTACCTCCAACGCGGTTTAAAAATGTTTTAAGCACATTCTGAACAAAAAAGCTTACTGTAGTATCAAAGATTATTTAGAAGACAAATATGTTTGGCACTAAACAGTAGATTAATATTAATTACAGGACGACTAATATTTGAAAACTCTGTTAATTAAGTTTCGTGTTTTGAAAAGAATAAATGTGGAATTTATTTGTTAGTTTCTTCTCCACATAATCTATTGTGAAAGTAACAACTTTGACGTTCATTAAGTAAAGATTCTGTTTTTATAATGAATAAAAATTTGAATTGAATTGAATTTCAATTGTTTCTCTTGCTTCTAAGGACTATTTTAATCTGCGAAACTTTAGCTCGAGTGCCCGCTGCAAAATGTTTCTCCCCGTTCGAGGTAACAATTTTACATCCTTCCACCTATTTGCTTCCGTGTCATTGTTGCGTACCCCGCGGCCTGCACTAAGCACTAGAGCCTATTCACTCACTTGACAGCTCAACCAATATTAGTATTACACCTCCCGTAGACCTTAACTCAAGGGAGGAAGGACAGTATTAGATTTAGCGGGATGTAGAGATATGGTGGGCCACGGCAAAGCGCATTTCACAGTTCGTTGCATATCCTAATTGCCATGCGACGGTCTATGAACACGACAAATTCATATGCACCTTCCACACTTTGTCCACATGAAGTGACAGTTCTTTCACATCGGTGATCGGAGTGGACAGAATATAAATATCTACAGTTGGAGAAGATACTAACACCGAGCTTTTAATTCCCAAAATTCGTTATCAGAACAACTTTAGGTCATGGATAATCGTGATATTTACGTATATGGTAATTTTTAATTAGGTGTTCAAACTTATGAAATCGAAAATAATTCAAACTAGGTGTCGTGGCAGACTCTAGTCTGGTCTCTGCCCTCCAGGATACAGGCGCGAGTTTTTATTATGATGTAATGTTCAAATTCTAGGTTCTTTCTATCTTGTCGTTTTTCAATTTCCCACCTACTACTGAGCGATAGCCTTAACAGCTCCATTTTATGTCTCTTCGCCTGCTGTAATTTTATATTCGAATGATTTTCGGTATGTCGCGTTCTCTCAGTGATCGGGGCACTGATCAGCCATAGCAACGAATGAAAGTCGCAGTCACAGCGCGCGAGCAACTGTGAATAGCAGTTTAATTCAATATTTAATTAACATGTTTGCATACGGAGCCAAATAAAAAGACCGTCGACTTACTTCTTGTGCATTTTCACGTGCTTATACTTTGTCGATGCCTGGTGATGTCTTTTTTAAGCAATGCCCTTTGATATATTAAGTTCAATGTATACTACATGACCTGACAATCTAGGTCCTGTCCAAATCTAAATTTCGGTGAATTTATTTGTAATGGTTTTTTGAAATCCCTTTTACAGTAAGTACATTTAAAAAAAAATTCATTACGTCCAGCCGTTCTCAAGTGACGTGCGTACCACCTTGGCGACACCGCCAACGGACGGCGTTTTTGACCGATTTCAGTAGGTCCTTTCTGCAATACTCAGAATATCACATAATAAAATCACAAGAATGTCAGCGTGATATAGAAAGTCCTCATATAAGGCCGTATATTTATTTCAAAGTTGATTACACAAGACATTTTGCATAATTTTTTTTCTCTGAATGACTAAAAATATTTAACTCAAAAACAATTTTTTTCATCACTAAAACATCTAGTTACAAAGCCGCTACAGTTTTGCTCAAATATTATTGCGGCTCAGCGTAAGCTCAAGCTGACCTTACTCGTGTCCCCTTCTTTCAGTGCCATCGGTGTGGTCCTGTACCAAATATAAATCTAGTGCTGGGCTTGTAATTACAACTATCGGCGCATCGGGACCGCCTATCCCGATAATGCTATTGATATAAGCATATTTAATTACCCGATGTTTGTGGGCGGCGGTGGGAATGTCCACTTTCCTATTTGGCCCTTTAATTACAGACTATTGTCCTATCGGAAACATAGGTATAAATTAATGTAAACTAAATACTTTAACAAAGAAACACCTGGAGCGTTGCTCCGTACCATTCATGTCTTAATGTGATAGGGTCGTCAACAAAGAATAGTAATCCAAAAGTAACTGTAAAGCCTGAAACGTTAGATTGGATAGGCACTACCAAACTTTGATATAATACGTAATCGTATAAACTGTACGTATAAACTATAACAAAATAAGTACATACATATATAGGAGTGAAAAACAGCTAAGAATATAATACATATATTATTAGCTCTGCGAATCAGAGCGAAACCTGGTCGGACTCTTACGACAAAAACCAAGTAAGTTTATCCGGTATTAAGTTAATAATGGGTAGTGCTTACGAAAGTTTTTGTGTATACATATATAATGAGAAAATGCATATATAATATAAAATACATATATAATGAGAAAATGTAACAAAATAGTCTCGCCCGCGACTTCTTTAGCGCAGGATCCTATGTCACTCCGCGGCTTCTAAGCTAGATTCGCACAAACGTACCTTTGCAAATATTAGATAGATAGATAGATAGGATAGAGAAAACTTTATTGCACAAATTTATTAGCCTAATCTTTATCGCCAAAATAAAATTCAAAAAGTATAATGACATGAAATTCCTTAAATACTAAATTCTTCATGATCAGCCTAAAGTAGACGACAAACTCTACTACCAACGCAGACTTTCACGAGGCGTTAAGTGCAAAAACACAGCAATCTCCCACTCTCATAATTTCCAGTAATGCAGTAGATATTTTTGTTCTCTTTACAATAAATTTGATCATGGGATGAAATTAGGATGAACTTAATTTACACACTTATGCCTATTTCAAACAGAAGATGTTGCAACTTAAGTCCTAAGAATTAAGACATAAAGCTAATATAGACATGTCGCCTACAAACACCTGATGAGATGCAGATGGAGTTATTTGAGCAGGATCATCTTTTAAACGTCAAGTGCAGTCAGCGACATCGGGATTCCTGACCGCCCTTATGTCGTGGGAGTTAAGAGCTAACAAGGGGTAGTTCCAAGCGTGGCGGACTTTATCGACGAGTCAGTATGAAGTTCATTGTACCAAGTGCGATGCCCTTGCGTCTCGCGCTACGCTCATCAACGCTAATCTGTGTTGTAGGTAGTCTTATTAATTACGAAATAGTAAAGTCGCTTTAACTTTGTATTTGTGAGTCTTAACTAGAAGACAGAGGCTATTAATGCTGGATTAGATAATGGATTAGTAAGTTGTTGTATCCCCATGTTTATATCCTGATGGTGTGTTGTTACTTCGCTTTAACTATCTCTGTGTAGGCATTTTTAAGGACAGCTAGAATGAACCCTTTACACTTTAAGGAATGTTCATTAATTGAGTAGGTAACACTTATTATTATGTAACACAATTTTAACCACTTTTTTTCTTGCGTAAGGTGGGTTTACGCAAGAAAAACGGTCATATTTTAACAGGGTGTAAGAAATTCCCCATAATAAATATCCTTATACTTTCTAATGTTCTAGGGTGCTACTCGTCATACGAACGGCTTTTACTGTCAAGAAACCTTCAAAATTATTATGAAGCTTATTATGATTAAAGAACCGATAGAGAGTAAGAATGGGCAGAATCTTCTCTACATCGGTCAGTGCGGCTTCTTTCACTTATTCATAAGGAAACTTGAATGCAATAATCTCTATATCATCTCCGACACACAGGATACAGCTATCACCGAGCCCAGCGATCAATTTGTAAAATATCCACATTCAATGCAGCAGCCGGATTTTACTTTCAAATTACACTTCTTTATTTATCTTCATTCAAGATAATTTACACACTTTACGTCCTATTCACTTACTGTGTTTCTATCTTTTGTGAAATACCTTTTCTTGCAATGAAGAACTTGCACAAAAAATGTTTTAATATAGGTAATCGGAGAGGCCATGTTAAACCATAAATAATGATTTTTTTTCTATACGACTAATACTTTTCATAATATGACCTACCAAAACTGCGAGCTGCCGATGCGAACTGCGATCGCCAGCCCGCCTGCCCAGCGTGGCGATTATGGCAAAACCCCTCATGGTTATGAAAACCACGAGGGAGGCCTGTGCTCTGGAGTGGGCGTCAAGTGGCTGATGATGACCTACCAAAAAGTCACTCTAGTCACGTGGTATAAAAATGAGCCATACAAATCTGAGTCAAACTATGACGTCACAACTTGCACGTACCTAACACCTTGGAATGCATGAAGGGTTTATCAATGTTCGATTTATCCCGTAAAATAATGGTTTTATGCATCTACACCCTTTTTAGAAAACGTTTAGAAATTTTTTTTTTTTACTATTATTAGACGCTTAATGGCGATTAAGAGTCTCTTTGAGAGTAGGCCTGTGCCCTGCAGTGGGACGTATATAAGTTACATAAAAAAAAAACACACGGCCGGGATAGTACGAAAATGTAATGAAATTCGCGTACTTGCGTTAGGGTTCTGTTTTATTTCATTCAACCACCACGCGGTTGCTGGTAGGGCCTGCAAGTGTGTTCAATCCCTAAGGGTCTGTGTTACATAATTAATTCAACCTACTCTACTATTTTTATTTATGTAAGCGTACCTACTAAGATCGCAACGGCCGGCACAACGGCAATGCGACGGATGCATAATCATTGCTTTGCCCACCAGTTTCCTCTAAAACGCAACACGCCGTTTCTTTATTGAACAGGCACTTTTGTTCGAAAGCGGAAACTAGCAAATGGTCAGTCAACAAATCATAATAATGGCTCCGAATCAGAAACACCATTAGGACTGTCACTGCGGCTCTGAAGTGTTCGTGTCTGAGTCGCGTGCGCGAACGAGACCAAGCCTTTTAGTCGCGCCTTGCTGTGGCGAACTATGTACATGGGCGAAATTATTTTTACTTTGTTTTCAGTCATGCAATCATGTTTTCAAGAAGCGGTGGCCGCGCATCTCATTCCACAGGTCGTGGGTTCGAATACCACCAGGTACCAATGACTTTGTATTCTAACTTACGTACATTTGTGAAGTTGTAGTAGCAATACCTCTCGCTAACTGTGAAGGAAAATATCGTGAGGAAACCCTATTGTCTGAGGTGTTCACATACCCCAGCGCTTCCTACGTACAATGGCGCAACTATGAGACTAAGTGCGGAAATCTCAGTTCCAACTAACTAACTCATGTTTTCATGTATTAATAATTTTATAATAATTTATGTAATTAATTTAATTCACACGCCAATGGTGAAGGAAAACATCGTGAGGCAACCCTCGGCTTAGTTGGCTCCGCACGTATTGACTTGTCTTTCCTGTGAGCTAGGCCGACTAAGCTGTCAAGATGGTATAGGAGCTGGGCAAGCCTACTCTAACTAAAAAACAATGTCCCAGGCACTGCAGCGTCCGAGTGGTCCCTTCACCCATCTGGTGTGAGTGATGGTACCACTGGACGCTGTATAAATCATCTCATGACGTAGATGCGAAAGCTAAAGTTTTTTTTGTTACTCTGTAACCTGATTTTAGTTCGTTAGGTATCTTAAAAATCTCATAGATTATGGTAAGTTCAAACTTTAATCAACTTACCTAACGAAGTGGCCCAACTAAGTCAAACTAAAACATTAATTAAATATCTTAGAACGTAACGACCATGTAAAATAGATAAAATGAAGATAAAAGTTACAATTACGACGGACTATAACACTAATCCGTAACCAGAAGGGTTTGTCATGGTTCTTACGTATGTTCCGTCACTTGACCGTTAAGCTGGGCTTATGGTCGTCAACTTAATTTCTTTAATTGAAAATTAATCGCTTTTTAGGTGTAGGAAATTACTAGAAAGTGGTTCTGTCTAACCATGGATTTTTCTTATTTCCATTTTCATTTCCATCAAGGTACAGGAAGGAAATAGTGGTCAATTTGGTATGCAGGGAGTATCAAATCCTCTTATGTTAAAAATTAAAAATTCTTTCATTAGGTGTAACAATAGGTGTGACGACCTCATGGCGCACCGGTAGTATATCTGCATACCATGCGAGAGGTCCCGGGTTCGAACCCGGCTGGGGACAAAAAACCCCCCAGGCCTTGTATGTTTACAATGTATGTGCCTGTAGGTATGTAAATGTTTATGTAATGTTTAATTGTAAAACGCCGGCTTTTCGGGAAAATCCTTGCTGTTTACATTCTTGTATATATTACATTTTATTCATCAGGAAGATCCTAAAAGGTTCGACATAGTCACCTCCTAGTATTATAATACACCCAGTATTTGGTGCCAGTGATAGCTGTTTTAATAGTAAGTTACGTGTGCAGCACCAGACCACAGACCAGACGTTATGTATTGAAAACAAAATGAAAGATTTCGTACTTCACACGAAGTCGTTCTGACTGTGACTTTTTTCAAAAAGTGGGCAAGCCCTTAACCCCTCGTCTTTGTTTAAGCTCAAATTGTAGCAGACTAAATTGTCTAGAGGAGTTTTTCTCAAATTTTTGATATCATTCTTCGTTTCCAAAATATCGAGTGCCAAAATCAAAAATTCAGAAAAAAAAAAAAAATTTTTCACTATTTCGGCCATATTTTTTTCGTTTTTGACCACTCGGATAATTCTTTTTGCACCTTATAATAGCGCTCATAAATACGAGTCTTTAGAGCTTTTTTTGTATATCATATCTTGACAACCCTCCGAGATATAAGGGGATCGCACTTCTTCGTGAAATCGGAGCGAACGAAAAGATATTTCCGATGTCAAAATTTATCATGCTTGAATGCAATGTCAGTATCTGCCAATGCATTTTTGGGGTTGTGAGCAAGATGTCCGTTATGCGACTTATGATCATTACCTATGTGTCATCGTGTTGACTACTTAGGCTTGCTCTACACCACGATAAATGTTCTAAGAATGTGTAAGTAGTTTATGAAGGTGGGCATTTATTTATCTGCCACAAAGCTTCGATGTTTACTCATACCAAATTAATCTCTTATCATTGCAAAAAAATCTCAAATAGATTGTCCAGTTTGTCTAACCTTGGTCTGAAATTAACTGATAGTTGGCATAAGTTTTACTGAACAACTACTGCGTACAGGCCGTTTGCGCTATGCAATTTCAGTGATTTTACATCCAAATGAGTTTTTTCCTTGTGATCCTTGTGTGACATTACATAAACTCACGCCTGTATCCCGGAAGGGCTGACAGAGATCGGAGTTTGCCTCTTGCCACGGTACTGACAAAATATGTTCGCTTCATCAACATTCCATAAACATGGCATGCACACACGCTCCCTTAAGGAGCTCCGCTGCGCGTCCTCCTCGGCTTCGAGGTGGGTCGCTCATGATGTAGGTTTAGGGGTCCTTAGGACCAAACCAGCCCCCAGGTGGTGTTTAGTGGGTAGGCGCACTTCCTGTGAGTCCCACATTGGCAGCACGGCCGGGCCCGTGCTGTTATGCATGAGCATTCACCACCTCCCTCCCCCGTGTCCTCCGGAGGGTGCCCTTTTTAGGGCTAAAAAAAAAAAAAAAAAAACGCTAGCATACAATGACTAATGAATGTAACATAACATTTGTCATGATTAGCAAAAAAACCGGCCAAGTGCTTTTGGGGCCATGCGCAGCGTAGGGTTTCGTAGAAAGAAGGGCTTTTAATCTGCTTTATGGAACTAACAATTCATCAAAGTAATTTTCAATGGATTTTGTACGAGATTTTCATTTTATAAGTTGGTTGGTGATCGCTTCCATTTTATGCTTATTATGCCCTTAATTATGCCCTGAATTTTTCACGTTCCTACAATCAACTGTTTAGCCGGGAGAGCTAAACAGTTGATTGCAGCTAAACAGAGCTAAACATACTCTGACCAAAAAAATTGCGCTTTGAAGCCTAATATTTCGCAAACGGAACCCTAAATCGAAAAATTATCTTTATACATCCACAATATTTTTAGACGACGATTCCAACGATATCGCCCACTATGGTGTAGGAAAAAAATTGAAACTCATATTTGGGCATAGGGGAGGTACCATAAAAATTATTTTTCGATATTTTTTGTACCGTTTTATCGGCGTAATAAATATAATATGCCAAATTTCAGTTCTCTAGTACTTATCGTATCTGTGCTAAGCCGCGGACAGACAGACAGGGACGGACATGGCGAAACTGTAAGGGTTACTTGTTAACTGCGGAAACCGAAAAACATGGTTTTTCGTAAGTTTAACTTCACTACAGTGCTTACTAGAATGGCTGACTCATAAAATTAACAGAAACCTACGCGGCTTTTTATATAAGGGCGTGACCATAGTAGAGAACTAGATAGACGGTCGGAATCTGAGATTTGTGTGTGACATGGGATTTTAATAAATCCAACTTTCAGTTCGATGCCCCTATATCACAATTTGAGAAGGAATTCAAATGTATACACGTGACACAATTATCGAATTCGGAATAATGTAATAAATAACGAATAGTTTCCATAAGAATCAACCACGGTTAATTTTCCCTTATAATTAATGCGAATGAGAACATTTCAGTTGCAAAGTCGTTAAACGAAGACAAAGAATTTGTTTTAGGGTTCCATACCTCAAAAGGAAAAACGTAACCCTTATAGGATCACTTTGTTGTCCGTCCATTCGTCTGTCTGTCAAGCAAGACCCTTTATCTTGGGAACGCGTGTAGGTATTGGGTATCGAGTTGAAATTAAAACCATATACTCAGGTCTGCCGTCCCTTGGAGATGTGAAAAAATAAGAGTTCTAAGTTAACGTTAAAAAAATTCCGACCGGTTATGCCGTTGACCTACAACTATGAAATTTGACAATTAATATCGGCTTATACTACAAATACAGGAAAAAATCTGAAAACTATACATTTGTAATTAAATAATTTAAAAAATTGTGTTTGAATTTCGGGACTCGCACTTGGCCAGTTTTTTTGTTTTTCTTAGACTGACTTAGTCTAAAAAAACAAAACAAACCTTCCAACTCGCAAGACTGGATGGTAATAGTCGTGTGAGTACACCCTTATTTCGAGCGAGCGTCAGCGAATGACATTAGTGCGGCACATAATTACGGCCTGACCTAAAACCCGGGTTGGGTCTAATTAATATCCGCACATTGCTACACCTCACACATTCATACGTCCTGCCTGTGCCACGATGTAGTCAAGCTAAACTATGACTGCTTATTTCTACTAAAAATAGCTTGCATTCTTCAAACATAGAGAATGCAGTATGCTAAATAGTATAGTAGTAATAACTCTATCTAGCTTTGAGACGGATTTATGATCGGTTTATTTTTATTTTCACTCAATTATACAAGGTTTTTTTTCTAAAATGCTCAATTCTTGAAACATACCAAATAGAGCTTGTCATTCAACAACAACAACTTCTACCTCTATTTTTTTTTAACTTTCGCGGTTTTCATGATTTGTAGTGGCTTTGTTCGATAGGTATAATGCTTAAAGCCATATGTGTTACATAGAATGGACATTTTTTATGTAGGAAAATACTGAAGGCTGCGTGAAAGCCTGGTGATTTAATAAAATTACGTAAACCCTGAAGCGGTGTAGCCTAGTGGGTAGAACATTGGAGTCGGAAGCGAGAGACCCAGGTTCGATGAACAGTGCGGGCATGTACCGATGACTTTGTTTTCTAAGTTATGTACATTAGTGAAGATATAGTAGCAATATCACTCGCTAACCGTGAAGGAAAACATCATGAAGAAACCTGAGTGTCTGAGATATTCGCAAAACTCGGCGTTTGAAATCGCCAATCCGCAGTGGGCACGCGTGGTGATTAAGCCCATACTCTCTTTCTGAGGGGAGGCCTGTGCCCTACAGTGGGACATATATGTATAGGCTGCTTATACATATATGTAAACTCTGATATAACAAAATCTGATACAATACTCGTAGAAAAAAGTTGTAAAATACAAAAACACTAATTGGGGTGCTCGAGGAATTCCGCATTCGAGAAATAACCTTGTGTAACGAGAATGTCACTGATAAATCGTGTAAAAAACGTGAGCCGGAAAGCGGACCTCGACGCGCCGACGGATGTGAAACTTTGTAAAAAGAAAAAGACGTTTAACGTGACATATCGTCTTCGGCCACTTATTCATGCATCCGTCCGGTCAGGTGGTAGTGCTAAAAATATCGGCGACCATTATCGGGAATATCAATCAGGCGTCGTCGGTCAAGAGACAGCGTCGGATGTCACCGCGGCGCCGCGCATGCAAATTGTCCACGTCCACGACCAATTTGGTAATATAATAGCCTGCCAGCGAGAGTCGACTCGCCGAGTGTGAATGCAACCTTATTTGGAAGATCCAGGCTGCGGTGATGATATAATTACATGCATTTTGTTCTTACATATGCAACAGGAGTGAGAAACTAACCGACCACCCCTTGCCATATTGGCCGCTAGGTAGGGCTGCCACGTCTTCAATTTTAACCCCAGAAATTCGGGCTCCGGGTTAACATCATAATTGTATTTTATTTACCTACATAGTAACGGCGGGTAAATAAAAATATACTAAAATACATATTTACAATTATATAAGACATTATTAATTTGACACTTGTCTTACTTCCATACGGTTTTTATGTGGTTTTTGTAGTTTTATTTTATTAATTGTTAAAAAAAGTTTTTGTATTTATTTTTTATTTTATTAACTTTAAAAAAAAATAAAAGGACTGTACTGTAAAGGGATTAAAATAAAGACTACTTTTCCGAAATCTCCGCGTCTGAATGTTTATAAAGGCAGCCCTACCACTATGGTACCTACACTCATAGAAATACGATGCTTAGAGCATTGTTTAAATTTATTACTAGCACCAAACGTTTCTACCGGGAAATGTTTAGCCACCGGAGTCGTAAACATAAAATAGCAATGATCATCGTTTCTTCCTTACTAGTACATACCGTTAAATTTTATTATTATGAATCAATATGGCTACCTACAAAGACTCCTAACGGATGCTATCACCTAAATCATACAGGGAATTTGGAATATAATACTGTTCTGCTCGTTCGATACCATAATTCATATTATAGGGTAGGTATTGTAATTTGTAGTTGCTAATACAGATAGTATCGGAATGCAAAACATGATTTACAACAGGGCAGCTGCATGACAAATAGTTCTAGTCGTGGAAATCTACATGGTTCACACCCGATTGGGCTACATCCATAGCAATACTCATGATCATAGTTCTGTGCCAGGCCAAGCTCCCGGCAAGCCCGCACTGTGCACATATTTACTCAAATCGATTCGGGCCCTTTTCGACCATCTTCTATCACCGAAGTCAGTGATCTTACCAAAACTAATGTAGACTACGAAAAAATTGTACAATATGCAAGGTGACTACTGTATCCGTTTTAGACAAAGAAAAAAATATTATTTTTCACTTTTCAATTTTACGGTGATAGTAACTGATCACTTCAATTCACCTCTAGTCTCGGCTGTAACTACCGATTAGCTATCCATTAGACAAAAAATATTAACAAAAAGACGTGAAATTAGTTCCATAATATGAAAAAACGGAGCAACTTTAGCCAGGCTAAGTTGGCTTTTTGCACGCCCAGGTAAGAACTCTACAATAGATTAGGAATATTTTTGATAAATACTGAAGATATTACGTGACTTTTATTCTTTACAGACCAAAATTGGAAAGTCTTAGTTTATTGTTATTTTAGATGGTATTATTTTTGTTGCACTAATTCGTGCTGAGGACCATTTTTCAAGTTCCAGTCCCGGCATGGGTGGAATTTTTAGCCTTTAAATAGGATTAAAAAAAATTATATGTATTGTTATTATTTCTACATATAAAGTATGATCTGAACAGTTTTAAAGTCAAACAATATTTTTACCGTGTCGCCAGAGCTCCTACATTTATAAAATATATTTTTCGTACGAAAACTTGGCCGGTTTTTTCACATTAATGTCTCGATGGGATCAAAATTAATCCTCGGTATTACATAATGGGTTTTATTGTAATACTCCGCCATCAGGACAAAACAAAAGCTTGTAAAACAATGAGCGTGCAATCAAAATTCTAAATTGAAACGCACAATTAGGACGCGCTCACGCCCCAGTGCCTGTATTCAAATTTCGAACACCGTTATCGTGACTTTTATATTTCTTTCTTTTCTGTTTGAGTGTCGTCCTTTGTTTTCCTTTTTAATAGTCAGCTTTTTTGTTTTTTTAGGAATGTTAGTTATTTTCTTCGAATTGAGTTGGGTTGTTGGTCTCGCCCGACATAAGGTATGATTGCGAATTATTGGATCAATTTTTATACCTTACAAAAAGTGTGCTGGAGGGACCCCTCCGGTCTCCCAAAATCGGTAAGGAAATATCACAAAATATTAGAGAATTACCAAGATTTTTTTTCTGAATTACAGAAATAGCGTAGGAAATAGAATATACATAGAAATAGGATATACACACGTCACAGTTTATTAAAATCACACGTAAAATTAACGGGTTTTTTTGAAGATTGTTTCCTATCAAAAATATGGATGCATAATAATTGTGATTTTGCCCTTGCCACCCCCATTTTGTTACTTAAACATGTTACACATGTGAACGTCCTCTTTACTTACACATTTTATTCCCTACAAGACACGAATCTTTATTGTTGCAATCACAAAGTTGTTTGACTGTAAAATAACCTCTATTGACTTCAGTTCACAGATGTTGGTGCTACATACGGCTATCTAAGGTAGATTGACTTAGCACGCGTCGGCGCCCCAGCGCCGGCGTCCATCCATACCGTCCGAGATAAAACTTATTTTAAAAACCAAAAACCCGATTGCTAAAATGTTTTGCTAAAATCAAGGCTTAATAAATGCATCTGTTATGTTTTCAACCTGGACAGGCATACCTTAATTTGGTACCGAAATCGAACCAGAGATTTCATTTTTTTAATAATTTTTTTTTGTAACTTTTTACTTACAATATGACAGGCTGATGTCCGGCATTTTGTTCTTTCGTAACGTCATAATATGGTCAATAATAGTTGCGTTGTCAATATCTTTCATTTGACAATTCATTTGTCGAAATCGGTCTAGTCATTAGGCTTCTACGGGGTAAACATACATACAAAAATAAATAAAGCATAACCCTTTACCTTTCGCAGTCGGGTAAAAATACTGGCTTGTCATGTATGCAAGCATGTGACACATCCATCGAGGAGTTATTTACCCGACTGAGGCTAGGAATTGCAACGTAAGGATGTTGTAAGTCCATCAATAAATGTAAACTTTACACATTAGTAGATAATAAATAGAAGTTTATCTTGTAGACTATATTATTTCATTATAATTACTGATTATCAAAATCTCCCGAAGGATTCTCTGGGGTTCTACTCGTCAATATGAAAAAATTTTACTATGGGGTCGAGTTCGAATTTTTTATTAACTATTTCGAAGTGATTCCAATAGTAAAAATTGTTCTTATTGACAAGTAGACAAGATTGGGGAGATTTTGATACACCCTGTCGAATCTGTAAAAGGTTTGGTAGTAATCCACCAAAAAATTTCAAGCCAATTCACGAATTCTTTTCTGAAAAAAAAAATTATAAGTACCTAGTCATTTAAAAAATATTTTAAACAATGTGGATGGTAAATAAAAATTCAGGCTCAGCTTGAATATAAGCAAAAAGTGCAAAAAGAACTAGATGCCGACTGCTGCTGAAGTGAAAATTGAGGCGTATTCTAATATTATGCATCGAACTATGCGGTCGACCGATAAAGCCTTCAAGAGCAAGCCAGTTTGAAATAGATTGAAAATACGAGTTTGTCGTGAAAGACCCGTAGATAATGGGCCGGGCCGCTTTCCCGCCGCGTTACTGGGTCACAATAACAGGCAACCATCGCTAAGTGAAATTAAACACGATCCCAATGCCGCCCGCCCCCGGCGAATGCATCACCAGCTTTGTCGTAACTTGACACCTAGGCTAACACTGGATTTGACTATTCAAACGGCGAAAACGCGCTGACTAATGCAATGTAAAAATTAAAATGGACATTGCAAAGAGGTTCCTATGTAAACACCTCAGGCACTCATGTTTCCTCACGATGTTTTCCTTCACAGTTAGCGAGTGAGATTGCTACTACAGATTCACAAACATACATATCTTAGACGTACGTACGTTTGTGAATTTTAGTAGCAATAACTTAGAAAATAAAGTCATTGGTACAAGTCATACATGCCCGGGATTCAAACCCACGAACTCCTTAATCTGAGCTTAGGTACAATAAATCAAAATGAAAAGTGTTTATTGAGCAGACCGAAAAAGAAAAACAATAGTACATTACTGCAGCATCCAGCAAAAGAGGCATTGATGGACGAACGTGTAAATGTGGGCCGAGGCGAAGCCGGGGCACACATACGTAGGTCTATCAATGCCTAGTTGTGGCCAAGGGTTGTACAGAACTTTTCTCAAGTAATGCGCGGAAAATAAAACTAAGTAGTTCCTAGGCAGAACTTTTTACTTTTCAAAATCAATGACGAACAACGAACAACAATTTTTTTTCCGCGTTAAAGTGTTCATTTCTTTTTTCAATAAACAGCTTTCTACTTTGCAAGCCAGTTCGAAATTTAAATAAAACCCTTGATAAGTTCCTCATTGGTTGCCAAATTTCGTAGTAAAGATCGTTCCATTTTTAAATTACACGACAAATAGAAGTTTACTATGTAATTTATTTGGCCGTTAAATCACGACAGATATAGATCTTCATACAACTTTTGCCGAAGTTTTGAAGATACCTTCAAGATATCGGAATATTATAAGCAGTGCGTAGTAGAATCCGAAAGTACGTAGTCGCTGAAAGTTTGCTGGATTATTGCTTGTAGTGTAGCTATTCTCATTTCGCTCTTTATGTCACATCGCAGGTCGCTGCCTAGTGTAGCCTCACCTTAATATTAGGTAAGACGCGAAGCAGGCAAAAAACACCGTAAAAAAAACTTATTGCGTGCGTAGATCAACAAAAACATTGCGTAGTCGACGAATATTGTGTTGCAAAAGTAGCCCTAGAATGAGGTTGATGAACGCACAAACTCTTCTGTGTGTTTACGAAATAAGAAAAAAAAATCTCGTTGCGAGCAAAAAGTTTTGAATGCGGTTGAGTTTATGAGCCCAATAATGGAGAACTTGCACAAAACAATGCCAATCTCATGAGAGAGGTCGTGTTAAATGATAAATAGTCGTGGTAATTTTTTTCTCTACGACTAATACTTTTTGTAATATAGATAGAGAACACGTATATTATAACTTCTATACTCACTTCACTTTGGTATGAAAACGCGCCCTAGAAATCTGGCTGTAACTGTGACGACATGAGCTCTATAAAACATTTATACATAATTCAGTTATGTCGTAAAAAATGTTTTTATTTGTCTACACCCTTATTAGAACATAATTTTAGAATTCAATAAAAAAAATGGTTTTTAACAGTAACAAAATACTTCGCATTATTTTAGACCACAAAAAAAATACGTTTATACTTTTTCCGAGATTCTATGGTATAATTACTACGTCACTGCAATCTGCGTTTGAAGCAAGTTTCCACCACCCGAATTACTTATCCAGTATAAAATTATTTTAATGCTCGACCCTCAGCAGCAACCACCAACACATTCCCAGTAAAGTTACTTATTCATCGTTACGCAGCAAAACCTACGCGCATGTAATTTGCAATCGCTTAACATCTGAACTGAACAAGAAAACATGTCATTACTATAATTACCAAGACCGGAAAACTTGAAAATATATCTACCTAATTCTAGAAATCAGTTACTAGAACTTTACCCATTACCATATGTTTACATCCAAACTATTTAAGTACTTTGAGATAATATACTAGCTGTTATGTTATAGTATGTATTTGTCCGGGATTAAAATGTGCTATTCCTTGTGCCAAATTTAATCGAGATTTGTTCAGCCGTTCTAGCGTGATTATTAAAAAAACCGTTGTATTAAAAAAACTCTCTCTCTCTCTCTCTCTGCGAGACAGCCTGTGCCCTGCAGTGGGACAATTATATAGGCTACATATAAAAAGCAGGCAAGTGAGAGTCGGAGTCGCCCAGCGAGGGTTCCGTACAAATTTGTAAGTAGGTAGGTTATAAATAATATTATACATATTATAAATAGTTCGGGAATCGAGTCTCGCAGTTTTTTCTGTTTCCCGAACTTCACAGAATATTTTTTATGATTTAATTACAAATAGGTATAGTTTTTCAGATTTTTCCCTGTACCTATAGTATAAGACGATAAATATTACTTGCCAAATTTTATAGTTCTAGATCGACGGAAAGTGCCCTATAAATTTTGATTCCCTTGAGTGTCGAAATATATGTTTTTTTCGGCATAAACGGCCATATTTTTTTAACGTTAACGTAGAAGTTTGATTTTTTTCACAGCTTTAAGAGACTCTAGACTTGAGTATATAGTTCCTGAGATAAAGGGTCTTGACAGACGGCTGTGTGTCCTTTTGAGGCACGGAACCCTAAAAACAACTTTTTTTAAAGTTCTGAACCCTAAGAACAACTTTTTTCTTTTGCGGTACGATACCTTAAAAACAACTTTTATCATAAAACCAATTTTGTAATCGCCAAACAAAAACTCTGTTCTTGATACCTGCTCCGGCGATTGTATAAACCAGCAGATATTTTGTCACAGTTAGATTTAAAACAAAAGTAAATAGTATAACGTAGGTTTCACAGGACGTTTCTACAACAAGCTGCATTGAAATTTCTTAGATCTATCCTTTTTCAGCGAATGACAGTTTTTTTCCTGCCATATCATAATACTCGTTTCCCTTCTCAACAATAAAGGGATATAGTGAATTCACACTCGAGCCCCCAAACTGCCACGCGCTCAGCAAACAAGCCCACGTGGCTTCACGGACACCACACCTATTCAAACCTAATCGATTTGGGAATTGCAAGCCCCAACTATCCCTCTTTCATTTGAGAGAGAAGACAAGGATAGAGTCACCGTGGTTAACGAACAATGCCATAAAATTGCTATGGATCATTGAATTCGCTGAACCAGAAACTGAGGCACGCACGTCTCTACATAATACACCTTGTTTCACAAGGAAAAGGACCTAAGGTGAAATGTGCAATGTTGGCAAAAGTTTTGTTCTGAGATTTTTTCGTGCGCAGTTTATATGAAGTGACAATCTTCAAGTCAAACTGGCCAAGATATTAGAAAATACCACGGTACCTTCTCTTTCGGAACGAGGCATAGTTTGGAGATTCCGCCATTTCCTTGTTATCATTTGACAAGGGAGGAGCGAGGGGTGCGTTGGCGGAAATAAACTGAAACTACTCGTACTTTGCTAAACGGCCCCTTCGGAGAGAGCGCAACTTTTGTCGTATTTCTGGATGTTCGACAAGGAAGGATGCTCACACAGAACAAAAATTTCCGTACACATAAAAATAACATAATGTATGTTTTCATAACTATTGAAATAAAAAGAAAATTAAATAAAAAAAGCTACGTTTAAATGTATGCTGGGATTTATATAGCGCCTATCTGCAATTGAATCGCTCGTAGCCCCGGCAGCAGAATCGCTCGTAGCCCCGGCTGTCTGAGTGATCTTAAACGATCACGAAGGTTAAGCAACACAGGGCGCGTTCAGTGCATAGATGGGTCGCCGTCTATGCCTAACGCTATTGGCATTTTTCCGAGCGGTTCCGTGCTTCGCAAGGCACGTTAAGCTGTTGGTGCCGGCTGCCGTCGATAGATGGCAGTCGTTAAGCCAAGTCAGAGGCCTTAGGGCGGCTTGACAACTTCTGACAGTAGATGAGCCACTAGTCTAAAAGCCTCCACCAATCCGGACTTGGCCCCCGTGGTGGAGTATGGCCTATACCTTCCTCAGGGAAGAGACCCGTGCCCCTCGGTGGGGACATAATGGGTTGATGATGATGATCTGCAATTGATGGTCACTTCACTTCAACTAAGTCTAAAGTAATAGGACAAATGTTTCTCTCTTATTTGTTTTATTAGTTAATTATTAATTAGTTTCTTAATCTGTTTTATGTGATGAGGACTAGTGCCAGAAAAAAATTGGGAGTAAATTATTGCGTAAATTAGGTGATTAATTCGATTATTAAGGAAGTCACAATGCCCAACAACTTCAAGACAACTCAAGATGATATGAGGTCATCCTCCGTGCGATAGTAGTGGCAAGATATCATTCGAAATAATTTGACAAAACCGAAAACGGCGGCGCCGTGATCACTCTCCCTCAAGTAAGAAGAAGACCTATCTATAATGAAGAAACAATTTCCAGCTTTCGCATTATTTTAATAACACGTTTTAAAGGCCAACCTAGACATGACAATAAATAGTTGCTTCAATCAAAGTCTGTCATGCTGTATGTACATAATATATTTGGCGTTATAGTTTGACAAATACCCTATCATAATTTGATTGTAATGCTGTGTCTATAATGCTGCTTTGGACATCTTTTAACAATAAAATAAACTCACGCCTACAGGATGCCGGAGGGATGGGCAGAGACCAGGGTCGTTTTTCATTAATCCGTTTATTATGATAATTCGATGTACATTGCGTAGCCATCTTGTTAATCTATGGGTTAATCGACTTTGCATTGTACATCAAATATTCATAGCAATCCATGAATTCTAGTTCTATGAAATAGGCCACAGGAAGTTCCAGTGGCAATCTTCAGACTCTATCTTCAGACCATCATCATTAAGTGTCTCAGTTCACCTCTTTCCCTTCGCCTACCTAGACCCTGCCTAGTTTATTTTTAATTTCTTTTTAGGGTTCGTGCCAAATGGGACCCTATTACTAAGACTTCACTGTCCGTCTGTTTGTCACCAGGCTGTATCTCATGAACCGTGATAGCTAGGCAGTTGAAATTTTCACAGGTGATGTATTTCTGTTGTCGCTATAATTAGAAACATAATAAAATAAATTCTCTAAAGGCTCTACGGGCAACAAACGTAATTTTTTTGCCGTTTTTTACTTGATATTAATAACGGCAACAGGTAGACCCTTCCAATGTTCACAGAATATTTAGTTCTATATTCAATTCACTTCAAAATAAATAATAAAATTCAAATTAAATAAATATTTAAGGGGGCTCCCATACAACAAAAGTTATTTTTGCCGTTTTTCTCGATCCTTGTGTCTAATGTTGTATAGATAATGGTACGGAACCCTTCGTGCGCGAGTCCGACTCGCACTTGGCCGGTTTTTCCTTTACGGACCGCCTGCCAATATTATCCATACGGGCGGTATCATCAACAACGGACGGTGTTCTATCTACAGAAACGTAGGGTCTTTTGTAATCCCAAGTAGTAGCCTCTTCACGGCCAAATTGCGTACCTATTATTACTGGCCGAACAAAACGGTCGTATTCAAGAACCACTTCGTAAAAACACCTTTCAATTCGAAAGTAAGCAGATTGAAATCATACAGAAAGTCACCCACCGTCGGTTTCTGTACTGGGAATTTCCAAGTAAGTACCAGTCTCTCTCTTCAGATTTCCCAAAAAACCAGACAGAGCATTTACAAAAACAAAAACTGGCGGTTAGATGCGTTTTTGACCTTTTCCAAGTTCTTTAAGAAAAAAATCGGACCTAGGAAATTAAAGTAAAAACACAAAGTCATTGTGTTTTTACTTTTAAGTTAAGTTAGGTACATTGGTTTGGGTTACACGTTACACTTTATCTTTACAGAACTAGCCAACATGGGGACACCGGACCGGTCCGGCTCATGGAGGCTTTATGTCGAAATACCTCATTTTCCTAATATCTAAAAGTCAAAATGACTGAGTACCCAAAATGCCTGAAATTCAAAATCCCATAATGAACTTACGCCATAAAAAGAAAATGACAATCGATGTACAGTTGCAAACAAAATTTATTAGAAATTAAAAACTTAACTTTTGTAGACAAACTGTTAACCCTCGTATAGCAGACACGGTTTTCCTTTTTGATTATTGATAAAAATAATTTCTTTTGGCCTTTCCATTATTATTCGTTAATATTTTAAATAAACATATCTATTGCCATTACCTAATGATTTCAGGACTGACATATCTAATCAATGTCAAGTATACTTCATAATATTGAATTTCAAGTGGCCAGTGATTTTCATACCACAACCAAGAAGTACGAGTACCTACAAAGGTATTTCGACATAAAGCCTCCATGAGCCGGACGCCCTAGGAAAGAATTGACCCGAAATTTGATTGGGTACTTAATCAACTAATTGTTTAAAAAGTTTTTCCTTTAACTGTACCAAACCTCAATGGCATTTTGTAAATCAGTTATTATTGGATGTGGACAAATCGAATTTCAGGCATTTTGGGTACTCAGTCATTTTGACTTTTAGATATTAGGAAAATGAGGTATTTCGACATAAAGCCTCCATGAGCCGGACCGGACGTTCATAAGCTTTTATATTTTGTTAGGACACTTACGAAAATTGTAGTTTAGGTTCCAAATTTAGCTTACAAAGAGAAGCCACTATTTTCGTGAGACAAGTAGAATGGGCAGCTAGTTTTTTATGTTAAGAATCGCCTTCTTTGGGCTTTCTGTTCTTCTGTTTATTTATGCCTCGAATCTGCGTGAACTCCAAGAGCTTTTGTATGCGTACGCCGTATTGTATTTATCCTGCTGATCTGAGAAATCGGAAGTTTTATGTTTCGATGGCACTGCGTGATTCATTATGGGATAACACGTTTTGTAATGGGATACCTTTTGAATCCTCGCGCGTTTCCCTTATGAGAGGGTCCATACATTTTTTTTTAAGTTACGGTATTTCATACCGTACTTATACTAATTCCACTACACTACGTTTATAAATTCAGGCCTGCATCCCGGATGGATAGGCAAAGACTTACGTGTGTATGCATATCGGGAAATAGACTTAAATATTTTTCAATGGCACGATCCTATGGACTGCTTGGATTTGTGATTACAGTTTCAGGCCAAACATTAAAAATCGAAATTATGTACAAAAATTACCCAAGACGAAAAAAAATATTGCATTAAAATATTGCTAACAATTTCAAATTCGCGCTACCAGGGCGACTTCTAAAGAATGGGGAACTTGCGTCAAACTTAGATTGAAGTAGCATTACTTTTATACCACAGAAGACATAGAAAATATCACGAAAAATAAAAAAATGAAACCATTAAAATAATTTTTTTGGGGGTTTTGGCCTCACAAAAATGCTAAAAATCAAGTTTTTTTTATACAGCCTATAACGTCGCACTGCAGGTACATGCTTTCTTTCAGAGAGAGAGTGTATGTGCCTAATTGCCACGCTTGCCCACCGCGTATTGGATATTTCAAGCGCTGAGGTATGTTAACACCTCAGACACACAGGTTTCGTCAAGATGTTTTCCTTCACGTAGCAATACTACTAACTAATTGCTACTAAAACTTCATAAATGTACGTAAGTTAGAAAACAAACTCATTGCTACATGCTGGGATCAAGTTACTCTAATAATAAAAATCATATTAGAGTTTTTCGTTGAATTCTAAACGTTTTCTAAAATGGGTGTAGATGCATAAAACATTATTTTACGGGATATCTCGAATATTGATAAACGCTTCATACATTATATCTAAGGTTTTACGTGCAAGTACTGACACTTGTATTGCAAATTCTCATCTACCACAGGAGTCAAACAAGCATTGTAATTGTAATATAATTGTATCAACTGTGTACCATACCCCATTATTGAAATACTTAGGTTACCTATTACATACAATTGTAACCTGGCATATTATTAGCAATAAATAAATTCATTCATTCAAGTTGTGATGTCATAGTTTGAGTTCGATTTGTGTGGCGCGTTTGTATGGCCGGCCAAAAATTTGACTATTTTATATACGTATATAGAAACATGGTTTCTCTAAAACACTCCTTAGAGGCAGTTTAAACAATCTGTAATTCCTTCTTTCCCTTTACCGCATACTATTTAAACTGCCTCTTGAGTGTTTTAAGGAATCGTGTTTTATAAATAATGCTTTAAATCCTTATAAAGTTATACTATACAGACTTCTATTGTAGGTCTGCTTACCTACATTAACTTGTCATACTTCACGGGACTTTAAAGGAGCGCTTACGTAATGTGACGCCATGCGTGTATTAAATTATAAACTATGAATATTAAGCAAGTTATTAGGTATGCAGTTGGGTATACGAGTACTTACCGCGTGTTGGTACAGTTTCAAGGATAATGCTTAACAACTATGGTGACCATAAAGCGACGAAACGTTGGTCCTTACCTGAAATAAAAAAGTGTTTTGTTAATTTTATGAAACAATACCTAATTACATACAAGAATTACAGAATCTGGACTGACTGAAGTCAGCGCTGAAGGCAGCATACATCAGCGTAATTTTTAATGACGGTAATACGCCGTGATTTTTGTTTACTTATTTGTAATTATTTTTGGTTTTGTTATATTATTGTGGCGTGTGTACTGTCTTTATAATAAACTAGCTTTTGCCCGCGTCTTCGTCCACAGGGAATGAGTAATTTCCGGGACGAAAAGTATCCTATGTTCTTCCCCGGAACTCAAACTATCTCCATACCAAATTTCATCTGAATCCGTTCAGCCGATATTGCGTGATTGAGTAACAAACATTCAAACTCAAATTTCTAATATTAGTAGGATGTATTTCTTCTTCTTCAGATGTAGGTACGTGATTAAATACTGCAATACGTTATGCACAGTTTTTGATACGCTGTGCTTACCACTCGAATGAAACAATATAGATGCACCCATCAATGAAGTGATGTAGCACCCTTCGTGAACAAAAATTGGGGTCAAAGGAACGAACGACGGAAAGAAAATAATTAAAATTGAATGCGCGCTGTCTGTCAGTCACTGCATGGACAATTTATATTAAGACTGACCACCCCAAGGGCCATTGTAGTATACTTCACGCCAGTCATGCTGCGAGACAGGCAGAGACGTGGGGGAAACAGATCTATGGACTCATTGTCCCCATTCTGATTTAATCATGCCTTTGTTCTCTACTTTCAGGGACTTAGGGACTTTATTTATGGGCTCACACACAATTGAACCTGGTAAGTGTTTTCGTTCGTTAATTGCTCCCAGTAAAATGCTACTAATAACCAGTGACATTCACAAAAGCCATATTAGCTTTATCGATTGCCGTAATAAATCTTGACTAATCTTAATGAATACCATATATACTATAAAAGTCGTCCAGTCCTTAATAACTTTATTATAAAGCTTTCACACTAATTAACGATTTCTCTGATATTTAGGTTAGAAACTGTTGGAGCTGTGCGCCAGGAATAGTCCGCCCTTTATCGAAACAATCGTAAATTAGATGCGCGTTCTTGTGCTGTGGTTCACAGTGAACTCAATAAACTCAAAAGTTTGGTTATATAATGAATAAGGGTTATGTCATAATCAACCGGCCTCTTCTGCCCAAAGCGAAGTAATATCACTGTTAATTAAAGAAAAGCACTGGACAACTCTTGTGTGAGCGAGAGGCAAAAGTTATTCGGTCTCTTTCTTAAAAAACCGGCCAAGTGCGAGTCGGACTCGCGCTATCTATACATGATCTATACAACATTTGAATATTTCAAGCGTCTACCTGGTGCCGTTATTAATATCGCGCAAAAACGGTAAATAAAACACGTTTATTGTATGGGAGCCCCCTTAAATGTTTATTTTATTCTGTTTTTATTATAGCGGCAAGAGAAATAATATCATCTGAGAAAATTTCAAGTGTTTAGCTATCACGCTTCATGAGATACAGCCTGGTGACATACAGACAGACATACGGACGGACAGTGGAGTCTTATTAATAGGGTCCCTTACCCTTTGGGTACGGAACCCTAAAAAGGAAGAAAAGTTCATCTACTCTCCTAGGTAAAATAATAAGATGTCTTCTAATGTCTCTCTCTTCATCATCATCGTCATAATCAGCCGGTGTCAGTCCACTGCTGGACATAGGCTTCTCCCAAGACACGCCACTGAGCCCGATCTTCGGCTCTTCCTTTCCAGTCACTGCCCACCGCTTTGAGAATGTCGTCGCTTCACCTGGTCACTGGGCGTCCTACGCTACTTTTGCCGATTCGCGGTCTCCACTCTAGAATTTGTCGTCTCTCTCTTGACGAACTTCAACTTTATCATGTAGGTAGTGAATGTATCTCAGATGATTTTTTCCAGTTTATGTTAGTACCCGAAACCGGCGTGCGTGCATGCAACTACTAATGAATGTTTAGGAAGCGAAAGTGATCTGTCAGGATCGTGGCAAGTGGCAGTCCCTAGTCTCTGGCTACCCCTCTGGGATACAGGCAGCTAGTGGTGGACTGTATGAAGACTTTGTGAATATTGATGGAAACACGGATTAGAAGATACTAATTTAATAAAAATAAAGCACAAGTGATATTCAGTACAGACAGATTTTAGCAACCATATACGCAATTTCAGACAACTAGCTTACTTTGTTTTACTTAATTATTAATTAAAACAAAATAATATAAAAACGATACTCTTTCAACAAGAAAAGTAAGTGAATCCGGACTTAATTTAATAATTACATTAGATTATATTATAGATAGATAGACAGATAAATAATTTATTTACCATTGAGCACACACACACTGAAATGTACAAAAACAAAATAGCATAAAAAGAGCACAGTGGGTGGGTGAAATACAACAAAGAGACAAACATAACAAATGGAACATAGGTAACATAAAGTGCATGGATGCAAGGTACGGTATGTACCTACATCAAATGGGTACGATCATCGACATAATATTGCTGTGGGTGCGGCAAATGCAAAATGGTACTGATCCAGCATGTGCTGAAGAAGCGAGCTAGGCGCTGGAATTATGTCAGTACCAGTACCTACCGATTATCGAGTGTATGTTCAAAACACATTAACTAAAAGTTCGCTAAATTTCAAAAAATAAAAATACAAATTGCAACAACTTTTCGAATTTATCAAGTTTTTCAAGCCTTCATGTGGTGGTTTCTGAAATCATCATCATCATCAACCCATTATGTCCCCACCGAGGGGCACGGGTCTCTTCCCTGAGGAAGGTAGAGGCCATACTCCACCACGGGGGCCAAGTCCGGATTGGTGGAGACTTGTAGACTAGTGGCTCGTCTACTGTCAGAAGTTGTCAAGCCGCCCTAAGGCCTCTGACTTGGCTTAACGACTGCCATCTATCGACGACAGCCGGCACCAACAGCTTAACGTGCCTTGCGAAGCACGGAACCGCTCGGAAAAATGCCACTAGCGTTAGGCATAGACGGCGACCCATCCATGCACTGAACGCGTCCTGTGTTGCTTAAACTTCGTGATCGTTTAAGATCACTGAGGCAGCCGGGGCTACGAGCGATAGTATGAGCTGAAATCATACTATCCTAAAATATACACAAAAAAAAGAGAGCCACTGTGGATTTTACAATTTTCCAAAATTCATTCAGAAAAGAATTTATTCACAAACGGTACCACTGTACCTTTTCTCGTGTACTGTGTCACATATGAAAATCGTCCAGTCGGTTCTGCATTATCAATCTCATAAATTTTCACTTGCAGCAAAAATCCGTGTGAAATTTTTAACGCTAAACGTGATTGTTTGCTTACTTGAACAAACGATCGGAAATAACACGAACAGATGCAGGCGGCTGGAAAAGCAAAACAACAGGATTCTGAGTAACGAGTGCATCTCGTTATGTTACCCCAAAAAAGGATAAAGCTTTTTGTGGAAAAAGTTACAAGAAAAATTTATTTGTTCTCGAAAGCCGTCCATCAGACCAAATTAATGAATACCTTTGTGAGAAGTACAGCTCTCTACGAACGGATTTATAAAATATCTAAGTAAAACCTCCATGTTTTACAAACCTATTTAGAGGCTAAAAAAATTGTCCTCAGCACGGGTTAGTGCAACAAAAAGAATATAAAACCTCCATGTCACTTACACACGAGTCATGTTTCATGTCAACAACCTCTTTACTTAGAGTCCTCTTATTTAAAAGTCAACAGCGGCCTAACTAAGCGCACCAAATCCTGTCGGAATCCTGAAATTTGCAATAGCAGTTAGTATGGAATTTGACAGTTAAATTTGAATTAATTAAGGATTTGATGCGAGTAATACAGAAGCAGATAAGATTAAAAAAGATGAGCTAAATAGGGTTATTTTCTTTTGCAGACGTTTCAAAACCTTAAGATTGTGAAATAATTTCAATTCAATTCAAATATTTTTATTCATTGTAAAAACAGAATGTTTACTGAATGAACGTTAAAGTTGTTAGTTTCACAATTAATGGATTATGTGGAGAAGAAGCTAACAAAGAAACTAACTCCACATTTATTCTTTTCAAAATACGTTTTAACTTAATTAACAGAGTTTTCAACTTAAAATATTAGTCATGAATGTGTTGAACACTAGTCAATTTCGTGATAAATATCTATAAGCGTGTCATAAGACACTGCTAACCTAGACCCGTTTAATATATTACCATGTATGTGCATCGCGAGTCATTAAAAATTCCGCTGCTAACCTGCTCTCGTTCTTCGGCTGAATTCACTCTGTGGCCACCCATTGTAAAACAAGATGGCAAACCTCTCGACGTACCTAATGGTGTTTCAAATTGTGCCACGTTTAAATGCGATATGTGCGAAAAAACAACTCAGTCAATAGCTTTTTACTCAGATTGCATTGTACTTATTAAAACTTGAGATTGCATCGATTACTAAAGGCATATCTTAGCTAAATAATTGAATAAACGCACTCAATTGTAACGCAAGTTCGAGAATTTAGCATCGAGAGCACGTAGGCAGCGCGAGAAGATTCCCATACAAACGTAGTTCGGTTTTATTTTACTAATGACACAAACCAAAGATTGATTCTATTTATAATGACAAATAGGTAAGTGAATCAAAAATAAATTGGAGCCCTGTGAAAAGCCATATTTATTTATTTTTTGCAATACTAAACACATACACCTTGATTTGTGTCACCTAATCATATTGGCACAGTTTAAATTTGTCGTTTGTGAATTAAAAACCAAACAAGTTTGTATAAGAAACCCCCCGCGGTCGTCGTGTTCTCTCTTCTTTGGGCGCCTCATTTGTGGGCACCATATTTAGTAAAGGCTCTTATGGTGAGACCATAAAAATCTTACCTTGCTGATTGTAAAATGTCTCTATAAATTAAGACCAGTGGGTCGTAATAACTATAAAAATGAAAAGTTGTGTAACATCAAATCAAATTTGTAACGGACCGCCATCATTGGGAAGCTGGGATCCCTTCGGGAGGCCTGTAGTGACATCAGAGCACTGCTGGCCTTCTGGAAAGAGATAGGTTGGCTGGAGTGAGCTCACAGCTTTGCTACGTACAATGGCCCAACCATGAGGCTAAGTGCGGAAATCTCAGGTCTAACTAACTAACTAACTATCAAGTTTGTAGTGACGGCTTCCCGATTCAGTGATGGCTTCAGGGCCCTTATTATGAAGCAGCGATATGTTTGGAAGGGTCGTCAACGTCGCGCTTGAGCCCCGGCAATTCACTCGAATTTAGCGACAAATACGGTTCTTTTTTTTAATAGTTTCGAAATAACCTGCAGTTAATTTGGAAATTTCGAAAATTTCGAGTGAATTGTCGAGCTCAAGCGCGACGCGACGTTGACGACCCTTCCGAACATATCGCTTCTACGGGCCCTGGATCCTGCCAATTTCCGTTTGAGTACTGTCAACACCTAAGAATGTTATTTAAAAATAATTTTCGCCGTCAATCAACGACACTTGAATTACAAGCTGTCAATGGAAGAAAACATCTAAACATTATCTGTGACTATACTAATTTATTGAAAACTTACTATAAAGCTACATCAATTTAGGCAAACGTCATAAATGCGGCAATAAAGTTGTGATATTGTATTGCGCAACATAAGAGATTTATTAGTGAAATCGATAGATCGCCCAAATCCACGGTTTGCCGAAGTGTTGTGTGACTGGCTTGCAATAAAAATAAGTCGTAATGTCCGGATATTGCTCGCAATGCCTCTGATGAAACATGAAATATTTTAGTGTTTTTAGGGTTCCGTACCCGAAGGGTGCCAAAACGGGACCCTATTACTAAGACTTCACTGTCCGTCTGTCTGTCTGTCTGTCTGTGTGTCTGTCTGTCTGTCTGTCGCTATAACAACAAATCATCATCAACCCATTATGTCCCCACCGAGGGGCACGGGTCTCTTCCCTGAGGAAGGTATAGGCCATACTCCACCACGGGGGCCAAGTCCGGATTGGTGGAATATTTAAGGGGGCTCCCATACAACAAACGTAATTTTTTTGCCGTTTTTTGCTTCATATTAATAACGGCAACAGGTAGACGTTTGAAATATTCACAGAATATTTAGTTTTATATTCGCTTAAAAAATTAGTAATGAAATTAAAATAAAATAAATATTTAAGGGGGTTCCCATACAACAAACGTGATTTTTGCCGTTTTTTCTCGGTCTTTGTGTCTAATTATGTATAGATAATGACACGAAACCCTTTGTGCGCGAGTCCAATTCGCACTTTGCCGGTTTTTTTTAATACCACAGCAACATTTTATGTGTACTGTAATTTTTACTCCTATTTATTCGCCGTCGCGAAATTTTTATCAAGCTAAGTAAGCTGTTTTGTCATCTATTTTAGCTTCCTTTTAATGCAAATATTTTTGTTAAGTTATTTATTTAACATCTCTATTGGAACCATGGTATTCTAATTACGCTTTAAAGCCAGTTAATTATCTTTTATATGCGTGTGGCGCCACGAACTTGCTGCCTTCAGTGAGTTATAACGAAACCGCAGTAGATAAAATTCCTCATTTATTTAGAGTATTTTTTTTATCAGACGATAGGCAATATTAATTCCATGATTCCCTCAGAATGGATTACTTAGTACGGGTACAGCTTATGTTAACCTAATTGTATTTACACAGTGACGAAAACAGTGCCTGATGTGTTCACTTAGCGCTTAAAATCGGCACGCGGGTGGAGATCCTAAGCCCAAACCTTCTCTCTCTCTCTAAGAGAAGACGTATGACCTACAGTAATACGTGCGCCAAGTATGGATATGTAGATTTAAAAGCTACAAAATGTTTTCTTATTTATTATAACTCTGCTAATTCCGCGAAGACAAAGAACTTGGCAACTCGAGTATTTTTTCGGGACGAGAAGTTGGTCAGTTTTGTTTTACATTTATGGTTTGGTGGGATTTCATGACTTTTCGTTAAGAGTTTTAGTCTGATGGAGTGCATAGTAGCTTAGAAACTAGTAATATAATCAAGAATGGCCATTATAGTAAGAAAATAGTTTAATTTTATTATCTGTTTATAACACCTCCTCACAAAGCTTTTTTTTATCCATAATGGATTATAAATGGTAGCACTTGATACGCCGTCCTAACTTATGACCCTGTATAACAAGTTCACCCAATAGGTACAATTATTATGATTTTTGATTTTTCTCAGGGTCTTCATAATGTCTAAGTCCTAATAAGTTAAGCAAGTGGCAGTCCCTGGTCTCTGCCTACCTCTCTGGGATACAGGGGTGAGTTTATGTTATGTTAATAAGTTATTTGTGACATATTTTTTTTGTTTTTGCTAATGCGTTAATGTTTTATTTATGGATGCATAATTTTAAATACATAAATTTAACACTTAGGGGAGGTTTCGTTATAAAGTTTTTCTCTAATCATTACGGATTAGTCACTTCAAACGCTATCTCAAATTATGACCCTGTATAACCTGGTCACGCTGTATATTTTCAACTATTTTCCGTATTTTTTATTGGTCTCCACATGTTTAATGAAGTCCTAATAAGTTTATAAATATGATCTATTGGCGCTATGATTGTAAAAAGTGTTATTGTGATTTTTGTTTGCTGAAAGTAATTTTTTGAAAGTATGTAAATGCAAATATAATTAGGATAGGTCTTCTAACAAACTTTTTCTCTATCTGCAATGGATCAGGTAGTTCCCCTTTATCTCTTCCACGAATGATACGTACGGTCACCTTGAACATTCAAATCTCTAGTTCAATTAGAAGCACCCGAGACTTTTGATGATCAGTGAGTGAGTCAGTGAGTGCCGAAAATTGCCATTTTTGGACCTTCTAAACTATAATAGCTGAAAGCATGAAATTTAGAATAATCTTTCAATTTGGTGACCTTATCCCCTCCGCAAATTTTTAGTCGTGACATAACTGATAGAGATTCAAAGATAGAGGGGGGTCGAAAAGTGCTCGAATCGTTTCGTGTCCAGCGCGGGCCAGCCGAGAACTTGGCGTGTGCACCTTGATTCCTAAGAACGAAGCATGTTTTGGAAACAAGTAGCTGCTGACCCGACTGTACCTTTTCTATCCGCCGCGGTAACAGTCTCGTCTCGATCATCTAGATATCACGTTACGCCGGGAGCCGGTTGTAAAGCCGCTAAAGGGTAAGAAAAACAACATTACCAAGAAAAACACAATGGTTATTCCTTCTTTATTTATCCCACCGCACAGCCAATCATTACTTTAATTTATTTTTACCATTGTCAGCTCCGTCGTTTAAACTTTCTCGGCAGATAAGTTAAGTATCTTCGGGCTTTCGCCCATTCGTTTACAAAGTAGGTAAAATGAAATGTACTATAAAGAATGTTCTTACAAAATACAAATTGAGTGCCATGAGGGTATTACATGAAATCACAAGTTTCGCCCTATACAGGGTTAATTAATGTTAGATACAGCATTACTGGGGAGGGTACCAAATTTTTCGTATTCTGCCTTCAAATGGGGTGTACCAGAGAAAGATTTACAAAATCTTAATAAGACACTTATTCAGATGAAGATTTTATTAAGTACATGTGGGAAATATCATCACATTCGCTGTTACATCAATGACTAAACTATTTCTTTTTATGTAGCCTATATACGTCCCACCCCACTGCAGGGCGCAGGCCATCTCTCATAGAGAGGGTTAACTACCACACTGTCGCGGATTGATAATTTCAAGCACTGAGGTATGAGAACACCTCAGACACTTTCCTAGACGGTTTCCTTACGATCCTTTCTTTCACCGTTAGCAAGTGGTATTTTGCATTGCTACTACAACTTCACAAATGACTAAAGTAAACTTAATGAAAATATCTCTTGCAGCTGAATCATAACCGAGATGTAATGAAAATAGCTCATCATGTAAGAAGTCGGTCTATGCCCAGCACACAAAGAATGAAGCCTGGCTGATAGATTGGTAGAAATCTGTAGAGCATATTGCCTAAATAGGGTTGGAACCAGGGTAGATAAAAATCATGATTTTTTTTTTATAAAAATAAAAAAGACTGATTTCATAAGCAGCTTATATACGTCTCACTGTAGGGCACAGGCCTTCTCTCAGAGAGAGAGTATGGGCTTAATCACCACGCGTGCCCACCACGGATTGGCGATTTCAAGCGCTGAGGTATATTAATAACTCAGACACTCAGGTTTCCTCACGATGTTTTCCTTCACAGTTAGCGAGTGGTATTGCTATCTACTATAATTTCACAAATGTACATAACTTAGAAAACAAAGTCATAGGTACATGCCCGCACTGGGAATCGAACCTGGGTCTCTCGCTTCCGAGTCCAATGTTACCCACTAGGTTACCACCGCTCTTATTTGATTCAAAGACCGATTTATTTGATTCAAATCCATTTTTTTTCATGTCAAGCAGATTTTTTCTTTTTTTTTTTAACATTCTGATCGTTTTTTTTTTTATTTTGAGGCCAGTTATTTAAAAACATAATGTTTGGTAATTTATTTCTTAATAAAATTAACAAAATGGATTTCATTTTAATAAATGTTTAATGTTTTTAACCGGTTTCATTATTGTCCATATTTCACAAAATATTTAATAAAACTTTAAAAAATCTAAAGTTTCTTCTAACATCCAATATTTTTTTAAATACACGCTAGGAACAAGGAAACTAAAATAGACTTAAAATTAATAAATGCACGAAACATCATTTGGGTTTCACAATCACTTATATTCACAGATACATTATGTTTTTGTTCTCGAACTAAAACTTTCGTAAGCACTACACATTATTAACTTAATTCCGGATTCAACCACTTGGTTTTTTTTCGGACTCTTCCGATTAAGTTAATAATGTTTTTGTTGGTCTTGTAATTTGTTCGAAGTTATTTTTTTCATCGAGGAATTTCCAAACTTTGTAGGTAAACATAGCATTAGACACGTGTGTGTCGACTATAGTTTATGTCAGGGGATGTCTCTTGACACTTTTTGGCGGTGTTGGGTGCATAAAAAAGTATAAAGAGTATAAAAATAGGATTTAAATCATTGTTTTTTTTTTAAACTACTTGTAAGGCCTCCAATTGTGCTGTATTTTTGTAAATCTTTTATGTTTGTGTTTTTTCTTTTACAATAGAGAATATTATCTTATCTTGATTTTAATCGCGATTTAAATCAAGCCATTTACATCATATCAACCCTGCTTGGAACGTTTTGAACTAAGCTAATATTTCCTACAACGCACGCACGCACTTAAACTATGGTTAAGGTGGAGTCAACGAGAGAGTTGGGTATGTCCTATTATTAGAATCAAATAAATCACCAACTATGGGGGCGACTTCGATTTGCATTCCAAAGTGCAATTCCGATGGTAATACGACAACCAATAGTAGTCCTGACACTTCGATACGACAGTTTGGTAACCAGCGGGTTTCATTTAATCCTCGCCTCGAATTTGATAGAGCTGTAGTTGCGTTTTCTCTATGAAGTGAGAGTGAGAAGACGAGACAAGTATCAATATTTGTGTCCGACTTGATATACAATTCGTACTGAGCTAAACTTTGAATTGCGTATGAATGCATAGGATTTATCTATCTGTGCATTAGCAGAAATCAAAGCTATTGAATTTTATTCTTTATACCTATAGTTACCTTAGCCAGTAACAATCTCAACTGTAATCTTAACCTCATCTCAGAAGCATCAAGGGCGATGCAGCCCCACGGTATTTTTTGTGAGAACAGTCGTACCTACTACAAATAAAAAGTCTAACGGCCTTATTTAATCTGTGGTTACGTCTTTTCCTTGTAAAATGTCCACCATATACTAATTTAATCGGCGTTTATCGATTGTTTTAAGGGATCTTTTTTATATATAAGACCGGTTACTGATGGAAATTTTATTAAGAACTACCATAACATTACGCTCACAGTATAGAGCTGAGACCAAAGCTACTTAATTATAAAGGTGCCTAGGTATATGGTGAAAAAAGTCCCAAGATAAATGCATGCAAGCGAGCCTGTTTCTCGCCCACGCGAATTCCGCGCAGGGCATGACTGGGCAAGTGGGATGCTGTGCCAAGATGCATGGCCACTATGCACTGGCGAATGACAAGCGATGGCATTTTTAGCCAGATTATGTTGTATACGTATAGGTTTGGATTTAGTGCAAGATAATAGCAGGGATTGAAAGCTTTCAAAACCATCATATATATATATATATATATATATATATATATATATATATACACACACATATATGTGTACAAGTCCCTAAGTATATACATATATATGGGCTACATAAAGCCGTGCGTTTCGGGCCAAGTAATTTTCAATGGATTTTGTACGAAGTTTTCCTTTTATAGGTTGGTCGCCTATTACTTGTTAATTATATACCTATGCTACTAACACATAAAATGAACACATGGTTGTGCTACAGCCAAATGGCCGGACGATGTGGTCAGTTCGGCAGTGGGCCCGGGGATGCGAATGGCAAGAGACCGCGAAGGATGGGGTGATGGGGAAAAGGCCTATACCTAGCAGTGCGCAGGTGGGCTGACGTTGATGATGATGACGATGATGTGCTACTGCCCTGAATTTTTTCACGTTTCTGCAATTAACCGGTAAGCCAGGAGAGGGGAGCGATGCCCTGCTCTGACAAAAATTTGCTTTTCAAAGCTTAACATTTCGTAAACGAAACCGTTAAACAAAAAATGGTCTTACCTGTCGATGTCCCACAGTACGAACTAGTCAAGAAAAAAAATTCATCCGTCATTTAGGTATAGGGGAAGAACTCGAAAAAATATTATTTTATGATTTCATTCTACTATTTTGTCGGCATAATAAATAATATGTATGCCAAATTTCAGCTCTCAAGTAGACAGACAGACGGACGGACATGGCGAAACTATAAGGGTTCCTTGTTGACTACGGTACCTACCCTAAAAACATATTTGATGATTTTAACAGCTCCGTGTTTAAGAACGGTTCTTCGCCGACTATACTGCCCGCATTCATAAATCTGCCTATTCCTATTACGCGGTTACTAGTCACTTGAATGTTTTTTGTATTGTTATTTTCTTTGTTATTTAGAATTGCACTCTGCGTTTCCTCCTTGGTAGGAATTGAAGCGACAATTTACGAAGAATATTCTCAACTAAAACTTCCCTCAGGGAGGATTTTCTCGGGAATCACTCACCACTATACTCAATGCCACGGAACGAGCTCCCAAATAAAATCGTCCATGTGCGCCCAAAGGTTAAAGCGTATGACCCTCAATAGCCACTGCATTAACTAAACCTACCCTATGAAGCAGACCGTCTTCACTTATCTCTAGCCGCAAGCATTGACCAATGAGATGCGAGTATTTGTTTCCCTAGGAGTTCGACTCGTGGAAAGAGTAAATCCGCGTGACGTTCCCCATGCTAACGTATGTAGATCCTAGGAACAGACATCTTTAGATTTTAAACAAGTAGAATGTCATCAGCCTCCTTCGTGATGTCGATATTTAAATGAACTTCGCGCACCGTGTCGTGTGGACTAATTGAAATGTATAATGTTAATGCATTTATGTACATGAATAATATTTCCTGCCTTTTTAACCCTAGTTCGATGAACTGACAATGAGACAAACTATGTACCTACTGAACATGTTTGTGGGTAGAAGTTCCTTTTTTCCTCTGTGGTAGAAGGAAGCGACATCATTGGCATGACACATCCGATTTTGCTCTAATATGTTCTAATTCTCGTCTATCACTCTATTTAATACCTTATCATCATATATTTTATACGCAATTACGAGTCAAACTAACGGTTAGAGCAGTGAGATAACCCTTTTATATCAGGTAGGTACTTGCAGTTACTTCCAATGAGGCGACCACGATTGAAGCAGATTTACTTATTTTTAGCGAGAAACTACACATTTGATTATGTTCATGATTAATTACAATTATGGATGTAAATAACTCCCGTAAATAATAACTTTATTGACGTGGGTTATTTATTTTATTCATTATGCTTCTTAGGTATCTAGGAATTCTAGTAGATTTATGTATTTTTTGTGCCCGTAAAAACTACTGATGTTACTCTAATTTACTAAGAAAATGGTTAAATTAAATAAACCACTTTAAATAGAGGTAGTATCTGATCTATACTAGTATCTAGATTATACCTAAGCTTCGTGTTAAGATAAGATAGATAAGATAATTGTTTATTTGAACACAAATAGTTAAATTTGTTTACAATATCATTGTGCCCTGACTCCTGAACTAGGCGGGGACCTGTATCTCAGGAGCCAGTATGCTTAAACTCAAATGTGTATGTTTCGGAGGTAATCAACCGTTATTTGTACCTATGTACTTTAATTTAAGACTTTGTTGTCACATGATTTGTTCACTCAATAAAGAAAATAAAATAAAAACATACGGATCTACTCCACATACGCCCCCAGAAGCTACACAAGTCAACAAGAGAGCCACCGCCTTTTCCCCGATCCACCACTTCAGATTAAATCCCGAAATGGCAGAAGACCTAAACTGCTGTTAAACAGTTTGCTCCTGTTCCTGAGTCTAGTCCACGCAAAACTTGCCCAATCGCGGTCACTGCGTTCTCGAGTCACTTACTCCAGTGCCGAGTCGCCATAGATATAACTGTAATCAATTACAGACGTGAGCTCTCGTTCTCGGTAACGTAAAAACGCGAACCCATTAGAAGCACAGTTACCTAAAACGCATAATGCTCTACAAATGGAAAAACTGGTCGATGCAACCTGAATAGTATGGAGAAGTTAGAGTATACATCTTAAAAACCATCAATACTTAGTTCAATATGTTAGCAATAACTACATACTTTGTAGACATACACACAAAAGATTGGTGTTAACTGCTATTGGATCAATCTCTGGTCTGAAATTATAATTTGTAGTCCAAAGTCGAATTACTGGACCTTCACTACATTGTGCGCCAGCGCAACTAACGGACTGAACGCGCAGAAAACCCAGTCAATGGGATGTGAAAAACTTGACGAGATTCTAGGCGCACTTTAATGGGCGGACGACACCGATTATATCGTAAGGCTTTCGAATCACGTTTAAAAGAACGGCTTTTTCTTCATTGCTCGTTTATTATCGGCTTCGCTGAGTTTAAGCAAAACAAATTGTTCCTTAGTAAAACACAGTTTATGGTACGACTTAAGTGCGAACGTTTTCGAATGGCTTTAACATTGTTCCAAATTTGCAGACTACCAAGGTGAACTCTTATCTTTTTTATTTCAGGCTTATAAAGATAAGTTTCTTTACCCTGATGTTACTTTTCTTAACCTTCATATGATACAACCTTGTACCTACTCAACACAACACCTCGTAATATTATTTTCCTCTTCTTACCCACGGTCCACCTCCTGAGACCACCTGGGTGAATAATTTTCTTTATTCGAATCGTTCTCTTTCCAAGGAAAATTCTTCCACCTTTTTCAAAACCTGTGCCGGATTCCATTCTGGCAGGTATATTTTTTACTCATTGCAAGTCAATGCTCAGTGATCCATCATGACAACAACGAGACAACAGCCGCTCAGCAGCGTCGGCTCATCCGCGCCTCTCGGCGTGCGAGCGATCGACAACCGTTATCGGGCATAACTGTACATAATACGCCCGAGATACCACTCACAATGCGGGAGCCGGCCACTGGTTGCGGATCTGCGAGTCAGGCTGATCGAGAGGCAGCAACAGCCGCTTTAATTGACTAACAAAATTAAGCCCACATTTGATGTTCTAGACGACCTTAGTTTATTTCCGTGTTAAAGTTTGGTTATCGGATTAACCGAAGATTAGTACTTACCTGTCAAAAATGCTGAAGTTACCTGGGATTCCTCAGAACTGAATCATCATCATCAACCCATTATGTCCCCACCGAGGGGCACGGGGAGGGCACGGGTCTCTTCTCTGAGGAAGGTATAGACCATACTCCGCCACGGGGGCCAAGTCCGGATTGGTGAATCAGAACTGAATCTCATCGTTAAACTAATCGCTTTAACTCTGTTCTTTTTACCCCCAGTTTCTCGTACACTAACACGCTGTTAATCTACTGTTAACAGCTGTTAATTGACCAAAGTGCATACAAAAAAAACCGCTGACAGCTGTTAAAAGTAGATTAACAGCTTGTTAGTGTACGAGAAACCGGGGGTTAGTCAGTCTCGTGATTATTTCATAGTCTCAAGTAAGTAAGATCGCGTTTAGATTAGACTTGAAACGTATTTTATAGCAAATAGACACCTCAAACGAGGTGACCCCACACATCGTCACTGCTCAATTAACTGTTGAATACCGTAGACAAGAATGCAACTGAAATTGCACGTAATTGGACCTTTGGTCCGATAGAATTTAGGTAAGTACTTTACAGTTCTTTTCGCGTAAAAAACTGCAGAAGGAATCTGGTTGCATGAGAGTGAGGTAAATAAGTTGTTACATTTATAGATGTATTTGTTTTATCACCTAATCGACGAAATTTAAACAAAATCTAGGAGAAGAAGGAAATACTCCACAGACTGGGCATAAACTGAAAAGTTGCTAGAACGCCCTAGTGGTATGCATCTTCTGCGAGTAAGATGGTGGTTCTACGTTTCTTGCAACGTAAGGTTGTGTTGATATTAATCTTAGGCTCTAGTACTAGGATGAATGGCTTGTAAGTTGTACTGTGAAGAAATTTTATATAATCTGTTAATTGAGGGCCAAAATTTTAAAGACCAACTCCTGATTTCTTGTCTTATGAATTTGTTATTCAACTGTTAACAGCTGCCAGTTGGCTAAAATAAATACGAAAACAAAACAACTGACCGCTGATAACAGTTGATTTACCAACGTTAGTGTACGAGAAAACGGGGATAGAGTTAAAAGTTTTTATGTCCATTTTTTTTTCAAAAGATGTAGATTTTGAGGTGGCCACCTAATTTAAATAACTCAACGTTAATTAAGTCGCAGTTTCTGTGCAACTTTGAATAAAAACATTTTGATTTTAGGCCACTCTGTTCCTTGACATGTTCAGTATGTGTTCAGATTGTCACGCGTGACTGTTCTGGTTCAGATGTCTGGCTAGAATATTGTTGTACTCTACAAAAAGAGGAAAAGTAGATTAATTCAGTTGCTTAGAAACCTATTCTTCTTCATTCGATTAATTCAGACTTCATGATGAACAACGATGGCCGGCGAGCGATTGACGCACACCATGGAAGCAGGGTGTGTCGTGGGATTGCATAGTGAGAGCGTGCGTCTGTCGCACTCTGTCACCTCGGTCGCGACCCTCGGAGCTGAACCTTGAATATCTTTGTATTTTCAACAAAACTAATAACGGCGTCTCAATGACATCCGTTTTCGGGCTTCGCATTCAAACTGTTCAAATAAAATTTTATTATCAGATAAGATGCCTTGATAGCAGCTCGCATCTATTTGATTTAAATGTTTACCCAAGCAATGATGACGGCAACGATAAGCTTTATACAGTCTGCTACATGCATCCATATGGTTTAATCCTCTGAAGATTAAGGTCAAATTGCGAGTTATATCTTGTTTATCCTTGTACTACAGCCAAACCAACGCGACCTTAATATGTTACAATTAACAGCGAACCAGCAGTATACTCGCTTTATCGTATCATTAGATCATTCATAACATGGCAAGCGAATTAAATAGAAGATGTATAATATCATAGGTCAGAAGCGTGATGAACCGATGTCAGTGATAAAATTAATGGACTCGTAGTCACTTACAAGAAAACTTCAAGTTTATCATCATCCAAGTTTTGTTTTTATTATGTAGATTTTGATGAGGGATTGCGTCAAGCAGGATCCTTATTGAAAATCTAAGATCGCAATGGAGCGAATTGTTCCCTTACCTGGCAATTTCTTAGTAGAAAAGTCGTACCAACCACGATACTAGTTACGTATTTCAAATCCATAATTAAGGGCTGATTATTCCACCGTCAATTTATAACCGTTTCCTAACTAAACCTTAAAACAGACGGACAGGTTATTACTACTGGTTGCTGTCGAAGAACGATTGGTGAATGACAGGTGACTGGGCACTAAACTCACAGATGGTACGATTCAGACGGCTTTTGAAGCACAGGGAACTGAAAATTCTTGTGAACTTTTCCATTAGAGTAGCTTTACAGACTTTGCACAGTAGAAATCGACTCTAATTAGAAAAATATCCTGTGTGAAATAGAATCTGCCGCTCCCGAATCTGACTTTTGACTCATTCTAACTTTTGAGTCATTCTAAAAAGTTTAGCTTTTAGGCACTACTTGAATCATCCGTAACGGATAGAAAGGCCTTGATGATCAGCTCCTATAATGCGCACACCAAATTCTGAGCGATTCCATTTGTCTAACTGTCAAATTCTATACTAATTGCTATCGCAAACGTCAGGCTTCCGACTGGATTTGGTGCGCATAAATAGGTCTCAGTTCATGGCGTATAAATATAGGAAAGTCACAATCGTATATCAATGTTATGAGGGAGACGAAGAAGATTTTAGAAAACTTTCTATATCTTTCAGCTCTGGGTCAGCAGACAGCAAACTCACGACAGGTCATTACGAATGATTGGACAGAACCTCTCCCGAGGTTCGATTGACCTTTCCATGCTGCCATGTACCGGCTATCTATTGAACAATCTGGTTAACCTTCTCTGTTACATTGCGATGACTTCAACTGTGAGACTTGTATTTGTGCGTAAATACAACATAATTTTTTGAGAGTTAAAAGCAAGATAAAGGAGGAAAGAGAAAGTTAGAGGCAGCTTCACAAAAAAACATTATTATAAAAACAGAAAACACAACTGCCAGTTTAGACACCACGTAATACCCAGAATGACATAAAGTTTCTAACCACAGTACACAGTACACACTGATAATTCGGTTCTATCTTTTAGGACTTAAAATAAATATGTAAATTTTAATAATGAACAACTTGGTTTTACATTCGCGAAAAACAAGTGATTAAAAATTTAAGCAAAAAAGTATTTGTTTTTTCGCGAAATAAGAAAACTTGTAAAACAAAATGTTGCTCAGTACGATGAGTAGGATCACCCCACAATCGCTTTAAAATTTACGAACCAATACATCGTATGCACGAACCCTAGGAACATTGGCTACCTATACTACTTTTTGTTTGGGTGGTCATAGGCGTAGGCCATAAAAACTATTATTAGGTAGTGAAAAGTATAACAGGAAAAGCGAAAAGCAATTCGCAAGTTTCCCGAAGAGTTTACTCACATACAAAAAGTGATCATCCCCTTGATTTTATGGAAAACGAATCGATAGCGTTATCAAAAGAATACACGTAACTTTTTATGGAGCGATACTCCATAATAATGGGGTCCGCAGTCCGACTTTGTTTACCTGCTCGCGACTGGCCCTCGATAGGCCGTTGCTATGTTATTGTTAGGGAATTCCTGGAAGTCACGTTCATGCCTCGTTACTTTTACTTACACCTTTCCATTTTACAATAGTGTGAACGCACCTTTGCATTGGATGGATGGCTTGCATGCGGGGTCATTTATTCTTTCGGAAAGCCGAGGTGCTGTTTGCAAGAATACACAACAAAGAAAAAGCTAAAACTATTCATACTTACTTCAATACATACATACATTAATTCATGCCTGTATCCCTGCCTACCCTTAAGACCGGAATTTGCTACTTGCCTCGTTTCTGACATAAATCTCAATCTTACGTCTTTTAATTGAGAATTTGTCTTTTCAGATTCCTCAAAGAAGAACAGGGCAGAACGATACCTAATTTCATTGATGAAATTCAGTATTCGGCAGATACACAATCATTTATGCAGGAGATCACTCGTCACGCCGCGAACGTCTTTCACGGCGGTGTCTAATTAAAATTTGGCTTTGATGTAGAACATTATAAGCACCGACTCCATAAATCCTCGTAACTCTAGTTCCTTACAGCAGTACAAAAGTGAGCTCAGAGACCTTTGGGAACATAAGCCGCCTATAATGGGCCTATTCATAGGCTACTCCCGGCTGGTTGTTAGCGGCCTGAGAAGCGGACGTCGCCTCCAGGGCATCTATTTACCATAACAAGGGCCTCAATATAATAGACCCACTCGACCAACGCGGCACATCCTAACTGTTATAGAAGCACCGTACATAATTGCCACACTGAGGTAAATGTTTTCTTAAGTCTGTGATCTGCCACCATGCTGAGGAGCTAACGTAATCGTACTGCTCCGGTATAGCGGACAAATGAGTAGAGTTTGCCACTCAGCCCCTATTGAGTGACAAGCCCACAGAAACAGTTATAGGTACTTTTTAAATTTAAATCCTTTCTGTAGTGTATTGAGGGTAGACTAAGAAGGCCATTGTTCAGCTGTTTCTAAGTGACGTACGTCAGTCTACAATAAATGGTCTTGGAAGCAATACGTCGTCTCTGTTCACTCCTTCACGCCTGTAACCGCTGCTGAGGACAGACTACTTTCAATTTATTAAATATTTTTGATTCCTCTGTTGTTTCTTGAAGTTGATTGTTCATCTGTCAATTAGGTTCCGAGTCTGGGACAAAAAGTTTCTAATTTCTGGTTCTAAGTAGTTCTGACAGAATACCAGCATCGCGAGTTGTCATCTGGAAATCTGTGTATATCATAATATGCTGAGTAGGTTCTGTTACCATGACATACAGCTTCGTCACCTAAGGTTTCTAACAACTAGAGGCATGTATGACTATAGGTAGGTAGGTATATATTAGTTTATACTGGCTTACTTTACCGTGTTATCAGAATCTCTAAACTATAATTATGAAAATACGAATGTTGCAATATTTTACACATTTGTATCATAAAAAATGACAATAAAAAATATGAGCGATGGACAGACATACAGACTATAAAGTCATCTATGCGAGCGAGTACGCTGGCAATCGATCTATCTACTCTGATTATACGAAGTTAACGTTCTGTTTCGGTTACCTTTTTGTGTTATCGCGGTTAACAAGGTGTAAAAGTAGCTGGTGCGATGCGAAGCGAAGTTACTGCTTTGTTTCCAGCTTACAAGACTACCTACGTGACATGGCAAAACTCGTTAGACTGAAAATTGAGTTTAATGGTATGAAAGAAGGTTAACGAACCGACGTACAGTGGACCGCGTATTGACCTTCACATACTACGCTCTTCACGTGCTGCTAAGTTGTGACATCGAGGTCGGGAGAAGTCTTGCCTCACATTCAATAGGTCGTGGGTTCGAACCCTGATATGTACTTGACTTTTTTTTCCTCAGTTAAAATATACCACTCGCTAACAGTGAAGAAAGCTATCGTGAGGGCTCCTGAGTGTCTGAGGAAATTTGCCTATCCGCGGTGGGTACGCGTGGTGATTAAGCCCATACTCTCTCTCTCTGAGAGGGGGCCTATGACCTGGTTTTTGCGACCCATAACCAATTATTAAATAAATGTTAAGCCTCTCCATATATATGATTTATATATTTAATATTTCTCCAGACCCTACCACGAAGAAACGTTTCAACCTGCTCACGCACAAGGTTAGCTTAATAAAGAAATAGACAAAGTGCAAATGAAATATTGCTTACCATCATCATAATCAGCCCTCCTCTGCCCTCTGCGGGGTATAGGCCTTTTCCCCAACACGCCATCTTTCGCGGTCTCTCGCCGTTCGCATCCACGGGCCCACTGCTGACCTGAGCACATCGTCCGACCATCGGCTTACCATATTATATCTTCGATATTATTTTGTCTCTACTGTTGACCTTTAAGTTGAGTCGGCTTAGGTATTAAATCTTCTAAATTCCTTTGCGCGTCCTTGCGCTGAGAACGAAGCCACAAAAGAAGACAATTTATTATTATTACGCCTTAAACTGTTGATTACTATTTTGAGTTATAGGGCTGTTAATGTTTATTACGCCACCCTGTGCCGTCTATCAATTTAAACAAAACCCTAATAAAATATACCTTCCTATGTATCGTAAAAGCTGCTACTTGTCATAGCCAGCACAGCACCTACTGATACCGCTTTATTCTCTAAGATACTGTGTTCGAAATACAGTATGTCAGAAATAACTACTTGGAAAACCGTTTTTGAAATATCACAACTTAAGAGTGCATCGGAAATTAATGGCATATATAAAATACATTCCAGTGTAGGGCACAAGCCTTTTCTCAGAAAAGGCATATTTTGCCTAAATTAAGTAAATTTGCCAACATAGCATCGAAAGTACGGGGAATACCTAGTTTGAGTTTGGCAGAGCGAGATGAACGCAGCATGAGGTGTACAAAGTACCTTATGGGCATAGCTGAACATAAATCGTAGTTATTTTAGTTCTCTCAACCTATTCAAAGGATAAGTTATTGGCGGAGAAGCGAAAGTGGTCAGTCGGACAGAGCTCCAATGCCTTACCGGGACTGCAGACGTCCAATTAGAGGGAATGCGCGCCCCTCAGGAATTGGCCGCGCTACAGTGTGTTTATATTGAAATTGTGGAACTATGCTACAAAACTTGGAAATACGGCAAATAGTTGGCACCATGTGGATTAGTTGAGGAACAGTTTATTTTTTTAACCTAGTTCAGGCACACATATGTTATTTTTAAGCTGATTGTTGCCTCCTTTTTTATTTCAATTTTTTTTTTAAGGTCGGCAGCTAATATTTATTTGGTTCGAAAGTAAAGGATAGCAGTCATGAATTAGTAAGTACTTACTTACGACTAACTATTTCATGACTGCTATGTTCCTATATGAACAACCAGCCACAAGATGGACAGATGACCTCATCCAAGTGGCAGGAAGGCGCTGGATGCAGGCCGCTTCCAACCGGTCTTTTTGGAAATCCATAGAGGAGGCCTATGTCCAGCAGTGGACCTCTTGTGGCTGAATGGTGATGATGATGATGTTCCTAAGGCGAATTCAGGTGCCCTAAATCAAAGGAAAGCACAAACATTCTCAATGAATTAGGCACTCCTTACTAACAATAAAGAAATCCTATGAGAGTACAATATTTTTCTTTTTAAGGTATCCTAAGAAAACACAATTGGTTCCAAAAAGAAAAATTCACCAATCTATAGATGAAAGAGACGTCACAAAAAGTCACTATACAATGTGTACATTATCCGGCATAGCGGCGGCGGCTAATTATTTATTGTTCCAACTCAAAATTCACTTGGCCTGGTTAATATAGTAACCCGCTGTATGTGTGGCGCTCCTCAAAAGGCAACTTGTCGACAATGCCCTGGGAACTTGGCTCATTTGAGGAGAAAATATTATGTCGCCTGGCCAGCGTTGAGGAGCGCGCTAAATCGATCGTAAATGCAGAAAAATTAATGTTCTTGCGATTCGTGTAAATGTGAAAAAATAATTCTATAACTAAGGGAAAACTAAGCACGGTGATATAATTTGTCAGCGTCACCCTGAGTGTTGCTCAAACAATGCCGAGCAGTGATATCATCAGGATTAGTCGTCGCTTATCAGCAGATACCGTGCGGAATTAACGCCAGCAGCGCTGCGGCGCTACGAAGTAATGCCAATGCAAATGAGGTATGTATAGGAAAGAGAATTAATAATGGGTGCGATTCATAAAAAGTTCTTATCGAACTCCGATCTCACCTTCACACTCGATTTGTGTACCACATAGAGCGTTGTAAGCCCGCCCGTCTATACAAAGCTGCGATGACCTTGCGCGCGCTAACGAAGGCTGCTCTCCGTAAAAGGGCTCACGAAATAAGAAGATCGGAAACCGGACCGCGTAAGACCTGCCACAAAAAACCGACCAAAAAGAGACGATCAATTTTCGGAACGCAGGACTTTAGCTCTACGTTTTTCAAGTTCAGTTTGCCTTGTTTAATTAGACCCGATAGCGTCGGTAGGCAGTTAATTAAAAACGTGCTTCTCCTCTGAATGCCTCCTGATGGATGGCCAGTTAATATCAAATAGGAACCAGAAACACATTGCGATAAACAAAGGCCAGTTTCGTTTACACACAGCAGATATATTGGAATACGCCAGATGTGTGAACTAGGTTACAATGATAAGTTATCTACCCTACTTGCAGTGCGAAGCGCAAATTTGCGTTCCAAGTGTGATAAGGTGTGTTTTGTTTCACGAAAGTGGCATATTACATTTGGTACTTAAACAATAACGCATGTAGAGATAATAATCATAATTATATAAGTGCATTTCATTCAAATAAACTCGTTTACTTAATTTCAATAATAATATAGGCATTTATATATTACGTGATGTAGACACGGTCTAGTGGCAACTCTTACTTACACTAGATAAGTAAAGTGATCGCTCAGATGATGCAGTCCCTGGATCATATTTTTAGATGGAGGTGGCTTGCCCAGCATATTTTTTATAGGTACCAACCTCTTACCTTAGTTGTGGCTTTTAAAATACAATGCCGCCTATATTATTATATCCCACTGTAAGGCACAGGCCTTCTCTCGGAGAGAGAGTATGGGCTTAATCATCTCTTGAAATTTCCAATTTAGTTGCCTTAATCCTCGGGAAATTCAATACATGCGGAACTTACTAGGCCGCGGGTTTCTTCACGGTGTTTACCTTCACAGTTAGTGAGTGATATTGCTATACAAATAAAAAAAACGAAAATGTAATGCAATACAATCCAAGTCATATAAGCCTGGACTAGACCCCACGAACTACCTCTTGCGTATGAAGCAAGGGTTCTCTGCCGAAAGCTTCCACCGCTTATAGGGTTACTGCTGCAGTAATTAATTACTTAAAGTGTAGTTATTTCAAATAAACACACATATAAAACAAAACATGTCCCAAGCAGTCCTAAGCCAAGAATCCACGAACAAAACAAATGAAAACTTCCCGAGGACATCACGACAGACTATTTCTGAAGTGCGATACAAAGACTAAGGAGCCGCAAAGTAAGCGAGCCAATAGATTTGTTTATGCGCCATGATATCCATATTCAAATGAATGGCTCTGCAGACGTGTCGAGATTGTCAATCACTCACCACAATCAATCTGTTAACTTTATTGATAAAGTGTCATTTTATTGCGTCGAGTGATTTATTATACGCCAAAGAACTTTGTACACTTTGAGTCAATTTTTTAACCTTAATAGAAACTTTAATTGCTGATCTTTCAACTCTGTACCCACGCTCTTCATTTTGAAATCTATAGCTTGTTATTCTGTGAACATAGACAAGGTAACATTTCAAAAGACCTTGAAAGTAGGAATAAAGCCAGCTAATGATCTGTTTAAATAAGTAGTTCTCAGGTAGCATTAACATCGTCATTCACCTGCATTGAGACAGCCATTACTTTGATCTCGCTGCTGCGTACGCTTGATTTGAATAAATATCCACTCTCGCACTTAGGGCGTGGACACATCAAGCTGAGAAATCTCGACTTACGGCATTTATCGCGTCTTTCAATCAATTTATATGAATCACTTAAAGTCAATCTGCTGATAGCCTATTCTTAAAGTTTGATAACGGATTGTATTGTCACATATTTCAAGGAAATGTTTACACATATTTGGAGATACATCAGGGAGTTCATGAGTGACCCTGATTCATTGCTCTCGAGATATGCAAATTCAATTTTTATCGGACAATTTATACTAAACCAATTTTGAAGATGTTCTTTTCAACCAAGGAATACGCTGTAAACCTGTACATACAATGACCCAATAATATATTACGTAAGTACCTTCAGTATCCTGGTTCGCTGATATCATTGTGATACCGGCGCTGTTGCTCTTGAGCACTGTCAGTCTTGCGCCTACGCCAAACCGGTGCCACCCGTAGGCGGTGGAACCTCCTCTAGCGTATAGGTAAGTACCTACGAATGTACTGTCGATGACAAAATCTTTTATATAACATAATATGTATTTAAATCTCTGTGGTCATAAGGTCATGGCCTTATCACAGAAAGTTACAGTTTTAATTCACCACCACAGCGTTGTGAGTTAGTGATGGCCCCATAGGAACTTTGACTAATCATTTGGAGGGATTTATAACTATTATATAAGCGGGTTGTAACGGCCTCTTCTGTTGTCGTCAGAGCTTATAGCCAACTCGTATGATTTAATAAATGAGAGAATACTAGATTACTTTTCACAGTGATAGTACTTTAGTAAAAGTAGCTTCTAATACAGTCTGTAGGCCTCATTGTATTCAGCAAGGAGTCTAGTTAAAAACACAGGCTATCGACTACTAAATGGTACTGTCCAGGATGTCAGCAGGAAACATAAGTCTTTAATATACAACCCCATGTCTACAACCAGTAAACTTCATTTACCTACCATAATGGTATTTATTTATTTCGTACTGTAATACGAGTTTTAAATTCTATTTTAATTTATTTTCTTAAACACGCACGACACATCTTGGAATGTTTCGCGTATTTTAGACGATAAAAGTTTATTCAGGCTGGTAACGATCCGTGATCTAAACTGAATAATCGCTCTGGAGCCTTCCGGGCCATCGTCGCATTCCTATCGGCGACGTGACACACTTTTACTTTAGTGAAAATTGGTGAAAATTTTTTTTCGTGGTTTACATTCATTTATTCAAAGTTGAAGACTTCAAATGTGCTAACAAGGTTTATTTCGCCCTATGGACGTTGAAGTACAATTTGTGGTGGCTGGAAAACGCCTCAAATCGTCTGGCAAGGACTGACGCAGTGCGGAGACCGGTGAGTTGCCAGGCCTATACAAATTCTCTTTAACAATTTCAATTACTGTATTTTGAAGTACCCAAAAACCTGCGTCCGTGCATGCAGCAACTAATAAAATGTTGTTGAAGCAAAAAATGTTTGTCAGGATTGTGGCAAGAGGCAAACCCTGGTTACTGTCTACCCCTCCGGGAGTAAGGTGTGGGTTTGTGTAATGTAGTGTATGCTGTATCTCTATGAAATGTTCACAACAAATTTAGTTGCAAATCATATTTCTGACTGTAGACTTAATAGTACTCGTTCAATTTAATCGTTTTTAATAAGCTATTAACCAAGGCAGATTTTTAATATTGCATTGGCGGTGTCTTTGTTACAAGCGGTTAGCAATATACATAAGCAGCCTATATACGTCCCACTGTAGGGCACAGGTCTTCTCTCAAGGAGAGAGTATGGGCTTAATCACCACGCATGCCCACCGCAGATAAGCGAGAGGTTAGCAAACTTCTATGCAATCACACCTAGTGCGCTTGATTGATAACCACATCTGCATCCTATTAATAGACAAAACTCTGGCAACTGGAGGTGGTTTAACCCAACCCAAATTTGCATCTCTATCGCATACAATATCGCAAACAATCTCATCGCATTACTCTTTTCAGAGTGTAACTTCACACCGTAAACAAGTCTAAGAGCTGGTTTCTGAATTGAGAATTTAAGTAAGTAAATACTTAAGTAACGTTCTGTCACGCTCTTTTCTGAGAAATTCGAAGAGATAGCACTACAGTTAACTATTTACTTAGCGATATTACCAATTCAGAAACTGGCCCTAAGCTGATAAAAAAGTTCTCGAGTGGAGACTACGAACTGGCAAACGCAGCGTAGGACGCCTACCAACTCGCTAGGCCGACGATCAGAGGCAGATTGCTGGCAGCGGTTGGATGAATATAGCCGAAGACCGAAACAAGTAGCATGTCCAGCAGTGGACGACTACAGGCTGATTGATTGTTTAATATATCAAATTAAGGTGATTAAGGGTAAGTAGTTTTGTAAATACTCTTTTATAAACACATTACCGAGCCTTAAGCTACTACCCGGAGTAATTGGAACATCAGTTTCAGTCGTTTGCCCTGTCTGGAGCAATGAATTGCAGATGTCAGACACCGTCATCGTTACGGCATAAAAATGCTACAAAAGATTATCCATATCAGAATACTTCAGGGGCACTAACTGAAGCCCAACTCTTTGGGCACCGAATTCAAAGCTTGGAGATGTCATATTTGGGAATAAAGTTCCGTTTCACAAATAGAGCAACGTGGTTAATGTGGCACCATATATTTCATAGAATCACTTTAATAGCGTCGATGGACTAAGTAACGTAGAAAGTTCAGGAAACTTTCTACGTTACTTAGTCCATCGACACTATATAGCGTTGAGCAGCGCTGAGCGTTGAGCAGTAAGTGTGCCAACGTAGTCTCAGATCAAAGGGTTATTTGTGCAACTTAGCCCACAAATGAGGGAATTTCTCTTCCCCATACGGGTAATCTTTTGTGAGTCTTGACTTTTTGGTGTAAAAAGCCTCGTCGGCCCGTGATTACACCGGGATACCCTTGAATAAACGTTTATTTAGGTTTCCGCGCATTCCAAGCTACCCTTAAATAAACGTTTATTTGGGGATACGGTAGAGATGGCGGGATAAATCAGTATGTTGATAAATCAGTACCAATTGTACTGTACTATGTTATTGTTAAATTCTCATATGTAATTCCTGGTGTACATACAATAAAGAATATTCTATCTATCTATGTTTATTGTGAACAACTTTAATGTGTCCCGGTTTTTTTCACGACGCAATCATCATCACACAATATCCGTTATAGTTGTTTAAGGTTTCTTTTTTCTTTTGCTTGGTCGTAAAAAATACCGTATTACATAAAACTGTCAAACTTGGTGTAATTATAGTGAATTCCCTATTGTATAACAATAAAAGGTAAAACAGGCCAAGTGTGAGTCCAACTCACACTTGGCCGGTTCATTTGTTGTTCCGCTATGGGATCCGAAATGAATGAAAACTGGGGGTCTACCTCTGGCCCTTCGCTCTGTTGTTTTTTGGAACAACTTGTATACTTAAGAAAAAGTCAAAGTCAAAATGTTTTTATTCAAAGTAGCGCAAATCTGCAACTTGATGAACGTTACAAGTTAGACATAGTGTCCATTGTTACGGAAAAAAATTTATGTCGCAGAGCCGCCATGTTGCAATATCCCTCTCAAACTTAGTTCATAATGACATAAATTCATGATCTTTAATGTATTTATAATAATAGGAATGTTTTTCATAGCAAAAAACTGCAGAAATCAACCACATTAGGTAATTTGGTCTGGTATTCCACCACACAGAATAAGAAATAGACTACGTTTTACGATCTTGTGAAACGTTAAACTGTCCAAATATGGTACAAATGTTCGGACGTAAACTAACATCAGATGTCGACGTTACCAAATCACGTGAGAAACATCTCTATTTGTAGCACAAACTGACTCTACTACAGATAGGTATTCTGTAAGGTAGGTTGGGTGGTAGTCTATGGATTATTTGTGAACCAGATGTATATGTTGGCGGAAATGAGTGTAATCCGTCATCGTCATTGTCTACAATTCCTAGGAAATGTAAATAATTCCTAAAATCGCCCGGAAATGTGTCAAATAAATTATATTAGACACATTTCCTAGGAAATCTATACATTTCCTAAATGGCAATCGGAAATGTATTACAATCAAGATGTGCCATAAAAATAAACTACTGTGTAATTCCAAGTGTCATTTCGGCTTACCCTGCAAAAATAAATAAGTTCTTCAGCTGAAGTACTAGTGGACTTCACATGTGACGCCGAAAGCTATTTTGCTGTCATATGATCATAAATTGTATCTAGCCACATGTGCGACCTTCTTTACATATAGTTTAATAAAAAAATAGGAACACTTTTACTTTTATATTGTAACGTAGAATTACTTAAATGACCGATTACATACCAAATTAAAGTTTGAGCTTTAAAAATGAATAGTTGATTTTTGAAGCTTAATTAGTAATAAGCTTTGTTAACATTTTATATTTTACTGTATGATTGTTAACTGATTGTCTAAACGAGAGCCTTAATAAAAGTTCTTATTCCTAGTTTAACAACGGGTTTCATTTATTGTATTCACAGATAACTCTGATTATCAGTTTACTACCGTGTGTTTTTTGTAAACAGAAAGCATTGCTTTTATGCATTTCCTAGTACATTATCGGAATTTCATACAATTCCATGTGTGTATTAAAAATCTTTGAAGCAATACTTTATAGATTTTCTCAATACCCTCGGAGCTGTATACATTTCCTAGGAATTGTATACAATTCCTAGGTTTTGTACAATTCCGGTAACAATAGCTTTTTACGGCGTCCGAGGAAGTCATGCAAAAAATACTGGTAAAAATTCCATCCTATTTCTTGGGGTAGCCCGAGCGACTGCTATAATGCCGTAATTTGGGTGTTATTGACGGGAGACTCGGGATGTGACTTAGAATTCGTCGTACTTTAGATTAGTCAAATTAACAAAGAATTAAAAAAATTGCTCCGACGTGTTCATTGCATACTTCATCCCGAATGTGTGATTTTTTTTGTCAATTTATCTACCGGGTTGTCATTCACCTTAACTCGCGCTGACCGCCATTATTTAATCTGGATCGAAAAAGCCAACCACATCTTGTCCACTACGCCCACGACCCGCGCCGTCCACATGCAAGCGTTTTTGAGAAAGTAACGTGTGCATGTGAAATTGACTTTTCATACTAAATACCAAAATGAAACGTTCCTACATTCTTTACCACCTAGTCTGTGGTTAGTTTTATAACACAGGTAGGTTACTCGTTTTCTAACTTCGCACTCTAATGTTAGGCTCATGTAAAAGTTATTGTGCGTTTATTGTTAGCCCTTGCACCGCACCTTAGAACATCAAAGTACAGCTAGTCTTTGTTAATTCACTAAAGAACTCGACGCTACAAGTAATTCTAACTTTAGATGCGACCGTAAAAGAAGCAAGAAAGTGTGTTTTGAATCGCTTTAATACAAGGGATTGTAGGTATATAAGCTACATAATGGACACTGCTGTAAAGAAAGCAATATAGCACCGCGTTAATATCACTTTGCTGTAGAAGTTTAATGCATTGAATCGAACTGAACTAATCAATTATCTTATCTGTAGCTATATTCCACGACCTAGTGTTTACATAGTGGTGCCGTGTCCGACATAATATTTACACTTTCCGATCCGACGGATACTGGCTTATTGACAGTCTCAACTGATACCCATGATAAGGAGAAATTCTATCTTTTGAGTATCAGTATCCCTTCAAACTTGTCAGATGTTTATCGAGAATGACTGCCTCCTGGGTCTAGCCGTTAAGGCGCTAAGCTACCAAAACAGAGGTCATGGATTCGATTCCCACTGGGGGCCGCCGTAAATTTGTACAAATGTAAGTCTGGTTGTATTTCTATGTTTGTTCTGTCCTTGCCTGGTTACCATAGTACAGGGTATCCTAGTTTGGGACAAGTCAAGTGATTGTGTTGTGTGGAAGTTATAAAAAAAATGTCAGTGCCCGCCATACTTACTCTAAATTATCTTTATTGAGTAGATTTGAAGAGTTGACGGGGGTCATATTGGACAGCAATGCTTTCGGTTTTGGTAGGAGATAAGAGCCCAAAATATCTCAGACTCAAGATACCCAAATGTTTTTACCGCGACATACAGCGTGTTATTAATCTGTCTACCCTATCTTCACGAGCATATCAAAACATCGGGACATAAATAATACGGCATTACGTGTAATGACAGGCAAAGACATGCGATACTCGGCCTAACTTCGAAGACTTGTCAGAGACGTGATCGTGAGTTTTGATGAAACAAACCATAAATAATCTACAAGAGCTTTTACAACAGATAGCAGACGGTAAGGAGCGCAAGAGCGCGCCAAATTTAGCAACGGAGAGGAATGAGGCCATCGATCCCGAGATATGCCTCATTTCAATCCGTATAATTCCCCAAAACTTGTATTCTGAAGGCTGAGAATACAGAAGACAGCGACTGTAAAAAGTTTAGAATACTTTATGCAAGCTCACGTAGCAATTTAGGTATTTATACTAATTCATACACGAAAAACCAACAGCTTTAAGACTTACTTAATAACTTCGAAATAATAACTATAAGCTAATTACAGATTTTCGCTCATAATACCACAGATTAACACAAATGTGAGTGGTTGACCAAAAAGGGACCTGGAGGGATTGTAAACCGTAATTTTTTTTATTAGATTTTTTTTATTTGTGGTATTTTAGCTTCGTTTTGGTCTAACCAGAATATTTTTAGGTGCCGTAGTTATTTTTGTATGATTTTTTTGTGAGCCGAGGCAGTTTTGGAAAAATTACACCTTACACACAGCGTACACTAGGTTTTGTGATCGAAATCTGTGTATACATGAAACTTCACACGCGATTTTCTCGAAATCAATTATTTTCCCTTGAGGTCCCTTTTTGGTCAACCACTCACAAATATGTTTTAAATTTTCTTACGTTACCCACCGCCGAAAAATCAACAATTCTTATTCTATGGATCTGAATATAGACATGTCATTGTTTCCTCTGCAAACTGAGACGTGAGAAGTGCTTTAAGGCTGGGTTCTCCGAGCGGATGGATTTGTATGGCACTTATTGCGCTGAGCGAGCGAGTTGGGGGAATAGCAGGCATTTTCGAAATTAATAGAATTTTGAAGCCCGACGTCACTAACACATTCAGTGATAGTAATTTTGGTATATTTTTTATTATCCAAAACTCAGTAAAGCTCTAATAAAACCATCTCTAGTGATAATTTAGACTCATGTTCGCGATTTTTTTATGCCATAAATTTCAAAAAAATCATATAAATAATGACCGACGGCCCTAGATAGGACATTGAAAAGAATTTTTAATCATTAGAAAGTAAAATGTATTTTAAAACACCTGATTTAGGGGTTATGACAGAGAACCCGGCCTTAGTGAATGATAGAGTTAGAAATATCAATGCGATCACATAACATCACATAAAGTCACGCCTGTATCCCGGAGGGGTAGGCAGAGACGAGGGTCAATGCAATCGTCGCGGCATAATTTATTAAACATATTGGGAGCTCTAACTAGATAAGAGTTTTTCTATAGTTTTTCCACTGCTAGGTACAAATAGCGGAATATTCTGCCTAGAATTAAAAGGTTTAGTTCTTAGTCCAAAGCTACTCAGCTGGGGGCAATCAATTTTATCTCGTAATTTTCATATTCACACTGCACTGGAAAAAGGACGTTTCGAGAGCTAACTGTCGGTGCAGTAGAGAATAACTTTTGGTAGAAAGGGGATAGTGCGCCCGCTTCGGTGGCAATCGAGGGACTCCCCCGCAAGGGGTCGTTGGCATATCTCCAAAATTGCTGCTAGAGTTTGCTGTGACTCATACAATGCCACCTAGCAAAATAAATTTCCGTGTTATTGCACTTTTATAGAGTAGTGACTAAGTTCCTTGGGACAAATCCTGGTGAGTAATCTTGGCAGTTTGTAGGTACTTCGGTGTCTACCACGGCTTTTAGCAGAACGACTTTGTATGCCGTTTATAAACTGGGAACTTTTATTCCGCATGATAAAAACCGGTTGGGAACGAAATTGGCATGAATTTTATTGGCTGTACCTCTGATATACTCTACACGAATACCTTTATGAGATTCTGACTCCCTCCTAAACATAACACCAAACTTGTTTGCAGACGAGCATACGCCCTTTTTTCTTGCAAATATTTTAACGGGTGCCCAGTTCAAGTTAAGTTTAGTTCTTTTAGATGATGAGTAGAGTACCTTATACTGATTATCTAACTTGTCTTCATTTAAAACTTTCGTAATAAAGACACCAGAATTTTGATCAGAGTGTCATAGCTGTATAAATAAGTAACCGTAGAAAGAATCCTGTCTTCTTTCCAATCATTCTGGGTACATGCCTTATAATTCTACTATGAGACTTTTAATAAAGTAAAATTGTGGCATATAGTAGAATATGACGCGATCTACCGGCTTTTGCGGGATTATCATTATTTAGATACCGCGTATATTTTGGAGTATAGCGGTGGTCATTTCTAAGTGTGCACGTTCCTCTAATGAGATAAGAAATAGAATGCAATCACCTCTACAAACTGCAGTAAGTCGCAGAAACGCTGGTGCGTCGATCTCTTAGTAGGTCACCAGATATCCTGGCGCCAGAAACTGGGAGATGGGTTTGGTGGATAGATAATATAAAACTAGCTGTGAATATTATTCGCTAAGTATTTCCAGTAGTAAAAAAACCGGCCAAGTGCGAGTCGGACTCGCGCACGAAGGGTTCCATACCATTATCTATACAACATTAAACACAAAGGTCGAGAAAAAACGGCAAAAAATCATGTTTGTTGTATGGGAGCCCCCTTAAAAAATTGTTTTATTTTAATTTAATTATTTATTTTTGAAGCGAATATAGAACTAAATATTCTGTGAATATTTCAAGCGTCTACTTGTTGCCGTTATTAATATAGAGCAAAAAACGGCAAAAAAATTACGTTTGTTATATGGGAGCCCCCCTTAAATATTTATTTTATTCTGTTTTTTTAACTGCCTAGCTATCACTGTTCGTGAGATACAGCCTGGTGACAGAGAGATAGACAGACGGACAGACAGACTTACGGACAGTGAAGTCTTAGTAATAGGGTCCCATTTGGCACCCTTCGGGTACGGAACCCTAAAAAGCTACTCAGATTATGTTTAATTTAGTCCAGACCTTTACATTTTGGTTGCAAAATCGCCTGAAATGTAACTGAGTAGAGAGCACGGACGCAAAGGTTGATGTGCTGTCGACTGTAATTATGAGAAGCAAATAAAATACTGCGCAAATACATCGTTTTATTTTAGAATCTTCAAGCTGTCCAACTAAAGAAAGTAATTTCTAAAGACGAACGGGACTCTACCGTGGCAGCAAACTAACCAACAAAACAGACAATGAAATTTAACACGAAACTTAACTTAAATCCATATCCGGCTAAGTTTTTGGACATTGTGAGATCCGCCTCGTCTCTTAACATTGTCATTTCACTAAAAATGGGACAAAATTAAATTATTTGAAGACCAGACGGAGACAATTTTGCTCTTTGTGTTATTAATCATAACCATACCTAAACTTGACCGGTGCTAAAGTTATTTGTTTTGACACCTATTTACTTTGCGCAACATACACATTACAAAAAAGTTTTATTGTTTTTGATGTTATAGCATCAATGCAAAAAATATAAAATTTTGAATATAATAAGTCAATAAAAATAGCAGTAGTAGTTTCTAACTAACGTAATAACACGCACCAACACAATACCGAGAAAGATGAAAATAATATTTTTACATAAATAGGCATTGGCGTGAATGAATCAACTGAAAATGATATCGATATTTAACGTAGTACCTACAATAACAACAACAGGCTACTGATTACGTTGAATTTCGTTATCAACTTATCACATACTTAACCCAACGCGAGGTAGGTATATTTTATTCATGCACATAGAAGTAGAGTAACATTACCATGTTACAAAACACATGGGCACCCGGCGACCTTCACACGTGACATCATGGAGATGTTATGCCAAGATTGTACAAAAACAAAACAACTTACCAGCTAATATTGTTGTTTTCAGTCACCGTAACGTGCTCAGCGACAGAAAATCCAAAGTATGATCCAGAGCTCCCGAACTTTATCACAGGAATCCTGGGCTCCAGATTGAAACTGGACGCACCGCATAAAAAGCACAACAAAAACGCACTATAGAGCCTAAATTTAAGACCCATTTTGATTAGCACTTGCATAACTATCCAACAAGTCGACGAGATGGGTGGTTGAGCACCAAATCACTGTGTCCGTGAAATTAATAGGCACATCGCGGGTTTCGTAAGTTAGAAGCGTGGCCGGCGTTCAATGGGACCCCCAGTACGGATGCCGCTCACCGGCAGAATACGTCAGTCGACTCGACTCTATGCCGACTCTACGCAACGTGGTTCTTGGTAGAGAAGCGTGCGCGTAGAGGCGACTGAACTCATAAAACTTAGCGCGCAAGTAGCGCCCTCTGTGGACGAGGATCGACGATCCGCCAGTGCTGCCCTCTTAAGATAGAGCTCAGTAGTTCTGAGATATAGAGTTGATTGTCCTATGGGTTTTAGTATTATGCAAGCTGAGTTGGTGGTTATGAGTAAAAAGGCAAGATGGCAGACTTGATTTTTTTTAATGCGGATGTTGTAGGTAAATATTAGGTAGGTACCTACCTAATTCCGTCGTATTCTTGATATCCTCCAAGCTTTAGGCTTTCACGATAACTATTCTACCTAAATACTACCGAGAACTTAGCCTGCGTACACTGTGCGCCTTGATGCAGGGCGTTACAGAAAGGTTCTATAGAAGTGAAATGAACTAAGCAAACGGGTCAATCCATAATAACATCTAATATGTAAATAACTTTATACCTATTACGGTTCAAGAGATTTGGTTGGCACCATTCGGCTACGGAATCCGAATACGGAACTCGAATCCTAATCCCTCCTATAATACCTTTTTATGCAAGTTATGTTCTACTTTTGCTACATCACAGCACCATACCTACAGTAGAACGACTTGAATATTTGTAGCTATTGGAAAAGAAGCTATTTGAATATTTTGTAGCTTCGCTTACGAGGTGATTTCTAGCTTTTGTGGTAGGTAGAAGCGCGGATCCACCATTGTGGGCACCATCCCCACCACCCTAATAGAAGACTACTGAGCCGAATAAGATTGGAAGTTGAAGAAATTTCATCAAAATCGGTTCAGTAGTTAAGAGTCTAATTGTGACATTGTTATGTACAAACCCACATTTACTTTTGTAATTTTCGTAAGCGAACTAACATTTTACAGGTTTATTAACTTAATAGTGTTTGCCCCACGGCTTTGCCCACGGGGAACTATACACTGAACAAAATCTTGGTCAGGGTGTCATATATTTTGTAAACATCTCCTTTGTCGGTCTCAACAAGGCGTTCTCCATCTCCAGCAATCTTCAAAAATAGGGTAAAAGAACTGTATCCGCCTCTTACATGTAGGTATTGTAACTTATTTAATGTAGTAGTTTATAACAATTATTTAAAGTAAGATTTATGTAAGTTTATTATTAAGTTTAAGCATGTACTATTCGTATTTGCACCAACTGTCCGTCTCTCTTTCTCCTTCGGAAACCTTTCCGTCGCAAGGTTGTCTGGAACAAATTGCTGTTAGCAACAAGGCCGCCCTTTTTGTACTTTTTCATTGCAACTTTCATATTTTATGTATCGCTTCTTATGTGCGATAAAGAATATTCTTATCTTATCTTGTATGAATGCACTATATCAATCATGAGAGAGTTCATACTCCGGACTCGCACTTGGCCGATTTTGGGGGGTTGGGACCACAACCTTATTTGAGGACTGGATCCGCGCCTGGGTAGGTACGTGTGTATGCAGTTCGTAATTCTACCAAACGAGTAGGTTACAAACTGCATACACAGACTTTAGAAAACAATGTAGTCAGAGAAGAGCCATTTCACTAGAGGGGCACATTTTTTAAGAAGTTGACGATGTTAATACAATTTTATTCTTATAATTCCTGAAACACGCCAATTACTGTTTCTCATTTCAACGATTTTATACCCTTTTGGCGACTCAGGTCTATCAGGAAAAATGACTAGGTATACGATAGGTTTTTTTTTAATTTGGGCGATTTTATCAATTACTAGCTGTTGCCCGCGACTTCGTTCGCGTGGTAATTTTGATGTGTATTTTTCCGGGATAAAAAAAAAAGCCGTTCAGCCGTTATTGCGCGAAAGAGTAACAAACATCCATGCATACATACAAACTTTCGCGTTTATAATATTAGTAAGGATTGCTACGGTCGTAGGTACCTACGCTCATTCAATAAAATTATGTTAAGTATGATATTTTGAAAATCTTAAAAATATACATTATTATATGCATTATGAGCAGCCTATATACGTTCCACTGAAGGACACAGGCCCTCTCAGAGAGAGAGAGAGAGCACGGGCTTTGTCACCACGAATGCCCACCGCGGATTGGAGCGCTATGTCGGAGTGATGTCGAGCGCTAAGCTATAAACACACCTGACCCTATGTTTTCATTCACAGATAAAAGGCCCCGATGGCACCCTCCGGGTACGGAACCCTAAAAACAGCCTCCCTTTGAAGAGTTCCTTCTTCATACCAGAAGATCTTCACCAAATTAAAATTAAATCCAATCAAACAAAAAATGTGTCAGTTATCGAAATCGCATAAGAATTGACAGAAATAAGAAAGATGAAGGCCAAAAAAGCATCCACGTCGAATTACTAATCCTCTTCTATTTCGAAGTCGGTAAAAGATAAGCAAGAATTTAAGAATACATTTTAAAAACCTACAAATTTCTAGAAAGTAAAGCATACGAATTGCTATCTCAAACATCAGGAATCCGACAGGATTTGGTGCGCTGTTTAATCGAACTATACTGGGACAGAAGGAAAATTTAAAAAACTATAGTTCATAAGTATAAACTTTTATTGAGTAAGTATTTGAAATCAAAACATATTCGAGTTGCAAAATTAATTAAAGATAATCAAAATTAACACAAATAAAGAGGAAATCAAATTATGATGTCATTGAAAATACTCATCTGGTTTATTATTTGTCTAGTCTTTCGGCTTCTCTCTCTTAATTTAGCAAATATTTTCGATGTTTTCAATCACATGATAAGTACTTTTTTCGGTTTACAAAACAATGTCATAAGAGGGAAAATAAGCAACAAAATTAAATAATAAACATCATTCTCCATGACAATATTTAAGTTTCAATAAATTATGTTACTATCATTCGTTACAAGTCATTACATTCAGTTGTTTAGCGAATATTGCTGCCGCTTCTGTTTGCAGCAAAGCTCTGTTAATACTCTTGCGATACTGTTGAAAGAGCTAAATTTTTAACTGCTCAATTGACCACTGGATACAGCCAGTCGATCAAGTTTGCAACTAAACCGCGGGCAACCGCAATTCACCCTCAGTTGCAGACGTGTGACCAAATCAATTGGCATTCGAGGATTCCTGTCGCGCCAGGTGGGTTTTGTTGGTACTACAGCACTGTCCAGTGAGGCGAACGCCCGCACAAGTGCCGCAGCACCATTCAGTGCTCTGTGAGAGCTTAGGGCAGAGGATGGAAGGTCAGCTCGGTCTGTGAGTGGGCGAAGAGCAGGTTCAGCTGCGAGTCGAGCCCGACGTTGTACAGGCGCACGAGCTTGGCCACTGCCTGTCCTGGTTCTTTGCGGAGTTGGGCGACGCCGGAGACCTTCATGAGATGGACCTCGGAGTCGACAGAGCCACCGCCGGTAGTGGCCAGCTTCACGTGACACACCACATCCACGTGGATGTACTTCTCGACGGCCTTGCCGCGCTTCCCCGGCACATCCACGTACACTGTCTTCTCCTCCGCCTGGGGCAAGTCGGCTCTGAACACCGACGCCTCTCCCAAGAGACCCTGTAGGGAAAACATCGAATGTAAATAAAGGGCGTCGCTTATCAATCACCAGACACGCTTTTGTCGCCTTGCCAAGTCTCTAATGCAATTAGAAATTGTCCTTGTGCCAAAATAAATCCTTTTCAACTTACGATTTACTCATAACATGCATTGTAAACAACTTTTGGCTGGAGGCCAATGGTTACAACATTACGCTACGATTCTAAAAATGTGATGTTCTTACCCCGTTTCCAGTTATCAAGAACTTCATGCCGGTGCTGATGGCGCGTGGTTCCATACCAACTCCTTCTGGGTGGGAGTCAGACCAGAAGTAATTCTCTGGGGCGTTCAGGGTGTCGGGTTTGAAGGTGATGCGCTTGCCATAGCCCATTCCTACGGACTGGAGCAGGAGGCTGCGGCCTTCGAAGAGGTGGCGTCTGCTGCCAGCAGGACGTACGCGGTAAGAGAATCCAGGAATGATACGAGGGTCCACGAAGGTTCCTGTGAACAAAAGAGACGTTACTTAAAATGAGAGCCATTGGTTCCAACATCGAAATTATTTAGTTATTTTGAAAGTTCTAAAGAGTATTTCAAGTTGCTTAGTTATCCAAGGACCACTATGGTATGGTTAATGTTATTATGGTATAAAGCGGAAATGTTTGACATTACAATTGTGAATTTTGAATCGTTGATCTGTTGGTAAGATCCTCTTACCGATAACAGGGAACTCGTATCTCTCCAGCCCAACAATACAGTACTGGCATGGCACGTCACCGACTTCGCTGCCGTTGACCGTGATCCTCCTGGATGAAGACTCGATGCCAGGCTTGAGTTCGTAACCCTTCCTCAGTTGTTTGATTCCAATAGCTACATTCAGCACCCTGGTAACTTCTGCCTTTCCACGGCTTTTCTTTAGGACTGCAACGCCAGTGACAGGCACGAGCTTAGTCGCACCATCGTTCTCGTACCATTCTACTTTGCACAACGTGTTTATCTTAACCTTCTTCTCGATGGTGCCGTCTTCAAAAATTCTCTGGTCCAGCTCGATTTGGTTCCTCTGCAAAGAGACACATATTATTAATTCGTAGACTTGTAAGAAATATTGATCCTCTCCAGCGACGGTGTTTAAGTAATATTTTATTCTCAACTATTATCATTGCCCTATTTAAGAGGAGGACTCCTGTGGGTGCAGCATCCTCCATGCACTGGAAGAGAAAAATAGGTAGAGGAAGACTAAATTAAAGAAAATTTGGATGTAGAAGGAACTGGCTTGAGCTACTTGTACAAATTTATATTTTAGGAGACTTTATGACACAAGAGATTTTTTGTACAAGCTATTACCTTTTTTAGATACTTGCGGAAACCCTGAAACTAAGTAATATATAAATAAGTGAATTCCTCTTACCTGCTGCTGGACAACTTCGAGTGTCCCTTGAGGCTCGTGGTTCGCATCATACACCGTGAACTTGTCGCCAATGGACACAGCCTCGATTTCGAACGCAAACCCTTCGGCCCTGGAGTCGGTCCAGAAATAGTTGCTATTTTCATTGAGGGTGGAACCGACAGGCTCAAACGTAAGGCGACGAGCGAATCCACGGCCGATAGATTGAAGAGTCAAGGCTTTCCCTCCGAACAAGTAGCGAGGCTTCACGGACATTGGCGCTGCATCAAGAGCCTGAAAATTTCAAATTGCTGTAAAGACTGCTCCGGGGAGGTTTGGCGAGATACTAGCCTTAGATTTACTGATTTCTAAGGGCAAAGAAGTTTAATTTCGAAACAAGAACTTTTAAATTAGATACTGCACTGAAAAGTTTAATTACTATTTTCCAAAATATTGATCTCTGAATAAAAGAAGAAAACTTTTGCGAACTTTTCTATGATTACTTTCTCATATACCATTTTAGGCAAAAAATAATTATTGTTATTCCCCAAAATGATTCAAAATGGTACCATGAAATATACAGAATGATGTTATATCACAGACAATGGCGAAATGAAAAAATAACCACACGACAAGATCACAAAGTCTTATTTGTAATTCTTGCAATGGGGATAGGTTAATAACGGCATGGAGGCCTTTATGAATGATACTTATGGTTTACCTATTGCGAACATACATGCTGCCAGAATTCCACTTTCGACCGTCGGGTCGCCGGGAGGTTCTTCCAGTATTTGTGAACGCCGTGGGGGCGAGCTTCTGAAAAACTGGACGATCCACATTCCATCGCCTAGATACAACGGCCTTTGCAAGCAACCAGTGACGACTGAATACGCGGGTGAAATAATGTAGCTAGTCGATGATATTATGTGTCTTTCTGCAAATAGCAGCAATGGACATCGCTACTCATTTGAACCAACAACCGGATCCCTAATCTGATCAAATCAATCCTGGACTGTTAAAATTGGTTGGCTACTCAATCTGTATTTCGCTGAAGAGAATCTAACATTATATCGCCTGTACATGCAGCGCACGGCGGATATAATGAGTGCAGCATCTTCAAACATTTTTCTGTAAGGTTGCCATTACAATTATTTGCATGGAACTAAAGATATTGTGTTCTTTAAAATATAATATACAAAGTCATAGAATAATAAAAAATAAAAGAAATAAAGACTCAAAAACCTCAACTATGGAATCTTCTAATAATTACTAAAGTTAGTTATAACAATGTAGTTCGTAGGTAAGTAAGTATAGTTCAAAGAATATGACAACCTTATCATCTATTGCGCTTCGTTTCTAAGCCAACATTGTATTTTATTGTATAGAGATTTTTATATTCGGTTGTGGTTATATGAAATGAAACATGGCGAAGATTCATTGGTCGTTTCATCAGCAAATAAAATTGCCTGCTAATATTTGTAAATTTTCTTTAAACCAGGTTCTGGATCGTGGAATTTAAAAGAATTTTCGCTAAGTTTCTCGACACTTTTGCAAGATATAAGACACTCACCATCCTTTCGGTTCTGAAATGGATATAAAACCTTGCCAAGCATGTCCCGAAACTAACCACAAATCCGAATTTCGTTCATTGTTAAATACAGTTCATTGAATCTAGCGAAAAAGTAACTCTACTGCCGCTTCTTTAAAAATAAAAGGTCATATAATAATACAGCGCAATATCATGTTTAAAGAAGACTGTTTAACTGAAAATATCCATATTCGATATCAGCTGTGTAACCAAGCTTTTATAGCAGTCCAGTTGATTATTTTGCCTGTCTAGTTATGGATCATTCATAGCTTTTCTCGAACATCGTGCACATTGATATAATGATACAAAAGCGATACCTTATCTTATTTTTATCGACAGACAGTTTCGAAACGTCGATGGTTAAGCAACATCCAACAGTTACCGCCCCTGCGGAGCATTCGGTCAAGAGGCCGAGCTGATTAAAACAAAACGCAAGCGAAATGTGGAGGATTGCTGTGACACGTGAACAGACCGGTGCAATCATCAACACTTCTTTTGAAAAATTTTGAATCGCGAATGTTCCGCAGACACGTTGCATTGTGAAACGAACTTGCTGATTAAGGTTTTAGGTTAAATTACTTATCTCACCTGCATCGGCCTAACTTTGTATCTGAAACCGGTGCGGACGCGAGGGTCGATGTAAACACCCACGACTGGGAGCTCGTGAGGGGCCGGCTTGGGCACGCGGTACACGGCGGGCACGTCGCCAAGTGCGCTTGCGTCGAGGATCACCTCATTATCAAGAGAACTGGCCGTCCAGTAGCCCTTAGTCGGAGCCTCAACTGGTTCCTGGAAATAATCAACGAGCTTAATAACCAGCCACGTTGTGACCAAGCCCCAGCCCAATCAGGGCATACCTACACAACACATCTAATCATTACACAACGTGTTATAAAATCAAATATTTATTAATTATGCTTCAGGAGTATTACAGTACCGTGATGATGACACATTGTGAAAAAATCGACCTGGTAGAAGAATAATAGTCTCCATTGGCGCACGTAGCATAGTTGGCAAAGTTAACTATGTGGGTGTTAGATATGTTGTTGTTCCGTTTATTGCCAATTTTGAGCTTAAGGTGTGTATACATAGAAACCCATTGTATGTAACAGCAACATAAGTTTAAAATTAATGAAAATTAAGAAAAATGGAAATTCCTTTTTTAAAAAACATTAGTAACTGTCTAAAAAACACATCATAAGCGAGATAATAAGAAAATTCTCCCAATCAATCACCAGCAAAACCATTTGCACATATGTGAAATAAAAGATCTTCGCGCGTAACCGTTTTCCAAGATTGATTTGTTGATTGATCTAACTAAATGAAACCACGCAAGTCTGAAGTCCACGAAGTCGTTTACTTTGATCTATTTTTGGAGCTGCAGTCTTCGCAGCAGCTTGAGACTATTTTCTCTAGCGGAAACTTCAATGACGTTCAGTAAGACTGACTGCACAACGTGACTTAATCGACGACCTTTATTAAAGGTCAACTGAAAATAATTGATACATCCGTAAAGAGACCGGATATCTTCCGTGTTTGACCAGCTAGCCTGGAGAACGAAACAAGTTCGTGCTTTCTAGTCCAGACTTTTCGACAGCTCGTGGAAGCCAAACAACATTTTAGTTTAATTGCCACGCTGTTGACCAGGCGACCTCATCGGCTGAAACCAATCAAGTGCTCCAATAAATTGATGTCAATGATAGGAGCTAGATGAGATCGGTACTGTGCCTCACTTTTATGTCTAGACAATTAGCAATCAATTTGTTTGAAAACCCAATAAGCTTACAGTGATTGTCACTGAACAAGTCCATAGACAAAGTAACAAGGGCATATGATTAGGCTCGGGTGGAAGGACGGTCGATGGACTAAGGCGGTGACAGAGTGGTGGCCGAGGTTAGGTAAACGATCGGTAGGCAGACCAGCGACCCGATGTGTCGATGACATTAATAGCCATAGGAAAGCAATGGACGAGATTGGCAGAGGACCGAGACAGCGGCAGGATAACTATCCAGTCCACGAATAGAGCACACTGTTAGCCTGTGAATGAACCCTTCTAACTCGATAGAAGACAAAAAGTAATCAGCGGTAATAGGCAATATGACCGAATCTCCACGTCTACAAACCTCGCGACTAGAGGTAATAATTGGCGCGGTTGCACTCGTGCAAGTCGTGCATCCTATAGTGTAGCTAAATATAGAACTTTTGAATAATCATCCGGGGGTGTGACACGTCTCTGATACGATAGTAAGCCAGCTGGAGGTACCGTCTTACACAATAATTGGCTGACGCAAATAAACATCTCGTTAGGTAACTTTATATTGATTCTCTTTCAAGTGTCTGGAATATTTATAACATGCTGCCAATATACCGTTAATATGCGTTTGTGTTAGCACTGTTTACTTATGAACGAGGTGATGACGACAAAGTAGGTATCTTGGGACCAGTAATGAATCAGTATTGATCAATATTAGTACATTAATAGTCATACCATTACTTTTAAAAAGTACCGAGTTGTCTGGGCAGTAGAGAGATAATACTTATAGGGAATACTGACCACACCACCATCTGGTATTTGTACAAGCCAGGAGAAATGAGAAAATATACCCGTAGGTAACTACCACTGAAGGAACTAATAAAAAAAACAATCTAACCACTGAAGGAAACTGAGTATCTTGGACGGAAAAACCAGATCGTCATTAACGTACCTGGGGACTGCTACCCATGAAAAAATACCTATACCTATTTTAAATATGATTTCTTTTATGATCTTAACGTGTTTGTGAAAACATCACATCTCAAATATGGTAATAGCTACAGCAACCTACAGCCTAGAATCCGGAGCCAAGAACATAGCAGTTCAAAGGATTTTTGGCAGAAACACCATTTTTAGCCGCAATCGATTAGGCCTGAGACACAGAAAGGACGTGGGGCGGGGGCGCCGAAAAGGTGCGTCGACTTTCTAATAAACTTTCATACAAAATGTACTGAAGGGACGGGACGAGGGCGCAAACTCTATACAAACCGTCACGTCTTTTCCGCACCCTCGCCCCACGTCCTTTCTGTGTGTCTTAGCCAGCGGCCACTCAGAAGAGACGTGGGAGAGGGCACGGAAAAATCCAATTCACTTTCATACATAATGTACTGAAGGGACGGGACGAAGCCCACACAGAAGAGACGGGGCGAGGGCGCGACTTCTATGCAATGCGTCGCGTCTTTTCCGCGTCCCCGCCCCAAATCTCTTCTGTGTAGCCGCTGGCTTAGGCCTTGAGTCCCGGATTTTTTGGCATACTTACATGAATCTCAAGCTCAGGGAACGCCTCTTCGCCATCGCTCTCATAGTCACTTGGTACAACAAGGGCTTTAGGGGTGCCTTCCAGCTCCTGTGGAAAACAAACACGTATAACGCATACAGAAAAGAAAACCGTAAATCACTCCTAATTTCAAGTGCAAATAAATAAATCATAACGATAACGCTATCTCTGCACGAGATCACCACGTGCTCTATCTCTTTTTTTGTTTATCTTTTGTTTAAACATGTTTCTTTCGAGATAAGTCGAGATATGCGTCATGTAGAAGTGTATTACGCAACTCCGAGAAGATACTTTGGAAAGTAACAACTATGGTTAAATACAAAGTATCGTGGAGAGAAGTTTTTTTTTCACAAAAAGGAAAATACAACAACTTGATCTAATCTTTTAGCTTTTTTTACTTATTTTTTACCGGTGCAGGGTTGTTTAAAAAATTGCACAAAAAAAATTACCTTATATAGTTCAATGAATGAATGTTTCACCACCGGTTGTAGTGTACAGACGTGTCGTGTTGATAATATAATTACATATATATGGAAATCCAAGTTCTATTCGATGATTCATAGTCGAGGAATTTTCAAAATTTTTTTAAGCAAACCGTTCGTAATCACACAATAATATTAGGGGTTAAAGTATGAAATTGCCGTTTTATTGCAATAGGTTCTTTGAATTGACATAGAATCTTCATGGTTTGAGGTTTTCGAATGAAACTTTTTTCAAATAGTTTCTATGATGTTCTTTTTTTAAAAAATGTGAAACATTTGAATATCGACTTTCAATTGTTTTTGTTATTCAATTTAGACAAGAAAGATGGATACTGCGAAAATTCGAGTGATTTTTGAATACGAGTTCCGACGCGGAACTAACGCGGCAGAAACAGCCCGCAATATCAATGCTGCGTTTGGAGAGGGGTCTACTAATGAACGCACCGTGCGATTTTGGTTTAAACGCTTTCGTGATGGAAATTTTGACTTAAAGAACGAGCCACGAGGAAGACCGCCCACACAGGTGAATAACGATTAATTAAGAGAGATAGTGGAAGCTGACCCTAGTCAAACTACCCAGGAATTAGCGGCATGGTTTAACGTTACCTTACCCACAATATTGACTCACTTGCGTCAAATCAATAAAATAAAAAAATACGAAAAATGGGTGCCTCATAATCACTCGAATTTTCGCAGTATCCATCTTTCTTGTCTAAATTGAATAACAAAAACAATTGAAAGTCGATATTCAAATGTTTCACATTTTTTAAAAAAAGAACATCATAGAAACCATTTGAAAAAAGTTTCATTCGAAAACCTCAAACCATGAATATTCTATGTCAATTCAAAGAACCTATTGCAATAAAACAGCAATTTCATACTTTAATCCCTATTATAATTAATAAGGTAAAGCATTTAATGTTAATGGATACCAAATGATGATAATGATAGCTATTTAATTTTATTTTTTTATTTTTTTTAGTGAACCCGGAATTAAGTTAATATTGTCAATAACGCTGTAGCGTTCGTTATCAATGGTTAAGTCCAAAACTATGCCGGAACTCTTTTATAGGGGCGCCAAGTAGTGGTAGCGTACTTTAGACTATATCGAGGGCATCACTATCTGTATTTTTTTTTGCTATGACAATGGATTTGAATTACAAAGATAGTGTGGCTATCGGTAGCCATGTCTGCGACACAATCAGATACCGGAAGTGGGTCAGCATAAAGCGAGCTTTTTAAGTCTTGCGCCCATGTTCGAAACCAGTTTCCGTATTTCCAAGTACATATAACAGACTACATATTATATCACATCAATAGTCTTTTAGGTACCTACTTAATTTACCTGATGCCATGAATACAGTTTACTGATCCCAATAATACGAGGAAACTGTGAAAAGTTGTCAAACAAGGAAACACCCTTTAAAAACTGGTGCTTCACTGGATTGACCTAGAGGACGCTAAAAGTCATACAAATGCACAGCAAGTTTTAATTGCGTCTTATTACCTGAGCAGAAGGCAGGGTCTCGACGAGCTGGGGCATCTCGTCCAGCGCCGTGGAAGTACCGGCCAGGCGGGCGCGGGTCAGGCTCCACAGCCGCTGTAGAGCGGCCGGGGTATCCTCCAACAGGTGCTCCATGGACTGGCTGGCAAGCATCTCGAGGTTGGTTATCTGGGTGAAAAGAAAACATTTAGTATGTATGGTGTGCAATAGAGAGTTTTACAAAATACAAAAAAGGTTTTAACCTAATCTTAAAATTGCTGCATGAAGGCTCGTAACACAATAATCGAAAAAACATCGTAGATGCTCAGTTAAATTAATACTGGTCTGGTATGAAACTGGATACCGTACATAATCGTACTGCCATGATGCGGTGCTAAACTCCAAATTCAAACTCAGCAAACGCAAATCCGCCGGTACCTACGTCTACTACGTTTAGCACCTTTGCTCTCCGCTAAAACACGTTGATAGCGCGCAGAGGACGCGGTCAACAAAAACGCGCGTCTTAAGCATAAAAAAACGTGGTGTGCAAAGTTCCTTAGACAAATATTTTTTTTTATTGTAGCCCCGATTGTGTCCCACTGCTGGGCAAAGGCGTTCCCTTTAGCTATTTACTTATTCCACAATATTTGATAATAAATATATATCTGTTAATGATAAGATAAGAATATTCTTTATTATAAACCAGGAAAAGCCAATAAAAATAAAAATGTTTGGTTTTTCCTGGTTTACAATAAAGAATATTCTCATGTTATCATTAACAGATATAGGTACATTTTTATTATTTCTATAGTTGTCCTTGCCTGGTTACCGTATCGTAGTTTGGGACCAGGACGTGATTGTGTTGTGTGGAAGTTATTTATTTTATTTATTCAGGTGGTACACTACATTAAAACTCGCTAAACTGTTAGGTTTGATGGCGAGAGATCGCTCATTTGTTACATTCATATTCGAATTATAGAGTTTATTAATTGCAAATTAATTTAAAGATCCACCTTGATTGGCCATTAAAAAAAACCTTTATGTAAAATATTACACAAGGTCCATTGCGAGCTTTACGGGATAATTATATCTTGGAACTCAGTGGGTAACGTATTGGATATCATATAGGGTCATATATCTAGGCTAGTGTTAAGAGACGTTAGTCTTTTTAATTTGATTTGGACTAATAAGGTACCGAAATACCCACAATAATTTTGCTATGCGTCTAGCTAAAGTCTGGACCACTAGTTTCTCTTTCTTTCGCAAAAAAGATAGCCATGAGAACTATGAATGTAAACATTAATGTTAATTTCAGAATACCGTCTCGGCCAGGCAAAGGTAGATTTAAACACCCGCTCAATAGCGTATATTGTCAAACAGTGATCGTGTTATGTAAATGATACATCATTATTTGTACAGCTGAAAGCCCCCTTTGTGATTTTCGTCAGAAGTCTGCTCGTGACCGAAAATTTTCCACCAATCAGGATCAATGGATCCTAGGTAACTTTTGCCCGGTCTTGCAATATTTCAGAAGCTGATTTTTTATATTCGGTTTCTTGAATTTCAATTATAACCAATTAATTAAAAATATTTTCATGAGAGCCTAACAAATGTGGAACCTATGATTAATCTGGTAATCTATACCGGCTCGTCCCAATTTATACACAAGGGGCCTGCTTCATAGAACTACAATTAATGGTACATTGCAAAGTCAGTTAACTCACATATTAACAAGTAAACTCTGCTACGCAATGTACCTCAAATTGTCATAATAAACTACGAATTGTAGTTTTATTCAAGTAGGTCTAAAAAAGTACATTGAAAAGCCGTTAAATCCACAGATTAACAAGTAGGAAACTTAACAAAAATAAACTACGAATTGTTGTTTTATGGGACTCGGCCCAGGCCGGATCAATTTCGTAGACATTATTTATCTACTCATGCATCATTCATGGATGACCGAATACATGATACAGGAGATAAGGGTTGGGGCAACTAAAAAAAACTAATTTAAAGGACATTTTGTAGAGTACCTAGCTGTTTTATCTTTCGGGAGCAGCTAGAGACCGGTTAAGCCATAGATGTAAATGCGTATTGCGTGCTTACATTTTTAGGGTTCGTACCCAAAGGGTAAGGTAACGTCTTATTACTAAGACTCCAGTGTCCGTCAGTCTGTCTGTCACCAGGGTGTATCTCATGAACCGTGATAGCTAGACAGTTGAAGTTTTCACAGATGATGTATTTCTGTTGCCACTATAACAACAAACACTAAAAATAGAGTAAATATTTAAGTGGGGCTCCGGTACAACAAACGTGATTTTTCAGCTCGATATTAATAACGGCAACAGGTAGACGCTCGAAATATTCAAATGTTGTATTGATAATGGTACGAAACCCTTCGTGCGCGAGTCCGACTCGCACTTGGCCGGTTTTTCTCTTCTATTCTACATATTTGCATAGATAGATCTAATAGGTATTTCCTTTAATACGAATGCACGTGTAGAAAATAAGTATGCATGTGCGATTGTGCAATTATTGAGCATTGTGCACGGGCAATAAGTAGGTAAACATGAACATTGCCGTAAACTCGTTGCTAAATTTTATAGTATTACTGTTAAGCTACCAGTATGACGCTAAGGTGTTTACTGACTTTCCAAATTAGATAGTTAGGTAAGCGCATACCTAAATGGGGAATTGGCAGATTTTTTAATCCGCTGTGGACACGCGAGGTAATTAATCCCATATGTACTCTCTCTGAGAGAAGTCCTGTGCCCTGCAGTCACCTGTAGTGGTGAAAACGTAATAAAATAAAAAAGGATTTATTCACTTAAAGATTGTACAGGATCATAGAAAAAAGATTTAAAAAACATAAGACTCTAGGTATAGCATATTTTTATTTATGTTAACTGAAACGCTAATAACTGTACAATGTGTTATTGAGTGAAACAAAAGATTCAAATTTTCAATTTTTCCTTAAATTTTTCATGCAATATTAATAACAAATAAAAATTTGTTTAACTTTTGCTTACATATTGGAAGAAATTTAAATATCGACACTGTAATGTTTTCAGTTATTTCAATAACACGTTTTATAAGGAAATGTACATAATTAAACAACGATAAAACTTTCCGTTCACATAGGTATGTACCTACTATAGGAATTCCCGTAATTTAACCTTGTGTCATACTTTCATAATAAAAAGAGATGGTTATATAGAAAAAATCTAGCACCAACTGCATACCCAGGTATTTCACTATTAGAATAAATAGAAAGCGATTGATTTATCTGTAGAGTATGTTATTGCTAAGTCTATGCGGCTAACATACGGTCGGTCGTGAAGAGAAAGCTTGTTTCGTGCACACAATTTATAAATGTCGGCCATTTGCAGCCACAGCTACTGGCGTTGGTCAATACAGCATGGTATTTCTAGAAGTTCCTTCACACAAAAAAAAAACATTTAAACTAGGTACTCAAAGTCTAGACTCATGAAAATATCATTTTTAATGTATTTCATATGTGTAAGTAATACCTAAGTACTTATCGAAGGAAATAAATCAGCTTACCTTTTAATTAAGCAGAGAAATCGACGCAAATCAGTTGATCTGACACAGGATTTTAATTCTGGATGTATTCGATCTGTAGATCTACAGAGAGTGAAATTCTATAATGCAATGAAAGTCACGATCCGCAAAACTCAAATGGCACAAGTGTGGCCGCAGACGCTGCAGAAACTTAACTGAGTGTAACTCGCCGCGCGATGGTATTTTAAACTACCGTTCGGTAAAGACGGGGGCGCTCCCCGGTCGCTCACACAGGAAGATGGAGCGCCACCCCAATCCAGTTCAACCACGAGTCAGGGCCCACCAGTAACGCGTTTACTGTCCCGCTCTAAATAGAGATAAATGACAAGGACAGCGTCAAGTCCTTGGCACCGAAGTTAGTCTCGCATCCAAGTCGTCCGTCAGCGGAGAGAGACGGGTATAGGATCACGCAGCGAGCGCGTGGTAGCCAGCCCGCAGACGGACGACGCGCCTGCGCCCGTGCCGCCGAGCTCAATCATCGAGGTCACCGACGACGCCGCGACACCGACGCCGCGATGTCACACACACTGCTGTTTTCCCACTAAAGTGTGAGAGTGGCTAGGGCTGCCTGAATGGGTACAATAAAGCACGTGCTGCACGTGATTTTTGGAAACTTTCAAAAAGTTTGCTCCGCAGGCGTAGCCTCACAAAATTGCGTTTCGCATTTCTTTACTTAATCATAGGAACGAAAACGTTTCTTCCGTGTGGGGCCGGATTAAGAATAGCGTCACTCCATTTCTTTCCGTGGCTATCGTAGAAGGCGACTAAGGAAATCAATTACCAGGAGACTAGCAGCAGCGTCTTCCTGAGATCCAACCGTACACTGCGATCGCCAACCCGCCTGCCAAGCGTGGCGATTATGGCAAAACCCTTCATGGTTATGAAAACCACGAAGGAGGCCTATATGTCCTACAGGGGGCGTGAAATGGCTGATGATGATGAAACGTTTTCTGACATTTGTCCTGAAGAACTTGGAAGTGACATTTTCTGGTCATTTCAGTGTTGGTCCCACATTAAAGGTTGTACCTACCCTACAAAGATTTTGACACGTGTCCTAAGACTAGATTGCGTCACAGTTTATATGTATGTAGCATCTAACAAGGAGGTTAACACCTAAATAGCCCACTTAATAACCTTTAACTATTTTTAATAACATAATCGGGTAGAATAAGTGGCGTTCATTGAGAAGCAATCATAAATCATAACCAGCCTATATGGGTCGTACGTAAATAATACGTCCCTCTGCAGGGCACAAGCCTAATGTCAGTGTGTTTGCTTGAGAAGCCAACAATGAATGGGTCAACGTACAGGATTATTTTTATGTAGAGATAGTAAGTCCAATTTACACCTGACTCCAGCAAAACAAATCTAGCGTGAGTGTGACTCGTCGCTCTTACCGATGACGTGTCATGCAACTCATGTGTGCATGTCAACAAAGTAATAAGTAATTTATTGGCTATACATTACATTTGAAAAGTTACATATTAGTACAGTGACGGAGGCAGACGTCACGGATTGAGCCCAAAGGCCGGAGCAAGTGATTTAGATAAAAATGAGACGTTCCTAATTATATACCCTTACATACGGTCTACGAATAAAAAACACTGTTAACTATCACTGCTTACGTTGTTATTTATTTATAAAAACAGACAGACCATAAACTAGTATAAATACTCTGTCTGTGGAAAAGATTTTCCCTTGTAAAGTCTCTACCATTTATTCTCTACCAATTAAGTCTATACCATTTACACGGCGTTTAGGGGTGTTTCAAGAAATAGTGTTTTTATAAATTTTAAAAACACCCTTTGTAATAAAGGGTTGTCTCAAAAACGCACAATGTGCACTGTCCCAAATATTGACAATAGTTACAAATGATAGGTACTTCATTTTAAAGGTGTAAGGTCAGTAAACATGATGTTACAATTAATAATGTTCACTGATTTCTTGTATTTTTGTAAATGAGTACCTAAGTGACTAATTCGACCTTCGTTTCACACGTTTATAGTTTGTCGGTTTAACATGTTTAAATTAAAAAACGCCAACATATTGACATCTCGGTAATCCGTAAAAAAAAAGAAATATACCTACGTTTATCTTTGTGTCTAATGTTGTATAGATAATGGTACGGAATCCTCGCACTTGGCCGGTTTTTTTAAGTCAAATTTGCTGTCTCACTCAGAAAAAAAAACATAGCTGCAAAAAATATTGAGTTATTTTTTATTTTTATTACTATGTATTCTACACTATACGAGCATTTTAAGTTTTTAATTAACACAGCCTAATTTTAAGAAAATTTAAGGAAATTTAAATCAATGTGACAAAGGAGTGACGCCGGCTTTTCACTATGGGATGAATTATAATAGATATATATTAATAATATATAAAGAATATTCTATCTATTCTATAGCATATTCAAAAATAGATTTCTTGGAACAATAATTAACTAGTTCGCCAGACTTACTTAAATAATTTGCTGCGTGAAGACATATTGTGACGGAGTGGTAAGTAACAGAGTAGTAATTAAGTATCTAAAAACTAGATTAAACGGAGATTGGACGGTAATTTTGTATGTTTCATCACCATTTTTATAAATAGAGACTTTACAAGGGCTTACGACAGATTGTTTCAGAATATTTGGAAATTTACCGAAGTTAAAAGATTACGTGATTACGTGAAAGATTAAAAGAAACCGTGTGACGCCGAATTAAGAATAGCGTCACTCCATTTCCTCCCGTGAATGTCGTAGAAGGCGACTAAGGAAATACATTACCAGGAGATGGGCGGCAGCGTTTTCCCGAGATTCCAACCGCATACTGCGATCGCCAACCCGCCTGCCAAGCGTGGCGATTATGGCAAAACCCCTCATGGTTATGAAAACTGCGAAGGAGGCCGTCAAATGGCTGATGATGATGATGAAAAGATTACGGGATTAGAATAACCATTGGAGATTATTTTGGCTGCTACTTTTACGAAGTATTGATTTGCTTCGTTAGCTGTTCAACTGTGTAAGACGGTAGTACCTAAGTTTATACAAATCGAATGCATGTGCGGGTGGAGGCGTCCATATTATGCTAAAAATAAACCAAATTCGTGCGCCGTACGCAGTTCAAAAATAGACCTTTGTCATGAATTTGATTCAGACATATTTATGAATTTTGAGCACATTTGCGCACAGATCGACGTGACGCGTGACACGCCGGATTTCATCGAGGATTTCATAGAGTTGTAGAAACAGTAGGAACTTTCAGTCTGAAAATGGTTAGGACATGAAAGTAGGTTTTGGAAATAAACAAATTACTTACTTAGAGACCATCCATAATAAGGTACACGTTAAGATAATTTATTTAATATAATTTATTATTGTTCTGTTAACTTTTTCAAATGTATGATATGATGATGATAATATAAAAAATAATTCAAAAGGAAACAAAACTAATTTCGGAACTGCTGTATCAATTCAATAATTTTTAGATGTAAAATTGCAAAATATGTGACGTTACACTAGGGAGGGGGGCGGGGGCACCACGTAAACATACATAAATTCACGCCTGTATACCGGTGGGGTAGGCAGAGACTAGACTTGTCCATGATCCTGACAAAACTTTCACTTTATCAACATGCACGCATGCCGGTTTAGCGTTTAAAGTTTCATGATAATCAGTAGGCACAAATTCATTATACCCATTGTCTAACTTTAAAAAATTGTTAAATTTTGTCTATTTGTTCTAAATAAATTATTTATTTATTTATTCGTTATATAGGTGCCAATATAATCCGAACGGAAACAAAATGTTATTAGTTTTACTTTATTTTAGTCTAATGGAAATTTTAGGGTTCCGTACCCGAGGGTGCCAAACGGGGCCCTATTACTAAGACTTCACGGTCCGTCTGTCTGTCTGTCTGTCTGCCCGTCTGTCTGTCTGTCTGACTGTCTGTCTGTCTGACTGACTGACTGCCACCAGGCTGTATCTCATGAACCGTGATAGCTAGGCAGTTGAAATTTTCACAGATGATGTATTTCTGTTCCCGCTCTAACAACTAATACTAAAAATAGAATAAAATAAATATTTGAGGGGCTCCCATATAACAAACGTATTTTTTTGCCGTTTTTGGCTCGATATTAATAACGGCAACAGGTAGACGCTTGAAATATTCACAGAATATTTAGTTCTATACTCGGTTCAAAAATAAACAATTAAAATAAAATAAATATTTAAGGGGGGCTCCCACACAACAAACATTTTTTTCCGTTTTTTTCCCGATCTTTGTGTCTAACATTGACTATAGACTGGCCGGTTTTTTTTTCTAACTGACACTTACTAGGTATATACCTTGACCTAGTACTAATCTAACTAAAAAATCCTAACAGGTATTCTTATGATTCTTCATGGCCCCACCACAGACAAATAGGTTCTTAGCCAGAACATTGTTTGTATAAATCATATGCCTAAATAACCACCTTGAAAACCAGTTAAATCGTACATAAGCACCGGTTACAAACAGAAAGGTATACAAACTTAAGCCGAGTAAAATGGAAAACCAAACATTGTTATCAAGACAAATAGACACTTTGGACTGTGGGTAAGGGAGGCAAATGTCGACAAACGTACATTGGTCTTGCTTACATTATCTAACTCCTACGAATAGGAAGTAATATCGAATAGTAAAATCTGTTGCGAATTTTACGGTTGCGAAGCGGTGGTAGCCTAGTGGGTAGAACATTGGACTCGGAAGCGAGAGACCCAGGTTCGATTCCTATGTACCTATGACTTTGTTTTCTAAGTTATGTACATTTGTGAAGTTAGTAGTAGCAATACCACTCGCTAACTGTGAAGGAAAACGTCGTGAGGAAACCTGAGTGTCTGAGCTATTCACATACCTCAGCACTTGAAATCGCCAATCCGCGGTGGGCAAGCGTGGTGATTAAGCCCATACTCTCTCTCTGAGAGAAGGCCTGTGCCCTACAGTGGAACGTATATAGGTCGTTTATGTTGCAAATTAGTTACACGATGCTGTTGAAAAACCTTCAAAAAAAATCTATAACAAAAAGGCCAAATTTTCTTAATTTTGCTTAAAATCTGTTATAGTGTTATAAAAAAAAATTACGCCTGAAAAAATATTGTAACTACCCTTAAAAATTATGGAGCATAAAATTTAAAGTCAGTTCGCATCTCTAGGGCTTCATACATAAAATTGTATTTAAGTAAGCCATACTTTTTAGGGTTCCGCAGTCGACAAGGACAAGTTTCGCCATGCCTGTCTGTCTGTCTGTCCGCGGTCTAGCTCAGAGACGATTAGTACTATTATTATTATTAAATCCTTTATTGCATTTAAAACAGGCAGTTTTACACATAGGCGAGCTTAATGCTACTTAGCATTATCTACCAGCTAACCTACGTTTTGAAGAGAACATTAACAGGTATTGCAACTTACTCGTAAAATATTAAATATACTTAGGTACTAATTACTTATTCAGACCTAGATATATAAAATATAATAGGGGGGAAATAATAGGGCTTAAAGTATGAAATTGCCGTTTTATTGCAATAGGTTTGAATTGACATAGAATCTTCATGGTTTGAGGTTTTCGAATAAAACTTTTTTCAAATGGTCTCTATGATGTTCTTTTTTTAAAAAATGTGAAACATTTGAATATCGACTTTCAATTGTTTTTGTTATTCAATTTAGATAAGAAAGATGGATACTGCGAAAATTCGAGTATCCATCTTTAATCGATAATCAATTGATAAACTCCTCTTTTTTAAGGCGGTTAAAAAATAATAATAATAAGTAGGTGTGTTTTTTAATCGATGTTTTTTAATCCTTTACGTTTATTACAAATTAGCTAAATACGAAGAAGAAGATAGAAGTACCTAAGTAATACTGAAAATAACCAAAAAATAAAAGTACCTACAAAATCATCACGTTAAGAAAATGTAACTGAAGAAACTTTCTGATTAGTTCTTAAGCTATTCGCCCACTACTGCAGAAGTTTTATCCGTTTGTAAGTAGGCTATGTGATTTCTCAGTGTGATTTATTACCTAACAACCACCCATTAACCGCACGCCATCACTTCTACAGCTGCAGTAGGTACTTTTACAACTCTTTAGACCACAAGATCACATATCGGGCCACAGGAGTCGAAGAACCAGATACGTTGCGTATAATTACAAACGTTGGGTATTTATTAACACCCACACGGCTTCGGAGAAGCAGCCTGTGTTTGGTAAACATTGCTTTCAAATGCCATTCCTGCGCTCTGCGAATAACTGACTAGCTTGCAACTGTGAGGAGAAGGAAGAGACAAATGTTTTTCTTGCCTTGTTATGTGAGTAAGCTTATGCTGACATCTGTAACTTATGTAGTTTGCCCTGTTCGCACATGCAGTTCTACAGCCTGTTTAAGAAAGGTCCGGTGAAACATGGAGGGTGTTATTCCACTCATCAATACAAGCATTTAAACTCTGAAATCGTCTAAAAAAATATCAGTACGAACTCTTTTTTTTCACGATTACAGAGTTACATCTTAGGTATTTATAAAAAATGATTCCTTAAAACACTCCTCAAAGGCAGTTTAAATAGTCTGTGGTAAAGGAAGGTCGAGGGTTTCGGAGGGGTCGAGGAATGGCTACTGCGCTACTGGACGTTATGGACAACGAGCTCGACAAAGGGAAAAGTATTACACTGATACTGCTAGATTTCTAGGGCCTACGACTGCTTGAACACCTCCCTCTTGTTATCAAAGGTGTTGTATTATGCATTTGATAATGCTACGGTTCGGTGGTTCGACAGCTACCTGTCGGGTCGGGCGCAAATAGTCGCGTTGCAAAAAAGCAATCGCACGATGCAGCTTTCGTTAACAAAGTGGCTGACTAGAGAGGTACCCCTGCTGTCATTCTGTATAGTGCTAATATAGTCACCGGAATCGAGAGCAGCAAGTGCCATCTATATGCTGACGACACGCAGCTCTATCTGTCTACCTCATCGTCAGAGGCAGCTGCAGCCGCGACACTGGTCAAGAGGGATCTAGATCGCATTGCGTCTTAGTCTGATAGGAGCTGTTTGGTGCTGAACCATAGCAAGTCCAAGTACATGGTGCTTGGTACTAAAAATCAAATCCATAGTACCTACTGTGTAAGCTCTCACCGGCAATGATATAGCTATCATGGGTGAACCAGTAGAAAGGGTGGTAGAAGCCAAAAACCTTGGTGTTCTGATGGACGGGGAGCTACGTTTCGAAAACCATATTAGTAACGTTGTCAGCAACTGCTTCTATCGCCGAAAATTCTATATAATATACGCGCTTGCCTTATTACTGATTTGCGTGTCAGGCTAAGTGAATCGTTGATATTATCTAGATCAAACTACTGTGCTATTGTCTATGGTGGCCTCTTTTTATTTGTTCTGTGATGGAGGCAGTATACTTAGCTGGACAAAGAGACTAATACAGCGAGTGCAAAACGCATGTGCTCGGTTCTGTTTTAAAGTCCCACCTAGGTCCCATGTCACTCCTTAGTTGAACGCTGCAAAGCTCCTGAACATGGAGTCTCCACGACGCCTGCGCCTAGCCACGCTGTTGTTTGGTGTAATTCGCAATAAAACTCCTAGTTACCTACATAAGAAACTAGAATGGTCATCTCGGGAGTGACAGGTGCACAAAGACAGAATTCGTACCCCATGTGGCAGCTTCAAGTATGCGGCGTCCAAGTGCTGGAACGACATCCTCCCCCAGTCCATGGAGCATCCAGTAGATGTGCCTTTGGGCGCAAGCTCAAGGCATATCTGCTTGAACAGCTTCACGCTACAAATGACTTGGTGACGTAAAACTTGACTACCTACGTATTTATTCTACCATACCTTTGTATACCATAGTTTTGTTATATGAGTATATTTTAAAAGCCTATTTAGAGAGGCTAACCCATGTCCTCAGCACGGGTTAGTGCAACAAAAAGAATATAATATGTGTATATTACTTAATATTTCATATTGTACGTAGGTATATGTATGTGTACGTATGCATTTACGTGTATATGTATGTATATGCACGGATATGTACCTACCTATATAGCTGTTTATGTAAATTTATTGATGTTTATTATGTTACCTATATGGTTTTATTTATTGGTTACCAGCAGGCCACGCAACTCTCTAGAGCACTTAGGGCTATCGGCACTGACTGAAAATCATTTGCATTTGCAGCAGCTAATTAGGAATCGTGTTTTTATAAATAACACCGTACCTAGTTTCTCGTGCACTAACACGCTGTTAATCTACTGTTAACAGCCGTCAATTGACCAAAGTGCACACAAAAAAAAACCACTGACAGCTGTTAACAGTAGATTAACAGCTTGTTAGTGTACGAGAAACCGGGGGTAAGTCTTTTATCATAAAGTAATTTTTAGACAGATAGAGAACACTTTATGGAAAAAAAGGATTACAACTATGATTTCTTAAGTCTAGGTCCTGTTTTATAAATTCGTTTTGTCTGTTGTGTATTTAGTTTTCTTTCTGTTGTTGTGCATATTATGTTACTTATCTGCTTATTTTGGTTCTGTGATGTATCTTGTTGTTATAATAAATGTCTTTCTTCTTCTTCTAAAATGTAAAGGTTGATGTGCTGTCGACTGTACTAATATTACCGTCCTTTACTATTTAGACGTTGTATATAGGTAAAGGGACTAATCGCTAATAAACTGTATAATATCCGTAACTAACAAGTGTGTTGAATTCTTTAGAAATCTTATTTTTAGAACAAAACGTATGCAGCTACTTGCTAGTAAATAAATGGATCGATACTTTGTAGGTAGGTACTTGTTATGTAACTGACAAACCTACTGAGTTTCTACAAGAATGTTATGGAACATAAACATACGTCATAGAACCTAATAAATAGGGGATGTATTAGGAAAAGGTAAGATAAAAAGTAGGTACCCGAAACTGGCGTGCGGGCATACAACGACTAATGAATGTTGATGAAGCGAAAGAGGTCGGTCAGGATCGTGGCAAATGGCAAACCCTGGTCTCTTCCTATCTAATGTTAATGTATTTAATCTATCTACCTTTAAACGAGTAATTCTTATCTAATTAAATAACTGAATCTCGGAGACGGCTTCAACGATTCTCATGAAATTTAGTATGCAGGGGGTTCCGGGGGTGATAAATCGATCTAGCTAGGTTTCATTTTTGAAAACGTCGTTTTATCCGTGTTTTCAGGCAATGCAAAACTGCTACAATATCATTAGAATACGAAGGTGAATTTCGCCACCATCTACAAGGTTGTAATAGCTCAGGTGGCAAATCGGGCTGTCCCGAAAGCAGAAGACCTCAATTCGAGTCCAGATGTCTTCAGTTGAACTATTTTTTTCGCTTTTTTCTCATCTTACCTAAATATAATTTCCAAAAAACACGATTAACAAAAAAAAAGGTCGGTCATCCAGGTACTAAATAACTATGCACGATACATCCATGCGCCTGAAAGTTCACTAACATGAGTCGAACCGTTTCAAAACGTTACACGTTCACTCTACTAGTTACCGTAGGTACGGTATGTTACATGCGACTCGCTTTCGTGTACTTTCAGATTTATTTGGGTCGCAATCAATATAAGTTTAATTATTTAAGTGGAGTGCATTAGTAATAAAAACAGAAAAGTTCACTAATACATCATTCAAGTCCTAGGTGAAGATGCATAGTAAAAATTAACAAAAGGCAACTACTTGACATAAAAAGAAAATTAACCTTTTCAAATTAACCTTTGTGTGTGCATGCTTTAGACCACAACTTAGTACTCATGTCATATCATTACATTTATATCGTGTAATACACCAAATAAAAAAAAAATTAAAATAAAATAAATATGTGCCATGCACCTTCTTGATGTATTGTTTCGTAAAAGGATACATTCGCCAACTAACGCTGTCACTAACTGGATACATTCACCCTAAAATCTTTTTAACGCATTGGATACCCTACTACAATACCTAAAATACCATTCCGTCACTCCATATCCTTCCGTGGATGTCGTAGAAGGCGACTAACGAAATCAACCAGGAGACGGGCAGCAGCGTCCTCCTGAGATTCCAACCGCATATTGCGATCGCCAACCCGTCTGCCAAGCGTGGCGATTATGGCAAAACCCCTCATGGTTATGAAAACCACGAAGGAGGCCCATGTCCTGCAGTGGGCGTCAAATGGCTGATGATGATGATCGTAGTGTGTAATTTTATTAATAGTTTAAAAAAAAGCTTTATCCTAGCTTTAAGTAAAATAATGTGTATACTTAAAGCTGAAAACGTAGAAACTGGTGACCAAAATATACACCTGAAAAGGTAGAAACTGGTAGCCAAAATATAAGTTGCAAAATATAAGTTAGTGTAAATGTAACCCATGTTCTAACACAATACATTAATTTCATTTCATTACGAAAGTATTTCGTAGTCAGTTTTTATACCAGTTACGAACTTATTCGTAGTTCTTTCAATGGATACTCGTAGTAGAAGTTTCTTTAGTGCCGGTACAAAAAAACTGGCATTGTGTTAAGGAATTTTCCACAGGCAAGCAATTGCTATTTGAACCTCTCCGCACGCTATCTTAGTAAATGTAGACATGCTAATTTTGTGTAATTTACGAAATTACCAACCAGATTGATCACGAGTTTTCAGCACGTTTGCCTCAAAAGGTTTCAATTTGTATCTGTTACAAATGTGTCAATCAGTACTGTGAAAAATATAAGTAAATATTATTACGTCACATATTACGGATTCAGACCCTTAGCAGGAATCCGGCTCAGTTTTGTCTGGTTTTTATATACCACGCCAAATTTGAAGCTTGACCCGTTTTACGATAGTTCACTTAAAAAAAGACGTTAAAACCCCTCTTGTTTTTTTTACTTTTTGCAACTTTTCATTATTAAATTTGTTCGGCATCCCGCCGTAACAGCACATATCCTGTGAAAATTTCAACGGGCACCGATTAAGCGTCAAGCAATAGAGAAAATACTATTTGCAGGTCAGACGGGCAGAGGTCGTATGAATATTAATAAAGTCCCGTTGACACCCGTACCAATGGAACCCCAAAAATGATTATTGAAAGCCCAAAAATGATCGTATTTTATTTTGTGTCTAATCTACCCAGCTCTTATTGGTACACAGAACAGAGACCTCGGCAACGGGGATATCGATCCATATACCCAGGATAAAACTAAATCAACAAAACAGAAAGAGAAAGCATACATACCAACACAGAATACCTACTAAGATTAGGCACACTTGGCAACTATTTAAACTTTAATAAGGCTAAGCCACAGACTCAAATAAACTAAAATACCTATCTATTGTAGGTACAGATAAAAAAACCGGCCAAGTGCGAAACAGATTCGCGTGGAGATAGTTAGGTACTATTCTATTTTTTACGGGAATAAAAAGACTAAAAACGGTTTGCATCACATTACAATTTAGTTTTCAGTTGTGAGCTGTAATGAACCGTAATGAACGTTTGCTAATCGCTCACGTGCAGCTCCCTACCCTTTATACATATTTCGTACAATAATGCGTAACACTAAGTACAGTCACCTTCAAGTCATCATTCAAGGCAAGATTCCGGGAAGTAGGTCTACCAGGGTAGACCAAAGATATCATGGCTACATAACTTACGACAGTGGTTTGATCAGAGTACCAGTTAATTGTTTGTATTGACAGCCTCAAAACGTGGTTTAAAGGTTTTTTATTAGTTTCGTAAAAATGGTTATACATAAGTGTCAAACTTGGTGTGACTACAGTGCATTCCCCATAGTATAAGTTATACTATATATTATACTGTATAACAACAAATATTAAAAATCAGTCAAGTGCGAGTCGGACCTCCGCTTAGGGTCCCGAACTGAAAGAAAAACGTCATATTTTTGCTAAACACCTAAAACAAATATAGTATGGGGTGATACGGAACTCTGAACTGGACCTTTGTGTTTTTATGTAAAGTACATAAGAGGCCCATTCCTTATGTTCTCAAATTCTTGGTAAACTCATTCTCATTTCAATTTGTTTCCAAATAAAAATTAAGCTCTAACATTAGAGATCGTTCACCTGATTGCGCTAAATGTCCGTGATTAGGTGACCTAACTCTGTATCTGGGCGAGCGAGCTTCGCTTGGTAACATTTTCTGTAAAACTGACCATCTCTTTTAAAAACCTCCTCAGCATGGGTTAGTGCAACAAAAATAATACTCTATGTATCAGTAGTCCGGTATAATCACCATCTCTTGTTAAACTTTCGGACTACAAAAAAATGTTATAGAGACTCCCAAGCTCCCATTTATATGTAATTTTTGTACTTAAAGAAAGAAACGTGTTCGTGAAAAAAAACGAACAAAAATAAACATACTCATCAGGATTCGATGTGCCTATAGACTTTTTCGAACACTCGCTATTTCCCAACTACTATTAAAACCTATTTCCTCGGCACGGCTTATTGCAACAAAAAGAATATAATTACTATTAAAACGTTATCGATGGTGACGAGATTACCTTTCTAGTGTAATGAATAATGATATTGAGTAGCAATTTTTTATCCTTAAAAACGCAGGCAAAACGAGGTTAAGAAAAAATGAAACCTAGCTAGATCTATTTATCGTCCGCATGTATGCATCATTTCTTCGAAATCCTTGGAGCCGTTTCCAGTTTAAAGCAATAAGAGTACAAATTTTTTACATATCCGTCCAGTAAATTGGAACGTGTTACGCAGAAACATTCCACAATATAATACATAAAAAAAACGTTTTTCTCAAACATTTCTTATTGTGGGTTGGAATGTTTCATCGTAACACGGTCCAATTTAGAAAAATATATGTATCGAGCTAATGTGGATGGAAGGACCGGTAAGGGACATCTCAGGCGAACATACTTCGACCAAATAAGTATTAGCGAAGGGCTAGATAAAAAGTACCGCTACATTAATGTAGTGAAAGAGGTCAGTCAGAATCGCGGCAAATTGCAAACCCTGGGTTAATAAGTGTTCCGTTTCTTCATGAATGTACGAAACCCTAAAAATGGATAGAGCAACAAACTTCCAGCGTTATCTGTAATCCCACGCCTTCGATACGTACGAGCACGTGCACATTAGCATAAAAATATACGAAAAACTTGAATAACTTCTTTGTGACTTGCACTAACTCCCTTGGGTTAATGTTATAGTGCAACGAAGTAATAGTTATTCAAGCGTCTCCAGGTCGTTTGCACCCAAAAGAGACACCGGTTGGTTGTATCGAAGAAGTTAGGTATATTTTATCGATCACCATTCACTATATACCAAGTCTAGGTAAATGGGAATTTTGAAAAACCTATCCAGAGGCTATAAATTGTCCTTAGCACGGATTAGTGCAACAAAGAATACAATCAAATGGAAATATGTCAAAGAAAACTATTTTTATTCGCGACCGTAATGACAAAAAAAAAGTTTTACAGAATTCACTAATTGGTGTCTGTAAAATACTAAATTCGTGCGGATACGTCATTGGTCGCTGGCTTAAGATAATCTTATGACCTTCACATTGAAAATATTCCTTCCGCATGGGCAAACATTTAGATGAGCGAGGTCACAGATTCATACCACACCAACCATAGCACGACTTTTAGCACCAGAAAGTTACTTTGCCTGAGAAAAAAAAGTTTCCAACAAGTATAATCCGATTGAACCGTCTCCAACGGTCAATAAGCTGTTTCTCAATCCCTTGATAAGTTAGTACTATTTATGATACAGGAATTTTCATACAATTCTGCCCCTATATTACGCACCCAAATCCTGAACGATTCCAATCGTCTAACTGTACAATTCCATGCTAGTTGATATCGCAAACATCAGGATTCCGACAGGATTTCGTGCGCATAATAAAGCCCCTGGGCCTCGATTCTGTTAGTGCATTGTAGTATAATGACAGGTACACTGTCGGATCACGTGACGTGTTTTTTCATACCATTGACGCCTAGAAGGTTTGATACGTCTGCCCGCGTAGACTTAAAGCAGCCATGAAATGAAATCGCCATGTTCATGCAGTTGTCATGTTACTACAATGCATTAACAGAATCTAGGCCCTGTTCTTCATTTAAAACCCACTACGCCTGCGGCTTCGCTTGCGAAGGATACCATCAAGCCAAATTGTAAGCCTTCTTTAATTTATGGCAATAAATTATTGAACTGGCGCTTTTCCAGACCTATTTGACATATGTTTTGCGCAGTGTAATATTTTTTTGATATAATAAATTATCTGGGATATTGTTTAATATAATACGAGATACCGCGAAGCCGGTTAGTTTGATCCCAATCAAGGTACGTCGGGCCATTGACGTCAATGAAATCGATTGATAAAACCTCTTAATGAACTTTTATAACAATAACATACGAGTTGTTCATTGTTGGGTGGTGTTATACAATAACATGTTTAATTAGTAGTTATACAATTTATTCATAGACTTAAAGCCAAATTAGTACCAGTACACGAATAGGTAATGTACTAAAAATAAAGTAAGTCTTATTTGATTTTTTTATTAAATAATGGATAGAGTACATTTCTTAGAAATGAAAATCACTGTTAAGAGTAAAAGTATGTGTGAATTAAATTCGTGAATGCGGTATTTGCAAGGTATTGGAGATCTGCAGCGTAGAAAAATTGCATCTAAACTTAAGCAACTACTTTTACATTTAACCAGATCTAAAATCCTAAAACCAAGGTTAACAACAAACAATTACAATCAGACTCATTCGTCAAAAAATTACTTATTTGTATGATGTTCAAGCAAATCATGGAGGAGCCGAAAAATAAGTAAATAGGTCGAATTAGCACTTTTATGCAACAGGGCTCAGATTAAAAAAACATCGTAGACTTTTTGATACTACTTAGCCTCTTTTGTGACCCACTGCTGGGCAAAGGCCTCCCCGCCTGTGTTCCATCTCTCCCTGCCCCCAGCTACCTCGCACCATCCCGGCAAGGAGGCATTTATGTCGTCCCGCCATCTTCACCTTTGTCTGCCGCGACGTAGGCGTCCATTTTGCGGAACCCAGTCGGTCGCAATTTTGTCGAAGAGACATCATAGAGAAGTCTGTATAAATTATTGCATGTGCCACATTTGGGCAAAAGCCTCTTATGACGCCCTAGCACCATGCGTTATTCTAATCGATATTCTAACCTCATCACCAGCTTTTAGTGCACAAACAATTTGTTAAGGGGTCGTCCATTAATCACGTGATGCTTTGAGGATCGGCCTATAGAGTCAATTGCATCATACAGTTCACTTATTAGTGATTCAAAATTTAGACTTCATTTACTTTTCATAAACGTGGTCTGAGTGTTTGATAGATAATAAAATTACCGGCGTTCAAGACATTTTTTTTTATCCTGTACCTTGGTATAGGTAGGTAAAATCAGGATACTTTTAATAAATGTGGATTGAGGGTTTAATAGGTAATCAAAATAAGAACATTTCAAATACATTTTTGTTTTGTATACTTAGTTTTTGATAATATAATATAGATTATGATTAAAAAAAAATTATAGGTACTAGAATTAATAATTCAGGAAACAACTTCTCTTTATCAAAAACTAAGTATAGAAAACAAAAATGTATTTAAAGTGTCCTTATTTTTATTACCTATCAAACCTGAGGGTTTATCATTTATCAAAAGTATCCTGATTTTATCAAACTCACTAAGAATGTTACATTGTGCGAGCGAGACAGAATAACAGAGGTAACGTCAGCCTTAACAGTAGAGTAACAGATTGTTATTGTACGAGAAACCGGGGATTAGTCTGCAGTGAACGCACAACTACATGTCCCAAACAAACATATCTTGCAACATACCCAGCGACTGCTGTTGGGCGTTCGATTCGCCTACCAAGTCTATGGTCACATATTTAGCTGCGTCCAACAGACGGACGCACGAAGCATTCTCTGGGGGTAACTTGTGACACAGTTGAGTGAAGAGGCACTTGGCGCAGTCGTAGTGGAAGCTCAAAGGGTCCAATATCTCCGTGAGGTCGGTTTGTTTGAGTAGGCAGCACATGTGGGCGAGGGTCACGCAGAGCTGGAATGAAAGGGTTATTTGATGTGTAACCTAACCTTTGGCGAGCACTAAAGAGGCACTTTAAGAACGACAGTGTTAAGTTGAAAATAAAACAATTTTAAACCTTATCATAACACATTTAGAGCATACAATAGTCCAAAATATGAAATCCCACTGACAGATCTGCACCTAGTTCCAGTTCTACTGGAGATTTCCGCACTTAGTCTCATAGTTGGGCCAGCGTATGTAGCAAGTGATGAGGTATGTAATACCTCAGATACTAGGGTTTCCTCACGATGTTTTGCGAAGGAAAAGGTTAGGTTAGGTTAGCGAGTGGTATTGCTATTATAACTTCACAAATGTACGTAACTTAGAAAACAAAGCCATTGGTACATGCCGGGATTCGTACCCACGTCCTGAATGAGAAGCCGACGTACTACCGCTCCGCTACCAGATCTGCACCTAAGCAACGAGACTGCCTTGTGCAGATCTGCTATTCAGCTAACCAAACCAACCGCTAACTGTGAAGGAAAACATCGTAAGGAAACCTGAGTGTCTGAGCTATTCGCATACCTCAGCGCTTGAAATCGCCAATCCGCGGTGGGCACGCGTGGTGATTAAGCCCATACTCTCTCCCTAAGAGAAGGCCTGTGCCCTACAGAAGGACGTATATAGGGTGCTTATGCAACCAAAGGTAAAGTATATGTTAGGGCTTTTGGTTGATTTAAATTTGGTGCCTGCATTGATTGCCAAGTTACCTATCCAGTAGCGAAGATCCCAATAAACGTTTTTTTAAACGGGCCAAGAAAGTTGTGCATTCCTGCTAATAGGCAGCTTCATAAAACTTGGTAGGCATTTAGTTCGCAATCCTTCACTCTTTCCTGCACTTTGATTATATCTAACTTTAAAAACCTATTTACCTCAGCACGGGTTAGTGCAACAAAAAGAATATATATCTAACTTCATCCCTTGTGTTACAACTATTTTGATTTCGCTAGCTGGCCCGGCGAATTTACCACCGCCTCAGAATCAATAAAAAGACAATGAAGGAAATCAGTCGATCCTTTCTCGAGATATCAATTAACCTTCTCAGTCCTAACCTTAAAAATAACAATTGAAAACCACTGTTATTTTCAAGGTCAGGACTGAGGCGGTTAAAAGACCCGTTCCATACAAAATTTACAAGTTTTTTTTTTATTCCGTGATTATTCCCATGTCTTGATAGTTATTCTGCTATTTGGGGCGGCTACAAATCCATCAAATCAAAGATAATAAAATCGGTCCAGCCGTTCTTGAGTTATAAATCGTGTAACTAACCCAACTTTGTCTTACATTCGTGTCGCAATTACTTTGTGACACTTCGCCGTTTACAAACGGCGTCGCTACACCAATTACTATTATTGTAAATAGATGAATTTGACTAATTACCTACGACACACATCGCTCATCCGGAACGACGACGGAATTACACTTTTGAAAAATGGACAACCTAAGTAGGTATAACACAGTAAGTACTCCTAACGGGAATTCAAACACGGGGAAACACGACAAAATTTAATTTCTATTAATTTCAGTCAAATGACGCGTTATGCAAGACAGACTGATTCATTCTAGTTTCATTAAGAACAGTGACTAAATAATCTCCCGTTAAATTAAAAAAGAAATATTTTAATTTTAATTTTAGTTTTATTCACACGTTATTCAATTACCAGGAAACAAGCAGCAGCGTCTTCCTGAGATTCCAATCGCATACTGCGATCGCCAACCCGCCTGCCAAGCGTGGCGATTATGGCAAAACCCTTCATGGTTAGAAACCCATGAGGGAGTCAAATGGCTGATGATGATGATTCACACGTTAAAAAACATATTTTTTTTTAATATTTAATAGTACAAAACTGTGTATACAGTTTGTTGGTACATTGCTCTCCAAATTGAATTTAAATTAAATTAATAAAATCACGTAGTTGTTATTCCGTATAAGCGACATGTAGATTACAAACCTGTTCAACGAGATTATCCTTGTGTTTGTATTCCGTGAAGTCATCGACATTCGCCGCGTTCTCCATCGCCGCCATGATGCCTCTCCAGACGAGGGCATACTGTTGTCCATACTGGGCGCGGTCGGACGGCGCCCGCAAGGCCACGACTGCGTTGATGCGCACTTTAAGGTTCTTGCAGTCTTGACTCAGCGTACAAAGGCTTGTAAATACTGGGCGCTGGAAAGATTTGAAGAAGACGTTGAAATCTATACTTTTAATTATGTGACGTCATGGCAGAGTAATCGAGTCTTTTCGTTTCGTAAAAGAGTGTTTTCGTCCGTTCGGGAAAGGTTAAAATTAGTAATTAAAAATTTTTAGCCTTTAGATACCTAGGTTTGTAAATTTTTTTTTATCACATCTATTCGAGGAAAAGACCTAGTTCTTTCCCCGGGAACAGGGACTAAAACGCGTTTTTATTTCCTGAGGGAATAAAAGTGATTTGAATTTGGAACGCGCATGTTGCTAAGTTCACAGCGCAACATTGTTCACAAACACGAACAATGTTGCACAAATTGCTAGCTGTTTAAAAGAAAACCGCGCGCGAGCAAAAAAAAACTGAAAAAAGGCGCCTAATGCGGAATCTTTTCGTTTCTTTGTTATTTTTACTACAGTAAAAATGAGTGCGTCTTCAAGCAGTGATAACGAAATATTAACTCCAGAGTGTATCGTATCAGACGGTAACAATGTGATACAAAAATAAATAACACTATTCATAATATGGTTGCGATCACTTATTTTCTCATAGAGGATGATAAAAAGTAGTGTCCACCTCTGGAGTAAAACTATTTTTAAGCTCGAGTGGTGTACTTTTCATAACAAAGAAATACTCTCGCATTAAAAATTGTATTTTACTCCCTCGGTAAACAATGTACTATTTCAAGTTCCATAACAGTTTGTCTCACCTGCCATCCACTAAAACAGGTGTACAAATTCTCATTCTTCATAGCGTTGCCTATCGCGTAGCACGCGTTCCATCGCACCTTCATATTAGTAACTTTGCAGGCGCAGTTGACTAACTTCTGTATGGCTGTCTCGCATAGAGGCTTCAGAGAGGGCTTGCGCTGTAGGTTCTCACCCTTAATCAGCCTTAGAAGGTTGCCCAGGCCTCTTGTTGCACTCATTTTGACCTGGAAATAAGAGTCATTATCGTATTGAAAATCTGAAGTCCAAGCTAAGTTTTGCCAGCGAATAGACCGTTTTCGGAACACGACGCTGTGCTCATAAACGATAATGGGGATTGTTCATTTTTTTTTACCCCTATTTTTTATTCCAGATATCGAAAATATAGACTAATTTAAGATACCAAATTGAATATTTTTAAAATTTTTGCTACCATAATTTTTTTATTAATTATTTAAAAATTCTAAGAGTTTGGTAAGGATGACGTCATTGATGGCATTATGTTGCGTTTTTCATGCATAAACAGTAAGTAATCTGTGCTTAAATACGTTGACGTTTAACGTCAGACTCACCTCTACTGTCAAGTTGACAGTTGTTTAAGTTTTTTTTATTCTATGGCAATGGATCTAGGCCGAATGATGACGATAGTGACGTCATTGAAGTGCAAATGAAGGTTATACAGTTTTTGCGATAAATACTAATAATCCGTCATTATTTTACTTAAATAAATCGATAGAAGTGATCAGTAACCCTATTCCTCGAAATGGTTTTCACTAAACGACAATATAAAAAAAATTAACAATCCCCATTGCAGATGTTGGCGTGGTTACCGCTAGGTGGAAGTGGAACGGGGTTGGCCATGTCTGCCGTGATTTAGGCCAAAATTACGACCGGCTGGGTATCGCGAAACGGTCACCGGCGACGACCAAAGAGGGGACGACCTTAATTCATTTTTACCCGTATGGTACAAGATGGCTAAAGACAGAGAGAGATGGTAAAGGATGGGAGGCTTTCCCCAGCAGTGGGACACTATACACAGTAAGTGGATAAAAACGCTGTAACTACTACTACGCGTAATTAAGCAAAAAAAATCCTATTTTACTAACAAGATATGGTGTATCTGTGCGCCAAGTTACATTCAAATACGCTCACGCATTTTTTAAGCTAAGTTCGGGCTTAGTAATTCCAACTGATATGTTATAAGGATGTTTACGTTAAGGCATGTTTACGTCTACTTTTCGTGTTATTGTGAAACAAGTAGGTACGTAAAAAAATTCCTCTGTTTAAAATAAGGTGCCAGGGTTTATCAGTAACGTGGAATATAATAGACAATCTATCACACAAAGAGCTTATTACAGTCATAGAATGCCGATTTAATAATATGGAGCTAACAGCAGATGACCTGCGGTTCATGATTTATTTCTGTAGCTATTAAGATTGTCGCGTTACCTTATCGTTGTCAGTGGCACAGTGTATGCTGAACTCCAATAAGCGCAGTAATAGGTCATCGTCAATATCGTCAATCTCCGGGTCCTCCCTGTAATAAGCAATTGAGATTAGGAGTCTATTTTCTATCAAAGAAGTATATTATTATTATTAAGTCTATTACTGCCTTGTTGGGCTAGCGGTATCACGTCTGATTACCACGCCGGAGGTCGTGGGTTCGATTCTCACTAGGGGCCGCCGCTAAAATCATTTGTAAAACATTTTTTTTTTCTTCTACGACATCAAACTATCTAGGATATGGTTGCAAGTAGTGACCAGGGTTCACTACTGCCTGCCTACCCCAACGGGATACCGGCGTGAGTTTATTTATTTATGTATGAATGTGATGTCTCACTCAGCAGTTGTCTGGTAGAAACTTATAATAAGAATTTCTTGGATATAGACATATTTTCCCTCTCACCCTCTAAATTCAAAAGTCAAATCTGCCTCGCTCTTGCTAGCCAAGACAAAAGTTCTTCATAAACATAAACGTTTCCATGCAAATTCCATTTTATCATTGTCTCGTTATTATGGTTATGGTGTGTATAGCTACCTAATTAATATCATCAAACAATTTTTTTTTTTTTTTTCTAACTATAATATGTAATTAATTTCTAATGTTCTGCTTATTGTTAAATAAGTATGTAACAATGCACACAAAATTATGTTTCTCTAGCGAAATTATTTCTTTTTGCTCTCCTTCAATGTTTAAAGTAATCTGTGGATAATGTGGTGGGTTATACTATTACCTATTCTATTTCTTAGCCTTATTTGTCAATCATGTTGATATTGTATAACTGTTTATTATCCCCAATAAAATAAAATAAAATAAAAATAAAAGTACCATTTATAGCATGCTCTCAGCAAATTCTACGTGAAATATGAATGACAATAAATGTGCGGAGATAACTAATCTGTACCTACGTAACTTACACATGTATCACAATTAAATCTATACTAAATTTTATAAATAAACAATTAATACCTAAAATTCATATTTTAAGTTGCACTAAGAGCTAATTCCGTCTTTAGAACTTAGGTTAGTTGGCAGCTAATGCTTAGTAGAATTAAGCTCGCCTATATGCAAAAGTTTATTGCTATTCAATGAAGAATTTTATTTCATTTAATAATAATAGTAAAACTTACATGTTCAACACAAGCGCATCGCTGAGGTTTCCAAGAGCCCAGGCCGCCTTCGTCCGGACGACCAACGCTGGCTCAGCTAAAGCCCGGAGAATATTTTCACCGCAATCGCTTACGAAACAGATGTCCTGAAAAAATAAAAATTAAAAACCGACTTCAAAACACTACAGCACTAAAAAGTTAGAAATAATTTAAATAATTAGAAATAGAAGTATTTATACATTTAGGTATTGTAGAAGTATAATTTGGAGCCGGTGCCCAAAATATATGTGCTAGTCTTAAAAACTGGGCACCGACTACAAATTATACTTCAACAATACCTACATGTTTAAATACTTCTACTTCTAATTATTTAAATTATTTCTAACTTTTTAGTGCGGTAGTGTTTTAAAGTCGGTTTTTAATTTTTATTTTAAAACTTTTATTTTTCAATTTTTAGTGGGGGAGAGGGAGAAAAATAAATAAGTCCCTTATAACCATAATTTACCCTACTTAATTCGTTGCTTTAAAATTTGATGTTCTAAATTTCCATCTCCGAAAGTCCTCACCAGAACATCACCAAATTAACTTGGGACTACTTTTACGCTATTTTATGAAACATACGGATATTACTAAAGGATGGGCCCCAATAGGGCTTATTTACTGCTGTCCATTGAAGAGTTCCGTTCTCCATCTCTGAAAGTCTAAATCAGATCTTCACCAAATTAAAATCGGACCAATGGGGCGTTATACCTGTTCGAACAAAAAAAGAATTGTCGAAATCGATTCAGGTTTGACGGAGTTATGGCGGAACATAGCCAAATAAAAAAATATATATACGCGTCGAATTGATAACCTCCTCCTTTTTTGAAGTCGGTTAAAAAATTATGTCCTGGTAAAGGGAAATACTGCCACTACAGACAATTTATTTAAACGACATTTGACGAGTGCTTTAGAGGAATTGTGTTTCGGCTAAATCGGCTTATTTTTGGGATAGCCGACCTAAATCGGCTATCCCAAAAATAAACACAGTAAAGGACTTTTTTTTTAAATCGATACATTTTCGCTATTGGTTACTGGAACCAACTCAATCAATAGGCCTATTTCTCAGCTATGGAAAAAAATGTGGCTTACTGTTTTTATTTTTGGGTCAGCCTCAGCCGAAATGTGATGAACTTACCTCTCTCAGTGACCTGTACATTACAGCCATAGCAAGAGCGCGGACAGAAGCCGCCCTTACTGACGCTTCCTCATCACTGCAAGATCCCGATAGCAACGCACAACATAGGACTTGTAGTCTTCGCTAAAAAAAAATTCTGTGTTATCACAATTTACAAGTAGGTAATTGCGAAATCACAAATGGGGCATGAAAAAATGGCGGCAAAAATAAAATATTATATAAACTAAACAGAAGAACATCAAGATTTATTTTTTATTTTTACACGAATATATTTATAAGAAGGTTTTTATCTGCATCGGTCTGGCCGGTTATGGTTAAAACAAATTTCTCAAAGCCATTTAAAAAGAAAAGTTTATTATTCTTATTTTCCTAACAGCGATTGACATTTGCAGTGTGGCCAGTTTATCACATGGAGGTTCGTTACTAATCTGGCCAGTACTATGCAAGGAGTATTACCAGTCCGAAATTTTGGTGGTGTATCACTTTTGGTTTTGATGGTATTAACTTACCGGGAGTTCTTTGAAGGATTTCTCGCCAATATTCGCTATGCAGTCACATACAACCGCCTTTACTGTAGGATTTTCAGGACTTTGCAGCACTATGGACAATGGCGCCAGCAATTTCTCCCACATGTAGATGCACTGATTCAACGGGGGAGATTGATCACTTTGTTCTAATGACAAATAAACAAAAAACAAGAAACTGAGTTGAAGGCAAATTTATATTTACACACTTTACACACTTATCAAAAGACATTACCCAACTTCTGAATAGCATCGCCAATAACGCTAACAGTTCTGGCCGCCTGTAGTATGACATCCTGGTGTTCATATTGAAGCATCTCACACAGGATATCAGCGACAAGGGTCAAATGGGGCTGTATCAGATCAAAGAAGTAGTGAAAGGCGATGGCTGAGAGTACTTGTAGAGATTCTAACATCATTGGTATAGCTGAAGGTTTGATTTTCTGCAAGAATGTTCAGTTGTTAGCGCCCAATTTGATTAATTAATACTTTATACGATATTACAGAACTTAGATCGGTATTAGGATATACAAACAAGGATTCAATTCATGAGCATCAATACCGTAATACCGTGAGATGCCGTGAGTAAAGAAAACTGAGCTGGAGATGAACTGAGATGAAGGTAGATTTTAAGTATATGAAGATGACCGTAAACTTACCACAACCACGTCATTTCTAAATGTCCAGCCCATATTCTTGAAGCAAATATCCAGTATCCAGCTACTAAAATAGTGGCCGTATTGCACGTCGCTTTTCACACCTCCTTCCTCAGCACCCATAAACAATTCGTCATCTGAGTACCCTTCCTCGAAATCGTCACATTCCTCTGAACTAGAATTGTGATTTTGTTCAGGGTTTATGAGTTTTGTAGAGGCCCTGTCTTTTTCTATTGCTTTCAGTATTTCGTCTATCTTCGGGTCGACGGAAAGGACACACCCCATTGTGATCAAGGAGCCCACTTGGAGTGTAACGTCTGAAATTAACAACAATAAGAAAGTCCTCTTTCTTAGATTAGATTACATTCATACTCTTTATTGCATACCATAAATTATAAAGATACATGAAAAATCTTAAATGTCTAAGTATATATCTATATCTTATACCGATGACTGGCTACAGCCACCCTAAAGAACAGCAGTTACAGTGGGATTTGTTGGTCCCTCGCATGATATTCTTAGACTGGTGATTTCTTCGTCTTCACATGTAACGCCCGCAATGTCTCTACGGTAGGTACTAGACTACATTACGGTATATGACACGATCAATGATAAATTATTTCATATGCTGGATTAAAACAAAACTTACAAAATGTCTCGGAAAATGTATCTCTTTTAGTCAATTACTAGTTATTACAATTTTTAAATAGATTAAACATAAAAAGAGTGCTCTAAAATGTGACGTCATAAGCCAGTATTTTCATACAAAATTCTGTTTTAAAAGTAACTCATTTGATATTTTGTCAAATACCCAATTCAGGCACATATGCCTTTGGGCCTTGCATATTTCGTGTCAAGTACCTTAGTCTCTGCCCGCCGATCCGAGATACAAGCGTGACTTCATGTATGTGTATGTACAACTTTTTACTCAGTTAGAACCATTATCACACCATTTTGAGAAATCTGTGCGCTTTCCGGGAGAGAACAGGCAAAAAAAAAACATTTTGCGTCAAGGGGAGGTTTCGCAAACATCTGCCTAACTAACCTATAATATGGTGTTGTGTTAGGTATCTTAAATTGAATCCGAATCCGGCCGAATCTTACGGACCGCATTTATTAATAAGTAACTCCTACCTCTATGCACCAAAAACTTCCGCGAAGATCTGACAAGCTCACTGATCAGTCCTCCCTTCATCTTGTGGTAGGGCGTCGCCTGCACCAGCGCAGCGCAACACTTCAGAGCCACAAGTATAACCGAGTGGATTCTTTCGTGGTCCAAAATGTCCACTAGGACTTTGTGCAGGCACGTTATCATATAGCCGAGGGAAACGGAGAATGGAATGAAGGAGGCACTTTCCTTCTTGCTGTAATATGAAAATAGTTACTAATTAGTGTTAAATTTATTTAATTTATTAATTGAAATTTTACTAATTTAATATTCTAGGTGCACCTAGAATAAGGCGGACTTAATGCCATGGGCATTTTCTACCAGTCAACCGCAGTTACGTAAGTAATTACTCCAAGTTCGGTATTCGGTATGCAAATGAAATCATTATTTTATCTAAAGTAGCATAAAGCTCGCATATGTGCAAAACTTTTTATCCAATAAAGAATTTCAATAAAGCAGCTGTGTCTGTCTTTAAACTTGCCTCATTCAATCAATAAAATGTCGGTTGTAGACAGATAGAGACCGCTTTATTGTATGTCCAACAAGATAATATATTTACATGATCTTAAAACTAAGTAAAAGTATGAAATTGGCTGTCTCATCGCTTAGGGCGATCTCATTCTACACAAACATGCTTTAGGGCAGCAACCAAAATTACTGCCGAGTTTTTAGTATTTACATGTACTTGGGTATTTGACAAAATATCAAATGAGTTACTTTTAAAACGGAATTTTGTATAAAATACTTGCTTAGGACGTCACATTTCAGAGCACTCTTTTTATGTTTAATCTATTTAAAAATAGTAATAACTAGTAATTGACTAAAAGAGATACATTTTCCGAGATATTTTGTAATTTTTGTTTTAATCGAGCATACGAAATAATCTATTGTTGATCGTGTCAAATACCGTATTCAATAGTCCATTTACAATCCAATAACTTCTATTTACCTAGTCTCCGCATGTGACAAATACATCCTAGAGCCGGAGAGGAGAGCTAAAATTACGCTCAACGCACTCCCTCGGCTAGTCGCGATTGGATCGTTCACGGCACAGTACGCTAGTGTCATCTTAGAACCCTCATCGCTGGCCCATTTGTCGACATCCGTAGAATCAGGCAACAGAGCCCACCAATAGCCGAACATGTCTCTTTTTTCTGCAACCTGTAATCAAGTAAGGCGTTTTGTTCTCGGCAGACCAGTGTGTGGTCATGAAAAAAGTATATCGTTTGCAGTTCCTCTCAGTAGCATTCAGACGCGTGGTCTTGTACGTAACATTCAGACAAGGTCACGAAGGCAAAGCGCGGCACTCCGCGCTGGAGCTCTTCACCTTACTAGTATGGCGGCAATACGATAGTTCAATCAGTCGTGACCCACGCTCAGGGGCGCTACTACGTAAGTCCTCCACTGTATGGAGTTGTCTGATTTAACCTACTCCGAACTGTCAAATACATACATATTTTGACACGTTGCGATTCCAAAATGCTTAACCCAATATAGTGGAAAGTTACGTGATAGCTGGGGCAGTACTGCCTTCTCCACTGTATGGACTTCTACGATTTAACCTACTTCGAACTGTAAAATACATACTTCTAAAACTTTTCGAAAACGACGAAATGGATAACACAATACAGTGGACAAGTTACGTAATAAAAGGGCTGGGTGCTCACGCGAAAAACAGGCTTTGTTTGAAAATAAAGTGTTAAGAAAAAATTGCGGACTGATAGGAGAAGACCACGACACTTATCATGAAAGAATGGGATGAATCATGAACTGGAGGTTCTGATTCATAAAAAACGATGTAAAGTTCTGTGATTCACAAAGGCACAAGATTTTTTTTCTCAAAATAACTACTGTTGCGCAAAATCTCTAAGAAAATATATTTGTAATTTCGTTGTATATTTTCTTGCACGCCATTTGTTTTAAGTTTGTCATTTATTAAGATCATTAAGCTTTTATCTATCGGTGAGGAATGTTTAGGAGTTAACAAAATGTATTAAGCTAACTCATTTTCTCTATTTACTTAAGTAATTTTTGTTAATTCTGTTTTTCCTCCTTTATAAAATAAAATACCTTAACGAGCACCAGGAGTAAATTCGAAGCGCTTTGTCGCACTCTAGACTTCAGAGCAATAACCTTTGCCTCTCTCCCACTCTCTACATCAGACACATCTGAATCGCTAGTCAACGCCCAGACAGTAGCTTTACACTTCTGTACTTCTAAATAGTTACTAGCTGGTCTGTATGCAGAGTTATTCTCGAAATGCCCGACGTCTTTCATAAGGCTATTGTCTGACACTGGAATTTCTTTTTTGAGACTCTCTATTGCATTGTTTCTAGTTTTTCGGAGCTTTTGTTTCTGTAACGAAAACAGAATTCATATTAGTGTTCAATAGCCTCAGCTGTGGTACACAGAGGCAACATAAATAAAGATATAATATTTCTTATCAGCAGCATCATTCAGAGTAAGATAAAATAAAACCTAGAGGATTGTCTGCAGTACTGTTTCATTGTTGAATCAACACACTGAGTCAGCACCGTCACTCAAACTGTCACTTGTGAAAGGCCAAGTGTTACATTGATACTTGACTACAACACACATTCATCAACATAAGTGATCCACTAGTCTGGGTGTTTTTTCATGTTAGGGATGACCTTATCTGGTTACCACATCACAGGGTACCCTTGACGGCATGAGTTTGTGATATATGGACATTTTATTCATAGACTTTGAACAATATGCTGACCCATCATAAGTGACCACTTATCATGGTATGTTAGCCGATAGTGTGAAAGAATACCGACATTAACGTAAAAACCTATTTAGAGGCTAAAAATTCCACCCATGCCGGGACTTGAAACTACGACCTCTGGCTAACCATGCCAGCGCTCTCCCAACTGAGCTAATGAGCAAGTGCAGGCATCGGAGAAATTTCGCCCTCAATTGTCCTCAGCACTGATTAGTGCAACAAAAAACATATAATTAATGTAAAAGTTTTTAATACTACTACAAAAATTCATACCTTTCCTCCTTTAGTATTATTATGTACTACAGGAGTGGGAGCAATAGTTTGTTGGGCCGGCATAATCTTCTCTGGCTTACTTCCTTGTTCCATTAACCCAAACGTTATGTAGTATCTGCATATTCCCATTACTTCTGGCAGTGGTATATTGATATTCTGTCCGTTTAGGTACATTTGAGCTAGCACTCTGAGAGCAGCTATTACTACCTGGAGAGACAAATAACATGTAATTAGGGTACCTAATCCAGTGAATAAAACCGGCCAAGTGCGTGTCGGGCCACGAGCAATGTAGGGTTCCGTGGAAAGAGGTATTTTTCTGCTTTACAGAACTAACAACTTCATCGAAGTAATTTTCAATGGATTTTGTAGGAAATTTTATTTTTATAAGTTGGTTGCCTATTACACGTTAACTAGTAAAGCCTACTTAGCCGTGATACCTTTCCATTCAAGTTCATTATATGTTTCTACAATCAACCGTTTAGCCAGGAGAGGGGGGGAGACACCCTACTCGGACAAAAATTTGCGCTTTAAAGCTTAATATTTCGCAAACGGAACCCTAAATCGAATAATGGTCTTCCTACACCCACAATATTATCAACGACCAATTCAACGATACCCCACATGCTGGGGCCACTGTTCATGTTAGGGGGGAGGTACAGGAAAAAAAAAATTTCCAACATTTTATTGTTTAACTTTGTCGGCGTGATAAATATTTATACATACACCAAATTACAGCTTTCTAGTACCACCGGTCTTTCCGCTAGGCCGCGAACAGACAGACAGACAGTCGGACATGGCGAAACTATAAGGGTTCCTTTTCGGACTACGGAACCCTAAAAGCCTTTTTTGTGAATACATTTAATAACAAAGAATATGGAACCATCAGTAAGCGAAACATTTTTTTCCAGTTATATTTTTGTAAATACTAATCTAATGAGAGCAAAATAAATTCTGCTGATCTTGTAGCCAAAGCATGCAAGTAGACTCAGAAACGAGAGAGCCAGGTTCGATTCCCAGTGCGGGCATGTACCTATGACTCTGTTTATTTTCAAAGTTACGTACATCTGCGAATTTGTAGTAGCAATACCACACGCTAATGGTGAAGGGAAACATTGTTAGGAAACCCGTGGCTTGGTTGAATCCACACATATTGACTTGTCTTTCCCGTGAGCTAGTCTGACAAGTTGTCAGGATGGTATAAGTGCTGGGCAAGCCTACTCCATCTTTAGCAATGTCCCAGGTACTGCAGCGTCCGAGTGGTCCCTTCACCCATCTAGTGTGGGTGAAGGTGCCACTGGATGCCGTATAAATCATCTCACTATGTAGATGCAAAGGCCAAACCTTAGCGAGTACAAATTAAATAAGTACTCTATCCTACTTAAGCATTTTTTCTTTGCAGATAAAATATATAATGGAATTACTGTTAACAAATTAACTTACTTTGCAATATAGGAAATCATCTTGAGCCTTCGAACATCCTCTCAATAGAAAACTGACAATAACATTTGACACTTCATTTTTTATTTCAGCAGATAGCACTGTAGAGTCCATTGATTTGTCATCAGCAACAGATGTGATGGAGCAGATGCATTTCAAACTCAGAAGGGTTATCTGAAGTGGGTTCTGGGTACTTAGTATGTTGCTTTTATCGATATGTAGCAGGTGAATCAAGATGCCATTCGTTCCAATTAGTTCATCTAAAAACTAACCAGATTATGTTCACGTATCTTGAGCATTGATGTAATAAAATATTAATTATCATTATTAAAAAACAGTAAGTTTGTTTAGGGCTCAAATTATGAAAAAGAATATTGACTGCAAACAAGAATTCCGACATATCAGTTTAGAGAGACCACTTCTGTAAGCACTACACCTTATTAAGGTGTAGCTTGCTTAAAAACATTACACAAAAGAATCTGTGTTGAGAAATAAGGAGCAAAACCTTTATGTTGCTTGAGGAGGTAAAATAAAATGTATCATAAAAATCACAAGCAGGAAACAAATAGACAATTCCTCATTTATAAAAACACAATTCCTTAAAACACTTGATAAACACCGTTAAAATAGTCTGTGGTGGAGATTTTACAAGGAAAAGATGTAACCACAGATTAAATAAACTAACTCTGAGGAGTGCTTCAAAGGCATCATGTTTTTATAAATAAGGCCGTAACCATACATGTATATAGTTTACAAATGTAGGTGTTAAAATGTGACATGTTTCATACAAATATTTAACCATCTTAAGTGGCCGAAAATTGACCAGGAACTTTATGCTTTTATTTAAAAGGCAGATTATGCTGGTCCCTTGTTTATTTGAACAACACCCTCAGGGGGTTGACATTGGCTTGACTGGTTAAAATTAATAAACAATGAAATATAACTTATATCAATATGGTTTAGGGTGTGATATTCTGCGATAAAAAATATTACTTAACAAAGAATAATAAAATATAGTTAGCACATTTACCTTGACAGCAGCTTGAGGACTAAATTGCAAAATATACTGAGTGTTATGAAGTATATCTGGAATAATGACGTCGGAACACTTTCGAAGACATTGTATGTGCCATGAAATTACTTTCTCCAAGAATTCACTTCCAAATTGCAGACTCTGTTTGGTTATGATACTGTTCAACAGATGTGAAGTTTTGGCAGATAGGAACTCATCAGAGGGCTTTATATTCAGGCACAGTGCTGTTACTAGACTTGTTGCATCCTAAAAAGAATTACAAGCGAACGTCTTATGTAAAACAAAACACTTCTTGAAACAATGTTATCTTAACCTCAAAATTACTTACATGTTTGCGAACGAAAAGCACTGCCTTGAAAGGTTTTGCATTCAATTCGTCAATCAAAGTATTGACTTTAGCTTTTTCATATTCCTTTATATAGAGCAGGTTACACAGTTGACCACTTAATAACGAAAAATGTTGAGCTAAAGAGTTATCCATAGTTTGAGAAATTTTTCACGCAATTTTGCGTTTAATAATACTTGAAACTGACTAATCGTAGCTTACTGGCTAATTAAGGTTTATATTTCCTTTCCACTTTTAAATTAAAATGTTTCCAAATCATAAACGTAGTACCCAAATTCCAATTAATCAAATAAACATCAATGGTGTAGAATTTTTTTGACAAATTGGTTGAGTGACTGACAGCTGACAGCTCAATATGAGTTTGACAGTTTTTTTTTTTTTTTGTACTTTTTTTTTCCTTTATGGAAAAGGCTAAGCTTAAGCCCATACCGCCTGGTCTTATTTTAATTTCTTTTCTTCTCTTCATATTGATTGAGGCTAAAAGCCTTGTCTTTCCGTAGGTATTTTCTTCAATCTTTATTGTATATTCGAGGCACAAAGCCTTGTCTAACGTATTTATTCTTTAACTTCATAATCCAGTATGTTTAGGTCAATCCGTGTTGTCAAATCAGGTATCTATTTTCCTCCAGTATTTATAGGTCACATCCGAGTTGTCAAATCAGGTATCATGTACCGGTAGCCGCGTGTTTAGTCGCCGTCCCATAAGCAACTGAGCCGGACTAGCTATACCGTCCCGCGGTGCTGTTCTATAATTTAGAAGCGCGATGTAAAAATCTTCTTTCTTTTCCATTGATTTTTTGAGTAACGCTTTCACCGTTCTAACTGCCCTCTCACTACGCCCATTCGATTGTGGGTAATTGGGCGACGATGTAACGTGCTCAAATCCCCAAATCTCCTTGAAGTTTTGAAACTCCCTTGATGCATACGCCGGACCGTTATCAGTCACTAGCTCCTGGGGTATTCCATGACGAGCAAATTGATCCTTCATGGCCATGATCACACTTTTTGACGTGATGGTGGTCATTGCACATACCTCTATAAAGTTGGAAAGATAATCCACCAAAATGAGAAAATATTTTTTATTGTACTCAAAGATGTCTGATCCTACCTTTGCCCACGGTAGAACCGGTATATGATGAGGTAACATAGGCTCCTGTGGCGGCCGCGCCGCTTGTTCCCTGCAAGTACGGCAAGCGCGAACCACGCGCTCTACGTCGCGCGACATACCCGGCCAGAACATTACATCCCGCGCACGGCGTTTGCACCTGTCTATGCCAAGGTGCCCCTCGTGCACGCGAGATAACATCTCCGCCCGAAGCTGACTGGGAATGAACACCAACCCGTCCTTAAGCACAATACCATCTACGTACGCTAAAGATTCCCTGTAAGACCATATGGGTCTCACCAATTCGTCTGCATCATATTTATTTTGCGGCCAACTGTCCAATATGTAATTAATTAGTACTTGACACTCCCTGTTTTCCTCAGTGACCTTTTTTATTAACCGCAACTTTTCAGTGCTAAACCTTAAATGTTCTACCATAAAACAGGTCTGCTCCTCCACTTCTTCAGTTATCCCATTCTGCAATACGTCTAGAAGTGGAGCTCGTGACAGGGTATCAGCCATATACATATATTTTCCCGGTTTATATTCAACTTTAAAATCATATCTTTGTACGCGCAACATCATGCGTTGCAGCCTTGCTGGAACAGAATCGAGTGATTTTACAAACAGTGTCCCCAAGGGTTTGTGATCAGTTTCCACCGTTATATCAGACTTACCAAATACATACTGATGGAACCTCTCCAGGGCAAAGACAATCGCCAGCATCTCCTTTTCTATCTGCGCATATCGCTGCTGTGTATCAGTGAGTGTCAACGATGCAAACTCGACCGGACGGCCGCCCTGCAGCAACACCGCACCCAGTGCGTGCGAGCTCGCGTCCACCGACAATGTAGCAGGTTGCTTCGGGTCAAATAACGCCAGCACCGGCGCCTCACACAACTCACGCTTCAGCTGCTCTACGATTTTCTCCTCGCATGCGCCCCATGACCACTCGCTGTCTTTCTTTAGCAAGCCACGTAGAGGACCAACCTTATATGAGTAATTTGGGATAAATTTACTCACATAATTAATCATCCCCAGAAATCGCTCCAATGATTGCCGATCACATGGACTAGGCATCTCCTTGATTGCTCTTAGCTTTGACTCATCCACTTTCATGCCCTCTGCACTAAACGTATGACCTAGATATGTAATCTCGGCTAACGCAAATTCGCATTTGTCCCTGTTGAATTTTATACCTACTTGCCTCGCCCGATCTAAGACACTTTTTAAACGTGCGTCGTGCTCATCCTTAGTGGCTCCCCAGACGATGATGTCATCCACGAACGAGTCTACGCCTTCCAGATCTTCTAATAGTTGACGTACCTTGGCATGGAATACCTCCGACGCTGAATTAATGCCATACGGCAACCGAAGATACTGGTATCGGCCGAATGGAGTCCCAAAGGTGCATAACTCAGCACTGTCATCATCCAGCTGGACCATCCAAAACCCGCACCTCGCATCCAGTTTACTGAAAACCTTAGCACCGCGTAACTGAGTGGCTATCTCAGTCAGCGATGGCAATGGGTAATGTTGGCGTCGGATTACTCTGTTTAGTGGTCTTGGATCTAAACACACCCGCAGATTACCATCTTTTTTAGCTGCAACTACAATGCCATTAACCCACTGCGTTGGATGTGTTACTTTTCTAATAACACCCATCTCCTCCATACGGTTAAGCTCCGCCCGCAACTGATCCCTGACCCCTACAGGTATTTTCCTGACCGGGCAAATGCAAGGGCTCGAATTACTTTCAACTGGTATCCTATAATACCCCGGTAACTTACCGAGACCCTTAAATAGGTCCTCATAACTCTGCACATCTACAGTGTATACTCTTTTAATCAGCCCTAAGGTCTCCAAAGCACTTTTACCTAAAATGCTATGACAATCACATTCTGATATCAAAAACTTTAGGTTGTACTGCGCATTTTTATACATCCATTTTATAATGTACGCACCCACAAATGGAACATTATTTCCGCAGAATGACTGTGCACGGGTATGATCTTCAGTGATACTATCAAGTGAGAGACCTAGCTCTAACAATGTCTTCCTTGAGATGACATTCACATCTGAGCCTGAATCCAACTTAAATGTATGACTAACATTACTACCACATAAGTAGAGCTTCTCGTGCCATTTGTTGTCATTCGTAGTAACTTCATCAATACATTCCAGTGTAGAAATGAAGTAAAACTCGTCATCGTCATGTTCCGCTTGTAACTCAAACACCTTAGAAGTAGACTTTCGCACTGGGCACATCCTTCTAAAGTGGCCCTTGCCACCGCACAGGAAGCATTTCATTTTAGCAGCTGCGCAGCGTTGATCACCGCTACACTTGACATCACCACAGGCAGCGCAGGCTCGCGCGCCTTGCGTTACCTGGTAAGAACGTGAAAGGCCCGCGCTAGTACCAGAGCCCGCGGCCGGCCGCTCGCCGCCGCGCTCATACCCGCGCTCGTTGCCGCCGCCCGCGCGCCGTCCTACACCGCGCTGCTGCGACGCGCGACTGTTCCGCAATGCGTCCACACACAAAGTCTTCGATGATTCTTTTTTGACGCTCTCAATCTGCCGATTCTCATCGCTGGACATTTCACTCGCTTGACATATTTTAACCGCTCTCTCTAATATCAGATCGTCTGTTCGTAGCAATCTATCGCGGATCGCACTATCCATGACACCACAAACAATCCGATCTCGTAAAAGCCCATCCTCTAAATGCTCAAACTCGCATTGTTTACTAAGGAGCCTTAGTGCAGTGAGGTATTCATCAATTCCTTCACCAGGTGCCTGATTCCTTGTGAAAAATTTAAACCGAAGTAACGTAGTGTTTGTCTTGGTGCCGAAATGCTGGTTAAACTGCTGGATCAGAACGGCGATGTCCTCACGCTCTTCTTCTTTCGAAAACTTGAATGTTGAGTACACATCATAGCCCTCGGGACCGATCAGATTGATTAGTAAGCTGGCTTGGATATCGCTTGACTCCTTGCTTACTCCAGACGCCTTGAGGAAGACCTGAAATTGTTTTAGCCACTTCCTCCACGCGTCGGCCCGACTCGCCGGTCCACCTTCCAACGTTAGCTCTGCAGGCGGGCGTGCGTGTTCCATTATTTTATCTCTAATCTTGCGTTATGAGTCTTGTTTATTGAAAAAGATAGGTAAAACGCAATAAAATAAAATATTTTTTCAACACCGCTGTCACCATGAAGTAAACGTCAAGATGGCCATTCGACGAGTGCTTTATTCATAGAATATACAACAATATAGGTATTATTATTTTCCGGTGTATTATTATTTTTCAAATAACTCCAATGGTATAAATTATAAATAGGGTAAAATGCTTCTATATTCTTAAGGAGATCCTGAATAGAGCGCGGGACATCCAGGGCTTCTTTGTAAATGTTCAGTAAGCTGTCAATAAATACTAGTCTTTGAATATTGAATTCACAGAGAAAATAATCACTAAGTTGAATTGACGGCAATCAAAAAATATATCATTTAAAGATTGGTTTTCAAAATTACAAAATGTACAATTTGGGGAAGGAATCATTTTCAATCTATGTAAATGTTCATTAAATCTGCCATGTCCAATTCTCAAACGACAAATTGTTGTGTAAAAGTTTCTATGCAGATATTTTCCGACGATAAACCATGGTCTCTTAATGTCTGAGTTAATAAAGCTCATAATACTATATGATCTGTGATATAGCTGTACCATTTCAGTTTTTTTTTATAATTATTTAATAGTTTAGGTTTATACTCCCGGTATACAGCCTCATAATAGGTATCACCAAGAAAACTCAAACAGGTTTCTAATTTTGTCCTGTCTTCAAAACGTCATTTTCTTTCATCTTTGTAAAAGCTTTAACGGATTAAAAATTCTCATAATTTGTAGAAACACAGCACAAAATGATCAATCAAGAACCACTCACTAAAACTAGGGACCCTCTAGCGAACGACTGGGGCGAGCCTCCAACACAACACCCCTACCAAAATTTTGTTAAACGTATTTACGCTGACAAATTAAAATACAGCCACAATTCTATTTATGCCAATCCCGTATATCCAGTGAGGGCATCAAGACGTCGTGACCAGGGAGAACGTGTAAAATTTTCCATTATTGGTATCAGATCGATTCCCGAGTTCAATTACTGTGTGCAGATAGCCCAAGGACTGCATAAATCTAGAGCATACCTTTTCGCCGCTCCTGAGATACAAGGTTTCAAGGCTACGATAATTTAATCTACATACCTACTGAGAATGACCTTCCATGTCATTGCCTACTCTCATGACAGTGCTAAGCTTCCAGCACCAGCTCCAATTTTATTCCATGATTTCCAGCTGGCCAGTAGCCAGGCAGTATTATCAGGACCGGATTAAAAATATTCCGGTGCAGCTGGAAACTGATTTTTTCCAAATTCTTTTACCGACATTGACCCCAAAGTATGAACTCAGATACTTACCTGCATAGTTTTTTTAGCTTACAGTCAGCTTATAGAAATATTAAAATCATTACCAAGCTACCCTAGCCAAGGGAAGCGGCTTGAGTATGCTTGAAACATTCTAGGCCAGGCCCTGTCTGTCCTAATTTCCAGCTGTAACCTGTGTGGACTGGCCGAAAGTGTGGACCGATCTGAAGGTGCGCTTTGGTGGCATCACTTACTGTGTACAGAACTCAGTCGTGATCCTCATCAATGGAAAAATACTCGGTGGCAAGGAAGAGTTCGAGCAGTACATAAGAACGAGATATAACTACTATCTCTGCCTAGACTACTACAAGTTAGCTGTCAATAGCTTCATACGCTTCGTCAGAAGTTCAGGCGTAAGTAATATATTTTACAGATCTGCTTTGATAGTTACGAGGTACAGCAGACTCACAATTTTTTCCTAAGTTGGTAAGTGTACCTACCATACCTTCCAATCGAATTAAAAATTTCAGAGGCCACACGCCTACATGCACATCGCAGTAGATGATGAAGTTGTAGGAACTCTTATTTTCAGGGTAAGTATACTTAACAAAGTTAAACTAATAAGCTATGCTATTAGTAGCGCTACATACACTAACCTTTTACCTCACATTTTCACAACTAGCTGTTTAGTGACTTATTGCCTTCAACATGTGACAACTTTCTACGTCTGTGCAACGCAACACGCGGCGGTTATGGTGGCACGCCCATTCACCGCATCGTCAAGGATAACTGGATCCAGTGCGGTGGCTACGGCTTAAAGAATAACCCTCACCTGGATTGCGAAAATTTCATGGTTCCATTCGACAGGCGTGGCGTGCTGGGCATGGCTAACGATGGGAGGTGCGTACAGTTCGTTACTTCCTACAAAGCTTAGGTACACATGGAATTAAAACTATCGATATCTTTCAGGAACTGTGATTGTTCAACACAGTTCTTCGTGTTACTCCAACCATCACCGTGGATGGCTTGCAAATACGTAGCCTTTGGTCAGCTCATAGACGGAGAACAGACTCTGGCAAAGATCGAGAATGTTCCGACGTTTTATGAGTCGCCCTTGTCAAATATCGTACTCGCGAAGGTTGGCATCCTGAACTTGGAAGCCACGGACATTGTGATAAGTCCCGGAACTACTGAGTATATACAAGGCCATATTGAGGACCTAATTGCACTGGGAGACGTCGCCCTTGGGGTAAATATCTCTTTCATACGCGCAGATCGGTTTGCGTAAACTTAGATAGACAACAATTAATTGCACACAAATCGCAAACTTAGCACGAGTACAAATTGTGGCTAGTTCAACGCAATCTAAAATTCATTCGACCCTACCACCTACTGAATGAAATAAAACATTTTTGGTCACTTTCAATCTCCCGGGATTACAAATTTGTTTTTGTTGAAATACCATTGTTTTTTCCCTCATAAAGTGGCTATTGGAAAGACTGGATTTGGAGATAGAGATGATAGAAGTATCGAAACTAATGGCACAAGACGAAGGTCAGGAAGATGTGGTTAACGAAGTGATTCCGGCTGCAATACGAAACACTGAGAGGTAACAGCCCTTTCCAACGCATCCTTGAAATGACGCAAAGCCTGAAAAGTTTCTCTTCTCTATCAATAATTAAACCACTTCCAATAAGAAAAAGTTTAAAATTGTCTAGTTATTTTTGTTTCAGGTACATAAGTACATTCTTGAAACTTGACTATTAATTTCTATGAAAAATAAAAAATAAGGCCAGAGAATTTTAACCATTTGCTCATTGTAAATGGTTTAATTATATTATCGATACTGAAGAAATAGTTTTCAGGTTTTCCTTTTCAATATCACCTTGTATTAATGTCTTTATATATAGGGTGTTACAAAATCCCCAAATCTATCCGAATAGAAGATGTTCTACTCGTCAATAGAGGCAACTTTGGCTATGGTGACAACTTGTAAATAGCAAAAATATTAACGGCTGTGCTTACTAGAGTTACTACTACCTACGGCATTAAAATACGGTAGTAAGCACCTAAATTTTGTTAGAACCTAAATAGACCCTCGAATTTTCGAATAAATGTGAGGGTTTTGTTACATGGTGTACCTACTTCTCTGACTTAATTTTCTGTAGAAAGCATGGAGGTCAGTGCAACACCTTCCTAACCACTTGATAAGTTCACAAAGGAAAAAAAACAGACAAAGATCGAATTTGAAAACACCAAACAGGAAGCGTTTAACATTGACATTTAACGACATGACATCGGCGCTGTGAAGGTTAGATAGATGGCCGCTAGATGGCGAGCGCTGTCTTTAGACAACGTTTGTTGTATGGGAGCCCCCCTTAAATATTTATTTCATTCTGTTTTTAGTATTTGGTGTTATAGCGGAAACAGAAATATATCAGACAGACAGACAGACGGACAGTGAAGTCTGAGTAATAGGTCCCGTTTGGCACCCTTCGGGTACGGAACCCTAAAAAGCATCGAAACCTTTTTCGACCTCAGGTTCATGCGAAAGAGAAGCGGCGCCGCCAAAGAGGTCGCGGAAGGGGAGTTGCGGGGGGAGCAGGGATACGAGGGCGTGAACGAAGATTTCGATGTGGAGGAGTACGAATACGTTTACGAAGAAGAGGTGTTCTACAAGCAGGTCACGCCACCAGCCTCCGTGGAGGCGCGCCCGGCGAGGCCCTACTACTTACCCTTGACGGACGTACCGTACCCGGGGGAAACAGACTCTACATACGATTTGAAAAAGTTAGTCGTATGTCCCGATCTAGTACCTTAGCATTTTAATCGTGCTCGATATAACAGGGACTGGACTTCTATTTGCTTATCCTTCGCACAATATTGCGGTCTATATTGTGTGAACGAGAGGCAAATAGCTATTCAGTCTCTTTGTTCAATGAACCGTGTTAACATAGTACAGCGATAATACTTACAGGGTGGTAGAATACTGACGCTCGACACGAAAGACAGGTTCAGGGCAGCGTTTCATAAAACTGCAATTCATAGTAAACTATCGATGAATGTTAGCACGGTTCTGAATAATTGTCGTGTCAACGGCAATTCGATGCTCATCGTGTAGCCGATAAACAATTTAGTCTTCCTCCTTGTTGAACGGTGGTGGGTTTATATGCAATGTACATTGAATTGTCATAGTAAACCATGAATTTTAGTTCTATGAAACCGGCTCTAAATGCGGTGACCCATCTAGGCCTTGTTTAAGACAGTCGAGTTTTCGGTTCCTAATTTTTTTTTCTTAACCTGACATCTTCTCTTAGGTTCCTCAAGGGAGACTACTGTCTAGCAAGTGACTTAGGGACGAACACGTCGCCCCGTAAGGGCATTAGATTCCATCCGGACTTACACCACGAAGACGTGTCATCAGAAGAATCCAAGAAAGAGTCGCTAGGAAACGAGTCCGGTAAAAAGACTCCCAGTGAATTAATTCCTTCTATGTTTTGGTTTTCGTAATATTGGTCGTATGTACCGAACCTACTTCTAATTTTTGACAATTTTATTTCACTCAAAAAGTTCCACATCAACGGTTTAGCTTGATTTAACAGTTGGCTTGCGGATAGCTGTGTTTATAAATGCAAATAATTTTTACCTACGGTACAACTTCGAAATCGCAAAGGAAACACTGTTATGAGCATCGTAAAAGTTGTTTGTTACACCCACCCTGTATAAAATAGGTTGTTCCGAACTGTCTGCCTACTGCATTTACTTATTTTGTATAATGCCCGACAAATAACTTGAGCAAATGACTTTGTCTCCGCATGGACGTAATTCGGGTCTCATTGGAGTGATAGGTAAGCGGGATGTGACTTTCGGTTCTTGTCTTATTCAGGACTAAAGTCCGTAACTAAAGTTTAGTAAAACAATCAAATAAAATAATTATTACCTGTCCATCGCAGTCATCCCTATCAATCGTCCCTCGGAGTCATATTTTTGGTCAAGTTATCCGCCGGGCATCATATAATTTTACCCTCACGATTTTATTTACTATATTGTTCATAACTATTGTTTTTTATTGTTTTGGTAGGTAAATAATAAAGATTTATTCATAACTTTCGACTTTTATTGCAGTTTACTCTTTGGATTCGGATGAAGAAAGTGAAATCCGAAGATACATAAGGTAGTTAAGTTAAAAGCTTACTAGATTAAATTGCTGCCAGCAATATTTTATTATATTTTTTTTTCTTATTTCAGAAACAACTGCGATCATGCTAGTTTTGCTGGTGCAGTTGTGTCGAAAATAGCTTTGGGTGAAAAGGAGTATGTCAATATATTTAAGTCGCAAAGGTAACAAATAATTTAATTAAAACAAATGTTTATCCCCTTCGTGTGGCGCCGGATTAAGAATAGCGTCACTCCATTTCTTTCCGTGGATGTCGTAGAAGGCGACTGAGTAAATCAATTACCAGGAGGCGGGCAGCAGCGTCTTCCTGAGATTCCAACCGCATACTGCGGTCGCCAACCCGCCTGCCAAGCGTGGCGATTATGGCAAAACCCCTCATGGTTATGAAAACCACGAAGGAGACCTATGTCCTGCAGTGGGCGTCAAATGGCTGATGATGATGGTGATGAAATGTTTATCTCTAGAGGAAAGGCCTCGATTTTTTGCCTAAAATACATTACTATGTAGAAAACCAAAGGCTATAGAAGACCAGTCCCATATTATAGAGTCTGGTGTTCTACCGCCCTTGCTTTTATAAGTAAATATAAAAGTCTCGTATCACAGTGTTTGTTATCGAACTTCTCCGAAACGGCTTTACCGATTATTATGAATTTTTTTGTACATATTTGGTAGGTGTGAGAATAGGTCGTAAGCTAATTAATATGGCAAAACAACACTTGCCGAGTCAGTTAGTATTCTTATAAAATTTAAGCGTCTCTAAGACCGCTCCCTCACATGTGAGAGGACGTTGGGTTCGAATCCCGAATATACCTAGGAGGGGTTTTTCAGAGATGAAAATTTCTATTTTTTTACTTTACCACTCGTTGTCTTGCTTAGAGGCAGACAGAAGTCGAGTCTATAATTATGTTACGAGGGCTGAGAATGGTAGTTATAGATACAATAACGTTAACATTCTAAGCAATTAATTTCTTAATGGTTTTAGGCAGGCAGGTGATGAAAAAGCAGCAAGATCTAGGTAAGCGATATCCTATTTTGAGTATTCAATTGAGTTTTTTTATTTTGTTTTAAGGAAATACCTAAACCGCCCTCGTTGGTCTACCCGTTAAGGCGCTTACCTACCAAAACAGAGCTCGTCGGTTCTATTCCCACTGGGGGCCGCACTACATTTGTACAAATGGCCTCAGTCTGAGTGTATTTTCATGTTTGTAACGTCCTTGCCTGGTTACCCTAGCACACGGTATCCTAGTTTGGCACCAGGTCAATTGATGTATTGTGTGGAAGTTATTATTAGGTATATTAGGTTATTATTATTATTAATTGATAAATTTAAAGTTTACGTGCTCGAAACCGGTGCTGTCCATGTAAGGTACCGATGGTAAGTACCAGTACCTTTTCAACCCGTAGCGTAGGAAACTTGCGACGCCTACACTACGTATGTTTTTTAAGACAGCAGGCATGTACGAAGCGGTGGTAGCCTAGTGGATAGAACATTGGACTCGGAAGCGGGAGACCCAGGTTCGATTCCCAGTGCGGACCTATGTCTTTGTTTTCTAAGTTATGTACATTTGTGAAGTTACATAACTTAGAAAACATACACACCCCTCGAGGGTGGTCCCATATATTGGTCAAGTTTTTTTAATGAGATTCATGAGAATATATACGAGTACCATAGAATTCTTCTTTTTAGTGCGTCTTTTCTTGAACTCGTTTTTTTTTTATTGAAAAGTAGTTATTTGGTAACTCTAATTCTTATATATTCTTTTTGTTGCACTAACCCGTGCTGAGGACAATTTCAAAAACCTACCTATTTAGAGGCTAAAAATTCCAGGTTGTTAAAATTGTCCTTAGCACGGGTTAGTGCATCAAAAAGAATAAATAATCATGGGTTGCTCGGGGCTGCAAGTGATGTAATTCACTTCGGCCAGATGTCGCTGCGTGTACGTAATACAGATAAGTTTATAAAGAGGCTCGAAATTTCATCGATCCTTGCACTTGCCCATTAGCTCAGTTGGGAGAGCGCTGGCACGGTGAGCCAGAGGTCGCGGGTTCAAGTCCCGGCATGGGTGGAATTTTTAGCCCCTAAACAGGTTTTTAAAACTCAAATTCTGTTTTTAGGAAAGTGTCGATGGCCGTTCCAGACGAAGAATGTCCGCAACACAAAATCAAGCGACGACAAACCGGATATGTCAAACTGTCACCCTCGGATATGGAAGGTGTCACCGGCACCAGCATGATGAAATTTGCAATGGGATTAGATAGGGAGAGTAGGTAAGACCAACGATATTCTGTACAGCCACAACTCGCCTTAAACTGACGACAAGTTAGAGCGATGGCCTTGCACAGCAACGAAGCAGAGCTTCGGTGGGAAACTTTTGGTAGATACCTACTTCGTCGATTGGTCAACGAAGCGAAGTAAGTTAGCAGGCAATTAAAACAATTCGGACTGGACTGGGTTGACGTAAGAGACGAAGAAAACTAGGTTTCTTCCCTGATGGGATGAGACCTTAATAAAATGAAGGTATTTTAAAACATAGATCTGTTGCTATGTTTTGATGGACTGGGAGAGTAAATTACGCTAAATTAGCTTTTATGTTTAAAAGTCTATTGCTACAAAGTGTAATTCCTTTGCATTGCGTTTTATCTTCCTTTGAATAAAATTTTACTTTTAAAAGATATCTCCGCAAACGTTGTTGTGGACGCCTATGACTGGGATGCGTACCAGAAATTTAAATGGTATACAAGTTGATGTGTAAGTAGTCTGTTGGCGTTCCTAAACAAATGTAAATGTATGTAAAATGTAAACAAACAAATGTAAATAAAAAATTTAAACAGAGAACTCAGTAAACAAGAAATAAGCATGAGCTTTAGTAGTTTCTGCTTCCGATCGTAACATGGTAGGCGACCAACACAACACCATACGCCCTTCAGGTTCACCGATTATCAACGAGAGTAGTCCCGATTCTACGATTTTTTAAAGAGAAGAAAGATGGCCCCTACCTATAAAATAGCAATCAATCAGCACGTATTCGTCCACTGCTAGACGTAGCCCTACCCAAAGGTTAGACACAGGCTAATGGTAGTAGCTGGATGATAGAAGTAGTAGCCATAGTTGGTGATAGAAAGAAATAAAAATAGACGCAAAAGTTTCTGTAACAGTTACCTATTTGCTAATAACTTAAAGCGACGCAACTTGGATCAAAGATGGTCTCACTACCCCCAAGGTTCGGTTACTTAAATGGTTTTTTTATACCCCACGTGACGGGACTTGTAAATAGGTAACTTTAAATGGCAATAAGTAATTTAAGCTCATTTTATCCGAGCCTAATCAATAGTGATTGTAAAGAAAAAGCAAACTATCGTTGCAGCGACGCGCAAGGCCGCCACGTGCGCATCGCCGACTCGGAACGGCATGAGAGCCTGATGGGCAGTCTCATGACGCCCAAGCAGAGGCTTTCGAGCGCCGGCACCCGAGCGGCCTTCGTCCGCGGCGGCGGCGCCCCCATCGACGAGCGCGCCACCGAAGACAGCGAGCAGTACCTGTGCGTCATGAAGCGCCTGTACGAAGAAGTGACGATCAGCGACGAAACGGTCGTGCCAACGCTGAAGACCTACAGGTTGTTTGTTGGTTAACTAGCTGTTGCCTGTGTTCGCGTGGAAATTTTATGTGTACTTTTCTGGGATAAAAATTAACCTATGTGCTATTCATCAAAATTTCATTCAGATTCGTTTAGCTGTTCTGACGTGATTGAGTTACAAATATCCATCTAACGAAACTTTCACTTTATAATATTAGTAAGTAGATAGATAGATAGAGAACACTTTATTGCACAGGTGAAAGTACATATATTAGTAAGTAAGACGCGGCGGAAAAAGCGCGGAAAAGTTAACACCATCATGCATAATTTCGTAGACATTTTCTATTAGTGGATGCCATAACAAGAGCCGGCATGCTAGTGTGGACGCTGCATTGGGACTCTTGGGCTCAAATAATAAAGCGGGCGTCTGTAAAGATCCATCACAATGAACAAGCGAAATGTTTGAGACAAGTGGATTGAAGGCAGGCATCCCTTAGTATTATTTCTTCGTTTCCTAAGACATTGATGGGTTGCGCATCGTTAGGCGCGGAGCCCACTGATCTGGCATGGCATGGACGTGGCGCAGGCATGGCACGGGAATGACTTATAAAAGGCGTGGAGCGAAGGAACTGATGCGAACTGACCTGGAACTGACTGCAATCGAGCACGTCCGAAGAAAGGGCGTTGAGTATGCTCAAATAATGACCTTATGGCCGTGTGTGTTTGGTACGTTAGTACGGTATTCGAATGAAACAGAATGATGTCCGCGCCATGCCCAAGCCAGTCGCCAGATCGCTGCGCTCAGGATTCAGACACACTCTCGCCTCAAAAAAAGTCATTTGCTCCCTAGGTAAACAGTCTACTATTGTTATCTAAGTTACGTACATTTGTGAATTTTTTATACCACTGCTAACCGTAAAGGAAAACATCGTGAGGTAATCTAAGTGCCCGAGGTGCTCACGTACCTCAGCGCTTGAAACCGGCAATCCGCGGTGGGCACATGTGGTGATTAAGCCTATACTTTTTCACTGAGAGAAGGCCTGTGCCCTACAGTGGGACGTATATAGGCTGCATTATGCTGACCCGGCGAACTTCGTACCGCCATAGAATCCGTTTGTACGATTCTAGCACAACGCCATCTATTTTTAAAACAACGTTCGCTCGCACAACGCCATATATTTTAAACTTTAAATAAATATCCCACGGGAACGTATAATCGGGATATCAAGTAGGTATGCTATGACTCAATTATTACATGTGGCAATGTTGTGTGTGCATGCTTTAGACCACAACTTAGTACTCATGTGTTATTATTACTTTTATATCGTGTAATGGTTGTGATCTGTTTTGTACACCTAATAAAATAAAATAAATAATAATTCAGGTATTTGTCTATCTGTACGGCAAGTTTCATGTAAATCCGTCCAGCCATTATTGCGCGATCGAGTAACAAACATGGATGTTTAATCCAAACATCTTCACAAATTTTCATATTTATAATATTAGTAGGATACCACTCTCTAAAAACATCGTGAAGGAACTTATGTGTTTGTGGTGCTCATGTACCTACTTCAGCGCCCGCAATCCACGGTGGGCACGGTGGTGTAGTAATTAAGCTCCTACTCTCTCTCTCTCTCTCTCTCTCTCTCTCTCTGTCTCTCTCTAACACGCCTCTCCCCCTGTGTGGAGACCTGTCATGCAGCGGGACGTATACACGGATAGGCTGCTTTGTAAGCTAAGTAAGTTATTGATGACCTCCCCAGACCACTAACCGAGCCGCGCCCCAAAGGCCATATGTTGACGCACTCGGTACAAGAGCTTAATCAGGACGAGACTAACAAGAGCAAGTTCCGAGCGTCGTTCACGCATGACCAAGTCTCCATCGAGCATATGCTCACGCTGCAGTACGGCAAGAAGTTTGCGCGAAAAATCTCCTCCGATTACGTGAAGACGATCGACCAGTACGAACATCTAGTGCCGACGTCGCTGAGGAGCCTCGAGTACGCGAAGAAGAGGCCTGCGATGTCCGTGGCGGAGTATCAGGCGCGGAACGCCTTGTATGAGGAGAATAAAAGGCGGGCGCAGGAGGAAGCGGCTGCGGCTGCTGTTATAGAGAAATGTAAGCATTTTTATTATATTTAAAATACCTGCGATCCTGACAGATCGTTGTCAAGTCGTTGCATGCACGCACGCCGGTTTCGGGTACTTTTTATATGAATGTACTAATGAATGTTGAGGAAGCGAAAGTGATCTGTCAGGATCGTAGCAAGTGGCAGTCCCTGGTCTCTGCCTATCCCTCTGGGATACAGGCGTGAGTTTATGTTATGTTATGTTTTTTTAAAATACCTACAGTGGTCGACGAGTTTCACCGGGTAGTCTCTAACATCAGAGCCGGATTTTGAGGTCTGGAGGCCCTAGGGCAACGAAGGAGCGGAGGCCCCTAATTATTCCCAAATAAAAAATACGAAACAAAAACTACAATGAATAGGACGATTTTTTTTTTATTTGAAAAAAAAACAGATGTTATAAGTACTCATGAAAGATTGGCGTTTAATGATAGTACATATTAGCCTTTTGGTGGGGACCCTTTCCTTGTGGAGGCCCCAGGGCAGTAGCCCCGCCTGCCCTCCCCTAAATCCGGTCCTGTCTAACCTTATAAGTCTAAGGATAATTTTAGGTTGACATCTGGCCGCCCGCACATCGCTGGTCCTTTCTATTAGTCTATAGCCATTCTGTGCAACCGCGTGACTAGCTTGACTCAACTGCGAATACGATTTTGTTTTGTTTTATTTCACAGCACCGAGATACTCTATAAAGATCGAGACCAAAATGGAACCTCCAGTAATGTATGGTAAGTATAAAACTTTTAATTTTTGTTTTCGTCCTAATCCCAAACCGAGATACCCTAAGGTACCATATGGTAACCAGCCAAACTATCCTATCACAAACATGGAAACACACCTAAACTGAGGCCATTTGTACAAATTAAAATACGTCGGCCTTCAGCGGGAATCGAACCCAAGACCTATGACACTTAAGAGCAAAAGGCGTAATTTTCGACGAATTTTCGTAACGATGTTTATTTTGTCTCATTTGTGCAGAAACGGCGACACAATCTGTCTACGAAGAAGAAGAAAGAAATTACGAAGGAATCGAAAAGTTAACTTCCTCCTACAAAAAAGAGGAGGTTACTAGCTCCTACGAGCAGACAAGGATAGAAACGACTAAAGTAGAAGAAACCATAGTAGAGGAACATAAGACGGTGAAAACTTTTATGGATCCGCCGCAAGCTTTCAGTAAGCTTATTTGAAACGTTAATAATCACAACAATAGTCACGGTACACAAGTAATATTAAACCGTATTGTTAGGTCAAAGTACACGACCACACGTAACCACCACCGCGGAGTGAGTTTATACCTACGACAAAAAAAATCATAGTAGGTATTTCTTCCTACAAAAATCACTTACAAAAACAGCCCCTGTCCTCTCGTTTAGTCTGTACCAGTGAAGTAAGCGCAAGATGTGCTGTAGAGTAAATCGCTCTGTGATTTATCCATTCTGTGCGTCATGCGTGACGAGGTGAACGTTGATTGGGCGATACGTAAACTTCATGACCCGTTGAAATATCTAGGTGCCAAGGAAAATGGCGGTCTGACGGTGGCAGGTACATATAAATTTTGCCGGGTAATACTGAACTCGCTCCGATTGGTAACAAAATTGACAAGCCCCGCTCGCCTTCCCACAATTGAACGTGGGGTAATTTTTAGCGCTAGTTAGACATCTGTGTTTTTAACTATCACTGGTTTATACATTTAATTTTAGTTTATAGGCCATTCCGCTCGAATGACGTCATTCATTCCCTTGTTTTTATCATAACGCTAGTAAAAATATGCTTAAGTTCACAGTAATAGTACTTATGTCAATCCACCGAGTGGATCGCCAGTGTAATCATCGAGTTAATTTTCTTGACTTCTCTCACATACAGTTACCTACATCAGAAAACATAACATAAACCTGTACCTTACGCCTGTATCCCGGAAGGGTAGATCGAGACCAGGGTTTGCCACTTGTCACGATCCTGACAGACAGACTCTTCAATTAAAGTTTCGAAATTATAAAAACCGGCCAAGTGCGTGTCGGGCCACGCGCAATGTAGGGTTCTATGGAGAAAAGGTTTTTATTTATCTGCTTTACCGAACTAACAACTTCATCGAAGTCATTTTCAATGGAATTTGTACGAAATATTACTTTTATAAGTTGGTTGTCTATTACTTGTTATAAACCTATTTTTAGAGGCTAAAAATTCCACCCATGCTGGGACTTGAACTTTCAGAAGTAAGAATATATATTTATAGGCGTCGTCTGTCGCGACATTTAAAAAAAAAAGACTTGTATAGATGTTTACATAGAGTACGTCAACAAATGTGATGGATTGTGATGGTTTACGACCCCGGCATATTATAAATATTATGTCAAATATTATGTCAAAGTGACAGTATAAAAACAGACTAGAGAAATATCGCGGAAATTCGTAATTGTAGTGAATTTTCTTTATCAAAAACTGTATTTCTAGTTATGTCTATGCAGCCTCGAACTACATTTTGTTATAAATAAATCATTATTTTAAAATCATTAAAAATATTAGGCTGTGCGAACGAGAGAGATGTTAAGGGAGTAAACGGGATAATAAATTTTATTTCCTTAGAAAGCTACTATAAGCCCCCTCGTTTTAATGCGATTGCTTCCGTTCCGAATAGACACAAGATCGACCACGTCCACGATTAATATGGACGAGGCTACAACCGGAGGCGATGACGCCGACGTCGACGTTGGCGACTTGGAAAGCAGCTCTGATGAGGCTGCTTGAAATGGGCCTTTAGACACAGAAGACCATAGAAAAACCTATTCGCGGACACGGTAACGGTATCCGATCCGGATCCGATTCTAAACCATGAAAATTTGCTATAATCATCAAGTTCCCTTTCATCATCATCATCAGACCACCGCTGCCCACCGCTGGGTATAGGCTTTTTCCCCATTACGCGATCTCACGCCATTCTCATCCACTAGCCTTTTATGTACGATCAATCAAACAGAATCGTGATCATTGAATTAATCAGGGATCGTAAATGAAATTTGTGAGCGCCTTTGCACTTAAATATCTACAATCTACATAATATTATGTAGAATTTATATATGAAAAAGTAGTATATGTTACGGCTAGAACCCGAAGTGCGGCTTTGCCTAGTTTTAGCCGGTTAGAACTACCTAGTTCTAGCTACACTACGTCTAGCTATGAGCTACACCTGTAGATCTTGGTTAAATCTAGTATAAGCCGATTGTTCTCGGGTAAAACCAGGTCTAGTCGGTATCATTCCAGCTAGAACTAGGTTCAACCAAACCCTAGTGGCTGGTACTAGGTCTAGCCGATATCATGCCGGCTACAACTAGATTCAACCAAACCCTGGTGGCTATTACTAGGAGTAACCTATATAGGTTGGTTACTTATGTACGCTAACGTACGTTATTATGTACAGTCTGTTCATCCTTACTTGTCCAATTTAGTAAACAATATTCTAACCTCAAAATTGACATTTGATGCCGAAACTTGATATTTTCTTGCAAGTTCGTGCACTTTGTTTATAAACATAGCAGCGTGTTATCCAAAATGGTGTCCCAGGTTACTTCATTTATGGGAATATGGCAGTTTTCGACTAAAAAGTCATACGTTGCGGGTAGAATCTTGTTTACTAAATTGGACAAGTAAGGATGAATAGACTATATCTTTATTTTTGTTATTTGTCTTAAGATTTAGCAATATAAACTGAACAAAGTATCAACGATTTATTTTTATTTTGATAGCTCAATAAAAAAACCATACCTTTATACATTTAACGGGTGTCATCGTTATCGATGTATGTATTTTTTTTTTTTAATTACCAACGTTTTGGCTTTACATTTAATAAACTCACGCCTGTATCCCAGATGGATTAGCAGGGTTTGCCACTTGACACGATCCCGACAAACCTCTCTCATCAATTTTAAAAACCTATTTTAGAGGCTAAAAATTCAACCCATGCCGGGACTTGAACCCGCGACCTCTGGCTAACCGTGCCGCGCTCTCCCAACTGAGATGAGCTGCAAGTGATGTAAATTGCTTCGGCCAAATGTCGCTGCCTGTACGTAATACGGAGAAGTTTGTAAAGAGGCTCGAAATTTCGCCGATGTCTGCACTTACCCATTAGCTTAGTTGGGAGAACGCTGGCACGGTTAGCCAGAGATCGCGGGTTAAAGTCCCGACATGGGTGGAATTTATAGCCTCTAAATTAGGTTTTTTAAAATTGTCCTCAGCACGGGTCAGTGCAACAAAAAGAATATAGGTACTCTCTCATCGATATTCAATTAGACGTTGCATGAACGGACGCCGGTTTATTTTATCTTGCCCAATTTCGGCAATGTTGCAGTTACCGTGAACACCGTGGTTACGAGCAGACTGAAGTGGAGAGTGCGTTTATTATTGTAATGAGGTGGTGAAAGTTAATGCCGTGTAATTAAGCGCCAAAGTTGACACGTCTCATTTTCTATCTGAACCAACAATGCCGGTGGTATTCGACATTCATAGTTATTTTGTATACGAAGGCATTGAGCGACAATACCCACCATTTGTAGAATTAGTTGGCTAAACGCGATTGTAGGCGGTAGCCGTAGTGCGATGTCATGTGGGAACTTTAGAAATGTTGGCATCGAGCTACCAATTGTATGAAAATATTAAAGTAACTAAGCGCAATAGTAGGCATTATCCGATGTACCGTGGCGACCGCTTTCACAAAACGTCTCAATAAAATCTCTAGTAGCCTTCCTCCCCCCATATTGAATCCGTAGTTGTAGTCCTACTAAAGTATTAAATAAAAATTTAAAACAGATCAATTGAAAACAATGATTTAATTGAACTAATTACGCTTGCAAATTTCCCATCACACTTTATAAATTAAATTAAATTAGACTACATGATACCACAAAGTACTTGATCACAATGCTGACTTAGGTAGCCACACTTTACAGGTTAAATAAATCACCAAACGTCCTCACCTCAGTCCTAGAAAATATACGCGCGGTACCAACTGGAATCCTCTTCCGCTTTAACCATTAAAGACGGCCGGGTCGCAAAAAACGAACGCCCGAAATCTGACTACTTTTTTCGCGAATTCTATCCTTATTCCTTACACTTTAGGGTTTTAATGTCCGTGGCCGTGACCGAAGGCGCTCAGTCCATTGAGCGCACTCTGTCGCTCGTTGTTGTCAGGGACCCCGTCGGGATTGTCGTTGCTGTGTCGGTTTTCGAGTTGCTGTTGCCACATAGAAGCGTACATGCCGCCTTGCGCCAACAACGTCTCGTGGCTAGAAAGAGATTAGTTCAGTTAGTGCCTGGGTTACAAACCCCCCAGCGGTAATGAGGCTGTCAATAAAGGTAAGTGTCACAGTGGGTATCATAGTTTGGGACCGGATCAAGTGATTGTGATGTGTGGAAGTTATTATTATTATTATTAGAAAATTATTGATTAATCAAAATGACAGTTTAGCGCTACGCGGCGCACTCTCACACAACACTCTTGTCTATTGTTCCGTAGACCAAAGGGGAAAGTAGACCATTTGGAAAAGTGGACCGATGGGGAATTTAGGCAGATGGTTCCGTAGACCAAAGGGGAAAGTAGACGGATGGTTCTGGAGGGGCCTGATCGCATGCCTCACAAAGGAGTGGTCGAGACTGTCACACATAAAAAAGTTATTGTAAGACTAAGGCTTATCTAGTCCGTCTTGACGCAGCATATGCAATATTTTTTTGCAATCTTCTGTGTCCCACTGCTGGGCAAAGGCCTCCCCTTTAGCTCCTGTCACCGGCCACCCCCTGCCACCCTGACAGAAAGATCGTGAGCTCGGCCCGCCACCTCCGCCTTGGCCGGCCACGTTTGCGGTATCCGTCGCGCGGGACCGTCTTCTCTTACGGTAGATAATTTTTTTATGCAACTTTCATGACAATCAAATCACGTCACGTCCTGAATAACTTCGCGCAAATGTATTAATTTCGCGGCCAGTACTGTAAGCCTTAGGGCCTGTAAATACTTAAGTAACGTTCTGTCACGTTCCAGGGAAATTTTCTGAGACAAGAGACAGCTAACTATTTACTTAGCGAAATTCTGAATTCCGAAATTGCCTCATAGTATCTCACCATTAAGCGATCAAAAGCAAGCACATGAGGCAACACTATAAAAATACTCACTCTCCTCTCTCTATGATTTCACCCTCCTTTAGTACTAAGATCTCGTCTGCATGTGTGATTGTAGACAGTCTGTGTGCGATTATGAGTGTTGTTCTATTTGCGCAAACGCGTGCTAACGCCGCCTGAAAAATACATTAAAAAAATTGTATTGAGTAGATAGAGAATAAAGGTACACTAACAGTACTACTACGACTAAGGGTAAAACATGATTAAAAAACCACAAACCCGAATACTAAAAAGTATTAAGCAAGGTGCAAATAAGAATGCAAAGAGTCCACTGAATCTTAAACCTAAGCAGGCGGTACCCCTCGTCGAAGCTTGCTGAGGTTATAAATTTAATGGACTCTTTTAGACCTTGTTTCAGAATTTTTACTAGAAGCAGTCGGGTTTTAGTCATAAAAACATCATACATACATACATGCATTAACATAACCTTCCTTTACATACGTAGTTGGTTAAAAAGAGTTACAGCCTGTTTTCCGTTACACCCTTTACTAAAAAGTAAAGGATTTCAAAGCTTAAATTGCTGTTAGCAATAAGGCCGCCCATTGTACTTTTTCATTGTAACTTTAATATTGTATGTCTCGCTTCTTGTGTGCAATAAAGAATATTCTTATCTTATCTTAAAGAAGGAAAGGGTACAGGGTATTTACCTGGATATTTCTTTCAGTATTCGTATCCAGTGCGGAAGTTGCTTCATCAAGTAGGACTATCGCGGGATCCTTGAGTATTGTTCTGGCGATGGCTATCCTCTGCTTTTCTCCGCCGCTCAACCTTAGACCTCTTTCACCGACCTAAAAACATATTGTCAGTCGATTTTAAATCCTTTTCACTTGTAACAAAACTCACCGACTCCCAAATTCGGCCGTAGCACACACCACAGACTATTATTAAGATTCTTTATTGCACAAAACACATGTTTGATACAAAGGCGTACTTAATGCTAAATAGCATTTTCTACCAGTCAACCTTTGGTTTGTGGATAATGGCTGGGTGGGTAGTGCATTTAAATACTAAACTAATACTTACATAGATAGTCGATAAACATGTACATAAACATACATAGACTATGTCGTCATTAGTCAATAATATGGCAAAGCTCGCCGGTGTAAACGGAATGATGTCAGTTACACGAGACAACTTTTTTTATGTAGCCTAATATACTTCGCACTGTTGGGCAAAGGCCTTATATCAGAGAGAGAGAGAGAGAGAGAGAGAGAGAGAGAGAGAGAGAGAGAGAAACAGACAGAGAGAGAGAGAGAATGGGCTTAATTATCAGGCGTGCTCACCGCGGAATGGCAACTTCAACTTGTGGTATGTGAACACATCAGACACTTGGGTTTCCTCACGGTGTTTTCCCTCATTAAGCGTGTCTCGCGATGCTCACACAGAGTTGTACATTACATAAGAAACATAAGAATACATAAGAATCAATAGTGATGTATACCTGAGTATCGTAGGCATCAGGGAATGTTAGTATCCTGTCATGAATATCAGCATTCTTGGCTGCCGCGATGACGTCTGACGAGGGCGCATCCAAGCGGCCATATTGAATGTTGTATCTGTAACAATTATGTGAAAGTAGATTGTAGTAAATAGTCCGGGCTATGTTCGGAGACGAGACAAAGGTGATTGACATAGCATATATAAGTGCAGTGGCAGTGGGCTGGTCACATCGGCCGAAAAACCGATGGTCTATGGGGTGTAAAGACTACGACTACGGACTGGCAAACGTAGCGTAGGCTGCCCACCACTTCGCTGGACCAACGATCAGAAGCAGATTGCTGGATCACAGCTGGATGAGAATGGCCGAGGACAGAAAGAAGTGGCGTGCCTTGGGGCAGGCCTATGGTAGGCCTATAAAAACTGTTCGTCTGTTCATATTAACGTTTAGACCCCCCTCAGTTGTCCTATGGCACAACGCCTATATTCGCCCGCAGCGAGGTCTGCGTGATCTTGCGCACATCCTGTCCGTGGTATTAACGATTAGAACCCCTAAATTTCGAATACATATGGGGATTTTGTAACACTCTAAAGCCTTCGGACGAAAGCTTCGACTCCGGTTTACCTGACAGTGTTGTTAAAGAGCACTGTGTCCTGGGGCACAACGCCTATATTCGCCCGCAGCGAGGTCTGCGTGATCGTACGAACGTCCTGTCCGTCAACCTGCACCGAGCCCTCGTTTACGTCATAGAAGCGGAAGAGCAGGCGCATTATCGTCGACTTGCCGGCGCCGCTCGGACCCACCTGACGGACGAACAGGGTTTAGTAACTAAAACTAAGATCTCATCTGTAACTAGAAACTGACTCATTTCACTGGGGAATTAGCACTGCTTGTACAGGTGTCAAGCCTAGCACGGCAACAGAAGCTTATTGAATAAGTTGATTCATAAACTACTTTTAATTTAGATTGTCAACACTGTACAGTTTCTGGAAATAAATTATTCTTATTAATAATGTAAATTGTATATTTAAAATTAACATAAGTAAGTAAAACTTTCCTAAGTAATTGAGTGCTGGTCCCAACACTTAAGTATGGTAGTGAGACTTGGGTATGGCAGAAGAAACAAGAAAGTAGTCGTGAGTTTATGTTATGTTTAAATAAAAATATTTCCTTAGCCGTAAACCACTATTGCCATTATCACTAGGATAAGGGCCGGTTTCTGGATTAAGAAATTTACTAAGTACTTAAGTAACGTTCTGTCACGCTCTTTTCTGAGAAATTCGAAGAGACAGCACTACAGTTAACTATTTACTTTGTGAAATTCTCAATTCAGAAACTGGCCCTAAGTCTACTAAATGCATAGTAGTTCTGTAGACTAATGTTAGCACAGCAATAGCTGTTTGAATGACACTATTTTTGTAACGGCCGTTTTTGGCGTTAATGCTATTCTGAGCAGGTCAATAAATAATAATAATAAAAAAAAAACTGTACTAAAAAATAACCAACAACCCGACTGCTGAATATTATAAGCAGGCGGGACCCAAATTCAACTGGTTATTTTTTATTACGAAAGGAAAAATTATAACAAAAAGTTTTCGCCACCTTTTACACTACAAACACGACCCGAAGTTAGCGGCTAACATTGTACATTGACACTCAACAAACAGGATTGAAACAGTTTTTTAATTTCCGTTCTCTTCTCAGCAGTGTACTCACCAAAGCGACAGTGGTCCCGGGCTGCACGGTGAAGCTTACGTTCTTCAGGACAAGCCTCTCGGGCCCATAACCGAAGGTGACGTTTTTGAATTCGACGGCGCCGCGCCGCACGACCAGATCGGGCGCGCCGGGCGCGTCACGCACGTCAGAGTCCACGCGTAAGAGATCGAACATGTTCTCCATGTCGACGAAGTTCTTTTGAATCGCTCTGCAAAGATGGGAGAGTGGGTTAGATTAATTTAGTAGTATTATTAACAAAGTGCGTTCCACTGCACGGCACAAGCCTTCTCTCAGAGTGAGAGTAGGGGCTTAACTACCACGCGTGCCCACCGCGGATTTTCAAGGTCTGAGGTATGTGAACACCTCAGGCACTCAGATTTCCTCACGATGTTTTCATTCACGGTTAGCATTGCATTTTAACAAATGAAAAATTATTCGTAAAATAATATTTTATCGATGGTCGTATGGAGTACCTTCAGTACTCGAGTTCGATTCGCACTTTTAAGCGCCGGGATTTTGATAAAGCCGTAAAAATATATGCCATATAAAATATTTCATCATCCATATGAATGCAATGAGATCTCCACAGTGGTTGAGGAACTAAACGTAGGGCTTAGGTACAGAAAATGACTGGCCCATCTCAAGAATCCACTGTCCGCTGCTCTGCTTGATACCAGATACAATGCCAAGCGACTGAAACGAACACACATCCTTCATGACAAATCCACTGAGGATGTAGTCAAAATTCAACTGACTAACTGGCAGATCCATTTGATCATAGCCAAACAAGGGCTGATGGCAAACTAACCTGTAATAAGTTCCGAACCAATTCAGTGGGACATACAACTGTATGATGTAAGAGGCAAATAGAACGTAGTCACCAACAGTTAGGGTTTTCTCATTCACCACCAGCGACACGCAAAGGAGTGATCCCGCCAAGAGACCTATAAACATTATAATGGTTTAAGATGGAACTCTAAATTGTAGATACATACATACATAAACTCACGCTTGTATCCAGGGGTAGGCCGAGACCAGGGACTGCGACTTGCCACGATCATCAACAATCATTAGGCGTTGCATGCGCGCACGCTGGTTTCGGGTGCTAAACGTTTTCTAATCAAACCTCTACAAACACGTCATTCAAAGTAACACCACACATACTTCTCAAAGACCTCATTTCAACTGTAGTAATCCTACTTTCTTGATTCTTTTGCCATACGCAAGTCTCGCTACCGTACGTAAGTGTTGGGACATAAGAAATTGTAGACAAATGTTAATATATAACTTTACATAAGTTACAACAAGAGTTAATTGCCTTTTAAGAGATGTTAGTTGGCAAAAAAAAGCGTAAAAAGTACGAGAAAATAAAGAATATTTGTTAAAAAATCTAAGAATAACATATTCTTTACGTACCTCCACAAATAATAACATTCTGCATGGTGTTCAGCATATTCAATGTGATAAGTGATTTGAATTCTTCTTTCTGTAAACAAAAATGTTAATGCTGTGTAATAAATGTAATTATGAATTTAGAACTCAGAAAAAACAGGGACCGTATAACCCAAACGTTTAGGTACCTTTAAAATACGCTATGAGTATTTATTTTAAGGTTATGTGGAAATATAATTCGGTTGTGATATGCTCGTGTGGCGCCGGATTAAGAATAGCGTCACTCCATTTCCTTCCGTGGATGTCATAGAAGGCGACTAAGGAAATCAATTACCAAGAGACGGGCAGCAGCGTCTTCCTGAGATTCCAACCGCATACTGCGATCGCCAACCCGCCTGCCAAGCGTGGCGATTATGGCAAAACCCCTCATGGTTTTAAAAATTACGAAGGAGGCCTATGTCCTGCAGTGGGCGTCAAATGGCTGATGATGATGATAATGGTGGACGGTATATTTCTTTTACTTGAAAGTCGACGGCACATGCACCCTACTCAATTTCATGTTTCACGTTCTGTGGATCTTTGCAACTACAAATTAAAGGTTGATGTGCTGTCGACTATCCCGTACCCTATTAGTAAAAGGTGTTTACAAAATGCAGCGCCTTCAACGAAATGTACCAAAATTACGTAGCCGTTAAATAAAGGTATAGCCCAACTGGCAGGAAATAAAGGAATGGGAATATTTCATTGTCGTTATTGTCTACCGATATCGTACTTAAAACTCTTTACCGTTTGCAACCGCTTTCAGTCCCGCGAAAAAATAATATGTCTGCGATAATACGCCACAAATGATCATAACGCTTGAAGGGGTAAAGGGTAACAGACTCGCAAAGGCTACTACTTACTTGAAATTTAATAATAGCATCCTTATAAGCCAGACACTCATAGGACTCTGCCCCATAGTACTTGACAGTCTCAAAGTTGAGCAAAGAGTCGACGGAGCGCGCCTTCTGATCGTTGTCTGCTTGGTTCATTCTACGCTGGTACTTTGTCCGCCATTCCGTCACGCATATCGTTGCAACTGAAGAAGAAAACCGGCGAGATGTAAAACCATATTTCACCAGACGTGCTAATATTGGTGTACAATAATAGTACATTGTACTTTCTCCCGAGTACATAGTGCTTTATACTACACCTACGACGAAAATAAAATTATTTAGAATAATTAAAAGCGTACATACTGTTAAATATTTAGTAAAAAACTAAATTGAACAGAACAAAAGAAATTGCCACGTTTGTTTTTTTTTTTCGTAGTGCAGAAAAACGTTGTCAGCCTACTTTTATTGAAAATCGAGTACAAAAAGAAATTCCGACCTCTTTTTTTAATTAGTTGATATAAAACATTTTTGAGATTTGACGTTTGCATTTTTTTATGTTCGCTGGTAAAAACAAAAGAACGCTAACAGGGCCGGAATGGATTTTCATAAAACAGGGCACAGGGCAGGAGCCCTGCTACGGAGCGCGGGAATGAAATTCTATGTAACTTTTCCTGCCGCACATTTGTAAGGGATAAATTACGAACTTTGTAACCCGTTTATAAACGAGCTATGAGTGGGTGTGGTATAAATAATATGTCACCCTTAGGGCCGGTTTTTGAATTGAGAATTTCACTAAGCAAATACTCAAGTAACGTTCTGTCACGCTCTTTTCTGAGAAATCCGAAGAGACAGCACTACAGTTAACCATTTACGTAGCGAAATTCTCAATTCAGAAACTGGCCACTAGAAGTGCTAATATTGCTGTCCAATAAAATGTTCTTTATCTCTATCTACTGTCTTTGTTCTTCAGGCGGCGTTAACGCGAGTTTTTGCAAATAGAACAACACGTACCCCCGGTTTCTCATACACTAACAAGCTGTTAATCTACTGTTAACAGCTGCCAGGGGTTTTCTTTGTATGCACTTTGGTCAATTGACAGCTGTTAACAGTAGATTAACAGCGTGTTCGTGTACGAGAAACTGGGGGTTATAATCGCACATAGACTGCCTACAATCACAAATGCGAACCAGTTGCTAGGTTTGAAGGAGTGGGAAATAATTGATTTCGAAGAAAAGAGATACTTTCAATTCCTGATCACACTCCGACTGATAGACCCTAGGATGATTTTCCTTAGCCCTTATTGATACTTAAAGCCGGGTTTTGACGGTCTTAGTATGCTCGGACCGTGTGCGTACAGTTTTGGTTTATTATGACGAACGGTCAATGCGCTCGGACCGAGTGCGTCGTCATAATCAGCTAAGACTGTACGCACGCGGTCCGAGCGTACTAAGACCGTCAAAACCCAGCTGGGGCTTAACCGAGTGCTGCTGTTTGTGATGGATTCTTTTCAACTGGCCCTTGTGCCACATTTATTTAATTACTATGCTTTATTAGATTACACAGGCTAAGTTAAGATTCCAAGAAGGTAGGTACTACACTTTAATTACGTAAAAGATCGTTGGACGTATTCCCTGTTACAGTTTCTAGTCTATCCGCAAGGTTCTGAATTGAGCATTGCAATAAATTAATAGTTACACATTTAACGGGCGTAATCGATATTATACATCGATAGAAACACGGTAATAATTTTTTTGACCTAATAAAAAACCGCGGTTAAACCCTTTGAATGTATCGCTTTGTATGAGTATCGCAAATCATTAAAAAAAACTAATAAATAACTATTGCCGCTGTTTCTTCACATTTCTGAACAGCCAGCCGAGTGCGAGTCGGTAGTTCAGTTCTACCATGTATATAACCCAAATATGTGTTACCTGTTTGACGCTTAACGAGAGTATAACTCACACATGGCCGATTTTTATTATTTGTACTACTACGGTTCAAAAGTAAAAGCCCTTTATAGATCGTCTGAACTCGTCATAAGTCCAGTAGACAGACAGGCGTCGCAGACAGTGTACCTATAAGGTTCCCCGTTTAACACTCTCCGAGTAAGAAACCTAGGAACATAGGGCGTGGGCCACATAGAAAGGACTTGGGGCGAGGGCGCGGAAAAGACACGACGAGGTGTATAGAGCCACAGAGCAAGGACTGCACGTCGCGTCTTGTCGGCGCCCTCGCCCTACGACCTTTCTGCCTTACGCCTATGAGTATGGAACTTACTGATGTAAAGAATCATGGTGGAGAAGACAATGAGGCCGAACCAGGCGTTGAAGGCCATGACGAAGAAGACGACCGCCACCACGATGTCTATGATCGTGGGCGTGATCGAGAACAGTATGTAGGACAGTAGATTGTCTATGGAATCGGTGCCGCGGTCCATCACTCGGAGCACCTCGCCGGTCTTCCTGGACAAGTGCCAACACAGAGGCAAACCGTGCAGGTGACGGAAGAGTTCCAGCTGAAAAGAGTAAACTCTGATTGTTATAATCTTTGTGTCCCGCGCTTTGAAAATTTAAAAATCTCTTCGGCAATTGAAGCTCAAAATAATGTTTTAAGGCTGTTCCTACGCGAAGCATGCTGTCTCGCTCGCACAGTTTATCAATTTTAGTGATTGTAACAAAGTTAGTATACTAGTGATTAATGTAGTCTAAGGTTTTGATAGACATCAAGGGGGTCCAGGGAGGGAGTAACACTAGCACAACCGAGGAACAAAATCATATCTTTTATTACAGGTCGAAGTGTCAGTGTCAGTATCAGTACAATCTCTCAGTCAATCACGAACCTGGGACTAGATAGCATTTATGCCAAAAAAGGCCGTTTCTGGCGTTAATGCTATCTAGTCCTAGGTTTTTTGCCTTAGGTTCAGGACCATGGGTCCTAAAAATCACTATAAACATGATTGAGAGATTGTACTGACACTTTTTGCAAATTTGATTTGTAAAAAAGATATGATTTTTTTTTTCTCGGTGGCGCTAGTGTGACTCCCTGGACCCCCTTCAATTGCGGATATTCAAGGCATACTTTTCTTATTCTGTACCAAGTTTTTGGTTGAGAAAAACTGATTCCAAAATTAATAATCTTGGGAAACAACATTTCTTTATTAAATACTACTTATGTACTTATGTAAAACAAAAATGTATTTAAAATGTCCGTAATTTAATTATCTATCAAACCCTCAGACCATATTTATCAAAAGTTTACTCATTTTATCACAATCACTAAAATTAATGTAAACATCAAACCTGCAATTCCCTTGTCGTGTACTGCTGGACTTTAATCCACAGAAACGATCTCAGGTTGTTGAGCAACCCCATGCCTCCGGTCCCGCCTCCTTGCAAAAACTTGAAGAACACGTATATGACGATTATGTCCCAGCAGAATTTGAGCGGTGGTATTGATATACTGTCCACTGTAAGGCAAAACGGACGTTATTTGTTAGGCGTTAAGGTTTACTTATTCAGTGTATATCTTAAGTGTCACCAGGGCCCTATTTCATGGAACTACAACTCATGATGACTATGACAATTCGATGTACATTGCATTGCCAATTAACCCATAAATTAGGAAGTAGGAAGACTAGGCTACGATTTCTTCTGACTGTGGAATAGTGATCTTTATTCTATTTATGTGCTTCACGTTGTCATAATAAACTATGAATAGATCATAGTTGTATGAAACGCGGCCCTGGGATTCGATTTCCGCATGGGTAAGTCCCAGTTGTACAGCTGGGCAGTACAGCTTTCGTTTACAATACATTTAAAAATGAATCAAAATATCAAAAAATACATTCAAAATATTGATATCGAAACAATACCACGGTCTAGTCAAGAGTAGTGGCTTATTATTTTTAAATGACTCGCGATACTCACACATAGTAATATTATATTAAACGGGTCTAACGTCGGGAATCTACGGTAATTACATTTTACCTAATAAATAATCGCGGTTAGACCCGTTTAATATATTACTAAGTAGTGGCTCAACTTACCTATCATCTTATTGTAAATGGGCACAAAAAGGTTGACGACCCGGCCGGCGACGAGCAGCAGTAAACAGATGAGCACGTAGATCTGGAGGCAAACGCTCTTGCGCGGCCACAGGAAGGGGAGCAGTGTACGCAGTTTGCTGAATACATTGCGGAACGTAGACCGGTTCTCTTCCTACGGCAGAAAAGATGTGGTAAACAAGATATTCTGGGTGTTCTTCCACGTTTGTGGTGTAACAAAAAAAAATGAAAATGTATATCGGTTCTGGATGTCCTTGACTAGTTACCACATCACAGGGTATCGTAGTTTGGGATGTTATTATTAATATTAAATCTGTACATCATATAAACTCACGCCTGTATCCCGAAGGGATTGGCAGAGACCGGGGTGGCAAATCTATACCTAAATTTTAAAAAAAGCGGTCAATTGCGTGTTGGGCCACACACAATGTAGGGTACGCAACCCTACATTGTGTGTGGCCCGACACGCACGCAGTTGGCTGTCAAAATATGCGGACATAAAAGGGGTTATTTGATTTTTTTATTATAGTCGAATCGAATCTTCCCGTTTCTAAGCATAAATAGCATATTAAATGCAATGATTTTGCATGTGCTTTCCGGATTACTCTTGTAATGTGCTTAGATACTTGGAGTACTTTTCACTTTGAACATTTTGTCTAGCTTTTGATTACATGCTAGCACAAATAGCACCTTAAGGCCGCGTTCGGATCGGCTACTTATGCTTGCGCACGATTTCTTTTAGAGCGAATAGTTAGGGTACAGTAGGCAATTTGAAAATGCACATCCTAATAAATACAATTTTGACGGCCGACGTCACTAACACAATATTTTTTTTTTGGTAGCTATATTATTTATTATCCAAAACTCAGTATAGCTCAAATTAAACCATATTTCGTTATTATATTAAAACATATTAAAAACTCATAAAATTAATGCCCGACGGCGTTAGATGGGACTTTGAAAAGTAATTTTTTTTCAGATTTTAGGAGTAATACGTACTTTAAAACCCGTTTTAGGGGAACGGTCGGAGAACCAAGCCTTAAATGAAAGCATTTAATATTGTGCTTCTCGAATTATTCATTGAATTTAATGTTTTTTTTTAGTACTTGATGATAAAATCCACTTTTTTTTTGTATTAATGTAACAATAAATTACTTCAATAGTAATAATAACTTCCACACAACACAATCACTTGTCCTGGTCCCAAACTAGAATACCCTGTACTATGGTAACCAGGCAAGCATATCACAAACTTGAAAATACACCCAGACTGAAGCCTGGGTGTATTTTCTTTATTGTACACCGAAAAGTATACAAAGTATGCTTTACTTATCTAAAATTTAAAATATGAATACAATCTTCTTTTAATAATGTACAAAATAATACCGATGATGTCTCACAGGTATAGGATAAAAGTATGCTTCCATTTCATTCTTTTACATGACGCGGGCGTCCGTAAACAGTCTGAAAACGATACATACAATATTTAGTTAGTAACGTGGTAATTTGATGTTAAATTGATAACAAACTTGTGAAGAACAAATATGACGAAAGTATCAGACTGCTTACTTTATTGACGTATCGAACTGAAACCTATGCATCGAAACAGAAACATTGACATTACTGAATCTTTTAAATACAACTGAAATACCTTTTTTAATTTATCTTCTAGATCAGATATTGAATTTTGAAATGGACATCCCATCTTAACCTAAAAATCTATGAAAAATGTCAAAAAGACATCAGGCTTATGCCACACTGAAAAGAGTTTAGATATACAAGAACATCAGAACTAAACTCCTTGATGTATCAACTACGTAGGAAGGGGTGAGTGAGCGAAGTAATATTAATAGAATTAAATTCTGCGAAAGATCGACAAAAAAATATTGGTTTAAAATATATTAAGTGATATAAAGTACTATAGTGTAGAAACATGACTCTAGGTAACATGTTATATAATTATATACTTGCCGAACTATTTGCCAATAATCTAGCTCAAGTCTTCAAACCCTATCCAGCCAGAGATGAAGAAGCAGCGGCTCACTCAGAAAAATTAGAGGATGCTATCAAACACGCAACACCAGCTGAAGTTCGGAAAATAATCAATTTAATGAACTTCAAAAAAGCTACAGGATACGATCTCATTAGCCCAATCATCATGAAAAATCTTCCCAGGAAGGCAATCGTTCTCTTTACAACTATTGTGAATGCAATACTAAGAACAGGGAAATACCTATGCCCGTGGAAGGTTGCACAAATAATCAAATAGCAAGTTCATTGATAAAAAATGAGTACTGCTCAGCTACTTTCCTCGACATTACTCAAGCCTTCGATAAGGTATGGCACCTTGGAATCAAATTCAAGCCTTAAAACCTATTGCCACACTCTATCTATCCTGAACTGGACTCCTGCTTCACTGACAGATGCTTTGAAGTAAAATACGATGAAGAAATTTGAGCGCTTTAAGACATATAATGAGGAATCCCGCAGGGAAGCGTTCTCGGTCCTGTGCTCTACATACTTTACACAGCTGATTTACCAACTACTGATAAAATCACAACTAGAGCCTTCGCTGACGACACCGCCTACCTAACAAGCCATCAACATCCCACCCCGCTACCACATCACAACACTTGCAAGAAGTACTAAACCTTATGGAGATTTGGTGTAGATTATGGCGCATTAGGACAAATGAAACGAATTGACATGAAAAAAAATACACATAACAGCGAAACGCAAACATCTAGACCTTAAAGTACGCTCTATGTATTGGCTCATAGGTCCCAAGTCCAAACTATCGAGAGAATGTAAGATAACTTATACAAATCAATCTTGAAGCCTATCTGGACCATTCTATAGTATTCAGCTATGGACCTATCTATAGTATTCAGCTATGGGGAACCGCTCGCAGGTCAAACATAGATATTCTTGAACGATTCCAGACGAAAATCGAAGGGCAATGCTGAACATCCCTTCGTACATCAGCAACAAACACATGTATCAAGACCTAAAAATTCCCACGGTACACGCACCCGCTTAGTCGTCATCCAAACGAATGAGCTTCGGACCTGATAACAAATGATAGCACTTGCTATGTTCGACTGAAGAGGCACAATATAATCAATCTGGCAGACAGAAACTAAATTCGGCAGTAAAGGCAAGCGGTGGTAGCCTAGTGGGTAGAACATTGGACTCGAAAGCGGGAGACCCAGATTCGATTCGCAGTGCGGGCATGTACTTTCGGGCACTTTGTTTTCTAAGTTATGTACATTTGTGAAGTTATAGTAGCAATACCACTCGCTAACGGTGAAGGAAAACATCGTGAGAAAACCTGGGGGTCTGAGCTATTCACATGCCTCAGCGCTTGAAATCGCCAATCCGCGGTGGGCACGCGTGGTCTCTCTGAGAGAAGGCCTGTGCCCTACAGTGGGACATATATAGGCTGCTTATGAAAGGCAATTTAGAAGGATGGAGGCCGATGGACCTCACTCTGCACTAATCAAGAACTACAGAAAAGCAGTAGTAGAAGCCCAAACAGTTGGCTTATTGTAGTTGGAAGGCTACAGATCGCAAAAGTGCACAAAATAAAAAAAAAACTATCTGACTTGGCAAACGTTGTTATGCCAAATATTCACAAAAAAAATCATAAAAATCGGTGAAGCTTCTTTTGAATGCTTCTTGCATTAAGAAAATTTGTGCAGTGCCTTGTACATTTACATGTTACGTAATTAGTGCAATAAAGAATTAAAATGTATAAATAAATAATAGTTGTCCAATACAGTGATAATATATTAGTATGGCAATGGTTGTTTCATTGACACTATTACAAAGTACTAAAAAGTAGTGTGCAAATTATCGGCGCCTGGCGCGATCAGATCTTCTTAATTTGTGCGGGTTATACCATTTCTGTGGTGGCACCATCCGTGTGGTGCCGGATCAAGAATAGCGTCACTTCATTTCCTTCCATGGATGTCGTAGAAGGCGACTAAGGAAAAACATTACCAGGAGACGGGCAGCAGCGTCTACCTGAGATTCCAACCGCATACTGCGATCGCCAACCCGCCGCCAAGCGTGGCGATTATGGCAAAACCCTTGGTTAAGAAAACCATGAAGGAGGCCGTGGCAGTGGGCGTCAAATGGCTGATGAAGATGGATACCATTGGTATGTACTGCTGTTGCTTAGTGGACTACGACTAGCATATCTAAGAAGCCAAGCCACTTACCCGAGGCGGTATAGTCCTGCGCGGATCCTCACTTTCCAGCTGCTCGAATTGGTGCATGATGCCCGGCGCCTTCATGCCCAGAACGAACATGATCATGCACGACACGTAGCGGCCCACGAACATCGCCATCTCCAGGCGGTCTTGTAAGCTGAAAACGTGTTTCTATTAGATAATCACAACAATGTGTGTTGTTAAAATAACCTTATTTTTGCATTTATAACAAAATATGGTTATTTATAAAATAGTTACATACGACCTCACAGACCGAGCATCTTCGCGAGGCAGTTGCCGCGCGTAGCAATTCGGTCTGTGTGGACGTGCGGTGCCTCGCCCGAGGCGCGTGTGTTTGCTCGCCGCGAGGCATGTCCACATAGGTAGATGGGCTGCTCTGTGTGTGTGGACCCGTCTATTATTTCAAACCTTTTTGAAACATGATGCGAAACTTTTGCCCATTAGAAATGGTTTAATTTATCGATGCAGAAGAAACAAATTTGAGACTTTCAGCAGTAAACGGCAGCAGAGGTCACCGTTTCGAATGCGGCTTCAGCGTGAACTTTTTCTATCAGCATTCTTAACTTACTCTTTCAAATGCCACCACCATCCCTCTTTATTGAGATTCAAGAACGATAAGTTCTCCGCGACGAATATCATGGCCCAAAATACAAGCAGCACAAAGCCGTGGCCTCTCGGTGGCACCGAGGGCAGTAGGAACCGTTTCTCCAATATAGCTAGGTACGCCGAAAGCGGAAACATTATTAGTGTCATTATTAGCGCCAGGACCTGAAAGGATAGAGGATTGTCACGGAACAGTCAAACGTCATACAAGCGACAGATTTCTAGTTTCGCTTTTGCATTTTAAGTTTTTATTGGACTTTTGTAATAGAAATCACACGTCATCGGCATTTTTATGGTGACTGAACATTATATGTGACTTGGGGTAACCCAACCAGGATTCTCTAATGATTTATAGCTAGGTACGCCGAAAGCGGAAACATTATTAGTGTCATTATTAGCGCCAGGACCTGAAAGGATAGAGAGGATTGTCACGGAACAGTCAAACGTCATACAAGCAACAGATTTCTAGTTTTGATTTTGCATTTTAAGTTTTTATTGGACTTTTGTAATAGAAATCACACGTCATCGGCATTTTTATGGTGACTGAACATTATATGTCACTTGGGGTAACCCAACCAGGATTCTCTAATGATGAGACCTTATGCGGACGAGCATTTATTAAGAGAGCACTTAAATGAAATGAAATCATTCATTATAACTCACCATATACCCATAGACATGTCCTGCTTTAAACACAAAAGCCTGTAATAAAAATCGTATCACAGCCAGCACCGATATGAACAGTGTGAAGAATATCTGCACACCGAACAGTCTTGACGCACGAACATCCATTATTTCAGTGGCATACCTGGAATTAAGATGGGTAGTTTAGTGAAGATTGACGAAAGAAATACATATTATTTTAAAAAAAAACCTACTTAGATGCCAAAAAATTCCACCCATGCCGGGACTTGAACCCGCGACCTCTGGCTAACCGTGTCAGCGCTGCCCCAACTGAGCTAATGGGCAAGTGCAGGCATCGGCCAAATTAATTATCTCTGTACGTAATACAGAGAAGTTTGTATAGAGGCTCGAAATTTCGCCGATGCATGCCCAGCTCAGTTGGGAGAGCGCTGACACGGTTAGCCAGAGGTCGCGGGTTCAAGTCCCGGCATGGGTGGAATTTTTAGCCTCTAAACAGGTTTTTAAAAATTATCCTCAGCACGGGTTAGTGCAAAAAAAGAATATAACATAATATTAGGGGTTAAAGTATGAAATTGCCGTTTTATTGCAATAGGTTCTTTGAATTGACATAGAATCTTCATGGTTTGAGGTTTTCGAATGAAACTCTTTTCAAATGGTTTCTATGATGTTCTTTTTTTAAAAAATGTGAAACATTTGAATATAGACTTTCAATTGTTTTTGTTATTCAATTTAGACAAGAAAGATGGATACTGCGAAAATTCGAGTGATTTTTGAATACGAGTTCCGACGCGGAACTAACGCGGCAGAAACAGCCCACAATATCAATGCTGCGTTTGGAGAGGGGTCTACTAATGAACGCACCGTGCGATTTTGGTTTAAACGCTTTCGTGATGGAAATTTCGACTTAAAGAACGAGCCACGAGGAAGACCGCCCACACAGGTGAATAACGATGAATTAAGAGAGATAGTGGAAGCCGACCCTAGTCAAACTACCCAGGAATTAGCGGCATGGTTTAACGTTACCTTATCCACAATATTGACTCACTTGCGTCAAATCAATAAAATAAAAAAATACGAAAAATGGGTGCCTCATGATTTGACTGCTCTGCAGAAAGAAACGCGTGTTGAAACTTGTGTTGCCTTGTTGAACCGGTACAGAAATGAAGGAATATTGGATCGAATTGTAACATGTGATGAAAAGTGGATTCTTTATGATAACCGGAAAAGAAAAATGCAATGGCTGACCCCAGGTCAAATGCCACAACAATATTCAAAAATCACTCGAATTTTCGCAGTATCCATCTTTCTTGTCTAAATTGAATAACAAAAACAATTGAAAGTCGATATTCAAATGTTTCACATTTTTTAAAAAAAGAACATCATAGAAACCATTTGAAAAAAAGTTTCATTCGAAAACCTCAAACCATGAAGATTCTATGTCAATTCAAAGAACCTATTGCAATAAAACGGCAATTTCATACTTTAACCCCTATTATAATATTAAGCAAATGCGGGTGGAAGGTTCGGTAAGGGATATCCCAGGTGGACATACTTCAACCAAATATGGGCTGTATTAGCAAAGGAGAAGATAAAAAGTATCCGAAACCGGCGTGCGTCTATGCTAATGAATGTTGATGAAGTGAACACGTCTGTTAGCACCATGGTAAGTGGCAAACACTGGTCTCTGCCTACCCCTCCGGGATAAAGGTGTGAGTTTATGTAATGGTTACTTTAGTATATTATTATGTTAAAATACAACACATACAAGTGGGAAGCTTGGAATACCATGAGGGAGGCCTATGTCTTGCAGTGGGCGTCAACTGGCTGATGACGATGACAACACATACATACGTAAATTCACGCCTGTATCCTGGAGGGGTAGGCAAAGTCAATGGTTTGGCAATTTCATTAGTTGCTGCATGCACATTATGCAAGTTTCAAGAACTTGTTATATTCCCCTATATTTTTTTCCTCAGTGCCTATATTATTACAGCTTGATTTATAACTTCAAACATTTTGTTTTGACCAACTTCAAAAAAGGTGGTTATCAATTCAACACATGTTTTTTTTTTATTTATGATTTTTATATTCAATCTGATGTTTTTTTTTATATTTCGGAGCCAGAGTCATTCTTTAACCCCTCTGGAAGATAACATAAAATTTCCAACCAATCATAGTATAAATAAAACTTTTATCTATTCTCGAAATAAATATTAAATAAGTAGACAATACAAGATTTTTCTTTTTCCAAGTGGAATAGAACAGGATGGTTTCTAAACAAAGTTCATATTCATATGTATACATACATATTAATTGAAATCAATAAGACTTTTGTTAGTACAGTAGATAAAGCTGAGCAAGATAATGCTATCTCTACGTGACCAAAACTGTGTTACACTATAAAGCATCACTTGATTGAAGCCTGCAGAGAAATGTTATTTATAGATATTCATCCTAACTCGTAACTGACAAATTTATTGTATGTACTAAAGTACAATACTTAATTAAAAAACCAACAAATAATACAGTACATAAACATACTCTTAATTACACTTCACACAAGAACTATGATTTATACGCTTCAGCATTCAAATAAATAAAGAAACATTGTAGGTAGCTCTAACATCCAATCAGTCGGCCAGGCTCCAATTCAGTAAGGATGCATGTTATTAACCAATTGGTATTCAGGTAATGCTAATAAAGATTAATAACTTACATCAAGCATAGTAATTAGGTGCTCAAGTGCAGAACACAAACTGGACAGATTGGGCTTGGGTGGGGCTGGATGAGGATGGCAGAGGACAAAAGAAGAGAAAGCCTTGCGGAAGGCCTATGTGCAGCAGTGGACAAATGTGGGCTGATTGAATGTCCCATTGTAATTTATAGCTCACCTCTTATACATAAATATTTGCATGAAACCAAATATCAGGAGGAAGCCACCTATGAGGATGGCAGATATTGTCTCCATGAAGCATTGCGATATTCCATGGTCCACCCAGACTTCCCAAAGTGTCACGTTTGGTGGGCAATAGCTCAGACCCATCTGAAAATAATATCAATATTTTATCATATTTGCATGAAACCAAATATCAGGAGGAAGCCACCTATGAGGATGGCAGATATTGTCTCCATGAAGCATTGCGATATTCCATGGTCCACCCAGACTTCCCAAAGTGTAACCCAGCATGGCATAAATTAAATTGATATGCGCTTGCAGCCATCATTGAATGGCGACGAAGCGAAATGGATTTATTGTGGTTTATTGTGGCAAGTGGCAGACCTTGGTCTCTGCCGATTCCTCTGGGAACCAAGAGTGAGTTTAGGTATGTATGTATAAAATTTTAAGCTTGTGCTTATTGAAAGTGGCATAAAAACCTCTGAACCTTTCTGTTAATGTAATCTCTGTGTACAATAAAGAATATTCTATCTATCTATCTATAAGAAGGGAACCTAACTCGCCAAACAAACGTTTCTCCGATTTTGATTACACGTTTCAAGATAGTTGAGCGCTCGTTTGTGCCGACCCTAAAACGTGTTGTGTTATTTTATAACCCTAAACCGACAGCGTACATTATCATCGTACTAAAACGTTATAAGCGGTAAATTTGTGTAAATTGTGTAATACGTAATGTATTATTTATGCCAGTTACTTACTTTCCAGAAGTGTGCTTGACGATGCGCTGCTTGGTAAAAAATTTATCACACACCGACTATGCACAAAATGCCATTTAATTATCCCTTATCACGATTTTATTCGATTAAATTATACACAACGTATAGGTAGTAATGGAAATCAATCAAACACACAGATTAAAAAGACAAAAATCTTAAACAACACTGACTGATAATATTTTAAAGTAATATTTTATCGATGGTATAAAATAAAATATTACTTAAGTAATATTTTATCGACGCTGATACACATCGTATACACATCGAGACCACAGAACAATAGTATGGTGTTTTTTACCGAGACTGACATGACAGTTTGACATTGACAGCGATAATTTTTTTTTAAAAGTGTTAACATGATTTATCGTGCGGCGTGTATGCAGTGGTATACCTCTGAAAAGTGCGAGTCTTTCTTCTTTGTCTTTCTAGAATTAAAATTAAGTCTATAGAGTAATGTTTTGAAAAAATCTTTGAATGGGTTCAAAATGGATCAAGTGGTTATTGTAATGAGGGGACTAAATAACAAAACAGTACTCAAGCCTTGCTTGAAGGGAGTTGAACAGGGCAAACAACTTAGTTGTTCTGGTAATAACTGTTACGTCACACACAAAAAATCGTCACATCGCGTATATCAAGTGTACACACCAATATCGACGTCACATCGCATCCATAGTGTACGCAGAATTAATGTGGTTGTTATTTAGCCTTTACCATTGTACATTAGTTGCCGTTACGCGTCTTTAGAATTTGGTTTATTTATAATGCACACCGTACCAGAGCGTTGATTAAACATTTGACTGTGACTTACGTGACCGTGTCAGGAGGAGGAGATGCCAATAATCCGCGAAGGATTGTGAATGGCCCAGTGTTCAATTATTATTTGATCTGGCAACATTGCATTGAATGAATGAAATTATTCGGTATGAATGAACGACTTGAAGGAAATGAATGAATGAAATATGAATGATTGATAGTTGAAAAATGTCGGTGGTGAGTTGACGGGCAAAGATTTTTTTTGCAAATCTAAAACTGTTCTCCCGTTGCGTCAATAGTGCGATTACTATGAATCGATAGTTTCTATATTGTTACACTTATGTGCGCTCACAAGTGTACTCTAGATTGTATCTGTGCTCAAAAAGAATTAGGAGAATGTGAAATATTAGCATGTGTCGCCAATCATCAACAAATGTATGGTGAAACGATGAGTAGTCTTGGAGAAGGTTATGACTATTAGCTGGAAGTGCTATTCTTGTGGTGTTCCTTTGTTGTGGTGTAGTGCTAGTTGAGTTTTTGTTTTGTGAAGGTGATAAATTCTCTCCCAAAATGGCCGACCTCGAAGCAGTGCTGGCGGACGTCAGCTACTTGATGGCTATGGAGAAGTCAAAATGCACTCCAGCAGCGCGAGCTAGCAAAAAGATTGTCCTCCCTGACCCGAGGTACTACACAGTCACTAATCCTGGCAGCTTCCTGCCCAGACAAGCCCAATGTTTACTCAAAAAAGTTGGCCGAAAATTTTGACCTGGATGCTTGTTTACAAAGCTGAAAAGACTTACATATCCGTTTTTGTGGAAATAAGTTCGCCTTGTAGAGATATCGCCTTTATTTCGTGATTATTGATGCATAAACTAATAGATATTCTCAATGTTTACAATAGTTCGGTTGGAATAATCGAAAAAATATGTGGATTTGTGTCGAAGTTTGGCATGAACCAAAAAGCATTATATACAAATTCACTGGTATAAGTCATTCGTCGTCTAGGGAATGGCTATTGACAAATTTAATTATAATTTTACTGTAAGCAAGTGAATTTACTTAGTAATTCGACTGTAAAGGCAATTTATGAGAATGGAAGCCAATATACCTCACTCTGCACCAATTGCAAACTACAGAAAAGTAGTAGAAGCCCCAACAGTTTGTTTATTGTAGTTGGACGGCTGCAGATTGCAAAAGGGCAGCAAATAACTATTGGTGATAAATAAATAAAAAACCTGTAAGCAAGACACATCTGCTTTTTCTAGTTTTGTCTTTAAACCTCTGCACACAACTGGCATTGATCCATTGTCAGTAGAAAAGTGATTTCCACAAAGTCAGCTTGCGAGGGATTCTTCCACTCATGAGTTGGCTATCAGTTTATACTAAAATTAAGTATAGGTTATTCTAGTGCAAGTGGAAAGGTTAAATGTAATGGCTGGCTCACTCTGCATGCAAGGACATTTGGAGAGTAGTGTGTACCGTTGTCTTATAATTCAGTCACCTTAAGAATGCCGATGATGTTTTCTTTTAATTATTAAAATCTGTTTTGAAAAAAACTGTTTTGATAACTTACATTTTGTCTAGAACTATATTTGTCTCCTATTTTCCTGAATGTCAGCCTAGTAATTGTTGTCCCTTCAAAAAGTGAGCTTTCTTGAGTGGGCGGTTTTCGACCCCATGGGAATATAGTATTAGGATTAAAGTTGCAAAATGTCACATCTTACTCTTTATTTCCTGAAACAGTGTTTTGGTTTACTTTAACATCGAATGTGTGTGGCTTGGAGTAAGATAAGAATATTTTTTTATGTCGAGAAAAATACTAATAAAAAGTCTCCTAATAATGTTTAAACTTTTCATCGACTTGGAGTTGGGAGTGTCAGGGCAAAGCTTTCGTAGAGAATATGGCAGTAAATATTTCGAAACCAACTTCATCGACAACTGATTTTTCGCATGTCGCATACTAGAGGTCTATACACCGCTGGCGATGTGCGACGACACGACTGGCCACGGATAGTCTCGAGGCTAAACTTGGATGGAAGTAACTCAAGAATTAGTTCATTCTAGAAGTAACCCCATAGTTGCTATGCGAACGTCAGCGCACTGCTTTGTGGCCTTAACTTTGTCTAAGCAAAGGCTTTAGAAAATGACAGGAGTGAGTCAAAGAATCGTAGTAAATGGTGTGGTGGTTTAAGTTGAAAATAAAGAGTTCTTTAAATTCTTACTCACGTTACTTACGTACATTTACTCAATAGTTTACGTTGAAAAACGTGTGTGTATTTTTGTTCTGTCGAACTCTAAAAAAGAAAGAGAGTGTCTGAGCTATTCACATGCCTCAGTGCTTGAAATCGCCAATCCGCGGTGGGCACGCGTGGTGGTTAAGCCTATACTCTCTCCCTGAGAGAAGGCCTGTGCCCTACAGTAAACACAAATAGCTAAGTTTTAAGCTATATTCCTTTTTTGTGGCCCTACTGATACTCTATTATAGTATGTTTTCTTCTTTGTTTCAGTGTACGGAGTGTGATGCATAAATACATGGAAAAGAAGAACGAAGTTAATTTTGACAAAATATTCAATCAAGTTCTAGGTAAGTGTTTGTCTTGCCGCTAAACTATCCCGGGTAGTAACAAATTAATTCACCTCATACTTTATCAGCATTTGATTCACCAGTTAATTAGGATTCACTACATCCTATATTCGCACTATTGTCAACATCTTTTTTCATAGTCCCGAAAAAAATTAAATGCGCGTAGAAGAACATAATGAAAATACACACACATGTATCCATACACTCACGCCTGTATCCCAGAGGGGTAGGCAGAGACAAGGGACTGCCACTTGCCACGATCCTGACAGATTAATTTCGCTTCCTCAACATTAATTAGTCGTTGCATGCACGCACGCCGGTTTCGGGTACTTTTTATCTTGCCCTTTGCTAATAGATCCCCTATTTGGTCAGAGTATGTCCGCCTCGGACGTCCCTTACCGGCCCTTCCACCCACATTCGCTCGATAAATTTGTTTCGTCAATCCTTCTTCCTTTGTCCTCTCCACGTGTCCAAACCAGCGCGACATTCCTTTTTCAATTCTAGTCACTACGTCCAAACCAGCGCGACATTCCTTTTTCAATTCTAGTCACTACATCCTCTTTCAGTCCACAACGTTCTCTAATCAAACTATTGCGTATCCTGTCATTCAAAGTAACACCAGATATACCTCATTTCTACTGCGTTAATGAAAATGTATAAAAAAATAACAAAGTAAGTACAACATCAAAATTAATAACCTTTGAACTTTGCTGACTTAGCGAGTGACAACAGCGAACTGTTCCTCAAGCCCCTCTTAAGTAGTTTAAACAAAATTTCATGTTAATCCTCTTGGGCGTACCGCGACAGACTCGCAAAGTTTCGCGTTGGTTTTACGACTTATTAGGAAAGTAGCGAAGGAAGCAAAACGACAAAATGTACGCTAATCGCACGTACTTAAAGATAAGTGATACGAAAAAGAGAGTAGGACATCAGACATCTTGTCGTTAAAATACTTTTAACCCAGTTACACTAATCAAAGCAAACTTTGTTCGAGAACTGAACACTGCCTCGTTGGTGTAGCGATATCATGCCGGAGGTCGTGGGTTCGATTCCCACTGCACAGGGTATCCTAGTTTGGAAACAAGACAAGTGATCGTTGTGTGGTAGTTACTATTTTATTATAGTTCCGCTATTTTATTTATTATAGTTACTTAATTCCGCTTAGCCACTAGTGCCTAACGTATGAAATTGGCACTTTGTTTCGATTTTTACCCGACTGCGGGCGGAGCCGAAAAGGAGGGTAATGCGCTGTGTTAATGCGTTTGGCTTGTATCTATGTAAGTGATTTGTTAGATGAATTCCGCGAACTCCTTATTTAGTTGCAGCTAATTTCAAAGTCGCATATCAGCATATCACTAAACATGGCAAATTAAAAAAATACCAAAGCTGAAAATGAGATTAAAAAAAAAATTTCATGGACTAGGTTATGACAACATACATAAAGCTTTCGCTAAAATATGCGACTTACAACAATAACTTCTAAGCAGGCGGGACCCAAATTCAACATTGTTTGTGACTCGTTGCGTTGGTCCCGCCTGCTTAGTAGTTAATGTTCAGCAGTCGGGTTGTTGGTTATTATTTTTATTACAGTTTTTGGTTTTATACTATATCATATATTCTTTTTGTTGCACTAACCTGTGCTGAGGACAATTTAAGAAAAAAACCTATTTAGAGGCTAAAAATTCCACCCATGCCGGGACTTGAACCCGCAACCTCTGGCTCACCGTGCCAGCGCTGTTCCAACTGAGCTAATGGGCAAGTGCAAGCATCGATGAAATTTCGAGCCTCTTTACAAACTTCTCTGTATTACGTACAGGCAGCGACATCTGGCCGAAGTGAATTATGTTAATTGGTCGCGGGTTCAAGTGCCGGGGCATGGGTGGAATTTTTAGCCTCTAAATAGGTTTTTTATACTATATTGTTGCTATTATGAAGGAGAAGCCCTGAAATCACAGAACATTTGTGGCGAGCACATGTCAATTCTGCGCGCGCACTATAAACTCCAACATTCCTGCATCGCGCCAGCAAAATGTTTCACATGACATATCATAAATATAACGTCCGACGAACATCAGTTGGACCGGCCGTCCCCAGGCATACGATCTGCCTGGCGGGAAATTTCCCTTTATAGAGGAAGAGCACGATCACCCGTTCTTTCCTATAGTGGTGACCCTCGACAGAACAATGTCAACCTTTCTTCGCTCTCGCAGCACCCCACATACAATCAGTCTCAAAGCAAGGCCAGCATCCTCTTCTCTCTCACCTCATCAGTTCCACTACAGTCAACGCACCGACTACTGGTTCTGATGGTGATCTCCCCCAACCCCTCGGCACGGCAGCCACACAGCAACAGCGCACGTTGCCAGTGGTACAGCAGCCTTCACCGGTTCCTACCACATGCGCGGTCCCCACGGTACTGTCGCCGGTGAAGTGACTGTTAGCCGCCGAACACCCTCAACCGCTAGTCGACTCACTGACTCAGCGCCTCCTGGCACTTGCAGGCTTTAGAGCACAGACTTCGATTCCTATCAGACCTAGCTATGCGTAGCTACGGTCTTGAAGGGGAGTGATGTGGCGAGCACATGTCAATTCTGCGCGCGCACTATAAACTCCAACATTCCTGCATCGCGCCAGCAAAATGTTTCACATGACATATCATAAATATAACGTCCGACGTACATCAGTCGGACCGGCCGTCCCCAGGCATACGATCTGCCTGGCGGGAAATTTCCCTTTATAGTGGAAGAGCACGATCACCCGCTCTTCCCTATACATTTTTTTTTCATATATAAGATACTGTGATAATCTGCCTCCAAGGTCACGTTCCGTGAAACTTCATCATAATCTATGACAGTTCGATGTACATAGCGTAGCCGATTAGTACAAAGTCGATACCAAGTTGTTAATCTGTGGATTAATCGAGTATGCGACGTAAGTACATAGAATTGTCATAGTAAACCATCAATTGTAGTTCTATAAAATAAGGCCCAGTCAACTCCACAAATACGAAATTCAGTGGTACGCTGCGGTTAGACGCGCACACCAGCCATTTTCATCCAATAAGAACAAAAATGTTTATTGCCAAAAATTACATGCAAAAAAAGAAATAAATCTGTACAGCTAAACTTAGCGGGATGGGAGTGAACTGCAAGATAAAACTTACCCGTAAACGGCGAGCGTGCATGCAGCGAATAATTTATTAATGATGATGAAGCGAAAGATGATTGCCAGGCTTGTGAAAGCCAGCACTGTAGGGCGCAGGTTTCCTCTCAGAAAGAGCGAGGGCTTAACAAGGATGGGGCTTAAGCACCACAATCCGTAATCACCACACGCGCTCACGCGGATTGGCACTGAGCTATGTACCTCAGGCACTCAGGTTTCCATACGATGTTCACGTGCACTTAGCGAGAGAACTATACACTGAAAAGTTCTTCCGAGAGGCTATGGCTGAGAATTGCGAGCGACCGGTAGGTTTGCGTGACGTCTGTCCAAGCGCTGGATCGATGAAAATATCTGGACCGCGTTTCATAAAATTGCAATTCAAAGTTTACTATGACAATCCGTTGTAAATTGCGTAGCGGAGTCTTCCTACTTGTTAATCTGTGGGTTAATCGACTTTGCAATGTACATCGAATTCCCGTAATCTGTAGAATTCTAAAGGACCCGACCGGACCACAATAACAATGGTTTTGAATTTTTCTTTTCAAGTTCATAATGTAACAGGTTAATAAACCATGAATTGTGCTTATTTGAAATAGGCCCCAGCCCTTCTATAATGTAACTATCCACTCTATCGAGTTAACCATTTCGACGTCTCCAAAGTGTCAAAATATGGATGTATCTGTCAATTCAGAGTAGGTTAAATACAACTCCATGCAGTGGAGGACTTCTTAGTAGCGCCCCAGGAAGTTCCAGTGGCTTCAGACTCCATCTTCAGACCATCGTCGTTAAGTGTCTCTCTCAAATTCTCATAATAAACCGTTAATTGTAGTTCGATGAAAAAGGGCGCTGGCAGTACAAAATTAATAAAATAAAATGCATTTATTTCAGGTTGAGAGACCCATATTAACAATTAAAAAAAAAACAAACTAATACAACACATACAGCAAAAACGAAACCCTTAATATACACAGTTCAGTCACGCCAAGAATGCCGATGAAGTTTTATTTCAATTGCAAAAATCCAATAAAAATGCGAATTAAATCTAAAAATAAGTCAGAAATGATCGAAATAAAAAATGTTGCAAAATTACTTTCGGCATTCTTTCAGTACTGAGGGAGGTTTTCGTATAGCTGACGTAGCTTTAGACTACGCCTTCTTCGGGGGGAGCACGATGTTTCTTATCCTATCTAAATAGGTAGGTTAAAATTTTAAAACATTACGATATTATATGCCCCTCTCAAAAGTGGGATAAATTTAAATGAAAAATCTGTCAAAGGTCGATAATATATCTTTTTATGTTGTCATCATGCTCGCATTTGCGATAGGGTTTATCTTATAGTGACAGATCTCTCACGGCACTGGGATAAAAACGATGCATAAGTTAACCTACTACAGACGTCAAAACTCGTTAAAACGGCCATTTTTTGTAGATAAACCGCCTCAATAAAACATTGTGCTCCCCCCGCTGCAGTCCATTAGAGGCACAGTCGGGTGTGGGCGGGCAGACAGGAAGCTATTCCGAAGCTCTCGGCGACATTTAGCCAGTCACTTAGTAGCTGCTAGATACAGCACTTCCTCCGCGAACAACGGCGCAGTCGCTGTGACTGATGAAAAGCACAATTTAAGTTATGATGGAATGGTACCTTTGGGCAGTTTCTTGTGCCAACACAATGCCGTTGGTGACTAGATGGCACCATTTGTATTGGACCGCTATGGAACCCAGTTAAAGGCACAATAAAAATAAAGGATCCAATATAAACAATACTTCGCACTGTAAAAAACTGATCATCTAGATATTTAAGATTTTTCATGTATCTTTCTAATGTATGGTGTGCAATAAAGAGTATTAATCTAATCTTGTTACACCTGAAAGGTAGGTACAACATAGGTATGCGGGAATAAAATACTCATTAGTATTAAGCTATCTACAATTTTTTTGGTGCAATAAAGAATTTTTCATTCATTTATTCAACTCTAGGTAAAGCAAAAATGTTTTGTAGAGAATAACAAACAGTTAAATCGACACAATTCACACTCGGAACAGGGCCGGCAACCATACTTGAGTTTTGCTCTCAAGTGGTCCTGGCTGACTCTGAAGAAGCTTCGTATTGCCTTTATGCCTTCGATGTTCGAAGGTCCGCCAAGGAGCATTTCCCATACCAACGTAGTTTGGTTTTTATTTACAAACGACATAACGGATTGCAATAAAACTTTACCAATACGTTTAGAGGACACAAATTGAGGTTTGATCGTGCTTAGAATCGGAAATAAACTTTTCAAAAAGAAATAGCCTGGTGAATGGTCTATTCTATGAAGACTTATGAGGCTCTAATTATTTTTTTTATTCTGTTATTCTCAGTTGTAAGCGCGTGCAAACCTTGATTTGTGTCCTCTAAACATATTGATAAATTGCCATTGAGATCCGGCATGTCGTTTGCGAACTAAAACAAACGGCGTTTGTATCGGAATTGCCCTTTGAGGGACCCCCTGAAGGCGTGAGATTGTCTTGTATGCGTACCATTGAGTAACATAACAAATGACTGTGATGGCACGTAAAAGTAGAGAATCTTTACGTTGAAACAAGCCTGTGTTAACTTTAGCACAGAGCTCTGTCCGACTGAAAAGCAATAATTCGCTCGCTAACATTTACATTGTAAAACTATGAGTATCTGCGTCTCAAACTGTCGGAGCTGTCTTGTGTAAACACGCCACTGAAGGCCCTTTGACTCACATCGCGCTTTTTCATCTCGATCGGTTTACGTTTGAATATGTTTAACTCATTGGGTTTTTCAACTGGAGTAACATTGCTCTTCTAATGAAAGCTGACGTCTTTATTGCTTTTGAAAGGCAACTATTATAGTGAACAACTGTATCACTTTGTTGTTATTTTTAAACGAACAGTGCCAGATATCGTTATTAAAACGGACAGTAGTTAATTGAACAGTATACTATTCTCTGTGGCGTTTCATCGATGGCTAACACACAGTCATTATTGGTATATAATTGAGGATATATTCTGAAACTTGCGTGGTACTTAGCCGTCTGATTAAGATTCTGTAGTGTGGCGCGAATATCAGGAGTCCAGACTCAAGATTTGCCAGCGGGCAAAGGAGCGCAGTATACTGGGTGTAAAAAGGATTGACAAAATCCGTACTGAATTGCCTTTGCAAGGAGTTGAAAATGGCGTGCAAAAGTATGGCTGTGACATTAGGCAGCTTGGCTGTGACTGTTGATGACATGGCTGTGATAATGTGTCATGGATGTGACATTTCAATCATTGTCATTGATAATCTCTTATGGTAGATGCAACTAATTTAATTTCAAGCTTTGCTTTTGTTGTTTTGTGTTGAAAACTCATAAAATATTATATTATTACAGATTTTTTAAAACGAGATTAACACTAAGTATCAGTCACACAGTTTAGTAGGCCTAATGCCTGACTTTTAGTTAAAAGTCTAACAATTAAAAATCATAATAACTAACTAAACTAGGAATGCAGCAAGAGGCTTACAAACCTCCGCTTTGCCTACGATATTGTTCTGTTTGCCCCAGAAGCTCCGGAACTCCACACATGCTACAAGAACATCGCGGGACTAAAGCTGAATCGGTCAAAGTGTATAACTGAGCACAAAATGTAGTGTCGAAGTAGTTGGGCGGGAAATGCAGTACATAGATGAGTAAACTTACTCGGGTTGAATAGTTTCTTTCTAAAACAGGCCGGACAAGGCAATCGATCGCCATTAACAATGCCTGCTGTAAGAATAAGAAGAAAAACATTTATTATACCAACAAGATACATCACAGAAATAAAATAAGCAGATATGTAACATAATATGCACAACAACAGAAAGAAAACTAAATACACAACAGACGAAACGAATAAATAAAACAGGACCATAGGTGTAGCCTGTGGTGTATCTAAGTTGCCACAAAAGGCAGCTGACTCAGCGTTGTGCTGAGGAAGTGATCCCTCAGCGCTGATTTTCAGTCAGTGCCTGTGGTAACCCATAATTGTACTACGGAGTGCGTGCCGTGGTGCAGTTAAAAGAATTAAATCAAATGCAATAACATACATACAACGGAACCTTCGGAAACGGAACCCTAAATAGAAAAAGGGTGATGTAGAAAATCCACAATATTTTTAACCTTCGATCCAATGATACCACCACACAAAATGCATCTCTAATTTAGGTGTAGGTACGCTAAAAACGATTTTTTCTCCATTTTATTCTACCCTTTTTGTCGGCGTAATAAATATGTATTTATGCCAAATTTCAGTTCTCTAGTACTTATCGTCTCTGTGCTAAGCCGCGGACAGACAGACAGATAGTCGGACGGACATGGCGAAACTATAAAAGTTCCTTGTGCTAATAATGATATTTTTTTAAATAGTTTTAATACATATTCACTTTTCCATAAATATAGGTCCAAACATTAACTCAATTTTTACAACATTAAGTTAATTTTAGGACCGCCGGGCCTTGTCGTTTGCACACCCACGACGCAGATTAGAGCTGGCTTCTCCGTGCACAAAGCCCGCAGATTCTTATGGCCATGTCGCTAAGGGCTACAGCCAGCCTCCTGCCAAACCCAATTTACTCGGGGGATCCGTAATTACACTTACTTACACTGAGACGACGTTACAACGAAGCGACGGATTCCGAAACAAGTCAGCGTTTTATAGCTCAATTACAGATAATGTAGTCGCTATTCGTAGGAAAGTCACGATTACTAAGACTGAAACAGTACTTTTCCGTGAGCATTTCAATGGTCACTTCGCAAATGCATGTGGAGTGTTCATTTAAATTTCAATTTTCATCATAAATAAGACGGCGAATCCTTCAACTGGTTACGTCAGAAGACCGTTGCGGCGAGGCGTCCCCTCACGTACATGTCTCGTAGATTTCTCGCGAGACAACTGCCCACCCACTCTTCAAACTTCACCCAGCATGAACCCGAACTATACACCACTGGCGATCACGCGCGGGATTTTATTGCTAGCAACCCCTCGGCGCACCTAAAAATTGCTTACAAGTATGGACGAGGCATCCTTTAGATTGCGGTCGCTATACGAGGCATGTCTTTTAAATCTGTCGTTTACATATTTACCGGTAATTTTGAATTTGCAACTGTTCAATATTCACATTCGTTTGAATTCAGAATCTCAAACAATGGGCATTGTCTTATATAAAAATCTTCGTTTTAATATAGTTTTTCTTTAGAAAAATGTACATACCAATTTCTGAGAATTCAATTTCTAATTAGAGTCTGAGGCGAATATTTCGATTTGGCCTGCTTTAATTTATTTAAAAGTGAAAAAAGAGAATTATCTAATATATAAGAATCTGGTGCCACAGTGTTAGTTATCGAACTCCTCCGAAAAGGCTTCACCGATTCTTAGGGTTCCGTCTGTCCGTCTGTCTGTCCGCGGCCCTTAACTCAGAGACGATTAGTACGAGAAAGCTGAAATTTGACATAGACTTACTAATATTAATCACGCCGACAAAACTGGAAAAAAATCTCTCCATACTATGGTGTAGTCGAGAACAAAAAATTGCATCCCTAGGTGTATGTTAAAAGAATATTTTTTTTAACGTTTTATTTTACCGTTTTGTTGGCTTGATTAATATGTCTATGCCAAATTTCAGCATTCTCGTACTAATCGTCTCTGAGCTAAGCCACGGTAAGACAGACGGAGGGACATGGTGAAACTATAAGGGTTCCTAGTCGACTACGGACTACGGAACCCGAATAAAAAATTACATCATTACAATTACATCACTTGCAGCCCCGAGTAACCCACTTTGACTTTGGAGTTAGGTTTTTACATACAGAGAAGTTTGTAAAAGGCTCGAAATTAAATCCCATTAGCTCAGTTGGGAGAGCGCTGGCATGGTGAGCCAGAGGTCGCGGTTTCAAGTCCCGGCATGGGTGGAATTTTTAGCCTCTAAATAGGTTTTTACAGTTGTCCTTAGCACGGGTTAGTACAACAAAAAGAATATATGATAGGTTTTTTTTCATTGGAGGCGCTGGTTAGCCCACTCGATCTCTCATTAAGAAAAATCTTCGTGGTCTGAGGCTCCAATCCAGTGAACAAGCCCCACTTTGGAGTGGAATAAATGTTTTAATAACTGGTTAGAGCGAATGGAAAAGCGCACAAACTACGTGGTGAACACTTTGAAAAACAATAAAATATATCATCAAGTTCTAGTTTTTAGGGTTCCCTACCCGCAGGGTGTCAAACCGGACCCTATTAAGCTTACTATTCGTCTGTCTTTCTGTCACCAGGCTGTATCTCATGAACCGTGATAGCTAGGCAGTTGAAACTTCCACAGATAATGTATTTCTGTTGCCGCTATAACAACAACTACTAAAAATATAATAAAATAAGTATTTAAGGGGGGCTCCCGTACAACAAACGTTATCTAAAGACAGCGCTCGCCGTCTAGCGGCTATCTATGTAACCTTCACAGCGCCGATGTTATGTCGTTAAATGTCAATGTTAAACGCTTCTTGTTGGTTTCTATAGATGGCGCTGTTCTCAAATTCGATCTTTGTGTAATGTTGTATAGATAATGCTACGGAACCCTTCGTCCACGGGCCCGACTCGCACTTGGCCGGTTTTTTCTTTAAATAACACAACTTCAAAAATTTTTTTACATTTTTTCGAGCATGCCTTTTAATGCTGAAAATAATATACAAACGTTTTTGAAGTAATTGAAAAGGAAAGGTTTAAAGTTTCTAATAGCCGATATCATCCAGGTAACAGTCAATCATGAATACCATTCCCACGCTCTTCAAAATGGCAACGTTATTAAACAACTTTGCGCCGCAAATTGCTTCAATTATTTGCTCCTGGTCGCGTCTATTCGTGCAGATATCTGAGAGCAATTCTCAAGAAAGCGACTCGGCTGGTGCACAATTAAACTTACAATTGATGCCTTGTTGATCCTATTGACGTCTATTTAACTTCTTAATCAGCTCACGAATCAATGGTTAAATCAACCTACTTAGTATCTTAAAGATGATGTTCGTTCTCTCTTTAAATTTTTTCAGCCTTTCCACCTAACCGATACCACACCTTAACCACGCACGACCTAAATAAAGGAGAATGAAACACAAACGTGATTACACAATACGCGCTGGGTGCGTTGTTTCCCGTCGGAACTGTTCGGTGTTAGTTGGTAAACCGCAAGTCGTGTAGGCAGAAGTAATGGAAACAGAGTCGGCCGAGGTTGGTTATCTCGGTAGCGCTGTACGGGTAAAGCTCGGAAATTGGCTTATCTTGCCCAGCATCGTTTGTGACACCCTCCCGCCGGCACACACCGTCACGGGAAAGATTTGAACCACATGGACTTTACATTCATACGCTTTGTCCTACCTAGTCTAGATAGACTAGATACCTACCTCAGGTAGATACCTGACCGCCGTACAAAATTTGTAGTACAAAGCGCAGTTCCAAAGTATTGACTGCCTGAAAAGGAAAGCGTGCCAAGCTGACAGGGTAAATAAATTAAGTTGACGCTAAACGATCGAACTGTTGTCAAAAGATAAGTCGTTTACTGAGAGGGTCGCGGTCACATTTTTTCAACGTCGTATCGACGCGATCGGCCTTATAGCTTGGTTTTGATTTATCATCCTTCGCCGAAGTCCTGATCTAAATTAATGTCGGTTCGCTCCGCTTGTCTTGTCTACGGATACGGAAACAGCTGTATCGAGTCGGGTCCGTACGACTCGCCTCGCGGTCTATTAAATAGTGGACTATTTGGTGTGATTGTCAACTAATATCAAAAAGACTATTTGGTGTGATTGTCAACTAATATCACGATAAAATACACATCATTCTGTTCCCCGATGCAATAGAGACGCTGGTACACGATATCGATAATTATGTTATGCAAATAAGAGTCAAGCCCAGGAATTGCAATAAAAAATTTCTTTAATATTGCAATTCCTTAAAGAGATGCTGTTCGATGGATAAATAATACAGAAGATCCAGTAATAGAACTTCCCACACATTATGATTCAGCTTATCAGTAAGAATATGACATCATCGGACAATAAACCCTGGGCAGCGTATTGAACTTATTTACAAACATCGTTTCTCAACGTAGAGCATTACTCCTCACCGTAAGATACATTGTGGGCTGTATTGTCTAGATACATGTAGACTCTGTACATTACAGTGCACTCGAGATGTTCTTGAACGATCTCAGGGCAATTTACTTCCAAACGCAATTTACTATGCCCCCACTTTAACTTGAGGCAAATAACTTTATCGACTTCATTCGACTTTGACATCGCAAAGGCGCGGAAATAGTACAAGACTTACAATAATAACTATCATATAATACAATCACCTGTCCTGGCCCCAAACTATACCTCATTGTATGGTAATCAGGCAAGCAGATCACACACATGGAAATATACCCAGACTGAGGCCATTTGTACAAAATTAGTGCGGCAGTCTCCAGTGGCAACCGAACCCATCGTTAAAAGTCAAGCGTGTTAACCGCTTGACTAATGAGCCACATGCGACGTCAATGCAACTTTACAATTTCGCGTCACGATTGTCAACGCGAATAAATAATAGCATTGTTTAAGTCGCCACATATTTTAAGTCACAATTAATAAATATAGCATGTACATGCCAATTACGTTGTTATTTAATTTAACTGTATACCAAGAGCATCATTGACCGTCAGTAACATCGCATATATTGGTTACAAGTTAATTTGTGACGCAAAGTGCCTCGTGAGCGTATGTAGGTAATTTTCATGGCAAAGGTACTTTAAATGTGGTTGTAAATTAGCAACAACACGAGAAGTCTTTTGAGTTATCATTTGCGCTTATAGCTGGGTTATAATGATACGCTCTGGATGTTTGAGGTTTCGTTTAGCGTAGCATCACCTTCCATGATTGACGTCTGTACCTCATTTAGCACAATCGTGTCTTCACGATTATACTAATAACTTCCACACTTCCACATGACACAATCACTTGTCCTGATCCCATAATAGGACACCCTGTGTTATGCAACCAGGCAAGGATATGACAAATGGAAATACCCCTACACCGAGACCATTTGTACAAATATACGGCGGCCCCCAGTAGGAATCGAACCCACTAAAGTCGTCAAAATATAAGAAGCCCGTTTTGACAGCTACAGAAACCATAGAATCTAACCTAGTTTGGGATTTAAAAACATTAAAAATCTAAACTAGTAACTTTTCGGGCTACAAAATCAGTTTTTTTCTTTCGAGCGTTAAATAATATGCCAGAGTATGTGTCTTTTTATGTATTTGTTCGAGTAAATCCAAAGTAAAATGCATTTTTTTTGTAGCTGTCAAAACGGGCTTCTTACATTTCAACAACTATAGGTATACCTCCGGCATGGTAATCAGACGTGATACCGCTAGACCATCGAGGCAGTCATACTGGAATCATACTATAAATAAATTCTATTTTAATTAATAGAACATAACATATTTTACAGTTAATTCAAAACTAATTAGGCTAGCTTAAACAATTGTTGCCTAAACTAGATAGGAGAGTGTTGTCTAAACATGATAAATGCGTGTGGAATATACAGTACGACAAAAGAGAGTATTTTTGTGTCAAGTTATTGAGTTTATTTAGGTACGTACGAAATTAATATTGCAATATTTTGTTGCAGGTTATCTATTATTTAAGGAATTCTGCGAACAAACGTCAGAAGAACCAGTGCCACAGTTAAAATTTTACGAGGAGGTACGTTCAAAACATGTTTGCAATTCCTAATCAATGTGTTGCGCAGTCAGTGGCGTCAGTGGTGCCTCAATGACGCTTCGATTTGTTCGCAGATAAAACTATTCGAGAAACAAGAATGCCCCGAGGAGAGGCGGCGGATCGCGCGGGATATCTACGACAACTTCATTATGAAAGAGTTATTAGCGCACTCCCATGTAAGTTAATACGTAGTGCGCCGTTAGTACAGCCACCGTAGCAGCAGCGTTCCAGATGGCTCTTTGAATTCACACACCCCACACACCCCCCCCTCCACCCGATCAGAACAAAATCTCCCCAAAAACCGTGTTAAATAAAACACCTTCCCAAAGTATTTTTTTACTTTAAAGAATAGAAAGAAATAAATCGTTTAGTAGGTACGTTTAATTCAAATAAAACACAAACTTTTTCTAAGAAAAAAAAAATTCCCAAACTCTATTCTTTCCCCCCAAAGAACTTCTCCCTCCAAAATTCTCCGCTAAGCAAAAAAAAAAACTCTGAATTTGGAGGGAATTCCCCCATCTGGCCACACTGCGTAGCAGGACGTCTACGTCGAGCCCGATAGAGAGCGATATTATGTAACAGCACTATCTTGCTTTGCATAGCGAGTGAGAGCGTGACGATGCGACTCTTTATCGCTTCATTGAGCTCAATATAAAGATTATGCTACTTATTTAATTTGATCTATTAAGGACCACCAACATTCTGTTGGTTTGATAAAGTAGTTTGTTTTGTGTCCAGTTTGCGTAACGGCTCGGGCGTTACCTTTTTAACCTCTTCAGTCCTGACCTTGAAAATAACAATGGTTTTCAATTGTTATTTTCAAGGTCAGGACTGAGGAGGTTAAACACCCTGTAGAGTTGAAGAAAAAACCCATTCGCGAACGAAGTCAAGGTTTGTGTAGAAGGTTTCAGTGCAAAGCCATGCTCGAAACGACGACCCAATTACTCGACGTTGTTCCCCAAACTATTGTCTCTGACAACAGATGAGGTTTTATGTAAATTCAGTAGGCCTAATTTTAAAAGAAAATGCGTAGACACGTCATGCCGCATGATAAGATAAAACAATAGAAAGCCTATCGGCCGCGCGACCGTATTTGGTTGATCCACTTCAGTTTTAAACAATACTTGTTGTATCGGTGAAAAAAATAGAGTCCCTCTGAGTCACTGATAGTGTCTGCCGCTTTTTTATGCTTTTTACGAAGCGCTGGTCATCAATTTGTTTTGCGAACCCGATTTTTATCGCTCACGTGACGTTAGAATTAGGATTATCTACATTATGAAAAGCAATTTGCAGTAAGAGTTTCGAGAGTCGTTACAGAATAGCCTTAGAAGCTCACGTCATAAAATTATATTCCTCTCCAGTTTATTATATTGATTCTGGGTTACACTCTGGGTGGGTTGACCTCTGGCGACGAAGACAAAACACATTTTTTTATGCGAATAATAAAAGTAAATAACTACCAGTACAGCTCGATGTCATCATCATCATCAGCCATTTGACGCCTACTGCAGGGCATAGGCCTCCATCATGGTTTTTAACCATGAAGGGTATTGCCATAATCGCCACGATTTCCTTAGTCGCCTTCTACGACATCCACGGAAGGAAGTGGAGTGACGCTATTCTTAATCCGGCGACGTCGACGTTTTCTCGTAATTATGGGACTGATAAAGTATCAAATGCGATGGGAGATGCCTACAACGGAATTCGTGGAGACTATTAAGTTTTTCGCGTCGAATTAATGATCGTTAGCGTCTGTCTGCAGTTGGCGGTATTCCAAGTCTGTTAAAAGTGAATGCGTCAGTAATTTATGATCAGTTGAATGTATCCCTCGCGCATTATTGTGTGATGTTAATACTAATAATGTGATATGATATCCTTGTCTGCTTTATGTCAATAAAATAAAAATCAAGAACTTTTATCTTGGCTCAAAAACTGTCACTTAATGAACGTTACAGGTTAAAATGTGTCTATTTCAAGCAAAATCTATATGTGGGTGGTTGACCAAAAAGGGACCTGGAGGGGTAATTTTTTTTTTATTTGAATTTTTTAATCTGTGGTATTTTAGTTTTGTTTTGATCTAACCAGAATACATTTAGGTGCCGTGCCGTAGTTATTTTTTTATGATTTTTTTTTTGTGAGCCGAGGCAGTTTTGGAAACCTGTTTATACACGAAACTTCAAACGCGATTTTCTCGAAATCAATTATTTTCCCTTGAGGTCCAATTATTTTTGGTCAACCACTCACATATTATTAATTCTTTTCAAAATTGGTCCTTCATTAACAGAGTTTAAATTCTTATTCTAAAACCTAGAACTCATGCATAGAACATGCTGACTGATGCTGGTTTTTAATGCCAGACATCTTTCGGGACTAAATTAGTTACTTTCACCCCTAGGGTAACAACGTACTATTCCCGCGTTAAAGTGTTTATTTGGTATTTTTTTCAATAAACAGCTTTCTATTTGCAATCCAGTTCGAAATTTGAATAAAATCTTTGACAAGTTACCTCCTTGGTTGCCATGTTTGGAGTAAAAGGTCGTTCCATTTTTAAATTACACGTCAGCTGAGTTTACTGTGTAATTTTGTTTGGCCGCTAAAACACGAATCGGCAGATATGGATTTTCATACAACTTTTACGGCCGCTGCTGGCATCTACAGCATTTTTTATTAATCTCGAAGAATTTCTAAGTTTCTTCAAATTTCCAAGCATATTTGAGAAAAAGGGATTTATCACCTTTTTCCTATTTTGTTATTTTTGTATAAATCATGATAAAATAAAACAGAAAATGTTTGTGAAAATGTGAAAATGTCAAAGTAGGAAGAGGAATTGGAATTCAATTGATTGAAATACTCACTAGAAATTAATCCAATTCCTAGTAGTTAAAATTACGTGTAATCGCGATTAAAAATCGTTTAATAATACATTTATTAACCGCCCTATTATTCAAGAGATCCAACTTACGCGCAGTTTGGATTGGACCGGGTTGCGCACTCAAAATCCTCTAATGTAATGGAGCGAACATGATTGCTGGGGTACTTTACGTACTAGTTGTTAGATCCGACGGGGCCGGCGTAATAACTTGTTAGTGGGAAGCTCTTGGACGGCTGCCCGACAGCCGTGCCTTACTTGTTGTACTTATTCTCTCATCTTCTTGTTAGCCATTGCACCTGCCGTAGTCGACCTAGTGTCCGAGGAAATAGCGACGTGTTTCCCTTGGATACTTTTTACGTGATTACAATTCCATCTTTGGCGGGGATCTTTGTTGATTCTGTTGTAGATCCCCGCTGGACTTGACGCGCTTGAATATTGCACAGGATATCTCATCGATACGCTTCCGAGTAAATGTTCATTTATAGCTGTGATCAGTGGAGCTTGTGTGACGCGATTATCAGTAAGCTGATTTATAGCGGCGCTTGTTCAGTAGAGCTTAGAAGCCTTACCGATTGTAGTTGCACAATCGGAATCCATCTGTAGTCTTATTAAGTTTTCAACCTACAAACGAAGTAGGTCAGACAAGAACTTCATTTTCTCCTACAGTATGAGGTTTCACATTATTATGCCTTAGCGATGTGTGGCGCCGGATTAAAAATAGCGTCACTCCATTTCCTCCCGTGGATGTCGTAGAAGGCGACTAAGGAAATAAATTACCAGGAGACGGGCAGCAGCGTCTTCCTGAGATTCCAACCGCATACTGCGATCGTCAACCCGCCTGCCAAGCGTGGCGATTATGGCAAAACCCCCTCATGGTTATGAAAACCAAGAGGGAGGCCTATGTCCTGCAGTGGGCGTCAAACGGCTGATGATGATGCCTTAGCGATGAAATTACCTGTAGAAGGTTCGTCAAGTTTAAATCAAATAGCTGCATTTATAGTAGGGACGTTTTTTGCGACCTATTTCTCATAATTGGAGTTCAGAAAGGAAAGTGGGTGCCGGCGACTTCATTCTAATGAATGCAGTTAGTGTAATGGCGGTAGCAAACTATTGGAATTCATAAACCGTCAGATAATACTGTCAGAGTCAGATAAATCGTTGGCGTTTTTATGCTTCTGTTATCAAGTAGGCATTGTGCCTGTCAGCTACATGATAAAGTATTATTATGCGAAACCATTACTTTGCTCGACCTAGAAGTTATAGAATTCAGTGAATGGATCACATAATTACACGGGTCCACTTTTGCTGCTTTGCGATGTATTTATTCTCGGTTAGATAGTCTTACAATACTGATCAATCGTGAATACGCTTGATCTTTCCACAAAACAATAATAAAATATTATGTATGAAACTGAAATTAAAAATTACCGAAAATCCGACTGCTTAGCATTAACTACTAAGCAGGCGGAACACTTAGAGAGAGACCTCCCAAGGAGTTACATTATTGAATTTGGGTTACGTAGTAAATGCTCAGCTGTCGTGTTATTTATAATTTCCGTATTTAATTTTTGTTTTTTGCTTATTTTGGATTTATGCTGATTTCAAGCCTATGATACTCGCGCAAACTCGACGAATCGATTAAGATATTATTTGTCAAAATCTGACCATTGGTTAAGAAGTTATGAGGAAACATTGAATCGGACATATTTACATACATACATTCATGCGAGCCAAACACATTACCCTCCTTTTGGACTCCGCCGCAGTCGGGTAAAAATACAATCTATAAAGATATCGACTGGCTTGTTTACATGGGTTTTGTCTTATTAAATCGCAAAAATCTTGGAATTGTTAGCAAGTCAAATAACTTAGATTTGATAGTCAAGTAATCTAGTTGGAGCTTGAATACACGATAGTTTCCGTCGTCTGGCCTGCAAATAAGGGAAGTTTCCTCGATTCTATTAGCATAGCCTAGCAATGCTAGCCGGTACTTTTTGCGTTACGAATGGATGGCGAATAGTAGAAAAACAACGCCATGTGGAACAGTGTTTCTTTTAAAGCCACGCCTAACTTCTGAAAGAACATAGCCATGGTTGAATGTTTGTTGTTTATCTTGGCGAGTAATGAAGATAGGCTTACATACCTCCAGCCCCGTTAGCAGCGGCCCCCTTTCCTGCGCGCGGAAAATAGACCAGGAATCGCCCCGTCATGCGCTCACGTAGCGGGAGAGAGCAGGATTGCGCGAGTCTTTGTCTATTATCGCGCGAGATAAGGATTCATGCTACCGGAGCACCAGTTAATGAAAGTTACCAAGAGGCTAAACATTCAATACCAGCTCGACGGAGTAATTTTTTAATAGCATGCTGCCCTTTTTGGAGTCTTATGGCTATCAAAGACCGTATGCGGCAGTGATCCCCACGGTAGTAACCATCATACTATATTACATTCTAGGCGTCGAGGTAAGCAAAACTACTACAAGATCTATACGCAGAACGCTACTAGACATGAGAATCGAAATAGCTTCAAACTGAATGTAATCCACATCAAGTATTAGGGGTTAAAGTATGAAATTGCCGATTTGTACTAAAAATCTAAATTGTTTATTTTTTAAATTTTTAACAAATTTATTCAATCAAAATAGTTGCCATTATTATCTATACATTGCTGCCATCTAATGGGAAGGTCATTAATGCCTTTGCGATAGAACTCCGACGATCTAGCCTGCACAAACTGTGTGAAAGCATTTTGTACTGCCTCCTGGGAAGAAAACTTCTTGTCACGTAGATAATTGTCCAAATCACGAAAAAAATGGTAGTCCGTTGGAGCAAGGTCTGGTGAATACGGAGGATGACGAATGGTTTCTAACTGCAGTTCCTGAAGGGTCAAAATGGTTTCTCGTGCTGTGTGAGGTCTCGCGTTGTCGTGGAGCAATAATGGTGAAGATCGTTTTCGTATTTTTTTATTTTATTGATTTGACGCAAGTGAGTCAATATTGTGGGTAAGGTAACGTTAAACCATGCCGCTAATTCCTGGGTAGTTTGACTAGGGTCGGCTTCCACTATCTCTCTTAATTCATCGTTATTCACCTGTGTGGGCGGTCTTCCTCGTGGCTCGTTCTTTAAGTCGAAATTTCCATCACGAAAGCGTTTAAACCAAAATCGCACGGTGCGTTCATTAGTAGACCCCTCTCCAAACGCAGCATTGATATTGCGGGCTGTTTCTGCCGCGTTAGTTCCGCGTCGGAACTCGTATTCAAAAATCACTCGATTTTTCGCAGTATCCATCTTTCTTGTCTAAATTGAATAACAAAAACAATTGAAAGTCGATATTCAAATGTTTCACATTTTTTAAAAAAAGAACATCATAGAAACCATTTGAAAAAAGTTTCATTCGAAAACCTCAAACCATGAAGATTCTATGTCAATTCAAAGAACCTATTGCAATAAAACGGCAATTTCATACTTTAACCCCTATTATTAGCCCCGAATAGTAGGGTCTACAGTCTTAGTTGAGCGCTAAGCTAAGGAGAAGTAAATCCCTTTTGTCGCCCGCCAGATAAATCTAGTGCTCGGGAATTAGGGCGACCTGCGGATCCTGCACCCCGACTTTACTGTGAAACTCGAGTTCCTGGCGCGTTCTCAATCTGTCTTCGTAAAATAAATTCAGCGAAGGGCCCGCTTCGGCTTGATTCGAATTTAGACCGAGAGTTCAAGTACTGACTCTACACCAATATTATGAAGAGGAAGAGTTTATATGTTTGTCAGGTTGTATGTAGGGGGTAGTTAGAGTACTCATCCGATTTCAAAAATTCTTTAACCAGTATTTAGGACGGACCGGGTGGTCATAGGCTTCTCGCGAGCACTGCTAGTTACAAATAATTTGCAAAGCAGCATGTATACGACGCCGTGAGTCGCGCGTTTTAAGGTCAAAAGCTGGTACTTTCCAGTACATTAATTGTCAAATTTGTGATATTTTAGCGCCGCAAAACGCGTGACTTGCGCCGTCGTACCACCTATGGAGGTAGGAGTTCAGTTCAGTGACTAATAGCGTTCTGTTTCAATACTTGGGTGTGCCGATGTGACGGCAACATGGCTATCACAATGCACAGTGCACATATTTGACTTGCTAATCTTGCTACTTAATGAGCTGTGCTTCTATTTGTTCCTACCTATCTTGCCTCGTCTTGATGTTCTACAATCACGGAGGAGTTGGCCCGCTTAACTACTATCTTTGTTAAATCATATTGTCCTAAGCGATTCGCCGAGCGCGTCATTGGATTGATACCTTCTTATACGGTGGATGGGATGACATATTAATTTGCATGGAAACTCGAGGACGTTGTTGTTACGGAGATGTACAATCGGTCCGACCTTCCGCCTCCTGTCCGTCCGTCTGTCTGTCCGTGCGTCCGTTTGATCGTCGCATCCGTCCATCTGTCAAGATCATTTTTCTCAGGAACAGATAGAGCTAATAAATTGAATTCAACGTCAATTAACCATACATGATCCCTTTAAAAAAAGGCTTCTGTCAAATCAAGAGATATGGCCATTATGTCACATTTTTCATACTTAGGCCCTCTTGCACCACTTTTGATTTAAATGGCGACTTAAGTGACATTTAAGAAATGGTATAAGTCGGCCCTAGTTATAAAAAAATGTACTCACTATTGAAATTTCCTGCGCTTCCGTTGATCTAGAGTCCTATAAATTTGGCAAGAAGCAAGGTCTCACAGCACAAGTAAAGGAATAATCAGAAAATCGTTAATGTGTGGTTACTTCACATAAAAATATATTTTTATAAACTTACCTTTGCAGTTGGGTTGTATATATGGGAGAATTAGTAAACTCGCACTTGTCCGGATTTTTTTTAAAATATTAATTTCAGCTTTAGAGATAGATAGATAGAGAACACTTTATTGCACAACCAGTTTGCTTAGCATGCGCGTTTTGACTCTCTCTCGACGTCGAGTGAGAGACTTAGAAGTACTTGCCATGTCGAAAGTGCGAGCGTGCTAGCCGAGACTCGAGATAGTCAATAGAGTGCGGTCTTGTCTACCAAAAAGTAGTTATTGCCATATTAAATAAAAGTGTTGTATTTTTGTCTGGCAACCCTGTAAAAATTGTTATCAGTTTTATCCGACAGTGGAACTTCACTAGAAAGTTACGAATTGCGTTTCGTTCCTACGCAAGCAATGAGTCAAAACCATTAATTTTTATTTGATTTTTTTAATGAGCACGCTTTACAATAGTAGTAACAAAACGCATTCCTGTAATTTTCCGTGGTTTTCTTGTTTTTCTTTGCTTGAACTGGGTTTTTTTTAAAAGATTAATAGTTCTATGCACTAAGTATGGAAAAAATTAAGAAACGAACATCAAAAGGAAAGTATAATACAGCAAGAACACAAAAAACATTAACAAATATGTTGTTTCTGTTGAATTATATGGTCTCGAAGCCTTGTCTTCACCTCCGGGGGTACTAGACATGTCTCGGTCGTATATGTCAAAATTAGTGTCTAACTCGGCCGAAATTATCTCGGCAATGCCGCCATGTTACCAGTTGTAGACAAGTCTCGGTCGTCTCCATCTCGGTCGCGGTCGCCATGCTAACGTCGAGACATCTCGGGCTCGACAGATAAATTGACAGATTTGCATAGAGAAGGGCATTTCTCGAGCGTGGCATGCTAAGCGTACAGGGCTAGCAAAGGAGTGTCAAACCATTCGATGTCTTTTTAACCAGGCTGTAAGACATTAAGGCTTACGGAAATGTTACGCCGCGTCGGCCTAAGTTTTATGTGATCCTTTAAGTGACTCTTAGGGGTCACCTGACTTAGAGATTGATTTTTGACTGTCGTGGCTAACCTACTTGAGTATTATTCACGAGTTCGGTAGAAAATAGGTCATGTTTGCTCTACATGTCCTCGCTTATCTATCTCGCCACCTCGATCGGAATAAATAATGTAGGTAGAAGCGAGTAGCTGCGCCATTTGTTCAACACTGGCTTATAATTGTTACAGGATTATTCAAAGGAGTGTGTAGCGCATGTACAGAAATATTTGATAAAACATGAAGTGCCACCAAATCTGTTCGAGGTATGTTTTATAACAAGTGGCTTATTTTTCTATTGCTAATCTATGCCCACTCATTTGTTTGACGTTTCACAGCCGTACATTGAAGAGATCTTCCAGCATTTACGGGGGGAACCCTTCAAACTGTTCTTAGAAAGGTAAACATTTTGCTGCAATTAATTATGAACAGAAGTGTCTCTTCAAATAAAACAAATACTCTCTCCTGGGTCGGTTCTCAACAGTGACTAGAGTAATCCTGCGTTAGTAAAAAGCATTATTCTGCTTCTCTCCTTAGATAGACCCAAAACGGTCTACTCTGTGAATTACACCTACGTTGAGGATAAATATTACAGTTTTATCCTGAGTTATCTGCTCCAGTCCTTGTGTGCTCTTCTGTGAAGTACTGAACTCATTATCTAATATATAAAAATCTAGTGTCGCAGTGTTTGTTATCGAACTCCTCCGCAACGGTTTTACCAATTTTTATGTTTTTTTTTTGGTCTGAAATTAGGTCGTAGGCTAATTATTAATATTGCAAAACAACGTTTGCCGAGTCAGCTAGTATTGATATAAAAACTTTTCGCAGGTTATAGTCAACTAACATGTCCAATTTTATTTCAGCGATAAATACACTCGGTTTTGCCAATGGAAAAACTTGGAGCTGAACATACAATTAACAATGAACGATTTCAGCGTTCACCGCATCATCGGTCGAGGTGGTTTTGGTGAGGTGAGGCTATATTTAACTTTGTTTACCATAAACATGCTTTCAACGGCTTTCTATGCCGCCATACTTCTTATAACTAATCGTGTGTGCGTGTTCTTCGTAATTCGGTTTATGGTACGCGTGCTACTTATTAAATAAAAATCTATTCTTCCCGTACAATAAAGAGAGCTGATAAAACAAGAACTTTGAATGAAATTGAAATCGATATTTGCTACGTGCCAATTCTAACATTCTCTGATTCGACAGATCTTTAGTATTAATAAATTGTCTCCCGCCTCACTGTCTAGTCCCAGTTTTCAATGCCTAGTTTCTAAAAATGTGTACCTACAGGTATACGGGTGCCGGAAGGCGGACACGGGTAAAATGTATGCCATGAAGTGCCTCGACAAGAAACGCATCAAGATGAAACAGGGCGAGACGCTGGCACTCAACGAGCGAATCATGCTTTCATTAGTCAGCACCGGGGTGAGTTTTACTTTTTAATTTCCCCTTTTTATCGCCAGCTAGGATTCTCGGGTGGAAATCCGCGCCCAAGACGATATGAAACTTTTGAGCCGTCGAGAGGCAGCAATCGCGTTCCATTTTCAAATCTCTAAATGCGATATTGAAACTTTTTCCTTTGTTTCGTGTCTGCGATGAATATAATCCTCATAAAATATCCTTTGTGTAGCGGTGAAGATATTTCGGTGGTTGAACAATAAACAATTGAGGTATGATACTGCTTCCGTTTGAAGTGTTATGTAGGTATGATGTGTTATTCACGAGTCCAATTTAGGCTTAGTACTGTGAATCTCATGGCAGCTGAGGTCTATACTACTTGAGCCTCCTTGCGCTAGTAAAGCAGACGTAAGTAAGTTAGAGTTTTAGTAACCCCAAACTCCATGCGACCCGACCCCTCGTTTGCCTAAGAGACCGTGACACAATATTATCGAAGGATATTATCCGATGTGCATACTGCCGCATTCAAATAGAAATGTCGATAAACATATATGGAATCGATCGTATCTATTAGGTCTTAGGAGGAGGTATCTATTAGTATCATCATTAAAACGATGAGCAAGTTCCGCCGAGATAGGAGTGTGCACAGTAAGCTAAGTAAAATAGTCCTTGTTTTACTAACCTATTAAGGCGGCCTCAAGGAGCAATTCCCATACAAACGTAGTTTGGTTTTTATTCACAAACGAAAATCTCAATGAAACTGCGAATACGTTTGACCGTGCTTAGGATTGGAAATAAACTTATCAAAAAGAAATTATAACCTTGTGTTTCTATGTAAAGTCTTATGAGGCTATAATTTCCTTTTTATCCTCTTATTCTCAGTTATAAGCACGAGTAAACCTTGATTTGTGTCCTATAAACATTTTGGTGAAGTGTCATGGAGATCCAGCATGTAGTTTGTGAATTAAAACGAAACTACTTTTATATGGGAACTGCTCTATGAGGGGCTGCCTTAAGCAATGAATAGAGCCACATAGGCATTTTAGTTTTAGTGTTTATCTCGTCCTAAATAATTTAAGATGACGGTATGGCAGAAGAATTGAGAATGTATGAATAATGCAGTCGAAATGAGGCGCTTGAGGAAAATACGTATTTTATGTGGTGTTACTTTGAAATTTGAATAACAGAATAAGCATAGGGTGATCTAAGAAGATAGCGTTGTGAAATAGGATGAGGGCGACTGAAAGAGGATTTAGCGGACCAGAATTGAGAAAGCAACGTTGTGGTGGCTTGGACGAAAGAAATATATCGATCGAATATGAGCTTGTAAAGAACGCCCCAGGCGGACATACATGGAATAAATAGGGGATGTACATACTGGGGAAGGTTAAAATAAAAAAAGTATCCGTAACAGCAGCGACTAATGAACTGAAAATCACTGGTCTCTGCATACCCTTCGGGGTACAGGCGTAACTTTATATTTGTATGTGTGTAATTGCCATCGCCATTAGAAGCTGCATACAATAAAAATCTACAAAAACTGAGGGGTGGATATAGAACTAGTATTGTCACTTGCCATAATCCGGAATCTTTCGCTTCATCAACATTCATTGGTCCCTGAAGGACGCACGGCGTTTGTGGCATTATTCAGAGTATAATTTTATTGAATCCGATAGAAGTGTAGTGTCGTAGGATACTAAGATCCGTTATTCGTGAATATCCTTGGATATCCGCGAAGATGCTGATAATAGAGAATTGCTCCTCTATTATTTTCTAATGTGTTTGAATATTGTTGTGTGCGATATTGTTGTGAATGTTGAGTGCTAATAAAATTAAATACCCAATACAGCGCTAAAATATATCCTACAAAGTGCGCCACCGAAAAGACTGAAGTTGCTATCGTAATTCGGAGAATGTGGAAACTTATTTCATATCCCCATCCAAGCGGTCCTAAATCGCGGCATTGTACAATAAAGCTGTTTGATTCCAATTCGGCAAATAAAGGTGATGCTCGAGAATTCACAAGTTTTATTGTTTTCAATTTTGGCATTCGTTCGACCGTAATACCTATCTGTAGTTTCCCTCGACGGTTTTCCTGTTTGTGTATATCTATTCAAGAGTATACATTGCCAAGAGGTGAGCAGCAGCGCCTTCTGCGGAAATGCCATATACTGCGCTCGCCAACCCGCATGCCAAGCGTGGCAAGTATGGCAAATACCTTCATGGCAGAAAACCAAAACACCAGGCTCCCAGAACTCGGCAGTTCCGCTATTCCTGGCTATGGTAGCGGCCAAGGTAACGGCGCAGCAAGGGATGCTAAGAATCTGCGGCAGAGATCCGGCTACCGCCCCCAATAGCGAAAACGACTGTCCCTGGTAACACACAATATTCGAACATTGAGGAAACGCGAAAAGCTAATTGAAATGGAATAAGAAATGGGTAGGTTATACTGGGATATCCTAGGGTTAACTGAAGTCCGTCGAGAGGGCGAGGATACGATAACCCTAAAATCCGGTAACCTACTCTACTACCGGGAAGGCGAGCAACAGTCCCAGGGTGGTGTTGGGTTTCTCGTCCACAAGTCCCTCGTAAACAACATTTTGGCCATCGGCAGTGTGTCGAGCAGGATACTCAGGATAACTAAGAGATATTCGCTGAAAGTCATTGAGGTATACGCACCGACGAGCACACTACAATGAGGAGATAGGGGCGATGTATGAGGACATGAGTAGGGCAATACATACCCCGGAAACCTATCTTAATGTGGTTATGGGGGACTTCAATGCGAAGCTGGGCACAAGAAGCAAAGGTGAGATGAGAGTGGGGCGATTTGGTCATGGGTAACGGAAGCCTAGAGAACAGAGGTTGGCAGATTTCCTGGAGAAAGACGGACTCTTTATGATGAACTCTTTCTTTCAGAAGACACCTCACAGGAAATGGATCTGGTTAAGTCCCGATGGTTCCACGAGAAACGAGATAGACTTCATCCTAACCTCCAAGAGACAAATATTCAATGATGACTGTGATCAACATAGTAAAAACCGGAAGCGATCACCGAATAGTAAGAAGCACATTTAATATCAATGTCAAACTTGAGAGGTCTCGTCTCATGAAGTCCACCCTCCGACCTACTCGTGCCCATATCCAGAACCCCAAGAACTTTCAACTCGAATTGTCAAATCGCTGAGTGCCTGGAGAGCGCCGCATCGGTGGACGAGATCAATAACAGGTTTACAGAAAGTGTTAGTTCAGGGGGCTCGAGGTTCTACAAACCCAACCGTACGAGTAGACCACAAAAACTCTTAAACTATACTCTCGACCTCATGGCTAAACGTCGCTCGTTGCAACTGCAGTCCTCCGAGGATGCTGAGTCATATAGGCAGCTCAATGGACACATATCAAAGTCTATGCGACGATGCGGCGATGAATACCGAACGTATTAAAGAGACTATACAGCGGAACAAGGGCTCCAAAGTGTTCACAAAAGACATGTCTATTAGGCAAAGCCAGCTGACGAAGCTGAAGAGAGAGGACAGCAGTATAGCGTCGACTAAATCAGAGGTGTTGAGGGAGATTGAGGGTTTCTACGGACCGCTATACACCTCAGTCGCAAAACCTGTTAGCAGTTTGAACAAAGATCCTAGAGCCAAACAGACCCGACATTATACCGAAGATATCACGGACATCAGCATGTATGAGATTAGGATGGCCCTGAAACAGCTCAAGAATAACAAGGCACCAGGAGAGAATGGAGAAATTACATCAGAGCTCCTGAAAGCGGGTATAGCACCGGTACTTAAGGTCCTTCAAAAGCTCTTCAATTCCGTCGTGCTCGAAGGAAAAACGCCAGAAGCATGGAACAAAAGCGTGGTGACGCTGTTCTTCAAGAAAGGCAATAACACTTTGTTGAAGAACTACCGACCCATCTTGCTTCTGAGCCATGTTTATAAGCTATTTTCGAGGATCCTCACGAATCGTCTCGAACGCAGGTTTGATGACTTCCAGCCTCCCGAATATAGTACCATAGACCACAGCCACACACTGCGGAAAATTATACAGAAGACTGAGGAGTATAATTGGCCATTATGATTAGCGTTTGTGGACTATGAGAAAGCCTTCGATTCGATCGAGACATAGGCAGTGCTCGAGCCAGCGTTGCCGTATTGACTATCGGTATATCGAGGTGCTGAAGTGTTTGTACAACAACGCCACCATGTCGGTCCGAGCACAGGAGAAGAATTCCGAGGCAATTCCATTGAAAAGGGGCGTGACACAAGGAGACGTTATCTCTCCGAAACAGTTCAAGAAAGGACTGGAAGATGCCTTCAGGCTTCTGGAATGGTAGGGACGTGGCACAATATCAATGGCGAGTACATCACTCACCTTCGATTTGCCGACGATAAAGTAGTCATGGCAGAAACGATGGAAGACCTCGGCATAATGCTCGAAGTCCTCAGTTGAATTTACCTACGTGTGGGCCTTAAAATGAACATGGACAAAGCGAAGGTCATGTCGAACGCCCGTGTTGTGCCCAACCCAATAACATTGGGGAACTCGACTCTCGAAGTTGTTGACGAATACGTCTACTTAGGACAAACCGTCCAACTAGGCCGGTCCAACTTCGGAAAAGAGGTCAATCGTCGAATCCAACTCGGCAGGGCAGCATTCGGAAAACTTAGAAAAGTATTTTCGTCCAATATACCTCAATCGCTCAAGACAAAATTATGCTCGGAATTTCTCTACGAGATCGAATCAGAAATGATGAGATCCGTAGACGAACGAAAGTCGTTGACAGTAAGTTAAAGTGGCAGATAGCAGAGGGCACATAGCACGCAGAACTGATGGCCGATGGGGCCGAAAACTTTTCGAATGGACACCACATATCGGCAAGCACAGCGTAGAACGACCAGCCACAAGATAGACAGATGACCTCATTCAAGTGGCAGGAAGACGCTGGATGCAAGCCGCTTCCAACCGGTCTTTTTAGAAATTCATGGAGGAGGTTCATATGTCCAGCAGTGGACTTCTTGTGGCTGAATGATGATGATGATTCAAGAGTAGCATTTATTATACACAACGATGCTGTAGAGTTCACTTTGCTTGTACATTTTTATTAAAAATCTTTATTGCACTATTAAAAAATTAAATCGGCCAAGTGCGTGTTGGGTAACGCGCAGTGTAGGGTTCCATAGAAAGAGGGAGTTTTATCTGCTTAACAGAACTAACAACTTTATCAACGTCATTTTCAATGTTTTTAGTACGAAGTTTTCCTTTTAAGTTCATTATGTGTTACCCTGAATTTTTTCACATTTGTACAATCAAACGTTTCGCCAGGAGAGGGGACGACGACGCCTTACTCGGACAAAAATTTGCGCTTTAAAGCTTCATATTTAGCAAACGGAACCCTAAATAAAAAAATGATCTTCCTACACCCACAATATTTTTTAACGAACTATCCCACGATTTGGTGTACACGAGAAAAAGCATCCCAAATTTTATATAGGTGGGGTTCCGTAAAAAAATATATTCTACCGTTTTGTCATCGTGACTATAGTGTATGTCTATGCCAAATTTCAGCTTTCTCGTACTAATTGTCTCCGAGCTAAGCCGCGGACAGACAGACAGACGGACGGACGGACATGGCGAAACTATTAGGGTTCCTTGTCGACTACGGAGCCCTAAAAAGTACAAAAGTGAACTTATTGCTAGCAGCATTGTCTTGTAGTTGACACTGTTTTGATAAACTTCAAAATACTGAAAAACTCCGATATCGACGGATTATGATTTTGTGCTGTCAGAATTAGGAAACCTATACAGATGTATGAAAACAACAAAAATCTCAAAACCTAAAAATTCCACCCATGCCGGGACTTGAACCCGCGCCGCGACCCCTGGCTAACCGTGCCAGCCCTCTTCCAAGTGAGCTAATGTGCCCATTAGTGCATTAGGGTTAGTGCAACAAAAAGAATATAACTAAAATTTCACCGTATTTTTTCAAAATTGTCGGGGATATTTCTAATCTAGGGTCATCAAGCACATAAGTCAAATAGACATTAAATTTTATTGTTCTATACAACATAAGTAATTAAAATAGTATAGTTTGCTTAATTTTCGTAAAAAAACATGTGTGTTATAATAGGTTTTTTCCCTGCCTCAAAAATTGGAGCTTTAGTCCGCCGACCCTAGTTTCATGCACGAGATAAGGACACTGCTCTATCGTGCTCGGAATGTTAAAGCATGCAGTCCTTGTTAATAGAATAGCTTAATTGAATGAGCGTGCACGCGAGAGTAACGAGAAGGCAAATAATTTTTAGAATTTCGTGCCCAAAGGGGTAAGGGACTCTATTACTAAGACTCCACGGTCCGTCTGTCTGTCTGTCTGTCACCAGGCTGTATTTCATGAACCGTGATAGCTAGACAGTTGAAATTTTCACAGATGTATTTCTGTTGCCATTACTAAATACTACATTTAATCAATTCAATTCAAATATTTTTATTCATTGTAAAAACGGAATGTTTACTTAATGAACGTCAAAGTTGTTAGTTTCACAATTAATGGATTATGTGGAGAAGAAGCTAACAAAGAAACTCCACATTTATTCTTTTCAAAACACGTTTTAACTTAATTAACAGAGTTTTCAACTTAAAATATTAGTCATGAATGTGTTGAACACTAGTCACAATCGTCCTTTAAATAATATTAATCTACTGTTTAATGCCAAACATCTTTGTCTTCTAAATAATCCTTGATGTTATAGTAAGCCTTTTTGCACAGAATGTGCTTAACACATTTTTTAAATCTACAACATACTAAATACTACAACAATACTAAATAAATATTTAAGGGGGGCTCCCATACAACAAAGGTTGTCTAAAGACAGCGCTCGCCTTCTAGCGGACATCTATGTAACCTTCACAACGCCGATATCATGTCGTTAAATGTTAATGTTAAACGCTTCTGTTGGTTTCTATATATTGCGCTGTTCTCAATGTACCTAATCTATCTTGTCTCGATCTTTGTCTAATGTTTTATAGATAATGGTACGGAACCCTTCGCGCGAGTCCGACTCGCACTTGGCCGGTTTTTCCTCACGAGCAACAGTCGTAAACGGAGGGCCGTTCCGGGCGCCGCCGCACGAAATGTATAAATCCCCCAGTTCATGCGTGCGAAATTTCACTCTCTAAGAACAGAGCGGTCTCGAATTGTGTCTCGCACAAAATAGGTTAAGGAAGAGGCCGCATTGCGCACACTCCGCGCCTGGCCCCACGGCGTATAGTCGACAGCAGATCACCCTTGACATTTTTTTGTAAAGTCGCCCTTAAAGGTTAACCGACGTTTTATATGTTCTTCGAAGGTTATATGGCCTTCGATGAGGCCGATTATATCCCGCCTTTGTAATAATACTGACATCCACGCGACGTAGTTCTGGACCATGGAAATAGGATACGATGTCATGTGGTAACCAGGCAAGGATGTCACCTAGCCTGTTGGGCATCTGCTCTTACCCCGTACTCTTGAAGCGACTTGAAGTTAAACTGAATTCGTTTATTGAACAATTTAGAGAGATATATTTGACTGCCCGCCCCATTGATCTAGCGGTTAACACGCTTTACTACTAAAATTGAGGTCGTGGGTTCGATTCCCGCTGGAGGCCGCAGTTCTTGATTTGTGCAAGTGCGGTGGGCTCAGTTTGGGTGTATTTCCATGTTTTCGATGTCCTGATATTCTAGTTTGGGACCAGGATAAATGTTTGTGCTTTGTGGAAGCTATTACCTGGAAGTTATTCCTGCAATTCTAGACAAAGCCCGTGTCTACGCCTAGTTAGCCATACTGACCACGTTATCACCGCTGAGAATGACACAGCGCTCTTTCCCTGCCCCGCAATCGATATACTTGATCGAGATTAAATTATCGTTTTGATTGAATGCTCCTGGGATTCATCTGTGCTCGCTGTGCACCCCTACAGTGTTATGTTATGTGATATGCCATCGGGAACATAAACGATATCCAGCCAATTGGACTGTAACGAATTGGCTCGCCCTCAATTTGTCGTTGTCCAATTCGCTTCCACTGCATTTCGTTTTATCATTCCTACCGTTGCATTGAATTCTCATTTTCTGTACGAATTTCGCCATCTGTCTGTCTCTACGCTTGGGTGTCCCGATTTCAATATTGAATTAATTTATGGGTCGGAATATGAAGTCTTGGTGTTGCAGTTGTTTTTGCTGTAGTTTTCAACGCGACAATTTCTCAGTTTCCATGAGTTTTAAAGACACTGTAATTGGCTGGCATAAACGACGCTATAAGCCGCTTTTATTTGTCGGGGGTTACTCTAACTACGGTATCATAGATAACCCACCACTAATTAAAACTGACTAGTTAAACATGGTCAATTTGTAAAACATCGAACGTCAGTTTTCTGTTAAGGATATTTTTCTATGTTTTCAGTATTTTTTGCTTGCTTCAAATGTCGGATACAATAAAGTTTTGGTGTCTGGATTTTACTGAGGACGAAGAAGGCAAATAGTTATAACAGCTACGAGTAGAATTCATGCAATAAATAAGTGAAATACATGACGCTGTCGTCGCCGCCCCATCCCAACTTTTATTTAGCTTGGCCCGAAAAGTTTCAGAACCTGTAACAATTCAAAGCGAGCAAAAAGGCAGAAAGTGTAAATCTTTATGCCTTTTTGACCGACAGTACAATACAGTACAGTAGAGTACAGTAGGTACAGTACAGTTGAGTATAAAAATTAAATGTCTATATTAAATTTTTATACTCTACTGTACTAAACTCGTACACTGACGGTGACGAGGCCAACTTGTGGCATGAGTTTTCTTTTACTGTGACCTTGTTTCGAAAGTTTGCGCTATGTGGCTGGCTACGTAATAAACGTTTTGGTTTTATTTTTACGGGTACACAGGCTTAGTTTTATAGTGCGGAGTGTGTGGACGGGTTTTATCGATATTCGATTATAGGCAAGTGTCGGCTGATCAGTATGCCCGACGCCTGCCGCTGTAGAACATTTATTTGAAACACTCTGTCTCCGAACTTGGAGAATATTAGATTTTCCGACATAAAAAGTCAATGGTGGAGTCGGACGGGGACGTTATCTAATGATATGAGCGCCACTATTTCCAGAGACTGTTTTCTCTATTGTAGGCACTTTCGGGGAGTGGGATTCAAACAGGATCAGCGTTCGATTGGAAATGTTCAGCGTTCACAATAAGCTTTGCTACGTACTCGAGCGGAAACTTGTCGAATATGTTTAAGGCTGGTTTATCCGTCATAACCGCTAAATTACGTGTTTTAAAATACATTTTATACTGTAATGGTTAGTATTAAAATCTAAATACATATATATAATGTATATATTATATACATATATATTAGTTTTCAATTTCCTACCTAGGGCCGTCGGTCATTATTTTATGTTTTTTTTAAACTTTATAGCATCAAAAAAATCGCGAACATGAGTCTGAATTATAATCAGCTATAGTTTTATTTGAGCTGTACTGAGTTTTGGATAGTAAAAAATTAACTAAAATGACTATCACTGAACGGATTTGTATTTCTGTAATTACAAAAATGCCTACTTTTCGCTTATTCTTCGCTTATTATTATTATTCGCTCGCGCAGCGCATATAAGTCCACATACAAATGCGTGCGCTCTTAAAACCCGGTCTTAAGGAGGTCCTTACATTTCGATGCACTCGAGTTCATTATTCCTTATGAAGGAGTTTATCTTTTAAGAGGGTCGTCGGCCGGCGGCGCCGGGTCGTCTGTGGAGTCACACAAATACATAACACTATTGCTGATCACAGCTATGTCAGCTGGCCGCGCCGCGCCCAAACTCACTTCTGTTTACGTCAGGCGGAGCGCCCCTATAGTTTGTGTTACTAATTTATATACAGAAAGTATTTTTAACAGACGTCAAAAAAGGGGAGGTTCTCAGTTGGTTTATTGTTTCATATGTTCAGCGATACTATCACGTTGTCTCAGAGGTGTTGTTTCCTCAGAGGTGGCGCCATTAAATTTTGTCAAGATACGTTAATGGGATCCATTACAAACGCATAGAACTCTAATTTGCAAAGGCGTCTTCACGGGATTATAGACACAACCAGAGAACTAAACTTCTGTTTAGTGCGTATTTTGAAGGCGGTTTTTTTTTCGTTATCGACTTGTTATGAAAAACATTTTGGCAAGGCATTCGATAGAAAACTGGATATGTACAAGATACATTACTGTATGGTACCCGGCTGCCTTTGACTCTTTATGCCTCACATGTTCTCTTCACGATTGTTTTGTTTTTATTTTGTTTTGGTGACGTTCGTGTATTTTGTTTTTGTACCTTCGTGTTTACTTTGTGTTTCTGTGACAATTTAAATAAATGTCCTCATTCTTTCTTTCTATATGTCGAATCGAATGTTGGTTGGTGCTGTGTGGGCTGTTGGTTGATTCGCAGTTCACATCGCATCGTGGCCGCGTAAACACAAAGGGAACGCATTCATCGTTCGGGGCGTACTAAAATATTTCCGCTCGCCATAATATTGTCGCAATTCCGCGACCGGTTTATTGTGTTTAATGCCGTTTTGCATTCCTCGTGGCAGCGGCCGCCAATGCTATATTTATAATTTCCTAGGTTTTGAAGGAAACCTTTCGCGTCACAGTATTGTGAATTATGTATTGTATAAAATACTTATGGGCGTCAGTATTCCCTCGAAATTATTCATCTTCGCATAAATCTGCATTAATGTTGTGTCTCGCTTGACGCACGATTGTAATAGCAACGCATTTTGATGATATTTTATTATTTATAAACCATATACATAATGGACGAGAATGGCAGAGGATCGAGAGGGTTTGCGTGACTGGAAGAGGCCTATGCCTAGTCAGTACTTGACATATTACGACGGTGAAAACTTTCAAATTTTTTTATGTCAATTAATTCTAAAATGTATCTCACCTAGATATTTTAAGTATTTTTCTTCGTCTTCGCCTGGCCTTTCATCCGTTTCCCTTAGACGTTTTAATTTTGGGACACCCTGTTTATTTTCAGGGTCTTCTAGTAACACCACGTTGCAGCATTCGATCTCCGACTTGTGCGACGAATGCAAGCACAGGGTTTCCAAATAACAATTAATGTTTCCAGTAGTTAAACTAACAACAGTCTACCACTAACACCAATGAATTGCTGGCAAACAAGAATCTACCTAATTTTACGTACGCCTGCACAGTATTTACGTAGACGTAAATAGAACGCGTTTCTAAGTTCAGTTGGACCACCCACCAAGAGTAATATCCGCCTACCAGAATGCTATCTCAGTCGAAAATCATCGTTATCATCAGCTTATGACCGTCTATTTTTGAATAAAACTTTCTCCGTCTTACCTCGCCTTCGCCTACCCAAAGATTATAACTTTATTTAACCGGACGGCGTTATAAATCCTAATTACAGAAAAAGCTCACAAATATTTTACGGTAGTTTGTATTCTCCTTTCTAGTTAGTCTATTACGAACTGTCAAATTACATACCCACCTCGGAGTCGTTAAATATATAAAACATTGTCTTAGCTGAAAGTTACAGATTAGGAAGACGGGGTTCTTTACCGTGGGACCAGCTCATACCTCCTCCTAGAAATCATCACAGGAACCATTGCCGGTCCAGTCAGTAGACAGCTTTATCCCAAACCGATAGCTTTCTTAGGTTAGGCAATTGCCGTTGAAACTGGTCCGTCTGTCTGTCTGTCCGTCTGTCTGTCCGTCTGTCCGTCTGTCTGTCCGTCTGTCTGTCCGTCTGTCTGTCCGTCTGTCTGTCTGTCCGTCTGTCTGTCCGTCTGTCCGTCTGTCTGTCCGTCTGTCTGTCCGTCTGTCTGTCCGTCTGTCTGTCTGTCTGTCTGTCTGTCTGTCACCAGCCTGTATCTCATGAACCATGATAGCTAGGCAGTTGAAATTTTTACACATGATGTATTTCTGTTGCTATAACAACAAATACTAAAAACCGAATAAAATAAATATTTAAGGGGGGTCTCCCATACAACAAAAAATGTTGTCTAAAGACACCGCTCGCCATCTATGTAACCTTCACAGCGCCGATGTCGTGTCGTCAATGTTAAACGCTTCTTGTTGGTTTCTATAAATGGCGCTGTTCTCAAATTCGATCTTTGTTTGATGTTGTATAGATAATGATACGGAATCCTCGCGCACGAAGCGAGTCCCACTCGCACTTGGCCGGTTTTCATTTCCTTACTTTTTGTCCATTCTTCCAGGTGGACTGTCCGTTCATCGTGTGCATGACGTACGCCTTCCATACGCCAGACAAGCTGTGTTTCATACTGGACCTGATGAACGGCGGTGATCTGCACTACCATTTATCGCAGCACGGCGTTTTCAACGAAGCCGAGATGAAGTTCTATGCTGCTGAAGTTATATTAGGTACGTGGTGCCATGTTAGTCAACTAATAAACAAACTTTTGTACTAGTTATTTTTAACTACCGTCTGCATCTTCAAAACTTAATGCATTTATGCAGCCAGTTTATTTGGGTATATATTTCATTACATTCTAGCTTCTAACTGGATAATTTTTTTTATATTGTCAAAGACAAGAAATCCTGAAATTGTGTTTGATGTTTCTTCAATGAACGAATTAATGACCAATGTTAAGCAAACAACTTGATCTTATTATTATTATACTTTATTGCACACGAAAAATAGTACAAGAAATATGTCATAAGAAATGTAAAAGGCGAAGGCTTATCTCTGAGATATTTCTTCCAGCAAACCTTGGGGACTCGGAGTGGAGATGTAAAACGGGTCTATGCACGTGCACAATGTACACTGACCGATATGATTGCTTTCCGAGTCGAAAACGTTTGGTATCAACAGTTGTGTTATTTATTTACATAAATTTAATATTGTAACGCAACAGTAAAATTAAACCAAAGCGATAAGCACCCAACCATTAAATTAAATAGCTAGAGAAAAGCTAAATGAAATAAAATACATGTGCTTTAATCTATTTTTTCCCGTACGTAATGTATGCAATTATCTGTTGAGAAATATACTGACCGAGCCTCAGCGGAGCCGCTAAAAGTATGAAAGAGAGCAAGATTAGAAACTATGACGTAATGTTACATTTACTATTACGACGCTGAACTTATGTAAAAGATAAAATTGGGCCTTTTATTCAAGTAAGATGTTGTTACTTAATACGAAAAGCCCTAAGAAGGAAATTAGGGCTTTTCATTATAAATTTTTATCATTCAGAGGTAAAATTACGACCTTATTAACCGACATTAAAAAAGGAGGTTCTCAATTCGTCGAAACATTTTTTTTTTTTATTTTGACTCGTGCATTTTCTTTCGGAAAACCGATTACTCGAAGACACGTGGACCGCTTTGGAAAAATATTTTTTATTTGAAAGGGTAGGCTTCACAGGTAGTCCCATGGTCAACAAGTCAGGATCTAATGATGGATCCTGGAGAAATCGACGGAACTCTTCAAATTTTAAAGGCACGCTTGATACTATTTGGGTTTTTTTTTTATCGTGACTCGTGCATTTTCTTTCGGAAAACACAATTTGGCGGAGTCGTAGTAGTGATATTCACAAAAAAATTGAAAACGTCTTTAAAACACTACAGCACTAAAAACTTGGTATGTAGGTAAGTAATCGTGATTAGTAATTATCTTCAATATGTATGTACGTATTATTGTTATTATTTTTATTTTTTTCGACGGCGGTGGTAGCCTAGTGGGTAGAACCTCGGATTCGGAAGTGGGAGACCCAGGTTCGATCCCCGGTGCGGGCATGTACCTATGACTTGGTTTTCTAAGTTATTGTGAAGTTATAGTAGCAATACCACTCGCTAACGGTGAAGGAAAACATCGTGAGGAAACCTGAGTGTCTGAGCTATTCACATACCTCAGCGCTTGAAATCGCTAATCTGCGGTGGGCACGCGTGGTGATTAAGCCCATACTCTCTCCCTGAGAGAAGGCCTGTGCCCTACAGTGGGACGTATATAGGCTGCTTATGTTATGTTATGTATGTTATTTTTTATTTTTGTTTATGTATTATCATTTATGTAGGTTTATAATAATTTATTTTAATCCCCCTCTTCCCCATACCCTCCTGTAGGTCTAAGTTAATGTATTTCCTATGTTTACGTAAGGTTATTGTTGTATTTAATATTTTTCTTGCACTACCCTTCGCCAGTTTCAATATCAGAGGTTTGCCGGAAGAGAATGCTTCTTGCATTAAGAACGCCTTTGTACATTTACAATGTAATTAGTGCAATAAAGAATTAAAATAAAATAATAATAAAAATAGAGAAATAATTTAATCGATTATTATCTTTAAATTCGATGTAGGTATTGTAGAGGTATAGTTTTTAAATTATATTTCTCTACTTTTAGTGCTGTAGTGTTTGGAAGTCGGTTTTTATTTTTATTAAAAAAAATGTTAACGTATCTTTAGTTTGAAAAGACAAACGGTCTTATTTAAACAAAGTCCATTTCACTAAAACACTCTTAAGACGGAGTTAAGCAGTTTTATAACAGAAACTCATCTCATAACCCGCCTTTAACTTCGTCTTAAAAGTGTTAGTGGGATCAACTTTTTATAAATAAGACCGATACAGTTTTATTCCAAAGATAAAAAGATAGATATTTTCGCGCTCATTCCGAATCTAACTCAATTTAGGTAAAATTGGAATTTGCGGACTTTCTTCTTATGACGACCGTGTTAGACAAAGCGGCTACGGTTCGGTATCCTGATCATCGGTCAGACTTAGTCATTTCCTCATGATGTCACCTAATGAGCCGTGATTGTGCTATCACGAATGACGGAAAGAACTTTGACGTGCATGTTTCGCAAATTTTCACTCCGTTGCTAATGATAATAGATACGAAAACGGTTATCCAGCTGAACTACAGCACGATGAGCTCGTACGATGTAGAAAGTATAAGTAACTTAGCTAATTATATATGCTATGTTCATTTAAAAGAAGTAACTAGTGCAACGACCAAAACATTGAGACAAAAGAGGGGAACTTGCGTCAAAATTAGTTTGGAGTGACATTGCTTCTATACGATAGGAGACATAAAAAATTTACAAAGAAAATAAAGAATAAAACGGTCTAAACTAGTTTCCTGTTATTTTACAGATCTAATTTCCTGTTATTTTACAGGTCTAAAAGAACAGGAAAAATCAAGTTACTCTTACAATATAAAAAATGTTTAGTTATTTCATTGAATTCTAAACGTTTTCTGACAAACTCTTGTCAGAAAACGTTTAGAATTCAATTAAATAACTCTTGTTGGGTATATTTTTAGGCTCTAGTGGCACCACAATGCAGCATTTGATCTTCGACCTGTGCGGCGAATGCAAGCACAGGGTTTTCAAATATTAATTAATGTTTCCAGTTTTCTGACAAGGATGTTGACTCTAAAAAACGTTAGTTCACGAGATAACTTAAATATCGATAAATGCTTTATACTTTTTAACGCGTTGCACTACGACGTCACCGTTTCTATGGCGCGTTTTTGTAGCACGTAAATTACTTTTCGATCTAATAGGTAAAAGTAAATTTTGAAAGATAAGACGTAAAGAAAAAAAACCACGATTATCTTTTAACATGGCCTCTTCAGTGAGATTAAAACATTTTTTTTCTCCATTGCGAATGAGGTCTAGAGACTATCTATTTCAGTTCTTCCTCTCTTCAATGATGGTTCCAGTTAAGATAATGCGTAAATAGGAGTGATTAACGATTATACCAGCCGTTCTTTTCTTTGATGTCTGTCTAGTGTTTAAAGACGCCGCAATTCCACAAAATACAGTTATTTATGACTGTCTCTATGGCCTCGCCATGAAGTCATACTCCTGTTTACCTAGTTTTCAGGTTCAATGTCCTTCTATGTGTGTTACTTGTATCATTTGTCCCAGTTTAAATAAGCTTTTGGCTGGGTGTCCCTTAAGACAGAATACCCTAGTTTCGGTTAAAGACAATGACCTCAAGTTGTAGTTAGGTGTTCATTTCGACTGGCCATTTGAAGCCACTTTTTTCGGTTAGCCCACAGATTAACAAGCAGAAAGACTAATTGTACTAATCGGCTACACAATGTGCATCGAACTGTCATAGCAAACTTTGAATTGTAGTTTTATGACACGCGGCCCTGCTAAGAAAGGCAACGTAATGTTACGTATGGAGCTTCTGCCACAAAAATACCAATTTTGCAAATAAGAAGTCCTTACTACGAGTAGGTACAAATTACGATATGGCCTAACAAAAACTAGATACGATATGTATCTAGTTTTTGTTAGGTTTTCCCGTGCCAATCTTCAACACAAAAGTTACTGGCACAAACAAAGCTAACATTAATAATAAGCTAGTATTGCTGTTTAGTTCAACAATGAGTCTTATCCCCCAGGCTTAGATCACATGCACAAGCGGCACATAGTGTACCGGGACCTGAAGCCGGCGAACATTTTGCTGGACGAGCACGGCCACGTCCGGATATCGGACCTCGGCCTCGCATGCGACTTCTCCAAGAAGAAACCGCACGCCAGCGTGTGAGTAGAGCAATTCGCCTTTTGTGCAGTCGATTTTTTTCCTCTAAAGGAAAATACAGAAGACTTATAGGATCACTTTGTTGTCCGTCCGTCCGTCTGTCTGTCTGTCAAGACCATTTATATTAGGAACGCGTGGAGGTATATACTCAGGTCTACAGTTCCTTGAAACTGTGAAAAAAATCAAATTTCTCAGTTAACGTAAAAAAAAGTTATGGCCGTTTATGCCGCAAGTAACGTATATTTCGACACTCAAGGGAATCTAAATGTATAGGGTACTTTCCGTTGACCTAGAACTATAAAATTTGGCAAGTAATATCGTATTATATGAGGAGCAAACATTCAAACAGTGATTTGTCACATGTACTACAAGTACATGAAAAATCTGAAAACTGTACATTAAAAAAATTGTGTTTGAATTGTGCCCACTGCAGGACATAGGCCTCCTTCGTGGTTTTCATAACCATGAGGGCTTTTGCCATAATCGCCACGCTTGGCAGGCGGGTTGGTGATCGCAGTATGCGGTTGGAATCTCAGGAAGACGCTGCTGCCCATCTCCTGGTAATTGATTTCCTTAGTCGCCTTCTACGACATCCACGGAAGGAAATGGAGTGACGGTATTCTTAATCCGACGCCACACGGAAAACAACACAATGGTATACTTAATATGACACTTGACGTCTGCCATTTTGTGTTTTTTGTGACGTCGTATTATTATGCCCAGTGATCCTCGCGTGACAGCAGACCCACAAAAGCAATAAAAAACAAATAAAAAAGGGCGCAACAGAATTGCTCTGTCACTTGTTAATGCCTATCGGCCAACCAACCTATGAATCTGATTAAACTCTGAAACGATGTTGATCTAGGTATTCTGTGTCCTTGCAGCGGCACTCACGGCTACATGGCTCCGGAAGTGCTCTCCAAAGGCACCGGCTACGACTCGTCCGCGGACTGGTTCAGCTTCGGCTGCATGCTCTACAAGCTGCTGAAAGGTCATTCGCCGTTTCGCCAGCATAAGACCAAGGATAAGCACGAGATCGACCGCATGACACTGACCATGGTGAGGACCGGCATTTTTTATTTTATTGTATTTATTAGGAAACTCGTGCCGAATAACAGCAAACGATTATGAGAAGCTTTAACGTTCTAAAACTGGCTTCGAGCTCATCGTCTACCTAACTATTAAAAAAAATTATAGTTACGGTCTCGTCATAGTGAATGTCTGCCTATTGTCTGTTTATGAGAACTTCATAGCGTGGTTATGGACAATATAACGTTAAGAAAATTACTAGTTATATTTCTAACAAAAGAGATACCGGCAAAAAGTTAATATAACGATAATTCTCAGCAATACACTAGAGCAAAGTGTAATAACATTTAAACTACCTACACTTTGATGCTTTACTTTGTGGAATTACTTTGTCAGAACTTTATTACCGACTAGATACTTATGTTAGGTTTGTAGAAACTGTCAATCCACGGTGATTGCCTATCCTCTCGGAATCATCATCAGCCATTTGACGCCCACTGCAGGTTACAGGCCTCCTTCGTGGTTTTCATAACCATGAGGGGTTTTGCCATAATCGCCACGCTTGGCAGGCGGGTTGGCGATCGCAGTATGCGGTTGGAATCATAGGAAGACGCTGCTGCCCGTCTCCTGGTAATTAATTTCCTTAGTCGCCCTCTACGACATCCACGGAAGGAAATGGAGTGACGCTATTCTTAATCCGGCACCACACGGAATACAAGACAGAAATATGCTACGAATTTATTATTGTAATACCTCTGAAATTTCATTGTGAAATAATACACTGTGAATGCGCTAACAACTTGATTCATATCATCATTAGCCATTTGACGCCCACTGGAGGACACAGGCCTCCCTCATGGTTTTCTAACCATGAAGGGTTTTGCCATGCTTGGCAGGCGGGTTGGCGATCGCAGTCACAAGAACAGATGTTCTGTGATCGCAGTATGCGGTTGGAATCCCAGGAAGACGCTGCTGCCCGTCTCCTGGTAATTTATTTCCTTAGTCACCTCCTACGACATCCACGGAAGGAAATGGAGTGACGCTATTCTTAATCCGGCGCCATACGGATAATCCGGCGCCACACGCATTCATATCAAAATGTGCTAAAAAAGGTTTATTGCCTTTAGTATTTGACCCAACGAACCTAAATATAACGATTTGAATACTTAAAAGTGGAGGATGGCTGCTGAAATGAAATGTAAAAATCTTGACTTAAATGATTTTATTTGGATTTGAAACGCCGAATATTCACTATGGTCGCCACGTCATTAAGTTAGTAACCATGTAAAGTGTTTCTAGTGGGTGCTCCTCACTTCTTAGGTGCAACATTTTGCTCTTGAAAGGCTAATAGATATTAATGATTGTTCGTATACACAACTACATCAACAATTGATACCAACAAGAATCGACTGTTCGTTCACGTTTACTGACATTATGGACAATAAAATTGGGCGAGCGTGAGCAGTCACGTGTCTCCGATTACTTTCCTTAAAAACGGTTGTGGGTTTTCTACTTACACTCAATTAACTAATAACCTTTACGCACTTGTCAATGGACGGATAATTTTAATAATATTTCTACATCTAGAAATATTCGTGTCCACTCTTCCAGAATGTGGAGCTGCCTGACTCGTTCAGTCCGAGCTTGAAGAGCTTGCTTGAAGGACTTCTCATGAGGGACATCAACAAGCGACTGGGGTGCAAGGGCAGGGGGTGAGTTTATTTACCATACTAATGATGTGAAAAATTATCTGGAAGAAGCTAGGTTAAAAAATTGGTGACATTCAACCCAGTGGAGACTTACAGTGTAGAAACGCAGATACCCGAATGTCGTACGGAACAAGTCAGGGCATATATATAGTTTTAAGATAATGCTGGAACATGATTTAAGACAATACGTAAGAGCTGTTTTGCTTCATAATTATTTCAATACAACGATACAATTTTGCTATGTAAGCTCGTCGTCCAAGTAGTTTAAGGACGCATTCTTGAGATCAATTGAACTCGTCACCCGTACAATAGACGGCAATTAATGTGTTAATAAACAATGCAAACAAACAATCTCAATGAGATAGAGTGGTCGATAAACGACGGTCGATTAGTATAATATACCGAAGATTATTTGAGTGGCTTTTTGTTCTCTGAATTGGATACTATTTCTAGTCCGGTCCGTTGCTAGTCACAACGTCATTAGTAAGGTTACATGAAAACAACCTACTTGTTTTGTTACAGTACGAAAATGTTTTTTTGTGAGTAACTCCGTTATTTGCATATGAGATCTTCTCTCACAAAAAATATAAAAAAACGCTTGGTCTTATAATAAATAGCAAACGCCCTGTTTAGATTTTGGTAGTGCAAGCAAAACAAAAGGCGCAATCAAACTATTGTTGCTTCTCCTCGACATTCTTAAGAACTCCACTTTCTCAGCCTCAATTGCGCCACCTCCCTTCATATAAAACAATGTAGATCAATCTTACTTCAGGACATCTTTTTGATGAAAAAGTTAGATCAACAGATGTGAGGAAAGGAGTTGAAGCATTTTCCGATGGAGTGTGGAACAGAGATAAGAGACAAAGTAAGTCTGGTCTTGACTTGGTGGGCTTACAGAGTGTGCTAGTTAAACCTACGTCATCCTCAGCCACATTGTTCGGTTTTTTTTAGTTTTGCGACTGAGGAATGCAACTTTTTTTGTTTAATATGATAAATTATTCAATAATCACACACATCTTTCTACGTAGTTAAAAAAAACTTTATTTAGTTCATAGTCTACAAAGTTTTCACTAAGGAAAATCGCTGAATTATTTTTTTGCATATTTCGTGTCAAGACGGGACTGGCAGAAAATTTTTCGACATCGGCTAGTTCCGATTAAGGAATTGCATTGATTACTTAATTGAGAAAAAAAAAAACAAATTTTGACAGCGCGGACGAAGTGAAGGAGCACGTATTCTTTGCGGGCATCGATTGGCAGCAGGTGTACCATCAGAAGTACACGCCGCCCCTGATTCCGCCCCGCGGCGAGGTCAACGCCGCTGACGCCTTCGACATCGGCAGCTTCGACGAGGAAGACACCAAGGGGATCAAGGTATGTCTGTCTATAGTAGACTTAACCCCAGATTCTCGTACACTATAACGGTGTCAATCTACTGTTGACAGCTGTCAATTGACCAAAGTGCATACAAAAAAAAAAACCACTGACAGCTGTTAACAGTAGATTAACAGCTTGTTTGTGTACGAGAAACCGGGGGTTAGTCTACTACTACTAATAAAAAGAGGAAGAAAAGGAAGCCGGGACAGCGCAACCTACCTCGGCCACTTTTGGGCCCGATGAAGGCGAGAATTCCGGGTTGTTTTGATAAAATGTATGGAGATCTCGGAGTGCCTGACATTATTAGTGTAGCAAATTTGAATTTGGTGGGCGTCTGATTTCTAAAAGGGAAGCCGGTGGGAATCGGCTTATATAGACCCTTCGCCACTGGTAGACTCTCACATCGATGACCTCTATCGAACTCATATGGTTTCAGTAGCTCTCGCGTGTACATCGGCAACTTTGACGAGAAAGATATCAGGTCATGTGCGCTATTAGGAGACTATCTATGGGTTTTGTGTCTCATGAGAATCGAAGAGCAGCAAGTGTACCATCATAAGTACACGACGCTGCTCATTCCGCTGCGTGGAGAGATCCAACGCCTCCGACGCTTTCGACTTTGGCAACTTTGACAATGACACGTATGAAAGTATGCGAACAGTACTGTGTAATTTCGATCAATCGTTCTCGCTTTTGGCTCATTCATCCCCTTCTGCACAATGGCGGAAGTCTACTGGAAACTATGCATTCGCTCTAAACCTTCTTATCCAGAAAACTTAAAATTGCCAACAAGCTTACATGGCCTGCACTCAAGAAACAACCCCACTGTCGATTCTTCGGCATATCATCATAAGCAGCCTATATACGTCCCACTGTAGGGCACAGTCCTTCTCTCAGAGAGAGAGTATGGGCTTAATCACCACGCGTGCCCACCGCGGATTGGCGATTTCAAGCGCTGAGGTATGTGAATAGCTTAGACACCCAGGTTTCCTCACGATGTTTTCCTTCACCGTTAGCGAGTGGTATTGCTACTATAACTTCACAAATGTACATAACTTAGAAAGAAAAGTCATGCCCGCACTGGGAACCGAACCTGTGTCTCCCGCTTCAGAGTCCAATGTTCTACCCACTAGGCTACCACCGCCTTCGGCATATAATGACTGCCATTGTACTTTCTATTATGACGTGTTTGTTCTGTTTATAGCTAACCGAGACGGACCAGATGCAATACAAGGACTTCCCGCTGGTGATCTCGGAGCGCTGGCAGTCGGAGGTAGCGGAGACCGTCTTCGAGACCATCAACCAGGAGGCCGACAAGGTCGAGCATAAGAAGAAGTCCAAGCAGAAGCAGAAATTCGACGCCGATGAAAAAGGTTTGTGATTGAATGAGACGGATGATGAATTCAATTCTACTGTATGGACCCATTGCAATTATTTTCCAGTACAATTCGCCAATCTCACATGTTACACAAGACTATATATAGCCAATCACAAGCGACGAGGCTCGGTCTGAATTTTGTAGCAATCGGAGCTGTTTGTCGCAGGGTCTTGGACTGCTTAGTGTTTTTAGGCCGTTTGTTTTTATATTATAGATAGATGATCTCCAAAACGAAAAACACGACTGCACGTATAGACACCCTATGTCAATCGGGAATTCGGGATGACGTAAGTATTCTAACAACACCATACAGCTTTTAATTGGTTTAAGCATTTAATAGATATGGTGAAATAAATCAACGTACAAAATGAAAAAAATACATTCATATGACTAAAGTATTTTGTTTATGAGGCCGCAAGTACGTGACCCTAATTCTGTAATTTTAAGAGAGTTGCTCTCATTGACTTTGCTTTTGATGAGTTCTGTACTGAGAGATAAATTGACAAGAGTTACACAAGTCACGAGTTAAAATGATTATTTCGAACAACTTAAGGATGAAGCACACCAAAGCGGTGCGGGTGCCGGTCCATACGTACGTAATTTATTACGGCGTTGGTGTGTTTCATCCTTTACTTACTCCGCTGGCTCAGCGACCCGAATTGGGTCCCGACACAAGAAGTCGCCGCTTGTCTCATTACGAACAACTGATCTAGCTTTTTTAAACACTGTTGCTGGGGCAACAGAGACTTCATCAGCGATGTTTTTGTACTTCGCAAAAATTGATCTGATCAATGAAGCGGAGAATCATGCCATAGACAATATCTAATGGTGTACCATACATTCTTCAATAAAGAACTCTTTTATCGTGGTTATATTACCGCGATTAGAATCCCTTGTCTTTAACAATAATTACAGTTGTACAATACTTTCCAGAATCCGATTGCATACTCCACGGTTACATAAAGAAGCTCGGTGGCCCGTTCACCAGCGCGTGGCAAACGCGCTACGCCAAGCTCTATCCGAACCGACTGGAGCTTCACTTAGAGAACTCCGCCAAGCCTGAGATGATCCTTCTGGACACCGTCGACGAGGTGTCCTCCGACCTCGTTTCGGTCAAGGGAGAGCAGTGCATCGTGCTGCGGATCCGGCCTGATACGAAGATCGTTCTCACTAACACGGTGAGTGTTTAACAACTGAATCTTGTCAAAGGTGGAAAAGGATCGCATGACGCCATGCCGAGCTGTAAATCTGCATTTTTCATTGGATACCTGATCCGCTATTTTGTTTTTATTTATATTGTCTAATGTTTTATCCAACCAGTCCTTTGCCAGTCTCGTCCACTGTTTTCCAGCAGTTTTTACAGCCGTGGGCCCATAGGCTTGGCCAGAGAACTGGCATGAAAGGGAATAATCAACTTGTTTACTGCTGTTTATATAATAATAAAATAACATCAACACAATAACATACGACACAATGATAAGTGTATCGCGGTCCCAAACCAGGATAAATATGGTAATCAGGCAAGGACTTCACAAACATGGAAAAACACCCAGCTAAGGCCATTTATACAATTTACAAATCTGTACAATCGATCTATGTATGTATACAAATTTACGAAACTTAACATAGATATATAATTCAGACATACATTACCACACTAATATCTTATAATTTTTTTTTTTAAATAAACCGACCGGGTATAATTTGTAGTCGGTGCCCAGTTTCAAGACCAGCACATATATTTTGGGCACCGGCTCCAAATTATACTTCTGCAATACCTACATGTATAAATACTTCTAATTATTTAAATTATTTCTAACTTTTTAGTGTTGTAGTGTTTCGAAGTCGGTTTTTATTTTTTATTAAAAAAAAGAATATTTAAATTTTTAGTGGGGGAGCGGGAGAAAAATAAATAAGTCCCTTATAACCATAATTTACCCTACTTAATTCATTGCTTTAAAATTTGATGTTCTAAATTTTCATGTCCGAAAGTCTTCACCAGAACATCACCAAATTAACTTGGGACTACTTTTACTCTATTTTATGAAACATACAGTTAATAAGCCCCATTAGGGCTTATTAACTGCTGTCCATTGAAGAGTTTCGTTTTCCATCTCTGAAAGTCTCCATTAGATCTTCACCAAATTAAAATGGGACCAATAGGACCAATACCTGTTCGAAGAAAAAAAGAATTGTCGAAATCGGTTAAGATTTGACGGAGTTATGGAGGAACATAGCCAAAAAATATATATATATATATATATTTTGAAGTCTGTTAAAAATATGTTTGTGTATTGTTATCTCTGCAGGATGAAATAGGGCTCAAGGAGTGGGCCCTGTCGCTGCGCTCGGCGCACAAGAGCTCTCAGGACCTTCTGGCGTCCATGGCCAAGAAGGCCGGCAAGATCTACGGAACGGACGGATCGAAGGACGCGCCCGTGCCCGCCCAGTCGCCCGCGCTCGCTAGAGCCCCCAACGGGAACAACTAGCACGAGCTTCCCGCGCCCAATAAGGGCGCGAAGATGTTCCGCCGCTCCAAAAGCGCGGCGCAACTCATCAAATGAACATCGCACGTGTGCGAGAGCGGACGCTAAATTAGTGCAAACCTTCATAGTGCTGTGCTACAATGTGCAAATAATGGTGTCGCATGCGTTCCGTTCGATGCGTTTTGTCGACTCTGTGGTGTGCTCGTGTAGTCAGAATGAAGCTTGTGGTCACTCGTTACGGAATGTGATAGACAGTTTACGTTACATGTGCTAAAATGAATTTTGTAGCGAACGAACCCGCGTTGAACGTAGCGGCGAGTGACATAAATTTATAATGTTTTAAGGTATAGGTGAGAGCGCAAGTTTACTTAAATTGCCGCTCACTGATAGCGTTAGAGTTAGTGCTGCCAAACTGTAACTCGCCGAGGTGTCATGACTCAATTTATTGATCCTCTACTAGTAGGACTTATGAAGATAGCGACTCTTAGGACTGCCAATTACTATGAATAAAATGCTCCGCATTTCATTGTTGTACGAATTAATGTGATAGGGCCGATCAAATAAAATATGTAAAAATTATTTCATTTACCAACAGTAATTTCGATCATGGATAATAATAATAATAATAACTTTTGTAATTGTTTGCACCAATTGAATTTTGTAATTATTTAAATTAAATGTAATGTTCTGGATGTTGTTTTAATTATGTAGTTGATAATGTAAAAAAATAATAACTTATAAATTGTGTAGATAAGCCTAGTAACTTCCTATGTGTTTGTGCAATAGATGATAAAAACATAGTGAAAAAAATTGGAGAAAAAAAATGTTGGATTCTCTCATTGTGCGTATAAAAATATGGAAGCTTCAACTACTTATAATGTAACTAGAATCAGATATTGCGCACAAACATAATACAATAATTATGTACATCATTTCCGGTAGTCATTATTTATAGCTCTCTCGTGTATATTGTGTTAAAATGTAATTATTTTAGCTATCTTCATATATGTAACAAGTAGATTATTATTTATTAAAACATAAATAGTACTTAAATAATAACAATATATGTTTCTGACCACCGATCAAACTGCTATTCAGTTGAGTCACGTAATGGAAGCCAATTTAAGTAGATTTTTATGGTAAACATTGTCATTACATTACATATTATATTTAGAGGCAATACTTTTCTAACATTTAGGTGTGGTGGTTAATAACAATAGTAGTAAAGGCGATATAAAATACCACAAAAATTAGAGAAATATTTTAAAAGTATTTGACGTATGTATATACCTACTTTATGTGGAGTTTATTTTATTTTCGTTGACAAGATGACGTCAGGCGTGAGTTTAGCAATGCAACAATTTGTATGGAAGAGTTTCAAGTGCAGTGAGGCAAATGTGAGCTGCAATCAAATTCCTTCACTTTTGTCCAATTGCACAGTTGTCTGATGCAGGTTTAGCCCACTTTAGGTAAGTTCATGCATATTCATATTGATATATTTGCCCTGCCCTGATTTTATTGGATAATACAGGAATTTTTCATTTTATAAGAACAATCCTAAATAATATTAGATATTAAGTAGGATCTATAATATTGGAATGTTAAATACTATACTTAAGTGCCTCTGTTGGATGAGAAGACCAAGTTTTCATAGTTGTGTTGATTGTCTCATTACATTTCATGGATTTAATTTATTTACTTTGCTGCCTTACATTAATTTTGAGAAACGCATGTTATTTAGAATACAATGCTAGTCATTTGAATTTTATTACTGTGAAATATGAAATTGATTGAGACCACACATATTATTGAAGCAGTATTATAGGTTAGTCGTTTATTATTACTCATAAAATCATTATTTTTGTTGTGATATTAATTTAAATCATGCATAATCAATGTTTGACACACAATTGCTAAATATTTTATGGCTACTTTATACAATACTTGTGATATTATAATTCTTCAGCTAATTAGATAGTTCCTAAGCAAATGCACTTTTTTTTAAAGCATTCCCGCGCGGTATTCGAAAAATACTGCTATTACTTATTTGTTATTCGTGAGCAAAACGGGGCTACACAAAATTATCCAATAAAGCGAAGGTTCGCAGTGGCGACATTCCTGTTGTAAAACGCATTGCTTATTTTTAGCTAACATTCCGAAATGCGATAGTTTGAAACCAAAAAAATGTTGATAACTAGCTATTTTCCTCTTGTGCACATCTGTTTAGCTACATTTGTAAGAATACTTTTGTCTGTGCTTAGCACGTTAGTTAGAACCACAAAGTACTAAACAAGACGAGGTTATTTGCTTAGTATTGCCTCAAATGCGCAAGCATTCTGATCCTGTTTAATACGCTATAGTTCCGAACATGCTTGTGTACGGCCCTCATTAACGAGTAAAATGTCATCATGCGTGGTAATAAGATCATCACATACAGTGCATGATCTTAATTTAAAGCATTATTTTTTTTTTACTTACTAGATGGCATAAAAGGGAAAATACTATTGAAGAGCAATAAAATATTTTTATCTACATATCTAATGCACCTTGTTGCTTTATAATGTTTTTCGCCATTGCACGGAGCTGTATTTTGCATGCAATGAAAATATGACACGGTCTTGTTTGGCTTAGCTTTGTGGTAGAGCCTGGTTAGAACCATGTAGGTATGCATACGTGAAAGGTCTTCAGATTGTGCAAGACTAATAAAATATAAATAGATTCTTCTCTAGAATGGTGTTAGGTTTAGGCTTTAAGACAGCGGCACTAGATCTGCATCAGACAATACATACATAACTTTATGTACCTCTGTTAGGAAACATTTTTATTGTGAACCTACATTATGTGTAGTAAATTGTTTATTTAATCAATTATTGTGTTTTATTTATAACATCATAGAAATATTGTCATGTTGCTGTGAATAACGTACAAAATCTGCATTATAAGTTTACACACTACAAAGTAATATATCTTGAGAATAACGTACAAAATCTGCATTATAAGTTTACACACTACAAAGTGTGTGTGAGCTAAGCCGAGAATGATTCGAGCCACTTCGACCCTTTGGGGAAGAAATGTAGTAAAAGCCATTTTACAGGAGAGCGAAAAAGAAAAAGTTTTGGATATCCTTTTTTTTAATCTCATATTAATGCAGTGATTACAGATATACTAAAGATGGATGTAACGAGTTTTATATAATATATTCAACTTTAAATTCAATATCTTTGGTAGTTTAGAAGTTAGCATGGCTTATAAGTACTGCAAAAAAACCTGCATCCAATGGCTTTTACAGCAAAAATGTACTAATGGTACTAATAAGGTGGATTGCAACCAATAAAATAATTGCTGTATAAGCCAGAAGAAAATTTACTACGTACTACAAAAATCTAGTACCATCAGTGACTTTTACATCATATTTTAATAAAAAAAATCTTAAGCCTATTAAAAAATCAAGGTAGTAAAAACCACTTTCTTGCGAGTTTAAGGAAACGAAATATACAGAACAAGTCCGTAGAAAAGTCTGGGATTCCGCGAACTGCATTTATCAATCTATTGTTGGGTTATTTTGACCTAGATTACAAATATTATTTTACTTTAGATTAATGTGATGGGACAGCTGCGTTTCCTTCAGAAGCTTAAAGCTTGATGAAGTGTAGTCCAATCTTGTATTTGATATGGGGTTCAGTAAAATAAAAGAGGGTTGTTAGTTTTCGGCTTTTGGCAATGGTTTTCCAAAGCCTTCAAATATTAGAAACTCTGTAGACCATAACGTATAAACCTATTATTATAAAAACTAAATCGAACAAATTATCACTTTGACATAAACATCAGGGACAACACATTTAAAAAAAAAACCTCAACAAAGCAAAAATGTACATAAATAAAGAGCTCAAAATTCTAGTGAAATCAAAAATAGCATGAAGAATATCGAAGATGCAATATACTTCGCGTCTTTAGTAGTGTGCATTTCGTTAGGGAGGCTGTACAGATCTATCGAGAGTCCTCACGTTAAACGTAACTATGGGACGGGACTGGGAGTGCTTGTTGCCTGCCTCGTATGTGGTCGGATGATTATCCACTGCATGTTCATGATCTGGATTAATATTTTTATAATAAAATGCCTTAATAAGCGGTAAGTAAAGTCTGCTGTTACCATAACTTTTCGCCAATTCACTTATCTGCTCATCCCCAAAGGGTTTGTAGTGAAGGTCTGTTAAGGAAGGTGAGGTACTAAAATGTAGGTCTTGTAGGTACTTACCTATATTGCAGTGCAGGGTGGTGAAGGTTGCAAAACAACCTTTTCAAACTTTACTAGTCCAAGATGAGAATTACTCCTTCCAGAATTTTATTCTTATGTGTTAAACAATTCAATTCAATTCAATTCAAATATTTTTATTCATTGTAAAAACAGAATGTTTACCTAATGAACGTCAAAGTTGTTAGTTTCACAATTAATGGATTATGTGGAGAAGAAGCTAACAAAGAAACTCCACATTTATTCTTTTCAAAACACGTTTTAACTTAATTAACAGAGTTTTCAACTTAAAATATTAGTCATGAATGTGTTGAACACTAGTCACAATCGTCCTTTAAAGTCCTTTAAACTTTGGATTATGCAGTAAATACTTAGTTTGGGCATAATTATGGAAGGGCCGGTAAGGGACGTCCCAGGCGGACATACTTCGACCAAATAGGGGATGTATAAGCGAAGGGAACGGCGCCAGTGTGCCGCCGGATTAAGAATAGCGTCACTCCATTTTCTCCCGTGGATGTCGTAGAAAGAAATAAATTACCAGGAGACGGGCAGCAGCGTCTTCCTGAGATTCCAACATACTGCGATCGCCAACCCGCCTGCCAAGCGTGGCGATTATGGCAAAACTCCTCATGGTTATGAAAATCATGAGGGAGGCCCTTGTCCTGCAGTGGGCGTCAAATGGCTGATGATGAAGCGAAGGGAAATATAAAAAGTACCTGAAATCAGCGTGCTTGCATGCAACGACTAATTAATGTGGATGAAGCGAAAGAGATCTGTTAGGACCGTGGCAAGTGGGAGTCCCTGGTCTCTGCCCACCCCTCTGTTATACAGGCGGGAGTTTATGTTATTATCTACTTATTCGTCATATCATAATTCTTGTTTCAGCTACATCCACCAGCTGAGTTTCATCTTCACGTGGGCATATCTGACGTATCTACACATTTACGTCACACAATCTCTTTACGCGAAATGGATCCTTCAGACATTGGCGCTCAGGGTAGTGGGACTGGCGTTCGAAGTAAATAGACTGCAGAGGTTGAACAGGTTCCAAGTACCGTACACGACGTCGACAGCCACGTTGTTTAGGGAGAGCGATGTGAAGGTGAATTATGGCTTTGAACCCCCTGAAGTTATAAATGTGGAGCCCGCTCTAGTCGACATGATGTGCTACGCGGTCTACTTTATTGGAATACATAAAGGTAAGACATTCTTACTGTATGTCTAAGGCATATCAGATGCAAGTAGATACCTTATCTTACAAAATGGAGTTAGTCGGCTAATACATAAGCAGCCTATATACGTCCCACTGTAAGGCACAGGCCTTTTCTCAGGGAGAGTGTGGGCTAAATCACCACGCGTGCCCACCGCGGATTGACGATTTCAAGCGCTGAGGCTCAGACACTCAGGTTTCCTCACGATGTTTTCCTTGCTAATAATGTTTCGAATATTCAGAATCCGTTGTTGTGGAACAAGTGTTTTACAGAAAATACAAGAAAGAAAACAATAATTAAAGCTCTTGAAACGATTCCAGGTCCTTACTTCAGATGGAGCGTTTTCGACGACCACTTCAAAACCAACCCTGAAATAAACTGCTGCAGAGCCGTGACTATACAAAAGCTAAAAGCGGCCGCTCTGTGTGTCTTGGCTTATCTTGCGTTACAGTCTCAGTTTACAAGTGATGTAAGTTACCAATACACCTAAAAGTGAGTACCTGCCCATGACACCCTGATAGATGCTTAAAACCTAGTTTCCTTACCTAGACTCCTAGACTCTAAATTATGACCCGACTCAATAATCGGTTGAATACCCTTTCCTTAACTAAGACTAAATAAATAAAAAAAAGACAAAGGAGGCTCAAACAAGGGTCTGTTCAATTCAATTTACTACCGACCTACAGACTCGTGTCATCGCCCTTTGCTCTGCTACGTAAAACAAAATGGTGTCATTTCTATCGCTGTATCACAGCTCTATATTTTCATGCTCAGCAAACTTAGCAGGATGTTTAAGGCGAGAACAGAGAGTGATTAACCGGAGGCCTGTCCAGCAGTGGACGAATGTGGGCTGGTGAATTTCACTGGAACAGAACTCATCTTGCGGTTTTACCAGGTGGTCTTTCTACAAGAGATTCGGATCTGTACTGCGCCCACCTGTTACGACCCTCTAGTGAGGGATTGTACCAATATTTTATTTCAGATATACCGGGAAGAGAGTTTCTACAAGCTTCAGAACACAGACTACCGGTTTTTAACCAATCTCCCACTGTTGGTGACGTTCTTCCTTCAGTACCAAGTGGTGATGCTGCTTAGCTCCTGCGTTTGTACCGAGACTGGGTTCGGGATCTACCCGAATGGCTCCGTCTACTCGAGGATGCACGCGCTAGTCTCCAACATTCCCCAGTCGGCCACCTATGAGATGCTCAGCGTGGGGTTAGTGCTTCATCCTATCTAACCACTACTCCACTTCCTTCCTTATAAATACAAAAATGAAGTTACTATTCTGGTGGACGGACTTTCGACGGCGATAGCTGAGTAGATAAGTAACTTATCTAAGTTATTGCTCGAAAGACGACTTAGCTAAGATTTGACATAATATGAAACTACTCCCATGTTTTTGTCAGATCAACGCGCCTGGAAGCAGGCATCGAGCGCGAGTCCAACGTCGCGATATTCAAATGTTTCGACTACGAGAAACTAATCATCGGCCCTCGCATGAGGCACACGTTACGCAGCTGGGACATTCCCACGCAGTTCTGGTTCTGGGTTTACACGAATCAGTGCCTCGGAAATTGTAACAGAGAGATGAGGTTAGCCCGTTTTTATCTTGACGGTAAAAGGGGTGACGAGTTCATCACCACCTGGCATACTATATTCACTCGCCTGCTGCATTTAAAGGTTTACGTGAGGGAACTCGCATGCAAATTTTGATAATAATATGCTGTCGACTTTAGGTACTGAACTTGTAAGCGGCTCACGGTCAAATTAATTCTATTCAAATATCACCGAACGAATTCTTATGGTGGAAGTTCAAACCGAAGCGAACGTTATGGTTTAGTGGGCCAATAAGGATTGGACAATAGCCCTGTTCAGTGTGTCTCACAGTTCCGTTCGGATTGTCTCACAGTACCGTTCTTTGCTTGGTCTGTACCCATCCAAGACCCCATGTGACAAGCTCGCGAGTCGTAAAGGCACCACGGTGAGTGATATCGAGACATAGTAAAGTAGGACATCTTTACAAACAGGGAAATCAGTGAAAGCGTAGAAGTTTGTACTAAGTAGGTGTCAAATCAGTTGATCAAAGGAGTCCTGCTGTACTTTTTAAAGCTCGTTTAATAGGACATCCGATCCATAAAAACAGGTAAATCAGTAAGTGCTTAGTAGTCTAAGGAGGTGCCTGTCTGAGCTGATGAGTTGACAAAGGGAGTGCTGCTTTACTCTCAGAAGCAGAGTTAGATATAAGTACATTTATACGGGTCTAATCCGATGTGCGTGTGGATTTTTTTTAATGTAAATATATCATTTAGGGTGAGCACACTTCATTATATTAAAGAAAATACAAAAACCCAAAATATGTCCAAAATACAGGAAATTCACTGATTTCGTTGGTAGTTTGTGAGAACTGAGTGAGCACACGTATATTTTGTTTTATTTTTTTACATATACAGAGATTACTTTTATACCTAATTTATCTAGAACTTTTACTAAATGAACAGCATTTTTTATTTTTTTACAGAAAGGGTGCTGACTCAATCCACACGCACATTCTAATCCGGATTTTTCATTAGATAAACTCAGCAGCGTATTCTCGTTTAATACGATACAAATACTTCGATAAAAACTGAAAACTGTGAATGCGTAGCCATCTAAGCTGGTGCCAATGAGTTGTCCAAAGAAGTCCTACTGTACTTTCAGAAGCGCCTTCTCGTTTATAGCCTGGACGGTTTGGATCGGCCCCTCGATCCAGAACTTGATCATGTCGGCAACGCTCTGGGTGCACATCCACCTGGAGGCCGAGTACAGTGAACTATTCAATACCTCTGCTTTTTCGGTACGTATTACACTTTCATTGTTTGGCGGTTTTAATCTACAGCAATAGATGGGGTGCACCGTAACTATACACCTCTTCGTGCCAAGGCTGCTTTTACCTCTGAAATCTGTTTCGCTCGCAACATTTTTAATTATTGTAAAAAACCGCCCAAGTGCTAGTCGGACTCGCGAACGAAGGTCTCGGTACCATTATCTATACAACATTTGAATTGTTGACGATGAGTCAGTGACTGAGAGAGTCAGTCGTATTTAGTTTGGTGTGTTTGCGTTTAGCTAGGAACGTTGTGTTGAACATACGTTGGCAGATTTGATCGACATCTTGACTTTCTCTCTGCGAAGGAAAATCCTAAAATTAGGAGTTCGCTGTCCCGGTAAACTTCTTACCGCCCACAGAATCCGTTTATACGATTCTTGCATAACGCGATCTATTTTTAAAACACAACGTTCGCGCGCACAACGCCATCCCTTTTAAACTTAACACAAATATTATCCCACGAACGCATTACCGGGATATCAAGTAGTATGCTATGTCTCAATTCAGGTCTTTGTCTATCTGTATGCCAAGTTTCATGTAAATCCGTTCAGCCGTTATTGCGTGATTGAGTAACAAACATCCAAACCTCCAAACATCTTTACTAACTTTCACATTTATAATATTTGTAGGTAAGTGTTGACTTACCAGCAGTTGGCAGCAGTGCTCATTGTTCACGTTTGCTTGGGATGAATGTTTTTAACCAAGACTTCAATCAATCAATCAATCAGCCCGTATCCGCCCACGGCTGGATAAAGGCATCCCGCAAGGCACACCACTTCTTTCTGTCCTGCAATCTGCCTCAGATCGTCGGACCAGCGAGCTGGTGGGCGTCCTAAAGCAAGACTTGGCAATAATTAATTATTTTCAACCTCCAGGTAAAAGCACCGTGGGACATCGGCTACTCAATAATGCGTTTGTTTTGCCTCATTTACCTGACGCCGTGTTTCGTGCTTGACGACAGCCATCTGGTGTTGCGTTACTACAACTCAATATTCTGGGTGTACCACTGGGTCCTGTTCGCGCTGTTGGTGGCGGCTGTTGTTATCTGCAAGGCTAGGGCTCTGATGTCGTGATTGTTATTGTACGTGTCGAGGTAGTGTAAAATATACCGTGTGACGACTTATACTTAGCTGTGTTAATTTTGAGTTAAGTAGTTTCCTGGAACAGAGTGGAATATTGTACATGGTCTTTTGCAGTAGTTAATTTATTACCATTTACCGTTTACAGTTACCGTTACCGTTTACGAATACGGCTTCAAGTATTTAGAAGGGGCGCGAAAAACTTTCTAGATCAAAAGAAACGCGATAGACAATTTTTATGCAATATTTATTCCTATATTCTATTTGATATAATATAGGTATAATTAAAAGTATATTATTTGGTATAATTAAAAGTATATTATTATAAAGATGCTACTTTCCCAATAAACAGCATCTTTTACTTGGACACGTGTTGGAATAAATTCATTGAAGTTTCCAGGTGCGGAAAAAAACATTGTTCACCTAGTAAAACCGACTTTAAGCGACATTAATATTAGTAATACAGTTTCAACTGTAACAAGATTAGATTGCCAATTACTCTATCACAGAACATCTTTGTAAAATGGAAGACTATGACTGGTCTTACAAATTAGTCATAACAATATTGATACTTTGTCACTCATACTCGTAGCTATACTTGGTATCATAATTACACTCATAAGCTCTTCAAACTTCAATAAAAACAATCGATATAAACAACAAAATAACAAGATAAATACTAGGTAGTCATAACATTATGCTAGATTTTATGTACTTATTATTGTTCTAGATTCAAATTATTTGATATTGTCTTTACACAGTACCTAAATAATACAATTTTGCTAGCGTACTTACAATTTTAGCTCTTCAGCTTTTATATGTATGGTCGGATCTTCGATGGTCCGTTTATTCTGTATTATCCGCAGCTCTATCAAAGCAGGCGGGATCTTTCCGGTTGGTTGTGCAGCTGAAACAAAATGTCAACGTTATTTCAAAGAGTTTTCGGTCCTGGACCACCACAGACCACACCGGCAGACGGTGGTTGAGATCATCTCTGCACCGTTTCCTAGGCCGCCCTCGACTTCGATGTCTGTCTTGTGGCCGGGTGCATTGGACTGACATAAATAAATAACATCAAACGTTATGTTGAGTAACATAACCACTTGTCCTGGTCCCAAACTAGGATACGCTGTGCTATGGTAACCAGGCAAGGACATCATAAACATGGAAATGCACCCAGACTGAGGCCATTTAGTCCAGCCTAGCCAGCCTAGTCCCACTAGGGTGTTAGTACGTTGCTCGTAAATACAACTTGATTTTTGTCCTCTAAACATATTGGTAAAGTGTCGTTGAGATCCGGCATGTCGTTTGTGAATTAAAACCAAACTACGTTTTTATGGGAATTGCTCCTTGAGGCGCCTTAAACACAAACGAGATCGTGATTTGCTCAGCTCGTTCGCTTTTTCTTCTTTCTTTCTTCGTTTCTTCCTTCCATTTGTTTCACTAGCAACCTTGCATAGAGTGATAAAACCTTTACACCGGTTAAAACCGGTTAGGATTGATACTGCGTCCGTAAGGCGAATTACTAGACTAACTCACCTCTCGCTTTCTCATAAGTGTCTCTGACAATGGCATGTAGCGTGGCGATAGTCTTCTCCAACGTCAGCTTCAGATCGCTGTTGGTCTTGTGGTGCCATGCGAGGAACAGGGCCGCGAACAGATCACCTGTACCCGTGTACGTCGCGTCCACTTTCGGTATTTTTATCTGGTACGATTTACCTGAGAACGACAGCAAAGGTTGGAATGATGAAGACGGGCAGATATACAAAAGGAAGAAGAGATTGGAGGGCTCGAGATAGGTGAAACAAGATTGTGGAGGAGGCTAAGACACGCAAAGGGTTGTAGCCATACGAAGAAAGTAAGATTTTTTCTTAAAACCTTGGAATTATCATGATATCTTTTAATTTAACCGCACATATAGCATAAGCAGCCTATATACGTCCCACTGTAGGGCACAGGCTTTCTCTCAGGGAGAGAGTATGGGCTTAATCACCACGCGTGCCCACCGCGGATTGGCGATTTCAAGCGCTGAGGTATGTGAATAGCCTGAACACTCAGGTTTCCTCACGATGTTTTCCTTCACGGTTAGCGAGTGCTACTATAACTTTACAAATGTACAAAACAAAGTCATAGGTACATGCCCGCACTGGGAATCGAACCTGGGCCTCGCTTCAGTGTCCAATGTTCTACCCACTAGGCTACCACCGCTCCCGCACATAGTTATGAAATATTCTTATCTCTTCTATATAGAAGTGTTGCAACTGTGGTAATAAAAGAGTAAAGTCCTATTATTTCCATGCTGTGGCAAAACTATCATAAACACTTTTATTACATGAAATAAGCAGTCCTTATCATCGCGTTTCATAATACCAACGTACCTAACTCGGAAATATGATATCGGCGCTGAGTTTCGTAAGACTCCGATCGAAGTTTATTATGACAATTCGATGTACATTGCGCAGCAGAGTCTTTCTACTCTAATCTGAGGGTCAATCGACTTTGCAATGTCATAGTAAACCAAGAATTGTAGTTCTATGAAACAGGCCCCAGCGTGTTATTTACCTTAACAAATGACACTTACCAACTAAAATGGTCATAAACTCAAGAGTTATCTATCTTATGACTGTTAAGTCGTAAGATGGATAACTCTTTAATTGCACACCAATAGTAATTGCCTGATTTGCAATCACAGAAACTAAATACCAAAATTTTTGTACAGTCGCCAAATCACATCAACCTTTACAATTTTTGCTATCACCCGTAATGTAACTGAGTAGAGAGCACGCGTTTATTTGTTGATATGCTGTCAACTGTACCTACTCTTCAGATGGTTGATTAACAATTAACTATGAGATCAATCAATCAGTTATTTAATGTTACATGAATGAATGACTGATTGATATATTAACAACCACATTACTATCATATCAATCAATCATTTACTGTTAAAATATTCATGATAATTGATATGATCGCAATGTGGTTGTTATAATATAACATCTAAATAATAGGTAGGTACAATGTATTTTAACTGTACATTCTTTGTGATTCCGAAAATCGGGTTTTAACCAATAGTGTTTGTCTAAAACTACGTGAAGTAAGTACCTATATGTGTGGCGTCGCGTGGGTATTGTACTAACCTTTAGTACTGGCGATTCCAATCATGTTTTGATCGCCGCCCAATTCGGAGCTCGAAAGGGCAACAGTCTTGACCCCCTTATCGTGCAGTAGTTGAATGACGTGTACTGCGTCTTCCAGTGTCTTCACGGAGTGTCCGGTCATCAACTCGGCCTCGAATTGGTTCGGCGTGAGGACGTCAGCCAGCGGGACGATGTGATCCCTGTACACTGACAGCATCTCTTGAGGGACGTACATCCGCCCGTTGTCACCCATTACTGGGTCGCAAACTGGAAATAAGAGGGTTTAAAACCTGTAAAAATTATCCTGGAGTTGGGAATGTTCTGGATAAATCTCGAGGATTTTCCGTTAGTACCACAGAGCTGAAAAAGAAGGTACCAAACGGAGTACTTTTTTTTACTCTAGCGTCTTTTGTACATATAGTGACGATAGCAGTACCATTGTGCCCATTTTAAAACAAACCATACAACCACCAATCAGGGCCTAGATTCTGTTAATGCATTGTAGTAACATGACAACTGCATGAACATGGCGGTTTTCATTTCATGCCTGCTTTAAGTCTACGCGGGCACACCCATCAAACCTTCTAGGCGTCAATGGTACGAAAAAACACGTCACGTGACCCGACAGTGTACCTGTCATTATACTACAATGCACTAACAGAATCGAGGCCCTGATTGATTGACTATATGAAATCTCGGAATTTATCGATCCCACGTAAAAGTTACGTATGAGAAAGTTGTGGAAAATTTATGAATTACAAGGATCTTTGTATGTAGGTATATACTAAATTGCGTGTGAACGCAATATCACTTAACAGCCATTACCAACTGTGCGTAGGTATCTAATTAATGGGCAATCAGAACCAAGTGGCTTACACTGCATTTGTTTCGCAACAAACGTCTTGACTTCATTAGTGATTTGGCAAATAATGATAAGTTGGAAAATACGAATTCCAGTTACACGTTTACCACGTGTAGAGGGCTGAAACGATTTGAATGAGAGGAAAACCGATGTCTAAGATTTGTAGGTATCCAAGGAGAGTAATCAATTAGGGACATGTTTTCTCTTCACCGGGAAATAAAGCTACTTTTTACGTCATTATATTTTCTGTTACTACTTCCTGCCGGTTTCAAGCAAACAAACAATTTATGAATTTACTGTTAACTGCTGTCAGTTCTTTTTTTCTATGCATTTTGAAAGAGAGGGTCAGTGTCCGTTGTACTGTACCTACAGATATCTGCTGCTTCATCATCATCAGCCGTTTGACGCCCACTGCAGGACATAAGCCTCCATCATGGTTTTTAACCAAGAAGGGTTTTGCCGTAATCGCCACGCTTGGCAGACGGTATCCGTCTCCTGGTAATGTCGCTAAGTCGCCTTCTGCGACATCCACGGAAGGAAATAGAGTAACGCTATTCTTAATCCGGCGCCACACGCCAATAAATGAAATAAGTAATTATCAAATCAAATCAAATCAAATCAAATCAAATCAAATATCATTTAATCCAAAGAGAAATGTACAAACACACTTAATGTACCTAAGTACGGTGAAGCTATATAATATAAAGATTTGGTACGGTACATTTAAGTAGGGAGACGAGCTGACACCCTTGCTAGATTAATATTAATCTGTGTTAAGGAGTGTCAGGCCCAAAACCCGTTATAAATTAAGGGGTGACTATTAGGTTGCAACTTCAAATAGGTAGGCTGTGAGTTCCAACATAAAGAAAATAACCAGACAGACAATCGATTCAATAAAGTCGTCGGCCAAGGCGGAGATGGTGGGATAATCTTTCAACCTTCTTGCCCGAATGGGAGATGACTGCTCAAGACAGGGAGGAGAGGAATATCATGGAGGAGGGCTTTGCCCAGCAGTAGGCCACAAAAACGGCTATCTAAAAAAAACTGTTGTTTTTGCTACTAATGTTCACTGTGCAGCGCGGGGAGGGACGTTACTAAACAGAAAAAATTAGTCAATTCTATTTAGCTTGTCCAATAAACCATTTAGCTATGATCTCAACTGTAACTAGAAACTGACTCATTTCACTGGGGAATTGCTGAAATACAGGTGACAAGCCTAGCACAGCAACAGAAGCTAACGCATTGTTTTGATGCCATATTTTTACGGTCTTATTTGTGAATGCGCCGTTCCTTAAAACACTAAAATAGTCTGTGGTGTGATTTTACAAGGACAAGACTTAAACTGCCTCTGAAGAGTGTATTGGAGTAATCGTGTTTTTATAAATGGGACCGTTAGTGTTTAGTGTCTTTTTATTTTTATATTTTCAGGCGTTTCATGTGTTAGTTTCGCCCAAGTGTGTAAATGTGTGTTTTGGCGTGTAAATAAAACATTATCATATCTTATTGTAATAATGTTGATTCATAAATCAGTTTTAGTAGTAGATTGTATCAATACTGTAAGGTATCTGGAAATAAATTGTTCTTATTCTTATTTAATAGTTAACTTGCGGACTGCCACTAAAGACATTTTAACGACACCATACAGTTATACGTTAACGTGTCCAATCGCGATTGTTTAAACATAATAATATGTTTTAACAATAATTTTATTAAAAAAACAATTTGCTAAACTAATTAGAACATTCATTGTTGCAACCAACAATTTAAATGGGCAAAGTTAATAGAATAACAAAGACAGTGCTATAAGCAAGCATGATTAATTTGTTGATATTGCAGTAAAGGCAGTAGTATTGGAATAATCAAAAATCCCAGTCCACTCTTCCATTCATTCGTTCAGATTCATTCTTTTTACTTTCAATCATTCAATCGTTCATTCGTAAAAATGTCGGCCGCTAGTCGGTACTGTAAAATTAATAAAACAATTTTTCCACTGTTCACACGTTTTTCTCTGCGCCCATTCCAACAGGTTATGGGCCCAGGGCACGATTTAAATAAGTTATAATTAAGTTCCTGCTATCCGTCTAAAATACGGATATGAACAACGGAGATACGAGGCAAACGAAACATCCAGCAATTTAACGGCGAACGTCTTCAAGTCTTTGTTAGAAGAACTGCAAGTGGCCATCGTCGTTGAACAACCAGTGCCGGATAATCCAGACGCAATGTGGCTAAAGAAAAACCAAACTGCAAAAGGTACAATTATCGAATATTTAAATTTCGCGAAAGACGCTGCAACGGCCAAATTAATTTTCGATAACTTCGATAAAATCTACGAGAGACGAAGCCTGGCCACGCAATTAGCACTACGCAAGCAATTGCTGAATCTTAAACTGCAACCAAATGTTCCTTGCTTCAACTTGACCACAAAGTGAAGCTGAAAGGTGAACCTACAACAGAGCTCAAGGTTTTGCATACAGGTCCGAGGAATTTCTCATTTCCAAAATCACAAGGAAATTTTTCTAAGAAAAAAAAAACTACCCTCAACCGAACAAAAACTTTCATACCGGAAATTCAACTCACAAAATTTCAAAAATGTACTGCGATCACTGTGGGTGCCGAAATCATCTCAAGAATGACTGTCGCTACCTCAAGAAGATCCAGCAAGACTGGGCTGGGAGCAGCGGCAGCGGCTACAAGAGGACGGCGCACAACACGTTGTGCAACAATGACGAGGGCGGTTTCGCTTTTATGGTTTCACCCGATTGTAAGTTATCTGACCCTATTAGTAATTCTACTAATATGGAAATTTCTTTCCTCTTAGATTCGGGTGCCACGGATCATATTATGAATTGACGTGTTTACAACGTACACGGAACTATCGACGCCTCTCAAGATCGGAGTTGCGAAAAACGGCGAGTCCATACAAGCCTACGGTAAAGGCAGCATAAAGGTAACAACCGATTTAGGTATTGAAGGCTCGATTGATGATGTATTGTTTTCGTCCGAGGTACGTCATAATTTACTTTCTGTAAGTAAGATGCAACGTGCAGGTATGACAGTGGTTTTTGGCAACAAACGGTGTGCAAGTCCATCATAAAGACAAGTGCATCATGACCGGGGAGAATTGCAACAACCTTTTTGGCAAAATTTTAAAGTAAATAAACTTAATATTCACTTGACTCAAAATTCCTCTGACGCCTATAGTTTGTGATATAGCCGACTCGGACATGTAAACAAACAAAGGTTTGGAATTTTAAAGGATAAAAATAGATGAAAGTGACCAGTCTTTGATAAACAACATAAACCCCAGCGATACTATTTGTGAACCTTGTATTCTTGGTAAACAATCACGTCTCTCGTTTGCAAAAACTAAAGATAACAATAGTAAACACCAGAATCGACCCCTTTATAATATTATTCACTCGGACGTTTGTTGTCCGATAACGCCTACCACCTTTGATGACAAAACCTACTTTGTTACTTTTATGGATGATTACACTCATTCTACTGTGACCTACTTAATGAATGCAAAATCGGAAGTGCTAAAATATTTTTAAAGAGTTTGTTGCCAGGAGTGAGAACTTATTCAATACGAAAGTCACAAATCTGTACTGCGACAATGGTAGAGAATATCTTTCAACAGAATTTAACGAGTTTTGTGTTTCCAAGGGTATCTCGTACCACCTAAAAGGTACCATATACGCCGCAACAAAATGGTGTGTCGGAGCGTATGAATCGCTAACCGAAATGGCTAGAACCATGGTTGAAAGTTCGAAATTAGAAAAGTATTTTTGGTGGTAAGCCATACTAATAGCTACCTACCTAATAAATAGTCTCCCTACTAAAGCTCTGACCAGCAACAAAACACCATACGAAATGTGGCATAATAACAAACCTAAAATTTGGTGCAACGGCTTATGTCCATGACAAAACGAGAAGAACAAAGTTTGACAGTAAATCGTTTAAAGCAATACTAGTCGGATACGACAACAATGGTCATAAACTATTCAACGTTCAAAATGGCCAATTTTTCATTGCCCGTGATATTATATTCGATGAGTCAAAATTTGTTCAATCAAGGCCGACAAACCAAAACACACAAATTCCCGCCAAAGTTGACAAGCCTATCGGTGATAATAAGTCAGCAGGCACGAAACACAAGATTCTTCCCGATGACCAATCGGATGCTGAGAATTCGCCAAACAAAATAAAGCGAAGTGAAAGAATAAAAAAAAAAAAACTACCCTCAGTCGATTATAAACAGATGAGCGATACAGATTTGTGTTACTTAGCACTCACGACTGCTCAGCCGTTACCTAGTAACTATAGTGATATTTCAAACAGGGATGATAGTGACAAATGGTTAAAAGCTAAATAAAAATCAACCATGGGTTCTAGTGAAAAAAAAAAACCCCAAAATGTAAATATTATTGGTTGTAAATGGGTATTCACGATAAAAATTAATGAGTTAGGAGAACCAACTCGTTACAAGGTGCGTTTAGTTACTCAAAAGTACCTTGAAGACTTTGATGAAACGTTGCGTTTACGTACGTTTGTACGTATTTCTACTTTTAGATTTATATTAGCGTTTGCAAATCAGCATAGCTTGCAAGTACATCACTTGGACGTCCAAACTGCGTTTTTGAACGGAGTTCTCGAGAATGACATTTACATGGAGGTGCTTCAGGGTGTTTTTGCAGAACCAAACCAAGTAGGTATGCAAGTTAAATAAGTCCTTGTACGATTTAAAACAAGCTTCTCGATGCTGGTACAAGCGTTTTGACCACGCTCTTAAAGAACTTGGTTTTAAAAATTCAGAGGTAGCCTTGTTTGTATATACTTGATAAAAAAAAATGATGGTAATGTATATTTAATATTATACGTCGATGATTTGATTTTATGTACAAACCGAAATACTAATTTGAAAGACTGATTTGAATTAAATAAAACTACTCTTGGGCATTAGAGTAAACATAACAGAAGCTACAATAACTTTGGACCAGTCAGTCTACTTGAACAATGTTTTAAGCAAGTTTTCCATGAGTGATTGCAATCCGACAAAGTCACCGTTCCCATCAAAATTAGATCACTTGGCTCTTAATTCCGACACACACTTTGACGCTTCTTTCAGGAACGTCATAGGATGCCTTATGTACGCAATGCTTTGCGCACAGCCAGATATTTGCTCAGCAATCAGTATTCTGAGCAGATATCAAAGCAAAAAAAAAAAATTATAATAAACTATGGAAATGCTTAAAACATCTTTTAAGATACATAAAAGGCACTATAAATTTTAAGTTGACCTACAAAAGGTGCGACTATCATCAAATAGTTCAAGGCTATTCAGATTTCCATGCAGGGCAGGCGACGAAATTGATCGTAAAAGCACAACGGGATACGTATTCCAAGTGTTTGATAACTGTGTAATGTCATGGAATACTCGCAAACAAAACACAGTCGCCGCCTCCTCAATCGAAGCTGAATATATGGCTCTTTTCGAAGCTGTGAGAGAAGCTAAATGGATAAAATCATTGCTAAATAGTATTAAAATCCAATTACCAATGCATATCCCTTTATATGAAGATAACAACAGTTGTATAAGCATTGAAAACAACCCCACTAGCCATAAAAGGTCTAAGCACATAGATATAAAATATCATTTCAAACGTGAACAAATTACTAAGAAAGTAATAAAGCTAGAGTATGTTTCCATAGAACATCAACTAGCTGATATCTTCACGAAAATGATACCATCAGGGAAATTACTACAATTAAGATCAAAGTTAAGCTTGATTGAATTTGATAATGTTTGTGATATACCGAATGATTAAAAGGTACTAAAATAATTAAAACAGAATATTGAGAGCAGAATGTATAATTTATTTCTAATAATATAAATACATATTGTGATAATTATTGCCTAATCGCATTATATAAGACTAGAATTTTTGAGGGGGACTATTGGAATAATCAAAAATCCCAGTCCACTCTTCCATTCATTCGTTCAGATTCATTCTTTTTACTTTCAATCATTCAATCGTTCATTCGTAAAAATGTCGGCCGCTAGTCGGTACTGTAAAATTAATAAAACAATTTTTCCACTGTTCACACGTTTTTCTCTGCGCCCATTCCAACAAGTAGCACAGAAATTTAAAATTTCTGCGATCACTAAGAAACAAACATAATTATATATTTTTTCTGTTAACGAAATAAATGGGTGACATGAGCGAACATTGAGCGAGGGTAACTATTTCCAAATAATATATTACATAAACTCACACTTGTATCTCTAAGAGTAGGCAGGGATCAGAGTATGCTACTTGCTGCGATCCTAACATCTTTCGCTTCATCAACAAGGTCTTCGCACGTAACATCGCCACGGGCTGCTTTTACCACAATGCAGGACCGACCGCATAATAAGGTGCCAAACGATATTAAGGACATGCATTTAAATTTATTCAAAAGCAGTTTATTTATGTTACTGATTGATAAATGTTACTACCGAATTATTGACTTTTTAGAGGATAAAAAAATTTATGTGTAACTTAATTTTAATATTTAATCACAACAATTTTATAATTTTAATTTGACATACAAATACATAATTATTGTATACTTGCATGAATATTCGTAAGCCTAGACGGGCAGCACATGGAATACACTGAAACTCTGTATAAAGATCTCTATTTTATTTACCCATGTACATGAATAAACGATACTTTACTTTACTTCATTAGCCGCAGCATTGCATGCACAGCAATTTCGGATAATTAATTAATTTCTGCATAATAAATAACTTACCATAAATCAAGTTACGGTTCTTTGTTTTCAATTTCTTGATGATATCAGCAATTTGCATTAACGACTCTGGCGATCTTGAGTAACCTGTGATAAGATGTGTGTAGTAGTCAACTTCATTCAGAGTTAGACCCTCAATAAGATCCGCCATCTCATCATCTTTCAGGACATTGCCACGGATGTTCTTGTAGGCTGTATGAGTTGAGAACTGGACAGTATTTATGGAGTCCACTTCAAAGCCTAAGAGCTGCAATGTATACAAAAGTTACGGTTTAGTAATAGTAATATTAACCTCCTCAGTCCTTGAAAATAACACTGATTTTTAGGGTTCCGTAATCGACAAGGAACCCTTATAGTTTCGCCATGTGCGTCCATCTGTCTGTTTGTCTGTCTGTCTGTCTGTCCGTCTGTCTGTCTGTCCTTCTGTCTGTCTGTGCGTCTCTCTGTCTGTCTGTACAGTCTGTCTGTCCGCGGCCTATCTGAAGAGACGATTAGTACGACAAAGCTCAAATGAAAAGCAAAAATGAAATGTTAAAATATATTTTTTTGTAGGATTAACCCCCCCCCCTACACTTAAATTGATTATTATTAAGCAACCTATATACGTCCCACTGTAGGGCACAGGCTTTGTCTCAGATAGAGAGTATAGGCTTAATCACCACGCGTGCCCATCGCGGAATGGCGATTTCAAGCGCTGAGGTATGTGCATAGCTCAGATGCTCAGGTTTCCTCACAGTTTTTCTCGTCTGCATCATAGTGTCGTTGGATCGGTCGTTATTAAAATACTGTGGGTGTAGGAAGATCATTTTTTGATTTAGGGTTCCGTCTGCGGAGCTTTAAAGCGCAAATTTTTGTCTGGGTAGGGCGTCCCCCCCTCTTCTGGCTAAGCGGTTGATTGTAGAAACGTGAAAAAATTCAGGAAAATAGCACATACAATGAATTTAAAAGGAAAACTATCACGGCTTACAAGTTAACGAGTAATAAGCGACCAACTTATAAAAGGAACACTTTGTACAAAATGCATTGAATATTACGTTGATGAAGTTGTTAGTTCTGTAAGGCAGATAAAACCCCTTTTCTCTATGGAACCCTACACTGCACGTGGCCTGACACGCACTTGGCCGGTTTTTAATTGTAATTTTCAAGGTCAGGAATGAGGAGGTCAAGTTCAGCAGTAGTGTATTGGTGGTACCCGAGACTCATGTGTAAGGTTCTGGGTAGGAATCCCGTCATGAAAAGATAACCTTGTTTTCTAAGCCTTACATTTCTAATTTGGGAATTTGTAGTATGAAGCAATACCACACATCACTCAAAATAGTTGCATTTAAACAATAAACTTGGTTGCAACTACTAGGTAATTAATTGCTCAATAAAAATAACAACTTTAAATTAGCAATGATTTGTCTCACCACCATACTGGAAAGGAAGAGTAACAATTCAATCACCTAGATACGAGGAGCGGTGGTAGCGGAACGGTAGATCGCCGGCTTATCATTCGAGAGGTCGTGGGTTCGAATCCTGGCATGTAATAATGATTTTTTTTCTAAGTTACATACTTTTGCAAAGTTGTAGTAGCAAAACCCCTCGCTAACGGTGAAGGAAAACATCGTGAGGAAACCCTAGTGTCTGAGATATCTACATACCTTAGCGCTTGCTACGGCCCAACTATGAGGCTAAGTGCGGAACTCTCAGGTCGAACTATAACACCTACAGATACAACCTTACTTATGATTACAACCTTTACTGCCTTTTTACTTTTACAACATTACTTTCACCTGGGTCCTTTGGCAACACGATGTTTGCATCATATCTCCAGCATATGCCCAGTTGGCTGCAGCCTTTTTTGTGCAGAGGTCCAAAAAAGGGCCAATTTTCGGGCGCCCCTATTTTAAATTTCGAATAACCGAAAAAATATACTAAAATTGGATTACAAAAAGACTGCCTATTCTAAATTTCATGAAAATCGGCCAGTAAAGAAAAAAGTTAGCCTACTTGTCTAAGAAAAGGCGTTCGAAATTAAAAAAAATTGGCTTCAAAGGATGGCTGTATATCATTTTCGACAACTTTTTCATACATTACCTTAGGTGCTATAGTTTCTGATGTAATCAGTCAGTCAATCAGTGAATAGATGATTAATCAGTCAGTCAATCAGTGAGTATACCGGGTTGTAGCTACATATATTAGTAATAAGTGGATATTATAGGTGTTATTATTTCTAGTTGTACCTACTAAATATTGGTTTGGTTCTTCTGAGGAAGTATTATTATTTGCGTAAGCTTGATCCGTAAGCTCCACAATCAATAAAATGACATATTGCGAACTGTACTGTACTTTAAATTTTTTTAACTTTTAAATGTGATTCCTGGTGTACAAAAAAGAGAATTCTATCTACCTATATACAGGGCGTCCCAAAGTTATGGGCCATGAAGGGAAAGTACCTTAAATATCGTAGATAGGGTATTTTGCTGAAAGAAGACTTTATGTTATTTTTAAAAGTTAGTAATTCTGCATTCAAAGATTTTCTAAAAATTACTTGCCTTGTCTGGGAATCGAACCGACTTAAATGTAAATAAAAAAACACCCCTAATTTTATGATGCCAATCGAAAGAATGGCCAAAAAATAATAACTCTTCTTAAATAACATAGTAAAAGAAAAAAGAAAAGAAAGGAACAGCGTGAAATTAATAATTTTAATCAAATTAAAAACATACATGAAACTGCCGTAGTCAATTAAGTGGGTATTTTTTTGTTAATTAATTAATTAAATGCTCAAAATGTGATCCCTCTTGTCTTACGCAAATCGCCAATCTTTTAATGAGTCCGCTGCCTGTTGATTTTCTTATCTTTTTATGGTGAATACTCGATATGATATGGCACAATCCTGTTTGTAACTCGCCCACGTTCTCATATCGCTTTTTGTATAGCATATCTTTCACGTATCCCCAAAAGAAGAAATCTAATGGTGTAAGGCCCGGGGATCTGGCCGGCCATCTAATCGGTCCATTCGTACCAATCCAAGTAGGAAAACATTCATTAAGAAAATCTGCTGCTCTCCGACTATTATGAGCCGGAGCTACATCTTGTTGGAAAATTAAGTTTTCTTGCTCCGCAGCGGAAATATTTCTTATCTCATCTCTTACAATTTGAAGTATTTCTAAATACTTTTCTGTGTTCAAGGTTCCATGGTAAAAATGGATTAAGAAAACCCGGTTTTTTAATAGTCCGCACCAACAGTTGAATGAAAACCGCACTTGGTTATTCGTTTCAGTGATTCGTAGGGGATTTTCTTTAGACCAAATACGATTATTGTGGCGGTTATACATACCGTTATTGCTAAAGTTAGATTCGTCTGTCCAAATAACATTATCCAAAAAATTTGGATTTTCGAGCAAGCGTGCCTGGATATCAAGACAGAAATTTTTTCTCCTTTCTGTATCGCCTGGAAGTAATTTTTGAACCAATCGTCCTTCAACATAACTCTTGAAACCGTGTTTTTTTAATACACGATGTATTTTACTTTTTGAAACTCCAATTTCATCTTCTCCTTCTCTCACCGATGTTTTCGGAAAAGCCGAAAAGTTAATTAAAATATCAAGTTCTTCGTCGTTGATCGTATGGTTTTCTTGCTGTGGTTCTCTTGAGCGTTTATCGAAACGTCCCAGAGTTTTCAAATTATTCACAAGCCTTTTCAAAACCTTACGAGACGGTGTTTGTCTGTCAGGATATTTTACGCTATACCAGCGCAAACTTCGAGAGATATCTTTATCGTTCAAAAAATATGCTTCCATTAGATCAAAACTTACTTGATATGCCATGTCCGCAATAAATTAACAAAATAACACGTGTGTAAGTGAATTAAAACTAAACAGATAAATATCGGAAAAGCAAATTCTTGCACAGACTGCTCCATTTTCAAATTTAAGAACAACAAGCAAACAATTGCATAGACTGTTCCATTTTCAAATTTAAGAACAACATTTAAAAATTTGTCTTCTTTTTAAAATATCTTAAAAAGCATGCATTCAAACAAACGCTCTCATAAATTGTTACATTTTCAAATTTAACAAGAACATTATTTTTGTTTTAAATTTGGCTTGTGTCTAGCTTACCAAGGACGTATTGAAATACTAAATTTTATCATTTTATCTACACTTCCACTCATAATAAGGAAAACTATGCTATAAAGTATTTTATGAAGTGGGTACTTATTTACGAATAATCAATGCTATCTATGGAATGATAATATCGCTACTTTTCGAACGTCGTCGTCGGCAATAAAAAAACTTTCTTGAAATTTGACTCAAACATTTTACATTGTTCCTTTCTTTTAAAATACTATGTTACTTAAGAAGAGTTATAAGTTTTTGGCCATTATTTCGATTGGCATCATAAAAGTAGGGGTGTTTTTTTTTTTTATTTAAGTTGGTTCGATTCCCAGACAAGGCAAGTATTTTTTAGAAAATCTTTGAATGCAGAATTACTAACTTTTAAAAATAACATAAAGTCTTCTTTCAGCAAAATACCCTATCTACGATATTTAAGGTACTTTCCCTTCATGGCCCATAACTTTGGGACGCCCTGTATATGCTAAAAGATTACATAACATACCCATCCACTCACCCATGCACTCTACACCCATCCTCTTAATAGAGGCCATAATCCTCAGCATTTAGAGACCAGCTCATTGGATTGGATTTGGTGTTACAAGTAGTTTGGTGTTTTCAAAGAGAGCTAAAGAAGTGAAGAGTTAAGGTAAATAAATGTGACATGCATAATGATGAATAATGATGGAATGTTATAAAGGACCTACTGATTATATGCACCTTTTCATATTTAATTATCCCACAAGGAATGAGCAGTATTTATTTGTCAATTCACTTGCACACTGGAATTTGTATTGCCAAGTTATCCCCTCCACCCAGATATTGTCTACTATCTGCACATCTCTGTGAGGCTTACCCCCGGTTTCTCATACACTAACAAGCTGTTAATCTACTGTTAACAGCTGTCAGTGGTTTTTTTCTGTATGCGCTTTGGTCAATTGACAGCTGTTAACAGTAGATTAACAGCGTGTTAGTGTATGAGAAACTGGGGGTTAGTTTTTGGATCAAAATGAAGCCTCATAGAGATGTGCATTTCTTTTCTTCAACTAACACCACATACACACACAGCTTATAAACAAGTTTTCTTTCTGAGGATCCTAACATTTCTCACTGTTAGTGTGTTGTATTATGTACTTACTAATACTACTACTACAAATTTACAAATTAATATATGTAGCATAGAAAACAATGCAACGAACGAACAGAACCCACGACCTCTCAGAAGCCACCTAGATAAGAAAATTTACCTGAAGTGGAAATACAGCGCTCTTGTTGCCAACATAACCATGGACTACATGGCTTTGGATTGAAAGAACCTTAGGCGTAGATTCTAGGGACATTTTGCAATGGAGCTGGCAATGGCAGCTCATTCTGTAAAACCGTTTTACTAACTTTAGTAGGTAAATAATGTATATGCGATACTTTGCTACATTCAATGCGAAAATCATCTTACCAGTTATGCAGAACGTAAGACAATATCTCTGCCACGCGGAATTAAATACAGTAAGCAGAGCAGTTTGCAAAGAGATCACGATTAGGAATGGTTTAGGAATAATATGAAATATCACAATTAATTCAAGACTGCTGATATCACAAGCAGCGACCACAGGCAGTTATCACCAGTGACCACAGGCCACAGGCTAGTGATTATATTCTCTGTGCCACAGGCCACAGACAGACTCACAGAGAATATATGGACAGACTGACAGAACACATCTAGTAATTCTGCCAATGTCAGGGTTACATAAAGTAACAGCTCAGGGAATGGTCAGTTATTTAAGTTTTACTCTGTTGAGCTATTGACCTGTGAACAAACATAGACAAATATATAAATACAAATATCTGGTTAGTAACACATCACAATTTGATATTGTTATTGGAAAAGAAATTAGAGATAAATGTGATAAGCGGGGAACGAACTAAGGTTAATAACGACTTAAAATTTATGGGTTTGGGGATATCTGGAGGAAGGAGGTCGTACAGAGAAGGCAGTTTAGGGCAATTGAAAAACAAATGATCAACGGTGCCCTCTTCGAGTCCACACTCACAGAGGGAGTGGTCCCGCACCCTTAATTTTGCGAGATGTACCGGTGTGCTAGCGTGGCCGATTCTTAGTCTGCATATCGAGGAAGTAACGCGTTTACTAGCAGATCTAAACTTGAAGAACCATGGTCTTCTTGGAATTGTGGGCTGAATGTCCCCGTAATATTTTCCGACAATTTTACGAGATCGATCCCAGGTTTCTGTCCAAGAATTCATTAGACTTGTTTTTGCCTGCGCACAAACATCATGGGAAAAGATCGTGTGCTTTTCTACACCGGTTCTGATGGCAAGCCTCGCCGCAAAATCTGCAGTTTCATTACCAGAAATATTACTGTGACCCGGAATCCAAACCACCACTATATCAAACCCTTTTTGCTTGCACCTGAAAAGTGCCTCTTTGATCTGAAATATGCATGGAAACTTTATTTTCGATCTGAAAGGGTTTGCTAATAGGGCTTATAAACAACTTTTGGAGTCTGACAGAATAACGGTCTTAAGAAGATTATGGCCTTCCGCAAAAGCTATAGCCTCAAGAATAGCGTGTGCTTCGCCCGTGAAGATTGAAGTTGAGGGCGGTAACTTAAAGCTAAGTACTATTCTGCTGTTTGGGAACCATACCGCCGCGCCTACCGGGTCAGTATCTGATAATCTAGAAGCATCCGTGTAGAAAGTGGCGAATTCTTTCCAATTTCTATCTATCTCTCTTCTAAGTTGCATATTGGCGGATGGCGAATCCTTTTCTATGCCAAGGTCAAGAACCACATTGGGTTTGTATAGGATAACCTCGTATTGAAGGGCAAACAATGGGTTTAGACTGGTTTGAAAAATGGGACAAGGTAGTGACGTAAATCGCCTAAAGCTCTTGAGAATCCTAGGTGGATCCTTATGTGTCCAATATTTGGATGATAATATTTTCTCTGATAGGAGACGAAGCTTGTCTATCAAAGGGTGATTAGCTGACTGCAAAATTTTAGCCATAAATCTATCCGAGAGCATTTGTCTTCGCAATTCTAGTGGAGGTTCGGAACACTCGACCTGGAGTGCGTTTATAGGGGAAGATTTCATCGCACCCAGGATAATCCTCATACACTTAGATTGGATTTTGTCCAATGATTGGAGTGTTGTTTTGCTACACGGTTCGAGTAGGAATGTGCCGTAATCCATGTGACTTCGGACAATAGCATTATACAGGAGCTTTTGGGAATACGGGTGAGAGCCCCACCATACACCCGAAAGAGCACGAAGAATATTGAGGTTTTTCTCGCACTTCTTTATTACTCTGCTCAAGTGTGGAATTCCTGTCATTCTACAGTCCAGGGTCACGCCTAAGAACTTGACGTCTTCATGGATTGGGATGGTCTCTCCATTGCATGAGACTGAGACGTCGGGTATATTGCGTTTACGGGTGAACACTACTACCCTGCTTTTGGGAATCGATAGAGTCAGGCCATGAGAGGAAAGCCAGTCCGAAAGGTAGAACATAGCAGAGTTTAATCTAGAGTTAGCGATGTTTGGATCAGACACAGAAATGTACAAGGCCAGGTCATCGGCGTATTGTAGAACGGAACAAAATGAGTTTACAGAGAGTTCCAGATCGGAAGTATAAATGCTATACAGCAAAGGACTCAAAATTGAGCCTTGAGGGAGACCTTTCCAGATGTTTCTGGGTTGTAGATAATCTACTGACGTACGGACAACTACGGACCTACACAACAACAGGTTCGTAACTAAATGGACTATCCTCGAAGGGATACTCAGCTGTAGCATTTTCTGCCTGAGTAGAGGAAGTAACACGTTGTCGTACGCGGAGGAGATGTCCAGGAAAACACCCACAAGATAGTCGTTATCCGAGAAGGCCAGGCGGATATCTGTTATAAGAACGCTCAAACTATCCATTGTGCCCAAACCTTTGCGGAACCCAAATTGGCTTCGTGCTAAGATACTCTTATGTTCAACAAACCATTCCAGCCTATTTTTGATCAGGTGTTCCATGATTTTCGCTAAACATGAAGATAGGGCTATGGGCCTATAATTTTCTGGGTCACCACTCTGCTTTCCTGGTTTTAAAATAGGGATGACTATTTGCGAACGCCACTCTTCCGGCGGTAAACCCGATAAGAGGACTTTGTTAGCTAATTTGAGGAAAAGGTTCCTAATTTGTGGACCACCATTTACAACAAAGGAGTATGGTATTCCGTCGGCGCCAGGTGAAGAATCCTTTAGTCCTTTCAACGCTAAGTCTAGCTCTTCGGAGGAAAACGGATCGTCGAGCGGATGGGAGCTAATTGGAGGAGTCGAGCTCAGAATGCACTCTTGAAGCGAGGGGACTGAATCTGGGGCCAGTTTCCGGGCGAACTCTATGTACCAATCGGAGACGACATTGGAAGTTGGATTGCTGCTGGCGTAGGCACCGCGAAATCTTTTTATGCTAGTCCATACGAGTGTCGGATGTGTGTCAAGGGAAAGGTTTTCGCAAAATTTTGACCAGGATTCAGACTTCTTATGTGCTAGCAATCTTTTTGTTTCTGCGTCGCACCGCTGATATGTCACGAAGTTCGCCGGAGTCATCTGGTGAGTGTAATTTTGCTCAGCCTGTTTCCTATTTTTAACAGCCTCTGAACAATCTGAATCCCACCATGGTGGAGCTCGAAGCCTATTCCCATTAATTTTCTTCTTTTTAAAAGATAACTCGGCAGCTGATTGAATAGAATCCTTTAAGAGGGTGTACATGTCTTGGACTTCTTCTCTGACATTTCATAGAAGAGGAGATTTCTATATCCAAGCAATCAGAAAATTTATTCCAGTCTGCATTGTTTAAAACATACTTTAGTAGGGGAGGTGGCGATTTCCTGGGTTGCGTTTCCTTACCCATAAATTCTAGCAGGATGGGGAAATGATCACTACCCCGGGAGTCGGGTAAGACCTGCCAGTTTATACTTGATGCTAAGGGGCTGGATACTAAGGACAAGTCAACCGCGGATTTGGGGTTGTGAGTGGGGTAAACTCTTCGTGTTGGGGAGTCATCATTTAAGATGCAGAGATTAAGATCATCACAAAGGTCTAACAGGAGGGAGCTGAAACCATCACACTTATGTGAACCCCAAATAGTATTGTGACTATTAAAATCGCCTAGTAGAACTAGGGGGCCCGGTACAAAAGAGAGAAGAGTTCTGAGCTCTGAGTAAGTAGATTGAGTGGGATGAGGGATGTAAATAGATACAAAAGAAAAATTAAATGCTCTAACAGCAACTATATTAAGTAAATCTGAGTGATTGGGAAGGGGTATTAAAGAATAATTAATTTGACGACTACATAACATGACAGAACCAGCATATCCATCAATTCTATCATCCCGCACACATGAGTAGCCTGAGACTCTAAAAAGAGACCCAGGCCGCAACCACATCTCCTGGACGGCTAGAATAGATGGACCGTTCTGATTTATCAGGTCGATGAGTTCGTTCTTCTTAAATCTAACACTCCTACAATTCCATTGTACTATCTTCAGGTGGGGTGGACCTGCCATTTTCGGGAACTAGTTGTGCAAGTATTTGCTTCACGTTGTACGGTAGTTCAATGCCTTCAAAACGGGAACAAATGTTGACCAAACATGAGGCCAACAGCTCAAGCAAGTTATCATTAGGGGTGATGGGGGACGATTGAGGGGAGGTTTCCACAGTGGGTTGGTGTGAACAGGCACAACCATTTTTTTGCTGAGAGGGGGGTACCCTTATGATGTCAGAGTAAGCCACCCTATCATACCCTTGTGAAGATGCTGGAGATTTGGCCTTGACTGTCGTAAACACAGTTTTCCTATAAGAAGAGGGTTGAGTTGAGGGCACAGTTTTATGAGGGGTATACTGTGGAGAATTGGCAGCAGCTGTACGAGCGACATCTGCATATGGCCGGCGGACATTAGGAAAGCGAGCTGAAGCTTCGTGGTAAGACACATTTTCCTGGGACATGGTGATTTTTATCATCTTTTGCCTTGAAAATTCTGGGCATGATTTATCAGTGGCCATGTGGAGACCAGAGCAGTACAAGCATGTTGCTTCTGGGTTGTTACATGAATCACCAGGGTGCGGTTGGCCGCATTTAAAGCATCTGGGTTTGGAACGGCATTGCGCTTTTATGTGACCAAAGTGACAGCAATTGTTGCACTGAATTGTGGGCAGGACATAAGGTTCCACCGGCAGGGAAGTGTAGTAGCACCTAATGTGGCTTGGAAGAGTCTGTCCTGAGAATGTGAGGACTACTGTCTGAGTGGGCACCCAAAGAGGAGCCTCACCAGAGCGCAGTACTTTCCTGTTAAAGCGTCTTGCTTTAATAATCACTGTCTGGACTCCAGGCACAGTAGTCGCATCAACCAACTCCTCCATGGAGTAGTCGACTGGGACATTGCGGACAATGCCCATACGAGTCACTGCATGGGAGGGGATGGTTGCAGCATACTTGTTTGCGGTAATGATTGGGTCGGTAACAAATGTATTGGCTGCATGAGCGGACTTGAATTCGACTGCAATACGGTTCCTTCCTGTGCTCTTGACTTCCTTGACTCCCTCAAAGTGGTTTTTAGACACAAATTGGCCAAACTTAACAGCTCTGAAGGAAGTTCCAGATGCAGGATCAGCTTCCTGTCTGTGGATGTGGACAATGAAGGGGGGCGCGTCGTGGTCGTTATATTGTTTTTTATCATAATTCGGACTTATGTAGACGGATTGTATCGAAGGCGAGGCCGCGTCTGGGTCCGTGATCAACTTTTTAGGGACGTTCGCAACGTGATTCGGTCCTGAGGCTGAACCAGCCCGTTTTCGCGAAGGGGTTTGGAATTCATCCTGAGTCAAAAGGGGTGGAGATAGTTCGATGTCGCCAGACCGGTCATCTGGTGGGACATCCGGCGGATCGGGCGGATCCTTCCCCATTCCCTTCCTAACCAAAAATGTTTATGTAAACAACTACTTACCAAGGATTTGTACACGTATCAACAAAACAAACACTTAACAGATCATGCAGGTCACCATAAACAGGACAACAGAGCAAGAAAAACAGAAAAATCACTCTAAATTCGAAGAAAAAGGCCAAATTCCACTTATAAGCGTGTGACTGTTCTCACCCCTCAAGCGGAAAAAAAAAAAACACAGAACACATTGGCACTTGGCACTTGGCAGTGACAAGTTGACAACAGTGTTGCCACCTTGCAGAATACTTTCTCACCAGTTTTGGTCTGTAATAAATATCACTAGATTTAAGTATATTTTCTACTAAAAAAGTCACTAGAATTCACTTAATAATTTAAAATGGAATCACAAAGTTAACTAGTTTTGGTCTGTAATTTAGGGATATTAAAAATAAAAATGTAATATTTAGGGATATTAATGGGTTACTTACTTACTTACTCTTAGGAATATTTAACTAAAAAATACCAATATTCACTGAATAGGTAATTTAAAATGAAATCACAAAGTAAATCTAAATGAATATTTTAATTATGACTTCAATTAAAAAAAAAATAACTTAAAACAATTAAAATTCAACGGCGAAAACTTCTGGAGGTATGTCTTCATAATTTTTGTCGCGGTATACATTTGATTGATTAGTCAGGGAATCCCCAAGCATAACCAAATAAAGACCACAGATTAAATTACTCTATAAAGTCGTCTATAGATACGTTCCAAAACAAGTAATTTTTACTTGGTACTATGAAAATTTTACGTTGACCCAAAACTAAAACAACATTCGATAAAAGTCACTAAAAATCACCAAATAATTCTTCAGTGACTTTTCTTTTAAAATATCTTTGTCCAAGGCTTCAAAATCACTAGATCTAGTGACAAAATCACTAAAATGGCATCACTGGTTGACAACACAGAAAAATACCTATAATACCTACCTATATAACTAAAGTCTGTTTATTCATCTCAAATCTCAAGTTGCCGAATAATGATACCAGCTTTTATTGTTTAGTGGTGTACTCCATTTTCCATTACAGAACACAACAAAGAGGTTTTTATCTACCAAACAAAGCAAAGGAGCAATGAGGTTTGGTTGTGTAGGCACATAGTTTGATTTGTTTTTTTTTTTGAGTGCTGAAATATTTGTTTTCTAGAATTCCGAGCAAAATACGAATTTTGTAGTCTGTGGTACGACCCCTTCAAAAATATTGTTGGCAACAGGCTTCATTGTTCGAATGCGTCCGTTACTTTTTCTGTGTGAGCAATACCGTTATTTGTTAAATTTGTTTCTGTTTCTTTGCTTTTTCTTTTGTGTTAAGATTTGTGGTTCTGTTACGTTTTTGTTGAATAATTTGTAATGGACTCTCAGGCTCTATCTACTGCGTCACGTACCCGTAATGAAGAAATTGTATCGCCAAGAAAAAAACGTAAGCTCACATCATTTAGCCAAACGGAAAAAGACATGATTATGAACGCTTACAAATATGTTCATACGAAAAAAAAACCGAATTTCCAATCGAGACGCCAAAAAAAACGAATGTGTTTTAAAAACTGCCGAAATACTAAACGTTTCGATGAAATTCGGCCCTGTTAGCTCAGAGGTCATCGAGTATTGCTGTTTCTATAGTGTCGGATACAATTACCAGTTTATTAAAAAATTTATGAAAAAATGAAATCTTCATCAGAATAAGGTAAAAATATGTTTCATATCATATTATCATAATCAGCCTATATGCGTCCCACTCTATGTTAGTATAAATTTCACACAGTATAAATTTCTTCATAAACTGCTAATTGTATCCGACACTTTAGAAACAGCAATACTCGATGATCTCTGAGCTTACAGGGCCGAATTTCATAACACTACAATTTGTAGTTTATTATGACAATTCGAGATACGTTGTAAATATGTTTAGTTAATAAATTATATAATAAAATTTTGTTTTATTTACTTTGTAATCTGTACTAATGAATGATGTCCTTTAATTTATCGTTAACTTTCGATAGGGGGGCACATCACTATTTTTAAATTGCAATAAACAGGCAACCCAGGTAATGTCACTTTAGTATCCGAGAAAAAATAAATAGACTATAGGTATAATATTATTCCTAACGAATTCCTCAATTTTATTAACATTTCATAGCCAACTACAACGGTGGCTTTGAACAACTATGGAACAACTAATATATTTTCCAACGTTGGACTATAATTGCTGGCAACGGTGAATTAATGACATTTAAAACGTTCCAATACACGAAAAAAAAAATTTTGTATTCAAAGCGTGATAGAAAGTTAAAATGTGAAAAGTTTATTGCCCTAAACATTGACAATAGTTTCAAATCATACTTAATTTTGAAGGCTATGAATGTCAATTAAAAATATTCACTGATTTCTTTTATTTTTGTGACTAATTCAACTTCGTTCGTTTCACAAGTGAATGAGTCTGTTTAATATTTTTAAATTTTTAAATAATAAAAGCCAAGGTATTGAGATCTCAGTATACCGAAATCGATCTTTTACGTTTGCACCGAATAAAGTCTCTTTAGTTTATAGATGTTCTTGTACCTATGTATCGAGTCAATGTACCTACCGATCACTAAAGTAGAAACTGGCAGCTTGTAGGATCTCAGTTGATGACGTACATACCTACTTCCGTGTCTGACGTATTTTCGGGTTCGAGCTTCGGTTTTTTTTCGCTTTAAAAACCTTTTGTCTGTGAGAGCCCTGTGAAAAAATTAAACAGTGTCTGTGGAGCCATTCCTAAGTTTTTCACGAGTTTCGCCAGCATTCAGTTTATGTTGTAAATTTCCTTTTTTTTGTATGGAACTGTGTAATAAAGCGATTGTTAACTAAAGTTTGATATATTTCCTTGTTATTGATAATAACACAAGCTTTGAAAGTATTTATAAATAAAACACGAGACAGTTGAATACGAAGTTTGATCAAAATTGCACTTGCATATTATAATAAAATATTTTTTTTTGTACTAAGTGTAATTTATTTCCAGTTCAACTTATTATTACTTAAATAGTTATTTGTTATGCAAGGCTGCAAAGTAAATTTTTGGCGCGAGTACCTTGTATTGAAACCTGAGCAAGCGAAGGATTCTAGGATTGAGCCACGAGCGAAGCGAGTGGTTCAAATATAGAATCCTGAGCGTAGCGAGGGTCTCAAAGGTACGAGACGCTAAATAACTTTGCTGCCGAGCGCAACACACAACTTTTACCTCACTAAAGCGAGGAAAATGTTAGGTGCAAGAAAAACAGTTTTAATAAATATTAAATTACCGCTCATATTTTATGATTTCTTTAGATTTTATCAAAAAACAAACCAAAATAATGGAAGTTAAGTGAATTCAATAAAGAGAAGAAAATTTTAAAGTTTTTTTTTTAAATCATCAATGGACTGGCTGCAGAGAATATAAACTATTACGAAACCAATGAGGTTCTATATATATGTAATTTATTGTACGAAACCTTTATTGAATAAAAATATTCGAATTTTAAAAACACTTTCCACGCTAGCGGATAAAGTGCGATTTTCCACGCAGATTTCGAATGATAAACAGATCTTTTACGAGCTAGTGAGGTGAAAAAGTTATTCCTGAACATTATTTTCCTATGGAATGAGTGTTTTGAAAACATATAGATAAAAATCTATATCATTTTGAACATTGTAATAAAAAATCGTACAATCGCCATTTTGCACAACTTACCACCCAACTTTACGTGAAAATTTATTTGGAAAACCTGAGCATATTGTGATGTTTTTTTGATTATTTACATGGAAAATACATTTAGTTTTGAATACACATTATAAAACATTTTGAAATATGAAAGAATACTTATTTTATACCAAAAAAACACAAAGAACTCTCATTCACGTAAGCTTGGCTTCATATCAATATTATTAAGCCAGTCATTGTCTATGCTGAAATGAAAGGATATGACCATAGACTAGAAAACTTAAGCTTTCTAACGATATATCACAATACAGTACTTTATATTGAAAGATTTGCGAATAAATACAATAAACGTTGCAAGTTGGCAAATTATCGCTCAATAATATCGACGTGTGTGTGTGCGTTTTGCCATTCGTTTGTCTGTGTGTGATAAGGATCCTAACTTAGTTTTGAACGGTATTATGTGTATGATAAGGATCATAACTTGGTTGTAGAACGATAGTCTGTGTATGACAAGGATCCTGACATGTACATAGGGTGTTTTATTTTTGTTCACATAAGTTATGAAAATGAAATCTGAAATAGAACAAAACATATTTATTTTGATATAAACAAAAGTAGTTACACTGTACCTAATATCTAACACAATTACAACAAAAAATATTGGAATTACTCTATGTAATATTGTTCTGTGCTCGCGTCTGTCAAGGCAGCCTGCCGTCTGCATGGGCTCCGCTAAATAAAATGCTATAAAGTCCGCAAGCATCTTTCATTTCCAATAGGTAATCATTCGGCATAATCCTACAGTAGTACGCAACGCTGGTCTTCCATGACAACTACTATCTATCTAATCAGTCCGTATTTAAAATGAAAATGAAAAGTTTGTATTCAATATAGCAAAAAACATTTGACACTAATAAGTAGAATACTGCAATAAAACCAAGTGAATCGCTATAATTAGCGGTCGTGAAGTCGAAGGAGCAGGCGATGAATCTGTGGCTACTTACCACAACATTCTGCTTACCACAACAACCTTACAGAACCTTACCGTACCAGCAAGCAACACCTTACCATTACCAATAACATCAGTAAACAACAGCAAGTATTTCGCAATGTTTTATTGAACACATCGGTTGCAAGAAACAAAGATGGAGTTCTGAAAAGAACTGTTCGCAATCTTATAAGAAACACATCGGTAGCAAGAAATAGAAGCAAGGATGGAGTTCTGAAAAGAACTGTTCAGCGAGCTGAAGCAAGCGGCAGCAGCGACGACCACGTGGCACGGCGACAGTGGAGATGCAGCTCGCTCGACGTCCGGGCGCAGAAAAGGAACGAGGCCCCGCGCCACGAGTATTTAACTTGCGACCGCGCGTCAACGGCGCGGGGGCCGCCCCCCCGCGGATCGCGTGATGTCGTTCCCCGCGCGCCCCGCGGACTCCCCGATCAGTACCTCTTCCTGTATATAAGTAGGCATATTTTCTGTAAATAAATCATCTTAATCTGTCCACTCCGAGTGTCATTTTACCTACTACACAATATCTCCAAAGTGGTGACCCCAAGGAAGAAAGCAGCTTCTGAAACACTCAAAGCCTCAAGATGTCAAGCGCCGACGAAAAATCTGCCCCTGCACCTGCAACTCAGCAAGATGCCCCAGCTCCATCTCGCCTCGGAAATCATGAAGACGTCTCTGCAATATCCCTCAGCATGCGGATTCCACCCGTCTGGCATCAACGACTTCGCCTCTGGTTCGCTCAGTTCGAAGCCATCATGAAGCCGCTCAGACAAGGCGACCAAGCAATGTTCGACATCGTCATCCGGCAACTCGACAAGCAAGACCTGGACATCGTGGACCACATCATCCTCAAGCCACCGGAAACCAACAAGTACGAAGCGCTCAAGACGAAACTCCTAGCATTCTATGAAGACTCAGACGAACGCCGCCTCGACCGCCTGCTCGCAGAAACTGAACTCGGCGACTTGAAGCCGTCACAGCTCCTTCGCCGAATGCAGCACCTCGCCGGCGACGGGATGACCGACCACACCGTGCGCAACCTGTGGATGCGACACTTGCCATCGTCCGTTCGAGCAGTCCTCGCCGTCACCTCTACAATCGCTACAACGGCGGACATCGACGAGCTCGCTAAAATGGCCGACAAGATTATGGAGAGCACACAAATGTCGCACAACTCCGCCGCCGCCGGGACGTCAATCGCTGCCGTCGACGCACACAAATCAGCACCAGCAAGTTCAAACCAAGACATCAACGAGAAACTTGAATTTCTTATGCGAGAAATCGCCGAACTGAAGACTCAAAAATGGCAGAACTCGCAACAACACTACAACAACTGGTCACGTGATCGCGAGCCGCAATACACACGACAGCGCTCGCGTTCCCGCCCCCGCACACCCCGCCCGCAACCCGCCGCCGCCGCCTCCGACGACTCACGCGCGCCCGTAACCGGAAGTTTAAACAGCGGAACATGTTACTACCACCGTCGCTTCGGGAGCAAAGCAGTTAAATGCACGCGCCCCTGCAATTTCGAGGAGAAGCCGGAAAACTAGAGCCAGCGTTGTGTGAGGCGGCAAACAACGCTATGAAGTCCCACCGCCTGTTCATTCAAGACAAGAAGTCAAAATTAACATTCCTCATCGACACAGGCGCCAACATCTCTGTTATACCTAAACCAAAAAACGCAACATGCTCGCCTACGAAGTTCTCGCTCTACGCCGCCAACAACACGCTGATACCTACCTACGGGGAAAAAACCTTGGAACTAGACTTCGGGCTGAGAAGACCATTCAAGTGGAAATTCATCATCGCGGCAGTCGGTAAGCCAATCATAGGCGCCGACTTACTCGAACATCATCAACTCATCATCGACATAGCAGGAAGAAGCATCATCGACAAGAAAACGAAATTATCCGTCAAAGTTCCGATCTGCAACTCTACTGAACCCACCATTCGCACTATCGACGTCGAACAGAAATATCACGACATCTTGGCCGAATTCCCGAACGTCACTCGACTCTCATCAATGAAGGAATGTCCCAAGCACAACGTGGAGCATTACATCGAAACCACTGGCCCGCCCATACACTCCAAGGCGCGGCCCATCCCTCCGCATCGATACGCAGCTGTGAAAAAAGAATTTGAAGATATGATGGCGCAAGGCCTGTGCCGCCCCAGCAAAAGTCCATGGTCAAGTCCCCTACACGTCGTACCTAAAAAGAACGGTGACCTTCGAGTGTGCGGCGACTACAGACGACTGAACGCAGTTACGAAGCCCGACCGATACCCAATACCGCGACTCCGAGACTTCACCTACCAGCTGAGCGGGAAAAATATCTTCTCCGTCATCGATTTGAACCGGGCATATGCACAACTACCTATATATGATGCCGATATCGACAAGACCGCCATCACTACACCGTACGGCTTGTTCGAATTCCCGCGAATGTGCCCGGGTCTCAAGAACGCCGGTCAAACGTTCCAGCGATTCATACATCAAGTACTACAAGGACTAGACTACGTATTTCCATTCATCGACGATGTGATCCTAGCGTCTGCAAGCGAAGATCAGCACGTTCAAGACCTGCGAACTGTTTTACAAAGACTCGACGAATACGGAATAACACTTAACCCCTCAAAGTGCGTCCTCGGCAAAGAAGAAGTCAAATTCCTCGGCTACACTGTATCGAAGCACGGTATTAAACCGCCTGAAGATAAGATCGCCGCAATCAATAACTTCCCCAAGCCTGAGACCATCGAAGAGCTCAGGCGTTTTCTCGGTATGATCAACTTCTACCGTGAAAGCATTCCTCACGCCGCAACACTGCAAGCTCCATTGAACGCATACCTACATAACTCAAAGAAGAAAGACAAGTCGAAAATCCAATGGAACGACGAAGCTACGGCCGCATTCGAAGCATGCAAAGTTAGCATACAAAACGCCGCTTTGCTTGCTCACCCCATCCCCTCCGCTCCCCTCGCCCTCATGTGCGACGCATCTGACAAGAGTGCCGGCGCTGTCCTTCAACAAAGAGTACGAGGAGTCTGGCAGCCTCTCGGCTACTTCTCGAAGAAATTCAGTGAGACTCAGCAGCGTTACAGCACCTTCGACCGTGAACTATTATCGATCTACATGGCAGTAAAACACTTCAGAAAAATGTTCGAGGGCAACGAGCTAACAATCTACACAGATCACAAGCCTCTCACATTCGCAATCAACAAACCGCCGTCCGACAACGACACGCCGCGACGAGTGCGACAACTGCTATTCATCAGCGAATTCACTACAAATCTACAACACATCAGTGGAAAAGAGAACATCGTCGCAGACGCGCTCTCAAGAATCGAAGCTATATCCTGCCCATCACCGATCGATTATCAAGAACTTACCTGCGCGCAAGAGCGAGATAGTTACATACCTAAACTACTTCAACAACCTAACTTGAAAATCAAGAAAGTAGTTATTCCGCTCTCAACACACAGCCTATACTGCGAAGTGTCTACTGAAAACGCCCGCCCATACCTACCTGAAGACTACCGCCGCACCGCCTTTAACACCGTGCACAATGTCAGCCATCCAGGGATACGAACGACGCGCAGGCTAATGCAGCAGCGATATTTCTGGCCGTCCATGAATAAGGATGTCGGAGATTGGGCAAAGGCATGCGAGTCGTGTCAAAGGGCGAAGGTTCAACGACACACTTCAAGTGGCATCGCTACACTACCTACGAGCGAGCGCTTCGAACACATTCACGTCGACATCGTCGGACCGCTACCTACTTCAGCGAGCGGACATAAATACCTACTCACTGCAATCGACAGATGTACCCGTTGGCCGGAAGCATTCCCGATACAAGACATCACTGCAGAAATCGTCGCGAAGACCCTGTACGAAGGCTGGTTCTCTCGTCATGGCTGTCCTGCTACCCTGACCACGGACCAAGGCCGGCAGTTCGAGAGCTACCTATTCTCCGCACTCACCAAACTACTCGGGATAGAGAGAATACGGACCACCGCCTACCACCCGCAGAGCAATGGCATGGTCGAGCGCTGGCATCGCTCACTAAAAGCAGCGCTAATGGCAAGACTGGAGAACACCAACAAGTGGATGGAAGACCTACCGACCGTGCTACTAGGACTCCGAGCCGCGACGCGCGCCGATACCTACACTAGCCCGGCCGAACTAACCTACGGTCGCGCACTCCGCCTGCCGGGACAATTCTTCACTTCTGCACCGAGGCAAACGGCGATGAACTACGACTTCGTGGAGCAGCTGTCCGACGCGATCGAACGCTGTCGACCTGTCACGAAACCTCACCACGCCAAGCCACACATCTTCATTCATCAAGATCTTCACACATGCAGTCACGTGTTTCTACGAGTCGACGCGGTACGCAAGCCTCTACAGCCACCCTACACAGGACCCTATCGTGTCGTCGAACGAAACCACAAGATATTCAAGATACAATTACCTGGCCGTCAAGCAAATGTCTCAATCGACCGACTGAAGCCCGCATACGTAATTAGCAGCGAAAATGAAGCCGCAACTACAATGCCAGTCCAGCAAATACCTACGAGTCAGCAATCTCCAAGCGCCGCGACATCGGCACCGCCCGCAATCAAACAAACACGCACGGGCAGAATAATCAAGCCTCCTGTACGCTTCGCTTGAGGGGGGAATACTGTGGCTACTTACCACAACATTCTGCTTACCACAACAACCTTACAGAACCTTACCGTACCAGCAAGCAACACCTTACCATTACCAATAACATCAGTAAACAACAGCAAGTATTTCGCAATGTTTTATTGAACACATCGGTTGCAAGAAACAAAGATGGAGTTCTGAAAAGAACTGTTCGCAATCTTATAAGAAACACATCGGTAGCAAGAAATAGAAGCAAGGATGGAGTTCTGAAAAGAACTGTTCAGCGAGCTGAAGCAAGCGGCAGCAGCGACGACCACGTGGCACGGCGACAGTGGAGATGCAGCTCGCTCGACGTCCGGGCGCAGAAAAGGAACGAGGCTGCAGAGGTCTTCTTCTCGACTCGCCCGAAGGGCGAGGCGGGGAGGCGGCTTCTGGGCATTGGCCCATCTGCGCGGGAGCATCGCCGTCCGTTAAGACGGACGGGTCCTGGGCGGTGGAGCTCGGCTCCGGTGGTCGGGTCCGGGGTCTTCGAAGATCTTCCGTCGCCGGCGAGATCAAGCACTGCCGGGTGGGACTCCGTTGGGAGAAGCCCAGCAGGCGATGCTCAGCCGGCGACTCTTCGGTGTCTTGTCTGGGTCATCTTCACGCCGCCGGCGAGGTCGAGCCCGACTGGCGGCCCCAGGGAGCGGGCCAGCGGGCGCCCATCAGCCGGCGGCGCCAGGGTAGAAGGTCCGAGGGGGGTGGCGGCCGCGGTGACGTCACTCGAGGAGCAGCGTCCGCGGCAGCCCGGCTTCTCGTCCCCGTCCTCGTCCCCAGAGGGCCGCCGCGCGTTAAGCGCAGAGGTCTGCCATCCCTCTGAGGATGATGGGGACGGGGTTGTGGCCATCCTGGATGGCCACCAGGACCTCTTGGAGGACCTTGATGGCCATCGTGAGGACTTTGTCCTTCCCGTCTTGGGTTTCCGGGGCTCTCTCTCGCTTCGCCTTCTTCCCCTGGGTCGGGGCGGCGACCGCTGATAGAGAGGCCCCGGGGGCCACGGGCGCGGGCTGCCGCGCTCGCTGGCGTTGAGGCTGCTCCTCCGGCGTGGCGATCTTCTTGCCCCTCTTCCGCCGGCGACGGCGAGGGGGCTTTGGGGCGTCCGGGCGGTTGGCGGCCGCCATCAGCGACCCGGCTGCATCCTGTTCCCCGGCGTCAGCTCGGGGAGGGGGAGGGGGCTCCGCGACGGCGATGGTGCGCGCCGTGGTGCCCGCCCTCTTGTTCCGCGTTTCCTTGCGGAACACGGGACATTCCGTGCTGTTCGCCGTGTGTGCGCCATGGCAGTTGGCGCACGTCGGCGGGTCCTCCAGAGGGCGGCGGCAGCTCCGGGCGGCGTGTTCCTCGCCGCACCGCACGCAGGCTAACCGCCTGTGGCATTGGTGCGACGAGTGCCGGAACTGCTGGCACCGGTGACACTGCGCGGGTCCCCTCTTCCCGCGCCAGGCTTCGATCCTCACCCCCGGCATGTTGAGGAGTTCGCACACCTCATATATACCGGGGGTGGGGCTGGGGGTCCTCTCCACCTGGGCGAAGAAGATGCAGCCGGGCCTTCCGTGTCGAAGGAACGAGGCCCCGCGCCACGAGTATTTAACTTGCGACCGCGCGTCAACGGCGCGGGGGCCGCCCCCCCGCGGATCGCGTGATGTCGTTCCCCGCGCGCCCCGCGGACTCCCCGATCAGTACCTCTTCCTGTATATAAGTAGGCATATTTTCTGTAAATAAATCATCTTAATCTGTCCACTCCGAGTGTCATTTTACCTACTACACAATATCTCCAAAAATCCATTTCTATCTGAAAAACATATGATATTAAAAATATAATATTATGTATAATTATTAAGAACTCATTATCGCTTTATCTAGCAATTTTATTAACCTGTATACACAGAAATTGGCACTAGTCTAGTTCTAGTTCTAGTTCGACTGGAGATTTCCGCACTTAGCCTCATAGTTGGGCCATTGTACGTAGCAAGTGCTGAGGTATGTAAATATCTCAGACACTATGGTTTCCTCACGATGTTTTCCTTCACCGTTAGCAAGTGGTACCTGCTACTATAACTTCACAAATGTACGTAACTTAGAAAACAAAGGAAATTGGCACTAAACATTAGCATTTGAATCCAAATCCGAAGTTCCTATCCTCGATAATACTTCAGAACCAGTAGATTTTGACCTGGTCATCATCAGGCTCACAAACGTACATAGTTAGAAAGTGCCATGATAACTAAGCATTAGAATCCAAATCCGAAGATCCTATCCGGAACAGCACCTCAGAACCAGTATATTTTGACCTGGTCACCATCAGGCCTTTAAACGTATATACTTAGAAAGTGCCATGATAACTAATCATTAGAATCGAAATCCGAAGTTCCTATCCGGAACAGCACCTCAGAACCAGTAGATCTTGTCCTGGTCATCATCAGGCCCTCAAACGTATATAGTTAGAAAGTGCCATGATAACTAAGCATTACAATCCAAATCCGGAGTTCCTATCCGGAACAGCACCTCAGAACCAGTAGATCTTGACCTGGTCATCATCAGGCCCTCAAACGTATGTAGTTAGAAAGTGCCATGATAACTAAGCATTACAATCCAAATCCGGAGTTCCTATCCGGAACAGCACCTCAGAACCAGTAGATCTTGACCTGGTCATCATCAGGCCCTCAAACGTATGTAGTAAGAAAGTGCCATGATAACTAAGCATTACAATCCAAATCCGGAGTTCCTATCCGGAACAGCACCTCAGAACCAGTAAATCTTGACCTGGTCATCATCAGACCCTCAAATGTACTTTCTTAGGAATTGTTATCAGAAGGATCCCCCTCTTCATTGACTTTGAACCTGAACCTGACACAAAGATAACACGAATAACATCAAGAGAGAAAATAAAAACTTGCTTTTTTTTAATTGGTACCTACCTATCATCTCTGTGCCCTGCTCGCTGAAGCACCAGAGTGTGATGTGTTTGCGGATGGGATTGGAAGTGTGATGAAGGTATGTAAGAGAATGCTAGAAGATGTTTGATACGTAGTGCTCAGTTAAAATATTGTAACGCTTTGGTGTACCTAATTACTGTAATGTTGCAATATTTATGTAAATAAAAATAAATAAATAAATAAATCTCATGGTTATGAAAACCACGAAGGAGGCCTATGTCCTGCAGTGGGCGTCGAATGGCTGATGATGACCTATCGTCTATAGAAATGTGCATTATTACTAAAAGATCATTCTGTAAGTTGCCAAAGTATCAATTTCAAATAACGTGTACATACACTGCGTCGGCCATTTTTTCTTGCGCGTGTGAGAGTGCGTTTTTCGTAACGGTTTTAACAATTTACGTTTAGATAAATATTTTTGAATTATTCACACAAATCAACTTGATATTTATAATCTCCATAAAATTTCCTTCAAAATAATATTACATAGGAGGTATATGAGCAGGGCAAAAGTTTATAATAATTGAAAGAAAAATACGAGAAGTGTATTCGAGACATATAGGTTACTTTTGAACTAAAATCATTCGTAAATAATTTACTTTGAGTACTTGAAATTTATGAAAACTGAAACTATATTACATATAAAATAATAAAATATATCACTTACTTACCCTTTTTATCACTTTCCGGCCTTTTTTCCACTTTTTGTATTCGCTTAGTTGCTCGTGTTGGGTATGTTCAAGACCGAATTTCAACATACTCTATGATTTCAACTGCGATTTCTACAAGGATACATGGATTTCTAGCGGAACTATTAAAAAAAATCATTCGTCTGGTGCTTGTCTACAGTATAATAAGTTACTCTATGGGTGCTTGTCTATGGTAGATCGTTCATTAAATTTTATCCCAAGCACAATTTTAAACCTTCTGCGATAGAAAATATAGCGTAAATTACTTCAAAATAATCGCTCGTAGCTCCGGCTGCCTGAGTGATCTTAAACGATCACGAGGAGAGTATGGCCTATACCTTCCTCAGGGAAGAGACCCGAGCCCCTCGGTGGGGACATAATGGGTTGATGATGACTTCAAAATAAGCACGAGTGCTATGGATCAGGATCCTTATCACACACATACATTGTACCTATCACACACAGACCTTATTATGTATATAGAAGGGGGTAGTAAGGATCCTTATCACCTACAGACGAAAGGTTAATGGCCAGTTTCTGAACTGAGAATTTCGCTAAGTAAATGGTTAAAAGTAGTGCTGTCTCTTCGAATTTCTCAGAAAAGAGCGTGAAAGAACGTTACTTAAGTATTTACCTAGCGAAATTGTCAATTCAGAAACCGGCCATATGTAAGACTTCTACGTAGAGTACTACGTAGTAGGTACTTTAACTCGCCTTACGTGGATGGACTGTCTGACTCACACAATATTTTTTTCACCTCACTAGCTCGTAAAAGCTCTGTTTATCATTCGAAATCTGCGTGGAAAATCGCACTTTATCCGCTAGCGTGGAAAGTGTTTTTAAAATTCGAATATTTTTATTCAATAAAGGTTTCGTACAATAAATTACATATATATAGAACCTCATTGGTTTCGTAATAGTTTATATTCTCGGCAGCCAGTCCATTGATGATTGAAATGCAAATACTTATTTCATGTCATGCGCCAGCCTCATTTAAAGAATCGCACTGGCCGGCAAGAAAATTTGATTTAAAAAAAAAAACTTTAAAATTTTCTTCTCTTTATTGAATTCACTTTATTTCCATTATTTTGGTTTGTTTTTTGATAAAATCGAAAGAAATCATAAAATATGAGCGAAGCTAGCAGCGACGAAGATATAAATTAACAGTAATTTAATATTTATTAAAACTGTTTTTCTTGCACCTAACATTTTCCTCGCTTTAGTGAGGTGAAAAGTTGTGTGTTGCGCTCGGCAGCAAAGTTATTTAGCGTCTCGTACCTTTGAAACCCTCGCTACGCTCAGGATTCTATATTTGAACCACTCGCTTCGCTCGTGGCTCAATCCTAGAATCCTTCGCTTGCTCAGGTTTCAATACAAGGTACTCGCGCCAAAAATTAACTTTGCAGCCTTGCATAACAAATAACTATTTTTTTTAATATTATAATATGGGTAGGTAAACTTTTGATAAATGTGGTCTGAGGCTTTATGGATAATTAAATTAAACACCGCCGGATCGAGAATAGCGTCATTCCATTTCCTTCCGAGGATGTTGTAGAAGGCGACTAAGGAAGTCAATTACCAGGAGACGGGCAGCAGCGTCTTCCTGAGATTCCAACCGCATACTGCGGATGCTACAGAACATCTGTTCTGTGACTGCGATCGCCAAGCCGCCTGCCAAGCGTGGCGATTATGGCAAAACCCCTTATGGTTATGAAAACCACGAAGGAGACCTATGTCCTGCAGTGGGTGTCAAATGGCTGATGATGATGAAATAAAATAAAATAGGCCTTTTATTCTGAATTAGAGGACATTTCTAGGGTTAATTACATTTCAAATGCTAAAGTCTAAATTTGCACTACTATTTAGATTTGTTATTAAATTACTACTTAATTATTAGAATATTAGTTACTATATTTGAATGAATTATAATATTCATTAATTGAAAAATTGCATGCAGAGTTTTTATTCTTATTTTTATATTATGTCCCTAACTTCAGTGTACCTCTTGGCATAGGCCTCCTCCAACGACTTCCACTGGCTTCTGTCATTAGCAACCCTGAAATTAAACACAATGTTAATTACCTATATTTCTGTTTTCCTATACAGTTTTTAATAAAGAATAACACTCTACTTTATTAAAATTATGTATAGGAAAATCTCACTTTCTAATTAATTTATTAATTTCGGAAACAAATTTTCTCAATCAAAAACTTAGTACAAGTAAGAAACATGTGCCTCGAATATACACAATTTTGTCATCTAGAGATTAGTATGCAAGAGAACTAACCTATCTGTGAGTCTGCCACAGATATGGATACGGGCATTTAGACACATTCTCTGACTTAGTTTTCAACAGCAGAATGTAAAAAATAGCAGTTTTTTTTAACCATTATTGACTAACAGCCGGAGTTTCTTGAGTTATTTTGTAAGCATTTTCTAAAGTGTCATTAACAATTTTCATATCATTTTCTATACTTCGAGCCCAGTTTTCTACATCTCCTATCTCTTTTAAAGCACTGCTGAAGTTCTCAACAAGTGCTAGCCATTGTTGTGTTTGTTTTGAAAAGTTAATAGCGCCTTGGTGTAACAGCTTCGCTTCAGCATCCAACTTCTTCTGGTTCAGATATGCCTGTGCTACCCTGCAAACAAAACATTGAAGATTTTGGTAAGAACAGTGTTCTCAGTTGTGTCTTTGATATTGAGAAACAGTTTTATGGATTGCTAATGAGACAAATAACCCAAATAACATACTACACAATCTGACTCACCCAACATTAAGATGGTCAACCAGTGCTTGTGTTAAATCATTTGCAGCTGCTATAGCCTCCTTTCTCTTTTGTTCTGGAAAGAAAATTTGTAATGATTTAGGATTAAATAATAAGTCAGTCTAGTGTAAACAGTGTTGGTACCTCAAATAACGGTGTAATATCTACCTTGAGTGATTTTTTTAGCAGCTTGTCTCGCTTGATGATCTTTAATGCGCGCCGATAACATTATTTTCTACAGGGAACTTGATTGCGTCTTTTGCAGCTTTCCTTTCCTTTGAAAATCGTAAAGAAGATTCTATAGGTCGACGAAAACCAAAACAAAGATGGGTGGGTGACGTGACGTGACGTATCAACACAACACAGAACGTATCAAACCCAAACAAACGTCAAACTTAAAACCAGTGTTGCCATGGCAGAGTCCTGCACAGATTAGCGATTTTAGGCCTTTCGTCAAAGTAACACGAGGGTAGTAAAAAATATGATTCATTTCTAGATTCGCCATCGCCATCACCACTTCAGAAGGATTATTATTACTAAATACCAAGATTTTAGGTAAACCAACACCTTTTTTGTTGCAAAGTCACCCTTAACGTTACCTACTGATTAGAGTGCACGTATGTAAATATTTATGTGCTGTCAACTGTAAGTTCTATCTATCGAATTATAACTGCTGTCGACTATAGTACAGTCAGCAGCGGGTCAACCTTCTACATGTTAGTTGCAAAGTAGCCCACACATGTGATGGTCGATTTGTGCGAGTTTTACCTCGACATTATTGCAAAGTCACGCATAACGTAACTGAGTAGAGTGCGTGGATGTAAAATAAGTAGGTAAGTAAAGTAAAAAATTGTTTATTGCACTAAAGTTTATGCAGTAAAGTGTACATTATTTTATTTATTAAACTGTACATCACTTGGAGTTTAGGTAAAGTACATTGTTTCCAGGGGTCCTTAAGCTAGGCTAGGCCTGTTTTTCAAGGAAACAGTTAAACTTTAGTTGTTTTGGAAATTACATTTTGTCAACTTAAATATAATTCGGAATCTTAAAAACAAGTGGTCATTTTGAACTTACTTAAAACTGAAAAAACCGGCCAAGTGCGAGTCGGACTCGCGCACGAAGGGTTCCGTACCATTATCTATACAACATTAGACACAGATAAAAAAAACAGCAAAAAAATCACTTTTGCTGTATGGGAGCCCCCCTTGAATAATTATTTTATTTTGTTTTTAGTATTTGTTGTTATAGCGGCAACAGAAATACATAATCTGTGAAAATTCAACTCTCTAGCTATCACGGTTCTTGAGATACAGTCTGGTAACAATCAGTTTCCGTGTGTCGCCGGATTAAGAATGGCGTCACTCCATTTCCTCCCGTGGATGTCGTAGAAGGCGACTAAGGAAATAAATTACCAGGAGACGGGCAGCAACGTCTTTCTGAGATTCCAACCGTATACTGCGATCGCCAACCCGCCTGCCAAGCGTGGCGATTATAGCAAAACCCCTCATGGTTATAAAAACCGAGGGAGGCCTATGTCCTGCAGTGGGCGTCAAAGGGCTGATGATGATGATGATGAACAGTCAGACGGACGGATGGACGGACGGACGGACCGACAGACAGCGAAGTCTTAGTAATATGGTCCCTTTTTTACCCTTTGGGTACGGAACCCTAAAAAGTATTATAAAATCGAGTTAAATGCGACTTTAGTAAATAAATCAGTTCCTTGCTTGCATTAATATTTCAATAATTATGGCGACGTTATTAGATTATCGGTACTCTGGTAATCCAGTTTAAGTAAGCTTTTGTTACGGTGTCAAGTTTTATATCAGTGTTTAACTACTCTGTTATAAATGCGTGAGCCAATTAGGGATATGGTATCGAAACAAAAGTATCGATACTATACTCAAGTAGTAGCATCAAAAGTAATCGATACTGGTATCGTAGTTGTATTAAATGTATCGAGTTACTCAGGTCTCGAGTACTTTTGACATTCAATTATAGTGTAAATAAAAAGACTTAAATTTAATTTAAAATGATGTTTATTAGAATAAGATTACGTTGTATCACAATTCAAACTCATCTTCCGTGTAATCAGATAAAAATAAAAATTTGGTGACCCTTGAACCAAACAGGCGGTTTCGAGTCTCCGTGTTAAGGGTTCCAGATTTCGAAAATAGACGCTCCGCCGGAACTGGCGTCCCCGGTAAGTATTATAAGAAAACGGATTGCAAGCTTATATAGTCCCGGGAACACCGTTTTCATATCTACACACTGCTACAACGTGTTTGATTTTAATGGGAATACAGGGTTAGCGAGATATAAATTCAAATTCTCGTCTCTGTCAGTGGTGCGGTGCCTACTTGTTTGCGCTAATATTTGGTGGTGTCCCCAAAAGTCATCAACCTCACTGATGATAATCGACGAGTTTCGGCTTTCCGTTGGTGAGGAAGCGAAATCCCTTTCAGAGTTAACTGTCCTCCTGATAAAACTTATCGCCTTAGCGCATGCGTTTGCGTCTTTGAAATGAATATTTTTTAATCGTAGGTCTAAAATTGTTGAAACAGCTAAAAGGTGGCTGGCTTCGACGTTTGCAAAGCGTCTTTCAATCTCTTTCAGTGCCTTTTCTTTCATCGCATTACAAATTGACAGCTTCACCTATTTCTGACGGGGACTTCCCTTAGTCTTAAACGTCAAGATATAACTATAATAAAGTTGTATAGATACAATGAAAAAAGTATCGAGTATTGCGAAAAGTATCAATTCTAACTCAGTATCGTAATAAATAATATCGATTACTAAATTAATCAGAATCGTAACCAAAGAATCGAGTATACTCAGGTATCGATACTTTCTGCGTATCCCTAGAGCCAATTAAGCCAACCTCCTGAGCAAAGGAGGTTTTTATGTTAGGGACAGGACCTGTCCTGGTGTTCCTGATATTCCGTATACACGTTTTTCTAGTAGGCGATTGTAGTCACTTCAGTGAAGTATTTCTTTGTGAGTGGAGAGACAAATTCTGACAACAAATAGTTTGTGGACCGAGAGAACTTTGGCTTCACTCAAGAGAGTATGTAGGTATGTATGGTTTTCTATACATCACTTTTAAAACAGAGCGTTGGGCTCGTTCTACATAGATGAGTACTGACTTTGCTGCACTGTAAAGGTTGTAAGGGTTGTTGTGCTATCTTACGCTTCTACAGTAACAATCTTTCATTTCATTCCATTAATGTTATACTGTAGGTAGGTACCTATGTATTATTGATTTTCGCTTATCGCTGTGTGCCAGCTGCAAACTGAGTAGGTACCTATCGGAAAAAGATTTTAACTTACTTGCTTCGGGCTTTACTTAGTACCTACCTGTAAGTATACATGACTCCAGGGCCGTAGCCAGGAGTAGATTCGCCAGGGACCTATTTACAATTCATGGTTTATTTAATTTTAGTTTTAGCCACACAAGATCGAGATATAATGATGATTGTTGGTTTCTTCAACATACGTGTTTTGTTTTTGCGTGGTTTTTTTGAAGGGCCATTCTAACCATGATTTAGAAACATATGACGCTAGTTCTCAAAAAAAGTGGCGCGTAAAAAAATGATTTTGGTAGCTAACTAAAATTACTTTAATGAAGCTCCACAAAGAACAAAGAATTGAGCCCACTGATCTGGCATGGCACGGACTAGGTGCGGACATGGCGCAGGCATGGCACGGGCATGACTTTAAAAAGGGGTGGAGCGAAGGAACTGACTGCGAACTGACTGCAATCGGGCGCGAGCGCCGAAATGGCGTGCTATAGCACGTCCGACGAAAGGCCGTTGAGTGTGTTCAAATAATGACCTTGTTTATGTTATTTGAATGAAACAGAATGATGTCTGCGCCTTGCCCGAGCCAGACGCCAGATCAATGGGCTCCGCGCCTTATGGTTGGCGCCGGACAACACAATTATTCTTTCACTTACATATTTCCGCATATCAAGCGACAATTTTTTAAGCACTTAGTAGAAAATAATTTTCAAAGGTTACGGTACTTCCTACCACTTTGAATTTGGATTCATAATTTCGAACCAAAGGTAGGAAATCACGAATATTTACAAATACGTATTTACTATTACCAAACCCTGTGTTTCATAAACACAAGAACATTCCCTCAAAATATTGCTAACGATTTCAAATTGTTCAAAATGTTGAATCTACTTCTAAAGTTGGCACAATTATGTAACTACTTCTCTTACTTTAATTTCTCGCACACTAACCTAGTCCGTACCTACCCCGTTGTTTTATTAATTTGGTAAACCTAAACCAGCCTACCCCGATTTTCTTGAGCCTGATTGTCTATGTATGGCCCTGCTTGGCTCAGTAAGTAAAAATACTTTTAAATTGTGGGCAAAAATGTATAAACAGTTTTGTTGAGGTACTTAGGTAATATAGTTTATGGAATTAATAATTTAAAAGAAGAAAATCTTTACAATTTAAGTCACATTTACTCGTAGAACTTAACTGAAATTCATAAACCTAAGTACTTATTACTAGCTAAAAATTATCTCTACAATAAAGTGACTGACATATTTTTGACGTGTACCAAACTAAGTACTTTAATTATGACATTTTTTTTCATTTAATATCCGAAGGTTAGACGAGATCGTTGACATTATGTGTAAGTGTAACCGGTGCTATTCAAGAAACGATCTGAAAATTGAAACTAGCCGCCAAACATCGTGTCGTCTCGCTCTAATTGTATCCTTATAATAAGAGCAAGCATTGTTGAGTGGGTTGTTTTAAATCGCTTCTTTAATGACATAGGTTACACATAAATAAAAAAACTAAATGAGCCATTCCGCTATATTTAAATTAGATTTTTCAGCCACATCTAACCTTCTCTGCTCTAATTTCTTCGTGACTGACTACGCCCAGCTGCGACTTCAGTTTTTCAGTGAATTCTGGATCATCCCAGCCCCAAATATGATGGGATCCGTCTCCTGTTCGCTGTGATCTTCGTTTTACGATATCAGGCGTTACGCTCTTCAAATCGTATGCTTGACCAATCTGTAAAAAAAACTAGGTAGGTATACAACTAGCGCGAAAATATTATAATATGCAATTAGTGAATAAAGGACGGATTTAAAGGGAGTAATTCATGATTATTGCATCACGAGCGTAAGTAGCGAGCGATTCAGAATCCTGACCGACGCGAGTGATTCATGGCCTCAATGTAAATCCATATTTTATTCAAGAGTTGCATTACCTACTAAGTATACTTTATACCATGACTAGGAGAAAAAGATATAATTTAAATGAAAATTGACATTTATTGAAGAATAAAGGAAGGTTAAATTGATTAAAATGCAAATTAAAATTGAAACAATTACTAAAATTGAGAGTAATTTATTTTCTCATTATAATTAGAAGGATGGTCAACTTGTGATTAAAAGGCCTTTTTATTCACTGTTTTCAGCGAATAAAATAAGCTTTTTAGAGAGGGAATGGTATTAAAACCGTTTTCTTTCTGATAAAAAGCATGTGAAAAAACAAAATTCAGGTGCATAATTGAGTATAGTGTAGTGGTAAGTAGGTTATGTAAGTTATTGTTGAAGAATTCGCATTTTGTTCGTATAGATTCTTTTGGGATATCTTTTGGGTGATTGAAGAAAAAATCCCTTTCGGCCGCCTAGGTGCTTAGTCACCAGTTGCGATCGAATACTTTTTTGTCCTTGCACGAAACCAGTTACGAACGAAACTTTGTAAAAATAGAATAAACGAACTTTCTAAAGAAAAAACAAAACTAAGACGTATTGGAACGCATCTGGTTACGAAGCCTCAGTTTATTCGCGGACCAGACGTACAAGGACGAAAAAGTATTCGATCGTAAAAGCCCTTTTTCGCCGGGGCAACACTGTGCCACATTTCGGCATGCCACAAGGCCGCATGCTACAATAATAATAAATGTCACACATTGTGGCAACAATCGTGCGGCATTGCAACACTGCGTCATGTGGCAGACTGTCGCAGCTTGTATCCGAACACAATGGATTCCATGCGACAGTTTCTAGGTGTTTGTATTTGTTTTGAAAAGAAGATTTTAGCGAAATCACACCATGAAATTGAATTGAAAATCTTATCGCTCATGGAGTGGAGTAATGAAAAATATTTAGACTTCATTAAAGATTATAGTTTAGTAGCTTACTACTAAATAAGCTGCTGCTAAAGTTGCTTCATCAGCCATATTATACGGTGCATATCCCCAAAAACACTCCAAAAATAGCACGATGCTTTAAAAATTATCTAGGCATGATGTTGTCCTGGGTTTTTCTGGTGGTGAAAACATATTATACTAACTTTAGCCATAGCTTCAATGAATACAATAGTCGGAGTGAGCATATTGTAGAGAGGCAGCTCGGTCGCGCGGTAGTCCCACGGGAAGGTGTGGTGGTAGTTGTGAAACCCTTCTACGCAAATCATCCAGACGCCGATGTTCTCCCGCGGGTTCAGCGACCTGAGGGTTAGTATTGGTAGGATTTCAGTGAAAATCGTTATTTTATGCCAAATGACATGGGCAACGTCTATTCTGTGGAGTCCTTTTTATTAGTAGATCTAAAATGTAGAAATATGTGCCTGATTACAGCATCTGAGTGGTAACTTCACCTATATAGTGTAGGTAGGAGTTGCCACTAAACGCTGTACAGGTAAATCATCTAACAAATATATAAGGCCTCGCGACTACTTTAAAAACAATCAAAAGGTCGAATTGATGAACTATTTTAAAGCGGTATAGGTAATGACTAATTATGTTAAGTAATTTATGTACGTAGGTAGCATGTATCGGCCACGCCATGTGCGTTAAGCTTTGAATATTAATATCCACTAATGAATTCGATTGACTTGAATATCTTCATGGCCTACATTCGTACCCAAATACATAAATATGCCACAGCTGAATTAAGTTTCAATTGTTATGTTATTAACTTAATTCCGGATTCACTTAACTTGTTTCTTTGTCGGAAGCGTCCGACCAGCTTATAGTTCGAAAATTATTACCTATGTCTATCCAGCCCATGGATTAGTGGTGTTATACGTGCCATAATTATGGTACATGTACCGTAATTCAGCTGTTCGTACCATGTACCATAATACATCCATTATGGTACGCGAAAGTACCATAATTTTGACAATTATCGTGACAGCCTTTTGTGTCTTGTAATGAAGCACAATGGTTTTGCAAAGTTTCGTTAGCTTTTGCTGTTGACGGGTAACTTTTTATATTCTTTTTGTTGCACTAACCTGTGCTGAGGACAATAAATAGGTTTTTTGTCTAAATTTGTTTTGTTTATTTATTTTGTTTTGTTTTTACATCGGAATGACATCGCTGTACCTACATGATTATATTATTTTTGTTGCACTAACCCGTGCTGAGGACAATTTTAAAAACCTATTTTCTTTTCAAAACCCCGTCATTGTTAGAATCCTACTTATGCCACAATCTCCAACTTAAGTTAATGCTTTTGTTTAAAGTTAAACGCTAAATTCGTTGAAATTTTTGGTGAAAATAATTTAAATTCAATTTTATAACCCACGCAAAAATCTTACGTCTATGACAAAAAAACTTTGATTTATGAAAAAAAAAGTTGTTTGGTGCCTTTGAACTAAAAAAAAAAATGTTTTGTACCATATTTTTGCCTAAAGTAGGTACCATAATTTTGTGTAACCGGTGCCATAATTTCAGATTTGGCATATAACATCCCTGCCATGGATAGATCCTCCTCGATCTCCTGCCAATCTCGTGCATGGAGGTCCAAGGATTTAAGTCTACGATTCGCCGACTTAAATAGGGGATCGATAGGCAGGTAATTTATTTGGTCAGGCGGCAGGACGGATGGTGGATAGGTGGTCACAGAGTCGTGGTCAAGGTTGGGTAGACGATTGGTAGGCAGACTAGCGATCCGATATTACAATACCTTACTGTAGGTTATCAAGATGTTTTGAATAGATAAGTAATGGGGAAAATTATATTCGAATATGGTCACCCTCGAGGAAAACGGATTAAAAGTTCTTGACAGAGGATGGGAGAGAAACTATTGTGTACCTACCTATTGCTTCTATGAAATCATGACTAGCGGGCGCTTCCCTGGACTGAAAATAAGTTGTGCCGTCGAAAATTCCAAATTGGTCGTGTTTGAGTTTTTCTTATTTACACTTTGCCATATCCCACGGACTTAAGTATAGATACCTATGCCATATCCCCATCTAAGGTTTTTTTTTTAAGTTTTGAGATAACGTTTTACGGTTACATCTACTTTCTCTTTTGCTTTATAGAAGACATATGATGTGCTTTTAACACAAAGATGTACTTCGTTTTTTTTACATTGCTTTTGTAGGTCCTACTGCAAGGCACAAGCCTTCTTGCAGAAACTTTCGTATTTCTCAACAGCTTATATTTAGTGTTATATTATGCTTTAGGTAATATCAAATAATGTATGTAAGACCAAGAATAGATGTCACGTGTGAAAGAGTGGAGCGTCCTGACAGGAATTTCCATACTTAAAAGGACGTTCTTGCCCTATTATGTTACTGTAAACAATTTGTAAAGTAAATGAACGATTTTAATTATTATTATTATTAACTGCTTGATGAAGCGAAAGAGGTCTGTCAGGATCGTGGCAAGAGGCAAACCCTGGCCCTCTCTGCCTACACTCCCGACATACAGGCGTGAGTTTGTAAAATGTAATGAACACTCCCCTAAGATGCAGTTACGCCTAGTTTAGGCGATAAAAACATTTTTAGTGATTCATTGTATACTTTTGATAAATTTAATGTAGTCTAAAGGTAGGTTTTAATAAAGAAAAGTTGTGTCCAAAATTATTTATTTTACTATCAAATTGTCTCAATCAAAAACTAGCTACCGGATAAGAAAAAATATGTAATGAATCCCTCAGACCACATTTATCAAAACTGCACTCATGTAACATGAGTAATAATTTATTACAATCAATGCAGCCTTAAGATTGCTGTTACACCTGGCATTTTAAATACATTTTTGTTTTGCTATAAGTTGTTTTTAATAAAGAAAAGCTGTTTCCAAAATTATTAATTTTGGAATAAAATTTCCTCAATTGAAAAAATGACAGGATAAGGAAAATATGTCTTGATTGTCCGTAATTTTCTATTAAACCCTCAGGTCATACTTATCAAAAGTGTACTTACTAATTTTATTACAATCATCACTAAAAATGTGAGATTATAACAACAGCTTTAACACAGTTTCACGCTTCCACTTACTTGTCGTAAGGTCTGTAACCGAACTTGTGAGCGAAGCTGTTGACACTCCATACCACGTTGATACCGCAGGTGTAGCGCAGGATCGTAGGGATGAAGAACGCGTTGAGCCACGTCTCATTCCAGAAGTAAACGGGGACGATGGTTGGGAAGACAAAGCAGAGGAGAGGCATCATCTTGAAATAGTGCCTTAAAGGTTATAAGTTTGCCATTAGATTGTTGAAAAGTAGATAAGGTCTAGGGGTATCTACGAGAAATGTGGTCTGTTAAGCCGCGTACAGATTATCTGCTAGACAAACATGTAATGCAACATTTCCCTTACATTTTAATGTGTTCGCAAACACCCTCCAAACGACTACGCTACTACATACGCGCTGCATTACATGTTGTTTTGCAAATAACATGTGCACGGCTTTAGTCTTATAAAATCACGATTCCTTAAAACACTTCTCAGATGCAGCTTATAGTCTGTGGTAAAGGGAAAGAAGTTACTGCAGACTATTTAAACTACATTTGAGGACTGTTTTAGAGGAGTCGTGTTGAGAAGATACGTGTGTTGTTTTTACCTCTTTTGGAACATAACAACAGGATCCTCGAAGAGATCGCGCAGGTCTATTCTGCGACCTGCCTCGATGACTTCAGGGTTCTTTTTGCAGCACAGCCAGCCCATGTGCGAGAAGAACAAGCCCCGCTCGGCGTTGTGAGGGTCGGCATCCGTGTCCGCGTATTTATGGTGAGTGCGGTGGTCGCGGGCCCATTCGAATATGCTGTCCTGGTGGTGATATGTATTTTATAGTGATACTAGCTGATTCGGAAAACGTTGTTTTGTCGTATTACTACCTTTATTATTACCTAAGACCTAGGTATTTCAAACCTACCACATATACACAAAAAAAAAATCACAAAAATCGGTGAAGCCGTTTCGGATGTGTTCGGTAACAAACACTGGCACGAGATTTTTATTTATAAGATATAAGCTTATCTTCTTATTTTATTATTTACTAGATGACCCCGTGAACTTCGTATCACCGACGTCAACCGTTTTTTTTCTTCTCACCGTTTAAACCTTCCCTGGACTTCCACAAATATATAAAAACAACAATTAGCCAAATCGGCCAAGCCGTTCTCGAGTTTTAGTGAGACTAACGAACAGCAATTCATTTTTATATTGATTGAGATTGTATTTTATGTGTAAGTCTACATTAATGTTTAAGTTTATTAAATTACACCTTATAGTACCTAGGTATGTTTCTTTTTGCACGCCTACTCTTTCCTCTACCTCCTGCGGACTGATAGCAAAATGCTTATGGGATTAAGTCCGTCGCATTGTACGATTTATTTATGTAAGTGCAATAAAAGTATCAATAACGAAATCTTAATAAGAGCAAGACAGTTCAAGTATAGCACGATAAGTTTAAGGAAGGGCAAGATAAACGGTACTTTACCCTTAACTGACGTGCGAGCATACAATGACCAATGAATGTTGATTATGCGAAAGAGGCTTGTCAGGATCGCAGCAAGAGGCAAACCCTCGTCTCTACCTCCCCCACTGGGATGCAGGCGTGAATTTATGTAATGTAATGTATGTTCAAGACAGGGACTGAATAACGCTCGCACAATATAGATGGCAATATTGTATGAGTGGTAGGCAAATAGTTGCCCACTGCGTTTCTCTAATTAAGTGTTATAGTTGTAGACAAATAAATAGATAAACGTTTATTTACCGACACAAACCTAATAATAACGCAAAATAACGTTACGAATAAATAAATAACTTCCACATAACACGATTACTTGTTCTGGTCTCAAACTGGGATAACCTGTGTTATAGTACTCAGACAAAGACTACTGTTTTGGTAATCAAGCGTGTTAACCGGCAGAGCATCGAGGCAGTCAACAATTTGAGTATTTTTTTTAACAGAAGGTTATGTTAAAAAGATACCTGAAAGCCCATTGTCTGCCAGATCATCAGCACGATACGCAATGGAGTTCGCGCTTTGAAACTCCGATGTGTCCATAACCGATGAGATCCAGCTCCGATTCCGATGGCACACATCAAGTGGACAGCAAATGCTGAAAAGGCAAATTAATATTCTTGTATATTTGAAACAGAATAAAAGAGGGAAAGTAAAAAGAGAAAATGATTTATTTCCCTTGTAACACAAAATAAAACAAATTTACGGAGAGACGTACCCAATACAATCATGCCGAACACAAGCACAAGCGTTATATATAAGCACGTCCTGCTGCAGCGCACAAGCCTTCTCTCAGAGAGAGAGAGAGAGTATGGGCTTCCTAACTACGCGTGCTCGCCGCGGCTTGGCGATTTGGAGCGCCGATGTACGTGAACACCTCAGACACTCGGGTTTCCTTACGATGTTTTCCCTCCTAGTTAGCGGTATTGCTACTAACAAATTCACAAATATACTGCAATAATTTTTGGTGGTTTGAAAGATTTAGCAAAATGAATGTGCCTGGCAATAGCTATCGAATACGCTAGTTTGTTTTTTAAAAAAACGCACTCCAAAAATATCTCGACGCAAACTCGAATCTATTAGAACCATTAATAGCCATCCAAAGCGGTGCGTGCACACCGCGAGTCCGGGGGCCATTGTTCTGTTAGACGGAGATGCGGTTCTAATAAAATTGTTGACGCATTTTTTTAAACAAGATTTCTCAACAATTTTTTTTGTCTACGTCTTTACTTAAAAGTAATAGTCTAAATAGATTAACCCCCAGTTTTTCGCACACTAACACGCTGTTAATCTACTGTTAACAGCTGTTAATTGACCAAAGTGTATAAAAAAAAACACTGACAGCTGTTAACAGTAGATTAACAGCTTGTTAGTGTACGAGAAACCGGGGGATAATGTTTTAATTACTAATTACATAACCGCGGCTTTTAAGCCACCCAGAATTGAGCGTGTACATACATAACTTAGATAGTTTCTAAGTAACTTAGAAACTACATGTCGGGATTAGATTCGACAACCTGTCAAATGTGAGGCCAGCGTTCTACCGTTGCGCTACCACTGCTTCCAGATAAATAACCACAATAAAAATATAACTTAGTGAGTACATACCAAAGACATTGGTCTGCCATTTAGCCTGTGTTAGTGCCAAATAAATGCCGTAAATTGATCCGATGTGTAAAAAAGTAAACCAGGCAATGTTACCCCAAAAGTATTCGTACTTTTTGGGGCCGGCTCTTTTGAGCTTAGACACATCCTTGGCAAGACCTAGGTCTTCTGTCTGGGTATCGGTCTCGAATAGAACTCCGCTCGCTGTAGGATCCGTGGCTTGAGGCGGCATCGCTTTGCTCTACAAAAACATGTTGAATTTTTTAAGACTCGCGGGAGGAGATTACTAAAAGCATATAATAAGTTCAATGGAATGGTATTAGTACGATAATGACTGTTCTGTTGACACTGTAGCATACAAACCAATTGCCTTTCAATGGTATAACCCTTGCGATTTACCTAAGGGGAACCATGAGGTTAACTAGCGCCATCAATGAAAATATGCTCGCCATGTATACAATTTTGAATTTTTCTGTAAATGTGTTTTATTTATGTGTTTTTATGTGTGCGTTAAAGTATACAGTAAAGTATAAAGCATAAAACATAAGTACCGTCTTTTACAGATCGTTTTAGCGTAAAGTGTCTTACAGTTCTCCTCATCATGTAAATAGTGTTTTTTAGGACCCACGACCGAGAATCTAGGATCAAGGTTCTGGCACTAAATAGCATTTATGCAAAAAACGGCGGTTTTTAGCGGTAACGTTATTTTTAGTCTTAGGTTTTCGGTGTTGGATCCTATAAATTACAATTCAATTTATATTATGTTTGATTGGAAAGAAACTTTTTGTAATTAGTTCTGTAAAAGAAGATATTATATTTTTTTACTGGTGGCGCTAGTGAACCTCAGGGAAACCTTTGAGGTTGCTGTTACACCTGACATGCTGTCTCGCTCGCACATTCTAACATTTTTAATGATTCTAACAAAATGAGCATACTTTTGATAAATGTGGTCTGAGGGTTTGATAGATGGCATTCAAGACATATTTTTTCTCATACTGTAGCAAGATTTTGACTGGGAAAATTGTATACTTACTAAAATTCTAGGATCGCCGGACTAAAGCACACAACTCAAATTATGATTAAATTATTGTTCTATACAACATAAATAATTAAAATAGCAGTTTGCTTCATTTTGGTCAAAAAATATGTACGTATGTTCAATTCGTTGTTTCATGACAGCTCTCCGTCAATGTAATAAAGATAATACAGATGATATAGAGTAATTTTATAATAAGTTTTTTTCATTGCCTCAAAAAATGTGTTTTGGACTTATGTTCGCCGACTCTAGAATTAATAATTATCGAAAAAACACCTTTTTATTAAAACCTAAGTACATATAGGAAACAAAACGTATTTAAAATGTCCGTATTATTTATATCTATGAAACCCTCAGACCACATTTATCAAAAGTAAACAACTTATTTTACAATTACTAAAAATTTTAGATACTGTGAGCAAGATAGCATGAGAAACGTAACAGCCTTAAACAGCTATGTGACTCTCATTTATCAAAATTAAATGTTAGATGATTTACGCAGCGTCGGTAATCACACCAGAGATTTTATTGAGTATAGTTTGTGTTATAAATAGCACTGATGCTCGTATTTAAAGGTTGGTGTGCTGTGGACTGTGTGTAGTACATAATACAACCAATAAATTAATACTAAAGCGAGTTGTGTTAATGATGGTTTTATTATGTGGGATTTTCTTCAAAAAGCTTACTTTAACTGCAGCGATAACACCTTCGATTGCACTAGAGTATTTTGTAGACTGCCTATGAAAATCCGAATTCCCTATTTATATAAGCCCTTACAATAGGTCGGATGGTTTTGAATATTGAACAAACGTCGTCATTTGTGTCAAGACATTGCTAAACAGACCTATTTGTATCGGTCGTTGACTTAGTTTCATAATTATTTCAGGTTAGGAATGGAAATACTGGAAATAAATCAGATACAAATCGCCAAATAACTAAGGTGATTGACTAGCCTAGCAGTGGGCTGGTCACATCTGCCGAAGAACCAATAGTCAATGAGGTACAAAGGTCCTAGTATGGTGATCATCATCATCATCATCAGCCATTTGACGCCCACTGCAGGACATAGGCCTCCTTCGTGGTTTTTTATAACCACGAGGAGTTTTGCCATGATCGCCACGCTTGGCAGGCGGGTTGGCGATCGCAGTATGCTGTTGGAATCTTAGGAAGAAGCTGCTGCCCGTCTCCTGGAAATTGATTTCGTTAGTCGCCTTCTACGACATCCGCGGAAGGAAATGGAGTGACGCTATTCTTAATCCGGCGCCACACGGAACTGTGTGGTGATCACAAACTGGCAAACGCAGCGTAGGTCCTGTGTTAGGATGCTCACCAGGTCGCTGGGCAAGCGGTTTAAGGCTAAATGCTAGCAGCAGCTGGGTGAGAACGGCCGAGGATAGAAAGTAGTGACATGCGGGGAAGGCCTATGTCCAGCAGTGGACGAGTACGGACTGATTGATTAATTGATGGGAATACTGACCATACGTCTTCATGCCAAACCAAGTCCAATTGTTTTTTTTAAATTAATAAATTTAGATAATGGTTACACAGTGTACCTATAACAAAATCCCCATAAACTTACGTTTAAAAATGGGGGGTAGGCACTTTTTTATGTAGTTTACATACGACGTCCACTGCAGGGCTAGGACCTTCTCTTAGAGAGATACAGTATGGGCTAAATTAACACGCGTGTCCACCGCGGATAGGCAATTTCAGTCGCTGAGGTATGTGAACACCTCAGATACTGACACTTTCCCCACGATGTTTTCCTTCACAGTTAGCGTGTGGTATTGCTACTAAAACTTCATAAATGTACGTAACTTAGAAAACAAAGTCATTGGTACATTTCGGGATTCGAACCCACGACCTCCCGAATGAGAAGCCGACATTCTACCGCTCCACTACCACCGCACCGGTAGGGCACTTCTTGGGGAAAACTTTAAAAGGGTGAAAAAAATATCTGCTATTCCGTACATTTTAATGCCGCAGGTGGCTCGTATCCAAGAAAATCTGAACATATAATTTTTTCACTCTTAATTGCGTTCAGTGCACAGTTATGGAGTGGTTTTATATAATTAATCATAAACAAAAATATACACTAAAATTTATATTAAAGCAAATTTCAATGGACTATGTGTCGTTAAGTCTTTTAAGCGAAGGCTCTACGAGCAGATGATATCCAATACCAATACTATTTCATTTTTCGGTTGGTCGGCGTCTTTCAGTTGTAAAATAATTGCTCTAGTTCCAATATGCCACGTCCATCCTCTGAAAGCGATACAGAAGCGACGTTTATTCGGCGTCGAGATCTGACCCCGATGTGGTCTCGGTGCAGCGGCGTTAGTTGCTGACCTCAAACGCTGCCCTGCCGAGAGTAATTTCCGTCGAGCGAACCGATTGATACTCTGGCTATGCAAAGCAGAGTTTAAAAATGTGAGAAAAATATATTGTTTAGTCAGTCATGTAAACACAACTAGGGTATATCCCTTTACTAAGCGAAGTCCATAAAATTCCAGAGTATTTCGGACACAAACAGTATTTAGGGCCCCGATTCTGTTAGTGTATTATAGCAAGTACAAGCCATTAAAAACATAACTTGCAAAAAAAACCAAGTACTCAGTTGTTCTACCGTAAAAAGTTGTGAGATCCATGTAATACCAAGAAGGTTAATTTATTCAATTCCTACTAAGGGGCCTTCTGTCTTAAGTTATTACGTAATTAGCTAACCTAACATCATCTTATTACCATATCAATATTAAAAATCTTTTATGTTTTAAATAAGTAGATTGTCTTGGCCATAGCATGAAAACACAATGTATCTCACAAGTACATAATATATATTATTATATTAAATTAGATTCGTTAGAGCGATACCTGAGTCAATCATTTTATTTAAAACATAAAAGATTTTAAATAAAAGATAGTTATTTATGCAGTTGGTGTATCTAGAAAACTGGACCGAAATTGCAAAATATTTTAGTTTTTCCTTGATTTATAGACTACACTGATTGTATTCTAAATTTGAAGCTTCTATGTCTTCTAGAAGTGCCTTAGAGTTTTGATGATCAGTCAGTCAGTCAGTCAGTCAGTGAGTGAGTGATAAAATTAAGAAAATTTGACTAGTTATAATTCTTAAACTACTGGTTCAAATTGAATGAAATTTGAAATATACCGTGTTTATACAATGCTTGCTTGGTTACTGGTTCAGGCTTCTAGTTTTATCCACAACGAAGTTATAAAGGCTCGAAAATGGCCTGAACTGCTTCGAGAAAAGTATGGTAAGGCCGTGCCGCTTTGCTGTTCGACTCGGCGGGGGCACTGCCGTGCCCCCAGATGACGATCACGGGCTACGTGACGTGTTTTTTTCATATCGGTGTTACCTAGAAGGTTTGACACGTGTGTACGCGAAGACTTGAAGCAGCAATGAAACGAAATCGGCGCGTTCATGCAGTTGTCATTGTATGTAAAACCCAGCCTGACACTTATACTGATCAAACCTAAGTAATCCCCTTTATGCTTACTTCTGCTACTAATAACAGCTGGTTCCCGAAGCCCACAAGAAAGTCAATACGTGCGGAGCCAGTTTCCTAACGATGTTTCAATTTGCTAATCTTATAGGCTATGGCAATGTCAGTCACCTTAGCTATTTGGCGAAATTGACATCAGTTTATTTATATACAAATAATATGGTAGGTACTTGTTGGATTTTGACGGAGAGCCATAGATCTTGCCGCCCCACCCCCAAAACTTCGAAAATCCTCGATTAATGAACTTGTTCCGAAATAAAAATATTGAATTGAATTAATAATTTCCCAAAATTTTATGACAGTCATACAATTATGTTAATTATTATTGTATGATTGTCTTCACAGAACTTAAGTGGCAACATCTACATGATTTCAAAAAAATATGCCTTCTGATTGCCGTACAATTTACGACAATTTACCCCATTAAAAACCTATTTAGAGGCTAAAAATTCCACCCATGCCGGGACTTGAACCCGCGACCTCTGGCTAACCGTGCCAGCGCTCTCCCAACTGAGCTAATTTCCCAACTGCCCATTAGATTTTAAGCCCTAAATAGATTTTTAAAATTGTCCTCAGCACGGGTTAGTGCAACAAAAAGAATATAATTACCCCATTAATAATTAAGTAATGTTTTTTAAAATAATTTAAGTTTCTTTGAAAAATAATTTTATTTTACGTTTTCCTTAACAGCAGTTGAATGTTTTAAATTATAATGATATGATAATAATATGAAAATGATAAGAATGAAAATGATAATAAAAGTTCCTTGAAAGTTAAGTATGACACCGCCTACATGCTACAAATTTGCCACATTTTATGAGGCAATACCCCCTATCTAATATTATTCATTAAGAAATTGCTTTAAGCCGCCAATAGTACTGTATTTTTGTAAATATTTTATGTTTGTGTTTATCCTGGTACAATAAAGAATATTCTTATCTTATCTTAAGTGTTATGGATATTACTATTTTGCGGAATTTTCCTATTGCATAATGTTAATTAATGTAATTAACTACTTAATGTAAATACTGAATTACTCTATCTTATATTGATTCTGTATCTGTATTAAATTTGCCTCTATAATTATCAATGGTATTGTCCCTAGGGAGAGAGCAATAGGACATTTCAAAGTAATAATAGCTTGAAAAGAATTCGAGCAGATTTGTACGGTAAATACCGTTATGTGAGGCGAATGAATGGTTCATCTTCCGCTCGGGCAACTGGGGCGTGAACAGAGATTCCATTCCGGAGGGCCTAGCGTGAATCAAACGCCCCCGTACGTTTTGACCCGGCCATAATGAAACATGACGTCCTTGTTACCATTGTACAGCGTAGAAAAATAATAACGTACAGCGCACGTAAAAACTACAAACAGCTGTCATTATGGTCATTCCGTGGGGCGCCAGATTAAGAATAGCGTCACTCCATTTCCTTCCGTGGATGTCGTAGAAGGCGACTAAGGAAATTAATTACCAGGAGACGGGGAGCAGCGTCTTCCTGAGATTCCAACCGCATACTGCGATCCCCAACCCGCTGGCCAAGCGTGGCGATTATGGCAAAACCCCTCATGGTTATGAAAACCACGAAGGAGGCCTATGTCCTGCAGTGGGCGTCGAATGGCTGATGATGATGATGATGGTCATACAAAAGGAAATTGGGTAACACTTCAATGGTAACACTCAGTAAAACGTTGTTGGTAATTAAAATACCTACCTATATGAAAACAAATTTCATATTCTGCTTTGTGCTTTTACAATTATTATTATGGTAGTGGGCGGGGCACATAGCATGCAGAACTGAGACCACATATTATCGGCAAGCGCACCGTAGGACGACCAGCCACAAGAAGGTCAGATGACGTCATCCAAGTGGCAGGAAGACGCTGGATGCAAGCCGCTTCCAACCGGTCTTTTTGGAAATCCATGGAGGAGGCCTATATCCAGCAGTGGACTTCGTGTGGCTGAATGATGATGATGTTGATGATGAATTATTATCATAGTAGCACTGTGTAGATCTTGTCAACACGTGGCAGTTCTCTCTTGCTCAACTTTGGACACACCGAATGGACAAGAGGCGAGGGAGCGGAAAAGACGCATCGCCTTTCCAATTCACCTTCATACAAACTGTACTGAAGGGACGACGGGACGAAGTAGATCTATAGATCGCTTCGCGCTTTACCGCGCCCTCGCCCCACGACCTTCCTGTGTGTCTCACGCCTTCGAGACCATTTATTGAGGTTGGTGTGAAAACAAAAAATATTCTTGGATATCGAGATGTAAGGGGCTGGCTGGTTATCGTATCGTCTTTGTACAGTTTCAAGATACGCTCTCCGACGGCCCACATGGCAAGACCACTCGGATTTTTCCACCTGGCTGATAATTGTGCGCTGTGCGGGGTATTGAAAATGTAAGATTTGTGTCACGGAGCGGTTCGGTTTGAGGAAATGTGGGTAACATGTATGTTCTTTATCCTTTCCACCCTTCAAGTGGGTTATACGCCCTTTTCTTAGAACATAAACATATAGATTGTACCTACTAGACTGAGCAAGGATGCGGGCGTAACTTTATAAAGAAAACGAAAATATTACCAAGGATTCTACTTTTAATTATCGCACTTTTGAGACAGATTGCACACTGTTGTACATTAGTTACTAGCCGAGGTACAGACATTTTTGTCTTCATACCTAATTAACATGCTGAACTTAAATAAATTACACAACAAATTTTCATTATTGTTTTACAGCATAAGTGATTATAATGCCTTACAATGTTGAAGACAAATAAACATTTTCTATTTCTATTATAAAATCCTTTTAGGGTAAGTATACAATTTAGGGATATAGGTACAATCACCATTTATTACTAGTACATAGACTAGAATAGAGGAATTTAGCCTGCAGTAAATGTAATTTAAAGAAATAGGTAACAAATACACTTTTGTGGATGACGCACTAAAAGTTAGAAAATTAGTAATATTCAGCAGTCAAGCCAAAAATCGTGGGGCGCTCTGTCTAAATTAATAAAAAGTAACGTAACTCAGTTGAGCGCATGTGTGCAAAGGTTAGTGCACAGTCGACAGCACATCAACCTTAACATACGTGGACTCTAATCTCTAATCAGTTACGTGAAGGACGACTTTGCAACAAAAATGTGAAGATTGACCTGCAGTCGCCTGTCCCGTATTGTTGACTGTAAACTTTTGATAACCAAGACAGGGTATTAAGGTCGACTCTGGAGCCGCCGTACTTTGATTTGTGAAATCTGTATTTTTAGCTTTCATCATCATCATCAGCCATTTGACGCCCACTGCAGGACATATATGCCTCCTTCGTGGTTTACATAACCATGAAGGGTTTTGCCATAATTTTTAGCTTTACAATAAATAAAATTATTTTAGTTTTTAGTTTCTTCAGTGTCGGTATTTTTATCATATCATTGTGTTATGTGGATGTGGTTGTGTAGGAGTGCCATCATACCTGAGTAATTAAAGTTATGCAAAACTCTACTCTCTATTTTTGTTAGGATGCTATGCCTGTTAATTGTATTGTATACCCTTATAATCTTTTTAATTTTTTATAATAATTATTTTTAATTTTGAACTCAAAACAATATAACGTAAGAATGTTATGTAATTTAAATTTAAATTTAATCACATGTATCTAATGTAAGTAATTTAATATAATGTCATATATCCTTGTGTGCTATGGAAATTTCATAAATTATTATCTATCTCTATTTATCTACTGGATTATCTATCTAATTATGAATCACTGGCAAAACTTTTAAATGTTAGGTTCTAAGGAATGTCATGGGCATTCTTTCAGTGATTCTAATATAAGTATTATATTTCTGTTAAAACGAACAAACTGCGATTTCCTGTTTCATTTTATTTCCTAAGAGCATTTATTAAACTTGTAACTCCTACGTGTCGAGTTTACGAACAAGATTGTGGCTTTGTTAAATCCCACTTTAAAACGTTTTCTCCGACTACAGTTGGCTAAGAAATTTGGTGTATAATCGAATTGTACTCACAAAAAACAATATCTACAAAACAAAGAACAATATCTATGGTTTCTACTTTAGGCAGCATCATGCATTATCTACATAACCAGCCTATATACGTCCCACTGTAGGGCACAGGCCTTTTCTCAGGGAAAGAGTATGGGCTTAATCACCACGCGTGCCCTCCGCGGATCGGCGATTTCAAGCGCTGAGGTATGTGAATAGCTCAGACACTTAGGTTTCCTTACGGTGTTTTCCTTCACAGTTAGCGGGTGGTATTGCTACTATAACTTCACAAATGTACGTAACGTAGAAAACAAAGTCATAGGTACATGCCCGCATTGGGAATCGAAAATGGGTCTCTCGCTTCCGAGTCCAATGTTCTACCCACTAGACCACCATCATGCATTATCTAACTACATCGTAATTATACTTTTGCAAATTTTACGAGAACATTTCGTCGATGTTTCTACAAAAACTACAGCTGATTGAGAAAACTAGAAATTTGTGTTCTTGTTTCGCCGTGTGTAACTCCATTTTAAGAGTATCAAAAGTGTAATTAGGTACCTACATCGTTGCTACTCCGGATGATTATATCAATGCCTGCTACTTTTTAGTACTATTTAGTTGGATTTGGCTAAATTCAACTGTTTGGAAGTACGAGTACCTTTATTACATAAATTCATATATCTAAATCTTTATACTAGGTATATAGAACTAATTGTAAATATGTAAAAATTACGAATAATTTAATTAGTTAAGTACCTATGTCCTGCAGTGGGCGTCAAATGGCTGATGATGATGAAGATGATGATACAAATATTTAATATTGAACCTTTAAACGCGATTCCTTAATAATATCTCAAAATGCAGTTTAAATAGCCTTTAACGAGTGTTTCAGAGGAATCGTGTTTTTTAAATAACACCGTTACCCTATCCGATACAGAAAGGCAGTACGTACAGGCCTGAAGGTTTTATTTTACGATTTATGTATTGGAGTGTTTCCCAGTCAAGTTGGAAGCGCCGGTCGAATGTAATGTTGGCCGGAATTGCCATCGATTACTTTATATTGTGGTTCAAATGGGGTCTGATCTTGAAAAACGATTCGATCGGGTGGCTTCCAATTGAAATCCTGTGTGTTCGGGCCACAGCCGAATATTTTGCGTGAATTTTCAATCAACTTTTCAAGTGGGTCGGTTTTGATTAAGGTACGAAGTGATTTACATACCTAGTGTTTATAATCGTATACCTGTGTACGATGCAGTGAGTTGTGAGCTCATTAGCAAGATTATGCTCAACTTTAGTCCTGAAGCAATTGAAATGACAAGTATAACTGAATCCTAGCTCTCTGTCTGCGAGGTGGCCTGTGCTTCAGTGCGGCGCGCGGCGCATAAAGCTGATTATTGAAATAATGCTAAATTCCCAAGTCAACGATCAACCTGAAAATCTTTAAAGGTTTTCGGCTGCTCAAATGCAGGATTAAAATCAAGATTTTAAAATTTAATTTCTGTCTTCTACTTTTATGTATTCAACTCGATACATTTGTGTTCATTAAAATGTGAAAATTACTTTGCTAAATTCCGCCAAAATCCCACAAGAACCATGCGGTTAGTTAATGCACCGCCATCCCTCCCACTTTTTCAAGCAGAAGCAAGACACACACACACCACCACCGACACCAATACTTGTGTGAAAAAATGCGTTGCAACGCATTCGGGATTTCGAGAACATGCTTGTGAGATTTTGGCGGAATTTAACACAGTAATTTTTCATATTTTAATGCTATTATAGATTTCCAAAAAGTAACGCCTGATTCCATACAATATTTATTACATCGGATGCAAAGGGCAAGATAAAAGTACCCGAAACCGGCGTGCGTGCATGTAATGACTAATGAATGTTGAGGAAACGAAAGTGATCTGTCAGGATCGTATTAAGTGGCAGTCCCTGGTCTGTGCCTACCCCTCTGGGATACAGGCGTGAGTTTATTTATGTTCGGTAGGCCAAAATTTGTTTTTTTAAACTAGCATTGATCCACATAAAAAAAGAAATCCGTTGACATTGTAGATACTATAGGGACCACAGCCCCTAATATATTATTGTTAATTACCTTATTATAACACATAAGAATACTTAATTCGACAATCTTTCTATTCATATACTTCAAACGACGTGGACTGTGAAAGAGTAACTTGATAAAAGTGTTCAAGAAATTCACACGAATCACACACAATTCAATAATTCTACCATGTTCTCTTTTTTCACTCAACTCATCCAATTGCAGTGAAAAACAGTCGTGTCGGTAGCTTACAATGTAAGTTTTACAAAAATGCCAATAAATCAAATGATATCCTAGTAGTATTTACGTAAACATTGGTAACATTTATAGAGAGAGCGAGAGAGGCATTTATTTATAAATGCTCTGTCTTTGTGATACTATAACCAGATTAAATTGCTGTGTTGTACATCTTTTAATAATAAAAAAATTTAATTCTCTAACTTGAGAGTTCTTGCATTATTCACAGTAAGTCACGCGCCGGTCACAAGGCTGAAAAAAAGCTTTATTATTATCCAATGTCAATCTATGAAATAGAACCTCTGGGCTATTTAGGTCAAGTGAAAATTGTCCCCGTATGGACTTAAAGTGAGGTTGACAGCTATTTGGCCACAGAAATAGAGTTTAAGGGGCTACTGGTGCTAACTAGCGTTATCAATGGAAAAAAATCACGTCTTTTACAAGAACTTTTGCAAAAAGATCATAAACCTCAATAGTTGTGACAGCTATTTTTAGAGCCAGTCTAGACCTAGGGCAGAAAACCTAGCGGTATTAGCGATTCCTCTAAAACACTCCTTAGAGGCAGTTTAAATAATCTGTGGATAAGTTTTCCCCTTTAAAAGAGACTATTTAAATTGCCTCTGAGAAGTATTTTAAGGAATCGTGTTTTAATAAATAAGACCGTAACTAAAGCATTTGTGCCAAAAATGGAAAGAAACGGATTTTTGCCGTTTCCAGCGGAAATCATTCAGTCCTAGGTTATTGACCTTAGGTCTAAGCTGTAGTTCCTAAAAACAGCAATCACAATTTATTGAGATTTATTATGTATACTTTTAACACTATCGTATTAATTATGAAGAAAAATACGATTTGTTTTCCATAAGTGGTGCTAGTTGGCACCGTGTCGCCCCTTAGTCTGAAATTGTCTGTCCTGCGTGTAGTAAATACAGTTTTACAATTATTAATTATCATTAGTGGGTATCCACTAAGTATAATGATCGGTCTATTGTTGTTAAGTAAATTAGTCCCTCGAGACTCGAGGTAGACACGTTAACAAGGGCGGGCGGCACTCTCTCTTGTGTGAGAGATTTCGGGAAGTTCGAATCCCCAAAGTCCAGTGGACTTTATCGCGTCTAGCTATCAACATGATAATAATAACTGAAAGACCAATTAACAATGATCGTAAGAGGTGGATTATAAACACTTTCAGTCCAGGAAAATACTTTGCCACAGACAATTGGAACTGCCTTTGAGGAGTGTTTTAGAGGTATCGTGTTTTTATAAATAACACCGTTTTAGTCACAATCACAAAATATATCGAGTAGACATAATATCATGGACTTGTTAAGACCACCAAAAGCTCCGTTTTTGTTTGACCTGAAACGACTGTTTGGCTCGCGCGTAGTGACTAATTTAACTAATATTAATGTGGTAATGCTGCCAGCGTTATGGGAACCTTTGGCTCGAGTATTTCTCGGGGCGGTTTGCTCGACGTAAATTATTCTTTGTATTCTTGTGTGCATACATATACATTTTTTGTTTCATTCTGGACATCTTGCTTCTTATGTATATAGGTATTTTATTTTTGTTACTTTGGACGAAACGTTTGTTGATGTATTTTTTATGCTTGTGCAAGATAACGCTTTGTATTTTCAATATTACTAATATTTATAGCTATGCAGATTCCCGGGAATTTGGGGTTTATTAGCCTGTTACTGGAATAGAGCTCACTTGTCGTAAGCCGCCTAACGGTTTTATGCGACTTGAATTGAAGGCGTACAATACATATTAATAGAATTTTGACGACCGACGTCACTAACACATTCAGTAATAGTCATTTTGGCACAGTTTTTAGTATTCAAAACTCAGTACAGCTCAAATAAAACCATATCTACCTACTTATAATTTAGACTCATGTTCACGATTTTTTGATGCTATAAAGTTTAAATAAATGTAGATATAATGACCGACGGCCCTAGATAGGACATTGAAAAGTAATGAGTATATATTTTTTCAGATTTTAAATACTAACCATTACAGAGCAAAATGTATTTTAAAACACCGGATTTATGGATAATGTCCGAGAACCCTTAACGAACCGTTGATAATAAATTCTCCTCTCTCCATCATATAGGAAGTCTTAACTAAGTATATCTAAGTGTCATTACAAAAAGAATGCACTGGGTTGCGGGATTGATTTTTTAGGGTTCCATTTCTGAAGAGGAAAATCGGAACCCTTATAAGTAAGTAATGTATAGAGATAGAGCGCTTCGCCAACAAACTGCTCCGCAGTTTGGCGAAATTGTGTAATAAATATTAAGGTAAATAAACGTATTATAGGGTCACTTTGTTGTCCGTCCGTCCGTCCGTTCGTCTGTGCGTCCGTCGGTCCGTCCGTCTGTCTGTCAAGAACCTTTATCTTGAGAACGCGTGGAGGTAAAACCGTATACCCAGGACTGCAGTTCCTTGAAGCTGTGAAAAAATCAAACATCTTAGTTAACGTAAAAAAAGATACGGCCGTTTATAACGCAATAAACGTATATTTCGACACTCTCAAGGGAATCATATAGGGCATTTTCCGTTGGCCTAGAACTTCGAAATTTGGCAAGTAATACAGTCTTATATTTTTTCAGATTTTTCCCTATAGTTACAAGTATAGGGAAAAATCTGAAAACTATGCATTTGTAATTACATCATTAAAAACATTGTCTTTGAAGTTCGGGTAAAGCTCGGAAAAAAACTGCGAGACTCGATTCCTAAACTACTTATATATGTAAGTACCTACAATTTTGTACGGAACCCACCCACTTGTGGGCGAGTCCGACTCGCACTTGTCCGTTTTTTTACTTTGAGGTGCGGTACCCAAAAAGAACGGTTGAGAACACAAATGTATGTTACGAATAGATCTGCCAGCCCCCTTGAAACGAAAATTATTTAAGGTCTAATTAAATTCGCAGCCTAATTCCTTCGGCCACGTCACCTTGTCTCAAGACCGTATTAGTTCAGCACTGTTAGAGCTGTCTGTCGCGGTGAGTGATAACACGCCCTTCCCCCGGCCCGCTGCCCGGCTTGTCCCATTGGATAACAATTTGTGCGGACCTTCGTGATTTATGACCTTAATACAGACGAAGCTGGCGCATTTATTTAATACTAGCTTTGCCCGCGACTACATTCGCGTGGTAAGCGAATCCGCCTGAAGTGCCATTCTAAATACTGGTGAAAGGTTTTTTGAAATCGGATAATTAAGTACTTTCGGACTTTCCAACTTACAAGCTTTTCTTCATTATAATATTGGTATAGATAGTAAAATAGTAGGTATATACTATCTGAGCCTATGACTTTGATCGCTTGGGATTTGGATAAAAATTAACACAAAACATATAAAATTTAAAACAAAAATTTCATATTAGTTTTAATTTAAAACATAATTATCAATAATATTTATTTATTGTCATTTTACACAAAATAGGATTGCCATTTAGACGTGCAGTGCTGATATGGACCAATTTATTGTTAGTGTACACCATGTTAAACAAAATATAAAAAATAAAAATATTAAATGAAATGTTATTAAAGTAAAGTTAGATCATATAAAATTTATCATCATCATAGTCATTCAGCCACAAGAAGTCCACTGCTGGACATAGGCCAATTTGGAGACCAAGATTTCTAAAAAGACCGGTTGGAAGAGGCCTGCATCCAGCGTCTCCCTGCCACTTGGATGAGGTCATCTGTCTATCTTGTGGCTGGTCGTCCTACGCTGCGCTTGCCGATATGTGGTCTCCATTCTAAAACTTTTCGGCCCCATCGGCCATCAGTTCTGCGTGCTATGTGCCCCGCCCACTGCCACTTCAACTTACTAATCTGCTGGGCTATGTCGACGACTTGTGTTCGTCTGATTCGATGTCGTAGATAAATTCCGAGCATAGCTCGTTGCGTGACCTTGAGCCTTCTTATGAGGCCCATAGTGAGAGACCACGTTTCAGTGCCATAAGTCATCACTGGTAACACACACTGGTTGTATAATTTTGTCTTGAGTGATTGAGGTATATTAGACGAAAAAACTTTTCTAAGTTTCCCGAATGCTGCCCGGCCGAGTTGGATTCGACGATTGACATCTTTCACGAAGTTGGACCGGCCTAGTTGGACTGTTTGTCTTAGGTAGACGTATTCGTCTACAACTTCGAGAGTCGAGTTCCCCAATGTTATTGGGGTGGGCACAACACGGGCGTTCGACATGACCTTCGTTTTGTCCATGTTCATTTTAAGGCCCACACGTTGGGAAACTCGACTGAGGTCTTCAAGCATTATGCCGAGGTCTTCCATCGTTTCTGCCATGACTACTATATCGTCGGCAAATCGAAGGTGCGTGATATTGATGCCGCGTCCCTGCCATTCCAGAAGCTTGAAGGCAACTTTCAGTCCGTTCGTGAACAGTTTCGGAGAGATAACGTCTCCCTGTCTCACGCCTCTTCTCAATGGAATTGCCTCCGAATTCTGCTGCTTTACTCGGACAGTCATGGTGGCTTTGTTGTACAAGCACTTCAGCACCTCGACATACCGATAGTATACGGCAACGCTGGAGAGACTCGAGCACTGCCCGTATATAAAATTAAATTAAATTAAATGTCTGTTTTTGCTATGGCACGATTCACGATTATGGTTATGATTATTATTATGGTTCACGATTGAGCTTGATTCCCTGAAAGCCTGCGTGACGACTGAAGTTTGTCGACCATCTGGAATGTTTTTGAAGCGCTCAGTTTGATTTCGCCTCGGATTATACACCAACGTATTACAAAGGCCATACCGCATTTAAACAGAATCAATTCTGTGTTCAAAGGGTACTCGATTACCTCTCAGTAGAATTACCGAGCTTTGTTCGGGCTTCAGACATAGTCTCGTAACTTGGTAAACTCGCGTAAATTTGATAGAGTTTTGGAGAGGCGCGTGTGTAGTGCAGACTGTATGAAGCTCGCTGGAGTTTTAATTGAAAATGTTCCAGTTAATCCTTATGTATTTCATTGAAATAGATATTATGAGGTCTACAAAATCAATTTATTCGGTTTTTGACAAATGTTGTGCAATTATTTGCTAAATGAGGCTATTTAGGGCATTTCAAAAGAGTTAGTAGTATCTTATAAACATATTTATAAATTTCGAATACAAAGTCAAGCTAAGGGCGCTTATACACGGGCGGCATGTGTGCCAACTGCAGCTGTGTGTCGACGGCAGTCGCCAACACGTCAGCGTCGTCGAATATCCACGTTAGCGCGTCGACGGGTGCAGTTGGTACACGTGCCGGCCGTGTATAAGCACCCAAAGATTAATTTCATAACGTTATAAAACAATTTGTAAGACATCAATTAATTAACAAAATTAAAAATTACTCACTAATTTTTAAAGTTATAATACATCTAGAATGGGCATTGTCCAAAATATAGACAATAGTTACACATGGTACGTCATTTTAAAAGTCTTATACGTTTCGCGTCAGTAAATGAATGAAAGTAGGTTAATAAAAATAAAAAACTACAAAAATATTGGTATCTCGGTATTCGGTTAAAAAAAAAAACAAATATAACAAATACATCTTTTACGTTTGCACAGAATGGGAGTCTTTTTAGTTTTGTTTATTTAATGAGTTCTTGTATCGAGCCATGCTATCACTAGAAACTGACAGCTGGTAGGAACCAGTTGATGACGTATTACCGTGCAGGACGTACTTCCGGTTCCGTAGACTGGCTCTTTTGTTTGCTTGAATAATTAATTAACGCAGCCCAAATAGAAATATTCACCACTTTCAAAATTTCAGAAACTGAACTTAATTTTCTAGGACAATGCACATTTTTTAATAAAGTTTTTTTTTACTTTGCCCAGGTCGGTCATTTTTTCCGGCATACAATATACCTTACCTTACCTTACCTTGCCTTGCCTTGCCTTGCCTTGCCTTGCCTTGCCTTGCCTTGCCTTGCCTTGCCTTGCCTTGCCTTGCCTTGCCTTGCCTTGCCTTGCCTTGCCTTGCCTTGCCTTGCCTTGCCTTGCCTTGCCTTGCCTTGCCTTGCCTTGCCTTGCCTTGCCTTGCCTTGCCTTGCCTTGCCTTGCCTTGCCTTGCCTTGCCTTGCCTTGCCTTGCCTTGCCTTGCCTTGCCTTGCCTTGCCTTGCCTTGCCTTGCCTTGCCTTGCCTTGCCTTGCCTTGCCTTGCCTTGCCTTGCCTTGCCTTGCCTTGCCTTGCCTTGCCTTGCCTTGCCTTGCCTTGCCTTGCCTTGCCTTGCCTTGCCTTGCCTTGCCTTGCCTTGCCTTGCCTTGCCTTGCCTTGCCTTGCCTTGCCTTGCCTTGCCTTGCCTTGCCTTGCCTTGCCTTGCCTTGCCTTGCCTTGCCTTGCCTTGCCTTGCCTTGCCTTGCCTTGCCTTGCCTTGCCTTGCCTTGCCTTGCCTTGCCTTGCCTTGCCTTGCCTTGCCTTGCCTTGCCTTGCCTTGCCTTGCCTTGCCTTGCCTTGCCTTGCCTTGCCTTGCCTTGCCTTGCCTTGCCTTGCCTTGCCTTGCCTTGCCTTGCCTTGCCTTGCCTTGCCTTGTCTTGTCTTATCTTATCTTAAACGACGGCTCCTCGGTTAAATAGTTAAACTTAATAAAGACAACTTTTTTTTGTTACCTAACGTAACGGGGTGTGCAACCTGCGACGACATACACTAATAAAATAAAGAGGAAAAGTTTGTTAGTTTGTATGCAGAGGTTAAAAAAAAATCTTTCACCAGTCTATAGAATAGTTCTTCAGGATGGAGATAGGCTATATATTGAAATTTTATATAATAGATGACACCTTATTATTACACACAAAAAATGTAAACACAAAAATTGAATCCATATCCATACACACGTGCACACACAAGCACACACACATATCCACATGTATTGCAAATTCAATATGTACTGCATGCTTTAAAAAAAAAGTTTTTTGTAATGTACCCCATTTAATCTAATATATATTATGAAATGAGAGCATGCCATTAAATTTAAAATTAAGGATTAATTTTTGCCTATGTACCTGAAACAAGTTATCATTCGAAAATATTTTGTATATACCTTAAAAAATGTAACATAATTGATTAATAAGCACTTTTAATAGATTATAGCGTAGAAAGAGCGGAGCTTCCTGGTAAAGGTAAATATTTACTTAAAAGGAGGCTTCTGCAATGTTCTATACGTTCATGTTTTTGTTTGAATAAAGGTATTTTAATTATTTTTTAATATTTTTTCCCCTGATACTCCTATAATCACTGGATTATACACGAGCGAGGTCGCGGATACAGCTAGTGAATTAATAAAACTCAAATATATTGCGATCTTTACAGACGGGCCAGGGACTATAATGAAACATTTTTAAATAAAGTACATGTGAAGATAGGATTTTGCCAAATTCTCGGGGCAAAGTGGTACAGGAAAGCCGTTGCAGACTGGGAATGGTCATTACAATATGTTCTTTGTTTACTTCGGGCACCTACCCGAGATATAATTTATGGCTATTGCCTACGTCAGGTTAAGGGTTTGTGTTTACTTTACAAGTACTTGTTTATATAACATTTACAATAAACAAACAAATAGAAACAGTTACAATAACAAACACAGAGAAATCAGCTAAACTGGGTAATTGTGGGTGGAACCTCATCTAATACCTTTAAAAGAGCAATTCTTGTATATATAAATATACAAAGGCCAAAGAGATGGTTTTTCAAGCTTCCCGGTCTTGTGCCGCCCGCATCCAGCTACTCCCCGCCACCGTAACCACGTCGTCAGATCATGAGGGATGCCCATGTCCTGCAGTGGGCGTCAAATGGCTGATAATGATGATATTATAATCCGAATCTCGGAAACGGCTTCAACGAATTCCATGACATTTAGTACGCAGAAGGTTTCAGGGGCGATAAATCGATCTAGCTAGGTTTTATTTTTAGAAAACGTTGCTTTATCCGTGTTTTTAGGCAATGAAAAATTGCTACAATATCATTACGATACGGAGGTAAATTTCGCCACGGTCTTACAAAGCTGTATAGCTCAGATGAGAAGTCGAGCGGTCCCGAAACCAGAAGATCCCGGTTCGACTTCAATGACCGATGATTTTTTCCCCCGTTTTTTTCATCGTATCTAAATATAATTTAAATAAAACACGACAAAAAAAAGAGCAAAGCTCGGTCATCCAGGTACTTATTCTTAAAATGTTACACTTGGCTTAAGATTTTACTGTATGTATTGAATGATTTTTTATATGGAACTTTTTAATTTTTTGTTATTTTGTTTATTAGTCTGCCAGAATAACAGATATTCTGTCCAAATTTTAACCTCAAACCTCTATCGCTTCATCAATATTCATTAATCTCTGCATGCACGCACGCCCGTTTCGAGTATTTTGTATCTTGCCCTTCGCTAATATATCCCCTATTTGGTCGACGTATGTCTGCATGGCACGTCCTTTACCGGTCCTTCCATCCACATTGACTCATTATAAACTGACTTCGTTCAACAAATATTGACTGCCTCGTTGGTCTAGCGGTATCACGTCTGAACACCGTTTCGTTTTCAAAACCACGAGGGTTCGATTCCCACTGGGGGGCGCCGTAAATTTGTACAAATGGTCTCAGTCTGGGTGTATTTCCATGTTTGTGATGTCCTTGCCTGGTTACCATAGTATAGAGTATCCTAGTTTGGGACCAGGGCAAGTGATTGTGTATTAAAGAAAAGAGGGTATTTCGCAATGTAAAGTTTGGTTATGGGTCATATTTTTTTAATTTTTTACGAAAGTAGACATAATTTGTTAGGAATAACATAATTTTTGTTGTTCTAAGTTATTGTAAAGCACCTTAAAAAATTAAAAATAAAATTCACTCCTCGTGACGTCATTTGCGAGGGCTTTTTCCCAACTGATGCATGACTTTGTTTCTTAAATTTTTGTAGTAGGCGCAAGAGATTGAGTTGAAAATAATGCATCGGATGAGAATACCTGTCATACTTGTCAGACTGACGTTCGTTTTAGTTGTTTGTTTGAACAAACCACAGACAAATTCAGACGATATAGATGTGGGTAATCTGTGGGTGAAAAGATCGACAGTCGGCCCGAAAATTTTTGTGTAGACCGGTCATAGCGCGATGGAATAAGGTTCATACTGATTTCTATGTTGATTTGGCTGCCAAATATACTATCTTGCAAGTGACGTCACAGTCGGTCACAACGAAAGGCAAATATATCGTGATTTTTTTATTGAAAATGCCAATATTGATAATATTTCCTAGCTTTAACAAGGGCATTATTGTTATTTGAACTATATTTGCTGCATTGGTTGTTAATTCAGCCCTACAAAAAAAAAACTATACATTACGAATTGCGAATTGGACTACCGCGAAGGGTGTCGAACTGAATGAAAAAACTATTTTTTTAAACACCCACCATTTTTTTATGTTGGTGCGGAAACCCCTATGCATGAGTCCGACTTGCACTTGGCCGGTTTTTGTTTATTTCTTTTTAAAAAAAAAGTCAGTTTAGAACTTATGTTACTGAAAGTGGTTTCAGTTGGTTCGATACATGGTGAAATGTATCGATACTGAAGGAACAATTATCAGGTGATGCGTTGTTTCGATAACACTTTGTAGAGACTTAAAAAAATCGTGAAGTAAAACCAATTAATATTTTACGGCACAATGTTTTATTACGCCATAAAATATGTATAAAAGCCACGACAGAAAGGACCGAAAACACACGATGTAGAGCCTTTCTTCAGTTGTGTAGATGCAAACTGCGGCGGCGGTCAGCGGTCAGTGGAAACTTATTTAATTTGAAAGGGGTAGCCAAGGCCGCCAAGGCTCGTTCTTCATTTCCTCTACGGAAGGAGTTCCCAAACTTTTCCAGTTCGCGGGCGCATTTACAGGTTTAATATTTTGTTACATCGCCCTAGTCATGTGTATACTGTACAATATGTGTACTGTACACTAGGCATAGAAATAAAAATAAACGTAAAAACCGGCCAAGCGTGTAGTACAAGTGTGCAAGTGTGTGTGGGCCACGCTAGTCACATTTGACTAGCATTTTGCTGAGCTGTAGCCTTTTTCTGTTGTAGCACTTGTGTTCAGTATGATTTTATTAGGTACTATTATTTTTTGTGTTCTCGTTTCTTTCCATAACTTTGTTTTGTTTTGTGTGTTAAAGTCATTGGTCAAGGGAAAAAATATTTTCAACTTTTAATCTCGTACCGAGTGTTCTTTACCACAATAAATGTTACGTATGTAGCGTAAATGTATTTTCCTTTGGTCACTTCGGGACCCTTAGCAGGAGTCTGACTCACACTTGACCGGATTTTATAATTTTTTTATTATACTATGGAACCCTTTTTATAATAGAGCAAAAATAAAACAAAACCTTAAAAAGATAAGTGTCTTGAAAGATATAAGTAAGAGAAGGGGAGGTCCCCCTTATATTTAATTATTGGTTGGCCAATCCACTATAATACTACAAATTCAGTGAAATTTTCAAATGGTTTCTATCAGGGTTCAAGCAATGGCTACCTATTACGGTTCAAGAAGTGGCAAAAAAGCTTTTATAGGTTAAATAGACAGACAAACATTGTATCAAAAGGCACTATTTGCCTACGAAACCTAAAAAGCAAGTTTAGTTTCCGGATAAAAGAAAAAGGTAGTGCCTCGTGACGCTCCTGTTTCCTCTCCACGGTGCCCCTGCTGGGCGTCCCGTCGCACATTTTGGGAACCCCTGCTCTACAGGGTTTCTAGAGGGCCATTCAATTCCTGTGGGGCAGCGAGGCGGGATGTAATTTCGGGATGGATCGTCGCTTTCATTGCGCTTTTTGTGCTCTAAAGCCTTCGATTTACAAGAATAGTCCATATATTTCTTTCCCTGGACGTAATTGCTTGTTAAAACGTTAGTGGCTTGAGTGGAAACTATTGGATAGCCGATTTTAGTATATTTTTTCAAGTTCAAGCCGAAGTATGTCGAGAAACATAACAAATATTTTAGTGAAGATTATCCGATTATATTTTCTACATCTAATTAAGTCCGGGCCTCCTGCTTGTATTTTTAACCGACTTCCGAACCGAAAAAGGAGGAGGTTTCAATTCAACGCGTAACCTTCATAACTCTGTCAATTCTTAACCGATTTCGACAATTCTTTTTTGGTTTGAATAGATATAACAGAAGTGAAGATCTGATGAAGACTTTCAGAGATAGAGAACGGAAATCTTCAATAGACAGCAGTAAATAAGGCCTAATGGGGCCCCAGCCGATCCGTGGTCACACCAAATTGCTACACTAGTGTGACTATGGTTAATATTATTTATCTGTAGTCATACTAGTGTGCGAATGGTTAATTTTGTTTGTCCGCAGTCACACTAGTGTGACTACGGTTTATCTTATTTAACCTTAGTTACACCAATATAACCAACACAAACACGCCCTTGACCCAATTTGCGTCTTTATTTGGGTTGATACTTCTCTTATTTCCCTTTCAATGTTTATTCTTTGAAGTTTGCAAACTATAACAATTATGAAAGTTGGTTTAATCTCGAGTAGTAGGTACTGAAAAACGAAAAAAAATAGACCATATTCTAATCGTCTTTTGTTTTTGATCGTGAAGGGTGTCTGGGCACGGTGAAATTATAAATAGGAGTAGTTACAGTGGTGTGACTACGGATAAACAAAATTAACCATAGCCACACTAGTATGACCACGAATAAACAAAATTAAAAATAGTGTAGCAATTTGGTGTGACTACGAATCGGAGTGTGACTACGGATATATAAAATGTGCGTGACGATCCGGGAAATATGTAAATTTGTGTCGAGAAAGTTATAGAGGCAATCTAGCAGATCCTTCCTCGGATTACTGGGACCCTCGGAAGGGACAGGACACAAATATACAACATTTTTGCCATCAGAAACTTAACTCAATACAATAATCGTACGTAACCACATAAAAAAATGACAGACCTCAGTACCGCACCAGGCAAGGAATAAAATCAGTGGGTATATTGCATGAGAATATGTGTGACCAGGTCTGAGTGTGTGGTTTGTGCAGCCAGCCTTGAGTTGAACTTCTGATATTCAATAAGTATACATCCGAAAAAGATAGGTTGCAAAACTACCAGGGACGCAGTCTCCTTAGTCGCGACAAAAATTTTTAAAAGCGTTTCACCTTTCAAAGCACGTAATAAGAATGCAATTCCAAATGCTGATGTAGTTTGTAAATCCTTTGCTAAGTCCACAACAAACACTTAGGCTAATTTGATTTGACCCAGCGTTCAGCCGGTCTGTGAACTAAAATGATTAGTCGTACAAAGCTGGATAAGCCGAGCGAGTGCATAAGCGACTGCAACAACAGTGCCCACTTTAGCAAAGCCACGCCACTTCTAAATATTCAAATTAGCTTGCGTAGTTCATATGGAAAGCTGATCACAGTATTTTACTTGTTGTACGAATCGATCGATCATAAATCGATGCAACTCGAAGTCAAAACAGAGTTACGAGTATTACATCCCTACATTTTTAACAATCTGACGCCTGTATTACAGATTCTCAATTTCTCATCTACCCACATGTCAGAGTCAAACAAGCATTGTAATATTTTTTCTCAGTACTTAGTTCTAGTACCAAATAACTCAAACTAGTGTAAATATCACACGACTTACCAGGTACAAGTTTAAGGCTACTATTTACCCCGATGGGACACCAAAGCGATAGTGGGTCAAATATCCATATGGGTTGTGCATAGTTGGTCTATACCCTAATTCTAATGTAATCCTATGTTCAAGCGAATAAAATTGATTGATTGAATGATTATGTTTATTTTCATTTAATTGTATTCAGTAACAGCTCTATAACACCGGCGATTTGCGAGCGATTTGAAAGCGATGCGGTTGCGCAGCGAGCTCGCCGCGATTGAGCAGCGATTGCGCGTTGAGCACGCTGCGATGACGCCCCGATGACGCAGCGCCGTTGCTGCTATATCGACGCTATTTTGTACAATCGCGTTCCCGCCCCGCCCCACTTGAGTCATATCAAAGATAAGTGTGTAAGTGGACGTAGCAACGTGTAGAGGTTCAATCGTTGTTAATACAATGGATACAAAGTTGTTTATAACTAAAATTCTAAGGCCGCCAATCGTACTGTGTATTTTTAAAATTTTTATGTCATGTGCTCTAGTGTACAATAAAGAATATTCTTATATTATCTTGTCTTATTGTCTCCTTATACGGGATACATAGTAGTCACTCTCTCCCAGTCGATTACTGGATAATGAATCCTCCTAGATTCGTCGTTGACTTGTATCTGCTTTCATTTCCTGCATCCTCGAAGTAACAAAACCAGCAGTAGTATTTCCAAGTTGGATCAATCCATATCGCTGCTGAGTGTCCAAAACGCGGATCGCATGCTGCGAGCTCGCCGCGACGGTGCAGCGTCGTCACGGCGTCATTGCGGCGTGCTCGCTACGCAATCACATCGCTTTCAAATCGCTCGCAAATCGCCGGTGTTATAGAGCTGTAAATACTGCAAATATAAAATGTTTTATTGAAAAGGACACATTTTGTACATTTGTACATTCTAATTGTGCCGTCGTCACTTTACGACAGCAACGAGCAACAACCCCACAACAATTAAAAATATCCTTTTAATCCGATAAAATGTGCCAAATCCGACGAGCAGGCAGGATAAAGCACAATTTGACGAGTGACTGTGCCAGTTAATGAACGCGACGACAACGGCACAGTACTAGCATTGGCAATGTGTCCCGCGACGGAGGGGGCCTATCGCGATCTGACGAATGCATTTTTGTTAATAACCCTGACCCCTTTTTGGTGCAAGTCAGAAGATTTTTTTTTTTTTTTGGTCTGTTCGCCTTATAAAGTGGTGTCAGTCAAGACGATTAAAAAAAATCTGAGTGACAGTTTTCTTATAGGGAATATGATGGTGTTTGTGTGGGTTGATTTAAGGCTAGTTATGTATTAAACGGTTCTAATCACGATTATTTATTAAGTAACGTTTAAATTTTACGTGATGAATAATCGCGATTAGACCGTTTAAGCGTAAGTAATATTGATTTTTTGTACTTCCATCATGATATGGAACCGTAAACGTCATCGCCATTGTCGTTTTTACCATTTGTTTTTTGTAAATGGTGATTTATTTATTTATGTATTTATTTTATTTTTTTATATTAAAATATTTATACCTTATAGAAAAGATGGTTTCTTAATTTTGTAACTTTTTCTCCCTGACATTAAATATGAGACGAATAGCGAGAGAGATACATCGCGATACCGATACACAATAAAAAGTTTACGGTTAACCAAGAGGACTCCGAAATACAAATGAATCTTGCAACTTATGACTTGAACCACCTCCTAAATCGACCCTTCATTTCAGGGGTCAGTGTATCGACGGGGGCCCGATGACAACCCCAAATATAGAGGGGCCACGCTGAGAAAACTCCAGCCGTAAAGTGTGCAGTTCTATACAGTGTATCTATGTTTATTCGTTAGTAAAAAGTGATTTGGGTTTGCGTTTCAGGTCTACTTACCAGGCAATTTGATTTTTTATTGATTTTTCTTACGAAAACAAAACATGTGGTTTTTGGGTACTGTACCTCAAAAGAGAAAAAAAAGAATCTATAAAGATACTTTTATCAGCAAGGCTTTAGGACTTAAATATTAGGGGTTAAAGTATGAAATTGCCGTTTTATTGCAATAGGTTCTTTGAATTGACATAGAATCTTCATGGTTTGAGGTTTTCGAATGAAACTTTTTTCAAATGGTTTCTATGATGTTCTTTTTTTAAAAAATGTGAAACATTTGAATATCGACTTTCAATGGTTTTTGTTATTCAATTTAGACAAGAAAGATGGATACTGCGAAAATTCGAGTGATTTTCTATGTCTAAGTGTTTTATTTCAAATAGGGACCCCTGCCACTATTTCCATAGTCAAACATAGGAAAGTACGGGTGTGTCCCTAACACTTTATTGTCTGTCCGTCCGTCAGGCTGTATTTAAACATACAGCCTGACGGACGGACAGACAATAAAGTGTAAAGACAATAAATGTATCTGTCTGTCTATTTGTCCGACTGTCAAGAAACTCTTTTTCTCAGGATCCGATGAAGCTATCAAATTTAAATTAATTTGAAATACAATAGTCTCTCGGATATCCCAATTTCAACCTTTTAAATCAACGTTTATTTAATTTTTTACAACAGCAAATTAATAATGTTTACCTAATTTTATTTCATACAACAGCAAATTAATAATTTTCGGTTTTTCCGTAAATTGTACCAAGCATTGTCTCTTGCCAAACACACTTCTGAGTCAACGAAAAGAACCCTGGTTTTAGTGAGTGATCACTTATCGATGCCTTTCGGACTTTAGCTCCAACTTTTGGTTTTAATTAAAAATACTCATGAATGAATATTTTACTCACACACAGATAAAAAAGACTATTCTTTATTCTACACCAGATAAAACAAAAATGCTCATGAATGAATACTGTTTATCAAAGGATGCAGAAAAAAAACAGTGGTGTAAGGCAAAACTATTCTTTATGAAAAAACAAACAAGCATAAAATATCATATAACAAATATGAATACCTCGCTATCCAACGAGGAAACGTAGCCAGCATACTGGGTACCCTTCCCAGAGGCGGCGATCTGGGCACAGTTTTCTTTATTTAGTTATTTTTAATTATAAACAGTGAATACTATTAATTTATGATTGTAAATAAATATTGTAAACCACCTTCCTCAGGGAAGAGACCCGTGCCCCTCGGTGGGGACATAATGGGTTGATGATGATTGTAAACAACCATTTAATAAAATGTACATATTATAAATATAAATTTCTATTATTATTTTTATTTTTACCTATTTAGGGAAAATCACACACCTCCTATTTATTAAACATCAGAAAATCTATTCGATTGATTTCAGATCCCAGCAGTACAATCCTGGGCGTACATAGTGGAGGATCGAGACAAAAACGTTTCCGGACGATTCGGAATGCATTGCATCAAGAATGAAATCGTGTGCGAAATTCATCCGATTTATATACAACATCGGTGGAAGCAACACGTACAGCCTCGTACAGGGAAAGTCATAAATTATTCCCAGGTGGACCGCCTCGCCGCGATCGAAACGCGATGCACCTACCACTTATAGTAATGCATAGAAGGTCAGAAATATGGTAAGAATAATAATAATTCATCCTTCTAATGAGTCCAACGTAAGGCATGACTGACAGGTTTAAAATCTATAAATTGTAGTTTTGAATATCAATGCGATAGAGACACGCTTTTAATATAATATTTGCTTCGCTACATAGGCGTTTTTCCGCCTTTGATATTCTGTTTACCTTTAAGTACCTTTTTATTTTCATGGCTGACAAACTCTGGGCCGGTTTCTGACCAGAAAATTTCACTAACTAAATACATACGTAACGTTCTGTCATCCTCTTTTTTGAGAAATTCCAAGAGACAGCACTACAGTTAACCGTTTACTTAGCGAAATTCTCAATTCAGAAACTGGGCATCTATGATCTATCTGTAAGTAACCCTGCTTGCACCATAATCAAGCGCTGGCCTCAAGTAAAATAAGCAACCGGTGGTAGCACGTCGGTAGAACGCTTGCCGAGGTCCTGGGTTCGATTCTGGTATTGACCAATGACTTTGTTTTATGAGTTACGAGCATTTGCGAATTGAAATATCAATGTAATATTGTCAAAAAAATATTAAAATCATTTAATTCATCCATTTTCTACAACGTGTTATTGAAATAACGCAACGCCTGAAAATTCAACCGTTATATAACCGTTACCAGCTTTCTAAAAGCAGTACAGTTGCGGTCGATCAGTAATTTAGCGGTAGAGAGCTCTCTATTGTTCTCAATAGCACGAACCTTTCATGCTTATCTTTCTATGCATTTTATGCAAGTCGCTCTGTCGAAAACGTGTTGCCAAAAGCGAACTATTGTAACGATCGTACATGCTGCTGAACAAGGATCATTTTCGCTTGCCAATAATTTGCCTGCCTGAGTGTAATAACGGTATGGTTTTCATTCATTATGCACATGGTACTTTTGAATTTAAGTCAACATTCGCTTTGCTCGAATACTCTTTACGTTCTCAAAACTGTGGAGTATCTTGGCGAACTAATTACGTTTTGTTTCACGTAGTCAAAAAATTGTTTAAAACCTAAAAAAATCTCGGCTTTCAGTCATATAAATAAGGTATACTTATAATAAATGAAAAAGATATGCCTCTCTAAAGGTAACACACGGACCATCAACTACCTATCCTAGGTTACAGTAGACGGGGTATTCAGTAAAAGGTCGCTTACGCTACGTTTTTTTTCTTTACGTAAGTGGATCTCGAAAGAAATTACACATGTGAGGGCAACATATCCCAGACAAGTCGTGTTATTTTGGCACGAATGAGTGAGTGGTGCCTCCGACGAGAGGCGAGCGTCGAGCGGAGCGGACAAAAGGGGAGCCCTGTGGACGCGGCGCGCGACGCGACGCGCTGACGTCATCGAACGCATGCGCCGTGACAGGTCTCCTTGAACACAGTATATGGAAGTTTCTAAGATGTTTACTAAATGTTTGTGAAAATACTTATTTCTATTAAGCTCGTCTTTGCGCACAATATTTGCTCGTGCAATAAATATTTTTCAAATGAAATGTTTCATTAAATGTTTTCTTAAATCATAGATATGATGTTCCATGGAAAAAAAATACTAGTGAGATGAAAGTGATGTTTTGAATATTCAAAAGACATCATCAGATACGGTATATTCATAATCAGACAATATAGCACTACCATTTATACTGAGCATCTGTTTTTTTATATAGGCACGTGGCATGCAAACATGAAAGTAAAAAAAGTAAGGAAAATGATGTAGACGTAGACGAACTAAGAGACGACACAATATTCCAAAGATAAAAAAATAGTCGTAGCTTAAGTACTTTTTCTGCGAGCCATAGGTAGACTGTGCGAGGCATCCGTGCCGAGCGGGGCCGGCAGTCGAGTCACCCGCCGCGCGCGCCCGTTACGTCTCCGACGCGCTACGCCGCTACGCCGTAGAACCACGTACAACTTGCCGACTACGCCGCGCAACTACGTCGATACCACTCACTTTTAGATCAAACCGTTCTACGAGACTACGTAAAGTGCAAAACATACCTGGGATCGAGTGTATTTGAATATTATTGGCAGTGTTCCTTTGTCGAATTAAGTGGTGAATAATAACGGTGTGGCGCGCCGCCGGCGAGAATAAGGTGGGTGAATATTGAATAACAAGATATGAATCGCTATTGGGAGCGCGAGATGAGGATGTGCTTTATTTCGGTGCCGGGGTCGGATGGAATGTCAAGGACACGTATATTGATCAAGCGGCGGATGTGATGAATGTCTGTTGCTATGTTTACATGACGTAATGCCGGTCAGTGTGGGCTGCTGCACTTTCCAAAAAAGTGTTTGTGACAATGTTTCAGGTTTAAGAGAGATATATTTTATAGTAGATATTTTTTTCTTTTAAGACGAATTCTTCACATATCTATATGCAATCTTTATCATTGTCGTTTTTGTTTATTTTATTAGATCCAAATAGAGCTGCCAGATTTGCTGACCTTTGTTTGTTTATTGCCATTTAGTGACACGTTCTACGCAAATAGAATGTTAAGAAATTGATAAGTACTTATTTTCAGAACTGAAGTGTGTGAGCTTCACAAATATTGTCATATGAAAAAACTGCTAATTTTTTAAACATCACCCACAAAACATATGGCTAAGAAATTACCTTTTAACTCAATGGGGGAAATGCGAGTGGAAATCTTTCCGGGAATGGATGGGATAGAGGAGTAAGCGTTCAAATTGCCTTTACGAGGTTGTTCAGAAGCAATACGGAACAAAAGGCCGGGCTTGACGCCCGTTGGGTCCCGAATAATTTATAAGGGCAGGTGCCACCTCGCGTTAGAGTTTGATGAATTTAAAATGTTGGCACAATCACATTGTTAAGTGCCTATGTTTGTTTCTCTCTCGATTAACAAGAACTGGTTTTCTCTACAGATCCGAAATTGCCAAACTTCAAGGCTTATACGTGCCTGAGGTTTTACATACCTCAGCGCTTGAAATCGCCAATCCGCGGTGGGCACGCGTGGTGACTAAGCCCATACTCTCTCTCTCTAAGAGAAGGCCTGTATATAGGCTGCATTATTATTATTATTACTATAAAGCTTACACGGGTGTATAGGTACATAGGGTACGTTAAAGTAGAGAATACTCAATTGCACGCCAGATATATGTATAGGATTTTTTTAAATATTTATTTATTTATTTATTCATTTGTTTATTTATTTATTTATTTACAAATTTTATTTACACCTCTATCGGCATGAGGCCAGCTCTATAGCCTCTAAAAATGGGTTAGGGTCTCGCAACCCATTATTTTTTCTGTGGTCTTTACTTGCAACCTCGTGCAATTGCGGGTGAATAAAATCAAAACCTCGAACCAAAAATGCGCTAGCTTTAGCACACTTTTATACATACTTTAAATGCGGGCATTTCGCCGTATCTTAACTAACCGCTAGTGCGTTTCAGTTCTGTATCTCGGAGGGGTAGGCGAAGATCAGGGTTTGCCACTTACAACGACCCTGATAACCTCTTGCGCTTCATCAACATTCATTAGTCGCTGCACGCACGCGGGTTTTGTTGTGGAGTTGCTGACCAGCCAACACCAATTGAGTTGCTGACCTTAAATACCAACAAGTAAGTACCTACGTTCTCCAATAGGGACACAATAGCCAAGTCAGCGCAAGCACCAGTGCTAAAATATGCAAAATTGTACTTATCATATCCAGAAGCCACTCGGAACTGTCCGAGCCTAGACGGCGACGCTATTCACGCCACTCCCTCCGGAGATAACAAGGACTAAATGAATATTCATAAGCGATGGGTGTGGGCATTGATAAATTTTGTTTAATATTTACCTCGTTGCTTGTCTACTTACCTGCGTATTTCTACTTTACTCTAAATGTTTCGCCTCACCATGTCACAAAAGATACGGGTAAATAACATTTCACTCGTGCCGGGTTTTCCTGGAACGCAAAGGGAGAGGAATATACTTACCTCGATGCGGGGAAAAGTTTCTTCATAGCGCGCAACAGTATCAAACACGGTTGACTCCAAAGAGCACAAAAGACACCGACGCAGAAAGATAAACGTACTCGCAGCTCGCTTTATTCGGCGATACATCGACGTACCAAATCAAGAAAATATTACACATTCTCGCGGCTTCATACCGAAGCGCGCTGTCGTGATCAGAATCTCAAATATCGCGAACGCGTTTGTAGTTCTCTACCTTAGTACCGTTGCGGCTGTATTAACTTTTACCACTTTGTTGCTAGAGGTTAGTTTTGTTCGATAAAACTGCTGAGCAATGTTGTGGTGCGGAGGCAGGGTGCGAGTGAATGCGAGTCATTAGGCGAAGTGCTCACGAGTCTAGTGCCGCCCTACTGACTCAGAATCCAACATCAGCCATGTAAGCTGAACTTTGCCTAGTTTCTTTTCAATGCTGAGTGTGTGCTTAGGAGCGAGCGATGCGTAACTTTCCGTTTAATTATCCTTATTGAGAGAGTTTTCTTTTTCAGGGAGCGCTTGCTTATCGGCAGTTTCTAAATGAGAAAATAATGATATATTTACATCAGATGGATATGCAAAATGTCCCCAATTTACGGAGAAGCTACCAAATACACTTTTATTACAGCTAAATGTGGCTCGACACGCGAGTCATATGGGCCAGGAAAGGCTGTCATATATCATTGGAAATGCCGTAACATTCGCAATTCAAGGAAAGCCTAGCTTTTACCCATTAACTACGACGTTTGACGACGGTTCTTCACTGAAAAGATGTCGCGTCGTAAAATGGGTCATTCGTAATATATTCAAAGGCTCACTTGCGTTCGTTTGCGTTTGAGATCAAATAAATGAATACTTAAGAAGATTGCATTAGAAGCATTAAGTGTTATTGAGTAGGAAGATCTAAATAAAACTCAAATCGTGATACGGCAAATTTTGTGATATATTAATAATCATCGTTCCGAAGATCTATCTAATATTTGGTTTGGTTTATACGTATCTTGTGAAGTTATAGTAGCAATACCACTTGCTAACGGTGAAGGAAAACATCGTGAGGAAACCAGAGTGTCTGAGCTATTCATATACCTCAGCGCTTGAAATCGCCGATCCGCGGTGGGCACGCGTGGTGATTAAGCCCATACTCTCTCCCTGAGAGAAGGCCTGTGCCCTACAGTGGGACGTATATAGGCTGCTTATATATATATATATATATACGTATATCTAACAAAAGTGTGTTTTGTTTCATAGAGTTTGAGAGCCTTAGCAGGAGTCCAACTCATACTTGGCCAGTTTTTTTTATACATCACAACAAAGTATTATCTGTCTCTCTATCTATCTACAGTATTAAGTACTGCGCTACAATGACACCAAGTTTAACACTTGTATGTATTACAGTCTTCACTATAGAAAAAAACAAATAGAAAGTTAAAACATTATGTTATTGTGCGGGACCTCCTTTTTTACTTTCTAGAAATTTCAACCACCCTACTGCCTATTAGGGTTAAGAAAAACCGTTTATAGGTCAGACGGACAAACATACGTTGTAAGCATAGTAATAGGGTCCCTAGTATCTAAAATAGTTCTTAATAATACAAAGTTAGAGACTCCAAGTGTTAAAATTTGGTAGTAGTTTTTGTAAACGGAGGAAGTAGGCGCTGTATGCTGTAATGCAGGTGGTACACCTAGCACAGCAGCAGATACAAAATAATTTTAATTACAAACCAATACACATAATACACCTAGTTTTAGTCTAGTAAAAGTTGTAAATTACTTACTTACTAACTAACGAAGTTAAAGGCTACAAGTGCAGAAAAAAACGGTCAAGTGCGTGTCTAGTAAAACCTACTAAGCCGTGATACTTTTTCTTAAAATAATTTTGATTACAAACCAATACACATATGTCAGCACCTAGTTTTAGTCTAGTATAAGTTGTAAATTACTTACTTATTAACTTACGAAGTGCAGAAAAAAACGGCCAAGTGCGTGTCCGGCCACCCGCAATGTAGGGTTCCGTAGAAAGAGGGTTTTTTATCTGCTTTACAGAACTAACAAATTCATCGAAGTAATTTTCAATGGATTTTGTACGAAATTTTACTTTTATAAGTTAGTTGCCTATTACTCGCTAACTAGAAAAGCCTACTAAGCAGTAATACTTTTCCTTTTAAATTCATTATATGTGCAACTACCCTGAAGTTTTTCACGTTTCTAAAATCAACCGTTTAGCCAGGAGAGCGGGGGGGCGGGGCGCGCTACTCCGACAAAAATTTGCGCTTTAAAGCTTAATATCGGAAACCTAAATAAAAAAATGGTCTTCCTACACCCACAATATCTTCCTATACACCAATCTAACGATGCCGCACATGATGGGGTAGACGGGAAAAAAAAATCATCCCCACTTTTCATTAGGGGAGGTATAGTAAAAAAATATTTTTTCCAACATTTTATTCTTTAACTTTGTCGGCGTGATAAATATAATATACCTGGTACCGCGGACAGACAGACAAACAGACAGACAGCCATGGCGAAACTATAAGGGTTCCTTGTCGGACTACAGAACCCTAAAAAAGCCCGTTTTCGTGACGTGCCCGACGGCCGCACGTAGCCGGGCTTTTTGTGCTAGTGTAGATTACAGTCTCAACCTTTTGAAAGCATTTAAGGTTATTATTATTAGTTATTATTTTAGTCTGTGTCGTTTCGCCCGAACCTTGCCGGCTCATTGTTATTGTGGGTAGTCCTTTAAACCTCAACGCGTGCGTACCAGGACAATATCACATAATATAATCCCTCGCGGAGGAGTTTTCGATAAAACTAGGGAGCTTACAAGAGAATTGCAAAAGATTCAATGGGCCTGTCCGGAAAGCCACAGTTTTTCGCCGTTATTTCGAGAATAGGCCTGTTAAAAAAAATCTCCGTGCATATATTAAAGTTTTATTAACATTGGATCTTTCACTGAAGGTGACTGGCGCTAGCATATAAAGCATATTTGCATAATCTGTGCCCACGGATATCTTTAGTACATGCATGACAGAAAGTACCCGAAACCGGCGTGCGTGCATGCAACGACTAATGAATGTTGAGGAAGCGAAAGTGATCTGTCAGGATCGTAGCAAGTGGCAGTCCCTGGTCTCTGCCTACCCCTCTGGGATACAGGCGTGAGTTTATGTTATGTTATGTTATAACGGACACTTATTCACACTTTTAGTCTGTGATTGACACCCCGGCCTGGTAACGAAATTGACGCATCCATGCAAATCTCATTGTACTTCAATGGATTAACCTAAGACTATAGAATATACCTATAAGGCAAGGAGTTAATGGCCCCTTGTTAGGCACAGACCAAGAAAACATTCTTGGCCCGGACTTTTCATCAAAATTCTTACTGTCGAAACCAAAAGAGTCCCTTATGTTTGTTTCTGCAGTCACCACTTATGTGGTAACCACAGTTATCAGTTGCAAAGAAATATAATTGTCGAATTTTTAAGATATCAGTTGAGTTGATATTGAAGGAGCTCTAACAAATAAAAATGAATAATGGTAGCAAATAATAGTAGGTATTTGTATAATGATGCAAATAAAACTGTACAAAAATGTTTCGAAGATTTATTGTTCCCCGGAGCGGCAACAACTGGACATTTAAATGGAAATTGAAAAAGTTTCATCCTCCGGCTAAAATAACAAGGGACAAGTGGCGTATTTCGGATATTTATAGGTATTTCACACGGAATTGCGAGGGCGTTCGAAGTGAAAAGTTTCCGAATAATCATGGAAATAGCCCATAACATGCTTTTTATGCTTGCGACAACTTCGTCGCCTGATTAGGGAATCTGTTCTGATTGGTTGTTAAAATACCTGTACAACGTGTTATTTTCACCACGTGAAACCTGAAAATAGTTTCTTTATCTTTTTACCCCCCTATAAGATGAACTAAAGATACTACATATTTGTAAGAGATATCGTGGGTGGAATAGTTATGTGATAGTCGTAAATTTCGTAGATTTAACAACATGCAATCGGTTAAGCGTAGGTTTGAGCTCAGTAACACGCGAAAAATGTCATGTTTGCCAGATCATCCCATTCCCGGGCAGTGCCAACTTTAGTGCAGCCCCTCATACAAATGTTCTTTTTTCTTTTTACAAATGACAATTAAGAACACTTAACGATTATACAAATTAATGAATTAGCTTAAGCAACTATGTTTGGGAGAAAAACATTTTACTGTCGTTTGTTTCATACTTATACTTTATTGCACACGAAAAACAGTACGGCAATACGAAATTACATGCACAAAGGCGAGCTTATCTCGATGAGAGATTTCTTCCAGCAAACCTCGGGGAGTCGGAGTGGAGGTGTAAAACGGGTCATATTTTAATCGACTTCACAAAAAGATAGTGTTCTCAATCCGCCGAAATCTTTTTTTTATATTTAAACTACCTGCAAAACGTAATTTATATTCTCTTTGGCTTAATAATCAACACTTCGTAATTATGTAGTATCTAGGTATGGCGGCCGTGAACCGGTCAGCGATCAGTGGGTAAACCAACAGCCCGACGTTATGGTCACGTCGGAAGAGGGCCCGTGGATGCGGATCTCTAGAGACTGCGAAAGGTGACGTTATGGTCACGTCGGAAGAGGGCCCGTGGATGCGGATCTCTAGAGACCACGAAAGGTGACGTTATGGGGAAAAGGCCTATACCCAGCAGTGCGCTGAGGTGTACTGACAACAATGATCATGATGAAATACTATGTCACTTTCTTCATTCCCAAAACCAAAATTTAGCAATCGTCATTTTGATGAAATCTGCCATTTTCCAAGCTCGACTCATTAAAACAATAATAATAATAACTTCCACACAACACAGTCACTTGCTTGGTTCCGAGGATCCCTTGTGCTATGATAACCAGGCAAAGACGTCACAAACATGGAAATACACGCAGGCTGAAGCCATTTGTACAAATGTACGGTGGCCCCCAGTGGGAATCGAATCCTCGACCTCCGGCATGGTAATCAAACATGATACCGCTAGACCAACGAGGCAGTCAATATTCTTGCAATCATTTACTCTTGTTGGTAAATACTGGGATTTAGTTAAAAGTGGAACCTAAGAAATACTACTTTACGGGGTTTAAAATGAACACCTCCATAAAATTTAACATTGAAGATCCTTTTAAACATATTTGTTAAAGCAAATCGAAGGGGGAGTCCGCAAGGAGAAAACGTTTTTGTTCCCTCGTCGAAGGGTTCATAACTTACGGATGGGACAAGGGTAAAATTTACTTATCGACATGGAAAAGGTTCTATAATATATTCTGCCGCGTTACACACTCAGGCATCCGGTGTAAAAAGCGGACTTTTTGTTTGTCCGCCACATCTGTTCCCCACTTTTATTAGGAAAATGTTATATTATGCGTGTACCGGGAGATATTGTTATGTATTGGGACTGTGAAATGATTTATTTCCGTACCAAAAAGGGTCGCGTAAACGACGTACGAGCATTTTACCAGCGACACGTTTAATTAAGGACTCAAATCTATTTCTGTTTTGGTTCAATTTGTTCGTCGTAATGAACGGTGTTGTCAGTGAGTCCGTTAATAAACGCGATGATGAGCCAATATTGCCGCTACGAATTTCAAGTAATTATCGCTGATAATTAAAATCGTCCTATGGGTTTGAAAAGCGTCCGATGGGTCTGTCAATAATAACATATTTAGGCATATGCAATGGGGAACTTGTGTCAAACTTAGATTGAAGTGGCGTTGCCTTTATGCCATATGAGACATAGAAGAACTCAAGAATAATAAAAAAATTAAACCATAAAAACATTTTTTTCGGGGTTTTCAGGGTCCCAAAAAAAGTCGACTAATAAAAATTATACTTGATTTCATTTTTTCATTCAATTATAAACCTTTTCTAAAAAGGGTGTAGATGCATAAAAATATAATTTTAGGACATAACTCGAACATTAATAAACGCTTCACACATTATAAGGTGATACGTGCAAATTGTGACGTCACAGTTTGAATCCGATTTGTATGGCGCGTTTTTGTTACCACATGACTCGAATGACTTTTTGATAAGTCACATTATAAAAAGTATCAGTCGTAGAGAGAAAAATTCACCACGTTTATTTATCTTCTATCATGGCCTCGCCGGCGCCGGTTATATTTTTTTCTGTAAATTCTCCATTAGACGCCCGTTTCTTACCTGTCAATTGTATGATAACTTCTGAGATCTTAGCTAAGAGATTCTATACGTACTTGACGTACTTGTTTGTTTCACTTAGAGTCAGCGAGGTGTCTGAAAAAAAAGGAAAAACGAATTATAAGTATTATTAGATTCGAATTTTGTTTTTTAGATAAAAATCTTGAATCGTTCTCCAGGATGCAATCAATCTAATAGCCAAATTTTATCAAAATCTATTAGGCTTAGGTGTGAAAAGATAATAGACTTGCTTTTTTACGTATTACCTTTCCGTTTAGTGCAATAGAAATTAAAAATTACTGAAAGCGATCGTCACAGGCCCAATGTAGTGGACGCCGAGACGGGTTAGGTTTAAGTTAGGTTCGCAGTTAGCTGTAGGCTAAACCAGGCACTTTAATATTGTGTAACATGTGTAAATATTGAGTAAGACCAGTGGAAAATTCCATAAAGATCTGTGATTGGTTGGACTGCGGGCCCAAATTGTAAGTATATAAGCTAGAACATTCCCTGTATTAGCATGAGCTTTCGGTTAGCTACCATACCACCCGAACCTGGAAGAAATAAACAGCTATCAAGAACCACTGGAAGTTTACATCACCACCTATACCACCACACCCAACATTGCGAAACTAATCTGACTTGTGACCAAGTCAATGCATAATAGTTCACTCGTTTAAGCAATTAAACATTATAGAACGTAAACGTTTATAGAAACACTTATACCCTTAAACAATTCATAAAACTTAGGTCTTTTCATCTACGTAATGAGATGATTTATACAGAGTCCAGTGACACCTTCACTCACACTAGATGGGTGACGGAACCACTTGGACGCTGCAGTGCCTGGAGCATTGTATTTTAGATGGAGTAGGCTTGCCCAGCACCTATACCATCCTGACACCTCCACTCCATAAGGTAAGCATAAGGTAAAGTCCTTCTCTCACAAAGTATCTACCACAGACTGTTTATACGGCGTTTATTGAGTGTTTTTGTAAATAACCCGCATCCTTGGAAATCATTATAAACCTCAATCGAGCGTAAACGTTTACTTATTGACTGAATTAATGTTTGGAAAAGAACAGCAAATTTAGGGGTGTCTTTCTTTAAATGTACACGCTGCAAATAAACTCCACTGCGGATAGAGTTCGTGAAATGTGATTGTGGTATGGTATGCATATTATAGGAACAGTCTTTAAACTTACAGTTAACGTGTATTGACCGTGCTTATCTAGTGAGTCTCTACTTCAATCAAGTGCTGGACATAAGCCTCTCCCAAGGCAAGTCACTTTCTCTGTCCTCGGCCATCCTCATCCAGCTACTACCAGCAGTCTGCCTCACATCGTTGGTCCAGTGGGTCTCTGACATTTCGAAATTTACATTCCTTATATCCGTACAAAAATTTGGAAGAACAGTATCCTATATAAAGAACAGATCATCATACTAACAGAGTGTCTATCTATACCAATGTGCTAACCTCCAGTAATTCTGTTTAACCTTAGCCCGCATTCGTCCCGGGATGCAACTGTTGGGAAATGGGCTAGGGCTGCCGCAGAACTCAAGAAAGTTCCTAATATTTAACCAAGTGTGGTTTTAATGATGGTTTGAGAATCAACGATTGAGAGCTTGGTTTACGCGGTCAAAATATTATGTTTTAGAATAAAATTTTATAGGCCCGCTTGCGTCAACTCTATCTGACAATATATTACATAACATAATATTTATCCATGGGTAAGTTCTTTGCAGTAAATAAAAAGGTCCTGCTCCATGATATTTGCAAAGCTAATACGATTGAACTCTCTAATCCTTTATTTATACCATTGAGGCGTTGTAAATTATAGGTAAATTCAAACGCAAATTTCAGTAAATTCAGGGATTGCCTATTGTGACGAGTGTATTTGACTGACTTTGACGTACCTATGTGGTACACAAAATACATAGAAATTTATTTTCTACAGCTAACATTTTGCAAGTTTTTCTCTGAAAGTGACCATTTCCAAGCTGGAGACGCTATAAAACTACTATATTCCTGTTTTTACAAAATCTTGGAAAAAACTTATATATATAGTTATAGCCATAGTTTTATACTAGATTGCTTGACCGTATTATTATAAAGTACCCGAAACCGGCGTGCGTGCATGCAACGACTAATGAATGTTGAGGAAGCGAAAGTGATCTGTCAGGATCGTAGCAAGTGGCAGTCCCTGGTCTCTGCCTACCCCTCTGGGATACAGGCGTGAGGTCATGTTATGTTATGTATTACTCATTAAACGAAAAATGTTATGTTTTTTCATGAAAAATTTTTGAAAAGTTATTTTTCTCTAGGATGCACCGTGTAGAAGTTACGAGGGGGAAACCAAAAAAAGTGTCAGGGTTTAGTACCTAGCTGACAAAAGTTGTCCCGAGATATCTCACGTTACCATTTTTTATATTTTTAAGTAGCACCCATATGTACGAGACAAAATTATAAAAACCACGCTTTGCCACCTACAATCATTCTAATGACTGGCCTAGTAATAATATTAAGGTTTTTTATTTTAAATAAATAAACGTATAAAAAATCCTACTATTAATATTATAAATGTGCAAGTTTATGAAGATGTTTGGATGTTTGTCACTCAATTACGCAATAACGGTTAAATGGAATGATATGAAACTTGGCATACAGATAGACAAAGATCTGAATTGAGACATAGGATACTTGAATCCCGGTTATGCCTTCCCGTGGGATAATGTTTAATTGTTATAGTAACATTTTTTCAAGCCAAACTCTAAGATATTTATTTATTTCGTTGCCATGGTAACAAGAATCTATTATCGTTGGATTCTGTGGCAGTACAAGGTTTGCCGTGACAGCTAGCAATCTATATCCCATTAAACTTGTAAGCTTTTTGTTCTTTACTAAAATGTATATTATGCTAAGTTTAGCTTTAAGTTTTCCGAAAGGTTCAAATAAATAAAATAAAAACAACAGTGTCGCAACTCAGTTCTTCTACCGTAAAATGTTGTGAGACACCAACACCAAGTCGGTTAATTTATTGAGTCCCTACTTAAGGGTCCTTCTGTCTTAAGTTATTACATCATTAGCTAACCTAACAACATCTCATAGTGACCATATCAATATTAAAAATCTTTTATGTGTTAAATAAATAGATTGACTTTTAGGTGAACACCTATCCGGACCGAACAAATTCCCTTTAGCGACCGGTTACAAAGCGATTATTTTTGATGGACATTTGAAATGCGTTGCATTTGCTGCGGTCTGTCTCCGTGATGTCAGCAGGACGGCTAAGCGCCAACCACGAACATGTTTCGTACAGGCTGGATCTACCGCCCGCCTACCTAGGGTTACCAACAATTCTCGGTGATATTTCCTTTTGGAAACATGGTTCAGACAGCTAGTACAGACCTGCAACTCCGTACGCGTAGGATTCGGTTATTAATTTTTATTCAGACTATGGTTCATGATATCTTTATGCTTAAATTGAATCGGTTCAGCTGTCAATGCGTGATTGCGGAACATACATCTAAACATACATAATATCACCTAATAATAATCATTTTGGTGTCTGGGTCATACTATAAAAATACTGTTCAAATTAAATTCTATTTGGGTACAAGTTCATGGAGTCATTGGTACATACATTTGATATATACAATCCTATATATCCCATCTCACCAGACAGCACTTTGCTTCTAAGCTTTTAGGAAGTTAAAGATAAACTTGCAAGTTACCGCTTATCAAACAGAATTCCATCTGGGCCGCGTTTGATAAACTACAATTCATAATTTATAATAAAAATTCGATATTCATCTCGTAACTGAATCTTCTTACTTCTTCTGTGGGTTAATTGGCTATGAATGTACAACGACCTGTCGTAGTAAGCCTTAAGGGGGTCCAGGGAGTAACACTAGCGCCACCGAGGTAAAAAGTCATCTTTTTTACAGATCAAATTTGCATAAAGTGTCAGTACAATCTCTCAAACATGTAAATAGTGATTTTTAGGACCCATGGCCCTGAAGTCAAGGCAAAAAACCTAGGACTAGACGGCATTAACGCTAGAAACGGCCGTTTTTGGCATAAATGCTATCTGATCCCAGGTCCGTGAACCCAGGTTCTTTATCGTGGGTCCTAAAAATCACTGTTAACATGATTGAGAGATTGTACAGACGCTTTTTTGCAAATTTGATCTGTAAAAAAAGATATGATTTTTTTTTCGGTAGCGCTAGAGTTACTCCTTGGACCTTCTTAAGTAGTAGTTCTATAAAATAGGGCCCTGGGTAGATACGATTTTTGTAGTTAGGTACAGCCCTACTCGCGTTGATGCTTGTCGTTTGATTCATTAGCTAGACGGCCTCGAGGTTGGTTTGTTACAATTGAACGATAAAGCCCGGCTACTGTCCGATTTAATTTTGCCCCACTGTCTCTCTTGTTCGCTAATATCTATCTACGAGTAAATACTCGTACCTAAAGCCCGGCCAATAGCATCAGTAGAAAATTACAAAATTCTATATTATATTAATTCTAAAAATTACGAAATAGTAAATGTGAATGTGAATTTCTACAAATACGCATACAGCTCGCCATACATTGACTGTTTCATTGGTCCAGCGACTGCCAAAACAGAAGTTGTATGTCAATTCCACTGGAGGCCATCGTACTTTGTACAAATTACCAAAAGTCTGAGTGTATTTCCATGAGTGTAATGTCATTGCCTGTTTACCATGGCACAGAGTATCATCATCATCATTCAGCCACAAGAAGTCCACTGCTGAATATAGGCCTCCTCCATGGATTTCCAAAAAGACCGGTTGGAAGCGGCTTGGATCTAGCGTCTTCCTGCCACTTGGATGAGGTCATACCTAATCTGTCTATTTTGTGGCTGGTCGTCCTACGCTGCGCTTGCCGATATGTGGTCTTCATTCGAGAACTTTTCGGCCCCATCGGCCATCAGTTCTGCGTGCTATGTGCCTCGCCCACTGCCACTTCAACTTACTAATCCGCTGGGCTATGTCGACGACTCTCGTTCGTATACGGATCTCATCATTTCTGATTCGATCTCGTAGAGAAATTCCGAGCATAGCCCTTCATATTTTGGGTATCATAGTTTGGGACAAACAAGTGATTGTGTCGTGTGGAAGTTATTATCAGTATACATAACGTAAACACATGCTACTCGCGTCAAATTAATAACATCATATTTTCCTCAACATCCATGGCCGCATACAAAAGCTTACCATAAATTACAAGCGTGCGACTTATCTAAAGCTACCCGCATAAATCATATAGGTGGTCTAAATTAAATTTAACAGAACCTCTGTATGTGCAATGGAATATTTTATTTGAGCGCATAATTCAATGTGCACAGGAGAGCAATGGCGTGTAGTGTTTGGCAGGGGTGGGGAGGTAGGAGAATCGATACGCCACCCCTGCCTCACCGTACGCACCCCGCGTAGAACACGAAACAAAGGGACAACACTAGACGCTCTAGATTTGAAACTAATGGCCGTTTCGCTTTTAAAAAGAAAAAAGGAAGAGACGAAACCGGAAAAGAAAACTGGCCAGTACATTTTTTAAAGTAAGTAAGTTCAGAAACGGCTAAACATGATTTGGCATCATGTTGTCTACTGCTCGGTCCGAACTAATAGCCATGAAGAGCAACTGTAATCACGCCGCAATGTATTTGCGTGCTTAGTTGGCGTCGCGTGCAAAATTTTGGCCAAAGAATAGGGTGAGGTTTGGAATGTAAAACAAAGGGAGGGTGTTTCAACGTTGATCGATATCTCAGATGCGAGGCAAATGGATGGCCGAATTAGGTCCGTGTTGTTCAGGCGAGACAAGACAAGCTCTATATGTATTGTAAGACCGTTTTTACGACTCACCTGTGGATCTGTCCGCTCTATAAATAACGTAGTGGTGCGACAGGCAATAACATACCTTATATACTTTTATACTTTTCTTTACTATTTAAGTTCTTACGTTACAAGTGCCCATAAATATAATTCTAAAAGTTCTTTCCGGACAAATTACTTACAGTGAACACAAACTTGATTTCAGACCCGGGTTTGCGATTAAGATGTGAAATATATAGAAAACAATCCGAATTAGTTTTCCGAAAATCCGGATGTTATCCATACTTTTAAAATCCGGATTTCAACGCTTTTAGAAATTTGAATCAACATGCAAAGCGTGCACGCTTTTATGCGTGCATGCATGCATGCCGGTTTCGAGTACTTTTTATCTTGCCCTATCCTAGATAACATTAGAATATTCTTTATCGTATACCGGTAAGAATGTACAATAATACATCCCCTGTGGGGTGGGACGTCCCTTACCGGCCTTCCCACCCACATTTACTCGATATATTTATTTGGTCAGTCTTAATGAATTAATTAATAAGTGAAAAATGTTCCCGTACCCGACTAACATGCTAAAATTCTCATTGAAATGAAATAATAGGGTCGCACACACTCGCATTTTGCACTACACTCGTTATTAAGCTGACGTCTAAAACAAATACGCGGGTAATTGCGAACGAATGGTTGCCCCTACATACATTATTACAGAGCTGGTGTACTTGTGCTATTAATAATGTAGATCAAGCACGTTTTATGTTAGTGCAGTAACAAAGGGACTTGATTGACGTAATATGTATTTATCAGATGCGATAGGACGGTCAAAACACAGAAAAGGCCAACCTTAATGAAATGTATCGGAAAATTACATAAATGAGTCACACCATTTACCTTGTGACGTCAACAAACGAAGGGAAAAGGTAGGAAGGTCTCCAATTGCACTCTGCTTACGGTTAAGTTTTACTTCGCCTCAGATTACAGACTTACTCGAACAAAAAAATGTCGCCTTAAAGTTTAATATTTCACAAATGGATCCCTAAATAAAAAAATGGTTCTCCTACACTCAATACCCTACACTGTGGTATAGGCCAAAAAAAAAATTTGCATCCCTAATTTTGATGTAGAGGAGGTACCCTAAAAATATATTTTTTAAAGATTTGATCCTAGCGTTTTGTCGGCGTTATTAATATGTATATCTATGCCAAACTAGCTTTTTAGTACTTGTCGTCTATGCGCTTAGCCGCGGATAGACAGACAGACGGAAGGACGGATGAACATGGCGAAACTATCAGGATTCCTTGTTGACTCTTTGAATTACTGTTTACTACTTTTGTATGTGGCCCATCCACCCACACAAATTTAACAAAATCGTACAAAGAGCGAAGAGATATGATATTTATTGACATAAAAATTATTGATGTAAAATGTGCGATATTTGTGGGTCTCTATGAAACTTCAAGCGCTAAAATAGCACTGAAACGTACAAAATATAGAACGAGATATTGGAATGATGCAAAACGTGGAAATCGTCTCTTCAGTATCGATTTTATCTGACCACAGATTTTTTTAATTTCTCATACAATCTGAAATTTTGAACTTTTGTTTATTGGGAGTGGTTTATTTAATTGATAAAATGCAAATTAATTAAATCCTTACAAGAAATCCTTTTTTACAACCCCAAAATTCGCATTTATAAAGATAATAATAAATAATATATGACTTCCACACAACACAATCACTTGTCCTGGGGCCTTATTATGCGCACCAAATCCTAAACGATTCCAATCGTCTAACTGGCAAATTCCATAAAAACTTTGGCCTCTGCATGCCTAATGACATGATTTATACAGCGTCCAGTGGCACCTTCACTCACACTACACGGGTGAATGGACCACTCGAACGCTGCAGTGCGTGGGACATTATTTTTAGACGGAGTAGGCTTGCAAATTCCTTAATTTGACACTTAGACGATTAGAATCGTTGAGGATTTAGGATTCCCTGTGCTATGGGAATCAGGCAAGGATATGACAAACAACAAAACTACTATAACCCCATTAATTGCCACGTACGTATTAGGTATACATGTGCAACTCACGATCAATTTTATGTCCTTTCTTGCTACTTGTAATAATATCCTCTTTAATATCTTCAAGATGATTACCCGTGCCGTGCCGTGAGCTTGCAATAAGCTTATACGTTGCAGATTTTAATTTTCGATATGATCCCTAAGCCGAGCATACTATATCCTACGTGCTTATGGAGTATACGCGTACGATATTATTATGAAAGTAACTGCCGCGGCATAAATTGTCATCGACGAAGTTATACAATGAAACAATATTATACTATGTACTTTGAAGCCCACCGCCAGGAAAAGTAGTCTAAATACTGAAGATAGCAAATTTTACTCAAAGAAAACATTCCTTGATTTTTAACCGACGTCAAAAAAAGGAGGAGGTTCTCAATTCGGGATGTTTTTAAAAAAAAAATATGTATGTTCCCCGATTACTCGAAGACGCGTGAACCGATTTTGAAGATTCGTTTTTTTGTTTAAAAGGGTAGACTTCACAAGTGATCCTGGAGAAATCGAGGGAATTCTTCAAATTTTAAAGGCACACTTGAAGCGATTTGAGTGGTTTTTATGATGAATTGTGCATTTGCATTTGCACTCAAAGGTAATATCCGTTTAAATTATTTCTCTGTTGTTAGCGCCGTATTGTTTTGAAGACGGTATTTATTTTTTAATACTTTTTTATCAAAAACAATATTTAAACAAGTTAAGGACCAAGCTAAACACAATTTTGAATTTGGAAATGTTCAATATTTGTTGTCCAATATCAACAAATTTGCGTTTGAATCCAGAATTTCAAAACAATTGAAAGTATAAGGATTTATGCTATTGTTTAGCCACAGCGTCGTTTTTAGGGTTCCGTACCCGTAAGGTGCAAAACAGGACCCTATTACTAAGACTTCACTGTCCGTCTGTCTGTCTGTCTGTCACCGGGCAGTTGAAATTTTCACAAATGGTGTATTTCTGTTGCCACTATAACAACAAATACTAAAAACAGAATAAAACAAATATTTAAGTAGGGCTCCAATACAGCAAAAGTAATTTTTTTGTCGTTTCTTGCTAGATATTAATAACGGCAATAGGTAGCCGCTTGAAATCTTCACAGATTATTTAGTTCTATGTTCGCTATAAATAATTTAAGAGGGGTTTCCATACAACAAACGTGATTTTGCGCCATTTTTCTCAATCTTTGTGTCTAATGTTGTATAAATAATGGTACGGAACCCTTCGTGCGAGTCCGACTCGCACTTGGCCGGTTGTTAATCTGTGAGGTCACTTACGAATATGAATCTTACTAAGGAAAATGTCCGTTCAATAATTTCCAATAACATCCGAAGAGGCCTAACTTGGTTTCAGTATTTTAAAGAGCTAACATCTGTATTCCGTGATGAAGCCCCATGTCTGTGGAACTGTCCACAGTCGAAAATTGCTGAATGTCGAACATTATGATTAAGATAGCTTTATAATTCCAGCGTGGACATACCAGTCTTAGTGACAAAACTCGTGAAGTACGTCCAAATTCCGCCTTCACAGAAGATGATACAATTGTTTTTGAAGATCGTCGTGTGAGATATCGATTAGGGATCTCAGGGAGAACCATCAGGAAGATCTCGTGTGAGGCTTTCCAACGATCATAAGGTGGAACCGCGTCAGATGGTGTAAGGACATTCTTTAAAGGTTTTACCAAAGCCAATTGAGTTCGGAAATCTAACTCAAAGCGACGCTTCGTCCGACACCAAGCCAACGCAAACCCAGTTCGAAAGATTAAGTATTTCAAGCAGGAAAACGTAGAAATTCTCCATCCTCCATACAGTCCTGACCTAAGCTCCAAAAATTTCTTTACATTTCTCAAAATTTAGTAAATTCTTTAGGTCAACGGTCCACGCCCGATGAAGAAGCAAGCGATACTTTTAGGTAAGCTACATAGAACACTCTCACTTTGGAGTGGAATAAATGAAAAAGTGTATTAAACAACGCGGTGAATACTTTGGAAAACAATAATGCCATCCAAAGCATTACTTGTAAAAAAACCAAGTCCCGCAACTCAATTCTTCTACCGTAAAAAGTTGGAGATCCATGTAATACCAAGTCGGTAAATTTATTCATTCCCTAAGGGTCCTTCTGTATTAGGTTATTATGTAATTAGCTAACCTAACAAAATCTTATAGTGACCATATCAATATTATTTTTTTTTATGTTTTAAATAAATAGATTGACTTAAAAAATGTGATTGTTTGGTAGACTACAAAATAGTTTTAAATTACATAACCCGTTTAGCGGACTCAATCTCTGGTTGAGAGTATAGTTGTGTTGCAAACCCATCCTCATCTGCGTTGCGCAAAGCCCCTCCATCACACTTAAATTAACTAGAACCCGCTTTCCACTTCCATCACAATTCCACAGCGACCTTTTTAAGGCGATTAATCATCGCCGCCGTGACAGTTGGCAAAGTTGGTGGAAATTGTGATTAGTTGAGCAGGTGCTACGCCAAATCGGCACTTGCTGGTCCACTAGTGCGGCGTAGGAGACACAAAAAGTCGGTTTCGACCCTAGATTTAACTTTTTTTCTCATAGTAAAAGTTGTTTATATTTATGCGTGGAATCCCCCATTTTCGTATAAGTGCTAAACTGCAACGAACCAGTTGCAGGCCAATGTGTATCGCAAATACAGGGTACTAAAAAATAAACCCCAGACTCGTCAACACCAAAATAAACTATTTGATCCATAAAATTTTATTTATGAATATGTATAAAATAATATACATTTAAATTTAAAGTACGAAATAATTTCCGTGGCTTGGTAGAAACCATCTGTTTATCTATATAATATAAATAGCAATAAAATAGATGGTTTCACTATAAAATAAATCTTTAATATCTAATTGCGCTTTGTAATTTTTAACAAGAGAAAGCAGCCTTATAATGTGTTGCTTACTTTCACCCAAGTCTCATGTCTTCATAGTTCAGTGGTATTTTATCAAGATTTTTATATGGAGAATCCGGGTTCGTTCCGAAAAAGTAAAAGTAGAAATTTTATTGACTACTTCGTTTTTAGTTACTACTTCGAATTACAGAGCAAACCATTTATTTTAAACGTCATAAGTCATAATTGTAAACCGCTATTTTGATGTATATTTTAATAGATTTTTTTATCAGTCTTTGAGAAGATAATAATATAACGAAAAACTTGAATAACAGTAGTAAGTGTATAGTTCAAACTTATTTTTATGTAGGTAAGTATATATAAAATATCGGTGTTTCTCCATTAAATTGTATTAGGGTTTATTCTAAAAAAAAAAACCAGGAGACTTCTTATTATGAATGCATTGTGCGGGAAATAGACTTGTTTATTATATAAAAAACAACAAAATCTATAAATTGGCTCATTCATTACATGCTATAGTAAATAATACGTAGAAGTTACAAAATTATTTTTGAGCGTATTTCGCGTAGTCGTCCTACTCCTGTCCTGTTTTTTTTCTTGACAATTTATATTTTCGTATTAAACTATTTATGAAAATATTTATTGGCTGTAGACAACTAGTCACATGATAAATATTGAATAAAGTACAAAATGTAATTAAGTGCCATATCGTGCTAAAAACTTGAATGGGCCTTGTATCCTCATTTCGGTGCCAGTAGAGCGCTGTTCCTCGTATCGCGGAGATGGTGACAGGATACAAAGTGACTAATGTTTGTTAGTTGCCTTTTAATTCGATAGCGATGTTGCTAAATTACCTGACAAACACCAAGCTCTGATTAATGTTATATTGCTGATGATAAGTTTTGTTTTTACTTCTTTGGCCAAAACTCATATACAATATCGTACAGGTAGAAATTGATCAAAGAAAAGGTAAAGTAATTTAAGCAATCGGATAATGCCTCTATAAGTCTTTTTCTCCACCCTTTGACAGAATAAGCATAAAGTTGCACGAAAAAATTTCACGTAAGTACCTACCTACCATCTTTTAAATATAGATTTAGGCATCGAAACTCATCCTTTTTCACATTTTCTATCGAATCACCGCCGACGCCGGCTCTGTCTCTCAAAAACTGATTTCCGTCGCGTCTAGACGTGTTTCCGTCACGTTGATATTAGATCAATGTGAGTGTTATGCCGACATTGCAGTGGGCAGATCTTTATTTCATCCCTCCCAGTCTATATTTGATAAATAAATTAACTAGGTTTCGATATAAATTAATTTATTGGTTTTTCAGAGGCCTAATTATGCGCACTAAATTCTGTCAGAATCCTGATGTTTGCTATAGCAATTACTATGGATTTTTATAGTTAGACGACAAAATACAGGTTTAGCCTCTAGCACACCTCCATTCTTCGTAGTCTCCATATACTTTGTACCAGAATTTGAGGCGTTCTTTCACTGGAGACCCTAGAACCATGTGGGGCTGGTCACATAGAGCAAGATAACTGCGTTCTTTACCGTACTGATTGAAGGATGAAAGTTACAAAATCCTTTTTTTATTGTTTATGTAAATATTTTACGCTACATACCAAATGTCAGCTTTCTAGCACTTCGATAAAAACTCGATGACATCATCCGGAGGGCCTTTGCCACAGCCGGGGTTCCGGCCACGATCCGGCCACAGCCCGATGGCATGACATTGATCCCCTGGAAACATGGGAGGCCGCTGGTATGGGACGCTACATGCGTTGACACGCTGGCACCCTCTCATGTTTCCCAGAGTGGAAGAGCCGCTGGTTCAGCGGCTGGCGCGGCTGAAAGCCTCATACGGCGCAAATACGGTTCAATAAGAAACAATTACATATTTGCGCCGTTTGGGGTCGAAACCATAGGCACTTGGGACCCAGAGGCGCGTCTGCTGTTCAAAGACTTAGCGGCGCGCCTAATCGACGCATCGGGAGACCAGAGGGCTGGCGCGTACCTCGGCTAGAGGATAAGCCTGGCCATCCAAAGAGGTAACGTCACCAGCGTCCTGGGCTCATTACCGCGGGACAGTGTTTTATTTGTAAATATAGAATTTATGTAATTTATATATTTTTATCATTTAAGTTCTTATTCAGTTAAGTCCAGTTTCTTATTTCAATTAGTTTTCTTTTTGTCGTGTTATGAATAAAGTTTTTGTTTTCTTATTTTATCTTATACCTAGTTGGAAACCACAAAAAATACTTATAAACGGGAAATTCTTGTAAATATATTATTATACATAATATATTAAACTAAGGCTATTTATGATCACTAAAAACATAATCTAGTTAGATTCATTCGCCCCTGGAACCCTATTTTTTTATAAGAAATTACAAAGCCACTGTTTTCATGCATAATCCAATGATTACAAAACCAAAAATCCGATGGATAAAATGTACACAATAAACAAGGCGTGAAAGCTAGGTCCATAATGAAACCATATGCCATTGGATGCTTCAGCAAGGTAGGGGCCGATTGATTGGATGCGGATGAAGATGCTGATTGGAGCCTGCTGAGGCTTCAATTGGCCGATGTTTCAGTGTAGGTCTTATCACTTTATTGTTAGGACTTGATTTTTCCTTTTATTTACAGGCTAATTAGGTAATATGGCAAAACAACGTTTGCGAATATAATATATACATTTCTCAAGGCACAATTTTGGGCTTCAGTACACCATTGTTTTTCACGTATACCGCATAATCTTCGTACACCTTATGCCAGAACTCCAGACGCTCTTCCATTGGGGGTCCAGGCATCATGTGTGGCTGGTTATCAAGGACCAGGTATTTGCCACTGTTACTGAAGTCACACCACATTTCCGCGTTGGGTGAAGATGGTACTCTGAATAAGAAAGTTTTTTTTACTTAGCTACCTTTTGTCTAAAGGGTGAAACAAAATATTAAATAAAAAATAAAAACCGACATCATAACACTACAGCACTAAAAAGTTAGAAATATTTTAAAAGAATACCTTTAAATTAAAAGTATACATGCGTGTAGAATAATAATTGTAGTGCCCAAAATATATGTCCTGGTCAAAATTTATGGAACTGGGCACCGACTACAAATTATACTTTTACAATACCTACATGTAAGTATATACATTTCTAATTTAAAGGTATTCCTTTAAATTATTTCTTAGTTTTTAGTGCTGTAGTGTTTTGAAGACGGTTTTTATTTGTTACTAGCTGTGCCCGCGACTCCGTTCGCGTACATTTCGATTTTTACGAAGCAGCATTTGTATGGGGGCCACGTCTTATCATAACTGGAGCTAGAATTTAAATAGCCTATCCTGTGTCCCAGATGTCTATATGTTTTTATACCAAATTTCATCAAATTCGGATAATTGGTTTAAGAGTTATGGAGGAACATACATACATACATACACACATACAGAAAAAAATTCTAAAAATCGTGAAATTAGTTTCAGTATCATATATTGAGCCTATAAATACAATATCTCTGAAAACAAACTAACTTACTCCATGACCGACCCTTACAGATTTATTATTAGTATAGATAGATTTACTTTTTTTAGCGGGCGAGCGGGAGAAAAATAAGCAAGTCTTTTATAACCATATTTTACGCTAGTTAATTCGTTGCTTTAAAATTTGAAGTTTTCAATCTCCATCCCCGAAAGTCTTCACCAGAACATCACCAAATTACCTTGGTACTACTTTTACGCTATTTTATGGAACATACGGATATTACTAGAGGATGAGCCCCATTAGGCCTTATTTACTGCTGTCCATTGAAAAGTTCCGTTCTCCATCTTTGAGAGTCTTCATCAGATCTTCACCAAACTAGAATGGGACCAATGAGACGATATCAGTCGAAATCAGTTAAGATTTGACGGAGTTATGCGAGAACATAGCAAAAAAAAAATTCACGTGGAATTGATAACCGCCTCCTTTTTTGAACTCGGTTAAAAATAATAATAATAACTTCCACACAATACAATCACTTAGATCTCCGCATATATCCGAAAATGGGAAGATCTACTCATTCATACGAAGAACTCAAAATCGCGAAGAAAATATCATCTGTGCCATACCATTTAGTAATCATGTACCTACAACATTAACATGTACGGAGCAGAAAAACCTATTTTCGGGATTTTGAAGTTTACCTCATAATAAAATTGATTCATATGGACGAGTAAACTCCCCTTTTTCTGACGAACTCTTATATGCGGATTTTGTAACACTTTCTGCAGAATAGTGCGATTTTGATAGTCTCTCATTTATTCCTTACCCATATTTGATGAAATTAGTATTAAGAGACATCAAAATGTCCTTAGTTTGTAAAGATTCTTCGCTGGCAGTAGCTAGTCGTGGTTTTGTTATTTTGGTTGCAAACATGTATCCGAAGTCGTCAACGTGAGCGGTTCCTTTAATGTCAGTGACGTTGTTATTCAGTTTGAAGTAATTCAAATCACCGTCGAAGTCAAAAACGTAGTAGTATATGGGAATTCCGTTTGACTTCTTTTTGTGAATCTGAATCCATCGGTCAATTGAATATAAGAATTGAGTATCCGAAATAAGGTTGATATAGTGGTGAATGGTGGCATTGGAAATACCCTTTCCGTCAAAATAAAAGTCTTTAATCAATTTAGCTAAATTCACAGACTCCACCGATCCGTAAGGGTATTCTATGTCAGATGGGATGCACAATTCATAATCGCTGTTCAAGTATTCCAACAAGGTAGTATTTTTTCGAATAGTTGGAATCATAGTTATACCTTCTTGAGCATTAAAACCGACTATGATTGGCACGTTTTGTGGAATGCCAGATTTTATTATTTCTAAGGGATCTCTCGTTATAAAAGCGTTCGACGATTCGCGTTCAACAACCGGCACAAACGGTGAAAATGGTCTGAATCCCTGTCTCTTGTCTTGTGCTTCCATGTTTCTAGTTGTGTTGATGATGTTAAAAGCGTCAACATGTCGGAGATATTCTATGAGCTCGTTGGTGTTATTCGTTTGGTAACCCATCTGAGAGCCAAATGTCAATGCAGTCTCCACGGGATATCTGTTGAGGAAACGGTATCCCAATGCTGATCCACTTCTTAAAAATGCTCTATTGAATAATCCGGTCGATTGCTGTGACAGTAGAAAATAATGAACGATAACGGAACCAGAACTATTCCCTCCAAATGAAACATTTTTGGGGTCGCCTCCAAATCGTGCTATGTTTTCCTTAACCCACTTTAGCATCAATAATGTGTCTTTCAGACCAGCGTTTCCAGGTGCTTCATCAGTTAAGACTGATAGGAATCCCAACGCTCCTAATCTGAAACATAATTATACAAATTATAACAGGATGCTGATATTTTTAAAACTTGCTGAAGTCTGTAATTTACACAGGTGCCAAAAATTACATTAAATAACAAAACTATCAATTAACTCTTTTTCCTTAACCTTGGTGCTGATTACATTTCGTTTGACGACGCAGAACGTATCCAAACAAGGCTAACTGTATTTGAGTATGCAAATATTTGAAGGGTTTATTTATATTTGGTATTTTAGTTTCGATGTAAGTATTGCTTCTAATCGTTATGACTATTAGTAGATTTTGGTCCCTAATATCTCACATATTTAGTTCTCTAGAAAGCAAAAAAAAAGTTATATGTATCCACGGTGAACGCGGGCGGTGATTATGCAATACCCTGCATTGTGACGTACATTAAATTAAAATATAACTTTACTGAGTAACTTAATATTTATTTTATTTAATATTATTAATAATTTCACAAAACATTATCACTTATCATAAACTCACTCCTGTATCCCGGAGAGGTAGGCGGACACCAGGGTTTGCCACTTGCTACGATGACAGTCCTCATTCGCTTCCTAAACATTCATTAGTCGTTTCATGTACGCTTGCTGGTTTCAGGTTATAGACACAACCAACCCTTACATTTAATGTCACCCGCACCTCGATAGAAGGAAATAGTACATTGTTACCGTAGGGGTGAAAGTAACGTATTTAGGCCCGAGACGGGCTCGCTGCGCTCGGGCGCCAATAGTTGTTAATATAATAGATAAAGAAAAAATGAGTGAATCGAAAAAACAAATGAAGGTCGGATTACCGTTTTCCCGCCTATTTTTTTTCTGTGGCAGGCCAGTTATTTAGAAATTATTTTTAATTTTCATCATTTAAAAAATTGTTGAATATTTTGCTCAAATCTATTTTAAAGAAATAGTTGAAAGTAAATTATAAAGTCATTTCAAAAAATTTATTCTTTAATACTTAAATTTATGTTATTTTAAATCTACATCGCGCTGTAATTGAGTGGGTGTACAGAAAGTTGAACATGTTTCAACAGAAATGTGAAAATGGAATCTAGTTTTTTCTAATAATTTGACAGCTGTCAGTTGAAAACGATTGTCCCTAGGGCTAAAATAATAGGGGTTAAAGTATGAAATTGCCGTTTTATTGCAATAGGTTCTTTGAATTGACATAGAATCTTCATGGTTTGAGGTTTTCGAATGAAACTTTTTTCAAATGGTTTCTATGATGTTCTTTTTTTAAAAAATGTGAAACATTTGAATATCGACTTTCAATTGTTTTTGTTATTCAATTTAGACAAGAAAGATGGATACTGCGAAAATTCGAGTGATTTTAGAATACGAGTTCCGACGCGGAACTAACGCGGCAGAAACAGCCCGCAATATCATTGCTGCGTTTGGAGAGGGGTCTAATGAACGCACCGTGCGATTTTGGTTTAAACGCTTTCGTGATGGAAATTTCGACTTAAAGAACGAGCCACGAGGAAGACCGCCCACACAGGTAAATAACGATGAATTAAGAGAGATAGTGGAAGCCGACCCTAGTCAAACTACCCAGGAATTAGCGGCATGGTTTAACGTTACCTTACCCACAATATTGACTCACTTGCGTCAAATCAATAAACAGCCCCGACTCATGAATCGATCTTCACCATTATTGCTCCACGACAACGCGAGACCTCACACAGCACGAGAAACCATTTTGACCCTTCAGGAACTGCAATTAGAAACCATTCGTCATCCTCCGTATTCACCAGACCTTGCTCCAACGGACTACCATTTTTTTTCGTGATTTGGACAATTATCTACGTAACAAGAAGTTTTCTTCCCAGGAGGCAGTACAAAATGCTTTCACACAGTTTATCTATTGCAAAGGCATTAATGACCTTCCCATTAGATGGCAGCAATGTATAGATAATAATGACAACTATTTTGATTAAATAAATTTGTTAAAAATTTTAAAAATAAACAATTTAGATTTTCAGTACAAATCGGCAATTTCATACTTTAACCCCTAATATTACTTTCAACCCGCTCCTCAGGCAACTTCAGACCTAATTTCCGAGTATGTTTAATGAAAAGTATTATACTGACTGAGCAAAAAGTTACAAAAACGTGGCACTTACCTGTATTGAAATGTAATTAGAATGACACCATATTCCATATAGAATTGAGGCCCAAACACGTCGTCCCGGGCTGAAAGTTTGCGAAATTCACCCGAAGGAGTCTCTATAAGCACGGCCAGTGGTTGAAGCGATGGTGTCGCTGGCACGTACACATTTAACGTCAGGCAATCTTCACTCATATCTTCTATGGAGTAAGTGCCTGGATTCTGTGGGCAAACTGGGCCGAAGTTTGAAGCGTTGAGGGTTTCGCTCCATGGCGCTTTGGGTACAGGCGGCTGCAACGTAGGTAATATTTATGATCATGGTAACTGGAGATCTAAATACGCTACGGACTTACTAAATTGAACAATCTGTCTTTGCCCCAACATCACAATTGAACATAGGTACCTATGCGATTAGTAAAATAAGTCTGAAATCTCTACGCAAAACCTTTTAAACAGGGCGAAGCTCTCCACACTTAAAAATAATTATGAAATAAAAACTGAATTTGAACGGGCATTACTCGTTTACTTTTAAATTTTACAATTTTCCAACGTTTCGGTACTTTTGCAAGCGCCGTGGTCTCGGAAGACTGAGTAAACGAGTAAATATCCGTACAAATTCAGTTTTTAATATGTCTAGTGCTCGTGTTAACTTTAGAAAATACTAATACCTACCTAAATCTTTGCAAATCTGGAATTACTCTGTATTCAATAAATAAAACGAGGACCTAGAGATATTCTTTGATATCGGGCACGACCAAAGCGTTGTTACTGTTATGCCAACGTTACAATTGTGGGAGCGACAACGGTGCCCTGTTTCATAAAGTTACAATTAGTAACAGACTAACAGGGCCTAGATTCTGTTAATGCATTGTAGTGACATGACAACTGCATGAACATGGCGGTTTTCATTTCATGGCTGCTTTAAGTCTACGCGGGCACACCCATCAAACCTTTTAGGCGTTAATGGTACGAAAAAACACGTCACGTGACCCGACAGTATACCTGTCATTATACTACAATGCATTGTCAGTCATTTTCACTCAACCGACGAAACTTAAGGCTGGGTTGTGCAAAAATTACTGACAACTTTGAGTTGATTACATAGACATAGATAGAGAATACTATATTGCACGCTTTATTGAATTTTATTAATGTCCAAGGCTTAAAAGTATGCAATTGGCGGTCTTACGTGCGAGGTTCACATGTGCTACGCAGGTGGTCGTTTCATTTAACTTTAGTGACATACTTTGTTTTGACCACTTTCAAAACAAATTATGTAAATAATTACATACGCAGATGTTTTGCGTTATTTCCTTATAGTCATTTAGTTAGTATGTGTTGGTTTTATTTTAAGACAGGGTAATTTTAAAGAGCTCCAAATAATAAGTAGATATTATCGCAATCTTCGTTGTCACGACGGAAATTTTGAAGATTTAATTTAATTTTGTAAAACTCATTGGCGATAATTTGAAGTAATAATAATAATAATAATTTCCATGCCATCACTTGACCCGGTCCCAAACCAGGACACCCTGCGCTATGGCAACCAGGCAAGTACGTCACACATATGACAATACACCCAGACTGAGGCCATTTGTACAAATGTACGGCGGCCTCCAGTGGGAATCGAACCCACAACCTCTGTTTTGATAGCTAAGCGCCTTAACGGCTAGACCAACGAGGCAGTCGAAGCAAATTATGCACTCTTGACACTGAAATCTGTTACACAGATGAGTATGGAGGTGGATTTTTTGGAGACAAAGCAAGGTTATCCGAGGCCCGAACTATCAGATTATTCTACGGTATCATAAACCTATCATAAAATACAGTACAAAATAAATAAAAACAGATCTTCGAACTAAAACTGTAGTAAGCATTACACATTATTAAATTAATTCCGGAATAACTTACTTGAATATTTATTCCGGAATTACTCTTAAGTCAATAAAAAAAAATCGTAAAAGTACTACGTACTCGTAACTCACCCTGAATCTCAAGTTTCCAACGGGGGGCTCAGCGTATGGTATTCCTCGGAACGAGTAAAATGAAACGTCGTCATTGTGCACTAACTGACCCCTTACCGGGCCATTCACTGTCTCCACTACGTAACTTAGAGTATTTCGAGCTAAAAGTAAGACAATTACCAATGACTTTGCGAGTGTCAACGTCCAAGATAGAAGCCGCATCATATTCAATTAAATAAAACTTAAAAAATGTTACACAAATATTGTCTTTATCGGCACAGAATTGCGGTACTTATAGATAAGTGACGAGTGTGTATTTCTCAATGCTCTGTTACCACCCGTACCAGAATGTAATCGGTTCACCTGCTACCACAGACCAAGAAAGACACTACTAGTGCGCTCAAATGTTGTGGCTGATCTAAAGCGTGCTGTATTTTTCGTAACTAGCTACGACGTCACAATAGATGCTTAGTAATAAAGGGTAAACGTGTTAGTCCCCACTTACCGATTCTAAAGCGCTTATGTACATAAGCGAATGAAACACCGCGTGTTGCAATAATCGAACTGAATCGACTCTGGGAATGATTGTATAATCGAATCGATTCTGAATCAAGTATTAACAGTAACTCAACTTAAGAATTACTTAACTCAAATACCTACATATTTTGACACTTTGGAGTCGTCAAAATGGTTAACACAATAGAGTGGATAGTTACGTGATAGAAGGGCTGCCTTTACCATAAAATTTAAGAGCGAACGAAAGTGGCGATCGATTCAATTTCCATTCCGTGTCAACAACGCATTCGAGGGCCGCCCACCCACGTCTAATCCATCAACTGAAAGGCGCAATGGATGACCAATCATAACACGATGGAAGAGTTTAGTGGTACTGAACCAAAACGTAATCATAAAATAATGTAGATACCAAAAAATATAGTTGTAAAATTAAAATGCTCATAACAATAACTATGATAGCTAGCTAAATAATAATTATTGGAATTTTATCGATTCTGATAAATTTCCACACATGTTTCAATAACACATTGAATATTCACGCCGGCATCGCCGGCATGTCCAGTAAACTTGTCTAGTGGGTAAATAAGATGTCAGTAATATTGTTGATATCGCAACAGCAAGATACCAAATGTACCTACATGTATCTGTTCCAAGATTAGATACCTAAGGCAACCGGGCTCTCACAATGGCCTGGCGATGGAAGTGGCTCTGAATGCATTAAAGTCCTACCACACACAGATAGCAGTTTCAATGGCCGCGGCCTTTTGAAAGGACTTAAGGGGCGTCCGTGTCATATATAGTATTACGTGCACCAAATCCTGAACGATTCCAATTGTCTAACTGTCAACTTCCATACTAATTGCTACCGCAAAAATCATGATTCCGACAGAATTTGGTGCGCATGGTTAGACCCCTGATCCTCACTAGAGCACCACCAATGGCAAAAATTATATCTTCTTTTATTATAAATTTTTGCAGAAAGTTAACATCATATGTCCCGAAAACTGTGACAGCTATTTTTAAAACCTAGGGACCATAACTAAAGGGCCTTATTTATAAAAATACGATTCGTCTAAAGCAACCCTCAGAGGCAGTTTATTTATTTAATATATGGTTATTTTCCTTGTAAAATCTCCACCACAGACCATTTTAGTGGGCGATTAGAGTGGTAAACGAAAGTGTGATCTGAAATTTTCTTTAGTCTTTACATGGCGCCACTAAATGTCTGTCAGTGCTGTCGGACAACTGTTACCATTGAAACTTTATAATTTTGATACTTGTTGGCTGATTATTTATATTTATTGCGTGGATTTTGCGAGTTTCAATTTTGCGAATACTATAAAAAGACTACCTAGTTGCCGATAAATGGTTTGAATGTAAATAGAGGGCAATATCATAGTAACTATTTGTTCAATGTGGTTCAATATGATGAATTTAATTTTTATTTGTGATGTTATTTTTTGTAATTTTTGTTTAAGATGTTGCTGCTGTGCATGCCTATAAGTGGCGAATCCTGGCTGCACTGTAATGTAATATTGTATTCTGTAATATTATCTAGGATAGCCACTGGTGTGCCGTTTCATATAAACAAATTAATAAATGATCAGTTTTTTACGCGTCCCCAGCAAAAATCTGTCTCCTGGAGAGTATAAAAAATTCAATATGCCTAAGCAGCAACAAAGGATTTTGTGTTCTTGAAGAAGCAGCGTAAAATATAAATACTTACCTTCTAAACAACTATCAAATAATTTTTTCCTAGTATACTTAATGATACCATAATGAATATTTTTTCATTGGCAGAATCCTTAGGGTAGCCATAATTAAGAATTGAATTGAATTGAATATTTTTTTAGTTTCCCGCCAATTTCTCAGGTTACGCTTTCGTTGCCAGACTCTATCGAGTGTTTTAAGGAAATGTAGTTTTGTAAATGAGACCGTAAGACTTTAGTAAATTTCCGCTAATGACGGAAGTTTTTGGCAAAAATGCATTAAAGTTCTAAAAATAGGTATCACAGTTACGGAGTTTTATGATTTTAGATACGATTAGTTTTCCATTGGTGTCATAAGTTACCTCCGGGCAGCCCCTTAAGGCTATGTGGGTTACTGGTGGTGGGGGCAGTTTATTTCAATCGTGCATAGCGATGTTACACATACTGTAATACCTCAAAAAAAATAAAATTAAGACTACTCTTGGGTTGGCAAACCCAATGTATTGGTATTGCAGTAATCGTAAAGATTAATGAAATGTTATTTACGGTAACACGATAAAAATGGCAATCGAGACAATCACTGTCAATAAATGTTTGTAACCGTAAACATGCATGCATGTCCATAATTGCATATACACGCAATATGTCATTTCATTACTAATGGTGAATATAGACAACAGAGACGAGAAAAAAATAAAAATAATGTGTCAAGTTTCATAATCAAAAAGCCATTAGCACTATTTTTGTTAGAATCGATGCTTCACAACTTATGAAAAGGTAATAAGTGCCTTGACCTAAATCGATATCGTATATAGATACTGATTAATATTTTTAGTACTACAACCGTACCTAGGTGCTACATCAGCCTAACACAATTATTTATTGCTAACCCTTTCGGTTCCGTGTGGCGCCAGATTAAGAATAGCGTCACTCCATTTCCTTCCGTGGATGTCGTAGAAGGCGACTAAGGAAATAAATTACCAGGAGACGGGCAGCAGCGTCTTCCTGAGATTCCAACATACTGCGATCGCCAACCCGCCTGCCAAGCGTGGCGATTATGGCAAAACCCCTCATGGTTATGAAAACCATAAGGGAGGCCTATGTCCTGCAGTGGGCGTCACAGGGCTGATGATGATGTTGATGACCTTATTAAACTGAAGAGGAATAAGTGAGTTACGTGAAACAAATTCGACAATATCAAAAAATACATTTTAACATTGTGTAACTGTAACAGCTGTGCATAGGTAGAGTTCAACAGGATCGGTTCCGGACTGATAACGTTGGCAACTCCTCTATTCAAAGTATAAGGTGTCATATATCATCGTAGGTAGCTCAGTCTGACCTAACAATGACGTAGATTGTTCCAGGAACGGAGGTATAATGAATCTTGTTGTAATTCACGTTTGTGGTTACATCAGATTATAAATAATGAAGAGGTATTTTATCGTAGATAACGCATGTTGTTCAAATTGTACTCATCTTAGTTTTTCAGAAATGATAACAGTTACATATACAGGGTTACCTAAAATGTGCTATTCCTGGATACATGTCAATTATAGTTTTATCATTTATTAGGCATAAGAACTTTTGTTCCACGATTTTTTTTCACTTTACAACGTGTTGATAATGTAACGCCCGACTAAGGGTAATTTCTACTCATCAACACGAATAACTTTTACTATTGGGTCGACCTCGAAATCGCGAAAAAAACAACTGTGCCATACTAAAATTCGATACCCACTGAACAATACGTATAGAACACCTGATTTTTTTTTAAGTATTTAGATTTGATCCCATAATAAAAGTTGTTCGTATTATGAGTAGAAAGTACCCTGAGTCGGGCGTTACCATACAAATCAACACCTTGCATTTAAGGGCATTCTTTTATCTTCTTCTCCTACTTGAGGCTGCGACATGGGTCGAGCACGTAAAGCGCGAATTAAATTATTTAAACTCTAATATTTCCAAAAATATCAATTTGAGAAAGAACTCTGAATAAAAGTTGTTCTACAATACAAACTTTATTTAGGGTTTTTCAGAAATTTCGCGTCAACTCTAAGACAAATCTCAACTATATCATAAAAATACACCAAAAAGCATCAGTACTTACCCGAGGTAATGATATTAGAACTCTTGTGCAGGGTTTTGTTCTAAGAGACATTTGCACAGGTTTTTTTTTACCAGCAACATATTCTGAAACTGAAATGAATATTACACTGAAGTAGTCAGTCGCTCAGGCACTATTTTATTCGCATTTAACTGCATGTCTTTCGAATAAGCGCACTCTATCTTTGAGGTAACTCTAGAAAAGAATTTTCTGTGGAACCGCACATTGAAAATGCAGACAAGTCTCCGCGTTACAGTTGAATTTTATTGAATTCCAAACATGTCTTCGGTGGGAGGTAGACTGGCGCGGTCAACGGGGTAGGAACCGCATTCAGTTCACGCATTTAGAATTTGAAGCATGTGATTGAATTATTGGTAAAATAAGTTCATTCATATTTGTATTCAATATTAATATCTCTCAGATTTGTCAGTTCAATACAACGCGTCCAGTCTAATCAAATCATTTGTGGGTGACTTTCTGTCGCCTTAGTCATGGTAGAAAGAATCGTAAAGTTAAAAAAATATTTCTATTATGTTTTATGTTTAAAAGACTGTCGTTCGATAGGTATGCCTAAACAACTGAAATAACATTTTGATTAGGCTGACGCGGTCGATCATAAGATGCTCCAACTATAGTTTTATTTGATCTTTACTGCTGCAGGAACTTTTGGTGCTTACCTATTTAAGTTTTTAATCACCATTTTTTAAAACCAATACCAAATGTACAATGTCCCCTTATAATTTTACAAACGCATTCGATGTCACCATGTAGTTATAACTTACACGCACTGAAAACTATGTAAATCACAAAATAAGTAATAGAAAAATACTGTCAAATGCTTCACTGCAAAACCACAAAATCGCTATTTTCGTGCGTTACATTCGGATCTACCACGAAAAATACCTGTAAAATGCTTTTAGCGGCAATACCACGAAAATACGGAACACCGTGTTTAAAATACGTTAACCAATATCTAGTGGGCACAGATGTACATCGGTATTGGTTTGGCTCGGCCAGGGTTCCCGTTTTTGCCAGAAGAGTGCTCTTGGCCGTCGTTCGCTCTGGACGATGAAAAAGAATTAATTCCTCGTCTTCACTCTTAACCGTCTGTGAGGAAGCGCTTTCATCCGACTACGACGAAACTAGGTGTGTATAAACGTTTCCTTGCGCGATAAGTAGCGATAAGACCGCCAATTGTATACCACTACTTAGATATAAGAAATTAATTGTAATTTCTTTTATTCAAGAAATTTCACAAAGTACATATTTAATACAGCAGACCCTCACTCAAACCTATTTATTTCTTCTTGAGCAATGAAGTTATCTGTGTTATCTATCTATCTATCTACGCAATTCATGTGTCATTAATAAATTTAATACAGAATTGTTGAGACCAGAAATTTCACTGGGATTGCATGCGGTCTTTGTGAAAACTAATCGAAGATAATATTAGAATTAAATTGGGTTTTATAGTTACTTCAGCGAGACAACCTTTTTCGCGGCAGACATCTTTTCGGAACACGGTTGAGAGAGGGTCGCTTGTAATTTTAACAAAGTAATTGTATTGCTATTTTAAATCCCTGCTGGCTACCACCGCACATACTTACATCTAGTGTAATCACCAGCGTGAATAAGGCTTTAACAAATGGGTAAAAGTTCCACACTTGACATACTTTAAAATATATTTTTTATCATTACAGCGACTATTACACAAAAAATCTGTAAAATACGCATTTCTACATATAGGTTCTTGAGTATAATTGTTTAGAGTAAAAATAAAAACCGGACCCGGCAACCCTGCTGTAATCTGTGGACAGAACTGAGTAGTATCTTTATATAGTCTATGGTCAGATTTGACGCTTATTATTTTGGTGGAAAAATAGTGATTCACGCGGCGTGAAATAATTCGAAAAAGGGAGGATTCCCATGCTTTTTGGGATAAAAAAGTGATGTGGCGGCGACAGTATAACTAGTGGACTAATTGATCAAGTTATGTTTGTTACTTACTCGTAACATAACTTCAGCCACTCGGCGTCGTCGGCGTGAAGATAAATCTGCAATTGTAAGTAATAAGTGCACACGTGTTGGGAGGCGACGGCAGACGCTTTCATCCATTGGGGCATTTGTATGCCAGTTGTTACTATTTTAGTAGCTTTAAGTTCCTTAGTTTTGGGTTTCTCTTGTCGCTACCCCTTAGGTCACGTGGCCACCTATCCCACTCGTTTATGGGCCTCGGGCGATGAACCTTGGGCTCCCTGTAGCCAACAAAATTAATCTGACTAGCGACTTTAGCAAGGCACCGTCTGTCATTTTTCAATATTATACTCAATAATAGTGTTCAAATGTCATTCAATGGTGTTTGTCCGAATTAAATAGGCATCTCGCACGAAAGAGATTGCATAGTGACAATACCACTCTTTTAAACTACTATGCGTTTAACACACCCGTTCCCTAGAAGTGTAAATCTTTCTCCGTAGTTGGTTATGGTTAAATTTTTTCGCTGACGATTTTTTCACTGGCTTTTTCTCTTCGGCCGGATGGAAATCTTTGTTCGGCGAGAAATACCGAGGTTACGCTCGCAGCTGGTAATTTTTAAACAGTCTCATTCCTTGACTATTCTCGAATGCTGCTTTGAATTTCACAATACTGTTTGTTGGGTGGACTTTTTTCATTTTACTCCCAGTAGCTAAGTGCGACGGAGTACTTACTTTGGGCAATGGATTCTCGTGCATGCGACATTAGTCGATTATCCAATTACCTTTACACAAAAATATAACTTTTCGCAAATACCATGGTAGGTTCGAGGGTTCTGGATTCGATACTGGCATGACGATAATTTTAACGATGATTTTATTTTTAGGGTTCCGTACCTCAAAAGGAAAAATGAAACCCTTATTGGATGACTTTCTTGTTCGTCTGTCTTTACTTAGTAATTTATTGATGAATGTCGTTCGAACAAGGATGTTATAGCCACGTTCTTGCGTTCGAACGATTCGATGGAACCATGACGTTCGAATGTAAGATCGAAACAAATACATTATTTCCTCTATAAATTGAACTCTTGCTAGGAAATCATCTCTGCAGACTGTGAGGGATCTTTTGAAAATGTTGTACCTATTTAGATAAACTAGCAACTAGAGCGGTGATAGCGCTTCGCTAGAATGCTCGGCTGTCCCAAAAATAAATACAGTAAGAGAGAATTTTTTTCAAAACCGAGATATTTCTACTACTACTATTGGTTACTGGAACCAACTAGAAACCAATAGTAGAAATAGCACGGTTTTGAAAAAAAAATGTCCCTTACTGTGTTTATTCCTAGCAAGAGTTCAATTTATAGAGGAAATAATAGATTTGTTTCGCGAGCCCTCCCCGGGCGATATTAAATTTTACTTTGTTACCCAAACAACCCGCCAACATTAATATTGGTATAGTGAAGTAAGTAAAATTAATTTAAATTTTCTTCCGATATAGGTACGATGCATGAAATCACTGGTTTCAGTAGTATATACACATTTCACTTTTAAAGTTGTTTTCAGTCAGACATCTTTACAGTCACAGGTTTTTTACTTGCTCCTGAAGTAAATGGGGTTTCTTTGTACCTACGACTGGGGCGCATTTTCTGTTCCATTTATTTCGTTGCTCCTCAAGGTCTGTGTCCTCTCCATGTGCGACCCACGTCACAAGAGACGCGGGTGACGTGGGTGACTGCAAACATATTACTGTCCCCTTATCGACAAACGCCTGCCGGTCTCAATAATTGGAGGACAATGTGGAGAGGAGAATCTTTAGTTGTTCCAAGCTGCTAAGTTGACTGATGACATAGGTAGATTGATTCTGATTGATTGGGTTCTAAAACGACTCAACTTTTTACTAAATAGAAAATAAATGTTAGAGAACGTACGTCATATTAATTATTACTACTTCATAATACCAGACCTCCAACAATCCTTTTGAGAGTTAATTGGAATAGCAACAGTAGTCTGCAAGTGTGCAAATAACATTTCAAATTCGAAACTAAAATTTCCACCGCCCGATTTTTACCCGGGGAAAAATTCCTATTTCATTTTCCTGGCACTCCGAGTAGAGTTTGTTAAAAAAATCCCTTCAAGGTTATTTTACTGAGACCACTTTTATGTGCCTGCCTGGCCGGGAGAGGGGTGCAGTGTGCTCCAAAGGTCAACTTGCTCACAGTGGCTATAAATCAAGGAAAATTAAACTCTCCTTGCTATAAATAGAGTATTTGTCGGCGAGCCCGTGTCAATAACAGATCTAGCGTCAATGCTCAAATGTCGTCGATACCCGTACAGTGCCTTATAATAACACAGATAGCGTCGACCTTCATCAAGGTTCATAATAATAACCACATACCCACATCCAGTTATTAGATGGTAGGTAGGACAAGTTACCGTAGCAACCGAGATATGGCCATCAGGCATCTACATCTATAAGTACACGGCTAGCATACGACACAAATGAAATTTTATTTGGCTGGGTGGTTTTTGCGATTTTGATACGGGAAATTATGCAACATAACTTTAAAAGTTCATCACCTTTCGACTGTACTTATTGTGAACTTATTTACTAGTGCGTAGTTACAAAAACGTTCCCTGTTAAAACAGCCTGTGGACTCTTCTGTTATCCGTCCCTGGAGGAAAAAAAGTTTCTTTAAATAATTGCCAGCAACTCTTCACTAAGCAGTTGTCAAGTCGCGTTAACTGAAGCGCGAAGTGCAAAAGTGTCTAATCCCCTACACAAATGAACAAAGTGATAGCCGCTTAACCGGTTTAACTTCAGGAAGCTAAACCTTACACTTGCTCCTGCTAAAGTATATTACCCGACGACATTTATCACACTGGATTAACTTTTAGGGTTGCTTCGACTGACAAATACCTCGGGACCGGAATAATGTGCATTTGCATGTATGAATTCGGTGGCAGATTATACGTAAAAATATTCTAAAAGGATTATTTACGGAATGTGTAAATTATTCTCTTAGCCATATTACTAGGCCAATTCAATCGTAAATCTAATGGAAATGTAGGTCTTGGATATGTTTACAAACTTGTAAAACTATTTTGAGCAGAAAATGTATACACGTTTTCTTTCAGTTGCGAGAAGCAGCAGTCATTTGCAGCTGTTGCAGAGAGAAAAATTTCTACAAATCTATTGAAGATTGTTTTAAAAACAGCGTCCATTGAATTGAAAGTTGAGCATTTCTGTCGCTTCTCGACGGGCGGAAAGAGAAATATTGTTCAACACACATCCGCACGTAGCATATAGGGTTAAGTGTGAGGTGTTTAAGTTAACCCTTTTAGTTGGGAACAAAGGCGCGTAAACAACATGGGCGCCGCAAACCCCTCTCCCCTGTTACTCGTAAACCTATTATTGTGCAAATACGGAGGTTATCCTTTCTAAATTGTATTTTTTCACGGCTGCATTGAAATTTTCTTTTCAGCGAAAATGTTTTGACTTCATTCATACAATAGACTTTGTTTTGTCTAATTAATTAACGGTAACTTAGCTTGTGTTATGACTAGGTGTACCAGTACATGTCAAACTTTTAGCGGCGCAACTACCTAACTTCTTCACTAGGCTGAATGGAATCGTTCTATTTAACCAACTCTGTCAAATACATACATGTTTTTGACAGTTCGGATCGTAAAAATGGATAACTCAATACAATGGACACTTACGGAATAGGAGGACTGGGTGCGCTTGATTTTTACTGAGGAAAATGGAAAAATCACTTGGGCGACTTTAGTTTTTGGAGAGCGAACGGACGGTAATTATTTAGGGAGAGGTCAGTAATTGAGTTCAATCGGGGGAGCGCATTAGTTACCGGCCGGATTCTTGTAGGGTTCTCTTACCTCTCCACAGTCTGGGTAGCTACTAGCTAGACGTACAGATGTGTCAGTAAAGTTAGATTTTTCTCCGTTTGGGTCGAACTACAGAGGAGTTGAAACGATGGAGAGCGTGGGGGCAAGTGATGACGTCATTGATGTGTGGTATTGGAGGCATTACATCGATATTAGAAAATTAGAGCCTGTGGTTCTAAGAATCAACAAGTGTATTCTGGAAAGCAATTCGTACATACATAACTTTTGATTACAATTTACACTTATATAGGGAAAAAGATACTCAGGTTTACGGATTATGCCCCGGTTTGAGCTATGAACAGCTCTGCAGTAACTGTCGCTGACTTATTAGACGATCTCTGTGCCAATGTGTTCTAAAAACCGGCCAAGTACTAGTTGCCCTGAAAATTCCGTATATAATATATATGTTTTGTCTCACTTGGAAAGTTGTTTTCTTTCATTAAGTTATGGGCCTTTAGCAGGAGTCCAATTTGCACTTGGACGGAATTCATTTTTTGTTGCTATTATTTGTTGTTACTATAGGGAATGTACTATAATTACATTTTTCACAGGTGTTGCCGTTTTTACGATAGGGCAAGGAAACCTTTATATAAAAAATAGGTAGAATAAAGGTAGTTGTCATAAATGAAAAGGTTTTTTTAAAGTTTTCCTACCTTTAAAAAACACTTCATTTATGACAACTACCTTTATTCTACCTAATTTTTTTATATACATCAATTTCTGTTATTTCTCAACGAATCCTTTAAAAACTCTCTTTCCGTGATACAATAAGTAATTTTTATTATGATACTGTGGCAAATGACAAGTATTCCGTGTGGCGCCGGATTAAGAATAGCGTCACTCCATTTCCTTCCGTGGATGTTGTAGAAGGCGACGAAGGAAATAAATTACCAGGAGACGGGCAGCAGCTTCTTCCTGAGATTCATGGTTATGAAAACCACGAGGGAGGTTAGACATAGGTCCTGCAGTGGGCGTCGAATGGCTGATGATGATGATGATTATGATACTATAGGTGTTACTTGCCATTTTATTTGCGTTTTCGTTACATTAGTTCAAAGTGTAAGTGGTTCATTTTGAACACGTTTTTTATTCAATCCTAAATGGTTTGCTAGAAGAAAACTCTTATAAAGATGAGCTCAAGTTTCTTGTGCACTAAACTGTAATTTAAGCAGTCGAGTTAGGCAGTTAGGTCGTGGTTTTAAAAAAATCTATTGTCAGGCCGGCCGTCCAAAAATTGCTCAAGGCGGCTTAGGAAAAGATACGACTCATCCTGTCAAAATAAGTCGAACGATTCTAGAATGAGTTTCTTAGGCCGACTTACCAACACTATCTGACAGCACTGCTCAGCTATTTGTCTAGGGGTAACCTCCATCCAGTGAATAAGTCCAAAAACATCTTGCACTGTGACGTTTGCAGAGCTATCCATAGATACATTGTATGAGTGACAACCCTGCCAGTTAGCTTTTTATTCGTTTATCCCTGGATACGTATTTATCTATTTACTTACTTATCCAGAGACTTGGCGCAAGTCACCCTTATATGGTTGAATTTGGGTCCCGCCTGCTCAGTAGTTAAATTTAATGCTTAGCAGTCGGGTTGTTGGTTATTTTTTATTCCAGTTTTTTACTTTTATCTTTTTAGTGTTTTTTTATGTAGGTTTTTATGCTGATTTATCTACCATATGATGACACGACACATCGATTTTATTTCTCAAAATATGCCCGGAATGGGCACGTTACTTACATATATACATACAAGCCAAACACATTACCCTCCTTTTGGGCTTCGCCGCAGTCGGGTAAAAAATAGATTTAACCCGACGGCCGCTGCTCGCCTCCTTCCATACATCTATGATCTTCTTAGCTACTCCTTCGTCCCATTTATCCATTTTATTACCCCTCCCAACCGCAAAAATAAAAACGTGAAAAATATCCGTTTAGCATAGGAAAAGATGAGCTGTTTTCTACTTGTTTCTTTTATAGCCGGGGATCGTGAATCGGGATATGACCAAAACCGGCATTTGATCAAATGAAAAGAAATCGCGTGAAGTGTTAAAATTACAAGTTTATGAGGTTATTTTCTTAAAAAAAATAAGTTATTTGTTCAATTCCCTAAAATTATTTCGAGAGAAGATAAAAATACATTTTTTAAGGTATTAAAAGTATTTATTCCTCCCTCCCTAATACTTCCAAGCAATCAACAAAAGAACTGAAGCTCAATTTCTTAAATGGTTAGTCCTAACTTGATCAAATAGTTTATTTTTTCAGGGAAATAAATTTATCACGTACTCATTTTAATTTCTCGCTTGAATTGACCTCTTACACAATTGATCAAATCATAATGCCAAAAATACTTTAGTAATTTAATACTTAAAATACTTACTTGAGTATTCCTACTAACCAGACCAATTGGATTGTAGACAAGAGCAGACTAGATATTGTATATTTTCGCGGATAACTTTTTGTTTAAAATGCGATTTGGATTATTTAATTTTAATTGAAATAATCTCGAAGTAGTCGCATTTCTGGGAGATCATTGACGAGATGTATCCTCGTCTGTTTTGATTGTAAGGTTACTAGGAATAGCATCCCGTAAATGAGCATGAAGTCTCTGTAAATAATGTACAGATAATAGCATAGTACAGTAATACACAATTCATTGTTATTAACATAGTTTTGGCGGCAGGACGGTCGGTGGACCAAAGGCGTTAACAAAGTGGTGACCGAGATTTTTCATGACCCGATGAGTCGATGATATTGCTAAAGCCTTTGGAAAACAATGGACTTGATTGGCCAGCGATCGATCGTTGGTATGACAAGAAAAAAGTCTATGCCCAGCAGTGGGCTCTATTCATGGGTGGATAAATATTAGGGGTTAAAGTATGAAATTGCCGTTTTATAGCAATAGGTTCTTTGAATTGACATAGAATCTTCATGGTTTGAGGTTTTCGAATGAAACTTTTTTCAAATGGTTTCTATGATGTTCTTTTTTTAAAAAACGTGAAACATTTGAATATCGACTTTCAATTGTTTTTGTTATTCAATTTAGACAAGAAAGATGGATACTGCGAAAATTCGAGTGATTATGAGGCACCCATTTTTCGTATTTTTTTATTTTATTGATTTGACGCAAGTGAGTCAATATTGTGGGTAAGGTAACGTTAAACCATGCCGCTAATTCCTGGGTAGTTTGACTAGGGTCGGCTTAATTCATCGTTATTCACCTGTGTGGGCGGTCTTCCTCGTGGCTCGTTCTTTAAGTCGAAATTTCCATCACGAAAGCGTTTAAACCAAAATCGCACGGTGCGTTCATTAGTAGACCCCTCTCCAAACGCAGCATTGATATTGCGGGCTGTTTCTGCCGCGTTAGTTCCGCGTCGGAACTCGTATTAAAAAATCACTCGAATTTTCGCAGTATCCATCTTTCTTGTCTAAATTGAATAACAAAAACAATTGAAAGTCGATATTCAAATGTTTCACATTTTTTAAAAAAAGAACATCATAGAAACCATTTGAAAAAAGTTTCATTCGAAAACCTCAAACCATGAAGATTCTATGTCAATTCAAAGAACCTATTGCAATAAAACGGCAATTTCATACTTTAACCCCTATTATATAGATGAATAAAACATCAATTTTGGTGACCACTGTTACTAATATTATTGGGCATCTACTGCCTGCAAAAAATAGTATCACGCAAAAAACACACACACCCTCAGAAAAAAGCTTATGCAGACAAGGATGTCTTATCTAATATATTTTTTTAAGTAATGTTCTTTTGTCACTGGTTTTATTAGACATATACTCGTAAATTTCGGCTTTTGTTTCAACTTACCTTACAATTTAGGACTGCTTTTGACCGTGTGGTCGATGCAAACCCAAAATGTCAATGGGAAATACTGTAAATGTCAATAGAATTGTGTAGGTATTGTTTGACCCACTTCCAGGAGCTGTTAGACGATCAATCAAAGTTATGTCGACAATGTGGTTCAATAGGCGACATATGTTGAGTTCCATTAGGCGACATATGTTGAGCTTGTTTGCTTAGGTACCTAATGAAGATTTAAGTAAGTAACTATATAGTTAACTGTAACTATTTATAATTAGAATAAGCATTTTGTTGAATGGGAAAACTTTATGAAATAATAACTGTGAAAATCGGCTGTCCCAAAAATAAACACTGTAACGGACATTTTTTTTCAAAACTGGGAAATACCGGTTGGTGGCTAGTTGGTTCCAGTAACCAATAGTGGAAGTATCTCGGTTTAAAAAAAATGTCCCTTACTGTGTTTATTTTTGTGACACCTGAAATCTGAATTGAATCTTGAGAGATTTACTACACATCTGCCAATATTATCATTCTGTACCTCATATATACTGACGCAAAGCCGGGCAGAGACACCTGGGTAACCTATGTGCAATTTAGGTTTCACGTGATGCGTCTGAAGTTTGGCTGTAGGTATATATAATTTATGTGGTAGTTACGAGTAGAGACCGCAGACCAGACGACGCAGCGCGGGCAGGCCCCCCACCAGATGGTCTGAGGACCTAGTTACGGTGGCGGGGAGTCGCTGGATGCGGGCGGCAAAGGACTGGAATGCTCGGAAAACCATAAGGGAAGCCTAGGTCCTGCAGTGGGTGTCAAATGGCTGATGATGATGTTAGCAGAGATCTAGATAGAGGTTCTCGGTACCTACCAAACGTTGCATTCACGCACCTTGTGACTTTTCTCGCCACAGAATATTCCGTAAGCAGGTACACTCAGTCCAACAGAAATTGCAGCTATACCGCTGAATGTATCAGTTAACATTCTGTAGTGGCTACTACGTACAAAACATACACACCTCACCTGGCCAACCTTCAAACTGAAACCGTTGTTATCGGTGAGACATAAATTTAAATATACTTAATAATAATAACTTTCACACAACACAATCACTTCTATTGGTCCCAAACTAGGATATGCTATGCTATGCCAGGCAAGGACGTCACAAACATGGAAATACACCCAGACTGAGGCCATGGGTACAAATGTACGGCAGCCCCCAATGGGGATCGAACCCACGACCTCCGGAATGGTAATCAGATGTGATACCGCTAGACCAACGAGGCAGTCAACATTCAACAACATTTTATCATTATTTACTACCTCGACCCATCTCGGCTTGGTAGTGCGGCCTACTTGTTTTATTTTATACAATATTCTGCCCCATTGGTAATCCAATTAACGCGAAGTGTTCCTTTAAATAAAGTCTCCCTACTCTCTCTAATGCGAAAATATGTAAAAAGGTCGTCTTTATTAAGACGATTTTTTGTGGGTTTTGTAAGATCCGGATTGATAATCTATTTGCTTTGCTTTCAAATATATAACGTAACATAATCTTTAAATGTGCCATTGTATAAAAGAACGAGATTAAGGGATTTTGAATATTAAGGTATACTCGGGTTTTCACACGAAATTCTTCTTCTTGATGCGTTATAACGCACAAAGGACTCAGTGTTATTTAATCTGAGCTACAACAACTGTAAGAAAAATATTTTCTTGTTTAGGCGCCCATCTATTTTTTTCAATTCTGCCAACCACTTGAATAATATTATGACAGAACCTAGATCACTTATTTCTCAGATTAAGAAAACAAAAAATGTTTAATATTTGGATGGTCCTTGACGTTCTTCGTTTTAACGTGCCAAGTTTAGTTTGTACAGATTACAGTCATACCTTCACAAGTTTAACCCGAGCCTCATCATTAAACTTAACAGCGTGTAGTTAGGCTAAAGCGATGTCATTATTACAGTTTGTGCTTATGATTATCAAAACGTAAGTACCACAACCTCGTACCACTACGACCTACCAAATATACATAAAATACATAAAAATCGGTGAAGTCGTTTCGGGGGAGTTTTACAACAAAAACTGTGACACCAGATTTATTAGATAAATTTATACCTTAAGGCTCATTTACCTGTTGGTGCAAGCTAACGCGAGCCTACGCGAGATAGCACGAACACGAGCATGTAAACGGTATGTTCGCGTAGTCTCGCCTCGTGGTTGCTCGCGATAGCCGCTCGCCTCTGTAGCCGTCTTTTGGACGCGAGTCAAAGGGACTCGTGGCGAATACACGTTTACACGCTCGTGTTGATTCAGTTGCCAACTAGCCGTTTAAGGAGTGTGTCGTACCTATAGTTATTTAGTTGAGCGTTATGGAGAGCAATGACGAAGTGCTATTGTTCTTCGTAAAATGGTTGAATAACCTTGTACACTTCGCAAGAACGATGCTGATGCAGTAATGGTCTTCACGTTATTCATTTTGCCAAGTCCAACACAGACTGAATGTTCCGCAAGCGTGTAAACAGTAGTTCGCGTGGAACGCTCGTGCACGAGCATCTCGCGACGAAGCGCGGCGAGTCGTCGGGGCGAGCATGTAAATTGGACATAGTTATATAGCGATTTACTTAAATAGCCTCTGCGTGATGCACTACTTCATTTTTAGGGTTCTCAAAAGGAAAAATGAAAAATCGGAACCCTGACAGGATCACTTTCTTGTCCGTCCGTCCGTCCGTCCGTCTGCCTGTCAATACCCTTTATATCAGGAACGCGTGGAGGTATCGAATCGAAATTAACACTAGACTTAGTCCCTTGAGGCTGTGCCAAAATTAAACTTCTAAGTTTACGTAAAAAAGATGCGCCCGTTTATGCTGCAAAAAACGTATATTTCGACACTCAAGAGAATCTAAATTTATGGGGTACTTTCCGTTGACCTAGAACTATGAAATACACATATTATTTATCTCCTCTATTGCATTCTGTTCAATCCAGCGACCCCATTATTATCTCAAAGAGCGTTTCGAGTTTCTCCATTCTTCCCATAGTCTGCCTCTCCGCTCATTCCAAAACCTTCACCTCAAAACTGCATCCCACAGTACCAAATTCTATGGCACCTCCTTCACGGTTCAGGCAGTCTATTTATGGAATAACCTGCCCGTGGAGGGTAGAAAAGCAAGGTTCTTGTCTTGTTTTAAGGCATTGGTGAAATCTCACTATCTAACTGTTTGAACAGTAAACTGTTGCTTATGTATTTAATTATGTATTTATTTTGTAGGTAGGTATTCATGTATAGTATTGTTTAAATATGCATACCGTACGTAATATGTGATTGTAAGTATTATACATATATTCTTGTAATCTTTCACTATACATATCTGTTACTTCACGTACCACTATATTTCAGATTTCATTATTTATTTACATCTATCTAGCAACTATATTCTTCCTGCAATCCACTCCATCCAAAGATTGTATGGAAGAGATCGCTCTCAGTGATAAGACCGCGAATTGTACCTACATCACTACGTTGATATAAGAAACTAAGTGTAATTCTTTCTATTGGTTGTGCAATAAAGTGTTCTCTATCTATATCTATCTGTCTGTGAAATTTCGCAAATAAAATTGCCTTATGATACAAGTACAGGAAAAAATCAGAAAAATAAATTTGTAATTAAATCATAAAAAAAATAGTCTTTGAAGTTCGGGAAAAGCTCGGAGAAAACTGCGAGACCAAGAACGTTGCGAGACTCGATTCCTGAACTATTTATAATATGTAAGTGCTTACAAATTTGTACCGAACCCTCGGTGGGCGAGTCCGACTCGCACTTGTACGGTTTTTATGAATAAGACTGTTAGACGTTATCCCTATGAAGAAGTTTGGCGTCGTGATACGAAGATAATACCATGTTATTTTTAAGACGATATAACAGGTATTGGTAACATTTATTTTTTTCGTTATTTTCACGCGCGCCGCCTAACGAAATGTACCGGTAATCGAAATTTACTGGTATACCATCAACCATAACTATACCACTATCAATTTCAAGTTTTTACAACTTATACCGTGTTTCAAGGTTCCGTATTTCAAGGTACCTTAATTTTTGGGATATTCAGTCACTGCTTTTAAACGAGGCGGTACCTAGTGCTAAATTTCTGTGGGCACACAAATTACAGACTCGGGTCTCTGTCTAAGACGCAAAACTGTAAGCATAGACGGAAGCCGAGATACGCCTCTTAGCCACGCTAGTTTATATAGATCTATAGAATCTTCAAACTAAAACTTTCGTAAACACAACACATTACTAGCTTAATTCCGGATTTACGTACTTGAATTTTTGTCGGAAGAGTCCGACCAGGTTTCATTCTGATTCGCAGAGCTTATCATGCTGAGTAGAGACGGATTAAACTTGGTCTGACACTTCCGACAAAAAATCAAGCAAGTGAATCCGGAATTAAGCTAATAATCTATAGAATCTAAAAACGGCTACATGGTCTCTTCACCTATCTAGTAACGGAACCACCTCTAGACGTCGTCGTTTGTCGTCGTCTTTTAAATTTTTAAATGTTTGCATGCAGAGTGATATAACTTTGTTGGTTGGACTATCAGTTGAGCAAACGAACGAGTCTGCAAAGTTGCACGTATGGCTTAGGTATCGAAATAGGAGCTTTACCATAAACACCTGGGCAGGCGAAGTTAGATTTTTCAATACCGTGCTGTTTATTCATGCTGCCTCCTGTTTCATTTTGGATTTAAAAAAAAAACTGCGTCGTAATTCCTAATGAAAAAGCATAAATACGTGTGATGCGTACTCATACTTTACAAATTATTCCATTTAAGGCTGCAAAATGACATGAAATCCACCGAGTGCGTCCCATTCTCCGTGGTATTAATTTAATGTGCGGAAAGTGGCGGGAAATCCATAAAATCTAATGGGAAAATTCCAGGCCACGATGCGGCCCACGCTTTATATCAACGTCGTAACTGCCGACCTACTATTTTATTAATTATTACAATTTTGTCCGAGCAAATGAGATATTTAGGATATTTCAGTTGTAAAATATATCCTCAAATTATACAACAGCCTGTTTCAGTTGCAAACTTTATCTTGAAATCAAAGATTTACTTTGCTCATTTTTTTTTGTTGCACTGACCCGTGCTGAGGACAATTTTAAAAACCTATTTAAAGGCTAAAAATTCGAAATTTCGCCGATGCTTGCACTTGCCTATTAGCTCAGTTGGGAGAGCGCTGGCACGGCTAGCCAGAGGTCGCGGGTTCAAGTCCCGGCATGGGTGGAATTTTTAGCCTCTAAATGGGTTTTTAGCCTCTAAAGATTTACTTACCCCGGTTTCTCGTACACAATCTGTTAATCTACTGTCTACATCCGTCAATAGTTTTTTCTTATGCACTTTGACCAACTGTTAACAAATAAAGCAGATTAACAAATTGTTGGTGTACGAGAAATCAGGGGTTACTGTTATCCTGGTTTCTCGTGTACTAAAAGTTTTATGTCATGTGCTCTGGTGCACAATAAAAAATATTATTATCTTATCTTATCTTTGACCAATTGACAGCTGTTAGCACTAGATTAAAAGATTGTTAGTGTACGAGAAACAAAGTATAAGCAGGTTTGAACTCTTTTCCACATGAGCTATGATCTCACCGATTTTCCACGATTTCCAGTTCGATGCACGTTGCTTTTTGATGGGATCATAAAACTCAAAGTGCCTTCAGATCGTGCCTCGCCGCGCTATGGTTTTAAGCTATTCATTATTACTACGGTGGCTTGGTGCTGGCTCGGTAACAGACAATAACACTTCCGTGTAAAAAAAGGATAACCACAGAAGCTGCAGTATTTAAGGCTGTCCTATTATTGGCATTAAAATGTGAAAATTACTTTGCTTAATTCCGCCAAAATCCCACAAGCACCATGCGGTTAGTTAATGCACCGCCTTCCCTCCGACTTTTTCAAGCAGAAGCAAGACACAAACAAACCACCACCGCCAATACTTGTGTGAAAAAATGCGTTGCGAAGCGTTTCGCCTCAAACACTTGCTTCTGCTTGAAAAAGTGGGAGGAAGGGGGGTGCATTAACTAACCGCATGGTGCTTGAGGGATTTTGGCGGAATCTAGCAAAGTAATTTTCACATTTTAACGCTTATTATGGATGTCTGCAAAGTGACGCCTGATTCCATACAATGTCCTATTATTGTTCTGTTATGTCCTTATTCCTTACAATAAAACAGTATTATTATTTTTCACAAATTAAATCGTTCCGCTGATTAGCTGCTGTGACCGGAAAACGGGACGGAAACGGAAAACGTTATCAGGCCAAAATGTTCCGTCTTTGGGCCAAACCACCAAATCAACTGAATTGTTCTTGTTCATTTTTGAGAATAACAAAGAAAATACTGTTTTACTGTCGGAAAATCTTTGATGTAATAAACAATGATAGCTCCGTGTAGCATAAAAAGCCAGGAGATTTTTTTTATTATGCCACATCCTTGAGCAAAAACACCCATACATAGGTAATTTCAGAGGCCAAGTGCAAAAAAATAAATAAATGTTGTTTATGACAGACTTTGTGCAATTCCTGGTACTACTGCCAATATCCTGTTAGATCCTGATTTTATGGTCGTATCAAATAGATAGTTTTATATTTTGTAATTACATTTGTTCATAAAAGTATGGCGCCCTCTATGGGGATCGAACCCACGACAGTAAAGTATGTTCAATAAGGCAGCGAATCGTGCAGTCGATTTCGTATTGAGATTGTAGTACTTCTGCTAGTAGCTACTTATGTTCCATGCTAGAAACGCAGGCTTTTGTTATAGAAATGTGAATTGAAATGCAAATAATACAACCGAGTTATAGTGCGCGCGCTTGCTCCAGGCGGATCGTCTAATTGGCAGTTTTGTTTCGCAAGTAAACTTATTTTATGTTTGGCGGTAGTTCCTTTGGCTATGTTGTTACAATTGGGTATTTGACTAAATATCAAATGAGTTACTTTTAAAACGGAATTTTGTATGAAAATACTTGCTTATGACGTTACATTTCAGAGCACTCTTTTTATGTTTAATTTAAAAAAATGTAATAACTAGTAATTGATTAAAAGAGATAAATTTTTCGAGATATTTTGTAATTTTTGTTTTAATCGAGCACATAAAATAATTTATTGTCGATCGTGTCAAATACAGAATTATATTATCTCAGAAGCATGTACAAATCTCAGGTTTATTGTTATTTCTATAGTAAACTGAGTCAAGCAATTCTCTGTTCCGACAATGTCTTAAGTACGTTATTTGTACAATATAAATACAATTCTAAACTTCTTTGAAAAGAATAAAACGAGCTTATTGGAACGCCAGTTTGTTATTTTGTTAAGCGTAACAGTATTTCAGTTCTTTTCACATCTTGTAAGTCAAGATAACCATGTTTTCTTTAAGTGGAAGTAATCAACCCTGACGTGTCATTCAACACATCACCTGAATATGTTTTCACTTTGCGTTCTGTCTCCGGCAAAACCTTTTAGCATAAATTATATAACTTCCTCTCTTCTTTGTTTCAGGTATTATTACATCATCCGCTGTATTGGGAAATAGAACCGCGAATAACACAAAAAATGGGTCGGCAAATAAGGGTGAACATCGTAATATAAGTATTTACTTGAAAGAGTCTTCTTTCACGAAGATGTTATTACATTTTAGTAAGTGCCCAGATATTTACGAGCTTTTTGTAGAGAAGGCCCACTTAGCAGCGAGATCAGTACGATTGTACCCAGAAAGTTTATCCCAGTTTTGACTTGACAATTTGAAAACGGGTTGTTCGAAAAAGTTTCTGTACCTGAGGGAATGTTGACAGAGATAAGTATACATAAACTCATGCCTGTATTTCCGGAGGGCTGAGTAGATACCAACGAACAAGCTTTATATTTTAAAAACCTATTTTAGAGGATAAAAATTCCAGCCATGCCGGGTGAGCGCTGGTACGGTTAGCCAGAGGTCGCGGGTTCAAGTCCTGGCATGGTGGGTGGAATTTTTAGCCTCTAAATAGGTTTTTAAAATTGTCCTCAGCACGGTTTAGTGCAACAAAAAAAGAATATAAGCTTCATATTACTTATTAGGTAACTTATAAATAATATAAAATAATATGAAACGTATAATAGAAGCCCACACTGACATCGCACGCCATAACTAGTTCCCTATGTTCTAAACAACCCCGTGTGTTGTGTGTTGGTTCTTGTTAGGGCTGGAGGCACACCAGTGCGTGATATAGAACATTACAGGCGTTGCTCGGCTGAGATCGATTGACAACGAGTCAATGTTGGCCCCCACACCCTCCCTGCCCCTCACACCCCTTGCCTCGTTAACCGACCGTACGATTTGTGTATCCAACGCTTGTACCTATTTATGTGTTTGTCTTTAGCACTATAAGCGCAGAGCATAAATTAATAAGGTACGGCCATTTTTATGTACCCATATGAAATTTTCTGGTTGTTGTTGAAATTTTTGCGGCATTCAACATGTTAACGAGGTGTTACGTGAACAATCGCTAGCACGTCAACCTTGATACTGACTATCTGAATTTAACTTTATGCCTTCACGATGAGTAGGTACCCAGTTTACTGAACGTTGTTTTCTGCACAATCGCTCGACTACTCTTTATTTTATCCGGCACAAAACGTAGGTATAAGTATTAAACTCAAACATTGATTTTCTATTTTGTTCCAATTCTGGTGAAGGTTTTTTTTGTTTTCTGTCGCTAATTTCAGTTAATGGTTACCAAATAATTTTGTCGAATTAGTAAAAAACTAAAAACACCCAAAGTAGCATTATAATTATTTCGAGGAAACTTAACATTCTTATTTTTTCATTCTACATCCTGTTTTAAGTACAACATAAAATTCATAATATTTCTTGAGAAGACTGAATTCTTAACAAATTTCTAGGATAGCATCAAGTAATGAAGGAACCGTTAAAAGCAATGCTACTTTTAATAATAAAAAATCTGCCTGCACGAACATTCAGGAAAGAAGATGACTTAGTTTACTTTTAATTTAGACTGTATACGGAGTAAGATAAGATTAAAAATGCCTCATTCATTAAGCTCGATTAAATTAAACCTCGTAAATCTTCATTAATTGCCAATGAAGAAAATTTTATTTTATTTTAATGACATCGAGATAATTATTTAGTCTAGTCTCCTATCTTTTTCTCCTGAGCGAGGCTTCAAAATGGCTCTAACGCGCTCTTGTCTGGCGGGAAACCCTCGGGATTACTGTACGTACAGGTGTGTTTACATCATTCTAGCGGTCAGGAAAGTAGGTAAAGAATCTTTGGTGCTTCAATGGAAAACACAGTTTTTGTATTGATTTTAATTAGGTAGACAACTAGCTGGAATTAAATAACAGCATTTGTGCAACATAATCTCCATAATTATATTTCCTAAAAGGGATTATTGTACTCATCAACACGTGAGTTTACTAATAGCGGTATATTTCCCCATATTTTATTAATTGTATTTCAAATTTATTCTTGCACTACATTTCGCCAGTCTCTTGCTAATACCAAAGGCTTGCTCGAAGATAATTAATAAATTCTTCTTGCATTAAGCACGATCTTGTGTATTGACTTTTGTAATTAATGCAATAAAGAATTAAAATAATAATGATTACACTAACTATTAACAATAATAACTTTTAGTATATAATAATAATAATAACCTTTACTTTGTGGACACCTTCATCGCCTGTTTCACACTATCCATATAGCATAAAGTTTGACGAGTGGTATCTTGAAAGTTTGTTTGAAACTTGCTGCAAACTTATGACTAAATTATCGCTCGTCAAACTTCATCCTATCTAAGTGAAGATATGAAACTGAATCAGCTGATTTTTTTTGTCACAATTACAGCGCCGGTTTTGTAGCTCTAATAAAATTCGTTGGTATTCCTTACCTCCATTTATAATGTCCCCATTGCATCAAGAGTTGGCTGGGAAAATTTCTGCTGAAATAAGCTCGAAACTTTTTATTTTGTAATTTTCTTGTTTTATGTATGCCTTTTATGTGTGCAATAAAATATAAGTAAATTGTTATAGATCGGAATAAATACTTCTTTTCGGAAAGGCTATTGAAATAATGATTTAATCTGTAAACGTTTAAGTGTGCTGTTTACAATAATTAATGAGTTTAATGAGTCACACTCACTCATATAATGAAGGCAATTAAAATTATCTAATAAATAATCGCGATTAAACCAGAAAACTAAAACTTTCGTAAGCACCACACAAAATTCCTTTAACTCCGGAATCACTTACTCAAACACTCAAGTAATTAATTCCGGAATTATGTTAACAATATTACTACATTTGTCAAAAAAACCCTAGTCGCTAAGATCCTAGATCTAGGACCAGCAGCACACCTCTCTTTCAATGCACTCGACTAAAACATTGGTTGCTGGTGTACTGGCTGGTGACCTAGTGTAAATTGACCATAAACTAACGACGTGGGCAGAATATCGGGCCGTCATCAGTATGTAACGGGCCGCGGTTGACGGACGACGAGGGAAATCTATCGCAATATATTTAACTGTTTCTCAACCCAGGCTGGATACGGAACTATCATGAGCTTAAATATCAAAACAAAAAAGGTCGGGTCAAAATCATTGCTGCATTGCGTTTCGAATAGAGCAATAAAAGACACATTTCTTTCAGATGCGTATAACAGACGGGTACTGATAATAGTACATTACGATACTAGTGCGAAAAGTAGGAAATTCGCAACGAGTGGCGATAAATTAAAACACGACCGAAGGGAGTGTTTTATATCGACACGAGTTACGAATTACCTATTCGCACGTGTATCGTACAACGTTTTATAGTACATATGGCCCTTTGAAGTTTCGACATAGGCACGTAAAGTGCTCATTATCGCACTAGTGCGGTAATGTAGCACCATATGTACTATAAAATATATTATAAGTTTAGTCTACTTAGAATAATGTTTATTTGGTAACATCTGATTAAATAACTATTTACATAATATTACAATATAAAAGTAGGTATAGGTATAGTAAATACAACTAGAAATTTTTGTCTAGTAATTATAAGGTCATAATGCGGCTGTATCTAAAAACACAGCTTCATGTTTTCATTGTTATTAATTAGAAGAACGCGGTAAAATTTTTCCACAACAAAACGACGGGCGCTTTGCAGCCGCCTAGCCTTAATTTACTTAGTTATTCAAAGTTCCAGCGCAGCCATAAAACTGGCTTGGCATAAAATTATATTGCACATGTATGAAGAGTTTTGACAAGTAATAAAACATAACAGCGCACAACCTAATCGTATTAAGTAGCCGGCGAGTTAAAATGTTTCTTATTAAAATACTCGTACGAACAAACTTAGCAAAACAAAAACCAACGTAATGAATTGAGATTCTTCTCATTTGACTGTAGCGGTTAATCCCCCGAAATTAGTTTTTTCTAGTATTTCAATTTCCGTTCCTTTTTTCCCCATTTTTTCTTTTTACTATGTGGAAATTTTCCCATGACATTTTGGCCGTTCTTAGTCGATTTTCACACCGAATGATATTTTAACCAGTCCATTATATTGTCAATCACTTTTCTCGTCATTGGTTCTTAGTTTAAAAAAAACCATTGTAATAAAGAAAGGATATTTATTATTTCGTATATGTATTTAAACATTTTTGTCTGCCGTGCATATAACATATCTTAAAAATAACTTCTATGGATTTATTTCCACTTACAATAAGTAATCGTAACATGTTGTTTATTCAGTATATTCAGGAAATATGTTTGTTTTTTAATTATATTTCAGAACAGATAGTAGGTAGATACATTTTTCCAGTGTGGTGATTGTTAACGATCTGTTGTATTTTACTATCCGTTGCGGTATATTTGCTGTTTCTTTTGCGGCAAATATCTGGTTTAAATACAAATAGGAAATAATAAATATCCTTTCTTTATTACAATGGTTTTTTTTTAAATTAAGAACCAATGACGAGAAAAGTGACTGACAATATAATGGACTGGTTAAAATATCATTCGGTGTGAAAATCGACTAAGAACTTATGAGCATGGGGCCAAAATGTCATGGGAAAATTTCCACATAGTAAAAAGAAAAGTGGGACACAAACGAGGCTACGTAAAAAAAAAAAATAAAAGAAAAAACGGGGGAAAAAAAGGAATGGAAATTTAAATACTAGTGAAAATTAATTTCGGGGTATTAACCGCCACAGTCTCTCATTTGTTGAAGTCTGTTGCATATTGCTTATGTTCAAGTTTTTTGTTTTGGAAATGTGGTCGTAACTTGGCAGATTTAGGCCATGTTTGATAAGCTCGGCTTCGCTTTACCCGTTAAATCTACACTTGAACGTACACGGCGAAGTTTGAATTTGATATTAAGCAAAATAAGTTAGGTGGAGATCTTCTGGGTACTTAAGTTTGATATGTTTATTGAGTTGAGGCGGGGGTAGCCCAGTCGGAACGAGGCAAACTTTGTTGGACGCTTTCCAAACTGCAATAGGCCCCCAGGGACAGCATCTTGACCCTAATCATTGTTAAAACATTGCACATTGTTAAAACATTAAACAATGATTTATTTATTACATTTTAAGGAAACTTGCGGCTTACAATAAAAATGGATTAAATACTATATATGTATTACAGACCAATGATTATAATCTACCACTAAGTTTAGCGTTTGTGGATTACGAGAAAGTCGTAGATTCGATCGAGACATGGGCGGTACATGAATCTCTCCAGCGGTGCCAAATCGACTATCTCTACATCAAAGTGCTGAAGTGTTTGTACAAAAATGCCACAATGTCAGTCCGACTACAGGATAAGAATACGAATCCTATTCATTTACAGCGCGGAGTGAGAGAGGCAGATGTAATATCTCTGAAACTGTTTACAGCTGCACTTGCAGACGTAGGTATTCAAACTTCTAGACTGGGAAGGATCTGGCATCAACATAAATGGCGATTACATCACTCACCTTCGATTCGCCGATGACATAGTGATTATGGCTGAGACCCTGGAAGATTTGAGTTCAATGCTCAATGACTTGAACAGAGTTTCTAACAGAGTGGGTCTTAAAATGAACATGGACAAGACTAAGATAATGTCAAACCCACTTCTATCTAACTGACCTTAAAATTGTCGACCACTATGTATACCTGGAATAACCAGTCCAGTTAGGTAAGTCCAACTTCGAGAAAGAGGTCACTCGTCGGATCCCACTCGGATAGGAAACTAAAACACATTTTCGCATCCAAAATACCTCAGTGTCTCAAGACAGAGGTGTATAACCAATGTGTGTTGCCAGTGATGACTTATGGACGTGAGACCTGGTCGCTGACTATGGGCCTCATAAGAAGGCTCAAGGTCACCCAACGAGGAATGGAGAGAGCTATGTTAGGAGTTTCACTGCTTAATCGAATAGGAATGAGGAGATCCGCAGAGGAACCCAAGTTACTGATAAAGTTCGAAGAATTGCTTAGTTAAAGTGGCCGTGGGCGGGGCACATAGCTCGGAGAACTGATGGCCGTTGGGGCGAAAAAGTTCTGACCTGGCGACCGCGGATCGGACGACGCAGCGTGGGTAGGCCCCCCACCACCTGGTTACGGCGGCGGGGAGTCGCTGGATGCGGGCAGCTCAAGACCGAGGAGCTTTGAAAACCAAGTCAAATGGCTGATGATGATGATACGATACTATGTATTACTATGAGCTAATAGTTATTTTCCGTAGGTATATGGTAACTGATTAAGAAACAAACGATGTCTAAGTAGTTATAACAATTTTAGTTTAAACAGCTCTACAACACCAAGAACGTATCGTTATGTGATCGTAAATCAAAAACCTAAAGATTATTTACCACTGCCATAACACAAAACTAGGTACGTGTCTCAAATGAGAATTGGTACTCCTTGTTCACTTGACAAAAAGGGAACCGAAATTTCGGCGAGTTTCTGCATCATTGCGGTTAAGTTTGAATTTAATACTGTATGTCCAAAGTATCAATTTAGGAATTAAATTAATTACTCGCTTGTTCAAAGAAGCGGTTTTTTCTATAGTTAGTCTTCGTAACAGAGGCGTCCAGTCTCAGTGAGCGCCGCGAGCTGGACCTTGCAGGTACTTAAGGATCTTCTGTAACAATGCTTCTCGTTTTATCTGCAGAATGGTCTTGCAAATATTAAATTGGTGAGTGAGTACATACCGTAAAGTATTGGCTTCGCTGAGAACGAAAACTACCTTCATATTCGGAACTAAAGTTAAACCATTTATTAATTGTATTCCAAAACCTCGCTTTGAAAGGGAAGGGTCTCCTAATGGGCTTCGATAGTCGACCCGAGCCATAGGTGGATCCAATTTGAGGGGTTGAGTGGGCTCACCGCCCCGCGGCCCGCTGCCCTCGAACATATGAACTCATTGAATATTTCCAAGTAGTAACTTCAGCGTTCTGGTACACAGAGACTCTAAGAAAGCTGAAATGAGAATGTAACAATAACCTACTGAGTTTATAACTTTCTGCAACGATGAGCTGCTCGCAAGTTAACGTTGTTGGGCCGGAAACTCTTTTGACATACGACGTCGCTAAATATTTAACGTGGAGGCAATTTAATAACTTTACATCTCGCACTATTGGGATAGAGATGTTGTGCGTGAAATAGGGATATTCATGGGCTCTTTTAATTGGGTGACAATATAATTACTCGTACATTTGTGGAGACGTTGTAATCACATACCTAATAAGCATGTCTGCCTTCAAAGTACCTGAAATTGAGTCCGAGTTTTATATTAACTTTTGTTCTATTAGTTATATTGCCCAGATTTTTATTTTTGGAAATATCAGGGTTTACATAATTTTATGAAATTCACGCTTTAGGCGCTCTACTAATGTCTCCAATAAATCATTGAGTTACATTTATATGTATTTAAATCTTCTGAATGTCCATTCTATTAAATAAATCTGGTTTTAAGTATTATCTGTAATATCTATAATATTATCTATAAAAAAGCAGAAAAACTGAAAAATCACAAAATGTGAATTTGAACAATGAAAAATTTACAAAAAAAAAACCAGACATATTTCAGGAATTGCACATTTTAAACGTTCTATAAGTTAGAAAGGCTTATAAAGGTTATAATTTTTTTTGATACCGTAAATAAACCCCTTGGTTCGTGAATGTAAAATAATCACCCCTAAGGGGTTGACGCAATTAAAAGTTTTCTATTTTGCAACAAAATAAAATTACAGAAGAGCTTATCCTTTTGGGGATGAAAAGATGAAAGAAATCCATTGTTTATTGTTTTCTGAAGTGTTAACGAAATAATATCGAATATTAAATTACAAAATGAATAAATTCACCAAATTACCAGTGTCCCAAGGGTTTCATTTTGATTAATATTGTTCTACAAAGACATCGAAATATGTAACTATGTGATAATAAACAAACCCTCATAGTAACAGGACAAGGCAAATTGAGAAATGTACCGGTAGTTACCTTGTTATTCTTGGTGTATTTGGCCGCCACAGACGGTTTTGCTTTAGAATACGGTCAGGCGTATTAGTTGCTACTTATGAGTAGGTGTTTTCTAGGTAGGAAGGACCGCGGTGGTAGCCCAGTGGGTAGAACATTGGACTCGGAAGCGAGAGACCCAGGTTCGATCCCCAGTGTGGGCATGTACCTATGACTTGGTTTTCTAAGTTACGAGTATGTACATTTGTGAAGTTATAGTAGCAAAACCACTCGCTAACTATGAAGGAAAACATCGTGCGGAAACCTGAGTGTCTGAGCTATAACCCACGACCTCCCGAATAAGAAGCCGGCGTTATACCGCTCCACCACCACCGCTGCATACTTTAACCCCTATTACTTTAATCAGCGCGCTGATTAAAGTAATAGGGGTTAAAGTATGAAATTGCCGTTTTATTGCAATAGGTTCTTTGAATTGACATAGAATCTTCATGGTTTGAGGTTTTCGAAAGAAACTTTTTTCAAATGGTTTCTATGATGTTCTTTTTTTAAAAAATGTGAAACATATGAATATCGACTTTCAATTGTTTTTGTTATTCAATTTAGACAAGAAAGATGGATACTGCGAAAATTCGAGTGATTTTTGAATACGAGTTCCGACGCGGAACTAACGCGGCAGAAACAGCCCGCAATATCAATGCTGCGTTTGGAGAGGGGTCTACTAATGAACGCACCGTGCGATTTTGGTTTAAACGCTTTCGTGATGGAAATTTCGACTTAAAGAACGAGCCACGAGGAAGACCGCCCACACAGGTGAATAACGATGAATTAAGAGAGATAGTGGAAGCCGACCCTAGTCAAACTACCCAGGAATTAGCGACATGGTTTAACGTTACCTTACCCACAATATTGACTCACTTGCGTCAAATCAATAAAATAAAAAAATACGAAAAATGGGTGTCTCATAATTTGACTGATCTGCTCCACGATAACGCGAGACCTCACACAGCACGAGAAACCATTTTGACTCTTCAGGAACTGCAGTTAGAAACCATTCGTCATCCTCCGTATTCACCAGACCTTGCTCCAACGGACTACCATTTTTTTCGTGATTTGGACAATTATCTACGTGACAAGAAGTTTTCTTCCCAGGAAGCAGTACAAAATGCTTTCACACAGTTTGTGCAGTCTAGATCGTCGGAGTTCTATCGCAAAGGCATTAATGACCTTCCCATTAGATGGCAGCAATGTATAGATAATAATGGCAACTATTTTGATTAAATAAATTTGTTAAAAATTTAAAAAATAAACAATTTAGATTTTCAGTACAAATCGGCAATTTCATACTTTAACCCCTAATATAAAATGTTCCTGAAACAAATAGTTTTATATTTTGTTTTTTTGGTCAGTTATTAAACTTGAATGGAGAATGACAGCTACATTATTTTGTTAGAAAAACCAGTCAAGCTATGACCGCAGTAGTAAAAAAAAATGAGACACTATCAGATGAAAACGTAATTTTCTAAAATAGGGTTAGCTCCTCACAGTATCTACGGCAATCTTTTCTCGGTAACAATAAGTAGTCTCCGTAGCTGAATAAAACTATTCTTCATTTTTAAGGAAATTCGTGTTGCCCTTTGCCATACATTTTCCGTGAAGTTGTTTCCTTGTTAGCAAGTTTTCTTTGAATAAGAAGTAGCGTGGCATTTTTAAAATTTACATCTACGAGCAAAAATTACTTTGCGACTTCGCAGCAAGTTTTCGTATTTACGTATGATTGTTCCGAGTTACTTTTTCATATTAGTTGTCTCAAAATTTACATAACTTTTGGTTTCATTGTCTTAATTTTTTTTTAAGAACTCTTTAATTTTTTAATGAAAACAAAGCTGAACTTATAACGCGGAACTGCAAGTAAGATAAAGTTAACTGAACCTTCACTGGTCAAATATAACAAACATGATGTAATTATGCCGGTAACGAATAGATTTTATTATGCATATAAAGGTTGATTGAGGTCGTGGGTCGAATCCCGGCATGTATGAATGGCAATTAGTTTTTTAAGTTACGTGCATTTGTGAAGTTGTAACCTAAGCCCATACTATCTTTCTGAAAGAAGGCCTCTGCCTTGCAGTGGGACGTATATATACTACATAGAAAAAAGTTCAATGTGCTATCGACTGTATTTATTTATGATAAAAGTAAAAACTCACTTCTGAACTAGAGCCGCGATACGCAATTCAGCGCAACCGACTTGAGCGAGTATACCCGAATCAGCGTCGCCAACCCGAGCGTGGCTGTTCAGTTTCGTCCAGTGTTTTAAAAGAGTGTAAAGTGCGCCTAAAGAAGTCTTCATTCCAAGAAGTCGCTCCAAATTTAACTAATTCTGACTCGTCATTCTGTGAGAGAATCTTTAAGCGATTTGATGAATTCAACCTACGTAGGAAATCTTTCATATCTGTAAGTAGTCACCTCAGCATCTTTTCCGTTCCGTGCTGCCTTCTGTGATAAAAACCATCACGTTATGCGCTTTTCTTGTTCGTCAACTGTGCGTAACAGCACAGCGAATATCCCTGAAATCGACTCGATTTTATAGTTGGTCGACAAGTGCTTGCCGAATCCGCGGTACCAGGGTGAAATCGACACGGAAAGGAAAATACGCGTAACCTCATACATCGCTGAGGTGGCGTCGGTTCTACGCAAATCTCATTCTGTCGAAGGATTATGGGTGTTTTCAAGGCGCACCCCATCTCAGACTGACGAAGGCGCAGATTAAATTTAATTCCCAGTCTAATTAGTAATCTCAGGTGAGCGTCTTTTGTTATAAGGAAGGAATTTCCTCAGGGACCAGATTTTCTGAAATATTGCTCGGTGAAAGCATCGACGCTGTGAGTTTATGTTTTTTTCTACATTAGTTGATCAAGTTTCCATCGGTGGATAGCACGTAGCCATTGGCTTGAAAAGTAAAGTACACTTTGTTTTTCATCGGAAATTGTTTCGCTTTTCTGCTCTGATTATGATTAACTCTGTGAAGTAAACAACTCTGTTATTTTAAATCATGGTTTCGAGTGTTGAACATTAAAACTAAATTAATCTCAACTTTAGGAGGTGAAATTGCTCGGGTTAGGTAGTTTACGAGTCATAAATCGTTGGGATTACATAGTTCCAATAACAGTTCTCGCTTAAACGATGTGATTTTTCAGTCGGAACTTTGTGGGTGAGCGGTGAGCTTACAATGTGAAGTTTATGTCCAATTTCTGTCGTATTTCGTTCGGAAGTTACTCTTGGCAGCGCTCTCGCCGGCAGATGCCCAGCTGAATTGGCTTAGACTTTAGTGAAATCATCCCATCTCTAATGAGTTTTTAATGACTATAATTTTGATTTCACTGCCCATTTATTTCTTTACTCAGACATGGCCTTACTTTTGTGTATGTGATCACAAACAGCCCTTTCTTGCAACATCTCGATGAACTATGCTTCCACTATAATATTCATTAATACAACTAAATTCTAATTGAATGTCATTAACCTGGTGTTTAAGCTTTTATTAGAATATTTGTTCGGCTTAGAATAAGAATACTTGTTCTAACAAAATGGCGATACAGTAATGCATTTTGATAGTGGTATTCACGCTGTATCAAGTAGTATCAAATTACAAGGCATTTAACGAGGTAATAGGCTTCAACATCAAATCATTTCAAAAATAGCTTGTCGCACTGCTGTAAAATAAATCTCCTTTTGTTAAAAAAGCTTACAAAATAAACAGCCGAAAATATGTAGATGGTTCCCAATATAAATTAAAGTAATAATAGCGCTTTGTAAATTTTAACAAGAGAAAATGGCCTTAAAATGGGATGCTTAGTTTTATCGCAAACTTGTGTCTTCATAGCTCAATAGTATTATGTTAAGATTTTGATAAATAGGATCCTAGTTCGGTCCTGAACTAATTATTTATTAAAATATATTTTGTGGGTAAACGGTAAATTGTAACGTGTGTCCTTTTATCTAAATTTATACTTGAAAACGAAGACCATCAATATATGCTAAAAAATGCAACTAATATTTTTATTTAATATTTTAACTTTTTCTTCACTTCCCTCGTTAAAAAAATGCATAAAAGGCACTTGTATATTCAAGAACATTATTCTTAAAAAAATATTAATAATCATTTATTGTTATCTCTCTATCTATTCATTATTAATAGGTAGTACAAGAGAAAATTATTAATATGTAGTTTACTAAGAACTGACTTATAAGTCTGCCCTTGCAACAGAGACGCGGGTAAACTGTGGGTTAGTTTCCACTTTATGTCTTACCCTGCCTGAGAGTTAATTTGAATACCCCGGTCTTGTCTCGCTACTTAATTTGTTCCATCAGACCATGGCGTGATAAAGGGAAGTAGGGGATGGGGGTGTTTGCCATTGTCAGTTCAGCCCTGCTGTAAATAATTGCCTATGCACGTATGTGTTGTACGTAAAGTCAGCTACGGAAACCTGGCAGAGTATCGGGCTCTTGTTTGTTAGGAAAGATTACACCCAAGAATTTTGTTAGTTGACCGTTGCTCCACGGGAATTTTTTAAAGGTTGGAAATATTTCCTTGATTTTAACAAACAAAATTGTTTTCCACAAATACCTACTTCCTTGCTAAAAACAAGGATTTAAACCAACAATTTTGGTACTTACGAATACTTATTTACTAAAACTTTAGTTTTAATCAAGAATTTTGGTACTTTACAAATACTTTCTTGCTAAAACATCGATTTCAACCAAGAACTTTGTTAGATACACAAACTTTCTTGCTAAAAACAAGTGTTAAATTTTTAAGTGACCATGGTCTCTAATATTGTGTGAAATGTACTTTTTATATTTGTATTGTAAGTATTGATCATAAAAATAATTAAATATGTCCAAATATACTCAATATAACTTGACACAGTTGAGTTTGTATTGAAATACTCACCACCAGACTAGGATAATTTACTGACGCTTTTCCGTCTTTGCAGTTGGCATGAGTGCCCCGAACTCTGCACAGTTGGATCGCCTACTAGCGTTTCTAGAGGAGAATGAAGACCTTGCCAGAGGACATATGAGGACAGTAGAGGGCCGAATGAAGAGTCAGACCCTCTGGGCAGATATCACAGAGGCTCTGAATGCCATAGAAGGCGGCTGTGTCAAGACTGTCAGGCAGTGGCAGAAGGTATGTTGTCTTTTGTCTTCATGTAAAGCTCTGAGTTAAATTCGAAAGATTTGAAGTATTTTAGAATGGAACAGGATAAATATAATATATTGGAGCCATTTGAAGGCTTCAATATAATCGCACCTTCGGTAATACAAGGGCACAACTTACAAAGAATGGTAAGATGAGTTAAGTACGCAGAAATGCTCTAAAAAACACTCCTCTGTCTGGTGGGATAAAGACTCCCATTAGATTCAGTTAAAAAGCGACCTTTTAACGGCATTTCTGCATACTTAACTCATTGTACCATTTTTTTGTAAGTTGTGCCCTTGTACAACCAAAGGTGCGATATTATGTTTATCCTGTCTATTTACTGGCTTTGAGCGACGAAATTGTCACAGTGACATGAAACAAATAGTTGAACATCAGGTAAGATGATCATCACAAATAGTGTTCTAAGTAAGTTTATCTACACTAATGTAATGTAACATTCTACTTATGTTTTCAATACTTGACTTATAATTACTACTGTTATAGCGCAGACAACAAAACACTCAATTTAAGCAATTTCACATGATGGTATAATATTCACATCGATATCGTAAAATCTCATTATAACATCAATAAAACGCGACCAACTTGATTGCAGGGCCAATCAGGTTGGTCGCGTTTTATTGAAGCGCGCAGCTGCGCTCTCATTGGTTAAATTTTAATGGCGGCAAAATCACTGTGATTATACACGTACGCGTGAATTTAATTTTTAATTGCATTAGTGAAGATAAAGTAGTATATGCAACTGCATATAACACGGGTATTAAAACACTCGTTACTATTATGAAACTCGCTGCGCTCGTTTCATAAACTCACACTCGTGTTTTAATACCCTTCATTATATGACAGTTCCATAAACTACTATTATCGACCTCCATCCAGCCCAGAAATACAGTCCACTGCTGGGCCCAGGCCTCTTTCCTGTCACGCCAACCTTCTCCGTTCCCTACCAACATCGAACGGTATCCGATAGTTTGTGTGCGTAAGCTTGGGAGTCAAAGGAGTGCTCAACATCGCACATCATCGCTAAATGAATGGCTCGGCGGCAGTCGTGAGATTAAAAGACTGCATTAACCTTCTAAGTCTTGAACTTGAAAATAACAATCGAAAATCATTCAAGCTTTGAACAGAAAGTATCAAGAATAGCTTTATTGTTAGAGCGAACGGTCTACCGATTCAAGTCTCGGTGCCGGTTTTTTTTTCACTGAGCATGGGTTTCAATCTCACATTCGAGAGGTCCTAGGTTCGATTCCAGCATGTCCCAATGACATTTTTTTTTTTAAATTGACATACTAGTTACTACAATTTGTAGTAGCAATACCACTCGCTTTTGGTGAAGAAAAATACCTCGAAGTGACATGAGGGTTTGCTGGTGTTAAAAGTGTTCTCATACCTCAACTGCTTGCCATCACTAATCCGCAGGGAGAGCCTGTGACCTACAGTGGGACGGATTCTTGCTGCTTACGTATGGAATTATTTTTACCAGACTGCGAGAGCAAAGAAGGGTTACGTTTTTTGCGTGTGTAGCGTTTTCATAATATTTTTTTTTTATTTGAGACTTTTATCACACCCGCCATTTTGTTCACGATGATACGCGAGTGTTCGTTTCATTAAAATTTTACACTTCATTTGTAAAAATCGATCTAGCCGTTTGACCTCAGCGTGGTCTTAAAGAAACAAACTTACATATGGATGTTCTTGCCTTTTGCAGTCGCGTAAAAATAGAAAGAATACATACATACGCTACGACTGATAAACACAAGTTAACGGATATCGCCGACGTGGTCGGCCAAGGACCAAGGCGGGCATGGCGGGACGATCTCTCAACCTTTTAGCTCGGGTGGGAGATGATGGCTCAAGACAGAGAGGACTGGAGGATCATGGGGGAGGCCTTTGCCCAGCAGTGAGGCACAAACCCGGCTCACTAAAAAAACAGGCAAGCACGTCACATTTTGGACCCCGTATTCGTTTACCATTAGGCTAACTAACTGCAGTCAAGTATTAACCGGTCCTAATAAAAAAAAACCGAAGAAGTGTGAGTCGGATTCGCCCACTGAGGGTTCCGTACAAATTTGCAGGTACTTACATATTATAAATAGTTAGGGATCGAGTCTCGCAGATTTTTCCGAGCTTTTCCCGAACTTCAAAGACAATTTTTTTAATGGTTTAATTATACATTTGTAAATGTATAATTTTCAGATTTTTCCCTGTACTTGTAGTGTAAGACCATATTACTTGCTACATTTCTTAGTTCTAGGTCAACGGAAAATACCCTATAAATTTTGATTCCCTTGAGGGTCGAAATATACGTTTTTGGTGCATAAACGGCCGTATCTTTTCTTTATGTTAACTTAAAAGTTTGATTTTGTCACAGCTTCAAGGGTCTGTACGCTTGAGTATATTGTCTTGACAGACGGACGGACGGACGGACGGACAAAACAGTGTTAGCTTTTGTTCTTGTCATAATTTGTGTTAGATCTCTAACACCGGATTTTTGTTCAACGCAGGTGTGGTCGGATAGAAAATACTTGACAAAGAAATCGGCATCAACCGCGGGAGGGTTCACCGACTACCAGTCCCTAAATCCTGTAGAAAAGCGAATTTTGGCCATCATCGGAGACGAATTGGCTGAGCATGACATACCCTGGGACCCTACCTTCATAACTGTAAGCACAGAGAAATTATGTTAGACTTTAGCTGGAACCGCATTAGTTATAGAAACTATTTGCAGTTAAAACTGGTTACTTGAATTGTTTGATACAATCCTCTACGTATTGTTAAGCGAACAACAAACTCAGACCGGAAACCAACTTTTAAATTTGAACTATCATTGGACGCTTTCAGTGCAAAAGCTATACTTAAAAAGCTTCCATTGCTATCTGTATGTAAATGTCGCATGTGCATACATTAACTACTACTTCGATGGTCAAGCGCTTAACACGCTTGACTACCAAACAGAGGTCGTGGGTTCGATTCCCACTGGAGGCTGCTGTACTTAATTTGTACAAATGGCCTCAGTCTTGGTGTATTTCAGTTTGTGATGTCCTTGCCTGGTTACCATAGCACAGGATATCGAAGTTTGGGACCATGACAAGTGATTGGTTTCTCGTATGCTAACAATGTGTTAATCAACTGTTAACAGCCGTCGCTTGTTTTTTGTTTAACATGCATTCCGACCTACTTACAACTGTCAAGGAGGGTCTCCATAGAGTAAAACTAGCGCAACCAAGGGATAAAAATCATATCTTATTTTGCAGATCGTTTTGGCAGTGAGTGTCTGTACAATCTCTCAACGATGTCAATAGGACCCATAGCCGTGAACCTAAGGCAAAAACCTACGTCAGCATTAACGTCATAAACGGCTGTTTTTGATCCTAGGTTCTTGGTCGTGGGTCCTAAAAATCACTATTAATCAAAATTGAGAGATTGTTGTGACACTTTTTGCACAAACGGTGTGTAATAGTACATTACGATACTAGTGCGAAAAGTAGGAAATTCGCAACGAGTGGCGATAAATTAAAACACGACCGAAGGGAGTGTTTTATATCGACACGAGTTACGAATTACCTATTCGCACGTGTATCGTACAACGTTTTATAGTACATATGGCCCTTTGAAGTTTCGACATAGGCACGTAAAGTGCTCATTATCGCACTAGTGCGGTAATGTAGCACCATATGTACTATAAAAAAAGATATGATTTTGGTCCCTTGGTGGCGCTAGTGTTACTCTATGGAGCCCCTTAAGGCTGATCTTACGTGGAGCATGCTCTCTCGCTCGTGCAATTTAATATTTTTTGTGATAGTATTCAAATGAGTATACTTTTGACGAATGTGCTTTGAGGATTTGATGGATAATAAAATTACGGACATTATAAAAAAATTACGACTAATGAATGTTGAGGAAGCGAAAGTGATCTGTCAGGATCGTAGCAAGTGGCACTCCCTGGTCTCTGCCTACCCCTCTGGGATACAGGCGTGAGTTTATGTTATGTTATGTTATGTTATGTTTGAATATTTTTTTCCTATACGTAGCTTTTAGTACAGAAAAGTCGTTTTCAAAATTATTAATTTTGAATAGCCTTGAATATCCGCAATTTAATTATCCATCAAACCCTCGGACCACATTTATCAAAAGTACCCTCATTTTATTACAATCACTAAAAATATTGAATTGTGCGAGCGAGACAGCGTGCTCGACGTAATAAGAGCCTTAACAGTATATCGAATTGCTGTTACACAAGAAAAACCGGTCAAGTGCATGTCGGGCCGCGGGAAAAGTAGGTTTCCGTAGAAAGAGGGTTTTTTTTTATCTGCTTTACAGAACTAACAACTTCATCGGAGTGAATTTCAATGGATTTTGTACGAAATTTTACTTTTAAGTTGGTTGCCTATTACTCGTTAACTAGTAAAGTCTACTTAGCCGTGATACTTTTCCTTTGATCCTTTCCATAGTAATAATGATAACCATCTAAACAATTACAATTTACCAGTTTTAAATCGAGAAACCTTGCGACCTACTTATTTTTTACGAATTTTTTTTAAAAAAATTACGAAATTTGCGAAAATTCGTTACCTAAATGCTTCATTACGGATTATAAAATGTTGTTAAGCTCAGTACCTTTTTCAGGCCCGCGATCGCCCATCGACGAGCCGGGAAAGAAAACCTTCACCACATCAGCTATTTTTACCTCAAACTGACTTAAAAAGTGGTAAGTGCCTCATCAGCTATTTTTACCTCACATAAGCAGCCTATATACGCCCCACTGTAGGGCACAGGCCTTCTCTCTGGGAGAGAGTATGGGCTTAATCACCACGCGTGCCCACCGCGGATTGGCGATTTCAAGCGTTGAGGTATGTAAACACCTCAGACACTCAGGTTTCCTCACGATGTTTTCTTTCACCGTTGGCAAGTGGAATTGCTACTATAACTTCACAAATTTTACCTCAAACTGACTTAAAAAGTGGTAAGTGCCTCAAACTGACTTAAAAAGTGGTAAGTGCCTCTTATACCTTGGTTTTAATAGAGTTGACGGAAATGTAATCAAATAATCGCGAGCGTGAATATTTACCTAAAAAAGTTGCAAATCGGCAGGGAGGAGTTTACTTGTCCATACGCATAACTTTTAAAACAGCCGATATATTTTTCGCGATTTTGAAAGTTTCTTCTAATGTAAGAGTTATTCGATAGACATTCGAAAATGGGGCAGGAGGAAGGAGGGTTTTACTTGTCCATACGAATAACTTTTACTATGGGAAAAATATATGGAACAGCTGATATAATTTTTCACGCTTTTTGTCAAAGTTTTCTCTAAAGTAAAAGTTATTCAATATACATCCAAGAATAGGGCAGGGGGGAGGGAAGGTTTAACTTGTCCAAACGAATAACTTTTACCATGGGAAAAATCTATGGAATAGCCGATATCTTTTTCGCGCTGTTTTTTCACCCTAGAGTAAAAGTAATTTGCGTTGAAGTCAAACTGCCCATTATGAAAGAAAGAAAAAACACATTTATGTACCGCCACAAAGACACTTAAACTTAAAAATACCTACTTTTCTATAGTAAACAGGTATTTGTGCAGGGTTATGGTATGTCTACGCAGCGCTTAAAAAGCCTGAAGCTCAGCATTAGTCGCTTCTTTTCAGCACTACACTGCTTTTCAGCAGAGACCTTGGTCGGTGACTCCCGGAGAATCAATTGAAACAAACACTCAGTACTAACATAATTATTGTAACAGTACACAAAACAGTTTTGGCCGTATATATGCGGAATTTGTTACACACTGTGTCAACCATTGTATGTGTCTGGTGTAAATAAATCATTTATCTATCTATCAATTCAATGTTCCCCTTCACTTCCAGTGTCTAACCTCCGCCGTCGTCGACGGCCGTACACGATCAGAAACGTCATAAGCTTGGAGGAGAACCGCCTGGCGGCTGAAAGACGCCGAAACTTCTACCTACACGGAATACGGGACGAGATCAGGGGCATGAGGAATTGTATGGAAGCCCACGTGCAGGTTATGCGGGAGATGCTTGAAGAAATGCGACGAAGACAACCTTACACTTACTGATTCAGTGAATTGTAAAAATGGTAAATTGTATTGTACATAGACACTGTGTACGTTATATACATGGGAAGCTAAGACAATAGTAAAGACGGTAAATTATTTATTGGATTATTACGGTAACTCTGACCTCTGAGTCTGACTGTGAAGGAAAACATCGTGAGGAAACTTGAGTGTCTGAGGTGTTCACATACCTCAACACTTGAAATTGCCGATCCACGGTGGGCACGAGTGGTAATCAAGCACATACTCTCTCTCTCACTGAGAGAAGACCTGTGCCCTGCAGTGGGCTAGATAAAAAAAAACTGATCTCAATGTGTGTCTCAAGTGGCAGGTAAGTTACAGAGGTCGTAATCTAAAATTTTAATTTGGAATTTCCTTCATTGCTCATGACGTAATTGATCAAATCACAACGGCAAAAGTATTTTTAGGTTAAAAATAACTTTCGTCATTAATACGCCTTTGTTTGAAATCTTTTATCATTACGGAGTCTCAAGTGACGCGTTTGTGTTAGAAAAATCTTATACTAATTACATAAAATATGGATTGCAATTTGTGATTGCTATAAATAGAGATATTAATAGAGATAAGGTAGCTTTTTACAATAAGGTGGGCGTAAGAGATTAACCAAGAGGTTAATTTATTTTTCAGCTTACATTATGTAAATAAAGAGTTGTGACTTATCCACTTTTGATTTTCTTTCATCATTTGCAGAGCAAAAGGAAAGTGACAGAAACGAGAAGTCCTCGAAGCTTATCTTGACTCCAAGAACTTCCATGGTTGACTGTACAACCCTGTAAGAGAACTAAGCGCATAATTTATCATGTAACAGTACCTCGTGGTAATAAATCCTGGAGTTTGTAAGGCGGCGTTGTTCATGGAGTACCATATTGCGTAGGCTCGTCGTAAATAGATCGGATGCACCGGGGGCGTTTGACGTATTATTATCAACGACAAAACACAGAGGGATTGTTAGCGGAATATACTTGAACAATTGTTAGAGGACCATACTTGAACGATTGTTTAAGGAACATACTTGAACGATGGTTAGAGGAACATACTTGAACCATTGTTAGAGGAACATACTTGAACAATTGTTAGAGGAACATACTTGAACAATTGTTAGAGGAACATACTTGAACGATTGTTAGAGGAACATACTTGAACGATTCTTAGAGGAACATACTTGAACGATTGTTAAAGGAACATACTTGAACGATTGTTAGAGGAACATACTTGAACAATTGTTAGAGGACCATACTTGAACGATTGTTAGAGGAACATACTTGAACGATTGTTAGAGGAACATACTTGAACGATGGTTAGAGGAACATATATGAACGATTGTTAGAGGACCATACTTGAACGATTGTTAGAGGAACATACTTGAACGATTGTTAGAGGAACATACTTAAACGATTGTTAGAGGAACATACTTGAACGATTGTTGAAGGAACATACTTGAACGATTGTTAGAGGAACATACTTGAACAATTGTTAGAGGAACATACTTGAACGATTGTTAGAGGAACATACTTGAACGATTGTTAGAGGAACATACTTGAACAATTGTTAGAGGAACATACTTGAACGATTGTTAGAGGAACATACTTGAACAATTGTTAGAGGAACATACTTGAACGATTGTTAGAGGAACATACTTGAACGATTCTTAGAGGAACATACTTGAACGGTTGTTAGAGTAACATACTTGAACGATCGTTAGAGGAACATATTTGAACGATTGTTAGAGGAACATACTTAAACGATCGTTAGAGGAACATACTTGAACGATCGTTAGAGGAACATACTTGAACGATGGTTAGAGGAACATATTTCAACGATTGTTAGAGGAACATACTTAAACGATTGTTAGAGGAACATACTTAAACGATTGTTAGAGGAACATACTTAAACGATTGTTAGAGGAACATACTTGAACGATTTTTAGAGGAACATACTTGAACTATGCTTGATACGAGTGCGTTTGCTTGCTACGTCTCCCGACAAAATACTATGAATAAGAAGTTAGGTTTGATGTAGCGATTCGCTTCTACGCAAAACGTTGTCATAACCTCATGATATTTATTATAACGTCGTATATATGTGCTACTACCCTGAGTTTTTTCACGTTTCTACAATCAACCTTTTAGCCAGGGGGGACGCCCTACTTGGCCAAAAAATGCATTCCTAATTTCTGCCCCCGATAGTTGAAAAGGCGCATGTAACAAGAATTTAAAACTGAGAAAAAAAATGTTTAATGAATAAAAAATTAAATTGTTTGCTGTCTGTTAGTTAAACGAAGAAATATATTTTTGAAGATGTCGAACAATAGTTAACATGATTATCTTTCAATTGCTATAGTACGATAGGTATATTTTAAATATATTATATGCAAAATCTCAAAAAAACCTTTTCATTTTAGTTTAAAAAATATGAAGAAATGAGACATAATTAATTGAATAGGCGCATATCGCTACATGCGCCTTATCAATTTCGTATGCGCTTTTTATTACTTTTAACCCTAGTACCAAGTGTATAATTTTAAATATTTTCCTAGAAAGAAAAGGCGCATTTAAGTAGGCACTTTAGGCACAAATATCCATTATCAATCTAATAGCCCTTGGCTAAGTTGAAAAGTACCTATGATCGTCTATTGTAGGTTTCATCTTGACTTGTGAGTAAAAAAAACAATAATTTCAGCCTTTTATTTATTTTAAAAAACATACGGAAATAAAAATAATACAACAAAAAGTCATTGGACATAAACATTATGAACTTAAATCAACATTTAAATAAGATCGAAATTTGAGATCAATTATTCACCTTGCTTAAGAAAAAAAAACAAATTAAATTTCCTATTTATTGTGATGAACATACGGAAATAAAAATGTAATAAAAAATCCTTATCCATGGAACGTAACAAAAAACAGCGAACATTTTAAGTAGGATCGGAATTCGACATAAATTATCACCGTACCTATGCTAATAAGAAAAACACTATAATCATCATCATCATCATGAACGTTCACTACTCTTTGTTGACACGTTGTTTTTAAAAGTCAATACTTATTCAGTCTTAAATCAGACTTTTTGTACTTACTTTTATGAAAATTACAATTAATATAAAGTATTCTTAATTAACAATCAATAGTTTTAAAATTAAAAACGCGAGTATAACTCATCGTATGAGTAAGTATCTATTACACTAAAAATTATAGTTATTATTAGAATATCTGATTGAGTAACAACTTACAAATAATAATAATTGTCATTATTACTTAAATTATTTCACAGCCATCACAGTCCTAATTACAACATTTATTATGACCAAAGCTTGACAAAGACAGTCTCATAAATGAATGGCTTTAGACAACTGTAAACCGAATACACAATATTATTATGACTGCGGTATAAAAAAAGTAAAGTAGGATTATAAAAGCACCACTACAATTCTTCGTATTCATTAAACAAATTGGTGGAGTTCTCATTGCATGGCAAATTATACCAAAACCCTCTTCGGTTTTCGGGCATTAGAGGGACTAATTTACTGATTATATCAGACTTGCGCTCTTGAGTGATACCTCTGAATTGAGTTTTGGTCACCGGTTTTGGGATTCCAATCTTGATATTTTTCATTCTGAGAAAGTCAAGTACTATTTCGGTCCCATCAAAATCAGTTTTGTACGTTATAGTGGTGCAACCTCTTTGAAATGTAGCCTGACACATCTTGTTCAGATAGGCTCGTGGCGTTACATGTGTAAGTTTATAGGCAGAAGAGCAATCTTCGAAATTATGAAAGTCACTGACATCCATATTCTTTACAGTTATTCTGCGACGTGTGTCAGAGACGGCTCGGTGAAAATCCTCAAAGTCGTGTATCCTTTGTTTTCGTTTCAGCGACAATTCCACTTGGTGATGAAATTCATCAGCGGACATGAACGTATGTCCTACTTCCAAGTATTTTAGGGTAATGGTGTCTACATTGACTTCGTTGGAATTCACCAGGTACACCAAATAGGAAAACAGAGACCAGTTTTTGTTTTGCGCAGCGCAATTATCAAGCCACAACACAATATGCTTGACATCGCGATAGTGTAAAAAGAAAGCTCTGAAGCAGCTTGTGATATCTTCTTTCTTACGTCCGGAAACCGCTTCGTGCCAAATGCATGCAAACGTGTCACTTGTGCTTGTGCCACACAGTTTCTTATCCCCAAGGGGTACAAAACTCTCGTTAAACAAGATTAGCCTTGGACAAAATATCGCAACCTTAAATTCATCTAGGCGGGGACACATGATGACCTTTTCAAGGTCTACTGAGTAATACTTGGTGTCACTGTTAGAGTCTTTGTTGTTCATTTGATGCATTTTGTCTTCATTGTATTTTTCTCGAGCTAATATGTATCGCTTGTGATGTATTTCGTATACTTTACATTCAGTACAATTTCGATGGCGGATATCAGGATTTGGGTTGTGTATTTTATATATTTCACATATCTCGCATTGCTCATTACCCAATTTTGCGAAAGAGATATTTAGTTGCTTAACGACCCTCCGGTAGTGATCGTAAGATACCCTTTGTTCGGGAGGGGAATTCTCGGTAATTCCCATTTTTTCGCAAAAGTCCTTGTGCATATCACGTACATTTATATCTGACGGCAAATACTTTCGGAGTGGTGCGTGTTCTCTTCTGTAGTGGGATAGAACAGGGTTAAAAGAATTGATATGGTCAACAATGACCTTATTATCGATCTTTTTGGGGTTGGGATTATAACCCCGCTGGTCATCAATTTCTTCACGTGATGCTTTATTCAATGCGTTTCGTAAAACTTTGTCATTTTTCCTGTTGAATCCAAGAGTTGTTAAAAAAAATATCTTGCACACTGAAACTTTCTCACCATCTTCTTTTGTTAAAAAGTACGTTACAGTTTTACTACGGTCAATTTTTTTTGCATCAGGATTAGTTTGTTTTATCCGTCTAGATGGTTTCGTTTGACATGTATTCCCGTTTATAAAAATGTATTGTTCTTTCCACGTATATTTTCGGAATAGCCTATTCAGCTTCTCTCGCTGACTTTCAGATATGTTTGCAGTACATTGTTTTTTGCAGTTTTCACCACAACCTGGTTTGACGCAATACTGTGTATTATTCTTCTCAGTTATCTTAGCTTTTTTACGCTCATCCAATGACGTAATGTAATATTTGCGTTTACGTAGAGTCCCTTTTTTGGTAAGGTTGATTAGGTCGGGCATTTCGCGGCTGTCCCGCTCAGAGTCATCTCGTTCAGGCGATTCAGATATACGTACGTTTTTTCGTTGTGAATTTTCTATGAAATCGTTATCTGAATTGGAATCGGTTTCACTGAGTTGGCGGGGGCCTGTACATTGTGGAGGTACATAGTCTTTGTCAATGACCGAATCATCTGAATCAAATAAGTCACTTACTGATGTCGTGCTCTTGCTGCTGCTGCTGCTGCTGCTAGTGCTGCTGCTACAGCTGCTGGTGCTGGTTCTGCGGGAAGTGGTGCAGTCCTCAGTGGTGATGATACTATCACAGGCATTCGGAACGCAATCTTGCTCTACATTTTCGGTGCTGATTCTGCGGGAGGTGGTGCAGCTTTTAGTAGTGATGATACTATCACAGGCATCCAGAGCGCAATCTCGCTGTATTGTTTTGGTACTGGTTCTGCGGGAGGTGGTGCAGTCTTTAGTACTGATTATACTATCACAGGCATCCGGAGCGCAATCTTGCTGTATAGTTTCGGTGCTGGTTCTGCGGGAGGTGGTGCAGTCTTTATTGGCTATGATACCATCGCAGGCATCCGGAGTGTAATCTTGCTGTGTAGTTTTGTAACTACATTTCGCTTTATAACCACCACCTGATGTACGCGGAACACTTGTGGAAGACAAAGCTTTATTAACTAAGTTTAAACTTCGACCACGCTTCATTTTGTTTTGCCTGAAATGAGGAATAGTATAATGGTTTAAACGTGTATTATATTATGTTACAGTAAGATATCTTTGTTTTATTGATATCACGATGTCTTGACCAATAAGTGCATTTATCTGTTTGACAGATAACTTTTGCAATGTCTATAGTATTAAGTACGCCGCAATATACAATTTTGTAAGGGCATCAAAAGTGTTAATAAATAAATAAATGTCACTATACTGTATGTCCTTATTCTAACAAAAACACTAGTAGCTATAAGCCCGCTCCAATAGTTTTTACATTAGGTCCAAGCTATCAACATTACACGTTAGGCAGACAATTTAGCAGTGTAATACCATTGTAAATAATGAACGGCTTAGGAGTGTCCTTATAGATATGAGCGATAAATTAATTAACCAATTAAGTAGTTATTGAATAATACGAGTAGTAAATGGAATAAAATTGTATAAATCTTACCTTAGACAATGTGCGATATCGCTAAATTGCACCGGCGCGTGACACACCTCGCCTTGTCCGCCACTCGGACGCAACTGTTCACTCACCGTACGTCTTCCCCTCCCGCAACCCCCGCTTCATAAGGAAGCGGTAGTTGAAAAGGCGCTTCGGTATATTTGCGGCTCTTCAATTAAGTACCATCCATATTTTTATTTTAACTATAGAGAATTGAGACGTATCTGGCAGATGCGCATCGAAGAAAATATAAAATACGAAGTAGTAAGGGCGCATGTGGCAGATGTTGACTTTTCTACTTAGTAGGTATAATACGTTCCAACTAGCGTCTAAGGCGCAAATGGTCACTTGCGACCTATCTATTAAGCATTAAAAACGATATCGAATAAGCGCCTATTAAACTTCCGATCATGAAATATTACTATAAAGCTCAAAGGCGTATATGTGCAAATGCGGTTATTCTACTAAGTTTATATTAATTTCGGCTTTTCATCTTCCATTTAGTCAAAAAATTGGATGCATATGCGCCCATTTCTAGTACAGAAAATCGCTATAAAGCGAGATAGCGAAAATTAAAAAATACTGGCCGATGCGCCTTTTTTTGCTGATTCCAACAATGTATATAACTCAATTTCGGAAAAAATGTTATATGCGCCCTTTCAACTATCGGGGGCAGATTTAGATTTAGGGGGTACCCAAATTATTTTATTTTTTATTTTATTTTACCTATTTTGTCGGAGTAATTAATATGCACGCCAAATTTCGACTTTCTCGTACTAATCGTCTCGGAGCTAGGCCGCGGACAGACAGACGGACGGACATAGCGGAACTATAAGGGTTCAATTCAATTACGTTCAACTATAAGGGATCCTTGTCGACTACGGCATCCTAAAAAAGATTTGATACTTGTTTATAATGTATTTATAATAGGGGTTAAAGTATGAAATTGCCGTTTTATTTCAATAGGTTCTTTGAATTGACATAGAATCTTCATGGTTTGAGATTTTCGAATGAAATTTTTTTCAAATGGTTGCTATGATGTTTTTTTTTTTAAAATGTGAAACATTTGAATATCGACTTTCAATTGTTTTTGTTATTCAATTTAGACAAGAAAGATGGATACTGCGAAAATTCGAGTGATTTTTGAATACGAGTTCCGACGCGGAACTAACGCGGCAGAAACAGCCCGCAATATCAATGCTGCGTTTGGAGAGGGGTCTACTAATGAACGCACCGTGCGATTTTGGTTTAAACGCTTTCGTGATGGAAATTTCGACTTAAAGAACGAGCCACGAGGAAGACCGTCCACACAGGTGAATAACGATGAATTAAGAGAGATAGTGGAAGCCGACCCTAGTCAAACTACCCAGGAATTAGCGGCATGGTTTAACGTTACCTTACCCACAATATTGACTCACTTGCGTCAAATCAATAAAATAAAAAAATACGAAAAATGGGTGCCTCATAATCACTCGAATTTTCGCAGTATCTATCTTTCTTGTCTAAATTTAATAACAAAAACAATTGAAAGTCGATATTCAAATGTTTCACATTTTTTAAAAAAAGAACATCATAGAAACCATTTGAAAAAAGTTTAATTCGAAAACCTCAAACCATGAAGATTCTATGTCAATTCAAAGAACCTATTGCAATAAAACGGCAATTTCATACTTTAACCCCTAATATTATATACTGCGTTTCCAAAAATAAAAAAATAATTTGTTGCTACTTTGGCATATAGAAGCCTTATCTAGGAACATAAAGTCGACGAGGAGACAGCAATGCTATTAACTCTAAATTTATACGCCACTGGGCCTGATGAGAATGAACCGATTAGCCTTCGGTGTGAATGCGGCGCCTGGAATATTCCACAGGATGATGTCGTCGGCACTCGCAGGCATGGATGGCGTCGACTGGATGATGTAGCTGAGTTTGGAAAAAACTCGCAGGAGCACAACTAGAGGCTACGTGCTGTACTACAAATACTGAGCGAGTTGAGCTTCCGGCTCAATGTCAAGAAATGCGTTTTCGCGTTAAACAGCATTAACTTCTTATGACATATGATTGACGTTGAGGGACTTCACCCATACCCACTGATGGTCAAGGAGATCAAAGAGAAGCCAGCCCCAACGAACAAAGAATCTTTGCGTGCCTTCTTGGGCTTGTATAACTTCTGAGAAGTTTCTGCCGGACAAAGCGACGTTGCTAGAGCCTCTGTATCGCCTTCTTGAAGCGAAGAGGCCTTGGACTTGGGGCAAGAAAGAACAGAGTGCGTTTGATAAAGCAAGCATTACTGTCCTCGGATGTGACTCTGGTCGGTTATGACTTGAATAAAGAATAATACGTCGCAAGAAACTTAAGCCCAGAAAGAACCCACAACTTAAATATTGAAAGATATATCGACTATTACTTCTGTCTCTCGTGATCACGGGCTAAAAAATACCCTCAAACGTCTCAAATTGGACCTAATCTCAAATTATAAACATACATCGACAAAATAGGGGTTGTATTAGCGAAGGGCAAGATATAAAGCGTACGCACGAGCAGCGACTAGTGAATGTTGATGATATGAAATAGGTTAGTCAGAATCGTGGCAAGTGGAATCAGGCCAAGTAGCACATATACCTCAGCGCTTGAAATCGCCAATCCGCAGTGGGCACGCGTGGTGATTAAGCCCATACTATCTCCCTGAGAGAAGGCCTGTGCCCTACAGTGGGACGTATATAGGCTGCTTATGCCGTTTAATCCGCATTTAAGAAAGTGGTGCAAGTTGGCCTAATTGTAGATGTTAGCCAAGCCACACCCAACTTCAAAGCTCTATTCTTGACAGGAACCTAGTCGACTGTAAAAGGGATCATCCGTGCTCTATGACGCGTTTTGGCTTATGTTTTTTGTCTGGGAAACCTTTTTTCGGTACCTAACGGCAGTCTTCGTTTACTACATTTAACATGGTGTGTTGATTACAGTTTAACCTTGTATGCTTTGTCTTCCACTTTAGAATAGTATTTTTATACATTGTTACACAGTTAACTTTGGGAATTGAGGTACTGAGTTAAGTTTACCAATTAAACAATCGCTATTTTGCTTTAGAGCGTGAAATATTATCATGAATGTAGAAATATGGTAACGTAATAAATACAGAGATTTGTAAATGATTTTATAGTGAAACATTAAAAGAAGGAAATTATTAAAACCTTAATGAAAATAACTTTATGAATTTTATTTGTAATATTTTTCTGAGCAAGTTTTGAATTTAAATTCTATAAAATATACACTTTCATTACAATTCTAGTTGCACCTCTAGTTCGGTAATTAAAAGCAAACAACCTTCGGATCCTTCAGGAGCTGGCTGGGTAGAAATAGATTGGATGGGATTTGTTGGGATTTCAACAAGCTAGAGAAAGATGAATATGTTATAGATGGATAGAAAATAGGTAAAAACGGCTACTAAAATTGTTTTTGTGCAATAAAGAATAATAATAACGAATAGACGTAGAAATTCCTGGAACACCCCAATAAGAGTAAATTTTGTTTTATGGAATAGAATAGAAAATTATTTTTTGCACAATTATCATACTTTTTCCTTGTTCCGTTGTGATCAACTATTTTGACCAACTAAAATCTGATCAACTATTTTTATGCCACACGGAACAACGATTTCCGTTGGTCAGAGAGGAACAAGGTAGATCAATTACTATTTTCTTTTCTATTGGAACAACTCCAGCTTGGTACCGCGAAACATAGGTTACCTACGTAGATAAGTATTTTATAAAATTTAAAACTCTGCGATACCAAAGTAAGTCAAAAAATTTAAAAAAAAAGAAAAAAAAGTACTCTTGCTTTTGAAGTAGGCACTTACCGGTCAACGGGCCAAAAAGTACTAAGCTTGCATAAGCTTGGAGCAAGTATAATAAAGTCTGGGAAATTACCTGACTATACTTTAGTCACCTTTCGTAGTTTGGTTAATATAAAAGGGAACCTAACATCTTCAGTTTATGCAAGCCTAGTACTTTTTGTCTTCAGAAGTATACTATTCCACTCCGACCAACTTCATAGTTGTTCCGTTGGGAACTCTTATATAAGCTTAATATGGTTGATTTGAGTAGTTGGTCCGATAGCAATAAAACCACGTACTGAGTTCCGATCGGAACAACTAGTTGATCCGTTTAGTTGGTCGGTACGGAATAAGGGATATTTTTATACAGACGAGCCTAGCGAGCGGTTTTGCCACAGAGGTCGTTTTTTCTTCAGTAATTGTAAAAACATGTTTGATATTTTGTTTTGTGTAATTGATTGTGTATCCGAAATAAATACTTTCTCTGCCTCTGCCTCTGCCTCTGCCTCTGCCTCTGCCTCTGCCTCTGCCTCTGCCTCTGCCTCTGCCTCTGCCTCTGCCTCTGCCTCTGCCTCTGCTTCTGCCTCTGCCTCTGCCTTTGCCTTTGCATTTGTCTTTTACGAGTTTTTACTTTTAAATGTATATTTTTTTAAATATCCGGGTTCACGTAGTGTTATTAAATTCACACATTACGCTCTCTCCCAATATATCGCAGCCCGTGGTAAATCATTGTCTACAATGTCCTTTTTGTGTGTAACACATATAGTTTTAAGTATTATCTGTCAAGCGACGCCTACAGCATTGAAAAACTGTTAAAACACGTAAAAGTGTAATAAAGAAAAAAAAATCGTAGAAAAAAAGTTGTGATTGTAAAATTCTTTTCTTAAAACCTTTTTAGGTAACATTGTTCTAGGGGCAACTAAAAAAAGTCAATTATCGACTAATAAACGGAACGCGAGACATTAATTTAAGGCTTAAAAAATAGCTTTAATTTGTAACAGAAACCTTCTTTGAGTTTAATCGATTCCTCGATCCCTGGGAGGTGGGGTCTTTATATTTATTGCCCGGTAGTAATAGTAATGAAGGCTGGGGACTGTCGAGTGAAGATACAGTGATCAAGCCTTGCCTGCCTTAAGTTCTATCCACGTTACGACGGGCCGACGACGTGCGGTACGATTTCGATCTATAAAAAATGTATTAAAAAATTAACAACAACCCGACTGCTGAACATCAACTAATAAGCAGGCAGGACCGACGTAACAAGTCACACACAATGTTGAAGTTGAATTTGTTGAATTTACCTGCTTAGTAGTTAATTAATGTTTAGCAGGCGGGTTGTTGGTTATTTTTTATTTTTGTATTTTTAGTTTTTTTTATAGCCTATGACAGTCGCGCAAATACGTCGAATCGATTGCGATCTTATTTGTCAAAATCTGACCATTGGTTAAGGAGTTACGTGGGAACATAGAATCGTACATACTTACATACGTGCCAAACACATTAACCTCCTTTTGCACTCTGCCGCAGTCGGGTAATAATCCTTAAATACTTACGAAGTTAGAGACTACAATGAAATATCGACGGGCGGAGTTTTTTGCGCTAGTATTGTAGTCTCTAGGTAATCCAAAAAAATATTTAAATGTTTATTTTTGTTTGTACCGAGACGTCGCTAGCCTGCTGTAATATGGATAGTCCATAGAGTGATTCACTTAGAAATTGAGTTTTTCAACGCACAATTTGACTAAAAAACATTATGTATTTGCGTACTTTGAAGTTATATTGTTATATTGAATTGAAATTCACTACAAATTTAAAGCTTCAAAGATACGTACCTATTACCAAAAAATATTTTAAAGCGTGTATTGAATAACTAGCTGACCGTTTTGCCACATGAATTAACCTACGACCTATTCTCAGACCTACCAAATGTACACAAAAGATTTCATAAAAAGAAGCCATTCGGAGCAGTCCGATAACAAACACGATGACATGAGATTTTTATATATAAGATAATAATTAATGCAAACAACTTTTATTAAGAGACGAACAGATGTTTCATACATTCGCTGATATCAAAAAAATGGTATGGAGCAGCTGGTATATTTTTGTACGTTTCATAATAAAATTTGTTCGTATTTATAAGCAAATCTTATTACAAAGATCTAAACTCTACGAAATTAGGTTTCAATATTATAAGTAACAAAATCATTTGAAAACCCACTCAGTAGTTTGTAGCTTATTACGCTCAGACAGACAAACTATAAAAAATATCAAAATAAAATATCAACGCAATCAATTGATTAAAACATGAACGTAATTAAAATCGAATATTATCATAAACAATCGAATCGGCAACTTATGTCACTAAATTGAGCTGTCAAAAGTTTAAAAAGACGATTGGACCGACCGTAGGGAAACTGCATTACCTTCCCGACGTTTCGGCGACGTTGCCGGTAGACCATGGTAACTGCAAGTCTAAACATTAAGTTTAACTAATATATTATCACGAGTAGACCCGTAAATTGTATAGCTATGGTTGAGTATCGTGAGTCATTAAAATTACTCATATACAGCTGAGCGAATAAACAGAGCTTCGCTGCGGATACTCTTCCAATTAATTGTGTGAGTGTACGTTCATTTTGCATGGAGTGTAGGTAACAGGTTGGCTGTATTTTCTGAGTACAAGGGGAGCGTTAATTCACGTCACAGACGTCTAGGTGTGCGTGGTAACTTGGCAAGTCAGGTACCACGGGGCGTAGGTTGATAGGGAATTTGCAACCTATAGGCACTCACTCCTTATAATTAAACGTTAAATTACTTAAGCGGCTTAGGCTGCTCCTGTAATGTAACGTTATGGGCTCTTTTACTCTGGTTAATTAAATCGGTCTGTGGTTTAGTGTTTTGTTCTGTTTATGTTCTGTAACAAAGGGAATCAACCGATCGATATAAGTACTTACTTATTCTAAGTACTTAACTATAGAAAAACAATGATAAACCTTCCGCCTCGTACCATTTCGGCAAGAATCCCGTTAAGGTGGTCCAGGTCCCGTGAAGGTCGGCCGTTCATTAATTTTAAAAAATATTAAAGAAAAAACTTTGTGGAGCTATGAACTTATAAGAATATGGCTGCAACTTGATAAAAGAACCCTTCTGCGAAATATAACAGTATTTTTTATTTTGTGAATAAATCTCATGACGGCCAATAACTTGATAGACGCAGTAAAGGCAAGAGTTTGTCAGACGAAATTATAGCAGAAAGTGTTTCTGGGGGTTTAATTAAATCCGGGGACTCGTGCATAAATTACGTGCAGAAATATGGTTTGGCTCCTCTCCATCAGAAAATTTCTGCACTATACTCCTTGAACTTTCATTTATGTTTTATCTTTCTTTTGCCTCAGATAATTTTCATACTGACAAATTATAATCACCGGCCTGCGGCGCTACACACCCCTGCTGAAAACTGAAAGAAAGCCGACATAATACAGTAATTAACTCTTCAATAACCATTTTATTAATGGAGGAAGTCTCAACTTTATCTAACACGTAAGGTGCTTTTTTACAAGTTATGTTAAATTAGTATAAAACTTGTAGTTCGAGGTATAGTGATAGGGGCGAGGTAGGAAGTGCAGTAATCACTTAGATTTTTACATACCGTATAACCGAAAGGTAATTATGGTATGTAAAAATCGCAATCCCTTAGCTAAACTCCTACGTTAAGAAATATTATTATTGTTAAAACATTTATTGCACATAAGCAAAAAATACAATGGTAATGTGGCGGACTCAATGCTAATATCTGTGTAATTTACTTTTTTGTGTGCCATAAAGTGTTCTCTATCTTGTCTTTGTATCTAAGCGCCCGAGCTGCACTATCCACAAACCAAAGGGGGACTGATAGAAAAATCAATTGAGCATTTAGTGCGCCTTTGTGCAAAATCTTGCTTTCTGTTCAATAAAGAATTTAATAATAATAATACTTCTGTCAGGACCGTGGCAACTGGCAGACCCTGATCTCTGCCCACCTCTCCGGAATACATGCGTGAGTTTATGTTATGTTGTGTAATAATAATATTAAGCGTTCACTCGGCTTAGTCGGCAAATCCAATGTACATTTTCTTTTCTAAGCTATTCTTTCGTATATTCACTAGCTTTGGAGGCATCGCTACTCGCTAATTACAGAGCGAAATTCACCCGTAGGCCTTCGGGTTGAGGAATTTGAAAAATGCCCCTCCTATTCTACTGTAATGGGACGACCACGGTTGTTCTTTGCCAGACCAAAGCGGTGGTAGTAGAGGGTGGCGAGTCTCTTAAATCCATAGTTGTTCAATAGAGTGACATTAGTAGGTACGGCAATGGTTGTTTCATTGACACTATTGGCAGTACTAACCAATCGCATTCCAATAGTAACCCTTGTAACTTAACTCGCGCGATTCGATCTTCTTCGCGAGAGTTGCTTACGTATTTTACGCGGCTTATACCATTGAAAAGACATTGTACTGCTATTGCTTAGTGGACTACAAAAGGAGGAAAATAGTAGCTATTGTCTTGCTAATATAATTTTGTTGAACAACTGTGTTTATTAGACGCTAGGCCGATATAGGAAGCTTCGTAGAGGCACAGGTTCTGTCACACTTTGATATTTTAGTTTTTACATGTTTGATACATGCCTTATCTACAGAAGAACATGTCCTCGGGGACAGATTGAATTATCAAATACATACCTAATTTGACACTTCGGTAACATCAAAATGGTTACCTAATACAGTGGACAGTTAAGGATTGGGAGGATTACGGTTTAGCAATTTGCGCGGTTGAAGAAAAAAAGTACGCAAAACCGGCGTGCGTGCGTGCTGTGACTAATGAATGTTAATGAAGCGAAAGATGTATTTGTCAGGGTCGTAGATACGTTATTAAGTACAATTTAATTTTAGATAGATAAATAATTTATTTCCATAAGACACACACGCATGCAACACATCACATTCACAAAGTAACTGCACAGAGTCAACATAGACAAACACAGAAGCATACATAAATTATTCAAACGTAGCTCGACATTTTATGCGGTACGGTAAGTACCTATTGGTGAGACAAGAAGGAATAAAACGTGACAACATTTGAATCGTGTGATTTTAAAACGACACATGTCCTTTCATTACAACTTTGCAGGAAATAGAAAAAACTGTTTTATTCAAATACTAATATCTACAACACCAATATTTTAGCATATTATATTGATTTCTGTATGAATAAACTACAATTTTTTTTTCTAATGTAAATCAATAGGTAGGTGTAAATAATTTAAAAAAAAACAAATGGACCAGTGTTATTTTAAAAACAGATGTGACTTGTGTTGTTTTAAAATCACACGATTCATTTTACGTTTTACATATTTTAAAGCTTTTAATAGTAGTATGATAATAGTATCACACGAGTATTCTAAAATCGTTTTATATGCAGTTGCATACACTACTTTATCTTTATTCATTTATAAATGAAAGTAAACAAGAAAAGCAATTATTTTCTATTTTTAGCCGTACTGAAAAAACTGTAAACTACGGCGGCAAAACAAATCCAAACTTCGCAGGTCCGCTTTCTTTTTTTCTATTTGTTCCATTTGGGATAGGCAAAGGAGTCATACCTACACACAGCCCTGTGCTCAGTGTGGGTAAATCAGACCAAAAATTCAAGTTTATCAGCGGAAGTGTATCAGCAAGGAGAATTTTACCCGGTTACCCGGAAGTGTATCGTAATAACAAAAAAAGTTATTTTACGATACAGTTTGGCAGAAATTCTCGTAAAAAATTTGTATCGTAATTAATTTTTTTCATTGTTACAGTTGTCTGTGAAATAACACTAAAGCCTTATGCATCAACTTTTTAAGAACATAATTCGAATCCTACGACATGAGTGTAGCTAAAAAGAACTAACGTTGTTCACATCTCCTATTATAAGTGTTATTAGTAAATATTGATAAGGTATATTAGATATAAATGTGATAGGTATATTGTATTAGAGATCTTGAGAGAAGCCTGGGTCTCTGCCTACTCCGCCCGGAATACAGACGTGAGTTTACTTAATACAATGTGGTTTTGCATATTCTGTGCAAAAGCAAAATATCTACTCCGCTTTGTTCTATAATTATGCAGCTCAACATCAGTATGACTTCTTAAACATCCACCGAAATACGATATCTGCTATGTGGATACGTACGAGTAAGTATGACGTCTCATCACCGTACGGCGGCGCCAAGCAAACATTCCATTTTCACCTGATGACTGTATGCGTTAAAATATGCTACAAGCATATCAAGTCGCTGGCATGGCATTATTGCTCACTGTGAGAGAGAGAGTATTTCTTATTTCCACAAAGAGGATAAAGATTTCCTCTCAATCTGTCTCAATCTTTAGCAATTCCCTGCAAGTGGTGCGTTTGTCGCCAGATTGGCAAATGTTTCAACGTCACGCGCTCGCCGTGATTCAGTGTTCACGCGCTTCCCTCCGCCCTTGACTGATAGCGAATGGTTTTAATCTCATTTTGTTATGTGATACTAGTAGAGGTAGAAAATATGGCTGATTTTACTTTTGTTAGATCACCGCTAATTAAATTACATTAAAACTTATTGGCCAGAGCAATGTTATCGACCTAGAAAATCCATTGAACGGAGAAGATGACCTCGTAATTGAATAGGTAAAATTTAATACGTTGGCAAAATATTAAGGGGGGCTTCTGGCTATGATTTAGAAACCTATGGTAGTTTATTTGTTAATACGTATTGTAATATTCAATGGCACCGATAATATTTGGAGAAAGAAAAGAAAATCTTTTACCATAACAAGTCACGAATCACAAAAAAAGAATTGCAAACGTAAGATATTCTGAAGTAGGTAATTCGATCATAACCATCTACTTTCTACATATACACTAAAGTTCCAGGTAAGGCTCTCTCGCCAAGCAACAGCCTTCAGCTACGCTCGTCTGAAGGACTAACCCTTTTGTGCAGGGGCGCTGAGTGTTATGATGACCTATTAACGACTCTACATGTTGTTAGGCCTTTAAATTAAGGCTGCTATTACGTCTGGCACCTGGCTCGCTCGCACGTTGTAATATTTTTAATGATTGTAAAATAATGGTACACTTTTGATAAATGTGGTTGACATAGAAGTATTTCTGTATTTTAACTATCACGGTTCCAGGCATTTAAATATTTTAAAATAATAACGGGTTATTTCATTCTACGGAACTTTAATCGAGCATAAAGTATAGATATAATTACGAGTTCTTTTTTTTACGTAGCCTCTATATTTATGTCCCACAGCTGGGCAAAGGCCTCCCGCAATTCAGTCCAAAGTTTTCGGTCCTGAGCCAACTCAGACCAGTCCGGTAGATGTTGGTCGAGATCGTCTCTCCACCGTCTTCTAGGCCGGCCTCGACTTCGATGTCCGTCTTAATAATCGTGTCTCCAATTTAACAATCGTGTCTTAATTAAACGTGGAGATAACCACAACCATACAAAGCACGCTACAACTCAACCAGACTTAGCTTGGCTAAGGCTGGCTTGCGTTAACGCTATCTGACAGTAGTATCTATCTGTTTATCCCGGGATAAGCTCCACCCGGTAAATAAGTACAAAAACGTCTTGCACCAGGACATTTGCAGAGCTATCCATAGATGAAGTGTATGACTGAAAACCTTGTCAGTTAGCTATTTATTCGATTATCCCTGGATACGTGTTTATCTATTTACTTACTTATCCAGAGACTTGGCGGAAGTTGCCCTAAGAGATTTGCATATTTACATTAGTGCTACGGTGTAGTACGTCGTGACTACGACGCGTAGCATCTAACTGCCGTACTCAGAGTCGTCAATTAAGATTTAATGTCAATTAAGTATCATGTCATCTCTTTAATTTCAATGACATATGAAAGGGATAGCACGACACTTAATGAACATTAAGTTTAATTGACGACTGTGAGTACGGCAGTAAGAAACGTAGCAGATTGTTACTATATTCTTTTTGTTGCACTAACCCGTGCTGAGGAATACCTAATACAGAGAAGTTTGTAAAGAGGCTCGAAATTTCATCGATGCTTGCACTTGCCCATTAGCTCAGTTGGGAGAGCGCTGGCACGGAGGTCGCGGGTTCAAGTCCCGGCATGGGTGGAATTTTTTGCCTCTAAATAGGTTTTTAAGATTAAGTTACGTTGTTACTCACACTTTACTGGTTTTTTTCTGACCCCAAGCAATATTTTGCCTTTGTAAAGATATTTTTATGTGCATGTGAAACTTTTTACACCATTTTTATGCTCTGCCAATACTCATTGAATATCCTTAGAGGGGTATACCTTATAAGCATAAAAATATACATGATTTTTTTGCATAAGCAGCCTATATACGTTCCTCTGTAGGGCACAGGCCTTCTCTCAGAGAGAGAGTATGGGCTTAATCACCACGCGTGCCCACCGCGGATTGGCGATTTCAAGCGCTGAGGTATGTAAATAGCTCAGACACTCAGGTTTCCTCACGATGTTTTCCCTACACCGTTAGCGAGTGGTATTGCTACTATAGGTACATGTCCGCACGGGGAATTGAACCTGGGTCTCCCGTGTCCGAGTCCAATATTCTACCCACTAGGCTACCACCGCTTACCACCGCTGGTTTGTTATTGTGGCCTAAACTTGGAGGAAATAAGAGCGAAATGTAAATATTCCCGAGCTTTGGGCAACAGTATATGGGCAACAGTATATTTTCATTTGGTGCCGCTCCATAAACCTACCTTCATAATACGGCACCTTCCGAAGGGCTCGTAAGTACTAAACGTTACGAGCCAGCTCGGTATCTGCCAAATGAATTTTCTATAGAAACTGAACTTCTCATCTTCATCATATTTATGTCCGGAGGTTATTCGCGAATCGAAAATCTTTTCACGAAACAATAGATTTACCTATTCGCATGTGCCTATTTTGTGAAGTTGTAGTAGCAATGCCACTCGCTGACTATAAAGGAAAACATCGTGAGAAAACCTGAGTGTCCGAGGTGTTTACATACCTCAGCGCTTGAAATTGTCAATCCGCGGTGGGCACGCGTTGTAATTAGGCCCATACTCTATCTTTAAGGCCTGTGCCTAGTAGCCTATATATGTATTTTATGTAGCCTATATACGTCCCACCGCAGGGCACTGGCCTTCTCTCGGATAGAGAGAGTACGGGCTTAATCAGCACGGGTGCCCACAGTGGTGTGGCAATTTTAATCGGTGAGGTGTGTGAACATGTTAGACACACAGATTTCCTCACGATGTTTTCCTTCACGGTATATAGGCTACGTTAAAAAACGCTTTATGATATATGCTGTTTAGTGTATGTAATGGAAAGCTCAATTTCCTCTACACTCTAATAAGAAGAAGTGTAATAGCTCTAAAAAAACCAAAGTCCGACTCACCCGCCGAGGGTTCCGTATAAAGTGGTATATTATAAATAGTTCAGGAATCGAGTCTCGCAGTTTTTTCCGAGCTTTTCCCGAACTTTAAAGATTAATTTTTTATGATTTTATAACAAATGTATAGTTTTCAGGTTGTTTCTTGTAATTGTAGTATAAGACGATATTACTTGCCAAATTTCATGGTTCTAGGTCAACGGAAAGTACCCTATAAATTTTGATTCCCTTGAGTTAATACCTTTTTTGCGGCATAAACGGCCGTATCTTTTTTTTACGTAAACTTAGAATTTTTCACAGCTTCAAGGGACTGTAGACCTAAATATATGTTTTTAATTTCAACTCGATACCTCCACGCGTCCTCGAGATAAAGGGTCTTGACAGACAGACAGACAGACAGACGGACGGACGGACAACAAAGTGATCCTATTTTGAATTCGGCGGGATTTACACAGGATATGCAGATTGCCGCTTATTGAGCTTGCTTCCGATAGCTTAGGTGACTTTCCTTGTCACGCGAAAATTGTAAGTCGAATAACTAACATTTTATTTTAGATTTTTCTTTCGTAAAAAATGTCTTCTTTCGACAAACAGCTACTCAGACACAGTCTAAGTTGATTTATTCTTCTTTTTAAGACGGTAATGTTATGTGACGAATTCGCATTGTTCGTTTAGTTCCATACGACGCAGTTTAACGCGTCACAAATACTGCTTTCAACTCAAGAATAATTTATCACGGTAGAGCCAACCTATTTTCTGTTTGGGTCCTGTAATGAACTTGTATGTTAGAACAAAAATATTAATGAGCTTTCACAAATATTTAGATCGATGGCCAAGGTTATGGATTAACTCAATAGGACAATAATAATATTGTGTGCTTGCATTATACAATTCTGACGACTTAAATTCTGACGGGCTCAGGGTCGGCCAACGAGCAATGGAGAGAGCTATGTTAGGAGTTTCACTGCGTGGTCAAATCAGGAATGAGGAGATCCACAGGAGAATCCAAGTTACTGATATAGCTCGAAGAATTGCTCAGTTGAAGTGGCAGTGGGCAGGTCCCCCACCAGATGGTCTGACGACTTGGTTACGATGGCGGGGAGTCGCTGGATGCGGGCGGCACAAGATAAGGGAGGCCTATGTCCTACAGTGGGCGTCAAATGGCTGATAATGATGATGATGATGATGAAATTGTGATAATCGATATAGATACGGAAAATAAAAAAAACAATCTTCCCGCTTGACCTGAGTAAATTCAAAATAAGACCACAATTTTTACGAACCATTTGAACAATATGGACCTGTCGATTCCAGTTAAATATTCTATTCGATTCAATAGCCAGTGGATCTGTGAATCGGTGCTTTTTCCTCTGTTTTACATTGCCAGTCCCGTCTCGCCGATTTATTTTTCTTTACAGTGCCGTATTTTATTTCCCATTCCTTTTTACCGACAGTCATTATAAAGGAAATAAAGGACTGAATGGTAAATACTCGTAATAAAAACATGCAGCAGCCACTGGCAGCACTATAATTCCATATTTGGAATTCAGATTCCAGAGCTAGATTAATGACTTTTTTTAAATAAACGTTTTATTTTTTATTTTTTTATCAATTGGAAATTTCCACTATGTTTATTATGACAATAATTTGTATGCATCGAATGCAAATCACTTCACGTTAGCTTGGCTTTAGTATTTCTGTACATAATTTCATTTTAGTTTCCACTTGTTTCTGTTCAGTGGTTAGGTAATTGCATTCCAATTTTAAACAATCATAATCATAACCAGCCACTCGACGCTCACTGCAGGACACAGGCCTCCGTCATTGTTTTTCATAACCATGAGGGGGATTTGCCATAATCACCACGCTTAGCAGGCGGGTTGGCGATCGCAGTATGCGGTTGGAATCTCAGGACGACGCTGCTGCCCGTCTCCTGGTAATTTATTTCCTTAGTCGTTTTCTACGACATCCACGGGAGGAAATGGAGTGACGCTATTCTTAATCCGCAGTCACACAGATTTTAAATAATGCTTTTATCTATATTAATAGTACCTAATAGATTTTATTTCAAGTAAATCAGAGTGGATAAGATTCTCAAGAATTAGTACTCCTATTTGAAAAGTTACCAGATTATTTTTAATAAAAGATAAAGAATATTTTTTTGTAAAATATTTTTTACTGTACTGTACTTCAAGTTGTATAGAGAAATTACCATTCGCCCGCGGCAAGGTCGAGCACCTTGGGGTCATGAACTCCCTTGCCCAGAACATTTCATTTACATAATATGCAATTAGCATTTTCTACTGTTGCGTACGTTCAGGCATGTTCTGACCGTTAGCATGTGTCGTGAAATTATGCCATACCTAATGCGGACCTAATTTTGGCAGAGGTTGTTAATTTATTTATGTTTAGAGAGGCATTTAATTTCAGGGCAGTACCTAAGTGTCTGGACTGGATAAAAGGTTAACTTTTAAGCCAATACAACGATATACGATAACGCTTTGGATTCTAAATCTAAACGAATCTAAGTAGAAATCGTTGAAATGATTTCGACATTTTCATTCTTTACTCATGAAATTAATTTACTTGTCTTCCAAAATCTGTTGCATTAAATTTTTATTTTTAAAGACTTAAAAGTAAGCATAGGTTAGGCCAGGCCTATCCTGTGGGGGCGCGTTTATATATCAAAAAATATTATGAATATACTAACAAGCCAGCATTTATGGCTTTTTAATGAAGAATCTTTTGTTACTCACTGTTATGTGGGGTACACGGTGTTCTTTGTGAGTTTGTGTGAACGTTTTGTTTATGTGTTCCATCAAGAAAAAGTACTAAATAACATAAAATCATGCAACAAAATACAACATTTAACAGATCTTAGATATAAGCAAAAATGTGATAACAAACAATAAAAAACCGGATAAGTATTTTTAAAAATCCATGGAGGAAGGCTAAGTCCAGCAGTGGACCTCTTGTGGCTGAATGATGGTTCCCGAGTTCACGAACGGATCGACGGACGGATAGACAACAAAGTGATCGTATAAGGGTTCCGTTTTTCCTTTTGAGGTAAGGAACCCTAAAAACGTGCTACAATATCGATGCTTTATTAGTAGCGCACTTAAGTTATTGAGACACTCGTATTATTATTAGCAATAAGGCCGCCAATTGTATCTTTTCTTTTGTCATTGCTGTTTCTGTATAATTTTTTCCTGTATACAATTCTTATCTTATCGTATCTTAGGTAATGTTATTTATACAAACACGCTTACTTTAAAACACTCCACAGAGGCAGTTTATTAAATCTGTTACGTTTTCTCCTTACATTTTCTCCTTTACTATTTACACTACCTCTGAGGAATGTTTTAAGTAATCGTGTTTTTTTATGAATAAGCCCTATTGTGTGTAAGAAAGTCGGTGTTAGTAAATATTTATGCACATTATTTCAGTTGTCCTGCTACTTATAACTACTACTCTTACTAATAAGGGTTTGGCAAACATTAGACCAGGTGCTTATTGGCAATGTATCGAGCGTCTGTGGCAAGATTAATGAGCTCATTAAAACTAATGCTGTCTGAAACTGTAGTCAATGCTGACGTAGTATATGGACCGAACAGAGTAACAGACGAGATGGTATTGTGCTCAAAATAGTAAAATCGACTTCTACGTGTTAAAAAATGTTAAAAATATATTTCTGTGATGTTTTAAAATTACACATCTTAAAAATATCGGTACCTATTAGTGTTATATATGAGGATTGGCGTATGTTGATAAGTATAAGAATTATTTTAAAAAGATTATTTAAAGTGCAGTGGTAGCGCGGTCGGTAGAACACTTGCCTCACATTCAGGAGATTGTGGGTTCGAACCCCTGACTAATATTTTCTAAATTACGTTCATTTGATAGCAATACAGGAAATATAGAAATAAAGGAAAACATCGTGAGGAAACCTGAGTGTCTGAGGTCTTCACATACCTCAGCTGTTGATGGCGCTAAATGGTTCTACAGCGTGATTTTGAGAGATTGTTATTTTCTTGATAAAACAGTATTATTAATAAAATTATTTAACAATAATGTTATAGTACATTTATATGCGGTGCGGTGGTAGCCTAGTGGGTAGAACATTGGACTCGGAAGCGGGAGACCCAGGTTCGATTCCCAGTGCGGGCATGTACCTATGACTTTGTTTTCTAAGTTATTTACATTTGTGAGGTTATAGTAGCAATACCACTCGCTAACGGTGAAGGAAAACATCGTGAGGAAACCTCAATGTCTGAACTATTCATATACCTCAGCGCTTGAAATCGCCAATCCGCGGTGGGCACGCGTGGTGATTAAGCCCATACTCTCTCCCTGAGAGAAGGCCTGTGCCCTAAAGTGGGACGTATATAGGCTGTTTATGCTATTATGCTACATTTATATATTTGTAAATATTCGAGACTTCCTTTGCGCTATGTTTCTAAATCCAAATTGCGCTATGTTTCTAAATGGCTAGAATGTCCCCTTAAAAAACGATAAATAAAATCGAAGTAACCTTGTAATCAATAAGGGAAAATGACACGGCTGGTTGCTGTTGTTCGACGAACTTCAACCCTTGTCAGCAAGGATTTATTTAGATCCTACTAGGAAATCCTACGTAACGCGGGCTGCCCACTTTTAAGTAACATTAATGGAGTAGACTCGCTGGCTGTGAGGTAAAACATTGTGAGGAAACCTGAGGTGTTCATATAGCTCAGCACTTGAAATCCCCAATTCGCAATGAACACTTATGGTAATAAAGCCCATTTTTTTGCTCTGAGATGAAACTATGGTGACTATGGGCTGTGGGTGAAGAATGAAATAGACGTATTTCTTTTAGCGACATTATTATGGTTAAGAAAAAGTACCTTCTTAAACTCACGCCTGTATTCCTTAAGGACTGCGCAGACGAGGTACTGTCCCCCAGGTACTTTTTTGTCCGTCAATATAGATCTCTTAAAAATTGTATCGAATAACGCACCCAAAGGACTAAAAAGTCCCCCAAATTACCGAGGACACCGAGAGACTGAACTGGACAAAAGTAGACAAAAAAACTCGACAAAAAGCTCCCCCGGAGCCGCGAAAAAAATAGAACTAACGTAACTAGGCAACAACGCATACAACTAACTTAAGTCTGCATTGAGCGCTCGATAGTGACGTACGTATCCGGGTAACAAAGGACCGCACACCGTATGCGTTGAGTCCGTGACAAGTACTCGCCGGATTTTTACACGATTCAGGGGTATTACTCCCATGGGGACGAAAGTCCATCGTCTGCGTAGGCCTTGAAGGATAGGCAGAGACCAGGGTGTGCCACTTGCCACAATCCGGACAAACCTCTTTCGCTTCATCAGCGTTCATTAATCGCTGCATGCACTCATGCCCGTTTCGAGATTATTAAAAATATATCTAATTAAGTAAAAATCAACCGTGTAATTTAAGCTTAAATAGGCCTACGTACGAAAAGCCTACGTACGAAAATACATTAAATTGTTAACAAACATTAAACTTATATAAGTACCTATTATCATTATGAAAGCTCTTGGTGACTGTAATTAATTTAAGCTTTCGCTTTGAGAAATTTGAAACTACTTGCTTTCCGAAAGAAACAAACTTTGCTGCAATCTGTTGTTTTCACAGGCAACAGTTTGCAGCTTTCTTTACTCTTGTGACAGTTTTGCTAAGAACGCCTACTTAATTTTGGTACAACAGTCAGTAAGAAAATATAAGGGATGCGAAAATCGTTTTACTCATGCAGTTAGTGCGAGCAGTCGTATGTCTCAACCCAAACCAAAGACCCGTTTTGATTCAACTACCTGCTGACTCCTATCTTTAGATAATCTGCGACCTGTTTTCTGCCTAAAAGCACTTCTGTTAGCGACGGTACCCTAAACCATGGAGAAACGCGACTTCGACCTTTCCTGAGGAGTAGTGCTGCTAACGTAAAGTTAAATAATTCTCGCTGTAAAAAGCGTAAAGTCCCGATTTTACCCACCGCTTGTTACAATAACCCAAAAATTTCTCAAATCATTTTAAATGCAATATATTTTCATACTCTAGCTTAAGCAAAAATATACCATTACAAAAAGTAGGTAGATACATGCTTGGGCAAGACTTTATAGAAGCATAATCAGTTTTAAATGTTTTAGGGTTGTTATTGTAGTTGGAATGTAATACAACAATAAATTTAACATAACAATGGTAGAAGTAAAGTATATTTTTTCCTGTGACAAATAGTGTCAAAAAATTGTAAATAACATTCATAACTTTCATGAAACACTCGAAACTCATGGAAGTAAAAAGCCTCGAAACTCTCCGATTTGAAGAATACCCCGCTCAACACGTGTGAACCTCACAATCCCCGTATTTTAGGGGTTTTACCCCCGATTGGCAGCCCTGCTGGGGAGCCAACGCAAGTTTCTTATTGACGTAGGTATTCGTTAACAGCGCATTATTTCACAAGCCACGTCACTGACAACTTGTTACGGGAACTCCGAAGTTATTTCATTTTGACGAGAATTACTATTGCCCTCTCTGGCGTGTAACAAAAGTTTACCCTTTGTTTTGATTTGCTAATTATGTATTTTATGTTCCGTATCATTCTGTTTATGCACATATATGCGGTATGGAACCTAACTGAATCGTATGGTGGTGTGAGTAATTATTTACAGCGGCCTAGCTCAGAGACGATTAGTACGAGAGAGCTGAGATTTGGCATAGACATTAGACCGACAAAACGGTACATTTCTTTTTATTTTTTATATCCGTCCCACTGCAGGGCATAGGCCTTCTCTGAGAGAGAGAGTATGGGCTTAATTACAACGCGGTATGGCAGTTTAAAGCGCTGAGGTATGCGAACCCCCAGGCGCTCAGGTTTCCTCACGATGTTCACCGTTAGCGAGTGGTATTGCTACTATAACTTCAAAAATGTACGTAACTTAGAAAACAAAGTCATTGGTACATGCCGGGATTCTAACCCACGACCTCCCTAATGAGAAGCCGGCCTTACCAAAAGGTAAGGAACCCTATTACTAAGACTAAGTTGTCTGTCCGTCGGCCACCAGGCTGTACCTCATGAAGCGTGATAGTTCGACAGTTGAAATTTTTACAGATTATGTATTTCTGTTGCCGCTATAACAACAAATACTAAAAACAGAATTAAAAAAAATATTTAAGGGGTGCTCCCATACAACATGCATACATACATAAATACATAAACTCACGCCTGTATCCCAGAGGGGTAGGCAGAGACCAGGGACTGCCACTTGCCACGATCCTGATAGGTCACTTTCGCGTCCTCAACATTCATTAGTCGTTGCATGCACGCATGCCAGTTTCGGATACTTTTTATCTTGCCCTTTGCTAATACATCCCCTATTTGGTCGATGTATGTCCGCCTGGGTCCCACGTGATTTTTTGCCACTTTTAGCTCTACATTAATAACGGGTATTAATACGCTCGAAATATTCAAATGTTGTATAGATTACGGTAGTCTTGCGTGATTCCGACTCACACTTGGCCGGTTTTTTTTTACTTAGTGTTCCGTTTGCGAAATATTAAATTTTAAAGCGCATTTCCGAGTAGGGCGACCCTCCCCTCTTCTGGCTTAACGATTGATTGTAGAAACGTCAAAAAATTCAGGGTAGTAGCACATACAATGAACTTAAATGGCAAACTATCACGGCTTTACTAATGAACGAGTTATAGGCGACTAACTTATAAAAGAAAAACTTCGTACGAAATCCATTGAAAACTACGTTGATGATGTTGTTAGTTGATGTTGGTAGCATATAAAACCCCTTCTTTCTACGGAACCCTACACTGCGCGTGGCCCGACACGCACTTGGCCGGTTTTGTCTACTCTTAGTCAGGAACTCTATAACTTTTTTGCCAAGTTTATTTGTACCTAGGTAGATTCAGCCAGCATAGAGCATAGTACGATGATCCATTCCAGGTTAGTAAATATTTAAATATTCGTCGGTTCAAAGGTAAAACTCACTACCTTAGTGACATTTTGACACAAAATTAGATTTTCTTAGTATTTTTTCTTTAAAGAGAAAATCTGCGACAAGAAAAAAACACTAAGTGTGTATCCATAACAAAATTGTCACATGAAAAAGGTCTTGAACTCCAAAGCTTTTGTAATGAGTTTTACCTGAAAAGGTCAGTTAACAAAGCGTAGGTACATAGCATAAATATTATCCTCTCATACAACTTCTCACCCCTTTTACTGTTAAAAATGGTGAAAATAATGAGCCATACAGACACACACACTCAAAGATGTCTTAGATGATCAATCGTTGCGTAAGTTTTAATTTTAGTTACTTTTTAATTCCTTCTGCATGCATGTTATTCTAAATATAATACAGCATTTAAAATGTACTTTACTCACTAGGTACGCTTAGCAAGAGCGGATTATCTGTAACACAGGTTTTGACTAGTACAGAGCTCCAACGACGTGTAAACTATAACCGCTGCTTATTGAATAAAGATTTTATTTATATATTAAAAAAATCCTATATCTGCGCTCGTAAGTTGCTGAATCTGTGACTAGATATTAGCAAGTTTTCTTTTAGTAACATCAGCCTCTCTCGAGTCACATCTATCACCAACCATCAATGCGGTTGAAGCCAATATGCGGCGAGCAGCATTTTCAAAACAGTAACTGAGGCCGGCAGTTGCTAATAGATGCCCATCATAACGCGGACAACTGCCATTCGGCGTGTCAAATTAACGTCTCTCCTCAATTCGCACTGACAGTGAATAGCTGAAAATAGTTTCGATGAATGCCTGCCTGGCACTAACTATTTTGACAGAAAGCAGACTATTATAGAATCTAAAGATTGTGGTAAATTGTAAGGTGGTACGGCTTTGGTGAAATGCGGTCTGTGAAATTCGTGCGTTCTGCTCAAAATGTGGTCCTTGAAAATCTCTAGTTTCCATGAACTGTTTCATAAACTGTCCTATGAAAAACGTGAATCTATAAACAACAGCTACTGACAGTTACCGTGACAGTTCTCCTATATAACTTACGCCAAAAATGTAGGCTCGTCTTGTAAAACGGCAATACGTATATTATGAAAACGATATTTCAACTGCACTTCATAGTTGCGATTAACAAGGTCGCAACATTTTAGGTAGCGACAGCTCCTTATTTGGACACTATTATAGAATCGACAATATTGGACCGTAACAAACTTACGGCAGCTCGTTGTTGCGACACACGATATGAAGACTAATTAAGGAAGCGATGCTACAAAACAGGGACTTGTTACGGCGACGTTTCTATTTGCTACGGCACATAGTTTCAACGGCGGATCTGATAATACCTTGTTTTACTATTTCTAAATACTCATGGTATGACTCATCACTATACCGAGCTCGCATATCTCGCGTATACAAATCAAGCCGGTATGCCGGCTTCTCTACTTTTTTCTACGTTGGGTTTATGCCTGCGTCCTCACTCCAGTTGCAAAGCGAAATCTTGGCGCTATTGAAATTCCAACGGCAGCCAGCATTGCTGATCTCGCCGCGGCACTCATCTGCTGCATCTTTATTTGCCAAGATATTAGTATTCCGGCCGCGGGTGTAATATTGTACGTATCTCCATTAGGGAAACAATGCCGCGCCGGGGAATAATACCTTCCTATTGTTTCCAGGAAATGAAAATATTAACTCACATTCACTGTAAAGAGCCGAGTTAATACGCGATTTCACTCTGTATTGGCTTATTAATGAAGCTCGAAGAGGTGCGGATTTCAGTTAATTGAAAGGATTCAGGTTACCCCGGAAAATTATTAATGGCAGTCCTCCCGACTGCCTACTTAAGATGTATTAAATTGGGTCAGGTTATTAACTTAACTTTAATAATTTAAATAGCCAAGTTTACCGTTTATGAGGGCATCTGTAACAAAATATATACTCGGAGTATTTAGGGGCCTTGTAGTTTACAGGCAGCCGGTCGTTAGTTCCATCGTAAATAATCTCCGAATAATTCCAGTCACCTGCGCCTGTTTGGCGTTTGTCTGGATGGAATTTCTTAGTTAGGTACCAAACACAACTAAACTAAAAACAACTAAACTAAATTTGTATTCACGTTACAACGAGCCGGCGACGTGTGGGTGGTACGATTTTAATAATAAATAATGCTTAAATACTTAAAGTTAGAGACTACAGTACAAGCGCAAAAAGGCTGGAGCGTGCCCGTCGGCCGCTTAGACTCGGGCTTTTGCGCTAGTATTGTAATCTCTAACCTAAAATGTATTTATGGTTTATTTTAGTTTGTATCGTTGCGCCTGCATGTCGCTGGCCTGTTGTAATGTGGCCAAAGGTTAGACAAAGACAAAGGCTCAACTATAGCCGTCTTTTTGGTTCTCATCTTCGTGTCAATACGATAAATGTGTTGTTAATATAGTTTTCAAGTTGTGTTGGTTAGATAGTAGGTACATAATTGAAATAATAATCAAATTATCCGGAAAATTCGCGCAGCAAATTGATGAGAGGAAATGTTGCAGGAAAAATATCTGTTGAGGTTGCTGGTAATTGCCTAGGGAATTCGCGAAATGTTTGCCGCTCCACGTTGTGCGAGTTTGCGGTACTTATTTGGCATATTTGATCACTTATTATGATCGAATTAATATCATCCAGTTTTGTGTCCCATTTTAGTTGAGTTAATAATTACAGATTGCGCGTTAAAATTGAGGCGTTCGTATAACGATTTGTCGAAAGTGGTGATTTTAATCTATTCTTAACAATTCATAAAGTTTAGTGTTTTCTAAGGTTAACACGAGCACTAGACAAAATAAAACTGAATTTGACCGGATATTTACTCGTTTACTTTCCCATTTTACAATTTTTCGACGTTTCGGTACTTTTGTAAGTGCCGAAGTGGGAACCAGTGCTTAAGTGCCCCTTGCTAGAAGTGTGACTGTAGATTTAATTTTAATAACTAATAATCAATATTTTTGAGTTTATATAAAATAATTGCTTTGTAGATTTAATTTTAATTTCAATAACTAATAATCAGTATTTTTGAGTTTATATGAAATTATTGTAGTGCCAATTTAAATTTAAAAATTTGCCAAAATACTTTTGGAACGTAACTTAATAATTTTTGCCGAAGGTAGTAAACTAACAGGTAATGCTTTCAAAAAGACGCCTGTCACCTCAGTTTACCGAGACCACTACACTTGCAAAAGTACCGAAACGTCGGAAAATTGTAAAATGGAAAAGTAAACGAGTAAATATCCGTTCAAATTCAGTTTTATTCATTCATAAAGTTGATTTCATTCACTAGTCAACAATTCTGTATTTTTGTATATTTTCTTCATATAGGTAATTTCTCTGTCAGTCTTGACTTGCGCTGAATTGACGTCTACAGTATGTTTCATACTTTGTCGTCCTAGTTTTTGGGAGGCCTGGCATCTTAAGATACAGATCTTAGATCTAGTTTCGGACCCAGTCATGCCACAAATTACTTCTTTTATTCCATATTGTAGGTACCTAATTTGTGGATGGAGAAATAAATTTTATTTGTATTTGTAATGAAACAACGTGTACAAGCGTTCAATGACTATAAAGACAGTGAATGCTTGTACAGATTAGGTATCCCAGAACAATAGATCACGCGTTAGTATCCACAAACAAGCAATAGACGTGTCTAAATAAAACAGTATAGATTTTATCTTATTACCACTAGGCCAGAAGATGTTTTTTTCGAATGTGTATATGTATGTATATATGTGTATTTCCTTAGCACGCTCTATAGCCTAAACTAATTGATGGATTTTAGCTTGAGAGGCATCGTCGGATTCGTCTCAGCTGTAAGAGTAATTCAGTATATCAAAATTATAAATAATGAAATGGTCGAGTTTTGGTACCATATTATTATATGTCTAACAATTTTTTTCTTCGAAACCTATCGAGTTTATAAAATAAACGGTTTATAAATGGTTTATAAAAATATACACAACGTATATGCTTAAATGTAATTCGGAATAAAAAATGCTGATAAAGTAAAAATTATTCACTGATAACCGCCAATGATGACTGCCTCGTTGGTCTAGCTTTATCGCATCTGATAACCATGCCGGAGGCCGTGGGTTTGATTCCAACTGTGGGCCGCCGTACAATTATATAGAACTGTTGGTATAAGAAAGGGACTGGACAACTATTTAGTTATACATTTAACGGGTCTAATCGATTTATTTATTAGGTAAATTATTATTAGATTTTCGTTATTATAAAAATATATTTATTTTTATTTGTGTAAAAGAGGCATTACAATACTGTGTTACTAATAAAATAAATTGATTCACTACAAAAACTAAAAAAAGGTTGTTTGTGTTCAGACAACGATGAGTACCTAAGTACAATTTAAGTACGTCCGTCCGAATATGTCGTCAATATTTTTTTTTTGTTGTACTAACCTGTGCTGAGCTTATAAAAATAGGTTTTTAAAAAAGTCATCAATAAGTACACTTTTTCTTTGACAGTAGCAAAGCGCGATTATATTCTGGGTTCTATTTACGTAACAGCTTTTCAAATTAGTGTGCGCTGGGTGTAGGATATCTCTGCAAGCGTTTTAATTAAAGCATGAAGTATTCAAAGGCTGCAATAACTAGCTTCTCACACAGCATAGCGAAGTTGCAGCAGGTTTCAGCACCTACAGCCATTCTGTGCAAAGTTAATGTAGGAGCTAAATAAACCGACTATGTTTCGTAGCAAATGAAACAAATATAGTTTCTGCGTGCGGAGGCGTCAGTTTCTATATATGTCTATGCATATTAAATAAGTTTGCGACTGTACCGTCTTTACATAATGTTGCACTGCGTCCTGAACTTTCGTAACTAACTGTGCTCGTTATATTTAGCGCAGGCAAGTAAAAGCTACCAGCATTTTCAAACTTGCGTATTCGTTTGAGTATCTTGTTAAATTCTCTTTGAACAGCAGTGCAAAAATAATGTAAATAAAGAAATATTATACCGCTTACCGGTATGAATGGCGTAAGAAGAAGAAGAAGAAAGATATTTATTTAACGCCACATAGACATACATATAATTATACAGGAAAAGTAAATACAGAAAATAAGGCAGAAGAAACGTGAAGCTAAAAGTGAGAAAAACAAAGCCTAAGGATACAGTGGATGTACCTACTCTGTATGTCGATGCAGCGGAAAAAGGGCCACAACACTGATTTTCAGCTAGGGCCTTCTGGTGACTCACGGAGCATCAAAACGGAACAAAGTCAAAGTAAAAAATTTTATTCACTATAAAAATAGATTATACGGAGAAGAAGCTAACAAAGAAACTCCACATTTATCAAACAAACACGCACTCGTACTCCTACATATATATAACCATACACAAATACACACACACGCACACCCACACACATACACATACACATACACATACACATACACACACACACACACACACACACACACACACACACACACACACACACACACACACATACATACACACATACATAATGCCTACACACATAAACATTAATAAGGATTCAAACAATACTACACTTATTTTATTTATACATATTCCCTACTATCTATATTTATATATTTATAGGGATATAACACATTTTAGTACTTTTATTACTTTTATATTCTTTTCGTTGCACTAACCTGTGCTGAGGAAAATTTTCAAAAACCTATTTAGAGGTTAAAAATTCCACCTATGCCGGGACTTGAACCCGTGACCTCTGGCTTACCGTGCCAGCGCTCTCCCAACTGAGCTAATGGGCAAGTGCAGGCATCGGCGAAATTTCGAGCCTCTTTACAAACTTCTCTGTATTCGAAATTTCGCCGATGCCTGCACTTGCCCATTGGCTCAGTTGGGAGAGCGCTGGCACGGTGTGGCAAGCATTACACTCTTTTTTGTTTGGACAGGCTAAATAAACAAAAATCTCATCTCGCTAATAATAAGAGAGCATAGTAAAGTTGTCCAAACATATGGATTTTTCACTTGAACGGCGGAACCGATTTGGATAAAATTTGACTATGTACGGTTTTCATCTGGGTCTCATTTCAACAATATCGCAGCACAATACAGCCGACCTGTACATAAATAATACAATCGGTCTATCTGCCTCATTATTTGTAATATAAAATACCTTGACGTCTATAAAAGGCCCGACATTTTTTTCACCACTATTATACATTTCTTTGAATAAATAATCAATCACCGTCAATTCTCCCCTCGACCTGTAACCAAAACAAAATAACTTTTAACTGGAGGGCTGCCTCCGCACAATCGGAATCTCTTACTTCTTTGAGTTTATTCCCTGAGTTTGAGCCCTTCCCTTCCTGTTTTGAAAGCAAATCTTGAAAAATTTTGCGTTTCTTTTAAAGAAACATTACATTATACTTGTGTCTGTATTCCGGAGGAGTAGGTACAGACCAGGACTTGCCATTTGTCACGATCCTGACAAATCTTTTTCGCACGCACGCCGGTTCCGGGTACTTTTTATCTTGCCCTTTGCTAATACATCCTCTATTTGGTAATACGTCCCTCATCGGGCCTTGCTTGGTCGAAGTATGTCCGCCTGGAACGTCCCTCATGGGGCCTTGCACCAACATTCTCTTGATTTTTTAAACTTCTTCTTAAATAAATAAAATGCTTACCTACTGAAACCATCCCCGATCAACGCAATCTAATAAAAAAGTAGAGTGGGAACTTCCTTACGCAACTGGAATTTTAATCAATTTTGGCGGCCAATAACTAAACCGACCACGTCTGAGCAAGAGCCGCACCCCGCAAATTACCGCCTTAAACTGTTTGCGCAGACGCAGACCATATCCATCAGACCGACATCCGTCTGTCTTGTATTAAAAAAAAAAAAACTTCGTCTTAGCACTTTGCATAAAAGGGTCGATTACGCAAAAAGTTACGGGACGGGCACAAGGCGGGCAGTTGTTACAAACGCGCCTTGCTTTCCGACCTTTAATTACGTCTCAGTAACAACAAGCCAAGTATTCAAAAAACATTTGGAAAGTTCTCCTGTTCTTTCACAAGCTCGTTCGCTGTAACAATGTTTGTGTGAGAGACTGCTACTATTTTCTTTTGTGCCGAGAGGGAGGCATTGATAAAATAACTATCTTGGGAGTCGCGACGCCAAAAGACAAGGTCCTTTGTGGCGGCAAAGTCCCGCGGCCGCTGAGTAATGAGTTTCACAAGTATTTTGACAAAATGTTATTAAAGCTAGGTACTTGGTTGGCAGGCAATTAAGACGACGCCTCTAGTCCTTTCTTTGCAGACCGCAATTAGCTACGGAATTGCGAGATGGAACGCGACTCGACGCTCTTTTACAATTCAACCGTAAGGTGCTTATGTTCGAACTTTATTCTGTTTCCTAAGATGGTTTGAGCGGAGTTATTTGCCCGCCCGTCGTGGTAATTTCCATCAAACGATTTCCTACTAGTTAGGTGATATTTGCGTCTCGAATGGAGAACTTGCACGAAAAATCGTTTTAATATAATAGAAGAGGCCGTTTGTTGCCATGTTAAAAGATGAAGAAACGAGGTATTTTTTTCTCTACGTCTATTAATTTTCATTATATGACCCGTCGAAAATTCATTCTAGTCACGTGGTACAGAAACGCGCCATGCAAAACGGTCTAAAACTATGACGTCACACCTTGCACGTAACACCTTAGAATGTATGCAACGTGTATCAATATTTGAGTTAACTCGTGAAATACAGCGTTAGGTATCAAAAACCGTTTAGAATTTAATGAAAAAAACTAAGGGCCGGTTTCTGAATTGGAAATTTCACTAAGTAAATACTTAAGTAACGTTCTGTCACGCTCTTTTCTGAGAAATTCAAAGAGACAGCACTACAGTTAACTATTTACTTAGCGAAATTCTCAATTCAGAAACTGGCCCTAAGACTAATAAGTTTTTTATTACTTGAGTAACTTGATATTACGCATTTTTTGGTAACCCGTAAACCCCGAAAAAAAATTTCTGGTTTTCTTTTTAGTTTTTCTGTGACTTTGGTATAATAGCAATGACACTCCAATTAAAGTTCCACGAAAGTTTGTCATTGTTATGCTATTGACAATTAATGCATATAAATGCATTTAAATACGTTATAATCATTATAATGCTGCTTACTAATTACGTAAAAAATGTATTTGCAGGAACTTACCCGCAAATTTCTGCAAGTCTTCATGATTTTGAGGAAAATGTCCCAACCACAAATGCGCGAGCTGGCAATACATCATCATAAATTTTATAAATGTTGGCATTTGGCCGCAGACTAAGCAACTGCTAGTGCATTTCAGCACAAAGTTACCTATTAACAATAAGGTAGCATAAGAATGGAATATTTACTGTACACCGGAAAACAATTATACACAAACGACAGTTACAGAATAGAAGGTACAGTACAGGCTTTATTGTTATAGCAACATCTTCCAAGCAAACTCATGTTGGAGAGTTTGCCGGGGGAGTAATAGCTACGGGCTATTATGTTACAAGTATACCTTATGGAGTGGCGGCCGAGACCGGGCGGCGGTCAGTGGGTAGACCAAAAGCGCGATGGTCGGACGATGTGGTCAGGTCTGCAGAAGGATGATGAAGATGGGAATGGCGTGAGACTGGGAAAGACGACGTGATGGGGAAAAGGCCTCTGCCCACCTGGACGCAGAGGAGGGCTGATATTTATGATGATACCTAATATGTGAAACCAGGATCCAAGAGATATATTTGGTGCAACAAAATAACGTTTTTGACAATGCCACAAAATTTTAATGACGCTCTGGCCTTTGTCAGGCACACGCTAGCGTCGCTCTCTTTATTGCCGATAAATATATCGGTGGAATTGTTTCTGAGTAATTTTAATAAACACACCATTCGTCTGTCAGGGAAATGTTTTCATTCTCCAATACGTTATTGGATCATAAAATGAGAATTACGTGAGTGACAGGCGCTCGCGTTGCCTCACTAATTTACACGTTCGCTTGTGTTAAGGATGTACTACAAGGGATGTTACTTAATTTAAACCAAGCACTTTATATACTACACCTTAAGTGCTTGATTTGTAAATTCTGTTTTAATATTATTAACATCTTCATCTTCCACCTCCCCTCTATTGGAGGTATGCTGTCAGCTCTGCAACTTTATTAATAAAAATTTTGATTGGTTTTGGGGGTATATTTTACGTGAAGGTATACCCAGTATTTTTTAGTATATATGCACATATTGTGTACGTAAAATATTTGAATAAAAATAATTACAGAAAGAATTTTTATTTTTTGGGTTAAGCCGAAAAATATGCTACTTACAGTTGGTGTAGTATGATTTATGTGACGGTAGGTTAGTATAATATAGGTATCTGGCGAAACACTATAGAATAAGCATGTTAAAAGTCCAAAATATAAAGCTCTGTAGTTATACATACAGTAGGTGCGTAAACAAAGTGAAAATTACAACCCCTGCCTCTCTTTGTTCCAGGAAATCCAAACGCATACACAGTGAAATAGAGAAGTTGCGGTGTCAGTGGTTCCGGCCTTCCGTGGTAGTGGTGTGACGTTGGGATAGTTAGGGACGCAGCAGGGGAGGATGCGTGGCGGGGGCGAAGGGGGGTAGCATGCCAGCGCCCGCCACCGCTGCCTCATGGCGCTTGTGCGTCGGATACTAGGCGATGCTCAGGTGAACCACTTGTAAACTACCATTATTCCCACTAGGTGAAAATCTACCCACAGTGCGTGCGTGTCAGTGCCCGCTAGGCAACTCGCAGAGGACACCTTTGAAGTTACCTCGGGTTGTATCCGACGCAACAGACCACACGCATCCGCGCTACCACGAACTTACACAAGTAAGCCCCTTCCACGATACTTCGGTGCGGACTTGCGCGTATTACTTAAAAAACTACTAAATCACTTCATGTCAGCCATCAAATAGGAATATACAGAAAATAGTATGAATCCATTGTGTTTTCAATGTAAAAATTATGGTTTATTGCTGCTACATCAACCAACCCCTTCATCAATGCAAAGTAGTTGAAACGTTGGCTTACTGACAAACGTGAAAACTATTAAAAATATTGCGTCAAACTAAACGAAACGAAACGATCCACGACAAATGACTCTAACTTGAAGTGATTGAAGATCAACATTACGATTTATGCTTTCGATAGAGTACTCTATTCAAATGAGCAGATTTTTTTGTGAAGTTGTTTTAGGGCTTTCTTTTGGCCCTAATTATTTATTATAATTTATTTATTAATTGTTACACGATTCGAGTAGGTGTAACAATTAATAAATAAACCCTATTAGCATAAGGATTTATTTATTAATTGTTACACCTACTCGAATCGAATCAATTTATCTAATCGAATTCTAATTCAGTGATATTTATTACTTAAAAATGGTATCACATATGTTTAAATTCACGTGCCTACATCGTTACACACACATTATAAGTGTATTTGGAGCGAAATGTCAAAAATCATGAATATTTACAAATATGTTATACCATTACTGATAAATCACTAATAATACGTTTTTCACAATGGAAATAACATTCCTTAAAAATACGGTGAACGAATTCAAATTCACCCTGTAGGGAAAGAAACTCAGTGTCGTAATTAATTACGTACGAGTATATTCGAATAAAAAATCCAGCAGGTTATACAGTTTCATCATCCGTTTTTTTTTTGTTTTGACTATCATCTGCCACGGAAAAATATGGAAAGTAAAATATGGCCCAAATAGTCTTTGTGTAGACAATTGCGATATTGCAATCGTCAAAGGAAGCACACACCACATGCAATTTTACGCTCACATACAGAAATATGTACTTTTCTTTATACCATTTAGTTTCTAACTCTTTTTAGATTAATGCACAAAGGGAGTGTGGTTCAAGCAATATTTATGACCATAATTAGCAGCGCAAACAACCGATGCTGAGCTGAAATAAAATCCAATAAAACGAACACGCGCACTGGGCGAGGCTTCAGCCATAATACACATAAAGCCGTAAACGGAATTACTATCGGATATTGCAACATTGCTGCCTATAATTACAAAGTAGTGGGGCAGCCATACGAGCCCCCAAACCTGAACTTTAATGGTTACGTGGCCCTAAAACTTAACGAGAATTACATGAATCGGTGGCAGGTGAATTAACTAAATAGGGGGTATCGCTTAGATAAATTGGGCTAGATAAACCATCGGCGGATGGCCGCCTATGTAGGGCTGTTTGCTAGATAAATTTGTTTTTGGGGAATGTGTAAACACCGTTATTTGCACTGAGTAACGCAGATTGAAATTACATTACAAATCGAATCTCTTTTTTTTGAGACTCTCATTATATATATTTATTTGCTTTAGCCCGAGCGTTAAAGGTATTTTTTTCTGGATTTCGGGACCAGATTGTTGACCAGCATGGGTATTACGGTGATGCTAGTCGCGCGTTTTAAATGTCTAAAGTCGCGACATTCCAGTACACTAATTGTCAAATTGTACCGTACTTTCCACGCAGTTTTTGTACAATATTTATGACCTTTGTATCAACTACCACCTCTCTCACTGACAACTGACACACTTCTTTAAACATGACGACGAAAATTGGAAATTCTTAGTATGCAACAGCTAATATTTTTTCTGCTATTTCGATGTTGTCACCACTGTAAAAGTTGTTTGTATTGACATTGAAAGTCCTTTTTCCGGATAGATAGGTATAGGGAATTTATTACACCCAGTATATTTTAGAAGGGCTACACGAGAAAGCGATCGTGAACTCCTCTACTCACGTACGCACACACAGTTTGTGTCTTACTACCTAAATTGTCCTTAAACATTGTGTGAAGACAAATAAACATTTTAAGTTCCTACATACTAACCCACCTTCAAACGACAGGCGAAACTCCGCAAAATGGTAGACGAGCAAGTCTCCGTGGGTCCCCGAGTGGAGACAGAGGAGCCTGAGCCTGCTGACCCGCTGATCACGCCAGCGAGCTCGGCCCTCGACCGTCCGGAGCCCGACCCCCGGCCTGCGCCCCCCGAGCGCCGCCTCCTCATCGGGACACTGGAGAAGCCCCGTGGATCCCTCAACGGTGACAAGGAAGCCACACTCAATAGATCAGCGCGTCTCTCTGTAAGGAACGGAAAGGACAATCCTTTTATTGGTACGTGATGTTTTATTTGACTTGTTTTATTTTACTAGTTCTGAACTCAATATTGCGACACACGTATATTTGCAAAGAACAAAATGCCAAAAATAGAATAGTGTGCGCAGGTGAGGTTTGGTTCCAAACAGTGCATGCATACAAAAAATATAAATAGGTAATCAAATCGGTCACAGCACAGGTAATGTTACGGTCACAGCACAGGTAATGTTACGACGACTTTTAGGTTTTGATTATCTCTAATTCTATCGTATTTAATTTAATGGAACCAGATGTTTTTGTAATTTACCAAGATTAACTTATTACTCTTGCTAAATTACAAAAATTTTGCAACAGTAACTCATTACTCTTGCTATATTACAAAACAGCTGGTGTTCTGTGTCATCTAATGTTATTTGGCATCTAATCCAAAATCAATATTACTTAAAAGCAGTAAGTATTGAGTCGTTCCAGAACCATCCAATAAATCCTACATTATTCGTTTAGCACTTGCATGGGCGTAGCACACGGGGGCAGGCAAGGTAAAACTTGTCACTTTATTTTCATATCAATAATATCCGAGGTTTTTCACACAACAATTTACTTCGGTAAAGCTTGCTCTATCCCATGTCGCGCCCGGCTCATGGTCCTATGCCCTATGCTCAATAAACTAACATGTTGTTTTGCTGGCGGCGGCAGGCTTTATTTACCACGCATATTCCATAATTAAGAAACATATTTTCCCTAGTAATGGTAAGAAGTGTGTGGGAACGCGCGCAAATTTTGTTTTCTTATTCAAAAATTTATCAAACAATAATCACATAATATTTACTATTGAGGTCGATATTTGTTGCAAATATAGTAAAAAAAAACCCTTGTTCTTTGTACATAACTGAGTTACATTACTAGCAATGTATAAAGAAAAAATATTCTTCGTAAAAAACTGGTAAATTTCGCAATTTGGGTATTATTTTCCTACAAGGATTGTCCTGACCGAAGATCTTCATCATCATCGGCCATTTGACGCCCACTGCAGGACATAGGCCTCTTTCGTGGTTTTCATAACCATGAGGGGTTTTGCCATAATCGCCACGCTTGGCAGGCGGGTTGGCGATCGCAGTATGCGGTTGGAATCTTAGGAAGACGCTGCTGCCCATCTCCTGGTAATTAATTTCCTTAGTCGCCTTCTACGACATCCGCGGAAGGAAATGGAGACTCCAACCGAGACTTGCCAGCCCGCCAATGGTTGCGTCTACGCCCATGAGCACTTGACTTTGATAAATGGCTTAGCAAAGACTAAGTAGCAGAACTTTGCACTGTGTTTTTGTGATGCAAAGTTCCCTAGTGCCAAGTTCGAGTACTTAATCTTATTGCATTTGTGGTGTCAAGGGAGGCAAATATTGGAAAGAGGAATTTACAATGAAAAGACAGCATTCATTCCCTAAATCATATCTTAGAACTAACCCGGGTCCTCTCACACATTATACACTAATTAGTCAACTAATTTCGTCTCTCTTCATACTTTATATGTGGATAATGGGAGTTCAGACATTTAGATGTTTGTCACGAAATCTGCTTGAAACAAAATTAATTAAATATGGTACACATATAGATAATGTCCTAGATAGTAACTAGTGTTACCATATTAGATTTTCGAAGTATCAGGGCTTTTATGGAAATAAGCGGCACTGACTTAAAATGAACAACACGATTCACTTCATCAATTTCACTTTATTTATAGTACTGCATAATAATTTCAGACATGTACAATTTCAACTTTTAACCCAGCATAAATTCTTAAATTGGGCAGAGCTTCCGCCCGATCACATCGAGCGCCAGAACAAGAATGCCCGTCTATCGATGAGCCCTCCTTTTCATAGACTGTAGGCGCGCGCATGGCATTGGTTGTTCTTGGCGCCAATGTTTGACAAATCCTTTTAAAATACAATTCTACGCGAATGACTGCTTTTAAAATAAATAAATATTCTAAATGATTTTAAATACGTCTCATAAATCACCGGCTGTCTTAAAATCAAGTCTAATCGTAAATTAAATTATACATTTGCCGCAAAAATACCGGAAATCACGACAGACTGCAGAGTATTGTGCCAAATTGTATACAATTTGATCACGATTGCGACGGGCAATACTAGTAACAAAAGATACGAACGAAAATACTGACAATACCTACTGACGCACAGCTGTGCATTTTCGTATCATTTAAGAATCTGGTGATTTCCCATACGACAGATGACGACAATAAAGAGAACCAAGCGAACGGAAAGCTCGACTCCCCAATCAAATGGTCGACGCAAAACGGCAGTGACAGTGGTACCTACGCCGAAATTGGCAACGGGACCACCTCCACGAGCGAGAGAAACGTCCTGGACCCAAACGATAGCTCGGAGGAGGAGGTGCCATTACCTGATGCCATATCGCCGGGCAGGAGTAGCGACGGGCCAGAGCCAAGGGCTGATATCACAGCGCAGCTTGAAGGAGGTAGGTCAAAAAACATGTTTTATTTATTTAGTGATACTTTTATTGCGGGTAGCGGAGCGGTAGAATGGCGACTTCTCATTCGGGAGGCCGTGGGTTCGAGTCCCGGCATGTACCGATGACTTTGTTTTGTAAGTTACGTACATTTGTGAAGTTATAGTAGCAATACCACTCGCTAACGGTGAAAGAAAACATCGTGAGGAAACCTCAGTGTCCGAGGTGTTCACATACCTCAGCACTTGAAATTGCTTATCGGCGGTGGGTACGCGCGGTAATTAAGCTCATACTCTCTCTCTCTCTGAGAGAAGGCCTGTGCCCTGCAGTGAGACGTATATAAGCTACATAAAAAAAAACTTTTATTGGACCTACATTAAAAAAAACACAAAAAAATCATGTTCATATTATCTTGCTGTTCTCATCCTATCCAACCTATGAAAAAGGCCTATTGTTAAGCATTGGCCTTTTCCCCATAACGCCGACCCCACCGAACAATGACATCCATTGTACTACAACCGCTGTCTTTTTAATACTTACGTATATCTGTAAATCACCATATTAAGCTTTGCGATATTATGAATTTAAATATTACAAAAATAAAAAATACGACTGTCAGTTTATTTAGATAATCTATTATGCCCGGGATAACAGAAGGATTCACATACCTACCGGTTGGTAGAATAAAGCAACCGACAAAACCTTAATGAACTCTTAAAACACTTCTGTTCTGTTCAAGATAGTATTTTTTTTGTTTTATTGTTTTTCGTGTAACTTGTTTGTTTACTTTTCTGTTAACATTTTAATAAATTTTAATGTCTTCTTTCTTTCCGTTTCGTGTGTGCACTCGTGTAAAAACAATATTTCTTTCTTGTGCAAAAAGTATGGAAAATAAAAAAGTTGATCACCTGTTAACTGACTGTACTTACCTATAGACAAGATACTCATCAGCCAGAGCATGAACTCAATAAAACCGAACCCCAACCAGCAAATTTTCTCAATAGTTGTATTACGCAACTTAGAAGATTATGGCTCTAATGTAAGCCATGTTCATCTCACCGGTAATCTAAGGGATAAATAGTTCTTAACTAGTCGCCTCCACCTCGTTTGTTCGTTGAAGTACGCGGACGTTCCGGCGTTGTAAAACTTCCCCTGTAGGAACTGACCGGAGAAATTGGGAACTTTCGTATGGATTTAAGCGTACGGACCTGCAAAGTTTTTTGGCCACGCTCTGCACTTTGTGCCCAAAAAAGCATACGGAAGAAATAATAAAGAAATTAATTTCAAAAACATAAGTATAGAGCGGTGATAGCGCAGCAGTAGAACTCCTTATATTCAGAAGGTCGTGGGTTCAAGCCCCGTGCATGTACCAATGACTTCGTTTTCTAAGTTACGTACATTTATGAATTTTTAGTAGCAAAACCACTCGCTAACTGTTAAGGAAAACATCGTGAGGAAAGCTGAGTATCACATAACTCAGCGCTTGGAATTGCCAATCCACGTGGTGATTAAGCCCATACACTCTCTCTGAGAGAAGGCCGGTGCCCTAAAGTGGGACGTACAAATGTGGATATACTTAACAAAAACTATATATAATACTTACAACTAAAAGAATAAATCCGTCGTATTCATCAAGTGCTCGATGATTTAATTAGCGCGCCTCTCGTTCCTGTCGCCGACCATTCTCATCGAGCCACTACCGCCAACGTGCTTTAGATCGCTTCATCGACATTTATTAGTCGCTGCAATGCACCCTTTAACAAGATCCCCATATACTAGTCATGGGGAATACTACTAGTCAGTAAGAATAACGTTTACTTTGGGGAAACTTCAAAATCGCGCATACTAAAGTTACCACTTGCGGGATTAAAATGTACGGAACAGCTGATATTTTTCGCCATGTCAAAGTTTTGCTCATAGTAAAATTACCATTTTAGCTTGAACCCTGTATATCCCCTACCTGTCAGACGCATCTTCGCCTAGAGCATTCGCGATATATTACGTTGGCAAAATAGATGCCAATCTCTCCATTTTCATAATCAAAATAGTCTGTATTGATGACATCTTGCTGCGAGCTCTGAAGTCTCTCTATGGACAGATTAATTCTATGCGTTAGAATCAATGGGGCGTATTTTAGCATCCACAAGAGTGTGAGACAAGAATGTGTCGCATCCCCGTGGTTGTTCAACTTATTCATGGACAACTGCCTGACTGATTTGAAAGAGAATGACTGTGCTAGTGGTACGCCTATAACCGGTCTTGTTTTAATTTTGTTCACATCGTCGGTCGAAGACCTGCAGACACAAATAACAATAAATGGACGAGGAATTTAATTCAGTTTAAGACCAATGCGAGTAAGACGAAAGCTGAGGACGAAAGTGATGGTCTTCAAAAAGATGATGAAATGACTGAGTGCAAGATAACGATTAGAGGTGAAAGAGTGGAATAAGTGAAAGAATTTGTCTATTTGAGGAGCCTGTTTACGAGGGATGGGAAGTCGGAAGGTGATATAGAAAGAAGAGTAAAAGCGGGAAGTTGTGGGAACGATGCCTTGTACTCCTTCGTGAGTTGTCTGGCTACTCCAAAAGAGCTAGATTGGCTATCCGTAATAGAGTGCTGGTCTCAACACTTATGTATGGTAGCGAAACTTGGGTATCGCGAAATAATCAAGAAAGTAGGATTAATGCAGTAGAAGTGAGGTCCTTGAGAAGTATTGCGTGGTGGTACTTTTAATGACAGGATACGCAATAGTTTGATTAGAGAACGTTGTGGGCTGAAAGAAGATTTAGTGCCTAGAATTGAGAAAGGAATATGGCGTTGGTTTGGACACGTGGAGAGGATGAAGAAAGAAAGAGTCACAAAACAAATATATCAAGCGAATGTGGGTGGAAGGACCGGTAAGGGATGTCCCAGGTGGACATACTTTGACCAAATAGGGGATGTATTAGCAAAGGGCAAGATAAAAAGTATCCGAAACTGGCGTGCTTGCATGCAATAATGGACGTTGATGATAAATGATGAAAGTGATCTATCAGGATCGTGGCAAGTGGCGGTCCCTGGTCTCTGCCTACCCCTCTTGGATTCAGGTGTGAGTTAATGTTATGTTATGATAACATCTTCGTCATCTGTTCAGAGACGGTTTAAGAGTCTACTTTTAATTTTTACAATAAAGATACTTTCGTAATTTCGGATTGGCAGAGCGAAAACCTGGCCGGACTTTTCAGATCAAAAATGAAGTAAGTGAATCCAGAATTAAGCTAATAAAGATTTTTGAGTTTCAATTTTTCACTCTTCTATATTTTTACACAAGTAGCGCAGCTACATGCCAGAAAAACTAATATACTCTTAAGTAAAACATACAGCAGTTTCCGAAACGGAATCTCTCAACAACATGCTTATTTCCCGCTACATTACAAAATGCAAGACCTCTTTGAATGGTTTTTCTGAACAGTCTTTTCCGAGTCGACTGCTCGCCTATACACTTCTGTGCACTAATGAGCCTGTAGCCCAAGGGAATAAGCTCATTTGCGGAACATCTGTACGCCGCGGGTAGACTTCGAGGGTAAAAACTTGGCTGCCGTTATAATTTGTCATTTAATTCGTGGCACTACGCTACGTTTTCATTAGACGCTGTGTCAGTGAGCGCCCTCTGGGTCACGCTAATTATTACGGATTTTATGTAAAGTGCTGCTGCCGTTTTCAGTGTTTAGATCTCTTTGCGAGAGGTCGCTTTAACATCCACGTTTGGGCGTTAGCGGAAGAGCATTGAATTGAGATATTTCCGGTTCGTAAGGTTTTTGACACCTTTCAAAGAGGGTTTACACGGTCAGGTCAAGTTACGTGTTTCTTTGTACCATTTTTTATGCAGTTCACGGACTGACGGGATCAATAGCGATTTGATTTTTTTGTTTGTGAAAATAAGCTCGCAGTTTTCTCATTCTGAAAATCTCATCTACAATTTCAATTAAAGATTAGAGATTACCTTTAATTAAACAACATAATAAACACAAATCTCCAGCAAGGAATCCTTAAAACTTGCAAAGCCGTATTGACTTTAATCTAAGTCGAGAGCATAATCGGATTCGCCGAAATTGCAAAGCGTCTTCGTGCAATTTATGGACTCTTTGGTGAGAGCTGCCCGATAATTCGAGACGACAGGGCCTTTACTCGAGACAAATCGTTCGCCACGAGATTTGGAGAAAATGTGCTTACGGAGTCCTTTGTCAATCGAGGTTATATAAGCAGCAACCCGACTGCTGAGCATTAACTACTAAGTAGAATCGAAATTCAACAATATAGGTAACCTAGACCTACCTAGGTTGGTCCCACCTACTGAGTAGTTAATTCTCAGCAGTCGGGTTGTCGATTATATTTTATTATATTCTTTTTGTTGCACTAACCCGTGCTGAGGACAATTTTAAAAAACTATTTAAGTGGCTAAAAACTCCACCCATGCCGGGAATTGAACCCGTGACCTTTGGCTAACCGTGCCAGCGCTCTCCCAACTAAGCTACTGGGCAAGTGCAAGCATCGGCGAAATTTCGAGCCTCTTTACAAACTTCTCTGTATTACGTAAAGGCAGTGACAGGCAGATAAAAGCAGCAACGACTTCTATATTTAATAAGTTTTTTATTTTTGACTATTTAGAAACTCAAAACATTTATTAGCTATAAAAACTGTTTACTTAATGAACGTCAAAGCTGTTAATTTCAGAATTAATGGATTATGGTGAGAAGAACCTAACAAAGAAACTCTACATTTATTCATTAAAAAATACATTTCTATTTAATTAACAATTTTTATGCATTATCTTAACAAATGTATACCAAACTAAAAACAAAGAAGGGCGTCACTGTCAAGAAATCTGGTAAATCGTACAACACCGTTCATATTTTTGCATTATTTTGCGTCACCTTGCTTTACCGATCACATTTTCTTTTAAAATCGTTCGTTCGTTTCAAGATCAAGAGAGTAGATGCATCGATCATCAGCTCATTTGCTGCTTGATCGAATTAGCGCAAATCCCACGGAAATTGAAGGATTTACTCCATTTATTGCTTCAGGTTTCTTTTTTCGCTTAGGCAACTTAAATAAATCTGTCCATAGCAGCGAAATTAGAAGTCACAAGTTCTAAGTTCTTGTGAATAGGGATACAATAATTGAATAGCTGCATACTGGTTGGTCACTCATCAGTTGGTTTCCATTTCCATTATTTAGTTATACTATTCAGTCGCAATTGATTCAGAGTTGTCCACAGTATAGCTAAATGAGTAGAAAGAGGCTTCAATAAAATAGCGATAGCTGGTGGAGAAATAAATCAGTGATAATTTTAGGGTTCCGTAGCTGAAGGTTTCAAATGGCATCTTAATATGCCTAGGCGTATCTTTAATCGAAGAAAAGAGGTAAGAAAGAAGGAAAGAATCACAGAACACAAAAAGAAGGAAAGAATCGTCACATTCCTTAAATGCTGCGCAACGCTAACGAAATTCATAAACATCCTAACTGCAGTAGAGATGCTTCTCTATCTAAAACATTACAAAGCTCATCATTTGTTACTATTACAAAAAAAATAATAAGCCAATGGTTTGCTAGGTGCCAGTCCTTTTTAGTCAGTACCCAAATGACACCTAATAAACAGTGACACGTCGCTCCCGCACTAATTGTACTGTACAGACACCGTTGTTAATTACAGTATATTTTGTTCATCAGTCAGCATCACCCGACGCCGCGGCGGCGAACCGTCGAACACACCTGCGACCGAGCGAGGCATTATGTACAGCGTAGGTGCTTATTTACACTACATCCTTTAATGGAGGGAATGCAAATAACGCCCCTTGCATCGTTTTGCATTAGATATATTATAATTACTAATGCGGACCCGTTGATTGTCGCCACTGATATTGAGTGTGTAAAATCTGTGATCAGCGGAAAGCTACGCAGAAATGTTCGTTTTTTTTTTAAATTGGGAAAGGCTGTTACAAAAGTAAGTCAGTGTAAAAGCGCAAGTTCGTATTAAACATGTGTTGCAAACATTTCTACAAACTTTAATCGAGAGAAATGTAAATGTCAGCCAAAGTCAAAACTATGTAGTTTCGCTAGCGGTGCATATAACTCCTATGTTAGCTAAGCGTGTAACTCCAAGGATGACACCTTTACTCTCAACGTCATTACAGTCATATTTTACAAGTAAGCTGTTAAGTACTTATTCACTGAAAGTCTGCTAAAACCCACAACATTGCTTTATTTAATAAATAAACAAATATGAGTTAGAAACTGTAAAATTAAACGCCATTTACCACTTAATTTTCATTTCATAAGACATTTTTGTCTCGCTTAAGTTTTACATATTTCAGTTAAAAAGTTAGACTGAGACAGAGAACAATTTATTGCGCAGCCAGAAGAAATAATGAAATATTAATTTCAAGACAAACAAATATATTATTTGACGACGGCACTGTACCAAAACGTGTACAATCGATTTGTCTGGAGTGCGGAGCCGGCCATCACGTGACGGCTTCCACTTCCACTTTATAACGATGTTTACATCGTTGTAACTTTTCTATAAAATGTCGCTGCGAGCGGCTTTGAAACGTTAACTTTCACGCAAATACATTGTATATTATTTTTTTATTGCCAATATAACACTTCACACAGAGAGCGGCAGAGGTCAGGGTTTGCCACTGGTCACGATCCCGACAAACCTTTTTCGCTTCATCAATATTAAGTTTATTAGAAATAGTGAGCTGTGGTAGCGGAGCGGTAGAACGCCGGCTTCTCATTCGGGAGGTCGTGGGTTCGAATCCCGGCATGTACCAATGACTTTGTTTTCTAAGTTACGTACATTTGTGAAGTTATAGTAGCAATACCACTTGCTAACGGTGAAGGAAAACATCGTGAGGAAACCATAGTGTCTGAGATATTTACATACCTCAGCACTTGCTACGTACAATGGCCCAACTATGAGGCTAAGTGCGGAAATCTCCAGTCGAACTAGAACTATTAAGTTTATTCTAGTCTTAGGACTGTTCTTACGTGGAGCATGCTGTCTCGCTCGCAGAATGTAAAATTTTTTGTGATTTTAATAAAATGAGATGGATGGATTGGATGAGCGTGGTCTGAGAGTTTGATGGATAATTCAAGGCATACTTTTTTATCCTGTACTAAGTTTTTTATTGCTACGTATATGAAAACAAAAATATATTTAAAATGTCCGTAATTGGATTATACATCAAATACTTTTTAATATATTATTTAATATATTAAAAATATTAAATCGTGCAGCAATCGTGCAGACAGCATGCTCCACGTAAGAGCAGCCTTAGGTATTTAAAAAAAATATTCGGTATTTGATAGATTGTTAAGGCACGTTGTAGGGATTAGCTTACGCGTCTAGCGCGATTCTATTGCCTAGCACCCTACTCTTTCTATCAATGCAAAAAAGACTTACGTTTTGTCCAAGCTGAACCACTGAAATCCAATTTCATAACACTTTCATGTTATCACGAACGAAAACATAAGATTGGTTCACCATTATTTCAAAGCTAATACGTATTTCTAATTATTTTTCCACTTTTCACATTGTAAATATTGTATTTTGCTTTACTGTCAATGATTCAACTGGTAGTCAGATAATTCTTTTATTTGAATATTGTTCTTTATTTTTCTAAATTATGTCAAATAATCGTCATACTAAGAATGTCGAATAAGGAAACTTCTGGCCTATGGAGACTTCTAGAAGACTACTCGCATTCTAAATCAAAATTATGAATTTAATGCAAGAAAGAGAAAGAAGATCTAGAATTTGAAATTATGGATTTGGAACAGGATCCAGAAACTTCCAGAAGAATTCTGACGCAGATTCAGATCAAATTTGAATATTGGAATCGAACTATTTTTGGGGTATAAAAGCCGCCCAAGAAGGCTTTCATAGTCAGTCTCACTTCAGTTCTACTTGAGAGTCTTACTTGAGCTCTACTTGAGTCCTACTTGAAGAATCTTACCTGAGTGATACTTCAAGAATTACCTGAATTCCTGTCTTACTCTCCACGGCCTGTCTCCGTCACTTACCTGCCCGTCTCCACGGCCTGCCTTCGCAACTTGCCTGCCCGTCTCCACGGCCTGCCTGCACAACTTGCCTGTCCGTCTACACGGCCTGCCTTCGCAACTTGCCTGCCCGTCTCCACGGCCTGCCTTCGCAACTTGCCTGTCCGTCTCCGCGACCTGACTCCACGGCCTGCCTCTCCGGCCTAAGGTTGCTTTTGTACATATTTTTTGATGTTTTTATTATTATTAAGTTTTTTTGTTTAATTATAGGTTAGGGGGTTTTGATGATTACATTTTTACATTTCTAAATCTCTCTTTTTATTTCTTTAGCTTCCGTTACCAAGGGTTATGCCTTCACATAACCCTCGGTAACGTGACAGTTTTGGCGCCCAACGTAATAATCATCAGAACCACCTTTTCAAAATTCTAAAGTAAAGCTTTCTTTGGCATATTCCTTTCGGCCCCACTAATCTTTTTATAATTTATTTTTCTTTCTGTAAAATGTCTCGAACTATTAATTATCTTAACTTGAATAAGCCTGAATTGGAATATGAAATACGTATTCGCCTAGAAACTCCGGCAGAATCCCTTGTGAATCTTAAAAAACAAATCGATCCCCTCACTAAAACCACACCAGCACATGAAATTGTAACTTCTACCGTTCCTAATGATATTGACATTGATCAGGCCGAAGTTACTTTCCGCTACATTCAGTCCAAATTACAAACATTAGAACAAAAATTTTCAACATTATTATCAAAAAAAATTGAAACTTATTTGAATCATCTTTACTTCCGCTTGGAGCGTATTGAAGTAGACTCAAACCCTACCCTCCAAGAAAGACTGACGAATCTACAATCCGAATTAACAATGCTAGAAAAAAGATTCGAAGATTTATCCTTCACCTCTGCTCAATCCTCTCCTTGTCTTCAGGAAATTAGATCTCTTCCTATGTCTAACCCTAACGTTACTCCTACCCCCTCCCCTAGTCAAGTCCTCTCACCAAATACTATTTCAGAACTTAAGAAACTCACATACAATGGCACTTCTTGCCCTAAGTCCTTTTTAATGAAACTCGAGGAATTTAGGATTTCAAGACAGATTCCTAAAGATAGACTCCTCGATCAATCTTACGAAATCTTTGCTGATAAAGCACTCCATTGGCTTAGATTTCAGAAAACTCGCCATCACGACTTAACGTGGGATCGTCTTTGTGAACTTTTAATTAAAGATTTCGGCGATACGGATTATGATTTTAAACTCCTATCCGCCATTAACTCTCGTACACAAGGAGAATCTGAAACAATTATTATCTACGTCTCCATAATGTCTGGCATGTTTAACCGTTTAACTAATAAACTTTCCGAATTTGAACAACTCAAAATCCTACTTCGCAACATTCGGCCATGTTATTCTGTATTCGTAGCTCTTAACGAAATTACTTCTATCGACTCTCTTATCTCTGCTTGCCAGAACTATGAACACATTTTAGACAGGGACCGCAATTTCAAAGAACCTAAACCAACCGAAAATTCCCTTGCACTAGAATTTAGTTATTCACCTGCCCCTAAACCTTCCTCAATTTCGAGCGAAAAATCACCCCACACCCCAGGATTCTACAAACCTAACTCCTACAAAAGACAGGTGAATTCCATCTCGAAAAAATTCACCACTAACTTATTTTGTCTCCGCTGCCGTACTAATGGCCACTCATTGAGTTCTTGTCCTGAACCTCGTTTCCTAGTTTGCTTCAAATGTGGCCTCAAAGGTTACAAAGTCTCTGACTGTCCGAAATGTAACAGCAATACTTATAAAGGCTCTCCTAACACTTCAAAAAACTAATTACGCACGACTTAGATAAACCCTCCAACTTTGATCCCGAAGATTGGCAGAACTGGCTTCATAGCCTCAGAAATTTCTTTCAACTCTACAAAACCTCTACTATTCTCTATGAAAACGAGAAGGACTTTGCTAGGCCCTTTCTTAAAATTCTCTTGAATAGTTCTCCTTTCTTCGGATTATTGGATAGCGGCAGCTCAATTTCAATACTTGGTAACAATTCTCATCTCGAAATCTTAAAATTGGGCTACACCTTATCCAAGTCGTGCTCTATTTTTGTTGCTACAGCTGATAACCATAAGGTGAAATCGCTTGGCTATATTGATTTACCCATAACATTTAACAATCAATTGCACATAATTAGATTTCATGTATTTCCCGAAATACATCCTTCTATTATCCTTGGGGTAGATTTTTGGAAAGAATTTAACCTTGTTCCCAACATTCTTAGCCCCGCCTTCTCCCAACAACTACAGTGCAATGTAGTTACTTCTGTAGATAAGAAAGTTTTACCTTACAATTTCTTAACTGCTGAACAAAAAAATATCGCTGACGATATTATTGCTCGATTTAAATTAATTTCATTCGAACAAATGGGCGAACTTGGACGTACTGATCTGATTTATCATAAAATCGATACTGGTGACAATCTTCCAATCAAACAACGATGTTATAGACTTTCTCCTGAAAAACAAAAGGCACTTATTAACGAAGTTGATAAAATGGTGAGCTGGAAGGTCATCGAACAATGTGAAAGCCCTTGGCTATCTCCTGTCCTCATAACTCCAAAGAAAAATGGAGAATGGCGTTTTTGCGTAGATAGCAGAAAACTAAATTCTATTACTCGCCGCGATGCCTATAGCCTCCCTTTTATGAATGAAATATTAGACCACTTAAAAAATGCTAAATATCTTTCTAGCATTGATATTGCTAAAGCCTTCTGGGAAGTTCCTTTAAATGCCGCTGATAAAGATAAAACTGCCTTTTATGTTCCCGGTAGAGGAATGTACAGATTTACAGTCATGCCTTTTGGTCTGACGAATGCTCCTGCTACTCAACAAAGACTCATGGATACCTTGTTCACACCTGAATTTGAATACAAGGTGTTCTGCTATTTAGACGATATAATTATCGTTAGTTCAACTTTTGAAGAACATATCTCTCTCTTACTCAAAGTCCTCGAGAAACTAACTCATGCTAAACTCACAATTAACTTTGAAAAAAGTCAATTCTTCAAAAAAGAACTTAAATATCTTGGCTACGTAGTCGATGAATACGGTTTACGTGCCGACCCTGATAAAATCCGTGCTATACTCGATTTCCCAACTCCAACCTCGAAAAAAGAAGTCAGACGATTCCATGGCACCTGTAGTTGGTTCAGACGCTTCATTCCTAATTTCAGCACCTTAGCCGCTCCTCTCAATAAACTCTCGGCAACTGGAAAGAATGCCCCAAAATTTTGTTGGACTCCTGAAGCTAACGCTTCTTTCTTAAAACTAAAAGAGTTGTTAGTAACTACTCCAGTTCTCGCCTGCCCAGACTTTAATTTACCTTTCGCTGTTCACTGTGACGCATCTAACTACGGCATAGGCGCAATGCTAACTCAGATACAAAATGGTAAAGAAGTTGTTATTGCTTACATGAGTAAAACTCTTAATAAACATGAACAAAACTACTCCACTACCGAAAAGGAGACTCTAGCTGTCATCACTGCCCTTGAACATTGGCGATGTTATCTCGATAATGGCAAAAAATTCACTGTCTTCACTGATCATGCTGCCTTGAAATGGTTTCTCAATTTATCTAATCCTTCCGGAAGATTAGCTAGATGGGCTATTCGTCTCTCAGCCTTCAATATTGATCTTAAACATAAGCGTGGGAAGGAAAATGTTGTTCCAGACTTACTCTCACGTGCTAATAATTCTAATTCTCCACTTAAATCGATTGCCCCAATTTCACTAGATGATGCTTCTTCTCCTGAAGATTACTACGAAAGACTTCTTCTAAATTGTCGGAATAACCCGGATAGTTATCCAAATTATACCGTCAGAGATAATAAATTACTTCGCTGCACTCACTCTCCTTACTCTCTTACTGACGATTTTATTTGGAAAGAAGTTCCCCCTCCATCTGAAAGAGAGGCACTTATTAGAGAACATCATGGTTCACCATCAGAACCTCATTTAGGAATTTTCAAAACTTATAAGAAGTTATCCTTACGATACTACTGGTCAGGGATGTTTAAAGATATATCTAACTCTATATCTAGCTGCGAACAGTGTTTAGCTTACAAACACTCCAATCATTCCCCTTACGGCCCTATGGGCAAACCCAAAATCTGTTCCAGACCATTCCAATGCATATCTCTAGACTTAATAGGCCCTTTACCGATGACCAGAAAAAGAAACCAACATATCCTTGTAGTGAATTGTTGTTTTTCAAAGTACTCTTTAATCTTTCCTATAAAAAGAGCTACAGCTTCTAACATTATCTTCTACTTAGAAAACTTTGTCTTTCTTGTACATGGTGTACCACAAACTATAATCATGGATAATGGTCCACAGTTCCAATCCAGGGAATTTCACAACCTGATAAGAAAATATAGCATTCCTTTTGCTAACTTTAATCCTAACTACTGCCCGCAAGTCAATCCTACTGAAAGATATAACAAAACAATACTCACAGCCTTAGCTTCTCTTGTTGGTGAAGATCATAGATCTTGGGACTTACATTTACCCGTAATACAGTCCGCTATGAACAATTCGGTAAATGCCGTAACAGGTTTTACTCCCTCCTTTCTTGTTTTTGGTCGCGAACCAGTAACTTCCGGTACATTCTTTTCACAAGCATATGATCTAAATGAAATTATTTTCATGCCTAGAGACATATATGCAAATAATATTGGACTACTTGCCTCAATATACGACAAGGTCCAGGTAGCTCTTCACGCAGCCCATACTAAAAATGCGGCTCGCTATAATTTGAGACATTCCTTTAAAGAATTTGACGTCGGTGATACGGTCTGGCGGAAAAATTATGTACTTAGCAATGCAGGCAATTACTTCAGTGCCAAACTTGCCCCTAAATACATAAAATGTAAAGTTGTACAAAAATTATCTCCTTTAGTGTACATATTAGAAAACCCCGATGGTACTCAAAGCCGTTGGCATATAAAAGACATTAAAGTGTAAATAGTAGCTTTATTCAATTTTTAATATTAGTTTATTTCTTTAAATAAGCTCTTTAGCTATTTAAAGCTCCTTATCTTAAACTTAGTAGTTAACATCTAAAGTTAACTACATATTCCTAGTCCTCCCTATACTAGAGAAAACTCGTATTCTACTCTAAACACTTTGGTGTTTCTTTTCTCTTGAGGTTGATTCCTCTTAATTGTAGCTCGAGTCTTCAGATAGAGCGGATGACGACTCTGAAAATAAGCCAATGTCATGAGAGTGTGACTCAATAATAACTTCTCTGGAGTTTGTGTCATTGAATGTGAACCCTACCCCAACGTACGTTTGCGAGATGTATGAATGATAGAACTATGATAGATGCGTTGAATGTGTAGAGATAGTTATTATCTAATTATTTGTTCTTTATCAAATTAGGACAAATAAAATGTAAATATTTTATCATAAATTTAAATTTAAAAAATTTTAAATAAAAAAAAAATAAAATTTTTTTTTTTCAGGGTTTTTGGGGTATTGTAGGGATTAGCTTACGCGTCTAGCGCGATTCTATTGCCTAGCACCCTACTCTTTCTATCAATGCAAAAAAGACTTACGTTTTGTCCAAGCTGAACCACTGAAATCCAATTTCATAACACTTTCATGTTATCACGAACGAAAACATAAGATTGGTTCACCATTATTTCAAAGCTAATACGTATTTCTAATTATTTTTCCACTTTTCACATTGTAAATATTGTATTTTGCTTTACTGTCAACGATTCAACTGGTAGTCAGATAATTCTTTTATTTGAATATTGTTCTTTATTTTTCTAAATTATGTCAAATAATCGTCATACTAAGAATGTCGAATAAGGAAACTTCTGGCCTATGGAGACTTCTAGAAGACTACTCGCATTCTAAATCAAAATTATGAATTTAATGCAAGAAAGAGAAAGAAGATCTAGAATTTGAAATTATGGATTTGGAACAGGATCCAGAAACTTCCAGAAGAATTCTGACGCAGATTCAGATCAAATTTGAATATTGGAATCGAACTATTTTTGGGGTATAAAAGCCGCCCAAGAAGGCTTTCATAGTCAGTCTCACTTCAGTTCTACTTGAGAGTCTTACTTGAGCTCTACTTGAGTCCTACTTGAAGAATCTTACCTGAGTGATACTTCAAGAATTACCTGAATTCCTGTCTTACTCTCCACGGCCTGTCTCCGTCACTTACCTGCCCGTCTCCACGGCCTGCCTTCGCAACTTGCCTGCCCGTCTCCACGGCCTGCCTGCACAACTTGCCTGTCCGTCTACACGGCCTGCCTTCGCAACTTGCCTGCCCGTCTCCACGGCCTGCCTTCGCAACTTGCCTGTCCGTCTCCGCGACCTGACTCCACGGCCTGCCTCTCCGGCCTAAGGTTGCTTTTGTACATATTTTTTGATGTTTTTATTATTATTAAGTTTTTTTGTTTAATTATAGGTTAGGGGGTTTTGATGATTACATTTTTACATTTCTAAATCTCTCTTTTTATTTCTTTAGCTTCCGTTACCAAGGGTTATGCCTTCACATAACCCTCGGTAACGTGACAACGTTCATTTTGATATGGCTTTCAAACCACCCAAAATTCATGGTGTGTCAGCCTTCAATATTTAGTTTATGTATTCTTGTAAAAGAATAGCAGCCCAAATTTTACTTATTGGGGAATATTCAAGTAGGTTATTACCATATATATCTCAGTAACGTCACTCCATTTCCTTCCGTGGATGTCGTAGAAGGCGACTAAGGAAATCAATTACCAGGAGACGGGCAGCAGCGTCTTGATGAGATTCCAACCGCATACTGCCATCGCCAATCCACATGCCAAGCGTGGCGATTATGGCGAAACCCCTCATGGTTATGAAAGAGAAGGAGGAGGAGAAGGAGGCCTATGTCCACGAAGGAGGCCTATGTCCTGCAGTGGGCGTCAAATGGCTGATGATGATGATGATGATGATGATGATGATGATGATGATGATGATGATGATGATGATGATGATGATATCTCAATATGCTGAGGTCATTACCTAGATAGTTAGAGGACGTGGGTTCGCTTCCCACTGGGGGCCGCCTTATATTTGTACAAATGGCCTTAGTTTGTTCTAGTCTTAAGAAACTCTCCCTAGTGGCAGCGGTCAAGAGACAATTTTTTATATACAGTAAATATTTATTATAGCCGTCTTCTAATCCTTGTAATATTATAAATGTGAAAGTTGGACATTTGGATGTTTGTTACTCAATCACGCAATAACGACTGAACGGATTTACATGAAACTTGACGTACAGATAGGCAAAGACTTAACATAATTGATACCTAAATTGAGATACAGCATACTTGATATATCCCGCTAATGCTTTCCCGCGGGATAATATTTATTTTAAATTTAAAATAGATGTGCAAGAATCGTAAAAACGGATTCTGTAGCGGTACGAAGCTCGCCAGGACAGCTAGTATATAATGTATATAAAAATCTCGTGTTTGTTATCGGACTTCTCCAAATTGGCTTCACCGATTTTTACGATTTTTTTTGTGTATATTTGGTATGTCTGCGAACAGGTTCTAGGTTAATTAATATCGCAAATGCCAAGTCAGTCAGCATAAATATAGCGATTAAATTAATTTCATATGTTACACAAACATCTTTTGTTATGAGACCAAAGCTAACTTAAATTCCAATAGAGAACAGCTAATATTCAGAGCTGGTATTGTAAAAAAATTGGTTTGTATTGATAAATAAAATAAGCCCTCTACGTTTCAAAATAACTGTAACAAGATAATTTAGCAAGAAACTGGCAATATCCCAATTAAAAATAAATAAAATGTATTTATATTTGGTTGCAATGCTCATATTATTCTAAACTAAAACAACAGAATACAGACAATAAAAAACGGCAGAAAAGCACATACATAGATACACTATTAAATTTACCTGTCGCAGGAGTGACGGATAGATTGACAGTCGAATCAGCCCGTAATCATTGCCAGGCGGTGCTGGTGCGGACCTGCATCCTGCCCGCTAGGGACGCTGCATTCTAGAAACAATGAAACTATTCTTGCACAAAAAAAAATTAAATCTCATTCGATAGGATATGTTAAAACCGTAAATAACTTTGGCAGTTTGTTTTCTCTGCTACTAGTACTTTTAGAGTTACGTACCTCAAAAGGAAAAATCGGCACCCTAACAGGATCACTTTGTTGTCCGTCCGTCCGTCCGTCCGTCTATCTGTCAAGAAGACCGATTATCTTGGGATCATGTACAGGTATCGAGCTGAAATTAAAACTATATACTTAGGTCTACAGTCTCTTGAAGCTGTGAAACAATCATAACCTGGTAAGCAAAGCTCTTCAAACGTAGAGTCCGCACCACCGCTGAAGTCCATTGAGCTAAGACATTTTCGTTGTTATGTCTATACGCACATGGTCTTCTCCGTGGGATATGAGTAATGGTGCGTGCTCTACCGCCTCGTTCGATTTAAACCTTTTTAAACGTCAGAGATAAAAAGTTAATATAGACAACATAACAATACTAATAAAATATAAAACTCCCAGTCACAGTTCCGAAACGTAAAAATTTAACCTCTATTTGTCCGGTGCTAAAAAACCGAAATTAAAAATACAATGTTTCCTAAAAAATATTAACAACTAGATGACCCCGTGAACTTCGTATCACCTACATCAATCTTTTTTTCTCTCTCTGTTTAAACCATCCCCTCCACAAACATAAAAAAAGAAAAATTAACCAAATCCGTTCTCGAGTTGTAGCGAGACAAACGAACAGCAATAGTTTTATATACATGTATATATATATATGGTACATAATACTTAATGTTTTTTTTTTGTTTCAGAATCTTATTACATTTCGGAACGCAACTATCCGTAGTTATTTTGAAAGTTCGTGTTAATGTTTGTATATTGAATGTTCACTTCTGACAATTTCATTCTAAATAATAAATTTGATCACCTTTGTCCAGTACTAATTTTGCTTACATTGCATCAGGATTATTTTTATAATTCTTGTTAGCAAAACATTAAGAGACTTATACAAAAAGAGACACAATTTTGCACACCGTGTAACCCTGCGGAATTATTTACGCAAATTTAGGCGCTTCCCACGGTAACAGGTAGTGTATATAATAATAATATTTAATAATAATTATATTTGTAATATTTCCGACGGGTAGTGCGTACACTGACTGGTTCTTCATAACCTGGTTAAATGTATCCGCCTGTGTGGTAAAACCACAGTACAATGGCCTCTCAGCTTATTGTGATTTTCTTAGCCCCCCATGGACTTACATACTTAAGTGCCTGCACATTTCGAGGCAGCTTCAGGTTCGCGGCGTCAAAATGGTGGAATGACATACCTCCTCCTATCAAGGTCCTTACCAGCAGCTATGCCTTTAAGGTCAAACTTAAGAGTTATTTGTTGAGTATCCAGAAAACGTCAACCTTTCTTTCTTTTTCAGCATTAAATGCTTCTCCTTCGAATGCTATATTTCCTTTGCACAATTTAAGGTCATGTTCTACTAGGTATTAAAGCGTATGCAGTTTATTAGCAATTAGTTTTTAGCGTATGCTAAGAATGTATTTTTTTGTTCATATATTTTGTTAAGTATCACTTTTTTTCTATTTCGATTGAAATTCCGTTAGTTACCAAAGGTCCGTGCCCATTATAGCAATTATTTTTCAGTGTAGGTACGTATGCTACGAATGTATTTTTTTTAAATATATTTTATTAAGTATCACTTTTTTCTGTTTCGGTTGAAACTCCGAGAGTTAGCAAAGGCCCGTGCTAAAAATCAGTGCTGTGGGCAAAACCGCAGCGTATACTGAGCTCGAGGCCATTTTACCGCTGCGTAGACATACCCAGGGCCGATTATTGGTTTTGGGATTATTTTTCTTTTCTGTCTTTGTGGTGATAAATAACTGTTTTTCTTCTTTCTTTTTCTTCTACTTAAGCGTGATGTTATGTAGCCTATATGTTACACGGAAACCTAACCTATAATTCTGGTGAGTCTTACTTCATTCCGATAAGTGGTATTTGCGCGATGCAAAAAAATTTAGTGAGGCAGACATATATCAGACAGAGACAAAATATGCATATAATATTTTTACCTTATACCCTTATTAGAATTCAATAAACAAAATGTAAAACGTTTTTATTACCTATTACCGTCACTTGATTATCAGCATTTGTTTAGACCTGTTTTTACAGGTCTCCGAAAAAATATTAATAATATGATTCTTTTACTTTTTCTGAGTTTTTTTTTTAACATTGTCACTCCAATCTAAGCCTGAAGCAAGCACTGACACTAGCACACATCAAAAACCAAAATCGTTTTTGTTGTAGAGCCCCCTAACAGTATTATGTTTCCACAGAAGCCGCGTCTCCAGGCGGCCGGTCCGACCGCTCTCGGCAGGATGAAGTGCCGGCTTCGCCTGGTATGCTGTCAGCAGCGCAGTTGGCGCGCCGGCTGCGGATGGAGAATGAACGGCTACAGGTCAGTCAGTTGGCCTATTGGCGTAACGGAAGCATCAATTTCCAGTAATGATAACAGTAATTAAATGGTTTATTTCGACCAACGGGGATCATAAGATTATGAAACTTATTGAGAGACAATACATTAGTGTTAGTGAGTGAAATAAATATTCTTCAACTATTGTTAAAAATAATAACTTCCACACAACCAGTACAACAGACATCACATATTTTTATTATGCAGTATATGGACCTTTGAGCAGTAGTTTGTATACTGCAAATCGAACTTGCTCGCAAACACAAGGGAAACTTTCAAGAAAAAATTATCTCATTAGATTAAAGTATAAATAATTGTGATAAATATTATTCTACATGATTAATACTTTTTGTAATATAACCTGTCGAAAAGTAAGTCTGTCACGTGGCACAAAAATGCTTTATACAAATCATTATGTATCTTTTGTAATACTTAAACTTCACTTCATAGCGTCACATTGTTCTATATTCTCCAAGTGCAAACATCCATAAAGCCACTGTCCTTGACACATATTTTTAGTCCATTGCCCTTTCTAGTTCGCAAATACAAAGGCATAAAAACTTTGAGGCTTCAAACTACTTACGTCAAACGACTTACGTTTGAAACATGATTGTGTGAATACACTTACAGATAGTCATTTTATAAAGGTCCCGGGTTCGAATCCCGGCCGGGGATAAAAAAAAGCCCCACGTCTTGGATGTTTACATGTTTGTGACGTCGCTGTTTCTGGTTCCCACGACACAGGGTATCCTAGTGTGGGGCCAGAAGCAATATATGTGCCTGTATGTAAATGTTTATGTTTAGATACGCATTCTAAGAATATATTTTGATAAAACGATAGTTTGGCTTCACGTTTCTAGTCTAACACGTTTTCACTCTGACTGTATTTCTGGGCATCACCATCGATCCAAAACTACAATGGGGTCCACATATTGTAAAATTAGCACACAGACTTAGCTCTGCAGCATATGCAGTGAAAAGAATTAGGGAACTCACTGACGTTGCAACTGCTAGGCTTGTTTATTTTAGTTACTTCCATAGTATTATGTCCTACGGTATACTACTATGGGGCCGGGCAGCAGACATTGAGACTATCTTCATCTTGCAGAAGAGAGCCATCCGATTTATTTACAAGTTAGGTAGTAGGGATTCGCTAAGAGATTTCTTCAAAGAAACCAACATCTTAACAGTTGCATGTCAATACATTTATGAAAATATTATGTACGTTAGAAAAAATATCAAAGACTTCGAAAATGTTGGTGGCCACCATAATGTTAATACTAGAAATAAACATAAATTGTCATTTCCACTATTTAGACTTGCAAAAGTTAACACATCCTTTATGGGGCACTGTATAAGGTTCTACAACAAAATTCCTCAAGATATATTAGAGTTACCTCCAACGCGATTTAAAAAATGTGTTAAGCACATTCTGTGCAAAAAGGCTTACTATAACATCAAGGATTATTTAGAAGACAAAGATGTTTGGCATTAAACAGTAGATTAATATTATTTAAAGGACGATTGTGACTAGTGTTCAACACATTCATGACTAATATTTTAAGTTGAAAACTCTGTTAATTAAGTTAAAACGTGTTTTGAAAAGAATAAATGTGGAGTTTCTTTGTTAGCTTCTTCTCCACATAATCCATTAATTGTGAAACTAACAACTTTGACGTTCATTAAGTAAACATTCTGTTTTTACAATGAATAAAAATATTTGAATTGAATTGAATTGACTATAAAATAGGCAACACTAGCCGAGAAGAAAAAAACGAATTCAAAATATGCAATCATCAAAAACGTGGCTGAAACATCCGCGGCAATAATATATATATCATTTATACCTTTCACTACTGTCTCGTTACTTCCGATCCATTTAATAAAAACGTGCGTCAATGTCGGGCGCCGTCCTCTGCCCACTAAGCGTTAGAGAAATTACCAATCAAGCTAGTAACAAAAGAAAGTGGTTGGAAGTTATTTAATTATCGAGGTACAGTGTTAGTTTTAGTGATAGAACGCTGCGCCATCCATTCTCCTAGCGAGGAGAGCGCCGCCGACACGTAGCCTAAAGACACGGCTGAAAAATATTGTGTGGCAATTTTTCACTGTCTTCTGCCGACTAAGAAACAATTTAATCGAACGCAAGACGTGTGTCTACGTAGCAAGTTTTATTTTTATTTCGTCAAGTTCGTTTTTCTTTGTAGGCAGCATTAGCATAATAGACGTAGCTGCTACGCCGTAGCCCATGCTACGTGAAATGCTACGCACGAACTCCTTGTGATTGTAATTTTTATTTTTCTCGAGGCGATCATTTGAATATTACGGCCATTTTAACACCTAAATCGAGTTGTAGTTGGAGATATAAATCTAATATACTGCTACAGGGTGACTTTGAATTCATTCATCGTATTTTGAGAGAATGTTCTTTTCAATGTGAAAAACAGTATTATTAATGATTTATCAGTAAACAACATATTTGTAAATATTCGCGATTTCCAACCTTTGGCTCCAAACTTTGAATCCAAATTCACGTTAAGTACCGTAACGTTGAAAAATCTGCGTAAATAATTAAAAAAGCAATTGAGTTGGCCGGAGCCGACCATAAGCCGCTCAAAACTTCTATTTTTTATTTTTATTACTTTTTTTGATATTGTTTATTTATGCTTTAGGAAATTAATTTTGGGTAATAAAAGTTTTTTTTTTAACCAGTAAGTTCTTTCAAAACTAGCTACCATAATCATGTTTAGAATGTCCCCTTAAAATACGGTGAACGAATTCAAAATCCCCCTGTAGAATATGAGATTTAAATATTTACCGAGTTAATTTACCTGTACCGGTTCACCAATTCCGTTAGTAGGGTTTTCGAGACTCTACATTATCAACTTTGCCTTTTTAGTGTTCCGTACACTAAGGGTGCCAAATGGGACTTATTACTAAAAATTCACTGTCCGTCTGTCTGTTCTTTCCGTCACCAGGCTGTATCTCATGAACCGTGATAACTAGGCAGTTGAAATTTTCACAGATGATTTATTTCTTTTCCCGCTATAACAACAAATACTAAAAAAAGAAGAACAAAATAAAGACACAAAGACAGCGCTCGCCATCTAGCGGCCATCTACGTAACCTTCACACCGATGTCATGTCGTTAAATGTGAATGTTAAACGTTTCTTGTTGGTTTCTATAGATGGCGCTGTTTTCAAATTCGATTTTTGTCTCAAATTCAATGTTGTATAGATAATGGTAAGGAACCCTTTGTGCACGAGTCCGACTTGCACTTGGCCGGTTTTTTATCAAATTATGATCTATAATCTTCACTTACACAAAATCGTAACTCTTTTTAACCAGTACCTATTCAAAGTCATAACGAAAACTAAAACTAAAAAAATAGTTTCAGTAAACCAAGACAAATATTTTAATGGGCAATTATTTTATGATTAAGCTATAGGTTAACGTGCAAATGCTTTCCGGGTCTGTTATTCCGCACAATAAACAAGCACTCCCTCCGCACCCAGCACGATAGCAGCAATATTAATGACAAAGATTAAGTAACGGTGCACCAGATGGTGCAAGGCGAACAGGCCCGATATTGCGCGAAGCCTTGGCTTCGGGGGTTATTTATGAGATGATGAATCAAGTGTGCGAGTTACCAAGTGTGTAACTGACTCGTTTATTTCAAATTTGTTCCACGGAACTTCGTGGCAGAGGTGATATATTTCATAAACTTTTAAACTTGATGTTTATAAAAAAATCAGGTTATGAAAGAATAATTTATTAATAATATTAAATTTTGTATATAGCAAGCTTTAGTTGATGTTGATAATATTTTTTTTAATTATGACAGGTTTAGACTTGACCCCAGTCACACCTGATGGTAAACGAAGACGGGGTCTAAAATGTTACGTGTTTACCTGTACTGTACTACTTTCTGTACTGTTTACTGTAGTTTTCATAAGTATTTGGTAGATGTTAAGTGCTAACATAGGCAAAATTTTGTAAATAAATAAATTTAATTTAATTGAACGCCATTACCTTTTGACAGCTGATTTTTTTTAAATTTGTGAGCTGTTAGTGATGATTAAAAGTCAATCAATCAACTAAAACACATAATACAGTTCAAAACATTGGGTATGAAGTATCACTGAAATCAACAAGGTGTTTCAGAAAAGTTCAGTGAAACTTAAGAAGCTTATTCTTTTCATAAATACAAACAACTTTTATTATGACAGCAACTCATAATAAAACATTCGCTGTTTCGTACATACGCCAGAGCAAATAGTAAAATTTTCTATGAAATATCTTAGTGAAATTGCGAAGTTGTAGTAGCATGATCACTCGCGAGTGTATGGGAAAACATCGTGAGGAAAGCTGAGTGTCTGAGGTATTCACATACCTCACCACTGTGGGCGCGTGTTGTAATTTAAGCCTTTCTTTCTAAAATATTACTCAGCAGTTAGTCGTAAATCCCTTATAATCATAATTTACCCTACTTAATTCAGTGCTTTAAAATTTGAAGTACTTAATTTCCATCTAATTAGTTATCTTGGGGCTACTTTTACGCTATTTTATGAAACATATGGATATCACTAAAGGGTGGGCTCCATTAAAATATACTGCTGTCCGTTGAAGAGTTCCGTTCGCCGTCGCTGAAAGTCTTCATCAGATCTTCACCATATTAAAATAGGACCAGTGGGACGTTATATCTATTCCAATAAAAAAAAAATATTGTTGAAATCGGTTAAGATTTGATCAATGCAGTTATGGGAGAAGTTATCCAAAAAAAAATTTAAAAAAACATACGCGTCGAATTGATAGTTCCTCCTCTTTTGGTGTTGATTAAAAAACAACTTTTCTTCAGTATAACTAACCAATTGTCAACTTGACACAATTTTTTTATCAACTACCTATGTACTGTACAAGATGCAAAGTGGGAAAGTGCTTACGATGAGGACAATTATCAAGTTTGTTTGTTTGTTCTGAATAACAACCAAGTTCCGGGGTACATCTTAAGCAATGGAGAACTTAAAAAAATATATTCTAATCTCAGGCCATGTTACAAGGTAGGTAAGTAATGGTGATAAAGACTTTCTCTACTATTAAAATTTTTATAATAAAATCCGAAGAAAAATAGTAGGTACTGTCACGGTTATAAATACACGCTATACAAATCGGCGTAAACTATGACGTCACTTGGTGCTCGTAATACCTTATAATGTATTATTTGTGTTATTTTGTAAAATATTGTTTTTATGTGTCTACATCCTTATTAGAAAGCAATTGGAATTCAGTGGAAAACCTTTATAACTATTACCATTATTCAGTTACCAGTGCATTTTAAGATTCACGGGTCCATATGGACAAGGTATTTTGAGGCGTGCGTGGAGCCGAAGCCAAAAACACAGAGGCCTTTTACACAATTTACTCTAACTATAATGGGTGCATCTGTGATGGGTGATCTTATCTATGGATAAATTATAAGAATTTACTCAGATATAATCTCCGTTAGATAAAATAACTATTGCAAAATAGGATGAGGAAACGAAACATCCAGACTGTCGTAGTGCAATGTTAAATGGATTGGATTTCCGGGTTAAGATTTGAGACAATACAGTCGGTTGTTAACCTATTACTATTATTATTAGAGTAACTGGAGTTTTCCTATTTTCAGACCTTCAAAATACCGTAATAATATCTTTATGGTTTTTAGGGTTCCGTACCTCAAAAGGAAAAAATGGAACCATTATAGGATCACTTTGTTGTCCGTCCGTCCGTCCGTCTCTCCGTCTGTCTGTCAAGACCCTTTATCTCGGGAACGCGTCGAGGTATCGAGTTGAAATTAAAACCGTATACTCAAGTCTACAGTCCCTTGAAGCTGTTAAAAATAAAATTTCTAAGTTAACGCAAAAAAAGATACGGCCGTTTATGCCGCACAAAAATGTATATTTCCATACTTAAGTAGGGTACTTTTCGTTGACCTAGAACTATGAAATTTGGCAAGTAATATCGTCTTATATTTACTTATACAGGGAAAAATCAGAAAACTATACATTTGTAAGCAAATCATAAAAAGAAGAGTTTGAAGTTCGGGAAAAGCTCGGAAAAAACTCTGAGACTCCATTCCTGAACTATTTATAATATGTAAGTACCTACACAGGAGTTGGCTAAATAGAGGTATGGGCGACTGCCCTAACCATGTATAAACATGGTGCATAGTAATATTTAATGCCGGGTAGCTGAAAATCTGTATTTTCTGTGAAAAACGTTTCAGGAACTTTTGATATCGTCACCATCCTGCCAATAAAATCAACGAACAACGACTGAAAGGCAGAGCGATCAAACGATGTCTATCACAGATTAGAGACTATGATGTCTGACGTCTGTGTGACAGTTTTTTTTATGAAATTGAGAGTCGGTGACGTTCCTTTTCAGATTTTGCCAATCATTTCTAGAAATGAGATAAAGGCAATCTATGAAATCAAACGTAATTGGGAATATTAGGATACAAAAGTAAAATACTGCTTCTACTTAATACTGTTTTCTTTGATTTAATTTCACGTTTATTTCAATACGTTTACTGTCCGCATTTTTCGTGAAATAGAACGTTTTACTGACTGCACAGGAGCGGTGTCCGGTGTCAATGATCGGCAGGCGGAAGTTGTATGTACAACTTTTATTTAACTGAATAATAAGAACGAGTGAATTAACGAATGAATATTTTGGTGGTTATGAGCTAGTGAGATATTACTATACATGCTTAGGGCAGTTGTTTAGCCAACTCCTTTGTACGGATCCTTTAGTGGGCGAGTCCGACTCGCACTTGTCCGGTTTTTTCTTTTCAATTTCTATGTTCTTCGTGCTAAAAATGCAATATCAATCCAATCTAATTTTGAGGCAAGTTTCCCATTACTAAGAAGTGTGTACTTATTATTCTTCTCTAGGCCGAGCTAACTAGGGTGCGAAGGCTGCTGGTGGCGGCGGCGGAGCGCGGCGAGGCCGGCACGGCCCTCATGGAGCGTGCCAAAGGGGATGAGGAGGAGGTGTCACCCCTAGACCCTCAGCTTCTGGAGAAAGAGCTGCTATTGGCCAGAGAAGCCGTCAATTGTGAGTACATCTTATTTGTCTCAATGTCTGCTTATTTTTCGTCAGTAGGAAGGTCGTCCTTGTCCACAGGTTGTGAACTCGATAGATTGCATTGCCACGGGGATAAAACGGGCAAATACTGGAAGTTTGTGGAAATACCTGAATTGAAAAGTTGGTAGTCAACTATATAGCCGGCCAATTTGACTTTTAAATTTGTAATTTTGTAAATTTGTTTCTGTAATGATTTTCTGATGTACAATAAAGAATATTAATATACTGTAGATAACACAATGACTTGTTTTGGATAATGAATATTTTGGGATGTAAGAACAAGCATTAAACATATCAGACAATTTGACTTGTTTTTGTACAAATCTGTGCAAGGTGATCCGCCGTGATGCCTAGCTCACAACGTCCTCATTGGTAGACTTTTTTTTTATTATCTATTCAAGAACTTTCACAAAGTACATATTATATATAAAAAACCCTCACTCATACCTGTAAAGGTTTATCTGTGAAGTGAGTTACCCTTTGCCTAAAATTTCCTTAAGAAATATTGTTTTACGACATTTCGGCACTTGTCTGGTTCACACAAGATTTTTTCAACGCGTCCCATAATATTGTTATGACGCGGTAAAGTATGGGTAGGAAGGTATTGTAGGTTACGAAGTTATTGAGAACGAGTTTGTTTCGTCAGGGAGTCCATTCTGCCGCATTCCTCACTTACGATGGCCATCTTGACTTTATCAAAAACATTTATTATTTTATATTGTTTTAATAAACTGGCGTGATCATTTAAGTATTGAGATTTTAGATTTTTTGGCACGATAGATTTGATTAAATTTAATTGCAGTTTATAAATGTTTTCAATGTATCTCTTGAACGTCCGGCCATAGCTACTTATACTGTATCATCATCATTCAGCCACAAGAGGTCCACTGCTGGACATAGGCCTCCTCCATGGATTTCCAAAAAGCCCGGTTGGAAGCGGCCTGCATCCAGCGCCTTCCTGCCACTTGGATAAGGTCATCTGTCCATCTTGTGGTTGGTCGTCCTACGCTGCGCTTGCCGATATGTGGTCTCCATTCGAGAACTTTTCGGCCCCATCGGCCATCAGTTCTGCGTGCTATGTGCCCTGCCCTCTGCCACTTCAACTTACTAATCCGCTGGGCTATGTCGACGACTTTCGTTCGTCTACGGATCTTATGATTTCTGATTCGATCTCGTAGAGAAATTCCGAGCATAGCCCTTTCCATAGCTCGTTGCGTGACCTTGAGCCTTCTTATGAGGCCTATAGTGAGAGACCACGTTTCAGTGCCATAAGTCATCACTGGAAACACACACTGGTTGTATAATTTTTTCTTGAGCGATTGAGGTATATTAGACGAAAAGACTTTTCCAAGTTTCCCGAATGCTGCCCAGCCGATTATACCGTATGATATAATAGAATCGGCCAATGACACGTACATTTTTCTCAATATGTTATGGGGCGTTTTATGTTTTAAGTATAGATAGTTTGCACAGAATAGCCCTATCAAGGTCTATGTTTGCAAGGCAGATTTGAAGTAAATTTATAGGTAGAAATACATTTTCACAGTAGTTAATCTAACTGAATATCATATATAATGTATTTCTGGCATGGCAAAAATATTTTCTCATATAAGGTCCAAGATATTCTCCTTCCACAAATAAAGGCCCATGTTTGTCTAACATACAACTTCTCCATATTTATGACGCCGACCCTTTCATGGCACATTTTTATGTCTATTTATATGGCACTTGGGTGTCCAATGAAGGCTTCTAAATTTGAACCATACCTAAATAACTAAGATAATAAGGCTTGTTATATGAGGGCGCTTTTTACAAGAACAGCCAATTTCCAATTTTAACGAATTTCTGTTTTCGGTTTTTGGCAACACTATTCAACGAGCTGCATTAGCCTTACTAATCAGTTTTTACAAAACCTTCCTATGTCCACAGTTATTTCATCGGAAAGTTTAGGCAATTTTACAAAAAACACCAAGATTTGCTTGTACTACATTCAACTTACGTTCGTTCGTTCCAACATTTTGGAATATTTAAACAAACATTATTGACAGTTCAAATCGAAACATTTATGCGTAGCAAACAACACGTGATAAGTATTGATTACAGTGATGTACGGTATGTGATATTAGGTTTACTTATTTACCCCTGCATAGACTCAGACTCTAACAGTTATTTGACCACAACGATAATAATGCAGCCTATATACGTCCCACTGTATATAGGGACCCACACAAGCCTTTTCTCAGAAAGAGTATCTATAGGCTTAATAACCACGCGTGCCCACCGCGGCTTTTCAATTTTAAGCGCTAAGGTATTTGAACACCTCAGACACTCAGGTTTCTTCACGATATTTTACTTCACCGCTAGCGAGTGCTATTGCTACTACAAATTCACAAATGTACGTACTAATTTACAAAACAAAGTGATTGGTAAATGTCTGTGTGTTCATACAGAAAAATCTAAAATTAGTTTCGTTCGGCGCATTTGAATCGCCCCAGGATAGTTTCATCTTTACAATAACATTCAAGGCGATGTTTGTCAGGATCGTGGCAAGTAGCAAACCCTGGTCTCTGCCTACTCCTCCGAGATGCAGGCGTGAGTTTGAACAATAAACGTCAACGCTTCTGAAATCTTATGAATCTTGCGTGAAATATCAGGGCAAAAACGTCGCGAAAAAACTCGATTTCGCTTTCTAAACAATTCGTGTAAGCACCTGGATGGTCGGAGACAGGATATAGGGGAATTAGGACGCTGGTCACGTAGTCTCTTTTACGTTTGTGTTCTGAGTTCGTTTGACATTTCTCCTAACGTCATTACTTACTACGACGAAAATCGAAAGCGGCACGGAAGCATAATTGTATCCGCTGCCACCAGAATAACTGGGACACAAGTCGCAACTTACTCAGTGTTGTGTGTCTTGGAAAGTTATATCAAATATTCTTGTTAAGAATAAATACATGGGCACTGTTAGTTATTAAGGATACATTTTCCATAAAGCACGCCATTAATGTTTTTCCTACTTTTGTAAGAATTATAATTTTGGCTTTTAAAGTCATTGGTGGCAATCACGGAATCATATCATATAAGCTTTGATGTATTATTAAGTTTGAGATAATTTGAGAAAAGCTAGTCAGAGTGGAGTTTTTTTTCCCGCTGCCTTTTTCTCCACTACAAATACGGCCCGAAGGCAGCGGCTAAGATAGTAACATAGTACATTGACATTCAGAACACAGAATGTAAATTCTTTACGTTGAAATAAATTATTGATTTCTGATTTGACACTCAAACAAAGTAATTTGAAAGAAATTGTTCACCCTATAAAACAATTCTGGCCCAATTCTAGTCTCCGTGCTGTGTTACCCATATGCAAACACCGAGGAGCACCGCGTTTCATTGCTGACCTAGATTGTTTTTGTGGCCATTACGAAGAGTTTCTTCTTTACAGCATAGTAATGTACCCTACATACGTCTCACTGTAGGGCACAGGCCTTCTTTCAGAGATAGAAAGTATGCGCTTAATTACCACGCGTGCCCACCGCGGATTGGCAATGTCAAGCGTTGAGGTATTTGAACACCACTGACACTCAGGTTTCCTCAAGATGTTTTCCTTCACCGCTAGTGAGTGGTATTGCCACTATAACTTCACAAATGCACGTGGCTTAGAAAACAAAGTCTGTGGTACATGCCGGGATTTAAACCCACGACCTCCCGAATGGGAAGCCGGCGTTCTACCGCTCCGCTACCACCGCTGGGATCGCATATCAATCGTTTTTCCCTTTGTCAACCATTTTGAACAGGTCAAACATACTTAACTGGTAGTTTTCTACAACATTGCTTCAGTTAGCATTGAATAAATAAAACTTACGCATGGACAGCATTGCTACCTCAAGCAGATTGCACTGATCTCTCTGGTCATTCAAAACTTTTCGTTTTCTTTTGTTTTCGCGCTCTTTTGTTTTAACTCGAATGAAATATTTCATTCTGTTTTATCCTATTCGTATTATTTTGTTGTCATGGTTATTTCTCTCTATAACCGTCTCGTTAGAGATATCCCATTTCCCAGTTCGTGGTCTCCAATCGAGAACCTATACATGATAGCCATCGGCTATTATCAGTTCGAAGGCTAATCATATAGGCTATGTCAATCGCCTTTGTTTTTTGTCAAATTCGAACTGACTCATTTCTGATGTGATCCATCGAACAGACTCCGAGCATAGCCCGTTTCATAACACGCTGAGCGACTTTCAATAGATGGACTAGCCCTACCATCAGTGTCTAGGTGTTGGCTCCGTAGGTCGTAACTAGCAATACGCACTCGTTGAAGTCTCTTGATCACTGATAGTTATCACCCGTTGTGTTAAATGTCTATGCTTGTAGGTAGCGATAATACCACCCGAGTCGCATGTTTTAACCCGCTCAAATGACACTCGCGACTTTGCAGTACATTAACTGATAAATTCTGATATTTTAGCGCCACAAAATGCGCGTGCACCGTCGTGTTGCCTGTGCAGAAGGTACTTGATATTATTTCCCGTGCTTGCGCAATTTACCTATTTATTATATACACAGACTGTATACAAAGGTCATTAGACATCACAGATTGCCGGTAGATAGGTACATAATTTCACCTCAGACACATGAGCAGATAATCCATTTAACCCGGTCGATAGAACTGTAGATAGTAACACCGCAACATAGCACACCATCTAACAGAAGGATGGTTCACTATCGAGTGATACTTTTGTTCAATACTCGCACTCATCTACCGCCCTTTAGAAACTATCTTGAATTCTTGCGGTTACCAGCGATGGCATTCACTGTACAACTTAGTACCTACAGCTACACTATAAATATTGGCAGCGTAGAGTAAAATTGTGTGAATTTTTAATTTCAAATAATCATAAGAGTATTGCAGGCACAACTAATTAAGTATTTAAAAAAGAATAGACTGAGTCGCCTACAAATGGCAATCGCAATTTGCCAACAATTAGACGTAAGAATAAAGCATTTCAACTGTATAAATAAAGAAACGGTCAGTAACAGACTGCCATGATGATCTTAATACCTATGCTCCTAGTAAGTACCTAAGTAGTAAGTCTTTTCTATTGTATTTTTGTACCTTTACATTGAATCCTGTCAAGTGTTGTCAATTGTACTTGAACTGATATGGGCCTTCTTCGACTTTCTACTTGACAATAACGCTCTAACACGCAATCCGTGCTCGCGTGAACGTGAAGCGAGTGACATGCCGCTCAAAGGGTTAAACAAGCCTCGAGCTTCAATATTCTATGACGACGTGATTAAGAACCCTGAAATTACTGGGGATTAAGTTTTACATTGAGAGCGTCACGAGAATAGATAGATAGATAGATAGATAAAACCATTTATTTGCATTTCCACACACACATAGGTACAGAACAAATAAAGAATAAATAAAGCAAAATCGTACAGCAAGTAGGCACACAAAAAAAGTAACAGAAATAAGCAAACACAAATCAATAGACAATACGAGAGAGCGTTTTGTGGGTGTGGTAAAAGCAAAGGGGCTCTGACTCAGCACATGCTGGAGAGGCAGACCAATAAATCGGAAAAATTCGGAAAAACGAATAAATTGGCAGTAATTTGGTATTTCAATGTCAAAATAAGCATAAATTAAATTATTATTGCATTATATTATTATGTGTGTATGTAATATTATATTGAGTAAATACATAGATTGGATTGTAATCAAATAAATGTCATTGTAAAAATAATTATAATAATTTAAATTGTAGCATAATTTCGTGATAACGAATTAATGCACAATAATTGTATGTCCTTTAAAAAATAAAATAATAATAATAATTGTGATAATAATGTAATCGGAATAATAAAAATATATACTTATGTCAGGTTATTTTTATAACCTGACATACGTATATATTTAGATAAGTAATATAAGATATGATAAGATAAGTAAGAATAACGTAGGAGCCTATTATGATGGTACTGATTTAAAAGATGCCACTTGCCTCGATCCTGACAAACTTAATTCGCTTCATCGACATTCATTCGCTTTTTTTTCTGTGTACATCATTCGTGTACTTAAAAATAACATATCTATTTCATCGAATCGATATCGAGCTTGTGTGTGCTAGAAGTGCAGATATTCTCTCGGAATAAGAGTTTAAGTGGTGGAATGGTGATGACAGATACTTATCTCGTAACAACGATATTGTTAGAAATGCTTTTGAGCGGATAAATAATAAGTAGTAACTCCCTCAATAGTATTTATAACAATCGTACTAATTAGACTGACAATAAACCACACATTGAGTAGCGAACGGAGGGTAGTGTAACTATGTTAATTTATTATAACAAAACAACAAAAATGAACAAACAATTTTGAAGTGAAAAATTTTGCGTGTGGCGCCGGATTAAAAATATCGTCACTTCATTTCCTTCCGTGGATGTCGTAGAAGGCGACTAACGGAATAAATTACCAGGAGACGATCAGCAGCGTCTTCCTGAGATTTCAACCCCTTACTGCGATCGGCAACCCGCCTGCCAAGCGTGGCAATTATGGCGAAACCCGTCATGGTTAGGTCAAAAATACTCGGGCCACTAGTCCCCGGCGGCGGCCCCGTTATTCTTGGCTAAGGTAGCGGTCATGGTAATAGCGGGGCAGGAGGCGCGATGCGGCACAGGACCGGGAAGCTTGGAAAACCATGAGGGAGGCTTATGTCCTGCAGTGGGCGTCAAATGGCTGAAGATGATGATGATAAGGTAAAAAAAAGTTAAAATTCTACGTAACACTTAGAAACATACTTGATTTGCTACTTTTGTATTGCTCTTTAGAGGTCGTGGGTTCTATTCCCACTGGAGGCCGCTGTTCTTGTCTTGTACAAATGGCGTCAGTGCATTTCCATGTTTGTGATGTCCTTGCCTGATTTCCAAGTATTATTATTAGTATTAGTATTATTGAGTATTATAATTCCTATGATACAAACCCTGGTCGAAAGACCAAGAAGTCAATGTACTTTATTGTCAATCCATTTAGTATCAACTATCCTATAATTTACTTACCACAACCCATTCCGTGCCGCGCATGGTAATAATAGTAATATCCCACCCCGCAAAAGCAATTAAAAGCGCCGAAAGCAGACGTCTCCAGCTATAACAACGTTTATGAACGCTCGAGCCGCTGTGTGCACATAGAGTGCACACACAAAATGTACCGACAAAGACGCCTCGGCGAAGCGAGCAGCGGCTTTGAGCGTGCTGGAATCACTTGAAGGGATTGAAAAGGGGAAAGACGCTCTAACACACAGGAGAACAACTCAGAACTCCCAGAATTGGCCATGCGTATAGCAGACTTCATCAGGTTATGGATGGGATGTGTAAATTGAGGGGAAGAGACGCACTGGTAGGAAAAGAAAATGATGGCTCCGTAACATCACATCACACATGGCAAAAAGAAGAGAGGAATATGCAGACCTAACGGCCAACCTCCAGTAATGGAGAGGCACTGAAAGAAGAAAAAGAATATTTATTTATTTATTTATTTGTTTATTTTGTTTTAAAGAAGACTAACAGCACAATATAACAGAATAACACCAACATAGGAAACAGAAGGCCAATTACAAGTCTCCACTTATAAATTCAGAATAGCGAGATAGACAGATAAACATAATCGTCAGCAACAGATTACAGATAACACAAACATCGGTCATATGACTTTTAAAAACCTACTTAGGGGCTAAAAATTCCCCCCATGCCGGGACTTGAAACCGCGACCTCTGGCTAACCGTGCCAGCGCTCTCCCAACTGAGCTAATCGTCCTCAGCACGGATTAGTATATAAGAATACCACTGTTTGTGTAAGAAAGTGATTTAATATATATTTAGTTAGGGTTCCTATACATTGCACGAGTCTAAGGGAATTATTTATTACGTAAACTATTCAATTATTATTTTATTTTATTTATTGCATTACGGGCTTAAACTATGACGTCACAGCTTGCACGTAACGTAACCTTATTATGTATGAAGATTTTATCAATATTTGAGTTATCTCGTAAAATATATTTTATGCTTTTTCACCTTTATAAAAAACTTTTAGAATTCAATGAAAAAACTAAATAAAATAAGTTTTTTATTATTATTAACTTTATTTTTAGCATTTTTCATGATACCGAAAACCATGAAAAATATATTTTTATTGTTTTATTTTTCTTAAGTTTTTGTATGTCTTCTATGGTATAAAAGCTGTCACTCCAATCTAAGTTAGACGCAAGTTCCCCATTGCATGACACAGACATTAAGAAGAAGAAAGACATTTATTATACGAACAAAATACATCACAAAAACAAAATAAGCAGATAAGTAACATAATATGCACAACAGAAAGAAAACTAAATACACAACAGACAAAACTAATAAATAAAACAGGACCATAGATGTAGCCTGTGTTGTATCCACGTTGCCACAAAAGGCAGCTGACTCAGCGTTGTGCTGAGGAAGTGATCCCTCAGCGCTGATTTTCAGTCAGTGCCTACGGTAACCCATAATTGGTACCACGGAGTGCGTGCCGTGGTGCAGTTAAAAGAATTAATTCCAATTCAATAACATACATACAATAAAGTAAAAAAATAAAAATAAAATATCGTCATAAAATACTTACATAATATAATTATTCGTTTTAAATTAATATGTGTGAAATATATAGGAACACCATAATAAACTAAATTTAATGAGTACATATAAGTGAAGTAATAAGGAGAAGAGAGGAGAGAAGAGGAGTGATAGGAGGATACACACCCAAGTAAATAAATACAAAGTAAATACATGCCCGACATTACGCAATGGTGGCCTATGATTTAATTGATGCCATTACATAGTCGGTCATTTTACAGACCAGTGACATAATTTCTTACTTGTTTTTTTAAGATTTAGGGTTCAAAGAGGGGGGTTGTAAATGAAGTGGCTCGGCTCTTCATGAGTTCTGAATTCAACAGTGTAGGCGGGCTTGTGAGCTCAATGACAAATATACAAGTGTTGTATACAAGTATACAACTCAAAACCTGAAAAAAGTTTCTTCAGTCCCGATAATTAAACCATTTCCGAAACACAAGCGTTTAAAATTATTAATAATTTATTTTTATTTTTCATACTGTAAACAGTCAGCATCTGTCAGTGTTAACAGTTGATATAGCGGTGATTCTGTTGTGATACGATGATGAGTACTTATTCTGTTACATGATAATAAATATATTTGATAATGTGAAACATATCCCTTAGTTTTATTTAATTTATAATACAATCTTGAAAGTTGGCGCGGTCAATTTTCATGCGAAACATTAAAAAAATTAGGATTTTGAACCTTTGCTTATTGGGAGTGATTTAATTATCACTACCAAAGAAACACTTCCCGTTATTTGAGAAACACGTTGTATACATTTAAACTAAAGAAAATATCTGCATATGTATCTGAAAACAAGTACAGTTACGTTAAAACATTGACTTACATGACTCACTAGAAAAAACCGTAGCAGAAAGTCTTCTGCATTCAGCTATCGGCTGTCTCGGATCCATCTACCTTCTTGCGCCGTACAAACACCCTGTCTAAACCCACTCTGATTTGTTGCGGATGCGATATTGTGCGCCGCGGCTTACACCGGCCCCCCTGTGTGTATTGCATTTATTGTGGGATGGAAACTGTCTCCCGCATACATCCTTTACCCTCAGGTGAGGTTAAGGCTGAAAATTGGTTACACTTTGATCTCGGTTAACTAAATAAGTGGCTTTTCGATACAAAGCTGCAGATAATAGCTTTTATCTGCTCATGCAAGAGCAGATTTCAATTATAATAATATTATCTAAAACAGTGAGGAAACCCGAGTGTATGAGGTGTATATAGGCCAGTAGGACGTTGGGACATATATAGTCTACAAAAAAAAACACAAGGCCGAATGTCGGAAAATTAATCACTTACTTTATCTATAATTCTTCATCTTTAGAACTGTTTAGAACATCTTTAGAACAAATTGCTTATAGTTTTTCTTCTAAATATCTAAAATGTCTTAATTCAAAGGAGTTGGTTTCACAAAGGTCATGTTAATTTCTACAGGACCACTGCAATATCCTGTCTAGCAGCCTCTAGCAGTTAATATCTGCAGAATCTACATGAATCTCGTTTGTTCTAGCTCTAAAAGCGGATAAGAAGAGGCTGAAAGCAGAGAAGTTCGACCTGTTGAACCAAATGAAGCAGCTCTACGCAACCCTCGAGGACAAGGAGAAGGAACTGCGGGACTTCATCAGAAATTACGAGCAAGTAGGGGTTCGTTTTTTTGAATAAATACTTTTTATCTTTAATTATTTTTGATTGTACTCATTATGAGCATTTTAATTTGAACATAACGAATCTACGTTTTTCAAGCAGATGCGATCGCGAGGCGGCGCCTCGTCAGCCCTGGGGGCTGAGCGAGCGGAGCGCGAGCGCGAACGAGCGGCCCTGCTGAGGCACGCTCGCGACGAGGCCGAGCGCTCGCTGCAACTTGCCGCAGCGCTCAGCGCGCGCGACACGCAGCTGCGGCATGCTCGCGAGCAGCTGTTCGAGGTAACACTTACGATTTCATACACCCTTAATCAATTAATCAGCCCGTACAGCCTGCCTCGTCAGCCCTGAGCTCTGAGAGGGCAGAGCGCGAGCGCAAACAAGCGGGCCTGCTGAAGCACGCTCGCGACGAGGTCTAGCGTCCTGGGTTTGATTCCCCCTGGGGGCCACCGCACATTTTAACAAATAGCCTCGGTTTGGGTATTTTTCCATGTTTGTGACATCCTTGTCGGGTTACCAGAGCATAAGGTACCTATCCTAGTTTAGGACTAGGACAAGGGATGGTGTTATGTAGAAGTTATTATTTCCTCACTTAGCCTCATATTTGGTCGATTGCATGTAGTAAGCGCTGAGGTATGAGAACATCTTAAAGACTGGGGTTTCCTCACTATGTTTTCCTTTATATCGATAAAACCAAAGACAAAATCAAAGTGTTTTGATTCAAAATAGCGCAGAAACTGTTATTTAATCAACGTCACTAGTTAAACATAGGTATAACATAGACATTAAAATGGTCAACTAATGAATAAATTAATTAATCCTCCTCCTTAAAGTGCCTCTCCATCACTGGAGATTGGCAGTCAGCTCTTTACAACGCTCTCTGCTCAGTGCAACTCTGAACAGCTCTTAATGAATTAATTAAAAGCAACAAATTATAATTTATTCCACAAAGAGATCACAAAATACAGTTGTACTTATACTACGCAGAGGTTGAATGGCTCAAGAGCAGAGCATGCCCGTAGAACGTTAAGATGGTCTTCAGATTTAAATAACCGCTTTATAGCAATTCTCCCAGATTGTAATCGCATCACCCGTGCAGCTGTAAGTTACGGACCGGCTGCTGCAACTAAGAACTTTGCAACAATCCGCTAGAGATTTTGCACAAAGATACAATGCAAACAATATAAAAAGAAGAAAGGACCAAGTGGTTGCTGCGGCTTGGGAATTCGGACGACTGGAAGTGTTCCGTAAAAACACCAAGCAGTTTCAGATTTTTCTTGTTATGTCAAACGGGTGATCGGTGAACGGGTTACACTTTACCTACGAATATGTGTATAGTTATTTTATTTCTACAAGCCTAGTCATTCTAGCATCGCCACCATGTTCTTCTTAGAACATTTAACCATACATTTCTTGTTTTCTTAAACAAAGACGTAAAGCTGAAGAGTAAGTAAAGTACAAAGTGTACATAAGAATTAAATGTTACATAGGTAAGAGTAAGTACGTAGCCTAAACTAGGAATAAACCTCTGTTTTAGGCTGTGTATGTAAGAGCTTAAATCATTATAACGATAAAAGTTAACAATAACTCAGGAAATAAATGGTATGAATCAATAAAATCAATTAGGAACCCTAGTACCTTAGAATTAAACATAACATACTAAAAACCTACTTAACTTACAACATTCAAGAGGATCTCTGTCTTATCGTACGTCAGTCCTTACAAGAAATTTTGCAACGTAAGTTTGGAAAGTCGTGAGTTTAATGAGAACATAATATGCAGTTTTGAGTTGAGCCGATTGTATAGAAAAGAGCCAGAAAAGACAAAGAATCTTTGCGTAAACGAATGCTTCACAAATGATAAACTACGAACTAAGTCCTTACGTCTCTTGTTAGTATAGCCAGCGCTGAAGCTAATTAGTGTGTGCTGTTTGAGTACTGTGCACATTATGAATAATAGCCGAACGGTAAGGATTGGTATAGAAGATGGGTAGGGAATAGGTAAGGTCGAGAAGTAGCAACCTTTAGTACCGCTCTTTGAGAACGTCCGAGTGGGAGTATTGTAGTTTTGGGCGACCCTCCCCATGAGGTAATGCAAAAGGTGAATATTGATTGGCACAATGTAAAGTAGACCTGTTTTAATAGATGTGCATCTGCTATGCTTTGCAGTTTTTTGAATACAAATAGTAACTTGCGAACTCTATTTGTTACTGAGATGATTTGTTGATGGAAAGATAGTATGGACTCAATAAGACAAGAGCATATTGGGAAAGCATTGTGATTTTGTGGATGATGCAACGCGCAGGTAAATCGCGCACTGTTTACTCAATTTTATGAACCTGTTATTCAAGTATGGAAAAAAGAAATTTCCAACCAAGATCGTTTGGTATTAATACATATGTATATGTTCGTAAGTTTGTATGTAGAAAGTAATCTCCAAAACTACTAATCAGATTTCAAAAATTCTTTGACCAGTATTTAATACGGACCTTCAAAATGGGCATATGCTTCTTCATCCACGCAAACGGAGACTTGGGCACTATTAATCATAAATATAGCGTACGTACGTAGCGTGAAGTACTGTGAATGAAAACATCGTGAGGAAACCTGAGTGTCTGAGCTATTCACATAGCTCAGCGTTTTAAATCGCCAATCCGTGGTGGGCGCGCGTGGTAATTAAACCCATACTCTCTCTCTGAGAGAAGGCCTGTGCCCTACAGTGGGACGTATATAGGCTGCTTATGATAGCGCACAACGAACAACAGTCGGACCGGCCATCTTAAAGTATACGATCTGCTTGGCGGGAAATTCTCTTTTTTAGTGGCAGAGCACAATCACCCATCCTTCTCGGAGCTTTTATGTAATATGGACCGAAATTTATTTACTCTGTATGAAAGGAAAGATTTTAACACATTCTGAGAGAACTTAAGCACATGTACAAAGCAGCAACAGTGTATGTCAGACCGCAAAGATCTCAACTCATGCAGGCGTCCGTTTAATCCCCCACACACCACACACAGAATGCCGGCCGCTGAGCCTTTAAGTCCGTATTGAGCTATGGTGCTTGAGCCCGTCTGCCTGCTCTACAAGCTCTCCAAATACCTCTCTGCCGCTTACTTACTGTTACACAAAACTATGTGGATAATTAGTACCTACGTAATACAGAGAAGTTTGTAAACACACCCTCCACCGTGGTGCGCCGGGTTAAGAATAGTGTCACTCCATTTCCTTCCGTGGATGTCGTAGAGGACGACTAGGAAAATCAATTACCAGGAGACGGGCAGCAGTGTATTTCTGAGATTCCAACCGCATACTGCGATCGCCAACCCGCCTGCCAAGCGTGGCGTTTATGGCAAAACCCCTCATGGTTAGGAAAACCATGAGGGAGGCCTATGTATGTCCTTGCAGCGGGCGTCAAATGGCTGATGATAATGATGATGATGATGTAAACAGGTTCGAAATTTCGCCGATGCCTGCACTTGCCAATTAGCTCAGTTGGGAGAGTGCTGGCACGGCTAGCCAGAGGTCGCGGGTTCAAGTACCGGCATCGGTGGAATTTTTAGCCTCTAAATAGGTTTTTAATTAGTGCCCACTTAGTTTCACAATAATCAAATCCCCGAACTTTTGTTACGCTTTATTGGACCACAATAAAATTTTAATACAAATGAGGTATTCTTTTGAACTAAATACAGAAGCAGAAGATTGACAGAATATAATTTGTATAATCCGCACAAATCTACGGTGAGTATAGTCACAGGTCGTTTGCACATCGCTTACTGTCTTTACAGTGTATGTGTGAGTAATTGACTACTTTAGTAATTGACTAATAGTAATTTACTACGCATCACACTACGTCAATTACTCACACATACACTGTAAAGACAGTAAGCGATGTGCAAACGATCTGTGACTGTGTTCACGTTACCGCCAAAAATATTTGTGCGGACTATATCAATATTGGTGAGAATATTCTCAGAGTAGGTTCTCGGATTTGGTTTTGGTGCGCATAAAATTATGCCTGTGTTTATTTCCTTTCCAAGTTATTTTTTCCACTACAGCAGTATTTAATTATTTAATAATATTACCATTTCTCAAATAATATACATTTATGCAACCACTTTGGTGCTCTACTCTATCTTTGATCGTCAATGTTCTAGTTTTACTCGCAATAAAAACAAAAAAAAATGTCCACAAAAGTTGTAGCTCCTCGCCCGGGACTTGGCCGCTCGGTTTACAAGAAAATAGGTGTTCTCTCTTGAGTTTCATCTACAATGGATCGTAGAACAATGAGGTCAAGTCTGGGCTGTTAATGAATGAGCCAGTATTTATTTATCGACAGGGGCAAGCGCCTGTGATGGATGATGGGGCGGCTGCCGAGCTCCACGGTTCATCATCTACATTCATTCACCCTCTATTACTAACACAATGTGCCTTTTTAGCTGTATATAACGTGGGATTCTCATTTAATGCTTTGTTTGGGCTTTTGGTGAACAACAACTTGTTATCTTTATTGTGATGTATATTAAAATGTTTTTACTTATCTTGATATAAAATTATCACTTTTATATAACAAAGAAAATGTACCTTCTTCATTCATAAGAGTTTATCGTTCACTAAAACTACTACTGCACCACGTCTTAAAATATCTGTCACGTTGAATTCAAAATAATGAGTTAGTCATCATCCTCGTCTCCCTTCCTCCACCCTTTCATGCATTTTATACGCCCATAATTTTATTTCTAGAAGAAAAAAATATAAAATAACATGTAATAACTTGTTACTATTACGGTATCGAATTAACAAAGCAAGTTTGCGTTTGTTTAATTCTATGTACTCAGTCAGTCCTATAGGTAGTTAGTCAAGTTGTATAACGGCCTTTAGCGAGCCTCTATAGAGCCTTTACTATTTGATTTGGCCGCCGGAATTCTAATCTCGTTTCTATTAGTCTGCGGCTGAGCGACCCTCGAGTCTTTTGTTTTGGTGACCTCCCCTCGCCGGCTACCCGACGTGATAGGGTAGTGGCCGAAATTGATTCCATACGACCGCTCATAAAATAGTAAAACTAGCAGGCCCGATAAAAGCGCATCTCTTTTGATGACGTCCAATTCATGTCCAGCACGCGTTTCCAATACCTATAGAATCTGTATTCACCCGCCGCTATGCCTCAAAATCAATACACTGCATGGACTGCCCCGGATTGTATTCAATGTAACGTAACCTACGCTCATAGAGGAGGTAGCTGTTTGCATTAAGCCAGTTTTTCATACTGAAAATATGAAAGAAATGGAAAAAATCTCTCACAGAGATAAGCTTGTATATATATTTTCTTATGTTTCCTGTATTGTGTTTTCGTGTGCAATAAAGTATAATAATAATAATAAGTATCTATTGTTAGTAACGTAATATAAATACACTTGTGCGCGTAATAGCAAAAACTTTGAGAAAGCCCCTAATGGTTTTTGATCCTTCTAATAATATATGAGTAGTTCTTAATAAAAGACTATGGGCTAAATCACCACGCGTGCCCACCGCGGATTGGCGATTGCAAGCTCTGAGACATGTGAATAGCTCAGACACTCAGGGTTCCTCACGATGCTTTCCCTCACAGTGAGCGGTGAAGGAAAACACCGATTTTCTCTGAGAGAATGCCTGCGCCCTGCAGTGGGACGTATATAGGCTGCTTCTGTAGTTCTTACTGAAACTTGTACATTGAATAACACCGTCTGGTATTTGAGTCAGTTCGGTATGCTATATCCTTCTGCAGTTTTTAATATCGGTTGATACCCGTGGGATTTCAACTATAATAAATACGCGTTATGACTTTCCAATAAAACTTATCCTCTGCTAAGCTGCAACGGTTATTCCAAATGAAAATGAATGGACTCTGCGCGAGCATAAAAAGAGATAACGAAGGGGATACGGTAATGGACGCTGGGTATAGACAAAGAGTGAGCTTATCTCGCACCGCGGGAGTTGTAAGCAACCCTAAATGAAGCTAGCTTTGCAGATATCTCTTGTAGGAAATCTAATGTATTTTACATCTTCATAGCAAATACACTACTCTGATTAAAAAAAAAAAAATTCTCGTCAATGAGGAAAGACAAGTGTCAGGCCTTCTCAGCACAACGCTGAGTCAGCTGCCTTTTGTGGCAACGTAGACACACCACAGGCTACATCTATGGTCCTGTTTTATTTGTTTGATTTGTCTATTGTGTATTTAGTTTCCTTTCTGTTGCTGTGCATATTATGTTACTTATCTGTTTGTTTCTGTGTTGTGTTTTGTTGGTATAAAAAATATCTTATTTTCTTTTTTAATGGGCATTATCCTCAATATTGACAATAGTTACAAATGATACGGCATTTTATATAACACTACAATAATAAATTATCAATATTGATTAATTTCTTCCTTCTAACGTTACGTGAAAAAAGGTTTAATATTTTTGAGTAAAACGTAACCCCAAGATATTGACATGCTGGTGTCCGGTAACAATAGTTCTTCTTCTACGTTTAGGTTAGGATTCTTTTTAATTTTGTATATTTCTATGAGCTAATTTTACTCACTAACCGAGATTTCTTGTGTGCATTACGAAAAAGTCCGTCTTCTATTTTCGTTCTTTCTTCTTCTATAAAATTCCGTCCTATTTTCTCGAAAAAATAAAGCAGACCTTTATTTTGACACAATAACCAGGCTGTAAGGGGCTATAAAATCATCTTAAAGAGCCCAAGTCAACCTCACCTGCACGCGGTGCAGCCTGCTGACCAACGGACGAGGCTCTGGCGAAAAACCCACCCACCAACACGCACTGGACCAGCGTGGTGGGTATATGGTCCAAACCCCCCAACTATGAATATTAATGAATAGTACAACTCAACCACGGCCCCGAGTTCCCGGCGTCTCCAGCGGTGACTCCGGCGACGACGGTAGTCGGAGGAGCCCTGGAGCAAGGGGTGCGAAGAATCCCCGGGAGAGATTGCTCCACCGTTCAACAACCACAGCATGCACAAAGGATACTGGAAACTATAGGCTCAATATTTTCACTTTTAACGTTCGCACACTCATGAAAGACGATCGGTTAATTGAGTTAGACAATGCTCTCAAAAACATCAAGTGGGACATCATGGGCTTATCGGAAGTCAGACGATTGGGAGAAGAGACAGCAGAGCGAGAAAATTGTATTTTATTCCACTATGGTACAACCAGTGGACTGTACGGAGTAGGCTTTCTAGTTGCCAAGAAATGGAAGAACAACATCATCGAATTTGTAGGTTACTCAGATAGAATTGCTGTTTTAAAGTTTCAGATATCTAAGACTCAAACATTGACCCTGGTTCAAACGAATGCCCCAACAACATCGCATAGTGACGACGAAATAGAAGAATTTTACGACCTTCTCAACAAAGCGTGTGACAATCACCGAGGTACCTGGAATATAGTCCTCGGCGACTTCAATGCTAAGGTCGGACCTAGGCAAGAATTGGACAACCAAAATGTTCTCGGACCGCACGGGCTTGGATGACGAAACGAGCGTGGTGCAAGGTTGCTTCAATTCGCCTTTGGTCAAAACCTAAAAATAAGTAACAGCTTCTTCTTTAAAAAGCCGCAACGTCGTTGGACCTGGATTTCCCCAGATAATAAAACTCAAAATGAAATCGATTTTGCGTTAGTCTCAGACCAAAAAGTAATACAAGATGTTGGGATAATAAATAAATTTAAATTTAGCTCTGATCACCGCCCTCTGCGTATCAAAATTTTACTCAATATAAAAATCCATCGCAAAAACTTATTTACAAAAAGAACCACTAAACTTAATATACAGACATTGCACCAACATTTCGATACATTTAACATGGAAATAAATAACTATTTTAAAGAATTAAAAACCGACATCAATGACCCTGAATCACAATATCACAATATTAAATCTGCAATTGATGTAGCAACTCGTAAAATAAAGCCAACAAAGAAGAGTAGAAACAAACTGACAGACAAGACACTGAGGCTGATAGATGAAAGAGAAACACATAAAAAGAGCACACCATCTTATAATGAAATAGATAGAAAAGTGAAGCGTAGCATTCGAAGCGACATCCGATCTCTGAACTCTAATCTTGTAAAATGGGCTGTAGAAAATCACACATCTCTCCGAATAGCCAAAGAAGGTGCTATTCGTGCTAAATCCTGGATAACCAGTCTTACTGACGAACAAGGAGTCAAGCACCGTAGTAGAGAGAAAATAATAGATATCTGCACAAAATTCTACCAGAATCTATACTCTGATATATCTAAGACCAAATCCTCCACACCTTTTATTAGTCCTAATCCAGATGCCATCTCCCCTCTAACCGGTCTAGAAGTAAACCGCGTACTCAAGACTATGAAAAATAACAAAAGTCCAGGAGAAGATGGTATTACTATAGAAGCGTTAAAAACGGGGAGAACGTCTCTATTGCCGCACATTACCAACCTATGCAACACTATTATGTACAGGGGCATTCTTCCTGACAAGATCTGCCACGCCAATATCATCTTACTGCACAAAAAAGGGGATAAGACTGACGTCGGAAACTACAGACCTATAAGCCTTGTTTCACACATTTACAAAATTTTTATTAAAGTCATTCAAAACCGTATTACAGCAAAATTAGACTCACAACAGCCACCAGAACAAGCAGGTTTTCGTCCTGGCTTTTTTACAATGGACCATTTACAAGCCGTAAATCAGGTGATTGAGAAGAGCCACGAGTATAATGTACCATTGTTTCTGGCATTTGTTGACTACTCTAAAGCTTTCGACAGCCTATCACACTCCGCTATATTTAATTCTTTAAGCAATCAAAACATTGATAGCACATACATAGACTTACTACGGTTAATATACAGCAACAGCACAGCAAATATAAAATTAAATTCAACAGGGCCATCATTTGCAATAGAAAAAGGCGTCAAACAAGGCGACCCTCTCTCGCCAAAACTATTCACTTCAACCCTAGAAGAGGTTTTTAGAACGTTACCAGACACGTGGGCAAATAGAGGCATTGAAGTTGGCGGCAGAAAACTAACAAACCTTCGCTTCGCCGACGACATTGTCCTGTTCGCTTCGAATGCATCCGAGCTCGAAATCATGCTGCAAGAGCTTAGTGCTGCAAGCCTTGAGGTGGGACTTTCTATGAACAGGTCTAAAACCAAAGTCATGACCAACGGTCGAAAAAGCAAAGTTGAGGTCGATGGGCAGGAGATACACTATGTCGACGAGTACATCTACTTGGGCCAGATAGTAAGCTTCGAAAACAGGCAAGGCAAGGAAATCAACCGCCGTATCGAAAACGCCTGGAAGTGCTACTGGTCCATGAAGGATTTGTTGAAAGGAAGCCTTCCGCTTTCCTTGAAACGGAGACTCGGCGACATGTGCATCCTGCCCGTCCTCACTTACGGCTCCCAGACTTGGTCATTGACCGAAGAACAGAAGTCCAGGCTCAAGGTTTGCCAGCGAGCTATGGAGCGTAGCATGTTGAGCATCAGAAGGATTGACCATATCCGCAACACTACGTTACGCTCAAAAACACGCATAGCTGATGTGGGTGTCCAGACTGCAAGGTTGAAGTGGAGCTGGGCAGGGCATGTCAGTAGAATGCACCCGGATAGGTGGGCGAGACTTGCCACCGAGTGGGTGCCACAAGGCGGTCGTCGCAGGAGAGGCAGGCCAAGAAGACGTTGGCGAGACGACCTCGACCGACACATGCCGGAGTGGCCTGAGGTGGCACAAGACAGAAACATCTGGTCTGAGTTGGGGGAGGCCTTTGCCCAGCAGTGGGACACAAACGAGGCTACGTAAAAAAAAAAAAAAAAAACCATACCCTTTTTTCATTGCGATGTGTGTTTATTAGTTTGTCTTTGTCTATAATCTAACACGTGACATGAGCGAAATTGTAATGGACAATTAGTGCAGTGAGTCCACAAAGTAGAATTGAATATGTATTTATTAAGCTTCTTAGGCAATGTAGGAACTTAGAAATGTGTTCGCTGCTAATTTGTTAATGGGGCCCTTTGTTCGACCAGGCCCGGCGGCAGTTACAGGCGGCGGGGTGCCTCTCGGAGGGCGAGAGCGTGGCCTCCCTCGGGATGGGCCCCCCGATGATGCTGGGGCCCTCCGGCCTCATCGGGGACCGCGGGAGCTGCAGCGCCGACTCTGGCGTTAGAGGTATTGTTTTGTTTCAACTTTGTAAGATATTTTTTTTCGTTTAATTATTTTATCTACTCTTCGAACATACCTTCGTAATTTACTTGATTGTAGGTACAAATAGTCTAAGAAATTAAGTGACAAAATTTCCATGAGTAACAACGTATTATATATTACATCAAAAAATTAATAGGTTTGGAATAGGAAAAATGAACAACTATGCAAAAAAATATTTGTCGCTAGATTCGAGTGAATTGTCGGGCTCAAGCGCGACGTTGACGACCCTTCCGATAATGTCGCAGCTTTATAATAAGGGCCCAGGTCAAAACTTAATAATTTTACTAAAACAATGATGAAAATCGGCCAAGTGCGAGTTGGACTCGCGCACGAAGTGTTCCGTACATTATTTGAATGTTTCAAGCGTTTACCTGTGGCCGTTATTAATATCGAGCAAAAACGGCAAAAATGACGTTTGTTGTATGGAAGCCCCCTTAAATATTTATTTAATTTTACTTATTTTTTTATTTCTAAAGCGAATATACAACTAAATATTCTGTGAATATTTCAAGCGTCTACCTGTTGCCGTTATTAAACTACCGAGCAAAAAACGGCAAAAAAATCACGTCTGTTATATGGGAGCCCCATTTAAATGTTATGTATTTTTTGTTATAGCGGCAATAGAAATACAACACGTGTGAAAATTTCAACTGTCTAGCTATAAAGGTTCGTGAAATACAGCCTGGTGACAGACAGACAGACAGACGGACAGTGGAGTGTTAGTAATACCTTACCTTACCCTTTGAGTACGGAACCCTAAAAACGGTAACCAGAATTAGACCTGAAATCCATCCAAAGGCCTAGGTTTTTAAGATGCCACTGCTTCGCCAGTGACAGGCAGCAGCGACGGTGGCGCCACCTCAGTCTGCGGCGGAAACCTGTCCGACTCCACTGCTGAAGGCATCCCGCCGAATCTGGACGCGTACGACACGGACGCAGCGTCGCTAGTCTCTTCCGCACATCATATCTACCAGTGTGAGTATTTTATCGTTGAATATTTTACTTATAATGCAACCTTTTTGGTTCCTCATTGAGTTCTTCGTTAGATATTTTATCGGGTTTCTCATTCATATTCATCCATAATCAACAAATACCCATCCACGTTTTCTATTATTCTCTTGCTTATTATGACTGTATTAAAAATAAGTTTACATCCAGGAAAAGTGTGTTTGGCACGGAGTATAGTCACATACCCTTAAACACGCAATCTATTCAGTTATGTTACGGGCGATTTAACAAAAAAAGCAAATGTAGATCCGTTGTCATCAGTCTAATTTACGAGTACTTACAGTATTTTAATAGTATATCTTGCTAAGTTGCTAAAAATCTTTTGAGTATATAATATTCACAGCAGATACTGATAAACAGCTCTATACATTGTTACTAGGAAGGAACTTCCTTCCTTCCTTCAATATGAAGGAACCTTCGGAACACTGGTAGTCTCAGAAATACATGAGTTAAGTTTATCTTAGGTCATTCTACTGAAACGCTGAAAACAATGTCAATCTTGAGAACCCTATAACAACTTTATGTCCAGACTGGGCTAGAACTATGCGTCAGTAATCTGATGTTAACAGTTTCACTACGCCTTAAACCGAGTCCCGGATAAACAGGCCTTAACACAAGACGTAAATCTGCTTTATGGCCAGTATAGGCAGGCTTACTACACATGATAACAACAGAAGTTCCAATGTTGGCATCACCTTTCACTAAATTGTACTGTCGTAGTACCAACAACAGCTAGAAATAGTTATTCTTCCTGATTGTAAATCAATAAATGTACAGAAATAAACTAAAAAGTACGAAGGCAGTGTGATCCTTATATCAAGTGCTAAACAAACATGTATCAGTGACCCTACAATGACATCTTCTATCGCGCAAGACTTGATAAAGCTTTTGTCTTTAACAATTTTGTGTTAACAATACCTTCGTGCTATACGAGATCCGTAACCACTGGGGAAATCCATACTATCCGATTGCTGCTAGCCTGTAGATGCGCTAAATAATTCCCTGAATGGGTTGCGTAGAGCTCGGTCCGTAGTATCACAGAATAAAGCCGGAAAGATAGAGTTCAAAGAGCGCGAGCTACAAGTTGACGCAAACGTTCAAAGCTAGCTCTTGTGAAGCAACTCAAACTTCGTAACATTTCCCATATTTTTAACCGACTTTAAAAAAGAGCATAAATTAAATTTGTTGTACGTATGTTAAGCGATTACTATTTTCATAGTGGACTGATTTCGTTAATATTTTTTATGAGTAATGAGCACCGAAATAGATTCGTAGATACACATCATTAAGGTAGCTCATAAAGAATCATCATCATCATCATCAGCCATTTGACGGCATAGGATTCCGGCAATGGTTTTCATAACCATGAGGGGTTTTGCCATAATCGCCACGCTTTGCAGGCGGGTTGGCAATCGCCGTATGCGGTTGGAATCTCAGGAAGTGACTATAAATATTTTTGGCGAACGAGCAATAACCACGACATAATATTTACTTGAATTATACACGCGAATTATGGGTATCCTATTCATTCTCACTAGAGAAAAATGCTTTGGATTGTTGAAGCACGCTGAAGCAATAAAAAGTTTGTTTTTATTATAAACTCTATTTTTGACGAGTTTTGAATTCGATGAACCTCTTACGTCACATCTATGCCATTTTATTTCGGAAATATTATGTGACAAAAATTATCTACTTTCTTTCTAATCTGTTCTTTCTTCTTTCTTGGCACGTCTCAGTATGGCTAAACTATAGCGAATATAAAAATAATACTTAAAGTAATGAATAATCTGTTTGGTGAAAATATGCGCTTAAATGAATAATATGACTTATGAATGTTGAGGAAGCGAATGTGATCTGTCAGGATCGTGGCAAGTGGCAGTCCCTGGTCTCTGCCTACCCCTCTGGGACACAGGCATGAGTTTATGTATGTGTATATGTATGTATGAATCATCATCATCATCATCATTCAGCTACAAGAAGTCCACTGCTGAACATAGGCCTCCTCCATGGATTTCCTAAAAGACCGGTTAGAAGCGGCTTGCATCCAGCGTCTTCCTGCCACTTGGATGAGGTCATCTGTCCATCTTGTGGCTGGTCGTCCTACGCTGCGCTTGCCGATATGTGGTCTCCATTCGAGAACTTTTCGGCCCCATCGGCCATCAGTTCTGCGTGCTATGTGCCCCGCCCACTGCCACTTCAACTTACTAATCCGCTGGGCTATTATATGTCGACGACTTTCGTTCGTCTACGGATCTCATCATTTCTGATTCGATCTCGATTCTATAGTAGCAATAGTAGCAATACCACTCGCTAACCGTGAGGGAAACATCGTGAGGAAACCTGAGTACCTGAAGTCTACACTGTGTTACTAATCCGTTTGGCTATTATCTCATCATTTCTGATTCGATCTCGTAGAGAAAGTCCGAGCATAGCCCTTTCCATAGCTCGTTGCGTGACCTTGAGCTTTCTTATGAGGCCCATAGTGAGAGACCACGTTTCAGTGCTCTAAGTCATCACTGGTAACACATACTGGTTGTATAGGATTGTACTATGTATGAATATTCTATCTGTATCTATATCAATACTCGGGAGGAAGGCTGGTATTCACAACACAGGTTTTCTGCCTACTGTGGATACCATTCTACACCAATTATGAGATACTTAATAAAAACTATGCACCTATTAATGTAACATGTAAGTATCTTGTTGAATTGGAGGAATAAATGTTATCTTATCTTATCTATAGTATCAATAATCAGTGACGTCACGTCATACTATTAGGAAAATGGTTTCTTTTATTAGGTGATACTTCTGTTTGTTTTGTATTTTGTGCTGGTGCTGGTGAAATGGCCAAAACTTGGCTTTGCAAGGGCGTTAGAGCCGGATTATGGCCCTGGGCGTATTCAATTTGCACGTCCGATGCGGCCTTCGATCTCACTGTAGAGTTCGGATTAAACGGGCATTGTTTGGCTGCTTGGCGAGGTTACAGTAGATTTTTGGAAGTTTTTAAAGACAAAAACAATTAAATAAATGGAAGTGGGGTGCCTTAGAGGAGGCCTACGACCAGTATTAGATAGATATGGGTCGATTAATTGATTGAACATCGGGAATTAAGATAATATGTTTGCCTAATAAACAATCGTTGGTACATCCGTTAAGTGTATAACAATGTAACCAGGGAGCGAGCACCCGGCGCGCTTCGCGCGCCAACCCTCAGCTGCTCCGAGCTTCGCTCTCCGCGGCGCTCGACCTAGGGCTGTGGTTGGGTCTTGGCGCGTAAGAACATGTATGGTCTCGGCTTTCGGCTTCGGCCTCGACGGAGCTCGGCCTTCGGCGTCGCCGCGGCGGGCCTCGTGCCCGCTTCGCGAAGCTTGGCCTTCGGCCTCGCAATTTTGTCCCATCTGGCTTTTGCGTTGTTAATTGTACGCCGAAACACAAGCTTTAGTTTCTGAGAAAACATGCAGATGCTTAATTAGTGAGTATACCGTGTTGCAGCTATATATAATATAAGTAAATTTATTGAATGAAATAAGTATAATGACACATAAATCCATGTAAGTTTGTAATAAATCAAGTTCATCTTTAGCTTACGTTTTCTATCTAAACATTTCGTAAACTTTGAAAGCCATTAGAAACAGCTCTAACTAAACGTAACAAAACCATTCTGATGGAATCACTTGCAATTAATATTAATCTAACTTCTAATAGATCACTCGGGGCTGTTACCGAGTTTAAATCGCTTTCAGAGCTGTGATTTAAAGCTCCAATATATAAAAGATAATTGAGGTAATAGAAGAAGGATAAGAATATGGTACGAGAACTAGAACCTTAAGTCGTATATCCATAAAGGCAAACTTTTATTACGACACCCAATAATGGACGAGACGCTTAAATTTTAATGGCTTTTACTAAAAGCCACCCCCTCCTCCCTCACCGCTGGCAGTAAGCTGGGTTTACCTACATGAAATTTAATTTTCATGCCTACTCCGCTGAAAAATATCTTTAAAGAGTGAATAGACAATGGTTCCATTAATTATTTGCGCTTACGATTGCAAAAAAAAACCTGTAAAGCTGTTCCAGAAGGCTGCATTGTAAGCGAACAAAGCGGAATTTCATATTCCCTTCGAGAGAAATACTTTGTGACGTGAAAATCTTATCTGCTTAATTATTAAGGAGTTCAAAATCCCGCCCTTGTAAAAGGCTTGAAAGGGCTATCGCGGTAAAAAAAAAAGTCGCTTACGACTCGACGTTTTGTTTGACAGAAAACCCTTGCCACTTTACACAGAAGGGGATTAGAATTCCCACGGAGATGGGATGACAGAGATATACGTTATATTAATGCATGTATTATGTTATTTCACTCTTACAAGAATAAGAATAAATTTTATTTGACGACATTACAAAGAATTACATACAGCAGGTGCATAATCAAGTTAGTAACCTTACAAAGAATTCCAAACAGAAGGTATACAATTAAGCTAGCAAACCACAGAACACATTTTAGCAAAATACCTTTGAGTACCCACATCAAGCTTAGACATACATAGTTGTCAAAAATGGGAAAGGCTCAGCATGATGCCGAAGCAGATACAAGTTTTGTATATACAACTCGTGTCTTCGCTTCACACGAAACGCGCGAGAAACCAAATCTGTTATTTCTACTTACATGCGCCGAAGTCACCCGTATATAGTTTTGCGCACGGAAACTGTACCAAGATTGCAAGGTGTAGTCAACTTTGTTTCAAGTATATGTACTAAGCAGAGTTTGGATGCTGCGAGAAATAATTAACATAGTTACGTACCCATACGGTATCTCCACTCGCGGGCGTATACCGTCAAGAAGTTCGTGTTCATCAAATAGTGCAACCTAATGTGAGTTACATTGCCTTTTGCATTTAGACGTGTAATAGTTTTTTGTTTGTCCACAGTGAGCACTCCAAGGGATTGCAGTCCAACGTTGTCGCCGCACAACAGCGCTTCACCCTTCTCGAGGTCCATTGACGCTGGCTCCCTATCAAGGTTTGTTAAAACGTGATTTAACCTTATGTATTTCGGCTGAAAAGTTCAATACTACGCACGTGAAGAATTTCATAAGTTACATTGGATAATTCCAATGGCGCTTGTAAATTTCTTTACCTATTTTAGTGTTGGGCTTGAGTAAAAAAAAAATATTTTTCTTGTTATGTTTTTATTGCACACAAAATATTTAACAGGACACTACATAGGAAATAAATAACATGCACACAGATTGGGAAGCCCTGTACTAGATATAAAAAATATCTAGTACAGGGCTTCCCAAACTGTGCGACCCGACGCCCTGGGGCGCAGGCGTCGCGGTATTATCACAGAGGGGCGTCGCGAAGCTATCCACCACACAGATTAGCACTTGCCGTCATAAACAACAAGATAAGATAAGATAAGAATATTCTTTATTGTATACCGGAAAAAAATTATGAAGAGAAAGAGATGAGAGTAGCAATTTCCATATTTGAGCCACGTTTTGAAGAGCTATATATAAATGTTTTTCTTCTTCTTCTTCTTAATTTTTTTTATTTAGATAGATGTACACTACGAAGAAGATTTCTTAATATCTACATGTACTGTACAACTGTACCATTAGTGTTTTTACCACTAAAAGCGACGTGAGCAAATTGATAAAGTATTCATGATTCTTTTTATTTGTTGAGCCTGATTATTGTACACTACAAATTATTTACAAAAGTTTACTTAATTTTTACGTAAGTCTAGGACTATATAATTGGCGTTTTTGCCGCTAAAACGTTCTCTTCCAATTAGCTTTAGCCGTAGTTTATACAAGATTAGTACAACATTACTTAGATATAAGAAATTATAGTTTGTTTGGAAAAATCTATCTACTTGTTTAAACATTTTCATATCGCTCTCAGATCGGTGGAGCAACTGTCAAGCCCGGGCGAGTGCGAGACGGCGCTGTTGGGCGGGCTGCGGGGGCGGCCCGGCGGGGGCAAGGGGGGGCGCGGCCGGGGCTCCGCCTGGGGCTCCATCTCCAGAGTCTTCGCGCGCAGCCGCCACCGCACCAAGTCGGGCAGCGCCAACCCTAGCGGACACGAGAGCGGTAGTTTGAGAATAGGAATTAAACTGTATAATACGTCGGGTGACTACGAAACGGCCTCGTGGACGGGCTGCTGGGACGACCCGGTAAGAGTAAGGGCACCCGTGATCGGGGCTCCACCTGGGGTTCTATCACCAGGGTTTTAGCGCGCAGCCGCCACCGCACCAAGTCGGGCAGCGCCAACCCTAGCGGACGCGAGAGCGGTAGTTTGTGAATAGAAATTAAACTATATAATACGTCGGGTGAATGCGAGATGGCCTGGTGGACGGGCTGCTGGGACGACCCGGTAAGAGTAAGGGCACCCGTGATCGGGGCTCCACCTGGGCCTCTATCACCAGGGTCTTCGCTCGCATCCGCCACCGCACCAAGCCGGCCAGCGCCAACCCTAGCGGACACGGGAGCGGTAGCTTGTAAATAGAAATAAAATTATAATGTCGGACGGGCTACGGGGGCGACACCAAAAATCATCTCAACCATATCCTTCCTTCCCCAGAGCCGATATACGCCAGTATCGAGAGGCTACCTCACTATCGCTGAGCCGGCGATGCACCCCCGCCATCATAGCCTAGCTTAAGTTAGCTCTGGGCGCGTTAGGCTAGATTTTAGATCCCTTATTAGAAGAAGAAGAAGAAGAAGAAAGACATTACTACCAAAACATAGGTTAACTCAATTTCAATTCAATTGAAGGTCGTGGGTTCGATTGCAGCCGGAGACCGCCGTACTTGATTTGTACAAATAGCCACAGTATATATCATGTTTTTTATGTCCTTCCCTGGTTGCACGAAGCATCCTAGTTTGATCGAGAGCGAGAGCGCCCGCGCCATCCATCATAGCCTGGCTCGAGTTGGCTCTGGGCATGCTTCTGAAATTCTACTTAAACATATTTTAGGCCCGCTGCCTTGTATTAGCTATTCAGCATCGTCATAGCAAAATAACTGTAGCCAAGCACAATGACAAAAGCATAACCCAGGCCGGTGGTTAGGTCACCGCTTGTACTAACTAGTCTAGAGTTATCACTCTTGACTACCAAAACAGAGGTCTTATTTGTTACATCGTTGCCTGGTTGCATACAGCATCCAGTTTGGGACCATGACAAGTGATCGTGGAGGTCTTTACTAGTTATTCCTCCTCCAGAGCCGGTATACGCCAGCGCCGGCGGCGGCAGTCGCGCCTGGTCTCCGCTGGGCAGCGAGAGCGCGCTCCGCGAGGCCGCCTCACTGCCGCTAGCCCGGTGGCGCGCCCCCGCCATCATAGCCTGGCTCGAGCTGGCCCTGGGAATGCCGCAATACGCCGCCGCGGTCGCCGATAACGTCAAGAGCGGAAAAGTGAGTGGTTGCTATTTTTATATATTTTTTCCCTTCAACAACACCTGTATACATCACAATTAGTAGATGCACGTACGCGCGCCGGTTATGGATTGTTTTTGTTATGATTCCGGCCGTATGTGGGGATCAAGGCAAATGGCAGTTATATTGATTATTAGCTGTTGCCCGAGACTTCGTTCGCGTGGTAATTTTGATGTGTATTTTTCCGGATTAAAAAGTAGCCTATGTGCTAATCCAGACTATAATCTATCTCTGTGCAAAATTTCATCCGGATTCATTAAGCCATTTTTGCATGAAAGAGTAACAAACATCCATCCATACATACAAACTTTCACGTTTATAATATTAGTAATCAATCCGCGGTGGGTGGGCTTAGCCCTGAGAGAAGGCCTGTGCCCTACAGTGGGACGTATATAGGCTGCTTATGATGATGATATCGATTTTGGTATTGCATAAAATTCCAAGGATAATTTTCGTACCATACGTACGCAAATTCTACAGAGATTCTATTTATTATTTCCACAAAACACAAAGCTTGTTTGATAAAAAGGGTCGCATGACATTGTACAGTTTAGAGTAGCACATTTACTGTTTCAAACAATCCATCGCACAAGCAATACTCGTTTCGTATTTCGTTGACACAAAAAGCCTTATCATTACACAAATAAAGAACTCGTTGTTTTTTTGTTTCCTTTTACCTACATCCACTCATTATTCAGACTACGCCCGTTTTATTAGATTTGTATGGAAATAAGGGAATATAAATACCTTGATAAATTCATCGTGTGCCCTGTTTATTCAAAACACGTTGATCTCTGATTTGGCAGAGTATTTGTGAGCCCTGATTAATATTTGTCGAGGAAATCAATTGAAATTTCTACGAACCATACAGAGACACAATTGTGCACTTAGTCTGACTTAAGTTAGGTAATTACTGTATAAAATAAAATATATTTATGAGAACTTGTAGAACTTTAAAGACTCTTCTTGAAAGCAATGATGCGCAGAGCAAAAGTCTGATATTTTTATTAATAATCTGACTACAATAAAATTAAATATATTTACAAACAAAAATGTTTTAAAACCCATTTTTAACCGACTCCAAAAGAGAGAGCTTCAAAAGCTGGAGGTCTCAATTCGTCAGCAATTTTTTTATTATACCTACATAATTATTTACCAGGCCACGTTGTCCTATTTCATTAATTCTTTTTTTCGTTGAAATGGGGTACTACAATGGTGGGTGGTCTCATACACAGAATATCAATTATATCGAAATCTGTAGGTCTGTAAGAAAAAAAAAAACAATTTCTTCTTTTTAGTGTCAGTTTTTCTTGAAGTCTTTTAATTACAAAAGTCGTTATTATTGAACGTTACTTCCCGAACACCAATCCACCGACGCACTAACAGCCAGCAGTAGGAATGCAAATGATGACGCCGCGGCAGTAGCGTCAAATATTGTGTTCTGGTTGGTTCTAGATCCGTGCTTTGAATGGGCAGGTTCTGCTTGAGTTGACGGACACCGATCTGGAGGTGGGGCTGGGCATATCGCAGCCCATGCACAGGAAGAAGTTGCGGCTGGCCATCGAGGAGAGGAGACGGCCCGATCTGGTGCGCAACCCGACCATCGGGCAGCTAACGCACGCCTGGGTAGCTGCCGAGTGGCTGCCGGATTTGGGGCTGTCACAGGTACGTGTTTCTGTTTCGATTTTTCTGATTCTGATTGCCTAGGTAGTCTGGAAGAGATCACTTTTAGCGATAAGACCGCCGTCGATACTCTTAGGTTAAGAAATATCTGTGTAATAAAGTGTTATCTATCTCTACCATGCCGGAGTTCGTGGGTTCGATTCGATTCGTACATTTGTACAAATGACCTAGTCTGGGTGTATTTTCATGTTTGTGATATCCTTGCCTGGTTACTACAGCACAGGGTAACCTATTTTGGTACCAGAACAAGTGATTGTGTTGTGTGGAAGTGTGTAAAGTTTTGTGTTTGGTCTTTTCTAGCTTAATGCAGCATGTATATATATCCCAATGTAGGGCACTGGCTTTCTCTCAGAGAGAGAGAGGCTTAATCATCACGCTTGCCTCCGCGGGTTGGCGATTTCAAACGCTGAGGTGTGTGAACAGCTCGACCATGTATAACTTTAATATTTTTACAAGCCGTAGTCTGATAGGATGAAGTGGACCAAAGTGGAAGACTTAGTAGAGAGGTTTTGACCCGGAGATGGATTATCCATGGTATAGTCCGCACAGATCTTTGTGGCGGTTACGTGGACATAGTCACAGATCATTTGCACATTGCTTACTGTCTTTACAGTGTATGTGTGAGTAATTGCCGTAGTGTGATGCATAGTAAATTACTATCACTCAATTACTAAAATAGATAATTACTCACACATACACTGTGCAAACGATCTGTGACTATGTTCACTTTACCGCCAAAAAGATTTGTGCGGACTATATTTTATATTGTTTTACAAGCGATAGCGATTGATTATATCTGTCCTTGTTGGTCTAAATAACCAAATAACAAAGATTGACACATTTCATAATAGATACACTTCGCTCCATTTTAATTCCTGAATTTGTATCTCTAGTGAATGTAACTATAGCAATTCCCTACTAAGTGCAATTTTACCTCACACTACAGTACACGGAGTCGTTCTTATCAAGCCTAGTGGATGCCCGGATGCTGGATACGATCAGCAAGAAGGAACTGGAGAAGTACCTCGGTGTCACGAGGAAATTCCACCAGGCCTCCATCGTCCACGGCATCCACTTGCTTAGGATAATGAAATACGATAGACAGGTGAGTCAAATTCCCGTGCATTAGATTTAGGTACATTATAAGGCAAACGGTACATGAAAATGGTTGTATAATTGACCTTTACGTATGTGCACCTTCCTCAGTTTAGTTGTAGATTACTTTGCAGCAAGCAAACCGAAATTGGTGTCGATTTTTTTTTGTTTTAGGTTACCGTACCTCAAAAGGAAGAAACGGAACACTTTGTTGTCCGTCCGTCCGTCCGTCTGTTTGTCTGTCAAGACCCTTCGAGTTGAAATTGAAACCATATATTCCTTTGAAGCTGTAAAAAAAAACCAAGCTTCTAAGTTAACGTAAAAAAAAATACACGGCTGTTTATGCTGGAAAAAACGTATATTTCGACACTCAAGGGAATCAAAATGAATAGGGTACCTACTTTCCGTTGACCTAGAACTATGAAATTTGGCAAGTAATATGGACGTATACTATAGCATAAGCATAGCATAAGCAGCCTATATACGTCCCACTGTAGGGCACAGGCCTTCTCTCAGGGAGAGAGTATGGGCTTAATCACCACGCGTGCCCACCGCGGATTGGCGATTTCAAGCGCGGAGGTACATGAATAGCTCAGACACTCAGGTTTCCTCACGATGTTTTCCTTCACTGTTAGCAAGTGGTATTGCTACTATAACTTCACAAATGTACATAGCTTAAAAAACAAAGTCATAGGAACATGCCCGCACTGGGGATCGAACCTGGGTTTCCCGCTTCCGAGTCCAATGTTCTACCCACTAGGCTACCGCCACCACCAACTATATATTTGTAATTAAATCATAAAAACAAATGTCTTTGAAGTTCGGGAAAAGCTCGGAAAACGGCAAGGCTCGATTCCTGAACTATTTATAACATGTAATTACCTACAAATTTGAACGGAACCCTCGGTGGGCAAGTCCGACCCGCACTTATCCGGTTTTTTCTTAGTTAGGAAGGCATCACATACTCCTTGTTCCTCTAAGACAATCAACTTTACATATATTTTTATCTAAGTACACTCTATTCAGTAACTTGGGGAGCTGTTAACCCACTTCTTCTGAAATGTAAATTTACAATAATCGAATACTGTATGATACCTAATATGTTTCAACAGCTCTTCACAGTGCTTACAATAAATTATTCGACGCCATATTATTTGTAAGAAATAATATACCTATCCACAGCGACCTATTTTCTCAGCAAAAGGAAGCAATCTCAGCTGAAAAGGAATTTCAGGGGTAACTGTGTATTGTTCCGAAGTTCTTTTACCGTCGAATAAGCTCGCAGGTGTTCGAGAAAACACGTTAACATTCCATCTATAATAATTCACCGAGAACACTGTCAAAAATATCCCGCTACAGGGGTGTTATTTCGGTCATCGCAAATTGCGATTTGGTTCTCGTCTTACTAATACAATCTTACTCAAACAACGTCACGACATTAGTGACATTCGACTGTATAAATAAAAACTATCTTCTATTTATTTGTGGAGATTTTGGTGCACAAATTGCGTTTGAAGAAGAAGAAGAAGAAAAAACATTTATTATAAAAACAGTGCACACGCCACAATAACAAAACAAATAAACAACAAAGAAAATATTTCAACCGAAATGTTATAAAAAAGAAAGGAAAACGAACGGTCACGGCGTGTCACTGCTGCTATAAATGGCAACTGACTCAGCAGTATGCTGAGGGTCAAACCTTCAGCGCTGATTTAGTATGCTGAGGGTCAAGCCTTCAGCGCTGATTTTCAAGCCTTCAGCGCCGATTCAGTGTTTCTCGTGCTAATAGGCTAACCCCGGTGAATTTACAGTACTATGCAACAGCTCTGCTGTCAATTTTATTGGCCAAGAGTATACAAATAAATAAAATAGGCAAAGTGCGAGTCGAACTCGCGCACGAAGGGTTCCCTACCATTACCTATACAACATTAGACAAAGATTGAAATTGAGAACAGCGCCATCTATAGAAACCAACAAGACGCGTTTAAAATTGACATTAATAACATGACATCGGCGCTGTGAAGGTTACATAGATGGCTGCTAGATGGCGGTCGTTGTCTTTAGAAAACGTTTTTTGTATGGGAGCCCCCTTAAATATTTATATTATTCCGTTTTTAGTATTTTTGTTATAGCGGCAACAGATATACGTCATCTGTGAAAATTTCAACTGCCTAGCTATCACGGTTCATGTGATGCAGCCTGGTGACAGACATACAGACAAACAGACAGACAGATAAGTAATTTTTTTTTCGTTTATTTCCTTCTCACAGAGGTATCAAAACATATAGTAGGTACAATTTGAGTAATCAGGACTAATTCCTATGTGAGAGGCTGGAGTCCATACTAGGAAAGATCCTGTATGATAGCCAGACGGATAGTGAACTCTTAGTAGTAGGGTCCCGTTTGGCACCCTTCGGGTACGGAACCTTAAAAACAACTGACAGCTGTATAACAGCTGCAACAGTAGATTAACAGATTGTTAGCGTAGGAGAAACGAGGGGTATAAGTCATATTAATAGGGTCTCATTTGGCACTTTTCGGTACCCGTTTGGAACCCTAATAAAAATCCCCACTTTGGTTGTAAGTCATTTACGAGTGAAAAAACACTCTTACCTATATTTCGTTGGATATAAAAAAAAACTTATTTAACATTTTCACGACCCTCTATGAAGCAATCTTTGCTAAAGAGAAGAAAAATATGATTAGAACATGGACAGACAGAAAATAAGCGAAAAAAACGCAGGTACGAAAATCACTTCACAATTCAGAATGATGGCTCAGAAGAGCGACATAAGCAAATGGGCGAATAAATAAGGGCTAAAGTCGGGCGGCCCGTCATAAAACTGCTCCACCCCGTATTGTTGTCAGAATCCCTATAATGTGGCCTCGTTAATCATTGCCCGATTCTCTTTCCAAAGCTTTTCCGAGCCGAGAAAATTTTAAATGGATTTCGGTGTTTCTGCTTCTGACGTTTGAAAAACCAATTACGAAATAAATACATCGTTTAATTGGGGACCTTTGATATATGTTATTAACTTCAAATTACAAAAAATACATTGCCTTATTGTAAAATTTCCTTCAACTTTTTATTTTTTCTATAGGCTCTGGCAGTAAGACGACACCAGTGCGAGAATGTGGACGCCGACCCACTAGTGTGGACCAACCAGAGGTTCATCCGATGGGCCCACAACATTGACCTGGGCGAGTTCGCTGACAACCTAAAAGGTAACTTAACGCTCACTCCATCAGACGCGTTGGCATCAACACAGGAATTTGCACCGTATAAGTGATTAATTAAAGTTTGTAATTGGATTGTAGACAGCGGTGTTCACGGCGGGCTTGTGGTTCTGGAGCCCTCATTCACGGGCGAGACTATGGCGACGGCGCTCGGCATCCCTCCCTCTAAAAGCATCATCCGCCGGCATTTGGTAGCTGAATTTGATGCACTCGTCATCCCAGCTAGGTGAGTATTTATGCTATTTACACAACCTCGAGGAGCGGAGAGATAATATTTGCTCTAGCTCTTTTGAATCAGCGTTTGTGCAGGCGTCCTTCGCTGAGTCGCTGCTTTGAAGCAAATATTATTACTTCGCCGTATTATTTATGAAGAGATACTCCAATTTTCTCCCTTGATATAAGTAAATGGACAGCTCTATGCATATTCAAAGACCTAAACCACAGTATTTTGATAGCAGTGATGGCTTGCATTAGTATCAGATTATTTATCAAAATGAAAACATGAAAGTCTTCTTTGCACTGCATGTCTGCCATCCCAGTTCACAGCCCCGAAACCACCAACCTGTAGTTGATTATAATGTGAGGTGCAATCCTGCAGGTATACGATATTTTGCCAGGTGGAAGAACTGCAAGTGGAGGCTGCCCGAGCATCCATGTTGTCCACAAAGCAAAGATAAAACCGTCAAAATTAAAAGGCTCTCCTTCAAAAAATAGATAAGGCGCTTTGGAACCCTATTAAAATTGTTGTATCTATGTAAAATTCCCTGTACGAAAGTGTTTGTAAATTGCTATTTTTACAAAATAACATATTTTGCAATGGTCTCTCTTAAAGAATCTTCCGTCGTACACGTCGTTAACTTTTGATGAGCAGTGAAGACTGATATGTTATGTAGGGCTGGTGGGTGGTTCGTTTGTCAGTAAGGGTAGTTATCGGACGTTCATTCTAGTGCTGTTATTTTACCCTTTGCCTTCGTCAGTGTTAGATTGAGTGTTCAATGTAACCCCTAGATCTGACTACTTGTAGATTAAGATTATCACATACTAACATGTTTATTCGATATCCATCGACCTGGTAAAGTTAATAATAAAACTACTTGCATAGTTATCGGAGAGCATAAAATGCTTCGTATTTAATACATATAGGGGGCAAAATATTTCAAGGAATTTATTTGATTAATAAAATCTTAATTACAATAACGAAATTAGTAGGTATTGTTCTTAATCATAGCATTCATTGAAATATCTTTAGGCATATAAAAACCAGAACCATTCACAATAGCTTTAGAGTTTTAATAACATTAATAGATTTTATTGTTATTTGTAAGATAAAATATGTTTTCGACTTGTATACATTCCTACTGTAAAGTTGATGACAATGTATAGGTAATAGGTTCAGCTGTAAACGATATCAATTGACATTAAATGTGAATAAATTCTGACAAAAAATTATAACATAGAAACGACTCCGAGTCAGTTATTGAACTATCCAATGACCCTTTAACAAAATGGCGATCTATACGTCGAGACAACGGTAAAGATCATTTAATCGTATCGTCATGCTCATGCCTGTGATGATTATCATTTAGAGCGCACCTCGGGTTCTATCCATTTTCCTCTTTCATACACACAAAGCAATCATAATTTATGGTTTGATCATCATTTCCAGTTAACTTCGTATGCTTGTCTAATTTATTTCTTGACGACTCACGAAATGGTACTTTTATTTCGCTAATCACTGGGAAAAGTACTGCGAAGTAGAGATTCCGTCTGACTTGAATAATTAATCCGAGCCGTTATCGCATTCAGCGACTCAGTACTTTTCTTTTTTCCTTCTGTCTGTATTCGTCTATAGGTTCGATCCTTTCTTAAACCTAACTTTTTTTTCGACTCTCCATACATCTAGCATGAGACATTAGTTCTAGCAACGTGCATCATGCTTTTGATGTTTTTTCTGTATTCGTTTTTTAGTGTTAATTACAGTTTAACCAGCACTCAGTCTCAATAGAGCCCAATGCTCATAGCAAGTGAGCTCTATGATATAATTTCAATGATAAAGTTTTCGAGAAACTGCATGTCAGCTTTCTGTGTTAGAAACTCAATATCAATGAAATTTAATGCAATAAATCTTGGGATATGTTATTTGTTAAAAAACATAGCTTCGCTTTTTTGTTAATTCAATTCTTAATGTTGTCTCAAATTTGTAGCCATACACCTAATACTTTCGACTAACTGCATGAAATTTTACAGGAACATGTTTGGTCATCAAATTAGAATGCTTGGACGTCCATTCTCACGGTCCGTTGCGACTGGCTTGCCAGGCATTGACCTGAGCGGTGACTCCAGAAGACACAGTTTGCGGGTAACTTAACCTCCCACCGATTGTCCTATTCCACATCTCAAACAAAATTTAACACAATCATTTCTTTCAGGGTTCCATATCGAAGGCGCTGGGGGTTCTGAAGCCGAAACACGACCGTACATCGCCGTCGTCGTCAAGCGAAAGTTCGTCAGTGATGAGTCTCACTGGCCCGTACCAAATGACGTATTCTCCCCCGATAGGGATGCGGACTCTCTCTCAGCTAAGCATGGCTTATGCTCCGCCGCCGACACTGCAGGAGTACGAGCCGATCTACACGCCGTTGAGTCTGTACTCGCAGTCCAGTCTCTCGACCAGAGACAGCTTGCAGAGACTGAATGAGGCCAAGGGTGACAACATTAGCATCACTCATAGGTAGGTGTGGTTACAAAGTTGTTTTAGGGTTATATATCTTAAAAGGAAAACGGTACTCTTTTAGATTACTCTGTTGTTCGACAGTCCGTCTCTCAGGACCCTTTGTGTCAGGAACGGATAAAGCTGAAATTGAAATCAAGTTTAATCAGACATATAAAAATCTCATGTCACAGTGTTTGTTATCGAACTCCAGCGAAACGGCTTCACCGATTTTTAGGGTTCCGTACCCAAAGGGTAAAAACGGGACCCTATTACTAAGACTTCGTTGTCTGTCTGTCTGTCCGTCCGTCCGTCCGTCTGTCTGTCACCAGGCTGTATCTCAAGAACCGTGATAGCTAGAGAGTTAAAACTTTCACAGATTTTGTATTTCTGTTGCCGCTATAACAAAAAATACCAAAAACAAAATAATTATTTAAGGGGGGCTCCCATACAACAAACGTGATTTTTTTTGCTGTTTTTTTATCTTTGTGTCTAATGTTGCATAGATAATGGTACGGAACCCTTCGTGCGCGAGTCCGACTCGCACTTGGCCAGTTTTTATGAAATTTTTTGTGTGTATTTGGTAGGTCTATGAATAGGTCGTAGGCTAATTAATATGGCAAAATCACGTTTGCCGAGTCAGCTAGTTTCATATAAAATACTATAGGCCCTTAAATTAGTACAAAAATCAAGCCTCTAAGTCAACGCTAAAAGATATAAGTTGTCAGTGGGCCTGGACACGGAAATTATCTCTCTAAATATAAGTTTTTCGAACTGAGATTGTTATTAAGTTTATTTGATTTTTCCTCAACAAAACCCGAACCACAACAAACAAAACCGGTACGATTCTCTATCTCTTCCAGATACGGGCAAAAAGCTGACCAAGCCCATCGCGTGAGCTCGCCTCTCCCGGCCAAGTCGACAGACGACTCGGCAGTCAAGCAGAAACGACATCGACGCGTGAAGAGCATCGGCGATATCAATGCCTGTAGCAAAGGATCAGTGTAACGCGAATACTAGAAATAGTTGTAAAGTCAAACCGTTTCCGCGAAGGTAGATGATGCAATGTAAAAACTTACCACAAACGGTAAGCTTCAAACGAAGCTATGGGGTGAGTTGCAGCAATACGCAGCTCATTTTAGAAAAAATACAGTACAGGATACAAGTTAGAGTACTGGAGAAGTCTGATATCGAAAAATCTTTTTCCATACATTTAAATTTCTTTGATGATTTCTGACTTTTCTAATACTCTAACATCAGCCGATCAGATAAAGGCTTTTGATTCTTATCAGCACCACAATCAATTGATTTCATAAAAAATATATGTATAAAATGAAAGTCACTTTTGTTGTCACTAAAACCGGTAAACGCTGTTTGTAATTGGCCAAAAAGTTACATGCATTTTATGGTCTCTTAGAAATGTTTTTAGTAAATATAAAGTTAATTAATTGGAAATTGGAGAAATTGGAGTGGACTGAATTGTAACAATTTTGAATAATGTGCAAATACAAAGCTTTTTATTGAAAAAACAAAACATATGAACCCTTATTTTATAAAAAAAATATTGTTCTTCGTTGTTCGTCATTGATTTTGATAAGTAAAAAGTTCTGCCTGGGTACATAGTACTTATTTTTAATATCCGCGCATTATTTGAGAAAAGTACTATACAAGATTTGGCCACAACTAGGCATTGATGGACATCAATGCCTCTTTTGCTGATCGCTGCAGTAATATACTATATGATGAGCGTGCACGTTTAATTTTCAAAACTGTGCGGTCGTCGATATAAGTTGAGTTCAACTGAGAAATATGTAAATATTGACTGTAGGAAGATTGTGGAATTGCACAGTTCATAACTTAGTACGTGTACTGTTACTCTTATAGGTATGTCAATCATTACATCAAAATTAATACAGCCAAGATCATAGACGGAGCATTTTGTATAGTCAACTCTCTAGTGTGTCTAGTATAGATTTCCTATTATAATAATTGAATTTTCTCGGTCAGATGTTTGGATGGTATTTACTAAGGATAAGTAGGAATAATACAAAACCAAAGATTGTGTAAACGCTCAAAACTCGTTCTAGTCTTATTAGAAAAGTTCAGCATATCAACGATAATCAGACTAAAGTACCGAGAGGTGAGAAGAGGACACGATTGTCATATGATTGTGTACTTATAAATGTAGTTTTGGGATTTTTGACTGATTGATTTATATATAAACAAACTTGTTTAGATGGAGTTTCCACAATATTATTCAGTGTCGAATAAGCATTTCGAAATTTTGTTAATTAATATTTGTTACTTTTGATAGCGTGTTACATAGACGCAAAATTTGAGTTTTTTTTTCTTCAGAATCTATTAATTAAACTACTTCACTTTCAATATGCAAAAAACATATTTTTATAAAGTGTCAATAAATTTTTCGTGACCGTGCGATTAATAAAAATAAAAATTTACACTTAATTTTAAGCTTTTGCTTATCAAGATACTGAATAAACGGTTTTCAGGTTTTGCGTCATTTTAATGACACGTTGTACTTATCGTAAGTATGACACAATAATGTAATTATGATACAGTAATGACAATTACTTACCTTCATTACTTTCTTACCACACACAAACACATTTATTGCCGACCACTGTGATAACCGTTGGACACACGCATTAAAACCATGAGCTTCATTATACCTGTGTACTTACTTACCTATAAAATGTTTAATACCTACTTTCACTAATAAGTCAGAGCATGCTAGTTACATCGGAATTTACATGTGTTTTTTTTTACTACGTATTAGATAACGAAAATATAAACGTTGTTAAATTTTTGTTTCGTTGAACATTTTGTGTTTCAAACTTTCGTGTTTCAGTTACTGTACTTTGTAGTTAGTCTTGTAAAACTTTCGTGGAACAAATAAAATATTTTAAAAGCTATTCCACTGCATTTCACTGTTTTCCTGCAACTCAACGGGCGAGGCGTCTAACATATAACAAGAACATCACTCTACGGTTTCATTGAAGACAACTGAGTAAAACTTCCTTATAGGTATATTTTTCAATTTATTTAGCATCGAGAAATGAAAAAATATTTTCTTTTTCATCGCCCGGGACGGTTGTTTCATTTAATAGCACGTTTTGGAGCGCCCAACAAAGGACGATCATGATAAAGGGAATTGCCCTAAGTTTGAGCGAATGTTAACGGGGAAAACAAATGAGATGGCCCTTTATGATTTTCACTTTGATGGAATCTAAACGGATGTATCCGAAGATGAGTTTGATTATTGAAAAACAGATAGGGTTGTTGTTTCAAATATGTACTTCTTCTAGACTATTTAGATACGTTCGCTACATTACACTACAATTTCGTCATAGATACTGGGTCATTATGTGTTCTGATTTATTGACCCATTACATTAAATGTAGTGTATAAAGTCCAAGAATGATCTAATCACACCTGGAAGGTCTTGGTTCAGATTGGAACCAATGATTTTTATTTTCCTGTGTAACGTTCGTAGCATAGAAATAGTTATTTGTTATGCAAGGCTGCAAAGTTAATTTTTGGGGCGAGTACCTTGTATTGAAACCTGAGCAAGCGAAGGATTCTAGGATTGAGCCACGAGCGAAGCGAGTGGTTCAAATACAGAATCCTGAGCGTAGCGAGGGATTCAAAGGTACGAGACGCTAAATAACTTTGCTGCCGAGCGCAACACACAACTTTTCACCTCACTAAAGCGAGGAAAATGTTAGGTGCAAGAAAAACAGTTTTAATAAATATTCAATTACTGTTTATTTATTTCAAAAATTAAAAGTAAAATTACTACAATTGGTAATATTGAAAGTTAAAGAAAATTTTAAAGTTTTTTTTTTTAAATCAAATTTTCTTGCCGGCCAGTGCGATTCTTTAAATGAGGCTGGCGCATGACAATCCACGCTAGCGGATAAAGTGCGATTTTCCACGCAGATTTCGAATGATAAACAGAGCTTTTACGAGCTAGTGAGGTGAAAAAAAACTTGCCATGTGAGAGTCGGACTTTTTTTTCTATCTTATCGAACATTTAAATGTTTCGAGCGTCTACTACCTGTTTCCATTATTAATATCGAGCAAAAAAACGGCAAAAATATCACGTTCGTTGTATGGCCCCCTTAAATTTTTATTTTTGTTTGTAGTTATGGCGGCAAACGAAATACACCATCTGTGAAAATTTCAACTGTCTAACTATCACGGTTCAAGAGATACAGCCTGGTGACAGACACACAGACGGACAGTGGAGTCTTAGTAATAGGGTATATTTCCATGTTTGGGTACGGAACCCTAAAAATCAATGTGTAGCCAAGAAAATAGTAGATATACGTAAACATTGTGAAAGTTTTCGTTCAAAAACAGAAAAATATTGCGACAAAGCCTCCGCCTTCCAAGCAAGAAAAACCAGTGATTGTTGTACAATCCACAGCCAAGAACGTTTTACCCAATGGACACGACACAGTTGACGTTTTCCTAGTTTCCCGCGGGAAACTTACCGTAGTTATATGATCACGGTTCCGATTTTTGTAGTCAGTATGACATCAGAGATTCGAGAGAAAACATGGAAAGAAAAGTGCAAAAAAAAAACGAAAAACGCCCTATTATTCTGTAAAAATTTAAGCAACAAAACAGTTATGTAATGCTTCTTATAACTCGTAGCTACTATTTTGTACTTCTATATGCGGTATATTTTGGTAAATTAATAAAAAGTGCATCGTAAACAACATATCATCATCAGCCATTTGACGCCCACTGCAGGACATAGGCCTCCTTCGTGGTTTTTATAACCACGAGGGGTTTTGCCATAATTGCCACGCTTGGCAGGCGGGTTGGCGATCGCAGTATGCGGTTGGAATCTCACGAAGACGCTGCTGCCCGTCTCCTGGTAATTGATATCCTTAGTCGCCTTCTACGACATCCACGGAAGGAAATGGAGTGACGCTATTAATCCGGCACCATACGGAACCAACAACATATAACACGCCGAAATAAAAATGGCTCCTGCTTGACGCCATTCATTCTACTTTGACATTCGCTGTAATAAGTGATATAATATTGTTCGTTCAGACCTCATTCTGTTCTTTTAAACCGGCTTCAAAAAAGGAGGAGGTTATCAATTCGACGCGTATATATTTTTTTATTTTTTTTGGCTATGTTCCTCCATAACTCCGTCAAATCTTAACCGATTTCGACAATTCTTTTTTTGTTCGAAAAAGTATAACGTCCCATTTTAATTTGGTGAAGATCTGATGGAGACTTTCAGAGATGGAGAACGGAACTCTCAATGGACAGCAGTAAAAAGCCCTAATAGGGCCCATCCTTTAGTAATATCCGTATGTTTAATAAAATAGCGTAAAAGTAGTCCCAAGTTAATTTGGTGTTGTTCTGGTGAACACTTTCGGAAATTTAGAACATCAAATTTTAAAGCAACGAATTAAGTAGGGTAAATTATGGTTATAAGGGACTTATTTATTTTTCTCCCGCTCCACCACAAAAAATTTAAAAATAATTTTTTTTAAATAAAATATAAGAACCGACTTCGAAACACTATAGCACTAAAAAGTTAGAAATAGTTAAAATAATTAGAAGTATTAAAACATGTAGAAATATAATTTGTAGTCGGTGCCCAGTTTCAAGACCAGCAGCAGCTGCAGTTACGAAGCAGCAGCAGACCAGCTGGTCTTATGTCTTTTCCTACAAAGTTTCGGTCATTTCATATCCTTTGGCTAAAACATCCACAGCGCATCAACCTTTACACGCGCGCACTCTACTCAGTAACACTACGGGCGATTTTGCAACAACAATGTAAAGGTTGACCTACTGTTGACTGTACTCGGTTTCTAAGTCCGGTCACGCGCGGTCCAGCGGTCGACAGTCGACAATACGCCCACTGATACTGAAACCGCACGATATTGAGTTCGAATCATGTGAGTGTTGGCTACACATACATATATATGTACTGACAATCTAAAATCACCTCTACGCCTTTTGCGAGAAGAACTAGCTAAAGTGCAAAATATAAAAGCTTGATCACTTAGTTATTTAGGACATTCCGCTGATACGGGTACAATATCGGAATGCTAGATTACCTACGTAGGTATACGCTTACCCGATGTCCTTGAAGTAGTCCAAGATGTCCTTGCCTAGTTACCATAGCACAGGATATCCTGGCTTGGAACCAGGACAAGTGATTGTGTGGTTCGGAAGTTATTATAATCTAAAGCTGCAGTTACACAAGCTTGGTGTTAAAGGCGTCTTTCTAGCACTTGCATATTTACACCAAAATTTCAGCGAGGAGTCAAACGTCACGTTCATTGTTAAGCAGGCAAGCAGATGCTGTGCATTTGAACAAATAAGTTAGTAACTTGCAAGTTTCTTTTGCGACGTGAAGTATCGCCGCCTGAAAGCAAGTGGTACGTAATTGATACAGGGCGAAGTGAATCGGAATTGCTGATTATTCCCGCCGACTTCGTTAAGGTGCCAGCAACTTTTCTGTGAGAAATAGCAGTTGGCTGGCTATTGACTATGCAGTACGACTCTGGATGGCAGTTTGCCTCCATTTCCATACTCTTTCGGATGCTTTTCGAGGGAAGTTTGTGCTACACAGTCAGTTTTACCCAGTTTCGGAATTCTACAATCGAGATAGTTAAACATAACAAGGTCTAGGTGATACTTATATATGAAAAAGTCTTATCTTGGTAACGTGTCACCTAGAGTGACCGACGGTCGGCTAAATAGAGTTACCAGTCATAAGTTTGAAAAGTTTTGTACGGTCAGGAAATAATCAACCAAATATCGTATGAAATCCTTTGTCAAATATGCCGTTTCAAACCTCCCGTGTGGCAACCAAGGTTTTCTGTTAATGAAATGTGAAGACCTTTTAAATATTACCAGATAAGAACAAACGGTGGCGGTGGCAGCGCATAAATAGAAGCCTTGCGCTTAGCGAGATTTAAGAGTCTTCTGAGTTACGTATTTTGTGAATTTATGGTAACAATACCAATCGCAAACGATGAAGGAACCCATCACGACGAAACCTGAGTGTCTAAGGTATTCACGTACCTCAGCGCTTAAAATCGCTAGTCCGCTGTGGGCACGCATGATGATTAAGCTCATATTCTCTCTCTCTCTCTCTCTCTCCCTGAGAGAAGATTTGTGTTCTGGTGTAGGGCTATAAGAGCTGCTTAATTGTTTCGGAACGTATTTGACATATATCTCACACAGCGTTTGGTATTTTTTAGCTGACGGTACATGACTGTCCAGGTTTGGAACTTTCTAATCTAAACCAAATTTTTAGATACGTCTCTTAAAGATACACAACCTTAAATTAGTCTAGTTATGGTAACGTAGAAAAGGTTGTTCATTAGAAGATCAAGTGCTAATTTCACTATTCACAATATACAGTTTACATAGTATGTATTCGGAACCCTTTATGTGTCTTCGTACTTAGAGTTTTAAGCTCCACACTAACAGAAACTGAATGGCAAAATTGCTTACAATAACCACTAAAAATACTCTGTAAATCGTCCTGCATAATGTAGAGACAACTTTGTAAACGCGAGGACTTAGCTCGAGTTAAAATCTACCACGAAATACTTGTGCAAAACGCCCGAGACGCGGCTAAGCCCCGATTGCAGCGACGCCAAGTTCGAGCTGGAGAACAATGCTTTTCAATTTCACAAAACGAGTGCCCACAACAGGAGTTCACAACTTTCACGACAAAAATATGGAGCGCTGGGTCTTCATCGGCTTATTTGAGCAAATTCTAGGAAGTAAGAATCTACTTGAGACGACATTTGGTCGGACGATGTGGTCAGGTCATCAGGGAGCCTTTGGATGCGAATGATGAAGGACCGCAAAAGATGGCATGATAAGGAAAAGGTATAGTCCGCACAGGTCTTTTTGGCGGTAACGTGAACATTGCAGATCATTTGCACATTGCTTACTGTCTTTACAGTGTATGTGTGTGTAATTGAATTAGTGTGATACGAAGTAAATTACTATTAGTCAATTACTATAATACATTACTGCAGCGGCCAGCAAAAGAGGCATTGATGAACGAACGTGGAAATGTGGGCCGAGGCGAAGTCGGCTTCGGGGCGACTATGTGTATACGTGAGTCCATCAATGCCTAGTTGTGGCCAAGGCTTGTATATGATTTTTCTCAAATAATGCGCGTAAATTAAAACTAAGTAGTACTAAGGCAGAACTTTTTATTTGAAAAATTCAATAAACTTTCAAAATCAGACGAACCACGAACGAACAACAATAATGTTTTTTCTTTTTTGCCTTTTTTTCAATAGGTATATCCAGCTTTCTATCGCCAGTTCGAAATTTAAATAAAACTTCTGATAAGTTACCTCCTTGGTTGTCATTGGTCGGAGTAAAAGATCGTTCTATTTTTAAATAACACGACAAATATGAGTTTAGTATGTAATTTATTTGGCCGCAAAACACGACAGTTATGAAATTTCATAGAACTTTTTCTGGCCGCTGCTCGCGTGTGATTGGCCAGTACAGCAATTTCGATTTATCGCGAAGAACGACGATTTATTGTCGAAATAATGGTCAAATTTCCAAGCATGTTTTTGAAAAAGTAATTATATATACCCAGCAGCGGGCCGAGGTGGGCTGATGATACTTAATTCCCAGTTAATCACTTTACACCAAGAATACTTAGTTTTGTTTCTTTTTCAGAGATATTCAATGTTGAACATTGCACGAGAAAGCAGCAGTAATTCTTCTTTCCTGCCTATGCAACAAGTAGCTTGCACGGTGAGACGGTCCTTTACCCGAAGGGTGCCAACAGAATGCTGTGCTTAACTGTGCTTTACGTTTTTCAACTGGGATTTATTAGTGGACCCTACGACTGTAAGCCAAAATACAATCATTGCACAGAAGAGCGAATGGATAATTTACAAAAACAAGTGACAGAACTGGAGCTCTAGCAAAGAAACGTTTGCGCAAAGCGATTGCTCAATAAGAGATTCCTCGGTTATTCATTGTTAAGCTGACAAAAATGCGTTTTTTATAAACATGAAAACGTATCCAAGCAGTTAAACCTCCTTAGGTTTTTGTTGATATATTTTATCACAAATGCTGCATTTCTTTTGTATTGAATAAATAAATTAAAAATATAATATATGTTCACGTTTCGTGTATAGTATATGTTATAATGCGGTGGTAGCCTAGTGGTTAGAACATTGGACTCGGAAGCGAGAGACCCAGGTTCGATTCCCAGTACGGGCATGTACCTATGACTTTGTTTTCTAAGTTATGTACATTTGTGAAGTTATAGTAGCAATACCTCTCGCTAACCGTGAAGGAAAACACCGTGAAGAAACCTGAACTATTCATACACCTCAGCGCTTGAAATTGCCAATCCGCGGTGGACACGCGTGGTGATTAAGCCCAGACTCTCTCCCTGAGAGAAGGCCTGTGCCCTACAGTTGGACGTATACATGCTGCTTATACTATATTTTATAATAATTCTAGGGTCGGCGGACTCTAACACACAAGTCAAAACCCATTTTTTTGAGGAAGTGAAAGAAAAGTTAGTATAAAATTACACTAAGGTATATTTATTAACTCTATTACATCAACGGAGAGCTGTCTTGAAACAATCACATGAATAAACATGTTTTCTTACAAAAATACGCACAACTGCCTTTTTAATTGCTTACGTGGATTGTAATAACAATTTATATAATTATTATAACAATCCATGTTCCAACTTATATACTTTAGGCCGCCGATTCTACAATTATTCCTCGATGGACAAGTATCTCGTCTTCTAGGTTCGACGAGTAACAGACGACAAGGACGTAATTAACATTTTCCTTGGCATACTGTAAGAAAACTACCTATACAACAATTATAAAAGAGTGCGATCGAGTTTATTTTTGTTCCCATCAACATTCCTATCGATATCCATATTAAATTTTGTTAATGGTGTGGCAATTGTCAAAAAATTCAAAATTGACGATATTGCGTTTTCTTGACTGTTTGTATGGGAAAAGCGAACTATTCGTAATTATATAAACCCTAGAGATATGTGCAGTGTCTTTTAAAAAAAAAAACAGTGCCAACGCATTTACTGCTCAGTTTGGAATAGAAAAAACTGTGGCTCCTAAACCATTTGGAGGAAGTAAAGCGATTATCATGAAGTTTATAGGTTATGTTTCTAGTAAAAAAATAATTTTTATGCAGGTAAATACCAATAATACTATTGAAATACATTCAGAATCATAGTTAAAAGTTATGTGTTATCATTCTTGTTGGTTTTCAGGTTCGCATCTTTTACACTCGTTAAAAACGGAGGCAGTGTTTAGGTAAGTACGTATTAAACCTAAAACTAACTAAAAACGAGAATTGCAAGCCTTGATATCAATTATTCAACCCATTCAGCAAATGTAAAGCCAGCTATTATTCATCATCATCATCATCATCAGCAGCCTATGCTTGTCCACTGCTGGACATAGGCCTCTCCTATTGCACGCCACTGAGCACGGTCCTCGGCTATTCTCATCCAGCTCTTGCCAGCCGCCCTGCGAAGATCATCGCTCCACCGAGTCTGAGGACGTCCTACACTACGTTTACCGATCCGCAGTCTCCACTCAAGAACTCGTCTACCCCATCGGTTATCAGTTCTTCGGTGATATGGCCGGCCCACTGCCACTTCAGCATGCTAATTCGGTGGGCTATGTCGGTGACTTTGGTTCTCTGTCGGATCACCTCGTTTCGAATTCGATCTTTAAGAGAAACCCCGAGCATAACCCTTTCCATAGCACGCTGAGCGACTTTAAATTTGTGGACCAGCCCCACCGTGAGTGTCCACGTTTCGGCACCATATGTCATGACGCAGCTATTATTTCTGCTATTGTAAGTGAAGCAAAACAATGATCCTGGGTACTTGTAAACATTGGTTTTATTTAATAAAATCATAATCATATATTTATAACACGCATTTCTTTGGGTTAAAGTCCGTATCTCAAAATAGGTAAGCAGCAGCACTTAACCCTTAATTTGGCAAGGTCTATTTTTGTCGAATTTTTGTAAATGCTGTTGATTTTATTGATCTTAGGTGATAAATATAGACGGGAAAAATAGAAAAAAAATCTACGTTTACTACTTTTTGAAAAAACATACGTCAAGTATACTGGACATTTCCCACTTTGCGTAAAAGTAATGATCAGTTAGAACGTGCAGTATACTGGACATTTCCAAAAAGGTGTGCATTGAATTTTTTATATTTTACTTGGGAGTGATTTTGTAACTGTCAAATATATTTGAAAAAACAAGTTTTTATGACCTTACTAATCGAATGACCTATCTGAATGTTTAACCAAGTATAGAAAAAAAGCCCTAAGCAAAATATTAAATTAATTACCGAATAAATACAAGGTTCTCAAATCAACTTTATTAGAATTATAAAATTCATCATTGTATTATGTAGTCACATCCATATTCCCTATATATTACCTGTTGTATATTATTTATTGAGCTGACTCACTAAAATAATACAAAATTAAAAATTTTAGGCACAGTTGAGATCACAATGACATTTAGGTACTTATAGTAAAGCTAATTTTCAGTCAATTTTCGTAAGGAACATTTTCATAGCAATACACAAAACAATATATACATTTAGCACTCTACAGAAATTGATTTTTTCTTATTATTCGTTTACGTGATTTAGCAATAAGTAATATGAATATGAAAGATATGACCATGATATGATGAGGAAGCGAAAGTGATCTGTCAGGATCGAAGCAAGTGGCAGTCCCTGGTCTCTGCCTACCCCTCTAGGATACAGGCGTGAGTTTATGTTATGTTATATGTTATGAATGATATGAATATTTTGAGATATTATTTTTTATGAAATTCAAAAAAATAATTTCTTTTTTGTACAAAGAAAAGTCCCTGCTCACATTTCGTACAATAAACTTATGTTTTATTGTTTTTGCACGACCGCTGGTAGTGAAGTCTTCATCATCAGCCATTTGACGCCCACTGCAGGACATAGGCCTCCTTCGTGGTTTTCATAACCATGAGGGGTTTTGTCATAATCGCCACGCTTGGCAGGCGGGTTGGCGATCGCAATATGCAGTTGGAATCTCAGGAAGACGCTGCTGCCCGTCTCCTGGTAATTTATTTCCTTAGTCGCCTCCTATGACATCCACGGAAGGAAATGGAGTGAAGTCTTGCCAGTGATCAACACCATCATATCGCCGTATTAATGAGGTCGGGGTTTCACAGGAGCTTAAGTAATTTGAATGGCATTGCCGGTTGCAGGAACTATCTGAGTCTTCCAAGATCTCGTACACAGCTGCAGTTCTTGTGCTTGTTTCGGAACTTCTTCAGGCTATATTTTGCAGCTTCCCGACTGCATTTCCTGCGGTAGAGTATCCAGGCATTATTGATGCAAATGTCGAGCATCTGAGCAAAAACTTTTAAGTCAATTGATAAAAGTATTTAGCCTCCTAAGTCCTGACCTTGAAAATAACAATGATTTTCCATTGTTGTTTTTAAGGTCAGGACTTAGGAGGTTAAAATCAACTACTAAAAGTAAAATATACATAAGCATACATAAAGCAGCCTATATACGTCCCACTGTAGGCACAGGCCTTCTCTCAGGGAGAGAGTATGGACTTAATCACCACGCGTGCCCACCGCAGATTGGCGACTTCAAGCGCTGAGGTATGTGAATAGCTCAGACACCCAGGTTTCCTCGCGATGTTTTCTTTCACCGTTAGCGAGTGGTATTGCTACTATAACTTCACAAATGTTCTGTACATAGGTAAAATATTTAAAAAAATGGATTTATAAATAACAAATCCTAAACTAATAGAGAAATAAACCTCAGTATTATATTGAAGTTTGGTAAATAAAACATTATTTTTGTCTTGATTTGAGAAAACATGAATGCTCAAAATACTACAGTAAAAACTTTATAAATTTTGAAATGGGAAGAATACGGGACGTTGGGAAAGAACGTAAAATCTCTTTGTAATGAGAAATGGGAAGAATACTGAACATACAAATTTTCACAAAAAATGCCCCTAAACAAATAGCCCAATTGGCATTACATTTACAAAAACAGTATCACACATTTGTTATAAATACCATTCATCAATCATTAGTTGTGGTTCTCTAACAAAAAATTAATAAAAAATAGACTTACCGAGTAGCCGCGTGACGTGTCCTCCCTCCTTGACATCTTGCCGGTCACTGACGCTTTATTAAGTAAGCGCAGGGTCTTGTTGTTATTTTGTTGAAATAATAGATTATGTATAGATGTCATGTTATAATTTTCAAACACGTAATCTTTTTTGTAATAGGTCCAGATTTTTTCAAATACTATGTCCAGTATTTGTCACGGATCCAAATTAAGGGTTAATTACCCAGAGCCAGCCCATAGCACTGAACTGTTCGCTGAGCAGATCTGCCAATTTAGTTGTTGGTGATTAGGAACCTTCAAGTAGTAGTCCAGCAGCATCATTTTATGCTCATAAAGCTGCTTCGTCTGCAAACTGGAATAAATTTAAGAGAGTTCAGGCAGAAATAGTATGATTTTATGAGTAAGTTTGTATGGTACATAGTGTGGATAATAAAATTTTACAACTATTTTCGATGTTTCTGAGTAAAAGTAAATTTACACTTTACACTTTACAATCAATAAATCAGCCATTAAAGAGATATTTCATTAAAGGTTTGCGATTATTTCTGCAAGAAATGTTTAAAAAGTATTATTTCGTTACCTTTGTATTAGTCTGTATTCCTTTCGCGGTATACAAAACTTTGCTTTTTTTATATAAACTATATCTTTTTTTTTTAGTGAAACGCATTTCATGACGTTTTTATGTTGAATTTCCGTGAAAAAATCCGAAAACAAGCAACACTTATAAAACAAAACAAACATTGTCGGGGCAAATCTCAGTGGCACCATCTGTAATTAGTTTCGTGTTGCCATCCCCATTGAGAACACAGATCAAGAAAATATAACAAAATTGACAGGTAAGGTCGTAACAAGCTGGAAATTGGCGTACTGACAACATAACTTTATCTCCTTTTCTCAAATCGGAGATTCGTGTGCGGGAATAGAACCACATTAGAGTCGTAGGTTCTTGCTAAGTTAGACTTCATCTATTGTATTCATTAATCTGAGTGTACGTTGTTGCCTATGTCACAGATTATGAAGTAATATCACAGTACAAATAGTAATATATTCGGTTCTATTCTATGTTTGCTCGCGTGTTCCTTGAAGTGACGTCATTCGCTATTCAACTTAATATGAAAATAGGATTTTTGTAGATTTTAATTATCGTAATAATTATTGTTAATCCCGCTCTTAATAAAAATAAATGCGTGTTTCGTATTCCACAATTCAATCCTTGTTAAATAAATGGCTACCTACATAATTTTTCAAATTACTGTCATCAAGCCTATTCATGCTAAGCAAATGTCACTTTAGTTTTTCTTACAAAAAGTTTGAAAACATATTTGTAATCTATTTGCGAAAGCTTTTAGAAACGTAGTGATTATATACTCTTTGGCTTTTAGTAGAGAAACGTCAAATCTTCTGTCAAATACACTCGTCCGCTGTTCTATAAAATCACGAAGCGAAAAATATTTCCATATTTTCCCATTGAGTTAAAGTAATGTATTTTCCAAATAAATTCACCCTAATTGAATTCAGTAACGGACCAAAAATATGACCCATATTAACAAGTTCTGAATGAATGCCAGCAACAGTATATGCTGAAAAATTAGGAAAAGACGTAGGATAGGGTGAGGATAGGCTGCTGAATGAAGGCTAAATGTTACGCGCAAGTAGTTTATCAGGTTCCTTTCTGGAACGACCTTGCTCCGCTGACGTTCCGTCACCATCGGGATAACTCTGCGGCAGGCAAGACGGAATTGGAGTCCACTTGCAACTCCGGGAATACGAGTTTGTACCAAGCATCTCCGAAGGCCCCTTAGTGAGAACATACCATCTCCACCGAGTAAACTTCTACTGGGGTCCCGACAATGCGTCAGGTGCTCACCATCTCATCCTCGATGTTCCAATCGCTATGGAAATTCATACCAGTTATTTTAATTCTAACTGCGAAATTCCGACGCAAGTGACAGCCTCTGATGTCTGGGCCGTAGTGTCTACCCGCTTCACTGAGGGTGAGCCCAATCCAGACTTTCACATGACAGCAGACTCTGTGAAAGCAATCCATACTCATCTATTGAAGTGAAATCCGATTGCCTGACCTGGCTGAAGCAACCACAGATGGATCGCGGCTACATCACATACCACGTCCAACAAATCAAAGACCGTAAAGTCACTTGGATAATCTACGTCGAACCTGTTACAATTTCTAAAGAGCAAGTGGAAGTATTTCGCACAATAACCAACGGAGAGGGCGCTCTACTTAAAGAAAATCTATGTAAATCGCCAACTGCCCCGATTAGTAAAAAAATCGTTGTTGTCAAAGAAATTCGTTTTGTGCTGATAGGTTTGCATGATTTACATATACAGACTTCTAGTATAAATTCGTGAATGCTATGTCTTCAAATTTTAAACATACGGTTTTTTCTCAAATGCGTAATTCCTGGGACATATCTATTAGAGTTTGCATTTGGCAACAAATTTTGTTCTGTGAGTTTTTTTTTTCAGTGATTTAATATTTTAGGTACTTATCTTCTTATTTTTCTTCGATCTTTTAATTACTACGGAATCTCAAAGGAGGCCTCAACCCTAGATTTCCACTTTGGTCTGTTCAGGGTTCGCGGCAGCTTCCAAGGGTTTGTATAATTTTATAATGTTCGCGCTTTATACACTTTACCAATGTCGCAGTCATTAGTAAATCATTTTTCTACATAGAAGAATGTCTATTTTATTTGATCCATATAGTTTTAAGCATTATCTATCAAGCAGCACCACTGCAGATAACCGTTAAAATTATTTTCAAAAAAATATAACAATGGATGAAAATTGAGCAAAAAAATTCAGAAGTCTTAGAACAAAAGTTGTCGTATTTGACAAACTCTAATCGATATGTTTGAGGAATTGCGCATATATTAGAAATAACCTTCTATATTCGTAAGTACCTAAAATATTAAATCACTAATTTACATACATACAAAGTATTTCTCTTAAACTACATCATGCAAGCAAAGCCCAAAAGCTCTTGTAGGTATGCTGTACATATGGGAATAGCATCGTTCCATCGCATGTTGCGGAGGCGCATTACCGGTTTATCTTGCCCGCACATCCTGCATGCATCGACGAAGTTGGCGGCACGTGGATTTAACTAGATTACACTTTAGCTAACCCTTAGAAATCTTGCTTGCTGTCTCTGTTGCGCTCAGCCAGTATGAGCAGGATAGTAACGCAGATGGGTCTAGATCCAGGAAGCTTACAGTGACTGTCGATGCCGCAGCAGCCATAGGGAATGAAGTTGGCCGGCAGGAAAGTTACGAAGTCTAGTCCTTTCCTGTATCGACATATCACGAGCTTTACATTGTAGCAATAACAACATATAATGGTAGTTTATGTGACTGTCACATAATGAGGGTTATTAAAACACGAGCGAGATTTTAAAAAACGAGCCTTGGCGAGTTTTTTAATAGCGTTCGCGAGTGTTTTAATACCAAGTTATGTGCAGTCTCATACACTACTTTATATACACTCATAATGAAATTTTTGAAACAAAATGGCGCAATTTCGACAAAAGTATCTTGACATTCAATCGTCTGCACTCAGTTTTGCGCGCGCAATTTTAGGTATTTTAGTTGCACTTTTGGTACCACGAAAATGAAGTTATGTTTTTTATAGAGTCAACTTATGACATTAAAAAAAAAAACTCAAGTTTTGTTCCGTGATCACAGCAACACTTTAAAAAAAATAACTGTAACATAAAGTGAAAAATCTGACCTTTAATGTAACTTTATATTACACTTTTTTTATTTTCTTTAAAGTTATGTATTGTTTAAAGCCTGTCATTATGTGTTTACCTTTGAATTCTTAATTTGAAGATTAAGATATGAGTGTAGATAAACCTGTTTACTCAACAGTGTAACGTACTTTAATAAATAAAAGCAGCGTAGTATGTTCCTACATAAAATTTATTAAAGTGCAAGTTAAATGTAGCATATTAAACTTGTCTGCACGCAATGACATGCATTTTCATAAGTTTGCTCGCGCGCGTTTCATATGACAGGGTATCATAAACTGATGCCGGTGGAAAGCGTGCGGGCGAAGTGGAAAATTTTCCAGCCTTTTAAAAGGTAACTTTGTTAAAAGCCTGCAATAGTTTGTTTGCGTTGAAGACTCTATTGTTTACGGACAAAGCTAGGCCCGTGTGTTCACGGGCACGTTTTACCCAAACAATATACCGTATTTACATTGTTTTTCATCATGTTTTTGCTGGTGGAATTAATGTTCGATTGCATAAAGGTATTGTTCTGTTAATTAATACATGCTTGAAAATTACCAGGCTCCCTCATTTTATGCAGATTGACACGTCAGCGATGAGCGTATCGGCCGCAGCGGACGAGAATTTATCTTTACCCCGTCTTCAAATATCATCATCATCATCATTCAGCCACAAGAAGTCCACTGCTGGACATAGGCCTCCTCCATGGATTTCCAAAAAGACCGGTTGGAAGCGGCCTGCATCCAGCGTCTTCCTGCCACTTGAATGACGTCATCTGTCCATCTTGTGGCTGGTCGTCCCACGCTGCGCTTGCTCGTCTTCAAATATAATTAACGGTTATTCCTTCAGCTTCATAGTGCTATTGACTTTGTGCCTACGTGAGATTTGCATAGAAAATGCACGGCATTATTTCGTTGTTCTGGCGTTTCGGTCGAACATCACTCAAACACACGACGACCTCGTGGCGCAGCGGTAGTGCATCTGCATACCATGCGAGAGGTCCCGGGTTCGAACCTCGGCTGGGGAAAAAAAACAGGTCTTGGATGTTTATATGTTTGTGATGTCGTTGTTTCTGGTTCCCACGCCACATGGTATCCTAGTGTGGGGCCAGAAACAATGTATGTGCCTGCATGTAAATGTTTATATTTATGTTTACATACCCAAGTGTTGGTTGAAGAACTACCGTTTGAGAACTTTTAGCGCATTATTTTGAGAAGTTCGAGTGAATAATTACGCTAGCAATGTGCGTAGATATTTTAAGCCCGATTAAGTGCCTCTACATACCTCCGGGATGGTTTGTTACGTTTTGACAGAAAACTCGTGTACTGCCGGTGTGTTCTCTCCCGCATGTCGTGCCCTCCCTGCATTTTCGTCGGCTAGAGCGAGTAATCCGATTACTTGTTATTCAGTGTTTGCAACTGCACTAACTCAGCACGTGGACAAGGAGTAAGAGTAAACAGAACCTCCACTGAACAGAGTGTTACGTGAATTAACATGACCGCCAGTGACAGTGGCGCAACTTTCCAAAAAGCAGTGGTTCTACTCATCACCCATTAATTTATACAATTCGGACATCACACGTTTGTAAATGGGATTAAGAACTCGGCCCCTCACATCAGTTGTTCCATTAATTGTCATGATGTTTCTCAATCAAGTTTAATAACCGCCAATTGTTTACGGCAAAACTTAGACATGTTTTGTTTTCTGGTGTGTACAATAAAGTGTTCTAATCTAATCTAATCTAATCTAATCTAAGCCATTAAAAGCGATGGTAGCGCAGTGGGTAGAACAATGGACTCGAAAGCGAGAGACCCAGGTTCGATTCCCAATGCGGGCATGTACCTATGAGTTGGTTTATTTTCATAGTTAAGTACGTCTGCGAAATTGTAGTAGCAATACCACACGCTAACTGTGAAGGAAAACATCGCGACGAAACCCGCGGTTTGGTTGGCTACGCACGTATTGACTTGTCATTCCTGTGGGCTAGGCCAACTAAGCTGTCCGGATGGTATAGGTGCTGGGCAAGCCTACTCCATCTAAACACAGTGTTCCAAGCACTGCAGCATCCGAGTTGTCCCTTCACCTATCTGGTGTGGTGAAGGTGCTACTGGACGCTGTATAAATCATCTCATTAACGTAGATGCAAAGGCCAAAGTGATTTAATAAGCCATAGTTCAACCAAATAGGAGATGTATTAGCAAAGGGCAAGATAATAAGTACCCGAAACCGGCGTGCGTGCATGAAACGACTAATAATTAATGTTGTTGAAGCGAAGGAGATGTGTCACAAATCAGTATCGTGGTAAGTGGCAGACCCTGGTCTTAGCCTACACCTCCGGGATACAGTCTCGAATTTATATGATGTCGTTATGTTTAGTAAAAACAAAAAATCACGGTTCTTAACACCAAAACTACTGACAAAGTTTATTTGTAACCAGGTCCTAAATTTTTTTCCAAAATTTTAAGGTCCTTTGTTTTCTATTCTATTACAATCGAATTCCGTACAAATTTTCGACGGTGGACAAATATTTCGTACATTTTCATCGTAATTACGTTTCCGGGTTCAATTCGGTATTTGACACGATCAACAATAAATTATTTCATATGCTCGATTAAAACAAAAATTACAAACATCTCGAAATCATCACATCTCGAAAAATGTGATGATTTTGAAGTAATTTGAAGCTCTTTTAGTCAATTACTAGTTATTACAATTTTGAAACAGATTAAACATAAAAAGAGTGCTCTGAAATGTGACGTTATAAACCAGTATTTTCCGTTTTAAAACTAACTCATTTGATATTTTGTCAAATACCCAATTGCTGTCTTCGCAACAGTGGTTTCGTTGGTTTGTTTATGTCGCTATTTTTTATAACAGAGGAAAGAAAGTAGAATATAAATACATAAAATAAAAGTACAGGGTGTAATTTTTACAGATTTTAGTCAGCTCAATTCCCGGGTGTGGCAAGCGAATTTTTAAAAATCTTTGAATGCTGTTTTCTTTCTTTTCATAAATCAATGAATATTTTCTTTGAGTACTATTCTATCTAAAATATTAAGAGTACTTTCCCTTCAGGTGGCATTACAAAATTCCAACTGTCTACAGGGCGTCCCAAAGTTATGGGACATGAAGGGAAAGTACCTTAAATATCGTAGATAGGGTATTTTACTGAAAGAAGACTTTATGTTATTTTTAAAAGTTAGTAGCATTCAAAGGTTTTCTAAAAATTACTTGCTTCATCTGGTAATCGAACCGACTTAAATGTAAAAAAAAAACCACCCCTACTTTTATGATGCCAATCGAAAGAATGGCAAAAAACTAATAACTCTTCTTGAGATTTTCTAAATGAATGTTTTCCTACTTGGATTGGTACGAATAGAATGATTAGATGGCCGGCCAGATCCCCGGACCTTACACTATTAGATTTCTTCTTTTGGGGATACGTGAAAGATATGCTATACAAAAAGCGATACGAGAACGTGGGCGAGTTACAAACAGAATTGTGTCATATCATATCGAGTATTCACCATAAAAAGATAAGAAAATCAACAAAAAGGCAGCGGACTCATTAAAAGATAGGCGATTTGCGTAAGACGAGAGGGATAACATTTTGAGCATTTAATTAATTAATTTACAAAAAAATACCCACTTAATTCACTACGGCAGTTTCATGTATGTTTTTAATTTGATTAAAATTATTAATTTCACTCTGTTTCTTTCTTTTAAAATACTATGTTACTTAAGAAGAGTTATTAGTTTTTGGCCATACTTTCGATTGGCATCGTAAAAGTAGGGGTGTTTTTTTTTTACATTCAAGTCGGTTCGATTCCCAGACGAGGCAAGTAATTTTTAGAAAATCTTTGAATTCAGAATTACTAACTTTTAAAAATAATATAAAGTCTTCTTTCAGCAAAATACCCTATCTACGATATTTAAGGTACTTTCCCTTCATGGCCCATAATTTTGGGACGCCCTGTATACATATATCCATAAGTTACGCACATTTGTGAAGTTATAGCAGCAATACCGCTAACTGTGAAGGAAAACACTCTGAGGAAACCTGAGTGTCTAAGGTGTTCACATACCTCAGCGCTCAGTGCTTAAAATTGCCAAAACGCGGTAGACACGCGTGGTGATTAATCACCGTGAGTATGATGGCCCAGGCTACCTCTCTCTGAGAGAAGGCCTGTGCCTACAGGGAGATGTTTATAGGCTGCATGATTATTTTATTATATTATTTAATATTACTAACTGTATTATTACCATAACTTGCAATAAATAAATGATTATGACAAATGATTATGAATGTAGGGCACTGTATCGCACAGGCCTTCTCTTTAGGGAGAGAGTATGGGCTTAATAGCCACGCGTGCCCACCGCGGATTGGCGATTTCAAGCGCTGAGGTATGTGAATAGCTCAGACACTCAGGTTTCCTCACGATGTTTTCCTTCACAGCTCGCGAGTGGTATTGCTACTAAAACTTCACAAATGTGCATAACTTAGAAAACAAAGCCATAGGTACATGCCCGCACTGGGAATCGAACCTGACTCTCACTTTCGCGTCGAATGTTCCACCCACTAGTCTTTATAATGTTAATCTTACCTAACATCTGTTGGGTGTATCTATTAAATAAATAAATAAAATAATTCCTAGACGGCTCTTGACTTATAGAGATGTAAACCCTTTCGCATAGTAACGCGAATTTAAAGTGGTATTAATATTGGTTTAATAACAATACAGTTTCTTTTTGAATGAAAACAACATTGAACGGTCTCGGTAGTTTAGGCACAGCATTTCCCAATCCATTGGCAATTTCGAACGCTCGAAATCGCCCATCCGTGATGGGCACCCGTAGTAATTAAGCCCATAAACTGTCTCTCTGAGAGAAGGCCTAGGCCCTGCAGTGGGACGTATAATTAAAAGAAAATTTTCAAATTGCCCAAAATCTTACAATATTATCGTGTCTTCAAAGTTCCAACCAATTTTCACTTAAAACCGAGACGCAAACGCAAGGCTCATTCCCGGCAATTGAAATGGTAATGAGCCAACGCTTCTAATTGCGATGCCAACGGCAAGGTGTTTGTGGTGCCGAGGACTGCTTAGCACCTTTATAAATTAAAAGTTCCCTATAAACAGGTAAAAACTTGGCTGTCCACTGTTCACAGCAATATTTCTGGTAGTAATACAATTAGCGGTGATAGGAAAACGGTAGAATGTCGGCCTGGGTTCTACACCGATACGTACCCATGAATTTATTTTTTTAAGTTACATTTATGTAAGTATTTATAATGGCTATCGTGAAGGAAAACATCTTTAGAAGACCTGAGTTTTTGAGGAGCACTTGAAATCAATCCACGCGGAGTATGTACTTAGCACGGCAAAATAAACGTGCCATAATAATAGCTATCGAATACGCTGATTTTTTTACTACATATACCATGTTTTTTTTATATACCGCTCTTTGAAACTTTAAATTTCTTTTTCACTTCTCATGCTCTAAAAGTTCGTCTTTATGTCGTGCGTAGGCGACATAAAGTCGCTTTTTATGCTCTAGAGCATAAAGTAAAATCTTCGTCGAAGACCAAGGCAATCGCTGCAACAGCCACACGAACATCTTTAACTTCATACAACAACCTCTTTATTTTATTTCGTTTCGTTCGTATTCTAAGACCAAGGCAAAGATACCAACAGCCAAAGTACACAATAAAACTTCATGAAATAAACTTATAATTTGTATTTCGTCTCATTTATTATTTTTTATATTTGTTTATTTTTCAATTTAGTAGATCAGTATAGTATTTAAGCCATAACAACAACTTATCATAGTTATAAAAAGAAAATGTTTTTATAACTGAGCAGTATGTAACGACCTTAAGTCAGGTGTCACGTCCCTACAGAAAAAAAAAAGAAAAAAAAGTTAATTGGCGGGAACCATAATTATTTTTTCATTGTAATATTTGTGTTACAACTTAAAATTGTTTTTTGATTAACGATAAATAATGTCGTCAATCGAAGTGAAAAGTAGAGTGTACAACTCGTCCATAAAACCCATTTTACACTCGACTTTATATCTATCCTCGCTCGCAAGCTCGCTCGGATGGATAAACGTCTCGAGTAAAATGGTGCGTTTTATGCACTTGTTGTACAATCTACTATATCTACACTCATATCATAATCTTCAAATTAAGAATTCAAAGGTAAACACATATTGACAGGCTTTAAACAATACATAACTTTAAAGAAAATTAAAGAAAAAGTGTAATATAAAGTTATATTAAAGGTCAGATTTTTCACTTTATGTTACAGTTATTTTTTTTAAAGTGTTGCTGTGATCACGGAACAAAAATTAAGTTTTTTTTTTAATGTCAAAAGTTGACTCTATAAAAAACCTAATTTCATTTTCGTGGTACCAAAAGTGCAACTAAAAATACCTAAAATTGCGCGCGCAAAACTGAGTGCAGACGATTGAATGTCAAGATACTTTTGTCGAAATTGCGCCATTTTGTTTCAAAAATAACCGTAGATTTATGTATAGTACAAAGCTTGTCAAACGTGTTTTCCTTTGATTCCTTACTTTGAAGATTAAGACATGAGTGTAGATAAAGTAGTGTATGAGACTGCACATAACTTGGTATTAAAACACTCGCCAATGCTATTAAAAAACTCGCCAAGGCTCGTTTTTTAAAATCTCGCTCGTGTTTTAATAACCCTCATTATGTGACAGTCACATAAACTACTATTTTAGGTCGGCCTCAACACATGCACTTGTCAAATGAGCAAATTTATGTGATCACGAAATTACCCCACGGTACCTGACGCCTACTCAGGAACCGCAGAGGATAATGACGTCGAAACCCACCGCGGACTTACCAACGAGTTCCACAGCTCATTACCGTCAACTTAGAACGAAGGGTTAATTAGGCCATCAAAGAACATCTCCGAAAAAATGTAGACGTTATCAGAATGTAAGCTTGAAGACCCTAGCCCACGTAGCTTTTACGGATTTTTAGAGCTACCAAATTCGTTCGGATTGAAAACAAAGCTTCCGATAGGTACTCCGCATCGTGATTTTGAAATCGTTAGCATTATTTGAAGGGAATGTATTTCCCTTTTCTAAACTACCCACATAGTAGCAATATAAGTATGTATAATAACATAGGTGTAGACCTTAATAATTATCTTTCACCACCAAGTTCGCGAGTTTTGTATATGCAAACTGCGGTGTAACTATTGTTACCAAACCTTATAGCCGCGTGGTTACGATACAAAATTTTCAAAACGCGTGCCTATATAAAAAAATTGGGAAAAAGCCTAAGGATATCCTTCCCAACAAACCGTAATACTAATTTTCGCCCCAGAAAAAGGTTGAAAATGTAACAAACACTGGTCGGTAACGGCGGTCGGTCGTGCAGGTTAACTATCTTGCATCGCGCGGTAGAGCAAGTTATGGCCACAGGAAGCTAAGCCGATAAGCCCGTCGGGACGAACTGTAACTGCAACTTAGTCTCGATTCATAAGTCGAGAGCACTGTGCGACAGAACCGCTGTCTCTTGCCTAAGTTTAAGCTGTGCATGTGGGCTATGAATTAGCAATTGTTTGCAGCTCATATACGAGACAGGGGTGTCTAACTAAACCGACTGTCAGAAACTTCTCACGGTACGTCATGCAATGTTCTACACCAACTTTAAGCAGAGTTCGCGCTGGTTTCAATTCAGAAAATAAATCCACGCCAAAACGAGTCACTTACTCAACATTCAACGCCTTGACCCACAAAAAGGCGGAATCAGTTTAATACAGCTTTAAACTTGCTTTAAAAGGGTTACGAGACGAACTGCGAGGTAAGCGAAGAGTCGTGTTACATGCCCGCCCGCGCTCCAGAGGGACCAACTAAAGTATATATTGTAAGCCTTCGACGGAATGAAATACTTTAGAGAGCAATTCCGTGGCAGAACTTGCGAGTGACTTTATGACTTTACGTGCCCTGAAGCCAAGAACTGTTATGTACTAGGAACACCCCCTTGATCGGAGGAACAATTTGTCTTGGACTACTATGGTGGGCGTCAACGGTGACGTTGTTACTCCTTTATGGAACTGCCGAAACCCGTCTCAGTTATAAAACATGGGGCAATTTGACGCTTTCGATCATGGACCATGTGCAGACATTACAATATAATAGCATTTGCCCCACATTCGGGAGGTCTGTTACGGCGTGTACCAAGGACTTTGCTTTCTAAGTTACGTATTGTGTATACATAAGCAGCCTATATACGTCCCACTGTAGGGCACAGGCCTTCTCTCAGGGAGAGAGTATGGGCTTAATCACCATGCGTGCCCACCGCGGATTAGCGACGATCTGGTTTCCTCACGATGTTTTCCTTCACCGTTCGCGAGTGGTATTGCTACCAAGTGATTACTTCGCAAAAGTACATAATATAGAAAACAAAGTCACAGGCCCGCACTGGGAATCGAACCTGGGTCTCTCGCTTCCGAGTCCAATGTTCTACCCACTATGCCACACTTACGTACAATGGCCCAACCATGAGGCTAAGTGCGGAAATCTCAGGTCTAACTAACTAACTAGGCTACACTTAAGCTACGTGTACACGTAGTAGCAATATGCCTCGCTGAAGTGAAGGAAAACATCGTGAGGATATCTGAGTGTCTATGTCAGCGTTTGAAGACGCCATAACACGCGTTGTGATATAGCCCATACTCTCTCATTGCGAGAAAGCCTCCGAACTTTCCGTGAGACCTATATAGGATGTGTTTATGTTACGTCAATGCTATTTGACCTGACAAACATGAAGCATTTGTTCTACCAGTTTGGTTGTCTGGAAGAAATTACTTTTAGTAATAGGGCCGCCAATTGTACTGGACTATATTATTGAAAAATCAGCTGTGGAGGCCGGTTTCCAAGTTAACATGGCCAAGACTAAGTACCTGAAAGCGTCAAAAGACCAGCAAGCTCTACCACAAGGAGTTAACATTGGCAACAACACTTTCGCTGGCGTCAATGATTTCGTATACCTGGGATCCTTAGTAACCGAAAACAACGATGTGTCTTCAGAAATAAGTAGGAGAATAATGGCGGCTAACAAGTGCTACTTCGGACTACTAAGACACTTTCGCTCAAAACTTCTTTCAAGAAGCATAAAATTTCTCTTGTACAAAACCTTCTTAAGGCCCATACTCACCTACGGTTCTGAATGTTGGGTGCTGAGCAAAAAAGACGAAAATTCCTTGTTGGTATTTGAGCGTAAAATACTAAGACGCATTTTCGGAGCTGTGATGGAAAATGAGAGATGGCGAACGCGTTATAACCACGAGCTATACCAAATGTACGATGAGCCAAACGTAATTAAGACCATAAGGATCGGGCGCCTGCGATGGGCAGGGCACATGATACGAATGGACGAGGCCAGAGTACCCAAACGCCTTCTAGAAGGCCGACCGGAAGGCCGCAGAAGTCGAGGCAGGCCCAAGCTCAGATGGTTGGACGGCGTCAAACAAGATATCAATAAAGCCTCTAACAGATCGGACTGGAGAGCTTTGCTTGACCAGGCTAAGGCCCACCCGCGGCTGTAATGCCTCAGATGATGATGATGATATTATTGTTTACTTCTCATATGTAGTTCCTGGTGTACTTACATACAATAAAGAATATTCTATCTATCTATCTAACCAGAGACTAAATAAGTCTGTTTGTAACTTCGGCCTGTTCACTGTTCACTACTTAGGTATTTATTTTCTCAAAGCTCTCGAAGTATCGCGGTGGCCAATTTACGCTAGTTTTTCCATACATAGTTCTGTAACACGCCCACATTATGCAACTTAGAGTGCCCTCGCCATCAGCTATGAATATTATAATGAAAAGAATGCTCAAGGGTACGGGTTGACCACGACAAATTCGTCCTCTAAGCAAAACTCTATGAATATATTATATGAAATATGGGCAAGGGTGAACAAATAACATTGGGCTGCGCATTTATTTTGGCATGCCTACATTGAGAAAACAGGATGATAGGAATATTTTCAATAAAATATCCATTGTATACTATTTTGGTGGCCAAACACGACTCTATCATCATTCCATAGTAGTTTATCGTACCACGCTCGTTAGTTCCCACTTGTACTATCCAACAAAAATCGGAAGAAATAGGAGTGTCTTGTTGAGTCGCCAACAGCAATCCACCCTCTGTTACTTCAATATAGAAATTGTTTATTTGTACGTACGTAGGTAATTCAGGCCAGTTATATTAGTTTGAGAAAAGACGATCAATATAACTGTACTCGATGGATGTAAACTAGTGGTTCGTCGATTTGTGCCGTAATAATACATATATCAATCTTGTCTTAGTCATTTACGAAGCTTTTGCAATGAAACTTTAATTCTTCTAGCAGCCTTCTAGCACTCTCTCTTATGTATACAATAATTTCTTCATGAGCCCAATAAAATCAAAGATAGAATATTCTGTACTGTACACCGAAAAAAAAACAATATAATACCTTTTCAAGGGTTCATAGCACAAGAACTAACAGCTATTAACTGCTTCACAATACAATGATTTCATTCCAATGTCAATTTAAATGCCACGAAACAAGATACCTTAGTTTCTAATTCCATAAATGTGGGAATTTCTGTCGCTGGCTTCCGTGGGTTAACACAATGTTTCATTAACACTGACACGGTAAATATAATAAGTCTGCCGCTCTGACGCAAACAAGAGACAAAGTTTCCTATTCTATGGTCCCGTGCAAAACTAGAGCCACGAGTTTTGTATCTGAAACATTCTTATCGAGGCGGCCACTTGTAGAAAAGCTTTTAATGCTAGTTTACACTTATCAATAGTGACAGAATGTACATTTTGTGAAATATAAGTCGTTTACTCCTATTGAAACGAAAACCTTTTTAAGAAAAATTGAATCGTGTGATTTTAAAACAACACAAGTCACATGTGTTTTTAAAATAACACTTGCCCGTTTTTTTTTATTAAATTATTTACACCTACCTATTGATTTACATTAGAAAAAAAGTTGTAGTTTATTCATACAGAAATCAATATAATATGCTAAAATATTGCTGTTGTAGATATTAGTATTTGAATAAAACAGTTTTTTTTATTTCCTGCAAAGTTGTAATGAAAGGACATGTGTCGTTTTAAAATCACACGATTCAATTAAGCAGTCGAGTGATTATTCGTATACTTAATGTCTCAGTAATATTTAATGATAAATTAAGGTATTAAAAAAGTAACTTGGTGAAGAGCAACTTAAATATTGAGGCATTCGCCGCACCTTTATGGAGAGATTGTTTGGTAGATGGAGCGCTGTCAAACGTCTCAAGCTCTTGAGAAGTTTATAAGTCAAAGAATCTCCGCAGGGATGCCGTGGGAGCCTTGTATTGACAACGCGCCTTTGATAGGTTTGTACGAAGCTTTTGAGGCTTTAAAACTTAAATTAAAGAAGTTTATGAATTATGAACAAAATTATAGTGAAGTAGCTCCTTATCTTATTTAGACTCTTTGTGTTATTTATAAAAAAAACTAGCTGTCCCGCCGATGTTCGTACCGCCACAGAATCTGTTTATGCGTTACTTAAAATACGATTTTTAAAATACAACGTTCACTCGCACAACGCCATCTATATTAAACTTAAAATACTTTATACTTTATACTTTATACTTTATTGCACACATAAAATTACACGAATAAAACAAAACATTTACCGAATTAAAAAGTGTACATGGCGAGCTTATTTCAGCAGAAATCTCTTCCAGCCAATTATCGGAATATTAAGTATGCTATGTCTCAATTCAGATCTTTGTCTGTCTGTACGCCAATTTTCATGTAAATCCGTTCAGCCATTATTGCGTGATTGAGTAGCAAACATCCAAATGGTATGGTACCCGGCTGCCTTTGACTCTATATGCCTCACATGTTCTCTTCTCGATTGTTTTGTTTTATCTCTGTTTGTTGACGTTTGTGTCTTTTGTTTGTGTACCTTTTGTTTACTTTGTGTTTCTGTGACAATTTAAATAAATATCCTCTTTCTTTCTTTCTTTCTTTCTTTCTTTCTTTCAAACATCTTCACAAACTTTCACATTTATAATATTAGTAGGAAGTATGATGACATTCATCTACCTACAGCAATCATCAGAGGCAGTTTAGATAATCTGTGCTTACGTTTTTCCCTTTACCGCAGACTATTTAAACTGCCTCTGAGGCGTATTTTAAGGAATCGTGTTCTTAACTAAGACCTTTATACTTTATTACACGCTAAATATATTTTTAGGGTCTAACAAAAATAGGTAAATATATTTTCGGCGGTCAAATTGTATGTGACAATCTCATTTATAAGGCGGAAATCCAACAACAAATGTGATATTGAATTTGTTTTGTTATGCTAATGACACAAAAATGGCTCACGCGTGATAGTGTTACCGAACTTGCTGTCTATTAATTCATTCTAGTAAGAAAAGTAGCGTTAGCATAACAAAACAATTGAAATAATCACAAAAAAATGGTAAATCTCGGTGATCTTCTATACTAATAATAAATCTGTAAGGGTCGGTCATGGAGTAAGTTAGTTTGTTTTCAGAGATATTGTGTTTATAGGCTCAATATATGATACTGAAACTAATTTCACGATTTTTAGAATTTTTTTCTGCATGTGTGTATGTATGTATGTATGTTCCTCCATAACTCTTAAACCAATTATCCGAATATGATGAAATTTGGTATAAAAACATATAGACATCTGGGACACAGGATAGGCTATTTAAATTCTAGCTCCAGTTATGATAAGACGTGGCCCCCATACAAATGCTGCTTCGTAAAAATCGAAATGTACGCGAACGGAGTCGCGGGCACAGCTAGTATTTTATAAATGAGATCCTTATCGTATACAATTTGACCCACGAAAATATCATTAGCTAACAATGTTTTCACAGGTTTGTGGGAAGTGGCAAACTCTGGTCTCATATGGCGATTATGGCAAAACCCTTCATGGTTATGAAAACCACGGAGGAGGCCTGTGTCCTGCAGTGGGCGTCAAATGGCTGGTGATGATAATGATGATGATATATATTCATATACTAGCTATTGTGTCTGTGGTAATTTTGGTGTGTATTTTTCCGGGATAAAAAAAAACCTATGTGCTAATCCAGACTATAATCTCTGTGCAAAATTTCATCCGGATCCGTTCAGCCGTGCGTGAAAGAGTAACAAACATCCATCCATACATACAAACTTTCGCGGAAGGAAAGGATATATATTGTCTTTTTAACATTTTTTTGTTATTATTTCAATTTGTTATGATAACGCTATGAATTAATAGACAGCGAGTTATATATGTAAGTATATGTAGATATCATAATAACAATAACTTACACGAAACACAATCACTTGTCCTGCTTTCGTATTACATAACTGTCCAGTCTACCGGGTTAACGATTCCAGAGTGTCAAAGTATGTTTTTCTTTGACATTTCGGAGTAGGTTAAATCGGACAACTCCATACAGCGAAAAACTTACGTAGTAGCGCCTCTGTTCACACACTACGATACGCTGTGCTATGGTAACCAGGCAAGGTCATCACAAACATAGAAATACAGACTGCCATTTGTACAGTGCCAGTGGCAATCGATGCCACGACCGCTGTTTTGGCAGTCTAGCGTATTAACCGCTAAACCGACGAGGCAGTCCATGCGCATTGCTATATACACCTAGAATATATAGGTTCAAATGTATAGAGAGAGGATTCATTGTGGGCGAAAGGCTGCAGGCATGAGTTCAGTAAGCTTCAAAATCAATTTCAACTTGTTTGTTGAGGAGCTCACACCAAATAGACTGGCGCATACCGTACACAGCTTTGGCGGCGCCAACTTTCCTACTCCCGAGGCATTTTGCGGCCCTAACTTCGATTCGTGTCAAAATGGGCTGTTTACATAACACATAATCATTATAAGGAACCTCGATGTTGCTCTTGAAATAAGTCGAGTGCTGTAAGCTCTCGTTACTTAATGAAAGAGTCTTTGGTTTAGAAACATATATAGAGATAATGGACACTTTATTGAAAGTGAAAGTGAGTGAGAATAGTGGTCGATCTCTTCGAGACAACATTTGTGTGGAGTGGATTTCAGGAAGATTATAGCCAGTGGGTGGATGTACATAAATCAGAGATTCAGAAATATAACATTGGTATATGAAGCAGCAAGTGTGTATAGTGAAATATTGCAAGAATATAAGTATTATAGCTGAAAAAACGTGTTTCATTTGGATACCCCACCGTTATTTCCCACACGGCATTAATACAAATTAATTGTACACTCGAGAGCAATGAGCGATATAGTATCACTGAATCCTTAACACCTATCTCATAAATCAAGAATGCAAAGTTACCATAAACACCATTTAATATTAAGTATTACACAAGTGACATAAACGTGTAAGTAGTATCTAGTATTAATATTTTTTGGTAGGCATTTAATATTTAGTTAGAATAATTATTGGCTTTGGCTATACTGACTAACTTTGGTTTCATAAAAAAATATAGAGAACTTGCACTAAAAAATATTTAAATATAACTGGAAAAGCCATGTTAAAAGGTATAACAAAGGTGTTTTTTTTTTTGCTACGACTTTTTTTACTTTTCTTTTTCACCTGTTAAAAAGTTAAAATTGTCACGTGGTACAAAAACGCACCATACAAATCGGGCTCAAACTATGTCGTCACTACTTGAATCTAACGGCTTATAGTATACTAAGCTGAAGCGCTTATCAATATTTGAATTATCTCGTTTTATGCAATAGCGGTGGTAGCCTAGTGGGTAGAACATCGGACATGGAAGCGAGAGACCCAGGTTCGATCCCCAGTGCGGGCATATACCTATGACTTGGTTTTCTAAGTTATGTACATTTGTGAAGTTATAGTAGCAATACCACTCGCTAACAGTGAAGGAAAACATCGTGAGGAAACCTGAGTGTCTGAGCTATTCACATACCTCAGCGCTTGAAATCGCCAATCCGTGGTGGGCACGCGTGGCGATTAAGCCCACACTCTCTCCCTGAGAGAAGGCCTGTGCCCTACAGTGGGACGTATATAGGCTGCTTATGTATTTTCTTCTAAGTGTTTTATTATTATAATAACTTTATTTTAGCACTACATTTAACATAAGCCCTTAAAAACTTTTTTATGGTTTTACTTTTTCATTTTTCCTGAGTGTTTATGTATCTTCTACGGTATAAAAGCAATGTCACTTCAATCCAAGTTAGACGCAAATTCCCCATCGTACACTAAAGAGCATTAACCAGGGCCATTGACGGAATATTTGATACCTATCTCAGAAATGAAGAATGCTGACTTAGTACACACAATAAAGACTATGTATTAAGCATGTATTACATAAGTCACATAAACATGTACTAGATTATAATAATTATTTTAATGACCCTTCAAATATTTAATTCCAATAAAAATAATAACCATCTACACATGATCTATTTCAGATGATTTATACAGCGTCTAGTGGCAATCATCGCTGTATTTCATTACAGATATAATTACATACAGCGATTAGTAAGGCACTATGTCATCGTCATCATTATCACCAAGCATTTGACGTCCACTGCAGGACATGGGCCTCCCTCATGGTTTTCCAAGCTTCCAGTTCTTGTGCCGCCCGCATCTAGCGACTCCCCGCCACTGCTGAGGGGCCTGCCGACGCTCCGTGGTCCGGTCCGCGGTTGCCAGGTCAGAACTGAACTCTCCAAGGTTTGCTAGAAGAAATCGCTTACAGAGATAAGGTCGCCTTTGTACATGCTATTTTTTATGTAATGTCCTGTTCAATGTTTCGTGTGCAATAAAGTATATTATACTACGTATTATTAACTTAGAAGGTACTATATAGAAAGAAAGAAAACATTTATTTATTTACGTTGCCACAAAAGCACCCACGTCAAGAATAACATAATTTGTATAATTGCAATAAGAATGAGAAAAAAGAAAAGTAATATAACCGTACAAATGAGGACATTGTGCGTGCATGGTATTGGGATGGAGATAAAATATTGCATCCAGTCCGCTGCTACTGTATTATTACCTCCCTTATTGAGAATTAAACATTTCATCAGGAACCCTTGTTCATGGCTCTCGAGTGTTTGAAAAATATTTCGATGAAAAAATATTAGAGTCGAAGTGTAAAAAAGATCGAAGGCCTATACTGAAGGTTACACAAATGTAGGTAGACCTCTATGAAGGAAAATGTTAATTTCCCCGAGAGCTCTTTTCGTTTAAATATGGATGTGTGGTGCCGAAACTCTAGAGCGCCGCCCACAGGCATCGTCTGCTTAAGAATAAATAGGTACAGTAGGTATATAATGTTGGCTGGATATTTAGGTCAAACAAGGCAGCTTACTGCGAAAAATAAACAGTCCTTGCAGTTTCGTTTTCCTTAACAGACCGTTATACATCTCACATCTGTAGTTAATTCATTTGAAATCGTAAGAGCAAACGGTTGAAAAATCTTTTATTTTTATTTCATGCATCGTCAGAAAACCAACGCCTGAGCCTCGCTTTGACATCACGCTGAGCCCAGCCATCGCGAAATGCTCCATGTTTGAATGGTGTGAAAAAAGATAATTACACTTATGTACTTGCATAAAGACAGAGGGAGGGGTAGACAGAGACCAGGATTTCGGTACAAAGTTTATTCTATTCCGTTCCGTTCCGTTCAGTCGACAGTACATCAACCTTTCATTAATAAAGGAGGATTTGACTGAACTTTCGGTAAAATTTCCAATTACTGCTCCTTTCCGCTAAGCTTTACGGGGTTTACTTTAAGCTATACAGCTGATCGCTAATCTTTTTCCATTTAAATACGCCTTCTTTACCAAACGTGCACAGTTTCCTATAAATATTCGATGGCAACGCTGTAAATGGAGCTAGGGATGAGAGAAAACCGAAAAAGAATAGAGAAAACCGAAAAAGAATTCAATGGAAGGAATATCATGTTCATAGTTGACGAGGCTGTGCCTCCGGGAAAAAGTTCGTATAGAATTACTTTTCCTGGAAAAAGTAGTGAAATTAAATATCTTCAATGAGTGAAAGATATATCTTCAGCGCAAAAAGCACACACCTCTTTCCATGCACGGTTTGAAAACGGCGTATGGGATTGGGAATCACTTATGAGTAGTTTACGGTTGTGAACGTCCGGCGTGATTAGATATTTCAACATTTTCGAACAAGTATGCTCAAATATCTTCATGATATGTGACATGAGAGACCTATGTACGTTGTACATCCCACTGTTTGTTTGAGGCCTTCTCTCTGAGCGAGAGAGAGATTGAAAAATATCCACACTTTGAATAACATAAACTTATATACTATATCTACGTTTTTCTGTCCTTTTAGCATAATAGCTCTATAGCTCTACGCAATACTAAAATACCATAGAATCAATCTTACTTTCACAACGAACCAATCAAATAGCCTGTACTCGTCCCTTGCTACTGGGGTAGTATTATGACGCTAGAAGCGCGTTTTAAATATCAAAATTCGCGACTTTCCAGTACATTAATTGTCAAATTCTGACATTTTAGCGCGTGACTCCCTTGCTGGGCCAATACTTGCCGTCCTCGGACTTCCTCATCCAACCGTTGTCACATACCTTCCTCAGGTCGTCGGTCCGACGAGCTGGTGGGCATCGCTGCGTTTGCCAGCTCACCCCTTCTATCACGTAACTATCCATTCTATTGCGTTAACCTATTTGACGATTCCAAAGGGTCAAAATATGCATGTATTTGACAGTTCAGAGTAGGTTAAATCGGACATCTCCATACAGTGAAGGACTTACAAAGTAGCACCCCAGAACGCCCACAACGACCCAACGTCGCCGCTATTGTAGCTATTAATAGGATTTGCATTCTCTATCATTTAATAAATCGAGTTCATGAAGAATTTACTGCAAGTAAAAATTGCCTCTTCGCCTGTGGAATTATTATTCGCAAAATGTAGGCGCCAAGGTCCCTATAGTATGCGTGAAACTAAGTTAAGTATAAGTGTTTGTAACAACACTTGATTGTATAAATCAGTAGAGTTAGGGATCTCTATGGGACCTCTAGAACATTTCAGATAGGTATTCAGTTGTATTCCGTGTGGTGCCGGATTAAGAATAGCGTCACTCCATTTCATTCCGTGGATGTCGTAGAAGGCGACTAAGGAAATAAATTACCAGGAGACGGGCAGCGTCTTCCTGAGATTCCAACCGCATACTGCGATCGCCAACCCCGCCTGCCAAGTGTGGCGATTATGGCAAAACCATGAGGGAGGCCTGTGTCCTGCAGTGGGCGTAAGAATGGCTGATGATGATGATGATGATGATTCAGTTGTATTAATAATAGTGACTCCGATTCGTTGGACACCTCAGGCAGGTATCTTCTGCCGGGACGCTTTTCCAGCTCTACAATGAGGACTGAATATATTTCTAGATAATTCTGAAACACTAGTATCACCGAAAAATGTGTATATTAACATATACCTCTGCTTACTATACACTACGTAATACTTTCCACAGTTTTCGGTATCTCGGGAATCGTCAGAAATAATGTACCTAATACATAGGTAAAGTGTGACGAACAGTATGGACAATCTGTAACGACTATGATGCGGGTGGCAAGGGACGGTGAGAGATGGCACTTGGGGGACAAGGCCTCTACCCAGCAGTGGGCAGGGGTGGGCTGATGACGATGATGACATAATGTTATCGTTACATTGACATGTCAAGTACCTACGCTCACACAAACATATTCAACCACTATTCATATTCAAACGACACATACAATGGGGATGGCAACACGAAACTAATTACAGATGGTGCCACTGAGATTTGCCCCGACAATGTTTGTTTTGTTTTATAAGTGTTGCTTATTTTCGGATTTGTTCATGGGAAGTCAACATAAAAATGTCATGAAATGCTTTTCACTAAAAAAGGGAAAGCTATAGTTTATACCAAAACTAAAAAAGCAAAGTTTTGTATACCGCAAAAGGAATACAGACTGTAATACAAAGGTAACCTCAAAAATACTTTTTAAACATTTTCTGCAGAAATAATCGCATAACATCGAAAATCATTGTAAAATTATCCACACTACGTACCATGTAAACTTACTCATACTGTTTCTACATGAACTCTCATAATTTTTTAAAGACGAAGCAGCTTTATGAGCGTAAAATTATGCTGCGCGACTACTAGAATTTTCCTATCACCAACAACTAAATTGCGTACCAGAAGTATTGATATCTATTCAGATCTGCCCAGGCCCCAGTTCAATGGGCTGGCTCTGGGTAATTAAATGCTGCTGCTTACCTATTTTAGGATACGGGCTTAGGCCCAAAGAAATGTGGGTTACAATGTATGATTATGATTTTATTAAATAAAACTAATGTTTACAAGTACTCAGGAACATTTTTTTACTTCACTTAAAATTGCAGCAATAATAGCAGGCTTTATATTTGCTAAATGGGTTGAATTGTTGATATCAAGGCTGCATTTCTCGTTTTTAGTTAGTTTTTAGGTTTAACAGTCTAGGTCTAGTCTTTAATTCAATTCAATTCAATTCAATTCAATTCAATTCAATTCAATTCAATTCAATTCAATTCAATTCAATTCGATTCGATTCGATTCGATTCGATTCGATTCGATTCGATTCGATTCGATTCGATTCGATTCGATTCGATTCGATTCGATTCGATTCGATTCGATTCGATTCGATTCGATTCGATTCGATTCGATTCGATTCAATTCAATTCAATTCAATTCAATTCAATTCAATTCAATTCAATTCAATTCAATTAAATTCAATTCTAATCTAATCTAATCTAATCTAATCTAATCTAATCTAATCTAATCTAATCTAATCTAATCTAATCTAATCTAATCTAATCTAATCTAATCTAATCTAATCTAATCTAATCTAATCTAATCTAATCTAATCTAATTTAATTTAATTTAATTTAATTTAATTTAATTTAATTTAATTTAATTTAATTTAATTTAATTTAATTTAATTTAATTTAATTTAATTTAATTTAATTTAATTTAATTTAATTTAATTTAATTTAATTTAATTTAATTTAATTTAATTTAATTTAATTTAATTTAATTTAATTTAATTTAATTTAATTTAATTTAATTTAATTTAATTTAATTTAATTTAATTTAATTTAATTTAATTTAATTTAATTTAATTTAATTTAATTTAATTTAATTTAATTTAATTTAATTTAATTTAATTTAATTTAATTTAATTTAATTTAATTTAATTTAATTTAATTTAATTTAATTTAATTTAATTTAATTTAATTTAATTTAATTTGGAATTAGGACACAAACAGTCAAAAAGGAAAAAATAAAAAGTATTTGTAAACAAAAATGTCTATTTTTTATTTCTGGAGGTCCCTTAAGTAAACAAAATTATAATATTATAAGCATGCGATCTTAACCAGTTTTGATAAATAGTTGTGAGCGGTGGTAGCAGAACGGTCTCACATGAATGTGAATGCATGAATGCTGGCCTCACATTCAGTAGTCGTGGGTTCGAAATCCTTTTGTGAAGTACTTTTGTGACTTCATACATTTGTGAAGTTCTGGTAGCCATACTACTCGCTAACTGTGAAGGACTGCTTTGAATCAGGAATCTAGAGCAAAGCTCCACCTGGTAGGGTTTATCTGAAATGGTTTGCCAACTTAGACCAGCTTGGCAACTGGTTAACCACGAGGCAACTGACCCCTATTTATTTTATGTTTTAACTTTTATTTTTAGCCCGGCGCCTTGCTTGTTACTCTTAGGAGTAGACAGAGACAAGGCGTCGGGGTGTACTGAGAATTATTCTCATTTTTACTTTTTATATTTTACTGTTTTTTTTTTACTGTTTATTTTATTTTTACTAGGTCTAGAATTTTAGTTTTGAAACAATTTTAATATTATGACATGTCATGTTTACATACCTCAGCTCTTAAAATTGCCAATCCGCGGTGGACACGCGTGATAAGTGTCCCGGAGTGGGAAGTAGATAGGCTAAAAAAATATAGAAGTAACATTGTAAAACTAAATGTTAAGCTTATACCCTCGGATACCCTACGCTACGAGTATCTACTGTTATATTACACACACACTAACTACACTGCGGGAACAAGGCCTAGTAGAGACAGCATGCTAAACCAACGCACATACTCGTAAGACATTGAATAATTAAAGCCCATAGGTAACGAAGAAAATTATGCACCTTGTAAACACAAACAGCTTCATAGGGACAGCAGGATGTGGCAGGATTGTTTTATCAAAACTAAGTTCGCCGTCGGCGCCTTTGATTGGATTCATGCTGATTTGTTTGCTCGAACAGAATTCATTTCGCGAACGAAAAAAAGTCCGCCCAACGTGACTGACATCGAAATCTGTCCGTGAAAATGTTGATTTATTTATGTAAGCGGCTTCCAAAGAGCTCGGTGGCCTGACGGGCTTCCTTTCGATGTTCGACTTCGCTTTGCCAATTTCACTGAGATTCCTTATTACTTACAGCTCTACGTCTGTTTGTCTTTTGTCAAAGTAGTGGAATCTTCAGTGATGAGGGCGGCCACATACGCCGATTTCGCCGGAATTCCGTTTCGACATTTCGATTTAAAATATCGATTCGAAATATCGATTCAGAATTCCAGAAATACATCACACACATAAACGTTTATTTCAGTTCGGAATGACAAGGCTCAGTTGAGAGGCGCTAGTTATTAAATTCAGAGGGCTAATTAGGCGCAACAAATCTGCCGGAATCCTAACGTTGCAATAGCAAATAGTATGGAATTAGACAATTAAACGATCGGAATTACTCAGGATTTGACCTTTTTTCAGCGAATATGGACGACGATTTTCTGCTTGCGATTGCATCTATGCTGTAACTTTGCCCTGTGTGGCAACTTTGACACACCACAGGGTGCACTCTGACGCTCTGTCTTTGCCTTGTTCTATCTTGTATTTATGTGACTTGTTTTGCCTTTGTATTTATGTTACTTGTTACGCCTTTTCTTTCTTGTGATGTGTTAATTCGTCCCAATAAATGTCTTTCTTTTTAAGAAGAAGAAAATTCTTCGCCGTTACTGCGGAATTCCGAAGCGGATAAAATGTGGTAGGTTCGTGGGGTTGTATGTTTTTTATAAGCAGCCTATATACGTCGCACTTTAGGGCACAGGCCTTCTCTTAGAGAGAGTATGGGCTTAATCACCACGCGTGCCTACCGCGGATTGGCGATTTCAAACGCTGACGTATGTGAATAGCTCAGACACTCAGGTTTCCTCACGATGGATTTTTATGGATTTACTGCGTTCGGAATCCCAAATCGATATTTCGAATCGAAATTCTGAATCGGGATTCCGAATCAGAATTCCAACTGTGTGTGGCCGCCTTAAAGGCTTTACTGCAAATTCAAACTGCATACTTTTTGTCGAGAGATGAAATTATTCGTCGAATCGTTACCTCAAAATACCTCAGTGTCTCAAGACAAAGGTGTATAACCAATGTGTGTTACCAGTGATGACTTATGGATGTGAGACCTGGTCGCTGATTAAGGGCCACATAAGAAGGCTCAAGGTCGCCCAGCGAGCAATGGAGAGAGCTATGTTAGGAGTTTCACTGCTTGATCGAATCAGGAATGAGGAGATCCGCAGAAGAACTCGAGTTACTGATATAGCTCGAAGAATTGCTCAGTTGAAGTGGCAGTGGGCGGGGCACATAGCTCGGAGAACTGATGGCTGTTGGGGCGAAAAAATTCTGACCTGGTGATCGCGGACCGGACGATTCAGCGTGGGAAGAGCCCACACCAGATAGTCTGACAACCTGGTTACGGTGGCGGGGAGTCGCTGGATGCGGGCGGCACAAGACCGGGAAGCTTGAAACACCATGCCTTCATGGTTTTCCAAGGTTCCCGGCCTATGTCCTGCAGTGGGCGTCAAATCGCTAATGATGATGATTCCTTCATATATCGATACAAAACTTAGTCCTTGTCAGTTGCTATCGCTTAGTAGACTGCAAACGAAATGGAAACGAATAACAAATATTATGTGTGTATTAGAATGTGAATGATCTTGATGTACCTCGATTTAATAGAATAGTATAGATTATTTATTGTTATTCTTATTTTTAGAATTAAAATACAATATAATTTACAAACCTACATCGTAAAATCCATTATTGGTTGCATGTACAAATTATTAAGAACCTATGGTTTACTGTAATTGTATTTCTGTGGATTTCTGTTGAATGAATAAAATCAAAATTTAATTAAATTAGATTCAAAGCCCTGGCCAAGTGATCGTATAGGATGAGGTACACAATGTTTAATTTTCCTGCATTGCTATAAGTATACTTCGTAAAATGAAACATATCTAGTTATGTAGCTAGGCTGCGGCCGGCGACGTCTCGCGGCGGCAGACGCCATCAAATGTAATAAATGTCTGAGTTTACGACGCGCCAGGTGACGTGGAATTTAGAAAAATGTTTCTCCCGTCTCGTCTTTGGAATCTGCCTAAGTATGGTCAGAAGTGGAAACCGTTGATGAATTTTGAGATTTTTGTTGATAGGAGAACTCTACGCTCCGTTCAATGCAGATTAGAATGTTATTATGTAACAACGGAATTTCGCGTCACGGAATTTCCTACCTAGGTACCTCAACTAAAATTGCACTCGAAGAGACACTCTCTTCTTACTTCCTATCCTCGACTACGCTGATGCCAGCTATCTTGATGTCACATAGGTCAAGCTTAAGCGCCTTAAAAAGATTTTCCATCCGGTACATGGAGGTGGTCACATACGTCAGCGCTTCAAACTGCAATCAGGGGTGGGCAAATGTGGTAATTAAGCCCATACTCTCCCAAGGCCTGTGCCCTGCAGTGAGACGTATATAAGCTACATAAAAAAATAATAATCAGGTTACTACGTGCTCAAAACAAAACCGGCCAAGTGTGAGTCGGACTCCTGCACGAAAGGTTCCGTACCATTATCTATACAAAATTTTAATATTTCAAGCGTCTACCTGTTGCCGTTATTAATGTCGAGCCAAAAACGGCAAAAAATGACGTTTGTTGTACGGGAGCCCCCTTAAATATTTATTTTATTCTGTTTTTAGTATTTTTTGTAATAGCGGCAACAGAAATACATCATCTGTGAAAATTTCATCACGCTTCATGGGATACAGTCTGGTGACAGACGGACTGACGGACGGACGGACCCTTTGGGTAAGGATCCCTAAAAAACTACGAAAATTTGTTAACAACATCAAAAACTACTTACCGCGGCACGAGTAGTTAAGCCCACGGCTGAGTACCATTTGTTTCAGTTCTTAAAATCGCACGCTGCGAAAAAAATCTTTGTTACTCCAAACCAATTAATTTAAAAATTCAATTTCCAGTTTAATTTTGTTGTCAGCTCGGTGGAACTCGCCGAGAGGTGGGTAGATAGATGCAGCCTCCGGGGAGGTTATCACTCTTTTATTTATTTACACGAGAGAGGCTAAATTACGTCATTTTATTTCGCGACCGACGCTATTATACAACATGAAAGTGCTCTATGCGTGTATGAGTATTATACTCGTATGTACTTATTGAGCGTCGCTATGACAACTTAAGCTAGATTCATGGACCCACTATAGTTAGTAATATATTGATGTATTTAGGTGTTTGAGTAATTAATTCCTAGAATATCTATTAAGGCTTAACTTACCAAATCCCTAAAGCACCGGCCATGAGAGTATCAAATAGAGATTACTCGAACCATATCAATTACCATTTAGATGACGTGGGACGTTAGCCCTTAACTATGGACTCACCATCCATTTAGGTAGATATCTAAGATAGATAAATAGATAGAATATTCTTTATTGTATGTACACCAGGAATTACATATGAGAATTAAACAATCATATTTTACATGATGTACAATACGACTATATTAATCATCATCATCATCATCAGCCACTCGACGCCCACTGCAGGACATAGGCCTCGCCTTGCTTGGCAGGCGGTTTGGCGATCGCAGTATGCGGTTGGAATCTCAGGAAGATGCTGCTGCCCGTCTCCTGGTAATTGATTTCCTTAGTCGCCTTCTACGACATCCACGGAAGGAAATGGAGTGACGCTATTCTTAATCCGGCGCCACACAGAAATATTATTAATATTATTTTACAATAACAGACAAGTTAGTAAACGCATCTTCCTGATATTTTCTTAGATGTCTCGTTTGGTATCAATTAGTATAAATATTAGTACGTCTTAGATTAAATACTTCTATGTAGTGTTAGGTACCAATACGAAACGCCAGCGAAAATCGGACCAATCAAGGGCAACGCACCCCCCACCCTCTCTCTCCTGTGAACCACAAATACGTCTATCGCATAAAATATTGTCTCGCGCAACGAAACATTGTGTTGTCTTGTACATGTACAACCCCTTTTTATTATAACAACAGTAAGTGCTCTCTATCTATCTACATATAAAGTCTGCAACACACTTGCGCGGTCGGGTCAGGTCGGTGGCGATGGCAGCCGCCGCCCGGGCCGCAATTCATCAATCTATCAATCAGCCTGTACTCGTCCAGTGCTCCCCCAAGGCACGCCACTTCTTTCTGCCGCAGTTCGTACAAAACATAAAGTATCGAGCTGTGCCCTGTCGCCCACGGTCGCCGGCGCGACCGGGCTAGTGGAAGGTAGCTCTAGTTTTTTTTAAAGACTCACGATACTCGTAGGTACATTTAATTCATTAGCTTTTGGCTACATGTAACCAAACCGTTAATAAAAATCTTTAAAATAGGGAAAGCAATAATGTAGGTATGTATGATATCACTGTAGGGCACAGGCCTTCTCTCAGAGAGAGAGTATGGGCTTAGTCACCGCGCGTGCCCTTCGCGGATTGGCGATTTCAAGCGCTGAGGTATGTGAATAGCTCAGACACCCAGGTTTCCTCACGATGTTTTCCTTCACCATTAGCGAGTGGTACTGCTAATAACTTCACAAATGTACATAACTTAGAAAGAAAAGTCATAGGTACATGCCCGCACTGGGAATCGAACCTGGGTCACCCGCTTCCGAGTCCAATGTTCTACCCACTAGGCTACTACCGCTTCTCTCCACTCTCTCTCTCTGAGAGAAGGCCTGTGCCCTACAGTGGGACGTATATAGGCTGCTTATGTATAATATCACATAATATCAAGTGTCCTGGGTCGTTCATGCATCTCATTAATTAATTAAAATAAGACACCCGCTGTACACCATACGTGAACTAAATAAATAAATTTAAGTAGTATCAACCTTTATTATCAATTAGCTGTTCCTGCGACTTCGTTCACATTAGATTACAACATAATTCAACATAATTCAACATAATTCAACATAATTCAACATAATTCAACATAATTCAACATAATTCAACATAATTCAACATAATTCAACATAATTCAACATAATTCAACATAATTCAACATAATTCAACATAATTCAACATAATACAACAACCTTTACCCATGGACCATGACCGTGTACCTAGGTCACGGTCTATCTCCGTTTTAAATTCCATACCCTGAGACCATCCCTTGAACGCGCGGTTATAATATATTCTGTATTATTTTATATAACCAGATCGTCTAGCTTTAGAGCTTAAAAGAGATTTGATTGCCAGTATGCGTAATCACGCCTCAAAAAAACGAGGATCGAGCACAGTTAATAATATAAATACTAGTAGAACAAAATAGGCTGTGAAACTAATTGAATATCAAATAAAGCTGAACCGCGCCTTGATTAAGCAGGATTTTTGCAAAAACGGCAGACGTGTAGCGGAAATCGATTCAAGTCCTAGGTTATTGAACCATACAGGTACAGAATTCTTGACATAATTCAGAGTCAGTCAATAGATCCTTCAATTCGCAAAGAGCCAAAGTTTGAATATACTTAGGCAGGCCCAAATATTCGAGCACTAAATCTAACTCAATCCGACGCAGGGCACGTCCCCGTAACAATTCGGCAGGCGTCCGCCGCCGGCACGGAGTTCACGCTCAATTTAACGAAAGAAACTTGCCGGAGACTTTGATGTACCGCCGACCTGGAACTAATTACAATTAGGCGAGAATAGCCCAATTCTGGCCGGCACCTGTGTATTTTGCCGGGTGAAAATCTCTAAAAGTTGACGGCACGTTCAATAAGGAAGGATATGGCATCAACATAAATAGCGAGTATATCACTCACCTTCGATTCGCCGATGACATAGTGATTATGGCTGAGATCCTGGAAGATTTGAGTTCAATGCTCAATTACCTGAACAGTGCCTCTAACAGCGTGGGTCCTTAAATGAACATGGACAAGACTAAGGTAATGTCGAACTCCCATGAAGCACCCACTCCTATCCACGTTGGCGGGTCTGACCTGGAAGTTGTCGACCACTATGTATACCTGGGACAAACAGATCAGTTAGGTAGATCCAATTTCGAAAAAGAGGTCACTCGTGGAATCCAACTCGGATGATGGGCAGCGTTCGGGAAAGTAAAACACATTTTCGCGTCCAAAATACCTCAGTGTCTCAAGACAAAGGTGTATAACCAATGTGTGTTACCAGTGATGACTTATGGATGTGAGACCTGGTCGCTGACAATGGGCCTCATAAGAAGGCTTAAAGTCGCCCAACGAGCAAGGGAGAGAGCTATGTTGGTAGTTTCACTGTGTGATCGAATCAGGAATGAGGAGATCCACAGAAGAACCCGAGTTACTGATATAGCTCGAAGAGTTGCTCAGTTGAAGTGGCAATAGGCGGGGTACATAGCTCGGAGAACTGATGACTATTGGGGCGAGAATGTTCTGACGTGGCGACCGCGGACCGGACGACGCAGGGTGGGAAGGCCCCCTACCAGATGGTCTGACGAACTGGTTTCGATGGCGAGGAGTCGCTGGATGCGGGAGGCACAAGACCGGGAAGCTTGGAAAACTATAAGGAAGGCCTATGTCCTGCAGTGGGCGTCAAATGGCTGATGATGATGATGATGATGATGTATGTTGATGTGATAGTCTGTTCAGAAATGTAAAAGAAAAATGTTAATTGTTACACCGTGCTTATTAGCTATATGACAGTCTTCTCTCGTGACAGTCAAAATCGTGTATTGATTTTTAATTTAATGTTAACCTATACTTAATTGTGCCTTGCATTGTAACTTTTTCATGTACTGTTTTGTTTTGTACCGTGTCTATTGGGTCCCTAATAAATAAAATAAAATGAATATTTTTTTTTGGATGAACGATTATGTGGAGGGGGCCATGCGTAGATGGCAAGGGAGCGTAAGTTAGAAATAGCATTTATAGGCGTAAATGAGTACCCAATGTTATTCTGGGCACTCTGTCTTTTCGTTAAACATTTTTCCATAATTTGTACCTACTCGTAAAACTATGACTGTCTGTTACCGAAAAAGGAAAAAAAATCCTGTACCCAACAGTGGGCAGCGGAAGAATAATGATGAAAATCTTTGTGATGACTGTTTCTGACACATGTGCTTACAACTAATAAGTAAGCTGTACCTTACACGGCACCATAAAACTGGTAAGTAAGTTGCTACTCGTACATAAAAGAAAAAATATTCTTCTTACATAACCCAGTTCTGTACAAAGAAATAGTTGTTCCTTGTACAAAATGTAGTCTAATGAAAATATCAGAAGGTCAGCGATTGGCTCTGCTTGGGCGGTATCGAAATTGGTGCAATTGTTGGGCGACTTGTACACTTCAGTCCACTCTTTTTCGGTTGTACTCATACCGTTATCATTCTACTGTAACCGTAATCAGAGTCAAATTAATAGCTCAGGTTTTAGTTTAGAGAATGAGTTGTGAAGATTTCTATTTATGAGAACCTCCTTGGTTTTGTACAAGGAACAGCTATTTCTTTGTACAGAACCGGGTTATGTAGGAAGAATATTTACTTCCGTGAACATAACTGGCATTGTAACTGCTAATGTGCAAAGAAGGTAAATTTCTTGGTACATTACCCAGTTTTGTATGAAGAAGAAAGTAAATTTCTTTATACATTGCTAGTAATGTATATAGAAGTTATGTACAAAGAGCAAGGGGATATTTCATATAATTTAAGTAAACTATTTTTTTTTTAAATAACGCTCAAACGGGAAACGTTTTCTTCATGATCGATAATTTAAAATACTTCCATTTAACAAAATTTTAAAATTCTTAAACTTTTCTTTATATCATACAATCTTGTAACTTGACACGGCCGTTTTGTATGAAAAATAAAATCGATAATATTAAATTATTTATGAAGCCGCTATAGGAAAGGACTAGGTAATAACAGAATATTATGTTACTAAATAACCCCTGAATGTATTACGCAAAGCCTGACAGTGTGACAGTTAAATACATTGGCAACAGCTGAACCCTTCCGTAGAAACGTGAGCAGAAGGTAATAATAAAGATTTCCCTGTTTGTCCTGCCACTTCCATAGACTGAATGACGGCTGCCTGTCGCACTGCGATCCATTGCTTAGCGCTGTCAATTCTTTTTAACCGAGTTTCAAAAAAGATGAGGGTCACAACTTGGCACCTATATTTTTTTGTTTGCTTTGTCCCTCGCTAATTAAGGGTGATGATATCTATTCAAGACTATTAAATGATCAGCAGCAATCACTCGTTACGTTGTGCCGTTGTGTTTTGAAGTAGATTTTTTAGCGATTTTTAGGGTTCCTTGCCCGAAGGGTGCCAAACGGGACCCTATTACTAAGACTTCACTGTCCGTCCGTCTCTGTGTCTTTTCTGTCTAATTTTGTATAGATAATGGTACGGAACCCTTCGAGCGCGTGTTCAACTCGCACTTGGCCGGTTTTTATTGAAGATCGATGAAAAAACATGTACACGAAATACGAAAATAAAATTAACTTCATTTTTAAATTTAAAGGTGTTGTAGAAGCATAGTTTGGAGTATGACCAAGTTACATAATCACATTCGCCCTTCAAATTATTTTACCTAAGATTCACCATATAAATAGATAGATAGAGAACTCTTCATTGCACAACCAGGTGAAAGAATTACAAATTATTTCTTATATCTAAGTACATATTCATATTCTTCCGCGCCATGTGGAGGAAAAAGGATGCCTCGCTGCTCATCGACCTGACATTCCATTCTTCTACAGACTGAGTGTAAGAATGGATAATTAGTCATACAAGAAATAGCAATAAACTTATTGAAACTTGAGAGGGCATCGGAAACTAAAGTAATATTTAAAATAGAAAGAATATTTTGGATAATATTTAATTTTTGGCTAAATTATAAAATTAACTATCAAATGCCCTCTTATGTAAGTTTTGTAACGCATGTTGACTAATAATTAAAGTCGATAATACGAAGACTGATCAATGATCAATACCAAGCCAAGCAAAAATAAAAAAAACTTTGGCTTTTGCATGTACGTAATGAGATGATTTATACAGCGTCCAGTGGCACCTTCACTGACACTAGATGGGTGAAGGGGCCACTCGGACGCTGCAATGCCTGGGACACTGTTTTTAGATGGAGTAGGCTCGCCCAGCATCTATACCATCCTGACAATTTAGTCGGCCTAGCCCACAAGAAACAGAAGTCAATACGGGCGGAGCCAACCAAGGCGCGGGTCTCCTCACGATGTTTTCCTTAACCGTTATTCTGTGGTACTGCTACTACAAATTCGCAGATTTACGTAACTTTGAAAATAAACAAAGTCATAGTACGTGCCCGTACTGTGAATCGAACCTGGGTCTCTCGCTTCAGAGTCCATTACCACCCACTGGGCTGCCACCACATACAATACATAAATTCTATTCTATACAGAGTGTTTCAGAAAAGTCCCGAAATATCTAAAATGGGTGTGTTTCCATGTTTGTGATATCCTTGCTTGGTTACCATAGCACAGGGTATCCTAGTTTCGGACCAGGTCAAGTGATTGTGTGGTGTAGAAGTTATTATTATTATTATTGTTTATCATGGCAGGTGGCAGTCCCTGATCTCTGCCTACCCCTTCGGGATACAGGAGTGAGTTCATGTAATGTAATCGAGAATAAGTTTATCTGTTTCATATATTCGCTCTAGAAAGCTTATTTGAAACAACTTTTTTTATATTTTGAAATAATATATTTTTCATATTTCTACTCTCATAAAAAAGTTGTTCATACTTATGCATAGAGTAATATCCTTAACAAAAAAGGGTAAAATAATTAAATTAAATACATTCTATAACTTTATTTGATAGATTAAAGTTGACTAAACTTACAAATAATAGGGGTTAAAGTATGAAATTGCCGTTTTATTGCAATAGGTTCTTTGAATTGACATAGAATCTTCATGGTTTGAGGTTTTCGAATGAAACTTTTTTCAAATGGTTTCTATTATGTTCTTTTTTTAAAAAATGTGAAACATTTGAATATCGACTTTCAATTGTTTTTGTTATTCAATTTAGACAAGAAAGATGGATACTGCGAAAATTCGAGTGATTTTTGAATACGAGTTCCGACGCGGAACTAACGCGGCAGAAACAGCCCGCAATATCAATGCTGCGTTTGGAGAGGGGTCTACTAATGAACGCACCGTGCGATTTTGGTTTAAACGCTTTCGTAATGGAAATTTCGACTTAAAGAACGAGCCACGAGGAAGACCGCCCACACAGGTGAATAACGATGAATTAAGAGAAATAGTGGAAGCCGACCCTAGTCAAACTACCCAGGAATTAGCGGCATAGTCTAACGTTACCTTAGCCACAATATTGACTCACTTGCGTCAAATCAATAAAATAAAAAAATATGAAAAATGGGTGCCTCATAATCACTCGAATTTTCGCAGTATCTATCTTTCTTGTCTAAATTGAATAACAAAAACAATTGAAAGTCGATATTCAAATGTTTCACATTTTTTAAAAAAAGAACATCATAGAAACCATTTGAAAAAAGTTTCATTCGAAAACCTCAAACCATGAAGATTCTATGTCAATTCAAAGAACCTATTGCAATAAAACGGCAATTTCATACTTTAACCCCTAATATAAATTATTTCCTCATACCGAGGTTGACCCCTTTTTTATGCTAAAGTTACTGGACTAATTTATATAGGTATAATGTTTCCATATTAAATAAATAAAAAAATATATATATATTTCCTGGAAAATGTTACATAAAGTTGATTTATGTAATGTACCTCATAAGCAGCCTATATAAGTCCCACTGTGGGGCACAGGCTTTCTCTCAGAGAAAGATTATGGGCTCAATCACCACGCGTGCCCACCGCGAATTGGCGATTTCAAGCGCTGAGGTATGTGAATAGCACAAACACTCAGGTTTCCTCACGATGTTTTCTTTCACTGTTAGAGTGTGGTATTGCTACTGTAACTTCACAAATTTACATAACTTAGAAAATAAAGTCGTGGGTACGTGCCCGCGGGAATCGAACCTGGGTCTCTCGCTTCCGAGTCCAATGTTCTACCTACTAGGCTACCACCGTTCTGTGTTATGTATGACTAGCTGACCCGGCAAACGTCGTTTTGCCATAATAATTGCCTACAAAAAAAATTCGAAAAAAATCTTTGTGATCGCTCGCCATCTTGCAAACGCAATTTTATTTGTTTTCCGTAATGGTTATACCGCCTCATTCGACCTAATTTTTTTTAAGTGTCAGAAATAAAAGATTATATTGCCAACATAACAATACTAAGAAAATATAAACATCCGGTCACTTAGTTCCAAAACGTAAAGATTTGACCCCCATTTGTCTGGCACAAAAAAAATCAAAATTAAAAAACAATGTCTTTTAAGAAATAAAAAACAATATTAAAATATTTTTCATATTTTAAGCAAATTGTGATTATGTGGTATTGCAGTATACCCAAATCTAAAGATATTTTTATTTCCCACAGAATATTATTAGTTTTCGGAACGCAACTATGTATCAAGTTTTTTTTTTGTTAACGTTTTTATGTAGGTTAAGTAGCTACATAGATTTTTTACTTCTGATGATTTTATTCTAAATAATTAATTTCATAGTACATTCAGTTCTTTTACCTTATAAAATATGTTTCATGTTAATTTTAAAAGTGGATACAAATTTATTTGTATTGCATGTTATCAAGATAATTTACAAACATAGGTACTTAAAAGAAACTATGTCATCTCGTTAGCCGGTGAGAGGTTGCCATAGCAACCGACTGACATGGCTGCTACCGGGTTCCTGTTAAATGAAACCAAAATTTATGTTAACTATGAAAATTTTATGTACATTGCAAAGCCGATTGATACACAGATTAATAAAACAAACCTGCTACGCAATGTACATCGAATTTTCATGATAAACTACAAATTGCATTGTTATGAAATTCGGCCCTAAAAGCTCAGAGGTCATTGAGTATTGGTTTTTCTATAGTGTCTGATACAATCAACCAGTTTATGAAGATATTTATAGTGTTTTTCTCGCCCCCTGTAGACTCATGCGTGATGTTATAATATAGCCTATATGTTACCTACACGGGAATCTGAGCTATAATCATGGTAAGTTTTTTAAATTCCCTTCATTGGTTTTTGCGTGATGCGCGCACAAAGAATTAGAGTGAGACAGACATATATTTCAGACAGAGACCAATTTCACAGATTTATTTTATGTATAGAATAGATTATAACACATTTCACGCTGCCGCGTTCCCTGCGTAATGAACATTTAGTTAGACCCACCCGCATTGTACACGTTATTACATAGTTAACCGAAAATTACTTCCAGACGCTTAACTCTGTCGGGAAATTGGGAATATTAAATTAACTCATAGTTTCCTTCCGGGGAATCCCAAGCCCTTATCGTTAACGTTCATCATAATTGAATTTTCGTTTGGCAAACCTTCGCTTAATTTCCTGCGATCATCCCGAACAACTTTATGTACGTTTATGTTGGTTTTCAAGCTATTAAACGACGATTGCATTTAGATAGTTTTATCGAGAATTAGGTACAAAAAAATATTAACTACTTCCTTTTCAATAAGAGTAGGTACCCTAAAGGCTTAGATTGTAACGAGCCCTGTACACGTATTAAAAACACGTGTACTTATAATTGAAAACATTCTCATAAACAACGTACCTACTGATTCAAATTTAGTAAATTTTCACCACATGGTTAATATCAGTTAATTTTGACCTTATGGTTTACCTTATTTTAACCAATAAACCTCCTTTTTAAAATTTACCTTATTTAACTAGAAGGTTAAATTTAGGTAAATTTTTATTTATTAAAACATTTCGAATTCTTTACTGAATGTAAAAATGTCAGCGGTTTCTTACATTTCAGTATCAAGTATCAACATTCACTATAGTAATGATATTTTATTCGCGATTTCAGAGTCAGTATTATAGTAAAAGTTGTCTGTATTGATCGTTGATAAGTAGCATAAAACAGTAAATTTTTACCGGACCTTTTTGCACACGCTACATTATTGTACTCTTACATACATACATAAACTCATGGTTGTATCCCGTAGGGGTAAAGGACGTTTGAGGCAGACATACTTCGAACATATAAGGGATTTATTAGCTAAGGATTTAAGGGTAAGGTAAGAAGTACTCGAAAACAGCGTGCGCGCTTGCAACAACTAATGAATGTTGATGAAGTGAAAGTGGTTTATCAGGATCTTAGCAAGTGGCAAAACCCCTACATCTTGATAATAATCAAGCACTAAATTATAACGTATAAAACATTCAATCGTACTTTAACAACCTATTTAGAGGCTAAAAATTCCACCCATGCCGGGACTTGAACCCGCGACCTCTGGCTAACCGTGCCAGCGCTCTCCCAATTGAGCTAAAGGGTAAGTGCAGGCATCAGTGAAATTTCGAGCCTCTTCACAAACTTCTATGTATTACGTACAGCCAGCGACATCTGACCGAAGCAATTTACATCACTTGCTGCCCCGCCCGAGTAACCCACTTTGCAGTTAGGTTTTTTACATCGGAATGATATCGCTGTACCTACATGATTATATTTTTTAGCCTCTAAATAGGTTTTTAAAATTGTCCTCAGCTCAGTTAGTGCAACAAAAAGAATATATTCAATCGTACTTTAGATAAAAAGACAGATAGTGAACACTTCATTGTACATAAAAAAGGAAATTGCACACAGATATACTACACGTCTCTGTACGAATGTAATAAGTCTCTCTTTTCCCTCATAGGGTAGTCTGGAAGAAATAGCTTTTAGCAATAAGTACGCCAATTATACTCTGTATCTATACATGTTTCTGTGCCATGGGGTCCGGTGTACAATAAAGCATATTCCTATCATAAGCAGCCTATATGCGTCCCACTGTAGGGCACAGGCCTTCTCTCAAAGAGAGTGTGGGCTTAATCACCACGCATGCCCACTGCGGATTGGCGATTTCAAGCGCTGAGGTATGTGAATAGCTCAGACACTCAGGTTTCCTCACATATGTTTTCCTTCACCGTTAGCGAGTGGTATTGCTACTATAACTTCACAAATGTACATAACTTAGAAAACGAAGTCATAGGTACATGCCTGCACAGGGAATCAAACCGGGGTCTCCCGCTTCAGAGTCCAATGCTCTATCCACTAGGCTACCACCACAATATTATCCTATTATCCTATATTATCTTACAATTAACAGATTACACGCCTACCAGTCTCACATTATTCAACTAAGCAAATTCACCAATCCAGGTAACTAGGGTAAATTCAGCAAATGCCTGACGTCTAAATACCTAGTACAGTATGCGAGCCGGAATGTCGCAGGTCGGATAATCCGATCGTCCCAGGATTGAAATCCGCAGAACCGCACTGCCAGCGCTCGTCGCTGTTCCGGATGCCTCTGGAATTGGGGCACGTTTATTGTTCCCATTTTATTGGTAAAACTGAGTGAGATGTTTAATTTGAAAGCCTTTGAAGCCGTTGACATTCATTTAACGATGTGATTGTGTTTTAAGTATACTCTTGTATGTAATTCATCTAAGACTTGAATGTCTGAGGTATTTCAATATCACAGCATTTGGTACCGAAGTTTGACTTTGTTTTTCACTCTCTAGATGTCAATAGGTAAACAGAAGACTATCCATTGCACACGAGTAACTGGTTTAGGGTAGCAACTGGCATAGAAATATTGTTCACTTAACTTGAATGTCCTAGAAGTTCCATCCAATAGATTTATGTTATTTAAACATAGCACAGTCACAGACGTCTAAAACTCGCTATAACTCGGTATAGATAGGGTGACCAATGTACACCAACCGAAACTAGTCGCAACAAATCCAGAGCTATCTTTTGGGGAGGTAACTTCAGCACAATCAAGCGTAATTTTTTAGCAACCCGCGGTAATTACGTACTTAATAAACTCCCTGTAATAAAAATACATCTGACAACAATATAATTTCTGTCACTGTAAATTATTATTAAACAGCTGTAGCATATATATTTTGCAGCCGTTTCGAGTATAAAATAAGGCTTCAATGAATAATCGCGCTTTTTAAAATTTGAAAAGAGAAAGTAGAAGAGAAGTCTCACGTCTTGATAACTCAGTATTATTTTTTTAAGATTCTGATACGCACGATCCAAGTTCGGACCCGAACTTTTCATTTTAAAGTTAACAGAAGATTTTTTAAGTTAAAAGTAGCAAATCGAAAGATGGCTTGTTTAATAGCCAATATCCGTACTATTTATAGAGCAAACCATTTATTTTAAATACAACCTCTATTTTAAAGTAAATTTAAACATAAACCCTTAGTAATAAGTTCCCGTCGGCGCCCTTCAGGTACGAAACCCTAAAACAGATAACCTACTAAATTCGAAAATATGCGTAAAGAATATGAAGAATAAGAATAAACTTTATTTGACAATATTGCAAAGAAATATACAGTAGGTACATAATAAATGATTTAAATAATTGTTCTATATCGCTAGCATTATTTAATATGTTTTGGTATAAATTTCTAAACAACTCTGTATACAAGCTAGAATCACAACTGAATAAAAAAGTGACCAAGCCAGTTGGCATAGAATTTGTGCTGATTTTATCACAAGCTCATCTGTGAGGGCGTAAGAAAAGAAAGAAACTATAATAAAGTACATAGGTACATGCCTAGGGATGTATTTGTTTTATTATATTTTGCACCATGTACTGTACATGTTATGGTTTTTTTTATGTGGAAAACTGCTTCGCCATATTCGTCTGAGATGCTTACCTCGCTCGCTGAATTATTCTTAAGGCGAAATAAAGTTTTTAAAAAGCAAGCGTGGGCTTTACGACGTTCAGTCAGCGCCGTCTTTCATTACTTAGTAGTAAAAACGGTAACCTTTTACGGTGATCTTCGTCTTGGGTTTCGTTAACAGCCGGCGGCAACAACTCGCAGTAAACTAACTTTTATAGATGCTTAAGCTGCTACCTGCACTAGTAACAGCTAATTAACTAAGAAACATTGAGCGAACTTAAGTGAAACAAATTGATTCCCGGCGCCCGTACTAGCTTTTTTGCAGAACCACTCACTTTTAATTACTTATAGGTGAAAAGTAATTAATTTAAGGCACGCGGTAAGGGAAACCGCGTCGAGCTAAGGGATAGCTCAATGATGCTTAATAAGGTTGGGCTCATAAAAAACTGGAATTAAGTAACTTTGTATTGTAGGTTTTGTTTGAAACACGTCCGCTGAGCTGGCCACAGGAGCCGGGGGCATGAATTATTTAAAAGGGAATCGTCCCTCCTCAGACATTCGAATTATTTTGAAGCCCTTTTCGTGCATAATTAAGTGTCCTCGTTCTTTGCTCTGACACTTTTACATGTTCTCCATCTCAACTGTAATTAGGCATATTTTGGGGAATTATTTAAAATTGCTTTACTTCAGCGTATTTAACAGAGCTTTTTCTTCTGAAGTTAAGTGTCAAATCACCTGCTATCAACCACACTTTGAGTAATTTACCTACCATGTCGACGAACGGGTCAAAAAAACTTATAAACACAACTCCAGGGGTTTATTTCATAGAACTACAATTCATAGTTTTTTATGACAATTTGGGTTAATCGGCTATGCATTAACTTACTTTTATAAATCATTATAATTTTACAAATAATAAGTAGTAAGAATAGAAATACCGTGTGTGTCTGTGCTGGTATGTGTTTGTGTGTGTATGTCTGTATTTCTGTGTGTGTGCGTGTGTGTGTGTGTGTGTGAGTGTGTGTGTGTGTGTGTGTGTGTGTGTATGTGTGTGTGTGTGTGTGTATGTGCGTAAAAATATTACTACAAATTAAATGATATCGCTGCGAAAAGAGCAGGCTAAACGCCTGCCATGTAAGGCCGGCTGACAGAAACATCAGAAGAGGCTAAAAACGTCCACAAACTACCTGGAGGGTACCAAGGTAGCAGAAAACTTTAAACATCTAATTAATAAAACAGAATTTTCCAAATCGGTCCAGGCGTCTTCCAGTAGTCAGGGAACATAATTTTTTTTTATGTACCCTGTATTCGTCCCACTGCAAGGCACGGGCCTTCTTTCAGAGAGAGAGTATGGGCTTAATCACCACGCATCCCCACCGCTGATTGGCAAATTCAAGCGCTGAGGTATGTGTAGACTTCAGGTACTCAGGTTTCCTCACGATGTTTTCCCTCACGGTTAGCGAGTGGTATTGCTACTATTGCTACTATAGAATCGAGATCGAATCAGAAATGATGAGATCCGTAAACGAACGAAAGTCGTCGACATATAATAGCCCAGCGGATTAGTAAGTTGAAGTGGCAGTGGGCGGGGCACATAGCACGCAGAACTGATGGCCGATGGGGCCGAAAAGTTCTCGAATGGAAAACACATATCGGCAAGCGCAGCGTAGGACGACCAGCCACAAGATGGACAGATGATCTCATCCAAGTGGCAGGAAGGCGCTGGATGCAGGCCGCTTACAACCGGTCTTTTTGGAAATCAAATGGAGGAGGCCTATGTCCAGCAGTGGACCTCTTGTGGCTGAATGATGATGATGATTGCTACTATAACTTCACAAATGTACGTAACTTAGAAAACAAAGTCATTGGTACATTCCGGGATTCAAACCCACGTTCTCTACCACTTCGCTACCACCGCTCATCCTTACTAATGCTATAAACGCGAAAGTTTGTATGTATAGGTATGGATGGTTGTTTGTTACTCTTTCACGCAAAAACGGCTGAACGGATCCGGATGAAATTTTGCACAGAGATGGATTATAGTCTGGATTAGCACATAGGCTATTTTTTATTCCGGAAAAATACACATCAAAATTACCACGCGAACGAAGTCGCGGGCAACAGCTAGTATACCATAAAAACGCTCCATACGCGGGAGCATTGATAAAAATAAAAAGATTATCTTGTCTTATCTTATCTTATATTTAGGTAGGAAATTAGGGGACGCCGCTGCCTTTAAAAAGCTGTCGGCTTTGCCTTGCTGAACAACTCCTTAATTCAAATGACAGTTTACACTCACATTAACGTCAGTTTAGTCCGTAACGTACGTAAACTGTTATCGACAACTTAAAATATATAGTCAATACTGCTTCATTTTTATGTTTCTTTCTAGCCATTGACTAATACACAATTTTTTAAAAGAAATAAAAAAAACAATAAAACATTTTTTGAAAAGAATTGTGTATGATTAAAGCGTGGTTACTGAATAAAATATGCATGAACTTGATGCACTGAATAAAAGGTGAAAGGTGTGACTTGCAGTAGTTACAGGTACATGGCCGCCTAGCGCGAAGAGAGAGTAGGTTAACAAAGTTTTCATAAGCAAAGATTTTATAGACAAAGTTTATCTTATTATTTTTGCATCTACTGAGTGATACTAAAAAAACGTGTACTTTATTATTTATACCAACGATCCTAACACTAAAATCTAGCTCGGAACTAAAAAAACATGCTGAATAATAACTACAATACAAATATTTTCCTAACGAAACCTCGAAAACGATACTCGCACGCGAAACTAAAAGGAAACTCAACATCGCATTCTCATTTTGTATAAAACAGGAGTAGTGTGCACGTTCAACAAAAGTTTCCCGGTACAACAGTTAGTGAATAGTTTGTGGCGAGGCCATTGGGCTGCTACTCAGAAAAACCGGGCCTAGAGTCTAATAGATAGATAGATAAAAACATTTATTTAACGGCACAATACTTAAAACATTACAGGAAAATATCATTGGAAAATAAGGCCCCATGAGCTAACGCTTTATACCACTATCAAGTTGGACGTGCATTGGAATAAAAAATAATACATATGCGAAGCGGTGGTAGCGGAGCAGTAGAACGCTGGCTTCTCATTCGGGAGGTCGTGGGTTTGAATGACTTTAACTTTGACAATGACTTTGAATGAATGACGTCCCAATGACTTTGTTTTCTAAGTTACGTATCTACATTTGTAAAGTTATAGTAGCAATATCACTCACTAACGGTGAAGGAAAAAATCGTATGAAAACCTAAGTGTCTGAGGTGTTCACATACCTCAGCGCTTGAAATTGCCAATCCACGGTGGGCACGCGTGGTAATTAATCCCATACTCTCTCTCTCTGAGAGAATGCCTGTGCCCTGCACTCGGACCTATATACTCGTAGATAGGCTACATTAAAACATCCAAATAATCATAGATCTTAGGTAGATACCATATTAGCAGCTTGGCTGCCGATCTGCTTTGTCTTCACCCCACAGTCGACGGAAGATTAACCATACAACCTTCACCGGGTAATTACGTATTTAGTTCTACTGTTGTAATGATCTAACACTAGATTAATTATGTTAACGGCGCCCCAACGACGCCCACATCGGCAGCTCGTTTGTGACTCTGCGGATCAGAGCGAAACCTGGCTACAAGTGTATCTGGCAATTATTCCGGAACTTCACGTCACGAAGTTTTATTTCAAAAATATTAAAATTTATCACTTTAATAGCTTGAAAGTTGCACATGTTGTCGCGCCTATTGTCGCGCTAATTTATCAAAATTTGACAATTAATCTACTGTAAAATCACGACTTAGGTATCACGTTGAGCGCGTCAAGAGCTGCCTGCGCTGGACATGGCTGGTAACAATTTCCGTAACAGTTTGGGTTCAAATCACATAATAATAATATTTTTTCTCGAGAACTAAATTTTTCTTTTTCTTATTTTTTGTGAAGTGCGGTTTATGGTCAGTGCGATGTCTGTAAAAATGTAAGATCGAAAGCTTAACGATGCTTTATGATATCTGCTGACAACACGACAAGTTTACTTCAGTAAAAGAAACCGCAAAGAGACCAATTTAGATAACAAGAAAATATTTTCCTATCAGAAGCGTTTAACTATCGCGTTGATGGTGCATGGCGCTAGTTTTTGATACAATGGTGCATGAAAAATATTTATTTTTGTTATCCAAAATTACTTTACATAAGCATAGACAAATAATCATCATCACAAGAAGTCCACTGCTGGACATAGGCTTCCTCCATGGATTTCTAAAAAAGACCAGTTGGAAGCGTCCTACGCTGCGCTTGCCATTTAATTTAATTTAATTTTAATATAAGTTTTCCTCGACCTAAAGACTACAAGCATTCAAATAGGGTCACCATGAAACATTAAAGTGATTCAGGAACGCATTTAATATACCGTTTAGGTACTATATTATGTGACACGTCATACTATACAATAATGGGGAACTTGCGTCTAACATAGATTGAACTGACATTGCTTTTATACCGTAGAAATCATACAAAAACTTAGGAAAAAATAAAACAATAAATATTCGGGGTCACAAAAAATGCAAAAAATAAAGTTACTCTAATAACAATCACCTTACTAGATTCAGTTTTTGCATTGAATTCTGAACGTTTTCTTATTATGGGTTTACGATATAACTCAAATACTGATAAACGCTTCATACATTATGAGGCGTCACAAGTTGTGGCGTCACAGTTTGAGCCCGATTTACGTGGCGCGTTTTTGTATCACGCAACTATACTGGATTTTCGATAGTTTATAGTAGGAAAAGTATTTCATAAGTCGTACAGAAAAATAATTACTGCATTTATTTATCTCTTAGCATGGTCTCTCCGGTTACATTAAAACATTAATTAGTGCAAGCTCTCCATTGTATTCGTGCCCTGGCAAAATATGTACAAAAAAATGTCTAATTTCCAGAAAAAATATGCGATATTCACCAGATTAGCTTTCCCAGATAAAGTATAAAGTGTAGTCACCCGTTCTACGTTACTGCACAGTTTTAATTAAGGCTTATTAGAAAATTACGCAGCGCAATGAGAACATTACCTTGCATCAACTCGGATCAACTCAGAACATGTTTTCATTAAACAAAGCCTCACTTTTATCAAAAGGAAAGCTTGGTGCTTTTGCGTGGAATGTATGTTTCTAAATAAGTAATTCGTATTATGAATGAATAAAGAGTCGGGCGTCTTAAAGCTGGTTTCTCCGACCGTATTCCTAAAATATCGCAAACATGAGTAAATTGTTACTAAATATGGTTTTATTTAAGCTATACTGAGGTTTGGATAATAAAAAAAAACCAAAATTATTATTTATCACAGTTTGTGTTAGTGACGGCGGTCGTCAAAATTGTATTAATTAGCTGTGCATTTCTGTGATTTCAAAAAAATGCTTACCTTTCCCCCAAATATTCGCTCGCGTAGTGCAAAATGTACTGTTGGAATCCTGCGCTTGGAGAACCCGGCCTTAATGTCGCTTTGCCTTTTACAGTTTTACATGTTCTTTGTTCGCTAGCAATTTTTGGTTTGGCACCTTTTTGGGATCTTGTACAACTGTACCAGTTTATCAAAGTTTTTATTTTAAAACTAGCTGACTGGGCAAGCGTTGTTTTGCCGAAAAAAATCATAAAAATCTGTGAAGCCGTTTCGGAGGAGTTCGATAACAAACACAGTTACACGTGATTTTTATATATTAGATAATAGGCACCTCTGTGTTAGTTTGGCTGATTGCCCAACAAGTAAAAAAAATACAAAAAGTAAGAAAATAAGTAGTTCTCCGAGCCCAAAAATAGAAACGTGGTTTCTTAGTTCTTTTTTGCTCAATCGGAAAAACAGTAGTACACCCCATATAATACAGATGTCAAACTTAGTGTGATTATAATGCAGTCTTTATAGTTTAGCAACAAATAATAAAAACTGGCCAAGTGCGAGTATGAGACCCGGTAAATGTCAACACGGTACGGTGCCCTCGGTGCAAGAGCGGACTCCGAGTCGGAACTCGGACTTGGCACTTGGTTTTTTTTTTCTTATTTGGCTCTTGTTACGAATTCAGGGTATAGGTGTCATACACCTACGTACCACCACCACCACCACCTGTCACCACCTATGATTATGAAATTTTCAATTATCCTTCTTGTTAATGATCAGTTTACAACAGGTAAATGTTCTAATCTTTATAATTATACCAATAACTATTTACATTTACATTTACAAACATATCATTCAAAATAACTAAATATAGATATATATTGAAGTTGTTAATTATTTTAATAGGTAGACCATCGTCTGTACTTTCATTATGTATGTTGTGCATTAAAGAGTTTTAATCTAATCACAGAGAAAAAAATCTAATCTAATTTACTCCCATCGCCCTCTGTTTGATACATTGCAAACTGACTCCCTGTCTATAGGACGGGAAGTAAAGGAAGGGGATAGGCGATACGAGAACAGAACTGAGTACCTACCGGTTGCGCTTAGTTCCATGTTCACAGCATAGATGGCTCTCAGGAAACTTTCATATTTTATTCTAGGCCAAGTGCAGTGATTAAGTATAATTTAAAAAAAAAACTTGAACGATAAAATTCTCGGGATGAAATATTCGTTCCATTTAGGAGTATTTTGCATTTTAATAAATTAGTTCAAATATTTGAGTGTAATTAATTTTTATACTAATTCCCACACAATCCCTAAGGCCTAAGACGAACCCTAAACCAGACTTGTCGGAATACACTGAATTCATGGTAGTGCGATATGAGCTTCAAAAGGTCTCCTGCGAACCAAACGTAACAATAGCATGAAAAAAACACAATGTTATGACGTGTTTGTATTGTACAAGAAATTTCGTCGATATTTTTCATTTATATTTTTATTTGACATATTTTTTAATTCCAGGGTCAACGTAACTTTTGAATTTGTACTTATTGTACGATACTAAGAATACACAAACACACACCTGCATCCCGGAAGGGTAGTAAAAGGTCAAAGTTATAACATGCTATAAATTCCTGTTTTCAGCACTATATAACCACACAGCGTTACTAACTAAAAGTAGAAAAACAGCCAAACCATATAAAAAATGGCAAATTAAAAGTTAACTTTTAAAAGTCCTGGATCACAAAATCTTGTAAAAAGTAAATACTTTTTGAAATGTTTTAGATTTTCAGTGTTTTTGATAACCCTGTAGTATTTTGCTGCTGCACAAATCACTGTTGATTCCTAAAAATACTACGTATATTTCGCGGTACAGCCTCTTAGGCTCTTTAGTTACCCACGATTTTAAATGCAAAAGATGCGCACTTAATTGAGCTGTCAGCTGAGATAAATGCTATTGCCTGTTATTGTATTGTGCCTGTCCTTTCAGGACACATGACTTTTATTGCACTGTAAATAAAACACATATTTCTTTGCAAATCTGATCAAATACTCACATAAAATTCCCGACCTCGCATGTCAAACAAAACTCATCAGTTGTTTAATATAAGTTTGGACATTTATTGTTTGAGAAGAGGCTTCAAGGACTTACACAGAAAACGCGTAGTTTGTTGTTCATTTTAATGGAACCCTGCTTAGTTACGTTACGGGAGACTTACCACCAGTTTTAAAATTGAGAATTTCAATAGTAAATTCTGGAAGTCACTCCATATTTACGAAGAAAAAATAAAACAGAAGGACAGTTAGTAAAATTCTCAATTCGGAAACCGGTAAACCAGCAAGCAAAATGTAAGGGTGTATCAACTGACGACTATTCCTTTGAACGAACAAACCATTACAATAGGCGCAGTTTTTTTTTTTTATTTCCGAAAGCAGTTCCTTCTCATCTTGGTACTCGTATCTAATTTCTAGGCAGATTTAACGACGCGCCTTTATGGCCCATTGGTTTAATATGGAGCGATAAAACGCTTGATCGAATTCGTGCTAAGCTAAATATATGGCAGCTTAGGTGGCAAAATCTTTAACCTTTCATTTCAAGGTTGGACAGGCTTAATGACCACAGACAGGCTTTCTACCAGTCAAAGTGAAGTCGGCCGAGACGAAAGGAGTGCAAGTGCAATTACAGCTCTCTACCATTTATCAAAGCCATGTAATGCATGGGATATAGTGGAGGCTCAACCCAGGCTGTGACCTTTGATCTCCATTACACAATGAGCCAATCAGGCATTGCTTTTTAAACGTCCGCGAAAACCAGGAGACTTATACTTTTCGCGCGTTATTTGTTTTTTTACAAAGGAGAGTAATGTTCTTTTTTGCTCTTTTACTGTGGCGTTTTTGACAAATAATGTGGCAAATGATAAAAGGCCGCAATATCACGATGTCACTGTTTTATTTGAGTATTATTTTAAAATAAGGAACTTGCTGAAAATCGAGGCATTTCTCAACAACGTTATATTCAAAGGCATATTACGCTGAGCGTTGAACCTTTTAACAGAAAATATTCAGTTAGTAATTAAATGCTACTTTGAATATTGCTTCACTTTATTTTTCTTAAATTTGTATGTTTTTAAATGTATGCATGTAAGTTTTGTTGATCTGGCATGGATTTTTTACTTTCGTACGTAACAATTGCTCATCAAATAGTCGAAGCGGAGTAAAATTAAGTACCTTTGCTACAGTCTATCAAGAACTCTGGCACTGCGGCTCCTGATATATTGTTATTGTCTGAGCGTGGTCATACTTCTTCTGAGCGTTATGCCTCATAATGATCCTCCTTACGACTTCACCTTTGTCAGCATACCTTGTATACACAGTCGAAGCGCATGCGCTTTGCGCAGGTTCGTGCACAAATTCAAGGCAATCCTTCTCACGCTTTCCAGCGGGGGCTAAGAGCGCGATGTCTTTGATAACTTTTTATCGAAATAATGCGAAACTTGAACTCCGTTTCTTTATCACCGATAATGGAACTACGTTTGTTGTATGATATAGCTAAGCCTGATGTATCGAATCCTCGCTGATATAAATCTTCCGCTGTGCCACGCGTTCCGTATTCTTTATAGGTAATCCGGTGATTTAGCGGAGCCATCTGGCGTTTGTCATACTAAATTGTGCATTAAATTGTAATCTAGATGCATTGTCCTGATTTTACTGCCCGATGCAGAGGACAACAAATAGCAGATGCTAAGGTTTATGCGTGTGCTCTCGTGCAATTATGTACTTCAGCAAACAGCCTCAGCCCAGTATTATCTATTTTTGCTCTTTTTCTAAACATTTCTAGTCAATGCTACATGTTGCAGCCTTAAAGGCATTTGACTAAATTACTAAAAATGAAGTGGTCAAATAGACTTGCTCAGAGGTTCCCAACCATTTTTGCAGGTGGGATCAACTTAGGTCATTGCTCCTAAGTTGGTCACAATGGATCACAATGTTGAATTTGGGACCCGTCTACTTAGTAGTTAATTGACAGCAGTCAGTTTTTTTTTCATACCTTTTAGTTTAGTTTTTTTTAGCTCTAGCAACATTGGAATTTAGTGAGGAGTAGGAATATTAAACAGTAGCAAGATATAAATAGCACCAACTGAGAAATAAGAAAACTTCTTGCAAAATAGAGCGGATATTTTATAATTTTTTTATTAATTTCTCGGATGTATGCTGATTTCATATTTTGTATAGCATATGAAAATCGCAAAGTTAATCGCAATCTTAATTCAAATTCTTAAGTCGATTGAAATCTTATTTGTCAAAATCTGACGATTGGTTAAACAGTTATTAGGGAACATAGAATCGGACATACTCATATACGAGCCAAACGCAATTCCCTCTTTCGGACTACGCCGCAGTTGGATAAAAACAGTATCTTTACGTACACAACACAAAATTAAAACAACCTACAAATTAAATTTAGATGCCGGAGAAAGGAGCTCACACTTTGGGAACCCTCAGCCTAGGTACTGATATAGTCAATACAAAGCTGTTTGAAGTAGTCGTGTTATTTTTTATTAGCTCGTGAAGTGTTATTATCAACTAACCTCCAGTCTACCTTATTGCAAATAACAGCCAGTTCAAATTATAGTCAGGAGTTTTACTGCAAAATGGGTCAAATTAACCCATTAACTGCCGGTCCAGTGAGTGGACACTTGCACAGTAAGCTTTTTATTTTATAAGTAATATTGTAATTTATAAGTAGGGAGCCTTATTGCCAACACGTAATACCCATACTTTACCAAAGCACACGAGTTTTAATAAACGATCTGCATGAAATAAATCGAATTATAGGACATTATATCAAAAGCTACTTATAATGCAGACGAGACATCCCCTTTATAATGAAAAGGCTGTCGACCCAGAAAGTGGTAAGAGATTAAACTTGACAAGCTTTAGTAGATGCGACATTATCCCCTTTAATAAACTTACACATAACTTTCTTACTAAAACTTTCGTAAGCACTACAAATTATTGTTTCCTGGTCAGACTCATACGATAAAAATTCAAGTAACCAGTTTTACGTTAATAATATTACACAAAACTGCTAATTATGTAGATCATAAACCGTATTATTGAAATAACTCAAAACCTGAAAGCTGTTTCTACCATGACGATACCACTTTCAATCAGTGAGTTATTATTACAAATTTTAACTTTAAAACTCATTTTAAAAAACCTCGGTCTACCTGTAGGTCTATTGGTGTATCCTACCTGAACAGTCCTACGTGTCAAGTTTCTAGATTTGGGAACAAAGAAGCCAATTGAAACCCGAAATACATCCGTGCGCAGTTATTTGGTTTAATTTTGTGTCAGGCATTGTACCACCGCTCCATCGATAAATACTTATTTATTCTTTGACCGTAAGCCTGAATATGCCCTGCCCTTATTACCCGTAGCGCCCATATTAATCATGTCACGTCAACAATGAGGATTTATGATGTGCAATTATTAACTTACCGATCGTTACAAAAAGCCGCTGATTGGCACAAAGCGGCTTTGACGAGACGTCAAGAGGGAAATCTCGGAAGAATGAACGACTGAGGTAACGTTAAGGAGGTAACCTTTGTATAATATTGTTATTAGTTGTATTTTTGTAACCCCAGCTCCTCGAGGAGCTGAGAATAGTTTTCTATTAATAGTTTTCCAGACACTATTATCCGTGATATTTACGGGAAACCTATTTACGGAATTCCGAATCGATTCGGACTGTTGTGGCCGTCCTTAGCAGTTGAGTTGCAGAAACCCAAAACACCATAAATATATGTAAAACCAACCTTCGTCAGAGCATATTAATTAGTAAATTAATTATTTCTCATCCAGTTTGATTTTCTTTTTTTTTTTAGTTTTTAAGATTAGTTTATTATATTATTAGGTATATAGTAAGTGAATAAAATTTAAATAAATAAATATTTATTATCCTGGAAATATTTATGTTTGTACGATCCATCCATCTATCTTTCGCATTTATAATAATACTTAGAAGATTAGGCAAACTAGCTCCAGCCTGCGACTTCGTTTGCGTGGACTTCAGTATTGGGTCCAGCGAGTGGTATTGATACTACAAATTCACAAATGTGTACCTGTAATATAGAAATTATTTTTCTTTATTCGGGATTCAAGGCCATGACTGACTGGTTTTCTGTCGCTTCGAATGTTACGAACTCTAGTATATTTATTAACTCCGATTTTTCTCCTGTTTATATTGAAAGGATATTAAAAAAAAATGTACCCACTTTTCTTAATGTAACATCCGTCATATTGATTTTGTAGTAACCCGGACTATGATAACGAATCGATTGATGCCTCCTCATAATCGTATAAGTAGTTTAGGCGTTACGGTGGAAATGCGAGTTCGCCTAAGCGTGAACTTTTACAGCTTTTGGAGTAATCTCGAACTGCATTCATAATAGAAACGGTGCAATTAGCAAAAAGTACTATTTCTCTAAAAGTAACATACTGCCATACAGTCATTTTTGTTCTACAAAATATTTTGTTCACATAAACAAACATAAACATAAACATTTACATACAGGCACATACATTGCTTCAGGCCCCACACTAGGATACCCTGTGTCGTGGGAACCAGAAACAACGACATCACAAACATGTAAACATCCAAGACCTGGTTTTTTTTTGTCCCCAGCCGGGATTCGAACCCGGGACCTCTCGCATGGTATGCAGATGCACTAAGTTGTACCACAGAGGAGTTGTACCAACTATCCGTCATTCAGCTTCTTTCTATATTTCCGTCGATGGTTTCCTGGTAGAAATTTCCCTTAGTAATAACGCTACCCTCGACAGCATGTCAACCTTTACATTTTTGTTGCAAAGTGACTCTTAACATAACTGATCAGAATGCACGTATATAAAGGTGTGCTGCACACTTTATTGCTTCTGATAAACCGACGTTACAGAGGAGCTGCTCAGCAAACTCGACAGACTGCTCAACCTTTGCATCTGACTTATATTTGGACAGCGTAAGTTTGACCAAGTCTCTTCCTATCGTAATCAGCTGAAGTGGCTCAACATACGTTCCCGCAGGAATGCTCACATTCTCCACACTCTGTATGGTATTCTTAACAACCCCTGCTCCCCCTCTTATCTCAGAGGACGTTTCGAGTTCTTCCTCAGTGAGGGTCGTCTTCTGCGATCTTTCCGAACATTGCATCTCCGTACCCCTGAGCATAATACGGCTGGTTATTCAAGCTCTTTCACTGTGACAGCAATTCGCCCAAAGTTTACCGTCACTACCTAAATCTCCAACAATTGTCTTAATTTCTTATAAGTATAGTATTCACATTATATCACAATATCTTTCATAAATTTGTAGGTTCTCTGTATTTATTTATTATTATGTTGTATTATATTTCCCCTCTATTTTTTATATATCTAGGTCTAAATAAGTAATTAGTAAGTATATTTATATTTTTCGAGTAAGTTGCAATACCTGTTAATGTTTTCTTCGTAACTTAGATTAGCTGGTAGATAATGTTAAGTATCATTAGCATCGCCTATGTGCAAAAATGAAATGTAGGATTTTAATAATAATAATAATAATAATAAGCTTCAAATGTTATTCTTGATGTACAACAATGAATCTTCTACTCTACTTTTAATCTGTACTTAAAAGACACAATGAACATCAGAATACACCTATTTTACGAAAACAGAAGCAATACAAGGACAAAACATAACTTATCTCTTCTAAAATTCTCAAAGATAACACGCAGCATTGACTTTTACGACGTTTTTTGCACGAGTGTGTGAATAATAAATCATTCATGTTGCTGGTGAAAAGGAACAACATGTTTCAAGTTAATGGATTTTTATAAATTACATACGCGTGCGATTTATTTATTGAGACACTTCGTATTAAGGCTGGTTCACACTCTGGCTAGTAGGTACTAAATATAGCATATAATTACACTCAACTTTTTTTACGGTGCTGTTTTCTATTGCCGGCGGCAAGACTATTCTTTGAATTCACTCCGTAACTAGAAACATAAGGAATCGGAAGAATCTAGTCGTACTACCACTTTATGAAGCGAAAGAGATCTATCAGGATCGTGGCAAGTGGCAGACCCTGGTCTCTGCCTGCCCCTCTGGGCCAGGCGTGAGTTTGTGTTGTGTTATGTTGCCTAGACGCAAGTTTGCTATCAGTTTCTGTAACAATAGAATTTGCAGTAACAATAATAACATATTCTTTCAAGAGACATCTCTAATAATACCACTAGCTAATTATAAAGGAAAACATCGTGAGAAAACCCGAGTTTCTAGGTGTTATCACACCTCAGCGCTTTAAACCATTCAGCCCATACAATCGCAAGCCAAAGGAGTTAAGCCTGTTCTAAGAGAAGAGAAGACTTGTGCCCTGCAGGCATAATAGGCTGTTCACAGTTTACATTATTTTTTGTAGAAAGAGCGGAACGGCCTCGAGGTGTACCTCGGTAAGGTTAATTACTTAAAAGGAGGCTTTTTAATTCGTTTGTTATAATTCACTATTCATCTTTTGGCCTTCTAACTTAGTAACTTAACATCACAGATGAATGACAACATCCATAAACTTTCACTCGTCCTCAGTCATCTCCACATAGCCGTCCCCTAAAGCTTCAGATAGTCATCCTCCTCCTCTCGAGAACCCATCGGCTGTCTATACACGATAGATTTTGTAGCTAAATACCAGTCAAATATTCTTTTTGTGACTTCGTGTGAGTTAAAGTGAGTAGTGTGAGTTACGAGCTGAAGTGTAAACTGACCTCTACTTTATATTTTACATCATAAAGTAATGGAATGGATATCTCTTATTTCATTATTATTCTTCATGCACGCTACATTACTACTTTTTTTGCTTTCCACTAACTCATCCCTTAATTCGGTGACATACATATGTCTGCCTGGATCTCTCGTACCAGCCCTTCCGCCCACATTCAATTGATTTATTTATTACGTCAATCTTTATTCCTTAATCCTCTCCATATGTCTGAACCAACTCAGCATTTCTTTCCAACCTTACTTCCGATCGTGCAAGCGGCAAACCTACCCCTCCAAGGTATACAAGTGTATGTACGTACGTATGTAATGACAGTGACATACTTCACTTCACACACTTCACCTGGGCCTAATTCCGAGCGTCGGTGTGGTTGTGCGGCACCCAGCGTAGAACTATCCTCCTCACGCAAAGATGCACGTGTAGAATCTCTTTGAGGGTTCCCGATCCAATCTGCAGTATGTGCTAGATCTCCTAATATGGAACTGGCCTATGGTCTTGGATTAAATTTTTCACTGCTAGCACGTTTTCAGCCGTCAAAGGGCGACCACTTCTTTCTTCATCCTCAAAAGTTAGACGAAGGCAATTGAATTCGTTATACCAACGATACACGATTTCATTTCATCCATGAATTCCGTATGAAGTCTATTGTACGACACTTGAAATTGTAAATTATCATAGTGCGAAAATGCTCCCGGCGCAGATCCATTTTTCAACAAAAAATGTGGAGGAAAATTTTGAAATGGGAACGTGTCTATTTTTACTTACAAATAAACATATTTTCCAAATAAAATATAACTGGCCAGTCTCTCATACAAAAAAAGTTTTTTTCACAATAATTTCTAAGTGGCCTGATATACGTGCCATAGTAAATCATATATTTGCCGTTAGATCCACTCACAAACGCACCACCATATCCACCCTAAACAGTGTCTTACTATCACTCTTTGTCATCGCACTGTAGAGTAAATGGTAGAGATCATAAATCTGTCTTTTGCCTTTTAACAAAGGACATTAAACCAAATAAACCATTAAATAAACTATTGAAACGTAATGTAAACAAAGAAAGATGCGAAGGGCGTATCTTCGATTTCAATTCTGCCCTTCAAGTATCAATCACGGGTCCGGAGGGCTTTGTATGAGCCGCCCTGGGTGGTATGCTAAGTAAAATATTTATTCTGCGCGTACGCGCACAATAGCAACGTATTTCAATGATGTGCGGCGACCGCGCGCATGGCTCTAAAGCATCGCTGGTGTGCTGACTGGTTTTACATTTAACGATGACCGTAACGACACGAAGTTATCGGACAGGGCCGCGTTTCATAAAACTACAATTCATATTATACTTTAGTGCGCACGAAATGCCAGTACAGGAAATATGACACAAGAAATTACAAAGGCGAGAAACAATTCATAGGTACGTAGCCGATTAGTACAATTATTAGTCTTTCTACTCGATAAGCTGTGGGTTAATTGGCTATGCAATGTAATACATCGAATTGTCATGCGCGCCTCAGGGCCCCATTTCATGTAACTACAATTTATGGTTTACTATCTCAGTTGGATGTATATTGCAAAGTCGATCAACCTATAGATTAATAAGTAGAAAGAGTCGGCTACGCAATGTACCATCATCGCAGGTCCCTGGTAGTTTCATACATTTACTAAGGCCGTTGTGCAAACATTGTATGACTCGAACGATATCGTGTAGTTATCGTCCAATGTGACAACGGCCAATCTCGACACTGCACTTGAGGCACTTGACACAATCTTTGTTGGGAACTAAAATCGTGAAGGGCCTGATTCGTATCGGGTTGATATTAAAATACAACAGACCGAGATAAAGCTCGTGGAAAGAAACAACATCATAAAGGTGAAGAGATTACTGCTACGCTTTTTGTATCGGTGTAAACGAGTAGTATTGAAACAACGTGTTATCGAAACAAAGCAAAACCCGAAGCAAAATTTTAAAATTCTTGATTTACTTTTTTTTATGCGAATTGACCGCGTTTTAAATTGAATGAAATTAATATTTTTAAAAAATTAGAATTTTAATTGGACGGGAAACAATTTTTACATTTTGCATTAATTTCAATTTGTACCTGAAGACGAGGAATCTACTTTTAAGAAACAGCCATACTCATTCTGACAACATTTGATTACATCTTGCATCTCCTTCTTGTGAAAAGAAACTTGCGTGGAATCCGTTAAAAATATTAGAACCCTAACACGAGAGGGTTTGGTTTCACCATAAGCCAGTTATTACTTACAAGAACCCATCTAGTCACGATGCCGCAATAAATCTATGAACTTAGGACTTGCGAACACGTTTCTATTGATTTAAAACAAAACGACTCTTTCTCACAGCGAGGCCTCTGCTTTTTACATTAGAACAAAAACGTTCGTCCAACAAGCCCTAGATACAGTTGTTAGTGAAGTTTTTATTTTAGCACGGGAGGCGTGACGGGGCGCATAAATGTTAATCAAATGGCTACTGCACTGAACCAGAGCCGTATAACAAACTTACTATATCATGCAACATGAGTCTTAATAGCTAAACTATAAAGCACTAATTGCGGTATTAAATGCACCGCAGTAAAGCTTCTAAATCGAAACCCGTTTACGTAGGTCTATAAGAAAAACTTGGTCTAATGGCGAGGCGAGTTACGCAAGAGTGGGAACGAAGAAAAAGCGGTTTCCCTTTCGAACGATCGGAAGTTCACTCACCGTGTTGATAAACCGGAAAGGGTGGTTGGTTAGGCCAGCTTACCGTACTATAATTACAATCCAAATCAACCCTTATTCCGCTGTGAGAAGGTCGAAATAGAGTGCATTATTGCCTTGGAAATCTTATCTAACATCACATTACTCGTGTCTATTAACTCCAGGAGCGAACTAATCAAGGGAATTAAAAGGGTGAATTAACATACTTTACAAGAACTTGAGCCTCAACTGAGGAAAGTCTTAGTAATAATAATTTGTAGCGTCGCATTCTCAACAGGTACAATACTCAGAGATGCTGGCTTCTAAGTTTCCGAGTAGGCGCTCCAAAGAAAAGCAATTCAAGGGGATCATGACAAGAATATCATTTTCACATAGACAAACCAGTAGGGTACAATTACAATCATCGGCGCAGAGACCGGGCTCCGTTTTTGCTGGCAATGCCCTTACAGGGCGTCAATATAAGACAAAGTGAGAGGTAAAGTGTAATTTTTTTTTCTCGACCTTTTTATATGCAAATCGGGAGCAATTTATCAGCGCGTGACGTTTGAATGGGCGACGACTGTAGACGCTTCTTAGGCTAGCTGTGTGAAATGCGAACATACAGAAGGCTTCGACTTGCAGCAAGAAATTGGTGGCTTTGATATCTAAGAAATTCCAATACGTGTATGACGCTGGCATTCCCTCGCGCTACCACATTCTATCACTTTTAACTACTGTTAATGATTCATCCATCCGGTTCACAAGCGCTACCAATGACAAATAGTAGATTATGCATTAAGGGGATAAAGCAGTGTATTATGTCTCGGGCGATATTTTGAACCCCAAGGACGAGGGATCCTAGGGTTAACTCACGAGCGAAAGCTAGAATCCCGAGACCGAGGGGTTCAAAAACGCCCGAGACAAATACACTGCTTTATCCCCAAAATGCATACTCTACTTTATATAAACACTGCGAGGCAATAAAACATAATACAATTAAAAAGAAAGTACTTACTTTATTAATTTTACAATAATGAAAGAAGACAAATACAAAATAACACAAAGATTTGCAGTTTAGCGCCTTTTCGTTCTATTTGTTTTTTTTTTTTGTAGTGGCAAATTCTTCTTCATGCAGGTTTCTATGAAAAGTTTCATTCTAATTTTGAATATATTCTCCTTGATTTAGAGCTCTATGAAAAGTTTTCATTCTAATTTTGAATAAATTCTTCTTGGTGTAGGGCTCTATGAAAAGTTTATATTCTAATTTTGACGTTTGGTCATGGATTGCAAGGAGCTAGCTCGTATATTCAATGTTGATTGCATTCCAAATTCAAATGTTATAATTCCCTAGGGGATTATGAAATTCAGTACATTTATAATGACCCGGCTAGACCATAGGACACAAATGACTTGCTTTAAGTTGATTTTGCATGACACATAATATGCCATTGACGAGCAGGTGTTATATAAAATATATATCTTTTACTGATCGTTTTTGCGAAAAGTGTCAGATCAATCTCTCAATCAAGTTGTTGATTGAGAGATTGATTTATTGTTTGTTTAGCCAGAAGGCTTCTTCACTAAAGTAGTAGTTTTTAAGTTTTGATTTTTTCCACTTAGCGAAAGCTGTGAACATAATTATGTAATTGGTGCACATACTAGTTGTAATACTGTTGTAAGAATATTGTGAATGTTACGTATGTACACTGTTTATGTTCTTAATAAAGATACATAGACAGAATAGTGATTTTTAGGACCCTCGACCGAGAACCTAGGATCTCTTGCTTGAAACTCTTTTTACAAAAAAGATCTTTTTTTCAATTGTGCGCCACAATGAGTAGTTAGTGAACGTCGTGGAGCCCCTTAAAATATATCGTATACTTTTAATAAATTTACTGCCTCATTGGTCTAGTGGTATCACGTCTGATTACCATGTCAGAGATAGTGGGTTCGATTGGCACTGGCGGCCGCCGTACATTTGTACAAATGGCATCAGTCAGGGTGTATTTCCATGTTTGTGACATCCTTGCCTGGTTACAATAGCACAGGACATCCTAGTTTGAGACCAGGGCCTCGATTCTGTTAGTGCATTGTAGTATAATGACAGGTACACTGTAGGGTCACGTGACGTGTTTTTTCGTACCATTGACGCCTAGAAGGTTTGATGGGTGTGCCCGCGTAGACTTAAAGCAGCCATGAAATGAAAACCGCCATGTTCATGCAGTTGTCATGTTACTAAAATGCATTAACAGAATCTAGGCCCAGGACAAGTGATTGTATCGTAACTTTTAGTTATAAGGCCGCCGTCTCTGTACTTTTATGTCAAGAAATATCTGTACAATTTCCTTTCTTATGTACAATAAAATGTTCTTCGTGTGGTGCCGGATTAAGAAAAGCATCACTCCATTTCCTTCCGTGGATGTCGTAGAAGGCGACTAAGGAAATTAATTACCAGGAGGCAGGCAGCAGCGTCTTCCTGAGATTCCAACCGCATACTGCTATCGCCAACCCGCCTGCCAAGCGTGGCGATTATGGCAAAACCCCTCATGCTTATGAAAACCACGAAGGAGGCCTATGTCCTGCAGTGGGCGTCAAATGGCTGATGATGATGATGATGAAAATGTTCTCTATCTATCTGTCTAAATTTAGGAAATGTGGATCGGAAATAGGATGTAAAATTATGGACATTTTAGACATACTATTAATCTTATTTATAAAGAGTCGATTCCACTAGGATTCCCTCTTATAAACCAGCTTTAACTCCGTCCTAATAGTGTTTTAGTGGAATTGACTTTTTATAAATAAGACCGTTAGCTTTTGATAGAGAAAAAATGTTTTATTATATATTTTTTTAAAACACCACAAGCTGGAGTATTTTCCAGTTTGAGACTTCTATGAAGATGCTAAGGAGACACTTCGGGACCTCTCTTCCGGACGGTTGTATAAGTAAATGCGGCGATGTATGCGTCTGCTGAGAATAGGCGACACCCCGTGACGCTGGTGATTATCGTCATCAGCATAGTAATCGTGTTATTGAAATAATGCAAAACCTAAAAATTGGTTCTGCAGTATCGATATAGAAGAAGTTTTAAATTCTCAATTTCATTTATTTCCAGGGTAACCGCGTCAACTGTCATACAGTCTGTTTACTTTCGCCTGCTATTTATGTAGATAACTAGATAATAAATTGATCGAGATTAATCTCTGCGAAACAGAGCGAACTTGGTTGGAATCTTCCTACAATAATTCAAATAATTTTATCCAGCCTAACTCAATGTGTAATGAGTGTTTCCCTTTCTTCGTTCTTTCTTTTAAAGTCTTTTACATAAGATTCCGTGTGCCGCCGGATTAAGAATAGCGTCACTCCATTTCCTTCCATGGATGTCGTAGAAGGCGACTAAGGAAATCAATTACCAGGAGACGGGCAGCAGCGTCTTCTTGAGATTCGAACCGCATACTGCGATCGCCAACCCGCCTGCCAAGCGTGGCAATTATGGCAAAACCCCTCATGGTTATGAAAACCACGAAGGAGGCCTATGTCCTGCAGTGGGCGTCAAATGGCTGATGATGATGATGATGACATAAGATACAATTGGGTAAGCAATTACTATTATTAATACGTTTATTGCACTTAAACTAATTTACAATACGGCGGACTTTATGCCATAAACATGTTCTGCCAGTCAACCGCAGGAGGTGGAAGAAATATTGGTAGGCGTGCAAAAAAAAAAGGAGAGGGGAAGGGAAGCTTGATTAAACCTACATATTAATATAATGCTATTCATAATGAAATACGTACATAAGCTAAACCTAAAAATACTATAACTATACACACTATTAAAAGCAAGGCAATGATACATATAATTTACCATACAGACGAGAACGAAATATGTAAATAAAGTAGAATATGTAAATATAGTAGAGGAAATACAGTTGAACGATTCTTATCATGACGAAGGGATAAGGATAGTTAGGGTAACAAATCTGGAGGAAGTGTTTCCAGACAAGAGCTTTTAAAGAATTCCGAGAGGGAGCTTTACGAATATAATCAGGGAGAGCATTCCAGAAACTACAGAAGACACGAACAGCTGAGACGAAGATAGAGCTAGAGACATAGCCGGAGTGGTGAGAAGGGGTACAGAGAAGAACATTTTTTAAGGAACGAAGTGCTCTGATATGCTGGGTGTGTCGGAAAAAAAGGCAAATTGGGACTTCATATAATGAGGAGTGTTGGGGTCGTTAAGAATAGAGAAGAGGGTGCAGAGAAATAGAATGTTTCTACGTTCTCCAATTGGAAGCCATTTCAACCTGGCGCGGAATTCCGACACATGATCGTATTTGCGCAGGCCGAAGATGAAACGGATGCAGGTATTCTGCAAGCGATCGAATTTTTCAGGAATTCCTGCGAGAGTTTGAGGTAGCAGACATCGGTGTAGTCTAGAATTGGAAGAAGAAGTGAATTTACGAGAGAAATCTTGATACTAATGGGAAGAAAGTTCTTCAGATCTTCATTTGGACTTCAGCGAGACGTCTTCATTTTTTATCGTTGTTTTTGATGTCGTCGATTTCAGATTTGGTCTGAGAATCTAGAGACGGTACCGACGTGAAATCTTTGTTGAGATTATTGAGGTAAAACGAGATCTTGGAGTTCGTTGTAGTGGGTTTTTCCACGCCAAAGCCCCTCAAAAACCTCAATAACCCAGCTGCAGTGGAAAGCTCAATCTGTTCGAAGATATATCGAGGTTAGCCCTTCGACACATCTGATTGCATCTATTCCTAGCAACCTTATACTCTGTCCAGTTGGCATCAGACCTATCCCGCTTGTAGGAATTTTCTAAAAGCACGGTTAGTTACGCCAATTACAACTCAAAAACGGCTGGACCGATTTTTATAAACTTTAATTTGTTGGATGTATCTCCACCCCAAATACCTGAATAACTATTAAAACAAGGGTAAATTTCTCGCAAAATATATCGATTCTGAGGCGGTACGAAGTCTGCGGGGTCAGCCAGTTAAGCATAAAATGCATTGTTCCCAGGCGGCGGCTCAGCTAAGCGCTAAAGCCAGACAGCCCAGTCGTGTGTATTTCACTCATTTGCGCAGTTTAAAACAAATTAGCAGTAAATTAAACGCTCCGTAGGTGGCAAGAGCGAAGCTGACGTCGTCCCGGCGCCCGAGGTGTTAGTTAAATCAAAATAAAAACAGGAGAAAAACAAAAAAGTTTGTGCCATTGTGCGCGCGTGCACAGAATAAATATGACTATCACGACTGAGCCGCCACCAGTCCGATAATAATTTCCATTGACACGGTAGAATGGGGAGAAACGGCATGAATAAAAACAATTATTTATCGTAATGCCGCGGAATTGGCATGAAATTGCTGTAACTTTCTGTGTTATTGTTTTACAGTGAAGTCGCACTATGTAACTGACTCTATTAAACTCGCATTTAAGTTATAATATCATTCTGTGGCAACTAGTATTGGAACAGAGGATAACGAAAGACTGTAGATCGTAAAATGCGCATAAAGGAAAGACTTTGAAAAGGCTTGTTTAACTTTTGCGACATGGTTGCTTACCAGACTAACTAGGTACCACTACAGAGTAAAATCATAAATAACAAATTTACTTGTTAAACTTTTTTCTCCATTATTCCCGTAAACTCATACAAACTCCACACACATGTGGCAAGCTACAATAATGACTTTTATGTCCTTCCCCCAAAGCCAGACGGAGTCCATCGGCCTATAGCTTTTCATTATTACGCCAATCCTTTCTATTTTTTGCGTACCATTAGTAACACTTTAATCTCGACAACGGCAATGAATACTTTTGTTGCGGGCACTTCATTAAATTCCGTCCCGAGGTGTCAGTGCGCGTTGTTTATCGCCTCTGCCACTGGTACACCACCCGCAGTTCCATCGCAGCGTGGCGGAGACGCTACAGGTGTTGTCTTCCGAAAGAGACACTTTCTTCTGAAGCGGATACTTTCAAATGATACTTTACCGGCAGAGCGGCAGCTATTTACACGCACTTTTCTTGTTTTCTTGTTAATAGCTTTTGATAGGTAAACAAATAGCGTAAACGATGATGCAATAGTTATTTACACAATTAGGGCCGTAAAATAAAGATAGGCCGATATCGCAGAAGTTTAAGGCCCGAGCCGTAGGCGAGGGTCATAAATATGCGATAGAGGCCTTTCTATTTTACAGTCCGTGTTGTGTACACAATTTTATGTCGTCACTTGGCCTCAAAGTGGGTTTTCCTGTACGCGTAGCTTGCGGAAAACCCTGCTTTTTGGCCAGGTGTGGCATAAAATATTTTGCTACAGAGGAAAAGTAAATTATTCAATCTCCGCAAAGTTAGCATAATTAGCTTATGAACTTACACCGAAAAAACAAGGCAAATGCCAAAAGCAAATGACAGTGAGCCTGATTTCGTTCATTTGTGTGGTTGAATGAGCATTTCAAATTAATTCTGAAAAAGTGATTACTAATAGTAGATTATGTACTAAGGGAATAAAACCATGTATTATGTCATGGGCGGCATATTGAACCCTGAGCGGAGCGAAGGACTCCGAGTTAACTCGCGAGCGCAGCGAGGGAGTTAAATTTTAACTCCTGAGCGAAGCGAGGGAGTTATGTAGAGTCCTGAGTGAAGCGAGGGGTTCATACCGCCCGAGACTAAGACATGTTTTATTCCAGAGGTGAATACTCTACTTTTCACACCATCTGGGAGACAATAAAAAGACAGGGCTGCATAAGTAGAAAATATGTATTAAAACCTGAAATTAAATATAAAGTCCACACTCTTTTACGGCTTAGCAACTTAAATTGAATATAACTTTTAAATTCGTATTTGCAATTCGCGCCTTTTTTTCTTTTTTTTGTTGGTGTTTCGCGCGGTCACAGGACACAGTATTTCAGAAAAAAAAGAAAAAAAAGAGGTGAGTTTCGAACAACAATTCGAATTTCGAATTGCAATGCGGGGCTTCTCCATAGTTTTCATGCGAATTTTGACATTCTAAATTCAAATCACTTTATTCCCTAGGGAAATTCTTCATTATTATTGCCCTCGAGAGACAAGGCCATGCTTTACGATGATATTTGACGGTACGTAATAAGGCATTGTCGAGCAGGTGTGAAAAACTTTTTAATGTATAGACGATTTTTGGGACCCTTTAGTGGATTGCGTTTGGTAGATGCGTGAGAAAGATGCGGGGACCATGAAGGAAAGAGGGACTTAAACGTAGACGTGAGTTGTCACACCTTATCCGTTTATCACACACACACACACACGCAGGCACGCACGCATTTGTAATTGTAAAAAATTAAGTAGCGCTTTGTTATTTTAAAGGCACAGAATCGTTGTCACGATTGAAGATGATTGGTAACATTAAGCTCGCCTATGCGCAAAACTGTGTGTTTAAATGCAATAAAGGATTTTAATAATAATTAAAATTTCTTTGCATAGTTCTCGGACGACAAAACTTAGTATTTCTACCACTGCTTATCCATATGATACTTCAGCGCAATAAAATATCAATTGAGACTGGTAAGCGTTGCGTTTCGTGACCCACTTGCATTTCGTTCATAAAGATACATTGTACTCATTTGAGAATACATTTGCGAACATTTTCTTCTTATTAGCCGGGCTACACGCACGCGCGTTGTATCGTGTTCTCCACGGCTATGATGTATGAAAGTGTGCGTTATCTTTTCGCAACCTTTATGACATTACCACTGTGCGATTTGTAGCTGCTGTATTTGTTAGCTATTGACGCAGCTATAGCGGCCGTACAATTTCAGAAGTACTTAGTACAATCAAAGTGAAAAACCTATAGTTGGGTACGGCCCTTTTCACCTCTACCCTGCTAAAGCCGTGTTCCACAATAACATGGCGTCATTGACCAGATAAAGAATATAAAACAGGATTTGTAAGATTACTGACTATATATTCTGAGAGATAACAATACCTTCATCATGGATAAGTTGGAAGTGAAAACGCTTGCTTATACACACAGGTCATAACGATCTTAATTTAGCAGCCCATATGTTTTGTGGAAAAATACTGTTGTAAGATAAGTAAACGCACATTTTTATTTGCTCACAGAAATATTTCCTTTACGAAACCTCTTCGGACTCACCAAACCGATACAATCGATAAAGAAACACTTTAAAATGCCTCCAGCACTTGTATCAAGTGGATTCAACGTGTATTTGCTCTTTAAATACCGCGGAGCTGGCGCGTGGGCGAAGTACAATGATGTCGCAGAATAGCATGACGATATCGAACACTCTGGCTTAACACCCGGGCCTCGATTCTGTTAGTGCATTGTAGTATATTGACAGGTACACTGTCGGGTCACGTGACGTGTTTTTTCGTACCATTGACGCCTAGAAGGTTTGATGGGTGTGCCCGCGTAGACTTAAAGTAGCCATGAAATGAAAACCGCCATGTTCATGCAGTTGTCATGTTACTACAATGCATTAACAGAATCTAGGCCCTGCCCACTCGACCCTTGGTATAATTCCTTCATAGCTGCCACGTACTACACCCCATTGTTAATAAGTAAATTTTGCCAGTGTCAGGTAATGGTGACGAGCTTCCCATTGGTCAAGGCAAGTTGGAGTTCAGTTAGTCAAAGGTAAGTATCACTAACCTTCGAAAAGGCAATAATTAATGAGGCTAATGGGTCCATGTTGAAGGTCAACGGCGGTCCAGCCTCTACAGGAAGACCCTTGTGCCTTTACGAGTTTTCTTATAAAATTACAAATAAATATAACATGCGGCGTGCGTGCATACAGGGCATTGAAACTACTTCAACATCCATTCATTCAATGATACAGGGACTAATGAATGTTGATGAAGCGAAAGAGGTGTCTCAGGATCATGGTAAGTGGCAAACCCTCGTCTCTTCCTACCCCTCTAGGATACAAGCGTGAGTTTACGAAGACGTAAAATAGTTATGTATTTGTTTTAAGAATAGAATAGCTTGGGTTTAAGTAAAGATTGTGTTTCTTATGTTAAAACGTTAAGTCGTTGATGTTGTACTTCCTTTGTTATTTATGCAAATTGTTTTATTTGTTCGTATTGAGTCGATGTGTAAATATAATTAAATACTAGCAGTCTCATTTATAAAACGTCGATTCCACTAAAACTCTCTTAAGACGGAGATAAAGCCGATTTATAACAGTAATTCTTTATAAATAAGACTAAACCAGTCTTATTTATAAAAAGTCGATTTCACTGATACACTCTTAAGCCGGTATATGAGAGGTGTTCCTGCCATAAACCGGCTTTGACTCCTTCTTAAGAGTGCTTTAGTGGAATCGACGTCATACTTTTATTAATAAGACCGTAATGCCTTTAATCTTATAGCGCATTATTTAAGGTTGTTTATAGGAAAAATAGAATATGTTATGCGTTATATTCACTCTGTAAGTTATGGTTTGAACTTTTGGAAATAACCACTTAGTCATTTCCAATACTTCATCGTAATTAACTCTTATCTAATTATAATCCAGTTATACAGGCCTATTTACAATTAACCCGGGTATGTTTTATTACCTTCTATTCTGAGAATTACCTCGGGCTGATTTCATTCCACTCTCCAGCTCTTTCGGGGAATAAATATTACGAGCCAATAAAGTGATCTAAGAGTGCAGATTTAACTGCATTAGATGGATCGTAATCAACTTGGAGATAAGTAATTTTTAGATTGCTAAGACGAGAGCTCTTCGTTGTCTAAACTTTCTGTAAGATGAGTATATATATATATATATAACGTTATCGTCTTCTTCAGATCGGTACGCTCTTGGAAGAGCGGTCGTGGTCCTCATGAAGAGGCTTTATAGTGCCTCACGATACCTCGGACATCATACCCTATTATACAAAATGTAAGGATTTACAAAAAAGTTTAAACCTCTGTAACAGCCGCATTAATAAAGCGCTCTTATCTCTGAGTTAAGTGAAGTGCAATCTTAAAAGAAGATAATCGAAAAAGAATATAGATGACAGAATCACCTATGATCAACGTTACACGTGCTTATTAAAGTATAAACAAAAAAATACAATTCATCATACATCATAAAAAAACTAATCAAATAGCGTAACAAAAACTTAATGCTAAGCAGGCACCTTGGATTACTATTCGATAGCACGAAACGAGATCGTCAACACAGATTGAGTTCGAAAAGTAATTTGTTATGACAGGGGACGGTACAGGCGGCAACTCGTGAACCTTTATATGTTGATTCACAACCAAGAGCTAACTCTTTTTCTTCTTCCGGGGAGGATTTTCTCAGGGATCGCCCATCTCGTAGACCCAAGAGATACGAGAGAGCCGCAGACTCGGGCACTAGAAATAGCCTGGGAAGAATCTTCTCACATGAATTGGACAATGATGTCTTCGTTCAATTAATTCCGCTTAGTTATTCATTAAAATCCGCAAATATACTGAGCTTACAATATTTTTACCCAACTGCGGCGGAGCCCAAAAGGAGAGTAATGTGTTTGGCTCGTATGGTATGTATTTATGTATGTAAGTAAGTCCGATTCTATGTTCCCTCATATCTCCTTAACCAAGGGTCGGATTTTGACAAATAAGATCTCAATCGATTCATCGTGTTTGCGCGAGTGTCATAGGTTGTATGAAATCGGCATAGATCCAACAAAATTTTTTAAAAAATATCAAGAAGAGAAAAATAATAAAACTGTAATAAAAATACCCTATACTCTCTCTCTCTCTGAGAGGAAGGCCTGTGCCCTACAGTGTCACGTTTATAGGCTGATAATTATGAAAATAAAAAATTACAAACAACCCGACTGCTGAACATTAACTACTAAGCAGGAGGGACCTGTGTGTAACTCGTTGCGTTAGTCCCACCTACTTAGTACTGTTCAGCAGTCGGGTTGTTGGTAATTTCTTATTGTTTTTTTACGTACCCTCTATGTTTGTGTCCCATGTTAGACAAATGCCTCCCCCCACTTCAGTTCAGAGTTTTCGGTCCTGGGCCACGTCAAACCACTCCGGCTGATGTTGGTCGAGATCTCTCCACCGCCTCCTAGGCCGGTCTCGACTTCGATGTCCGTCGTAGTGCACCCACTCGGTGGCGAATCTCGCTCACCTAACCGGGTGCATCCACTACAATTTTGCCGTCTGGATGTCAATTATTCGAGTTTTTGCGCGTAGTGTGGTCTTTTGGACAATATTTAAAACAGAAAGAAACAAAAGAAAGAAAGAAGGAAGACATTTATTTAAATTGTTACAGAAACACAAAGTAAACACTAAGGTATACAAACAAAATACACGAACGTTAAAAAACAAAAATTAAAACACTGCGTTCCATTGCTCTCTGACAAACCTTAAGCCTGTTTTTTTTTGTTTATTGATGAGCGACCACGTCTGGGAGCCATAGGTGCAGCAAAAATTATACCCGTCTAATAAATTATTTCCATAAAAATAGTTCACACCTTTTTCCAAATTTAAGTTCTCGTCACGCGATATTCTCCCTTGCCCATAACTATCTTGCACACGCGTCCCGTAAAGTGTAGACATGGAGTTAGACAAACAAACGAGTTGCCCGTAAAAGGTACGAGTTTCACACACGGTCTGAACAAAAAGCGGAAGGCGCACACGCACGTTTGTTTGCGCATTTAACTGTAGCCCGGACGAGTAACCTACAACGGACTACAGTTACACTCCCATGCACTTCCATACAATGGCATTTAATGTGACCCTCTCGATCGCTGATGTATCTTTAAAATGATTGCTTCTTATTGTCCTTTGTTGGTGGAACAAAATCATCGTGAGGATTTCAATGTAGGTAGGTATTAGCATCGAATTATGGTACAGTCGACAGTGCGCCGACCGCATTGTATCTCCAGGTGGCTTTGAAGCAATAATGGTGAGGTGCATCTGATGTTGACTGTACCGAAAAATTTGGTTATGATAACATTTTCTGCTGGCTTTATTCCTCTCGAGTTTGTCTTTACCATTATAAATAGGTCCGTCTTTTCTGTCAAGTACGTTTTTAATCCACACTAAATTGATTGACATTAAATCCCTCTCTAATTGACCATTAGATTTAATGACCCGCCATCTGCCCGCAATAAAACAAAAGTCAAAGGTTTACGATTCAAATAAAACTTATTTAATGAAGTTAAACTTATGGGGCCTTAGAAGACCAGATTTTTTTTAGAGTTCAGATACCTAGGATAAATAGTTAGATATTTTGGTTACGATAAGATTAGGTACAAAACTTTCGTACCAAACTCAAGTAATTCGGTATGTATGACTAATTTGGCTAAGGCACCAATTTTATATTTTAACAGACATAATATAATCTATTGATATAACACGGTTAATTAAAGAAACGAACTTGACAACTTGCCTCTCGCCCACGCAATATTGGCGTCTACCTCTATATTGTGTAAGTGAGAGGCAAATAGTTTGTCAGTCCCTTTCTTAAATTAACATAGCTAAATATATGCTTGAGGTACACAAAAAGGTGAAATTATATAAATGTCTGAAATTGCGTGGTAGGTAAAACTTAAAGTTCAATGGTGGTAGGAATAAAAAAAATTACAGATGTCAATAATTACATTTCAATGTGATGTCAATACTACAAAATGTAAATTCATCGTTATACTTAGATAATATGAAAACTGTCAAGCCAGTTTATAGGACCTACATAAGTAGTAGAAAATATATAATTTTTATGAAATATAATATAAATATTTTATAAAAAAAATTGCGTAACTGCATTTCCTCCCGTGGATGTCGTAGAAGGCGACTAAGGAAATAAATTACCAGGAGATGGGCAGCAGCGTCTTCCTGAGATTCCAACCACATACTGAGATCGCCAACCCGCCTGCCAAGCGTAGCGATTATGGCAAAACCCCTCATGGTTTTGAAAACCATGAGGGAGGTCTATGTCCTGCAGTGGGCGTCAAACGGCTGATGATGATGATGATGATGAGCTCGGATTATTAGACTCAAATTGTAGCTGACTAAATTGACCAGAGGAATTTTTCTCAAATTTTGCGCCAAAATAAAAAAATCGGAGACAATTAAATATTTTTTTTCACTATTTCGGCCATAACTTTTTTCGTTTTTTACTTTCTCGAATAATTATTTTTGTACCTTACAGCTCTCGTAAATACACGTCTTTTGAGCCGTTACTAATATCATATCTTCACAACTCTCCGAGATATAAGGGGATCGCACTATTTCGTAAAATCGGAGCCTACACTGGAGCGAACGAAAAGACATTTCACAGTGCGAAAAAGAACAAAAACCAGCTTACGCCTGTCGTCTGGCAGATAATACTGATAATTTTTGGCAACTTTTCTGTTTGCTGAATATTATTATTATACTTACTTTGTTGCACACAAAACATTTAACTATTTATTTAAATACGTATGTATAAATATGTAGTCCGCCGTCAATACTCTTAGGTTAAGGAATATCTGTGCAATTTCCTTTTTTTATGTACAATAAAGTATTCTTTATTTATCTATCTATCTATGTATACTTTGTTTCACAAAATACAGGCTTGCACTATTCGATTGGCCTCTAAAAACGAAATAAATGATGTCAAATAATCGTCTTGCCCATTTGGCATCTTTCAAATTGTTTTTTTTTTATGTTCTCCAGTATAAATTAAAAGCTTTTGGCATGGTAACGATAGAAATGAACACCCTGGCAACACTTTTTTTTTTAAAAACCTAATTTTGGTTCACTGACCTAAAGAACAAAACAAATCGTCTGTGATGCTACGGCAATAAAAAATATTTTTACGAAATAATTTTGACTTTATTTTTGTTTAATTCATAATAACTTAACGGTAATCAATGAGGGTGGCAACTGTCAAAAAGTTCAAAATGGAGGATGTCCCGTTTTCTTGACTATTTGTGTGGAAAAAGCACGATATTTGTAATTATTATACAAACCACAGAGATACGTATCAGTGCCTACTCCTTTACTGATAGAAAAACTGTGGCTCATTTAGGAGTCATTTACCATTTGGAGGAACTAAATCGATTATCAAGAAGTTATAATTCTAGTAAACAAATACCAAAAAAATATTTCTATGCAGGTAAATAGAAATAATACTAATGAAATACATTCAGAATCATAGTTAAAAGTTATGTTTTATCATTTCATATCACTTGTTTGTTTTCAGCTCCGCATCTTTCACACTCGTTAAAAACGGAGGCAGTGTTTAGGTACCTAGACTTTTAAACCTAAAACTAACTAAAAACGAGAAAACGGCGCCATCTGTAATTAGTTCCGTGTTGCCATCCCCATTTGACTAATTTACTGGTACTGTACATGGCCATCAAGATTAAAGATAAAGGTATGAAACCTTCATGTGACGACGTCACTATGAAAAAGACAGGGAGGCGCCATCTTGGTTCTTGGCTCGTCGTTTCGGTGGGAAAGGAAGGGCATTATTGCAAAGTAAATTACTCTAATAATCATTTTGGTATTTTCTGCGAATTACTCACTGTATAAATACTAAATAATTGATAATGTGACAAGTTTGAATAGAAATGTAAGTACTTATGTTATTAAATATTTTGTTTCAAATAAGGACGATATATAGGAAACGTATAGGAAAATACGGCTCTATTACTTAAAAACGTTTCTAGATTGATTTGAAACTCAAGAAATTATATAATTCGAACCGTATTTTTTATTTTCGCATTGTCAATAGTGGCGGTAACTTAAATTAGACAGTCTACTTTTTTTTTTTAAAGTATTCCGTACAGAACAGGCAATGAACATCTTGACATTGTATAATAATTTTGTAAATAATATTTTATAGCTTCTAATTTTAAATCATAATATTTGTATACCATATAGTGGTGCTACACGCTTGTCCGTATTTTATGTATTATATAAAACCTACATGTACCGTGTTTGCTGACAAATAAAGACTTGAATTGAATTGAATTGAAGTTATTTTATTGCAAGTTTCCGAATCCAATAAGCGGTAATGGCTAGCCAACTCACGCCGAGTGTTTGCTCTGAAAAGGCAACTCTTCAATAGTGTAGTATCTCACCCGTTTCAATGGACGAAAGGTAGCTGTCTGCCCTTCTGCTCACATTTTAAATGTCTTGCGTACTTATAGTAATAAAAAAAACGCGTCTCTTAGTGTAAATATCAGTATCACTAAGCTTTCTGTCACTGTACCGTACTATCATGAGAACTTACGATAAAATCGTGATTAAAATCTGAATTCTAATTGTGTTCGTACCGTACATCGACAAGTGTTTCAATTCAGTTGAAAAATTCACAGATTTCGTGCCTCACACGACTATCGAGCCATGAGAAATGAATCAATCAGTCCTAAATTTCATGTGAAAAATGTCGTTCTGACTTTTTGACTTTTTTCAAAAAGGTTAGGCTACAGGGCAAACCCTTAACCCGATCGTCTTTTTTTTAGGCACAAATTGTAGCTGATTAAATTGTCCAGAGGATGTTTTCTCAAACTTTTAATTTTATTCTTCGTTTCCAAAATATCGAGCAAAATCAAAAATTCAGAAAAAGTTTAATTTTTTGTTTCACTATTTCGGTCATAACTTTTTTCGTTTTGGACTGTCTCAAATAATTATTTTTGTACCTTACAAGTCTTGTGAATATGCATCTTTTGAAGTTTTTTCAAATATCATATCTTCACAACTCTCCGAGATATAAGGAGATCGCACTTTTTCGTGAAAAGACATTTCCAATGTCAAAAAGAAAAACCATATATTTCCAAATACGCAACGTGACAAAGTTTTTCTGATTTTCGGCTTTCATGAGAAACGTACTTACATAATGACGTGATACATACCATCATCACGACAGCAAGCGTGAGTCAGTTCATAAAGTGAATACCCTTTACATCCACGGGAAATATAGGTACGTCCCCACGATGGCCCCTTAGTCCAGAAACAGCCGAAACAAAGACCTATAAAGAAGCGGACATGCCGCCTACGTAGCTCCCGTCGCAAATTGGTTTATTGAGATTGCAGCCGCGATTCAGAACGCATCGTCTGATGAAACAGATACGGCAGCTTTGATCCCTCGATGGCGGAGCCGATGGGCTTTAATTAAAAAATACATTACGCACACGTGTTGCCCGTAACTTTATTTGCTTCCATTGAAGATCGCAGTCTTAAATGTATTGTCTTTTTTATATTTCTTAGAGATGCATCTAAACTTCTTTCCACCAAAGATTTTCTCCCCCAAAAATTCCTTCAGAATTTTTATACAGCATTTGGATACAGACGAGGCGAAGCAAAATAAACATGCAGTTTTTACAAAAAAGAAACTACATCTCAGATATTAACGCTGAAACTTGCCAAGTACTAGTTTTCTAGTTCTTCTCTACTATTAGAGCTAAGCATGCCATCAGATCCATTACCTACCAACAATTATACGTCTCTTCTTATCTTTTCAAGTGAAGTAGATCTTCGAATCTGGCCACTTCAGTCCATTCTCTGATATTAAGGAGCCACAGTTTTCTTCATCTGCCAACGAAACCTTGTCCCCTCATTCCTGCTCATCATGAGTATTTACTGTACTTATTTTGTTCGACGATATAACGAACGAAGATGAATAAGAGACATCCTTTAGTCCACAGGGGCGAAGTACTTGCAACTGTTTGCCCTCACATATCACACTAACGACCAATCGGCCGCATTCGAGATGCAATTACCCAAGACGACAGAATCTACGACCGAAGACGGAGTACAGTAGAGGGTGTTCGTAGCCAGTCATTTTAGCATTGCTTGACAGATTATATTTTCCTAAATTGCCTCGAGAAATTTTTCGGAGGCTTTATTAATTTTGTTATTGTTGCTATTATTATTCAATTCATTAATGTTGATGAAGCGAAAGACATATTTTTTTTTTTTTTTTTTTTTTTAGCCCTAAAAAGGGCACCCTCCGGAGGACACGGGGGAGGGAGGTGGTGAATGCTCATGCATAACAGCACGGACCCGGTGTGACGGTCCGCACTGCCTTTGCAATTCGACCGCCACTTATTCACAAATGTAGGGGAACATAATAATCCTTTGCGTTGTACAATAATCAATAAAATTAAACAAATTTTGCTGTAGTATTAGAGATTCGCTAGATGGCGCCTTTTTGCAATAAATAATAATAAATATTTATTATTTCGGGCAATAATGTCCATTACTTTCACATTACAAAATAAAGAAATAAAACGTTGGTTTCTCAATCAATAAACTATTTAATTTTTTTTCAACAATTTAACAACGTTTGCTCAATTGGTTCTAAAACAAACAAAACCATGTTCATAAAAGTTGGCTGTATGCAAAGTTGTCTATGCCAATGTATCGGCAGAAAAAAAAAGTAAACAAGAAAGTCAGGTCAATGACAATCTGTAGATAGAACAAGGAGGGACCCGTAGAAGTCTGATAATGTTATCCATCAAAAACCTAATAATACAGTCAATGAATATTATGGAAAGGCTTAATTTAGCAAAACTATTAAATATAGTTCAGTAAAGGATTCAAAATGCTTATTTTACAGATAGAAAATATTTAAAATTATGTAAAATATTCCTGAAAGGGTTTCATTGAAAAGACAAGGGAATCCAAGAGGGGGAGACGGCAACGGGGTGTGGGGGCGAGGGGAGAGGAAGAGACGCGGACTTGGACTGGGGATTTTGGCGGGGAACCGGGCGGGTTTTTTTCTGGGGCATCTTTTCCTTGGCGGGGCTGACCGGCCGGTCTAAATTAGGATTAGGGTGAGTTAGCAAACTGATTATCAAACTAAAGTATTCTACAGTGTGTCGGTAATGTGGCTACAGCAGCAAATATTGAGTAGTTCAGCTGTGAAAGTGATATAGCTTGAGAAATGTTTTGGTGAGATGGCTTGGGCAAATCATGGCTGAAGCAATGCAGGCCGTGGTACGATTCATACCAGTGGATTGGATCTGACTACATCGATTTGGTCAAGGTAGCTCTCTAGATCATTCTCAGGTCTCAGCAGTAAATGTGGTAAAGTCTGATTTGCATCTTGGAATGTTGCTGTAGTCTACAGAACCATACTTCGGTGTAGGCTTCACCTACATACTTGTGTTTCAAGGTTGATTAGAATTTGTGTTTGCATTTGTTCTTGCTAAATCAACTTGCTTGCATCAATTTCAAACATTTAATCAATTTGATGGAATAGGTCTATATCTGATCGAACGGTGAGTTTCTTTGCCATGTTCTTTTCTCACTATGGGTCAGGTCTTGAACATGGCACGCACATTTGTTAGGAACTGGTGTTTGGCGTGGTAGAAAACCAGCAAACAGACAGTTTAGCAGTAGTATTTGCAAGCAGTTGAAGTCATTTACATAATAAAGTAAATTGTTAGGTAGAGTCTAAAACAACCAATTAAAAATCAAACCAAACTAATGAAAACTTGAATCTATCTAATCAACCAATAACCGGGCACAGAGCCTAACTAAAATTGTGAGTGTAAAATCTACTTACAAACTATGTGCAAAACTAAACTGAAATCATATTTGTCTCAAATATTACTTAAACCAAACTAAGATTAACAATTACTGTTAATATTCTAATTTGTGTTAAACTGTGTGGACTAAAACCTGTTTTAAATCTCAAATGTTAATATTTCTACAAATCTTGATAAATAAATAGATTATTTTTTTAACTCTTTCTAGTTGTTTAATTGCTTTTGGAAACCTCGACTCCCTGAAAAGGTTCTGGTTACTATTTCACAACAAAGGGTCCTGTTAGGCTATCTAGACGATCACATTTTGGCCAAAGAAGTAAATTTTCTGTGATATTAGGTACTCAATAATTGCTCTTTTACACAGTACACATTTAACTTACACTGAGCTAAAATGTAGGTAGGAAACCTAGGTACTCATACTTTACTTAGTAATCTCCTGTGGAAGAACCATATCTTAGACATTCTATGGAGGCATAGATGGAGCGCTGCAGAGGAATCCAGAGGACTTCTTCTTCAGGAACCAGGGGGCATCAGTGGCAGGAGCAGTATTAAGGGACTTAGGGATTAGTGTAAGTAAGTAGCAGAGAGCGGAGTAGAGGGTGAGGGGGTGCGCGTTACAAATGGTACACCGTGACCAAGATATTTATGTATGTATCTTATCTGGCCTTATGCCACAAATGTTGTTGTGAAATGGATAGGGGAGTTGAGATTTTCCAAAGCAATTATTAGATCATTTGTCTATTGTGTATTTCAGCGTTTTAACCTTTTTGACTAACTAATTTTATAATATTTGACTGGATTCACATGCCTATTTATTGTTCTTTGGTACTTTTAATTAAAACCAAAATTATCTTTAACTATTAGCTAGGTAGGTCGTTAAACAGTGAACATCTGGTGTATGCAAAATTATCATTTAACAAAAAAAAATTAAAATTGTGGGGGCGTCTTGGACAAACAAAGAAGTAAATAGGTAACTAAAATAACTTTTTATTAATGTAATTAAATCAAAGTTAAAACTTATTGATTGATTCTATTAGGTATCTTAGATTATTGTAAATTAATTAGTTTTTGCCTCTTATTACTTTAAAAAGTGAGTCTGTGTTATCTGAATAAAGAAGTTAAACTAATTAATTACAGTTTTTCTCCTTCTGAGACAACTTGAGGAAGTGTCTTGGTTTAATAAACATTGCCAAGTAACTATTTGATCTCTGGCAGAAGCTTGAATTTAGCATTTTACAAATATTAGTTACATAGAATTCAAATTTGTATGGTTTTCCTTGTTTTGAGAAAATGCTTTTGTTTAAAAATGGTTTCAAAGACAAATTTAATCGGAGAGAAAGATTGAGCTATATCGAGTGAAAAGTAATCTATTCTGAGAAGAAGCTAGTTTAGGTGTGGGTTGGTTTAGATTGATCTTTCGTTTTGAGATTCAGCATAAGACCACATAGTGGCTATTTTGACAGCAAGCAGTGTTAAGCTCATTTTCTTTTTTATGATTATACTTGAGATTTACAGTGAGGTTTTAAGGTCAGCAAGATTGCAAAGATATTTAAGTTTTCTATTATTAAATAGAAGGTTATCATTATGTAAAGCTAAGAGATAGTAACTTAAAGCAACAGTAATTAGGCAGAAGAGAGAAATAATTAAAGCAATGACAGTGATTTATTGAAATTATAATTCATACATTCAACATTAGTACTTAATTGCAGTGATGTCATTTATTTAACATTTATTTACTTAAGTACTTACTTAGTCAATCACTCACTAATGCATAAATAGTAGAATTTTTCACTTATACATGCAATTGTAATTGCAGATTTAAATTTTCAAGATAAGGTTTACTCCCAAGCAATAAAACTAAAAGGAGATTTGGTCTTCGAATTAGATATTTTGATAGCACTTTTAGGTAGGCCATGGTTAGTCTGTCTTAGGAGAACAAATTTTAATGTGCTTCCGGACGGGTTGTATTTCCTCTTCGACTTGTCAATTCTGAAAAATTGGTAAATAAATTAAACTTATTAATGGGAGCTGTTCATGATTTAGGCCGCAGTATTAATGTTTTCCTATTGTAAGAAAAGTATCTAATGGTCAGCATTTTAAGTTGTTGAACGCATTCATGGAATTTTATGTAGGTATCAATTTATGCAATATGTATGATTTAACTAACTACATTGCAATCTAGATTAACTTCTATTACAAACTCAATCAGAAGGCAACTTATATTGTATATGGACGTCAAACTAACTTTGTAAATTCTATGTAATTAAAAATAAATAGATAGATAGATGAACAATAAAACAAACCTTTTGTAGGTTGTAAGTTATACAAAATCCTTGTGTGAACACTGTAGATAGTGTAGAAGTCTTTTTTCTTGTGTTCTTTTGCCAAGCCAAGAGTTTAGGTTCCTTTTCTTCTCTGGTTTAGTTTCATTGAAGAACTTTCAAATCCTTGTTGTAGACTCATCTATTGCTATTGGCACACATATAACCTAAAAAAACAAAACATTATAGGTAAATAAAATGTTTATTTAAACTAAACCTTTCAATAGTCTGCGGGGATTAGGTAGCCACAAAAAGTAATAAACTTACTTGGGTTTTTGTTTTGATGTGTAGGTAGTGTTTACGAAAGTTTTAGTTCGAAAATCATAAACTTAATTAGAATTAGTATGAAATCACTTACAGTTTAAACGAGATGAGGACGTGGTCTAGATAGTCAACAACAATCTTTGTTGCTTCTTCTTCAGTTTTAATTAACAGGTTAGGTATGAATCCGATTAGACGTTATACGGAGTAAAAGAAATAAATAACTCATTTGTCAATCAGTGTTGCCAGATGCTGATCGGTCAATGTCGCCAAAATTTAGAAATACTTGTAATGCCCGACAAATAACTTCATTAAATTACTTTGATTTCGCATGGTTGTACTTCGTATAAGTACTCGGTTATTTAGCCATGTATAATTCATATTTTTTAATGTTTGTACATCTACTTCCTTCTCTGATGTATTAGTCCGGTCCGTCCAAAGGTTGTCTCGAAGAGATCACTGTTAGTGATAAGACCGCCATCTGTACTCATAAGTTAAGAAATATGTGTGTAATTTCTATTTTTATGTACAATAAAGTGATTGCCGGGGACGCCGGATAATTTAGAATATTTCGGAGTTTAGGTTAGTCAAATTAGCATAAATAATACGTCCCATTGTAGGCCACAAGCCTTCTCTCAGGGAGAGAGTATGGGCTTAATCACCGCGCACGCCCACCGCGGATTGGCGATTTCAAGCGCTGAGGTATATGAATAATTTAGGACACTCAGGTTTTCTCACGATGTGTTTCTTCGTTAGCGAAAAACCATTATCCTTACATATCCATCGCACTCATCTCGATAACGCGGATTTTTGTTCAGGTTATTTGCCGGGCATTATAAAATTTCAAATACAATACTGAATTCCCAAGTAGCCAAAGGTAGCATAGCCTGAATACAATACTGAATTCCCAAGTAGCCAAAGGTAGCAAAGGTAGCATTGGCAAACATAGCCAATGGGCTTGATGACAAATTTGAAAAAACTCGTATAATGTCTCAAAACCTACATTATTTACAATGTATTTCATATTTTTGGTTACAGTAAAGTTAAGGTTAAATGATAAAAATAGACATTTTAGTTTTTAGATTTAAAAATTCCCACCGAAACGCGCGCTTAATGTCCTGGGTCGCTAGTGACGTCACAGTGCAAAGGTGTAAAATTAGTCTGTTGTGTAAAACGCAATTTAATACCCACATGGAAGCTTTTACGTCCTAAATTCTGCTGAACCAAAGTCTTTACTTGATGCTAAAATTCTCCCACCATCAACATATCTATTTTAGGCAAATCACCACTGTCTGCTTTAGTAAACCCTTGTTCCATGATGCGTGTTATTTCACTCAGGATTTAAATGAAATACAAATAAATAAGAAAGATCGTAAATAAAACCAGAGGACCGGTTGGTTAATTACTACCAAGGACATTTAAGAGATTGTTACCTATGTCACAGATTATAAAGTAGTATGTTCAGTTTACTATTCTATGTTTACTCGCGTGTTCCTGAATGTGACCTCATTCGCTATTCAACTAATATGGTTGACATAGGATTTTTGTAGATTTTAGTTATCGGAATAATTGAATCGTGTGATTTTAAAACAACACAAGTCACATGTGTTTTTAAAATAACACTTGCCCATTTTTTTTTATTAAATTATTTACACCTACCTATTGATTTACATTAGAAAAAAAAATTGTAGTTTATTCATACATAAATCAATATAATATGCTAAAATATTGCTGTTGTAGATATTAGTATTTGAATAAAACAGTTTTTTCTATTTCCTGCAAAGTTGTAATGAAAGGACATGTGTCGTTTTAAAATCACACGATTCAATTATCAATCCCGCTCTTAATAAATAAATGCGTACTAAATAAATGTCTTAATAAAAATAATCCACAACTCAAGTTTGTTAAATGAATACATAATTTTAGTGATTTTCCAGTACTGTCATCATGCCTATTGTCGTCTGATCGCTGATTTAAATTTTCGCCAATTCACGTTTCGAGATAGCCCAAATGGCGATAAATCACCTCATCTGGCAACCCTCTAGTCAATTTCCTGTGACTTTGTCAATGGCCAAGGGTGAACACACACTTTCTGAAATAGTGATTTGTGAAAATAGTGATTAATCATAAATTGCACGTTACCGTGTATTAGGTGTATTTACACTTATTGGTCAAAATAACTTTTGGAAAGAATTGACTCAAGTCAAGAACATTAACGGTGAATTTAATAATCTAACTTTAGTCTTGTGTTAGAAGATATTTGGTAGTTAATGATAAAAAAATACGCACTGAAAGGAATTTCGTATAGTTTTTCCAAGGATTAATGAAGTTATATTACAATGGAAGAATAATAATTGCGGCAATACCGTGTTCTTAGAAATTTATTGATGTTTGGGAATTGATTCAACTTTAACGTATTTTCTTTTTAAATTGTTGATGGTGAATTGTAGATTTAAAATATCGGGAATTAAAATAATAGAGAACCATTAAGTTAATTACAATCTTGTCTCAAGGTGTTAATGTAGACAGTGTATTGTATTATAATTCTGTTCAAAATTTCCATCTCCAAATTTACCCGCATAAATGTGTGTTTGTTTTTTACGGATTTTAAAACGGAGTTGATTTTATTAAACAAATACAAAACTAAGTAAAATGTAATAATTGTTTGAATTCAATGTCAGAGAAAATAAATTTCACTTAGAAGGTTAATTTTAAATGCGAATATAAAGGGGAAATGAAATAACCAGCTCAACTTAAGAAGTTTAGCGCCGTTCAGAAATTAATGTTATTGCATAGTGTAAGCGTATCTTAAATTATGTAGAGGGACTGTCTATAAATTATGAGTCTTGAAGGTTAGTCCAACTTTATGTGAGTTTGGAATTTGGTTACAAAAGTAAATCTTCTTTCAAAAGTTCAAAACCTAAGTATCTTATAAAACTAAATTTCATGATGTAACTTGTTGTTGCAACTCTAATTTGCGAAAGGTGCACCATAGATAAACTGCAAAGGGAAGTACAAAAGTGACATTCAATTATAATCTAACAAAACTTTTAATTAGTTACTAAATCATTAAATTTCGTAGGAAATCAGTGAATCAGGGAAGCGAAAGTGATCTGTCAGGATCATGGGAAGTGGCAATCCCTGGTCTCCACCTACACCTCTGGGATATAGGCGCAAGTTTAAGTATGTATGTATGAAATCAGAAAATCAAATCTACATAAGTTCAGTAGATGCAGTGATAAAGTTATAACTTGACACAAACTTTTTAGAGAGTACTAAATCAGATAAATCTTGTAAACCTTGTAGGTACTTATTAAATCAATAGATTTGCAAAGGCATTCAATTAAACAGTAGGAAGCAGTAGGCAAGAGTATATACAGGTAGTTTATCTCAACTTTACCCACCAACCTAAATGTCGTTTCCAATACATTCAACTCAGTAAGTAAATTAGTAAAATAGTTAATGTTGTCGTAACTTAGCATAGCAGAATTTTCCCCATGAAAGATGCTAAAAGGTAAAGGTCAATAAAGGAATAATTTTATTAAATTTCGTATGAAAGTATTACAGTTCATCAGTTGCATCCATAAGGTCCTCAGAGATTTGTCATAAATCAAGTTCTCACTTGATAATATTTCAATTATGTACGTTTCATGAAACATTTTGACGGGCAACAGTAACTTCATTATCTAGAAGCTCTCCTTATATTAAGCTGCCTGCTTGTAATTAAGTCCCAAAGTAAACTGTAAGTAAATTCCTTCTCTGGTTGTGCAATAAAGTGTTCTCTATTTACCTATCTATCTAAACTCAAATTCGGGAATTTTATTCACTGTAGGAACAAAAAGGATTTGCTTAATGAGCGTCGGAACTGTTGGTCTCATCATTAATAGATATGTGAAGGAAAGGTCAACAAAGAAATTTAATAGTTATTCTTTTTAAACAGGGCTTAGCTTAGCTTAATTAATTAACAGAGGTTTCAACTTAAATTTAAACTAGCTGCACTAGACATAATTGTCCCCATCAGCACTAATTAAATACCAGACATTTTATCTTCCCAAATAATCTCTAATGTCATAGTAAGTTTTGCATAGAGTATGTTTAAAACTTTTTTTTAAACTGTGTCCGTGGTAACTTTAATATATTTTGTGAAATTTTATTGTAGAACCGTATAGTTACAGAGCCCCATGAAGGATGTATAAATCTAAATTGTGGATATGATAGGCTATGGTTATTCCTAGTATCAATATTAAGATGGTTTCCAATAATGTCAAAATTGCTGATTTATAAAATAAATTGGTGTCACATTTAGTAGGTGACCTGTTTAGATATGCTGTGTTAGAACAGATAGATTGCTTGATAGAAAATGTCATTAGCATTAAGTCCACCTTTTGTACACTGCAATAAAGAATTAACAATAATAATAGATTGAGAGTTATGAGTCTACATCATTAAATCCTGTTGATAATGATAGTAAGTTATATAGCAACAGTCAGCCAAGAGTGTTTTTGCACGCCTGTAACTGGGTGTTAAGCTAGATTATGAGTATTTATGAGTTCTATAATGTGTCTGTAATATTATTCTAACTTAACATCTGTCGGCTGTGTCTATTAAATAAATAAATAAGTTCATATTGGAGATGATAACTAAATCTATGCAACAGTAAATTTTTAATTCAGATATGATTAATAATGACGTGAAATTTTTATTTAAAAGTTTAAAGCATAGCGGTTATACAATATTACCTAGTAATGAATACTATTAGTAGATTGTAACTAACGTTGACATTTAAGAAATTCGTTACTTTTATTAGGTATGTATGGTGTGCAATAAAGAGGATTAATCTAATTTAATCTAACTAGAGTTTAGATTAGACGTGACATCAAAGTAGGGCGAATGTACCAATAATCAGCACAGCTATTAATCATCAACGCTAATTGATAAAAGGGTGATGATCTCAGATAATTATATATTTTCAGTATAAAATTAAATTAAATTTACATTTCTTGGACCCTCTTCAAAGAAACAAAAACCTAAAAGCCAAATAAAATAAACATTACTAGAAATAAAATCGGAATTTAAGTTAAATATCCCAATGTTAAACAGCGTACTGTAATAAATTATAATAGATTAGCTAGAAATTGATACTATTAGGAGGTTGTAACAAGGTTGAGTAATGTCTAACATGACATCATGATAGGGTGAATGTATTAATAATCAGCATAGTTGTGCTTTACCAATAAAAAGGTGTGTGAATCTCAGGCATGTATTTTTGATGAACTCAAATTCTCAAATGTTTTAAACTCTACAAATAAATTAAAACCTAAAAGCGAAATAAACGAATAAAGGGAATAAAATATTAATTTATGGTTAACAGACTAGTATAATATAATATAGATATGGGGCGTAATAAAAAAAATCATCTGTACTCATCGTTTTAAAACAAATTAAATGTAAATAGTACATTCAAACACAATTAAAATAAATTACTTTAATAATTATTCCCCAAATTTTGCTCACTAATTATTTTGTAAATTCTCTATACAACCTAACTAGGAAGGGAAATAAAATTGAAATCATCAAGTTAAGTTCATAAATGTGCTCTTAGGGTATTTCAGTTTGGGGGGCGAGAAAAATAATATTTTTTAGCACATAGTGAGGAACTCATTTAGTAAATTCTGTAGACATCCTAACTAGAGAGGTAAATAAAACACATGTAACCATGCTAAGCTTAAAACGAGTTTATGTGATTTTAGGATATTTCAGTTTGGGGGGCGAGAAAAATAATAATATTTTTAAAACTTCTAAATTTCATTGTAAAAGATCTTGTGTGTGCTTGGAGGCATTCTCTTAGGAAGGAAAAAATCTAAATTACCAATAGTACTTTGTCCCTTTACATGTTTTTGTGTCATGTACTCTGGTGTATAATAAAGAATATTTTTATCTTATCATCGACATTATTGACTAACGGCAGGATCATTTCAGAGAGAGTCTTCATTATAGCACCTAGTGTGGTGGTAGGGAGGAATTCATTTTGTAAATTCTGTAGACATCCTAACTAGGGAGGTAAATAAAACCTATATGACCATGCTAAGTTAAAACGCGGTTATGTGATTTTAGGGTATTCCAGTTTGGGGGGCGAGAAAAATTAAAATATTTAAAGTAGATCCTGAATCTAATTGTAAAAGATTTTGTGTATGCTTGCGGGCATTCTCGCAGGAAGGGAAAAGAAAAACTAAATTACCAATAGTACTTGTACCTTTACATCTTTTTATGTCTTGGTACTCTGGTGTATAATAAAGAATATTTTTATCTTATCTTCCACATTCTTGACTAAAGGGCGGGATCACTTCAGAGAGAGAGTCTTCATTTTATCACAATGTGTTGTGGTAGAAGTTGCTAGAGTGGCACAACCTTTGGGAAGTTTTAGCGGAATTAAAAGATATACTATAGTGTATATTATTGGATTGTAAAATACATTTTTTAAGAATATTTTTAATAACCTTAATGTAAATGGTTTGAATATTTTATGTGAGACAGCCATAGGTAGATCTATGTCACGAAATTTTATCAGGGTTAAAATCCTTATAAACTCAATAAGTTATTGCTATTAAAATTTCGTTAAATTATTAAGTGAAGGAAGGGAAACACCGTTATTCAAACTGGTCTCCAGAAACAACATTTTTAAATTTTAAATAATTTTATTAAATCAATATAACATTTCACGTAAAACAAGTTAAATCCAGCAGTGAGATACAAAATGGCTACACAGATATTAAAGGTGATGGAAAAAAATTGAAGTTACAAAATTGTTTGATAATGATTACAAAGTTCATCCAAGTGGCAGGAAGACGCTGGATGCAGGCCGCTTTCAACCGGGTTTTTATTGGAAATCTTTGGAGGAGGCCTATGTCCACCAGTGGACTTCTTGTGGCCGAATGATGATGATGACAAAATTGCTATTACAGGTGCTATAGTTTAAAAAATAAATAAAGTACCTAAAACGCAATTCAGCGAATTTGTATCTTTTGTAATATCACTAATGTCAAAAATAAAAATTTAATATTTTTAAATGGAATTCATTAAAGAGGATAGGAACTACTTTTCTCTAGGACACAGACGTGAGTTTATGTTATGTATTAAAGAAGTTGTTATTAAAAAAAGTTGTTATTGCACTTTAGTCTGAGTTTATAATTAGTTATGGAACTTAGATTTAGTTATAGGACTAAATCTTAGTTAAATTCAAGGAGTGAATATCTAAAGATATGTCAATTGATATTTAAAACCAACTACAAAAATAATATAATAATTTCAAAATTATATGTTTTACCCAGCAGTGGAACACAAATTGTTACAAAAATGTTAATTTCTATTTTATAAAATAAAAATTAATAAATAGTGTTAACTTTTTTAAATTAAATTGGGTTAAGAGCATAGGTATTGTAAATGGGGTAAATTTAAACAGAAAATTTAAAACATTTTATTAACAAATGTTTTAAATAAAGTATCTGATCTAGGTCGATTTTGACATCATCTTCCCGGACTGGACTTGTGATTCGTTTAGCAGCGTGAAATGGGGAGGGGGGAGTTTGAAAGGGAAGAATTGCAAGAGAAGGAAGAATTTTCTAAATACCTAAAATTTGTTTCATATATTTTGAAATGAAAGATGATGGAAGACAATGTAGATTGTCTTCTTAAGAGTACTTCTGTTATTTGGTATATAGAAGGATGAGAAGAATGGATAAATGCTGAATAAAATTCGAGTTTTATTTGGAGTGAAGGGCTTTGCGAATTAAAAGAAACCAAAAGGGAAGAATAAGATTATAAGCATTCAATCCCAGAAACACAACACTTAACAGAGATCTCGCTTTAGACGAAACTTGGTGTTAGGGGTAGGCCAGATGGCAATCGTTTCTTCGCAAGGCGAAACTAAAGTGAGGTCTATACTCCACACGGAGGAAAGACTAAACTGATCTGGACACTACTATGGGTGCGAATCTGCTTATAGGATTGGTCGGCGTAACGCCTTACCTACAGTTTTTTAATTTATTTAAATTAATAATAAAACAATTGTGCAGAAGAACTTAAGCTTGACCAGTACTATTATAGAGAGTGCTTTGGCCAATGGTTAACATTCTCCGTCCATTAACCAATTGATTCAGCGAACGAAAATCTAAACAAGGGACGAATTGTAATGCACAATTGGCTTCCAAACTCTAAGGATGTGCTTTATGTCATGTGGGCGTATTTGTAGGTTTCGTACGTTCGAAAAATTGGAATGTTTCGGAACAGACAATGCGAGGATCACTAGGACTGGAGTGGATTCACAACCCATCTTTCCCGTAGGACTTTGGCATTCAGGCATCTTGTGCGATTGTATGTTGTCCATTACCGATGAGTCAGCAAGTTGGATTTTCAATTGTTGAATCCGTTTCTTATTGTGATTTTAAAACACAATACACTCAAAATTTCACTCTGGGAAAGGTGCTTATAATCTCGGTCGTGAAACATTTGTGAATAAGTATAGGTGAAGTTTCTTTCAGTATCTAACTTGCAAAAACTTCAGGGGGCGCTGTGACGGTCCGCACTGCCTTTGCAATTCGACCGCCACTTATTCACAAATGTAGGGGAACATAATAATCCTTTGCGTTGTACAATAATCAATAAAATTAAACAAATTTTGCTGTAGTATTAGAGATTCGCTAGATGGCGCCTTTTTGCAATAAATAATAATAAATATTTATTATTTCGGGCAATAATGTCCATTACTTTCACATTACAAAATAAAGAAATAAAACGTTGGTTTCTCAATCAATAAACTATTTAATTTTTTTTCAACAATTTAACAACGTTTGCTCAATTGGTTCTAAAACAAACAAAACCATGTTCATAAAAGTTGGCTGTATGCAAAGTTGTCTATGCCAATGTATCGGCAGAAAAAAAAAGTAAACAAGAAAGTCAGGTCAATGACAATCTGTAGATAGAACAAGGAGGGACCCGTAGAAGTCTGATAATGTTATCCATCAAAAACCTAATAATACAGTCAATGAATATTATGGAAAGGCTTAATTTAGCAAAACTATTAAATATAGTTCAGTAAAGGATTCAAAATGCTTATTTTACAGATAGAAAATATTTAAAATTATGTAAAATATTCCTGAAAGGGTTTCATTGAAAAGACAAGGGAATCCAAGAGGGGGAGACGGCAACGGGGTGTGGGGGCGAGGGGAGAGGAAGAGACGCGGACTTGGACTGGGGATTTTGGCGGGGAACCGGGCGGGTTTTTTTCTGGGGCATCTTTTCCTTGGCGGGGCTGACCGGCCGGTCTAAATTAGGATTAGGGTGAGTTAGCAAACTGATTATCAAACTAAAGTATTCTACAGTGTGTCGGTAATGTGGCTACAGCAGCAAATATTGAGTAGTTCAGCTGTGAAAGTGATATAGCTTGAGAAATGTTTTGGTGAGATGGCTTGGGCAAATCATGGCTGAAGCAATGCAGGCCGTGGTACGATTCATACCAGTGGATTGGATCTGACTACATCGATTTGGTCAAGGTAGCTCTCTAGATCATTCTCAGGTCTCAGCAGTAAATGTGGTAAAGTCTGATTTGCATCTTGGAATGTTGCTGTAGTCTACAGAACCATACTTCGGTGTAGGCTTCACCTACATACTTGTGTTTCAAGGTTGATTAGAATTTGTGTTTGCATTTGTTCTTGCTAAATCAACTTGCTTGCATCAATTTCAAACATTTAATCAATTTGATGGAATAGGTCTATATCTGATCGAACGGTGAGTTTCTTTGCCATGTTCTTTTCTCACTATGGGTCAGGTCTTGAACATGGCACGCACATTTGTTAGGAACTGGTGTTTGGCGTGGTAGAAAACCAGCAAACAGACAGTTTAGCAGTAGTATTTGCAAGCAGTTGAAGTCATTTACATAATAAAGTAAATTGTTAGGTAGAGTCTAAAACAACCAATTAAAAATCAAACCAAACTAATGAAAACTTGAATCTATCTAATCAACCAATAACCGGGCACAGAGCCTAACTAAAATTGTGAGTGTAAAATCTACTTACAAACTATGTGCAAAACTAAACTGAAATCATATTTGTCTCAAATATTACTTAAACCAAACTAAGATTAACAATTACTGTTAATATTCTAATTTGTGTTAAACTGTGTGGACTAAAACCTGTTTTAAATCTCAAATGTTAATATTTCTACAAATCTTGATAAATAAATAGATTATTTTTTTAACTCTTTCTAGTTGTTTAATTGCTTTTGGAAACCTCGACTCCCTGAAAAGGTTCTGGTTACTATTTCACAACAAAGGGTCCTGTTAGGCTATCTAGACGATCACATTTTGGCCAAAGAAGTAAATTTTCTGTGATATTAGGTACTCAATAATTGCTCTTTTACACAGTACACATTTAACTTACACTGAGCTAAAATGTAGGTAGGAAACCTAGGTACTCATACTTTACTTAGTAATCTCCTGTGGAAGAACCATATCTTAGACATTCTATGGAGGCATAGATGGAGCGCTGCAGAGGAATCCAGAGGACTTCTTCTTCAGGAACCAGGGGGCATCAGTGGCAGGAGCAGTATTAAGGGACTTAGGGATTAGTGTAAGTAAGTAGCAGAGAGTGGAGTAGAGGGTGAGGGGGTGCGCGTTACACCGGCCGTGCTGCCAATGTGGGACTCACAGGAAGTGCGCCTACCCACTAAACACCACCTGGGGGCTGGTTTGGTCCTAAGGACCCCTAAACCTATATCGTGAGCGACCCACCTCGAAGCCGAGGAGGGCGCGCAGCGGAGCTCCTTAAGGGAGCGTCCGCTTGGGACTGCTCGTCACATCGTGACCGCGGCTAGGAGGGAGAGGTGGGGACGCCGGTGGGGACACCGGCGGAGGCGGGAGCGGGGGCTACTTCTGACTGGGACTGGGCCTCTAGTAGGCGGTCCAGGTCAGATGAGAGTTTATCGGGGGGGTCGACGAGGGCGTTCCTGGGCCTGCGCACCAGGTAACGGGGGTTCGTCGTGGGGGGAGTGTAGTCCGCTGCTTGGCGGATAAGGGGGTTGGGGTGCACTTCGGCCGTGCTAAAGAAAGTCTCTGAAAGAGATTTAATAAATTGTTGTATGGTTGGAATCTCCATATCCCGATGGAGGTCGGCATTTCTGACACACCAGTGGGCGTTCAGAGCTCTACGAATGAAAAGATTTTGAACTTTCTGAAGTTCATACAGGGCTTTGGGGGACGCGTGGGCGAAGACGGGTGCCGCGTAAGTCAGCACGGGGCGAATGCAAACCTTATAGAGTGTTCGCTTGTTCCTAGGGGACATCCTACTGTGTCGGCCTATCATGGAGGATAGGCGGCCTAGGTAAAAACGGGCGGTCCGGGTCACCTTCCGGATGTGAGGCCTAAATGTCAGTCTGCTGTCCAGGGTGACACCTAGGTATTTGGCGGTGGAACGCCAGGGGACTGCGGTACCTAACATACGGATAGGTCGGTCGGAGAGACCGCGGCGGACCTTGTGGTCGAAACGGATCGCGGTGCTCTTTTCCGGGTTGACCTCGATTCGCCAGAGCCTGAACCAGGCACCTAGCTCATCGACCGCGGATTGGAGCCTATTAAGGATGACTGACATTTTCCGACTCTTGCAGTAGAGTGCGGTGTCGTCAGCGAAAAGTGACAGTTGGACCCCATTGCGGGGGATGGGGATGTCATTTGTGTACGAAATGTACAGGAGGGGGGAGAGCACGGAGCCTTGTGGGACCCCGGCTCTGAGGGGGCGGAGGGAAGAGAGAATGCCCTCGTGTCTATAGCGGAAGGAGCGGTCCTTCAGAAAGGAAGCTAAGATGCGCACAAGTCGGTCGGGGAGACCCAGCTCATACAACTTAAAAATTAGCCCTGCGTGCCAGACCTTATCGAAGGCCTTGGCGACATCGAATAAGACGGCTACCGTCTTTTCACGTCTGGGGAAAAACCCGCCTAGAATATACTCTACTATGCGGTGGACTTGTTGGGGGCAAGAGTGAATTGCCCGAAAACCAAATTGGTGGGGGATGATGAGGGGGGGCCCCTCTGAGGGGAAGAGGTGATTCCTCATACGAGTGAGGATGACTCTCTCGAAGAGTTTGCCCATGGCCTTGAGGAGGCTGGAAAGACATACTAATTGTGTAGTATTTTATTCTAGCCAACCATTGGGTGACCGGAGAAGGTGGGGGTAGTGCCAAACTGGGAAATGACACAGCTATTAACTGTTTTATATAATACAGGGAAAATACATAAAATGAAATAATACGACGACTAAACACGTTTTTTTTTTTCAAAACCGCAACGTTTTTACGTTGGCGGATAAATTTAAGGTAGACAAACAAATAGTTAAAACTTAGTGTAGGATAACAAGAGAGGAATTTCTAATCGACGTTTTCAAAAGGACTTGTTAACAAATAAGAGTATAAAAAATATTCTCCGTCGTTTTCTATGTTGGCCTTTCTACAATTTTGCTAAGTTCTCAGTTAATTGTTAACGAATCCTGTTGCGACTCAATACATTGACAGTAAGCCGGTAACAAGACAGAAAGAAAAAAATCTGATAGCGTAGCGAATATATTTAACGAATTAAAAATCTAGGCTATATAGGACATGTCGGCTTTGTGTATGTACCGGACTATGTTGTGCAGAGCCCTCTCAAAACCTCTCTACTTTACTTCTATGTTAGATCTTTCGGGACCAACGCGTTCAAACAACATCTAGAGGCAAATCTTACCAGCACCAAATAGGTAAAGTGAGCACACAGATGCTATTTGCATTCATAGTTTAACTGGAGTAAGCTTGCCCAAAACTTCTTTCATAGAGAAATGCTAAATACAAATGGTACACTGACTACGCCGCGATAACTGGGATCCCCTCACTACTGGCCTTCTGGAAGCACTAAAGTAGTTGTATGTACCAAAAAGTGTTCTGTTAGTGTCTATCGATCCAAAGCTTCTTGGCTACTGACATGTCATGGACATCACCTACTAATTGACGCGCTTTTTAACTTGCTGCAGTACCTGCCTATTATAAGCCCTAGGTAATACCACTACCTCTACTAGATCTGTTCTTCTGGTTTGAGAACATTGAGTGCATCATGCTTTTACTCCTCAAAACGTCATCGTCCCTCGAGGACCGTCGTTTGAGGATCATTATTGTCGGTCCTGATTTGTCCTTGTATGGACTCTACTTCAACCTGCTTTGTATGCTACATTTTTATGGGTTTCTGTTATCCACTCTTGAAATGTTAGCACCTTTATATGTCCCATTTCGTCATTATTACTATATTGTTCTGTCTTTCTGATAAAGGGACGTGGTTTTTATGTTGAGTGCGAGTCGATATCCGCAATTTTTAAACTTAGCTAAGTATCTTGAGTTCTATCACTCTCCAATTTTATCTTTCTCTTGTACTGTTCCACAATCCAAAAGTTCAGTATGGGTGAATCGTCACTGTCTACTTATGAATGGAAGGCGATTCTGTACAATTCTCGTATTTTATTTTTCCCCGTAAGACGCGAAATTTTTATAGTTAGAAAATTGGGTTCTTATTGCATACTTGACACTGAAACAGATAATTTCTAAGCCTAACCAAGCATACGGTGATAATATTACAACTACATTACATAAACTCACGCGTGTATCCCAGAAGGATAGGCAGAGACCAGGGTTTGCTACTTGCCACGATCCTGACAGACCTCTTTTGCTGATAATTCGATAATAATTCACGTGCAAAAAGACTACCACACAACACTTGTCCTGGTTCCAAACAAGTATACCCTGTGTTATGGTAACCAGGCGAGGATATCACAAATATAGGAGTACGCCCAGACTGACGACATTTGAACAAATCATATTCGACGGGGTCCAATAGGAATAAAAAAATCGAATCGAATAAAGGAATCGAACCCACGACCGCTCCTTTGGTAGTCAAGCATGTTAACCGATAAACCAATGAATAACGAACGTCGTCACGCTCAAAAGCTAGTTATTCATTAAGTAAGTAACCCAATAAGATAAATTTTCATTCCCCTCGCGACGCTGCGACCAATTAGCTTCAGTTTCATACAACGAACAACGCCCGCGCACTCACTTCGAACATTACATTCATTCCAGGCAATTAGATGAATTAGCGAGAAATCTAAGCGAAGGTACAAATACACAGCTTGTAGTATGTCAAAAGGAGCTGATGAACCTGAATATTTTCTTGTATACAACAATAATATTGTGTATTCACTGTTTATTTTATCTAACTGAACAAATGGAAAGAATTTGAAACAACTTCACTCTACTTGTGAACGAAAACTTTCATAAGCATCGCGTTGTATGCGCTTCGTAGAGGATAAACAATTTTAAAATTGTGTGAAACTGAAAAGGGCATTTTATTTTACATCATCGCCCGAACTACATACAAAAAGAGAACGGAATAATTTGTGCAGGAGCGCCTTGCTATTGCCTCTCTAACGCCGATAGTGGGGTTCATTACACTAGCCGCCCTATTCAAGATCTGTTTGCAAGCCAGGGTTAAACTAGACCATAGTCCTAAATTGTATGTCATTCATATGCACCATATCCCACAAAATATAGTGTTATTTTTTAATGATTCAACGTATATCGCGCAAAAAAAACGCAGAAACGGCTGAACCGAGTTAGATTTTCAAACGAAGCTATCACATTTTTAAGAGAAGTTTTGGTTATTTATTTCTTCAACTTATTTTCAGATATTACAACGACCTGTTTGAAGACACTTTGTTAAAAATGTATGGATAATATTACTATTACTTATTTAAGAGAAATTAAAGCAATAAACCTACTACTTATTTACATATTTTATACTTAATCTTAATCCCATTAGCTCAGTTGGGAAAGCGCTGGCACGGTTAGCCAGTGGTGGGTGAAATTTTTAGCCTATAAATAGGTTTTTAAAGTTGTCGTCAGCACGGGTTAGTGCAACAAAAAGAATATAATATACTTAATCCTACAAAAAATTCGCGAAAACCTCAATAATGCGCAATTCCTGAAACACGTGAATTGAAAACAGTTTGTCATTAACAACTTTTCTGAATGAAACATGGAAAATTATTAGATCCACTTACCTTCACAAGTGTTTCGTTATTTTGTTTACAGTTTTAGATAGTAAATTAACAACCATTTAGGTCAAAAAAAAATTGTTAACTGTCTTTCTGTTTTTTACATCGAGTTTAATTACTGCGTATTTAGTAGTCTATTCAATCTAGTTAATTTTATTAAAATTATTGATAAGTTAAGCAATAAAACAATACCCGAGGTCGGCGTGCTTGCATGCAACGACAAATGAATGTTGACGAAACTTACCCTTCACAGGCGTGAGTTTATGTGCTATTTTTTTAACCCTTGGGAATTAGTGGTTTTAAGTTTTAAGTGACACCCAGCTAGCTTTATATAGCCCCTTAACAATCAAGTGGACTTCCATTCCTTATATTTACTCTCTACTGACATAAGTGCCTTGCTACCTTGCTAGTAAGTGTCTTGCTAGAATAGGAGCTAGCTTGAGTTAAGACTCAAGCTATCCTAGCGAGACTCGAACTGAAAACCAATTCGTGAATAGGCGTATAGCTCGCGGCTGCGTGTTCCTAACGAACGCAAGATGCGCGAGGCACGATAACTCCGCATTTCAATAGCGCATGCCTTCCCGAGCACGCTCACCGCAGTTAATACTATTCAAACGCACCGATGTTTGCCTACGTTAGAAATCCTTTTAGAGAGGTTCACGATTTCGTGCGGATGTCCCTTAAGGCTAGGCGGCGCAAGCAAAGTGTTTATATTAAATGCAGTGCATTTTATCTACCAAACCATAAAAGTATTATGAATAAAGAAAACATGATTGTACCGCCAATAGGGGACGCAGTATTTTCTTGGAGGGCTGTATCGAAAACCATTTCGAGAACAAAGCCCAAAGAAGCAATATTTCCATGGAATAAATATTATATAGTTAAATTTATATTCAGCAAACAAGAAAATTATCAATTCCCTTCATTTAACCTCTACAGTGACGTCACATGTAAGGTAATATCTGGCCTTTTCGTCTGTTCGCCTCCTCCTCTCAAGCTGACAGTTGTCAAACTGACGTTGTCAAGTTTCTTGTTGTTTGTCGGCGACTTGAGGCTTTTATTCAATGCCGAGTTTGCGCCACCATCTCGATTTCTATGTAGCTAATTTAAAAATCTTTGTTCCGGCTGTTAATTGTTTGCACAAGACGGTACAAAGCATCTAAAGTACGAGCCGCGATTCATTTTGGAAATCTAATAGGCAAAAGTTTCTTTACAGCCGTCCAAATGTGCATTGTGCTTTGGTTGTCGAGTAAAGTAGCAAATAAAGTCCGTGGGTGAAACAGCCAGATCAAAATGTAAGTGAGCTATAATTCGGTGTCCGGGCTTATAAGCGAAATCGTCGTTATTTAAGAATCTCGAGAAAACACCAAAGCGCAATTTTTCAATGAAATGTCAACACAGACAGAGTGTCAGTCAGCCAACCACAACGGACCACAGACTGATATCGACAGACAAATGATTTTGTTCATTTTCTTACCCGTACAAATGACGTCACACTTACAATATTTGTATGAAATCATAGCGAGTAATTAACTTCATTAATCGCAGAAAAAATGAAATTAGTTTCTTATAATTATGTCTTAATTCAGAAAAAAATATAATAAATAGCTCAAAAAAAACTATACCTTGTGAATTGTACTGCGATTTATTGAATTTCTGTTAATGTCATCTCTGTTCACAATAAAGAATATTCTATCTTCTTCTATCTATGATTACTTAAATCACTCTTCAAATGTACTTTAAGTTGGTCTTTAAGATAAGGTAAGAATATTCTTTATTGTACACCGGAAAAAGATCAGAACTCTTAAACTCTCTTTCTCTTATCTTTGTCTTTATGTCAGAATATTTTAACTACTTACTGCATTTGAGGAGTATTTTAGTGGAATAGTGTTTTAATAAATAACACTTTAAGCCGCTGCGTTTATCACGAACGAATAAAGACTGAAACATAAATGCAACAATGTAAAGAGAATCCGTCATCTAAAAATAACACGAAGCGAAAATCAGTGCCTCGAAACCGCAAGTTGCGAAATGTTGGCGTGTGTTTAGGGTATCGTGCCTCAAAATTAAAAAAGAACCCTTTTAAAACCACTTCTCTGACCGTCCGTCGGTGTCCGTCCGTCTGCCCGTCTGTCAAGCAAGACGCCTTTCTCAGGAACGGTTAGTGGTATAAAATTGAGATCTATCTAATACCTTTAAACGAGCAATTCTTTTTGAAGCGAATATAGAACTAAATATTCTGTGAATATTTGAAGCGTCTACCTGATGCCATTGCTAATATCGAGCGAAAAATGGAAAAAAAATTACGTTGGTCATATATATATATATATATATGATAGCTAGGCAGTTGACGTGATTTTGTCGTTTTTTCTCGATCTTTGTGTCTAATGCTTTATAGATAATAATACGAAACCCTTCGTGCGCGAGTCCGACTTGCACTTGGCCGGTTTTTTTTATTATTTAACGTCGTTTTATCCGTGTTTTAGGCAATAAAAAACTGCTACAATATCATTAGAATACGAAGGTAAATTTCGCCACTATCTACAAGGTGTGATAGCTCGGTGGGAAATCAGGCGGTCCCGAAACCAGAAGATCCTGGTTCGAGTCCAGACCAGATGTCTCCAGTCATATCATTGTTTTTCCTTTTTTTCATCGTATCTAAATACTAGCTGTTGCCCGCGACTTCGTTCGCGTAGTAATTTTGATGTGTATTTTTCCGGAATAAAAATGTGCTAATCCAGACTATAATCTATCTCTGTGCAAAATTTCAGCCGGATCCGTTCAGCCGTTTTTGCGTGAAAGAGTAACAAACATCCATCCATACATACAAACTTTCGCGTTTATAATATTAGTAAGGATAATTTCAAAAAAGCACAATTAACAAAAAAAAATTACCGAGCAAAGCTCGGTCATCCAGTTACTGTTAAATGTTAAACCATACGGTCGCTAGATTGTGTAAAAATCAAATTTCTAATTTTTGTGGTGGTCCGATGGGTACTTTAAACTCAATTTGTTGTATCTACTTGCACATAGTTTGCCTGTTACTATATAGAAAACTTATTTCTAGCTCATAGTTAAACTATAATTATCTATCCATTTTTAAATGTAAGCTACAAATTTATCTAAAATTTAATAAATAAGAAACATTTACCATATTACAAACGACCTCAGTTGTTTAAAACCTAAGTGCACACCACATTGACCTTGTCATGAAATTTGCGCAATTTCAAAATTTCCAACTGCAAAGTTGAGTCCTATTCGCACTCGTGCAGTTTTTTAGGGTTCCGCGTCAACAAGAAACCCTTATAGTTTAGCCATGTCCGTCCATCTGTCTGTCCACGGCTTAACTCAGAGATGATAAGCACTTAATCACGCCGATAAAACGGTAGGGTAAATTTTCAAAAAATTGCTTTTACATCTCCTATACCTAAATTAGGGATGCAATTTTTTTTCTCATCTATACCATAGTGTGGAATATCGTTAGATTGTTCATTAAAAAATATTAAGGAAACGTTAAAGGTTAGTGAATATTAAAGGAAAACTGTCACGGCTAAGTAGGCTTTAGGTTTCAACGAGTAATAGGCGACAAATTCCATTGAAAATTACTGTGATGAAGTTGTTAATTGTGTAACAAAGGTAGTTTTACGGAACCCTACAATGAGCGTAGCCCGACACGCACTTGCGGTTTTTTTTTTCTCTGTATTGCCCACCCATTTCCCTCGATTACGGGCAGCAATCCGAACGGGGCTCATCTTAATCACACCATAGTCGCAGGAAACAATTTTATGCTTCACTTGACCGTAATCAACCACTAAACTCTGTTCACAAAGGCAGAAAAAAGCTTTACTCCCATTACGCTAATGTCTGTTGACAGCTTGCAATGGCAGCTCACTGTTTGGTCAAATATTTTCCCAAAGATTTAAAGTATCGGTCAATTTCAAAAGATTTTTACGCAAACAAGAAATTAATGCGAGCTTTAAAATTATTTCAAATTAAGTACTGAACAGTGAACAACTTGTACGAAATGAAATTTGTGCATTTTAAGCGCAGTAGGAGTAGAGCCTAAAAATGGTGGCTGATGCTCACTCACACACATAAAAGCAGTCTTTCTTTAGCAAACTTTATGTTTATATTACGGACAATAAATATACTGCTCTCGTTATCTACATAGGTACTGTCTATGATTATTCTCAATCTTTTTTATTATAAAGTAAGTTTATATTTTGTTCTCGAAATAGAAACACTGTCGCGTTTTATTTCTATATACTGAATAATTCCACCTTTTATAGCGCAATACAAATGTGAATCGGAAAACTAATGCTAGTTAACGTGCACTTTAGAGAAGAGTTATAGCAATTATTTGTCGAATCATTCTTTTACATAAATAATGCCTGCAAGCCGCCTGTTTACCTACGTCTTCAGCTCTCTTCAAAACCACTTTATTGAAAAGAGGTGTGGCAATTAAAAAGCTACCTTAACTCACTCGGATAAGAATCATTAGGGGTGCAGTGGAGAAGTTGGCAGGCTGAGGTCCTCCGCGGTGCGTCCATTACCTCCACGCTGTAATTATCCGGCAACAGTAGCCGTTTTATTTGTCAAATTAATATCTTCGGACGTGCAGCGACGCCATTGAAAAAGCATTTAGGGCTTGATGTGTTTATTAAATTGTCTCGTTTAATTTACGGACTCGAGAACGGCCGATCGGTATTCAATTAGTGTTCAGACAGCTGTAATCTCGGTGTAGGTATTTAAAGAATTTGGCAGCAATCTGAACAAAGAGTTTTAATTGCACTCAACGATTTTAGACATCTGGAGAAACCGCCGGCCTAATAGCAAATTATTTAATGCTGGCTGGATAATTTACACTCATTAAGACATCGCACAAATGTAATTGATCCGCGAAGGACGTTTGACGGGATATTTCTATAAATAGTGTTAGCCTATCTCGCTGAGAAAACCGATTATGATAGCTTTCTCAGGCTGATTTACGAGACTTCCAACCTAATCGATTTCAAGCAATTATTCTAATAACCAGCCGCAAACGCTCGTCCTGCAGCAGGTCTTGTTCCGCGTAACATCATCAGTGCGTTTTTATGTTAGAACAAGTCGCGGACCGTTGAGAAGGGCGTTCACGTCGCCGCAGCACACCGCAAAAGGAAAAACGCGGGCAAAAACTGGCAGAAAACTAGATTTCCACGTCCTCGAGCGTTTAGAGCGATTAGTTGCGAGGGACGCATTGTTGATACGCTATCAGCTGATCCGCCGACAGTCCGCTATGGTAGCGCGCGCCGGGCGCATGCGTCGCGCGCTGTTCCTTTCGCAGCGCCGGCGCACTGTTAACAACGTTAGAAAATGGTTCGATGAAAATGCCTAAGCTCATTCAAGTTGGGAAGTACTTGGTGGCGGGTGCGACTGTGGTTTGTGTGTCGTGGCTGGCGTGCGTGGGCGAGTGGCACGGGCGCGTGCGCTGGGGCGGTGGGAGCGGCGCACGCACGCCCTCCATCAGGACCATCGTCGCCTACTCCGCTGGCAAGCGCGCCGAGCTGGACAGGGCCACCCCAGTAACCTGCGACCGCCTGCCCGCCTTCCCAGATGTCCCAGCCATAGTGAGTACTGATATCGCTGATTAGATCTAATTATTTTAATTCCAAAAAAGGTTTGAACTTTCACCAGTTTTGAAACAGCATAGGAGGCAGGAAACAGAATTGTTAAAAAACAACGTAACACGTCGTTTACAATGTTGTTCCAGGATGCGTGGCCAGTTTCGTAAATTTTAATATGTGCTAAATCCTGTTGGCGTTTAGTGTTAGACGCTATTCTTGCTAAACTAGTTAATATTTCACCTCGTCTAATCTCCACGACTAGAATAAGACATGGTGTTTCGCAAAAGAGCGGCCAATACACTTTTTTTGCGATAGGAACAATGACTCTTTTATGTATCAACAAATTATTATTTAAGAGCCCCGGTTATCATAGTAAAAATATCTTGTTAATAGCCATATGCAAATGAGGATGCTCCTAAGCAAAAAGTCGTATCTACTTCTAGCTGTTTCTATTAGTTTTTTGTGATACAGTTTTGAGAAACATTTTATGATGGGACTTTGTTTAATGTTAGATCAAGTTAATGAGCGGTCGCCCGTGTGTGAAATTTACTTTTTTTCCAACGATTTTGTCAGATTTATACGATGACCATTAGATAATCTTAATTAGCCACCTAACAAGTTATGCTAGGTTATCAATTACGAATATGAGAATCTATTTACATAATTATAGTTCACAGATACCAATTTAAGATTTATTTAAAGCGTCAGAAATAAAAAAATTGCTTCGATAAGACAATTTTGTTCTCAATTAATTGTCGTAATCGTTTGATTAATTTAAACTTACGTTTTTTACTCATTTAAATATACATATCAATTATCTTTTCCATATTTTACCCATTCTAGTTTTGCAAGTATGCCCCAAGCAAACAATATCAAGTGAAAAGTCATGTTGGCATGTTAGCACAGTACAACGTAAGACCAATGCCCACTTCCCGGCAAACTGTCACCATATAACGGCAATGCTAGCAAGCCAACAATCCTAGACGGTAACTTGCAAGATGCATCAGCTACTGCAAGATTTAACCTAAACAAGTTCGTGTGGACACGAAATGTAGTAGGACTAGTCCACCGATTCAAGGTCACTCAGCGCGCTGTGGAACGGGCTAAGCTTGGAATATCGTTGATGGGTTACATCAGAAATAGATAGAGAAGATTTAATTCACTTTAAAAATTAAAAGTGATCGACATAGCCTATAAGATTTGCAAGTTCATGAGATACAGCCTGGTGACAGACAGACAAACAGACAGACGGACAGTGCAGTCTTAGTAATAGGGTCCCGTTTGGCACCCTTCGGGTACGGAACCCTAAAAATAGTGGCGTACACGTTAAATAGTATATTCTCTTGAACCGAGTGATCTTCAGCCAAAGCCCATATTTATTTCTAAGCTCCCATGTACCAACTGCTTGCTGTATTTACTTGTGGTAGTGTCCAGTTCTCCAAATGTAACTCTGGCTGATGCATGCCGGTAGTTTAAAATACTGCCATGCCGGTTTCCTGCTTCGGAAGAGCTTTGCATGCGTAAAACTACAACGGAGATGCAGATAGAATAAATTACATATAAGCACTTTTGATCACCACTTTGTATTCTTGACGTAAGTCAGAGATTTTCGTTTAGATAGAAATTTCTTCTTAAAATTTGATTGGAGTGACATATGTATAGAGGGTAAACAAAAAATAAACCATAATATGTTTTAAGGGATTTTACAAGTTTCAAGAAATGCAAAAATCAAGGTACTATAATATTAAAAAAATACTTGTTGGATTTAGTTGAGTTCTCCATTGAATTCTTAACGTTTTCTAATCAAAATGCAGACACATAAAAATATTAATTTAAGAAAGAACTCAAATATTGATAAATGCTTCATACCTTGTAAGAAAGTTAGTTCAATTTATTGTATGGAATCAGGCGTTATTTTGCGGGAATCCATAATAGCATTAAAATGTGAAAATTACATTGCTATTACGCCAAAATCCCACAAGCGCCATGCGGTTAGTTAATGCACCGCCCTCCCTCCCACTTTTTCAAGCAGAAGCAGAAGCAAGACACAAACTACACCACCACCGACACCAATCCTTGTGTGAAAAAATGCGTTGCGACGCGTTTCGCATTTCGCGTTTTGCATTTTTTCACACAAGTATTCGTGTCGGTGGTGGTGTGTTTGTGTCTTGCTTCTGCTTGAAAAAGTGCTTTTGGGATTTTGGCGGAATTTAGCAAAGTAATTTTCACATTTTAATGTTAGCTCAATTTGTATAGAGCGTTTTTGTATCACGTGACTAGAAAACATTAATTATCCGTAGGTACGGAATTCGTAATTTTACAAGAAATTCTCATCCCGAAACCATTTCAGAAACTGAAACTGAACTTACAAATTTGCCACTATCATTATTTGCCATATGGATTTATCTGATGGGTGTCATTTTGATTCACCGGGAACTCGGAAGTCCGTGCTTAAGCAGCTTGTAACGTCAGGGCACAGGCGTTATCTCAGAGAGAAAGTATGGGATTCATTACCAAGCGTATCTACGGCTAATTGGTGATTTCAAGTTCTGTGGTTTACCAACACCACGATTTCCTCACGATGTTTTCCTTTACAGTTAGATAACGACCTTGTGGGTAAATTATTTAATACTAACTGAGCCCTCGCCTGCATTCAAGTGAAGCATTCAGCATTATATAAGCATTATATTACTATCCAACATATAGTAAGACATCTAAACTTATTGGGGTAATATTAGAAGAAACCCAAGGTCCAAAAGCCTAATCCAAGTAGGTCCAACGGTACCGGTGCTTGTATTGCAATACGATAATCTTTTCCTATGCGAGTCACGAACGCAAAATAAATCGAAATCAATATCCTGAGCGGCCGTTTCTAATAGTATGCCGCCGTGCCGCCTTGTTCCTGTACCCGCTGGGGGCACTAAGTGTGGGCTAGAGAAGAGCCGCTTCTGCCCAGCAAGCGTGGACTTTTGGACCCCGATTCGCATAAAACTAATATTTTTTTTTAATACGGAGATATTATAAAAACATGCCACTTAGGTGGTAAGTTGGTAAGGCTTTTCTTACGTCGAGCATTCGGTCTCGCTCGTAACTTAAATTTTTTAGCGATTGTAGTAAAATAAGTATACTTTTGGGAAATGTGGTCTGCGGGTTTGATAGAAAATAAAATTGCGGACATTCAAGACATATTTTCCTAGTTTTTGATTGAGAAAATTTGGTCCCAAAATTTGTAATTTTGGAAACAACTTTTCTTTATTAAACAACTTCGTACAGGAAAACAAAAATATATTTGAAATGTCCGAAATTTAATTGTGCATCAAACCCTCAGACCTCATTTTATTACAATAAGCGAGCGAAACAGCATGCTTCACGTAAGAACAGCCTTAAAGGGAGTAATTTATGAAGAGCAAATTAGATGCAATCATCCATCAGATGCTACAAAAATATTGACCTTCTTTATTACCTGATCTGCGGCAGGAACTTTGTGCGAAACAAGGTTCAAATGTGCCGAACCCCTAGTAAAAATGTATAGTGTCATCGTGTTAGTAGTAGATAGATAGAATATTCTTTATTGTATGTACACCTCCAATTACATATGAGAATTAAACAATAACATAGTACAGTACAACAATAGTAGTCTGGGGTGAGCGCAATTCGGATAAAATGTAGCTTAAAATGTATACTATTAAAGTGCAGGACCTTGAGTCTACTAAATAATAATTGTTCAATAGAGTGATATTTGGACGGTAATTACTGCCATTTTCCACTATAATGATAGTCATTACAAGAATTAGATTTTTTTGATAACTCACCTTGTATTAATGCACATTATTTGGGAGAGCATTGCTTAGCTGTATCACAGGTTCTTACCTTTTTAGGGAGCAGGGTGATGATGACGAAAATAAAATTACCTTAGTAAGTACTAAGGTCACATTCCGTCACCATCGTCATGATTATCATCGTCACTCTATTAAACAACTATGCATGCAGTATACCCGAGAGCCATGACACGGTCTAATGTACATATATATATATATATATATATATTTATGTATATTATTTTAGTATCGAGCGAATGTGGGTGTCCTCGAACGTCCCAGGTAGACATACTTTGACCTCATAGGGGATGTATTAGCAAAAGGCAAGATAAAAAGTACCCGAAACTGGCGTGCGTGCATGCAACGACTAATGAATGTTGAGGAAGCGAAATTGATCTGTAAGGATCGTGGCATGTGGCAGTTCCAGGGTTCTGCCTACGCCTCTGGGATACAGGTGTGAGTTTATGTATGTATGTATGTTATGTATATTATATTTGTTACGTGACGAAAATACAGACTTTCTCATCTACATATAAGTAACACGAACTCGGGCTAATTTATAACTCCCGGTTGGACCATTTTTTGTAACCTTTAATTTGGAGTATATTTCTCCGCTCCGAATAGCAGAATAAATATTAAACCTATAGGGAAAATTCACGTTTCCCCAGTTTACCGGGCCAGCTAATTGTAAGTGGATTTGCATGACCTATTTCCTGAACCAACTCGAAGGTTTCTCTGTAAACAAACTATTTATGGCGCCTCATATTGGCAGTACCTTCTTGACTCTTCCGATTTGTGTCTGTAACGAGCTCGTTCGGTTCCTTGCTCCTTTTGGCATTAGAATTTATTATTATGGGACTCGCTGTTATACCGGCATTTAAATGCAATGGAAATAGCTATAACCTACCTCGGAGAAGAGTAAACATTAGCTGGCACATAAAGCCTCTATTAGTTTGAGTTAAGAATTAAAACTATAACTTTATTGTTAAGGAAAATCGCCCACTAACTGAACAAGTATTAGATTAGATTGGAACTCTTTATTGGACACACCAGAAAACAATATACATTAAGAGGCTTACATATCTAAGTTTCTAGGAATAAGGTCATAGGCATTTTTTCGCTGTCTTTTCCTCCACTACAACTCTACCTGAAGCCAGCGGATAACATTGATAACAAACGAAATGCAAATTCTTTACGTTGAAATAATTTCTTTATTTCTGATTTCTGTCTGTGTCCTGAAGAAAAAAGGTGTTAGCAATAGTTAGAAATACATAAACCTTTACTAGGTCATCAACTCACTCGAATCAGTTACATTACGGGTGACTTTGCAATAATAAGTATGCTTTGGTTAACTGTACCTAAGTATTCTTGACAGCCTTGATGGTCTAACGGTATTTGATCACCATGACACCTTGGTCGTGGGTTCGATTTCAATTGAGGGTCGTCGTACTTTTATTGGTACACAAGACCTCAGTCTGTGATTGTGATAACCTTAACTGGTTACCATGCCACAGGATAAGTGATTATTTAGTGTGAATGTTATTTATTTATTCTTTATAATTTCAGTGAAATAAAGAGTATTTTAACTATCCTTAGTAAATTTTTTGGTAACACTTCTTGGCGTGGGAAGAACCTGTGACTGGTGTTTTTGCCAAAAACGTCAGGTTCAGCATTAAAATAGACATTATTAAAATTTCTTACGTTCACTTTTTGCAAAAACTAACAAATTACTTTTTTTTTCGTCGGTGGTGCTAGCCAGATAAGACAAGTAAGCACTTATTAAAATTGTTATCATACCAATTAGGAGTGCTCATCTGCCGTTGCAGCCATTAAATAGAACAACATAAGTTTACATTAGAAGTACTACGCTAGGGTCACCATCTGATGCGTCCTCGCAGATAGTGTCCGCCATCAATGTGCCCAACACAGGAATTACGCGCAAAAACCCTTAAGTGCTTGATTAGAGGGACCTAGCCACCACAACACCGGGACGCACCGGTTAATCTAAATTGTTAATGAGTTACGTAACTAGAATTATAAACGACCCATCGTGCTGCAAATGTGGACTTGGCACTAGTCAAGCAGGCCGCTAAAACAGAGTAGCGAGTTGTAGAGGAAACTCTCCAACAGCACATTGGTCTCACACTGTAAAATTTTCTAAATCAAAAACAATACGTAGTCCATTAAATTTGATAAGTGCGCTTAGCGTGCATGCTACACTACATTTCGAGAAAGGCTTTTCTGTAACGAGACAGGAATCGCCCCCCTTTGCACTCACGACGGCGTAGGAATGAGAGCGGTACGCGGTCGAGGCGTGAACGCTGAGAAAACTGTGTTTATTGTAAATAGTGTATTTTTGTAATTTTTTTATTCTACAAATTGCTTATGAGTTACACTACATCTATGACCAACAAAGAAACAGATGTCTTCTAATGTTCAAATAATATGTTAACTGGTATAAAGACTATCATCATCATCATCAGCCACTCCACGCCCACTGCAGGACACAGGCCTCCCTCATGGTTTTCATAACCATGAAGAGTTTTGCCATAATCGCCACGCTTGGCAAGCGGGTTGGCGATCGCAGTATGCTGTTTAAATCTCAGGAAGACGCTGCTGCATAAAGATCGGTGCTAACTTAAGTTTAATATTAATAGAATCAGCCAGTTAGGGCTACCACGAAAAGGAGGGTGGTAAACGAACACAATTTTCTGATGCATCGACTTTCTGTGTCCGATTTTCCTGTGACACAAGTTTTCTTCAAGTTTCCATGTTAGTTAACGTAACCCGATGATTACGATACGAGTGAAGTTGGGTACCCGCGATCGTGTGAATGATAATTTTAGACCCGCAAGGTTAATGGGGCCCTTAGACCCCCGTATTCCAGGACTGGATAAGTATCTAGCTCGTTAGTTTAGATATTTCTCAGCAACTGTCGACCAATTAAATGAACTCCTACGAGCATGGCATTGCTGTAAAATATGTGAATGCAGCTTAGTAAATTTCCATATCCTATAGATTTTGCTTGTTTTAAGCGTGAAGGAAGATGTTTGAACTATTACAGCTATTTTCATAATTTCTACTCTACATGATTAAACATTAATCTGACTTCATGAAACCATCGCGTTTTTTGCAAACCATATGCTAACTTATAAAAATGTTGCAATTTGGTTCATAATCATATCTTTTTGCACGTCTTCCTAAATTGTTTCAATTTCCAGCCCCACACAAAAAACTCTCGCTCGTAATTTCGCGCAATTTCGTGCGATTATACACGTGTTTCCTGAACTCATTTGTCCGCATGTTATTATCGGAATAACGAACCCGGCCGGTCGGCGTGAACATTATAATAAGAACTCGGTGTTTATGATTATTTTCGTGTCCATACGTTTCGTGTGAAACGAGGGCACGTTTCCAGTCGGAGTGATACGTGATTCGCACGAATTATTACACTTTATTGCCTCCATTATTTTTTTACAATCCCGCTTGTCGCCGCCACTGCCAGCACCGCCGCGGCCGACAGGAACAAAATGCATTTGTTGTATTTGTAATGGCATACTTTAATGGGACCCGTGGCTGGGGCAATTGTTATGAATTTATTTCGAAACTGGTTTTATTATGTTTTTAGTAAAGCTATCTGGTAAGCTAATGTTAATACTTATCTCTCCAAAGCCGCTTGTAGTACGAGAATAATCTCTTTAATTATTAACAAGATACTAATTATTTGTCAGACTATAACCAGCAAAATTACAGCGTAGAGCTGATCCTGGCCTTGGCAAAAAACGCAACATAGACCGAATAGGAACAAAAAAGTACAGACGTTGAATACTCCACCCGATGGAGGCAGCAATGTCGGTAAGTGTGTCAGCACTTCCGTCGCTTTGTGACAAAACCTAACTTTACAAGTAGGTACCTCGTGTGGGAAATGTCTGCAAGTAACTTTCCAACCCAATTAGACTGAGCTATAAACCCCTTAAACGTAGACGCTTTTACCGTGTGCAACCATGCTGCTGCACATTTTTTATCTATTAGATAGACTTACCCCCAGCTTCTCGTACATTAACACGCTGTTAATCTACTGTTAACAGCTGTCAATTGACCAAAGTGCATACAAAAAAAACCACTGACAGCTGTTAACAGTAGATTAACAGCTTGTTAGTGTACGAGAAACCGAGGGTTAATCACGCAGTTATTTTATGCCAAACTAGATAAAGGCTCCCCAAAATTAATGCTCATAAAATTTCATAGCAGGTATATGTTTTCTATTAAACGCCATTTGGTGGCAGTTCGATCGTTTCCGTGGAGATTAATAAAATTTTTTTGGTAGTTCAATAGTTATATTACTGGCAGGCGTTAAAATTTACGCGTCCACGGCAAAATTAGATCTTCCCTTTTTCATTCTAAATTAAAGTCATCCTATCTGTCTTCGTCCCCTTGTAAATTAACATAATGACAATACAGCCACGGATCGATCCAATCACTGCATTCCCAAATGCAATATAGCCCAGTCGGATAATTATTTGACCCGGAAAAAATATGAGTAGCAATTTTCCTTCGGAATACGTTGGGGGGGTCACTGACAGTCTAAATTTTGTTTTGCATGGTACTGGATCCGCTGCGTCATCCGCCATCTTGATTTTGAGGGTAATTTTTGTTTATTGAATAACTCGTTCATTTTCAATTCAGACGAAAAATGGTAATTACAACAGTGGTTTAGAATTGAATTTCCTACAATTTTGGTTCTCATAATTTTTTTCTAGGTTCGATACTTTTCGATTTATACCCCAAAAGAGGGAGTAGATTTTTGTTTCATTAAAAACTCGTTTACTTTCAATTTTACATGAAAAATCTAGCACCAAAATTGTTGCTGAAGACCATATCGTGCAGTTGCAAAATTTGTGGTTGTCGCACAGGCGGACTCCGATATCTTATGCCACAACTACAGCGGAGAAATGTGTAAAAACGAGAGCTGCTGGTTAAAGACGACATTGGTAGTGACGAAAACCGCTCAGTGGCCTAATTACGCGTACCAAATCTTGAGCGATTCCAATCGTCTAACTGTCAAATTCCATACTAATTTGACAGTTAGACGATTGAAATGGCTCAGGATTTGGTGAGTGTAATATAGGGGCAGAACAGGTCACCGCCGACCCTTCTGAGCTTCTGGACGAATTCATCGACAACTACGAGGAAGAATCGAGTTATGATAGCCAGTTATTGAATAAACAAAAGTTAACAATAATAAAGATGGCGGATGACGCAACGGATCGAGTACCACGCAAAACAAAATTTAGACTGCCCCTAACGAATTCCGAAGGAAAATTGCTACTTACATTTTTTTCCGGGCTTGCCCCTTTTTTGAGCTAATTCTACTGGGCTAATAACAACAAACTAACGGTCTGCGCATCACGAGTCGCAATTGCAAAATAATAAGTACCAAAAGAACTTATGCGTGAATTATTTACGCGAGTTCGATACTCTGTTTAGAATACACCACTCTTTTCTACGATCCATGGTGATGGACACAGACTCACATTGTAAACAAAATAAGCCTCTACAAAAATTTTCGCGTCACACTTAACCATAACCTCCGCCTCTCTAGCTTTTAAGACAGCGAGAAACAAGCGAGTCCGATTCCCACTGGGGTCCGCCGTACATTTGTATAAATGGCCTCAGTCTGGGGGTATTTTCATGTCTGTAATGTCCTTGCCTGGTTACCATAGCACAGAGTATCCTAGTTTGGGACCAGATCAATCCATTGTATTGTGTGGAAGTTATCATATATTATTATATATATTACCTCAGTAGGAATTGAACCCACGACCTTTGTCACTGTAATCCAACGTGTTAACGCTAGACCAACGATGCAGTAAAGTTTCTGCATGTAACGATACTTTTATTGTATTTATTCTGAGTTTGCAGCGCGATGTCACGCACGTCCTTCCTAAATAACGGAGTCGGTCGTGGATCTCTATGGTGGATCGCACCGCACGACCTCTGTCAATTTGTTCGTATCTTTTTTTGGCCCGAATTCCTTGCAGAAGATTAGGTTATTAATGTGGATTCTCTTGGTGTTCTCACTTATTTTTTAATAACTACGTAAAAACCTCGTTTTAGCTTCGGCTTATGAATCATTATCATCAGCCATTTGACGCGCACTGCAGGACATAGACCTCGGTCATGGTTTTCCAACCTTCCGCTTGTGCCGCCCGTATCCAGCGACTCCCCGCCACCGTAATCAGGGTTGATATATTTACTGCAAGCGTCACACATCAAAACAGACATAACATTGGTAACCTAGCGATATTTAAATCGGTGTCAGTCATGTATCGGGATATGATTATAACCGGCCAATACATGTGCATATACCACCTCCAATACACCCTCTTAATCTATCACGTACATGCGTGGACACTTTTGTACTCCTCTGTACATAGTACATTAAATAAATATTGGCTCAACAACATAACTGTACCAACTGTCCTCACATGTATAACACTGATTAATATAGTTGAACAAAATCGAATATGCATAACAAAAGACAATCTAGAAAATAATTCTATTAACCTATACAAAGCACTGATAAAAATACATCTATCTAAATGTACGTAAACAGTACCTAACCCGCCCTCTTAATAGAATAATTATGAAAGAGATAAATCCTTCAAAAAATTCTTCAGCTTCGGGCCATTGACACTTTTAGTTAAGATGTCCACTATCATTTTATCAGTTGGCATGTACTTTATTTGCACTTTATTAGCCAGTACACACTCTCGAATAAAATGATACTTTATATCAATGTGCTTCGTTCTATTATGCATCATTTTGTTTGCTGCAATTTTATGTGCCGACTGATTGTCATTAAAAATTACTACAGCTTTACTATCTTCCGTAAGTAAAGCGCTTCCTTTGAAGCTTGACTCAGTCCTACATATTCTGCTTCTGTGGAACTCAAGCTAACGGTAGCTTGTTTCTTGCTCTCCCATGAGATAATATTGTACCTAATTTGAAAATTAATCCAGTGAAAGATTTTCTATCCAATGCCCTACCCCAATCTGCATCTACGTAACCAAGTAAGTTTAAGTCACCTGACTTTCGAAAAGTAAGACACAGATTTGAAGTTCCTTTCAAATACGTAAGGACCCGTTTCGCGCACCTAAAGTGTACTTCGTCATAGCACGAATTAAACTGCGAAAGTACACTTACCGCGTGTGCAATGTCCGGTCTAGTATTACACGCTAAGTAATTAAGACAACCTATCAAATTTTGATATGGTAGTTGACAGGAGGAACTCGATCTCTCCAATTTCATAGCTACTTCCATTGGGGTAGTAACCGGCTTCGCGTCTGTCATGTTAAAGTCATTCAAGATACTTAGAATGAACTAACTGTTCCTGATCGAGATAAATAACGTACTTATCTCGTCTCAGCCTCATGCCTAAAACATGTCTAGCCGCACCTAGATCTTTCACCTTGAACTTGTCAAGCAAACCTGCCTTTAATTTTTGCTTTTCCTGTTCACAATTTCTAAATACGAAAATGTCATCAACGTATATGACGACTATCAATTTTTTGTTGTCTTTAAGCTATTTTTCATACAAACACGGTTCTATTTTTGATTGTACAAAGCCTATATTTAACATTTCTTTGTCTAACTCTTTAAACCACGCATTTGATCCCTGCTTTAAACCATACAACGAGCGCTGCAGCTTACATACCATGGTTTCTTGACCTTTGGTGACTGCTCCCTTGGGTTGAAGCATGTAAATATCTTCCTCAATCTTCCCATACAAAAATGCAATCGTGAAATCCCATTGGTCAATAAACCAATCGTATTCAGCAGCCAGCGAGAACAATAATCGTAGAATAGAGCTTCTAACTACTGGAGAATAAATCTCTGTATAATCTACACCACATACCTGTGTAAACCCCTTAGCCACTAGTCTAGCCTTGTACTTCGTTACCGTCGCTATCTTTCTTGACTTTGAATACCCATTTGCACTGGATGGGCTTCTTATCAGCTGGTAGATCCACTAACGTCCAAGTCTGGTTCTCCTTCAACGACGTTAGCTCCTCATCTATAGCTTTCTGCCATAACTCGCTATCAGGTCTCCTCAACGCTTCCTCAATTGTCAAAGGATCGCCTTCAAGATTGGTTTCCTTGGCATACATAACGTTGCAACCGTACCGTTCAACTGGTCTGCGTTCTCTCAGAGGATACCTCCTTTCAGGTAGGTCAGGTATATTCACTTCATGAGTGATCACCTCGTCAGGTACGTGCTCAAATATTACAGGTTTAGATACTTCCATGTTCTCGCCGACCACGTCGTCACGGAACACATCATCGTGAGCCTCCGATACCTCGGAACGAGTTTCCACAGATACTCTAGGTAAACTGGACTGTTCAGTGTCCTTCCTGAGATTCTAACCGCATACTGCGATCGCCAACCCGCCTGCCAAGCGTGGCGATTATGGCAAAACCCCTCATGGTTAGGAAAACCATGAGGGAGACCTGTGTCCTGCAGTGGGCGTCAAATGGCTGATGATGATGATGATGGAGGCAAATAGTTATTCACTAATAATAATAATAATTTAATAGTTTACCTAATAAATAATCGCGATTAGACTCGTGAAGTGTATAACTAAATAGTTATCCAGTCCTTTACTTACACTAACAGTGCCATACCTCTTGCTCCTGCACCGCAGCGTCACGTCGTTCATTAGACCGTGTCCTGGACTCAACTGTTAACCTTAACTCACTGGCACAGCTTTTGTGACCTCAGTTAACGGCAACAATCTTTGCGGTATTGTCGTATTGTGCAGTTACCATCGTTTATCTTCACATCTTCTCTCTTGAGAACTCAAAATGCACAGGCGTGACGTTAAACAACACTGACAAATTTCGGTATCGTATTTCACCAAAACGGAAATTGCTGCTGCGACGAATACCTGTAGTTTCTGTAGCCATAATATTTATAACAATAATAGTTTGTTCCTAAAATGGACCGTCGTGACTAATCGCAATAGGTAAAGTATAAATACTTACAGCTGGTAAGGAGACATGATATGATGTTGTTAATTCAACCCCGTCCCTCCCCTTTTCTATTTTCAACCAGGCTTTGCATAGCCAGAATTAGTTAAATAACCGCACTAGCCAGAATTTCTCGATAACGAAGAGCAAAGTTTATGTTACTTATCTTCGCCAATTGTACTTGTCAGTACAGGCCTATTCCGATTATTAATCGTCGTGTATCTCATCGTGTGATGATCAAAAATATATTGTTTTATGTAATTGCGTTCTATCGTTAAGACCAACAATTAACAACCAAGTCGTTTCTTACTTTATCTAACATTTTCATTATAACCACAAGTTGATCCAAATCTAACATTTTCATTGTCACCACACGTTACTCCAACAGGTACAGTCCACGTACAGTCAAAAGCACATTATCACATACACTCTGCTCAGATACATTACGAGCTACCTTGTAAAATGTAAAGGTTAACCAACTGTCCATTATTATGACGGTAGAAACCTCCTACCGTAAATTTAATGGAAATGCCGATTCAATTGGTCGTGATAATGACAGTAAAATGTCATTTATTTTATGCAGCCTGCATTAATTAATCTTTGCTGAACGAAAACCTCCGTTTTCTCAGTGGAATAGAAATTTTATAAACGAATGTTGTAGAATTGAGAGTTTCTCCAAATATATTCTTAAGTATCGTTCTGTTTCATAATTTTTTGAGAAATCTGAAGTTACAGACTCATAATTAAGTATTTTCTATATGATATTCTGAATTCAAAAACCGGTGGTAAGTGTATATTACTTCTGATGCTATAAAAAATTTCGTTGAAGACTTTTCACAGTATAAAGTTCCAATAAACACTATTAATCCTTCCTGCAGAAAATTCCTACGTGACAAAATTACATAGAAAAAACATCAACGCGCTCCCAGAACTTACCCGCGCGTCGAAGTAATAAAACCTCGATTTTCTTTAGCGTTATAAAATTTCCAATAATCTCAGTTATTTTTCCTAAGAACCATCAAGGTGTGTGTTTCTTTTTAGTTAAATACTCGCAACTTTTTCTCTCTATATTTTTCTTGAGCGGTAGTAACACATCGAAAGAACGCTTGCCTCGCATTCGAGAGGTCTTGGGTTAGACTCCATGATTATTGATTAAGTAGTAAGAAAGTCATTTATAAAACTATAAAAAAAAATTAAAATAAAAAATATATCAAACATTACATACAATAGGTACAACATTCAATACGCAAATACAGTTTTACAAGGCTAGGTAGTGTCCTGACCCCTAAACTAGGATAACCTGCATCTTAGGAGTCACTTATTTCCTTTTAGTGCAATAACCACTGTTAACTATTACAATTCATGATTATAATGTGCCTCCAAAAAAATTTAATTTACAAAATTGTACCATAATAATTATGTTTAAAATAACCTGCTTAACGAATATGTAATAGATATGTGTGTGTATGTGTGTGTGTGTTAGTATTGTGTCGTTCATGTACGAAGTACGAATAAGACACGTTTCCATGCAATGAACGAAAGGAAATGTTTCCCTGTGCTAATCGGACATTCGGTCTATTCGTTCACTGCTCTCGCGATCTCGGGCTGGCTGAATGAATAAATGAACCGGGGTGAACGAACATGGCCGAGAGCGAACGATGGATGCATGTTAATCAATGACCTTGTATTAGAAGGTCATTGATGTTAATCGATCACACAATCACATCACAGATAATGCTCCGTTCGGTCTTCCTTCGTTCAGCCGGTCGGTCTTTTCTGAACTATAGACGTGTGTACGTATGTCGTATAGCAATAAAGATTGTTTTTGCTTGTTTCGTGTTTTGTTTACATTCCTGTCAATTCCGCTGGTTCGCGCGCTAATCCAAGTACTCTTGTAAAAGTAATACTGTGTTGTTTTCTTGATGTTAGTTTCTCGAACGAATAAAACATATTTTCACTGTGTTGTTATAGTATATTATTATGGTGAAGGAGATTTCTGTTTCGTACGAAACAGATTTTTGGAGATTTCTGTTTCTGATTGTACGTACAAAAAAGAAAGTACCTACTCCAGCAAAATTTTTTTTTATTAATTTTTATCATAGTAGTATTAGTATATAATGGTGGAATGGCAACATTAAAAAATATTAACCATAAATGATGGCTGAAAGGTCAAAATGTCAACGTTCAGACAGTTATTATATCGTGTCCTAATAGTACTAATAAACCGTACTAGTACATTGTTTCAAATGTAACAGTACGGAGCGATCTTTAAAATGTCCGAGCAGGCCCAATACTAGTGTGTGTGAGTGTGTGTGCGTGTGTGTGTGTGTGTGTGTGTGTGTGTGTGTGTGTGTGTGTATGTGTGTGTGTGTGTGTATGTGAGCGTGTGTGTATGTGTGTATGTGTGCGTGTGTGTGTGTGTGTGTGTATGTATGTGTGTGTGTGTGTGTGTGTGTGCTATTGCGACGGTCCGCACTGCCTTTGCAATTTGACCGCCACTTATTCGCAAATTACTGTAGGAGAACATAACAATCCTTTGCATTGTACTATAATCAATAAACAAACAAAGATTTGCTGTAGTACAAGAGTATTTTGTTAGATGGCGTCTTTTTGCAATAAATATTAATGTTTATTTTTATTTACATTCTTCGACCAAGTAGTGGATGTATTAGCAAAGGGCAAGATTAAAAGATCAACCGGCGTGCGTGCATTCAACCACTAATGAATGTTGAGGAAACGAAAGTGATCTGTCAGGACCGTGGCAAGTGGCAGCCCCTAGTCTCTGCCTACCCCTCTGGGATACGGGCGTGAGTTTATGTATGTATGTGTATAGTTTTTATTTGTGGCAACAAGATCCAATATTTTTTCATTACGAAATTTTAAAAATAAGCCGTTTGGTTTCTCAATCAACAAACGATTTAATTTTCTACAACAATTCCGTAATAGATTCTAACGTTCGCTAAATTAACACTATTGGTTCTGAAACAAACAAAACCAACAGTGACAAAAGTTGGCTGTATGCAAAGTTGTTGATGCCAATGTATCGGCAGGAAATAAAAGTAAAGAAAAAAGTCAAGTCAAGGGCATTGGTTAGATAACTGGTGTTTCATCATCATCATCAGCCACTTGACGCCCACTGCAGGACATAGGCCTCCTTCATGGTTTTCCTAACCATGAGGGGTTTTGCCATAATCGCCACGCTTGGCAGGCGGGTTGGCGGTCGCAGTATGCGGTTGAAATCTCAGGAAAACGCTGCTGCTCGTCTCCTGGTACCTAATGTATTTCCTTAGTCGCCTTCTACGACATCCACGGAAGGAAATTTAGTGACGCTATTCTTAATCCGGCGCCACACGGAACGGTGGTGTTGGATATGTGGTGGATATAACACCACCAATCGGACAGTTTTGTAGTAGTAAATTTTAGCTTGAATTCATCATATAAAGTAACTTGTTAGGTAGAGTTTAAAACAACCAATTCAAATAAACCCATAATAAACCAAACCAAATGAGAACTTGAATCTATAAACCAAAAACCAGGCACAGAGCCTACGAGTAAGTAAAATTGTGAGTGTAAAATCTATATCCAATACTATGTACAAAAATAAACTAAAATCATATTTGTATCAAATATCTACTTTAACTAAACGAGGTTAATTATTACTGTTAATTCTAATGTCTGTTAAACTGTTTTCACTAAAATCCGTTTTAAATCTCAAATCGATTACTTTTTTTTTTCTGTTATTTGTTATTTCTCAACTCCCTGAATAGTCCCTGGTTACTATTTCACAGCAAAGGGTCCTATTTTTTAGACTAGACGATCACATTTTGACCAAAGATTAAAACTTTCTTTTAATTTAGTTACAAAAAAATTGCTCTTTTACATAGTACACATTTAACTTACACAGAACTAAAATAGAAAGCTTAGGTACTCATTCTATACTTTGTTATCTCCTATAGAAGAACCCTATGTTAGACATTCAACGGAGGCAAAGATGGAAGGTTGCAGCGAAGGTATTTCACCTTCGGGAACCAGCGATTATTACTGGCAGAAGTAAGTATAAAGGAGATTGCCTAGGTTTGATTAGGTTTGATCAGGATGATATGTATGATAAGATAACAAAGAATATTCTTTATTTTACACTAGAGCACATGACATGAAAATTAGAAAAATACACACTACAATTCGCGGCCTTATTTCTAAAAGCAATTTCTATGTCTTTTTGATTTTTTTATGTATCTCGGGGCTGGGTGTTGCAGTGTGTGTGTATGTGTGTGCGTGTGTATGCGTGTGATTAATTTTTAGTAGCAATACCACTCGCCAACTTTGAAGGTAAACATCGTGAGGAAACCTGAGTTCCGGAGGTGTCCACATACCTCAACAATTAAAATCTCCAATCCGCGGTTATCATACTCTCTCTCTCTCTCTCTCTCTCTCTCTCTGAGAGAAAGCCCGTGTCTACGGTTGGACTTACGTAGGCTACATATACCCCAGCAATACTTGCGATTTTTCTAGACGTACAGAAAACTGTCACGTAACTCGTTTTCCTCTTTCAGAACCGAACGTGGTCTAAGAGCGTACATTGGTCGGGGAAGAAGTCTTGGCAAAAGGTACCAGGCGCTAGTGTGACGCTGTACCAGGCTTACTATGACGAGAGACTGCCTCAAAGATACGTACGGATTCTGGCGTCCTTTCCTGGTAAGTACTGAAACAAAATAAATTACTGAAAAAGCTTGCATGCTTTTGAACATAAAATATATTATTCACTGTTTTACAATTACTTTTTCGAAGGCATTTTATAGAGAAGTCTTCCAGTAGGACATAAACATATAAAATGTGTTGGTACCTTGTCTAGTATAACAATCCAAGTGAGTGACTTCTTATTTTTAAATGCAGATGACTGGATGCGGTTATTAAACCTTTAACGCCGGACACACGCCTGCTACGCAAATTAAAACTTCCGTTGTAGTCATGAATTAAATATAATTTGCGTGGCTCTCTTTAGGAGCAAATGTTAACGTAGTATTTTAATGCTTAGATGCAGTCTTATGTCATTAAAGAAATATAGTAAACACTGACAATCAATATCACAATTTTAACAAACTCCACCAGTCATATTTAGCTAACTTGGCTATCTAAACTTATTTACACTTTCTACGCTTCACAAATCATTTGCCGATTAAGTGAACCTTGCAGGTAAGCCACTTGGGTGCGGATTTTTACGCTTAGATCATCAAATTACATCGTTACAGAAACGTCACTTAGATCTCAAGCGGGCTATTTTTGTGCTCGATACATACAACCTTTACTTTGTGACCAACCCCAAAATTTTTGGAAATAAATAACATGTTTCATACTTTCCATACAACATTTTAAAGCAACATTTACATTAGTAGTAGTATATTATGTTGCACTGGATTTCAGAGTTGGTCCCATAAAAAGTTGTTTATATTAATGACTTGAATAACCCCCTTTAGTTATACCAGACCGTTGAGCAATACCATGTGTAATCACGCTTCTACAATAAATACCGATATTTCAAATTAACTAAATCTTTCAAACAAAATATATTTTTTTCATTTATACCTAGCTATCTCATTGAGCCATGGGCACCAAACAAAAATTACATAACTTAATTATACGTCTAACAAGCTTGTCGGATTAACTGACGATTATAATTGTATCACTAATTTGTGCGATACTGTCGAGAAAATAGAACTTTTCGTGAATGAAACCTAATCTAATTATCGATTTAACGGAGTTGTGACAGAACCTAGTAAAAACAAGAAAACAGACGCATCGAATTGAGCTCCTCCTCTTTTTTTAAAAGTCTGTTAAAAACAAGCTCGGAATTCTACTCTTATAGCTTGAATAGCTCTTTTTAAAATTTTCTTCTTAAATTCAGCAACAGCAATAGCGTGATTTTTCAAGGATCTTCGAATAAAGTTGCTCTGCCTGTTGGCCGTATTCAGCATACTAACTCTTGTATCCACCTTAAGTAGAAGCAGCGGTGGGCGCGTGCCGCAAGCGCTCCTGTATGTAATTATACGGTTCAGGATATTCCGCGGAGCCATTCCACCTATTATGCCATTAAACCGAACCTATAAATAACATTTGATTCTAAAACCAACTTCTCAACTATCGATCACAGGTTAGGGGTAATATATTCATAGCTTTAGGGCTTTTCATTAAATGTAAGAAGGTTATTTTTTATTCTTGGCTTGGCAAAAACTGTAGGCCACCTCAATTATGTACATGCTATAATTTTATCTTACAGTAATATGCATCATCAGGGCTCATATACCTTCATCGATCGTTCTTAAAATACAAAAGGTGAGAGATAAAATGAGAAAAACTGCATAGTAAATTAAAATGTAAACAAACTGGAGATAACGCGTGGGTGCTTTGGTTAATGAAGAAGTTAATGAGAAGCAAAAAGTACTTACAAAGTGCAATCTAGCCTTATAAAGACATCAAGGAAGGGAAAGATAAGCGTTGGCCCGTATATTTCTACAATCGGTGCTGGATTCAATTTAATCGTCTTACTGAACTATGGAATTATTGATATGGTCTCGCCTTGGAGCTTAAAAAAATAAAATAATGTCACTTATATCTGAAAAATATTAAAAGAATAATCTGAATAGTATTAAAAGAATAACAATTTAGCTAATGAGGTACTTTATTTTAAAGCATTTCCAGAGGTAATTTAATAAGATCGGAGTATCTTTTTTACAAAGAAGCACTTAAAATATCTTACGCTGCGCACGGTTCTCGAACACAAAACATTCCGCACGTTTTTGTCGGTGAAAATTTGCTCTTACAATAAGTGAGAGACTTTGAACTATTTACCATAATCACTTCGTTTCACATTTAGCGAAAACAAAATATTCGAAAATATGTATTGAAGGTAGAAAAGTCGTCCATTACAAAAACAGACAAGGTTTTTTGATCGAGGACAGAAGGCCATCGAATTCGCTCTCGTTCGACGTGGCTTTTTGTAGCGTTCATTATTGTCAGAGTATACGCGGACTTCCATTCCACGGAGCGATAAGAGCGTACTCATTTGTCACTCGGCGTGCGAGGACGTCTTGTAAATTCCATTCCAGTAGAGATAAACGCAACTTGGACGTTGTAGCTGCGGAGGGACTCGGACAGTTTGAATAAAACACAAACAATCCCCTACAGAATCCCTTCCTTTATCCCGGGAACATTTTGTATAGAAAATATTTATTGTACTTATTTGCTTTGTTTTAACGAAGCAACATATCTGCTCCGACGTCGAATAAAAGCTTCTAGTAGAGCAAGTATTATATTAAAGAACTGTCCTATCTCAGTAAACAATTCCGTTTAAATCGCAGAACGGTAACTTGTAACTGGTTTTCCACAGAAATAGATTGGCAATTCTGCCCCTTTCCTTTATAGGAAACGATCGCATCCCGGCGAGCGAGCTGCAATCTCCACGACCGTTATAATGATAACTTTTAAGACCACAGTGCTGGACTCCGCGAGTCTTCGTAAATATTGTATTTACTAACAATATACTCGACTCTCATAAAATTATTGCGAAGCGATCCGTTACTGGGCAGAAACCTTTTGATTTGTGCAATTTTCTGCAATTTTTGTTCCCACTTTCTGTAGATTAGTGAACATTGCATTAATTTTTTATTACTTTGTTTTCAGGCCACTACTATCCAGTAGAAGAACAACTCTATTGTCAAACTCGACTGAGATACCGCGAAAATTCCGACGACCCTTCAGTCGAGGTAGTCGCGGCGAAGCCACAAGAAATCTGGTACGAACAATGGAACCCTAACTCAGACTTTGTTGACACACCGCTGCTGTTATCCTGTCCACTGACAGAGCCATTATACGGACCGTCAGTAGTATCAGTTGTGACAGAGACATGTGGAGATCCTTACAATGCATTTCTAATAGAGCCAACTAAAAGTGCGAGCTACAAGAGAAAGTTTACAGTTTGCGTCAAGGACTTGAACTACGAAATAGATATTTCAAGAGATCTGATAGAATGGATTGAAACTAACAAAATTCTTGGCGTTGAGGCCATAGATATTTACGTTGACTCTATACACGAAAAAACAAAGGAGATTTTAGAATACTACCATAGTACTGGCTACGTTAAACTCTTTCATGTTCCCATAAACCACAGTCCACAAAGTTATCTTTGGCAGCGAAGACGAGATCACATAATTACTTACAACGATTGCCTATATAGAAATATAGGAGAATCCGAATTCATCATACCTTTAGACATAGACGAAATAGTGCTCCCGAAGATTGCTGACAATCTTTCTGAACTAACAGAGAGATTCATCCAGCACGGCTGGAATGTCACGAAAAGTTCCGCGGCGGTAGTACAAAACGTGTTCTTCTTTAACTTTATGCAAAAGGGCAGTGATGACTATAAAAACACTTCCAACAACAGTGACGTTTACGTGAAACGCGATGACGTGCGGATAGGCAATGAACTTTCAGAGTTAGATGAGGATATTTTAGGTAACCAAGTCATAGATGTTAGGAGTGCGAGTGAAAAGTTTAGATATAAATGCAATAAAGACTATGTTCCTCGATTAGTCCGTCACGTGACCAGATCGGCTCTCGTGTCGCCGGAGGGATCATTCAGCAAGAGTCTGATGGCCACCAGGCACGTGCTGATGGCCTTCAACCACTACCCGCTAGCCAGTGTGGGCTCAGTCGACCCCTCTCCTTCTGATTACTGGTTTGCGCCCTTTCGAGAAGTGCAACTCAATCATTATAAGGTAATTGGAAAGTTTTGAAACTCTTTTCAGTCCCTAATATTCTACTTTAAGTTTTTCTATTTAGAAATTATATGAAATGTGATTGGTTTGACTTTTGGAACAGTCAACTATTTTAATACATACTAGATAAGAATAGAAAGAAACAAATGCATTATATTGTTACACAAGAACGAACTAAAAATTAAGTAGAAAAGTAATAACAAAGAAACTACAAAAAATATATTTAATTTCATTCAGTTTTTACAGACAGTAAACAAACCGTTGAAAGAAATAGGGAAGCAATATGTCTAGGTATTTAGTTCTCTGTCTTATCTCAGTTGCCACAAAAGGTACCTGACTCAGCACTGTGCTGAGAATGTGATCCCTCAGCGCTGCTACGGTAAGTCATAATTGTACTACATAGTGCGTTAAGAGTGGCAAGAAACAAATAAATACTTAAATGAAATCAAAGTACTATAGATTAAAATAAAAATACCCGTACACCATACTGGCTACAGCTGGATGAGAATGACCAAGAACAGAAAGAAGTGGCGTGTCTTGGAGGAGGCCTACGTCCGGTAGTGGATAAGTGTGGGCTGATTGATAGATAATTATTTTAACATACTTTTTTTTTTGCTGTTAGTAATAAGGCCGCCAATTGTACCTTTTTTGCAATTGCAGTTAATAAAGAATATTCGTATCTTATCTATATCTTATCCTATGTATCTGGAATGGTTCAGCCAAGTACCAGCTTATGGCTTTGAACGCGATTGAGCGCCGAGCTACCTACGAGTATCAAGTTAATTGGAGATGAGGAATTGACGAAGGCAAGATTACGGCCTCTGGAGCACCGTAGTGGAGTCACTTGCCTTTCCGTTTTCTACGAGATATATTTTGGAGTGTGCACAAGGACTACATGAACTTATACCCCCATCCCCTTTCTTCCATCGGAAAACCAGACGGCCAGCTGGCTCATATGCACGCATTCGTTGTGTGAAATTCCGAGAATTCGCACCAAGCGATTCGCGAATCCTTTTATATTAAGAACGGCAAAGATGTGGAACGCCTTGCCGTCGTCTGTTTTTCCAAAGAAATATAAAACCTGGGTGGCTTTAAAACTAGATTCAACCGGTATTTAACAGGTAAACACGTAACATCTTAGACCACGTCCTTATTTACCGTCAGGCGTGACTGGGGTCAAGTGTCAACCTGTCCCAATAGAAAGAAAGAAGCTTATATGAATTAAAGAGAAAAAAAATTAACTTAATTTAATATAGGTGAAAATAAGTGAAATAATAGGGAAAAGGCAGATAGCAAGACAAGATACACGTACTTATATATATTAAACTAACTTACAAACAATAAATTCACAATATACTAGACTGATTTACAAACAATAAATTCATTTTATGTGAACCCCAAATAGAGAACAGCAAAGCCTTTGATAAAACGATTGAACTCAAAAGCGCTGATAAACCTCTCACCACTCCCTTTATTCCTCTCTGTGATTTTATGTAAAAGTAAATAAACGAATTGGACTGAATTTACATGTTTCTTCTCTGCACCAGGAGGCGTGCAACAGCACGCTGGTGCGCGAGTGCGCGCTCTACGAGCGGGCGACCGTGGAGGACACGTCGGCGCTGCGCCTGCGCACCCGGCTCGCGGCAGCACTTGCGCGCGCGCCTTGCCTTGAACGAAAATAAAGCATTCATTTTTTTACAAAAACTCAAAGCCTTTTCGTCTAACTACCCTCCCTCATTGAAGAAGTATTTAGAAATATTAAAATTCATCCGTCAGTTAAAAATATTAAAAATAGGGAGATTAAATTCCGAAGTGGAATTGTGTTAATGTCGAAAACAAAAAGTGTTATCTTGTATTTCTACTTGTATCAAGTGTGTGCACGTGAGTGCAATTTAAATAACGCAAAATCTGAAATCTGTTTCTTCAGTATCGGTAAATTAAACCATTTCCAACAAGCAAACGTTAAAATAATGTCTCATAGGAATTATTTTCCGATGCCAGAACAGGTTAAATCACTTCCTGGAGTTAAACCCACGTAGAGTAAGATGCTGCAACCCGTATCGAGCTCGATACAGCTATTATGTTAAGATTACTGTACAACCAGCAATAGATGTTAAGTAAAAATTTCCAATGTTTCCTTTCTGATACATTAAATGCCAGTATCTAAGCAAATCCTGGCAAGAAAGTGGGGGTGGCTCGGCCACGCATTCCGAAGGTCAGACCAACATCCAACCAGACAGAGCCTCTCGTAGTAACCTCCGGGAAGGAGAAAGAGGCGGCGTAAACGACGGCGTTTACACACAGGCACATAAACATTGTGTATTATATTAAGGTTTTTTTATTTTTTTGAATAAATAATTTTAAAAAAAACATAAATTGTTTCTGGCCCCATACTAGGATACCCTGTGTCGTGGGACCTGGCGCCGATCAGTCACGTTTGAGGCGAAAATACTTGGATGGTAAGACTTCGAAGTCGTTGCTCAAGACCGCAGCAAGTGGAGCTTTCTGTATAAAAGCCCAATGTCCCTGATGAGGGACAATAGGGTATGCTAGTAAGTGCCAGTATGAAATAGAAAGTGGTAAGTATCTCGATGGCGTGCAATAGGAGAGGTCTAGATCCAGCAGTGAACAGGCCGATGATGAAGTATATAATCCAAATAACTTTACTATTGAGTGTGTATGCTAGAAAATTATACAATGACATGAGTGCTACGTCTAAAAACACTCGTCATGGCAATTTATTCTCGTACATATCTCCAATATGTAATTTATAAGAATTACATTAGCGGCCATCAACATGTTACCATGGAGTAGATGCGCAAACGCAATATCCATCACTCTATCTCGATCTGAATTGATCTGAGAGCATAAAAAATATTGTGGTTTTGATTAGAAGTAGCAACAAAAAAGGTTTGTTGTTGTCATTTCTTACTGCTTAACAACAGTGGTCTAGGTGGGGCGACTACTTATGTGCCACTGGGAATATTCCTAGAAATCAATTATTATGTACTTTATTGCATTAACATACTGTTTTGTACATAATTAAGCTCAATGCTACTTAGTATACCTAGCAGATAACCTAGTTGTTAAACTAACTGCTAATGAAAACTTGTTAACATCATTAGCAGGTAGTGTTATTTTTTGCCATCAAGTTTGTATAAAACGATCCTATCTGTACTTTAAGTCCAAGCACCGATTTTCATGAAGGTATTAAAATATCATTTTCTCAAACATGCTTGGAAATTTGAGCATTATTTTGACAACCGTCTTCGCTAACAGCAGCTGGCAAAGTCATATGAAAATCCATATCTGTGTTAGCGGCCAAATGAATTACATAGTAAACTCAAAATGGAACGATATTTTACTACAAAACATGGCAACCAAGGAGGTAACTTATCAAAGGTTTTATTTAAATTTCGAACTGGCTTGCAAATAGAAAGCTGTTTATTAAAAAAAAACAAATTAACACTTTAACGCGGTAAAAAATCTTGTTGTTCGTTGTTCGTCATTGATTTTCAAAAGTAATTGTATTTTCAAATAAAAAGTTCTGCCTTACCTAGACACTTAGTTTTAATTTCCGCGCATTGTTTGAGAAAAGTACTATACAAGCCTTGCCCACAACTACGCATTGATGGACTTATCGTCCATCAATGCTTTTGCTGGCCGCTGCAGTAATGTACTATTAATACACAGCACTTGGAGTTTTCTCAATTAAAAATATTTCCAAATTGGGTTACCTATGCATAGGCTGAATATAAATAGCTACAGCTGTTGGCGAAGAGATATAACACGGTGCTGTTAAAACCACCAGAGATATATCAATAAGCTGGCCCAGCAAACGTTGTTTTGTCATATTTATTAATTAGCCTACGACGTATTCTCAGACCTACCAAAAATACACAAAAATATTTCACAAAAATCGGTGAAGCCGTTTCGGAGCAGTTCGGTAACAAACACTGTGATACGAGATTATATAGATTTTTAGATTTAATGAGAAGTCTTTATCAACAAAATATGTAACATTATTATTTTTATTATCTTTTATTTATTTATGGAGGGCTTGGTACAGTATATTCCGACCATGTCGCCCTCATCGGAGCAGAAACAACAAGTCTTAATAACTTAATTACTACTTACTTACTAGGTTACGACTACTCCCTACCTTAGGTATTATTGCTTCTTCTCTTAATACCACACAATGCAACCTTATACAGTGATAGAGCTAAATTTGTTAGAGGAGAACTTAAAGCACTATTGCAACCACCTATTTCATAAAACATTGCATTATCGTATACACTTCTTCTCTCCGCTTCGTTCCGAACACACTCCATCAACAAATGATACACGTCTTCTTCGACATTGCACTCAGAGCAATTCGGAGACTCTGTTTTTCGCATTACCTACTTGATATTTGAGATACGTCACGGGAAAATTTGCAACTTTGAAACTTTAAACTCAATATGCGGGCTGGAAGAAAGTGTCATGAAGAAATGTTTTCGGTGCAAGGCAGGCAAGCGCTAATCTCAACAACCGCAGAATGGTTATTGCTGCGGTTACCATCTTTATGTCATACTTCTCTCAGCGCTGCGCCCTGCCATTCCCCACATTTTATTATGTTTTAGGACTCACGCGCACAACGATTAACTTACACGCGTTTTTTTTTACACGTTGAAAATATGACAGTTGATATACTTTTTAACTTGCAGCAAAAGAGACGTGTAGAAAAATTAAAGTGCGTTTGAGCCCTCAAATAGTCCTTCCGATGCGGATGTTTTTAATAAGTACGTATCTATTTATAATTTTGAAACTTTTTTCTCAGTTTAAATATTTATGGAAAAAAAGCGGCTCAAAACAGGACCTTTCCAACCATCTCCAAACGGCATTCTCACAATAATACTAAGCTTTGAATATTTACCATGCACGGCAATTATCTGTCAATCTTCATTTTGATTGATGGTAGCTCTCAGTAGCCTTGTTTAATTTTAATGTCCAGTCAAGTAGCAATATTTCATTGTCATAAAATTTCGATCTATCTCAGATACCTTTTGCAATACGGGTATGCAGATGTAGTTTCGTCACGGGATAGTAAAAGAGACTTAAAGCTAGGACCAAATAGAGAATAAAATAGCTTAATCTTCGCTATAGATCACCTATCCCCAGCGAAGGTACATAATAAATACACAAACCATCCGGGTTCATCGCTCTATCCTGCACCCACCTCAAACTATACTTAGTAGGCACCCTAACACTGCTCCCGGGTCGGTGAACTGGGCAGGCTCGCTCTAGAGCCGCAGATTCGCAGGATACGATAAATTTCAATAGTGCATTGACTGCATTACTGCACCGTCCTTTGATCGTTAGACGGCGGGAAGTCCGCTATAAAACCCGATACAATAATTGCCGCCAATGCTCATTTGACTTCCTACACTACAAAATAAGCTTCATTGCGGTTCAGGTTTTGAATTACGTTTTATGGATAAAAGTTTATCTGCCCAATTCTGTAACGGGCAATGGGAATATAAATAAGAGGTGAATGACATTTTATTAATGTAGTTTATTTTGAATGGCATAGTGTGACGCAAGCAGCACACGTGTTGCCTCCGAGAGGGGGGTCTCGCGGCGCAGATGGGTTAGGTTCGATTCTGTTTACCTGTAATTGCATAAAATCTTTTTATATTCTAGATTCTCATCGTACTTAGGACTAATAAAACAAGGCAAAATAATGCAACGTACGTACCATACTTAGCAGTCGACTAGCATCTTACTTTATCCAAATTGCTCGCGTATCTAAGTAGGTACTCAGAGCCACGGGCAGTCGTAAGTAATTTATAACAAGTACAGCCCCAAGTCTGTACCTACAATTCCTTGATAAAAATCATATCACGTAAGTATTTTTTCATGTTTTATTTTCTTTCAAGATTACACCACTGCATTTAGCAAGTCGTTAAGATTTAAGATTATAATACGTAAATCGTAATATTCTCGTCATCATCCTGTACTTTACAACTAGATCACTCTCTTTTATTCCCTGACCTAGTTATTACTATTACCTGCATATATATCACACATTAAAGTTTGAGGCAATAATTGCACTTGTTGTGTTGTTAAAGCCAAGTCGGTGGTATGATCCATGCAGGTCGCAAAATGTTCTGGCGATGTCTCGTTTCCAATTAGCGTCTTGAAACTTTTAGAGGCCAACGTTAATTGCATTTTTTTATTACTTTGGGAATAAAAGTCTTAATAAACGGGGTTGGAGCGTCTCACATGTCCTTGTGAAACCTTCGCTGATTTCTCCCCTTTCATTTTCTTTACAAGGTTATTGCTGATTGTTGTTGAAAGCCAGCAACGAGCGGCCATTTCAATTTAATGAGCGTACTTAAAAGGTTTTCATTCGAGCTTCATGTTATACTCTATTCCAGAGACACTTTCCCTGGATATAAACTTTGTTAAAAACCTATATTTTAAAAACCTATATAGAGGCTAAAAATTCCACCCATGCCGGGACTTGAACCCGCGACCTCTGGCTAACCGTGCCAGCGCTCTCCCAACCGAGCTAATGGGCAAGTGCAGGCATCGGCAAAATTTCGAACCTCTTTACAAACTTCTCTGTATTGCGTACATAGAACTTAAAACTTTACTTATAAACTTTTTTTTAATACTACCAATGATGAGAAATAAAAAATACGTTTATGTTTTTTTTAAATCGATGAATGTCCTAGAATCAGCAAATAATTGCACTCTCAGAACACAAAAAGAAGATTGCACTTGATAAGAATGATTGAGTGTCACTAACGAAATCGTCCATTCTCAACAAGGAAGGAAGGATTCCGCCAGCGGAACTCTCTACCGAAGGCAATCAGGGATAGTACAAGTGTGTCACAGTCCGAAGCAAATTGAAAGAGCACTTTATCTCTAATCTATAATCAACATCATCATCATCAGCCATTTGACGCCCACTGCATCATCGGACATAAGCCTCCTTCGTGGTTTTCATAACCATGAGGGGTTTTACCATAGTCGCCACGCTTGGCAGGCGAGTTGGCGATCGCAGTATGCGGTTGGAATCTTAGGAAGAAATTGCTGCCCGTCTCCTCCACGTCCACGGAAGGAAATGGAGTGACGCTATTCTTAATCCGGCGCCACACGGAGCCTATAATAAGATTATGTTATTCATGTAAGTATATCTTAGTAGTCTGTGTAATATATTGATATGTGTATTTATTATTTTTTAGTGTATATAATAACGTTTTAATTAAGTGTATATTTATTTTATATTTATGTAGACATTCGTGTAAGTTGTATGTATGTATTATTATTAATTATTAATACGTTTATTGGACAAAAGTAAAAAATACAATGGCAATGACAATGTATATTAGTAAGTAGTATTTTATATTGAAATGTAGCTAGCAATAGGTTTTGTTTCCACTTTATCTGCCCTACCCCGCTCTCTTTTTTAACATTCAAAAATTTCTAGGCTAGCTGGAAGAAATTTATTCTCAAATAAGTCCGCCTTTGCATATTTTTTTTATCACAAGCCTTTTATTTAAGTTTTATTTTTGTTAATGTTCTTTATTGTGCAATAAAGTGTAACAAACAAAGGATGGTAGCTTATAGAAAAATAAGCTTAACCATTGATTATTACCTAGTTATGTCACCTACTTCCTTGCTGACTCGAAAAACGTTGTTTTACCATGTTAATTATCGTATGATCAGAGCTACCAAGTATACACATGAAATTTCATAAAAATCGGTGAAGCCATTTCGGAGGAGTTCGATAACTAACACTGTAACGCGAGATTTTTATATACTAGACTAGCTGACTCGGCAAACGTTGTTTTACCGTATTAATTAGTCTGCGACCTATTCTCAGACCTACCAAATATACACAAAAAAATCATAAAATTCGGTGAAGCCGTTTCGGAGGACTTCGATAACAAACACAAGTGCTTCATGCATGTACTTGGATGCTGACACATGCAAGCAGGCTGAAAAACCACACAAACCTACTTCTCAACTCATAAGACCCGAGTAAAATGGCTCTACAGTGAAATGCGTGAATACTTTCATTTACTTCAAGTTATTCCATCAACTATCGCCAAAATAATCCTAATAAATACATTAGTAGATTTTAATAAGGCTAAGGAAATACACTACCAGGAGACGGGCAGCAGCGTCTTCCTGAGATTCCAACCGCTTACTGCGATCGGCAACCCGCCTGCCAAGCGTGGCGATTATGGCAAAACCCTTCATGGTTATGAAAACCACGGAGGAGGCCTGTGTCCTGCAGTGGGCGTCAAATGGCTGATGATGATGATGATAATATTTCTCAAGATTAGTCTGTGATTAGTATTTTGTCGTATTTAACCACGGTCTGATTACAGTACTTTATAATGACTCGCGAAGCTCATACTAGTTACACAATCGCGATGGACCCGTTAAATGTATAACTATTAAAGAAGGCACATCTGGCACGGAGCATAGGTCTGCCTTTGTTGGTATCTAACATGAATGCATAAAGGGCAAATAACAAGCCTCTCCGCATTTAAATGAAGCTCTAAAAACCTTTTGCTCTCTTTACCACGTCGCTACGACAAACATCTCACACGCACACGCAAACTAGAAACATAATTGTGACAAATTATACAATTAGACTCGGTATTCTTTGAATAGGCAGAATTAGAGTCCACCTAGGTAAATATGCCAACTATTCCCTCGAATGGCTAGCGGCGACCACAAGAAGTGACTCTCCAGCTGGAGGCCTGATTGCAAGCTCTGGGGTCTGATTATGCGCACCAAATCCTGTTGGAATGCTGACGTTTGTGACAGCAATATGTATGGAATTTGACAGTTAGACGATTGCAATCGTTCAAGATTTTGTGCGTGTAGTATAGGAACTGTTTAGGCAGCTGGACAAGCAAGCATTAACGTTGCACATTCAACTTGGTTATCTTTTTTCCTGTTCCGATTTAAACACAACCGAGTTCATTGAGTATCTATTTGATGAGTCTATGATTCTACTCATAAAACAAGGCCCATATCATTGAACTTTAATCATATTACGTATGATCATGTTAATACGTAATCAAAGTGTATTTTGAGTCAATACGTCCTAATCCAATATATGATCACAGTTCAATGATAAATAAGACCAGCAACGGATATCACATAGTAATGAATGAATGAATGAATGAAGATTGAAGATTTTTATTCGGATAAATACAGAAAAATACAAAGTTGTATTTCTGCCAAACTGCATAACAGTGGCTATAGGCTATAGGCAAAACTTTATTGGAGTACATTTCTGTTGCCGCTATAACATCAAATACTCCAAACAGAATGAAACAAATATTTAAGGGGGCTCTCATACAACAAACGTAATTTTTTGCCGTTTTTTACTCTATTAATAACGGCAACAGGTAGACGCTTGAACGCTTCATAGAATAGTTAGTTCTCTATTCGCTTCAAAAATTAATAATTAAATCAAAATAAAATAAATATTCAAGGGGGGCTCAAATATAACAAACGTGATTTTATGTGTAGATAGTAGTTCGCAACTCTTTGTGCGTGAGTCCGACTCGCACTTGGCCGGTTTTAAATATAATCATGTAGGTATAGCGATATCACTCCGATGTTAAAAACCTAACTGCAAAGTGGGTTACTCGGGGCTGCAAGTGATGTAAATTGCTTCGGCCAGATGTCACTGCCTGTACGTAATACAGAGAAATTTGTGAAGAGGCTCAAAATTTCGCTGATGCCTGTACTTACCCATTAGCTTAGTTGGGACAGCGCTGGCACGGTTAGCCAGATTTCGCGGGTTCAAGTCCTGGCATGGGTGGAATTTTTGGCCTCTAAATAGGTTTTTAAAGTTATAGACAGTATCAAACAAAAAATTCCTAATGTTATGGATGTCATAAAATAATTTTGAATGTTCATAGGATTACCAAGGTTATTAGTTCCGACTATGAACACAAATTTCGATTAGGGAAGACCGATTTCTACATTTAAAATTAATCTTTGGATGGGTATCTTTAACGGGCAATTAATTGGCCCATTTGAACTTCCAGAAACACTAAAACAAAATATATTTAATTTTTCTACAAAATTACGGTAGATCCGCAATTATTGGCCGCTCGTTACCCAGCAAAATTGTGGCTGCAGTATGATGGCTCCCCAGCTCACTCCGCAGTCATGGTGCGGCAACATATTGACGCTGCATACCCAAATAGTTGAAATAAAATGAAAATTGATTAATATTTTTTCCTTAAAGCGTGCATTGAATTTGTGGCATGCGTGCGTTAGCACATGTATTTAAGACTAAAAATAGAAAAAAAAAACTGATTTAAGAAGACTGTCATTTGTGGAAAATAGAAATAGTTGAAATAAAATAAAAATTGATTAATATTTTTTCCTTAAAGCGTGCATTGAATTTGTGGCATGCGTGCGTTAGCACATGTATTTAAGACTAAAAATACAAAAAAACTGATTTAAGAAGACTGTCATTTGTGGAAAATAGAGCTATATAAACTAAGAAAAAATATACAAAAAAATACATAATTTTGGGTCCTATGGGTAGAAATATGGGTTAAAATTTGGGTATGTTGTTAGTTAAGCTTGGTCCACTATTTACGCCACACGCTGTTTATTAGATTGTACATTAAAAATAACGATTTTTTTTAGTTCCGGACAGATGAGGATCAAATCTTTACGCGTCGGAACGTAGCGATCGGTAGTTTTTTTTTATTGGTTCTGATATGTCGGCTTTTTACTTCTGACACTTATAAATTAACATCGAATGAGGCAGTACGTTTGAAGACCTTTGCTAGTCTTGCCTACTCTTAACAGGAAATAAAAAAACTGCGTGGGTAAGATGGCGAGCGGTCACATAGATTTTTATCGAATCATTGTTATTGCAATAAAACTGCACGGTGGTTATACCGTATGTATGGTGTGCAATAAAGAGTATTAATCATATCCAATCTAAAACCAGCCCAGTACCTACATGTTGGGCCACGTGCAGTATAGGGTTCCGTAGAAAGAGGGGGTTTTATCTGTTTTACAGAACTAACAACTTCATCAACGTAATTTTCAATGGATTTTGTACGAAGTTTTCCTTTCATAAGTTGGTCGCCTATTACTCGATAACTTGTAAAGCCTAATAAAAACTGAATTTGCACGGATATTTACTCGTTTATTTTTTCATTTTACAATATTTCAACGTTTCGGTACTTTTGCAAGTGCCGTGTTCGCGGTAGATTGAGGTGACAGGCGTTAGAAAGCATTACCTGTTAGTTTACTACAAAGTTTAAGGCAAAAATAATCGAGTTTATGTAAAATAAGAGTTTTTTAGATTGAATTTTAATTTCAATCACTAATAATCAGTATTTTTGAGTTTTTATAAAATATTTTTTAAAAACTTATTTAAAAATTTTATAAAAAATTTAAAAATTGCTAAAATATTTTTGGAACATAACTTAATAATTTTTTTCGGAGGGTAGTAAACTACCAGTTAATGCTTTCGAAAAGATGCCTGTCACCTCAGTCTACCGCGACGGCACTTGCGAAAGTACCGAAACGTCGGGAAATTGTAAAATAAAAATAAACCAGTAAATATCAAGATAAAAAGTACCCAAGGTCGGGCGTGTGTGTATGCAGCAACTAATTAATTAGTATTAAACGGAAGAGGTATGTCAGGATCGTGGCAAGTGGCAAACCCTGGTCTCTGCCAACCTCTCGGGCACACAGGCGTGAGTTTAAGTATGCATGTAATATAAAATACGCGTTACGGTGCAGTGTGGAGTGAGGGCAAGGAGTGAGGAAGGGTGAGCGGAGGCGAGGGGCAAGATGCGTGCGTACTGATATGTCATTCCTGGGTATGCTCCCGGAAACGTTTTCAAGTACTGGAAACACCAGGAACGGCATGAATGAGTTTTGTTAGTACCATTGAAAACTCTTGATGTTACAATTATGATCTATGCTACAATATGATAAAATATTGTGGTAATGTAGAACACAATACATTCAGTAATAAGTGTAATAAGTATACAAATAAGTGAGAAGGTATTTATGTATATACGTAGGGCGTTAAAGTATTCAAGATGCGTGCGTACTGATATGCCATTCCTGGGTATGCTCTCGGAAACGTTTTCAAGTACTGGAAACACCAGGAACGGCATGAATGAGTTTTGTTAGTACCATTGAAAACTCTTGAAGTTACAATTGAATCGTGTGATTTTAAAACAACACAAGTCACATGTGTTTTTAAAATAACACTTGCCCATTTTTTTTTTATTAAATTTTTTACACCTACCTATTGCTTTACATTAGAAAAAAAAATTGTAGTTTATTCATACAGAAATCAATATAATATGTTAAAATATTGCTGTTGTAGATATTACTATTTGAATAAAACAGTTTTTTCTATTTCCTGCAAAGTTGTAATGAAAGGACATGTGTCGTTTTAAAATCACACGATTCAATTATGATCTATGCTACAATATGATAAAATATTGTGGTAATGTAGAACACAATACATTCAGTAATAAGTGTAATAAGTATACAAATAAGTGAGAAGGTATTTATGTATATACGTAGGGCGTTCAAAGTATTCTCGGTATCTGAACTTTTTTGTTAGTAATGAGGGTAGTTTTTGTCTATGGTTCTCTTATGACATTATCCAAGGTGAGAACTTAAAATTTTCGGCGGTTTATCATAATAAGTTTTTTCACAATCTTGCTTCGAGTGCAACAAAATGGTGGACGCGAAAATGTTGACCTTACTGCTCCACGACAACGCGCCCGTTCATTCAGCGCGTGTGGCCAAGGCTGCTATTCAGGAGTGTGATTGCCAAGAAATTAATCATCCACCGTACAGCCCAGACCTGGCACCTAGCGACTATTTTTTGTTCCCTAACCTGAAAAAAGAGCTTCGTGGAAAGCGATTTTCGGACGGTGAAGAGCTCAAAGCAGTCATAAATGATCACTTTTCACAGAAGGACGAAAATTATTTTTTGGGGGGTATGATAAAGATGATTTCGCTATCTAGTGTATTGAAATTGCAGGGGACTACATATAAAAATAAAATTATTTCAGGTTTTTCTATCTTTTCTTTCACATCTATACCGAGAATATTTTGAACGCCTCTCGTACATGGTGGTCAGGGCCTGACAATGGAACCAAAAGGCGTTGAAATTCTTTAATGCACAACATCAGATCAGTCTAGTTTGGGCTTTTATTTGATCGAGTTTATAAGTAGATGATGAAACGAAAGATGTATACGGGATCTCCCTCAACAGATAACAGCAGATCCTTCGAGTTTGGACTTATTTAATCAGTTTTTATCACGATTCACGACTTCTGCAAAACTAGATGACGAGAGTCTATTAATGGAAGGCGGATAAGGGCCTTCACTCGTTTTGAATCACTCGACTGCAACGAATGGTCCTTACCACTCGTCTCGCATGGCGATCGGTAGATTAATTGTCAAAAAACGATTAATGTGTGTTGGTACTGTTTGTCATTCTGAGTGTCAACAATCAAAAAGAGTTGACAGTATGTAGTGTTTTGTTTGTAACAAAAGACAAAGATTTTTTATTTAAACAGCCAATAAAACAAAGTGTTTTACGTTCCGTTTCTGTTACAAATTACAAATTACTGTTAAAATACAATACTTCAAATTGTACTGGCAACACTTCAGGCGAACGATTCAAAAATACGGAAAAACGACATCATGCGACTTAGAAGACGAGTGTGACTTAAGTCGTATTCGACGATACAATTTCATACGAGTGATTCAAAAATAGGTCTCCTGGTCGGACTCTTCCAACAAAAAATTATGTGAATCCAGAATTAAGTTAAAAAAACATTTTCTCATAAATTTTGTTATAGAAAGGGTTTTTTTGCAGATGTTTCGAGAACGGAACATTTATTGATTTTGAGGCGGTACGAAGTTCGCCAGAACAGCTAGTATATATAGCTAGTTTTAGACGGTGCTTTAATATAATTACAAGGCTAGCTATGTAATTGAATGCCGCCGTCTAATAAACTTCCTAGCTGTTAAATTTGATGGCTGATTTAACCTAGACTGGATGTTAGTCAGCTGCATTTCAATTTCTTCAATTTCCAAACAACCCTATTTACACATGTTTTCTTAAATTTCTCTTCATTAATTAAATTCAGGCGAGCCTGAATTATTTTGTCGCGTGCTATTGGTTCGCCATCGCTGGGCTAGTGTAACATGGTCTTTAGGGTTTACCCATTCTTTTTGTTTGCAAAGAGCTTTTCATCGTGACTGTCCACCAAGAGTGCGACAGTTCTCGTGCCCGGCGCATGTTCCATCCCGGCAGAGACGAGAGCAATGGTTACTTTATCATAAATTTATATCTGTCTGAAAGGCTGGGTAAAGGCCTTGTTACAGATGTCATTTGCTTATGATTTACAACATACGCTACTTGGAAGCGCTGGCACCAAGCCGCCGCCGCTATGGTTCCACGAACGCATTCGCGTTCAGTGTCTCTACATTTGCTTTTCTTTTTCTGAAATAACATCTTTATTGAAATTGTGTGATGAGTAATGAGTATAAATTCAAGGCTTATTGTGATTTATTGTATCTGAACATGATAGGTAAATCTTGTTTGCAAAAACTAAGTTTATTGCTTTTCTTTGGTATGTTTACTACGTTGCTTGGAAGAGCAGTAGTAGGCTAGTAGCGCATCTGTAGAACGCTGGCCTCACATTCGGAAGATCGTGGGTTCGAAGTGGGCATGTTCCAATGACTTTATTGTCTAAGTTACGTACATTGGTGAATATATAGTAGCAACACCACTTGCTAATGCCGTAGGAAAACATCATGAGAAAACCCTATCTGAGGTATTTACGTACCTCAGCGCTCGCTACGTACAATGGCCCAGCTATGAGGCTAATCGCGGAAACCTCAGGTCTAACTACGTTGCTAGGGTCGCAAATCTTCTGATCTAGAAAGCATCATAATTGATCGTCGAGCCCTAGGCTGTGCCTCGGCGCAAGTAGCCGCATGACTTTGCATCCGTCACTGCTTGTTACGTATTACTTTATTTATTCATTTCAGTACCCGAGTGGACTTGCTCGTTTGCTCTTATCAGATCCTGTACCGGCTAACTAACAGTTAAGTGCTGCACTGTATGACTGATTGCCTGGAGAAACTACGTTCACAATCTGCATAATGTACACTGGTCTGATGAATACTGTATTATATCAATAAATCAATGTGAATTTTTAATATTCGCTTTGAGTATTTCAGTTCTAAAGTATAAATAAATGATTATCCATCTATCCAATATTGTCTCTAGGCACGAAGTAGCATATTTTATTCTTTGCATTTCGTTTTGTGGTTCCACTTATCTTAAGTAATTTAAAATGCATGTATCGTAATTGATACAGGATAACAAGTGACACTCGGTATCTCGTATCTGCATGCAACAATGCACTCGGTGTAATCGAATTGATAGCATCTCGTGATTGGACAATGAGGCGTCCGTAACTACCGGTCACTTACCATCCGATAGCGCAATAAAACGCGGCGATGTTTATCGGGAATTTATTGTTTATCGTCCGCTCTCAAAAGTGCCGCCCGAAATGTCTCTAAACATGCCTATCAAACAAACCATAGCACAACCGTTCGCAGCAGCTCTGTAAGACTTAACGCAAAGTACTTTTTATTTATTTTCAGCCGTCAAATATGCACCACGATTCCTTATCGAAGTCTGTCCCACTCTATGCACCGGGTAAGATAGAGCACAACTCTCTTAAAATGATTCGTTGCTGTAATAGGCTTATGGCATTATGGCGTTTCCCACCGTAATGTATACTTACCCCGGCAGCATCCCTAGTGAGAGATAGTAGACACCAGGGTTTAGATTCGAAAGCTGTATGTGAAGGTACTCCACTTATCGGATATGTGGATTGTCTTTCGTATTTCACGGCAGCCGATTTATTTTCAGTGGCCAGGACTACCACTTCTCTGCTGAATGGTCACCTAGGCTAGCCAGGTATCTCTAGATGGGGTAATTGATTATCGGCACTTTGGTATCGATAGCCCTAATCTGCGATCGCGAGGCGCTCACAATGTTCAATAAACAAGGTGATCCTATCGCTCGTAAATGAATCAGTGCACTCTTGACGTTTTGTTCGAGAGACTGTGGCTCGAGTTGTGCGCTTCTCGAGCCTTTATCCGACTTCAGGCAGGATAATGGAACGGGGGAATTGAATTGGCAGGGACGACTGTACAAATGTAGATAAATTGAACAGTTTTTCACGATAGATGTTTAATAAGTCTTTCTTTTCTACTTTCATAGTTATGTGACTTTTGAAGTGGGTCATCTTTGTAAGTAACTCACGCTTGGAACAAAGTTGTACATTAAAATGTTCCTAAATCATTATTCTTAATACCCCTATATTCTTCATTTGAACATCAATCATTATAATGTAGGTTCCTAACCATTCGATGAAGGTAGAAGATGTCGATGAGTTGTTGTTACCTTCATTTACTAGGTAGGTTATGTTTAGACGTTCGTTCACACTGGTCGCAAATGGGACTGGGTTTAAATGTTACGACCCACGGTTGACTGCAAATAAATATGATCATAACGAGCTACGTTAGCGACTATTTGTCGGTCAAATCGTAGTTTCTGCGCGGTTTAGTGTCGCTTTACTGAGCTCATATTCATTTATTATCATATAGACTTAGCGCAGCCGGCCAGCGTACATTTCGATGGCTTTTAGACCAAATGCACTTCAGCCTATAGGATTAACATCTGCAATTTAAAAAAAAATACAGTTTTTTCAATCAAGCTAGTTATTTTGATTGAAGCTAGCTAAATGTTTTACAGTCATCATTGGGAGAGCCCATAAATCTCGATCGGGTTTGTGCGAAGTAGTTCAAATCCTAGTCATATCGTAATGATATGACTAGGATTCATAGCAAGTGGCAAACCTTGGTCTCTGCCTACACCTCCAGGATACAGACGTGAGTTTAAATAGGTATAGTACTTACTTACGTGTACCATACCCAATCCAGGCTTCATTCGATATTATATACCTACCTGCGGAACGAACCACCATAAGTGCAGCACTTGCACATCCTCCATACATTAGTGATTACGTGAATTATTAAGATACTCACTTCAAACTGTTACTTCGTATGTACGTGGGAGCGATCGGCTGCAGGATGCGAGTCATTATAACGACATTACCGATTTATATTTCGTCACACACGATTACACCTCCACACAACATCCGAGGCACTAAGCGTTCCCGTAAATTGACTTTAGTCACAGGATTAGCACATAATAGATGGAGGCATGTAGCCATCTTAACGTAATAGCCTGCATTCAGCCCTACGCTGCAATACGCTAAGCTATCATCATAGAGTTGGACCCATGCGGCATCCTCCACGCACTCAAATCCTCCACCGCCTGGTACTTCAGGACATCAACATTTTCTTGATTTCGGTCAAAATATATACATCGCGACCTATTTACTTACAACAAACTCACTAAATTTATACATAAATTTATTCTACAGTAGCGTATGAAAAGTGCAGTCGATGATTTTAGGGTTTCGTAGTCAATAGTTGCTTATATTCCGCCATGTCAGATCGTCTGTCTACTCAAAGTTGGCATAAATAACACATTAATTACGCCAACAAAACGGTAAAAAAGTTTTTTTAGTATACCTACCTGTACATCTAAATTAGGGATGATTTTTTTCCCGTCTATCACGGAGTGGACGATATATATCTTTGAATTGATCGTTTAAAAATACATTGGGTGTAGGAGAAACATGTTTCGATTCAGGGATCCGTTTGCCAAATATAAAACTTTAGAGGGCAACATTTTTATTACATGTTCATCATAGGCAGCCTATATACGTCCTACTGTAGGGCACAGGCCTTCTCTCAGGGAGAGAGTGCCCACCGCTGATTGGCGATTTCAAGCGCTGAGGTATGTGAATAGCTCAGACACTCAGGTTTCCTCACGGTGTTTTCCTGCACAGTTAGCGAGTGATATTGCTACTATAACTCAGCGGTGGTAGCCTTGTGGGTAGATTAGAGTTAAGTAAAACAAAATAATATAATAATAAAATCCTAATATCAATCAAAAAACCTCTCATTTTACGGAACCCTACACTGCGCGTGGCCCGACCTGCACTTTTGCTCAATGCCTCCCTTGAATTTGACGAGATATAGTTAAAGATCATCAAAGCAGTTGTAGATTGCTTCGGCTAAAGCACATTTTTAGATGCCGCCGGCCGAAAGACACTTCCAATAATTTCCTTAAACACCGGGTGGCGCGTTGAGCATAATGACACTCATTTCGTTCTCTCGGCCGGGTCATTCCAGACACATCAGTGCGGTACAAATCGACTCCTCTCTTGCTAAATGACCATGATTGCGGCAAAAACATCTAGTCACAATAATTACGTTAGTTAGTGATCATTACGATTAGGTCTTGAATCAGCTGAGGGTGTAGGGACGTAGGTTCATATATACTTAGTTACCTCATTGTGTCGTCATGTTATTATGTCATAATTTTATTTAAGTAATTCGATAGAGAGCATCCTATGTACTATACGTAAAGCGGACGTCAGGTCGATCTTTAGATTTTCGTTGCGAAGCTTATGCACACATTTAAAGGCTGATCTCCTGTCGACTGTACGAACTTTAAGAGTGCTCTATACAGCACGTTATTAAAATAACGCAAAACATGAAAACGGTTTCTACAGTATCGATTTCCAATAAGAAAAAGTTAAAATTCTCGTTTCTTTCTTTTTCAGAGATCATAATACTAAATTCAATATTGTTTGAAAAACAAAAAATTAAAAAAAAAGAGTGTCACATAACATTTTGCTTATTAGCATACTTACGTAGTTCAATATCGATACTGTATAAACTATTTTCAGATTTATTTCAATAACTGCATTTTTTTAACTAGTTAAATAAGCACAACAATGTTCATTTATGCAAAGAGTAGAGGTCAAAATATAGGGAGAATAGTAGATCAGTTTGGAACTACATTTATCGCTTCGGCTCGTTTTATGGGTACCATAGTCAACAAGCAACCTTTATAGTTTCCTCAAAGATGTTTAGTACCAGCATGTACAAGCAGTATTGATTCAATAGTACCAGAAAACTGAAATTGCGCATAGATATACCTATCTACATATTAATCATGCCAACAAAACGGTAAATGTAAAACTTAAAAAAATATTTTCTCGTTTACGCCATAGTTTGACGTCTCATTTAAATTTAAACTCTAGGTACTAAATTATAGTAAAATTTCTAATCATCCTCCAATTTACGACGCCACAACGCAGAAGCATGAATCTGTCAAACGCGTGATTAAAACTACTATCGAACACTTAAATCTAATCGCAAAGGCGCAATTTATTATGATTAAAGTTTTATGCAGAATACAAATCAGGGATAATAGTATAGTATGAGGTAGGCTTCAGCCGAGCTGCTGTTCCTTTTATGGCTGTTTTAGAAAGATTGCTTAGAACTTGACGAAATCTATTTATAGTAAGATTAATAGGTATTCATAAAAAAAGATAGAGAGAGTTTTATTTTCGATTGGCGATTCAACTTTTATTACAAGAAATGTTACAACTCACGCCCGTGCAAGATTTTTGCGACCCCGTAGTACATACTTTTATTTCATAAATTAAGGCAGATCAACAATAGTAATAATAACTTCATCACTTGTCCTGGTCCCAAACTAGAATACACTTTGCTGTGGTAACCAGGCAAGGACATTATAAATATGGTAATACACCCAGACGTACAAATTAAGTACGGCGGCCTCCAGTGGAAATCGAACCCACGACCTCTGTTTTTTGTAGTCAAGCATGATAACCGCTGGACTAACAAGGCAGTCAACAATTTAATAAGTAGGTAATTTTGAGAGCTCGCTAACCATGAATAAAATTGTCGTAAGTAAACTGAAAGTCAAACCAAACCTAATATTGGACCAAAGATACAATTCGCCAGTTACTAAATTAAGAATTTCAATAAGTACATTCTTAAGTACCTAACTGTCTCGTTCCTTTTTGAGAAGTGTAAAGAGGCAAAAATGTACCTAAGTATTTACTTAGGGAAATTCTTATTCCAGAAATCAGTTGACTTTCTCCAGGCATCTGTTTTGGGAAGTTGAAGATAGCTAAGTAATAGGAAATCAAATTAATCTTGGAGTAGTTTAAGAGAAATAAAGCATGCAAATGCAAACAAAAGACATGCTGGATCGCAATAAAGCTCAACCAATATATTTAGACGACACAAATAGAGGTATTATCGTGCTAGAATTGATAATATGTGGAGACAACATAAATTAGAGCTTTCTCAAGAACCTTAATAGAAACTTCTTAAAATGCACCAATTTATTTTTAATGTAATAGTCAAATATTACTACTTAGTAGCGAGTACGTAGATACTTTCTCGCACCATGTTTAAGGTGAAGAAGGTCACAGTTTGAACTTCAATGCACCTATAAACTATGCAAGTACCCGCACACAGAACAAGTACAAGGCACGAATCCGTACACTATAATAGAGGTACAGGCTTGATATATTTTGAATAGGCATATACAAAAATATTCTCAAATTATTTTTTTATACAGGTTGACCTGCTGTCATCTGCTGTAACTTAGATTTTCCGGACCTGCTGAGCTTGGATTTTCCAAGTACATTTGTTCGTTTGTAAGCTAATAAAAAAAAAGTAAAACCTGCCTTGGAAGCTTATTAAGGGGTCTTCCATTAATAACGTGATGTTTTTTAGGAACTTATTAAACCCACCTCCCCCTTGTGATACATCGTAAGGTTTTAGACTATGTAGAATTATCTTAACATACAGGTATAATCTAATTTAATTCTGAAGAATTTACAGGGTTAGGCACCGTGATAAATATGGTTGCAGGTTGTTTCTGACAGGCGTAAAAAGAATAAACGGTCTAACCCTCTCTTCCTTGGAGCCTCGTGTGATTATCCCTAAGTCAAACACCTTACAACTTTAATGACGTTTTATGATTTAAAAAAAGTTCTAGCTGAAAAAATGTTAAATGCATCCGGTACCTAGTATACTTCACCGCTTTTCTCCTTAAGGAAGATTTCTATTGGACTTATTGCGTTGAGCGAATAGTTGGGGAAAAATAGCCATTTTTAGAATCACAGAAATGCACATCTTATTAATAAAAATTTGAAGACAGCTCATTCAGTGATAATAATTTTGGTAAATGTATTGTTTATTATTCAAAACTCAATATAGATAAAATAAAACCGTATTAGTTATAATTTAGACTTACGAACGCGATTTTTTTTTCACGTATTGTTTAAGAAATCATAAAAATAATTACCGACGGCCCTAGATAGGACATTGAATGAGGATTAGACCCGTTTAATATATAATTATGTACCTCTTTTAGGGGTTCGGTCGGAGATCCCAGCCTTAATACGAAGATTTTCTAATCCCAATACGACGCCGAGTCACTGGGGCTTCTCTAATCAACGTCGAAGGCGCGAGTGGGCGTCCCGTGGTAAGTGAAATAGGAGTTGACGCCTCCGAACAACGAGCCCAGGCTTGCTCTAATGGCTGTTTCGCAATTCGCTTCTCGGAATTATTGTGTGTACTTGTAGACATGTAGAGAGAGGTGTACGGGTCATCTTTCATAAAGTATTCGCATCAAGTAGGCGCCCCTGGCTGTCCTAGCAATACATTCGTTTTTCCAAGTAATTGAATTCCAGAGGGAAATTAATCAAACCGAATCGAGAAGTCGACACGATTTTACGGCCATTTTTACGGCGGAAACAGATTATTGTAACGCGACGCGACCCGACCCAACGCGACGCGTCTTGAGTCAAATCAAATCTTACTATTTTCTATGATCAGAATCACATTAGGAACATCCGACGCAACGCAACTATTCATACAAGTTAGGTCGTCGCGTCGGGTCGCGTCGGGTGGCGTGTTATAAGTGTGTCGGAACCTTTATTCAAAGACACGGTGTCGTAAGTTAATCTGAAGTCATCGTACATGCGTAATAGAAGGGCACTACCTATACTTACTACTAAAGTAGGTACAAAGCACGGCCATATCTGCCACACAAAATCCAGAAGCCGATAGGTACATGAACGGTATGGGCTTTCAAATCATGAAACGACGCTCCTCGCAGATGCCGTGTTATTGTAAAGTACAGCTGTCTATTACGAGCTATTGCGCCTGTTCATCCGAAATAGCCAAGGCATTTAACAATGTCAAAATCATGAATCTGATGGCAGGTAGGTAAATCCGCCAATCGCCCATCTGCATTGGGCACCATCTCTCCTGAGAAAAGGCCTGTGCCCTAGAGCGGAACGTAAGTAAGTAAGCTGCCTAAGTAAGTTAGGTACGTAGGTAAGTCTGCCAAAAAGTTAATTCAGTGGCCGATTCTGGAATAAGAACAAAAAGGAAATTCTCAATTACTCTACAGAATTGCATCGAGCTCGAGATCGACACTTGTTGGCGCGTAATGAAGTGGCTTACTTATTGGTGGGAAGGACGAAAATACCTGCTGCATGTCTACTGTTCTACTTTTCGAGTCTGTCTTTCCTATTTTTAATCTGTGACTTTCCTGGCCCATAGATAGCAGCAGCGAGCGTTGTTTTTTTTTACAATTACATATTTTTCCAAACTCCATATAGCCCTCCCTAATCATTCCATAGCCTATACCTTTAAAATTATATAGTGAAATTGTTCTCAACAATCCCATCACGTAGCTCCTATTTATATTCAGAGTAGGAATAGATTTGAAAAGGTTCCACCAAACTCACTTCACTTGAGACCTTAGTATGAGACCTGAGAATTAGTGTGACTTGTTGGCTATATGGACCTCCAGAGAGATCCTCATGCTTCGAGCACTGGACACAGGAACTCCCTGGAGCTCCCAACAGGCAACAAACAAGTCACACTACTTAGATACATGTCAAGAACTGTGACACGAGCTGGAGCTAAAATTAATGTCTAAAGGAAGAGAACGGGAATAAACATAGGTACAGCTTCAGAAAGTGCAAGCTAACAGACAGCATGCCCCTTTGACGACAGAAATTAAATTTCATTACCCGTAGGCAAGCAAGGAACGCTCGCGAAGGCCCGTTAGGACAAATGATAGCAAAAAGCCTTGACTAAGCATGTAAATACAGTAACGGCGCATTTAATGACGCCGCAACTGCTTGCAGCAGGATTATACAAAGTGCAAGAAAGTTGGTACCTAGTTTCAACCTACTACCGAACATTTGGCTTGGAAATGTCCAGGTATATCGCACCGAGCTAGCTACAGAGATCGCCTAATGAAGGTATTTCAAATTCGAGTCTCTATATCAACGGAGAAAAATTTTGGATTTGGTATATTTCTCTAGATTAGTCTGTGGTGACCTAAATAATAAATTATTGGCAAAAATAAACTTAACCGTACCACACCGTCCTCCTCCTCCTCCGTCCAAAACCTCTTAGCAGAACCTTTTAGCTTCCACAAAGTCGCACGAATCTCGGGTACCACTCACCTATTTCGCGCGTGTGCAGAATATACAATAATGCTAGTAACAATAGTGTTATCAATATATTCAGATTCGATCATACAAAAATGAAATTAGAATTGCAAAAATATTTTGGGTACCTACGAAACATTGTGTTTTTTGCCTATTGTTTTTGTTTTTACCTACTTAAGATAACTCACTTCTAAAATAAATGCTTGCAGTGAATGTTGAGAATGCATATAATAAGTGCATGTACTAGAATAATACCTACATGTAATAGATTAAGAAATAATTGTACGATGCACTGTTTGTATTCCTTAATAAATAAAATAAAAATAAATACTTCATCGCAAATGTGGCCATAATTATCTACACGTTTGGCCGCAAGTTTTTACTATTGAAGCAAAACTTTCAAAAACCTCACAATAATAAAAATAAAAATAAAGTATACGCGTCGAATTGATAACCTCCTCCTTTTTTTGAAGTCGGTTAAAAAATACCTTGTCGGAGGTTACATAGGTACGAGTATTTTTACATCTCCAGCTGTACTTACCAAGCAGGCCAACTTGCGTTACAATTGAAGGTACCTGCGTTTATCAAATAATTTAATCAAAACAAACCTGTTTTCGATGCACTCTTAAGTAGAATGACCTAATAGGTCATTCATAGGTGCTATTTTTTATAACTAAAAGTTTTTCCAAAACGAACTTAGGACTAGGACTCGAGCGCTAGCGAATTGACCCGGGGCATTTTGAACGAGCGCGCGACATTCAAAATAAGATTTCTGTTTATTTTTTTCCATGAAACTTATGGAAATGAAATCCTGTCTAGGTACTATTAGTTTGCCGTCGGTGGCAGGAAATTACTTAAGACAAGATGTCAAAGTAACAGTAGTAGACTACGCGGTATGGCCACATAAAATTAATGTGTTGAGATTCTTTTGAGCTTTTTAGGGTTCCGTACCCAAAGGGTAAGGGACCCTATTACTAAGACTCCGCTGTCCGTCCGTCCGCGTCGAACTGAGAGCTCGAATCACTTTTTGTCCCGTTTTCCAAACGACCAGATGCAACGTTGTCAGGAACAGTTAGTGCTATCACCATGGTATGCTACTAAGGGTAAGTCCTGACGAAGGATTTTTTCTCGCTCTTGATATTTTTGATGTTTGAATTTGTTTGTGTTCTTATTCCAAAAAATCACAACATTCAGAATTTGCAAAAACTACGCATTGTGTGGACAAACGTCCACAATGCGTAGTTTTTGGCGATCCAAAATATACTAAGTATATGCATTGTAATAAGAACCCATAGAATTTCGTATATTGTTTCAGAATTGCTGTAGGCAGAACCCTCATTTAGTTCACACTAATTCAAAGTATTCACAAAGAAATAAATTGACGAAAATAAAAAAATAAAAATGCCTATATCGTGTCACGACGACGACGTGACTTTGGCAAAATTTGTCGACATCCGCTGGTTGCCATTTCAACACGACATAGATTTTTTTTTATTTTATCAATACCAACGACCGGTGGAAGGTGGAACCTAATAAGGATAGAACTGGCTGGAATATTGGTCAAACAACGTTACCATGGAAATCAAGACCAAACAAAAACATGCCAGTGTAAATTATTTTCTCTGTGGCCAGAGTGAAGCGACAAAAAATCCTAATGTGTTAGAAAAATTATAAGAATAACTTATCATGCCTTCAAACAAGTTGAAGATTTTAATGATTGGTCCGAGTGGGGTAAGTAACAATCTTCTTATTCATACGTTAAAACTATTAACGCGACGCGAAGTGTGAGCTACCTACTAGTATCACTCTAGGTTGGTATATTGTATACAAAGACAATCAACGACTTCTATTCCATCCATCTAATATTTTTTTAGGTTTGAGGTCCCTTTGCTGGCCATACGCGAATTACCTTTTACGCAGTGGCGTAACTATAGGGTGGCAGGGCTTGCGAAATGCCACGGGCCTCCGACCTGAGGGGGCCCCCGAACTATGAGACCGCGAGCTCAGAAGTAACTTAACATTTTTGTTATTGTAACATTAAAATGTGAAAATTCACATTTTAATGCTATTATGGATTTCCGCAAAGTAACGCCTGATTCCATACAAAATTTGTAACAATTATAATGTTTATATAGGAGTACTTCAAATCAATTAAAGTTGGGCCATCTATACTAAAACTAGACCTTTTTTTTACTGAGAGTCCCCCACCCGATGAATTTGCCACGGTCCTCAGATGGTATAGTTACGCCACTGCTTTTACGCCAACTGCAACCCCTTCGATCCCAATGTCACTATGGTAAAAATAATTGAAACCGCAGGTTGGGGCCTGTAGAAAATATGCTGTTCTAATCGAACTCATTCGAATAATTTGAATAAAAATTATACCGTTTGTAGGTCACTGACATCCATGGTTACTAACAGCAGGTAGGCACCGTGGAGCTCAGTGCTATAGGTAGACGCTTAAGTAATCCAAAATCGATGTATTAGTATCATAGCTGGGCATTAACTCGTTAAAATATTGTGAGTAACCGATTAACTTTTAAGTTAACTTTAAAAAATGTTAACGGACACGTTAACTTCGGTTAAATTTCCCCAAGACAGTTAATCGTTAGTCTAGTAACGTACTTACCTACTATTTACCGAAAAGATATCGCACGCACCGGGCCTCGCCGCATTCTGATAAGTGCTTTCGGGCCACGAGTCAATCGAAACTAGGTAGGTACAGTGATGGTTAACAACACAGAAACATATACCAATCGGAGCGAATTCAGTATTACACTGCAAAATATCTCTGCACCTGCCATCGTCAGACCGCCATCTTGCGACGTAGGTACATAGCTATTTCGACAAGGTACATAAATGGTTTGACGTTTTTGTATACCTACAACCATTCATCAGTACGCTGTCAGTTACTATCGCCCAATCAACGTTCACGTCGTCACGCATGCATGACGCATAGAAGGGCCAATCACAGAGTGATTTACTCTGCAGCACATCTTGCGCTCATTTCATTGGTAAAGACAATCGAGAGACTGGGGCCGTTTTGGAGTGTGAATTTTGTAGGGAGAAATACTTCTATATTTTTTTATTCGTAGGGTAGAACTTGTATGTATTGCCGGCGCGTGCGAGTGAGAAAACTGCGAAGTTTGATTCATATGATTCCTTTGATCATTTTCATGAAGGTGCAATAAAGTGTTCTCTATCTATCTTTTCTTAGTGACGAGTGTTTCGTTTTTATTTTTTTATTAAGTATCTAGGTACTATTATAACAAAAGGGGGTTTTACAATATTTATTTACGCGAGACAATGTCAATGATTGGCCCAATTTCCGCTTGCGTTCCGTTTTGTCATCTAACAGTAGGTACATATTGGCTAAAGTTTAGAAAACGAGCCTCACTTTCAGACGAAAACTTCAACAGAAGGGGAATATCCACATTATGCCAGACGACTACTTTTAATTGCACACTCATTACATTACATACAAAAGTCTTTTTTTGTTCCTAACCTGTTAACCCAGAACCTAATACAGCAGTTTTTATAAGTAAATCACTAAAGGCTGTTATGTTAACAGAATAACGTTAATCGTAACGTAAAACTTAAGTAACGTTCTGTCACGCTCTTTTCTGAGAAATTCGAAGAGTTAACCATTTACTTAGCGTTAACCACTACAGTTAACCATTTAATTAGCGAAATTCTCAATTCAGAAACTGGCAGTCTCTTTAACTGTAAATGATACAAGGCAAGCGTAGGCACCTATTGATTGGAGATTGATAAATTTTGTCGTCATCATTTATGATTGCAGAGTGGAAAGTCTCTGATAGCTAATTTTATATCAGAATCCACGAGTGTCGACGAAATTCGCACCCCCAGACCAACTCAAGGTGTGAGAATCGTGGAGTTTGAACTTTCGGACCTGAACATCGAAGGGAAGAATACTAACATTGATATAGAACTGTGGGATAGCAGTGGTGATCACAGGCAAGTGTAGATTTCATTTGAACCTACTAGCGCCATCTGTGTTTGCAAAAGCACACTATCTTTATAGTACAGTTGTTCGTGCACTTTCTTTGAAAAGATTCTGTCAGCAGTAGATAAGGTCAGGTGTGTAAGTTGATTAACCATGCGGTGCTGTAAATTCTTGCTCACAAAATACCAAGTAACATACCTACTGACTTGTTTTGTACCCGTTTGTTTTGGTACCTACATTAAAATATTTAGTGTTTAAAAATTGGAGACATGCCACTATCATAGATGGCGCTCTGGACCATAATTTGGTGGACACTTAATATAGATTTCCTAAAAAATTCCAGATTTGAAGCATGTTGGCCTGCACTCAGGCAAGGAGTACACGGAGTAATCCTGGTGTGTTCACCCAGCTCAGCAAATATAGCAGGAAGGGAGTTGGAACTTCTCTACAACTACTTTGTGTCACAGCCCAAACTATCGACAAAGCAGTGCGTAATTTTCTATAGCTGCACTGAAGATCATGAGGATAACAGTTTGCATCTCTGTAAGTTCCTTTGCTCCGAAGTAACGCTAGGATATTCATGCGTACAGCCACATGTTTGACTTGAAATTGTCTGTTTCAGCTCCAACGTTTTCAAAGGTGTCTCAAGTGACGGTGAACTTGAAGACCGGAGGTAATCGACTGAAAATTGACTTCTCAAATTTTATCGCCTCGGTTTTGCAAACTATAACTAAATAAAGAGAAATTATAGTCCGTCTTGGTTTGATTCCTGATGAAGATTGGGTTGTTACTGGGTTTTTTTAGTTTAGTTATTAGATGTTTTGTAATCATACTTACTCATTTTTTAACATACGCTTGATCATTTCACTGAAAAACATCCATAAGCATTTGTAAATCTTATCCAAGAAACCAAAAAATCGAACAATCTCATAACTACAAAACAAAAATACAAGAATCAATACAATGCAGGCATCGAACCTGTGACCTTTGTCGTATTAAAAGTTTTGCATTGAGTTCATATTGAAATGAATATAGAAACACTCACTAGTATTTTTTTTTCATAGAATGAATTTATTGTTAGATCGGCATGATCTTTTATCATCTTATAATATAAAGTCTACAAAACTATAATAGGTAGGTCTACGATTGATACTTATTTAAATTAACGTTACATACATAATCTATTGCTCAGACATTTCTCATTATTTTCAGATATCGCAACAGTTTATGATATAGGTACTTACATAAGTTACCACTTTGTTCTTTAGCCAAGTTATTTCTAATGGGCTCTACGCTAAGGACATCATTTAGTTAATTGTAGATGGATGTGAGGACTAATGACTGCTAATCAATCACGCCTATATGGCCAAAACCTAAGAAAACTTTTTGCAAACCACTCGCTATCAGGCAGCTCAGTCTTAAACACATTTGGCTCTTATTTTAAAAAAAGAGTATCTACCTACCTACTAAGTTTCCTAATGTTCTTCACCCGTCACCGTTTACGAGACTAGTGTTTAATCCATCTTTAGCAGTCATAGTAAAACATCTTTTTAACCACTGTACGAGTGCAGATTCCAGTAACCTACTGGACGCAAATTTACACCAGTCTTGGAAACACTAGAGGGCAGTAAGGGAAGTCCTACAATTATTTACTTCAATTAAGTATCATACACTCTAAAAACTTGTCTGATCTATTTTACTTTCTGCCACTAATATAATAAAGTATAGTATATACCACTTAAGTTATAATTTTAACAAAAATAAATATCACGAGTATTCTACGTTATAAATAATTGCAAAGAATCCACATTTCGATGTACGTAATATAATTCTATGCGTTCCCCGTTTATTTACATGTTTACATATTACAATATTAATGCCAAACATCATTGCCTATCATTTTTCCAGTTACCACGATCGTTGAAGTTTTTTCGGTCTCTATGGCTACCTCTACTGTTGCCTCCGCGGTTCCAGCGTTCGTTGCCCCGGCCACGATGGCCACCCCTATTCGGAAATCTGTGATAATTTTGGTCTCCGTCTATGTTACCAAAATCGTTTCCTTGCCCGTTGAAGGGCATATTACCGAAATTACCTAGGGGTGAAAATTTATTGTTGAAATTATGCGGCATGTTGGGTGCTATACCTAACAATCCTGGTGCAGGACCTGCCCGTGGATCTGAATACGATTGATTATATCCCGGCATATTTCCCATTGGCATGTTGTTCATGGGTCCACTCATGTTCATATTTTGCATGTTCATCATATTCATACTCGAATTGTCCATTGTCTGCATATTGCTGTTAATTCCGAAATGGTTAGTATTTGGATTGTACCCCATCGGAGTTTTCAATAAACCCTCTTTGGGCTTAAGCAAATATGAAAACTCGCCATTCTCCCCCAAAGACACCCCTAAGTTAGTAAATATACCAATTAAAACAGTATTACTTTGTATCGACGCAAGATCGAATTTTTTCCCAGGAGTTTTGTCTTGTTGATACATTTTAATCATTGCCGTCACGGTTGCTATTTGCTGATTAACAAATATTTTATGAGTAGAACTAAGATCTTTATACCAATCAGAATTTTGTGTAACTACCTGTAAATCTAATGATGGCGTCTTTTGATCCTGAATTATTGTTTCGGATTCTTTTGGTTTTCTTCGCGGATCTACACGTGGACCAGTAGACGTAGGCTTGGTGGGTTTTTCACTGTCACTATTGGAATCATCAATAGACAATCTAAACACCTTCCTCAGTCTAGGATCTACCAGCGCTTGCGACTTAGCAGTGCTATTTCTAATGTCAGTGTAATCTGGCCTGGGTATATCTATGGGAATTAATTTGTACGGTATAGGTGGATGGCTATTTATAGATCCATCTATTTCTGACGCTGGCGTGTAATTAGGCAATGGTTTGAAAGGTAAACCGAGACGAAAATCTATATCTCCACTGGAACCCTGCCTTAAGTCAGTGTCCCCGAATGAAGGCATTTTATAGTCAGGCTGTCGCAAATCCACGTCTGCTCTTCTGCGCCCATCCGTTGGCTCACCGTCGACGCATTCGTATATTGATATCCTAGGCTTTTTCTTATTGGATGATTTACTTAAATCTAATTTAGGTTCTGGTGATCGTCTTTCCCGCGGATCTCTCGACTTGGATGTCTCTTCTATCTCTTCTTTTACCTGAATTTTTGGTTCCTGCAAATTGTTTTTCATTTTATTTAGAAGTTTAGTCACTTCTTCACTTATGTCTATTTTGGAAAGATCTCCGAGTTTCTGTAGTAAAGAAGATGGCTCGATTACATGTGGTGCTGGTGTCCGTGGCGGGGACATTAATTGAGGTGACTGAACGGGGGACTTTTTATCCTTTTTGTTTCCTTTTTCTTCGTCACTTGAGTACCACTTTTCGTCAATGCATAAATTATTATCATCATCATCATCAGTAGTAGAACGCCGGTTTCGTTTATCGGGACTTTTGAATATAGGGCCTGGTCGGAGAAATCTAATGTCTGTATCAGATTCCTTTAAGCCGGCGATGTCTAATGGCGACCGGGTATGTTCTTCTGTAAATGGAAGCACCCTATGATCTACATCTTTTGTTTCTATGGACAATGATTCACCGCTGCATTTCTCACTTTGAAACTTGTCATTGGACATGTCTGTGTTTTCTTTATCTTTAGATGCAAATTTTAAAGCATCTTTGGTATACTGGTCGATGTCGATCATATCTTTGCTGGGTGGTTTTACTTCGCTAATGTTTTGATCAGTAATATCATTCTTTGGCACGCCGGTTACAGGTTGGAAGCGCATGTCTATATCTTTATCTGGGAGTTCAGTCGTTACTACAGACGCATTTGTAACTGCAATGACCGGTGGTACTCGTAGATCGAGATCCTTGGCACCAGAAAGAGATGGGATGTATGTATGTTGTTGTGATGCTTGTTCTGCGTTAGTGTTTATCAAACCTAACTTTTGTATGTTCATTGTGTTTAGCTGTATTTCGGTTATTTGTTTCAACGATATTCCAATGCTGTTTAATTGCATAACGGTAAGTTGTCCCAATTGATCTAAATTTTCTATTCCCAATTTAGAAAGGTCAGATATTTGTCTAGGTGTTAATACGCCTGTTAAGTTTTTGATACATAACACGTTAGGTGAAGTTGGATTATAATTAGGTGACAGATTACTGCTATAATTAGGCATGGGATTGTCGTTTTGCCATCTTGACTGTCGCACCTTCGGTGAAATTTGTTTGTTCGTATGTTTTTCATTGTTAAATTGATTCATAGACATATCGCCAGAATTATGTGGTCTTTGAACATTTACATCAAATAGCGACGGGATTCCTGTATCGTGACCCTCAGTTGGATCTGAAAATTGTTGCATCAGCTTTAGCTGAGTATTTTGTATCATCTTTACAGCTCCTTCTCTGTTTAATCGTGGGAAATCACCTAATATTTCTTTGGGTGCTGATTCAATATGTTTAAGCAGAATGTTTTTGAGGTTTTCACTTAAAGGAGGACCATGGGCAAATTTACATTCGTCTTTATAAATACACGGAAGACCAGTGTGGTAATACTTACATGGAAAGTCTGAATGCATGTACAGACACTTATCTCTCTTAGCACAACATTCCATCAAGTAGAATTTGCACAGTTCCATTTTACGCGGCGGTTGCGCATCATGAGAATACATGCAGTCATCACCCTTGTGACATTTTCCCTGCATGAAATATAAACACACCCCATCAGGGTCTTGCATCGGATGAGCGCCTCCTCTTCTGCGGTCACGATCATTTTTATTGTTATTCTTTCTATCCCTCTGTTGAGGCCTGTTTCTTTGAAGTCGTTGATGGTGCTGAGGTCCACGAATCTCGTGGCTGCTGTCCGATGCATAAGAATCCCTATCATCATCTTGATAATCTTCCGTTGGAGAATGTCTTTGAACTGGCGATGCTCCCCTAACACACATCATTTCAGTCTCATCCATTTCATCAGTGTACCCTTTATTTTTCTTTCGTTTTTTGCTAGAGCCTTCTTTGCCGTCATACTTCTTCCTCTTTTTAGCTTTACGTCCTTCTTCAACTTCTTCATGATAACCTTCGCCATCTTCGTCTTTGTTCATAGCTTTTCTAATAGCCTTTTCTATGCCTGCGGCAAAATCTTCTTCAACAGCAGTCAACAACTTTTTATTCTTTTTGTTCTTTTGCTTTTGCTCACCCTTGCGATTTTTTGACTTCTTTTTCTTACCTGATTTTGGATGATACGTTTCTTCATTAATTGGCTTTGCATGGATTAGTTCTTCGGATGCTGGGCCTAATTCTTCCTTTTTCACTTGTTTTTGTACTTCAACAACTTCTTCGTCGTCACTTTCTATTTCTCCGTCTTCCAAGTCTTCAATATTTGTAGTTGGTTGATCCATTTTCAAATTTGCACTGGAATTAAAAAGGAACGATTATTTAATCAACTAAATAATCCAAGAATAATGTAATATAGTTAAATATTCGTTAAATGTAGTGTGAGTAACATACTTTAACGTGAATTAAGATAATGACCCCCGTTACATCATTATAATTACCAAGAAAATGTGCATTTAAGACTTAATCTTTACATTATTCCAATTAAGGTATAACGATTTAATAATATTTTTTAATGACTCACGATGCTCATATATCCGGCATTTTGAAATCGTTAGCAATATTTTGAGGCGTTGAAAAATGTTGTCTAATTAAATTAAATTCTTAAGATTCTGTCGTCCGATAGGTATGCCTGAATTAAATAACAATTGAGTTGGCCGGCGCCGGCCATAAGCCGCTCGAAGCAGTTTTTTTCGATTTATATTACTTTTCGTCCTGATATTGTTAGTTTATGCTTAAGTGAAGTAATTTTGGGTAACAAAAAATGCATAAAATTTTTTATCTTTTAAAAAAACGAAGGAAAAAATTATATTCTATTTTTAGGGTTCCGTAGTCCGACAAGGAACCCTTATAGTTTCGCCATGTCCGTCTGCCTGTCTGTCTGTTAGTCTGTCCGTCCGCGGCCTAGCGCAGACCGGTGGTACTAAGAAGCTGTAATTTGGTATGTGTAGGTATACATATTTATCCCGATAAAAAGTATCTAAAAGAACAAAATGTTGGAAAAAATTTTTTTGCTGTACCTCCCCTAGCGTGAAGTGGGGTAATTTTTTTTACTGTACCTCCCCTAGCATGAAAAGTGGGGATAATTTGTTTTTCGTTTACACATCATGTGGATTCCCCACATGATGCGTTGGATTGTTCGTTGAAAAATATTGTGGGTGTAGGAAGACCACTTTTTTTATTTAGGGTTCCGTTTGCGAAATATTAAGCTTTAAGAGCAAATTTTTGTCCGAGTAGGGCGTCCCCCCTACCCCTCTCCTGGCTAAACGATTGATTGTAGAAACGTGAAGAAATTCTGGGTAGTAGCACATATAATGAACTTAAAAGGAAAAAGTATAACGGCTAAGTAGGCTTTACTAGTTAACGAGTAATAGGCAAACAACTTATAAAAGTAAAATTTCGTACAAAATTCGATGAAGTTGTTAGTACTGTAAAGCAGATAAAAAAATCGCTTTTTCTATGGAACCCTACATTGCGCGTGGCCCGACATGCACTTGGCCGGGTTTTTTTACAGATCGTTTTTGCAAAAAGTGAGACCAATCTTTCAATCATGTTAATAGTGATTTTTAGGACCCGTGGAAGTGAATCTAAGGCAAAAACCCAGAACGCATTAACGCTAAAAACGGCCGTTTTGGCATAAATGGCGTCTAGTCCCAGGTCCGTGATCCTAGGTTTTCGGTCGTGAATCCTAAAAATCACTACTAACATGATTGAGAGATTGATCTGGCACTTCGCAAAAATGTTCTCCAAAAAAAGATATGATTTTTTCCATTGGTAGCGGTCGTGTTACTCCGTGAAGCCCCTTATAGAGATCTTTATGTATATAATACTGTAAATAATACTCTTATGGCAGGTAAAGGCTTCCTCACATGACCGCTGTTAACGCGCGCGAGATAAGTACGAGATCGTACAATCGACAGCAAGTCAACCTTTACCTATATTTTTATTGCAAAGTCGCCCTCAACGTAGCTGATGAGAGAGCATGTATGTAAAAGTTGATGTGCTGTCGACTGTGTTTGAGATAAAAGCGGCGGCGGCGGCGGTAAATCCCACATGATAATAATATGAAAACATTACGCAATAGGTGTTTTTTGTTCATTCTATTCCGCTTACCTACTTTAAGTGCGAATTTGCGAAAAAAAGACTAGGTTGATCACTTGTCGACCGTATTTGTAAAGTATTATCAACATTTAGTGCGCAGCGCCAATAATTCCCGCTGTCCCCACCCGCCTGGGGGACAGACCAAACCATTTTTAGGGTTCCGTAGTCCGACAAGGAACCCTTATAGTTTCGCCATGTCCGTCTGTCTGTCTGTCTCTCTGTCTGTGTCCGTCCGCGGCCTAGCGCAAAAACCAGTGGTACTAGAAAGCTGTAATTTGGTATGTGTATACATATTTATCACGCCGACAAAGTTAAAGAATAAAATGTTGGGAAAAATTTTTTTTTACTGTATTTTTACCATGAAAAGTGGGGATGAATTTTTCTTCAGGGTAGTAGCACATATGAACTTAAAAGGAAAAGTATCACGGCTAAGCAGGCTTTACTAGTTAACGAGTAACAGGCAACCGACTTATAAAAGTTCGTAGAAAATCCATTGAAAATGACTTCGATGAAGTTGTAAGTTCCGTAAACAGATAAAAACCCTCTTTCTACGGAACCCAACATTGCGCGTGGAAAGACACGCACTTGGCCGGTTTTATTCAGGTGCTAACTACTAGCAACTTACTCAGCACTACAGCAGTCACATTGCGGAAGATGTTGCAATGAAAATTTACCGCTTTCGTGGTTGTGTACGTAAACATAATAGGTGATAATTATGATGTTATAATAATGTCTATAATAATTATAGATATTAAAGTGAGTAGTAAGAATTCCGTATCGTTCACGATTATTAATTTAAAAGGTTGATAAGTGGACTGTACCTAATAAATAGAAATGAAAGTCTAAAACAAAATGTCAGTGTGGTAGTCGGCGGTGTATGCGACATCATAAGAGAACTCAGGAAGAAAAATTCGAAAAAAAAATATATTAGGTATTTGCCTATTTATCACATAAGATAAGAACCGGAAATAGATTGCTAGTAATGTAGGTACATAAGAATCATATACAGCATAAGGAAATTACAAAATAACAGAAGTGTGGCAACGTTGGGCTTTGTGCACACACAGCGGCGGCGGCCATGTTTAAGAAAACCCAACCAAATAAAGATGTCTTTCAATGTCACCAAAATATTTTACAATACAGTAACATAATCATAACTACATACTGAAAGGAATAAGCCATAAAGTAGTTATAGGTACTTTGTCGGCCTGTCACCGTGAATAATGCACTATATTGCAGCTTTTTAAACTAACCCCTTGTGGCCACCCATACAATCGCATATTTGCGCATGTGCGTCAAAATAACCACTGAAAGTAGAACGCACACAAACGTAAGAACCATACAGTATTTTTTATTTATATTAACAATTATTAGGTAATGATTGATTAAAGTAACTTTTGTTTTAAGTAGAAACGCTATATTTGCGTCCAACTCATTAGAAAATAAAATTATTCTGATTTCCTTTAAGGATGATACTATACCTAATGCTCGTAGAGACAATAATCATGAGGGCTAGCTCTCCAAAATATCACAAATTATAGATATTGCGCTAATAGCGATTCAACATCTATGATAGAAGTCAGTACTGCAACTGTCCATAGCCACTACTTTAACTACTTTCAAGTTAATTTGTGGTAGATGCTGCCCAACACAGCAGGCAATGGGTGGCCGTTCACATTTCACAATGCTGTTTTGCGTCGTACTCTCGCCAGTCACGATTTCAACATGACGTCAGCGTTCTAGAACGGGCTGCGTTTGCTTGTGTGCACATTTCGAGGTCAAATCGCGAAGCATTCCAACACTCACACATAAAAGTAGTGCCTACACTATAAAAACACCAATGTGTAGACAATATTCACCAACACGTAGACTCGCTAGGTGCATCAGCTGACATCTTAAATCGGACGGTTAATACACAATCGATTTTTATACCGAACAAAGGAATCCCTCTTCCCCATAACAATGTATTAAAATTAATAGAAATTAACATGTAAATACACAAAAAGTAAACTACAATAGGTGAACAGTGTGAATTTTACAACCAACACCAGAAAAATCGCAAGTTTCGAAACGGATACAAATCTACGCACTTTGATCGATTAATTACAATACCTGTAGTGTAGGATTAGCATGCAAATCATACACCTAATATAAATTATAAATAAAAGTAATTTAATGAGATAATCGACATGTTGTTTGGAACAACTGGACGGCCAGCTAATAATTTAGCTTAGCCGCCATCTTGGACATAATTTACCGTTCAAACATTGGACGAATTTTAGCACCATTTTCAAGAAATTTTGTCGAAATAAACGCGAATTCAGTGAGTGTAATGTTATTGCACATGATTACGCAGCAGCTTGTCTTGAGCTACTTCTAGAGCACTTGGGTGTACGAAACGAATGTAAAAGGGGTCACGCTTGTTCATGATTTCCTAGCGAGTAAATAATTAAGTGTTACCAATCTTACATAAACGATTCACTATATGCGACTACTATATGCCATAAAAAAGTATTTTTCTCATAGCATTACTACAGCTGCATTTAGACGAAACAAATCGGGTATATACGCAGTATTGATTTCGGACGAGGACTGCAGCGAAACAAAAGCGCAATCTGTTGAAATTAGTTCCACAAATCGACGCAGCGCGTGTAGCGGCGCTTCAATCGCGTATATATCGCCATCTGTAGTATAATAGCAAAAACAACACAGATAGTTCCGCTCAAGATTAGACTTATTACGGCTTTATAAATTTCCTTGCAATTGTCGAGACTATGTACAATAATTTTACCTTTTTTTATTATATTTATATTTATTATCAAAGTTTTCTTGATGAAAAAGGTACCTCAATATAACAATAATATTTAAAGTCTTTAACTGACTAAACTCAACAGCAGATAGATAACTCGCAGATTGTCTAATAATGTTGCCATAAGAAAAATGTGCTTCCAAATAAACTATAATGTTATTTCCTTTTCATTCACTCTCTTTTACAAATAATATGCTAGAGTGATAGAAAAATATCGCCCAACATTTTATTGTTTTGGGTTTTATTTTTAATTCCTCTATTTTCTAACATAAAAGTAATTTCTCAAAAGAATCGGTTTATGTTTTAAAAGAATTCCATGTTTTCCACTTTGATATTTTTTTTAATTGATTTATATTTTAGACAGCAAATGTCATGAATGACACAACCACAGAACAATTGGACACAACATACCAGTTACTATATACTATACTCGCCATCACTACAAAAAAAAATACTATACACCCACAGGGTTGCTAGATCATCCCTTTTTGAATAAAAGCCGTCCTATCTGACTTGCGGTGGCGCCTTCGTAGTGGCATTGCTCGCTGATCGCTCCTTTTGGGATTAGGATGACCAAAATGTTTGTGATCAAATATTTCAACTGAAACGCCGTCAAAGTGCAAAAGCAAGTTGAGCGTGGTTCGGTTGAGATTTTCTAAATTGAAATTGAAAGCATTAATTAGCATTGATTGGCTATAACAATTATTTTACCACCTTTAACCTTTAATACCTTTCTGTTTCGTACCGCTTTTATTTTATTTTGTGTTGACTCGAGCCTTTTCTTTCCCTCGCTTTGGAATAGCGCCTTAAAAGTTCATAAAAGTAGCGCTAAACAAACTTTTCTCAAACAAATCACACTTCAATTTTTTTCGTAATGGCAACCAGCCGATGTCGACTATTTCTGCCAGGGTCACATCTTCACATTACATATGCATAATAGAGAAGTAACCAAAACATGCCAAAACTAAAACCAATGTAACTTTGTGGAGGCTCCACAATCACACTTCGAATTATCATGAAAAAAAATCTCCATTCACTTCATACTTGTCATCCTTCTCCCGTTTAGCTGTTTGTAATATTTTTAGATGAAGAATTGAGTCACCGAGGGGGATAGAGAGATTCAAACATATAGTTGTGTTTTCGTTCACCGTCAGAAGGATCTTTACGACGATATAGCTATCACTTCTGTCTGTGTGAGTTGTACAAGCAAAATAGTCTGAAATAAAGAAAAATTCCATTTAAAATGCACTTGGAGAGTGTTTTGGGGTATCGAATTCTTATAACTAACTGTAGGAGTAAATATGTTTGAAAGCTTCATCACATCTATCAGTGTTATCAACACCCTTTTGCTTATGAGGATCAGGATGAGGAATTATTAGAAACGGATTGTGGACACGAATAAGGATGATGAAACTGAAAACGCGGAAGAGAGAGATAAGAAATTAAAAAAAGGAAACGAGCTGCTTAAAAATCAATTATAAAATTAAAATTGTAAACATAGACAAGTTCATACAACATTACCCTAGTACCGCACGTGTTTATATCTTTTTTTGTTGCCTTAACTATTTAATACTGCGAGTGAAGGAAGGAGATAGAATAATTTTATTTCTCTTGCTTGGCGGCCAGCGTATAAAGCGCCGCGCGGACGTCAAACGAAAGTTATAAATTTCCTTCCTCTAACTTCGAGGAAGAGGGATTTTACAAAATCGATTTTTGGTTAAGGAAATTTTAAAAATTGATTTTAAGGATGCGGAACCTCAAAAATTGTAGGAATTTCCACATCATGAGGAAGGGGAATCCTCATCAACCCTGATATATCTATATTATGAAAATATTTAGGGTTGATGAGGATGTCACATTTTTTCTCTGGAATACCCGCCACCGCTGGTAGGACTAGGAAGTCGTTCATCAAAAGTGGACCAACCTTTTTTTTGTTGATGTCTGTTTATTCAGTTTTCACTGAAGCAAAATATAAAAACCTTAATCTCTCTTTAAACAATCAGTCGTCCATAATTTGGAAACACGGCCTAGCAACACTGTTTACTTGTCATATTTCTTTTTCTTTAGTCATTGTTGTTTCCACAGACTAAAAAGAGGTTACATAAATAAATAGGTAATCTACTAAAAACACTAACTAACTCTCCACCTCGCAGCGTGTCGTGTTCTTAGCTTAGGATGTGAAAACAGGCAGCAATTAATTTTCTTTTGCTCGTCGCTAGTGAAGAATCGAAAAATGTCTGAAAGTAATAACCCTTTTGCTGGTTTGGTAGCTGTGAGTGAAAGATCTAACGATATAAATGAAGGGAACGATTCCTTACAAATCAACAGCAAGAACTCCCAGGGTTGCGAGGAGGCTGCAGCAATAAACAACATCGTTGAGAATGTTTTTCACTTTACGATTAACTCTAAGGCTACCGAAGATCAGTGTGCCAATGATAGGCAGCTGGTGTTTTTGGAGGAGCTGTCTGAATGCATGAGGCCCAATGCCCTGATTGATTTAGAAGCCCTCGAGCAAGCGCTATTTGAAAGATTATTACTGACTGATATTGAGACTGCTATCTTGCCCAAGAATACTAAAGTGTTCAAAGAACATGTTGTTCAAAAGCTGGTGTTTCCATATTTATTCAGTTCAATGCAAAACTTGCAAAGTTATGATAACAGTAGTCTGACTGGTGTACAGACCGCCTTGAAGAAAATGAGAGAGTTAATATTCAGGAATGCCGTGACAGCCTTGAAGCAGCCAGCTTTATTTGAAGGCCAGGACTTTTCTGTACAGCTGCTGGAACTCCTGCAGCATGTAGATCCTCAGAGTCATACATTTTTTGTTGATGTGGTGAAGGCTTTTGTGACAGAAGGTAATCAAAAATCATTTTTCGCTATTGTGATGCTCATAGATTGTTGTGCTCTGCAACAAAGTGTCTATACCCTATCTATCTATACCCAAATAACATGGATACATCATACTGGATAACATGGATACATGACTTTGATTGTATGGTATTGGGATAATCATAAGCAGCTTATATACGTCCCACCGGGAGAGAGTATGGGCTTAACCACAGAGCCGGATTTTGAGGTCTGGACGCCCTAGGGCAACGAAGGAGCGGAGGCCCCTAATTATTCCCAAATCAAAAATACGAAACAAAAACTACAATGAATACAACGAATTTTTTTTTTAAATTTGAAAAACAAACAGACGTTATAAAAGATTGGCGTTTAATGATAGTACATAGTAGCCTTTTGTGGGGGCCCTTTCCTTGTGGAGGCCCCAGGGCAGTAGCCCCGCCTGCCCTCCCCTAAATCCGGCCCTGCTTAACCACCACTCATGCCCACCGCAGATTCGTGATTTCAAGCACTGAGGTATGTGAATAGCTCAGACACTCAGGTTTCCTCATGATGTTTGCCTTCACTGTTAGCGAGTGGTATTGCTACTATAACTTCAAAAATGTACATAACTTAGAAAACAAAGTCATAGGAGCATGCCCACACTGGGAATCGAACCTAGGTCTCTGGCTTCCGAGTACAATATTCTACTCGCTAGGCTACCACTGCTACAAATTATGTTTATTTATGAGAAAAGGATTACCCACATTGGTCGATGGCCTCCCAAACTAGATGCAGCCTGTGTTGTCGGTAAGTCAGGATTGCATAGTATTAGCAAGGAGTATTAAAATACTGTTTTAATACTCCTTAGCATCAGTTGGATAAAAGTATCATATGTTCCGTGTGGCGCCGGATTAAGAATAGCGTCACTCCCTTTACTTCCGTGGATGACGTAGAAGGCGACTAAGAAAATCAATTACCTGGAGACAGGCAGCAGCGTCTTCCTGAGATTCCAACCGCATACTGCGATCGCGAACCCGCCTGCCAAGCGTGGCGATTATGGCAAAACCCCTCATGGTTATGAAAACCACGAAAGAGGCCTATGTCCTGCAGTGGGCGTCAAAAGGCTGATGATGATGATCATATGTTTAATTACAAGACAATATGGTCAATCTGTATGCCTATGTTAATGTGATTGCATTAAAAATATCTAAACATTAATATTTAAAGTGTTAAATTAAGTAAGCCTTGTTCGATGATGAAATGTTTCCAACTTTTCTCTCATATTGGAAATTTGGAATTCTTAGTACTAAAATAACAGCTGATTCGTGATTTGAAAATCACTTAAATAAAGGTTTTATAAACGTAATTTCCTGTGTACAATAAGTTATACTCTAATCTAATCTTTACTAAAGCAGATTGGAACGATTGCTATTAGAATTTATAGTATATTTCTCTTATCTTAAAGCCCAACTGATCCGTAGTCACACCAAATTGCCATATTAGTGTGACCATGGTTCATTTTATTTATCCGTAGTCACACTCCTTTCTGTAGTCACACCAAATTGCCACACTCTAGTGTGACTATGGTTAATTTTAGTTATCCATAGTCATACTAGTGTCATCATCATCATCATTCAGCCACAAGAAGTCCAAGCGGCAGGAAGACGCTGGATGCAAGCCGCTTCCAACCGGTCTTTTTGGAAATCCATGGAGGAGGCCTATGTTCATACTAGTGTGCCAACGGTTAATTTTGTTTATCCGCAGTCACACTAGTGTGACTACGGTTAATCTTATTTGACCGTAGTCACACCACTATAACCACCACCAACACGCCCTTGACCCAATTTGTGTCTTTTATTTGGTTTGATACTTCTCTTACTCCCTTTCAATATTTATAATTTGAAGTTTGCATACTATAATACTTATGAAAGTTGGTTTAATATGAAGTAGTAATGAAAAAATAAAAAAAATTACACCATATTTTAATCGTCTTTTGTTTTTGATTGCCAAGGGTGTCAACAGTATTTAAAAAACAAATCAAATAAAATATCATTTAATCCAAGGAGAAATGTACAAACACACTTAATAATGTACCTAAGTACGATGATGTAAAGATTTGGTATTTAAGTAGGGAGATGAGCTGACAGGTATAATTTTAAGTACGAGTAGTTACAGTGGTGTGACTACGGATAAACAAAATTAACCATAGCCACACTAGTATGACTACTACGGATAAATAAAATTAACAATAGTCACACTAGTGTGGCAATTTGGGGTAACTATGGAGCGGTTGGTTCTTAAAGTTATCATGTGGGGAGCAAAAATTTGTGGGCGACACATCAACCCAGTGGGATCTACCTCTTGACCTTGTGCCTTTGCAAAGAAAGATTATAGTATTGAAATCAATTATAATACAATTATATTCTATCTAATCAGCTCATAAACAGTGCCCACTGTTAGGCGTAGGCCTCTTCTCTTACATTCCAACTCGTCCAGCCCTTTACTAAGTCTTGTCCTTCTGCTTCCTTACTAAGTCTAGTTCCAGCTGCCTTCACAATGCCATCAACCAGTTCTTGGCCACCATTGCATTATGTATTGTTAAACAAAATTCACCAACAATGCAGTGAATCATGTCCTTCCCCCCTTCACTATCCTGCGTGGCTCGTTATGTCCACTTTGTTTGTGTTTTCTATCAGCCCATCTACTCTCGACGTTAATTTTGCCAATTTGCATTACATATGAGTGCATTAATTTAATCATTAAGCCAAAATATGCTTTCAGTTTCCGTTGTGATCTGAAGTTCCAATAAGTTTGATACATTCCAAGTAAAATGTTTACTAAGTAGGTATTTCCGACATATTGCATTTAATTGTGACGCAATTTGAACGCAATAACGTCGAGAGTTGAGGGGCAGAACCTTCCAAATGGTGATAATTTAAAATATTGGTAAGGTGTAGTCTGGCTCTTTGACTTTAGATGCAGAGAATGCTCAAGAACAGCTGCGGGACACAATGATTCCAGTTCTCCGGAGGATACACACGGACATAAACAAATCCAATATCACCAATGTCCCTATTTACATTTTACCTTCAATTCATTTGTTTGCCAGTAAGTACTGTGTTATACAATATGTTTGAATGTTTAAAAATTTAAAGAATTGAAGTATCAATAACAAAATTAAATAAATAAGTTACAAATGTAACGAAATCCTCATGTCTGCCCCAAAATGAGGGGTTCTACTATGGGGGGAAACTTAATCTGTGGGTTAATCGACTTTCCAATGTACATTGAATTGTCATAATAAACCGTGGATTGTAGTTCTGTGAAAACGGCCCCTGGAATTTTTTTGCTATTTTGAAATTGTCACCATAGTAAAAGTTTGTTGTAAGCCCATACTCGCTCTCTCTCTCTCTCTCTCTGAGAGAAGCCTTGTGCCCAGCAGTGGGACTTATAAAAAAAAATTGTGGACTAACTTAGAAACCATTTGAGAGAGATTTTAGCTTCATTCGAAGCTATATGACTAAATGTCCTATCTTATCAACAGTATTAATCATCTTAGCCCAGATACTTATCTTCATTAAGGTTACGAGTATTAACAACATTATTTCCTAGGTAATGCAAACTTGGCGCCTGTTCTAATGGAAGCCTGTGAACCAAAAATGGAAAGCAATGGAAGACTATATCAGGACTCAGTCCTAGGTGCTTTATTGAGCCTTTCAGTATTGCCTAGGACTGCCACATCCATGCACGAGTTCTTTGATAATCCTACAGACCAGGTAAGCTAGGAGGGACCAGATCGCAGACTAAAAAGATTACTAGACCAGATAAAACTGTGCATTCCCAGTATATTTCTGTATTTCCCACATGGCGGATAATGGAAATTTCTAAATAAATGCAAGCGCTAAGCTAGCGCGAGTTGTACTGATCAACGTCCCCGCGCCTCATAAATGAGGATAATGATGGAAATTCAAATTTTTTCTATTCAGATTGACGTTTCAAATCTTATGTGTGGAATCATTAAGGCCGCCATTCACGGTATGATTGGTCTGTACGATCCGTCGCATCAGACCGAATCGAAACGACGAATCGATTGTGTATGTTAAGATCGTTAACGATTTACTTGATCGAAGACGATATCGGAGATCGCAACAAAACCCCATGCAATCTGAATATCGTAACGATGAATCGACAGTGTATGGCAGTGGATTGCAAAGCGATCAACGATTCGATTTTTGTCTCACTCCGCCAGGTAATCGCCGCCGCACGCGCAGCTCGCATGCCTACGCGTAAACAATACACCGGACAATCGAAAATATTAAAAATGACTTCGTGGAGTATGATCAATTGATTGAATTCATCGAATTGTTCAGAGAGCAAGAGCCATTGTGGAAAATTAAACATAAAGATTATCACAATAACACAAAGAGAGCAGTGTGTTATGGGGTTCTTTTGGAAAAAATGAAACAAATAGATAATTCTGCAGATTTAAGTAAAGTTAAAAAAAAAGCGAAGCGTCCAGTCGTTACGATGATCTGAGCGATCCATCGCACCGATGAATCGTTCCGATCCTTCGTAACGTATATGTTGGCCGTAATCGAAGCGACCGATCGTTTACGATATTCGTCAGATGGATCGAAACGATCTATCGTACCGTGATAGACTTGCGCAAAGTGTGTCCTTAGAGGGAGTTGTTATATCCCATATATTTGCTCACCGGGACACACTATATCTGTATCATACTGGCTCACCACTTGTATCCTAGCTCATACGACAAACAATCGAGTGAGTGTGTTTGGATACAAGAGCTGTAAGACACAAGTGGTGAGTAAGTCTAGTTTATCTGTTTCCTACTTTATCCAGCTGACGCGCTCTTTTTTATACTATCAGTCTATTCCAATAAGAGGAGTTCAAACCAGAATCAAAATGTATATCTATTAATTAACTTTTGACACTTTATATAGGTTTTCTCATTAATTAAGTGAACTGTAAGTTTATATGATTATCGTCTTTACCGTTCATCTTTTTAGTACGAGTACTGCGACCAAATGCCCGATGTTGTCCGAACAAGCCATCCGTACCAATAGCGATCAAAAAGATCACCAAGTCAATACATTTGTAGGAGTCTGGTGACCCCTTTCTCGTCTCTCGTTTATTACTGCGACGAGAAATGCTGCCGAACGCATCCGATTTCAGCCGATCTCGGTCTCGCTCTCGCGCACTGTGTGTGAGCTGGATAAAGTAGCAGGAGCTAGATGTCTACCGTACTGAGTTGAGAGTATAGTGAGGGAGCCAGATATAGTTGACATCTCTGGGATATAACTGGGACACAGTTGACGGCAAGGGAGATGTGTGTCCTCTCATATCTGGCTCCTGAGTTACCCAAGGCTATACCGTGAATGGCGGCCTTTAGACAACAGCTCAAGCCAAAAATCTGTGTTGGAGAAACAATATTTACAAAACCTGATTTTTAAACTGTTTTTATTTAATTAAGTATTTGTTCGTATTTTTGTAAAGCAAAAAAAATACAATAAAGTAAGTTAATAAAGCCCAAAACCAATTATGGATATTTATTATGCTTATCAGTACTATTCATGTTTACTGCATACATATTTATATGAGTAGGCATATATTTCTCTTATCAGTTACTAAGAAACCTTTCTATTAATTTCCAGGCAGCTATATCCATGGTGGAGACATCTATATGGAATGCAGCCACACATTTAACAAATAATATGCACAAGATATTCCTGGCTCTTCTGAAAGGGGGTCCACAGATGAGGAACCGGATTCTATCGTGGATCGGCAAATGTTTAAAAACCAATGTCGCCAGAGGCAAGCTGTGGAATGTTCAGGTAACTATTTCTTGAACATATTGCAATCACCTACAATACCTACACAATTACAAGGATACATGTTTTTCGCAAAGTTGCTTTTTAACCACGTGCCCAAAACTTTTTTTAATTGGTTAAAAACTCAGACTCGGAACCTCCTGTTTTTTTTTTGCATTTAGTCATTTCCTCGCTGAGGTGGGATGAAAAGTTACGTGTTGCACTCGAGTGCAAACATTTTTCACCTCGTGCTCTTAGATTCCCTCGCTAACGCTCAGGATTCTAATTTTATTGAATTTAATTTTAGAATCCTTCGCTTGCTCTGTCATCAAAATTGAGCACGCGGTTAAAAAGCAACTTTGCACTCTTGTATAACAAATAACTATTAGTCACTCTTCTGGGAGAAGATGTTTGAGGAGGCCGAGCAACATAACATAACCTCACGCCTGTCTGCCACTTACTTGTCACGATCCTGACAGATCCCTTTCGTTGCATGCACGCACACCGGTTTCGGGTACTTCGGACCGACATACATACTACTAGCTGACCCCGCATACGTTGTTTTGCCATGTTAATAAAATTTTATTAGCCTATGACCTATTCTCAGACCTACCAAAAATTTTCATAAAAATCGGTGAAGCCGTCTCGGAGGAGTTCGATAACAAACACTGACATGAGATTTATATATATTAGATGAAAAACAAAGGCCCATAAATAAAAGATACTTAAGGAATAGTCCTCTACTCTACATATTTTCAAGAAGAAAGATTTTGTTGCACCCTGTATAAGGTTTTATTTTCCATTATTTATTTTATGTCTGTCAACAACTTCACTTTTACGAGATGGGTTCTTGAGCTTCTTTTTTACGTTTTGGATTTTGATCCATTGATCACCATCTCTTTGGTTTATTTGTTTGTAAATAGGAGTCTCTACGCCTCATCGCCCGTTGAATATATTACTGTGTATGGGCATCGCGGGTCATTAAAAAATACTCATCGCCTGCCATCGAGAGAGTTTTGATTTAAAATTAAACTATATTTCAGGCTGGAGAAATCAGTGCAGCCACATTGACATGTGTCTCGGATGGATTCATGATGAACCTGGGAGCTGTCTTGCTACAGCTTTGCCAGCCTTTCTGCACAAGCCACGATGACCCCAAGTCGCTCAAAATTGATCCAACGTATGGCGCCGTACCTGTAAGTTACTGTTTCTATGAAGTTGTTTCCATTCCATTCTATAAGAATCTAACCCCTGGTTTCTCAAATACCAACGAGCTGTTAGTCCACAACTGCTGTCAGTTGTTTAAGTACACAAATAAAACCACTAGCAGGTGCATAAAAAATGGGTTTACTAATGTATTGCCAAAAATAGTTTCCCAAAGTATTACTTCCCAAACTATTTTCCGCAAATTATCACTTGGCAAAAAAACATTTCTCAAAACAACTTAAAGCAAATAAACAGTTAGCAAAAGTTATTATGGCAAGTTATTGTTTACCAAATAAATACTTGGTCAAATTCATTTTACCAAGCATTATTCAGTCAAAAGTATAATTTGACCAAATGAATAAAATGCGAAATGTAAACTAGAACAAAAATTTTTTTGTTTGACTCAAAACTAAGTTTTTTAGTGAAATATTTTTTTTCGCTTTTATATAAAAAAAAGAACTAACACCCGAAGTTTCAGGATGGAGCGTCGCTGCGCTCCGCTCCATCCTGGAACTTCGAACCTATTTTTGCTTATGTGTACTGACCTAACAACCAAATTTTAAACACACTTTTTACACCAAATTGCTTTCGTAAGTTTTTTTTAAATCAGAATATAATACTACAAATACATGTATCTTAAGCTTAAATTTTTAAATTACTTGTATTTATGCCTAATAGTATTTAACCACATGAACAAAATGCGAAATATAAATTTAATCAAACAATTATTTGCTATACATATAACACTTGCCAAAATAAAACGTTATCATAATAAACGTTTGTCTTAATAAAACTTGACGCAGTAAAATTATGCGAAATGATAATTTGACCAAATGAATAAAATGCGAAATGAAAACTTGCTAAAGTTTCATTTGGGAAATGAAATTGATGCTATAAGTTTATTGGGAAGTAAAATTTGGCGAAAAATACTTTGGCTAAACGGCGGTAACCCTAAAAAATGAGGTAAATATCCTGAGCTCTCGGTACTAATTATGTACCATGCCTGGAATTATTTTCAATTTGCGTGGGCAAGAAAGCAACAACAACAAAAAAGCGCTTGTCCTATTTTACTACAAATACGAGGAAGGAGTCTGTTCAGCCGGCGCATCGTGCGCTTTTATTGGTGACTAGCTGTGCCCGCGACTCCGTTCGCGTACATTTCGATTTTTACGAAGCAGCATTTGTATGGGGGCCACGTCTTATCATAACTGGAGCTAAAATTAAAATAGCCTATCCTGTGTCCCAGATGTCTATATGTTTTTATACCAAATTTCATCAAATTCGGATAATTGGTTTAAGAGTTATGGAGGAACATACATACATACACACATACAGAAAAAAAATCTAAAAATCGTGAAATTAGTTTCAGTATCATATATTGAGCATATAAAGACAATATCTCTGAAAACAAACTAACTTACTCCATGACCGACCCTTACAGATTTATTATTAGTATAGATAGATACATTTAACTACAAAATAAAGTCCTAAGTCTTCTTTTTGTTCGTGGCCTCATTACTGAGGGAGCATTCGCCACCAACGATCTTCATTCGGTACGATTATGCGCCAGACGTATGGGCGTTTGTAGGGCCATAAAGTCATTGGGATTACAACCCACAAACTCACGCATGTGAGACAAGCGTTCTACCGATGTGCTACCGTCGCACTCTACTTAAAAAAAGTGTTTGTAAAAACCTAAGATTAAGCGCAAGTTGTCAGGTTCTAGTTCTAGTTAGACCTGAGATTTCCGCACTTAACCTCATAGTTGGGCGTTGTACATAGCAAGTCCTAAGCAGTTTGCTTAGCATGCGCGTTTTGACTCTCTCTCGACGTCGAGTGAGAGACTTAGAAGTACTTGCCATGTCGAAAGTGCGAGCGTGGTAGCCGAGACTCTACCAAAAAGTAGTTATTGCCATATTAAATAAGTGTTGTATTTTTGTCTGGCAACCCTGTAAAAATTGTTATCAGTTTTTTCCGACAGTGGAACTTCACTAGAAAGTTACGAATTGCGTTTCGTTCCTACGCAAGCAATGAGTCAAAACCATTAATTTTTATCTGATTTTTTTAATGAGCACGCTTTACAATAGTAGTAACAAAACGCATTCCTGTAATTTTCCGTGGTTTTCTTTGCTTGAACTGGGTTCTTTTTAAAAGATTAATAGTTCTATGCACTAAGTATGGAAAAAATTAAGAAACGAACATCAAAAGGAAAGTATAATACAGCAAGAACACAAAAAACATTAACAAATGTGTTGTTTCTGTTGAATTATATGGTCTCGAAGCCTTGTCTTCACCTCCGGGGGTACTAGACATGTCTCGTTCGTATATGTCAAAATTAGTGTCTAACTCGGCCGAAATTATCTCGGCAATGCCGCCATGTTACCAGTTGTAGACAAGTCTCGGTCGTCTCCATCTCGGTCGCTGTCGCCATACTAACGTCGAGACATCTCGGGCTCGACAGATAAATTGACAGATTTGCATAGAGAAGGGCATTTCTCGAGCGTGGCATGCTAAGCGTACAGGGCCGGATTTAGGGGAGGGCAGGCGGGGCTACTGCCCTGGGGCCTCCACAAGGGAAGGGCCCCCACAAAAGGCTAATATGTACTATCATTAAACGCCAATCTTTTATGAGTACTTATAACGTCTGTTTTTTTTTTCAAATTTAAAAAAACTAATTCGTCGTATTCATTGTAGTTTTTGTTTCGTATTTTTGATTTGGGAATAATTAGGGGCCTCCGCTCCTTCGTTGCCCTAGGGCCTCCAGACCTCAAAATCCGGCTCTGGTCCTAAGATATGTAAATACCTCAGACACTAGGGTTTCCTCACGATGTTTTCCTTCACAGTTAGCAAGTGGTATTGTTACTACAACTTCACAAGTGTACGTAACTTAGAAAACAAAGTCATTGGTACATGCCAGGATTTCAGCTTGTCAAGTTGTCAGGCTGTCAGCTTTTAGACTATTGATAGCAAAGCTAATCCGAAATCTCTCCATGAAGGCTGAAGAGTGTGCTGCGAAATCCGTCCACCTAGACTGCCTGCACAGCGAGACGTGCCTCCTGCCGCCGAAGGAAGGTGAAGATGAACAGACCTTAAAGCGGCCAACTGCTGACACCTACAACTTTGTCACCGAATGCTTCTTTATGACGCAGAAGTGCATTGATTTAGGTAAGACTGCTGATCTCGTTCAGTTATCTTTTCTGGGTTGAGATTCTTTTAAGGCTACTCCTACGTGGAGCATGCTGTCTCGCTCGCACGATTTAACATTTTTTTAATATGGTAAAAATATGACTATCCGCAATTCAATTATCCACCAAACCCTTAGACCGCATTTATGAAAAGCTTACTCATTTGATTAGATCATGCTCCACGTAAGAACAGTCTTAATCAAATTAAATAGACACTGCGTTTCCAAATGTAAGAAAATTTCATTGAAGTAATATTTTGTGGCTAAGAATTCGCAAATGAAAATGATAATAGTAGTGTATCGAAAACTAAATTACGTGCTAAAAAAAACTGGGAAAATGATCTACACGTGAAAAATACTTATTAAAAAAAACCTCTTGACTTTTGAACCTCATAAGGAAGTATTTTTTATTGGCTTTTTACCAATATTATCACAGTTGACGTCCGCCATTTTATTTTTTCGTGACTTCATATAGCCAGTGGCACCCTCGTCATCAATACCTTTTATATCACACGTCATCTACGCGGTCGCAAAAAAACTTAAACGCGCGTGAAAAGCATAGGCCTGCTTTGCTTTCACAGTCGGATAATAAAGTGTTATTCACTCAACTCCACCTAGGTAGCTGCAAGTCGATAACGACAAAAAACCCACTCCAAAATCCGCACTAAACAGAGTTCGCAAAATTTTAACACTAGGTGGCACTGACAGTATTCTTTACGCGGTATAGTTTTGTCCATAATGCCGACAAGATGCTTTGCAAATTGAATAGTTTAATGGTTTTCTCATGAAACCCGTCAACAGATCTTGACCAAAATTATATGGGACCGCTTCCAGGGTACCAGATTTCTAACAAAAAACCGGACAAGTGCGAGTTGGACTCGCCCACCGAGGGCTCCGTACAAATTTGTAGGTACTTACATATTATAAATAGTGAAGGAATCGAGTTTCGCAGTTTTTTCCGAGCTTATCCAGAACTTCAGACAATTTTTTTAATGATTTAATTACAAATGAATAGTTTCGGATTTTTCCCTTTATTTGTAGTATAAGACGATATTATTTTTGCCTTTCATAGTTCTAGATCTAGATCCTTGAGTGTCGAAATACGTTTTTTGCGGCATAAACTGCCGTATCTTTTTTTACGTTAATACTTAAATGTTTAATTTTTTCACAGCTTCAAGGGACTGTAGACCTCAGTGTATACCTTCACGCGTTCCCGAGATAAAGGGTCTTGACAGACAGATTGACGGACGGACAACAAAGTCAAAAATTTTGTTCACTATAAAAACAAAATGTTTACTTAATAATAATAACTTCCACACAACACTTTCTCTTGACCTGGTCCCAAACTAAGATACCCTGTGCTATGGTAACAAGGCAAGGACATCACAAACATGGAAATACGCCCAGACTGAGGCATTTGTTCAAATGTACGGCGGCCCCCAGTGGGAATCGAACCCACGACCTGTATATTGGTAGTAAGCGCCTTAACGGCTAGTCTAACGGGGCAGTAATATACCGTAGGATAAAATACTATGGAAGTGACTAAAATAAACAAGCCTAGCAGTGGCAAAGTCAGTGAGCTCAAGCTCTCTAATTCTTTTGACTGCATATGCTGCAGAGCTAACCCTGTGTGCTAGTTTTACAATATGAGGACCCCATTAAATTATGAATCTATTGTGATGCCTAGAAATACGGTATCTTCTGCAAGTTCTAGTTTTTCTTTTCCGAGTACAATGTGGGTTCCCAACTAGTCTTACGTTTGGTAAGGTACACTTTATACATTTTGTCTTCTTGGAATTTAAAAGCAGATTATTTGCCGTGAAGCAATCTAGTACATGCGAGAGAGCGTTACTGCATCGTCAAGATTATTTTCTTGTCTCTTAATTTAAAAAATAAGTGACATGTCATCTCGGACATGTTTTGTACCATAAATGGCAAGTCATTTACATATACAAGGAAAGGAACGGCCCCAAAATTGATATTTGTGGTACTGTCATTTGATGAAAGTGATTCTATAAGGGTTCCGTTTTTCCTTTTGAGGTACGGAACCCTAAAAAGTATCAATGACGTGAATCAGACAACGTGGTAAGAAATTATCGCTGAACGTAAAAAAAAATATAGGCGGCCAATATCAGACGCCCTTTCTTTGTAAAACCTCCACCACAGACTGTGTTTATCGGCGTTTATCGAGTGTTTTAATACAAATTGACAAACTGAGAGTCTTCATGTTCTTAAGTCGCTTAAAAACGCGCAATAATAATTAGTTGGTCACGCAGGAGTACGAGTGTGCGCGGAGAAGCTATGGCGCTGCGGTCAGGAGCTGGGGCGCGCGCAGAGAGCGCTCGGCGACGCCGCCGCCGCCTCCGCCGCCCACCTGCTTGACCCGCTGCGGCAGCGCGCGCAGCATTTGATGACCAAGTCAGTTGACGCGAGTACACTCACTCAACACATAAGTTTAAGTGTAGCAAAGCTGTGGCGATCAGGGGCCGGAGCGGCAGGCGCGGATTCAGCCTTCAAAAAAGGTTTATATATTTTTATTTATTTTATTTTATTAGGACAACCAGTAGCTAGTACACTAATACATTATAAATTATTTTAATTAAAGGGTTTTGAGGTAAGTCCTATGCCTAGCCTATTAAGGTTGCCACAACATGTACCTTTGCTAGTGATTGAGTTAACTTAAAATTTATGTCTAATTTTATAAAGCTACGACTAAGCTATGAACAAAATTAAGTTGAAAACAGGAAAACATTACGTAGGTACCTATTTAGAGACTAAAAATTCCACCCATGCCGGGACTTGAACCCGCGACCTCTGGCTAACCGTGCCAGCGCTCTAAAATTGTCCTCAGCACGGGTTAGTGCAACAAAAAAAAAATATAATTACGTAGGTACTCCAGATTTAAAAATATGCTTGAATTTTTCCTTAAATGTATACACATTATCAGAGAACATGTCGACAGAGAAAGCTGACAATTTATTGTACGGTCGCAAGAGACGACTCATTGTAGGCGCTGTAAGGTTGTGGTCACAACCTGGTCATAACCAACCAAAAATCGGCCAAGTGCGAGTCGCAGTATGAACTCGCTCATGATCGATATAGTGCATTCATACAAAGGAGATGTTTACAAAATATATGACACACTGAGTTCTGACTAAGGTTTTGTACAGTGTATAGAAATACCTGTGCAATTTCCTTTTTTATGTACAATAAAGTGTTCTCTATCTATCTATCTATAGTTCCAAGTGGGCAAAGCCGTAGGGCAAACACTAGTAAGTTAATAAACCTGTAAAATGTTAGTTCGCTCACGAAAATCACAAAAGTAAATGTGTGTGTATACATCGTAATGTCACAATTAGACTTTTAACTATAGAACCGATTAACAGCTCGAATCTCTTTTTCAAATAAAATTCCTAGGAATATATTTGTCATACTTAACTACTACAGTCTCTTCCAAATAAACAGTCTTATGCCCCACCCACAATAGTCCATCTTGCTCTCACATTCAAATTCATCCTAACAGACGTTTCCCTGAGACTGCCTGCTTCTACAGAAGGTGGCATGCTGACCATCCACCAGCTACAAGCTATGACTTATTCGTGACTTCTGCTGCGACCACATTAACTCGCTACTATCACTATCAAACTCAGCCTTTAACACTGGCTCCTGAGATACAGGTCCCCGCCTAGTTCAGGAGTCAGGGCACAATGATATTGTAAACAAATTTAACTATTTGTGTTCAAATAAACAATTATCTTATCTTATCTTATCTTTTCCCCAGTGTCTAACCAATCCAACAAACACCCTCAGATATGTGAGCCTCCGCTGCGCGCTGCTTGAGAGCGATATGCTGACTAACCTCCACCGGCTCCAAGCGATGACCTGTACTTGGCTCGTCCAATGCGCCGTCCGGCCGGATCCGGCCACTCCGCAGTCCAACTGGGCGCCCGCTCAGCTGGTTCCCGTCCAGATGCCCATCACCACGCCGCCGCCTGACACGCTCAGGTAGATTGTATCGGCAGACTTTCGGTGCCTCTAAATGGCTCAACTAAGTAATGATACTTGGGGAGATTTTGTCGACACAGCTTAGGTATTCAGCTGAAACAGCTATAGCATAGCGTTGACTGGTGATAAAGCTGGCTAACGCTACGCTAATATTTTACTTACTTGATTTTTTGTCGGAAGAGTCCGACCAGGTTTCGCTCTGATTCGCCGGTGAGTAGAAACGGACCTCGCGTCATCGCTAAGCTAATATGCTATGCAAATACTCTGTCTGTCTTATAGTCTATGCCCTGCAGTGGGACATTGACTGAAGTTCTAATTACTGCTAAGGAGTTTGAAGATTTCAGCCTCCTTACCTTCGCTATTTCATCAAACACAATTATGAAGCACTCATCTGAAAAACTTCATATGCCTCAAGCAGCCTCCGAGACATTCCAAGTCCTAAAGTATAAATCTTCAAACCTCTATCAAGTTATCTTTTTGGTTCCAGATGCATACCTGAGTTTGTCTTGGAGAACATAGTGGTTCTAATAACGATGGCGCGGCGCACAATCGGCGCCATCAATGAGGACGCTGACATCACGGGCCTGCTGCAGCCGGCACTCACGCTGGTAATCACCTTCATGGGCGACTCTGGACGCACTTACAATCCGCATTTAAGGTACAAATTAAACAGTAAGCTATAGTTTATTTCAAAGACACAACATGCATTGAACAACAACAAAAGTAAAATAAATAAGCTCACAAGTAAACAATATTATTATAACCATAGCTGTTTCGTCTTCTTGATGCCCTAAGCAATCCAGGCTTATGGTATCCACAAATAAACCAGTTTTTATCTTTAAGAAAACTTATGTATGGTCGATCATTACCACATATATAATCTTGGTCTATGATGATTACATACCTTTCTAGCATTCCTTACCCGAAAGGTACCAACATGACTATTACTATACCGTCTGTGTGCCTGACCTTTAGTGAGGTTTACGCTCCAGGTACGCCCTCTGGGTTCATTATTATGTTTGTACAATGAAGGCACAAAAGAAAAGTCTGCCATGAGTGTGGTGCCCTCAAGACGTGATGCCCTGAGCAATTTCATAATTTGCTTATATGCTAGTCCACGACTGGTCATATTTTATTTTATCTACACTAATGTTGTAACATTCTACTTATGTTTTCAATACTTGACTTATAATTACTACTGTTATAGCGCAGACAACAAAACACTCAATTTAAGCAATTTCACATGATGGTATAATATTCACATCGATATCGTAAAATCTCATTATAACATCAATAAAACGCGACCAACTTGATTGCAGGGCCAATCAGGTTGGTCGCGTTTTATTGAAGCGCGCAGCTGCGCTCTCATTGGTTAAATTTTAATGGCGGCAAAATCACTGTGATTATACACGTACGCGTGAATTTTATTTTTAATTGCATTAGTGAAGATAAAGTAGTGTATGCAACTGCATATAACACGGGTATTAAAACACTCGTTACTATTATGAAACTCGCTGCGCTCGTTTCATAAACTCACACTCGTGTTTTAAGACCCTTCATTATATGACAGTTGCATAAACTACTATTATTTAATTAGGACAACCGGTAGCTAGTACACTAATACATTATAAGTTATAAAATAAATGGTCTAAGGTAAGTGCCTAGCCTGTTAAGGTTGCCACAGCATGCACCTTTGCTAGTGATTACATTAACCTAAAATTTATGTCTAATTTTACTAATCTACGATAAAGCTATAAACAAAATTAAGTTCAAAACAAGAAAACATTACGTAGGTACTCTAGATTTAAAAATATGCTTGATTTTTTCCTTTAATGTATACACATTATCAGAGAAGATGTCGACAGAGAAAGCTGACAATTTATTGTACAGTCGCAAGAGATGAGGCATTGTAGCGTTGTGTTTAAGGTTGGTTTTGGAACAAGGCGGGTTGAACAGTTTATTAATTCTGTACCTAGGATATTTGTTTAGTACTTTAAGATTAATTTGGGACAGTATTTGCGAACAGTCCATTTAATTTATCAGTACTTTAAAGAGGAAGGTTGCATCAAGTAATAATCGCCTAGAGTGTAATCCATCCATTTTGAAATGCAGTATTCTTATATCTTTTTATGTCTGTGGCAATTCCACTGGTGTAAGCTAGATGCCACAAGAACCTTTTTTGGATCCGTTCTATTCGCATGATGTGAACGTTATAAAATGGAGACCAAACTACGCTACAGTATTCAAGAATGCTCCGAACCAGAGAGCAATAAATAGCTATCTTGGTCGAAGCCCTCCTGAACACCTTGCAATTTCTAATTGTGAAACCTAGCATCTTCGAGGCCTTGGAAATAATCTGATCTATATGCGGCAAAAATGTAAGTTTTGCGTCCAGAATTACCTCTAAGTCCCGTATCTGTTGTACTTCCTGTAAAACTACACCATTGATAATGTGCAACTGGAAACAACCTAACCTGCAATAAAATTGCGCCAACAGAAAACTTTGGAAGCTCTCTACGTAGATAACAAAATTATGTAATAATTTCAGAGCCCGCTTAGCAGAATGCCTCGAGTCAATGTTGCCAAGTCATCCAGATGACCAGCAGCCACTCAGCAATCTGGCTTCGTTCTCTCGAGAGCAGCTGTTCAAAGAACATCCGCATCGATTACAGGTACAGTTGCCAGCTGATATATATTGTTTTCACACCTCCTGCTCGACAATGCCTTATTACGTACCGTCAAATATCATCGTAAAGCATGGCCTTGTCTCTCGAGGGCAATAATAATGAAGAATTTCCCTAGGGAATAAAGTGATTTGAATTTAGAATGTCAAAATTCGCATGAAAACTATGGAGAAGCCCCGCATTGCAATTCGAAATTCGAATTGTTGTTCGAAACTCACCTCTTTTTTTTCTTTGTCCTGTGACCGCGCGAAACACCAACAAAAAAAAGAAAAAAAGGCGCGAATTGCAAATACGAATTTAAAAGTTATATTCAATTTAAGTTGCTAAGCCGTAAAAGAGTGTGGACTTTATATTTAATTTCAGGTTTTAATACATATTTTCAACTTATGCAGCCCTGTCTTTTTATTGTCTCCCAGATGGTGTGAAAAGTAGAGTATTCACCTCTGGAATAAAACATGTCTTAGTCTCGGGCGGTATGAACCCCTCGCTTCACTCAGGACTCTACATAACTCCCTCGCTTCGCTCAGGAGTTAAAATTTAACTCCCTCGCTGCGCTCGCGAGTTAACTCGGAGTCCTTCGCTCCGCTCAGGGTTCAATATGCCGCCCATGACATAATACATGGTTTTATTCCCTTAGTACATAATCTACTATTTATCGTTATTGCAACGTCAGCCGCAACGTTTATGTGTATAGTGGATGCTTACAAAAGGTCGATTTGTGGGTCATTGTACAAAGTTATGGATTAAATGTGCAATGCAGGGCTATTTTAAAACTAATAAAAAAAAATTGTTCTATGAGTTTTTTGTCAGATTAATATTTTTTAGAGATATCAGGACTTATGGAGACGGGCAGCAGATATAGAAACAATATTTATTTTGCAAAAAAAGAGCAGTAAGAGCAATTTACAACTTAAGCAGTAGGGAATCGCTGAGGGAGTGTTTCAAAGAAATAGGAATTCTTACACTGGCTTGCCAATATATATTCGATAATATAATGTATGTCCGTAAAAATATAACAATGCTGAAATTAAATAGGGACGTCCATAATGTAAACACTAGAAATAGAAATAAGCTTGCTTATTCTAAATTTCGTTTAGCCAAGGTAAATACATCGTTCGTAGGCTATTGCGTTCGTTTTTACAACAGAATTCCAGAACATGTTCTATCCTTGTCTGAAAATAAATTTAAAACATTCATTAAAAAATCGCTATGTAAAAAAGCCTATTATAGTCGGCCTATTATATGAACGATATAAGCCCTTGGTAGTAAGCCAATTCCACTGCGATTTCATTGTTATTTAATTATTAATATTATAATTTATTTAGTTTTAAAAACGTGTACTGACGACGTGATTGCACATTAATAACTATAGCACAAATTTTATAGCTGACAAGAACTCAATCTGCAGGTTTGCTGAAGGTCATTCGAATGGTGGCGTGGTGGCCGGGTCACCTATCTCCCTCTAAAATGGTTGAGACTGGTGATGGCTGACCCCTGCGTTATGCTCGTGAACGGGTGCTGTTCGTGTGTCTGGCCGCAGCATTAATGTTTTTCCTACTTTTGTAAGAAGTGTTATTTTGGCTTTTAAAGTTATTGGTGGCCTATCACGGAATCATATCATAATAATATAGGCTTTGATGTATAAGTTTAAGATGATTTGAGAAAAGATGGTCAGAGTGGAGTTTTTTTTTCCCGCTGCCTTTTTCTCCACTACAAATACGGCCCGAAGGCAGCGGCTAAGATAGTAACATAGTACATTGACATTCAGCAAACAGAATGTAAATTCTTTACATTGAAATAAATTATTGATTTCTGATTTCTTACATAACTTTATGAAGTTCGCGCTTTTCATGCAATAGTAAAGTCGCAACTTCCGATATGTAATTGTTTTAGAAGATTTCCATACTTAACACAATTAATGGTTTTGAGCATTATATATTTCAAAGAGCGACTAAAAAGGAGAAAAACGCACATAAAGTAAAAAAAATATGAATGTAAATTTAAACCTGAAATCTCTTTTTTTTTTAAATTGATTGAATTTCGATAAATTAAGAGCATTTACAATCGTAAAACCGAGAGCAACCAAGTTAACCAGTCCCCTCAAACAATTGTACTCCTTTCAACAGCTGGTGCCGTGTCTGCTGGACGTGTTCGTGGGTATCGAGATGACTGGCCAGAGCGTACAATTCGAACAGAAGTTCAACTACCGCCGTCCTATGTACCTCGTCATGGACTTCCTTTGGGAGATGGAAGAGCATCGGGATGCTTTTACGTAAGTTTTTTTGCGTAGAAACATTTGACGCCGCAGAGACATACATATAACAATAATAAGAAACGAATAAAACAATGAATCACGAAAAATAACATAAATAAAGGATCCAGAGTGGATCGGTATGCAGTGGTACAATGGTCTCGAGCTCAGTATACAGTTTTGCCCACAGCACTGATATTCAGCATGGGCCCTTTGTAACTTAAGGAGTTTTAACCTAAACGAACTAAACTTAATGAAAAACAATAAACATACACAACAATGACGTAATGGTGATGACTTATGGATGTGAGACCTGGTCTCTGACTGTGGGCCTCATAAGAAGACTCAAGGTCGCCCAACGAGCAATGGAGAGAGCTATGTTAGGAGTTTCACTGCGTGATCGAATCAGAAATTAGAAGATCCGCAGAGGAACCTGAGTTACTGATATAGCTCGAAGAATTGCTCAGTTGAAGTGGCAATGGGCGAGGCACATAGCTCGGAGAACTCATGGCCGTTGGTGCGAAAAAGTTATGACCTGGCGACCGCAGACTGGACGACGCAGCGTGGGAGGCCCTACACCAGATGGTCTGACGACCTGATTACGGTGGCGGGGAGTCGCTGGATGCGGGCGGCACAAGACCGGGAAGCTTGGAAAACTATGAGCGAGGCCATTGTCTTGCAGTGGGCGTCAAATGGCTGAATGATAATGATGATGATACATAACAATTATTATACATAGCATGCATGCATGCATGCATACATACATACACTGGACAGAATTTATAATAAACTGCAGTATTTCTGTAATCAAAACCACTTTGACCTAATAATAAAATAAAAAATACTATTGGCCTGCGGGTGTCCTCATGACATTGTGTTCTCCGAAGCAATATCACCTTGATCTCCATATTCCAGTAACCTGGCGAAAGAAGCTGAAGCTAACATGGAGGCCGTCCACCCGCCACTGTTCCTTCGTTTCGTTAACCTGCTGATAAACGACGCCATTTTCCTACTGGACGAAGCCCTGGGCAATATGGCACAAATACGGACTATGCAGGCTGCGCAGTGAGTAGAATTAGCTCTAGATTATCCATTAAATTCAAATCAAATAATATTGATTATCGTAAAGAATAATACACAGAGGCAAATAAATGTTAGTTAAACAATGCTTAGACTGTAAAAGGTTTAACATGTGTAAATATCTTTGAGTAACGGTAACCCCACACTAGGCATAGCCTGTATCGTGGGCGTCACGACATGAAATTGGGCTTTTTATTAACATTTCATTGCGGCAATTCACTCAATTTGAACAGTTTCAAATGCCGGTTAATGGACTCCAGAGTTGTAAATGAATATAAATCTCTAAACAATCTACGAGAAACTGGAACTTCTCAGCATACTATAAGCGATATTAACAGATTACAGAAACATTGCATGAAGATGGAATTTTATTTAATACAAAAGAAAGGAAATCATTTGTTGTTGCAAGATTACGACTTTTTGAGTGAAACTCGAGTGAATGCTCATCCGATAGCATCTTGCTATTGGCTTCACTTTGGTTGGAAGACAAATATAACACTGTTAATTAGAGAAAGAAGACTATATGCCTGTCGCTCATACAGTATTACAGTCTATTAAGAGTCATGAGAGCGAGAGGCGACTAGTTACTGTCCCTTTATTAAGTTATTATATATATAATAATATATACATATATCAGCCTATAAGCCCACATCTCTCAGGGAGAGAGAAGGCCTGTGCCCTACAGTGGGACGCGTGCCCACCGCGGATTGGCGATTTCAAGCGCTGAGGTATGTGAATAGCTCAGACACTCAGGTTTTCTCACGATGTTTTCACCGTTAGTGTGTGGTTTTGCTACTATAACTTCACAAATGTACATAACTTAGAAAACCAAGTCATACGGACATGCCCGCACTGGGGATCGAACCTGGGTCTCTCGCTTCCGAGTCCGATGTTCTACCCACTAGGCTACCAACGCTCGTTGGTATTATTATTAAATTATTTATTGTAACAGAAAAAAATTGTACAATTCTTTGGTTTTATAGTAAAAACCGGCCAAGTGCGAGTCGGTTCCGTACCATTATCTATACAACATTAAACACAAAGATCGAAAAAAAACGCCAAAACATCATGGGATGGGAGCCCCCCATTAATATATATATTTTTTTTATTTAATTATTTATTTTTGAAGCGAATATAGAACTAAATATTCTGTGAATATTTCAATCGTCTACCTGTTGTCGTTATTAATATCGAGCAAAAAACGGCAAAAAAGTTACGTTTGGTGTATTAGGGTCCCGTTTGGCACGCTTCGGGTACGGAACCCTAAAAATTTGCTGTGCTATACAAAGCATTCTTTCCTCAGAGAATCCGGCAGCTGGTCCACACTGCCCCAGCAAGAGCGCGAGCAAAACATCGGCAACCTCTCTCACATCGGCATGCTTGCGCGCTTCGACAACATCCTGGGGCGGCACACGGCGCGCACGCTCGTGCGTCTAACCGCGCATGCCCCCTACGTATTCTGCCACCCCACGCTGGTTGAGCGGATCGCTTCAATGTTGAACTACTTTTTGCTGCATCTGGTCGGGCCCAACAAGAAGAATTTCAAGGTGCGAGGAAGAGCTTTGGGCTGTATTTCACACTACACTATGAGTAGGTAGCCTTACATAAACAGACTGTAAACCGCCGTATCGCCTTCAGACAGAAGTATTTGTTTCCAAGACCGTAGCCGTAAATCTACGCATTAGCCAGCAACGTAAACTCACTTGACCTGGTCCCAAACTAGGATACCCTGTGCCAAGGTAACCAGGCAAGGACATCACAAACATGGAAATACACCCAGACTGAGGCCATTTATACAAATGTACGGTGGCCACCAGTGGGAATCGAACCCACGATCTCCATCTAAGCGTAAGCGCCTTAGCGGCTAGTCTAACGAGGCAGTCGACGATCCCAACAAAAATCAATCAATGTGGGAGAAAGACCTTTAGGTTCTTGCACACCTTCATGGGTAGTACGACGACGCTGGTCACGCGTTCTAAATGTCAAAAGTCGCGACTTTCCAGTATATTGTCAAATTCTGACGTGTTAGTGCTAGAAATGGGTCATTCGTGCCATCGTACCTACTACCCAGGCTGTTCATCATCAACCGTCCCCACCGAGGGGCACGGGTCTCTTCCCTGAGGAAGGTGTAGGCCATACTCCACCACGGGGGCCAAGTCCGGATTGGTGGAGGCTTGTAGACTAGTGGCTCGTCTACTGTCAGAAGTTGTCAAGCCGCCCTAAGGCCTCTGACTTGGCTTAACGACTGCCATCTATCGACGGCAGCCGGCACCAACAGCTTAACGTGCCTTGCGAAGCACGGAACCGCTCGGAAAAATGCCACTAGCGTTAGGCATAGACGGGGACCCATCCATGCACTGAACGCGCCCTGTGATCGTTTAAGATCACTCAGGCAGCCGGGGCTACGAGCGATTCAGGCTGGTGTGCTATAAATTCTTACACAAATAGACTGTAAACCTGCCTTGCCTAACCTAGCCTTGAGACAGCACTATCTGTTTCCCAAACACTAGCAGTAAATCTGCGCATTAGTTGCCAGCACAGTAAACTTCTGAAACAGATTGGTGATACCAGCTGGATAGGGATGGCCGAGGACAGAAGTGTCGTGCCTTGTGCGATGCCTATGTCCAGTAGTGGATGAAAACAGGCTGATTGATTGGTTGACTGTAAACATAAGGGTGAGTTTCGCAATATCTTGATAATTTTCACTTTTCTTTGTAGCGTTGTAGGTGTTAGGGTAGAGGGGCTCTAGTAAAACTTGTATTCCTTTCTTATAATTTTATTATTAATTGGTCAGTGCTAATTTATACATAAAATCATTGGTTCTATTTGAACTACAGGTCGAGCCCCGCCTTAACTTGAAGTTCAATTTGAACATCTTGTCAATGTGACACCTTAATAATACGTAACAATAAATATCCAACATACGTTAAATAAATTCTTCCTTTTCTTCTTTCTTTTTTTTAAAAATTCATTACAACTGGCGCCCGAACAGGGACATGCAGAAAATTTAATTAAGAAAATCAAAATTTAAAATAAATCGAATTATTTCACTGTCGATTGACATGATATTCGCGGCCACGCCGCGGAAAAGAAAATAATTACATGATGGAGGCTTTGGTCGGAAGACCCGGAAAAAGAATGAATGAGTCAAGGACTTTTTTTTTAATCAAGGAGACAACCAGACAAAAAGGAGCGACATATCAATCTACCTCCGCTTTCGTCCGTGCAAAAACCAATAAATAAAGTTGTGATATGACCACACCATCAAATGAAGAAAGTAGGACATCCTTAGGGAAAAAAACAACTGTCAAGTTCAAAATGTAAACAAAAGGTTCCGAAAACGAAAGAAATTATCAAAATTTAGGTTAATTATGGCTATAAGCCAATGGAGCGAAATTCCAACGCTACATCTTATATGTTTGTAAAAGAAAATCAATTACAGTGCACATCTACCGATACCATCCTTCCTTCCAGGTGAAAGACATGAAGGAGTTCGAATTCGATCCGGCGAGCACCGTTCTTGATATATGCCGCATGTACGTGGAGCTAGGCACCAACGAGCGATTCTGCGCCGCTGTATGCGACGACGGACGTTCCTACTCGCCGCAACTCTTCACTTTGGCCGAAGCTGTACTGGGTGAGTCAGTCGGTCAGATATTTTTTTGTAATAAAACGCCTTTAAACTGTAGCAAAAATCCGAATTCACTTACAGTGTGTGTACTGTATACCTCAATCCGAATAGACTACAGTTTTAGTTGCTAAGACTGTCCCCGGACCACCTTGTCGGAGCATACTAAGATCTTAAAAAAGCACGGGAAAAGGCCACGGACAGCTTTCAAAAAATTCGAAGAACGTAACTTTTTATCACATTAATTTATCTATTTTACATTTACACTGATACGGACAACACCGTTCTAGTTTAACCTTTGTATTAAACTCAAAATTTTTACGAGATTTTTATAATCGAAATGAAGTATCGGTATTCTTAGGGTGACTAAACAGGGCGTAGATTCTGTTAATGCATTGTTGTACAAAGACAAGTGCACGAACGCGCCGATTCCATTTCATTGACGCTTCAAGTCTACCCGCGCATATGTATCAATTCTAGGCGCCTACAGTATGATATAACAGGGGGGGAGCTGGTCTCTAAAATGCATATTTGTTCAATAGGCCATATTAGTACCATAATTATTGCCTGTACGTAACACAGAGAAGTTTGTAGAGGCTCAAAATTTCACTGATGCCTGCACTTGCCCATTAGCTCATTTGGGAGAGCGCTGGCACGGTTAGCCAGAGGTTGCGGGTTCAAGTCCCGGCATGGCTGGAATTTTTAGCCTCTAAATAGGTTTTCTAAAATTGTCCTCAGCACGGGTTAGTGCAACAAAAAGAATATAACCGTTATTATTATTATTTTATATGTGGCGTAATGCCGATTTTATTACATATTAATGATAATAGTTGTTTAATTTTGATATTAGTAGTCTAGTAACCAATCGTAATCCAATGGTATAACACGTGCAATTTAACTCACGCACTTCTTCGCCTATTTAAATGAACGTTGTACTGCTATTGCTTTTGCTTTTTAGACTACCATATAGGCAAAAAACAACTATTGTCGTGCTTATACATGTCATATCATTGTATTGAAAAAATATGTGATTTTCACTCTAGGGCCTGGTCACTAACAGAATCGGGGCTCAGTGGTCTTTCCAACCTTCCTCATAAAGCCCAAATTCCGATTCCCAGTCCGCATCGGCGGCGGCGGTCTCGTGGGGTCACTGCAGGAGGTGGCGACGCGCGTGGCCGGCATCGCGGCCCGACGCCAGCGGGAGGAGGAGATCCTCGCCAACGCGCCCGAAGAGTTCCTCGACCCGATCATGAGCACGCTCATGCTCGATCCAGTCATACTGCCCAGCTCGCGCACCACTGTCGACCGCACCACCATTGCTAGGTTCGTAGTTATGTATTGCCTTTATTTTGCAAGTTTCAACGCATATGGTTATATGGTTAGGTCTGATATTATAGTACTTACCCTCATCTATGGGCGGTGGGCTCATACCGTCAGTTCTCTTGATAAGGTAGCGATAGGTCTTTAAAGAACACATCAATCCCTGGCGTGGTCGGCATCGCAGCGGCAGCAAGGGCAGGCGCCCGAGGAGTTCCTCGACCCGATCATGAGCACCCTCACCTCATGCTTGATCCCGTCACACTGCCCAGCTCGCGCACCACTGTTGACCACACCACCATTGCTAGGTTTGTAGTTCTGTATTGCCTCTATTGGCAGATGACTGCGACCAACTATGGTCTCTGTATTGGTTAGAGCTAAGATTTTAGAACCTGACTAGACCTAGGTAGGTTGTTCGCTTTATTTTTTACTTTTTTCGTCTTACCTTAATTGAGAACGTGTTTTGTGATGGCTATTTAAAAAAAGATATTATTGCTGAGATACAATAGGGAACACTATTGCAAGGGAATTTATAGGGGTTTTTTTTTTAAGAACAATGTGTTGTTTTGCAGGCATCTCCTAAGCGACCAATCAGACCCGTTCAATCGCTCCCCACTATCTATGGACCTGGTGAAGTCGAACACAGAGCTAAAGGAGCGAATACACGCCTGGATCGCGGAGCAAAAACGCATCGACCAAGACAAGACTAGCAATGCCTAGATGGAGACTTAAGACACATAGACTGTTAATCTAAGCTAAGCGTCCACTGGGCAAGTCGAATCGCATTAATTCGTGAGCTAATTTACTAGTAATGATGTCCGCAGCGATTATGCTGGAGCATTCCCACATTTGGATGGTGATGACAAAATTCAATTTGGGTCGATTCTATTGTGCCCGGTGAACGCCAGCTTTATTTAGTGTCTGAGCGCTCGCATTGTGTTCAGACCACTAAAATCGTACTAGGTCGGCTAGTTTCATGTTAACTCGTAACTTCGATTTATCGTCGTATTTATATGGGTGTAGATTTCTTAAAAAAATACAGACCGTTGACACGAAAGAAGCATTTTTCGTTGAGACAATGTTGAAATTGATTATACATTATTTTATTGAAAATCCCATTTGGTTGGTGCATTGTTTTTTTTTGCCATAAAAATAACTTGTTATTAGTTTTTTTGTGGGTGCAATGTGAGTTTTGATGTGATAAATAAATAATATTATTTTAGATTTATAATAATTAGTATGAATTTAATTACAAATACATACTGTGTATTTCTGTATAATAGATTTATTAATTGGTATATCAAAGATTGCCATTGGGGACTGGTCCTGAGAAGTGATGGCCTGCCACACTTAATTCCAATGTATGTATGCTGAAAATTACTATCCACATTACAACGGGCCGTCACCACGCGGGCCCAACGACACAAACTTAAATAAACCTTAAAATTAAAAAAAACGGACAAGTGCGAGTCGGACTCCCCCACCGAGGGTTACTTACATGTTATAAATAGTTCAGGAATCGAGTCTCGCAGTTTTTTCAAAGCTTTTCCCGAGGCTATTTTATTTATGATTAAATTACAAATATATAGTTTCCGGCTTTTCCCTGTGCATGTAGTATAAGACTATATTACTTGCCAAATTACATAAATCTGGTCTACGGAAAGTACCCTATAAATTTTGTTTCCCTTGAGTGTAATATATGTTTTTTGCGGTATAAACCATATCTAGCCATATCTTTTTTTACGTTAACTTTAAAAAGTTTGATTTTTTTCATAGCTTCAAGGGACTGTAAACCTGAGTATATGGTTTTAATTTCAACTCGATACCTCCACGCGGTCCCGAGATAAAGGGCCTTGACAGATAGACAGACGGACAAACGGACAACAAAGTGATCCTATAAAGGTTCCGTTTTTTCCTTTCGAGATACGGAAACCTAAAAAAGAACGGCCATGTGCGCCCGCCAGGCGGCTTACGAGCACGACACGTGGACCGACTTTTTATGCTCTTGTATTGTAGTCTCGTTACTTCGTAAGTGTTGAAGGATTATTTTAGATTGAAATTGTGCCACCCTCACGTGGCAAGCCCGTTAAAAGCAATGTGGATAGACTTTAACCCAACATCCTTGGGTGGACACTAGAACATCTGTGGTGGGACCCATCGGGCTCCATATCTATGTCAATGGACGGTAACCGTAACGACACGTCTAATTTCAACATATTATGTTTTCTGCTACGAATAAAGAACCATAAAAGTAGTGGTTCTCCCTGCAAAATTCACACTCATAAGCGGCCCCCATCCTCTCGATCAGTCCTTCCTTACTAATGAAATGAGCCCAAGATGTGCGGCAGAGTAAATCAGAAAGATAGAGAAACATTTATTGGGACAAATTAACACATCACAAGAAAAAAAGGCATAACAAGTAACATAAACAAGTACAAAGGAAAAACAAGCCACATAAATACAACATAATACAAGACAAAGTCAGAGCGTCAGGGTGCATCCTGTGGTGTGTCAAAGTTGCCACAAAGGGCATCTGACTCAGCATTGTGCTGAAGGTGTGAGCCCTCAGCGCTGGTTCACTCTGTGATTCATTCTGTGCGGTGTGAGTGATGGATGGTTTTATACGAGAGGTGGTAAAGCAAGCAAGTTAAAAGCGCGACGGGAAATTACAGTTCTTAAATTTTAGCCAAATTGTGTAGTCATTGATAAACTCTACCGCCATTTATTATTATTATTTAGTTACGTAGGGACATTAAACGATTACCTATCTTATTTTGTCTAGCAATACCTGTCGCTAATGGCACAAGAAAACCTGGGTGACTGTAATAGGTACTAAACAAGAATCCTTAGAAGACTCCGAGGCAGTTTACACAGTCTGTGATAAAGAGAAATACGTAACCACAGACTATTTAAACTGCCTGTGGAGGAGTGTTTTAGAAGAATCGTGTGTTTATAAATAGTACCTACTGCTATGTTTTTAACTATCATGGGTTGTATGAAAAAAGCGGGTGGGTCTGTGTTAGGTTACACCTGTGGTAACACGGACGTTGGTTTAAGGATTTTTAGCTCAAACTGCGCAGTGTTACGCGGCGCTGGCGCCGTCTAGCGGCACGAGTCAAGAGAATCTGAGTAATGGCACAGGTAATGGCTACTTTGCTTTACACACGACACGTAGTTACAGCGCTCACTGAGGGGACATGTTCCCCTGTTCCACATATTTTCGTTGCATGCGGTCTTAACAAGTGACCCCCTACTCCTCCCGAACTGAAAGACGTTTCACGTAAAAAAAGTGCAGTTACCGTTATCGTCCAATGGGAAAGCGTCCAGTGGATGTATTGTTTTATGCATTTGGTTTGCATAGTATTAAAGGTCGCGTGTCTGTACACGACAGCAGCTCGACCTTTACATTTTTGTTGCAAAATCACCCGTAACGTAAAGGAGTAGAGTGCACGCATGTAAAGGTCGAGTCGAGGCGTACAGTTTTTAACTTTTTTGCTTTTTCCCTGGTTTAGCGGCGTACAATATTGTGCATTGTTTTCATACAAAAAATACATTTTGCTGCAGCTGAGTTAACTGAGTTGCCACGCCCGGCAAGACTGTAATTCACGTCACGAAACCTAAATAAAAAGACAGTCTGCTATTTATTATGAGTTTTATTTATTTTCAGGTCGTCGCTAAGGCGAAATGATCGCGCACGCTGTATCCCAGCTCTTCCTCCGATGCAAGATAATTTGAGATGGGCCTGCAAGAGAGTACCTAAAGCATTGTAACTATTGTAAGGAGACCATCGCTACTTTCTAACAGAAAATAATTGAAAAACTACTGGTCTCTCGCTCACTCAAAGTCTCAAACAGATGGTCCAGTTACTTTCTTTGATAAATAATAATACAGCACATCAATCTGTAGAAGCAAAACTGAGGCTTATTGTGAACTTTGTACACAAACCGTACTTACTTTATAAGGCCATGCATCCACTCTGCCACCGCAAATCCACCGAAGGGATTTTTGTACTTTTATGGTTTTTTTTATTCGTAGGTTCTGAATGAGTAAGAATGTTCAGTGAAATAAAATAGAATTATTAGATTCGTAGGTTCTGAATGAGTAAGAATGTTCAGAGAATAAAATAGGTACCTGGAAAATGTATCTATAACCACGCACGGCAGTACGTTTGTATATTACGCTTTATTGCAAAAAATATACCTATATAAACTTATGCAATAACAGGTATGATGTTGGAGCTGCGACCGCATAGCTGAAGTGGAACTGGGCGGGCCACGTTAGTCGTATATAAAGATAGGCGAAAATTGTCACTGAGTGGGTTATACGCTACGGTTATCGCAGTCGTGGAGAGGAGTAGAGGATTATGGGGGAGGTCATTGCCCAGTAGTGAGACACAAGCACGGCTAACAAAAAGCTAAATTAAATCCGTCGCTCGGTTAAGGTCGGATTCTGTTTACGACAGATTCTGTTTAAGTCAGATTCTGTTTAAGTCGGATTCGGTTTAAGTCAGATTCTGTTTAAGTCGGATTCGGTTTAAGACAGATTCTGTTTACGACAGATTCTGTTTACGACAGATTCTGTTTACGACAGATTCTGTTTTAGGCAGAAATACAGTGGTGTGTAAAATTGTTTAAGTGATTAAAAATGAAGGCATACATTACTTCACTATAATGTGCTCCTACACCACACAGGCAGTTATAAAAAATTTAAGTGTTTACACGTGGCATTTGTGTTGTCATGTTCAAAGATGCGCCTCTGTAAGCAATAGTCCGGTTGACCGAACTAGGGCAACTTTTAGGTAGCAAAAGTTCGGCTGATAAAAATCAACGAACTTTTGATAAAGTTGCAGTAGTTTGCATTGAAATTTGACTTATTTTACTTAAAACAAAAGTAAATTTAATTAAAACAACAGTAAATTTAATTAAAACTAAAGCTAATTTAATTGAAATTAAAGTTAATTTAATTAAAATTAAAGTATTACAGTTAAGTTGGGTTTGACTTTAATTTCAATTTAACTTTTGTTTTAATTAAATTAACTTTTGTTTTAAATAAAATAACTTTTGTTTTAATTAAATAACTTATTTTAATTAAATAACTTGTTTTATGAAAATAACTTTAATTTCATTGCGAACTACTGCAACTTTAGAGTTTCAAAAGTTCGTTAATTTTTATCAGCCGAACTTTTGCTACCTAAAAGTTGCCCTAGTTCGGTCAACCGGACTATTGCTACTACAGGAAGATGTTTCATAATACAATTAAACATTTGTTACAAATAATCTAAAATTAATTGACTTTGCACAACAGTTTTAAACATTCAAAGACACTTACTTCATTTTTTAATGTACGTTTAATTGTTTGCAATTGTCTGCTTCGCCGTTTTCCTCCACGATTTGTTTCTAATCTAAACAATTTTCTATCTTGGAAATTGGCCTCTTTTTTTAATAATTCTATGAAATGGAAAATTGCCGGTCGAGGCGGAAACCATTTTTTGAGGCGACCATGCCATCCCTCAACAGCATTGTTTGTTCTGAAACTGTAGTTGTAGCAACTAAATATTTCTTGTGTAATTAAATTTACCCATTGTGATGAAAAATAGTTATGGAATTTGGTAAATTCCTCACAATCACTCGCAAAGTCTTGGATAGCAAGTATCAGTATTGGTGGAAGCAAAGCAAATTGCATGTACAATTTGGTTATGTAGTTTCCCCCTTCTACTTTGTGTAGACCAATTTTTTTGCTGTTTTTGAATATGGATTTCCAGTAATGATAGTAGCAGCCTGTAATTTTTACTTTCGGATAAACAGCTTTTATAGCTTGAATTACTGCAATTTCGAAATCACACCTGTATTCTTCTATTACGACAGAAAACTGGTCACGTAAAATATAGAATAATCGTTCGTAAGTAATTTTGGTTTTATTCGGCAGGAGTATGAGTAAAGGCACAAAGTTCACAGTTTTGTCTTCCTCTGATAAACTGACATGGATGCTGTATAATTGGTAGAAGAGTCTACAAGAAACTTTAAATGTACCATCGACGTAATAACACATGAATTTCGTTACGTATTTCTTGGCCAAAGGTGTACCAAAGATCAAGATCTTATCTTCAAACCTTTCGTCATACAAAAAAAGTCATCGACGACTTTGTGAGGCACTTCAAGTCCTTTAGATGTTTGCAAATCGTTCCAAGTTTAGGTAATCTTTCCGAGCCTTATAGAAAATATCTTTTCTCTCTTAAAAACGAGGTATTTCTGACATCTTCAAAAATCTTCGGAATTGATTCAAAATTTGTGCACACAACTTTTTTACAGTCGTCTATTAGGTCATCAACTAAATTTCTTTTGACATCAGGAATACAGGTATGCCTGCCATCTTTCACAATGTGATTCTGCTTATGTAACGAAATCGAGGTACCTACTGCATTCCTTTCTCTCGAAGCATCTCCAATTAGTTGAACCATTATCATTTGACTTAACAAAATTATAACGATATCCAGCGAGCAAAAGAACAGGCTTACCTTTTTTATTTTTAATAAATTTTAACGAAACGTTTACACTACTAGAACCCGGCAAATCCATTATTATAGTAACTTATTAAATACCTACTTTATCGTAATCATTGGTAATTCAAATAATTCTGGAGGAAATCGCGTATGACTCTTTTTTTCCTTTGTGATCTGTGATATTGACATAAATTTCAGTTTAAAATGTCATTATGGTAGCATACATACAAGCAAATACAAGTGGCTAGTTTTATAAATAAACCAAAGAGTTTTCCACAATTCGATATAGTTTATACCTAGAGTGTGGCTACGAAAAGCGTGTCCTTTATTTTTCTTAAAAGTTTTAATAAGGAACGTCAAAGCGTGACTTTGTAATCTTGATCATTTTTGTCGGAATACATAATACAATAAATAGTACGATATTTATGATGATTAATCATCTGGTTGACTTTTTTGCTTCATCAGGCGTCATCGCAATACTAGTTCCTAAAAAGAAATTATAAAGCTCGTCAAGATCTTAATTTCGAATGACAGCTGTCAAACTAAAAAATCATGTATCTCGAAAACTACTGATACTAGACTTCTATCACTTCTTTCGAGGAAGGTTGAATAATTTCCGTGATTTCAGTTGGACAGCTGTCATCTTTGACAAGCTCTATAATTTCTTTCCATTTTCTTGATCTGCAGGCGACTGTTCTCTCTGTTCTACTGGTAGAAGAAAATAGTAGGACCACGAGAAAACGAGTGATTCTAAAGTACTTCGTACTTTGTACTCGACTATACAAATTCTGTCTAAAACAGAATCTGTCGTAAACAGAATCTGACTTAAACAGAATCTGTCGTAAACAGAATCCAACCTTAACCGAGCGAAGGAATTAAATTACCTACTTACCACGTCACATTTTGAAAATCGTCAACAAGAATCTGGCAATAATCGTCACTGCTTTCAGTGTTGCCAGATGGGGGGAATTCCCTTCAAATTCGGGGTTTTTTTTTTGCTTAGGGAGAATTTTGGAGGGAAAAAATGGGGTCCACTAAATGCTACAAAGGTTTAATAGAGAAAAAAAAATATCAGCTCGCCAGTGGTGCCATAATTATGGTACATAATTCAGCTGTTCGTACCATGTACCATAATACATCCATTATGGTACGCGACAGTACCATAATTTTGACAATTATCGTGACAGCCTTTGTTTTGCAAAGTTTCGTTTGCTTTTGCTGTTGACGGGTGATGATGATGATGATTTCCTCTTATCCCTTATCAGGGACATAGGGCTCGTAGAAGGGATCTCCATTTCTCGCGGTCTTGTGCGGCAACTTCTAACTCGTTCCAATTGAGTCCCGTTGAAGCAGCCTCTTTCTCAACGGAACGCCTCCAGGTAGTACGTGGGCGGCCCGGCCGTCTCTTGCCAGAAGTTTGCCACGTTAGACTCTGTTTGGCCAGCTGGTTGTGGGGTCTTCTCAAGGTATGTCCAATCCATCGCCATTTTCTTTGCAGGATTTCCTTATTGATGGGCTTTTGGTCTGTCAGTTCCCATAATCTTGCATTAGATATGGTTCGTGGCCAATGTATACCGAGTATGCGCCGTAGACATTTGTTTAAAAACACTTGCAGTCTATTAGTTACGTGGTTTTTGACCAGCCACGTTTCACATCCGTACAGAAGAACTGACTTGACATTGGAGTTGAACATGCTGATTTTGGTCCGCCGAGTAATGACTGAGGAAGTCCACACGGGCTTCAGTTGCGCATATGCTGCACGCGCTTTGTTGATGCGCGCCTCCACGTCAGCTTCTGCACCTCCCAGACGGTCCACAACACTTCCGAGGTAGGTGAACTTCTCGACTTGTTCGACATTCTCACCGTTTACGACAATGGGCGTGACGTCGTGAGTGTTTAGTCGCATGTCTTTCGTCTTAGCGCAGTTAATGCGTAGTCCTTCTTTCGCAGCGACATCGGCGAGGTCATTCGTCTTAGACTGCAGTTGGTCACGTGATACCGCAAGCAAGCAGAGGTCATCCGCGAAGTCGATGTCCTCCAGAGTTTTATCATTCATCCACGGGAGTCCTCTTTCTCCTGCACTTGTTACCCTGCGCATCACGTCGTCCAAGACTATTAAGAATAGTAGCGGAGATAGTAGACAGCCCTGTTTCACGCCGGCAGTGACTGGGATCGGTTCTGTAAGCTGGCCTCCATGTAATACGCGGCACGAGGAACCATAGTAAAGAGATTTAATTAAATCGATGATCTTGCCTGGTATACCCCGTCGCTTCAAGATCCGCCAAATACTTTTCCATGTAACCCTGTCAAAAGCTTTTTCAAAGTCTACGAACAGAGTATAAAGTTCATTCTGCATTTCATTGCACTGCTCCAGGATCATTCGCAGAACGTTAATCTGGTCAGTGCAAGATCGCCCCTCCCTGAATCCACTCTGTTCGTCTCTCAGCTTTCCGTCGACAGCGCTCTTCATTCTGTCTAATAGGACCCTGCAAAGAACTTTAGAGCAAACAGGCAGTAAATTTATTCCCCTCCAGTTACCACAATTCGACAGGTTTCCTTTCTTTGGCAGCTTGATGATGATACCCTCCTTCCAGCTTTGTGGTATCTGTCCCGACTCCCATACAACTGTCATCAGGGGCAACAATACATCCGCCGCTACTTCCGCGTTGGCTTTAAGTGCGTCAACTGGGATGCCGTCATTACCAGGTGCCTTGCCATTTTTTAGACTTTTGATGGCCTTCGAGATTTCTGCAATGTCAGGTGGGTCGATTTTGATGTCTAACACCTCCATTCCATTTGCAACATCATGTTCACTCTCTTCCTCTTCATCATCAGCCATATCCTGGAAGACTTCAGCAAAATGCTCATGCCATCTTTTTATTTGCTCTTCAGGCGTGGTCAGCAACTTCCCTGATTTATCCATGATTGGCCGAGTGGCAAGCATTTTACTGCAAAGTTCTCTTCCAGCACGGTATAGCTCTCTGGTGTTTCCGGCTCTTGCCGCTGTTTCTGCTCTTTGGGCTATGGTTGCTGCTCTGACACGTTTATCACTACGTGCGCTGCGTTTCACGTCACCTTCACATAGGAAGTATTCGTAGGCTAAACTTTCTTTGGCGCTTTGGTCTTTAGCAGCATTAAGCTTCTCTTTGATGGATTTCCGGTGCAGTATTTTGTTCCAGGTGTCAGTTGAGATCCATTCCTTCCTATTAGGATGCTTGTACCCTAGAAGGCTTTTGCAGCAGCTCTGTAGTGCGTCTTTAACAGTACTCCACTCCTCCTCCACCGAAGCCCCCATTTTTCTGTGGGTGTGGTAGTTATTATGAAGTTCTTTGCAAAAGTGTTGTTTAAACCCAGGATTTTGTAGGCTAGAGACGTCAAATCGCCTAGGTGTAGTGCTGGCTTTGCGCAAAACCTTCGCTATTTTCAAACTTACTTTAGCCACAATAAGGTGATGATCACTGTTTACATCAGCTCCTCGCCGGTTTCGGACGTCTAGTAGCGAGTGCCTCCACTTTCTACTGATCATCACATGGTCAATCTGGTTTTCCGTTCGTCTGTCAGGTGACACCCACGATACTTTGTGGCAGTCTCTGTGGGGAAAGATGGAACCCCCAATAATAAGGTCGAATTCACAGCAGAAGTCCACTAGCATATTACCATTGTCGCTGCGATTTCCGAGTGCATGTTTGCCTACCCATGATTCCAAACCCTGGTTGTTGTTCCCAATCTGAGCGTTAAAGTCACCCATACATATAACTATGTCTCCTTTTGGTATACTATGTACTGTTGCAGTGAGCTGTTTGTAGAATGCTTCCTTTTTGTCAGGGTCGGCCGCATTGGTAGGTGCATAACATTGCAAGACTGTGATGTTCCTCACTTTGGACCGAAAGCGTGCCATGATAATCCTGTCTGACACTGGTTGCCAATCCAGGAGACTAATTCGAGCATTACTGGAAAGCAGGAAACCCACTCCATATTCGTGTTTTTCTGTTTGGCCCGAGTAGAGCAAGGTGTGGTTGTCTACTTTGTGTTCACCAAACTCTTTCCATCTCGTTTCAGAGATGCCTAGTATGTCTAATCGATAGTCTTTCATGTATTTCAAGACTTGGAGCACTCTGCTTTCTTCTCTCAACGTGCGAACATTCCAACATCCAATCAGTGTCCGTTTTTTCGCGCCAAAGGTCGGTTGTTTAAAATCGGTCCGGTTTTTCCTTCTTTGAGTTTCAGTAATATTATAGTTTTCAGATATACAGGTTATTAGCCCATAGTATCCTAGACGGCTAGCAGGGCTGCTACTTCAAAGCGTACCGTCACACTCGGTTTGTTCTCAGAGTTCCCTCTCTTATCGTCCTTTTTGGAGGTATTTAGACCCCCAAGGCCGCCGCAAGCCTCATCTAGCCGTAGCCAGGTATATGGTTATACCGCCATTGCTCGGTCGCCATCGCCTCGTCGGTTGTCTAGCAGGGAGTACCACGGCGTCACAGTGACCACCGCCGCCTTACGGCGCGTGCAGGTGAGGTTGACAGTTGGGTCGGTCAAGATGTTTTTGACCGTTCTCCCCTTACTCCCGTTGACGGGTAACTTTTTGTTTTTACTCTTTTTCTTTTCAAAAACCAGTCATTGTTAGAATCCTACTCATTTCACAATCTCCAACTTAAGTTAATGCTTTTGTTTAAAGTTAAACGCTAAATTGGTTGAAATTTTTGGTGAAAATCATTTAAATTCTATAACCCACGCAAAAATCTTATGTCTACGAAAAAGAACTTATGAAAAAATAAGTTATTTGGCGCCATTGAACTAAAAAAAATGTTTTGTACCATATTTTTGCCTAAAGTACCATAATTTTGTGTAACCGGTGCCATAATTCCAGATTGACTCGCTTGAAGATGGCATTGTGCTAGAAGCTATAGAGGAAACATTTTCTTTCTTAAATAAAGTTTGTATTTTTTTGTCTGTTTTTATTCTCTGTGGAGGTTTTTCTTCGGAGACTTTTTTTCAGATCGTAGGCGGGGGGGGGTACCTACCTATTCAAAGGGCCAGCAATCCATAGATAGAAAAGATTGCCATCTGGCAACACTGATTGCTTTCCTGTCATGGCGGAGTACCTACCTAATCAGCTGTTAATCCTAAATGCCAGCGAATTACTGAAAGTTATTAGATTTTCCGCGTCTATTTTCAAATAAACCGAATTGCTGTAAATTTATCCACTAACGGCGATAAATGTAAGCTAGATTAAATCCATTTACATCCAACAGGGTGGGACATAATGGCGCGACGCGATGTCATTTGTCTGTCAGCTTCATTCATTGTGTAGAAAAAATGTGACTTACTATGAGCTTTGCAATTCGGTTTTTGTTTCATGAATATTGAGTGCAATCTTCGTATATTTTCTATTTATTCCACTGTTTATCACACCGTGCAAATAAGGGCGTGTGTAGGTACTTTGATGCATTGTCGGAGCCTAAGGATTTCTCCACAAAGAACTCGTGTGACATCGGCACATTCCCCTGTTGAGGTAGTTGTGGATCATTCAGCGTAGGGTGGATTGGAATAAGATTTGTTTCGTCTTGTCATAGTGAACTACGTAAAATGTCGGGTCGGGTACGAAAGCAATCTGACTGCCCGGTCGGCAAACAGGGCCCTATGCGTGCCACCCTGCCGGTGTCCTCAGTAATGAAGAGCGGTAGCCTGAAGAAGAACGCGGGAAACAGCCCCACGCTATCGCCGACCAACATCTGGCGGCGGGTGTCGCCCGATCACGCCCTCTCGGGACAGCGCAGCCCTGGCGCCGTCAATTACAAAGGTTACACGGCATTTACCACTTTGTAACTCCCATAAGAATCCAAACTATATTCACCAACCATTGTAATACCACTACCGCGCTTTAGCCCTAATTAGGCATCTTGTGAAACCAAGCTTTGTTTCAGGAGCCAATTGACCCAAACATTTTTCTTTTTTACAAATGTTTTTCTTATTTTTAAAATTTGGTTTGGTATGAGGTAGCAATACTGCCCAACATGGAAGTTTTGCTACCTTATACCAAATGAAAACTATAGTTCAGGGTTTACTATGACAATTTGATGTACATTGCTAAGTCGATTAATGCACAGATTAACTAGGAAGACTGCCACGCAATGTATAGTCCGCACAAATCCTTTTGGCGGTAACATGAACATAGTCACAGATAGTTTGCTTACTGTCTTCAAGAGAGTATGTGTGAGTAATTGACTAGGTACTTTCGTAATTGACTAATAATAATTTACTACGCTTCACACTACCTCAATTACTCACACATACACTGTAAAGGCAGTAAGCAATGTGAAAACGATCTGTGACTATGTTCACAATACCGCCAAAAAGATCTGTGCGGACTATATATTAAATTGTCATAATAAACCATGAATAGTAGTTTTATAAAACTGCCCTGGTGGCTTGATTTACATAGTGATTTGTTTGTTATTGATACATGTAATTTAATTTTGTTGCCCAAAAAAATACAACAGCAATGCATGGGCATGTCGGTGTGAATATAACAAAAAGGCAATAAGAATTCCCCACTCTGTGTGAAAAACACTAATCAACACCTTCAATACTATTGTAGGCAAAGGGAGATTTGGTGCTAGTGTGATCAGGCGGACAGCCTCTCTAGACACTCTGTACCACAAGGGGCAGTGGTCAAGGGACTATTATCTGCATGCTGGACATCTGCAAGTGGACAAGTCTACTCAAGTAAGTCTTTCACACTAAGATTTTATTGAGAATGCATTTTAACCAACACTTGGTTGTCTCATACGTCACGTGTGACAACATAGTCACAGATCGTTCGCACGTCACTTACTGTCTTTACAGTGTATGTGTCAGTAATTTACTATGCATCATACTACGTCAATTACTCACACATACACTGTAAAGACAGTAAGCGATGTACAAACGATCTGGGACTACATTGACGTTACCGCCAAAAAGATCTGAGCGGACCTCAAGATGTCAGTCAGAAAAATTTGATTTACGTAAATTCGAATTATAACATAGAATAAAAGCGCATTCTTTGTGAATTCATTGAGAGAGCAACAAAAAACGTCCGTACTTTCTGAAATGCAGTTCAAACTGCGTATGGCACGCGTAAGAGGCGCGTCCCGCAGCAAGTTTAAGGCAATAGATCAACGCGCCGCCGTCTGCGCCACACATATCGGTTTGGCATGGATAGGCTTACCATCTGTAGCACCCCTGGATTGCACTGCATACCTCGTAATAATTTCAGTACATAGGTAGCTTAGCTCTCTTCTTACCTACAGCTGGTTTAACCGACCATGCCTAAGATAAAAAGAGTAGGATACATCAAAGGATGAACTCTGTACAATTTTAAGTAAATTAACCTTAAAAATTTGTTTCGGATACATTCCAGCATGAGTCTATATTTTTTCTCATTTTGACTCACATTTGACCCATGACATTTGACATTGAGTTACATTTGAGGTGGCATTTTACAATACATAGCCTCATAAAGAGCGCGTATGGATATGTTCGTAAACCCTTGCGGTTGGCGCATCACGAATCCTAGGTTCCTGAAGGACTTCTTACAGACGTTAACATTGTGTTCACGAAACGTTAAATCTGCAGTAAGTCTAATACCTACCTAGGTCCTTTACCTCTGCTACGGGCTGTAAAGGAGTGCCCTCTACACGGTATTAGTGCAGGAGTGGCGATAGTTTGCGGCTAAAAGAGATGACCTGACACTTAGCGCCATTGAAGAATTGGGATTCTCATATTCGCCCATTTTTACTATTCAAATAGTACTAAACCCAATTATTTGAATATATCGAATTTTTGGAATATTTGCTATTTAATGTAGAAAACTAGTTTTATTTCCTCCTCAGATCATAATTTTTGTAGTTCTTTTCTTTCTTTTAATATTTATGGCACTGCACGGTTTGTGATTTTTGTAGTTTCCTGAAGGCCTCACTAAAAAACTCAAATTAAAAAATCCCCGACACAAAACACTAACTCTTAAGAAGTAAAACCGCATCAATTTCGCTAATTTCAGTCATATTAAAGCAACAAAATTTTTGGCGGCCATTTCTTTCCGCCATTTTGTTTTTTTTTATCGCACTTTTTGCCCAGGGTAGTCAAAGCACCATCCCTATATCCCTTACCATTTTGTCAAGGCAGTTGACCATGTCCATAAACGGCTGAGTGGATTTCCAGCTGTTTTAGTGAAAGCATGAGTTTTAGTTGGCTCATGCTTTGACTAAAACGGCTGGAAATCCACAAAGGCTGAGTTTTAGTCAAAGCACCATCCCTATATCCCTTACCGTTTTGTCAAGGCAGTTGACCATCTCCATAAACGGCTGAGTGGATTTCCATCAAACATGGCTAAGAACCATCTTGATCAATCTAGCTTTCAATTAAAATAAACCGCATGGAAATCGCTTGATCCGTTTAGGGGCTACGATGGAACGTACACACACACAGACATAGGCTTCAAACTTGTAACACCCCTCTTTGCGTTGCGTCGGGGGTTAAAAATAGTACTAGTCTATTACTACATTAAAATAAAAAAAAATTATAAGACCTTAAACTGTCACTTTTTAATTTTTGAATAACAAACAGTACATACCTATGTGGACTTAAAAACCCTTTACCTCGGAAACCTGGGTTGTTTTGAAATTAAGGCACCAATGCGATATCAAGTATTTACTTGACTTTGACGAAAAAGTGCCAGAAAATCAGTCATTGACCGTATTGTTGGCACACTAGTTAGAAATATTCGAATTGTAAAACGGGCGAATATCGGAATAAAGTACAACCGAAGGGTTACCATGAACGTGATAACAAGAAAAATAATGATAAACAACATGTCTCTCTAAACATGTTAACTAAATTTCTATTATCCTCTAACTGTACAAAATCTAAATCTGTTATGTATTTTGTGACAGACTGATGATGGCGGTGGAGCATCAGGACGTTCCTCGCGAGGATCAGACGATGACAAGCTGGACCGCTTCCTTCGCAGCCGCCTACAACGTCCACACAAACCCTCTGCCTCTGGAGACTACTCCACACACACCATGAGCCCAGGATTCTGTAAGTTCAATATGTGTTCTAGCTACTGATGATTTTAATGCTCAATAATTATTTGGGAAGAACCTATATTCTTTGCAAAATGTGGGGGAAAATTTCTTGAAAAAAGACAGTTTCATAGGGGTTTGTGGGGGAGGGAGGAAGGGGGGGGGAGAGTCGGGACCTCCCTCCTAAAATCTCTAGTCTAGGAAATGAATAGTTTAAAAGTTATGAAGGTTTTTATACCAGAAAAAGTCTTACTTGATAACTCTGTAAGATAAGATGAAGAAGTGAAATCCTGACTACACTGTTTGTTTCTTATAGCTAAAAACTTTAATTAAATTAAAGGATATTGCATCTGCTCCGGCGCTGCGGGAAGTGCAGTCCCTTCGCCCTTCCGTAACATAACACTTACACCTATGCTCACCTCCGCAGCTTCGGCTTGCTGGCCGCCTGCGGCGACCAGCCTCAGCCGCTTTGGTTCGCACGGGTGCAAGTGTTATGTTACAGCGGGCGGGGCCTGCCCTCCCTCCGCGCCTCCGGCTTTTCATATACACTCTAGGGAGGTAACCACAGACACTGCATGGAAGTTGGGTGCACTAAGTTGGGTTGTTACAAAAGAGAACATTCACGCAACCAGAACAGAAACGGAATGAAATCACAGAATGAAATTAATCATAGATAGAGGTGAGATGAATGAATGACAAACAACTAAATGGCGTCCGCGCGGCGCATCAGCAAGATTACGTTCCGTTTCAGTCATCCCAAATGCATTTTTGACATTAATCTCATACAAACTCAACAAAACACGTTCCATTTCAACTAAGTTTTTAAATATTAATTTGTTCCATAATAAATTCTATTCCCATTTCCTAGTCGTGAAAACCAAGCGAATGGTTCAAGCTAAATACCAGCAACCCCCAGTAAATAGCGTATAATTAAAATCAACTGGCTTCTTTTAAGTGCCAACCCAATGTGGGTCCAATACAATTGCTTAATGCCTAGTGATATAGGCATCAGACTGATTGATTTGTCCAATAGTCTATTAAGGATTCCATCTGTCAAAAAGACAACAGCTCTGGCTGTTGTCTTTTTGACAGATAGAACAGACAGTAGATACTACTGGTGATGTTCTTAAAAAAGTTATCTGAGTAACGGGACTCCGGATCATATCTTTTTTAACTGCTCAAAATTATCTTCTTCCCTATATAATTATCTTCCTTCCAATCTCCCTCTTCCCACAAATTTTCGTTCTCTGTTACAATTGGTATTCTCTCCATTTATTAAAAATCTATGTAATTTTATAAAAAGTAACAAAATTCGATTGTGATTGTCTGTCTATTACTCATGTCTCTGGTTTTTTATGTATTTTGTTATTGGTACTACATCACCACAACTAACCTACGGGGTTTTGTTAAATATAAAAAAAAAAACTTGCTATCTCCAAAACTCGACATAGGCAGAATCCTTAGGGTAGCCATAATTAAGAATTTAATTGAACTTATTTTCTCCAGTGGTCTTATTTCCTTTTATTGTGTCTGTCAGGGTCCCGCTTTGGCAGTGGCAGCGTACCGTTAAGGGCAGCTCGGTCATCCGTTGAGGGGCTGAACCAGGAAATTGAGCGACTTGTGCTATACCCGGCCAGTGGCACGCAGACGCCTCATCATGATCGGCTTAGAGATAAGGTGAGTGACTAAATCAAACAAAAATATTAAATATTAAAATCTGTGGTTTTCTTATATTTGTGGTACTACAAGGTGACTTTGAAATCGTTCACCGTATTTTAAGGGGGACATTCTAACCATGTTTTAAAAACATATGGTGCAGGTTTTGAAAAACTTCAAAAACAATTTTTTTTTTGTTACCCAAAATTTCTTCATTTAGGCATAAAGAAACAATATTAGGACGAAACGTAATAAAAATCCAAAAATCTATGTTTTGAGCGTCTTATGGCCGGCGCCGGCCAACTCAATTGTTTACGCACATCGGACAACGGATTCTTAAGCACTTAACATATTAGAAAACATTTTGCAAAGTTACGGTATTTCCTACCACTATACGTTTATACCATTACTGATAAATCATTTTTCACAATGAAAAGAACATTCTCTCAAAATGCCGTGACCAAATTCAAAGTCACCCTGTAGAAAACATTACACTGCTTAATCAATATGTAGTTTTTTTCACGTCTATTCTTGTTTTGAATGGCACTTGTACTGTGCGTGACTAGCACAGTAAATTCCGCCAATATCATGTGTTGGCCTTCACTTTTATGTTACTGTCACTTTTATGTCACTGTAAAGATTATTAGAGGTAGAATGTCATGTTCCGCATACTATTTCTTTTCATTGTATGAACAAAAACACAACCAAATCAAAATTTTTCTATTAACTTATCTAAATTCTATATTTATGCCCTACTTTATTATAAAAGTAATGTACTGCTTGTTGCGTTGATATCGCGGTCGGTAGAACACTGGATTCACGGTCGAGAGATATACCCGCCATTTACGAATGACTTTCTTTTCGAAGTTACATACGTTTGTGTATTTGTAGTAGCAATACTTATGGTAAAATTTTTAAGTGCAATATAAGTATCAATAAATAAATAAATACCATTTACAAACTAAAGGAAAACATCGCGAGGAACGCGGACTGCCTGAGGTGTTCACATACCACAGCACTTGAAGTTGCCAATCCGTGCTGGGCAAGCATGGCGATTTAACCCAAACTGCCCTACTGTGGTACGCATCGCGTATTGACTATTATTATAATATACACTATCTTGTTGCATATAATATGCACTATCGTCTAGCAGTTGTACTTTAATTTCTATCTTGTTTTGTTTCAGGTCACCCCGGAGGGCCACAGGGCTCCGTTGGCCGAGCTGCTAAGGCGCTCCGTCAATACGCAGACGCCGCATGACCTTTGCCAAACAGCGCATTCGTCTGGTAAACTAGCTTTTTTGCTTCGTCCTGTACTGTTCACTTGAATATTTTTGCCCGCTGAGTACCCAAAAGCTATAACGTGATTCTACATACTTTTCTAGTTCACGATTGGGCTTACTACTGTCGACCACATCTGCCTTTCTTCAAATCTTGTGCCTTTATAGTCCACCCATAAGCCTGGGGTGGTTTGTAAATCCTCTAATTTTAATTAAAAGATTTTGTGACTTACGAATACACCAAATACATTCGCACTGCTCAGTGACCTTCCCTTATCATTATTAATCAAATGTGTTTACAAGAAATAATTCATAATAAACGTGTTGAGAAAATTTAAGTAACTGAATCTCAATCTTATTTACATTGGCAGTTTGTAAATAATCAATTCTTAATTATGGGACCCAGATCCGCCATCGCGAGGGTCCCTGTCCAGTGAGGGTTCCATGGAGCTTCTCATCACAGGTCTTTAAAATGGCTATATATTTTGTTTGTGAGATGACCCCTGCAATGTAGGTTAGCTGTTAATGCACTAATAATAAGAGTGGTTTTTCTCCTAAGCATGTTTCAATAGGCATGTTGATGAGTGATAATATGCGGTAGCTTTGTGTCCACCTATTTCATTATCTCGTTATGTTTAAGCATTGCATATTTATAGTTTATCAACATGCTTACAGCACCCTTAGCATGAAGATCCACATCTATCAACTCTGTAAGACAAAGCTCATCACGATCATGAATCACGATCTCCAGATAATAGTAATTATCTTCAGGCTAGGGAGGCTGATCCTGCTTATTATTTTATTTACTTTCGTTTCTAACAAAAATCGAACAGCATTTTTAATGACTCGCGATGCTCATACATAGTAATATTAAACGGGTCTAACTAATAAATAATCGCGGTTAGACCTGTTTAATATATTACTAAAAGTCAAACATGCCTTAGACAAGATTGTATATGTGCAAATTTATTTCATAGTATACAGATGACGGCAGATCAACCTTTACATTTTAGTTGTAAAGTCACCCATAACGTAACTGAGTAGAGTGCACAGATATACAGGTTGATGTGTTATCGACTATACTAGGAAATACCTGAAGTTATTGCTTTTGTAGAAATAACCCAGTTTGTTGAGAGTATGTAATTGTAACAATGATCCCAAACGTTTCAGGAGGGAGTGTCTGCTCGTCGCCCGATCTAGACGGGTCGAAACTGGGCACCTCGCCGCAGATCAACCGATTCCTGGCACGCGAGCCTCCAGATGGTTGCGAAAAGGTGCTGGCCGTATTTATGTAAAACGTCAAACTATTAAAACGATGATTGTGCTCTGGTGTGCAAAACATCTTATCCCATCTAGATTATTTTTCTGCACAGAAAAAAACAATGCGAATGTTTCATTTCAGTCTAAGACGGAGTTTACACGTTCAGTCTTGCGTCAGTTCAGTCCGTGACCTTGATCAAGCTCGGATTGACGCCAGACTGATGTAGCTAGGCGAGGTATTACACGGTCACTCAAGACTGATGGATTTTGCATCAGTCCGAACGAAAAAACCAACACGACAGAACCAAGCACAGACCTTTATCTGTGATTATGGATTTAAAAAATACCTGCGTTGCAATAATAATAGCTACGGCAATGAAAAAACCGGCCAAGTGCGAGCCGGACTCGCGCAAAGATAAAAAACAGCAAAAAATGACGTTTGTTGTATGGGAGCCCCCCTTAAATAATAATTTTATTTTGTTTTTAGTATTTGTTGTTATAGTGGCAACAGAAATACATAATCTGTGAAAATTTCAACTCTTTGGCTATCACGGTTCTTGAGATACAGCCTGGTGACAGACAGACAGACGGACGGACGGACGGACGGACAGACAGACAGACAGACAGACAGCGAAGTCTTAGTAATAGGGTCCCGTTTTTACCCTTTGGGTACGGAACCCTAAAAAGGCCAAAAGAGGATGTGGTCTAAACATAATGGTTGTTAAAAAGAGAATCCTCCTCCATGCTGCCTCAAGATTATAGTATGCTGCCTAAAGTGCCTGAGTGTTGGCCTAGCGTTGACTGATGTGAGACTGATAACACATTCAGACGATCAGTCTGCTGTCAGTCTGACCGTGACTGACGAAAATTATCAAATTATTCGAATATCCGTCAGTCTGGTCCATCAGTCCATCAATCCATTGAATAGACAATCAGTCTGCCGTCAGTCTAACCAGACTGATGGAATTGACTGACGCCAGAATGAACGTGTAAACTCCGTCTTAGGATCAATCACTACAGTACCTAGTCATCTATTTTCTCTTTCATTACTTTATCACATGGCTTGGTCAAAATTAATGTTCATTTGTAGAACACTTAAATTAAAAAAAAAAACACTTAAACCACTATCCTGCTCATACGAGTACATATTGCCATCCACATTGTGTGAGTGAGTGGCAAATATTGGAATAATTACTGAATCAATTTCTTCAACTGACTGTAGAAAGAAAACGCAAATTCGAATGTAGCAATCCGAATGTACAATAATTGTGTATATAGACATTGTACTCTACTTGTATTCTGGAAAAAGAATGTTGATTAAAACAAAATGCCGAATGAACTGCTCCTATATTACGCGCACGAAATCCTGACCTCACTGTCAAATTCCATACTAGTTGCTACCGCAAACGGCAGGATTTCGACAGTATTTGGTGCGCGTGGTTTGACCCCTGATCCATTCATTCCGAGTGAAGTATGTGGAATGAAAGACGGAAACTGAACCGTTCTCGCCTTTAGTAATGTTTTCGTCGACCTTACAGGTGAACCTGAAAGCAGGCGAAGGCGCGTTTTCGGACTCGGTGTCGGTGATAAAGCCGACTACACCCGCGTTCACACTGCGACCGTCTCTCGGGTCCGCGTTTCAGCCGCTGCAACCCGCATCTCCGCCCACGCCCCCGCCGCCTGCCTCCTCCACCCCCCACTGATCAGTCACAGGCGAGCAAAAACCTACTGGGAGAAAGGCGGTCACGGTCGGTGATTGACGAAACTTCGGCGCTACCGTAAGTTGTACCTAGCCAATCAGCAAGCCTTTTACAAGATGGCGGTTCGGTCGTTTGTTATCCCATCACTGTCTGCGGTGGTCTGTTTTAGCTTTGCGAAGCTAATCCCTGTGAACATGTTATGTTATTCACACTGTTACAATGGAGTACCCTATAAACTACTCTACACATTGTGGTTTGAAAGATGAATGCTCGATCTTAATTAGATACCGACGAGTCAGCGACAATCAGTGTTGTGATGATGCATGCACTCACAGCACCAAGCTGAGCCCTACCCTTTTTATCACATAACTATTTTTGCTATATATGTATATGTTTTCAAACCTATAAGTGAGATAAATAAACGTTTTTCAATTTCAAGTATTATTCCAGTACAGGTCCGGTTTTTCAAATCGCTAAGTGTGCAGGTAGTTCATAGGTGGATTTATACAATATCAACTCCCTTTTCTACACTTTTTTGGGTTTGAAATGTGTATAATCTCTTTTAAGACAATAATTGTTCTATCTTTCCCAAGGAATCTAGCTGTTAGTAAAGTCGCATTCTCTTCGCGGAATGTTAAACGCGTGGAATGGAATGATTGTCAATTTTATATTTAATAAAATGAGGGAGAATATGAGAGAACTGAACATGGAATTTTTATGCAGCAGTGTTGCCGAAGGCGTGGGACACCTGACAAAGTTGTATTATTTTATTGTTTAACCAAAGGAGTCTTGGCTCAAGTGCTTACAGTTCGTTTTAAGTTTTGACAAACTTTGTTGTGTTAATCAGACTTTAAGAGTAACACAAAGTCATTCCTTGATGTTTTTCGGAATTAATTTTCATTATCTTCTATAAATGCCTTATTTTTATAGAGTTTTCTTATGTATTGTCATCTTAATTCGTTCTAAATCATTAGATTCTGATTATTGTGACAACGCGACTGTGGGTATCTATTTGATCTCATTTATGTATTATTTTTATATAAACATAAACTCACTCGATACATAATTAAATTGAAAATGACGTATAGTTAAGTTTTTTCATTGTTTTCGTAATTGCAAATGTTTTATAAAATGTATACTTGGACCACAAAAAATTATGATGACAGTGGCCATTATAAGGCCAGTCTGCTATACATTGTGTAGTTGCATGTTTTTACATAATGCCACATACATTAAGGGCCCGTCGTGAATGTAACAAAAGCTTTAAAATGCTGGAGAAAATGGTAAATGAATAGACTGAACTTTAAATTCACGTTATGATTATACAGATACAATGGCGTTTTAACTATTAAATGTTTGCTAACATAAATGTTTCAGCTTGCCCGTCTGTTTAACAACTCTTTCAAGGGTTTTTGTACGGTGTTTATCTTATATCCCGATTAACTTTCAAACTCCAACGTCTTTGGGAGTCATAGTATCTGTATGAGATTCTAGGTGTACATTGTTACGAGTTGATACGCCTGTAAATTAGTGTTGAGATGGACCATGCCTGTTGGATCTCTCGTTTTGGCCAAAATGCATTTTATCAATGGAGACTGATAATGTAAAAGGTTGACAACTTACTTGTAATGTAGATAGGCCTGCTTTTGAATGTATGCAATTATTTTTTAATAAAATTCTTACCATTTTGTAATATTGAATAATTATATTTTTGATGGCTCATCTTTCGAACATAAGAGTATTTTGGAACTTATCATTGCTCAAACAAAATTTTATATCAAAAGAGCCATAATGGTAATACGCCGAACTCGAGAATGTTCACAGTGTATTCCATGTTGCTGTGTACACAGTGGAAATGTTTGCTGATTATTATTATGATTGTGATATTAAGCAGAGTGAAGTTTGAATAATATTCTATCTTAGCTTTCTACATGTAAAGCAAACAAAAACCTAGCGATGTAGGACTAGGACCCCGCACTAGCATCTGGTACTGATTCAACAACAAAAATTGCCTAATCTTGTTCTGAGACACATCACCAATAAGCTATTCTGATGACCCTCTCAGCTCAGCTATATTTCCTGATGTAAATCTCATTGTATTGATATGCAGATATTTTCACATTGTATTTTGCTCTAATACTAAATTAGCGTAAAAGTAAATGAATTACACTATCATTGCAGAAATCAGAAAAATGGAAAAAACCGAGCCAGTATTTACAATCCGAATTTTGTATAAAACAATTTCATGTAAATGCAATAGCTAGATGTAATGGTATAATTTGACAAAATGATTATGAAAGTATAATTTGGTATAATGACAAAAAATATGTGTAAGATGTCAGAATTTATTATAGATTTCATTCGTTACTTACTGTTTTTATCCCGAATTCAGTGTGAGCACATCCAAAGCTTGACACCTAGTGTTTCAAGGCTACTTGCATTGCTTCCTCTACCCACTTCCATGCAACTTCAGATAACCCAACACTTGCTTAGAGCTGCTACAATACTGAAGCTTTTCTAACAGTACACAATATTTATTCAATGTCACTCTGGTTGTAATTATAGAAAATTATGTAAACCTCCCCAATTTACTGTTACCCTTAAGATTATAATGTCTTGTAAGGAGACCCCAAATGCGTAGCAAATAATGAAACCCTGCTGTAACTTTGTATATTTCATTAATGTCCTAAGAGCATGGATGTGAATCAGAATGGAAAGTCTGTCTTTTTAATAATTATGAGTTATGTGGGTGTATACTTGTCCATTTGCTGTCTGTGGTGCCCTGTATACCTGCATACAGAGACATTTTTATTTGGTTCGAAAAAGTACACGAAATATTTTTGTATGTTTGGGTAAGATATGAAGGATAGTGTACCATAAAAGTAACTTGGCTAGGATCTTAGATTTGATAGTTATTTTATAGATGGTTAATATTATTTTAAAGTTTTGCTTTTAGATAAAGGATAGGTTTGTAATGTTCATTACTTACTATTGTATTAGATTAAATACTAACATAAACCAAAAGTGCCCATTGAGATAAGTTAATGATGCATTCGGCGGCCAGGCAAGCCTTTTGTTTAGCATTTTGTTGAACATAATGTTTAGGCCACAAAATTAGCAAAATAAGAATATCGAATTGTTGAGTTTTGTGTTATCTAAAATTGTTGAGGTTTTTCTAAAAGATGATTAATTGAATTTTTTTACATGTGATGCAAAACAAAAGGCTTGATTTATTTTAGAGGCATTGATTAATTAACATCTTTATTAAGAAACTAATGATTTTAAGTATGGTTAGTTTTGTTTCAAAGAAGAAATTCTAATTACTATTTTTGTTTCCAATATTTTATCAGTTATAACCTGTTTTCACTGTATCTTTGCTGTATTACAGACATATCCAATATACAGACTGATTTAAATAGTTCTTTTATTTCTTATCCAATGAATTTTAGTAAAGGCTGGGGTTCTTTAAATAAAAACTCCTATCTCTGGCTTGGGTAAAATCAAGAAGTAGAATAAATAAAAACTGCAATGTCTCACAAAAATATTTTTGGATAATCCAGTTTATATAGAAGAATTACTTAAGATCATAAGAATTGCGAAGCCTACTGGTAATTAATATTGTAAACTTCTCTTAGTCTGAATATCATCTAGCAATATTCTAAGTTCTTCATCTTCAAACCTTCCCTCGAGTGAAGGTATCAGGGCCTTAGCTTCTTCTGGGGTTTCTGGGCAAAGGTTAGCCAAACTTGCCACTTCGAACTTGTGCAGTTTCTTTGATTGTAGTAGACTGGAAAATTGAACAAAAATTCAATTACGATTTTATGAGTTTGGAGTGCAGGAATCTTTGTATTCGCAACATTAATAACTTTATCCCTAGGACAGTTGCATGTTGACGTCATGGAGTATATTAAGAGCATATCTAATACATAAAAATCTCGTGTTAGTGTTTGTTATCAAACTCCTCTGAAATGGCTTCTCCGATTTTTATGAATTTTTTTGTGTATTGGTAGGTCTGAGAATAGGTTGCAGGCAAGTTGCAGGTTAATCAATATGGCGAAACAGCATTTGCTGAGTCAGCTAGTAAATAAAATTATTTATTTTCATTAATAGAACATTAACATGCTACTGAACGTCATATTTTGAGAGCTTCACTGATAGCAGCACATCAACATATTATAGATCCTTATAAACTCTACTTAGTTGTGTTATGGGTTACTTTTCTAATTTAAATGTGATTTAAATGTGCTGGCTATCCACTGACTTTATAGTATCATACTATGGATACTTATTAGTGTATCACTGTTTTAATTGTGTATTGCTTGAGGCATGTACAGTAAAGCAACAGAGGCATGTACATTAAAGCAACAGAAAGCTTTAATGTACATGCCTCTTCTCACTGAAAGAGCACCTGCACTGAAACAGACCTATTCTCAATTCCAGTCAGAACATAAAGTTGGCACTACACTTGGCTATTCATATTCGCGTATTCGCCGACGATTTAGAATCCATTGAAGGTTTAACAAAAATCAGTGCTAAAGATTCATAAGAATATCCGGCAATGGATGGTTAATATTTGCCAAATACACAAATACGAGTGGCCAAGTGTGGTGCCGGCTTAAGAGATATAGTCCGCACAGATCTTTTTGGCGGTAACGTGAACATAGTTGCAGATCGTTTGCACATCACTTACTGTCTTTACAGTGTATGTGTAAGTAACGGACTAATAGTAATTGTAGTAATTGACTAATAGTAATTTACTAGCATCACACTACATCAATTACTCACACACACACTGTAAAGACAGTAAGCGATGTGCAAACGATCTGCAACTATGTTCACGTTACCGCCAAAAAGATCTGTGCCATAAAAGAAATGATCCGAAACCAGCTGCCTAACATTGTATCTTCTTTCTCTTAAATCATATAGCAAAGACCAAGACAGTGCATTGTTCAGTTTAAAATTATTACTTTAGTGGCCCAGGTTTTACTTACTTACTTTCGTACAGCAGCGATCGTCTCCTTGTTTTTGAACTTTTTGAACATGTTGGTATAAGTGAGAGTCTTCATGAATACTTCAGAGAATTCTTGCTCTTCTTCAGCTGACTCATTCTGGGCCTTCCGGTGTTCAAGCAACATATCCACTTCGGATATCAGCAGTGTCTCGGCATTTTCGAATTCTACGAAAGAAATAATGTGTTAGATAAAGCTCTTTCACGAGAAAAGCAACCACAAAACCTTAAAACTGGATTGTGTAAATGGAACACAATAAATATAGCTTGATATGATAACTTGCCTTTGGGGAACTGTAGATCTGCAGCATCTTCTTCTACTACTTCTTGAATGCCGGACATAATGGATGGAGGAATAAATATAAATTAATAAGAGATTGAGTATCTACACAAAGATTTGCTAAAGTAGGTACCTAGGTATTTATTTTATTTTAATATTTTTGGTAACAAACAAATCATCAAACAGTAAAAACTTGATTAGCATTAGTGTTGCCAGCCGGGTCTTGTCAAAAGTTACCTAAAAGAGACAAAAAAGTAACCTTTTGGTGTAAAAAGTCACCTTACCATAAAAAACCGGCCAAGTGCGTGTCGGGCCACTCGCAATGTAGGATTCCGTAGAAAGAGGGTTTTTATCTGCTTTACAGAACTAACAACTTTATCGAAGTAATTTCCAATGGATTTTGTACGAATTTTTACTTTTATAAATTGTTTGCAATACTCGTTAACGAGTAAAACCTACTTAGCCGGGATACTTTACCTTTTAAGTTCATTATATGTGCTACTATCCTGATTTTTTTCACGTTTCTAAAATCACCCGCTTAGCTAGGAGAGGCGGGGGGGGGGACGGCGTGATAAAAAATTAACACATATCCAATTACAGCTTTCTAGTACCACCCGTCTTTGCGCTAGACCGCGGACGGACAGACAAACGGATGGACATGGCGAAACTATAAGGGTTTCTACGGAATTCTTAAAAGGCGCTAAAACGTTTTCAGTACGTAGAATTTTTTGTACTTATCTTTCTTTCAAGCTTTTTTTTTCACACTTTTGCAGATCTTAAAATACCTAATTGAAAAGTTTCAAGCACAAAATAAATCAGAAACAAACAATCAACGGACGAACTGAACAAGAGCACGATAGATCGACTGAGAAAGCGAGGTGATTTGATTTTTGTTAGGTGTGAGAGAGAAAGACGTAACTCTCAGGCTCTCTATGTTATATATTCATATTATTCTAGAACGAAACGAAATTGCAAAATAAATGAGCGTTCTGTCCCGTTTTTCATGTAAAAAAAATCCTACAAATGACAAAAAATCACCTAAAGTAACCTTTTGAGTCGTGTAACCTAGAAGGAACCTTGGTTAAAAATCACCTAAAAGGTTACAAAAGTAACCTTCTGGCAACACTAAATATAATACTCTGTTGATTACAGAGTACGGACGGACCACAGACTAAACCAGTGATGCCAACTTAGCTACTTTATTGCTAGATCTGAGCATTTTTTTCTAAACTGCTACCATACCTTTTTTTGGACCTATTTTAAAAACATCGATTTATGTACAGTTTGAAGCTTTTATATGATTCCTTATTTATTAAATTTTGACAAATTAGTAATTATTTAAGGATAATATTTAAAGAAAAGATTTTACAAGCATTTTAAGTAAGCTTGGTATAATCTTTGTTCCCATTCCGTTACCATAGTATTTTCAATATTATGCCTAAACAATGGGGTAAAATTAAATAAAATTTAGATTAATTGGTAGTTTAAATGATTTTTTACAATATTATTGTTATTTTATCTGCTTGTGTAGTTTATTTCATATTGTTTCTGGCCCCTGTTTATCCATTTCGTTACCTTTGCGGATGAACACTAGATATTTTTCCATTTTATGAAAGAACCATGCGATCATTTAAAATATTTTAATATAAAATAGAAAGCTACTGCAATTCTATTTCATATTTTGAAGATAAAATTAAAGAAAAGCTTACATTAGTGTAAGTTTTTATCAAAAAATGCCTCTTATCAACAGGGGACAGTAACGAAAAAGATGGTAACGAATTCATAAAGCTGCATTTACGATGACAAAAAAAGCCAACATTTAAAAAAATAATGAAAGGCGCTTTTACCTAAATAATAATGATCAATAATTCTAAATAATAAATGAAACATATTTTATTGAGAAATTATTTATTTAAAGTATTTTAAGACTTATCATTGATGACTACCAAACAGTGAAATCACAAAAAAATTATCAGATACCAGCTGCTGTACTCAAAGTGATTATCTAGAGTTAATGATGATTAACTTGGTACTATTTGTTAGTTGTGAAAGTGGCAACTGTCGGCTGACCTAATCTAAATTCTTTAAAATTAAGTAAGTAATCACTGAGAATGCGGCACGGCAGTCAGTATTGTTAATTTCTTAAGCTAATGATACCTATAATCATTAAACTAACTTAAATCATATAAGTTCAATACAAACAAGTCTAAACTCTTCACAATAAAAAAAATAACATTAAGTAATATAGAAAACAAGGCACATTTTGTAAAATGTTTTAACCTTAATTAATACTATAAGACTTTTCAAAAGTAAACAAGTAATATAGAAAACACAGCACATTTTGTAAAATGTTATAAACTTTAAAATTATAGTATTTTAAGGCATATCAAAAGTAAACAAGTAATACAGAAAACAAGGCACATTTTGAAAAATGTTTTAAGCCTTAATTATAGTATTTTAAGGCTTATCAAAACTTATAAATAACTTTTTTGAAAAAATATGACTACCACACAATAATATCACAAAAACATATCAGGGATTATTATCACTTTTCTTATAAGCTAAATTTATTGCAGTCAAAAACTTTACTAAAATAAAAATAAAATACCTAGAGTTTTAAATGCAGAAAATATAATTCTCACCTTTTTTCTTTCCATTTTTTTAATCTATGTATGTCCTTCCTTTTCTGTATTCTGTCTTTTTCAGGGTCATTCTTGATACGCTCGCGATATCTTTTTTGTTTTTCCGCTGCTGTTAGAGGCATTTTATCTAAAAACAACAAATTTGATTAAATGACATTTATTCACACAGTCACAAATCAATTAAAATAAATACAATATCATTATATAAAAGAAATAATATAAAAGAATAGAAAATTTAACATTAATTATGTCAAAGCTATCCTATCCCTGTAGAAATGGAACGTGTCGCCAAATAAAACATTTTTTTCTTAAATGTAAAATTTATAATATGTATCTCTATTCTCAACGTGAACGATTCTTTATCGTTCCAATACGTTACTTTTTTACTTTCTTCTACTCGTTACCATCAAAATGATAACGGAACCAGAAGTAACGAATGAAACATGACACATTTTAAAAATACTTAAATACATATAAGAACCAATATTCAATTCAATGACTGTTGTTTTTAGCATTTGGCTTTAGACATTGCATATTACTACTATATTAATATACACTAAAACACATCACTTAATAAGTTATTAAATGTTAAAAATTGGGTAACTACTTACGGAAAATTTCATCCGCGCGATCACCTCCGAACTTGTCGCAAGGTTTACTGTAGACTGACTGACAGACCGACATAATGCTCTGTTGCTATGTCTTAATTAGGGTTGCAAAATATAACAAAACATCAATTTAGAAGAAAATTTTATTTCTTTGGTATATTTTTTACACGGTAACGTGATCGGAATTCCGGTTTTTTCAAAATCAGGGACACTGATAAAACCTCGTTATTTCTTATTTTTTGTATTAAACATGTACTGAAACGAGATAATTTAGTAAAATTTACATTTATTTATACCAGAAAAATACCAATATTATTACAAAAGTCAATAGATTATGCTTATAATTCCAATAAAAAGTTTAAATTTTAGGGTGGGACACTACAAAAAAGGGGTACCTTATGTAACTAAATGTTGTATTTTTTTTTATTTATGAATAATTAAGTGCAATTAAACTATTTCCTCATAAGATTATAAAATATACTTTCATTTCGTATCAAAATTTATTGTAGTTGCTGTACTAAATATTCATTTTAATGATATCTAAAGTCGGCGGACACTCGAAAAACCCATGGTAGCAGTTTAGAAAAAAATGCTCATCTAACTATTTTTTGGTGTCAGATAGCTACAATTTAAAACTTGTAGTAGCTAAATTTTTTAGCTACTTTTTCTAGCAATATTTCATTTCATCATGAGACGTGCGAACTCCATCCTCTGCATTAGAGATTACCTTAGAAAAAGTGGCAAATGCTGCTATGACAGTGTTTTCCCCAAAGATACCTATATACTTCACAAAATCAGTACCAGCCGAAAAATATTCCAAATTAATGAAAGATTCTGATCCACAGCCATCAACATCTCCTTATAATAATTTTTTTAGTTATATTTTCAATGCTCTTGTTAAATTTAATGAAAATAAACGTTATTATCAGAAATTGTAATTTTATTTTGACCTACCAACCTATTGTAACATTTAGCTATTTCTAGCAAACTTTTTGGGGTAAACAAATCTGGCAATCTAGCAACATTTTGTAAGATGTCTAGCTACTAGGTAGAGCAAGCAGTTGGCAACACTAATACACAGATAGTGTTACCAGATGCTGGCCGGCCAATATCGCCAAAATTCGGAAAAACAGTCATCCAAAAAAGTTCTCGTAGCCCTAATTGCCCCAATTTCAAACATAAATAATAAGTAAGTAGATTTTTTTAAAAATAGTAAAGCTTAATAATGAAATAAAAGAAGCCATTGACGGTACAGGGAACACCTTGACTGCAGAGATTGTAAATGTAAAATAGAAAACCACATCAACATTCTTTGTTAATGTCAAACCAGGACCAGAAAATAAATCACTGAGAAGGAACTTAAGTATTATACCACCAACTAGTGTCTATAGAAGATCCTAAAAAGAGAAAAAACGTAATATGATGCAATATCGATGCGTAAAATGAGCCGAATCGCACAAAACTGCTGACTATCCCAAAGGCATCGTCTAACATTAATTACGCAAAAAAAATATATACGACGTGGCACTTGGAACATAAATGGTCTTGCACCTAATATAGAGGAACTGCAGCTGCTGATGGCCGAACATAAACTTGATATTGTGTTGATATCGCAAGCACACTGTACAGACAAAAGCACAAACCACAAACCACCCTGATGGCACAGCCCATGCAGGAACAGGAATTCAATAAAACTGTTGAGGAAAAGATTAAGCTACATGTAACACTGAAATCTATAGAATATATAGAAAGAAAAGTATTGAACGTCATAACTCTCATTCAAGAAGCCTGCTGGAGAAATACTCCTGCGTTACCAAAAATAGGGTTTCCCATGAACCATCCTCTAGAGTCTAGAAATAAGGAAAAATATGCTAGAAAAGCGCAGACTGCGTAGAGTATGGCATCTTAGTCGGCATCCCATCAACAAGACCGCGCTAAATAAAGCAACGGTGGAACTAAAGAATTTGATTGCAAATGCTAGTAAGTCCACACTTCAGGTAAGACTGGAGGCACCTACTGCCACTAGAACTACAAATTACTCGTTATGGAAATACATGAAAGTACACGATAGACCACAACAACTGAAACCTTCCATAAGGAAAGGTACCAATGAATGGGCAAGAACAAATAAGGAAAAAGCTGACTTATTTGCAGAACATTTGTCAACTGTATTCACACCCGTGATCGTTGGTAGCCTAGTGGGTAGAACATTGGACTCGGAAGCGAGAGACCCAGGTTCGATCCCCAGTGCGGGCATGTACCCATGACTTGGTTTTCTAAGTTATGTACATTTGTGAAGTTATAGTAGCAATACCACACGCTGAAGAAACCTGAGTGTCTGAGCAACATCGTGAAGAAACCTAAGTGTCTGAGCTAATCACATACCTCGGCGCTTGAAATCGCCAATCCAAGGTGGGCACGCGTGGTGATTAAGCCCATACTCTCTCCCTGAGAGAAGGCCTGTGCCCCACAGTGGGACGCATATAGGATGATTATGCTTATGCTATTGACATCCAACGAATCAAGAGTATTTTAACCGGATGAACAAGTCGACAACATTCTGAATGAAGACTCGCAAAGAATACGCAAAGAAATTATATAATTTGTTCTGATTTCCCACGCAGTCCAAAAGTCACCGAAAAATATATTGAGATAGCCCAATTGGTGACCGGTCACCGATTGCAGTCTTAGGTCGCGATTTCGACTTAAGAAATAGCCCAAATGGCGATAAATCACCTCATCTGGCAACATTGAACACAGGAACTATTCTGAAGTACAATCGACAGAAGGTCAACCTTTACATTTTTGTTGCAAAGTACCCGTAACGTACGTGAGTAGAGTGCAGGCGTGTGAGCGTTGATGTGCTATCGACTGTATATAAACGTAACTTGAAAAAAGAAAATGTGCAGATTGTTGCCAGATCCTGGCTGCCGTGGTGCACCAGCAGCGCCAACTTTGCTAGTACCTATTTTGACGAAAATAGGCACGAGTAGAACACGACAGAAAAGTCGAGATGATAAAAATTACCTAGATTTAATATATTGATTAACGTATACACGCACCAGCACGATCATACACGAGATTGTTGGTCGGTTATGAGTAAAAACAGCAAAAAAAAAAAGGAAATATAACTCGCCCATAAGTTCATATCATTTCATCAGTAATTATCACAATGGAGTGATAACATGCAGAACAGCCGTAAATCATTAAAAGATGTTGTCCATTCGGCTTGCCACTCCATTGAAAGTGACCGCCTTGTGCGGTGCACGTCCGCTTCTGTAAAAGATGAATAATGAATGATGACACGCTTTTCAAGAAAAAAAAAAAAACTTTACCCAGTATCCAAGTCACAAAAAAAAATGCAGCGGATGATGACGATCGATCGTTAGTAAGTCGCCTTTTCACCCTGCGTATAATTTGGCAGCAATTGAGGAGGTGATTATCAAAAGGAGACACGTCCGCCGTTAATTTTTTTACAGAAATGAAAAAAAAACCTCCTAATTTTGAAGTCTAAATACATATTTGCTTGAAAAAATTATATGTTGTAGAAAATAAATTTTATCTCTTAATAAGAAAAATCTAGGGATTTTTGTCGAAAAACTACAGCGATAAAAAAAAAAAAAACAAATGGACATGTCACCTTTTGACACGGACCTATGGACACGTCACCTTTTGAAATAATGATAATTGGACATGTCACTTTTTGATGAAAGTGTTTTGGCGATAATAATAAAACAATATGTTAATTTACATATTTTTATTACAAACTAAGTAAGCCCCTTAAAATCTAATATTAAATATGTAACCCTACATCGGGCTCCAAACAGTCACATTCTTCGAGAGTCTCTTCCATTGCAACATCTTCACCTTCTTCTAGGAGAATATCTTTGTACCACTTTAAATAATTTTGATCTATCCAATCTTGCCCGAACTGTTTTTCCAAAAGTTTGATCACATCTTCCCTTTTTTCTGTATTTAGTGTCCTTTTGTTTATGGGTAGTTCCTTTAAATTATTTAAACATAAACATATAAAAAGCTAAAAACGGCGAAATAAATAACTCAACTCGGTATTATTTCAAACACAAGATCGTAATCGTGATTATTTTCTCTGTGCTACCCGTTTTTCCAAGTGACAGGTTGTTTTTTTTATCGAAAACAGCGAAAACTGTCACAGACTATAAAGTTTTTTTATTGGAAAACGTAAAGGTAAAGATTTAGGCCCATGCAGCCTAGTTTATTAAAGTAATTTTTTTATTTCGTTGATTCTTGGGACGCGTATACTTTTTGTTCAGAACAATGAAAAAATATAAGGGACATGATTACTTTTTGAACAATAAACAAAACCTCTTACCATGCGCGCGCGGACATGTTCACTTTTTGAATATAATGGTCATGTTAAGGCCTCATGTTAATCTTTTAATTTTTTACTTAATCCGTCAAATGTTGCTTCTCTTTCTTTTCTATGTAAAATGGTTTGAGTAAAGAAAGAAACAGTGAAGAAAATATTGTTTTTTGCGTACTACTGATTTGGGTTGACTTTTTATTCGTAGGGAGGATTGACTATGCAAACAAAACATGGCGACAATTACCATATAAATAGGACATTATTATGTGTGACTAGCCAAAATTATAATAGTTATTATTATCAACAGAAAAGCGACGAGTGATAAAAATAAATTCTACTGTTACAGCAAAAACTAAACGCTAAATTGGTCGCTTGTCAAGTTGTTATTTTCTGATTAGTCTGTGGTTGTTCTGTTCTGTTTACTTACTTTTTGGGCCCAAATCTACGGCATGCATTCTATTGTAATAAAGTTTGTTTGTTTTCTTTTGTGAAGGTACCGAGACGTTGTTTTCACGAACAGTATGTCTAAAACTCCTTCCAAAAGCGATGGTATAACATCAGCTTCTTTCACACCTAAAGGTAAGTCTATCATCAATATAACCTGAGCTCGCCTTTGGGTAGGTACGGTACGTAAACTTTGCCTGTCTGCGAGCTGTATTTGTCTTACTTTCTTGTTAGTATTTAGAGGGTTAAATTATAGGAACTGTAGTGACTTTGGGGTATATGGGGGGGGTTGAAGAGCTGAAGGGGGTGGAGATGACTCCCCATTAAAAACCCCTGTCTAGGAGATGTACAGTTTTTGAGTTATTAGTGTGAATCATAACCTATAATAAACATTTATAGTAACCTAACAGCAACCAATTTTGAGTTTTCCAATATAAGTAACCTATCAGTAAAAAATTGGTTTTGAGAACATAATTTAACAGTAACCAAACAGGGGCTTCGCATGCTCCGCTACATAAGAACACAAGTTTAACCTAACTTAACCTACATGTTCTAGGGGTGTGACCCTATAGCCAACCCAAGCAAAGAAAATAACTATTTGCCTCTCGCTTACTCATTACACAGTTATCTTGTAGGAGTTTTTCGATTACATTCTTTGTAGAATTGTATTGTAACATAATATTTATACACCTTTCCAGAGCTAAAGACACCCAGTAAAGACCTTCCAGTGACATCCAAGACTGTTTTCACCCACATTTTGACCCTCCATGACTTGCTGAGCGACTGGACAAAGGTCCAAGATAAAGCAGCGAAGGTTTGCAAAGCTATAGCCGCCCTGAAGCTCCATGAGTGCAATGATGATTATTATCCACAACAACTGGGCCCACTGACAGAAAACCTGCTGAGTGCTACAGAGAGCTTCAAGAATATAGTTTATGGTTTGTATCTTAGTATATGTATGGATAATAAATACAGAATTAAGTTAAAAACATTTATTTATAATTACACAGCTATAATAGAAATTGATGCAAAGAAATACAAATTTATTTTTTACTTTGCATTCCATTGTCCTGTTTCAATGTTTCGTGTGCAACAAAGTATATTTAAAAATTAATTGCCACTGTCTGACAGAAATTTTAAATCTTTCGGTGGTTCTCCTGCACAGCTGTTATCCTGCTGCTGGCCAGGATGTTGAAACTGAAAACCAATTATAAATTATGATATGATTTAAAACGTCATTGAAATCTTTTTTTACTGAGACCAAATCTATATTATACAATATTATTATATATTATTATCAAATCAGCTAAAACCTGTCAAGAAACCTACCCTCAACTTCTATGTGTCCAAGGCTATGTTTACCTACATAGTTAGGGAATTCCTCAAAATTTAAAGTCTTATAAAAAACTATGTTCACACAAATTACAAGATTACAAAATCCCACATGGTTTTATGTTAATTTATTAATTAAAGCTATTAAATTTTTATTGTTCATATTTGTTAAAAACAAGACAAATATAACCGTGTGCATTGTAAAAAATTATTGGATCCTCGAAACACTTTTAGATTTTCGCAAATTTTATTATAATTTTTTTCTTAAATATGGCAAATAAATATTAAACTGTAAAAACATGATCTATTTATGTAAATAATATGTATTTTGTTGATTTTCTTGTGTTGTGTTGTTTTTAAGTAACAGTTCTTTTAATTTTTTTCAAAAAAATCACGATGTTTTTCGACTCTGGGTAACATACACAACTTGAAATCTCCTGACACAGAATTCATCACCTTGGCTATTCTTAGTACTAAAGTGATTTTCACAGAGAGTGAAGGAATTATAGGAAGAATAGAGATTGATTCCACTCACAATTTTACTATTGAGAATTGATCTATTTCAGGAGTAGTTTCTTTTATACCTATATTTGTTCGATGATTGGCAGATTGGCAGTCCAGGCAAAATCATATTTAACAGCATCAACAATAAATTGTGCCAAATGCTAAACACCAACAATTACATAGCTATAGTAAGGGTGACCCTTACTTTTTCAGTAATTAATTTTATACTTTATTGCACACAAAACATTGAACATAAGAAATAACATGTACAAAGGCGAGCTTACTAGTTTTTAGTGAAAGTCCATACCTACCTATATATAATTTCATTCCTTCTTCTTATCGTGTCGGTGACAAAACCAGCTTTTATCTATGTGTAAACAAACCATTGAAAGAAATAGTAGTAAAATACAGGAACCAATAATGTCTGTCAAATGGTCCTAGGTCACTCTTTCGTCACATTCAAGGAACATTTAACCCTTTTATGAATTTCTCGATTTTGATAGTAAGTATTTAAAAAAATCTGTGTGGTGCCGGATTAAGAATAGCGTCACTCCATTTCATGCCGTGGATGTCGTAGAAGGCGACTAAGGAAATAAATTACCAGGAGATTAATTGTGGCGATTATGGCAAAACCCTTCATGGTTAGGGAAAACCATGAGGGTGGTGTATGTCCTGCAGTGGACATAAAATGGCTGATGATGATGAGTTTAAAAAAAATTGTTATGGTTATACCCACACCAAAACTGAATGAATCAAAATATAATCTACATATTCTTTTTAATAAAATTTGAATTAAGTACATTAAAATATTCCTTATCCAAATCTGCTGTTAAGAAAACCATTAAGTAAAGGTTTCTTTAAAATAAATTTGTTGATTTTGCAGCTGTAGGAATAATAAACAAGCAGCTGAAAGCGATGTCCAAGCTCCAACCAAGTAGTCAACCAGTCATCTACACATGGTCTGCCTCACACATATCCACAGAGGTTGATTGTCTACACAGCTCTATTGAAAAGGAATATAGGCTGAAATATACTGTCACAGGTAACACCAAAATCAAAGTGTTTTTGTTCAAAGTAAGGCAGAAACTGTGACTTAATGAACTTTACAAGGTAAACTACTAATTTAGGTGTCCATTTCAAAATGTTTTGGAGAAAAAATAAACAAATAAACTCCAAATTTAGTCTTCAAAGTAGGTCCTTTATCAACAGAGTTTAAAGAGTATCCATAAAAATAGAATACATACTTTAAAGGCGCCACATAGTATTATATGGCAGCATTTAGCATAGTAATACCAATCGGAATTGGCAACTTTAATTCTTATCAGGCTTAGTAATTTTATAAAATAATTTATTGTGAACTTTTTGAAAAAAGTTCCTCCATAAGTAAACTAGATATTTAGTTAAGTAAAGAGTAATTGTAAGTAACCTTTTATTTTTTTAAATTAAATTTACATGAAATTGAAATCAAATAAACAAAATCACTCAGAAATGTTTGTTCTTAAGTAATAGTCGTCATCGTAATTATTCAGAATTTAAATATTCAAGATAAAAAGTACCCGAAATCGGCGTGCATGCATGCAACGACTAATGAATGTTGAGAAAGCGAAAGTAATCTGTCAGGATCGTGGTCCCTCTGGGATACAGGTGTGAGTTTGTGTATGAATGTATGTATGTAAATATTCAACGGACTCGTACGAAATTTCTTCATCTTCACGGTCAGATGGTATCAGATGGTTGAATTCCTGATGTGTCAGACTCATTGTCAGTTGTCAGGCTGGATAAGTCACATTCACTTTCAATGCCACCCACATTTTATAATCTCTTTTTCAATTTTATTTTTATTTTTTATTGGCCACCTCGAATCGGTCCTGTCTTGGACGACTAATTCTGCCAATGACGAGATTTCTGTTTCAATAAACCAGAAAGTGGCCAATCTTCATTACACAAACTGTCATGACAGCAGTCAGTCATGTTGACAACTAATTTGGTATTATTATTTATAAAAATCATGCTCAATCCCGCAGACTTTCTATCCGACGAATACTTTATTAAATTGTTTACCACTTTTCCTTCGCGTTTATGAATAGTTTCGGCATTTTAAAGCACAAGAAACTTACAGAAGCTTCAAAATAGACCACGCTTGAACAATTGTCAGATATTTGGAAAGAAATCGAAATTCATAAATGACTTTTAATGTTATTGTTGCCAGTAAAATAAATTAGTTCCCCTTTAGAGCGTTTCTATTTGATGATCGCGATTCTTGTCGCGGTTTGCATATATTCTGAAAACCTACAACTCGTGCATTGAACTGGCTTAAATTCCAGACGTCTTTATTAACTTCATAATCTTTGATCTTATAGGTACTAGCGCTTTTGGCACAAAGTGTAGTGGCTTTACACATTCTTCCTACAACTTGTAGCCCTAATAAAATATTAATTTATTACACCCACAATTTCTTCTTCTTCTTCCCGTGCCTCTCAACTAACTGAGGTTGGCCGTCAGCTCCACCTATTTTTCTTCGTTTCTTGCCAAGCGAAACAGGTCTTCGACGCTGGCTTCATCCGTCCATTCCCTGATGTTTTTGAGCCACGACTTCCTTCTTCTCCCAAACTCCCAACACACCTCCTTCCCTCAATCTTGCCCATCATAATAACTTTAAGAAGTAGGTATCTATCGTGTCGCAACACATGCCCTAGAAAACAAATTTTCTTCTTTTTTATGTTCAACATTAATTCTCGTGAGCGATTGGCGCGTTTACCAACAATTTAGATGAAAGCATTCCTATAGGCTAGTTGACAAAAAATATACTTGGTGGAGGAAAATCCCTTAAAAAGGAGGGTTCTTCGAGTCACTACGAACAACTTTTACTATGGAGAAAACTTCGAAATTGCAAAAAAAAATATCAGTTGTTGTTCAAACGTCTTAATTATAGGCATGATGGGTCACATGAAACTGTTTCTAACATGTAATTAAACTTACTTTGTTTAAGCCGCCATTTTATTTTTATTTATTTTATTTTATAAAGGAGGAAAAACAGAATTAACAAAAATTACTTAAATAGAGAAAATGTTATATATTTTCTTAACTCCTAAACATTCCTCACCGATAGATAAAAGCTTAATAATCTTAATAAATGGTAAACGTAAAACAAATGGCATGCATGAAAATATATCATCATCAGCCATTTGAGGTCCACTGATCGCTGTATGCGGTTGAAATCTCAGGAAGACGCTGCTGCCCGTCTCCTGGTAATTTATTTCCTTAGTCGCCTTCTACGACATCCACGGAAGGAAATGGCATTGGTTCTTGTAATGCCTAGCGAAAAAACACACATGCTTCTTTGAGGGCGGACAGGTACTCGGACGGAAGCATATCTTTGGCAGTAGATCGGAGCAGTTTAGCTGTGATGTGCAAATGCCCTGGAGAATATTCAAGTCAGCCAATGTACGACGATTTTTCAGTGATAACATGTTATATTTTATTAGTAGCATGATGGCCACGATAACAGGTCTATAATGCTCTTCATGAATTTTCAGAAAACATCGCGCACTGTCGATGCGAGTTCTTGATGGATGTCTACACAGCCTCCTGGGAACATGACATATACTTCGACGTGGATTCTGCCGCCTACCTCTTCGCCGAATTTGGCTTGAGTGCTGTTACATAATCCATAGGTATTTTCATTTTATTTTTATCAATCGGGGCTTAAATTCTATTAACGCATTGTATTACACTGACCACTGCATGAACGCAGTGGTTTAATTTTCGTGGCTAGTCTAACACCCAGTTTCTCGTACACTATCACGCTGTTAATCTACTGTTAACAGCTGTCAATTGATCAAAGTGCATACAAGAAAAACTACTGACAGCTGTTAACAGTAGATTAACAGCTTGTTAGTGTACGACAAAACCGGTTTAAGTCTACACGCGCACACGTATCGAACGTTCTAGGCGTCAATGGTATGAAAAAACACATCACCGGCCTCGACCGTGTATGATCTGCCATTGTACTATAATGCACTAAGAGAATTTTGAAAGAGGCCTTGTAGTCTAGTCAAATGGTGGTGGTTATCATAAAAATTAAACAAACTTGACACAAAAAGAACAGGAACTACGTGCTGCAAAGAAACTTGATACCGGAAGTTATTAAATACGATTTTGATATTTTGTATTGAATAACGACAGTTGAGCTGTTTGATTTGTAGAGTAGTTTCTAGTTTAATTGACTTACTTTATAATTTTATGATTGCTTTTCTTTTTTGTTAGTCTGGCAATTACTTTGAGACATTAGTTACTTATGGAAACCATATCAATTTTATATGTTGCGATGTGGGTGTAATCCGTTCCAGATACATCTTACCCGGATGTAAACCAACTGTTAATAATGAATAAATAAGCAATGAAAACCTTTAAATAAGGAAAAAATATATGTCTCGTTACTTGCTGATCCTTGGTCATTGTTATTTTGCACGTACTTCTTAATTTCGATATTTTCGACCTTATTTAAAAAAATGTTTAGTTTTGAGGAAAGTATACATTGTAGTATAAGCACAAACTGAAACGCCGAAGGGCTCGCCTTATAGTGACTCTGAGTAGCTTTTGTTCTAAATCAATTATTCAGCAACTAATTTACCTATGTTCTAATTGAAAAGGGCGAAATTACAATGCCTTGACCTCGACATTTTGATTTATTTACATACGACGCATAATGGACATAATGGGGAAAGGTTGTTGCCATGGCAACGGCAACCAAACAAATTCTAAGTGGCGCCGCCGGGCAACAACAGATATCGCGCTCACATTCGAGACAATCGATTGCTGTATGCCGAGACTTCTACCTAATTACCATACCGATAAATCCACCTACATTCATACTATCTTTTTGAGCGCGATTATCTCTATCACTTGAAAATACAGTGGTAAACCGCAGATAATTGTTTATGTCGTTGTTTGCAGGTTTTCGTGTGATTATTATGTGATTACACTTAAAACTTGTCAACCAGACAATTTTAAGTTAACTAAGTACTTTAATAGTAATTAACTTTTATTTAATTTTAGTTCTGCAGGGTCTTACAAGTGTAAAAGTAAATTATTGAAGCGATCTCATTTTATAAATATAAATAATCCCCCTTTAAATGCTGATCGCCAGTTTCTGAATTGAGAATTTCGCTAAGTAAATTAACTGTAGGGTTGTCTCTTCGAATTCCTCAGAAAAGAGCGTGACAGAACGTTACTTAAGTGTTTACTTAGTGTAATTCTCAATTCAGAAACCGGGCCTGAGTCTAACATAAACAATGCTACTTGTAACATGATTTTTTTTTACAATGCAACAAAATAAACCCCTTGTAATAAAAAATCATCCAACTACAAAATATTTTTAATTATTAATAATGATGATGGTTTCCACTATAAAATGAAGTTTCAAATGTCCGTTATTCGTTTTAAAGTCAATAAAAAAATCTTTTCTAAGTTAAAAGCCTCAATTTTACAGTTGTCTTATTATAGTTACTATCGTTAAAGTATATTTTAATATACCCCAATATAAATAGTATCTGTCCACAAGCGGACAAGCCCAGCTTGCGGGGTGCGCGACTACGAAACCGAATAATATATTCGAATCCTTTTGAACTAAAACTTTCGTAAGCGCTAAACATTATTAACTTAGTTCCGGAATCACTTACTTTAATTTTTGTCGGAAGAGTCCGACAAGGTTGCGGTCTTCTTCTCAGAGCTTTATCACGACGCGAGCTCCGTCTCTATTCAACATGATTGAGCCCTGCGAATAAGTTCGAAACCAGGGGGTAAGTCTTTTAAATGCATAGTTGTTTAATACTTCAGTAATGGTTGTTTCATTGACACTATTGGTAGTCTAGTAACAAAGCCCCTTCCAATGGTATAACACGTGCAACTTAACTCGGCCCCTCGCGCGATTCGTTTTTCTTCGCGAGAGATGTTTATTTAATTTGCGCGGGCTATACTATTCTAATGACATTGTACTTCTTTTGTTAGTAGGCTACTAAAGAGAAGCAAACAACAGCTACTGTCGTGGTTATATTATTCCATTGAAAAACTATGTGTGTATTAGATTCTAGGGCCTGGTCGGACTCTTCCGGCGAAAATTCAAGTAGAAAGGTGATTTCGGAATCGAGTTAATAAAATCGAATCTGTTCTATTCATTCAGTTAGTCGTTAACTTGCGGCTTGATGCTAAAGACCTGTCTAGCGACCGTTTACATAATTATTCAACTTAAAGGTAAAACATATTTAACAACTTGATCACTTACCCCGTGTAAATAGGCCATAAATACAGAATCAATAAAAATTTATAAGTACCTAAAGCTAACGGTTGTTTGTGGTGTAGGAAATGTTGCTGTAGTTATTTTAAGTTCCGACGACGTCTTTTCTTTGTTCAAATCTCTTACATTTTTTAAACAGGCGCACAGAAATTGGTGCCTTCATTACCAGTTCGCCTGTGCTTACATAATCGTTTTGTAAAGAAGGCAAGGAATAGAAAAGGTCTCTCCACCGGAAATATATAAATAGAACCAACATGCTGCCAAAAAGGCCGAATATGGCTTGGGTCTACTGGACTTCAGAATGACCCATTCTTACGTGATCCTTATCAAGAGCGTTCAATGTAAAAATACACCGTATTATATGACGTGTGTGTACACATATATTATATACAATATAATACTATAGCTTTCCTACCTTTTTACCTGCTTCTCAGTTTGTTGTATGGCATTAAATTTGTCTTGGGAAAACATCGTGAGGTAACCTGAATGCCTGAGGTAGGCACGTTTTATATCGCATACTCGCGGTGTACACGTTAGGTGATTAAGCCCGTAATAGGTCTGCGCCCGGCCAATGGTCTTATGTTATTCGATTTGTCATTGACATTTTTTTGTATTGCAAACCTATTATCCTTGTAGACGATACATAATTGTTTTGTGTAATTAATATTTTTAATTACTAGCTAGTTTAAATCTTTCATACGTGTAACGCCATCTGTTGGCCAATTGTTTGAGCTAAATAAAGCCTGACCTCACGCGCTTCGGTGCAGCAGGACCTTTGCACATGCGTATTATCGATTATAAAAAAAGTGAAATCTGCGACCCCCTCCGCGGCCATATTTTTTCAATTTTGTTCCAGCTACTTAATTTTCTATATTATTGTGCAAAATTCATCGCCGCACCGACGTCTGCCTATCACATGAAAACCTCATCTAATGCTTTTATTGCTGAAAGGCAGACCATCCGTTACAATCCTGATTAAATACACTTGATCGTTCAAGACAATGAATTGTGTCTGCGGTTCTACCCAATCAATTTTAAATTGGCAAACAATCAAGTTGTGGTTGTTTCTACAGTTTTAACTAATTAGAGTAATTATTACGTCAGCACTACAGTGTCCGAGTGCCTACCTAACACCCCGAAAGTGAATTAAAAACAAACTCGTCGTACCGAATTTACTGCCATCAAAAAACGTCTCACGGCGTTAGTAGCAGAGAGGATGATAAGTAAATGTAACATAATAACGACAGGGTTGAAGGCACTGCCTCTTGGCAGCCGCCGTCATTTCACGCCTGATTATCTCAGGTGATTCGCGACTTCCTTCCCCTACCTACCGTGCGGGAAAGGACCCGGGAAAGACTTAATATATTTACAATATTCCGGGAAATTATTTTCTAAGATGGCCTAAGGTGGTGGTTCTGTACTTGAAGCTCTCCCAGAAACCATCTATGCTCTGGTATCCGTAGAAGATCTGATTTTTTGCACGGGTATTATAGCTAGGGCAATCTTTAAACCAGCTTACTTTTTTGTATAGATATGCCAGGCATTTATTCCAAACTAGCTGTGCCCGCGTCTACGTTCGCGTTGGGTTATAATATGAAGTGCTAAGGGCACTAATCAAGGTAGAGGGCCTATCTCCGTTCTAAATTTCGTCCCTTGAGATCTAATTGCGGTTGTATTATTAATATTCTATTATCCTAACTCACCACCCCGTCTCCTTCGACACCGTGCTAATGGGCAAGTGCAGGCATCAGTGAGATTTCGAGGACCTCAGCACGAGTTAGTGCAACAAAAATAATATAATCATGTAGGTACAGCGATATCATTCCGATGTAAAAACCTAACTGCAAAGTGGGTTACTCGGGGCTGCAAGTGATGTAAATTGCTTCGGCCAGATGTCGCTTGTACGTAATACAGAGAAAGTTTGTAAAGAGGCTCGAAATTTAATTGATGTCTGCACTTGCCCATTAGCTCAGTTGCATAGATTACTATCTGCTCAGTTGGGAGAGCGCTGGCACGGTTAGCCAGAGGTCGCGGGTTCAAGTCCCGGCATGGGTGGAATTTTTAGCCTCTAAATAGGTTTTTAAAATTGTCCTCAGCACGGGTTAGTGCAACAAAAAGAATATAATCATGTAGGTACAGCCATATCATTCCGATGTAAAAACCTAACTGCAGAGTAGGTTATTCGGGGCTGCAAGTGATACAAATCACTTCGGCCAGATGTCGCTGCCTGTACGTAATACAGAGAAAGTTTGTAAAGAGGCTCGAAATTGCATTGATGCCTGCACTTACCCATTAGCTCAGTTGGGAGACCGCTGGCACGGTTAGCCAGATGTCGCGGGTTCAAGTCCCGGCATGGGTGGAATTTTTAGCCTCTAAATAGGTTTTTTTCATAAGACATGTCCGAATCTTGCTTTTTCATTTCGTTGACCATTTTACAAGATACCTTAGAACATTATAATATTATACATGGTACACTGATTCTTTCACTGCAAATGTAACTTTGTAATCCTATATATTTATATGGGATTACAGATTATTTAAGCAGTTGGGGATCTAAAAAACTGGAGCGAAATTGCAAAATATTTTAATTTTTCCTTGATTTATACATTAAACACTAATTGTATTCTAAATTTAAAGCTACTGCGTCTGCTAGAAGTGCCTTAGAGTTTTGCTGATCGGTCAGTCAGTGAGTGCGAAAATTAAATACAATTAAGAACTTTGACTATAGTTATAATTCTTAAACTACTCTTTCAAATTGAATAAAATTTGAAATATACCGTGTTTATACAATGACTGCTTGGTTACTGAAAATTCAGGATTCTAGTTTTATCCACAACGAAGTTATAGAGGGTCGAAAATCGCCTGAACTGCTTCGAGAAAAGGATGGTACGGCCGTGCCGCTTTGTGCTCGACTTGGCGGATTAGGCAGATTAAAGTGTATTATTTAAATTGTCGATTCCTTTTTTGTTTTTTTTAATAATCTAACAATGCTATGTTAAATCATGAAGTACTCTGTGATGGTGTCTTAACTCTAAACCTTACCGACTGAAAAGCACTGCTTACATAAAATAATAACAAGGGCCCGACATGTAATTATTATTGCTACTGTAGAAAGAGATAGCTAAATGCAGTTTTCAATAGGATAAAATAAATAGCTGCACTTTTTCTTGTCCTTTTCAGAGTTTCGCTTTTTCGTTTGTTTTCCATCAATTTGCCACGAGTGATCGGTGGCGATCGGGCTAACCACACAATTTACGTAGGTGTCGATTTCAAACGCATCGTAATGTGATTAGTCCCGAGCTGTTACTATTAGTCGTACATACGTATAGTTAGATTACACAGGGTCCAGTGATGCCCTGAGGAAAAAGCTGAAATCACGAGAAAATCGTAACTTTATTTTATGAGACTCCGATAATTAAGTGCGGTTCCGTCTTTGTACTTTGCATTATTGTGTACGTAAGAAAAATGTGTTTTCCTTGAATAAGAATTACCGAAACGAAATGACTATATTTATAAGTGACCTTAATTTGTATATCTTTTTGGAAATAAATATTTTTTACTTTTTTTTTTACATTTACTAACGGATTTAGGAGCTCTTATTTATTTATTTATTGATACTTTTATTGCACTTAAAAAAATGGTACAATGCGGCGGACTTAATGCCATAAGCATTGAACTCTTTTATTTGGTGTATTTATAACGTGTAACTAATATGAGCTAGGTATTTATTTGTGGAACAAATAACTTTTTTAGGGTTACGTAAGCGAAGTGTGCTTAACGGGACCTCATTACTATGCTCTCAGGCTACGACTTCTTACTTCAGGCTTAGGGCTTTATATTTTGAACCGTAATAGGTAGTCAGTTGAAATTTTCTCAGAATAACACGCTAGGCATTTCACTCGTAAATCGCGTATGCACAGTGCGCAATGTCGTAATTCGATAAAAAAGTTAAGTCGAAAACGTTAGCACGGCAATAACCAAGTTGAAGTGGAGATGGGCAAGGCTTGTGGTCAGGCGGCAGCGGACTCGATAGTGATAGTGACACACAATCACATAGTCACACAGGTTTCCTCACGATGTTTACCTTCACAGTTAGTTTCCTTCTCAATGAATTATTATTACTAAAGCCGTCGGCAAGCAATGGACGAGATTGACAGGGGACCAAGCCAAAAGCGAGCTAGGCCGACTAAGCCGCCGGCTAGGAAATGGTGTGATTTATAAAAAAAAATAGTTTTAAAGTCGATTTCACAACGAAATGAGCTTGATGTACTGTAATCTACACTCATTGCAAATATGAAATAGATAAACGTGTTAAAATAATATGCTTACGCATAGAAGATAGCGTTTCGTAATTTTTGCTCTGACAGGCCTTCACACGGCAATTCACCATAACGTTACTTATACTTCTCAACAAATTCACTTTAAAATATGTAACAGGTACTCAACAATTGAATCGTGTGATTTTAAAACGACACATGTCCTTTCATTACAACTTTGCAGGAAATAGAAAAAACTGTTTTATTCAAATACTAATATCTACAACAGCAATATTTTAGCATATTATATTGATTTCTGTATGAATAAACTACAATTTTTTTTCTAATGTAAATCAATATGTAGGTGTAAATAATTTAATAAAAAAAAAAATGGGCAAGTGCTATTTTAAAAACACATGTGACTTGTGTTGTTTTAAAATCACACGATTCAATTAGGTACAATCAAACTTTACTTCGTAATATTAAAGTATCTCTAACTTTGTTTGCCACTGTTCTGGCCGGTGGTGGCAAACAAAAAAAGTTACACTCAGACGAAGCAATGTGGGCTACACCTTTTTTTCATCAGGTTTTGACATAGAAGTTGATTTTTTTCACAGCTTCAAGGGACTGTAGACCTGAGTGTATTGTTTTAATTTCAACCCGATTCCGTGTCGCGTTCCCGAGATAAAAGGTCTTGACAGACAGACGGAGAGACGGACGGACGAACGGACAGACGGGCGGACAACAAAGTTCCTTTTGAGGTACGGAACCCTAAAAAGGTATAACGATGAGTTCCTCCACTGTGAAATGGGAAAACCCTATTCTAGTGAACTGCCCTGATCTGGAACTCTCGGTGTTTGTTTACCAGCAGCGTGCGTCCTTGCTGTATCTGCCAGTATCTCTAGCGCGTAGCAGCTCCATTGTTCCCCACGCTAAGTCAATACCATATCGGAACAGAAGCGCCGCTGAAGCGTGGAGACGATTTTCGTAGTATTATGCCCGACAAATAGCTTGAACAATATCGTTAACTCGGATGGTCCTAATTAGGATCTCTTTGGTGGAGGACTCGGGATGTGACTTAGAATTCTTCGGACTTTAGTCAAATTAATAACTAATTGAAGTGTCCATCGCAAACCCATCCCTACTGCGCACATTCTTGTTCATGTTATCTATCGGGCATTGTATCTGTGGTTGAATTGCTCGAGTCGACGTGAAAACTAACCATCGTACTAAACGAGTTTACGGAAGTCTAAAGTCAAATATCTGCAAAGACTGCCTCACTGGTTTAGCAGTATTACGCTTTATATCGACACAGGGAAAAGGTTCGTTATCCGGGGTCGCCTTACTTTGATTTCTACAAATGTTTGCGATGTCCTTGTCTGGTTACCATATCTCTAGGTTTGGGACCAGGACAAGTGATAGTGTTGTCTGGCAGGTAACCACGGAAATTCCAGGAAGTTTCAGGGAATATAAAACTTCTAGAGTGGAGATCTAAATATAATCTTAGATTCAGGACCAACTTATGTGACGTATTTCAAACTAACGGAAGATTTTGTATAAAATATATTTTGCAGTGCAGATAAGTTCGTAGCTTACTTGGTTCATTGAAGAAATAAAGCGCATTTTCCTTAAAAATGTGTTCGCTAGAAATTTCGAGACTTAACAACATCTTTTTTTTCTCGACTCTACATATTTTCCTGTGCGCGCAACCGTCGCGTCCTATAATTTCGGTTACAGACAGTTTACACCACTTGTACTTGAGATACGCAACGGAATACATTTAATCGCGCTCCTCAATACGCGGATCGAATCTCCTTTGTCAGCAGAGATGTAGCCACTTAGCGTCTTCACCGACACGCGCGGTACATTATTGTTTCGACAAACAAGAAGAGTTTAATCGCGTGATTACGTAGAAAGTAGATAAACTAGCTGTAGATTATCTATGTAGTGATTAGCTTTTGGAATATAGCCCTTATTATGGTAGTTGTAGTATACGTCAATATTGCACAAATTCAGCATAGTATTTCCTAGATATTGTTTCCGACGGGGGTCGAGGAGTAAAGATGGCGCACTTGATGAGAAGCTCGATGGCCATCGCGTTCGGAGAGGACAAAGATGATGAAGGTTAGTACGGTTACCATTTACATGCCTTTAATTTTTCAGAAGATTCCTGTAGGTATAAGAGACAGAGAGAGCGAGAAAAAATGTACTATAGTAGAGTTTACCAAACTCAGTTTGTTAAACAAACTCAACGAGAATAAAGCTGTTTTGTTCAATGCTTTGTTACGTAACTTAAGAAAATGCCTGTGTATGTAGTTCCAGGAAGCCAAACTGCTCTAACCTATATGCCAGGATTTCATTGACGCCTATTCACCGAATCATACCTACAGGAAGTTATACTATAAAGCAAAGATCAAAAATCCACGCAGTCAGGAAGAGTGATGGACACATAGCTCAAAATATATTTAAATTTTACTAGAATCCGAAGTATTCTAAAGTCAAGAGTAAGTACATCCAGGCGGAGTCAAAATAATTTGGTCAATTTATTTGTCGGGCATTATACAAAAAAATTGAGTCTGTCGTACGTACTTAATTTGAGTAATTAAATCAGTACAATGCTCTAGCTACTGCGACAAATTCATAGAACTGTAATTATTTTTCGCAGTCATAAAGAATGACATGGTCTTACTTTACCACCCTGTATGGACGTATAGACAGCTAAACATATCACACCTAAGTCCGTGATGTAACGCCGTATAAATAGTAACGCAATCCGTATTGGATTCATGTTCTGCCTCGGCTTATTCAGCCTGTCTCTGGCAAGTGACAACTGTTTTATTCGGCTGAGTTTTATTAAATTGTGTTCATGGGTCGAACGGGTATTGGGGCAATAGGGCGATGTGTAGGCGTATCCATCCAAAGCAGAATTGTGAAAAAGGGGCCAATTCGTAACATAGCAAGTGCAGGATTGTCGGTTGATAAAAGAATTGCAATGGGTGCAAACTCTTATGGACTTATAAAGAATATTCTTAACTTATCTTATGGAGGTTCCTCCAATAATAACTGTGGAAATGTATAACTTTCTCTATAAAATAAAATAAAACTTTCCCAGTCAAACGTTGAGTCGCAAAGAACTCAAAAGATTTTCTTTTAAAATAAGTGCAGAAAGTTTTACATTTCTGCAGCTATGATGCGAGGCACCTCTATAAAAATTGTAACTTCGTAAGTCCAATACATTTTGAGTTATGTGATCGACAATCGTTCGAATTGGTTTGTGTTGCATTGACAGCCCTTTGCGTCTCGAACTTGGCTTGACATACTGCTATGTCTAGAGATAGTAGGAGAAGGGGGCTGTTTAGGGCCGCAAACGACCCCCTCGGCGACCCGCCCGCTTGAATTTGCTATTATAATTCTACCCCTTAGTAGTAGAGTACGCAGGTGTATGTTTCTTTTAATGATGTCAATCAGATATATGGTATAATTCCCAGTACGTGTAGTAGACGGAATTCGTGAGGAGACCTGTAGAAGTCTCTTTACTGGACAAAAAATACAAACACTTTATAGTTTATTTTTCTACGTTCTACGAATTCCTTTGATTTCCGCAGTGGGCACACGTCGTCATGCCCATACTATCTCCATAAGTTAGTATACAAATTATTGGACTTGTTCCAGAAAGAAAAAATAAAAAAAAAAATTTATACAAACCGATCGCGTCGTGGTAAAATTTTCTTGTGTGAAAAATAAAATTCAGTATTTTGACTTTTGTGTTTATGAATTGGTGGTGGATGCTAAAAAACGGTTTACAAGTTTTGCTTTATTTCAATAACAAGTTGAATAAATTATGAGAGAAGGCCAACGTGTATAGATAACACGTATGTATAGTGCAGATAACCTGCTATAGTCTACGAATAAAACTATCGCTGTACAAGTGTATGATAGACCTTAACACTTTGAAACTCAAATATTCTATTATTTTAACCAGGCTTTATCATATAAAAACAGGCATGGAGGCGATAAAAACGCTCCAAACTACGAGAAGGTTGACCAGCTGTCAACTCCACGTACATTTGATTTAACGTTTTTTAGTACGTAATTTGTTTATTAAAGGAGGTACTGATCTGTAACCACAAAGGAAAAGTACAATAGGAAATAATTTCTTGATTTACAGAAGTTAGAGTTGCAGTCCCTGGTCTCTGCCTACCCCTCTGGGATACAGGCGTAAGTTTATGTATGTATGTATGTATGTAGAGTTGCAAAAACTACGAGGCCGACACCGGCGACTTCTGGCTAACCGTGCGCTTGCTTATAAACTAAGATCGGAGAAGCGGATGTTTTATAGTATTTTGGAGATACCATAACGACTGAAAAATATATGTTAGGTTTGTTTATAACGACCCCCAGGTGTTTTTATCTTTATTTCTTTTTTTTGAGCTTCTGCTTTGTTTAAATAGGTAAGCATGACAGCTCCATCTTAGTCTATGACTCATTTACTTCTAACACAGTAGGTACAGTTGAAACTAGTCCCTACCTTGTAGTCTCACAATGCGAGTAAATAGAACCAGCAACAGGCAAAATAAGATAGCAGCCTTAATAGTTCTATCACTGAATGATCTTCTAAGCCAAAAGCCCACATCATACGGTAAATTAAATACACTTTTTGTTTGCCGTGCTCATTGCAATCGTAAATGATTGACGCAAAAAAGAATTTCCGAGCCACAGAGACTGATAAGGACGCAGTGCAAATAGGAATTTAATACCCTTGTTTTGCTACGTCCTTAGGTGGTTATTAAGATAGTGATTTATCTCCCTGAATTTTACCTAGAAATTTAGAACTTTTGCTACCTAGGTACTGTTTATTTTAAGAACCGCAGAGGTTATTAAAATTTACCCTTAATTGAAATCGTGGACAATAAAATTGAGATATTAGGGGTTAAAGTATGAAATTACCGTTTTATTGCAATAGGTTCTTTGAATTGACATAGAATCTTCATGGTTTGAGGTTTTCGAATGAAACTTTTTTCAAATGGTTTCTATGATGTTCTTTTTTTAAAAAATGTGAAACATTTGAATATCGACTTTCAATTGTTTTTGTTATTCAATTTAGACAAGAAAGATGGATACTGCGAAAATTCAAGTGATTTTTGAATACGAGTTCCGACGCGGAATTAACGCGGCAGAAACAGCCCGCAATATCAATGCTGCGTTTGGAGAGGGGTCTACTAATGAACGCACCGTGCGATTTTGGTTTAAACGCTTTCGTGATGGAAATTTCGACTTAAAGAACGAGCCACGAGGAAGACCGCCCACACAGGTGAATAACGATGAATTAAGAGAGATAGTGGAAGCCGACCCTAGTCAAACTACCCAGGAATTAGCGGCATAGTTTAACGTTACCTTACCCACAACATTGACTCACTTGCGTCAAATCAATAAAATAAAAAAATACGAAAAGATGGGTGCCTCATGATTTGACTGATCTGCAGAAAGAAACGCGTGTTGAAACTTGTGTTGCCTTGTTGAACCGGTACAGAAATGAAGGAATATTGGATCGAATTGTAACATGTGATGAAAAGTGGATTCTTTATGATAACCGGAAAAGAAAAATGCAATGGCTGACCCCAGGTCAAATGCCACAACAGTATTCAAAAATCACTCGAATTTTCGCAGTATCCATCTTTCTTGTCTAAATTGAATAACAAAAACAATTGAAAGTCGATATTCAAATGTTTCACATTTTTTAAAAAAAGAACTTCATAGAAACCATTTGAAAAAAGTTTCATTCGAAAACCTCAAACCATGAAGATTCTATGTCAATTCAAAGAACCTATTGCAATAAAACGGCAATTTCATACTTTAACCCCTATTATTTAAAAACATTATAAAGAAAGCAGCGTGGCTATATACCTATTACCTACATGGGTACTTCTGTTTCTCTAGTCCGGAGGGCATGAATGACCATTGATATAATTTTGTTTTGAGGGCATGGCCCTGTATTATGTGAGAGTGAGAGAAGCCGCTTTGTAGTTTTTTCGTGGGTTCTAAGCTGGGTGGGCCGCATTTCATATCTAATACCTAGGTACCTACTATTCGTAGTTTATTGTGACAATTCGATGGAACATTGATTCGAGTAGGAAGACCAATAGGCTATTTATCAGATTTCTGAAAACCATCTCAGATTTTTTGTTGGTGTTCATTGGTAATTTTAAATTCCTTCGTGTATTTCTTCTAAGCAAATACATATTCACTTTTAAAATAAATAAGCCAAAAAGCGAGAACTTTTAAATATTAGGGTACGCAAAGGCAAAAATCTGAGAAATTTGGGGATTCTAAATTGGACAGATACTGACCTGTGAAGTCATCATAGATTCGGCCAATCCAGGCCGTTTTCTGTAAAATGGCTACATGGTTTTTTTTAGTAAAAATGCCTTAAATCGGTTTTAAAACTCATTATTTATACGAATATATATAATTAATTCTTTTTTTTTACACTGTCAAATAGCCTATTGTGTTTATTTTCGAAAAACCGGCCAAGTGCGTGTCGGTGCAATGTAGGGTTCCGTAGAAAGAGGGTTCTTAGAGTTCCGTAGTCAACAAGGAACCCTTATAGTTTCGCCATGTCCGTCCGTCTGTCTGTCTGTCTGTCTGTCTGTCAGCGACTTAGCACAGAGACGATAAGTGCTAGAGAGCTGAAGTTTGGCATAGATATACATATTTATTACGCCGACAAAATATTAGAATAAAATCTCGAAAAAATTGTTTCTTTCTTAAGTTTGTAATTGTTCGTTTGGAACCCTAATGGGACAAGTCTTGCTCGTACTTGTCCAGTTTTTCTTTTCAAGAACGCCTTTGATAGTTTTTTTAACGTAATAGAAATAGCTGCGGTAGTAAATGTTTTTCCTTCAGCTAGGAAGTTTTTCACATCAGTATGATCAGAACTCTTCAATAGACAGCAGTAGATAAGGCCTAATGGGCCTCATCCTTTAGTAATATCCGTATATAAAATAGCGTAAAAGTAGTCCCAAGGTAATTCCATCTCAGAAAGTCTTCACCAGAACATACCAAATGTTCTGGTGAAGACTTTCTGAGATGGAAATTGAGAACTTCAAATTTTGAAGCAACGAATTAAGTAGGGTAAATTATGGTTATAAGGGACTTTTTTATTTTTCGGCCGCTCCACCAGGACAAATAGAAAAATTAACTTTTTAGTGTTTTGAAGTCGAATTTTATTTTTGTATAATTTTTTTTTACATTTAGTTCGGTGTCCCTCAGCGGGTGTCCAACTTACACTTTGGCGATTTTTGTAGTTTCCCGGTTTTGGAAGTCCAGAAATGGCATATCTCATATACGAAAAGTCGCAGGACATCGGTGGGAGGGATTTGGTTAGCCTACGGTTTTTCTACCTCTAGCTTTTCGCTTTATTGTAGTAATTTTTGGGACAGCATGTACTGATGTACTCGATGTTTATTAGTACCAACCTAAGTAATTGATAAAAAACTTTTATTAAAAAAACGACTCCAAGAAAAATACACTCCAAAAAGAAGAGTTTGAGTATTTTCTCATCGATCCCACCAACAGATCTTGACAAAATTTCAAAATATAATTTATATGGGACCACCCTTGAGGTAGTTACCCCATTAAAAATATCGCTGAAGAATTAATGAAAACGGACTACGTAGTAAGAATTGTCGCTGAACGTACAAAAAATATATACAGACGAATTGTGAACCTCTTCCTAGTCTGTTAAAAATCTGGGTTCACTACGCCAGTCCAAAACACGTTTCACCGAATTACATTTCATCTATGACGATGACGACTCATCGATAGTTTGTTTGTTCGATATTTCCATTTATCCAAATGGTTGTCACCTTTCACTGCTGCTGTACATCATGTTGTTTCAAAATAGTACAAACTTACCGAAATTTAAATCAACGAAAAATTATCTCCTAACCGTTGACGTGTACTTTTCGGATATTTGTCGAAGGCTTTGCTGAAAGAATGCGTAAGCGCCGACGTCGACAGTCAGTGCCACAGCGGCCGCCGCGATCACTCCTGCCTGCATCCGCGATATATTGGCGTAATGCTGAGACGTGAGCCTCCCTGGGATTTCCACAGTTCATGCGATTTTACGTTTCGATTCGACTCGTCATTGCACACTACTTTAAACAGTTGCTTCCGAAACTCGCGCCGCGCTAGAGTGAGTGAGCTTTGCATTTATCCATACAGATTTTAAAAGAAATAACTTTATTCATCTGTGTTGTGTGTGTTATGTAGTATTCGGGATACTTTGGATACAAAGTTGCAATTTGGCCGGAGTGTCCAGAGTGACATACGTTTAAAATGTAGTGCTTAGCTTACGAAAGTTTTCGTTTAAAGAAGCTTATCAGTCTCACCAACTGTACACCAACTATGGATAACTTTGTTTTAAGATAAAAAGTATTTTATGTCCCGATTGTTTATCGATTCGGTAGCCATATTCACTTGGCGCACAGTTTAGAAATTAACTGGTTTGACCGAGTTGGCTATTTAAGTCACCATAGAATTTTAAAAATAATTTAAAAAAATACATATTTAATTAGGAAAATTCTGTCTCACGAGAAACTAGTAGCTGAATTGAGATATTACGATAATAATAATTTCTTCACAACACAATCACTTGTCCTGATCCCAAACTAGTTTATATATTGAATGAATGTTTACGCTTGAACGATTGCTATCCGATATTTCGAAACAGGGCGCTACAATATTACAATACTTTAAAAATCACGAACGTACCAAGCTGTATTTTCCAGCTGCTGTAATTTAATGGTTTATAATGTCCGCTGTGCAACTAACAAGATTTGATTGATAATACCAGTCTAGGTTATCTATGTAGGTCATGCTTGCTAAGCGGCTAATTATGTAGGTCATCAGGCGATCTGTATAATTTGCGCTTTGTGGGATTAAGGCTTTTGTCAGTGTCTTTAAATATTTCACAACGTTTGACGTCGGCTTTAGATTTCCTCGTACTTTTACCTTGTGCTCGTGACACAAGATCATGTTTGGTTAAAGAGGCTTGTAGGACACACTGTCCTTTAATAAATTCATGCTGGAAGGTTAGTGGCTTTTCTTGCCTTGATTTTAAAATTCTCGAGTGAGAACCACGATATTATACGCAAATCATTTCACCAAATCTAACAGTTTTATTTATAAAAACACGATATCTCTAAAACAGTCCTCAGAGGCAGTTTAAAAAATCTGTGGTTAATCGTGTTTTCACAATAATAATAACTTCTACACAACACAATCATTGACCTGATACTAAACTAGGATACGCTGTGCTATGGTAACTAGGCAAGGACGTCACAAATAAATAAGACCGTTAATGTATGAAGAAGATTTAAATCTATAATATGATAACTAAATCTATAAAATTGGCCATCAGCGAGTTTGACTCGCGCTCCGAGGTTTCCGTGCGTAATAATATGTGTCTTATAGGTCTTCTTGAGCAAAACTCTTAAGACCAACTCACAGTTGCCTGGTTTTTAGGGTGCCATACCCGAAGGGTACCAAACGGTCCCTATTAGCTATTACTAAGAGTTCACTGTCCGTCTGTCTGTTTGTCTGTCTGTCCGTCTGTATGTCTGTCTGTCTGCCTGTCATCAGGCTGTATCTCATGAACCGTGATAGCCAGGCAGTTGAAATTTTCACAGATGATGTATTTCTGTTGCCGCTATAATAAAAAATAGAATAAAATTAACTTTTAAGGGTGGCTCCCATACAACAAACGTTGTCTAAACACAGCGCTCGCCATCTGGCGGCCATCTATGTAACCTTCACAGCGCCGATGTCGTTAAATGTCAATGTTAAACGCTTTTAGTTGGTTTTTATAGATGACGCTATTCTCAAATTTGATCTTTGTCTAATGTCGCATGTCGTAAGGATAATGTTACGGACGGAGCCCTTTGTGCGCGAGACCGTTTTACGATATATCGAAAACAAATAATCTTAAAAACAAAAGATTTTATGTACGGAGACACCTTTAATTATGTTTTCTTATTTGTTGGGCTATCCGCCATAATAATCCAATATGGTTTCAGAATCGTTTGTTGGTTGGCCGGACTGACAGACACGGACTGACGTCGTAGGTGTAACCATTAGTGTGTACTATTTATATTATATTTATTTATTTTTAAGATAAGATGAGATTTATTTATTTGTAAAACATACGTATACGGTGAGGTGAGTATGAGGTGTTATAAAATATTAATCAATTGTGCCAGTATGTTTTGACACTGAGACGTACAAATATTTAAATATAATACAATTTTAATTATATGTTGTCAGTGGATCGTGGCAAGTGGCAAACCCTGGTCTCTACCTACCCTACCGAGATAAAGGCGTGAGTCAATGTAATGTTGTCATTATTCTTAATTAAAATTTGTAATTAAAATAATTTGTAATTAAATACACTACCCACCCAATTTTCTCTTCGTCACCTGTTGGTTCTCTAGAATTAAATACCTACTATTTAACAATAAGCCCGCCAATTGTACGTTTTTCTGGTTTGTACAGTAAATAATTTAATACGTAATAAATAATATTGATATGGATTAATGTTACTATTTTATTAATAATAAGATCAATATTTGGGTACCGAACACCAAAAAATTTAATTACTGTTTGGTAGAAGGACATCACTTGAGAACGGCTGAACCGATTTGGCTAGCTTAATAGAACACGCTGGCAGCATTGCCACGCTACACCGCCAAAGAGATTCTTTGGCCAAGGTACGCACCAGAGCGCCAGTCAAGCCCACGGTCCCTCAAACGACGCCCCAGCTCCCTAACAGAGATCTTGGCTTGTGCCCCCAAAACCTCCAAAAATACTATTTTCATTAAATAAAAGCAAACACCTACAAACCACCATTATGCATAGCTATATTTGGACCATATTTACACACCCAACAAACACCTCGAACCACGCGCAGATTTACATACTTTTGTTAATTTAATACGAGATGTGCTAAAGTGTCATGTGTATCGTATCGTGTGTATCTACATTGTGTATGTTACATTTACTAAAAACGTGCAGCGTGGGTAGTACAAGGGCACGAGTCACCCGTTGTTTGGCGCTAAAATGACAGAATTTGAAAGTCGCGACTTTTGACATTTGACAGAAAATGCGCGACTAGCGACGTCGTTTTAACCAGGCTGCACTACATTTAACTCTACATTATTGGTAGACAAAGCTGCTTCGTAATAAAACGTATTCTTGCCAGAAAATACTTATTTGACGTGCCTGAAATGACGTTTGCTGGCCTCAAACATCCCCGCAGACACGAGTAAGCTCATAGCAAGTCTGCAAACACGATTTGGGTTTACTCGTCCTCGGCCGCCAACATCTGAGGGGAAAATAATATTATCTCCAGCGCGACAATGCCCTGCCCGAGACGTTATGAATGTTCAGCACGGCCTTTATCTCTGCTGGTTACTGGCATCGACTACAAGTAATTCTCGACACATCAGTATCACGAGCTCTCCAACGAATGTCGTCGCGTCTCTTGCAATCGTTGTCAATCGTTTTTATAATAAAATAATTGACGCGGTTTTTTATTAAGGTGGATCGTGTTTTGTTTTATGTCGATTTCGTTTCGCGCGTGATCTGTTGGTCGTTTCACTATGACGTACTCGTTCTGTTGAGTGGAGCGCAGGCTATGGAGTTCCAGTACGCTAGTAACTTTCAGCGTCTTCCCACGCAGGGCATGTACGACCAGCCCTGGTGGGACGAGGAGGACACCCTCACTGACAGGCGGATCAATGGTAAGGTCGTTAACCTCGTTTGCGATTGATAAGACAAAATAAAGTCATGGTCGCGATTTTTGTATCGTTCTTAGTGAGATATTCTCTTATAAGTTTTAGTAAGTTTAATCTCAATTAAACTTACCCTGTTAAGGGGGTTTTCATTCTCATAATAAAATTAACTGTATGAGGTAGAGTCGCAACGCAAAGCATTAAATAGATACGTAAAACTATCCAACATGCACAGCAATGTCAGCTGCAGTAATTAAAATACCTATTACCTTATCGTCCTAATGCGCGCAACCAGCATAGAATCTCTAGAATCGACAGACAGGAAAATTATAAAATAACGCAAGAGCTAGTGTCCCCACTGTACCTAGATAACAAGTTAAACCATGCCAGTTTTCTTAATGTAAACATGCGATATCGCGATCTATTTAACTTCGAAAATTTCAGTTTGTTATTTTCCATTTCCTTACTTCCTCAATGTTAATGAAAGGCTCTTCCTATTATAGAATTAACTGTAGTCTAGTGCAGCGTCTAGACGGACCGATGCCACTCCTACTTACTGGGCCTGTGGTCGAAAATAACCTCTTGCACTATCCGATAGAAACTACGAGAGCTTACGAATTAACTTTGCAGGCTCAAACAGCGTGCCTCGTGCCAACTACATGTACAGTAGTATCACAGAGTCTGTGAGTAAGAGCAGAACTTTGCAAACCGGTCTCAGACAGTCGACGCCATACCATCTGTCTAACTACCCAGCTCACAGCTGGTCATAGGCTACTTCCCTGTCACGCCAACCCTCTTCCTCCCCTATCAATCTCGTCTATAGCTTTCTGATTGCTACCATACTGCGTATTAATGTAATTTTATGCCAATAAACATAAAAGACTTCCCTTTTCTCTACAGATGGTGTCCGCCCCCAGAATTAATTTATTAGCTCCTGAATCCGCCCAAGTAGAGTATCTATCCACCGGATGCTGTCTGCCTAAATTTGGAATAACGCGCTCCGTATTATTTCAGTGCGACTGAAAAGTTTTCCGCGTAGAGAGAACGTTCTGGAAAAGGCAAAAGCTTTTCACGTAACATTCGTTATCGAAATAGGTTCCATAAATAAATGCATATTACAAAAAATGCTAAAAAATTACTGCGGAGATTAAATTATAGCTGAGGTGGTTATAGACAGGCGCAAATAAAGATGTTTTTCATTGCAAAAAGGTGATTACGTAGATATTCATTACCAAATGAATCATTTGATAAATCGTCTGTCACCTATTTTCCAACACAATTGTGTGCCGTAGTTTAACTAAAAGCCTATCCACTGCCTTTGTATGTAGCACGTAGCACAAAAAGGACTAAACACATCTAAATTATTATATTGCTGTTGACTTTATGTATGATGCCATCATAAAAAGAAAGCCAAGATAAAAAAGTACTAAGGCAGTGCTAAATACACGTATGCACAAAATATTAATTACAGAGACTCAAACTTATGTCTCTTTTTAGGTTCCGTACCTCAAAAGGAAAAAAACTGAACCCTTATAACCCTTAGACCACTTAGGTGTCCTTCCGTCCGTCCGTCCGTCAGACATGTCAAGACCCTTAATCTGAGGGTCTTGACATGTCTTAAGGGAATCAAAATTTATAGGGTACTTTCCATTGACCTAGAACTACGAAATTTGGCTAGTAGTATCGTCTTATACACAAAAATCTGAAAAATATACATTTGCAAATCTTAAAACAAATGTCTGAAGTTCGGGAAAAGCTCGAAAAAAACTGCGATTCCCAAACTATTTATAATATGTAAGTACCTACAAATCTGTACCTGTACGGAAGCCTCGGTGGGCGATTCCGACTCGAACTTGTCCGGTTTTTTTAGGATACCTCCCCTACACCAAAATTAAGGATGCAATTTTTTTTTCCACTACACCATAGAGAGGAGTATCGTTGGATTGTTCTTTAAAAAATATTGCGGGTGAAGGAATACAATTTTTCGATTTAGGGTTCCGTTTGCGAAATATTAAGCTTTAAAGCGCTAATTTTTGTCAGATTAAGCAGTCCCTGCCCCTCTTCCGGCTAAACGGTTGATTGTAGAAACGTGAAAAAATTTAGGGCAGTAGCACATATAATGAACTTAAAAGGAAAACTGTCACGGCTAAGTAGGCTTTACAAGTTAACGAGTTTACAAACTTATAAAAGGAGAGCTTCGTACAAAATCCATTGAAAATTACTTTGTTGCAGTTGTTAGCTCTGTAAAGCAACCCTACACTGCGCGTGGCCTAACACGCACTTGGCCGGCTTTTGCTCTATTGTAGAAACGGGAATGGTACTAGTGTCAAACTTGGTGTGATTACACTGCAGTCTCTATAGTATAACAAAAATGCAAAAAACTGGCCAAGTGTGAGTCGGACTCCCGTAAAGGCTACCGAATTAAATTTAAAAAAAAAGTCCAAGTGCGAGACGGACTCGCGCAGGAAGGGTTCCGTACCATTATCTATACAAAATTATAAACATCGAGCAAAAAAAATCACGTTTCTTGTATGGAAGGGCCTTTAAATATTTATTTTATTCTGTTTTTAGTATTTGCTTTGTTATAGCGGCAACAGAAATATTCATCTGTGAAAATTTCAACTGTCTAACTATCACGGTTCATTAGATACAGCCTGTTGACAGACGGACAGACGGTCAGCGGAGGCTTAGTACTAGGGTCCCTTAGGATTTGGGTACGGAACCCTAAAAACGGATTTTTGCTAAATTAGTAAGACTACGTCGTCGTTTTTTGTAAGATCGTATCAGGCATTCCTAGCCTGACTTGACTGTTCCGAACGAAGCCTAGATAAACTTCTGTACCACATTGATGTTTCGTTTTCTGTTATCTATATTGCAGGTAGTCCATAAATTAGAGCACCATTATCTGTTATCGTGTCGGTCGTGTCATATTGTTCCTTGACGAGCATTCATTTTCTCTACTTAATAGTTTCTGCGGCGCAATTTCTTTGGGCCATGGTTAGTCGAGAACCATAATCAGATCAATTGAATGTTATGTATGTAATACCTACTTGTAGGTATTAATTATTTAGTATTAAGGTGGTAAGTAAGCAATGAGTGACAAAAATCACATTGAAAGACTAAAATCGAATCCTATAAATGTCAGCCTTCAATTTTCATTACAGAGCATCAGTAAAAGCATCATATAGTTATTTTTTGACAGATATTATTTTTTTCGATCTTTTCGTATTCAAACATTAATTGCCTAGGAAGGACACCAGTAGGAAAAAACGGCTATTAAAATTTCAATATTATCTCGGCAGCATCTCTAATCAAGTGAATTTTCTTATTTATTTCCTCGACGCATACGGATCTAGCATAGTACGATGCAACACCCGGTATTCCAATTAAATCGTTCCCTTCCAACGAAGCGAATTCAATTAAAAATACCCAGTGGCCGATCCGGGGCCGCGAACATTTCATTCACCTGTAGGTACGAACTAGGAGATTTTGTGGCACAAAGTTAGATAACAAAGAGGAACCGATCAGATTGTGTCTCTAAAACCGATTAATTTGTAGTTAGCGTGTAATTTATTACAAGTAAGTCTATACGTATTAGTTACATGCAACCAGTTGTGAAGTCTAGAAGAAAATCTCAGATGTGGTAACTAACGGACAATCATAATTTAATATTAAAGTTGCACCTTATTTTGGTTATTTGTTCCACGCCCGACTTATATAAAAATCTCTCACAACCTTAAGTGATTTGTTTAAGATTTCAGCAGACCTTCTGAGGCTTCAACGACGTTGTGCGGTTCACCTAACGAGTCAATCTCCCAGGGAGCTCGTCTCGTTTGCGTGTAATTTACTAAAGACTGGAAGGGATCTAAGCAGCAGCTTTCAGATATTTCTCTGTGAAATGTCTGAAAGGTGCAGAAAGAGAAGAAAGAGAACTGCTGCTAAGGAATGTTCCACTTAATTCACCTTGGTGAATTACATAAAATATTAATTATTATTATAGGTAAATGTTAAGTGAATTAACTTTTAAGTCTACTTAATTGGCTCAGTGATTTACCTTAACGTAAATTAAATGAAACCATCTCTACCCCGTTAAATTAATTTAATTTTAAGTTAATTTTTAAAACTGAACTCACTAAATATCTACTATTTCTCATTTTAAGATTTGTTCATAAAAATTTAGGTCACCAAAATTCCAACCTGATTTATATATATTTTTTTTGTTTTTACCGAAATCCTATTTTTTCTTAGGTGTTTGCTAGGAAATACGGGGTAAATCCAAAAATCATCAGACTATCAGAAATGTAGTTAATTTTCATTTTATATTTGGCGAAAAACAAATAGGTACCTAGGTCGTCGGAATTTACATAGTGGTCTTGGGTTGTTAACATTTACAGTCTACATTCTTTCTAGACTAGATTTTCTGCATACGTGCTAGACCGAACGTAGCCTGCTAGCCGATTAGGTACATTATTACCGGTTGGGTACGGACCTACATACATGTTATGGAGGTACGTAATAAAGAATAAATCACATAGATTTATAAAGCTGGCGCATGTTAATCACATCATCCATCACATACGCTATTGCGCCTATTATATTTCGTACAGTTTCCAACCTCTAGTTCCAGTTTTAGTTTACGATACCAGTATAATGTAGTGTATGTACATGGGCCCCTAGATGTTAGACTGAGGTTATTTGTGCTACTGTGCAACAGTTTATCGATAACCCTTCATCTCATCCACGTTAGCCTACCGCTATTTATGAAGTACTTTTACAATATTGTATCGATTAATTATGTATGCTAGGTTATTTCTTTATTGTCCCAAAATAATCTGACCCAAGGCAAATGTCACTATTGATAGATGAAGTAAACATTGCGTAATAAGTAGATTATCGTATTGACTATAACCGCATTTATGTTTTATTATTTATCTAATATATAAAAATGTTGTGTCACAGTGTTTGTTATCGAACTCCTCCGAAACAGCTTCACTGATTTTTATGATTTTGTTTTGTCTGTATTTGTGTCTGAGAATGGATCGTAGGCTAATTAATATGGCAAAACAACGTTTGCCGAATCAGCTAGTATATTGATATAATACTACTCGTTTATTTATTAATTCCCAATGTGTCTGTCTAGTAATCTGAATATTTATTTGCGATATCATCACGCACGTTATGAAATATAGCATTCACGGATTATTTTTTTTATTGACTTTGCCGGGAAAGTAGCATCAAGGAATATTTTTTCCAGTCTTTTTATTTACTTTGCACCGCGGTGTTTTTGCTAACCTGCTGGACCTGTGAAACAGCTCCTATATTACGCGCACCAAATCCTGACCGATTCCAAATGTTTAGCTGTCAAAGTCAAGGCAACACGATCTTATTTACTAAATAATACACGTATTTTGAAAAGTACAACATGTTTTAGAGTGCCTCCATAATCAAATTCTTTAGTGGCATCATAACTACAATTCTAGCATAAAATACGAGCTCTGTCTGACACAAGGTTCTAAGAAAAAGATGTTTTGTAAGGAGGAGAATATTTTGAGGATAACCACCTATATTGAGTGAGAAAGCGTGACCTTTACATATACTGTGGCGTGTGACTCTCTGTATCGAATTATAAACCATGTATAGATAGTTGAAGAGGTAGCGTAGGCTCGAGTTGTGCAGGATCGATGACTCCATGGTCCCCTGACTTTCCGGTTAGGTGTTAGGTCCAAATTAATTAATTAATTAACCTAGTGGCAATAAATAACAGTCAGTAAAAACACCGCGGTTAGCAAAAACACCGCGGTGCTATTATCGCAAAGTAAATAAAAAGACTGGAAAAAATATTGCGTGATGCAAATAGACGTGCGCGCCGCCATAAGGAGGCAGCGCGCCGCCGCCGCCGCCGCCGGTAGTTTAAAATTCGCGCCGAGACAAAACCCGCAAGATCATCTTGTCCTACTGGCAAACCAGACAATCTGCCTACCCGCGTTTATCATCGTTAGCACAGGCTCTGTTATGCATTCCAGCAACCAGCACTCCGAGCGAAAGAGTGTTTTCGGTTGCTGGATTGGTTTTAACAGCCAAAAGGTCCCGGCTGAGTCCATTTAGGGTAAACAAAATAATTTTTGTGCACGACAACTATAAAAGTTGCAAACAATTTCTGTCAAGCAATTTCTGTCAAGAAAAGTGACTATCATCTTTTTAATAAAGTTCTTTTGCTTAAGCGGGTTTTTCATTATACGTTTACGTTTATTGCAAAGTCGAAAAATCCCACGCCGCCGGCGTTACGCCGCCGCCGTGGATTTTTTCGCGGCGCGCCGCCGCCCGATTTTTTTCGACCGGCGCGCACGTCTAGATGCAAAGTCAATAAAAAGATATAAAAAAAATATTCCGTGAATGCTATATTTCATAACGTGCGTGATGATATCGTAAATAGATATTTAGATTACTAGACTGACACTTCGCTAATTAATATAATAAACGAGTAGTATTATATCAATAGTAGCTGATTCGGCAAACGTAGCTTTAAAATTTGATGTTCTCAATTTCCATCTCCTAAAGTCTTCACCAGAACATCACCAAATTAACTTGGGACTACTTTTACGTTATTTTATGAAACATACGGATATTACTAAAGGATGGCCCCATTGGGCCTTATTTACTGCTGTCCATTGTTGAGTTCCGTTCTCCATTTCTCAAAGTCTTCATCAGATCTTCACCAATTGAAAATGGGACCAATGGGACGTTATATCTATTCGGACAAAAAAATAATTGTCGAAATCGGTTAAGATTTGACGGAGTTATGCGAAAACATAGCAAAAAAAAAAAAAACATACGCGTCGAATTGATAACCTCCTCCTTTTTTTAAATCGGTTAACAAAAATAATTTAAATGGAAATGGACCTAATTTCGGAACTGCTGAATTAATTTAATAATTCCTATATGTAAGATTGGAAGATATGTAACATCACACTAGGGAGTGTCACAAAGTCTCATAGAGTCTCACAAACGTGACCAACTGTGACATGGACGGGGAGGGGTTACAAAATCCGGAAATTGGTGTGACGTACTTCGTCAATAATGGGTCGTCAAATGAAGACATTTAGTTTTATAATACTTTAACGTTGAGGAGTAAAAGGATCGGACGTAAATTTAGTGCCTCTGAAATATCCACCCGTGTGCTACGCAAAGCTAACTCTCTGGACATAGGTATTGTAAAAGAAACGGGATTCGTTTCCGTTCCTCTTTGTTTTGCATATTACCTATGACTATATACTTTAGTCACGAAGGTTTTAAAAAGCATCAAATCAAATATGAGTAGTCCCTAGATTCTATAAGTTCGTCATACAATTTCGAGCCACTATCGTTTGCAGACGTTTTCACTTTATCCGTTTTATGTTAGCTCGCTCTTGCCGCTGGAGGGCTTAATAAAAAAATTGCTTTCAATCTCCATCCCCGTTTCAGGTTACCTTGGTGAATGTGTTTACCGTCTTATCGACAAACCTCATCAAGCTTTAATTCTTTACGTAAAGCAGATGGCGCTACGCGATAGGAAGTTAAAATCGTTTACCGCGGTAAAAAGCATAGAGGGCAACTCGCGTACCATTTTCTTTTTGTCGACCTCAATAAAGCGATAAAGAGTCGCGCACGCCATCTTGTTCTCACTCGCTATGTGAAGCACGATGGCGGTGTTATATTTTTCTGTATCGGGCTCGATATTAAAGGGATCATGCTAAGGTGTATTGTAAATTACTTCGCTAGCATTACTCAGCCGTTGTCCGTCTTCCGCAGGTAAGTGAGATGGCCGGCATAACAGCGCGCGTTCTGCCTGTAACTACGGCGCCGCCGGGCCTGGAGCACACTGGACCCACTCGACAGTACGTCTCTCGAATGGGTATGTTTTAATAGATGCCCTATGGCCTATGCAATCAGAGGCCTAATCACACGCACCTAATCCTGCCGGAATCCTGGTGTTTGCGATAGCAATTAGTACGTAATATAAGTTAGCGATTGGAATCGGTCAAGATATGGTGCGCGTAATATAGGGGCTCGCCTATGGTGCCCCCCTATCACTAGTAAACTAGGTTTGATCTTAAAATAACCTATTTATCGTCGATCTTTTCGTATCTTCTTAGGGTTCCTTACCTGGAGGTTGCCAATAAGACTACTACTATGCGAACGACGTCTGTTGGTCGGTCTGACCTATAAAGGTCCTTATTGTCCAGTACGTTTTCGCTTAATGACGGCACCAAAAATCAATGTGAGAAAAAATTCGGCCCTGTCTATGGTGCACCCCGAGACGTACCCTAAGCAAATGCTTGATTTACTTACATACGTGATTTGCTTACTTACGTAGTTATACGTTTAACGAATTTATTTATTCGATGTTAGTAAAATAAAAAAAATATATTTATTTCACTTGTTGAGAATTTATAAGGTACAGTGAGTAGTTAGTAATGGTTAGCTGTAGTAGCTGTAAGTAATGGCTACATGTCTGTCTACCAGCCTCCGAACTAGTATTAGACTGTATTACGGATTTACCACGGGGAAAACCGGTCAAGTGCGACTGTTGTCGACTATATAATATATAATATATAATATATAATATATAATATATAATATATAATATATAATATATAATATATAATATATAATATATAATATATAATATATAATATATAATATATAATATATAATATATAATATATAATATATAATATATAATATATAATATATAATATATAATATATAATATATAATATATAATATATAATATATAATATACCATTACATATATAACATTAGACAAAAATTTAATTTGAGAACAGCGCCATCTATAGAAACGAATAAGAAGCGTTTAACATTGACATTTAACGACATAACATCGGCGCTGTGAAGGTTACATAGATGGCCGCTAGTTGGCGAACGCTGTCTTTAGACAACGTTTATTGTATGGGAGCCCCTCTTAAATAATTCTTTTATCCTGTTTTTAGTATTTGTTGTTATAGCGGCAACAGAAATATATCGTCTGTGAAAATTTCAACTAACTAGCTCTCACGGTTCATGAGAAACAGCCTGATGACAGACAGACGTACAGTGAAGTCTTAGTAATAGGGTCCCGTTTGGCACCTTTCGGGTACGGAACCCTAAAAAATATTTCCACGCTTAAGTTTTAAATCTGTGCATGGTAAACCAATCTTAATTAAGTGCCTAATTTTCGGTAGCGTTGTATCAACCCTGGTCACGGACAGTCTGAAGCGGAAAGAATACTTATAAATTAGAAGTATGTATACATGTAGGTATCATCATCATCATCAGCCATTCGACGCCCACTGCAGGACATAGGCCTCCTTCGTGGTTTTCATAACCATGAGGGGTTTTGCCCTAATCGCCACGCTTGGCAGGCGGGTTGGCGATCGCAGTATGCAGTTGGAATCTCAGAAAGACGCTGCTGCCCGTCCCCTGGTAATTAATTTCCTTAGTCGCCTTCTACGACATCCACGGAAGGAAAGGGAGTGACGCTATTCTTAATCCGGCACCACGCGGAACGTAGGTATTGTAGAAGCATAATTTGTAGTCGGTGCCCAAAATATATGTCCTCGTCATGACACTGGGTTACTACAAATTATACTTCTGCGCATTCGCAGTCAAAGTATATGTATTTCGGGTCTCATGGGCGGGGGTCGCGGGATGTGGCTTAGAATTTTTCAGCTTTAGTTTAGGTAAATTAACTTTAGTTTCATCATCATCATCATTCAGCCACAAGAAGTCCACTGCTGGACATAGGCCTCCTCCATGGATTTCCAAAAAGACCGGTTGGAAGCGGCCTGCATCCAGCGTCTTCCTGCCACTTGAATGACGTCATCTGTCCATCTTGTGGCTGGTCGTCCCACGCTGCGCTTGCCGATATGTGGTCTCCATTCGAGAACTTTTCGGCCCCATCGGCCATCAGTTCTGCGTGCTATGTGCCCCGCCCACTGCCACTTCAACTTACTAATCCGCTGGGCTATGTCGACGACTTTCGTTCGTCTACGGATCTCATCATTTCTGATTCGATCTCGTAGAGAAATTCCGAGCATAGCCCTTTCCATAGCTCGTTGCGTGACCTTGAGCCTTCTTATGAGGCCCATAGTGAGAGACCACGTTTCAGTGCCATAAGTCATCACTGGTAACACACACTGGTTGTATAATTTTGTCTTGAGCGATTGAGGTATATTAGACGAAAAGACTTTTCTAAGTTTCCCGAAAGCTGCCCAGCCGAGTTGGATTCGACGATTGACCTCTTTCACGAAGTTAGACCGGCCTAGTTGGATTGTTTGTCCTAAGTAGACGTATTCGTCTACAACTTCGAGAGTCGTGTTCCCCAATGTTATTGGGGTGGGCACAACACGAGCGTTCGACATGACCTTCGTTTTGTCCATGTTCATTTTAAGGCCCACACGTTGGGAAACTCGACTGAGGTCGTCGAGCATTATGCCGAGGTCTTCCATCGTTTCTGCCATGACTACTATATCGTCGGCAAATCGAAGGTGCGTGATGTACTCGCCATTGATATTGATGCCGCGTCCCTGCCATTCCAGAAGCTTGAAGGCATCTTCCAGTGCGTTCGTGAACAGTTTCGGAGAGATAACGTCTCCCTGTCTCACGCCTCTTCTCAATGGAATTGCCTCCGAATTCTGCTCCTGTACTCGGACCGACATGGTGGCGCTGTTGTACAAGCACTTCAGCACCTCGATATACCGATAGTCAATACGGCAACGCTGGAGAGACTCGAGCACTGCCCATGTTTCGATCGAATCGAAGGCTTTCTCATAGTCCACAAACGCTAAGCAGAATGGCAAATTATACTCCTCAGTCTTCTGTATAATTTGCCGCAGCGTGTGGATGTGGTCTATGGTACTAAAGCCCTTTCGGAAACCGGCTTGTTCGGGAGGCTGGAAGTCATCAAACCTGCGTTCGAGACGATTCGTGAGGACCCTCGAAAACAGCTTATAAACATGGCTCAGAAGCGAGATGGGTCGGTAGTTCTTCAATAGAGAGTTATCCCCTTTCTTGAAGAACAGCGTCACCACGCTTCTGTTCCATGCTTCTGGCGTTTTTCCTTCGAGCACGACGGAATTGAAGAGCTTCTGAAGGACTTTAAGTACTGGTGTTCCACCCGCTTTCAGAAGCTCTGATGTGATTCCGTCCTCTCCTGGTTTTTAACTAACTTTAGTTTAGTTAAATTAATTAATTAAACTAAATTATTACTTTAAATTAAACAAAGCAAAAAATTGCTCTTACGTGTCGAAAGATCAGTTGTCTGTGGGCATTACACCGCATGGAGTTCATAGTGCAAGCACAGTCAAACCTACCCTAAGTAATTACTGTCGTTAAAAAATTAGAGCACTTATTTAAAAGGTACCTACACATTCGATAGCATCAACTTCTACATACGTGCGTGCACTCTAAATAAGTTACTTAACGTTTTTTGATAAAAAGAATTAAGAAAAGTAAATATTGAACTGCTGTCGACTGTACCTCTATAGTCGCTGGGATAGTTATGGGCAGTATCGAACGTACCTCTACATGGATGATGACGACAATGAACCGTTTATCTCGAGGTTATCTCACTGCCCCTCGCTACGCTCGACAATCTCCCGCAGTGGGCAAGAAATAAATAAAACAAATAATTAAAAAAAAAGTTGCACTCAGATTTGTTTTTAGGCATTTCACAACACAATCTACAGACGACAGCAGGTCAACCTTTACATTTTTGTTGCAAAGTCGTCCTAATTGAGTAGAGTGCACGCTTCTAAATGGTGATGTGCTGTCGAATGTACCTACAAGATATAGCACGGTTAATTAAAGAGAGGGATTGAATAACTATTTGCCTCTCGTTCGCACAACACAAACGGCAATATTATATGAGCAAAAAGCAGTCTTACACTATAACCTTTCATGACAGAGCAAAGATTACGTATGCATGTCAATTACATACAGTGACTGAACACTAACTTTACTTGAAACTTCTTTTATTCCTATAATTGAGACAAATTGGTGACGCTAAGCGGTGTCTGAGATATTTTACATTAAGTATTATTTACATGACGACCAGCCACAAGATGGACAGATGACATCATCCAAGTGGCAGGAAGACGCTGGATGCAAGCCGCTTCCAACCGGTCTTATTGGAAATCCATGGAGGAGGCCTGTGTTCAACAGTGGACTTCTTGTGGCTGAATGATGATGATGATTATTTACATCTATTTTGGCAAAAAAACATTCCAGTTTGATTTAAGATGCTGAGTCAAAAATACCAGTTTATGGGACAAATTAACATTTTTAGCTCTTTATGGCAACGTACAACATTAACGATGATTGCGATTATCAAACATGTTTTTCCATGACAAAAATATGCTTTTCCTCGAGGCAGTTATTTTTTTTTTCGATTAAAAATATCGCAGGTTGTGTCATAAAACCATAATAAAAACGGTTACGTAGACCGATCACTTCCCGGTTCCTATAAGTGGGTGTTTGACCTTCGTGCAACTTCGTACACTTGTTTGAATTACGTGACGCAATAGTATAAGTCCAGTAGTCTCTTAAATTAATTTAAACCGACTTATAAGCAAACTGTAAACGCAAATAATTGTTTGTAATACCCTCCAATGTCTATTTATATTATATTTATATTTATCCCTGATTCGTTAAATTTAAGCCCGACAAATATCTTGACCAAATTTGTACTAAAAATAATACTAACTTCCACACAACAGAATCAGTTGTCCTGGTCCCAAATTAAGATACCTTGTGCTATCCCAAACCACAACCAGCGACATTACAAACATGGAAATACACCCAGACTGTGGCCATTTGTACAATTGTGCAGCGGCCCCAAATGGGAATCGAACCCACGACCTCCGGCGCGGCGTGGTAATTGATACCGCTAGAACAACGAGAAAGTCAAATGGCTTTGACTTCGCATGGGCGTATTTCGGGTCTCATTTGCGTGAGATGCTGGATGTCACTTAGAATTCTTCGGACTTTAGTTTAGTCAAATAAACAAGGAATAAAAAACCGGCCAAGTGCATGTCAGGTCGCGCGCAGTGTAGGGTTCCGTATAAAGAGGGTTTTTTGTTTTGCTTGAGGGCTTTACAGAACTAACAACTTCATCAAAGTAATTTTCAATGGAATTTGTACGAGGTTTTACTTTTATAAGTTGGTCGCCTATTACTCGTTAACTTGTAAAGCCTTTAGCCGTGATAGTTTTCCTTTTAAGTTCATTATATGTGCTACTGCCCTGAATTTTTTCGCGTTTCTACAATCAACCGTTTAGCCGGAAGAGGGGGGAGGAGACGCACTACTCTGACAAAAAATTGCGCTTTGAAGCTTAATATTTTGCAAACGGAACCCTAAATCGAAAAATGGTTTTCCTACACTAAATATTGTGGAATATTTTTAAACGACCAATCCTTTTTAAGCGATAATTGGCGCAGGAATCTATAGTATGTTTGTATAAATCCCGGCAGATAATTAAGAACTAGAGAGCTGAAATTTAGCACAGATATACATATTTATGACGCGGACAAAACAGTCGAATAAAATGTCGAAAAAATTTTTTTAGTGTAGGTACCTCCCTACACCTAAATTAGGGACGCTATTTTTTTTTCGCGCGTACATCATAGTGTGGGGTATCGTTGGATTGGTCGTTTAAAAATATTGTGGGTGTAGGAAGATCATTTTGGATTTAGGGTTCCGTTTGCGAAATACTAAGCTTTAAGGCGCAAATGTTTGTCCGAGTACGGCTTAAACCCCCCCTCCCCCCACCAAACCCTCCCTCCTGGCTAAATGGTTAATTGTAGAAACGTGAAAAAATTCAGGGTAGTAGGACATATAATAGACTTAGAATGAAAGCTATCACGGCTAAGTAAGCTTTACAAGTTGATGAGTATTAGGCGACCAACTTATAAAAGAAAAAACTTCGTACAAAATCTATTGAAAATTACGTTGATAAAGTTGTTAGTTCTGTTAAGCAGATAAAAAAAACATCTTTCTACGAAACCCTACACTGCGCGTGGCCCGACACGCACTAGGCCGGTTTTTCAATGAGTTCTGTCTCAGATTGGTATTTGCTGAGATTTGAGGGTTAACATAATTTTACAAAATTTGCGCTTAAAGCGCGCCAATGTCAGTCCGCGGTAAGTCATTGATTTACGTAGAACAATGGACATTCCATTCTATCAACTCAATCACGCCTGTATTTGAGATCAGAGACCAGGGTTTGCCATTTGCCACGATCCTGACAGATCTGTTTTGCTTTATCAACATAAATAAGTCGTTGCGTGCACGCACGCCGGTGTTGGGTACTTTTTATCTTGCCCTTCGCTAACAAATATCTATAATTTCAAGCAAAATATTCTCTACAATAGCGCCACTACAAAGCAGAAAAACCAATAGCATCAAATATTTTTCATTTGAGACCTTATTTTGTTAAAATCGGTCCAGGGGTTTGGTCTCTGCATGGTCATAAAGATGCATACTTGACAAACGCGTGAAAAACATAACCCAACCTTTTCTTTCGCAGTCAGGTAAAAATAGAGCCCAATTTAAAGGTTTCATGCGAGTTGTGGGCGTATGAAACAATAACATGTGCAACGGTACAAGGTCCCGCGATAACCAGGACATGGGAAAAATGTGTAATTTGCGTGCCGCCCTCGACGTCGATCGTTGAATTCTTTTGTATGGAATGTCTAAGTGCTGGCAGTTATCGCCGAATGTACAAACTGACATAGCGGCACATGCATTGTCTTGTTTTCTTGTGTTATACGCGCGTGTCTATCTAGCTAGAGCGCGTCTATTGCATGTTAGTATTGAACTAATGAACAAATAGCAAATTGATAACATAATTAAAATACCTTCTTCGCATCAGGCTTCCACGTTTTCACGACTTTCACGTTTCATCGTTTTCAAATAGATTTTTTTAATCTCGCGTTACCTCGACGATTATCGCCAGTGAGGTTTCTTCAGCGATATGATCTGGTAATTCGTTTGCGAAATCGGTTCACTTCCCTCCGGGTTATTATTTCCGGCGGCGCGGCGTGGCGCACGGCGGCGCGCTCTTGGCTTTGACACGGGCGGGTGGGCAGCGGCAGGCTCGGGCTCCGGCTCCGTCCGCCGTCGGCCGCAGTCGCTCGAGGCCGTCCGCCGTCGCATCACGTCGCGGCCGCCGCCCTGCCCCCTCGCGCGCTCTGACGATGACAGCGGCCCACGCTCGCGCCACACAACAAACTTTCTACACGCCGACGGCGGCGCCGCCGTAACGGACGCCCCAGCTGACGATACGTGTTTTGTTTGTGCCCAGTGCTCCCCTTTCGTCAACTATATTATGCGAACGTAACCCGCCTCACTGAAGGATTGCGAAACTATACAAGTGAAGTTTAAAAATACATTGGCACGTCTATCGCGCATCGGCATCGCGAGCGCGGCGACATGAGCGCCTGCAGCAAGTTCTATGACTTTTGGAGGAACACATGCGGTGCAGGTGAGTAGGCTACAACGCTGTTCTGTGACGCTGCTTGTCTCCCTCTGAATAAGTGTTGTGGTTTTCCTGAAGAGTAAACTAGTTTCCGCGAAAACTGCAGCTTCCCGCGAAACTGAGTTGTGCAATTTGTATTCTTACAATAAGTCAGTGGTTGTCAATCATGGTTTTCGCCTTGAGATGTGGTATAGTGTAATCGCTGCTTTGACCTAGACATTCGGACACTAGTGTGATGTAATGTGACCGACAGAATTGAAAACTGCTGACTAATCTCCACTCTTAATTCGTGATAAAATTATCAGACTCTGTGTCAAGGCCAATGCGGGATCGGACGTTCTTGGTTTCTTGATCTATCGAATTTGAAAATTCGAATCCCTATTTAATCAAGAAATAGACAGCATTGAATAAGCTAGAGTATAATGTGGAAGAATGTTTAGTGTATAAATCTACAGGACGGTAGGCAAACAAAGCATTTTTCGAAAGTGACGGTTGACCAGTTTGATTTCACATAGTCGCTGGAAACTACAAGGAAATCGATTATGTCATTACCAAATGCTAATGCTATATTGTAACTAATCTCTGTCTAAGATTGTTTGAATGTTGCTATCGACATAAAAAAAGTTAATGGCATTGTTTGTCTGCCCGGTTGACATTTGCGCTCATGATTATTCTTGATTATTGAGAATATTTTGGAGTCTTTTAAAAACCTTATTTTTTCAAAGCATTAATAAATTTATTAGGTCCAGTTAGCATTCAAAATGTTAAATATTTATTGGCTCTATTCCTATTCTTGTCACCTAAGCAACGGAGGGCTATCGCAAGTACTTTCTGTTTTATATTTAAATACATGACCGGAAAGTGTACTAGTACTGGAGTAATTTTAAATTCGAATCTGCTATGACTTTGCTTTGTAATTGACATTGCGTGATGGATGCGCGACTCCGCGCAAGGTATCATAATTTGCGTTTTAGCTCAGGATGTCCTTACAGCATGACTGCCCGACTGGTTTTTTACATGTAGCTAGTGTATAACATTTGCAGGGTTGAAAATTATTACTCAGCGTAGTCAGTGAGAGCGAATGCCTTGGTAGCTCTTATTTCAAAAGTCATAAGTGCTATTATCAACCAAAATATGGTATCACCAGGTATCGTTGGAGGTTGCGAGTAGTTAGCTATAAAATTGCTAATTCGTGCACATAGGTGCAGCAGTGGTAGTGAATGCGAGAAAAACCTGAGCCAAGGCGACCCTGACTTGCCTCGTCGTATTCCAAGTGTTAGGTACATACGTCTAGTTTCTGTGGCGTCAGGCGAGCTGTTATTTATGGAGCCTCTGATTTTTTTTCATTGCAGACGACTACGAGCGTACTTAAACTGCGATATTGTATTTCGATTGCCTCATCCAGTAAGACCCTTTAATCTTAATTAAGTTATATTAAACAAGCGAGAGTGTAGGAAAATCTTGGTTTGTTACTCAATTACGCATAATCGACTGAATTGATTTCGATGAAATTTAGCATTAGATATCAATCTGACCCAACACAATCTCAAGAGAATTTCTTGGCTATAGTTATTGTATACATATAGATAAAGTTCAATAAACGAATTTGCTTAAACAACAAACAGCTTAGTTTCGTATTATTTTGCATCTAATTCATTAATTACATGATATACATACTGTATTATACGTGTCATTGCGCCTTGCCTTGACATCTTTTTAAATTATATTATCGATTCGCGTCAGTATTATGCGATATTTCAGATAAATAAAGGACACAGCCGAAAGCCTTATTTGCACGCCCCCTTGGAAGATACAGATGGAATCTATGCTTAATAGTAGCGTGAACTCGTCTTCAAGACATCACCTCGCGATGACGTAAAGGCAAATTTCATAAATCAAACGGAGTTATATTGAAAACATTCATTTAATTAATTACCAGTGCCGTTCGATCAATACAAAACACTTGACAAATATTCTTAAATTATAGTCGTTTCAAAATATTTTAAAAATATTCCTCATATTTAATGATATAACGGCCCGATTCCACAGCCGGCACCCTACATTTTAAGTTATTTTTAAACGGACGAGCGAAATGGGTTTCACCGAGAAAAAATACATTGAAGAATACGTGACCCTATCACTCATTGAATATTTTTGTCTTCGTAAACGATAATTCTTAGTGTTGAATCGATGAGAATCATTGGGAAGTTCATGATCGATGAGTCCCAACTACATTGTGCAGGCTGACTACGGTTATCACTAAAGTTGGGTCTGAGCGGCAAGCGTGTTTCACGGAGTTTTGAACTCAGATTAGAATTACGCGGGACGGTAGTTTGACTGGTGAATTTTAAGCACTCGGTAATTTCAGTAAGTCATTTCGGTTCTCAAAGCAGATGGTATTGAAAGAAGTAATATAGAAAGAAATAAATAAAGAGGGAGAGAGACAATCACGGTCGACACATCACAAAAACAAACTAAAATTATGCCTAACAGTGGGACATAAATAGGCTGCTACGAGTACATAACACAGGCTATGTTTACTGACATTGTACCTACGTACGATATTTGCCGGCGATAACAATGACTGAAGTGCTTTTCACAAAGGCTTGATTTACTTTTGTCTTTTTAGATTAAACAAATTAAACAAACGGTATTTTGTCAGCACGTATGTAAAGAGGTGTTTGTGTCGTCACGTCATTGTGGTACCCGTCGCACTAATATTTGCTTAATACTCTGCGTTATTTACTACGATGATGGAGCACTAGCTTGACTGATAAGAGAAATTGCGAACGTGTCCGATAAGGGAGGTAACAATACTTTATTGCACACATAAAGAATACGACATGAAATTGACAATTATAAAAGTAGAGTAAGGAGATAGTAAAACGAAAAGTTGTTTTCTTTTTTAATTTTTATTACGCACAGTTTCGACCAACCCTAGACGGTGCTTTTTGAACCATTAAAATATTAAATATTGTGTACTGTATACCCAGAGAGACCCAGGTTCGATCCCCAGTGCGGGCATGTACCTTTGACTTGGTTCTCTAAGTTATGTACATTTGTGAAGTTATAGTAGCAATGCCACTCGCGAACTGTGAAGGAAAACATCGTGAGGAAACCTGAGTGTCTGAGCTATTCACATACCTCAGCGCTCGAAATCGCCAATCAGCGGTGGACACGCGTGGTGATTAAGTCCATGATCTCTCCCTGAGAGAAGGCTTATGCCCTACAGTGGGACGTATATAGGCTGCTTATGTATGTGTACTGTACAGTGAATACAATATTATTTTACATAATTATGCTACCTAAATATACAGTAATCAACTACACAGGCTTATTTTGAATGCATCATTATCATACGAGTCAAATTAAATAAAAATCAAATTAACATTGATGTTGTTATTCGAACTAGCGCAGAAATTGCGTCTTAATAAACGTTAAAAGTTAAACGTAGATGTCCAATTCAAGATCAAGATCGTTTTGTGAGAAAAAAATACAAAAAAACTCCAAGAGTGAGTTAGTGCATGGGGCGAGATTATTTCAATGTTGGCTGGGCGGCGCTGGGCGGGCTGCGCGACGCATTTCCCTAATAACTGCATCTGACTCGACGTACAGCACATCAAGCTCTACATACGTGCACTCTACTCGGTTACGGGCGAGTTTGGACCAAAAATGTACAGGTCGGGCTGCAACTTTTCTCTCGAATGATTCTCGAGTTCTTGCAAAATATACTTTGACGGAGCAGTCTCCGCGAATGGAAAAAAATATCGTACAGACGAAATTATCCTGTTAAAATAATACTGTGGTGCAATTAATTATTTTGATAAATAAGTAACCATTTACCATTACTTTTCCACAGTCATCTGCATCATATTCTTAAAACGTAACCCATAGTACCAACCTACTCAAGCACGTATTTTTGTTTTTGGGATACTTATGGAATTTTCACGTTATTGGCAGATATTATAAATAAATAAACTCACGCCTATTATACATACCTCGTATCCTGGAGGAGTAGGCAGAGACCAGTGTATGCCGCTTGCCACGATTTTTAGAAGAAAGGAAAACTACTCATAACTTTTCCTCGGGTTTCCCTATCTTTATTGCAATGTAATTTTGCACAGTGGTGTGTGTTTACACTTTCCATCCATTGGCTCGTAAAAAAATAAACAGGTATGTACAAGCTGGAATATACATGGGTCCGTGATCTGTTATTACGTGTGCTAGTGTAGGTGATACAGCATAGAAACAGAGTCTAGGTACGTACGATTGTTCATGATTGAATGAATCTGGCATGCTCAACTCTAGTGTTCAACAACTGAAGCTGATTCGATGATAAATTATTATAAAACTACTTGGTCGCAATAGGTAGATACCCACTTCACGTAATATCTTGCAACGCAAGCGCAATTCATCATTGTTAAAATGCTAAATAAGTGTGACCGACATGGTGCATGTCACTGCACAATAAACCATGGGGAGACAAAGGAGGGAGATTTTCCATTTGTTAAGTTGGCTGACCGCACCAATGAGTAGTAAAGTTACTGTAAAATAGAGGCTTTGAACTCGCTGATGACTAACGTGTTTTACCGTAGGTGCATCACGAGTGTTACGAATCGGCTTTATGTGTTACCTAATCGCAAAGGTTCTGCGAGTTGTGCAGTTTTCCGTAGGTTATAAAGTGTGTGCCTATTGTTTCCGCTAAGAAACGGGTTTTTGTAACTTGACTACTTGTGTACTTTGGGCCTGTCGGAAATTGGTGTTCTTTGCAAAACTCATTGGCACATAGAAGTCTTTTTTTCAGCCGAACAAAGCGATTGTCAGCTAATTACCGTTCTAACATTATACGTACACTGGGCGGGCGCAGGGCGTGTAGGGCGGGCGACAGGGAAATGGCACAGATTGATGGCCTCACCGGCTATTGTGTTTACTTTACAATCGATACTTTCAACGGTTTTGATTTATTTGTAGTCGCAAAGACCTCGAAAATAATAATAATAATAATAATAATAATAATAATAAATTTATTTTATTTCAAAGTTACACAGTGGCATAATACAGTTACACTCAACTAAGATTACAAAATAACGAGTTGGCCTCCGTTGCCGAACTAGGTAAGAACCTGTATTTCAGCAAGCAGCGCCTTCCCCACAGAAGACAATTATAACACCAAAAATGCAGCAAATAAACAACTTTAAATTCCAGTTTAAGTTAAATAAAGTGTGAATGTTAGTGTGACCTCTCGGTGTGTGGAGCGTGTATGTGCATGTATGAGTGTGAGAGGGTGAGTGTGTTTGTGTGAGTATAAGAAAGACCTCATTCCAGAAAATAATTATAATTTTATAGTTGTATTTTTAAAACATCCTCGGTATCATCGTACGAGAGTTTAAGAAAATGACTGTAAATTACCTTTTTGCAGGCTTCTTTAGTTAGAGGATAGATATTTAATACCTTGTTTACCAGGCCAGACAACACCATTTGACTAAAAAAGGGCTACTTTACCGTCCTTGATTGATGATAATGTTTCTTGTGTATAAATGTTGTTTGACACTAAATGCTGTGTCGAGATGTCCGTCTTGTTACAACAAAGCCAAACATATTCGTGTCAATAAATTTGGAGCCAACTAGGCCGCGTGTTTCCTCACGATGTTTTCGTTCACAATTCTTATCGTTACTACAAAATGACGAAGGTACGTAACTTAAATGCACAAAACCTAAGCCGTTAATGCCGAGATTCGAACCCACAACCTCTCGTATGTGAGCCAAGGGTTCTACCAAGACGCTTAGCCGACTCTAGGCTCACTCATTCCATCTAAAAAATATGCCAAAAAAAATATTTCTCTACAGGGTCTGAATAGTCACTTCCTGTGAAAAAGTATGGAAAAAATGTCGGGCTGTATAAATCATCTAACATGGATAAACAAACAAACAAAATCTATATTATTATATCTATATTATGTGCCTGTATGTAAATGTTTATGTTTTATTAAACTTTGTCGTATCCGGGTGCTCTTCGAAGGCTAGCAAGAGAAAGTTTCATCGCAATAATTTAGCTAATTGTGTCCACAGTCTAGCTAGCTGAAATCAATTCAGTATGGTTTCTCTTTTGCTTACAAGCAGTAGGTTGCCAGGCGTCTGGATTTAGCCGAAAATATTTGGCTTTTTACGGTCATGCAAGTCAGAATAAAAATTTACTAGACAGGCTCTTTTAAGCGTCTCTTAAGTCGGTCAAATTCGAGTTCCAGAGTCACTTCATTTCTGCATGCTGGACGATACGCATTTAGGGGAGTTTGATGGGCTTTCAAGTTAGTTCCATAAGGATTTTTGTCAAGCGGAATGCCGATCCCGCTCCATTTGTGTTACCAATCCATAGTTACGGCGACCACACGCAATCATAAGCAACCTATATACGTCCCACTGTAGGGCACAGGCCTTCTCTCAGGGAGAGAGTATGGGCTTAATCACGGCGCGTGCCCACCGCGGATTGGCGATTTCGAGCGCTGAGGTATAATATGAATAGCTCAGACACTCAGGTTTCCTCACGATGTTTTCCTTCACCGTTAGCGAGTGGTATTGCTACTATAACTTCACAAATGTATAACCACACGCAACAAAACTTTTATATTTTCATATTCTTAATTCATTCGTTAAAATATGTATTTAGGTCGAAATGTCTAGCTTTTGTGGCGATCACGCCGGCTTTTATATTTTTGTGTCTGGCAACCCTAACTGGTTCGCCTTGTCATTATGCGCAGTAGATCATACTATGCGGCCGTACTAGCCTCTGATAAAAACAAATCTGTATGCAGGACGGGCGCGGTAGACTACTAGGCATACTAATTGATTACAACCAAGTCCCTGTTTCATAGAAGTACACTTTATGGCTTACTATGACAATTCATTGTACATTGCCAAGTCGATTAACCCATAGATTAGCAAGTAGGTAGACTGCTATGCAATGTACTTCAAATAATAACAATAAACTATGAATTGTAGTTTTATGAAACACGGCCCAAGTTCTACGGTACAGCAAATAGTCCCTTCGTTCATTGAGCTGCCATACTTTCAAACTATTAAGGGGCTCCTTATGGTTCACTAGCGCCATGCGCCACCAATGGAAAAAACTTATCTTTTTTACACATAATTTTCGCAAAAAATGTCTGACTATTCTCTTAGTCATGTTAATAGTGACTTTTAGGACCCACGACCGAAAACCTGGGATCACGGTACTGGGACTAGATAGCATTTAAAAACCGGCCACGTGCGAGTCGGACTCGCGCGCGAAGGGTTCCGTACCATTATCTATTCAATATTTCAAGCCGTTGCCGTTATTAATATCGAGCAAATAAATCACGTTCCTTGTATGTAAATATTGATTTTATTCTTTTTTTAGTATTTTTTGTTATTATCGGCAAAAATACATCATCTGGTTCATGAGATACAGCCTGGTGACAGACAGACAGACGGACAGTGGAGTCTTAGTAATAGGGCCTCTTACCCTTTGGGTACGGAACCGTAAAATCCGCCTTTTTTGGCGTTAATTATTGACGATTGTAACAATTCATATTTTAACATGATTGAGAGAATAGTCAAGACTTTTTGTATGAAAAACTGTATTAAAAGGAGGTAAGTTTTTTTTCGTTGGTGGCGCTAGAAAACCTCAGTTTTAACAGTTTTGAGTTGCACGGTTTACTGTCTGTCGCTACGGTGTCGGAGATCCGTTGAGAATTGAACATAAAAAATTACGAATTGTCTTAAGCAATTGAAATTTAAATGTTACTACCATAAGCTAATACTTACTAATTAACTGCACTGAAACTAACGTAAAATTGTTAAAGCATACGATCGAGAAGCTCGTTACCACGGTAACGCAATAGACGGTGAGTTAGAACCCAAACCAACGTGGAATAAAATGCATGTTGTTCACTAGAGTCATAATAGTCCGGCAATGATTGTTTCATTTATACTATTGGTAGTCTAGTTATTCATTAACTTTGCGCTTGTTACACCATTGCGTGGTAATTAAGCCCATACTCTTTCTCTCTGAAAGGTCTGTGCGGGTCGTATGGGTAGTGTATAAGCTAAAAAAAACATTGGAATGACATTGTACTGCTATTGATTTGTAGACTACAAAATGAGGTAAATAACAACCGTTGTCGTGCTTATATCATCCTATTGAAAAACTATGTGTGTATTAGACTAGGGCCTGGCTTTTTAACCTTTAGCTCAATAACGCTGCCCTTTGTAAAAGTAGGACTTCAGTATTATTTCTTTGTCATAATAACCAATTATAATAGTATCGTGTGGAAACGTAACTACTAAGCTGAAAAGCTAAGCTCTTAATGAATACTTGGCCTCTACGAAACTGCTATCTATAGGATACCCTGTGCTATGGTAACCAGAAATATGAAATATGAGTTATAATTTTAGTACAACAAATTTAAGGATATTTTAGCGCCTAGAGTTGCAACATCTAGTGAAACTTTGGGTGCTAGTGTCACTGAAAGGTACTGAAGTTTTGTAATCACTTTTAATGTTAAAATTTAATTTTTTCCACCTCTATCAACTCTTTTCTCTACCTCCTGCGGTTGACTGATAGAAAACGTTTATGGGATTAAGTTCACCGCATTGTACGATTTTTTATGTAAGTGCTATAAAAGTAGGTATCAATAAACATAATATTTTAACTGCCTTATTGGTCTAGCCTAGCGCTTAACGCTGAAGGTAGCCTTTTACTTGATTTGTGCAAATGGCCTCAGTCTGGGTGTATTTCCATGTTTGTGATGTCCTTGCCTGGTTACCATAGCACAGGGTATCCTAATTTGGGACAAGTGATTGTGCTCTGTTAAAGATAATATTGGATATTATAAATTTACAATCCCATAACTCGCCAAGCAACTGCTCATTTATTACCTAAGATATTTTTACCACTTAAATCCCCGTATGTAAAACAATATCGTCCCATGTAAGAAATATACAGCCCCGGAGACATTTTTCTATTCACCGCAAAAACTGGCTGTTAAGGTCCCTCCCTTGGAGGAAAGCCTTGCGTGACTGCCCGTCGTTGCGGGGAAATTGACTGAAGCTTTTTCAGAAGCCTTTCAGTGGAAAGGCGTTGACTCTTGTTAGACATACGTGGCCTCCGCCGAGCTATTCAGGGTATTAAAAGATTGACGCCCGAATGGACAGCAACGGATACTGGACCTGGACACTAAAATAAACTTTAATATACACATAGGAGGACATAGGCCTCCTTCGTGGTTTTCATAACCATGAGGGGTTTTGCCATAATCGTCACGCTTGGCAGGCGGGTTGGCGATTGCAGTATGCGGTTGGAATCGCAGGAAGAGGCTGCTGCCCGTCTCCTGGTAATTTTTGATAAAAACTGTAAAAAACGGTAACTGGTAAATAAAACTTTAACCATAAATTTTGCTAAATTAATATAAAGTTTTGGAATTAGCTAAAACCTTGCCCTTAATATTTAATTTTCCAAAACTATAAATTAATCTCCCAGCATTAGCAATTGTAATTCTTTCTTCTGGTTATGCAATAATAATAAATAATCTTAAAAATTTCATTGCTCAATGGAAGCATTAATATAGGCGACGCGATGGGTAAAAACCAGAGCTAAGTTTGTTTGAGGTCTCTACATTTGAATGTATTGCGACATGGACTTTATAATACCAATTTCAGCAAAAGTGTACAAATTTGCCACTTTTAACCTCAATATGTCCTCCTCTTAACCCTTGGGAAGAAATGTTCGTAATAATGTAGAAAACATACATATAGCGCGGGAAGTAGGTAAGCCGGTCTAATAACCCCCCGACTTATAAAACTTACATGCAACCGATCCGAGTGGAACACGTTTTCATTCACTTAAGTCGGTACCGAGTTGAAAACCTAGGTAAAGTACTCTGGCGCAAGCGCTGCCATTAACCGTGCTAGTGCGTAGTTAAATCCATCTTGTTAAATTGCTCTAATTCGGGTCGGTGATCAAAGACCGACCCGGTTTAACACGTACCCGTTTCCACATAACGGTTTCACGTGAAAGACGGAACCAGCGGCACCGGTAGATGCATCACGCATGTACAGTAGACTGCTGATCTGTTGTTGTTGCAAAGTAGCGCTTAATGCAAGTGAAGAAAAGGCCAATGGAGAGGTAAATGGTACAGCCACAACTAGTGGTGGCAACTACAATATTAGATAGAGAATACGTTTTGGTACATACACAGATAATGGTCTGTGGGTACATAAAAAGGAAATCATACAAATATTTCTTAACCTAAGCCTACAGTCGGCTGCGTTAATCCACAACTTATGTATTAATTTGTTTCGGACAAAAGGGTCCAGAACAAATACAAACATTTAGTTTTGGTTAATCCTCAAATCGCGAAACAACTGAGATGTTTCTTTACGCATATAAGGCAATTTCAAATTTAAACTGCTCGAATCCAAAAATAAAGTAACAGTATCTACCTAACATAGTTTTAACAAGTTAAACTCAGGAATAACCTAAGAACCCTAAACTTCCAGTTTTCGTTTATCCCCAAATCACGAAATAACTGAGCTGTTTCTTTACGCATATTTAGACTGCTTGAATTTAAAAATAAACTAACACAATATCTATATAACACATTTTTAAACCGGTTAAACTCAGAAATGACCAAACAGACCACTTCTATATTTAAAACGTGTTTGTTTATTCGGTATTGGTTAATTAAATATTGTTTTTAACTCTGGAATCTTATTTTGTAGGTACATAAAACTAGTAAAATAGAAATAGAGTATTTTCATCTGATATTGGGTGTATGACGGCCGGACACGTGACCGAGGAAAGTTCGCAATCAACCTAGCAACGTGCACTTGACAGCCGCTTATGAAAACTGGCTTTACCACTTCCACTGGTCGCAGTTTCACAACGTCTTAAATGGTAGTGAAAATCGGAGAATCTTTGCTATTTATGTACGCAGTGTTTTACATTGTGTTGGTGCAGTGTGTCTAGGAGTGCCTGAACGTAAGGTCTTTGTACTTTTAAGTAGTAGGAGCAGTTCTTGATGTACACTGGCTAGGTCTAGTTCCATACAAATCAAATCAGTCAATCAACCACCCCGCTTTCATTCACTGCTGGACATAGGCCTCCCCCAACCATCTTGACGATCCTCATCGAGCCGCTGGCTGATTGCTGCCTCAGATAGTCGGTCCCGAGCTGGTGGGCATCCTATACCTCGTTTGCCAGCTCGGGGTATCCAAGAACCTTTATACCCCATCGGCTATCGATTCTTCTACTTTCAGATGTGATTAGCCCACTGCCACAGCAACTTGCTAACCTATGCGTAGGCCCTGCCAGTCACCTTGGTTCTTTGGCGAATTGTTTCATTTCACCACCATCTAAATAAAGTTGACTTGTGCTTATGAGTAAAACGGACACCGTACAACAAACCCCAAAAAACACCTTTAAAAAAACGAAGGTCAAGTTCGAAGAACGAAACTTTACGTGACCAGTCGTAATATTTTAATACCATGGTCTTATTTTTGTCCAGTGACGCAGTGACGTAATAAATCCCTGCCGATCGTGATTGTTTCTCGTGGGTACAGTTGACTGGGCATTTTTCAGAACTGAATTATAAATAGAGAACCTGTTGAAATTTTCACAGAATATCTGTTATATGTTACATCTAAAAACTTTAAAAATCACAAGAATTGTGACTTTTATCGTTTTCAAATGTCCGTTGCCAAAGAGTGCCAAAATTTGAATTAATATGATTATGACTTTAAAAATCACAAGATTTTTATCGGTCACATTTCCGGTGCCAAACTATAAATTAATATGATTTATTTTATCTTATTTTATTTTATTTTATTTATTGCATTACACAACAGATAAGTAACATTGCATGTTGTAATATCACGATGAAAGCTTATAATCTAGTTACATATCCTTTAACGTGTGATGATAGCATGGTAGATATGGACGACCAAATACGACCATTATGACTTTATAAATCACAAGATTTTTATCGTTTTCAGATTTCCGTTGCCAAAGGGTGCCAAACTGTAAATTAATATGATTATGACTTTTTACATCGACTAAACCTTTCTGATTGAAAGGTCGTCACTACTACCGGACATAGGCCTTCCTTAAGGCACGTCCTCGGCCATTTTTAATGAGTTTTTTCTGAGAGTCTAGCTAGCATCTATTTTAAATCAAGTACATAAAACAATTAGTTGAATTACTTTGAAGTGGCGGGCAGATGGCTTTATACCGCTCCTTATAAGTCCTCAATTGTCACTGATATGTTGACGCTTTTTAACCAACTTCAAAGAAGGAGGTCATCTAATATATAAAAATCTCGTGTGACAGTGTTAGTTGTCGAACTCCATCGAAACGGCTTCAGCGATTTTTATGATTTTTTTTGTGTGGTCTGAGAATCGGTCGTAGGCTAATTAATTAATATGGCAAAACAACGTTTGCCGAGTCATCTAGTATTACATGTATATTATCCATAAATTCTATTAGTAATTACGCTTGTTAGAAGAAGTAATGAAGTTACAAACACGATTCCTTAAAACACTCTAAAAACACCGATTAAAATAGTCTGTGGTGGAGATTTTACAAGTAAAAGACGTAACCACAGATTAAATAAACTGCCTCTTACGAGTTCTTTAGAGGAATCGTGTTTTTATAAATAACGCCGTTAGTGTGCTCTTGCATTTGCACAACGGATAATCCGTATTGAGTGTGTTAGAATTATTTATTTATCTAAACGTTTAAATTTGTTTAATAGTTCAACTATACAACAGACCGAACTTGCGTGATAAGCTCGTTTTTTTTTTCTAACTGACCTCCATTATATTTTCATGCTGAAAACCTGTGTCGTTCAGTTTTGTTGTGCACGAAAACCCTATATTTATACGGTGAAGTTAAACCTCAAGAGGTTTAAAGAACTCGCTTAAAAAAAAAGAAATTAATCCTTCTTATGTACAAAATATAGTGGCCCTTTGTATTCTCTAATGATGACGAAAATTCATGATCATTGGACACCTTTGACTTATCAAATTGACCTAATAGTAAATGCGAACTTATGTTTGTATTGACTGGTTTGTACCCGACTGCACCAGAAGGAGGGTTATGTTGTTCGAGTGTATGATTGTATATTTCTTTGTCACTCTGTACCTTAAATGGCTTATTTAGGATCGTTAGATTCGACCGAACTATGTGAGTGACACTGGGTATATCAAAATAATTTAAATTTAGGCCAATTTTTGACTTAAATTCGGAGTCGGCAACAGTAGAATTAATAGTTAATGTATTTGATGAAATTTATCACCCAGTCAGGTTTTTTGTTTTTTTTCAATATATTTTTTTCATTTGTCAAAGTCAGAAGACATTTCCAATCTTTGAACTGGGTGACACCAACATTGTGATGTGATCATGTGATTTATGCAAATTATCGGAGCTCTGTAGTTTTCTTCAGAATGATTGAGGGCAGTGAATTATGCCACTTACGAGTATGTTGTGGCTGGTCTGGTCATACATATTTGATAGCGCTCTCCATCGATTGGCCGAGATAATTGAGCATTTTTGTTAAATAAATAGAGTAGGAATTTAGTTTCAATGTCATCTAGGCGTTTAGGTTACGTTTATTTATTGTTTTACTATGCTGACATACCTTCTTCTCAGAACCTTTGCACAAATGGCTCTCAACATAAAGTAAATCTAAATCTTGACCTTTACATATTCATAAATATTACGCTCTATTTCTGGACTAATTCGCTGACGTCAGTGGCTGTGTCATTTAACATTCTGAACGTAGTGCTATCGTGGCAACATAAATGTACTTTCATCGCTTTTCCAAATGCTCTAATTATACGTTTGTACCTACACAATGCATGACGTAGTGGGAGACCTTTCCGCTTTAGTAAACAACATAATAATACACAGTGGTGTAACTTCTGAATAATATACTAAACAAAGTACACTATTTATAACTCTAAGAACGGCTGGACTGATTTTAATGATCTATGATTTGTTGGGTTTGTTTCCGCCCCGAATAGCAGAATAACCGTTAAAACATGGGAAAATTTCACGATTTTTTTTACATTTATTAATTTAGATGGAGCTAAGTATTGTTATAAAAATTAAATGAAAACAAATTCCATTTCTAGTTAGAACAAACGGGGTCATTGGGAATCGCCTTTTGCAGAAGCATATCAGTTTGGCACCCTTTAAACCTAGGAAAGTCATCTAAAAAAATAAACAAATTGTCATAATATTTTCACGTTATTACTGGATAATAACGCGATAACCAAATTACATAGATGGCTTTCTGCGTTGATTGAGATCGCTTTTCTCAAGATGGAATTTTGAAAAGGTTGAACATTCGATTTGATAAGAGCCCGCGATCAGAAAAATATATATTAGACTGACTAAACAGTTGCAGCCAGTGTGAACCACCTATTCAAACGGCCAGTACCGTGTTGTTAATGGAAATCGTCACAGTCTATTTATAGGGTGACCTAAATGTCAACTGGCGAACGAATCTCAGTGAAGTCATTAACACGGGCAGAAATAACTCCAGGGGCCTTATAGGTACTCAAAGTAGCTACAGTAAGAGTGTCTATCTCAATTGGCTAGTTCCTTTGCAAAATTACTGAGGCAACGTACAACTTTCAGAGAGAAGATTCAGAATAAAGGGCTGAAGGATATAATTTGTTTTTGCCGGTCTGGGGCTTGTAGTAAATGTCATGTGTACGTGACTCGAATTATTTTGTACTCTCGAGTTTTGAGCAGACTATTTTCATATAATAATATCTATCTATTACTGGTCAATAACCGATGATAACCGATGGGGTAGACGAGTTCTTGAGTGGAGACCGCGGATCGGTAAACGTAGTGTAGGACGTCCTCAGACTCGCTGGACCGATGATCTTCGCAGGGCGGCTGGCGAGAGCTGGATGAGAGTAGCCGAGGACCGTGCTCAGTGGCGTGCAATAGTAGAGGCCTATGTCCAGCAGTGGACAAGCATAGGCTGATGATGCTGATGATGACTGGTCTGGTATGTACCTATAATGGAGGGGTAAAACTCAAAATAAACTTAGTTACATTTTGTAATTCTTTTTTCTATCTTTCTCGTGTGGAACTTATGACGTATATGTAGGGTTACTATCGTAGCAAACAGCGTAGACACGTCAGCGTCACACTAATCCACCGGGGAATAAACCCGGAACAATCTGACTTGTCGTCGTTAATATTGTGTAATATCTTTGTCAATAAGTGGTATAATTCTAGACTTCGAGTATTTTCGAGTGCACATCACCTGATCAGCTACGTGACATTGAACTGGAGTGCAATTAAGACGGCTTGTACAGTCTGCGCACTTTTTCTTGGGGTGAAACATATGAAAAATACCTAAAAAGTACATTACCAATGTACACCCATAGTCCCAAAAAACAGTAATTGCAGGTACCGTCTAATTAAATTGAACTAAAGTCCTCTTTGAAGTGAAGTGAACTCTTTCGAAGTTTTTCGTTATTTTATTGTTCAATGAAAAAATCCTTGGGAATGGGTTGAAAGTATATGAATCTCATTGATCAGATTTTCAGGATTCCGTATCCGAATCCTATCTTGTCTGTCCGTCCGACTTAAAAGTGAAAGTGAAAAGCGCTTTTTCTCTTGAACCACGATATAGGTAGCCGTATAAATTATCACAATTTAGTGTTACCATGTATGGCGTATGGATATCCAAGAGAAAAAGCGCTTTTCACTTTCACTTTTAAGTCGGACGGATATATATATATATATATATATATATATGTAGCTTATAAACGTACCACTGTAGGGCACAGGCCTTCTCTCAAAGAGAGAGAGTACGGGCTAAAAAATACAAATAATAAAAAATACAAGAAGCAAAAACATAAAGAGGCCCTCATGCAACAAACATGTTTTGTTTGCTGTATCGTAAAAACAGTAACACATTTATGTACACACAAGTATCAAACTGGAAATAATTGTGTATCTTTATAAATAAATTAGTTCTCAGTTATGATTTTCTTTTACCACTGTTTTCGTATCAAACTCATGGTGAAGGTAATAAAAAAAACGAACTGAAACTGAAATCACGTAATCAAATTACGGAGTTTCCTATGCAGCGCGTGACGCACGATGACGTAGCAGAGGCTTCGGAGGCGGGTCGAGACGGCTACGTCACGCGGGTTTGGGCTGTCGCCATTCGCCACATATAATATGTGACGACCCGCCACACTCGTGCTCACACCTTGTCCTCATCGACACGCGAACGCTCGCCGCGAGACGCTATCCTTATCAATATTAAAAGTGATAACGCGAAGTGATCAATCTCACCGGACGTCCGCTTGCTATTTAATTGTTCGTGCAATTGGCTTAAAGATTCTTGTGGACTGCATACTTAGTGGGTGATTTGTTTTGCAAGTGATTGTTCGATCGGAGTGCGTTTTCTAAACCGTCAAAATTTCTAATTACAGGATCGTTTCAGGTGAGTGTTTCTCGTTTAATTTCACGAGTTGCGTGACTTTTGGCATTAGGCAACGAAGTGGGTTAGAGATTTTGTTCATTGCTTTAATTACACAATTTATTCGATTGACCGTGATAAAGCCGAAATAATCGTACAAATAAAGGCTTCGTTTTCTCTCGTATCACTAACTATCACGCCACTCTATTTCTTTGTAACGGGCTCTTTTATTTTCAAAACCTTTTTATATTCTATATCTTCGTTTAATTTATAAATTATCCCCATTTCATTTCAGTCTTCTAAGAGCCAATCTAACGCCCGTGCCATGGTTTATTCTACTATTAGTTATTATGTACCATAAAATTTCATTTATTTACAACAATTCTTAGACTACATATTCTATACATTTAATACAGATATACAGCTCATCGTGTCTACCCACGGCGATCGTTGCTTTACCTTTCCGTCCTTCTTTCGGTACATATCAAAACTCCAAACCCTATCGATGTTTGCAGAAAATACAAGTTAATTAAAACTAATATGTTAATTTAAGCTATATAGACGAGTCTAGAGTACCTGCTACGTACAGCGCACAGCGCACATAACAGATCGATACATAACCGACCATTATTCACGATTGAAAGTGTCCACTGGTTTTCTAATAAACAATTCATGATAGGTTAGTCCCCGATTGTCATTATCACTCGGTACTTCTTAACCATATCAAAACCCTAATCTTTCTCGATGTTAGCAGAAAATGCAGCATAGTTAAAAAATACACCAAGCTACATAGACGTGTCTAGAGTACCTGCTACGTGTAGCTGATACAATAGATCGATAACCGACCATTACTCACGATTGAAAGTGTCCACTGGATAATAAACTATTCGTGTTAGGTTAGTCCTCGACTGTTATTTTATATCCATTTATTTTCTTGTAACACGCGGACGCTTTACATTAGGTACTTACGTAGATGTCATACATTTAAGTATGAATAAGTAAAAGTTATTATCAGGTGTCGCTATCGCGTTATAAAATGATAGGATATGATAAATGGTCAATCTCGACCAAAGTCTATATCCGGTCTGAAAAATGTCGTTTCAGGCGTAATGAGTATTATTACCGTGTTTCTTTAAACAGGAGTATGTAGCCTGAGCACAGCAGTCTTATGATTTTCTTGCATAACATATTAATTTCAATGGCATTGCTTTATGCAACGCTCGTTGGTCACAGTGAACCGAGATGATAAGGCACGCGGGCAAAACAATACACCGTCGGCAATACAAACTCGGTTATTTACGATATCAAGAGCAATTAAGTTAATAGATAAGACATTTTGCAGGAAAAATCAGAAACTTGCTTATTAGAAGATGAACTCTTTCAAGGTCTTAGGTTTTCTGAAACACTGTCTGAAAATGGTGATGTAACTACAACAACTAGCTCCCCAAGCATAGCTCCCTTATTTTGTCACCTATTTCTTTTTAAGGTTTCCGTTTCTTAAAAGAAAAAAACGGGTGGGTACCTGTATAGGATCACTTTCCTAACTCGGACACTCGAATGTGTCTGTCAAGATATGAGTATGTACTTATTCTCAGGAAATAACAAAGCTATCTAGTTGAAATTAATGTCGTATGCTAGGGTTTGTGGTAGCGCATCGGTAAACGCGTGCCCGCCCTCTGAAATGTCCTGGGTTCGTTTCCGGTTTGCACCAATGACTTTGTTTTCTAAGCCACGTACATTTGTGAAATTTTGGTAGCATACCACTCGCTAAGAATAAAAAATGATGTAACAATAATAGAAAAATTTTCTCCTATACAACTTGTATGGGAGAAAATTGTTTTCAATGCAGTTGCTCGTAAAGTTTTCTTTTTTGTGTAACAAAATTATGCGGAAACCGACTCTTTATTTCATGCGTGAAATAAAACAGTACTGAAATCCTTTATTTCACGCGTGAAATAAAGTAATTTTTTTAAGTTTTTGACTCTGTGGTGCATGGTTGCACAAATATAAAATTTAAAAAATTAAAAAGATGTTTTGCTGTCCAAAAAAAAAACTTTCAATTTCAACAATTAATTTGGCATTTATAATAAATTTTCTTTATTATACTTATTTTTTTGTTGTATTTCCTCGCAAAATGCATTGAAAAATGTTGTAAGATACTTGAGCGTAAAAGCTTTTTATCCGAATGCGTGCCAATGAAAACACTCGCTGCGCCCGTGTTTTTAATTTGGCACTTATTCGTATAAAACCTTACTTTCCGCACGTGTATCTTAAATAACTATTCTACTGCAACGTTGTGTCGGTAATAAATTGTTTATTGACACGTTTGGTTCCGGTTTTGCTGCTAAAAAAATGTTCAATTACAAGTAGAATCAGCAATAAACCCTCGCCTCCTACTGGTGATTTACGATTTGGTATGATGACGACACGCCCAATCGTTACCGTAGCTGATGGAAAGTTGAGGTAGCCCTGAGAGTAGCCTTCAGGCGTGCGCGGGCGCCGCTCCACCGCGCGCCGCCGCCGGAAGATGTTTGGGCAACCGGGCACCCGTCTCACTCACTACCTTAACCAGTAATAAGCTCCGAAGGGTACTGATATAATAATATCAGAGCTCTAGGCGTAATGTGGAATATTACAAAGTTACAACATAAAATTTTTGTGTACTTGTGGACCTTCTACTGAGTGTAACACATGAATAGCCGGAGAAGATCTACATAATATTTGTGAATTGGTTTTCACCTTTTTTAAGCACTTCCACAATACGTACCCAGCAATCAGAAATCACTTATCCGATTTCAAGAGTTGATTAAGAAATAAAGTTTTTTTTTAAAATCACCGGATTCTAAAAACCCATTTAGAGGCTAAAAATTCTACCCATGCCGGGACTTGAACCCGCGACCTCTGGCTAACCTTGCCAGCGCTCTCCCAACTGAGCTAATGGGCAAGTGCAAGCATCGGCGAAATTTCGAGCCTCTTTACAAACTTCTCTGTATTACGTCCTCAGCACGGGTTAGTGCAACAAAAAGAATATAATCACGGGATTCATTAATCGTTGGCAAATCACCAAAGTTAGGATAAGTGGCGGTAGAGTCATCACGATTTCTGTGAATCATCACGTTTTTACATTGTTCAATCTAATAAATTTCAGTTAGTACGTTTATATTCTATCAATACTATTTGAAAGTTTATCTACCGCTCCAGTCGTACTTAATTCACAAAAACATCCAAATAAACGTTCCAATGGATAGCCATCTAGAATGGTGCCACGAACGACGTGCTTTTATTTTCCGAACGCCTCTCCGAGCAAAACCTGCTCACTGGAAACAGTTTTTTCTCCTCTCTTGTTGGTATTATATACCTCTATAAATATAAATGTTGTTTTTCTTCTAGCTGTGAGTCGCAAACTGCGACGTTCATTTAAGTTTGTTATTTATATCTTTGATAGATAGGTGCTAAGTAACTTTGTGAAAATTACAAATATTCTTTACTGAAGTGGCCCTCGGTTGTGAAATCGTTTCTTCGGAGAAGGGGAATTAACTTCTTATAAACCAGTACTTTTTTCGAACTTTATTCTACTTTATTCTAAGCAAAGCGAATCTTGGTGTCATAAGCAGCCTATATACGTCCCACTGTAGGGCAAAGGCCTTCTCTCAGAGAGAGAGTATGGGCTTTATCACCACGCGTGCCCACCGCATTGGCGATTTCAAGCGCTGAGGTATGTGAATAGCTCAATCTTGGTGTAATTAAGGTTAATTCTGGCTGGAAGCGTCTGCAGTGAAGTGGCTAAGGTCACATGCATCAATAGAAAGTCTCCTAAAGCCAATTGCACTCTACAAACTAGCTAGATTGAAGTTTACTTGAAAAAAGGCTCTACAGCAATAATAATAATTATAATTATAAATATAATAGTAATATAGTATTACACATGTAATACTGATTCTGAAAAACAATTTATATTGATGATAATGAAACGTTCTTCAGCATCGGTAATTAAATCACTTACAATATGTATGCAAAAATGTAAAATTCTCAATTTTTTTTCTTTTTTTTTCATACAAATTTGACCGCGTGGAGGTTCAAGATAGAATAAAAAAAATGGTGAACTTTACGTTCAATAACACGTTGTATACCGCTTTAACAAATTTAAGACCTCACACGTTTTGGTGATTCTAGAGAGCTTTGCTAAAATCATGGATCAGCAACCTAATAACGTCACAAAAAATCTTCATGACCTGAAACATTAGACCTGGCCCCACGTAAAAAGGACGCAGTCATAATAATTCAAGTGAAAGTAGGGGCCTGCTTGCCTAATACGCGCCGCCGCCGCCGGTGTAACCAAGACACAAGAGGCAAGAGACTGAATCCGTTATGTATTTGTACAAGTAAAGGTGACCTCATTGATATTCTTTACCGAACGTAGCAGGACGGTCCCGGGTTCTAATTATTGACGGTTGATATTTACGATCACTCGGTACTTACTTACCTAATAGAGCAATTAATGAGACTTATCAAATTTTAAATAGTTGTTTTGTTATATGTTTGTCCATTTTTATTTGCTCTATCTAATAATAATAATAATACTATTTAGGCCTAGGAAACATAAAGATTGTGAAATATTTGTCCACTACTAGAACATTTACGAAATCACTGCTTAAATACAAGTAAACACATTAAATATGAACGAACCTATATTTAACTTGTTACAAGTTCATCTTACTTGTTTGTGTTGATAGGTTATTAGCGAGCGATTCTACGTAGGTACATAATTAGATGTTTATATTTTTTTGTACCAATATTTATGTACCAGTTATTTAGTCTCAATTTATTTAATTTGATTTTGGGAGTCGCGACCCACAGATTGAAAAACACTGATCTATATAGAGCTATAGAGCTAGTATTCAGTTCGTCTTGTTAAATTGTAATGTGATGTCGTGTAGGTATTCAGGGTTACCTCTAAAATGCACAATTCTAATAAATACCAATTGGAGATTTTGTATTACAACAACTTTTGTTCTTCAATATTTAGCGTTCCGTAGTCCGACAAGGAACCCTTATAGTTTCGCCATGTCCGTCTGTCTGTCTGTCTGTCTGTCCGTCCGCGGCCTAGCGCAAAGACCGGTGGTACTAGAAAGCTGTAATTTGGTGTGTGTGTATACATATTTATCACGCCGACAAAGTTAAACAATAAAATGTTGGATTTTTTTTACATGAAACCGAACATGAAAAGTGGGAATGATTTTTTTCCTCGTCTACCCCATCATGTGGGGTATTGGATTGGTCGTTGAAAAATATTGTGGGTGTAGCAAGACCATTTTTTTGATTCAGGGTTCCGTTTGCGAAATATTAAGCTTTAAAGCGCAATTTTTTGTCCGAGTAGGGTGCCCCCCCCCCCCCTTCTACTGGCTAAACGGTTGATTGTAGAAACGTAAAAAATTCAGGGTAGTAGCAAATGTAATGAACTTGAAAGGAAAAGTATCACGGCTAAGTAGGTTTTACTAGTTAACGAGTAATTTATTTATTTATTGGGTTTTAGGAAAACCATCGACTAAAAATAACATGATGAAAGGTACATTGTACATTATAGTAACTGAGAGTCATTAAAAGGTTTTCACTTATAGCGACACTGTAGTTCAGAACACACAAAGATTTACAATATCAAAAACAAATCCATACTTAATTAATAGCAAAACAGTCAAATCTAACCATCACCTATATAATAAACAAACAATGTAAAAGAACCAAGCCCATCACCCAGTAGTAGGCAACTCGCTACCGAAGAAGTTTGCAGCCAACCTTCGCCTAACTGAAGCAAGGAAGTTTAGCCTGGAGAGCAAATCGGGACAATCTATAATTCCAGAAGTAATTTTTATTAGCATTGTAATGTCGGCTATCCGACGTCGTTCAACCAGCGGGAGAAGATGCATTGAGCGACAGGATGAAAGGTAATCCCTCTCGGACCTTATGCGACGATTAGTAAATTTGATAAACTTTTTCTGCAGCCTCTATCCGATTGACAAATACGTCGTATTGGGGGTTCCATATTTGTGAACCGTATTCGAGTACACTTCTAACGTACGTGCAATATAATAATTTCAAATCCTAATGCTTTAAAGGCTCTTTTGCATATATCGTCGATATGGCGATCAAAAATAATCTTGGAATCGTGTATGATACCCAAGTCACGTACTTCATCTTCGCGTTTGAGATTATGGCCTTTTAGTGAATAGCAATATGATACAACTTTAATCTTCCTTGTAAACGTTAGTAGGCAACCAACTTATAAAAGTAAATTTAGTACAAAATCCATTGAAAATGACTTCGATGAAGTGGTTCGTTCTGTAAAACAGATAAAAAAAAACACCTTTCTACGGAACCCTACATTACGCGCGGCCCGACACGCACTTGGCCGGTTTTTTTTAGTCTTACATATCTCGAAATATCAGAGTTAACATAAATTTATTAAATTCGCTCCTTACGCGCTCCACGAATGTCGCAGCCTCCGATAAATCATGGTCCTACATTAATAGAACAATGACCATTCTATGTAACACATTTCATATGGTTTTGAGCATTGACTACATCACTACAATGCAGTTAAATTATGAACCCACTTTTTATTAAAAAAATGGTAGATTGAACAAACAAATTCAATAGAAGAAAAGTTGTTGTAAATAAGAAACTCTAGTTGACGTTCTTCTTGAAATGCGCATTTTGAAGTAACCCTGTATACCTCGCATTTAGTTTGTAATTTTACTGACAACACACTACCGTGGAGGCGGTACAAAGAATGACAAGACAGGAACCCAAGAGCAAGGTTACGCGAGTCTTCAGACATTTCCGCATCAGCGAAAGGTCAGCGGCCAGCATGCCTCCCGCCAAACTTCTTTCACTTGCTAGTCTTGCTACACTCTGTGCCGACTCTATATTCTGTAAGTGCTGTATGAAAATTGTATGGATTTAAACAAACGGTTGCCAAAAATCGTTCAAGAACGGAATATCAAAAGTCTTCTGCTTAGCCTTTGTCAATAATTCATTATAAAAAGCATTCACGCACTACTTTATACATTTTTAGGTTTCCGTATCGGAACGGGAGCCTATTTATTACTAAACCTATGCTGTCTCACAGACCGCAGTAAAAAGCTAATTTTAAATTTCACTGAATAAAAATAGTAACACATAACGAGTACCTATTACCATTTCCACGAAACCCGGCCACGTAACGTAAATTTATGCTAAGGGAATCTGACTAATAAAAACTATATTTTTTGCTGAATACGTAATACAAGTATGTGGTGATACCGAATAACTAAACCCTCGGTGCGCTAATCTGATTCGCACTTGCCCCGTTTAATTTTTTTTTAAACAATTATCTATTTACATCCTAGGGGAATTTCATCTGGTGTAGACTATATTATAGGCGTGGGCTCGAAATAGCCCGGTCCCTGCTTTCTACGTGAAGTACCGACACTAGTTTGAAAGTTTATGATAATTTCGTCCATTATCACTATGGTAGCTGAATCTGTAATGTGATGAGGTAGAACGATGGTTGAGCTTTTGACTGTATTGAGTTTATATTTGTGTTGGTACTAATCATCAATACGAAACATAAGTAGAACTTTCTAAAATTTTATTCTCCTGTCTTTCGCAGATGTTGTTGGCGGTGAAAATTTTATACAGCTTACTTTGTAGGGTTCCTTACCCTATGGGTAAGGGACCCTATTACTAAGACTCCGTTGTCCGTCCGTCCGTCCGTTTATCACCAGGCTGTATCTCATGAACTGTGATAGTTAGACAGTTGAAATTTTCACAGATGATGTATTTCTGTTGCCGCTATAACAAAAAATACTAAAAACAGAATAAAATAAATATTTAAGGAGGACTCCGATACAAAAAACGTGATTTTTTGCTTCAAATGTTGTATAGATAATGGTACAGAAGTCTTCGTACGCGAGTCCGACTCGGACTTGGCCGGTTTTTATTGATAACTTTAAGACACGATGTATGTCGAACCAAGAAGACAGCTTACTCACTTACCTACTACATCAATTTGTACAAACAACTTTATTATTGAAATATCTTCACGTGTGTTTCGTGAGGTTACGACGCAGTAGTGCTGTCTGCCTGCTTACAATAATAACAAAGCCGTAAGTTAATACCAAACCAAAATAGCCTAGAATACTTACATACCTACCATATAAGTATTCTAGGCTAAGTTTGCTGTCGCATTATTACGCTACCAGCGGTTTTTACTTGACATTGCGAAACTCATAAAACATACCTAAAAATGTTAGTTAGACAACACGAAAGAAAAACACAAGGCCAAATTACGAGATATTATGGGATTAGTAGAAATTACGTATTTTATATCCTATTTAAAGAATAAAGAGTCACATCGGTTCATAAAGGTGAGTTAAGGTGTTAAAATGTAAATAAATGTGGTATTTTTTTTTCTCTAAGACTAAAAAACTACGACTTTTCTTAATATAGTCACGTGGTACAAAAATGGGCCATGAAAATCGGGCTCAAACTATGACCTAATAGGTTGCACGTAACGCGTTATTTATTATATTTGAGTTATCTCTTAAAATTATGTTTTTATGCATCTACACCCTTATAAGAAAACGTTTAGAGTTCAATGAAAAGCTAAATTTAATAAGTTTTTTATTAATATAGTTAGTTTATTTTTCGCAATTTTTGTTATCCCGAGAAACCCTGAAAAAATATTTTTAAGGTTTTATTTTTTCATTATTCTTTAGTTTTTATGGTACAAAAGCAATGTCACTCCAATCTAAGTCAGACGCAAGTTCCCCATTCTTCCAAGAGTCCAATGCTGTTAAAGAGAGTCAAATTGTCAACATTTTTTATTCTGTTAGGAATCCCGTTTCTTTTGCAAATATTTTCTTGAAAAATTCACATCGTTTTATAATGTATAACGGAAAGAAGTTTGACCTCGCATGGAGGAGAAATTATACGAGTTTTGATGCAGAAAGTTTATAGTTTTTGTAAGCTTGCCTAAATTTTGCGTAATTTCATTATCAGAACTATGAAACACTAATTAATGTTTTTAGGGTTCCGTACCTCCAAAGGAAAAAACACGGAACACTTAAAGGATCACTTTGTTGTCCGTCCGTCTGTCTGTCTGTCTGTCTGTCAAGACCCTTTATCTCGGGAACGCGTGGAGGTATCGAGTTGAAATTAAAATCATATACTCAGGTTTACAGTCCCTTGAAGCTGTGAAGAAATCAAACTTATAGGGAACTTTCCGTTGACCTAGAATTATGAAATTGGGCAAGTAATATCGCCTTATAATACAAGTACATGGAAACTTTACATTTGTAATTAAATCATTATAAAATTTGTCTGAAGTTCGGGAAAAGTTCGGAAAAAACTGCGAGACTCAATACTCAATACTTTATTGCATTCCACAAGTTTTAGGGTTGTTACATTTTAATAACTTAACAGTTATTTGATAAGACCTTTTTTGACTCTGTAGGGCACGCAACAGTTTACTGCTTGTGCTGTATTAAAAACTTAAAATTACAATATTTAATTAAATTAATAATCATGCGATTTACTTATATTTAAAAAGTTACATTTATATAATTATTTATCTCATTGCATCTATATTATCCTTTAAATATTCCTCTATAGTATAATAACGTCTTGAAATTAGTATTTTCTTTAAATCCTTATTATTATTATTATTATTATTTATTTGGGAAACTTGCAGCTTACATAATAAATGGACGGAGACTTAGAATAACTACACATAAGCTAAGAATAAGTTTCCGCATATAGTAACTAAGTGGCAAACATGTGCAAGTGAATAAAAAATTTAAAGTAAGTCTACACCACACTTACACTCTACAACACCGAGGGCGCGTCGTTGAATGTTCGCAATTGAAATCGTAGTCGTTATTCAAGTCTTTAAGGTGCTTTGGGAGTTTGTTATAAATTTTTACAGCCATTACCAATGTACTGGAAGAGTGTATTTTCATTCGAGAGGTGGGTAATAATAATTTATTTTTGTGTCTTATGGGTCTTATAGTAACATCTTCTTTTTTGTGAAAGGTTCTGTGTGTTGTCTGACTCGATTCCTGAACTACCTACAAATTTGTACGGAACCCTTGGTGGACGAGTCCGACTCGCACTTGTCCGGTTTTTAAGTTTAAAAGGGGTCGTTTGTAGAGAATGCATTTTACCTCCAAGACCTACGACAAATAAAATTACGGCAATTCTCTCCAAAACAAACTATTTACTCAAGCAGGTCAACTGGAAATGACCACAAAACGCCCAACTATTGTCTGACCAAAATTATTGGAGCGAGTTTCCATAACTCTAGTTTCGGATCAATACAATCATGGTACAATTCATCGTGTTCTGGTTCTATTGTAATTATTTTTAGATCACTTTTCCATAGGATGCCTAAATTTTACATATTTCGCTTTTTTGTTTACATTTCAGTGCATGCAGACGAAACATATAAACGAACCGTTGATAGAAATCGTTAAAATTATAAAGCAAATTTATAAAGTTATTTGCTCGTCCTAGGTCATTCATTCCTCTCATTATTTCGAGAAATATCAATACCTATTGCCACTTTCATGATTTCGATAGTATTTATTAAAAATGGTTTGTTTACCCCCAAACAAAAGACGACCTCCGTGGCGCAGCGGTAGCGCATCTGCCTACCATGCTAGAGGTCCCGGGTTCGAATCCTGACCGGGGACAAAAAATATCCCAGGTCTTGGATGTTTTACGTGTTTGTGATGTCGTTGTTTCTGGTTCCCACGACACAGAATATCCTAGTGTGGGGGCAGAAGCAATGTATGTGCCTGCACGTAAATGTTTATGTTATTTCTATGTTTATATTTTAATAAAAATTATTGGATTGTAGTCTGAGGTTGTTTTTTAACAATTAAGCTTAACTTTAGACAAGCGGTCACGGTACCGCGACCGTGCGCAAATAACCGCTAGCTGTGTACAGTTAGTTACAACCTAACATAAACCGTTTTCAACAATACTGTGCTCTATTACAAGCTTAGTAAGGTACTAGAGTGTAGTTTTAATTTACGATCGCAATCTCTCTTGGTCACGCCCGGCAAGCGACGCAGAGTTCCACTTCCAAAGAGTTCCACCTGACCTGCTGGCTCTTGTGCCTAAGAACCAGAAACGTTCCTTTGTCTGTGGCACAATAATAGGACCACATCGCAATGTTTCGTCCGGTCTTGTAGACTAGTCTAATAATGTTACCTAATTACTGTTTCTTTATTGTTTCAGGTAAGGAAGTGATGAAACGAAAATGCCACCCCAAGAAAAATCTCGGTATCGTATTTGAGAAATGCCTGTCGAGGTTTGACCGATGTCTACCTAGTACGTAGTCAGTTTCCGTATTCGGTAGCCCGTATTCGTTGTCTGCATCCTGCCTGACCAGAGTCAGTCAGACCAACAAATGCACCGCACACGGTACTGTGCATCTGATACACTTCTATGTCAATACACCCAGATGAACCAGACCGTTCATTTACACTTTAGAATCAATACATCAGCCAGTAAAGAGGTATTTAGTCAAAGGTGTGCGATTATTTCGGCAAGATATGTTTAAAATATATTTTTGATGTTACCTTTGTATTACAATCTGTATTCCTTTCACGGTATACAAAACTTTGCTTTTCTAGTTTTGGTATAAGCTGTAGCTCTCCCTTTTTGGTGAAAAGCATTTCATGTCGTTTTTATGTTGAATTTCCATGAAAAAATCAGAAAATAAGTAACACTACTAAAGCAAAACAAACATTGTCGGGGTAAATCTCAGTGGCGCCATTTGTAATTACTGTCGTGTTGCCATCCCCATTGAGTGTCTGCATAGAAAGTTGGAACATGTTTCAACAGAAATGTGAAAATAGAACTAGTTTTTTCTTTATATTTTAACAGCCGTCAGTTGAAAACGATTCTCCCTAGGGCTGAAAAGTACCTATTACTTTCAACCCCCTCCTCAGGCAACTGTAAACCTACTTTCCGAGTATGAGTAATGAAAAGTAGATTATTTACCCAGGTAGCTAAGGATTCTAAATTAGAATCCTGAGCGCAGCGAGGGATTCAAAGTACACCACTTGTGCTTAAAATAGTGTTGCTCCCGATGTGGACGCTTTACTTTTTATTTTTGTCCTATTACTTCAATACAAAATATACAATTTATAGATAGACACCAAATCGAGCTCCCTACTATTGATAAATTTATTATTAGTAACTAGACAATAGGTCTTCAATCAATAAGATGCAAAGGTAGTTGAATGTTACAGGGGCTAGTAACATTGTATTATTTAATTTGCTTCATTATCTATTCTTGCAGTAGATATTATCCAGCCGACACGACGTGTTAAACTACTGATGCCTGACCCGAAAGCTGGACACGAAAACAGACTTTAAACTTTATCCATAAAATTTTGCCAGGAAATCAATAAAAGCGTTCTCTTATTCCCATTGTTTCGAATACATAACCAATGAAATTATAAACTTCGTTTTTTAAAATAATGCTTAAAAATTGATTAGGTTCCTTTTAAAGAAATGTCCGTACTTGATGCATTTCGGCAAAAAATGCAATAAAAAGGTGTGAGCTTAACCATAGTATCAAAAGCCGTCAAATATACTATGAATGACTCATTTGGGAAAATTTTTGATAAAGGCCTTAATATGTGTTGCTTTCATTTCACTGGTCTTATACGTATTCATAGCTCAGTAGGTAGTATTTTATCAAGATTTTAATACGTAGGACCTAGGTGTTTGATTTTCAACTTTTTTTTGAGTTTAAAGTAACAATTTTAAAGAAGACTTCTTTAAGGTTACCTATTATTTATAAAGTTATAGCGCAAACCAATTATTTTAAAGATTGTCAGCCTTACTTATTAAACGCGATTTCTCTAAACGATTCCTCAGAGGCAGTTTATTTAATCCGTGGTTATGTCTTTTCATTGTGAACTATTTTAATCGGCGTTTATCGAGTGTTTTAAGGAATCGTGTTTTTATAAATAAGACCGTATAAGTTCTAGTTGGAAACCTCTGTTTAAAGTACTTAAGTATTCAAAAGTATATTTAAATTCTCCTGAGGAATAATTAAGGTTAGAATTGCTACTATTATGTGATAAAATCCTCTCTATCTTATGATAGTGAAGTTATCTTCATAGTATAAATTGACCAAGTTTTTATTCCAACATGATAGATATATAAGTGTATAAACGAGCCGAACTGGAAACACCCCATACATGCACTCTAGTGCGTATCGGTTAACCAGGTGACCACAGTAAGTAATGTGATATAATGTAATAATACCCTGGTAGGGATTCTCTGTCGTAGGCCCAGAATACCTACCTACCTAGTTATGTTATAGTATCGTGTGAATGTCGGAATCTGTTCAGAGTACTACAAAAACGGATTACACAGAAAAACTCGAGACTGACAATGTTATTGAATCGGTGACACACATTTGCTAATGTGGAGTAATTTTACTAATTGCAACTTAAACATTTGTACTTCTTAAAAGGAAATGGCGAATATGTACTTCTTAAAAGGAAATGGCGAATCCTTAAATTTTCATCGTTTCACTGCAAAGATCTGATAAACATGTTGACATGTGAATGAACACCTACCATAATATAACAAATGTTCAGGGTAAATGCTTGTCATGGACAACAGCTGCGCAAATAGTCTAGCTACAGCAGCTTCTACTCTATTCCACTTGAGAACACTGAACAAACAGTTTTGTTTCTAAACGACAAAAATGTTGTCGTTACGCACATGTTACCATCAAAAAGGTGGCTCCTGAACCTAAAAGGGCGTTTCTCGACGATAAAAGAGTCATCATAAGAATCTTTGCAATATTGTTTTTATTACCTTGAAAACAGGTTTCTATGTGCCAGTGTTATTTACTTTCCTGTCTAATAATGAAAGATCTCGTGTTTGCACAATCCTCGAGGCAGATGTGACGAAGGCAATTATTATTCCTTCAATTGTTTCAAATATGAATCAACGCCGAACACTGCACGTTGGTTTTCTGCTCATTCTGGTATCAATGAGCCTGATTGTCAATGCCCACGTTTTCCAAACCGTGTTAGCTGAATTTGTAACGCTTCCAAATTTTGCATGACAAGAGGTTTTAACAGCATTAATTTGAATCTCTGTATGTGTGTGCAAGCTTTTCATTTAAGTTTGACGTCATCACAGTAGCTGTTAAAACATGAGGCTTTGACTCGACTTGCTTTACAAATTTAAAATTTTAATGCTGATTTGATCCATGTTCGCAATTAGATACATTTATGAGTAGTTTTATACGAAAAACAATATCAATAAATGATTGGTAGAAAATGAGATTAGACAATATTTTCTCAGCTTCCAATGTTGAGATCAATTTTAAAATTATTGTATTGACGCAAAAATTATGTAGTCTTTAAATGACTGATAAGTACTTTAGTATACTTACCTGGACTATAAAAGATAATCTTTAGGTTTTTTTGTCAATTTTTATTCAAACGTCAGGCGCGAGACACAAAGATGGGACGTGGGGCGAGGGCGCGGTAAGATGTATAGAGTCACAGACCACAGTATTTGCTCTACGGTCGCTCTTGGTCTGAGACTCTATACATCTTACCGCGCCCTCGCCCCACATCCCATCTGTGTGTCTCGCCCCTCAGAGTTTGTCGTTAGGCGTGGGACACATAGGAAGGACACCGGAGAAGGGCGCGAAAAAGACTCGACAAGTTGCATAGATTTCGCGTCCTCGCCCCGTCTTATCGGTATGGGCTATATCCCATCGCTTCCGTACATTTTGTATGAAAGTGAATTGAAAGAACGCCGGGTCTTTTCGCGCTCTTGTCCCACGTCCTTCCTCCTCCACGTCACATTCACATTATGCTGGAGAATTCTAAAGGACCCGATCGGACCACTATAACAACGGTTTTTAATTGTTCTTTTCAACGTCATAATCTAACAGGATATTAGGCACATAGTGTTGGATTTTCCTTCGAGGTGTGATTAGAGGCGAAAATGTTGGTTACCATGTCGTCCACGTAGCACCTATCCCACTCGTGAAGTCTTAATCCACTTAATGAATATTACCGCTTCGCCGGCGAAGCCCCACGTAGCTGTAGGTGTCGCGACGGCTTACAAGTGTCATAGCTTCTACTTTACACCCGAACTGAGACAATATTACGCCATTAGGCTTCAGCATTCCTTGTTTTTATGCAAAAATAACGGTCATTTTGTAACTCTCTTTCGCCTGTCTCTTAGGTACAGGGTATTAAAAAACTGACGCCCAACCCTTAGTTTATGCATACAACTTATACACTACTATATCCATAAAATTTAGCTGCGCCAACATATATTTTTTTTTGTTCTTTAAAAACACAAAAAATGTTAGCATACAATACAATAGACGCGTGACTATCAGCGTTATTGTGGCATCGAGCGAAAGCATAAACCAGCGCTACGCTTTTTTGAGAGCTGCTGTTTTAAATACATTTGCTCATCAGTGAAATTTTAAATTAGGTTTTAAAAGAAATCTAACCAAAATGATAGCTAGTGGTGGACTGTATGAAGACTGTGAATATTGATGGAAACACGGATTAGAAGATACTAATTTAATAAAAATAAAGCACAAGTAATACAGTACAGACAGATTTTAGCAACCATAAAATTAGACAAGGGATCCCTTGGGAATAAATGGTTGGTATATGATACTTTGGCGGATTGTATCCTTTCTGATGTGATCCATCAAAGAAACTCCGAGCGTAGAACGTTCCATAGCACGCTGAGCGACTTTCAATAGGTGGACTAGTCCTGCCGTCAGTGTCCACTTTTTCAGCTCCGTAGGTCGTAACTGGTAGGACGCACTGGTTGAAGACCCTTGTCTTAAGGCTCTGAAGAATAGCCGAGGAGAAAATTTGGTGCAGTTTTCCGAACCCAATTGGATCGTTCTCGAGGCCTCTTTCCTCCCTGTCCGGTTGGATAGTCTGCCTTAAGTCTACTTACTAATGTTCTTGGACAGCTTCGAGAGCCACCTCACTGATGAAGACCGGCTCTTTCATGATTCTAACATGACCTTAGTCTTGTCCAGGTTCATGCCGAGGCCCACACGTTGGGATGCAGTATTGAGGTCGCGGAGCATCCCACCGAGTTCGTGCATCGATTTTGCCATTATTATAACTATATCGTGGGCAAAGCGGAGGTGCGAGATGTATTCGCCGTTAATATTGATGCCTCGCCCAATCCACTGTTTTGAAGACATCTTCTAATGCATTGGTGTACAGTTTCGAAGAAATAACATCTCCCTGTCTCACACCTCCTTGCAGTTGGATAGGTTTCGTTTGCTAGCCCTGGACGTGGACAGTCATTGTTGCGGCGTTATACAGACATCTCATCGCCTCCAGAACAGCCCAGGTCTCGACGGGGTCGAAGGCTTTTTCACAGTCCAAAAATGCCAGACACAGCGGTGACTGATATAGCCTATAAGATTAGCAAGCTGAAGTGGCAGTGGGCTCGTCACATATACCGAAGAACCGATGGTCGATGGGGTGCAAAGGTTGTCAAGTGGAGACCACGAGCTGGCAAGCGCAGCGTGGGACGCCCACCGGCTCGTTGGACCGACGATTGAGGCAGATCGCGGGCAGTGGCTGGATGAGGATGGCTCAGGATAGCTGAGGATAGAGGAAAGTGGCGTGCCCTGGGGAAGGCTTATGTCCAGCAGTGGACGAACACGGGCGGATTGATTGATTGATACGACACTTGATGCATTTCTACAAAAAAAAAAAACGCAATAAAAAGTGCGACGTTGGAGCTCAATATTTCCTAAGCCGCTGATGTCCCGGGCATGGTTTCTTTGGAAAAAATGTCCGTAATGATAGCTTGTTCTACTGTTCTAAATGCGTATTAAACGTACTTGTTCTAAAAATATGTCCCATTCAAATATTTACAGCGTCTGAGTGGTCACTTCACGTACTTAGACATTGCGCCCGTAATTCTTTTTAAGTTTTTAATGTAATTCACACAATATGACTTTATCCCGGATATGCCTAAAGCAGGGTCTGGCATTTTCTGCGTTCATGCCAACCAATGCAATGCCAATAAATGTAATTCCTGCAGGACTAAGATGACAGGCGAAGGCTCGAGTTTTGTTCACGCTTTGAGTCTTGTAGATCTATTTCTAGCATAGGACACTTCGTGTTTCGGTAACGGTGTTAGTAAATTAACAAACGGTGTTTTAGTTGACTGTTTAGTGGCAAATAAGGTTTATTCAAGTTGAGTTTTACGAAGTTGAGTACGAAGACATTTTTATTCCTCAATAACACTTCTCATTTAGTCATTGCTTACCATCAGATAAAGAATCAATAAAAATAGATGGTCATCAATCTCTTATCAGAAACTTTTTTTTAGATTGTCAGCTATGCTGATAACATCTCGAACATTCTTCCCTCAGTATTCTTAGAACAATATAACTAAACAGTCAAGTGAAACTGTGACATATTTACTGTGGACAAAACAGCGGATCATAAAGAAGTAAAATAAAAATATATAGGAACAAGAAAAAAAAACCCATTTCGAAATGGCGATGTGGCCAGTTTATATCTCAACTGTGTCTGACCACTTGTATGGATCCGACAACCATATGAGATCATATGCTTGCTGTTCGTGTGGACTTTTTGGGTGTAAGTCTTTATAGAGAACATAAAATATCTCATTTACGAGTAGACGTTTATTTCTCGTCAATAAATTATAACACTTCATTCAGTAGGTTTTTAGACTTACTTTGTTACTTTTTTCTCAGAACATGTTACGTGTTCTGTGGATTTTTAAGTTCTTGATTGCAGCGAGCGATTTTCATCTATAGGACCGCATCATCGGAAGTCATTATTTATTATTGAATAAATGTGGGGCACAATATCGGCCTATAATCCACATATCTTCAGAGCTCTCCAGTGCATGACTGTATAAAAAATCCGCGCGCTGGTGACCCGAACTTGACCCACATGGAAGACTATTGTTTTCGCGCTTCACCTTCATTATAAGACGACGCTAGTGCATCCACTTCGTCGTCATCATCGCGATGATTTCTCTAAGACCCTTGACTCTGTTTTTTCGGTTCACGAAACAGCCAGTAACTCGTTAGTTCGTTTTTTACGATATCCAGTGTTTAATCGTCAAACTCCTCTAGGCAACTATGTATTACTCTGTTTATTTCTAACAACAGCTCAATGAGCGAGAGTGACTCATGAATTGATATAATAGTTTTTCATTTTGGTGTGAACTTGCAAGCGTGACCCTTCCATTGTGCTGATTCACGACTCTCGTCGTGATTTCTCTCTTTTTGAATACGAAAACCCGCTATGTGTCATTACCATTGCCCTAGAAAACGAACTTTCTTGAAGCGATGTGCACGTTTCTTGGTTATTTGCATGATTTGCATGGTACTAACTTCAAGTCACTTCCACTGGCACTGTCAATTAATTTTTATTTTCAATAATGAGAATGCTAAACCACTACCGAATACGACAGGGTGACTTTGAATTCGATTGAGAAATTTTAAGGGGAGGTTTTAACCATGATTTCGAAACATTTAATGGATAATTTAAAAAGAAATGCCGCGTCAATTTTTTTTTTAATTGCGCAAAAGTACTCCACTTAAGCATAAACAAACAATATCAGGACGACGAGTTATAAAAATAAAAACTGGGTCAAGCGTCTTATGGTCGGCGCTGGCCAACGCAATTGTTCTTTTAATTGTTTACGCATTTCGGAGTACAAACTTATACATTTAACATATTAGAAAACATTTTTCAACGTCATGGTGCCAGTTTCGAGCAAAAGGTCGGAAATCACGAATATTTACAAATTTTAATGTGTTATACCATTACCCTGAAATAATATTTTCCACGATGAAAAGAACACTATCTCAAACTATAGTCATCGATTTTTTTAAATTTAATTATATAGCTTACGATTTCGAAGATTCGCATTGCCCTCACATCCTGTCCACGATCAGATCACCCAAATTGATTGCGATTTTAATCACATTACAATCAAGCAAACCTTCCCTGACGATTGAGGATGTGAAAGTGTTGTCTTATTCCACTATCGCTGATGGAAGCCGTCTCTCCTCTCTGCAGGCATGTCCCTAGACGAGGGCAGACAGTCGCAGCGCCCATACCGCTATGGCATGGTGTTGCTGTGCGCTGGCGCGCTAATCAACTGGCTGGGCCTAGCGGAAGACTACGCGGAGCCCGTGCGCTACGTAGGCGTGGCCTGCATCGTGGCGGGCGCGCTGCTCATCTGTGCCGCAATGTGCTGCTGGCTGCAGTCGCCCGCGCGGCAGCCGCACAACGACCGCGCCTCGCCCGACACACATCAGGTAAAACCAACAACGTCTCCGCGTCTATTCACATTTCACGGCACAGACAATCTGCCAGACAATGACTATTTGCTCTACCGTTCGCTGCAGCATTGAATGGAGTGAATAAGCGTTAACTTTAAAGTTCATGGCGCAGAGACACGTCGAATGAGGCAGTAATTCCATGCCAGCCTTCCATGTCCCACTTACAGTTTGCACAATTATTTCCCATGCTTCCTAAATCATTCGTCATCCATAACATACCTTCTTCACTATTATTATCGGTTATCACAACGCTATCTAGCTTGGACTGCGTAGGTAATTCAACTCTTATCACATGAAACCGGATAGATAATGCACTTTCTATCATTGTTTTTCTGCACTAGACACTTCGCCGTTCCGTTTGCCTCAATGGTTGTTAGTTTATATTTCATTTCATTCATTGGTGTGGGTGTAAACATATTTTTCTTCTATCATAGTCAAGAATTATTGGTGTTGGTATTTGGTAATAATGAGATGAATAAATAACCTAGAACGAGCAAACAACTTGTTTACTGCTACCCGTTCAACGATTTCTTTCGACTGTTTATTACAATTTTATTCAGCTTTGGTCTACAGCACGAGCCTTTGAGGTGGAATGGAAAAGCCATTTTTGGTGAAAATGGACTTTGAATGCAGTCTTACTCAGATTTTCAAGCTCTTTCAATCTGTATATTTTGTTTCCTCAGATTCCCAAAAAAATGGCTTTTACTACCTTGATTTTTAACAGGCTTCACAGCTTTTTTATTAAAACATGCTGTAAAAGACACTGACGCTACTTATTTTTTGTCGTAAAAGATTTTTTTTTGTTCGTAGTTATGGCTTATACTGCAATTATGGTTTTCGTGTAATCCAACTTATTAGTACAATTAGTACATTGCACATGCACATGCACGTGCACACACACACACACACACACACACACACACACACACACGCACGCACGCACGCACGCACGCACGAACGCGCGCACGCACGAACGCACGCACGCACGCACGCACGCACGAACGCACACACTTCGCTTGTTGGGACCTGACTAATCTAACAACCGTAATTGTTTTGCATCGTTGTGTTGTGTTTGTCACCTTTATTTAGGTATTTATCTACCTTCAATGGAAAAAAAGTTTAATACTCAAGAAATCAATTATTAAGAACATATTATTGTTTACTCTAATTGTATTGCTGTGGATTTCTGTTAAATGATGTGCGCTTACCGTTCCAGATCGACGACCCCATCCACGTGATCTCAATGCCGGACGAGGAGACGATGCAGCAGAAGCCACCGGACTACGAGACGGTGGCGGGCGCGCCGCCGACGTACGACGACGCCATCAAGCTGAACCCGGCGCGGCTGCTCCCGGCCGGCAGCAGTGCGGCGCCGCCGGCCGAGGTGATCCCCGGGCAGCCGGACACGCCCGCGCCGCACGCCGCGCTCGCCGCCGTGCACCGTGCCTCCCAGCCCGTGCCCAAAACACCGCCGCCCCCCTATCGCCCCACGCACACCATCAGATGAAACCGCAGCGCGCGCCGGCGGCCTGTGTTACTTTAAATCGACTGCTGTTTCGATGATGAGACTTGTAAATGTAAATACTTAAACTAAGGGAAACTAACGGGCGTCGACTGTCGTCGGACGCCCGGCAATGTTATCATGGTATTATTTATTGTCGTACGAACATATCCGCGCGTGAGCTGATTGTTATCCTTGTAGGTTTATCGAGCTTAGACGAGCGTTGCGTACTTATGTGATATTTAGGAACTTGTAATAAATATTCGTAAAGTTTTATAATGAGATGTAAATACTAAGACGTTTTTATAAAATATTTGAGGACTCAATTGAGAATGAGGGCCGACCCAGGCGGTCCTGGTAGCAACACGTAGATAACTATTGTGGGAGTAGTAATGCGATTAGGAAACAAATCTTCCGGATTCGAAAATATTAATATAGGTAATTACTTAGTGACGAAATAATATTAACAAATGAAGGACAGTATGAGCGGAAACTGCCTGCCCAATTATGAAAACTCGGCACGACCGACGATGTTCCATGAAAACATATATCCTCTTATTTTAAACGAAAATCCATAGCTGCACTGTGCCATTTTAGATAATTGGCCATTATTTCTTATACTTACATAGCATTAACAGACCATCTAATTATCCTTCGTGAGACATGTTTTATTATCAAACCTACTCGTATGTAAGTAACCATGTTTTAGAATGATTGTGATAATCAATGAACTAGGTACCTTGTTGTTATAGTTAAGACCACACTACTGTTTATTACCAACAATCGTAAATATGAATCTAGTCTCCAAATGTCTATTAATGGATGATCACTGTTGACCGAAATATTTTTGTAAATTGTACACATTTTGATTGCACAACTGTTTACTTACCTAGGTACCTACCTCTAGACATGTCGCTTCTAATGGCAGTTGGTTTAAAGTTGGTTCAGTAGTACCTACTGGCAGTTCATTTTGCGATAATCATAAAAATGGGTGTGATTTGTAAATCTGAATATACATCGAAGAATTCATTCGACACTGCCATTTGGCCTATTGTTACTAACACTATTTGTAAAGTAAAAGTAACATCTCAAAAGCAATATGCAGGTAAGTAACGTGTAATTTATATTTTAAGCGGACGCGCGTTGCAGTTATTGTTTACCTTTTCACGCCTGCCTTAGGAGATTCGGCTGGCTTTCGTAAATGGGACCAAATAATACCTATCTTTATTCTTGCAAACCCTACCGAGATTTCAGGATTGTACCATATTATTTTAGTCTTAAAATAAATTCGTGTAAATGTGTGGATCTAGGAGTCTTAAGGTTTTACAATGCTGAAGTTGTGCATTTATTGTTTGTACACGGTACAAAGTTGAAGTTGAGAGTGTGCATATAAAATAAATAAATGTTGTTTTAATTACACAAATGCATCGAAGTTGGTTTTATTTATACTTACCTACTTTAGTGGGATGATCCTCGTACTTCTATATTACGATGCCATCAAAAACATCACTTGTAAAAAAAAACAAGTCTCGCAACTCAGTTCTTCTACCGTAAAAAGTTGTGAGGTCCATGTAATACCAAGTCGGTTAATTTATTCAGTCCCTACTTAAGGGTCCTTCTGCCTTAAGTTATTACTAAGACTCCCGCTATCTGTCCGTCCGTCCGTCCGTCTGTCACCAGGCTGTATCTCATGAACCGTGATAGTTAGACAGTTGAAATTTTCACTGATGGTGAATGTCTGTTGCCGCTATAACAACAAATACTAAAGACAGAATTAAATAAATAAGGGCCGATTCGACCAACTAAGCTTTATTCCAGTAGTAACTAATCTCATAACAAATTTACTCCCTCAATTTTAATCTCGGTATAATTGATTGCATTCTAGCGAATTATCCCGGGATTAGTAGTTGGTAGAACGTGATATAGATTTACTCCAGAGTATTTCTCGCCTTATTCCAAGATTACCACTTATACCAGGCATAAATAGTTTGGTCGAATCGGCCCCATAGAATAAGATATATTTAAGTGGGGCTCCCATACAACAATAGTGATTGTTTTGCCATTTTTTGCTACATATTAATAACGACAACAGGTAGACGCTTGAAATATTCAAATGTTGTATAGATAATGGTACAGAACCTTTCGTGCGCGATTCCGACTCGCACTTGGCCGGCTTTTTTTTTAAGTTGGCGCTACTAACCTAGATGGTATATATATTTATTTATTTAGATATCTATGGTGAACCAACAGCTAGTACAATAACATAGAATCTGATATAGGGAAACTCAGGACCTGAAAACAGGTTTCACGCGATAGGTAGGTCAGACTGGATGTCAGTTACGTCATATCATCAGCGAAGGCGAAGCTAAAAGTTGGGTAAAACGAAAACATTTATCAATATCATTGACTATTAAGGTGGTCCCGTAGTAGGTCATAGGGTTTGAGAAGCGATGCCTGATAAATGACGTCATACTTTCTCTAATTATCCTCCATTAGCCATAGTATCTAGGGGTATATAAGAATTTCCGGCACGATAAGTACCTAATGCATTATAATTTTTGCATCGGAAGTGACAATACCGTATTATTACAACTCGTTAACGTTATTACCACGCTATTTAAGCGCTCTGTGACTCCTCATTTCTTGGAAAAAGTTTGTTGGTGACAAGTGTTTTGCAGTATGGAGTTTCAAGTTGAAGGTATGTTACAATATTCCACCATACAAATTATTTAATTTTTGCCTAAGTAGTTAGAAATATTTGTGTCCTACGCAGGACAAAAAAGTCGTAGGTATAATTTTTATCTTTTAAACTTTTAACTCATTTCCCACAAATCGCCAAGAATGATTTTTATGTCAAAATAATCGTCAATTGTTCTAGTTTTATAAACGCTAACACAATCTTGCATAAAGTTGCATCGGAGAGTAGGGCCCACGTGCTACGTCACTACGAAACTGCTACGTAGAAGTGCTACGAAAATATTTATAAATTTTTCTTAACTTAATTGGCATGTTTTCTTTTTCCCAGGTTGTTTTAGCAAAGTTTCATTCTCGCGAATGCATTTGCTGAACATTTGGCTATCTACAGAGGCAGAGTCCGAGGCTAAGAGGACTCGACAAGTCCTTCTTACTCTAACGCAGACTTTACCGCATATTGAAAATATTGACTGTGACAACTTAAATATTTTTTGAATATTTCATTCATTTGTCGTATAAACTAGATTTCACAAAATGGCAGGCACGTTCTCAGGACGACAAAGCTCTTCTTGCACAGAAAAAACAACTAGTTCAGAAGCAATTCAGGGAACGATTGGGCTTAATTGTTGATAAGCCGCGAAGTGGCGGAAGTGGCACCTCTAATGACGGAAATACAGCACGCAAGTTCTTCTTGAATTCGTCGATATCTGCTGAAATAACTGGCTTGGATAAGGATCTGATCAATAGATGCTGTCACTTGCTTCAGTGTCTCTCATCAGGATATAGTATCATCACAACTAAATTTAAAGACTATGCATTAGAGACCGCACAGGAACTTGTCCAGGCCTATCCATGGTATAATCTACCAGCTTCAGTACATAAAGTTCTTATCCATGGGTCTGAGGTGATTGATCATTCTTTATTAGGATAGGAGAGCTATCCGAAGAAGCAGCTGAGTCGTCTAATAAGAATATTAAATTGTTCAGGCGTGACAATACCCGAAAAATGTCTCGGGTCGTGACCAACACTGACCTAATACATAGGCTTCTTTTTAACTCAGATCCGCTTATATCTCAATTAAGAAAACTAACACAGAAGAAGAAATCTGTATTATGTAAAAAACTTTAGAGTTGTTAAATATTTTATCTACACTAATGTTGTAACATTCTACTTATGTTTTCAATACTTGACTTATAATTACTACTGTTATAGCAGACAACAAAACACTCAATTTAAGCAATTTCACATGATGGTATAATATTCACATCGATATCGTAATAGTACATTACGATACTAGTGCGAAAAGTAGGAAATTCGCAACGAGTGGCGATAAATTAAAACACGACCGAAGGGAGTGTTTTATATCGACACGAGTTACGAATTACCTATTCGCACGTGTATCGTACAACGTTTTATAGTACATATGGCCCTTTGAAGTTTCGACATAGGCACGTAAAGTGCTCATTATCGCACTAGTGCGGTAATGTAGCACCATATGTACTATAAAATCTCATTATAACATCAATAAAACGCGACCAACTTGATTGCAGGGCCAATCAGGTTGGTCGCGTTTTATTGAAGCGCGCAGCTGCGCTCTCATTGGTTAAATTTTAATGGCGGCAAAATCACTGTGATTATACACGTACGCGTGAATTTAATTTTTAATTGCATTAGTGAAGATAAAGTAGTGTATGCAACTGCATATAACACGGGTATTAAAACACTCGTTACTATTATGAAACTCGCTGCGCTCGTTTCATAAACTCACACTCGTGTTTTAATACCCTTCATTATATGACAGTTGCATAAACTACTATTATCTGCACTAATGTTGTAACATTCTACTTATGTTTTCAATACTTGACTTATAATTACTACTGTTATAGCGCAGACAACAAAACACTCAATTTAAGCAATTTCACATGATGGTATAATATTCACATCGATATCGTAAAATCTCATTATAACATCAATAAAACGCGACCAACTTGATTGCAGGGCCAATCAGGTTGGTCGCGTTTTATTGAAGCGCGCAGCTGCGCTCTCATTGGTTAAATTTTAATGGCGGCAAAATCACTGTGATTATACACGTACGCATGAATTTAATTTTTAATTGCATTAGTGAAGATAAAGTAGTGTATGCAACTGCATATAACACGGGTATTAAAACACTCGTTACTATTATGAAACTCGCTGCGCTCGTTTCATAAACTCACACTCGTGTTTTAATACCCTTGATTATATGACAGTTGCATAAACTACTATAAATGAAGTATCTTAATAACTTAGAAAAGCCTTAATTTTTATTTTTTAAGTTTCTGTTTTAAGTTTATCTGTAGCGAGTTTTTTAAGATTATTTTTGATTTAGATATCATCAAAATGTATTCAATTAATTAAACCTGCCGTATATACGTATAATATAAAATTTTATTTAAAGTAGAAAAACGGACTCAAAATTATATAATTATCAACTTTGATTTTAATGTGTTTATCTTTCAATAAACCAATATTTTATGAGAAAATATGATGTTTGTTACTCAATCTTACTCTAATAACCCACAATAATTACTATCATGCAGAATAATATAAGCTATGATTAAAACATATTGCTGTGCCGGTAACCTCCTATGACCGCTACACTTAGAGCACGGGACCTATATAAAAAGTACTCTGTGACGGGACCACTATGGCGCGGTTGGTATACTACTCTTTGCTGGCAACGTGGGGTGGCAACACTGTTCATTCCTTGTTTTTTTTTTTAAAAACGTTTTTTGGCTATTGGATACAGAGTCCTTAAGCCTGTTCATTCCTTGTTATTTATGTTCACAGATTACAGATTACAATTTTTGTTTTGTTTGTGATGTGATGTGATCAGCGAGTTGCGAGACCTAGGTATTTCAAAAAATCACTGAACTATGCCAGTAGAATTGAACAGCTTAACTGAAGGATGGCTAGAACTCGAAAGCGACCCTGGTCTGTTCACTTTACTCCTAGAGGATTTTGGCGTAAAAGGTGTCCAAGTGGAAGAAATCTACGACTTGCATAAACCTCTAGAGAGCCCGGTGTACGGCTTTATCTTCCTGTTCCGATGGATAGAGGAGAGGCGGTCCCGTCGCAAGTTCGTGGAGCAGATTGAGAGCTTCGTGCGTGATGAGGAGACCATCAACAACATCTTTTTCGCTCAGCAAATGGTGCCGAACAGTTGCGCTACTCATGCGTTGCTTTCAATACTTCTAAACTGCCCTAATCTACATTTGGGAGAAACTCTAAGCAGATTGAAGGTAGGACACCTATCAAAGTACTTTGAAATGAAAATGAAATGAAAAAACTTCACAACCTTTTTTTAAGTGAAAACAGGAACACTGTGCTCTTAGTGAGTAAGTAACACTGAACAAAACTGAACTTACACACTCGGAAAGGCGAAGCTATAACCCATGTACTCGGTGACGCTGAATCGCTTTAAATACTCAGCACCAGATTCAAAATTAATTTTCACCTCTATTGTGTCGTCACTAGCGTACACCGTCTAGTTTTTCAAATAATAATTATAATCCTGATACATTTACAGCACCATACACTTGGCATGAACCCTGAGAATAAAGGCTGGGCTATAGGAAATACCCCAGAACTCGCTTGTGCTCACAACTCACATGCCATTCCTCAAGCTCGCAAAAAGACTGACAAAAATGCTGGTGTATCAACCGGCCGCTTTACAGGTAGAAAACACTCTTTTTTTGTTACATATTAATGTAATTCCAGAATCACTTCCCTGAATTTAACTCTTTTATCTACACTCATATCATAATCTTCAAATTAAGAATTCAAAGGTAAACACATATTGACAGGCTTTAAACACTGTAGATTTATGTATAGTACAAAGCTTGTCAAACGTGTTTTCCTTTGATTCCTTACTTTGAAGATTAAGACATGAGTGTAGATAAAGTAGTGTATGAGACTGCACATAACTTGGTATTAAAACACTCGCCAATGCTATTAAAAAACTCGCCAAGGCTCGTTTTTTAAAATCTCGCTCGTGTGTTAATAACCCTCATTATGTGACAGTCACATAAACTACTATTTTGTTGTTGGGCAATTATTTCAGAAACACTTAAAAAACTGTACTGGCCGTACTGGCCAAACTTTTTTTAACACTTATTTCCAGGGGAAGCATACCACTTTGTCAGCTTTGTGCCCATAAATGGGCACCTCTTTGAGCTTGATGGCTTGAAACCCTATCCCACGGATCATGGCCCTTGGGCTATGGGGGAAGACTGGACTGACAAATTTAGACGGGTTATGGCTGAGAGACTAGGGAGGGATGCAGGGGAGCAGGTTCATGATATAAGGTAATCATTATAAATATCTCTCAACAAAAAGATATAATTTATGAAATTGCAATAATGTCATACTCAATTAAAGTTCACGAGTTCAGCTTACCTCTAAAGACGGCTGTCATGTCTGGTATCCGTCTTGCTCGCATATCTCTTCATATTTAATTATTGTAAAATAATCTGTATACTTTTCACAAAAGTGGTCTGTGGCATCAATAGATAGTAAAATTATGGATGTTGTTTTAATTTTCATGCATAGTTTTTGAAGAGGAACATTGTATTTTATTTTATTTGGTGTACAAAACAGATCGCAACCATTACACGATATAAAAGTAATAATATGACATGAGTACTAAGTTGTGATCTAAAGCATGCACACACAACATTGCCACATATATTAGAAGTGACAAAGACTTAATTTTAATGAAAAATCTCTTGTATAAAACTAAGTACAGCATAACAAATAATATGTTTAAAATGTCCATGATTTTATTTTCTAGCAATGCCTTGGACCACATTTGTCATAAATATTCTCATCATTTTTTAATCATAAAAATCCTAGAAAGTGCAAGTGGGATGCCAGATGTAAAAGCAGCAATGGAAAAAGCTAATTGTAATTAATTATGTGCTAACATTTTTTCAGATTCAATCTAATGGCAGTTGTTCCGGATAGAAGATTAGCACTGACAAGAAAGTTGAATGCCCTCGAAACTAACCAGAAGAGAATCAAAGAAGCTGTCTCCAAGATAGGAAAACATTTGAGGCATCTACATGCTTTAGGCAGGCAGTATAATGGTGAGAAACAATAAATATGGCGTGATTTTCAAATCGTTAGCAATATTGTGAAAGAATATTCTTTTCATTATTACAGAGTATTATAAGTAAATTAACAGTAATTATATAACATATAATTTGTGGCGCCGGATTAAGAATAGCGTCCCTTCATTTCCTTCCGTGGACGTCTTTGAAACGCCTACTTTTCAAAACTAGCGCCATATGTTTCTGAATCATGCTTAGAACGCCCCCTTAAAAACGTCGAGCTAATTCGCAGTCACCCCTATTTTAATAGGATTTTTTTTATATTTGTTTTGTTAAGTTTTGGGACTGACTGAGCATTATCACTAGTAAAACTAGTAGTATTAACAGTGTTACACTTCTGTTTAGCGATTAAAAAGTAACTTACGAAAATCAAATTTGTCAGATCAAGGAGACTTAGTATCAGAGGACTCGGCCCAGGCATTATCAATGGACGAAGACCTGTACCAAATCAGTGAAGATACCATAATTTGTGCTCTAGAATCACTGATGACCGAAAAGGCTGAAAACTTGACTATGGACATTGACTTTACACAACCCATCACAGTTGAGGTGGGTGATAGCGAGACTCAACGGCAAGACAGCAAAGTAATTCTCGGTGAGTAGAGTTTACACCTTGAATATTATCTTAACGTTACTATGTAGGTAGTACCTAGAGTTTGAAGCATAAAACAAATGAAGTAATGTTTTTATTGTTATTTTAGTGGAGCCCATAGAGCAGGGAGTTACAGCGAAATTCGTCACAATAAGCAGAGGCAATCTTATCCTTGGAGATGTAAGTTGACACCAATTTTCTACAGAATCAATTGTCTTATAGAATTGATTCTACAATTCGGCAGCACCTTTCTTGTTCAATGTCGATTTCGTGCAGAAACTGTAAGCCTATCTAAGACAAGACTTAAACCAATTTGTGTATGTACAATTATAATTTTTGCAATTAGGCTCCAAAGAGATGTCAAGATGATCAATAACTCTTTTTTAAGCTGAGCGAGAAGTTATTCTGTAACTCGGGTGTATCCCGGAACTATTAAACAAATAAACTTTACTCTAATTAGGAGAGTCTCGCACGATACTGAGACGAGTACTCCACACAACATGATTCGAAATATAAACTGAGTAAATATAAGCGGCGATTGTGTTGCGTAAAGGCACGCGCGCAGTCATGGCCGAACTTCTTTTGATATATGTCCCAAAAACCAACACCGCGCCGATTAAGCTCCATCAGTCATGGGTCATAATTAATGTCGTTACAGGCTATCATGCCCTCCACACACATGATCGCCTATATACGTCCGTCCAGGGGCAATTACGCATTTTTTCAGCAGGCTCAAAATACGTGCTGCGTCAATTTTCCTAGTTGGAAATTAATTTTGCGACTTCTCAGATCTACCCGACCACAACAACTGCGCTAGTTAGTAGCAACGACGCCCCGCTCCTGGTGTATGCAGAAACAGGCCCTGATCAGCCATTGAAACTCAAGAAACTATACTTTACGCAGTCTGAACTTAACGCTTTGCTAAGCAGCGTAAGCAGCGAGATCCAGACGTGCCAACAGGCACTTAATGATGAGAACGATAAACGAGACATGTATAAGGTGAGTGGCGTAGTGTAATAAGATAAACTTGAAGCAGTTGGGTATTCCCGCAGGTACTTGTAATCAAGTGTTTCGAGTTGAAGTTTTCCTCATTAGTTCACATTCCTATAATAAAATTGCAGTCTACTTAAAGCTTTGCAAAAAAATGTAGAAACCGGAAGTTAAACTACACTAATTGATTGTTTTATCGACAATCCAGATAATGTGCTTTCTTTATTCCATAAACACAATACTTTTTTATGAAGTGGCAATATATTTCTTTAAATCTTGTAGTAAAAGAAGCTAACAGACATAGACCAAAAGTCTGAGCAAAGGTCACTGGGCAACTTACTATGAAAACTATACCCACGGCCTACAGAGACAAAATTGGTATGGATGTTTAGATAAACGTCCCTAGTTTACGAATATATATGTCGCATCAATGTAGAGTATGGGAATCTGCCCAAAAATTTAAAAAAATAAATGTAAGTGATATACGGTAATGATAAGACATTTTCGACTATTTGCATTGAATTGATAGGTAATGAACTATTACGATAGGAATAATCTGATGCATTTTTAAATCAAACAAATCTGTGTTTAAATCAAACAGTTTTTATTCAACATAATCTATGTCAACAGGCACAATAGTGTTGTCCAAGAACATGGCTGGCGCATCTATTTGTTCTTGGTGTCTGGCCCAAGATAAAAAATACACCATGCTGGCAATATGCGCGCAGCATCCGATAGTTCGGCGGCCGTGGATACAAGAACAGTAATAGTTTTCTATGCTCTCTCTGCCCTCTATTGTAGGGTTCACCAATATGTATGTATGTATAATACTGCTTACTCCTGACGTGTCGGGACTGTGCTTACTCCTGACGTGTCGGGACTGAATTCTACCGCGTATCAATGATCTGTTGACCAATTCGTGGTGCCGGTAGAGTTCGATGATATATAGGCCATTTGGTCGCATGTGCTCATGGACGTATGATCTTGCTATCCTGAGGTGATAGCTGCCCAGCGTAAAAAGAATTAAATCTTCGTACGATAATTGTGGGAAATCAAACGCTGCATCACTGGCATCAATTGCAGTGAATGTTACCCTTTGCCTATTCAAGTTGTGCCCACTCACATATTCCACCACCTCATTTCTTCTATTAATATTTTCATTAATTATATCAATGAATTGCTCGGCGTATATGCTATCCGCGTATGGTCGCCGAGTAGCGTTGATGATCGCTGCAGTGATTCGGAAATCCGCCATCATGTTAGGCAAAGAAACAATAAAATATTCAATTTCAATAGTTGTATTTCAGACTACCCCCGCGGTTTTTTTTTTAACATCACAAAATGAAATGTAGGCTAGCCCTCAATAATTTACCAATAATTTGATTTTTGTAGCAAATATTTCGAAAACCGGGTCAGATTATGCCCAATGACCTTTGAGCATTATTTCGACAACCTTCTTCGAGATAAATCGAAATTGCTGTACACGCGAGCAGCGGCCGGAAAAAGTTCTATGAACATTCATAACTGTCGTGTTTTGCGGCCAAATAAATTACATAGGTATTAAACTCATATCTGTCGTGTTATTTAAAAATGGAACGATCTTTTACTCCGAACAACTAAGGAGGTAACTTATCAGAGGTTTTATTTAAATTTCGAACTGGCTTGTAATAGAAAGCTGGATATACCTATTGAAAAAAAAAGAACACTAACGCTGCAAAAATTATTGTTGTTCGTTCGTGGTTCGTCTGATTTTGAAAGTTTATTGAATTTCTCGGCTTCGCCTCGGCCCACATTTCCACGTTCGTCCATTAATGCCTCTTTTGCTGGCCACTGCAGTACTGTACTATATCTGAAGTTTATTATTAGCATAGCCCTAATACAGAAAGCGCATTTATTTCAGTCTGTTTTAACGAAAAATTACGCTTTTCGATGTATTGAATTTGCGAAACGTTAAAACGCAGACCACGGTTTGGCTAAACCATTGAACTACATACTTTAAATTCAATGGCTAAACAGTATAACGGCGGTGAATCGTGTCTGACACTACCTATACGGCAACGATTCCTAAAATCCTAAAATGAGTTCCGCGGAACCCAAGCGTTCCGTGGAAAAGTTTCGCAAATCACTTTTGGATAAATCTAATGGGACAGAACCTTCAGAAAATTTAAGTGAAGTCAAATCTTGAAATTTATGTTTGATTTGAGATTCCGCGAAATAAACGCGGACCGGCTTGCGCTAACGCTATTTATAATTACTAAACATCGCTATATCCAGAGGTAAGCTCTATTCAGTGAATAAGTCCAAACACGTCTTGCACTATGACATTTGCCGAGCTAAATTGTGACTGACAACACTTTCCATCAGCTATTTATTTAATTAGTGACTTGGCGCCTTAAAAGTTTAGCCTTGAAAGTTTAGGAACCACTGCTATGATAATAATAACTTTCACACAGCCCATCACACGTCCTGGTCCCAAACTAGGATACCCTGTGCTAGTTAGGACATCACAAACATGGAAATACACCCAGGCCATTTGTACAAATGTACGACGGCCCGTAGTGGGAATCGAACCTACGACCTCCGGCGTGGCAATCAGACGTGATACCGGTAGACCAACGAGACCCACTGCTATATAAGGTTAGCTGGAAGAAAACACTTATTGGTTTTAAGCTCGCCTTTTTACAAATACCTTTTTCTTGCAATAAATCTAATCATGTATATAAAAATCTCGTAACATAGTGTTTGTTATCGAACTCCTCCGATGTTTATGAAATTTTTTGTGTATATTTGGTAGGACTGAGAATAGGTCTAAGGTACTTAATTAATATGGCAAAACCACGTTTGCCCAGTCAGCTAGTAATTTTTAGGGTTCCGTACCCAAAGGTAAGGGGCCCTATTACTAAAACTCCGCTGTCCGTTCGTCCGTCCGTCTGTCACCAGGCTGTCTAACGAACGGTGGTAGTTAGACAGTTGAAATTTTCACAGATGATGTATTTCTGTTGCCGCTATAACAAAAAATACTAAAAACAGAATATTACTGTCATGTTGCAATATTTATGTAAATGAAAATAAATAAATAAGGGGGGCACCCATACAACAAACGTGATTTTTTTGCCGTTTTTTGCTCGATATTAATAACGGCAACAGGTAGACGCTTGAAATATTCAAATGTATAGATAATGGTACCGAACCCGTCATGCGCGAGTCCGACTCGCACTTTGCCGGTTTTAAAATTTGTTTTCAGTGTACTGTGTGATTCTTCCAAAGGTGGACAACAGCCGGCGCACGCACAACTACGACGAGTTCATCTGCACGTTCCTCTCGATGCTGGCGGAACGCGGCGCGCTCGGCGAGCTGGTGGGCGCGCAGCTGGAGCGCGGGCGCAGCCCCCGCGTGCGCCGGCGCCGCCCGCGGCCGCGCCCGCGCGCGCGGCCCCGCCCCCGCCCCCGGGCTAGGAAATGAGGATAACTCGAGGTTGGATGGTAATCCCCCGCGTGAAGATTGAGTCAGCGATAGGAGCTTTTAAGTTCAGCCCTACCAAATCTAGAACGATTCCAAACGTAACTGATAAATTCCATAAGAGCACTGCTCTCGCAAATGTCAGGATTCCGACAGGATTTGGTGCGAATAATTCGGCCCCAGGGGTGCGGCGGGGTAAGTCCTCCTCTCAGTATGGAGTTGTCTGATTTAGCCTACTCCGAACTGTCAAATAAATCCATATTTTGACACTTCGGAGTTGTGTAATGCTTAACCCGATAGAGTGGAAAGTTACGTGATACAAGGGCCGCGTTTCATAAAACTACAATCCATAGTTTTGTGGCAATTTGTTGTACATTGCGTAGACGAGTCATCCTACTTGGTAATCCGTTGGATTAATCGACTTTGCAATGTACATCGATATGTGAGAGGTATATGGAGATGTTTTTTTATCTCACGGCACTGGGATAAAAACGATGCATTGTGCTCGCGACGATAAGTTAACCTACTATAGACGTCAAAACTCGTTAAAACGGCCATTTTTTGTAGATAAACCGCCTCGATAAAATCTCATGCTCCCCCCGCATGAAATTATTGATGGGTGTAAATTCTGTTATTAGAATTTGCTAAAGGCTTGTCTGCTCCACCTAGGATTATTGATATTTGGTGTTATTTATTTATGTTCTTTACTATGAAGTAAGTGTTCGAATATAGGCTGTAATATTTAAGTATGTATTTTCTCCTTGAATTTGAAATATTTTCGAGTTACTCATTACATACAAACATACTATTTTCTACCTCGTGTTTTCTTCAAATATGGCTACGTTTTATGTCCCTGGACCTCAAATCCCCACAATATTTACGTCGCGGCAAAAGTAGAAACTATATATTCTTTGTTAAATATATTTCCATGTGAGGTATAAATATCTAGTCATTTTGGCTAAATAATTAGATTCCACTTCAGATTTCAACTTTCTATATGACCTCGCAAATGCAATTTAGACGTTAACTTCACTTTCTGGTTTAGAATATAAAAAAGGCATGATTTTAAAAACGATTTTTATTAGTATACTACGAACAGCGCCGTATTTACATAGTCGTCATATTGCTAAAGAAATGTAACAACAATAACAGCACGAGATTATTGTATGCTTAGGCACATTAGACAATCGAACTCCGACGAGAACCGAACCCCATTACATTTAGATAACAACCAATATCGACCACTACAATTATATTTAGTGAATTCAATCCAAAACTCTATAGTTTCCAACAATAGTACCTTAGTTAGTATTGCTTACTAAAGGATAGTTTCAAGTCTAAAACTATCTGAATTAAATCATTGCCCTCGATTACAAGCAAAGCGGTTTCTAATTGATTTAAAGTTGTCAACACTTCCAGTTATTGTCGTAGGGCAACTAGGTATTTACATACTACATAACACTTGCTAATGGTAATAACATTGTGATTACTGTGATAATTATCTGCTTCTATATCACTTCATAGCTTTCATAAGTATTGCATGAAGTGGCTTCATGTCTATTGTGTAAAGGCAAGCAAGCACTCGATGACAAAAAAATATTTCATATCACAGACTAACAGAAATAAAACAAATATCTTATTTTCACTATTAATATGGCACTATTTACCTACTATGAAATGAATTTATAACAATCAAGGCAGTGTTTAAAAACTTAGTTTGGTATTCTCTCGGAATGGATTCCGCATTAATTTGATCAACGATACCAAAAACATATTTAGAGTTACATAACTTATCAATTTAAAACATGACAAAATATTTGAGCCGGCAACTCCTGTTACATTTCATTATCAATATAACTGAATTTCTACGATAATGGGCCTCCCGACAGTACACTCCCATGATATTTAAAGAGAAATAATACTCGACAACAATTTATTCATAAAATCATATCTGAAGGACAAATGGCAGTAGCACCAGACTCTGGGTGCGGCCAGCAGGTTCACAACCGAAAACTTATTGCTATTATCACTACAAAAGAATTGCACTACTTTGGATATCCATAGATACTTGGTAATTCGAAAGGGAAGCATTCAATTAAACCTACGTCGGCGTAATTTGAGCGAAACATAATAAAAATAATGCACATGCACAAAATAAACGTATTTCACTGGCAACGAAGTAATAAAAGAACCTTAATTATTTGATCAAAATAATATCCTCAAAACTTTTCTAACAAAAACAAATCTACATCAAACCTTAGTACACTAATCTACAGCATACATTCTTCAATAATAAGGAACAATATCATCAATTAATAAGTATAAAGTAACGGTTTGTACACACTGAAACTTTTGTGGCTTCACTGGCAAGGAAAATGTTCTTCTGGCAATGAGAACAACGTTCATTCCAATCGGTTTCAGAATAGGAAAAGTAATTTTGCTCCAACGATCAACGATTAGTATGAACTTTATTTTACGAAACTTAAAATTTACAAAATGAACAGCAGAAGCCTCATTCGCTCGGTTCGCAATAGGGAGTTTTCAAACGCGATAGACCTCACAACGACGTCTTTCTCTTCACAAAAACTCACTAGGCACAAGGAAGTGACATCGCTATGAAGCCAATCGCGCCGGAAAACTGGCAGCGTAAAGTAGCTATCGGCTGTGACGACACAAAAGATTCACAGTGCAGTAGCCCCAATTTCACCGTCGAAACTGCACGGGGTCGATCACTAAACTAAGTTCGGAGCGCATTAACTAAACGCGCAGAGGTAAACTTGGTTCCTCAAAAGAAGCGCGCGCTCAAGCTGCCAACTCTGTGACAAGTCGCGTTTGGATCGAGCGGTGAAATTAGTCAAGGAACAACGCGCCATGTGTCGGACTTTCGAACTTAGTGACAAACTTTCAGTCTGAACGATGAAGTTGGCGCTGCGTGTCCGTATTTGGTCGGCGGCGGTGGGCGACCGGGCGCGGTTTCGCTCCAGCTGGCGTCAGCGTGTTTCAACTGTCGGCGCCCTTCTCGGTGTTGCCTCCACCCAGCTCCCCCAGCTCCTCCGGGAGCTGCAAGTCCTTCAGCTGCCGCTTCTCGATCTCCGCCTTGAACTGTTCTATGTCTTGAGGGCTGGTGGCGGAGAAAATACACTTTGTTATACGCAGGTTGCGCAATTAGAGTCTACTGAACGCGTGGTTTTAGCGTGGCTCCAGAAAGGCGAGGCTAATCTAGGTATACGCAAGGAATGCCGGGCGGCTGGATGTGCAGCGAGGGCGTGCAGAGCGCTTAGGCCTATCTTAGCCACTTTTATTGCACTATAGCTTCCAGATGGAGTAATATAGGGTCTCCGGACTAGAGCGATAATGATAGTGGCGAGCGAGAGTAGTATATGGGGCTCACCAAGAGTATCCCGTTGATGAGGTTGAGCTTATCGATAACGGAGGCCATTCCGGGCGGCTGTATGTGCAGCGGGGGCGCGGCGTGCGCGCGTGCTTAGGCCTATCTTAGATGCTTCTATAGGACTAGTGTCCAGAGGGAGTACTACAGAGGCTCTAGTCTTGAGGCGTCAGCGAAGTTAGAACCTATATAGGGCTCATCTGAGCTTCATAAAGAGTATCCCATTGATGAGGTTGAGCTTATCGATGACTGAGGCCATTCCGGGCAGCTGGAGTACTACAGAGTCTCTAGTCTTGAGGCGTCAGTGAAGTTAGTACCAACATAGGGCTCACCTGATCTGCACAAAGAGTATCCCGTTGATGAGGTTGAGCATATCGATGACGGAGGCCATGCCGGGCGGCTGGATGTGCAGCGGGGGGGCGGGCGCGGCGTGCGGGCGGGCGTAGGCCGAGGTCAGTCGCTTCTGCAGCACCACGGCCTGCTGCGTGAGGTGGCGCAGGCACTCGGAAGACTCACGCGTCTTCTCGTGCTTCTCACCGAGCTGGGGGCAGACAGGTGGTGTAAGAATAAGGTTTTCCTTTAGGGTAAGATTACCCAACAAGCGTACAGTGGAACTGGGTTGACTGGGCGCCCCCTTCGAGCTTTAATGGCTGCAGACGGTCTGCATGCATGGCTCACTAGAGCTATAAAGTATGCAGCTAACTGTTGTAGTTTTCTATTTTGTGCTAGTTGTGCACTTTTTGGTGAGCCCGCGTTGTAGTTACGATTTTGTTAGATTTCGTAAAACAGACGAAGACCTGAAACCGTATTGCTTAAGCACCACCGGGTTCGATCGAAGTACTCACGCCATATGTGTGACATGTGCGGGCTAGGAAGGGCCGCGGATAAAGAGAGAGCTCCTATCTAGTGTCATCACATCACATTATCTCGTTCGTGCAAGTAGGAATTTCAATATAACGTCAGATGACTATGACCTGGATTTGTTTAACACTAAACAGGCTGAGGCGAGGCGCGTGCTTGGTCAGTGGTTTTTTGACACATAGCTTGTTGAACTGGGCGGAGCGTGGACTGAATCAATCTCATTTGATCAATTGCTGCTTTCTTGTTTCCTTTTCTTCATGTAATTATATTACAAATACAAAATACAAAAAAAATACAAAATCTTTATTTTCGTGAACTGCTTAATTTAACGGTACATAGTATCTGGAGCCACCTTTTAAGCATGTAGAATGCCTGTACTAGGTGACACCGCGCTTCCATAGCTTTGTATCTAAATGGTGGTTATCACCTGTGAACTGTTTGCGCTTTATCTAATTTACTTCTAATTGTGAAGACTTCTAATTGGCTTAGTGTGTCCTAATTTTTCTATGTATGTATGTACCTTGTAATAGCTGTTAGAAACTAAAATAAAAATAAAAAATCACTTACCAGCTGCTTATAGATGGAATAGGTCTCCTTCTCGTGGCTGAGTGCGGCTTGGAAGTCGCCGAGGCAGGAGAGCGCACGCACGAGCAGATTTCGCGGCCAAGTAGAGAGAGCCCCTGTATGTCTAGTGTGAACACCTACCAACTACTTATAGATGGAATAAGTCTCCCGCTGAGCGCGGCGCGCAAGTCCCCGAGGCAGGAGAGCGTGTGCGCCAGCAGATGTCACGGCCAAGTGGAGAGAGCGCATGTCGTGTAATGTGAACACTTACCAGCTGCTTGTAGATGGAATAGGTCTCCTTCTCGTGACCGAGCGCGGCGCGGAAGTCGCCGAGGCAGGAGAGCGTGCGCGCCAGCAGATGCCGCGCGACGGCCGCCTTGAGCGAGCGCGCGCCGTGCACCGCGCACGTGACCGCGAGCGCGCGCTCCACGAAGCGGAGCGACAGCTCGTACTCGCCCACCGCGTGCAGGATCAGGGCTATGTTGCTCTGCGGAATGACGCAGTGTCATTTGTAAAGGGTGCTCTTACGTGGAGTAGTTTTGTGATTGTAGTAAAGTTTTGATAAATCTGGTCTGAGGGTTACGTAAGAACTGTTTTTAGAACTCCCTGAGGGAGCAACTCCCATACAAAGCTAGTTTGCTCTTTATTTACAAACGACATGCCGGGTCGCAGAGAAACTTTACCAATACGTTTACAGGACACAAATTGAGGTTTGATCGTCTTAGTTTGGTTGGTTTGATCATGCTTAGAATTGGAAATAAACTTTTCAAAAAGGAATTATAGCCTTGTAAATAGTTTCTATGAGAAGTCTTATGTATGAGGCTCCAATTTATTTCTCATTCTGTTATTGTCAGTTGTAATCACAAACAAACCTTGATTTGCGCCTTGTAAACATAATAGGTAGTGTCATTGAGATCTTGGAGATAATTAAAACCAAACTACGTTTGTACGGGATTTGCTCCTGAGGGACCCTCTTAGAGGACCCTCAGCAAGCAATAGAAATTGGTGCTTGATCGAATAAATCAAGCAGCTCTACGCGCCTAAAGTAACCTATAGATCATTACATCTCGAATGCATACCGAAGGATGGTTTGTATGGTGGCCACCAAAGGTCAGCGAAGGACAAATCTTTCTGCACCCCCTTCGTTACATGATCTGACAATTGTTGTCTATGGCTAGTTAGCCATACTTATGTTTTTACTTGACTCGAAAAACTTATTTAGCGTCCTCTCGCGTAACTAGCTATAGACCATATCAACGTTCAGAAAACGCTTATTAAAAAAACTAAGTATACTTACGTCAAGCAGCGCCATCTCCGGATGGTTTTCGCCACATACTAGGAGCGCGAGGTAGCGGGCGCGGTACAGTAACTTCAGAGCCGTGCTCACTTGTCCGTTAGCGAAGCAGTACAAGGCCAAGTGAGACTGGAAAAGAGGAAGAGTAAAGGAAATTATTAAACAAATTAATCAATTAGCAAACGTGCCACTGGAGGGCACTGGCTTTCTTTTAGACCACCAGGGCCGCGTTTCATAAAACTACAATTCGATGTACATTGCGTAACAGTCTTCGTCTTAGCCATCTGTGGGTTAATCGACTGCAATATACAATAAATTGTAGTTCTATGAAACAGGCCCCAGTTGGGTTTCATCTGGCGGGCAATTTAAAGAGACAGATGTCCTAAACGTAAGGAATTTAAAAATAACAACAAAAAAAAGTAAATTAAATTGGGTGACATGAATCACAAAAACAAAAAATTTCTAAAATTGGCTGTCATTTGCTTTTGTTGCTGTTTGAGGAAAACAGCAACCTAATTTTTTCTACTCGTATAAGAGAATAGAAATAAATGCATTACCGTTTGCCTTTGCGTTTGGCACACATTTCAGTGCACCTGTAAGTAAACCTGGGGGACGAGTCTGTAGTAAATGCCAATCGTGCTACTTTGAAGGACATTTCTTCTAGTCTTCTAAATTCTTGTTTAGAAAACCACAAAATAGTGTCAAATAACAGTTACATATTTCCGTTCTCTTGAGTATTCATCGCATATTCAGGGATGGTCTATACCGTTGACCCTTTCTGACATGAGAATCGCCTTCCGCTATTAACCCGTGCATCGCGCCGTACACGGTGTTGAGGGAAGCCATGGATATTGCTCTGCTATATGTAACCTAGCATTCGGGCTGGAGCTACGAATAATGCTCTTTACTGCTGTCTTGACATCATCTCTGCTGTTTGAGCTAGCATTCCCGACTTACACAAATATCCAATGATACATAGTATTTATTTATTGATATCCTATTTGTGTTCCTGTTGCTAAAAGTTTTTTGAATATGGCATGGCTACGAAAGAGGCAGGGTACGCTGTAAATTTTCAAGATTTACATATTTATTCTCAGTCAGGTAAGATAAGATAAGAATATTCTTTATAGCACACGAGAAGCGAGACATAAAATATGAAAGTTACAATGAAAAAGCACAGGTACTCACATATTCAGTGATAGTGTAGGGATGGTCGATGCCGTTGACCCTTTCCGACATGAGAACCGCCTTCTGTTGGTAGGCCATGGCATCGCGGTGTTCGCCGGTGACGTAGCACAGCCGCGCCACCATCCGCAGGCACTGCGCGATCTCGCCGTGCATCGCGCCGTACACGTTGTTGAGCAAATTGAGCGCCTCCGCGATTAGCTCGTGGCCCTCGGAGACGGCGCCCGCCTGGATCTTGCTTTGGCCCGTCGTGTAGAAGTTGTAGGCGTCCGAGGCCTGTCGGGCGAATTACGTTTTAGATCTCGAATAAATTGGAATAGAATGGAATAAGTAACAAGATGGGAATGAGTAATGGGAGCCAGAAACAGTTTCTTTGTTTGTTTGTCGGCACAATGATGTCGGCTGTGGATAGCGCCGGTCTAGTGTAAAATGAGTAAAATGTCAGTGTTCTTTGTTAATCTACTTTTAATGTATCAAATTAGCTAACGAAAATTGGAGAATTTGTATAGTAACAGCGTAAATTTATTTGTTCTTACCCTAGGATTGATATGTTTGACGACGGGGAAGATGTTCATGATATCGGCCCCCGAGAAGACGGCCTTGTTCTTACTCTCGAAATCGTATTCTCGCAGCATCAACTGTAAACCCAATTTCAGGGCAAATGACCTGTGAAATAAATAATTGTTTTAGAACAGACAAACATTATGTAAAATACACGAACATTCTGTAACACATTTGACTATCTGTGAAATAAATAATGATTAATCAAATATATCGAGCTAATCTGGGTCGAAGGGCCGGTAAGGGTCGTCCCAGGCGGACATACTTCGACCAAATCTGTATCAGCAAAGGGCAAGATAAAAAGTACTCGAAACCGGCGTGCGTGCATGCAACGACTAATGAATGTTGAGGAAGCGAAAGCTATCTGTCAGGATCGTGGCAAGTGATAAGCTTTGGTACCTTACCTTAGTAGCGATATTTTTTGTAGACCATTTTTCTCGATCACTGCGTCCATATTTTCTGCTTGCAGCTCGTATCCCCAATATGCCTATAAGAAACACGAAGAAGAAAATTAAGAGTACAAAAAAGTTTAATATGCTACCAAGAAATGTAATATTGGATGAAACGCGTTTCTAAAAACGTGCAAAGCGCACTTTGTGCCAAAAGGGCTACTATAACATTAAAGATTATTTAGATGACAAAGATGTCTGGAATTAAAGCCAGTTCAATGCATGAGTTTTAGAATAATATATAAACTCTATAAATTAAGTATCATAAGACTCTGAAAAGACTAAGTTTTGATTTTTTTTTGTTAGTATCATGCATGAGACTCTGAAAATACTAAGTTTGGAATGTTTTTGTCCATTTTTTCTCCAAAATGACCGAGATTTTGAAATGGACGCCTAGTTTAACTTGTAACGTTCATTAAGTCATAGTTTCTGTGTTATTTTGAATAAAATACTTTGATTTGATTTGACGCCACTGTCTACATAAAGCCGGATTTCCTGTGCGTTTCCGTTTTTCCCTTTGCACGCCCACCAGCTCGCAGGACCAACGATCTGAGGCCTAATGCGCACCAAATACTGTCGGAATCCTGACGTTTGCGATAGCAATTAGTCTGGAATTTGACAGACGACTGCAATCGTTTAAGAATTGGCATCAGCGCGCAATATAGGAGCTGAGTCCGATTGCTGGTAGAGCGGCTGGATGAGGCTGGCCGAGCACAGAAAGAAGTGGCGTGCTTTGGGGGAGTTTTATGTCTTCTACGGTATGAAAGCAACGTCACTCGAAAACACGACCTTGACGCAACTTCGACTCACCCGCAACTCGTGGCGTATCTGCGAGAAGAGCAGCTTGGGCGTGAGGCTCTGCCACTCGGGCGGCGCGGGCGCAGCGTGCGGTGCGTGCCCGCGCCGGCTGCGGCGGCCGCGGCCCGCGCGCCCCCCGCCGCCGCCGCCGCCGCCCCGCGCCCGCGACGGCTCCTCCCCGGCCGGCACGCCGGGCGCTGCGCACGCGCCGAACAGGCAGTTGAGGTAGTGCGCGACCGCCACGCCGATGCACATCGCGTCGCAGCCCTGCACCACTTTGTATGTTAGAGAGAAATAATGAAATTAGCAATGTCGAGACGCTGTGATCTCACAACTTCTCGCTTCGCTACCTAGCCCAAAGTTTCTCGTACACTAACACGCTGTTAATCTGCTGTTAACAGCTGTCAATTGACCAAAGTGCATACAAAAAAACCCACTGACAGCTGTTAACAGTAGATCAACAGCTTGTTAGTGTACGAGAAACCGGGCGTAGGGGATGAAGATTTAGCCCGCAGTTTGAAGAGTGCCGGGCGCGCCGCACGAATACGTAAGCTGGGCGTGCGGCTTGAGCGCGGCGGCCACGCGGCCAAAGTGGTGGATCTTGACGACTTAACCCCTGTAAATACACACGTCTCTGTAAATACGCCGTGGAGAGATGCTCGGCGGTTCTCAACTTGCCCCACAGCGGTGGCGTGCGATACGAAAGCAGCGCGTGCAGCTTGAGCGCGGCAGCCACGCCCCAGCCACAATCTTGACGATCTTCCCCCATAAATACATACGTCTCATTCTAAACTGAGGATGGGTACCAAAACTGCGCTAGGAGAGCTGCGCGTAGGGCTCGAGCGCGACCGCTTAAGACTGTTCTTACGTGGACCATGAAGTCTTATATATATATTTAAAATGACCAACATTTAATTATGCCCCCCAGTTTGTTCCCCCTATACATAGTTTATAGTTAAGAATAGTGGTGTCCAAAATTATTAATTTTGGAATCATATTTTCTCAATCAAACACTTAGTATAGGATAAGAAACATGCCTTGAATGTACGCAATTTTATTATCTATCAAACCCTCAGACCACATTTATCAAAATTACACTGATTTTATTATAATCACTAAAATCATTAAATTGTGCGAGCGAGACAGCATGCTCCACCTAAGAACAGCCTTAAGTAGCAGTCGTCAACACTCTATGATCACTCAGACAAATCAGCCGCGCGATTCCCAACGGCTACGTCTGAACCTAAACCGAAGTGCGTGTAACCAAACTCACCTGTAAGTACGTCGTGTACAGATGCTTGGCGGCTCTCAACACGAGCTCCCCCACAGCGATGGCGTGCAGATAGGAGAGCTGAGCGTGCGGCTTAAGCGCGGCGGCCACGCGGCCCAGGTACCGCACGTTGATCCCGCGCGCGTGCAGCGCCTCCGTCAGCCCCGCGCCGTCCATCGGCGCCGACGTGTGCTCGAGGCACTCGCGGACCTGGAACGACACGCATTGAAAAAGATGAAGAAGAAGAAAGACATCTATTATACCAACAAGACACATAACTGAAACAAAATATACAGATAAGTAACATAATATGCACAACAGAAAGAAAATTAAATACACAACAGACAAAAGGCACTGAGTGAAAACCAGCGCTGAGGGCTCACACCCTCAGCACAATGCTGAGTCAGATGCCCTTTGTGACAACTTTGAAATACCACAGGATGCACTCCGACGCTCTGATTTTGCCTTTTCCTATGTTTTACTTATGTGACTTGTTTTTTCCTTTGTACTTGTTTATGTTACTTGTCATATCTTTTTTATTGTGATGTTTTAATTTGTCCCAATAAACGTCTTTCTTTCTTTCAAAACAAATAAATAAATTGGTAGTACAAAGGCTCGAGTCGCGCGTTTTGTAGCGCCGAAATGCTGAAATTCGCGACTTTTGACATTTGGAGCGCGCGACTCGCGTCGTCGTACTAGCTATGCTGCTATGGGGCAAAGACCTAACGCAAAAAACCTAGAACTAGATAGCAATAACGCCAAAAATGTCCGTTTTTTGACATAAATGCCATCTTTCTCTCTCTCTGAGAGAAGGCCTGTGCCCTGCAGTGGGACGTATATAGGCAACAAAGGAGTATTTGCATGCAATGTTCAAAAGCACACGTCGGACTCGGGCTCCTTGAGCGAGGCTTCTTCTTGTGCAAGTTTTAGAGTTAGTAAGTTCATCATCATCAGTCCCTTGACTCCCACTGCAGGACATAGGCCTCGCCGTTAGTAAGTTACTTAATGTTAAAGTGCATAAGTTGGTCTGTACTTACAAAGGCTGGTATCTGCGTAGTGAGCAAAAAGGCAGCAGCTTCCTTCACCAAGTGTCGCTGCTGGGCCAGCTGTCCGGGCGCGGCCGCGTGCTTAATCCCGGCTGAGTACACGTCCGGGTTGAAGCGGACATCGAACTCGGACTCCTTGAGGGAAGCCACCGCGCGAGCCGCCGCCGCTACCACCGCGCGAGACCGGTCACCAGCTAAAACGAATACATAGCTATTATATTTCTTGTTGTAATACAGGAGCACGAAATCTAGGCAGACCACCTGCACGATGGTCTTGTGACATCAGGACTACCACAGGATCAACCTGGCTATCGTAATAACTTATGAAGAGGCATACGTCCACCAGTGGACAAACAAACGCTGAAGAAGAAGAGAATGGCCACCAGCCGATGTCGGAAAATTTTGCCGAAGTCTTGTTCTCACACGAAATGGGCGAAAAAATTTAACTCATGACGTTTTGATTTCCAGAGAACATAACTATTTATGAGCATGAAAAATCAAATTGAGCACGTGTCAATAAATGTTCTTTCATTTTACGTTTCAAGTAGTGACGGGGAAATGATTTCTGGATGTACGACACCAACGCCACATAGAGAATATTTACTAATAAGAAGGAGGATCCTATTAAGTATTTTTGTAGTAGTCGAAAACCATAAAAAGTATGTATACCATTATCGCCTAAAAGGAAAGCTTTACATCAGAAATAATTTTCTTAAATTACTGTCTTTGTCTTCTATCAAGCCACAGCGGAAGGGCTACAACTCTGTTTTACAAAGTACACAAAAGAACTATAACTAAACTCAACTTACAATCACTCTCAGGCTTATCTCCGCTGCAAATCGAGTCCGTGATGCTCTCAACGATCTTCTTGGCGACATCCGTGTCGATTTCCGAATAATTGTCGTTTAGCAGCAAATCTTCTTCCTTTTTGTCACACTTGGCTTCCTCTTTCTCCTCTAATTTCGTCTCTTTTAGCTTCTCAATTTTGGTGTCTTCCTTTTTGACGTCATCCTTTTTGGTGTCAGACTTCTTTTTGTCTTTTTTCTTAGTCTCCTTCTCTTGACTCTTCTCCCGCTTCTCCTTGACCTCTACGGCCTCTTTGGTCTCTTTGGATTCACCGGTGACCTCCTTATTAGCCTCGATGGACTTTTGTTCCGAAGCGTTCTGCTGGCGTTTCGCACTTAGTTGCTGTAAGTGAAACGCAGCGTAGCGGATGAACATAAAGTATCGCGCCCTGAAAAAAAATTCGTTGGTTATTTTATGGATGGACACTTATGGATTCTAAAACTTCTGCTGTTCGATCAAAAGCTCGTCTTTGTACAAATATTTCTATTGAGCAATAAATAATTGGTTTATGAAACTATTTTCATGTTAATATTTGGAATTAAAAAAATAATGTTATTATTAGTTTAAAGAGTAAATAATTGTGCCAATTTCTGAATAAATATATGGCTTATGATTGGTTTGAGAACTAAACTCTGTTTTATTCTATCATGATGAGACGTTTATAGACTTTATTTTAAGTAACTAAACCACTAACCACCACCTATAGGAAATCATGACGTTTTCACATACATTAGCAACAATCCGCTTATGCTATGTTAGGTATGTAACGAGAACGATATATATTTAACATGTTTTCTCCACTTTTTTTAAACACTGGCAAAATTTTAAAAAGGTACTTACTCAACAAAACTATCAACTAATTCTTGTCTAAGGCAACATAGTTTGTGCTTATGAATTATTGGGAAGCCCATGGATTTTATATCCTCCCTCAGTTCGTCATCTTCCACTGTAAACAAACAAAACAACTTATTATGTGTGGATTGGGGACTCATGAAATATAGGGAAAATTTGCTTTATGTACCACTAATTTAAGTGTGCAGTGGACAGTACGGTAACTAAACGACAATCCTAAAATAAGTTGTGTGTGTGACGATCCTTAGACTGCGTAATATCGTCTAGTAAACTGTTAAGTCGGTTCATTGCTAAATGCCATTCTTTTATTTGACATTTTACGTTAATTTTTTTTTTTGCATTTTTAGTTTTTTATTATACATTGCCATATTATACCAATAAAGTTTTCTTTTCTAATTTTATATAAGTTCCTATAGACAATGTAACACATGGTATCCATTTTTAACCGACTTCAAAAGAGGCGGAGGTTCTCAATTCGACGCGTATATTACTTTTTTGAACATAGTTCCTTCATAACTATGTCAAATGTTAACCGATTTCGACAATTCTTTTTTTGTTTGAATAGATATAACCATTGGTCCCATTTAAATTTGGTGAAGATCTGCTCCCGCTCCCCCACAAACAATTTAAAAATAAAAAATTTTAAATCAAAATTTTTAAATAAAAAATTAAAACCGACTTCAAAACACTTCAACACTAAAAAGTTATAAATAATTTAAAAATACCTTTAAATAAGAAGTACGTATACATGAAGGTATTGTTGAAGTAAGTATTCGGTGCCCAGTTTCATGATCAGCACATATTTTTTGGGCACCAACTCCAAATCTATTCCATAAACTCTTATTTCTTTGCATATTACACGGGATGATCCTGAGCAGATCGGTAATATAGTGACGGCCGTCATTGACCATTATCTTCATTGCGAACTACAAAGTGCAATATTGCTTACACTTCAAGAAGGTCCTCAGCAGATTGAGGATGTAGTAGCGACCATCAATGCCACCTATTTCATTTGCATATTATATAGTTTTCACTACAGTAAAGTGCAATATTGCTTACACTGCAAAAAAGTTCTCGGCAGATTGAAGACGTAGTAGCTACTTTCGTTGCTCACTATCTCAATTGCATATTACACCATAATAACTCTACAATAAAGTGCAATATTGCTTACGTTTCAAGAAGTCGATATTATCAGGCAGGAAGGTCATCAGCAGCTCAACGATGCAATGGCCGCTTTCATTGCCCACTACCGTTCTTGTTTTTTTATCGCTTACACTACAACTAGTTGAACACAGGCGGGTCTTCAGCCGATCGAGGATATAGTTGCGCCCGTCGTTGTCAACTATCCTCTTTAGATTACATCATATCGCATTTCTCCTAAAATACTGTCCTAAATCGAATAATTTTTTTTTTCAATCAGGTCTATGTTGTGGTTGTACTAGTGTTTTAGCGGGAGTGCGATATTAAGACTACAATAAAGTGCAATATCGCTTACACTGCAAATAGTCAACGTCAGGCAGGTGCTCAGTAGATCGAACATATAGTAGCAGTAGTTGTTGTTAACTCTCCTCTTTGCATTAGGGACCGTCCATTAATCACGTGATGTTTTTAGCAACTTTTTAACCCGGTGAGGTTTTAGACTACCCTTCCCCCCTCCTACCCATAATCACGTGTATTTTTTGGTATAAAGTGTCTTAAAATAAATCACGGGGAAATCATTGCCTAGCAACGGCGAGTCAAGGTCATGCGCCGCTTTTCGGTTTACAAATCACGCGTTCAAAGAAAAAATACACGTGATATCTCACTACACCCCCCCTCCCCCCATAGTGATATTTAGTGATTTTTTCCGGACCCCCCCCTTCCCCTTCGGAGCCTGATTAATGGACGATCCTTACATCATATTAACACATCAATAAAGTGCAATCGCTTACACAGCAAGAAGTTGACGTCAGGCGGGAAGGTCCTCAGTAAATCGAGGATATAGTGGCGGCCGTCATTGCCCACTATCCCTTTGCACTCGACGCTGGAGCACAGCTCGACCGTCTCACCATTGGCACTTATTACAGAATGGGGCATTATCTTCAGCTGCTGCCCGGCTTTGCTCAGCTATTGGAGGAAAACATCGTTTGTTTAGTCGGCAGTAGAATCTAGTCTACATTGGGATGCTGATGTCTGCATGAGGCTAACACCGAACTGGAAGTCGTGTCTAAGCTTCGGGGGAAACTAACATGTATTTTGGGAGCAGCAAGAGCTGAATAAGCTGGTTACTGAGCAAGACCACTGATGATGGATAGTGTTTGCTCAATTGTTGGCAAAAACCGGCAATGTTAAGCGAGTTCTATCATTAGTTGAGCTGGGTATTTTCGCTTAACATAGAGATAAACATTGTCAATCATGCGTTATCCGGCTGTTACATTTATAGAATTTGGCCTATATTCTTTTTGAGAGAGCGCCATGCGTTGTCATTTATATATAGCAGAACTGTATCACTTGAAACTTCTTCCTTTTAAGCACCAGTCGAATAAAGTACCTGGCGTACTGGACAAATCAAGAAATTACATTGCATTACATTACATTAAATTAAAATTACATTACATCACATTACATGCAACATACAATATTCACCAAGAGCATCGTCTACATCACGGAACAAATATGAACAATTAATATAAAATTTTATCCAACAAACCACCCTGGAAAACTGCTGAACCAAAGGTCCACGCTGCACCGCCAAAGAAATCAATTGGCAAAGAAATGCACCATGCACCAGAGCGCCAGTCCGGTCCCTGAATCGGCGCCCCAGCACCCCAACAAAAATCTTGGCCTGTGCCCTCCAAACCCCATAGTCTCCACCGCAAGTGGAATAAAAATGTAATTAGCCATGAGGGCACCATTTTTGGCGCTTGAGCCTCGCTGCCGATTCGGCAGCGGCACCGAGAGTAGCAGCAGTTGTGGATAAACTGTATCACTTAACTTTGACGGGACAAAGTTTTACTTAGCTTACTAACAAATATGTATTGATCGATCTATGATGTTATTCCGAACACGTTGCTGTACGGTCTAAAGATCCCTGCATCCAGCAAAAACCACAAAAAAACTTTCTATTTTGACAAATAAAACTACTTCCAAACGCACTTTCTAAATCCTGTCCAGCACTTACCAACTCCATATACTTGGGATGGGACAGGACCGTCGTCCCGAAGTCGATGCTGCCGTAAACCACGCTCTGCTCTTGTTCCTTCTCCAATATCCCCGGTATTATGGACTGCGCCGTGACCCGGTAGCCGCGGTAGTCCACTACGACGGTTCCGAGCGTGTGGAGACCAGGCGTGTCCACTGCGCTGTACACGCGGACACCTTGGAGGTCGTTGCGCTGAAGAGGAGTAATGGATGAGAAGTGAGTATCGGAAAGAATAAACTTTTGATTCGCACTCATACAAGCACGTGGGATTTCAAACCAAATAATAAAAAAAAATTATAATTTTTATTTATTTATTTCATGAAACTCACAACTATCATTGCAGGTAAGCCTATTGCGATAGTGCAGTACATATGTACTGCAGGGAACATTACTGGGGCAGAATTGGTAGACGTTTAAGTTTTTTGTGGCAAACATTATTTTCTGCCTGTCTCCGCGGTACATGAACCCGCCATAAAAGTGAAACATAACATAGTAGGTATTTTTAATGACTCGCGATGCTCATAAATATTTTTTATTATGAGACAAATGAATTTGTGAAAAGGGAATTCAAACATTGCTAACGATTCCAAAATCACGCCGTAGAAATATGTGAAAGCTACTCACAGGAGCTACGAACGCGGCGGCGTCCCCTCCCAGATCCTTGTAGTGGTCGCGAACGTCGAAGCCCAGCGAGAAGAAGATGTTGTTCCAGATGAACATCTGCATCTTGGGCTCTTCGCCGGGGTTGATGGCCATCACGTTGCCGTCCACCACGGCCATCGCGCCGCGCGTCGCCGCCGCCACGAAGTCGCTGTGCACCTGAATCAGACCACAATTGCTTTTATGACGAGAACACTGGTGCTAAGTTTACTAAATTTTAAATTAAAATATACGTGCAAATAATAGTCCAAAGAGATAACAGCCCCGAAGAGAGTTTAAAGTTGGTATAACATGGAGATTTTATAAATTACTAGCTGACTCGGCAAACGTTATTTTGCCATATTAATTAGCCTACGACCTACTCTGATACCTACCAAATATACAAAAAAAAAAATCATAAACATCGTTGAAGCCGTCTCGGAGGAAATCGATAACAAACACCGCGACACGAAATGTTTAAATATTAGATGTACCCCGGTGGGCGTGTCTTTGGGTATTTGAGTGAAAGTACTTAATTAAATTGTGTGTGATGCGTGTAAATAATACTCCAAAGAGATAATAGCCCTCAAGAGAGTTTTAAGTTTTTGTGATATGGAGATTTTATTTTATAAGTTATGTAGCCCGGTAGACGTGTCTTTAGGTAAATATACCCATTTACAAATAAACTTGTATGAAAGTACTTAATTAAATTGCTTGTATTAAATTGCTAAATTACTATGTCTGTCCATTTTAAATTAGGTTAAAATTAAGTTGCGTACTAAACCACTAAACACGTATTAACTAGGATCTCATGGCAAGAAACTGCCATAAATTCTCTCAAACAGCGCATTGAAAATTGTAGACGTCCTCTTTCTCTTTAATCTGACTCAGATTAGATTGTCACTAAATTAGGAACCAAACGCCCGTAAGGTTAAAACTCTGTTAACAGCGTTTGGCCGTCGGCCAAGCGCGCTGCGGTTTGCGGCTCCAATTAGTTCCACTTTGAGCCGGATCACTGCACTTAGACATGTCAATGATTTCGATATCCATTCATATGGTACCTACGAATATGTTTAGCTGAATCCTATATTTCCAAGACGCTTGAAGTCGCCCAGTAGCGGCAATTGGTGGATGGGCCTGACATGGCCAATCGTTATTCCGCAAGTCTAATTAAATTGGCTTATTTATTGAGATGGTTTCATTTAATCTGCTTATCAATTTGACCAATGAACCGAATTGATTTAACGGTTATGAGTCTTATTGATTTGAATAGTTAAGTTAGTTTACGTAATATCGATTGAATTACGTCTTCTGTTTTGTACGTCTAGGAGAACACAAACAGATATTGTCCTGACCGGTCAGCCTGACACATTTTATTGTACATTAAGCTGTTATTACGTCGCTTGTATTTAGTGTATGTAACATAGCAATGATGGCAACGATCGCGGAGAAATCAATAGTCAAGCAGGTTGGGGTTTTAATGGCAAAATGTGGCATCACAAATGGATTTCTATTGGCACAACAATGGCATCATTAAAGCCACAACACAAAGTCTAAATGGCATTCACTAATTCAATAGACGAATGGAGTAACAGTTATGCTATTGCTATGCAGTCTGGTTGGCAGCCATGAGATTAAAGTTTTTTACTCGCGACGTTTTTGCGAGTTTTCAAGGTGTGTGTATATAGGCATGCATGCATGACAGAGCAAATTCGGTGTTAAGTATGGGCACTTTGCTAAATTAGCATGATATTAGTTTTTATTACACGACACAGTGACATTGTAGCGGTGGTAGCACATAGGTAGAACGCTGGACTCACATTAGAGTGGTCGTGAGTTCGATTCCGGCACTTACCAATGACTGTTTTCTAAGTTACGTACATTTGTACGTGCTCTACCAATCGACCCTTTGAGGATCAAATGTCGTAAAAGGCATTTTTAGTGAAAATGGACTTTGAATGCAGTCTTACTCAATTTTTCAAGCCCTTTCAATCTGTATATTTTGTTTCCTCAAATTCGCAAAAAATGGCTTTCACTACCTTGATCTTTTAACAGGCATCAGTTTTTTTTATTAAAATTTGCTGTAAAAGACACTGATGCTACTTAATTTTTGTTGTATGCAGTACATTGTATTGTAGTACATTTTCTTATGGCTTATACTGCTTTTTTTATTGGTGGCAATCCAACTTATTAGTACCATTACAACATTGTTTGCTGTAAAAGCCATTGGATGCAAGTTTTTTTGTAGTACATATAAGCAAGCTAACTTCTAAACTAGCTTGGCTTATAAATTAAATAAAAATATATTGAATTTAAAGTTGAATATCTATAAAACTCGTTACCTTTTTAGTATATCTGTTATCCTTGCATTAATACGGCATTTAAAAGAAAAAAGGTTATACCTCCACTCTAACCATATTTTCTAATTCATCTTAAACTTAACACATTAAAGCCTATATGATATGATTCCGTGATTTCCATCAATAACTTTAAAGGCCACAATAATACTTAATATGACAACCCATGCCTCGCAGGCGATACGTCTGTAAGTTGCCTAATTTTTCAAACTGCAAATGCAGCTGAACTCAACCTACCCGATAGTTTTTCAATATGCGGACACATTGCAGTTTGAGTCTATCGTTATGCCTAAAAATAGCGTGAACTCTACCAGCTCTAATTTGTCACCAGATATTTTTAGACACGTGTCACATTTTTAACACTGGGCAATGAGATCTTGACGCAATTTGACTTTTTCGCATTTAACATCAAATTGTTCACCGTGAACCAGTTTAGAACTGTAGATAGAGCATTGTTTATATCGTCAACATTACCTCAACCTCTCTTTAACATTATCTGTAATGTGGCTTAAAGCTCTTCGTTCCAGTAGCGCTTCTACCCGAGAGTGTGTTATTTTGTATAGTTGTTGCTACTACCATGTGAGCTATCTTGCTCACGCATCGTTGAAGCTTCTTGTTTCAGTCCCGCATCTGCAATACAAGCTCACCTTGAAGATGGCTCGCTCGCGCAGCAGCCGCTCTGGCAGCGTGGAACGAGGCAGCTCGCGCGTCGTCTGCAATTCCTCGTTCCAGTCGCGCGTCTGCCCGGGGATATGCTCCTCGTAGCCCAATTTGGACGAAAATGCTGCAAGGAGAATTCAAGATTTGAATAGAATCAAATCATAAAGCTTTGTTTCAAACTGACCTTGTATTAATGCACATTATCTATTTACTTTTCACTCCATCTGCTCGAAATGATGCATTTTGATGCCCAAATTTAGGACCCAAAACAAGCTATTGTTGTTCAAGCTAAAATGCATCAAATAAATAGACTCAAAATTGGGTTTTGAATCTATTTACCTTTAGGTACCTTTAAGTAAATAGACTCAAAATCCAATTTTGAATTTATATACTAATGCACTCATTTACTAAGAAGTCGGACTTCTCTTTCACTCTTGAGGATTCGTCCAATATCTATTTCGCTCCAACCCAAGCAATAAGTTTTAAAACCGAGTTTGGAACTACTTACTGAACTACCAAACTCTTTGCTGCAAAACTTTTAAGTACCTAATTGTCAAATATTTGAAATTGGACTTGCGTTTCGTTTTTTTATCTATGCAAAAAATCAATAACATTGGCGCGCTTTTTTTGTCTATTTTCACTTATTCTCTCGGAAAAATGTCGTCAAGCGATGATGATAGTGTCTTCTTAACATCAGAATATATAAAAAAACAGGCAACACAAGCAATTCAAAACCTCCTGCCAGAAGTTAAATTTGAGTGGTATGTAAGTGTTATCTTTTATTTCATTCCTCTCAGATAGTAGTGAAAAGCAGAGTGTTCTACACGGGCGCAAATCATTTTTGGTCTCGGTAGTGTTGAATCCCTCGCTCCTTTAGCGATTCTTAGTTAAAGTTTAATGCAAGAATCGCCTCAGTTCGCTCGGGATTCAATTTCACAACCTCGACGCAAAAATTTTGTTTGCGCCCTTGGTGAACAATCTACTATTATTGCACACGAAACATTGAACAGGACATTACATAAGAAATAGCATTTACAAAGGCGAGCTTATCTCTGCACAATATTTGGGAGAGCACTGATATCATAGATTCTTTACGTATATCCCTATCACTAAGGTCATTTGTTGCGAATTAAAAAAAAAGAAACGTATTTGTCGCTAGATTCTAGTGAATTGCCGGGCTCAAGCGCGACGTTGACGACCCTTCCGAACATATCACTGCCTTATAATAAGGGCCCGGTTTTTTGAAAAAAAAAAACTTGTGCTTTGTTCGTCATTGATTTTGAAAAGTAATTGTATTTTCAAATAAAAAGTTCTGCCTAGGTACTACTTAGTTGTAATTTCCGCGCATTATTTCAGAAAAGTACTATACAAGCCTTGGCCACAACTAGGCATTGATGGACTTACGTATTTACACGTTCGTCCATCATTGCCTCTTTTGCTGGCCGCTGGAGTAGTGTACTATTCCTGGTGTACAATAAAGCATATACTTATCTTATCTTAAGTAAAATGAATGAAATACAGGAAACGCACTACGGGACGACTACGGAATTACTTCGACTACTAAAGTTTAAAAGTATATAATCTAACACGCGTACGAATAGAGCCAACTACTGGTCATAGTCTTTTCCCAGTCACGCCGGGTATCAGGTACCCTTCCCTGTCTGGGTCCTTGCCAATCTCGTCCATTGGTTTCCAAAGGCTTTAGTAACGTTAATGGTCATTCCTGAAATGGGTGTTAAAAGCATGAGAAGCACCAAAACACTTACTGTCCTCGGCGCGTATCGCGTCGACGGTGTGATCCAGCAGCGGCGAGGCCCACTGGTACAGCTGGTAGGGCGTGGCGACGCGCTCGAACGGGTGCTTTAGCATGCGCCGCTTCTGCACCAGCGCGAAGTTGCGCTTGAACGCCGGGGACACGATGCTGAGCAGCTCGATCAGAGAGTGGCATAGCAGGCTCGGGTTGGACGGCCGGGGGTTGAACACTTCTTCGGTGGATCTGGCGGTGGGAAGGGTGAACCAGTTATGGGGGCGAGCTTCGGAAAGGTTTTTTGTAGTTTATTCTGTGCACATATATAGACCCGTGTTTACAGCGTCTCCTATTCACTAAGGGTTTCTGGAAGAAATCTCTTACAGAGATAAGCTCGCCTTTGTACATGTTATTTCTTATGTAATGTCCTGTTACATGTTTTGTGTGCAATAAAGCACAATAATAGTAAAGGCTAGACATACATTTCACGGGTCTAATCGCGATTGTTTAAAAGGCACTTTCAGTTTTGTATATATATGTATGAGCATCGCGAGTTATTTCATGGCTGTTTTCAAATAAGTCATCATTTATCTTGATAGTTTTTGAAATGCGGCATAGGTATTCTAGTTTTTATAGTTTTCCTACCGACATTGTTTTTGTGCGGCAAATCAACGTCACGGAAAATACCGGCTTGGCAACGAATTCTGCAGTGGAGAGATGTCAGCAATAAATCTATATGAGGAGGTTACTTAGAGATAAAACATTTCGCATCACCTACACTAAATACTTCACCGCAGCAAATGAGTGTACTAAAAATTGAGCGATAACTGACGTTTCAAAAAAAAGTTAAAAATACTACCTACTAAAATCTTATGTGAATAGAAATTGTTAATGCCTTAAAAACCATTTTATGTCTGCACAGAAATAAGGATTGCATCAGCTGGGGTTAGTAATTAACCTGATTATGTCAAGACAAAATTAACCAACGACTAGTGCCGACGTCTCCTATCTCATATAGAGACTAAACAAATAAATATTTTTACAACGCCCACTTAATGTTAAGCGGCACTTACATAATTTCATTCGTAACTTGCGAAAGCAACGTAACTTGATGTAAAACCACGCTGCAACCATCGGCGGGAGAGTACATACAGTCGACAGCACATGGGCCTTTACAAGCATGCACTCTACTTACTTACGTTACGGGCGACGTTACGAGAAAATTGTAAAGGTCTAAAAGAAAATTGAAAATTGTCGAATTACTGTTTACTGTACCTATATGCTAGAGTAAGCCATAAAAGTGCACTCTTACATTTTCTAATGTAATCTAATAGAACGCAGGCCCCCCCTGGAATCGAACCCACAATCCACGGATCCTTTCGGTAACGGTAACTAAGCGTATTAGCACTACACCGAAGCAGTCCTGTTGCTCAAAGCGTCTCTATTCCCGTCTTATATGAAAAGGTTCCAATCTACTCCCACTTCTGACCTTTTCCACTACTTGCTATAAACTCAGTTCCGACCCTTTCGAGCAAATCAAGTAACATACAAGGAAGCTTTCCTCGACCTGTAACTGTGTATACTCACTGGTTGAGGTAGAATCCGCGCGGACACGCCGTGATGTGGAAGTGGCGGTCTTCCAACGTTACCACGTGCAAGTACAGGAGGTCTCCGCACATCTTGCGAGGGCCGGGTGGGGGATTCCATCCGGATGTCGTCAATACCTGAGAGAAATTGGATTTGTTGACAATTTATCGTCAATTAACCTTAATCCAGAATCTTTGGACAGCCGAAGAGACTTCTGCTGCGCGGCGTGGCTAAATGGCGCTAGGAGTCGTTAGGACGATAAAAACGATTATCGCTGTCTCATCCCGCGGAGGCAGACTGCTAATAGTATGGGAAACGTAAATCAGTCCAAATGCAGTCGACACTGCAGAATTCGAGAGGTTATTTTTCTCGGTGACCTATTTCCTGAATTACGTCACTCATTCATCAACTGATCAATTGAGAATTATCAACGACTTGCGCCACATGCGACGTTGTTACGCAGTTGATTTGCGACTGTAATATGTTATGATAAATCTAATTGATAAAACATCGGGTGACTGATAAAAGAAAATGGAGTTATTCGAGGTTCGTTCACAGTTAAACCGCGGCTCTATTTGCAAGTGGCATCTATTGGCGCCGCGGGTGCGTTATGTTGGCTAGGTGACGGTACAGGGAAACACTTGAAAATAAATTATATTTGGTCAATACGCATAGTTTCAGTCAGATAGCTCACGGCCACGGATACTTAGCAAGACGCACATAGTTAAATCTCCTATTTGCTATCACAAAATAATACAAGATACCGCTTCCGCACTGCGCAAGATAAAATGTCGTAAACAATTTGTCAGTCTATCTTATGTGCAAAATTATAATTGTATTGGCTATCGCTGTTGTAGGTACAGATATATGTCTCCGGTTCCATTTTATGTAATCGCCCTTACAAGCTCCCCTGCTGGTCACATATTTGGGATATTCACAAAATCATAATGCATCAGAAGGATTGACCATATCCGCAACACTACGTTACGCTCAAAAACACGCATAGTTGATGTGGGTGTCCAGACTGCAAGGTTGAAGTGGAGCTGGGCAGGGCATGTCAGTAGAATGCACCCGGATAGGTGGGCGAGACTTGCCACCGAGTGGGTGCCACAAGGCGGTCGTCGCAGGAGAGGTAGGCCAAGAAGACGTTGGCGAGACGACCTCGACCGACACATGCCGGAGTGGTCTGAGGTGGCACACGACAGAAACATCTGGTCTGAGTTGGGGGAGGCCTTTGCCCAGCAGTGGGACACAATCGTAAAAAAAAAAATGTTGTGAATGAAAGTTACGATACCACGACAAGATACCTCCGTAGTAAGGACTGCGATACGAGGACTCCATAATTTACTAGCCTGTGTTTATCAAAGAAATCCATATAGGTACATAATATATAAAATTAGGTTATCACTTGTCACTTATCTATTCGGTGAGGATTTATTTATTTTGGGAAAGTTTTATCTATTTTGATAAACTTTTATTTATTTAGCTTTTATATATTTTGGTGTCTATTTAGTTTACTTAGCTGTTTTTGCTGGGGTCGAATAAATTATAATGGCTGATGTCATGTCTAACATTAACAATCTAACATTTAATTCTTGCAAAATAAGGAGTAAGTATACTTTTGATAGATGTGAATTAGACATGTTTTAACTGTCATAATATACTGTTTTTGATACAGGAATGCTTACTAATATTTGTATGTATGGATGGATGTTTGTTACTCTTTCACGCAAAAACGGCGGAACGGATCTGGATAAAATTTTGCACAGAGATAGATTATAGTCTGGATTAGCACATGGGCTATTTTTTATCCCGGAAAAATATACATCAAAATTACCACGCGAACGAAGCCGCGGGCAACAGCTAGTATGATATAATTTTTCTAACTATATGAAGTTTGTTGAGACCAATTAATTATCTTCATCTAAAACATAAGAAAAATATAACAGAAATATACCTAAAATGTCACTGATTTCAGTTTCTAGCAAGGGCTCAGACTTCATTTATTAAAATTATGTTCAATCAATCAGCCCGTCCCCATCCACTGCTGCACATAGTCCTCCCCAGGACACGCCACTTCTTTCAGAGTTGCTTCGCGCGGCAAATGGCTCGCGAGGCTGCTCGGCCTGTGTGGACTAATATGTTGATCTCAACTTAAGACTGTTCTTACATGGAGCATACTGTCTTAATAATTTTAGTGATCTGAGAATCCAACCACATACTGCGATCGCCAACCCGCCTGCCGAGCGTAGCGATTATGGCAAAACCCCTCGTGGCTATGAAAACCATGAGGGAGGCCTATGTCCTGCAGTGGGCGTTCAATGGCTGATGATGATGATGATGATGAAAATTGAGGACGTTCAAGGCATATGTTTCTTATTCTGCACTAAGTTTTTGATTGACAAAACTTTGCATTAAAATGACTCACCACATTTATCAAATTATATTACTATTTTTATAATTAAAAAAAAAATATTCGTGCAAGCGGCACAGCAAGTGAGGGCGCACCAAATCCTGACCGATGCGAATCGTCGAACTGTCAAATAACATACTAATTTGACAATTATAGACGATTGGAATCGCTCAGGATGTTTACATGTTTGTGATGTCGTTGTTTCTGGTTCCCACGACACAGGGTATCCTAGTGTGGGGCCAGAAGCAATGTATGTGCCTGTATGTAAATGTTTGTATTTATTTGCTGCGCGTAATATAGGGACAGACGTAAACGCCCCCTTAATTATACGTATAATGCACACAAAACATACCACGGGACGTTGCATAATACTAATATTATAAACGCGAAAGTTTGTATGTATGGATGGATGTTTGTTACACTTTCACGCAAAAACGGCTGAACGGATCCGGATGAAATTTTGCACAGAGATAGATTATAGTCTGGATTAGCACATAGGCTATTGTTTATCCCGGAAAATACACATCAAAATTACCACGCGAACGAGGTCGCGGGCAACAGCTAGTAAGAAATAACACAACAAACAAAGAATAACCTTGAGACACTGGGGCGCCTTGTTCTCCTTGGTGAGGCCGGGGTGCAGCGGGAGCAGCGGCCGCTCCGCGCCGCCCGGCATTATGTAGTCGGGCGGCGTGCAGTCCACGCTCTCGGGCCGGGACTTCTTCTTCTCTGAAATAAGAAGGACGTTGCTTCGGAAGGGAGTTGGCCATTGGACTTGCCGTTGGCTAAAATACCTTCGCTGTGTGGGTGGGTGCCCCGTCAGCGCCAGTGTTATGTTGAAAATAGAACAATTTTAAACGTCTCGTTCGTGCAGATCTGCTGCAGAATGCACACCTTTGGTGTGCGAGACCCCTTAAAGACAATGTTAAGTTGAAAATAGAACAATTGTAACGTATTTGAAGCATAAAATTGACAAACATAAAAAGGTCTCGTTGGTGCAGATCTGCTCTTCAGCTTACCACAGGTTGGTCATTGGACTTGCCGTTGGTTTTTTAACCTCTGGTGTGCCCCGGATTATTACTATTATATTTTGTTTGTTTATTCACTTTGTAATATAAAAAATACATCTTCTACTAAAATCCGGTTAAAAAAAATATACAGTAAAATTTTCGTAAATCGATTTTCCTTAAAAATTGCCACTTTTAGCAACAATCCTCCCATACGCCGAAATTGACGGATGAACGTTGGTGAAACATAGTAGCCCTTTAAAATGTGTTACGTAGGTCTGTGTAATCGAGCAATACTTATTCAAATTAGAAAAATAGTATTATTGTCAGACAGTCGACAGCACATCAACCTTTAAATACGTGAACTGCAATCAGTCACTTTAACTGCGACATTCCAACAAAAATGTAAAGGTTGACCTGCTCTCGACTGTACGTAGAGTTTGAAAGCACGATGCAAACTATGTCACTTTGTTCCTTGAATTTTTTTCTATACAATCCAATTATTACAAATATGTAGGTAAGTGAGATCGCACTATGCCTAAAGCCAACTATTAGCACAAAGGGTTTGTTTAGTCGCACAATGCTCCCTTTTACCGTCTACAATACTTTGAATGCGTGGATTGCCACCAATTTGTACAGTCAAGAACAAAAAGCGAAAACATTTTATAAGTAGTGGGCGTGGTGCGATGTAATGTGTGTGAAGACTTGCAAAAGTTGTCACTGTGCTGCCGATTGTATGGAAATGAAATAAAAGTAACAAAGTGCGATAGTGGGCATCGAACCGCACGTAGCAGCATCCACTGACCTAGAATGTCGCCCTGCGTGATGACGTTGAGGAAGGCCAGCGAGCTGCACTCCTGGCCGGCGTACGCGTCCGTGTAGTCGATGGATTTGAGCAGGTCGCGCACGTGGCGCACGTGGATGCGAGCCTCGCGCATCGTGTACGGCTCCTCCACAACCTGGGAACGCGACAAACTAAACATCGACAGATACATTGAGAACACTTTTGATAGATGGAGAACGCTTTTTTGCACAACCAGAAGAAAGAACACAAAAAAACCGGCCAAGTGCGAGTCGGACTCGCGCACGAAGGATTCCGTACCATTATCTCTACAACATTTGAATATTTCAAGCGTCTACCTGTCACCGTTATTAATATCGAGCAAATGACGGCAAAAAAAATCACGTTTGCTGTATGGGAGCCCCCCTAAATATTTACTTTATTCTGTTTTTAGTATTTGTTGTTATAGCGGCAACAGAATTACATCATCTGTGAAGATTTCAACTGGCTAGATATCACGGTTCATGAGATACAGCCCGGTGATAGACACACAGACAGACAGATAGACAGACGGACAGACAGACAGGCAGACGTACAGTGAAGTCTTAGTAATAGGGTCCCGTTTGGCACCCTTCGGGTACGGAACGCTAAAACATCAAGGAGTTAGTCATAGTTTTAGATAATGCTTAATGCAAACCTACAATAATCTACACAGGTAGGTAGCGTACTTGCGTTTCATACAAAAAAAAATGAAAAATGAAATAGTAATCATTTACACCTATAATGGTGTATGATTACTAGGACATCTTTAGATACGGTGTTTATGGTTTGCATATTTATTTTTCTAATGACATAATGCAATACAGGAACACAATACATAGCACGATAAAGTACAATAAAACTGTTACGCTTGATGGCGATTGGTATGCAACTTGGGTTTCCCTAAAAGCAGTAATTTACATGCAGATACTGTCTGGACATTTATTAACACAATGTGCATTTGTTTAAAAGTATAGCAAAATAAACGGAAAATGGCTCACCTTGATAATTGACCCCTCTTTCAGTCCTTCAATATTCTTCAATTCGGCGAAGTTATCCAATGTCACGCCGTCAAGTTGTAAGGAGAAACATGTTCTGTGACATGTGTCCTCACGGTCCATCAGCACTTGATGGATTTCTTGTACCAATTCCATGCTGGAGACCTAAGAATATTGTATATAGTATTTTCTGTGGTTAAAACGAGCACTAGACGTAATAAAACCGAATGTTAACGGATATTTACTCGTTTACTTTTCCATTTTACAATTTTCCGACGTTTCGGTACTTTTGCAAGTGCCGTGGTCTCGGTAGACTGAGGTGACAGGCGTCTTTTTGAAAGTATTTCCCCCTTGCTAGAAGTGTGACTGTAGATTGAATTTAATTTCAATAACTAATAATCTGTATTTTTGAGTTTTTATAAAATTATTGTAGTGTCAATGTCAATTAAAAAATTTGCCAATATATTTTTGGAACGTAACTTAATAATTTCTGCCGAGGGTAGTAAACTAACAGTTAATACTTTCAAAAAGACGCCTGTCACCTCAGTCTACCGAGACCACGGCACTTGCAAAAGTACCGAAACGTCGGAAAATTATAAAATGGAAAAGTAAACGAGATATCCGTTAAAATTCAGTTTTAATATTGTATATTTTCTGATTAATGTCAAAAGATGTGTACACGTAATTACCTTTAAAGAAGAAAGACAGACTTGTGCCTATTCTATAAATTTTTCAGCCTCTGATCTGGAGAGAACGTCACTATTCTCGAAATTAATGTGAAATGGCTTGTGATCGTCAGGTCATTCCTACAGAATTTGATATAATGTGGCGATGCCTATTCTTCCTACGCAGTAGTGTCCTGAAAACTATAGTGAAATAAAATTACCTGGATATCAAGCGGCTCAGCCCCTGGGCTGACGATCTTGACCGTGAATCCCAAGTCTTGAATAAAAACCACTTCAGCATCCCTTTTCTTGTCATCTTCATCTTCACTGGGGGAAGACTCCCTCTGTTTATCTCCGTTGACAATATCACTGGTATCTCCGTTCACTTTCGTTGTTGCATTTTCAACCTTATTAGACTTATCTTCATCCTGTTTAACTTCAATCTGTTTCTTAGTGTCTTTTTTCTTGTCGTCAGCCTTATCGGTTGCCTTGTTCTTTTTGTTGCTGTTGGTCTCCTTCTTCTTAGAAGCCTTCGTTTCCAGCTTCCTATTTGAAACATTAATAACTGTATCCGCACTATCGTCCGACTTACTCGACTTTGAATCGTCTATATCACTGCCGTTAGAGACTAACTTAGTGTTACTACTACTAATATCACAATCCGAATCTTTTTCCGTGTCACCGTTCAGTACTTTGTCGGAGCCGTTCACTATTGCTTTGGTAACTGTTTGTTTCTCCTCCTGAATTGTTGCTTTATCACCGTCTGTGTTCACGTTCTTTCCATTGAGAATTATCTTCTCTGTTTCTGTAATAAACGTTTCAGATTATTCTTAACAGTTGAGTGATCATTCACGATACGTAACATTAGAGATTCTGAGATAAAGTCAAGTCAGAGGGTTTGGCTGAGACCTTTTGTGCGTGTTAGTACCTTGTGCAAAGTTGGCGGCAGGCCCGGTGACTGTGGGCGAGTTGGGCTTGCGCGCGGCGGCGGCGTAGGAGACCCGGGGGGGCGAAGACACCCCACTGGTGTCTCCCAGACCGCCGCCCTCGTCGTCGGCGCGTCCGTTCGTGCTCGCGTGCCCGTTGCTGACGCCGCCCTTCTTCATATTGCCGGTGCGCTCTACTACAACAAGCAACAGGGAATAAATTGAGGTTCTCCTTGCAGGGAAATTTTCTTTTTGGGGTCTTCTATGCCCCGAGTTTGAAAATGTTCTTGGCGTATAGTCACTTATGATCACGCGAGAAAACGATTACGCGGACTATTTGGTTGTTTCTACGCAAGGGTAGACGTCCTGAAAACACGTGAACCAATTATAGCTGAATTTTGATCCTTCTTGGTGACACCTTAGTGATAATTTTTTTTTACTCTAACTGAGGCTTGTCCAGGCCACCTAAACTGAATTTACGTCTAGAGTAAAACTACACGTTATGGGAGGAGATTTTTAGGCTAAACAGTACGTTTTCTTCCGGCAGTCGGCGGGCCGATGTTCAATCACAAAATAGATAAAAACAGTAGTTCAACTACAAAGAATACAGAATGCCCACAATATTTACTGTGACCAAAACGCCATAACCTTACACACTAAAGCCCTTTGTCTTGTCTAGTATCAGTAAAATACAACACATGGAAGAAACATCTTTGAAGAAACTGTTTTGGACGTCCGCGATACAGGTTTTACCTTGTGCGGGGCCCGCTGTGTATCGCTCATGTAAAAATATTGCTATGGTAATAAATATTTTGTATTTTTTTTGTATGGCAGCAAATGGGGTCATAAGCCGCTAGATGTGCATCAATATTCTCCAATGTAAATAAATGCCCACTTTCTTGAACGGAAACTTCTGTGGCTTCGCGTCGTACGTATGTGGCGTCCCGTGACGGGCGAGCACGTGGTACGCGCTGGCGCACCGCCAGCCATCTCCAGCGGCGAGTCAATAATAGACGCGCAGGGATGCCGCCAACAATAGACAACATCGGCCGGCGGGCGCGGCGTCTTCTGCACCGGACAGAACAACAGCATCGAGTCTGGATGCATACCTCTCTCAAACAAAATCTAGTGCGAGGCATGATGACATTGAAAATCACTAAAATTATGTATTTATTTAATAAGCCTTGCATTGTTGAATACGAAACACACATTTATTTGTTCATTAAGAGCGGAATTGATAATTAATACGATAACTAAAATCTTAAAAAATCCTATATCCGCCATATTAATTAATGTAAACTATATAAATACTCACGTCGAAATGATCTTAATTATAAATGCAGTATTCACAAAAATTAAGTTGAGTACAATGCAATATCCCTGTTGTATGTCGCCTTGCAAGTTTAAGCCAGTTGTATTTTTTTCTGTTTTCTAACGAACACAAATAACTTATTTGGGGTTTGTATTTATGTGTTCCCACACTGCGGGACCGCACACACTTTCGTATTCATATTCATAATCACAAATTATTAAATGGTTTAATAATAATATGTGTATACGAAAGCTTTACCACTAGCTTTGCTATGTTGACTATTTAACTGTGACGTCACTAGCGACGCCATGACACTGGCGAGCGATTCGGTGGGAATTTTAAAACTAGTCTTTTTTTAGGGTTACGTACCCAAAGGGTAAGGGACTAAGACTCAGCTGTCCGTCTGTCCGTCTGTCACCAGGCTGTATGTCATGAACCGTGATAGTTATACAGTTGAAATTCACAGATGATGTACATATTTCTGTTGCCGCTATAACAACAAATACTAAAAACAGAATAAAATCAATACTTAAGGGGGGGGCCCCCATACAACAAACGTAATTTTTTTGCCGTTTTTTGCTCGATATTAATAACGGCAACCGGTAGACGCTTGTAATATTCAAATGCTGTATAGGTAATGGTACGGAACCCTTCGTGCGCGAGTCCGACTCGCACTTGGCCGGTTCTTACTTCTAAACCTTAACTGTGACCAAAAATATGAAATTCATCATCATCATCACCAACCCATAGCAGTCCACTGCAGGACATGGGTCTCTCCCTGTATGGGAGGTTTTGCCGTAATCTCCACACTTGGCAGGCGGATTGGAGATCGCAGTGTTTGGTGGTCTGGTATCACAGGTCAACGCTGCTGCCCGTTCCCTGGTTTTCGTTTTTTAGTCGCCTCTTACGACACCCACGGGAAGTAATGGGGTGGCTCATTCTAGGCCGGATCCACACGGTTTTTCAAAAATTGTCATCATGCCTATGACAAAGCTAGATGCTAACAAAAAGTTATACCACCGCCGTATTCTGCGCTTGCTTGGTAGGAGAGAAAGTTAAGCTGCAGAGTAGGGCAACTGCGTCTACACAATATAAAGCCGCCTTTGTACATGTAATTTCGTATTGTCATATTTCCTGTACTGTTTTTCGTGTGCAATAAAGTATTATTATATAAAGGATGCTACAGAAATACTATGACCGATCGAAAAATGTTAGTAGCGGTTTAATAGCACTCGAATAACACACGATGTATGGGTAGCACTGGTGCACAAATAGGTAGAGACATTGAATTTTGGTAGAGATATGTAAATCTGATATGAATCGCTCGTAGCCCCGGCTGCCTGAGTGATCTTAAACGATCACGAAGGTTAAGCAACACAGGGCGCGTTCAGTGCATGGATGGGTCGCCGTCTATGCCTAACGCTAGTGGCATTTTTCCGAGCGGTTCCGTGCTTCGCAAGGCACGTTAAGCTGTTGGTGCCGGCTGCCGTCGATAGATGGCAGTCGTTAAGCCAAGTCAGAGGCCTTAGGGCGGCTTGACAACTTCTGACAGTAGACGAGCCACTAGTCTACAAGCCTCCACCAATCCGGACTTGGCCCCCGTGGTGGAGTATGGCCTATACCTTCCTCAGGGAAGAGACCCGTGCCCCTCGGTGGGGACATAATGGGTTGATGATGATGATGTAAATCTGTACCTCTGGTACTGTTTAATTTGTGCCTGCAGATTACTACGACGGTGCATCTAATCATTTGTCAAACAGACCGAATCTCTTGGGACTAGTCTAGTTTGTTTGTGAATGTAAGCGGAGTCTCGTTTTGCTTCGATAGTTTCCCAAAGGCCAGTTGACAAAGGAAACTCTTTTCCTCTTGAAACGGTATTTCGAACCCAGCGCAACGTCCAAGGCAGAAGGCATTTTCCAAAATATGGGAGTATAGGATTAGAGAACTAGTCTTCTCGGGTATTTATAGAGAATACTCAACTGGCCCTTTTTGTGGTCTCCAAATATATTTCCAGAGATGGTGCTTCCTGTCACAAAGCGTGAGCTGCACGCACCCAACATGCACCCAAAACTACCCTTATACACACACGGAATTACACGGAAGCAATGGCGGCTACAGTGGTTTTCACCGGAATAAAAAAGTAATGGACAATTGTAACGGATAATTGTATTTAATTATAAATAGTAGGAAAACAAAACTTTAAAAACTACCTTAGCTTTCTGAATAAATTCGAAAACCTGATATTGGAGCAAGTACCGACGGCCTTGAGCTGGACTTTTAATTGCCACTGTGACGATTATCATCAATAGCGCACGGACAATGCGCAGCATACTTTTACGAGCCATCTTTACGTGGAATTAACTAAATGAGACATTTTTAGGGTTCCGTACCTCAAAAGGAAAAAATCGGAACCCCTATAGCATCACTTTGTTATCCGTCCGTCCGTCTGTCTGTCAAGACCCTTTATATCGGGAACGCGTGGACGTATCGAGTTGAAATTAAAACCAATACTTAGGTCTACAGTCCCTTGAAACTGTGCAAAAATATTTGTACTATATATTTGTAATTAAATCACAAAAAAATTGTCTTTTAAATCCGGGAAAAGCTTGGGAAAAACTTCGAAACCTACAAATTTGTACGGAACCCTCGGTGGGCGAGTCCGACTCACACTTGTCCGGTTTTGCATTGCTGGACGCCTATTGCTTATTAAAGTTTGCCTTGGTTTCTAGTACCTAATATACTCACAAGTTGCCTAAAATATCTACTTCATTTAGACTTCAATGTGAAAAGAATGTGCGAAATAGCCTCGGAAAATGACACGAAATAGAATTTGAATGAATTTATATTCAGTAGCCGATTGCTTGTAGTAGATAGATGAGGATTTGGTGGAAATTCGGATGCTCACACGTTTCTTTTTCTTGGCTAATATTTTCGTCGCTTCTGGTCACACCACAAACTTCGTTGATGGCAATTTTAGAATTAAGTTGAATATACTAAAATTATCAAAGCGTGTGAGCTGGGGGCCTGAGAAGATAAACCTTCATATCAGTCAAAACATTTTGATGTTATCTCTCAAGCCACCATAAAACGAGCAAGATAACGAGCACCGCGAAGCGCCCCGACAAAAATCAACTTTTAATCTGTCGTTGAGTCTAACGAGCCAGTTTAACGCATAACTTTACTTGTTTATATAAGCAGCCTATATACGTCCCACTGTAGGGCACAGGCCTTCTCTCAGGGAGAGTGTGGGCTTAATCGCCACGCGTACCCACCGCGGATTGTCGATTTCAAGCGCTGAGGTATGTGAATAGCTCAAACACTCAGGTTTCCTCACGATGTTTTCCTTCACCGTTAGCGAGTGGTATTGCTACTATAACTTCACAAATGTACATAACTTAGAAAACCAAGTCATAGCTATATGCCCGCACTGGGGATCGAACCTGGGTCTGTCGCTTCCAAGTCCGATGTTCTACCCACTAGGCTACCACCGCTACCGCTACTTTACTTGTTTAGGGCCTTAGAAGAGATACTTACACAATACACGCGGTTCTTAATTCATTGCATCAGACTCCGCTAAAGGGACACGCACGACACAATACGCGAGTGGTTATGTGCGTTGCTTTTGCGCACGAATACCGATGCTAACTAATTTACAATTTCAAATACGTACTGGTAGAAGATTATTATAATGATAACACAATTATTGTAACACACAAAAACTGTGCGTTCATAAAATTAGTACTTAACTGCAGGATGCATGTAATTCTCAACTTCCATCCACAAAGTTCTCTCGATAGAGCCGTAAGGCGCACCGGGGCCTTGTGCGCTGTTGTAATGCCGGAGATACATATTTATTAGAATTTGACGTCAAGGTGCATAGGTGACGGCGCAAATGTAGCTGTTTCAAATTCTGATAAATATCGCGGCCACGATGGTTCCTGTGCGACAGTACGAACAGATCAATGAATTATGCAAAGGAAGCACCGCGCACGGCGACGGCCGCCCCTTGAATATTTAACCTTACACTCACACAATATTATTCTCTGTGATTCTTGTCTCCCGGTTCTTAATCTCGCATCGGGGCTGTACAACGTGGAATACTGGGACACCTTTATGTCCAAAAACATCACGAACCCACAAAATTAATAATTTGTGCCTACATGTGGTTTTTGAACTAAAAGAGCCAAACCTGGTCGGACCCTTCCGACAAAAAAATCAAGTAAGTGAATCCGGAATTAAGCAAATAATAGGTACATTTGGTTTGTTTATTTTGTGAGCCGAATGTTATAATTTTTACTTGTCAGTGTCACTATTACTAATACTCACAGATTAAAATATTATTGTCTATAGCTTGTCATGGTGTAATTTGAAATAGCTCCGAAGGAGTTCCGATTCAATCGCAAAGGTCGTACGTAGGTACCTACGATTATTATTGGCGAAGAAGGGCGATGTTAATATCGATCGCGGGATTTGACCCTGCTTACACGAATAGCAATCTAGCTGTCACTGAACCAAACGATGTAGCAAGAACATCCCCTTAGCGGAGTCGAATGCACTCAGCAGTTGCAGCGATTCATCCTGCAGGTCGTCACGCCATGCGGCAATGGAAAGGCTGGCACCATTCCAAATACAACATTGGACAAAGTAGAAAATAAAAACTTAGCTATAAACGAGCGAGAGTTGTCGCAGAGTATACAATGACCGCATCTGACGAAACCGAAGTTACTCATTAATCAAAATCATACCTGCTACAACTTCTGAATATAAATAGGAATACCCCTCGAGATTTATAGCCTTAAATCATTAAATAAAAGTAGGTACACTATAAGCCGACCAAGTGCGAGTCGGACTCGCGCATCGAGAGTTCCGTACCACGGCCATCGGCCACCATATAATATATTTTTCTCAATCATTTAGCAAAATAGTGTATTTTTTTATTCATTTTGGGACCCATGGCCAAGTCACACTTGACCGGTTTTATAATTTTGTTGTCATACTATAGGGACTACACAATAAATCGATGTGACTGCACACCAAATATGACACTTGTTTTTACTTTTACAATAGAACAAAAAAAAACCGGACAAATGCGAGTAGGACACGTGCAAACAGGGTTCTGAACAAATGATTACGAAATAAACATTCGAAATAAATATTTTCTCAAACAACCAAACTGCAAAGTTAAGTTTGTAATATTAAAAACATTATTATGTTCGGTGATTTACCTGAGCAGTAAGACCTTCTCGACAAATTTCACGATTCGAGGTCAACGGGGGGTTATCAAAGACTATAGGTTTTGATAGGTGATCAGATCACTCACAAAAACCTATAGGGTATATACTTCCAGTTGACCTAGAAGTGTGAAGAAGCAAGGTCTTCTTCTTAAATTTCATTACTACATTGAGGAGCTTAGGGCCAACAAAATTTTCTTCCACCGAAACAATCTATTATGGCACAATTAAATACATTTTGACAATAATAAATGATAAGATGGACAAGCAAACAACACGAAGGTCCCGTTCCGATCCGTTAAGTGTTCCGTTTTTCCTTTTAATGGTACGGAATCTTAAAAACTGGAAAGAACGGCTTTCATATAATATAGGGACACCGTTATGTTTTGTTTTATTAATTTTTTGGCAATCCGCCACATATTCTGTGAAAATTTCAACTGCCTACCTAATTGAAGATTTCTGTTACGGTTCAAGAGATAAAGCCCAGACCGACAGACATACGTCGTAGGCATAGTAATAGTGCCAACGGAACGCCACTCGTCGGGTACGGAGCCCTAAAAAATAATAATCTACAATATGATAACGACTGCTGGCAAGGGTTGCAATCGTAGAGCTCGTTCCCACGTAGAATATTCACTCTGCGCTATTTTCAGCGTAAAATTACACATGTCGATGTCGGATCTACGTTAGTTGAGTAGCAACCAATCTAGCATTTATCAAAGGAATCGAAGCCTTATAACAGAGAATCAAATAGGGTTCAAGAGGAACATCACCCGAGATTGTAGATAGTTAGATAGATAAAGAACACTTCATTGCACAACCAGAAGAAAAAATTACAAATGGTATAGAAATCAATGCTTTTCTCGCGCAGGATATGGGTGAGTGAGTATGCTGAATGCTCATCAATGTGAAGTGAATTGAATTGAGAAATAAGCTTCCGTTTGATGACGACGTAACTTAGGTTTTGAAGAGATGAAAAAAATTTTGAAGAGCTCTGCTGAATATACTAACAGGATTTTTTTTCCAGTATTTCGTAGACAGATACCCATGCACTTTAATTCCCAGGTCAAGGTAAAATCATAGAATATGGATTCCGGATGAAATTGTATTATGCAGAACTACGCAATGATTACCTAGTAGGTAGGTAATAACTACCTAGCCATATGTCATCGTTAGTCATCGACTTCGTAAATCGAACTACGCAAGTAGGTAGTCTGGTTAAAAGTAGACGCGACGCGCATACTTTATACTTAGGAGCATGGCAACCAACTCGTCGGATGCAATTTGTGTTCGGTCTGCGGTAGAGTCGAATAGTTTGAATCAAATGAATGGTGTGCGCCGAATAAATTTTATAGCATAACTACACCACATAAATCAGTTATTTTTAATTAAACTAAATAAAGGCCAGACTGGAGCAGTGTTTCTGTTTACTTGCGTAAAAGCTTTTTCAGGCTTATGCAACTGTAAAATTTTTTACGGATTTTCATGGCAATTGGCCGGATAGAAATAGAGCTTGACCTATCTTTACTAGTCGGTAACATAGATGTCAAAGGTCAGGAACAAGTGGTTAGGGGAGACTTAAAACCCTCTAAGGCCAATACAAGTTTTATGATTGGCGTTAGCTACCAATAATAACGGGGACCTTGTACCTAATGTTGTAATAGCAGGTGCAAAGTGCAGATATATTGAAGAGACGGATGGCGCATGTGAGCCACCATGCCATTCAATAACGATGTGTCAATTAGACTCTGTTTGTCAAGGCAAACATAAGTGCATGTTGATAGATCATAAACAATACCATTAGATACAAGGAAATTTACACGCCCTCATAGTTAAATCAGCAATGGGGGGCGGGGCGGCGTAAAGTGAGGTAAGTAGAGTATCTTGTATCCTTTTCAACGAACAGAGGGGGGAAATAAAAAATAACCAATAACCCGACTGCTGAGCATGTTACTACTATGGCGGGACCAACCCAGGTACCTCACATTGAATTTGGGTCCCGCCTGCTCAGTAGTTAGTGCTCTGCAGCCAAGTATGTTGTTGGTTATTTTTTTTTTCAGTTTTTTATTTTTATCTTTTTAGTGATTTTTTATATTTTTCTTAGATTTATGCTGATTTCATAAATCGATTGAGATCTCATTTGTCAAAATCTGAACATTGGTTAAGGAGTTAAGGGGAAACATATAATCGGACATACTTATACTCTTTAGCCTCAGAGCCAGCCACCGCCCACAAAGATTCTTCCGCTTATTTCAAGTTCCAACTTCAAACAATAACGTTTCTTACAATGGACCTATCTCTCGTATGTGTCGTTACTACAATGATTTGAGCAATGACTTTGATATTACCCATCAAACATTCCGGGATTTCAAGAAATTGGTATATACACAGGCAGTATAGTTTATTGAATATTTAGTTATCATTATCATCCTTGTAACATCACCTCATTTTCGATGTAAGCTTAATTTACATATAAATGTTGACCTTACCTACTCGTATAAGTGGTGTACATACACGTAGTTATATCTTTTTATATAACACGATTCTACTATGTTCTGTATGTATGCTGTTGGTGTGCCTTATTAAATAAATAAAATACATACTACGAACCAAACAAATTACCCTCAAAATGGCGTCGCTGTTCAATCTTTACCAGGCTTCAAATATTATATTTTAAAAAATACTTAAAATGTAAAAATTTCTATACTAAGGTAAATGTTGCTTTCCTTTTAGGTTTTAATTTAATTGGCCAAGTTTTTTTTTATGTAGCTTATATATGTCCCATTGAGTGCAAATGACTTCTCCCAGAGAGAGTATGGGCTTACATATCACACGTCTTGCACACGTCCCACTGCGCATTGACAATTTCAAGAAAAAAAAATGAGTTTTTTTTTATGTCTGGTTACCATACATAGCACAGGTTATGCTAGTTTAGGACCAGGACAAGTCGGCTGTCCCAAAAATAAACACATTAGGAACATTTTTTTTTTTAAATTGAGAAAAATCCCTATTGGTTTCTAGTTGGTTCCAGTAACCAATAGTGGAAATATCTCGGGTTTGAAAAAAGAATGTCCCTTACTGTGTTTATTTTTGGGAAAGGCGGAGTGAGTGTTTTGTGTGAAAGTTTTTATTATTAAGAATTCCACCCTTGTAATCTGTATCAAATAGTAAGCCGATTGAATAGCAATTTGGCTTGTTGTCTAGTGGTGCAAACGCAAATTGAGCGGCTAACCACCTCCACCTGCCAAACTGCCACCGCCTTTGTGACGAGCTGTTATCTACGAGCTAATTACAGATTACAGCCGACCGAGATCAAGGCCTTGCGAGCCGCAAATCATTTTTAGGACAGAGGCTCAAGTTATTTTAATTATTAATCTTAAGTTTTGTTCGCAGTACCGCGTTTATGGGCAAGTTAGGTCACTATGTCAAACGAATGGATTGAATCTAGGAAGTAAACGGCGATGAAAACTAGGTAAACATCAATCAATCAGCGCGTATTTGTCCACTGCTGGACACAGTCCTCCCCCAAAGGCACGCCACTTCTTGTTGTCCTCGGCTATGCTCATCCAGCCGCTGGCAACAATCTGCCTCAGATCGTCGGTCCAGCCAGCTGATGGGCGTCCTACGCTGCGTTAACCACTCCGTGATCTCACACCTTAATTACTTCATAAGTAAGTTTACAAGAAATATCGCATCAAATATGCTTAGAGATAGAGTCAAGTGATTGTGATACTGAATTCGCGCTAATAATGTATCTATCACATATTAAGTCCAGTCAAACCTTCAAATTATTTATTGCCACTAAGAGTAAACCATTCCAACTATTTAAATACACAGACTTGAGGCGCATTGGAGAGCTTGGCTGAGTTTACACATTTCTAAATTGAAAGGTCACGATCTTTCGACAAAACTTGAGATACGGAATTCCACATTGTAGTAGTATTTATTTTTGAGAAAACCCGCTAAGTGCGAGTCGGACTCGCGCTAAAACACATTTTTGCTAAATAATAAAAAAAATATGTTATGTGGTGGTAAGTTGTCCTGTTTTTATAATCTGTTGGGCAAACGGCTATAATAACATAAGCTCACGCCTGCTGGGCAGGCAGAGATCAGGGTCTGCCACTTGCACTATCCTGACAGATCTCTTTCGCTTCATCAAGATTAACTTGTCGTTGCATGCACGCATGTCGTTGGTTTCGGGTACTTTTTACCGCCATAATCTAATTAAAATCTCGTGTCACAGTGTTTGTTATCGAACTCCTCCGAAACGGCTTCACCGATTTTCATGATTTTTTTTGTGGTCTGAAGATAGGTCGTAGGCTAATTAATAGTGCAAAACACGCAGACATAACAGGGACTCAGCACTCTTCGGGTACAGAAACCTAATATTTTTTCTTCGAATCGACAGGAACTAGGTGTAAAGAAACCAGGTTGATCGGAATCTCTGGAATTACCCTCTTCGATTCGATATAAGTTCTCGATTATAAATCATAAAACTTCTTCGCAAGTTCCCTCATTCTAATTTGAAAATTGCGAAAATCCCTATGTACGTCCTAGTCACAGAACAGAGAGACCTACTTATCCCAGTACCTATACTTAGATACTCCCAATCTTCGTCGTAGTTTTTTCCTCTGTAGTCGTAGGCACGTAGTATGTGACAATTTCTTATCATTGACGCAGTAGAAATCACGAACACAAACCTTATCGTAAACTAACATTGATATATCGCTTGACAACCAAGCCTCTTTAATTTCATAAAATATTTTATTTTTAGCTTTTTCCCATATACTATAGTCAGTTTAACAAGCATATTGTAAGAAACAATGGCGTTGGAGTGACTTTTATAACATAAGTAAGAACCTACCGTTATGTGTGTGTCTCGGAACTACCTACCCGGTCTTCGATAACGGACAAAAACTTCGTTTAACTCAATCGATCAACAAGAGCGTCTCATAAAGAGAACTCGACATCGCTACTGAAATATCAATGCAGCAGTGCCGGCTGAGCCTTAGGGTCTTCACCCTGGACTAAATACTGACGAAGTGGCTTGATAGTTCGCCAACCTCTCTGTTCATTGTGTCATTTTTCACTCACAGTGACAATTCCAGACTAAATTAAAATTCTTGGTAACTCTACCCAGCTCACACCAACGGAGCTTTACGAGCACTAACATGATATGATACACGCTACACATATATCACACGTGATAAGCACATGTTATGTTAGTGTAAGTAAGAGCAAGTATTCCCCCTTCCCCCGGACCTCTGAACAGATCAGACGTGTTCCAAGTTGTGTTATTGCCATTTTAATTATTTAAATTTTAATAAAGATTAGCGTTATTACAACATTTAAATAAGCAGTGAATAATAGGACCGCAGAAAATCAAGGAGTTATTCTACACTGCCCGCTGCGCTACACGCACGTCGATATCGGCTTATTACGGCGCTCACTCACACGCCAATTGCCATTCACAAGTAAGATCAACACTTTATTGAATAACAATCAAACACAGTTTGCGCATACATGCGTAAACCCAACATCAGAGTAACGCATCTATCACCTTTTTACGCACAAGAAAAAAGAGACCGATACATCTCCATCAGTTACGACTACCAAGATACGTAATATCAATTAATGAGGGGTCACCCTTGAGTGGACGGAACTTGAATCTGTACTAAATCGTCGCATCTCAACCAATTTCACTGACCCTCACGGACTGTTCGCTGCATCTTCGCCCATACAGATTGCTAACCATCTATACTCGCCTGGTACTCTGGAGTTCGTTAAGACTAGCTAGGACAACGGTATTGGGCATCGTTTTTGCGCTTCTTGGTGGTATAAAATGTATACTAAACGCACGCCGCCTCCTTCGCCCACCCCGTCTATACCACGACCAGAACTACTTGCAAATGACACCACGCAAATTGGCTCTACGCCGGCACAAATTAAAAACATTGCTGCGTTGGAATCCATGATGCCATCCTCGTCCTCATTTCTGCGGGATCCTAACCTGCTGCATCATTCGGATTCAGTCCCCGATCTACGCGCCATGGTTACAAATGTCGCGGAGCGGAAAAAGAGGAAAATTGAAGAGTCTGACTTTAACATAACTAATCAATTGAAGGACATGTTAAAAGTATTATCAGAAGAGCAAAATAAGCACTTCAAAGAGTTACAAACTACTGTTAATGATCTTAGAACACAAAACGAAATCCTGACAAAAAGTGTCGAAACAATATCGAATAAATACGATGACTTTTTGGAAAAAATTCACAAGATAGAATCTGAAAGAAAGGAGGATAAAAAGATGATAAGCTACCTTGAAGAGAAAATAGAAATACTCGAAAGGAAGACACGACTTACGGGAGTGGAGTTTAGAAATGTCCCTAAGGCGCAAGGAGAAAAAAAGGAAGATGTACTAAATACCGTTACAAAGGTCTTAAAAGTCCTGAACATTGATGTCCAATCAAATGAAATTAAAGACACCTACCGATTAAACTCTAAGGACTCTGACGCTCCACCCATAATAACGGAATTTACCACTGTGTTTTTACGTGACAAAGTGTTGAAAAAGGTGAAGGAATTCAATAAAAAGAAAGGAAAAGGAGAACGACTAAATACCAAACACATCAATCCACAGGCTCCAATGAAGCCGCTTTATGTATCAGAAACATTAACTCAAAAATCCCAAAGACTCTTTTATCTGGCAAGGATGTTCCAGAAAACGCATGGCTACGACTTCTGTTGGACCTCTAATGGCACTGTGTATCTGAGGAAAAAAGAAAACCTACCTCAAACTAAGATAACATCGGAAGCAGACATTGAGCTACTTAAACGTACAGAATGACTAGGATTAGCGTTAAAGTTAATTTTTTTTTGCTTTTTATGGCTTTTTAAATATTATATGCATGTTATACATATTTTTATATATTCTATTTACACTTTAAAAAATCCTAAATCAAATATAATACACATACAATCACACATACTTTTTTACACACCCAAATATACGTTGAACAACACATTCCCTTTTTATACATCTACAAATAAAGCTAAATCCACACACTATACAATTAGAATTTCCTTAAATATTACCAGCTATCCCACAACACTGACCTTTTATCATGATAAAATATTTTATCGCTATAAATATGGATAGGTTTGATTTCATATCTCAAGACGTTGATAATTTCGCTATTTCACGTGCTCACGAATGTAATATTGAAGAATGCAAAAATGTACTACCATACATTAACAACAAAAGATTTACATTACTTACGCAAAACATACGGAGTATAAATTGCAATATGCCGGGTTTCGAAGTTCTGCTTCACAAGTTAAATGTTTCCTGTGACTTATTAATTTTAACAGAGTGTTGGTTAAAAAATTCAGGCAATCCTCCAAAGTTGAAAGGCTATATTTCATATTATACAAGTAAAAACAATAATCAAAATGATGGTGTAGTCGTCTATGCTAATGAAGAACTGACAGTAGCAGTAGAAGAACCTGCATCTGTCTTAGAAAGTAACTGCCTACTGATAAAAATAGGTCAGGATCAAGCTATTATTGCTATTTATAGGTCACCATCGTATAGAAACATTGACCCATTCTTAAAATCATTAAACGAACTTCTTCTATCTCTCGCATCTTTTAAAAGCATTATAATTGCAGGTGACATTAATATAGCTATAAACCAGGAAAAACTTGACGACTCAGCAGAACGTTATCTCACCCTCATGTCCTATCACGGTCTTCTACCGGCACACACCTTTATTACTAGAGATATAAGTGACACCTGTCTCGATCATATTTTACTTCGAAGTAAATATAAATCCACTACTATTGTAGCTCAAACTACTTTAACGGATCATAAAACCGTTATTTTCTGTATGGAATGCAAACAAAATCGTAACATTGCAATAGCTTATCACAATAAAATTGACCGAATAGCACTTCAAAATGACATAATTAATATAGATCTTGGTCCCGTATACACTAATAATGATCCTGATACAGCAATGACATATTTAAGTGAAAAAATCCAATCAGCAATTCAAAAAAATACAACCACTGTAAAACTATCCACACGGAAACGCATTATCAAGCCGTGGATTACCGCGGGCTTACTCAGGTGTATTAAAAATCGCGATCGGTTACATAAAAAACAAAAGCATTCTCCAAACAATGAAATTATCAAGTTAACATATACTAGATACCGGAATTATTGCAATGCATTATTAAAAAAAATTAAAAGGGATTATGAAAGGGATCTAATATCTAAGGCTGGAAATGATAATAAACAATTATGGAAAGCGATAAAAGAAATTATTAATACAGCTAAGATAAAAAAGACTCCACTTGAATTATTAAAACAATCCGCTTCTCCTAATCAATCTGTGAATGAAATAAATGAATACTTCATTAATGTTGGGATGAAATTAGCAGAAAGAATTGATAAAAACAAACTTACGACCAGTACCAAGCAATCAATTGTTCGTCAAAACCTGAAGTCGAATCCGAATTCATTCGTATTCCTCCCTACAGACGAAGAAGAAATAGAAAGTCTATTAAATGGTCTAAAAAATGACAGCTCCGTTGGTTATGATAAAATCTCAAACAAACTTTTAAAAGAATTTAAGTTATTTATTGTTCCTCCTCTTACACACATTTTTAATAATTGTATCCAATTTGGCGTATTTCCCACAAACCTAAAAAAATCAATTGTCTCTCCAATTTACAAAAGCGGAAATAGAGACCTTATGCAAAACTATAGACCAATTTCGATTCTACCATCCTTATCAAAAATTTTAGAAAAGATAATTAATAACAGATTGATAGTCTTCCTAGAGAGGAATAACCTCTTATCAGAAAATCAATATGGTTTTCGTAGAGGTAAATGTACAAATGACGCAGTCCTTGGCTTGACAAATTATATTGCCTCGAATTTAGACAATGGCAAAAAAGTGCTAACAATATTCTTGGATTTAGCCAAGGCCTTTGATACGGTCTCTGTCTCCCAGTTGTTAATAAGATTGGAACAAATTGGTGTGAGAGGTAACGAAATCAATATTTTTAAAAGTTATCTCAGTGACAGAACCCAAAGTGTCAAGTTAGGTGCATATGTTAGCGATGAGCGCGCTATATTACACGGAGTCCCGCAAGGAAGTATACTGGGGCCCACGCTGTTCCTAGTGTACCTAAATGAACTGCTTGAAATAAAACACAATGGAAAAATTATATCGTATGCTGATGACACAGCCTTGTCTTTTTCGGGTAATACTTGGGAAGAGGTCTATAATACAGCGCAAACTGAATTCACTGGTGTAAAGGAATGGCTTCAAAATAATACTTTAACTCTAAACATTGATAAATCTAAATACATTACTTTTGCAATTCGAGAATCGGCCGCACTCAACCCTAACCTTAAACTAATCGCACATGACTGTTCATCTCCCCGGTCACAAAGTTGTCCCTGTCCAATTTTAGAAAAAGTTAAATCTATAAAATATCTTGGTATAATGATTGATAAAAATTTAAATTTCAAAGAGCATATTGCACTTGTCAGTGCACGTATCCGTAAATTAATATATGTATTTAAGAATCTTCGCCATGTACTTGATCCAATTCGCATGAAGCAAACGTACCTATCACTCTGCCAATCACTGATTACATATGGCATTACCTCTTGGGGTGGCTCTAACAAATCATCCTTAAATCAATTGGAAATCTCCCAAAGAGCCGTACTTAAAGTGTGCACATTTAAGCCCTTCTTTTTCCCCACCTCAGAACTTTACAAATTCTGCGAAGTCCTAACAGTGCGTCAACTCTTTCTGCGTGATATAATTACTAAACAACATTCTAAGCTAATTTTCGACCTTTCACAAACGGCAAGTCGTAGAAATGTTAATGTCTGCAAATTCAAACGCCGTTTTCGCACCTCTTTTAGTCAACGATTTATTGAATTCCTGGGTCCTTTTGTTTACAATAAGGTTAATAAAGTGATCAATATCTATCAAAAAAGTAAATCTGATTGTAAGCGGATGGTTTCAAAGTGGCTTCAACAATTGACTTACGAAGAAACAGAAAATATAATTTCGGTTTTAAAATAGAACAAATATCAGCAGGTTAAAAGGGAAAATAATAATTCATATTGATTAGTTTACCAACTACTTTAACACCTATAATATAATACAAACAACACACCCTCTCTACACACACACACACACACACCTACACACACACACACCTACACACACACACACACACACACAAAGAGAGGAACAAATAACTTCTATTAGTTTGATTTTGCTTTTGTTTTTATTTATATAAATTAATTTTCTAAGCAATAGATTATAGCTACGATCACTTCTGTAACTAGAAACTGACCCATCTCATCGGGGAATTGGCACTGCTTGCTATAATACAGGTGTCCAGCCTAGCATAGCAACAGAAGCTAATATAATATATATGATTCATAAACTAGTTGTAATTATAAATTGTATCAACTCTGTACGATTTGTGGAAATAAATATATTCTTATTCTTATTCTTAGTATGGCATTTCCACTGAAGCGGGAGTTTACTTTGCGCCCACTACAACTACAACTGAAGTGGGCAAGGAAGAGAAGTGTGAAAGGCACATTCGTGAGAAATACTGAAACCACTATTTCTCATTATTATCAAAATTATTTCTGGAAAGCCCAAAAAAGGTTCCTACAATACGAAACACTCAAACCATATTTTTTTTTCCTTTACCCAAATTATTTCTAAAAACTCCGGAAAAGATCTCTACAGGTAGAACTGTTGACTTTTTGTAGTATGTTATTTAGATAGCACAAGACCTATGGAGCGAGCCATTCTATGCCAGAGATCAGACTCGAAAATCGGGTCCCGTCAATGTCGTACCTAATGTCGTCAACGACGCTGGACGAAGGTCAACTAACGGCATTACATGTACCGTTCTTACTATGGACAGTAGAATGAAGCTAGCAAATAGGACTGTGGAGAGGCTGGAATGTAAATGGGGATGAGAGATGTCGAAGTCGACGCGGGGGTCCTTTTTTGTCACGTGGGATAGTCATTAATTAATCAACGACCCGTCATGTTTCTGTCACTGCTGAGTTTATGAATACCCATAAACTTTCCTGAACTAACAACAAGCATCATACTATTCATATCTTAGGTGACGGGCAGGTCTTTGCTACTTAACTGCTAAAACTCAAAAACGTTCTAGGTTTTTGGTGCAACGCAATTGCCAATTAAAATAATAAAAAAAAAACCGGCCAAGTGCGAGTCGGACTCGCGCAAGAAGGGTTTCGTACCATTATTTGTTTCGTACAACATTAGACACAAAGGTCGGAAAAAAACGGCAAAAAATCACGTTTCTTGTATGGGAGCCCCCCTTAATTACTTATTTTATTTTAATTATTTATTTTTGATGCGAATATAGAACTAAATATTCTGTGAATATTTCAAGCATATTAATATCGAGCAAAAAACGGCAAAAAAAATACGTTTGTTGTATGGGAGCCCGCTTAAATATTTATTTTATTCTGTTTTTAGTATTTCCTGTTATAGGGCCAACAGAAATACATCATCTGTGAAAATTTCAACTGCCTATCTATAACGGTTCATGAGCCTGGTGACAGACAGACAGACGGACAGTGAATTCTTTGTAATATGGTCCCGTTTGGCAACCTTCGGGTACGGAACCCTAAAAACACGTAAAATAGGTGTGCAGCAGATGTACCTAACTTCCAGTGCACAGGAAAATAAAATGGATGATGTGGTTTAGTCAACTGGTTTAGGCGGGTGATATCACCTTTATAAGTGGGCTTCATTTGTTGGGCGGATTGGTTCGCACTGGCGGTAACAAGAATCAACAGCTTTATTGGGCTCTCAGCTCTACATAAGTGGTGTGCCTGATGTGCCGCTGGGAATATTTCCAATTCCCAGTAATTTACGCATGGGAAGTTAACTCATCATGGATGTATATAACTGCCTATGATGATAATAGGTACTCGTACTCGAAATTCGAAGAGCAGATTTTGGGTCCGTACACAAAACTGCGATGCGACGTCGCATCGTAAAAATCTGCGATCTCGCGCGACGCATCGCAAGAACTTGCGAATTGATTCGCATCGGCGTTCATAATAGTCATAAATGGATGAACACAAAATGTTCTTTTTTATCTCTTTCTTGTATCATCATAGCAATAACGGAAGTGAGCACTTCTTTTTACGATCCATTTCACGACCTAGTTTACAAAATACGTTCAGTATGGTTGACGGTCATCGAAGGAATGGTGACCCGAATCGTGGAAGGGGGATGCCCGTCAATTCGTGTCGCAGTTTTCTTCGTTGCGATTTTGCATCGCGCCGATTCCGATTCGCAGTTTTGTGTACGGAGCCTTTATATAGAAATAGGCACAGGCAATTTTGGTAATATTCAGTACCAATAGGTAAAAATCGTAAAAATCTGCGAGCTCGCACGACGCATCGCAAGAACTTGCGAATTGATTCGCATCGGCGTTCATAATACCTAGTAATAAATGAATGAACGCAAAATCTTCCTTGCTTCTTTTTCCTGTACCTCCTTAGCAATAACAGAAGTGAGCACTTCTTTTTACGATCCATGTCACGACCTAGTTTACAAAATACTTTCAGTACGGTTGACGGTCGTCGAAGGAATGGTCACCCGAATCGTGGAAGATGCCTTGCCGCACGATATCGCATCGCAGCAATTCATGTCGCAGTTTTCTGCGTTGCGAATTCGCGTCGCGCCGATTTACAGTTTTGTGTACGGAGCCTTACTCACTGGGCCACCAAACTTTGAGGGCTATTTTGGCGAACCAGAACAAAGAAATCCAGCTCACGGTAATTCACGAACATACTAGATTTAATAACTCCATTGCTCACGAACGTAGTTTTTGTAATGTCAAATTGAAAGTCACGCAGTAGCTTATGAATTACAATCCATGTGCACCGAATGTTAAATTATTAATACATACCTATATCATAATGTGTGTGAATAATTACTGTCAGTTGCTGAACCGAATAGAGTTGTGGACCTAAAGCAGGAACTAAGGAACTAGGAGATGGTTCTAGTTCCTTTTGGTTTCTATAACTAGATCGATTGATCTCGCTGGTGAACTATTATGAACAAGGTTGGTAAGCAGAAAAAAGCTGACAAAAAACGATGATGGCAGTTATAAAAAAAATGAGAATGATAAAACTGATGAATAATATCACCATAACCAGAGTCAGTATTAGTAATATGGATGGGAGTGATTTTTTCCCTTTTTCTTTCAGAATAAATTACCCCTCAACACTGATAACTTGTTGAATTTTCAATTCAATATAATAAAACCGACCAAGTGCGTGTCGAGCCACGCGCAGTGTAGGGTTCCATAGAAGGAGGGGTTTTTAACTGTTTTACAGAACTATCAACTCCATCAAAGTAATTTTCAATGGAATTTGTACGAAGTTTTCCTTTTATAAGTTGGTCGAATATTACTCGTTAACTTGTAAAGCCTACTTACCCGTGATAGTTTTCCTTTAAAGTTCATTATTATATTGTGCTTCTGCTCTGAATTTTTTCACGTTTCTACAATCAAACATTTAGCCAGACAGACGGACTGACAGAACGGACGGATATGGCGAAACTATAAGGGTTTCTTGTTGACTGCGGAACCCTAAAAAAACTAATGTCAATTAAATTTTGAGGCCATTTTATATTCCATTTCATTCGACATTTGGCGCCCAAAAGTTTCACTTCAAATACATTTTCATTTTCATCATCATCAGCCTATGCTTGTCCACTGCTGGACATAGGCCTCTCCTATTGCACGCCACTGAGCACGGTCGTCGGCTACTCTCATCCAGCTCTTGCCAGCCGCCCTGCGAAGATCATCGCTCCACCGAGTCTGAGGACGTCCTACACTACGTTTACCGATTCGCGGTCTCCACTCAAGAACTCGTCTACCCCATAGTTTATCAGTTCTTCGGATAATATGGCCGGCCCATTGCCACCTCAGCATGGTAATTCGGTGGGCTATGTCGATGAATTTGGTTCTCTGTCGGATCACCTTGTTTCGAATTCGATCTTTCAGAGAAACCCCGAGCATAGCCCTTTCCATAGCACGCTGAGCGAGTTTAAATTTGTGGACCAGCCCCACCGTAAGTTTTGGCACCGTATGTCATGACGGGTAGGACGCACTAATTGAAAACTTTCGTCTTGAGACTCTGAGGGATTGGCGATGTGAAGACTCGACGTAGTTTCCCATACGCCGCCCAGCCTAGCTGTATTCTTCTATTGGCCTCATTTACCCACTAATATTATGACACCACTTATGATAATAATATAATGCTGCAGTTTCATCTTAGACTAAATTACTTTGCTTTTAAGTCAGTTGCAAAAATTTTTATCACATTTTTTTAGGTCAGCAGGCTGCTTTTCTGATAAGGTATCATTATCAACCAGTTTAAATTGTGACATGATTTAGCTTTGGATGACTAACTGCCGGTTAGGGTTCCGTAGTCAACGAGAAAGCTGAAATTTGGCATAGACACATATAAACCTGTAGAATTATAAAAGGCCGAATAAAATCTAAAAAACATTTTTTTTTTAGTATCTTCCCTTAACCTAAACTAGGGACACATTTTTTTAAGAATAGGAAAGCTGCCTTTATCTAGCCGCCATATCTATCAGTTACTGCATTGATAATTTCACTAACTAAATATTAATAAAGTATTTTATAGGTAGGTAGTTTATTTTAAAATTGGGTATTTGACAAAATATCAAATGAGTTATACTTTTAAAACGGAATTTTGTATGAAAATACTGGCTTATGACGTCACATTTCAGAGCACTCTTTTTATGTTTAATCTATTTAAAAATTGTAACAACGAGTAATTGACGAAAAGCGATACATTTTCGGAGATATTTTGTAATTTTTGTTTTAATCGTGCATATGAAATAATTTATTGTTGATCGTGTCAAATACCGTATTATTATTATTTTAGAATAATAAACTTTATACAGTGTTATCACCAGCAACACCTGCTCTTCTATCACGTAACTGTCCACTCTATCGGGTTAACCATTTCCTATTAACCGTATCAAAATATGTATGTATTTGACAGTTCCATATCGTGGAGGGCTTACGTAGTAGCGCCCCAGGACATACATTTTTTATTCTAAGCATAGGTCAAGTGACCAGACAGACGCCATTGTGTCTGAAAGATATCATTTAAGTAAAGTTGCACTCTTCATATCATTATTTTTTTGCAGGATTTTAAGGGTCCTGTACACAAAGGGTAAGGGATATTAGTATCTTATCTTAAAGTTGTCGTGCGGGGGCCGACCAGTTAGTCGGCGACACTTCGACCCAGTGGGATCTGTTGTGTCTGCGTCTTGACCTTGCACCTAAGCCTAATCGAAGATGTACCTACTCAACGAGGTCGGTCACGCCCTTTAGGGAAAGGTGCCTAAAGTATTCTGGTTTGGGGTAAGCCATACCCAGAAGACTCATTCTTTTTCCCCGGCAAGGACATCGCAGTCGCACAGTACGTGTACCATCGACTTCAATTCAAAGCCGCATGCTATGCAAGTGTCATCTTGACATAACCCCATTCTGCAGTTGTGTCCCTGTAGGGAAATGCCCCGTCAGAGCACCAGTAAGCGCCCTCGCGCGACGTCGTCCTCCTCGCAGAATTAACTTTGCTGAGCCCGCGATTTCTTCACCAATTAAGTTTTTAGAATGTTGCAGTCCTTCAGTGGCTGCCCATTCGCGTTTGTGCATTTCATTGGCCTCAGCTTTGATAGCACAGTTGATGGTGCTCAATGAGAGCCCCACGCATGGTTCAGGACCGTCGCCAGCTCGTCAGCTGCCTAATTGCCCATGTGTCCCGCGTGCCCAGGGACCCAGACTATTTGTACCCTGTTGTCGCAGCCCAGTTTATTTAGGGTCTTGACACAGTTAAGCATCAGCCTTGAAACCACCACCCGGGATTTTAGGGCCATGAGCGTCGCTTGGATGCCACTGAAAATGCGAACAGTTTCGTTTTTAACATTCCTGCCTATATTCTCCTGAGTGCAGGCAATCATTGCATAAGATTCTCCTTGATATACTGTTGCATATTGCCCCAAGACTGAAACTTCCTTTGAAGCCCTCTGCATAGATGCCAGCACCAGTGCCAGATGGTATTTTTGACCCATCAGTAAACGATGTAATTCCTGTAATTTTAAGACCACATCTCTATTCTTCCCTGTTGGGGATGTAGATGCTGTATTTCGAAGTAAAGATGTGCACACGTGACATTTTATCACTCCCCATGCACATAATTCTCTATTACTAAGACTCCGCTGCCTGTCCGTCTGTCACCAGGCTGAATCTCATGAACCGTGATAGTTAGACAGATGAAATTTTCACAGATTATGTATTTCTGTTGCCGCTATAACAACATATACTAAAAACAAAATAAAATAAATATTTAATTTAACATACAACAAACATGATTTTTTTGCCGTTTTTTGCTCAATTTAATAACGGCAACAGGTAGACACTTGAAATATTAAAATAATTATTTTTGGTAAATAACACAATTAATTAGCAGAGAGATAAAGCTGATATGTATTTCGATAGACAGATAAAAATGGATTGACTATTATAAGAATATTTAAATAAATGTCAAGTGTTTAGATTGCCAGTTACTGTAAAAAGAGATTTTCAACACCTCCCCGCAATGTAAACACCCTATTAAAGTAATACACCAATATGAAAATAACACACACTATAAATATAACACACACTCCAGAGTCTTCAGGTAAACTAACTACTTACTATCAAACAAGCTTAACAAAAACAAGAGACAGATGACACATTATGTTAGACCTAAACCCTTAGAAAATTTTACAAGTTTAAGTTTAGGCAGAAGTTTTGTTAAGGCGTCTGCAATGTTTTCATTAGATGATATGAAACTAATACTAAGTAGTTTGTCTAGTAGCTTTTCGCGAATGAAGTGATATCTGACATCGATATGCTTTGTGCGTGCGTGAAATGTGTTACTTTTGGTGAGTTTTATAGCGCTTTGATTATCACAGTTAACTGTGATTGGATGAACTACTCCGAGGATTTCAGAAGCAAGACATTTGAGGTAGATTGCCTCTTTGCAAGCCTCCCCGATAGCCATGTATTCGGCTTCAGTAGTTGACAAGGCAACCGTTCGCTGTTTGCGGGATTCCCAAGAGACGGCTCCGCCGCACATCTTGAACACAAAGCCCGTGTATGACCTTCGGTCAATGATATTGTTGCCATAGTCTGCATCAGCGTAGCCAACTATGTCCTCACTTTCTTTTTTGTCGAAAGTAAGTTTAAGATTTTTGGTACCCTTTAGGTACCTCAGTACTCGTTTAGCAGCCTTAAAGTGTACCTCCCCGTAATGTGCCTTAAATTGGCTTAAAAAGGAGACTGCATGCGATATGTCCGGTCTCGTACCAATGGAAATGTACATTAGACTGCCTATAAGCTGCTGGTAGGGTAAGTTCAAGTTTTCGTCTTCTACTCCGGTTGGATGTATAAGTTTAATACCAGGTTCCAATGGAGTAGTGGTAGAAATTGCGTCAACCATATTGAATTTATCTAGTAAAGATTCAATATATTTGGTTTGGTCAAGCGTAATAGTACCTTTCTTGATATCTTGATGAACTCGCATTCCTAAGCAATCTTTGCATGCGCCCAAATCTTTGATTTTAAATATCTTGCTTAGTTCGGATTTGAAATTTTCTTTCATTAAATCATTATTTGAGACAATGAAGAAGTCATCGACGAACACAGCTACTAGTAGGAGATCGTTATCATTCCTTTTGTAGTAGATACAGTGTTCAGTTTGCGTCTGTTTCATTGATAAGGTAGTCAAGGCCTCTGACAGTTTTAAGTTCCATTGTCGTGGCGCTTGTTTAAGTCCGTACAATGACTTTTTTAGTAAACAAACCTTCTGTTTATGATCAGTCATAAATCCTTCCGGTTGCTCCATGTATATCTCTTCTTCGAGATCACCGTTTAAGAAGGCTGTTTCCACATCAAGGTGGTCTACTTGTAAGCCTTTCTTAGCGGCAAATGCCATAAGAAGCCTGATAGACGAAAGCCGAGCAACTGGAGAAAAAGTTTCCCCATAGTCAACACCATAGACTTGTGTGAAGCCTTTAGCTACAAGTCTTGCTTTGTATTTGACTATTTCTCCGCTCGTATTTTTCTTCAACTTGAAAACCCATTTACTTTTGATAGGTTTCCTGTCTTTAGGTCTATCTACCAAAACCCATGTGCCATGTTTCATAAGTGAGTTATATTCTGATTTCATGGCTTCTAACCATTCTTCTTTATTCTGATCTTCCATGGCTGATTTAAATGTTTCAGGTTCGTTGGAAGTCAGGTACAGAGAGTCGTATGCGTTTTGACAAAAACGAACTGGGGGATGACGCTCTCTGGTGGGATATCGCCTCTCATTTTCAGCATTTTGTGGTGATTCTGCAGGGACAGGATTAGTTTCTGCGTCCGTAAATACTTCTTGAGTTTCCTGTTCAAGGTCTGCAGATTCCACATTGGCTGGTTGTTGAGGAATATTGTCTTCTTCACCATCGGGTTGTGACGATGAAGACTGTACGGAAGTTGGTATTGTAGTAGGAATGTTAATAAAATTTGGAGCTAGTTCTTCTTGAACGATTTGCTGATCTTGCGTGTATTCAGTATAGGCACGATCTTCAATAAAAGCGACATCTCTGGCTACTATAGTCACACGAGGGTTCTGGGGATCAATAAGGCGGTAACCCTTACTTTCCGTGCTGTAACCGACAAAGATATACTGCTTAGTCTTTGAGTCAAGTTTAGCTCGTTTTTCTTTGGGAATAAGCACGTGAGCTTCACACCCGAATACTCGTAGGTGTGATAAATCAACTTTCTTCCCAGACCATAATTCCTCTGGGATTTTTCCACGTAGCGCTTGAGTTGGGGAATGATTTTTCAAGTAAATAGCAGTGTTGACTGCTTCACCCCAATAGGCTTTAGGTAAATTAGAGTCGTATAACATAGACCTAGCTTTTTCTATGATTGTTCTATTGACTCTCTCAGCTTTAGAGTTGTGCTGAGGAGTGTACGGGACTGTAGTTTGGTGAATAATCCCACACCGTTTCATGAAGTCGATCATTTGTGTGTTGACATACTCACGGCCGTTATCTGAGCGTAAGATTTTCAACTTTTCACCTGTTTGATTCTCTACCAGGTTTTTGAATTCTTGAAACTTAGTAAAAACTTCGCTCTTACATTTCAGAAAGTATCCAAAAGTTTTACGGGTATAGTCGTCTGTAAATGTAAGAAGATATAGAGCACCTCCAAATGAATGCGTACTCATTGGTCCGCATAAATCAGAATGGACTAATTCTAACTTTTTGGTACATTCTGAAGTAGACTTTTTAAATGGCTTTTTTGACATTTTGCCTTGTAGGCATGACACGCATGTGTCAAACTTGTCAGTGTAATGTATGCCCTTATTTTCATTTCGAAGAATGTTCATGGCGTTAAGATGTAGATGAGCCAAGCGCCTGTGCCATAATAATGCATTATTATTGCTAGCTGACATGTAAGCTTGAGGATCTTGAGGTAGATCCAGCTTGTACATACCATTGTGATTGCACCCGGTTGCTACTACGAAGCCAGAAAGTTTACATTGGTCTTTTAATAGTATAGTAGCACCCTTTTGTGAAAACACAACTACGTAACCATCTTTGACTAGGCTACTTACAGATAATAAGTTTTGACCTACTTTAGGAACGTACAGAACATCCGAAAAATGATTTATAGGGCTAGAATTAGGGAGCTTGACAGTACCTTTACCCTCTGCATAAATAGTTTCATTGTTGGCAACGGTGATGGGCTTGATAAGTGGGTTAAGAACCTCAAACCAGTCCCGTCGGTTGCTCATGTGAGAACTAGCGCCAGAGTCGACAAGGAAGTAGGGTGTGTCTGTAGTGGGAGAGGAATGAGTTAAAGATGATAAAAGTGTAACCTCAGCTGTATAATTTGACGCCTGAACAGACTCAGATTGTTTGTTTGAAATGTCACTTAAACGCTTTCTGCAAACAGAGAAATGATGGTTAGGTCTCTTGCAATAAGTACAGAAGATGGTCTTCTTGGGGTCCGATGACTTGGAGGACGACGGTGGCAATGATGAGGAGACAAGTGCATTTTGTTCGTCATTTGACGATCGCTCCACTTCTTGTAGAAGCTTCGTTGCCACTGCATCACCTGTTATCGGAGCTCCAGAGTGTTCGAGAGCCATTACAAGCGGTTTGTATTCATCAGTTAAGCCTGCTAACATAATGACACCGATGAACTCTTCATCTACTGCTGCATCAATAGCTATAAGTTGTTGCTGGGTGTCTCTTATCTTATTAATGTAGTCCTCTATGTTCCTACTTGTACTGAGCTTTGCTCCCAAAAGTTTCTTGAGAAGATCTAGTCTTCGTGATAATCCACTATCTGCATACCGCTTTTGAAGTACATCCCACGCCTCTTTAGCAGTTTTGGCACACGAAACTGCTGAAAAAAGTGATTCAGTAACACTGAGACAGATTTTCGCTCTTGCTTGTTCGTCCCGTCTCTCGAAGATTGCTTGCGGTACTTGTGCTTGGAGAGCTTCTGGTCTTGCAATGGTATCCCAAAGGCCGCAGTCAATGAGAAACATTTTGATACCAAAGTTCCAAGCATTGTAGTTGGATCTTCCTTCCAGACGAGGGATTGTGGCTGGTACACCCGGAGCCACACTGCTGAGCGTTATCTGTTGTTCACTTGTAGAAGTCGTAGGGGCATTAGGAGCATTATGGGCTTCCATAACCAATTATTTTTGGTAAATAACACAATTAATTAGCAGAGAGATAAAGCTGATATGTATTTCGATAGACAGATAAAAATGGATTGACTATTATAAGAATATTTAAATAAATGTCAAGTGTTTAGATTGCCAGTTACTGTAAAAAGAGATTTTCAACAAAAATTTGTATAGATAATGGTACAGAACCCTACGTGCGCGAGTCCGACTCGCACTTGGCCGGTTTTTGACGAAGATTTGTTCAAACGTTAAGATTCTTTGACGCCTTTTTCTTCATAGTAAATGGTCATTATAAATACACTTTGTGTAGCAGTATGACATGTACTTTCTGTCTTATCTTTAGATAAGAATGTTAATATAAGAATTATTTTATTTCAATCTACCACAATATGTGTCACACTTAGGTGTCCACAGCAAAAGCTTTAATTTATTAATTGTAATTATTCTTCTAAATTGCATTGTTATTAATTTTATTATTATATGCATTACACAGCAACCTACATTCTTAAATGTTCATAGACAGGCAATAATTTAACAATAATGATAACCCAGCATTGCACGGACAAGCAGAGGTCAGTAGCTAGATACTGTTAACAATGACTCTCAACTGCCAAGATAGCAACATCCACAGCTCATGTGAGGCTATTGCTAGAAGATTGTAAGTTGAATTAAGCAAATAGGACAAACTTGGGTAACTTCATATTTCTAACAATATTCCTGCTAGAATAATAATGTTCCTATCAGAAAGTGTGATCACAAAACATAAGATTTTTTACATTAGTGAAATATATAATGTTACTAAATGTTAACAGCCTTATTTATAAAAACACAATTCCTTAAAGCATTCCTCAAATGGAGTTTAAATAGTCTGTGGTAAATGAAATGACTTTCCACAGACTATTTGTTACTGGGTAATAGTAGACTTCACTATTACTTAATAAACAATCGCGATTAGACCCTTAAATGCATTTAGTAACTGAATAGTTAGCTAATCCCTTTCTTATACTATTCTGTCACCCTCTTTTCTGAGAAATTCGAAGAGACAGCACTACAGTTAACTATTTACTTAGCGAAATTCTCAATTCAGAAACTGGCCCTGGCAGTGCTATAGTTGTGCACACTGCAACTATGACTTAAAACAAAGTAGGTAGGTACTCTACAAGATAATTACATTGCTTCAGTGACAGCTATTTTACCATATATTTATTTGTGCAATTGTGAGTTAGTTTTGATGTGTGGCTATGCAAATTAACTACATAATGTAATGTAACAATTACACAATCTGTCAAGTTTATTACATAGGTAGGTACAGCTAGCTCAGCTTCCTCTCTTATCACGTAGGTCCTTCATTAGTATGGTTAGTACCTGTCTTGTTGGAAAACTTGTGTTTTTATGGAGAGGAAACAGTTTGGTGAAGTGCACATGGCGAAAGCGTAATCGATCACATGATTTCGATTCAAACCAGTCACCTGACTGAACTTAACATTCGCAATACAGTTTCTTGTTTTCTGTCGGCTAAATACACTAGTTAAAACTAATTCAATGTTACATAACTAAGGACAAGACAGTTTTATTAATAAATATAACTAACCTTTGTTGGCATTATCCTTACACGATTTGTCATTTATATTGACATCGGCAGGACATTTTTTCACTTTTTGATTGGTATTTTTTGAAGAATTATCGTTCACTTCACTACCGAGAGCCATCACAACACGAGAAATAAAATCCGGCCCCGACGGCGACGGTCTCACGCACTCATCGGTCAGCTGAAGCTGAAAGAGCACATGCGGTTTAGATAAGGTTCAAATTTGACTGACAAAGATCGAAGTCTCCCCTATTAACCTACTGAATTTCATCACTGGGCAATTTCATACATGCGCCAAGAGGTTGTCCAGTTACATAACTTCACCGGGTAATTCAGTTTAGCTACATTTCCTGGCTCTGACTCGTGAATATCAAATAAATAAAATTCATTGAGTAGTTAACTAAATATTTTAGCTTCTCTACGTAGCAAAGCCAGTATTGTATATTAAATTAAAATTTAACGCATGTAATTGAATAGGGTTTTTAAATAAGCGTAGCGCCATCTAGTGATGAAACAGAGCAAGTAGGGAAATCAATGGTCATAATATCAGTAAACGGCAGCGTTCCGAAAAAATAATATCATTTGATTAATTTGTTTATTATCACTGACCTAGCTTATGCCATAATAAATAGTAATATAACTATATATAATACGTAGTAATTAAGAAAAATTTATGATCACGTTTTGTTCAATTTAATGTTTTTGATTTCATCATCTCAATTTGGTGTAGATGGAACTTCCGGTTTCAGTTGAACAACATCTTGTTGTTGGTCTAGCAATTTTCTGCTATCCAGTTGTGTGAGATGCATGCATGCAATATTTTAGATACTGGATTCTGGCCTAGATTATTTTATTTTTTATTTTCACGACGGTTCGAATGTATGAGTGCAGCCGATTCTTGAGTATGTAGCAAAGTAATCTGTGATTGCTTTTAAAAAATCAGACTGACAATGTCAAACAATATAAACAATTTCTATTGCGGTTGATTGGGTTATTTACAGTTTTTTGAATAAATAAGAACCAATTAGGTATTCAAAACAATTCTCCAGAAAGTGTGTTGTGTGTAGAAACCACCTGTTCCACAGGCAGAAAGACAACAAAGTTAGTTAAGCGATCCCTTTGCGAAATCAATCTCTAAGCAGATAAAATTGAGCGTTATCTGCTTTAATACGATTTCAGAAAATGTTAGACGGGTGGTACTGCCGATCCATAGCAAACATGCAGGCTAACGAGGCCGCCAGCGCGAGCAATAACGCTCCGCCGCCGCAGGGAGTGCGGGCTCAGCGCGAGGAGTACTCAAGCGATAGCAGCAGTGACGGAGGCCCCGAGCCGAACTACAGAGCCCAGTATCTCACACTCAAAAAGAAACTCAAACATCTCATCTATGTCAGTAAAACCTAACCTAAGAATTTGGTCCACACTCACAATCTCTATGACATTATCTTGATGGATGAATCTCTATCACTATCCCAACTGAATAAACAATAGATATAGGTACTTACTCTCCATAGGATGAGCAGCAAGTTTGTAGATAATAATTTAAGTCATCACTTTTGTTACATTTCTACAACAGGGACAGTGTTTAAGAAATGGTTAATAATAATCATAATTCTTATTAATTCCATTCAAAATGCTGAATTTCAAAAGAGCTGGATTTCAAACTCCCTTATTTAAATTGACTTATTTATTCCTTAATCTAACATCGCAGCAGTATATAATATGACATGATGTGTAAATTTGTGAAATAATGCTATTATTTTTCAGGAGAATGAGTGCTTCCAAGATGCCCTGCGCTCCAGTCAAAAGCGGCTGCTCAAAGTGTCACGGGATCGTAGTTTCCTGCTGGACCGGCTGCTGCAATATGAGAAACATAATAGCTCCACGTCGGAGAGCGAGGACACAGAATCCTCCGATGATCCTGACTCCTATCATAGAGTTGACACTGTCAAGAGGTTTGTCTTTATTGTGTTGTTTCCAGTCAAAATTTTCATTCAATTTTTTTTGTTTCTATCCATATTACAATATTGGTGTTTCTTTTTTTCTCTATTGCCATTTGTTGTGTTTATTTCTAAGTAAGTTTGGTATTAAGTGCATCTCAAAATGTTTGATTGTTGTAAAATAAGACGAATACTTCACATAAATATCTAAATGTCTAGGGAAGACACTAGATAGTAAAATTACAGGCATTTTAGATATGTTTTGATTGTGTGACTGAGAGAGATGTCAGATAAAAAAGTAGCCAAAATGTTAAAAATCTGGGAGATAATTATTCTACAATGTGCAAGAAGTCTGAGGTTTTTTCACATCTTGTTATCTTAGCGCTTGAAATTGTCAATCCACACTGGACATGTTTTGGGATTAAGGCCAGCCACACAATGGATTCGGGATTCCGAACGCAGTAAATTCATACAAACCTATGGGCAGTTTTCCGTACGATTCCTGATACGGAATTTTGTGTAGCCTATGCGTCCGGAATCCTGAACGGAAAAAAGCAATTCCAAACGCAATTCGCAATAGTCTGTGCGCCCGGAATGCCGTACGGAAAAAGCCGTTCTGAACGCAATTCGCAACGTATTTGCTTCTAGGCAAGATACAGCAACAATTCAATCGCAATCAGAAAATCGTCGGCCATATTCGCTGAAAAAGGTCGTAACTGCCGTCATAAGAAGAAAGGCCGTAACTGCTTTGAACTTAGTTTCGAGTAAATTGAGGTTTAGTGAAAAGTGACACTTGAAGCATTTCTGAGTATTTCTGATAGCTTGTCACCGATGATGTTTATTTTAAAATTATAAGAAAAACACGCATAATTGATGGCGTCATTGGATATTTTTAAGGGCTTTTCATTATAAAATTGTATGCTAACGTATCTTCGGTTTGAAACAACATAGAGGTTTGTTACAAAGACAAAAAGATAGATATTTTCTTGCTCATTCCGAATCTGTATCTAACTCAGTTTAGGTAAAACCGGCCAAGTGCGAGTCGGAGCGTGTCAGAGCGCGCACGAAGGGTTTCGTATCATTATCCAACATTTGAATTTTTCAAGCGTCTACTTGTTGACGTTATTAATATCAAGCAAAAAACGGCAAAAACAATCACATTTGTTGTATGGAAGCCCCCCTTGAATATTAATTTTATTTTAATTTACTTAAATCATGTATTTAATTTACATGCTTATATATTTTAATTAAATTATTTATTTTCAAAGTGAAGATACAACAAAATATCCTGTGACTATTTCAAGCGTCTATTTGCTGCCGTTATTAATATCGAGCAAAAAACGGCAAAAAAATCACGTTTGTTATATGAGAGCCCCACTAATAAAATAAGAATAAAATAAATATTAAATTTTTTTTTTTAGTATTTGTCGTTATAGCGAAATACATCTGTCTAGCTATCGACTGTCTAACTATCACGGTTCATGAGATATAGCCTGGTGACAGACGACAGACAGACAATGGAGTCTTAGTAATACCCTTTCCGTTTGGGTACGCAAACCTCAAAATGGAAGTTACGCTCCTTCCTCTTATGACGCTAGCTAGCGTTTCCCAACTGAGCGTTGCTATTCCGAACGGAAAGAAACGTATGTGTGTGATGTATTTACGGAATTCAGAATCGAAATTCGGTCTGTATCTGTATATGGCCGGCCTAATTCCATACTCTCTCTGAGAGGTCTATGTAGAGGGGCCTAATTATAAATTTAATTTCAGAAAAAAGGTGGACGTGAATACAGCACAACCAAACATTGTAACTCCTTCTGCAGTAAATAAGAATCATAATCCAATGAAGAGAAAGAGAGCTGTTATAGCTAAGAAACCACCAAATACTGCTCATCCTGTAAGTAACATTTAGCTTTATAGATTGATAAACAAATGAATATTTTTAAGCTTCAGCAGCATATAGCTGGACTATTATACTTATACTATTATATATACTGTAGCAAAATTGTGACCCTATATTTCACAGTTCAGAATTGTGCCAGTCATATTTAACTACTACCAAACTATGGATTCTACTGCCTATGGGACATGCATATGAATCAATCAACATGCCTTGAATCAACTTCTATGTCGAGATAGTTTTCGTATCTTACTAAGCTCTTGTGTAAAGGAAAGAAATAAAGGCTACGAATAAAAGAATGAAGTAATAAAAAAGCGTAGCGATACATAATTAGCGATGGACGATTCCGGAAACTGAAATTTTAGCCGAGAATAATTTTTCAGCTTATAAATATTGTCAGTTGCCCGTCCAAAAGAATACTCTCGGGGATCACCCATCTCTATCCATATATTTGACTGCCTGGTTGGTCTTGTCTCTAACCTTTAATTATTCAGTTCAAAAACCTTAATATTAATACATACTTTTCGTCAAACTGCAAGGCAGTTTGTTGGTGAAGTCGTCTAGAGCTTCGATTTCCCCTGCAGGCCACCGTATTATCTTGTCCTTGCCTGGTTGCTATAGTGCAGAGTATCTTATTCTGGGTCCGGACCAGTGATTGTGTTGCATGGAACTTAATATAGGTACAGATTAGAACTCTTTATTGTACCACCAGAGAAAAAAAAACATTAAAAGCCTTAGGGCGCTAATGCATTGGCGGCACGTTGCACACGACAGTGCCAACTGCAGCCGTCGACGCGGATATTCGACGCTGACATGTCGGCGACTGCCGTCGACGCGTCGACGACTCGACGCCTGCAGTTGGCACTGTATAAGCCGCCAGTGTATAAGCGCCCTTACATACATAGGTCTGAAAGCGATCTCTTCCAGACAAACTTGTATATTTATTATGTGTTCACCACCAACATTAATGTCCAGCAGCACATGGGCGCGTTCACGTCGAAGGCGTCCCCAGCACTGGGCTTTGGGCTAGCGGGCGCCGGCGACGGTCATATGACGCCCGAAGAGGTGGAGCGGCATCTGCAGTCGCGGCAGTCCTACTTGGAACTGCTACCGGAGCGGGCGCCGCCCACCGTACCCACTGAGATGTTCAGCAACGACCCTTCACTCGACAGGTGAGGTGTATAACTTGCTCCTAGTACATTACTTCGCCTCATTGATTCAAGATGTACCTATCTCTAGACGTTATTGTATGGTCTCAGGAGGAGCCACGGGGCTTCTGAGACGATACAATGTACAAAGCCGGTTTTCTACGCCCATGTAGTGCACTGTCAATAATACCATTGAATTTGAAGTAGGGAAATCAATAATTGTCAATAATACCATTGATTTTAACCAGGGAAATCAATAATACTAACGGTATGCAGTAAAAGCAATCCACAATTTGAGTTTGCGATATTTCGAAACTGTTGCAGACACCATGGTGGCGTCGCGGTTAGGCTGAAGATTACGGTTTTAAAAAACACATAATATCCATGTCAATTTTCTATTTACTTGATTTATTTTAGAAATCTTATTTTTTTTTGTGTGATTCAATTCAACTCACATAGTCGACTGCACATTGAAATTTGCACGCATGTACTCTATTCAGTTACGTTACGATACGGGCCACTTCGACGTTACGGACAATGTAAAGTTTGACCGGTTTCGATTAAATCATTCCATTGGAAGTCTACTATCAATAGAATTACAATGTACTTAGTTCCAATGGTATAACCCGCGCAAATTAAATAGGCATCTCGCGCGAAAAATATCGAATCGTGCGAGGCGACGAGTTAAGTTGCACGGGTTATACCATTGGAATGCGATTGATTACTAGACTACCAATAGTGTCAATGAAACAACCATTACGGTGCTAATATGATTTTATTGAACAACTATGCATTTTAGACACACCGCTGGTGCTAACGAGATGGCGCGTTCCTAGTGTACCTAAAGGCGTTAGTGTTTTCTTCACGAAAGAAGTAATGTAGACAAAAAAGTGTAAGTTGTATTGTAGTCAATTGGAAACCCTAGTCACCGCGTATTAATATTTTTTAGGTTACATGTTTATTATCCGTCTGTCTGTCCGTATGTCCGCGGCTTGGCTCAGAGACGATTTGTACTAAAAAGCTGAAATTTAACATGGATATACATATTTATCACGCCGACAGAACTGTAAATTAAAATGTTTAAAAAAGTATATCAAAGGGTGGTATTCCTTACACCTAAATGAGGGTGAATTTTTTTTCTTGTCAATCCCATATTATGGGGTATCGTTTAATTGGTATATATTTTAAAAATATTGTGAGTGTAGGAAAACCGCGGTCGCTTTGGGTGCCTGGAGAGCGCCCGCATCGGTGGACGAGATCAGTAATAGGTTCGTAGAAACTATTCGTACAGTGGGCTCGATTCTACAGACCCAACCGTACGAGTAGACCACAAAAACTCTCAAACTAAACTCTTGACCTCATGGCTAAAGGCAGCTCAATAGACAATATCAAAGTCTATGCGGCACGATATTCGTTTCTTTAGTACCGAACGTATTAGAGCGGAACAAAGGCTCCTAAGTGTTCGCAAAAGACATGTCTATTGGGCAAAGCCGGCTGACGAAGCTGAAGAGAGAGGACGGCAGTATAGCGTCGACCGAATCAGAGCTACTGAGGGAGATTGAGGGTTTCTACGCACAGCTATACACCTCAGTCGCAAAACCTGTTAGCAGTTTGAACAAAGATCCTAGAGCCAAACCGACCCGACATTATACCGACTACACTCGTCTGCCGCGACACAGATCTGTGTCCAACTTAGTATGGGCCACCTCTACGTTCCATTCCGCGAGGGCAGTTCAGGAGTTAAGACGATTAAGACCATTGATTATTGATTGACCATTGATTCATTGATCATTGAGACCATTAGTTAGTTAGTTACACCTGAGATTTTCGCACTTAGCCTCATGGTTGGGCCATTGTACGTAGCAGATTGAGACCATTAAGCAGACCATCTACGGAACCTTACACTGCGCGTGGCCTAACACGCACTTGCCTGGTTTTTAATGTTTGCGGCGGACTCATGACGATAGTAATGGTATATATATTTATATACCTATCACTTTGTCTATAACAGATGTCATTTTTGCTGGGGGCGTAAATACCTATACATTGCCCAAACAATCAGTAGGTATTCTAACTGAGAATGGATGATGTTTGTAAGCATTAAATCGGCACGCTTGGCAGCCGGGTTGGCGATCGCAGTATGCGGTTGGAATCTCAGGAAGACGCTGCTGCCCGTCTCCTGGTAATGTATTTCCTTAGTCGCCTTCTACGACATAATATCCACGGAAGGAATGTATGTACAAAACTTCAATACCTTTAACGAAGTTTAAATTTTTTTGTGAGTAGGTAGGTATCTGTTGTATTGCATTTATCATGCTCTTGTTGTATCTGTGATACGCTACCGCGGGCTGGCTAGTTATGGCCGCACCTTTCCTACCTATGTATTTAAATGAAATTAAAAAACTACAAATAAGATTTCTGCAATGCCTAGTTACTAAGTAGTAACATAAAAAATAAATGTAAAGATAATTAAAAACAGCTTTTCAAAATTTGTAAAATCATGCCTATATAGATTAAAAAAAAATAATTGAAATTGAAACTTTCGGCAAGTCAGTCTTTTTAAAACGGTGGAGCCATAACTATCCAACCCGTAGCACTAAACGAAAACAAGTGGTTAAATATGAAATACCTAAATACTAATTACTATAGATCACCTGCCATTTATAAAAGCTTCCCAGAGGAATTATGTACAAGAGTGTCAAAAAAGCAGTTTATAAAACCCATAATAATAATATCTATGCTTCAGATTTAGAAAGTATACCGATACTGTTTGTTGTGTAAGTTATGAGCTTGCCGATAAACTGCATTGGCAGTTTAGCAAAGTAACGAAATGGTGGTTTTTCTTGTTTTACTGAGAATAAATTAAAAATTAAAAATCTAGGTTTTACAAAATATTTGTGACCTCTACGACGCTTTTTCAGCGAGTTATATCGGCAATTGCGTGTTTATGCCGTTTCGTCTGCGCAGCCATGGGTTTTTCTCATAGCGCCTAAAATATAAACCTGGAACTCGTTTGGTGTACTGTAATCTTTTTGACAAATTCAGATCTAGGTTTTACAAAAAATTTAAGACCTCTACGACGCTTTTCCAGCAAAATATCGGCGATTACGTGTTTTTGCAGTTTCGTCTGCGCCGCTATGGGGTTTTAGTCTTATAACGCCTAAAGTATAAACCTAGGACTCTTTTAGTGTAGTGTAATCTCTTTGAAAAATTCAGATCTAGGTTTTGCAAAATATTTCAGACCCCCTACGACGCTTTTTCAGCGATATATTGGTGATTGTGTGTTTTTCACCGTTTCGACTGCGCGGCCACGGGGTGTTTGTCTCACAGCTTCTGGAATGTAATCGTAGGATTCTTTTCTATATTTTACAAATTCAATCTGTTGTTTAATTTCATGTCTCTGTAACGCTTACTTTTAAATATCTCCGTAGCCGCGCAGTTCTCCGCGTTTCTAAGGCACGGCCATGTTCAAACCCTTTTAAACTATTGTTTTAACTTTTTTAATACAGTTGCTCAAAAAGTGGCGTATTGCAGGGACGTATAGCGTTCGGGATGTGGGCTATTACATACTCGTGCTTTTTTTTTTACCTTTCCCGAACTCGTGCGTTCTCTTTCCCAACAGTCAAAATAATGTCTATTAAAAAGAAAAACCAACCATGAAGTTTTTACTAAAAAAATTCATAGAAGTTTTTATGATTCATGCAAATACGTATATTTCTAAAAAGAAGCTACTAATTTGTTTCAATATCGGATTTAATGATTTGATTGAATGAGTTTGGTTAGGTTTCATTTCATTTATTCATCTCGTTAAATTTAATTTTCATTTCATATCAACAAAAACATTCTACTGAAGACTTAGCTGTATGGGCATAGTTCCCTTTGCAAATGAATGGGTGAAGAAAAAAAAAAATTCCGATTATATTCTACGGTTGGCGCCATTTTTCAGAAATTTTCTTTGCGAGTTTAGTTGTTTGTTGCACAAAATGAGTAATTTCGACCCTAGTTTTTTTTTAAATAACACCACCTGAACGCAGTATAATTGCACAAAATGCTTCGGAGAACATTTTACCGAAAAAGTCAAAAAGTCGCTACATATCTACATACGACGAATTTTTTGCGTGGAGAGAAGAGAAAAAAGCAAATAGTTTTTCATTTTTTCGCAACTGTATTAAAAATAGTCGTTCAGTACACGTGCGGAACCGTCATTGCAACTTGTTCCGACTGTCAACCCTCGCCTTCGGCTGCGCCTCGGCTCGGGTAGACATTTGTCGGAGCTCTTTGCAATGACAGCCTTTCCACACTTGTAATGAAATATACTATTTTTTTAATATGCCGAGGCCAAGCCGTCGAAACTCACACATAGGTACATGTAGGTGCATACATTTTTCTTCATTGCACATGAAAACTTGGTTCGGGAGGTTCTCATGATTACATATTGTGGCATTGCATGTACCGCCCCATTTACCTAGGTTTTTCTTTTATTTCCAGTGAATCCAATGATGTTCTGGAGAATTCCCCGAATGTGGAAGAATGGTTTGATTAGTACCTACTCCTCCTGAAGATTTAAATAGGTTAATCGTATTGTAAGTTTATGAGATTTTGAAGTACCTAAATGTGAGGTGGACATAACTGCTTTTTATTAATTAAAATGTCTGTTACATATTGGATAAATATTTATTTTAGACAATTACAATGTGATTTTAAAGCGCGGCAACTTTCTATTTCTATAACAAATCACACTTAATTATACTCATGCATAGATATATGATACATAACATGTTTTACTAAGTGTACATGATTGTACCAACCCATTTTCACAATATACAAATAATATTGTTATACCACGTTGAATATCTTAACAAGATTATTATATTACTTTTTTTAAACAATGAGTGATATATTAATTTTATTACATATTACTCTTTTTATTAAACCTAACATGCAATCAAAGCTTTAGCATGCTACAGATAGAACATTTCATGTCAGTAATAATAAATTTATAATAACTGCAATGCTAATTCTCTATCTCTACACCTATGTGGTGGAAATATCATACTAATTCCAGCGCTCGAGAAATGGAACGTGTATCAGGTCTAGCCGGCCCTTCCTGTCTACTATAGCTCCATCTCATAAATTGAAATTGTGAGATTCAGAAACAAAAAAATCTCACTACATTTTGTGTACATAATTACATAATTTCAACAGGTAGGTATCAATGAGTGTGAAATTATCCTTACTGTGATATTATACATACATGTTGTTCCAAAAAGTACAGTCAAGCTAAAGGCCAGAGGTACAGAACTATCCAAATCACCCTATGTATGAACCGCAATTTTTCGCGCTAGTGCCATTTCGTTTTTCTAAATCCAGCATAGGATTTGGAAAAAAAAAAACAGTTATATTATAGTCACAGTCTCAAAATTAAAAATCGCTGACCACACATGACCGTAATGTGGATGGTCCTGGAGGTTCTTTATCTCCGACCCTTAGTTTGAATTTACTTTTTGGAAAAACCTGTACATATAGACAAAACTGGGATGATTTGGTAGAACAACTTAGTAAACAAATAGAATTATTACGTATGTTGCAAAAGAAGCGAGAACATCAACATCTTATTCTACCTACTGTATATGCATATTGTAGTTTTTTAATATATAACGTTATTATTACATATTTGTTTTCTTAAATGTATATTAGTATACACAGGAATGTCTGTGACTATGACAAAGAATTATGAAATATGTCTATCAATTATAAAAATGAGATTTTTGATCAAGGTGCCTTTAGACAATCTCTAGGAACAATATACAAAAAAGAACCTCCATATTGAAAATATTAATTTAGAAACATTGAACCCCTTATGATAAATTAAACTGGAAGTCAAACTTTAAGAGTTGAATACAGTGGATAAGAGTGATCTTTCCATTAATCATACATTAATCTCCATACTAAAACGTTAAGGGTCAAAAATAACAGGCAGGATTTTTGAGAACTGAACTCAGTTAAGCTTATGAAGCCAAATCGAAAAACAAACATCAATTGAGAATGTGAGGTCCCAATCTATTTCACATTGCAATAGATAACTACAAATATATATTTTAATGATAATAATATATAAAAAGCTGAATGCCTCACCATTGTTTATACAAGATTATATATTTTTATACAATAAAACTACTTTTTGGTATTACCATACCACTAATAAAATATGTGTACACAGACAGTCCTATAAACAAACTATAAACCAAAATTCATTAAGAACTCAAGTAAAACTCCTATTTTTAGATATTGCCTAAATAATATTTAAAACTAGCAAAATGAGAATAAAACGTTCTATACATCTGGATAGAAATCCATTAAATTTTCATAACAACTAATAAAACTTTTGTCATCGAAATTAGAAGATAACTAATGGTTTTCTTTTGGTTCAATATGTTTAACATGTTACTATTTCCAAAGGACAAACGTTGTACATAACAAACTGTCTTTTATTATTAGTATGCCTAAAATTAGGTATCTGTAACATATTATAAACAAAGTTCAAAATTTACTTAACATTGTACAGGAGATTACAGATCTCTTTCAGACTGGTGCCAAGTTCACAGGTGTTACCAAAAAAACATGTGAACTCAATGACAGTTGCAAGTCTGTCATTTATAAACTTGTTAAAGATACTGAGAACCTTAATTTTAGAACTGATCAGCAAGAAGATCACAAACTTCCTGAGAGACACTTTCTTTGCTAGACCGTACTGTCAGTCTGTACATTTGAGCTTGTTTGTTGGGTTCTAGTCTCATGAGGCAGCCTACCTGCTGGACTCTGGTGTGGACGATGCCAGCTAATACAAAGTTATCAGGGTTGGGATCAATTCCATCCAAGAGTTGCATCCCAAAGCCTGCCAGTTTAGTGCGTGTGCTAGCCAAGTCAATAGGCCCCTGAGCTTTGAATATTTTTTGGGCTCTTTGCTGGTCTGCACCTAGGTTTTTCCACCTGGCAAAGAAAGACTCTCCATTCATCTCAGTTGGCTCAAAGAATTTGTTTAAAGTCAATGGCAGTTTCATAGTGATTTTCTGAGGTACATTATTGTACATGAATGTGACGGACATACTTGGAGCATCAAGGTAGTCCTCAATACACTCTGCTGTAAGCATCTGTTGAATTTGTGCTCCTGCCTCTAACACTGGCTCCATTGGTTTCATCTGCACATTCAATTTATGCATGTCTGTCCAGTGCAATTCTGGATGGACATTTTGGATGGGAAACTGTGTCTTGTTGCCATAAAACAAGCCAATTCTTCCTAAGTTCTGCCTGAATTCACTCTTGACTCCAATCTGAATCAAATCATTCTCAAAGAGTACTCCATTGTTTTTGAATAAGAATTTCTTAATGTTATTTTGTACTGCTGTGTTGGGGCTGCTTTTATTAGTGTACAGGTCTCCAAGAACATCTAGTAGCCCATTGCCAGCAGGTGGGGCAATTGTACCAGGAGGAGTGGACAGACCAAGTAGATCTGCACTGGAATTATTTGTATTATTTGTTGTATTTATTATTGCAACAGGAGCAGCATTCGCAGGTTGTGGGCTCTTTGATTCCCGAACAGAGTCATCAGGGATGCGCCCCGGCTTCTTTTTCTTCAATACAGCTAGAATAGAAGATTCTCTTTCGGGGAATGCAGGCATTTCTTCTAGAACTGTTGCCAAAACATCAGAACTGGCAACAATACTCAGTTGCAAGTATTCAGAGGCTCTCTGCTGTAACTCCACATCAGCAGATCGCAAGTTTGAGTCAGCACGGAACACTTCTTGGACTCTGTTTTTAATCTCCGGGAACAGATTAACAAGTTTTATGTACGTGGACAGTAGAAGAGCCCTAGTAGCAGCTGAACACAGATGGTATTTCGAATGAAGCAGTTGGAACTGGACCTGGGGTGAGGAACGAGTGTCCCCTGCTATCAAGTTGCCAAACTCCCCAAGAATGTATCCTCCCACCTTGACCATATTCTCATGGCAGGTTGGTGCCTGAAGTGCTTCAAACACAGTTTTTGCAGCATATCCCTGAACTTCCTCCCTATTGATGACTATCTGGATCACTCTGTACCACACTTCCTCTGAAACATAATCTCCAGCAATTCTGATAAGATTCAATATCACATCTACATACCATGTGAAGTCTGTGGCATACTTCTCAGATAGAATAGCCACTTTGAGAACCATCTCTTCCCTGATTGAATAGTCAGCTGTCTCCAAGTAAGCCAGCATCTCCTGGACTATCTCCTCAGCATTTGTCTTGTCACACATGGCATACAACAAGTCCACAGCCTGTTGTCTGACTGACACATCTTTCTCCATTTTCATTGAAAGAATTACAACCTCCTGGTGTTTCTTAACCGCTTCGTGAGAGAATTCTGAAGTAGCTAGATGGCACATGGATTCCAGAGCCAAGTACCTCAGGTTTGTCTCCCGGTTGCTAAGGAATTGCCCTAGCTGATTGCAGGCACGAACCAATAGATTTGGCTCACTGTCATTGTGAATGATAAGACTTATTGCTTCAAATAGAACAGCATTCTTAGCATTTGAGTGTTGTACCTTTTTGGACTTAGGTGGTTCCTGGGCCTTGTTGAAGATGGTCTCAAGACACTCAGAAAGCCGTCCCCTCACCCCAGGTTCCTCTGATGGTGGAGTATAGTTTTGCAGCAGACGCAGCAGCTTAACAGAGAGCCATGGGGCTGGCACAAAGTAGTAAGTATAGTCCTGCAGATCTGTATAGCTAGCAGTGACAATCCTGCTCAATCTTGCAACAGCCAATGTCACACAGCCTTTGTACTCCTCTGGATTCTTCTTGACAAGAGCATCAATGAGAGATGTGGCAGCTGTCACCACTCCCATATGTGGGTCATTCAGTAGATGTATTATCCTGGAGGTCCACTCTCCCCCAGGGATGATCTCTGGGCATTTTCGGAAGAGGCGCAAGAGACAGAGAGCAGCCGACTGCTTGACCACATCCATGGTATCCCCTGACACCAACAGCTTTGGGATCTCGGTGCCAAAGGCTTCGGCCATGTCTTTGCTGCCGATGTTGGCGATACACTGCAGCGCGAGGTTGACGTGGATGGGGTTGCGCGATTGCAAGTCATTCTTGATGCTTTGGATAATGAGCTTGATTAGGTCACTGTTAGTGTTGACCAGCACTGATATAAAGAGGTAACCTATCTGTTTCTCGGAGTATTTGTTTGACGAAAGCAGGTTGACCGCCTCCATATGACCGAAGTCGATGTCATGGCCGAGGAGGAAGATGAACAAGAGCTTGCACACGTACTTCTTTTTCTGATACCCGTCGAGCGTTTTGTCACCTTTGAACTTGCTTCGTATGTTGGCCAACTCTTTGTTGATTCTTTTTATTTCTGCTTCTTTACTTTTACAGTTTCGTATGTCTGATATGAAGACTGCGAGCCCTCGCATTCCATCTCCCCTGACGGCAGGCATATTGCCAAGTGACTTGTCGAACACCAGTTTTAGGCTTTTTCTTTACACTTTTGATCACAAAACACTGCAAGTGATTTAAACACTAGGCTACAAAGTGTAAAAGCTTTGCAAGTCGGCGTATAATTACTGATAATCAGTATTAGCAGCCGTCATCAATCAGATTTTTCCAAAGATGAGCTTTCTTCTACAACGCCTTTTATCTATGAAAAAAAATTTAAACGTCAGACATATTAGCTTATTGTTTATGGATCGATATACGTACCCGATTACACCAAACTTCTGTAAACTCGAGTCTATTATTGCTGTTCAGTGTACTGGCCCAGTAGTTGTGATTGAGTGTGTCGAGAATACCATGCTTTCTTGTGAATAGGCAAGATAAACTGAACTCAGATGGTCTGTGTTGTAGAAAAAAAGTTTTCTGCCGTCAAAAAAGTCACAAGACGTGCACAAGACGACGTGATACGTGATTTAACGTGATGGTCAAAACGAAAATAAATTTTCAGTAGATTATTTAAATTCGCACAACCACGCGACCGTCATCAGTTCATGTGATGTGATTTTATTGCTTTATATCTGTTCACCATGTCTATACCCACCGCAAGCACGATGTTCTCGTAATATAAGTGTGAATGGTTGGTGTCAAAGTACAAAACTAATGAATGATGCAGTCTGTATTCTGGACTGGGAGAGTGCTATCACGTGCTTTACGAAATGGACTAGCCAGCATCTCCAGTGCAACTGAATTAAGTGTGTCCAGTAGGAAGCATCCTTATTTAGTGTCAGTGGTGTGTGGATTTCCTAAAGACATTGCCAATGGAAGGACAAGAAAGGGTCAGTTTGGAGACGACGCATGGTTCTCGACCAACTTCAACAACGCGGATGTCATCGGTGAGTAATTGTTATTGTTTTTCACTCAAACTCTCAGCTGATTAATTAAAAGTGGTAATAATAATAATAGGTATAGGTTCTAGTTGGTCTGGCTGGTCTTCCATTCATTGTTGTTCAAATTGACTTCTGATTGTTATTGTTAAAATAATTTTTCATCATTGAAAGTAATCTTATAGTTTCACACATATGACATTGTTATTGTGCTTATTGTAAAGTGGTAAAATTAAGAGTACATTATTATTGAGGCAAAAATGCACTTTCAACCACTTCAAGGAAAAAAAGGAGTGTTCTCAATTTGGATGAATTCTTTGGATGATTCTTTACTGAATATTGTCCGATTTAATTTATTATTTTTTTGTTAGAAAGGTTATCATCTCTAGGGCATCTCTAGAGTAGTCCCATTCACGATCTGCAGATGAGAACCATGAGAAAGTCATCTAACTTTTCTATTTACTGCATATTTTTCTTCAAGTCTGTTTTTTATGTTTATAAAGTAGTTTTCATGTTTAGTAGTATATAATTGAAATATGCCAATTCATAAATAAAAAACACTAGTAATCATTGTGACAACTATGCACACAAACACAAACAGTCCTGTTTATAAAAACAATATTCTCTAAAACACTTCTCAGAGGTAGTTTAAATAATCTGTGACCTGCCAGACCACAGTCTATTTGGAATCATGTTTTTTTTTTATAAATAACATAAACAATATAATTAATGGGATCATAATAATAATTATTATGGGAATTGTAATCCTCCTCTTCTCTCTTTTCAATATGTCATCAACACTGCCTTATTGAGGGCTTGTTATGTCCAGTGTATATTGTTAATTATTAGATGGAAGGTTTCCCATGGTTACTTAAAGGTTTTCTGGATTAGGTCCGTTGGTAAGACCTAATCCATTTACATAATAAATGTGTGTTACTTCATAATAAGATAGATAGAGAACACTTTAATGTAGGTACATAAAAATGGAAATTACACAGAATATAAATTCACTAGTTACCTTTTTATTTCCATACTGATGATTTTTGGAACTTTATTTGATGTTCTTGTTTCAATTCTAATGATGTTTGTTTATGTCCAATAACACCTTTAAATAACATGAATGCTTGCTGCATATATGAGGAGAGGTGATCTGCATAGTGGCAGTTCTGAAAGGCCACTGCTTACTGAATAAACAGTTCCACACCATGTTACTAGGTACTAACCGATACCCTACCATGCCAGGAATACCTCAAAGAAAAGAATGCCTCACTTCCTGAAAAAGAGACAGGGTGGCTGGAGTAATCTCAGAGCTTTGCTAGATAGAATGGTCCAATAGCGAATTGTAGAAATCTCTGGTGTAACTAACTATTGGTGGATGATGCTCGAAAACCATTGTTTTTCCACATAAAATTTACTGGAGATCAATTTTTCCTAATAAAGGGTGTTTTGTGCAGGTGTGGCAGACGGTGTGGGCGGATGGCGGGCGTACGGCATTGATCCGGGCGAATTCTCATCATACCTCATGAGGACATGCGAGAGGCTGGTCCGTATGGGACACTTCAAACTGTCGGAGCCAGGAGATCTGCTGGCTAAGTCCTACTATGAGCTGCTGGAGCATAAGAAACCTATCTTAGGTAAAGATTTAGAAATGAATGTTTGTACCTACCTAACAGAAACTTAAGATCTAGTCATGAGAAGCCCATACATTTTATTTGATTTATCTACATGTGTGTATACATTATGAGTAAGATAAGATAAGAATATTCTTTATTGCACACGAGTAGCGAGACATAAAATATGAAAGTTACAATGAAAAAGTACAATGGGCTAACAGCAATTGTGTATTTTGTGACACCATTTGTGTCAGCAAAAATTTGTTTGTAATAATTGTGTCATTTGTGACATAAAATTTTACAATTATACAAACTCAATTCTAGAGCCTAACCACTAAAAATCTGCCATACTCTATGTTATCTTCTTGAGGTATTAATGCCACAAGAGCTTTCGTGGAAAATACTAAAGAATGGCCACAAAACCTCTAAACTACAGAACTTGAAATGTATCTAAACTAGAGGATGTCTATAGCACAGATGAAGTATATCACATCATCATCATCATCAGCCATTTGACGCCCACTGCAGGACATAAGCCTCCTTCGTGGTTGTCATAACCATGAGGGGTTTTGCCATAATCGCCACGCTTGGCAGGCGGGTTGTCGATCGCAGTATGCGGTTGGAATCTCAGGAAGACGCTGCTGCCCGTTTCCTGGTAATTGTTCCGTGTGGCGCCGGATTAAGAATAGCATCTCACGGATGATATCCTGTCCGGATGCCGGATCACTCCATTTCCTTCCGTGGATGTCGTAGAAGGCTACTAAGGATTTCACATACTCTAAAGCATTATGTCGAATTTGTACCATAGTTTCAAAAAGATTGCAGAAACCCAATCCCAATCGAATCGGTGCGGTAGTAAGTACGCACAACGTGCGCGGCTTAGTTTTTGAGTTCCACGCTTGTCAAAACTATCCCTCTAACCCCCAACGCCTCCACAGGCAGCAGCACGGCTTGCGTGATGATCCTGGACCGTGGTACCAGCGTGATGCGCGCGGCTAACATCGGAGACAGCGGGTACATGGTGGTGCGCGCCGGCCGGGTAGTCTACCGCTCGCACGAGCAGCAACACTACTTTAACACGCCTTACCAGCTGAGCCTCCCGCCTCCTGGACATGACAGAAACGTGCTGAGCGATAGGTGAGCTTATCTTTACGACTTATCGTCACAAACAGGCGCTCTACCCCTACTGCGCGGTGGCGAATTCAAGGCGTGTAGTATAGTAAACGTTACCTTACGTGCCGTTTGGCACTGTCACTTTGTTTCGTACTGTGTCTCGGTGTCCCCGAGGAAAGCCTCAGGACGCAAAATTGTCCCTTTTTCACATTCCTACGAACATTTGTGTCGTAAGTCTTGCAGCCAATCGGTGGCAACTCATATAGTCCATGACGATCGCTTGCTGCGTAAACACTACAGGGTGACTATGAACGTTCACCGTATTTTGAGGGAATGTTCTTTTCATTACGAAATACGGTATTATTAATGATTTATGGTAGTAAAGGTACAACATATTTGTAAATATTCGTGATTTCCGACCTTTGTCTTCAAACTGTGAATCCAAATTCCGTAACGTTGTAAAATGTTTTCTGACCGATACGCGTAAACAATTAAGTTGGCCGGCGTCGACCATGATACGCAAAAAACATACTTTATTGGATTTGTCCTTATATTGTTTGTTTACACTTAAGTGAAGCAATCTTAAGTATAACAAAAAAAAACTTTTGATGCATAATTTTTTTCAAAACTGCACCATGTTTCTAAATCATGGTTAGAAATAGAATGTCCCCTTAAAATAAGATAAAATAATTGAAAGTCACGCTGTAGTTAAAACAGAAATACCTTCTCATATGACCATGTTCTAAAATAACTGCACACAAAAAATGGCAAGCAAGTAACTTTTCACATGTATATTCTACAAAAACTTGAAGACAATACTAAAATAATTTTACAATTTTTTACCCCGTTGTATCGGCGGCCAATATGGCGTAATTTCAAACATAAATACGTTTTTTATTGACACAATTGTCTGTAGATTGTATCGTAGTTTTAAAGATGTCCCGGTTCGGGTTATAGAACTTAATAGTCACGTTAAGTATAGTGCCTGTGTTCTGTCGAATGTTTACCTGACTGCTCAACAAAAAAAAAAAAACGGAGGGTCAACTCATTTGCATCGAGGGTTTCGTACAACCATAAATATAATATTTCTTATTACTATGTTTATTGCACAAAAGAAATTGCACACATACATAGCGCTTTGCCCTATAAATAAAACGTTCAACAAAAGGGGACTTCATACTAGGCCAGTAATTAGAATGATTTTACGATGCAAAAGGTGGTGCACTACTTTCTATGTTCTATCTCGCCTCGTATATATGGGTGCAACTAAGTAAATAAAAACCGGCCAAGTGCGAGTCGGACTCACACACGAAGGGTTCCGTACCATTATCTATACAACATTAGACAAAGATCGAATTTGAGAACAGCGCCATCTATAGAAACCAACAAGAAGCGTTTAACATTGACATTTAACGACAAGACATGGGTACTGTGAAGGTTACATAGATGGCCGCTAGATGGCGAGCGCTGTCTTTAGACAACGTTTGTTGTATGGCAGACACCTTAAATATTTATTTTATTCTGTTGTTAGTATTTGTTGTTATAGATAGCGGCAACAGAAATACATCATCTGTGAAAATCTCAACTGCCTACGAGTAGCTATCACGGTTCATGAGATACAGCCTGGTGACAGACAGACGGACAGACAGTCATACAGACAGACAGACAGACAGGTAGACAGACAGACGGACAGTGAAGTCTTAGTAATAGGGTCCCGTTTGTACCGTTCGGGTACGGAGCCCTAAAAAATCGTATCATGAGATATCTCTGGACAACTTTTGGTTTCTTCCTTTGTCTTTTTTTGGTTTCTCCCTCATAACTTCTATACGGTGCATCTAGCGTAAAGATACTTTGTAACAAATTAAGAAGAAGAAGAAGAAAGAAATTTATTATACCAACAAGATACATCACAGAAACAAAATAAGCACATAAGTAACATAATATGCACAACAACAGAAAGAAGAGAGCATACCAGTTTGCGTTTAATGAGTAAAACACTTGTAACTAAATGCGTGCGTGCGTGCGTGCGTGCGTGCGTGCGTGCGTGCGTGCGTGCGTGCGTGCGTGCGTGCGTGCGTGCGTGTGTGTGTGTGTGTGTGTGTGTGTGTGTATATATATATATAATCTGAATCTCGAAAACGGTTTCATTTTTAGAAAACTTTGTCTTATCCGTGTTCTCAGGCAATGAAAAACTGCTACAATATCATTAGAATACGAGGGTAAATTTCGCCACGATCTATGAAGTTGTAATAATAGCGCAGGTGGGAAATCGAGCAGTCCCGAAATCAGAAGACGCCGCCGGTTGGAGTCCACACCAAATGTCTCCAGTCCGATTGCTTTTTCCTTTTTTTTCATCGTATCTAAATATAAGTTCCAGAAAACACAATTAACAAAAACAACGAGCAAAGCTCGGTCATCTAGGTACTGATTACGAATTAATTTGAAAGACAACAATCAAAACAAAAAAGGCGAAGTCCTGACTGACTCATCAACGGCCAGCCCAAGTCGTTGGACTTAGAAAGCTGAAATTTCGCGCAGAGGGTCCCTTTATGATGTACTGATGTAGACAAGAAATAAGGACGAATTTTACGAAATTCAACCGCTAAAGGGGTGAAAGGGGGTGTCGGAGTTTGTATGGAAAGTAAAATATTTATGGTCGGATTTATATGAAACTCGGTACAAATGTACGTCAAAACAATTCATGAGACACGTATTTCACGGTTCTTCAATATCCTACCCTAGAGGGTAAAAATGGGTGCCACAGTTTGCAGGAGAACTAAAATATTTGTAGTCGTATTTTCTTGAAAAAACCGGCCAAGTGTGAGACAGACTGCCTTTAAGGGTTCCGAACTGAATGAAAGAAACATTTTAGCTAAAAATGTCGTCTCTTAATATTACGTCAACAACTACGGTACGGAACCTTCGGTGCGCGAGTTGGATTCGCACTTGGGCTGCTTTTTGTATAAAATATATACAGTGTTATAATGTATATCGCACGTGCATAGAACAGCATCTGTCGGTGACGAGTTTAATGTATGTATTTGTTATCCTATCTCGCCTAGCCTGCCTTTACCGATTTGAACTAGAGCGTTTTGGCCGCCACTCGAACGCGGCTTTATAGTGAGCCCATAATGCGAGCGTTTTATATTTGAACGTTTTACATTATTAGAAGGTAATCATAAATAATGGTGTGGCTATAATTGGGATCATTACAATAGTGCATGTGACCACCACCAATACTGGCTATCTCAACACAACTAGCTCTATAATTTGACAATTAATATTAATGAAAGTCGCGACTTTTGGCGTTAAAACCGTTCGTTGCTACCTATGCAGGGCCGCGATTCATAAAACAATTCGATGTACGCAGTCTGCCTCCTTGTTCTGTGGGTGGCGTGGTGGGTCTAACCTGTGGGTTAATCGGCTTGCAATGTACATAGTATTGTCATAATAAACCATTAATTTAAGTTGTATGAAATAGGGCTACGTTGTTTGTGCAGCTGAATTTACCGCCTCGTTATGATTTGCAGTGCAGTCCACCTTATATTTTTTTCGCGGTCGACATAATTTTTTTCAAAGTCGCCCGTAACGTACTGCGCAGAGTGCACGTATATTAAGAAATAATGATGCCGAGTTGCCGACTGAACGAACTTGCGTCAATGGTGAAACAATGTCTAAATTCAGGTGCCTAGAAACCGATTTTAAACTGTATTGGTATAGGCGACTGAGTTGAAAATTCATTTTGTTGTGTGTTTGTTCATTCATTTTGTAGGTTGCGCTGTGAATCTATCTTAATTGAGCTATAAATGTCGGCAAGTAGTCGGTCATGCTAAAACAAAGTATACCTAGGAGGTAAAGTTCGGGCTATGAAAATTATTTTCTGTGGTAATAAATGTTAGTTACGGTCTCAAGACGGAAGAGCTATAGTTTGGTGTCGTAATTTGTATCTTAGTAGGTACTTTCCTTGTAGCAAACCACAAAGACATCCGACGGATAAATCTGTGCCTGATAAAAATAGCAACTGATGTTTATCTCTTTTTTTTTCATTTTATGGTTTCTTTATCTTCAAGGGCACTTTCAATTGAACTATTTATGTGGTCTAATTCCGTCACACACATGTTTTGATGCATGTATCCGTGTGCGGTGTGACTGATATGAAAGCAAATTATCACTTTTATCTGATATCCAAATGAAAGCAAAGCAAGAGGTTATTTCAACACATGATAAGGGTGTAAACCATCCTCAAAGTTTGGTTTTCTTACGAAATGTATGTCATGCTTTGATAGCCAATCTTGTTTTTAGGGTTCCGTACCCGGAGGGTGCCAAACGGGACCCTTTTACTAAGACTTCACTGTCCGTCTGTCTGTATGTCTGTCACCAGGCTGTATCTCATGAACCGTGATAGCTAGGCAGTTAAAATTTTCACAGATGATGTCTTTCTGTTGCCGCTATAACAACATATACTTAAAACAGAATAAAATAAATATGTAAGGGGGGCTCCCATACAACAAACATTGCCATCTATGTAACCTTCACAGCGCCGATGTCATGTCGTTAAATGTCAATGTTGAACGCTTCTTGTTGGTATCTATAGATGGCGCTGTTCTCAAATTCTATCTTTGTCTAATGTTGTATTGTACCAGGTTATTGTATTATTGTACCAGGCGGTGGTAGCCTATTGGGTAGAACATTGGACTCGGAAGCGGGAGACCCAGGTTCGATTCCCAGTGCGGGCAAGTACCTATGACTTTGTTTTCTAAGTTATGTACATTTGTTAAGTTAAAGTAGCAATACGCTAACGGCGAAGGAAAACATCGTGAGGAAACTTGAGTGTCTGAACTATTCATATACCTCAGCGCTTGAAATCGCCAATCTGCGGTGGGCACGCGTGGTGATTAAGCCCATTCTCTCTCCCTGAGAGAAGGCCTGTGCCCTACAGTGGGACGTATATAGGCTGCTTATGCTAATGTTGTATAAATAATGGTACGGAACCCTTCGTGCGCGAGTTTGACTCGCACTTGGCCGGTTTATTATATATTATATATAATGTCGGCCAACAATTGACGTGTACAATCGACAACGAATCCACCTTTACATGTTTGTTGCAAAGTAGCCCGTAACAAAACTGGGAAGAGTGCATAAATGTTATCGTTGATGCGCTGTCGACTTTACTTGGTTATGCAGGCCATTTGGTCAATCTGACGGCAAGTACTGAAGGCAGAAAAAAGCGAAGGCAAGAATAAACATTTAAACATAAACATAAACATTTACATACAGGCACATACATTGCTTCTGGTCCCACACTAGGATACCCTGTGTCGTGGGAACCAGAAACAACGACATCACAAACATGTAAACATCCAAGACCTGGGGTTTTTTTTTTTTTTTTTTTGTCCCCAGCCGGGATTCGAACCCGGGACCTCTCGCATGGTATGCAGATGCACTACCGCTGCGCGTAAATGCCTTTGGGGTTCGGTACCCGAGGGGTGCCACCAGGACATTATGCCTACAGCAACGTCTGTCTGTCCTTCTGCCTATATAGGGCTTTATCTCTAGCACCCTAATAGATTGCTAGTTAAAATTTTCATTAAAAAAACTGACTGTGGCGGATTGCCTACAAAACAATAAAAACACTAAATGTAAAATAAATATTACCCTATACTAGAAACGTGATTTTTAAGTTCATTTTTGTTTTACTCTATATCGTAAAAACGGTAATACATACAACTTTTAAACTTGTAATTATATTTCGGTCCGTATAGTAAAACAACAAATAGAAAAACCGCCAAGTGTGAGTCCCACTAAGGACACCGAACTTAACAAACATATTTTTGTTAAATATGTAATATTATATTTCCAATAACGCTTTCGTAAGCGCCGCCAATGTTTGTTATGAACGGTTTACAATTATCGTTATTTATTACCTTTCAAAACATACATTGATTTTGTTTTCAATTCAACAAGCTTGGAATTATATTTCCTTGGAATGCAGAGGTTTTGTTCAGTCTATTCAACTCAAATGTTTTGGCGTCGACTCTGAATCTATTTTCAGTTGAGTGAGGAAAGTCACCTTGTTAATTGTTGACATTCAGCTGTCTTGTTTGACGTTGGCTTTGGCTTTTGAGTTTGCCACACTGTGAGGTAAACTCATCAACGGACAAATCCTCCACATCAGATTCCTTCATGATGTTTTCCTAATATTATAACGTAACGAAGAATTATTTTTCACGCCTAATATATAAACTGCAACTGATCCGGCTCTAGCTCTAGCGAGTAATCCATCCCGAGCGAGACTTTCTAAAGAATGAATGTAGTTGAAACGAAATACCTCAGCAGTGTTAATAGGTGAGAACTGGATCTCATAGTCGAATCTTTTCTCTTCTTATTTACACAATTTATTAGAGGAGAGTAGGTCCTGGCAGCAGGATCCACAATTCATTAATTATGATCCTAGCTGTGCCCACGATATCTCACGCATGGGTTTCTGGTAAAAAATATTTTACCATTTAAGCATGATTGTGTTACAAAGCTTATTTTGTGAGATGAGAGGTAGAAAATCAATTGAATCTTTTGCAGTTGGAGAGCGTGACTAGTAACGTCGTACCGCTACTCGTAAAGTTATAATTTTAGTCCGAATCATTGTGTTGTGATCACAAGCTTTTCAGCATACGTCTCGAGAGTCATGTGCTCATTCCACAATCAGCAATGCTGTAGTTTCTGCCCACACTAATATTAGAGTTTTTGGCGTATTGGATATTTGCCAGGCATTAAATTCTCACGTGCTCGTATATTACGACATAGATGTTATGTTGTTGTTGATACGTTTGGAGCAAAGTTCACATTTGGTGTAAATCTCAAAGCATGAATCTTTGTTATGCTGGACTAAATCAGCTAACATGATTTCCTAATCTGCACTGGGAACTCTTTTAGGACCTCTTAGCGCACAGCGAGGCAGGAGAATTAGATTATGTACTCTGCGGCAAGAAATCTATTTGTTAATTTTAATCACGTTCACACGTATTGAGTGAGAAATTGATTGCTGAACATCCTATATAAAGCTAGCTACAAGTAAGACTTACCGACATACCCCTAGATATTACGCGCACCAAATCCAGGCGATTCTAATTCCTTCTTGTTAATCTGTGGGTTAATCGACTCAAAAAATGTGTTAAGCATACTCTGTGCAAAACAGCCTATTACAAATTTACAACATTAAGGATTATTTGGAAGACAAAGATGTCTGGTATTTGAATAGGTAATGTTAACGGGTACGATTGTGTAGTGTAACTTTAATTTAAAAACTCTGTTAATTAAGCAAAAAGAGAATAAATGTGGTTTTCTTTGTTAGCTTCTTCTCCGCATAATCTACTAATTGTGAAACAGCCTTGACGTTCAACATTTAGTTTTTATAGTGAATACATTTTTTACTTTGACTTTAATTTTTTGAAGCACCTCAGGGCTGAGATTCATAAAACTAAAATGCGTAGTGTACTATGACAATTCGATGTACATTGCGTAGCAGAGTTTTCGTTGTTAATCTGTGGGTTAATCGACTTCGCAATGTGCATCAAAATAAACCAAAACAACCATTATTGGCCATAATGTCACTAACAATTAACACACAAGGTCAAGCTAAGCTTACAGATTTAGAAGCAGTAGTCAGATTTTTTAAAAGAATGGCACCTACTGGCAATGGCGGCCTGTCATAGCAGTACCGTCATCATTAAAAAAAGAAAGCTTTAGTGTGTTTGTATTAATTTTCTCCATAACCAGTAGTTTGGCTTCACGCAGGGGCGGTCGACGACGGACGCTGGACTCATGCTAGTTTAATAACATATTGTTTTAGTGCATGGGAGGATCGTAGGGATGCTACAGGTATTTTTTGTGACCTGTCAAAGGCATTTGATTGCGTGGACCATGAGACAATTTTATTAAAACTAGAACATTACGGAGTAAAAGGAAAAGGTTTAGAACTGATGAGATATTTAAAAGGAAGGGTTCAAAAAGCGGACATTAATCATATAAAATTCACAAGTTTACAAATGAAAAAATGGGAGTACCACATTTCAATCACTTCGATCAATTTTGGGGCCTTTTCTTTTCCTGGTACATGTAAATGATTTGTCATTTATGGTCCAAACATGTCCGAGATAGTATTATTTGCAGATGACACGTAACTTATTTTTAAAATTAAGAGTATTAGGTTGGTTCACGGCAAATAATCTGCTTCTAAATTCTAAGAAGACAAAATGTATAAAGTTTACGTTACCAAACGAAATACTAGTTGAAAACATCATTGTACTTGGAAAAGAAAAACTGGAACTTTTAGAAGATACCAATTTCTAGGCATCACAATCAATTCAAAATTACAATGAGGTCCCCATATTGTAAAACTAGCACAAAGGCTTAGTGTAACAGTTTACACAGCTTAGTGCACAGGTTTATTTTAAAACTAGCACACAGCTTAGCAGCATAAGCAGTCAAAATAATTAGAGAGCTCACTGACGTTACAACAGCTAGGCTTGTTAGGTACTTCCATTCCATAGTATTATGTCCTACGGTATTCTATTGTGGGCTCGGGCAGCAGACATTGAAACGATCTTCATCTTACAGATGAGAGCGATACGATTTATTTACAAGCTAGGTAGTAGGGACTCGTTAAGGGATTTCTTTAAAGAAACTTATTTACCTACGTCATGTTATTTATGAAAATATTATGTACGTCATGTTAGAAAAAATATCTGTAAAAATATAAATATCAGCAATTTCGAAAATATTGGTAGCCATCATAATATTGATACTAGGAATAAAAATAAATTGTCATTTCCACGTTTTAAACTCACAAAAGTTAATACATCCTGTTTTTCCAATTTTATCACCCAGAACACTTTTTTAGTGGATATAACTAATTGAAGTTTTAACAAGAAAATAAAATACGTTTGAATACATATTATGTACTTAAAACGTAGCTCATTTTAAAACAACAAAAATGTCCACCACCATCCCGCTCGGACTGCGGGATGGTGGTGGCCATTTTTAGGGTTCCGTACTGCCAAACGAGACACTATTACTAAGACTTCACTGTCCGTCTGTCTGTCTGTCACCAGGCTGTTATCTCATGAACCGCGATAGCTAGGCAGTTGAAATTTACACAGATGATGTATTTCTGTCGCCGCTATAGCAAAAAACACTAAAAACAGAATAAAATAAATATTTAAGGGGGGCTGCCATACAAGTAATCTTTTTGCCGTTTTTTGCTCGATATTAATAACGCCAACAGGTAGACGCTCGAAATATTCACAGAATATTTAGTTCTATAGTCCCTTCAAAAATAAATAATTAAATTAAAATAAAATAAATATTTAAGGGGGGATCCCATACAACCGTTTTTTCTGGATCTTTGTGTCTAATGTTGTATAGATAATGGTATGGAACCCTTTGTGCGCGAGTCTGACTCGCACTTGGCCGGTTTTTTATATTGCTGCTGCTCCGGCTGAATCACAAAACTTACGCGCCATTTTCCGTAAATATTTGGTAAAGTTGCTGCTGTGTGGTTAATTACTGTCAAAAATGTCTACTTCAAGTTACTAACAATACAAGTTTGTTTTTCCCTCGCAATTGTGTTGAAACACGTCGTATGCAACTCGTGTGCATTGATCACTACACTACACACTCAGCTTCCTTCCCGCGCTCGCCTACTACGGCTCGCGCTTACAATAATGCGTCGGGTGACGGGTGTAACGCGGGTATCATAATGTACTATTACTTTACTATCACTCCTATTAGTTTACATCAATAGACGACTGTCGATCTACTGTAAGAAATAGGAGTTATAATAGGCATTATTGTGAAAAAAAAAATTAAGTCCTGCTTTAACATTTTTTTTCGAGAAAATAGGTAATTTTGCCTGGGCAGAATATTTCGATTTGAGCTGTTTTAATTAATTTTTAAAGCGAAAACAACCAAAGACTACGAAACTGGAAGTACGTCTTGCATGGCAGAAAGTCTCATAATATATAAGTTACTCTATGGCAGAATGTAACTGAGATCTGAAATCGAAACTGAGATCCTACGGGCCGTCAGTTTCTAGGGATACCTTGGCTCGATAAAACAACTCTTTAAATAAACAAAACTAAAAATACTCTTAATTTGTGCAAACGTAAAAGATATATTTTATTCGTATTTTACGGAATACCGAGATGTCGGTATCTTGGCGTTTTGCATTCCAAAATATTAACGGTACTTTCATTCGCGTGTGAAACGAACGTTACGAGGTCGAATACGGTATTTGACACGATCAACAATAAATTATTTCATATGCTCGATTAAAACAAAAATTACAAAATATCTCGAAAAATGTATCTCTTTTAGTCAATTACTAGTTATTACAATTTTTAAATAGATTAAACATAAAAAGAGTGCTCTGAAATGTGACGTCATAATCCAGTATTTTCATACCCAATTGGGTATTTGACAAAATATCAAATGAGTTACTTTTAATACGGAATTTTGTATGAAAATACTGGCTTATGACGTCACATTTCAGAGCACTCTTTTTATGTTTAATCTATTTAGAAATTGTAATAACTAGTAATTGACTAAAGAGATATATTTTCAGAGATATTTTGTAATTTTTGTTTTAATCGAGCATATGAAATAATTTATTGTTGATCGTGTCAAATACCGAATTAGTCTCACACTTATTTACAAAAATGCAGGAAGTCAGGAATATTATTAATTTATAATTGTAGCATTATATTCACTGACATTATACCTTTAAAATGAAGTATTTAGAAATTATACTTCTAAATAGGACAATGCCAAAAAGTATGTGGTTTTCAATTTTTGTAACGCGCACTTCTTCACTTCACGATATGTCCGTATTTTCTCCTGCCTTATCGTCACTGGGCTGGTTTCATTCTACGCTTCTACTCTATCGTAAAACGGTAATGCATGGAACTACTTTTAAACTTGTTGTGATAATAGTGCGGTCCCCATAGTAGCCTGCAACTCCGTCTTCAGTCTCTCCACAACGTACATCTGCCCATCTCCATTTTAGAGGAGCTACCCTTCTTCTTATCAAAGTAATGTCCGATTCTTCTATTCGTAGCCCCGAATCGGCGGAGCGCTCCGAGTTCCCGGTGGAGTGTGGGGACGTGATCCTTGTCGCCACGGACGGCGTATTCGACAACGTTCCCGAGAGCGTCCTGGTGGCAGAGATGCGGCGCGCCGACGGGCTGGCTGACGACGCGGAGAGGCTCCAGGCCGTCGCCAACTCCATCGCCTGGATGGCTAGAAATCTGTCCTTCGACGGGTGCTACATGTCGCCGTTTGCGAAGAGCGCGCGCCAGAACGGCATCGACGCTATAGGTGAGTGATGCTGCTCGACAGAGGCTCTTGAGGCGGTATCTATGGCATAAAGAACCGGTTCCGTTTTGTATCGATGAACTGAAACCGGAACTGCTTGCCCTAGCGGCATCGAACGATCCACTCGAATCGAATGAGTCGCTTTTGTGCTCAGATTTCTTTAATTTCTCATAACAATGAAAGTATTTTAGTTATGTAATTCTAGAACGTATTTTAATTATGGAACGAAGCGAGCGGGCGCCCCCTAGCACTCCGCGTTCGGGAGCACTCCGACCGAGGGCTTACCTACCCTCCCTTGCCCATGCCTATCGTAGTGAAACCGTGAAACGTATCTTCATCAGAAAGACAACTCCATGGGTGGGCAAAAGATGCCATTAGCAAATGTAACAAACTTATTTGGGTTCATATTTATTTTAAAGAATATTAACATTTCATTGTTAGGAAAACAGTGATCTCTGATCCCCCCATTGTTAGCAGGAGAATGGCAAATAGTTGTACTGACCCGTTTTGTTTCTTTTTACAGGTGGTAAACCAGATGACATAACGGTGCTACTTGCGATTGTAGCGCTATGAAGCTGTCATTGAGTAACTTAGACGAAATTAATTATTATGGTGGGTGCACATTACGAAATTGTAGTGTTAGGTTTGAAAATTACACCAAAAATCAATAACTTACCATTATATTTCGTTGGCTTAGGCTGTAATATCATTATCGTTGATTATGCTTTGTTCGAGTATGAGGGGTCTAAATCCTAATAGTCTTCGGATTAATTTCCTGAAAATAAATGTAAATACATACGGGCATGCTGCAAATAATGCATGTCCCTATGTTATGTCAAGTACTGGCAACATAGCCTTTTTTCAGATTTTACATCGATATTTATGACACGTCCATTCACAGATAAAACATAGTCAAACTTGGCATTTATAAATCTACCTTATAATCATGCGTATAAGTGTCATAGTCGAATATTGCCTATGGCTAGTTAAAGGCTTAAAACTTTTGTAATTAAATAACTTTGGGCTGTGCTTGAGTTAACAAACGTCTTGTGGTTGATTATTATTTTTACTGAACTGAAGTTGCTAAGTTTATACACTGTGAATCTATAGTACTCCTACAGCCGAAGGGGTTTCGTCCTATTGATGAATCGGAACAACTTATTTTGAAATTTTTCAAATTGACGTCAGCAATTAATTTCTTTTTGTAAGTATTGTATCGAATTTTGTTCAGGGTTATCAGTGAAACAGTATATTCGGTTCTAAAACAACTAGTGTGTAAAATGTTTTTTTGTAACAGAGTGGGTGTAAAATTAATTGTATATTTTTGGTTACGTGGGTTTGGTCAGCGCTGTATTAGAGGCGACTGAAAGAATGATCTGATAAAGCTGTGCCTCCTGCTCGTGTGTTTCATTGAACACTACCCAAGACATCCAGTTTTCTAAAGCGCAAAATATCTTCATTTTAGGAGAAATGTAAGTGAAATGTTTTGCACGTGGAAAATACATTGTTTTGCGTACGAATGTTTTTTCGCTAGCGCTCTACTTAAAATGTGTCACATATTTGTGTATAGGCGTTGTGTCTTCATTAACACTCGGTTTCTTTTTCCTAATGAAAGATTGGTTGTTGGACATTGTCATTTACGAAAGTCGTTTGTTTTATTAGACTGCCTCCTTGGTCTAGCGGTAAAACGCTTCACTACCAAGACAGAGGCTGCCATACTTGATTTGTTATAAATGGCCTGTCTGGGAGTATTTTCATGTCTGTGATGACTGCCTGGTTATAGTACAGGGCACCCTAGTTTGTAACCTACCCTCCTATTCCGTAACAGTCCACTGTATTGGGTTGTCCATTTTCACTTTTTCGAAGTGTCAACATAGTTTTTATGACAGTCCGGAATAGGTAAATTGGACGAGTCCATACAGCGGTGAATTACGTAGTGGCGCCCCAGGACAAGTGATGGTGTTGTGTGGAAGTTATTTTTAATGTAGCAAACGAAAGCGTGACCTGGAATTTTCTTTAAAGTCTTTACATGGTACCACTAAATGACTGTCAGTGCCACGTCAGTGCTGTCGTACAACTGTTACCATTGTGACCTTGTAATTTTGATACTTGATAGCTGAATATTCATATTTATTATGTAGATAATATTGTACTATATAAAGAGATTTTTTTAAATAAATTGTATGTGCATAGACCGTAAGTAATGCATAGATTTTGAGTTGATTTCAGATTTGTGCAGAAACCTTAAAATACTGTCAGTTTACATGAGATATTTTTTATGTACGTAGATAAGGCTTCAATATGCCTAAGTAGCAACAAATGATTTTTATTTTTGAAAACGCAGTATAAAATATAAAGACATTATAAACAAGTATCAAATCTTTGTTTTCCTAGTATAGTACATATTTTTATACCATATGAATATTTTTTATTTTCCGCCAATTTCTCAGGTTACGCTGTTGTTTGCCAGACTCTAGATTCTTTTTTTGTCTTTTTAGGGTTGCGTACCCGAAGGGTGCCAACCCGGACCCTATTAGTAATTTATTTTTAATAAGACATCTAAATTAAAATAACAATAAAAAAATAAAGACGCATGAATGAATGTTTTGATGTTTGAATGAAGACTGAACATAGTTTTTACTGTTGTTAATGTAGTTTTTAACAAATGCGTTAAGAGAGTGACATGTTCAATAATTAATCACTCGTGAATCTATAAAATATTATTTTGTACTTATATTTATTACTAAATAATATTTTGTTGATAATGAGTTTTGTACATTTATTTTATTTACATTAAAGCACCTGTTAGTAGACTCATTTCTTTCCTTTCATAATTCTCATATGCTGTACCAGATGTGCAGGTAAATAGTTTATGTAAACCATTTCCAATAACAAATTATCCACAGGCCTTAATCATTGATGTTCTGTAATATTTTATCATGAGAAAGGCTAATCCGTGCATTATTATTCTCAACTGAAACAACAGTAGAAACATGCTAAGGCGATATTTTAATATAGCCTATTCATTTTATACACAAGAGTGCCCTAATATCCTTGGTAAACTGTTTCTAACTTCAGATATTAATTGTAATATGTCACAACACATCAACCTTAGGACAAGCCACCCATTGTAAAAGTTGTAAATTACCCAAGACAATGTGTGAAATTATTAAAAATAAATATGTGATTCGATAATTACATTTTGGGTTTTATTCTGTCACAGAATAGACAATTTATGTGTAAGATTTTTATTATTTAAAAATAATGTGTAACAAACAAACCCTCTAATAAACGCAAAATATTGTTTCTCAAATCCTTAAATATTTTATCACCTATTACAAAATACACATACACTGTACATCACATTGACCAAGTTCCACTAATGTCACAGTTAAGTTGTAAATAATATATTACATATGCAGATATACATAGAACTGCATAGGATAGACTTACCCATAATATGACAATGGTTTGTAATATTTTTTTGCATGCGGCCAAGTGACAGCTGATGACAGTCAATCAACCGCAGAAGAGCATGAACTTTAAAACATTTGGCTTGCTGTCTCACACATGTCAGTTTATAAGTTTATCTTGCAACCATGAGTTGTCCACTCGAGTTGTGATACACATAACAATAGTCCCAAACTTTTTATTAGCACACAAAGACTTGCTCATGGTTGAGTGTATGTATAGTGTTTACCCATTGCCGTCATCACCGCCGGCATCTTCGTCGCGACGGTTCCAGTTGAAGCCTCCTGGCCGGATGTCGGCCATCTCTGGCAGGGGCACGTAGTCAGCATCTTCAGGGGCCGGATCAAACAACTTCTTTCTGCAAGTAATAAGCCATCTTTAAAAATAAACTTTGAAATTAAGGTAATTATGTTTGTACAATAAACAATCACGATTAGACCTGTTAAATGTACTACAGTGGCTAAAACATTGTTAAAGGATGACACACACCAACGCGGTGGGGGTCCATACATAAATAATTTTGTATGTTGTATGGACCACCACTGCCACCTCATGGTGTTTCATCCTTAATTCGTCAACTTATAGTAAAAGCAAATTCTTACAAGAATCTTGGAGTTTTCAGCACTCTCAGGCCTCCTCTCTGCGGAGGCAGTACATCCTCCAAAAAGAAATACATATGTCCGATGGCCATGCCCACCAGATCAACCGATATTGCGTTGCCCAGGAGAACAGAGAATCCTAGCAGCACCCATGGAAGGTATGGAGCCTGGAAGAAACAAAATATTCGATAGATATCTTAAATTTTTTTTAAGTGCCTACTTTTGTTTTCTTTTAAGTAGCTAATGTATTTTCATTTCACAAGTAGATCCCAAATAATAGTAAATATTTTGTGTTAATAATATAAAAACACAATTACTGGGCACACAGTCTTATTTATTAAAACATGATTCCTCTAAAACACCTCTCTGAGGTAGGTTAAAAAATCTATGTATACATGTTTCCCTTTACCACAAACTATATAAACTGGCTCTGAGTAGTGTTTTAAGGAATCGTGTTTCTATAAAGAACACTGTCAAACTTTACTTTAGATAAAAAATATTATATTACCTGAAAGTTCATCAGACCAAAGAAGTTCATTCGCACAAAGACGTTTCGCCTAGACCAGACGTAAACAATCATGATAGTGAATGCCTGGCCTAGAAACAATAGATTCACGAAGAATGCACAGATCTAAAAAAATTTTGTTAAAGAAATATTTCCAGAAATACAAAGACACCAATACTAGTATGTAAATAATAGGTGACAAAAAATCTTGTAATTTTTCTATTGTCATATACATTACTAAAGCTGTTGAAGCAAATGGAGATCAATGGCAGGGCTAGCATGACAGGGAAGAGGCCTATGGACTCCATTCGCAGGCTAGATAGATATATCAATAGCTAGGTCTTACGCACTTCAGTGAGATCCAGATTTGAAGATATTTTTGAACCAAAAACATTTCCGATTCACTCACATTTTTTTAACTGTCAATATTGAATTAAATAATAGTTTCATATCGTAAGATTTCTTCACAAAATATGACCTTATTGATAATTATGCAGGTACATACTTTCAGTCTTTTTTATAAAAACACAATTCCTCATAGCAGGCTTCATTGCATTATAAGTTGGTAGAGACAATTTAAACTGCATTTGATGAATGTTTATTGGCATCATGTTTTATAAATAAACATTTCTAAATTCTATTATCTAATATATAAAAATCTTGTGTCAGTGTTTGTTATTGAACTCCTCCAAAGCTTCACCGATTTTTATGAAATCTATTGTGTATATTTGGTAGGTCTAAGAATAGGTCATACGTTAAATAATATGGCAAAACAATGTTTGCCGGATTAGCTACTTTTTAAATAAAAGGATACAATCATGAGAACCCCTCCAAAGATGAACATGACAACAAAGTCGGCTGTCCTTCCCCTGAAAGATCCTTCTTCCAACATGCGACAGTATCTGTATGTAAATATCATATTGAAGAAGAAATTAAATCCCAAGTTTCCGAAGAACAGGAATGTTGTGATGAGTCTCCATAACTGGTACTTCTTCACTATTACTATTGGGTTGAAGTAAAGCTGGAAAGGCGACACCAGGTCGAGTTGCTGAAAGAGCAGATTTTGGTTGATTTATTGATTGCTTGTTGATATTGGAATGAAGGTTTAAATTTCTCCAATGGCTAGATAATTAATTTTCTAATTTGGGTTGGTGGATAATGTTAAGGTTGCTAATCAGCACTAATACTCACCACAGCTAGAGTAGTGATAACACAGGCAGTAGTGTACACTCTTGTAACTGGCGGTATGAGCATGTACTCTTGTAAAAATGTTTGATATGCCATTTTATTCTACAACTATTATCACAACACCAGTTCTTATAATCTAATAGACCTGCGAATTCGCAAGCAAAAATTATATTGTTGAGAACACAACAAGAACCGTGAACAGTGATGATTGGGCCACATCAGTGTTTACAAAAAGGAAAGGGAATCGGTTTTCACGTTGATTACAAGGTACATATGATTAAAAATCGATTTAATCATATAAATTAACATCTAAAAACACAAATACTCGCGAATATTCTTCACAATTTGGATTTACAGTAGACCGAAAATTCGAACGAAACTTTTGGTCACAGATTAAATTTTCAAACAGCTGTCAAGTGTCAACCTTCAACTTAAATGCTTTCGCTGCACGCACTGCACGGCACGCACGATCCGGCCATCCGTTCAATTTTGAAACGTGGTCACATTCACAGATTAATTAAAACAGCTTTGCCTGACATCTGTCACTTTTTAGTCTGTGGTCAGATAATTTCAAACATTTCTCTGGGAGGTGTCGTGTCGATTCACGCACAGTACAACAAGTGCCATACAAAACAAGAATAGATTTCCGAAAATGTTTCGACTTTCGAGAGCAGTCTGTTGATTTTTCTGAATTTTGAATCAGAATACTTAAAGAATCAAAGGCGGCAGCGGCAGTGCAATATATATAACTGGTGATTGGAACAGATTACAATTCAAGACATGGATCCGAAAGACGTCACAGAACAATTAGTTGCTTTGAAAGTGATGAGATTGACAAAACCAGCCCTAATAAGCCCAAGGATTGTGACATGTGATTCCAAAGATCTTCCAGGCAATATTCTTAACAATTACTTGAAAGATGATGCTACTTCCGTTACCCAGATGGAAACTCTCACTACTGGTCAGTTTTTGCTACTACCACAGAGTTTTGGTAACATCTATTTGGGGGAGACATTCTCCTGTTATGTCTGCGTCCATAATGAAACCAATCAACCTGTTCAAAGCGTTTCCATCAAGGCAGACTTACAAACTAATTCTCAAAGAATACCTCTTTCAACTCAACAAAACCAAGTCCCTAGTCTACTAGGTGTAGACGAAACACTAAGTGACGTCATTCACCACGAAGTCAAGGACTTGGGGACACATATCCTGGTCTGTGAAGTGACCTACATGTCTCATTATAACACACTAGCATCATTTAGGAAGTTTTTCAAGTTTGAAGTAATGAAACCATTAGATGTAAAAACGAAGTTCTACAACGCTGAGTCTGATGATGTCTACTTGGAAGCACAAGTACAGAACATCACTTCGGGGCCGATTACATTGGAGCAGGTAGCATTGGAGAGTTCTCAGCAGTTTACAGTGAAATCTCTAAATGAGTGTGGAGATGGACTTTCAGTATTTGGTGACATCACCCTATTGCAACCACAAGAAAGCTGCCAGTACTTGTACTGTCTTACACCAAGAGAGAACATTGCAAAAGAGATTAAACTCCTAGCTGCTGCAAAGAATATTGGCAAGCTTGACATTGTATGGAGATCTAATTTAGGAGAAAAAGGGCGGTTGCAAACAAGCCAGCTTCAAAGAATGACTCCTGACTATGGAGATATAAGGTTGACTTATGAAAGATTGCCTAACAAGGTAGATTTAGATAAAGCCTTTGATTTTAGATGTAAGATTGTGAATGCTAGTGACAGAACACTAGATTTGATATTGAAATTAAGGTCAAACCAAGATTCCAGCTTGTTATGGTGTGGCATTTCTAACAGGAAACTTGGGCCTTTGGAGCCTGGAGGGTCAGTGTTGGTAAATTTGACTGCATTACCAATCAACTCTGGCCTACAGAGTGTTACAGGAATATCATTGGTTGATTTGTTCCTGAAAAGAACCTATGATTATGATGACATGGCTTCTGTATTTGTAAATTAATATAAGGGGCTAACTACTAATGCCACCAATGAAAAAAAACATGTGTCTTTATCAATTTTCATCATAGGATAAGATTGCATGATTGCTATCTTGTTCTAGGCTGTAAGTTCTACAAATAGCCATTAGTTTTATGTCTGTGTAACAGTTTTTGTAAAAATGTATTATAAAAGATATAATTTTTAGGGTTCCGTAGTCAACTAGGAACCTTTATAGTTTTGCCATGCTCGTCCGTTTGTCTGTCTGCGGCTTACCACAGAGATGACAAGTACTAGAAAGCTGAAATTTAGCACAGATATTTTTACGGTACTTCCCCTATATCTAAATTAGGGATGCAATTTCTTTTTCTCGTCTACACCATAGTGTGGGGACTGGGGTATCGTTGGATTGGTTCTTTAAAAATATTGTGTGTAGGAAAACCATTTTTCGACTTAGGGATCCGTTTGCGAAATATTAAGCTGTAAAGCTGCATTTTTGTTAAATTAGGGCCTCTCACGGCTAAACGGTTGATTGTAGAAACATGAAAAAATTCAGGGCAGTAGCAGGGCATATAATGAACTTCAAAGGAAATCTATCACGGCTAAGCAGTTAGCAAGTTAACGAATAAAGGCGACAAACTTATTAAAGGAAAACTTCGTACAAAGGTAATTGAAAATTACTTTGGTGAAGTTATTTCTGTAAAGCAGGCAAAAAAAAAACCTGTCCTACGGAACCCTACACTACGCGTGATCCGACATGCACTTGGCCGGTTTTTTTTTTTCATTTGTGGCGCTAGCTAGTTAGCTTTTTCCAACTGTAGTGGTAACTTAGCAACCAAGTAGACCCTATTATTTTTCAAAACTTATAATACAATAGACTATCATATATCACGCATTCTAATATTTATTTTGTACCCAGTGTTGCCAGTGGCAGATAGTCAAATATAACACGAGGCAGATCAAAAAGTAACATTTTCTCGAGAAAAGTAACATAACCTCTTTTTATTGTGGGAACCGACACAATACTTATTACACAAAAAGTTAAATAAGTTTCTTCTCCCATTTGTTAAACTTCGAAAAAATCTTAATAATTGTTGATCGAATAATCGACCCGCGATGCTAAAAAAGAAAAAAAACATACAATCAATGTGCAGTGTTGCCAATTTGGTATATTTTATGCTAAATTTGGCATATTTTCGCTATGTTTAGCATATTTATTTGGCTTTTAGCATATAGTATATTTTTTTAGCATTTTTTATCCTACACAAATAACGTGAGCAATAACATGTTTCCGAACGTAACTGTACGGCCCATCACTAATATTTTCATTCGGCGAATATTGTTCTAAGTGGGATTCCCTAGTGCCGCGTCATAGACAATCGAAGCAGTTTATTTTGTTTTGATTGTCTATGTTATGGAAAGTACATTGTGGATTCGTTTCGTCGTCTATTCGTTCGTTACCGACTCACTTACGTCTGAGATTCCGTGCGATTTACCAATTTCTTTTTCATTTTGAGTTTTATCACAAAAAAATAATACCGCCTAAGTATAATCAACATTGATTGGTAGCAAATAAAAGATTTTAAAGATGGTTGCAGCCCGTTGAAAACGAAATTGTGACAGATTTATGAGATCAGGAGAACAGTCTCTTACTTAATGATCTCTTACAAAATAGTGTTGAGCGTTTTCACTGTCAATCGATTTCTGAGCTTTATTTTAACCAAACTCATTTGATTTTGTATATAAGATTTGGACTCAAGAGATTAGGGAAGTGCTGTTATTCCTACGAAGTGCCAGACAGTGTTCTGAGCTGTATTGGTAGCAAAGACACTTACGATAGATCTCAACCTTTAACAGCAGCTGCAACTGTTGATGTTACTGATGATGACAAGAACATTGATATTTTGTTTGACTGATATCCTATTATTCCGCATAACATTATATGGGAATTAGATTATGAAACATTTAAATGAATAAACATTTTGATTCATACGTTGGCATTTTAATTTAGCATATTTAACAGAGAGTTGGCATATTTTTGGCTTATTTTCGACGTTGATCTAGCATATTTTGTAGTTACTGAGTTGGCAACACTGTCAATGTGTGTCTAATATACCAACCAATTTAAGAATGTCTCAATACTATAACCTGCTTTGTCATCAATGAATATAAAAAAACGCCATCATATTATATTCGCTATCATAATATTATGATCGCCAATCCGCCTGCCAAGCGTGGCGGTTTTGGCAAAACCCCTCATGGTTATGAAAACCACGAAGGAGGCCTGTGTCCGGCAGTGGGCGTCGAATGGCTGATGATGATGATATTATATTAATGGAGAAAGGGTAGCTACTACTATACATTTAATTTTTCTTTAATCGATTGTAAATTCACTGCCATTCACATAGACAATGATAGAGAAGTTGGAGATTTATTGGCACAAAAAAATCATTTTAGCTTAATATGGCTGAGTATTTTAGGGAAAGTTAATTTGAACTGGTGGAACCTGGAAAAAAAGCGTTTATATTAGCATCGTAGTCATGAAAAATTGTTACTTAAAACTTTTTGAGGTTTAAAGAATATTGTGAAAATTATTAGTAATCAGTACCGTCACTATATGCTATTTTTGGATGCATCATTGCTTTCGAAGGAGAACCATCAAAGAAGAAATGGTTGCAGTGTTTAGCCTGTTCCTCTTTTCACATTTTATTAATTTAAGTTGACTGAAAATCCGTTCCACGCTTGCATTTGAAAAAGGCAACACAAGCAAAAACCCGATAACCTATTTTAAATTTGGAAATAACGAAGTACTAGTCAAATCCTTCTGCTGCAAAATTTGTCTCCAATATTCTTCAACATTTTGAGATAAGTCTAAGTCGTTATGGTCGAGGACTGCATGCTTTTTCCATTCTTTTTGTTGCTCCACATCATTAACATCATCTTGAATGTTTGGGAATCTCTTCACCACGCTAGATAAATCTTATTTTAAATTTTGTGTGCTACGCTTGGTTCAATGACTTTATAATACACAACAACACAAACTTCGAAGAAAGTATCGAGTCCAGTGATCGATTCGCTGCTAGTCACCTCTCACTTGCTCGCACGCCTAAGTAACCGGGATGGAAGATTGATAAATACACGCGAGTGAGTGAATATGCGGTACGACGAAGTCGACAGATTTTCGCTTTGCTACGACGTCGCATCAATCAGTCCACAAAATCAAGTCCACCAACATGAACAAAAAAAATATCGTTCTTGGATGCGTTCCGATTCACAATATTTTTTTGTTTGCTGAAAAATCTAAAAAGTAACACAAAAGTAACATATTGAGTCGTGTAACACGGAGGTAACATAAGAGGGTCAAAAGTAACGTAAAATGTTACTTTTGTAACATTCTGGCAACGCTGTTTGTACCCTATAGGTTTGTTGCCAAGTTTCGGATTACAGCTAACAGCTGATTAATTCTAATAATTCTTCTACCTGTAGTCTAGAATTCTCAATGGCCCGATCGGGCCACTATAACAATGGTTTTTGTTTTTTTCAAGGTCATAATCTAACATACAATGTGTTTTGTAAAGCCGCCTGTAGCTTAAAGGTCGACTTATATTCATAAATTGCAATGAATAGTTAGCATTAGGTCACACGATGGCGTTGAGTTGCCGTCACCTGTAACATAACCGAGTTGAGTGTAAGTAAAGGTTAATTTATTACAGTCGACTGCGCATCACCCACAAAACAAAATAAAAAGAGTTCGCAAGTTTTCAACAGAAAGAGAGACGGAGTTTACACGTTCAGTCTGGCGTCAGTTCAGTCCGTGACCTTGATCAAGCTCGGATTGACGCCAGACTAATGTAGCTAGGCGAGAGGTATTACACGGTCACTCAAGACTAAGTACACCAATACGACAGCACGAAGCACAGACCTTTATTTGCGATTATGGATTTAAAAAAACCTTCCATAACATAAGCAGCCTACATACGTCCCACTGTAGGGCACAGGCCTTCTCTCAGGGGGAGAGTGGGCTTAATCACCACGCGTGCCCACCGCGGATTGGTGATTTCAAGCGCTGAGGTATATGAATAGCTCAGACACTCAGGTTTCCTCACGATGTTTTCCTTCACGGTTAGCGAGTGGTATTGATACTATAACTTCACAAATTTACATAACTTAGAAAACCAAGTTATAGGTATATGCCCGCACTGGGGATCGAACCTGGGTCTCTTGCTTCCGAGTCCGATGTTCTACCCACTAGGCTACCACCGCAAAAAAAAAAAACCTGCGTTGCAGTAATAATAGCTACGGTAATGAAAAAACGCCAAAAGAGGATTTTGTGCAAACATAATGTTAAAAAAAACCGACTTCGAAAAACTACAGCACTAAAAAGTTAGGAATAATTTAAATAATTAGAAGTATTTATACAGTATAATTTAGAGCCTGTGCCCAAAATATATGTGCTGGTCTTGAAACTGGGCACCGACTACAAATTATACTTCTACAATACCTACATGTATAAATACTTCTAATTATTTAAATTATTTTTAACTTTTTAGTGCTGTAGTTTTTCGAAGTCGGTTTTTATTTTTTATTTTTCAATTTTTAGTGGGGGAGCGGGAGAAAAAGAAATAAATCCCTTATAACCATACTCGTAATTTACCCTACTTAATTCGTAACTTTAAAATTTGATGTTCTAAATTTCCATCTCCAAAACTCTTCACCAGAACATCACCAAATTAACTTGGGACTACTTTTATGAAACATACGGATATTACTAAAAGATGGGCCCCATTAGGGCTTAATTACTGCTGTCCATTAAAGAGTTCCGTTCTCCATCTCTGAAAGTCTCCATCATATCTTCCCCAAATTAAAATGGGACCAATAGGACGTTATAGCTGTTCAAACAAAAAAAGAATTGTCGAAATCGGTTACGATTTGACGGAGTTATGGAGGAACATAGCCAAAATACATATATATGTCGAATTGATAACCTCCTCCTTTTTTGAAGTCGGTTAAAAAGAGAATCGTCGTCCATACTGCCTCAAGATTATGCGTTGACTGATATGATAATACATTCAGGCGATCAGTCTGCCGTCATCAGTCTGCCGTCATCAGTCTGCCGTCATCAGTCTAACCGTGACTGACGAAAATTATTAAAATATTCGAATATCCGTCAGTCTGGTCCATCAGTCCATCAATCCCTTGAATAGACAATAAGTCTGCCGTCAGTCTAACCAGACTGATGGAATTGACTGACGCCAGACTGAACGTGTAAACTCCGTCTTAAAGTGAGCAGCGAGCTAATTGGCTGTACAATCGACAGCAGATTTTTGTTATGTAGTCGACTTTAACGGAACAGATTAAAGCGCACCTATGCAAAAATTTATATTCTGTCGACTACATCATGATATTGCTTAATTTTTACGTTCAAAGTCGACACTTGAGTTTCATTGAGCGTTTAATAATTCCATAGACAATGAACGTGAAATAATCTACACGGCACTTCCGTCCGGATTGTTCCAGCACTATTTTCACCGAGAAATCTGTCAAAATTATATAAAAAAGTTGTTATTATCTGTGGTATGGTGCAGATCGAACAATTTATAAAATTTCAATAATTTATTTACAAAATCCATTGTTTTTGGCAATACTGAATGAATGCAAGTGAACTCTTATAGACATTATTATGGTTTTACTTAAAGAGTACAGAATTTGCATGCCAATGACGGTGGAAGAGGTAAGGAAATGTTACTCTGCAAAACTTAATAACTGCTGTTGTTTTCAGCTGCTCTGTAATATAATTTGTGCCTTTAGCGAAACTAACGTTATCTTTTTTGTTATTTTGCCTTGCTTAGTTCATACTGAGTTAACCACTAATTGGCTTTATCGCATAAAATAACGATAGGCACTTAACCTTTGTACAATATTTCCTCTGTCGAACCTAATTAAGTTACTGAGTTGACCCGATACTAGCTGTCCATAAAACTATATGTATAGCACTATCATGATTAACATGGAAATTTAACTTTCTTTATAAGGGACAAAGTGGAGGTTCCTAATTCATGTCCTATTAGACCTTTAGCCTAACCTAACCTATTAGCACCTTTGCCCACTCCAGGCTTATGGCTTCCATAACTTCATTTTAAATTGCATATTTTGCCTGGTAATAGTCCCATTGTTGACTTCACAGCAACCTTTCTCAATTGTAACAAACCTTAGTTGCAATTTTTCATTAGCTTTCTTTTGTAACTACTTTCTTCCTTGTAAATAAATAAATAAAGTTCCTTTTCCTGGTGCACTTCCAGGTCGTCTTCAGACCTTTAGATCCCTTGTCCCATTTGAACCTTGAAATTTCAGCTAACCATGATATGGTAAACTGTCACAAAAAATATAATAAGGGTTGTAGATAATGTTATTACTTCTCGTAGATTACTTTTAAATCTTTTTATGGACTTAAAAACAATTATTATCAAGTTTCCGTTTTCAACATTTACAGTCTTATATTATAAAATACAATTTCTCTAAAACAATCCTCAGAGGCAATTTAAATAATCTGTGGTAACATCTTTCCCTTTACCACAGACTATATAAACTGTCTCTGGGGAGTGTTTTAAGGGATTGTGTTTTTATAAATGAGAGATGATTTATATAGCGACCAGCGGTGCCATCACTCACACTAGATGGGTGAAGGGACCACTTAGACACTGCGTGGGACATTGTTTTTTAGATGGGGTAGGCTTATAAATAACACCATTAAATTTGAATGAAATTTCAACATTTTTCATTGCTTAATTCAGCAATCAAGTTGACATCTCAATTTAGATTATGACATCTTAATGCTAACATTTTGTTTTTTGTTATACTTGCTTTATACTTGCTTAAATTTATTAATTTCTGGTTGTATAATAATTCTCTATCTACAAATTCTATCAAAATCTCTGAAGATAACTTGTAATATTTTAGAGCACCTTTTTGGGGTTTTACAACTGGATAGCTCAAGCTAGGGATACAGTTGGGCTTTTACAACAGTATCCATAGCTTAAGCTAAATTCCTGCACTCTCGGCCTGTAATTTACTTAATGTCATCTTCCCATTGGATTTATGGGTCCACATCTTTGATGGCCTCATTCTGGGGCTTTGCATTAGGTTATTCGTCTTATGAATTAGTTTATGGCATACACAGAACAACAATGAAGGACCGACAGAAAATATTAGGGGTTAAAGTATGAAATTGCCGTTTTATTGCAATAGGTTCTTTGAATTGACATAGAATCTTCATGGTTTGAGGTTTTCGAATGAAACTTTTTTCAAATGGTTTCTATGATGTTCTTTTTTTAAAAAATGTGAAACATTTGAATATCGACTTTCAATTGTTTTTGTTATTCAATTTAGACAAGAAAGATGGATACTGCGAAAATGCGAGTGATTATGAGGCACCCATTTTTCGTATTTTTTTATTTTATTGATTTGACGCAAGTGAGTCAATATTGTGGGTAAGGTAACGTTAAACCATGCCGCTAATTCCTGGGTAGTTTGACTAGGGTCGGCTTCCACTATCTCTCTTAATTCATCGTTATTCACCTGTGTGGGCGGTCTTCCTCGTGGCTCGTTCTTTAAGTCGAAATTTCCATCACGAAAGCGTTTAAACCAAAATCGCACGATGCGTTCATTAGTAGACCCCTCTCCAAACGTAGCATTGATATTGCGGGCTGTTTCTGCCGCGTTAGTTCCGCGTCGGAACTAGTATTAAAAAATCACTCGAATTTTCGCAGTATCCATCTTTCTTGTCTAAATTGAATAACAAAAACAATTGAAAGTCGATATTCAAATGTTTCACATTTTTTAAAAAAAGAACATCATAGAAACCATTTGAAAAAAGTTTCATTCGAAAACCTCAAACCATGAAGATTCTATGTCAATTCAAAGAACCTATTGCAATAAAACGGCAATTTCATACTTTAACCCCTATTATAATTAATCACATATAAAACTAAAATATAATCATAATTCATTGCAGAGGAATTTGAAAGTAACCTTGCATAATAGCTTAAATTCAATCAAATACAGCCAACCATTTCAAAGTTATAGAGATCTTTCTAAAGAATAAATTGTTTTTGGTCAATAAGGATTATAATGTTCATCATAGTACACCCCTCAGATGTGTAGTAATCTTGTTGTAGGTGTAATGTCATACCTATTTATATTTTTCAGTATCGCATCGGTCAACTGTACATGATAGCTCGGCACAGCTTCGAGGAGTCCAGTGATGGAGAGGGGGTAGAGGTAGTGGCCAATGAAGCGGTCACTGATGAAGTCCATGGACAAGGCCAGTTCACAGAGAAGAGGATCCATTTGTCTAGGTAAAATATTAGAGGACAATATCTCAAACACAGAAACTTTTTGAGCATGTCCTTTTGTCCCTTATGGTAATTACAAGTTCTGGGTCCCTTCTGTTATAGAAGAAGGTACCTTCACAAGTACTTTTTAAGCCTTTTAATATTTACAAGTCTGTTATAGTTCTTTTAGATAAACATAATGCTATCATTATTAGGAACATCTTTTTTGGCTCAATCACATAACAATATTTTAGATTTTGTAGCAAATTTTCAGACCATAATATTATAATGCAGTTCTTTAACATAATTGTAAAATAAAATGCAAGTGTTTATTTTGCAGACATTTTAACGATAAATTCATTTGACTGACATGAAATAAGATAACAATATTAAAGCTTTACTTTGTACTTACTGTCCATGGGCAAATTCAGCAATATTGGCTTGCATTTTCCAGCCTCCGAATAAATCGCCATCTTATCTTTCTGACTTCCCATTTTCTTTACCCAACATTCAATCCCACAGTGCAGAGGAGTTTTGGCTGATATCATCTTTTTATTTTCAGTCGACTGCCATACTGGCTGCAGTCAATAATTCCCAAAGTGATTTACATCACTGAGAAGGCCTGGAACTATTATCCATACACTGTCACAGGTGAATGCATGTAACATTTTCATGGATGACAAATTGAGAATAATGAAATCGATAAAATATTACAAATATTTTATCGATGATAATGTTAATGATTTTAATACACATAACTTTCCTTTCCTTTCATGTTGGTGTGAAAATCACAGAATATACAGTGAGTATGAAACATTGCATACATACAGGGTGACCTTAGAGTTATGTTCAGAAAGAAAAGTTTTTAATTTTGTGAAAATAATTTTATTTTTCTTTCAGTGTTCTTTCTTGCCTAAGTTATCGATATCTATTCAAACAAGATACGAAGATAACAATGGCACAACTGATAATGTAAGTGACATCAAATAACATAGAATTAACTCTACTTGTTTTAAAATTATAAAAAAAGATATTCATGAAAACCCAAATGTTCAGTTATGCAATGTATGTATAATATGTTTATTTGTGTTCTGAGGTTTAATCAAACTTGATTATTCTTTGATAAATTTAATAAATAAGCGCGCATTGTTTTATTTTGCATTTCAAAACACTATGTGACTTACAGTGTCTCGGGCTCACACCAGAAGAGTTAGAAACGAGACAAGTGGATTTCATTGACATAGCATATGATGATATCAAGCCACATCATTACAAGGAGGCCGAGGACCCAAAGTTCTTCAAGTCGGCCAAGACGGGCCGCGGCCCGCTGGTGGAGGGGTGGAGGGACTCCCAGAAGCCGATCATGTGCTGCTACAAGGCTGTACACGCCAAGTTTGAATTGTGGGGCTTCCAGACTAGGGTGGAGGACCTCGCTCAAAGTGTAAGCCTGCATGATTCTGTACCTACATGGTTATTTTTAAGATATTATTTTCTAAGGTTAAAACGAGCACTAGACATAATAAAAACTGAATTTGCACGGATATTTGCTCCTGCATTTTTACATTTTACAATTTTCCGAAGTTTCATTACTTTTGCAAGTCCCGTGGTCTCGGTAGACTGAGGTGACACGGGACTTGCAAAAGTACCGAAACGTCGGAAGTTTGTAAAATGAAAAAATAAACGATTAAATATCCGTGCAAATTCAGTTTTTATTATGTCTAGTGCTCGTGTTAACCTTAGAAAATATTATTTTTTATTATTTCTAAGTTGCGCAATTCTTGAAACATGTCGGTTTTTGAAACAATTCTGCTTTGTACTGGCGCTGTTTGAAATCTTATGTGTAAATAGGATGTAAATTTTCCTATGCAGGACAATGATTTACCGAAGGCTACGTCATTGGCAGAGCGCGTGAAGCTTTTTCAAAAAAATTAAATCTGAGAAAAAGCTCCCAGAACAAAATTGTTGCCAAACAATAACTCTTATTGAGATGTGATGTCTCTGGAATTGCGTATCTTAGAAATAACCCATTCTATGTATTCTGTCATAGAAAGTGATTTGAGTTAACCAGTTAACGCCTGAATATGGCCAACTAATGAACATCACACACTCACACTACCAGGGTGTTCTTTGCCGGTCTTCTAGCGTAAATTGACGTAGTTATTATTACGAGCTATATATAATCTCTTAACGAACTGCCTTAAAGAAAAAACACCTTATTTTATTTATGTAAACAAATCCACTAAAACACTCTTTACATGACGATGACACGATCATTAGAACAGGATCTCACCGAAACATGATTTATAAAATGAAATCTCTACTATACATCACAACTAAAAACGCTCTTTAGCGCTTATAGAGCTGGTCAAACGTGTATTACTTCATTTTTATAAATAAGACTGTTATTGATTTATTAATAACACTGTTTGCACTTTATTTATTTAGATACATTTGCAAAATATATTATACTGGCTGATTTCTGGGTGCTTTGAAAGCCGCAATTATGTAATTAGTTATTAAAAATGGCACGTATTTAGACTATTGCTCTTTAGTATAGACGTAAATAAAAAAAAATCTTGTCTAAAAAAATGTGTGTACCATTAGTTGCCTCTCAGTCTAACAGAACAATGACCCGCGGAATCGCGGATACGCACATCTCTGGATGGCTACTAATGGTTCTAATAGATTCGAGTTTGTGTCGAGATATTATTGATTGGTTTGTTTTTGAAAAAAACTAACTAGCTTTTTCGATAACTATTGTCATGCAGGTTCATTTTGCTATGTCTTGCAAACCACCCAAAATTAATGGTGTATATTATACATTGAGATTACATGGCAGGTATTTAGCACAAGGATTAACGTTTGTTGAGTGTATTCTATGGCGTTGCAGACCATCCGCGACATTCTACTTCTCGGACACCGTCAGGCGTTCGCGTGGATGGACGATTGGTACAATATGACCATAGAGGACGTCAGGGAATACGAAAAGGAGATGCATGCTAAGACGAACATGAAGGTGAGCTTTTTAGGGCTCCGTACCCAAAAGGTGCAAAAGGGTGTGCTCATTAATATGCGAAGGAGGTCTGTCTGTCTGAGGTTTATTTATTAAAGCGTAATAGTTGGTCAGTTGAAAAGTTCACAGAATATTGTGGTGTCATGGCGGATAGCCGAACAAATAATAGATATTACTAAAAATAAAAAGTAATCTTTTACATTAAAAAATAATAAAAGAAAAGTATTTTTTAATGTTTTTTGCTCTATTGTAACAACGGTAGATAGATACTTATATACTTTGTTGTACATAAAAAGGAATAATAAAAAAATACAGAAAAGCGGTATGATTAGTGCGGCCCCTATAAGATAACAAAAAATAATTAGAACTTGTCAAATGTGAGTTCATATCCCGCTAAGTTTTTTTTTCTTCATTTCACTGAAAATAAAAAATATTTTTTTTATAAACACCTCCGTAATAGATGGTGGTACGGAACCCTCGATGCGTGAGTCCGACTCGCACTTGGACAGTTTCTAAATAAAAGAATCTATACAGAGTGTTAGAGAAAGATAAGGGGGTTATTCGCGCGTTCGCGCATTCATACAGTGCAGTTGTGTTGACTGTTGTTCGCATCAATATTATATTTCCCATAAGTTGTTTAAGTCTTAATGCAACGTAACAGAGCATAAATCAGTTCGGCAATACATTTACGCTCGAATATAATTTGGCTAAGTATCGTGTGTGTGAATAGTGCGCAAGACCGTGACATCCCGCCATACCCTGATCACAAAACCCGCGCGTGATAGCTACTCAGAGTCGTAGTATAGTATACGTAAGATATTCAGATAATGTCACTTCAACGTTCACCACCATTGAACATCTCTTCATCTTACCCGAACCTGAACATGGACGAGGATACCTCTATCAACGTACACACTAGGAAACGGAAATGTCCCGAGAATGATTATATGGCTTTCTGCACCGAGATAAAGGGACTAATTAAGGAAATGCAAGTCAAACAAGATGCCAAATTTGAAAAACTGAACGCAGCAATAGAGTCAAACTCATTACAAAATACAACTCTACTGGCAAGTAATGCAGAAATCCAGAAATTGCTTCTAGAATATAAAAATGAATGCATAGAGCTACAGAAAAAAGTCTCCACCCTTGAAACAGAATGTGTGGACTCTCAACTTAAGATAAAGAAATTAGAAGAGCAAATGGAAGAAATGCAACGATTTCAGAAAAGGAATATGGTCGAAATACGAAACGTACCTAGAGAGGAAAATGAAAATCTACGAGACATACTGAGTAACCTTCTAACCACGCTGGATATTGAGAGAGAGAACATCCATGTCAAGCAAATCTACCGCAAAGGGAAAGAAAATGCTCCTATTATCGTTGAGCTTGGTAATTATGACAGAAAAAATGAGATTTTGAACGCTATAAAGCTTCACAATAAGAAAGGCAATAAATTAACTTGTGATAAGCTAGGCCTTAAATACTCTAACACGCCAATTTATATCTCGGACCTCCTGACGACCAAAACAAAAGCACTACTTCTATCTGCCAAACAAATGGTCAGTAGTGGCAACTTCAAATATTGCTGGTCCTCTAATGGGCGGGTTCTGCTGCGTAAAGACGATGGCCTACCAGCGATACGTGTCACCTCCATGCAGCAACTTGAAAACCTGAAACACCCTATCAATGCAGATTGACTAGTGAATTTCCTAAGGCTAGTCACACATCTCCTATTACTATTTAAGCCTATAGCCATTGTAATGAATATACAACATGTCCCAAAATTCAACGATAAGCCGGCACCAGAGGATGGACCTACTAATGACTACTCGAGAAAAAAAAAGAAAAAAAATATAACTCTACTTTTTTTTAAATTACTTAAAAAAAAGGAAATTCTTCGAAAATGTATACCCCTTATGACACTTTTAACTACCATGACCAGAATTTTTCAAATATTTCAGTTTTTTTGTTTGTATCGGCAACCTAAGTAGTACTACTATTCACCATAATCTTTGAAAATTACAGAATTTTCGTAGTTTTATACAAAAAAACAACCAAAAAAAATTATTTCCCTAAAATTTTGAAAGATTTTTACGTTCAGTACACTTTAACTCATCGTAGTGTAAAAAAAAAATATGGACAATACTATGGCAAGTTTTTTTAAAAATTAGCGCAACTAACCTAGATTTTAAAATGGTATAATACTTTAGTAAAACTAGCCACAAAAAAAAAATAATGACACTTTTTCTAATCAAGAACCAAATTTCATAAGTTGTTGTTAATAGTAATCACTTCTACTATGTGCCCAAAATAGATTTCTTTCGCAAATTCTTAGAATTTGGAAGGGACATGTGCGTAGTCAGTGAAGTTCAGAAGTCAGAAAGAGATAGATAGTATACGTTAGAGAGAGATAGATAGAGAGCGATTATACGTTAGAGAGAAATAGATAGATTGCGATTATACGTTAGAGAGAGATAGATAGAGGTTTGTTGTTAAATAACAATAGGGCAGGTAGGAATGTTGCTGTTCTCTACAAAGTACAAAGTCAGTACGCTCTGCTTCTTTGTTTACTGTGCACCGTTTCGTATTCAATTGATGTGACTCTCGTACTAACGACTTTTGGCTTGGCTTTTTGGACTGGATTAAGTGATCTGCAAACTGTACTAACCTGGCATTATTTTGAACTGGACTGTGTTTTGTGAATTGGACTTTTGGCGTATTTTGGACTGTTTAGCGTTTATCATGCCGCTACCATACACACCGTTGGAATACGCTAATATGCACCTCATTTATGGAGAGTGCCGATGCAATGGTAGCGCTGCTAGCAGATTATATCGAGAAAGGTACCCAAATGCTCAAAGATACCCGAATTATCGAGTATTTATTAATGTGCATCAAGCGTTTTCGGAGGGCCGTTTACCATCTGACAGGAGAAATGCTGGAAGACCTAGATCGGAACGCGACGAAGAAGTTCTCAATGAAATTGAAAATGATTCAACTACCTCGGTACGTGCCATAGAAATAGCTACGGGAATCCCAAAAAGTACTGCACATCGAATCCTAAAACGTCACAGACTTCACCCATATCACTACAGGCGTGTGCAGTCGTTATTGCCGCGGGACTATCCACTACGAGTCGCATTTTGCCCTGTGATGCTGCAAAAGCACAGAGAAGATCCCCAATTCTTGGATAATATTCTATGGTCGGATGAATCAACCTGCAAGAGAGATGGCTATTTAAATCTTCACAACCTACATAGCTGGAGCAATGAAAATCCGCACCTGAAGACAAGACAAATCCCAATATCAATTCAAGGTTAACCTATGGACGGGTATATTAAACGGAAAAGTGATTGGGCCTTTTGAATTACAAGGAAACTTGGTTGGCAATAGTTATTTGAACTTTTTACAAAATGACTTGCCAGTATTCAATATTAGTGATTCACAAAACATATGGTTTCAAAATGATGGTTGCCCAGCTCACTATGCCCGTCCTGTGCGAGAATACTTAAACCAAGAGTATCCAGGGCGTTGGATAGGGTGACTTGGTCCTATTTTATGGCCACCCCGTTCACCCGATCTAAACCCCCTGGACTTCTTCTATTGGGGTTGTCTCAAAGACAGAGTCTACTGGAAACCCATTGCAACACTGAACGACCTTCGCCAAAAAATCACTCAGGCTGCGGATCATATCAATAGTAGAAGATATGCACGACGAATAAAACGATCTTTTTTAAGGCGATGTCGTGCCTGTATTAATGCCGGTGGTAAACAGTTCGAACATTTATAATATTATTAATAATGCAATAAATTTACATTTATTGACACCATTTGTTTCATTCATTCAACATTTTCCAACAACAAAAATCTATTTTGGGCACATAGTAGAAGTGATTACTATTAACAACAACTTATGAAATTTGGTTCTTGATTAGAAAAAGTGTCATTATTTTCTTTTTGTGGCTAGTTTTCCTAAAGTATTATACCATTTTAAAATCTAGGTTAGTTGCGCTAATTTTTAAAAAAACTTGCCATAGTAGTGTCCATATTTTTTTTTTACACTACGATGAGTTAAAGTGTACTGAACGTAAAAATCTTTCAAAATTTTAGGGAAAAATTTTTTTTTGGTTGTTTTTTTGTATAAAACTACGAAAATTCTGTAATTTTCAAAGATTATGGTGAATAGTAGTACTACTTAGGTTGCCGATACAAACAAAAAAACTGAAATATTTGAAAAATTGTGGTCATGGTAGTTAAAAGTGTCATAAGGGGTATACATTTTCAAAGAATTTCCTTTTTTTTAAGTAATTTAAAAAAAAGTAGAGTTATTTTTTTTTTCTTTTTTTTTCTCGAGTAGTCATTAGTAGGTCCATCCTCTGGTGCCGGCTTATCGTTGAATTTTGGGACATGTTGTATACATTGTTTTATCCTTTGTACTATTTACACTATATCGCGTTTTATCATTATATACATTTATTAATATATCTTCTGTAATATATCTTACGTACGTCAAACTCAACACATTAACAAATATGATATTACATGCATTGCTCATACACAGATTGCACTGGACAACTTACTCCAATTCTCATCTTGGCCGACGAATCGAAGCCCCTTCCACCCATCCACCTTGCTCCCCCTCGAAGCAAATTGTAAATGACATCAAAGCTACAGGAAGTCAGCACTGACATTGAAACCAATGTCAGAGCTGGGGAGGCGCTCTTTCTCGATGACCTTGATGATTGCAGTGATCTTTTGGAGCTAGCTCCAGACAATCTTAAAATAGTCGTGCAGAATATTAGAAGTATTAATCGTAACATTGATGATTTCACAGTAAATTTAGCCAGATTAAAAACGAATATTGACGTACTGATTTTAACAGAATGCTGGTTGCCACACATTACTACCTTGCCTACCTTACCTAACTATACAAGCTACGCGTCTTCAAATCACATCAACCAAAACAGCGGTGTTGTAATATATGTTCACACCTCATTAAATGTTGACGTCTGTGAACCAAATATCTTGGATGCGGACAGTCTGATGGTAAAAATGGATGACACACGTGCAATTGTTGCTATCTACCGAACACCTTCTATCCATAATATCGACACATTTCTCGGGTCATTAGAGAACGTCTTGATGGAACTTAAATCATTTAAAGACATTGCTGTGGTTGGCGACCTCAACATCGATATCAAGGAAGGAAATAAAGATCCCCGTTCTTATGAATATCTTAACTGTCTATCTATGCACGGTTTACTCCCTAGTCACACATTTCCCACACATGATTCAAACTGCATTGATCACAGCTTCCTTAAACCAAATCTTGAGTCTACAACATTGGTATGCCCATCATCAACTACAGATCATTTTTCTATTGTACTATCACTAAAAACACAGTTGCCATCACAGAAAAAAACAAAAATACTCACGAAAACTGACTATGCAAAGGCTCTCGATGATCTAAAAAAAACAGACTGGACTGATGTATTGGAATGCAATGATTCTGATCTCGCCACCTTTAAATTCCTTACAATACTAACTAATATTCTGGCTCAACACACAACGACCCATAAGATTCCTAACAGAAAACATACCGTCAAGCCGTGGATAACGCAGGGAGTAGTTCGCTGTATAAAATGGAGAGACAAGTTACATGCTAAACACAAAAAGAATCCTAATAACTTAACTTTGCTTGTCACTTACAAGCGGTATAGAAACTACTGTAATAAACTACTGTACACATTAAAAATAAAATATCAGAGATCCGAATTAAATAAACACAAAAACGATCTTAAAAAAACATGGAGAACTATAAAAGACATCTGCAACATAAACCCAATCAATAAACAGGCCCTTGAACTCTTAAATATCAAAGATACTCGCATGAATTCCGTTAACCATGTTAACGATTATTTTGTAAATGTCGGCTGCACACTCGCCAACAAGTTACTTTCAAACTCTGGTAGAAGCGAAGCTGATCTTGCGAATGGCATGAAGACCAACAATGGCCCACTGAATTCTATGGTTCTTTCGCCCACAGACCCTCGTGAGATAAGGGAAATCATAATGTCACTTAAAAATACGGCTTCTTTTGGTTGGGATGGTATCCCTTCATTTTTCATGAGGTTGGCGGCTAACACATTAGCAAGTCCTATCTCGCATATTAGCAACGTTTGTTTTTCTTCGGGTATCTTTCCTCAATTACTAAAGAAATCGGTCGTAATACCCGTATTTAAGTCTGGGGATAGAGGTAGTGTCAACTGCTATAGGCCCATTTCGCTACTGCCAACCTTGGCAAAAATTGTGGAAAAAGCCTTAAACTCATGACTGACCAGCTTCCTTGAATCTAATCATTTCTTTTCACCAAACCAATACGGCTTCAGAGAGGGCATTTCCACGGTCGACGCTATTGATGATCTGGTTGTGCACACTGCCAAAATGTTAGACATGCGGCATAAATGCTTAGGTATTTTTCTCGACCTAGCCAAAGCCTTCGACACTGTGTCTATCCCCATACTACTGCGTAAACTTGAGGGGGCGGGTGTGCGTGGCACACCCCTACAGCTATTCCAGAGTTACCTTAGCCAAAGAACGCAAAGTGTCAGAATTGATGATGTAGTAAGCGAATATCGAACTGTAAGCTGTGGAGTGCCGCAAGGTTCAGTGCTCGGGCCAGTACTATTTTTGATCTACATTAACGACCTCTGTAACACTGAGTTAAGTAATGCGCGGATTATAACTTTTGCCGACGATACGGTACTGTTGTTCAATGCGCCGACATGGCTCGATGTAAAAAAATCTAGCGAAAAGGGCTTTCGCGCGGTACTGGACTGGCTAGGGTGTAACATATTGACACTTAATTTGGACAAAACTAAATACATCGCATTCAGTATCTACAATAATGGACTGCCAAAAAATTTTACTCTGAAAGCCCATAACTGTGACCAAATCTCAGCTTGTAACTGTCCCGATCTGGCTTCTGTCACTCACATTAAATATCTGGGTGTGATAGTTGACCAGAACTTAAATTGGAAACGCCAAATAGAGGTGTTCTGTAGTAAAACTAGAAAATTGATGTGTATCCTCAAAAAAGTTAGAAACCTCAGGGACGCTCATGTGACTAGGTCCATATATTATTGCCTGTGTCAATCTGTACTATCCTATGGTATTGCCGCCTGGGGTGGTGCTAAAAAAACACACCTTATAAATCTTGAAAGAGCCCAGAGGGCAATAATAAAAATTATCAATTTTAAAAAAATCCGTTATCCGACGACAGCACTGTACAGGGAATATTCTGTATTAACTGTTAGACAACTCTATATTCAAGCCATCATAATGAAACAACACAAGGTCAAACCACCACCCACCATTTCTAATAGACGCAAGTTTGCTATATACCATGTTCCTCAATGTAGAACCCGATTTGCCCAAAGCTTTTCTTATTATAAAGGTCCCTATTTATTTAATAAAATATGTAAATCTGTCGCAAACATAGATAAACATTCCAAATTCGTCACCAAAAAAACTGTGCTAAATTTCCTTTTACAACACGACTATACTTCAACTGAAGAATTATTAATGAGCTGTGTATGATGAATTATGCTTATATATGCAATAACATGCTAATGTATGTGTGTATGTGTATATGTATGTTTATGTATGTTTATGTTAGTCTTCACCTAAACTACGTAATATACAGTAAGTTATAATAATTTATCTATTTTCACATAACTTATGTAAACATAAATAAATATTTGTGTATCTAACTCACAATTTTACATATATTATATTACATTCTTGTCTACCGTACACTATTAACACATTAAATTTTTAATTTAATTACGTTATTGGCGCAGCTGTAACTGTCACAGCTTTAATTTACTCAAAACAGGTCTTACAGTTTTTATTTTGATAAGTAAGTCTAGTGGACTTTGCATGCTCTCACTTAAAATTCATAAACTTCCCTAAAAATATTTGTATACGCTTTGTCTGGTTTTTGTGCATATACTGTACATACTGTGCATCTCACAAAAATCGTCCAATATTACTTGAACCTAACTCCTCAACAACAACTATACTGTACGGGTCACCAAAATTGTCAGTCCTCGACGATTCCTACTCCTGCCGCAATACAGTTTTTAACTAGTGCGGAGGGTAGTTATTGCTCTTAGGCTGTTACTGTTTCTTATCCGACTGATTAAAATATTTTAGAGTACCTACCTAACATTATGAGATCCTAGGTTTACACCATTACTTTACTCTAAGGTTTACACCACCTGTTATAATGAAAGGTTGATTCAAGCCTCTATACCTATACTTATGTAACAGTATGAACATATCTTTCGTGTCAATAAACCATTTGTATTTGTATTTGTATTTGTATTTATTCCACTCATCAAACTACATCTATTATATTACCAACTATGAAATCGTCCACAAAATGTAGCTGTTCTATACTTTTTAATAATATATAATATTCTCTAGCGGATGTATGAAAAAACATGTATTGTTTTCGCGATTTCAGATTTGATCTCATGATAAAAGGTTTTTGTATTGAATATCCCACCAGGGCCCCATTTTATAGGTCTGTAATTAGGGTTCCGTAGTCAAGTCGCTATGTCCGTCCGTCCGTCTGTCCGCGAGTTAGCACAGAGACAATAAGTACTAGAAAGGTAAAATTTGGCATTGAAATTTTTATTAATCATGCCGACAAAACAATAGGATAAAATCGTTAAAAAATTTTTTTAGCGTGCCTCCTCCACACCTAAACTGCCGTCCATAAGCTGAAATGGCGTTATCGACTATCCAGTCGATTTTGACTCTGATGACATCTTAATCAAAAAAAAAAACTATAGATCTCTCCAACCCAATTTTTCTTAGCTTTTATACTTCCAGAGATAAAAAACTAAAAAATGCCGTCATGTTAGTTTAATTATTAAATAATAAAATTGTGTTAAATAACGCCAAAAATATAGTTTTGTTAAGCTGAATTTATCGTTATTAAAGGTAAAGCTATTTGAAAGTACTCAAAAAGATATATCTTCTGATACCTCAAGTGTAGTCAAATTATGTATACTTAGTTATCAAGTATTTCCCAGGTTCTTTGCGCATAACTCGAAAGTTGATTTTTGGAGATAACGGCGTTTTAGCTTGTGGACAGCAGTAAATTAGGGATGCATTTTTTTTCTCGTCTACACTATTGTGTGGGTATCGTTGGATTGCTCCAACATTGTGGGTGTAGAAGAACCATTATTCCATTTAGGGTTCCGTTTGCGAAATATTAAGCTTAAAAGCGCAATTTTTTGTTAGAGTAGCCAAGCTAAACGGTTGATTGTAGAAACGTGAAGAAATTCAGGGCAGTAGCACATATAGTTAACTTTAAGAGAAAACTATCACGGCTAAGTAGGCTTTACAAGTTAATGAGTAATGGGCCAACTTATAAAAGGAAAACTTCGTGCACATTCCATTGAAAATTATTCTAATCATGTTTTTAATTGGGTGAAGCAGGTAGTTCTTCGGAACCCTACAATGCGCGTGGCCCGACACGCACTTGGCCATTGCATAGCCGAATAATTATTATTATTATTATTACAATAACCCGTAGATTTACGATAGGAGGACTAATTGTACTAATCGGCTACGCAATGTACAACAAATTGTCATAATAAACTGTCAATTGTATTTTTATGAAACGTTAGGTACCGCCAATATCATCACAATTTTTTCTCGAGTGTCTTACTTATTTTTTTTCAGTTGCAAACCACTGCGGAGAATCTCGAGACAGAAGAAGACAAAAAGTCGGTTTCTGGCTCCAAACCTTCAACTCCAAAATCGCCAAAAAGTCCGACCACACCGGCGGAAGGCAGATCGTGGTTCACGTGGGCTTAAGTTTGGCTTAAATAAGTAAGTGACACTTTCAACTCAAAGATTTCAGCAGGTGGTTGATGTTGGCTTCCAAATCTAACATTTTAAGTCGGATTTCTTCAGTTTATGCTGCGCTTTCACTTGAGCTAAAAAAATTCAAACAGGCTGTTCGAATAAGTTACCTCAAATGACCTTTATTTAATTTCTTTGTTACATCATTTTATATTAGTGCGTACGAAAAGACTATTGAACTAAGCGTAAATACTTGATGTGTTCATTTAAACGCTATTTTCGACTGATCCTTGAGCAGATAATCATACTCATTACAATTACAGTGTTTGTTTGGGATGAAAAATCAAAATTTTGAGTTAAGTAGTGAGGTCAAATTTTTTTTATTTGTACAATTTATGTATAAAACGTCGTGTTTATGACTTCTGTAAACATTGTAAAATGGAGATTGAAACTATAGTTGTTAAAGTATGAAATATTATACAAGTTCATATGGATTTAATTAAAAGCTATACTTAAATTACTATATTATATTATTATTGTATACTATATATTATGATGACCCGACTTTCAGACAGTTCATCGGGACCTAAAACTATCCTAATCATCTTTGATTTCAAATCAGTCCCTTAAATTCTGATATCGGTAAAAAATGGTCACATTTATCAGATTTTCTGTGAGATTATTCAGGGTTACGCGCATATTTTCAAATAGTTGGTCAGTTACAACAACTTCTGTTCTAGGACTACTGATTTTTTTTGTTGTTTTTTATTTTGTAATTTTACTTATGTGGTTTTAGGAGTTTTCTCCTTAGTACTTCCTCTATGGTACTGGCGTTGTCTAATAAATAATGCATAAAATGGTATGTGCTACACAGAATGGACATTCTTCTGTGTGGAATAATAATTTACCGGAGGCTGATATTGTTATTGTACTATAAGCACACATGCTTTTACATACTGTTATTGGAAACAATTTGAAAAAATAAACTCTTAGAATAAAAGTTGTTGTAAAACAAACTCTAATTGACATACTACCAGGAATTATTCATTTTAAAAATTAACCCTGTTTAACACAACGTACCAGAGTATTAGCGAATTGTAGGAATATACACTAGTATTATTGCGGTACAAATGTTTTGTGGTATTAAGTGTCGGGCACGCGTGTGATATATTCTTCCCACGTGTTTGGTTTTGCATTCCATACGAGGTCAAATAAAGGATCAAAATGAAAGAAAATATTTATTTAAAATGTCCAAGAAAAACTAGAGCTGATGACGTCACAAACAAAATAATATAATGTTAGAACTCTGGCGAGATTATCGCTGTGGTCCTCAGAACTATAACAAAAAATAAAATCATAATCAATACCATTTATTTTGCATAATTGAAACTTCAGGATACAAACAATAATAATGTAAATAATATTTAAGTATCTATACCTATCCAAATAAAATATTTGGTTGTGTATAATGGTCTTGACTATAGATAACTATAGTTTTGTTAAGAAAGTACCTACCTACTTATATGTAATTCACCATTTGATATTTGTTAGGGTACAAATCCCTACACAATTATTATTATTAATCCTCTTAGTTTAAGGCGCCCATGGTCATTTAAAATATATATATATTGTATTTAAGAAATGTCTATTTACAAATGTCTAATAATATTCAAACTTGCTAAAACTGCTTGTTGATTTATTTTGTGTTAGTTCAAAATATTGTATTCAGTCTATTCACCAACTGACTGTATTCCACAGTGCATCCTAGTCGAATGTACTTAAAGTGAATTTAATTGGAAATAAATAAATATATTACGTGTTGAACGTTCGAGCAGGCCTTTCTTTTTTCTCCAACTAACCACTCTATTTCGTAGTTGTAAGATTGATTATTTTACGTGTCGGCGGATCCATGGGAGATGTGCCCCGATGCTGGTGTAGACGGCTGGCAGGCCGGGGACACCGCAGCCCTGCCCGTGGCTGCAGACGCCCTCTAAGGAGCCTGCCCCGCACAAGAGCGGCCCGCCGGAGTCACCCTGGAAATAACTGGTATGTTGCACCTCGCTTTAATATTAATTTTACACTGCCCAAAGAAAAATAAAAATGGAGGTGTCATGTTTTCAGGGTTCATGTATGTGTCGAAGGATATTTGGATAATACAGATCTTAGTTCGGATATCCTAGGATATTATAAACTCGTTTATAATGTTCGTATCACCACATCAAAGGTTGGCTGGAAGAGATTTCTGAAATAAGCTCGCCATGTACAATTTCGTTGTTTTGTAAATTTTGTGTTCTATGTGTGCAATAAAGTATATTAGCAGCAGTCAAGATTTCAACCACCATAAAACGCAACGAACTTGTATGTTAGCGAAGATCCTAGGACGATAGAGAAATAATCCTGTGGTTCTCTATTATCCTAATAGCCTAGGATTTTAGCTGAAATCCGAATTATCAAAAGATCCTACGACATGTGCATGTTTGCCCGTTTCTTTATTCCACTTCTTAACGCTTGAACCGATTTAGAAGTGTGTGGTATAGTTAGAATACTTTTCATATCGAGAAATACTTTACATATTGTTGGGTTGGGCCGTGTTTTTTGTTCTTGTAATAATGTAAATAAAATAATAATAATGTAATATAAATTAAATTAATTGGAAATCCATTGTGTGTGTAAAGTCGGCTCTCCTGATTGTGTTTTTCATTAAAATAACCCGGATACATAAAATAACCCTTTATCAACGTTTTTAAAATGGAATTAAACTAAAAACAATGTCGTTTTAAAAACAAAATATTGTTTTTAGTTTGTTTCCTCTGAAAACAAAAATGTTATTGCGCTTAGAAAACGGATAGTTTGTAATTATTTTTAGAAGGGGGCGCCGCCTTTATGATTCCTACAACATTATTATGTCATGTTATTCAAACTTTCGAAGTCAGGACAAGAAGGACAGCCGAAGTCTGGCGGTGTTATTTATAAAAACAGGATTCCTCTAAAACACTCCTCAAATGCAGTTAAAATAGTCTGTGGTAAAGAAAAAGACAAACTTAAACTGCATTTGAAGAGATTTGTTTTAACACTGTAGGAATAGTTCGTACGTCCGTCATGCGCAGTCTGCCTAGATATAAAATCCATGGTCTCAATTAACTTTAAACCTCTGCACGATGCTTTCAAGAACGCTTTCTTGCCCCGACGCGTTGCGCGTATTTGTGCAGAGTGGTCCGAAGGGGTTTCGAATGATTGAATCTGAGACTATTTGGGACATTTTAAACGTCAGGATTCTGTGATTCAAGTGGCAAACCTAGGTATCTGCCCACCTATCCGAGATACAGGCGTGAGATTGAATTTTAATTTAATTTTCACCTGACAAGAATCGACGCCATCACCAAGTGCGCACAACATTCCGCTGTCATGTCCTGGAGCCACAAACTGCCCTAGCTTTTGAAAGCAATCGTCCAAGGAAATTAGTTTCACCTTGGCACCCAGTAGTTTGTCGGACATCTCCAAAGTAGTTAGGTTTTTCACGCCGTACCCCGAAATAAGACATTCACCTAAAAATAAACGGCAATGTAAGCTCAGATCAACATTAACAGTCTTAGTTGTAAAAACACTATTTCTTAAAACACTCCTCTGAAGTAGTTTAAATAGTCTGTGGTAAAAGGAAAGGTCATCTGTCCATCTTGTGGCTGGTCGTCCTACGTTGCGCTTGCCGATATGTGGTCTCCATTCGAGAACTTTTCGGTCCCATCGGCCATCAGTTTTGCGTGCTATGTGCCCCGCCCACTGCCACTTCAACTTACTAATCCGCTGGGCTATGTCGACGACTTTCGTTCGTCTACGGACTTCATCCAAGTGGCAGGAAGGCGCTGGATGCAGGCCGCTTCGCTTTTTGGAAATCCATGGAGGAGGCCTATGTCCAGCAGTGGACTTCTTGTGGCTGAATGATGATGATGATGATGAAAAGGAAAGACGCAACCACAGATTATTTAAACTGTATCTGAGGAGTGTTTTAGAGGAATGGTGTTTTTATCAATAACACCGCAAGTCTATTTTATCATATTTATGATGACTGATAAATGTTAAATGCTATGAATGTTGCAAATTAAAATTCCTCCATCCAAGCCGCACTGAGACTATCCTAACACTTGTACTAATCGGTTCCTTGAAAGTCTAGCCTTGATCGTCATATAATAAGGTTCTATATAGTAGGCTTAAAATATGAGTATCTATCTTTACCCGAGATACCAAAAGAAGATTTTGGTAATACGGTGTCATTGAGCCAATCCGTATTCGGCAAATCGATTTCCACCCTCAGCAATGCAATGTCGTGTGCTCTTGAATACCTAAAACCGATAAAAACGATATAATATGTGTATCAAGTGACATACGGACGATTGAACGGATATACCTACGGTTTGGAAGAAAACCATTTTAGTGGTAGCAAAACTGCCTTCACTTAAGCTTGGAACTGGCTTTATGGCTGTTGTATCTTTAAAATGTGGAGTCGCACTACAGCGAATCGTACTAATTTAAAATATTTTGTATTTTGGAAGGCGAACTCGACCTTATGGTGAGTCAAAAGTTGAAAGCCACCAGGGCCCTTATTATGAATCAGCGATATGTTCGGAAAGGTCCTTAAGCCCGACAATTCACTTGAATCTAGCGCCAAATACGGTTCTTTTTTTGAATAGTTTCGAAATTTTCTGCCACTGAGTAATGAACGCTAGAAATGCATGGCTCTTTGTTAGCCCAATGACGTCATATCATATCTCCTAACCCCTTGAGATACGGATTTGCGACCATCTCGCTACTTCCGATAATATCGCATTTTTCATAATGAGGGCTCAGTGTGGTTTTTGGCAACGACAAGAGCATGTGCGAAAATAAGAATTGCGTAAATCGATTAAGTAACGGTGTTACTTTCTGACTCACCCCTCCAAGCGCATACTCACTTATCGTACAGTTCGTGCAGTATGACCTGCAAAACTGCGGCTCTGGGTGGCATTTTATCCTCTTCGAGACACAAGTTATTCAGCTGTAAGACATAATGGTTCGGTCCGTAGGATACGCAGTGGGCTGCCGTCACCGCGAAGTGTGCCGTCAGGACTGTGGCGCCGCATAGGTGCTCGTCGCTGCTAGCGTTTCGCAATGACGCAACTCGAGGGAGCTGGCCTGGATACGAAGATGAGACGAGGTAAGAAACTGGATCTACATGCAGAAATCCACCAAGACAGTGCCTTTGCAGATGTTTTCGTTACCGTGCAGCTTCCTTTCAAATTCGCACATAAAAAGGCGTAAAGTTTTTGAGACAAGCAAAAAACATTTGTCAATGTTACAGGTTTTGTATATTTTTAGAGACAGTTATTATTCAGGTTCCAACAGGTATGCCAACGGCGAAGTGTGAGTCTGACGATAGTCTGCTATATTTTCCGAACTGAATCAAAGTAAATACATGTTTGTGAGAAAAGTGCGTTGAAATTTAAAAGGTTACTTCATAATATCGAAAAAAAAAATTCAACCGTTTCATACATTGGTTAGAGCATTATTTCGTAGTTGGTTTCATGATAAAAGTTGTTTGTGTCGATAAGTAGAATCATCATCAGCCATTTGACGCCCACTGCAGGACATAGGCCTCCTTCGTGGTTTTCATAACCATGAGGGGTTTTGCCATACCTAATCGCCACGCTCGGCAGGCGGGTTGGCGATCGCAGTATGCAGTTGGAATCTCAGGGAGACGCTACTGCCAGTCTCCTGGTAGGTAATTAATTTTCTTAGTCGCCTTCTACGACATCCACGGAAGGAAATGGACTGACGCTATTCTTAATCCGGCGCCACACGGATAGTAGAATAACCACCTTAAATGTCACCGGACGTTTCTGAAACACCCAGTATTTATTGTAGTACTGAACCCTCGGTGCGCGAGTTCGCCTCGCACATGGCTCGTTTTCCACTCTGAATAGAACCGCTGACCGGCGGGTTACTGTAGCTTCGTTCGACTGACTATTGCTGACTCTACCGCAGAGAGTCTTCTTTTATCGGTGGGTCGCATCTTCTACTGGTGAAATTGGCATTTAGGTTCGCTGGATATTATACTGATATCCCTAACTTTTGTAAATAAGAATTCAGTGTTCGGTAACGGATGATTCGATTAAATCGATACTTTCAGGTAAACGCTAGAGTTTTCCTGCGGTTGTCAGCTGGAATGTTTACAAGAAATTAAACAGAGATCGTTCAAATATCATAATCGTAATAAAAGATGGGAAAGTTTCCCAATAAAAAGAAAAGCCAAGGTCCCCTAATCGGGGCGCGCGCTTCGTAATTATTTGTTTAACTTCCAAAGTTCACAGGTAAAGCTTTTAGTACCGCATTCGACTTCCGTCCCTCCCACGATTCGCTTCACTCGGCCACATTCAGTACAAACAAACCACTGAACTATAAACACCGCGGTCACAACAAAAAGTGTCATTTTACTTTGACTAAACGCCATTTCACCGCGGCTGTTATCAACTTTACTATCATTGTAAAATGTTAAGTGCTTCTCTTTTATTATTTTAATGAAGATGCTACGTGTAAAAGCGTGACGATGTGCCATGTTTGTGTGTGAACAGCTGAACAGTTGTCGCTGGACGGTGTTGTAATTTCATAATTTCATTTCATTGTGTATTGTAAATTCATCAAGTGTTATTTACCATAATCGTTTCGAAAACTACCGAGGTTCATTTACTTTAATTGACATATATTTCTGGGGGCACATTAATGCCTCTAGCTGTTTCAGGAATTTTCGGAATACTTCGCGACGTACGTTTCGTGATTAAAGTACATAAACTTGGCAGTATCTAATGGTAGTCGCGCGTATTAAGATTGGTTGAACCTACTTACATCGGGTTTTATTTTACTATCGCCCTTCCCGAAACCCACGTATTCTCTACATAATTACGCTTTTTTTTCGAAAAGAATCATTTCAATTTCAATTCAATTCTACTTTATGGACTCACTGCACTGATTAGCCAGTACAATTTTGCCAATGTCACGTGTTAGGCAATAAATGGCTAATTATAAGAATTATCCAAATATCAGAAATTAAAATCTATTAAAAATATTTTTACAAAAAGCCCGAAGTAAAAAACTCAAGAATCATTTCTGAGAGATCAAATATATTGAGTTTTAACGTCAGACATTTTAATTTCTTTTTTTTTTGCAGATATTTTTCTAGTTTACTGAACATTTCCTGTTATCGAAACTCATCGAGATTTTAAAACTTTTTAGAAAACGAATTGAAATTTCAATGTGTTGTGTGTTCAAAACATGCGCTTGTTAAGATTGCCGAATGTTACGCATCCATTGCATTTTAACATTTTTGATATTTTAATAACCGAAAAAAAAAACATTGATTTCCCAGTAAATATTTATGAAAAAAGTAAATTATTTTGATGTTCAGTATTCGTAGCTTTAGGGTCGGGTGTCAGTTTTTTAATACCCTGTAAGTATATTATATTCATGAATATGTGCAGCAGCCCTATAGCACACTAACTATTACATGCTTTACCCGTTGCGACCTTCGGCTTTTTCTACATACCGAACTTGCCTAATTTGTAGGTACACATGTTTTAGCTACATAACCGTTCGCGGAATGTTGCCAAAGAGGAATTTTGATAGGTGATATTTGGCAGATGCTGCCTGCACACACATACAAACAGATCGCTGTGAATAATTATTTGCGTGTCACAACGACGCGCAAGTGTTGAGTGCACCGCAAATAGCTCGTCTATAATTATTTAGTGTTATTGTTGTGGGCTGCAGGCGATGCCAAAAAGAGGCGTCAAGAGACAGGTGGGAGAGCGGTTATTGGTGGTCGTGTAGTTTATGTAACGAGCGAGTAGAGGGCGGCTGGTGGAGCTAGGCAGCGAGCGAGCGCGCGGCAGTGCAGCGCCGCCGGCCGAGCGATCCATGGAGCGCGTCCCCGAGCCGGGCGGCCCGGCCAGCCCGCCTACCAGCCCCACGGCGCATCACGGCGGCTTCGGCGCCTTCTGCAGCGCCATCTCCGATACGCTCTCGGTACGTACGCGCGCCGGCCGGCCGGCAACTCCGCGCGCGCCCACGCGCCCCCGCGCCCCCGCGACGCGAAACAAAACCGTGATCGACTCACTTTATGACCGGGTCCGCGTCCAAAACTCATTCTGGCGTCGTTTCATGATTATCCAGTCGGTATCCTATAAATTTGGCCAAAACACCAATAAATTGTACGCCTCGAATGCCATCTATTTTGAAACGCACGTGGTCTTCCGCCGGCTTCTGATGGTCGTTAGTGTCGCCTTGTGTTATAGTTAATAGTAACCGTTAATAAACGGTCGAGGATTAGAATGCGATGTGCGGATTTAATAAAAAATATAAACAAGTTTATTATTAGAGATGCGGCTCGTGCTGGGTCGGCCGTGAATTGTCGGTGGAACGGAGCACCGTCATACAGAAATATCCTCGGTCTGTTGGAGTGGACGCGCGGCGACAACGGACTCGCGCGACGTGCTTCGGCCGCGGCACTGACCCTCGCGCCCTGCACCGCGGCCACACACCACTTCACTTCACACTACCACTCCGCCACTGAACCGCCTTGGTGCTCTCCTAGTTAATTATCCCTCCAAGTCTGCCAATTTAATTTTAACGGACGAGTGGCTGCATCGAACATACACGTGATAGTGCGATAGTGCTTCAGTTGTTGACAGCTACGTCGAGTGTTCATTTAATTAATAACAACTTGTTGAGTTGACCACGTGCCGCTAGAGCAGAGATTCACGTGTTGTGTTTCATACGTACCGTTAAGGTTTCGGTGAGTGAACTTGGTGTTGAAGATTTTTGTTCTGTGGTACCTATATGTATAGTGGCATTAAGTGAAATGCTTTTTTATTTTAAACTTTGCAAAGCTCTTGTTTAACTGAAATATATTCGTCGATAGCACCGAGCAGAGATGACTAATGACTGAAAACATTGCGTGTCCATTCAAGTAACATTAGGTGCATGCTAGGTACTATGTCCTCCAATCGTAGAGTATTTTCCCACGTGTCAAAGCCACAAATGGGCAATCGTAACACTAAAAAGGGACCCATCGAAAGTAAAAAATAATGCTTGTAACATAAATAATGCTACTTCGTGCTGTGAATATGTTACTCCGCCAATAAAATAAAGGCCCTGTTACAAAATACGCCCTGCTGCAATGTAGTTTCTGTAGCTTTATCTTATTAAATTAAACTAACACTATAAAGCTTCAATGTCTAAACGCGCTTTGTAAATTTTTACAAGAGAAAGTGGCTAATTTCACTGAAGTCTTACATATACTGATTTGATAGCTTATTGCTTTTGTGTCAAGATTCTGAATTTTCCCCAATGTTATATCTATTTACGTTAGTAGAAGAAAATTTTAACTCAAAAGTAGCAATTGTTAATTACTTGATTGTATTAACTGTTCGTAAATATATAGTGCAAATTTATACGTACATTATAAGTGCATTCAATACTTTAAAGATCATATTAGTTATAGGATGGAACCTCTATTTTAAAGTACATTTAAAGATACTTACTCCAAAAAATTTTATCTTTATTTGTTCCTCTACAAATGATATACTTTTAGCATTACAGGGGCATATATCGCTCTTGTTTTTGAATATTTTTTTTTAAATATCTCAGACATTTATTGCAGTTTTTTACGTTCAGCGTGGCTGAACGATTCCAATCGTCTGACTCTCAAATTAGTATGGCATTAGACAGTTACACGATTAGAACCACTCAGGATTTGGTGCGCGTAATTAGGCCACCGAGCTGAACTGAACCTATTTACGTTAAGAATAGCGTCACTCCATTTCCTTCCGTGGATGTCTTAGAAGGCGACTAAGGAAAGCAATTACCAGGAGACGGGCAGCAGCGTCTTCCTGAGATTCCAACCGCATACTGCGATCGCCAACCCGCCTGCCAAGCGTGGCGATTATGGCCATACCCCTCATGGTTATAAAAACCACGAAGGAGGCCTATGTCCTGCAGTGGGCGTCGAATGGCTGATGATGATGATGATTTTCATGCCTGTAGTATCGAATAATTTTTTGCAAAATAAATTATTTGATTTTGATCCATCGTGTGTGCGGTAGATGTATCTATAATATACATGGTTATTTAAAAAATGCACAATTCCTGAAACACGTCTTTTATAGTTTCTAATTTACAACTATTTAAGTTGTTTTTATATGATTTTCTTACATTTTTCGTTATGCCGCCGCCGCCGTCTGACTAAATGGGCATTCTTTTAAGTAGGACTACGTAGGATATTGTCGCAATATGTTGCGACATAACTATTGTACTATAAGCGCGATATTCTTAAAGTTATGTGTACCCAGGTATTTACAAAAATCTATCTGAGAAGAAAGTGAAAGTTGTAACACAGTCTCACTGACGTGTTTCAGTAATTTTGTATTTTGATTATAACTTTGCCTGTATTGTATTTTCTTTTTTTATTGATCTTCGATTATAATATTTAGGTTAATCTATGCACCTTCTGTTGTATGAAAATCTCGAAATGACAATCTAAACTGGTCGTAACTTTCTGAATTATTCATCTCGGTCGTTCTCCGCCAGTGTTTAATATTTGGCACACGAAAAAAAAAAAGATGTGTCACGCCATCAGTCATCATTAATTCTTCTCTTCATCAAAAGTGACACCTTGTCGTTAGCGTTTGTTTTGTTAATTTATGACAATACCGGCGAAGGACGAGCTTGCACCGGTCGGTCACGTGCGGAGTGCAAGGTTATCTCCATCGTTAGATTTGACCGGATCGATGTGGCGCTGACCCAACTTTAACCCCCATCTATATTACCTCCACACTCTCTGGTGAAACTCGCGGAGAACCTTGCGGGAGCTGCTTATAAACGCACTTTTTTATATATAACAACTTTTGCATTTCTACTGTAACTTGCGCGATGAATAAAGACGATTAATCTAGGTAATTAGAATAAAGAAGATCCTTTATTCTGAAACGCACCATTATACATTGAAATAAAAATCTCGTCCTAGAAATACTAAAGAGTCTTCAGCGTCCACGCTCGCACCCGTAGCCTCTCATGGAGAGTGTGGACACAGCTTAACATCTTTATTGCATTCCTTGGGCATAACTTTCTTGAATATTTACTCATATCGGTCGGCCCAGGTTGTCTGGGAATAACCGCGCAAACAAACTCTACCTGCGGCATGAAATACAGACAAATGATATGATCTTGGTGGATATTAGTTTTCCTGTCTTCGGACTGAAATTTATTCCGTTTGTGCCTTATTGTTGCATACATTACACTATAATTTTGTGGAGTTGGCCGTGTTGATAGGTGCGTTTAATTAAACGTTCTATTTAGGTGTTATCTACAGTGTAATTTTTTTACATCGTAAAAAATATCGACCTAATTTCTGGACAGTACAATGATTTCTGATGCAGTACATGCCCACCAAATAAATGTGAACGATCGGTTCAGTGAGCCTATCACGGCCACGAGCGCTAAAACATTCTTGATCAGGGCTATCGATCGATCAATCCTGATCGGCACACTGATTCCTTCGTTCGTTCGTTCGCCGCGCCTTTGTCTGCACCTGGCGTAAAGGAAATGGTCGGCTGCGTGATACCGGAACTAAAAAATACATTTTTACAAAGTTTGTTGTTAAAACTACACGTTCTTCGGCAGGAAAAGAGAGCATTGCGAAAAGTAAACATCGAAGGCCTAATTGTAACAATAATGTGCCAAGCGCAATTGAAGGTTCCACTGGAGGGTAAACTTCGTTCAAAATTGTTCAAAAACAATTTCTTAATTTTTTTAAAATACATGATTGTACAATAAGTAAATACTTTCTGCTCATAATAAGAAGCACCCTGGTTCTGTTGGAAATTTAACATGCAAGTAGTTGAGAGTGCTCTATTATTCAGTAGGTAGAGTCGAGTCTGCGGGTGGCAGGCCCCACGCCTGCCGCCCGCAGAGCTGGCCTGCGCGCCGGCCGGGCGCAGCCGTGCTCCGCGTGGAGCATCGAACGCCAACCGAAAAAACTGTTACGCGACACCCATGAAGCGAATTTGTAAACAGAACACTCTCGCTATTCATTTGCGCAGTATCGGGGCAATAGGCACTTGGACAGTTGTTCAACGCGCGGTTTGCTTCGTGAGATTATAAATAGAGGATAGGCAACAATCGGGCCAGCACGGCCTGGCTATTTCTGCACGGCTCTTGCTCCGGATCCGCTAGCCAGGCTCACGAGATCTAGTGCGATGGTCTCGCACTGCCATTGGGGGCACATGTTTAGGCCGATCCGATTGTATCTCCAGCAGTTCAAGCGCAATGTATGTAAGTCCATTGACCGGTGTTAATGTTTTGTTTGTGCTGCTTTGAATGCTTTCCTTTTCGCTTGTCAGTTCCGTTGCCGGGACGCCTCGCCTACTGTCTATTTATACTTTCGTCACATTACGTTCGGCATCAAGGTTTTTTGCAGGGGCGAAAAGTTGACGTAGCTAATGTACGAGAAAATTGCGCTTGTCATATTTGTTTGCAAGGTGACAATCGAGATTATGTCCTTTGTCGTTGAATCTAATTTAAACTAACGCTTCCGTTTCGCTTTAGTGTTTCGTTTCGTTTTCGCATTCTGAAGTTAATAAAATAGCGATACAAAGTTTCGTAAAGCGAAATGGTATGTAGTTATTACCCGCATTAGATGTTATACATAATATGAATGACTTACGTAGCAGAAATATTCTAAGCAGATTTTACAGCTGTTAAGAGAGTTGGTCCGAAACTGACCTTTGCAACGTGTTATTGAAACAACGCAAAGCTAGAAAACAATTTTTTGCAGTATCGATAATTAATTATACGTCTGATTAACATGCCGGTGGTCATGGGTACGATTCCCACTGGGGACCGCCGTAGATTTGTACAAATGGGTGTGGGTGTATTTCCATGTTCGTAGCACAGCGTATCCTAGTTTGGGACCAGAGGCCTAATTGTGCGCACCAAATCCTGTCGCTATAGCAATAATGGAATTTGACAGTTACACAATCGGAATCGTTCAGGATTTCATACTTGCGGGACAAGTGATTGTTTTGTGTGGAAGTTATTCTAATTTATTATTAATTTCATATAAGCTTCACTTAAGTTTCACTTAACGCGGTGAACTTTACGAAAAATAAAAAATAAAAGGTATATTTTCAATTTTTGCGTAGAGATGGTTTAAATATGAATACTGAAGAAACGGTTATCAGGTTTTGCTTTATTTCGATAACATGTTGTATAGGAAGAATAAGTAGGTGGAAAGAATTTGCGCGAGTTTGGGCATGAGCCAAATTTTATCGATCTTTGTTAAGTCCATCGTAGATGAATTTATTACGAATTTCACGCCGTAAAGATGCGTTAACAAACTTTGTAATACTTTCTCAGAAATGAATCCATGCAAATATTGATATACTCTGTGTTATAGCGAGTTGGCTGATTTAAATATTTTGGTAAAAGATCATCGACTGTCATAGGAGTTTTAATTAGAAACGGAATCCTAATTAAGCCCGTGAGTAATTTGTTATGAATTAAGTGGATAGATCCGTGAATCTTGATTGGTGAACGTTGTGGACTGAAAGAGGATGTAGTGACTGGAATTGAGTGAGATTGCATTTGTTGAATGTTAAAGCTATTAATTTACTGGAGAGATTATCTATGGTTGAATGGAGTAATTGAAGTGGCAATTAGTCAACTTTTTGCAACAAAAGACGTGTTAATTAATCTTGGTTCTGGACGCGCGCGCAGTGACTCCTATTGTTACTTAATGTCTACAGATTGTGCATTTTGTCATTCGCGTTGTATTTATTGTTCGCAGGGTATGGCGACTACGTCGAGGACTCGGAGAAAGGTGAGAAGTAACATGGTAAAAACCGAAATGCGAACATAAATGCGACATTAAGGCTGGGTTCGACATTACTCCTAAATAAGGTGTTTCATAATACATTTTTAAATTAAAATTTGAGTAAAATATTACTTTTCATTGTCCTATCTTGGGTATTTTATGATTTTTTAAACTTAAAAAAGAACATAAAAAATCGCGAATACAAGTCCAAATTATCACTAGATATGGTTTTACTTGAGCTGTACTGAGTTTTAGATAATAAAAATATACCAAAATGACTATCACTTAATGTGATAATGACGACGGTCGTCCAAATTCTATTAATAGGATTTGTATTTCTGTAATTTTAAAAATGCCTACCTTCACCCAACTATTCGCTCGCGCAGCGCAATAAGTCCCATACAAATATGTGCGCTTGGAGAACACAGCCTTAACAGAATAACAAATGTAGTTTTCATTCCGGTCAGCTTTCCTCTGGATGTTAAACAAGTCCAACATCCTGGATGTTAAACCAGTTTAACATCCAGGATGTTTCTTAAATTAATGAGATGAATTAATGACCTAGAACGAGTAAACCACTTCAGACCTTATTGATTTTTATCATCGGTCTGTTTACATCTGCACATGAAAAAGCTGAATAGAATGAAATACGTAGATATACAATACATAATACGTAGGTTGTCTCGCCTATGGAAACGTTCGATGGTCGGGAGTGGTGCCTGTTCATTATCATCATCAGCCCACCGCTGCCCACTGCTGGGTATAGGCCTTTTCCCCCCAAATGCCATCTCTCACAGTCCCGTGCCATCCTCATCCATGGACCCTCCGCCGACTCAACGGCATCTGGGCTGACATTAAAGTTTGAAAATTACACACTTTATTAGAAAAATTTGTACTGAAAATCGACTTTTTCATAGATATCCGCCTTTTTTTAGTACCATCGGTGGAGGCCAAAGGCCGAAACCATTGCTTAGCTGGAAGCGGCGGCACGCTGCCGAGACACTCGACCATTCAAGTTGGTCACCGACTCATTAAAGTTTGAAAATTACACACTGTATTAGAAAATTGATCTTTGTCCTGTTCTCGGCCGGCACTCTGTGAATGATCTGGTCCACCTGCCCTCTTCCCGCCTCGCCCGTTGGAGTCTGTTATGCAAACAAAATTGTATCGCATGTGTCGTATTCCTCAAAATTTCCTAGGTACAGTCCACAGCACATCAACCTTTATATTCGTGAAATTTACTCGGTTACGTTACTGGTGACTTTGCAACTAAAGTGTAAAGGGTGTTCTGCTGTCGACTGTACAGCAACGGCTTTAAATTGTTCGTGTGCGTGAAGCATGTTGAATGGGATTCTCCGAAATTTGTTACGCCATGCGGGATAGCGCACAATAATTTGCGAAGGGTACCAGTGGTCGCCACTTTGTCATACTCAAAGCTACGATGCGCGGAATCCCTTAGAGCCATGTCTGCTACTCGTTTGTAATCATATTATGCGACATAACATTCGCGCTGCTGTTTACAAACTATGCGAACAATGATTCTGAATACCTAGTGGTGCTCATTTTGAAGTTAGATGAATATAAACGTTGCAATCCATTTTTTACGTCTGTGTTTTAACTCCCTTATTGCTTGAATATCGCTTTGAACTTGCGGATGGATTTAAAAGAGTATTATGATCGTACACGTCCCAACTTTTAACAAGCTGGAGCACTTGAAATTGTAATTTAAAGTCAAGAGAGCGTGTCTAGACGCAGGATCGCGGATATGTGAGTGGTAAACAAAACTTCATGAAGCTGTTGATATTTTGAAGACGCCTCGCTCGGCCGTGTTTACGGTCCGTGTCGACTGTCACACGTTGACAGTGTGCCAAGCGCGAAACTATTTCCCGCTGGAAATTAATATGCCCACAGTTAAGCCAAACGGTGCAATAATCTTTCATTATTTAGTTACATCACTACTAACAGTAATGAGAACCGCGATATCGTACGTCTGCCTGCGGTAGCATGAAAAAGTACGAAACTGAATTGTATGGGGAACCATATCCGTGACTAATGCAATATACATACAGGGTTATTTAAAAAATTCGAAATTTCTGAAACATGTCGGCTACAATTTTGTTATTTAGATACAATTTTCGAAAAAATTTGTTCAGTTTTAAATTTTTCCAAGTGTTTTTTATTTACTACGGTTGTTCTGCTTTGAAGTGAAGCCGTTTGATAAATAATGCTTAAAACCAAACGTGTTAAATAGAATGGACATTCTCCTATGCAGGACAAAGATCTACTGTGACATTCGCAGAGCGCGTAATCTGCGAATTTAATAAAATTTTGTAAAACCTGATATTTCAAAAAATAAAAGTGTGAGAAAAACTCACAGAATAAAAGTAGTTGCCAGACACAAACTCTAATTGGGGTGTCTCACGAATTGCACATTTTACAAATAACCCTGTATAGTCTCGCGTGCTAAGTGTTGATGCCTATTCCTAATGTGCAGCATGGTTGTAACATCAGTTGACAATGTAGAGAAGTGGCACACCGTAGGAGAAATAATTGGACCACGATCGAAGCCGCGACATAACTAGGTACCAATGACCAAGCATTCGTAGTTGGCACCGCTCCGCTCAAACCATCGTGTAGGCGTCGTACAGTCAGCGACTGGTGCCAACTCTTCATGTTCGATATTCGCACATAGAGCATTCGCCGTTTTAAAATTTGTCGAACTGAACAACGAACATAACAACAACATTTAACATCTAAATAAATAAACATCGCTACGAACATTTTCACGATCATTCTAGCGAACGCTCTAGTTAATGCTGGTCATACTTAAAATGTACTATAGCTGTCCCGGCGATCTTCGTACCCCCACAGAATCCATTTATACGATTCTTGCACAACGCCATCTATTTTTCAAACACAACGTTCGCTCGCACAACGCCATCTATTAAATATTATCCCACGGGAATGCATTATCGGGATATCAAGTATGCTATGTTTCAATTCAGGTCTTTGTCTATCTGTACGCCAAGTTTCATGTCAATCCGTTCAGCTGTTATTGCGTGATTGAGTAACAAACATCCAATCATCTTCACGAACTTGCACATTTGTAATATTACATCCAATCATCTTCACGAACTTTCACATTTATAATATTAGTATAATTAAGAGGTCTGACGACGGAACAATGACAAAATTGCACGGCTCCAAGGAACTGTCGTTTCGCTAGAATGCTCGCGAAAACGCTCGCGTTTCTTTACTGAGCGTTTACCTGTAATGAACATTCGCTAGAATGCTCATTACAAGTGAATGCTCAAGCCTATCAGCAGCTTTACGCTGACTGTACCCTTTAGACTCGATCTGTAGTCATTTTCGAAAATAACCCTTCTCAAGGCTATCCACTTTAAAAAGTTAACAATTTCACATAATTGCTAAACTGCTAATGCAGCAAAGCAATTGACTGGAACCACCAAACAATAATTGGTAGCCACGATTAACGTTTTTTAGCGATTAGTTTGTTTCCTGGAAAGTAGGTTGCTAAAAAATATACCTAATAACGGGAAAACTTTTGTTACAACGATAACAAATATATTCTCGCTAGTTCGTCTATTAAGTTTTAGTCGAACTTGAGGGAATGAAGGGAAATTCACCTACGCCTCGGAAAAAAGTGCCAAGAGACAGTTTATTGCAAGTTATTCAAAACTCAATATATACCTATAGGATGAAACACACCAACGCGGTGGCGGTGACGGTGCCGATCATTTACTGCACTAGTATTTGTATGGACGTATTCACACCAACGCGTTCTGACCGCTACCGCAGCAATAATTTGTTTCGTGTTGCCAGGGCTTTACTTGGAATACCGTTTTTACGGTTCCGTACCCGAAGGATCCCAAACGGGACCCTATTACTAAGACTTCACCGACCGCCTGTCTGTCTGTCTGTCCGTCTGGTCAGGCTGTATCTCATGAACCGTTGCAGTTGAAATTTTCACAGGTGATGTATTTCTGTTGCCGCAATAATAAACTAAAAACAGAATAAAATGAATATTTAAGGGGGACTCCCATACAACAAACGTGGTCTAAAGACAGCGCTCGCCATCTAGCGGCCATCTATGTAACCTTCACAGCGCCGATGTCATGTCGTTAAACGCAATGTTAAACGCTTCTTGTTGGTTTCTATAGATGGTGCTATTCTCAAATTCAATCTTTGTCTAATGTTGTATAGATAATGATAACGGAACCCTTCGTGTGCGAATCCGACTCGCACTTGGCTGGTTTTTTATTTGTCACTTTTGAGGCCTCTTCATAACGTAACCTAATCGTAACTTTTTAAAATCTGAATTTTGCGAATTAAAAGTCTAGAGATTTTAGCGACTGAAAATTAATGCATGAAGAAAATAAGGTAACGCAGGTTGGGAACAGAAAATGTCACTACATGCTTTTCGTATTTTTTTTGAAAAATCTAAAGGGATTGAACGATACTTAAGTATTTGCTTAGTGAAATTCTGAATGCAGAAACCGGCGGTTACCGTTGGATGATTAATTGTCAAAGTGAATCTATTAATTAATAGCTAACCACCAGTACAAAAAAACTAATTATCAGGGCAAATTTATCATTATTAAAAAAAAACAGGTTACCGTGGTCAAAAATCTATCCGAGTAATATGTACTAGGAGAAATCAGAACGTTTCTCATACTTTGTATGCGTGAAATATTTTTCGTACAAAATAAAAAAAAACGTTTAGTTAGCCTGTTGCACTGTTGGGCAGTGGCCTCTCCTTCTACAGTCCAATCTTATCTCCTTATCTCCTGTTCATATACGACAATATTACTTTTTCGCTTTTCGTCGTACACACTTTCTCTGTTTCTATTCTTATTTAGTCTGAAATGAATACCTGTATAAGTTGGTCCATCTAACCTGACAAATTTTTATTTTAAATATTTTGTTTTCTTTGAGTTCATATTTTTCTTTTCTTAATTTACCTTTTTCCTCTATAGAAACGCTACTTATGGATTCAAATCTTTCCTTTTTAATGTTACTTGTTGTGGCAACACTTTTACTAGAGATGTCCCTAATATGTTTATCGGCGGGTCAAAATTGTGGTACAAATTTTGGTACGGGTCTTTAGTCGAAATAGGGAACTCCCTATTTCGGGCGAGCGAAATTTAATTAATGGCGAGAAGAACTCAAATGACTATCAGGATTTTCAAAAATATTTTTATCACAGACGTAGATACGAGCCAGAACTATCGAATATACCCAAATTTATCAAGGTCATTTTTAATTGCCTAAAAATTATACGCGCCCGAAAATAAAAGATTTCTCGTATGAAGCTGTAAATGCGTGTTCTCATTTGAAGTTGATTTATAACAATTATTTAAAGGGTAGGCATTAACTTCATATAGCCATAAAATTATTAATCTTAAAAGAAATACTCACACAAACTGAGCGTTTCTTAGTGGCACCACTTCGTAGCAGCTTCCGTGCCCGGCCTCCAAGAATCCTTAAGTGTTTTTGGAATGTCAGGATTTCTAAGTAAATCTCCACATTTTATTGGAATTTCAGCTCAGACGTTTTTATTTTAAGGGAAATACAGAATTTTTATAGATAGATAGATAGATAAATCATTTATTTGTGCTTAAAGCAATAAGTACATAAAAGTTGATGACATACAATAGTTTAGGTACAAGTACAAACTTATCTTACAAACTAACTTATATGTATAAACATAAGGTTATATGGCACTTTTAGGCCATATATGGGTGTGCCACAGAAGCTCAAACGGCCGTACCTCAGCATTATAAATATCCACTTTAATTAAGCAGATATTTTACTGATTTTCAGCTACAGCCAGAGTGTGAGAACGGCGATGATAGATATTTATAGATAATAATTAAATGTTAAAAATAAAAAATTGTACAAATCAAACCATAACACATAACGAGAAAAGACGCTCTGTACATTAAATATATTAGAATTTCACCATAATCAAGGTCTATTGACTTCATTCTTCATAAGGGAAGTAGTGCTCTGTGTAATTAGTGTTGTTGTTTTGTTGTTCTGTGTAATTAGTAGTGTGTTGTTGCATAGTCGTTATACCTCTAGTTATTTAAATATTTATATCATTTCATTATTTAGCAATTTTTAACAATAATTATTTACACCATAATTTTTTATTTATTAATTATCAATACTTGAACGTCAATCCATGGATACTTAGTTTAAAGTTTAAAGTTTTGTAAAACAGGTAAATTTCTCACTGACATGAAACCGCCACCTACGTCAAGAGCTTAGGAACTCCCAGTTTTTGTAAATCAAGCATGTAAGCTTTAAAATGTTTTTTAAAAGTAATTTTCACTGGTATTTGCCTTATGGGTGGAGGAATATTGTTCCAGCAATTGGTTGCGTGGTAGCGGAAACTGCCAGCGAAAGCTGCTGTGCGGTGTCTGTGGACCTCAAGTGGCTGCCGTGCTGATCTGTGATGTGCAGACGCAAATTGAGAAAACTTCAGTTTCTGATAAAGATATTCTGGACATTTATAGTGGATAACGTCAAACATAAGCGAGGCAAGATGCAAAAGCCTACGCGAAGCCATATTTAGCATAGATGCTTCGTTGAGATATGGAGTCACGTGACTACGAGGAGGCATGTCAAAGCAATATCTGCAGCAGGCGTTCTGTACCCGCTGTATTAGTCGTTGAGATTTGCATAACAATCGTGGCCCATAGACCAAGTCCGCGTAGTTGAGCCGAGACAGAATCAAGGACTCACATACAGTCATACGTGTTTTTTCACTTAGTAAGTTACGAATTTTGTACAGAATTTTTAATCTGTAAAAGCAGTTCTTCACAAGGCTTGCAATATGAGTCTCAAAACGCAGTTCACTGTCCATAACAACGCCCAAATTCTTTACATGCTCAACACGATCAATATTTTTTCCTAGTATCTGTAAACTAGGTGAACCGTTAATGATCCTTTTGATTTGTGTCTTCGTACCCAGTACCATGTATTTGGTTTTATTAGGATTCAATATGAGTGCGTTCCTCTCGGACCATTCGGCTATCCTGTCCAAGTCCTCATTCATTTTTTGCAATGCCTGTGGCATCCTGTCTGGAACTTCAGCTATGTATACTTGCAGGTCGTCTGCATACTGATGATACATGCTATTCTCTATAACCCTGACAAGATCCACACAGTACACTGTATAGAGGAGGGGGCCAAGTATAGAACCTTGCGGATCACCGCGCCTAACAAGTTTGGGAGGGGAGACAAGATCTACACCATCACTCCTTCGAAGCTTTACGGATTGGTAGCGGTCACTCAGATAACTACCGAGCCACTTTATAGCGTGTTGATCCAGACCATAATATACTAGTTTCGATAGCAAGAGAGGGATATTAACACTATCAAAAGCTCTTGAGAAATCTAACAGAGTTAGGACCGTACCTCGTCCAGCATTCTGATCTGCAAGTATGTTGTCGGTGACATCAAGCAATGCAGTTACAGTACCACGACCTCTTCGAAAACCTGATTGCCGTGATGGCAGTACATTATAACTCTCCATGTAGTCCAATAATTGATAGTATACCGCCTTTTCCAGTATCTTAGACAAAAACGGCAGAATACTGATTGGTCTAAGATCTTTAGGTTCCCTAGGTTGTTCGACCTTTGGCAAGGGAGTCACCACTGCATTCTTCCATTGAATCGGAACTGATCCAGATAAAATAGATTTATTGACAATAGCTGTAATTACCTTTAATGTTTTTGGAAGTGTCAGTATTATCATTTCCCTCCCGATTCCGTCACTACCTGTAGCACCCGACGTGATATCGTGATATCCTGTTTATCTTGGAGACGTTCAGTTTTAGAAGGCATAATTCAATGTTAAGGTTTTTTGCTAACCATATTGACATTTCTAAGAAGCTAGCAGTAGCGCGTTCAAAAACTAAGACCCAGGTTGAGTAATTGAAGATTAAGATACATAGTTATTACTTTATCTGTTGCACTGGTATGGTGCTATGGTTTTGGGTAATTTTATGATATTTGCGCGAAATGAGAAATAATTCTCGAAACATTCCTCTTAGCAATATTAAATATATTATCTAATAATATTCCGGGGCGGACAGGGCGGGGCCTCCCGCAACTTAGTACTCTTGCTTGCTAGCAATAAATATTAGCGCGCGCAGTATAACGAATTAGATAGATAAGATAATTTATTTAAGCGAAAATTCATGATTTTGTGCTGATGACACCAAGAAAGATGTACCTTATTCCTTACTAATGAAAATACACTAAATTTGCATGCGATAATGTAAGTATTATGGTTCGTAGTACAAACATAATGAATTTTGGTAAACGTATCAATCATAATGGTACATTTACTATTTATCTTGTCGCGCAAAAAAAAAGCATTTATTAAAGCGCAAATAAATGTTTTATCTATCTATCTATCTCCCTTAGCGTATAACATCAGTAGTGGAACGCGGAACGCCAGCGCAGACCGCCACCGGCGCCGCTACCGCGTTGGTGTGTCTTGTCCTAGTTAAGTTATGCCTCAATATCAATTTTATGACCTGACAGAGTTACTTATTAGAAACAAGACAAGAATCGTGTTTCTTATGTATTCGGTACTCAATAAAGAACATACTTTTTGTAAAGATGGTTGGGTCTATTCATTCTATTCGCCTATGGCAGGACCGGTCTAATTTATGGATCGCAAACACGAGAGCTTTTAATTATTTCTCGGCATAGGTTTTCGTGCACCGGTCCGGCAAACTTGACCTTTATCCAGCCCCTTCACGTTCGGCTTCAAAGAGGTCTCCATCTCTACATGAATTAACTCCTCGTACGTCGCTAAACGTTTCCGAACCGAAAGCTTTGTTGCTCCCGCCTACTTTGCGTAGCTCGAATCTACAACGCTTGAGTTACGCTTCTACCGCAGTCTGGTAACCTTTGTTACACAACTCTCTTAATGTTCATCTGATACTGTATTATGGCATCTTAGTATAGTCGCCGATTTCAGCGGTGTTAGAGAAACGACATTGTCATTAGATTAGTTTTTCTAATGATAGGGTCGTTTGTCGATGGCCTACTATACTTTAACTGTAAGGCGAAACAAAAAGTGTCAATAAGATAGGAGCTGTTTAAAAGAAGCAGTGGGGATGGAGGAAATAGGGTACTACTTAAATCTATTTTCGTCTTAGGAGGATAGGTACCCAACATCTTATAATTGTTACATCGTTATTGGGATATGTCTGGCTGTAGGGCACTGATCACAGGTCTGCTGTCGGGTATTAGCAGACTGGCCTATTTCTTGAAAAGCATGTTTCACAGCATAATAACGAACATTTCTTCCAAAGAACCATATCTGCGAAATCAACGGTTTAGGAGAGGTTGGGTGAGGAATAAATAAATGTTCAAAGTAGCAAAATTTTACTTGACCATTTCGTCTCAAGGAACTTAATCGAAACTGATGTATAATTTCAGAATAGTACTTTAAAACTTCAACACGCAGGTACGTCGGGACGTCGGAAATGCTGAACTCCGTTTTATACCTATGCGTTCGCTATATGCGCTGCAAGTTATGAGTTTACTTTTATAATTATAATTTTCAAGCCAAAAATATTGTGGAAGTAAAACAGCCGTATTTATAAAAACACGATTCCTCAAAACATTCCTCAAATGCAGTTTAAATAGTCTAGTAAAGGGAAAGACTATAATTTAGAATATTTACCAGACTATTTGACTACTAACTGCTTTTGAGGAATGTTTTAGAGGAATCGTGTGTGATAATGTCCAGCAGCTTTGGGTCGGACGTCAGTCTTTTAACACTCTAAATACATACAATGATGACATGTTTTATTCTACCATGCTCCCAATATATTTTATACGAAGCTGGAAATTACACGAAAAGACGCTAAGAAGGACATCTAGGAATTTTCGGTCGCGAGCTTCGCAACCGCAAACGTAAAGTCCAATTTTCAGCAGAATAAGCAGAAGTTTTCAAAAGTTATGTGCAACATTTATTTCCTACTGGAAGGCAAACATCGTGACTGCACTCCAGAGAATGTGTGAAATGATAAGAGGAATGAAGCAACTTCGTAATAACCGTTCCCTCGGCGTCTTTCCTTTCTTTCCCGAACTTGACTGCACGCTTAATGTAAACTATACTCAGAAGAAAACCGCAGAATGAAAACCTTTAATTAATTATACGTTGAGACTTGTGCATAATATTATGATTCGCGCGGGCGGACGGTTGTTATTTTGCTATGGTTTTGAGAGTTAGCAGTCCCAGGGTAGCTCTTATCTCGGTCGAGAAGGATAATTACATACTGACCCCCAGTTTCTCGTAACCTAACAATCTGTTAATCTACAGTTACTGTTAAGTGCATAAAATAGAAAACAACTGACAGATGCAAACTTGCCTGTTGAAAGTATTTTTATAATGCATAAATCCTTTTCTTATCAAATTCTGATTTGTGAATTTGGATTGATTGGTTAGTCGTTGATTAAACGCACTCAACACAAACCTTATTATTGACTCCTCAAACATTCCAGCCGGTGCTGTTCATGCATGATAAAAGTATTCACACCACTGTATTGTTCGACGGCCAGATAGATTGATAAAGCGGGCGACAAATATGATAACGCCCGGTGTGCGAGGTGATAAGGATATTTTATTGAGTACGGCCCGCCGCGGCTGTTGTGCGTTGTTTATTTATGTCTCAAGAAGCGTGTCTGTTGCAGCAGGAGGATGAGAAGAAGAGCAAGAAACGGCAGTCGCCGGTGGACGACCGGCCCACCGTCCCGGCGCCTAGCGAGGCGATGCTGAACAGTAAGTTTATTTTATTTTATTAGAAGGTGAAGAAAACAGTACAATTAAATATTTACAGCATAAATGCAGTCGACAGCAGGGCCAAGTTTCATAACGTTGTTTATTATGACAATTCGATGTACATTGAGTAGCAGAGTATCGCTTCTTGTTAATCTGTGGGTTAGTCGGCTTTGCAATGTACATCGAATTGTCATAGTAAACCACGAATTGTAGTTCTATAAAACAGGCCCCAGGTCAACCTTTACATTTCTGTTGCAAGGTAGCCCTTAACGTAACTGACTAGAGTGCACGCATGTAAAGGTTGATGTGCTGCCGATTGTACATTAATCAATTAGTTATGAAGCCTTAGTGATGACTAGCTGTGCGTGTGGCCTCGGAACCCATAAAGAGTTCAAAGGTATTATCTGTTAATCCAGGAGATGGTCTGCCTCACCAATATGTGCAAATTTTTTACACGATTGTCCAAACAAAGATAAATTGTAATATTTTTAGAGTTATTATTTGAGATCATGTATGTTTGGACGTTTCCATACCCAAAGGGTAAGGGACCCTATTTATAAGACTCCACTGTCCGTCTGTCTGTCACCAGGCTGTATCTCTTGAACCGTGATAGCTAGACGGTTGAAATTTTCACAGGTGATGTATTTCTATTGCCGCTATAGCAACAAATACTAAAAACAGAATAAAATTTATATTTAAGTGGGGCTCCCACCCAATAATCGTGATGGCAACAGGTAGACGCTTAAAATATACAAACACCTACGTATTTAGATAAACTCTACATATAGGTACTCATATAGCGGTGGTAGGGCAGTGGTAGAGCGCCGGCCTCATATTCGGAAGGTAGTAGGTTCGAATCCCGGCATGTACCAATGAATTTGCTTTCCAAGTGACATTTGTGTAGTTGTAGTAGCAATACCACTCGCTAACGTCGAAGGAAAATATTATGAGGAAACCCTAGTGTCTGAGGTATTTACATACATCAGCGCTTGCTACGTACTAATGGCTCAACTATGAGGCTAAGTGCGGAAATCTTAGGTCTAACTACAACTAGGTACTCATATGTACATGAATGCAAAAACCACTTCTAACAGAGTGATACTTGCTCTCACGATAAATAATGTATTGGACAACTTTCGGTCTAAGAAAAAACTAAATATACATTTCTCTGTCCTTTTCTAATTTAAATCACTTAACGAAAGAATAAAAAAGCAAATAATAAATAAAAAAATGAAACGTGAAAAAAACGAACAAAAATGAAATTACTGTATTTTCGATATTAATTAGAATTTTTTATTCGAACTATAGACTTCTTTCTTGTTTAGAAGACTCCCGATTTCTCAACTGAGCTGTTATATCGTTATCGATTGCATTCTAATGATATTGCGTTGCAATTTCTTTGTGTCTGAAAAAACGGGGAAAACGACATTCACTAAAAATTAACCTAACTAGATGCATTTATCGCCCCCGAGACCCCAAATTTATTAAATTTCATTGAAGTCGTTGGAGCCTTTTCCGGAATTCTTATTTATGTAGGTTTTATTGACAGGAATGGCTCGTTTAAAATTATAAGTAGGTATAACATCTTTGTAATATCAGCTGCATTAATGACGATACTATGATGCACAAACTAAATCCATTTATATAAAAAATATGAAAACATGTCCGTGCCGTGTCCCTACTAGCAAATAACGAAACAATTTTTACTAGAGAAAGCAAAATAAAAACAATGTTTTGCGCATTGAAAACGGTTTGATGAAACATACGAGCAAGAGATTAACCAACGACCACAGATCCGCAGACTTTTCTTTGTCATGCCCTCAAGATATAATATATTCACATCATACTCGTATTTAAAATTTAAATTAAACAATACTTTTTATGAGCATTAATTGCACAACTTTGTTATAAGGTAGAATTGACGAAGGCAAGTAAATAAAGCCCGTAGGTAAACAAATAACCTTCGACGCATATTAAACACAACCTTTGTGGGCGCTGATGGCACAAATGTACAAGGGACATGTACATGGAAAGGCGATCCGTGTGCGTCGAGACCCGGTGTGAGTAAAACCAAATTAACGCCAATAACATTTCCATGAACTTTGGTACCTATTGATCTGTAGGTAATTTTCGCAAAATGATATTTAGCGCCCGAACTGGGTTCGCACTGAATAAGTAGTGGTTTTCAATCAATATCGATTCTATTGTCAAACATAGACAGCGACATACATTTCCGGTGGTAATACATTAGTGATTCGAATAGCATGTCTTGTTTGGTATTGTAAACTCAGTAAAGAGTAATAGGTATAATTATAACGCTAAATTGTCACTTCAGGGTTTGATGTTATTAACACCATGATGATAATTTACCGTTGATCTGATATTAGATTATTTAAAAATAATACTGTAAGTCTGTCCGTAATATGTCCAAATTGAGATGTTAACTCCACTAAGTTGAGAACAAGTGATAATTGAAAGGCGCTTATCAGTCAGTCGTGACGCTTATCAGGCTTACATCTTTGAGTATCGCTTTATCTTGTTTGGCAGAGGAATGAAATGAAGGTTACAAGGCATATTCCATGCCATGCTTACCCTGGATATAAATAAACCGTCGACGGAAGTCGTTAAAATACGGACTAAATTACGGATTACGAATACGAATACGGATCGTGGCAAGTGGCAGTCCCTGGTCTCTGCCTACCCCTCTGGGATACAAGCGTGAGTTTATGATGTCCGTATGTATGTACGGACTAAATAATTCTTATCTAGTTATCTGGGTCATTCATTGATCTCATTGATTAAATAAATACCGATTCCTAATGGCCTTACGCATGATAAGTTGACCCGCAAGTAGCAAAATTGTAAACGTGTAAACAGTCGCTAAAGAGCTCTGTGTAACAAGTTGCAAGTAATCGATTTATCGAACAAGTGAAATAGATTCAAGTCTATTTTTCTGTTTAGTAGTCTCGCTCCTCGCACCCCGCAGGTACCCCGGTGAGCGTGTCCTTGAGTATTTGTATGAAGAAACTAAAATGATTAATTGCGTGTGAATGCCTGACCTGAATCACTTAGCACGTGTTTTTTTATGTAGCCTATATACGTCCCACTGCAGGGCACAGGCCTCTCAGAGAGAGACTATGGGCTTAATCACCCCGCGTGCCCACCGCGGATTGGCAATTTCCAGCGCTGAGGTATGTGGACACCGATCGATATTAGCACGGCATAATCTCAATCTGTCGTCTTGACCGAGTTTCAAAGTGCACATCCAGGGAAAACATATTTGGAATGGTATATACTCACTAGTCAAATACTGTATTAGTATACAAAGAATCTAAGGTAAACAAATTTCTTTGTCTGCTATAATAAAACAATAATTGTTTACCTCAATTGTATCATAACCAGATGATAAGAACTTATGGCACTATGTTTACGCATTACAATGAGACAATATTTTATTCGGACTATTGTACAAAAAATACACAGTGTGTTAGTAGACTATGCAGTTGGCAAAAGTCTAAATGAAAAATTCTTAAAGCAGTTGTCATCAAAAATATGATCGGGTAGCCCAATAAATTCTGGTCCAGCGGGTGTCGTTAGATGGGCCGTTGCAATACTACCCAATGCAACTTTGTATAGGCATGTAACTATTTACTACATTGGCAAAAAAAATTGACATTGTAATAATCGCAAAAAAAAAAAGTTTGATAATTAACTAACTAAACCGTGTACTAATTTCGCTATAAGACGAAGATAACATCTGGGTATTTTCCTCGGTCGTGATTTCGTTTTTAATAAACTTTACAAAACTCGTTAATATGGCTGTCTCGTTTTTCCGAGAATACTATTTGCTGTTGGTACTAAATTTCTGTCAGTGCGGAATGCCGCAAAGATATGTACCAAAGTTATGTACGATGGCATGCCAAGATATTTTGCCTGGGAATGTAATACAAGTAATAATTCCCTGTCATATCATGTATGATTTCTCGCACGTTCCCTCGCTAATTGACTTGATCATGGGAGCTTTTATGAAAATAGGGGTCCATTTTCTCCGTGACATATTAACCTAAAAGATCCCGCCCACGCCTTTGTCACATCCCATTTAATATGTGTCAAAGAAAAACTCGAAGCAGAATTTGCTTTCCCGTTCATCACGGTTTGTTGATCAAATTTCAAAATGTTTTCCCCAGAAGTGTTCTACATTAATTGCCGATGCGCAGTTGTATTTTAAGAGCTTCACGGTAAATATAATTTGAGACTCATTTTTCGGACGGATGCGCGAAAAATATTTTGGCAAACGGCGAAACAATAAAATGTTAATGAAGTCTCAATCTCGCAATCTCTCACATCCGTTCCACCTAATAAAATAGAGTAGTGATAATCGTATGAAATTATTGCAAGTGACAAAAGTTACCAGTTATACTTTGTGTACTTGTGCAGAATAGCTAAACATTTTATGCTACTAGTTCCAAGAGTAAGAATAGCCTGAATACCTGCTCTTTAGATTGTCAGGTGACTTGGGTAAGCTTTGGTAAATTTTACAAGCTGACTTGGCAAACGTAGTTTCGCCATATTAATTTTATTAGCCTACGAACTATTGTCAGACCTACCCAATATACACAAAAAAATTCATAAAAATCTGTGAAGCCGTTTCAGAGAAGTACGATAAAAAACATTGTGACATGAGATTTTATATATTAGATTATTTAAATGCGTTTTAAAACTTCAGCTATCTCTTGGCTTTTATGCATCAACCTCTCACTATTGTCTATGAGTCTCTATCTCGGAGGTAATTTTGTGATAAGAACAGGACAATGTCAACACCGTATGGTGACAAACATGATCTTGTGTCAACACACTCACGTTGTAAACTACATGTTTAATTCCATGATGATGGAGGTAATTTCATTTGTCCAGCGACGTCGTGCTAGTTAACAGTTAAGGATAAAATTAAGTTTATTTAAAAAGGTATCGGTACAAAATTTGTACATAAAGTCATCAGCGGATTGTGAAATCACTAAATTCCACACCGTGTTTAAAGTAGTGACAAGTGGTTAATCAATAGCTAAGGCCAATGGCTTCGGGCACGCCAAAAAATCATGATTTTTGTAAGTACCTACTTAATCTCTACTGTCATTTGTCTTCCTGAATGTGAACCAAATTAACATTAGCTTGAACATAATACGCTACGAGACAAGTGGAATTTGTAGCTTGTAGCGGGCTCTAGGGTGCTACGAACTTGCTACGTGGTACTACGCGGGTGCTACGAGGCTACGAAATTTCTCATTTTCGGGGTCATGGATATGGTTTACTTACCCAATCCAGGACGCTTGTCGTTCTTGGTGCAATTAGTTTATGTTATCTATTAATGGATTAATGAGAAATTTATTTACTTACATGGAACGAGCTTTAAAGCGTTTATTTACATTAAACGATCATTAAAAAAAATTGATCGACGGCGAGATTTATGCGGGGCATTGTTTGAAAAAAGTTAAGGGTCTATTTTTTATAAACAGTTTTGTATTATATAAAAAATATATTGAGTTTTTTAAGTCTCTGTGAGAAAAGGCCTGTGTCCTGCAGTGGGACGTATATAGGCTACATAAAAAAGTAGGTAAATGTTTTGTTAATTAGTTTTGTAAATAAAAAATATTAAGTATTTTGTTAACTAACGTTACACAATTTAAATTAAAATTTTGTTTTTTATTTCCTACATGAAAAATTCTCAATCCTTTATTATTTTCGATCTCACATTTCAGAAATCCCCCCAAGTACATCGATTCAGGTTTCTTTTCAACCCAAACATTAATTTTGAGTCATCGTGTATACAATTAATTTGTAAACATTAAAGTTATAGTAGCAATACCACTCGCTAACGGTGAAGGAAAACATCGCGAGGAAACGTGAGTGAAATCGCCAATCCGCGGTGGGCACGCGTGGTGATTAAGCCCATACTCTCTCCCTGAGAGAAAGCCTGTGCCCTGCAGTGGGACGTATATAGGCTGCTTATGCTAAAGTGGGCTTTAGCTCGGTTAGTGCACTGGGTGAATCTACCACTCAAAAACTCAGAAAGTGACAGCTCACCTATTTAGCACTATTTAGTTGCCACTTTACATTAAGCGATTTTATCATCCTTATCAACTTTCCATTCCAAGGTCCGTCGCGAGCGCCATCTATTGAAAGTAATTTCCATACCATGTTAATTTTTTTATGCATGGAAAACCGGTTGTTTTATGTAATTAGCAGGCATGCCTGTAGACCTGTAGACCTGCCTAGTATGTAATTTATACAACTAAGATCTGGGTTGTCACTTCTGAGTTTACAAATAACCATTGAGATAGTTATTATTTGTTCCCCTCTATTCACGAATTTGTTGTTATTTTGAAATTTTACATGCCTTTTTATGATGCACATAATCCGATCTCTAGTAATAACTTGCCGCTTTAAACCAAAATGGCCACCTGCTGAACCGCATCACTGGAACGAAATATTTTATAGCCTATAACATTATTACTACCTCTATTCTGAAATATTATACTGATCCTTAATCTCAAAGCATCATTTCTTAAACTTAGTATGAATGGCAGCCTAATTTTATGTAATAAAGCAGTGATGTAATTGTAACCAGTTATGACTTCCTAATGTCTCCAAACGTTTTATTTTTATTTGATTGCAGTTGGGATATTTTCTTTCCTCATTGACGGAGGTTTCGTGGACGAACATAACCTGAAGCTCGGGTTCAGTAGTGTCATATTTTAGTTCAATAATATATTAAGCCACGAAACTTCAGAGCGGAGTTTCATAAAACATTTATTATGACAATTCAAACCAAAGCGAAACTAGCCCGCCAAACAACAACGACCGACAGAGGGCGTTCCGTGTGGATTTATTTACATTCACGACACACAATGAATACTCACGACAACCAATTCGCTCTTTGCCACCAAGCAATTACTAACAAAATACACCTGAAGTGCAAGAGACGTGATAATGGGATGCACAACCTGCGGGGGAATGACAGAAGCCGAATTCGCGAGAATGTTGCCAATGAATAAGGCACGTTGGAAGTGCCAAGTATGCGAGCTAAAAAAAGCCAACTCAAAGGTAAACCAACAACACTGCCACTAAACAACTGAGCAATGAGCTCGGCACCTCCTCCAGCAGCAGCAAAGTTCTAGAGACCCCCGCCGGCTCAATCCTATCAGATATGCCTTCATCCATAGTCAATATTGATCCTCAAGCCCTCATCGACTATTTTTTGAGAAAAAGTTTGCTACTCTCAAACAGGAATGGAGTAGAGACGTAGCTGAAATTATTATGCCGGTGCAAGCTGACCTTCAAAAAACATCCAAACGTACTGTAAATTGGGAAACCCGGGTAGAGGCTCTAGTAGAGGTACAGATGAAGAAATGTGAGGAGTTAAAAGCCGAGAATGGCGACCTAAAAATAAAACTAGACCGGACGAAGCAAAATATTGATTTTATTGAACAAAATTCGAGAAACTGCAACGTGGAAATTCAAAACATTCCTGAGATACCGGGAGAAAAACCTTATAAGTCTTTTCCAAAACATCGGCAACCTCATGGGAGTCGCCGTGCCACAGGAGAACATTACAAATGTACACCGGGCAGCACCAGGAGCCCAACGGGATCGCCCCAAAAATATGGCGCTACAGTTTTCAAATAAGTACCTGCGTGACGACATTCTCGCCGCGGTGCGCATGCGTCGCGAGCTCACTACGGAACAATTAAACTTGCCACATGCCATCCGCCGGTTTTATGTAAAGGAGCATCTAACGCTGACCAACAAAATCCTGCACTCAAAAGCCCGCTCCTTGCAGAAGGCTAAAGATTTCAAGCGTGTGTGGGTTAAAAACGCTGTAATCAAAATGCGCGAGACAGATACAAGTAAAATATGGAAAATTCATAATGAAGAAGATCTGGATAAGATAAATTGGCATGTTTCTTTGCATCAAAATTCTTAACTCTGCTGGTTTTCTCGCGAGCTTTTGATCGTATCAGCGTTTAACTCTTAATAGCTAAAATGTAATTTTGTGGTATCTCTCAAACAGCTTGCCACTAGTTCCACTTATTTCTCTCTAACAGAAAACAGTACGTTGTTATGGGAGACGCCCATGGAGACTTAAAAGAATCTCAAATAAGGGTCATCAGATGCGGCTGCCCACAAGATCTATTTCAACATGCCTCATTAAACGTGCTCAACACTATAATGTCCATCTCTACGCAGATAACACATAACTGTACTTTTCATTTAAGCACCAAAACACTAGAGTGGCTGAGAACCTAATAACTGAAGACCTAGATAACATTTTAAAATGGACTAAACAAAATTCACTTGTTCTCAACCCATCCAAATCTAAATACATCATCTTGGGTACAAAACGACAGTGCGAGCAGAACATGTTCACCTAATATACTCATAGATGGGAAAGATGTTGAAAGAGTAAATAATGTGGGAAACCTAGGCTTGTTGACGCACAGTGAGTTAAAATTTATAGAACATATAAATAAAAAAAAATAGAACGGCCTTTTCCCGACTCAAGGTACTTTATGGTATCAAAAATTATCAGAAGGACGATTTGAAAATCACATTGACGGAGTCTTTAGTACTTTCGGTTTTTAATTACTGCGACAGTCTGTACGGTCCAAGAATAGTTGAAAAGACTAGCCGCGCTAGTCTTTTCAGCGTGTGCAACAGGCAAGCGCACGGTTTTGCGTTGGGATCCCCAAACGATCACACATAACACCCTACCTAAATAGCCGCGTACTGACTGACTGAGCAAAGCCTCGGTCGGTCAGTACCTGCCTTGCCCGAGGCAAATGCATGTCCAGCCTCGGGCGAGCATGCCTCGGCCGGAGCCGTGCGTTGTCGGTTTTTGTCCATGCTCAAACGCCTTAGTCCGTTTGCCGCGCTCACTCAAGGCGGTTTTGTTTCGCCTCGCTTGTTCGTCGCAGGTTAGCGTCATGGATAAAGAACAATGTCTTAAATTAATACAACTATACGGTGAATATAGACGACTTTGGGATGCGCAATGTCCCGATTATACTAATAGAGGACTAAGAAAAGATGCAAGGAGAAATATAAGTCAGGAAATGATTCCAATAGCTGACTTAAAGAAAACATTTAGGTGTCCGTTTTCTTTTCTTTACAAGCTGTAGAATTAGTAGAAAGGCAGTGGTTGCGATAGCTTGGACGTGCGGCCTCATGGCGATCTTGAGCAAAACTGGCTCGGCCTTTCCTCGCGCGGCAAATTATAAGTAACACAAGGCTGCCTCGCGCGGCATGCGCCCGAGGCTGCCTCGCGAGGCTGCTCGCCCAGTCAGTACGCGGCTAATAAAAAACGAATGCTAAAGGTCGAAGGGAGCTACATCGGGCCGGTTTAGTAGATAAAGTGGTACCTTCTAAGAGACCGCGGCATCTATTTGAAAAAAATCACTGGTTGGGACAGACGCATAATGTAAACACACGCAGTAAGGAGGGTCACAGGATGTATTCAAAAACATAAAACAAACAATTTTAAGGGTACCTTTAAATATGCCGCGGCGAAAATTTGGAATAATATACCACCTCCGAAAACAAATAAAAGCGGCAATATATGATGCGCAGCATACTATACTTACTTTATACTATATGAAATACTACATTTACCCCTATAGATGCACAATTTACATGTCGATGTGATTTATCTTGGAGAAACTTTAACTGTGGTGTTCATTTTTATAGTTAATGTTGTTTGTTTTTTTTATGAGATAAATTATATTAGAAGAATATAGAGTAAGAACCAAATATAAAAAAAAATATTACACAATCTTGTAGTTATACTTTTAGTGGCAATAATAACAGAAAAAAAAACTATTTGTAAACTATCATGCAGTATTGAGCAAACATGAAAACAGTTTTTTTTTTGCGCTCACCGACTCTCTGTAATTTATTTTATATCTTTAACCTTTTAAAGCTTTTGCTCAAAATCAGCGTCGGCAGTGGAGCATGTTCCCTGTGACTTTAGCCTGAGCAAAGGGTCTTTTGCCAAATTTAGTTCTTAGGATTTTTTCAGTTATGTACTTTATTTAATTTTTGTTGGCAATAAAGACAATTTCACTTTCAATTCGAGGTACGTCGCATAGCAGACTCTACTTGTTAATCTGTGAGGTAATCGACATTGCAATGTACATCGAATTGTCATAGTAGACTATGAATTGTAGTTCTATAAAACAGGCCCCAGATAGGCTTTTTCATTTACACGGTAATTTTTGTCATCAATGACATACCACCGGCGAGTACTGGTTCGTAACGCCAACAAACTGCACCGCAGTTTGGCGAAATTAGGAAAAAAAAATTAAGGTTTTTAAATGTGAACAAATAAGATTAAAAAAGTACTTACGGATTGATGAATTTGGATGAAGCGAAAGAAGTATGTGAAGACTTTTCCAAGTGACCAGCCATGATCTCTGTCCCTGTCTATATGGTTGTGCCCGTGACTTCGTTCACGTGGGATTCCTATGTTGGAATACTACCTTGGTTTTTTTATATATGCCTGTTATAAAACAAAGCCATCTAGACTTAGGTGGCTACTCACCCTGCTTGCTTGACAAAGTAATGAAATTAAATGTAATGAATATGTTTATTACTAAAATATACTTGTAAGAAATGTGAATGTAAGGTTGAATGTGTAGGTGTTTTTGGCACAAACTATTAAGTGGATTATATGACGCTAGTCTACCTAACGTAAAATAATTTGATTTAACAAAAAGAATAAAATAAATTACCTATTTTAAGAAAAAACTAAACAAAGCTCGCTTTTGTCGGTAAGGCACTAAAAACCAGAAAATATTTTACTTACCTAATTAAACCAAAAAGCGTGGTGGTGATGGCTTCGCCACTAAACATTACGAAACTACATAAGTAATTATTTTCTGCTTTTTAGTGCATCACCGACAAAAGCGTTTTCAGTTTTTTTTAGCAATAGGTATTTTATTTTGATTATTATTCACTTTTATTCATTTGGCAACAAAGGCCTAATGTAAACTTAAAATTGACTAATAAAAAAAACAGCTGAGCCGAGTGTCCCACATTGGAAGAGATAAATTAATTTCCAGTCCATCCCTCTGCAAAATTATACTCCGTTCCACGAGTCGAACTCCTAGGGAACAAAATACTCGCATCTCAATGGTCAATGCGCGCGGCTAGAGATAAGCGAAACAATAAGCGAAGACGGTCCGCTTCATAGGGTAGGTCTGCATGCATGGAATTCAACGTCACGCGGATTAACAGTACATGGACGATTTTCTTTGGGAGCTTTTTTCGTGGAATGGAGTAATTTTCTTGACAGTGTTTTCTGCTACATCAATACTAGTTTTTTGGCAGCTGTTGTCTCACGTGTCTCGCCTCCCGCAGACCTCCGCACGGCCTTCGGCCTGCTGGACCGGGACAGCGACGGGCACGTGACCCCCGAGGAGCTGCAGTTTATGCTGCGCAACCTCGGCATCGAGGTCAAGGATGACCTCATCGCGGAACTCGTCAAGGACGCCAGCAAGACTGGTCAGTATTAAAAATATATTTCTCTGCAGTCCACGAGAGACCATATTCAGTGCCGGATTTCTTGACCACTTAAACAATTCAGGCCTGTGGTGACCCCTAATCCAATAGTTAACCAGTTTTGCTTAAAAACATATTTCACCGATTAGCACAACCTTTTTAGGGTTCTTTGGCGAAAGTGTACCAACGGGACCCTATTACTACGGCGTCAGTCTGTCTAACCTATAAAACTACGCTCCAGTACGCTCTCTAGGCATATTATTTATTGTACTTATAGGTGCTGGGCAAGCCTAGTCCATCTAAAATAATGTCCCAGGCACTGCAGCGTCCGAGTGGTCCCTTCAACCATCTAGTGTGAGTGATGGTGCTGGACGCTGTATAAACCATCTCATTACGTAGATGCAAAGGCCAAAGTACTTTGACTGCCGTCATACAAAAATCAATGTAAAAAAAATCGGCTCTGTTTAAACCCCCAATATGTGATGCCCTAATCAGTTGCTTAGGGCTGTCGCATATCCCGCACTATGCTAAAAGGAAAATAATGTAAGTTATTTGCAGATCGTGTGCACAACAAACCAACATCTATATCTGTGATCTCTTGCCAATATCTCGTAGTCGACGTTCTTGCTTGTAGTAGAAGTGTGGCGTATTTAACAAAACAATTATGGTGGTAGTATTATTTAGTAATATTTTAGTAGCATTAAGTATTATTTGGAAGACAAAGATGTCTGGTGTTTAAATAATTTTAATGGGGACGATTGTATCTAGTGTAGTGTAACTCTGTAAATTAAGCAACCTGTTTTGAAAAAAAAAAAATAATGTTACTTTGTTAGCTTCTTCTCCGCATTCAATAATAATAACAGAACGTACAGTGATCAGTATACGCAATATCCGATGTCAAAACACTTGTTATTATTATAGTCCTAATGTAATTGACTTATTTTGTGCTTATCTATTAATATTATAATTTCCCCCTCTAGCCGGTAGTAGAGTAGCATTGCGAAAAGAGATGAACGGATTCTAAGCAATTAGGTATTTGACAAAATATCAAATGAGTTACTTTTAAAACGGATTTTTTTATGAAAATACTGGCTTATGACTTCAGATTTCAGAACACTCTTTTTATGTTTCATCTATTTAAAATTGTAATAACTAGTAATTGACTACAAGAGAAACATTTTACGAGATATTTTGTAATTTTTGTTTTAATCGAGCATATGAAATAATTTATTGTTGATCGTGTCAAATACCGAATTATGAAGAGTTTGTCGCTCTAACCTGTAGGTATCAGAATCAAATGCCAGAAAGAGATGGGCAGACGGACGGCGTTCCAAAATAGAAATTTAGGAACAGTATATAGAATAATATTTTCGATCTGTTTCCGATACTTATAGCGTTCAGATTGAACACAGGTACTTAATCGTTATCCGTAGCAAGATGTTATGTACAATTACCGGCGTTACGAAAAAAACCGCCTGTAATTTTTTACATTGTATTATGCAACCCTTCTAGCGTTCCCTCTTTTTAACCGACTCCAAAAAAGGAGGAGGTCGTCAATTCGATGCGTATATTCCTTTTCAGGATTCCTTGCCCGAAGGGTGCCAAATGGGACCCTATTACTAAGACTTCACAGTTCGTCTGTCTGTCTGTCACCAGGCTGTATCTCATGAACCGTGATACCTAGGTAGTTGAAATTTTCACAGATGATGTATTTCTATTACTAAAAATAGAATAAAATAAATATCATGGGAGGGCTCCCATACAACAAACGTAATTTTTTTGAAGTTTTTTGCTCGATATTAATAACGACAACAGGTAGACGCTTGAAATATTCGCAGAATATTTAGTTCCATATTCGGTTCTAAAATAAATAATGAAATTAAAATAAAATAAATATTTAAGGGGGCACCCGTACAGCAAACGTGATTTTTTGCCGTTTTATCTCGATCTTTGTGTCTAATGTTGTATAAATAATGTTACGGAACCCTTCGTGCGCGAGTCCGACTCGCACCTTGGCCGGTTTTATTTGTTTTTTTTTTGCTACGTTCTCGCATAACTCCGTCAAATCTTAACCGATTTCGACAATTCTTCTTGTGTTCGAATAGATATAACGTCCCATTGGTCCCATTTGGTGAAGATCTGATGAAGACTTTCAGAGATGGAGAACGGAACTCTTCAATGGACTTTGGTAATATGCATATGTTTCATAAAATATAGCTTAAAAGGAGTCCTAGGGTACTCCCTCATTAATAATAAAAAAAATCAATAAGAAATAAAAACTGACTTCAAAAGAATACCTTTAAATAAAAAAAATTTACAAGTATAATTTGTAGTCGGTGCCCAGTTTCATGACCAGCACCTATATTTTGGGCACCGACTACAAATTATACTTTTACAATACCTACATGTATACGTACTTCAGGTATTATTTTAAATTATTTCTACCTTTTTTGTGCTTTGATGTCGGTTATTATTTTTTACTTAAAAAAATTTCACTCTTCTCCCAAGGAATGTCGTCGATGCGCAATCCAAAAGTGTCCCAAATGCATGAATTTGTCAGACCCCTATTTATACTGACAGTGTCAAAGCGATTCGGGGCAATATCATTCAAATTAATGGGTAGGCTTTGTAAATCTGACGGAGTCGCGTGAGGAGAGTGCGTCGTCCCCGATTTGGTTTCAGTAATGAGTCCAATAAAGCCCCTGTGAGTCTCAAGTGGGTGGGCTAAACCCAAGTTCATGACCGCGACCCTTGAAGGTTACCCCCAAGGCTAACGCTGAGTTTCCTACGATAGATAAACCTATATCCGCTCGGCATTCAAAGTGTTAACCCCCATGTTAACTCAATACGGACCGCGCTATAAACTTGGGCAATTTATTCTTTATACGTGAAACGCGCGTACGTGTTTGTAGCCACGTATCCGACGTCAACTGCGTGGAAAGTGCTTGAATTTTTCAAGGGTTAACTTACTCATAAGATCAATCGCTTTATTTTCTCTACTTGCGAACGGCTGTGTCCACGTAACCTCTTAAGTCGTTGCGTAGCATGTGAATATATTTTGCTAAAAGCAAGATTAGTATAGCGCTGGAAGTGACATGATACTCGTAGATAAAAGATCAACAAGAAATTTTTCATTCTAAATATATTTCAGATATTACTTTGACTCTTGCGTGAAGCATGCTGTCACTATTAACTGAGAGTTGAAACGAGCCGAGACATAAAACGATCATCAACAAACTAATATTAGAGCGTGTTTACGTTTACTTAGCGTCCATATCTGTATTGTTCTTGGCAAGGAGCGGAGGCCATCGCCGCTCGCGGGCACAGAGCAGCATTTTCGTAAAAAAATTCTAGGATCTCCTGTTTTCAAAATAAACAGAACTAGGCTACACTCTCAGATATTTCCGAGGAGATAATAATTTCCTCGTCATCATAAATCTCCGTGCGTTTATTGTTGAGCAGCGTGCAGTTTAAAAGATTGGCGGGTGTGTGTTTATTATTCGGACTATTTAGGAACAAATTAGCTACTTATGAAAAGTTTACTTCCATGTTATGCATACCAAGTAAAAGGGTGTCCCGTAAAAAAACGGCCAAGTGTTGGCGGAACTGTGCACCGAGGGTTCTGCACATAATATTATGTCAAACTGTACCTTACTTTTAAATGTAAATCCATATTTACTTACAAAGAAATATATTTAAAGCAGTGAAATAATTACAAATTCTAATAACGTTTCACGTTGTGTAATAAAAGCATTACATAACGCTTACAATTTTTAACGCTGGCTCATACAAATTAGTACTGGGACGTTCAGATGGAAGTCGGTACGGGTTCGTAGCGAAATAAAAAGAAAAATCTTAAGGCTGCTGTGTCGGGCATGCTGTTTCGCTCGTCCAATCTATTTAGATTTATACGACTAATGCACAACTGGAAAACTGAACAGTACACAAAAAAATAGGAATGTTCCCACTAGTTCCATTGGTTAGTTCCATGATGGAACAGGTGAGAACTTTTCTTCTCGGTAGTTCCATGGGACTCGTGAATGGAACCTCTGCAACTATTTTCTTCTCACTAGTTCCATTAAATTATAATACGTGTGGTAGGTACTTTATGCACACGTACTATCCTCATCATCATCATCCTAATGATGATAGTACGTGCGGCACTTGCGAAATTTTCATGAGTGTCAAATCATAAGGAGGTAAAAAAACTTAGAATTATTTTACGAAAATAATGTTATACTTGGCATAAAGTAATTTTCATTAGGTTACGTTGGTTACATTAATAAAATATGAGATACAAATATACAATAGACTTACGGTAAGTGCCTACCTATTTACATTTTGATTCATAGTTGTTAAAGGGGTTAGTCTTCTAGAAGAATCTAGCGTAACTTGTCCAAGAAAAATGGCGCTCAATATTTTGTTTGAAGATGCCAATATGTCAAATTTTCATTTAAGTCAGATTAAAAGCTATTCCAACAGCCCAAAAAGAAAACGACAAAACCAGTCATAAAAATATCCAGTCAAGGCCCAGTCGTGAACGCTAGAGCGTGTAGAGTTTTACCGTGTCGTTGAAGTCAGTTTTGACTGTCTCGTCTTTTTCTTGTTTTTGCTCTATCATAAAAACTGTCCGGTTAATAGTAGTTAGCCTATAGTTTAGAAAAAAACAGCCAAGTTCGAGTCGGATTCGCTTACCGAGGGTTCCGTTACCACCACGATTTTTTTTCGTAATTACCCACACAACACAAATTTGTGGCACCTTCAATGCGCTAGTCCAGCACGCATTTGGCTACTTTTTATTTTAGCGCATGTCATCAGACACATTTACTGGTATAACTATACCTAAGGATGTTATGGAGCCAACTTTGTATCAGGGTGGGCGTTAAATCGTGGTTCGCTTCCGTCGGCCTCGTGACCAGGTTACACCCGTCAGCGGCAGGGCATGAGGGCAGCCGCTGGCTCCGATGCACGCAACCGAGAGCCGATAACAACCCCTACCGACTAAACTACTAGCCTATTAGAGATATTTCGACTGGACATCTATTAGGTGCCCATAGAACATTTCCAAGTGGAATCGCAAGTGCTGCCGAGCTCTTCCGCCTTGCGGGAGGCAAAGATTTTGCAGAGCTGATTGCCAACTTTCGCTAGCCGGAGAGGCAACATAAGAATAAGGAGAACCTTTCCGAATCAGAAAAAAAAACAATGTTATGTCTAGAATAGACCTGGGTATCTTCACATCATAGGAAGAAGTATAGGAGTTTAACTACAAGATTTTTCTTCATATAATCTCTCTCTTTCAAAATATTTTGAGTAGCTTTGTACCTAAGTAAAACATGTATTACCAACGTAGACAACCTAGGTGGACGTTAGCGATATTATCTTTTGAATGATTGTAAATAGAGCGGTAACAGTTAGATTTAAATGAAGCTCGTAGGTGATAGCAATGCTAATGTCCGTAGCTCCTCAGGATAATCATAGTAGTGACATGATGATTGACGCTTTAGCTGTTTGGATAGTTTTAATAGGCAGCCGTTACATGAGATAAAAAAGGCTGGCTACAAAACTCGACGGAATCGTTTCAGATAGGCACCATCGATTTGTTCACATTACTTTCCAAGCCTTGAAAACTTTTGTAAAGCCAGCTTACGTCTAATGTGGACACTAAAAAGGATTAAAAGCTCGTCGCATTTATAAACCTTTGGACAAATGGCGCACACGCAATCAGCCTGGGCCCCATTTCATAGAACTAGAATTCATGGTTTACTGGTACATGGTTTACATGGTACACTGCATAGCCGATTAACCGACAGATTAACAAGTAGAAAACTAATTGTTCTAATCAGCTATGCAATGTACATCGAATAAACTAAGTATGAATTGTACTTAGTTGTACTTCTATGAAACGCGGCTCTGCAGGCACCTGCGGGGCACAAGCAGTTTAACAAACCAGTGAAAAACCTCTGATAGATGATTTTATTACATTCATGCCTTCATGAAGAGGGTGGTAGCGAAATGGTAGAACGCCGGCTCCTCATTCGGGAGGTCGTGGGTTCAAATCCTGGCATGTACCAATGACTTAGTTTTCTAAGTTACGTACATTTGTGAAGTTATAGTAGCAACCACTTGCTAACGGTGAGGTTAACCACCATAACCATAACCATACACACATCAAAAAAAGTTTGCGATCACTTTGAAAAACTGAAATCTTTTTTGTTACTGTAGATTATATTATGATTTTTTCTTCTTTTTAGATTCTTTTTTAAAAATAAAGAATTAGAACACAAAACAATGACACCGTTCAGTTGTTTTTTCATATTAAAAGGCTTTCAGTCCTAGCTTACGCTCATTCAGAAATCTGATTAAGTCAATTATAACCGATTCAAGATATTTTTTGCGGAAAGTTGTGATTGAAAAAATGCCAAGAGGATTATCAGAGGTTTTACGAGCAAGAATAGTAACTTTGAGGGAAGAAGGATACACCACGAGAGTACTAGCACGCAGACTTGCTATATCCCAATCCTGTGTCGTGGCTACGTTGCAGAGGTACCACGGAATGGGGAATTTAGCTGACCGACCCCGCAGCGGTCGCCCAACTGTTTTGACAGCTGCCCAAAAGTGCTATATTAGATTGCTGGCAGCCCGTGATCCAACAATCAACGCCACTAAAATAAAAGCAGAAGTCAGGGCCGCCTCTGGGCTTGAAGTTAGCACGCAGACCGTTCGCAATTGCTTGCACCACGCTGGATTACGAGCACGGAGGTCTTGGCGAGCTCCGCTCAATTCCCGGCAACGTCAAAAACGAAGATTGCAGTGGGCTAGACTTCGGCAAAATGAAGAAGGTGAGGAAGAAAATATTTGGCAAAACTGTCTCTTCGTTGACGAATCCCGAATCAGCACTCATCCAGATAACCGACGTGTCCGTGTCTGGAGAAGACCAGGCGACCGTGAAAGACAAAGAACTGCCACTGGAACAGTTCAGCAAGGCGGAAAATCGGTGTCCTTTTGGGGTGGCATTATGATTGGAGCTAGAACGCCTTTGATCCCGTATCGGGGCTACATGGCAGCAGACATGTACAAAGCAGTTGTTATTGATGATATCGTCAGACCATTCCGAGTAAACCATGGGCACCAATTTGTACTGGTCGATGATAATGCGCCCGCACATCGAGCTCAACGAGTCAATGCTGCTCTTCAAGAATACGATATCACACGTTTAGACTGGCCTGCCGGCTCGCCCGACTTAATGCAATAGAGCACGCGTGGGATGATCTTAAACGAGCTGTATGGAACCGTGAGCCACGTCCCCAGACAGTTCCAGAGCTCAGGGAAGCCGCTATTGAAGAATGGGATAGGTTACTTCAGGAAATGCTGGATAACTTGATCTTCAGCACGCCCAGGAGGATCTCCGCATGTGTTCGAGCCAGGGGAGGAGTTATTTTATATTGAATTTAACCTTTTCATAATAAATTGTTGTTTAAGTTTAATTAAACAGTATTTTTCTTTCTATGAAATTTCTATCACAATTACATTATGATTAATGGCTCAATTTTTTTAAAATAAATAATAAAAAATAGTTTTATATTTTAATTTCAAACAGGGTATTCCTATTTGAAGAAAGCATACAACATAGATTTTTTCTTGATAAAGTTAAATTTAAAGAATTATAGGAGCTTATGCTATTGATCACAAACTTTTTTTGATGTGTGTACATACCATACGTACAATGGCCCCACTACGAGGCTAAGTGCGGAAATCTCAGGTCTAACTAGAGTTACATTCACGCGTCAAAGACTTGACGTTTAATGAGTGTCGCGTCAAACTGCCATAAAAACCTGTGTTTTAATTTCCAAAATTAAAACTGGATTGGAATCATAGTTTGTTATTGAATTAACGCGAAACCTCAAAACCAATTGTTTAATAGTGATAAATTAAACCACTTTCAATAATGAAAAGTAAAAAAATCTATTTATTTTTATTTTCTGACGCTTCCTTATTAATTTATGCAGTCAACTTGTATGAAACATTAAGATTGGAGAATTTTACACTTATACCATAGATATTGAAGCGAACGACTAAAGGTAAACAAAGACACAGCATCTCTCAAACTTTATTCACTCGACATAGCTCACGCACGCAGCTTTCCTTGCATCGTGTACATAATGTTTAAGGAAAACTTATAAATTTGTGCAAAAAAAAAACAGTTATTTCTTTATCAATTTGAGCCTACATAAATATACATCTATGCAGCTCTCGAGGCAAAGCCTCATCTTTGCATTTGCGTGAGTGCAAACAAAAGTCTGTCATCTTTGCTAGTTGCAAACATATTTGCCAGCGGTAGGATCGCTTTTATTTGAGGACCGCTGAAATTTTAGGCATTTTTTGGGGCATAGATCTCTTAAGCAAATGTTATTTTCGTGATAAAATAAAACGTTTAGTTAAATAAACTGCAAGTGCGGGATAAATCAGGTAATAACAGTGTTATTGTGTTTATTGCTTAATGGTATTTATTAGGCATATCGTTTTGTATAACTTTGCAAAATATTATGCAGTATTATAATGTGGCGTACTTAAAAACCAAATTTTTGACATGTGTCAACTTCGTCGTTCGCTTCAGTAAATACACTATAGGTATATTATTATTACGTTGACATATGTCGGTTTGCAAATTATTTTCATTGCGAAAATACTGATATGAAAAGGAAGGATACTAGAGAGCTTTCGCAAAATACAGATTTTTTGCGTAAATCTAAAACTGTCTTCAGTTTTTTTCTAAGTATTTTTTCAACACTACAATTTTAAAAACCTATTTAGAGGCAACTTTGTGCAATATTCGATATGTATCATAAATTCCGATCTGGTTGGTATTTTAGAAATTAAAATCAAACTTTATTTGTATGGACGCTTTAGTGCCCTCTTAAGCCGGGGAATAACTCATTTGCGTGTAATGTAACTTGTTACTGAGTGAGAATTACAGTGGTCGGTCCAAGCGTAACCGCTTGTTACCAACGACATGTAAAATCGATGCTCGTTACTTATAAAAGCAGTTTCTACATCGCTCACTGTAAATGTTATATTTTGTTTAGGTATGTACGACTAGATTGTTTGATGAATATCGGCTTTACGATAAGCAGAATCTAGGGTTATTAACTTAACTCCGGATTCACTTACGCCATGACTAAGAATCGATGGAAGTTGTAATCGACAGATATAAGATAATTGATACAAAAGAAAAATAATGCAATAAAGATAATAATGCGAGCAACCGACGACGCGAATTCCGTCTCTACTCGCCATGATTAACCTCTGCAAATCAGAGCGAAACCGGTTCGGACTCTTCCGACAAAAAATTAAGTAAGTGAATCCGTAGTTAATAATGTGTAGTGCTTACGAAAGTTTTAGTTCGAAAAAAGAGAGAATTTAGGGTCTCTACTGACTGTACTTGTCGCTGTCCGTACCGTAGGTAGGGTACTTTTCGGTTGCCAGAGGCTCATCTACTATCGGATGAACGTTTTGTAGGGCTTTCAAACGTTTGTAACTCGGATTAATTATGTCTTTAAACAAAAACAAGTTTCTATGCAATAAAGAGCTTTTTATAGGGTTAACGTGGCAAACGTAGATTCGTCTTTGTCTACGCTTGCCCTAGAAATATCTATCCAAATTACGGACGATTTCTTAACAAAAAAATAATTAGGGTTAATAACTATAGAGCGAAAGTGCTTTTGCAAAAAAGACTGTTTTAGATTTATCGTAACTTAGAAAACAAAGTCATTGGTACATGGCGAGATTCGAACCCACGACCTCCCGAATGAGAAGCTGGCGATCTACCGCTCCGCTACCACGTGAAGTGATAGTAGCAATACCACTTGCTAATGGTGTATGAAAACATCGTGAGAAAACCTGAGTGGCTGCTCACATACCTCAGCGCTTGAAATTGCCAATCCGCGGTTGGCGCGCGCGGTGATTTAAGTCCATGCTCTCTCTCTGAGAAAAGGCCTGTGCCCTGCAGTGAGAAGAATATAGGCTACAAAAAAATATGTCACAAAACAATCAGTTTTAAATACCGAAAACATTATTTTGATTTTGGTTCCCTTAGCAACTATAATCTTTTGCGCATGGAAAACAGATTGTTTTGTGTAATGTATCAGGCGGCGTACTTTTAGCTCTAGTAACTTGAGGTTAGCAAATGCCAAATTGCCAATGCCAGGCAGGTACGACCTTGCTAGCTAAACTGCTAAACCATTAGGCACTCAGCTCCAAAAGGCTCATCGAAGGATTATCGGGTGAATTTACGAACCTGAGCCAGTAAAGCTTTCCGATATTGGGGATAAATACCCCATTTTATAGCTGCATATTGATAATGAAGGGTGTAATTAAGTGAAATCATAAACAGGGCTTACGCGGCAGAAAACGGTGAACTGCTGACGTCATCACTTTAACGACCTCACCCCACTGCCACCGGGCGGGTAATTAAGATTTATCGGTGCCACCCCTTTATGTTCATTGTCCCATTAACATTTTTATACCTACACAAACCCGCGTACCACCTTAGCGATACAGGATACTTATAACAGAAAGGAACCAGATCCTCCTTTATTTTGTTTTGAGCGAGCGCACAATACTTTTATTTATGGGACTTAAAATTCCCTGGTATGTAATTGTTTTTCTCTACTTTTCAGGCAATGGATTAATAGACGAGAACGATTTCATGCAGTGGGTGACGAAGATCCAGGCAATACAGGGCCTGGATGTCACCACCAATGATACTGAGGAGGAGATCACAAAGGACTTACTCGCCGCTTTTAAGTACGATTACAATTACACAAAGACTGACAGCCATTGCGTCGATAAGCCTAATTCTATCCAATTTCTTATTGCAAAGGCAACAAAAGAAATTGTGCCAATTTCTTGTCTTGCTTGACTATATTGCAACAGACCTTTCGCCAGCGGCTATCGTTTTTCCCCAAGTTGACTTAAACTGCAATTCCGATACAAACGTTTTGTATTACGTAATTTGGTTTTAATTATAAAACGACATACCGTATACCGTATCATATGAACCTTAACCATATGTTTAGGGGATATAAATCTAGGTTTAATCGTGCTGAGAACTGCAAATAAAGTAATTAAAAATATATTTGATTTGATATTGAAAAATATATCTTATTTTTTTTTAATCTCAACTCTAAACAGGATCAAGCCTTGATTTGTGCTTTTCATTACAATCCTACATTTCGTTTGTAAATTAAAAACAAACTTAAGGAACTCTCTTAAGTTTACTTTATTCCGGAATCGCTTACTTGAATTTTAGTCAGCAGAGTCGGACCAGTCCGTCCTCGTAGGTTTTTTTTAAATATATAATACACCTTACGGTAGTATAGTCGAATCTATAGGTATTAACATTCGCTTCGTCATCATTCGCTATAGTGCCTGGCAATTTTCTTAGAAAGAATGGGAACGTGAGACGATAGCTTATGTATGATTTCAGTATTTTCCGTCAGAAAGAAACTAATGTGTTTGGACACCTTACCCTTTTTGATGCCTTCCATAATAAAATTGTCTTCATTTGGAAATCTTAACTGACTCTGATGACATTTGCACGCTTATATAATAAGGAATTTTGATTCAATTATGTCCCTCCAGACTCGTGATCCCCCTAAGATGTTCCCCTGGGGGGACGACGCGGAATTTGAATTTACCCGTAGTCCCCCTTGATTCACACTTGACCGTGGGATACAATGTGGTATGTAATTGGCTTAATACTTATCGGTTCGAAAATGCAGTATAGTACTACGTATCTGTGCATATGGCCATAATTTAAGCAAATAAATAAATTCTGGAGTACTTATTCGTGATTTTTCACAATACACGATACACGTGTTAATGACAATACACGATAGATACATGGGTACGTTCCGCAACCTGCAACTGGGATTCCTCAAGTTTAGACTAGATAAGTTACCGTACCATATGCATACCACATTGTATCCCTCGGTTAAGTGTGAATCAAAGGGCACTAAGAGTAAATGCAAATTCCTTATTGTACCTTAAAGTAGGTACATTACTATTTTGAAAGTAAATTACTTTAACAGACAAAGAAAAAAAAGTCCTAGCAAAATGTTACTCTTGATGTTCTACACATTTTTGCCAAGCTGAAAATCCCAGCTTGCTCGCCAAACTCATTTAAAACTCCGACCCAGCAAACTGTCAATTTCCGTTTGCCTCCGCAGGGTGTTCGACCGCGACGACAACGGGTACATTACGCGCGACGAACTGCGGACGGCGCTGGAGATGATCGGCGAGCCGGTGACAGACGCGCAACTCAACCAAGTGCTGGCCCTAGGCGACATCGACCACGACGGACGCATCGATTACGAAGGTGAGACTGACATCTGCAAATTCTTTCTCCATTTCTGCCTAGCTCCTATATTACGCGCACCAAATCCTGAAAGATCCTGATGGAAACTTCAGTATTCGGACAGGATTTGGTGCCCACAATTAGGCCCATGTTAGCTTCTCTGTAACGAAGTTGGCTGCCGGCTCTCAAGGTTTTGTCAAGGCAAAACAGGTCGCCAAATCAGCAGCCAGCTCATATTTATATACATCTCGCTTTATCGAGCTCAATAAGTGTAGAACGTGTTATTAATATACCGCAAAATCTGGAAACCGTTTATTCAGCATCGATTATTAAATTCCAATAAGCAAAAGTTTAAGTCTAAATAATTTTTCATACGTACGCAATGACACAATTTCCCCATACTAGATGTGGTGTCGTTACCGTTATCGTCCAATGAGACACCGTCCATACCCGCGTCTAATCGTGCTGCAACCGCAGCAATGTGAAGGATACTGCGGCTGCAGTACGACTACAACGTCAAATGTGAAATGTATCAAGTACTTATTAAAAGCCTCAGCCCGTGTATCACGTAACTTTCCACTATCGGGTTTAAGCATTTAGAAGACTCCAAAGTGTCAAAATATGTATGTATTTGACAGTTTGCAGAAGGCTAAATCAGACAACTCCATACAGTGGAGGACTTACGTGGTCGCACCCCAGCCTGGAATGGTAATTAAAATACGATTTTCTTCCCTTTCAGAATTTGTAAAGATGCTTTTGTAACGCGTACCTCACTGAAGAAGACATCCCTAGTTTTAAAGAATAGTATTAACCGTTATGAAGACAAATCTACAGAGATTATATTTTTATCTTGTTGCTATAAGTAGCCAGGTACATATAGTTTGTATTTTACCTTACTGCAGATATAGTCTTCGATAGTTCCACTGAGTGAAAACCATTACACCTATATTTAATTTCATTCATCCTGGGTATAAACATTTTTTTAACTCATTGAAGTCAAGAAATTGATAATCTAGGTTGTATTCATTAATTCATTCACTGAATTTATTATTGAGCTGATTGAATCACCTAGAGCGAGCAAACAAGATGTATTATAACGATTTCTGTTTAGATCTAGGAAAATGCTGAATGAAATGAAACTCATTTAAATATTTGAATGTTTTGAAATGGGCCCAACATGTTTGTAACACGAAACCCGTTAGGCACCTAAACCTTGCAAAATAGGTTCATAATGTCAAAACATAAGTGAAAATGACAGCGGACCCTGTTTCATAGAACTACAATTTACGGTTTACTATGACAATTCGATGCAAGTACCTACCTATATTGTAAAGTCGATTAACTACAGATTAACAAGTAGGAAGACTTGATTACGCAATGTAGGTACATAGAATTGTCACAATAAACTATGATTGTAGATTTATGAAACGCAGCAGGGCCTGTTACGGTGTCTAAACTTTTGAAGAAAAGATTGGTGATTTTAAATGTGCCACACATTTGAAGACTAGTTTATTATAAATAGTTCACAATAAATGCGAATATAGTCATATACATCAACCAAAGAAATTGGATTATTTACGAATACATTAGTTTGTAAATAGACCTACTTTGTAGTATTAAATTAACAACTTTGAAGTTTAACTACTTAATTAAGATAACAAATAACAAGAGATTTTGTATACTTTGCGTATTTTAATAAATTAGTATAATTTGCACAGAAAAAACTTGTAATTTATGGTTGTGAGCAATATTATATTATTTACTGCGAATAATTAACCATCCCTGATTATTAAACAGAAAGTTTCGAAGCGTCTATCAGCAGATAGTACTCTTTTGTTGCAATGTTTACAATGCAAATACCTAAGTTTAGTTCTTATTAGGAAAAAAGGTTGTTACAAATAATATTATGAATATGAATGTGTTAAAAATGTATTGAGATCATAGATATTTTTGTCCATAATTCATATTTTATGAGTTTTGCATGAGCCTTTTGAAGGCATCTGATGTGATGCATGTAAGTGATCAATAATATAATTTTGTTATTAATATCGTTTCGTTTTCTTTTATAAGTATACCTAGCTAAGTACTAGCTGACTCAGCAACCGTTGTTTTGCAATATTAATTAGCCTACGACCTTTTTCAGACCTACCAAATTACAAATTTCATAAAAATCGGTGAGGCCGTTTCGGAAGAGTTCGATAACGAACACTGTGACACGAGATTTGTATATATAGATTGGTCTGGAATTATACAGTCAGTGATAGTGTCAAAGTCAAACGACTGCGTAAAAGTAATAAGACAGAATTTTTTTGCGCATGTTAACGATTTCTGTCAACGGTTTGTTAAAGTGTATCTGGCACCGAGTATCGTGTTTTATTATGCGTAAAGAAAAATCGAATAGACTAATCACTCAATGTTACACAAGAATTTCCTCAGGAAATCGCAAGGTTTCGGTTCGCACGTCGGGTTCCAGTAGGCCATTACTCGACCTTTCTGTTGCCAGTTGTGACGCAACTCTTTGTACTCCATCCAGCCCTGGAGCACAAACGTATCGAAAACTGCGTTGTCAGTAGGTACCATTGCCATCAGTTTCTCTACTGAAGTAAACTAGTGTCCGTTTATAACAGTAAAGGGGTTGGTAGAGACATCGATTTGCACGGTTACATTCGAAATAGAAAGTAGACGAAACTATGATGTGATGGTGTTTTATTACCACTGACAATAATCGGGAATTCATAATCTCAAGCGTCACTACTGGAGATGATTGGGATTTTCCCTTACCCCGATTGTCACCTCTGGTGACAACTGATGTTTTTTTTTCCCTTTCGTCACCACTGGCCACGAACGGTATTTTTTTTCTCATTTGTCCCCAGTGGGGACGTAGCCAGTGGTGATGACTGGGAACAACTGTGGAAGAGGAGCGGGGATAGGTATTTACGGGGTAGATACGAACTGGCAGGTATAAATTACCTCGTATTGCCCTACGCCCTTAAATAATGATACACGTGAGCTTTTAAACAGAGGTTCGCGCTAAACTGGTTAGCGACTTTCCATTCGATATGTAACAGCCAAATTAGTACATACCTTGATTACCAACAGGTCGATCATCCTGATGTCTGTAACGTACGCGTTTCTGTAGAACTTCTCTCTTATTTTCTGTCGTATTTCGCATTGATTTTTAGGGATGTCAAAGTACCTCACTGCAAAATGAGTTGCTCAGAATTTATAAAGTTGAGATTCTTAAAACCCTTATTAAATCGATCACTCTATCAAACAACCTACGAAAAACATCAGTGACTGCCCACTGCCAAACAAATATTGGGGACGATGGTAGCCATAGCCTGCTACTCAACAGCTAGCTCCTACTACGCTTGGCTTAGGTTTCTTTTCAATTCACTTCAAGAAGGTTCCTGTTTTTGAAACGCTACGAAAACTCAGAACAAGTAGTTAAAAACCATCATCATCAGCCACTTGACGCCCACTGCAGGGCACAGGCCTCCCTCGTGGTTTTCATAACCATGAGGGGTTTGGGTTTTTGCCATAATCGCCACGCTTGGCAGGCGGATTGGCAGTTGGAATCTCAGGAAGACGCTGCTGCCCGTCTCCTGGTAATTTATTTCCATAGTCGCCTTCTACGACATCCACGGAAGGAAATGGAGTGACGCTATTCTTAATCCGGCGCCACACGTAAGTGTGGAAAAAACCATACCTATTATTATTTATTTCAAACGTCAAACTTACCCGAGTACGGGACAAATCGAATTAACGCTTTGTAGAGACTCAAGACTCGTCTTTTAGCTTCACAGGAATCAACTGACAAGATCGGTCGGGCCTGTTTGCAGAGTGAATTCATTGCTCCTGCTGATGCCCTATTTGTGATTTAAGTATTCAATTAAATTCTGTTTAATGGATCCACAGAGTGAACATCAATCAATACCTAGAGATAAACCCACAGGTAGGTATTAGATTTTTTGTACCTTGCTCTTGTTTTTTTTTCATTATTTCGTTCTGTCTGTCAAATCAAGTGATTACTGAAAAAATATTTTAACTATGACACTGACCTCCATGGTCACTTTTTACAGATCATGGAACTCTATGCTGCGTGATATGGAGATCAGCGTTTATAAATGCATGGCTCAGTGTCTGAGGCAAATAAAGGATTTAAACTCGTACCACTCATCTTTACATTTAACTAGGGTCCAATTTTAATTTTAATATCTTTAAATGGGAATCAGATGTTATGCACCCATATAAAAAAATCTGACTAGTACTTAAAAAACAAACACACATTTATAATTAACAGAGTCTATTTATAAATATTGATAACTATTGATATAACAATCTACTGAAGGTAAGTTAATCATTGCCGGTGAAAAATTTGGAAAGAAAGTCTTTGGGCTTGGGTTCTTCTGTGGGCTTGAAGTATGTCATAACATGTCCCTTTTGTTTCCAAAGGTTGACGCACTCCTTAAGCTCCATTTGGCCCTGTAGATAAAGAAATGGAGTGAAACCATGATAACTTTGCAACAGAATAAACTGGCCCATAACAGGTTCATAACAGCAACATTCACCCGTTTTCAGTTGAAAGGAGGCACCACTAATTGCACAAATACACAATTGGGTAAGTTACCCCATTTATAACTCAAGAATGAGCGGATCGATTATTATCGTTTTTTAGAGTTCCGTTAGTCGACAGAGAGCCCTTATAGTTTCGCCATGTCCGTCCGTCCATCTGTCTGTCTGTCTGTCTGTCTGTCCGTCTGTCGGTCTGTCAGTCAGGTCCGCGGCCTGGCTCAGAGACGATTAGTACGAGAAAGCTGAAATTTGGCATACACATACATATTAATCACGCCAGCATAACGGTAGAAATATAAAAAAAAATTACACTAGGGATGTAATTTTTTTTTCTCGCCTACACCATAGTGTGGAGTATCGTTGGATCGCTCGTTTAAAATATTGTGGGTGTAGGAAGATCATTTTTTGAATTGTAGAATATTTTCACAAATACACAATTGGGTGGGTTAGTTACGCCATTTAACTTGAGATTGAGTGGATTCATTATTATCTATTTTTAGAGTTCCGTTAGTCGACAGGAAACCCTTATAGTTTCGCTATGTCCGTCTGTCCTGTCAGGTCCGCGGCCTAGCTCAGAGACGATTAGTACAAGAAAGCTGATTTGGCATAGACATACATATTAATTATGCTCACAAAACGGTACAAAAATTAAAAAAAAAATTATTTGGTCGTTTAAAAATATTGTGGTTGTAGCATGATAATTTTTTTATTTAAGGTTCCGTTTGCGAAATATTAAGCTTTAAAGAGCAAATTTTTGTCTGAGTAGGGCGTCTCCCCTCCTGGCTAAACGGTTAATTGTAGAAACATGAAAAATTTCAGAGTAGTAGCACATATAATGAACTTAAAAGGAAAGCTATCACGGCTAAGTAGGCTTTACAAGTTAACGAGTAATAGGCGAGCAACTTATAAAAGGAAAACTTCGTGCAAAAATAATTGAAAATTACGTTGATAAAGTTCTGTAAAGCAGATAAACCCCCCTCTTTCTACGGAACCTTACACTGCGCGTGGCCCGACACGCATTTGGCCGGTTTTATTTTTTAGATTCGTTTCCAACAGAATAACCATTAAAATATAAAACAAAAATTACAATTACACTGAAAACGGAACATTTATTACCTCTGAAGCAGTACAGACTTTGCCAAGTCAGACGAGAGGAATTGTCTCAGTTACTCTGCTGCCCAATAAACAGTTAAGTTATAGTTCATCGACAATCAGTTGGTGAGCTTGACAGCTATCATTGGTACTGCAGTCACTTTAGTTTGAGTCCTGATTGCTTCTGAGGTCACTAGTTACTTCCTCATATAAGCCAAATCAGCCAACTGATTGTGAAACTATAGACATAACTATCATAGAAATATTGTCAGTCTGTAGCAGTAATTTTTACTTCAGACCTGTGTCTTCAACCCCCTGGAGGAGACATCTGGATTTTCCAGTCCTGATGTCTCCCCTTGCTGGGGGATCCATCAGTATTTGAAATATAATTCTAAGCTGAGTACCAATATCTCCCCCAGCAAGGGTATTGACCAGGGGAGACACGGAAATACACAATGACACTTGGGGATACAATAAACATTTTTTTAAATGTACTAAAATGCATAGATTGTCCAGTAGTAAAACTTGGAAATGTCATTCTCTCATAACACGCTGGTAAAGTACCTGGGATTTCATCTGGTTAGAAGACAAACACAGAAAAAACATGATAGAAAAGAAATGTGATGAACCGAACAATACCTAAATAACAAGCTTCTTATTAACTAGGCCATACAAGTTAGGCTTGAACAACTAGATCTACTTATTAGGTGGAAAATAAGACATCTATAAACCATGAAGGCAGTCACCAAATGCGTTGGTAAGTTTAGTTCATCTTGCTTACACTATATTCAGAGAAAACATGCTAGATAAATAGATTTTACCTTTATAACCAGCATATCAATAACTCTGATATCGGTAACATCCTTATTCTTCTTAAAAATCTCCTTTAGTTTGTCCCTGCATTGATTCTCTGATTTTGGGATGTCAAAATCTCTCACTGAAAATAAAATTGATATAGGTATATGAAATAGGTATATACATACATATTAACCTACATACATAATATACCATAATAAAATTTCCTCAGTGTGTATGTAAAAATATTAAATCTCTATACACCTTACAAGCTATCCTGTGAATAGACTGCACTTGAACTTGAATCCATCATTAATATAGAGACTGCAGACACCCTTCATCGCGTTATCACTCAGCTGCACGTATTGCTGTTGCGGCGCTATTCATTATTTCTGTTCTTTGGACAGGACATTATCGTCAGTGCAAGTCTAGCCAGCATGAAAATAGTAAAGATAATATTTGATGACATAACAGGACTAACCTATGTACGGAATTTGGCGATACCAAGCTTTATACAGATTTAGGACACGCTTCTTGGCCTCTCCCTTAGTTAGGGATAGTACTGGTTTAACATTTCTGGTGCCCACACGTATGGCCTGGCTTGCAGACATGATTATTTCGTTATTATCCAACAAAATTATACAGAAAAATAGCTATGCTATCCTTGCTAACCATAAGAAACGTCAAACATGACAACTAACTAAAGAAACGTTCTGAATCTAAACAAAAAACTTCCGTCTGTAAGTAAAATAAGGAAACTCTTAAGAAAGTAGATTTTCTTATATTTTTAATTTTTTGCAAAAATAACATGATATTAGAAAACTTACAATCTTAAAAATATACAAAGTTTTATCCTGGACAAAAACCCCTACGTAACAAGAAAACTCACGTGTCCGGAACATACACTGCCAAACAACTGTGTTAAGGTCCATGCACACCTCTATGTCTACTCCGGGCACTTGCAGTTTTTTTTTTTTTTAAACGTTTATTGGCTGTTGGATACAGAGTCCTTAAGCCTAGCACTTGCAGTTTGCAATGCATTACAGATTATAAAGTAATACAGTGCATTGATTTACGATGCAAAATTATTTTGGATTAGGTATTTCCACTAGAATATTTCAAAAGTAACCACAAAACAATAAATTATGTATCACGACGATAACAATGATTGAAAACACGTTGAAGGTTTTAGCACTGGTTGTGTGTGAATATCAGACTCCAAGCAGTCTCGCCTAGTATGATTCAGATCATGGTGGGCATGAGGTACCACTACCAGGTTTAACCATTGTGACTGCGTCGTATGGGTCAATTAAATTAGTATCCTTTGCTCTTCCTGGCATATATGTGAAAAAAATGTCACTGCAAAAAATATAAATAAAAAATAAACGTAATAGTTTAGCAATAACACTTTCATAGGCACAACAAAATAAATGTTTATATAAGATGGTTAAGGGCCAAGAAGAGTGTTACTCAATGTAAGTTCTCACTTTTTTAAATCACAACCCGCAAAGGGTTGATGGGCATCCAATCTCCAAATAATAAAGCCGAATTTGCCTATACGTTTACGATTAGGCCAGATCCTCTTAATAGGTCAAAGACTAGGCCAGGCTAATAGACTGATTAACTTACAGAAATACTGAGTCGCAGTAAATGTCGGGCAGCATAGTCGGCCACCAATACCGACTTTGTTTAATTTGTAAAAGCCTATTTCTCGTCAGGAAATTGTTGATCAAAATGTTATACTGAAAATTAAAACTGCTGTTAGCAATAAGGTCGCCGATTGTACTTTTTCATTGTAACTTTCATATTTTATGTCTCACTTCTTGTGTGCAATAATAGTACATTATTGCAAAGGCAGCGAAATAGGCAATTGCAGGTCGAGTATGAGTTTGAAGGCCGAGCGGCAGGCGAGGACTTCAATGATATGAGACAGGCAATTGCCATTTCGGCCGAGGCATATAGTAGTAAAAAAAATGAAAAAATGCAAGGAATTAAAAAGGGGCCTTTTACATAATAAATTTTTCTTTTGATTTTGCTGGAAGCAGGTTTTCCATCGCTAATTTAGCTTCCGATCTTAAATCTGGAGGAGTGTGGAGTCAATGTTCATTTCATTATCACTTTCAGAATCATCGGAACTCATTTTAATTATTTTATTAACAAAATAACAACGAACTCCGCTTTAACGCCAATTTTTATTTTTATTTTACAGTTTGTGCCGAAAGGTAAACGCATCTGTGGCTATACAGCCACGCACGAGAACGCTATGTGTACGATAGATGAAAGAGTTCTAAATTCAAACAGCACACCGTTTCATACAACATTGCCGGCGCGCTCTTCGTTCCAAATTCAAAGAACTCGCCGGGAAGTGATTTTGGTTTTTCAGTCTACGTAAATATGATAGGTACCTACTTCGCATGTTCTTTATTCAAAAGTAATGATAATATTTCCGCGCATGTTTAAGAAAAGAATATTCTTATGTTATCTTTTACGACAGAAAGCGTTTATTTCCTTTGGGAAATGGGAGGTTTTCTTTTTAACTATTGAGAAAAAAAAAGTAGTTCACAAGAACTCTGTAGATGGCGCTGAACTGACTACGTTACTAGCCGTGTGTTTCGATTTGCGACCATGGGCGATCATGGGCAAATCCAAACGCACTACAGATTGCTCAAGTATTCGCGTCTATGATAGGCGTTCGAAATGGACGTCAATGGATATTGCGATAAAGTGAGTGGATCAATTCGATACGATATTTATTTGTGATGTAAGTTCCGTTTTATGATCTAAAAATTACATCCAACTGAAATAATCAAATAATTATGTATCGTTCCGTTCCTTGCAGTAACTTATCAAGTTCAGCGCCATATGTGCAGCGACTAGGGAATAATTAAAAAATAAATAAAAAGGAAATCCCTTATTGTTAAAACGTAATGTAAAAAAAAGAATAGCCTTAAATAAATAGGTAGGTATACCTTTTCTATAGAAACATAAATTAATAGACATACGGTTTATTTATAAAAACACAACTCTTTAAAATACTCCACAGAGGCAATTTATTTAGTCTGTGGTAGGCAGTTTATTTAGTGTGTGTAGACTTTTTTAATTAGCGTTTATCGATTGTTTTAATAAATCGTGTGGAATAAAAAAAACCGTAGGAGTATTTCTTACGACAAAATTCACTCTCTTTTTTAGCGCTAGTTAGATATCTGTCTTTAACTATCACTGTGTTTTTATAAATAAGGTAGTAGAAATATATCTACTTAATTAAGTAGTTGGTAAGTTACATTGATTTTACAGTATATCGATTTTGAAAAATGATTTTGATGATTTCAACAATAACAAAAATTATTATAGGTTTCTTACCAGTTTCTGCACCAAGGATCTATGAGCCCAGGTCATATTGTCCAATTCTTCATGTGTAAATGGTATTCTGTACGGCGCAGCTTTAAAATCCATATTTTTTAATTGCAACCAATTACGTATCGCTCGGAAATCCAATTGTTCTGAAAATAAGTAGCAATTGGGGTAATAATGACGTTACATAGGGGAGCGCTATTTACGTACCTCAAACATTGAATTACTCACTTTTCTTACTAGCCGACAGAGGTCCTCTGACACGGTTTCTCGTCCAGTTTAGCAGCGTGTTCAAAAAGTTTGCTTTCGGCAAATGTGGTATAATAAGACATGAATCATTGAGATCAGCAAAAAATACCTGTGCAAGCGGATTTTTGTGCATAAACAATGTGGTTTGTGTGAATTAGGCAGTGATAGTTTTTTGGGAGCTAATACTCACAGCAAGTAATTCACTATCAGTGAGTCCAGATGCCTTGACGTGGACACGTTCGGATTGCTGAAAAACGTAAGCCATATAAACCCCACACCTATGCAATTTTATCTATTGCTGCGATGATTTGTACAGCACGACAAGCACTTGCAATGAAACGTATCTAATAAGACCTAGTGTAAGTAGCTGGAACTTAAAATAGTGTAGGAATCGTATAAGACTGTCAATTAAAGTAAGGCACTGGGCAGTTATTTGTATCTCGCTCATACAATATTGCCGTCTATACAGTGTGAGCAAGAGGCTAACAGTTATCCAGTCCCCTTCTTAAATTAACCGTGCTAGGCTATATTATGCATTTTTGTTACAAATCAAACGAAGCGCCAGGTTGCCATTTTATACAGGGTTATTTCTAAAATACGCAATTCCTGAAACATGCCAGTTAGAGTTCGTTATTTACAAAAACTCGTGTTTTAAGACTTTTTAATTCGAATGATCCATCAAGATTTTCTCATGTGGTTTCATTTTAACGATACTGAAGAAACGGTTTTAAGGTTTTGCGTTATTTCAATACTACGTTTTACAGATAGGTCTAAGGTCGCTTATACACGGGCGGCATGTGTGCCAACTGCAGCCGTCGTCGACGCGCTGACGCGGATATTCGACTCGACGCGGACATGTCAGCGACACGGCTACCGTCGACGAGTGTCATCGGCTGCAGTTTGCACACTTGCCGCCCGTGTATAAGCGCCTTAAGAGGCGTTTCACAAAATCGCGCACCGCAAGTTTAGGTAAATTCACCCATTGCACTGCCGTGAGTCATGCATGACCTCGAGCGCCGGGGCACAATGCCGCGCGTCGGGTGTATAGTTCGACTATGAAGAAAGTTTTTTGATACTTTTCTCCGACGTGATTTATTTCGGTTACGTATGTATATGTTATAGGCAATGTGTATAATCGGGCATTGTATAGAATGCCTAGGCATTGTATACATTGCCTAAAACGTTCAGGCAATGTGTATAAGACGATTCATTTCATACATTGCCTAGGTATTGTATAAAATGCCCCAAGCGCATCAGGCAATGTGTATAATGAACGACCACGGGAAGGAGGCGAGTGCGCGGCGTGCGGGACTACCCCGTAAACAAGTTGCAACTCGTTCGTTGTGTTAGTACGCAGCACTCCTTTGTTTTATGCAGACGTATTTTTTTTGTTTATGCATTGGTTCTAAACTGAGAGTGTGATCATTCATTGTGTGTGATTATTGAATGGAAAATGGCTACTGATCAGCGGTACTTACTAATGAAAGAAAGGTTTTACTTAGAATTGCGTACTAACAGAGAATCGGCTTCTACAAAGAATCGAGTGTTTATTGATGAATTTGAATTTTCAAGTGCACTTAGACCTTTACACTTGCCATTCGATTTTGTCCTAATATCGCAGAAGATAAGAGAGGTGGAAATGTCAAAATGTAAAGCTCTACATGCACTTGACTGTACGTTGTAAATGTAAATGTTTATCCGAAGGGAACTGCTATGTGAGAAACGCTGTCTACGCAAAAAAACACGTTACATACATTACCTATGCGTCAACCGGCATTCTATACAATGCCTAGGTATTCCATACATTTCCTAGGTAAAGTGTAAAATAGTTTGAACATTCAATATCATTTCACACATTGCCTGGACGACCCCAGCATTCTATACAATACCTAGGAAATGTATAGAATGCCTGCATTATACACATTGCCTATAACATATATACATATTTACAGGTGGTAAAAATTTAAACTAAATGAAACACTTTACCTACTAGTAAATATTTTATTTCTGTACTACCTAAATAGAACAAGTTTTCTTTCTTTTCAAAAATACAGGAATGTTTTCTTTGAGTACTTTTTTCTGTCTACAATATTAAGAATACTTTCCCTTCAGGTGGCATTACAAAATACCACCCTGTATATGTATAGGTACCTACTTAGTCTCATAGAATTTAAAATGTAATAACTTTTATAAGCACTTTATCTGCGTAATTAACATTTTGTAAATAAAAATATTTGTTCTTATATGACATTACTGAATAAATGTGGGCTTTTTACAGTTTTTAATCTCTATTATAGTTTTGTACTTTTTCATCGACCCTTATCACAACACCACTATTATAGTTACTATTACTTACAATTATGGCACTTGAAGATTCCGTATCCACCACAAACAACTCAGTGGACTCATTTGCATTGTTCTATAAAATAAAATATTATATTAACTAACCAGCTTCTTTAATTTAAATAAAAAAGTGGACTAGTAAGCAAAATAAAAAAAATTGCTCAAATTAGAGTTTTGGGATTTCTCTCCCGATGTCACGGTCAGTACTCCATCAGTTTTTTCTGGTTTGGAATCATTAGCAACATGTTCTCTCCTGTAAATAAAGTAAAACTTTAAGAAATTATAATGGCCGTGGTCACTAAAAGCAAGAGGGTAGATGGTCCCTCTACTTTTATTTGAAGGGGTATTCGAAAATCTTACCATACATAATATTTCCTCTCCCTTGGGAAATGGATTCGTAATATCAATTTCGGAAACGCTGTTGTTAGTTGGTCCTTTCTTTATCCTGCAATGATATATAGTAAAAATAAAACTTCACAACCATTAAAATCGAAAAAGACCGTACTAGAAGATACTCTACTAAACTAACTACACTACTAACTACATAACTTATTAAAGTAGATTAGGGCCGATAGGTACGTACTTTGCTTGTCTTGCAATCAGTAAAGACTCAGTATTTTTACGCTTTCTTTTATTTAACAAAAAACGGTACGTATTATGTTTTCGTCCCATTGCTGAAAACATCATGAAGGATAATTACAATGATTCATGTAATGATTCATTATTGTATAATAATGTATAACAAATTCGAAAAGTACTTACTTGAAAAGTATCAAAAGAGTCAGTCGCGGTTGCACGCGCTTCGCTAAAGTCGTGGAATCAATGGTAGAATACGCAACCGGCATCGGCGAGAAAAGTGACGTAGGTCCTACTCGGAGGGCGCTTCGCGCGACACTGATCGATGCGCACGATTGCAGCAGAATATATAGGGAAGTAAAAAATATATTTTCCATTGCAATTTATTAAAAATTTGTATTTTTTTATTACACTCCTGTTAAGGATAAGTTCTAGTATCTTATGGTACAAATTTAAATCGATAATAATGTTTAGAAATGGTAAAATATCGAGGTAAAAATGGGAGAAATTCGCACTACTTCATGATTTTTTTTAGCCAAGTGTGAATAAAATATTTGAAATGTGATTTATTAAATACAATAACATTTATATGTCCCAGTCCTGCGTATTTTTTACTAGTGATTTTTACAAATTCTAATAGTACAATCACGTGTCTGAAGATACCTCGGCGCGTATTTTTGACAAAACATGCTTTGGTATTTTATCAATTAAACAAAATAAACGATATCATTTCATAAACTAAGTTGACAAATACCTGTATTAAAGGTTGTGCTTCTTGATACAATACTTCATAATTGAATATTTAGTATTAAAATAAGAAAATTAGTCGCCCAAAACCTCCTAATTTGAGCAAATGATGTGAAAGCCCTCTTAAGATAGGTAGATAGACTATAATTTGTATTGACTGATGAGATGAGTGACTATGTCCACGACCAATGCTTGCTTACCGCCGTCGATTCCGATTTCAAAGCCGCCGCCACACATTCCTTTATAAAATCCTCCATGGGATCCATCTGGAATATCTTAGCCCGGTCCAACCACCATGGGTGGTATTTTGTTGGTTGATAAAAGTATTTTTCTGTGGCTCTTCCTTTATGTTGGAAGTCGTAATAGTGTCCACACTTACACGTCGTTTGTTTTAAATAGTTCATCACATCCCCTTCCCTGTTGGAAATCCCACCAAAACAAAAATAATATAAGATATTTGTGGTCTCAAAAAAAAAAGTAAGAAGGTAGGTTACATTTAGGAATTCTGCCAAGTACCTTGCCTACGATAAATTTGTAAAACTATCCTACTAATATTATAAATGTGAACGTTTCGGAACATGTTTGGATGTTTGTTACTCAATCACGCAATATAAACGGCTGAACGGATTTACGGAAACATGGCGTACAGATAGACAAAGACCTATCCCGGTAATGCGTTCCCGTGGGATAATATTTGTTTTAAGTCTAAAATAGATTGCGTTGTGCGACTGAATGTTGTGTTTTAAAAATAGAGGGCGTTGTGCATGAATCGTATAAACGGATTCTGCGGCGCGCATAGGGAGAATATTAAGATCTAGCTGTATTTAATCCCCAAATCGAACTTATCCCAATCCTGTTATAAAAAAATATTTTTATATCCTTAATACCTACCACAAATCGTGGCATACTAAATTTATCCGCTGGTAACACGTATCTTCAAAGAAAAAATCTCAAAGTGGGTAGTTTGTCATAAGCGCGTATTCACTTTTCGACGAACAGTAAAATTGCCCCAACTACCGATCGTTTCTTAGCGAATATTCTTAACCAGAGTGTTTTTTGTTTTGTACATTGTGTTCTTATACTCTTTGAGGTAAGTTGAACATAATTTGTATTCAAATTTACTTAAATGTGTAGTCTTACCGTCCTACGTATGTCATTAGGTTTTTGTGCATTGGTTTTAAGTAATCTTCTGAGTTTGTATGAGTAAAAGTTAGAGAGTTTCGTGGAGTTTGGTTATGAAATTTTCAGGATTATGAAATTGAAGTATTAGTATTCAGATCCCATTTACATTTCTTGCGCGTTTTTGCCACGCCCATACATTTTTTTTTAATTTTCAGAATGAGTATCGAGTTAACCAAATTACAAATTTTTGAAATTTGGTTTAAAACTGATAAAGATAAGCGACTGGATGCTGTATGTGCCTTTGTAATGGAGTCTTATCAACTTCAAACGATTCCAAATAACTTATTTAAGAAAATTAAGACTTTATTAAAAAACCTTTGCTTTACATTTAATAACAAGTGGAATAAATGCAATCGCCATCATGAACGCTTCTTGTCTAACAATTTTCATTGGTTGAATGGTGCTTTTTGCCTATCCGACAATATTTTAAAAGAACTTCCCTCTACATCTTCTCACCAAACTGGGCGACCGCAAAAAAACTTTGATGAATGTTCTGATAGAACCAAAAGAAGGAAGATCCGAGCTCTTATTGATTCGACTACTCCTGAAGAAATTGCAATAGCAAGTGAGGTAAATCTGCGTAAAGCAGGAAAACGAGATTCATCGGCTATTATTAAGGAACTAACGACAAGTCCATCGGACATACATAAAAAAAAATCATATTATTTTGGAAACTCTTGGTTGTGGGTTTTCTATCGACTCGAAAGCCTTTGAAGACTATGCGAGAGAGACCAGAGAACTGTACCTAAGGGAGTACTACTGGTACAACATGCCAGTTAGTGTACATAAGGTGTTGTATCATGGCAAGGATGTTGTAGCATCTTGCATTCTTCCAATCGGTCAACTATCTGAAGAGACGCAGGAAGCACGAAATAAGGATGTGAGAAGATACAGGGAACATTTTACCCGTAAAACATCAAGGATTGACACCAATACTGATCTTCTCAACCGATTGTTAATTTCATCGGATCCTTTTCTTGCAAGCTTACGACGTGTCCCTAAAAAAAAAACATAGCTTCCTAGAGCCAGAAGTATTGAGCCTGCTTGCCTTGCCACCCACAAATGAACCAGCTCTACAGGAAAACCATAGTTCGGATAATAATGAATTCTATTAATATATTTTTTTTATTTTTTACAATCTACATACACTATAATAACAATAAATAAATAATAATATGTTTTTCTAATCATTTAGCACGTCTATAATTAATTCACTAACATAAATAATTAAGTACAGCTAGAACTCCAAATTCTCCCACTGCGGTAAGAAGTTCGCCGGGACAGCTAGTTGTATATAAGGTCATGCTATATTTTTACATAAGTATTTATCAAAACTCAGACCTGTTTAATGTTATTATAAACTTTCCAATAGAATCTTTTAAAAGATTCCTATCTAATTCCAAAGTAAAGGAAATTGTATCAATGATGATGACGACGTCAATCATCGAGAAAAGAATGCCTAAGTAAGTAGGTAGACCTATGATTATCCTACCGCCAACGGCCGTACAGTCGACGGCAGCTCGACCCTTAGTAATAGTTTTAGTTGCAGTTCTTTAACTGTATGTAGGTACACTCGGCAGCTGTTGCTCCTTTAAACCGGACCGGTTGGTCATATCAATCAATCAGTCGACATTCGTTCAGTGGTGGACATAGGCCTTTAACAACGGCTCAGGGGCCTGATTATGCGCACCAAATCCTGTTGGAATCCTGACGTTTGCGATAGCAATTAGGACAATTAGCACCTTTGCAATGACACTACGGCTTAAATTGACTGCAGTGCCAGCTATGAAACGATCTCTGAACCATTATTTTAAAGCTGTACGGATATTTGTACGGATATTGGCCTATGAAATTGACACCTTTGTAACAGAAAAAACACAAATTAGTTTTTTAGTATAGTCAGTCCCATTGTAATTTCCAGCCCTCAATTAGTATGGCATTTGACAGACGCTTGGAATCGTTCAGGATTTGGTGCGCTGCGAGTAATATAGGAGCCTCGACGGAGTCGAAGGCTCTTTGTAGTCCACATATTTTCACAGTTCGGTCACATTATTAAGGGCTAGTGTTGAAGTCAAATTGACAGTGTAAAGTTTGATTGATGTGTTATCGTTGTAAAATATCAAAATATTTAATGCCCAGCAGTTTAATTAAACAAAATCCTCGCAGTCGGGACTCCAAGTCACATCCCGCGTCCTCCACCAATGAAGTGCGAAGTTAGTCATTTCGTTAAATTTTTGTTGGGCATTATAGTACCACTTACCATTTAGCAACGCAGTCGCAAGTCTTGTCGCACCCTATCTGCGTCTTAGGGGGAAACGTCCATTGGCCGCTGTACGAGGTGATCAGACCCAGGCCCTTTACTGCCACCAGCCCTTGAGTGATGGGCGTGTAGCCAGTAGGCAATATTGCCATGCCTGATGAGGCGGACACGGTATATTAAAAAATAAACATATTTTTTTCATACCAATGTGTTGGCGCAGCAGCGAAACGGTCTACTGTTGGCACCCCTATTCCCCTCCCCCGCGGACTCCTGACAGCGGGGTTCACTTTCTTACTTGATCAAGACAACACGCATTTTTGCCTTCCCATTATCACATTTTTATGTATAACAGTATATTAATTAAAACTACAGTCTGTAGAATTTCAAGGACAACCATAACAATGGTTTTTCATTGTTCTTTTCAAGGTCATAATCTAACTGGTACAGGTAGGTACGTCGAAACACTATGAAAGGCACCAAAATATCAGTCAATGGGCGGGACACCTGGTAAGGCCAGAAGATGGCAGGTAGAGCAGGGCATTTAAGGCCTACAGGTCCAGCGGCGGGCTGGGCTGCTCATGATGATGAAAGTCAAGAAGTTGATAAATGGAGTATGGACACGGTTTGTTCATATCTAGGGGAAAGCTGGCTGAAATTAAATGTATGTAGGTATAATCGGCGCAAATATAGGGTCTAGAAAAATAGGCAACGATATTTTCCGGGGTCAAATAGTTTGTGATAAGGATTTCATTTGAAAAATATCACGAAAATCTAACAACATTTGAAATATATATTTTCTTGTTATTATTTTGATCGTTTTGTTATGCTAACCTTACTTTTCGGTATGAAATAACCATTGTAAATACTAGTAGTCAGTGGCGTAACTATAGGGTGGCAGGGCTGGCAAAATGTCACGGGCCCCCGATCTGAGGGGGCCCCCAAACTATGAGGATACGAGCTCAGAAGTAACATAAAACAATCTTAACAAAATAAAGTTGGGCCTTAAATATAGGCAATTTTTTATTCTGAAAGGTTTTCTACGAAATAAGTCCTATTTTTATGCAAGCTAGAGCAGCTGGTTTCAAAATTTTGATTACAGTTTAGAGAAGCATTATTCAGGGTTATACAGCAAAAAAAATAATTGGAAAAAGTAAAGATTTGTGGCAACTGGAGTAAAAAGACTGTCACAGGGTGTGTAATTTTGCGATTTTAAAAAAATGCCCATAATTTTGAAATCATACAACTTAGATTTTTTTTATATTTTTCTGACAACCAGCTTGGCTTGCCTTTTCACCCGGCTCCGGGTTGACGTCGAGTTTTGGGACACCCTGTATATATCCAATGAATTTGCCACGGGCCTCAGATAGTATAGTTACGCCACTGCTAGTAGTGTAGTTATGTAAGTAGTTACGAGTACAGTACTTACTGTTGAGAAGAAATTGGGGAGTATTTTGACAAAAAACTATAGCTCCAACAATATATTGCTCGTGTTTGTACAGTGTCTTGAACTTGGGTTTAGCTTTCTTCTTCAACATTCGCAACTTTACTAATATTTCTCCAGCCAATTCTTTGTCCTTTGAGTCGCCGTTAGCATCGCTCGGATTACGAGGTTTCCCTGAAAAAACCGTAGAAAAACGTTCCTCATGTCAGTGTAGCTAACGGTCGAATCTGGCGATGCAGTAATAAGACCACCCTGCAATGCATGTGTATACTTATGAAGTATGCTGTGCCTCACCACCCGTGTAATCATTGGCGTAGACGGAACATTTTTATATGACGAAAGTAATAATTCCCGATATTATAAATGCATTTTTTTAATAATACTACTCTAGTGTAATTTATTGTGTTAATAGAACTTTTCTCACGAGATGGTGGTATCCAAAAAGGATAAATGCATTTTCTGTCCTCATCGAAGTCTTTCTTCATATTTCTCGCCTTACGTCTTTTCAACTGGAAATTAATTTTAAATGTTATACTTACTTACACAATACTTGTTTATAGGTATCGTTTACTTTCAAAGTATAAAACATGGAAGTGCATACGCTAGCAAACTGAAATGTAGATTTAATTCCGTTACCTATGTAGGTATACTTTATTAATAATCTATGGAAATACAGACGTAAATACCTATAGCATTAAAATGTGAAAAATTACTTTGCTAAATTCTGCTAAAATCCCACAAGCACCATGCGGTTAGTTAATGCACCGCCCTCCCTCCCACTTTTTCAAGCAGAAGCAAGAAACAAACACACCACCATCGACAACAATACGTTTATGAAAAAATGCGTTGCTACGCGTTTCACCTCTAACACGAGGCATCCTCAAGCTCCGATGGTCGACTGACAAGTGACCGTGACCCCAACAGCACTCCGTATTTGTAGGCTAGGCCGCCCCGCCCCCCGATGACATCATCTAACCGTCAAACCGGTGACCGTTAAACCGTCAACCGCCTAACGGTCATTATTGTTTTGTGTAAAAATAGCGATTAATGGGGAAATAGAGGAGCTGCCCACCTGTTCATTCAGCATTGTAAATGACCTATCCTTAGATAATTTCGAAATTTCCAGCTGTTCAAGTATAGATAGTCTCAACCCCTTACTGCAGGTGTGTAAAATTTCCAAATTATTTTCACATTTCAATGCTATTATGGATTTCCGCAAAGTAACGCCTGATTCCATACAATACAGTAAATACCTACCTCTGAGTTAGATTCCTTTAGCATAAATATACTTCAAAGCAGTCTCACTTATAAAAACAAGATTCCTTAAAACACTTCTCATATACAGTTTACATTGTCTAGCACAATCAAAACAAGGAATTGTGTTTTTGCATCAACTCACCCTCGAGAAGCAAATAATGGATTTGCGCAGTGGATTAAAGTGGAAGAGAGCCAACTAATCTCACCCGTTGTCACCTTGTAGGTTCACCCAGTGTCTACCACCCCAAAATTCACAGTGGCAACTCACCCGCAGGGTGAGTTTAGTTGAGGGTGAGTTGACGCCTAAGCCACAATATCGGTTCCTATAAAGCACTCATCAGAGGCAGTTTATTTAGTCTGTGGTTACGTCTTTTCCATGTAAAATATTCGCCACAGACCATTTTAATTGGCGTTTATCGAGTGTTTTAAGGAATCGTGTTTTGTAAGTAAGCCCGTTATCCTTTGCATTTTTGTTACAGTCGTATCATGTCTGGTTGATTTAGTAGAAGATACTTACAAATGATAGATCGTTGAGTAGCTCGTCGTATTCCTGTTTTTAAAAGTCAACATTACAAATAAGTTTATGCATAAATAATCTTTATGCTTCGATACAACAATGTGGGTCCATTTGATATCAACCAATGATAAATAATAGGATCGGTTCAAAGTAAATAATATGATCAAGTGCGTGCTGTACAAACAGGGCTTTTTTAATCAGTTTGTGTCCCTGAGGGCCAGTTTTTGTATTGAGAATTTCACTAAGTAAATAGTTAACTGTAAGCAAATAGGTAGCTGTCTCTTCGAATTTCTCAGAAAAGAGCCTGACAGAGCGTTACTTAAGTATTTACTTGGTAAATTTCTCAATTCAGAAACCGGCCCTAAGCGAGGCTTGACTGATACTTGACATATATTTTAGGGTTCCGTACCTCAAAAGGAAAAATGGCTAGCTTTCAAGACAGACCTTTTGTTTTTGAGGGCGCAGTTTTTATTAAACTATATGAGAAAGTCACTGTAGTAAATTTTTGCTCGCGGTTACGCGCGTATACAAGACGGATCTTTTATTTTCGAAAAATTTTCATGGAACTACATCAAAATGGAATCGATAGGTAATTTAGTTTTTCGGCCGCGCTGACGCGCAATTGGTTTAATCATCTTTTATGTTTGATCAGATAAGATAAAGATAAAAAGTATTTATTGCCTCATCAGGCATTTTATATTGCAGCTCTGAAAGATTAAAGTGAGACTAGTCCCACTTTTTTTTATTTAAGTCTCGGTCTTTGGTAAAACCGGCCAAGTGCATGCCGGGCCACGTGGCTTTCTTCTGCTTTGCAGAACCTTTATCGAAGTAATTTTCGATGGATTTTGTACGAAATTTTACTTTTATAACTTGGTTGCCTATTACTCGTTAACTAGTAAAGCCTACTTAGCCGTCATAGTTTTTCTTTTAAGTTCATTACTACTACCCTGAATTTTCTCGCGTTTCCTACAATAAATATGTACATATAAGCCAAATTTCAGCTCTCTTATAGTCTCTGTGCTAACCTGCGGACGGACAGACAGACAGACAGACGGACGGACATGGCGAAACTATATTGTCCACTATGGAACCCTAAAAATGATATGATAACACTTAGTTGGAGTGTAACTACATCATCTTAAAAATTAGTGACACTTTCAAAGGACTTGGTGGCCTGGGAGGTCGCTAGAATTTTTTACTTATAAAGGGGGTCGCGTCTTGAAAAAGATTTGAAAACACTGCCTTACAAGAGTCCGACTCGCACTTGGCCGGTTTTTATAATGCCACCTAAAATGGCTAACAGCAATAACCTCTGAGCAAATAAATACGTTAATAGAAAATGACAAACAACCCTCTAACACCTCTGAGCAAATAAAGACATTAATAGAAAATGACAAACAACCCCCTACTACCTCACTCAAGCGGCAACAACCACCTCCAGAAAGTACCGACGAAATAATTTGTTCGCTTATGGCCTACTTATCAAATCGTTAACTAAAATTTTCTGTAGGAGATGTGCAATCGGTCCCTTTCGTATATAGTCAACTTCGCAATCGGGCCGCTTCTTAAACCATCCACTTCTCAAAAGGTCCGTGGTGTATCAATCGGTCCACTTCTCAAACGGTCCCGTATTCCTTGTGTGTCCGGCAGTTGGCCGGACTTTAGTCAGTTAAACTGCAAAGAGTATCTAATCTAAAGTGGCCAGTATCTTTAGTAAAATGACGAAAGAGGTAATGATGTTCGACTTAAAAGAAAATGTTGCAATTTTTATTTTTGACCCAACGCTAAGAGGACCGATTGCGAGGATGACTAGTTGCTAAGTTGACCGATCAAGAAGTTGACTGATTGCGAAGTTTACCGATTACGAAGTCGTGAAAAATAGTGGACGGTTTGCTAAGTCGGCCATAAGCGAACAAGTGGACGAAATCATAAGTAATGCTCATGAAAATTCAAAACTACGTCGCACCTCTAGACCGCGGGCACCTAATTTTCGTCGCTATCTTTAAAACCTTGTTTCAAAATATTAGAAGTTTCAGTAACAAAGAACACATTATATAATCCCTTATACGAGTGTTCAGTCATATTGCTTTACCGAAACAAGGATAGAAGCGACTAAATTAAACCTGTTAAAGTTAGAAGGTTTTAACTGTGCTTCTTATTTCGGTGAAGAACATCATAAAGGTGTCAATCATAAAACCTATCCATAAAAAGATGATAAAACTGATACTAATAATTATCGTCCAATGGCGCTTTTGTCGACATTTTCTAAAGTGTTTGAAACGGCTAAGTCCAATCGATTGTACTCATACTGCGAAAAATTTAAGATCTTAGATGAAAGGCAAAATGGTTTCAGAAAATACCTTTCCACTACATTGGCAGCTTATAAGTAGTTATAAGTTTATAAATGAAGCACTAAACATAGTAAATAACAATAATAATGAAATACTACTTCAAAAACTGTACGGTATAGGAGTGCGAGGGACAGCATTTAACTGGTTTGCCTCCTATCTAAATAACCGTAAACAGCAAGTCGAAATTGATCACATTAACGTAGAATCTGGCCTAATCAGTAAAATGACATCCGCTACATCTCAAGTAACACAGTCAATTTCACAAGGAAGTTTACTAGGATGTATTCTATTCTTAATCTACAATTCTACATCAACGACCTCCCGAAAATTATCAGCAACGAATGCATTCTATTTGCTGATGATATGTCTGTAGTTTTCCCTCGTCAAAATAATAATGATCTCAAAAGTAGCTTGGATATTATCCTCTCTATTATTATCAGCTGGCTAAATGATCACAATTTGGAATTTAATTTAAAGAAACCAAACTCATGCCTTACCAAAAGCGAGAACTAATATTGATTACTTTTACAAAAATATGAAATTAGAAAGCGTAGATGTTTTTCCATTGCTGGGCCTAAATATAGATACAAGAATTGACTGGAAAGCCCATATCCAAATAATATTAGGTAAACTCTCCCGTTTCACCTATGCTCTAAAGTCTAAACGAACTAAAGACTAGACTAGATTGTATGTATTTATAGCAGTTTTTACGATAAGAAAAAAACCGTTAAAAATCACTAACAACCCCCTTATTATTTTCACTTCTATTATTTTTTATTAGTTATTTGTTTTTTGGGTAATCCGCCATAATTCATATTTCTGTGATCAGCTGCTGATTTTTAAAGGCCAGAAAGATAGACATCTTAAGCATATTAACAGGGTCTCGTTCGCATCCTTCGGAACCCTAAAGACAGTAAATTGTGGTGTGTTTTTGGGAACGAAGTAGGTAGTGAATGATGATGATGACGAAAGTTTAGATTCAACTTTTTCGGTAATTAGAAGTGGCGCTTACTTGGGGCGTTCTTACTCTCACTTTGTGCTCAAAAGGCCTGCGTTGGGATTTCGGTCGTGTTTTTTCTGGTGTATAACATGTAGCACAAAATGTTTGAAGATATGGCCCTAATTTCACATCCGGAGTAAAACCTCTGCATGGTTCTGAAACAGTAATACCTACTTTACCAGGTATTCACAAACGTAAATACGTCTATCCACGTAAATTTGAATTCCATAATTATTTGGACATTCGTATTATGATTAGGTATGTATAAACGTCCAGTGGGTGATTTAGGGAATAAGTTTGTTGTTCTTAGGGAATAAGTTTGGCCTGCGACGAGCCAGTTCAGCTATGTGACCTGTTTAGTTGAGGTTTGACCACTACAATTTTTCGGGGCGGTGCGGGGCCTGCCCCTTAAATGTTTTTTTTTTTTGGTCTGCCACACCGAGTTCCTTGTATGCTAACCTAACCCATGTTAGGTTAGGAGTGCGTAGGTCCCCCTTCCCCCCTCTCTAAGCCAATGTTGACCACAGGTAGAAGAGTAGCAGTGAAACTTAGTGACACTTTTTTGTAGGTACTAAAAGTGACACTTGGAGGGCCGGGCCCCATATCAACGGCGGCATAAAATGAGATTGCTATTCGGCAAAGGTCAGGTGGGTAAGTAAGCACAAAACGTAAGTAAATCAGCTACTATGACCTACTCTTCTTAACCGGCTTAATCAGAGGCTGTTCCGCATACGTTAAAAGTTCCAGTTTTTCTATGCACTCTTTCAAGTCGATGAACACCATGGATGACATCAATAGCATTTGGTTAATTCCATACTCTGAAAAGGATGGATATAGAGTTTTAGAATCCTCAGCTCGCCCTGCGGGTCCGTCCTTACAGTTAGTCTCAAAAAGAAATAAATTCACAGATATAGATCTGAAGATGCCACAGTTAGAACTAGGTAGAACGGTTAGTTAGTTAGTTAGACCTGAGATTTCCGCACTTAGCCTCATGGTTGGGCCATTGTACGTAGCAAAGCTGTGAGCTCACTCCAGCCAGCCTATCTCTTTCCAGAAGGCCAGCGGTGCTCTGATGTCACTACAGGCCTCCTGAAGGGATCCCAGCTTCCCAATGATAGGTAGAACGGTATAAAACTTACTAGGCAATAATACGTTTGGTAACTTGTTGAAAAGTAAACTGTACAAGTGCCAAATAAACAGTCCTGGGTCTTCGAGGCTGGCGTCCATTGCTTTTAGCATCAAAGATCTTGGCAATTTGCACGTGATACCGATGTTAATTAGGGCTTGACGCGTTCGAGTAGGCATGCGATCCACTAGGTCCTGGTGAATAGTGGTTTTCAGGGATTCTAAGAGTTGCCGTTGGTGATTAGAGAACTCGCAGTACCATGGAGGCCCGATGTTGTTAGCCAGTTCTTTCCTAATTTTTAAACCTGCAAAGTATAGAAGACTATTTTTAGAATGCTCCGTTATAATGAACGGCAGATTATCAGATCTCATTCGGCGACTTTTGGGCTCCTTGCGAAATCAAAAGAAGTGTATCTTTGTTCATTGATCTTTGCGTTCTTTTGGATTTCTTGTAGCGGTATAAGGGTGCAATGAACATTAATTGCTAAGGTGGACCAGTAATTATACTTAAAAAAACATTTTTACATTCTTAAGATTAATTGAGATAATTTTAGAAAACACCTGCATACAAAATTAACTGTGAGTGCCACAATTTAAAAAATTATTTAATTGAAGCGATTTTGCGCTACAGAGCTGAAAATTTAGGCTATTTGGGCTATGCTACGAGAACTTAGGCGATTTTAGGGCGACTGTTTTTCTAAATTTTGGCGACATTGGCCGGCCAGCGTCTGCCAACACTGCAGAATACTACCTCTGTAAGCTGTACCGAAATTCAAAATCTCGATTCTAAGACTAATATAATTATATTAAAAATGAGTTCAAGCGATTCTGAAATATTGACCCAAGATTCGGTTAAAGAAGAGGCACATACAGTAGGTAATCGAAAATCTTTTGCCAGAAATTTCAAAGGAAAGGTACTTAAATACATACAATGACTTTATGAAATGGCGAGCAAACAAAAAAGTAAAATAATTTTTATCAATAAATATTTTAGAAAAACTGCTAGTTTTTACTTTCCTTATATTCGAAATGAAAAGTAGAGTGTTTAACACGGTAGGTAAAGGTAGGTAAAAGTCACCAATTCCCACTCGGACTATAGCCGCCTTCGCTGCGCTCGGGCATCTAAATGCCTCGTATGGGAATTGATTCCTTTCCTCCCTTGTATACCTACCTAACAATCTAAAAGTCCTAAGAATTCTAAGTCACAACCCTCGTCCCCCGTCAATGAGACTCAAAATACATCCACGCGATGTCAGTCATTTGGTCAAGTTATTTATCGGGAATTACACTTTGTAATTTATTTGTTACTTTGAATAAAGTCCTAAGAAGTCTAAGTCACAACGTCCCCCGTCAATAAGACCATTGAATTTTAAGACAAGACTCAAATTACATCCACGCGAAGTTATTTATTGGGAATTGTACTTAGGTATCTAAATACTGAAAAAAATATGAATTTATTATTGTCTTCAATACGTAGCTTAATTTTATAATAAGTACCTTGTCTATGTTGGTAGGCCTTGAAATCTTTTAGCCAAGCAAGCCATTTTCCTACTTTCTCATTGTATGGTTTTTTATCAACGTTTTCTCGCATTTCCCTTTCTATACGAATCCACACTGGTTCCCCTCTAGAATCTTTTAGTTTCTGTAAAGAGGATATACCTATAATTCATTAGAAATTTAACTAGGGGCGAGAGGTGCATTTGTTCCCTGTGGCATGCATATTGTAATGGCAAATTGGTTGGTGGGTAAAGTTGGGGGCGGGTACAAACTTACTTTTCTCTTTAGGAATTCTTCAGCTGTAGGCATAGTAAATTTCTTTTTAGGCATGGTGTACACAAAAATTTTGATACACATACACAGTCAAAATTTAGAATTTCGCATAGGTATTATCTAACTTAAAAATTTTGATGCTTCTCCAAGGACTGCAAATTTTGACTGACAGGAAGGGTTTGAAAGTTTTCTTTTATATTCTTTATTGTTTTTTTTTTCCTGTAAAACCAGCATGATAATCTAGAGTTACAAGTTTGCATAGTGGATTCTGTGTCGGGTTCTTGGCTGGTACATGCGCTTCAATTGTTTTTTTCCGGACTTCCATTGTTGGCTTTTCGGTAGGTAGGTACTATTCATCATTCATTGTGTAGTTAGGTAGTTACTGAATTTAGTTAGACCAAATTCATATCTTAAACAAATACAAACGAGCAATTTGCTGCCTGAGTGAAACTTGGCTACGGCCAAGTACCAATTTCAATGTAAATAGCTTTAATTGTGTTCGGGATGATAGGGCTGACATGACAACTATGGTGGCTGTGCCATTGTTGTTAGTAACAAAATCCCCTTTTCACCAGTTTCTCTTCCCTCTTTAGGCAATGATGTTAATTTAGTTGGAGTGGGCCTAAAATCTTGAGGCATCACTATTGTCTCTATTTACATCTCAAACCCTTCTATCACACTAATTTCTCCGCTTCGGTTACTAATATCACAGTTACAGTCACCTTTTATTATTATTGGCGATTTTAATGGGCATCACTATAGATGGGGCTCGAACCATTGTGACACCTTTGGCGAGGAATTTATTGAGGTCATTGATGATGCAGATCTATGTGTCTTAAATGATGGCAGACCTACCCGTAGGGGTTACATAGGAGGTAGGAAAAGTTGTGTCGACTTAACCATCTGCTCACTAGATCTAGGTTCTCGGTGTATTTGGGATCGCTTAAACTACACTTATGAAAGTGATCACATTACAATACTTGTTTGTTTACCCCATAAATCTGTCCCAGAAAAATCAGTTCGTCCTTTACTCAAATATCGACTTACTAAAAGTGGCTGGGACACTTATTCGGACATTTTAGAGCGAGAGATTCAGTTCCTACCTATTGTTGAAAATTCCGACCTCGCTTCTACCTATACCTAGTGCTTTTTACCAATGCCATTAAATCCCTTCCCCTCCCTGGTGGGATGAGGAATGTACACGTATTATTAAAGAACGTATTGAAGCGGAAAAAATCTGTAATGAAATTTTTGCTCCATTAATAACCTAATCGAGTACCGTAAACTCTTGGCCAAATCTAGAAAATTTTTACGTAGGAAAAAAAGAGCAAGTTGGGTAGCCTTTAGTTCTTCCTTTTCCCCATGTACTCCACCATCTTTAGTATGGAGACAAATCAATCGTTTTAGAAAAAGTTTTTCCCCTAGACAGTCCTCTTATATTTTAAAAACCTAACTGCAAAGTGGGTTACTCGGGGCTGCAAGTGATGTAATTCACTTCGGCCAGATGTCGCTGCCTGTACGTAATACAGAGAAGTTTGTAAAGAGGCTCCAAATTTAATCGATGCTTGCACTTGCCCATTAGCTCAGTTGGAAGAGCGCTGGCACGATGAGCCAGAGGTCGCGGGTTCAAGTCCCGGCATGGGTGGAATTTTTAGTCTCTAAATAGGTTTTTAAAATTGTCCTCAGCACGGATTAGTGCAACAAAAAGAATATTATATAGTCCTCTTATATCTCGGATGAAGTTGCTGAAGCATTCTTTGTCAAACTAGCTCCTCCCTATGTACCTACTGAAGAGGAATTATGGATTCCGGACATTTCTGCAAAAAGTTCCCAGGACCCTTTTGACAAACCCTTTTCTGCAGACGAATTAAAATTCGTTTTGTCCCATGTAAAGAACTCTGCTCCAGGAGAGGATGGCTTCCCATATTCATTCCTATCAAAATCAGGACCCAACACAGTTGCTTATTTTCAAAAAATTGCCAACATGTGTTTCCAAACAGGTTTTGTTCCAGATTCTTGGAAAAAACTATTAGTCATGCCCAACCTCAAGCCGCAGAAAAGTTCCGATGACCCAAATGGTTTCCGTCCTATAGCTCCCTCATCTGCATTATCAAAGATTCTAGAGCATCTAATTAAAAATCGAATGGAGTGGCTTGTAGAAAACAGGGACATTTTACCTAGAACGCAGTTCGGATTCAGAAAAGGGCTGGGAGCTATGGATAGTATCGCAGTCCTTACTACTGATATCAGGATAGTAAGAATAGGTCTACGGTGGCTGCCTTCTTAGATATCTCCTCAGCTTACGATAGTGTCATTCTTTCAATTCTCAGAAATAAATTGCTTCAGCTAAAGATCCCTCCAAAGATTGTTCTCTGCATTTGCCTATTGTTAATGGCGCGTTCTGTTACTCTCCCGTTGCCAGAGTTTAACCCTGGTGTTCGGTGTTAAGCCCAACACTTTTTAATCTGTAGGTATACCTACGATATGAATTCTAGTCTCAATTATAACTGTGAAGTCCTACAGTATGCTGATGATGTGGCTCTGTATGTCTCTGACAGTTCCATTGAGGACGCAGCAGATTCTTTGAGCGTATCTCTTGATTCCCTTAGCCACTGGCTCTTTGCTCATGGCCTTTCCGTGGCAGCGCAAAAGAGTTCCTTATTGGTATTTTCTAGAAAACGTCGTATACCCGATATCGAAGTAAGCCTTGAAAATATTCCAATCCCTCTGAAGTCGAAGGTGAAGTTTTTAGGGGTCTATCTTGATCCTAGGTTTTAAGCGGCGGCTATCATATTGAACACCTAGTTAAAAAATGTGAGCGTGTTTACACCATTCTGCGCGTTCTTGCTGGGGTTTGGTGGGGTGCCCACCCCTTTAGCCTTAAAATAGTATATTGCTACGATTAGAAGCGTTATCGATTACGGCTGTTTCGCCCTGGAGCCAATGAATAAAACCTCCCTAGTTAAGTTAGACCGCATTCAATACAAATGTTTACGACTGGTTTTAGGCTGTATGAAATCGACACCGACTAATGCTCTTCAAGTTGAAACGGTTGATCCTCCTCTTCAACTTCAACGCCAGTTTCTTTCGGACCGTTTTATAACCAAAGTCTGCTCCCGTACGTCTCATATCCTCCCTCCGAAATTACAAGAGCTGGATTCCCTCACCCGTACAAGTTCCTACTGGTATAGGAAAGAAATTCCTCAAATTGTTAAGAGTATCGGATGGCTTGGGAATTTCGGGAACTCTATGGTGACAACCAGTTAAGTGCCGATCTTTGATTACAGCTATGATGTATTACAGTACAAGCCTAAAACTATTCTGAGCATCGGTACCTATAGGTAAAGATGATCCTTCAGCTAACACCAACTTTAATGCTGCTGTAAGTGAACGATGGAATGGTTGGCAAAGATTTTACAGTGACGCGTCGAAATTATCATAGTCCTCCCCGGTAGGTGTTTCGGTATTTTTAGAAAATTCTAATTTGGCTATTCAATTTAAATGTCCTCCGGAGTCCTCTGTATTGGAATAATGGAGGCCTCCCTTTTTGTTGAATCGCACAATATTAATAATGCGGTTATTTTTACTGACTCGTTAAGTTGCCTTCAAGTTCTGGATCACAATCAGTTTAAATAAAAATTTAATTGTAAAATCATTCTGGATATTAAAGTCTTTACCTACTAAATTGTGCTAGGAATAACCTCGAGGTCAACCTCGGTCTGGATACCTGGCCACTCAGATATAGCGGGCAATGAGAATGCGGATACTATTGCTAAACATGCCTGTACTCACGAAGTGGACCGGACGCCGGACGCACTACTCTCACTATCCCTATGACTTACTGGCGTTGTCAAAAAAACGACTAAATGACTGGTCGACCCTGTGGGAAGAGAGCAGTCGCTTCAAGGGTTCTCGCTTTTTCGCCATTCAACCAACTATCAGACCCAAACCATGGTTTTGCAAATTCAAAAAGGTTGGTAAAAGTGTTGTGTCGGTAATTACACGTCTCCGGATTGGTCACTGCTGAACGCCTGCCTTCTTAAATAAAATCAGAGTGCGTGATAACTCGATTTGTGAGTGTGGTCTTGAGGAGGGTGATCTCGACCACATATTCTTCAACAGCCCTAAAAATAATAGATCAATAAATTTGTATAAGTAATTGTATTCCATCTATAGATATTCCACTACCTATTAACTTCACATGTTTACTGACACATTTATCATCGTCCATAGACCTTTATGTATTATTCAAGTTCATCGGGGAAAATTATATTAAGTTATAGATAGCTAGAGCTTTGTTTTAGTTTTGTGTGTTGTATTAGTATTAAGTACCTTCTTAATTATAAAAATGTGTATTATTTCAGTTTACGTACTGTTACTTGATTATCATTGTTGTTTGTATATTGTTTCAGAATTTCTGTAGATAGAAACTCCATTTAGTTCACACTAGCTCAGTCTTCACAAAGAAATCAAAATTTAAATATTGAATTCAATTCAATTAAATTCTACTTTATGGACTCACTGCACTGATTATCCAGTACAATTTCGCCAATGTCACGTGTTAGGCAAGAAATGGCTAATTATAAGAATTATCCAAATATCAGAAATTAAAATCTTTTAAAAATACTTTTACATAATGCCCGAAGTCAAAAAACTACCAAAATTTAAATAAAAAAAAGATAAAAAAGTTTGCCCATTTCGTGTCAAGACGTGACTTTGGCAGAAATTGTCGGCATCGGCTGGTTGTCATTTCAAAAAAAAAGTTCGTATAGTCCGCAGCTGCAATGCAACTACCTATATTATATGTTTGTGTTTGTTCTTTGGTTTTGGGTTCCCTACCGGCCTGCGGCTACAGTTCAAATAACCGGTCAACAGTAATTGTGTCACTCCCATGACTGACTCGTCATTGGCAGAAGTAGTCGTCCAAGACAGGACCGATTCGAGATGCCAAAAAAAAAAAAACTTGGCTGTCCCAAAAATAAACACAGTATATAACTAGTATATTTTAATACAGTTACTCAAAAAGTGGGACAGGGACGTATAGCGTTCGGGATGTGGGCTATTACATACTCATGCTTTTTCTTTACCTTTTCCGAACTCGTGCGTTCTCTTTCCCAACTGTCAAAATAATGTCTATTAAAAAGAAAAAACCAACCACGAAGTTTTTGCTAAAAAAAAATCATAGAAGTTTTTATGATTCATGCAAATATTTCTATAAAGAAGCTACTAATTTGTTTCACTATCAGATTTTATGATTTGATTCAATGAGTTAGGTTAGGTTTCATTTCATTTCATCTCATTAAATTTTATTTTCATTTCATATAATTAAAAAAAATCTACTTAAGACTTGGCTGTATGGGCACAGTTCCCTTTGCCTACCCAGAATGGGTGAAGAAAAAAAAAGAAAAAAAAACTCTGCTTATAGTGCCACAAAGTTATCTAACCCGGTAGAGGTGTCAAATATAGTATGGAAACGTCAAGTTTACTATGAGAAAAGTGACGCCTTCACCGGGTCAGATAAGTTTGTCGCACTCTACATTCTTTTACGGTTGGCGGTGGCGCCATTTTCAAAAAAAGAATCTTTATTAAATTGCTTCATTTTTTCGCAACTGTATTAAAAATAGTTGTTCAGTACACGTGCGGAACCGTCATTGCAACTTGTTCCGACTGTCAACCCTCACCTTCGGCTGCGCCTCAGCTCGGGTAGACATTTGTCGGAACTCTTTGCAATGACAGACTTTCCACACTCGTAATGAAATATACTATTTTAACACAGTTGCTCAAAAAGTGGCGTATTGCAGGGACGTATAGCGTTCGGGATGTGAGCTATTACATACTCGTTCTTTTTTTTTACCTTTCTTGAACTCGTGCGTTCTCTTTCCCAACTGTCAAAATAATGTCTATTAAAAAAAAAAACCAACCATGAAGTTTTTAATAAAAAAATTCATAGAAGTTTTTATGATTCATGCAAATACGTATGTTTCTAAAAAGAAGCTACTAATTTGTTTCAATATCAGATTTAATGATTTGATTGATTGAGTTTGGTTAGGTTTCATTTCATTTCATCTCATTAAATTTCATTTTCATTTCTAAAAAACTTCTACTGAAGACTAATGGCTGTATGGGCATAGTTCCCTTTGCCTACCAAAATGGGTGAAGAAAAAAAATCTCTGCTTATATTCTACGGCGCTTATATTCATTAATTTCGTATGATTGTTCATGTATATTTGTCATACAATGGCGTTTGATAGTTGATGGAGTTGGATCTGATGAATTATCATTATCAACGAAGGTAGATGGACGAACGTTCTCTGCAACATGTGAAGGAGACGGACTGGACCGTAAATTAATGGAGTGTGTGATTTTTTTCCCAGTTTCTAGTTTGTTGTTTAATGAATCACCAATATAGGTTTCTGCAACTTTGTCTGATTTCCAACCTTCTAGTCGCTTTAAGGACGTCAAATTGCCTCCTGAATCTGCCAATAATGTAGCAGAGGTCCTCCTGAAGCTGTGCCCAGTATAATACTCTGCATCCGGCAGACCAAGAAACGTAGCTATTTCTTTTGGCATATTACCAAATTTATTTAAACCGATCGCTTAAAAAAAAACGGTCGGTTTTTCCTTTTTGTGACCGCTGATTCATATATTTTTGCACTATTCTAAGAAAATCTCCTTCAACAACAAAGCTTCTCGGTATCTTATTTTTTGTGTTCGGAATCTTGATTAGTAGCATTTTTTCCATGGGCTTCAATATCTTTTAAAGTAATATTGGCTAACTCCTCTCTGCGGCAAGCTCCAACAACGCCAAAAATCAGAGCAACCTACAAAAAAGGAATTTGATTAATATTTTTTTAAATAATGTATTGACTGTATTTTGCGATTTCGTAAACTGAATACTAAAGAAAAATATAAGTACTTATTAATAAATTACCTTTGTGGCTAAATAAAGATCATCGGGAGCTTCGTTCAAAAACCTTTCCACTTCATTCGATATTAATATTTTCGACTTTTTACTTGTAGAACCGTCTGATTGTCGTTTTAAGAAAGCATTTAATTTTGGGTATTCACTTATATCCACGTTGTTCCTTATTTTCAGCATACTTTTTATCATTGAAAACCTCGACCATAACGTAGAAAAGGTTTTAATTTTGCTGAGAGTTCGGAGAAGTATGCCAACATAACATTTGCTTTTTTCTCTTCTCTCCACGCAATAAATTCGTCGTATGTAGATATGTAGCGACTTTTTGACTTTTCCGGTAAAATGTTCTCCGAAGCATTTTGTGCAATTATACTGAGTTCCGGTGGTGTTCGAAATTACTCATTTTGTGGAACAAACAACTAAACTCGCAAAGAAAATTTCTGAAAAATGGCGCCAACCGTAAAATATAAGCAGAGTTTTTTTTTCTTCACCCATTCTGGTAGGCAAAGGGAACTATGCCCATACAGCCAAGTCTTCAGTAGAAGTTTTTTATTGATAAGAAATGAAAATGAAATTTAATGAGATGAAATGAAATGAAACCTAACCAAACTCAATCAGTCAAATCATTAAATCTGATATTGAAACAAATTAGTAGCTTCTTTTTAGAAATATACGTATTTGCATGAATCATAAAAACTTCTATGAATTTTTTTATTATAAACTTCATGGTTGGTTTTTCTTTTTAATAGACATTATTTTGACAGTTGGGAAAGAGAACGCACGAGTTCGGGAAAGGTAAAAAAAGCACGAGTATGTAATAGCAAATGTTATGTTGGCATACATCTCCGAACTCTCAGCAAAATTAAAAAATTAAAGGTTTTCGATAATAAAAAGTATGCTGAAAATAAGGAACAACGTGGATATAACTGAATACCCAAAATTAAATGCTTTCTTAAAACGACAATCAGACGGTTCTACAAGTAAAAAGTCGAAAATATTAATATCGAATGAAGTGGAAAGGTTTTTGAACGAAGCTCCCGATGATCTTTATTTAGCCACAAAGGTAATTTATTAATAAGTACTTATATTTTTCTTTGTATTCAGTTTACGAAATCGCAAAATACAGTCAATACATTATTTAAAAAAATATTAATCAAATCCCTTTTTTGTAGGTTGCTCTGATTTTTGGCGTTGTTGGAGCTTGCCGCAGAGAGGAGTTAGCCAATAATACTTTAAAAGATATTGAAGCCCATGGAGAAATGCTACTAATCAAGATTCCGAACACAAAAAATAAGATACCGAGAAGCTTTGTTGTTGAAGGAGATTTTCTTAGAATAGTGCAAAAATATATGAATCAGCGGTCACAAAAAGGAAAAACCGACCGTTTTTTTTTCAAGCAATCGGTTTAAATAAATTTGGTAATATGCCAAAAGAAATAGCTACGTTTCTTGGTCTGCCGGATGCTGAGTATTATACTGGGCACAGCTTCAGAAGGACCTCTGCTATATTATTGGCAGATTTAGGAGGCAATTTGGCGTCCTTAAAGCGACTAGAAGGTTGGAAATCAGACAAAGTTGCAGAAACCTATATTGGTGATTCATTAAACAACAAACTAGAAACTGGGAAAAAAATCACACACTCCATTAATTTACGGTCCAGTCCGTCTCCTTCACATGTTGCAGAGAACGTTCGTCCATCTACCTTCGTGGATAATGATAATTCATCAGATCCAACTCCATCAACTAGTGTTGCATAGTAAAAGAGAAACCAATTAGATATTTGGTTTTAATTAACTTGAATCCGACGTACAATTGAAAACGATATGTAACAGATGTCATAACCTGACATTACACATACAGGAATCAATAGACAATAATTTAGGCCAACACTAGTAAAGAGGTTTATACTTCATTCTCCCCATCTATGTTTTCTTCTCCTACCACAAAGTCACGTAGGTGAGAAGGTAGCCGGCGATTCCTCCTGGGTCTTTCGAGTCCAGATGTTTCTTCTAGTACTTCATGCGTATCGGTCGGAAGATTAAGGTTCTGAGGACGATCGGAAATAGGGCTATCCGGATTCACCAAAGAGTCGGATGCATCTTCAAATGATTCTTCTTGAAGATCAATTGAAGAATAAGAATCATTTGGAAGTGGGGCTAAGTGTCTATTGGACACTGTACTCTCCATACCATTCGCCCTTCGAATTATCGAATAGTGTGGGTTATAGTCTAAAAGTTCAGCTTCCTCCACTAAGGGATCGTTTTTCGAGCGAACGTTATTTCTTACGAGAACAGGTCCTGGCGCCAGCCATGTAGGCATCGATTCTCCGTTAGGCGACCTCCGCGGGTAATTAAATAACCTCTCGTGAGGTGTCGCGTTGATGGACGTGCACAGTAGTGAACGGATAGAGTGAAGAGCGTTCTTCAAGACTCGTTCCCAGTATTCTACTGCCATGTTGTTGGAACGCAAGCTGAGTTGAACCGCACGCCACAGTGTTCCATTTAGGCGCTCTACTTGACCATTACCCCGTGGATTGTATGGGGTAGTCCGGGAAGAGGCAATTCCGTTAGCTCTCAAAAAAGTTTTTAGTTCCTCGGACATAAAAGAGCTCCCTCTGTCGCTATGGATGTACAGTGGATGTCCGAACGTACTAAAAAGGTCTCGTAAACATTTGATGATTGTCGCAGACGTCATGTCTTTACAAGGATAAGCCCATGGAAATCGACTATACTCGTCAATTATGGTGAGTATATACTTATTTTCTGAATTTGAAGGAAGAGGTCCTTTAAAATCAAAATTCAGTCTTTCAAAGGGGGCTAGTGCTTTTATTAGTTGCCCTTTTGTTGTCATGAAGCGGGGTTTTAGTTCTGCACACACTCTACAGGAGGATGTCATGGTTTTTATGTCATTGATCGAGTATGGCAGGTTCTTTGAGCGCACCCAATGGTACATCCTCGTTATACCAGGGTGACATAGCAGAGCATGTAATTCATACAATTTATCATTATTCATGAGTGCGCAAACTCTTGATAGCGCATCTGCAGCAGTGTTTTGGGAGCCAGGTCGATAGATGATATCATATTTATAACAGGAAAGTTCAAGACGCCAGCGTTGTATTTTCTCATTTTTTATTTTACTCGAGTGGTTTTGGTTGAACATATAACACACAGATTGTTGGTCAGTTATCAACATGAAGTATTTCCCCATCAGAAAATGCCGCCATTTTCTTAGGCTTTCCACAATAGCGTATGCTTCTTTTTCGACCGATGGGTGTTTACGTTCAGCATTCGATAGTGTCCTGGAGAAAAACGCCACAGGTCGGCCCTTTTGAGATAGAGTAGCAGCTATCGCGTACTCCGACGCATCTGTTTCAACAGTCAATATTTCATCTCCATCAATTGCTACAAGTGAAGCTTCACTAATGTCTGACTTTAGTCGCTCAAACTGGGTAATTGCACTTTCAGTTAACGGAAAACTGCTTACGTTCGTTAAGGGCTGTAGTTTACTGGAAAAGTCCTTCACCCATTTCGCGTAGTGGGCAAACAGCCCCAGAGCTCGTTTCAATTCAGCAGTGTTCGTGGGGACTGGTAGCTGCAACAGTGGTTGGAGTCGTTCTTTGTCTGGTTCAATGGTATTATTCTTGATAGTATACCCTAGCAAACTTATTGTCTCTTGACAAAATTTACATTTTTGATCATTTAATGTTAGATTATACTTTTTAGCTGCAGCTTGAAAATTAATCAGGTTCTTATCGTGATCGCTTTTATCTTTTCCGCATACAGTGACATCGTCGAGGTAAGTAAATGTCCCCTTTAACTTTTCTTTTTCTATTATGAATTCGAGCGTACGCTGGAATGCTGCAACACCATTCGTTACTCCAAAGGGTATTCTCGTGAATTGATAGAGTTTCCCCGCAGCTTCAAATGCAGTGTACTGTTTCTCGCTATCTTTAATTGGTACTTGATGGTACGCGCTCTTCAAGTCTATCTGACTGAAAACATTGTATTTTGCAACCTTAGACATAATGGTTTCGATATGAGGTAAGGGGTATGCGTCTAATTCTGTGAACTTGTTTATGGTCAAGGAGTAGTCAATTACGAGCCTTTTTCGATGTGCCCCTCCTCCTGCTACTAAGACCTGCGCACGCCAGGGAGAGACGCTTGGTTCGATCACGCTATCTTCTAGTAGTTTTGAGACTTCCTCCGTGATGAATTTTTCGTCTTGCTCGCTGTAGTGTCTGGACTTCACAGCAATTGGTTTAATGTTTGGAGATAGGTTCGTAAATATGGAGGCGGGAGGCACTGAGGCTTGCATTACATTGCACACTATTGGTTCTTTGGGTCCCCCAAAGTTGAATTGGAGACTAGAGTGTTCTTTAAGAATATCATGGCCTATGATAACATCAGCACAAAGATTGTTGACGACAAGAAATGGTCGGTGTTTGTGCGAGTATTCGTTCAACGTAATAGTTGCATAACAAACACTTCTAACGAAAGACACGTTGTTTTGAGAGGCTAGTGTGATAGTCTGCTTGTGAGGTTTCTGTTTCAGATGCATCAGTCGCGCTATTCTCTCGTCTATAAAGCTCACTGAACTTCCCGTGTCAATAAGAGCGTCGGCGTGATAGTTGTTAAGGGTTACGGGGATAGTGGCTTTTGAAAGACTTGATGGAGAGGCAGCCGAGACAGCATTAGCAGCTACTTCAGAATCATCAGAGTCCACAGCAGATTCTCCAGCGGTAATGGCGTTATTAGTAGCATTTATAGATCTGCATACATTAGCAAAATGTCCTTTTCTGGAGCAAAGTTGGCATTGGGCGTTGAAAGCCGGGCATTTGAGCCTTCGGTGAGAATTATTTACCCCGCAATAGAAACAGCGCCATTTAGTTGTCTCTTCCGAAGTTGTTCGGTAATTTTGGGAGTTTTTAGTTGCCTGTCTTGACAATGAAGCTGGCAAAGCGTTCAGATTTATTTCGTTTACCCCGCTGGTCATAGCCCGGGAGTCCCTTTCTGCAGTCTCTAAGGAGAGGGCTTGATCGAGAGCTTTATCTAAGGTGAGAGAACGTTCTTGAAGCAATCTTTCTCGAATTCGCAGTGACAGTATTCCCGAAATAAAAGCACCTCTAATAGCTTCATCTTCATGCGTTGTAGCAGTAACAGCTTCAAAGTTACAATCACGGGCCAGGAGTCTGAGAGACCTCCCGTAATCAGATATAGATTCGTCAGGCTTCTGCTTACGCGTAGCTAGCAAGTGGCGGGCCAGTATTATGTTTTTTGGCTTAAGGTACATTTTATCGAGTACTTTCACGGCATCGTCATAGGTGGTAGTGTCACGAACGTGTGGAAAAATGTGAGCCGACAAATGGTTCATTAAAATTTTAAGCTTTATAGAATCGGTACCGTTTGGAATCTCCTCGAGTAAGAAATTGTTAAAAGTATATTTCCAATGGGTCCACTTTAGGTCCGCTTCTGTTGCGGTAGGCTCCACGTCAAACTTCTCGGGTCGTAGGTACCGTGCCATATTCGGCACGAGTTTCGTGTCCATGTCGGGCATAATAGGTTTCGTGATCGAGTCGGGCATAACACAAGTTAATTAAATTGTTGCATAGTAAAAGAGAAACCAATTAGATATTTGGTTTTAATTAACTTGAATCCGACGTACAATTGAAAACGATATGTAACAGATGTCATAACCTGACATTACACATACAGGAATCAATAGACAATAATTTAGGCCAACACTAGTAAAGAGGTTTATACTTCACTAGCAAACGCCATTGACAAATATACATGAACAATCATACGAAATTAATAATAGTTTGTCTCAAACAGTAAATATGCAACCTAAAACTTCCCCAGTTAGTATACAAAACTGTACCAATTTCAATGTATATGTGAATTATAACTTTTATAAAAAATAAATGTTAAGTTAGTTGAGTTTATTGTGTTTTTATTATTTTATCTACACTCCTATCATAATCGGTGTTAATTCAAAAAAACTAGGGTCGAAATTACTCATTTTGTGCAACAAAAACTAAACTCGCAAAGAAAATTTCTGAAAAATGGCGCTACGCCAACCGTAGAATATAAATAAGCAGTTTTTTTTCTTCACCCATTCTGGTAGGCAAAGGGAACTATGCCCATACAGCCAAGTCTTCAGTAGAAGTTTTTTATTGATAGGAAATGAAAATGAAATTTAATGAGATGAAACCTAACCAAACTCATTCAATCAAATCATTAAATCTGATATTGAAACAAATTAGTAGCTTCTTTTTAGAAATATACGTATTTGCATGAACCATAAAAACTTCTATGAATTTTTTTAGTAAAAACTTCATGGTTGGTTTTTCTTTTTAATAGACATTATTTTGACAGTTGGGAAAGAGTTCGGGAAAGGTAAAAAAAAGCACGAGTATGTAATAGCCCACATCACAGAGAAAATAATCACTTATGGCCCACATCCCGAACGCTGTATATTATGTCCCTGCAATATGCCACTTTTTGAGCAACTGTATTAAAAAAGGACATTACCTTTTTTCATAACCGAGATATTACCATTATTGGTTGATGGAACCAACTAGTAACCAATAGAGGAGATATCTCAGTTTTGAAAAAAAATGTTTCTTACTGTGTTTATTTTCCTCGTATCAGGAATAATTGATCAATAAATCGCACAATCCAATTTACAGGTAATGTATAATATGGTCTATCAGGATTGTGGCAAGTAGCAAAGCCTGGTCTTTGTCTACCCCTCCAGGATACAGGTGTGAGTTTATATAATGTGATGTTTAATGAGTGAAAATTGTAATTACTGTCACAGATGTGACAAAAATAAAGTATAGTTATAGATATTGCATTTTCATTTATTAATTTAGTTTAAGATGCTTTGTTTTCTTTAACACATCTTTGTATGGAGGATTAATAGGGCCTTGTACTGGTTCTTTATACTCATAACTTGACTGCCCTTCTAGCAACAAAGGATATGAAGTATCAGAGTCATAAGCACTCAAGTCACCACATGCATTAAAAGGTACAATAAATCTATTTGGTCCAGTGAATTCATTAAAGTCACAGTATTTATGATCAAGTAGTGGATTTGCCATTGTCGGTTTGTAGCCTTCAGGGGGTTGGTAGTTTTGACACACTACAAATGCTTCGATGCTGGAATTTCTCGAGCTCCTTGGCTTGGAGACTGTAACATATTGGAAGAATTGTTTTAGCTGTGAGTAAAGCAGTGTGACATCCTTCCCTCTGAATATCTTGGCGACGAACGCGCCGCCATGCTTTAACACGTGTGTGGTAATGTTGAGAGCTGCAAGCAGCAGCTGCGACTGCACATACTCGTCGATGTCGTGGAGTCCCGTCACATCGGGGGCCCCATCGCACACTACTAAATCTGCCTTATGACCTTCAAACTCTTTGATTATTTCATTAGCTGTGCTTAGCTTTGTGATGTCCCCTTGTATTTGCTTTACACCTGGCAGTGCGGCCATGGCTTGCAGGTCTACAGCCACAATCTTGACGTCCTCGTCATTTGCTGTGTTCTGGCGCAACTTTTTGGTTAGAACTTGGCTCCAACTGCCCGGGGCTGCACAGAGGTCCACCGCTCGAAGGACACCATCAAATATATTGTACTCTTCATTGATTTGAAGAAGCTTGAAAGCACTTCTAGCGCGCCACCCCTCTTCTTTGGCTAATCTATAATATATATCGCGCTTGTCTTTGGATGTTTTGCCCATAATTTGTTTCGCTGAATAATATTTGTGTTTCGAAACCCAAGAACTTGAGTACCTCTCAAGTGAGTCTTTTTTTATTATTTATTTACTGTTTTTGTAATTCAAAAGAGGCTACGCACATCACTTATATTCAATTCAATTCAATTCAATTCTGCTTATTTATAACACCTTTTTTTTTATATATAATAGGTTTAACGGCTCTGGATACTAGTCCTTCTGAGCCTTTATAACACCTTCTGTGTTACGCACAGACTAAATAAAAAAAACTAAATTATGTTATACACAGACTACTAGGTAATAAAGAGTTCACACACACACATTAGTGTCACACACACACACACAACACAGACGCAACAGGCACGTCCATACTAAAAGAGGGGCGCGAAGCGACGTGTCTGTCTCGAGAAATGGGCGCGATAAACCTGCAAAAGAAGAAGACTTCTCCGTGAAAAAAGTATCGCGCGCGTGAGTAATTTCGTTTGTCAACAAAAAAGTTGGCTTCATTTGGAAAGTTCTACAAGAGGACCCCTTATCCTTAAAACAGAATTGGGTATAGTCCGCACAAATCTTTTTGGCGGTAACGTGAACATAGTCACAGATCGTTTGCACATCGCTTACTGTCTTTACAGTGTATGTGTGAGTACCGATAGTGTCTTAAATTGTTTAGAGTGAACAGATGATTTTTTCTCCTAAGTTTTCTATTAAAAGAAAATATTTAACGGAAATGAATTACATTTGATTAATAATAGTGGAAACAATATTTCAATAATTTAATTGTGATCTATAATTTAGTATGACATGCACATGCTTTAAAAACCTATTTAGAGGCAGTGGATTACTCGGGGCTGCAAGTGATGCAAATTGTTTCGGCCAGATGTCGCTGCCTGTACGTAATACAGAGAAGTTTGTAAAGAGGCTCGAAATTTCACTGATGCCTGCACTTGCCCATTAGCTCAGTTGGGAGAGCGCTGGCACGGTTAGCCAAAGGTCGCGGGTTCAAGTCCCGGCATGGGGGGAATTTTTGACCTCTAAATAGGTTTTTAAAATTGTCCTCAGCACGGGTTAGTGCAACAAAAAGAATATAATGCTAATGCACTACTATCCTTTTGCCTTTATGTGCATACATAAATCCTACATAGATATATAAATATGATTATATCCAACATAATTAGAAATGTAAAATGTATATATTATATTACATAAAATTTATAAAAATATGTTATGTATATCATAAATACCCGACAATGTTTGTTTTGTTTTATAGTGTTGCTTAATCAACTAAATGTATCCGAGTGGCCCCATCACTAAAAAGTGTCTATACATGTGTGAGTGCAACAGCCGAGACCGCACGCGCGACAAGTTATCCGTTTGCGATTGACATAAAAGAAAGTGTTTCTGGTGCGGCTAAAAGTACAAAACTAAAAAAGTAATTGCAATTTAAAATTGTTTTGGCGATTATCTCTGGCATCACGTAAATATCTATACAAACTTAAGGTAAGTTAAGACATCAACGATTGCGAGTTATTAGCTTTTTTTTGGAATAATTCAAGCGATTTAATTTGTAGTCTTCAATTTTATTAAAAAGTCTGTTGGGGCACATTAATACAGTTATGCCTGGAGCAACTCAATGCAATTATAGGTAGTTCGTAAGTAATAAATAAGTAGCTAAAGCGTATTTATTTTTCTAAGAACACTCTTATTTCCATATCATACAAAAAAAATTACTTGCCGTAATCGGCAAACGCAAAGAAGAGCTGCTTTTTCTAGTTTTTTGTTTTAATTTTTACAAATGACAAACGGGCTCCTTATATTACGCTCACCGGAGTACATAATTATGTTGTAGAATCTATATGTCTTCCTTTTTATTTTCCATCTCACGAGACTGAAAATGAAATTATCTAAGTTACGTCTGGCTTACCGTTGAATAGATATTTTTTTAATCCTGTACCTAGCTTTTGTTAGAGAAAATTTGATACCAAAATAATAATTTTGGAAAGAACTTGTCTTTATAAAAAACTAAGTATATGAAAAATAAACCGTTTTATTAGCTATCAAACCCTCCGGCCACATTTATCAAAAGTGTACTAGGTAATTTTATTAAAATCATAATAATTTTTAGATTGTACGACCAAGACAGTATGCCAGACGTAACAGTGGCCTTACATTAAGCAAGACAGCTTATATTATTAGAAGAAATATTTACGTTTACGAATTTTTTCTCATCTCGTCTGGCATTTTATCTTACAAAATCTCCACTTCTTCCTGATTATTTTCCATCTCACGAGACTGAAGATAAAACTATCTTAGCAAAGTACAGTTTAATTTAAGTAACCCATGTATGTATCGCAGTCGAATACTGCAGTTACACGATTCACCAGGCGAGTGACTTCGATGGAATTTGTTAGATTATGTTTAATATTAACAAAATAAATACTACTAAATAAATAAAGAACTTCCTCTCAACACAATCACTTACTACTTATGCTTTTCCCATACCAGGATACCCTGCACTATGGTAACCAGGCAAGGGCAATTGTCTTATAATCGTGATGTACGATAATAGGGCCAGTTTCCGAATTCAGAATTTCGCTAAGTAAATAGTTAACTGTAGTGCTCTCTCTACGAATTTATCAGAAAAGAGCGTGGCAGAACGTTACTTAAGTATTTACTCAGTGAAATTCTCAATTCAGAAACCGGCCCATATGACCAGTTTCTGAATTGAGAATTTCGCTAAGTAAATGGTTAACTGTAGTGCTGTCTCTTCGAATTTCTCAGAAAAGAGCGTGACAGAACGTTACTTAAATATTTACTTGGTGAAATTCTCAATTCAGAAACCGGTCATTAGTCTTCCAAATATTTTATTTAAGTCTTTTAACTTCTAAGGTCAATCGCAGACTTTCACTACTGATGATTATAACAATACTTAAAATACACTTGAATACGGCAAATGAAGTGTGGGAAGAGAATTTTTATGTAGCTGTCTCTGTTGATGCGATTTTGTTGTAATACTTCGGTTTGAAGTTAATGCTGCATATTCTGCGGTGTTTGGTGGGAATCCATGATTCCTCTCTGCGGACTCCTTCCACCCATTTTCTTTTACTTGACGGATCTACTGGAAACTGGGAATCTCCTTGTTTATATGTTGTTTATGTTGCACTTTTTATTAATTTACTAAAGAAATACCTCATATAGAAGTACAAAATCATAACTACGGGTGATTAGAAACATTAAAGTAAAGTAAAGTAAAAAAAATATTTATTTCCAAAAAGATATACAAATTAAGGTCGCTTATAAATATTCGTTCTGTTGCTGTAATTTTACAGAACAACACTGCGCACTTCGTCATATTTTTGCACTTTTTTCTTGACGTTTTTCCTCAAAACTCTGATGTCACACTGATAACGAAAATTCAGAACCGTGGTCATTTAACCACGGTAAGTGGCACGCTAGGAATAGGCGAAATCGTCAACTATGTCGCGCGCGTCCATTGGTTAAAACGTTCTTGAGTAGCACCCACACAGGCACAGGCATACGTAACCTGTGTTGTGGGTACAGTTCATTCACTAACTTGTCCCTTGCGCACACTCATGTTTGCATGCACGGAAGTACGTTATCAACTGAGATCTTACGAGCTGTCAGTTTCTAGTGATACCTTGACCCATTACAAGAACTCTTTAAATAAACAAAACTAAAATGACTCCTGATCTGTGCAAATGTAAATATATTTCTGTTTTTTTTTACGGAATACCGAGATAGACGGGATACAGAAAAATATTAAATATAATGAGCCTTTTTCAGCACAAATTCACAAAGCACTTCATAGATGGCGCTTATAGGCGTGCACATACAAGAACAGGGATACGTCCACAGAACACATATACCTTATGTCTTTTGCTTAGCGCAGATTAATTTTGACAGCCGTATTCCGGTTCTTCTATGGCCAGGCCATGAGGCCACGCCTGTAACCGCCATCTATGAATTGCTTTGTGAATTTGTACTGAAAACGGCTCATTATTTTTATTCACTTGTGAAACGAACGACAGAAGGTCGAATTAGTTACACACTTATTCACAAAAATACAAGAATATTGGAATTTATAATTTTAGCATTATTTTAACTTTAAAATAAAGTATCACTTGTAGCTATTGTCAATATTTAGAACAATGCCAATTGTATTGTGTAAAAGATCATGATGATTTAGTGACAAGAATTCAGTTTTCCTCCGCAACTATTAATTTTAAAATTAACGGAAGATTTTTTTTGTTGAAGTAGCATTTCTATAGACGACTTGTCTTCAGTTAGTATCCATTTAAATATATCCCATACATAATACGTATGACAATACGGTATTTGACACGATCAACAATACATTATTTCATATGCTCGAATAAAACAAAAATTCCAAAATATCTCGGAAAATGTATCTCTTTTAGTCAATTACTAGTTATTACAATTTTTAAATAGATAAAACATAAAAAGCGTGCTCTGAAATGTGACGTCATAAGCCAGTATTTCATACACTGTCTGTCATACACAGTGGAGCCAACATAACGGCTAAGGGAACTATAAACGCATTATTTTCTCTGCGGTGACTTTCATTCATTCCAGTGTTGCAAACTCTCCTGATTTATCAGGAGATTACATGATTTTAGGCCTAGTCTCCTGGTCTACTGGTTTTTTTTCGTAAATAGAGAAAATCTACTGATTTTTAGGAATTTGTGGTTGTGTTATGTTGGCGACTATTATTTTAATCACATCGCATCGAACGGAACGTTTTCTTGTCAAGTGAGGTGAGTAGGATTATTCATAATATAGTACGTTCGTATCTGTGCTGTGGGATTAGTGTCTGCTGTGTCTAATCTGTCGAGTTGGTTTGGAGTTGTGTTGGGAGTAAGTAAATAGTTATGTAGTAGCGGTAATTTGAAACATTGTCTTTAATAACATAAAGTAAGTGCTAGGTGTTGTTTGTGTGTTGGAACAATCAAGTTTTGGTTTGGCCTTTTTTGGATGGTGTGGTGCTTTTGCTTTTAGGCGGTTTTTGGTATATAAATAAACAAAACGGCCGGTGCTGAAAAAACTTTTTCATTCCCCCATCTCGGAAAGAGTATTTTTGTTATTCGATATCGGAGTGTAAAAGCCGTTTTTATCCGCTAGAGGATAAAGTATATTGAATTTAGAACATCGTGTGGACTAAGTTTGTAAATTCAAATCATCATTAAACCTATTTGCGTCTACCTCCATGGAGCCGAATTTATCATACAACTTTTTTAATTTGTCAAAAACTCAGACTCGGAACCTCCTTTGTGTATTTTTGCATTTAGTCATTTCCTCGCTGAGGTGGGATGAAAAGTTACGTGTTGCACTCGAGCGCAAAGATTTTTCACCTCGTGCTCTTTTGATTCCCTCGCTAACGCTCAGGGTTCTAATTTTTGAATCACTCGCTGCGCTCGTGATTTAATTTTAGAATCCTTTGCTTTCTCTGTCATCAAAATTGAGCACGCGGTTAAAAAGCAACTTTGCACTCTTGTATAACAAATAACTATTGTTTGCTTATTTCGGGAAAAAAGGTACTTAATTTTCCTCCTGATTTTTATTACTGTCTCCTGGTTTTTTCGTTTAGGTACCATCTCCTTTTTTCTTGCAGTTTGGAGTTTGCAACACTGATTCATTCATTCGATGTCAGCGTTGCCATTTGGCAACTTTGGTTGCCATTTTGGCAACATTTGACCCTTCGTGGCAACCAAGTGGCAACCAAGCTCAAATGGCAACTTTTTGGCAACTTTTCGACTTGTCGCCCGATCGTCAGTAAAAAAATATCGAATATCTTTTGCAGATGAAATGAACGGATCGAATTGAACAACGTCAAAATCTTGAACCCATTTTTATTCCCAAATGAAAACAATACAATAATTAGTAGACAAATAAATTGTACCCGTATTCCTACACAAAAAAGGTCTATTTTGGTGAAGCTAGAGATAAAAGTAATTTTATGAAAACTCTAAAACCAACATGGAAGAAAGTGTGTGTCTGTGTGCAGTATGCAATTGCAGTGCAGTGCAAAGGAAGCTTTTTTCGTGGTTTTCTATTACTTTTGTTTTTAAATCTATTGGTAAGTTCTCTTTTTATTGTTTTAATCGAAGAAGCTGCCTACAGACCTATTTGAAAAACCAATTTTACTGATTGAATCATCCGAAATGGCAAATTAAATTTTTATCAACCAAAATGCAGAGCAATAAACAGTAGCCATTAATATTAATAAAATATATTTTTTTTAATATAAATAATTAGAAGTATGTAAACATGTAAGTATTGTAGAAGTATAATTTGGAGTCGGTGCCCAAAATATATGTGCTGGTCATGAAACTGGGCACCGACTACAAATTATACTTCTACAATACCTAAATGTATACATAAGCAGCCTATTACGTCCCACTGTAGGGCACAGGCCTTCTCTCATGGAGAGAGTATGGGCTTAATCACCACGCGTGCCCACCGCGTATTGTCGATTTCAAGCGCTGAGGTACGGGAATAGCCCAGACACTCAGGTTTCCTCACGATGTTTTCCTTCACTGTTAGCGAGTGGTATTGCTACTATTATGAAGTTTCACAAATTCACAAATGTACATAACTTAGAAAACCAAGTCATAGGTACACGCTCGCACTGTGGATCGAACCAAGGTAGGACAGTGGTGGTAGCCTAGTAGGTAGAACATCGGACATGTATACATACTTCTAATTATTTAAATTATTTCTAACTGTTTAGTGCTGTAGGGTTTCGAAGTCGGTTTTTATTATTATTGATTTTTTTTCAACTTTTAGTGGGGGGTGGGAGAAAAATAAACAAGTCCCTTATAACCATAATTTACCCTATTTAATTTGTTGCGAAAGTCATCATCAGAACATTACCAAATCATTTTGGGACTACTTTTACGCTATTTTGTGAAACATACGAATATTACTAAAGAGTGTGCCTCATTAGGCCTTATTTACTGCTGTCCATTGAAGAGTTCCGTTCTCCATCTCTAAAAGTCTTCATCAGATCTTCACCAAATTAAAATGGGAACAATGGGACGTTATATCTGTTCGAACAAAAAGAAATTTTTCGAAATTGGTTAAGGTTTGACAGAGTTATGGGAAAACACATTCCGTGTGGCACCGGATTAAGAATAGTGTCACTCCATTTCCTTCCGTGGATGTCGTAGAAGGCGACTAAGGAAATCGATTACCAGGAAACGGGCAGCAGCGTCTTCCTGAGATTCCAACTGCATACTGCGCTCGCCAACCCGCTTGCCAAGCGTGGCGATTATGGCAAAACCCCTCATGCTTATGAAAACCATGAGGGAGGCCTATGTCCTGCAGTGGGCGTCAAATGGCTGATGATGATAATGATGATGCGAAAACATAGCCAAAAAAAATATATATTCGCGTCGGATTGATAACCTCCTCTATTTTTGAAGTCAGTTAAAAACGCGTAGAATTTTTTTTACACATTTTTTCTAATGGCAAACTTTGGTTTCACATGGCAACATTTTAACCTACAAATGGCAACCTGGGCTGAGTAGGCTCTGGCAACACTGTTCGATGTAGGAATTCAATTCAATTCTGCTTTATGGTAACGGAACAAACAAATTGTCTTTTCATCTTTCCAATAATAATAACTCATTGCACCAAGATTTCAGTATATCAGTAGCTACTAGTTGTATCGTACGTAATAAATAAAGCATAATTAGTTATGGAGGCACTACGTTCAAATAATTTATTAAATTTTGTGGTAGAAGAATGGAAGCTTCTATCTGTGTTGACAATTACCTTTCTGCTCTACTTTTACTACACGAGTACTTTCTCCTTCTTCGAAAATAAAGGGATTAAGTTTATGCAGCCTACGGTTTTGCTCGGGAATTTGGGTCCGCGTTTGGCGCTCAAGGTATCGATGCACGAATTCCAGTTACAGATATACAATTATTTCACGGGAGAGCCTTTTGGCGGTAAGTATTATTAACTATGGCTCTGATCACTAGCATTCTGTACAAGTTTGAAAATCGGCTGGTATTTTTTACGCTGTTAATATTGCCAATTTGTAGCTTAGTAACAAAGTATAAAAACAAATTTCAGGTATATTTGAAGGTAGGCGGCCAGTTCTGTATGTGTTTGATCCGGAGCTTATCAAAGCTGTGACAATACGAGACTTTGATCACTTTGTTGACCGTAATAGCCTTTCGAGCAATGAACCAAGATATCTTAGTAGATCGCTACTCAATTTAAAGGTATTTGAAAAATCATTGACGTAATCATTTCTGTTAGATTTTAGTTTTCTTTCAATATATGTTTCACTTCAGGGTCACGAATGGAAGGGAGTGCGGAGTATATTGACACCTTCATTCAGTTCTGCTCGCCTGCGCAACATGTTACCACTCATACAATGTTGCTCCACTCAAATGGTTGAGTTTTTGAAACAATATGGTATGAAACTTTTGAATAAATGAAGCTTCTCATTGAACCCCTCCTTTTTGTTGATTATGTAATAAGTTTTTTGGTTCGGAAGCACCAGGGGTAGAGGAATGGTGGACTGAACAGGACTTCAACTGATTTAATAGTCTATTATGTTTTTAACACAATTATAATGTGTTTTATAAGTAGGTACCTATTAGGTTATTTAACATTAATTTGAAAGTGAGAAATTGTAGATTAGTTTAAACTTTTATGGCCCTATTTATAAACACAATCCTTCTAAAGTATTCCTCAGGAGGACTTCATTTTATCTGTGGTTATGTCTTTTCCATGTAAAATCTCCACCACCAACTATTTTAATCTATGTTTATCGAATGTTTTAAGGAATCGTGTTTTCATAAATAGGACTGTTAGTGATTAGGCAGGTCTATATTGAGGTCAAGCAGCCTCACGAGGCATTTGCCGCAGGAGGCGCCTGGTACGTAAGGTGCGACAAGTGGCAGATCCAATTAATTTTGTTTGCTAAGGCTCTAAACAGACTGGATTTAAACTGCATTCTGACTGCAAAGTTGCAGTTCACAGTAGTTTGAATGAAGTTGGCATGACTGCAATGAAACTGCCAACCAAACAAGCAGTCTAATTGCAGTTGGTGTACAGTTGGCATACAGTTCCCTGCTTGTTTAGTTGGCAGTTTCGTTGCAGTGGTGCCAACTGCATTCAAACTGCATCTGAACTGCAACTTTGCAGTCGGAACGCAGTTGAAATTCGGTCCGTCTGTTTAGAGCCTATGTTGAGAGACACGCAAGGCCGTTGCGCGCTTACGTGCGCCAACCCCCAGCCGCTCCGAGCTTCGCTCGTCACGGCGCTCGGTCTTCGATCTCTCTAGTTACTGTCACATGGGAACAAGAATCTCTCTCTTCGGCCTAGGCCTGAACGCAGCATGGCCTTCAGCCTAGCTATAGTGGGGTTTCTTGTGCTTGCTTTGCAGGGCTCTGCTTCCGACCGAGCCCTTCTCGCCTGGCTCGGGAGTAGGCGAATCGCGCGGAAAATGCTTCGCGAGGCTACTGTAGACCTGCCTAATAAACAACATCTTCTGTACCTTTAGGATGAGAAAGTCTTTCTAAATACTTTTTGTGATTACCTATATTCTTTTTGTTGCACTAACCTGTGCTTGTGTCCAATAAGTGTGTTCCATCGCTCTACAGATTGAGATTTTAGTCAGTTTTGCTGTATGTAGTCAATAAAACTCACTGTCTTTCCAGATAAAAAAGATGTGGAAATGAAGGACATCATGGGTCATTTCACACTGGAAGTCATTGGGGCTTGTGCGTTTGGAATTGAATGTGATGCTCTGACTGATGAAAATGCACACTTTGTTAAGGTATGATGATATCCCACTATTCTTATAAATGTGAATGCATTTTATATAACAGAATGAAGTAGATAAACCAGGTATGGAATGGAATACAGATACATGCCCCTGATAATACACTTTGGATACTTTTTCTGCGAGGCGAGTGTACAATGTACCCATTACATAAAAATAATATTTTCTTAGATGTTATCACTCTTTTCGTATGTGACCTATTTTAGATGTATGTTAATATGGGTACCATATTAAGTATATTATCATGTGTGTACTTACATACAATATATTGCTAATGGGAACAACCCACTCAAACATAGCAAATTGAGCAATTCATATCTTATCTTCTGGATCACGTAATATTTATGAATCTAGTAATGATCTATTATCATTGCAGGTTGCAGAGAAGTTCAACTATATGCCTATATACAAACGTCTACTAATTTTCTTTGTTCTCATATTTATGCCTAAAATGTTTAGATATCTAAACATCTCTTTCATGGACTCCAAAACATCGCTAGAGTTAGTTCGTTTGTTGAATGCAAATAAAGCGTGCAGAAGATCTTCACAAATCAAGTAACGAATCTTGTTTAATTTACTTACAAAATGAAATTAATATAATGTTATATGTTATTGTTATCGAAATCCTCCGAAACGGCTTCACCAATTTTTATAAAATTTTTTTGTGTAGTATATTTGGTAGGACTGAGAATTGATCATAGGCCTATTATGAAAATACAACGGTTGCCGGGTCAGCTAGTAGTTATTAACTGGTTAACATGACTGTGTATGATAATTTCTTTGATGATGTGCTACCTAATTTTATACCTACATATTTTACACTATGACAACATTTTTAACTTTATAATGTGGAATATAAAATTAAACTCAAGGTTTTTTACAGAGGTAATGACTTTTTGCAATTACTAATTGATGCTGCTGATAAGGAGAAGACCGACTCAGAACAAGATAATACAAAGAGATGTGAGTAAAATGATGTCGTTCTCACTTTGTGTTTGTTAAATATGTCTGAAAAGTGGCAACATGCGTCAATTTATGGTTTCATGCGTCAAATTATGCGACAAATTAAGTCAACCTAAAGATAAAAGGTTTTAATATAACTTTTGACTTCAGATTCGGATTTTATTTAAGAGGTAGAAAAATACTACTAGTATATTATAATATCACGCCCGCGGTTTGTTACGCTCAGCTGCGAGCCTGCGACTGTCCGATTTCTGTATTGAGTTATGCTAAGGAAGCTCGAAATCTATTATGTATGTCTTTTACTCTCTAAAGTACTTTATAATGCTGAAAGACTGCTCTTAAAGACGTTTATGATGTGTAATATAAGTAGAATACGATATCAAACTAGCTGCAACGCTTAAACTTTATCGTCACGACGACGTGTCACCGGGCTTTCTGTTTTTCTGCAGTTTCGCAATGTACAACATAGTTCAATCGTTTAATTTTATTATCTACATAAATTTTAATTCATTCAGCTTTTGTCAAAGTGTAAACAATTTTTTCAAAATACTATCAAAGCCAAGAAATTAATGATAGGGGACTTCTATTGTCGCAGTTTACGTGTAGGCAAAAGCTGATCGAAATGAAATGTAAGTACAGTAGGTACTTACAGTAAGTACTGAACAGTACCAAGCTAAGTTTGCACCTCGCGTCGATTGCTATCTATATTAAAAATTTAACAAGAAAAATCCTAAAATTAAAAAAATCAACAATTAGGGGACGAAAACTCGTTGGACGCGTATCGGTGACTGATGCTAACCGCACTGAGACGCGACAGGACGATCACGGGAACGAACCGCATTCCAGCGATTGTACCTATCATACCCATACATACATGAACTCACGCCTGTATCCCAGAGTGGTAGGCAGAGACCAGGGACTGCCACTTGTTTGTACCTATCTTGATAAAGAAAAAAACCATTGCAAGACACTACCATTGCCTTATCAAAGTTTGTCATTAAAATCCCACTTCCATGCCCAGACCTGGACGAAGACACTTTGGACGCACAATCGCTGCTATTCCTTATCGCCGGCTATGAGACCTCGAGTACGCTTCTGTCGTTCGCGCTGCATGTATTGGCGACCCACCCAAAGCTCCAGGAGGAGTTGCGTACGCAGGTCACCGCGGCCACTGACGGAAAGGAACTAACGTACGAGCTGCTCAACCAACTGCCATATCTCGAGGCATTCTTGTTGGGTACGTACAGTGGCATGACAAAGTTTAGTCTAAAATAGCTTGCTTTTAATCTGGGTTACGAGTCACGCTAACACCCGCAAACCTTTTTGCCGTAGGTATAATGCAACATGTATCACGGCCTCCGAAACCGACCATTTACATTTGTTACAGAAACCCTCCGTCTATACCCGCCCGTTTCGCGTGTCGACCGAGTCGTCACTCAGAAGTACACCCTGCCCGGGACCTGCATCACTTTAGATCCTGGTCAGGTAGTAGCCATACCTGTGTTCGGGATCCACATGGATCCGAATATCTACCCGGAACCGCTGGAGTTTCGCCCCGAGCGGTTTATGGGAGAGGAAAAGAAGAGCCGACCTTCGCACTTGTATCTAGCGTTCGGCGCAGGCCCGAGGAACTGCATTGGTGAGTTGCGAGTTATCATAGCGTCTTAGGCTGGGTTCTCCGACATTACCCCTAAATCAGGTGTTTTAACCCTTTACCAGTCAGTAGCATAATTGTTGCAACCTAAAATTTAATGAGTCCAAAACCAACGAAGATTTTTTAATAGCTCTGCCCGTTAAAGGGTTAAAATACATTTTACATGAGTCTATATTATAACTAGATATAGTTTAACTTTTTAAGCTGATATGGATAATAAGAAATATACCAAAATGGCTATCACTGAACGTTTTAGTGACGTCGGTCTTCAAAATTCTATTAATACGATTTGTATTTCTGTAATTTCAAAAATGCCTACTTTTCCTCCAACTATTCGCTCGGGCAGCGCAATAAGTCCCATACAAATCCGTAAGCTCTGAGAACCCGACTCTGAGGCGCGGCGTACCTTGCCACACTACAATCGATTACCCTGTACCTTCAATATGTTACCTAAGTTGATACCTTTACATTACAAGCTGTGTGATGTGTGTAAGATGATTAATTTATTTACGATTGATTGAATTGTTTACTATTTTTTTTTTGTCGCACCAACCCGTGCTGAGGACAATTTTAAAAACCTATTTAGAGGCTTAAAATTCCACGTAAGACAGAGCCTGTAAAGAGGTTCGAAATTTCGTCGCTGCCTGCACTTAGCTCAGTTGGGAGAGCGCTGGCACGGTTAGCCAGAGGTCGCGGGTTCAAGTCCAGGCATGGGTGGAATTTTTAGCCTCTGAAATTGTTTACCTTTCGAGGGACTGCACTGGAGAGAATCCTGCTGCATCGAAAATGAAAACCGAATATAGTACTTAAACTATCATATGTTTTAGGTCTCCGCTTCGCGATGTTCTCGGCCAAGTTGGCAATGGTGACGCTGATAAAGAATTTCCAGTTCTCAGCCTGCCCGAAAACCGAAGATCCAATTTCCTTCGAGAAGAAGGGCATTTTGCTTAAAGCCCGGAATGGGTGTTGGGTAAAGTTAGAAACACTGGTACAGTAGTTAAGTACAAAATTATTTTATGTAAGTATATAATTTTGATACTGGATTGTAGCTCTATATATAATAGTAGTAAGAAAAGTAGCGCTCTAAAGGTTTTGCTCGCGATTTATCGATCATACGTCTCAAAATAGTGTGTCTAACTGTAACTCTTGAAAAGAGTGAGGAAGATTAAAATTAAAAAAAGTACCAATAAGAAAGATAAAATGAACCTATTGATCAGTAGTGGCAGGTTCTTTATTAGCTTACTTTGAAATTACCTCATTCTGCATACAGAGCACGGCATCTCTAATTCTCTAAAGAATGAATTAGCATCACACTGGCAAATACTGGCAATACTAACTTACTAGATATTCTTCTTTAAAATCAAATCTCGAATGTCGTGCCGTATTACATTGGACAGTAAGTCTGTTTTTCGATATATTAGGATAGTTATATTCTTTTTTACTATCTTCCTATATCTGTGCAATTCTTCTATATTTGTTTTCATAGGAATTCAGGTATAGTGCCCGACAAATAACTTGAACATAAATCCGCATTTTTAAATTGTAAGAGTATTTAAAAATATATGCTGTGACTAGAATTATAAATCCAAATCAATGTAGGTAATAATACTAGATATTATTACGAATCAATCAATTATTTTAAAAATAAACAAATATCTTGCCATTTTGAAGAACATTTTAAATTGTGATACTAATGTGCCAGTTGAACAAATTAGAATAGTTTTAAAATATGTAGGTACTATGATAGTATCACTTGTCGCACATATATTTACAGTACGTTATTGTTAATAGCATTTTAATATCTCAAATGTAGATAACAATATGATGTGATGCTTTTATTTTGATTGTTAGACTTGTAATAAGTTGGTGGAAGTTGTGTATATTAGGGAGTGGATTTTAGCATGTAGGTACTTACTGTAATCATACCAAGCACTTTGTTTTATACTGCACAGTACACGCAGACTTATGTTCGATACGATAGCGAACGCATACGGGTGTGTGCGGTGCCGATCAGCGATATTACACGTAATTATGTTCGAGCTAGGGCGTGGGCCACATAGAAAGGACGTGGGGCGAGGGCGCGGAAAAGACGCGACAGAGCAAGGACTGTGGTCTGTGACTGTACAACGCGTCGCGTCCTCCCCGCCCTCGCGCCACGTCCTTTCTATGTGGCCCGCGCCCTAGACTCGAACATAATCACGTGTAATGTCGCTGATCGGCACCGCACACACCCGCATGCGTTCGCTTCACTCATCGCAATAGTACTAACACTATATTATTATTATTAATGTGGCGGATTTAATGCTATAAGCATTTTCTACCAGTCAACCACAGGAGGTGCAAGAACTTAACTGGTAGGCATACGAAGTAGACGGATAAAACGTCAATGAGATGTCAATGAAGTTCGCTCGCATTTACAGTAACGTCTACACTAAAATAAAACTAACTACAGCCTATAAACCCACTGTAGAGCACTGGCCTTCTCTCAGAGAGAGAGTGAAAGAGTAATAACTTTTACAGAACACAATCAATTATACTGGTCCCAAACTGGGATACTATGGTAACCAGGCAAGAACATCACAAACATAGAAATACACCCGACTGAAATCATTTGTACAAATCAAGAACGGCGGTCTCCAGCGTTAATTGAACCCACGTCCTCTGGTTTGGTAGTCAAGCACGTTACCGCTAGATCAACGAGGCAGTCATGCAATGGTACGCATTTGTTCGTATGGTCTATATCCACCATAAAGTCGTGCATGTTTTATCCTTATCAGGCAGCAGGATTACTGTTATATCAAGTTACGTACGTAGGTTTGTTTAGTTTACCTCACAAATAGTTATAATGAATAGAATAAATAATGGAATATTTTAATAAACGCAACATCATTTTATTTGAGTTATACCATCTAAATACCTGAATCTGATTAAGGCTCGGTATCCACTTTAGTAAAACATGCTATAAAAAATCCTATGGTATCCTTGTAGATTGGTTCCACGCGTCGTAATGGGTCATCTTCTGGTCCGAACCGTTGAACTAAAACCCTGAAAATATCCAAGGGGTTTTTACCTTTAGGGGTTTACTATAATGCTTCGACTCGGCACAGTCTAATGTTAATTTTCACTTATGCCTGAATTTTCAATCGCAGGAGCTATCTAGACATTTTAGTCGCCACTTAACGTACAGACGACCTTGCTATAGATTATAGTCTTTCACTTAATACACACTTATGGCCTACGCAATAAGAGCGTATATCGTATCGTATTAATAAATCTGTATATTTTGTTTCTGTTTCTTTACTCTACTCTGTTTCTTTGTGCGCGCATAACGCAAAAACCACTGAACGGAATGAAGTAAAACTCACCTGAACTATATATCTTAGGTTCGCGGCAGTGTACGCACTACCCGTCAAAGAAAAGGATCGTTGTGATCCTGCATTTTGTAAATTAAAACCAAACTACGTTTTTACGCCCTCTTGATACCAACCTCTGCTCGTCGCTGAGGCATCCCGTCCACCCAGGCCCGCCTAGCAAGGGCTCCGCCGGCATCAGCCGCAGGGCCGGGAATTCCCGCAACGCCCACGCGACCATGCCTTCGTTCTCGTCCTCCGATATCGTACACGTGCTGTAGACCAGCTTGCCGCCCACCTTGAGGACCCTCACCGCCTTCGAAAAGAAACACTATTATAAAACTTGGAGCACCTTTGTATGTGAAGTAACTGAATATAGAAACAAAAGAGTGCGCACTACGGACGCAATAGTAGATTGTTTACCGAGGGAGTAAAATACAATTTTTAAGGCGAGAGTGTTTCTTTGTTATGGATGTAAAGTACACCACTCGAGCTTAAAAATAGTTTTACTCCAGAGGTGGACACTCTATGAGAAAATAAGTGAACGCAACCATATTATTATGAATAGTGTTATTTATTTTTTAAGACAACATAGAAATGAGTTCACAGTGCAACATTGTTCGTGTTCGTGAACAATGTTGCGCTGTGAACTTAGCAACAATAGCAACATGCGCGTTCCAAATTCAAATCACTTTTATTCCCTCAGGGAATAAAAACGCGTTTTCACACCTGCTATTCAGAAAAGATCCCTTGATTCCCTCAAATGAGGGATCAAAGTTGTACTTTTCTTCCCTGATATTCTAGTTTTTTTTTTATTGCCCTCAGCATGATCCGTGTGCAGATTTTCACAAAATGTAATTCCAATTCGATTTTTATTTTGTTGCAATCGATCATAAACTTCTTTCGATATCTTAATTGTGTTTGATTTAAATTTTCCTTATAGCAGGTGTGAAAAGCAGTATGTGTCACTCGGTAGCCAAATTATTTCCGTCTTGGGCGTAAACACTTGAATCCCTCGCTACGCTCAAGATTCTACTTTAGAATAGAATCTTTCGCTTCACTCAGGATTCAATATACCGCCCTCGCCGTAAATATATCAATTTGCTCCCTTGAGACACAATCTACTATTTAGTCCCTGTTCCCGGGTAACGAACTAGTCTTTTCGAATATAGATGGGATAAAAAATTCTTAATGATGTCAAACTGCATAGGATCGCGGACTAGAGTAATGATAGAAGCAGAATAGTGGCGAGAGGAGAAAATTCGCTATTTGAGTTTTAGTCCATACTTGAATGTGTAAAAAGTACACGGTAACTCACAGCTGCCATTAACTTCCTCTGTACGAACTTATAAGATCGTAACATTTTCGGCGTAATTTTGTTCAAAAGCTGAGGTCTTTGCCCCAATCCACTGCACGGCGCATCCAGCAGTATTTTGTCAAAACTGTTCTTAGGAAATGGTGGTCCCTCTGAGATTGTTGTAGTAAATTCAGAGTAACATTTCGTAGAGTCAAATGCGTAACTTTTTACGCACGTGACGCCCTGAGTCAGTGCGTTTGCCTTTATTCTTTCTACTTTTTGTGTGGATTTGTCCAAAGCTGTAATAAAAGCCTGGAACATATTGAGTTTGATTACAATCTCCAAATGAAATTATGTTTGGCCAACTATTTGCCAAATGCTCATAAAATATTATTTTCGTTCATATTGTGTGAGCAATAGGCACATATTATATAGCCCTTTTTCTTAAATCAAACATGAAAATAGGTAGTTAAATATTCTCTTCAGTCAGAGACACTAACAAGATAGCCGGACGAACAAAACACGAGGGATTAAGTTTTTTGTCATTCGGCAAATAAATTGTTGCGTGTTTTCAAAACCTACCTTATCCTTCGACGTTTCAGCCATATGCATGGTCTTATTGCCTGGGGCTGCACACATGTCTAGAATACTCTCATTAGGCTGAGCATTGACTACCCAGCCACACACGAGTGAGGGCAAGTTTTGTAAGACAATATGCCCACGAGGGTAGAGGGTTTCATTCACCACTGGAAGCCTTGATGATGGCATTATAATGTGCAGTGCAATGCCACTGAAATGTGAATAACGTGAAAAAAAATCGCGTAAAGAGGGTTCTGTACCACTATAAATATAAGTAGGTACCTGGATGACCGAGCTTTGCTCGGTTTTTTGTTAATCGTGTTTTTTTGAAATTATATTTAGATACGATGAAAAAAGGGGGAAAAACAATAGGACACTGAACTCGAACCGGGGTCTTCTGGTTTCGGGCCAGAAGCCGCCCGACTTCCCACCAGAGCTTTGACAACAACTTTGTAGATCGTGACGAAATTTACCTTTGTATTCTAAAAATACTTATTGTAGCAGTTTTTCATTGCCTGAAAACACGGATAAAACAACGTTTTCTAAAAATGAAACTTGGATCGATTTATCGCCCCTGAAACCCCCTGCATACTAAATTTCATGAAAATCGTTGGAGCTATTTTTTCATTCGATTCGTATACAAGAATTGCTCGTTTAAAGGTATTAGATAGATATTATGTATTTACTTAGCAAAAGCGTGTTTTCCTTTATTCAACTCTGGACTCTAAGCGCGAGTCTGACTCATATTTGACTAGGTTACATTATTTGTTGTTATACTGTAGAGACTGTTCTACAAAGCCATATCAAGTTTAACACTTGGAATTACATATTACCGTTTAGATATAGAAATATAATAATGTTTTTTTAAGGATCCCCCTTACATTTTACTTATTTGTTTTTAGGGTTCCGTACCCGAAGGGTGCCAAACGGGACTCTATTACTAAGACTTGACTCCCCCTTCGTCTGTCTGTCTGTCTCCAGGCTGTATCTCATGAACCGTGATAGCTATGCAGTTGAAATTTTCACAGATGACGTGTATTAGTTGCCGCTATAACAACAAATACTAAAAACAGAATAAAATAAATATTTCAGGGGGGCTCCCATACAACAAACGTTGTCTAAAGACAGCGCTCGCCGTCTAGCGGCCATCTATGTAACCTTCACAGCGCCGATGTCATGTCGTTAAAATCGTTAAATGTCAATGTTTAACGCTTCTTGTTGGTTTCTACAGATGGCGCTGTTCTCAATGTACCCAATCTAACTTGTCTCGATCTTTGTCTAATGTTGTATAGATAATGATACGGAACCCTTCGTGCGCGAGTCCGACTCGCACTTGGCCGGTTTTTTATTATTTGGGCAATCCACTATGATAAGTCATACTCTGTGAAAATTTCATCTGTCAACCTATTAGGGTTGAAACAATATGGCCAAGACGTCAGACACACTGACATGCCTTTGTCATAGTCCCGTTTGCCTCCTTCTAGTATGTAACCCTAAAGCCTGTGGGGGATGGACTGGAGTGACTTGCTCTTGAGTCCTTTTTTTTAATAATGGACCAATTAGTTGAGATAGTTATTATGACATACAAGTCGTCATCATCTTCTATACTAGTAATAATAAATCTGTAAGGGTCGGTCATGGAGTAAGTTAGTTTGTTTTCAGAGATATTGTGTTTATAGGCTCAATATATGATACTGAAACTAATTTCACGATTTTTAGAATTTTTTTCTGTATGTGTGTATGTATGTATGTTCCTCCATAACTCTTAAACCAATTATCCGAATTTGATGAAATTTGGTATAAAAACATATAGACATCTGGGACACAGGATAGGCTATTTAAATTCTAGCTCCAGTTATGATAAGACGTGGCCCCCATACAAATGCTTCGTAAAAATCGAAATGTACGCGAACGGAGTCGCGGGCACAGCTAGTTAGGAATATATAAAATGTTTTTTTAATACCTGGGTGGATCACCTTCACCATAAAGTTGGTGCCGCAACATCTTGACTTGTCCTATGCCAACCAGTTGCTTTTTACCCTCATATGGTACCTTTAAGCCTTTCTTACATTTGCCTTCCATGTCTCCATAAATATCCACTCTGTCACCTAGTTGTATGCCTAAAGTAATTTCGAGAAAATAATAATTAGTCTGAGCCCAGTGTAACATATTTCAATCTGGATTAGAAATTTATTGTTTTCTCTCACAAGTAAAGCTTAAAGGGATACAAAAATAAAAAAAAATCCATTTAAAAAATGTTTTTTCGCTAGGGAAAGCAAAATAAAAAAACCGGCCAAGTGCGAGTCGGACTCGCGCACGAAGGGTTCCGTACCATTATCTATACAACATTAGACAAAGATCGAATTTAAGAACAAGGCCATCTATAGAAATCTACAAGAAGCATTAACATTGACATTTAACAACATGACATTGGCGTTGGCGCTGTGAAGGTTACATAGATGGCCGCTAGATGGCGAGGGCTGTCTTTAGACAATGTTTGTTGAATGGGAGCCCTTAATATTTATTTTATTCTGTTTTTAGTATTTGTTGTTATAGCGGCAACAGAAATACATCATCTGTGAAAATTTCAACTGCTATCACAGTTAATGAGATACAGCCTGGTGACAGACAGACAAACAGATAGACGGACAGACAGACAGTCTTAGTAATAGGGTCCCGTTTGGCACCCTTGGGAAAAAATAATTTATTGTTTTATAAAAATCAGAAACTTGTCTTTCTTTTTATAATAGGTTTGTTAGGCCTGTAGCTTCTTGTAATAATAGCATCACCATTATTGAGATTTATTGTGTTCACTCAAAACATTTTATGATGTATTTTAATTTGAGACTAGTGAGCATTGGATAGCCCATCATAAGATCAAACCTGTATTATTTAAGGCAAGCTTGGTACTTTCAACATTAACCTCTTTGCTTGCAGCTAGAATAGATCAAATTTCAGTAGTGAAATGATTTCAACAGAGTTGGCATTTGAGTAATAGATCTATTCCATATAATTATGATTCTCTTATAATTTTGATAATGACATGGGGAGCAGATCTTTTCAGAAGGGTTAAAATGGGAATATAGAGGAGTGAATATACTATTCAGCTGCAAATTGAGCTGCTAACTTATTTTTACCTGTAGGGAGCCCCATGACTCCAGGTGCGAAGACATGAGCTCCTCGTAAAACAGCTGCAGCACATGCTGCATCAACAATCACTTCCGTTCCCATTAACTCGAATGTTATGTCTTCCGGCCATTGTTCAAGAACTAGGCAGTCTTCTTTCAGAAAAAAGTACTTTGGAATTTTTGAGGAGCCTACAACTTGGCTTTGCTGAAAAAACAGCCTTCCTTACTTTTTGAGTTAAGTAATGCCTAGTAAGGTTGTAAAATCTGAGAATTTTACTTACATTTTCCAAATAACTTGCCAATGTTCCAGTTTCAAACGATTTTAGAAGGTTTACCCGGAACGTCGTGTACTTAGGAGGTTTTGATAACCACTTCACTAGGTTTTTAACATCGTGTACCTGAAGATAGGTAAGTATTTTTTTATGGATTACTTACATTATGAAGAAATAATATACTGAAAGCAATTACTTTACAACCTCTAAGAAACTACGTTTGATTTCTGAAATGATTCCATCCATCTTGAAATATACTTGGGATTTGTTAACGGGGTGAATTGTACAGGCCCTCCCTGTTAACTAGGTATCTATACAATAAAAATCGTGTGGAATAATAAAACAAATACAATCAAAACAATGTCATCATAGATTACAATATACAAATGTCATAACCACAGACTATATAGCGATAATTAAAGTCATGTTGTGTTGACAGTAGTGATGTGCAAAATGGATAGCCAATCGAGTAATTTTGTCAAACAATCGATATTATGTATAGATACTGATCTATACATAATATAGAATGTTTGGTTGATTTTGAACGCACTATAGTGGACAGTTTTTGAACGCGTGCCAACTACGTAGAAAGCCAGCCTTTCTATCACGTAACTTTCCACTCTATGGGGTTAACCATTTTGACGACTCCAAACGGTCAAAAAATGTATGTTTGGAGTAGGTCAAATCAGTCAACCCGAGGGGCGCCCTTGGAGCGTTACGACGTAAGTTCTCCACTGTACTTGCGTTGTCGGATTTAACCTACTACGAACTATCAAATACATAATATATTTTGACACTCGAGTTTTCCTTCACCGTTAGCGAGTGGTATTGCTACTACAACTTCACAAATTTACGTAACTTAGAAAACAATGGTACATGCCAGGATTCGAACCCACGACCTCCCGCATGAGAAGCCGGCGTTCTACCGCTCCGCTACTACCGCTCTACTCCTCCATTTTAACTCTCTTAAATTCTTACAAAACATTCACACAAAACCCATACTTAAAGTCCACCACACAAACTTCTCTTTCAGCAAAGGCTTGGTCAACGAGTCAGCACCTACGCTCCGTCTGAACACACTCCAACTCAATATGCCCATGTTCAACTACCTCTCTCACAAAATGTAGCGTACCTACTACAATGTGTTTCGTATGCTGATGGTGCACAGGGTTGTGCACAATTGCGATAGCAGATTGGCGGTCGTTTATTATTTTGCTCCGACAGGCTATTGTAGCCCTTTACACAACAATTCAATATAACGCTACTTATACCACTCCAGCAATTCACTTTAAAAGTATGTAGCAGGTGCTTTATAACCTGTAAAATCTTACTTACTGTAAATCTTAATTAGCAATTCAGACTGGCCAGTTATTTCAGCCACAAATCTCTAAGAAAATTGCCTCTCTGGCAGCTTCCGACATTGCAATATATTGAGCTTCCACTGTAGATAGTGGAATGGTCATTTGCTTCTTGCCTTAGATGCTAACTTCGGTTCGGTTTAATCATATTTTGGTGCGTTTGAAATCGAGACCTAACGTAACGGGTTTTTGTTTTTAAGTCGATTTTACTGTTGATTTATTCGTTCTCCGTCTTATTTTACACAAAAATAAGTTTAATACACTGTAATCTACACTCATTATGGATATTAAAATATAGAGAAGTGTCAAAATAACGTACTTACGCACAGAAGGTCGTTTATTTGTCTTTTTGCTCCGACAGGCTATTGTAGCCCTTTACACAACAATTCAACATAACGCTACTTATACCACTCCAGCAATTCACTTTAAAAGTATGTAGCAGGTGCTTTATAACTAGTTAAAATAAAAAAAATTGTCCATCAAACGACCTCTAGCTTTATGTGCCACCGATCACTGGTGGCTATGCGTTAAGATTTAAACTCTTGATTTAATTTATTTTATAAGGGGGTTGTCGGTAGTTGTGTTAATTATAGCTATGTAGGTAGATGACTTTTGAGTCAATAGACCTGGGGGGCAAGTCTAGTCTCTAAAATTCATAGTTGTTCAACCAAGTCGTATTAGTACGGTAAGGCTTGTATCATTAACAGTTTTGATGGTCTGGTAAACAATTGCATTCCAATGTTATAACTCGGCGCTTCGTACGATTCGATCTTCTTCGCGAGAGACGCTTAGTTAATTTGCGTGGGTTATACCTTTGGAATGATATTGCACTGCTATTGCTTAGTAGACTACAAAATAGAGACAAATAACAGCTATTGTCGGGCTATTGAAAAAATATGTGCGTATTAGACTATAGGGCCAGTTAAATGCCTCACATGTTGTTTCAATGACGCGTGTCCCTGCCCACCTTCTTAACAGTGACAAACTAATCTCTTTCTCCAGTAGTAAAAATAAATACTTGTCGGGTCTTTGGTTTATCAACACTAGTTGACAGTTGCAGTGGTTGTCTACATAGACCAAAAAGATATTTGAATGATTTGACATCAATCGAGCATCAATGACTTATACCCAATGACAGATCTGATGTTGCCACTTTTTGGTGAAGAAAAATAGTGATGGGGTAAAGAATTATTTAGTTAATTCTTAAGAATTATCTTTTATGACAAAATATAATGATATCCTAAAATGTAACGATAGCCAGTACTATTGCCTACGAAACTTATATGAGAAAAATATTTAGGTAAGTCTATGGAAAATATAAGCCTTAACCCTTTACTTAGCAGATGACAGATGTATTATAGATAGAAATGACGGAAAAGATTTTGACTAATTGAGAAAACCCTCTCTTTTGTTATCTATTCTCTATCACTATTTATAACTAACCGTACTAATTGTGTATCTTTTGACTGAACAAGATACCTTTCAAATTCAAATTACAATTGCTTTAATATAATCACGTTTTGATTGGTCTAATGACATATTCAAGTAAGAGTTCCTGCAAAAAAACAACTTAAAAAGGATTTTGATTGAATTTTTTTGATGTTAGAGATAGAAAATAGAGCTACTGGATCGTGACAAAAAAGAAAATATAAACTATTAATATACATATTTTTATTTCTTATTCCATATTAGTATCACTATCGGATGAATCATCATCATCAGTGACATTAATTAAAAATGTATCTGACATGGTTTCGATGCGATGGTCGAGATGGCACATTTGGTCTTCTTCTTTAATTACATGTGCGATGCATTTTTTCCATTTCTCGGGCGTCACATTGTTAATTCCTTGATGGAACAGAATTTTCACATCTTTAATTTTGAAAGTTTTATTGTTACAAGCTACGTAGTCTTTCACTTGTGCCCAAACCAATTCTATGGGGTTCAGTTCGCAGTGGTAAGGGGGCCAGCGTAAAACCGTGACGCCATGCATCGCTGCCATCTCGTCCACAGCATATTTTTCCTCAATATTACATGTGTTTGCCAATTCCAGCAAGGAAGCTTTTATCATCTCTGGTTGAAACTCGATGTTTTTGCTTTGTAGCCATTCCTGGATCCTTTTTTTGGTCCAGGACATCTTGGGCAATATTTCAAGTTTTCGGGAGTGGTAGGGGGCATTGTCCATGACCACTACTGCATTTGGTTTTAACTTTGGCAACACTCCCTTGAAGCACTCCTCAAAACAATCAGCGTTCATCTCTTGATGATAGTACTCCTTGCCGGTTTTGGCTTCGAAAACCATGAGGGAATTATCGACAAAGCCGTCCTGCCCTCCTACATGGCTAATTATAACTCGTCTGCCCTTTCCCGTGGGAGATTTCAACCCACTGGTTAAGCCTTTTAAGAAAGCCTGCCTGCCAGATTTAATGTCACCATCAGACCAGTCTTTCTTTTGCGTGTGACCTGAAATGAAATAAAAATAGGCTACCTGAATAAATTGTTTTATCGTAGGTATATAAATGTACAGTAAACGTTCATTGACTGAAATAAAAGCGTCTTGAAATGAGTTAGGTAGGTACCTTCATTAATCCAGGTTTCGTCTTGGTAATAAATTTCCCTTCCTTCTCTTCTATAATTCCTTATTTTGTGAAGGTATCTGTGACGCCATAAAATTATTTCTGGTTTGTCAATGAAGATACTTTTTCTGGTTTTTGTCACATACTTGAAGTTCAAGTGTTTAATTATCTCCCTCATTGTGCTCCAGGTAAAATTTGGCAGGTCAGGATCATCATTCACTGCATTGAGAACCTAAAACAAAAACAAAACGTATACCTTTAGTATATTATCTATTCTAAACCGTTTGGTTTTAAATGAATAATAGCTACCTGGAATATATTTGAATGCTAACAGTGTAAACAATAAATTTAATATATTACTCATTGTCAGTGTGCTTCAAAAATTTGTCAAGTGCCAGTCGGACTAACACACGGTGTTTTGTACTATCGTATTTTAAAAAAACAGCCAAGTGCGAGTCGGTCTCGCGCACCAAGGGTTCCGGACAAACTTATTGCTCTAACCTCTGTGCTCTAACGAAAATATAAACTCTGGATTGAGAGATCAACTTTGTTAATTATTTGTTGCTTTAGTGGTCAAAGAAATACAGATTCGGTGACACCTTTCCTGCCTAACAAGGCTCTTTAATGGCATGAGACACCACGCGCTGACTAATTAATGGCATTTGTAAATGACCTATTGCTAAGGTTAGAGGTTTTAAAATGTAAAACATATAATATTTCAGCCACTTTGATAAATTTCCAAAAACTGACTAAAAAAATAACACCCATAATAATCAACGTACCTGGTCAAACGGATTCAAGAAAATCGCTTGAGAAATGTGAAAAAAGTACATGTATTTCCGCCATTTTGAAAACAATCCAAAATGGACTCGACTAAACAGACGAATAAAAAATACGAACCTACTCACAAAACTTCACGATAATCGGTTAGGAAATGCGCCCTGTAGAGGTGAACAGCCGGACAGATGGACACACAAAAACATTTTTGTCCTCTAAGTGAAACAGAGGTGCTTTGCTCGCTCGCTCAATTAATAACTTACTGAATTAGATACTACTGTAATGTCCTATAAAATATAGGTAATAATAACATACAACATACCTTAGTAATGGTTGGAGGTTCGTTGTTGTAAAAAAAACCATGAATTTTTCGACGAATCGCCGAAAACGTGAAGTCATCCAACTTGTCTTTAAATGTTTTCTTAGGCCCTGGTTTTTCAGGAGACTTGAATTCAATATTCTCTTTCGACTCTTTTATATTGCTGAATACAGAGGTCTTGCCTATTCCCAGGATTTCAGAAAAACTTTGTCCACACATTTTTCCACATTAGGATGATCCGTAGGTAAGGGCAGCATTTTGGATTCTTCTCGAAATACGTATTTGTACGTGTTACGGATCATAGTCTTTTCTGTAAGACTAAAAGAAACCCGAGGTCTCTTTTTCTTCGGCGACAAACACTCCCTCGAAGTACTTGGTTGAGGGTCTATAACAAGCAAATCCAGAATAACAAATAACGAACAACAATAAACAAAACTTAACAAAAGTAACAAACACAACGTAACCGGAACAACAATAACAGCAAAATCACGACGAAACAAAGAACGCATTCGTGCACTCAGTCAGAAGAATGGGAGACGAATGAAGGGGGTGCTGTAAATCTGTTCCCCGAGTAGGATAAATTTCGTAAATTATCCCTTAGTCTCTTGTCTCTTTTGCTCGCGCATAAATTATAATGGATTCGCGCTCGCACAGTTGAATTGCGAGGATTTGCGAAGTTTTGTCGGAAGCCGACCGCAACTGCAGAGTGCAGACAGCACGTGGGTGGGAGACATAGACAGAGAGTAGTACCATGGAGTAACTTTACGAGTGAGCGTACCTAGGTACAACGCTCACTGTCACGCTCACTCGCGCGCGTCGTAACTATGTATTTGTGATCGCCGATGAAACCGATCGACTCGGTTGGCGATATCTTATAAATTATATATAATAATATGTGAAACCAGTAACCGGTAATTAATTTGTAATAATATATTTGAACGAGTGAGCAAAGCGCATGAAGTTCTGTCTAAGAAAATAGAATTTATATAAGCTCAAAGGAGGAAAAAGAGTAGTATCTAATTCAATAAAGAAAGTAGTACAAAAATCGAAAAAAATTCAATTCATACATCGTATTGAGAAATCAGACAACATAGTAAAAACCATGTGGCAAATAGTAAAAGAATGCACAAATAAACTTTCAAAAAAGAAAACTAAAAACGTGACATTAAAACACAACGAAGACGTAATTGAAAATCCTTACTCTGTCGCAAATCTATTCAATTCTTATTTTATATCAGTAGGGCAAAGCAAATCAACAAATGAATGTGATGTACTAAAAGGAAGACCAGTTATTGTACCTGCTGAAAATTCAATATTTATCCGACCTGTGGACGAGTGCGAAGTTTATAACATTATTCGTAAACTAAAAAACAAAAACAGCTTTGGTTTCGACCAAATCCCACCAATTCTAGTCAAACATTGCGCAGATGAATTATCTTCTCCCCTTATGCACCTAATTAACCAGTCGTTCACAGAGGGTGTTGTACCAGATCTATTAAAAATATCCGTCGTAAAACCTATACACAAGAAAGACGATAAATCTGATAGTGGTAACTACCGTCCTATAGCACTCCTGCCGACATTTTCCAAAGTATTTGAGATGGCTATGTCGGTACGGCTATACTCTTTTTGTGAGAAATACAAAATCTTAAATGAATGTCAGAATGGCTTCAGAAAAGATCATTCTACAACCTTAGCTGTGTATAAATTTATAAACGAAACCTTAAACATAATAAATGCCAAAAAGTATGCCATAGGCCTCCTGCTCGATATGAGCAAGGCCTATGATAGAGTGTCCTATGAGATATTACTACAAAAACTACATGGTATAGGAATCAGGGGTAAAGCATTCAACTGGTTCGCCTCCTATCTGAGAAATCGAAAACAAGAAGTTGAAATTGAACATATTGATAAGCAAACTGGTTTCATAACGAATATAAAATCCAGTACATCTGATGTTACGCAATCTATTCCTCAGGGAAGTGTAATTGGATGCATCCTGTTCTTAATATATATTAACGATTTGCCAAAAATTATAAATAACAAATGTGTCCTATTTGCCGACGATCTGTCTATAGTCTTTCCCTGTGAAAACAATATTGATCTTAAAAATAGTTTAGATGATATCCTTAACAATATTACTAGCTGGCTAAAAGATCACAATTTAACATTAAACTTAAAAAAAACGAAGCTCATGCAATATAAGCCATGTCAAAAACAAAACCTAGATATTGAATATAAATATGATGATACAAAAATTGATACTGTAGATACTTTTCTTCTGTTGGGGCTTAATATAGACACCAATATCAACTGGAAAGCTCACATCCAAATAATATCCGCTAAACTTTCAAAATTTACATATGCACTAAATGAACTTAAAAGGTCTACAGACGCTACAACAGCCATCTCAGCCTATTATGCATACGCCCATGCTTGGCTGAGCTACGGAATAATACTGTGGGGAAACAGTACTGATGCACCCAACTTATTTATTCTGCAAAAGAAGTGCATCAGAATTATAAATAATGTAAATAAAATGGACAGCTGTAAACAGCACTTTATCGACCTTAAAATTCCAACACTTGCATCCCTATACATTTTAGAAATATGCAAATTTGTAAAGAAAAATCAACATCTCTTTTCTCTTTCAAAAGATAATTACACCAAACCATTAAATCTAAGAAACCGAAATAAACTAGCACTACCCACTTCAACACTTAAAATTCATAGTACAGGTACTCGTGTTATGGCAGTTAAGATATATAATAAGATACCTACAAATATTTTAGAAGAAAAGATCTTTAATAATTTTTTTAATAAGTTAAAGCAATATAGACATAGAAGAAGGTTATAGACATTAATACCTACAAGCTTTATAGTTATTACATTAGTTTTTAAGTTAATATCCTTTAAGTAATTTTGTTACAAAATTGCAGTGCCCTTACAGGGCTCATATCATGGATCTATACCTTATTGTAAGAACTGTTGTACCACATGAAGCAATAAACTGATTTGATTTGAGAATGGTAAAAAAAACAGGAATTACTGAGATATGGGTCACGAGTTCAAAGTTCGTGGCGAACTATTAGTTTATCAGATACTTATTGTAGTCTAAGATATTGACCAAATTCTAATTCTCTTTAGAATTAATGAGAACATAACTATCAAACTGTAGATGGCAACATTATTTCGAGTGATGCTGTCAGTTTCCCTAGTTTAATTACCAATTAGACTTTAGATCACCTCTATGCTTAGATCGTAGTGGGAGTCTACCTACTCTATCTATGCTACTCCAATAGGTCTTTGTGCTACTCTATCTACGGCTCATCAATGGACTTCACAGACTATCACGACAACGATGACATTAGAATTTGGTCTATGGCTTATAGGGTTGGCTTACTAATTCCGGAATATTCCGGATCTCACATAATTTGTGTCCGCATTGTATAGAAACAGGTAAAACAAAATTTTCGATCTTTGGTTATGAGAAGCTCACTAAATTCTCAAATTCAAGTTTAATTTTGATTATATATATAATTTGCAGCAAATATTAATAAAACGAAATTTATGAGCCTGGCCACTTTTGGGCTATACGTGGCATGCCATGAACAAACTTCCACGTTCGCCGCCATTTTGACATCCAGCAGATTGTAGTGATTCTGAGAAAAGTGAAACGTTTTTTCTTGCAAATAGAGACTGTTTCTTCCGAAAATGTAAGTCAATCTGAGTATTATTTGCGTGTTTACAACAAGAATCTGTTTTATAGTTAAAATCTAGTATAAAACGTTTGCGTTAGCCAATTATCGAGTGAGGGTGGTCACCGCTGCTGCTAACAGTAGTGGCGGCGTACCTACGTATCTCTGTTAAGTATCTACTTTACCACACGCTGAGAATTAAAAGCTGCATCTTTCATTGGCAATTCCAGTGTTAGTAACAATTTGTGGAGTATTTTATTGTGATGAATGTGGATCTCTACATTGTCAAGTAGTGGTGACTTGCCATGTCATTATCATCGAAGTGTGGACCGTGCCACTGTCGTGTGACTCAGAGCTGAATTGTGTAAAATTTTCTCTTCCAGAAAACATAAAAAGGCTGCAAAATGGGGAACATGTTCGCCAATTTATTTAAAGGCCTATTTGGCAAAAAGGAAATGAGAATATTGATGGTTGGTTTGGATGCTGCTGGTAAAACCACAATTTTATACAAATTGAAATTAGGCGAAATTGTTACAACAATTCCTACTATTGGTGAGTTCCAATCCTATCTAATTAATCAATTAATTGAGTAAGTAAGTTGGTAAGCATGAGTCATTGTTCTTCTACAAGTCATACAAATTCTTATCATTTGCTGGGTCAATGTTTCCTAATTAATTGCCATTGAGATCTCCACTGCAAGCCCAATCCCATAACCAGTTGCTGATCCACTGGACTATATAATAAGCAAGAATTTATTTACTGATTTATAAGAGTAATGGACTTATGTGATGAAACATTTGGAAAACATTATGGAATTTGAGTAGGTGCTCAAGTATCTCAGTTTTTATAAAGAAAAGCTAATTTACTAGGCCAAATGTCATCTATTTAATTAGGTCTTTATCTGAACGACCTGAACAATGAGAATAACCTAATGATTCATATTTAGAAAGTGCCATATTTAAGATCTTAAGTTCCAACTTATTGTAGTCACATTCACAACTTTTCTAGGTTTTTTTGCTCTTGTGAGGAAGAATTAAACTATAAAAAAATTTTGTTAACAAGAAACAGCTCCGGTCAATTCAAAATTCACTGCGAACAGTTATCTCTGGTGATTGCCTAGTCTCTACATTGCATGGGGCAAATTTACAGTAGTGAGTTCATAAAAACATAATTGAATTGAGTTACATAATTATAAAAATTCCTTCACAACAGGAAAATCTTTATATACCTATGTCTTACTCAATCAATCCACTGCTGGACATAGGCCTCCCTCAAAGTCCTCGGCCATAATCATCTAGGCACTACCAGCAGTCTGTTATTAATATTAATAAATAAGTGTTATTAATAAAACCCAAACACAAATCAGTGACAGGACAATGTCAGAATACCCTTAGCAAATGATGGCCTCAAGTACACAGCTTAATCCCTATTGATTGTGTCTTGATAGATTGTATAAAGTATTTGGTTTGGTTTTCAGGGTTCAATGTTGAAACTGTAGAATACAAAAACATCAGTTTCACTGTGTGGGATGTGGGCGGTCAGGACAAAATTAGGCCACTGTGGAGGCATTATTTCCAGAACACACAGGCAAGTTCACTCCGTACCAATTTATTAATGTTGTTGTTATTTAGAATTGGATTCTTGTATAGAATAAACTACAGATTTGATTCTGATTGAAAGACTACTATTACATGAATGTTTGAGTGTTAAGTTTCTAAGTATTAATTTGAAAGTGAAAGTGAAAGTGAAAATATTTATTTACCATAAAATCAATTTTTACATCATACAAATCAATAAATATGTATTATTTTTATGGTAAAAGGAAGGGGCTGCGCTGTTTTTCAGCGTCAGTTTCAGGGGACGGGCTGAAAACCAGCGTCAGTAGCGCTGGTTTTCAGCCCGTCCCCTTTATTCGTATTTTAAAGAAATCTCTAATTGCACAAAATAATTTAACAATGCGAAATACAGTCCAATGCACCAACCATTTTATAAAAAATATGACATGGTTTACAATATACAAACTTATGATGAATAAATTTATTAAAATAATTCTTAAAAGAGCAATAGAAATTAAATTTGATTGAAACTAAACAGAATATAAATTGATTAAATTATTATTATATTAATTATATAAATAGTAATGTGAGCAATTTAGGATTTTTACAATGATCAAATATTGATCAGCCTTCAGATGCTGGAAAAGTTAGGTTAGAGAGACTGATAAATAGTTAGGCAAGTCTAGTCCATCAAAATAATTTTGTCTTGTATCTCTAGATATTGCTGTACAGCCAATTGGTATGGGAGTAAAAGTTATGTGAAAAAAAACCTTATCAATCAAATTGGATCTGTTTGCTATCTCAGATGCTCAAGTGCACTGCATTATTATGCAATACAATTTAGTTTTTCTTATGTTATTACTGCTTGCTAGATTTATTGCAAATTGAGTCGTCGACTTCAATTATGAATTTTGTAATCCTTGTTATTAACAAAATTTTCTTTTCGTAACTTATACTTTTAATCATGCTGTGCACATAAGCTTAGGGCTATGGACATAAATATATATAAATAAACTATGGAGGTAAATTGTTACTTTGTTTTTATTGTGTAATACTGTCTGTCAACTATTTTGTGTGCCAAATAAATAAAAAGAAAATTACAGGATGAGTCCATCAAAATTTTTATTGTAACATATTACAGTTAATGGATTTTGGCAATTCATGCTTTGTAATTTCAAATTTACAGTCGTGTGAAAGGGAGAACAGCAGTTGATTGGTGCTACAGGGAAAGTTTTAAGGGAATGCTCGTGTAGTCTTAGTGAATAATGATATTAATAAAATGAATGGCATAATATTTTGTAGGTAATTACTATGGTCAACCTTTGGTTCCAAACTTTAGTTGGTGAATTAGATTTTTCTTTCTCATTAAAAATTTTAAACAGTTAAGAATATATAATCCAGTATGCATAAACAAGTAAAAACCCAATTGAGTTACCAATCATGAGACGTCTCAACTTTGTAAAGTGAAGTCATTTTTGGTTAAAAAAAATTGTTTTTGTTTAAACTATTGTCATGGCATTATAAATCGTAGTAAGAAAGCCCCTTAAAAATGTGTCAAATAAAAATCTAATCAGTTTTCTATTGGACATTCCAGGGTCTCATCTTTGTAGTAGACAGCAACGATCGGGAGCGCATCGGCGAGGCGCGCGAGGAGTTGATGCGAATGCTCAGCGAAGACGAGCTCCGGGATGCCGTGCTGCTCATATTCGCCAACAAACAGGTGAGGTATCCTTTGCAATGCTTGCAATTACCGTGGTTTTATAACTTTAGAAAAGCAGAAGCAGTGGCAGCAGCAACTATGGAGTTTTTAGTACTTTTTTCAACACAACTACATTATATCTGGATTCTTAAGCCTAGATTGACTTATTTGTTAATACTGGTATCAGTCAGAAATTAGCTGCAGCGTATGGACGTCCTTTGTCTGGATTGATGACCCTCTGCGAAATTGAGTGTGATGTGGTGCTTGGGCCGCATTCCATAAAACTACAAATAATAGTTTATTATGACAATTCAATCTATGTGGCGTTTTTGAGTCTTCTTACTTTTTAATCTGTGGATGTAAACGACTTAGCAATGTACATCGAAGTCATAGTAAACCATGAATGTGCAGTAAAATTACTGGCACGATTGTCTCAGTAGACTGCATTTAATGAAGCAAGCAATATCTAAGGCTGGCCTTACATGGCCCAAATGGCTATGTTAAGGGGTTCCATAAAGTAACACCAGCGCCACCAAGGGAAAAAAATCATATCAATCTCTCGATCATGTTAATAAAGATTCTTAGGACCAATGGCAGTGAACCTAAGGCAAAAATCATAGGACTAGATAACATTAACGCTAAAAACGGCCGTTTTTGGCATAAATGGGACCTTTATCTTAGGTTTTTGGTTGTGGGTGCTAAAAATCATTATTAACATGATTAAGAGACACTTTTTGGAAAAAAAGCTAATGTAGGCTTAGTTAGTGACGATCCACTCGCGTGGCATGACAACGTATGTGATTAAAGTTAGCGTAGAAGTTTAATCTTTTCACAGCGTCAAGGGACTAGTTAGCGGTGGTATCTTATTGGGTAGAACATTTGTCTCGGAAGCGAGAAACCCAGGTTTGACTTTGACTTTGTTTTATAAGTTATGTACATTTGTGAAGTTGTAGTAGCAATAACACTCGCTAACAGCGAAGAAAAACATCGTGTGGAAACCTGAGTGTCTGAGCTACTCCGTACCACAGCGCTTGCAATCGCCAATCCGCGGTGGGCACGCGTGATGATTAAGCCCATACTCTCTCCCTGAGAGAAGGCCTGTGCCCTATAGTGGGACGTATAAAGGCTGCTTATATAAGGGACTGTAGACCTGAGTATAATTATGGTTTTAATTTCAACTCGGTACCTCCACGCGTTTCCGGGATAAAGGTTCTTGACATAGACGAACGGACGGACAACAAAGTGATCCTATACGGATTCCGCATTTTCCTTTAGAGGTACGGAACGCTAAAAAGAAAGTAATGCCTCTCTCGGAGTCTCTAGGTAAAACACTATTTAACTTTAGTGGGTGTTTTAACTTTTTGTGATTTATAACAATATTAAAAACCTATTTAGAGGCTAAATAGGTTTGTTCTCAGCACGGATTAGAGCAACAAAAAGAATGTAATGATTTATAACAAGTTCGAGCTAAAAGGCGGTTGTTTTCTTTAATGTCATTACGCATTTCATTCATTCTTGTGTTGTGTTGTAAATTCCTAAAAAAAGATATCCTTAATGTAAGATGAAGAAAAGTGCACCTACTTTTGGGGTGGCAACTGTCAAAAAAATTAAAATGGAGGATGTCCCGTTTTCTTGACTATTTGTATGGGAAAAGCACAATATTTGTAATTACATAAGCCCGAGAGATATGTGTAGTGTCTTTTTTGAAAAAAATCAGTGCCTACGCATTTACTGCTCAGTTTGCAATAGAAAAACTGGCTCCTAAACCATTTGGAGGAAGTAAATCGACTATCAAGAAGTCAATTGGTTATGATTCTAGTAAACAAATACCAAAAAAATATATCTATACAGGTAAATACAAATAATACTAATGAAATACATTCAGAATCATAGTTAAAAGTTATGTTTTATCATCCTTGTTTGTTTTCTGGTCCGCATCTTTCACACTCGTTAAAAAAACGGAGACAGTGTTTAGGTACCTACGCTGTTAAACCTAAAACTAACTAAAAAACGATAAATTATCTATCATATTATTGACTACAGAACGAAGCGAAATATTATTTATCATATTATTCACTACAGAACGAAAGGAAAAGTTCGTTGGTGGATGAAAAACAAACATAAAATTAATAGAATGCTACATGGTAGTGAGAGACTAATAGAAGACATGAGATAGGAAGCTGCTGATGATACAATAAAAAAATCAAAAGAATGGCGTCGGATGATTTCGAATCTTTAAAATCATTGAGCCTTTAAAAGCATTAACGATTTGTTTTGATAATCACTACATTTACTGTTCCATAAAAATTGTTCGTCATCAGCCATTTGACGCCCACTGCAGGACATAGGCCTCCTTCGTAGTTTTCATAACCATGAAGGGTTTTGCCATAACAAGCGTGGCAGGCGGGTTGGCGATCGCAGTATGCGGTTGGAATCTCAGGAAGACGCTGCTGCCCGTCTCCTGGTAATGAATTTCCTTAGTCGCCTTCTACGACATCCACGGAAGGAAATGGAGTGACCCTATTCTTAATCCGGCGCCACACCGACAAAAATTGTTCAGTACCATATCATCTAATTAAAGTACGAAAATTGTTGTCCATGTTTTCGCCGCGCGATCAACTAAAATACGTGAGATTCGTTCCAACTGCGCGCGCATAACGCACTGACACTCCTTTGCCGCACCGTCAAAAACTGACATGACTGGTTCGGTTCGTCGCGCGGCACGTCGAGCGGGCCAATATTTACCTCGCGCGGCGGCACAGTACCCATAGTGCGCGGCTGCCACTCGAGGCAAAGTTCGATAGTTTGCCGCGCGAGAACGATACGCACCTTAATGTCAGTCGAATGTCGTATATCTGAATAATGAACGTGAATGATGAGAAAAAAATGCCAAGATTGAAATTACTACTATAGCCACTTGGGTTAACTGTAGGGCCCTCGCCAAATGATGTCTATAGTGTGCCTAATATACAAGAGACGATATTGTGTTTTTTACATTTGCAACAAAAACGCGAACGTCCGTATAGCCTCCTACAGGCGTGCAGCAGTACTGCTCTGCTAACCGCGAAGGTCGTATCTGAGCCTGTTCAGCATAGCAGATGGGGCTTTTCGACTGAGCAGGGCAGAGTAAGTGACGCTACGTGTGTTGCAGGATCTGCCGAACGCCATGAACGCGGCGGAGATCACGGACAAGTTGGGCTTGCACTCGCTGCGCAATCGCAACTGGTACATCCAGGCCACCTGCGCCACTTCCGGCGACGGCCTCTATGAGGGCCTCGACTGGCTCTCCAACCAGCTCAAGAACGCCAACCGCTAACCACACGTGCGCAATACACACACAGACAAAATCTGATTATGAAAAGAGACTATGGTTTAAGATATGTTAACTTTATTTGCTAAAATACAATGTATTATTGTGCGGAATCTTAAATGTATTACTGACGCGTCGGCCGGAGACCGAGCTCACCTCACACTGCGTTTGTAACGAAACTTTCTAAGCATATTAAGTTGCGCCATAGGAGTTTTCAATGGGGTAGCCAGCTGAAGAAACTGGGTCCACCACAGGTCCCTCCTAGCCAATCAGCAGTTCAGTAATCTTAGTAAAATTGTCACTTTTGCTAGTTTTTACGACGATGGCGGCTGGCGTCCTCAGTTATGTGTTCCGTTGGCAACCCTATTGCACAGTCAGTGTTGCGACGTCCGTACTTACAGCAGGGGCCAGTCCGTGTGGGGTGAGTTCGATCACTGTCGACGTTGAACAAAATATAGTGTGTAAAGTTATTGCAAAATTACATATTTTTTGTTTATAACAATCGGTTAACGGAGTAACGAAACTGATGTACACAACTGAGTGATCGCGCATTGTGATGTGGATAGGTATGAAGCTGACACGTGATAAAGTGAATCACAGCGTAACATGTTTTATATGTATACTGTATGTGGAATAAGTTGTCTTAATAAAGTATTTAAAGTTAATTCACTTTTTACGACTTTAATTTTTAGATTGTAGTGCGAGTCCCGTTGGGCTCACCTTACTAGGCCTCCATTAAGCTCGCGGGCTCGCCGAGTCTTGCGTCACGTCTCGGTGGTGCTGAGCATCTTACTGATGTATTGTCATGTCACTGTGTTCTGTGTTGCCATATCGATGGAACCTGTCTCAATTGCGACTCCGCTGGTCTTAGTCGCACCCTATTCACATCGCACTGGCGGACAAAAATATTTAATATCTGTTTCGATTGTACGATAATAATGGTCAAGTTAGTGTGCGTATTCCACTTCTTATTTGAACGACTTATATTGTATGATGATAGTTTATTTTATGGAGTTAATTAGAGTAAGCTGTTATGTATTTACATGGAGCGTGTCCGAACACGCTCGGAGCGACCCTCCGTGGCATCCCCGGGTCGTGACGATGGCATTTACATTCTTCTCATGGCGAACAGAGATTATTCTTAAATGTAATTTTAGGTACATATATTTAGATAACACGTAAATTTTCGAGCCGTCTCCCTGTGTACGGGGAAATGCTCGGAATTGTCGGTGGTATTTCGCTCTTACACAATTTATTATAACTTAGCATTTTTATAATAATTTAGAAGAAATTGTTAAACACAATTCGAAATACTTTGATACTTCGGTGGGAGTTTTATAATTTTTAACTTGAAATTGATACAATAAAAATCTGTGACATTCCGGTTTGTCTAATGCTGTATTATGGAATAAATTATCCTTACCAATATATGACTTTTTTGCTTTAAAAAATCCTTGATTCAAACAAGATTGGCTTTATAGATCTGTAGCAAATTCTACCCAGTACAAAAGACAAACGCAAGCAGAAATTTTAGGGCTCTTTTCACCGAGAGAAAATTTACCTATTAAAGAGATAGATAGATAAATTTACCTCTTCTGATACTTTAAGAAGAAGAATACTCGTAACATAGTTTTTTTTCTATAGTTTTTTTTCTATCTCAACTGCGCAACTATGGAACGAGCTTCCTCACTAACTTCAAGAAAGCCCTTCTATAACATCTTTCAAGAAGAGATTAAAAGAGCACTATCTTTCTAACCTGTCACAGTTACTAGGGATATGTACGTTAAAGTATATGTAAGTATATTATCTTGTTACTTATTTATGTAGTTATAAATATTTTCTCCCTTCTTACCGTTATCTCAGTTTAAACACCCTATACTAAGGTTGGCTGGAAGAGATCTCGCTTAGAGATAAGTTCGCCTTTGTAACAATGCTATGTAATTATGGTTTGCAATAAAGAATATGTAAGAATAGAGACGTATGCCTTCTTACCCAGCGCATTACCAAGCCACTACCACAGAGAAAATAATCACTAGCCACTACTGGGCCCCGCTCATAAATCGACAATTGTCGTAAACTTAACTGTCATTTTCGCTAAACCGACCAATTGAACATGGAACAAGGCAATGGCACTAATGCGAAAATGGACCATTGTAATAAACTTAATTGTCACTTTCCTAAACTGACCAATGGAAGAAGACAATGGCACTAATGCGAAAATCGACAATTGTAATAAACTTGAAAATGCCCAATGGAACATGGAACAAGGCAATGGCACTAATGCGAATAAAGGAATCGCTAGGTTGGGCGGGCGAAAATAACTGGACATTATTTAGTTAGGAACCTATGACAGTAAAGTAAGCCTACGTCTGATTCAGAACTTCATCCATTTTTGAAGTCGGTTAAAAAGTCAAGAGTCATCTTCCAGAGCTAGATTAATAATGTAGGTACCTATTTCTTTTTTTTATAAACAGTAAATTTTTTATTATTTTTTTTTTCTTTAAAGTGGCTTCATTTTATTTTAAGTGGCTTCATTATACAGATTAACCGTGTCACGTTTTAAGATTGTATAAAAATTTACTAACAAGATTCAAACAGATGCTTATTGGAATGAACTCAATTTATTGGAAATGGTAATTATGGTTACTTACTGAAACATCGGATTTCAGGTTTCAATAACAAGTTGATTATAATAATATGTAGGTTTAATGCCCTGCTGGTGACTTGAACAAAATCGTAAGAGCAATTTTTTTTATTGGTTACTAGCAGTGCTTGCGACTACGAGTTCGCGTGGTAAACCGATCAGCCAATGTGTCAATATGTCTACCCTGAAGGGCCATTCCTTATAGTAAATACGTGTATGGTCCATTGTAAATACTTACTAGTAAAAAAGTTTTCGCAATCGGATAAGTACCTACTTCTGGAGATTATCCTCTACATACCAACTTCCAAACATATAAACTTACAAACTTTACCTCTTTATAATATTATCGTAGAATTGACCTAATCTAAAGTCCGAAGAATTCCAAGTCACATCGAAATAGAAATAAGAGTCGAAATAGGTCCATGCCGAGTCAAAGTCATTTGTTCAAGTTATTTGTCGGGCATTATACTCGACTTCCTAGTTTCTAGGCAACTGAAAACCTATTTCAGGACTATCAGAGTTCATTTGAAGGAGTTTGTGTAAGAGCTTGAAATATGTCTGCGACGTTTAAAATAGATAGCAGTGTAGTCTACCGAATTTAGTTTATGTTTCAAACAAAACATGGAAAATACTCACACGGAGCGTGTATTAAATTAATTTATCTGTTTATTTGTGCGTTCCAGAGATTTAAAATATAGAGTTGTACGATTAGTTGGGCCAACTGCCAAATCTAGCTCTGCACCAGATATAATTCGCGAAATTATTTAGAATCTCTTCAGCATGTCGCGCGCGACCGACGCACGGCGATGTGGGTATTGGTACCGACAGGCAATATATTAATTACATCGGCGTACCACTCAAAGGAATCAAGAAAGTTGTAACTTTCTTATGACTTGTCACTACGGTACACCCCATGTGTTGCATTAAGGACTTGTGGAACTTATTCTACTCATCAATACGAACAAATTTTATTGGGATCAAGTCTGAAATCGCGAAAAAATATAATAATAAAAACTTCTATACAATCACTTGTCCTAGTCCCAAACTAGGATACCTGTGCTATGCTAAACAGGCAAAAATATCACAAACATGTTCAAACTTGTACAAATGTACGGCGGCCCCCAGTGGGAATCGAACATACGACCGTCTCACTTTTCCTTCAACAACTCTCCATCGTCGGCTGCCTGGAAGAAATTGCTATAGGCAATAAGGCCGCCAATTGTACTGAATTTTTGTAAACATTTCATGTTTGTGTTGTTCCTGGTACAATAAAGAATATTCTTATCTTATCTTATCTAACGACCTCCGGCATGGTAATCAGACGTGATACCGCTAGACCAACGAGGCAGTTCCATGATATCTGCTCTAGCGAGAGCCCTCATGAGTTCTACCGGACCCTTCTGCAATATTCTGTATAAACCAAAATAAATTATGTAGTGTCGCTGTTACAAATAACTTTATAAATGAAACTAAATAGGCAATATAATGTTAATAATAGGGGTTAAAGTATGAAATTGCCGTTTTATTGCAATAGGTTCTTTGAATTGACATAGAATCTTCATGGTTTGAGGTTTTCGAATGAAACTTTTTTCAAATGGTTTCTATGATGTTCTTTTTTTAAAAAATGTGAAACATTTGAATATCGACTTTCAATTGTTTTTGTTATTCAATTTAGACAAGAAAGATGGATACTGCGAAAATTCGAGTGATTTTTGAATACGAGTTCCGACGCGGAACTAACGCGGCAGAAACAGCCCGCAATATCAATGCTGCGTTTGGAGAGGGGTCTACTAATGAACGCACCGTGCGTTTTTGGTTTAAACGCTTTCGTGATGGAAATTTCGACTTAAAGAACGAGCCACGAAGAAGACCGCCCACACAGGTGAATAACGATGAATTAAGAGAGATAGTGGAAGCCCTAGTCAAACTACCCAGGAATTAGCGGCATGGTTTAACGTTACCTTACCCACAATATTGACTCACTTGCGTCAAATCAATAAAATAAAAAAATACGAAAAATGGGTGCCTCATAATCACTCGAATTTTCGCAGTATCCATCTTTCTTGTCTAAATTGAATAACAAAAACAATTGAAAGTCGATATTCAAATGTTTCACATTTTTTAAAAAAAGAACATCATAGAAACCATTTGAAAAAAGTTTCATTCGAAAACCTCAAACCATGAAGATTCTATGTCAATTCAAAGAACCTATTGCAATAAAACGGCAATTTCATACTTTAACCCCTAATACTCAAGTAAGTACCTATGCCTATGCACATGAACATTATGTAAAAGCCGGTCTCTATTCTTATTGTTTTTTGTTTTCATTTTAACATCGAAATTTTAACTACGTTTTCTACCAGTTATCAACCTTCATATTTTTTTCGCTGCAAATTCACCAGTGACGTAACTAAATAGAGTGCACATGCGTGTCGTCGAATGCATGAGGATGTATTAATAATTGTGTACTTTGCCCGTTATATTATATTGTATTTATTTTTAGCATTTTTGTTGTATTGTGTATAAAATGTTGATGTCTTGTTTTGAGTATTGTGTCGTTAATTTTTTTTTCTATGGAAAGTACTTAGGTATTACTTCTGAGTGACCCTCATCACCGGCTATTTCACACAGCAGTTTTACGCTCAGATGTACGAGTATCCTGAAAAGGGCAGCTGGCTGTAAGGTACCTGGGTACACTAAACGTATCTATGTATTTTGTTGATTTTGTCACTAACAAGTATACTGTACTTTGTTTAATTAAAATATATCGATACATAAATTCACATATAGTCGACAGCACTCAGACCTTCGTAAAGGTTGCTTAGCTCTCGTCTGTACTTGTATACAATTTTAATAAATCCTTTGAAAAATACATTAAACCGCTAAAAAACAGGAAGCGGTGTCGGTAGAGCGCGGCGTGCGCGGCGTGTGCCGGTGTCGGCTGGGGGCGGGCGGCTGCAGTTTTCCCCGCCCGCGCGCGCGCCGCGTTTTCCGCAAGGGGCCCGCCCCCGCGCGCCGCGGCCGGGAAATCGCGCCGCGCCGCGCTCGACTCAGTCCCGCTCGGTCGCCGCGCTACCACGACGCCTGCGAGCTGCGAGACGCGCGCCACACTCGCGAACCTCCGCTCCAATCGAACGCTCGCCCGCACGTACCGAAAGCGCGCGGCGAAAATAGTGAGCTCGCGGCCGGGAGCGTGTACCCTACCGGCGGTACTGCACGCCGCGTGAAAGAAGCAGTGCGATGCTGTGGGCGCTGGCGCTGCTGGCGCTGGCGGCGCCGCTGCTCCCCGGCGAGGCGCGCCGCCACGCGCCCGACCTGCGCGAGGAAGAGCCGGCGCGCCGCAGCACCCGCCCCGCCGGTGAGTGCCGCTGCCGCCGTGCCAACACTCCCACCACCTGCAATTAAATGCCCATCAATCACCACCCGCTGCATCTCATCCCGTCTATATTCGTCTATCTGCATCGAACGTACGTGTCATGCGCTCGCCGTGCTTCAAGCGATCTGGCACGTGTGTTTATGTAAATAATTGCATTCCGAGCTAGTCCGGTGGACTGATGTGCTTAATTAAAACATACGTAAGCAGTAGGTAAAGCACTGGGAAGACCCATCCGACGCTATAGAGAAGCGGAGCGATCGCTCACTTAGACATCCAACGGGCCGTGTTGAAACAAAGTTTATCGGTACAATTATATATCTTTACGTTATCAGAAACAGATAGGTACGTAGTGTCGGCGCGATGGGATAATAAAAACAATACCACGTGAGTGTAGAGTCCGATTGGTTTACGGTTCGATTGATCGTCAATGTCAAGTCCCAGAGAGCTGTGTCAGCGATCAGTTTACTTGTGGGAGATATCTAATGATAAATCTTTTATCGGGCAAAGACTGCTGGGTGCATGCACCTAGGTACCAGCAAGATTATTGAATTGAATAATATTTTTTGTTATGTAGTCACCACCTAATAATCCTTTCCTCACTAAAGAAGAAATGATAAGCAATATCTACCTAAGTACTTATTTGGTTTGGCCCTATCCTTAATGTTTGATCAACTCTATCAATATATCACGTTCGTAATTGTAGGGAAGAGCCGTTTGAATTTTCAAGAAATACCTTCATGAAAAAGCTCAACAAATTAACGGTCTTATTTATAAAAACGAGATTCCTCTAAAACACTTCTCAGAGGCGTTTAAACAATCTACGGTACGTCTTTCCCTATATAGCAGACTATTTAAACTGACTCTGATCAGTGTTTTAAGGAATCGTATTTTTATAAACAAGACCGTAAGTGTATGCTAAACGGCCTCATTTATAAAAAAACACGATTACTCTAAACAACTCCTCAGTTTTAAGGAGTCTTGTTTTTATGAAAAAAAAACCGTCAGTGTATGGTGGTACTTTCTGATATAACTATCATAATGTAGATTATGTGATATTTCATAAACATCCAATAAGTATTAAAAATCAATTAAAATGCAAGAATGTAAGGTTTGTGGACGATTGACTTTAGTGCCCGGAACGCATTTTTAATGGAAAATACTGCCCTCCTAATCAATATTGAATTACAATTACTTATTTTAGTAATGAGCATCACGAAAATGCTTTCATTATACAAAGTAGCTATGTGCACTTACCATTAAGCTATACAAAAGTAAGTAGGTTGGTTATAGGTAGTTGTACAGGGTGTAACAAAATCCTCGCAAACACAGGATCCCTACTAGTCAACCATCATCATCATCATCAGCCATTTGTCGCCCACTGCAGGACATAGGCCTCCCTCATGGTCTTCCAAGCTTCCCGGTCTTGTGCCGCCCGCATCCAGCGACTCCCCGCGACCGTAACCAGATCCGTCGTACAGCTTGTCAATACTTACACATAATTTTACAATAACTTTACTAGGATAACTTCAAAATGCATTCTTCCAAAAAACGGCCGTTTTGTGCGAAAATGTATTGGGTGCCTAAAGGCCTAGGTTATTCTTGGCCCTTGTAGGTTCTAGCACAGAGGTTCTAGAAACGTTTATTGAGATGATTTTTTTACAAATCATACTATAGAAGAATATGTTATTAAAAAAGAAAGATTTAAGTTCTATATAAGTAGGTATAAGTTACAGAGAAAACCTTTTCCCGTTAAAAACTACTTTTTACTGACGAAAGCAGTCAAAACTACTCTCGACCGAGACCATCGGTGAAAACTAGTTCTGACTGAAATATATTGGTCAATAGTTAGGACACAATTATCAGTCCACGGTAATTTTGTCCAAGACTGGCAGTTAAAATTAATTTTGAGAAGGAGCAAGTACTTATTTTGTAAAAAAAGTATTTGATGTTTTGAAAAATGTTTATTGCCTATGTTTTATGTACTTTAAAATCAGTCAACGTCATCTCACATGCGTTAACTACGAGTAAGTACCGGAAAATAATGTTAAAGATGGTACGAGTAAACAGGTTAAATTGAAGAAGAACATACAACATACAGTATTTTTCTTACTGATATTTCACTACAATGGTATATAATTGTAATGTTATTTCACTATCCTACTTCACTTTTTAAGAGTTTTGACTTCAAGAACTTTAAACTGACGAAAGTAGTCAAAACAACTTTTGACTGACGCTATCGGTTAAAACTAGTTTTTACTGCTTTCATTAGTTAAAAGTGTCGACCGGGATTTAATAAGTACTATAATAGGATTATGTCTTATCGGTAACTACGAAAACTTTTAAGGACTTCCAGTTGCGTAAGCAAAAAATCATATTTTGCAGTCACTAGTTTTCTTGATCTCAGAAAATTTAGATCAGATAGAATCAAAAAAATGAGATAGATACTTAAATTAAATTAAAGAATTATAAAGCTCGTGGGAAATTAACGTTCAGATTAAAAATAAAAAATTAATTCACAGGGTAAAAACTGCTGTAACAAGCAGTTTATAAGTAAATTAATCTTAAATTAAATCACCTACGACGAAGAATTTAGTACTTAGGTACCTAATTAATAGAAACTTTGTTTTTCTTCCATCTTCGAATTAAAACTTTTCTGCCGTACCTAAGCACAAGTAACTAAGACTCACCCGTAAAAAATAAACAGCAACGGTTTTTAAAGCAGGAGTATTTGTTATTGTTGCATTCCTTCTACCAAATTGTAAAGCCGTTGGTATCACCAATCGATTCACTTCTGAACCTAGCTAGGTACATACGCACATAGTTTACTTATTTAAACACACACCAAGGACAATTTTAAATCAGAAAAAGACAGCTCTGGATGACTCACTTTGCTCCAGACTTTCATTCATTTTCTAGACAGGAGAAAAGCTGTTGCCAAGACATCTCAGAACGAGTGCGTGCCAAAAAGTTGTACTTACCTACAATCTACGAATAAGAGGAAAAAACTTGCTAATACACTGTAGCATCTAGTCTGGCTATCGGAGATAAGTTATGCCACGAGAAAAAATAACGCTTCAGGCCACGTGATAATATTCTTTTGTCTGAAAGTTATGAATGACTTAATAGTAGATTATGTACTAAGGGAATAAAACCATGTATTATGTCATGGGCGGCATATTGAACCCTGAGCGGAGCGAAGGACTCCGAGTTAACTCGCGAGCGCAGCGAGGGAGTTAAATTTTAACTCCTGAGCGAAGCGAGGGAGTTATGTAGAGTCCTGAGTGAAGCGAGGGGTTCATACCGCCCGAGACTAAGACATGTTTTATTCCAGAGGTGAATACTCTACTTTTCACACCATCTGGGAGACAATAAAAAGACAGGGCTGCATAAGTTGAAAATATGTATTAAAACCTGAAATTAAATATAAAGTCCACACTCTTTTACGGCTTAGCAACTTAAATTGAATATAACTTTTAAATTCGTATTTGCAATTCGCGCCTTTTTTTCTTTTTTTTGTTGGTGTTTCGCGCGGTCACAGGACACAGTATTTCAGAAAAAAAAGAAAAAAAAGAGGTGAGTTTCGAACAACAATTCGAATTTCGAATTGCAATGCGGGGCTTCTCCATAGTTTTCATGCGAATTTTGACATTCTAAATTCAAATCACTTTATTCCCTAGGGAAATTCTTCATTATTATTGCCCTCGAGAGACAAGGCCATGCTTTACGATGATATTTGACGGTACGTAATAAGGCATTGTCGAGCAGGAGGTGTGAAAAAATTCATTTTACCTTTCCTAAGGGTCGTAAGGATGACAGTTTATTATATTTTAGTTCTATTGTGTGAGGGCTCAATACACTTTATATTAAACACTTATGGCTGAAACGTTGTGAGGAAACCTGGGTTACTGAGGTGTACATTATACTACAGCGGTTGAAATTGCGAATCCACGCTGGGCACTCGTGGTGATTAAGCCCGTCTTCTCTATATGTGAGAATGCTTGTGTCATACAGTGGGACGCGTACAGGCTACATAATTTTATAGCTGAAAGTAATATACGGGCCCTTTCACATTCAGACTGAAAAAAAAAACCTTTTCTGTCTCTTCTAATTTCACGCAGATATAACCAGACATAATATAGCTATTTTGTGTCATGTTATGCGATCTTCAGGCTTAACTGGTATAAATTAAATAAATTAACTAGACTAGGTATTCGGTCATTGTGTTAAACGCAGCTATACAATCTGCTGCATATATAACTCTTACTGTAGTTACGAATCACTAGGGTAATTATAGCCAATATTTAACTGCTTGCAGACCTACATTTCTCGTAAGTGTATTTCCTTGCATTAAGCGTAGCCGTAAACTTAATGTGCTATGACCATCGATAAAAAGGCTATGACGGAGAAGACGGGCTCCGATAGAATGACAACGAAGTTTATTTTGCGTAACATTTTGTCTAATCTCTACACGCGGTCACGGTATTAAAGTGTCACCGCCTGTAAGTCTCACGACATAAATGAGTGCTTAGAAATTCATAGGATATCCTAATGTGAAATGGGTTTGGAATTTTGCAACATTAGCATAAGTACAAATTAAAGCCGTACGTGACCGTAAAGGGTCGCTAAAAGGCTTTACAAGAAAGGCCGCGCTGGAAATCGTATGCAAACTCATTTGTCGCATCTTTGATGATGTTCCGTCTAGTCATTTATAAGTGCAGTTCATTGCAGTTGCAGTTTCTACCTACCTAAGTCTGTATTTGCAACAGGCATTAGCCACTGACAAGTTATGGTTATTTGCAGATCTATTTCTGTTTTTCGAAATACATATTTATGTAATAAATCGTACTTGTAACCTTATAACATACACAGTGAGAATAAAAATTATTACTAAGCCACTGGTAGAACTGTTTTGTCGAACTATAATTGTGAATAAAGAGACGGTTTGTGTATATATTCATCAGCGTAAATGATGGTACTTGCTTTAGATGCAATGAGAGATTTTTTAATTCGCGAGGGTTGCAAATAAGTATCTTTTACTACTTATTAATAAAATAACGCAAAATCTGAAAAACTTTTCTTCAGTATCGATAAATGATACCACTTCATCATCATCATCATCATCAGCCATATGTCGCCCACTGCAGGACATAGGCCTCCTTCATGGTTTTCATAACCACGAGGGGTTTTGCCATAATCGCCACCTCAGACTCCTTAGATGTCAATTGCTTACTTTAATCCTTAAACCGGAAAATGTCGCACTCTTTGGGATACACATTAGACTTGCTGCTATATTATTGCTTTAGGTAGGTAGAGTACCAGTGGAGGGAGTATGCATTTTGTAATATCCAGATAAATTATTGGAATTCCGCGCCAACAACCGATTATGAATAATTGTAGATCATGTTTTATTGACAATTAACGCAACAGAGTTGATTCACTTTTACATATGTCTGCCTACATTACGAACAGTTGCACCGAGGAAGGAAAATATTATTCAAATCAAATCAAAATTTTTATTTCAACGTAAATAATTTATATTCTGTTTACTGAATGTCAATGTACAATAAAAGCCGCTGCCTTCGGGCCGTAGTTGTAGTGGAGAAAAAGGTAGCAGAGAAAAAAATCCACCGATATGGACAACTTTAAATGCCAATTAATTTTAATTTTCTCAAAAAAGTAGGAAAAACATTGATGATGCGGCTAGACACGAACATCACCCGTTCACGAGCATAACGCAGGGGTCAGCCATCTCCAGTCTCAATAATTTTAGAGGGAGATAGGTGACCCGGCCACCACGCCACCATTCTTACAATGTGAGAATATGTCATACTGATATGCTTACCCAACTGGAATTTCGCTGGAATTTAACAAAATGTCAATTGAGGGAGGGAAAGTTCCGAGTGTTTAGCTGGAAACGCGTCAACTGCGCGGCAGTAAATCTTCTCTGCGTTGTGTTATGCGGTCGCACTCCACTCGGCATCGGCAGCGCGCTCCGCAATCCGCATACAGTCGCAGGCAGGACACTTGCGAATGTCCAATTCGCTTGCACGTTCATTGCCCCGGAGCCTGGCGCGTAACGCACGCCGGCCCGACGGCGTGTGATGTCACACAACATATGTGATGCACTCAATCGCACTACGATATGGACATGCGGTCAAAGACTCCTTTTACACCTCGGTTTAGCCCGTAGTGCGATGCACCGCGCCGGCACAGCTAACAACTGAACAAAAGTCGAGTTATCTTCAGATCTGCGGCGGGTGTTCGGCAAATATTAGCGCACTTAATTAACGCCCACCGAGCTTGCTTCCACGAAATTAATTAGGGTCAACGAATTTAATTGCATACGTCTCAATTAAACACGACGCTCTCCATTACCCACCGACGGGATCGGGAGCATGTGCGTCCCGTTCGACTGATTCTTTAGCATTTCAATGGACTTCATTTGTGGTAAATACTTATCTACTTATAGGTACATACATAAAATTTTAACACTACGATGACCTAATCTTGAGTAATGCCGATTCTGCGTCATGGCGGGACCTCCCACTGGGAGAAGAATTTGATATAGCTCGGTAACATAATGCGTAACTGATTAAGCATATATGGTGATCTCAAAGCCGCGATCCCATCGCCCTCGGTCGATATGCGCAGACAATAGGAATTAATTTTGTAAGGCGCGCGGGATCAGGATGTCGCCGGCGCGACCTTATGCAGGTAGAATATTTGGCACCTTTATGATATCCTGACGTCTCATAAGCCGCCCACGGGTTCTCAGTCGGTAGCCAACAAAGGCGCCTGTCTCCCCATAACGCTGTCGGATTATGCGCACCCGGGGCAGGTCGTCGGCCGGGGCCTCGCGTGCTGCGGGCGTACACGATACACCCGCGCGGCTCAGCACTCCCCGGTACCTCGGAACACCCAAAAAAGTTAGAAAAGTGTCGGCGTGCGGCGGTTGGGGCGCGATATAATCTCGGCGCCACTGCCGCCGCCGCCGCCCTTCGCTCGCTCTGTTACTGTCTGCGATCTTCGAGGAGCATCGCGTTCGGTGACACGTCGGACGGCGGCGATGCGCACAAGCATCATTAGGACTACTTTTTAGGGTCCATGAAATATTGCTCACCTTAAAGAATTTAAATCGCTGTCGACGCTAATACTGAGAAGTAATAAATGTTCGATGAAGATTTGAGAGCACCGAAATGATGCTGATTTTCGGGTATTCATGGGTGAGCCTTGTGAGTTATGTAAGACGACCGATTGTAATATACTTTTTTAAACTGGAATGAAACTATAATATACATTATGGTACAAGTGTGTAATGTTTGTGATTACCGCTAAGGCGCCATTGAGACCCGAGCCGTTAGGCGAGGACGAGAGCCGAGGACGGTAATCATCAATACACATATGTATCATACGACGTTTTTCAACACACATGTGAAGAAAATAATACAAAAAAAAACTATAATTTCAACAGAAAACGAGTTGTGAAAAATTTTTCGCAATGGCGAGAATTATTTATCAGTTTTCCTATGCGCGCGTTGCGCGCGCGTCTAACAATGGCGATCGGCCATAGACTAAAAGAATGAGGTTTCTTCTTTTTTGGCTTTTCGCGGATAGCGTTTTAGCCACGTACAAAATGGGGAATTCAAAGTTTTCTTTATTACAGAGAAAACAAAACTTATATTTGAGTAAAAGTTTTATTTATTAAAAACGTACATTATCTATTCAAATAGGAAGTTGCATGGAATGAGCAAGCAATAGGTACATTAATTTATTTGTACTGTTGAACACGATCTTTTTTGTATCAAAACCTTATAAAGAACAAAGCAACTCAACCAATAAAATAAAAAAAAACCCTGTAAGTAACTTGTGAACATGGATGTAATGAATAATAGCAATGGAAAAGTAAAGTATTGTCTTTTTTTCTTTTTAATCTGTGGAAAAAGTCACCGTTTGATTACAGGTGTCATTATGTGCCTATTTGCGGTGAAATTAGAGACATTTTATGAGCAAGTGTGATGAAAAGGTGTTTATCTCTGTAAATATGTTTACTGGTATGCAATAAAGAGTTATCTATTATCTATCTATAACAATGTTTAGTGACTATAAAGGTTTGATTGATGTAGCATCACCGGCGCCGGCGCGGGTGTGGCGCGAGGCCCCGCCCACGCGGGATCTCTGTGAACTTGTGAACTTGAATTAAACGTATCACGCAGTCGTGTTGTATGAATGAGGCGGGAATGAATGTGAGTCGGAAGTGCAGCGCGCTAGGCCGCGCGTGCATCCGCCGCGCCAGCGCCCACACCGCGCTTGGTAGAGTCCGTGGGCTGCACGCCACATGCTATCCATTTATCATAGTCAAGGAGGGATGATTATTTCATTAGGTATTCCACCATTACTATGCGTCAACTCAGGTCGTTTTCACTGTTGAATATAATCTTAAAACTTATCTTCTGCAGTTGCAGATCTAGGCTTTTCTAAGGTACCTAAAAAAGTTGACATCAAGTCATTTACCTATTATTGACATTTAAAAAGTTAATAGATTTTTTATCTCTGATTTATAAATAACTCAAATAGAATACCTCTTGCCTCTTCATTCTCCCGGGATTTGTGTAAAAAGCATCCCCTGTTAAAATTGTAGGCCATTTCATTCATGTATGCGTTATTTAACAACTGCAATATTTATATTACTTACTATTAATATTTCATACCTTGGTCAAGGCTCAGACTAGTCAACATACTGAAACTACTTAAAATAGATAGGTACGAAACGTTCTTTTTTTTGGACTCTAGTATTGTAGTTCCTTGGTTATTCATGTAGAGTCGGCCAAAGACCGATGATAACTGGCTCAAGATATATGGACAGAGGTATATCTCTAATCTTTACTTTTTATTACCCGCGAAAAACTATCTAAATGCTTTGCTAAGCCAATTTTGTGTCTGTTGCCTTCGGTGCAGGTATTTGTCAACCATAACTTATTCTCGGCACAATTCAGACTGTGATTCATTCCTATAGCCTTATACAACCAGCTTGGATCTAATTTGGCGAAGTCTTACCTCAATATGGCAAATCATGATTTAAGATAAGGCATAAATAAATACAAAGTCAGAAATGTTTCAATGAACTCGCTCACTCGTATCGATATTGCGACATCGTTGACTAATTCTCACATTTGATCTCATTGAATCGTATGCAAGCGGGGGAGTATTGACTTCGCATATTAATGAATAAATGACGTACGGTCTTTGCTGATCTCTTGATCTTACATTAGTTAGGTAAAGTTGACAGCACATCAATTCAGATGCGTGTACTCAGTTGGGCTATTGGCGACAGTGCAACGAAAATATAACGGTTGACCTGCTGTTGACTGTACCGATTTCACCGTTGAAATGTTCAGTCTTTACTTCACTCTAGTCTACTCTTGACACGCAAGAATATTTTTTTTGTTGTCCACACAGAGGGGGTTGTGTATAAAATTAAACGTAACATTGAAACCGCAAACAGAGCAAAAATTGTACACTCTACATGATTCAATAACTAGTAATAAGAGCAGCTTCAAAGGAAAAGGTGAACCTTAACTCACTGATAAGTTAATACCGAGGTTGTACTCTGAATACATACCAGCAATAAAGGTACCAGAAAAGTCACTTAAACTCTTCAAAGTAGACACGCAACGATGCATGATGAAATAAAACACCTATCGGTACATACACAAACCTCTTATGAATACGGCTACGCGATCAATATTTACATTCATCGATTTCCCGACAAATGGTACTCGAAATCACTTTCAGACTTCATTTTGGCGCCGAACGTCAATTTTCTTGAGTTTACTCACGGGCGGCGCCTCTTGGGCAGCATCAACAAATGTCTGCCGGTCACTTGCCAAGGCAACAGGAGCTTTATCCTGTAGGCACCTTAGGGTGATAACGCAGTGAGGAGGGAATGTTTGCTCACGCAACACGTAATGGATCCGAGCACTCCACTCAATCGGTCGCGAAACGTGTTTGGATAAATGCTAGTGTGACTTTCATATTCTAAGTGGCCGTACAGCGAATAGCCTATAATACTGTAGCTCTACGTAGGCGAAGGACCGCAGAAAATATAATATTTAAATTATAATTACTTAAACCTAGTCCTAGTCAGTTTATAGCCCTTTCTATCAAAGACGGAAATGTTTAGTACCTCTTGATGACTCTTGCATATATACGTTCATTATAACAATTATCAGTTTAATAAGCTATAATTCTATTATGCTAGATATACATACGAATCACACGATGCCTTTTAAATAAAAGCCCTTTATTACTGTATTATTCAGACATAGAGCGAATAGGTAGAAAACTTTGTGAGTTGTTTTGTTTTTGAACATCTTTTATTCAGGGAATTTTCAAAATACCTATTCTATCCAAAATACCTCCTCTCTTAGTGCTCTGCATGAAGTAATTTTGAAAGATATGTTACTCTCTTCTTTTTCGACGGCAATAAGTTTATTCTAAGTTTTTTTGCGGTACTGGGTACTTATCTACCTATCTATCTATACAATCTATCCGATGTTTACTGGCCACCCATGCAATCTATCTTGCAACAATGAAAAACTCCTGAGAATCATGTTATGTAGAGAACCTGGCCACTCTTCAGCTGCAGCACGCACCTCTGCTCCCGCTGCGCGCAGCGTCCTGCTGTCTGCTTGTTTGTCATCTATTTTGCTCTAATCCAACTTGGTTCTAATCCCGTGAGTTACTAATGCACAGAAGGCGGTCGGTCGGGATTATTGTGCGCGAAAAAACTTGCACATCTCGCAACGCTGTGTTTGGACTAGACGATTGAGTTATAATGAAGGTGCGACGACCGCCGCCTGCGCAGGACGCTTGTGCTCGGCTGATGACATTCACCACTTACATTATACTAAAACCCTTGCATAAAACGATTCCGCAAGATGTTCAATTTGATAAAGACATAGATATTGGCTGGAAAAGCGGTCTATGAAAATCGATGTGTTGATAATCAAATTAGTTGCGGCCGCGGGGAGGGGGCTACTGCCCTGCAGGATCCGGTCCGTTGGTACAGTTGCTGTGGCTTGCCGTACATGGCCACCGGCGACGCCGTTTTTGCCCCATCCTTGCTAGTTCGCTAGCTAAGTAGTAGTAGGACGTGTGACAGAGAAGAACCCGCTCAACTTTCCAGGACTTGCAGAAAGTACTTTTTCCTTCCAATGCTTTACGCACAAAAGGAAGACGCGTTTCAGAGTCATGTTTATGGTCAAACCAAAATAGATCCGATAAAAACTCCACATTGCGAGGGCAAAATAAAAAAGTTGTAAATACGTGCGGCTGCGGCTCTGTGTGGACTTTTCTAAATCCCCTCGACCGCGCTCTGTCAAAATATTGTCAGTGTGAATTCCGTGTGTCCCATATATTATAATGATTTTCCACTTGGCAATAATCCTAGCGATTTATTTCGATCGTGGTAGATATTAAACCGCATACCGCATACATCTATCTAGTCGAGGCGTCATTCTTGCCGAGCGACTCGGTTGTTGAACCGTGTTTTATTAAGGATGCGGGCCACGAGCGTGCGCACCCATCTCTGCGACGCGGTTACAGTTTCAGGTAAGATGCTGAAAGGGTTTTGTAGAACGGCAGGCGGGCGGGCGCTGGCGGCGCGCCTGTCTCTGTCGCGCGTCTTACTTATTACAATAGCGATGATGAGTGATGACGTCACGCGGGCGCCTCGGAAGCGTCTGTCAGCGGGCGTCTGTTCGGGTAGCCGCTCCATGCAGTCACATCTCGATGAAGAGCCACTTGGCAAGGTCCCGTGCTGAGCTACTCTCGCTAACGCGTTTCCGGTAGACCTTTTTGGACGTATTCCCGCAGCCGCCGTGGTCGTTCTGACATAGTGATTGACGTCACACGGCTGTTCATCCACTCGTTCCGAGTTTTATGGAGAGTCTTTCCGTTTCAGTAGAGTGCGATGTTTACAGTTCGCTTCCGAACATAAAAACGTTTTTTCTACTAAGTAAAAATAGGGAATACATTTTTGCTGTGTCTTCGAGATTTTTCTTTCTTCTAGGAAATAAAAGTTGCTTTGCTTTCATAACGTTCCACAATTAATTGTTCGCTGCCGTTTTATCGACGAGAATCTGGGTTAAACTTGCAATAAAATGTTATCTCCACATAAACTTTACGTTGTGAGTAGTACCCACTAATTTACAATATTATCTAAGGTATCTAGTCCTATAAATGTTTACTTGAGAAAACGGTGCTTAGTTAGTAAATCTTGCTTGACTTGATATTAAAGTTCGAGCAAGTTAAGTAGTTCCTTAGCATCGCTCGAGTTTGGAAGTTCATCTCTGTGTATCTTGTCTTATTGTTAAGATTTTTTATTGTATCGTAGGGAAGCCAAGTGGGCTAATAAAGGTCAGCCGGAGCTTCCCTGTCCCAAAGACATTGTGTTCTCATGTCAGATTAGCATGTCCAGTGGTAATCTAAAACAGCGGCGGCGGCGGCGGCGGCGTGTGGGAAGCTGAGAACTGACGCGACGCGGGAGGCGCTCGTCATGTGCTGCAAAGTGCAGCACGCTTATTTTTATTTGTCGATATTGGCGATCGGCGCTTGCTCCATTAGTCATGTGACAGTATCGACATGGGATCGCTCCGCTCGCCCTCTTTAATTCCAGTCGATGCCTGCGGGACTGGACTCGCGCCATATGCAAAGCATGCTTACAGAACAGATGAATGATGCTCTGACGGGTCGCGAGTAAGTAGTAACAAATGTAACATCGCACGGCGTTTTCCCAGGGTTTGATAATGTTTTGAATTAGCATGTGTTGCAAGACCGCGGGATGGTGGGCGACTGAGGGTCATTGCGCCCGCTGACTCACCACCTCATACGACATACTTATAGACCATCATATTATTACTTTCTTATAGGGCCCGGCTCTTAAATAATGCATGTTATGCAACTGTATGCAATTTGTGTCCTTTCGCGTGCAGTGCCGTGGGAGTTGCGGACGACGACACTGCGATGGTTTTAAATTTTAATACAAATGAAAGCAATGACTTTGTGCCACATTTAAGCAGCTGTAAGCCAATATCTTGTATTAAATATTGCTAAAGTTACACATACAGGTTGAAAGTAAGTGCAGAGTCTGAGAAGTTCCAGCTTGTTATTTAGAAGTTCTGAAATTCAGAAATAGGTGCCTACCTAATGTCGTCCTTACGGAACTATAGGAATGCAAGCGTCCCTTGCTTTATACTCGTATTTCAAGAATGAAATGGCAAAATAATTCTGTTGTTGTTCCCTCAAGTTAGTAAAAGGCGTTGTTTCGGCGTGAAGGCATGCACCTCCGCCCTGATATCGATTCCATCTTAAACGCCCTCGCCCGGAGCATACCAATTAGGGAGGATCATGCACTGCCAAATAAAATAAAATGATGAAAAGTATAAAAGAAGCGCTGTAAAGGTCGTTACGGGCCGCTTTTTGATAAGATATTGGACGCAAAACGTGAGGTTCTTAAGAAACGTCCTGTGCGGAAGTTAGTAGGTTATAGCATGTTAATAATGCATCGATTCAGTAATTAAGATTAATAATTTAAGAACTTTTGATAACTAAAGGAGGCACGAAATAAAGGCAGTGACCATTTACGAAATACCTACCCAAACTGATCAAAATAAAGATCTTTAGCATTTTCCTTCGAATTAAGTGAATACGTTCGAGAGGACTTATTTAAAAGATTGTTATCGGAGCCAATATATAAGATGGACATTAAAGACATTATCGTGTTATCCATCAGCGTCCTTAAAGCCAGTGTGCAATTAGTGGTTTCCTTAAACGCCGCAAGTGTGGACCTCCCGCGCGTCGCGACCGGCGCAGGCGCTGCCGCCGCGCCGCCTCCTGCCTTTATGAAATTATCACTAAATTGAGTGAGAGATAAAGCCCGCGCCTGACGTGTTAATAGTCCCTTACAGTGCTTACAGCCATCGCTAAATAGGAGAGCCATTTAAACCGAAACGATTCGAGCGATTTATTCTAAAACCGGCTATAATAGTAATCAGCCGTCGACAGATTTAATGGTAACCCGAAATGAATTAACTGCTGTAAATGCGAAATTATAAATAAACAATTTGGCATCCGCATTGCTACATGTCGCGTGCACAACTAATATGTAGACTTCAGCCAAACACCTATTTATAGTTGTGCGCGATAAAGCTATGCCATTTCATTTGATTCTAAATTTGAAATATTGTCAATTAAGTACTTACCTACCTACCTAATCAGCCCAGTCGAATTAGCTCAAACCTTCGAAACCGGCAAACCCGGAAAAAATATAAGTAGCAATTTTCCTTCGAAATTAGTTGGGGTGGTTCACTGGCAGTCTACATTTTATTTTGCATGGTACTCGATCCGTTGCGTCATCCGCCATCTTGATTTTAAGGGTTAAGATAAGATAAGATAAGAATATTCTTTATTGTACCAGGAAAAACACAAACATGAAATGTTTACAAAAATGCAGTACAATTGGCGGCCTTGTTTTTGTTTATTGAACAACTCGTTGATTTTTAATTTCACACAATGGTAATCATTTACGAGGAAGAACAGACGAAGAAAACTTGGCCAGACCATCGGCTAAATGTTCCAAACAGACGTAATTCGAATTTTGAAAGATTTTATAAAAAAAGCATTCATTTCAGGTTGCAAGACTCATATTGACACTACAAAAAAAAAACAAAGAAAGACAATACTTACAGTAGGAACCTGACCCTTCTAGCTATGCCTGTCGCAGCAGTGCCGGATATACGGGCGATCTATCCTACCCGCAATCATTGCCACTTCCAAAAGCGTACTGACAACAATCTAAAAGTTATTTTTTCATTATAAAAGTTATACTGTTCGAAAAACTGATTATTTAAATACACCAAATCTTTTTCTTTGCCGTCAGCGTGCGTGCAAAAATATGAACCTCACAAAGAGATAAAATCAGCATTATAATTGTAGCTAATTAAATTTTCAACAAACTTAATCGTCGTCAAATTTGCAACAACAATCGAAATAAAACTAAAGATAAACGCGAAAATACAATATTTAGGTTCATCCCACCTCTTTCCGGGTCTTAATCGAAATATATCCATTCTACCAAAAAAATTATGAGAACCAAAATTGTAGGAAATTTAATTTCAAACAACTTCGGTTACAACATTTTTTGTGTAAAATTGAAAATAAATGTGATAAAGCAATTACAAGATTTTACCCTAACCTCTTCTCCGGTAAAAATCGAAAAATATCAATCCGACGAAAACATTTATGAGAACCAAAATTGTAGAAAATTTAATTGTAAACAACTTTTTCGTCTGAATTGAAAATAAACGAGTTATTCAATAAACAAAAATAACCCTTAAAATCCAGATTGCGGATGACGCAACGGATCCAGTACCACGCAAAACAAAATTAAGACTGCTAGTGACCCCCCTAACGTATTCCGAAGGAAAATTGCTATATACTTATAAGTTTTTCCGGGTTAAATCCTAATTCGACTGGGCTAAATTGGGTAAGACCGTTGGTAATTCCGCACAGCTCATGCTATGCCGATATAGAATAAAGGCAATCGTAAGATCTATGGAGCGTGTAGGGAAGCGTGATCTGCCGCAGACTGCTCACCCTATGAAAGCGCTACCCACCAGCAGCTGCACAAAAAGAGTGCTAACTGTACCTACACTACACGTCGGTTGGCGCGCGTGAGGTTGTAGAGACGGTTCAGCTCAGCCTCGCGAGAAGGGCGATCGGCTCCTTTTAAGGGCCTGTCACTCGCTCGAGACCTTTCATAACAGTTAATAAGATGCAGTCGGACTGCGATGGATCCGTGAGAGCAGTCACGGCGGCGGCGCCCGGAGGCCGCGCGACATCGTGACTCTGTCTTGTTTTCATCGGTGTGCCGCCCGCTAATTACACGGAGAGTTGCTTTTTAACAAGCACCCATTCAGCTTAATGGCACGCGTCTTGATTGCTGTAGCACTCACACTGGGCCGCCGCGCCGCAGCGTGTAGTGCCGCTCTCAGCGGACAAATCTGTTGATATAGAAACCAATTCTTGAGTGAAACTTAGGAGAGACTGTAGAGCGGTACGAGTCTCCAACAATAGATCGATTACATAAGTAGTTCACAAAGTTTGATTGTAACATAATCTTGTAGGTAATGAAGAAAACAGCACGCAGATGTGCTTACAGAAATATTCTTTTGCGTGTTGCGAAAAGGTTTATTTTTTATCGAATAAATCGTCGAGCATTTACGATGTGCTTGCGGCTTTGGATTGGAACGCTAGTGTGACCTATAAGTATGTTGCTCACAATTACTTCGCCGTAAACGTCAACTTGTCGTCTAGACGAAGCAAGAATATTTTCAGAACTCTACTCAAATAAATGCTGCAAGGCTGCATACAAGCAAGGATGCGGATTGTGGAACGTGGGAAGACCTCGGCGATTTATTGTGGTTTTGGTCGTTACAGATTGACCTCTAACAGCGTACGGAAAATATAAAAAAGAAGGTTTTACAATCTAAATAAACTCAAGATAAATAATCAGACCAGTTTTTCTACTGCTTCTCCTATACCCGAAGGTTTGCTGGAAGAAATCTCTTACAGAGATAAGCTCGCCTTTGTACATGTAATTTCTTATGTAATGTCCTGTTAAATTTCTTGTGTGCATAAGGTATATTGATAAAGTAACATAGTAACTAGAAAGTAAACAGTATCATAGATTGTCGTGATATTACCTTTAAGCCACTCACTCTGTAAACACATGACTTATTTTTATGTAGCGCTGACGCAAACAGCATTATGTGTTTAACTAATTTAAAATTTTATTCTCGTGTTTTGTCCAATTTGTGCACGTATTATGGTTGGAGAATGATATAAATAGGTTATAACTTATCACTTATTAGGCTTGCATGCCTTTGTCCACCATCTGTCCAAGTCAGCGGGCGAAATAATCGACTTTAAGGCGAAGTGCATTTTATGTTCCAAGTAAAAGTGCCGAAAATTGTCCGCCCACGAAGCCGCAGGCGTGTGTAAACAGTGTTGTTTGTAGAGGCTTCAAGTGGGTCGTTGCTCCTGCTATGTTGGCCACCATAAACAAGAGGACCAGCATCACCTCGACCCGAGCCCAAAAATACGCCATGACGTCACTGCCTTGTTCAGTAACGTGTATACAGTCATACATGACTTTGTTATGGAAATAAAGCAAAATCTGAAAACCGTTCCTTCAGTATCGATAATTAAGCCGAATCCAATAAACAAAAGTTAATAATTCGCAATTTCGTTTTTCTATTTTCCGTTTTATTTTGAATCTTGACGCGGTCAACTTAACAATACATTTTTGTAATCAAATACTGAGTGTTGTACTTAAGATCTAATAGGCACCTACTGTAACGATACCTCTTTGTACATGTGGTAGCTGGCTGGGGCGCAGGCGTCTAGTTTTATTTTGGATGGGATAGAAGAGAAATCGTTGCATTGTTTTAATTAAATCGTTACAGTTTAATATGTATTTCAAGCAGATATTTTTGGTAAGTATTTGCTTGTCAAAAATTTATAAATATTGGAATTCTATTTTAAATAAATAAACAACATGCTTATTTATTTAAAATAAAATTAGAATGGAACAAATAAACAACACGCGGTGGTAGCCTAGTGGGTAGAATATTGGACTCTGAAGCGGGAGACCCAGGTTCGATTCCCAGTGCGGGCATGTACATATGACTTTTCTTTCTAAGATTTGTACATTTGTGAAGTTATAGTAGCCATACCACTCGCTAACTGTGAAGGAAAACATCGTGAGGAAACCTGGGTGTCTGAGCTATTCACATACCTCAGCGCTTGAAATCGTGAAATCGCTAATCCGCGGTGGGCACGCGTGGTGATTAAGCCCATACTCTCTTTCTAAAAGAAGGCCTGTGCCCTACAGTTGGACGTATATAGGCTGCTTATGAAACAACATGTTATACTTATACGACTTAAATGTTTGATTTTTACATACCAAATATTGTATAAATTATTAAATAAAAGTTTCTTTTCATTGGTGGAGCTAATGAACCCCATAGAGTCATTTAAAGTAGGTACGTTCAAGGGTGCTCGCCCGTACCAAATAAAACCTATGTTCAGATAAAAATTGGCACGGTCGAATTCCGATAATTTGAATCAGAGCAAAAAACGGCCGTATTTGGACCGAAACCGTCACCACGGTCGGACCTACGTTATTTTGGCCGAAACCGAATATCAGTCGGACGCTACTGAAAATGTATGGTGAAACGGAATAAAGCCGAAGTCTTTTGCTTTAATATTTTCGAGATCAGAAAATTACAAATAAATTTGATGTTCTTTTAGCGACAAAAAAAAAACGTATTCGCCCCAGCAGCTTTCGATGAAACGTAAATGGTCGCAGGTATGCAACTAGTGATGATAAATAACTAGGACTCGAAGCTGCGCTACATCCCGGTCCATGTTAAAAAAGAACGCCTCGTGACGCTGCATGGTAGCATCAGTGAATATCGATCGTCTCGACGCTCCCAAATAGGGAAGACTACTCCCAAATAGGCATCGGCGACAGGCAGAGCCTCGGTAGCTATTGAGGACTGCCGGCTGCCGACCCGTTCGCCTCTTTCCATTGTTTCTCGTTTTTTGCTCACGCCGACACTGATATTGTACTCGTCATTGAGGACAACTACTTGCAATTTATGTGTAGGCCTCCGGAATTCTAAAGATTTTTTTATTGAAATTGATGTTAACTTTTAGTAGGTACTCGACGATGGACAGCCAATTTGCTTGACTGCCTGTAATGATCGCTCGTCTTGTTGTACTCATTGAGGCAACTACCAGTATCATCTAAAGTGCATTCGCCAGCGATTTTTATTAATTGCAATTGGATACCAATTGGCACGAGGCGTAAGTGTGCGGAGATCGTATTGAAATACTCGTAGTATTAAATTGCACGGGTACATTGATATTACTGAAAAATATCAATCTATATCAAAGTTATTAAATAATATCATACAGCGATCAGTTAGGAAAACCGCGACCTATAATGTAGAGTCTCGTCGTTGTCACAACAATAATTGCCCCGACGAAGATTGGTTTTCAGAATCATAGATGCGCCGATCAGTCATACAGGGAATGTAGTGGATTTTAAATAAACACGTCGGATTATGCATGCGTGTGCGCGGGCGGCCCTGAGCTATCGCAGCATTGTATTCAAATCCAGGTCTCGTCAGCGGCGCGACACAGTGCGCCTGCGAGCTGCACACATTACTCAAATTCGCCGTCACGCCTTCCGCGGCCTTCCCTCGTAATCAGCACAGTGCCAGGCTACGATCGAAACCCCAGCCTGTCTGCAGCAGCGGCCTGGACGCGTCGAAAACGCGTGCAAGCGAAAGAAATAACCCAACTGCGGCACATCGCTTCGCTTCAGCTGACGCAGACAATGGCGTCCAAGACGACGGAGACGGGAAGGTACCGAACGCGAATTAACGAACCTCGGAGCTCAAATTGTCTAAAGGAACAATCGAGGGCGCGGCGCCACCCGCACGCGAAAACCTGACGATAATTTATATCACCCGATTCGCCAATATATCTTTATTGGCGCTCAATGAAATTTATAAGACAGGCTGTCGCGTCGCGTAAATAATTGCTATCTGGGGTGAGTGTGTGTCACCGACTATGTCAAACGGCGCCCTTATGTAAGCTGACGCGCGCACCGTGACGTCATCGTCACTCTGCTGTGGCTCAAAAACATGTACATTACAGAGATAGAATAGAACACAAAGCACCCACGTGCCTGCAATATGAAAGCTTGAACCATTATCGTAGACTGACTTCTAATCGTCTTATTATATTGTTTTTCCAGACAGTTACAGGATGTTGCGGAAATGTCTAGTAGGTAGAACTTAAAGGGGTTACTCCACTCATCAATCCACACAACGTTTGTTATGAGACTGACTTTGAATTAGCAAAAAATGTCAGCAGTTTCATACTTTGCTTCACCAAGAATCAAAATGTTGTAAGTTCTACCGGGGCGTTAGGTCTCAACAGTTGATGTGCAGCACCATATTTGTGTTGGGTATGGTATGGGGGAGTCTGTTTGCTGCGCGTGCTATTCGCGATCTATTGTGTGGTAAAAATAAAAATATTTTTCGTTTTAACATGTTTAGTTGCTCTTCCAGATTCTATTTTACTTTTATTAGATATTTTGACAATGTATAAGTATATATATGTTTCAGGTTTGTACCTCTGTTCAGATCTAAATTAAGCCTAAGTGTTTGCGTGCGATTTTACTTCCATGGCATATGTCACTGAATTACATAATTAGTTGGTTAGTTACTGGGTACTTTTTTAGTTGTTTTATTATTTATTTTTTTTTGGCTGGTATCACTGTTCTACCTTTCTTTTCACCTTAATAAAAATAACTTATAATTACTTTAAGTTTCGGGCTTCACTGAAATTCAGCGCTGTGGGATGCCCTGCATCCCGCAGCACAGGCTGAGCCTCTGTCCGATAGCCAAGTTTTTTCTACTTCAGAACTTGTTTTAAAATAAAATATAAACAATTTAGTTTCAATAAGTTAAGTGTAATACATCTGTCTTATTGGCAATAAATGGTTATTCATTCATTCATTCATTCATATAATTCACCCACAATCCAGTTGAATATCCAGACGTGTGCATACTATATGTATAACGTTAAGTGCTAGAATTACCGTGTGATGATGTTGTGTGTGTAGTAGCGACTCGCGGGCGATAAGATTACGAGCTCGTAAAATATGCTTGTGTAAGTAATTAGCAATTTGGTCCACACCTTTCCTAAAGTACATTTTATCTGATTTGTAATGAGTTTATAGGACAATCTGTCAAATTATATTACAGCAATTTATGGGGTGATTCGACTGATAAAAGATTATCGGGACTTAGAACGAACTTTAAAAACTTATTTAGAACGAACTGTCAATGTCTTTCAGAACAGAGACGATTGGTTATATTTGTTTACTATTCACGTTTTACTGACGTTTTTTTTTGTTTTTATAAACTTTAGCCCGTGGTATCAAACCTAATTCAGGTCGCGGCGCACTTACTATTATTTCTAAAAACACGATTCCCTTAGAACACCCCGTAAAAGTAGAATAAGTACTCTGTGGTTGCTTTTCCTTTAAAAAATCTCTACTACAGACAATACGGCATTTATGGAGTGTTTTAAGGCGCACAAATAAAATCAAAGTTAAAAGTTAGTTTAGTTTCATCAGCAGGAGAGAAATCAGGAACGCTTTATGGCGCGCCCCGCGGCGCACTCTTTGGGAACCACTTGTTTAACCACTTTATTGGTGCTTGAATGATTGTACTTATTTAGTTATCTAAGCTCTACATTATAATTTTCTCTGTCGAGCATTAGCAGTAATGATCTGGGCGCGAACGTTGATAAGGCAAACAATTTGTCTTTACTATAAGGAAAATACTGATTATCTAGTTAAGTATTATAATCAAGATGATTTGCTTTAATTTAATTATCGTGTTACTTATTGTTCATTGCAGAATAACTTCAGTACGCTGTTGTTATAAACACCAAGAATTTTGGGTGGTTTGAAAGTCATAGCAAATTGAACGGGCCTTAACAATAGCTATCAAATACGATAGTTTGTTTTTTTAGAAAGGCACTCAAAACAAAATATCTCTACACAAATTCGAATCTGTGAGAACCATTAGTAGCCAGCTAGAGCGGTACATGCCAGCCGTGGGTCCGCCTATCATTATTCTGGTATACGGAGAGGCAGTACTAATTGTTCGCGAATTTTTTCGAAACAAAGATTCCTCAACCCGTAAATGATTTCTTAACCAATTTTTACTTTATTTTACGTCTATACTTAAAAGTAATAGTCTTAATAAACTGCGTATTTAATTACTAAACACATAACCGCGGCTTTGAAACTACCCAGATTTCAGCCTGTATAAGTTAATTCATCAACTCCTTTCTCTACATTATTAACTTTAGTGCGGATTCACTTACTTTATAGACTCTTCAGAAAAAAAAACCTCATGTAAGGGAATTCGACCTTAAGTTAATAATGTGCACTGCTTGCGAAAGTTTTAGTTCGCAAAAATATCTTCTGCATCATTACAGTATTTTCTTAACTTAACACAGCGTAAACTTACTTGGTTTTTTGTCGAAAGAATCCAACCAATAATGTGTCCGTCGTTAATAATGTGTAGTGCTTACGAAAGTTTTAGTTCCATACACATACCTGTTTATACGAGTATATATTTAAATAGCACAAAAAATTATAAACTCCCAAAAACAGATCATGAATAAAACCCAGTACCTATGCGTAGCTTTCGGAGTCGGTATTCTAACACCCTGTAGTTTCTGAAATACATCACGTGCATAACACCTAAATAGTGCACGTTTTTTACCGTGATACCTATCGGCATCTACACATTGGATGCGCATCTTGTTTACGTAAGCGCGTCGTATAATCCGCGGCCTCATGCGCCCTGCGCGCTGCGCCGTGTTGCGTCAGGCTCAATGCGCCCCGGACTGCTAAAAGCGAATACATAAACAAAGCGGGAGCTCCGCCGCCGCCGTAGTAAATGTTTCACGCCATATTGTACAGTTTATTAACGCGAATGTTGGCGTCTCCGCTCACCCATTAATCTCCATATAATTAAATGATCAAGTGAAATTATATTTAGCGCGGAAAACGGGGCCGCACCCACGCCCGTCTCGCGGCCCCGCTTCAACTCGCCCTATCGGACGAGCGCCGCTGAAACCCTCACGGCCGGTCGTCACTGAACTCTACGCGCAGTCTTACGGCTGTATTTACATCTGGGGTCCCTTCAGGAAGCCAGCAGTAACGTTGGCGCACTACTGGCTTTCTGGGAAGAAATTGGCTGGCCGGAGGAATCTCACAGCCTTGCTATTATGTACATTACAATGGACCAAATATGAGACAGACCCCCAGTTTCTCGTACACTAACAAGCTGTTAATCTACTGTTAACAGCTGTCAGTGGTTTTTTTTGTATGCACTTTGGCCAATTGACAGCTGTTAACAGTAGATTAACAGCGTGTTAGTGTACGAGAAACTGGGGGTGAGTGCGGTAACCATAGGTCAAACTGAACTAAACCTCCAGTGGGGGGAAAATCCTTATCTGACTTATTAGGGTAGGGAGTAGTCACTTGAGCTCTTTATAGGTATCTTTTACGAAGTGAAATCTGAAAACCGTTTCTTAAATATCGATAATGGTTAGACCACTTCCAAGTAGAAACTTAGAAACCTTATAGTTTCTCCATGTCCGTCCGTCTGTCTGTCTGTCTGTCCGTCCGCGGCTTAGCACAGAGACTATATGTACTAGAGAGCTATAATTTTTTTTAAGGTTTCCTCTCCTACACCAAAATTAGGGATGCATTTTTTTTCTTGCCACATCATAGTGTAGAGTATCGTTGGATTAGTCGTATAAAAATATTGTGGGCCTATGAAGACTGTTTTTCGATTTAGGGTCCCGTTAGCTAAATATTAAACTTTAAATAGCAAATTTTTGTCAGAGAAGGGCATCCCCCCTCTCCCGGCTAAACGGTTGATTGTAGAAAGGTAAAAAAAATCTGGGTAGTAGCAAACATAAGGAAAACTATGACGGCTAAGCAGGCTTTACAAGTTGACGAGTAATAGGTGACCAACTTATAAAAGGAAAACTTCGTACAAAATCCATCGAAAATGACTTTGATGAAGTTGTTTTAGTTCTGCAAAGCAGGTAAAAACCCACTCTTTCTACGGAACCCTACACTGCACGTGGCCCGACACGTACTTGGCAAATTTTTTTCTGTGTGACTGTTTGTGTCCTAAACAAAAATAAAACAAAAATTTAAAACTACTATTTTTTCAAATGAATATTTTTTTTAATTTGTAAGAAAAAAGAAAAAAAAATTGAAATTTCAAACTTTTTTGTTGGAAATAGTTCAATTAATATTTAAGACAGTATTCAGATTTTGCGATATTTTAATAAATTAACATGTTGTATTTCAGCAGAAAATTAACCCTTGTTGGCCCGAAAAATTAGTCGAAACAAAATGTGGTGCGATGTACGGAATCCAAAATACTTACAATGACATTTTGATACGCGCTCGATATTTATGAGGCCTCTCAGCTACATAGCAACATGATAAAAATTGTAGAGCAATAAAAGCCCGCTGACTACTTGCATTTGAGTTATCGCAAAAAGCTTTCTGCTGGGCCATTAGGGCTTGTGGTTCAGTCGGCGGGCAGTGTGTATATAAGTGTAGTGAAATCGACGGAAAAATCTCATGTCTGTTTAACATAGCAGAAAAGCTAGTTTATTGATAATTGGCGGTTTCTCCCTCCCAGCGCATGGCCCCGCCCTCGGCGCGGGCGCAGTGCGGCGTGCAAATAAATTGCGATCATAATACTGCGCGATGGCGGCGCGGCCGGCTACAATTAAAATTTGCATTCCTGTCGTTTGATTGATAACTCAGTTGGATTTGTCGCTGACTCCCTCCATCGCGATGCGTGGTGCGTAGGAGTTCCATTCTTAACTTGCAATACGAATACGGTTTACGATGAAGTCGGTACTGTGAAGGAAAACACCGTGAGAGAATCTGAGTACACGAAGTATTTATTTCAATGGGCACATGAAATCGCTAAGCCGCAGCGAGGTGATTACGCTCAAACTCTCTCTTTCTCACAGACAACCCTGGGCCCTGCAGGGCTACTACGTAATGCATTAGATGTCTTGCTTCATTATCAGCCGTTTCAAGCCCACTGCAGGACATAGGCCTCCCTCATGGTTTTCCTAATCATGAAGGGTTTTGCCATAATCGCCACGCTTGGCAGGCAAGGTTGGCAATCGCAGTATGCGATTGGAATCTCAGGAAGACGCTGCTGCCCATATCCTGGTAATGTGTTTCCTTAGTCGTCTTCTACGACATCCAAGGAAGGAAATGGAGTGACGCTATTCTTAGAAAAGATTGTGTCGTGCTTAGTTTTGTAGTTTCGATATGCCCTTCATCGCACAGTTGACCAAAGTTGTACTTAATTAAAATAAATCCTCTTTTAATTGTCTACCTGTTCGGCTTAAGATTGACAATTTCACTGAGTATATAGTTAATCGCTCTGGCTCTTCAGATTTGTCAAAAAAAATAAAAATAACGAGACAGAACGCCGTTTAAGTATTTAGTGAGAGAAGTTCTCAATTCAGAAACCAGCGGAGACGAATCAGAGATATATATTTTTTTACGGTTCTACGAGATCTGTCTGGATAGTGGCGAGTTGCAGACCTTGGTATCTGCCTACCCCTCCGGGATACAGGCGTGAGTTTATGTTATGTTATGTGAAATATAATGGAACCCTTCAATCGTTTGATATTGTAATATTTCATCAAGAACAAATTATTATATGATAATGAGTCTAGGCCACTCAAAACACAGCATACCTTCGAGATATTCTTTCGAAAATATTTCATCATTTGTATTTCTAGAAAATTATTCTACCGTATATTATGACGTAGTTTTACTTCAGGGTATGTTGCTAAAAAACAATGTTGTCTAGCACAATGATTTCATTTTGGTGGTAGCCTAGTGGGTAGAACATTGGTCTCGGAAGCTGGACACCCAGGTTCGATTCCCAGTGCGGACATGTACATATGACTTTGTTTTTTAAGTTATGTAAATTTGTGAAGTTATAGTAGCAATACCACTCGCTAACGGGGAAGGAAAATATCGTGAGGAAACCTGAGTGTCTGAGCTATCCCCATACCTCAGCGCCTGAAATCGCCAATCCGCGGTGGGCACGCGTGGAGATTTAGCCCAACTCTCTCTCTATAATAAGGAAAGCAAACAAAGCTTAGAAGCTTAAGGTTTCTTTTTTCTGCAAAAAATTAAAGCACGTATATTGATGACTAGATGAACGGATATTGATGAACGCATACTTTATACGAATATCACACGAATATGATGTTTGTAAAATCATAGCTTTCTAAACACGCAATTTTAGAGAAGACCTGTGCCCTACAGTGGGACGTACCTATATAGGCTGCTTATGATACGATTACTTCAGGGTAAGTTGCTAAAAATAATGTTGTCTACCACAATGATTTCATTTTATATACGTCATGTATTCTTTATGTTCTACGCAAACGTACCATTATCTATACAACATTTGAATATTTCAAGCGTCTACCTGTTGCCGTTATTAATATCGAGCAAAAAAAACGGCAAAAATATCACGTTTGTTGTATGGGAGCCCCCTTAAATATTTATTTTATTCTGTTTTTAGTATTTGTTGTTACAGCGGCAATAGAAACACATCATCTGTGAAAATTTCAACTGTGAAACTATCACGGTTCATGAGATACATCCTGGTGACAGACGGATGGACAGCGGAGTCTTAGTAATACGGTCCCTTCCTCTTTGGGTACAGATCCCTAGAAAGAGTACTTCCAGTCTTCCCGAATTTTCCAGTGTTGGACAAAATTTTCATTTTTTAAATTTTAAGACAATTTTTCTGACTTAATGAAGTAAAGAATTATAAATCGGTTCAGCCGTTTTTAAAACATTTTTTTATATACTAGACAGATAGATAAAGAACATAAAATAATATTATTGTACATAAAAATGGAAATTACACAGATGTTTCTTAACCTAAGATGTCGGCCTTATATGTGTATTCTTAAACAAAAATACAAAGAACTTTGTGCCGTAGAGGGGTTAAATCGGGAATAAAGGTTGTTTAAAAGAACCTTGAAGAATGCTTATGAAAAAATGCATAGTTTGCTCAAGGTCTGCGAGGCGGGCGGCTCTCAGTCAACCTCGCGACAAGTAGAATTTTATAAAAAAAATATTTTTACGCGGTGCAATCGTACGACACACTCACCCCTCAGGTATTTGTAGAATGTATACTCAATAAATTATATGCGATATTTTTGTTGAATATGTTGGCTTGTGGCCACTGATTGCTGCTGGATATTTAGTTATCATACTTAAATATGAAGCGTATGGCCGATGCGAATATTCAGCACACAGACAATCTCTGGTGGGAAAGGCCCATTCGTTTGATGCCCACCGTGAAATGTATTATGTAACAGTGATCTTTCAGCACCTTATAAACTTCGGTTTAAAATTAATAAGCATAATTCGCTTATTTTAGGCAAAGTGAACCCTCTCGGCACCTACCAAAGCGCTCTATAAGGAAGGAGAATGATTAATATGATTTTTATGGTTCCTACTAATTGGTCCGACAATGTAAACGGCCTCCGCATCGCCTTTTTGCATTTTAATCAGGAAACACTGGAAATAAACATATAAGTTGAATTATGGACATATGGAACGAGAAGAACCAGTCACAATGCGACAGGCAGGCGCCAGCCTCCGTCCTCAATGAACTCTACAAATAAATAATTTAATTCAGATAAAAAACCAATGCTCCATTAATAACGAACTCGCCGAACAATACTCTAGGCAAAGGATTTTTCCAGTGGGTTACTAGCGTGCGTTACTATGGGTAATGCACTTTACTCGCTTCTGTGTGCACCTGATGTGTATTGTATTGAGTTATGTTTTATGACAAGGAGGTCATGGTGTTTAGAAGAATACTCGCATTTATGCTATGAATGATAAAAGCCACAGCAAAACGCAATAATAATATGCAACTTAATGTAAATATTATTATTAATATGCAAAACTATAATGCGTAAAAATAATAAATCATTGAGGTACATTGGTACACATAGAATAAATAAAGTTACTAGTCTGTAGTTTTTGTAGCAGTGGGGCAATGATACAATGCACATATCGTTTTTTTGAGTTCAAACGTAACAAAGCAAACAAACCTTTCAAACCAAAAGCCGCTTCTAGCAAATATTATTATGAATTAATATTGCTCATCAACTTAGGCTGTTCTGTAGCTCACTTAGTGCGCCCCTATTCGATTTTATATCTCGAATTCTGTTTTATGTATTGTTTTGACTACTTTCCGCTAAGATCGATGTTCTGAGGCAGATTGCTGGTAGCGGCTGGATGACGACGACCAGGCGTGCCTTCCCCAAGGACTATGTATTAAAACCTTTTTACTATACGCCTTCTGAAAACGCAATTAGCTGTATATGTATTTGAAAAGTAAGCTTAATTTTCACTCAAAAAGCTTTCATCTGCGCAAGAAGGTGTGTGACAAAACGATGTGCTCTACAATTTGACAATAATAAATTAATTGAATATAAAATTAAATTCTACCATACCACAAATAAATAGTATCGGATCAACTCCAGAATCGAGATGAAACTAAAATAGAACAGTTTTTTAATAGTGAGTTCGTTGGAATAACAAGATCAATCACCCGGGAAGTGTCAAGATCTCCGCGGAAAAATAAGGAAATTACCGCGCCGGCGCCATCACCAGACACAACCTTCGTCTGAGCCTTACGTGAGGCGCAGACTTAAGGCTTTTCCTATGGAATTAATTACCAATGCATAGTTGAGAACTCTGTTTATTTTGTACTTAATAGAAATTTACATAAGCATCTTATACAACGTGTTATTGAAACAACGCCAAACCTGAAAACCTTTTTGATAATGTTATTAAACCACTTTCAATAAGCAAAAGTTCAAATTTTTAAACATTTTCTTACTTTTCATACGTATCAAGATAAAAAGCGTCAAGATAAAAACCACAGACATTTATGACGATATTTTTTTTTACTGTATTGTATGTATGTTATTGCATTTGATTTAATTCTTTTAACTGCACTACGGCACGCACTCCGTAGTACAATTATGGGTTACCGTAGGCACTGACTGAAAATCAGCGCGCTGAGGGATCACTTCCTCAGCATAACGCTGAGTCAGCTGCCTTTTGTGGCAACTTAGAGACACCACAGTTACATCTATGGTCCTGCTTTATTTATTCGTTTTGTCTGTTGTGTATTTAGTTTTCTTTCTGTTGTTGTGCATATTATGTTATTTATCTGCTTATTTTGTGTCTGTGATGTATCTTGTTGGTATGATAAATGTCTTTCTTCTTCTTCTTCTCAGACGCGTGCCCCAATTATGTCAAACATAATTTTTGCTCATGATATTTTTCTTCACCATTAGCGAACGGTATTGCTACTACAAATTTACAAATGTATGGTACATTTGTCATGGTACATACATTCGAGCGGCTCTACCGCGATTGGAATCTGTTCGTAAACTGTCGTATTTAAAGTGAGCCCTGAGTTTCCATGTAGCACTGGGTCTAATTAAGGATTGTTTCTCCAACATAACCCCTCAATATTCTCTAATTCTTATTTAAAATCTGAAAAAAAATATTACTTTTCAATGTCCAATCTAGGGCCATCGGTCATTATTTTTATGATTTTTTAAACTTTATAGCATAAAAAAATTGCGAACATGAGTTTAACTTATCGCCAAATGTGGTTTTATTTGAGTTGTACCGAGTTTTGGATAATAAAAAATACACCAAAATAACTATCACTAATGTGTCGGTGACGTCTAGGGTTACCAGCTCCCATTTTATGTTTTAGAGGATTTGATACCATTAAATAAAGGACATAGGATGAAAATAAAGGAAATCAATATTTTTTATTAAAATGCTGTTATGGTATCAGAAGCGACATTTATAAAAAAAACAATGTTAATACGCAATGTAACATCGTTTGTCGTTAATCCAAGCCAGGTAAGTAGTACCAACCTTAATTATTTAAGTAACCTTAATTACGGCCAGTTTCTGAATTGAGAATTTAGCTAAGTAAATAGTTGACTGTAGTGCTGTCTCCTCAAATTTCTCGGAAAAGAGCTTGACGGAACATTACTTAAGTATTTACTTAGTGAAATTCTCAATTCAGAAACCAGTCCTTAGTATTTTTGCATTTAAAAGTACCTATACTTGGTATTACTTTTGGCTGCTCTAAGAGCTTCTTCGTTTTCTATAATGAAATTATAAAATTGTTTGCATTTCATGTCATTTGAAGTTCGACTTTATTTGTAGTTTTGCTTTTACAGTGTCAATATGTAACTTATTTCGGTTTTTAGTCCACGTATTCGTACACAAGGAAAAAATCCTTTTGGCTTGGGCGTTAAAACTATCTAAGGGTAGTATTGTCCTCTATTGAAGATATTAAATTACGGGACAGGATTAATTTTTGGGTCCGAAATACAGGACGTCCTTTAAAATAAAGGACGTCTGGCAACCCTGACGTCGGTCATCGAAATTCTATTACCTAATAGGATTTGTATTTCTGTAATTTCAAAAATGCCTACTTTTCCTCCAACTTTTCGCACACTCAGCGCAATAAGTCCCATAAAAAGCTTGGAGAATCCAGCCTTAATTACCGAAATCGTACCTATATCACGCATAACGCGAATTACGCCACGTGTTTTAAGCTCAGGATTCCATACGATTTGTTTGAAGTTTGGGGCTCAATCACTTTGTTTGTGGCGATATGTTCGGGGACAGTCGGTGTATCCTCGGTAATTTCCATAGCCGAACCCTGCAGATATCTATCACGTCGTATCAAAAGTGATGGAAGCTGATAATGAAAATACATTTTTTTCCGCATTTTCAGTGGGAGAAAGGTCGAATGCGTCGATTGTTGGACATAAATCTCGCGTCTGTTGTTTTACCTAATTGGTAGACATTTATTTCTTTTCAAAAACAAAAGCAACGATTTGCATTGCATTTTTATCAGTGTTATGGTAGGCTGAAATAGTAGACTTACTGATTCAGAAAGAGACAATTAATCAACTTTCTGACAATATTATTGTAAAGTTGGATCACGCAGACTTTGTGAATAAATAGGTACTACGCAATAGAAGTGTTTTGATTTCTATTTGAGTAATGCTATGCTAATGGGACCTATTAGAATTATTTATGTCGATAATGCGATTTATATATTCGGCACATTTGAATGAAAAAAATATCGATTTATCACAGTATTTACAGTCATTCCAGACTTTGAAAATACTGTGTGTCTGTCAGATATCACGTTTAAAAGCATCGAGGACAACAATATCAAGTAGAAGCAGCGATTTATTTTCGTGTTAATTGCAATAATTAATTCAAGACGAGTGAAGATCAGAATTAGAGTCGCTTTTACTTACCACGTAGGTATTTATATTCAAGGCAACGTGTAGCTAAAGCATTTTTGTCGTAGATCAACTTAACACCAAAAAATTATGGAAATATCTTCTATATGCGTTCAGTTAATTTCCCTCTTAATCGTCTCAATAGATGATTATTTATGTGTATATTAGCGCACAGTGGGTGAAACCCGAGACGAGTGTGACGGCGGCCAGGTGTGACATCGCCTTATGAAAATTAATGAAACGCCTCAGACCGCTTGTCGTCTTGCTTAGCGATTAGTTAAACAAAACAATAAATAACCAAATTGGTCGGTTGGTCACTTGTTGCGTGGCATGAATAAAATGCTTAACTTAACTAAGAGACAGGAATTTTCATTTAAAATAAACTTAACAAAATAGTCTTAGAAAAAACATCGCAAAGCAGTTTTCCCGGAAAAATCGGAAAAAGGAAGCGCGTCAAAGATTCTCTATCAGAGATTTTTATAATATACCTAACTGCACTCTAATCAAGCACAATGATAAGATAATATGCTGATTATTTATTTAAGGTGGCTCGTTAGGGTATAATAAACGTAAAAACTGACGCCTGACAAACTGACATAATTAAACCTATGTAGATGGACGGTGTTATTTATAAAAGCACTATTCCTCAAAAACACTCCTCGGACAGTTTAAATAATCTGTGGTTATTTTTTTCTGTACCACAGACTATTAAACTGACTCTGAGGAGTGTTTTAAGGAATCGTGTTTTTTTTAAATAAGACCATTAATCTTTCTCGGCGTGTCGCGTTCTCTCTGCTTCGCTTTTCTCGATATCGCGTCTCTTTTAGTTCCTAAATATCACACGTCAGGTGGTCAAGAAAGGATAGCATTATATTTGTGAGAAATGAATAAATAGTGGCTGTGTTATCTATTTTACGTAGATCGTCCACCTTAACAGATGATTACAGACTAAGAAAGTATGTTGTCACACCTTTCTAAATATTCAGAGTTGTCTTCATGGCTTGTATCACGCACACCGAATGTCATTAGAATCGTTATTCCGCGCTAATTAGTCAACAAGACATCCGTGTGCGTGTTGGGTACAAGGATTGCTTTATCATTAGCGGGCATGATTTATAGTGTGCAATTTACATTTTGTTATAAAGCAAAAGGAACTCGACACGTTTTGCAACACAGAGAGGTTAGATTAATAATTAAAACTTAAAACGTTTGTCTATTTATTGTTGCATGATAATTATTATTATTAGCGCTAGCCTTAGGCGTAGCACCACCTGCTGTCGACACCCGACACCCTCGCGTTTTACGCCGCCGCGCCGGCTGACGTCACGCCGCTGAGCCTCCGGCAGCGCAGCCGCGCCACTCCGCGGCCCGTCCCTGACTCACGCCGACTGTCACGTCCAAGGCCTTCAAGCAGCGATGGATATCGCTGCCAAAAGTAAAAGAAGATATTATGTCATTTTCTTTATCCGATCGGCGCGCAACTAGCCAGAGCGATGGGAATATGCTCGCCGTTCCTCAATGGAGCGGCGCCGTCTGAAGCGCGCGCTGATAATAACTTATTTTGACTGCATACTTGTTGTCATGGCCCACGCGTCCGCTTGTAATTTCAAAAAGTAATCACCCGAGGCGACTGGACGCGAATCTCCGCACTAACTCACCGAGTGTAAACTAGTCATCGCGCGCAGCAAGGGGATGTCAAAATATCCTGCTTATGGATAATTCAGAGCGAACAATTTATGCTCTGCCCACGCGCGCTGAAATATGGCGACGCAGCGGCTCTTACCATCTTGAGCTCAGCTTTCTTGTTCGCCTCAACGTTTGCAATCGTGAATCCGTCGCAAAGAGAGGCCTGTGGGATGATCTTGGCAGTTGCATAACTTGCCATCCTTTTAAAGCATTGAGCAATTTGTGGAGAATACTATTGCGACAATATTTTCTTTGGGCATTCGACATAATTTCACACGGCCAACAGTTGGTATGGTAGACATAAGACATTCAACAGCATCAAAAGGACGTTGTAATGTCTAGAAGCAGTTACTTGAGCCTGTGCGTTTTGATCATACATTTTATAGTGCAAAATAAACACGGTCGGTGTATCTGGCGCTATTTCCATAAGCAGATTGCGAGAGGCGGTTCAAGACGGACTTCGTCGCCAGTGCTTCATTTCCCTGTCGGGCGACTTGGCCTGGAGCCAATGGTTCCGAGAACGCACAGGAGAAGGTTACGCGATGTCTCGCCACGCTTTTCATGCCTAAATCGCGTTGGAGTTGGAGATATTATTTTTTCACCAGTCTATTGCCACGCTTAGCAGTAGGCACACCTACGTTTCAGATAACTGTACTACTCTATAGAAGTCAATCGCATCACTACATGGAGAGTTATTAGCCAATATTATGACGAAACTATATTAGTCCGACGCGACGGTCATATTAAAGTGACCAAAATTAGTTCAGACAGAACTGGCAGACACAATAAGTCTATTTATACATCTCTTCCTGTTCGAAAAAATATCGATTAATTATTTCCGATTGGTCATGGGCACAGCGTGGTGCAACAGACTGGGGAGCGCTGATTGGAGCTTCCTCTGGCGCCGGCGCCGCCACCCTCCTTCCTCATTACGAAAGTCTCGTATCGCACCCACACCACTTAAGCTACCATTGATGGATGTCTGCTTGATATATTGGGATATGTTTGGTCGTTGTAAGAGAGCTTGTTTAAAGTTGACGTGCAATTAAAAGAGTAGTTACTCACTTCGATATTATCTACTAATATTGGGGTGAGCACTTTTATGATTAAGTGTTCGTTTTAAAAGAACAAGATTTTGCCGAAGTATTTTGTTACCGACAGTGGTCGTAAATGATGGCACTCCAATAAAAAAGGCCATTCAATTAAACAACAAATCAATTGGTTCTCACGCGACGCGTCGTGCACTTATCAGTCCACCCGTGAAGCGGGGTTAATTAAATAGTTAAAAGAGATAAAGTTGAGTTATATGCCGCGTATTTATAGAGGCGACACCTTATCGAGCTGAGCAATCCGATAGCACATGTCAGCTATGACACCAAATCTCTCTTAGCTGCCGTTGTTGTTGTTTACACTGACGTGAATGCCAGGGCATTGGAAGTGGCTTGGACTCGTGTTGTGAAACACGAGGCTAGAAAAGCTGAGTCTGTCTACTATCTCTTGTGGATTATACGTAGTTTTTACTTCAGTTTTTTCTTTAGTAAGTACTTACTTACTTTGAGTTTTAATTTTTTGTAATATTGTACTACCAATGTAACAATGTATTTCATGTGCAGTATTTTCTTAGGGTTAACACGAGCACTAGACATAATAAAAACAGATTGGATAGATTGGATTTGAATTTCAGTAACTAATAATCAATATTTTTCAGTTTATATAAAATTATTGTTTGCCAATTTAAATTTAAAAAAATTGCCGAAATTTTTTGGAATATAAATTAATATTTTTGCCGAGGGTAGTAAACTAGCAGTTAATGCTTTCAAAAAGGCGTCTGTCACCTCAGTCTACCGAGACCACGGCACTTGCTAAAGTACCGACACGTCGGAAAATTGTAAAATGAAGAAATAAACAGGTAAATATCCGTGCCAATTCAGTTTTTATAATTAGTGTGTGTTACGACTAATACGTGAATTTGGACTGATAGTGAAGGAGCTCAAGTTTACGCGGAGAAATGTACATTTTTTACAACGCATATAAAACAAGAAGAAAAGTTGTGCGCAGTTATGATCATAAAACATTTTATTCATCAAGGCATAAACGCTGCTCAGATTATTTTCTATTTTATTTTTACGTGGAGCTTTGTACGCCATATCTGTCCAGCAAGTTAGTCTGGTCTTACTCGTGAATACGAGTTTCATGCCTTTGTGGCAGTTTTATTCGCATTTAACACTGTTACCTGCAACTTTTATTTTTAGACTCCGCTTTGAGTGCGTATGTAAATTGGACTTGTTAACCTACGCCTATAGGTTCCTTCAGTACCGCAACTTTAAAGTAGCGGTAGCTGCAGCACGCGTACCATGCGTATTCTACTACAATGTTGCATATATGAAGTGATTAAAAAGTTGTTGCCTGGATCTAGCTAAAATCGTTATTTTGTTAAAGGGAATAAATTAAACTTTTTGCTAGTGTTTACGGATGTATACTTATGCGAAGCACTTATCGTGTAAGTTACACGTGTAAATATTATCTGTTGTTAATACATTTCTCAATTAGTGTGAGTTGTTATTGAATTGGTGTCGATGTCATCAAGACCAAACGCATCATAAAAGAGAACGAGATAGAGAAACGACATACTTAAGTTCTTTACATTGTCGTAGCCGTCGGTATTTGACGGGATGTAAAATGAATTCCTTTTCAAACGGAATTTCGTATTTCGTTTCCTTGTGACGTCACAGGCCAAAGCACTATTTTATGTTTCGTTGATTTAAATACAGTATTAGGTTACTAGCAAAAAAAAAATTAAAAGTTACCTTTTCAGAGATATTTTTCAATATTTGCTTTGAAGAAGTGCTTGTAAAAATGTATTATTGATACAGCCAAATACAATATAACAATAACAGCTGACATAAGTTACATTAGCTGTTATATGGCGAAGTTATTAAGGGGACCACTGACTAATGTCATTCTCTGCGTCAAACTTTCAGAATGATATAACTCATGCTGTATTTATAAACTTTGTTAAAAAAGGAAAAATACCCAATTGTCAATTAAAGTCATCATAGTAATGCCCAATTGCCAAATGATGTCATACTCTGCGTCAGACTATCAGAATTATATAAGTCACTATAACGAACACGATATATTTATGTATTTATAAACTGATTCAAAGCAGGAAAAATACCCAGTTGACAATGTAAGTCATTAAAATACCCAATTGCCAATTGATGTCATTGTTAGTACAAGGTATCACGAAAATTACCTCCCATGACTTTAAGGCATTATCAAATTTTTGGAATTGATATAGTTACTTATAGGAATTTTCTTTGTTTCAGAATGTCAATTTGGCAAAGTAGCCAAGGAGTTGGGGTCAACATGGTTCGCAGACCTTGGCCCTCCCTTCGGAATAATGTACTGCATCAAATGTGAGTGTATGTCGGTACGTATTTTAGATGTTTGTTTACTTATTCATGCTTTCTTTTACAATTTACGAATACTATGTTTCACTTAATCGTTAGAACAGTCAAACTTAACTTTTTACTGCAAATCCTTTAGACCTGGACCGACAGCTATCTATGCGGGGACGATAAAATAATTGCTCTAGATAACTTAATACTTAGTATGGGTGGTGAAATCGAAACTAAGACAAAAAAAAAGTACATTATTACCATTTTCTAAATATAAATCACTTAGCGGTCTCTACTTTTTCCTTGCCAATTTACTTTATGAAAAACTAAATGTACGCCGGGTGTTATGAAACTGAGGCCCTTTCCGATAATCGCTTATTCTCTGCATCATTAAGAATGAATGCATTATTGAATCCCGAGCAAAATGTTATGGATATAGTACTTTATTTTTCTGCCCACTACACTTTCGGATCGGGAGTAAGTATTGTGTAGGCCTAAGATGTTAAAATCCTTCTAACTCTGCCTTGCAGGTGCAGAAAAAACGCCGCGTAGTGGCAAAAGTCCACTGCCGGAACATCAAGAACGAGTGTCCTGAGCCCTCCTGTGACTCCCCTGTCTTATTACCCGGTAGATGCTGCAAGACCTGCCCGGGGGATGTCAATTGTGAGTACGAGCCAACTGGTTTTAACCGGGTTAAGCTGAATTTTGACCTCGATCGACTGCTGGAGCGTCCCCTATAGAAGTTGTTACACGAGAAATACTGCAGGGGTCATAAAATAGAAATCGTCGAATTAATCGTGAAAACGAATTCTACACTGACGGCAACGGCACGGTGCACGGTGTATGCTTTTTGTTGTTTGATCTATAGTATATAATATACAGCAATACACACAAGCGTTAAACTTGTCGTGGATATAGTCAAGTGCAGTCCCTGTAGTACGACTACAAAAAATAGAATCAGGCCAAGTGTGAGTCAAACTCCTGGTAAGGATACCGAACTGAATGAAATGAAATGATTTTTTTTATTGTTAAATAATAATTCGAAACCAAATTTGATTGATTAGATTAGATTAGATTAGAACACTTTATTGTACACACCAGAAAACAAAATACATTAAAAGGCTTACATGTTTAAGTTTTGCCGTATACAATTGGCGGTCTTATCGCTAAAAGCGATTTCTTCCAGACAACCTTAGGATGGATAGAACTGAAAGATATGGGAAGAAAATGTACATAAAGTAACTGACTTACTTCTAATATTTATACATATTTAATAAAATACTGAAACTAACCATAGGATACAAATATATACTATACAAACATATAAGACTTACCTACTATGGTTACTATATAGAGAATCATAGCAACAGCATTACAGGTTTTCAGCGAGATAGTAGAAAATAGGAAGGGACCTTGCTTTTCGCACTTCCTCTGGCAGGGTATTCCAGAGTCGAACGGATTGCACAGAGAAAGAAGAGTCGTAAATTGAAGTAGGCAGCATCACTTACTTATAACAGCTATTATCTTAAGACTACGGGGCCCAGGGCCCAATATTAAGAGGACTCAGTGGGCTAACTAGCGCCAGCAATGCAAAAAAAACATATATCTTCTTTTACAGATTGAATTTGCAAAAAGTGTTTGTACAATCTCTAAATCATGTTTATAGTGATTTTTAGCTGGATAGTTAGCCCATTGGATCCCCTTAATATTTATGAGTGTACGGAACCCTCGGCGTGCGAGTTCATCTCGCACTTGGCGGATGTTTGTTTTTAAAACTTATTTTGGTGTAATATATTTGTGATTGCACTTTTTAGTTTGATTCGCTTTAGTCTTCAGGCAAGTGAGGTTATGTCTGTGTGTCTACTATACCATCGACAGGTTTTAAATCAAACTGCGCCGGCCTAATCCAGGCTAACGGCTTAATTAGTAAAGTCATTGATGGAAGTAGGGCGTAGCGTCGCCGGCTTTGTTCTGGAACCGTAATGAGACCAACACGCGGACTTTTACGACTTCTCAGAGTACTGCGATTTTCGTATTTCAGCTGACTCTACCTACCTACCAATAAATTACCTACCCATAGATAGTTTATTTACGTCCTACGAGACGTGATTATCTACAGAGAGGAATTATAATAGCAGAACTTGAATTCGGGGTACTCAAGTGTTACAGTTTTTTTAATCAAGATCATCAGAGATCCAGTTAATCAGCGCCGTACACATAAACGCTGAGGACGTAAGCGTCATAAACTCGTCTTATTGCGCCGGCGGTGGCACGGGAACTCACCGGACTTGAGACTGGTGTGTTTGCCCTAGGTAGACAGTAGGTATTTCACTTTGCGATAATTTTATCGCAATTGCGATGTTAACATATTTGAGATAAATGCTGCGATCACAGCCTTTGCGCTCGCTGTAGTATGCGTGACAAATGATCTGTTTCCATTGTTGGCCACGATGCGAATCCGTTGCTGAAAGCTGAAAGCCGTGAAAGAAAAGCGAAACATCACGTGGTTTGTTCATAATGACGCTAACTAGGAAGCTAGACGTGCCAAAATGTTTGATTGAAACGTAAAAGCCCATTAAAAAGTGAATTATACTAGGTACTCTTGAACTTGGACGTCTAGTCACTTGAAAAAGAAAGTAAAACTCATATATCTAGTAAATAAAGAGTATAAATTTTATGCAGTGTATGACGCCATTGCGTCGTTCGAGAATATCATAAATAATTAGTAATTGCCTATTAAACTGTTGTTGCGACAAGCTCGCATTTGTTACAATTATGAAATATGCGGGAGGTAATGAAAAGGTTAAATTGAAATGAGCATTCGGCTAATTTAGAAGCGTCAATGCGCATGACATCGCGTCGGGTTTGTTACCTTAATCGCTAAAACAATAAAAAGTTTTATTAGTACCTACTGACTGTCTGTCGTTAAAACAATAAAAAGCAGAATTTCAGCAAATACCTACACAAAACTCTGAAAAACGGATGTAAATTTTTCACGATTGAAACATACGCTACACAATGTTAATAATAGTTGAAAGTACATGAACATTTAAATTTTTGTTGCAAAGTCACCGGTAACGTAACTCAATAGGGTACATGCGTTGTTGATGTACCGTCGAGTGTGCGACGATACTTTTATGATTTCGTGATCATCCAAATAACTTCACTCAGCTTAAAACTTAAACTGAAAATGAACGGAGTTTTACCACACTACACGTAATTTTAGTTGATGATCTAACTTCTGTTTGGGAAATATGCCATAATGCGATCTATTCATCGATAGTTCATTAAGTTTTATTAAGCTTTTCTTAATATTTTGGTGTCCATAATGAACAATAATTTGTTGTAGGTAGGTATTTCGTTGCGGTCTCGATTACATCGGAAACATATATCGATGGCAACAGGTTTGTGAGTCAGAGCAGGCCATCTGTCGCGAAAACTATATCCACAAATGCGTAGAAACTACGTTACGTTTAACATGTTTGTATGTTTATGAATACACCGACTGTAGGCCTATAGTCCGCTTTATTGTCAGCTATTAATATGCCGTTTGAGACTTGTCCTAATCGTGGAATATGACACTTGCAGGGTTCTTGGGTTGCGTCCTTGTGCAACGAAGAGAATTTCGTGCAAATGATTGGGCACTGTCGACATTGCGTCAGGTGCGTAGTAGTGTGCTATTCCCCGCAGGCGCAACTGATGTTGGCGTCGAGTGGCAGAAATCACCACCTCCAGACGTTGTCTTTAGCTCGTCCAACGCCTGCTCCATGCCTATTGAGGGTCCTCCATACGCCCCACTTTTCGGCAGTTTTTCAGCCCGACTGGTGATGACAATGTTCTGGTCGCAGAGTTGTGTTTTCCATAATCTGGGACGGCCCTCACGCGCAGTACCCAGGTCTTGCACAGGAGAATTATGGGCAAATTATATGACATACAAATTATAATTTTTATTTCCTATTAGAGACTTGATCCTTTTAAGCAGGAGTATCAATTGATGTAATAAAAAAGATAGGGCAGCAAGAGCAACTGCCTGAACATTAATAGCTGCTGGAAAACGTTTTATAAAGAGCACGTCTAACTTTTAGAGTGATTAAAAACTGCATTCACAGATATAAAATATGAGTAAGACTAAAATATTCTACACTTAAATCAATCTGCTTTAAGTACAGTGCCCTCGCTATTTGAGAAGTAGAAGCCTATAGTGGACTCCTGTCTCCTACTACATTATGAATTATTAATTAAGCATAATACTTGGGTGTTTGTCATGTTTTTTAAATGGCGCTGCTGGGCCAGCGCTCCGCGGGGCCACGCGCTACCATCATCTGTTATATAAACCCCTATAATATGCGCAGTACGAGAATGGTCAGAAAGTCCCCTTCATGCGACCTGCACTATCGTAGCAATGTGACAGCCTAACTCTTTACCATTTCGTCGGTCAAATTCTATTCAATGTAATTTTAAATTTCACATTATCCTCGACACTTCATTAAATATTTTTTTTAATTTCGCTCTTGATTTGTAAAGTAAAACTATTCAGATGTAATTGAATAGAATTTACTTAATATATTTTAATTTAACTTTATTATTGTTTATTTGTATTGAACTTGTTCTGGAAAGAAATAATGTATTATTTTATTATTGAATCCATTGTGAACTAGTCGAGAAAATAAATAGAGTTCGTATTGTACTTCGAAAAAAATTCACAGATCTAAATTTTTCCCAAATTATTTTTATCGTGACTGTTCTGTTTTTGAATAGTTTCGAAATTTCCTGCCACTGAGTAATGAACGCCTGGCTCTTTGTTAGCCCAATGAGTTTTCAAATTAAATTAAAAAGCAACTGTTTCAGAAAGAGATATATAGATTAATAATGTAGATTAATAGATTAATACACTGAATAAAAAAAAGTAATAATAAGAAAACTTAAATCGAAAATATTGAAACACTATTCATCTTTTACGCCAAAATAAACTTATGTATGATTATTCGTGCTGGCACAGTATAAAAAAAGAGATAATTTTTGTACGTAGGTAAGTTGTACTTTATCAGAAAAAGTTACGTTTTGACGAATATGTTCGGGTTGCTCATTCCAATCTAATATATCATATCATATATATAATATATCAGTCCAGGGGCCTAATTATTCGAAACCCTGAAGATTGCGATCGCAATTAGTTTGGAGTTTGACAGTTAGACGATTGGAAACGCGTAGTATTTGGCGTGCGTAATTGGCGGAAGAAGGAGGAGTAGGACGGAGAAGTAGGAGTATATACTATAGGAGCAGTACCAATATTCACGGCGAGCACAGAACAAAAAGAGCGTGCATTGGGGAGGCTCCCCAAGGCGCGCTACATTTTTGGTTCTCTGCTATCTTCATTCAGCTGCTACCAGCAATCCGCCTCCATAGACCGTAGGTCCGGTGAACTGGTGGACGTCCTACGTTGCTTTTGGCATTATCCGCTAACAGATCCGAAGAACAAAGCACTGTAATATATTGAGCATTCTATTGCACCTGAAACAAAATTGAGCTGACGAGAGACGACCTGGTGAATCTGGTGATGTAAAATAATACAGAATTTAATATAACCGCGCGTTCAAAGGATGGAATTGAGAACGGAGATAGACCGTGACCTGGGTACATCGTCATGATCTATGGGTAAATGCATTTCAAGTTCTGACCCAATACGAACGAAGTCGCAGGCAAATATATATTCTAATCATCATCATCATCAGCCACTTGACGCCCAATGCAGGGCACAGGCCTCCCTCGTGGTTTTCATAACCATGAGGGGTTTTGCCATAATCGCCACGCTTGGCAGGCGGGTTGGCGGGTTATATTCTAATACTAGATTGTATTAGAATATATTATGATATTTGGAAAATTTTGAGTTTATTATATTTAAATGGTTTGATTAAAATTCTATGTTGTTAAGTGTTGACTACATTTTTTTAACATTACCTAAGCTCCTACATCTTAAAATAATATCTCATGAAACAAATTATACCTTATAAGTGCAGAACATAGGTATAATTTGTTTCATTGGCCGTATCGGTCAGCTGAGTGTTCAAATTAAAACTCTATAATTTAAAAAGGGTGTCATTATAAAATAAAGATATAAGTGGCCATTCGGAAAGTCCGTAATTACATTGCATTGGTGGCGGCGAAGAAATCTACAATTTGCTAAGTGCTTACGGTTAGGTGCATTCCGCGATTTTTAAAGAGGCGCCCAAGATACCGTTGCGTGTTTTCCTTTTGATCGCCACCGTCCATCATTCGGTAAATTTCGCTGACTTGAAAGGGTGCGCGCGCAAGATTGTAGGGAGGTATGCGCAGTGACAGGCTCGCGCGATGACAAATGACGTGTGACGCGACCGGCGGCGGCTCCCACAGTACCACACCGCTAATGGTGTTACAGTCTTTTGGCTTCCTTCAAACTCATACAATTTCCCACAGCATAAAATGTTAATCAGTGGAATAAAAAGCTAACAAACATGCCGGTTGCTAGAGATATCACTGGAACACAGAATGATCGGATTCTGATTTTCCAGTAGAAGCACAAACATTTTAATGTAGAGTCCTCGAGCACCGTACCTTTGAAGCACGTAGTCCAGTACTCAGTGGCTCATCAATATACATTAAACTAACACATGGACATGAAGCAATACAGACGCATGGCGGTAAGTAGGCTTCTGCGGATGCCAGCCGAGTCGTTAGTACGCAAGTAGGTAGAGCGTAGTAAGCTGAGAATGCCTTACTTATATGGCATTGTCATGTAGCGACTTAGACTTAATAGAAGTCGGTTTCAGTTTTCTGTTAAGGTAGGACGTGCTATTATTACTAGAAGCACCTACGTCTCCTATGATGTTGCGGACGCGCGTCAAAATAGCTTGTTTTCGCAGTTTACTTTAGGAATGCATCAAAAGTAGCCCGCGGAATGCAATTTACGTCAGCCATGCCTAAGTATAGCACACTAATAACTACCGGAACAAAGCTCGTTAAAATACTCAAGGTGATCTCGCGATGCGCGACACCGCGTCTCAGCGGGCAGCCAGTATGACTATATCGAGAGCATTACAATGGCATTACTCAGATGCACTGGGCTGATGCAGAAATGGCACGCGCGGGCCCCCACTCCCCGCCGCTCCTGCGGCCCTCTTTCAGACCGTTAGAAACCGGGGCCACTCGGAACCGATTGTGTCAAAACTTTGACAACATTCTAGGGAGATTTGATAGCTGAGCCGAGGCAAAAGCGTCCATTGGTGAAATCGTTGATGGCTTTAGTAAGGGAGAGAAGTTGCAAGCATATTTTGGAGTGTCAAATAACGGTTTCCGATCCTGATCTCTTTCCGTTTGATCGCGAATAGGTCCTGCTGCAAATATAGATGCTGCTGCTGGTTATTCCGGGCTCGGCCGTCGACCCGGCCGCCGCCGCGACGCACCGCCGTCTGCACGCCTTTTTAGTGGACACTTCTTATAACATCATACGCGTTATATTCTTAATTTTTTACGCGAATGTAATGGCGATGTCAACGAACGCTCTCCCTTCGAGAAACAATTGCAAAGCTATTATTTCAAGGAAACATTGCGGAGACGCGGAGCTTTAGCTGAGCTCGGATAGAAACTTATGTATAACCTAATAGGTTATTGAATTCCATAGATTGGCTGAGGTACAGATGTTCGATGCAACAGCAATAAAATCTTACGTCGATCGTAAACCCTAAAGCGCGTGAAACGCGCCGCATTTGATTCGGATTTTCTTGTATTTTATTTTACACCCACTCAACACAGGCTGCAGCGGATCTATAAACTTTAATCAGTGGTTGAGTGTTTGTAAAAACTGTCAGCAACTATTCATTTGTCTCAATGGAAACATCTGTTATTTCTTCCACTTTTGTGCTTGTCACGTACTTAATATGCTTTTGCGATACTATGTATAATCGCATCATGGGCAAAACCACGAGTAAAAATCGGCAAGTGCGAGTCAGTCGCGCACGGAGGGTTCCGTACCATTATCTATACAACTTTTTTTATATTTCAAGCGTCGACCTGTTGCCGTTAATAATAACGAGCGAGCAAAAACCGGCAAAAAATCAAGTTTTTTGTATGGGAGCCACACTTAAATATTTATTTTATTCTGTTTTTAGTATTTTTTGTTATAACGGCAACAGAAATACACCACCTGTGAAAATTTCAACGGTCTAACTATCACGGTTCATGAGATACAACCTAGTGACAGTTGAAAGGACGGACGGACGGACGGACAGCGGAGTCTTAATAATAGGGTTCCTTGCCCTTTGGGTACGGAACCCTAAAAACTAGTATAATCTTTCTTTGATACGCGTCCAAATGAAAACTTTAATTGATTTGTTATAACGGCAACAGAAATACACCACCTGTGAAAATTTCAACGGTCTAACTATCACGGTTCATGAGATACAACCTAGTGACAGTTGAACGGACGGACGGACGGACAGCGGAGTCTTAATAATAGGGTTCCTTGCCCTTTGGGTACGGATCCCTAAAAACTAGTATAATCTTTCTTTGATACGCGTCCAAATGAAAACTTTAATTGATTTGCCAGGTGTTGGTGTAAGTGTAATAAACGTTGAAGCCTGCGCTTGCTATGAGATGGAATTCTTCTTTCGTAAGTCATTTAATTATAAATGGAATGGAGCAGAGCTTCTAAAACTTGTAGCTCCACGTGTCTCTATTCAATCATGAATTTGCCTGACTGCATCGTTGGTCTAGCGGTTAACATGCTTGACTACCAAACCAGAGGTCGTGGGCTCAATTCTCTCAAATTTTGAAATTCAAGTTGCTTAAGTAAAATTTAACTTTGGCCTTTGCATCTACGTAATGAGATGATTTATGCAGCATCCAGTGGCATCTTCACTCACACTAGATGGGCGAAGGGACCACTCGGACGCTGCAGTGCCTGGGAGATTGTTTTGCGGGAGATTCTTAAGTAGTTTGTAGTTCGTTTTTAAATAAAAAAAAATGCAAAATAACGAATGAAATTGAACAGCAAACAATTCCAAATTGATCAGCAAAAAATGTCAAGTTAGTATTTAAATTAAATTAATTAATTTGCTGACCATTTTCTATTTATTTGCTGATCACGTGTGGCTGCCCATTTATTTATTTTACTGACCGACCACAATGAATTTATTACCTGATCATATTTGATTAATTTGCTGACTGGAGGCCCATATATTTATTTTGTTATCCATAATAGTTGTTGGCTAATTGAGTAACTTTTTTGCTGATAAAATATTTATGTTGCTGATCATTTAAGTAGTTCTCTTTTGCTTCTAAGACGATACAACATGAAGCTATAAATAAGCGATAAATTAGCAGCAGAACCAGCTTGCCTAAATGGAAAAAAAATGTATAGCTGATCGGATTTTGATAAACCATAACCTGGATACTTTTTAATCAAATTACATTTTATGGACTGTCAGTGAAGGATGGAATGTATGTTATTGGTGTAGGCAACCGCCACTGTTTTACTTTGGTTGGACTTACTTACCTCGCAATTCTGATGGTCTCCTTTCAGCATGCAGGAAAAATCTTTATTTTTATCATGTACGTAGCAACTAATGTATTATATTTGATGATTTGAGAAAAGATGGTCAGAGTGGAGTTTATTTTTCGCTGCCTTTTTCTCCTCTACAAATCGACCCGAGGGCACCGGCAAACATTGTACATTGACATTGAACAGAATGTAAATTCTTTACGTTAAGATTCTTTTGTGTTATCTTATTTCTCATCTCTAGCGGTGTAAACTTGACGACTTGGTAGGTACTCAGTAGGTGTGGTAGATCGCTGGGTGCTGCTGAGGCCAGCGCAGCGGAGCGGCGCGGGTCACGGGTCGGCGGCGCGGCGACGCATCGGCATCGCGCCACTCGATCACGTGTATCTAATTCAGTACACTCGTAGCTGCATGTGCCTCACAGGAATGTGTCTTGTGCACGCCGAAGCCTCGTATCGATGTTTTATTTTCGTGGAATATTGCAGTCTTTGCCTTCGCACCGCATTCCTTGCTCGCCCCTTTTTGCGCCGGTTGGTGAAAAAAAGTAATCGCTTTGATGTCAAAGGAGCTTAAGGTTAGCCTTTTTTATTTTTGCACCGTTCGCGGATAGCTTGGGTTGTTTTTGTGCATTTTTGTAAGGTCGATGTTGGCTGAAGTCATTCCCATTATTAGGTCTCGATAGGCGTTGTTGTCTGGAATGGGAGTCGACCGCAAGTGTGGTGCCGGTTATTATTTTAATGTCGGCTAATGAGGCGGTGTCAGGCGAGTGTGGTCAGGGGGCTGAGTTGCGGTGCTGTGAGTAATAGCGCGGTCTGCGTGCCGAACTATGCGTGACCCGGGGGCGGCGGCGCGGGCGCAGCCACGGCCTCAGTCGCAGCCGGCGGCAGCGGCATAAGCACTTTCAGATTTACCTTAAACGCTATTAATCTTCTGATTAAACCGGGTCGGTGGTATGGATTTAAGTGACATTTGAATGGTGGTTATGCGCCTGATATATTAACTGCCACCTTGTGCAAATATCGCTACAATTGTTATTTGAAATATGCACCCGCAAGGAGTAATATCTCACGAATGGCATATCGATTGCGTTCACTTCAGGCTGATTATTATTGTAATTTGAATGTTTAAAGATACTTACCTCCGGTTTCTCGTAAGCAATAAAAACCAACGAACGGCTATTTACAACACGTTAACTGGCTGTTAGCGTACGAGAAACACGGTTGTTTCAGTAGCCAATTTTCAGAGTCCGCGATCCTAGGTTTTGGGTCCTAAAAATCACTATTTTAACACGAGTGAGAGGTCGGTCTTTTTGGAAATCCATGGAGGAGGCCTATGTCCAGCAGTGAGCTTCTTGTGGCTGAATGATGACGATGATGATGAGAAGTTGGTCTGACAATTTTTTACAAAAACGATCTGGTGCAAAATCTGCCAAGTGCGTGTCGGGCTACGCGCAGTGTAGGGTTCTGGAGAAAGAGGGGGTATTATCTGCTTTACAGAACTAACCAGTTCATCGACGGATTTCAATGGATTTTGTACGAAGTTTTCCTTTTATAAGTTGGTCGTCTGATAGTCGTTAACTTGTAAAGCCTACTCAGCCGTGATAGTTTTCCTTTTAAGTTCACTATATGTGCTACTACTCTGAATTTTTTCACGTTCCTACAATTAAACGTTTAGCCAGGAGAGGGGGGGGCACCTAAATCAGGGGGGGATCCCTAATTAAGGTGTCCCCCCTTCACCTAAATTAGGGATGCAATTTTGTTTTTAAGAAAGTTTTTGTAAGATTTTATTGTATCATTTTGTCGGAGTAATTAATATGTATTTCTATGCCAAATTTCAGCTTTCTAGTACTAATAGTCTTTGAGCAAGCCCGTGGACAGACGGACAGACAGACGGACGGACATGGCGAAACTATAAGGGTTCCTTGTCGACTACGAAACCTTGAAAATTATCTCTTACACCCACAATATTTTTAAACAACCAATCCAATGAAACCCCGCACTATGGTGGAGGCGAGAAAATAGGTAGACCTCCCTAAAATTGTTTTTCAACATTTTATACTGCCGTTTTGTCGGCGTGATAAATATATATGTCTATGCCAAATTTCAGCTTCCTTGCACTAATCGTCTCTGAGCTAGGCCGCGGACAGACGGATAGACGGTCAGATAGACAGACAGACAGACAGACGGACGGGCAAACGGGCATGGCAAAACTATAAGGGTTCCTTGCCGACTACGGAACCATAAAAAATATATGTTTTTATTCCATTGGTGGCTTTAGTGTTATTATTACATGGAGCCCTCAATCTTGTTCGCACTTGTCCGGTTTTGTAAAAGATATGGCAATTGGCACGTTATTTTTCAAAATAAAACTTAAATTGTTCGGTGCGGGACAATGAGTATGCGTAAAGAGCGAGCACGTCAGCGCGGGCGATGTGCAAACAGCGGCGCGCCGCGCCGCCGCCGCCGGCGACGCCACACGTAGCGTCGTCGCAAACATCAATTAAATAATTTGACAACGCAAACACGATACGTGCGGCCCATACCTTATTAAGTTGACTTTAAAAACGATTAGTCGCCTACATTTTAGCAAACTCAACAGGTTTACCACTAACTAGGTAAGGACTTGCGTTGTACCTACACTTCAAGTGATTATCTGTTACTTACTTTGATTGCTCTGAACGCGTACCTACCTACTTTATACAGGTGGGCCAAAAAGTGACTGACTTCCGAAGAAAAAATCTAGATCGTCCAAGAAGCTATCCGAAGCATCCACATGTATGTTTGTCGTTTTCGAGTTACCGCGGTTTGTCTATTTATTGCGATGTTTTTGACAGGGTCTTTACTCTTTGTATCTTATATTCTCAATATTATATCACCAACAAATGTAATAATAATGAGTGAGTGTCTGAGGTGTTCACATACCTCAGCACCTGAAATTGTCAATCCGCGGTGGGCACGTGTAGTCATTACTCACTCTGAGAGGCCTGTGCCCTGCAGTGGGACGTATAAAAGCAACATAAAAAAATGGGTAAAATAACAGAATTATCATGATAGCATTAACATAACTGAACTAATCAGTGATTTCAATAACTTTGGACTCCCCATCATAAATGGAGATCAGCACTATCGACGGGTCTTATGTGTCGTAGATAGGAGGAAAGTGAAGTCGCAAGCGAGTGGCAATCCAGGATTGGATGTCGAAGTGTAGATCGACCGTAAGCTCGATGGCGCGATGACCTCGACAGGGCAGCAGAGAAGACTTCAAGAAACCAGCATAGTGCTACTGGTGCATGTATGAAGAGGCTCTTGTCCACCAGTGGACATCGACAGGCTGAAGATTATAATAATCACTCGAAAATTTTGGCGTCTGGCTAAGAGCTTTAATCGATAGTCTACTCTACAAACATTGTTTTGACCTTCAATCTGTTAAGTCACATCAGAAAGTTTCAGTTGAAATATGAAAGCTTCGTACTCACCTAATCTAATATAATCCCAAACCTAATCCAACATTACCTTTTTTTCGCTCGGTGTCTACAATATTTGAACTGGAATGTAAATTACTAAATTAAAACAGTCTTTCTAAATTATGTTAGGCTGAAAATGGTTTTTCATGGCGATATTGAGAACAGACCTACATATAATTACAAAAAAAAATACTGACTAGACAACGGGGAAACGTCGTATCACCCTCATTTGATGCAGGTCATACATGAGGGTGACCGATTCGGATAGCCCTTGAGACGAGGACGAGGAATCAACATTTTTCATTGGACGACACTTTTTGGGTGCACTCCTGTATTATCGTATTTCAAATTTTGCAATACCGATTGTAAAAATAGTTATTGTTAATCGTAGTGTAGGCCTAGGCATAAAGCGTTACGCCGTAGTCTGTGGTAGAGACTTTGGAAGAGAAAGACTTCACCACAGAGCGTTTATTGAGTGTTTTAAGGGAATCGTGTTTTTTTAAATAAGATCGTTAGCCTTCTAGTAAAATGCAAGGGAAACGGTCGGCCCCAGCCGAGAAGCCAAGCGTTGCATTACGAGCTCGCACGCAGGCGGTTATCAGGGCAGCTGAAATTACGAGCGTGTGCATTTTCATCTATCTAACGACACATGATGCGCAGTCGGCGTGCGTGCGAAAAGTAGCCCAACAAACCATTAATCAACTATGAACCTAAATATCATGATATTTAGGACACTTTAAAGACGAGTTTAGCATGCAACAATGACGCACAGTGGTATTTCTAAGCAAACGTACGACGCAAAAGCCATAAAACACTAGTAACATTTTATGCAATCGATTCCCGGTAAGTTCAACTCTATAAAGGTGTAATGAACCCTTATCGTTATCTCGTAGTTTATTTCACAGATATGGTTGACATCATTGTCTCGAAATAGAATTGTCAGCGTGTCTCGCTGACAGATTACGCTTTATTGTGTTGCTGAGAGAACCGTAACACTAGTTTGTTGAATATGAAATTAGTTTGTGGAGAGCGGCCTATAAGGCATCTGTCTGATACGTACGCGCAAAAGGTCACAGGCGCGAGACCCGAAGGCTATTCGGAAAGTAGACTGGCGCCAGCGCGCCGCTTGGCTCTAAGCAAATTCGGTGAGATTGCCGCCGCGCACGCGCACCCGCCAGGGGCGCCGCACATTATCGAGCTCAACGTTCACTGTAATATTAACATGCTCGTTGCTATACAATTTTCATGAGATAAAACCTATATAAATGCTGAAATCATTGCGTTCTGAAATGTATTCACACTAACGGAGCAATTTGCTCGATCTTCTTGTTTGAGATGCTGAACAAAGTTGATCCACAACCTTGATCAACACAATCGCGGTTCAATGATCTCACATAATGAATCCTATTCATCACTTACAAGGTCAATTTTAAATTCCTCAGAACAGGAAAGAAAGACTTATAAATAAAGGCATTTTGTTTTTTATCATTTCATGGAAGTTTCCTAATTAGCTTCCGTAATAAAGTGTTGACTGTATAATCATGATTGCAGTCCGTGTAATGTAAAGTGATACAGATAAGGTTATTTGCTGAGGCGTGAGGTTGTAGGTCGGATGTAGAGTCGGTAAAGTGGTACGTGATGGCCTTAAGTGTGCGGTTTTATATGTTCTGCGTGCGCGGATTATGATCGGACATTTGGCGCCATTTCATTGTTCATGAGTAGCTAGAAGTGTGGCGCCGGCGCCGGTCGGCAACTCGTCCGTATGCAATTTTATGATCGGTCGCTTTGCAAACTGTTTTCACGGCACTTTAGCGACCGTCTGAATACAAACGATAAATAGACTGGTGAACGATGACGCCGACACGCAAATGGTAGAATTCCGTGCGAGAGTACTCATACTCCGTGTATTGCATAGTTGAGAGTGTTGAGAAGTGCACTGTAAACTAAACAACGCGAGAAGCTGACACCCTGCACATTTGCGAATAAGCATGAGTGAACACCCCTTCAGCTCCAAGGTTTATTTATGAGTGGAAACGTATTGACAGAGTCATAAACATCATAAGAGATTCAATTAGAATTTGCTTTTGAATTTAAGTGCCTGGGATCAGATCGGAACGTATCTTGGTCCGACACTGACTCATGGGCCATTTTCGTATAAGAATTGGGCCACACTGAAATTTGCGTACACTGTCGTACGTTTCGAAACACCCGAATTTGCGTGCAGAAAATAGCGTGGCACCGCTGCAACGTGATCCTTTTAGAAAACACTTGTGTGAGCAGAAATAATGGCATCAAGAAGCTTCAGAAAGTTGTGTTGAATGTTTACGTTCAGCACTACATAGTGCAAAACACCGATGAGAGGTATGTGTAAACACTGGGCTCTAATACCTCCCGGCGGCGGCGAAAGATTTATAAAAGCAAATGCAAAGTATCAGCACAATTGACTTGTTCATTATTTGTTTATAATTTTAAACTGTGAAGAAAACGAATTAAGTGTGGTGTTATGGTAAATATCTTGGCCGGAAGTTTTTTTTTAAACTACTTAGAAAGTAAGTACTTAGTTCTACGAGTAGTTGGACCTGAGATTTCCGCACTTAGCTTCATAGTTGGCCATTGTACGTAGCAAGCGCTAAGGTATGTAAAATACCTCAGACACTAGGGTTTCCTCACTATGTTTTCCTTTACAGTTAGCGAATGGTGAGTGGTGAGCTACTCCAACTTCACAAATGTACGTAACTTAGAAAACAAAGTCATTGGTACATGCCAGGATTCGAAACGTAAGTACTTACTTAACTGTTGTTTATATTCACACGCTCTCAAGTACTAAATAATGTTGGTCTGTAATTTTTCCGACTCGAAAGTCAATGAAAATGTTTACAATAGTACCAATGAATGAAAGGCAAATGTAATTTTAGTGTAGGTCGTGGTGTAGGTGTATTGGTGTGCAGTTCTAGGTACCCTTCACATTTTGCCAAGCCGGCTTCATTACTGGCGATGTTATAATCGAGGCAATAAATTCTCACGATATATGCGATGTAATAACCGCCTTGCAGCTAAATACGACCTATGTACAATTAATTAACATGCTAATCAATTGATTTTACATTTACTAACCTGACCTCTTGTCCTGAGTTATAGTTAGAATCGTAAACGGATTTGTAATTGTCTCTTCTAACCTTTGCCATTGGCTAAATGGTGCTAAATAAACCGATTTTATATTTTAGTATGTGACAGTGATAGCGCTGCTCGGCTATAAAACTTCGCAAAGAAAATGATAAGCATCAATCTAGCACTTGATAGAGTTTATTGCAGTTACCACGAGAGCGTGAACCATTATGTATCCAGACATGTTTAGTTTATGGAATAAGGTTTCTGCGGTCAGTGTGTCAATGCCTGTCCGTTAAATTTTGCTTTTGCATGAAGTATTAGTCAATTACCTATTGATTAATCAATTGATTACCTACACGAATGCGAGTGCGAATAAAACTTCACGTTTCTTTAGTATTTAAAGAAATGTAACGTGTAATTTTACGATAAAATCACGATGATTTTCGTAAATAGATTAAAGTTTGCAATACTTAATTATCACTGATATGGGTACCTATCTAACAATATGGCAATGGCCACTTCAGCTCTACCGGCGACGATAACTCGTTGTTTTCGCAAGCTACACGTTTTGCAATCTGGGACATATATTTTTCTCACTCACTATTTGTGTCAATTATCAAGGCAAACGTTTACTAGATGAGGCTAATGTTTGCACAATAAATCAACTCTGTGATAAGGCTGCAATTTTCAGATTGATGCAGCCATCCAGTGCGCTTTATCTTTTAGGCAACGTTACTATTTTATACATAGATATTGGCTGTCCTCAATATCTCTAATTGCATACAAATTCAATCAATCTGAAGTGCACTTAGCAGTGGAGTTTATTGTCGCGGTAATAGAACAAGCGTTCGCTGTGAACAGGTTGTCGATTCAGCATGAAGGTCAGGGCTCGAGAACTTTGCTCCGCGGTACCCGAGTCAGGGCCGCGCCGGCGCCGGCACCAGCCGTGCCATATGCCGCCACAAGGAACTCCATTCAACACGCAGCATGCTTCCGAACTGCCGATGCCGTTGCTACGCCGATGACGTGCGAACTGGGTGGAAGGAACTGAGTAAACGTTCGGCCAAAAAAACATTTCATCAGCAACCAAAATCAGCACAAAGTCATTCGGTCTGCCAACAATAGGGCGCGTAAGTCAGAAAAACAATTGCAAATACTTAAATGAATTTGATCGGATGATGATCTGAGGTTTGATGCTTATTTATACTTGAGATCTAATCTGACGTGTTTACTCGTGCAATGGCTTTCCTTTCTTTCTTCTTCTTTTAATTCTAGTGCCCCCCAGACAGGATATTGTTTTTATAAGTATGTGTGGGTGTATGCAAAAGCACATTTATTTTATGCTTTTACAATCATTAATAATTTTAAATTTAAGGGCGATGCTAGACGGAAGCTCGGTCTTAACAGTCGTCGTCGGTTGGCACTTTGGCGTTGAACGTTTTAAATTATATCCTTTACTAGCTGACGCAGAAAACGTTATTGTGCCATATTAGTAAGCCTATGACCTATTCTCAGACCTACTAAATATAAAAAAAAAATGGATGGATGGAGACGTTTCGGAGTTCGATAACAAACCGTGTGACACGAGATTTTTATATAATAGATAATACTCTCTCTGTGAAGGCCTGTGCCCTGCAGTATGATGTATATAGGCTACATAAAAGATCTTTGCGTGCTTTTGTGCCAATTGGAATAAATACATTTATTTAAATACAACTTTCTTTCTTTTTTTCAAAAGGAAAAACCAACGAGTGTTGACGAACAAACCAAGGACGCAGAGGAAGTAGGAGGAATTAAATTTTAATAACAATTGGAACATTGTGAAGAGAAAGCATCATTTACATAATTGTAATGATCTGCGCAGCAGTGTTATGCTTAAGACTATTAGTTTTGCATTGGAATGTACTGCTAATTAGTTTACTTTACAGGGGATAATAAAATCCCTATACCTATCTGAAAATGGGCGGTTCTTTCGTCAATTCAGACTGAAAACTTGGAAGTCGCGAAAAAATGTCAGCTGTTTCATCCTTCATACGTTTTTATGCCGTGAAGGGTGGCGGATTTAATTTTGGTATAGTAACAGCTGACTTTTATTTTGAAATTGTTTCTATAGTAAAGGTAGATCGAATTGACGAGTAGAATCCAGATATGGGGATTTCGTTACACCCTACAGACACTTAGATAATTTATACTAGTCAGCCCTTGTAGTTTCGGCGTGAATATTACGATAGCTATACTATAATGTTAAGTTTGTTTATTTCACGATTTTTTTTTTACCATACCAAGTCGGTTCTTCTCCCATTTACGACAGCACCTACTCAAAATGTTTTAAAAACATAAGTCCGGATGAAAGTTTTTTACCGCTCAGCCCCTCTATTACGCGCACAAAATCCTGAACGATTCCAATCGTCTAATTGTCAAATTTCATACTAAATGCTGTCGCAAACATGAGGATTCCGGCAGGATTTGGTGCGCATAATTAGGCCCCTGTTCGTAATGCTGCGTATACACCGGCCCGACGTTTGCCAAAAAATGATTTTCAGTGTTGGCTACCGCACGCTCGTTGGCTTTCGAAGGTATGTCCAATATATTTAGTGGTTGAACAAACGATCAATTTTAAAATGGACGACCATAACGACTTAGCAAGGACAAGAAAAATTAAATGAAAGCATCGAAATTGAAAATATTAGCAGTTTTTATCCAGAAATCACTTCTTTTCGTTTTTAATTTATTTTCCTTATCAATAAGGTCTCTAAGACATGGTTTTTCTTTCTATAGATAGATAAAAGAAAACATTTTTCATCATTACTCCACTCTTTGCTTTTCTCCATAATTGGCCGGAACCGGAAATATTCATTAGTTTAGACGTCTGGACACTACGCTCTCTCGCTTAAACTGAGCGTTCGTTCGTTGGCCTTCGGCCACCATCCACACGTCACACTGAGTTCGATCTAATGGTTCAATTCCTTTGATGTAACCGCCACGCTCCGGATTGCCGGCACACGCCAACGAACGAGCGTTTGCCAAAACCTTCCAGATAGGACCAACGAAGGCCAGCGCAGTCCCATTGCTAGCATTCGTTGGGGCTGTGTGTACGCAGCATAACTAAAAATTTAGCTGATTTTGATTATAAGTTATTTGTTCTAAAAAGTTTTTTTTTATTCCCGTCCCATATTTATTTGGTGAAGATCTTCAGAGATGGAGAAGGAAAATTTTAATTGGAAAACAGCAAATTAGGCTTAATTGGTGTAATAGGTACTTATTATGATTAATAAAATGTGTCGTCAAGTTGATCCCAAGCTAATTTTAAGAAAGAAACTTGAATGTATAGCAGAAAATTATTCGTAAAAGTTTAGCTCGTATGATCTCCACAAAAGACAGAAGGGATACAGGGCGTTAAAAAGTATATTAGTGTACTGTCTAAAAGCCTCGTCTTCCTTCCAAAATATAGTTTTGAACATTAGGTGCATGACGCAGATAATTCATTACAATAATTAATTATCAGTTGTTCCAACTGCCTGCCCGTCTACAAATAATAATAATAATTAATTTAGCCCGTAAAGCTAAGCAAACAACAAAGAAGTTGCCTTCAACACTTAGAAGACAGTTTCCCAAGCCTAAAATTAACAATCTGATAATGGCATATAAGCCGATGGCAGACGGACAACTAAAAAAAATAAAACCTGAAGAAAATTGTGATTCAATTAGTATTCAATATGGGTATCTCTCGGTTTGGACGTCACGTCAGTCTTTTGACACCATGTATAGACGTTCGGTACACGCAGGACTAGGTATGTAACACAAAATGGCATGATCGTGAACTTTCGTCATGCAGTAAATGGCCTAGCAGTTAACCTTTGCACGCTCTTCTCTGTGAATTTTACAGATTCAATGAATCAGTGCTCTATTTAGTAACTCAATGCCATATCGGATGAAGAGCTCGCAGCTTGCTACAGCCAATGAGTCACGCATGAAAATATATGCTCATCAAGGACTTAAAATCAAAAGATCTGTAGTTGGCTCGTTATTGAAATTAATAGTTTCTCCTTATTATATGATCTAACCTCAGGCAATAGTAGCGATGATTTAAACGTACTAAGAATTATTTATTAAGCACGCGTCAGCATTACTAAAGGTCTTTATAAGTACTTACTTATCATAATCTAATATATAATGTATAAAAAACATATCACAGTGTTTGTTATCGAACTCCTCCGAAACGGCTTCACCGAATTTTATTATTTTTTTGTGTATATTTGGTAGGTCTGAGAATAGGCCATAGGCTAATTAATATGGCAAAACAACGTTTACTGAGTCAACTAGTTTTAAATAATTAGGTTTACACTATTGATATTTATAGGTATGCATACAGTTGAAAAAAAAAAACACTTTTTTATTAGATTAGTCATGAAATATTCAAATGGACTCTATATTTAGTACATAATTCTATGATTCAGTTAAGGTAGCTTTTTACAAGTTCTATTTGCTCGTTGCTTCAATGCTCCCCACTCAGCGTGAGCTAGATGTTTGATGTAGGTCCGTAAAATTGAATTTTATGTCTTGTCTTATTGGTAAAAAAAGGTTTCAAACAAAAAGGATTTCATCATCATTATCAGCCATTTGACGCCCACTGCAGGACATAGGCCTCTCTCATGGTTTTCCAAGCTTCCCGGTCTTGTGCCGCCCGCATCCAGCGACACCCCGCCACGGTAACCAGGTCGTCAGACCATCTGGTGGGGGGCCTTCCCACGCTGCGTCATCCGGTCCGCGGTCGCCAGGTCAGAACTTTTTCGCCCCAACGGCCATCGGTTCTTGGAGCTATGTGCCCCGCCCACTGCCACTACAACTGAGCAGTTCTTCGAGCTATGATATAGCTATATCAGTCGGGTTCTTCTGCGGATCTCATTCCTAATTCGATCACGTAGTGAAACTCCTAACATAGCAGATCTCTCTATTGCTCGTTGGGCGATCTTGAGCCTTCTTATGAGGCCCATATCTTAAGGATTTGGTAAATCACTTTGGTGGTTCACGTTTGCTGGCTGCTTTCTGGAAAAAATTATAAACGAGGCCATTAAAAAAAATGAAAGAAAATGTTATTTGTTTGTTTTATCGTATTTAATGGCTTTTGGTAGGTAAAATGAAAAAGAGGTTAAGTCTACGAATAAAACAGGTTAAAACAGTTTGTTCGCATTTTCTCGTAACCCGAGAGGGTGCTCTTGCCTGACACGCCAATCCTCTCGGGCTCTATTCAAGGGTTAAATAGTTAGTTAAATTTTATCGTATCTAAATATTTTTTTTCCTCAACATAATATCTTTAAAATTGTTATACGGATATTTGTGTTGTCTTGCAAAAGAAAATAAATAATGAAAAGAAAGGTTTCAAGTCGTATCACATATTATGTTGTTCATAGGCACATACCGTAAAGACATGCGGTGCGGAGCGTAACAAATTGACAATAAAGGATCATTACTAATTTAACGTTTGCGACCTTAACTAATAAAGTATCCATCCATCATTAATTGAAGATTATTGCTGTACTTAATTGAAAAGGACATAAGATATTACATAGTCTGAGTCCGCGAAATTAATCTAGTGTAAAGAAAGACCATTTATGAAACGTGACTGCATTTTGTTTAGTTTTCAGAAATATAGCGCGACGTTCCTTATGGAATCTTGATGTCTTGTGGCCTGAAGGGAAAATACGCATAAATATTTGTCATTCATCAACAGTACTTAGTGAATTTATTCATTAAGTGCGGTACGTGCCGAAACCGTCGGGGCCCGCTGATGTATCGGCAGATTACACATGTCGGCACCTTTCGATTGCCGTTTCAATGCTATATGTAATTGAATTCCATCGACGATGCGAGGTCACTTCTTATCATAAAGTGCAGCAAAGAATATAGAGTTGGGCTAGCATTCATTGCAAATCGTATGAAAGGATACGCGGTAGATTAATGAAACAAATATTACGAGCGAATGTAGGTGGCAGGGCTGGTAAGGGACGCCCCTTGTAGACATATAATATTGTATTTGTATATGTATGAAATGAAATTTATTTCACTTGTTCCGCATTTATATGGTGTAAGTAGGATTAACTATAAGTAATGGTTACATGTGAGAAAAGGTCATTTCATACCTGTAAACCTCTGTCCACCGTTGAAAGAAAGAAAGAAAGAGGATATTTATTTAAATTGTCACAGAAACACAAAGTAAACAAAAGGTACACAAACAAAAGACACGAACGTCAACAAAACAGAGATTATAACTTTTGCCTGAAAATCAATTTTTGTTAGAGACGTGATACTACCCTGCCATGATACAGTTTCACATTTTTTAAAAAAAGAACATCATAGAAACCATTTGAAAAAAGTTTCATTCGAAAACCTCAAACCATGAAGATTCTATGTCAATTCAAAGAACCTATTGCAATAAAACGGAAATTTCATACTTTAACCCCTATTATTAATATCAAATACAGACACAATCTACTGTATTTGATATTAATATAATATACATTTTTTTGTTGGTATATATATATATATATATACCAACATATATATAATGTATATATGTTATATATATATACAATAGATACTAAAGACCTAGACTGCAGATTCCTACTAAAATTAACAGTAACACCTTTACTAAAATTAGAAAAATACATTTCCAAAAAAATGTAACGAAATCGTTACATTTTGGAAATGTACTCTAGGTCTTTAGTATCTATTGAAAATAAAAATAAATATTGTTGGTTACAAATAGGAAACGCTGATATCTGTAACACAGGTTATTACCTAGCATAGGCATCAGAGTTGATCGAATAAAATTTAGTAAAATTTATGGCGCCTTCCTTCATCATCAGCCACTCGACGCCCACTGCAGGACATAGGCCTCCTTCGTGGTTTTTATAACCATGAGGGGTTTGCCATAATCGCCACGTTTGGCAGGCGGGTTGGCGATCGCAATATACGGTTGGAATCTCAGGAAGACGCTGCTGCCCGTCTCCTGGTTGATTTCCTTAGTCGCCTTCTACGACATCCACGGAAGGAAATGGAGTGACGCTATTCTTAATCCAGCGCCACACGGCGCCTTCCTTGCTACGTTATTATTTTTCATTTAAAAATCAGTTTCTTTTATATTAGTTTTTTTTATACATTGACCACATAGCGGATGCACGTATTAGCAAAGGATAGCAAGATAAAAAGTACCTTAACCGGCCGGCGTGCATGCAGTGACTAATTAATGTTGGTGATGTGAAAGAGGTTTTTTAGAATCTTGGCAAACCCTGATCTCTGTCTACCCGTCCGGGACACATGCGTATATCTTATCGCGAAGGAAAACATTGTGAAAAACGAGCGAGACATTACATTACACACAAAGATCGAGAAAAAACGACAAAAAACGCGTTTGTTGTATGGGAGCCTCCCTTAAATATTTATTTTATTTTAACGATTTATTTTTGAAGCGAATTTATAACTAAATATTCTGTGAATATTTCCAAGTCTCTACCTGTTGCCGTTATTAATATCGAGCAAAAAACGGCAAAAAAATTACGTTTGTTGTATGGGAGCCCCCGTTAAATAATTATTTTATTCTGTTTTTAGTGTTTGTTGTTATAGCAGCAGCAGAAATACATCATCTGGGAAAATTTCAACTGCCTAGCTATCACGGTTCATGAGATACAGCGTGGTGACAGACAGACAGACAGACAGACAGACAGACAGACAGACAGACAGACAGACAGATGGACAGACAGACAGACAGACGGACAGGAAGTCTTAGTAATAGGGTCCCGTTTGGCACTCTTTGGGTACGGAACTCTAAAAACCTGAGTATCTTCGGTGTTCACATACTTCAGCACTTGAAATCGCCAATCCGCGATGGGCGTGTCGTCATAACGCCTACACCGATACTCTCTCTCTGAGAGAAGGCCTGTACTGTATAATGAATGGCCTATAATGGATGGCCCTATAATGGATGGCAGGCTGCTTATGCTATGCTATACGCGCCGCGGTTTCTCCGGAATATATTTAACTACCTTGAGCCTTGCAAATTTGGCTCTGCATGGACCTTATCTTTCATTAATAACAACTTACATGAGTGAGTGGTACAGGTGGTTGAGCTTCTGAAGCTACTATATAGTCAGCAGCAGCTCATCCCTTAAGTCTTTTTGCGAAGTCGCCCGTAAGTAGGGCTTGGACTTCGAATTTTATTCGAATATTCGCCTGTTTTACTATTCCTCTATTTTGGTCTTTAGCATTCGAATTTTTCGAATATTTTTAACGCTACCGCCAGCGGTTTGGGAAAACTTAAAGACTACTCCCAAGATACTTGAGTATTACTTATTTTCGGATCCTTTTTCGTCAAATTCATGCCAAATATTCGATAAGGAATCCTTACAAAAAATTCAGAACAGTCTAGTTTTCATCGGAGTGCAAGGGGTTTTCAAACAAAGGTGTTATTCAAAAGTTAAAAAGTAACAGTTTAATGTTACATATTTTATTTTTTACCTTAATGAAGTAAAAGTCTACGTCTATATTTAACGCCTACTGAAAACTACAAAATTATGACCTAAGGATAAAATAAATTTACTTTTCACCATAACATAGCAAATATTCAAAAACTTCTTCTTACTCGCTGCTCACGTGTAGAGTTTGACGTTCTTTCGACTGTACTGCATCTAGCAACGATGTAAAGCCTAAAACCTGAGGTGACATACTTTTCAAGATACTGAGGAAAACCAAGATTTAACAACAGTTGGCGGTTCAGGTTCATTATTTGTTCACTTATCGCCGCAAACAAAAATATGTGAGCGCTTAACGATAATGTAAAACAGTACCGACTCTGATGAGTTTGCGTTGCACTTAGTTCAGGTTTGATCTCCGGAAATGCACGTAAGTTGTAGTCATTCTTGCTGTTGTATTTGCCGTTGTGTTTTATGTTAGTCTATGACTTTGAATGATAAAAATTACGAGTATAAATTTCGCTGTTGTACGCAAAAAACAACGTTAGCGAGTAAAGAGAAATGCGGCTCGGTTGGAAGGCGCGAAATGCAAATGCTGCGGTGAGTTTCACCGCGGGACTATGCAGGCGAGGTGTTGCCCGTCATGTAAACACCACTGACTCGCTTCAGTTGTTCTACTTTTTGGGTAAACTGCCGACCGTACACGGGCGCGCAGAGAGCGCCGCGGCATGCGGCGCGGCAGTACAATGCGTCGTTCAGCCCCGTACAAGGCGCCTGGGAGACAGGCTGGCGTGAGCCGACACATGGGAATCGCACTATTCCATAATTGCAGGAGCGACTAATCTTACTCATGCGTTGGTAGCCTTACACGCCCGATTGAATTGCGCTCCGAAAAAGCCTCTTCCTACCGCCTTATCAATGACAGAACTTCAGTTATCTGAATACAAAATGGACCATAGGTCCAGCACTGCAGCGTATACGCATAACAAATTGAAATGTTATTGATATGGATTAATTTCAGATATCGTTCCATTTACGTCACGCGTTTCATATTGACCCTCGTAATTTAACCAATGTTCCCATTTGCGCGAGGTATTCTCGTTTGCTCCAATTACGCGGAGGAGCGACGCCCGCGCTGCCAAATCGAGCATGCCGCGTTGCATTCGAGCGATAATCAATACAATATCATATTTTATGTAAATCGATGTTGAATCGAAGCCAACGCTCCCCGCTGCATTCTCGCGGGCCAGCGACAGTTATACGGGGCCGCGGCGGCGGCGTGCCTATCGACAACAATAAGACCGCGCCTTGTGCCATAAACATTCTTTGCCACAATCATTACGAATATAACCTATAAATTAGCACAGCCGACTGTGCCGCGGCCGCGGGAATTCGCAATGAGGGTCGGGCCGCGGGCGGCAGCGGCGGCGTCGCCGGCGTTCGCCCGCCGGAATACCTGCACGATGCCGCGACTGACGTGATACTTGCTGACACCATCGCTCATGACTTGCTCGATAGCGATGCCAATTAGACTTTGCGCTCTAAAACAACGACCATAGGCGTCGGCATCGGCTCTATGTAGAGAGAGCAGGGCCTCGATTCTGTTAGTGCATTGTAGGTAAATCCATAGTATAATGACAGGTAAACTGTCGGGTCACGTGACGTGTTTTTTCGTACCATTGACGCCTAGAAGGTTTGATGGGTGTGCCCGCGTAGACTTTAAGCAGCCATGAAATGAAAACCGCCATGTTCATGCAGTTGTCATGTTACTACAATGCATTAACAGAATCTAGGCCCTGGTATATGACTTGACCGCACGTGGACCTAATTGACAGAGATTTCTGTAATACCGCAGTTTAGATAATGGAAAATCAGTTGTGTTGTAACGATATAAAATTACCATTACCATGGAAGAAAAAGTTTGGCAGAGCAACTTTTTGCTATAGCAAACGTTTGATTTACGTGTAGGTGTAAATTTTATTGAACAGAGGATACAACACAAGTACAAGAAGAAAGCTAAACAAACATGATGTCACCTCATGTTTATCCTAATCGGTTCAATTGGTTACGACTCCTCATTAGCAGTTAATCACACGTTTGGTTTTTAATTACTCACCTTACACAAAATTATCAGTGAAACAATATTCCACAAAAGCCCGTCCGCACGAAAACATGTTTCTAAATACATCCAATAATGCAGCGCATATGATAATACTTACATACAATAATTTGTACATGCCAGGATTCGAGCGCACGACCGAACCTGAGGCAAATGTTCTTCCGACCGCGCTACTACCGTTTTGGACATATTTTCATAGTACATATTCAGAGTGGTTATTTGAGATCCATCTCATGGGTCGTTAAGGGAAACTGCCTGAACTCTTAGAGTTACAGGCTTTATGGTGCGGCAGCACCAGCACTGTGATTGGACACCGGGTGCATAGCCCAATTCTTAAGCATTAGGCATCCCCCAAAAATATTCTAAAAAAAAAGAGTTTGACTAACATTAGGTTAAGGTTTAAATTTTAATTTACTGACACTCTATATAGGTAGGTTTGAAATAAATATTTTCAATAGAATTAAATTTGTGCTTCTGGAGGAATTAGAGATACGAAATTAAAAGGTATTACGGATAGCTAGAAAAATGCCATCAGAGTTTCTATAAAATTTTGTTTGAAATGGAAGAATAATCCCATAGCTACATTTGACATGAGTTTCACAAAATGAACCCCATAATTCTCAAGGCTTTTTGCTATGAAACTGTTAATAAAGAAAATCTAATACGTACATAAGAATTTCGTGAAAAAGGTTCACCGATTTTTAAGGATTTTTTTTTTGTATAATTGGTAGGTCTGAGAATAGGTCGTATGCTAATTTACATGGCAAAACAACGTTTGCCGAGTCAGCTAGTAATAATTTAATATTTACCGTGGGTAAATAAAAACAAGATCGCTAAAAATATTTGAATTGAAACTTTCCTCAAACAGGCGATCAAAGTCAAGGCTAGCAGTACCATACCAAGGCGACTACGTACATGCAAGGACATCAAGACGAAGACCGAGTGCAAACAGCTGCAAGTTTTTAATACACAAAACATTAGAGTGGTCGTTATCGGCTCTTAGGAGTAAAGATACATAGTAGACGGTTGCGTCACCAGTTCAGAATAGCCGCGCGGCGACGGCGTTGCAGACAGACGCTGAAATGAAAACTGTCTAATTTCTCTAGCACGACACTGTCTCGAGGTCAAGGTAACGTTATGTTTCTCTCGACATTACTGACGCTTTAATTGTCAACACCTTGATTGTCGACTGTCAGATCTTTGCTTGTTGCACATTCGAGATGTTGTCAGTTGTCCGAGACTGCCGTTTAAGACCTTCATGAAGGCCGTAAAATCCCGCAAGCCGTATAGGTATACTAGGATGTCATGGAAAATGGGCAGAATGAAATTTAGGGCCTCCTCCTACTGAAAATGATAATGCCATAAAAACCACGTCTCGCAACTCAGTTCTTCTACCGTAAAATAATTGTGAGGTCCATGTAATACCAAGTCGGTTAATTTATTCAGTCCCTACTTACGGTCCTTCTGTCTTAATTTATTACGTAATTAGCTAACCCTCAGAACACAAACTAACCTAACAATATCTTATAGTAACCATATCATTATTAAAAATATTTTATGTTTTTAATTAAATTGCTTGACTTGGCCATTCAGTTGGTGTATCTAGAAAACTGGACCGAAATAGCAAATTATTTCCTTGATTTATACAGTAAACACTAATTGTATTATAAATTTGAAGCTTCTATGTCTGCTAGAAGTGCTTTAGAGTTTTGATGATCGGTCAGTCAGTAAGTCAGTGAGTGAGTGAGTGAGTGACAAAATTAAGAAACTTTGACTAGTTATAATTCTTAAACTACTGGTTAAAATTGAATGAAATTTAAAATATACTGTGTTTATACAACGCTTGCTTGGTTACTGAAAATTCAGGCTTCTAGTTTTATCCACAACAAAGTTATAGGGGGTCGAAAATGGCCTGCTTTTTGCTTCGCGAAAAGTATGGTACGGGTGACTTATCGGGGGCACTGCCGTGCCCCCAGATATGGCATTTAAGAGTTGGTCCATCTAAAATATCACATTTTTATAGATAGTTTAACAAAATTTTTCTTAACGACAAATTGGTCTATACCAATTTCAAGTTTTTTTTATTGTTAGTCATGAATATTGTACAAATTTGGTCGCGATAACACCTGGGTTATCTTAGAAAAAAACTAGTTTCTTCGTGTGCCTTACGTTATTAAACGTCCTCTAGCAACTGAAGGAGTATCATGTTTACACCGTACGATAGACATCAGTATTGCCGTGCGAACCATGGCACCACCAGTCCGTTTGATAGCATCAAAAGATAATGCCGATAGCCCATTTCATTAATAGAAACAGATTATGTATGGACAACCAACTGAAGTTTTATAAACAGCATCACTTGTTGACTTCTATTCTAAGCCAAGGAGAATCAGTTCTATCGCGGCAGAGCGCATGTATGGTACGTATTTGTCTTAGTAGCTATGTTGAAATAATAGATGCACACACCTTTCATTTGCACGAGCTGAATGTGTGTCTCGTAGAGAATCTTTAAATCAGTACCGTGAAAAAGACTTTATCCGCCTAGCTTGTCGGTCCAATATGTTATGTAGAGCTAATGAAATTTTCCGCACATTTATGATTCTAAACATGTAGTATTGCGATTACTTACGTATTTTATCAACAATTAACGTAAGTATTTACCTATGCAAAAATGTATTTAAAACACTTATTTACTTGTTTCTGATCCGCCGACGCAATTTGTTTTGAGTCGAGTTAGATGCGTATTATTCTTAGCTAAATTTTTATCAAAGGTAGCAAATGTCCGGTCTGACTAAAATGCGTTTGCAATGAAGATGGAAATTGTTTATCGCAAAGTTAATGCAATTGATTAGACGACCTACGCTTTAATTTCTCTCTTTATCGATATGATTTAAAATGAAAGGCTTCCGTACACTGATCTGCTTGAAAATCTACAATCGTAATGTCAAATCATAATGAACTAGCTACAGTCGCCGTTTGTGTAAGATAAGACAGCCATGGTTTTCAGGTTTCAGATAGGTATTCGAATGTATAGAGCAAGCTCTATTGTAACTATACGTCACTTGAAGTAAGTATAGACTGTCACTTTTGTTATTGTAATACTACACGTGCCAGTGAAAAGTAAAGCGATGTCTGCCAGCTGCGCAGTGTGCGGAAGGCCTAACTGGCGACGACTGGGCGACGCGTCTTGTTTTGCCGATAATTCGCCTTGTTGGCGCCACTTAGAACAATGTGCGTCCCTGTAGCACCGACTCTTGACATCGTGATCTGTCGCAGACCGTTAACTGGCGCGCCACCCGATATATGGCTCATCAATAAGACTTCATTCTCTTTCTATTCCCTCTAGCTGATAGATCTGTGACGACGCCACCCTTGAATAAATTGGCTGCGATGAGGATACCTGTAGAGGGCCTACGAAAGCTTTTACCTTTACTGAGAGACTAAACTAGGCACAAGCTTTGTAATTAATTAGAGATTTTTTTAAGAACTGTTTTATAAAACGTCCCATGCGGGACTTTGACCAAATAGGGGATGTACTAGAAAAGGGCAAGATAAAAAGTGCCCGAAACAGTGCGTGCTTGCAACGAATAGTGAATGTTGATGAAACGAAAGAGCTCAGTCAGGATCGTGGTACGTGGTAAATCCTGGTCTTTGCCTAACCCTATGTGATACAGGCGTGAGCTTAGAAAATGTAATGTATTGTACATCTCATTTACATTAATTTTAGAATTTATAAAAAAAATCGCATACGCAGACCATTTATTGCTTATTTCCTTGACTAATGCTAGCAAAACTCGACGACTCGAAAGGAGAAATTGGATTCTGAACGACGAAATAGTCTAGTTGTTTATCCTTGTTTGGCTCTGTTGGAATGAATTATCGAGTCGTGATCATGTCGTGCGCCTATTCAAGGTATGTAGAGTCAGTGATACCATGAAATACCTCTTTCGCTCGATTCTCGCACTTTTTATGCTCACCGTAAGAGCTAACGTGTGGTAGCTGCGACTGTTGCTGGGAATACCTACAGAGTGGAACTTGGAAACGCAGTCGTCTCGCTGGCGCCTAGTTACATCATGCGTTTGGAAAACTGGCAACGATTAGTAATTATTTTACGCTACTCTACGGCTGCGACAGGTAGTAAAAGATGTCAGGGTGCGACCGGAATGGGAATGAAGGCGGCTCTATTCGCAACACGTATCGGCTATCGACACTCGAGGTTGCTTTCAAAAGTTTAAATTTACGTTAAGCGACATTAATGAGCGGTGGTCGCCGATGAGACCGCCGTTGGCACCGCAGTATGCGCGAGGGCATAAATATTCATTACGCATACAGGCCGAGGTGTGCGCTGCGCAGGCGCCGAGCAGAGTCAAAGGTTCTGTGTCTCCACTAGCTCCAGCCGGTAACCGCCAGTCGCCAGTCGCAGTCGTTTCTGCTCTTTGTTATACTTGCAAATCGTAGAACGCCCCTCGTCGCTCGCCTCTCTGGCGCCACCGCCGCGGCTAATAAATTTAGGACTCTGTCGTGTATTAAATGAAAATACTGAATGAATTATAAAGTCTGTCTGGGTGTGCTAGATAACAATCAATCTTCAAGTTTAACTAGATACGTGAACAGGTATGTTCATCCCACTTGCCATCTTGCGGTTACTTTGTGTTACGTCTAACGGCTTCAATTTATAGTTTCTGAGTCAAACTGGTGTACTTAGTTAAAAAATGCTGCTACAGAGTATTGCTAATTGTAATCGAAGGGTTTACGGGGCATTAACGAGCGCACATCGGCAATCAGCCTTTGCTCAAAATGTCAGTGCTCTCTCTATTTCTGTCCAGTGAGCACGCCGCGGACCCAACAAGAAAGCTATGCAAAACGCAAATTCTGCCGGTCGCCGTCTAGACGCGCCCGTCCTGTTGCGATTGAATAAAATTTGATCCAATCAAACAGAACGGAGGTCGGGGAGGTCTCGAACCGGCCCCTGCACGATCAATTGATCAAGAGAGATGTTTTTATGAGCTGCACTCGCCGGAGAAAGTGTCCGCTGCCGTGAAACATGGGAAATTGCTTTCGTATCGCCGACCTGTCTCTAGCCAATCTTAGTTTTATGCGTAAAGCATTATTTTAATAACGTCATCTATCTGGAAATAACTATATAACATTCTCGGATGAAACAATTGTGTTGTATTGGTTCCTTCGATAAAGTACTGATCTTAGGCATTAATTCTCTCCACGAGTCTCGGCTGACCATGACAATAGTTTCGCCTGAACAAGGAAAACGGTTTAGCATTGTTTAAGCGACACATTTCTTTGTTGCAGCGCCAGACGTCGTGCAAGAGGACGGGCCGACCGTGGTCGTGGCGCAGCCCGACGAAGAAGAGCTTAGTATGAAACGTAGGGACAAATCCATTATTGTTTGTTCTACACTGACCTACTTGACTAGGTAAAAGGACATTTTCGAAGTGAGGTTATTATTACAGATTTTGGAGCGTTGCTGACAGGCCGATCACCATTATGCATCAGACGAGATGACATGAGCGGGGTGCCGGTGGCCTCTGGAGTGGCAACAGCTCGCTTTACATTCCGCCGTCGCCATCTTTTCTGGTCTGTACTAATGGGACCCTCGAGTTCTGTCCGCCCTCGAGCGTTGGCCTTCCTCGACAAAGGCGGCCGGATGCTACTTGAACATCCACTGATAAGAGCATCGGGCATTCATGCTACTTATGAAGAGAAAACTGACAAGGTTGGTACAGTTAATACGAGATTAAGGTTAGTCTGCACTGCACATTGGCCTTTGGGCAGCGGTTGATGAATACAATGTTGATTTTTAGATTTGTGGGGTGTGGAGACGAGTTCCTCGAGAATACAAGCGACTACTCAGAGACGGATCGCTGTACGTAGCATTGATTTGGGGCGATGAGCGAAGCAATTCCATGGAGAGCGCCATAAGCGGGCGAATTAATAGGTAAGCACATATGCAAATCAGTAGTCAATTAATACCGGTAATACAAGTGAAGCTTATGTAACCCGTGGGTGGGCCGTCGGTGACTCTGCGTCGTAGGTTACCATGATGAAATAAATTTAGGGCTCTAAATCTTCAAAATATATGTCTGATTGTTTCCAGTTCTAAACTTCTAAGTTCTTGTATGGTCAGCAAACAAAGTGGACATATTTCATCATCATCATCAGCTATTTGGCGCCCACTGTAGGACATAGGCCTCCCTCATGGTTTTCATAACCATGAGGGGCTTTGCCATTTACGCCACGCTTGGCAGGAGGGTTGGCGATCGCAGTATGTGGTTGGAATCTTAGGAAGACGCTGCTGCCCATCTTCTGGTAATTTACTTTCCGTGTGGAGCCGGATTAAGAATAGCGTCACTCCATTTCCTCTCGTGGATGTCGTAGAAGGCGACTAAGGAAATAAATTACCAGAAGATGGACATATTTATGTGTATTTAACATCCATGCCAAATATGCCATTTAAAAAGCTTTTATCGTTATAATTTCTTTCTTCTTTTCATTAACAAAAAAACTGACTGTATTTTTTCGTCAGCCAAGTTGTGTGTCTGAAAATCTTTAACTACCACACAATATTATCACTTATCCTGGTTCCAAACTAGGATACCCAGTGCTATGACAACAAGGCAAGGACATCACAAGGTTTACTAATGTATTGCCAAAAATCGTTTCTCAAAGTATTACTTCCCAAACTATTTTCCGCAAATTATCACTTGGCAAAAAAACATTTCTTAAAACAACTTAAAGCAAATAAACAGTTAGCAAAAGTTATTATGGTAAGTTATTGTTTACCAAATAAATACTTGGTCAAAATTCATTTTACCAAGCATTATTCAGTCAAAAGTATAATTTGACCAAATGAATAAAATGCGAAATGTAAACTAGAACAAAAATTTTTTTGTTTGACTCAAAACTAAGTTTTTAGTGAAATATTTTTTTTCGCTTTTATATAAAAAAAAAGAACTAACACCCGAAGTTTCAGGATGGAGGGTCGCTGCGCTCCGCTCCATCCTGGAACTTCGAACCTATTTTTTGATCAAACAATTATTTGCTATATAACACTTGCCAAAATAAAACGTTAGCATAATAAACGTTTGTCTTAATAAAACTTGACGCAGTAAAATTATGCGAAATGATAATTTGACCAAATGAATAAAATGCGAAATGAAAACTTGCTAAAGTTTCATTTGGGAAATGAAACTGATGCCATAAGTTTATTGGGAAGTAAAATTTGGCGAAAAATACTTTGGCTAAACGGCGGTATCCCCATCACGAACATGGAAACCCAGACTAAAGTCGTGTGCCTGGCCACTTAGATTTCTAACTAATTACAGATGGCGCCACTGAGATTTGCCCCGACAATGTTTTGCTTTATACGTGTTGCTTATTTTCGGATTTTTTCATGGAAATTTAACATAAATGCGTGTTACAATGTATGATTATAATTTTATTAAAAAAAATCAATGTTTACAAGTACCCAGGAACATTATTTTGCTTCACTTACAAGTGCAGCAATAATAGCTGGCTTTAAATTTGCTAAATGGGTTGAATAATTGATATCAGGGCTTGCATTTTTCGTTTGTAGTTAGTTTTTACCCGACTGCGGCGGAGCCCAAAAGGAAGGTAATGTGTTTAGCTCGTATGTATGTATATAATGTCCGATTCTATGTTCCCTTATAACTCCTTAACCAAAGGTCAGATTTTGACAAATGAGGTCTCTATCGATTTGTCATCCCTGTCGAAATGTCATAGGCTATATAAAATTGGTATTAATAGAACAGAAAATGAATGAATGAATATTGAGGAAGCGAAAGTGATCTGTCAGGATCGTAGCAAGTGGCAGTCCCTGGTCTCTGCCTACCCCTCTGGGATACAGGCGTGAGTTTATGTTATGTTATGTAGAACAGAAAAGTCACAAAAAATATAGTTTGCTATTAAGCTACGTAAAAGTACCACATTGAGTCACTAGATAGCGCTGCTACATTTAATTTTATTCAGATCCCTAGAATAAATCAAATGTAGACGCTATTAAGTAACGTTATAGCACATCCATCAGTAACAAGATGGCGTTGTCGTAATTAATTTATTATACTCGGATCTTAGATCTTCGGCCAATCACGTGTAATGTTCCTATGTAAAAAATGAGTACGCGGGTGTCATAGGGTATATATAAATCAGCATTAAAAAAACACTAAAAATAATAAACTTAAATAAAAAATAACCAACAACCCGACTGCTGAGCATTAACTACTAAGCAGGCGGGACCAAGCTAAGGAGTTACATTCCTGAATTTGGGTCCCGTCTGCTTAGCAGTTAATGCTCAGCAGTCGGGTTGTTGGTTATTTTTATTTCAGTTTTTTATAGGTTTAACAGTCTAGGTACCTAAACACTACTTCCCTTTTTAACGAGAGTGAAAGATGCAGACCTGAAAACAGAAAATATTGTTATTTATAAGTAAAACTAGGTAGTTACGTTCCAATTTAAAAAAAATCTCTCCATATTTTTTGCGAACTAATTTAAAAATCGTATCTTATTGAAAAATGGATCTGTGATTTGGATCTATGATTTTTTACGATTTCATGTGTCAACGTGGTACCAGTTAAAAATCCAAGCCAATAGGTGAGTTACGTATCAGGAGTTTCATGTAGATACTTCAGTATACATACCTAATACAGATTGGATCGGGAAGCCTTCACAAGATTCTACACGTGCATCTATGCGTGAGGAGGATAGTTTCACGCTGGGTGCACAACCTCACCGACGCTGGGAAGCAGACTCGGGTGGAATGGTCCCGTGATATGAGAAACAAATTTGAAGCAGGCTTGTCTCGGCGTGATTACGAAATCATTGCAGGTTATAAGTCCTGGATTTACAATACGATCCTGAAACGAAGCGCCAGTCGACGGTATGGGTTTTTCAAAAAGAATCAACGCCCACCAAAGTGAAGCGAGGGGAATATTTGAATCGCGAGATTTTTCAATTTGACTAGCTAATCATCATCATCAGCCGTTTTTACGCTCACTGCAGGACATAGGCCTCCCTCATGGTTTTCCCTAACCATAAAGGGTTTTGCCATAATCGCCACGCTTGGCAGGCGGGATGGCGATCGCAGTATGCGGTTGGAATCTCAGGAAGACGCTGCTGCCCGTCTCCTGGTAATTTTTTTCCTTAGACGCCTTCTGCGACATCCACGGAATGAATAGTATGTAGTGACGCTATTCTTAGTCCGGCACCACACGGATTTGACTGGCTATTTGGTATCAATTCCTTTACGGAACCAAAGAAGCATCAGTGCCGAATGGTAAACTACAAAATGCTTGGCAGAAGTTTTCTCTGTTGTGAGCAACAAGCGACCAAACACAGGGCTCCGCGGGCTACTGCTTCATCACGACATCGCGCCGGGCGCTCAAAACAAGGGATTTCCTGGACAGCACGCCGGTCAAACTCTTGGGTCACCCTTCTTACAGCCCTGACCTAGCACCGTATTTCTGCAGCTCAAAGGGATACAATTTTCGTCGCCGAAAGATGCGCTGTCAGCGTTTTAACAAAAAAATATTTATATATAGAACACTCTATTTTATTTTCGAAAAACTTCCCAGTGTCTTAGAGTGTCCCACGTACAAATGTACGGCGGCTTACAGTAGGAATCAAACCCACGACCTCCGGCATGGTAATCAGACGTGATACACCGCTAGAACAACGAGGCTGTTTAGATCTTTAGATACAAGACTTGGCTGACAAAAAAATCCTTCATGAATAAGAGTAGAAACCAAGGATTTTTGTTAAAGGCTTGCCTTTCAAATAACATATTTGATTGACTGAATCCCACACAAAGTACAATCCGCTATTTTGCTGACGGTGCAGGATCTTCCTGGTTTGGTACTAGCAACCCTATACACTTATTTATCGATTAGAATCCTTGATGACCTCATCATGGTAACGCATAACGTAGGGTTATCGACGGCCGGCCAACGGCCTATTACTCGCATCCAAGAGGCATACGTCGGCTGACATTGAACTGGAAACATATTCAGAAAACTGATGAGTAATTTTCGTACCTACGTTACATGTCGTATGTTAGCCGTGGATGGTTAATTAATTGGCCGTATGATTAATGTCGGAAACTTCCACGTACATCAGCACACCCGTTTAATTATGGCTTCATTTATTTGACCTTGCAATTTTTCTCGGAAAAATCTGCAAACGGTTTCATGACCTTTAATAACGAATAACGGTTTTTTCCAGATATCCCGCGTTGTCATCGGAAATGTTTACAACAGTGCTTGAGCCAGAGCATCCGCCCGCTAGTATTGGGAATGGGGCTTGCGACGACATTCGTTCGACGAACCAGGAGGACGGCTGGTGGGGTGGCACTGCCATCGTCACCAGCGCCGCTGGGGCGGCTCCCAGCCTGCACCTGGCTGTGCTTTACAATGGTATCTTCGCGCCAGCTTCCAGAGATCAGTCTGTTAGGCTTATGCTAGTCCTTCCAGAGAAAAATCAGACCATTATCGATGAGGTAAGTACACATTACCTTGTTCTTGTCCACGTGGCCATTGATTGATTTCGATTTTGAGTAATTTTATTTTGGCTTGCAGGTCCAAATAATAGGGAAAGCTGGATACGAAATAAACGTCTTGGAAGTCTCGATACCAGTGTCAGCTGCTGAACTACGTTCTCTCTCACGAGGCCGCCTTGTTCTGTCTTTAGAGGCCGTAGGAACGGGCGTAAGGAAGATAGTCGGATTTGTAGGGCAACGAGCTGTCTGCGAAATTTTTCAAGCTCCACTAGTGGCTGAAAGACCTCCTGCCTCGCCAGCTCCAGAAGGTTTAGCCTTTTTGTACATCGACAGGGAAGGATCACTTGTTTACGACGTCCAGGTTAGTTTCTCTCACCTTTTTAACGCTTGAATACTTTTTGGGCAACAATAGTACCTAATAATTAAATTTATATGGTTTTCGCAGGTAGAAAATCTAGGACTAGCCGGTCCAAAGATAACATTAGTTGAAGAACAGGGAAAGCGACATTCGCAAGTGGAAATCTTAGAAACCTTTTCTGGAGTTTTAGCGCGACCGAGCGCTAGGATATTCCCCCCTCTCTACGATGATCAACTTGCTGTCCACATTGGCATTGATACGGGTAAGGAGAGTAAGATAAGTATACAAAACTACAGTTCCTACTTCAATATTTAAGGGTGATGTTTTTAAGTCTCATGGCATATTCTTCAGGTCCGCCAGTTCTCCGGGGTAGGCTGCTATCACGACCAGTTCCTGATGCAGCTGGGGCAGGTCCGGCTTTGCTTAGAAAGACCGACGCCCGAACGATTGCTACTCCAACTCCGCTGGCTGGCCTCGTGTGGATCTCTGTCGATTCGCTTTGTGGGTTGCATTATGAGGTAAGAAACTAACCTCAATAAAGAGAGTAGAAGCTACTAGCTCTTTTGCTTTTCGAACCAACCCTGTACTTTTTTCAGAATGTTGGTTGGTTGGCTCATTGCTAAATGATGTAACAAACACCAAGTGTAGCTAGTTGGTTGGTTTTCTGTCACTCTGGAAAATGTACCTATATTGTTTTCTGTCACTCTAGAAAATGTATATACCTTCAACACTCGTGAAGTTTGCGCTTTATGTTTCCAGATAGTGGTAAATGGTGGTGAAGGTGGTTGGTCAGCGTGGCTCGAGACCCACTCGGGAGGCGCCGGTGGTGGATCCACACGGGCTCTTCCCGGCATCGACGGCTGCATCCTCGAGCCGGCCGGTTCGGAGCTGGCGGCTTTGAACGCTGGCGTTGCGTACATTGACATTAGGGCTCCGGACAACATGACTGCGCTTCTAAGAACGCGCTTGCAACAGGTTGGTGTCTTTTCATTATTGTTTTGATAACGGCAAAAGAAAAGAAAAGTCCTATTGGTGACTTTTGCAGTCAGTTGGTATTTACTATAGTTGCTAGCCACCTTCTTGTTTAAAATTATATTAATTTATTAACCCGTACCCTATTCGATTCCATATTGTATAGAAATCTATTTGAGTAACCGAGTAATTTCTTGTGCATGCTGCTAAGGCTCCAAAATTGGTTATGAGGTATGTACACTAAATCATGTTTTTCCACACTGTCGAAAACATTCTCACCTTAAAATTGGTCTTCTATTAATTGCAGATAAGCGTGCCGTTAATCTGCCTGCCTGCTGTCACGTGGAATGTGGACAACGAATTGACACCAACGAACTCTTTGCCGACGCACGTCAACCCACCACCCGACAATTCTGTCAGCAGTGCCGCTTCCTGCTTCTACGCTGGACGATTTTACGAAGACGGCAACCAGTGGATGTTGACTGAGGTAGGTGTGGCATACATATGTTTTTTCTTCATTTTTTATTCTGTTGCCATCTTCAATTATTATTATTATTATACTTTATTGCACACAAGACATTTAACAGGACATTACATAAGAAATTACATGTACAAAGGCGAGCTTATCTCTGTAAGAGATTTCTTCCAGCAAACCTTCGGGTATAGGAGAAGCAGTAGAAAAACGGGTATAACGGGTATTCAAATTATTTTTCCTTAACCTCCTCAGTCTTGACCTTGAAAATAACAATTGAAAATCATTGTTATTTGCGAAGGCTCTAATTTTATTGTAAAGAAGGTAAAGTAAAAGTAATTAAAGAGGTAAGAAACATATTCAATATTTACGGCCTCAAAACTTTTTGGGTGGCCTCATCCTTAACAAATATTGTAGGTTACAATGCCTTAGTAAAGGGCTCCAAATCACAGAAATCCTCGATTTCTACCACTTCGGCGATTAAAGGTAGAATTTTTCCAATTTCAGTCATGCACCATGTGTGGATGTGTGCACGGGAAAGTACGCTGTGATTCTGTCAGGTGCCCACCTATCGACTGCCCTGTGCCGACAATTCAGCCTCCTGGGGAGTGTTGCCCTATTTGTATCAGTAAGTATCTAGTTTCAACTAGTACATTTTTATTAGCACCAAACTGAAAACAGATAAAAATTGTAAGATATCTAATAAAAAAGCTTGAATCTATCGATGCCCAATCAAATGCCGATGATTAATGTCAGTCCCAGAGGATATTTATGAGAACTCTATTGGTATTGCAGAACAAAATGTATCTACCTACTTGAATGTCGGATTAAAATGGCATCATGGAACAAAATGTAATAAACAAAATTTGAGAAAAATAATGATGCTAGAGAGGCCCTGAAATTTTCTTTCTATGTGATGTTTGTTTATCGGGGCTAATATGGGACATATGTTCAAAATACATTTGAAATATTGTAAATGTATTGAAAGAAATGGTTTAACTATTTATTAAATGGTTTATCTATCTATTAAAGAGTGGTCGTAGCGTAACGGTAGAACGACTCACATTCGGGAGGTCGTGGGTTCGAATCGGCATATACCAATGACTTTATTTTCTAAGTTACTCGTACGTACATTTGTGAAGATATAATAGAAATACCCCTCGCTAACCGTGAAGGAAAACATCATGAGAAAACCTGAGTGTCTGAGTTGTTCATACCTCGGCACTTGAAATTGCCAACCCGCAGTGGGTGCGTGTGGTGATTAAGCCGGTACTCGGATCTCTCTCTGAGGGAAGGCCTGTGCCCTGCAGTGGGACATAGGTCGTATATAGGCTTCATTTTTTTCTTCTTAATTAGTTAGATTTTCAATTCGAGTACGTTTCGTAATAATGGCAGTACCAACTTGCCGAGAACTTACGTCTTCTTTGTCCCACCCAGACTCGACAACAGCAGTCTGGAGTGAGTCAGCCGGCTGCTACCTATCAGGGCAGTACCACGCGCCCGGTTCCTCTTGGCATCCATATCTGGTCCCCGATGGTTACGACACCTGTGCTATCTGCACCTGCGAGTTCCCATCGCGCCAGGTCCGCTGCCCCAGAGTCCGCTGTCCACCGCTCAAGTGCTCCGAAAGAGATGCGTTCAGACCGGACAAGAAGGCTTGCTGTCGGATTTGCCCGGAGGTAAGGTCGTTTTGGATTGAAACGCACTAGCGTGTTAGCATGCCGTCAAATGAACACATTTATAGTTTGGATGAAAATGTACCGTAGCGCACTTGCGGTACGATTGTTTCATATCATTCGCCCGTATGAGGTTGCGGGTAAGTGCGTACCTATTTGGTAGCTACAATTAAACCCTGCTAAACTTAAGATCTTCTGTTCATAGGCCTGTTTTATGTAGACGTTGGGAACGAAGAAGAACCAGTGAAAGGGAAATTTGGGAAAACAGAGAAATGACACCGATATAACTCAAATTATGTCAGTCAAACAGCTGACCGGAGAGTGAATGAATTTCGCTCTGAGATAGTGAATCATTGATCACTTCAGGCTTCACGAACCAGTTTCTCAGTTATGGGGTCATTGGATTTAGATAGGAATTACGTAAATGGAATATTCTTTATTGTAAACCAAAAAAATGAAACGGGGTGATTAGAAACTGGTATGAATAGAAACAAAAAGTGGTAAATGGTTTTTTGTAACCAATTTCCTACTTAGGTACAACTATAGCGACGTCTCTTTACATCTGATCATATCTGTCAAGAGACGTCCTATAGTTATAAGTTCAGTAGAAAATCGGTGACAAAAAAAAAATTTTCCACATCATCATACACGCTTTTAAGCAGCCCGTTTTTCGGAAGGTAATTGGTTTCACGAGGGACTACTCCACTTTTATAGTTATATGTTAAACAGGTCTAATCGCGATTATTTATGAGGTAAAATTTAATTACTCAATTATCGACATTTCGACAACGTCGCAGCTGCCGTGGTCAGGGGTAGACCGAAGTGGCGAGTACTATGAACGAGCATCGCGAGTCACTAAAAACACTACTCCTCATTTCCAGGTGGAGCCGAAGAAGCCAGAAGACGAGACGCTGAAGGACCAGGCGGCGCCGCGCACGGCAGAGGAGATCCTCGCCGAGGGCGGGTGCGGGTTCCCAGGCGGGCCTCTGCCAAACGGCAAGGAGGTCCACCCCACCATACACTCTCATGGGGAGCAGAGATGCGTTACTTGCCGTTGTAAGGTGAGGATACCACAGACATATTCAAATAAACAGAGCCCAGTGTTGGGCATTGGGCTCTTCTCTTTCACTCTTTTACGCTGACCTATCCGAACCTCGGACCGGGAAGCTTGGAAAACCATGAGGGAGGCCTATGTCCTGCAGTGGGCGTCAAATAGCTGATGGTGACGATGATCCGGACCTTTGCTAGTTGGTCAGACATATTTCGTATATTTTATTTATTTAGTAGGTAATCGTATCTTAAATTTAATTGTATGACAAGTTGGTACAAATTCTAATGTTGTACTTGTTAAATAAAAATATATAAATACACACCTGTATCCTGTAAGGGTAGGCAGAGGGTTTGCAACTTCATTCTCTCCTTATTTATGAAAAACGGGCCAAGTGCGAGTCGGACTCGCACACGATCGGTTCCGTACAACATTAGACACAAAGATCGAGAAAAACGGCGAAAAATCACGTATGTTGTATGGGAGCCCTCCTTAAATATTTATTTTAATTTCATTATTTATTTTTGAAGCAAATATAAAACTAAATATTCTGTGAATATTTCAAGCGTCTACCTGTTGCTGTTATTAATATCGGCCATAAAACGGCAAAAATTATGTTTGTCGTGTGGGACCCTTAAATATTTAGTTTATTCTGTTTTCAGTATTTGTTGTTGCAACAGAAATGCATCATCTGTGAAAATTTCAGCTGCCTAGCTATCACGGTTCATGAGATACAGCCTGGCGACAGAAAGACAGACGGACAGATAGACAGACAGACAGACGGACAGTGAAGTCTTAGTAATAGGGTCCCGTTTGGCACTCTTCGGGTACGGAACCCTAAAAACCAACACAACATTATCATAGTATTACACTAAACGGGTCTAATCGCGATTATTTTTTAGGTGAAATTCGATTACCTTAATTCCCGACGTTTCGGCAACGTTGTAGTTGTGGTCACAGGTAGACTAAAGCACAGAATACATAAAAAAGTGGCGAGTACAGGGGCGTAGCACGGCGTAGTAAAAAAAACTATTCCTTTTTTAATTCTGGTTACTAAATATTATTTTAGACTTTATTTATTTCTTGATTATCCTTCCTTGACCATTATAAGGTCTGTAAGTCCACCAAACGCAGAAAAACTTGGAGTATAAATCTGAATTTATAAAATTCTAGTAAGTTTTAGCCGCAGCGAACGTCTATTGCCCCTTTCAGTCTGAACTCTGTCTACAAGGACTACAAGGGTCTGTGATAGCAGTACTGTCAGCATAAGAAAGAAAGGCGATTGACTCATTAATTGATTTATATTAAGAGAAAGTTGAGCAGGTACAGAAATTTTGATTAACAAATTTCACATAAAGACACACTGTGGTTCTACGTGAAATTTCACATACTTTTTAAAATTAATACCATGTATGAGTGTCGCTCACACATGGAATTAATTTCAAAAGTAATTTATATACCTAGCTTTTTATTTAACATGATTGTTTTGTTTTTAATGATTTATGAAGAAGTTAAATTTTTACAATTTTTGTAACCGTACAAGGGCATATTTGTAGTTGATTTTCTGTTTTCCTAAACCATTTGTAGGTTGCAAATAGACAAGCTATTTTAGAAAATAACGAATATACAGTAAAAATAAGTAAAGAACATTTTTGCTGTTCATCAAAATCATCTCAGAAGAGTTTTTTGGCTCCATACAGGGGCGTGTGCAAATTCGTACAGATAAATAAGTGGTGTGTATTTGGGGGACAAAATACACGTGCCACCATTTATAATATAATTATCTAGTTACATTGCAACATACATACATACATAAACTCACGCCTGTATCCCAGAGGGGTAGGCAGAGACTGCCACTTGCCACGATCCTGACAAATCACTTTCGCTTCCTCAACATTCGGGTACTTTTTATTTTGCCCTTTGCTAATACATCCCCTATTTGGTCGAAATATGTTCGCCTGGGTCGTCGCTTACCGGCCCTTCCACCCAAATTCGCTCGATATATTTGTTTCGTCAATCTTTCTTTCTTCATCCTCTCCACATGTCCAAACCAACCCAACATTCCTTTCTTAATTCTAGTCACTACATCCTCTTTCAGTCCACAACGTTCTCTAATCATACTATTGCGTATCCTGCCATTCAAAGTAACACCAGACATACTATTATTAAAACCTAGTAAGTTTATCCGATATTTAGTTAATAATGTGTAGTGCTTACGAAAGTTTTAGTTCGAAAACCAGACATACTTTTCAATGACCTCATTTCTACTGCATTAATCCTACTTTCTTGCTTCTTTTGCAATACCCAAGTCTCGACATCAGTCTAGTTACATTGCAACTATAAATAATTACACAAAGGTCTTGTCGTGGGTTTCCAGGACGGCGAGGTGACGTGCGTGCGGAAGCGGTGCGGGCGCGGCGCGTGCCTGAAGCGGCGGCGGGGCGGCGCGCCCGCGGATTCGTGCTGCGCGTGCCACCGGCACCGGCGACACCGGCTGCCGCGCCACGACCCGCCGCTGCCCAGCTGAGCTCCCGGCTTCCCCACTACCCTCGAATGTTGCATTTCCCGCCGCGCGGCGACGCCGCGAACATTCAGCCCACACGCCACAAAACCAACTAGAGCAGTGTCTACGCGCGCCCTGCGCAGACCCTGCTTCAGTAGTGTTTCATGGCCGGGGCTTCAGTATTACGCCGAGCCGCCGGGCGGCCCAGTGGAACACGGTGGACTGCCTGTATATACCCCGAGACTGCTTGTAGGCTAAGTGAGTGAACGCTTCGCTCTATAGACTGATCTATTTTTCTGTGCGATTCGAATGTGTCTCTAGTTTAAGTTGGTTATGCGTGAAGGACGCGTAATGGAATGACGGTTCAGTGTCGAATTTGGATCGGTTTTATAATAAAACGTGGCTTTACTTCGTATTATTAATGTACACCAATACTTTTGAATATTTATTTACCCACCGGTATTTTAATTGGTAATACGGTCCTAAAATAAATTCTATTTAAATGTTTATGAGTTATCTCCTCTGTGTAGATTGTCTAACTGGAGAACCGTTTAATTCTGTATTTTCAGTAATACCTATTTAGGCGATAGTACATAGACGAGGCGCTCATCAATAAAAGCATTGGAAACTGAAGATGAACTGATATGAGTAAACGGCACAACCGCTCGTTTGGATAGAGGAAATAAGTCAAGCGCGTTTGATAATATTAAAGATGTGCCATATTTTCTTAATGTAAATATAAATTATTATTTTTAATTTTACATACTTACTTTCATATTTATATTTATTTAGTACTCCCACACCTCTTATTCAGCCATCACAATATTCTGTATGGATTGATATTGTAACCTTGTCTTTGCGTTTCCACTTGGTTTGCATTGTGTTCCTGTCCATGGAATAGTAACTGAGAAGTGAATCACAAGGTCTATTTTGTAATGTTGGTACCGCTTCCCATGTGACTCGGTAATCCGTTTACCAGCAAGGGTGAAATTGTATATAGGTAATAAACATTTTTAGTTATCAGTACTATTAAGTTTTATATCTTAGGTACCTATATTACTACTGATTATTACGGAGTGTACCGATATAAATAACTTGTCGTAGTAGACACGAATTTCGTAACTAGTTTTGTTTAATTACTAGTAATAACGTTTTTTAATAGTTACGTAATTAAGAAAGCTAGTCCAAATATCTTTCATGTGATGGAATCTAATGCCATGTAGATAAAGACGTGTTAAGATTTTGATAACTGTTATAAAAATATGTTTGAGTACATTCTAAAATATTTATTTTAGAAAATGTAAGGTTTTGCTTGATGAATTTTGCCAAAAATTTAAGAAAAATTGGAGTTATATTGTGGTATCTAGTCCATCGGAAGTGTAAGGGCTTGGTGTGTTGGCAACGTTGCGCTACTTCACAAAAAGGGGTTACCTCAAAAATGCTTACTTCTTGAAAAATTACAATTAGAGTTTTTCATTTACAACACTTTTGTTCTACGAAATTTACTTCGTCGGTTTTCCATTTTCCAATACCTTTTTCATGTCGCTTTAAGGTTTTTTTTATTTGCAGTGGCGGTGTTAGGTGTTTTTTCGAATCGCGCATTTTAAAGGTGACCCTATATATTTTGTAGTCTGCTGGCGAAGTAGCACTGCTTCACTATATTGGTGTACGCAAGTAGCGCCGACCGAAGTAGCGTGACATCGGTTGTCATGCTGCACCCGCCCTTTATTTGGAATCGGTAATTATCTGACATCACTCACTGACTCTTAAATAGAAAACGGATTCACTCAACAGAAAACACCCATATATATTTATTTCGATAATTTTAATACTTATTCCTAACAATAGTAAAGTAGAAACACCTGTGGCTTGCGAATAACAATCACTAATGTAATGGCCGTAAACGAGTTTATCCAGTCGCTTGTGTCGCGTTGTTTTCTCTGTATTTCTTAGGATTATTGTCCCCGTTTATCTGTACTTCCCAATTTACAACTCATGTTATGTGGGATGGTTATAAGTATTAAAGTGACTTATCAATTAGATATCAAAATATACATATCAAAATGTTTGGGCAAGATCTATTTTATAATCATATAAATTGTGTAATTTGGTTACATTAGTTGCAACCAGTCAATAGTTTGTAATTCCATTTATTTTCCAGTTTTGAATAAGAAATAAAATCACCCATGAACACAATGAAAATTTTTTTATTTGGGAAGAAGCCCGTATCGTATTTTATTTTAATTTTTATTTAATATTAGGTGGACTAACAGCGCATAACTAAAAGTACGAAAACTTTTAAAAAACTAAAGAAGAATGAAGTCTCAATTTATAGTTTCTTTTTAAATTGTGTTTAATTGAGCTCTTTAAGCAACAACACAAACGACAGCTTAAAAACTAAATTCTAGAAATGTAAGAAGGTCTGCCCTAAGTTTTTCCCTCAAGCTTTGAACTGATGAGTTAAACAAGTCAAGTTTACTTATCTTCGCCAGTTTATTAAGTTCGTTACAAACCCTCCAAATCTGTGAAGATGACACTTTTTTTGGATGAAATAATAATAGACTAAAAGAAAATTTTGTCTTGGTGCATCCAATAAGAGACGAGTGGGAGTTTGTGTTCTTTGAGATAAAGCTCCCTAGATGTTGCATTTTTTTAAGGATTTCAAAGCATCAGCAAAAGCGTCCGCTACGGCGTCACATATTTCGAAAGTGGAATTGACTCCCATTAGCCCGATTCGGAAGGCTTTGCCAACGGTTGGTCCCGAGCCACCAAATATCTGGATGTTGTACCTGTTAGAAAAATTGGTTTTTAATAATTACCTACATTGTAAGGTCACGTTATACATTCAAGCTTCTGATTTTTCAATGGGGTGAAAAATTTGTTCTCGGTCAATGCGTTCTTGAGCAGATTTTTTAAATTATATTTTAAAATAAAATCAAACGACTCATATACCTACAATTTTTAAAGCAGAAGTTTGAAGGTTATAGCCATATGAGTTAGGATGCCAAAAAGCGTGCAAAGCGGAAGTCCAGAATAGAGTTCAGTCCATCAGCCTAATTATGTACACCAAATTCAGAAGAATTCCTAAGAATTTTACTGTCAATTCCTCTATAATTGAAATAGCAAACGTAAGGAATTCGTCAGGACTTAATGTGCATAATATTGGGCCAGTTAGTGTTTTGAAGTACAAAGCAAGTGAAGAAATTACGCAGAGCTAAAGGAAAATATGGGGTTAATAAAGATGGTGACTTTGGTCACTAAATTTAGTATTCGGAAAAAAGTTAAAAATTTTAAAGCGTGCATTACATTAAACCAGCTCATTTCCTTATGGACTAGGCTGTTAAGAATGCTTATTAATCAACCTAAGCCTAAAGTAATTTAGATCTTCGATTTCCTCAACGATTTTAAAGCATCCGCCAAGGCGTCTGCTACTGCGTCAGCAATTTCCAGAGTAGAGTTTATGCCCATCAGACCGACTCGGAGTGATATGCCTTTCGTAGGTCCCAGGCCGCCAAAAATTTGGATGTTGTACCTTAAGGGGAAAATTACCATTAAGAAGTCATTCTAATTTAAATTTAATAGTAGATTGTTAACCAAGGGCTGTATGACATCAATTGCATACGAGGTTCTTGGCGCCCGAGCGCAGCGATTTACATATCGATTGTGAGGTAAGTAAAAAAACAAGAAAGCAGGACTTTTGTGAAAGAACTCCAAAACACGAAAAAAATTTACTTTCGCGCCTAGCTAGTCGACTGACTTTTTTACACTTCACGATTTTATGGCACGCAAGCGCGTCAAATCGTGCTGGCCAGTTTTAAATCGATTTCAATTAACATACGATGTGACTGCGAAACAAATAGTTCGATATTTAAAATAAAATCTTCATAAATTCTAATATAAATTGTCTCGATTCCGATTCGAGTAAATAATCGAAACCGAGAAAAAAAATATAAACTAAAAAAATATTCTTTTCACTTCTCATGCTCTAAAAGTTCGTCTTTATGTCGTGCGTAGGCGACATAAAGTCGCTTTTTATGCTCTAGAGCATAAAGTAAAATCTTCGTCGAAGACCAAGGCAATCGCTGCAACAGCCACACGAACATCTTTAACTTCATACAACAACCTCTTTATTTTATTTCGTTTCGTTCGTATTCTAAGACCAAGGCAAAGATACCAACAGCCAAAGTACACAATAAAACTTCATGAAATAAACTTATAATTTGTATTTCGTCTCATTTATTATTTTTTATATTTGTTTATTTTTCAATTTAGTAGATCAGTATAGTATTTAAGCCATAACAACAACTTATCATAGTTATAAAAAGAAAATGTTTTTATAACTGAGCAGTATGTAACGACCTTAAGTCAGGTGTCACGTCCCTACAGAAAAAAAAAGAAAAAAAAGTTAATTGGCGGGAACCATAATTATTTTTTCATTGTAATATTTGTGTTACAACTTAAAATTGTTTTTCCTCGCAATCGAAGTGAAAAGTAGAGTGTACAACTCGTCCATAAAACCCATTTTACACTCGACTTTATATCTATCCTCGCTCGCAAGCTCGCTCGGATGGATAAACGTCTCGAGTAAAATGGTGCGTTTTATGCACTTGTTGTACAATCTACTATTTTGCACAATGAGTATGACAGTTCTTTTTTCAAATTCCAAAACCTATGCTGTAATTTTAACATTACATGGTATGTTTTGAAACCTATGCTGTAATGATATCCATACACCCCGGCATTCAGGGAAGTAAGTATATACAGAGCAAGAGATATGTAATAGTAGTTTATGTGACTGTCACTTATTGAGGGTTATTAAAACACGAGCGAGATTTTAAAAAACGAGCCTTGGCGAGTTTTTTAATAGCATTGACGAGTGTTTTAATACCAAGTTATGTGCAGTCTCATACACTACTTTATCTACACTCATGTCTTAATCTTCAAAGTAAGGAATCAAAGGAAAACACGTTTGACAAGCTTTGTACTATACATAAATCTACGGTTATTAACTAAACTCATATCGAAATGAAACAAAATTTTCAATTATAAATTTATTTTTAGTTGCACTTTTGGTACCACGAAAATGAAATTAGGTTTTTTATAGAGTCAACTTTTGACATTAAAAAAAAAAACTTAAGTTTTGTTCCGTGATCACAGCAACACTTTAAAAAAAATAACTGTAACATAAAGTGAAAAATCTGACCTTTAATGTAACTTTATATTACACTTTTTTTTTTATTTTCTTTAAAGTTATGTATTGTTTAAAGCCTGTCAATATGTGTTTACCTTTGAATTCTTAATTTGAAGATTATGATATGAGTGTAGATAAAGATTTTTAGTAACCTTGGTTATTAAAAGGAATAGGTACCAGAAGACAAAAATGAACTGAAATCATTTTGAGAATGAGATTATGAAACTATCGCTGGTTTAGAAAAAAGAAGGACTATTTTACACTACTATCCGGAATTCAGTTACTTAAATCTCATGATTATTATTATTGTAATTATTATTAAATAATTAGAATAATAATTCTGCAGAATTTTAATAAAAGTTTTTCCATTATCATAACAAAACTAAGACCCAAATTCTGGCAGGTTCGGGATGTCCACTAATAATGTAATAGGGTTTTCAAATACCTTGCAACTTACTTTGTTTTAATAAACGTCACCACCTCGAGCAAGTCATAGCCTTGAGGCAGTACGATTGTTGTGACAGTGGCTAGTCTATCCTCAGGCTTTGGAATCAGAAACTGAACGGGCAACTCAGCCAGTTTCTCGTGGAACCGCTTCGTGGTCTTTGCATGCCTGGCCCAGGAGACTTGGAGAGTTTCCTTAGCCAACTCCTGCAGGCAAGCGCGCAGAGCCCAGCAGAGTGGAGGGCTGAGGGTGTGGTGGTAACTGAGAAACGAAATGTCAAACGGTCAAGTTTATAGATGCAGTGTACTGTTTGTGGCTGGTACATAAAGATATAACAGTTTTATCAGTTACTTACACTCTTGTGTTTCCGTAGCAGTTCCACTGCTGGGCCAGAAGTTTGACGTCAAAATAAAATGGAGGCTCGTGCTTCCTGTTATTTATGATTTCTCTGAAACAAGATATGGACGATTAGACCAGGCAACATTAAGACACCCAACTGTTGATGCTGATATGAGTGTGGTGAATATCATGAATGTCTCTGAGGGCAAAAATGACAGAGTTTAGACTTCAGTCGTAGTTTACACTTAGCCTAGGTATAGTCACAAAGATGAAGGATCTTTTTGGTTGTATGTATTAAGTACTTCAAACCTTTTTGATATAAAGTCACAAGCTGACCTGGCAAACGTTGTTTTGCCATATGAATTAGCCTACGAAATATTCTCAGACCTACCAAATACCTACACACCAAAAATTTCATAAAAATCGGTGAAGCCGTTTCGGAGGAGTTCGATAACAAACACTGCGACACAACATTTTATATATTAGATTACGCTCCATCCAAAATAAAGGTCTTATTTATAAAAACACCATTCCTTAGAATACTCCTCAGGTGCAGTTTAAATAGTCAAAGTGGTAAAGGGCAAGACGTAACCACGTATTATTTAAATTGAATCTGAGCAGTGTTTTAGAGAAAGGTGTTTTTTTTACCGGTACCTTTTCTCATCGTAAGTATTGTCTTTGTGTTTTCTGGTTTACAGTATCCTTATGAAACATTATAGTTAATCCAAATCCCACAAATATTAGCTGGGCCGCATTTCATAGTTTATTGTGATTCTTATAGTAAACCACGAAGTGTAGTTCTGTGAAATGGGATCCAGCCCTTCTATCACGTAACTGTCCACTGTATCGGCTTTACCTAATTGACGATTCCAAAGTGTCAATATATGTATGTATTTCACAGTTCGGAGCAGGTTAAATCGGACAACTCCATACAGTGCAAGACTTACGTGGTAGCGCCCCAGGCGTGCCTCTACTCAAGTATAGAACTTACTCGGCTCGCTTGCTGAAGGCAACCGGTGCGATGCCGGCGGGGCCGCTTAGTGCCTTCTGCGCAGCCGAGTACACGGCGTCCACGCCCCACTCGTCCATCAAGAACGGGACTCCACCCAGGGACACCACAGTATCCACTATCAGAAGGGTACCGTACCTGGAAGATGTGTTTCAAAAACATAAGCGGCGCCTCTTGCGAAAAACATTACACAAAAAGTTTTTATTCGTTTAAATTATTTCTCAGTTTTTAGTGCTGTAGTATTTCAAAGTAGGTTTTTATAAAAAAAATATTTCACGTTTTCTGTAAATATTACCAACTCCACCAAATTGTTTTTTCCGAAAGCAAATGTACGGTTCACTATAAAAAACACCCAAATCGCTTCAAGTGCGCCTTTAAAATTTGAAAAGGTCCTTCGATTTCTCCAGGATCCCATCATCAGACCTCGACTTGGTGACTATGGGACCCTGTCAAACAAAAAAAAAGAAGAATTTTCCAAGTCACATGCATAAAAAATAAAAATAAAAGATGCCGACGAATTGGGAACCTCCTCCTCTTTTTGAAGTCGGTTAAAAGCAATGCATGTTTAATGCGTAAAATATTTTGGTTGCTTGGGAAAGCGAAGCAAAGCGAACAGCTATGTCTTGTGCTTTGAAAACTAATTGCGTTATTAAAAACAGGAAGCAGGAAATCCGGCTTTAGTTACACAGATGAAGGTCAAGCGAGTTTCTCTCTGGCAGACTTATGACTTTGTTTATGAATATGGTCTGCTAGTCTGCAGTACCGTCAATGGCACCAATTGATTTTGAAAGCACATTCTGAATTAGGAAACGTAAACTTCCTTGTCAATCTATAAATGTAGTATTCCCAAAAAATACCGAAGGTAACTACGTCGTCAGTGCCTTAGTTGAAGTCAATGTTAGGCTGAGCAACTAATCCTAAAGTGAATTGTCTGAAATAGTCCGAAGACCCCAAAGTAAATACCCAACGTGCAAGAGTAGCTGAATTCGCAAATAAATTAACGGAACTGTGAGAACTGCAGCCCTATAGAGATTTCAGCGTCAGAATGTTCGTTCCCAAATCCAATAGTTCCCCGCTGCATGCTAATTGCAGACTCCTTTAGTGGGTGCAATTAAAGAGTTTCCAACTCGAACCTATTTTAGAGGGTGGAGGCGGACGCAGAAGTGATCTCATGTCATTGAATAAGCAACAGAAAAGCTCAATGTAAAATCGACCATCTAATGGACGGTTTACACTGAACGATAACGGTAATTGCACGACATTTTTTCATAGCGTAAAATACAGTTTAAAATTCGAACACATTTTTTGAATGATTTTTAGAGTTATAGTGTGTCCTTAGAGTTAAAGAATAGTTACAGAGTCGTTGAGCGCAAAGAAACTTTGAATACATTTATTAAATGTTTTTTATAGTTGTACTATATTTCATTCTCTGTAATGTTAATTTATCTCTATGTGTTATTGGCATATACAGTATACTATCTGCTAAGGTTAGCGTGCTATTTTTACTAGCAGTCTTTCTGTATCTTCAAGACAAGCGTTTATGGGCGAGACGTAATTAAATTGTTCGGTTTTCGCTTGTCTCCTCGTTTACTTCGTAGGTACAATCAATGGAGTCTTCTTTTTGGCGGACTAGGGCGATCGCGGTCGAATGGACTTTTCTATAGTTACTGCCAGTATCCATTTTAGTACTAATGGCGCCCCTGGGCGATATTTTTGTGGCGCCCCCCGAATGAAGTCAGTGCGAAGAACATATTACATATTACTGTTACAGTACCGCTTGGCTCTTTTGAGGTCACTCCTACGCCATCCCTTCAGTGAAGAGAAGTTCCGGGTCCAGTAAAATGATATAATTAATATTATGATATTTTGTGGTGCATATGAAGCAAGATAATATTCTTTGTCTAAAGTCGAAGATTGTCGGGAAAATATGCAATGTAAGCAATAAGGCCGCCAATTGTACTGCATTTTTGTAAACATTTCATGTTTGTGTTTTTCCTGGTACAATAAAGAATATTCTTATCTTATCTTATCTTATCAGAAGGTATTCGTTCATACTTGGACCACGTCGCTTTTTTCGCCGAGTATCTGGAGGCACGGCATTGCCCCCGCCAAGACGCGCCAAGCGAAGGGCAAGGGCACTACTACTACCTTTTCTCGAAGCGCTTAGTCGTTTTTTTGAACCCTCGTTACTTGGGTTTGGATTACACAAGATTAAAATGCCAATAGTGGACTCATTAAACATATAAAGTTTTAATCGCATATATAGCTCTTATACTTTAGATTTTATTGATATCTAAAAACCCCGATTTCGTCATTGACTTACTCACGATCATCAAAATACTTCCTGAATTCCTAAAAAGCTGAAATTTGATATGTAAAGTAGTCAAAATATGTGGTTTGGCCGTTTCGCCACCGTTACACGGGCGTAAATTTGTTTATATATTATAGGTATATATCACTGTTCTATACTTTTCCGGTAAGGGACGTTCCAGGCGGATTTACTTCGATCAAATAGAGGATGTATTAGCAATCATCATTATCATCAGCCACTTGACGCCCACTGCAGGACATAGGCCTCCCTCATAGTTTTCATAACCATGAGGGGTTTTGCCATAATCGCCACGCTTGGCAGGCGGGTCGGCGATCGCAGTATGTGGTTGGAATCTTAGAAAGACGCTGCTGCCCATCTCCTGGTAATTTATTTCCTTAGTCGCCTTCTACGACATCCACGGGAGGAGATGGAGTGACGCTATTCTTAATCCAGTGCCACACGGAACAGGTATTAGTAAAGGGCAAGATAAAAAGTACCCGAAACCAGCGTGCGTGCATGTAACGACTAATGAATGTTGAGGAAGCGAAAATGATCTGTCAGGATCGTGACAAGTTGCAGTCCCTGATCTCTGCCTACCCCTCTACGATACAAGCGTGAGTTTATGAGTATGTATGTACTATTCTGTTATACAAGATAGTTTTGCAGTAACGAAACGGCCTAGCCGCATATTTTGACTAAGGTGTAGAATTAGTCAAAATATGCGGCTTGATAGTTTCGTTACTACAACAACTAGTTTGTTTACATGAGATCTGATAACTTTTTGACAGTGCGAGGTATATGGTCTTGTCTTGGCAACATTTTACATGGCAATTATGAAACTAGGGAAATCGTTTTATCTTCACTCTACTGCCACTTTTGCGCGAGCGCCCGTTTGCCTATGGCGCCCCTGGTCGGTACCTTTCTGCCGTCACTGGAATGTTGCTGTAAAGACTCTAGTTTCATACGACAGGAACTTTCATCCTAGTCACATTCTAATAGCTTTAGCCCAGTTTTAGTGTGAAACCTCTATTCTACGTTTTCAGGCTTCTAGCCTCAAGTAAAACATATTAATAAAATTTAGTTAGCTTTATAAAGTATACGATAACATTTTAACCTACCTAAATCTCATGTGCTTACGCTACTGAGTTCCGGAAGCGTAAATATTACTACTGTTTGTTTTCCGAAAGTGTCGCCACCACCAATAAAGTACTAGCAGACTGCGTAGTTTTTAAACTTGAGCAAAATTTATTTTCTCCTATAACACCTAATTGGGTCAGCGTCCCCCGTTCACCCCTGTTAGCAAACCTACCACAGTATGTGCGACGTTGCTGCGATTTTTAAAACGGTAGTGCTAAAGGTTATAGTAGGTTGGCACGGAAGTAGAATAAAGTTTGTAGAGCCGTAAGGGCGCATGTTGGCATGCAGGTCGCGCGGAAATATACTCATGAGGCGACAAGTTTTTTAACTCGATCGCTACAGGCCATGCTAAGTTTTTTTCTTCTTTCTTACTTCGTCGTTCGTATGGAAATATACGTAGGCGAGCCACGGTCGTGATAACGGACTTCACACGCGGCAGCTATAATGTACAGATGTATGTTATAGCAGGATACAACTCATTACATCTTTCCACAGAAATCGTCAGGAGACTACACACGACAGCTATAATGTACTTTTACATCTTCGTATCTTAAGATACAGAGCGAGACGAAAATATACATTTAGTACCTTAGCAGCTGGAAAGTGAGACGTATACCAATGGAATTAAGGGAAAGATACATTACATTACCTGTTGTGTGTGTGATACTTTAAGATAATGTAAAGCTGTACATCCCGGGATGTAATGCTATAATATACATTATAGTTGCCGTGTGTGAAGTCCTTTAGATTAGAAAGCTTCGCATTATAAACCTCTGAGTTTCTAATGTAAGACTAATCAAAGTTGGAATGTTCTTTGATTTTTTTAAATAAAACAATAAAATATTACGTTCTACAGTGAGAAACTAAATATGTGTTATCTATCTATCTATCTATGAAGCAAAACCCAAAAATATTATGTTCAACTATACATTCACATAGCGGTGGTAGCCTAGTGGGTAGAACATTGGGCTCGGAAGCGAGAGGCCCAGGTTTGGTTGCCAGTGCAGGCATGTACCTTTAGACTTTTTTGTAAGTTATGAACATTTGTGAAGTTATAGTAGCAATACCACTCGCTAACATCGTGAGGAAACCTGAGTGTCTGAGCTATTCACATACCTCAGCGCTTGAAATCGCCAATCTGCGGTGGGCACGCGTGGTGATTGAGCCCACACTATCAACCTTATAGTATGGGCTTGTGGCGAGCACATGTCAACTCTGCGGGCGCACTATAAACTCCAACATTCCGCATCGCGCAAGCAAAATGTTTCACATGACATACCATAAATAAAACGTCCGACGAACATCAGTCGGACCGGCCGTTCCCAGGCATACGATCTGCCTGGCGGGAAATGTCCCTTTATAGTGGAAGAGCACGATCACCCGCTCTTCCCTATAGGCTCAATCAAAGGCCTGTGCCCTACAGTGGGACGTATTAGGCTGCTTATGTTATACATTCAGGTAGCCATTTAATATGCTACAGAAAACCTTACCATTTAACGTGATCTACTGACGGCTGTGGTCATCCGGTCTTTACAAATAACATTCCCTCTCGCTAGTATCCAGAAAGGGGCAGACAGAGAGTTTAAAAGCAAGCATTCCAGCTTATGACATAATTGTAGCGTTTGTCGTGATTTGCTTAGCGGGTCTGCTTCTATGTCCATTCTAAGTACGCCGAATAGTTTATAGCCACCATAAAGTTTGGGAACTTACTTATGACAAGCCGCGCCAAGCCCGCTTAGGTCCTGAATACTCCCCGTGGACGAGTCTCCGTGCGTGATGAACAGTGCCTTGGGCCGATGTCTCGCCAGGAGGGGTTCTAGCTCTTGGAGGGTGAAGGTGGCGTTCATGGGGATCCGGTGGACCTCCGTCTTCAAGCCTGGAAAAAGGAATTCAACTAGGATTTATCTGGGGGCACGGCAGTGCCTCCGCCCAGTCGAGCAAAAAAGCGGCACGGCCGTACCATCCTTTTCTCGAAGCAGTTCAGGCGATATTCGAGCAGGCATTATATAAACATGGTATATTTCAAATTTCATTTAATTTGAACCAGTAGTTTAATAATTATAACTAGTCAAAGTTTCTTAATTTTGTCAGTCACTCACTCACTGACAGACCGATCATCAAAAGACTAAGGCACTTCTAGCAGACATGGAAGCTTCAAATTGAGCTGCATAAATAACTTTGTAATCCCATATCTATATATATAGGATTACAAGTTACATTGCAGTGAATGAATCAGTGTATTTGTATATTATATGTACAATATAAAGGAATAATAGGTGTAGCTAGATACCTACATATAATTATGCTCAAAGGTAACTTGTAAAATGGCAAAAAAGTAGGACTATTTACAAAAAGAAATGAGATGCCCCTAAAAACATAACTGGTAAAAAATCAAGTCACGCAACTCAGTTCTTCTACCGTAAAAAGTTCTGAGAACCATGTAATACCAAGTCGGTTAATTTATTCAGTCCCTACTTAAGGGTTCTTCTGTCTTAAATTATTATGTAATTAGCTAACCTAACAACATCTTATAGTGACCATATCGATATTAAAAATCTTTTATGTTATAAATAAATAGATTAACTTGGCCATCGCATGAACGTACAAAAGGCTTCTAGTTTAATTATCGAAACCGAAGAAACGGTTTTTAAGCTTAGCGTTATATCTTGAATTGACGGTGCTTTCAGCCAAATAATCTTACTTAGATTAATTAGTGGAATCTGTTTATATAAGTTAAATTAGCAGCGTGTAAAAAAATATAAATATTTTCTGCTATACCATGTCGATATAAAATGAACATACCATCATAGATAGCATTCATGTTAACGGGTTCTAAGCTTTAAAATAGAATTCAATTTAAAATGGAAGGTTTCAAATAAGGCTCTATTAGGCAAATGAGTCCTATCCATTCGGATGCAAAGTTGTCTGTGTCAAACATTGAAACTGAAAGTCGGGCAAGGAAAGTAAGGGGCTCTATTACTAAGATTCCACTTTCCGTCTGTCTGTCTGCCTGTCTGTCGGTCACCAGGCTGTATCTCATGAACAGTAAATACTAGACAGTTAAAATTTTCGCAGATTAGGGAACATACCCATACTACGTGACCAGTTTCGTGTTTCAAAATCAATATAGTCGGTAGTCAATATATATCCTCTAAAGTCGGTTTTTTAATTCGATGCAAAAAATACTGTCACTTTGACATGCGCCGGGGTCGTAAGCCATCACAACACATTACATTTGTTGACGTACTATTTGTGGACATCAATACATGTTTATTTTTTAAAATCGTGACAGACGACGACTATAAATTATATATCAATATATCGCGGGATGTTTTTTTAGGGTTCCGTACCCGAAGGGTCAAACGGGACCCTATTACTAAGACTTCACTGTCCGTCTGTCTGTCTGTCTGTCATCAGGCTGTATCTCATGAACTGTGATAGCTAGGCAGTTGAAATTTTCAGAGATGATGTAGGTATTTTGTCGCCGCTATAACAAAAAATACTAAAATATATATTTAAGTGGGGCTCCCATACAAAAAATGCAATTTTTTTTTGCCGTTTTTCCTTCGACATTAATAACGACAACAGGTAGACGCTTAAAATATTTACAGAATCGTAATTTCGGTATTTGCTTCAAAAATAAATAATTAAAATAAAATAAATATTTAAGGGGAGCTCCCATACAACAGACGTGATTTTTTTGTCGTCTTTTGCTCGATATTAATAATGGCAATATGTAGACGCTTGAAATACTCAAATGTTGTCTAGAAAATGGTACGGAATGCTTCGTGCGCGAGTCCGACTCGCAACTGGCCGGTTTTTTTATTCAATGGAGCTCAGGAACTGTGACTTCATGAACGTTACAAATTAAGCATAGGTGCCCTTAGCCATGTTTGTTTGTCAACGTCCAATAACAAGTCATAAATAAACGCCCGATCCTATCCTATACCCAGCCACCAGCCGATATGTCTATAAAATTATGAATTACCGTATCTTTGGGACATGCTCAGCGCGCGATCATCCCATGTACCCCTGTTGGCTATCAGGATGGTTTCCCCGGGCGCTACCAGGTTGCTGATGACAGTTTCCATGCCAGAGTGGCCGGAGCCACTGATGGCCAGTACCAGATTTGTCTTAGTCTGAAATGCGTACTGAAGACCAAGGCGGATATCGTCTACCATCTGAAAAATAAGCTAGTTATCATCCTGACTTCCAGTGAGCTTTTTTGTCAGTTACCTCCTTGGTTTATGCATTCTTTGCTTTTTTCGTTAGTCTCCTTGTTTTAAAACTCTTTGGTTCGTCATTTGAGAAATTAAAAAGAAACTTACGTGAAAGTATTCATCGTCCATTGGCGAGATGATGGGCCTGCTTAAGGCTTCAATTACGGAGGGCCACAGGTCGCAGGGTCCCGGACCACATAGCAAAGGTTTCTTGAATTGCCTCTCCGTGATCTTCGGCGCAGAGACGGAGATGTTGGAGAACGACATATCGGCTTCTGTAAGTACCAAATCAATACTGCATGAGGAAATAAATCGTGCGAGTATTACGCACCAAAAGGAGTGAATTCGTTAAGAGAAACAGAAGCTCACTCCGCCACAGCAGGTTTAATTTCCAACTAATTTGCATGTAGATGTCACTCTGTCACGCGGAACGAAGAGCAAGAGGCGCGCGCGAAAATGACAACTTTACGGCGGAAATATTTCAGGCAAATAATCGTGAAGTCTCGGTACCGGGAATTGGGTTAATATTTAGATTTAGTGCTAATAGGGTGGTCGTGAATTTATTACAATGTTCTGGCGCTATCGGATGGCATATTTGGCAAAGTGCGCCCCGCTCGCGGCGCGTGAATGGTGCCAGCCACATGCGAGTGTATGTGCCACTTCCAGAGGCTATCGTTGCGGGTAAACTGCCGCCGGAATCGTTTTTAAGCTCGTTTTTAACTTTGGTTCCTGATAAAATGAACACAATTTCTAGTTTAAGTTTGTAGATTCCTGGCTCTAGATTCTGCAAAGTCGATAATGAAGCTATTGCTCTGACAAAATTTTATTTAATTTATTTCAATATACAGTCTTTGTCTAGCAGTTAGCAAAAATCAGTGGAAGATTACAAAATTCTTGTATTTTAAAGGTGTTGACGTCTATATATAGGGTGTAACAAAATCCCTAATACATCCGAAAATTATGGGTTCTAGTCATCCATGCGGATTACTTTTACTACGGGGAACAAGTGATCTGGAAAGTATCACTAATAAACCATAAAAATATTTAGTCTTTAAATGAAAACTCCAGTAATATTTATCTACGTATATTCTTAATCAAATTTTCTCGCCTAATTACTTTCAGGACAAAAAAATGTACTACCTACTTAAGTATTTTAACTGAGTTTATTTCGATCATAATATTCTTTTGTAAACACACACTACGATGATTTACTTATATTTCTACAAAGGTGTTTCACACCGACTTTTAGTAAATAAAATGTGAATAGGTATGCTGTTGGAGTACTGTAACGATACCTTTTTATAGTAGCTGGCCGGCGCAGCCGTCTAGCTAGATTTTGTTGGAGTACTGTAACGATACCTTTTTATAGTAGCTGGCCGGCGCAGCCGTCTAGCTAGATTTTGTTGGAGTACTGTAACGATACCTTATTATAGTAGCTGGTCGGCGCAGCCGTCTAGCTAGATTTTGTTGGAGTACTGTAACGATACCTTCTTATAGTAGCTGGCCGGCGCAGCCGTCTAGCTAGATTTTGTTGGAGTACTGTAACGATACCTTTTTATAGTAGCTGGCCGGCGCAGCCGTCTAGCTAGATTTTGTTGGAGTACTGCAACGATACCTTTTTATAGTAGCTGGCCGGCGCAGCCGTCTATTGATGTTAATCGTTATCATTGATGCCCGCCGATCTTGATTATTAGAAGGGAATCGTTACTTTTGTTTTAGGATGTCAGTCGATCCCTTGCTAGGCTAGGCAATCGATGAAAAAGAGATGATAAAAGTTATAAGCTTACTGCTGGTAACCGGATTAATTTAAAATAGAGCGGTACAGTACTTAACAATAAAACCGGCCAAGTGTGAATCGGACTCGCGCACGAAGGGTTCCGTACCACTATCTATACATTTGAATATTTCAAGCGTCTACCTGTTGCCGTTATTAATATAATAAAAAACGGCAAAAAAATCACGTTTTTTGTACGTGATTTTATTTTAGTATTTGTTGTTATAGCGGCAACAGAAATACATCATCTCTGAAAATGTCAACTGCCTAACTATCACGGTTCATGAGATACCGCCTGGTGACAGACGGACGGACGGACAGACGGACAATGGAATCTTAGTAATAGCGTTCCTTAACCTTTTATAAGAAACCCCAAAAACCAAATTGCTGCTTGAAGTTCGTATGCTAAGGTACGTAAGAAGTATCTTACTTCCTATGACTTACAACCCTTTGTGAGTCTTGGCCTCTTCCACAATCTTCTTCCACGAGTCTCGGGCCCTCGACTATCTCTTCCAGTTCATATATTCGCCCATCTTTCTGAGGTCTTCTTCAATACATTCGTATGCACAAAGGCATTGAGTTTTTGGAATACCAGTGTAAAAAGTAGATACCTATTTGTACAAAATTTGTATAGGTATACTGAGGAAATGCCTCTGGATTAATGTACAGTATTTTTAGTTTTGCTATCGCAGAAGCACTTTAGCAAACAAAGTTATCAGCATGGACAACTACTTAATTTGAAGTGTCGGAGTGCACTTACGATCTTCACTTATTGCACTCTAAACGGTAACAGTACAGATATAGCCGTATGGAAATATCCGCAATCTTTTTATACATTATATATCACAATACACGTGTATTAGCTTAAGGGGCGCCATGCAGTAACACTAGCCCCACTAATGGAAAAAAATCATTACTTTTTTTAAACATTGTTTTTGCAAAAAATATCAGAGCAATCTCTCAATCATGTTAATAGTTATTTAGGAACCACGCCCGAGAACCTAGGTTGATGGACCTAGTGCTAGATAGATAGATAGATAGATAGTCCTTGGTTTTTTGCACAAGGTTTACGAATTGTAACTGGTCCAAGTTTCTTAATTTTTTCACTCACTCACTCACTGACTGACCGATCATCAAAACACCAAGGCACTTCAAGCAGACATAGAAGCTTCAAATTGATAATACAATTAGTGTTTAGTGTATAAATCAAGGAAAAACTAAAACATTTTACAATTTCGGTCTAATCTTCTAGATACACCAACTGCATAACTTTGTAATCCCATATAGGATTACAAGTTACATTGCAGTGAATGCAGTGAATGAATCAGCGTATTTGTATACTGTATAATATAAAGGTTTACGGCTAGGGGTCGTGAAATTTTGCAAAAACGATCTGTAAAAAAAGATATTCATGTTTTTTTTCTATTAGTGGCCCTAGTGCTGCATGGAGCCCCTAAACTATCGGGCTAACAGGGGCGCCACTTATCTTAAATTGAACTCTTTTAGCGCTTTCTTAGAGTAACAAAATAACTCACTCATCATCATCATCAGCCATTTGACGCCCACTGCAGGACATAGCCCTCCTTCGTGGTTTTCATAACCATGAGGGGTTTTGCTATAATCGCCACGCTCGGCGAGCGGGTTAGCGATCGCAGTATGCGGTTGGAATTTCAGGAAGACGCTGCTGCCCGTCTCCTGGTAATTTATTTCCTTAGTCGCCTTCATCCGACATCCACGGAAGGGAATGGAGTGACGCTATTCTTAATCCGGCGCCACACGAATTAACTCACTTAATACATTATATAAAACAAACCCCAATAACATTTTAAATGTCAAGAGGTATTCTGGAGCTTTTGAAAGTTTTGGTTCGATAATTAAGTACTTTGCTTATACAGGGTGGTAATTTGAAATGGGATAGCAAGGCTATACTCTAACTCTAGAGCAAACGGCATTTAAAGATTTTAGAAAAAGTAGTAGTCTCACGTATTTTTTACTAGCTGATCCGGCAAACGTTTTTTTGCCTTATTAATTAGCTTACGTCCTATTCTCAGATGTACCAAATATAGACAAAAAAATTCATAAAAATCGGTGAGGCCGTTTTGGAGGAGTTCTAAAGTAAACACTGTGATTATATATAAGATAGTGTGTATTCTAGGTATTTATGTGGATGTATTTGGTATATTGAGAATTACACTATAACTATGAATTTTATTATGTTTTTAAGAGGATACGTAACTTTTCGCAAACGTTCCTGGCACTACACCTTCCACTATCAACATAACCCAACAAAAAAAATGTGTAAAGCACACTTTGTGCCAAAAGGGCAAAGTAACATTAAACATTATTTGGACGACAAAGATGTGTGGAATTAACGCCAGTTCAATGCATTAGTTCTAGGTTATAGAATCATTATCCGTTAATTAAGGAAATATTTAAAAAGACTATGTTTGGAGTTTTTTTGTCCATTTTTTCTTCAAAATAATCTAGATTTAGAAATGGACACCTAGTTTTTCTTGTAACTTTCATCAAGTTACAGTTTGTGCGCTATTATGAATGAAAGCATTTTGATTGATTTGATTGATTGAGTAATAAGCTAACCTTTGTACAAATAAGCTTATTGTGCAATAATAGTAGTTTATGTGACTGTCACATAATGAGGGTTATTAAAACACGAGCGAGATTTAAAAACGAGCCTTGGCGAGTTTTTTAATAGCATTCGCGAGTGTTTTAATACCAAGTTATGTGCAGTCTCATACACTACTTTATCTACACTCATAATGAAATTTTTGAAACAAAATGGCGCAATTTCGACAAAAGTATCTTGACATTCAATCGTCTGCATTCAGTTTTGCGCGCGCAATTTTAGGTATTTTTAGTTGCACTTTTGGTACCACGAAAATGAAATTAGGTTTTGTATAGAGTCAACTTTTGACATTAAAAAAAAAACTTAAGTTTTGTTCCGTGATCACAGCAACACTTTAAAAAAAATAACTGTAACATAAAGTGAAAAATCTGACCTTTAATGTAACTTTATATTACACTTTTTTTTTATTTTCTTTTAAGTTATGTATTGTTTAAAGCCTGTCAATATGTGTTTACCTTTGAATTCTTAATTCGAAGATTATGATATGAGTGTAGATAAAGAATTTTCTAATTTAATCTAATATTAAGTGCCCTGCCCCTTAATCAAGGTCATCGTCTATCTCCGTTCTAAATTTCGTCACTTGAAACCTTTTCAATCTCCCGTCGTCGGCGCAGCTTGTCGCTAGCTCAAACTCATTTCAGGTGGAATAGAATACTCAATTTAAAACTGTGATTTGTAATTTAAATTTGTTTGCGAAAAATTGACAAATTCAGTAGAGGATCGACTTTCGACGTAGCTAACTTATTCAAATTACCTACAACCCTGTACTACCCACAATGACGTTCAAGATATTAAAGGTCTAATGGGCTCGTGTCAGTTAATAAAGTTCGCTTATCACTGTTAAGCGTATGAAGCAAGAACGTTTTACCTAAACATCCTTAGTATGAAGCTCTAATTAGGTACATTCGTATAATAAAATCCATCTCGTCCATTACACAATTTGAAAACAGAGCTACCCCTGAGAGATTTGTAACCTATCCATTTAGATTCTAGAGCGTCTGGGTGAGATGCAATAGATCGTAGATTCGTCGCCGGGTGACGATGATCGAACAAGCGCGCTCTAACGCTCTTGTTGGGGCAACAAATTGATTCGATTCCCAATGCGACTGTACGAGATAGCGTGACAACAGCCGAGCCAAGGCGAGAGGGCAGGGGCTACTTAGGAACTGGGACATTGTGTTGGTTATTATGCGAAACTGATGAGGGGTTTGAAAGACCTCTTGGAGTTGTTATCGCATGGTTTTCAATTGAATGAAGTCAGTAGAGTAGATTCTAAAATACTTTATTAATGTTATCAGAGAGAAACGTGAGTATTTGGCGAAAATGCAGCACTAGGTCCTAAAAAAACCGGACAAGTGCGAGTAGGACTCGCACCCTGAGGGTTATGAACATGCGTTATAAGCTTAACAACAACAAAGCTTAACAAAGCTTAATTACCTTACTAAAACAACAAAAATCTACCAAGAAACTAAATTACTGAGTATAGCTCAAATTTACAAATACAATCTATGCATACTGATACGGAAAATTTTGACCAAGGATATTCACACTCAAATAACCTTCTCCAAAAGGATACAACTACAGACTCGATTAACAAGACAAGCAAATAATATACACATACAGATGCAAAGAACGAATTATGGAAATAGTAGTATAGTGGCTGAAGGAGCCCGCATGTATAACAAATTACCAAAAGATATCAAGGAAGCTAAATCATTGCCTATCTACAAAGGATTACTGAGAAGCCACATTTTGAGGGATACTTCATTGTTGAAGCCTTAAAGCTTTCCACTATTTTTTGTTTTTAGTATGCACTCACACCTGCCTTCAACTTCTTGCTTGCTTTTAACTCTCAACAATGTGAACGCAACCTTATGTTCGTTTTTATTGCAAACTGTTATTATCAAACTAACAAAAAAAAAAAATAATAATCCTATGTACCCACTTTCTACTTCCAAGAATTATACGCGAATTGCAACGGCGCGTTTTGCTTTATATAACATTTATTAATATACATAACTATTGTTTCTCAAGTAAGTGAATCAATGTATTCTTATTGAGAAATAAATTTCTTAAATCACACAACTTTGCCAACGAAATAAATGTTCTTATATGAAACGCTACTGCATAGATTACTTTGTAATTGTAAAAAAATATTTTTTCTTTTCTTTTTGTGAATAATGCGATAAATTATAAATAATTGTCATGAAGAGGGAGGCAACTAGAGCAAATCCGAGTTTGTGAAATGACGTGACGCGACGATGAACGTTATCAACTTGAGCAAATTTGCTTATATGAGATATATTACCAAAATACGTGATTCTGCTTGGGTGTTCTAGTTGTGTTTTCTGTGGATCTATGGTAACATACTTAGTATGTATGTAATTGTATATTCGCATAACGTATAAGAATAATTAAATTCCGGGAATTGCTATAGTGAATTCCACCCCATATTGTATAGTTTCAAAGCTTTGTTTTGGATACAGTTGTAAAATATGGACGATTATAAATTTCCGATTTACTTTTGCAGCATAAATATAAATATGCTTTGATATCAATAACAATACTCTTCGCCATGTCTCACTGTGATAAATAACTCTACCCTATATAGTGGTAAAGGAGGAAAGTAAAGGAGTAGAGGCCCAAAGAAGCCAAGCGATAAGACAGGAGGGTTCCGCTGAGACCTAGCCTCGAATCACACTATAGCCGTCGCAGATCTATTTGGCAGTTTCTTAGAAAGGAAATGGCAGTACAGTGAGAAAATTGCAAGGTTGGTTCAGTACTTTTTTCGCACCGCCCATTACCATTACCTCGTATATGGCATCCTAAAAACATTATATCTTAAAAGGAGTGGCCAAATTGAACCGCGAAAGCTGGATCCCCGCTGATCCAACTTGTGATCGAATCATCAGTTGGCAAATAGATGTTGTTGATTTTTATTTAGTGTTTATAAACTAAGGCATTGGGGTACAAAATAACATTTCCTTCCCATGGATAGGAATTTTAAATCATATTTTTTATTATTTTAAAGCCTACATAGGTACCACATTATGTAGATAAGTACAGTGACAATGGATTACATCAGTTCAATATGTAGTGCCTGATGAGTGTAATAAATCTTCTTCTTAATTCATTTACAAAAACCAACTACCTGTTTTTTGTTTACCAGCTACGTGTAATTAAAGTTAAATTTATCGATTCTGAAGGACAGTTTTCAGGTTTTGCTTTATTTAAAAAACAAGATGTGTAGGTACCGTACATACCTATAGAAGAATATTCCCTACATTACAGATAAGCTCGTGTCGCGAATCTAGACACTTTATTTCTTTACTACCTAAATGAAGCCTACCTATATTTTTGCCTCGTATCGGCTTAATTGAGGCTGTCAGTGCAAAAGTGGCCCAAGCTTAACATAGTTAGAGAGATAATGAACATGGAGATAATAAGTTACACATTTTCATGAATTTAAATTAAATACATAGTCTGCTGCAAATATCAGTGACTTTAAAACTGTAGGTAGCCAACACAATGTAAATACTAGAAATAGACATAAACTTTCGTTCCCAAAATTTAGGTTGGCAAAGGTTAATACATCCTTTATGGGGCATTGTATACGTTTCTACAATAAGATCCCTGAGGATATAATAAGCTTGCCAGAAACGCGGTTCAAAAAATGTGTGAAGCACACTTTGTGCCAAAAAAGCTACTATAACATTAAAGATTATTTAGATGACAATGATGTCTGGAATTAAAGCCAGTTCAATGCATGAGTTTTAGAACATTTACATAAATCCTGTAAGTTAAGGACTTGAAAAGACTAAGTTTGGAGTTTTTTTGTCCATTTTTTCTCCAAAATAATCTAGATTTTGAAATGGACACCTAGTTTAACTTGTAACGTTCATGAAGTCGCAGTTTCTGTGCTACTTTGAATAAAAAAATTTGATTTTAATTTTGCTTGGTAGGCAAAAACAATACGCGCAAAAATAATGTCTGCAACGCCATCTGTTATCCTTGGGTGAAAATAGGGATAGGCCGGTTTTGCATAAAAATTTATTATGTTTTAAATAAATTGCAATAGGCAAGTACGAATAGGAAAAATTGTGGTTAGGCCACTTTTGCGCTGACGGCCTCAATTCTAAGGTAGAATTTCGGGCATAAAGACCTACGACCATCGTCTAGCTGTGCCGTTGCATTATGTACCAACTAGAACTCATTTGAGAGGTGCTTTGTTGATTCTTGAATTTTCAACGTACCGCTCGCACCAGATAAGAGCTACTGAGGAATAGTACAGACTGACTGTTATACCCATTATTTTAAATTACTTCTTATGCGCACATCCACATAAAAGAACTAGGATTGGACACTCTTTGTTTTTAATAAATTAGTAGGTACTTACAGTTAGGTTAGCGAATGCTTGTAAGCACCTTTCAGTCGCTTCTGATGTACGGGGCTTAATGATTAAATATGGTTTTATAGTGAAGAGACGTCTTCTCTCACTGCAAATGATAGAGGCACTGATACGGAATATTATAATGTAAGTGTTCTGTGTACAGTTTTTTATGACGGCTTCTGGTGATAATGATAAGAGGGTCATCATAATATGTACACACTAGTTAAATATGAAGTTAAAAATAAATCAGCAAATTACAATTACTGTATATTTAGTTTTCCAATTAAATTTCAATTTGATTTTGAGCCAAGTATTTTACTTATTTGATTCTGTCCTATTCGTTGTTACGTAATTCTCTAAATATAGTAAAGTTGTAGAACAATTATATAATTTGGAGAACCAACGATCCCTAAGACACAGGTTTTTAAATAGTTTAGGGGTCAGAAGTTCAAATTGTATAGTGACAATGTGTACAAACAACTAGTGCATTTATCCTAAGATATACACCGGCCAAGTGCAAGTCGGACTCGCGCATGAAGGGTTCTGTACCATTATCTATACAATATTTAAATATTTCAAGCGTCTACCAGTTGTCGTTATTAATATCGAGCAAAAAACGGCAACAAAATCACTTTTGCTGTATGGGAGCCCCACTTAAATATTTATTTTATTCGGTTTTTAGTATTTGTTGTTATAGCGACAACAGAAATACATCATCTGTGAAAATTTCAACTGTCTAGTTATCACGGTTCATGAGATACAGCCTGGTGACAGACAGACAGACAGACGGAAAGTGGGGTCTTAGTAATTTACCCTTTTGGTACGGAACCCTAAAAATTGTAGACTATACAAATAAGTTTTTTATTATTGTTATTACATTAATGACCCAAAGAGCGTACATACTAATAACATTTTCTCCTCATTATCTAAGTAACATCATCATCATCTACACGTTTTTGATGACCTCGCCTGGCTATCATAGTACAGGGTATGGTAGTTTGGGACAAGTGATTCCGTTATGAAGGAGTTATTATTATTATTCTTCAAGTACCCCAGTAGCTAAAAATATTGCCAAAACATTACAGCTCATTTCTCATTTCATCTTCAGAAACAGCCGGTGAATGTGTTTCTGGAAGTCCCTTTTAAACAAATATACGAACAAATAAGACTGGAAACAAATTTAAATCCCATTCTCAGGACGAGTAATGTCCCGGGAGACTTTTCTCTGGTTTTAATTTCCGGAGCGTTTTCAGCAAGGAAATAGTTTGTTGGGCGCCATTCTGTATCTGTCACGGTTTAAGGGTGGAACAAAAAGGTTTACAGCAGCGGATATAAATAGCGCCTGCTCTGATAAATAACGCGGCCGACTAATGCGCCCTCTGCGAATAACTTTGGAACGTATTAGGTAATGGCAAGTTTGTTAAGCTGGTAAACTAAGTATACTTAATTTCATTCAGCTTTTGCTTACATGTAAACAAACTAAGCACTGCACATTATTAACTTAAGTGATTCCGCATTTGAATTTTTCAAATTCGAATTCAAAAATACTTTATTGCACAAAAGGGGTGTTTGTACAAAGGCGAGCTTAATACTAGTAAGTATTTTCTTCCAGCTCACCTTGGGTTATGTGGATAGTGCAAGGGGTAGTGCTAAGAAAGATTTATTGCAAGAACAAAATAATAGATAGAAGATAGAAGCCCGCACCAACCAGTACCAGCACTCGCCAGTCGCGCGTGCGCTGCGGCTACTCTGTGCCCTGCTCGCTGAAACACCAGAGTGTGATGTGTTTGCGTATGGGATTGGAAGTGTGATGAATATATGTAAGAGAATGCTAGAAGATGTTTGATAGGTAGTGCTCAGTTAAAATATTGTAACGCTTTGGTGTACCTAATTACTGTCATGTTGCAATATTTATGTAAATAAAAATAAATAAAAAATAAATAAATAAATAATAATAATTAGGTACATATATAAACTATATTACAATAATACTACATTTTTGTGGGAAGAGTCTGACCCGGTTTCACTCTTGTTCGAAATTCAAGTAAGTGATTCCAGAATATTAAGTTATACTGTAAAGAAACCGTTGATGAAAATGATTAAAGGGCTTCATGTACACTAGCGCTACCAATGAAAAAAACTTATCATCATTTAATTTCAAGCTCAGAACCATAAACTTGTAATTTTATATTTTTTTCTGATTGTCACCTGTTGTACTTAATAAAAAAAAATAGATAGTTTATGCACAGTGTTTTTCAAATCTTTCAATCATACAAGTAGTAATTTTTACGACCCGGGGACCAAGGATATGGGACTAGACAGCATTCGTGCCCTTTTAGCGGAAATGCTATGTACTTAGTCCTAAGTTTTTGGCCTTGGTTATCGGTCGTGGATCCTAATAATAACTATTTGCTTCTTTAAAAGCAAACTTTTGCAAAAATGATGTGTATAAGATATTTGTTTTTTCATTTTAAGGCTGTTCTTACGTGACCCATGTTGTCTCGCTCGCACAATTAAACATATTTTAATATTGTAATCAGATGAGTAAACTTTTGATAAATGTGGTCAGACGTTTTGAAGCATAATTAAATTACGGATATTTATATTTTTCTATGCGTGGACATATTTTTATTTTATATATTTTTTGTCCTTACTAATATAAAAAACGTGAAAGTTAGTATGTATGGATGGATGTTTGTTACTCTTTCACGCAAAAACGGCTGAATGGATCCGGATGAAATTTTGAACAGAGATAGATTATAGTCTGGATTAGCACATAAGCTATTTTTTATCCCGAAAAAATACACATCAAAATTACCACGCGAACGAAGTCGCGGGCAACAGCTAGTTTTTAATAGAGAAAAGTGGTTTCCAAAATTATTGGAATCAAATTTTCGCAATCAAAAACTTAGTACAGGATAAGAAACATATTCCTTGAATATTCGCAATTTTATTATCTGTCAAACTCTCAGACCACATTTATAAAAAGTATAATAATTTTACTAAAATTTTTAAATTTTGCGAGCGAGACAGCTTGCTCCACGTAAGAACAGCCTTAAAAGTAAGTGAAGCGATAATGTATATCACGTTGTTTGACCATCCTAGGTTATTAATTCTAGAAATATCAACGCCTGTTTAAAATGGACATATCAAATAAAAACGCCCGTTTTTTTCACGCATATAAAATCTGATCGATATGAAATATACATAGGCATTGAAGTAACGGCCGGTGGCTGAGCCCATAAGTACGAGTATGTGAAGTTAAATCCAATATTTTCGCGAGCCGGGAACAAGCGACGTGCATTAGCCGATTTAAGGTGCGCATTACGTTATGGGCCATTATTTTCACAGTTCGTTTAGCCAGCAGCCAGCGACCGCAGCAATTTTCACTTTGCTGAACGATCCCGTGTCCTTGTTTTGCACCGTGTTAATGTACCGGTTAATAGGCTGGCGCAGCTGAAGGTTTGGCAAATCCATTGGGACTGTGCAGTGCTATAACTGTGTTAAATGTCGTGGTTAGCTGCTAAAAATCCACGAAGTACGAAACGGACTCGCGCACCGAAGGTTTCGTAGCATCATAAATTAATTTTCAACACACCTGCTCGTAAAGTAGGTCTTATTACAGCGTATTTACACTGATAATGCAGAATATTACCCATGCCGTACCTTTTACATTACATTATCGCACTAGTGCCTTTTCATTACATATCTTTTTAAATATTAGCAAGAAGTATTAATGTTTCGAAAACAGCTAAGTAGTTATTTGCGTAAATATAAAATTAAATTCAAAATGTGATAAATAATTAAAGAATTTCATGAAACTGCTTGTTAGCTTGTTGGTATTTATATTTTGACGGTGTATTTTTACCTATAAATACCCAATTTCAAAATTTATAAATATGTGACTGATTAGCTACTTTGCCGGTGCCCTTATCTCAGACTTGCGCGCGCATGCAGCGCTGAGCGCGCGAAAAAATAAAATTACGGCCGCCATCTTTTAAATGGGTTTCTGTTTGTTAAGTTTATTCACAGTATTGCATTTCGTTAGTGTTGTTTTTTTATTTACTTTTCCTCGCAAGTGTGTTGAAAAACGTCGTATGAAACACGTGAGCATTGGTCATTACACTTCTCGTCTCCATTAAAAACCGACTCGAGTGTAATGACCAACATACCACACTTGTATCATAATGTACTAATCTGATGCTTTCTATACGTGTGTGTCTATGGAAGTAAATTATTTATCTATCTATCTATACAAAGCTATAGAATTTATTATCTAGAAAAGCCTCAGATCACATTTACTAAAAGTATATATTTCAATGTCCGTGTGGCGCCGGATTAAGAATAGCGTCACTGCATTTCCTTCCGTGGATATCGTAGAAGGCGACTAAGGATATCACTTACCAAGTGACGGGCAGCAGCGTCTTCTTGAGATTCCAACCGCATACTGCGATCGCCAACCCGCCTGCCAAGCGTGGCGATTATGGCAAAACCCCTCATGGTTATGAAAACTACGAAGGAGGCCTATGTCCTGCAGTGGGCGTCAAATGGCTGATGATGATGTTGATAATATTTCAAACGATCCTTAAAATTGTTAGAATATGCGAGCGAAACAGATGCTAGGTTCTAGGCTACAGGTCTTAAAATAGTTATTAGCCCGGACATAGTTTGAGCCGGGTCGCAAAAAGGTCATCACAACGACAAAAAAATCATATCCTTTTTTGCAGATCGAATTTACAAAAAGTGTCTGTACAATCTTCAATCATGTATGTCAACAGTAATTTTTAGGACCCACGACAAAGAACCTAGGATCACGAACCTGGGACTAGATAGCATTTATGTCAAAAACGGCCGTTTTTGGCGTTAATGATATCTAGTCCTAGGTTAGGTGATTTAGAAATTGTACAGACACTTTTTGCAAATTCGATCTTTAAAAAAAGATATGGCTGAGCTCTTTAAAGAGCTCTATGCAGTATCTACAGTGTAGTACGGTAGCTCCACCAATGGTTTTTTTAGCCTGTACTCTCTTCTAAACCATCTGTAGAAAAAGTACTTGAGAACATATATATTTCCTCAACCCATATGCAGTAAGTACCCCAATTTCGGGATAATTGTGGTGCCGCTGGTAATATTATAGGACACGCACACTTACCATTGAGTCCTTATATTTACGCTATGTCATAATACCAGGTTTTGGTTACAGATGGAACAAATAGACACGGTTTTACGGCCATTTTATTAGGAGGAACGAGACGGTATCTTGGTAGTTTTTCTTGATGTGACGTTATACGTTTTTTTTTTATTAAGTACACCCTATTTTTAAAGTTTATGGTGGCGGGGTGTTACTGGCTGCGGGCGGCACAAGACCGGGAAGCTTGAAAAACCATGAGGGAGGCCTATGTCCTGCAGTGGGCGTCAAATGCCTGATGATGATGATTTTTTAAAGCTTTTATTTAACTTGCAATCTTCGAATTTATGTAGATATGTAACACCCGTTGTAACATTGGTGGCAGCGATAAATGATCTCTCACAGGTCCTTGGAAAGGTCTCCCAATAAAAATCTAAATCTTTGAAGTGATACTTCTGTGACCTTTTTTCTGAAGTGATCCAGTGCTACATTTTGGACGTGAAAATCGTCCTTCAAACATTCTATATCCACGGCGCAAAGAGTCATCGCCATCAGCGCGATTCCTACGGGAGCTCTTTGTCCGTCCAACGATGAGTCGTACCAGTTCCACATCGTACTAGTTCCACTGAATCCACCGTTCCAACACCATCATGTTCATCGTGCCTGTTCTACATCGTACCCGTTCCACTGAATCCATCGTTCTAGCACCATCGTGTTCATTGTTCTAGTTTCACTGAGTCTACTGTTCTAGCTTGATAGTTCCAGCTCCCGTCCGCAATGTTCTAGTTCACGAAGTATCTACCAGTCCTATGAGTTACAACACTTTATTACATAAACAATCCATTTTCAATCCAACAATCCTTTAGTACAATCCATTGATTATACTAAAGTGAAAAAACAATCGTCGTTCTGTGCTAATTATTTCTAGGCACTTTCTACTGATAACATTTTATTACATGCCTTAGATCAGAACGCAAACTGCTAGCTCATTATTCCAGTGAAAAAAATTCTTATCTTGTGTTTATGCAACGCCCTTTCTCGGACTTGTTGTAGCATTCAGCTAACAAATAATTTTTATTGTTGATAAACATTTCAATTCGTCGCAATGTCGCAAATGCCTCGAAAAAATACGTTGCGACGCGTTTCGCCTCTAACACTAGGCATCCTCAGGCTCCGATGGTCGACTGACAAGTGACCGTCACCTTTTTTTTTTTTTTTTTTAGCCCTAAAAAGGGCACCCTCCGGAGGACACGGGGGAGGGAGGTGGTGAATGCTCATGCATAACAGCACGGACCCGGCCGTGCTGCCAATGTGGGACTCACAGGAAGTGCGCCTACCCACTAAACACCACCTGGGGGCTGGTTTGGTCCTAAGGACCCCTAAACCTACGTCATGAGCGACCCACCTCGAAGCCGAGGAGGGCGCGCAGCGGAGCTCCTTAAGGGAGCGTCCGACCGCACCTCAACAGCACTCCGTATTTATAGGCTAGGTGAACAGGTGGGCAGCTCCTCTATTTCCTTATTAATCGCTATTTTTGCGCAAAACAATAATGACCGTTAGGCGGTTGACGGTTTAACGGTCACCGGTTTGACGGATAGATGATGTCATCGGGTCGGGGGGCGTGGCGGCCTAGCCTACAAATACTCGGTCACTTGTCAATCGACCATCGTCTCGTCTTCAACTCGTCTTAGAGGCGAAACGCGCCGCAACGCATTTTTTCACATAAGCATTGGTGTCGGTGGTGGTGTGTTTTTGGCGGAATCTAGCAAAGTAATTTTCATATTTTAATGCTATTATGGATTTCCGCAAAGTAACGCTTGATTCCATACAATATCTAAATTACTTCAGCCAGATGTCGCTGCCTGTACGTAATTCAGAGAAGTTTGAGAGGTTCGAAATTTTGCCGATGCCTGCATTTGGCCATTAGCTCAGTTGGGAGAGCGCTGGCACGATTAGCCAGAGGTCGCGGGTTCAAGCCCCCGGCATGGGTGGAATTTTTAGCCTCTAAATAGGGTTTTAAAATTGTTCTCAGCATGGATTAGAGCAACAAAAAGAATATGAACCTAGGTAAACTAAAAGCTGTGTCTTTCGAACTAGAAAAGAACTTATATACGACTGTTAATTAATCATATTAGTAGTAATTTGCTATATTAACTTTAGTTTTAACCATTCTATTTTTGTGTTCTTATTATTGTGTGTCTTATGACTTTTAGAAGCGATTAAATTTGAAAGAGTATATTGTTAAAACACAGCAGCTTCAGGACCAAGGTCAATCAGCTGACCAAGAACTCAATGACATTCATGTAGAGGCTGCTCAACCACCGCGACTTAGGATGAATTGAACTAAGACAAACTTCACACTTAAGGTGAAAGTTTACTCTTGTGCGGGGGGTTGTTATACCCTTACATTCCATATATTGCCTACACATCCCTCCTTCGATACTCATATTCCCATATCAGCATTTTCTCATGTTCAAGTCCTTCAGACACCTCAGACCCAAGGTTAGCTGGAAGAAAATACTTACTAGTATTAAGCTCGCCTTTGTACAAACACCCCTTTTGTGCAATAAAGTATTTTTGAATTGAATACTCCGTCGCGCAAACACTGGTCCATAATTTTTTGTGCTAATTCTTAATTTCAATTAAACTTTTATTTTCGTGTAAATCAATTTTTTTTTTAAACCCAGACTCGGGACCCGTTGTAACAGTTCGCTGCTTGAATAGCCGCGGACGCGCGGTTAAACACAAAGAACACCAATTATCGCTGACAATTCGCCTCTTATCCTATAACAAAGTCACTCTTGCACCGCAGACACGGCTGTCGAATTTACATATTACGAGTACCCACCTAAGTAGAATAGCTCAATTTAAAATTGCAATTTCGCGTAATTTAAAATTTAAAGCGCGACACGAGTTTCTCAGAATGCATTTCTGATTCGTATGCAAAGTTGTGCACTTGCAAGCAGTCGCGGTCGCAGGCCCCCCTGAGACGCGGGTGTTTTCTTGCTACACTCGCGCTTCGTGGTACCTATTTATTTTCTTTAGTACTTAGTTAGCCTTAGAGTTCAATATCACCTAACTAAATGGCTTTCTGCAAGATCCTAAGAACAATGTATGCCGAAGAAGGACTTTCTGGAACCACTATTGGCTACTGCCATAATTTTTTCAATTTCGGGAGCCCACTGTAGCGTGACAAAGAATATGATTAAAGGGTTAGCCTTAAAAAAATTGAAATAGGTAAATCAATGCGCTGAAATACTCCAAATTATGTAGGTAACACCTCTGTGGTAATACCGTGTTAAACGTTGTAAGTATAACTTCTAGTCCACAAGTTGTGGAAAATGGAAAGAAGACAATTTAGACTATCACACAATTCCTGGCTTCCTTTAAGATAAAGGGTTGCTTCTTTAGTTAATTTAGCGAAACGTGGGTGTTTTTTTTTTTTGGAGACGGCGGCAGCTCTAACCAATAACCCTTGGCTCGCGGGCAAGCAGCGGGCGCGGGCGCGGGCGCGGGCGCGGGCGCGGCGGGAGCGCCAATCCAATTATTGCCCGTGGCGCCGCCTGCCGGTGTGTAATTGATTTATTTGCTCATTTCTTTCGCATAGCGTGTACCGACTGAATAACGATAGATAGTTGTGTTTTCTTCAACGCCGGGAGAATATACTTGGACGGGGCCGCCGGGAACAACTTAAGGCTGGGTTCTCCGAGCGCACGGATTTGTACGGGTATTATTGCGCTGCGCGAGCGAAATGTTGGGGGAAGTATAGGCATTTTTAAAATTACAGATATACAAATCCTGTTAACCGAATTTCGACGACCGTCACTAACAAATTCAGTAATAGTCATTTTGGTATATTTTTAATTATCTAAAACTCAGCACATATAGCTCAAATAAAAACATATTTAGTGATAGTTTAGACTCATGTTCGCGATTTTTTTATGCTATAAAGTTTAAAAACTCATAACAATAATTACTGACGCAATTTGTATATTTTTCAGATTTTAAATACTAACCATTAGAGAGTAAAATGTATTTTAAAACACCTGATTTGGGGATAACGTCGGACTACCCAGCCTTAATGTCGGAAATGCTCTTGCCATGTTCAATTCGGCAGTTCCAAAACCCTAAAATAATAATGTTATGGCCAATAGAGTTGTCGCAAGGTGATACTTCGAATATTTCTAGAGTCGAAATCGAAGACTTTCAAAAAGAAAATTCTGAATTCATGAAATTAATTGATAAAATGTCTAAATACGTCAACCGCACCAATAACGATTTTACCAAGTTTAGGTATCTAAGGCATTTCCGTTCGCTTCACAGCCCATCCTATCAAAAAGTGCCACGTCTAGATACACAGACAGATGGAGGTGGATAGGGAGCGGCGAGGCCCAGTATACAATGTGGGTGGATAATTAATAAAAAGCAATTAAGTGCGCTGAGCAAACATAAAGCGATCATTACACTGTGTTTACTTGCGCGGTTGCCGTCCATCAATGCTTTACGGTGTTATTTATAAAAAAAAGTCGTTTTCACTAAAACACTCTTAATACCCAGGTACAGCGGGCTTTTAACCGGAATTCCTGCCATAAACCAGCTTCAGCTCCGTCTTAAGAGTGTTTTAGTGGAATTGAATTTTTATAAATAACACTCAGGGTTTAGACTGAGCACAAAAATTCTGTTCTCAATTTGATTCGACAATTCGATATACATTGCGAAGCCGAGCCTTCTTCTTCCGTCTCGTTAATCTGTGGGTTAATCGACTTCGCAATGTACATCTAATTGTCATAGCGAACCATAAATTGCAGTTCTATGAAATAGGGCCTAGATCTCTGTGTCATTCTTGACTGACAGTTACATACAAAACTAATCATTCATTATCTTACCTATAAGCTTAGGGAGACTCTGTAGACGATTGAGAGGTGGAGATTTATCCACATTAGTACTAGCTTGGTTTGGGCTAAATGTGATTCGTGACGAGTTATGTGGAAGTTAATTGTGCCTAGAAATATGGTTCTTCTATTCTTTTGTTTAAAAGCCTGCGCTATTGGACCTATTGGTGTTATTGTTCATTTTGAATTTACGGACCTTAAAGATCATATTGGTCAGTCAGTGTCGAGGGCATCGATCGGAGGAATGTCCGAAAGGATGAGCACGGACGCTGCGAGTTTTAGAACGCATTTAAAGGGCTTACTCTGGACAGTGAGTGATCACCCCCACTTGAACTTTGGCCGCGCATCGCACGGACAAGCGATGTTGAATCGGCGTTATAAATTGATATCCGCTGATCCCATTACTCCGTTTTAGGACTAAGCCGACTCTTTTAAAACCTTTAATGTTTCTTTAATGTTTGTGTACTGTTTAGAAGCGCGAGTTCGAGCTTGAAAACGTTAGTACCAGATCTATGAATAAAACACCACCGTCTACGCAAGGGTAGATATATATGATAGATATTTAACTCCTGAACTGCCCTCGCGGAATGGAACATATAGGTGGCCCATACTAAGTTGGACACAGATCTGTGTCGCGGCAGACGATAGATATCATATACGGTATGGATGAAATGATATGATCGACATTTATTAGTGTCCCATAATATAATTGCATTTCCAATAACTTTCCTAGTAGTCATCGTCAGTAAAGTATCATTCTATTCATTCTATGACACTAAACTGACAGAGAGCGATTTGTTTGCGGTATCGATTCGCAATTTCATCCTTACGGATGCTATAAATTGTGTTTAAATAAGATTTATAGCACGTAGCAAACGTTATAAATACAGAAACATACAAAAGCGCTGTGTCGTCTGTCCCATATGTAATATAATTTCATATGTGGAAAATTGCAAGGAAGCTATTTGTTCATTAATGTTAATATCGTCACAGTTGCACTAGGTAGGAGCTATATGTAATTAAAACCGGACGCGCGCGAAGGGGAGCGGGTTGTCCTGTGTAATTAATACGCTTGTCCTTTGTGACGGTTACCTCCAATTCGTTATGAAATATTGTCGCTTTTGTCCTTTCGTATGCATTCTCGTGTTTTTATATTATCTAGTTTTAGCATTTAAAACTTTGAATCTAGAGAGGAGAATTAAACACTTGGTTGTTAAATTCTCACGTAGCAACAAGCGCGGAGCTCGTAGCACAAATCGTCGTAGCGACGTGTGGTACAGGGCGACGTAACGCGTACTTCAGCTGCTACGCGGTTTCGTAGCCTCGAGTTCTAGAACAATGACTACAGTCTACAGCCAAATGCATTTCCAAGCTAATTTAAGTAATTTAATTCAAGGCAGTGTCTCTGTGTTACAATTTACTCGCAATAGAGGCTTTATTGTTTGGGAGGGAGTTACAACATTTCGTGTTATCGAATAAATTAACAGTTCCTAACCTACTGCAGTTCTTCATAAACCAGGTATGCATTTAGATGCTAAAACCCCTGTAACACACAGGATCGCTAACTCACGCTGCAGGCGGATATAAGTCGACCATATTATAAGACATGTTTAGCGATAAAAATTAAGATAAAAATACCTGAAACGTGCGTGCCTGCATGCAGCGAAAAATGAATGTTGATGAAACGAAAAAGGTTTATCAGGTTGGTCACGGTCTGCCCCTCCGGGATACAGGCGTGAGTTTATGTAAGCGTATGCATGTCTTATACACAGTGAATGCAACTCGCATGGCAACCGTTCCAAGATTCAATAAACACAGTTTCATCATAGGTAGCGCAGTGGTGACGTAAGTCACAAGTTCGGTTATTAAATTCCGCATTGTTCGTAAATTAAACAGCAAGCCAAGGGTATTTTCAGCGCGCCGAAGGCCGAAAGCCGAGCGACACACCTATGCTTCGCTGAGCCCGCCTTTGATTGTGCGCGCTTAATATCCGGCTTATAATTACTTGTTACGTCATTTAGCACGCAATACGTACATCGTAGACATGGTTGCATTAGTGAGGGCGTGTTGCTTCATTCGGGTAATGCGTTTTGATGTGATCAAGTTACGAGTTTGTTTGTTTAAAACATTTTGTTGGTTGTGGGTTGTCTTGCCTGTTTTTTGAGCTTATCTCCTCAACGTGAGTTTAATGACTCTAGGCTCAAGGTGCTACCTTCAGAAACGATAGTCTTCTCGAGTTCCAGCCTTTGTCTATCCAGTCAGTTCCAGACATAGCCTGAGAGGATTATGTTAAATCCCTATAGCAATAGAAACTCCCAAAACTAAACTAGACTTTAAGATAACTTTCTCATTAGCTGTCATATTATCATATTGTTTTTATAACAATAATTAGATTAAGTTATTTATTGCATGAGGGTAGTTGCCTGAAATAAATGGCTTACCCCCAGTTTCTCGTACACTAACACGCTGTTAATCTACTGTTAACAGCTGTCAATTGACCAAAGTGCATACAAAAAACCACTGACAGCTATTAACAATAAGTTTTGAACAGTAGATTAACAGCTTGTTAGTGTACGAGAAACCGGGGGTAACACTATTATTAATACTTAGTAAGCAAACTGTTTTAGTCATTGAGTGAGTCGATTCGTCACTTTAAACAATAAATGGAGACTGAGAATTCAATAAAGCGACTGCAAATAGCAACATATCCGTACATGTGTCTGTATCGAGCTCGCGCAGCGCTCGCGGTTTGTTATCAGGACGTCTGAAGCGGCGCATAACGAGGCAGCAGAGACAATGTGCCCCCTTTGTATTCCACTCCACATGCCCTCCAAATAACAAGAGCTCTATTTTCAATTCTACTCCATCGCATTCCGCGGCTTTATAAGCAAAGGGTGCCCTTGCCCTTAAAATGCATAAAGAGCTTTTGCATGCACAAGTGGAGTTTCCCGTACTTTTCAGATCGCCGTTTGTGTTGCAAATTCGCTGCTAATAACCTACAATTAGAACTCTTATTTGCTTTTTTCCGTTGGAGATGTGTGGCCTTTGTACAGATCTTGATATTTATGTTTGTATAAAAGTAAATAAATACAAAATTTACCCTCCGCTCTTCTTGGGATTTATGGATTCGCAATGGATTCGAAATGGATAAGTAATAAAAAAGTATTCCTTTTTTGTTTCACGTTGTTTATTTCCGCGGACATTGATTTACAGCTCACAAAAAGGAGAACCCAGATTTTCAAGCAGTGAATAAACGGTTATACCTATAGCTATTATTCCTCGGAGTCTCAGTTTAATCCCATCGCGAGACGTGAGATAAAAAAGCTTTTCTCTCTCAACAGAAACTCATTACACCTGAGCGTCATTTTATGCTAAGATAATGGGTAACGTTTAGTTGAATCTTTTGACAAATAGCTGCAGCTAGCACTCTCATGAAACAAAGCGACATTGAATCACTTCGCATTTAAGAAGATCGTCAACTTAACGAGGCGGCGTAATACCGTCTCGGGGTGAACGTAGCCTTTGACTGTCCGACACTGCTCATTTTTTGACTCATCGAAATTTGGATGAGTCAGAGAAAAATACAGCATAGAACAACCAATTCTTAATTAAGTCCGCCACATTGCCATTGTATTTTTTACTTATGTGCAATAAACGTATTAATAATAATAATAATTCTTATGCATTTTTGAAGTGGTTGCAATATTAAAAAAAAACCTATTTAAGTAGAACCGTCACCTTACTTCTTTGCAATTTCAATATAATAGAATCGGAATAGATTCTCGATATTTAATAAAATTCGTACACTATTCTATTTATAAATCGTGAATGAAATCTAAGATTATATTCAGGGTGTATCTAAATCAGAAATAGGAAGGGAGACGGGTCTACTTCAAAACGGTAAGATAAGATAACGGAAAAAAACTAACACAAAATATTAACGATGAACTTTTAAAAGCTGATATTTGTAGGATTTTGCAGTAGGTAAGCATCGGTAGTGAATCAGTAGATTCATTTATGAATTTGTTGTTACAATACCACTCGCGAACGGTGAAGAGAAAACAAAGTGAGGGAACCCGAGTTTTTGAAGTGGTCACATACCGCATCACTTGTTAAGTATAATGGCCCAAGGTTAAGTACGGAAATCTCAATCTAACACCTGAAATATAGACTTAATGAATTCCAGACCAATATAACAGACAATGGTACCTATAAATAACTCTGTATTGGAGTCAAATAAGAAAGCAGAGTCCTTTTAGTCCTTTCCACTTTTTAATGTTATATTCCCATTTCATTGGTTGATCCAAACAACAACCTACATTAAATACCACAAAAAATCAGCCAGTCAACCGCAATATAAACTGATAACAATCAAAACAGTGGGCGTCAAATGGCTGATGATGATGATGAAGTCACTATGGTGAGTTTGTACTTTGTTATTAGTGGATTGACAGCTAATTAAATAGTTTGTAAGTTTGATTGGAGCCTTTGGCTACTAATAATACTCATGCAAGTAAGTACAGCTAGTTACAGAATATTCTATTTACCAACAGAAATTCAAACAATGGCTAAGTGAAATATTTAGCTTGATCGAAGTGGTCCAAAAATGCAGAAAATAAAATTAATTTCTTACCTCTTTTTCTTTGCTGATCAAATTCTCATTAAAAGGTTCCATTTTCAAATCCTTAGGATCAAAATCGGGTTTGTTCATAGGCACATTAGCTACAGAGTGGCCAAGAAAATATTGCTCAGGAGTATAGAACTTCAAACCTAAGTATTAACTACTAGTGGTCTCCTTAGTAAAAGTTGTTCTTATAGACGAGTAGGACCTTCTCTTTTAGGAAATTTAAGGAAATTTTAATACAGCCAATACAAATGCAAGCTTTATTAAGCGCAGTTGTCAAATTATATGAAGTGACTACGGGACATTGGTCAACATTTGGGTGTTTACCAAGAGCACTACGCAAGTCATAAAATTTGCGCCAATCTCATCCCAGGACTCAGATTAGACGCAAATGCCAGGAACAACAAATCATAGCGGGATTCCCCTTCTATTACAGGGACGGGAATTGTTCTCCATGTAGATCGTTTCATACACGTACATATTCACGTTGCTACTACGAGCTTTTATACTTTCAGCGGAACAAAGAAAAGTTCTCTAATTAATGGCCACTATGAAAACTTTTATCTTGTTATGTAGAAGATGATATAAAATAATCTTTGTTCTGCCAGCCTTAGTTGTTCATTATATCTATATTCATGCTCTACTACTATAGTACAAGTGGATATGATAAACTTCATGTAAAAAATATCAAGATATATCAACATATGCAAGGATTTTTTCCGATATCCCGACGTTGTAATTGAGCCCATTGAACCCTTCTCGTGCCACGGGAGGAACTTGAAAGTAATAAACTTGTTCTTTCGATGAATTGCCTTATTCCAAAGTTAATCACGAGAGAGAGCGCGCGGCGCCGGGTTTGAAGAATGAGCTAACTTGCGCCGATTAATTCTCTTTCAATGCGCTGCGCGTTCGAAATCTGACTGACGGACGCCTCCGAGCTATTTTGTCTTTGCTCGATGATTAATCAGCTTACTAAGCCGAGGTTTTCACACCTCGAGAGGTTGGAAACTTGGATCCTAATCTTTTCCAACAATTAGGATCATTAATTCTCGAGTTAGCTAATTCAACTACCTAATCTGTACGGCAATATGTTTGATTGCAAACTCAAAAAGATTCTTCGTCATGTGTATGTGCCGTTTGCACGACGATATCCAAAGTGGAAGCACAAGCATAGATATTGAAGCCTTTGGCTGCAGTTTATCTCGTTTTAAGACCCAGGTATTTAGGTATCTTTCAGGTAAATAGTGCAATAAAGAATTTAAAAAAAAATTATAATGATAAAATGTACCAAAATGTGAGATATGGCTTTCTATGGTAAATATGTACTTACTGTAGTTTTTAATAAGTACATGGTTGCTTTTTCTTTCTATGTAGGTATATTATATTCATTATATCCTCCTCTTACATATAGGTATTGTAACTTATTTATGTAGTAGTATATAACAATTATTTAAGTAAGATTTATGTAAGTTTATTATTAAGTTTAAGTATGCACTATTCATATTTGCACCAACTACCCGTCTCCCTTTCTCCTTCGGAAACCTTTCCGTCACAAGGTTGTCTGGAAGAAATTGCTGTTAGCAATAAGGCCGCCCATTGTACTTTTTCATTCTAACTTTCATATTTTATGTCTCGCTTCTTGTGTGCAATAAAGAATATTCTTATCTTATTCTTATCTTACTTTGTATTCTGCAGAAAAGAAAAATTCAGATAGATAGAGGCTGAAGCCAACAACCTTTGAAATAAGAGACGTAACCGGCGAGAACTCGAACACGATCGGGACAAAGCACCAAGAGAAATGGCCTTTATTTTTATTGAAACACATTACCGTGTAGCGTTGTAGCGTCCCTTAAACCAAGGCACAAAGAACTGAATCAGTCAGTGAGACAATCCCGATAGTGAACATTCGCAATAGTGAACACGTAGAGGTCCAGACTCCTGCATCCCCTAACCCACGCTACGAAATACATACGGGTGCCGTACATCTGATTAAAAACGGAACACAGGTCCGATCACGCTCGTATCTATTCGTCTGTCTGTCCCAGCTGTCGTAGACAGTTAATAAAAGATTTCTTACTTAATAAACTTAATTTTGATGACAATTTGAATATAAAAATAAAACTGCAAAAAGAGGTTTTGCAAATGCGGGAGTTCTATTAACGGGTTTGATAGCAAAGTAAGGCTTTCTGTTTAGTTTCGTACTTCGTGTCCAGGGCTAGATGTGTGGTCGTCATTTCTTACTGGGCAGTCTTGCACCCCCTTACAATACGAATAGTTAGCCTACTCCAGCTATACCAGAACTTTGAAAGTTCAAATAAATCACTTCCATGTACACTTATACTGTTGACCCCTCCCCCTTCTCAAGAGTAATTTAGATGATGATTACACTACAGTAACTCTGCATAGGGCTAACAATTTTGAAGGTAAAAAATCCAAATGGTCCCCAAGTTTAATCCCGCATCCGAATCCAGATTGTCTAATATTGTTTCACTTATCAAAACGAGCAACGTATAAAAAAAATATCAGCTGTAAATAAGGTAAACTTAGGTATAAAATAATAATTAAAGCCACCTGGAGCATTAAAATGTATGGAAAAAAATTAAAAACTTTTGTCGTTAATTTCATACTTATTTTTTTAGGCCTATACATATAATAACTCCTACGCAACACTGGTCTGGGCTCAAATAGGAGACCCTTTGCTATGATAACCAGGCGAGGACATCACAAACATCTAAAGAAACACAGACAAACCTTTGTATAAATCAAGTACGGCGGCGTCCAGCGGGAATCGGACCGACGACCTCTGTTTCGGCAGTCAAGCGTTTTAATCGCTAGACCAACGAAGAAGTCAAGCAAGATAATTAAACGATTACGCAGCCGCTACCTACCACTGTGGTGGTTCCTTCTGGACATTGGCATTTTGTGTAACGGCTGTTACTTTGATTTGTGCCTTACACAATTCTCACAACAAATGGTGTCTGGTGTCCACTCGTTGCAACTAGATCCCTTTACAAATGATACTTTTATAGCGGGTACATTTACTACATCCGATCGATTGTACTGCTTTAAATTTTAAGCAGACGATTGGGCGTCACATATAATATTGTAAGATAAAATAAGATAAGATAAGAATATTCTTTATTATCAGAAATGATGAGATCCGTAGACGAACGAAAGTCGTCGACATAGCTCAGCGGATTAGTTAGTTGAAGTGGCAGTGGGCGGGGCACATAGCACGCAGAACTGATGGCCGATGGGGCCGAATATAAATAAAGACCACATATCGGCAAGCGCAGCGTAGGACAACCAGCCACAAGATGGACAGATGACCTCATCCAAGTAGTAGGAAGACGCTGGATGCAGGCCGCTTCCAACCGGTCTTTTTGGAAATCCATGGAGGAGGCCTATGTTCAGCAGTGGACTTCTTGTGGCTGAATGATGATGGTTCTTTATTGAAGTGGCAGTGGGCGGGGCACATAGCACGCAGAACTGATGGCCGATGGGGCCGAAAAGTTCTCGAATGGAGACCACATATCGGCAAGCGCAGCGTAGGACGACCAGCCACAAGATGGACAGATGACCTCATCCAAGTGGCAGGAAGGCGCTGGATGCAGGCCGCTTCCAACCGGTCTTTTTCGAAATCCATGGAGGAGGCCTATGTCCAGCAGTGGACCTCTTGTGGCTGAATGATGATGATTCTTTATTGTATACCGGAAAAAATGTTACAGAAACAGCAATGACAGAAGAAAAGATAACAATGTAATGTAAAGCATTACATTACATTGGAAACATCATCTAACGCTACGGTTATTCTTTATTTCATTTATTTATTTTTATGTCATCTTTTGTTTCAGCTTTCGTTTACGTGTAGACAAATATTTGATAGACATCTTTAAAATACGGAGAGCAATGTCTATAAACTTGTTTGCTCTTTCAAGGTTATTCATAATCTTATTGATTCAAGAAGAATTATCAGTTTCTTGACTTAGATAGTATTTTTTAAAATACACCCAGAATGAAGCTGAATAAAATAAAATTAACCACTTCATTAGATTCCATCCATCATCCTGAATATACATAATTTATAAGAATATTGGGTACCAGCCTGACATTAGCGTACTTAATTGATACCTTTTTTTCTACCACTTTGCCAGCCTCACTTATCTGGGCTCTGCACGCCGTTCACACCAGGTATCGGCAGATTATTAGCTCTGGCGTTTACTTGTAAACTTTCGGCACATGCTGAGTTGGAATCGATTTGCATTTGCCACACACACGTGTTCATGTTTTTATTGTAATATCACCAATAGGTACTTACCGTACCATGTACTATGTCAAGTTGTTATGTTTCCATCAGTTATGTACGCTTTTATCTTGTCTATATTTACTCTGTGCCGTTACTTTGTGACTTAATATGTAATGCTTTGTATACGTGTGTGTGTGTGTGTATTGTGGAAATAAATAAGTTATCTATCTATCTAAGTTATCATTAGCGGTTAAAAATTATGTTTCGTGTAAATGGATTGCTACAGAAATTTTGATTTGATATACTGGCGCACATACTGTATAGTTCTAGAACTGTATAGAACTGTATAGTTCAGCCACAGCACATTCAGCCGTTAAATAAGCCCGCTAAGCTCGCCTATTGTACAATATTTACTTGGTACAATAAAGAATGTTAATAATAAAATAAATATACCTTCATGTTCTATGTAAAGCCCATGCTTACAGAAACCGACATAGTTCTATGTAGGGACACTTTGTGCCTGCAAGCAGTGATAGTGGTTTTTAGTGATTACATACTCTTTGGTGGTTTTTACTCAATAAAAACATTTTGATTTAATAAAATCAAGGGATACACCGGTTCTCATTAACTGTACATAAAATACAGTAATTTGTTTTGAATCGAAAAATTACTTTGTGCGAAAATAAATATGAGGTCCAAAATAAAAACGTACTATCTGTGTTTTATTTAAACTATTCTATCTATTCTGTGTTTTACTCAGTCTGCTCAAACATACAACGTGTGATTAAAATAACGCAAAACCTGAGAACCCTTTAACCAGTATCGATATGAACCATTAAAATAAAATAAAAAACAATTTTATTTTTTTATACTTACTGTAAACTTAATTGCACACATAAAAACACATAAATAAAACACAACATTTATAGAAAAATTAAAAAGTGTACATGGCGAGCTTTTCATACAGGCTTGAAATTTGTCGTGAATAATTTGTGAATTTGAAGAATAGTAAAACAAAATTTCTAATTTTAACTTCTGTTTATTTACAGCCTGATATCCAGTAACACCATAAATTTGGGGAAATCTATCTTACCGCCGCCTCAAGCAATTTGTGTAGCTTATGGAAGTCTCTGGCTATTGGGGAACGAACGACTAGTGCTAGAAAAACACAGTAACCTTTAAAACAAACATCAGCCAGGCCACGTAGACCATTGTAATTTATTTAATTATTTTGTTCTAAATAGCCTAGAGCATTTTTGACGGTTTTATGATAAGTTGAAGACAAAAAGGAAAAAAAAACATTTGGCGATTGGCGAAGATTTGGCGTGCGGGTGGATGAAATGAAAAAATCGTACCGGAAGTGCACGAGCTTCGGTACATTTTAAAAGAAATCTACAGTTGCGAGCATTTAACCACATACTATAACAAATAGTGCGTTTCAGCCCGAAATTGGTCTAAATTTAATTTGTTAAGATCGGTCAAGCCTTTTGGCCTCTGGGTGATCGCAAAGAAACCTACACACATAATTACACGCATACTGATATGATACATACAAACGTACCGAAAACATAACCCTTCTTTGCTGTCGTAGTCGGATAAAATGCCCGTTTTCCTATAACAAAGAAGTATTGGCGGTTCTGCAGCCGCAGCCGGCACGGAGGGTGGAATGTGTAAACATCTCTGTCTCATGCTATCGTTGCTTGTTATCTTGATTTGTAGTCCACTCGGGGATGTCGTATAAAAATAAAAATTGCCCTTATCTTGTTATCGCTAGCTCTAGTAGTTTATTCTACGTACAATAATAACATCAGAAGCACCGGGAACTGTCTATTCATCATTGTACTAGTGGTAACCAATGAAACAAAATTCTGTGATTCGGAACAAAATTACCAACGAAAAAACCTCAAGCCTTTTAATCTGCTCTAATAAATCTTCCACACCCCCCTTGCATCCAGGGACGATTAAGTACTCAAAAAGGGCCAGCAAGATTCAATTCTAAACCTACGCTGTTATCCATCTTTTCATCCGTACCGTAATAGATAGCTGGTGGAAATTTTATGGAAAAGTGTATTTACTTTATGCATAGTTCTTAAAGAAAAGGTATCTTATATTTGAATTTTCTTCAATTGTATTTTATTTAATTCTACTTTACCACATTCTATCGCAAACATGGTCGAAAAGAACATCTGTACTTTTAAAACCGAGATATGTAGAAGACTCTACATTATGTTCTGTAGATCTACAACGTGGTAATAAAATAACGCAAAACCTGAAGACGCTTTTAAGTTTTTTCATAACAGATTGTAGATTTGAATTTGTACGATGTTACCGGTTTCATCATCATCATCATTCAGCCAAAACAAGTCCACTGCTGGAAATAGGCCTCCTCCATAGAACCGGTTGGAAGTCTTTCTGCCACTTGGATGAGGTCATCTGTCCATGTTGTGGCTGGGTGTCCTACGCTGCGCTTGCCGATATGTGGTCTCTGTTTGAGAACTTTTCGGCCTCATCGGCCATCACTTCTGCGTGTTATGTGCCCCGCCCACTGCCACTTTAACTTACTAATCCGCTGGGCTATGTCGACGACTTTCGTTTGTCTGCGGATCTTCATTTCTGATCGGTTTATCAAATATGTATATAAAATATCAAATGCTTTAAAATATTTAGTTTCTAAATGCTTCTCTCGCAGTTATTCTGCGCGGTATAGTCTGCAAATGCCATTTTAAAGATAAAAGTTTGGGAATAGAATAGATGGTGTATTTACTAAAACTCCGATACCTACCTCGTGATTTAGTAAAATAGTGTTTTCTACCCGACTTCTTAGATCTATTTTGAAATTGTAAATCTTGATCTTGCAACGAAGCGAACACTATAAACGCTATTTTAGGTCAGTTAGCGTCACAGACGAAGGTTCCCATGCATGTTTAGGTAAAAGTTAAAGAGGGACAAGGATCTTATATTATCTAATAGTATCTCGAAGATACAGTCGTGCGATTTGTCCAATATAGCTAGATATTAGTCAGCTTTGAAGATACTATATGGCCCGCCTTAGTCATCATGTACCTAAATATTTGGCCCGAGTATAAAGCTGTAATTAGCTGCGTCACTAGAATTTGCAATTAGTTAGGTATAGTTTGATGCCATGGCCGCAGGCACCCATGCGCGGAATATGCAAAACTTGATCCGGCGTGTCACTTGTTCGAGACGATATCGACTGAAGAAGGTTAAATCACTACCCAGGAACCTTAGTGAACGAGATCATAGATATGTAAGTTCTCTTGAAGCATGTTTAGTTTAACCAACGATTTGTGTGGAAGAAACATTGACGAAACAAATATATCGAGCAAATGTGTGCAAATATATCGACATACTTCGACCAAATAGGGGATTTATTAGCAAAGGGCAAGATAAAAAGTACCCGAAACCGGCGTGGGTGCATGCAACGACTAATGAATGTTGAGGAAGCGAAAGTGATCAAGTCAGGATCGAAGCAAGTGGCAGTCCCTGGTCTCTGCCTATCCCTCTGGGATACAGGCGTGAGTTTATGTTGTGTGAATATTGTTGAGTATACCAAAACCAAGCAACGGAGAGAGCTTTTTTTAGAGTTTCACTGCGTGATCGAATCAGTAATGAGAAGATCCGCATAAGAACCCGACTTAATGATATAGCTCAGTTGAAGTTACAGTGGGCGGGAGGCACATAGCTCGGAGAACTGATGGCCGTTGGGGCGAAAAAGATCTGACCTGGCGACCGCGGACCGGATGACTCAGCGTGGGCAGGCCCCCCACCAGATGGTCCGACGACCTAGTTACGGTGGCATGGAGTCGCTGGATGCGCGTGGCATATGACCGAAAAGCTTGGAAAATCATGAGGGAGGGCTATGTCCTGCAGTGTGCGTAAAATGGCTGACGATGATGATGATGATATCAAAAATCGTAAATTCGTAAATTTTACATTTTAGTGTGTAATGCTACGACTGCGATTTGACTACGAAAGATTTTTCACCTATAACGGCACGTCAACCATCGTTGATGGATCCAACTGAAAAATATCGACATATTGATATTAATATGCCCTATTATTGAAACAAATTACAACCATAAAATAAAATTAACAACAGTTTTAAAAATAAAAATCCCAAACACAAACCCGTGTGAAACTGAGATCTCCACACTAGGCAAACCTGTATCGCGGGGACCGGACAAAGCGATTTAACGTCAGTGTTTGCGTTGTGAGTAGATATTTGAAAAATAAATCAAGAACGGGCTAAGTAAAAAAAAAGAGTATGATATTATGGGTTCTTGGTTAACCTTCTTGGATAAATCGATTGTTTGTGCCGCCACACAACACGTAGTCGTGAGTTAGTTACGTTTCGGCGCGTCCCAGAATCCGTGCCTGTGTAATTAGGCTACAGTCTACACAGTTATTCCTCCTAGGAATGCATATTTTATTGCCGAGCATAGAAAGTTTGTAATGAATTCATTGTCTGTTTTAGCGTTTTGGGGAACGACAATTTTTTATTGTTATGCATTTTCCAAAACTTTGTTTACCAGTAACTCTGAGCTGACGTGCACCCCGTGATATTTGCGATATCCAGCGATATCTGTTAACGCTGGATATCGCAAATATCAAGTTTTTGTAAGTCCTGAAAGACGTCACCTAGGTACAGTTCGTGTTTTGTTCCATAACTTTTAGGTATTAGGTATCTCAGATTCATATATACTTTTAAAAGTGTCAGCTTCCGGTGAAGCATTATCTTAAATAGAAAAAAAATATATTCTATTTAAAACACATGGTGTAGTGTTATCTACAAGAAGCGCGAATGGAATTAAAAGTTGATGGAACGGAATTATGTGGAAAACAAACTCAAAAGTCGTAGAACGAAAGTTGTTGTAAATAAAAGACTAATAGATGTTTTTCACGAAGGGAAAAATTGAGTGACATTGTAATTTTATGATAATGGATTGAGAAAAACTAACGAAAAATCTAATATATAAGAATCTCGTATCATAGTGTGTTTGTTATCGAACTCCACAGATTTTTAAGACAACGTTTGCCGGGTCAGCTAGTAAAACGTAAAAAACGGATTAAAGGACTTAGTTTTTCCTTTGAATTCCAAACGTTTTCTAATGAAAATGCAGACAAATAAAAACATCATTTTATGAGATAACTCAAATAAATGCTTTATACATATTAAAGCGTAAAGTATTAGTTGTAAAGAAAAATCTTCATTATGACTTTATGTTTTATTAACAAATAAATAAATAACTTCCACACAACACAATCACTCGTCCTGGAGGCTTACCACAATCTCGAAGTTAGCAGGACAAAAGCAGGGCAGTTTATTTTCAATGTTCAAAATAAACTGCTGCTATAGTGTACCATGAGCCGAAGTAAGTAGGCCTGCAATAAACCTGCTAAAAAAAAAAGGTTGTCTCTGGCCTGTTTGCCTTAAATGTTGCGTGCGTTCGAAAACCAAATATGATAATTTGCCGGTAAATACCGTTTTTATTACGAAATAAAAATAAAACATTTTGATTGTGAAAAATGTAATAAAAAACATTTGTAGCAGCACTGCTCACTGTGCGGATAAAAGTTGAAAACAAGTTATGGAAAAATAAAAAAAAACTGCTGCGGAATAAAAATTTGGTCTTAAGTTCTACATTTTTTAACGTGTCTCGAAAGTTATTTTTGTTTACGTCAAAATATGTTTGAAGAAGTTTTTGAATTGATAAAAAAGGTTTTTGCTAAACTACGATTTGAAGGAAATGAAGTGGTGTCGCAGTGTGTCGGTTCAGACTACTTTCAGCAATCCTAAACCTACGAGGTTATAAATTACTAGGAGACGGGCAGCAGCGTCTTCCTGAGATTCCAACCGCATACTGCGATCGCCAACCCGCCTGCTAAGCGTGGCGATTATGGCAAAACCCCTCATGGTTTTCATAACCACGAGGAAGGCCTATGTCTTGCAGTCAGCGTCAAAAGGCTGATGATGATGATTATGATGAAAGAGTTTTAATACCTAAAACAAATATTTGAAATGCGACTAAAGTTCGAGCCAAAAAGAAGTTTCTATGACTTGATATAGGATCATATACCCAGCAATGGGCAGAGTTGGACTGACTGAATTATGATGAAATATAACTTATTTTTTATTATAAATAAGATAAGATAACATATTTGTTTATCTTCTGTCCACAAAATACATAGAGGAATAGCTCATCTTCGTCTCCACGGATAGATCTGTGGATTTCGTTGGTACCGGTAACAAAGCTCTAATGTCTACGCACAGATTTTCGACTAAAACCTTAGAAAGTCGATACCTCCGAACATAATACAATTCGTCGTAAACTTCGAATGGATTAAATCTGCAGTCGTATAATTTTACGCCACGCTTTTTCCTCCCTATTGCGAAAAACGTATCATCCTCCAAAACCAATAATTTCTTCATCACTAATTTTAATACGTAAATTAAACAATAATTCGCTTAGCAGGGTTTTAAAAGCTGCTCAAGAGTAACGTATAAATAACTGCTAAGAATGACAGTTCAGCAGCGCTGCGAGCGCGCGAAAGTGACCTTATAGTACGGTAGCAGCGTTGATTAGACGGTGAACGTCTTTTAGTTAACAGTGTATGGCTCATGGTACCATTAAGCAGGGCAGTTTTTTATAAGGCTTAAAAATAACTTCTAATAGTGCTTGTGGTAAGCCTCCTGGTCCCAAACTGTGTCCCCTGTGTCCTGTGTAACCAGGCAAGGGCATCACAAACATGAAAATACTGGGTGTATTTGACTGCGAACAAATCAAGTACGGCGACCTCCATTGGGAATCGAACCCACGACCTTTATTTTGGTAGTCAGGTGTAACAGTTAGCTAGACGAACGAAGTAACTTTTAACATGGCCTCTCCAATGAGATCAAAATAAATTTGTTTGCAAGTTAACAATTTTGACATTCATTTCGAATCGCTCGTAGCCCCGGCTGCCTGAGTGATCTTAAACGATCACGAACGTTAAGCAACATGGGTCGCCGTCCACTAGCGTTTAGTGGCATTTTTCCGAGCGGTTCCGTGCTTCGCAAGGCACGTTAAGCTGTTGGTGCCGGCTGCTGTCGATAGATGGCAGTCGTTAAGCTAAGTCAGAGGCCTCAGGGCGGCTTGACAACTTCTGACAGTAGACGAGCCACTAGTCTACAAGCCTCCACCAATCCGGACTTGGCCCCCGTGGTGGAGTATGGCCTATACCTTCCTCAGGGAAGAGACCCGTGCCCCTCGGTGGGGACATAAAGGCTTGATGATGATGAATTTCGACAAACGGCGTGCGTGCATGCAACGACTAATGAATGTTGAGGAAGCAAAAGTGATCTGTCAAAATCATGACAAGTGACAGTCCCTGGTCTCTGCCCACCCCACTGGGATACAGGCGTATGTATGTATGTATGTTAACAATTTTGGAGTTAAGCCTGTACGCCTCGCACATATCCCTCGCTCATTACCGTCCCTTATATAGGATTTTTTTTCTTGCATACCTACTAGTCTGTAGTCAGTCTAAATTAATGACTAAAATGTAAAAAAATGTAGGAATGAGAAGGCTTCAGTAGAATAACAATAAGACTATTTATTTTATAATATACAACAAAAGCCGTGTGGCCCACTTCAGATGTACGACGCGAGGGGGCGCTCCAATCGAGTCATCGTTCCTTTTTCAACATCCTCTAAGCCTATTGCCTTCTTAAATGACTCAAGCTTCGGTCGGTGGAGACCTTTCGTTAAACCATCAGCTATCATGTTCTGTGTGCATTTATAGATAACTTCAACTTCTCCGTTAGCGATCTTTTCTCGGACAAAATGGTGTCTTACATCTATATGTTTGCTGCGTGCGTGGTAAATAGGATTGCCCGCAAGTTTTATAGCACTTTGATTATCGCAATAAAGGGTTATAGGAATACCCTTCTTATTTGTCCAAAAACTGTCATGCAATTGCTTGAGCCAAATTGCTTCTTGTACTGCCGATGCTAACGACATATATTCAGCCTCGGTAGTTGAAAGAGCTACGGTCTGCTGTCTTTTTGAGTTCCAGCTTATTGCTGCTCCTTGGAATAGGAATATGTAACCCGTCTATCTTCAGTATCATTGGCCCAGTCAGCATCGCAATATCCAACAATATTATTACTGTCAATATTCAATTCAATTTTTTTAAATTGCATGCATGTACTTCATAAAACAGCAAACGTTGTTTTGCCATATACGACCCGTTCTCAGACCTACCAAATATACACAAAAAAAATCTTAAAAAAATGGTGAAGCTGTTTCTGAGGAGTTCGATAACAAACACTGTGACACGAGATTTTTATGTATTACATATTTCTAAGTTACATATTTCTAAGTTATTACATAGAGTATGTCCTGCCCATAATGTCTTAGTTTTCATACAATAAATTAGAGTCTAAAGATGCTGTGTATACCTTTAATTGGCATAATTCACATTGATTGGTGTACCTAATAAATAAATAAATAACAAATACTGTGTTTGACGTCTCGTCTAAAGAGGAAATCAATGCAACAGTTACGTCCTCTTAACCACTTTTCTGCCCACTAAAAGGTAATCTGTAACTTTGTCACACCCCTACTACTTGGCTAAAGCGTCTAAAGGATTAGGACGTGTACGTACTACGGACAAAAGCATCCGGCCGTTACACCCGGTAAATGGTCAATAAAAGATATCGTTAATGTTTTTGCGGTAACAGTGCGAAGACGTAAATGACATTGTCGTGTCGTCGCTGTCATAGTCTTAGGGAGTCATAGGCACCTGGCCTAGACGCTTATGAAAATACTAGCCTCCGACCTATTCTCAGACCTACCAAATATACACAAAAAAATTCATAAAAATCGGTGAAGCGTTTTCGGAGAAGTTCGAGAACAAACACTATGACACAAGATTTTTATATATTAGAAGAAGATAAAACTGCAGAGAGCGGAATCAGTACTCGAGGAGTAATCTATTGAATGAAAATCAGCCAAGCGCGATTCGGACTCGCGCATTTAGGCTACCCGCCGCATTAATAGCCTTTATAACACTAGGGATTTACGAGCGATTTGAAAGCGAGGTGATTGCGCAGCAAGCTGCGCCGTCGCGGCGAGCTTGCAGCGTGTTTTTCGCGTTTTGGACACTCAGTAGCAAAATGGATTCTGACGAGGAAACATTTTTGCTGGCTTTGTTACTTCGAAGACGCAGAAAGCAAAAGCAGATGCAAGTCAGTGACGAATCTGGAGGATCCAATCAATTAACCCACTGAGAGAGAGCGATTACTATGTATCCCAAATAACGGGACGATTTTCAATTTTAGTTATACACAACTAATTCCATGGTATCAAAGACGTTTGAACCTCTAAACCACCTACGTCCTCGTTCGTATTTCGATATGACTGAAGTGGGCGAGACGGACTGTCGAACGCGATTGTACAAAATGGCGTCGAGGGTGGTAATCGCGGCGACAGCGGAGTGTACGCCGCGCATTCGGTTCGCTTTCAAATAGTTCGCAAAACGCTAGTGTGATAGAGCCAAGGATTCTTGGATAGAGCTCTTAGTGTTATACCTACTATAGCGACTGCACTATATTGGACACTGTTTAACAATTGTATGTATCATCTTCTTTACGATAGAGCAAAAACAAAAAAGCATTAACACCTATTTAATTGAAACGAACGATCGAAGTATATAGACCCCTTAATATTAACATTTTTGTATTTTTGTTAAGAAATCCACCATAATAACACATATTCTGTGAAAAATTCAACGGACTATCTATAACAATTCAAGAGGTAGAGCCCAAGCTTACAGCGTAAGCTTAGTAATATGATCCCGTTGGCACCCTTCGGCTACTGAACCCTATAAAATAATATCAGCCGGTTCACATCAGGAAAACTGTACATCTGCTACACTGCGTAGTCGTTTTTACGCGACCACTCGTTTGCTCTTTGTTCTACGATGGACTGGATAAACTACGTAATAAATAGTCATACATTGTGTCGGCAGATAAAGTTTGTAATCCATTTGGGAGACGCTAGTAGCCCTTATCCATAAAACTGCTCTACAGAGGTTTTCCGACAGCGCTCTTAGAAGTATGAGGGTGTGCTTCACACCTGTTTTGCATTCGATTCGAACGGAATTGTGTTTTTGCAACAAGTGCCTTTTTATTATACTGCCGTGAAATGAATTTCCAATCCTTGTTATGGGTAGGGTTTTCATGAGTAAACTAACGTGTAATAGACCTAGGTAACGAAAAATACGAGTATGAACCGTGTGTCTTCCGTATCGATAATTAAATCATTCCCTATAAGCAATAGTTTAAAATTCACATTATTTACGTCAAGTACCAAGTGTTTAAATAAATTAATTTCAGCTTTTCCTTATATATATAAAACAATCTTTAATAATTCAAAACAGAAAAATACTTTTTCTTAACGTATAGGAATTACAGTTTGAAAAGGATACCTTTATGTAGTGACACCCACCATCAGACTCATCCGCAGCACAAAGGGCAGAGCAAAATTAATTTCAATTGCAAGCCGTTTAAAGTTTTGTTTCAGTTGTAGTCAAGTTTATCATGAGAACACTCCGCTCCCCGGCGGGAGCAGGTAAGCGCCTCAATTTAATTAAAAGAAGTTCCGCCGGGATTCGAACTCCGGAATCGCCTTTTCCGCATTTACAAGCAACAGGAAGGTATGCTCGTTGCTCCTTGATTTTCTCGGTCGTTCTATTTTTACCTAAGTATATCGGAAGGTTTTGCGTAGTTTTATTTTCATCGTGCTATTTAGTTTGCTGGCATCTGGGATCTGTATTGATTTTAATATATATTTTTTGTAGATTTCGGCAAGTGACTTCGTTTGGGTGCTAATAAAATTTGTTTTGCAATTATATAATAGGGGTTAAAGTATGAAATTGCCGTTTTATTGCAATAGGTTCTTTGAATTGACATAGAATCTTCATGGTTTGAGGTTTTCAAATGAAACTTTTTTCAAATGGTTTCTATGATTTCTTTTTTTAAAAAATGTGAAACAATTGAATATCAACTTTCAATTGTTTTTGTTATTCAATTTAGACAAGAAAGATGGATACTGCGAAAATTTGAGTGATTTTTGAATACGAGTTCCGACGCGGAACTAACGCGGCAGAAACAGCCCGCAATATCAATGCTGCGTTTGGAGAGGGGTCTACTAATGAACGCACCGTGCGATTTTGGTTTAAACGCTTTCGTGATGGAAATTTCGACTTAAAGAACGAGCCACGAGGAAGACCGCCCACACAGGTGAATAACGATGATATAAGAGAGATAGTGGAAGCCGACCCTAGTCAAACTATCCAGGAATTAGCGGCATGGTTTAACGTTACCTTACCCACAATATTGACTCACTTGCGTCAAATCAATAAAATAAAAAAATACGAAAAATGGGTGCCTCATGATTTGACTGATCTGCAGAAAGAAACGCGTGTTGAAACTTGTGTTGCCTTGTTGAACCGGTACAGAAATGAAGGAATATTGGATCGAATTGTAACATGTGATGAAAAGTGGATTCTTTATGATAACCGGAAAAGAAAAATGCAATGGCTGACCCCAGGTCAAATGCCACAACAGTGTCCTAAAGCAAAACTTACCAATAAAAAGGTAATGGTAACTGTTTGGTGGTCTCAGCATGGTGTTATTCACTATAGCTTTCTCCGATCTGGTAAAGCAATAACGGCAGATGTCTATTGTGCCGAACTCCGAACCATGTTGACAAAACTAGCAGTAAAACAGCCCAGACTCATGAATCGATCTTCACCATTACTGCTCCACGACAACGCGAGACCTCACACAGCACGAGAAACCATTTTGACCCTTCAGGAACTGCAGTTAGAAACCATTCGTCATCCTCCGTATTCACCAGACCTTGCTCCAACGGACTACCATTTTTTTCGTGATTTGGACAATTATCTACGTGACAAGAAGTTTTCTTCCCAGGAGGCAGTACAAAATGCTTTCACACTGTTTGTGCAGTCTAGATCGTCGGAGTACTATCGAAAAGGCATTAATGACCTTCCCATTAGATGGCAGCAATGTATAGATAATAATGGCAACTATTTTGATTAAATAAATTTGTTAAAAATTAAAAAAATAAACAATTTAGATTTTCAGTACAAATCGGCAATTTTATACTTTAACCCCTAATATTTTGTATGTAAAGTTACCATATCACACGTGAAGCTTGAACTTTTTATCGATGTCATGAATAATAATAATAAATTAGTTAATTTTAATAAAAAAAACCTACAAACTATATAATTATAGTTTGTAGTTTTTTTTTTTAATTAAGACAGGTTAACACTTGACCCCAGTCACGCCTAATGGTAAACGAAGACGTGGTCTAAGATGTTACGTGTTTACCTGTTAAATGCCGTTTGACTCTAGTTTTAAAGACACCCAGGTTATATGTCTCTGGAAAAAACAGACGACGGCAACGCGTTCCACATCTTTGCCGTTCTTAATTTTGAACTTAGGTTATTTAAATTATTGTGAATATCAAACTAAAATAACCTTAAGAACGATTCATTATTGTATGGAGATCATGACGTACACAATCCAACTTGATATTTCACAATAATTGCAGCGAGTTGTGAATTCATCACGTTTGAAGTGCTTTCTAGAAGGAAATGAATACTTTGCCAATCCTACTTTAATAGCGGATTTTATGCCACATCGCGATAAGCTTATTCATCCTCAGCGATATTTTAAAACCGATAAAAACTGGTAGACAAGTGCTCTATAAAACTGTTTGCAATAGCCCATAAAAAGTCGTTAAACGCTTCACAAAAGCCGCCTGTTTTACAGACTATACCACAATGTTACGCCATAGACGTCACCGACGCGACTTTATATGTTCCACTCCAACTGGCCTTTGGAAATTGCAAAGTTGTGCCCCCCTGCTTGCTTAAAGACTTTGCTAAGTTTCGCTTAAAGAATCTGCCGCTCTAAAGAAAAGTAAAATGCAACTGCGCCATTTATGATCATCATCATCAGCCATTTGACGACCACTGCAGGACATAGGCCTCGCTTATGGTTTTCCTAAACATGAGGGGTTTTGCCATAATCGCCACGCTTGGCAGGCGGGTTGACGATCGCAGTATGCGGTTGGAATCTTAGAAAAACGCTGCTGCCCGTCTCCTGGTAATGTATTTCCTTAGTAGCCTTCTACGACATCCACGGAAGGAAATGGAGTGACGCTATTCTTAATCCGGCGCCACACGGCAATTCATACTGCAGATTTTTTGTCCCTGGTATAATTAGATTACAATTAATGGTTGAATGAAAACACAAATAACTTAAAGCCGAACAGTGGAGAAAAGCGCAGCTGAAAGTACTTCCCTGCGTGTAATATTAAACTGGTATCGCGTTCTTCCGGAACAAAAGAGATCGCTGGGCGAAGAATACTTATGTCGCCTACGGGGTAAGTAAAGGCCTACTTTGAACTACTTTGAAGCCGCATTGGCGTATTTATTGAGGTATTATGTGCTACGAACTACGAATAAAGAAAACACAGAAGTATTTTTACCTACTAGTAATTAAATTAATCCCTAGTAATTTACCCCTGTCCCCGTGTGAAGTCCCGAAGTATTTCAATTTTATTTTATTGGTTGTCATTGACGAACTCTATATAGAGCATGCAGTGCTGGTTCCAGTCCCAAACCAGGGCGCACTTTGATAGACATTACATGATATATAATTAATATTAAACAGGACTACATAGTGTGTGTAGTGTAGGCCCCCCGCCAGATGGTCTGACGACCTGGTTACGGTAGCAGAGAGTCGCCTATGTCCTGCAATGGGCGTCAAATGGCTGATGATGATGAAATGAAATGAAATGATGATTAATGTCTATTACTTTTACGTAGGAGTGATAGTTTCCGAGATATCATATAGACCATAAATCAGGTAGTTAGTCCATCAATCAATCAGTTTGTCTGTACATCGGGTTGTAGCTATATATTATATTAATTAATTATAATAATTAATTAGCAATAATAATAGTATTAATGCTATCCACTGCGTCGTGTCTTAAAAAAAAACGGAACGCTGGCGATTTGAACAATCACGCTCGTGATTCGTAATAACGCTTCGGAATGTGCTTAAGGCCTACACTGAACACCATGCATACAATTGGACAATCTTTATTTATATGGCTGAGAGGTCCATAGTGATCTATATTAATATCGTTTTCGCGATCAGTTTTACTCATAACTTCCTCGGAGTTCAAGCATGCTTGCATAGCACCATTCTCCTAGTAAGATTTTTTTGACAAGGTCAATTGACAAGGTCAAACCATTGACTCCATTCATGTTTAATAATAATATCTAGTTATTAGGGGTTAAAGTATAAAATTGCCGTTTTATTGCAATAGGTTCTTTGAATTGACATAGAATCTTCATGGTTTGAGTTTCTATGATGTTCTTTTTTTAAAAAATGTGAAACATTTGAATATCGAGTTCGAGTCACCCTCAACACTTCGGTTCTGAAATCGCAATATCAAGAGACTTTTCTAGTTGTACCGCCAAAACTATGGTTCTAATATCGCAATACCAAGAGACTTTTCTAGTTCTAGCACCAAAACTATGGAATTCATACATCTCTATCTATCAATACTTGAAGCGGATACATTCACGCAAATGGGAAAACTTGTAAGTAACCAGAACCAAAGATGTTTCTCCGGAATACGTCGTAATTTATAACTCAAAGAATTTTGTTGTTGAAGGGAAAAAGTTCTGGAAAAGCGCCGACAAAACTCACCCTGCTATAACGCTATTCGCTTGCTTACTAAAATTACAACTTTTGTTTACACGCTTGTTGGTGACGTAATTAAGATTGCACAGACTACATAAGGGAAAATTATTTATCTCTGAGAGGATATCATATATCAGCCGTTATTTGTGCACGATGAGAATGAATGAACCGGGTCAAAGGACCATCTATCACAAAACGTCAATGGCAGCACTATTCTTCCCTCTAGCGTGTCCGACGTTAATGTTTGCGAGAGGTTTCCGAAGGTTTCCGACCAACGCGAGACAAACTGGATTGTAAGCCCTTATTCTGCTTTCATCTCCTTGCCACTTTTACATCGTATTTGTGACAAGGACAATAAATGTCGACAAGTTGACAGTCATCTAGTTCCTTGAGTCGACTAGTACCGTGACCCAGCTTCCGGGGCGTTCGGCTGTTTTGTTTGTTCCGCACTCTTACGTGTTTATTTGCTTTCCTGATCTACAGTTGTTTATGCTGCATGAATTTTGAAGGCACGTAAGCCAGGCTTACCAGCTAAGACCGGGTAACGCTCTGCTGCCTTTGTTGTGAGCCTGCATTTTGATGTTATATTTGTTTGTGTGCGTGTGACTTTACATAATGTTAAGCTATTTCACGCCGTGAATGAAACTGTTGGGTCTTATTACTTTATTTTCTTATTTTGCTGACTTATTCTCTTGATGTTTGAGGGCGCCTTTGCAGAGATTTTTGATTAGCCAGATATTACCGCAAATAGTTGCAGAGACATGGAAAATTACAATTTTTAGAAAAACAGATAAAAATGCGACGATCACATTCGAATAGACTTTATTTTAATGATTTAGATAACTTACCATCTTTACAGGTAAAGCCTACCTATAGAGCTTTATCGTTACAGAAATATGAACAATTATAATTTTTTGGCGTAAAATATCAGCTAGTCACTCACGAAGTAAAAATGAGACGACAACGCTCGAATAGAGTTTTTTTTAATGATTCAGAGAACTTAAAACCTTTACAGGTAATAAATCCTACGAGACAACAAAAAAAATGGTACATCAACTATAAATCTGTAATTAACCGCCCAACAGAATTAGAAACATCATAATTGTGGTCCTAACACCGTTTTCAATAGTGAAAACTGAGAGTTGCCTAGTAATATTAGTCGGCTCATGTAGTTTTGAGCACAACTCGTCTGGCGTGCATCACGCCGCGCCGATAAATTGATTTCGCACCAGATGTGGCTAACAGACACATCCACGCGGAATGCGGCTCTTAACGCCCAAGTTGTAAAAGCCATATCGATGCTTTGGGGAAGAAATGTAGTAAAAATAATTTTATGAATTTTACAGGAGAGCGAAAACAAAAAAAAATAATAATAAAAGAATGATTTATATGTTTTTTCATTTAAATACCGTATTAATGCAATGATTACAGATATACAAAAAATTTAACGAGTTTTATAGATATTCAACATATTTGGTAGTTTAGAAGTTAGCATGGCTTATACTGCAGAAAAACCTGCATCCAATGGCTTTTACAGCAAAAAATCTGCTAATGGTCCTAATAAGTTGGATTGCAACCAATAAAATAATTGCAGTATAAGCCATAACAAAATGTACTACAATGCAAAAATCTAGTAGCATCAGTGTCTTTTACAGCATATTTTGATAAATAAACTGTGGAGCTTGTCAAAAATCAAGGTAGTAAAAGCCATTTTTTGCGAATGAAAGGAAATCTCAGTACCTGAGTATCAAAAACTGAGTAAGATTGCATTCAAAGTCAATATTCATCAAAATTGGCTTTTACGACATTTCATCCCCAAAGGGTCGCTAATATATCAACTTAAAGACCCTTTGACATTATTATTTTTGAAATCCAGCGAAGAGAGAATATTTTGTCTTGTAATAGGTACGAAGTAACTTGGTACTATAAGATATAAAATCTATTTACTTGATTTTATGATTTAAGGAAAATTCCTTGACACTATACACATCAACACATCATCACAAATTCAGAAGAAAGCTGTTTGAATATTGTATAAAATAGTATTAAATAGTTTCTTAATTTTTATTAATCTTTTTATATAGTTTATTAATCTTTATATTTAATATCTCTACATTAGATCACTGTGTATTACAGTTTTATTAAGTTTTAGATGCACGGTGAGACATCCTATATAAGTGGGTGAGCAATTACATATGTGAATAAATTGTTTTATTGCCTAGTTGTCCTAAGTAAATAAAATAAATAAAATGAATAAAGTGAATAAAGTAAATAAAGTGAATAAGGTTAAAAAGTAAATAAACTGAATAGGGAATAAAGTGATAAAATTACAAACATTTCATCCAAATGAGGCAGGGGATACGTGGCGTTCGGGAACAACACCAGTTTATTGACACCCTATGTTTTAGTCTAAAATGAGGCCATGAGTTTCTTATTGCACCACACGAAACTAATAGTCCACATCCAATCTCCCAAGCACACTTGCAAGTCACGCCTTCCTATTTTTTTAAGCTGCCGAAACTCAAATTCTACCGCTCGAACGAGGGTGTTTTACATTAATCTCTCTGCAACTGAGCACAAAAGTTACTACCTAACTACTTCTCGTATGTAAAGTGACCTAAGTACCTAAAGACCAACGAGTACCAAGCTCGATTATTAGATGCAAGCACAGGTGAGATATTCTCTAAGAATAAGATTGTGAGATTCTCCGCAGCGCGTGTCGACTAACATATTTTAGTATGCCACCTTGTTAGTACCTATAAAGAACCATTCCTACGATTATCGTGATTCGGCAATCGAAGTAAGAAGCGAAGTAGCGACTTAGTATAAATAAAAAATGCAGAGCCTAAAAAATCAGAACTAACATTATTTTGAAAAAAGAGATCAATAGAGGGTGAAAAGCTAGCAGGGACGGAATGTAAACGGGCGGAAAGATTAGACCGGATGAGGCGGACGGAAGGTCCGCGGCCACTCGCCCTTGATGGATGATAGGACGCGCGCGGAGGCTGGCTTACTCCTCATAGAGGTGGGATTATACCGGGACGTTGACGAATCACCTCCATTCGACACATAGATAGCCGCGGTACCCGCCGATAGAGACGGTTTAAAGCTTAACGCTACTGCGTTTGTTTATTCGTCAGTACATGGTGGTTCCAAGTCGTATTTTGTTATTATTACTATTAATATTTGTTGTTAAGTAGCGCTCTCGAAGATCTTTGATTTGGCAGAGCAAGATGGTGCAACATCTCAATGGAGAAAGCTCAATGCTAAGATGAGGGTAAACCCGTTTACTGACTATTGTCACCCTATGTGTCAATAGCCGAGGAAGAACTGATGTTTTGGTAGATGATTGACAAATTGAATCCTTGGAAGGCAACGTTGTTTTACAAACTACACGCTTTTTGAAGAATATTACAACTACAAGATTAGTCGAAACCAAGTTTTTTAATTAACCTTATGGAGACCTGTTAGCTGGCAGATTTAAACAAGTGGCTAAAGCAGCACATCGACCGCCTAAATGACTAAGGTCACTAGCTCCAAAGTAGATTAGCATCCAAGATTAGCCGATCCGCATGCGGCTGGTAACTAAAATCGACCGTCCAATTGCTGAGACGCAGGCGATTGTTCAGATCCAAAATGAACTACCTAGTCACCTACGATTTTTATCGATCAGTGTAATTGAGGTGGCGATTCAGCTGTGACGGACGATGCGACTAGACTTGCCGTATGGATAAAATCGACCTGTGTAAATCCCCCTTCAGGCGTTTTGTCTACGTTGGTCTAACTACTTTCGTATGAAGTTCTCTTAGACAAGTACAGGCAAAAGCTGAGTCAACGTTACCGTCCATCATTGGCGTAGATACGGGGAGCCGAGTGGCAGCCCACAATGGTATAGGTTTGGTTAGTGGCAGGCCGCTTTCCAGGGTCAGCCCCACCTTAAAAATACCCCTAGATACCATGATGCAAGACAAGTCCTAGTAAGATAGATGCCATATTACTAGGACTGGTCTGGTATTGGTGCATCTATGTTTCGCTACATGAACATCTAATCGCGGCATAAAGTAGGTACTTGATTTAAAGTTGAAAAATATCGCCGTAAGTCAGCAAAAACGGTGTAGTAACTACTACTCTGAACTCGATCTAGGTAGATTGAGTTTAGACATTCATTACTCAAGCTTAGGTGCGCTTAGTTCAGTACGAAGTTTCAAGCAAACAATGGCTTCTTCGACGTATCGCTGAAGAGTCCCCGCCGAACCCGAGAGGCTCTTACGAGTCCAACTTCGGACTTGAACAAGTAGATACATTAAATCAATGTTCCAACTAAACCGAGTTTAGTTTTAAGCGTTAACATAAAGCGGCCAAGGATTTTGTCATTAAGGGCGCGAGAGTTGAAATTTCATTTTGGGCCTCATAATTTATGGGAATGGCCGTATTCAAGTAAATGCGTAAACTTTTGAACTCTGCGCGGCCCGAGAGGCGCCGAGTTTAGAACAAAACAAAATTAATATACAATATAAGGAAGTTTATCCGACATCCGAAGGGAACAACGCAGACCACCAATGAAAATATAAATGGATTTCCACTGCGCTACAATCCGAAGCCAGAAACTTTTAACAAAATACTTAACATTATCGATTATTTATTACGCACAGATTACACCGACAACTCCTAGAGGAAAGTTTACACCGACGAACTTAGAAATTAGAAGTTTTGTAAGTGGGTAAGTAAGTAATGACGAGGTTTTATTTAATCACGAAACCCTAATCCTAAGTGTTTTGAGGAAGTCGGAGTTGGTGGGTTATCTAAATCGGTCGGCGTTATCTGGGGTAGCTGGAGAAAGCAGTGAACTCATATTTCACGTACCAAATAAACACTATCAGTGGCTATAAAAACAGTCTTTTACAGACTGAAACTGGAGCACATAAGCTTTTAAAGCGGGCTTTTAAACCGAGACGCACGCAACAAACATGTTATATCAGAAATAGGGCAAGTCGACGAGGTGAAAACTGAAGTGAAAAAAGAGATAGTGACGTTTTAAACGAAGTCAATTTGTTAAGTTTAGCTTTTATAATACCGACAAAAAGTAACTAAGAAAATATGAGTAGATAAGTACCTACCTCAATATTTTAGTTTTTCTCAATTTATTTTCCTTGAAAAGCTCAAAACGGACTAAGTAATTCCAATCATCTGTATTATTTTGGTTGCAGTAGATAATTGGGATTTGAAAAAACATTTTAAAGCAGGCTTTAATCTCAACGAATTCATTACTTTTCCTGTTTACACATAGGGCAGGCTTGGTCGTAACGGCTTATTGCCACAGTTTATGATGCAATACGCACTCGCGCTACAGTTTGCTATAATTGAATCGCAGGCGCTTGAACTGAACTCTTATTTGTTGAAGCGATTCGAATTTCTAGTTGCTAATTCTTGCAATTATAGTATGTATCTATGCGATGCGGTTGGATTAAGTAAATGTTTATTAGGTAAAGCTGACGGCATAATATTATCCATATTGCATTGTACCTACCTACTAATATTATCCATAAAGCATTTTGGTACATTTTGCTACAGGTACGTTATGTTACGAACACATTTGTGAAGTTATAGTAGCAATACCACTCGCTAACGGTGAAGGAAAACATCGTGAGGAAACCTGAGTGTCTGAGCTATTCACATACCTCAGCGCTTGAAATCGCCAATCCGCGGTGGGCACGCGTAGTGATTAAGCCTATAGTCTCTCCCTGAGAGAAGGAAAACATCGTGAGGAAACCTGAGTGTCTGAGCTATTCACATACCTCAGCGCTTGAAATCGCCAATCCGCGGTGGGCACGCGTAGTGATTAAGCCTATACTCTCTCCCTGAGAGAACTGCCCTACAGTGGAACGTATATAGGCTGCTTATCTATTATTATTATTATTATTATTATACTTTATTGCACATGAAAAACAGTACACGAAATATGACATAAGTGTATTATGGGACTTGGAATTGGAAGCTAAACCCGCTAATAGTAGACTTATATTGAAGGGGTACTTTATAGGCTGAACTTGTAAGTTATTAAGTTTAGCTTGCGGGTGCTTTTTCAATGCAGGCCTACCAGATAAAATACTGTTCGTATTACCTATAGAGTGTACTCCAAAAATCACACAAACCTCACAGGTTTCAGTGGTTTTGGTTGCGTTTTTTTCAATGTCTTTTCTTTTCCATAAATAAATAAAATAAAAAATTACATGTAAAAAGGCGAGCTTATCTCTGTAAGAGATTTCTTCCAGAAAACTTTGGGGAGTCGGAATGGAGGTTTAAAACGGGTCTGTGCATGTGCACAACATACACTACATATACACTTACACAGATAACAAAATAGTACTCATTTGCTGTCGACTATACAGAGTGATGAGAAAGTTCCGGTGAAAATTAGGGCAAATAAATGATTTGTTAGGGTTCCGTAGTCAACAAGGAAGTCCCTTACAAATATTGTGAGTGTAGGAAACCATTTTTCGATTTAGGGATCTGTTTGCGAAATATTAAGCTTTAAACTTAGAGTTGGGCGTGATCACGGTCAGTGCGCTTGGTCCGAGTGCGTCGTCATAATCAACTAAACGCACATGGTCCGAGCCACGTCCGAGCGTACCAAGACCGTCAAAACCCGGCTTCAGTAGACTTTACAAGTTAACGAGTAATAGTCGACCAACTTATAAAAGGAAATCTTCGTACCATTGAAATTTAATTCCACTGAAAATTACTTTGATGAAGTCGGTAGTTCTATAAAGCAGGTAAACAGTTGTTAGTTCTGTAAGGGTCTCCTTCTACGGAACCAAACACTGCGCGTGGCTCGACACGCACTTGGCCGGTTTTTATTTATGATTAAAAGATTTGTGACCCACTTTTTGCAAAAACGATCTGTAAAAGAAGATATTTTTTTACATTGGAGGCGCTGGTGAACCTCATGATATTTTTATTTAAAGGTAGATAATATTAAAAGAAAACAAAAAACAGGTGGACAAATTTGCCAAACTGCGCAACAGTTTATCGGCAGTTATATTTGTATTTAGCATTGTTGTAAACAATCATTTCTCAGAAACACCTTTATATAGGGTACCTTAAGCCCGGAAAATGTATGATATTTTCCCTAAAAATTAATGTCATTATTCTTTCTGCGCCCGTAAATCACGACGCGATGCTTGCTAAGGATCTAGGCGATTTAGTCGATCGTGGGTTCGATTCCCACTTGGGTACATTTGTTCAAATGGCCTCAGTCTGGGTGTATTTCCATGTGATGTCCTTGTCTGGTTACCATAGCACAGGGTATCCTAGTTTGGGACCAGGACAAGTGATTGTATTGTGTGGAATATTTATTATTTATTTCAGTACTATTGGGTTAAAAAACATTGCTTTAAAACGTCACACCTAACTTTAGCGTCCATTAAGCTTCCGTCCGGGGCAGGCACCCGGCTCCGGATCAGCTAAAATTGCCAACAAAACTACTTCTCTAGCGAATGACTTGCGAATGTTTCTGCAATGCTTAGCGTGTAAAAATCGCGACATCGTTCGTAGTATGACACCGAAAATATTATAAAAGTAGTATTAGTCAAAAGTTAGTATTATTTTCTGGTTTGAGGCCTTTCTTACATTTATACAATCATACTCACACGCTCACGCTCATACAAACACATACTCACTCCATACAGCGAGAGGACAACGCTAACACTCATACTTTATCTAATTTCTGGCTTTGCCTACCATGGAATTGAAAGTTATTTGATATCACATCATTCACAATCGATTTCTGTGGGGAAGGCGCTATTTGCTGAACTACAGGTTCTAACCTAGTTCGCTCACCTGCCCTGCCGATGGGGAGCAGCAAAAACAACATCACTGGCGCGGTTTTGGGAGCGAGATGTATGAGGAGGAGTCGACGCTTTCGACATGAAAGAAGAAGAAGACTTACGAAATTTAAATGTATGGAACAGCTGACATTTTCCCGTGATTTCAACATTTTTCCTACTATTGAATCAAATCAAATCAGCAAATCAATCAAATTTTATTCAAAATAGCATACAGGCTTAATGAACGTTACAAGTAAAACTAGGTGTCCATTTCAAAATCTAGATAATTTTGGAGAAAAAATGGACAAAAAACTCCAAACTTGAGTCTTTTCAAATACATCAGTTCTAGGTTTTAGAATAATTATGTTAACAGAGTTTACATAATTATTCTAAAACCTAGAACTGCATTGAACCTGACGGGTAGAACCCCCAATTCTCGGATTTATATGTAGATTCTGTGTACCTGTAGAATGGACGTAGGTACTCATTTATAACGCCAGTTGGCTAAATTGACGTCGCGAATTTGGGCCAGAACTTTCTTATATATCTAGGTTGTTTGTATCCAATTTATTTGTAACCAAAGAAAAGAAGGCAACCCGAATTATGTTGTCTCTAATTATTTACCGTCCAATTTTTTTTAGATAAAAAACACAACTGTGTTTTTTATCTAAAGACGACGGGCGCGGTGCCCGAAGCGACGGCATGCCGCCACCCTCACCGCTTTCAAAATAATACATTGCTGAGGGCGCTTTATTTTCCAATATTTCCTCAGTTACGCACGACGTTTGTTGCCTTTGTTGACGACCTTTTTGATTCCTTGTTTATTTAGCGATATTTCATTGTTTGATAAGGTCGTCTTCTTTTCGGGTTCTCCTCTCTCCTCTCCTTTGATTTTTATTTGGAAGTGGTTCTGTAGAATCTCCAAGCATGGTAAACCGAGCTATTACCTAATATTTGAAGTGGTTGCACGAATCATAAGGCACAATTTCGTTTCTGAATAATGCTCCACGGCACTGCCGAGTGCAGAAGTGAGGCTTGTTACGTTGCAGTATCATCGAGGAGTTACCTAACTGACACATAAAATGACCTTAGTAAAAGTTTTTTTAAATTATTTTACTCAACATTGCATTTTGGCAGGGGTTGCTGAACATTGCCTAAATAAATTAAAGTTTTTGTTGATCTCAATTTTTCTCAGAAAGGTGATATTTTCGTGACCCTTCAACCTATCTTCCCCATAAATTTATCTACTTACGGGACACCCTGTAATAAGATAAATAATAAAACAAAGCAGCACATGGAAGCGCAGAAAAAAACCTAATATGTTTTTTCAACATAATATGTTTTTCTGCGCTTAAAGCTATATATTTATTACGCTAAGAAAATACTAAACATTCGCGGAATTCACCTCAAACATAATTATTGTCAAAAACGCTGTAAGACGAGCCCTACTGACTGTTAGGACCCCCAGATCGCGATAGAGATTGGGCGTGTAATGTGTGTCAAGATAAAACTGCGCGTTAGAAGGTGGCGTGTGAAGACGGCTGCGGTGTCGTGGGGGCGCCAAACGTCGCCCGAGAGTACATTTCATTATTTTCGGCGGCGGCGTAAATTGCGAGTTTACCTCTGTAAACCTTTGTTTAGTGCCGAGTTAACTCGCTTTCTGGAACCGCGATGGTCTCGGATTGCCAAGACGCAACACAACGCCGCTGAATGGCCGACTTAAGTTTTAAAGCGCCTCTAAAACTGCTAAAGAACAAAGGAATGGGCACTCAGTAAGGAAGAAAATCATATTACTACAACGCTTCGAATAGTAGAGTCAGTGGTTAATTAAAATACTTAGGTATGTACTTTTCACATATTTACCGAATATTATAATAATACCGTACTATTAACTCACGCAGGCTTACGTAGCATGTAGCAGCCTATATACGTCCCATTGCGAGAGATAGACAGATATAGTATGGACTTATTCACAACGATTCCCGCTGATTTGTGATTTCAAGCGCTAAGGTATGTAAACACCTCCATCACTCGGATTTTATCACGACGTTTTCCCTGGATGTTCATGAAGCGAAAGAGGTTTGTAAGGATCGTGGCAAAAGGCAAGCCCTGGCCTCTTCATATCCTCCGGGGTACAAGCGTGAGTTTATGTAATGTTGACTCGCCGATTGTGAGGCGAGCGAAATAAGCTTGCTTATTCTAAATTTTGTTTAGCCAAGGTAGACACATCAATGTTCTATCCTTGTCTGAAAATAAATTTAAAACATTCATTAAAAAATCGCTATGTAAAAAAGCTTATAGACCTTTGGCAGTAAACCAATTCCACTGCGATTTAATTATTAATAATTATAATTTATTTAGTTTTCTTAAAAATGTACAGACGACGTCATTTCATAGTAATAACTAAATCTATCATACATTTTATAATTGTCAAGAACTCAATCTGCACGTTTGCTAAAGATCATTCGAATGGTGGCGTGGTGGCCGGGTCTCCTATCTCCCTCTAAAATAGTTGAGACTGATGATGGCTGACCCCTACGTTATGCTCGTGAACGGTGAACGGGTCCTGTTCGTATGTCTGGCCGCAGCATTGATGTTTTTCCTTCTTTTGTAAGAAAATTAACTAATATCTTGGCTTTAAAGTTATTGATCATCATCATCAGCCATTTGACGCCCACTGCAGGACATAGGCCTCTTTCGTGGTTTTCATAACCATGAGGGGTTCTGCCATAATCGCCACGCTTGGCAGGCGGGTTGGCGATCGCAGTATGCGGCTGGAATCTCAGAAGACGCTGCTGCCCGTCTCCTGGTAATTGATTTCCTTAGTCGCCTTCTACGACATTCACCGAAAGAAATGGAGTGACGCTATTCTTAATCCGGCGCCACACAGAATTGATGGCGATCATGGAATCTTACCATTCAGGCTCTGATGTATTAAGTTTAACATTATTTACGAAAATTTGGTCAGAGTGAAGTTTTTTTCCCAGCTGCCTTTTTCTCTACTAACATAGTACATTGACATTCAACAAACAGAATGTTACGTTCTTTAAGGTACATTGAAATACACATTGACATACAGACTTATGTCTTGTCTTGGGATTTACCCGCCATCTTCAGAGAAATAATAATATGCAGCTTATACTTCAAACGTATCAAGTCTTCTTAAATAATCATTAGCAGAGTTTCCACGAAGCTCGTTCAATGACGTAAATACCCTTCCCGCCCGCCCTGCAGGCAGGGCGTCACATCAAACTTCGTACAAAACATCCTTTAGTGTTCTTTACGCGCACAGAAGAAGCTAATTTCTCTTAAGTGGGTACCTACTCTGGGGGTATGAAACCGGGTGCATGCAGCAGGGGCGGGTGATGCCTCTTTCTGTATAGGCGCTTTATTTGAGAGCAATTCTAAGCCTAAAATGCCGCTTTTGAGCGTTTTTATTAGCTTGCTTTATTAGACGGTAGATTTTTGACATAAGTTGTACGGAAGAACTGTGCAATTTTAACCATCAGTAACCATGGATGGCTTATATGAAACATTCATATTATGACGTAATTATTACCAGAAATTGTATCATTAGTGTATTAGTTGTTGGCCTTCCTAAATCCATAAGAAAATAAAATAAAACACGTAAGGAATTTAGGACCTATCAGCTTTGATCTGCTTCTAATTGCAGTATCGATTTAAAACGTTGAATGTGTGTGTAATTCACTTGACAATACAATCATTAGGTAACATCGAGTGGATCTGTCGATGGGACCAAGAGTGGATTATATATTTTTTTAACTCTCTTCACTGCGCCGTCTAAAAATAGTCTGTAAATATCTTACAATGTCACCCTAATAATAATAATAAACATATAGATTGGAGAGAAACAGATGCCGAAAAATGGCCAAACGGAAGAAGAGAAATGCAGAAAATAGGAGGTTTAGAGAAATTAAATTTTAAATTCGCACGGTGCGTTCATTAGTAGACCCCTCTCCAAACGCAGCATTGATATTGCGGGCTGTTTCTGCCGCGTTAGTTCCGCGTCGGAACTAGTATTCAAAAATCACTCGAATTTTCGCAGTATCCATCTTTCTTGTCTAAATTGAATAACAAAAACAATTGAAAGTCGATATTCAAATGTTTCACATTTTATAAAAAAAGAACATCATAGAAACCATTTGAAAAAAGTTTCATTCGAAAACCTCAAACCATGAAGATTCTATGTCAATTCAAAGAACCTATTGCAATAAAACGGCAATTTCATACTTTAACCCCTAATATAAAACTACTCGTACGTAAGTAGTACTGAGGCACAACTTCTTTCAAAATCAGACGAATCACCAACGAACAAAAATAATTTTTGCCAGCTTTCTATCGCAAGCCAGTTCGAAATTTAAATAAAACCTCTGATAAGTTACCTCCTTGGTTGTCATTGTTCGGAGTAAAAGATCGTTCAATTTTTAAATAACACGACAGATATAAGTTTAGTAGGTATGTAATTTATTTGGCCGCAAAACACGACAGTTATGAATTTTCACAGAAGTTTTTCCGGCCGCTGCTCGCGTGTAATTGGCCAGTACAGCAATTTCGATTTATCTCGAAGAATGTTGTCGAAATAGTGCTCAAATTTGCAAGTATGTTTCAGAAAAAAATATTTCAAAGCAATTGATTTAGGGATATTGTCGGAGAACCCAGCAGGTGTTAAGAGCACGAGCGCAAGACGCGTTTCGTAAATAATGCTCAAAATAAAAAAATATTGAATGGAAATTAAGTGGGTCGCATAAGGATTTATTAACAGTTAACTGAGCTGAACTGAGAAATTATAAAAAACCAACGAAGGACTGAGAAAATGATGAAGGCACATACATACATAAATTCACGCCCGTATCCTGGAGAGGTAGGTAAAGATCAGGGTTTGCCACTTGCCACGATCCTCACAAATCTCTTTCGCTTTACTGCGTGCACGCATGCCGGCTTCGAGTCTTTCTAAGACATACTTATTGGAGATATGTATGTGTAAATTTTTTGTAATTTTCAATTAATTACATTAATTACAATTGCAATGAATCATTTTGAATCTCAACACAGGGTAAGATAGTACAATCTTATCTGCTTGGTCTTATGGCTAATATTAATTTATTCCAGACTAACGCAGATAATAAGGCTTCTCCCTCTATGATGCCATATGTAAATACTATGACTGACATATTGCAGCATAGAGGTTGCATCAGAGAGATTAATGAAATTCTGGTTTTGTCTTATAGTCAAAATTGGTAATATCTGAAACAATGCTAAAATGCCTGGCTTATCCTAGAAGGTAACATTGGTTAGAAAAAGTCGTTAATAAAAAACTGAAATAAAAAATAGCATTAACTACTAAGCAGACGGGACCAACCTAAATACCTCGCAACGAGTCACATTGAATCCCTTCTGCTTTATTTCAATTTCTTATTTTTGTCTTTTTAGTGATTTATTATTTTTTATTGGATTTATGCTGATTTCACACTACTAATCGATTGAGATCTTATTTGTTAAAATCTGATCATTGCTTAAGGAGTTATGAGGGAATATAGAATCGGACATACTTACATACATACATACGAGCTAAACACATTATACCCTCCTTTTGGGCTCCGCCGCAGTTGGGTAAAAAACTCTCGGAAAGGTTATTCTTAGGACGGCATAGAGCGGCGTTGTTTTTGCAATTTTGTTGGGCAGTTGTTAAAACCATGGCAAGAGCCTAAATTATGTAAGTTACTATCGTAACCTGATATCTGTTTAGTACTTAATTTTTTATTTTTTGAATCTTGTTGTTCGAAGCAAATAAATTATTATTTATTATAGAAACTTTCTGACACTGTCAAAATCGATATTGCTGCAAGCTCCATCCACATTGAATTACGGGATCAATTACTCAGGTTATAAAGGAGCGTCTAACAGTGCACTGTTAAATAACGTGTTATTTATAAAAAACACGATTCCTAAATCACTCCATAAACGTGCAGACTTTACATGGGGACGATTTTACCACTGACAATTTAAACGGCATTCGAGGAATGTTTCAGTGCAATCGTGTTTTTATAAACATCACCGTAACACAAATGCAATGCCGTTTCCGCGGCGGCATTTTAGCGCCCTCGCGTGACACTTGAGGGAATACCTAGTGAGCGAGGCGTGCATTGTTCCCGGCCGCGCCACGCCGCCGAGCCGGTGCGTGCGACGCGCGTTTGAGTGGCGCAATCGCTAAATAGCTTTATGAATGCTAACGACATTTTTATTGCACTGGGAAAACGTTACGTTACGAAACGTTATTTCGCCTTTAGCGCAACCAGGGGCCTCCACTCATACGCAGGTATATACAGTAGATACGAGGGTTCATAGGGCTGAAATAAAATAAGATACAATATTATCTATTGTACGCCAGGAAATACATTTAAAACATAAAAAAATAATAATGTACAGTACTGGTGGCGTTATTACTAATAGTAATTTCTTTCAGAAAACCATTGACGGAAAAGACAAAAGGAGATGAAAGGCGAATAGTCGGTAAAGACGGACGTGAAAACGTTAAAGATTGGTAGTCGGCATAAGAATATTTTATATATTTTAAACTAGAAATGTACTACCTACATTGTAGTACGTCAAAGAATATCTACACACCGAAGAGAAACTGGTAGTTAGATTGCGTCATATATATTGCTGTCTTTTCCCTTATTAATATAGGTACAAGAAGTAGAGTATTGCTTATTATTATTGTATTAGTTATTATTAGTATTGGCTATATTTTGCTGAGGATCAGCAATTTCAAATAACTTATTCTTAATAGAAATCTCCTATGGCCTCAGCATGGGAAAATACCTCAGCGTGTTATTTTATGAAAATGTTCACGCTATTTTCTTAGCTGAAGAAAATAAGCTCGTTGTTTGTTATTTTGCAGTTACGGGAGAGATGCCTTGGGTCTGATATTTTCCGATTAACTCGGAGAACGTTTGCATTACAAGAGATAGTAGCACTATTTGAAATTTATTTCTCCGTTATGGTGGTGAGTGCATCTTGGGTTAATACTCTCGTTAATGATTGTAGAATAAACTCTATTAGCTTAGCTCGAATGTCTGGCTATAAACCTCTTAGAAAAGCTAATAGTTCTACATCCGGATTTTAGGTTTCTATATGTGAAGACGAGTCAATCTTTTGGGACAAAGTATTCTAAATTAGCACTAAGGAAACGTCCCCAAAAGTAATGTTCATCTCTGCTTACATTGGACGGTATCTAGAATTCATTGAATAAATAAGGACCTAAGTACCTATAGAAGGGACCCAGTATGTCTCAGGCACTTCAGCGTCCGAGTGGTCCCTTTACCCCTCTAGTGTGAGTGAAGATGGCACTGGGCGCTGTTTCAATCATCTCATTACGTAGATGCAAAGGCCACAGTATAGAAGCGTAGTAATTCCAGAGCAAACAACGCGACTACCTAGCAGTGTCGAGTCGGGCGGAGGCTGACGCGAAATTGATTCAGTGAGGGACGTGAGCCGACTTCAGAACCGCGCAATTCACATGTAAGTCAGCTGGGCAAGTAGAGACGGAAGGGAACTTTGCTGCGACATGGAACAAATTTAATTAGACAATTCACCCTAATATAACGAGAATACGTACGTTTTTGCCTTGTCTCCCGCTTTATTAAATTTTTGCGGCTAATTGTGTAACTTTATTGTTTGTCGCGGCGGGAGCGATGTTACATTATTAAGACCACAGGACAAGAGGACTGTCTTGTCCTGTAGTCTTAATAATGTATTTGTTACTTACGTATACACCGTACCCAAGGTTTTCCGTAGGACAGGGCAAGAGGTTGTGAGATTGTTATGGAATGATTTTTGCAAGAATATTGTTTTGATGTGAGAATACTTTCAGGTATTGTAACTATCTACTTTTTATTTTTTATATCGAATGGGTGAGTAGCTTACTCCTTAGAACTTATAGTTAGCTTAATGTTTGCTTAATTTTTGTGCATTGGTGTGATTCTCGACAGATAGCTTAACCGGCTTCAACTTTGCTTGGGCGTATTTTGAACGTCATCGTCATTGGCCACTGGCGGAGGGCGCGGACGAAAAAGTGTCCATCGTAAATACGTCCCGACTGCGCGAATTATTGTTCAGGTTATATTAGATTACATTAATACTCTTTATTGTACATTATAAAGATACATGAAACTCTTAAAAATTTTAGGTTGTCATAGTATACGAGTTTCTATATTTTGGACAATTTTTTTCCGAGCACGCACACGCACACGCACACGCACACGCACACGCACACGCACACGCACACGCACACGCACACGCACACGCACTCGCACACGCACACGCACACGCACACGCACAAGCACACGCACACGCACACGCACACGCACACGCACACGCACACGCACACGCACACGCACAAGCACACGCGCACGCACACGCACACGCACTCGCACACGCGAACGCACACGCACACGCACACGCACACGCACACGCACTCGCACACGCACACGCACACGCACACGCACAAGCACACGCACACGCACACGCACACGCACACGCACACGCACACGCACACGCACAAGCACACGCGCACGCACACGCATATGCACACGCACACGCACACGCACACGCACATATATTTTTTCGGTACGATTTACTAACCACATTTGACTAAAAGCACATTTTAATAAGACTCAATTCTGTCATCAACGCCTTTAATGCCGCAAATATTTTGACTTGACTTGAATACGTGACTTGAATATTTTCGAAGTTACCTGAAGTTTTTGAAACCGGCGTTATTGGATACTCGTGTAATATTTTGTTACACTCAGTTTTTTCCTTTACGGCTGCTGAATGATATGCAAAAAGTCACGATGTCGGGTGCGGCTTACGTGTGTCTTTTTACTCCCGCCGCCTTGTCTTACAAGTGGATAATACGATTATCTTTGTTACGAATATATTTCTCACGTTTTGTTTCCTGTCAGACGCTTCGAATTTGGGGCGGAAATTGTCCTTTTATACTGTTTCTTTTACCATCTGCAACCTAATGTAATAGAAGGTTGTATATGGAATAAATCCAATCCATTATATATAACCGACAAAAGATTATGAGGGGAGCTTTATTATCTTACGAAACAAATGAAGGCGTGTTCATTTAGGTCCTAGTCATAGCTGTAAGGAAGTGCAGATGCGCACCAAATCCTGTCGGAATCCTGACGTTTGAGATAGCGATAAGTACGGAATTTGACAGTTAGACGATTGGAATCGTTCAGGACTTGGTGCGGTTTGATGCACCTTGAAAATAACAATGGTTTTCAATTGTTATTTTGAAGTTCAGGACTGAGGAGGTTAATATAGGAGCTGATTAAAGATTTGAGTTTAGGCTCTGAGGAATGGTGATTAAATACATAAGAGGGTAATAATAAAAACAATTATTATTGCAGTCAACGGCTGTTTCAATTTTGAATTTTGTGTTGAATATCGGTTTATTGGTGCATGTGGCTACCTTCTCGTGGCTATCATCTTTGGTACCTACACTTTAGTCGCCATCATCAATCTCACACAGCGACATCTATCATTCACCAGCCACCTCACTGGGAGTTCATACAAACTGGGGCGTTGCATAGCCGTTTTCACGCTGTAGTGGTGTTCCTAACATTATTTTTAAGGCAGACACAAGGGTGGATAGTCAGGAGTTGATTGCCGTCGCGGAGGGTGGAGCCCTGTAAAGTCTCTTGCACATTTGTGGCCAGTCACATCACATGCCCAATATTTGTTTATTTTGCTTTTTAAGGTGCTTTTCAACGAAACATATTTTTTATTTAAAAGCTTCTACTACTACTTATATTCTGTTGTCCCACATCAGGGACATAAGGTCTTTATAAAAAAGTCTTCACGTGCTGCGGTCTTGAGCGGCGACTTAGAGGTCTTCCTATCCCAACCCAAGTGTTAAGATTAATTTTATGCTGGTCAAGAAAATCCAACGAGCCATATAGAACGCTCGCAGCACACGCCAAAAGCGCGCACCTGGTGCAATGCAAGCAAGTGTGTGTAGCGCTCGCTCCAATCTGTACACAGCTTGCGTCCCCGCTGCGAATGCCCCACTTGAGGGAAATTACACTTCACAGTGCTGCCTCTATATCGGATGTTTTGTGTGCGCCCCGTGTCGACCTGCATCACTCAGAAATGAGTGCAATCTTGAATCTCGCGCTTTCGCCTACACAGCACTGCACATAGTTTGCACTCTCCTATCTTTTGGAGACGTGAAGGGTTAAGAGTAGCATTCAGTGGGAGGCAATGATTCAAAAATATTCATTGGCTTTTCATGCGTGAAATGTTTTATCACTGTTTAACGAATAGCAAAGCAGCACAAAATGCAACACTAAGCAAATGTTTATAGTCCATTGCTAGTAGCAAATATGTTTTTTCACACGTCTCTTACTCATTCAATTGAGACGTGAAATGAAATAAAAATCTATCGCTTGGCGGCGGGAAAAGCTCACGGGCCTCCCGGCACCAGGCCGCAGGGTAAAAGGTAACAGGATATAGAGAAATATTTTCCGTTTAACTAACGTCACACGGAGCTCTAGGTAACACGATTTGAAATTTATTTCCCAAGATGCTGACTGCCGAGGCGACGTGGACGATTATAAAGGATCTATAGCAGCTTCGCATGGCTCGATTCCCTGATCGCTATGGATTGGGTTCGTTTGTACATGAAGCGCCCACATAGAATACATTTCACAGCTGTTTATCACACTAAATAAACTGTGCAACAAAATCGGGATTCGGTTTTATTTTGACTATTTTTTTTGAGCTCGATTGCACCCCGACTTTCATCTACGGGGACTATCAAATTCTCGATAACGAAATTGAAATGTAAGCGATCATTCGCTAGTAAATAGCAAACGGGAATTTATCGTACGATTTCCATGATAGCACCCCGACAACAGCCTGAAGCGTTGACGCGAAATTGATTCAATGTGCAAGTGAAAAGCGGACGTGCCCCGATGATGGCACGGTTTGATTTTATAGAGGCATCACGGATGCGCTACTGCGAGGTAAAATCAAATGACGACATCGGTTTTTGACCGAGGAAAGTCTACATAGAGCATCTGTGATACGTGTGTTATTATCGCACTTAATAGTAGTTTAATAAGAGGATCATCCTATGTGTTCTGCTCAGTAGACAACCTCATATTAAAGGCGTGCCTTCCCCTCTATCTATGGCAGTTATATATCTGCCAATTACTGGGTAACGCGTGGAGTTGCAGTGGGCTAAATTGGTTCCTTGACTTGGTTGAGTCTGTAGCTGCCTAACGGTATAATTGAAACTCGGTAAACTTAGGAATTGGGTACGAGCGCACTATTTAAATATGTAAAGCGGCGCTCCACACTGCACTCTATGTATTTTGGTTGCGATTTATAGACGCTACATCGAGCGTTAATTTACCAACGTTATTCCGGAAACCGGTGGCTGGGAATGGCTGATGACAGTGAGGAGTGGAGAGCTAAAGGGAACTATACAGACTAATTAAAAAAAACATCCCGAAGTCCACGAATTTTCTGCGCCATTCATTGCAAACATTTTTTTCCTATGAAAACATACCAGGGAAATAAACGGATACTTTTCTATAGCACATTTTTTCAGGGAATTTGAATTTAAAAAATTTGCAATAATTTTAAAAAGAATAATTTTTACCAAATATTATTAAGTTAAGTTTTTATTTATGTTATGTTTTTCGTGCAATAACAGCCCTATCACACTCGCGATTTGAAGAAGAAGAAGAAGAAGAAAGACATTTATTATACCAACCAGATACATTACAGAAACAAAATAAGCAGATAAGTAACATAATATACAAGCCAGCACGCCGCGAAGACGCCGAGATGACGCTGCGCCGTCGCGGCGATATAGTCGCGATTACCACCCTCGACGCTATTTTGTAAAATCGCGTGCAAGGGTGGTAATCACTTTATTCATATCAAAGATACGTGGGTAAGCGGACTTTAGAGGCTTGTTCGCCGCGCAATCGCTGCGAAATCGCGGCGAGCTCGCTGCGCTATCGCGTCGCTTTCAAATCGCTTGCAAATCGCTAGTGTGATAAGGCTCTAAGGTAAAACAAACAAACAAACGAACGAACAAACAAACCATCGGGATCTCAAGCAAACGTAGCTATGGTTACTTACGCTCCGCGCCATGAAAACGCTTTACGCGTCCATTGCGTGCTAACATTCTAGATATTTGAATAAGCCAAAAAAAAGTTTATTGCAGCAAAATTGTACGAATAAAGTAGTATGTTTTGATGGCGGGTGTCAGTACCTATTTGAACATCCTATATAAATGATTATACTACTAGCGCAGCGCCGTTCTTCAGTGCATTACAATGTTCGGTTGCATGGTGTTAAGTCGAAAAGCGAATTGCGAGTAAGGTGCATTTATCTCTGGTTGAACGATGAAAGGCTCCATTACGGGGGCGGTCTCCGAAATGCATAAATGCACTTAAGGTGTGCTACTGCCGTTCGTTACTAGCTGTCGGATGTATAAATCTGATATTTTAATCAGTTTTATACAGGGTGCTTCAGCGACGTCCTGTATAATTAAAGGGGTTATTCTACACATTAATACAAACAACTTTTACAATGGGGCCAATCTAAAATCGTGAAAAAAATATCAGCTGATCCTTTTTTAGAGTTCCGTAGTCCGACAAGGAACCCTTATAGTTTCGTCATGCCCGTGTGTCTGTCCGTCGGCGGCCTAGCGCAAAGACCGGTGGTACTACAAAGCTGTAATTTGGTATGTGTATACATATATCGCTCGTAGCCCCGGCTGCCTGAGTGATCTTAAACGATCACGAAGGTTAAGCAACACAGGGCGCGTTCAGTGCATGGATGGGTCGCCGTCTATGCCTAACGCTAGTGGCATTTTTCCGAGCGGTTTCCGTGCTTCGCAAGGCACGTTAAGCTGTTGGTGCCGGCTGCCGTCAATAGATGGCAGTCGTTAAGCCAAGTCAGAGGCCTTAGGGCGGCTTGACAACTTCTGACAGTAGACGAGCCACTAGTCTACAAGCCTCCACCAATCCGGACTTGGCCCCCGTGGTGGAGTATGGCCTATACCTTCCTCAGGGAAGAGACCCGTGACCCTCGGTGGGGACATAATGGGTTGATGATGATGATACATATATATCACGCCGACAAAGTTAAAGAAAAAATGTTAGAAAACATTTTTTGTTACTTTACCTCCCATAACATGAAATGTGGGGATGATTTTTTTTCTCGTATACCCCATGATGTGGGGCATTGTTGGATTGGTCGTTGAAAAATATTGTGGGTAGGGAAGTCCATTTTTTGATTTAGGGTTCCATTTACAAAATATTAAGCTTTAAATCGCAAATTTTTGGCCGAGTAGGGCGTCCCTCCCTCTACTGGCTAAACGGTTAATTGTAGAAACGTGAAAAAATTCAGAGTAATGAATTTTTTATGAATCACATATAATGAACTTAAAAAAAGTATCACGGCCAAGGTGCCTACAGGTATTATACTGTATTTTCTGTAGCGCTCAAACCCAAAGGTTGTTTTTAGTTAGCCGACTTTGTGTCCCACTGCTGGGCAAAGGCCTTCCCCGTGATTTTCTACTACTCACTGTCTTGAGCAATCATCTCCCATCTGGGCCAGAAGGTTGAGAGATCGTCCCGCCATCTCCGCTGGCCGATCACGTCTGCGATATCCGTCGCGTGGAAGCCGTGGAACCCATTCAGTGGCAATTTTAGCCCATCTGTCTGAACCCATACGACTCACTGAACATAAATCATATTGAATGTTTATTTTCCAATGCCTTTTGAAAAACTCACGCACTCTCTGCATCACTACGAACATTGTTGACATTGGAAATGTCTTTTCGTTCGCTCCAGTGTAGGCTCCGATTTCACAAAAAAGTGCGATCCCCTTCTATCTCGGAGAGTTGGGAAGATATGATATTTAAAAAATTTACAAGAGCTGTAAGGTGCAAAAAGAATTATTCGAGAAAGTTAAAAATAAAAAAAGTTATGGCCGAAATAGTGAAAAAAAAAAATTATCGAACATATCTTTCCAAGGAAATTTGTCAACATTTTCAAGCGTTTTATTAGACAACGTATACGAAATTTCAACGCGCAATGTGTTCAAAACATCAATATTTCAAACAAGCGTAGTTTATATTTACTCTTCGTGCCATATGAACGCTGAAAGAATAAAAAAAAATTACGGGCAGAGGACTAACCTGAAAACATGATTTTATTTTCTAGCAACACTTGTGATGAAAAGAAGGATTTTGTTTTGATGTCCAGTATACGTAACTTTCGAGCCGGACGTCAGTATTTTCACACCCTGTACACAATTTTCCCAGTAAACTTTGATCAACCTCATACCTACCTAATGTAATCAAAACGTGGCTCCAGAAGTTCTACGAATCTAAACTTAATCTCACTTATTGGAATATTACGTATTATTTTAATACAAGTAGATGAAGCCGTCAGAAGGGCTCATAGTTTATTTAAATTTCAGTAATAATCGAGACTAAAGTGGGTGGTCGCGAAGCGTCATAGCCGGGTGTTAAGTTTGAAACTTAATTTTCTAGTTCGACAATTTAATTTACTTCGTCAATCAAGATCCGAGAACTTACAACATTAGTGGACACAGCTCGGAGCGTTTCGCTGTAACAATACGGGTAAAATTATAATGGCTGTTATATTTTCTAACCATCCCATTCCTCAACGAATTTCCATTCCCCATTCACAGCGCGTAGGATTTGTTAGTGTCTAATTTAGCGAGTAATTTTCCTCAGCATTATTGGATATCGAGGCCATTTTGACATTGAGGTAAGTGCTGTCTCTAATATATTTTTGTTTTCTGTGAAGGTCGTCTGTCAGGCCGTCTAGACTTGTAGGGTCGCGTATCTAATCGTTCTAGTTTGTCCAAGAATCCTTAGATCAAAGTAGCATGATTTCATTAATTTTAAGAACGAAACGTTATTAAATGATTTTTTATCTCGTTAGTTACGTAGTAAAATTTGGATGATTTCCAATTATGTCAAAAATACGTACACAAATAAATAATTACATATTGAAATTAAACAATAAATTGAATTAGGCAAAGTTAGCAAAGCAAAAATAAAAACAAAAACCTCATAAAACTAGTTTCGTATAAGAGGACCGCCTTTAAATTTAATATTTAATTATTTGTTGGGCATTCCACCACAATAAAACATACAAATTCTGTGATAATATCAAGTAGCTATCTAGGTATATGGCTCAAGATAAAAAGCCCTCTAATAGGTCAGATGAACAGACAGACGGACGTCGGGGGCAACATGTACCGCGGTAGTTTGCTCTATTTGCTTATTCAAAGTTGCACAGTGGAGCAAGCTACACAATATTACCTTAAAGAGTGTTTTACAAATTTCCAAGAGCCCGTAAGAGCCAGTCTATTTAATTAAAAGTTGGCCCCTCGGGAGTCGAACTGGCTGCTTCTTCGCGGGCGTAGACACTGTGCCAACTGTCTACTTAAATCTACTACATAGGATATGTAACCTTATGTATATACATACGATGCACATCGAACTTTGTACTGACAATCGGAATTGAATTACTTATGAGTCTGCAGACACAAAAATGTTTTAGGGGGTTTACTAATGTATTGCCAAAAATCGTTTCCCAAAGTATTACTTCCCAAACTATTTTCCGCAAATTATTACTTGGCAAAAAAACATTTCTCAAAACAACTTAAAGCAAATAAACAGTTAGCAAAAGTTATTATGGCAAGTTATTGTTTACCAAATAAATACTTGGTCAAAATTCATTTTACCAAGCATTATTCAGTCAAAAGTACCGTTTGTCTGTGGGGGTCGCAGTTCTAACCTTTTTTTTTTTTTTTTTTTTTTTTTTTTTTTTTTTTTTTTTTTTTTTTTTTTGACCCAGGAGGAACCCTATTACGGGTACCACCGGCTCGGGGGAGCACGGTGGTTATGTCGGACTCCCCGCCCTGAAAAGGGCGGTATACCGACTAAAACTCCTGGGGTGTTCCTCCGCACTCGCAAGGGACGGGGCCACGGGAACGCTTGCGCACACTACCGCGACCCCGTCAGCGGGCGCCCTTGCGGGCACTCCTTCGGGGGGAAACGTTGCCTCCCCCCTCACTCCGCTGAAGGCACTCCGGAACACATGGAGCGCCTTCCAGCACGGGACCTCTCAATCGAGCGGCGGGTCCCCCGACCCACCGCCCGAAGGCCCCCGTTACGGTGGCAGACGGTTGGCATACGCCCGCCGTCTGCGACCGGGTCTCCGACGGCGAAGAGGGAGCGAAAGAGGATCGTCCTCTCGCGCCCTCTCCGCCGCCTCCTTCTCCTCCATGACGGCCTCGCTGAAGGCGAGGACCGCCGCCCAGGCCTCTTCGCTGCCGACCATCGCACTGACGATGGCCGGCAGCGAGAGGTCCGCTCCAATAGCCGCGGCCAATTCGGCACGCGGCTCCGCCCACGCAGGGCACACGGCGCGTGTGTGCTGCGCCGTGTCCTCCGTCGCGTCGCAGTGGTGGCACGCCGTCGACGGCTCCCGACCCGCTATCCGGCACAGGTACACACCGAAGCAGCCGTGCCCAGTGAGGACCTGCGCCAGGCGGTAGGTCAGTGCACCGTGCTTACGTTCGGCCCAGTCCCGAAGGACGGGCCGAACGGCGGCCACCACCTCGAGGCCGGCGGTAGGTTGCGCCAGCCTCTCCCACCACTCCCGGAAGAGATCATCGCGGGCTCCCTCTCTCCACCGCACGATCCCCTCCGGAAGCGGCACCACACCACTGGCGCGAACCTCCGCGCTGCGCCAGTAGACCGCCGCGAGTACCTCGGCTTCGAGGTCCCACGGCGGGCAACCGGCCAGCACCGTCGCCGCCTCATACGAGACGGTGCGGTACGCTCGAGCAACCCTGGTCGCCATGACCCGCTGCGGACGTCGCAGCAGGGTCCGGTTTGCGGCGCCCAGGGCGTCCACCCATATCGGCGCTCCGTAGAGCGCCATAGAGCGCACCACACCCGCGTACAGGCGGCGACAGCTCCCCCCGGGCCCCCTCATATTGGGGAGCAACCCGGCGAGGGCTCCAGCCGAGGCCACCAGCCTGGTGGCCAAGCGCCGGAAGTGCTCTGTGAACCTCCATCGGCCGTCGAGCACGATGCCCAGGTACCGCATATGCGGCCCGACGGTGATGGAGGCTCCACCCACCACGATCCTCATACCTAGAGGCGGCGCGTTCCGAGGCCCGTGGAAGACCACGGCCTCAGACTTGTTAAGGGCCACCTCCAGGCCCAGGCTCCGGATCCTCCGGACGACTTGGGCCACGCCCGCCGTGGCGAGGAGGGCCGCCTCCCTGTGGGTGCTGCCCTGAGCCGTCACGAGGGTATCGTCGGCGTAACACGTCACGCCGACCCCCCGCAAGTTGGCCCCGCGCAGCACCCAGTCGTAGCCGATGTTCCACAGGAGCGGTCCGAGGACCGAACCCTGTGGGACACCGCACGACATTTCCAAGGCGCACCACTCGTCCCGGGCCGGATACGCAATGGCCCGGTCGACGAAGTAGTCCGCCATGACCCTCCTCAAGTACTGGGGCACGCCGTGATACCTCAGGGCCTCCTTCACGGTCTCCCAGGGCAAGGTGTTGAAAGCGTTCGCTATATCCAGCGAGACCGCCAACACCACCCCGCCCCGCGAGACCGCCTCCTCAGCGATGCTCCGCACCCGCGCGACTGCGTCGATTGTCGACCGCGCGCGACGGAAGCCGAACTGCGCGTCGTTCAAATCGGGACCCACCGATGTCAAATGCTCGACGAGACGTGCGGCGAGCACGCGCTCGAAGAGCTTGCCCATCTCGTCGAGCAGCACGATGGGCCGATAGCCCGACGGCGATTCGGCCGGGCGGCCGTCCTTCCGCAGAAGGACGAGCCTACCCGTTTTCCACGGTCGCGGGAATCGACCCTCGACGAGGCACGCGGAAAAGAGGGACTCCGCCAGGTGTCCCAGCTCCCCCATCGCCAGCACCACGGCGCGCCCCGGCACACCATCCGGACCGGGGGCGGTGTTCTTCAACCGTAGTTTCAGAATCGCCGCCCCAAGCTCTGCCGCAGAGACCGGCGGCACCTCCTCCGGCTCTGTCTCCGCAGACAGAGGCAGAGGCGCCATCTGTGGAGGGCGAAACTCTGCCCTCTGCGGAAACAGTGTCGAGGCAACTCTCTCCACAAATTCTGGCTCGAGACTCCTCGTCAGTGGGGGAGCCCAGGGGCGAAGCTTTTGCCTTACCACCTTATAGGGGCGCCCCCACGGATCCGCGTTCAGAGTCTCGAGCCACTCCTCCCAAGCGGCTGCCTTCGCCTGGGCGATAGCTGCCTGCAGCTCCTTGCAGGCGGCCCTGTATGTGGCATACAGGGTGTCCTGCTCGGCCTGGTCCCGAGTTCTCCTCCTTCTGCACCGGGTGTATTGCCGGCGCGCCGCCACGCACGCTCGGCGCAGGTTGCCGATCTCGTCGCGCCACCAATACACCCGGCGACTCGGCGAAGCCGCCGGCTTTGCCCTTGGCATAGCCGCATCGCACACGCGGCCAAGGGCAGCGACGAGCCGCTCCGCTCCGCCGTCCACATCGGACCCGGGATCAGGCCCAGCCACCCAGGCCTCCACCAGGGCCGCCTCTTTGGCGACCTCCCGGTCAAGCCGCCCCAGCTGCCAGCGCGGACCCTCAACAATAGGGGATCGGCGATCCCCAGCCGGTGCGTCAGGCAATGCGGAGACATCGAACCGTATATACCGATGGTCCGACAATGTCTCCACATCCTCCCTGACACACCAGCCTGTCACTCGGCGTGCGAGGGCGGGGCTCGCGAACGTGATGTCCACAATTGACCCGCCCTGTTGCCGCACGCAGGTGTCCACCGATCCCACATTGAGGAGGACCAGCCCCACGGACACCGCCCAATCTTCTAGCTCCTCCCCCCGCGCATCTGTCGCCGGAGATCCCCACGCCGTTGACTTGGCGTTGAAATCCCCCGCAACTAGCACGGGGTTGGGGTGTGCTTGTCCCACAAGAGCCCCGACTTCCACGAGCATTTGCTCGAAGTCGGCGAGGCTCCTGCTGGGCGGAAAGTACACCCCAATAACTGCAACACCGCCCGTGACGGCCAACACGCATCCGTTGCCCTTCGCAGTGAAGTCGAAGGGACGGGAGCCCGCGGCTGGACGGGCGATGATGGCCACCGAGTCCCCCCGGTCCGACACCCAGTTATCCCGGGTGGGGACAAAGTAGGGCTCAGAGACCACGGCTACTTGAATCAACCACTCTGCCATGCTCTGGAGCAAAAGGTCCTGAGCTCTGGCACAGTGGTTGATATTCGCCTGCAGATATGGAGCAGCCATCTACGCGGCGGTGTCCATGGGATCCTCTTGTAGCGGCGCCGGCCGCTGAGAAGGCTGCGAGGGGACCCTGGGGCCATCGCTGCGCGTCTTCCTCCGCTTTGATTTCCTGCCCTTCTTGGGGAGCGAGGCCGTGCACGCCTTGCTCCCCAAGCGGTGGTTCACCGATGCATCGCCGGCCGCGGCGCATAATGCGCAGTGTGGCTCGGCGGCGTTGCATTGGGCCGCTTTGTGCCCCGGCTGTCCGCAACGGAAGCATAACCCACTGCGGTCTACGCCGGAGCACTTGGCCCCCACGTGCCCGTGGTCAAGGCACCGAAAACACCTCATGGGTCGGGCCTCGAGCAGTTTCACCTGCACCGAGGTCCAACCCACGAGGAGGCGACCCCCGCCCAGCACCTTTTTGGCAGCTGCGACGGGGCAGCTCAACCACATGGAGCCCATCCCGGATGAGCCCCGACTGATCTCCCCGGACCTTATCGCGTCCGGGGTGCAGCCTCCCGCCTTCGCCACCGCCGCGACGGCCTCCACCTTGGACGTCGAGTCGTCCAAACCGGCGATGCGCATCTCCACGCACTTCGCCGGTCTAGAGACTCGAACATCCTCCTCCTTGAGGGACTCCCTGAGCTTTGCGGCCAGGGAGTCCGCTTTATCCGCACTGGCGGTGCCCGGCAGCTCCAAGATGCGGGCACCAGTGGCTGCAGTGCGGAACCTGAGACCCTCGATCCCGAGGGCCGCGAGGTCCACTCGCGCCTTGGCCTCAGCCAACACCGAGGCATATGTCACCCCCCGCTCCCCAGCGCTCGGCTGCAACGTCAGCACGACCGCCGACGAGCGAGGGGGGCGCAACTTGGGCGTCGCAGGCGCCTTTGACGGTGCCGGTGCCGACGCTGTGGTTGGCCTCTTCTTCTTTTGGCCGCGCCGGGCCACCACGTTCCACGGCTCGTCCATGGACTGCGGCGGCGGTGGTAGTGGGCGCGGCTCTCCAGTGGTGGCCTTCGCCACTGGCTTGGGTGTGCCCTTTGCTGCAGGCTTTGGGGCCGCCGCTGGTTGCACCCGTTGTGGGGCACTGGCCTTTTGGGTCTTTGCCCGCTTTCCCTTCGGGGCTGCGGGCTCCTCAGCAGGGCCAGGCACCGGTGTCGCCAGGTCAACAGAGGCCCGGCTGTTCCTCCTGTCTGCGGCCAGGGGCGGCCGCAACCGAGGCTCTGGCAGGAGCCGGTCCTCAATCGAGGCAAACCGGGCGTCCAGCATTGCCCCGAATTGCGACACCAAGCTTCGCCCAAACGCCTCCTCCCTCGAGGTGGACGTTTCCTCCTGCGTTGCCGGGCCCTGGTTGGTCGGCGCCACATTGGTTTGCTGCTGGGGTCTCCTGAGCTCCGCCCGCAATTCGGTGAGCTCCTTGCGGAGCTCCTCCATCTCCTTCTGGAGGCGGGCGTTGCTCACCTGGAGGATCCTGGTCTCCTCGGAGGTGGTGTGGCTGTAAAAAGCCTCCGCCACCTCTTTGATTGAGGCAGCTGCGTCGTTCAGGTACCTCTGGAAGGTGCCCTTAAGGTTCTTAGACCCTTTGGACACCGATTCCACCATCTTCACACTGTTGTGAATCTGGAGCCTCATGTCGGACGCAGTCCTGTCTCTGTCCGGGTCCACAGACGATGACGCTCCCGACTCCGAGAGTCGCCGGGTCCCAAAATTTCGGGCCCGGACCGTCCGGAGCTCGGCGTCCAGCTCCTCCAACTGTTGCTCCGCCCTCAGCTCAGTCTCGACCATCCGACTCTTGGCGAGGTCGCTTCTGGCCTTGGCCAGACCGACAAATTGCCCTGTCGTGGGTCGCCGGCCTTGGGATCTCCGCGGTTCCTTCGCAGCGACTTTGGGGGGGTGCTCCTCTCCCCCGGAGCCCGATTCTGAGCTGAGGGCTAAGCCCTCAGTCCTCCTCTTCCTCCATAATCGTCCGACGGGCACGGTGACGATGGTGGAATCCACCGTCTCCATGCTCGCCGTCGAGCCTTTTCTGGAGCCAGCTTGGCTCCGGTCCGCGCGTAGATCGGTGTCCGTTGGGCATGCCAGATCCGCCATCGATCGGGATCGGGTACAGCGGAAAACGCCTCCCCTCCCCGATACGATTGGGCTTGGGCTTCGCACGACTACGTCCGAAGCAACAGCCAAGCCGTCGGTTGGTGCTGCGACCTCGTCGCTTCTATCGCCACTAGTGGCGCCGGAAGCGACGAAACTACCCGCAGCACATAGCTCACTTGAGGCACTCGGTCTCAAGGAGAAGAAGTCGTTTTTGCCCCCCCCAGAATACGAGGGGCAGCCCGACACCGGATTGGCGCCGGGGAGGGATTCTCCTGCCAAGCAGGTACCCTCCTGGGGTAATTTCTCTTTTAAAACTGACTCCATGATGTAGTTAAAAGCATTTCGGCTATGGGAGGTTACACACGCCGCTTTCCCAACACGGCGTGGGTGCTATTTTTGGGGCTGAAACCCAGGGCCAGCACTGAACCTGCAGGTTTGGTCGCTAATGACTGGTGTACCCTCCAGCCGCTCTTGCGAGCACCTCTACGCCACGTGCCACAACGCAGAGGATTAGGGATTTTTATAGAGGTTGTCTCCTCGCAGCCCGAAAGCCCCCGGTCCCACTCAGTGTGGGATTCCGGGTCTGCCGACGGTGGCCGAAGCCTGCCCGGTAGCTGCGCAAGCGCATCGTACCGAGCCCGTCGCCAAGTGCAGAGCCCGAGATGGACCCCGCTGGACATCCAGCAGCAGGCTGCCACTGGAAATCCCCTCTCCTGGTTTTGGTCCGCGCCGGCCGAGGCCGGTACCCCCCATATCTGGGGGGCGTTCCCCTATCCGCCACCCGGGGACGCGTCCGATGGGAGACCAGAAACTCCACACGGATCGCAGTTCTAACCTAACCTAACCCACTTTTCTGGTAACAGTTCGTGTCTGTGGGGGTCGCAGTTCTAACCTAACCTAACCCACTTTTCTGGTAACAGTTCGTGTCTGTAGGGGGTCGCAGTTCTAACCTAACCTAACACACTTTTCTGGTAAAATAAAACGTTAGCATAATAAACGTTTGTCTTAATAAAACTTGACGCAGTAAAATTATGCGAAATGATAATTTGACCAAATGAATAAAATGCGAAATGAAAACTTGCTAAAGTTTCATTTGGGAAATGAAACTGATGCCATAAGTTTATTGGGAAGTAAAATTTGGCGAAAAATACTTTGGCTAAACGGCGGTATCCCGTTTTAGGGCCCGTACACAAAACTGCGATGCGACGTCACATCGTAAAACTTTGCGAACCAGCGCGACGCATCGCAAGAACTTGATTCGCATCGGCGTTCATAACAGTAATAAATGGATGAACCCAAAATCTTCTTTGTTTCTTTTTCTTGTACCTTTTTAACAATAACAGAAGCGAGCACTTCTTTTTACGATCCATGTCACGACCCAGTTTATAAAATAAGTTCAGTACGATTGACGGTCGTCGAAGGAATGGCCAATAGAATCGTGGAAGGGAGATGCCTTGCCACACGAAATCGCATCGCAGCAATTCATTTCGCAGTTTTCTGCGTAGCGAATTCGCATCGCGCCGATTTGCAGTCTGGTGTACGGAGCCTTAAGCCCTCGGACCGAATTATTTCTGGCAATCAGGCGTTATAAGTGAGTTTCAGGTTTACTCTTTCATGTAAATATGGTTATTTGTGTGTACAAATGTCCAGTAATCCGAGGATGTCATCGCAAGCCTTTGCAACTCAAACGAAAGATACAGCAGTAAAACATCAAAAAGTAGCTGTAAAATCTAGATCTAGATGACGCTAAAAGTGATTAATACTAGCATAACTTTGGAACAAACAAGCAAGGAGTTCTGTAGCTAGTCGGTTTTACGCTTAATAGAAAAACTTGAGGAAATCAGTAAATTGGTTTCAGTTAGTAAGGTACCTAAATCTGGCTTGGACACATCTCTTTACAAATATTTGAAGAATTAAGAGCGACCTACACCTACTCCATTTGTATGGAGTTTGCTTATAATTTACTCAAAAAATATGGTATATTTGAAACAAACTTTGTAAATTAAATAAGAGTACTAAATCCGTAATGATTGAATAAATAGAGAGAATGTAGTTTTATAAAAAAAAATACTCGACATAATTCAAGAGAATTTTAGGTTTTCTATTATTGAATATGTTGAATACATTATTACGTTTTTGTAATAAGTAGGTACAAAGCATTGTTATTATTATTATGGGAGGATAAAAAAGATAATAGTTTCGTCTGACCAAAATGGCCAGACGGACGCCCCCTAGCTGAGGAGTCCAAGCGGCCGGAGGTCAGGGCGACAACGAGAGAAAACGTCGGACTATCTGGGCTGTATCAAGCAGCACCGCCTTCTGCATGATAGCCGGAAACATGCCCACACTGAGTTCCAACCGCCTCAGATGGTCAGCGAGACTGGTTGGAATTAACCCATTCGCGGACAGGACTATAGGAACGATTTCGGTGGACACCACCCCCCACATATCGGTAACCTCGTGCGCCAGGTCCAGATACTTGGTTTTCTTAACCGTTTCGGCTTTCACGAGGTTCTCATCATATGGGACAGTGATGTTGACCAAAAACGCCCTATTCTGCGCCCGATCCACCACCACAATATTATTATTATGGGGGGATAAAAAAGATATTATTATTGTTATTATTATTACTTTTAAAATTTTATTTCAGTCCTGTTATTTGTAAATTAAAACTAAACTATGTATCTATGTTGTTAAATCGTACAGGGCTCTGTCTATTGATATCTATAAGCACTAGATGTAACCAATGCCGATAAGCCGCTTGTCCTAAATCGCGTAGAGATTCTATGAGACAGATTTACGTTAAGTGAACTAGTAAATAATTATTAACTTGATTCGGGAATCAATTACTTGATACATTTTTGTCGGACCAGACCGTCGGTGATGAGCAACTGACGATGCGAGCTCATCTACTCACCATGATTAAGCTCTTCGAATAAGAGCGAAACCTGGCCGGACTCTTCCGTCAAAAATTCAAGTAAGTGATTCCGGAATTAAGATAATAATGCTTACGAAAATTTTTGTTCCAAAATAATAAACAATTTCTTATTTCTTTCATGTCTTGCAACCGGCGGTGGAAGTATTGTGAATATTGCGATGCATCACAAATCGTTGTATGAAGCAGAACTAGCAGGAGCACAGAACATAGCTATTTACTAGTCGTTGTACACTACGAAGTTGGAGTAATAGTATAGACACATTATCATCGCTATTGTTCCCAGACGATAATATTGTTTAGAATAGTCGCATATAGATAGAGTGAGCCCGTTCCATTTTACGACGCCGTAACGGATCAAATGCGGTGGAAGTGATACACCCAGCGATCGTTTAGCTCTTTATTACAACACTAAAAAGTACTGCAACTGCGTCTGAAAGGAATCCGTATACATGTGAAATGTATTTTTGCTCTCTCTACTTATTTTTATTGTGAAATATTTTTTACGAGACGAGACGGGATATTGTAAAATGCTGAACTATACGGGGTCGCGTTTCTAGGTCACTTTTGATAGTTTTCGTTGAAATATTGCGTTACAGATTCTGGTTCAGAAAAGTTCTTTAAAATTTATTCAGCTGTATTTTTAAATACATTGGTAGGCACTTAGTATAAGTCCAATTCTTTTATATGACGAGCTTAGAATAGAAAGTAAGTGTAGGCATTCAACTTGGTTGCTTTCAAAATTGTGTTCAATTTCCTCGTCCGAGTGCCACTTTACAGTTGTTCCGGCACTAGCGACATTGTGTTTTGTCAAAGGAGTAAAAGGAAAATTATAAAGCTACCACGTCCTATTTAAATATATTCAAACGCCAGCGCGATAGTAAATATATGTGAGTTAGTCAAAGCTTCACGATTGTAAACAAAACGTTAAAATAATAGAATCGATTCATACTAGAAAGCCAAATTTGGCATGGATATGCATATTCATCAACTGTGAAGGAAAACATCGTGAGGAAACCTGAGTGTCTGAGCTATCCACGTAACTCAGCACTTAAAATCGCCTATCCCCGGTGGGCATGCGTGGTGATTAAGCCCATACTCTCTCCCTGTGAGAAGGCCTGTGCCTTGCAGTGGGACGTACATAGGCTGCTTTTCACACCGACAAAACGGTAGAGTAAATCTTTAGTAAAAAATTATAGTGTGCCTCTCTTACGCCTAAACTAGGGATGATCTCGTCTACCCTATAGTGTAGGGTATCATTGAAATGGTCGTTTAGAAATATTGTGCGTATACGAAAACCATTTTTTGATTCAGGCATCCGTTTGCAAAATACCTATTAAGCTTCAAAGCGCAATTTTTTGTTAGAGTAGAGCGTCTTTCCCTCCCCACTCTTCCGTCTAAACGGCTGTGTATAAACATGAACAAAATCAGGGCAATAGCACTAACATAATAATAGAGAAATTAAAAGGAAGACTCCTAAGTAGACACCTAAGTAGGCTTTACAAGTTAACGAGTGCATGTTGACCAACTTATAAAAGGAAAACTTCGGACAAGTTCCATTGAAAATTACTTTGATGCAAACCCCTCCTTCTACGGAACACTACACTGCGCGTAGCTCGACATGTACTTGGCCAGTTTTTGGCGTTAAGGTGGGACGATTCCCTTACAAATGATTATTTCCAAATATGTTAAAAAAAAATTACATAATTATACACTGGAATTATGTCTGTCTGCATTAATTAAGATTTTTAATTGCACCGATACATATTTCCTTGAATAAAACTGTAGTTTAATAGGTTAAATAAGATCGATAATGTTTTTGTGGACTAAATTGTCGATCTTAAAAAAAACACTAGTTTACCAGTGTTTTTTTAAGAAACTCCAAATAAAAATCTTAATTAATGCAGACAGATATAATTCCAGTGTATTTTTATGTATTTTTTAACATATTTGGAAATAATAATTTGTATGGGAATCGGTCTACCTTAATGGTATGATTTTTTTTTTCATTTATAGCGCCAGCGAACCTTATGGATCTCCTTGATGGATAGTAGGACAAACACGGTTGATCACACAGTCATTGCGTCTTATACATCAAAAACATGAGATTCATCCGAAATAGTAATGAGTATACACCTGGGTAGATTCCTAGAATGAATGTTTTTGTGAAAAATTCAGTCGTGAAGCTTACCCTGAAAAATGCCTTTATCTAAATTTGTATAATACAATAACGAAAACGAAGCGAGCAAAAAGTAAGGAGTTACTGAAGCCTTTCCGTTTATAAAACAATCTGCCGCTTCCTTGAAAATGACCTCAAACGCCTCAATTTGATTTTCGGACACAACGTCGGGAAGCCTCCGACGGGCCTAAAGAAACAATCTAAAAAGAACGAAAAAAACGAAAGATAAGAAAATTATTCAACTGACGCAAAATGTTTCCAGTGGTTGGCCTCAATTTATTCCTCTCACAAACAGGAGGTAGCTGATTCAATATTGACAGAGGCTCGGCCCAGCCGGACTAGTAGTACAGCTCTATTCCCAGAGCTTCAGGCAGCATCAATAGCAAAGAAAGGAATTGCGGCGCTTTTGCACTGCAATCAAAATACCTTGGCCGCTGTTGATTTCGCAAACATTTAAACGTTCTGCCTTCGATTGATAGAATCATAAAAAGGCAGATAAGTAGACATAAGTTTCAATTCCCGAGGGGTTTGCAACAAAAGAGCCTAATCTGACATCGATATTAATGATACGCACTTAAAGAAAAGTGTAAAAGAAGTGGACAAATTGATTGGTGGCACTGATCCGTCCGATCGATGTACGTCGCCGCCCTGAAATGAACGCAATCCGTCAAAGTCAGGGATAATCCTGTCTTAATGAGTTCAAAAGCGGGAATTGCTCGACGGGCTTACTACTGGCCGCGTCTCACTCAACCCTTGTGAAAGCCTTGATGGTAGGTTAGCGTTAATTCGCTCCAACCACAAATTAACACTAGAAGGCCTCGCGCTACCAACCGCTCGCTTTGATATTTAAATGCAGTTATTTCGGGGCTCGTATATTATGTAACATCTAATGTAATCCGTACGGAACGACTTAAACGGGTTGAATCCGTTTCAGGTAACGTACTTCTTACACTTTATCTAAACTACTCGTCGACGACGTTGCGACTTCCTTACATTATCTTTAGCCCCTAAAATTTCACTCTGCAGGGAACATGTAAATCCCCAAAATTGGAATTAAAAGTGAAGCAAGCCAGGTATTACAGAAAAACGTGTGAGACGCATGTAGAGCAGCACGTCACTTGTTACCCCGGCCGCGTCGCCGTAAGTGTGGAGTCGCCGCCACACACCGCCGACACGCGAAAAGTGCATTAATCACGCGCTGAAAAGACAAAAGCAGCTTTTTATCAGGCATTCCCTTTCCTGAGGGAATGTCTGCACTGTACCTTTTTACATTTTTCACATTTTGTCTTTTGATTTTAGTGTTTTGGAGGTGGAAAATGCGGTGTCCTGTCAAATTAAGTAGTTAGTTGACAAGTAGTTTTTTTGCAATATAAGCATAAGCAGCCTATATACGTCCCACTGTAGGGCACAGGCCTTCTCTCAGGGAGAGAGTATGGGCTTAATCACCAAGCGTGCCCACCGCGGATTGGCGATTTTAAGCGCTGAGGTATATCAATAGCTCAGACACTCAGGTTTCCTCACGATGTTTTTCCTTCACCGTTAGCGAGTGATATTGCTACTATAACTTCACAAACGTACGTGACTTAGAAAACAAAGTCATAGGTACATGCCGCCAATTGTACTGCGATTTATTGAATTTCTGTTAATGAAATCTTTGTGTACAATAAAGAATATTCTATCTATCTATCTATCTATCTATGCCCGCACTGGGAATCGAACCTGGGTCTTCCGCTTCCAAGTCCAACGTTGTACCCACTAGGCTACCACCGACTTTTGCAATATCGAATTACCATAATTGTGCTAGTTATGCACAGGGTATCCTAGATTGGGACAGAATAAAGTGATTGTGTTATGTGGAAGTTATTATTATTATTGTTCCTGATAAAATTAGGCACCGAAACAAAAACTTTCGTAAACTCTTTAATTATACTGCTACAACAGAGAGAATACGGACTTAGTTAATAGTGTCACGCGTTAACGCGTTATTGATTTTATTTTACATGAATGTCAATCGTTCGATGACTCGACTCAGTAAAACTAAGGGCAATAAATCACCGGGGGCGGGCAATTATATTCTGTCACTCAATCTTACTTCGGAAATAATTTTACAACAAAAATACCATTTTGATTACTTTGCGTCGATAACAATCTTATCAATTAACAATTGTGTCTGAGCTATTCACATACCTCAGCACTTGAAATCGCCAATCCGCGGTGGGCACGCGTGGCGATTTAGTCCATACGAAGCCTATAAAAAGAGTAAAGTCAGTAAGATGAAAATTTCAACTCGTATAAGGTACCTACTGAAAACTGAATACATATTCGATGTTTCCACATAATATGTTATTGAAATAACCGTAAAAAGGTTTTTTCAACATCGATGCTTACATTACTTTCATTAAACTGAAGTTTCAAATTCGCTCTTTTTGTTGTTTTGCATACAAATTCGGCGTTTCAAGTTTCAAGATTGTACTAAAATTTTAAAATACCTATTGAGAATTTAAAAATTGTGCCTATTGGAAATGGTCGATTATGAACTTTAATTAATGATACTGAAGAACTCGTTTTCAGGTTTTGCGTTATTTTAATAACACATAGTAACGCTGACCAGAGTTGGTTTGCCACTTGCCACGCACGATCCCGACAAACGCTGACCTGGGCCTCGATTCTGTTAGTGCATTGTAGTATAATGACAGGTACACTGTCGGGTCACGTGACGTGTTTTTTCATACCATTGACGCCTAGAAGGTTTGACACGCGTGCCCGCGTAGACTTAAAGCAGCCATGGAAATGAAATCGCCATGTTCATGCAGTTGTCATGATACTACAATGCATTAACAGAATCTAGGCCCTGGAGACCTATTTTTGAATCACTCGTATGAAATTGTATCGTCGAATGCGACTTAAGTCACACTCGTCTTCTAAGTCGCATGATGTCGTTTTTCCGTATTTTTGAATCGTTCGCCTGAAGTGTTGCCAGTACAATTTGAAGTATTGTATTTTATCCATTTCACGCAGAAATTAAAAAAAAAACCGGAAACTACCGTAACAGAAACGGAACTTAAAACACTGTTTTATTGGCTGTTTAAATAAAAAATCTTTGTCTTTTGTTACAACCAAAACACTACATACTGTCAACCTTTTTTGATTGTTGACACTCAGAATGACAAACAGTACCAACACACATTTATCGTTTTTTGACAATTAATCTACCGATCGCCATGCGAGACGAGTGGTAAGGACCATTCGTTGCAGTCGAGTGATTAAAAAATACGGAATTTCAGATGTCGAACGAAAATCAGTAGAAATCGAGCGCTCGACGCGATACGAGTGATTCAAAAATAGAGCTCCAGGGTTGGTTTGCTACTTGTCACGATCTCGACAAACCTCTTGCGCTTCATTAACATTAATTCATCGCTTCATGCACGCTGGTTGGTTGGTTCATTCATATCATCATAAGTAGCCTACATACGTCCCACTGTAGGGCACAGGCCTTCTCTCGGAGAGCGAGTATGGGCTAAATCACCACGCGTGCCCACCGCAGATTGGTGATTTTAAGCGCTGAGGTATGTGAATAGCTGAGACACCCAGGTTTCCTCACGATGTGTTCCCTTACAGTAAGCGAGTGGTATTGCTACTATAAGTTCACAAATGTAGATAACTTAGAAAACAAAGTCATAGGTACATGCCCGCATTGGGAATCGAACCTGGGTCTCCCTCTTCCGAGTCCAATGTTCTACCCACTAGGCTACCACTCCTTCATATTTTTCTATGAAAGAGTACCCGAAACCCAAAACGTCGATAGTTTTCTTCATAGTCAGAAAAAGGGATTGGTCCCTCAATTTGCTTCACGTTTACGTAATGTATCGCTGACTCAAAATCATCAATCATAATCAAAATCTGTTAATACTTTGGTGACCACAGTAGCAAGGTAAGTTGCGAGACAAGACACCGATTAAGTAGTTAAAATAATAGTTACTGTTATATTATAGCAAATAAAATCCAATTGACTGATTGATTACTTACTTGATGTCGGTGGTAACGTAAAAAACAGTCACTCTCATGTTAGCAGTTTGAATGTACAAACTAATCATTTTAATATCCTTTGACGGATTATCATAATATTATCTTGTTTTATGTTGTTTATGCAATTTTTAGACTTTACAATTGTTCAAGGCGAAAAAACAAAAATAGTCTTTTTCCTGGTAAGGGACGTCTCAGGTGGACATTCATTCATCATCATCAGCCTATGCTTGTCCACTGCTGGACATAGGCCTCTCCTATTGTACGCCACTGAGCACGGTTCTCGGCTACTCTCATCCAGCTCTTGCCAGCCGCTCTGCGAAGATCATCGCTCCACCGAGTCTGAGGACGTCCTACACTACGTTTACCGATCCGCGGTCTCCACTCGAGAACTCGTCTACCCCATCGGTTATCACTTCTTCGGATAATATGGCCGGCCCACTGCCACTTAAGCATGCTAATCGGTGGACTATGTTGGTGACTTTGGTTCTCTGTCGGATCACCTCGTTTCGAATTCGATCTTTCAGAGAAACCCCGAGCATAGCCCTTTCAGCCGCTGAGCGACTTTAAATTTGTGAACCAGCCCTACCATGGTAGGACGCACTGATTAAAGACTTTCGTCTAGAGACTCGTGAAAGACGTGGACATACTTCAACCGCCGAAACCGGCGTGCATGCATGCAACGACTAATGAATGCTGAGGAAGCGAAGTGATCTGTCAGGATCGTGGCAAGTTGCAGTCCCTGGTCTCTGCCTACCCCTCTGGGATACATGCGTGAGTCTGCGTATGTATGTTTGTGTATGTAATCTTTTTAAACTCATTACGTAGATAGAAAATCTGCCTCTTTTCGTGATGCTAGATAACCACGTTTAATAATAACCCAGTCGCTTTATGTTCACTTAAAGACTCGCGCCGGTCGCTAGACTAAAAGAAGGTATTTTTTTTGCTTTACTTTGTTCAGGTGCCTAGTGTTAATCTATATGTATAGAACCTGGGCAATTCAGGTCAAGTGAAAAATGTTTCTTTACCTGTAATATACCTACTAAATTTCAATTGAGGAAATTGTGCTATAAATTGCTAGATATCCAAATGTAACTGGCTATTACTACTTGACTCACCATTCTACTCACTGAAGTATAAATCGGAATGTAAGAAAGATTTTTCACATTGTTTGTCGGGACTCCTAAGGGACAGCTGAAAGAAAAAGGGATCTCTACAAGTGAATACAACGTGATTTACTAACAACTGCAAAAAATGTCCGTGAGCCGCTTACCAACTTCAACTTATGAAGCTGGAACTTTTCTTTTCGCATGAATCTGCCTTGTTTGCCTCCGACACAGACCATTGGCGCTTTATACAATCTATTTACGAGTTCAAAGCAGTCACAAGCTTCGAGGTAAGCACTTATCATTTAAAGTGGACCAACAGAAACATTTCTAACGTTCATGAATTTAGAATCGGCGCACATCTATTTTAGTTCAGCGAGGGACGTTATAAATTTTATGCGCTTCGAAATACAGTTTCATGAGAATAGGAGAATCGGAAAAGTAATAGAAGTGTAGTGAAGAGACGACTCGACAAGTGTTCCGCACAAGGGATGCTTTACGGTGAAACTTGCCCCGCTCGAGGCGAATTCATAAAGACATAAAAACTGCAACTCTATGAGTTATTACCCCTTCGTGATTGATTTATTTTATTTGTTCACGTGGTAACGGTTCGCTGCGTGACTTTTATGAGACTGCACCAGACTTAGAAGTTTGTGCCTAATTTATTTGTATAATGAAACTTCACTTACGACCTTATTTGAAACTTAACACATCACTTTGTGTGCTGATGTAGATGCCAATGGGCACTGTCCTAAATAATGACAATAGTTACAAATGATACGGCATTTTAAGGTATTTACTGATTACTTGTAGTTTTGTATGACTTTCATTCGACCTTCTAACGTTCGCTTCGCATGTGAATGAAGGGTTTAATATTTTTGTAAAAAAACACCAAGATGTTGACATCTCGGTACTCTAAAAAAAGAAAAGATATCTCTTTCTACGTTTGCACAGATTATGTTTTATTTTAGTTTTGTTGGTTTTCATGCCGTACTTCCGGTTTCGTTGACTCTGATTCTTTTTTTTGCTTTAAAAATTAATCAAAGCAGTCCAAGTCGATATATCACTTTTTTGTTTGTTGTTAATACTCTGGTCTGGCTCAGAGCTGTAGGGAAGGAGAACATTTTGATAGGATGAGTGACATAATTGCTACATGGTAAACCCAAATTATTGACTACGTATCAAAATACTGATTATATATTATTATTATTATTATTATTATTATTATCTTAATAATATATGAAAGGTGAGGTTCTGACAAACTCTCTCATCAACTCCCAGCACTAATCATTGGACTTAGAAAGCTGAAGGTTTGCACAGAGTCCTTGATAAGGACGAATTTTGCTAAATTTAACCCCTCAAGGGGTTAAAAGGGGTTCCAAAGTCTTTGAAGTTCAGGAAAAACTCGGAAAAAACTGCGAGACTCGATTCCTCAACTATTTATAATATGTAAGTACCTACAAATTTGTACGGAACCCTCGGTGGGCGAGTACTCGCACTTATCCGGTTTTTCTACCCCTAAGAGGGTGAGAGAGAACACAATAAAAAAACCCGTATTTCACGGTTTTTCAAAATTTTACCCCTAAGAGAGCGAAAAGTTGGTGCGGGGAGTTAAATCACTATTGTCGGATTTTCTTGAAACTAAGTGAAAATACAAATCGATACAATTTTATGAAAGACGTATTTCGCTGTATTTTGAACTTCAGCCCCTACTAGGGTTTAAAGAATACAACACTACAAAATATTAATTTCGGTACAGTCGACAGCACATCAATCTTTATACGCGGGCACTCTATCCAGTTACGTTACAGGCGACTTTGATAAAAAAAATGTAAAGATTGATCTGTTGTCAACTTTACGTATTGTAATTAATAAATACCTAAATCAATATTGTCCTGTATTGTAACGTACCTAAGTCGAGGAATTTATCCTGAAAATGTAAGTTGGGCTTGAAAATGAAACCACAGATGGCATGTTGTTATAACTAGGTATATTTCTCTCAACCTTGAACGCGGCTAAGCAGGTCAGTGATAAGACTTATTTTTACTTCAGTTGTAATTCAGAAGACTTCATTAGGACATAAATACGTCTGCGGGGGATCAAAAAAGAAAAGGAAACGTAAAATGAAATAAAAACTTTGTAAATCCCGTCTCAGAATTTCACCCTTGACAGCACAATAGAGTGTGTCTCTCGAAAAACTCGATGCGAGAAAACATGCGGCGAGCGAAGTTTTTACGAGAAAATTTTAGACATAAATTACGTCACATACGGTCTTATCCGCCATTATTTAGTCACCGCGCCTGTTTCTGCCTGCTTGTATCTTTTGCCATGTTTGTGAAAGTGTTTTCATTTCTCTCCTGGACATTTTGTTAGTGTAAGTACTACTACCACTATGCGTGTAAGTATTAGATGTAACTCTATATTAGATGACTGCACGCCTTCTCTCAGAGAGAGAGAGAGTGCCCGCCGCGGATTGGCGATTTCAAGCACAGATGTACCATGCAGAGCTATATGAACATCTCAGGCACTCAGGTTTCCTTACGAAGTTTTCCTACACGCGTTTTCCTTGACAGTTAGCAAGTGGTAATGCTTATAAATTCAAAATGTTGTTCACTTTTATTGTGTTGTAAAAGGGCAGTAAAGAAGGTGCTAAGAAAATTACTGTGATTTCTCACGTAATTGATAATATTAAGTTCTCTGTTTTGATTTCTTAATTAATTTTATCTATCGTTAACGGTGCCTCGGAAGTGTTGTGGACCGTCTGGGAGGTGCAGAAGCTGACGTGGAGGCGCGCATCAACAAAGCGCGTGCAGCATATGCGCAACTGAAGCCCGTGTGGACTTCCTCAGTCATTACTCGGCGGACCAAAATCAGCATGTTCAACTCCAATGTCAAGTCAGTTCTTCTGTACGGATGTGAAACGTGGCTGGTCAAAAACCACGTAACTAATAGACTGCAAGTGTTTTTAAACAAATGTCTACGGCGCATACTCGGTATACATTGGCCACGAACCATATCTAATGCAAGATTATGGGAACTGACAGACCAAAAGCCCATCAATAAGGAAATCCTGCAAAGAAAATGGCGATGGATTGGACATACCTTGAGAAGACCCCACAACCAGCTGGCCAAACAGAGTCTAACGTGGCAAACTTCTGGCAAGAGACGGCCGGGCCGCCCACGTACTACCTGGAGGCGTTCCGTTGAGAAAGAGGCTGCTTCAACGGGACTCAATTGGAACGAGTTAGAAGTTGCCGCACAAGACCGCGAGAAATGGAGATCCCTTCTACGAGCCCTATGTCCCTGATAAGGGATAAGAGGAAATCATCATCATCATCATCAACGGTGCCGATGGTACAATTATGTAATTCTTGAAATAATAAAGAAATCTGTTTAATTGTCATTGTACTACTGTTTGTTTATCTCGCTAAACAAATAAATAATTATTAACGAATCATTTTAATAAAGTTAACAAAATCCTGTCTTTCCTTCACACAATAAGTAAAACTTACTATGATGCAAAATCTTGCGATTTACTCATCTTATAATTGTCGCGCGGTTAGCAATATATACTTTTTTTTCATTTTACCTTCTTGTCTTCGACTAATATAAAGCCATTGAAATACCTTAGGAGATTTAGGACGAGATGATCTATCAAATGAATGGCATAGGTAAATGCCTAACTAATAATGACGCTTGATTACCCCTAATATGAAGCTCTGGTTCATTACTAAAATTCACTGCCATATCTATTTCAATTCACATCGAGAGCGCTTTCATGCTATTAATAACATTATCGGATCTGGAGGCACGGTATTGCCCCCGCCAAGACGAGCCAAGCGAAGCGCAAGGGCACTACTACCTTTTCTCGAAGCGCTTCGTCGTTTTAGGGTTCCGTACACAAAGGGCAAAAACGGAACCCTATTACTAAGACTCCACTGTCCGTCTGTCTGTCTGTCACCTGTAGCTCATGAACCGTGATAGTTAGACAGCTGTAATTTTCATATATGATGTATTTCTGTTGCCGCTATAACAACAAAATACTAAAGACAAGGATAAAATAAATATTTATGGGGGGCTCCCATACAACTAACATGATTTTTTGTCGTTTTTTCTCGATATTTGTGTCTAATGTTGTATAGATAATGGTACTGTTACCACCTTTACCTGTATCACCTTCCCCTAGAGACTTTATGCATGGGAAAGTACTGACGTGTCAGTCAGTCAGTCAGAAAGTACTTTCCCATGGCATGACGCAAGACGACTCGTTTTTTAATTCAATATCTGGGCTTGTGAAAGACGGTCGTCTCTGTTATTCTATTTCTATTGTTCAATTTCATTATTTCAACTTCTAAATAAACGTGTTAAGAGAAAATATCTTATTTTAAAAAGATTCTTCTGACCCGCCCCGTAACAGTACGGAACCCTTCGTGCGCGAGTCCGACTCGCACTTGGCCGGTTTTCTTTTGCAAGCTCAAAACTTGGGTTTGATATGATACCAATAGTGGACTTATTAAACATATGAAGTTGCATAGCTATTATACTTCAGATTTTATTGATATCTAAAAAACCCCGATTTCGTCACTGAGTCACTGATGGTCATCAAAATTCATAGGGTACTTCCTGAAGTCCTAGAAAGCTGAAATTTGGTATAACAGGTAGTATTAGTACACAAATAAAAAAAAATCCAATATTTGGAAGCTTTACTCCGCAACCCCTTAAACTAGGGGATGGACGTTTGTACGAGACTTCCGCAAATTTTGATACTATAGATTTGAAAATTTATATAGGGACTGCATGTTATAGTCAAAATATGTGGCTTAGGCGTTTCGCGTGTAGTGGCTCTACATGAGATCTCAAAAGTTTTTGTCAGCACGAGGTATATGCTCTCGTCTTGGCAAAATTTTACATGAAAATGTTTTTGGTAGCATCGGTATTACATAAATGCGAACGTTTTTCTAGGTCAACGGCTTTTCGGTGAAATATAAAGCATGTGTAGTTTATTGACAAGCTCTTGGGCTCCGGGGCAAAAACTAAGCACTTACCGTCCGTTTTGGCAGTCCTTCGGGACATCGATAACAAAACTTGCAGCCGCTCTTATTCGGACGGATATCTTTGATTTTATGAAAATTCCTAATTCTATAGGAAGAGCCGCTGGGTCTACATTGGATTTTAAATTTGTTTGTAGTTCTATATTAGAACTAAAATATATATGAACAAGAACGCACCCTGTGCACCAAACTCCTAAATAAAGATTTATAACAAAAACTAATCCCGGGCCGCGGCCGGTGTTTCAGTGGCGTATATTTCCCTAAATACAACTTATCAACTTCTAGGTAAGGGACACATCCCAGGCAGGATATACGTCAGCCAAATAGGAGATGTAGTAGCGAAGGGCAAGATAAAAAGTATCCGAGACTGGCGTGCGTGCGTGCAACGAATACTGAATGTTGTTGAAGCGAAAGAGGTTTGTAAAGTTGATCTGGGTCAGGATCAGGATCATGGCAAGTGGTTAACCCTGGTCTCTGGGATACAGGCGTGAATTTATGTATGAGTGTGTGTGTATTACTTATCAAAGTAAGCATGGACGGCGGCGTGCCAAGCCCTAATCGTAAAAAGTGCCTTCGACGCCAACAAAAACTTTTGTACACTATGGACTTGTAACGAGATTCGAGATGTGTAATAAATTGCCATTCTTATGTTGTACCAGAAAGCGAAAATATCTTCGGGAAAAAACTTTTTAGGTAGGTTTCCTACTTCCGAGTCATCGACAGGCTGGCATGGCAGCAACTGAATTGTCTTTACAATAAAATCCCGCGCACGGACGCACCTCGAGGGTCTGCGAAGTTTTAACGAGGAAATAGTGACCGTAAATCACGGGAAATTCGCCCTTATTGAATTTCCTTTCGGCGGTGAGCCGGTGCTCCCAGCTTCACTTTTTTGTTTCAAATGGACGCCTAAAGACACGTCCATGTTTTTGTTGCCTTTCGTATAAGGATGAAGAGGGCCTGATTATCCCTGTATGTATACCTACTTACTTATTTTATTTTCACTATTTCTAGTATCCTTACTATTTACGTACAAACAGCTAGGTTTGTTCATATAAATGTTCGGATATTGTAATTCGACTTGGTAACAGAGTGTAAATATTCGTGGTCGACCGAGTTACAATAAAAGCAGTGGAGTTCGAAGCTGAGTTGGTAAACTTATCAGGTTATGAAAATTTCCGAATTTTCACTCAAAGCAAGGAAACTAACTATTCGGGGAAAGTTCGTGTCCCAATCAGACTCTTTAGAAGTTCGCGCCGTGCTAGTGGGACTACGCAATCTGCTAGTTGTGGAATAGCTTACAACATAAGGCTTAGATCATGGCAAGCGGCAACTTCTGCCTAGCTCTCCGGCATACAGGCGTGACTTTATATATGCATATGATTGGTATCTTGACCTATAATTGTGTAATAAACTTTCGGTTTGATGACTATTATATTTAAAAGTATCTTTAGTGCAGTCAACAGCATATTAGCCTCCATATTTTTGTTTCTAGCCCACCTGTAACATAGACGAGTGTGCATGCACTTTACTTAGAGCTACTCGTATCTTATGGTTACGGGTGACTTTGCGCATAAAACGTAAAGGTTAATACGAGTAATAGAAAACTGAAGTCATTCAGCATTTGTGCGAATGTACAGGTTGATGTGTTGTCGACTGTATAAATGTACAGTTGACAGCACATATGAAGGTATCTGCCGGGTCTAATATTATACAGGAAAAGATAAATAGAGAGAACGAGATAAAAAGGGAAAGGGAAAGAAAAAAGGTAAGAAATGCTATGATTGTCCTGCTGGACAAGCGGGTTGGTTATAAGCTAATTTTGTACCCAGCTAGTCGTACTTAACCGTAAATCCATAGAGAAATATGAACCTAAACAGACGTTCTGTGAAATAACTAAATACATAAGAACTTTTTAAAACCTATTTAGAGGCTAAAAATTCCACCCATGCCGGGACTTGAACCTGTGACCTTTGGCTAACCGTGCCAGAGGTCGCGGGTTCAAGTCCCGGCATGGGTGGAATTTTTAGCCTCTAAATAGGTTTTCAAATTTGTCCTCAGCACGGGTTAGTGCAACAAAAAAAAAAAGAATATAATCAAGTAAGAACTTATTCAGACTGAAAGCAAGGTAACACTGGACCGTTTTTAATTTCTCAACGCAAAACGCTCTTTGAATTCCTTTCGCCATGAGCATGAGCATGCCCAACGAAACGTTTACACTTTGCGTTTTACAAATATTACTTCATGCACTTTAATAACATTTATTTTGAGTGAAGGCGAGCTAGCCTGAATCAAAATAATGAGGTGGTGCATGAATTTACGCAGGGAACGTACAAGTATTGGCTTGCCTAGACCTCGGGAATATGCCGCCGCTTTTTGAACGCGGTGGACCGTAGCGCACGCGCCAGGAAAATGTTATGATACAGTAAACGCGCAGGCGAGTTAGTGCCACCGCGCTAGAAAAAACGACCTGCAGAATGAGTAACAGCGAAGAAATTAAAAATCCTTCAGATTAATGGAAAACGTGAGGTTGGCTCCGGCCGCCCGCCCGCCAGCCCAGCTATCTACGAGTACTAAGTGCAAACATGTAGAGGGAATTTATCTCAAAAACCCACCCCCCTAGACTCCACACTTTGAGCTCTAGCGTGGACTCGAAAAATGCTATTTGTATTTTGTTCATAAAACCGACTAAACATTTTAGAAGTTAGGAACGATGCCGTGACAGCATTTCGGTAGTAAATCTCGGCGGTGTGTGGGACTCGCTATCTGTTGTGACATATTTGGCAAGAGACTCCGCAACTCAGTGGACTAGAAGCCAACTGTGATAACACTTCTTGCACATACCTCGGTGTTGTGTTTGTCACGCGTAACACGCTATCTCATCGGATGGTTTAGGATTAGCGCAGTTCTGTTAAGTTCGCTCTGCGTACCAATAGGTACTCTAAATAGCATTAAGGGATTAGTCGTAAATAATACCTTAAAAATAAAAATTACATTGCGTCAGTCGAAACCCAAAATGGATAGAATTGTCATGACTGGCAACCCCAAAACCCGAAATTTTATTTCCTACAAGTGTAATGTGAATCAGTAACTCTTACTCGTACAATATGGAGAGTTTCCACAAATACGTATGATATGAATATATACATAATATTGTAAATTAAACACGCGAACCAGTAGTCATGCGCCTGTTCAACCTTAAACGAATACCATAAATCGATTCATGAACCAAAACAGTTTACCGGGTGAAATATTCCTTATGCAAGCTTCAGTCCTTCCTACAATACCGAGGCCTTACAGACTTAATTCAGCTTCAGTCATAACACGAGGCTTAATTGACTTTCAGCAGATTTGAATCAACATGACTCGACGGAAATGCCAAATTTTAATTAATTGATGTTGTTGTTTTTACTACAACAATGAATTTGTTTCGTCCTTTGGCTTCTCATTTTCGCGGCGAAAACGAGGTCAAGAGAAACGATTCACGAAACTTTCGCTGTTTCTTCCACTGTTTATTAAAATTTCGAGACTAGCACTAAAGTTTGTTTATTCGTACTTTCATTTGTAATATTACCTTGTTTACGCTCCCTGTTTTGTAGTAGAAATATTAAGTATTCGTCTCAGTGAACGCAATCGTAAAAAGTTTTGTATTATACCCTTCGTCATATAATAATCTGCATAACCCATTACACGAATGCACATCAAACTTACTGAACATGTAGTGGGACATTTCTGTTGATATTTAGAGGTAGGGGTAATAAAGCAATTTAGCTGACGTCGCTAAGCTTGAGTGGCGTGGCGAAGCCCGCTTGCCATGAATAACAAGAAGGGGAGAGCCTGCCATTGGAGGCTTTATGGCCGAAGAGAAGTCTTCCATTCGAGAGCTCTAAAGCAGCCTCGTCTCGCGATTGAAATAGCGCCGTCGTGCTTTCACGCTTCGAGTGTAAGAGAGATGAAATATACTTCATCAATATATCGCCTCAAAGTGTGTTTGAATAAAGCTCGAGAGAGCGTCCGTTCATCCTCGTAACTTTGTCTAATCTAATCGAATAAAGAATCAATAAAAAGGGCCAATTTTCACAATTTAAAATCGATGAGTGTTTCGTCGGTAAAGATACTTTGAAATGGTTCGCGGGAAGTGACTTGATTAGCTGTGTAAAGTTCCAATTAGTACAACAGCTTGAACAGGTAAAGAATAAAATACAGCGATGCCCCTATATGACGGCATTAGTTGCTAATAATTACAGCACTAAATGGCAACGAGCACGTCCGAGTACTAAATAAGGCGAAAGCGGTTTCAAGTATATGTCATGCCTTATCATGTTCCTGCGGAGCTCGTTTAGTACATAACTAATAGCCAACAAGCTAAATCTAGACTGCAGCGTTATCTGACTGGACAGTCGACTAGGATAACCAATGAGCGGAATTAATTTTCTGATCTGGCTATGAGATATGAAATAGATATATCTGACTAAGCGGTGAGCTTGGCGATTTGTAATGATAGATGCAACATGCAGGTGTTTGTAGATTGGACTAATAAACAACAGGCAGTACTGAATTGATATTACTACATTTAATAGATCAGAGCAGAGACGCAGAGACTAATGCTTACTCCTAATTACGGCGCCACTTATCAGATTGTCTTACTTATGGTCTTGCCAACTACACTGTGAAGTCGACAGCACATGAAGCATACAAGCGCACTCCAATCACTTACGTTAAGACCGACATTGCAACAAAAACGTAAGTGTTGATCTGACGACCTCGTGGCGCAGCGGTAGTGCATCTGCATACCATGCGAGAGGTCCCGGGTTCGAATCCCGGCTGGGGACAAAAAAAAAACCCCAGGTCTTGGATGTTTACATGTTTGTGATGTCGTTGTTTCTGGTTCCCACGACACAGGGTATCCTAGTGTGGGGCCAGAAGCAATGTATGTAAATGTTTATGTTTATGCTGTCGACTTTACAATTATAAGCATTTAAGGACCTTACATTGAACTTATGCTGCAGGCAAAAAGTCTCCAGACACATAAGCAAATCAAAATGGTCCATCCTATAATATCCGAATTCGTTTCCAAGAAAAACCCGCATCGTCAATAAATAAAAGTGAATAAAACCGAGACCGCATGAATCAGATAGACAGCGGCTGGCCGTTTTAGCGAATAAAAAAGCTCCAAAAAGTGCCGTTCAAATGTCGGCGAACTAAAACTTTAGTGGAATCAATCGATTAAAGAGACAAAGTATTTGTCAAAAGAAGTTTTATGGTCAAAGAAAAATATTTTTCGCTGTCTAGGTGACTGAGAACATTCAACATTCGCAAACGAATGTGCCTAAATGCACTCAGTTTGCTTAACAAGTCCTAAGCGTTCTAAGGTTTCTCTCATAACAAGCAAGGTGCGTCCAAAGGTAATGATTGTGAAGGTGTGAAAAGTCCAATGTGTCATCTTAAATGCGATGTGTTTACTTAACTTTATAAACTTGACAACCATATTATTAACCACGTTATCAGCTAACAACAAGGAGCATGGTTGCCGAAATATCTGGAAAGATGGTAAAGCAGTAAGATTTTAAATATGCTTATTAGTTTCACTCTTAGATTATAATATAGTGTTGGGTTTCAAAAATATTTTACTTGAAGGTTTTCTTGAAAATTGTCTTCTTACGCTAGACTAAAGTAAGGCCATCGAAACCAGATAAAGAATGTAAACAAACTTTCAGGGGTTCAAAACTTTTTATTATAACAAATTATTTGGGTAATTTTTTTTTACTTCCTATTCTAACTGTCGCTATCTGTATTACATGAAGATGATTATTATGATGATGATTTTAATGATAGACTTATCGGCCGGCCGCCGTCTGTACTCTTCGGTTAAGAAGTATCTGTGCAATTTCCTTTTGTATGTACAATAAAGTGTTCTCTATCTATCTATAATTCGTCAGTAGAGTCCGGTGTAAAATACTTCTGCTATAAATAAAACTATAGCGGGTAGGTACTCTAGGTACAATTTCTCTAACATGCGTTGAAAGATTGATCGTTTAAAGAAAGTTCTTTGAAAAAAATTTGGAATTTTCGACTATTAACATAAATAAGTTTTTTTAAATAATTTAGCTGTTTTGGTGAGTTTGCCCAAAAAGTAATGGAAGATCCCAATAGGCAAAACCATCACTTTTTGGACAAACGCATGAAGCATGCTAAATTATTTTGGTTTTTTTTGAAGAGAATGCTGAAAAAAATACTGTTTTATTATCGCGGGTTGTTTGAAATTTGTTTTAGAAGCACAATTTAGTATGATACAGTATTAATTTAAAATTTAAATATTAATAATCGAGGATTATTTGGACTTCCGGCCTATGGCCTTAGTTGTTTTGTTGTATATAGCAACCCAAGACCATGATTTTATGAAGATTATGGGCCGAGGAAAAATGGGGCAGCCCAAATGTTGATGATCATCTCTACTGGCAGCTTTCCTGTACCACGAATCAGGTGACGACAGCTGTCGTCGAGCAACTGACATCATTATTGCGAACGAGAGATAAGGACAGATATAATAATAGCTGCCTATGGCAATGTAACTTATTAACGGTCAGATTGTTTACATTCTTTATCTTGCTTCATTGGCTTTACTGTAGATATGCTTCATATTGATCTGTCGGATGTCTCTATGACATATCGATTGTCTTTAATCTGTGCTTCCGCTTTACTTCTGTCACTTGTCTTTTTTTCTTTTTAACCTGTGCTTTTGTAGTCCGATCCGGTGCCACGTCCGGTGCTATATAAATCTGTTATTATAATAGTTATCTATTGTGATCGTCTGCCACTCAATTCAAATATCAATTATCTCTTTATATTAGTGAATAATACACACGGAGTAATTGAGTATCTAATATACCTCAATCGCTCAAAACAAAATTATGCAACGTGTTTGTTACAAGGATGTTTTTCTTGGTTTGTTACCAGTGATGACTTATGGCACTGAAACGTGGTATCTCACTTTGGGCCTCATAAGAAAGCTCACGCAACGAGCTATGGAAAGGGCTATGCTCGGAATTGATGAGATCCGATGAACGAAAGTCTTCGACATAGCCCAGCGGATTAGTAACTTGAAGTGGCATTGGGCGGGGCACATAGCACGCGGAACTGATGGCCGATGGGGCCGAAAATTTCTCGAATGGAGACCACATATCAGCAAGCGTAGCGTAGGACGACCAGCCACAAGATGGACAGAAGACCTCATCCAAGTGGCAGTAAGACGCTGGATGCAAGCCGCTTCTTTCTTTCCGCGCCGCCGTCTTTTTGGAAATCCATGGAGAAGGCCTATGTCCAGCAGTGGACTTGTGGCTAAATGATGATGATGATGAATTAAATGCCTGGTGTATTTTTCATCTACCATAGCGCACATAAGCCTAAATCTGCAAAATTTTTCACTTCTTTTAGATACGGTAGTGTGTCAAGCCAAGTTCAACAAAGAGACGTACCAGCCGAGTGTTATACTGTATATTTCGTCTCATTCAACTTTTCTCTATGTGTAAACAAGATGCATACAAGCCTAGGTCGCCTAAGTCCTAGGTCGTTCGTGTATCTCATTGATTCGAGGAATCAGCCGCTGATATTTATCACTTTCTTGATTTGATAGTTTTAAAAAAATGTTTTGTGTAGACACAGACAAAATCTGAAATGAAATATACGTCCTAAAACAAGTATTGTTGTTAATGACAAACTAATGCCTATTTCAGGTACTAAATCAGGAATGACCGCATTTTCAACCTGTTAGATCATGACCTTGAAAAGAGCAATTAAAAACCATTGTTATGGTGGCCCGATCGGGTCCTTTAGTATACTACAGATTAAGGTGACCCAGGATTCTGGAGTCGGAATCTAACTATCACTTGTATTTTTTGTATTATTAATCGTTTAGTACATTACCATAATCTATTGAAGCTAGTTAATGCATTTTAACCCTTGAATAATCCTAGTAGCAAAGATTGAGATCCGAAGGAAGTGAGGTTATTTTCAGATGATTTCGATTTGTCCACATTTTTTAAAAATATAATTGAAAGAAGTTAAATTTGCATAATAAATAACTCTATTGAGTGGGCGCTGATTTAAACCTCTATTTCCCCGGAAATGTCCTCAGAAGCGTATTGTGCTTTTAGCGTAGTTATCAAGTCGGTACACGCAAACCGACAATCACGCGCCCCCGGAGCACGATGAATGCAGTAGATCAAAAACTCTTTTAGCACTTCAATAATAGAGCAAATTCAACGTTTCCACCGACCATTGTGTGTTTTCACCTCTGTTCGGTAAAGTTCCTAGGTGTTTACGTTTTTATTCGTGTTAGATTAACGTTAATAGCTGGTTCCTTTCTTGGTATTTTGTTGAATCACCTCGTCGCCTGTGAATCGAGGTTGGAATGTTGCAGATGTTTTCGAGTTTATCGATAATTTGCTACAAATGAGTTACGTAAATACCTAATTGATAAGTCTTTCACTGTCTGTAATAACATTGCCAGTTATAATTTCCTGTTTTAAACTCAAGAACATACAATTGAGAATGTACATTGAGAAACAATGTATCATAAGTTGGAGATCTGTCCCACAGGGTCTTTCCTAGTATGGACTCCGGCCTCTCACTTAGGAATTAGTACTGATTACTCAAATTGTACCTACTACATGTTCTGATACCTCTGTGAGAAGGAAAAAAATCAATAATAAATCAATAACTTACTTTGTTTTCTATGTTACGTACATTTGTCAACCTATGGTAGCAATACCACACCCTAACGGCGAAGGAAAACGTGAGGAAACCTGTGCCTGAGGTGTTCACACACCTCAGCGCTTGAAATTGCCAATTCGCGATGGGTACGCGTGGTGATTAAGCCAGTACTCTCTCTCTGTGAGAAGGCCCGTGCCCTACAGTAAAGCGAACATAGGCTAGTAAAAAAAAAATACAGACTTAGGAGGTTGAATTTTATTTTTATTTTGTGTGGATTCCGGTTTGGCTACTTTGCTGTGGCACTATCTGATATGCAATGCTTAAAAGCATGTACTAGTGTTAAATAGACAATACATAATTCTATGGTGGTATGTGTGGTAGTTCACTATCCAATAGACGCACTTTTACTAAAAATATGTAAACCCTAACATTTCGAAAAATATCCATTTGACAAATGTTATAGAATAAAATTTAATAAAAACTGAATTTGCATAGATATTTATTCGTTTATTTTTTCATTTTACAATTTTCCGATGTTTCGGTTCTCTTGCAAGTGCTGTGGTCTCGGTAGACTCGCGTCGGAAAATTGTAAAATGAAAAAATAAACGTGTAAATATCCGTGCAAATTCAGTTTTTATTATGTCTAGTGCTCCTGTTAACCTTAGAAAACACTAAGAATAAAATTTGTGTAACAAAACTGTAACTGAGGTGTTTCAGGAATTCCGCATTTTCAAAGTAAACCTGTAAGAAATTAGTACCTTTCCAGTAATTCCAACCTGCGTAACCTTAAACCAAAACATTGTGGCTTCATCTTGCACAAACAGTGAAAAAAACTGCCTAAGTGCGAGCCGGACTCGCGAACGAAGGATTCCGTACCGTTATCTATACAATTAGACACAAAAATCGAGATAAAACAACAAAAAATCACGTTTGTTGCATGGGAGCCCCCCTTAAATATTTATTTTATTTTAATTATTTATTTTTATATAGAACATAGAACTGAATATTCTGCGAATATTTGAAGCGTCTACCTGTTACTGCTGCAAAAAAATTACGTTTGTTGCATGGGAGCCCCCTTAAATATTTGTTTCATTCTGTTTTTAGTTTTTGTTGTTATGGCGACAACAGAAATACATCATATGTGTTCAGCTATTACGGTTCATGAGATACAGCCGGACAGACATACATACAGACAGACAGACGGACAGACAGACAGACGGACAGTGAAGTCTTAGTAATAGGGTCCCGTTTGGCACCCTTCGGGTACGGAACCCTAAAAACCAGCAGAACTTGAGAGCGAAGCGGTTTATCAAACGAAGTACATATGTAAGAATTGCTGACAGGTCACATGGGAACGACATGCTAATTTTGTAGCTGCACAGTTTTGGCAGGAGCTCTGTCAGCCGGCCCTCCGCCGTTGGACAGGCTTTTTCTTTACGCTTACGCACAAAATTTGCACATAATAATGGAGTTTTATTTCATTTTTGATGAAATAACAAACATTGTGTACGACAACCCGTGCCGAGAACACAAAAAGGATTTCATAAACATATTCTCAATCCACGGCGGACAACTTCCAAAACTTCAATTATTAATTCAGGTTCACGAAAGGTGAAATGGAAATGTGCCTACAAATAAGGTAAAGCCTTTAATGTTCTCGAAGTGACGTAAAATAAGGCGTCTGTAGCAATGCTGATGAGGCACTCGAAACGCCGACTTATATATTATATATTTAATTTAAGTACAGCTGCAGGAACTTTTGTTTTTTATTTCAAGATTAAAGCATTTACAGCTGAGATCTTTTTGAAAACAAAACATTTCTTCAGAGGAGAAAAGAAATGTAAAATATCAGAGACTCGAATCGTCAAAATATTTAACATCGTTGTGAACTTTTCTTCTTTATAGTTCAGAGTGAATTTTTTTAGTTTTCTTGTCTTTTATTTTAAAACTAACTATAAGACTCTCGAAAATAAAACATTATGATATCTAGCATGTTGATGATATTCAATTTATTCAGATTAGATTGTGGGCGCCTGTTTCCAACGCGAAGATTGATTATTATACGTAACTTTCAAGTTTCAACGGCGCAACAATTTAATAGTAACTAAGATTTATAGCACACCCAAAAACCGTTCAACATTCGAGGAAGCCCCGAACAATGCCGACACGAAAAGCGTATTAAATAGTGGCTCCAATGTACCGAGCATGTTATGTAAAGCTGGTGCATCGCAACCCCTACGTCTACATCCCTCAACGCATGCGCGTGCACCGCCGGCGCACGGCATATGCAGAATATTAAAGGAGGAAAGAGAAAAAAATTAACTTGTGAAGCCATTTTCGTCTATCGCAGTCCCCTCGCTCGCGACGGGGCTTCGCCGGCGGCCTGGCTGCTGGCAGAGCGCCCCGCGCGGCCGACCCGACTGCTCGCTCCCGCATCGTTCCCGCGCGCCGACTTTACGCAACCTCTTCGCTCGCTCAATCTCAGTACCACGATTGTCAACAGACACACACTTCAACAAACGTGAGCCAGGACTCTACATTGAACCGGCTTCTGGAATTTCTTGTGCTCCTCTCAAGTGCTTACTTTAGAAGGACTTTTTGTGCAGTGTACGGTTAAACTTGATTAAAGTTGTTCTTGCAGTGATTTTCAAGTTTGTTAGTGACAGAATTTGTTGTAAATATAGAGTATAGTGTTCCTTCTATTGTGTGGGATTAAGTGTTGATTACTTTCAAGTTGAAAGTTTGACAAACAATAGTGCAGTTCGGCTTATATTCTTCGGCGTCTGAGCTTTGACGACTCTACAACAAAAAAGGTTCTACAGCGAATCTAGGTGAGATTGAAAACATTAATTAATTTACATTTTTGTGTTTTCTGAAACTTGCTTGTTTTTAAGATGTTTATTATGGAAGTTGTATTGTCGCTAAATTTAATAATAGGGCTTGATTACCTCGCTAAATCTAATAAAAGGCCGTGGTTACTTGCACTACACCCATATCACATTTTCTGAGGAACGTTTAATTGAAAGCTAATTGAGTGTTTGTTTTCCACCAAAAGAAATACTTTCCAGAAGTTTATTGAGAACCCTTCTCTCTTTGCATTTTTCCTGCCAACTTCCTTCCCACAATCTTTCCCCTTAACCAAGAGGCCCGGCCCGCATATTTTTACCCTCTCCAAACAGAAAAATTACAAAGTTTTCCTTTTATATTTCCTCTTATTTACCTTGAATCAAATGTCAATTATGTCCTTAGAAAAACACCGTAGTGGGTAGAAAATTGGACTCAGAAGCGGGAGACCCAGGTTCGATTCCCAGTGCAGGCATGTACCTATGACTTTTCTTTCTAAGTTATGTACATTTGTAAAGTTATAGTAGCAATACCATTCGCTAACGGTGAAGGAAAACATCGTGAGGAATATAAAACTCGATTCCTCTAAAATACTCCTCAAATGCTGTCAAATACTTTAATTGAGGAGTTTTTAAGTAATTGTGTTTTTATAAATACGACTACAAGTATTTGTTCAGGCTGATGAAACCAAAAAGAAGAACATGGCTAGAATATCAAGCGCACGCAAAACATTTAAAGTAAGCAGCTTTCTGAGTGCCCTAAAATACAGATTTACATGTGATATAGACATGTGGAGATAAGGAGATCTTGCACCTGCTGCATTTCTCCTTTTTCTTAATGCCAAGGGGCACTTGCTGGCTTTTAAATATCACTTCTCCGATATTGAGTGGGAAAACAAACTTGGTACTTGAGAACTTTTATATCCTGCAACATAAGCAGCTGATGCAACTCAAGTAAAAAATCTAAAGAATTTCGTTAATAGATTTCTAGAGGATATTGTAAATCATATGAATTATTTATGGTTTAATAACACGACTGCGTAGCGCACTCAAAAATAGACAGTAAGTAATAAAAAATCCATACTCGGACCAATAAATTATTGGAAGACGCTCTTTTATTGGAGTAACGAATGGTGAGATGAGAAATGGCGCAACTTTTACCGATAAATAATGTGTTCCCCATCGGAGAGGAGCTACCGACGGTAGCGCTCGTCTGCGGTGGACTTTATCCTCTCACTTATCTGATGCACTCTTATAAGGGGAAAAACAAGTATAGTTGATAGCACATCAACATTTACTTACAAAACAAACCGGTAGTGACGAAAGGATAGAAGTGCTGCTCAGTAATTTAGATAAATTGTACGTCTACACTAGATCCATCTACTTCTTAGAGCGCTTACCAGTAATTCAAGTTTATTTTTTTCTCTAAGCGTCGTCTGCTAGTTGCTAGTCCGCTGTCGGGTGTAAAACATAGCGACTCCGTTGTCCTTAAGCTTGACATCGAACAAAACCAATAATCAAATTGGTCAAAGGGTAGCTTCGATGTCTCCCCTGTCGTCGATACATCCCTTTAATACTTTGTAACACAATATAGCCGGATACACCAATAATGTGGAGACGGCTGGCGAAGCGCCGCGAGTAATTGAAGAAGCCTGCCAGTTTTGGATGCTCGCCGGCCGGCGGCGGAGCGTCAAGGAAATGGGCCTGCTAAATAGAATCCAGCTTGATGGTCCGTGAAATGATGTGTCGGAGAGCTGATATGTTTGATGAACTATTGTTTGGAAACGGCCGATCGACAGAATTAGGTGCCTTCATGTTAGTTAGACTAGACCGGTTGTTGATTGTAGAGTTTCAGTTAGAGGAAACGTTGAAGGGTTTGCCGTAACGAAAACAGTTCACCTGATTGTACAACATTGAAAACCTATATTATTCATGGTAGATACTCCGTTAAATATTATTAACTTCTATTCACCGTGCAATTGTAGATTGTTATTCGTTCATCTTATATTCACCGAAGGTTCAGAATACTAGTTGTAAATGATCTCTATGTAGTTAACTATGCGATACGTAAAAAAGATAGCTTTAATAAACAGCGTTAACAGAACATGTAATCTAAAGTTTACAATGACTCTAATTAGGTTTTTTATAATTGATGCCAACTAAGTATAGGGTATTCCCACGTTGTCGGAAGGTGGTGATGGCCACGCTCCGCTACTTGCTCTTTCACTATTGTCCCTTTGTCCCTACTTAGCGTCGTCAGGCGCGTCAAAGAGCGGCACCTCTTTGTTCCACGGATCTAGTTTGTCGCACTTAATTCTTATTGCACTATTCGTTCCAGATCATTTTCTTCTTTTTCCTTTGGCAACGATTTGGGCCTCATGACTTCACGAAAGGTTTTGTGTACTTACGTTCGTGCTTTTACGTGGGGTCACTTGCGTAATCCACCTCTGGGAATCAGGTAGACGTACTCGTAGTTCATGCTGTGTTTGTTTATTACAATTTAAAAGCTGTTTAATCTTAAATCTCTTCTGACATAGTGATGTTGTTTAGTTTAATTAACACATTCAGAACTATATCGTTGTAAATAACGGTCGAAATCTTCTTTCATCTTCGGTCGAGTTCAAGAACACTACGACCAGAAACACCAGTAAAATTTGCATTCCCGCTTCGCTTCGTCAACGCTTACCTCCTAGGACCACCCGCGTAGATTTAAGGCTCCAGTTCAATACAAACTTTATTGCAACGAGACAGAATTGCAAATCAGCAGCTTCATCTCACTCCATCGCATCGGCTGCAATAAGACCAGCCGCAATCTATTCGTTTCTTACTTGCAAGAATATCAATACATACCGAGAGGGTAATTTCTGTTCTCTAGCTGTTGGGCTAGTTCTCATTTGCAATACACGGAATTTTATCACGACTTAAACAAATTGGGTACCTAACTTAGCTTATTCTTCTTCTAGATCGGTCCCTCAATTCTGAGGATCGTGACCATATACAAACTTAGGTTGTATGGAATCAGGCGTTACTTTGCGGAAATCCATAATAGCATTAAAATGTGAAAATTACTTTGCCAACTTCCTAAATTTTTGGCGGAATTTAGCAAACGAAATTTTCACATTTTAATGAAAACTTAGCTTATTACGCGTACCTAAAAACTTACGTTACTAATAACGGTTTCTACGAATTTGAAATAAGTAGCTACGTAATATGTATATTCAAATCTCATTAGCAGTCGGAGAAAGAGAAAAAAAGTCTGAGAGCAATAAATTTTAGCGAAGCTCAAGTCCAAACGTTTACGGTTCCTTTTAATTTGGTTGCCATTGTCAAAGCGTCCCGCGGCGCGCAGCCTTCGGGTTTCTTGCGAGAATTCCAGCTGTTTAAAACATTATTTCTTATTACTCGATTACGAAGTGAAATTAAAAAAGTAAGTCCACAATACGAACTTTCTAAAGGAGAATTATGGGGATGGAAATCTTTATTATAAATAAACTTAATTGAATGTTGCTGGGCAACATCTAAAGTATAAGTTACAAAGCGTAAGTACCTTCTTCGAGGGAGCCCAGCAAACTACACATTTAAGTCTAATGGCTACTTTTGCTTAAGGAAGTGATATTTACTTTAAATTATTGAAGTAATTTGAAGGGTCTGCGCGGCGAGGCCCGCGGGCGGGTGCAAGACGGATGACGCTGCACTTCCAGCACTCTGTGGGAGCGCCGCCCGACCGCTCCTCGATAAAATTAATAGTAGACTGGCTCGAGATATCGATACGGGAGATATACTTGTTTTAAGTGAACAATTAACATCTATCATCCTCACCGTAATTGAAAACACGCAGCTGCGAGTGAAACAATCAACTATTTTCATAACTTTTCACTCGGTAGAGAATGAATATTCCTTATCCATTGTTACTTAATAGTCAAAAGTTTTACGACACCGACACGTGTTTTGCTAAGAATTAGCACCAACTGCGGACCATCTGTGGAGTAGAACGTGCCGTTTCGGTCCCACATTAAGATTCCCACACAAATCTGTGAAAAAAGCGTCCCAGTCGACCCGGAGACGGCCCCTTTCCACTGACAACAAACAAGCAGGTAAGCGAATCTTTACGATCCTAACAAAATGAAATATGCGCAATCCACCGAGGGATTTTACATCTTATTACTTTGAGTAAAGAACTAGTTTATAGAAGAATAAAGAAAACAACTCCTCAACAAAATTTTAGGAGCATAAAAAAGTTTTTCCTTCTCTTGGCACGGCGCAATCCAATGTAAGTGCTATTCCCAGAGTAGCAAAGTCTTATTCAGCTTTGATTCAGCAGCTGCTCTTTACGTGACGTTTGTCAGAAGTTTATTCGTTAGCGGCCCTTTATTGCTTTAGCTCTGTCTTATGAGGTGTACTTCCCGTATGTGTGAATTGCCCTTCGATGTTTTCGTTTCGAAAGAGGCTCTAATGAAAATGTATGAGTATTGGGTATTGGTTTGCTTTCTTAGGAGCACAGGGCAATGACAAGTTTTCTTCAGGTACTGTTTTAAATACATAATAATGTGTATATTTTATAACTTCTTATTTATTTCCCACGTAACATAGGTGAGATGAGTGTACGGTGCACGGATTTACACCGTAAACTTTACATAGTTAACATGCATTATGGTCTACACTATCATAAATTTTAAGTGATCATGATCAATAACTGTCACCAGACGAATAATACGTTTCTTTAGAAACAAATACGATCATTGTCATATCACCATTTATCCTTGGCAGGTTCGATGGCCTAAAATTAATCTTTAATCTTTTGTTTGAATGAAATGGTTGACAGAGAGCATAATCAATAACCACCTTCTGAAATAATAGAATAGAAAGCTTGTCTTTTGTAGAGTCTACTAGCTAAAAGCTAGAACGGAGCACAAACAATTCGATCCTGAATATAAAGCTAACTAACATTCAATTAAAGACATACCTATCTCTATCAATAATTTATCGTTCGTGACTGTACTGTGGCCAATCATTCAAAGGCTTAAAACCGGCTGTGACAGCGAGCGTTCCAGCGGCGCACCGCCTTTTGCCCAAAGTCAAACAGCGCCGGACGGACCGACGGCCAATCAAAACAGGACCGAGTGGAAAGTGTCATGTTGGCGTGACAAACACAAAGTTGGTGCGAGTGCGGGACGTACGTAGCGAGAGAATGAGTTATAAGCGTCACTCAAAGCTGAGACATGAGAATGTAAATAATTCGATTGTTTCACAAAGTAGGGCTTGGAAAAGAGATACTCTACGCAGCCCCAGAACTTGCAGGAAACGCGCTGAAGTACTCATTAAAGTTCAAACAGGATCTCTCCGTAAGGCTAACATAAATACTGTACCGTTCCATGAACCCATTAAGGATACAGCATAGAGATTTTAAACGACATAGTACCTCCTCGTTATGGAATCCAGCAGGGGAACAGTACCTCGGGTGGTGGCTCACTGCGACGGGCGGACAATCAAAACAATGATGTTATGATAGGAGCGGTCGTGCACCGACAGTGTTTATTTTAAACACCCCGTCGACATCCCGCCGTAGGATTATCTTCCTCGTAATGCAATAACCGCGGGTTAAATAACTTGGACCTTTGTTTAACAATTTCATGGTAACGACCGGCCGGAGTTTACGTTCGAAATTCGAAAACAAATATTTTCTAGAATGTCAAAGGCGTTTGGTGTGATGGTAGTAATTTGAGCCATTCTCTTAACGTTGCCGCGGTAAAAGACAAGGCGTCAAGGAACAGTGATGGATATTGGAGAGATTTATTAAATTACATACATACATAAACTCACGCCTGTATCCCAGAGGGGTAGGCAGAGACCAACGACTGCCACTGAATTCAATTTTTTTTATTCTTTATTAAATTATGGGAAATTATGTTTGTACATAATCTTTCCATTTAATAAGATCTCTCTCTATTTCTCTGCTTACTCTTATGCTATCTCTGCATCTTACTAAGGTTATAAATGCGAAAGTTTGGATGGATAATGTTAGTTACTCAATCACGGCAGAACGGCCGAACTGATCCGGATGAATTTTCGCACAGATATCCTATATTAGGTACTAATATTATAAATGTGAAAGTTTGTGGAAGCGGTGTTAGCCTAGTGGGTAGAACCTCGGACTCGGAAGTGGGAGACCCAGGTTCGATCCCCGGTGCAGGCATGTACCTATGACTTGGTTTTCTAAGTTTAGTACATTTGTGAAGTTAAAGTAGCAATACCACTCGCTAACGGTGAAGGAAAACATCGTGAGGAAACCTGAGTATCTGAGCTATTCACATACCTCAGCGCTTGAAATCGCCAATCCGCGGTGGGCACGCGTGGTGATTAAGCCCTCTCTCCCTGAGAAAAGGCCTGTGCCCTACAGTGGGACGTATATAGGCTGCTTATGTTATGTATACTTGATATCCCGGTAATGCGCTCCTGAGGGATAATATTTATTTTAAGTTTACAATAGATGGCGTTGTGCGAGCGAACGTTGTGTTTTAAAAATAGATGGCGTTGTGCAAGAGTCATATAAACGTATTCTGTGACGGTACGAAGTTCGCCGGGACAACTAGTAGATTATAATTTGGAGTATTCACATAGGCTACTTTGTATCCCGCAAAAATACACATAATCTCCACTCGAGTCACGGGCAGTGCAATATCTTTGTTTTTTGACGCTTTACCTGTTTAGTCTTATAAAGTCCTGTCTGTATAAAGAAGACTGTAAGTAGTACAAAAATAATAGGTATATCTCCATATTGAATAAATCTTAAATAAAAAAATGAAAAATATCCCTTTACCTATTTCCTCCCTGAAATCAGTCGAATAATAGTAGTTTATGTGACTGTCACATAATGAGGGTTATTAAAACACGAGCGAGATTTTAAAAAACGAGCCTTGGCGAGTTATGTGCATTCTCATACACTACTTTATCTACACTCATGTCTTAATCTTCAAAGTAAGGAATCAAAGGAAAACATGACGTTTGACAAGCTTTGTACTATACATAAATCTACGGTTATTAACTAAACTCATATCGAAATGAAACAAAATTTTCAATTATAAATTAATTTTTAGTTGCACTTTTGGTACCACGAAAATGAAATTAGGTTTTTTATAGAGTCAACGATTGACATTAAAAAAAAACTTAAGTTTTGTTCCGTGATCACAGCAACACTTTAAAAAAATAACTGTAACACAAAGTGAAAAATCTGACCTTTAATGTACCTTTATATTACACTTTTTTTTTTATTTTCTTTAAAGTTATGTACTGTTTAAAGCCTGTCATTATAGATCAATTAAGTTGGTACCCATTAGTTTGTTATACAGTTATAACTAGGTAGTACAGTCGAAACCATATAAGCATTAAGGATGATCTTGCAACAAAAATTTAATATTTGATCAGCTGTCGACTATACCCAAGTAAATAAAAAATCTGCCTAGTAAAATACGCCGCTTAAAAATCTTGTTAACAAGTTCCTCAAAACTGGTTTCAAATTATGATTGGTAGAAAAGTTTTTCTTTATTAAAATGAGAGTCATTTATATCGGAACGTTATGCTTATTACACAAATCGTGCTGTGGTGTAAATATTACGGTGTTTGACGGCATATTTCCACGCTTATTAGTCGTCATTTGGAAACATACAATAATTTTGAAACTACGATTTTGGGTTGTAATACAAAGCCAGGTAGTTGTCGCTTCAACGACTGGCCGATTGATACTCAATTGTACTGTCATTAGCGTGCATTATTTATATTGAAGATAAAATCGATAGCGTAAATTGAGTTTAAATGTACTTCGTTTTAACTATCACAATAAATTGACTTCAACAACCTTTTAAATTGTTTAAGGGTATATCTAAAATGCAAAGATAATTCCACCTACATATTACATATGGATTCAAACTCGTGAGTCACACGTTAGATACAAATTGCACGTTATATTTATGGCCGCGATAAGCGAGGAGTGTCGAGAAACAATGGAGCAATAAGTACCTTAATTGAAATTAAAAAAAGAACTAATAAAAAACTTCTAAAGCCTATGAAAATAATACGATTATTAAATAAAAACTGCGATTTGAGTTATATGGAGTTGTAACGTGAAATATCGTGCGGGAGACTTCTGAACCCGCGTGCGGGTGAATCGAACTTTACGGCATATAAAATCTTTATTGCCCGTTGTCGACGATTATTACTTAACCCTTATGACTTATGAAGTAATAAATTTGCTTTTCTCATAGCAATCGACTTTCACAGTTTGCGAAAGAATAATACATCTGCTGACAAAAATATTAATATCGAGGTCAACAATATTTAATGTCACGAAATATGTCATATTGCTTAAGTTCAATCGAGACTAAAACCACTTTGCAGTACATTTCGATAAACAGGTATGAAAGACGTAACGGTAGATAATCTCCCGATTCCCCCAGCAAAACCCTCTAAGCAAACAAGAAGGCAAATTCGCCCAAATAGGAACATCAAAGGCTAGGCCAGTGAGCCGCAAGAGTCGAAAGATAAAACCCGCAGATAAGCTTAAAAATTCAATGGCTTAAACTACCCACCTATGGGCAGATGGTAAATAACTTATTTGTAATTGCGGAGCAGCGATTGTCTGTTGGTATATGGCTGAGACCATATTGGATTGCAGATATTATCATAGTCTTGTGCCTGCCTCCGCTTTCAGTAGGACGCGGACACTATCTGCGTGCCCATGACTCAATGCGTGATATGCGTGGCATGATATGCCTAATGTAAGTCATGGGTCTTATCACAGCAGCACGGCACTAGTAAAGTGGAATGAGTAGAAGGCTTAGATTTCATTACATTAAGGAAAAACTGCACAAAGGAATTGAGCAATGTGTGTTCTCTAGTAGGTCCATTGGCTTTATTGAATGTAATGCCTGCATTATTCCTCCGCCTTCCGAGGCATAAAGTTATTTTCACAACAAAGCACGCAGAGCCCTGAGCTCCTTATATTGGACCTCTCTTGAGCCGTCGCGTTCCATTGTCATCTTAATGCTATATTATATTAATGCGATAAACATCGCTTTGGGGGAGATCTCCGATTTTGTGAATCGTCGTCCTCCTTTATTATTAGCAAAAAATATCAAGTTATTGTAAAATTTCAATCATTGGTGTAATGTTACTTGGTTAGGTGGGCTTTATCATTTGGTTAAAGAAGTATCACGTTCTATTATTATCAATGTTACATTTCATCTCTCATTTCATTTCCAATTTCATATCTATTAACAAAAAAATATCTCTGTTAATCTGTCGAGTAAACCAGAATAACCTTCAACGCTTCAGATTCTGGTCAAATCAAATTTATCACTTACATTTTACGTAAGAAGTTATTTAATGCAAATGACAGTAACAAAACTCATATTGGATGACAGGGCATGAAAATCCAAATTTAGTGGGCATTCTATGAAGCAGGCCTCAGCGAGCCCGTCACAATGAGACTTTGTGCCCTCTCTGAATAATTGCCGCGTTTAACTCTGGAGGTTTACTATACCGAGTTGCATCACAATGGAGTATTTAGCTCGGGAAAGAAAATAAAAAACCTTTGTCACATCTGAGACAAATAATGCTGTGGATTTATTCGTGCTCCGAGTGTGTGCTCGATGACGACATCGCATAAATCACAGAAAAAGTTTGAAAAGTGTGCAATGTATTCCGGCGGTACGTGACGGGCGCGTATGCACGAGCAAGCAAGCTCCAAACCCTCAACACAATGTCGCTTTGTGCACCGCCGATGAATAATCATTGCTTTCATAACTTCACTTGTCGATTTTGTGCCATTTCAGAATTTCATCACACTGAAATATGTGGAGCGTTCGTGTCACGCTACAGATGCCGTTTTGTTTGAAAGTGCCATTACCACTTCCCAACTGCGCTGTGATGAATACGTAACGCTATTGTTCCTCGGCATATTTAGAATCACATTGTAGAGAGTATCAATAGAGTACAGCCCAATTAAACGTCTTTCCGAATGCCCACACCTAGATTCACAATGCTTATTAAATTATAGTAGCGTTCCTTCCGACGTTTTGCGTGAAATACCCGGCGTTGAATAAGTAAGGGCCGAGTAAAACGCGGCTAACTTGAAGGATTTATGGTCGCCCACAGACGGGAGTCAGCCATTGAAGTCTTATTCTGGACTTTTAACCAACAGTCATTACGTTAACTAGACGGTTCGTGTGAAAACACTCCTTAATCGACGTAGAATCTGACAATGTCGTGGTATTTTTCGCTTGCTCTCGATTGCTGGCACTTATGTGCTCGATCACATTTAACTTTTGACAGCTACTTATTGGGGTTAAGACTATTATTATACGTGTGAATGAACCCACATACTTAATTAATTGTTTCAAACGAATGAACTTTTATAAAACTTTATACTACTTTAATTGCACTTAAATAAAAGAAAATGTACAATCGTTATCTTTACTATCATTTTTGAAAACGTCACGGGTTCTTAAAACACCTATCGCGCCCGTCACCCAGAGCTGGATGACCAAGGTTCGTTAAAAAAACATAACAAGAGTATTTGTTGACGGCTGCGTGGGGAATAAGCAAGTCGGTTTAATTGGCAGTGGTGACTAGCGTGTCGACGAGGAGATAGCGCGAGGTGCCGTGCCGGCCTGCCAGCCAATTTGATGTGTGTAAACCAATCAGAAATTTTACACTGGGGATTCTTGGATAAAAAATAAATTCTTAATTTACTGATATGTTAGGTTAACTGCGCTACGGTGAATTGCCACGGCTACTGACTATTTTTTACATTGACTCAAAAGCTGCAAAGGCACATTAGGTCCAACACTCTTTGCGTGACTTAAATTGAAAATTATTTGCGCTAGTAAACTTATACCAGTGTGATGGATGATGACTAACCCAAGACAGACTCGATAAAGTGAAACAACAAAATAGTTTTGTTTTGCAACTAAAGTCACGTATTAATGTAAGGACATTAGGCCTTACTCAATAAATAGTGGTTCCTCAAGAATAGTGCAATGAATTTCTAAAGGTACGGTACCTTAGTAAGCAAGCTACTTTACGTGAAAGCACTTTCAATAAAGCGACGTGATGCTCTCGTCTCTGTGACTCTACCGACCAGTCCGCCGAGAGCCGACTCCACGATTCTAGCCTCTGAGGGATTCCCTCCGAGCGTCTAACTTTGCGGTTTGTTTAACTTCGACATTGGTTTTAGGTTTCAGTCGCATCTAGAACTGTGCAGAGAGAGGCTTCACCATTTTGGGCCCGCGCGTATCTAAAATTGTTACGGTTTCACAAACGAGAATCTATCTATAAGGATCGTTAACAATTTGATGTTGCAATTTGGTGACAATTAGACTTATGAAAATGAATAAAAAAAAAGTTAAAAGATGGACGGGGTTACCTCTAATACGCACAATTCCTGAAACATGCCAATTATAATTAGTCTAGGGCAATAATTTTCCGTAGGCGGAAACATTGGTAGAGCGCATAGGTGGGTAATACGCGATTTTCATAAAATGTAAGCCTGATATTTGGGAAAATATCAATCCGAGAAAAATTTTTTAAAACAAAAGTTGTCGTAAGACACTAAGGCTCACCTGCAAAACTTTCTAAAATGAGATTTAAGTAGCCATGCTAAAATTACACATTGCATAAACTGCAGTGGCAAACCTTGGTCTTTGCGAAAGAGGCCACTTGCCACGATTCTGACAAACCACTTTCGTTTCATCAACATTCATTAGTCGATGCATGCACGCACGTCGGTTTCAGGTACTTTTTATCTGGTACTTTATTAACACATCACCTATTTGGTCAAAGTTTGTCTACCTGGGACGTCCCTGACCAGACCTTCCACCCACATTTGCTGGATATATGTATTTAGCAAATCGCTAACTACAATTCTTTATACAAAAGTAAACTTTAATGGCTGTTTTAGTGACATTAAAGTCAGTCTATATCTAACTAACGCGTTTCAGGTATTGTGCATTTTAGAGGTAACTCTGCTGTACCAAATATAGGCACCATGTTAATCACGTCCATCTTTTTATTTTTTTATTTAATTAGTTGGGCCTATACCTTTGGGAAAGCACAGCGCACAGTGATTAAGCTCATACTCTCTCTCTGGGAAGGCCTATGCTCTGCATTCAGACAGCCCGTGTGTGTGTGTATGTATTTACAGCACATCTGTTTATCATACAAATAGGTGCGTCACCACATACTGGCTTGATCACGAAGTTTTTGTTGAATATCCGCTGTATTAGATTGAAAGGCGAAACGTTGCACACTGTTAAGGGTCCGTTGCCCCTAAGAGTGGAGGTTTAAAAGTCGCTGAGCTGGGTTCAGAAAGCGTCTGGTCCGTGGCGTGTTCGACGCGGATCCATTAATGTAGAGCTGAGCGCCGCCGCCGCCAGCAAACAAATTATGGATGCAAACACGAGGCAGCACGCGAGCGCTAGTGATGTGGCGCAGAGAGATATGACAAGCTTTTCGATTTAGCAAAACTGCGGGAACGGTTCTTGCTTGCCTTGCTCGACAGACGAAATAGACGAGAAATATGCGCGGATAATCTTGATCGCGCCTGAAAAATGTCAGCAATTTGGATTGGACGGCTTTACCGACTGGAAGTGACGGCTGGTAAATCAGTGTTCATGCGCGGAGGAAAATGTGACATAAAGTATGTCATACACATCAATATGAATCATAATTTCACGTAAAATTTTTCGAGGCGTACACGACGCCTTTCAAACTTCACGGATCCTGATTTATGACGATGCGCTTCACTGGGTCGGTTTGATCCATTAAACGACCTCCACCCGCTAGCCTTGAAAGCCTTTTGCTTGCTTTGTCAATAACGCTGCTTCTCGGTCGCGCCGAAAACTCAAGTTGCTCACCGGGTAATTTGATAAATGTTATTGTTATTGCCAACGTCAACAGAGGTAATTGTTTCTGGTTCCCTCCAATGATGAACGCTGCGACTCTCATTGAAATCAATTTGACTTTCATAATGGTAAAACGCAATTTGTAGGAGCTGAAATTTGTTCGGCTACAAATGGAAAGCGTACGGATAATAATAATTTCTTTAGAAACATCTACGAGGGCAACTCACACGAGAATCTCCAGGATTACGTGAAGCGGGTGGAATGTAGCGTTTGTACTAATTTCCCAGTCTCATGGGCCCAGCCGCCGCCGCCTTGCAGCGCCCACAATTCCCGCCTGCTGAACAGATTAAGCCTTCATTACAAAAGCATCTACCTTTTGTTACAGCGTATGTAGCGCTTTAATATTAATTTCAGCCGTGTGATGTGGGCCGAAACGTTTTGCACCTGTTATATTAGAGGTTTCGGTCTTGAAATGCTAGATGAGTATTTTACTTAAGTAATTCTAATTATGTTGCGCGCATCATTTTATCATTTTCAATAATCCGGGCTGATTCATTTACGGTGCTTGAAGATAACAGCGAAACATTAACGCTGCAAATAAAGCAAGAATCATGCGTTGAAAACGCAAATATGACTGGCCAGCGTCTGAATACTGAGCTCGAAATGTTGTAGTGAAGTTACAATAACGTAGTCTTGTCTTGCCTTTTTGCGTTACTGCTTCAAAAATATAAGCATTATTTCACATTGGTGTCGATCGCATGTAAATAAAATAAATAATAGTAAGTACTTAGAAAAAGTTCTAAAAATGTATATTATAATATGTGTGTATCTACTAATAAAACTATGGATTTATAATCTGAAATAAAATGGATATATATTATGTAAAATCCTGTTCTTATTTTTATTCTTTTTTGTTTCCTTTTTAGCGACAAAATTTTTACTAAGTTTTGTGTCAATTATCCTGTGATCAACCTTCATATTTTTTGTTGCAAATTCACCAGTAACGTAACTAAATAGAGTGCACATATGTGCTGTCGAATGTACGAGGAGTTATTAATTGTGTACTTTGTCCGTTATGTTGTTTATGTTTTTTACTTATTTATAAGCATTTCTTGTATAATGTATAAAAAATATGTCATGTTTTGAGTATTGTGCCGTTAAATAAATGTTTTTATCTATCTATCTATCAGTATATTACAAACTGTTAACTACTGTTACGAAAATCTTAGCAACGTTATTGGACAACCTAATTTTCTTTGCATCAAAGACCCTAAGCGCATAGCATTTCAAAACGAACTCGGGAAGCTTTGAGAAACCTCTCTACAGATTCCACCCACAAAATAGTAAGTAAAGGACTGGACCTTCTTCCTTATGGCGTCGGGTGGCGTGCATGCGCTATCAGTCCGGGCACACCCGGCTTGTAGCTGTCAATTAAGTGCGGACCCGGCCCAGGGGCGTGCAACCAGCATGTGCCTGTGCGCCGCCGACCTACGAAGATAAGCACGCTTATAAATTTCAACTTTAATGCGCACAGTGTACCAAAGGAACTTTGCGGAAATTAGTTTGTTTTCGTGCGGCTAAAAGGCGTGGAGTAGCGAATGTAGCCTTTGTACGCCGCTTCATTTACCTGAACTGAAGTGACTAGACACATTTTCAGCTAGATAAATTTACTGAATAACATTTTCACGTAATTCCTAAATTTTCTCGACATGTACCTATCTTAGAGTTTTGTACCTGAAGGGTGGAAACGGGACCCTATTACTATGCCTACGACGTCTGTCTGTTTGACTGTCTAACTTATAAAGGGCTTTATCTCTTGAACCGTAATAGGTAGTTATTTGAAAATTTCCACAGAATATGTAATTTTATAATTGATTGCCCTACAAAGAACAAAAAATGCAAAAAAAACGACCAAGTGCGTGTCGGGCCACGCACAGTGTAGAGTTAGCGTTAGAAAGAGGGGGGTTTATCTGCTAGAACTTCATCAACGTAATTTTCAATGGATTTTGTACGAAGTTTTCATTTTATAACTTGTTCGCCTATTACTCGTTAAGTTGTAAAGTGTACTAAGCCGTGATAATTTTCCTTTTAAGTTCATTATATGTGCTACTACCCTATTATTTTCACCTTTCTCCAATCAACTGTTTAGCCCGGATAGGGGGGTGGGGGGGGGGCAACGTTGCTAAAACGTCGGGAATAAATTTTATTAAATTAAATTTTAATATTACCTAATACATAATAGTGGTGGTTTTATTGCTTATAGCGATCTCTTCCATACAACCTTATTCATATTTACATAGAGAAAATGTGTTTTCTACATTTTCAGAGAAAATACATCTTCTCTAAGGAAATACGTAAAATAATACGAAACCCTCGGTGAGCGAGTTCGACTTCCACTTGTCCAGTTTTTTTAATAAATCGCTTGCGCATTGCGCAGTATCTATCTACCGCTTAAGCACTTTGTCTACACCACTAAGCGTTGCAGAAACCCCACACTGATGTCGCTTGCAGTTGCACCATGGCCAGCTAATAGTCGGTAGAAGTGGACTGTCAAACGACGTGCATTGATACCTCCCTGACGAACCCAGCCTCTACACACTCTCTCTACTCGGACGGAATAAAGTTTGGTTTCCTTCGTCCGTCACGGGGTCGACACTCCATGCCGCTCTCAACACATCTCTTAACTAATGGCCGATCGGAATGGTCTGCGAGCCGATATGTGACTCGTGGCCACTCAAACGCGATTTCGTGGTGAGGCCTCTTATAGTCCGCGTCCCTCTTTTGGTGTTGATGACCGTTTTCGATAGGAGTGTCTAGTCATTAAGGGTACTTTCGGTATATCTTGCACATACCGGAACTAATAGTGACTTGATAACGTTAAGAATAACTGCAGGCTTTGTTCTTATCTGTTAGGGAGCACTTGTAACTGAGAACAACGACGTTGGGCTTCTCATGCCGAGTTCCGATCAACTAAACGAATCAGGATTGGACAGTGGCTCTGTTCAGCGTGCCCCGATTGGCTCACTGAACCGTTCGTTCATTCCGGTCTGTCTGGCATCACAAGCCCATAATCAAACACTGCTGTACTTCCAAGAAAGAGAACAGGCTTTTTGGTCTTCCATGCCCTGGCTTGTTGACTATTGTATTACTTTATATACCACTTATCATAAAATGCAGCTTTGTAATGAAACAATGAAAAAACCTTGACTAATATGTCGTGAGTAACAGCCAAACCACAGAAGGATCGGGCGATGCGCCGACCTCGCTGCACGATTACTACCTAATTCCAAATCCAGTTGATTGATTCCTACGAACCCCAGTCACGTACAGACAACCGGACAGATGGACTGCACGTCGATGCACAGTCAGCCACACCCGGCGACACACTCCATTTTGTGTTAAATAATGAATATATGCTACGCGCAATAAGAGTTACCAGCGTATCTGCAACTGTCGCTGACTCTCCTGTTGGTAAGTCTCGTGGGACGGAAGTTTTGGACCCAATTATGTTCTTGGATTTTAACCAATGTTTGTGAGGATAATTACCTGTATGGAGGCGAAGGAAACCTCGTAACTATATCCGGATGTCGTGAGCAAAGTAATTTATTGTCCAAACAATAATTTTATAGCTCAAAGCAATGTTTCCATCCACAAGCCTTCATGTTAACTCAGAGCGTTCCCTATTGCTTCGAACTGTAATGCACGATGATGTCTTTTTTATGAAATTCTAGCTACAGTATTTCAAATTAGAACAGACGGCCACTCTTTCGCGGTGTTGAGTTTGCTAAGTCTTTCTTTGCGCCTTTTTCGACAGCTACAAGGCAGGCGTTGCAATAGTTCCAAACACCACTCTTTACCCGCAACTTCAATTTAGTTAAAAGTGGGAACTTGAGTCCAGCGCGGCACGATCTAACTTCTCTGCGTGGTCGGAATCCACTGTCGTGAAACTTCAAACGCGTATTAAACACGAGTCTGTCTCTGTAGGTTCACGTTCGCACTGGCATTATACTCTGATATTTGGTGACCCTTGTTTTGCTCGTTAGTCCGTGTTGGAGCTTCTAAATATCGTTCCAAGTTAGGTACTTACCTGCAATATCATTCAGTATAAGAAAACTAATGTTAGGATATTTACTATTTTGGAACTAAAACTGTCGTAAGCATTACGTTAATAATTAACGTAATTCCGGAATCACTTACTTAAATTTTTGTCGGAAGAGCCCGACCAGGTTTCGCTTTTATTCGAAGAGCTTAATTATGGAGAGTAATTTTTATGTTCTAAGTACATTCTAACCAACGAAAGACGAAGTTGCGTAACCCAGTTTTAAACCGAATCATTTTACGCTCTATATCAAAACGTCGCTGAACAGAAAACTGGCTTAGCGAAGTGCCTTACAAGTGGAGTTTCGGTATTTCCAACTTACCCCATCTCTCTCGAAAATTATTAAGCTGGCTAGAAATGTCTTTTTCCGTATAATTTTGAACTTTGTTGGAGCTCCGTCTAGATCCTGAAACTTGACTATATTGATCTTCACAAAAATTAAAAACTTATTCTCTCTCTGCGTAATGTAAAGTTTCCACAGGCGTGACCTTATATTTTTGTAATATAATCAATCAGTGTACGGGTATGAGAGTATAATTAATAGAAAAAAAAATATTCACGTGATCTTAATAGTCAGACTTTAGCAACCCCAAGGCTTTTTTGTCCGAAGACTAAATATACGAGTATGCATATTAAAAAATAATCATATGTACTTATCGATCGATGTCGCCGTGGGGTAAGTGGGTACCCTTTTTTTCATTGTTTTTTTTTGTTCCGATAACAATAGGGTCACCGACAACATGTGTCTCGTCAGCCAGCGCGTCCGCCCTACGGAATTTACATACAGTTAACATACCGGCCCACAAAAGTACTTCCCTAGAGTTCCGTAGCCCAGAGATAGATGAATGATCATCTTTATCTACCTTGCAAACCAATTTGAAACAAAAAGGATTTAATAAAAAAAAATACCATATTTACTAGTCCGAATGGACCATGGTAGCACCAGTCTGTAATGACGAATTATAAATAATTTAATACATAATAATAACTTCACATAAAAAGATCGCAACGCGCTATGGAAAGGGCTATGCTCGGAATTTCTCTACGAAATCGAATCAGAAATGATGAGATCCGTAGACCAACGAAAGTCGTCAACATAGCCCAGCGGATTAGTAAGTTGAAGTGGCAGTGGGCGGGGCACACAGCACGCAGAACTGATGGCCGATGGGGCCGAAAAGTTCTCGAATGGAAACCACATATCGGCAAGCGCAGCGTAGGACGACCAGCCACAAGATGGACAGAAGACCTCATCCAAGTGGCAGAAAGGCGCTGGATGCAAGCCGCTTCCAACCGGCCTTTTTGGAAATCAGTGGAGGAAGCCTATGTCCAGCAGTGGACTTCTTATGGCAGTATGATGATGATGATGATGATGATGATAAAAAGATCACTTGTCTCAAAGTAGCATACTCTGTGCTATGGTAACAACACAAGGGCCTCATTGGAAATACGCCCAGACTTAGGCCAATTGTGTAATTCAAGTACGGCCTCCAGCGCTAGCGGGGATCGAACCCTAGACCTCTGTTTTGGCAGTTGAACGTATTACAGCTAACCTAAAGCGGTAGTCCAATTCACTATAATAGAACACGTCGTTATTTGTTAGCTCTGTGTGTGCCCGACAATCTTAATAGTATTTTCTCTACCGATTAACTTGACAATAATGAGTTAACGTTTTGACAAAGGCCCGTTAAAGGGAAAATAGAAAATAAATTTAGATATTCTCTGAGGATCAATTCACGTGCCCATAACCGGATCTATACAATCCGGAACGTTACAGTTTAACTGTTCGACGGCTATGTGAACGATGATGTCATGTGGGAAAGAGGAAGATTATTTTTTACTAGCTGACCTGGCAAACGTTGTTTTGCCATTATTAATTAGCCTACGACCTATTCTCAGACATACAAAAAAAAATTTGTCAAAATCGATGAAGCCGTTTCGGAAGAGTTTGATAACAAACGCTGTGATTTTTAGGGTTCCGAACCCGAAGGGTGGCAAATGGGACCCTATTGCTTGTCTGTCTGTCTGTCGTCAAAAATAAATAATTAAATTAAAATAAAATAAATATTTAAGGGGGGCACCCATACAACAAACGCGATTTTGTGCCGTTTTTCTCGATCTTAGTGTCTAATGTTGTATGGATAATGGTACGGAATCCTTCCTGCGCGAGTCCGGCTCGCACTTGGCCGTTTATTATTTATTAGACTAGTGTGTATTCTAGGTATTTATGCTGATGTATTTGGTATATTGAGAATTATACTATAACTACGAATTTTATTATATTATTATGGTCTATGTAATTTTTCGCAGTAACTCTTTCCTGGCACTACACCTTCCACTAACCATATAACCCAAAGTTAGCCGGAAGAAAATACTCATTATTAATAAGCTCGCCTTTGTACATTGTCGCTTATTGCGCAATAAAAAATTTTCTAATCTAATCTAATATTAACCTCCTCAGTTCGACCTTGAAAATAACAATTGAAAACCATTGTTATTTTCAAGGTCAGGACTGAGGAGGTTAAGTGTCCTGACCCTTAATCAAGGTCACGGCTTATCTACGTTATACATTTCTACCCTTGAAACCTTGTTACAGTTGTATTAAATTCACTATTAGATATATAATTCTACCTCCCCACGCCATCTTCCGTCGGCGCAGCTTGTTGCTCGCTCAAACTCATTCCAGGTGGAATAGAATAATGTAAAACAGTGATTTGTAATTTAGTTTTTTTTTGCGTAATATTGACAAACGCAGCATAGGACGCCCATCAGCTCACAGGATCGATGATCTAAGGCAAATTGCTGGTAACGACTGGATGAGGATCTCCGAGAACAGAAAGATGTGGCGGGCTTCGGGGTGGCATATGCCTAACATAAATATTCGAGCTAGAACGATAGATTAGATTAGAGCCACCTAAATATATTAATTATTTTTACGCACAATCATACATAGTTTTAATATGGTATCGCGCTCGGCGCGACATCGTCGCGAGATCGTGTTATTCTCTAACAGTCTAAAGTGAAGAATTCGACAGGATTTGGTGCGCATTTTAAAGATGGCTTCGTGTTTTTAAGACAAAAACGATGACTCGATAAAAATCTTTGTGATCCTCGCCATCTTGTAAACGTAGGTAGTTTTGTTAGTTTCCCGTAAATGGTAAGCAAAGGTATTCAAACGTAGTGTCCGGTCCGCACCACCACTGAAGTAAATTGAGTTAGGACATTTTCGTTCTTATGTCAACACAGACAAGGACTTCTCCTTAGGACACGAGTGATGGCGCGTGCTCTACCGCCTCATTCGACTTATACTTTTTTAAATATCAGAAATAAGAAGTTAACATAGCCAACATAACAATACTAATAAAATAAAAAGTTCCGATCGCAGTTCGGAAACGTAAAAATTTGACACCCCTTTGTCCGGTGCTAAAAAAACGAAATTAAAACACTATGTTATGTAAACCATGTTAATATAAACAAAATTTTTCATCTTTATGCAAATATAAACTATGTGTATTCGTGGTGGGTGTAACATCATATTTAAAGAGATAATGTTTTTTGTCTCAGAATGTTATTACGTTTCGGAACGCAACTATCGGTAGTTATTTTTAGGTTTCCGTACCCTAAGGGTGCCAAACGGGAACCTATTACTAAGACTTCCCTGTCTGTCTGTCTGTGTGTCTGTCTGTCTGTCCGTCCGTCCGTCTGTCACCAGGATGTATCCCATAATAGCTAGCCAGTTGAAATTTTTACAGATGATGTATTTCTGTTGCTGCTAGAACAGGAAATACTAAAAACAGAATAAAGTAAATACCTAAGGGCCTCCCACACAACAAACGTAATTTTTTGCCGTTTTTTGCTCGATATTAATAATGGCAACAGGTAGACGCTTGAAATATTCTCAGAATATTTAGTTCTATATTCGCTTCAAAAATAAAGAATTAAATTAAAATGACATAAATATTTAAGGGGGGCTCCCATACAACAAACGTGATTTTTTGCTGTTTTTCTCGATCTTTGTGTATAATGTTTTATAGATAATGGTACAGGACCCTTCGTGCACGACGCCGACTCGCACTTAGCCGGTTTTTTTAAGTTTGCGTTATTATGTTGGTTATATTGAAAGTTTACTTTCGTTCCGTTGTGGTTTTTGCGTGATGCAAAGAAACGGAGTGAGACAGACAAATATCAGACAGATAGATTGTATAGATAGATTTTATTTGTGGTTGCTATAAAGGTAACTCAATATCTGTGAGCGTTTTAGCTCAAAAACTCCCGCTATGGCCCATTGCAATATAATAATATAAACAGAATACAAGTCATTGTGAGAATCACACCAGGGCTCAGGTTCATAAAAGCACAATACTTATGACAATTCGAGGTGCATTGCGTGGCAGTCTTCTTACTTATTAATCTGTGGTTTAATTGACTTTACAATGTACATCGAATTATCATAGTAAACCATGGTAGTTCTATGAAACAGGCCGCTGATAGTAACGTAATTTGAAAATATTAGGGGTTAAAGTATGAAATTGCCGTTTTATTGCAATAGGTTCTTTGAATTGACATAGAATCTTCATGGTTTGAGGTTTTCGAATGAAACTTTTTTCAAATGGTTCTATGATGTTCTTTTTTTTTTAAAATGTGAAACATTTGAATATCGACTTTCAATTATTTTTGTTATTAAATTTAGACAAGAAAGATGGATACTGCGAAAATTCGAGTGATTATGAGGCACCCATTTTTCGTATTTTTTTATTTTATTGATTTGACGCAAGTGAGTCAATATTGTGGGTAAGGTAACGTTAAACCATGCCGCTAATTCCTGGGTAGTTTGACTAGAGTCGGCTTCCACTATCTCTCTTAGAGCATGGATACCGGTTTTCGGTAATACCGAAAAACCGGAATACCGGACAGAATATTCGAATCTGAAAAACCGGTTTTGTATAATCCTAATACCGGTATTTCAATAGTTTCGGTATTACTATAACTAGCTTTTAGACGCGCTGTTCGATTCTACATCCATACAATAACTTCATAACATAAGCAGCCTATATACATCCCACTGTAGGGCACAGGCCTTCTCTCAGGGAGAGAGTATGGGCTTAATCACCACGCGTGCCCACCGCGGATTGGCGATTTCAAGCGCTGAGGTATGTGAATAGCTCAGACACTCAGGTTTCCTCACGATGTTTTTCCTTCACCGTTAGCGAGTGGTAATGCTTCACAAATGTACAAACCAAGTCATAGGTACATGCCCGCACTAAGGATCGAACCTGGGTCTCTCGCTTCCGAGTCCGATGTTCTACCCACTAGGCTACCAACGGGGGTTTTTTTTTGTTACTTCATAACGTAAAACATTAGGACTTTTCTAGATTTCCAATCTGGTTTTACGATTTTGCTGCAATTTTTGAGAGCCTGAGACTGTCTAAATACAGAATTCATGCTTTTTAGGGTTTTGAAGTTTCAGTATCAATACAATCAAATCTTTAACGCTCACCTTAAGGATAGTTTTGAATTAACTGATGGGTATTATTTAAAATCACTGTTCGTTCCTGTGAATTGCGGTATCCCACAAGAAACTAGTGTTTGTCTCTTGCTCTATGTGGTGTACCTACGGTACAGTAGTGACATAATATAGTATTGTAACTAACTGTAAGTATCTTCAACAGCCACCAAGTTGTGGGTTCACCATCGACAATGGGCATTGTCCTAAATATTGTTTTTGAATTTAGAACGCGAGGTTAGCCGCTGCGGGAGGATATAATTATGACAATTTGTTTTAAAGGTATAAGTTCATATAATATTCACTGGTTTCTTGTATCTTTGTGAATAAGTGTGTGACTAATTCGACCTTCTAACGTTCGTTCAACACGTGAATGAAAGTAGGTTTAATATTTTGAAATAAAAAAATTCAAGATATTGACATTTCGGTATTCCGTAAAAAACAAATATAATATATTTTTTCTTACGTTTGCTTAGATAAGGAATCTGTAGCGAGCACATGTTAATGCTGCGCGCGCACTATAAACTCCAACATTCCTGCATCGCGCAAGCAAAATGTTTCACATGACATACCATAAATATAACGTCCGACGAACATTAGTTGGACCGGCCGTCCCCAGGCATACGATCTGTATGGCGGGAAATTTCTCTTTATAGTGGAAGATCACCCGCTCTTCCCTACAGTGGTGACCCCGACGTGATGCATGCTCGCACGCACGCACGCACGCACGCACGGGACGAACATTAGTCGGACCGGCCGTCCCCAGGCATACGATCTGCCTGGCATACGATCTGCCTGGCGGGAAATTTCCCTTTATAGTAGAAAAGCACGATCACCCGCTCTTCCCTATAGTGGTGACCCCCACAGAACATTGTCAAACCTTCCTTCGCTCTCGCAGCACCCCACATACAATCAGTCTCAAAGCAAGGTCAGCATTGTAAATTTGTACATACTTGTACATATTCATCGCCTCCCCTCTCACCTCATCAGTTCCACTACAGTCAACGCACCGACTACTGGTACTGATGGTGATCTCCCTCAACCCCTCGGCACGGCAGTCACGCAGCAACAGCGCACGTTGCCAGTAGTACAACAGCCTTCACCAGTTTCTTCCTACCACTTGCGCGGGCCCTATGTCGCCGGTGAAATGACTGTTAGCCGCCGAACACCCTCAACCGCTAGTCGACTCACTAACTCAGCGACTCCTGGCACTTGCAGGCTTTAGAGCACAGACTTCGATTCCTATCAGACATGTCAACTCTGCACGCGCACTATAAACTCCAACATTCCTGCATCGCGCAAGCAAAATGTTTCACATGACATACCATAAATATAACGTCCGACGAACATTAGTTGGACCGGCCGTCCCCAGGCATACGATCTGCCTGGTGAGAAATTTCCCTTTATAGCGGAAGAGCACGATCAGCCGATGTTCCCTATAAGTCTTTTAAGTTTTGTTTATTTAAAGAGTTTTGTATCGAGTCATGGTATCACTAGAAGCTGACAGCTCGTAGGATATCAGTTGATGACGTACTTCCGGTTACGTAGACTCCGATTCTTTTTTTTTTCGCTTTAAAAATTTGTTAAAGCAGCCCCCCCCAATCGAAATATTCAGCCTAGGCTCTCAAAATTAGTAATATTCTCGAAAAAATATATAAATACAAAACTTATTTTTTGAAGGAACTTTGTGCTGGAACGTCAAAACTTTAAGAGTACAGTTTATAAATTTACGAGTACAATTATTAACTAGTCATATTTTAATGAATATGTACCGCAAAGCAAATGAGGAAATGTGCCGTGGTCGTGGTAGGTAGCATAATATAATATAATTATGACATAATAAATTTGTTTCTTATAAGTATTCTAATACTATCAGGTTGAGTTCAGTTTTCTCTCGGACTTATTGTATTTGCTCAAGAAAATTTTGCTTACTTTATATTTCATTGAGTTAATTTGACAACTTAAACTGATGATGTGGGGAAAGCTCAGTGGGACAAAACGTGGAGGCCACGTAAATCAACTGTTTTACTATGTTATTTTAACAAAAAAATCATCAATACCGAAAAAATACCGAAATACCGGAATTCCGGTTTTTCAAATGTTGATATCGAAAAAATACCGGTTTTAGAAAAAGGGTCCGGTAGTCCATGCTCTAATCTCTCTTAATTCATCGTTATTCACCTGTGTGGGCGGTCTTCCTCGTGGCTCGTTCTTTAAGTCGAAATTTCCATCACGAAAGCGTTTAAACCAAAATCGCACGGTGCGTTCATTAGTAGACCCCTCTCCAAACGCAGCATTGATATTGCGGGCTGTTTCTGCCGCGTTAGTTCCGCGTCGGAACTCGTATTCAAAAATCACTCGAATTTTCGCAATCCATCTTTCTTGTCTAAATTGAATACAAAAACAATTGAAAGTCGATATTCAAATGTTTCACATTTTTTAAAAAAAGAACATCATAGAAACCATTTGAAAAAAGTTTCATTCGAAAACCTCAAACCATGAAGATTCTATGTCAATTCAAAGAACCTATTGCAATAAAACGGCAATTTCATACTTTAACCCCTATTACTATCACTGGCCTACATAACTAAACCATGTAGATTGGTGAAGTTACCACTTAACATGCTGTCATTACTATCTAAATATTTCCTAACTTCCCGATAAGAAAAGGAAAATTCCAGATCATAGAACAGTAATAAAACGGAATGAAATGGCCAATTTCAGAATAATAGCCCTGTTTACGCAGACTTGGTAGGCTCTATGTAAGTTGTAAGGCTGTATAGACAATTGAGCGGTTGTGCTAAGCCACAGCGGAACTTGTTGCTGTTGGGCGGCTTTGTCCTGGAAGGCTCCCATTGATTTAAGCTGGCACAATGAGTCTAAGTTTAGTGAACCCTTTCGGGCGATCAATTGTATTGTACATCAATATTAGTTAGAAAGCTCCGAGTTTGCAGGTTTCTGCTTCTTTTGATAGTAAATTCATCATACTTACCTACTCTTACAATTTCCAAAAATCGGCATTTCTAATGTTTTCACTCGCAGCTTCTTCTATCTAGTGATAACGACAATATTTGCTTCACTTTTAGAAGAGATGTGGTTGCCTAAAATACGGGGTCGTCCTAGCGTATGAATGGTAATATTTCCCATATAGGGTTCCCTGAAAGAAATTGCTATCAGCAATAAGGCCGCCAATTGTACCTCTTCTTTTGTAACTGTTGTTTCTGTAATATTGAAACATGAAGGAGGAGGATATTGGAGCATTCTTTATAGTTTAGGACTGGAGTGCGACTGGCCGAACACACAAGCAAAGCACACAAAGAGCGGTTTGTGTTATCATGACGAATGGAATGTGGGCAAATTATAAAATACCCTTCAACTGCTCCTTTGTTTTGTTGGCCGATTAACTCGATTACGGCTACAGTGTCTTAGTATTGATATAGTCCGCAGAAATCTTTTTGGCAGTAACGTGAACATAGTCACATATCATTTGTACATCGCGTAGGTACTGTCTTTACAGTGTATGTGTGAGTAATTGACTAATAGTAATTTACTACGCACCACACTACGTCAATTTCTCACACATACACTGTAAAGACACTAAGCGATGTGCAAACGATCTGTGACTATGTTCACGTTACCGCCAAAAAGATCTGTGCGGACTACACGTCAGTATTCTGTAGTTAGTATTGTGTAATTCATCATCATCATAATCAGCCATTTGACGCCCACTGCGGGACACAGGCCTCCTGCGTGGTTTTCTTAACCATGAGGGGTTTTGCCATAATCGCCACGCTTGGCAGGTGGGTTGGCGATCGCAGTATGCAGTTGGAATCTCAGGAAGACGCTGCTGCCCGTCTCCTGGTAATTGATTTCCTTAGTCGCCTTTTACGACATCCACGGAAGCTATTCTTAATCCGGCGCCACACGGGGATTGTGTAATTAATAGCTGCTATCTAAGAGTAATTTAAGATATGAAGACACGGACCTCGAGACAAACCAGTTATTATAGTTTTAGGAGGTTCGAATGCATTTAACCTGTATCTATATTATGTGAACATAAATAAATAAAAAATAAAAATAAATAATTTCTTTCTGGGGTGTATAATAAAGATTTTTTTTTTATTTACGTGCTTAAGCTGTATTCACGTAAATATTTTATGCAAATAAATTTTCATTTCATTTCATCTACTGAAGTCATAGATAACAACGCTGAGTCGGCTAAGAACTCTGTGTTTATCCCTCTCTATCTCTTTCTATGCTTCTTTTTCCTTTCTCTATCTTTCATAAAGAGAGATGCGTTCCCAGAATGTATTTACTTGGGTTGCTTCACTAGTACAAATTATTGACAGAGGTTAAACCTTTTATTTGTTTAATTCAACGCGCCACCCGTGACATTTCGAGTGCACGCTCTAGTGTACTGCCGGCTGCACCTAATAAAATGTCTAGTTTATTAAAATTGCGCTACTTTCGAAGATACTCGTATTTTGAAACCAAATATCCACGAAAACGCTCGATCGACGATCCGTTAATGTCATGTCACGTTCCATTCCCATTTATTTTTCACTCCATTTAATGTGTTTACCAGCTAAACATATTAAACAATTACTCTTGGTAATCAATTACTCACAGCAAAGTGTAGGCAAATAACATAAAAGCGCTGAGTACGAATGTCGTTAATTTAATTTATCTTTCCGACTGACACCACGTACACTCGCGAGTCGCGGTTTAGTCAGTGGTGGAACCGTTTACTCTAGACTGTAGACGGTTCCACCACTGACTAAACCGCGAGCGTAGGTGGTGTCACTCGGACTCTAGCCTCTAGATATTAAGGCTCGTGCACACTACCAGGGGGCGAGTCTCTGAAATGTATAGTCGTTCATTAGAGTCATATTAGAACGGTAATGCTTGTTTCTTTGACTCTATTGGTAGTCTAGTAACCATTCGCATTCTAATGGTATAAACCGTGCAACTTAACTTATCGCCACGCGCGATTCGATCTTCTTCGCGAGAGATGCCTATTTAATTAGCGCGGGTTATACCATTGCAATGCTATTGCTTTGTAGACCACCAAATAGAGGCAAATAACTACTATTACCGTGCTTATATAATTCTATCGGAAAACGATGTGAATATTTGAATACTCGATCTAAGGCAGTCATTTTAGCACTGTTTGACGGACTATCTTTCTTAGGCCACCGAAGTTGTACCTAATAGAAGATAAAAAGGCATATTTTTTATTTTTCAAGACAGCTGCCGGCTTAAACTTTTTTCTCATCATACAATATCTTGAGATTAACTCGGGTTACTTACTAACTTACTCACGGTAAGTTATGAGAGCATTTATTTTCTACCTGTATATTGTACATATTGTATATTGACTGCCTCGCTGGTCTAGCGGTATGAAGTGTGATTACCATGTTGGCGGTGGTAGGTTAGATTCCCTCTGGGGGCCGCCATACATTTGTACAAATTACCTCAGTCTGGGTGTATTTCCATGATTCTGCTTGTCTGGTTCCATGCTAACCAGACACAGAAGATACAGGGTATCCTAGTATGGGGCCAGGACGAGTGATTGTGTTATAGGTGGAACTTATATTTTGCTTAGCTTTGGTATATAATTGTCCAGATAACGTAAATCTTTCGAATTGAATCTCTGATCAATTGAGATCAAGTGGGGAATATTTCCGGGGCATCATTCCACAGGGTTCAAAAACATCACTCATACATAATACCAACTTTCAAGAAGTGTTGATTTATTTGTCTTGTCAGCTACACCATTCGAGCCACGTGTCGACACTTCAAAGTTTAAACTGCGTGCTGGATCCGAACAAAACTCCCATTAGTTAATGAACAGAAACCCTAGGACTGCCACAGTAATAAATAGCTATTTAAGCAGTTCACCACGCGTGTAAGCGATCATCTATCTATCTTTACTTATAAAATTACATGTTTGTTTGTTCGTTCGTTCGTTCGTTCGTTCGTTCGTTCGTTCGTTCGTTCGTTCGTTCGTTCGTTCGTTCGTTTGTTTGTTTGTTTGTTTGTTTGTTGCACTCAAAAAAACATGAATGTCTCAGACTATGAGCAAGGGCGGACTTATTTCAAGAGAAATGTCCTGAGTGACTGGCGAAATATGGCCCGTAATATTATTTTCTAACGTAATAAACTACTCAGGAAGGATTTTTGAAAATTATACATCTCAGGGGTGAGATGGAGATTAAAGTTGGTGAGGAAAAGCTATAAACTACGGATTTTTCTATGTCCCTATACGCTTAAAAAGGAATGGAATTTAAGTTTTAGGCTTATGATTGGGAATCATACTAGTACAGACGATTACTGAAAATCAGCGTTGCCCGGGACTGACCCGGGTCAGCATCAGCTGATCCACAACCTTTTGCCGTATTTTATATCATAACCTAGTTAAGCCTTACTTTGTTTAAGTCGTTTTTTGATGAGGCAATGAACACTTTTTTATCTTTATCAAATAATAATTTACGTTACTTTTTAGTTTCATAGAATATTTTTGGAGATTGTTAACAAATAGAAGATAGATAGAGAACACTTTATTGTACACAAAACATGTTGTCATGTGGGGAGGATGAAGAAAGAAAGATTCACGAAACAAATATATCGAGCGAATGTGAGTGGAAGGGCCGGTAAGGGATGTCCCAGGCGGACATACTTTGACCAAATATGGAATGTATTAGCAAAGGGCAAGATCAAAGTAACTACCCGAAACCGGCGTGCGTGCATGCAACGACAAATGAATATCGATGAAGCGAAAGTGATCCGTCAGGATCATGGCAAGTGGCAGTCCCTGGTCTCTGCGTACTCCTCTGGGATACAGGCGTGAGCTTATTTTATGTTATATAAAAAAATTTAATAAGTACACTTATTGATTTTTTTTAAAAATAATTTTCACAAACTGAATTTAACGCGAGCGACGCCGCGGACTCAACTAGTACATTAAGGTAAGCTTAAGAGCACGCGCTCGTATCTTTGGTAACCGTTCGGTACCGATCCGAGCCCATATGTAACCGCCCTAACTTATAATAATTTAATGCTCAGTCAGCCCATTAAAAACGATTCAACCATGGCGCGACTATCGGAGTGCATTAGGAATAAAGCGAGCTTCTATGTGAGAAAGGATAAGGCAATCTTGGAGCAGGCTTTGGAGTTTTGAACTTTATTGACTCTATTGCTGATAACGCTGATATGCCAGTAGGTACGAGTACAATCGTCAGCACATCAACATTTACGGGCGTGAACTCTACTTGGTTACATTACGGGTGACTTTCTGTTCTGTAAATGAAATGTTCTATAGCTTGACCTGCTGACAATTTACTCGGGTCCCTATTTTACATGCATCAAAACACTTACTTCACATTCGAGAGGTCCAGGATTCTATTCCGGCGTTACCAATGACTTTGTTTCTTTAGTTACATACTAGTTATATTTATTTTGTTTTGTTATTGTGGCGTGTGTACTATTTTTATTCAAAAGTCAGAAGCAAAAAAAAATATTCAAAGTAACACAGAAACTGTGACTTATTGAACGTTACAAGTAAAACTACGTGTCTGTTTCAAAATCTAGATCATTTGGAGAAAAAACGGACAAAAAACTCCAAACTTAGTCTTTTCAAACATATTCCTTAATTAACAGAGTTTACATTGTCATATCTTCACAAACCTATAAGTAGGATGCATTGAGCTGGCTTTAATTCCACACATCTTTGTCATCTAAATAATCCTTAATGCTATAGTAGCCCTTTTGGCACAAAGTGCGCTTTACACATTTTTTGAACCGTGCTTCAGGCAAGCTTATTATATCTTCAGGGATCTTATTGTAAAAACGTATACAATGCCCCATAAAGGATGTATTAACCTTTGCCAGCCTAAATCTTGGGAAAGAAAGTTTATGTTTATTTCTAGTATTTACATTGTGTTGGCTACCTACGGTTTTTAAATTACTGATATTTTTCCCGACGTACATAATATGCTCATAGATATGCTGACTACTGACTTATAAGCAGCCTATATACGTCCCATTGTAGGGCACATGCCTTCTCTCAGAGAGAGAGTATGGGCTTAATCACCACGCGTGCCCACCGCGGATTGGCAATTTCAAGCGCTGAGGTATGTGAATAGCTCAGACACCCAGGTTTCCTCACGATGTTTTCCTTCACCGTTAGCGAGTGGTATTGCTACGATAACTTCACAAATGTACATAACTTAGAAAGAAAAGTCATATGCCTGCACTGGGAATCGAACCTGGGTCTCCCTCTTCAGAGTCCAATGTTCTACCAACTAGGCTACCACCGCACAGACTACTGACTTATAATAAATTATTCTTCTTCTTCTTATTCTTATAATACAAAAGTGAACTCGCTGTAAACTAAAACATGGTCAGGAAACCTGAGTGCTTGAGGTGATAACAAACCTTAAACCACCAATCCGCGATGGACTTGTGTAAAAACTCTCAGAAAGAAAGAAATAAACCATTATAACTTAGTTTATTTGTGAACACGTTTAATTTAATTCGAATAAAATGAACTCATAATGTTGAGTGTTAAGTAATCCTGTACAGTAAATTTATATGTGAAATTAACAGATTTCACTGAATTATAAATTTCTGTCTAGAGTACCTAATAAATGCCATTGTATTTTATAAGCGGATTAATATTAATAATAAACAGAATATGCCGTAATAAATTTTCTCCTTTCAAATCTCGGTCATTGTACGTAAATGTGGTTTATGTATTGCAGTTTCAGCTCTATACATTTGTTTTGACCTAAGTCACGTGCGGAGGGCATCATCCGCGTATAACCAATTATTGGTTCGACGAAGACAAGTTTTCTCTTCATCTTAGATCTTATTCAGCTCCACATAACTTAGCTTCATGGCGCACCGGGGCCTGATTTAAATACCACCTGTAGTTCTGTGAAACAACTCATCCAGCAATTACGGCAGGCTCCACTCTAATGGCGCTCTATCATTAGAATTTATCGTCAAATGAGGCCCAAAGTATTTATTTGAATTTCAATGGGTACATTACTGCGGGAACGGGTTCCAAGCGCCTTTTGAATTAATTTTAATATTCAGTATGTTTAACTTTAATTATGCGTCTGATCTTTGAAATGACGACCTGGTTTGGCTGAGGATATTAATTATATAACTATTTGTTTGGTTTCCATATGCTAATAAGAATAATTCTATTTCCTAGATTTCTGCTCCTTAAGACCTTTGTCTGGTTCATTCAACCATTAAGTTATTTATATCTGTCTATAACTCTTATCAGTAACTAATCCACTCATTAAAATTGATTGAAGAAACTGAAAGATAATTGACTTTTGATTGACTTTCGTGGCTACAGTAATAAAAATTGACAAGCAATATTTTTAGGCACTGTTTGTAGGTATGACTTTAAAAGTGGGGGTACTCAAACGTAGACTAAGGCTAACATACTTAAGTGAAACGTAAATAGCATCTAAGTATAATTTTTAACACAAAAGTCTTGTGTGTGAGTGATATTCAAGAACTGGTGGAAATCGGCTTAGTCTGCAGACCTGAGGGCCGTTTATTCATTTAAACATTTAAAACATAAAACATCAGGGCACATGTAGCATCGCACCATAATAAGCCCCTAGTTCGCCTGTACGTCTACGCGATTAATAGATGGGAGTGGTAATTGCACCGGCAACTAGCTATTAAAAGGATGAATCATATCATACAGCCGATTTGCATTTAATACCACTAGAAACTGGTTGAACTTTTCAATTACGCGGCCCCGTAGCGGCGTTATGATTTTTATGAACATTTGAATGCCGATTTGTTAATGTTTGATCGATTGTTACACGCTTATTCAGTCGGTTAGCGAGTAATGACATTTTATACATATCCCTGAGGGGTAGGCAGAGACCAGGGACTGCCACTTGCTACGATCCTGACAGATCACTTTCGCTTCCATTCATTAGTCGTTGCATGCACGCACGCCGGTTTCAGGTACTTTTTATCTTGCACTTTGCTAATACATCCCCTATTTGGTCGAGGTATGTCCGTCTGGGTCGTCCCTTACCGGCCCTTATATATATGTATATATATAGTAGCACGTTAATTCAACCAGCCTACTATGCTACCTCCTCCATAATTTCAGACCATGATGATGGCGAAAATGAATGCTTTTATTATTATTACACATTTCCATGCTTCGGAAATTGTGCGAGCTTTGTTCGGCGAGCTTGCTACTCTGGCCACGCCCCTAAAGCAGAAACCGGTCGCGATTGGTCGGCCCTGGGCTTTGTTGTTCAGCAGCAGCTCACTTTCCGACCAAATTATGAGCACTAATGAGATCACGAATGAAGCTTTTGTTCAAACATCTATCCCCACAATCGTTTGCTAAGTAGCTGAAAGGGCAAAGCTGAGTATTGTATTTTACTTTTTTTTTTCTGTGGTAATTTGTCGATAGCTAACGAATGAGTTTTAAAATAATTACGTTTTCCTTACTCCTTAAGAGCACAAGCTGGTTAAGCGGTAACTTTGTGAAGCATTTACTTAAATTAGCGGTAGCGAGACCATGGAATTTATAAAATGTGCGCTAAAATACCGCAACAATCAGGTCCAAGGCCCGCGCCGTATGTCTGCCGGCAGCATTTTAATGTTGCTAATATCAATTCGATACGATTTTAATTTTATGGCCAGTCATTTTGAGAATTTAAAAAAACTGGTCAGGATTTATCGCCTCGCTCGACTGGCTTTATTCAGTAGCGTAAAGGCTTGTTTTATATGTGAGCTTCAAGCAAGAGACATAATATTCTTTTACATCATACAACTCTCGGGCTGTTTGGGAAAATTGTTCCGTTATTTGAATGTTACATACAAATTTCTATGTCTATTTCATTATACTGCTTATTTCCTATGTAATAAATAAGTGCGTTTTAAAATCTTATGAGCAAAGTAAATTTTTATGTCTGCCAAATATCACCGTGTAGCAAGTGTATTGCCGAGGATTTTTATTAGCTATTTTGTGTCTCGCTGCTGGACAAATGCCTCCCCTTTAGCTCTTCACTCCTGCCTGTCACCGGCCATTCTTCGCCTCCCCGTCAGAAAAAACCGAGGATAATGGTCAAAATTTTTATTCTCTTCACGGTGGGTGACCGTGAAAGTAAGTTCCTAGAGCCACACTTTGTGAGTGTTCAATTATTGCCATTGCTTGCGTCTCCTTGTACCTACCGTGGGTGTCCACTGTCCATCGCGTGCGTCACGCATGCGAACCAATTGACGCAATAATTGTAACACTTCTTACCGTACAATTACATCTATTTAGCTGCAATTACTCTAAAACATCTGGGGCTAAAGTTCTTTGTTATACAAACGCTTTATGGGCGCTTAAACTTAATTTTTACTTATCACAATAAAATTTTAATAGTGTTATGGATGGTTGGTGACCGGAATATAAAAAAAAGCCAGCCAAGTGCCAGTCGGTCTCGTGCACAAAGGGTTCCGTATCATTATCTATACAACTGTGAAGGTTACATAGATGGCCGCTTAAATATTTATTTTATTCTGTTTCTAGTATTTGTTGTTACGGCGGCAATAGAAATACATCATCTGTGAATTTCAACTGCCTGTCTATCACGGTTCATGACATAAAGCCTGGTGACAGACAGACAGACGGACAGACAGACAGACAGACGGACAGTGAAGTCTTAGTAATAGGGTCCCGTTTGGCACCGTTCGGGTACGGAACCGTAAAAAAGTGTCATTGAAATAACGCAAAAACTGTTCTTTAGTATAAATAAATTAAATACTCCAAATTAACAAAAACTCACTCATTACATTTTTTTGTATAATATTGACACGGAGACAATTTGCACAATTTTTAAAGAATAAATTGTAAGTTTTAATATTTTGCTTATTGGAAGTGGTTTAGTTACCGACACTGAAGTAACGCTTTTCAGATTTTGTGCTATTTTAATAACATGTAAAATCGTTTCTATAGACCCCTAAGTATGTTCCACGCATCGTGGTTTAATAATTCGTAACGAGGACAATCATGCAGTAATGAGATCATCATATCTCCTCATTATGTCATGTGATGCAAGTGCGACAAAGAACAACGTAACAAAACAACGTTTACCACACAAAACATTTTTCTATGTTCTGTGGTTTAGCATTATTTATGTGATGAAATACTTGGTGGCCCACGCGCGCCGCACCCGGTCCCTGATAACGTTTGACGAGATTCCCCGCTCAATAATTCATATGTCACTTTTATTTATTCAGCCAGGGTACGACACTGCCGACCAATACATATTTAATAGACCTTTACCGACGAATAATAAAGACAATGAAACGCTACGATCAGCCGGGTCCGAATTATTCCGCGGCCCTCTAAGAGAACCTTAGCAATTACCCGACCCAATGAGCGCAAATCGATTCCGATGATACCTACTTCGCGATTGTGTCGATATCGCAGCGCCCAGAGCCGACCTTCCCTTCCACAAAGAACAAGACAACGAGTGGTTCCTTTAAAAAAAATAACTTGTTTGTCGCCGGATAATAAGATCGCTCCGTCAGAATAATGGGTAATTTGTTTGAGTGTACAAAAAAACCTGCAAATGGTTCCTAACGCTATAATAAAAACAGAGATACGGCCAGGGCGGGTTGGATCGAGAAATGAATTTAGATTACAGGTTAACGCCGACTAAGTGTGGGTTCGCCGCTTCACCTGTGCTTGAAAAAATATCGAGAAAAAATGCCCGCAGCCCTATTTAGCCTTCGCCGTGTTGTGTGAGACTTTTGATCCATGCTGACGCTCGTTATTTTACTGTTCAGATGGAGTAGTAAGAGCTTTTCGACGTGGCACTTGTTATCTGTCGTTTCAAACGCCCTGAAAATAGAGTGGGCCTGCCTGTAGGTAGCCAAATTCATGCAAATTGAGCTTTAGTCGAAACTTTAAGTCTGTCCTATCGTATAGTTCGTTCGAGTTTGAGAATCTGTTGCTCGACGCGAAAATTATGGAGATATGATGATACGCAGCTGTAACAGCAATTACTTTATTTTTCCATGAATCTAAAAAAGACGTTTAAGCCAAAGTAGCTAAGTTTTTCAATCATCCTTCATTTTTCCCTCGATAAAGTGTATTATTATGATTTCATCCGCTATCATAAAAAGAGACGATACCGACTGGGGCAGCCGATCGTTGTCTTATTATTAAAGTAGCTTACAACCTTGTAGCGCCAGTAAAAGAATATAAGAATTAATACTTAATCGGAGTAAGGCAAAGACTCCCTTCCTTAAGGAAGTAAGCTGTGTACTCATCAACAACGCTATGCTGTACTGAGAATGTTACCTTAGATAGGTAGGAATTCCAAGTTTATTGAGTGGGAGCAGCATACTCGGCTAGCAAATGCCCAGTTTTGTCCTGATCAATGGTTATCTTTTTTGTGTACATTTTCAGGCTTAGGTAGCCTTTTCACCTATCACAGCTTTTTGTATGAATAGTAAGTGTTTCACATATTGAATTCATATGTTGGCTTCATCAATCAGTACAGATGGTTTGATTTTCGTCCATTGGATATTTATATATTTAATGCAATTCAGATGTTGTCTTCAAAACGTTTTTGGAACCAATTCTCAAATGATTAGCGGTTGTTATGTCTACGGTAGACTAATGGCGTTCCTGTGCCCAAAGAAATGGTGTTGTCAGTACTTAGTGCATCCGAACCGGTTTAGTAGAGGGAGAGACAAATGCTGAGTCGGGTCCTTTCACAAACGCAGTGCACTGGCTTTCCTTGCATGTTTCTTTCTTTTTAATTTATAATTTAAAATTGTACTCTGTCATTGTACTGTGTTTTAAGTGAATTGAATATTTGAATATTTCAATTCAATTCAAATAGCATGCTCACACAGAAGGCATCTTCAAAGATTAAAGAAGATTTCCTTTACTCTAAGTTTTGCTAGACTACCAGGTGGCTGTATTGTATCTCATTAATATGCTTTTATTCCCTATGTATGTCACCATATTTCCTCCTCAAAGCGTGACATGGATTATGTACAAGTGCACTTTTACCACAGTAAAAGTGACTTTAACCGTTGGATTGTCATAACAACAATTAAAAACCATTGTTACGGTGGTCCGATGGGGCCGTTTAGAATTCTGTTAAAGAATGTAACAAATGTATAGGTGACGTTATATATTTTACTATGATATTTTTGCATGATAATTCTATTTCTGATGTAAACTTTTTAGTTCATTTCGTGCCGTTCTTTTTTTTTCTTTTTCTGCCAACGTAAATTGCTGTACGCGATTTACGACAACAAAATCTGTCAAAAAAACCCTAAAATGATTGGCTTACGATTTTAACTATTTATCTAACAAACAGCGCCACTACAGAGCAGAAAATCCATAAAACCACATAAAAGTCGCAGAACAGAAGTTGTTGTAAATGACAAACTCTAACTGTCATGCACTCTTTTCTGTTCCAGTTACATAATGTTTCAATTTCAACGGGCTGTCACTTTTTACTAGCGGTGACAGGCTACTGGAATTATATTGACGGAGGAATGTAATACTTAGCTTTGGATTAAAATTAATAATATTTATTTTATTTCAAGTAAGTGACATTTTAGCTAGTAGGCTTAAATTAAAACTATATAATATGTTAGTAGGTACTTATAGCTAAAGACGCAATATATTTTAATCTAAATTACATTTAACAGTACACATTAGAGGTTACATGCAGGCTGGCACAGTGACGCATGTAGGGCGAATCTAGGCGGCCTGCTATCATGCTCAGGATGCTGTTGGAGCTGTCCCGCACCCTGCTAAGCACCGCTTACGCATAGTAGCGTAGAAGCAGTCTACCCGGGCCTCTGCAATCATGCCAGATGCACTACAGAAGCGGGGTAGCCCCATCAGCACCCTGAAGGCATCATTGTACTGTACACGTAAAATAAAGCGCGTATTAAACCCATGATGTTGAACCATGTAGCACGCACGGCACAACTTCTGCGTAACTTCCTTCGAAGAAATGCGGTACTTGCTGAGCTCGTAATGAAGTAACGTCGTTTTTGTTACCGTTTTGGTAACTTTATACTGTTAGTTCTCACTAATCTTATAATTTATACTCAAGTTCTCAAGTTCACTTACGCGTCTCTTACGGACATTAAATTAATAGTTTATTGACCAAAGACATTACAACGATCTTGAATAGGAACTTAGAATAGATACATGAGATGACTTAAATATATAGATTATCCTCTGTTACCGAGCTAGGCATATAGCCTGTTTTATAGCATTCAGCGCCAAAAGCCCACGGAATATTGCACATATTCTAAGCAATACGATGTTCAACGAAGAAACAATACGAATTTAATTTACTCATTGTATCGCAAATCAGGAAGCTTTTCTTGTTAACCAAACAACACACGTTCCATTCCCTGCAATCAAAACACGGTGAAGATACGATACTAATTTAAAATAAAATAAAAAAAAACTTGATAACAAACAAGGCATCGTTGTTGTAACAGTTTTGATTTGTTTCAAAACAAGGGTAACTGCGGCCGAGCGGCGATTGATTTCAAAGCGGTTTCTGTAGGCCTCTTTAATGAGAAACTCGAATGGCCCGTGACTAAATATGCGCCCACGCTCACCACTCTCAACAACCTATAATATCTTGAATAATTTTCTTGTCTGCCCGGATGGACTAGGCCCATTCGCTCGGAAGCATCACTTTTTAATTAAATTTAACGCACGTTTTACGTATACTGCCCGTAATGTGATTATAATTTACTAACGATTAGGATTACTCCAGCATAGGGCGTTGGATTAAAGATTACCCTTTGGACGTGCTCAAATTCGAGTCTAGGAATAAACAATTTAAAAAACTCATTACGTTATGAGCCGCCAGACATCCCATCAAAAGCCTATTTGACGCGTTCGCTACCGTTATTTTACGTAATTTCAGATTAGATTCGAGTAAGAAATGGCCGTGGAATGTGTATTCCTGTAAATTCTTGAGTTCTTTTTATTCAGGAGGTATAAGTGGGAGCATCGGTGCAATGACAATAGGTTTTCAATGATAAATAGAGTTGTATCTCATTTCAAAGGATAAAGCTCGTTACGCGCCAATGAAACTAAATTAGAAGTTCACTTTGTCGTTTATTAGTTTCATAAAATCCTCCCTTCATGTCTGAAGGGTAAAAGATCCGCGAATAAAAGCTCGTTAAAATCACTCGCTACTCGATTCCGAATAAAAGTTTCGACCGCTCTCTCTTTTTCTGTAAAAAAAACGAGAGCAGGAAGTGAGGCGTATTTAATAGGTACAGGCCCGCCAGCAATTTTTTCATCTCCTGAATTAATTTTAATTTTGATTCCATTAACATAATAAAATAAATCAATGTGAGTCCGAAGGGATCCAGTGTAGGAACGGGAAAAAGTAATCTTGCTCCAGGATCGGGTCTTATCTGTTGACGGACAATTTGAAAGGGTCGGAAGTTACTGCGGCTTATTTGTTTATGCAGTGATTTACTGTGTTTTGATACAGTGTTGTTAAGTAGCGCTGCACTCGCGAAAATAAAGAAAAACGATCGAGAAATGCTTTTTCTTTTGTTGCTTTGGAATCTCCGCAGGCCAGCCGAAATCATTTTTTGAGCTCAATTTTTCAGCATTTTCCTCTTTTACTCTACTCAGTTGTGTTATCATGCGTTAGCAATATAGATCAAACATAATTTAAGCTATCTCTTTACTTTGCGGCATCTTAGTTACTCGATGCAAGTTTTTATATCGCTAGCCGAAGACAAAAACTTATAGTGTGGTGAGGGAACAAAGGCTGTTGGTAATGAAGAGCCCGAGCCGTCTCGCTTACAAGAAGAGTTGTGCAAAAAACATAATAGTTACCCTTTGTTGTTATGAACAGTAACTGATTTCGTAGAGCCCGTAACTGTTCTCCACTTTGTATTTTGTCTGCTGCGGTCATTTAACCAGTTTTGTTCGCTGTATATATCACGTCTCACAGTAATGGTTATTGAGATCATCACCTATCAAAGCAAAAAAGCCACTCCTTATACAATCTTTGATTGATTGACCGCTGACATTATAAAGCACTCTGACCATTTGATTAAAGTCATAAATTGATAAATCTTTAGTATTGTTATAATGAACAGCATAAAGCTTGTCCTATATTCGGAGTTATCGCTTCACAACAATAGAAGACACGTCATGAATCAAGCGGACAATAAACTCTACTTGTCGTGTATCATCACCAAACACAAATCCATTCCCACAAAAGTAACATTAGAGTTCGCTACGATATTTCATAGTGAAATGTGGCATTAATAATTTCAACACGAAGCAAAGGAAAACAGTGTTCGCGTCATAAATAAACTCTTAATGGTAAAGCCAGCAATATTTCTTCCACCATCTACATTACTTCTGCAAAAATAACAAAATAGTATTCGCATGAGATTGCCACAGCCCGATAAGCCTTAGCCGACTGCATAGAATGAGACTCTTTAGGAGCGCCTGCTTTGTTATCTGACCGGTTTCCGAGAATGGAATCGTATTGCATGGGGTTACGACTGCTTTTGGCTTTTTAAGTGCCGAAAGTCGACATCCCACTGAGGCTGTGATTTGTGAACACGATAGGCACGCGAATGATCCTCCTGGGCACAAGGACAACTAAAAATAAAACTAGTGTTATTGTTGGCAGATAAGAGCACGTCCGGCTCTTATGGCTCCCTACCTACCTGTTTTGATAACGCGTCCACATCACTGCTTTATTCGCGAATAATACTCAGCTAAGCCTGGAGAAAGTGAGCGATGGATTGTCCATTTGAGAGTTATTGTCAAAGGCCACAGACTTAAAAGGCCTATTTTTGTGAGGAAGTTTCTTGCTTAGTGAGTATAAAAATAGGAGAATCTATGATTTGCACCACTTCCAATAAATTGATGGACCTTTTTATGCTATTTCAAATATTCTGTCAAATTGTTAACTCCAAAAGGTTTGTGCTGCGCGAGATATTTAAAAGCGAAAGAGCGAAACCCTATTAAATAAACATATCAACGCCAAGTATCGCCTTGACTAGCCAAACGCGTTCGGCATGTCCACCAAACGGCGTTCAATACCGCCATTGCTTATTTATAAGTTCTTTTATGGACTTAAATCGATGTTAGATATGCGTATCTGCCTTATCTGGTCAACTTTACAGAGAACTGGGATCGATTTAGTTTTTTATTGAGTTTTGTCTTACCTACTTCGTTTTCTTAATTTACGACGCTATTGCACTTTGACTCTAGTGCTATCATTGCTTTAAGGTTTCTTGTCAATAAATTCACTTGATTCTCCTTATAGCTCCAACCGTAGAACCCATATTAAAAGCGGTTGTGAAGACAGTTTGTTTAGTTGTATTATCTGCGCCATTTCATATTTAATATTTTATTATTAAACAAACAAATTACAATCACAAACTAAAATTAACAACAGTTTTTAAAAGAGGGGGTAGATGTGAACTGAGATGCGGGTAGACGTGAATCACAAGAAAGATTTGGCCTGCTGTTGACTATATGAAACCTGTGACGACAATCATTACCAGGAGACGTTTAACTCAGCAATCGAATCACCCTGCATTACAATGAATATCTAAGTGACGAAGTACTTGTCTCATAAACTGACAGTGTGGAGCAAGAATTCATCCAGAATGTCATTGCGGATAAGTTTTCAATGAATTTTAATGCGATGGCGCTTTGGCTGACGTCTCATCAGAAATATGTCTGGCATGCTAAGTGGAGGGAGATGTGCTCGATAGTATGCCAAGCAGTAAACTATTAGTTGTTTGCCATGGATAGAAGATTCCGTGCAGACCACGTATTGGACAGAAAGTTAAAGGGTATGGTGTTGTGTCTATGAGGTACAGTTGATATGCTATTAACTTTTACACGCGTATACTCTAAGTACGGATATAATACGTATCAATATTACAGTATAAGTACTGACACAATACGACTTTGGAACAAAAATTGTAACTAACTGAGCATATAACCTATAAATTAACCACGGTTAGCGGCTGATATCGACTGGCTGCGGACACAGAGCTAGTGTTGTTAAGTTGTCTAATGTAACGAGTAAGTTTATTTTAAGTAAAATTCTTACCTGCCTATTGAAATAAAATATATATTATATTCGTCTGAACTACGTGAATTCTTAGAGCGTCTTTTGTTTCGAGGAAATTAAAACGGTCGAACTTCACGGCAGCAATAGCCCACGCCTCCAAATTCCAAACTTAGACCTCTACCACACTATAGTAGGTAGCAGCCAATTCCTCCGGGTACTTATATGTGGGTAATAATTAGCCGCTCAATTAGAATCACATTACTTGGAACGCGCAGCAATTTACCGCTAACTGGTTGTGTTGGGCAAACTTTTCTTGAAAGCTCCCATAAAACGAAAACGGCCCTTATGTTTTGGTATATAAGAGTGTTTAAAAATCGAAGAATCTGTAGAGACAAGCAGGTTGGTCGGTGGAAGAGCGCCCGATGCGATCAAACGTGACGCCAATAACAAAATGGCCGGTCGAAGTTAAACCGTTCGATAGTGACATGTCAGAATCTCGTAGAACTGGCAAATAGTTGTGTAAAGTGGGAACTTTAATAGCTCTTTTAGATCCTGAAGTAATGGCGCAGTTGTAAAATGCTCCATTCTCGGTTTTTCGCAAACAAAAAAAAGCGTAAGAAATCAATCATCACTGCAATGGTTAGTGTTAAAATCCCTCTCGTCTGTGACCATAAATTTGGTAACTTAAAAAGAAACAATAATTTGTTCGTTTTAAATTTATTATCCGCTTAAAAAGCTTAGTAGCTCTATGGCGCAATTGGTGGAACTTATTGGTGAGCATCGCTTCCCGAAAATCGTGATCGGACCACCCACCGGCGAGCGCTGTGAGAAAATAAATAAATTAAAATAACGATAAATAACCGGCCTCGCGCATAATTGATCACAAATTAAAACCTGCGGCGTGGTCCGCGACCACGTTGAACGTCCTCAGTCGCCGAAAACGAAATTAGTATCCACACAGGCACGTCATGCGAAAATTTTGCGCCAGGGTTATCACTAATTGATTTCGTGAAATTTAGATGGCAGTTTCGCAGAAATGGTTACGATGTCATTGTTCCTGAACGACAAAATAACTGTCTGGAGTAAGGGGCTAAAATATATATCAATAACAGTGTATCAGGAAAGAAGACTACAAAGCCAATATTATCGAATGTTGACATACTGTCTTTAGCGTTGTTAATTACATTGGCACCTTAAAGACTTGATAGATTCGTGCATGCACTTGAAGTGTACTTGAACTAAAAAATTCCTAAAACAGAGACTTGACTTGATCACATGCGGCGTGGTCCGCAACGTCCTCATTCGCCAAAACCTAAATTAGTCCACACAGGCACGTCAAGCGAAAATTTTGCGCCAGGGTTGTCACTAATTGATTTCGTGGAATTCAGATTGCAGTTTCGCAGATGTGTTTACTACGTCATTGTTTCTGAACGATAAAAGTAACTGTCTTTAGCGCCTCAAAGACTTGATAGGTTCGTACATGCACTTGAAGGATAATTGAATTTTAAAAAATCCTAAAATAGAGACTTCACATAGGTAGTTGGGTTGGGAGACTTGAATCTGTTGCTGATCTTAGAGGCAAAATATCTGTGCGCATTGCATCGTCATAGTTATCCCTCACCGATGTCACCCCCAGTAACGGTAGCACTGTAAAGAGAAATCATCAGTTTGTGATTCACCTAAACAACTTAAATCGTAAAATATAAACTTGGATTTCAGTGCATCAATTTCGGTTAATAGGCTGCGTAATTTCAAATATTATTTTTTTAATTTTAATTTATATAGGACGAGGTTATTCTTAAAACAATGTAAAGCTGGAACTCGTCAAAGCAGATAATAAGCTAGTGTTATTTAATACAATAAACTTGTGTGAAATGAAACTTAATGAATAATGAACTATGTAGTTATATTAATTTATTATTTGCAGCATTTTGTACTACGATGCGTCATAAACACAGAGTCGGGATCAAAAGTGTCGGGAAATTCCAATTTAACTTACAAACATCAGAATAGAAAAGTAACGTGAAAACAATTTAGAAATCTTAAACATCTTGAGCGATTTCTTTTCTTTTTTGATCCAAAAATAAATTCTTTAATATCTTTGTTCTCCAACAAAATAGACAAAATATCATTTTATTTTAACAATTGTAGGTTTTTGAAAAGTATCTAAAAATCACATTTTAATATTCTTTTCAGTTTTTCCCGACTTTGTCCTCCACGTTGCCTTTGTGAAGCATCAATATTTGTAAAGCGTCAATATGAAAACTTATTAAAAATTTCCATGCCGTAGCTTTTGTTGATGTAAGTGACACGACTGGCAGTTCGGTCAGTTTCACGCGCGTGGTTTCATCTTATTTATTTTCGTGCTTCTCCACTATTAAAGTTCAACTCTCCATATTCCTTTCAACTCTTTGCCAAGTGCCACTCTTGACCAAAACACCATTTCCATTTACATGGAAAGTTTCTTACACGGCCGATGATGATGATTATGAAATCATCATGCCGACGGTTGCCCACTGCTGGGTCGTCGGCCTGCCGGCCTTTTCCCCTGAATGCCATTTCTCACGGTCCCTTGCCATCCGCATCCACGGACCTGCCGCCTACTCACCGACGCTCGAGCTGCTGTTCAGCCCACTGCCCGCGTCGTTCTGCTCTCGGCTGCCACTCTGCTAACTTTCCTTAATAACTGCTGGAAACTGTAAGAGTCCGTAAAGGTGATTTCGTAAATTTATTTCAATTTATCACATATTCCAATGGCCAATTTTCAGTGGGCTAGCGTGGAGATAAACCCCACCTCGCTTTCTATGGGACGCTCTGCTGTGGGATGCTTCATCATCATCAGCTTATACTTGTCCACTGCTGGACATAGGCCTCTCCTATAGCACGCCACTGAGCACGGTCCTCGGCTACTCTCATCCAGCTCTTGCCAGCCGCCCTGCGAAGATCATCGCTTCACCGAGTCTGAGGACGTCCTGCACTACTCGAGAACTCGTCTACCCCATCGGTTATCAGTTCTTTGGATAATATGGCCGGCCCACTGCCACTTCAGCGTGCTAATTCGGTGGGCTAGCTGGGATGCTTACAAAGTTATATTCAAATAACGTAAAACCTGAAAACCGTTTCTACAGTATTAAATAATCAGCTTCCAATAAGCAAATCTTTAAAATTGTATTGTTAAATTTTTCATGCAAATTGACGGCGTTTCAGAATTGTGTACGAAAATTAATTGTGAAATGTTAACTTTCACGTATAGGAAGTACTTTATCTATCGATTGCAATAAAACGTCGTTGTGTATAGGCACGCGTTAGAAAATGTTTCGGGACTAACCGATAGCGTGCAGTACAGAGCGGTCAAACGTACCGCGTCACACGACTGCAGCTGCGCTGAAAACTAACAGAATTTAACTTGGTACATTTTAACCCTGTCACATCACTTGTCGCTCACAAGCCTATCGTAATTAGGGAATGGCTAGCCCGAAATTAAGTATACTAGTATTTTCAATAACTTTACAAATAATTTACAATTAACGTGACCAGAAAATCCGCTCACCCAGCAAGCCCTCACGCAGCGCGCAGGCGCGGCAGGCGTGGATAATTTAACCTAACTTAAAATACTAATAACTTACATAATATATTATAATTAAACTTAACGAGCGAAACTGTAGTATTAATCCTACTGCTTCGTTGGTCTAGCGGCATCACGTCTGATTACCATAACGAAGGTCGTGGGTTCGATTCCCACTGGAGGCCGCCGTACACATGGCCTCAGTCTGGGTGGGAAATACTTCCATGTTTGTGATGTGAACATTGTTTGTCGAAGCTCTCAAATCTAGGTATGTTCTTTTGTCAAAGAACTTTTATTTGGAACTGTGTATAGAAAAATAAGGGTGAATATGCACATTTCCCGAAACCGGCGTGAGCGCATGCAACGACTAATTAATGTTGATGAAGCGAAAGAGGTCCGTCAGGGTCGTGGCAAGTAGCAAACCTTGGTCTCTGCCTACCCCTCCGAGATACAGGCGTGAGTTTATGTATACACATCTCACATAAGAATATCTCTATCTAAGTCTAATTATTCCAAAAGTGCTGCTCCATTTTCTTCTCAGCGTCACCCATCCGGAGCTTAAGAATTCTGCCTTTTGTCACTGGTTACTTATATTGCCTTGTCTTTGAGGCGGTCTTTCATCTGATCTCTGAGTTTTTCTACCAAAACATTTTCGTCGATTAGTTAATTTTACTTTGTATATAAAATAACAGTAAGTCATCATCAGCCCCTTGACGCCCACTGCAGGACATAGGCCTCCCTCATGGTTTTCATAACCATAAGGGGTTTTGCCATAATCGCCACGCTTGGCAGGCGGGTTGGCGATCGCAGTATGCGGTTGGAAAGTCAGGAAGACGCTGCTGCCCGTCTCCTGGTAATTTATTTCCTTAGTCGCCTTCTACGACATCCACCTTAGGAAATGGAGTGACGCTATTTTTAATCCGGCGCCACACGGCGCTAAATAACAGTAAGTATATAAAACTAAGTCATTTATAAACTAATCAATTACAAATCATACATATTAGTAATAGTTTATTTTAATTACCTTGTATTAAATATATTTATTTTATTTTTATTTCAGGTACGTGAGCTGTTGAAAGAGTTTCGGTATTTATGATTAGCTACAAAAAGTTATTTCGGTAAGTACACTCTCTACTTTTAGAGCTGACCGCTAGAAACCTCAATTATTTGACTAAACTGAGTGATGCCGAAATAATCATCGCGTGTATTTTTCTTTCACTCAAGTCGCCACTAATTAGTACAAAAATAACGTAAAGTGATTTGTCAACTTCCGAGATTTCAAAGTATTCCTTTGAAAGTTTCAAGAGGCGGCGAAGAACCTTGACGCCATGTGAATAGATCTGTTAATTATTTTTTGCCGCGAAATGAGCTTTCTATTTGTGCGTGTGACCTATAGGTAGGAAGGAGAGTCGACGAGAAAAAAAAGGTTTCTCATAAGTTTTTGCTAGGAAAAGTGAGACAACTTTTTAGGGTTCCATATGCGAAGGATGACCGGTACTCTATTAATATAGTATACTTGCCGACAAAACGGTAGGATAAAAACTAAAAAAAAAGAAAATGTCTCGTCTACAGCACAGAGTGGAGCATCGCTGGATTGGTGTAGGAAAAATTTTTAAAACGATTTTCGATTTAGTGATCCGTTTGAGAAATATTGAGCTTTAAAGCGCAAATTTTTGTTAAAGTAGTCCCGGCTAAACGGTTGATTGTAGAAACGTAAAAAAATTCAGGGCAGTAGCACATACCTATAGTGATTTTTAAAGGAAAACTGAATGAAACACAACAAAAAAAAAATTTTTGCTTAATAACTAAGCACAATGTTGATTATTATTATACAGTCAACCTTTCCGTTTTTGTTGCAAATTTATGGTGAACGTAACTGCTTAGAGTGCACGTAAAAGTTGATGTCGACTGTGCATTCGGTACGTGCGAGTCCAATTTTTTTTCTTGGTGTGCAGAACATATTATATTATATTTTTAATCTATCGATTCAGCCCATGAATACTTACTACTTTTTAATTTGCACAATAATAATAATAACAACCAAATACAAATAAAGAATACCTATGTAAGTGTGGGGAATCAGTAATTACATCTTCCAACCTATCTTATAGAGTTGTCTAGCGGTAATCACAGAACCAGTGGTCAGAACTCGGCGTTTTTAGGGTTCTGTACCGAAAGGGGTAAGGGACCCTATTACTAAGGCTCCACTGTCCATCTGTCTGTCTGGCTGTCTGTCATCAGGCTGTATCTCATGAACCGTGGTAGCTAGACAGTTGAAATATTCACAGATGATGTGTTTATGTTGCCGCTATAACAAAAATGCTAAAAACAGAATAAAATAAATATTTAAGGGGGCTCCCATACCACAAACGTTCTCTAAAGACATCTTTGCTCGCCATCTAGCGGCCATCTATGTAAACTTGACAGCGCCGATGTCATGTCATTAAATGTCAATGTTAAACGCTTCTTGTTGGTTTCTATAGATGGCGCTGTTCTCAATGTACCTAATCTATCTTGTCTCTATCTTTGTCTAATGTTGTATAGATAGTGGTACAGAACCCTTCATGCGCGAGTCCGACTCGCATTTGGCCGGTTTTATTTACATTTGCCACTCACACAGATGTAAGGCTCAACATCTTGGCAATGTAAGCAGATTTTAAAGCGGCTGTGAAATATCGCTCTAAACTTTGGCGGTGGTCTCTCCAAGCATTCATCATAGAGACACTGGACGGTTTAGACTGATATCTTAACTGAATTTAAAGTAAAATTTCACTTGTCTCAGGGCTACAGTATTTTCTTAGAAAAATAATAAGACTATCTCAAAGCAATTAATCGATGAGAGAAAAAGTCGCAGATAAAGTGCTCCAAAACATTCAAAAAGCAATCTGCGGAGCCCGATAGCACCAAAATAGAAATTAATCTCTTAGAAAAAAAGGCGGATAAAGAGTTATCGCGTCGCGGCGCCGGTGCGCGCGAGCATGACCCCGCAATCAAATCTCAAACAAACTTTTATCAGCGCAAAGTTGACGAATAAATCCCGTAAAGTTTTCACGGTTTACGCAATGCGACGTGATTCACTGGCATCGGGAGAACCGGCGGGCAGCGGTCGTGTTTTGTTCGCTTAAAACTATCACACAACTGTTGGCGACAAATACGTCTTTAACAGTCCCCAGCGTTATTTTATAGGTATTTATTCTAAAATGACTCGTCCCACATTTCCCTTGAAACCCGCTGTATTTCAGATCAAATGTTCAAGATTAAGCTTAATGTACCGGAAAAGCAGACCCTTGCAGTGAACTCGGCAATAAAAGAGGCCATCGGCGGCGTGGCCATCCTTGGAAGAAGCGTCCTTGAACCGAAATTCTTTTCCCATCAAACTTGGCATTTCCAAGTGAACAAATAACTTAATAATAGACACGTTAAAATTAACGAGCCAATGAAAATCTCCGTGTATTGTTATTTCAGTCGCCGGGCACGTAACGAGCGGGGATTCTCAAAGTGACGGCCATATATTTATAAGCTTCCATTTGTCGGAGTAGCATGTGTGTCCCGCCGCTTGCGCGCTGAAATATTTACGAACTATTAGGCCGCCGTCACACTGAATGCTATCTGCGATCACTCTGGCTGATTTACGAGCGAACTCTGACGATTCAATTCAGCCGTGGACTGCGTCAACGGGATGAAAGAGTGCCTCTGGTGGACGACGCGTCCAATCTGTCAAAAATACTCTTTTGCTGAAAGTTCCATTAGTTTTCCGGTCACACAGCCATCCTGGCCAATTTAGGAACCACTGTAGAACTGTATCAGTGTAACCGAATATTTCTTAGCTTTCAGCCATAAGGTTGACATTGGGGCACATTACACGGAAAAAAAAAATGACAACGACTATTTAATCGAAAATGTTTTTTTTTCCGCCCACCCAGGCCATTACGAAGTCATTGCAGTTTTATTCTGCCTGGAAAGCACTTTTCCGTAACTGATTTATTAATCTAGTCTTGGCCACTAGACTTGGAGTGTAAAGAATGAAATGTCCCAGTATATCCGAGCCCTTCATGCAACAAGAACAAATGAGAGCGGGCACCAGCACTTGTACCCCTTATTTCCTTAAAGTCGGCGCACAGGCGTCCTCTAACAAATGAATGACTGATTTAATGCCTCTCTCGAATAACTCCCAAGTAATTAATGTAGCATGCAGGATATCGCAGTGCTCTTTGAAGCTCTTGCGTATATTTTATTAGAATTTTATTAGATACTGTCTTTTGAGATTACTACAGTGTGGTTGGCTTAAACATTACCTATAAAATCTTATAAATTATTGCGTACTGATATGAAAAGTAAACCGAACGTGACTAATTAATTACTCAGGTCAGCCGAAAAGGTCAGACCGATGAAAACAACATTCTCCACGAAATCAATAATTTCACTGCGACAGCGATTAATGAAGTGTGATATTTTGGAATTAATGAGCTCACGCACAGGGTACAATTATATGAAGTGAAGCTACTTATATAGTGGTTCAAAATTATAATAGAACGAACCCGGTTACACACCATTTGTTGTCTGTCCACTTGGCCAAGATAAGAGTTACATCTTCAAAGCAATATTTCCTACATAATTCCCAGCATTTTCATTTTTAAATTTACAATTTTGAACACTAAGGCTTAATGTGTCTACCAATCTGGCTAAATGAGCGCAGTTAGCGCCCCACCCAGTGTCAATAAAGGCGCGGTGCACAATGACAAATTGCTTAATTTTATTGAGTGGTCACATCGGCTTACCGGCGCTGTTTGTGTTAATATGAAATATCGCGGTCACGTTAACCCAGCCGCGCACGTATGCAGGATTAGGGGGAACCTTTATACTCGAAAGCATAGGCTACCTAGGTACAGCATTTTCTTCAGCGTACTTGTAAACATACTTATGTATGTCTCTTTCGAAAGAAGAAGAAGAAGAAAGACATTTATTATACCAACAAGATACATCACAGAAACAAAACAAGCACACAAGCAACAAGAAGCAAAAAGCACCCTTTTTTTATCAATATCCGATGAGTAGATAAACAAAGTAATTTACAAAAGAGTTACTTGTCTTAAGAGCCGTCAACTGTCGAGTAAGTACCAACTATTATAGAGTAGAAGGGCGCTAAGCTAACAAATTAGGAAAAAGAAAGTCTGCACCTTTTTAGTTTAGCACCCTAACAACCTTTCCTGTGTCCGTATCTGTTCTGACTACCGTGATCGCTCTAAATAGTTAAATTGCCCACTCGACCACGATAAAGAAATGGCTTTAGGTCAAATATGCTAATAATGAAATGGCAATTATATAACCCTAGTGCTGCAGCTGCTAGAGTGGAAATAGGGCTGGCCATTCGGTCAGTTCCTAACCGCCAACACTACATTCGTACCCATTAATATATAATATTTACCAGAACTGGGTCACTTAGAATGATTCACGTAACTTTACAATAAAAATATATTCTGATTTCAGTTATTAATAAGTACTTAGGCACCAAGCTTCCTTCGATTCCTTTTTTCTAAAACACCAACGTATGTAAATTACATCTTTATTATTTTTATGCCCGATAACAAGGGGATAACGAGGTTTACTACAAATCGCCTTCAAAACCCCGAAATCGTTGGAGATTGCCCGTTTAAAGTAATAAAATAAATAACAGAGGAACTTATTGTAAAAAGTGACAAAGGTGTTAGTTAATTTCAGGACGTATCATACTTCGAACTTCGAATTACACTCTATCCTAGAAACCAATTGTATAGAAACACAATTGCTCGGAATTCAAATAAATTGGCAAAATGCTTATTTAAGGTTCCCGTTTTGCACATTTCCAGTTTATAGGTCAGATGCTCGACCGATCTGCCTTATTGGCCTCTCGTAATAATTTTGTAGCTGGGTTGTAGTTTGGGTCTAGGTGTCCGTTATTATTATGGCTGTGAAGCTATAAAGCAGGTATTACAGCCACTAGCGGTCTAACATAAACTAGCTTTGTTATATATGGGCCTAGGAAAATAACAGCAACTACTTATTGATTACGTACGATACAACAATTTGTAACGAAAAAATTAGTTAAGTGCATGTTCGGGGTTGTATTTTAATGTAATTTTATTTATTTTATCGAAAAGAATATTGTGCTGTTTGATAATGTGCCTACGTACTTAAAATACTTATGATTTTGATCAGTATCGATATTACTTTCAGTAAGCCACAGTCAAAATTCCCTGTTAAATTTGTTTTTTTTTTTATACAATCTTTAATCTTGACGTACGAATAAAATTAGAAAACTTAAAAGTGGTTCAATTTACCGATACAAACGGTTGGTAACCGTTTTGGTGTTATTTAAGTAACACGGCGTATTTTGCTTAGGTAGCCAAAAGTCCTTTCATTCCATCCGCAACTTTTTTTATTATTTTCACGACTCCAAATCAATTGTACAGAAAAAGGGGTAATTTAAGATTCCTTTAGAGTCCAGAGACAGGTTTAGCAACTTTTATTTTCCTCCCTGAGTGGCGTCGGTACTTTTACGACATTCCCGCATTTAAGAATTCCAAGTTTACCTTAATTTTTATGTCACTCCTCGCCACGTTCATTATGTCGCAGTAAACGAGTGCATTTCGATGTTTATGGGACCACCCGGCTCCGACAATTGTCGAAGTTTACTTGATCGCCGAATGTAGAGCCCCCTTGTGATTCTTCCAATTAGTCATGATTAAGTTTAATTTATCGGCCGTTTTAATGGTCCATTAAAAGACTCCCTGGTGTCTAATAGCTCCTTATTTTGTAGATGTTCTACAATTCGATAAAACACTTCGGTGGCCATTAAATTATACCTTTAGTTCAGTCCCCGGCTTTTAATACATAGTTACTCAACTATAAATCGTTAGCATGTCTTATGGCACTGGCTTTCAGCTCCAATCCGATGGAGTGGCGTCATCAACAAGAAGCCTGAAAATTTCAGGAATTCTCTTTCATCTACGTTTCATAACGTTTCCACAACCGTCGCACTTTATTGCTTCGAAACAAAACTTTAAATTTTGTTGGTATTAAAAAATATATGGTAAGTATACATTGTACCATTAATGAAAGCTGCCAAGAAATTAGGAAAAGTAGGAAAGGGGAAGTCTTGCGCCCTTGTTGTTAAGTATTTAATATAAATCTGTTTGTTTAGATTTATGCATGATTGCCTGATATAAATTCAAATATTATCTAAACATACAAACTTTTACATATTACAAAAAAACATGTTATTGAAGTAACTCAAAACTAAAAAACTTTTTCGTAACAATGGACCCCATTACGTTCCAAGATTGTTTGAACAATAAAAAACAAAGTTTAGCAATTTCAAACTTTTGCTTATTGGAAGAGGCTTAAGTATCCATACGGAATTATTTTCAGATTTTTCGTAATTTTAATAACACATTGTGTACTTAGTATCGTTTGGTATTATTGTAAGATAGAGCATTTGTTTCCAGACAAAACCACTAAGCTTGTAATTCAACATTTAATCATACATTAGTACACATATCCCATACAGTTGTATTGCGTGCATGGTAAGCGTAGGCATTTGTTACCCAAATGGTTTTGCTCGGAGCCTGTCGGGCGGCAAATTGAATACAATATATCATGCAACGCGTAAAGAGTTCAATGATCTTTGTGCGTGTGTGAGTCTGTTTTTGTTAATACTTAGAAGGTAGCTTTGCCATAGTGTGGGAAGCTTCGCGAGAAGCGTGTATCAGCAGAAATCTTATGCCTGAATGAGTTAATAAATGATTAACGAATTTTATTTCTCATGTAGCAGGAGTTTTATCCCTCAAACAGCACGCGGCTTATGAGCAACGAAGAACACGCAAAAGCATTTTGATCTCATTGTAGAGGGCATGTTATAAGACAAATAATCGTGATATAGATTTTTCCTACAAGTAATACCTTTCACAATATAACATGTCAAAAAAGTAATTCTAGTCACGTGGTACGGAAACGCTCCATACAAATCGGGCTTAAGTTGTGACGCCACAAGTTGTTAGTGACGCCTTAAAATGTATGAATTGTTTTAATAATTGAACTATCTCGTAAAATAATGGTTCTATTCTATCCATTATGGTACAAATTGGAACGGTACGGTACAATATGGAACAAGTACAATATCACTCTGATATAATAATTTTGAGGCTTGTTACCCATTACGAAAGTATAATGTATGAGTAAATTTTTTTTTCTTTTCTATTGCTTAATGTGTTATTCAATGTCCGTAATATTGTATCTATCTTTACATGAGATCCTTGTCACATAAACAAATAAATTAAAATTGTTTATTTACTTTACAAAATATTTACAGTAACATAATCGGGCAAGAACTTTCTTTTAAGCACGGAAATACCTGTATCAGGAAGCTCCGCTTTTCCACACTTGGGCGTGTTATCTAATGTTGGTCTTGCACATTATTTGACATTACCTAACTAAAGCATAATATAATACTAATCAACTTAGTCTAGGTAGGTATTAGGGTATATGTGTAATACATGTATAGGGTATGTGTGTGTGTGTGTGTGTGTGTGTGTGTGTGTGTGTATGTGTGTGTGTGTATGTGTGTGTGTATGTGTGTGTGTCTGTGTTTGTGTGTGTATGTGAGTGTGTGTGTGTGTATGTGAGTGTATAGTGAGTAATATTTTTATTAATTAAGGTATTAGTTTAGTACAACTAGTAATCTCGGAAGAAAAAATTGACCAAACAATAGAAACTGAAATACTATGAGTGTAACACCCGGCAGACCACCTGAACAAAAATCCACGCAGTACATCCCGTATTTACGGTGGACATTGTGTCGTCCGCGTCCTCCGCCAATGAGATCCGATATACGCCCAAAGTCGGTTAAGCTATCTGGCGGGTATCACACCAATGTACAAAAATTAAGCAAACATTAAGCTAACTAAAAGTTCTAAGGAGTTAAGAGTAGCTGGAGTTACCCATTCGATATAAAAAATATAAGGTAGATAGTTACAATGCCTGAAAGTATTCTCACATCAAAACTCAATTGTTTATTGTTCGTTTTATTTTATCTTGTGTTTTTCCTGGTGCAATAAAGAATATTCTTATCTCATCTTATCTTAATGCCACCTGAAAGGAAAATACTCTTAATACTGTAGATATAACGTAGTACTTAATAAAAGGTTCCTTTATTTTTGAGAAGAAAGGGAACCGCATTCAAAGATTTTCGAAAATTTGCTTGCTACACCCGGGAATCGAACCTACTAAAATCTGTAAAAATTACACCTTGTACTTTTATTGCATCGATCGTTTGGGACAATTATAAGGATGAAATCTCTCTAATAAACTTGGTAAATTAAATTAAAGGAAAACCATGAAATCCGGACTTCTTTCATTCACTAATTAACGTGATAAGTGATGTAAATTGCTTCGGCCAGATGTCGCTGCCTGTACGTTATACAGAGAAGTTTCTAAAGAGGCTCGAAATTTCACCGATGCTTGCACTTGCCTATTAGCTCAGTTGGGAGAGCGCTGGCACGGTTAGCCAGAGGTCGTGGGTTCAAGTCCCGGCATGGGTGGAATTTTTAGCCTCTAAATACGTTTTTAAAGTATATAGGGTTATTAAACCCTATATAAATTAAATTTAAGTAAGTATAATGCGCATTTCGTCGGTTACTGATATTCCGCTGCAGGTACCTATTCCGTCTCGCTCCAGTAGCAGGCAGATTGCATTTTGAGCAACATATTTTGCAATAACAGATAGAGGGCTAGAATCTAATCTACAATCTTTCGCTTACCGCATCTACGCTAGCTCCATTGAATTGCCAATAAAGCGTCCAAGTTTAGTAACAACTTTATTGCTGAATGCTGAGAGCATTTAATTAGACTAATGGTTATTTACAATCGCGCCACATAAACCTAGATCCAACTTAGTTGTGCTAACGGTAAAGGCGCAGTCTGAAATGCATAAAGCTGGGCTTAACGTGCAAGTCTGAAATGCATTCGTGTAAACATGTTACTCCTGTAATCGAACACTATGTTCAGAGTGTAGGTAAAGTTTGAACTGAGTTGTTGTGCTGCATTGACAGAGAGATCAAGGTGAATCGAATCTTACCATCGTAAGTCGACAGCATTGCTTGTAGGCGGCAGTAGAGAGTAAGAAATGATTAATTTAAAAGCCATGACACAAGCAATACAAAAAAATGGAAAATGGAAATTATTTAACTGAGTTAATATTACCTTTTGGAACGCAGTAAAATATGTTAAGTAAAATACGTACTTTGAATCCAATAGGTTTAATGAGTCTAATTTCAGTCTAAAATGTGTAAGCCGACAAGTTGTTTCGAAGATCATTCACTCCTTAAAATCAAATGCAAAAGGGGTTGACTTAGTTTCGTTGGACATGCTTCTTCTATCATTGCCGGACACGCTGGATGTAATTACTTCTATAATTAACAGATCTATTATCACTTGCAGCTTCCCAGTACAATGGAAAACTGCCATTATTCAGCCTCTTCCTAAGGTTCCCAACCCATCAACTTACAAAGATCTCCGACCAATCAGTATTCTGCCGTGTATCTCTAAAGTTATGGAGAAAGTAGTACACCTTCAGCTCATTGATTATCTGGAAAGTAAAAATATCCTTCCACAGGCTCAGTCCGGATTCCGGAAAAATAGAAGTACTGCAACCGCTTTATTAGACGTTACAAACAATATTCTCGAGGCGCAGGACGGTGGCTCTGGTACAATCTTAGTTCTTTTAGACTTCTCTCGTGCATTTGACACTATTAATATATCCTTGTTACTCTCAAAGTTGACATATTATGGCTTTGATGTTCCTACTGTAAAATGGTTTCACAGCTATTTGAGTAATAGGTCTCAGTATGTTCAGCTTTATAATGGTCTTGGTTGTGACTCCGCCTCAGCTCTATCCGCTGTCACTCGGGGTGTACCTCAATGCTCTATTTTGGGCCCTCTCCTTTTTATTCTATATTGTGCGGACTTCATAGGTGTTATACAGAATTGTAAATATCAAATCTACGCTGATGATCTACAACTTTATTTGTCCTGTCGACCGGGTGAAATTAACTCCTCGGTAGACAGGATAAACGGAGACTTGAGCAGAATTTCAAGTTGGTGCAATAAAAATTGTCTACTTATTAATCCAAGCAAATCCAAATTCATGATTTTAGGCTCTAAACGGCAGATTTCTAGTATTACACGCGAGAATCCGAGTATTGTAGTAAATGGCGAAACTATTTGTTCGACGACAATAGCACGAAATTTAGGTGTAATGTTTGATTCCGAGCTTAGATTTGAGAAGCACATTCAGGAATTAGTTCGCAACTGCTTCTTTCGTCTGAAGTTGCTTTACAGGATTCGTGATTATTTAAGTAAGGAACTTCGTATAAACCTTGTCGATTCTCTTGTGCTTTCTAAATTAAATTATGCAGATACTGTTTACGGGCCCAGACTATTAGCTAAGACTAAATCTTTGATACAGCGTGTACAAAATGCTTGTACCCGTTTTTGCTTTGATGTTCCGCCTAGAAGTCATGTCTCACCTTTCCTGATTCAAGCCAAAATTTTAAATATGAATTGTAGAAGATTCACTCATTTTGCTACACTTCTTTTTGGCATTATAAAGAGTCGCAAACCCCTTTATCTTTATGAAAAACTTACTTGGTGTTCTCGCACACGACTTGCTCGCCTTGCTATTCCCTCACACAGGACCACCGCATATAAAGGATGTTTTAAATATACTGCCGCTAAAATTTGGAATACCATCCCACCTCCTTTACGTAATCTCACTTCCATTGGAACTTTCAGACAAAAAATTAAAGAATATGTTGTCAGCGCGCAAATTAGCGGCGATTTCCCTTTTTAATGAAGTTTTGGTATTATCAAGCATTAACATTAATACACCCTCACCTGCTTGCTCAAGGTCATTACGTATCAAGTGGGTAATTAAGAACTTAACTGAAATTAAAATGTACTCAGCTATAATAGAAACTTCAGAATTATATAGTTTAAACTCTATTGCACACCAGTAATTGCAAAATAAATATATTTGTAAAACATGTCATCTTTTTCACTCATGGTTCGGTCTGAAAACCAGCGCCAAAGCCCTGCTTTGGCATCATGCTGAGACTGGCCCATTTTTGGCAACTTTGTGTGTCTAAGTTTGTGTGTCAAGGTACAGGTATTTCACCAAATGTGTCCTATGGTTTGCTAATTTAATTATGCACATATTGTTTGTAATTCTTTGTAAGGATATTGGCTTGTGTGCCTACTGTATGTAATTCTTTGCAATGTTGTCAAATAAAGCTTATTCTTATTCTTATTCTTCTTACGCAGACAGCGTCAAACCTAAGTAATATATTGTTTGGAGTAATGGATTTGTAGTAACTTCGTAGAAATTGTAACTATTGCGTCATATGTCTCACGTTATGATAGAGCTTAGGTAAAGGGGCTAGAAAACAAGAAATTTATCAACATCACAAAGCATCAGCCGTTGGCATTAGCGTTGTTATAATTGGCGAATTAGAAATGATTAATTTTAACACGTCTCTCCTAATTGGTAAACCCAACTTTAAAGAGATATTCATCCAATATCCGTGAGATCTTGATGATATTTTAATTTAAACAGACAAATTTCGATCTAAAGTTTATTTATAAGCACTTTAATTTGAAATTATAGTAACGCAGTCTACGCTATTTCGTGCTATAGCAACACAGTTCAGATGAAGCAAATTATTTAGAGCTACCTTCGTTGCGTTAAACCTCTTGTTGATTTAAGCACGAAAGGGGCCCGGGTAGACTAACGCACCTAGAGCCCCGTTCCATGTAGACAGGCCATTAATCATATCCCCCTAATGCTGAGAGTTAAATACGAATATGGTTCAACCGACAAGCCGAGGCAACTTTTTGTTGAGGCTTTCAGAGCGTTTACTGGATTTTATTCTTTCAATAACGACGTTGAAGTGTATTTGATATCGCAGCTCGCTGAAATATGAGGCTACACTCTGGGATAATTCTTTTGGCGGAAATTCTTCTTAATTTGTTGTTGCTTACAAGACGAGAACGATAAACGAGCAGACCCAACTGACAAACACACATTTTCCTTTTATAGTGGTTACAGAATAATAATAATCATTCTTGTGATGGTACTCTCACCGACGGTAAACAGTTACCATAATTATCTCTTTCGTCAGCGCAACGCCATACATCGCCACTCAGTATCTCAAACATTAACATAGAGCGGATAGTTAGTCATAGCTAATCTGCTTTCAATCTAACTTTCATGGGGTGTAAATCATAATTAGCTTGTGCACCGAATCGCCGCGGGCCGGAAACGTTTTGTTCCTATCGAGTTGAGGCATCGCTCGTCGCCTTAGCTACAACCTAAGGTACCTCACAGTGGATCGTATTTCGTGCGACATAAATGCCAGTTTCTGAAAACATTGTTAATCCCTGACTCGCAGTTAGTTATGTAGCCTAGTGTGTAGTCGACGGGTCCTCTAACCAAACGCTCCTCGTACGTAACATACTGCTACGAATTATGAATTCGGGTGATTGCTGTAAATGGCAACGCGCAGGTCATGATATGGTCCGGTGATTCTGTTTAACTAAATGTAATACCACATTTAAGATGTATTTTACAAGGTTGTCTGGAAGAAATTGCTGTTAGCAATAAGGCCGCCCATTGTACTTTTTCATTGTAACTTTCATATTTTATGTCTCGCTTCTTGTGTGCAATAAAGAATATTCTTATCTTATCTTTTCCGCGCAATTTGTCCACCAGTGGTGTAAGATCGAAGAGCTTATGAAAGCAAAATTTTTATTTCAACGAAAGCCTTACAGCACCACCATATCACATTATTATTATTTATATTTAATCTAAACAAAACAATTTCATTAAATTTGCCAAATTGCTAATGCAGTTTATCGGCAAGTTCTTGGTAACAATCCTAAAATACATACATACATACACAATACTTTGCTACAAAATAGAGCGTCACTAATATGATTCTGTACAAAAGCCAAGCCTTTTCCCACTTTTCACTGACGCAGTGAATTTTCTCCCTGACAAAGTACGCATTTGACCCTTCTTGTCGGATTTGGGTTCAGTAACGCCCCAAAGTCTCTCTCAGGGATTTAAATTTTAATTCATTTTGTAGAGACAGTGAAAAAGTTTCTTTGCGACTTTTCGACGTAGACACCGATTGTAAGATCTCAAGCTAGTAATCTTATTGAAGAAGTTTATTGGTTTTCGCTTTATTGCTACCAGTACGTAGGAACAAAGCGAACACCAATATAATATTCTAGGTAGATACTTAACCCAATACTTTGAAAAGCGTGCGCGCGGGTGCAGATACGCATCTATGGTGTGTGTGGAACCGTGACCTCTTCTGAGCAACATGCATTCTTTCGGTTACAAACACCTTCCTCTCCCCTCGTTACATCCAAATACTAATGTATTTTGGATTGTCTTGTGTCACAGTTACTTGTTTTAAAACAAAACAAAAGCTCAATGCATTTGAAACACATTGGCCGGCCAACGGATTTGAGATTATCAAGCGCTGTTCTTAGAATCGTGACCAACTTAAGTCTGGTTTATATCAATATGAATATTCTCGTGGCGCACCTACAGTACGTGAGATGCTAAAACGTATTTTTCACCATCGTAAATTTGCTCTTATGTATGGGCCTACAAGAACTGTAATGAGTCTTCGTTTTGTTGAGTTTACATACAAGACATGTTATATCTGACGTGTCTTATCAGAGAACCGCGAATGGCACGGGAAATAATAATGAGAGGGAAATAAGATCTGGCCGCGCAATTTTTTCTGCAAATCCCATATTGGCAGTTTGTTCTTAGATTTAAGTTCCACACTGTGCACTGACGTTACATGTTTCTATAAGTGAAGGAGCTGCTACGAGCGGTTATTTGACCTATTTCCAAGAAGATTCATTTGTGCTGCAGTTTCTAGAATAACAGCTGGAATGGTAAACTGCATAATTTCAGAATTATTCTGCGCTTGGCTGCAATGTTACCTCACAAACTGCTTAGTCAGATGGTCCTCTTGATATGACTAGCATAAGTATATACTTAGCTTGACACTATATTTCTAATTAAGCCTTTGCCAGGTGCCAGGCCAAGATTGATAGTGCTTATCTAACGATGCGATACGAATCATCGCCTCTTAGAAGATTTTTCCCAACCTCACTATTTTAAGATTAATTTCTTTTGTCCCAAAGAACCGCTAGTTGTTTCATCTTCAAACATTGCTTTATCATCAGGCCAAAAATTTTCAAAGGTTAATAAAAGAAAAAGTGATTCCTATAATTCATTGTTTGTTTTATTTTTTCAGTCGACAAAGGAGCCGGGGAGCCGTTTTTGAACTCCTTGAATGGGAGAGCCGGGGTATAAGAATATTCTACTTTATATTCATCATCAGCGGACATGAGTGGAAGTTCAAAGCGTGGAGGGTCATCGATGTTAAGTGGCCGGGCTTTATTATTGGCTTGCACTGAATCCGCAAAACTCGGGAGGGGGCTCTGCATGTCCGCTCGACGCAAAAACGTACCTTCCCACTGTCGACAACACGTCAACCTTTTCAGATTCTTTCTACTTGTGTATCTGTGGATTAATTGACTTTGTTGTACATCGAATTGGCATAGTAAACCATGAGTTCTATGGAACAGGGCCCAGGGAAAAAATGTATTTAAAAAACTTCTATGTATCTTGCTGCCTGCTTCAACAGCACATCAATTTTGCTACGCGTCCACTCTATTTCGTTACGGTGGAGGCGACATGTTTGCAATAAATACATAAAGGTTTTCGAATGTACCTGCTCCCTAGAAAAGTTTCTCGATACTTTAATAACGTTTTACAACATGAAAAAGTATTGTAAGTGCAAACTTCAAATGCAATAGCAATATTTTAAGAGTACAGTACATAAATTTTACATTTATTATTGTTAAAAAGGTTTTAATATGTTCAGAAAGAATAGAACAACACCCAAAATTACAGCAAGAACTTTTTGTAACACTACGTTACGAGAAATCTAATCAAAATGGGGATTAGGTGGCCTCCTCGACATTTCCGAAGGCTTCATTTAATGTCGTTAGTATTGGGGCGAACGGAAATAGTATTCTGTGTAGAATGACACAAAGCTTCATCAATCACAGAAAAAAGGCTTTTTCTACCTTATTGTCACAACGATATTAAATTACCTGTGTACACGCGACGGCAGTACACAATTTCAGGGTAAATGCAGATCAAAATAATTGAAACGAAACGAGTGACATTCGGCTTGCTTGTCACGCAATTCAGAAAGATTAACTCGCCTTTTTATTCCCGACTGTACCCGCAACGAGAAAGTAGCCTTAATCCCGCTACGCTCAAATGTCGCCGCACACTTTTCTATGAAAATGAAAAGCATTACGCCATAAAAACAATGGAAAACTTGCACTAAAAATGTTTTAAAATAATCGGAGAAGCCATGTTAAAAGATAAATAAACGTGGTAGTTTTTTTCTCTGCGACTAATACTTTTCATAATACAACATGTCAAAAGGTCAATATATATGGTCACGTGATACAAAAATGCGCCATAAAAATCAGGCTCACTATGACTTCACAACTTACACGTAACGCATCGTAATGTATGAAGCGTTTATCAATATTTGAGTTATCTCTTAAAATAATATCTTTATGTATTTACAACCTTATAAGAAAATATTTAGAATTGACGGAAAAAATTTATTAATAATACTTTATTTTCACATTTTTTGTGATGTCGATGAATTTTTTTTTTCTTAAATTTCTATGTTTTCTCTATGCTATAAAGCAATATCACTCCAATCTAAGTTGGACGTAAGTTCCCCATTGGTACAGTACGTAAAGGTACAGAGTTTTGGCGAAAGTGTTAGTTTTTTGAAAAACGATCCATGCCCCCTACACTAGGCATGGTCTGGATGGTACACCATATTAAACACGCTATTAAATATGGCATTGCTTTATGTTTTAAGGAAAGGGTTTAGCGGAAATAATTTTTTGCGCAATTTAGATTGACGAATATATTCTACATAAAAAGTGTTTTGAAAATGAAACGCAAATATCGAGTTTGTAATTAAACAAGAATTATGCAAAAGTACCATGATCTATGAATGATCTAGCTCTCGAAATAGACACCTGAGTTTAACTTGTAACGTTCATTAAGTCGCCGCTTTTGTGCTACTTTGAATAAAAACCTTTGGCTTAGCTCGACTTGACTTACCTTCGTTCCTTCTTTCGTTGTCGTATGCCGGCAATGAATGCAATTTGTAGTATCTAAACTATACGTGGTTCAGGTGAAATCAGCTGTTGGTTCATTGTTCCCAAGCCCGTGGGGTTTTATTGAGTAGGTTTCACGAGAAAGCGCTGCCCAATATGCAGCTGGTCTTAGTAACCATCCAAACTGAAATATTATTATGGTTGGCGAAAATATCACACATGTTTTTGATACATAGATAGATAAATAATTTATTCACACAAGACACACACACGTATACAAAGCAAAGCAATACAAATCCATTTAAAAGTCACAATATGAAGAAAGAATATAACAAAACGATGACATACAAAAAAAAGCAAAAACACACTGGAAATTACACGTACGGCAGTGTACAAGAGTGACCAACGTAGGTGTGGCAAATGTGAATGGGCTCCGACTCAGCATGTGCTGAAAGTCCAAGAAGAACTTCAGCGCTGATATTCTGCCGGTACCCGGTGTGAGCGGCATGCAGCGCTAGGAGAGCTGAGGTGACGTGGTCAATTGTTATCAGACCGGATTAAATAATGTAATGTCACGCTGGAAATATCAGAATAAATTGTATTTTTATATAAGTATAAAAATACAATTTATTCTTTTTGCTTTCAACTGCCTCATTGGTTTAACGGCAACAGTCTTGACTGCCAACACAGTGGGTTCGATTGTCACTGGAGACCGGCGCCGTTTTAGACTTGTAGGAATGGCCTCAGTCTGGGTGTTTTTCCATGTCTCTGATGTCCTTGCCTGATTAACATAGCAGAGGACAAGGATCGTTTGGGTTCAGAACAAGTAATTGTCTTATATGGAAGTTATTATCATTCTTTTAGTATTCCTACAACATTATTGAAATATATTGGCTATACAAAATTATCTAAAAAAACAGTGTGTTTGTGCCTTTTTTACCCGATTACGGCAAAAGGAAGAGTTATCATTTTAGCAGTGTATGTTTGTATTTTCGGATGTTTTTGTTTTTTCAAACAGAAAAATGGCAGTGCGGTCGGTAAAGCTGGTGCCTGGTATTGAAAAGGTTGGTTTTGAACCCCGGAGATGTACCAAGCAACCTCAGCGCCGCTAATCCGCGATGAGCACGAGTGGTGACTACGCCCTTACTGTGTCTCCAAGAGAAGGACTGTGCCGGTATATAGGCTCTCTAAATAGAAAAGTGGGACATATATAGGATATCTAAATAAAAAATAAGATACACCTTTAATCAATAAAAGACCTAGGACCAGCAAATCACTTGATACATAAATTAACTATTCAAGGATTTTTTAAACCATCACCTACACGCTCCATTCTAAATCAATAATTATGAGTACATCACGAATCATGATAGTTAATTTACGACCAAACAATGTCATGGAAGCAGACTCGATCGCGAGCGACTCGCAAACATTACGCAATAAAGTTATATCAAGTCCACGCGAGAAAAGCCTTTAGGCGGCAAGTAGTTATTCATACACTTAGCCGCACATAAAATTAATGTCGATAAAGGCAACAAAAGGAATTCCGCGTCGCGGTCACGTGAAGGTGTTAGTAAGCCAGAGAGTTAGGGAATAATTGAAATAAAACAGGGTGACATTACTGCTCCTCGTCACGCACCGAGCCACGGTTTATACATGGTGGACGGAACCTCCTGGCTTAGTTGTGTATTTTTTGGAATAATATTCGCATTTAGTGCAGCATAATTGAATTCAATCCTTAGAAAGAACTGGTAATGTCTTGATAGCTATAATTTAACTAGAATTTGCTCTGGTACTTCTATAACATTACTTATATATTCCTAGCTTCTAGCTTCAATAATTTATTTATTGGTCTTCTGCAAAGCAAGCAGCTTCATTCAAAGTGAGTTAACCTGAGTACCATCATCATTATCATCATCAGCCATTTGACGCCCACTGCAGGACATAGGCCTCCTTCGTGGTTTTCATAACCATGAGGGGTACCATATAGAAGGCTAATCTAGTATGCGAATTAATATAAATCGATTCCTTAGATAGCTCATTAGGGAACACGATGAAATTTAAGATGACCCTCCATTGTCGGGGGCCATTGTGCCTCGGGTTGTGTTGGATACACACATGGGCTTTTATACCTCTGGCTACCTATGATGTCACGGGAAGATAAATGTGCACCAACAATTATATTCTAATCCTAGTCGCTTACGGTACATTATTTAATAAGCCTATAGGCACTTTATCTGACATGGCTATTGGTCGATGGTATTTTATTAAAAAGAAACGCGATATCTGGGTTTGATATGCTTAAAATTTATGCTTCAAAATTTGTTTCTCTGCGCACAGCTTAGAACATATTATACGGTGAGAAAAATAAAAACATAACATAAACTCACGACTGTATCCCAGAGGGTAGGTGAGAAAAATATAAAGTGACAATTTTACAATTTCATTTTAATAATAAGGAAGCAAATAATTTAGACACGACGAGAACAATATAAAATATCATACGCTGATTTGGTGTAATAATATGAGCGGTCGACAATGACATTCTACTAGTTGTCAGATAAGTTCTCACGTTAATCCAACAAGTCAACTTGCGCAAGACTAATAAAAATAAATCCCAGCCCACTCGATTAGATTTGACTAAATATTTGCATAATGTAACAACTTACCGTCACGTCTCTCCTCGCCTAATCCCATTTTGAATCAATGGCGTGATAATCGCACCCATCATGCATATTCGTCCACATAATCGTAATATAAATGAGCGATCAAAAGCTAGAGTTGCGCGTGGGCGCCGGACGGCTTAACGTCACAAAATAAATACGACTATAGGAATCATTAGAGTTACTGAAACATAATATGCTACTCACTACCATTATAAAGGCGGATTCACTGTACATGAATCATCCTTAAATGTGAAACCAAACGATTAGAATTACCTCCGTATTCAATGCATAATGGTGTCATGGGCATCTTTTACATATGGGCATATTTTACATCTGAAAACTCCGTGTTCCGAAAATATACTTATCGGATAAATCAACGTCAATAAGATTTGTATAAGCTTAGTCCTATAGGTATTCAATAGGTATATTATTTGTAACTCTTTATTGTATATAAAATTTTATAAAAGTATATAAGGATTTACAGGATGTATAAAAATCCCAATATATCTATTCTATCTAAAACTCTACTTCTACTCGTCAATACTAACACAATAACAATACAAAAACTTTTACTATGAGGAACACTTGGGATCGGATGTGTATGGGAGTTTTATTATACCCTGTATACTACTGTAATTGAAAATTTTTATTACAAACAATATTCAGTCTAAAATTTATCTGCAGATTAATTTGAACTAAACCCAAATTCAATGGAAACATTTGTCAATCCGTTTGTTATGCTTTCTTTGACGTAATTTATTTTCAATCTAGAGAGACAGAGAATCTATTGCCCTAAGTTTTTTTTGCGAAGTGAACCTTCTGCATTTCTTTTAATTTGTTCGACAGCTTGAAAAGAATCACCGCCCCAGCACTGCCTTAATTACGAAACTCTATATCTCGCGATGCATCAGTAATTAATTAGTAGTTTATATCTTATCATTCTATGTAATTATCATTTTTTGGTTTTTATTTCGTCAAATAAAATATGAATAGATTCCTATTCATATTTTATCATAACTTCTTATGGAGGGCAAAAAGACGAATCTTTTCTGTATTTTTTACAAAAAACGGCATAACATTTATTTTAGGTCTGTTAAGAACAGAGTCCACAGAGGAGGTATCAAATTCCACCTCTCGCTATTGTCAAAGCTTCTAAGCTCATCATTATGAGACGGTACATATATAGGTACGGTTCTGTGGAGGATGAACGATTAAGAGTATTTTTTCACGAAACAAGGAAAAGGTAAATCAGTAGTAAACATGCTGATACACAGAGTGTTGTTCTTTTTGTTAAACAAATAACCGTAAAAATGAGTTTCCGTTTCTCAACAAACATGTTTCATTCATGAGGCAATTTGTGTTTACGTACATCAACAAAACATACCTACCTTGATTTCGTAAACAGCCCCGGCTTTCGAGAAAACGGGTGTATTTTTAGGCGCATCTCGGATGTGGCAGTTTGAACAGAAATAATGACTCCAATAATTTTATTATTATTATTAAAACTCTTTATTGTACCAGAAAAAAATGTACTATTGGCGGGCTTAATATTCAACTTGACTTGACTAAGAATCTCACGAGTTTAGCTGAGAAAAACAATACAATATGCGTCAAGCAAGTGGAACTCATGCTTTAAGGGGATACATCAATGTTACATTGTGAGTGTCCTCATACAAATTGTTTAAAAAAATAACGTCACACAAATAACGACAATCGAACCGAAAGCTGATCAAATTGACACTAGCACCAGTAGCCTTTGAATTCACAAAAAGTGTAACTGTGAACCTTAATAGGTTACTCCGAAGCCGTGGATTTCCCAGGATTCTTTGGGAAATATATCCGTTATGACGCAGACAACGACACAATAAATGAACACCCAATGTATCTTTCCACTCAAATGCATGTGCAAACTATATAAAATACTAGACTAGTTTGAACCGTCAGAAGAAACGTGAATACACGTTGAACGTACATTCAATGAGAGACTCCCAAGTTGATCTTCCTCACTTTTTTACAAGTGCAGAAAGCCTTGGGCTCATAAATTCATTAGATGATTTAAAATGCTAATGGCCCCAGCCTGACAGCAAGGGATCAGATGAATAATGAAAGATCCGATACGAATCCGATGTTCCGACAAAGTGTGGGTACCTATGCGTATTTATAAGTAGATGATCCTTGAGTACGATCGGATCACGAAGGTCGCTAATTAGTTTACCTGTTGCTATGGGTCGGATCCAATACATATTACACATAGTTAAGTGAACTGGAATTAAGTACAGCATTGATAACATAAGACATGATTAATCTTTGCCTAATTGGTTTAAAGCAAATATGATTCCGAACGAAATATACAATTTTTTTACTTTCTACATAGTAATAAAAACCACTTTAAGTATAGAATAAATTTTGAAACAAAAAAAAGATCTGTTTTTTAATAATTCGCTAGAGCACGTATTTTTTTAGCTGGTGATATCTCAGCCATTTCGGAGTTGGTCCGGTACTAAAAGTGAAGTTTTTATATTTTTATTTTATTTCTTTCTACAAATACATATCATCACAGGCTTAGCCTAATTCTATATGTATGCTAATTCTATATGTAAGTGATAATGATCTTAATTCTAATATAATTCATACACAATAACTATTAAACTTACCTATATACTTTAACATAGTATAAACATTTATCCCTAATTACTCGTACTAAGTTAAATACTGTTTCACCAGTCAGCGAATCCAGACCAAAGTCGATAACGAAATAAGCATTTTTACAACGAGTGCTCCATATAATCACAAACTGTTTTGCTGAACCTTTTTGCAACATTCTGGATAATGCCAACACAAAAAAATCTTGCATACCGGGGGTACTGAGGCCGTTTAGTAGCTAGAATTTGGTGATTGGGCGACATACCTACAGCTAAGAGGAATACTTCTCTTAGATACAATCTGAAGGTACTATACATATGAAAGTAATAAATACAAAATACACAATTATTGTACACAGTCTAGACGAGACTCTTGCCAATTCGGTTCGCTAATTGCGTGGTCTGGAAAAGTCGATTGAGTGAGTAGGTACCTTTTGTAGCAAAGACATCATCACCAACCCATTATGTCCCCACCGAGGGGCACGGGTCTCTTCCTTGAGGAAGGTATAGGCCATACTCCACCACGGGGGCCAAGTCCGGATTGGTGGAGGCTTGTAGACTAGTGGCTCGTCTACTGTCAGAAGTTGTCAAGCCGCCCCAAGGACTCTGACTTGGCTTAACGACTGCCATCTACCGACGGCAGCCGGCACCAACAGCTTAACGTGCCTTGCGAAGCACGGAACCGCTCGGAAAAATGCCACTAGCGTTAGGCATAGACGGCGACCCATCCATGCACTGAACGCGCCCTGTGTTGCTTAACCTTCGTGATCGTTTAAGATCACTCAGGCAGCCGGGGCTACGAGCGATTCAGCAAAGACAGCTCCCGAGTTATGTACCTTATCCTCATACGCTATACAATTTTATATTTTTGTGATTTTTTATTTAGATTCTGCAAATTTTCTGCAAGTTCTTCGAAGATAAAGCTCGAATCAGCCCATCAGCTCAGTAAATATATGCACAGTTTGAGTCTGTCAAGAACTTGACCTGGTCAATCAATTCTTTGGGCTACAGAGTATGCCAGGCCAAGCTAAATGTCGGATTCATTCTTAGAGCAAAAGTTCTGAATGAAAATTCAATATTTTACGAATTGCGAAGCTGGAACTTTTTTCCCCGCTTCAGCGTTCAGATGAGTAAATTTGAATAGGTACTTAATAATAAAGTATATTTCTTCATAATAAAGGTTTAAAAACTGTAAACAAATTAGAACTGCCATAATGTACGGTGCTAGAAAAATAATCTTCGTAGAGTCTAATCTTCGTAAAGTCAAAAAAAGTTTCATCGGCATTGGAGAGTGGATTGACTCTCCAATGCCGATGAAACTTAAATTTGACTCCTCTATGTCAATTTTACATTATATCTGAGAAGAGACTAAAACCTACATAAAATATACATACACGTATACCTAAACTGCTAAAGTCATAAATAACCCTTCCTTTTCGCTCTGCCGAAGTTTAATAAAATATATTATCATATCATACGTGTGTCTGCGTATGTGATAATCGCGTACGATTAACCATTTGACCACATTTTTTTCCTTTTTCGTGACGAATCAGATATTTCCGAGTGGTGCTGTGGCCCATTGTTAGTTGCATATTTCTCTTCAAAGTGATTAATAACGATTTAAGGCTAGTTTACGCCTAGTCTTGGCAAAGATTGATAATTTTAAAGCCTAATCTCTGGATTTAACGCAAGCTGCTTTTCGTTTGTCCTATAATTAGATTAATGGGAGCATTTGTGTTCGACATAATACTGTTAGTGATGTTTATCGATAGAGCCTTCACGGCACACTGGGTACTTACACTGGCGGAGGTAATGATATTAGCGAAAAGGTTAATTTGTTGAATATTATTTTAAGCCACTGAATAAATCCCAATAAAATATTAGTTTAAAAAAGGATGAATTTCTAATCTTAAGAAATACATGATATGTAGAAACGCAGGGACGAAATTTTTTCACTAAATTAGTAGTGTTTTCGAAAATAGAACAAATTTGTGTGACATTTTAATTTTAAGACTAAGACCGACTTGCACCACTTCTTAAATATCACTTAAGTCGCCATTTAAATCGACTTTGGTATTAAAAATTTTAATTATAAGACTAGGTACTAACTTGATGGACTTAGGAGCAATATTTTTTTTGTAATTTCCATCTTCCTGCTAATTTTCATTCCAGTAAATACAGAGGGGGTCGAAAAGGGCTTGAATAGTATAGTCGATATAAATATATGCACAGTGCGGGCCGGCCGAGAACTTAGCCTGGCGCAGCACTTTACTGTGTGTACTGGTGTCATTATAGAATGCGCCTAGATTGTCAACTCATTGTAACCAATAATTATTAATTTACCTCGATGTTTTCTCAATATTTTATTTGTTCCGGATTCACCGAAGTACGAACCTAACAACAAACTAAGAGTGCTCATAGAAAAAAATTCTGATCGATCTGAAAATAGTAAAGAAACTCTGTCTAGCCAATTTCCATACCGCTTATATTTGTTTTAAATTTGAAGACGTAAACGTTTTCAGCTCCGATACAATTGGAATAGTCTCCGACTGAGACACAAGACTTAAATAAAGTGAATCGTTTCAGATGAAATAGGTTATTAAATATTAACGATATCCAATAAAGTTCACACTCTTACGTACTGCCTTTTTCCATTAATTTAATAGCAGTTAACTAGCCGATGTCTATGATCGTCCCGTTAATGATTGTATACAATTCACTCCACATCTGCTGACCCTAGCCGGTTTCTATGAAGAAATATGTGACGTTTATTGTAAGTCAATACACCCACATGTGGGCGGAACACGCCGGTCGGTCAATTGGACCAAACCAACTGATACACTATCAAATTAGTACCTATGGTCACTAAATAAATACAGCCAGAGGTACAAATGCGTACCGTGCAGCCAATGGACAGGCACTAAAAATAATTAAAACTGGTACTTGTAGGTATAGTATTGAATATCGATGCAATCGTAACAAATTTCGCACACTATCACAGTTGCTGCGCGTTTGTTACATTGCATAGCCCAAGTTTACAGTATGAAAGATCATTTGCTGCCTACGTAAAACGTTTTGGCGTTCTTCGTTTGTGTCAATGTCAACAGCCCTATTTAATTTGTACTAGCTATGCGGTGACTCACAAGTTTTACGAGCACGTAACTCTAGGGCCTTGTGACAAAACGATAATTGCAGAAGTTAATTTCTTGCACCACCTGTGGTTGACTGGTAGAAAATGCTTAAATAGCATTAATTGTATTGAATTGTATCCATTTATATCAGGCAGTGCCCATATAGTATTAGTAACAACCGTGACTTATACTATGTTAGTAATAATATTAATATGTACACCTTAAATTAAATTAAATTAATATTAAAATTGTAAATATATTATTTTATTTGTTATTAAATTAAATTTTGTTATTAATTTAAGTCTGCCACATTGGCAATGTATTTTTTTTTACTTATGTGCAATAAATGAATGAATTAATAACAATTGCATGAATGCGTCGATTCAATTTCATTGCGGCTTCAAGTCTTCACGCACACACGAAGACGTTTATAGAATACCAAAACACGCCATGATCTGACTGTGAATCGTACTGTACTTTAATGCACCAACAAAACAAAGGAAGCGAAAGTGATCTGTCAGGATCGTGGCAAGTGGCAGTCCCTGGTCTCTGTCTACCCCTCTGGGATACAGGCGTGAGTTGATGTATGTATGTACAAAACAAAGGCTCAGGAATTATAATTCAATGATGGCAACCAAATACCCATCAACCTCCTTGGTCGTATCAATAACGTTTCCCTCTTTGTTCGCAGATCGCAAACGTCTCTACGAAGCTTGACCATGTCATAAGGTAAATTGTAAAACTATCCAGCTCCTGAGAAACTTAATAATAGAATTTTCCATTTACTTTCTGTCTGTTAGACTCCTCGTAACTTTCTCTGGGAACTCTTAGTAGAGGCAAAGTGGGTACTTGTTAAACAATCTCCTCAAGAGAGAGCGAAGGGCCACGGCGTGCACTTCTACAATTATTGAGCCATCTCTTGACCCAGCAACTCAGGTGCGTTCATCCGGGCGAGTGCAAACCAAATTAACATACCAAATGACTACTCAGCAGTTACGTGTATTTGCGGTCCAGGCCGACACTAAGAGGGCCCGTTTCATACACACAAAGGTAACTCGAGCCAAAGAGATCCGGCCCCAGGCGTATGACAACCTCCTGGCAACAGATTATGGAATAATCCCTTTCTGACCTAAGCTGCTTTCACGGCTCCGAGACGGAGATTGTTTCGTTTCGGTGAAGCCTGACAAGCGGCGGCAAAGCCTGTTTTCGTAGGACACTCGGATACCGGCCGTATCGTTTTCATGCCAGATTTTTATTTTTTAATCCTATTTTGTTGCTTTGGCTGATTAGATTAGCCTGCATACATTAGGATGGGCATTATGGCTCTAAAGTAGAAACGCAATGCCCGTCCTGGAAAGAAGGAATAGTGTGATACGAAGAGTTAGTAGGCAGCCCAAAACTAATGCTAATAAAATCCTTTGTTAGGGCTAACATTTATTTGTTTCAAAACAAATAATGTAGGTAGCCCATTTTATGTAGGGTGTCCCTAGTATTTAAAATATCTCGAGAAGTATCGATGGGGGGCTAACGTAAGCTTAATGTAGAGCCAGAGTCGGGGGCGGCCGTGCCTCCATATCGCCGTCCAAGATTACTGGCTAAGCCTCTTTCTTAAAGCCTAAGTTGCTTGTAGTCTGTGGGATTGTAGAGTGTCAAATCGGTGGACTCGCCTTAATGCTGTTTAATTAAGTGTCTGAATTTTGAAGCTACCTAGTCAATATCTTTGCCACAAAAATTAAGTGGAAGTAGTTATTATTCTAACTACGTTATTTATTTTTGCGTCAAAAATGAAACTTTGGCACAGGAATCAGCTTTGAGGCTACTCTGAAATCATTACACTCAATAGACTTATGTCTGAGCTGAGTCTTATAGCCCTTGTTCTACAACGTCTGTTGGAGATAGGTATTAATAACCTCCAAGCAATCACTTACCTGTGTTTAATCAGACATTATTGCGGGCGTATTATTGTACAATATACACAAGTAGCAATACGATCCTACAACCCATTAAGCTCGTGAAAGGTTCTTTGAGAGCTGGGATAGGATTACTTCTTTTCGTGTCTTGTCAAATAACTACTGCATTTCAAAATACGAAATTGTACTTAATAGGTAAATATTGATTAAAGATCCTCTTCAAGTCTGTACGATTTGTTATTAAACGTCGCAGCATCAGGTGATTACTGGATCGTTGTATGCTTTGGTACCTATTGGCTAAAAGGTAGTGTACCAGTAAAGTAGTGACCATGCCAACTTGGTCGATACCGGGTTGCTCGTAGCCTGTTGGTTCTTTAAAGAGGTCACAATTTCACCGGCCAAGCTAGCGTGGTCGAGTAGCAACTAACTACTCGGTTCGGTTGTCAGCCACGGAAGCGCAATTTCCGCCTTAAATACAATTTTCCCTTTTGCACAACAAAACTGTTTTACTCCTCTAAAGACGTTTGTTTTAAAATTACCTAATGAACCCTTTGACGGCCTCAGCTTTCTGTTGGCTTTTCATGTCACTAAGTAGATAAAAGACACGGGTGCTTCTTATAATGCCCGTGCAACGGGACTATTACTACGATTTACAAATTATGTCTATGTAGAGTGATCCATGAATTCAAATTCGATTCCTTTCCTAATTATTAAAACAAAATGTTACCTTATTTAACCTCAAAGTTGGTATTTTTAGAATTAATACCAGTTTTAGATTTTATGGACAAGAATCTAACAAAGAAACTCCACATTTATTCTTTTAAAGAAACTTGTTAACTAAATTAACAGAGATTTCAATTTAATGGCATGAATGTGTTAAACAGACACCATTATTACCTTAATTGCGGATTCACTTACTTTTCGTAGTGCTTACAAAAGTTTTAGTTTGAAAATTTGATACCATCGTCCTCTAAACATCCGTTAACATTATTTTAATATCACATACTAGACGTATTTGTCTTTTAAATAATCCGTAATGTTACAATGATGTTTTTTGCACAGAGTGTGCCTAACACACGTTTTTAACCACGCCGGAGGCAACTCTAACATATCATGAGGTATCTGGTTGTAAACCCTTATACGGTGCCCTATCATAAGGTATGTACTAACTTTTGCAAGTCTAGATCATGGAGACATCAATTTATGTTTATTCATATCATTAATATTATAATGGCTACCAATATTTAGCTAAAGTTTTAATATTCTTTTAAACGTTTCATGTTTTCGTTTTGAGATACGGAGCTCTAAAAGTATAATATGCAGTATTTACATCACAGCCGACTGCACACCAATCTGCGACTACGTCACTTAACGAGAATGTTAAGGTTTAGCCGTCTGTAGTGCCTACATGAAAAACCAACATTGTGTGGGTACATTAACAGTGTAAATCCAAACAAAGAAGCATTTCCGAATACAAACCACAAGGTTTAGACACGTTCATAACTCAGCCGGGATAAATGGGTTACAAAACGCCTAGGGCGGGAACCTATGTAGCCAAAACAAAAGGTCAACAAAATCCTGAGCAAACAGTAACTTCCTATCCTGATAGTTCATGGTTATTGCGAAATGCCCACTATTAATTCGACTCTGATATCTGATGCCAAGTACAGACCGACCAAACGAACATGAACGAACTGAAGCAAATGTATCAACGTCACGGTGAAAGCAAGCGCACCCCAATAGAGGACCTTCGGTCGCCTGCGATTTTTTTGACGTGAAACAGTAGTAGTGGGTCACTTGATAAAACCGCATGCAACGAAAACATGTCGCCTCGGCGAGGGACTCTGACTCTGTAACTACGTGTCGTGTCTCGTGTGCAATTTATAAATGAATTGAGCAAAGTAGCCGTTGCTCATCCTCTTGACTCGTGCCACTAGATGGCGTATAGACGCGGTATCCGTCGCGTGGAACCCAGTCAGCGCCTTCGAATAACAAAGATTATTCTATCCTGTGATAAAGATTATTCTATCCTATGATTATTCAAGTCCTTCGTGCATTTGCGGAACCGATCGGAGATACCGCGCGTTAGTCTTATTTTGCATTCGTTCGGTTGGTATGTATGAGAAGTGGATATCTAGAAAATCAAAGAAGATTTTTCTTTTCTCCTCACCACTACAGAAACAAAATGAAATCAAAATGTTTTATTCAAAATAACACAGAAACTGTGACTAAATGAACGTTACAAGTGAAACTAGGTGTCCGTTTCAAAATCTAGATCATTTTGGAGAAATAATGGACATAAAAACTCCAAACATAGTCTTTTCAAATATGATAATTAACAGAACTACGGTGTCTACCTGATATTCGGTATTTCTGTCAGCCAGTCACTGCCGTAGTCTACATATTATATTGTTTCAGAAATATTCGGTCATAAAATATAGGTATGTCCGTTTTCTATAAAGTACCCAACCACAGACATAGTTCTACGATTAACAGTCGTAAACTATGTCTATGGTTGGTTTAGTCTGTTTGACTGTTCTTCCATACAATACAAGTTATGACAAATATAAAATGTCGAAGAATTCAGGGTTACCGTAAAAATGCGGAATTTATAATAATAATAATATATGTTTATTTCAGACCAATGATCCATATAGATTATTAATAGAACTTTTATGCAATACTCCATATTTACATTTTTCGGATTTGTGTTGCACGACAATTTTTGTTCTATGTGGTCAGATTATTTTTTTTTTTTTAATGTGTAGCACATTTATTTACATTTATTAACTTGGGGCTTTGCGCGCTCCACCTATGTTGCTGCTTGCATTAAATCATTGTGCTAAATAGAAGACTGATTCTATCGAGCAGATGGTTAAGTATCTATGAAACAGAGCAAAAACAAAACACTACAAAGCAAAAAAAGAAGCCGCAAAGAATATCCTTTCAAAAAATTAAAAATTTTACAATTGAGTTTAAAAAAAAGAGTTTAAAAAAACAAGAAAAGTTGTTTTAAATATTAAACTCTAACCGATACACTTCACTAATTGCGTATTTTGGAAATAAATATGCTGGTACTTTAATGTAAAGTACTAATCTATATTACTTATTTATCGTATGGTTCTATATATGCCCTTGGAACCCATATCGCTCCTTCAAACAAGCCGTAACTTGCGGTCGCAAAATAAACTCAGCGCTAACGCTAAAATTAACATTTTTAACAATTTTATGAATATCTACTTTATCAATATCACCTAGGAATGTCATATGTTCCATGCCTTAGTTAAATAAAACATCAGATTGTTTTTTGTTCATTTTCGTGGGTCTGACTCCATGAAACATTTACACTTTTATAAGTAGGGAATTTACGTCAACACAATATGGGAAATAGGCATAAAAGATATCAATAAAAATGTAAAAATATTACCATGGAGACAGTGGCACTGAGCTGCTGAAGAACTGATGGGCTAAAAAGGTTATTCAGTGAAGACCACGCATGATGATGATGTCCATGCCGATACGGTTAAGGTGACTGCTGATGGTTTTCCATGACGTATCTCGATACCTTAGATTTATAACAATTGGTTGAACAAAACGCTGGTTTTAAAATAGTCATTCCAAACCAGCGACAGATATAACCTAGGGTCATACATATGGCGTAATATGGCCCCAATGGCAGGCCGAGGATGGCAGAGGAAAAAAACTACTATTTTTCTGTCGTATGGGAAAATAGCAGGTTTGGGGGTTGATTAACAGCGAGGCTACAATGATTGTTCGTTCCATGAAGGAGGAGGAAAAATAAGGCCAAGGCTAGAGCCGTCCCTACAAAACAAATATTAAATAGATAAATCTGCCGTGAGATCGTGTATTAATCGTCGTATTTGGTGAATACATTTACTTTTGTTTGAGTTTGCCTTTACCCCGGCGGGGTTTATTCAGTAGAAGACCCGGGGAGAGGCAGGTCGCGGGAGATAGGTGCCCCCATCATGTTTACGTAACGTTTTTGTACCAACAGTTCTGTGGGGTAAACACAGGGTTCCTATTAAACATTTAAGTCATAGATATGTACGACTTAAATCTATACATGCAGCAGAGAAATTGATAAAATAATCTTGGAACTAAAACTTTCGTAAGCACAACACTTACTTGATTTTTGTCGGCAGAGTCCGACCAGGTTTCGCTCTTCCGACAAAAATTCAAGTAAGTGAGTCCGGAATTAACATAAAATATTTTTTATAAGCAATAAGAAACCGACTTCAAAACACTACTGCACTAAAACACCTCTGACCTCTGAATTCGAAGTGGATACATACATGTAGTTTAATTTGGAGTCGGTGCACGTTATACGACCAGCACATGTGTACGTGTATACGACCAGTGTTGACCTCGTGGCGCAGCGGTAGTGCATCTGCATACCATGCGAGAGGTCCCGGGTTCGAATCCCGGCTGGGGACAAAAAAACCCCAGGTCTTGGATGTTTACATGTTTGTGGTGTTGTTGTTCCTGGTTCCCACGACACAGGGCATCCTAGTGTGGGACCAAAAGCAATGTATGTGCCTGTGTGTAAATGTGTATGTTTATGTTTATGTTTACAGACATTTTGGGCACCGACTACAAAATATATCTTTACAATTCCTACGTCTATGCACCTACTTCGAATTTAAATTTCATATTTGTTTAAATTGTTTCTGTGTTTTTAGTGCAGTACTAGTGTTTTGAAAGAGTATTTATTTTTTTATTTAAAAAAATATGTATTTCACGATTTGTTGTGAATATGACTCCACCAAATTGTGTTTTCCGAAAGCAAATGTACGAGTCACTGTAAAAAAACACCCAAATCGCTATAAGTACGGCTTTAAAATTTGAAGAGTTCTCTCGATTTCTTGAGGATCCCATCATCAGATCCTGACTTGATGACTATGTAACCACTTGAGAAGCTTATCCATTTAAACGAAAAAAAAAATTTCAAATCGGTCTAGGTGTCTTCGAATAATCAGAGGACGTACAGAAAATAAAGCTTCCGACAGATTCAGAACTTCCTCCTTTTTTTGAAGTCGGTTAAAAAGTTTGGCGACATTCAAGCAGGGCAACCACTAACATTGCAGCAGGACCCAAGGTCCTCCTTTAAATATTTATTGCAAAGTCGTCCTTAACGTAATTGATTAGAGTGTATTTATGTAAAGGTTATGTATGCTGTGGACTGTACTTGCAATTCTTACTCTTTTGTTTTAAATAATTTCTTGTAAATTACTCTTTGGTATACAATCTGTGTGTCGAACCAAATTGTTTTGAAAGTACTTAGTTTTAAACATTTGATTACTAGTAGGTACATAGGTAAAATATAACAATGTCATATTGAATAAGTACTACATATTTCATATTAAATAAGTACTACATATCTCACTGGCAAGTCGCCTGAATAGACCACAGAAACGTTGAATTCATCACCGATCTTCGCAAAAACCTAAAGCTTAGTTATGTGTCAACATTAGAGCTAAGTGCTGGGCATCGCCCCTTCATACAGGGATATAATTTTAAGCAAACAGCGTCAGCACAAAACAAAAAATCCCCTAATCATTATATTTTATACATAAATGGAGATTTAAAGTTTGTTCATGACAGATGTCGTGATTTAGGAATTGCGCATTTCTGAGATAACCCTGTGTATTAACACAGCATATAAACCTTTGTTCTTTTACTAAGCGCCTTTTGCATCCTAAGCTTCGATTCAATAAGAAAACTTCAACGAGATTCCCTTCGACAGCATTTTATCTATGATTCATAAAATTTTACGACGGTGAATAAATAAAAATGTACGGCTGATCAGTGCCGTTGTTGGTGCTATTTCTTGTAGGAATTTTCGCAGCTGATAAGGCTTATGTTATTTTATTGCGCTTGAGGCTGCCGCCGACCCTCCCGCCGCTGTAGGTGGGTATATTCACGGAATCGACATCTTTATAGTGCAGAACTGTTGTTGATGGCAACCTTAAAGCGTGGGTGCCTGATTTACTGAGGTGGCACGCGACAACGAGCAATGCCGTCCAGCCTACGCCTATGAGCGCAAGATTGATTCGCAACTACCAATGAGACAAACAATAAATCATCCATACGCTCGGTTTATTTTATTTTGTTTTTAAGAGTATTTCTTGGTATGGTTGCATTCTGATACGGACTTGTGGCGCATTTATACCCATGCGAAATTAAGAAACAGTCTCGCTATAATGAACGAACGGGAACGCCATTAAAATAGCGAATCATAAATAATTCAGGCGCGGGTTTTGGCGTCGTTTCAAGACATTTCCACATTAAATTTCATGAGAGGTTCATTTTTCCGGAGCGCGACGGGGGCACTCGTGCGTCTGGGCGGCGCGCGCACTCCGATATAATTGGGCGTTTTGTCCGATAACCACCCCTATTGATTTCATAATAGCTGCATCTTCAAAATACACCCATTCAGCGTCACATACCAAATCTCTGTCACTAATGCGGCGAAATAAATTCACTTATAAAATGCTGCTGGAACGGGAAAGTGTTGCAGAGAATTCCGTCGTTATTTATGATTTATTCAAAAACCACGACACAGTGTAGTAGTTTTAAACCGTCTTTAAGTATTTCGAGACGGTTAGTCGTGGAAGAAATCTGGCGTTTGTTCGTTTTGCGGCGTCGTCACCGGAGTCAGCCTCTGGGAATGGAGATGGCGACGAGACGGCGCTTTCTCCCGTATTATTTATTTTTATGCAACAATACCGCATCTAGGAGGGACTTATGAATGTTGATTTATATGATAATGGTCTCTATTGCGACAGTCCTGATTGCATGTGGTAGGATGATTTCATAAATCGAATTTTCGCGAAAATTCTAGGTATATTGTGCAAACACGGATAATTATAATTAAACAATAGTGAAGACACTTCTCAATCTTACTGGGAAAAGATAGGGTTTTTGTAAAAATGCGAGTCGTTTTAGTAAGATTTCGAAAATAATCGTTGGCTATTATGAAATAAAAACACTGATTGGCCAGTCGGAGCACCCAAAATAGCATGTTCTTTGATTGAAGAAGAGAAGAAGAAGAAGAAAGACATTTATTATACCAACAAGATACATCACAGAAACAAAATAAGCAGATAAGTAATATAATATGCACAACAACAGAAAGAAAACTAAATACACAACAGACAAAATGAATAAATAAAACAGGACCATAAATGTAGCCTGTGGTGTATCTACGTTGCTACAAAAGGCAGCTGACTCAGCGTTGTGCTGAGGAAGTGATCCCCCAGCGCTGATTTTCAGTCAGTGCCTACGGTAACCCATAATTGTACTACGAAGTGCGTGCCGTGGTGCAGTTAAAGAATTAAATCAAATTGATGACTTGGCGTTTAAAATGTCAATCCATTCTTGTACTTTATTTTATTTGTACTTTAGTTTCTGTAAGCGAGTTAGCAGTTTTTTTTTTAATATTTGATGGTTGGTTGGTAGTATGGTTGACCTTGAAAAATAGTGCGAAAAGTTATGTGTCTGTAGGTATAAAAAATTACGCTAAATGTCCAACAGAATCGGAAACAAATTTTGAGTTTATGTCCGATAAAGTAAGATTCAACATAGAACCACGGAAGTTTTATTATAATGGACAAGAGCTTCACTAGAAGGATTGAACTCTGTGACTGTACGTAATGAACCGAAAACATAACAACAATAAAGAAATGCAAAGAAATACGACGTGTCAGTCAAGAAAAAATTTTGGTTTTGAAAAGACAACATCTGACCTCTTCTGTTATTCAAGTACCTTCAACTAATGAGTACTATACTATGACAAGAAAACATATCAAATGAGTATGGAGGTCGAGACAAAATTATATATACTTAGCTTAAAACAGAAATATTTGATACCGGTTTCAATTAAGTATAGCAATGTTTCTCAACCTATGCATGGATATCGAATTGAATGCAAAAAGTTGTCCCAGAACAGAAATTGCTGTACGCCCTATGATTTAAACTTTATGTGAATTATATTTATCTCCTAAAGGGTCTTATGTGTATATTTTAAGTAAAATGTTCAATAAAATGTAAAGTTCTTATAAATAGGCATTATCATTTCTTACCTCTATAATATAATACCTCGTAGCTACAGGGGGAGCAATCAGAATAAGAGTTAGCCAGCAAGCAGCAATCAGGCTAATCTGAGTTAGGATATTCAATCTTAGTGCGACTCACGTTTTTGCCAAAACCCTATCTTTCTTCAGTAACATTGTAAAATGTTATCACCACTGTCCTATTGTCCGTGTATTCACAATATCCCTAGAATTTTCGCAAAAATTCAATTTATCAAATCACCTACGACACATACTTTGCATAAACTTTCTATTAGAAATAGAAAGTCCTTCCTGTGCGGTAATGTGACAGTTCATTTCGAGAAGATGCATTTGTTGGCGATTTTCTGTATACAAACAATTCTAGCATCACCATAATATGATAACAAATAGGTGCCATGATGGGGGAATCATAGCTTAAAGTCATAGGTTTTATCTACGCATACAGTTTTGTGTCTTCGTCTAGCCTACGAAACTTTGGTTTAATCGTTTCGTTTTGAAGTAGAAAAAATGGTTCTACGTCTGTCATGTTATTAGGATAGGGGTTGCAAAGGGTAGATTTCCATCTCGCAAATCGTTTTAGTTTTGCCGTCCTACGGTCCCATTTCCATGCGATTACGTGTAAGAGTTGAAATCATTAGTAACAATGTTTTACGGTACACTGGTGTGCAGACGTTTCCGCGAATCCATTAATTTTAGTGGCGCGCACGTAAGTCAAACAAAGGGAGAAGCTGCTGTGAAGCCCATACTCCTCGCGGTCCTGTTTGGCCGCATAGGGTGAAATAAACTACAAAAATATAGCTGTGTGACTTGTGTGAGCGTAATTTTTTTACAGTTTGCCTTCGAATCAGCTTACCGACCTAACGAGCGGCCAAACAAATTTGCGAGGGCCATACTGAAGCGCTGAAAAACTCTCAAGTTCATTAGTTTGGTGACTTGCACTGTAAGAGCTCGTGTGGTGCGACCGATGGACGGTGCATAAAGGATTTTACATGCCATCGAAAAAAAAAGACTTTTGTAACTTCATTCATATGTGCAAAGACTTACAATAGTTTTAATAAGTCAATTCGACTAAAATAAACTTAAGACGGAGTTAGAGCCGGTTTATTGCAGGAGTGCCTGCTATAAACCTGCATTTATGAAATGTTCACTACGTAACTGCATTTCTTGTTTATTTCGCTCGAAAGGCCCAATTTGGGAAAACAGTCGATCTGCTGTCAACTGTACTTGCCGTCGACAATGCATCAACTTTTACTGTTTACTTGAAAATTCATCCGTAAAGTAAGCGGGTAGAGTGTAACGCTTAACGTGCTGCCGTCTGTGCCTAGAAACTTCAAAATACGCGTGTGGCCCACAGTACGAAATTTAATCGCGATGGAGTAGATCGCTACGAATATCATGTTTCACCGTCATTACACTTTATTAAATTACTAGTAAGGAATAGAGAATAGCGGCCCACGATGAATGCAAGATTTAATCGGCGAAATGTAATCCAAGTACAAAATCTGCTCTTTTGACACATTAAGAGTTCTTGTATACATAGTTTGGGTATATCTTACTCATACAAGTATACCAATATATACGTATGTATACCAATATACCAATATATACTGTATATATATATATACACTGTACGTATATACATACATATATATATATATATATATATGCACTTGCCCATTAGCTCAGTTGGGAGAGCGCTGACAACGTTAGCCAGAATTTTTAGCCTCTAAATAGTTTGTTTTTTAATTGTCCTCAGCACGGATTAGTGCAACAAACAATATAATTAGAAGAGTTACCAATAACCTATTGTTGCGTGGTTATAAAACTCTTAAAGTACATCATCTTACATTCAAACATCTCAATTAGCATTGACTCGAAAGTATGCTAAATAGAAAGTAGTCATTTCAAACTACGTGTGTTTTACCTGCGCAGGGTTTATTTGATTATTTCCGTGACTTGCACTCTCTGTGTCAGCCAGACCGCGCCTGTGCCAATGTAAAGTGAATTACGACCCGTGATACTTTATTCGATTTATACCTTGAACCTTCCTACTACCCTAATACACTCTAGAGGGTGTTCAGAACGGTCTGGTGAACTTAAGACGCTAGGTATCCCCGGTTTCCCGTACAGTAACTATCTGTTAACCTTCTATTAACAGCAGTCATTTGTTTTGTTTTCGTATGCATTTTGACCAACTTAGTTGTTAGCGTGATTGTTGGTTGTTAGTTTATAAGATACCGGGGGTAAGTAATTTGTTTAATTTTCTGACCACAAATAACGTTCATAGATAACACAAAGAAGTGCGAAAAACACGGGGAAAAACACGAAAAACAATACTCATTAATACCGAAAATGATCGGAAAAAAATATCAGTAAATTTTGTAATGTGCTCTATTAAATGTTAATCTACAGGGTGACTTTGAATTCGGTCCCCGTATTTTGAGGGAATGTGCTTTTCATTATGAAAAACAGTATTATTAATAAATAATTTATCATTAATGGTAGAACGTATTTGTAAATATTCGTGATTTCCGACTTTTGGCTCCAAACTGTAAATCCAAATTCGAAGTAGTAGGAAGTACTGTTACGTTGAAAAATGTTTTCTAATATGTTAAGTGCTTAAGAGTCTGAAGTCCGATGTGCGTAAATAATTAAAAAACAATTGAGTTTGCCCGCGCCGACCATGTTTATGGCCGTGTAAGTGACCTGCATGCAAGTCCGCCGCATTGTACGATTTTTTTTTAAGTGCAATAAAAGTATCAATAGGTTAATAAATAAGACGCTGGAAAAATTGTTTTTTTGGATTTTTATTACTTTTCTTCCTGATATAGTTTGTTTATGCTTAAGTAAAATAATTTTGGGTTTTTCCAAAACTAGCACCATATCATGGCTAGAATGTCCCCTTAAAATACAGTGAACGAATTCAGTCACCCTGTCGATGTTAGTCTCATACATAAATAATGTTGTTTTTGTTGATGAGTCGTATAGGATCATTTTGTATTGGACAATTGTATTATCACCAATAAAAAAATTAATTTACCACGGCATCGTTGACCAACTAAAAGGAATGACGTGATCTCGTGTGTGATTGGGTTACTTATATTCCTTTACCATCTCTCCTCGCATATTGGTACATATATTTTATTCGCAATATTTTGACCCTGCATGTGATTGTATTATTTTGAAAGCCCACAAAAATCAAAGTCTAGGTATTAAAACTAAAAACCTAGGTACACACAAACCACTCAAAGTTTATTCAACATTGAGTGGTTTGTGTGTACCTAGGCCCACTTAAGTTTTATCGAACATTTTGCCCAGTTTTACCACCCTATGTATGACACTATAAGTTTAATTAGTTCAGAAACGAACCAATAAAAAGTTAGAAGTTTCTCAAATTTACGTTGTCGGTGTACAATCAAAGACACTTTATTTTTATCCGACTGCGAAAGAATAGTAGCATAAGCTTTTTGCGCATATGTAAATGATGATGATATGCCATAGAAATGGTTATATAAAATAAACAAAATGGCTTAAAAAAAGGGTCAAGTGGTGTATTGTTAATAAAAAACTATCAAACAGTACGAAAACAAAAAAAAAACAAAAAACGCTACTGCTACAAAGTCTATGAACAAGTGGAAGTCGTTTGATAACAAAAAAATCAAGGCAAAGGTTTCAACTGTTGTATTGTTAATAAAAAACAATCAAACAGTACCAAAATAAAAAAAGTCTATAAACACGTGAAAGTTGTTTGTTAATAAAAAAAACAAACTACGTTTGTATGGGAATTGTTGCTTATACTTACTTAATGTTAACCTCAGCTATTGCCAGCTGTGCTTGACTAACCTAACCCACCTGTAAGAAATCGAATTAGAGATCCGGAGTCGGCCTTTTGTTTTTTTTAATATTTTTCAGGCAAAAGTTTCCTTAACAGAATGTGAGCCTCATGGGCGAGGAGCGCGGAAAAAATAAGCAAATAAACAGGACCTTTGGCACATGAATAAATCTACCGCCTCTTCTTCTACCATCACAGATCAAAGAACTCTCCACGGAGTGTCATTTATTACCTTGCTTTGATGAGCCCTCATTTTAACTGAAATTGGAGCGTGTTAGAACATACAAACAGATTAACTTATTAAAAGGCCGTGTCCACTCCTGTTTGTTCATTAACGTGAGGGCACGTGCCATTTGTTGACTAAAAGTTTTAAGCTAAGCCTTAGGACGTCGCCATGTCATTTAATTTATCAAAGGGATAAAACTTCAATTGGTTTCCGGCCGGTGAACATCAATTTATCTGAAGGTCAATTTGCCGACAAATTCGGTTTCCTGCGATAGAACGAGGTAGGTATCTCTACCAATCCTAGTTTATAGATCCGGGAGACTTTTAATGCCGGCGCTTTACTTGGTTATTCGTAGTCGCGTATTTGCCGACGGCTTATAATACACTGCAGGATTTACAAAGTCAGTGCCAAATATTTGACAGAAAACCGTCAATGGGTGGTCAATATTTGCCAAAAACACAATACGAGTGGTCAAATGAGCCGCCGGCATAACAAAAGGCGAAATTTCGAGTCGAAGTTAGAAAATCAAAATTTGACAGTTGACATTGTGGCGGATGACGTTATATTATTGAGGTGTTGGCTATTTCTTTGAAGGGGCAAAAAACATGTAACTCGTAGATATTTCTCTAATAACACGCTTTTTTAGTGAGCAGATAAAATGTCATGACAAGCCAATTCCCTCGTAGGACTATCAATTTCATGTATCAATTTACAGTAAACTAGTCAAAAAAGCCATTTTGTGGAAGAAAAAAGGAAAATATTAGTGTAACAAATTGATTTTTCAACTTTGACGCAGTTTATAAATAAAAATACTTTGCAAATCTACTTTATAATAATGTAAACACAAGAAGCATACATTAAAGATACCGAAACATTCTTTCAACACAATATTTATACGTCATAACAACGTTATTTTGGATGTACCTTGGTATGCGATAAAAAATCTGTCAGTACCGAAATTATTATACAACTACGAATTGTGATGAACGGAACGTATTCTACACACGAAACGAAATACTCTGTGGTTTGGCGAGCCGCCATTCGTTCAGTGAGTGCCGCAAAAGTGGGTTGTCTTTTGGGTTCCCGGAAAATGAAATGTTCCTAAAGTCACTACCGCTACAGTCACTACCACCCCACGATTTAAGATTTTAAGTAGTAAATAAATAAATTCGTTATGAGTGGGGGGGTGGAGGGGGGAGGGGAGTCACTGGCAGTCTAAATTTTGTTTTGTGAGGTACTCCGTCTGTTGCGTCATCTGCAATCTTGACCATAAGGGTTTATTTTTGTTTCATTAACAACTCGTTTATTTTCAATTTTACATGAAAAATTATTCTAAACAAAGTTGTTTAAAATAAAATTTCTTACAATTTTGGTTCTCATCAATTTTTTTGGTAGGATCGATGTTTTTCGAATTGTAGGAAGTGTAACTCTAAACAACTTTTGTAATTATAATTTTTCATGTGAAATTGAAAATATACAAGTTGTTCAATAACCCTTAAAATCAAGATGGCTGATGACGCAACGGATCGAGTACCACGCAAAAGAAATATTTGACTGCCAGTAAAAATTTCATCTTTCGTTCCTTTTCAAAAGATCTTTATCGTAAGCCCTATCTCAAAGCTACAATTCCTTATTAAAAACTTATGTTACCTTTAGAAAATTTGTAGTCACTACCGCAATCATTTTGTCATTACCGCTTTACATTTCCTTAAATATCTCCTAAACTATTAGTATCACATAAGGTTAAACCTAACTAAATTGTTAGTTATGATATGACCGAAGGAATCTATTCTAGGCAAGAGTAAACAGTACCTGAGATTTTTTTTTCGTTCTTCAAAATTCATTGTTTTCGAAGAACTACACTGTTGCAAACACTAAAACGTCAAAGTAGTTTGATCATTATCATAATGAGGGATTTTCTTTTAATTTATTTTTTTATTATTCCCTAGTCGCCGCATAGATGGCGTTGAACTTGGTAAGTTACTGCAAGGAACGGAACGTCACATTATTTTTTTATTATTTCACTTGGATGTCAGTTTTAGATCATAAAACGAAACTTACATATTATTATATCATTGTCACATCACAAATGAATATTGTTCCGTATTTATCAATTCACGGAACGCAATGTCCATTGACGTCCATTTCGGAACGGCTATCATAGACGCGAATACGTGAAAAATCTGTAGCGCGTTCCGATTTGCCCATGATCGCTCTCGGTCGCAAATCGGAAGGCACGGGGCTAGTAACGTAGTCACTTAAGCGCCATCTACAAAGTTCTTGGGGACTACTTTTTTTCTTAATGGGTAGTCAAAAAGAAAACCTTCCATTATACTTGAACGGTTCTAATCTCTTTTGTTTCTTACTTCCCGAAATGTCGCGACAACGTTGCAATGAACTATAATAAATTGTACTATTGTCCTAAATATTGACAATAGTTACAAACGAACGGCATTAATTGTGAGCAAATATAATGCTACAATCATAAATAATCAGTGAATATTATTAATAATATGCACAGATTTCTTGTATGATTTTCATAAGACCTTCTTCTTTCCACGGTTAATTTTACACGTTAATGAAAGAAGGTTTCATATTTTTGAATAAAAATGCTAAGTAGTTGACATCTTAGTATTCTGAAAAAAAAGAACATAGACTCTTCTACGTCTCTACCGATTAGGTTTATTTTTAGTTCAGTTTGTTTCGATGGCGTACTTTCATGCGATGACGTACTTCCGGTTTCGTAGACTCAGATTCCCTTTTTTTTTGCTTTAAAATTTATCACAGCAGCCCAAACAAAAATAATCTAATGTCTATGTCTCATTCTACTTAATTTCTCAAAATAAATAAAAACTAGTCATATAATCAATTAATTATTCCGCAGTTCCTGTGGTAACTCTACGTGCCATCTTCTACTAAGCACTGTGCCCTCTAAAAAACCGTACGGTTGGTATGACAATAAAATCAGAGTTTAATAAATTCGTATATAAATGTTTTGATTTCTTGCTTACTTACCGATAATATATTTATCGTAATTATTTGTAATTGGAAAAGTTATGCAGGGAAGTAAATTAAATTATCCCTCATTAGCACAGGTGACTTGCAATGCGAAGTCGTGTCTCCGGCCACTCCTTGTGGGAGTAGGTAAAGTGGATTGAGCCGCCCACGCCCTGTTTTACTGCTCTAAAGCGGTCCAGTGGCGCACTGACTGCATTAGGCTAATTACGACCGAACTTAGTCAGCCGGAGTCTTTATTTGATTTGTTTTTTTATTAGCGAACTTTTGCTTTTAAATCACTCTTTTACCTTGTTTCGAATCCTATGCTGCCCGTCGCAGTCTGCGGTACGTTGTTTCGGGAAACGATGGTTCGTAATTTTTGCTATAAATTTTTTGCTTAGTTCTTTATTATACTTTATTTGAGTTTAAAACAGGTAACAAATAATCAGTAACATACAGAATAAGCTTAACAATGTAAAAAGAATAATTGAATTTGACTTAATGGAAACTTTTTACAATTTTTTATAAAATTGCGATCTGTATCTCTGAACACATTTTGATACCCATTAGCAGTATCACCCAAATTACCTACATTCAAAACTATCCTACTAATCCTACATTTATAATAATGTAAAAGTTCTATCAGTCCGTAACATCGGTTCCATCCACTCGACTTTGCAAAGAAAATTGCACGCTCGGGAAAATCTTAAAGAGTTCGTTCAATTTTCGGCCTGTGGAATATACTAGAATTACTTCCTTAACTACACTTACTCAAGTACTGACATAATATAACAGCATCTCATACTAAGAAGTTGAAATAAAGTGATTGTTTTACAATGTAGGTGTCATAATTACTTGCTATCAAAAATATTTATGTGAATGCTCCATAAACTGAATGATATATTGAGTTAGTAGCTAAACGTCACGTTTGTTTCGTAACTCAATTGATGTGTGTCATGATTAATACGGTTAAACGAGAGTAACCTATGCAACTCTACTCTCTCCCTGAGAGAAGGCCTGTGCCCTACAGTGGGACGTATATAGGCTGCTTATGTATAACTATGCAATGCCACAAAGGATTATGAAGTAAACAAATAACTTTCGCACAACACAATCACTTTTACTGGTCCCAGACTAGGATACCCTGTGCTATGATAACCAGGAAAGGGCGTCACAAACTGAAGCCATTTGTACAAATGTACGGCGGCCCCCAGTGGGAATCGAACCCACGTCTTCCGGTATGGTAATCAGACGTGATACCGCTACACCAACGAGGAAGTCGAAAGTAGGAAGAGACAGAAATAAGAGTACCGACGTATTTTTACTAAAAATGCCTCAGTTCTGCAAAGTGTACCAAAATCCCCATATAAATCCGAAAGAGGGGGCTCTTATTGACGAGTAGAAAACCTATTTTACATGTCATTTTTAGTATGAAATTTTGGTAGTTTTTCCAACCGATGAAAAGTAGGAGGTCCTTACATTTGGCGGCCAACTAGTTAAATTAGCCGTTGAATTACTTTCCAAGGCCGTTTATTGGGCATCCAATTAAACGGCTTGAAGTCATTCAGCCATGTGATTGAAGGAAACGACTAGTCACTTGGCTAAAGGTGGCTAGCGATGTGGTAAATTCTAAAAGGACGTCCGCTGTGGTAGGGTGATCAAGATTTTAGTTAGCCAATGTGAACAGCTAAAATACATTTACTTCTCTTTATTTTTTTCCAATATATTGATAAAAATCTGTCGTATCGGGCCCATTAGACTGTATAAAATTGGCCTTGTTTTTTCATTTCTTACCAACAATATTAAGTTGTGCTTATTAAAGTTCTTTGTCCGGAAATATTGCCAATATTCCCTGGCACGATGATTTCGTTCAAGCGTGGACACCCTACCTTTTTTCACATTATTTATAACATCGGCACCAAAGACAAATATTTTCCAATGTTGGTATCCAACTAAGCTGCATTGCAAGATGAACAGTCAGCTGTTACGTTAACGCCATTTTGTAATGGGGACTGCAAACTAAACTAAAACTATACGGCGGTTCTTTATTCAGATATTTAGTACAAGGCTTGATAAAAAAAAATTACGTAATCTCTTCTGTACCCCACTCCTGAGTAAAGGTAGGGAAATAAAAAATGTTCGCCGTCCTTGCATATTACCAATGATAGTTAAAAACATAGATGTCTATCTAGCGCTAAAAAATTACACCACGTACAATTGTGGGTTGGCGGGTGGGGCTTCTCAATTGTGTTACCAACAGGAGCGAGTTCAGTATTACCCGGTAAAATATCTATGCACCTGCCACCGTCAGATATTTCGACGGGTTATACATCAATGAAGTCGTTGGTTTGAAGTTTTTGTATAAAACTAACCAACAGTTACGCTGTCACTTAACGTCACTCGTCCAATCAACGTTCACATCAGGCATGGCGCACAAAAGGAACCAATTACAGAGTGATTCACTCTGCAGCACATCTTACCCTCATTTCATTGGTAAATACTAATCGAGAGGACTGGCGCCTTTTTTTAGTATGAATTTTGTAGGAAAACATACTGCTATGGTTTTTTTATTCGTACCATATTACCCATTCTCAACTCTTCACTATCTCCATCTGATTATCCTCGTAAACACAAACAGACTCCCGTCGTACAAAAAGTGCCACATTATCATCTTACTGACTGATTGATGTCAGAGGTCGCCCGCTGCGTGTTGGCCGCCTCTATCAATGTGCCCGACATTATTACACGAATACCCGCTGGAGAAAGTCAACATAATCTGCCATGTTTGTTCTGGCAGTATAATTACCTGCGTTTTTTGGGAGGTCGGGAAGAGTAAAAGATAGTCCCATGTGAAAAAGGGCCATAATTTACTGAAAATCAAAAAAATACGTTGTGTTTGATATGATATGAGAAAATATGGTCGAGAGAGCAGATATTTTTCTCCATTAAAAACTTTAAGCCAAAGGCACCCAACATTGAATAAAATTTCTGATTTAAATCTACAAATTACTTGGTTGTACTTTGTTTTGGTCCTTTCAGTGCTTTTCCTACTGTGTAAGAAAATTAACTGATGTCTTGGCTTTTACAGTTATTGATGGCAATCATGGAATCTTATCATATAGGCTCTGATTTATTAAGTGTAAGATGATTTGAAAAAAGGTGGTCAGAGTGGAGTTTTTCCCGCTGCCTTTTTTCCAGTACATAAGGCCCGAAGGCAGCGGCTAAGGTAGTACATTGAAATTCAACAAACAGAATGTATCTTCTTTACGTTGAAATAAATTAATGATTTTTTATTATTAATCTCTATGAGGCAAATTCGTACTGTAAAAGAGCAATCTTCTCCTTCAGACTCCTGGCCAAAGTTGCGGAAGTGGGTCGTCAACGGCATTCTTAGAGCTAATAAAGCAATCGTAATGTGATACCGAGTATTTTGGCGAAAACCGCATGAGACCGACTACGATATCCAGTCCCTTGGAGAGCCTTATTACAAACTCAAAAATAAGCAAATTAAAATGCTTACATTTCAAAAGTTGAATTTAGTAATCGTGGTATTGAAGGGTCAATTGCGAAATTCTAGACCTGAAATAATGTCGAAAGCGTCCAATGTTCCAAATATACCTGTTTTAAATAATAGTTAGTCTATAACGCTACAAGAGTGGTTACGGGGTCCATACAAACTTACCCATTGTTCTTTTATAATATTTTAAGTTTGCAAAAATATTCGTTTACAATTAAGTAAAAATTTAGCGAAATTGTAAAATTTAGAAAGAAAGAGGATATTTATTTAAATTGTCACAGAAACACAAAGTAAACATAAAGGTACACAAACAAAAGAAACGAACGTCAACAAAACAGAGATAAAACAAAACAATCGTGAAGAGAACATTGTGAGGCATATAAGAAAATTTTAGTATGATACAAAGTTTTAATTTTATTTTCATTTTCGTTAGTATTAAAAATGCCTAACCTTGACTCAATCCCGAAATCACTTACTTGAATTTAAGAGCGAAACCTGGTCGGACTCTTACGACAAAAATCAAGTAAGTAAGTGATTCCGGAATAAAGTTAAGAATGTGAAGTGCTTACGAAAGTTTTAGTTTCAAAATTGCCCTTCCTAAAAACTATCGTATGATTGAAAAATTCCTTCAGCCATTTTTTTTATTTTTGCAGTCAATTTCGACCGACCATCCAGAAAATGATTAGTTTATGCAGCATTACATTCGGTTTGTGATAGGTCCTCGGACTGCGTACCATATCCAGATGCCTAATCTAAGCGTCGCGTTGGTTTCAGTGTCTTGTTATTTCGCAGTTTAATTTAAATATGTAAATTTTATTAGGCATAATACAGGCTGAGGACTCTTGAATTGCAAATGAATGTGACATTAACTTTTATGGCGTAGTAGCCAATTCGGCGGGCCGTTTCTTTCGAGCTGACGGCAAATTTTCACTTAGCTGTGTCCCAAATTTTATTAGGTTTTTATTGCATGATAGATAGGCTATTTGGGTCGCTAAACATGATAAATATCTCCGAGAATCCCGGCAATAGCTGCTCTGAGCTTATTCATGGAAATCTAAAATAGCCTTTTTCAGTTTATGTTTGCATTAGGTACTGAAATGACTCGTTTTATTGAGTTAAAGAAACTTAAATTTTTCACGATAAAGCTTATAATCTAGCTTATAATCTCTATTATGACTGATGACTCCTAAAACAAAACCAAGAAGTATTACGCCCTTTATTTGATAAATTCATCGACTGTTCATCATGACAATTTAGGGACTAATAATAGAGAAAAATTTACTCACTGTTGATATCCAGTTTATTATTAATCCCCTTCCCGGTGAAACTCCCCAGAAACCCGAAAAGACGCCACCGACGCCTGTTCCCATTATACAATTTTAGATCCTGCCCCTACCCTCATTAACCTATTTAATTTATCAAACCTGCCTACACCTGTTAGAGTTGTGATGACTCTACCCTGAATCAGTGATATGCCAAAGCTTAGACTGAGGTCTAGATAATTTTTTTTGAGAAACTATAATAGTAGGTAGGTACACAATTTTTCGCTACAATAATAAATAAATATTACCTTAAACTAATGTATAGCCAAGGTAATGGGCTCAGAAATGCTTGTGGCATTAAGTCCGCCGCATTGTGCGTTTTTTTTATGTAAATGCAATAAAGTATCAATAAATAAATAAAAGTGATGGATTTCAGCAAACACCGGTTCGAGGTAGTCATGTGATCCTTACATATTATTTGACGACAAAACCAAAACACCAACTACCCCACCACATCACACGTACTTGGACCAAAATTTTACAAAAATGAACGTCAGAATAAAAAAAAATAAAGAAATTGCCTGAATTATTTACCCTCTTTTAAAAAAAACAATAAAGTCCAATTTGGACTCATTTCAACCAAATATAGTATAGACAGCCTTTCCTTTTCTGGCAAACGTTGTTTTGCAATATTAATTAGCCTACGACCTATTCTCAGACCTACCAAAAATTCGCAAAAAAATTCTTAAAAACCGGCGAAGCCGTTTCGGAGGACTTCGATAGCAAACACGAGATTTTTATATATTAGATTATGACAATTCAATGTGCATAGCTGATTATTAAATTAGTCTTCATACTTGTTAATCTGTTGGTTAAACGCGATGCAATGCTAATTGAATTGTTATAGTAAAGCATGAATTGTAGTACTAGTTTTGAAGTTTGATATACGTCGCGAGTAAGCGCAAAGCACGTCACTAACTTCCTGTAACGAGTACATACAAGTATTACACTCCACGATAACTGTTACGGTTCGTACGCATCTATTCCTTTCTAATGTGTTCTTAGCTTTAATGAATTTTAACTATCAGAAACGGTGGCAAGAGGACTTCGCCATATCGAAGCTCGTGCACCATGGCGTTTTTGATTGAGTAACTATTTACAACGTACGATTCGCCTACACTTTTTAGATTCTCTCTTACTAATTAGCCTGAGACCATTGTTAGGCCTAGGCATTTCTTCCACGCCAACCCACCACCGGATGGATGGATAAAGTACCGCTTTTCAGAGTTCCGTACTTCAAAAGAAAAAAAATGCCCTTGCAGGATCACTTTTTGGTCCGTCATGCATGTCCGTCCGTCCGCGTCCGTCTGTCAGTCTTTTGTTCGTCCGTCCATCTGTCAGTCTTCCGTTCGTCCGCCTAGCGAGATCTTTTTTTTCAGGAATAGAATTGAGTATAACTACCAAGGTGAAATTAATATCACAAACAAGCTCTTGAAGGTGTAAGGAAAATAATTTTTGTCACATTTTTAATACAACAAAACCTGATCTCTCCATACCTCTTCGGAATACAAGTGTGAGTCTATGTTATGTTTTATAATTTTAGCATTTTTTAGACCTGTAAAATCCCCAAACAAATATTTTTATGGTTACTTCTTACGTCTTTTATGATTTAAATATTAATTGTTCACCTTTCAAACGGTATATGGGTCCTCAGTTTCTTTAAAAATTGCATCTAAATAATTAGCGATTTAAGCCGGCATTCTAGTGGCAGTTGGATTGTTTACCCTCGTTTTATTTACTACTTTCTCGGCAGTAAAGTGGGATCACCGAAATGCCACTTAAAGCTTTCTTGCGTTCCGTAAAATGTCGTAAGTAGAGCGGCTACTTTATTAGAGGATTAACGGTTCTTAGTAACAGATGTTGGTAATAGTTACTTATTGCAACGTGTAAAGTTCTCGAGTGCTTAATTTATGTGTGTCGGTTTACTTAAGTTCTCTTCATAAATTCACTTAATACCTTTCTTTCTTTCTTTCTACCTTTCTTTCACGAACGGAAATCTGGCGACATCCACGTCCCGAAAAACTTTAATTATTCTTACCTACAACTTAATCCGTGCGCATAAATACTCACCTGATTTATCCTTTATAAATCATTTTGATTTTTAATGTAAATGTGGGTAGCTTTTGATTTGGAGTGTAAACCTTGATCCATATTAGTCACGCGGCCGCAGGGGTTCAGTGAGCAATTTTATTATTTAAAACTCGGCCCGTACCTACAAGCATTCAAACATACCCACCCGAGGACTGACCTGCATAAATTAATATCAATTTTGTTAAAACACTTTTTGGGTTAAACTACTAATGATAGGTTTGCTTAGCTAAACAAACAAATTAAAATCTCGAAACCTCAACTGTTTCCTGTTCTCCTAAATTGTTTTCCAACGAGATTTGGCCCAAATGTTGTATTTATACTTATTACTAGTTGACCTGACAAACGTTGTTTTGCCATATTAAATAGCCTACGACTTATTCTCGGACCCACCAAATAAACACAAAAAATGTCATACAATCGGAGAAGCCGTTTCGGAGGGGCTCGATAATAGACACTGTGACACGAGATTTTTACATATTAGATTATTAAAACCTAATGAAGAGTACCACGAGGAAACCTTTCGTAAACATTTAATAGTAACTTCCACACAACACAATCTAAATCACTACTCCTGGCCTCAAACTATGATAACCTGTGCTATCGTTACCAGGCAAGGATATCAAAAACATGGAATTACAACTAGACTGAGGTCATTTGTATAAATCAAGTACGGCTGCTTCCAGTAGGAATCAAACCCACGACCTCTGTTTTGGCAGCCACCGCTGGACGAACGCAGCAGTCTTTATTTAGATGAGAAATTCGTGAATGCAGATGTGCTAAAAAATGCGGACGCTCCCTTCTCTACAATACTCTCACAATCCCTCCCCTTAAGTCTGCACCCTATGCACAAAGGATATTCGTGTAAGCGGACTTAATTTTTTATCACGACAAATTGGATACTAAAGCAATTACTCTGAGCGCTCTACGGCACATGTGACTGCAAAAAAAATACATGTCTGGTTTGCTTAGGGTAACCGATCTGTGCTTAGGACCCGTTTATTTTTTACTGTTAAAATCGCTAAAACAATAATAAAAGCTTCTTTTCCGTGTTATTTTTCAAATCATACCGTCAAAAACAAAACAAAATAACTATTGTCACTACGCGATTCAACGGGTTAGTTGTCATCTCGGCCGCTTCCAAAAATAGGACCCGGGTGACTTTCCACTTTTAAAAATTGTTATTGGTCATCTCGGCCCTTATCAGTTTTACATAAGGGTCGAGTTTCCACCTTCGAAATTTACTATTGTTCGACTGGGCCCAATAGAGTGATCTGGGTATAAAAAAATTCTTAGAGAAATAACACTAATAACAGAGTTATCCCTAAAATGCGCAATTATTTCAGAAATTAACGACAATAAGAGGTTGTGTTTTACGTCAACTTTTGTTTTATGATTATTTTGAACGAATGATATTTTTTGGAAATGAGAGTGTCTATTTATATTTTATTAACATATAAGCATTGATAGATTCCATCACATAGCACCACTATAAAACAAGAAAACTGTAAAAGTAATATTTTGTTTTAACTAAAACTTTCGTAAGCACTACACGTTATTAGTGAATCCGCACTTAATAACGTCGAAATCTTCCTACAAAATTTCAAGTCAGTGGACTTGAAATTTTGTAGGAAGATTTCGATCAGATTGACAAAACTTAAGTTAGTAGTGACGGAGCTTGTGGAATTAAGTGAATTCAGACCACTATATTACCACTACGATTCCATCAAAAAACGAGAGTCGCGCCGCTTAAAAAAACTACGCTTCCAAGACTAGGACTTTGTAATGCCCAACTTGTGATGAATCTAATGGAGAAGGTATAAACTTAACTATGCGAACATCAACTTCAAGTCTTCCACTGGATTGACTCTACAATCCTTTCCCTGCAGCCAGGTGGGAGCCAAACATCAGAAGCAAAGCATCGAAAATAGCTAAAGTTGTGCCTGCGTCACAGTGGCACCACGTCAGAATGGAGGAAAACCCGGCAGACTGTACTACGTGGGGTCTCATCTACTCAACTCGCGAACTTCAACTTATGGTGGGAAGGACCTCAGTGGTTGAGAAAACCAACTTTGTTGCTACGAGTCAAGAAACAAAACAATTCACTACAGATAACGGAGGTCGCAGAAAATACCTCGCGACGCAAAGTACAACCGAAGACGCGATTATAAATGCTTTTCTCAACAAATGCAGCTCAATGACCCAAGTAACGTGCAGGGTTCTACGTTTTATATTGGGCTTGCATAACAAAGGACCCAAACTTAATTACTTCAATGGAGTTGAAAATGGCAACAGACATTACAACAGATAACTAAACATGTACAACGAAACTGCTTTCGAGAAAAGATTGAAAACCTTGAAAAATAGGGGTCTGTCAAGACGAGCTCTATCCTTAACTTAAAACCATTCCCAGATGGAAATTGAGTTCTTCGCATCGGAGGGCACCTCCAAAGCTCTGCCCTGCTGATCAAACAAACATCCAGTGATACTGCCCCACTCCAGTAGGCTGACCGAACTGGCCATCAACCAAGCCCACAAAGAGTCCTGCATGGAGGGGTTAGACTAACTTTGTCTCAAACTAGACAAAACTACTGGATTGTAGGTGGCAAAAGCGCAGTGAAGAAAGAACTCAGAAAGTGTGAGATCTGTCACAAATACAATCCACACAAGAACGCTCAGCTTATGGAAGACTTTTCGAAAGCCAGGGTCACTTCATTCAGACCTTTTTCGCACACTGGCATCGATTTTACCGGTCACGTGGATGTCAAAACCAACAAAGAACGTGGCGTCCGAACTTCAAAAGAACAACAAAGCGCGGTCATCATCATCATCAGCCATTCCACGCCTACTGCAGGACAAAGGCCTCCCTCGTGGTTTTCATAACCATGAGGGGTTTTGCCATAATCGCCACGCCTGGCAGGCGGGTTGGCGATCGCAGTATGCGGTTGGAATCTCAGGAAGACGCTGCTGCCCGTCTCCTGGTAATTGATTTCGTTAGTCGCCTTCTACGACATCCACGGAAGGTAATGGAGTGACGCTATTCTTAATCCGGCGACACACGGAAGCGAGGTCACAAACCAAGAAACTTCGACACAATAAACAGAACGCTAAGTTGATTGTCAAGAAGCAACTCAACAGAAAAAAGGCACTTAAACTCGAACAAAATGATCATTTTACAGTTACTTGAAACTGTTTATGATGACGTTTATGGTGCTAACAACAAGTGTCATAGCAACGACAACTTCGAAAAACTATAACATAACTAAAATTGACAGTCAACACCCCATCTACTCTGACGAGATTGGAAAAATCCAGCAAGTGCACGATGAGTGGCTTCTGTTAGTTTACTATAACCTGACGATGTACAGGATAACTTACAACTTTACATCGGTGAAATGAACAATCTACTGAAAAGCCAAACAATGATTGTGAAAGCTGAAAACAATATTATAAAGAAGAACGAGCAATTTATAAATAAACAGTTCCAGAACGAAAACGAAACTGAGATGGAGGTGTCAAAAACTGAGAGCAAAGTGGATACTCTTATTACTATGAGCGAAACCTCTGTAACTGCAAGTTTAATCCTAATAAACTTGAGAAGAATACAAGACATTCATGCTACTAAAATCTCTGACTAAAATCTACCAAGGATATCTAGATAAGCACCTATTTACACCAAAGGAACTGATTCACCAATTAAACGTGATATCTAGCAGAATGCCTCGAAGATTGTCTCTGCCTGTCAGAATTTTTTAAGGTAAATTAACACATCCCTTAGAGTATCTCACTGCGAACACAACTGATTGCAGTTTGCGAAGAGTAATGTTTTGTGACAATGAGGCCCTCATTTCATAGAACTACAGTTTAGTACCAGTTCGTACTGGTTAAGCTGTGAGTTAATCCGCAAAGTCGATTAACTCACAGGCTAACCCGTAGGAAACTCGGCCATGTAACGCATATATTCAAGAAAATATAAAGGAGATGTACAAATTACTAAACAATTAATGTTTTTTCACTATAACACATATCGCTGAACCAAATGCCGATAGCGATTTAATGACGAAAATGACAAAATGACGATTTTTGATATGGCGCATGCTCTACAAACCGAAAAGTACTTGATCACGAAAAGTTAAAATGCCGATTGTTCAAAAGCCGAAAGTACAAAATGACGAAGTTCTAATAATTTCAATCTGCAACAACAAAAATATAGGTGCGACGAAGGGCGTAACGTAACGGAGCGCGTAGGAGCGTGTTAGGTGGAACATGTAAGACTTAAAACAAACCGAACTTATTATTGTAAGTTAATTTCCAAGCCAAGCAAATATTCTTTTGCTTCTTAGTAACCTACAAGCAACTAATTTTATTTGTCAGAAGAATTTTAATGTTAACCAACATGGTGCTCCGCTCGGTTCGCTCGCTCCGCGCAGTGAGATCACAAGTCTAACCTAACCTAACCTACAGGTCCCGCTGTGTACCTTTATGGTTTTTGCTGGTAGGGGGCTTCGCTTAGTTTACGTTTTGTGATTTTCTTGCCACCATTAGTTTGTTAAAAGAATTGATAATTAGAGGTTCTATAATGTCTGGATAGTTAGGTTCGGGATTTTGATCTTAGGCATTTCAATCATAGGTAAAATAAGCATCGAGGTTTCAATACTCGATCTTTCAAACGTAGGTTTGTGATTTTGATCTTCGGCCTTACAAACATACGGTCAATTGTACTTTCGAGATTACGAACATTCGTTAAAATGAGCATTCGTTATATTGACATTCGGCATTCCATTCGTAGGTTTTGTAACATGCGGCATTTTAAACTTCGGTACCATTATGATAAGTACCCTATTTTAGTTGTATTCACTCAGTTTCAATTTTCAACCTTAGAGTAGCCAACACGTATCATTGTGAAATTGTCAAAAAACAATTAATTACGTTACTCATCTTCAACTTGAACTCCAAACAACGACTACTGTAACTAACCAATTACAACTTTTACTGAATGGGCCTAAAACCCCATTCAAGACCCCATTTAAATATCGACCAATAGCAAATTTCGAAGGCGGAAACTCCCTTATGTAAAACTGATAAGGGCCGAGATGACCAATTTTTAAAAGTGGAAAGTCGCCCACTTGTCAGTTTTAGAAGCGGCCGAGATGACAACTAACCCAATTCAACCTAGTTATGATGACTAGGGTGCATTTATAGATTGACAGCGCTTTATTATTTTATCGCGATCAGTATGAGTGATGGATGGTCAGTGGGATGGACAGTTAGATTGAAGTGAAAATGTGATAGCTAAGTAATTTAATCTGCGTGGTCGTGTTGCAAGTTTTATTAAAGTTTTACCAGGGTGTAATGAAATAACTTTAAAGTGAAGAACATTCTCTATCCAAACTGGAACATAATGAAAGCCTTATTAAGCCAACCCACGTAATTTTTCATAATTATCACCATCTCAAAATAATAAAACCTTGTTAATGATCTATAATTACTGAAAGCGGAATCAATTTATAATGTTAAAATTGGACACGCATCAGCGTAATGGCTATTATGGCGTCATTAGTATGAATACTGCATGACTTTTTTTCACCCTCGCATAATATAATCGAACGGGGCCTTAATCCGGAGGGACATAAAAAAAATGTGCTGATGTCACGCACGCGATGAGGAACTGGGCAAGATTTTGCAGGGGCTATGCGATTTAGTAAATCAGCTTCGAACGCGACTGCCCAAAAAAAGAATTAAATGTTTTTCGTTGTATTTCTTTTCGTTTCTTATTCATAGATAGATAAACTATTATTTGCATGTGCAAAAAACCGGCTAAGTACGTGCTGGGCCTCGCGCAGTGTAGGGTTCCGTAGGAGGGGATTTTTTAGGGGAGATTAATATCACTGATTTTCCTACTGGGGGCCGTCGTACATTTGTACAAATAGCCTCAGTCTGGGTGTATTTTCATGTTTCTGACATCCTTGCCTGGTTACCAAAACACAGGGTATCCTAGTTTGGGACCAGGTCAAGTGATTGTATTGTGTGGAAGTTATTATTAATATTAGGATTCAATTATACTTATTTAACGAAGATAAAAAGAAGTAAAAATACAACGAACCAAACTGTGCAGCAAATAGACAAAAAAAAAGACAAAAATAACAAAGCAAAAATACAAGCGAAGCGATTAAATATATAAACTATGGAGTCTACAGCATACTTTATACTTTATTGCACCATTGTACTACATTAATTGTCAAATTCTGACATTTCAACACCAAAAACGAGCGACACCAATTTACGGGTGTAGGAAATGCAAAGGGTCTCTGACTATACCATTTCACTCCATCTTCTATTAGCTCGAACCTATTGTGACAGATAATATATCAAATTAAGAGCATTGATGATGCCAGTGTCAGTCATGAAAATCAATATCTCCAAATACGTTAACTGTTTTATTGTCAGTAAAACGCTACCAAGAACAAAATAAAAGATATTAGTGATAAGACAAGGTCATATGTAGGCCGTTGAATTTTTCATTACAGCAAGTGGGGCTCAAGCGTGTCTATTATAAGCGTCTGTCAGAAATCAAATCAAAGGTCATGCCTGCCGAGGTTGAAAGTTCATCCGATACACATACGCCAGACCTTATTTCAGCAGTCATGTTTTTTGTTTTAATGACCCGTTGTAAACATTATAGGTACATACTTCTTAAATCTTGATAGAACACCCACACTCTATCTCTCTTTCATACTCTCTTTTCATGCTTTCAGACAAAGAAAACCAATAAAGTAGGCCGAAAAGAATAGGATCCTAAGTATCGTAACGTATGACACAATTTTTGTCTTGGCAAAGTAGAACATTCTTCCTTGTCCTTGAGTGGAAAGCCTTTTGACGTAGGAGAACCAATTTAGACACGAAACTGCTGCGCCTGATAAATGACCAAGATTGGCCTCGCCAAAGCGTTCCACTAATAAACGCAGCCCCTGAACTTGAGAAATGTCTTTACCAAACAATCTCTACATACTGGCTGCCTCACACATGCTACAGTCGTAATATAATGCTCATCAGCCCATCGATAAAACACCCGGTTTTACTGAAGCAATAAATTAATTGGCTTGAAATTTTCTATTGTGATAGAAATTGGAGCAGAATTTTAAGGGTAGCTTTAAACGGCTAGTTTAGGCGATTAAGGGAGATTAAAAGGCTAGTTTGGACGAGAAAGTGAAGGTGCGACGAGACCGCTATAGGTAGCGTGGAATCGTCCCGAAAAATTACCGAATTTTGTTATAATTTTTTTATCACGTTCTGAATAATATACTAAAACCTAACATTAGTCAACACTGTAATTCGCCCGACGATCTTCTCACAGCTCACGAGCGAACGCGCGTATTCATCGAGCGACTAAAACGGAAACTTCACGAAGGGGCCGGCCGGCGACAAAGACGGTCACAATCCGGCAATCGGCGGACTCTCTTTACGGTCGTAACGCAATTGTGTCGGGTGAGAAATACCCAGGGCGGCTGTAAAACACGTGTTTACATTCATCCCACTGCAACTGCAGTGGCCAGGGAAGTATTTTTCTATTATGCAGGGTGTAACAAACTCTCCATTTTTATACGAAAAAGTGGGGGTTCTACTCGACAATACAACTTTTCCAAACTCCTTTTGAGAAATGTTAAATAGCAAAAATAGCAGCTATTCCATTCCAAAGATACAAAGGTACACGCTATTTTATGTGTGGAATAGCTAAAATTTACCATACTGAAAATTGTACATCTAGACCCCCCCCCATTCTTAGATAGACATGGGGATTTAATACATGCTGTCACTGTTACATGATATCGCGCTTACTGTATCGCGTAGCTTTGGAATGTGTCACGCAATCACGCATAAACGGTTGATTAGATTTGGATATTTTATTCCTCAATTATAAAAAATGTCCCGCCCGGTTTAAAATAAAATACTCTTACATATTCTTATCTCAATCCCCCACAAACGATGTCGCGGGCATAACCAGTTCATAGGTAGTTAAAATACAACACGCGGAGAAGCGCTAAAAGCAGTGCTAGGTACAGCACAAGGGGCTGAATGTAGACGGGGGTAAAGGCGGTAACAAATTATTGCTACGGCCGGGACGGTCAACGGGCGCTTTACGAGCGGTTTCCCCGCGCTGAGATGATGATTTAGATGCAAGGAATATCGGCCGGAAGTGGAGAGATAAACCGCGGGAGCGCGCCGCCGTTACCGTGGCAACGCGACGATATTGAGGGGCATGAAACTTTAAGGGCCTTTCTCCAATGATGCATGTTTGACATGGTGGTAGGAAAAAAGACAAACGCGTTGCATTAAGAAACCCGGTTTTAGAAGCCAGAAAAAAATTACATTGTGTAATGTTTTGTAGATATGTTTGTCTGTACACACATTGAGCAAAGTAATCATCATTGTATTAGGTATATACTTACAAATTAATTTTAATAAAGAGTCGGTTTTACGGGCTTGCAGTCATATATTATTATAGGTACGTACGACATATTGTTTACCATACATTCCCATTAACGTCTTAACTAAAGTAAAAGTGTCAACATTAATTAATTTAATAACGTCTCTCTTGTAAATTTAATTAGTATTAATTGCGCCTGCGGTCCATAAAACCGCGGCCCCCACTTTAATTAGCTAAATCTTTAAGGCGTAGTTATGACAGCAGGTGCGTAATGTCAAGTTACCGGTGCGAATGAGCTAAGAATAGAAGTACGGCTCCAACGTGATTACAGGCTCTAACTGACTCTATTCCATTTCACTCTCCTTTATGCATTCGCCTTATGACAAATTGTTGATTGTACTGTATGGTTGTCTGCTTTTAGCGATAACACAATTAATGGTGTGGAAAAAGGAGCTATCTATCTAGTAGTGTTCGAAAACAATACATCTTTTAGAGGCTTTTCTCGCCAAAGTTTGATAGGTAACCTATCGAACCTTGTACCGAACTTTAATTTAAGATAAATGCCATCATTAATTCATTTAGTAATGTTTAAATAATGCGTTAACTTTTTTGGATTGGATTAGGGTAATTAGTCAACCTGCAAACTAGTGTATACCAGTCTCTGCGAATCAGTTTTATCATACTGTATTTCCTCTTGGGAAGGAGCCGCCTCGTCACATATTATGAAGCTAGAGAGGGTCTAAAGATCAATACTCAAAATCCACCCAGCATCTCTACTTAGAGTGCAAAGTACTAAAAGTACGCGAATTGTTTATACTCAGGTCGTTCAGGTCGGTATAATTACTAGCTCAACCAGCAAACGTCGTTTTGGCATAAAATGTCAAAAAAAAATCATAAAAATCGGTGAAGCCGCTTCGGGGGAGTTCGATAACAAACACTGACACGAGATATTTATACCTATATTAGATAAGCGCCATCGCTTTGGTATTCTGTTTTTATAGGGTATTGAGGTAAAGTCATCTGTTAGGAACCACCCTCCACCGCCCTTCGTACACAGATACTTATCGTTATCGTAATGAATCTGTACGCAATGTACATGTATACAATAAATTGTCGGATGTACTGCCAATAAAAATGATAATGAGGTTTGGTTTGGTAGGTGAGTGCGATTACTTTCGCGATTTTATTGGAGTATAGGTACTACAGTCTGCGTTAGAAGGTGGGTTTAAGTCACAACGACTTTCTATTAGAGGCACGTACGGATACTGCCTCACTAACATGGGTGTCATTTAAATAATCCGTGAAAGAAATACGTTTTGGTCAGCAATAAAAGTATTTTAAACAGCAACTAGTGGTTGGCAGAAAAAACAAAATTGATGGATAAACTAATCAAATGAAGCAGTTGAAAATTCGGAATAAGAGGAAAATAATTCCTAATTGATCATAAGAAATTTCAAATTGGTCAGTTGACAATTTCTTGTCACCTGTTACCTCTAATGATTGTTTAATTAGTTTCCCCTTAACATAATAGGAAATAATTACTTACATACCATAGGTTACCTTAGAACGAATCTGTAACGGGTGACACGGATGTACAGTCGACTGCACATCTACCTTTACACGAGTGCACCCTACTCCGTTACGTTACGGGCGACTTTGCAGCTAAAATGTAAAAGTCGATGTGCTATTGATTGTACTAAGCCAAGATTTAAATAAATTTATAAGGTAAATTTACATTACCTTATGTATGTATTAAAACAAGGTGTGAGCATCACGAGTAATTAAAACATACTAAAATAACCTTGAATCTGAACTTTCTCATAATTTACAAAAAAAAAATATCTTTTCTGCTTAAACCGACAAACATTTTTAGCACAAAAAGCGTACCCAGTTTTTGTTTACGCTACATTGTTTTTCTAATTTACTTTGTATACCAAACCAAGTTTCCAAAGCATATTCGATCTTTGAGATTTAATACCAGCCTTGAATCCATTGTTTGCTACAAACGTTTCCCGTACAAAGTTCTTAAGTTACACAAACGAAATAACAAGACATCGGATTTTGATAATAAAATATGAAAATATTTTCAATATTTTATCAACATGTCATTTATTATTATTTTCTCAATATTTCTCTACAATTTTCACTTATTACTTGAAGCAAGTTAAAAAAAGTTTTCTTCGTTAATGCGAACTTCAGACTAGACAAATTTTATATCTTTCTTCCTCTCATATTTTAAAGAGTGTAACAAAATTATTATATACATCTGAATCAAGGGTTTCTATTCTTCAATACGAGCAACTTTATACCCAACTGCGTAGCCCAAAAGGATAATTATGTGTTTATTCCTCTCAATTAACATTGCATTTTCGGATGTATAGTGACATTTTGTAACACCCTGTATAATTTAATCAGGATCAGGAAAAGATAATCCGAACGAAATGTTTTAAAAGTTGAAACGCCACTGCACCGCATTAAGATACTTCGATTCAGATATATCAAGACATGCGCGTACGGGGCAAAGTAAACACTAGTCGGGGGCTTCATTTTATTATGCGTCGACTGATGATGATATATCGACGTCCGACGGCTGATCGTCAACCCCACTCTTGGCTTGCCATGCCGTAATTTCGGATTCATTGCCCTCGACATATTCCTCGCCTGCAGTACAATGGGGAGCTTTATTGAATATTATTATGGCTACTCTTTGTCAAGCGTTCACAGTGTAGACGTAAAATATGATTTTTTGTGATATTTACAAGCTGTAGTTTGCCTTCATATGTGTAAAGTTTTGTTGTTATTAAATCAAGAATTTCCTCGTATTGTTGCAGAAACGAGACGGTGATGAGAGAATGAGCAATGGAATCACGCAGCGCCCCGCCCAGCCCCGAGGAGCCGGGGGAGGCGGTGTACGAGCGAGGCTGCAGGTACCAGCACGCGCCGCTGCAGCGCGCTTTCGCCTCGTGCCGCGAGGCAGCGGGCGCTCGGCCGCGACCGCTGCACCGCCACGCCGCCTCCGAACCCGCGCGCCCCGACGACCGCATGCTAACCACGGCCGCGCAGGTTCACGACTACCCCTCTTCCGAGTCTGGCATCGCCGCCGACTGCCCGCACTCACACGCCGCCGACAGCCCCTCTTACGACCGCTCCGACTACGACGGCAATTCCAGCTACAGCCTACGCCACACCGACTACCACTCCGGCGACTGCAAGCATCGGCCGGGCGAATACCGTAGTCACACGCCAGACTATCACCCCGATCATGCTTCCGACTGCGATCGGAGCCATGCCCGCTCCCAGACCTCACGCCGACCTCACAGAAGACATAGGCGCGAGGAAGATGACGGAGCACGGTCACTGGACGAAAGATGCGCTCGTGATCTAGACGAAATACTCCCAGCGAGACTAGCGGCTGTAAACTTATCTAGGGAAGCTCCGCCGCAGACGTGGAATAGAAGCAACATCGCTGCCACTATGGAGCGGTTCGAACCTATTGATTACTCGTATGCGTATTACGACCACCATTTATCCATGCCCTCGTCATCGAGGAAAGTGCACCGCCAGCGCGGGAGGGGCGGCCAGCCACGCGACCGCACCGCCAGACATAATTACGTGACACGGTACGGTACGGAAGAAAATATCTACGAGGAAATCACGGACGGCTCCCGGACGTGCCCCAAACACCGGTATGCGCCTCGGCAATCTCTCGTATCGCTTGACCGGAGCGTGGTAGAAGAAGAAGTCCGCAGGGTCGAGTCAAGGCATAAGCGAATACTGGGAGAGCTAAACCTGAGCGTGGAAGCGATGTTGATGCCAGAGTGTGAGTCGCCGGACTCGGAGAAGGCTGAAGACCGTGATAATATTGAAGAGTTACTGCGAGTAGGTCCGACTGATGAATTGCTGTCTCCAGCTAGCTGTAATCCACCTGATTTGGACAGTGGGTTCAGCGGCAGCAGTAGCGGAGCCAGTTACGTTGGGAGTCTGCGCCGGAAGCCGACGGGCTCAGTGCCGCACTTACCGGCGGTGGCGTACGGTACGCGCGGCGCTGGAGTACGCATCCTGGGCACCGAGGACTGCGCCGCGCGCTGCACGCGGGACGCTACCTCCCCGAGGAGCTCCAGCTGCGGTGACGCCAAGACAACGGGTTTCTGGAACAAGAAGTCCTGGAAGAAGATATCAGGTTTCTCGAGCTCCAATAGCATCAACAAAGCTGGCCTCACCGGTGAGTTTAGCATTTAATCAAGATAATTTATATTTATCATTTTGGTGAATAAATAGTCAACAAAAAACTTGAGCACATTACGCTTTAACCGGCTTTATTATGAATGAGGCATGCGTCTCAATTAACATAATTAACAAATCCAACCATTAGGCCGACTAAATAACACAGCGTAGTCCTATTAACCTCTAACTAAACGTCAATAACATATTTAACTACCATTACACACTAATATCCGGAACAAAGTGGCACTGCAAAACTTTCATACCAACACATTCACGTCTCACGTCATGAAACCTAGAGAGCGTAGTTGCGTTGTCTTTTTATTTCTCATTCGCCCATTTTCCTTCGCCCGCGGGCGTTATCCAGATGGACGCGCGCAGCGTTTGTGTCTTTTTCTGTTTGTCTCTTTGTTTTGTTAACGGTGCGGCGTTTTGCATTGCAGGTCTGCTCGTTAGGTACACTTTCCGGCGTAAGTCCGGCGCGCAGGGCTCACAGGTCAAGCGGCGGCCGGAACCGGTCAAATGCGACGCGTGCCTCTCTCAACGATGCTAGCCGCACCCAGGGTAAGGGCCACTTCAACACCACTCAAGTTATGCCACATTCACTGAACTGTTTGTTGTAGCGCGTGTCCATACAAACGTTCCTACCTCATTTCACTGAGGCTTCCCTTTATAATTTCATCAAACTGAGACGCGACACAAACCCTCATAAATCACAAAACCGATGTAAACGACGATAAATCGACGCAAAAAAGTTAAAAAGTTCACGGGCGACTCGAGAAGTCGAAGAACAAAGTAGCAAAGCGTCGCGGTCCGAAACGATTAACAAAGTCGATAGAAAGGTCCCTCATTAAGGTAGCGGCGATATTATTACTTGTGCCGAGTTCGCGCGCTCGAGATAAGCATTGTTCGACAACTCCGGCCAATAGCACGCTCTACCACCTAATTAACCTCTACTAGGTATGAAACAGGGGGCAAACGAGAGCCCAAACTTAGATAGTGTTGACAAAGATCCAAATAATTACACAATAACATCAAGAATATCTTACACTGTCATTGCCAAGACGTAGTTTTCGAATGTTCCTCCTTAGAATATAATTTTATTGTATTGGTTGCAGATATCGAAGCGTGTAGGCCCAGCCGAGCTAAGTCCAGAACTCCTAACTTACCGTACAGGTTAATATTGTTATGCACTTTAGTCATAAAAACTAGAGAACCTTGCATCCTACCAACTAACTACAATTACCTTATACAAATTATGTACCCCTGAAAAACCTGGCTTTAAAGTAGTGAGATTTTATTCCTATAAGTAATTCTGAGTCAAGTAGTGTGATTTTATTCCTATAAGTATTTGAAATCCTCTTTGCAATGGCGACCTTAACATGGGCGAAGTTGTAAAAAGAACCTGCAGTTTCTTTAATTTTTATTAAACTGATGATTCTTTATCACTCATCTGATCTTAAAAACACTAAACACGGATATTGTATGGAATCAGGCGTTACTTTGCGGAAATCCATAATAGCATGAAAATGTGAAAATTACTTTGCTAAATTCCGCCAAAATCCCACAAGCACCATGCGGTTAGTTAATGCACCGCCCTCCCTCCCACTTTTTCAAGCAGAAGCAAGACACAAACACACCACCACCGACACCAATACTTGTGTGAAAAAATGCGTTGCTACGCGTTTCGCCTCTAACACGAGGCATCCACAGGCTCCAGTAGTCGACTGACAAGTGACCGTCACCCAAACAGCACTCCGTGTTTATATGCCAGGCCGCCCCGCCCCCGAATGACATCATCTAACCGTCAAACCGGTGACCGTTAAACCGTCTTCAACCGCCTAACGGTCATTATTGTTTTGCGCAAAAATAGCGATTAATGGGGAAATAGAGGAGCTGCCCACCTGTTCATTCAGCATTGTAAGGATAGGATAGGTCATATCCTTAGATAATTTGGAAATTTCCAGTTGCTCGAGTATAGATAATCTCAACCCCTTACTGCAGGTGTGTAAAATTTCCAAATTATGACTGTTATTAATTACATGACCCGTATCCAAAAGGTATTTGGCAAAATGAGACTTATCCGGATGATTGTTCCGGAAAGCCGCCACATGCTCCCTATACCGAGTCATGAAACTCCTACCCGTCTGGCCAACATACACTCCATTAAATTCTGGACAACCAATTAACTAACCGCATGGTGCTTGTGGGATTTTAGCGGAATTTAACAAAGTAATTTTCACACTTTAAAACTGAACACTTCTAGCGTCAAAGCTACTTGAATTGTGTAGAATGGCAAGGTACACAATGTTTGGATAAGCGTAATATTTATACGCTTGCCGAGGGGCCGAGCGATCGATAGACACTTCACCGCAAGCATCACAAAGTGTTCTATCCGTTTACTTTAATAATCGATACCCTCGGTTCATTCAGACATTGTCAACAGGTCACGCTGCTAAAGTGAAACGTCGCATCATTATTTGTGAAGGATTTCTCCTTTGTTGCAGCTACTCAAACGGAAAACTGGTGGTGCCGCTGGATACCATAGCACAGAGCTGAGGGGCCCTCCCCCCGCGCTCTGCCCGCCTCCAACTCCTCCGAGGGCCTCCTCAGTGACGTCAAAGGACCCACATAAGGGGACACCAAACATTTATAATAAGCTACTCGTAAAAACGTTTTGAACAATCGAAGGAATATTCAAGTCAAACATTCCATGCTATCATAGTGTTAAAAAGACCAAATTCAGTCTCTCGACCGTTGTATATTTTAGTGTAAATAGTGAAAAGAACGATTTAATAAATGATCGATCGATCTATAAGAGTATACGTTGAAGTGATAAACGAGCCTAATTAAACATTGTGTTATATTGCAGACAGTTTCATAGAAACTTTACGAACTAAAATGAAATTGTTATTATCAAACGATACTTTAGTAGTAATAGGTAACAAGAAAAGGCTGAACAGTTAAGTCGGTTTTTGCACTTCGTGAAAATAAACAATTCGTTTCCAACGATTATAAAATAGCTTATTGGATAAAATTGATGTTCATTAATAATTCGATTTTGATATTATCAATCGTAGTTGTTAAAATTATTCATGTATCTTGTTAATATTCTACTTCAGTATTTTTTTTATTCCATGCCTTCTGGCATAATTTCAGCGTGATGTTTCCTTATGAGACACTACTTATCGAGTTTAGTGTTTTAATGTCGAGTTTTTCTAATCAATGACGATCTAAATACCTACCTTTTTATTTAATTGATTTCATCAATTGGACCAACTCTCATGAGTAAATCGATTGCCTACAAAATTGTTTATAATGAAATCAATTTTCCATCTCAGTGTCATGTTTGAAAACATGAAGATAAAATATTTGTCTTAAGTATGTAATAGGAATAAATTATACATTCGGTCCATTGTATATTTATTACTATGTTTTTATCGGAAACCTCTGGATCGTTGAAGTAAAATCGTAAAATCATTGTTAATAATTGTTAGTAATTGTATATTTTGTAAATACATAGACGAAAGAAGAACATGGTGCACTTTCTCTAAACATAATGCAGTTGCAGTAACTTTGCTTTAGAATAAATTGGTTATTTTATATGGATTTTATATAGCGTAAAACATTTATAAATTGTAAACTGTTTTGCATTGTCAAGAAAATACCATAGTTAGACCAAAATTTTAGAACATCGATACTTTTAAATTCACTGTTTTCGACATCACTAATCTTCTTGTTACCTCTTAATGGTTCATTAACACAAGGACTTCGTATTAAGTCCATTTTAAAGGAGCTTTCTTTCCTATCAAATAATTTCCTTCGGTAGAGCTGTTTGCATTAAATGTCCAATAATTTAACCACCCTTTGATAAAGTCACGAGTCATTATAAATTATACAAATTTCTTTTAAAATACTTGTAATTTAGCAACCGTGTTCAAATCAAAGAGATTTAATTTAATAAAACGTAAAAAGTCGTTGGCCTTTTATTTCCGTACGAGACCTCCAGTGTCTACATAACGCCAGGTACAACGAAAATAGCTCTCAATTATGAAAGTTCCTTATAATGCGTCAGCATTCACAAGGCCGACTGCTTTCATCTTGCGCTGCTGGAAATAAAGCGCCTAAATCCAGACAATAGGCAAAGGGAACTCGTATAAAATTTCGCCATGTCAGAGGGGAGTGAGACCTCAGAATTGGGTCCATTGTACCGCTGAACGGGTTAATTGTTTAATTGCCAATAAAAAATAAAAACAAGCGCTCTCCCATTGTGCCTCGCACATAGGTTCTCGACAAGCCATGTGGAGATTCTAGAGTGAATGCAGCCGTGAGCTCACAATCGACAGCTGCGTTTCTTATTGCGTTTAAACGTTATGTAAGTATTTCATTTATGTAAACTGTTCAATATTTATCTTATCTTTTTAAAAGATCTGCAGGACTTTAAGCTAGTTTAGTAAAAAAAAACTATGGTCTTTGCATTTGCCTAATGAGATGATTTATACAGCGTCCAAATGTTGGTGAAGGGACCACTCGGACGCCAATAAAAAACTCCTCAGGCGCCAACCGATTTCCCTAATGACAGGTTTTCCCTCATCTCGCCATCCTCCTTTCGTTTCCACAGCGAGTAAGGAATACGATACTTTTGATAAATGTCTGAAGCTTTGATAGGTAATAAAATAACGGACATTTAAAATGCATTTTTGTTTTCTTACTTTTACATAACATAACATAACATAAACTCACGCCTGTATCCCAAATGTTGAGCCTCGTGGCGCAGGATAAGAAAAATATATCTTCAATGTCCGTAATTTATTATTTATCAAATCTCAGACCGCATTTATCAAAATTTTTAAATATAAAATAAAAACTGACTTCAAAACACTACTGCACCAAAAACATTGCCGGTGCCAAGTTACATGACAAGCACATACATTTGGACACCGACTCCAAAATATATTTCTACAATAACTACTTCGAATTTCAAAGTCATATTTGTTTAAATTATTTCAGTGTTTTAGTGCTGTAGTTTTTTAAAGTCGGTTTTTATGTAAAAAAGTCTGTTTGTCTAATTTTTTTTTAGATAAAAAGTACCCGAAACCGGTATGCGTGCATGCTACAACTAATGAATGTTGAGGAAGCGAACGTGATCTGTCAGGATCGTGGCAATTGGCAGTCGCTGGTCTCTGCCTACCTCTCTGGGAAACAGGCGTGAGTTTATGTATATATGTATGAAGCCGACCATTCTATCCTAACACCGTACGATCTGTAAAGGGCCGTCGTCAACCTATACTGTCTCCTAAACAAGTCAAAAGTACAAAATAGATGAGACAGGAGTCCCTCGCCCCTATTAAATAATCTATTTATAATTAATTTATCTGCAAGTTAGTTGAAATGTTACAAGATTATATTCTTTTTGTTGCACTAATCCGTGCTGAGGACAATTATAAAAACCTATTTAGAGGCTAAAAATTCCACCCATGCCGAGACTTGAACCCGCGACCTCTGGCTGACCGTGCCAGCGCTCTCCCAACTGAGCTAATGGGCAAGTGCAGGCATCGGCGAAATTTAGAACCTCCTTACAAACTTCTCTGTATTACGTACAGGCAGCGACATCTGGCTGAAATAATTTACTTAACTTGCAGCCCCGAGTACCCACTTTGCAGTTAGGTCAGGTTAGGTTAGGTCACCGACTGCTGAGCAAAGGTTATCGGAACAGGGAAAGTAGCAGCAGTACGCAGGCAGGACCAACGTGGGTACATGGCAATTAATTACATTGTTATATAAAGGTCCCGGCTGCTCAGTAGTTATTTAATGTTCAGCAGCAGGGTTGATAGTTAATTCTTATTTTAGTTTTTTATTTTGGTCTTTTTTGCGGTTTTTGTTTATATTTTCGTTGGACCCCTTATTTTTTATTAGCCGTTGGGCAATCTGCTATGACATATATTCCGTGAAATTTTCCTACTACGTATTACCTATTCAGTGTCGAGGGATACATCCAGACGGACAGACAGACGTCATCCGTTGGGCACCTTTTAGATTAGATTAAAACACTTTATTGTACACACCAGAAAACAAAATACATTAAAAGGTTTTGCCGTATACAATTGGCGGTATTATCGCTAAAAGCGATTTCGGATGGATAGGACTGAAAGATGAAGAGAGTAGGTAGGTAGGTGTACATGAAACATATGGGAAGAAAATGTACATAAACTGACTTACTTCTAATATTCATACATATTTAATAAAATACTTAAACTAACCATAGAATACAAATATATACTATACAAACATATATATACCTTTTAGGTATAAAACCGTATCTATGTATCAAAAAAGTAGCCTGCGATTCAGGTCAACACTACTACTGTGCAGTGCAAGCTACCAAATACCAACATCAAAATAGCATACATTTGACGCACACATGGAAATGTAATTTTGTGAAACGGATATAGACGCGTGTTATTAGCCGGGACATTGAACATTGGATCCTTCTGAAATGTGACTGCAATAAATCGTGTCTAGCTCGTGACAATAATAATAGTATAACGAATTGAATGTTATTTGTCAGTTAGTTTATGTATCTATCGTTTCAATACCTACCCTCTCCCTTCAAATTTTCCGTTGAAGTTATATCTGTTGTATAGAAGACATTGGTTTTATTAGTTTAAAAAAATGCTGGTAAGAGATTTTTTTGTACCAAACATTCCATTACTAAGTCACAAACAAACCATGTACGAGTACGTTACAAAAATAAAAAATATATATAGTTCTCGTATGTACTTCAATCCAGGGTCACTCAATATGCTAGTTGACTCAACTCAATATGCTAGTTGACTTATAGTATGGAAATTATTGTATACTAAACTTATATTCAGGTTTTTTAGGTAATGCTAACGAACTTAAATAAAAGTATACAATTTGAATGACATAAAAGTAAAAGATGACTGTAGAAATTCAATTTCAAAGTTTTTGAAATTAAAATTTCATATTTAATCTGAAATTGAAATTGAACTAGGACGTGTTTTGGAGAGATATTGTTGATGATGACAACTCCCGATGCGTTACAGATGGTGTAAAAGAAATATCACTATCAGATTGATCTTCAATGATAAATAGTTTCCTTGGTAAGGAAGATGTTGATGGCTGTGTTGTAATGCCGCTTGTAACCTTGAATGGAGAAGTAGCAACAGATTGAAGATGGGGCTTCAAGGGCGATGTCATCTGGCTTACTGACTTAATTTCTGTTTGTATGGCTTTACTTCTGAATTTGTTTATAATCTTGACTTGAATAGCTTTATCCACTCTCATAAGTACTTCTTCTTGTGTAATATTTTCTATGTTTCCATGTAAACCTAAAAAAAAAAGATATAATACAGTTAAAAAATTTAAATCCATCAATCAAGTACACAGTAAGGTCTTCAAAATTGCACTGCCACATTTTTTAGAGAGATTATTTAACAAGTACACATAATTTCTTTGATAACTTAACATTATTTATGTATCCCTAAACATATAAACAATAGGTAGGAACCTGAGCTTTCAGATGAAGTCTCTCCAAGCTCTAAATGTTTCGTAATACTACTTCCTTCTTCGGTATCTTTTTGACATTCTTCAATTAACATCTTTCTTTGTTTCTTCAGAATATATGGTCGTTCTGTAGTATTAGATGTGCGTTTTCTTCTATCTGGTTGACATTCAAATTTTGAGGGAATACACCCTGGTTTCATGCGGATATGTGACACAGACCCCATCACATGATACTCCATGTAATTTTCCATGTCATTTGGCAACTGGAAATTAAATATACCCAATAAGTACGTGATAAAAATAGAACAATACAAGATTTTATTCTAACCTCAATCTGTTGAAATTATAAAGTACATATGTTGAGAGTTTACACCTCAAACAAAATCATATACTATACAAAATCTACAAAGTAAAGTAAAAACTTACGTCAAAATGATCTTCACAGAAGTAAACAGCAGTATTTAGGCCCACAGCAGTTGGATCTCGTCGTGCAAGATTAAACCATTTAAATCGCACTGTTTTGTTGTTTGGCACGTGAACAAATAACTTTTTCGGAGTTTTTATTGATGTATTAACGCAATCAGGAACTGCACACCACTTGTATGTTTTAGAATTCATCTTAATCACGTAAAATAACTGAATATTGTTATTAGGTTAGCACTTGTTGTTTACAGTTTACAATAGCGTGACGTCATGGCGTGCTGCCATGACACTCCCGAGCGTTTTGGCGTGAAATTTAAACTTGAAATTTTAATGGCATTATTTTCTTAAAAAAACATTATTTTATACAGAAATATGATATTTTTTGGTAATAGTAAATACTTCTGAACAATATAAAACAGTCTCTCAAAATCAGTCATCATGCCTATTCTTCGAGCTATATCAGTAACGCGGATTCGATCACGCAGTGAAACTCCTACAGACCGACAGACAGTTTTATGCCTTTTGAGGTACGGAACCTCACATAATAATAGTCTAATAAAGCCACCCATACCCATACTTAATTACGCGTAGGTACTATTTGTAGGCGTTAATTTCGATGCAATTAGTTCCAAAACCTCAGACTAGCTTACGCTACCGAAACCGAAAACATGCTTTGTTCGGCAACAAAGCAGTCTAGCCGGCGCAATTCAATGTTCATAAATTCCCTGGTGATTTTATTCGGATGCTGATAGATACGAACTTGTGTGCAGGCAAATAGCAAATAGTGGTGAAATTGTTGATTCAATTTAACGCTGTCAAATATCGCCGCCTAACAGGCTCTATGACTAAACCCACTAAAATTACATAATACAGTCGTCATCGTTAGTACAAAAAGATCATGTAAACTGAACCACTATTTTATAATATTTAGTACCTTATCATGTATGGCTATTACTTATAAATAAATTATCTTAAAATTATCTTATCTCATCTGTGACAGTTTGAATGTTTATCAAGCAATCACGCATAACCTAAAACATAACATAGGTGCTTCTTATCCGAACCACGTGATGTGTCTGGCGTGATGTGTTTTCTACTTTTGTAAGAACATTATCTAATATTTTTATCATTTAAAGTTGTTACTCATGAGATTTTGAAAAGATTGTCGGAGAAGGTTTTATTTCGCTGCCTTTATATCCATTACAAACTGAACCTGAAGGTACATTCAACAAACATTATGTAAATTCATTACGTTGAAAGAGTTTTGTGATTTCTGAAGTCGCGGACACAACTATTACATAAATAAATTGAGAGGTCGTCTATCTATTGTACGAACGTACCCAATATTGTGATTAACTTTATTAATAAATTCCAAGTTCCAACCTTATTCCAAAGCCATGTTTTATATTCAATCCCCACGCCGCGCCTACTTTTTGTTTTGCGAGCATGAATATGCAATATCCTGGATCATAATGGAAAAGTTTTTTAGTTGGCCGAAGAAAACAGCGGCAGCAACCGTTTGCACACCCTCTTAATAATGCAGTCACGTAAACAGCTCTAATGAAAATCGTTTCGTGACGACTGAATTTGGGACGTCCCGTTTTATTCCCTGTAACATCAAACGAGCTGTTACGGACATCGTATTGTTTACCTACCCCTCTTCTGATCGACAGGGGCTAATTAAATTGGGAACGAAAATTACGTTTAGAGAATGTGTATTTATTTCGAGTCAAGCGTCGTCACAACGGGTCGTCGAGGTATCCTCGTGAAATTTTAATTGCACCGCAAAGCAGCGCGGTGGCCGGAGCCAAGCCGCAAGCTGGACGTAATGGGGTGCAGCCACTCGCGTTTCGGAAAATAAATTAAATACTGCTTATTGAATAAAGATTTTATTATTATTTTTTTTTTTATTTTATTCCAATTCCAACGTTTTAAATAGGTAACTAGTGAAACAACCTCGGTACATAATCCGTGGCGCAGTCATCGTATTTAGTTATGCTCGAAATGCAATAATAACCACACACACAACACAATCACTCGATCCAAACTAGGATGCCCTCTGTTTTAATAACCAGGCAAGCACCTATATTACAAACATGAAAATACACCCAAACTGAGGCAATATGTACAAATACATTATCTACGGACCCACGACCTATGTATTGGTAAGCAGTCAAGCGTGTTACCGCTAGACCAACGCGGCTTTGCAGTGCAATGCGGTGTGCTGGTAACTGCCACCAAGTTTTGTTTATATTTTCTACAAAATTGTGACATTCATACACTGTGTAATAAACGTAGAGTACGACATACTAACTCGAGTACGTATGTTTTACGTTCGCAGTTCAAACGTCACCAAAGTTTCCTCAAGATTATTGCTGTAGATCTACCACTGCAATGGGACAGCTGAAACGTGACCTGGATTCAGACGGAATGGTCTCTCGACTGCTCGCATCGCACAGCATCGCCAAATTGCAACCGCACAAAATTACGATGCGGCTTTCATTGAGCGAGTTACGAGCGAGCAATGTACGGCGTGGCTGCTAATGTTCCAACGCCAGATTACTGCGCCGCAGACGACGCTCACGCCACTTAAATGTTGCACTCACAACATTACGCGAGCGAAATACGAATGCATATGCAAATAACCACACATTGCAAGATGATACGCAAGAGGAATGAGCGCTATTAAAGCAACTTCGGAGATTGTCTGAATGTCCGCTGGTGTAGTGCAAAATTTCTTCCCTTGCCTCTGGAGTGCGATCTTGATATGGCAACAGATCGTGAAAGTAAATAAGTAGGTAAAGTTATGATAACATTTTAGTTGTACTGTATTATGTCAGCAGCTGATCGACCTTTGGCTTTTAGTTACAAAGTAGTCCATAACGTAACTGTCTGAAGTGCAAGCGTTTAACGTTGGTATGCTGTCGTTTGTACTAGTGAACCCACAATATTAAGAATAGAACGACGTAGTAATATACTTACTTAAACTGCAATAACTCCAAAATAAATGAACAATTTGATTTATTGTACAGTCGACTGCACATCAACCTTTAAATTTTAGTTGCAAAGTCACCCGTAACGTAACGGAGTCAAGTGCACGAGTATAAAGTTTGAAGATTAATTAATGTCGACTGTAACTATCGTACAGTCTATATCTGATCGACTTTTTGATCGACCATCTGTTGAGCATTTTTGTTACTAACAAGTAACATTATTGCGTAAAGTGACCACGTGACCAAAGTTTGGTACGTCGTTGTCGAGATAACCACGTAGAAATTACCTACTTGAAACTGCAATAACTCTACATTACTTAAATACGTTCATAATAATCGCTCTCCTCTTATTTTTATTCAAAATAAAATATCATAGAAACTATGGGCTGAACGTTAGAAAAGGCTACAATTTCAGGACCGAACCGTGTAAAAAGGTTGAAAAATATTTATGTGGAAACTTATCTAGCCAGTGAAATTTCGATGCCTAGTTTGTCCACGTCCACCGGGGACGTATTGTTGGCGCCCTGCCAGTCCAAATACCATGTTTCCTGCAGACCAACGCTGCCTCTAGATATTCTAGCTACCGCGACACCTACATTTTAGATTTTTAGACGCGCGTGTGATGTATACCCCTTGATGTATTCCTTTGAAAAGTCGTTCCCCTAAAAGGAACGTACGAAAAATGTGAGTGTAATTTGCGACGAATTAAAATATACATATAAAATGTGGGAGAGAGCCCCAGCGTCTCTTACATTCGTACTGAATGCGACGTGTCAAATTATATTAGGTAGCGTTTGCCGTCTCACTTCCAACGCAATACTTTAAGCCGAAAAAGAAAATAGGTTCTATGTGGAAATGCTCTTTACACCCACGTAGACTTATTTTGTTCTTCTAGGAGCTTGAACTTTATTGTTGAGCAAGGTTTCCACACTTCTTGACAGGCACTTATAAACCACTACTTACACTGAAAGTAAATTAGGTTCTTTAACATGAAAGCGACCGATCCGCAGCCAAAATTTGGGTCAAGCACTGGCTTGTATCGCTACTCTTCTCCCAAATGTCGCACCTCATTTTCCGTCACTTAGCTTGTGGGATATTTGGAATATTTTAATCATAACTACCGCGGCGGCGCGTTGTAAAAATGGACTTTGTTTTGATCGGGGTAAGAATCAAATTTATGTTCATTCTAAACGTGATACAGCTGAGGAAATTCGAGTCATTTTCTTTCAAAGCTCCCGGTTTGATGAGAAGAGCTAAAGAAGTGTAGGTACTTGTGTTTTCATGCAACTTTAATACCCCTGTAGAAAGAAAAATCTTTGAGGGTCGTTAATATTCGGAGCTCGTCACGTCGTCTAATTTTTGTAAGTGCAAAATCCATTTGGACATTGAAGTTGATTTCGAGGCATGGAAAACGTCCTTTGGGCTATACCTTAGTACAATTAGTAAGTATATAGAAAAGCGCGCATGCACAAATGTGGATACAATGTTAGCTGAAAACTTGACGCGCCTAATGTTTGTCCATGGCTAAGACACTGTTGCCACAATACACAAAGAAAATATCAGTTAATGGAAATATATGGACATTTTGTTCCTCTACAAACACCGCACTGAACTCTATTATAAGGACTGACGCTTGGACCTAAAGTTATTGGAAAATACCAATATCAATAAGTATGTTCTTAGACCAATTTTACGTTTGGTGATTGTTTTACCAATTTTTCACTGCAAGGAATGTTCACAGATCTTATTCCTTTTGCTAGACTAATATTGAGAGGTACTATGGACGTTGTTGGATAAGTTCAAAATGACGATTCGTGTAGATACTGTAACTATTATTATTTTAAATCAGATGTTGCGCCAATCTCCATCATTCGTATTGATACAGAGAAAACGTGTGTTTCGCTAAGGGCATTAGTAAATTAAGACCGGATATGAAGTAACAACTGCAGTCTGATATATCGTCAGCAAAACTAAGAATTTGTAATATCTTTCACCTGGTTGTGCAATAAAGTGTTCTCTATCTCTGTCTATCTATCTTAATAAACCTATATTAGATTGATGCTAACTACCTGCTGACTGCTGAGGTTGAAAATTTAATGGAGTAGTTTTGCCCTTGCTTAAGACTTGCATTCGGGTTTATTTTATAATAAGCTTTTTATCTATTCAAGCTTTTCAGTGTCTTTTCTGTCATCTGTGATTTTCTTTGTTCGTACGTCATATATAACACTCGCGTGTTCAATACCTTCAATCTGACACCTTATTTGCCATAATCGGTTCAGCCGTTTGGCCTCTACGTCGTATCAAAGAAGCATCCTACATACAAACATACAAACGACGGAAAACATATTCATCCTTTGCTTTCGTAGTTGGATAAATATAAAAGCTAAGTGGATTGTATAGCCACCTAAGGCTAGATCAATGAATACATCGCCGTCAGAACGGCATCTGGATCGCTTCCGCTAGGGCCTGATCCGTGTGAGTGGCTGGCGGTCAGTGGACGACCACTTCCGGCATCGATCGCGGTCGGATTCGGATGTGCCATTGAGGCTTTATAATGATGTGCCCTGCTTGACTGTGGTCTCTTATGCCACAATATCAAATACTAGGCATATAATTTAACTCTTAGCCCAACTTGCACAAACCTCATGCCAGATCTTAATGATACCTTACCAATTTATTTAGACGACACAAATCTAGGTTTTCTCGTGCTTACAACTCAGAACAAGAGAATAAAAATAGGTGCTGACAGAATACCAGCGTTACAGAAGGTACCTTTTGTGACAAATGCTGAGTCGGGTCCTTTCAGAAACGCAGTGCTTTCCTTGCATGTTTCTTTTTAATTTATAATTTAAAATTGTATTCTGTCATTGTCTGTAATTGTACATTGTACTGTGTTTTAAGTGAATAAATTATTTCAATTCAATTCAAATTAGAGCCTCATAAGACTTGCCATAGAAACTATTCACAAGACTATGATGAGAAAAGTTTATTTCCAATTCTAAACACGAAAAACCGTAATTTATATCCTTCAACCGGATTACTGGTAAATTTCATTGCGATCCGGCATGCCGTTTGTAAATAAAAACCGTTTGTGTGAACTGCATCTTGAGTAGTCTTCTTAAGTAGAATTAAACTAAAATTCTGCATACAAAAATAAATTTAATGGCTGTTTAAGTGGCAATTAAGAAAATGGTGCAATTCGGCATTAATAAGATTTCTACCACTTCATTAAATGTCGTTTTAGTAGCATTTAAATATAATTCTTCATGTATACATGACCACCTAAATTTTGTATGAAGATAGAATTTTAGTCTATCCTGTTTTAGTGACATTTAAAAAGAGGTGTAAGCTCAAACGATTTTAAATTTTAATGATTTCTTTTACAATCAAAATGTTTTAAAATTAATTTTATATTTCATTTATGAGATCTTGCAATAGCCTAATGGAGTTTCATACTTTTGGAATATTGTTTTAATGTTGCATTGCAAGTTGTTGATTGCACTAATAGGATTTTGTTAGGCAGGTACTCATACTCAGTTGCTAGCATTGTACATTGACATTCAACAAAAAAAAAATTGTATTTGGTTGAAATAAAGTTTTAATTTCTATACTCATATACCTACCTATTTATAAAGCGTTATAACATGTTGAAAAACTTAAATCAAGTAGGTAACAGTATATAGGCTTAGTTATCTCTAAATTGTCTTTTAATATACTTACGAGTAAACTATATAGGTGCTATACCCAGGGCACTTATTATGAAAAATGCGACATTATCGGAAGGTCGCTTGTCAGTGTCAAAATCCGTATCTCAATGCGTAAAAATCTGTATTGTCGCTATGCATTTCTAGCGTTCACTACTCAGTCGCAGGTAATTTCAAAACTATTCAAAAGAGAACCGTATTTGTCGCTGGCACATCGCTAGATTCGAGTGAATCGTCGGGCTCAAGCGCGACGTTGACGACATAAATGGTATATCTGTAAATTTTATATTGTGCACGCAACCTGATAATTTGTTGTTATTCATTCTTAAAAGTAGGTAACTTACCTTTAGCGTCGTTGGCACTTTTATTGTGTTATAAGGAAATATTTAAACTGCCACAATCACATTATTTTCCAAGTTTTATTCTAAACTAGCTGTCCTGGCCACAGAATCCGGTTATACGATTCTTGTTACCATGGCAACGCAATAAATAAATATCTTAGAATTTGGCTTGAAAAATGGTTAAGGTAACAATAGAATATTATTCCTCGGGAACGCATTACCGGGATATCAAGTACCTAACCTATCCTATGTCTGAATTCAGATCTTTGTCTATCTGTATGCCAAGTTTAATGTAGTTACGTTCAGCCGTTATTACATAATTGAGTAACAAACATCCAAACATCTCCACAAATTTTCACATTTATAATATTAGGATTACAATATACTACAGTGACAAAAAAAATTGTCTATAAGGAGGTCACTGACCTCTATGGTAGCTACATCTGGTACATAGGCACCAAGGAGGTCAGTCGTTACATACTTGGAAATAAAAATAAAAGTTTTACAGTCATAAACTACAGCAAATAGCGAGAAAATTGTACTTATAGCCTGTTGTAGTCATAACAACATAGAAAGGAGTTTCTTAACTGATTTTGCAGTACTTAAACATAAAAAGTGTTAAACTTAAACATAAAACATAAACATAAACTCACGCCTGTATCCCAGAGGGGTAGGCGGAGACAAGGGACTGCCACTTGCTACGGTCACTTTCGCTTCCTCAACATTCATTAGTCGTTGCATGCACGCACGCCGGTTACGAGTACTTTTTATCTTGCCCTTTGCTAATACTTCGTACATACTCGGACATACTTCGACCAAAAAGGGGATATTTGGTCGAAGTATGTCCGTCTGGGTCGTCCCTTACCGGCCCTTCCACCCACATTCGCTCGATATATAAACAGGGTATCCTAGTATGGGGCCAGAAGCAATGTATGTGCCTGTATGTAAATGTTTATGTTTACTTAAACATAAAAACTGTTAAGTAAAAAAGGGTACAACATTCCCGTTTATATTGCGCGACCGATAGGTATCTAAATAGTTATTTAGTCGCTTTCTTAATTACATCGTGTTGTACGTATGTGTGCCATCTATCAAGGAGCATATTATAATTTAATAATAGGGGTTAAAGTATGAAATTGCCGTTTTATTGCAATAGGTTCTTTGAATTGACATAGAATCTTCATGGTTTGAGGTTTTCGAATGAAACTTTTTTCAAATGGTTTCTATGATGTTCTTTTTTTAAAAAATGTGAAACATTTGAATATCGACTTTCAATTGTTTTTGTTATTCAATTTAGACAAGAAAGATGGATACTGCGAAAATTCGAGTGATTTTTGAATACGAGTTCCGACGCGGAACTAACGCGGCAGAAACAGCCCGCAATATCAATGCTGCGTTTGGAGAGGGGTCTACTAAACGCACCGTGCGATTTTGGTTTAAACGCTTTCGTGATGGAAATTTCGACTTAAAGAACGAGCCACGAGGAAGACCGCCCACACAGGTGAATAACGATGAATTAAGAGAGATAGTGGAAGCCGACCCTAGTCAAACTACCCAGGAATTAGCGGCATGGTTTAACGTTACCTTACCCACAATATTGACTCACTTGCGTCAAATCAATAAAATAAAAAAATACGAAAAATGGGTGCCTCATAATCACTCGAATTTTCGCAGTATCCATCTTTCTTGTCTAAATTGAATAACAAAAACAATTGAAAGTCGATATTCAAATGTTTCACATTTTTTAAAAAAAGAACATCATAGAAACCATTTGAAAAAAGTTTCCTTCGAAAACCTCAAACCATGAAGATTCTATGTCAATTCAAAGAACCTATTGCAATAAAACGGCAATTTCATACTTTAACCCCTAATATTTAATGTTTTATTTTCTTCATCGCGGACAGTTCACATTGTGTTCTCTCACGATATACCTACTTACCTAGTGTAAATTTCATTACCATGCTTTCGTGAGTCCCGCAGGTACACTTTGCTTTTCTAATAGTTCAACAAAAACATCGTGACAATTTTGCAAGCACTGTTTATAGTGCTTTTACTGGAACACCTAGGAACCACCTGTCTGTGTCAAAGACAAGTGTATTTTTAACGTTCACGGTGAAGATTGTGGCTGAGCGCTCAGAGAGTGATTCAGAGATGCTTGTCGACAAAGGTATCGAAAGAAACTAGCGATGTAACGATGTAAAAGAACCGGACTTTTACTTTTACGTTTACGAACCGTTTAAGCCACATTTACGAAAGTGGTGTAAGTCGGCCTTACAGAGTTTTGGGTAACAGTAAGTTAGGTTCGTCTGTAACGTAACTGAGTAGTGTGCACGCATGGTTGATGTGCTGTTAACTGGTTACCGCGGTTTCAATCGGATTTAGACAAAAACAATTGAAATAAACCGGCCAAGTGTGAGTCGGACTCACGCACGAAGGGTTCCGTACCATTATCTATACAACATTTGAATATTTCAAGCGTCTACCTGTTGCCGTTATTCATAGCGAGCAAAAAATGGCAAAAAAATCACGTTCGTTGTATGGGAGCCCCCTTTTAAATAATATTTATTCTGTTTTTAGTATTTTTTGTTATAGCGGCAACAGAAATACATCATCTGTGAAAATTTCAACTGTCTAACTATCACGTAGACAGTTGAAATTTTCTAAGATGATGTATTTTCTGTTGCCTGGTGACCGACGGACGGACAGAGGGACGGACAGCGGAGTCTTAGTAATAGGGTCCCTAACCCTTTGGGTACGGAACCCTAAAAAGTTTAAAAAAAGTAAAGTAGACAAAAATCAAAAATCTGTTACTGATTTCACGCTCAAAACGCTCAAATAATTAGTAAATCAGTAGCACCAAAAACCCACCAAACAAGACCGTAAAATTTAATCCCAGACCATAACGCGGAACACTTAAACTGAAGCCGTATCTTCATGCCAGCGGCGCTGCGTCGCCCCCATTCTCGCTACAAGTAAAATTAACAAGCTTGCCCTAGGCCGACCCCGTTTTCAGCTGAACGCCGAACACACTCGTAGCTGAGTATTGTAGGCTGACATGCGCCGCTTAGCTAATCCGCGCATCAAGTAGGCAGGCGAGGTAAACGAGGCAGGTACAGTCAACAGCACATCAAAATTTACAAGCGTGCACTCTACTCTGTATGTTATGGGCGACTTTGCAACAGAAATGTAAAGGTCGCTACCTACTGCTCTCTACTGTACTGTCGACAGCAGCTCGACATTTTACAGTAGCAAAGTCGCCTTAATGTCGACGTAAAGTACGTCGCGCTGTCTGACTACACTTTATTAAATCTTGACAATATTGGACATGCGATATGTTCGGAACGCTGCCTGGTTCGTAAATTTATTCCTTCAGGGTTGGGGGGATTCAAGGTTTTGTTGTAAATAAAGATTACTTTTATTTTTTTCTTCACAAAAATAAAAGAATAACTTAAACACCACTGTACCTCTATTCATCGATGCGTTTTGGTCATGTTGAGTTCTTAAAAGACTCTCAACTTCAGCTATGCAAGATCGTAGTCTAAGGAGTATTCAAGAATTCTTGGTAGTATTGCAGCTCTTGACAGCCTGGCTACCAAGCTCTAGTAAAAACAATAGAAGAAAATCGGAAGAAGTGTAATCCAAGCCTTGATCTAAATCTAGGCTTTAAATAAAGTTCATCGTTCAAAGTTCATTCTAGAGTGTTGGTAACTTACCATTGGGTTGAATAAGACAATCACTAAGTAAATACTTCAGTATCATTCTGTCTCCAAATTTCTCAAGAAATAGTGAAAATTTGACCAAAAAAATAAAAAAATAGCGAATTAGTGAAATTTTGCATTAAAAAAATTGCTGTTACTTAGCTTGTTACAGATGATGCACTGTTATAGTCCAATTTCCCATCTCGATATTCCTGTTTGCTCAACTTACTGCTAAATGTGACTTGTACTTCTGTTAGTTGGTTCATCTGCTATATATCGATCGTTTTTGCCGGGAAACCGATACGTACTCTCCATCGCCTCTTAAAAGTAAAATAATGTGCACAATGTGGATCGTAAAATAGGTTGGTCAGCCAACTCTCCCTAGGTGGGCTGGCCCATCCAATTCTGTTTGTGGGAAGCCCTATGTATCAGTTGCACTACGTCGATGGTCCTAAGTGATGGTTACAAAGTATCACAGTTCAGTCAGTTTAGGGATGTCGATAACGTTTCATTTCAATTACAAAAATTACCAGTTAAATAGAGGATAAACGGGCAAGATAAAATATACCCAAAACTAATTAATGTTGATGAAGCAAAACAGGTCCAACAACATCGTGGCAAGTAGCAAACCCTGGTCCCAGCCTACCCTTCCCGTGTATTGTAATGCAAACTGCAAGTTAAATGTAAAAGTAAAGCTCGAAATGTGTCTTTTCACACGTTTAAATCGAAAATAGATAAAAAACTGATTAAAAGTTCTGGGAAGTTGAGCTCTACAATTTTTTTGAAAGCTGGCCACTGCTTTCTTTAAATAACCCAGATATAAAATATGTCCCTCTTCTTCTTCTTCTTGAAGTTATAGCCACCCAATGCTGAGTGTAGGGTTTCTCCAATGCAATTAGGTAAATTTGCTTTGGTGTCGAGCTTTCGATTCCAGTATTTTCCTGCCATGCCACTTTGACCAAGTCCATTTCGAACAAAGGTCAAAAAAAGAATCGATCTATTTCTGTCATATTTTATGAACGGGGTCCTTATTTTTTTACACCTTATATTTATGCCACGCCATTTCACTTCTTTCGGACTTTTGAAGAAATAGTACATTACTGCAGCAGCCAGAAAAAGAGGCATCGATGAACGAACGAGTAAATGTAGGTCGCGGTGAAGCCAAGGCACAGGTCCATTAATGCCTAGTTGTGGCCAAGGCTTGTATAGTACCTTTCTCGAATAATGCCCGGAAATTAAAACTAAGTAGTACCTAGGTAGAACATTTCATTTAAAAAGACAATTATTTTTCAGAATCAATAGAATAGAATAGAATAGAATAGAATATTTATTGGGCAAAAACATTAGTACAGAGCTTTTACAACAGAATGTTACAAATGGTTTACACAAAATTAACGATTAGCTTCTGACGCTGTGCTAGGTTAAAAACCTGTGTTACAGCAATCAGTGCCAATTCCCCACCGAAGTGACAATTTATTTAAATTGACCTTGAAATTGTACATAATATTCAGTTCTATTTGACAATAATAGTTTTAATGAATTTACAAAACTTTTAAATAAATGTACAACGAACAACAATATTTTTTTCATTACTCATACTCGGAAAGCAGGTCGGTAGTTGCCTGAGGACTGGGTTGAAGGTAATACTTTTCAGCCGTAGGGAGAATCGTTTTCACTGACCGCTGCCAAATTATTTAAAAAAACGGCCAGTCGGACACGCGCACGAAGGCTTCCGTACCATTATCTATACAACAATTAAATATTTCAAGCGTCTACCTGTTGCCATTTTAATATCGAACAAAAAACGGAAAAAAATCAGGTTTGTTGTATGAGAGCCACCCTTAAATATTAATTTTATTCGGTTTTTAGTATTTGTTGCTATAGCGGTTACAGAAATACATCATCTGTGAAAATTTCAACTGTCTAATTATCACGGTTCATGACAGCTTGGTGATAGACGGACGGACGGACGGACAGCGGAGTCTTAGTAATAGGGTCCCGTTTGGCACCCTTTGGGTACGGAACACTAAAAACCTAGTTCTATTTTCACATTTCTGTTGAATCATGTTCCAACTTTCTACATACTCAATTGCAGCCCGATGTAAAATTAGTTAAGTATTGATTAAATAATTTTTTTTAATGACTTTATTATAATTTAATTTCAACAATTTCTTTAAAATAACATAGATCAAGGCAAAATATTTACCATTTTTTCAATGATGAAAATGAAAAATAGTTGCTAAATAGCTGGCCGGCCACAGAACAAAAAACAGACGGGAACGTGGCAATCCGATCTTCATTTATTTTTTTGAGTTGTAGATGTGCGGTCTTATTTATAAAAACTCGATTTAGAAATCAGAAATCAATAATTTATTTCAACGTAAAGAATTTACACTCTGTTTGCTGAATGTCAATGTACTAAGTTAGCCGCTGCCTTCGGGCCGTATTCCGATTCCGTAAAACACTTCAAAAACGCCGATTAAAATAGTCTGTGGTGGAGATTTTACAAGGAAAAGATGAAATAAACAGAATTTTAGATTGGTTTCAGAAGAACTGTGCTTTCATACATAAGGCCAGTAGAGTTTTGTTTATAGTTCCGTATAGCAGAGTAAAGCATATCGCATTCTTTCATCGTTTTTTGTTTTTATTTTTACATTCCTTATATTCGTAATGAAAAGCACAGTGTTTACTTCGGGTTGAAGACTTATTTAGTCTCCCGTCTCGGGTCTAAATAAGTTACTTTCACCCCTAACGTAACAATGTATACTATTCCCGCGTTAAAGTGTTCATTTGTTTTGTTTTTTCAATAAACAGCGTTCTATTTGCAAGCTAGTTCGAAATTGAAATAAAACCTTTGATAAGTTACCTCCTTGGTTGCCATGTTAGTAGGAGATCGTTCTATTTTTAAATTACACTATAGATATGAATTTACTATGTAATTTGTTCGGCCGCTAAACCACGACTGATATGAATTTTCATACAACTTTTGCCGGCCGCTGCTCGCATGTATGTGGCCAGTACAGCAATTTCGATTTATCTCGAAGAAGGTTGTCAAAATACCGTTCAAACTTCCATGCATGTTTGAGCATTGTCATACGTTGATTAAAAAAAGTCGAATTCACCGCTCAAGATCGCAGCTAGTGGAGATTGGAGATCTTTTATACAGGTACTATATCCCTGATGAGGGATAGTGGCCTCAGTCTGGGTGTGATGTGCTTGCCTGGTTACCATAGCACAGGATATCATAGTTTGGGACCAGGATCAGTGATTGTGTTGTGTTGTGTGGAAGTTAATTAATCAAGAATGTCATCATCATCATGTATGCGCCTCTGTCCTTTCAAGAAAACAAATACAAAATAAGTGACGAAGTTAGATATGAGTAGAACTCTATATTCGATATTTAATATTCTATAAAGTAAATACATACTAGCTACAAAAGTGAATTATAATTTTACAATCGATGGTTTCGCTTGTATAGTCTTCTCGCTCTTACATGAACACTACTGAACGATAATTCAGTCTAATTAAAAGTTTGCATTTCCCTATTGTGATAACACGGCTACTCGCCCCCATTGTTGCATCCAACGGGCAAAAAGTTAGCCCGTTCTGCCTCAGGATAAAATTGAAACAGCTACGTGGGCGGAACTGATATAATTAAAACCGGCATTTCCTTCTCCGTTCTTTAATTAGGTTGCAAATCGAGTGAGTTGAGACGCGCGCGAGTGGCTGGCGTGTGTGGCCCGCCCAGACCGCGTGAGCCGTCACCAGCGGACTAAGGGACAGGGCATACTAGGATATTAAAACTTGTGCTGTCTGGAAGTCATTTACTTATTTTAGTCCGCTGGCTTAGTAACATATAGTGTGGACTATAGGTATTATACATTTATGTATTATATTGATATATCTAATATAATATATGAAAGGCGACGTTCAGACACCCTCATCAACGCCCGGCCCAAACCGTTAGACTTAGAAAGCTGAAATTTTGCACAGAGAGTCCTCGGGTTTTCTTGAGACGTAGTACAAATGCAAGTCAATAGAACTTGACGAAACACGCATTTCGATTGAATTTAAAGTGTGCCATAGCACACGAATCATAGTTGCTCTAGCTCCGTAGTACAGTCGACAGCAGGTCAACCTTTACATTCTCGTTACAAAGTCGCCCTTGACGTAACTGATTATTTATTTATTTATTTATTTAAGGAGAAAAACAGAATTGACAAACTTATAGCATAAAAAATATTAGAGTCAATATAGTACATTTTGCCAATTCCTCAGCATTTCCCACAGATAGGTAATACTTAATATAATAAATAAGTAAGAGGCGCAATACAGGACTTTAGATTAAGTTCTAAGATTAAAATGAACAAACACTAAAGCAACTATTTTAGAAAGAGATACATACACAAACAATCATTAATATTATACATTGGAAGAAGTAAACGCAACTAATCGGTACAGCTCATGAATTTAACAGGATTCTTGTGAACATTTGCTTGCAGCACTGCTTTGACTTATGAAACAAATCAACTTCCGTAAATGCTATATTATAGCTATCGCACATTCTGTTGAGAGGTGCTCTTTTGCCAGCATTGGTTCTAGAGACACCTTGTGAAAAAACACGTTTGTTTCTTATAGATCGGACAGGAACGCGAAAACATAGTTGAGCTAATAGATCAGGACAATTAAGTTCAGATGTACAGATACCCCGAAGAACGTTCATGTCGGACAGAGTTCGGCGGTTTTGTAATGACAGCATTTTGAATTTAACTAAAAGATCGGAGTAGGAAAGTTTAGGGAAGCCCATTCGGTAGTTGAGGGCGCGCAGAAATTTCTTTTGTATCATCTCCAAGCGCCTTTTATATATATCATATAGCGGATTCCAGACTGCTGATGCATACTCCAGATGAGATCTAACCAGGGCTTGAAAGAGAGTAATATATGTATCAGCTTTCCTGAAATCTTTGCCTACGCGCAAAATGAAACCCAACATACGGTAAGCTTTATTTACAACACTCTCTACATGAACGTCAAATAATAGTTTAGAGTCGAAGCAGATGCCCAAGTCGCGAATAGACTCCACTCTACTCAGGCTATAGCCTCCAATTTCATAACTGTTCAATAGATTATCTCGCCTCCTAGAAAAAGTTATGACTTTACACTTGTCGTGGGCGAGGAAGATCTTATTAATTACACAATAATCATGGAGCCTGTTGAGATCTTCCTGAATTAGTTGACAATCAGCTATTTGCCTTACCTGCCTATACACCTTTAGGTCATCCGCGTACAAAAGGTAGCGACTGTGTTGAAAACAAACACCTAGATTGTTTAAAAAAACTACAAAAAGTAATGGTCCTAAAATAGAGCCTGAGGGACTCCAGAACTGATGGTAGAGACGTCTGATATGTAGCCATTCATTGTGACCGCCTGATGCCTGCACTCCAAATAAGAAGCGAACCATCTAAGAAGGTTTCCTTTTATCCCGTTGAAAGACAATTTCTTCAATAATAAAAGATGGTGGACCTTATCAAATGCTTTACGGAAATCTGTGTATATAGAGTCTACAGGGATGTTACTATCTAGTGATTCAAAAATAAAATTGGAATATACTAAAAGATTTGTGACCGTTGACTTTGCCTTTACAAAACCATGCTGATTTACATCAAGCGACATTTCAATGTAAGCATAGAGTCTGGCGTGTACTAATTTTTCAAATACCTTTGCTATGGCAGACAGTATAGAAACTGGGCGGTAGTTACAAACCAAGTTCCTCGCCCCCGCCTTGAATATGGGTATAACATGTGCTAGCTTCCAGCGTTCCGGAATTTTACCTTCACGTAGACTTCTATTAAATAGGAGAGTTAAGGGAACACATAGGTAACTAGCAAGATTTTTTAAAAACAGAGGGCTAATCTTGTCTGGACCAGGTCCCTTATTAGAATCCAAGCAACTCAGCATTTTTTCAACCTCGATTTCCTCGAACTCTATCTGTGGTAAATGATTTGCTACATTACCATTGTCAGCATCAGAAAAGCCATCGGTATCGTAAGCATTGGGAGAGTAGGGCTCAAAAACTGAGAGAAAATATGAAGAAAACATCTCACATATTTCTTTAGGGTCGTAAGAAGATTGGTTCCCAATTTCCATGCATGATGGGTAGCCGGTGTTAGATTTCCTTAAATTGGATGTATAGCTCCAGAAAGCCTTAATATTTGTCCCAGTGGCCTCCTCCACTCTGCCTAAGTATGCATTATGACACTCGACTAGTAAGGTCTTAGCGTTAGCTCTTAAAGCAGCAAATCTTCGGTAGTCGTATTGACGCCCATATGTCTTCCACCTCCGCCAAAATTTTTCTTTTGTCCCTAAGACCTTTCTTAAATCTGAACTGAACCATATCGGAAACTTCGTAGGCTTAATTCTGACAAGTGGTACCGTAGATTCTATTATGTGGTATAATATTTACGATTATACTAATTATAGATTAGAGTGCACTTATACTAAGGTTGGTGTGTTGTCGACTATTCACAGAAAAGAAACTGGATAGACTGAAACTAATACGCCTGCAGATTTCATGTTTGCATGGATGAGTGTATTATACTTATTATTATGGTGCGTAGAATTCCACTACGATGAGATAGGTCCACTGAAATTAATATAGGTATGAAAGCTTGTATTTAGATGTTTGTTGTGTTTGTCACACCATTACGGATTTAGATGACATTTTTTGTTTTAAAATAACCAAAAATTAAATTTCAGAGAATTTTACACGTAACCAACAGTTTTTTTAAAACCACCAAATTGTTTTTCCGAATGTCATGCGAATGCGGTTTCACATTCAACGATTGTAACTGTACGATGTCGTTGGACCAGTATTCACACGATATTCTACCACTCAGACGATATTGTATCGTATCGTCCATTGTGAAACCGGCCATTTAGACTCAAGTAACAACTTATGCTTACTAATAACTAACTTCTTGAGGAACACAACCCAATGTAGCAGCACCTCAACAGCGATGAATAAGCCCAAACCGAGCAAAAAAAGAGTCGCGCCTATGACACGACAGTTATAATAAATCGTCTAGCGGCCACACGTGCGGGATGCGCGAGCGCAGCTTCGCCATAGGCTTCGCGGTCGCCTGCCGAGTGCAATTGACCGGCGAGGAAGGAGATTGCATTCGCGCCACCCACTGAAACGAACAGTAGAAAACTCAGGAGCTAATAAGATAAATATTAACAGTCTTTTTTTATAAAAACCCGATTCCACTAAAACACTCTTAAGACGGAATTTATGCTGGTTTAAAACAGGATTCCTCTTATAAACCTGCTTTCACTCCATTTTAAGAGTATTTTCGTATTGTCAAATTTTATAAATAAGGCAATTAATATTTAAGTAGATATTAACATGGTATGAGTAATTGTATAAGGTTAACGTATAATAATAATTTATTGTACACTTTCCCCTTTCGTTTATAATGTTCATATCACCATATCATCATTGGCTGAAAAATAATTCTGCTGAAATAAGCTCGCCATATGTTTAACGAGATAAGGTAAGATAAAAAGTATTTATTCAAACAACCGCAATTAAAATTGTGTTTAAAGTATAAGTAAAAAAAACGACCTCAAGAAAATTACACACTAAAACAAAGATTATTCTCTCATTGATGTCATCAACAAATTATAGGACCATCCTGGAGGTAACTCCTTTTGAACAAAAAAAAAACTCCTTGTTTAAAAGTCGGTTTAAAAGTAAAGTAGCAAGTTCTTTATCAATAAAAGAGACTACAGGCATAATCGTCTTAGGGTTTTGTAGTCCGACGAGGAACCCTTACAGTTTCGCCATGTCCGTGTGTATGTCGGTCCGTCCGTGGCCTAGCGCAAAGACCGATGGTACTAGAAAGCTGTAATTTGGTGTGTGTATACGTATACATATTTATCACGCCAACAAAGTTATACAATAAAATGTTGGATTTTTTTTTACTGTACCTCTCCTAACATGAAAAGTGGGGATGGTTTTTTTTATCGTCTACCCCATCAAGTGGAGTATCGTTGGATTGGTCGTTGAAAAATATTGTGAGTGTAGGAAGACCATCAGGGTTCCGTTTGCGAAATATTAAGCTTTAAAGCGCAAATTTTTATCCGAGTATGGTTTCTCCCGCTCCTGGCTCAACGGTTGATTTTAGAAATGTAAAAAAATTCAGGGTAGTAGCACATATAATGAACGTGAAACGAAAATTATCACGGTTAAGTAGACTTTACTAGTTAACGAGTAATAGGCAACCAACTTATAAAAGTAAAATTTCGTATAGAATCCATTGAAAATGACTTCGATGAAGTTGTTAGTTGATGTTGTCTGTAAAGCAGATAAAAATACCCTCTTTCTACGGAACCCTACATTGCGCGTGGCCCGACACGCACTTGGCCGGTTTTTACTGTGGTCGAGGCGCTTTGGGTCAAGTGAAAAACGTTTCCGTACCGTTATATGCTTCTAAAAGAGCATTCTGTTCTGTTCTATTCAGTTCTAATAGAACAATGAAGCAGCTGTCGACAGCTGCATTAAATGGGTATCCACAAGAATCCACACTCGCGGCCTCCCACTAACTGGCTGGCACTGAGCTAAATGAAATCAACGAGTAATTTATTGTACATTTGAAGTAAAAACTTCGAACAGTCCGAGCTACACAACAGTACTTACTGAACGCAAGCAATGCACAGATATTAAGGTTAGAATAACTATCAGCACCCACGTCATCTTTTCAGCGTAGTCAGCTAAGGCTCTATCAATAGAAAGAAAGACGCAATTTTCTTATACCTTTAGATAGACAGATCGAGTGTCTTACCCGAATTTTTCCTTCACCTTGCGTTGATAATCCTGCAAAGACCCTTTCAAGAGCATAAGAACGTTTATTGCTTGTACAAATCAAAGCAATAAGATCAGTTGAAGATTACTGTATACTATGCACGTTACCGTGCAGATGCCTCATCTATTGACCCAAAATTATTAACTCTAGTACTGTAATAAAAAATAAAAAATAAAACAAATAATAACTTCCGCACAACCCAATCACTTGACCTGGTCCCAAACTAGGATACCCTGTACTGTGGTAACCAGGCAATGACATCACAAACATGGAGATACACCCAGACTGAAGCCATTTAAAACAAACCTATAGTTACATTAATTGAGTTTAAAATGTGAAAATTACTTTTTCTAAATTCCGCCAAAATCCCATAAGCATCATGCGGTTAGTTAATGCACCGCCCTCCCTCCCACTTTTTCAAGCAGGAGCAAGACACAAACACACCACCACCGACACCAATACTTGTGTGTTTTCACAAAGGTATTGATGGGATCACGCTTGTGGGATTTTGGCGGAATTTAGCAAAGTAATTTTGACATATTAATGCTATTATGGATTTCCGCAAAGTAACGACTGATTCCATACAATATTAACTGAGTTCTTATTATTCTAAAGAAGAATTTTTAAACGGTGTTAACAGGAGGTAACAAACTTAGGTACCGTGTCATTTTAATATTATCCTTATGCCAATGGTAGGATAACATAAGAATATACTTTTCACTGCTCATGCTCTGAAAGTGCTTATTTTCGCAGGATTTAGGCTGCATAAAATCGAAATTTGTGCACAAGTGCATTAACGTATCTACTCATAAATGTATCTGTATTAAGGCAAAGAAAATGAGACTTACAGCCAAACACAATAAGAAGTTCATAGATAGAATATGTTATTTAATTTATTTGCCTTAAGTGTTTTTTAATACAAAATATATTAAAACAAAACTAATTTAATAGTAGGCTGTATAGGTCTGCAGCCCAAGCCTAATATCAATGTCGTAAGATTGAAAAAAAATTAAAGCGGCGGGAAACAGCTCTTGTTTTTTCGTGCGTTTATTAATTTCTTCAATTTGCTAAGTTATACTACTGTTTTATTTCCTCGCAATCGAAGTGAAAAGCAGTGTTTATAACTCGTCCACAAAACCATTTTATCCTCGACATTACTATACGCCCTCGGCTTCGGCTCGGGCTGCTAAAAGTCTCGGATAAAATGGTTCGTTTTGTGCACTTGTTGTAAAATCTACTATTATTGTACACCAGCATGGGTCGTACGATGGCACGAGTCACGCGTTTTGTGGCGCTAAAATACCGGATTTTTACAATTAATGTACTGGAAAGTCGCGACAGCGTCATCGTACTACCCATGACTAGCACAAATGACATAAAAAATTGCAGAGAGTGAGTAAGTGTTTAGTGATAGTAATATAAAGAGAGTACGTTATTTTGTGTGTGATTAATTAATTTTGAATTATCTATTAATTAGTTTGTGTTCTTTCTAGCGTAATCGTAATGGCGCATATGTAATATCTATAATTTTAAAAAGTTATTAAAAGGGACGGGCTGAAAACCAGCGCCGAGACTACGCATCCAGTCTCGGCAATAAAGCTGAGCCCATTCCTTTTTACCACAAACATTTGTGAATGAAAGAATAATTATTATTTATTATTTTTGTGTGGTAAATAGAATATTTTCACTTTCACTTTTCACTTTCACTTTCACTCGTTTTGCCTTTGCATGAGACATAGACATCATAATATTACAAACCAAGTGAAAAAAAGTCTTATTTATAAAAACACGATTCCTTAAAACACCAAACGCCAAAAAAATGTATTTGTGGTGGAGATATTACAAGGAAAAGACGTAACCACAAATTAAATAAATTGCCTCAGGGGAGTGTTTTAGGGAATCGTGTTTTTATAAATAAGACCGTTAGACTGACCATTGGAAGACCGTAAGCATAGTATAAACCTACGCTATGTTGTGAATAAAACTTTTTTGACATTGGAAATGTCTTTTCGTTCGCTCCAGTATAGACTCCGATTTTAAGAAAAAGTGCAATCCCCTTATATCTCGGTGAGTTGTGAAGATATGATATTTAAAAAAGCCGGCCAAGTGCGAGTCGGACTCGCGCACGAAGGGTTCCGTAGCATTATCTATTCAACATTAGACACAAAGACAAAAAAAAACAGCAAAATAATCACGTTTGTTGTATGGGAGCCCCACTTAAATATTTACTTTATTCTGTTTTTAGTATTTTTTGTTATAGCGGCAATAGAAATATATCATCTGTGAAAATTTCAACTGCCTAGCTGTCACGGTTCATGAGATACAACCTGATGACAGACAGACGGACAGTGGAGTCTTAGTAATAGGGTACCTTACCCTTTGGGTACGGAACCCTAAAAACTAAATAAAATGTATTTATCTAATATTAAATCATCATCAACATCAGCAGCAACTCGACACCCACTGCAGGACACAGGCCTCCCTCACAGTTTTCATAACCGCATACTGCGATTGCCAACCCGCCTGCCAAGCGTGGTGATTACGGCAAAACCCCTCATGGTTAATATTAAATATTTGAAAATAAAATATTTCCTCTTGTTTTAGGTAGAGAATGTGTTTCACACTTTTTCCCACAATAGATGGGTAGCTCGATCACGCAGATTGACGCGGTTTGGGCGGGGCTCGCGTTGGATTTGGTTTTTTATTCGATTTGAACAGAAAAATAAAATTTTGCCAACAAAATTTCGTTTTCTACCCTGTGTTGGAATTGTCTAATTCTATTTTTCGAGGCATCACCCGCGGCGCAATTGCAGGCGCAATTGCAGTAGCACGGTTTGGGAGCGAGATGTCTGAGGAGGAGGAGATCAACGCTTTCGAAACTAAAGAAGAAGACCTTTCTTATTTTTGTGGATAAGACCTAGTTAATTAGTTCCTTCACTTTCTTTATAATAAGAGAAATAACAGAAACTACAGCGATTTCTCTTAGAAGATTATGTTTTATCAGTTCAATCTGTGAGTAAGCGGTGGTAGCCCAGTGGGTAGAACAATGGACTCGGAAACGAGAGACCCAGTTTCGATTCCCAGTGCGGGCCTGCACCTATGACTTTGTTTATTTTCAAAGTTACGTGCATCTGCGAATTTGTACTAGCATTACCACACGCTAACGGTGAAGGAAAACATTGAGAGGAAGCCCGCGGCTTGGATGGCTATGCACGTATTGACTTGTCTTTCCTGTGAACTAAGCCAACTAAGCTGTCGAGCCCTGGGGGCATGTCCCAGGCACTAAAGCGTCGAGTGTTGTTTTTACCCATCTAGTGTGAGTGAAGGTGCCACTGGACGCTGTATAATCATATCATTAGATGTAAAGGCCAAAAATAGAATTTAATTATTGGGCCGTACAGTACATAGTTGGGCGAAAGAAATCTAGAAATGATTGAAGTAAGTTTAAACGGTAATTGAATTTAATGGAAATTAAAAAAAATGGTATAAAAAAGGTTTACACCGTTACAAGGTGACTGTTTTACCGACATAAAAGCGCGGTACAAAGTAATAATAAAGTTTCTTCACAAATATAATAATAATTTAGTAAGTTTTATTTAATTCCCTTCAGTGGTTTTTGCCTGATACGCGCACAAAGAAATATAGTGAGACAGACATACAAGACAGACAGAGATAAAATTTATAGAATTATTGTTATGTGTGGATACATTTATTTCAAGTTACTTTATTTTATTGTTATTTTATTTCAACGAAAAATTATGCAAGTTCAAGTGGGTATCAACACACTTAGAAAACCTTTTCGGTTCTCACAACTCCTCAATGAGCCCTAAATTTGTTCGAATTATGTAAGTGAAAATGCTTATACTGTTATACGCATTATAGGCGTATAATATACATATAAATAAACATATCAATAAATAACTACAATAAACCTATAAATAAGCAAATTCGTTCTTTTTTATTTTCGAGAGGGTGAGACCTAGGTATGTAGTTTCTTAGTGACTTATGATCATGATCGCTTTACACTGAAATGTTTATATACTCGTATCATATACATTTCAGTGTAAAGCGATCATGATACAAGTAGGTATATATAAAAGTGTACTCATAGAACCGGAGTAAAACCGCTGTCTTTGACTGCTTGCTTTACATTGATGCTTCAAAGACCTTGATACTTAAAACATTTATGGAATTAAAATATTGTCACAGCAGTAGGTTGATACTGGTTTCTTGCACTTTTACTGTACTTTATCCAGAGTCAGGTAAGCATCCAAAATTGTACTATTAAAAGCAGCCTGAAGCAATTTTTCCAATTTCAGGCCCATTCCGCAGTCGAATTGAACGCATCCGGCGAAACGAAAAGGCTTGTTGAAAATTTACATTCTATCTATACGGGTAGATACACTGACGTAACGGGGACAGGAAAAGGAATCAGTAGTTTAACAGGCTGCTCGTACATCAGTTATAACACCTTTAATTAAAGGTTCTACCCTTGTACCAATTAATGTTTTATACTCAAGATGGTTTGAGAAAAGACGGTCGGGGTGGAGTTTTTTTGCTGTCTTTTTCTCCAGTACAACTTGACCCGAAGACAGCGGATAAAAATTTTCATTGACATCAACAGTCAATGGTTAATTCTTTACGCTGAAATTTTTTTTTGTATTTCTGATCTGATTTCTGATAGGGCCTGGACAATTATTACCTTTCGCTCATACAATATTGCCATCTATGTTGTGTGAGCAAGACGCAATTAGTTAAAGGCAATTCCTAGTATATGTATAAAGTAGTATAAAGTATATTCCTAGAAAAAGTAACAACTCTTAATGTGAAAAGGTTAATTCCAACAGTTACAAGAATAGTCTAGCTGGCTCAAAAGCCTAAAGTGGCTCCTAGCCTCTACAACCAAAAAATTATACTAAACCATATCTTTATACTCTATATATCTCTACTCCCTTCCAATTCTCTATCTGAAGTTCAAGCGCCTCATTTTTAGGGTTCCATAGCCAAAGGGGTAAGGGACCCTATTACTAAGACTCCACTGTCCGTCTGTCTATCTGTCTGTCTGGCTATCTGTCACCAGGCTATATCTCATGAACCATGATAGCTAGACAGTTGATAGCTAGATCATTTCACAAATGATGTATTTCTGCTGCGGCTATAACAAAAAATACTAAAAATATAATAAAATAAATATTTAATCCCAAACAACAAACGTTGTCTAAAGACAGCGCTTGCCATCTAGCGACCATCTATGTAACCTTCACAGCGCCGATGTCATGTTGTTAAATGTAAATGTTAAACGCTTCTTGTTGGTTTCTATAGATGGCGCTGTTCTCAATTTCGATCTTTGTCTAATGTTGTATAGATAATGGTACTCGCACTTGGCCGGTTTTTTTTACTGCCATTACCCGACATCATGAGATTTACGTGGCTGAGCCAACCGAGTCTTATGACAAGGATACACGAACCGCAGAACGTATAGAACGCACATAAATGCACTCTGCGTTCCTATAACACTGATGTTGATGGTTTACTCGAATCCTTGTATGGGCTATGTAACAAGCAAGATATACGCCGACTACAGTTGGATAGAGGCAATCAACCCGTAGCAAACATACGAGCTGTCCTTTTGTTTACATTGATGATTAAACTAACAAAACGTATAACTGAATGAGATCTACCTACTGTTTTATTCACTTGTTTCATGCATCATGTTTGCGATCAAACATATTCTATCTAGAAGTTGACAGTTTTTCACTCACTTTTTCAGTCACTTTTTTGCCAATTGGTAACGTGCCCCTTAGTTTTAGTTTCGAGCGGGCTTTTCATTGAACGAGAAATAAATTGCAATCACGCCAGAGTAATAATCGCTCTTTGTTTCAATTTCATCAAATTTGTTTTTAAATTTTTAACAAATTGAAATTTTTTTAAGAAATAAATAGAAATAACCCTATTATTAGGAGATACGATTTACAAGTTAATATTAACATATTTAAAGGTTTAATGCAATGTAGAGAACAATCTATCTGTAGGCCGCTGGCGCTGGGGAGAATTCCAAAGTTACTGCCAGCGTTTCCCCTTAGAACGATCTGGCTGATGTGCTGGCCAAGGTAGCTATCGGCTCTTGAGTCATCTGATGAGTCGGCGAGGCGGATCGATAATTCCTTATAAAGTTTAGGCTCCTCTGATCCCACAGGCCAATAGTCTGTCTGGGTAGCTGTCTCCTAGGACTGAGTATTTGTTTGGTATGACTTTTGTTCTGCTTGTTAAATTTTTAGTAGATTGTTAACCGAGGGCTGAAAGGCACCCATTCCTGACGAGATGTTTTGGCGCTCGAACGAAGTGAGAGCGCCAATAGTTCGAGGCAGAAATGGGTGCTATCACCCGAGTAAAACACTCTACTTTTCATTACGAATACGAGGAAAGTAAACACAAGCCAGTTAAAATCAAAATTATTTTATTAAAAAACAAAGTCACTCGAAATTAATATTAACGTTTGTACAGTTATTGAGCGTTAGAGAAATAATATAAATTAATTATTAATGTTAATCACTAAAAGATAAAAACAAGTTTAAAATATAAAACTTTAGGAAATCACGCTGAAACAGACGGATGGTCTAGCTCGCGCGCCAACTTGTGCTAGCCGTACATCACAATTCGCAAGATGGCGCGCGACCGCGAAAGACGGCGATTTTGAATTTGCGTATTTGGTGGTTGTTGTAGTTATACTTTTTAGTTACTCCAATGTCATTAATTTAAATATTCAGATTTGTTTGACGTAGAACGACTTAGCACGACACTTCAATAAAACCATCACAACGATAAACAGCTTATTATTCCAATAGATTTTTCAACACGTTATCAGCACGAAATGCTTGTTTAAAAGTGGATAATAAGTTGATTAAATGTATTTAGAAGTGTTGTGTGAAGTCTAAAATATTTTTCACCATTCAAAAGTGAAAAATTTTGTAAAAACTTCAACATGTCAGATGGAGGATCGAATGTTCGTTCCCTTGCTGGAATACTATTAAAAGGTAGGCAAGATTATCCGATATGGAAGTTTAAAATGAGAATGTACTTAGTACATGAAGGTCTATGGAATAGCATTACGGGCTATTCAGCGAAAGACTCGACTCCCGTTAGTAAAAAGGAAAGGGACGACGAGATTACGTTGGCAAAGATTTGCTTAACATTAGACGGACCGGCAATCACACACGTTCGAAACAGTAAATCGGCAAAAAAAGCGTGGGATGCATTAGCGGCGGCTTACGAAGATAAATCTATGGGTCGTCGTTTAGCCCTGGAACGCAGACTCTATAGATACAGTCTGACAGACTTTCAGAACATAGAGTTGTATATTAATGCCGTGTTATCCACAGTTCAAGACCTGGCTGACATAGGCAAGGTTATAGAAGATGCTTCTGTTGCAGCCATTCTTTTAGGTGGCTTGACGCCGCGATTCGATCCGCTTATTATGGCGTTAGAGAACTCTACGAGTACCGTCAGTAGTGAAGTCGTAAAAACGAAACTCTTGACAGAATTTTCAAGATCGACAGTAAATGATGAAGGTTCAGATACAGCTTTGCGCGTTCAAATCAAGAAAAATAAGAAGAAACGAGAAGTAGTTTGCTACAATTGCAAGAAGCCTGGACACGTCAAACCTGACTGTCCACTTAACAGAAAGTCTAAAGACGATGGTTTAAGCAAGGACACAAACCAACTCTCGAGTTTATGTGGCGCAATGAAGGCTGATACTGAAGGGGTGGCATCTGCAAAATGGTACGTAGATTCTGGAGCCAGCTCACATATGTCTGGAAGATCGGATTGGTTAGTTAACTATAAAGAATTTACGGCTGGCCAGATCAAGATTGCTAATGGTGACATATTAACAAGTGCGGGAATAGGTAACGTACCTATTGTTAATAACTTTAAAACGGAGAGTAATAATACCGTTACGAACATTTCAAATGTAGTATTTGTTCCTAATTTGAATACTAATTTGATTTCTGTTAAAAAAGCTACTGAAAATGGATTTAGTGTTGTTTTTGATACGAAAGGTTGTACATTTTTTGATTCTAAAAATTTTGCTTATACAGGTGATGCAGTTTTACACGGGTCCTGTTGTGATGGATTGTATTCGCTGGATTGTACAGTTACTCCATCAAAAACCTTATCAGCGTTCGAAGTACAGAGTGATGTAACAAGTTTTCGTTTGTGGCATAAACGACTTGGTCACTTATGCCGTATAGGATTAGACAAACTTAAAAGAGGTAATCTAGGCGTAGTGTACACTGAGGTTGATAAAGACCCTTGTGTTGCGTGCATAGAAGGTAAGCAGGCTAAAAAACCTTTTAAGTCAGTATCGCACAAAAAGACAACATCTAAATTGGAACTCATTCATTCGGATGTTTGTGGTCCGATGTCTGAAAGTTCTTTTCAGGGAAATAAATATGCTTTGACTTTTATAGATGATTTTAGCAGAATGGTTTTTATATACTTTATATCATCTAAAAATGAAGTATTTAGCAGGTTTTGCATGTTTAAGTCGATGGTCGAGAGACAAACGGGTTTAAAAATTAAAGCTTTGCGATCCGATAATGGGACTGAGTATGTAAACAGGGAATTCTCTGAATACTTAGACAAAGAAGGTATTAAGCATCAAACTACAGTTCCCTATAATGCACAACAGAATGGAATATCTGAAAGAACATTTAGATCCATAGTAGAAAAGGCTCGTTGTATGCTTTCAGACAGTTCTCTTTCAAAAGGTTATTGGGAAGATGCTGTGGAAACCGCTACGTTCTTGAAGAACAGATGCCCGCATAGGGCCCTCGACGGGAAGACGCCGTATGAAATGTGGCACGACAAGAAACCAAACCTGGCTCATTTAAAAGTTTTTGGGTGTCGCGCGATGGTGAAGATTCCAGATCCTTTGAGGAAGAAGTTGGATCCAAAAGCCGCGCAGTATATTTTTGTCGGATATTCAGACGACCGACAAAGCTATTTGTTTCGTGAACCTAGTTGTCCAAGAAGGTTGGTAAAAGGACGAGATGTGGTATTTTTTGAAGACTGTTTTACTGATTTAAAAGCGAAATCCACACAATCACTGCCTTTGACTGACCAGAATGAATTTATTTTGGAATTAGGTCGTAGTAGCGAACAAAATTCGATGCCGTCAATTGCTTCGACTTCACAAGAGAGCAGACAAACGATCTCAACCGAAAACGAAGAAGAAGCTAATGACTTGGAGGCAGTACAGGTAGATCACGTTCACAATACTTCAGAGTTTCTTAGCGCTGACGAAGATGCTTCAGATGAAGAAGATGTAACCGAACAGACTATGGTTGAGCCAGAGCCTGACGAACGGTATCCACTTCGAAATAGGTTGGCTAAGAAAAATGAAAACAATTTTGATTGTAATGCTGTGACATGTAGTGAGCCTGATGAACCCCAAAACTTTGCTGAGGCTATCAAATCGGAAGATAGAGCAAGCTGGAAGTCTGCAATGCAAGATGAGTTCAACTCATTGACTAAAAACAAGACATGGATTTTAGTGGAGAAACCCAACAAGAAGGTTATAACTTGTAAATGGGTGTATAAAATTAAAAAGGATGCCGAAGGTAGAGTGGTGAAGTACAAGGCGAGACTTGTTGCCAAAGGCTTCAGTCAAGTTTTAGGAGTTGATTATTATGAAACTTTTTCACCGGTTGTTCGAAATTCATCTCTGCGTACACTCATCGCTTTAGCGGCAGAAATGGACTTGAAAATGCAACATTTGGACGTGGATACAGCGTTCCTGAATGGCGACTTAGAAGAGGAAGTCTACATGCAACAGCCTCAAGGTTTTGTAAAACAAGGCGAAGAAAGAAAAGTTTGCTTGTTGAAAAAATCACTCTACGGTTTAAAACAAGCGGCTCGAGCTTGGAATAATAAATTAAACCAAACTTTATCCTCTATAGGTTTTATACGAACCTCTTCGGAACCATGCGTGTACTTAAAAAAGTTCGATGACAAAATAGTCATCCTGGCAGTTTATGTCGATGACATCTGTATATTTTATAAAAAAGAAACGTCTTTTCTCACTGTCAAAACAGAATTGCAGAAGTTTTTCTCATTAAAAGATTTGGGAAAAATTGATTATTTTTTAGGTTTGAATGTGAAACGAACGGATGACAAAATATGTGTTAACCAAAAGACGTACACACAATCCGTTCTAACACGTTTTAATATGCAGGATTGTAAGCATATGTCAACTCCACTGGAGAACAATAAATACGAAAAAGGTAAAGAATGTGATGAATCTTATCCTTACCAAAGTTTGATTGGTTGCCTAATGTTCCTGGCGGTAAATACTAGGCCAGATATAGCTTACGCTACAAGCTATTTAAGCCAGTTTAACAATTGTTTCGAAAAGAAACATTGGTTGGCCGCTAAGAGGATTTTACAGTATCTTAAGGGTACTATAGATTACGGTATTACTTACAGGAAGACAGGTGCCTATTTGTGTGGATACACAGACGCAGATTGGGCGAATTGCACGTTTGACAGGCGATCATACACTGGTCATTACTTTACGCTCGCAAGCGGTCCCATTAGTTGGGAATGTAAGAAGCAACCTACGGTAGCGTTATCTTCAACTGAGGCCGAGTACATGGCTTTAGCTAGCGCTGCTAAAGAAGCTACGTTTCTTAGGAGGTTAGTGTTTGAAATTACTGGTAACGCTGACAAGGTTGTGCTCTTTAACGATAGTCAGAGTGCGCAGAAAATTGCGCTCAATCCGATCCATCACAATAGGACAAAACACATTGATACCAAATTTCATTTTATAAGAGAAAAAATTAACGAAGGTATTATCAATGTGAAGTATCAACAGACTGATCAGATGGCAGCTGATGTGTTGACTAAGCCCCTAAGGCGTATAGCTCACCTGAGATGTGTTACAGGTATGGGCTTAACCAGTAGTTAGTTCTTTAGGTGCTTTTATTGTTTTATGTAAGTATTGGTGTATTTTATTGTTCTACGTAAGTTTTTTTGTGTGTTCTGTTTATTTCCATTGAGGGAGGGTGTTGTAGTTATACTTTTTAGTTACTCCAATGTCATTAATTTAAATATTCAGATTTGTTTGACGTAGAACGACTTAGCACGACACTTCAATAAAACCATCACAACGATAAACAGCTTATTATTCCAATAGATTTTTCAACAGTGGTTTTATCTGTGTCTTAAACAATATTTTAATTTATTTCGCAAATCACATCTCGCCTTGAAAGTGACTAATAAATACATAAAGTACATTATATTAATTATAAACATCAAAAAGAATTTAAATGTCAACAAAACTAATAAATGAAGAATTAATCGTTTTATGGCTGTATAGGTTACTACCATTGCGTTGTTCAATATAAACTACGATTCATATATATATTTTTTTATACTTTTCTGCTTTAGAGCAGGCATATACCACTTTCAGCATGGTGCCTGGATGAACAATGACCCCCTTTCAGAGTATGAGTAATGAAAATTTATTTTTTACTTTTATTTTACATTGTTCTCTGCTTTTTCTGCCTTGTAGTGATGCTTATTTTTTCTTTATTTTTTCACATCGGCTTAGTTCCGGATTCACTTACTTGATTTTTTGTCATAAGAAACCTGGTCCGAAGGTTTCCCTCTGATTCGCAGAGCTTAGTCATGCTGAGTACGCGTCGTCGTCGTCGGTTGCTGAAGTAAGTGAATCCGGAATTAAGCTAATAATAAGATATATATTTATTACACTAATTTTAGCCTTGATATTTAAAAACTTTTATATAAGAAAAAAAATTAAACAAAAATTATACTATAGTACAAACTCTATTTGGCGGGTCTAAGGAATTTTGCATTTTTAAAGTTACCCTGGTTATGGTTCAAAGACAAGTGATTGCGTTCATCCTTGCACTTCAAGTGTAGAAAAGGGCTGTCCGATATAACAGTAAAACTCCAGTGACAAACAGAGTAATTTACGAACGTAAATTTGCACACTTTTAAATTGAATCATTGAGGCTAAAATCGAGTGACGCAGATAAAATAGAACAGTCTACAAAGTTTACGTTGATTATGATTTGAGCTTGTAAAACGTAACTTTATAACTGCCGATTTGCGTATTAACAAATAACGGTAAATAAGTTATTAAGTTAGTGAAATCCCCAATTTAGAAATGGGCTATAAGTCACCGTACCGTACCATCACCATGATCAATAGGTAATATATTCCTTAACACGCACACTAAAAAAACGTTTTGATACTACCGAATTTTCAGTAACTATTTACATAACAGTTTAGTTGCTGTGGTGAAATTCTAGCTACTGTTTACTAAACAGTGATTTGTTTATGGCAGCTTTACGATTCAGATACTCTAGCCGAACTAATCGGTTGAGAGAGCTCAATCAATCAATTAAACAATACAATTGATTCTCGAAAATTTTCCCCTGTGGAAGAACTTTCATGAGCTATAGTCATGCATTTAACGGGGCTTATCACGATTGTTTATTAGGTAAACTCCATTACCCTATTTCTCGACACTTCGACATCGGTAGAGTGACCGGGGTCACGGGTGGACTGAAGTGGCGAGTACAGTCAATTATACCAGTGAATGGATAGAGAACACGTTATTACGTTATTTACATTAAAACAGAGGTCATGGGTTCGATTCCCACTGGGGGCCGCCGTACATTTGTACAGATGGCCTCAGTCTGGGTGTACTTTTCTGGGTGTACGTCCTTGCCGGGTTATCATAGCACAGGGTATCCTAGTTTGGGACCAGGTCAAGTGATTGTGTGGAAGTTATTATTGTTATTACATAAAAGGTACCTAAAAAGAAATCACAGATATTTCTTAACTTAACAGGACATGCGACTTTCTACCCTTGAATCCATTGTATTCTTCGTACCGAGCCGAATCATTATACATAAAGTATGTGTGAGTTGCATTGCATGTTTGTATTTACTTAGCACTGGATTTCAAGAGGTAGGCTAGGCAAAAGTATACCGAGACTCAAAACGACCAAAGCTTTCAGCCAGAAAAGCCTACTCGCTGTTATAATTACACGTAATTTATCAGAATAATTCAAAAGAAAGTGACACGTTGAGTGGGGCCTTAAGTTATGCTACTCCACTCTAATTCGAGGCGTACTTTGGCAATTAACAAACGGCTGTGTATCTGACATCCGACCCATGACTCAACAAAAAGCTGATTGCATAATTGCTCATACCCATATATTAACTTAATGGAGTTTTGTGCTAAGACCGCCTTTAGGTCGAATGGTAAGACACATGCGTGCAATACAGTTACAGACTATAGTGCACAGGCGGTACATACTACCAAACAAATCATCCTTTTACTAACTTATTTGTATTTGGAACATAATTATATTCTTTTTGTTGTACTAACCCGTGCTGAGGACAATTTTAAAAACCTATTTTGTCGCTGCCTGTACGTAATACAGATAAGTTTGTAAAGAGGCTCGAAATTTCATCGATGCTGGCACTTTCCCATTGGTTGGGAGAGCATGGGTGGAATTTTAAGCCTCTAAATAGGTTTTTAAAATTTTGAACATATTTTGACATTGGAAATGTCTTTTCGTTCGCTCCAGTGTAGGCCCCGATTTCACAAAAAATTGCGATCCCCTTATATCTCGGAGAGTTGTGAAGATATTATATTCAAAACAGGCTTAAAAGACGCTTATTTACGAGAGCTGTAAGGTGCAAAAATGAAAAAGGGTGTAGCCGAAATAGTTAAAAAAAAATCAGAATTTTTGATTTTGGCGCTCGATATTTTGGAAACGAAGAATGGTATCAAAAATTTGAGCAAAATTCCTCTGGACAATTTAGTCAGCTACAATTTGAAATTGAAACAAAGACGATTGGGTTAGGGGATTGCCCTGTGTCCTGCCCTTTTTGAAAAAAATCAATAAGTCAGAACGACATTTTTCACATGACATTCATGACTCGATTCATTTCCAATGTGCTCGATAGTCGTGTGAAGCACGAAATCTGTGAATTTTTATCCAAAGAAAGAAAAGACATTTATTACAAGACACATCACAGTAAACATAAACAGATACGTGACATAATATGAACAACAGAAAGAAAACACAAAGCAAAAACTAAAAATAAAACACATAGATATATCCCCCTCTTCCTCTCTGTCTCTTTTTTCTATATCTATATGTCAGCGGATATTTTTGGGTTAATACCGTGATAACCTACGTGTAGATATACTTAAATACTAAACCATAAATATAAGAATATGACCACCCCACTCATTCCTTAGGTGTCGTAAGAAGCGACTAATGAAAATCTGGTAGGCGAGCAGCAGTACTTTTTATGTACTGGTGTAAACCTCTGCGATCACCAACCAGAGGGCCGAGTTTCATAAAACTACACTTCGTTGTTTATTATGACAATTCGAGGTACATTACGTAGCAGAGTCTACTCGTTAATCCGTACGTTCATCATAAACATAAAACATAAACATTTACATACAGGCACATACATTGCTTCTGGCCCCACACTAGGATACCCTGTGTCGTGGGAACCAGAAACACCGACATCACAAACATGTAAACATCCAAGACCAGGGAATCGACTTAGGAATGTACATCAAATTGTCATAGCAAACTATATATTGTGCTTCTATAACCGAACCGGACCGGACCACACGGATCTTCAGCAATAGAGGCAGAATAAGTACTGCACTGGTAATTAAAGAAAGGGACTGGACAACTATTTTCACTTCGCTCATACAATGTTGCCGTCTGTATTGTGTGAGCGAGAGGAAAATAATTATTAAGGGTTCGCTTTTTGTACTATGTTTTGCCAAAAGGTCCGGTAATACTTAAGGGTTATTTTACACATCAATACTAATGACTGACAGATCACTTTCGCTTCCTCAACATTCATTAGTCGTTGCATGCACGCACTCCGGTTTCGTGGCAAGTGGCAGTCCCTCGTCTCTTTAGGATACAGGCTTGAGTTTATGCATTTATGTATGTACTAATGTCTTTATTAAGATACCAACTGTGGAATCGCGACATAAATATGAAGAGCATAATTTGGTATGAAAATGTTGAAATTATTTTCGCGACTTCAGAGCTGGTTGTATTGATGAGTGGAATCCCCCCTTAAGTTCTACCATAACTGTCTACCCCGTAGAAATTTACTGTAACACAAAAAATATTATGCAAGTTGTAGGATGTTTGATTACTGTACCGATGATTCTGCTATGGGAAATGCGTGTAATAAATTTAAATCATTGGGGCGTTGCCGGTTAGCGGTCACTGGATATCAAAAGTGGTTCATATGGAGTTCATTGTTCAGCGGAATGCATTGTAAAGACATTATATTATAATGATACAGAAAACAGAAATGCATGTTAAAAATAATAATACACTGATACGATGCTCAGATCGCCTAACCTAACATGACAAGTCAATTACATTATTTCGTTAACTGGGTTGGATAGTAATTTTCAAAAGCAGAGGAGCTTTGTGATACAAAATATAGAATTAAACTTTGTAACGACCTCGTTACCTTCAACCTTTATCAACAAATTAAGCATCAGCAAAGAGGAAACCTCTTTGCTAATGCTTAATTTTTTTATAATCTATTTCTATACTTATTAGGAACTTAATTTTTTCTTAATTCTCTCACTTTTATCAAATATGGACCACTTTACATTAAGACCGTAAACCGATCTTGTTATTTTTAATATTCTGTTATTAATATCTAGAAGATTTTACCCTGTAATCAGAATTAGGTGAATATAAATTTTGATATGTTTGTGAATGTAAATTTTCACGCACATGATTTTCTGGCGTGCAGTGACCAATTTAATACCAGCTATATATTAGAGCGGGTTTCTAGCATTTAACAAAAATAAGTTAATGTATTTGATGGTTAACAAGTAAATAACGGAAGTGATAGGTGCTTATAGAGTTTTAGAGGTAAGCATTTGTACAACTGTAGACAGACATATATATTTTACTGAAAGTGAAAGTGAAATTGTATTAATTGCCAACAAAAATTAAATAAAGTACAATAACTGAAAAGAATCTCAAAAACTAAATTTGGCAAAAGCACATTGCACACCAGATCGACCGTCTACATCAGTTTACGTCAGTTACAGAGACCGACTGTAGGAATTTATATTCACGTAACTCCAATTACTGATTGCGCATTAATTCTCTGACTACTGTATCTTCTCACGAACACGCCGCCGTGACGCTGTTAGGAGTTAATAAAATTGTTGAAACAATTTGTTACGTAACAATGTTTTAGACAGTCAAATTTGCCTAGGGTTAACCCGGTCAAGAATTTAGATGGAAGGGTACATTTGTTTGTGTACAGAACTACAAAATGAGTCCCTTAAAACCGGTTTGGCGTTTTTGTTTCGAGCATACCAACCCTTCTCCGCAGAATATAATCTCAATTCAATTACTCTATTAACAAAAAGAAAATATCCTTCGAAAAAATATTTCAGATTTCCTTTTCAGATCATCAGCCGTAATGTTTCTTCCGAAAACACATTATACACCACTCAGCTTGGCACAATCCTTCATATCTATCCTCGTAAGTTATCTTCGTGAGCCGCTCAACAAAACAGCAACAGATAAATCAAACCCTACTCATATAATACAGTCATTAGACAGTCTACACATGGAATTTTGGCCCGTTCTTATTACATTAACTTGTATTCAAATCGTTTTGTAAAAGAATATTTGCGGTACAACGGTAAAACCAAAAATAATAAAATAGTTTTTTTGTGGTTAAGGGTTTTACTACTATTTACTTATTGGACCTCAGCTGTGGTATGAGAGAAAATTTTATAAAAATTGCAATATCAAGAGACGTGTCCGAAGTCATTATTGCCTTAGTATATATAGCTCTAGCATTGTTTAACTCAACCTCGCTCGATAGAATCACCCGACTCGATCTATTATTCAATTTAGTTGTGTAAACAAAACTGTTGGATGGATGGAACAAATACAATACGCAAACACGCAACGCGCCACTGTCGGGATTTGATTCCACAATCCCTTGGTAAACTTTTGGCATGACAAACAAAGGCAATCTGAAAATTGTTATGATTGACATTTACTTCATAATGGACTGACCAAATTTCTAAAATTTCCAACTCCTAGAGTTGGGCTATATGGTCTAACACAACAACTTTTGTTACATCGTTTTTTAATTATTTTTTGTTCGACATAAAAAAATTTGAAAAAAATATATATGAATTTATGCCATTTTTCTCGTTAGTAGTGCTGGTGTTTGCATACAACCGTGAAGGAAAACATCGTGAGGAAAACTGCGGCTTGATTGGCTTCGCACGTATTGCCTTGTCTTTCCTGCAGACCTAGTAGAGTTCACGGTGTTTTAGGCATTACAATAGACTCAAAACTGCAATGGGGTCTACACATCATAGAAAAACTAGCGGGTGGGTGGAGTTCAGCCGCATTTGCAGTTACAAAAATTAGGAAAGTCACAGATGTAGCAACTGCGAGGCTCGTTCATTTCAGTTATTTTCACGGCTAGTTTATTTCAGTTTTTTTGTCAATTTTTTCTCCAAAATGATCTAGATTTTGAAATGGACACCTAGTTTAACTTGTAACGTTCATTAAGTCGCAGTTTCTGTGCTACTTTGAATAAAAAAAAAATTGATTTTGATTATTGTATTATATCATATAATATGGATTGTTACTATGGGGGCGGGCGGCAGATATGGAAACAGGTTTTATTCTACAAAAAAGGGGTATTAGAGCTATTTATAATTTACCTACCAAACAATCGCGGAACTTTTCAAGGAAATAGAAATTCTTACACTAGCTTGCCCATATATATTCGATAGTATAATGTATGTACAAAAAAACATAAAAACATTTAAATTAAACCGGGATATCGTAGCGTATCGTATATTAACGTTAACACCAAAAACAGAAACAAAATTGCCTCATCTAAATTCAGATTAGCCAAGGTAAATACATCATTTGTAGGATATAGCGTATGTTTTTTTTTTATAATAAAATTCCAGAAAATATTCTATCCCTGCCTGAAAATAAGTGTAAAATATTCATTAAAAAGACTTGGGTATGGCAAAAGAAGCAAGAAAGTAGGATTAATGCAGTAGAAATGAGGTACTTGAGAAGTATGTCTGGCGTTACTTTGAATGATAGGATACGCAATAGTGTGATTAGAGAACGTTGTGGACTGAAAGAGGATGTAGTGACAAGAATTGAGAAAGCAATGTTGCGTTGGTTTGGACATGTGGAGAGGATGAAGGAAGAAAGATTGACAAAACAAATATATCGAGCGAATGTGGATGGAAGGGCCGGTAAGGGACGACCCAGACGGACATACTTCGACCAAATAGAGGATGTATTAACAAAGGGCAAGATAAAGAGTACCCGAAACCGGCGTGCGTGCATGCAACGACTAATGAATGTTGAGGAAGCGAAAGTGATCTGTCAGGATCGTAGCAAGTGGCACTCCCTGGTCTCTGCCTACCCCTCTGGGATACAGGCGTGAGTTTATGTTATGTTATGTTATGTTATGTAAAAAGGCGATACGTAAAAAAGCCTATTTTATAGAATAGATGACTTCATAAATTATGTAAGCCCTTGGCAGTAAACCAATTCCACAACTAGTTAGTTAGTCATTCTTATTACATAGATATTATTATTATATGACTTTTATTAAAAATAAAAATTCTTAAACGTACTTACAGACACCGTGACTGCGTCTGTAAGTACATTTAATTACAATAATTATGCTGATTTTAATTAATTTAATTACAATACTGATAACTGACAAGAACTTGATCACACGTTTGCCAAAAAAGGTCATGCGGATGGTGGCGTGGTGGCCGGGTCGCCTATCTCCGATTAATATGGTTGAGACTGGCGATGGCTGACCCCTGCGTCATGGTCGTGATCGGGTGCTGTCCGTATGTCTGGCCGCAGCATTAGTGTTTTCCTACTTTTTTAAAAACAGTAACTAATGTTTTAGGATTGCAAGTTGTTGATTGCACTCATGGGATCTTATTAGGTTATGTATTAGATTTAAGATGATGATTGGGAAAAAATTGTCAGAGTGGAGTTTTTTTTTCCACTGCCTTTTTCTCCACTACAATTTTGGCCCCAAGGTAGCGGCTAACACTGTACATCGACATTCAACAAACAGAGTGTAATTTTTTTTACTTTAAATAAATTTCTTATTTCTGATTTCTGTGGGCTAGGCCGACTAAGCTGTTAGGATAGTATAGGTACTGGGCAAGCGTACTCCATCTAAAACACAATGTCCCTGTCCCATCTAGTATGAGTGAAGGTGCCACTGGACACTGCATAAATCATCTCATTACGTAGATGCAAAGGCCGATTGCTGTTGTTTGATAGACAATGCTTAAAACCATATGCTTTGAATATTTTTCTATGTAGGACAAATATTTACTGACTGCGACATTGGTTAATATCACTGTTTAAATAAACAGGGATATTTCGAAAAATAATAATTTGAGAAATACAAAAATTGTTGCCAAACATAAACTCTAATTGGTCTTTCTCAAAAACTGTGAAATAACATTGTATAAATATTTCCCAAGCAGTTTAACATCCAGATCTAGTGTAAATGAGAGTCGTCTCTAGAAGTTATGGATCATGAAACATGAAATAGAATTGCTTTAAAAAAAATCCTACTAAAGTGTTCAATGCTCTTTCAAAACCTCTTTCTGAAAGGAGCAGTGGATAAGTGCTCCAGTACGTACTGAAATAAGAAAGTAGATCCTTTACTCAGTGATTATGATGCATCGGTCTCACAGTATTACTCGATCACCACACGACGTCCACCGACGCTTATTATAACCCATTTGTACAGTATACGCTGCTTTTTCCTTGAAATGTTATGTGGTAGTTTTATAGTTGAAAACCCTCTCAGCATTTTCTTCCTTAGAATTCTGCACGTAAGTACCAACGTACTTATAAGAACTTTACGGAGCTGCCGTGCATACTTTATGGTTAAACGGATTTGATAACTTAGTAACATTATGTTAGAATTTCTACTTAAATATTATTTTCAATAAATACATACTCACATAAACTTACGCCTATATCCCGAAGAACCTCTAACCAACCTCTTTTGCTTCATCGACATTCACGACGTGCATTCTGCATGCACGCTCGCTGGTTTCACTTTTTATTCTGCCCTTTGCGCAGGTTAGGAGGGTATATAAGCATTTTCAATACAAAAAAGGAGTATCTTCACTCAAAAGCCGTTCCTAAAATACCCTAAGGCAAAAATATTATCAGCAACTCAGAAGCCTTTTAATAACACTGGTAGCTTTTACGACCTCTGCTTAAATTCCTAATTTGTAAAAGCCAGGTTTACACCCGCTGCCAATGGAGCGAGCAGAAAAATATGATTCGTGTAAACGCCCATATTTACATTACCTTATTAAACAGAGATATTTTCAAATATCCTCAATACAATACCACAAATGTACTGCGTGAAGAACTAGAAAAACCTGAAAACCGTTTCTTTAGTATAATAAACTAAACTACTACTACTACATTATACTTATACATAGATAAACTTCTTCCAATACCAAGACAAAACTTTAAAATGGCGAGTTTTATTTTTCATGAAATCTTAAAACTTGACAACTTCAATTGGTGTGATAAATTAATAAGAAATTGTATGGAACGAGAAAATATAGAAAAAGATTTGATGACCAATACTGAAAAAACAATTTTCGCGATATTTTTATAACACGTTGCATACTATTAAAATCCGTAGTTGTATTATCCTTTCTTACTGCCTACGGCGCTACAAAATTTTGTGGGTAATGGCCTTCTCCGCAATCTTCTTCCACCTGTCTCGGCCCTCGACTCTATTCATGTACATGCCTATCACTCTAACGTCTTCTTAAATACAGTCAATACAGTGTTTTCTGGGCCTGACTATTGACGACCAGGTGGACGCTGCACAACCTGGTGATAGTTTTTGTCACTCTGCTGTCCGGTATTCCCTCAGGTAACCCGCCCATCTAAACCGCTGTGACCTGCAAAACCTGACGAGGTTCTCCCGCTTGACAAGTGCATCCAGCTCGTGGTTGTAGTTGTAATACCCAGGCTAGTGATATGTCGGTCGGCAATATTGGCACTATTGCAAGGAACAATCACTGGCATTGATTGAAAACCAGCGCTGAGGGATCACTTCCTCAGCACGACGCTGAGTCAGCTGCCTTTTGTGGAAACTTAGACACACCACAGGCTACGTCCTCTATGGTCCTGTTTTATTTATTTGTTTTGTCTGTTGTATATTTAGTTTTCTTTCTGTTGTTGTGCATATTATGTTTCTTATCTGTTTATTTTGTTTCTGTGATGTGTCTTTCTTCTTCTTCAATAGTCCCAATATTTCCACTGCCATGTACAACGCTAGCCTCTTCCCACTTATACCCTTCAAACTCAAAGATTGATCAGACCCAAAAGCTGGCAGACTTTCTAAGCAAGGAACAGATGGTAAATGAGGCTTAGGGCTAAATCCCGGGGTAAAAACTAAAGGCTGGCTAATGAGGGAGCGCTAATTTCTTTTTAAGTCTCTATTAAGCAGAGTTTGCGGGGCGCTCAGCGCGAGCCTGGTTATCATGCTTCCTGGCTTCTTCCCAGCGAATTCCGCAACAAATATTCAATGCATAAATACCAAGAATGATTACTAGCACTAGTTAATCATTACGAAAAATTATACAATGCAAAATAGCACAACAAATCACTTTATTCTAATGAACTCAGCGTGTACATATATATTTTGATATATTTATTTATCGTAATGATAAGTTGCACGTCAAGATTCAATCCAATTCAAATGTATCTTAATAAATAAAGAATATATTATATTTCTATATAACCTACACACGTACCACTGCAGGGCACAGGCCTTCCCTCAGAGAGAGAGAGAGAGTAAAACAAAAAAAAATGTATAATAAAATAATATTATGAAATAATGGTTAAAATAATAAGAGATAAAAATAAACAATAATTTCATTAGATCAGTAGGCCTGTGTATGTTACAGATTGTATACTTGACAAACCAGATATGCAATTTATTTTTGAAAATAATAATAACTTTAACAAAATACAATCACTTGACCTGGTCCTAAACTAGGATACCCTGTGCTATCATAACCAGTCAAGGACGTTAAAAACATGAAAGTACACCCAGAGTGGGAATCGAACCCACGACCTCCGTTTTTGTAGCTAAGCGCCTTAACGGCTAGACCAACGAGGCAGTCATTGGCAGTAGGACGTAACGATTGGCGATTGTTTGAAGAAGTTGGTGTATTAATAATAGCAACCAAAGGTTTGCTGGAAGAGAATGCTTCTTGCATTAAGCACGCCCTTGTACACTTACAATGTAATTAGTGCAATAAAGAATTAAAATAAATAATAACCTATACAACATCTTATTAAAATAATGCAAAACCTGTAATGCCCCACTCGGACAAAAAATTGAGCTTTAAAGCTTAATATTTATAATATTTTGCAAACGGAACCCTAAATCATAAAATGGTCTTCCTACACCTACAATATTTTTCAATGAACAATCCAACGATGCCCCACATGATAGGGTAGACGAGAAAAAAAAAATCATCCCCACTTTTAATGTTAGAGGGATACAGCAAAAAAAAATTCCAACATTGAATTCTTTAACCGGCGTGATAAATATGTATACACATACCAAATTCCAGCTTTCTAGTACCATCGGTCCTTGCGCCAGGCCGCGGACGGACAGACAGACAAACAGACGAACATGGTGAAACTATAAGGGTTCCTTGTCGGACTACGGAACCCTAAAAATAAAGGAAGTAAATCTGGACTTAAGTTAATAATATCGGGAGTATTACAGGGTGTGTGTTGGGAGTACTACGGGGTGCGTGTTACGTATTAATTTATTGAGTTCAATAATATCAATAAGAACAAAATATTCCAGCGCACGTAGGGCAGAGCCCGTGATTTTTGTAGCCGTATCAGAGTACGCCAGCCGCAGGTACACCGCCCTCTAATTAACCATCGCGCCTCGCCTCCAATTTATTGCTGGAAATTATCTTTGTTGACCCACGCCTTGGTACCGTGGCTAGCGTAGAAGAACTCTAGGGAAAAGTTATTTGTATGTCTTTAATATAAATTTAATTTAATTTTGTGACATTGCGGATTTTCGAAAAATGTATTGTAAATATAACGTTATGTAAATAAAAAAAAAAACTGGCTCGACGTAATGTTTTCTATGTTATGAAATAAATAAACAATGTCATCTATGCTCATTAAAAAGAAGCAATCACCAAAGAATTCTCAAAGAAGCACTCACCTCTTCTCTTTATTCGTAACATAATCCAACTGAAACATGCAGGGACTAATTACTGTTGATAAAGCGAAAGAGATTTGCCAAGATCATAATATAAAACATAGGCAAATGGCAAACCCTAGTCTTTGCCAACTTTGCCTATGTTTTAAATAATCTCACTTTAATTAAACGCCTTGTAAAGCTACTTCCGTTTGCGTTATGTGTTGTTATCGTATTTGGAACGATCCATTGTTTTTTCCTTATCAATCCAAGCCCGTCAAAAATGGAAAATATTGCATTTTATTTTATCATTTGCAAATGCTATAAATCAAGAACGTAAATTCGTAAAGAAGCTGCATAATTTGCCTAAATCAATATCAAATAAATCAATAGATGTAAAGGCCACTGGTGATTTTTCTCTGTTCTTCGTTATCGTGTATCGTTATAATATTTGGTTTGTGTCATTTTTTTTTCTGTATCCAAGACCGTTTCAGAGTTGAAAAATTTTTCTCGGGTGAAAATGTATTTTCCGATTTCTTCTTTATAGTTTTTATAGTTTCTTTACCCACCATGACATACGAATCACCCTTATCCTCGCGTATTTTGGCAGGGGGTATACATTAGAGTACCTAGTTACTTATTTACCAGCTAGCCATACACGTATACTTAGTGAATACCTACTGGCACTTTTCCACTCACGGAATCTAGGACCTGGGCAGTAAGAGCCGTTATCTACGACGACTTTAGTACGCGCTTCTAAGCATTTTTTGAGAAGCGACGCAAACGCATATGTTTTGGTTCCATTTTAACGGAAGCGCTGCGCCCGCGTGCGTGAATCTCGTTTCAATCGCGTTTTTAATTCGTCGTGGGCGATAGCTCTAATACAATAAAACTTGCATGAAACGCCTCAATTTCATTCCAGCTCGAAGTCTACGCGTGCGCGTAGGTATCAAATACTCTAGATCAATAGAATGAAAAAAAAACATATCACGTGACCTGCTCCTATAATACGCGCACAAAATCCTCAACGACTAACGTCTTACTGTGAAATTCCATAGAAGTCAGGTTTCCGACAGGATTTAGTGCGCATAATTGGACCGTGTTACGCAGAAAAATTCCAACCCACATTAAATAACTTTCGAGAAAAACGCTTTTTTTAACGTATAACATCGTTTTGTTTCATGTTTTTGCTGAGACAAATTCGTTTATCACGATAACATTAAACACGACTGAGCAAAGCATGGAAAAGAACGGTGTTGCACACGAAATTTCTGCGCGCCCTCAACTACCGAATGGGCTTCCCTAAACTTTCCTACTCCGATCTTTTAGTTAAATTCAAAATGCTGTCATTACAAAACCGCCGAACTCTGTCCGACATGAACGTTCTTCGGGGTATCTGTACATCTGAACTTAATTGTCCTGATCTATTAGCTCAACTATGTTTTCGCGTTCCTGTCCGATCTATAAGAAACAAACGTGTTTTTTCACAGGGTGTCTCTAGGACCAATGCTGGCAAAAGAGCACCTCTCAACAGAATGTGCGATAGCTATAATATAGCATTTACGGAAGTTGATTTGTTTCATAAGTCAAAGCAGTGCTGCAAGCAAATGTTCACAAGAATCCTGTCAAATTCATGAGCTGTACCGATTTGTTGCGTTTACTTCTTCCAATGTATAATATTAATGATTGTTTGTGTATGTATCTCTTTCTAAAATAGTTGCTTTAGTGTTTGTTCATTTTAATCTTAGAACTTAATCTAAAGTCCTGTATTGCGCCTCTTACTTATTTATTATATTAAGTATTACCTATCTGTGGGAAATGCTGAGGAATTGGCAAAATGTACTATATTGACTCTAATATTTTTTATGCTATAAGTTTGTCAATTCTGTTTTTTCTCCTTAAATAAATAAATAAACAGCGCGTTTCTCAAATGTTACTTATTATGGGATAGAATTTTTCTGCGTAACAAAGTCCAATTAGGCCGTGAATTTGACACTGAGAAATGCATGCGTAAAAAAGTTTATATCGTAACCTACTTTTTATATCGTAACCTACGTTACCTACTTGGAAAAGCTCACTACGCGCGGAGAGCGCAAACGCCCAAGTCGGCATTTTCATAATCGTAAAACGTGAAAGAATGTTTTCCTCTATATAAAAGTAAAAAGTTAAAGTTAACCCTCATTTACCTAATGCAAGTTCAGTGAATGCAAAGTGGGTGAAGTTGTAAGCTGCTACGAAAGTTTTAAAACCTAAGCCGTGTAGCTAACAAGTTAAGTCTACGTACCGACTAATGTGTGTTATCTACTTGAAACGGTTTTTTTTGCACTTAGGCTCTTTATAATTACTCTGTTATTAACATATTGGACGTGAATTAGGTATTTTCCAAACACACAACTAGCGGCGGGTACTTTTCAGATCATAGACTCTATTACGAGTTTCATGCTTCGATTTCCTTACTCGCCTTGCGGCGCGCGCCGTTGCGAGTGGGGAAACTGTCAAACGACACGACGGGTATTATAAGTACAGGTGTCTGATTGTACCCTTCTAGTATACCTACAACGTGTTCGTGAATTAAAACCTAAAACTGTTTCTTCATTATCAATAATGAAACCGCTTCCAGTAACCAAAACTTTCGATCACTCAGTTTTTTTATCCAAATTGACGTCAAGTTTCAAGATAATTAGAAAATAAAACCTAAACAAAAACGTATATATGTATAAGCTTACGCCTGTAGGCGGAGACCTGGATTCCTGACAAACCCCTTTCGCAACAAATAACAAGGATAACAAAAATTTAAGCAAGTGAGTTTGGTTATTAATAATGTACTCTCTGTGCATAATATTGTTTTAATATTTTATATATTGTATGAAAATTAAAACAAAAAATTTAAACTTTTGCTAGTAGTGGATTTCACGAGTTACCTCTAAACTGCGCAATTCCTGAAACAAGTCAATTGCAGCTCTATCACACTAACGATTTGCGAGCGATTTGAAAACGATGCGATTGCGCGGCGAGCACGCCCCGACGACGCCGCGAAGACGCTGCGCCATCGCCATTAGCGATATATTACCACCCTCGACGCCATTTTGTACAATCGCGTTCCACAATCCGGGGTGGATTGTGAAACGCGATTGTACAAAATGGCGGCGTCCTTACATGAGTCTTATTAAAGATACGTATGTAAGCGAACGTAGCATCGTTTAGAGGTCATCGTTGATACAATGGATACAACGTTAAAGAACTAAAATTAAAAATCGTCCCGTTATACGGGATACATAGTAGTCGCTCTCTCCCAGTCGATTACTTGATAATGAATCCTCCCAGAATCGACTTGTATCTGCTTTCGTTTCCAGCGTCGTCGAAGTAACAAAGCCAGCAGTAGTGTTTCTTCGTCAGATCAGTCCATTTTGCTACTGAGTATCCAAAATGCTTATCGCACGCCGCGAGCCCGCCTCGATGGCGCAGCGTCGTCGCGGTGTTGTCGCGGCGTGCTCGCCGTGCAATCGCTGCGCAATCGCATCGCTTTCAAATCACTCGCCATTAGCTAGTATGATAAGGCTGTTAGAGTTTGTCTTTTACAACGACTCATGTTTCACGAGCTTTTTCTCAGATTAATATTTTTTGATATATTGGAGTTTACATAATTTCGTGCATACATGTAGTATTCACCGCAGCCTCCGGTATCATTATGTATTACTAAAAATAAGGAAAATCCGTAAAACTACATACATTAGGCTACATAAACTCGCGCCTGTGTCTCGGAGGGGTAAGTAGAGACCATGGTTTGCCACTTGCCAAGATCCTGACAAAGCCCTTTCAGAATCATAGCAAAGAGGGGTTATCACGATCGCTGTCGCTACATGCACGTTACATTATATTACATGATCTCACGCCTGTATGCCAGAGGGGTGGGGAGGAACCTGTCCTCTGTCCTTCTGTCCACAGATCTCTTTCGCTTCATCAACATTCATTAGTCGTTGCACGCACGCACACCGGTTTCGGTGCTTTTTATCTTGCACTTTGCTAATATAAATAGGGGTATTTGGCCTAAGTATGTCCACCTCAAACGTCTCTTAACGTTCTCTTATCGTAAAATTTAATTTAACAAAAAAAAAATGTAGAACATAAGTTGTTGTAAATGACAAACCGTAATATAGGTACGCGTTTCAGGAACTTCGCATTTTATAGGAGGTAACCTAACCTCAACCAACTGACCTCAAAACTACACAAGTCTTAAAACCAGCAATCCACTATCTCCTTTCACAATTTAGCATGCAATAAAGTACGGCAGCATCTGCATCAGAAGTGGAAGCACTTTCATGGTCCTATCAGGATACATACGCAAATAAAACGAACGGAAACTTATCTTGTGAGACCCCTTTTTTATTTGTTTCAAAGTTTGTATAAATCAGTCACATGCAGGTAGAGAACAGGCACTTTTTACCAGTTCTATGCGAAGTACTTCACGGACATTGTTACAATAATTAATTATATTTTATTCCGCAACTATACCTACCTTGTTTCACGTCTAACAGATTGTTAATGTACTAACCGTTGTCAGTTACTAATTTAATTCCGGATTCACTTAATTGACTTTTTGTCCGACTAGGTTTCGCTCTGATTGGTGGAGCTTAACGAGTTTTATTTCGAAAAAAAGCTGTCAATTGGCCAAAGATTACGAGTAATCGATCCAACCGTTTATTTTACTTTTGACAGATGCACATCCATGAAGTTCATTATTTATTTGACACGTAACCATAGGCGAAAAATGCAACGCAATGCATAGTGATGTGACGTGTTTTGCTACAATATTATAACGAGTAGATTATGTAGCGAAGAGTATTCAAGTTGATTTTCTATAAAATATAATATTAACCTATCTTATTACAAAGATCATTACAATTAGAAAATAGGTTTAAATATTATAAGTAACAAAATATGAAATTTTCGGTAGTTTTTAGTTTATTACGCCAAGACAGACAAACTATAAAAAAATATAAAAATAAAATATCAATGCAATCAATCGATTAAACTTCAACATAATTAAAATCGATTATCATAAATAATCAAATCAGCAATTTAATAGAACGGCACTAAATCGAGCTGTCAAAGGTTAAATAAACGGTTGGACCGACGATAATAGCTCTGAACAGTAGTGTAATAGATTGTTACTGTACCAGAAACCGGAGGTAAAAGTCAAACCATCGTATCATCTCGGTATTTAATTCAACTTCAAGGCATGTCCTCTGCATTGGCGCACTAATGCAGTGTGCATTTTTAATTCAAGTGAAGAGGCCTGCGGGGATCCTCCTGCGGATGAATGCAGGCGCCATATTGGATTGGGCTGTATTTAAAGTAACCTATTTTTGAGACGGGAATTTTCAGTATATCAGTTAGTAAAGGCTATCAGTTTTATATATATAAAAAAAGTAAAGTTTCTGAAAAGCTCTTTAAGTATAATGCTGTATAACTTTAATGAGCATTGTAACTTCTTTATGGTTAAAAATACGGTGAATGTGAAGTTTCTTTGACATGTAAAAAATATCAAGGTTTTTATTTGACAGTTTAATATAAACTTATCGGAAAAGTAAAAATACTTTAAGTGATGGAGGGGAGAAATAATATGGAGAATCATGATTTAGTTTAAACTTAATTTAAACCGGCTTTAACTCCATTTGAAGAGTGTCTTAGTGAAATCGACTTTTTATAAATAAGACTGTCTGTATATAAAACAATGACTGGTTACTTACACCATTTATAACAAAAGACCGGCTGGACCGATTTTTATAATCTTGGCTTTGTTGGATTCGTCTTCTCTCGATTAGCAGAATAACTATTAAAATATGAGAAAAATATTTTAATAGTTAATTGAATTCGTTTCATTTTGTTTTGTTTAACACAGTATAAATGGACGATCTGTACCAACAGTTTGCATCATATATTAGAGTTAAATTCAGAAAATTCCATCCACGCTTACATAAGCGAGGTGGTCGTCTCGGTGATACAAACCCAAGCCAATCTATTAGATTAAATAGTTATTGTAACATTGGTTCAGCTGAGAGCACATCAACCTTTACAGTTACATCCATGCACTTTATTTAGTTACGTTACGAAGGACTTTGCAACTAAAATGTCAACCGGTTGTCGACTGTACTAGATCGATACAAAATTAGTATTTGAATTAAAACTTCAATTTGCAATCAACGTCCTATTAGAGAACTCCAACAAAATCCCTCACACCCAACCTTAATCCATTATGTTACGACAGATAACCAAAAGCTATTACAAAGTCAATTTCATGTACGTGCTGAGTTACTAACAAGTTTCATAAAGTCCCAAGTCTACAATTATATAAGCTGTTAGTTGGTACGTAACCTACAACGAACCCCTGCCCTCGATAGGTCCTACAATAACATTTAGGAGACTTATCGTTAGACCCAAGCATAATATTTCTCCAATTCCGTTGAAAGCACTTGGACCATAAAACGAAGGAGTCATTTCATCATGCCGACAGGCTTTCAAAACTCATAACAAGTAATGTATTAGTCGTCACCTTCGTAAAATGTAGATGGGACATTTTATAGCGCCCGCGGTCGCTAGGGTGTAAGGCAGTGCAAGAAAGGCCTTAAAAATATACGATATATACAGGTTACCTTCAAATATTGTATGGAATCAGGCGTTACTTTGCGGAAATCCATACAAGCACCCATGCGGTGCTTGTCGGATTTTGGCGGAATTTAACAAAGTAATTTTCATATTTTAAGGCTACCTTCATTCCTGGGCCCCATTTCATAGAACGGCGATTTGTGGGTTACTATGACAATTCGATGTACATTGCATAGCCGATTAACCCACACATTAACTAGAAGGAAGATCAATTTTGCTTAATGACTACGCAGTGTACACCAATTATTTTACACAATATTAGATTTCGCTTATTAGTCCCCTACTACGGGGTCACTTGTGTAGCATTAGCTCAAAGATTATTCTCGTGTAGTGAAATTAGAAGTTTTTTTTAACATTAATCACAAAAATTGTCTCATTTGTGATCACAATGAGATGTAATGGGAATAGAATAGTAGAATAGTGTGGCTTATGTGACACTCAAGGTTTTCCGTAGCCGGTTGCAAATTCGATAAAACAATAAAAAAAATCGGCATTTGTTTCTGAAAAATTGAGGTTTGTTTTTCGTCGTATGTGTCGTCAGATACAGCTGGCTGGACGGTATCGGTATCGCTGGGCCGATAACTGTTGAGCTAGAGCCAAAAGCCTCGATAGCAGACTGCAAACAAAGACACAATTTTAAAGCTTTTTCTAAACACTGTTGTTAAAAGCTTAGACGACGAATAAGTTAGTCTAGAAAGTGTTATTTTTACCCATGACAAATTTTAGTTATAGATTAAATAATTTTAATCTTTGATGCAACATACAGCCCTATTAGTGTTATAATAGCTGTCATATTTCTCTCCTCATAAATCCAAACAAACCCGCAAACGAACCAACCTAGTTAGGGACAAAACAAGGACTATTTTCCCGTGCAATCACAGCAGAGTTTAGGAAGCACGGCCGAGTACGGGCCACAAACCAAAAAAGCATAGAAATAATATATAAACACAGGGACAGGTATGATAATTTAGTGATTTTACGTATTGAATGATAGAGGCGTATGAGTGACTGTATTTTCAGTGTGCTGCGAAATACAAGAATAAAAATTGAGAAGTTATAAAAACGTTACCTAATACACACAAGTTCCAAACTTGCTGTGATTGTAAAACTAAAACAGTAAAAAAAAAATTTTGTTATCATTTTATTCTGCGGTTTTGTCGGCTTGATTAATATGTATATCTATGGCAAATTTTAGCTTTCTCGTACCAATCGTCTCTGAGATAGGCCCCGGACAGCCAGACGGACGGACATGGCGATACTATAAGGGTTCCTTGTTGACTACGGAACCCTAAAAACCGGCCAGTTGTCTTTCAAAATCCTGCGGAAGGTCCCGCACCGAAACAATTAAAATTTTATGAATACAAATACTTCCAAATACGTAGACCACAACTAATTAATGTGGTATTTTTTGCAAAATACGTAATTTATTTAGGGAACCTTCGGTAAACAAGTCTTTTCTGGTTTGATCAGCTCTCTGGGCGCCTGCATAAAAATATAATCCCCCATTTTCCTACAGCATTTCGAACAAAGTTCCACTTAAAAACGAACTGATACGAGTGATACATTCACGTAGACATGCCAACTAAACATGACCGACAACCTGCTTCGCTGAGAATGCCAATTTGGCTACCATTTTATGGCTTTGAGATCCGGATTGCGGTCATTCCTTATCATTATTATTATTAATACGTTTATTGCACATAAGTAAAAAATACAATGGCAACGTGGCGGACTTAATGCCATAAGCATTTTCATTGTGACCACAAAATAATTGCACTTACTCTGAAAATAACAGTTTTTAGTGCAGCCAGCCTTCTGCATGTTGTTCTTCACAATCTCGTGGACCGACATTGCAGGCATCCTTATCTCGGAGCGTGAGACTCCACACAAACGATGAATTATTGCGTGTCATCAATTACTGGACAGACACGACGCTCGTTCGTATCACAGTACGCTGCGTGTTTACAGTACCCATGTGTTGCTCGACTCTACACGCTATAGAGATAGCTCAGCTTACACTGGTGACTTCCACTAGTCTAAAGAGGGCCATGTTATATTGAACTTTTGTTAGATTCCTCATGCTACGCTCGTTTCACGTTCACAGGGCCCCGGTTCCTTAAATATGTAGAGTTTAGGTAGCATGTTTCGTTTTTTGTCACTATAGTAATCAAAAGTGCGAGACATTTTTGTTAAGTATTCAGAAAAATGTGTTTTCTTTTGTTCATTTCGGGACCCTTACATAACGGAAGTCCAACTTACACTTATGTATATATATATATATATATATATATATTACATCTCACTGTAGGGCACAGGCTTTCTCTCAGGAATAGAGTATGGGCTTAATGACCACGCGTTACCCACCGCGGATTGGCGATTTCAAGCGCTGAGGTATCTATATGAATACCTCAAACACTCAGGCTTCCTCACGATATTTTCCTTCACGGTTACCGAGTGGAATTGCTACTATAACTTCACAAATGTCAAACAAAGTCAAGACAACACAAAGTCAATAGGTACATGCCCGTACTGGGAATCGAACCTGGGTCTCTCGCTTACACTTGGTCGGTTTTTATTATTTTTTGTAATACTATAGGTTAAGATTAGTACTTTTATACGTACATACATATACAAACTCACGCCTGTATCCCAGAGGGGTAGGCTGAGACCAGGGACTGCCACTTGCCACGATCCTGAGAGATCACTTTCGCTTCCTCAACATTCATTCTCATTCATACTTGTATGTATTACCGTTTTTCGTTACCGATCAATGGAACGACCAAGTGTAAGTTGGACTTCCATTAAGGGTCCCGGGTCCAGGGTGCGTCTATAGGCACCCATTTTTTTATTTTGGGCTAAATGAAGCGCTTACTACCAAGATAGAGGCCATTGGTTCGATTCCCACTGGGGGCCGCCGTAAATTTATACAACTGGCCTCAGTCTAGGTGTAATTCCATATTGTTGATGTCCTTGCCTGGTTACCATAGCACAAGTTCCTAGTTTGGGACCAGGGCCTAGATTCTGTTAATGCATTGTAGTAACATGACAACTGCATGAACATGGCGGTTTTCATTTCATGGCTGCTTTAAGTCTACGCGGGCACACCCATCAAACCTTCTAGGCGTCAATGGTACGAAAAAACACGTCACGTGACCCGACAGTATACCTGTCATTATACTACAATGCACTAACAGAATCGAGGCCCTGGTCAAGCGATTGTGTTGTGTGGATTTTTTTATTAATATTATAAATAAAACATATTCTCTAATAATTTCAACGTATAATTACGGTTAATGAGATACAGACCTCCAAAGGTAAGACAGTCAGACAGCGTATAGGGCACCGTCGTTGGCGCCCTTCGGGTACGGAACCCTAAAATAGAAATATCAATGTCTTCATGTCGAACAGAACAAAACTTCCAGCCTCAGTGTGAAATTCAGCACAAGGGCGCTAAGGTCCTTTTTGTTCTAATTATAAAAGGGGGACCCATATAAAGATTCTCTAAATAATTAATTAGATTGGCACTAATAACTAAATTGTATCAGCAGAGGGAAAGATTAAAAGTACCCGAAACGTTGTTGAAGCGAAAGAGATCTGTCAGGATCGTGGCAAGTGACAGACCCTGGTTTATGCCTACCCCTCCGAGGTACAGGCGTGAGTTTATGTTATGTTATGCCGTCACTAACATGGTAGTGTTACTTTGCTTTGTGAATTGTTTTGATGGCTCAGTGGTATAGTGTCAAGATCCTGGTACGGAGGATCCCGGTTCGGTCCCCGACTACCTATTCATTTTAAAGTCAATAGAAGTAACATTCAAGGTTAACTTACCCCCGGTTTCTCGTACACTAACAAGCTGTTAATCTACTGTTAACAGCTGTCAGTGGTTTTTTTTTGTATGCACTTTGGTCAATTGACAGCTGTTAACAGTAGATTAACAGCGTGTTAGTGTACGAGAAACTGGGGTTTAGCAATTTTACAGATGACATGTTTATAGTTACTTACAATTCGTAAAATTATAGTAAACTATTTATTTTAGAGATAATAAGTGTTGAAAAATAGTACATTTAAACATATTCATTGTAGTAGAAACATTGAGTTCGATACTAAAAGAGATCTTGTTAGGGCGACTGGGGATAAGTCACTGGATAAATACTTCATCATCATCAGCCATTTGACGCCCACTGCAGGACATAGGCCTCCCTCATGGTTTCCATGACCATGAGGGGTTTTGCCATAATCGCCACGTTTAGTATACGGGTTGGCGATCGCAGTATCCGGTTGGAATCTCAGGAAGACGCTGCTGCCCGTCTCCTGGTAATTGGTTTCCCTAGTCGCCTTCTACGACATCCACGGAAGGAAATGAAGTGACGCTATTCTTAATCCGGCGCCACACGGGAAATGGACAGAAAATAAATACTTATCCAAGGATAAACGAATAACAGGATTAACAGGATTCTCAGTCATACAATTTTCCTACGGACAGCTCTGCAAATGTACTAGACGTTTTTGGGCTTATTCAATGGATAGAGCTTACCCATGGATAAGCTGACAGATAGTGCTGTCAGTTAGCGTTGGTGCAAGCCAGCCTAAGGGTAAACCTGTCGTATGCTCGACGATAGAAGAATGACTTGGCAAGAAAAATATGGCAATCACGCATTGCGTGTCCAAATCCATTTTATTCCCCTACCTAAGCATGGAACTTTCTTCTGACGTATCTTCTTACTTTAGTCGCTCCATCCATCGCCCAAATAATATATTATCAAGCGTCATGTCTTTTTACCCGACTGCGGCCGACCCCAAAAGGAGGGTAATGTGGTTGGTTCGTATGTACGTATGTAATAACTCCTTATGAGGGAACATAGAATCGAATCGATTGATAATCCTTTTTTTTATGTAGCATATATACGTTCCACTGCAGGGACTACAGGTCTTCTCTCAGAGAGAGACTATAGGCTTAATTGTAAAGCGTGCCCACCACGGATTAGCAATTTCAAGCGCTGAGGTATGTGAATACCCCAGACACTCAGGTTTTCTCACGAGGTTTTCCTTCACTATAAGTCATTGATACATGCTGGGATTTGAACCTACAACCTCCCCAATGAGAAGCCGGCGTTCTACGGCTCCGCAACCGGTTTTTTTTTCAAGGAAAGTAAATACTTTTCCAACCTCCTTCAGATGTACCCACTTGGTACCTACTAAACAGTCTACCCAAAGAGACGTTCCAACCGACCGTCCTAAGGCCTACATTTGAGCCGCGAATTGTCGCTGATAGAATTCCCGCACAAAAGTTCAGCTCTTGTACCGCGATGATTAATGCTCGGCGCGTTTCCACCATTAGTTTTAGTTGAACCTGTCATTCGCATTGTTGTCGCTTTTACGCGCCACTCACCAGTCTTACAAAATATTGTTAACAGAAGATCGGCGGAAAAGAGGACGTGAAAAATATTACTCCATGCTAGGTACAGTCGATAGTACATAAACCTTACCTTTTGCTTGCAAAGTCGCCCGTAATACAACAGTGCACACGTGTAAAGGTTGATGTTCTGTCGACTGTACTGCTGTAGTATGGTAGCATAAGTAAATTACTAGTTATAAGCCTGTTACAGCGCATAACGCTGAGTAAGCAACTAACCCACTTGTATAAACACACATGCATCTCTAATAAACGTCTTAGTGTCTGCTGGTACTACAACACAGGCCGTTTGACTTTATATCCCGTCTCCCTGCCCGTTCACCACTAGCATCCCTTCAACCTTCATCATATTACAGTGCCCCCATGTACTGCCTATCATCGCAGGTAAGGAAAGAGTGGAAGAATGTACGATGTACAAGTCTCTGAGAGTCCATATTCGCGTTTCTTGTCTAGTAGAGAGGAGAAAGGCTGAGACAAAGTGTTCAACTACTAGTGTTAGCGGATATTCTGGATCTACATATTTCACAACAAACGGCCCAAAGAACTAGAATAGAAAATTATATCTGAAAATACAAAACAAATGGTTCATCGGGACAGAAATGTTTCGTTGTTCAGTTTTTGCGACTAAGCCACGTTACCTACTTAGCTTTCTTAGCTTTTCAGAAAATAACAAAATGTGTACAAAAAACAGACAAGTGCGAGTCAGACTAACGCTCTGAGGATTCCGTACATAATACATTATCTTTGTCGTACTTAGCAAAACTCACTCATACTTAGATACATTTCATCATCATCATCATCAGCCATTTAACGCCCACTGCAGGACATTGGCCTCCTTCGTGGTTTTCATAATCATGAAGGGTTTTGCCATAATCGCCACGCTTGGCAGGCGGGTTGGCGATCGCAGTATGCCGTTGGAATCTCAGGAAGACGCTGCTGCCCATCTCCTGGTAATTGATTTCCTTAGTCGCCTTTTACGACATCCATGGAAGGAAATGGAGTGACGCTATTCTTAATCCAGCGCCACACGGAGATACATTTAGTTTATTAGAAAAAAAATCTTAAAAACATGTTAGTTTATAATCGCTAATGTAGCTATCTGTAACTTAGTTCTTAAGTGTATACAATTTTAATTACTTAATCCTCCAATTTTTTCTATCGAATGAAGTGTTTCTCAATAATTGGAGAATAATAATAATCATCATCATCATTCAGCCACAAGAAGTCCACTGCTGGACATAGGCCTCCTCCATGGATTTCCAAAAAGACCGGTTGGAAGCGGCCTGCATCCAGCGTCTTCCTGCCACTTGAATGACGTCATCTGTCCATCTTGTGGCTGGTCGTCCCACGCTGCGCTTGCCGATATGTGGTCTCCATTCGAGAACTTTTCGGCCCCATCGGCCATCAGTTCTGCGTGCTATGTGCCCCGCCCACTGCCACTTCAACTTACTAATCCGCTGGGCTATGTCGACGACTTTCGTTCGTCTACGGATCTCATCATTTCTGATTCGATCTCGTAGAGAAATTCCGAGCATAGCCCTTTCCATAGCTCGTTGCGTGACCTTGAGCCTTCTTATGAGGCCCATAGTGAGAGACCACGTTTCAGTGCCATAAGTCATCACTGGTAACACACACTGGTTGTATAATTTTGTCTTGAGCGATTGAGGTATATTAGACGAAAAGACTTTTCTAAGTTTCCCGAAAGCTGCCCAGCCGAGTTGGATTCGACGATTGACCTCTTTCACGAAGTTGGACCGGCCTAGTTGGATTGTTTGTCCTAAGTAGACGTATTCGTCTACAACTTCGAGAGTCGTGTTCCCCAATGTTATTGGGGTGGGCACAACACGAGCGTTCGACATGACCTTCGTTTTGTCCATGTTCATTTTAAGGCCCACACGTTGGGAAACTCGACTGAGGTCGTCGAGCATTATGCCGAGGTCTTCCATCGTTTCTGCCATGACTACTATATCGTCGGCAAATCGAAGGTGCGTGATGTATTCGCCATTGATATTGATGCCGCGTCCCTGCCATTCCAGAAGCTTGAAGGCATCTTCCAGTGCGTTCGTGAACAGTTTCGGAGAGATAACGTCTCCCTGTCTCACGCCTCTTCTCAATGGAATTGCCTCCGAATTCTGCTCCTGTACTCGGACCGACATGGTGGCGCTGTTGTACAAGCACTTCAGCACCTCGATATACCGATAGTCAATACGGCAACGCTGGAGAGACTCGAGCACTGCCCATGTCTCGATCGAATCGAAGGCTTTCTCATAGTCCACAAACGCTAAGCAGAATGGCAAATAATAATAATAACATGAATAAAAACCTGGCACGAATTTTGTATATTTGCAAGCTCACATTCACCCTTCAGAAATTAAAGTAGCTTCAGAAGATCCTCGCGGCAGACAATAACGTAGCACATTATTAAGCAGTCACGATGAAGATGAAGCGGGTATTAAAATATTTATGGCTCGTTATAATTTACTTGGCTGATAAGCTCACTGAAGTCTCCAAGTACCTCCTACTTTGTTTATTATTTAACAGATTATGTAAGTAGGCTCAGTTTTTTAACATCCATATTTGCTCTCTGTTACGAGTGGGAAGTCCGGGCAGAGCGGACACCTTTGGCGGGTTATAGGTAGAGAATGGACAAAACAATAAAACGGTGACCGAGTATGTCTAAAATTTGCAAATAGTTCTTTCGTTCTACGACTCTTGAAATATACATATTTTTTTTTTATTATATTAATGAATTTTCACGTTTTCTTTTGTAGTTTCATACGTTTAATACAGCCTTGGATGCCCGTTTAAATATGAAACATTTCGTGCAGTTAACATTATCGTTGAATGGGAAATCGTTCAATATCTTGGTAATGTTTGAAGACAATGGAGAAAAAAACTCATAGGCGATAAGTTAATATGTTGTGCATTTTAGGGTTACCTATAAAATGCGCACACAAATTTTGTGCAAAAAATCCTTACAAAGCATAAGTGAGTCTCAAGAAAATATCTTTGAAAATGTATCCCTAAGCTCCTAGGAATACAAGACATAAGCGAGTATAAACCAGTATATAGGCTAGCTTATTTCTACAGAAAAAAATCCAGCCGTCGTGAAATTATAATTTTCAGCGTTTTACTTTATTTTACTTTATACTTTATTGCACACGAAAAACAGTACAGGAAATCTGACAACACGAAATTACATTTACAAAGGCGACCTTATCTCTGTGAGAGATCTTTTGTCTCGATAATATTTTTTATTTTTATTTTTTTCCCTTATAGGGATATTAAAAAACCGGCCAAGTGCGAGTCGGACTCGCGCACGAAGGGTTCCGTACCATTATCTATACAACATTAGACAAATATCGAATTTGATAACAGTGCCTTCTACAGAAACCAACAGAAGCGTCTAACATTGACATTTAACGACATGACATCGGCGCTGTGAAAGTTACATAGATGGCCGCTAGATGGCGAGTGCTGTCTTTAGACAACGGTTGTTGCATGGGAGCCCCCTCAAATATTTATTTTATTCTGTTTTTTTAGTATTTGTTGTTATAGCGGCAACAGAAATACATCATCTGTGAAAATTTCAACTGCCTAGCTATCACGGTTCATGAGATACAGCCTGGTGACAGACAGATAAATAGACGGGCAGTGAAGTCCCGTTAGGCTTTCTTCGGGTACGGAACCCCAAAAAATGGTTACTGGCTCCCAAACTAGGATTCCCTGTGCTATGGGTAGCCCAAAATTAAAAAACATTGTCATATTATTATCCCAAAACAACATATAAAAAATCATAAACATTATATGTTAAGGACTTAGTAGATTATTTTGTTGTTCAGTATAATAGCTTTCGGGCTACGTGTCGGTCTTTTGGTATTACGTCTAATCACCATGCCAGGAGTCGTGGACTCGATCCCCACTGGAGGCCGCCGTATACATGGCCTCAGTCTAGGTGTAGCAAAGGCCCTAGTTTGGGACCAGGACAATGATTGTATTGTGTGGAAGTTATTATTGTTGCTGTTTTAACTCCATCACCTGTGGATTTCGGTAAAACCTCCTCATCGGTTTTCTTCCTACATGTCTCGATATAGCGTCCCACATGTCATTTGTATTTGCGTATTGAATGAGTCGGTTTTTTTATTGCCGGAGGCAGTATCAGCCCCTAATGAAATTCACAATCATGGCCGAAGGGTCCCACCCCGCGTCCCCGGCTGAGCCAGCTCGCTTTTCATCTCTCAGATAAATTTTAAATTAAATTAGATTAGATTAGCTTTGGCCCGAATCCGAAACCGGAGATTTTTATTATTATTAAATTTGCATTGACAGTATAATTAACTCTGGAAGGTCGAGTACGAGTTCTTTCAGTTTTCAGTTTAGATTAGTCATTTTAATGAGTTTGATGTACACACACAGCTACACATTTAACGGGTCTAATCGCTATAGTTTGTTAGTTTAGTTTTCTTTTTGTTCATTTTGTTTGATGGAGACTAAATAGACGAACCTTACCTAAAGCATTGGACAAACAATTTAAAAGTACAACTCGCGTAACAAATTTGTACCCTGTTAGCAGAGTTTAATTTCGGCCAACATGGCAGCCGGTATTCGAGCCGAGTGGTATGTAGCAACGGTGTACGCTACACAGTGTACATAAAAATATAAACTCGTCTCGGCTAGCGTCCATTCGATCTGGGCTGCATCGCATCGGCTTTTGTGTGGACACCGCGACCTCGCCGAATCAGATTGCCCGCATCCAGATTGCACTGGATTACAAACCGATGAAAAATTCCACCCTGTAGAGAGATAGAAAATCGCAAATTGAATAGAAACGTAGTTGGAAACGGACGTACGAGCTGCGCTTTGTTCTCTATTGCCTTTTGCATGCGCGCGGACGTTGCATGCTAATGAGCTTAGTGTCCTAACGAAATTTCCCGGTCGTTTTTGTTTTCAGTTTTTTCGTGCTTATTTGCTAATGAAAACACGCTATTGATGAGAGCTTTGTTGCTAAGCAATAAACTCCTCGGACTCCACATACAGTGCAATTTCATACCGACACGATAATTTGTCACGTCGATTGCAATAAGGCGTGTAGCATGCGGCATTGTGTTCGCGTACAATACATAGCCGCATACTACAAGACGTCCCACACTGCACGATTTATTTGCTCCCCGCACATTCGCCGCGTGAGGGACGCTATATGGAGACGTATTACATCCCAGGACTTATCGCTTAGCTTAGTACAGTGAAGGTATCCCCAACGCTGATAAATCTACGCCGATAAGCGACCGTGTGTAACGACCTTAACGTTACTACATGTAGGCAATTTTCCGTTGAGTTTTCTTGAAGATCCGTCCTCGTATTTCTCTCAAATTAATTACTCAATTTCTCCATCCTGCCAATTAGTGATAGGATTACACTCCGTGATTATTTTAATTAATGTAAAGTCAATTACTCCTAATTTTGAAGACAATTCTGAAGTTGAGAAAGATGTTTTGCAGCGAGAGAGAGGAAGAGTTGGAGTGTTCCCATATTGAAAAAACCGGCCAAGTGCGAGTCAGACTCGCGCAGGAAGGGTTCCGTACCATTATCTTTAAAACATTAGACACAAAGATCGAGAAAAAACGGCAATCTCGTTTTTTGTTTGGGAGCCCTCCTTAAATATTTCTTTATTTTAATTAAATTATTTTGTTTTGAAGCGAATATAGAACTAAATATTGTCTGAATATTTCAAGCGTCTACCTGTTGCTGTTCTTAATATCGAGCAAGAAACGGCAAAAAAGAAATCGGACCTCCCTCTGTCTTGGTATTCCAGCGTGCTACCGCTAGCTAGATCATCGGGGCAGTCAGTCATATTGCCTAGTTACGCGCACCAAATCCAGAGCGATTCCAATCGTCAAATTCTATACAAATTTAAAAGTTAGACGATTGGAATCGCTCAGGATTTGGTGCGCGTAATACAGGGGCTGATACCGCGTTTCTGTGCTTAGGGGCTCCATGCAGTAGCACTAGCACCACCAATGAAAAAAAAAAAACATATATTTTTTTCAAGAAATCTATCTCAATCATAGTATTTTAAGGTTAACACGGGCATTAGACATAATAAAAAATGAATTGGCACGGATGTTTACTCGTTTATTTTAATTTTAATTTCAATATTGATTATATTTTGACATAACATAACATAAGATAAACTCACGCCTGTATCCCAGAGGGGTAGGCAGACACCAGGAACTGCCACTTGCTACGATCCTGACAGATCACTTTCGCTTCCTCAACATTAGCAAAGGGCAAGATAAATAGTACCCGAAACCAGCGTGCAACGACTAATTATATTTTGAGTTTATATAAAATAATTGCTTTGTAGATTGAATTTAATTTCAATAACTAATAATCAATATACTTGAGTATATATAAAATATTTGTTTTGCCAATTTAGGATGAAACATTCGCCAAAAATAAATTTTGGAACGTAAATTAATAATTCTTTTTTGTATTTTTTGCCGAATGTAGTAAACTATCAGATAATACTTTCAAAAATACGCGTGTTAGCTCAGTCTACCGAGACTACGGGACTTACAAAAGTATCAAAACGTCGGAAAATTTAAAAAGGGAAAAAAACTAATAATATGCCGTACCCAAAGGGTAAGGGACCATATTACTAAGACTGCGCTGTCCGTCCGTCCGTCCGTCTGTCAGCAGGCTATGTATCTCATGAACCGTGATAGTTAGACAGTTGAAATTTTCACATATGATGTATTTCTGTTGCCGCTTAACAACAAATACTAAAAACAGAATAAAATAAATATTAAGGGGGCTCCCATGCAACAAACGTAATTTTTTGCCGTTCTTTGCTCGACATTAATAACGGCAATAGGTAGACGCTTCCAATATTCAAATGTTGTATAGATAATGATACGGAACCCTTCGTGCACGAGTGCGACTCACACTTGGCAGGTTTTTTAATATCCATGGCCGACCAAAAACGGCTGTTTTCCCCAGCCAGTTTTGCGTTAGTCCAAGGTCCTTGATCCTAGGTTTTCAAAAATCACTATTAACATGTTTGAGAGATTGGTCTAACACTTTCACGAAAACGTCAAGTGAAAAAAGGTTTGACTTTTTTCCACTGTCGGCGCCTGTGTTACTGCGAGGAGCCCCTTAAGACTTTTATTAAGTCGCATAAATGTCTCGCTTAAACTTTCTTTTTCTAAACTATTTTTAATTTAACAAGGAGTACCCCGGAGTAAGACGTTGCTAAAGTAATGCCCCGGCAGATACAGGTATTATCGTGTCGACAGGAACACATTTGTTATTGCAATATTACGGTTATTTAATAGTCTGTGATATATAACTGGAGCATCGCGGGCTGCTCGCAAACAGGATTAAAAATAGGAAAACGGATGGAGTTTCATAACGTGTTCTCTTTGCATCTACTTCTACTGAAGTGAGAAGTATATCTGTATGAACACGTTACTTCAGTCAGCTGAACTATTTCCTTACTTTTGAAGTGAAAAGTTCTTTAGGCGAACTTCTTCTCGGGTCGGTGATGCTAAATCGGATTTACCCGGCTCCAGTAGAGTTCAAACGCTCGATTCGGTGACGTTAAATCGAATATACTCGGTTCCAGTTGAGTTCAAACGCTCGGGTCGGTGACGCTGAATCGGACATACTCGGCTCCAGTCGGTGACGCTGAATCGCGTATACTCGGCTTCAGTAGTCACCAGCATTTAGAAAATCAGATATGTTTTGGCTTCTGTTGCGTGATAATAAGCACACACTTTTTTTTTGAGACTGTTGCACTCGGGAGAATGGTAATGCAGGTAGTTTATAATATGAAAATGCTGAGTAGCAAAATGGCCACAAGCACATGACAATAGGGGTAATATGTGGCCCGCTTTGTCGACGAGTTCGCTATTCGTCGCCTATGTCACACCCAATAAACAGTTCGTGAAATCGTTTATACTCAATCAGCTCGGACCTTTTGTAATACCGGTTTCAAGCTAACTTACGTATAAATTATGCATTATTTATATGCAGAGAGTCGAGATACCTGACAAAAATTAAATAGACTCAAAAATTTTCGAATTCACGAAAAACTAGCGATAGTAAACCAACCGACCAACATCCTTCATTCCACCACTGATCAATAGTGCTCGCTACGTGAAAGTCAAAAGGGAAGGGGACTGTGAAGGGCATGCGAGGAGATGCGCGAGACGACGCATGTAAATAGGGTTGCATGAGCTGGATATTGTAAAATATGATTGATAGAGCACATCCACCGCTGCGCTGCTGAAAGAATGCATAATATTTGAATAGTTTACAAAATATGTTCTTAAAATAGGTAACCTCTTTGGTTATATCGACTGGATAGCTTGGGAGGAAAATCGGTTGATAGTATTATATGTCTATGACTAACTGACAGCCCCCTATGGTGGGGATGACTCAGAGAGGTAACACCTACCCACGTAGCCATTTACTGTGAGAGCAACGCACCGCCATCATTGGGAAGCTGGACCTTTTCAGGAGGAGAGCAGTAACATCAGAGGCCTAATTATAATATGCGACTCAAATCCTGTAGGAATCCTGACGTCTGCGATAGCAATTAGTATTCAACTTGACTTTACCTCTGGTATTCTGAAAATACATAGACTGGCTGAAATAGTTTTACAGCCTTGCTACTAATAATAACCCAAATATGAGGCTACTGCTAGGGGCATGGGGCATATTGTATAAGGCAGAATAATTTTTTAATTAACCTTACTTATCTAGCAGTACCTTATGGCAAACCCTCTGCTAAACACCCTGTATATATAAATATTGACGGAAACCACTATCTGACAGACAGCAGAGCTGTTAAAAATCAACAGTAGAACGCCTCTGGCTGCAAACCAATAATAGTCGCAGCACGCTCTATTCTAGCCAAATATCGCCCTGCAAAGTAGCTCTTTCTTCCACAAACACTTGCATGAAACAATAAATATAGAGGCAGCTCCCTTCTCTCCGGTAGATCTCCCATAATGGCTATCAGTCGCGAAAACAAACGCCCGCCGGCGCCCCATGTAGCGGAAGAGATAAAACGCGCTCCTGACTACCCGATACTACAAGATAAACTCAGGATAGTCGAGAGCTGTCATGAGCTGTAGTTGCGCACTTGCCGATACCACGCTACAATCCTTGCACTTGCTGTCTCGAGAATTTGGCGGTTTAAGCACGATGTTGCTTACGTAGTCGGCAACATCGTGCTTAAACCGCTTACGCAAGTTGGACTCGCCCACGGAGGGTTCCGTACAAATTTGTAGGTACTTACATATTACAAATAGTTCAGGAATTGAGTCTCGCAGTTTTTCTGAGCATTTCCTGAACTTCAAGGATGAAATTTTTTGTGATTTAATTACACATGTATAGTTTTCAGATTTTGCTCTATATTTGATACGGCAATATTACTTCCCAAATTTCATAGTTCTAGGTCAGCGGAAATTACCCTCTAAGTTTTGATTCCCTTGAGTGTGTCGAAATATACGTAACTTTTTTCTTACGTCAACTCAGAAGTTTTATTTTTTCACAGCTTTAAGGGACTGTAGAGTTGAATATATCGTTTCGTTCATGTAGGTATTGTTCCCGAGATAAAGGGCCTTCACAGACAGATGGATGGACGGACGGATAAGAAAGTGATCTTATGTGGGTTCTTTTTGAGGTACGGAATCCTAAAAACGAGATAGCGCTAGTCGATAGGCCATCACTTGGTCAAACGTTTCGCTCCGCACGATTTTTAGATTTTTATTTCTAGTTAATTACAATATTACTTAATAATAGTGAAAGAAAACATTGCACTTAACATCAACAATCTGCGGTGGGTGCGCACACAGATTAACCACATAGGTGCTATCGTCATAGACCTTCGCACCGCGGACTAGCGATGTTAACTGCAATTTTCCTTCACAATTATTGAGTGGTATTGTAATTAACAACAAATAAAAATCGCGCGAAGCGAAGCGGATAACCAAGAGATCTAAATAACTATCTATAATTGTAATGAACTACAAATTATATTTCCGTGTGGCGCCGGAATAAGAATAGTCACTCCTTTTCCTTCCGTGGATATCGTAGAAGGCGACTAAGGGAATCAATTACCAGGAGACGGGCAGCAGCGTCTTCCTGAGATTCCAACCGCATACTGCGATCGCCAACCCGCCTGCCAAGCGTGGCGATTATGGCAAACCCCTCATGGTTATAAAAACCACGAAGGAGGCCTATGTCCTACAGTGGGCGTCAAATGACTGATGATGATGACAAATTATATAAGGAAATCGCTTTTTTTATTGTGCAAAGCTTAAGCGCATTTCATATGTTCGTTCGTTTTTTCTTGCACATTTTTGTGCATATAATAATTATAGTTATTACAGGAATTATCCTTGTATCGAGCTCGATGCACATGAGTCAAAATCTAGCTCTCGGTGTTGTGTGTCCCGCTTAGGCAACCCTCTGTACGTAGTAAAAAACTCCCTCTGCCCTTTGAGCATCAAGAATACCGCTAAAGAATATGGCAGTTCTGTTTTGTCATGTCTAACTTCAAACGTTTATCGGGTTCAAGATCACATAGATCCCTAGGGCCCTGACATTGTTCTAGTTTAAGTTTTCTGTATGGGGTAGACAGGCACCATACCTTCCCATAATACAATCCCGTGAAATAATATATAACTGTTATTTAGCACTTTTATTTTTCTTCACTTGACAGGTTTTAGGTAAAATTACTCCTGTTTATGTATTTTTTAGTAACAAAGTCTTAATCAAGTAGACTTCACCTCAAATATACTACCTAGTGTACTGCTAAGATATCTAACTTAGAAAACCAAATATCTTTGAATTTCTTTGGAAGTCTAACGATGCACAAAGCACAACAACTGTAACTAGATTCCGAATTAACCGAATCTCGATTAATCGATTGCTACACGTTTACACAACGCAAGTTAACAACAAGTTAGTTATCGCGGAGTTAGTTGCTCGCAGGCAACCACAGACACGCTACCTGCTAGACTACGCATAGGATGATCCTTGAAAAAGTGTGCCTAACATGCCTGTGTTATCCCTCAGTCTGGGTGTATTTCTATGTTTGTGATGTCCTTGCCTGGTTACCATAGCACATTGTATCCTAATTTGGAACCAGGGTAAGTGATTGTGTTGAGGGGAAGGTATTTATTATTACTATTATTAATACTGGTGACTCAGCAAACGCTGTTTTGTCATATTAATTAGCATACCACCCATTCTCAGACCTATCAAATATACACAAAAAAATTCATAAAAAACGGTGAAGCCGTTTCGGAGGAGTTCGAAAACAGACACCGTGATTTTTATATTGGATAGTGTGTATGCTAGGTATTTATGTTGGTGTTTGAATTTTATTATATTATTATTGTGGTCTATGTCTATGGTCTATGTAATGTGTAATGGTAATTAATGATTATATAGATGGGTCATTCTATTAACGAAGTACTGATTAATGTGTTTGCGTGGAATTCGGATAAAAATATTCTGACATGGAGTTAATTCTACAGTGTGTAAAAAATCCTGTTGTCTATCCAAAAACGAAGAGTGTTACCCGTTAATACACACAATTTTGACTAAAATTCTCAGCCGTTCCTTAATTTCAATATCGTAGATGGTAAGTTTAATATGGGCCAGCTGTTTTTTTTTCCTATCTTGAAGTTGCCACTATCGGAAAACTTGTGAAATCTTGATAAAAAGTAAAATTGTATGAATGAATGGGTAAAGATCCCGGTTTTCTTATAGATATGGAGATTTTGTTATGCTCTGTATTATTCAAAACTTCATGTAAGTCTGACTAGCCTTCACTTTTCAAACATTTGGTTAGGATTTTAATGGCATTCAATTCAGGGTTCAAACTTACGTCGCGTGCAAGACAAGGTCTCCTATCCGAGACAGATAGAGCGTGTGTATATTTAAACAAATAAGCCGTCGGCTGTATACACTTATGTACGGCTTTCTGTGGGAATGGAAACCACTCATATAGATACATAGAATATTCTTTATTGTACACTGAGAAAAAAATACAGTACTTATTGATGTATTGATAGACTAACCGACGTAACTCTAAACCAACAATGCAGTCATTATACTATCACTGCCGCGTCTATTAGGACGTACAGTCTGTGCCAGCAACGGATATTGTGTTCAAGTTTCCTATAGAGTTACTGCTTCACGCTATGAGCAAGTTTCCTTTGCTAACTATCGTTGGGGGATCATTGTTTGAGTTGGGCGCGTCAGCGTTTACTGCTGCCGGCTTCCGTCACTGTGAGCAACGGCAAACTGAGTAGGGAAAATTGATAAGTACGATAGACATATTCGTCATGGTTACAATGTCCACTAAAAAACGAATTAAAAGTCGAACGAATTCGAAGTTACCCTGTACATAAACAATTTTTTTTTTTTCATATATTCACAATTTTATTTTTATATAAGGGGAAATGTAATATAGGGTGTAACAAAAGATAAAAAGAAGAATAGATAAAGTGTCTAGGCGGTCGAGTCAAGGTAGAGCCACGATGTTTCAAGGCCTAAGGAAGTTTAGGTTTCTCTAAGTACACGAAAATAAACGCAATATATCAGGACAAGCCGATAACAACATCGTAGCGGAGTAGCCGCGAGAGCATCGCTAAGCAGATTCGAGGGCGTATCACGAACTAAGCGCATCAATAGAAAAACTTAGGGCAATTACATTTTACCAATAAATAGTCGAGATTAGACCCGTTTATTATACACGCTGCTTTGTGGGTGGTCTGAAAACCGCGGTTATGTAATTGGTAATTAAAAATTGAATCTATTTACACAATTACTTTCAAGTACAGACGTAAACAAAAAGAAATAGTTGGGAAATCTTGATTCGAGTTGAGAAATCTTGTTTAAAAAAATGCGTGAACAGTACCGTCTCTCCGTCTCGCAGAACAATGACCCGAGACCCTCGGCACGCACGCACCGCTCTGGATGGCTACTAATGCTTCTAAAAGATTCGAGTAATGTCAAATTATCTCTGAAAAGTGCGTTTTTTTTAAAAAGCAAACTAGCGTATTCGATAGCTATTGTCAAGCACGTTTATTTTGCTGTCTTTCAAACCACCCAAAATTAATGCAGCATAACAACGCCTTTGTCGTCTGAAAACGGCCAAGTGCGAGTCAGACTTGCTTACCAACCGAGGGATCCACGGTTCACGAGAAGCCAGTATCGAAGAATTTTTTATTTTATTTTTTTATGCATCCACAAATTAAGGGTTTTGAATTTTTAGGGTTCCGTACCCGAAGGGCTAAACGAGACCCTATTACTCTGCCTCCGCTGTCTGTCTTCTATCCGTCCATCTGACCTTTAAAGGGCTCTATCTTTAGAACCGTAATAGGTAGCCAGTTGAAATTTTCACAGAATATGTGTTATTACGGCGGATTACATACAATACAACCGTATTTTTGTTTATGCTCTATCGTAAAAACCGTAATACATACAGGCATCAATCTTGGCTTGGCTTGCTTGATAGAATATTCTAACGACAAATAATAAAAAACGGGCAAGCGTAAGTACGGAGCCCTCTGTGCGTGAGCCCGACTCGCACTTGGCCGGTTTTTCGCTTAGTCGTGCTGTCAGACAAAGCTCCATCTCAAATATGCGATGTAAACGGCTGTATCTTTCGTTGAATTCGAAGTTTGATTTTATCACAGCTCCGAGGGATTGCAGGTTTGAGCATTTGATATTAATTTTTGACTTGACACCTTCGCGCGTTCTTGAGAGAAAGAGACTAACCAGACAGGGACATAAGGGTTTCGTTTCTTTTTCTTTTGAGGTACAGAACCCTGAAAAGGGTAGAACACTTTATTGTACACACGCTTTTAGGGTCGCTCACTTGCGGCACGATTTAATTATTTCATTCATTCGCACGAGTTTGCGGGTAAGTGCCCGCAAATGTGTTCAGTTCCTTAGGAACCTTACAGCAAGTTGCACATCCAAGTTTACTTTCAGAATTTTACTTTATTTAAGGCCAAGCCCGTAGGTTCCAAACATGTTTTTTCCTTTTCAAGTTACTTCATCAATAACCTGCCTTGAATACACTTGATATTCGAGTGCATTGGTGTTGTGCTTCGGTATTTTCAGGGCACAAGCACTTTGAACCTACTTTTCGTGTTTATTAACATGCATGGCAGTGTAGACATTACATGAAATTGGTTCTGCGAGAGGCCCTCAGGCCAAACACTTGACTTTTCTCGCTCCTTATATTAGTTTTCCAGCCGTGGCCCTGAAGCCGACGAAAAAGTTCATCATTGCGAAAGTTCCAGGGAGGAAGGGAGCATGCCTTGCTAAAGAACACATACCTACCTTTATTATTACCGATCAAGACTTCGTAAGCAGACATATTTGACACTAACGGTGTTATTTAACCCCCCAGTCCCGACCTTCAAAATAACAATTGAAAACCATTCTTTTAAAAAAACACAATTGCTCTAAAACACTCCTCAACTGTAGTTTAAATAGTCTATAAAGCCGTTCCCTTTAGCACAAACTATTTAATTGCTATTTCCTTCCGTGGATGTCGTAGAAGGCGACTAAGGAAATACATTACCAGGAGACGGGCAGCAGCGTCTTCCTGAGATTCCAACCGCATACTGCGATCGCCAACCCGCCTGCCAAGCGTGGCGATTATGGCAAAACCCTTCATGGTTTGTAAAACCACGAGGGAGGCCTATGTCCTGCAGTGGGCCTCAAATGGCTGATGATGATGATGATGATTTAATTGCATTTGAGAAATTGTTTTAAGGAATCGTGTTTTTATTAGAAAGACTGTTAAGATCTTTAAGAGCAGCATAAGTATACATACTGAACTGTTACTGTTACACTGTTACTTAAGGCGAGGTTTTCCAAGAGAAAATTGAAAATATATTTGTCTCTAGTTCACACGACATAGGCTATATGAATGAGCGAATTTTACTCGTACCTAGTTACTGTTTTTATAAATAAATAAAAAGGAATTACCCAAAAACGCGGTGCCTGTCAATATCATCACAAGGTTAGGCTGAAGACGAGCGTTGCCAGATACACCGCTTTTCTGCTTTTTACTCCGCTTTTTTAACAATGGCCTCTTTCCGCTTTTGGCCGTCGCGGTTCCACTTTTTTCAAAAATAAAAATAAACTTTTGTGACGAAAAGTCCCCCTGGGTTGAAAGCATTTTGATTCTTATACTAATAATAATACGAACTTATCTTACATACGTTTGTTGGATTCACAGATTACTGAAATTATGTTAGATTCCGTCTAGTGGTTGCCAACAGGGGAGGGCACAGAACCAAAGTGGTTAAAAACTTCCTTGAATTAGAACAGAATATGTTCTGTGGGGAGAGAGAGAAAACCATAAAACCACAACCGCTTTTTCAGTTTGAAGTCCCCGTTTTTAAACACAGCTACCGCATTATCAATCTCCCCATCTAGCAACACTGCTGAAGACTAAAACAGGCTGTTTTTTATTTAAAAAAACAAACACAAAATGTTAGGATGATCTGTACGCGCATTCCGTTATGAGATTATACTACGTTTGACTCGTTTCAGCTCAAATATTGAATTTAATTAAGTACTTCCATTCTAATGAAGACCAAGAGGTTTTACAGTCGACCGCTGATCAAACTTTTTATTTTTATCGCACCAATTTATTTTTTGGTTTCCGTACGTCAAAAGGAAAAAGGAAACCCTTATATCATCACTTTCTTGCCGTTCGTCTGTCTGTCTGTCCGTGCGGCAAAAGCGTAAAGGTAGACCTGCTGTCTTCTGTACAAGTATGTAAAAGTCGACTTGATGTCGACTGTAAAATGGGCTGAACTTTATCGGAAAATAGGCTTACTGGTTTACCTAAAAATAAGTAATTGTTGTAGAAATCAAAATAATTTATCGGTTAGTTTTCAGTTTTCTAATATTCGAGTATTTACTGTTATACAAGATACTATCCAGTATATACCTATGTCATCATCAGCCACTTGACGCCCACTGCAGGACATAGGCCTCCTTTGTGGTTTTCATAACCATGAGGGGTTTTGCCATAATCGCCACGCTTGGCAGGCGGGTTGGCGATCGCAGTATGCGGTTGGAATCTCAGGAAGACGCTGCTGCCCGTCTCCTGGTTAATTTAATTAATTAATTTCCTTAGTCGCCTTCTACGACATCCACGGAAGGAAAGGGAGTGACACTATTCTGAATCCGGCGCCACGCGGAATCCGGCGCCACGAGGAAATCCGGCGCCACGGTAGGTAAGTATACTTTCTTTGATTTACCAAGAATCCTCAAAATTAAACCTCGATAGCCAAATCATTTCTCAAAGCATTTTTGGGCTGCAATATGCGAAGAGGGTAAACCCTCGTCCTCTTATTCCAGAATTTTTATAATTTACTGAGCCGGCCGGATTGAATACCTACCTACTCCATTATTCGCCATCTGAAATCAGTTTAGCTAATTTTGCAGAGTAAGCCTGCTCTTGGTTCGAGGACGGACGACAAAAAAAAGGTTTTTTACGGTCTGGCTCCGTCTGCTTGTCTAGCATCTCAGATCTATTTTCTTCTACTTGAGCTCTAAAACACAATTATATTCGGGCAAGAATTAACAATAGCATTTATCCGAAAGCGATTTAACTCGAATAAAGTTGTTGAGGCTAAGACCGCCTGAAACAAATATAATAGCCACAACTTACATTGAGTAATTACGCTAATCTACACATAAGGCGCATAATATCGCCCACGATCATTATCACGGGGCACGAAACACGAAAGTTCCATTTTAACACCTTGAAACAACTTTCGCAATAGAACTTAGAGCGTGGAACAATTTAGTTGGTATCATTAGGTGGAATACGTGACCTCATAATTGAAAGGGACTTGCCTGAGACCGGGTCAACAAGGCACGCTGTGAAATGTGAATAATTTGTACCGTGTATAGTGTGGCCTTTCAGGTGTAATTGTGTACACGTAACTGGACGATACGCCGTCACATTGTTTCTGGGTAACCTAAATTGCTCGCTACGTTGCTAATAAATTACTACGCTGAATGTCTCGAGGCAGTAGCGCTCATGGAATATCTGTTGTATTTTTTAATTGCTTTCGTGAATTTCAAATGTGTCCAGGTTCTCTTTCTTTGAGATGTTTCCGTTTGATCTCTGATTAAGTCTTTTTGGTACGGGCCCACCTTTAAAAGCGATAGCCGACTCATTAAAAGTCCATTAGCTTTTTATGTTAGTAACAACGACTACACTGTAAAAGTATGTTTATGTCATATAATTTCTCAAAAAAAGTGATATCGAACAATACTTGTTGCTAAAGTATATGTAGCTTAATACCTGATTTCAACATGCATTTCAATGTGATACATTATTGCATGCACCAATAAAGTATTTATTTGTACCGTAAATAAAGTAAGACGCGCGAAATTTTACGCGCATAAAATTTCCCTGTCAGGTATCAAGTTACATTTTATGAACTAAGTATATAGTTCAATTCTCAATTTAGAAAACCGCGGTACACTTTACGTTTTTAAACGAGACAGAGGCGGCAGTATGTCCTTCTTTCTGAGATCATAACGATGAATGACTTCACTATATTTAAAGAAAATTGGCTCCGCTTTCATGTCGATCAACTTCGAGCCCTCGTCTTTTGTGTATCGCTTTCCAAAACACTCTCTCTCTCTGTGCGATTTTAATTAAAAGGCTTCAATCAAATTATTAATTCACAGAATTCGATGACGCCAGTTTGGACACAAACTAAAAATAATAGAAGTATGACAATAAGTGTAGATAGATAGATAGATATAGAGAACACTTTATTGCATAACCAGGTGAAAGATATTACAAATAGTTTATTATATCTAAGTAGTGGTATAAAACTGGCGGTCTTATCGCTTAGAGCGATCTCTTCCAGACAACATTTTGTGTGTGTTTTAACAGATAATTTAGAGTCGTATTAAAAAGCGCTCTTACCACTACTTGAGTGCCCATTTTAAGATGCTGTCCGCAACAAAACGGCAACTTGACACTCAAGACGGCCGGAAGAGGTAAGACTTTATTAAGAAGGACCTTGGAGTGTTGGCTTATGACATTTGCTTTTAGTACCGAAAAACTGCAAACAGAACAAAGTCGCCCAAAGTCGTCTTTGAGACAACTCGCGAAAGACTGACATAGCCTATAGGATTAGCAAGTTAAAGTGGTGGTGGGCTGGACACATATGCCGAAGGACCATTGGTAGACCTAGGAAAGGTTCTCGAGGGGCGACTAGAAACGGGCCAACGCAGCGTAGTATGCCCACCAACTCGCTGGACTAAGATCGGAGGCAGATTGGTGGCAGCGGCTGGATTAGAATGGTCTAGAATAGAAAGAAGTGGCTTGGGGAGGCTTCTGTCCAGCAGTGGACGTAGGTATCTCATGATTACAAAGAGAAAGTAATTGAAAAACTATTTTCCTCTATCCTGTATCTACAACATAGACGACAGGCAGTATTTTGTATTGAGTTATTCAATTAGTTTCGTAAAGGGGATCCAATGGGCTAACTAGCGCCGAAAATAAAAAAAAAATCATATATTCTTTTACAGAACGTATTTGCAAAAAGGGTTTGTACAATCTCTCAATCATGTTAACTGTGATTTTTAGGACCGACTCTAAAGAACCTAGGATCACGAACCTGAAATACATACATACATAAACTCACGCCTGTATCCCACAGGGGTAGGCAGAGACCAGGGACTGCCACTTGCCACAATCCTGACAGATCACTTTCGCTACCTCAACATTCATTAGTCGTTGCACGCATGCACGCCGGTTTCGGGAACTTTTTATCTTGCCCTTTGCTAATACACCCCCTATTTGATAGAAGTCTGGGTCGTCCCTTACCGGCCCTTCCACCCGCATTCGCTCGATATATTTGTTACGTTAATCTTTCTTCCTTCATCCTCTCCTGATGTCCAAACCAACGCAACATTCCGTTCTCAATTCTAGTCACTACATCCTCTTTCAGTCCACAACGTTCTCTAAACAAACTATTGCGTATCCTGTCATTCAAAGTGACACCAGAGGTACTTCTCATGGACCTTATTTCTACTGCATTAATTCTACTCTCTTGCTTCTTTTGCCATACCCAACTCTCGCTACCATACATGTTGGGACCAGCACTCCATTATAGATAGCCAATCTAGCTCTTTCGGAGATGTATAGGCCACTTACAAAGGAGTGCATGGCACCGTTTACACAACGGCGGTTTCTGGCGTTAATTCTATCTAGTCCTAGGTGTTTGCCTTAGGTTCATGGATGTCAGTCTTAAAAATCACTATTAACATGATTGAGAGATTGTACAGACACTTTCTGCATATTCGATCTGTAAAAAAAGATTTTGTGTTTCATTCCTCGGCGGGACTGGCGTAACTCCCTGGAGCCCCTTAACTAACTGTTTGTACTCGTGGTTTCGATGTGTAAGATTACTATTATTATGTAATAAATAAATAACTTCAGCGCAAAACAATCACTTACACAATCAATACAAGACACTTCATATTCAAATTCATAAATGAATTCATATTAATATAGATATTTGTCTTTGTATTCCAGTACCTCCAGTACCTTTCGCTACCCACATAATTATTATCGCGACGTTGTTTGTCGTGATTATGTCAACTTTCAGATTATTTATCTTGCCTGAGCCTAAAGCGATCTTCTCGTCTATTTATTTTGGGACATCGACATCGGGCAGTACAGGAAATTACAAATCTAATCAGCGCAGGAGAGTGACGACAGACGATCGATGTTTCATTCGAGGTTTCCCGATGAACTTACTGAAGGAATAAACGCAACATAAGCAGCCTCTACCCGCTCATAAAAAGGCACTGGCCTTTTCTCAGAAAGAGAGAGTACAATAGTAAAATATTGGTACCAAGACAGAAGAGAGGAGACATGGCAATTATGAGTAAATTTCGTTTTACTTACCAAAAGTAAGTAGAACAATGGACTCGGAAGCGGGGGACCCAGGTTCGATTTCCAGTGTGGGCATGTACCAATTACATTGTTTATTTTCAAAGTTACGTACACCTGTCAATTTGTAGTAGCAATGCGACACGCTAACGGTAAAGGAAAAATCGTGAGATCCGCGGCTTGGTTGGCTCCGCACGTATTGACTTGCCTTTCCTGTGTGCCGACTAAGCTGTCCATCTATACCATGCTATAGATGCTGGGCAAGCCTACTTCATCCAAAAGCAATGTCCCAGGCACTGCAGCATCCAAGTGGTCCCTTCACCCATTAAGTGTGACTGAAGGTGCCACTGGACGCTGCATAATTCATCTCATTGCGTAGATGCAAATGCCAAAGTTTAAAAGTATGTTTCTCCGCAAAATATATTACATAGCCACTTATTTTTCACATAATTGGAATGGTAGGTAGATAAACTTTTTCGTGTAGGTACCTACGCGCCGTTACAAGATTCGAGTCGAAAAACGCCGTAAGGTCTAATTACGAGGCAAGGTTTTCAAAGGCAGCACTCGCTTTGAACCGCAGGCCCGCGACTCGAGCCGACTAAGCCCTAATTAGAGTTAATCTTACGATAATAAGCCACATATTTTTTTCTAATCGCAGCAAATTGAAATAACCGTGTCATATGTAGGTTTGTTTGCGATTAGTTTAAATTTTTGCTTCTATAAGGTTTAGTGATAAGAATATGTAATTTTTAGGGTTCCGTACACCTCAGAAGGAAAAACGGAACCCTTATAGGAACCTTTGTTGTCCGTCCGACCGTCCGTCCGTCCGTCTGTCTGTCAAGACCCTTTATCTCGGGAACGCGTGGAGGTAGGTTTACAGTCCCTTGAAGCTGTTACGAAATCTACTTCTAAGTTAATGCAAAAAAAAGTTACGGCCGTTTAAGCCGCAAAATCTTCGACACTATTTCAACACTCAAGGGAATCAAAATTTATAGCGTACTTTCCGTTGATCTAGAACTATGAAATACGGCATGTAGTAATATCGTCGTATACTATAAACGCTGGGAAAAATCTGAAAACTATGCATTTGTAATCACACGATAAAAAAAAAATGTCTTCGGAAAAAAAAGCTCGGAAAAACTCCGAGACTCAATTCCTGAACTATTTATAAATGTAAGTACCTACAAATTTGTACGAAACCCTTGATGGGCGAATCAGACACGCACAGGTCCTGTTTTTTTTTTTAAAAAAAGATTATTTCGACGGACCCAAATTATCGTAACTGGTAAAGTGCAACTTTACAGGAGAGCAATTTGAAATTAAATCTTGTCAAGAAAGTGAATATTTGTAAAGAAATCTTTATAATGTCAACTAAAGAGCTATTTAAGATATACCGAAAATTTACGCTTTTTAATTGCAATAAGTAGCGTTGAATCTATTGATAGTCCAGTCATTACGACGGAAAAAACTGGTTAGAAATGCATGTGACCCGAGAAAGCAAAATTTTGGTTATTCCGTGGGGGTCTAGAAAAGCTTAATACCTATCAAATTATCAACCACGATTTCTTATGTGCATTTTCCGCCATCTTGAAAAAAGGGTTAAATTCAGTTTTTTTAGAATAACCCGGTGCTCTGGTGAGATACATCTTGATTTTTTTATGATCTACAACTAGATCCTCTACATTTTTTACCCATCGTTCATCGTTATTGAGATATCTATCGAAAAAGCCAAAAATTTGTTACTCCGTTATTTGCCTGCATTTTAGTGGGTAAAAATGCAAGAACGTCGCCAGAGTCGTAATTCTTTTCAACGACGATGACTATAATGATGATGATGATCTTTCGACCATCAAAGCATCATTGCCTGCGATTCAATAGTCTTCACGACTCGAAGAGTCTACACACAAACTACTCACAAAAAAATATGTGTTTAATTCATAATTTGGCTGGCTTATTTATATATTTCGTATCGTAGTAATTGTATCAACAACTTTTCATCCATGCAGATACAACCGTGCGAGTAGCTAAATCGAATGTGGGCGCAGACTTACCGACGAATCGTAATTTTTGTCGAAAATAAAAAATAAAAAATCAAAATTGTGAGCCTGAACACGCGCTACAAGTTATATACTAGATATTTTTTCGGTATCTTTCACGAGAAAAAAGAAAATATAAAAACATACACAACCTAAATTTATAGTTTTTCAATAATTCGTTCGATACCTCAATAACGATGAACGATAGATGAAAAATGTAAAGGACCTTAATTATAGATCTTAAAAAAGCAACAAAAAAGTATTGCATCAAAATTTTCGTATCTCAACGGAGAAACGAGTTATTGCAAAGAACTGAATTTAACCCTTTTTTCAAGAGGGCGGAAAATGCACGTAGGAAATCTTGGTCGACAATCCGAAGTTAAGCTTTTGTCGGTTCACAAGCATTTCCAAATGTATATAATGACTGGACGAAGATAGAACTTGTGGAGATATTATGAAGAATACAGGAATAGTTACAATTTCGATAGTTTTCTTTGTTTATAAAAGTTAAAACGTCATCGAATGTGGTGAATTCGGTAGATTTATGGCTCTCTTTAAAATTTTAAGGGTTTCGATAAATATTTAATAGGAATTTAGTGAAATACATCATCGTCACTAACTACTAATTTCGATAGTTTTTCCCTGTTACTTGTCGTTTCACGAAAGTGGATACGATTTTATTCCAACGATAATATTGAAAAATTTTGTTAATATCAACCTAAAACTATTTGCCACTTATAGACGGATTACTTGAAAAGCCATGCAATAAAACGAAAACGTCTTTTTTGCAGATACGATGATTTACGTAGGGCCGTCGATTTTTTAGTTTTAGGTAATTTAACATTTAATTGAACTTTTCTAAATACTACTTTAATACTTTTATTGCACTTACATAAAAAATATATAGGACGATGCGATTACTTAAATTACCTAATAACTTTCCTAACCTACGCCAGGCCAAGTACACGGTGTTGGCCTGCACACTGCATCGCGCTTGTAAGCGAGTATTATGTGTGACAATTTGGAGAAGTGATGCCAACGTACAGCAGCACAGTATATGTATTGCTTCCATTTTTATGGAAGCGCCGTGCCTGCACAGGTACGATTTTGATATGGATATGGCCCCTTAAAATCGAATCGCGATTTTAAGGAGCTCCATAGAGTAACACTAGCGCAACCGAGGAAAAAGTCATATCTTTTTTTGTCCGATCAATTTACAGAAAGTGTCTAAGACACGAGAAAAATCTAATAAGTATCACCTTCATAATATGAGACAGCCTGTTAAGAATAACTCCCTAATCCATTATAGAATTAAAGTTAAAAAAACGGCCAAGTGCGTGTCGGTCCATGCGCAGTGAAAGCTTTCTTTGAAAGAGGGGGCATAACTAACAACATCGTCAACATAATTTTTAATGGATTTTGTACGAAGTTTTCCTTTTATAAGTTAGTCGCCTATTACTCGTTAACTTGTAAAGCCTACTTAGCCGTGATAGTTTTCCTTTTAAGTTCATTATATGTGCAACTTATCCGAATTTTTCACGTTTCTACAATCAACCGTTTAGCCAGGAGAGGGGGAGGACGCCCTACTCGGACAGAAATATTTCGCAAACGGAACTCTAAATCAAAACATTATCTTCCCTCACCTACAACATTATAAGCGACCAATCGATACCCCACACTATGGTGTAAGCGAGAAAAAAAATGCATCCCTAATTTAGGTGCAAAAATGATTTTTTAAGACTTTGTTCTGCCGTTTTGTCGGCGTGATTAATATGTATTTCTATGCCAAAGCTTCCTCGTACTAATAGTCTCTGAGCTGACGGACAGACGGACAGACAGACGGACATGGTGAAACTGTAAGGGTTCTTTGTCGACTATGGAACCCTAAAAAGGAAAGGCTAGGCGGCTCCGGCGGCGTCAATAGCGAAGCGACACCGACACTGTCTGCGACGGACGTCGAAAAGTGACTGCTCTTGCGCGAGCGTAGCCGCTGCAATCGCACGAAGGCTCCTAACTTTTCACCTACTCCAGAACTCCTTGTCAATTTTATTTAAATGTTTTTACCAAGTTATTATAATTGTCACTACGCCGTTACGATAGAGCCGCGTTGCTCGGAAGTATACCTTTACGGTCTTATTTAATAAAAAACGCGATACCTTAAAACGCCGATTAAAATATTCTGTGGTGGAGATTTTATCGGTTGTGCATAACCACATGACAAGAAAAATAGCTAAGCGATACACAAATTATTTACTTTACACAATAAAATAAAGCAGACACTGAAGCAAATAAAATATCCCACTAAAACAAAGCAGATAAAATATCCGACCAGAATTTCGTTTTGATGGGATAAAAAATAAGTAGGTAGATAAATATATTTCACTCAATTAAGAACGCCATGTTTCGCCCGGAGCTGGCGAGCCTTACAGCTTCTTGGGAAACAAACCAAAAAATTGTTACAGCCTTCTGGGCTTAGAGAAATGCAACGCAACGCCTTAGGATGTCGTACAATCGCCAGCAGATAAACCTTTACGTTTTTGTTGCAAAGTCATCCGTAACAAAACGGAGTAGAGATCACTCATAGTTAACCAAACCTATCGGATATCCTGTAGCGAAAGCCAATCGGATTCGTTTTTAGGGTTCCGTACCCAAAGCGTGAGGAACCTTATTACTAACACTCAACTGTCCGTACGTCCGTCCGTCCGTCTGTCACCAAGCTGTATCTCATGAGCCGTGATAGTTAGACAGTTGAAATTCTCACAGATGATGTATTTCTTTTGCCGCTATAATAATAAATATTAAAAATCGAATAAAATAAATATTATTTAGATAATGGTTCGCTCGTAGCCCCGGCTGCCTGAGTGATCTTAAACAATCACGAAGGTTAAGCAACACAGGGCGCGTTCAGTGCATGGATGGGTCGCCGTCTATGCCTAACGCTAGTGGCATTTTTCCGAGCGGTTCCGTGCTTCGCAAGGCACGTTAAGCTGTTGGTGCCGGCTGCCGTCGATAGATGGCAGTCGTTAAGCCAAGTCAGAGGCCTTAGGGCGGCTTGACAACTTCTGACAGTAGACGAGCCACTAGTCTACAAGCCGGACTTGGCCCCCGTGGTGGAGTATGGCCTATACCTTCCTCAGGGAAGAGACCCGTGCCCCTCGGTGGGGACATAATGGGTTGATGATGATGAATGGTTCGGAACCGTTCGTGCGCGAGTCCGACGTTTGCTCAGTGTTTATACCTATGTATTGGCACATGCGCAAGTAACAATTAGGGGTTTGCTGTCATCCAGAAACTTTAACAGGGGTAGGTACATGGAGCCATAAGTTTGAGATACCCTTCGCTAGATCAACGAGATACCTAGTCAACAGTTGTGAGTTGTCAAAGTGCCCACTGACAGCTAACATATTCTAGCATTTTATAGTAAGACATACTGTATAATAACGTATTTATACTATAATAACGAATTCATGACAAACTCCGTTTAAATATACTAGCCTGGCTACAATTTAGGTACGTTAGTAAGGAAAAGCGCTCTGACCGCGATATAGCCATAACCTGACTACCAATATTGTTGTTAGGTGCAAGCTACATAAAATTTTGCGAGTAAGGTTATCCGGTTTCTCGTATTAACATAGCTACCTAAATTGTAGCCAGTCTAGTATAAACAGATTGTTGAACCTGCGTGATCGGTAGAGGGTGCCCTCAAGCGCGGCAACAAAGATGATAGTCTGCAAAGGAACTCAACCATACCTGTCGCTTATGGACGTCGATACGACACGCTATTTGTCGACAACAACCAACGTAACGGCACCGTCTGTGTGCGACTACATAAACCTGGAGATAGACAAAACAAAGAGAAACAGAAGCTGGCGAACAATTTAAACCAAAAGTCCTTCTCCAGTTCCTTGTTGACTACGGAACCCTAATAAAAAAATTTAAAACGGTACATTGCATTAAATTAGATAGCTGTAAATTGTGAATTAGATATATCTTGAATAGTGAATTAGAACACTTTATTGTACATAAAATGGAAATATGAAAATAAATATTATCTTTGTCGTGTGTGATGGTTCATTGAATTGTATGGCGATTTTGTTGAATTGACAACATTTCAAAATTGTATGGAGCTCTAATTCGAAAACCATTTCGAGATTTGGCTTTGTAAAGCACGTAAAAATTTATTTCAGTTTTTTCTGTGGTTGCATTTCCGAGAAAATGGTAAAAACACAAAAATACGCTGATGACGTCACACCATAGCTCTCAGTGAACATGGCTGTGCCACGATAAAAAAAAATCTAGCAAGCCACACAACATAAGTATCAGGGTTACCCTTACATAAATAACCTTGAAAAAGTAGCTACAAAAGTAACAAACTGGCAGCAAAAACACTCCGAACGCAGATAAAGGCTTTGCCAACACAAAGTGCATTTAAAAAAAGGAACAACTACATAAATAAGGGACGATGAAATGAACTAAGCTGATTTAATTGTATAAAAGAAAAACATATTTGCAGATGTTAAAAAAATACAGAAACTGTTTTTTAACATGGCGCTGGCAATACTAAAATGACATTTTGTAACTATGTTTTTTTAGGATGTTAGGCAAAAGAAAACATATTGTGAGCCTCGTTGTTTCGTCACTTCCGGTAAAAATATTTTAAACTTTAAAATTTAAAAAATATAAGAAAACGTGCGTGTTTCAGAAAATAAAAAAATATGGGTCGTTTTATTTTGTATCTAGTTTCCTTTAAGACAATAAAATACGTATGCTAAAAAAATGAAATGTTGTCAATTGTATCTTAAGACTTCTCTTTATAATATTAGTTCAGATAGTATTTTCGCCGTGTGTGACGTCCTTAATTTATTGCATTCCCGGTGATTTTGTTGACAAATCTCGAAACAGTAGGCTCAAGTTATGTATTAGTGAAACGTAAAACAATGAAGTAGGTATATTTTGTTCATTCATTTTTTAGTAATTGTGGTGACAAGTCCTACGAGATGTGACTTACATAAAATGTGAGTACAGTAATGAATATTATTAAGGTATATGAAACCTACGAAACCGTCGTAAGTTTATCAGGAATTGTAACTTTATGAAATAGGGCCCGGTCGTAAGACGTTAGTTGATGACGTACTTCCGTGCATGACGTACTTCCGATTTCGTAGACGCTGGTTCTTTTTTTCGCTTTAAAAATTAATTAAATCTGATATTAAGCCCGGGCTCTGAAAATCACATAATATTTTCTCAAAAAATTAAAAATAAAAATAGAACTTCATTTTTTTAGGACAATGCCTACCAGTAACCAGTTTTCCACGAATAACCAGTTTTCCGGCTTAATTACTAAGTGTGCCCACCGCGGATTGGCAATTTCAAGCGCTCAGGCAGATAAACACCACAGACACACAGGTTTCGTAACGATATTTCCTTCACAGTTAGCGAGTGGTATTGCTACTACAACTTCACAAATGTACGTAACTTAGAAAACAAAGTCAAAGTCACCGGGATTCGAACCCACGACCTCCCAGATTTCAGTGTGTAATAGCCGACAATTACTTTTTATTTTATCTGTTTAACAACCTATCTGATTCCTAACTATTTGCCTTTTTAATCTGTGCCTAAGAGGGGTCAGTCGATGGCTAGACCCCTAAAACAAACGTATAACGATTTCTCTTCAATCCGAAATCAAACTAGACGACTGTGCCTGCCAGCTACCATTGATATGTCCAAAGAGATCCCGTTACAGTAGGTGCCTGTCGTGCACCGGTTCGGCCAGACGGTGTAATGGCCATGTTTTTATTTAGTGCAGCATAGGAACGTAAAAGTACAACCACACTGAACGTTACTCCTGTGACGTGATCTGGAAAGGTCGGTGTGCACACTTTGCTACGTACATGACGCATACTTGGCAACCGACGTTGTTTTTACTTCTTGAGGTGCAAAATTGCTCTATACAACCTCTGTAGATATTAGTAAGATTATGTTTCATTCTGAGAGTAATTTTGGGAATGATTTATTGAGTTTGTCAATTTTAAATAAATATGCGCTTGCTACGTAAATAAAAAATAAGAAGAGAAGAGAAGAAAATAAACACGATATTTAATGCATTTTATGTTACAAAATTCATTCTTCTAACCAAATAAATGAGTTGTTCCTCTTAAATTTCGAACAAATAAGCAGTCGTGTATTGAAACGTTCTATTTGTATCTGATGTGCCACACGTAAGCCACTGATAACACACTTGTCTTACGCGTTGGATAGTGTAAGGACAATCCCTTCACCTTCCGGCGCAGATCTGGCGGGGTCGTCGGACATCGTGTCAGATGCGTGGCATAAGAAGCGTAGGTTGTGTGTCTGAGCATACAAATTCTAAAGGCCAGAGGCCTAATTAATATTAATAATAATGCCCACTAAATCCTGAAGTGTAGCTGTCAAATTCCATACTAATTACCTACTCCCGCAAACGCCATGTTTCCAACTGGATTTGGTGCGCGTAATATAGAGGCCAGGTCTGACGACCTGGTTACGGTGGCGGGGAGTCGCTGAATGCGGGCGGCATAAGATCGGGAAGCTTGGAAAACCATGAGGGAGGCCTATATGTCCTTCAGTTTGCATCAAATGGCTGATGATAATAATGATGATGATAATTGGAGGTTAATCGTGTAGTGCGGCGGTATCGCATCGGTAGAACGCTTGGCTCCCATTTTAGGTCGTGAGTTCCAATCCGTCATCTACCAAGAAAAACCTCTTACTACGTAACCCTTCACTGCGCTCGGCCCTACACGCACTTGGCCGGTTTTTTAACTTATGAAAGAATTCCAAACACGTAGATTTACGAAACAGTTTTTCAGAAAATTTGATTAATATGAGGTGACTAGGACGCAGACCATAAATTACAAATTTTTAAATATCTTCTTATCAAAGAACAGTTTCAGTTTGGGACTCGTTTTCCTTCAACGAAAGCTTCAGTAAAGTTTCTGGTTTTAAATCTCTCTTTGTTATGAGCAGCTTAACAAATTGCCCGTTCAATCTTATCAACGAAGGATTGCCGTGCTTCTTTTCTCTTTTACTTATACAGGTTGGGCTGGAAATCATGGTCCAAATCATATGAGAAAAGGGCGGGTCGTGAACTGAAAATGATTCAATGCCAAACCTTAAATCGCAGAAAGAATCAGCTGTGAGTGGTCACCACATCGACCTTTCCATCCGTGCACTCAACACAGTTATGTTGCTAGTGACTTTGCAACTAAATGTAAAGGTCGATGTACCGTCTACTGTGCATAAACATACGTAGACCCGAGCCTCTATCCCGGACAGCGGCGGGCAGAATCGAGCGTTTGCTACTTGCCACGATCCTTATGAGGTTTATATCAGTATAGAATAGAAGAGACACGTTTACACTACGCAGTTTGTTTGAATACATTGGTATTAACTTTTTGTTAAATGGCACACCAAAAATTTAATATTTAACTCGGTTTGGAACGCTTTGTGAGGCGGCGAGTGGGGGCTACCATGCAGTATGTTTTAAGCAACCTTGTAGACTGTCTTCCGTAGCTGCGCCATAAGCAGCTCTTTTATTCTCCCCGAGAAATAATATATATGAGTGACTTGTCTATCTATGGAAAGAACCCTGTTGCAATGCACACAATTTGTCGTCTGACGAACGCCTCGGTGGTCGATTCTAGCATCCAGACGGCAAAATGACCGCGCTATCGACAGTAACGAGGTAAAGAGAGGAAAACGACTCGTTCAATGGTTTCTTTAAGGCAGCTGGTGACTCGTTCAATAAAAGATTAAAAGAAACAAACTTACGTTTAAGTTTTTGTTACTTTCCAAGAAGCTTTTCATTATACATTCGAGGGCAATGGTGAAGAGCGGTCACTGACGAAATCATTGATATCACAGCAATGATTGAAAAAGAGGGTGTGTGCTCATGACTACACGATAGAAGAGAAATCTTATATGATTTTCTAAATTTAGATGACTATTGGAGCCGAGTATAAGTAATCTCAAGTCTGATTTTTTTTATATAGCCTATCTACGTCCCACTGCAGGGCTTTCTCTCAGAAAGAGAGAGAGAGAGAGAGAGAGTGGCCTTAATTACCACGCGTGCCCACCACGGATTAGCAATTTCAAGCGCTGGGGCATGTGAACACCTCAGATACTCAGGTTTCCTCACGATGTTTTCCTTCAGTTTAGCGAGTGGTATTGCTACTATGACTTAACCACGTAACGTACGGAACTTAGAAAACAAAGTCATTCGTACATGCCGGGATTCGAACCCACGGAATGAGAAGCCGGCGTTCTACCGCTCCGCTACCACCGCAAGTCTAACATCTATCTATTATTATTACTAATAATAAATCTGTAAGGGTCGGTCATGGAGTAAGTTAGTTTGTTTTCAGAGATATTGTGTTTATAGGCTCAATATATGATACTGAAACTAATTTCACGATTTTTAGAATTTTTTTCTGTATGTGTGTATGTATGTATGTTCCTCCATAACTCTTAAACCAATTATCCGAATTTGATGAAATTTGGTATAAAAACATATAGACATCTGGGACACAGGATAGGCTATTTAAATTCTAGCTCCAGTTATGATAAGACGTGGCCCCCATACAAATGCTGCTTCGTAAAAATCGAAATGTACGCGAACGGAGTCGCGGGCACAGCTAGTAAATAATAAAAACTTTACACACGGTATTTGTAAAAACACGATTGCTTAAAACACACCATAAACGCCGCCATATAAGTCTGTCTTAAGGACTTTACAAGTGAACGACTTTGCCACAGATTATTTATACCGTGCTTATGGAGTATTTTAAAGGAATTTATACTATATATATATTTTTATGATTAACAACTCTAATCTTTTCCTCTAATTATCGGCCATTATGTCGAACTTAATTATTTGATTCGACAGCATTGTAATAAAGTTCTATATCATAACAGATATGATGTAAGTGAAGATTTGTAGGTAATTGGCTCTAAGACATGGCACCTGTTTCAACTTTGTGAAAAGTAATTATCCAAACGCCAATAAATAATTTAAATTCGGAAGTATGAGGTTCTGAGTTTGATCCTGGAATGTGAGGTAATCTGAATGTCCGATGTGTTCATCCGCAGTGTTAGAAGTTGACCAACCGCAATGGTTGTAAGTGTGATCGCCTCCGCAGTTATTATTACCGAAATTGTTTATTTCAATAACAATAAGTTTGACACGTGTTTGCACATCGAAAATCCACGTGTCGGTAACAAAGGCGAATAAAACCATGGTTACCCCGCTGCGCCGAAGTATTTTCAATCAGATTTATACGGAATTAAAATTTTAACGAGTTGTCGTCACAGAGGCTTAACTCCACATTGTTACGGGGCTTTTATTGAAAAATCAGATTTTTCAAAAGGCTTCGTAAAGCGTGCTCACTTCCACGTGAAAACTGAAGGTATAGAGACTATGCAACGTTCCTTTGCAGCTTAGACGTTGGCCCTTGGTAAGTGCCACCAGGGCCGAGTTTCATAAAACTACAATTCGTAGTTTATTATAACAATTCGAGGTACATTGCGCAGCATAGTATATTTGTTAATCTGTGGGGTAATCGACTTTGCATCTGAGAGTTCCATCAAATAGGCCCATGTCTGTTGTGTACTCAGATACCTATCAATAAGATTAAGGAAAAAGGTCTTGAGGTTATTATGCACACAGAGTACTGGTACCGTGGAGGTCAGTGATATGGAGAATCACGATAGATTAATTAAGCTTTAATCGGCATAATTTAATGGAGATAATTTTTTTCAGTTTCACATTGGTCTGCTAGGTTGCAAGGCCGGCCGTTGTGTAAACGTTGCATGACTACTAATACAGCCATATCTCGCAGTTATGGTTATCGGCCAATGTGAAAGCCGCCAATGCTGTGAGTTGAATTGACGCAGTTTGCTCTGCGATTCTGCGAAATGAATCCCAACGGAAAGCTTTGTCGCCCGATTTTCACGACATTACTTTCGACCTACATGGGTACTCGACTCGTAGCTTCCGTTGAAATAATAATAAAATCGTTTATAGGTAGTTCGGGCCTTATACCTTGTAACCTAATATACAGAGTAACGCCAAAAATGGGCAATTCCTATTTCAGGAATATATTTCACCCACTTAGAGTTAGTGGGCGTTTTACAACTACTTTTGTTTTATGAGAATTTTTCTTTTTTTATATCGCCTAACAACGTCTCACCGCGGGGCAAATGTTTTCTCTCAGAGAGAGAGAGTATGGGCTTAATTACCACGCGTGCCCTCCGTGGATTGGCAACTGCTAGCGCTGAGATATTTGAACATCTCTGAAATTCAGGTTTCCTCACGAAGTTTTCCTTCACAGTTAGCGCCACCATTAGATTTACGTTTTTCGAAACATCGAGAGCTTACATAATGTTACTGCGTAAATTTTTAAGAATTTTATTTGTGACACAATTCACACTACTGAAGCTACAGAACAAAATAATGAGGTATGCTGTAGCTGTACCTGAAACGTTAAAATTGGTCAGTTTTAGTGGGAATACACACATGATACTTATTTATTTTATTGTTTTAGTGATAGCAAACTCATTCCGGCACTGCGAGCCGCCCCTCGCATTTGTTATTCCAATGTTCCCGTTATTTAAAGCGCCGTAGATAAATACCGTAAACCCCTTTTTTCACGTCTACCGCTCCGCCTAATTTGTAACAGGATGATAAAATATTCATAAGTTATTTGGAAACTTCTGCGCTCCCGCGATAAAGCTCATACAGAGAGAAATAACTAAGCACCTGCCTACATTAAGGTGGCTTGTATTCTTCTGACAAATTATAATAAAATCTTTCTGTTTACGCCCACGTAGGTATATCCCATTACCTACTTTAAACGAGGAAGTGTTGTAAAGAAATAAATACACAGTATGTAATATAATATGAGAATTTCGGAAACGTTCGCAACAAATTCAATGAATTGCAACGCGATATTATTACTCCATTCCCTTCCGTGGATGTCGTAGAAGGTGACTAAGGAAATACATTACCAGGAGACGGGCAGCAGCGTCTTCCTGAGATTCCACCGCATACTGCGATCGCCAACCCGCCTGCCAAGCGTGGCGATTATGGCAAAACCCCTCATGGTTATGAAAACCACAAAGGAGGCCTATGTCCTGCAATGTGCGTCAAATGGCTGATGTTGATCATTAGAATAGAAAAATAATTTCGCCACCATCGATAACATCATATCAGCTCAGATGGGAAGTCGCGAGTCTTAAGGCGTGTCTCCTGCGCGTGTTTTTTTAAAACATTACACAGAAAACACGAAACAAAAACATTTCTTTCCATACCCAAACTGTCTACTGCTTAGAAAAATCTTTCTGTGTAAAACAAAACATTTTGTGTCGTCATCATGTATGAGTTATGACGAGGAAGACGAGAAATGAAACAAATCCTTCCCCTCTCTGTCCGCGCGGGGAATGTTTTTCGTCGGCCTCGGAAAACGAAAACATTTTGTTTGAATACACAATTGCGTATAGCCACGCCCTAATGTTTCAATGTTTTTGTGTAATGATTCGGAAAAACACGCGTAGGAGACACGGCTTTAGAAGCGAGAAGTCTGTGGTTCGTTTCTTTTTTTTACAGTGAATACAATTTTTGACTGTGGTTCGAACCTCGATAAGATTTTTTTTTATGTTCGTTTCTTTAATATTTTTTTTACTCTTTGTCGTCCATTTAGATATTTAAGTACAAAAATTACAGAGTTTATATAAAAATTTTTGTACTTTGATATTTTACCTGCATATCTGCAGGTTGCAGGCGTTGCACGATATCATTTTGTACTCTGAAAGTTTACTTGCATATGGCTTTGCATGACATTATTAGCAGCGGCTTATGCATTCTCCTGTGCATATAAGTATGCGGAGTTTATCTAAATACGTAGAAGTTTTACGAAAAAACTTTTTATCGATTAAAAATACATTTTCATTGATTAAAAAGAAAAAGTCAATTTTAGTATGGTAATCCAAAATTTGCCCCAAATCCATCTACTGACATATTTTTCATCGGAAAAACGTTTAATATACTACTTATATTCAGATAAAATTCATTCTGTACGTCTAATATCAGTGATACTATAATTTTAATAAACTACCACCTCGTCTAACTTCTGTAGGTTATTTTATAAACAAAGTGGTCTGCGCTCTAACACCAATTTGCTAAAGAAGTCCCGAGAAGATGTAATTTTATAAAGTGTCTCACAATACTGGTACATTATGGCTACAGGAGGTACAGTAACTACCAAAAGTAACTATCGGGCGGCCGAATAAAAACTTAAAATGAGCGAAAATCTGAGCTACCTAGCTACCCGGAAGGATGTAAGGATTTTAACAATGAATTTGTATTGGCATAAAGAAAATGACAAAGATACTCATAGCCTCTGAAAACATTATATGCCTACCCTTTTTTAACCGATTTCGAAAAAGGATATAAAAACTTCCCTCCAGTACACATATTAAGTGCTTCAGTGCTAAGGTCATGTTAATTTAAATTATTTCTAGGTTTTAGTGCTGTAGTGTTTTGAAGTCAATTTTTATTTTTATTTATATATTTATTCGTGATAGGTGGCTGGGGATATTGAGAGATGGAAAGCAGAAGGGGAGACTTTTTCCCAAGTGTGGGACACAAAAGAGGCTGAGTAAAAAAATAATATATATATTTATAATATAGAAAGACCTTCAAAATCGCGAAAAAAATTTCAGCTGTTCCATATTAAAGTAACCATTTGAGGCATTAAAATGTACGGAAGAGCAGAGCTGATATTTTTTTCGCAAATTTGAATTTTTCTCTTTGGTAAAAGTTGTTCGTATTGACGCGTAGAACCCCATTATTGCACTTTGTTACTTTCAAGGCACTTTAATGCAGCGGTAGTACTATGACAACTTCTCCGTGTGGAGCCGGATTAAGAATAGCGTCACTCCATTTCCTTCTGTGGATGTCGTAGAAGGCGACTAAGGAAATCAATTACCAGGAGACGGGCAGCAGCGTTTTCCTGAGATTCCAACCGCATACTGCGATCGCCAACCCGCCTGCCAAGCGTGGCGATTATGGCAAACCCCCTCATGGTTATGAAAACCACGAAGGAGGCCTATGTCCTGCAGTGGGCGTCAAATAGCTGATGATGATGACAAATTTTGAAAATCTCATATGAGATGGCACCGTCGAAGCCAGCACTGTAGCCCCTCTACACCGTACCAACGACAACACGAAGTGGCAACCGCACTGCGCGGCGCGACGACGACCTCAGAACTTCAATATCCGCCAGCAACTTCCAGCAACACAACGTGCCTCTGCTGACAACTACACAAAGCGAGCCCCGCTACGCCTTTTTTGTAAGTACCTAAGTTTAGCTGACTGCAGAGGAAAAAATCGCGATTAAACCCGAGACTTAGTTGGCGGCCTCTCACGATTAGGAAACTGACAACACTAAAGTTTTTCGATATTGACGTCCATTCAGTTGCAATATATGTGTTACGATGAATAACAATATTTGAGTTTGAGTCTACAACGGCGCGACGACAACCTCAGAGCTCCAATATCTGCCAGCAACTTCGAGTAACACAACGTGCCGCCGCCGCTGACAATTACACTAAGCAAGCCTCGCGACGCCTTTTTGAAGAGAACCTAAGTTGTTTAGCTGACTTCGAAGGAAAACATCGCGATGAAACCTGAGACTTAGTTGGCCTCGCATGATTAGGAATCTGACAACACTACATTTTTAGGGTTCCGAACCCAAAGGGACCCCATTCGTAAGACTCCATTGTCCGTCTGTCTGTTACCAGGCTGTATCTCATGAACCGTGATAGTTAGACAGTGGAAATTTTCACAGATGATGTATTTCTGTTGCGGCTATAACAACAAATACTGAAAACAGAATAAAATAAATATTTAAGGGGGCTCCCAAACAACAAACGTGATGAAACGACCACCTCAAAACTTCAATATCCATCAGCAACAAAGGATAGTGCGATCCATGAGCGAAGAGACGTATATTTTTGTATACACTGTTTTCTTTCGCTTACAACAAACACTGGGTCAGTATTACAAAACAGCAATATAGCGTCAACATCGCGTTTGAGCCCTAAGGTTCACCCAAAATTTGCGACAATTACGGTTATTTTCTTGTTTTTTTTTAAATTGACTGATAAACGGTAGAAATCGATTCATTCGAGTTCATTTCTCACCTAATAACGTTATATCCAGCCGATTTACTTCTAAATATTTAACCCACATATAAAAAAACATAGAAATGAGATAAGATAATCTTTATTTGTGCTTTCTTTACAATGTTTGCCTTAAATGAATGATGAACCAACAAATTCAGGTTCAACAATGGTGATTAGAGTAAATCACTGTGACTGGTTCATCCTGTGGATGTGAATTTTGTTACACTGTGGCATCAGCTAGCTCGCTTCACACTGTGGATACATTTATTAGGTCGATTTCAGCCTTACGACGGCCGCCCGTAATCGGTAAAGCGCTCACGTCAAATCCCATCTAAAGCGAAGTTACTACCGGCTTAGCTCCGGGCTAATTCCGTTCAACATTGAATAGGCTAACTGTCACGGACCCCTTTGCTGGAGGCGTAACTCGCTCTGACTGATGTGGATTAAGCGCCAAGGCTTTAAGGGACTAAAGGCGGTTTGTGTAAAAAGCACTAGGAATCGCCGATAAATGTACGGTTATTAAAATTTGTTGTGTAATTCGAGACGTTCGACATATAGTTAGATTTTTTCCGGTAAATGACTAAGTTATTATTCGGGAGTATTCGGAACTATTCGTAATATGGTTTCACATGGTTTGTACTACACCGGCTGCGAGTAGAGGAGGCATTATGATTATTATTATTATTGATTACTAGATGATTCGGCAAACGTTGCTTTGCCATATTAGTTAGCCTACGACCTATTCTCAGATCTATCAAATGTACACAAAAAATCATAAAAATCGATGAAGCCGTGTCGGAGGAGTTCGATAACAAACACTGTGACACGAGATTTTTATATATTAGATCATTAGATTATCAATCCCAGGCTGACATACTTCGACCAATAATTGGATGTATTCATAAGCAGCCTATATACGTCCCACTGTAGGGCACAGGCCTTCTCTCCGGGAGAGAGTATGTACATGTATGTATTAGCTAAGACCAAGATAACAAGTACCCGAAACTGGCGTGCGCGCATGCAATGACTAATTAATGTTAATTAAGATAATAATGTTAAGTAAGAGCCACTGCTCTCTGCCTACCCATCCGCGCACGATTTATGGAAGCAATGTTATACCGGGTGTTGCTGAGAGGTCCGGCAAAAAGTGGGGTTTTTAAGGTTAAACCTCCATTTTATTATGGGATCTGTAAGGGTGTTAAAACACTGACGAAAGACTCGAAACCTCAAAGCGAATGCTAATTTTTCCATAAAATTTTAATTTGCTGGTTCAATCAATTACAAAAAAGCAAAATTTAAACCAATGTTAACGCGCAATGGATGCGTACTTACCTTTCAGCTTTCTTATGGCATGGAGCGTGAGTATAAACCAGCGCTGCGCTTGCTTGTTTGTTTGATCCCGAAGTTTTGAATACATTACGCATTGAAATTACCAACCCATATTCTATAAGAAAGCTTGATTTTTTTAGGAAATGTTCGGTATAATAAAATAGATGCATTTGTGCAAAAATATGAAAAAAGTGGGACTCTGTACCTCAATACTTCCTAAGTCGCTAATTTTTAGACAAGGATCTTCCGGATAAAATGTTAGTTATGACGTAAATAATGTGTGGGTTTCAGAAAGGTGTTGGCAAACAGTAATGTTTATTACGCGTAACGTTAAAGTGTAGAAAAGGTTTCTCGTAATTTCAATTATTGCCATAAGGTACTGTATTATAATACTAATACTTTTTCCTGCACACAAACATAAAATAATTTTTGCAGAGTGTCAATAATTTTATAAATGTACCCAATTACACAGATAAAAAAATAATTAACTAACACAGCAAATAGTTTTAAGCCTGATCTGTGCACTACCAATAAGTGTGCAACAGCATTCACAAGTAGATAGCACACATACTGACATTAAAACAAGCGCACTCATGGAAGCTAAAACAAACAGCGAAGTTCCTTCTCACTCTAGATTAAATAAGTACAGAGCAGTTCCAAAACTAAACTTAAAACCTTTTACCTTCCTTTTTTAACCATTGTGAGTTAATTTTTATTGTACTTTATTTTCTGGCCCAGAAGTTGTTTGATTTGATTTTTGTTTTATATAAATATTAGTTTGCTACAATATTTAATGTTTTATTTTAATTGTTTCCTCAAGGTAAAGATATTGCCTAGTTTGGGGATCCCTGGAAACTTTTGTGTTTTTACTCTCACTATGCACCGTATGATGAAATAAGTCATTAAAATGTACCATTATGTTTGTTGGGCGACCTTGAGCCTTCTTATGAGGCCCGTAGTCAGCGACCAGGTCTCACATCCATAAGTCATCATATTGGTTATACACCTTTGTCTCGAGACACTGAGGTATTTTGGACGCGAAAATGTGTTTTAGTTTCCCGAATCCGAGTTGGATTCGACAAGTGACCTCTTTCTCGAAGTTGGACTTACCTAACTGCACAGTTTATCCGAGGTATACATAGTGGTTGACAACTTCGAGGTCAGAGCCGCCAACGTGGATAGAAGTCGGTGCTACATGGGAGTTCGACATTGTCGCCCAACGAGCAATAGAGAGAGCTATGTTAGGAGTTTCAATCCGTGATCGAATCAGGAATGAGGAGATCCGCAGAAGAACCCGAGTTACTGATATAGCTCGAAGAATTGCTCAGTTGAAGTGACAGTGGGCGGGGCACATAGCTCGGAGAACTGATAGCCGTTGAGGCGAAAAAGTTTTGAGTTTGCAACCGCGGACCGGACGACGCACCGTGGGAAGGGCTCTCACCAGATGGTCTGACGATCTGATTACGGTGGCGGGGAGTCGCTGGATGCGGGTGACACAAGACCGGGAAGCTTGGAAAACCATGAGGGAGGCCTATGTCCTGCAGTGGGCGTCAAATGGCTGATGATGATTATGTTTGTACCATTACCGTATGGTACCTAGCTGCCTTCGACTCTATATGCCTCACATGTTCTCTTCACGATTGTTTTGTTTTTATTTTAGTTTTGTTGACTTTCGTGTATTTTGTTTTTTTACCTACGTGTTTACGTTGTGATTCTGTAAGAATTTGAATAAATGTCTTCTTTCTTTCTTTCATTCCTTCTTCTTTGAATAAATGTTTATTTTACTTTTTACTACAAAATACATAAAATATCTTTAAAATCATCATCATCATCATCAGCCATTAGCGCCCACTGCAGGACATAGGCCTCCATCATGCTTTTTAACCATGAAGGGTTTTGCCATAATCGCCACGCTTGGCAGGCGGGTTGGCGATCGCAGTATACGGTTGGAATCTCAGGAAATTTTTGGTTCTTTATTCGAACTATCCATCAAATATTGAACTGACATGGTACTTGAAAATAAAAAACAAATGAACATCAGCGTTTTTGTTAGGGGTTCTTAATATGGTGGCCAAGAGTCAATGTACTTCTAAGAAGAAAATGACACCATTGAATTTCCTCATCTTTTTAATTACAGAAAACTCATTTTTAGAAAAGGAGTGGATTTTCTCTGTCGACTCTGATCACGCCTTCTTGATTATTCTGCCGTCTCTAGGTAGCGCTTTCATACTCTGTAAATAACAGAAGGGGCGATCTTAAGTCAGTTCCTGCATATTATGCCACAGTTCGACCCTCTTGAAGGAGAGTAACAGCTCGGGAGATTTGGGTTTCAGTCAGACAGGGCATAATGATCTTATAAACCAAATTAACACTTACCTTAATCAATAATAACACTCAGAAGACTTGAAAGACCATTTAAAATTAGTTTTCTGTGAAAATTAAGAAAATTCGAAGGCATCACTTTGTTTTTAGGTGTATTTAGACTCTTGGCTACTTGTCTTTTTTTCTTTTTAATGTGTGCTCTTGGCCACTAAATAACTAAGAACTACTAACAGAAAAGCTGATATTTTTTGTTTTTTTTTATTTTCGTGAATTTTACTTTATATATAGTGGCCAGTTATATTATTAACTTAATACCGGATAAACTTTTGGTTTTTTGTCGGAAGAGTCCGACCAAGTTTTAAATGAAAACTTAGACAAAAAGGTTCATTCCACTTTCAAATCTTAGTATGGGCCCCCTATACGTTCTATTCCACGAGGGCAGTTGAGGGGTTAAATCGTTTTGTGCAGTATATTTTTATTAAAGAGTCACACACGGAACTTTATAGAGTACCTACACGCGTAAAAGTTCATGTGCTGTCAATGTCGACATTTGTTTCACGCAAACATCCCAGTAGAATTATAAAGAAAGGTAACATAATTATTTACTCAAGAATGTGCTTCGGTCGGGGTTTTTATTCAATTATTGGGGAAAGGAAACACAACTGAATGTTTACCTGTACAGCTGTGGGGCATCTACAAGGTATCTTCCCCTTCCTATTTAAATTAACTGAGCCTTTATTTGATTGTAGGTCTTTTGTCGTGAAGAACGACAATAATGGATGAAATTAGGCATGGTCGTGAGCAGGATATAACATAATCGTCTTCATAATATATATTTTTACAATTACCAACTTGTAGTGAAAGTTGTTTTTCTTAGGGTGACTTGCGCCGAATCATTGCATAATTAAGTAAATAGATAAATACCTAAATAAGATAAACAGATAAATATCTGATTGACAGGGTTGTCAGTTATGCAATTTGTCTACGGATAGCTCTGCAAATGTCATGCGCCAGACACATTTGGACTTATTCACTGGAAAGAGCTTACCCATAGCATTATGGCAGATAGCATTGGCGCAGGCCGGCCTCAATGAAATAGAATTGCAGTAACAGTATTCCACCTTTTTGCTAAGGTTTTGATACACACAGTATATTATCAGTATGGCGAGCTTTATGTACAGAATAACTGAGCGAATGTGAACGAAACGAAAGTACCGGCGGAAACAGATTATTCAGATTATTCAAACGCGACGCGACCCGACCCAACGCGACGCGTGTTGAGTCAAATCAAATCATACTATTTTCTATGATCAGAATCATATTAGCAACATCCAACGTTATCCGACGCAACGCAACTTATCATACAAGTTAGGTCGTCGCGTCGGATCGCGTCGGGTGGCGTATTATTAGTGTGTCGGAACCTTAAATACCAGTGTAGAAGTTTCAGCGAAAGTAAGCAAACGTCATTGGCCTCCACGGTATTAGTGCTATGGAGCTTAAACTCAAACGCGAAAATTGTGTTCACTAGAAACACAACAGTCTTTTTTATAAAAATACGGTTCCTTATAACAATCCTCAGAGGCAGTCTAAATAGTCTGTGGTAAAGGGAAAAATGTAACTACAGATTATTTTAACAGCCTTTGAGGAGGATGCAGATGGTTAGTGAAGCGAACGCACACGGCAGCCTTTGGTTGCTTTCAACCAAAACGGTGCCTAACAGCGAGCGTCTTCGTTCGATTTTGCTTTGTTGTTCTGTTAATATATAAACTGCCCAGCTCACCAACACTCACTTGATGTCAAAAGACCAGTAGGTTTCTATAATAAGAATAAGAATTTATTATATCATTATTTACTCTCGATAATTTACACTAGTCTTTTTTCTAAACAGGCCGGGAAATTGAATTCTGCTTTGCGTAACGAACGGCGGATAATTGTTTTAGGAAAATTTTTTCCTCTAGCCTCGTAATTGAATTTATTGACCTATAGCTCTAGGTGCTCTAATGATATCAAAAAACTCTGGAAGCCGTGATATAATATAATGATTGAGCTATGTTTTGTATCTGTATACTTACAAAAGAAAATTATAAATTATATACTAGCTGAGTCGGCGAACGTTGTTTTGCCATATTAAGTGATATTAACCTATGACCTATTCTCAGATCTACCAAATATACACAAAAAAATCATGAGCATCGGTGAAGCCGTTTCGGAGGAGTTGGTTTGTTTGTGCTCTCTCTACTTTCTATTAATACTGTTTTGATTATCGTGTTTGTTTGTTTTCGCTTTACTTATGGTTACGTCCCATATTATTAGATAAAATTGTATGCAAAGATTTACTCAATTTGTAACGAGCAATTAGTACAAGTAGGTACCTAAAAGATAACCACTTAAAGAAACAATCTCGCAGGCAAATTAAATTCTCTTCACTCACTTAAAACTTCAAGACCCGGCGATGGTCTGAATACAGAAATTCCTGCGTAATTCACTAGTGTAAGGACACCTTTTAGCGTTAGAGTAAAATTTAATTATGAAAGAGGAACTCTGACGTTTTCAGGGCGAAATAAACTCAGCGGCAATTAGTGAAAACAACCTAGCCGTGCCTTCGGATTAATAACCTTAATTAACGCTTAAGGAGTTACGGCAACTCATTAAAAAGAGCTGCAAACCGACGACACGAGAATCGTAAAAAACCGGTTAATCGCTGCTCAGTCTGCGCCCTGAAGATCCTGGAAATAAAATTTACAGCCAGCCTACTGGCTCGCCCTTCTTTGTTAATCTTATGCCTTCGTCATCACTGCTTTGTCCATTGTTACTCGTAAGTATATACTTAGGCGGTTTTATGGCTAAACGTACAATCAAAAAGCCCTATCAGTGAGTTAAGAGGCTGGTTGGGGCTGACTGGTGCCACCTGAGGAAAAAACATCAAATCTTACTTTATAATCTGTTTTCGCAATTAGTGCTCATCATAAATCTCAATTATGCAATGGCTGCGGGCGGCACAAGACCGGGAAGCTTGGAAAACCATGAGGGAAGCCTATGTCCTGCAGTGGGCGTCAAATGGCTGACGATGATGATGATAAATCTCAATTATTACGATAGATATTTTCAAAAACTGCAGTCTACACCCTGGGGCAGTGATGGCAAATCAATAGCTCGCATCCCATCAATGGCATAATAATTAATTCGAACTAATTCGGGCACCCCAATGACTACGGAATTTACGTACACTTATCAAAACTTTTAAGATTTATTCATTTAAATTAAATTTTTTATCAAAATAAGAAAAAGAATTTTAAGAAATTACATACTTTTATGGTGTGCAATAAGGAGCTTTAATCTAATCTAATAGAAAGACTATACTCAACATGGGTAAAAACCCAGTACCAAAATTATAGAAACGCAGAATTAGATTCTAGTCACATTTGCAGTTATTGAAACGCAGAATTGAATTCCATTCACAGTTGCAGTCTGAAGCTGCTAATTCTGGCTATATTTTCCAAACAAAGTTCCCAGGTCATGGCCACATACTTAGTTTTGACGAAAATTGGCACATATCTACTCCCATAAAGGTTTTCCATCCCTGCCCCAGGGGAATTTGGAACCACTGCAATTGACTGGTTTCTTTATCCTTCTCAGTCCTGACCTTGAAAAAAACAATGGTATTCAATTGTTATTTTTAAGGTCAGGACTGAGGAGGTTATTTCATCACCGCCTCAAGTTCGCTAGCACAACGCGTCAGGTTACTGTAGCATTATTGCATTAGAAACATCTGTCAAATTCAGTGGGGCATGTAAACAAAATGTATTTACAGTACAAGCGATTGTGTTGTGTGGAAGATAGTAGGGGTTAAAGTATGAAATTGCCGTTTTATTGCAATAGGTTCTTTGAATTGACATAGAATCTTCATGGTTTGAGGTTTTCGAATGAAACTTTTTTCAAATGGTTTCTATGATGTTCTTTTTTTAAAAAATGTGAAACATTTGAATATCGACTTTCAATTGTTTTTGTTATTCAATTTAGACAAGAAAGATGGATACTGCGAAAATTCGAGTGATTTTTGAATACGAGTTCCGACGCGGAACTAACGCGGCAGAAACAGCCCGCTATAATCGCTATATCAATGCTGCGTTTGGAGAGGGGTCTACTAATGAACACACCGTGCGATTTTGGTTTAAACGCTTTCGTGATGGAAATTTCGACTTAAAGAACGAGCCACGAGGAAAACCGCCCACACAGGTGAATAACGATGAATTAAGAGAGATAGTGGAAGCCGACCCTAGTCAAACTACCCAGGAATTAGCGGCATGGTGTAACGTTTCCTTACCCACAATATTGACTCACTTGCATCAAATCAATAAAATAAAAAAATACGAAAAATGGGTGCCTCATAATCACTCGAATTTTCGCAGTATCCATCTTTTTTGTCTAAATTGAATAACAAAAACAATTGAAAGTCGATATTCAAATGTTTCACATTTTTTAAAAAAAGAACATCATAGAAACCATTTGAAAAAAGTTTCATTCGAAAACCTCAACCATGAAGATTCTATGTCAATTCAAAGAACCTATTGCAATAAAACGGCAATTTCATACTTTAACCCCTAATATTAATTATTATTCACATTCAATATAAAATCGGCATGTCAAGTCCATGGCTATTGGATAGACGGCTCTTGAGTGCGTTTCACATGCTGCCAGTATCCAGAGCAAAATTTCAGGAATATCATAATTTTGAATAGAATTGAAGATCAACCTTGAAACGAACAATTCACTTGATCTGTAATTCTATTTAGATTCGATCCAATAATCCACACGCTCTTTACATTAATAATAATAAGATTTTGCGTTAGTTTGGAAGTATGGGGAGGATGAAAGAAGAAAAATTTGACAAAATAAAATATCGAGTGAATGTGGGTGTAAGGCAAAGGACATCCCAGGCGGAGATGCTTCGACCAAATAGGGGGTGTATTAGCGAAGAGCAAGATAAAAAGTACCTGAAACCGGCGTGCGTGCATGCAATGACTAATGAACCTATGGTAACCTTATAATAGCCTACTAACCACTTGGTTTTGATTTTGTTGGTTCTTCTTGTATACCTAGTTTATCTTGATTTGTCTCTATTATTTTGCACTAATTTGCATTGTACTGTACACATATTTAAGGGAAGTCACTTGCTCCTGACGCACAGGTAATCCTAGTTTGGGAGCAAGGGTTTCAAATTGCACAGTGGCAAATTGTATTTCTCAATAAAGATATTTGTATTTGTATTTGAATGACTAATGAATGTCGATGAAGCGAAAGAGCTCTTTCAGGATCGTGGCAAGTGGCAAACCCTTGTCTCTGCCTACCCCTCCAGAAAACAGGCGTGACTTTAGTAAGCATTATAGTATTCATTGAATGTACATTATGATCAAAATTTCATTTCATTTCATTTCATTTATTCAATGCATTTCATGAACAATCTCGAGAAGATACAAAAGTTACTTAACTAGTTGAACATGAACCCTGTAAGGGTATAGCAGATTGACACGTGTGGCGTATACAATTGTAGAACATGCATGTACTTAAATAAATCAAAATTTACAGCTCAGATATTAAGCTATTTTTCTTTTTATACCTAGGTTGTTATAATTCTTTATCACCCATATATTCATCTATGGAGTAGTAGCACTTTCTCATTAGTAGATTTTTAAGTTGAATGTTAAATCTTGTGTATTTTTTTTTCATTTTTAAGACTGTCCGGTAGTTTATTGTAAATGAGTATGCATCTATACTGTGGGCTATTCTTGAAAGTTTCTAATTTGGGTGGGGGAAGGACCAAGTTGTTTTTACGACGTTAATTTTTATTTTGCTCGAAGAGATTCATATTTTTGTGTACAAATAGAGCGGCTTCTAGAATATATATTGACGGTAAGGTAAGTATATTTTCTTGTATAAAGTAGGGTTTACAGCTCTGTCGTTGTGCGATGTTCACAATAATGCGTAGACATTTCTTTTGTAGTATAAACAAATCCTGAGCATCAGTACTGTGGCCCCATAAAATTATTGCGTACCTCAGCCAAGCATATGCATAGGTAGGCGTAATATGCAGATAAGGCGCAATCTTTTCTGGTGTTACATTAAAATTAAGTTCAGACTGAAAATTAAAAGCAAATCGAATAAACAGTTCATGTTTTTAAGAACATAACAGTAAGTTGTTTCCGGAGTGAGCGTTCGGGTCGTAGAGAACTGTATCGGAATAAGAAAAAAAATTATGGCGACACAATTATTGCCGAAGGATCGATGCCATAAAAATAAATGGTCGATTTTACGACGACCGCGGCGCGCGCGACGAATTTTATTATGTGGGTATATCTGCTCAGTGGCCTCATCGCATAATGTCACTTTTATCTATGATGCCGCTTGTACAGCCAGCGAAAGTAGAAATTGTACCTTGTGTTCGATACCAGCACTTATTCTATGAACGACAAAATCTTTTCATACGACAACCTACGTCGTTTTAGAGGACACGAGGCACCGATTCATGGAACAAGTACTTATTAAAACTTGACGCATTGCCACGAACCATCACAATAGTTCACAGCTCCACAATAATCAAAAGTTTAAGTTAACTCTCCCGTCGATTTCAAGTCGTTAATTTGTTTGCGAACATTCACTTATTTCCTAGGTACGTCATATTCAGCTAAAGAGCCTCACACACGCGCGCTATACTGTCTTGTTTTACGATGTCATACCGCGGCTTAGCACGAGCGACATAGTTTCCGTACAAAGTCCCGTTGATCACACTTGGCCCTATTTCATAGTACTTTAGAACTAGTTTAGAATGTGGTTTACTTTTACAACCATACTAAAGTTACTACTTGAGAATTCAAAGTTTTTCCCCATGGTAAAGTTTGTACGTATTGACAAATAGATACCCGCCCCCCTCCCTTGTTTTTTAATTTCTATATGGCGGTATACGATGGCATCGTAAGAACAACAATACCCGTGACGGAGCAACACCGGAGCGCTAAAAAATAGCACGCGTGTGTGACGAGCTTTATAGAGGCACGTGTTGAATTAGTTAGCGCAACAACTCTACATACACGTGCGGAAACCTTTATAATTTCGTTTGCAAATTTCCTGAAAACCAGAGTTAAACTGTTGCTGAAACCACCTGTACTAAACTCCAACAAACCGAAACCAAATCACGCTATGGACGCGTAATTTTTTACGTGGGTTTAGGGAAGTGTCGTAGTAAATTAACACCTTTTAGGAGTTAATAATAACAATGGGTTAGTACCCATATTTAATTTCATTCAGCTTTTTGATGGGTCACAAAAAAAAAATTCTATCAAAGTCAAGGAATTGGTAATAAGGGTTGATTTTGATTGAATAAATATGATGAATGAATTATCTAGCACGAGAAAACAATTTGACCGACCTTATTGCTTTTCCTTTTTTAACGATTTTTATCAAGGGTTTGTTTACAGTCGGGAAAAATCTGAATGGAATGAAATATGTCTTTCTCAAGATGGGTGAAGTATAGCGCAGATGGGCGAAGTAAGAAATGCACTCTTGCGTTATCCAATATTGCTGGTGCTATCAAAGAGCTTTTCTCATAGAGCCACGCTTTGATCAGCTAACTCCATCCATAGATTTGCTTTCACATGCAAAAGGAATACGGCACGAGTAATAAATAGTCCATCCGTTCCTATAGTGCCTGCAGACGGTAGCTCTGCGAACACGAAAAAACATTAAAATGACAAATTGTTTTTGGCAGTGATTCCATTTTTCATGCGGCGCGAGATTATAGGGCGCCTACCATATCGTGGTGGATTCAATTTCACGTGATTACGTTTAAACGTTTTCCCCTCCAGTAGAAAATTATATTGTGCAGGTGAATGTTTTTCACACTTTCCTGGTGTTTTTCTATAGAAACTTATATTATACAAGTGAATCTTTTGCCAACGTTCCTGGTGTCTTTCTTTTTCTTAAAAACATTTCCCAACGCATTGTGAATTAACCGCTACAAAAGTTAGCGGTACAGTCCGCGTCACGTCGACCTATGTGTTAGTCGGCCGTCATCGTCGGTAAGCTTGGTAATTTGTCACGTTACCGAGGGTTGTGTGAAGGCACAACTAAAAACTTAATAATAATAAAAACATGAAAAATATGTACAAAAAGAAACCTTAGGTCGCAAAAGGGTAAGCAGATCGTGAAGGCAGGCCGTGGAGACGGGCAGGCAAGTTGCGGAGGCAGGCCGTGGAGACGGGTAGGCAAGTCGTGGAGTCAGGCCGTGGGTGGAGACGGACAGGCAAGTTGCGGAGGCAGGCCGTGGAGAGGTAGACAGAAACTCAGGTCTCTCAAACAAGAGCTCAGGTAGGTCTCACAAATAGGACTCAGGTAAGACTCTTCAAGTAGGACTCAGGTAAGATTCTTCAAGTAGGACTCAGGTAAGACTCTTCAAGTAGGACTCAGTTAACTCTTCAAGTAGGACTCAGGTAACTCTTCAAGTAGGACTCAAGTGAGACTGACAGGAAAGCCTTCTTGGGCGGCTTTTATACCCCAAAATTAGTTCGATTCTAATATTCAAATTTGATCTGAATCTGCGTCAGAATTCTTCTGGAAGTTTCTGGATCCTGTTCCAAATCCATAATTTCGAATTCTAGATCTTCTTTCTCTTTCTTGCATTAAATTCATAATTTCGATTTGGAATGCAAATAGTCTTCTAGAAGTCTCCATAGGCCAGAAGTTTCCTTATTCGACCTTCTTAGTATGACGATTATTTGACATAATTTAGAAAAATAAAGAACAATATTCAAACAAAAGAAATATCTGACTAACAGTTGAATCGTTGACAGTAAAGCAAAATACAATATTTGCAATGTGAAAAGTGGAAAATAATTAGAAATACGTATTAGCTTTGAAATAATAGTGAACCAACATTATTCTTTTGTTCGTGATAATATGAAAGTGTTGTGAAATTGGATTTCAGTGGTTCAACTTGGACAAAACGTAAGTCTTTTTGCATTGATGAAAAGAGTAGGATGCTAGGCAATAGAATCGCGCTAGACGCGTAAGCTAAACCCTACAAATTCTTATACGGTCTCTAAAATGAGGACTGAAGGACAAATCATTGTAGGGTCACTACTAAAAAGGGACTGCATGACATTACAGTCAGTTCAATTTTGGTGACCGGGCATGCAAGAGTTAATGTGTTTACCGACGACTCCCTTTATTTTACAATACTAATGTGTTGTAAAATAAATATACTCAAATCTAAATTTAGGCAACTGTGACATAGAATACAAATGAAAATAACATTAAATACTTGAAGCGCAATGTCAGCCACTCTGGCACATTTTATTAGTATATTAGTAACTATGATACAAGCGCAAGTTCTGAGGGTCAAAGCAGACTTTGAACTCGCTAGTGTACGCACGCGAGATGGTCGAAGTAAATGGAATCGTTTTCAGCGACAGTTTTGTATCGGTTCGCCTCAAATTACTCGAATAGGTACCGGAGACAGGGACATTTCAACGAATAGAGGAGAAGTTTCGCTTCACTTCTTCTACAGGTCATTGGAATTATTATGAATGCAAATAAAAAAACATCTATCAGGCAGAGGCTCAAAACTGTTTTGGTTTGATCAAACTTTACCTACAGGGTGTTAAATAAAAAAGTGAATTAAAAAATAACCTGCAATCCGTCTGCTGAGCATTAACTAAGCAGCCTATATACGTCCCACTTGACTGTAGGGCACAAGCCTTCTCTCAGGGAGAGAGTATGGGCTTAATCACCACGCGTGCCCACCGCGGATTGGGGATTTATTTTTTTTACTGTCATCTTGATTTTTGGTGTCGCTGTTTAATCGACAATGCTTAAAAACATGGTGTTTATCTTTACCCTGATATTTTCATTGGTAAAGCATATATTTAATAAAATTATATAGCCCTGATATTTTCAAGAATACAAATCTGAGAAAAAACTCATAGAACAAAATTGTTGCAAGACACAAACTCTAATCTGTCCATCTTGTGGCTGGTCGTCCTACGCCGATATGCCGCTTCCAACCGGTCTTTTTGGAAATCCATGGAGGAGGCCTATGTCCAGCAGTGGACTTCTTGTTGCTGAATGATGATGACAAACTCTAATTGGGTGGTTTCAGCAATTGCGCAGTTTAGAGATAATCCTGTTTTCTTTGTTGAGATAATCCTGTACACCGGTAGTAGCCCAGTGGAAAGAACGGTTCGATTCCCAGTTCAGGCATGTACCTGCAAGGTGGTACCAAGACAGAAGAGAGGAGACATGGCAATTATGAGTAAATTTTGACCTAAAGTAAATAAGGGGTAGGTAGAACAATGGAGTCGGGAGCGGGAGACCCAGGTTTGATTCCCAGTCCGGGCATGTATCTACCTATGAATTTGTTCAGTTTGTTGGCTCCGCACTTATTGACTTTTCTTTTTTGTGGGATATGCCGACTAACCTGTCAGGATAGTATAGGTGCTAGGCAAGCCTATTCCATGTATAAAACAATGTCCCAGGCACTGCATCGTCCAAGTGGTCCCGTCTAGTGTGAGTGAAGGTGCCAATGTACGCTGCATAAATCATATCATTACGTAGATGCAAAGGGTAAAGTTTTTTTTGAAGATACTAACTTACTTACCTACGGGATGTGCCACCCCCACTGTCTAGCCCGGATTTCTGATTTTTTAGAGATAACCTGTATAACATTTGAGGCCAGCCGAGGAGTTTCTGCGCCTACTTGTTCCTCGCCCATTCCGCAGCGAGCCCTCCTGAAATCGTCGGTGCCCGCGTCGTCGATGTAATCTAACCTAAACCTATTATTGTAATAGTTACCCCCATAATGGAATTGGGATTTTACCGTCGCTACTCCAGGTTATGTGCTATACAGGCTGTGTAGGTTATTAGGAGCGTATGTTAAGTGTTTACATTGCTTAGCGGGAACGTTTTCTTTGTTGATTGCAATACATAAAAACGGGGCCCCTTATTTTGCAGAGTTGATGTCTGCTTTACCGGTGAAAATAACACCTTCGTGTGATAAACTTTAACGCGGGTATGTCTTATCAAGTTTATTTTTGGTAAATAAACATACTCGTACTTTTGCCGTTTATTTACCAAAAAGTCGTAGTAATACATAATTTAAGTTTTACGCGATGCCGAGGAGTGTCGAGCAATAACAGCTTGCCAGACAAGAGGATCGCAAACATAGAAATTCATGAATATCGAACTCCAAATTGCATGACGAACTGCCAAAAGATATTGTTCTAAGGTCCGTATTAACCACATAAAAAACCGGCTGTGTGCGAGTCAGGGTTCCGTACCCGTTTATACTACACAACAGTTGAGTATAAACGGCAAAAAAATTACGCTTGTTTCTTTATGGGGGGGCCCTTATATATTAATTTTATTCTGCAACCGAAACACATCCTCTGGTCCCTTACCCTTTGGGTACGGAACCCTAAAATCTATGAAAAGTAAGATTTTTTAAGGTTCATTACGGCTTCACTGTTAAAAAAATATCAGATCTCATAAAGAACCAAGGCTCTTAACTCTACAAACCCTTGGTAAAAAAATGGTTTGACCGTATCGCGGCTGTTTCATAAACATTCTTACGGATTTATGGCAAAGAAACTAAGTAATTCTTATTCAATCTTGTGTTATGCAATAGTTCCAAACGGCCAAGTCATAATTTTTTACGAAGATGTAGGGTTTGATTTCTGGAAATTTCTTAATTATTTCGACAAAATTGAAGCTGTTAAGTTGAAATTTGAGCTTTTCAGCTTCAAAAAGCACAATTTTCAATTTGTTGAACCCTAGAGTTTTGATGATCATTATTGTAATATATGTCGAACGCCCGTGTTGTGCCCACCCCAATAACATTGGGGAACACGACTCTCGAAGTTGTAGACGAATACGTCTACTTAGGACAAACAGTCCAACTAGGCCGGTCCAACTTCGTGAAAGAGGTCAATCGTCGAATCCAACTCGGCTGGGCAGCATTCGGGAAACTTAGAAAAGTCTTTTTGTCTAATATACCTCAATCGCTCAAGACAAAATTATACAACCAGTGTGTGTTACCAGTGATGACTTATGGCACTGAAACGTGGTCTCTCACTATGGGCCTCATAAGAAGGCTCAAGGTCACGCAACGAGCGATGGAAAGGGCTATGCTTGGAATTTCTCTACGAGATCGAATCAGAAATGATGAGATCCGTAGACGAACGAAAGTCGTCGACATAGCCCAGCGGATTAGTAAGTTGAAGTAGCAGTGGGCGGGACACATAGCACGCAGAACTGATGGCCGATGGGGCCGAAAAGTTCTCGAATGGAGACCACATATCGGCAAGCGCAGCGTAGGAAGACCAGCCACAAGATGGACAGATGACCTCATCCAAGTGGCAGGAAGGCGCTGGATGCAGGCCGCTTCCAACCGGTCTTTTTGGAAATCCATGGAGAAGGCCTATGTCCAGCAGTGGACTTCTTGTGGCTGAATAATGATGATGATTGTAATATAATCAGTATAAAACACACTCAAACGCAGATAGCAAACACGTAGAGGATATAACTCATTCCTAAGCTACTTATAGGCTATTGATATGAATTTTTGACGATAGATAAAAAATAAAGGATTGTCTCTCAAACACCCTGTGTAGCAGAACTTTATTCAAAACAAAATAATCGGTCGATAGGGAAGGGCTTCCGCTTAAGCAGTAGTTCGATTCTTGACTTTGCCGACTCCGGTATTTTTCTTGGGCAAAGTTTTTACTGCGTTTATTATTATTTCCGTTGCGGAACATTCCGTGATGAATTTCGTCTCTCGGTTGCATGACTTTTGCGAAAACACTACCCGAATTCTCACAAACTCTTTTGAGTAGAGATATCCAATTTGAATACACATGACTACGAGTTCCGACTTGAAAATACAACCTGTTTTAGGTTGAATTCAAATTATCTCCGCTTTCGTTACGTTTAAACGTTATGTGAAGACGCGCTTATAGATTCCACAAGCATGTTACAAAGGTGCAGAAAAAGCCTTTGACCACCTTGAACCTTCTTGAATCCTATTCTCATCTGAACGAGCAGATGTGAAGGCGTTTATTGAAAATCGTTTATTGCATATTAAATGGAAATTAATATAATTTCCTTGTAAGTAATTAATATATAACATTCCATTAATAAATTACATTCTTTTGTTTCACAATTTCGAATATCTCTATCTTAAATCTCGTGTCACAGTTCCCCAGTTTGTGGATTGAGATTTTCGATAAGTAAATGGTCAACTGTAGTGATGTCTCTTCGAACTTCTCAGAAAAGAGCGTGAAAGAACGCTACTTAAGTATACTTAGTGAAATTCTCAATTCAGAAACCGGCCCAGTTTGTTATCGAACTCCTCCGAAACAGCTTCACCGATTTTTTTGATTTTTTTTGTGTAGGAATTTTTGGTAGATATGAGAACAGGTCGTAGGGTAATTAATGTGGCAAAACAACGCTTTCCGGGTCAGCCAGTATTAATATAATCGTGTGCGTAGTCATGACAACCATAAATTAAAAAACAAAACAAAATCACTTTTCTTCAGTCTTGAACATGATCTCGAACTTACATTATTTTGTGGTGATTTCTTGTAACAATAATTATGTCTATTCTGTATATAATGCTCTGTAGGGCATGGAACTTTCATTGGTATTGTACTTTATTTAAAAATGACAAGGTTCGATTTAAAGTGGCAACCACTACGCCATTCCCCTATTAAGGGAATGAGAAAAACTCGAACTTACAGTTATTTTATCGAAATTTTGAGCACCACTGCGATAAATAAAGTCTACGCTGTATACGCATTTCACAAAAAGTTCCCGCAAGTACTTAGCAACCATTACGATGGTCGAGTTGCCCAGATGCCTCGTCGCTTACGAATGATTAGACCGATAAATTAACCCGCCCAACTGCGCTGCAAAACATCAACTCTAGATACGGGACTTGACAGCGATGTAAAATTAATGAAGTGCGGCTTTAGTGGATTTATTAGGCGGCTGGGGTACCCTGATCGTATCGATTAGGCCACTACTTGGGGTCGAATAAGTGACCTTCGGTCCCCGGAATTTTAATAATAATTATATTGGATATAATTACCAACCTTTCCATTTTGCGGTTTCAGAGTTACCTCCAAAGGAAAATTTTAGAGGTATAAGGTCAGTGAATATAATGCTATAATAAAATTAACTGATTTCTTGTATTTTTGTGAATAAGTGTGTGACTAATTCGACGTTCTAAAGTTCGTCCCACACGCGAATGAAAGTACTTTAATATTTTCGAATGAATAACGCCAAGATGTTGACATCTCGGTGTTCCGTAAAAAAACAAATATAATTTATTTTTTATATGTGCCTATACCTTCCTCAGGGAAGAGACCCGTGCCCCTCGGTGGGGACATAATGGGTTGATGATGATGTGCACAAAATATTAGTCTACATTCTTTTTGTTGCACTAACCCGTGCTGAGGACAATTTAAAAAATTTAGATGCTAGTAATTCCACCCGTGCCGGGACTTGAACCCGCGACCTCTGGCTAACCGTGCCAGCGCTCTCCTAACTGAGCTAATGGGCAAGCGCAGGCATCAGCGAAATTTCGAACCTCTTTACAAACTTGTTTGTGCTACGTATTAGGTTTGTTAACTTAAAGAGTTCTTGTATCGAGCCATGGTATCACAAAAATTGACAGCTCGTAGGATTTCAGTTGATGACGTTTTTCCGTGCATGACGTTGTTCCGGTTTCATAGACTCTGGGTATTTTTTGCGCTTCAAAAATTTATTAAAGCAGCCCAAATCGACAGGCTCTCAAAATTTACTTTCAGACAAAAAAAAAAAACAAAAAAAAAACAGACCTTTTCTATTTTAGAACCATGCCAATTGCGTAAAACCTCCTTTTTCCAGAATATATAAGGTGTAACAAAATCTACACGTCAAAAATATCAACAATACTATGCCAAAATGTATGGAACAGCGAGTTTTTTTCGCGATTTCGAAGTTTTCTCAATGTTAAAAGTTATTGGTATTGACGAGTGGAACGAGTGGCATTTTTTTACACCCTGTAAAATCATAATTTTGATACATCTTGTCAATGCCATCTAAATTTAAATTTCTGTGTAATAAAATATGCATTACGTACATAACCATTTTACCTACAATACATTTTCATCATAACAAATGTGTAGACTACATAAGATTTTATTTGAATTTGATGAAATGTCTATAGAATTGAGGCAATTTCACTTTTACGCCACTCAAATAAAGCTAAGCTCAAAAACTCTTCATTTTGTTTTATTTAAATGTTAGAAATCAGCATAGTCAAACTTCTCATCTCAATTTATATACAGACAGGCATACAAATGAGATACCGCGCAATAAACAGTCTGTATATAAATAATTCGTATAAACAGCGATGAAATCTCAATAAACCCCAAAGTATCCGATGCTTACTCCGACGATCCATTTATGCCGCCTTCTCAGCTGAAATCACGTTCGGATCGGGATTTGCCCGTCTCCACTTACTGTTGTTTATTGGCAAACTATACGCTAGATCTTTTGCCGCGAGTCCAACTTTGCTAGAAAAAGGAAACGAAAGTGCAAAAATGTTCTACAAGTGCTTGACGCCCCGTGCGCGAGTCGTCAGACGCAGCGTAGGACGCTGGCCATATTATGTATTCTCGACGTTATTGTGTTCGAAATTGTGCTACAATTTAATTGCAATTTTCATCATCAGCCATTTGACGCCCACTGCACGACATAAGCCTCCCTCATCGTTTTCATAACAATGAGGGGTTTTGCCATAATCACCACGCTTGGCAGGCGTGTTGGCGATCGCAGTATGCTACTGGAATCTCAGGAAGAGTTTCCTGGTAATTGATTTCCTTAGTCGCCTTCTACGACATCCACGGCAGAAAATGGAGTGACGCTATTCTTAATCCGGCGCCACACGGAACTGCAATTTTATTAAGTCGTTATTACATTATTCCCGAAATAACGATATTAAACGTTTCAGTCATGAGAAATAACATTAATATACTTATAGTAACTTTAGACCGCATCGGAAACTAAAAAAGCATATTTTAAATTATAATGAATTCAGGATCGTAACAAGTGGCAGTCCCCGATCTCTCCCTACCCCTCCAGGATACAGGCGTGAGTTTAGATTATGTTACGTTACGTTACTTCACGTTACGTTTCGTTATGAAAAGTTACGTTAACTTATGTTATGTTGTGTTATTATATGTATAAACGCATTTTATTACAACGTATAATCAATTAATAAATATCAGGGGTTAAAGTATGAAATTGCCGATTTGTATTGAAAATCTAAATTGTTTATTTTTTTAATTTTTAACAAATTTATTTAATCAAAATAGTTGCCATTATTATCTATACATTGCTGCCATCTAATGGGAAGGTCATTAATGCCTTTGTGATAGAACTCCGACGATCTAGACTGCACAAACTGTGTGAAAGCATTTTGTACTGCCTTCTGGGAAGAAAACTTCTTGTCACGTAGATAATTGTCCAAATCACGAAAAAAATGGTAGTCCGTTGGAGCAAGGTCTGGTGAATACGGAGGATGACGAATGGTTTCTAACTACAGTTCCTGAAGGGTCAAAATGGTTTCTCGTGCTGTGTGAGGTCTCGCGTTGTCGTGGAGCAATAATGGTGAAGATCGATTCATGAGTCGGGGCTGTTTTACTGCTATTTTTGTCAACATGGTTCGGAGTTCGGCACAATAGACATCTGCCGTTATTTCTTGACCAGATCGGAGAAAACTATAGTGAATAACACCATGCTGAGACCACCAAACAGTTACTTACCTTTTTATTGGTAAGTTTTGCTTTAGGACACTGTTGTGGTGTTTGACCTGGGGTCAGCCATTGCATTTTTCTTTTCCGGTTATCATAAAGAATCCACTTTTCATCACATGTTACAATTCGATCCAATATTCCTTCATTTCTGTACCGGTTCAACAAGGCAACACAAGTTTCAACACGCGTTTCTTTCTGCAGATCAGTCAAATCATGAGGCACCCATTTTTCGTATTTTTTTATTTTATTGATTTGACGCAAGTGAGTCAATATTGTGGGTAAGGTAACGTTAAACCATGCCGCTAATTCCTGGGTAGTTTGACTAGGGTCGGCTTCCACTATCTCTCTTAATTCATCGTTATTCACCTGTGTGGGGGGTCTTCCTCGTGGCTCGTTCTTTAAGTGGAAATTTCCATCACGAAAGCGTTTAAACCAAAATCGCACGGTGCGTTCATTAGTAGACCCTCTCCAAACGCAGCATTGATATTGCGGGCTGTTTCTGCCGCGTTAGTTCCGCGTCGGAACTCGTATTCAAAAATTACTCGAATTTTCGCAGTATCCATCTTTCTTGTCTAAATTGAATAACAAAAACAATTGAAAGTCGATATTCAAATGTTTCACATTTTTTAAAAAAAGAACATCATAGAAACCATTTGAAAAAAGTTTCATTCGAAAACCTCAAACCATGAAGATTCTATGACAATTCAAAGAACCTATTGCAATAAAACGGCAATTTCATACTTTAACCCCTATTATTATCTGCTCACCTCTACACACTGCTGGATATGAACTTTTCTCAATCACAAAAAACTTTTAGTTTCAAAATTTGGATGGATGTGTAACAAACACACAGTCACGCCAAAACGACTAAACCGATCAAGATGAAATTTGGCACAGAGATAGATTATAGTCCGAAATAGCAAAATTTCCACGCGAACGAAGTGGCAGGCAACAGCTTGTTGAATATAAATGTTTTTCAAAATAAATTAAATGCGAATATCATGCTATTTCCAGATTTGACCTTTGACTCCTCGAGTCTACGGTAATGACAAAATAATACTACCAAGAACGTTTTACGCACCTTGAATAATACCTATCTTTTAATAGCGTTACGGTAACACACACACTAATTGAATGAAGTACTTAGGACGCTTAAAGATACTGCTTCTGAACATTACCTACTTGTGTATATTTCTGTTTATTTTTTAGTTTTGGCTATCAATTATCGTAAGTTGTAATGTAGTTTTAAGTTGTAATTTTTTTTAATAATGAGATTTTTATTGAATATCTTCCGAATATCCGAGTAGATACTCAGAGATATAGATGTATACAAGCAGCCTGTGTACTATCTTTCTGAGACAAATGTTTTCTTTTTTATTTTATTTATTTATTCGTGGCAAGCCCTAGCCTCAGCCTACCCATATACAGGCGTGAGTTTACGTTATGGTAGGTTAGCTTCTAATTTATTCAATTCTTATTCTATACAACGTACTACAGGGCACAGGCCTTAGAGAAACAGAGATAGTATGGGCTTAGCTAATCCCTACGCTGCGCTATGTGAAGACTTCAGGCATTCAGGTTTCCTCACGATGTTTTCCTACACAGTAAGTGAGGAGTGTTATTGCTATTACAAATTCACAAACGCTCGTAACTTAGAAAATAGACTCAAGAAATGGAGATATTTGTACGTTGTCACAAAAATATTCTCGTAATTGACACAGCTTCTGTTGTGAAAATCGCTTTATGTAAAAGATTATCTAAAGCAAAAGAATTTCCGAATTCATTCCTTCGATATAATTCTTAGGCAATTTCTTGTAAATGTATTGGAAATATCTTGCTGTTCCGAGTCCTGACGACCTTCTTGACAAACTTCGATGTGAAATTAAAACTTGATCATAGAGTTCAAGTTAAAATTAATTATTGAGTAAATCATGGGATACCTACCTTTGGCGCAAAAATAGATAGCAAATAATCAATACCGAGCGAAAGTACAGTCGACAGCATATTAAGCTTTACATCCGTGCACCCTACGTGAATTACGTTACAAGTTAGGGTCGTTACAGTATGGGGTTGTTATGGGGTTGTTTAGGCAGGGTGTACTGTCCTTGCTGGATGTCGGGCCTTAATATTAAGGGGCTCGATATTGAGTATGTAAATATAAATCCTTCTAAAAAGCATATAATTTAGCACACTTTTGGTTTAATTTCTGTGGTTTAATTTCGTAGTTGAATTTTGAAACTGATAAGATATTAATCTTAATACTTTTAATAACTCAGTTCTAATAATTCAGAAGTTACCCTTTGAACAATTTGGACAATAGTAAATAGAGAAACGGGTAAAACAAAATTAGGAGACCGAGATATTTCGCTTAAGATTGATGACAAAATAATAACGACAAATGAAGATATCGCTGCAGCATTTGAACAGTTCTTCACTAATGTTCCAATCGTGACTACAGCTCCGTTAGACTCGTCACCTGATCGTGCAGCAACATTACTAAAAGACCATGTCTCCTCGTGCGAACACGATTTCTCATTTAATTACATTGAGCCCCATAACGTTCTTAAAAAATTTAAATTACTGAATCTTAAAAAAACGGAGGACTTGTGGGGTATGTCAGTAAAAATTGTTAGTTCAGTGATCCATGTCCTAGCTTTACCGTTAGCAAAAATTTTCTATAAATGTGTAGATGAGGGAGTATTTCCGGACCTCATGAAATATAGTAGACTAGTACCCTTATTTAAAAGCGGTGATAAACACGATCCAACCAATTTTAGGCCCGTCTCAGTACTACCAGTATTAAGTAAAATATTTGAGAAGATCAACTTAGATCAATTACTTACGCATTTCAATAATTACCAACTCTTTCATAGCCAGCAATTTGGTTTTACTAAAGGGCGGAATACAACAGACGCCGGAGTTATGTTACTTAAACATATTTTCAGCACGTGGGAGGATCGCAAGGATGCAGTAGGCATATTTTGTGATTTATCAAAAGCATTTGATTGTGTAGACCACGAAACGCTACTGCTAAAGTTAAAACACTACGGAATAAAGGGTGCAGGTTTAGATCTTTTAAGATCGTATTTAGAAGGAAGGGTCCAAAAAGCAGACGTAAATCGTATTAAATCCTCGGGTTCACTTGTAAAAATAGGAGTCTTGCAGAGATCTATCTTAGGGCCGCTCCTTTTCCTAGTCTATATAAATGATTTACCGTTTATGGTACAAAAAATGTCTGAGATAGTGTTATTTGCTGATGACACGTCACTTATTTTTAAAATAAGGAGACAAGAAAATAATCTTGACGATGCAAATAATGCTCTCTCGCAAGTACTAGATTGGTTCACAGCAAATAATCTGCTGCTAAATTCTAAAAAGACGAAATGTATAAAGTTTTCCTTACCTTACGTACGAGTAGTTGAGAACAACATAGTAATTGGACATGAAAAACTAGAATTTGTAGATGATACTGTATTTCTGGGCATCACAATCGATGCAAAACTACAATGGGGTCCACATATTGTAAAATTAGCACACAGACTTAGCTCTGCGGCATATGCAGTGAAAATAATTAGGGAACTCACTGACGTTGCAACTGCTAGGCTTGTTTATTTTAGTTACTTCCATAGTATTATGTCCTACGGTATACTACTATGGGGCCGGGCAGCAGACATTGAGACTATCTTTATCTTGCAGAAGAGAGCCATCCGATTTATTTACAAGTTAGGTAGTAGGGATTCGCTAAGAGATTTCTTCAAAGAAACCAACATCTTAACAGTTGCATGTCAATACATTTATGAAAATATTATGTACGTTAGAAAAAATATCAAAGACTTCGAAAATGTTGGTGGCCACCATAATGTTAATACTAGAAATAAACATAAATTGTCATTTCCACTATTTAGACTTGCAAAAGTTAACACATCTTTTATGGGGCACTGTATAAGGTTCTACAACAAAATTCCTCAAGATATATTAGAGTTACCTCCAACGCGATTTAAAAAATGTGTTAAGCACATTCTGTACAAAAAGGCTTACTATAACATCAAGGATTATTTAGAAGACAAAGATGTTTGGCATTAAACAGTAGATTAATATTATTTAAAGGACGATTGTGACTAGTGTTCAACACATTCATGACTAATATTTTAAGTTGAAAACTCTGTTAATTAAGTTAAAACGTGTTTTGAAAAGAATAAATGTGGAGTTTCTTTGTTAGCTTCTTCTCCACATAATCCATTAATTGTGAAACTAACAACTTTGACGTTCATTAAGTAAACATTCTGTTTTTACAATGAATAAAAATATTTGAATTGAATTGAATTGAATTGTTTTCTTTATTTATTTTTATTTTCTCCAATTTTTGGTAAGCGTTGCTGGTTGTACAATTACTCAAAATACTTTTTACTTGCTACCTAAGTTGCTGTTTCCACTCATTGTATAATTGTTTGTTTACCCTAATAAAAAAAATAATAAAACAAGTTACAAGTGATTTTGCAAGTAAAATGTAAAGGTATGTCCTACTGTCGACAGTACCAAGAGAAAGTTTTTTTCAATAACTTCGTGGTCGGTCGCTACTTCAATTTGTTTGCGCTGCACTCGTTGGCCTGCAATAAAACTTTGATGAAAACTTATACTTTTGTTGAAAATATTCTCTCTGCTTTTTAGCGTGTAATGCTGCAATATATGCTTGCATATTATTTTAATAAAACGTCCCGAGATGTACCCGGTAAGTTTTAAATCATTGAACTCTATATAAGGTAAGTATATCTTACCTACAAACGCTTAAAGGGACCATTGCCATCAACTGGTACTAACAAATTTTCATAAAGAAAATGCTGTGAAACAGCGGGTAATAGTACTTACGTAGCTACCGATATCCAAGATATCATATTATAATACCACATAATACGTGAATAATAGCAGGAATCATTAAAATAAATACGTTGCAGTAACGCCAGTCTGTTTGGAGAAACAGATATTCGGAAAGTTGTACCAACTGAAAAAATGTATTTTCATTGTAGAAGTGTGTAGGTACATTCGACACAAATAGTCATTGAAAAAAATTAAAAACATTCAACAAATAAGTCACCCGTAGAGATTTACTCGCCTTTATTTATTATTCGCATTCCACGTCACTATTACATTATTTTGATGTTCTGTATACAATATGTGTTATTGTTGTAAAACATTGTTGCAGGTGTTCTGTAATCTTTTATAACGAACCTTCAAAAGTATAGTTCGAAGGTGTTCACTGGGAAAGACCTCACTGTGAATATACGGCCAAATCTTTTGATGAAAATCGTAAAAGCTTTTGACAGCCACCGTAAAATATGACAACGACATTCCGTATGAAGTTGGATTCTCTTTTCTTTTTTATTTACGTTTCGACGATGCGCGTAAAACGTGAGGCCTACCAATAAAACGTCTCCCGAAGATTATATTCAACTTTTCCTTTGTTCGTCTGAAGCGATTTTATAATAATGGAATTCAACGCTAGGTACTTGTTGGGAGCAAACACGTGTTGTATTTCTATCGGGCAAAAAGAGATCGACAAATAATTTATCGACATTGTCCATATACCAAACGATCGTTAACTGAACACTGGCGGGCTTTCATAAAACACGCAAGCTTCAATCAACCAATCAGTCAGTATTTATCTCTTACTGGTCATACGCCTTCCCCAAGGCACGCCACTTGTTCCTGACCTCGGCCATTCTCATCCAGCCGCTGCCAGCAATCTATACTTCAGGTCGCCATCAAGCGAGATAGGGGGCGTCCTACGCTGCGGTTACGCGTTCGTGGTCTCCACCGAGCTTACTAAGTTCAAAATGACTACTAACCTTGGCAACCATAATGACCCTAGGATTCAGTTATAAGATTTTTTTCCACACAGTACCTAGTTCAATAGACGAGCTTTTTTATATGAATTGAAAGTTAGTTTTACAAACGATGTGTATTTCTCTATTGCAATAGTTGTAACATTGCCTGAAAACAACCGCATTACATTATAATAACCCCGTCAAAGACCCGGCAACTTGGAAAATTCGATTTAGCTTCTGTAAATCAGAATACAGAGAACACTACTTCCCACACAGAACGTTCCCGGGAGTCGGGAGGTTTGATATTGAGTTTGTAATCACTAGTTCTGTGCAAACACACTGAGCTTCGCGATTCGCGATTCATAGAGGCAGAAGTCGTACTCTAAACAGTCAAAAATATATTTTACTATTTCAAAGTTTAAGGTTAATCAGTGAGCTGGCTCCGAATAGCATTAAGCTCTGAGTTAATTCAATATTCATTCCCTTATAATGTATCCATATTAAGCATTGTATATAGTTTCACGACGTGTTAAAATTGCGCCAAACCTGAAAACCATTTCATCATAATAAATAAAATTAAACCACTACAAATAAGCCGAAAATCGTAGATGTATTAACGTATTATCATACAGGTTAAAAAAGTATTAAGTAGAACATAAACAAAAACTAAGGATCACGTGACATGTTTTTCATACCATTGGCGCCTAGAAAGTTTGATGCGTGTGCGAGCGTAGACTCGGAGCGGCAATGACATGAAATGGGCGCGTTAATACAGTAGTCTGTGTACTAACATTAACAGAATCTATGCCCTAATAGCGCATCAATGAGAGTCTTTTGATTTCGCTTTTCTTTTCTGAAGATTTATCACACGGTACTTCGACATCTATAACGTTCTGTTAGCGCCATTGGCTACCACAGGGTGATAAATACCTATCGGAGTATTGCCGAGTAATTAACCTCGAAGGGGCGCGGTGTGGTTTCGAATCAACCTGTGTAACCAGAGCGGCCGTGTTACGTAAAACTTTACGACGCCCCGAGTGGCGATAGTTCGGTTGGCCATTTGCAGATCCCCTGGAGACGATTTATATCTTTTACGTACTCGTAGTTTATCCTTCTATTATTATTGTTATTAATTCTTTATTGCACAAAAGATAGTGACGAAAGGTAGACTTAATGCTAATGGCATTTTCTACCTGTCAACCCGCAGGAGGTACAGGAGAAGCAAAAATTGGGATAGGCATCCAAAGAAGAAAGTATTCGTATAAAATTACGAGTATAAGTACTTGTATATAACACTCCTCTATCTGTTGGGATAAAGACTCCAATTAGATTCAATAAAAAAGTCGCTTTTTAAGGCATTTCTGCATACTTAACTCATTTTACCATTTTTTGTAAACTGTGCCCTTGTACTACCGAAGGTGCGATATGATCTTTCAATAATTAATCTACAATCCCATGTATAACATCAAAGAGTTTCTAGTCGTCTTATACAATATGGAAAACTTCAAAAGCGCGAAAAAATTATTAGCTTTCCATACTGAAGTTACCACCTGCGGCAATGTACGGAGTTTGAATGTTGTGACCACATTAGAAACCACAAATTTTCAGATATATTTAGGGATTTTTTACACCCTGTATGATGCTTTATTTGGTCAGAATATTTTGAATGATAGCTATGAATGCCTAGTAAACATCATACTGCTAGGTACATAATATTATGATATCAGACTACACACCTCACGGCATTGCTGGCTCATAAGCGATGAATCAACATGCCGATGATCGAAATTAAATAATCACTAGGATTAATTTAACTTGATAGTCCGCCCCCGATTAAGATCAACTTATCTTCTAAGGAAAGTTAACCTGCTGGGTACTTTTGATTGTACTTACGCAAATAGGCAACCTAACTTAAAGCAACCTACTTTAGTAGGAACTAATTTGGGTTTAGACATTTCTGGTTTAGGCCCGGTATCTGAATTGAGAATTACATTAAATAAACACTTAAGTAACGCTCTGTCATGCTCTTTTCTGAGGAATTCGAAGAGACAACACTAGAGTTAAGTATTTACTTAGCGAAATTCTCAATTCAGAAACTGGCCATTGGGGACTTAACTGAGCGTGTCCTTGTGATGGCTGGGCCTTGCCGGAAAACGTACCTATTGGAATATAACGTACCGAATTTTGAGGTATTATTTTAGGAACTTTAGTTTACAGTCCTTATGTAACACATTTCGAATTCCCTTCGCCTACCCTAGGTGCAGATTTGGAAATTCCGGAAATGGTTTCGTCCTGTAAATGTCATGTTTTTCGAGATAATGGTCTTTGTTTTTTTTTATTAATTAGTATACTATTTAAAACGTCACTGGGTGATGGCCGAGATCGGACGGTTTCATTTGGACGATAACCGTAATTTCACTTTTTTTTTCATACAAAGGCCGGCCAAGGCCTTAAGGGGCTACAGTGTGCTGGAACTGGCTGGAAGACGCTTTTGAATCGCTTGTGACATCCTCTAGGAAGATGGCAGACCTTTGAAATTAATATATGATATAATTTAACTCCTCGATTCCCTATGGCATGTATGACAACTGTCATAACCTTACGCCTTCTATGAGTAAATATATTCCGTAAGAATGCCCTAAGAATTTATGTGCCATTTTAAATGCGCAGTGGATTACGTTTAAGCTTATACAGTCTTACGGGCAATATCAAAATATTGTATGTTCACGTTTAAAACTAACAGGAACAATAGTTACTCATTCAGAAAAAACGTTTTCATCAATTTATCACATTACGCCTTACGAGGAAAAGCCCAGCTACTCGTTGCATGTTGTCTGTGACCAGGCGCTCTTCGCATCACCATTGATTTCATTGTAACTTTTCATAAGCGATTCATCAATCATAAATCAACCTTCCAAAGTTCACCTCGAGCGCCATATAGTGAAATTAATTCAAAGTAGCAATTCTCATACAAAATTACCGATTGTAGGCCAAGGACGTGGGGTGAGGGACCGAAAAAGACGCCGCATCTTTCCAATTCACTTTCGTACAAAATGTACTGGGTCAAGTTTCATAAAACTATAATTTCGTAGTTTATTATGACAATTCGAGGTACACTGCGCAGCAGAGTCTATTTGTTGATCTGTGGGTTAATCGGCTTTCGGTCATAGTCACAATGAATTGTAGTTCTATGAAACAGAATCCTGAAGGGATGGGTCTTTTCCGCGCCCTCGCCCCACGTCCCATGTCCGAACAAAACAAAAAATATTATATACCTATTAGTCCAATCGGTGGAGACATTTTCGAGTTTTTGCAAGACCAACGCACGGGGACTGATTTTTGTAGTAGTGATCGAGCTTCAATCGTTAGAAAAACATAAAATGTAAATTCCCATTTCCTGTATTTTTTTAATTAAGTAAATAACTAAAAAAGAAAATAAAAAGAAGAAAAGTAAAAAGGAAACCGATCATTTATTATAATCATTATTCGAACCAAAAGCTCTCTGTCGCTCAAGGGACGCCTCTTCCCATCCGAGCTATTGTAACATTATGAATCTAAGCGAAACATCGTTCTATTATTTGTGCCTAAATCACGGTAAAAGCGAGGTTCACTAAAAATGAAACCTAACTACCTATGTATTATAATCCATTTATTGTCGCGATTAGGTCGGCCGCACGCGGCCAGACTTTCTGCTCGAGTATTGTAGTCTCTAAAACCTAGCATTTAAGGTTCATTTTAGTTTGATGGAGTTTTGTTTCAGTCCTCGCGCTCGCACTTCGCCTCCTCGTTAGATTGTAGGGTACATAGGCGGTAAATAATGTGTTGGTAAATAATAACTTCGATTGGCGTTACGAATAATACTTGATTCATAAACGAATCTGTGTAGATTTCGTCTGTAAATTTTTTTTCTATCTGCCTGACATGTTTTTCTGTTATAAAATAAAACGCAGTATATTTTTATCACGCATTTTATTGTACATGCGGAAGTATTGTTAGAAGAATCAATGGCGTAATGCTAAAAATTTTAAAGCAATTATAATTTATATACATGTGTACTTGTTTTTAGTTTTTTTATTTTCTCGAAATTCCACCGTATTGGGATAAGTTATCTACACTGCAATAATTATGCTCTTTACCTTCCCTACATGTAATATAAATCACACTTCCATGACATGTATAAGTTGATCCTATTCAATTGTTTTTGCTAGGGTTGTCACAAAATCCGGGTTTTCTTATTCATGATTTATTCGATGCTCATTTTTAGGTACAACGTAATTTAAATATATAATTTAACGCTCATAATATTTTTTGGGTTCCGTAATCATAATGACAACAAAAGAAAGTAGTACACGTAACAAAAAAAAAAACAACTGAAACCTTAACAAAAAGGAAAAGTGTAACAAAAAGTAACCAAATAGAAATAGAAGTACTGTATCACACAATAGATTAAATAAAAATCTGCGTTCCTGGTTTACCGATATTACATATTTTTATTTAAGTGTCACAATGAATAGTTTAATGTATCTTGAAAATATTCGTCGGTGGGGAGTTCCAAAATTATAATAATAATAATAACGTCCACACAACGCAATCAAACTAGAATTCCCTGTACTATGGTATGAATAGTTTTTAACTATCAGCTTTAATGACAAAAATCACTTAAATGCTGTATGTTTCCTGTGCTATTGGAATGAAATAATAGAAATGGTATGAATTACACTATTAATACGATTATCAACAGATTAATCTGTTATAATATACCAATATAAGTTAAGACGAGGCGGCACTGTTTATTAATAATTATATTTATCAGTCTTTGTGCTGAAACAAGGATGCAGGCCAAATAAGCACTCAAATCCATTTGTAGCTCTTTTGCCAACATCCTTAGCAACGAAGTCTTTATCCATTTTCATAATTTTTGTTTTATTTCTTTGGTCAATATCCATTTTGAAATGTTTTTTTTTCTTCTGTAAAAAATAAATTATTTTGCTTTTGTTCTTAAAATTTTTATTATTTTGTTTGTGTTATACCATAGAAAAAAAATACTCCTGTCAGATTCGCTTAATGGACTATGTGGCCACACAGGCACGGAAGCGATGACACATATTCACCCTTTTAAAACCGCTTCAGTGAATGCGCGTAGTGTAAAATAAAGTAAAAAATTGCGTAAAGTCGATGATTTAAATTCAAAGATTTTGAGCCAAAATCTTAATCCAAGCTTCAAATTTATCAAAATTTCCACTCTTTTAAAATATTTATAATCCTCTGTATTTTTACACTATATTTAAAGATTTTCAACAGCTTTTGTAAATAAACCTCTTGAGTCATGGAAACACAAGAAGTCCACTGCTGGATATAGGCCTCCTCCATGCATTTCCAAAAAGACCGGTTGGAAGCGGATTTCATCCAGCGTCTTCCTGGCACTTGGATGAGGTCATCTGTCGGCTGGTCGTCCTACGCTGCGCTTGCCGATATGTGGTCTTCATTCGAGAACTTTTCGGCCATGTAGACGACTTTCGTTCATCTACGAATCTCATCATTTCTGATTCGATATCGTAGAGAAAGCATAGGCCTTTCCATAGCTAGTTGCGTGACCTTGAGCTTTCTTATGAGGCCCATAGTGAGAGACCACGTTTCAGTGCCATAAGTCATCACTGGTTGTATAATTTTGTCTTGAGCGATTGAGGTATATTAGACGAAAGCACTTTTCTAACTTTCCCGAATGCTGCCCAGCCGAGTTGGATTCGACGATTGACCTCTTTCACAAAGTTGGACGGGCCTAGTTGGACTGTTTGTCCTGAGTAGACGTATTCGTCTACAACTTCGAGAGTCGAGTTCCCCAATGTTATCGGGGTGGGCACGAAACGAGTATTCGATGTGACCTTCGTTTTGTCCATGTTCATTTCAAGGCCCACCCGTTGGGAAACTCGACTGAGGTCTTCGAGCATTATGCCGAGGTCTTCCATCGTTTCTGCCATGACTACTATATCGTCGGCAAATCGAAGGTGAGTGATGTACTCGCCATTGATATTGATGCCGCGTCCCTGACATTCCAGAAGCTTGAAGGTATCTTCCAGTCCGTTTGTGAACATTTTTGGAGAGATAACGTCTCCCTGTCTTACGCCCTTTTTCAATGGAATTGCCTCCGAACTCTGTTCTTGTACTCGGACCGACAGTGGTTCTGTGGTCATAGTGGACTGTTGTACAAGCATTTCAGCCAGCACCTCGATATACCGATAGTCAATACGGCAACGCTGGAGAGACTCGAGCACTGTCCATAACTCGATCGAATCGAAGGCTTTCTCATAGTCCACAAACGCAAAGCAAATTATACTCCTCAGTCTTCTGTATAATTTGCCGCAACGTGTGGATGTGGTCTATGGTACTAAAGCCCTTTCGGAAACCGGCTTGTTCGGGAGGCTGGAAGTCATCAAACCTACGTTCAAGACGATTCGTGAGGACCCTCGAAAACAGCTTATAAACATGGCGCAGAGTAGTCATCAGTAACCACAAAAACCTCCAATACTAATTTTCATACAAAAACGGAGCCAGAGATTACCCCGTAATGTTACCGTTTTCTCAGGCTTTGACAAAAAAGCTGTAAAGACCGGATTTTCCAAGTCAGATTTTTCTTATCGGATTGAGGGATCACCCTGTAAGGATGGAAAATTCCAAGTTTATACCATATGTGGAACTTGAAAATCTTTTAGCACCTGATAAGACCGAAATTAGAACAACCAAAAATTCAAGAATTTTCGCACGTCTAGTTATTTTAGCATTCAAATGCTGTGTGACTATAAAGTTGATACAATATTAGTCCAGCCGCTAGACCAGCGGGGCCCGGTGGCAAAACCTGCATTAGGTGTTGGTTGAAAATTTAAGCAAGTTTACTTTTCAATCGGCACTATTAAATTTGCCATAAAAATTTGTTGACGTCACCGTCCTATCTAGGGTTTATGCAACGAGTTTATGTTGTTTTAAAAGACCACCCCTAAATGTTACCATTATCCCAAGCCGTTGAAAAAAAAAAAGAAGCTTCTCCAAGTTTTCGATTTTCTCCGTCAGTTTTAGCAAAAAAACTAATCGTATAGAAAATTTCAAGTTAGTAACATCAAAATGGGACAACAATTTTATCTAGCTGTTTTTCGCTGATCAACTTTATGTAGGTATATACATTCTTCACGTCACACCGTGTACATAAAGTTGTTATATGCGATGTATATCATGTTAGTATTTTAATTAATATATCAATAATAATGGCACCAGGTATTTACATATTTTTTTCAAAATCAAATCAGATCCGGATTATAAATTACTATCTGAGAGCGTGACAACCCTAACGACGTAAAATCCGGATAACAATTAAAATGGTCGTAATTTCTACTTTCCATGGAATTGGCATTTGAAATATATTTTTTATTTCATATGGGGAAGTCGCTTCCTACGTTCCAATTTTGCCACTGAGTCCCAAAATACATCCATGTGAAATCAAAGTCAAATTCACTTTATTGAAAAAAGATAAGATGATTTTTTTTCACTTTTTGACATAAAAACCTGTGGTTGTGAAAAAACATGTACTATTTCGTAAGTAGGTAGATAAACAAATACGTACTAAACATGTGATTTTTGTTTGAAAGCTATTCTTTCTACAAAGCATAGATAAGTTTTGAAGAGATGTACCTACCTTTATCTTTTTTGTTTGTAATGGCGCATGCTATACAAGAAAGCATTAGATTGAAGTCTATTCAATCTACGCGTAGGTACGCGGGCGGGCTGGCGAGCCGGCTAGAAAAGTAGAAACCGCTCGGCTCGCTCGACGCGTTCGAAATTCGGCTATATATGTGTGCGTTTGGCGGCGTGTGCTTACGCGAAGGGAATGAGACTGTGTGTGTGCGGCCGCGCGCGCGTCTTTCTATGGAGATTACTACTAGGAATTAATTCAGTCGTGTCATCTAGCGGTGAAATGTTGAAGTGCTGCACACCTGTGTCAAACGCTCAAGGTCATCGGCACAGGGAAAAATCTTAAGAGGACGCCTCACGAGGCGAGTCTCATACAAACGTAGTTTGGTTTTAATTTAAAAATGACTTGGTGGATCGTAATTGACCCTTATCAATATGTTAAGAGGACTTGAGTTAAGGTTTGATGGTGCTTAGAAATGAGAATAACTGAATAAAAAAGAAATCAGAGCCTCATAAACCTTTTAATAGAAATATTTCACAAGGCTAATATTTATTTTTTATTAGTTTATTTGTAATTCTTAGCACAATCAAACCTCAATTTGTGTCCTCTAAAAGTTACATTACGATCCGCCATAACATAATGTAGCCTATTTACGTCCCACCGTAGAGCCCGGACCTTCTCTCAGAGAGAGAGTATGGGCTTAATCACCACGCGTGTCCACCGCGGATTGGCAATTTCTAGCGCTGAGGTATATGAACACCTCAGACACTCAGGTTTTTTCACGGTGATGTCCTTTACCGTTAGCGAGTGGTATTTCTACTATAGCGATCCACCATATCGCTTGTAAATTAAAACCAAGCTAAGTTTGTACGGCAATCACCTACTGATTCGCCTTCTTACATGTATAAAACTAGATGTCTTGTCGTTACTTTTACCGTCTAATGTGAAACCATCCGTGGGTAAACGATCGGTATGTAGACTAGCGACGCTATGGCTCGATGAAGCTATTAAAACTGATGGAAAGCAAAGGACAAGATTGACAGGAAAGTGAGGGGGTTGGCATGACAGGGAACTGTTACATATGCCCAGCAGTGGGATCTTTTCCAGGGCTAGATTATTCTTTATTGTACACCAAAAATCAGTAATTACAAAGCAACAGTTACAAAAAAAGGTAAAGTATACTATTTAAATAAAGCCAATATTTGAATTTAAGTTTTTTTATGTGAAGTGTTCTAAAGTTTTGTTAAACTTTCTTTTCTTTATCTTTAAGCCTGTGCATTTCTGCTGAACACTAGCTGACGTATAAAGTACTGAAGCTATCCCTGCATTATCCTAAAGATTTAACCAAACTTCGTTGATAATCCTGCACGGCTTTTCTCTTAACACAATATAAATTGAGGGAAGGAAATTGATAAAGTTGCCAAACTCACGGGAACGCAAAGTTGATCGATATCTCGAGTGAAACGCCTAATTTATCTTGATAAACAAAACTCCTAGCTTTACAAGAGGCTCTAAATAATTTATTTACGAGGAACGCGTATTTTTTACTGTGCGTTTCTTGGTATTTTTTATTGTTTTTATTGTTTCAATTGTTTTTATAAACAAAAGAGAACTTTGATAAAAATGGTGGACATCAAGCAGAATCGCTAAACCATAAATAAGAATACAATATGTCAATCTTACAATACAATATGAGAATATGCACAACTCACAGATATTTAACTATGGCTGTGGTATTTCTTATAGTCTGTTCTTGCACTAACTCGTGCTGAGGACAATTTTAAAAACCTATTTAGAGGCTAAAAATTCCACCCATGCCGGGACTTGAACCCGCGACCTCTGGCTTACCGTGCCAGCGCTCTCCCAACTGAGTTAATGGGCAAGTGCAGTCATCAGTGAAATTTCGAGCCTCTTTACAAAGTTCTCTGTATTAAGTACAGGCAGATCTAACCTATCGTCCGATTTTCCGAAGCAAAAAATACGTAATACAGAGAAGTTTGTAAAGAGGCTCGAAATTTCACTGATGCTTGCGCTTGCCCATTAGCTCAATTGGGAGAGCCCTACTGGCACGGTTAGCCAGAGGTCGCGGGTTTAAGTCCCGACAAGGGTGGAATTTTTAGCCTCTAAATAGGTTTTTAAAATATGGTATTTCTACAACGTGATTTTGAAATCGTTAGTAATATTTTGAGATAATAATATTTTCATTACTAGGTATAAAGAGTTATTGACAGAGAGAATTAACAGTAATTGTATAACATATTTATAAATATTCGCGATTTCCCCTTACTTCGAAACTCTGAATGCAAATTCGAAGTCGTACATACGGTTATGTAAATAAATGTTCTTTCTTAAACATGCTTGGAAATTTGAGTATTATTTCGACAACCTTCTTCGAGATAAATCGAAATTGCTGCACTGGCCAATTACACGCGAGCAGCGGCCGGAAAAAGTTCTATGAAAATTCATAACTGTCGTGTTTTGCGGCTAAATAAATTACATACCTACTACTCATACCTGTCGTGTTATTTGAAAATTGAACGATCTTTTACTCCGAACAATGACAACCAAGGAGGTAACTTATCAGAGGTTTTATTTAAATTTCGAACTGGCTTGCGATAGAAAGCTGGATATACCTATTGAAAAAAAAGAACACTAACGCGGCAAAAATTATTGTTGTTCGTTCATGGTTCGTCTGATTTTGAAAGTTTATTGAATTTTTCAAATAAAAAGTTCTGCCTTAGTAGCTACTACTTAGTTTTAATTACTACGTACCTATGCCTTGAATCCGAGCTTTGATTGACATAACATAACATAAACTCACGCCTGTATTCCAGAGGGGTAAGCAGAGACCAGGAACTGCCACTTGCCGCGATCCTGACAGGTCACTTTCGCTTCCTCAGCATTCATTAGTCGTTGCATGCACGCACGCCGGTTTCGGGTACTTTTTATCTTGCCCTTTGCAAATACAACCCCTATTTGGTCGAATTATATCCGTCTGAGTCGTCCCTTACTGGCCCTTCTACCCACATTCGCCAATCTTTCTTCTTTCATCCTCTCCACATGTCCAAACCAACGCAACATTCCTTTCTTAATTCTAGTCACTACATCCTCTTTCAGTCCACAACGTTCTCTAATCACACTATTGCGTGTCCTGTCATTCAAAGTAACATCTTGATTGACATCTAGATATTTAATTATCATTCAATACAATTAAGTACGGCACAGTGAATTTCGGCATATTAAAATTATTTCCAAAATGAAAGGGAACGGCAAATCAGTAGTAACACAAACCGTCTATGACGGTCATTTAGTAGACATCAAAAACACGCTCTTTTACAAAACTCAATTGTTTTGCCCTTGTTGAAAGTTAGTATGACTATTATGGTTTAATTAAGTTTTGTACTGTCCTTCTTTAACGCTACCATAATGCTTTCATTAGATTTGTATATCTTAACTACTCTATGACAATAATCTGAAATGAAGAGATATCAACTACATATCATAAAAGCTATTTCCAAATCGAGTACGTAGGAAATTAATTTATAATTATTTTTATAAATTACTAGGTGACTCGGCAGACGACATATTAATTAGCCTCAGACCTATTCTCGAACCTAGCAAATATACATAAGAAATTTCATGAAAATCGGTGACGCCGATTCGGAGGAGTTCGATAAGAAATACTGTGACAATATATTACATTATTTAAACATGAAATTTTATTAATAATGACGTAACCGTTCACTGACGCGTTTATAATTCTATAATTCTGCGCTCGGCCACGTCATAACCGTTCACTGACGCGTTTATAATTCTATAATTCTGCGCTCGGCCACGTCATAAAGCTTTCAAATTACAAAAGCATCAAAAACAGTCGGTCTGGCCAGTTTTAATCAGTTCTATACCAACCTTAATTTGGAAATTAAATTCTCTAAAGTTATAATTTCAAACGATATTCTCGAAGTACTTATTACTTGTTTACTCATTTCAGTTACATGAGGGATTTATGTACTCGTAGAATGTATAGTCGACAGTACATCAACCTTTGTATACGTTCACAGCAATCAATTACGTTAAATATGTCTTTGCAACAAAAACGTGAAAGTTGACCTGCCGTCGACGAGACCTTGTATTAATAATTTATATCCAGGGCCCTTATTATGAAAAATGCGACATTATCGGAAGTAGTGAGATGGTCGTAAAATCCGTATCTAAAGGTATGATATGACGTCATTGGGCTAACAAAGAGCCTATGAGCCATGCATTTCTAGCGTTCATTACCCATTGGCAGGAAATTTCGAAACTATTCAAAAAAGAACCGTATTTGTCGCTAGATTCGAGTGAATTGTCGGGCTCAGGCGCGACGTTGACGACCCTTCCGAACATATCGCTGCTTCATAATTAGAGCCCAGAAAGACATAAAAAGAAGTTCTCTGAAAGTACTCTTGAAAAGATGCGTCGGATAGTACCAAATACCTTCAGAGTCCAACACAGTCACAAGATATGTCGAGAGATATGTCTTAAGCACGGTTTCTTAAAGTTTCTTCCTCGGCTCAGTTAACCGTTTTAACATATTTATTAGGAAATTCTCCAGTAAACACACGCATTTATCAGCCTAACTATACCTAATGAAAGTATAAATATAAAAATGCTTTGTTATATAAATAAGGCTTGTTATCTTTTCATAAAATATTCTTTGACAGTCACGGTTCAAAAAGTCTGTAAAGCACACTTTGTGCCAAATGGGCTACTATAACATTAAGGATTATTTAGATAACCAAGATGCCTGGATTAAAACCAGTTCAATCCATAAGTTCTAGGTTTTAGACTAATATGTAGACTTTGTTAATTAAGGACCAAATTTAAAAAGACTAAGGCCGACTTGAACCACTTTCTTAAATGTGGCTTAAACAGCATTAAAACAAAATTCTTCATACAAAAGTCGATTTAAATTTGTAGTTTTTTTGTCCGTTTTTTTTTCTCCAAAATTATCTAGATTTTGAAGTGGACACCTAAGTTTATCTTTTCTGTGTTATTTTGAATAAAAACATTTACATTTTTTTTAACGGACCACATGACTGCAAAAAGTTTAAGAAACTCTGATGTAAAGAGTGTCATATCGAGGGCTCAGGGAGAGCTTGCAGCGCTAGGTAAACAAACGCGAAGCCGGTCGGATTTCAGAACATGGCCCTGAAATGTATCAAAATAAATTATGCCTACTTAAACATGATTGCTGGCAGCGGCTGGATGAGTGAAAGTGAAAGTGAAAAACATTTCCATTGTAACACAAAATAAAACAAATTTACGCAGAGACGCACCTAGTACAATCATACCGAACACAAGTGCTACAATAGAAAAAGGCTGCAGCTCAGCAAAATGCTGGTTTTCTGCTGCAACTGATTCGCACCTAATGGCCGAGGGCAGATACTTCGAGGAGTAAGGACTGATTGATCAATTGAAACATAATTTCAATGCTATATGTCAACTAGGAAGTTTATCCTTTGCATGCGAGTCATGCATCTGTATTTTTTATGAAATTGTTGGATGTTAAATATTTTCAATTTATTCAATTATTTTCAGTATTTGCGAATGTGATATCGCGTATCAAGTCTGATTACCATGACAGGCGTCGTAGGTTTAATTTCCAATGGGTGCAACCGTACATATTTTGTTCACCTCAGCCTGGGTGTTTTTCCTACAAAAAAATTGCTACCTATTGCGGTTCAAGAGATAAAGCCCTGTACAGACAGACATACAGACGTCGTGGGCACATTAATTAGGTCCCATTTAACACCCTTCGGCTACGGAACCCTAAAAACACAAGTATTTTCCCGCTTTCCTTCGCCCGTTTTTGTGGCCCCGACCTTAAAAATATCCGGCCGGCGACGTCTTATGCATCGTAAACCAATAAATACGTAAGACCTCTGGGTTTACTTACGATCTGATGGAAATGCAACTTTTATTGTGGACTATGCCAAAGGGAACGATAATATAAATCTTTCTGTTGACTCAGCTGCGTTCTTAGATGTTTATGGAGTTCAGAATAAATTCGGTGTGACTTATGAAAACCAAGTCTGAGTAGACCGAAATAATAATACTTTCATCATCATCAGCCATTTGACGCCCACTGCAGGACATAGGCATCTCTCATGATTTTCATAATCATGTGGGGTTTTGCCATAATCGACACGCTTGGCAGGCGGGTCGGCGATCATACTGCGATCGCCGACCCGTCTGCGGTAGGAGTTGCGAATATCATCATCAGCCACCCGACGCCCACTGCAGGACACAGACCTCCCTCATGGTTTTCCTAACCATGAGGGGTTTTGCCATAATCGCCACGCTTGGCAGGCGGGTTGGCAATCGCAGTATGCGGTTCCAATGTCACGAAGACGCTTCTGCCCGTCTCCTGGTAATTTATTTCCTTAGTCGCCTTCTACGACATCCACGGAAGGCAATAGAGTAACGCTATCCTTCATCCGGTGCCACACGGAATATACTTTATCGTTTCAAATATACACCAGTACAAATAATACCAATAATAATCATCATCATCATCACCAGCCATTTGACGCTCACTGCAGCTGCAGGACATAGGCCTCCCACATGGTTTTACCGCTTGTGCGGCCCGCAATAACAAATAATACAAATGTATACAAATAATATAAATCGATAATTGCCTACACTATGAAACACGTCGTATTACATTATTTGAAAGTGCTACTGTCATAAACAATCACAGTGGCTAATAAACAAAATAACAAAAATCGTAAATAGAATTATGAGACTAAGGTGACTAAAACATATTATCATTTAAATATTACATCTACCTACCCACTATTTTTAACAAAAGTAAGAAAAATGCTTTAAAAAATTGTAACTTGTGTGATTCAGATAGTGCTCGCTGAAATTCGTTATTATATAACATCGATACAGCTAATACTGTTAAATTACTTTAATATAAAAGTCACGGTAGTGCAGGTTATTAATTTGTTCGGATATGCGGCTCACGATTCAGTGAATATTACTGTTTTTAATTAGAGAAATTAAATAAGTTAGGTACTTCGTCGCCGATGGGAATCCGTCGCGGTGATAATCAAGATATTAACCCTATCACTGGCTAATTTAATCAAAACTATCACGAGATAATTTTCGTAAATTTAAATAATAGGCATTAAAATTTACGCAAAACCAGAAAATTCATTCAATTCTGTTTTCCAGTATCGACTAATTAAACCACATACATGAATAATAATCAAAAGTATAAAATTCTCGATTTAAGTTTTCATACAAATTGACCACGCTGAGTTTTATGATTGTTCGGATTTGTTTTGGTTTTCATGTCTTACGTTATTTTTATAACATGTTACAAACGTTTTGCAAAAAGGATCATTGCACAGGCATGATTAGTGGCATTGTGAGCACGTTGGCGAGTTTGTATCGCTGAATGAATGAATTCAAGTTTAAACACATACTTTTTAGGGTTCCGTACCCGAAGGGTGCCAAACGGGACCCTATTACTAAGACTTTACTGTCCGTCTGTATATCTGTCTGTCTGTCTGTATGTCTGTCTGTCTTTCACCAGGCTGTATCTCATCAACCGTGATAGCTAGGCAGTTGAAATTTTCACAGATGATGTATTTCTGTCGCCGCTATAACAAAAAATACTAAAAACCGAATAAAATAAATGTTTAAGGGGAGCTCTCACACAAAAAACGTAATTTTTTCGCCTTTTTTGGTCGATAGATTTGGTTGACGACTTCGTGGCGACTCGCACTTGGTCGGTTTTTTTTTTTTGTTCTTAGTAGCTAGCTAAAATGAAATTAAAGACATTTAAAAAGATTTGAAAACATTAAAAAAGCAAATATATGACTATCGTATATTATTAACTTAATACCGGATAAACTTAATTGGTAACTAAGTAAGTTTATCCTGTATTAAGTTAATAATGTATAGTGCTTACGAAAGTATTAGTTGCAAAATCATCGTATAGTGAAAAAAATAAAAAAATGTTAATAAGTACCTACAGTCGACAGCAAGTCAACCTTTACATTTTTGTTGCAAAGTCGTCCCTAACGTAATTGACTTGTATGTAAAGCTCGATGTTCTGTCAAATGTACTGCAAAACCCAGGTTTTACGCCTTAAGCTAGGAAATACGGGGTCCCAGAGGGAATGTCTCGGATCCACCTTTTATTTAATTAGGATTCGGAATGCGTTTCCTTCGACGTGCCTCGAACCCCTGCGTTCCCGCAGGACTTCTAATGCTGATGTATGAAGATTTTTAGGAGCTCTTCTTGTCAGAGGGATCATATAACTACAAAACTTTCGGTAAGTTCACAGCCCTTGGTACAGTAGACTGCACATCAATCTTAAATCACGTCCACTATGCTCTTACGTCATGAAAAAAATGTGAAGATATTTTCCTAGGCATAAAATTTTATGGTTATCAAAAAAAACTTCCTAGGAAAATGTGTTACAGTAACTTCGTAGCACGCGTAGCGTCCGCTACGGATTTTAGCTACGACGTAGCACTTGGAGGCGTAGCAGTACGAGTATTTATATTTAATAGATAGACAAATTATGTTCAAACCAAATCAAATCGTTTATTGCTACTAAGTGTATGTACAAAAGTATTTAATAATAAACAGAGTACTTGGACACTTAGCTACCTTTTACAAGTATTGCAACACAGTAACTCTTATGCTAGAGTAGGAACATATCTTTCTTTTTTTTTTGCAATTTAGTAACCTTAAACTTGACAACTTAAATGCTACACTAAGACTGTATTTGGTATAACTAGGTATCTACTTACAATGGCATAATTAATTAGAATCTACTTACCCCCAGTTTCTCATACACTAACACGGCGTTAATCTACTGTTAACAGCTGTCAATTGACCAAAGTGCATACAAAAAAAACCACTGACAGCTGTTAACAGTAGATTAAGAGCTTGTTAGTGTATGAGAAACCGGGGGTTAGTCTAATATAAATTTATATTTCATTCCGTTAAATATTCTTCAATTGTATAGGGGCCGATCATCATCATCATCAGCCATTTGACGCCCACTGCAGGACAGGCCTCCTTCGTGATTTTCATAACCATGAGCGGTGAATTAGGTGTGATTTTAGTTTATTATTATATGACGTGATATTAGTGTCGTTTTTTATTGATTTTGGAATTTTGTTAAATAATATTTTTATTGCCATATAGTATGGGCTACAATTTAACATTTTATTAATATCATCAATAAAATATAGTTTACAGATTTGTCTGTTATCAACGTGAGCAAGAATGTTTCAAAGTACTTAAATTAATTACGTGAATATGTAGTAGCAGTTTCAAAGTATTTAAATTAATTACGTGAATATAAACACGGAACTGTGGCGCCGGATATATCAAGTAGCATATATTTTTATTATTTTCCTGATTTTTAGCGCATAACTCGAAAATTGATTTTTGGAGGTAACGGTGTTTTAGCTTGTGGACGGCATTATGGTAGTAGTAACACTCGTTAGCGAAGAAGGAAATTGCTCTTACTATCTGACGTTCTTACATATTTAATTGTATTGTATTGTAATACAATGAGAATGTGATCGGTCGGCAGAGGGCCCGCAGATGCGAATGGCGAGAGACCGCACGCGAATGGCGAAAGATGGTGTGATGGGGAAAAGGCCTATAAGTAGTGGGCTGAGATGGGCTGATGATGATGAAAAGAATGAGTATAATTTTGACAAATATGATTCGGGAGGTCGTGGGCTCCAATCCCGGCGAGTACACGGCTTTGTTTTCTAAGTTACGTACATAAAGTAGCAATACCACTCGCTAAGGGTGAAGGAAAAACATGGTGAGGAAACCTGAATGTTTTCCCGTGTGGCACCGGATTAAGAATAGCGTCACTCCATTTCCTTCCGTGGCTGTCGTAGAAGGCGACTAAGGAAATAAATTACCAGGAGACGGGCAGCAGCGTCTTTCTGTGATTCCAACCGCTTACTGCGATCGCCAACCCGCCTACCAAGCGTGGCGATTATGGCAAAACCCTTCATGGTTAAAAACCATGATGGAGGCCTATGTCCTGCAGTGGGCGTCGAATGGCTGATGATGATAAAAAAAATATCTATAAAATAAAATTACAGTTGTTTGAGAACCATATTCTCCATTAAAAACTAAAATTTAAAATGACTTGTACATTCGCTTTTTCATTTTCTAGACAACATGTGAGAAGTTCATAATTTTAGTGGGCAATTTTCTTTGTCAAGAACTAAGCAAAGCATAACAAAACTGTATCTGCCTCGAATGCCTCGTTGGTCTAGCGTACCACATCTGATTACCACGCCGGAGGGCGTGGGTTCGATTCCCACTAGGGGCCGCCATACCTTTGTACAAATGGAATCAGTCGGTGTATTTCCATGTTTGTGATGTCCTTGCCTTGTTACCATAGCACTGATTGTGTTGTGTAAAAGTTGTTAATATTTAAAATGACCCTGATTTTAGTGCTGCCTCAGACGATAAGATATCATTAAAAATATTACAATGCAGATTTGGTACTACTAGTTGATATAGTTAGAGTTTTATGTTGTCGATATCGATTAAGTTTCTATCGACAAAACTATGTGAGGTCGTATTACGTATCCTTGTAGGTAGGTTATACCTACCAAACTTAGGATCTTTTTCACATTTAAAGTAAATCGGTAATAAATACCAAGTATTTTCATATTCAAATAAATATTAGTGGTACAAACATACGGGCCCCTACTCACCGATTAACAGTCCGGAACTTAACCACTTAGCCCTCACAAATGAAAATGTTTGGTATTTATTGCCTATTTGCTTTAAATGTGAAAAAGAACCTAACATTTAAATTCAACAGTTTCATTTTGAAATAAATATTATTGGTACAAACATACGAGACCCTACTGACTGATTAACAGTCCAGAACTTAGCCACTCACCCCTCACAAACAATCCCCCCGGCGAAAAAAGAAATATTCATCTGAATCACTTTTCGACACAGCTGAGATGAGTGCCCTGGGGTGCATGTGCAAGCAACATCATGCAATTTGATAAATTACTTCCTAGACAGACGTATTGTATCGTTGTCGCTAATAAATTAATTGTAAAGGCGAAATAACAGATGATGCCCGGAGGGTGCTGTGCTTAAGTATTTCGCAGAAAAATACTTTCCTGCGGTTTGGTAAAACCTTTTTAGAGAACTGAGGGAAAATGTACTTATTTTCTTCTTCAAACTAGCCCTAGTTTATTAAATCTATACTAAAAAATGTGTAGAGCGTATTTCACAACTCCTGCCTATAATTCAGAACAAGAATAATGCTCACTTATTTTAAGGCCGGATTTTTCAATAGTCAGATAAAACTTAACTGGAGAATAAAACTGATGTTGTCACTGTCTTGTCTTATGATTTAGACAGTGATAGCATGCAATTTATTCTCCAGTTAAGTTTTATCTGACTATTGAAAATTCGCGTTGACTGAACACCTAAAGTGTTTTGTAGGGTTCCGTACCCTATTACTAAGACTCCACTGTCCGTCTGCCTGTCTGTCTGTCACCGTAATAGCTAGATAGTTGAAATTTTCACAGATGATGTATTTTTGTTGTCGGTATAACAACAAATACTAAAAACAGAATGAAATAAATATTTCACGGGGGCTGCCATACAACCAACGTGTTTTTTGCCGTTTTTTGTACGATATTAATAACGGCAATAGGCTAACGCTTGCAATATTCAAATGTTGTACAGATAAATGGTACGAAACCCTTCGTGCGCGAGTCCGACTCGCACTTGTATGTTTTTTTCTTCTTTCAGTTAATAATAATAATAACTTTCACACAACACAATCACTTGTCCTGGTCCTGAACTAGGATACCCTAAGGCCATTAGTGCCATTCCTGCGCATGATATCAGGCCACCTATGTAGATTCGCCTTACATGCGTCACTGTGCCAGCCTGCATGTACCCTCTAATGTGTACTGTTAAATGTAATTTGTGATATAATATATGTCTTTAGCTATAATTTCTAACATATACAGTTTTTAAGCCTACTAATTAAAATGAGTGTTACTTGAAATTAAATAAATTATTATTATTATTAGTACAAATCAAGCGGTCTCTAAGGAAATACATTACCAGGAGACGGGAAGTAGCGTCTTCCTGAGATTCCAACCGCATACTGCGATCGCCAACCCGCCTGTCAAGCGTGGCGATTATGGCCAAACACTTCATTGTCAGGAAAACCACGAGGGAGGCCTATGTCTTGCAGTGGGCGTCAAATGGCTGATGATGACGATGATGAAGCGGTCTCCAGTCAAACGTGTTAATCGCTAGACCAACGTGGCAGACTAAACCTGAATCGATCGATAGTTTGTCTATGCTACAAAATTTATGGAGCGTATATTATACCGTGTGGCGCCGGCTTAAGAGTAGTGTCACTCAATTTCCTTCCGAGGATGTCGTAGAAGGCGACTAAGGATATCAATTACCAGGAGACGGGCAGCAGCGTCTTCCTGAGATTCCAACCGCATACTGCGATCGCCAACCCGCCTGCCAAGTGTGGCGATTATGGCGAAACCCCCCATGGTTAGGAAAACCATGAGGGAGGCCTGTGTCCTGCGGTGGGCGTCGGGTGGCTGATGATGATGATGATGATATTCGCAACTCCTACCTATAATCCAGTACAGGGCCCTTATTATGAAAACTGATATGATGTCATTGGGCTAACACAGAGCCATGCATTCCTGGCGTTAATTACTCAGTGACAGAAAATTTCGAATCTCTTCAAAAAAAGAACCGTATTTGTCGCTAGATTCGAGTGAATTGTCCGACTTAAACGGGAAGTTGACAACACTTCCGAACATATTGCTGCTTCATAATAAGGGCCCACGAACAAAGCTGACTTGTCCTAAATAGCCTGAAGTTCTAATCGAAAGATTTGCGTTGACTGAGCGCGTAATTTTTTTTTTATCTCTTAGCAACCGCAGCCTTTTTTCTGTGAGTAATGTGATGTATAGCAATTCGCTGTGTCATAATTAAATCTAGTTATGGTACCATAAAAAGGGAGGTATTTTAGGTTTTAATAGGATTCGTTGAATTTAAATTGTAACAAGGGTCATACTTAGTTAATTGTTAGCAAATCTTTTAGAAACATCTATAAATAAATAAAAATGTAGACAAGTCTATTCTGTACGTTGAATATTTTTAGAAACAAATTAGCGGGCTATGCTCAAGAAAAGTTACAGAACACAAAAATGCAAAAAGAAACGGTTGTATGTCTGTCTGTCTGTCTGTCTATTTGAATGCGTATCACGCAAAAACCACTGGATGAAATTGACTAAAACTTATCATGATTATAATTCAGGCTAACGGATAAAATTTAGGCAGCATAAATCACGCTAGCATCTGATCTATTATTATCGAGATCATCGATTACGAATCTACGGACACGGTTAGCGCTTTATATCTATCACTCAATACCATCACCGCAAAATTGGTCTATGTGTTTTAGGACGTAATAATCTATCAAACTATACTAAAGTGTTGATTGGTTTTTTTTTTTATCGATTGGAACGCCTTAACTAATGGTAGTGAAGCGAGTGCCTAATGAAATAGCGGGACAAAACAATCCTATAAATTCTAATCCCCGCATATCAGTACCGGCGGTAAAGTTAGCTATTCGCTCAATCACATTATTAAACCCGGATGCACTTGAAGCACTCAATTGATTTGCATCGCTTCCGGACAAAGCGCCCGAGGACTCCCTGAACCTGGAATCCGTCGCCATTCAGCGATCAAAACTAAAAAGGCGGCGGGTACGAGCTTTGTCCGGATTACTCGCACTTCATATAATAATCTATTAGCGGACATTCAGTTATTACAGAATTTTATTAATCACTAACCCCTCCCCTCCCTCTTGTCGGCAAAGGTTTACAAATTCTCTTAGCACAAAAGCGATGCTTACGACAACATTGGTAAGTACTAATATGGTTTAATCTGTTCAGAGGCGCTGGTACGTAACTTCTCCACTGTATGGAGTCGTCCGATTTTACCTCCGAACTGACAAATGCATACATATTTAGACACTTCAGAAATGTCGCATTGGAAAAAAAAAGTAAAGCGGTTTATACTGTTTATGAGCAGTGGTAGCGCGGTCGGTAGAGCACTTGCCTCACAATCAAGAGTTCGTGGGTTCGAACTTCGGCTGTACCAATTACAGTGTTTTCTAATTTAAGTAGATTTGTGAAATTGTAGAAGCAATACCACTTGCTAGCGATGAAAGAAAATATCGTGAGAAAATTTGTGTGCCGGCCTCCTCCTCCTCGGCGCTTGATATTGTTAATCCGCGGTGAGCATGCATAATGATTAAGATACTCTCTCTCAGAGAGAAGGCCTGTGCCCTACAATGGGACGTACATAGCCTGCGTTATTAATGTTTAAGCCGGTAAAAAGGTTAAAGAGGTAGTGAAAGTCCCTAGGTCAATGTCGATTTGTATTTGTATTTATTTATTCAGGAACAATGGACATTGTATTTGAAATATTAGGGGTTAAAGTATGAAATTGCCGTTTAATAACGATGAATTAAGAGAGATAGTGGAAGCCGACCCTAGTCAAACTACCCAGGAATTAGCGGCATGGTTTAACGTTACCTTACCCACAATATTGACTCACTTGCGTCAAATCAATAAAATAAAAAAATACGAAAAATGGGTGCCTCATGATTTGACTGATCTGCAGAAAGAAACGCGTGTTGAAACTTGTGTTGCCTTGTTGATATTCAATATTCGATATTCAAATGTTTCACATTTTTTAAAAAAAGAACATCATAGAAACCATTTGAAAGAAGTTTCATTCGAAAACCTCAAACCATGAAGATTGTCAATTCAAAGAACCTATTCCAATAAAACGGCAATTTCATACTTTAACCCCTATTATAACTTAGAAACTAATTAACTAAGACTATTACACACTTGACGCAAAATTTGCCAAATTTATTACGTTTAGTATTACATTTTATAAACCGGAGGGGTTTAATGAAGTTAGTTGAGGGGTTAACTATCTATTCGTCAATCCATAAGCCCGATATAGAGCTTTCCATTTGTCCTTTAATGCCTAGCGGGAATGGTATCGTTGTAGATAATACAGCAGAATATAGAATTCTAAGAAAAGAGACTGGAGTAAAAGCCAAGTATTCTAAGCCGAGTAATGCATGATCAACCAAGAATACTAACCCTCGCATGAGAATGGGGATATGACGCGGAGAACGGGCATAGAAAATTCCTACTCCAACTGGAAAATATCAACGCTAGGCTAGCCAATGAGCTGAGAAAATTGATCTCGCAATCATTGCGTGTCACACCCTTATCAAACTGTGTCTAATACTGGGGCACAAATTACTGGGGCCACATTAGGGGACAAAGATTAACAAATACAAACAGAAATGTTCTTTTTTATTTTCTCAATCCACAAATCAAGCACTGATTGTACTTCCATACACTAGTATTTTTATAAATGAATTTTATAAATTTTATAAAATTCAATGCATTTCCTTTACATTTTATTTGCAAAGTCGCCAGTAACTTATCTGAATAGAGTGCAAATGGTAGATGTACATGTACATATGGTATAGTAGAATGTATCGGGCGGGCTATTGAACAATGCACACTTGTTCAGTAGAGTGGCATCAGCTGTTTCATTGACACTGTAGTCTCTACCAATCGCAATACTACAAGCAGCCATTGCCGTGGTGAAAGGCGCGGCACAGGTTTTCGCGATAACGTCAAAAGAGTTATACTTGGCCACAACGGGAACATTTGTCAATGTTAACAGCGAAAAAAATTTATTGTTTCGTACAATCGCTAGAGAAATTTTGACTTTTAGTATGGGAAAAGTGTCATTTTTTCGGTGTTTTGGAGTTGGTCCCATAATAAAATTGTTTTGTATTTATAAGTATAATAATCCCTTTAAGTGCTACCGCACCTTTATGCAACACCCCGCATAACCAAATTTTGGCGACATAAATTAGGACTTCAAAATAATGGTCACTTTCGCTTATCCAAATTCATGTGGATATTTTGTTACTAGGGAAAACCAACTGAATAAGAATATCTGATTCCTTTTTCATCTAAGACTCGGATGGAAGTATGGAACGCTTTATTAAACGCGAACGGAGCAGCGAGGGGCAATCGGAGCCCTCTTGATTTGCATTACCGAGATGAACGAACACAAAGCAGTGAAAGGAATCCCGTGGAATTCTATGCACTCAAAAGGGTTTTAGAGCTTCACTATTCGGCCAAGAATTGATATTGCGAACACAAAGTAGCTTACTGAATTGGGACCAAGTGATTGATAAAAGGAACGCAAAACCTCTTAAGGGGCGCCTCGGAGCTAGCCAATAAAAAAGTCATATGATCTAATACGTTTACCCAAAAAGTGAACATCGGAAATATAATTACTGGTCATATCTACTTTTCGGAAATAAGGCCTAGAACTTAAGTCTTTTTTGCATTTCCTCTAAAAATAACCGTCTTGATGAGATGTCTACTAAGAGTAAAAAAGCTGAAAAAAATGTCCCATACGAATAGAGTAGCGGGGACAATCAATTAGTAAATAATACTTCACAGAAAAAACCATTAGTATTGAATGACAAAAATAATCTTAAGGGCAACTGACTTATCGACCTAAGTAGATAATGAGAATTGGAGAATTGTGCGATTCATCTTTTTCTGGTAAGCCCTTTCGACGATAATATTATTTGGGCCGATTTTTTCGTTGGTATTTCGGGTCCTCAGATCAGCCGATTTATGTGCTTGCCTTTCACATAATATTCCTTTTAATTATTTTTTTCCTTACGTGTTGAGAAGAGTGAAGGATATAGTCTACGGGACAACAGAAAATAAAAGTAAAGAATAAAAGTGAAATTGCAACACCTCCCGGGAATTTGCAACGTCATGATGATAGCGTACTTCTCAGACTCCCGCCGAGAGTCACGAACTGAATCCAAGAAAACATATTTTTTTGACCTAATATTATAAAATTATTGTACTACGAATCCCTCAGTGTGCGAGACTGACTCGTTACATTAAAGAATATTCTTATATTATCTTATCTTATAAAGTAATTTCACTCTGGCTGCCTTAAAATTAATTAATAACCTTTACAAGGAGCTTGATAAAGTGATAGGTCGAGGAAAGAGAGAAAAAGTGCAAAATATTTTTTTTTAACTGATTAGGATTGCATTTTTATTATTATAATTTTGTTTACTTAAGGGACCTCCAAGTCTATTTTTGTATAAACATACTTTTTTATTCTTTCTGTATGACTGTTTGTATCCTAAATAAAATAAAATTAATAAAATTTTCTAAATCGCTATGTCGCCCTCGATACTAGATTCATCAAGCGTGATACCTACATTTTATTCTCAAAAACCTCGTAGCCTAGAACAAACTCGACTTATCGTTAATGACCCAGAGGTTTTTTGATAGATCTACGTTAACTGAACACAGTAAAGAAAGATTTTAATTTGCTTTCAGTCTTCCGACTGGTGCTGGACTTTTTGCGATTATAACGATAACTTGTCGAAATTATATTAAGTAAAGAGAAAAGTTTACTGTCCACATTTTAAGTTTTAAAAGGATTCGTAAACAATAAACTGAGAATTTAATAAAATTGTAATGAAAAGGGCAACATTGTGTGTTCTTATCTTATAGTATAAGTAAAATGACGTAGAATATTTTCTTTATGTTTCTCAGTTTTTGAAAGTATTAACGCAGATAAAAATGCCTTTATTTCCATAATAGTAGTAGTATCAAGTACGTATGGTATCATAAGCACTTACAACTACAACTATCATTGTTATTGTAATTATCTGCAATTTATGTCAAAAAAAGGGACACGCAGATCGTGGCTTCGAAAAAAAAATGTCTTTCCTTTTATATATGTTAAGGTGGGGCGATTCCCATACAGATGATTATTTCCAAATATAAAAAAAAATACATAATTATACACTGGAATTATATATGTCTGCATTAATTAAGATTATTTTTTGCGCCAATATACAGTTTCTTAAAAAAACACTGGTTTAATAGCTTAAATTAATTCGACAATTTAGTCCATACAAACATTTATCGATCTTATTTAACCTATTAAACTACAGTTTTATTCAAGGAAATATGTATTGGCGCAAATAAAAATCCTAATTGATTATGTAATATTTTTAACAAATTTGGAAATAATCATTTGTAAGGGAATCGTCCCACCTTGAAGCCATTGAACAATTACTCCAGGCCGATTCAAAATAACTTGCTTACAAAATGAACATTCTGTACATTCTATTCCAAGTTTCTGTCTCGTTACACATTAGCAAATTACCGCATGTCAAGTTGAAAGTTTGTTTTACGAGTAAATTACTGTTTGCTTTGCTAATGAAGCGATTCAAACGTAATTCAAACTCCCATTCTGCTACAATAGATGTTTTGGTTGCCAAGCAGTTGGTAGTAGCTTATGGAGCTTGGAAGATAATATTGTGAATAAGTTATGGTATAAGGTAGAAGGAAAACACACTGAACGTTATTTTCCAAGAGGTACAGTCGACTTTTAATATTTAAGCAGTCACCCATAACGTAACCGGGTAGAGTGCACGCATGTCGTAGTTGATGCGCTCTACACAAATGTTGCGACTTTCTGCTAGTGGTATTCTTGTAAATATTGAAAGATACAACTTTGCCGATGTAAGTGATTGTGAAGTGTGGATGTTGTAAATATACTACCTGACCGGAAAAACGTTGTTTTTTCCTTCTAATTATCATCACCATGATCATCATCAGCCGTTTGACGCCCACTGCAGGACATAGGCCTCCTTCGTGGTTTTCATAACCATCAGGGGTTTTGCCATAATCGTCGCGCTTGGCAGGCGGGTTGGCGATCGCAGTATGCTTTTGGAATGTCAGGAAGGCGCTGCTGCGCGTCTTCTGGTAATTGATTTCCTTAGTCGCCTTCTACGACGTCCATGGAAGGAATTGGAGAGACGCTATTCTTGATCCGGCGCCACTTGGAACGGAAAATATTAATTAGCCTACCACCTATTCTCAGACCTACCAAATATACTCAAATAATTTCATACAATTCGGTGAAACCGTTTCGGAGGAGTTCGATAACAAACACTGTGACAGATTTTTATATATTAGATAAATCGACCAGCCACAAGATGGCCAGATGAACTTATCCAAGTGGCAGGAAGACGCTGGATGCAAGCCGCTTCCAACCGGTCTTTTTGGAAATCCATGGAGGAGGCCTATGTCCAGCAGTGGACTTCGTCTGGCTGAATGATGATGAAATATAATTATGAATAAAACATTATTTTAGACTTTATATGTTACTACAAATACTTACTTGTGTAATAAAGTTTTATATGGGCATACAGAATATTGATATTAATTTAATACAAACCGTAATAATAAAGCGCTGTCATGTTGCTGTTTCGTTTCGAACAGCATCTTGGAATTTACATTCAAGAGCGATCTCAGAGACAAAAGCCCTGTATTACGTCTCCTACATATTGAGGCATAGTAGTTATTCAGTGGAAAAAGCTGCGCTGCATGAAATTTTAACGAAGGTGATTTCCTTCCGCCTCCTTCTGCGTTTACTTTGGTTGGAAGAAAGCTTACAACCAACAGGATTCCTTACAAAATCTGTGCCGCCTTCACTGCATCACAATAACAGCGGGACACGCCAGCAAGGGGTGTTTGTTTGATTTAGGTATACAATAGTTTATTGGCAACTTGCTTTGGCCCGCGACTTTTACCCATCATTGTAGACAACATTCCTCTTCACAGTAACAAAGTAAATCGAAATTCACACTTTACTTAGATATGAACGTGTTTGCATAAAAAAGATATCCTGGGCAAGTAGGCACAAGCACCTAGATAGCTAGGTGCTGGCTACTGTCCCGGGATTCAAGCATTAAGTTACTGTGTGTATGTGAATGATGCTCAAAACGAAATAGGGGCCACATCTTATCCTTTTGAAACGGTTTTTGTGACATTTTTTTCATCAAATAAATATTTAACAATCTAACATATTTTTTAATAATTCAAATTTAACGCATTTTAATCAATACCAACCTCTCGCAGCGATTAGGTAAGTTAAAAAACCGGCCAAGTGCGAGTCGGACTCACGCACGAAGGGTTCCGTACCATTATTTATACAACATCTGAACATTTTAAGCGTCTACCGGTTGCCGTTATTAAAATAGAGCAAAAAATTACGTTTGTTGTACGAGAGACCCCCATAAATATTCATTATATTCTGTTTTTAGTATTTTTTGTTATAGCGGCAATAGAATACATCATATGTAAAAATTTCAACTGTCTAGCTATCACGGTTCATGAGATACAGCCTGGTAACAGACAGACAGACCCTTCATGGTTAGGAAAACCATGAGGGAGGCCTATGTCCTGCAGTGGGCGTCAAATGGCTGATGATGATGATGATGATGAACAGACAGACGTACAGTATAGTCTTAGTAATAGGGTTCCTTACCCTTATTTAACCTACTCCGAAATGTCAAATGCATAGATATTTTGACACTTCGGAAACATAAAAATGGATAACCAATGTGGCATACAGCCCTCATTTTGATTAGAGTTGTAAACAAAAATTACTTATTTCAAAAATAATGTCTTAGTCATGGAAAATGGATTTTGAATTCCTTAATATTTTGCTTATACAAGCCGAATAAGAATTAGAGGTTATTGGTTTTTGAGTTGCAAATCTGAATCACCTTTCTACTACTCTTTCTTAAACAGGAACATTCCGTTCTCCAAAAATGGACATTACGTACAAAATACTTATAGGTCTTCGGATATTAGTGTGGATAGTTTATTGACAATGATAAAGGTCTGCATTGGCGCTGACGTCTCGTTATGTCGAGATGAAAAATGGCGTGTCAGCCTGAACGATAAACTGCTTTTATGTCCTATTTATTTTGTTATATGTTTGAGAAAATGTTTAACTGTCTAATTCTATACTAAGTACGTTACGTAATGAACGTCTTATTAATAATAATAATCTGCTATTATTAGATCTTTAGTTTTGTAATTTACTTTTCCATGGTTTCCATTATGGCAAGTAAAATATAAATTAGTGAAAATTGTATTTAATTCGGGTATTTCATAATTTTGCAAAATAAAAAGTCTTAAAGAAAATAAACATAAACAAACATAAACATAAACATTTACATACAGGCACATACATTGCTTCTGGCCCTACACTAGGATACCCTGTGTCGTGGGAACCAGAAACAGCGACATCACAAACATGTAAACATCCAAGACCTGGGGTTTTTTTTTCCAGCCGGGATTCGAACCCGGGACCTCTCGCATGGTATGCAGACGCACTACCGCTGCGCCACGAGGTCGTCAAATATTACTTTTTAAGGAATATATTCAGTTGGGTCATTCCAATCTAATTTATCAGTCCGCCCTGCAGAACACGGGCGGGGCCCCTCGCCCAATATATAAAATGTGCAGTGCTTACGAAAGTTTAAGTTGTAAAATTTGTAAGTAGTTATAAATTTAGGCGATCCCTACTTGTTTTGCCTTACTTTTTTTTAATTATTACTATCCGAAGTGTGCCGTGTGGCGCCGGATTAAGAATAGCGTCACTCCATTTCCTTCCGTGGATGTCGTAGAAGGCGACTAAGGAAATCAATTACCAGGAGACGGGCAGCAGCGTCTTCCTGAGATTCCAACCGCATAAGATAAGATAAGAATATTCTTTATTGCACACAAGAAGCGAGACATAAAATATGAAAGTTACAATGAAAAATTACAATGGGCGGCCTTATTGCTAACAGCAACAACCTTGTGACGGAAAAGTTGCCGAAGGAGAAAGAGATACGGGCAGTTGGTGCAAATACGAATAGTAGGTACATACTTAAACTTAATAATAAACTTACATAAATCTTACTTAAATAATTGTTATAAACTACTACATAAATGAGTAGCAATACCTATGTATATAATACTGCGATCGCCAACCCGCCTGCCAAGCGTGGCGATTATGGCAAAACTCCTCATGGTTATGAAAACCACGAAGGAAGCCTATGTCCTGCAGTGGGCGTCAAATGGCTGATGATGACTATCCGAAGAGCAATGTATCAAGAACTGTAGAAGTTCATAATACGAGAGCCATTGCTCCCAGTATACTTAGTCAAAATAAAGCCGGTACTATATCTGGGGGCACGGCAATGCCCCCGCCAAGTCTAGCAAAACAGCGGCACGACCGTACCATCCTTTTCTCGAAGCAGTTCAGGTCATTTTCGACCCCCTATGTCTTGGTTGTGGATAAAACTAGAAGCCTGAATTTTCAGTAACCAAGCAGGCATTGTATAAACAAGGTATATTTTAAATTTCATTCAATGTGAACCCACTACGGGTTCTTAATTTTGTTAGTCACTCACTGTCTGACCGATCATCAAAACTATAAGGCACTTCTAGCGGACGTAAAAGTTTATAAAAGCTGTATAAATAAAGGAACAACAAAAATATTTTGCAATTTCGCTCCAGTTTTCTAGATACGCCAACTGCATAAATAAATATATAGGATTACAAAGTTACATTTGCAGTGAGAGAATCAGTGTACCTGTATATGTATAATATAATGGAATAATAGGTGTAGATAGGTACCTATAATAGATATAATTATGTTCAAAGGCAACTTGTAAAATGGTCAAGAAAAAAAAGTAGGACTATCTACAATAAGAAATGAGAAACCATGAAAAACATAACTTGTAAAGAAAACTATATCAATACTAAAAATATTTTATGTTTTAAATAAATAGATTGACTGACACTAGAATAAGATCACTAATAACTTTATATGATTTTTTATACTTGAAATAAATAAATTTAATTTAATTACTATTACCGTCATCATTTAATAAAAATATGGTAGACCTCAACGTCGCCTACGCTACGGCATACAGCTCTTATCACACGTGGCATAGGTAAATGTGATTATCGAACAAAGAATTTATAGCCATCGGGTTACCATTGTAGGTACTATTCATCAGATCCTTTTCACGAGCGAGGCAACCCAAACGTTGCTCCCGTTGCAAAATTGCAATCCTCATGTCCAATGTGAATATGCGAATTGCACTTTTAATTCTTCGGTCCATTTTTGACCGAGTAAAACAATTTTCCCTCGCGACTGAGCCCGCGGATTACGCGGGCCACACGCGGTTGAACCAAAAATCCAGCGTGTTATTCAGATTTCGTACGAGCAGATTTTCATTATCACGAGAAACGTCTAACTTTCGCAGAGAAGTTACACAGACGCAGGTGTGGCGGCGCCATGCGGCACCGCTCCGCAACACGTCCAAATAAATTGTGTGATATGAACACAAAGGGGGCAAATTGTGTGAAGCCATTTTCTATGCCGCGGCTAACTATAGAGGCATTCTCAACGAGATGTGGTGATAACCTACTAAGCCCATTCGGTTTTGTGAACCAGCAGATAAAACTGATTTACAATACAGGCGAAAATAAGGACCATGAGGCCACATTTCGTCGAGGCTTTGCGATTTCACCTGCTTACGTTCGAGCTAAATTCCCTATGTGAACGCGAAACACTCATTCGAGCAAATTGCGGTGAAGCCGAGATGTATGGCGGACTATTCAAATGCTTGGCGAGCGCTCTATCAAGCCAACTCGGTCAAGTGGAAGCTATTAAGACACTTCATCCCCCCGCTCGCAAGGGAATTACCAAGTGCTCAGACTTGCCCGTTAAAAACACAAGGTGCCGAGTAAATAACATAGAGGGAGCATCCGAGGACCTTTTCAAATTAACCTAATTGCAATTGTAATTGGCCAGTGCCGAGGCACCGTAATAAAAGCAGAAATATTTTCATTTTCACCACAGATCCTCGGGGCATGCCACTCTTAATAGGCCTATATTGCACTCGGCAGCTTTATAAATGTACCTATCTAATTGCTCTTTCATTCGCCTTATTGTACTGACGGAGACTAAGTCAACTCAGACGTTTTCCGCCCTAGGCTTTTTGTTTTATTTTGATAGGTGAAAGAAATTGGGGATTTGCCATCGGATTCTGGAGGTACCTACCAAAGGATTTCGTAGAGCATACGAGTATCTGTTTTGTAAGAATAAGGAAAACCCTTCGTATGTCATCCCAATCAATACTTTTAATGGGCTCCAGGGAGTAACACTAGCGCCACTGAGGATAAAAATATATCTTTACAGATCGAATTTGAAAAAACTGGCCAAGCGCGAGTCAGACTCGCGCACGAATGGTTCCGTACCAATATCTATGCAACATTAGACAAAGATCGAATTTGAGAACAGCGCCATCTATGGAAACCAACCAGAAGCATTGACATTTAACGACATGACATCGGCGCTGTGAATGTTACATAGATGGCCGCTAGATGGCGAGCGCTGTCTTTAGACAGCGTTTGTTGTATGGGAGCCCCCCTGAAATGTTTATTTTGTTCTGTTTTTAGTACTTTTTATCATAGCGGCAACAGAAATACATCTTTTGTTAAAATTTCAACTGCCTAGCTATTACGGTTCATGAGATACAGCCTGGTGACACGGACAGACAGACAGACTGACAGACACAGACAGACAGACAGACAGACAGACAGACAGACAGACAGACAGACAGACAGACAGACAGACAGACAGACAGACGGACGGACGGACGGACGGACGGACGGACGGACGGACGGACGGACGGACGGACGGACGGACGGACGGACGGACGGACGGACGGACGGACGGACGGACGGACAGTGAAGTCTTAGTAATAGGGTCCCGTTTGGCACCCTTCGGGTACGGAACTCTAAAAACTGAATAAAAGTCAGTACAGAAATGTTAACTTGATTTTCTGCAGTTTTGTAATATTTCAATAATTTAATTATGACTTTAATTTAACAGACGGCGCAGAGCCAGCCGTTAAAATAAAAGAAAAATATTTTCATTGGCCCAAGAAGCCTCTACAAGATTGTCACCGAGTGTTAATGGGACTATTCTGAAGCATTTTCACGGTTTTATTCAAAGGGTTGGACAGAATTATACGCTTCGTTAACGGAAAGCGGAATGAAGTCCGTATTTATTTAAATTTTTGTATTCAACTTCCATTTGTGAAAATCTTTTGTCATTCCTGAACCCCGGATGCAGACAGCGATGGCTTTTCGTCTTTATTGTTTTATGGCCACGAATATTTCGTGCCTTTGACACGGGACGAAATCAATCTTACGTGGCGTTAGTTGTAATAAAAGCCTCGTAAACCTTCTACGTAAGCCATAACTACCGTTTCATGACGTCATAAATCAAGAAAATAGGTCCTCTGCGATGAGACACGTTCGACGATGGCATTATCAGACATTCCTGGAACTCATATCCCGTAAGATTAGAAATAACAGCATACTTCCAACTCGAAGACCCTCGTCAACTTTTCAGGTGAAGAGTGATTTTTTTTAAAGTACTTTCCACCTACACTACAGAACAGACTTGGAGTTTACTCTGTTGCGTTCTGTAATTCAGTTGTAACAAGGTTAGATGATTTTTAGAAATATATTAGAGTACCATATGAGTTTATTACATAATCAAACATGAGTACATATCTGGCAAAGTTTTTGCGCCTGAGCCCCAACCACGTGCTAATATGTTAAGATAAGGCTATGTAATATCCGGCGCCAGATTCCAATATCCGCTAACGCATCTGTCAATGTCTGCCCTAATACAGCTTTCATTTGGGCCTACGGATTCCATCTCTGTTTAGATGTTACACAGAGCAAAAAACCAGCGAAAATTACCTGAGTAACAACATTCTCAAGAGTGGAGAAAATGAAAATACCTACTCTGCAAATGTAATGATTTCCGAGAGAGAAAAGGTCGATGGTGAAATTCAATTTTCGTAAGCCAAATGCCAAAGCGGCACTTCGCCAGAAGGGCGTGATATTTTTATACCTGACAAATATTACGAGCGATAAAAAACCCTACGCAAACCAATGTCATAGGCGACATTGTAGCTTCCGTAACTCCTTCATAAATAGGTCACTGGAAACGGGGAAAATATTGAGGTACGCCCATGGAATTATTCTTGGGGTTGTGTTGGATACTCGTAGGATATTGCTTTGAACAAGTGAAGACTGCCTTACGACAGAGATGGAAGAATAAAAGGACAACAAGCAATTACTTAACGCGACGAGAATGAACATAGGATGTTCAGTTGACAGTACATTCGAATTGTCAATGTGCACAATAAAAAGTTCAGTATACACATGTACCTATACATAATGGCTTTATGCACGCAACTATACGTCAAAGTGGTTGCGATCCCTGAAACTAAGAGGGTACCAACCTCGTCACAGCGACCTTCATAACGGTGGAATATTTCGGAAGAGGGTGTAAATTAGGGTCCCAAATACCTCTTTATAGAGATTGCCCGTTCTCTGTCCTCTTGGGGAGCGAGTCACGTAATAATATTGTGGTCTTCCTAATCGTCGGAATTTGCTGTCATTGTATTTACTGTGTGGAGGCCGTAGCGCCATGGTTTGCGGCTCATTCTAGTAATGAGGTGGATTGCAAGGGACTCTTCGTCATTTCGGACACGAGCTGCGAGCTGTTTGTTTTAATATATTTTGTAAAGAGATACGAAGGGAAGGGACCACGAAGGAACTATACAGAACTAGGTAGCCATTATGCAGGGTAAAAAGAAAGCTTGGGAATTTTACATGAGCTGTTATTTTGGTCTTGTATTCTTAAACAATTATTCAACTCCGTGCCAAAAAATTCCCGAACATTTACTACTGTTTCTATTTTGAAAAGTTCTCTAAAATGTACTTTGAGAGCCCAATTTTATACGTTTGTAAGCAACTTTTGCAACAGTTAAACGTTTCAATGTACCTGGCAGTCTAGCCCCGAGGCAGAACTTCAAGAAGTTACAAATGTTTTACACGCGCAAGCCATTTCTGGAAATAATATTTCGAATATTTCTGGAAACTATATACCGATCGCAGTGTCACACTTTTTTAGGTGCAAAATTTGCAAAATGCAATGAAATTCAATGCTTTGGATTAGTGACTAATTAAAACCGAAAGCCTGGTAAATTGAGTGCCTGTGTTATTTTTAAGAGGGTTTTAGAGTAACAAAAAGTGCAAATAGTATTTTGAGAAATATGCTAGCATGTTCTCATCGTTTCTTTGTAGGATAGATCGAGCGCCCTGCCCTATCTTTACAAAAGAAAAGTTTTTCCGAAAACTGAAAATGCTTTTGGATTAGCCATCTGGTGGTCAATTGATTAACTAAAGTCGTCCGTTCGGTCTGAGAAGCCTACACCAGCGACCACATAGAAGAAACGTGGCGCGGGGGCGCGGAAAAGACGCGACGCGTTGCATAGAAATCGCGCCCTCGCCCTGTCTTTTCTCCGTCGCCCCGTCGCCCTCGCCCCGGCCATACAAAAGGGACGTGGCACGGGGGCGCGGAAAAGACGCGTCGTTATTCCAATTCACTTTCATGCAAAATGTAGTGAAGGACGGGACTAGTAATCTATGGACGGGACGAAGCCCACACGTAAGAGACACCTTTTCCGCGTCCCCGCCCCACGTCCCTTTTGTGTAGCCGCTGGCTTAAGACTCGTTGAGCAACTGTAGTGAAAGCCGTGTTAAGAGCGTAGACTGTTATTTTACTGCTAGAGGGCAGCACTAAGCTCTTAAAATTTCTGTGTTCATGTTGAGCTTTTTAACCAACTTCAAAAAAGGAGGATGTTATCAATTTGAAACGTTTTTTTTTTATTTGGATATGTTCTCGCATAACTCCGTCAAATTTTAACCTATGTCGACAATTTTTTTTTTGTTCGAATAGATATGACGTCACATTCGTCCCATTTAATTTGGTGAAGATCTGAAGAAGACTTTTAGAGATGGAGAACGGAACTCTTCAATGGACAGCAGTAAATGGCCAAATGGGGCCCATCCTTTAGTAATATCCGTATATTTCATAAAATAGCGTAAAAGTAGACCCGAGGTAATTTGGTGATGTTCTGGTGAAGACTTTTGAAGATGGAAATAGAGAAATTCAAATTTTAAAGCAACGAATTAAGTAGGGTACCTAAATTATGGTTATCAGGGACTAGTTTATATTTCTCCCAAAAAAAAAATAAAATAAAAACCGATTTTAAAATACTACAGCACTAAAAAGTTAGAAATAATTTAAAAGAATGCCTTTAAATTAGAAGTATGTATACATGTAGGTATTTTAGAAGTATATTTTTTAGTCGGTGCCCAGTTTCATGACCAGGACATATATTTTATGCACCGACTACAAATTATGCTTGTACAAATCTACAATCTACAATACCTATGTATGCATACTTCTAATTTATTCTTTTTAATTATTTCTAACTTTTTCGTGCTGTAGTATTTTGAAGTCGGTTTTTATTTTTATTTAATTTTTTTTTCCTCTGTGGTTGAGCTTTCAGAGCCAAATGGATCATTATTATATATATTATTATTGTACACAAGAAAGAAATATATTTTACACATAAAAACAAAGTAATAAGATCGGGTACATAGGCGAGCTTATTTCTATAGAAATTTCTTCCAGCCAACCAGATCAGTTGTGAGACAATGATTTTAAAGGTGTAGGGAAATAATGTGTGCACATTAAAGGAAGTAATAATATAATAATAACAACGTACACATAAACATAAAAATTAAATACCATAATAAAGAAAAACAAAAAATTAATCAAATAAAATAACATTACATAAACTACTTACAACAGTGCATAAATAAGGAATAAACTACATACAATAATATATCCTACTACCTACTACATTCTAGATCATTGTACTCTTTGCCTTAGTTATTCTACAAGAAACGGGTCTAATCTTTTAGTTTTCCTTTAATATGTCTCTGCTTATGAAAATCGGAAGCCACCTCGAATATGCACCGGAATATGTGTTTTTTGAGTTACATGCTTACATTTGTCCAATCCGTGAAATATGTAAGTTAAGTACCTTTTTACTTCTCATGCTCTGAAAGTGCTTATTTGTGCAGGATATAGGCTGCACCAAATCGCATTTTGTGCACAAGTGCATTAACGTATCTACTCATAAATGTATCTGTATTAAGGCAAAGAAAATAAGCCATACAGCCAAACACAATAAGAATTTCATAAATAGAATATAATATTTACTTTAATTTATTTGCCTTATGTGTCTTTACATTTGTACATTTGTGAAGTTATAGTAGCAATACCACTCGCTAACTGTGAAGGAAAACATCGTGAGGAAACCTGGGTGTCTGAGCTATTCACATACCTCAGCGCTTGAAATCGCCAATCCGCGGTGGGCACGCGTGGTGATTAAGCCCATACTCTCTTTCTGAGAGAAGGCCTGTGCCCTACAGTGGGACGTATATAGGCTGCTTTGTATGTGTTTTTTAAGACATAAAAGATATTAAAATTTAAATTCAAGTATGGTAGGTTATTTAATGAAATTAAGAAAGTTATTATTACAAAATTAATTTAATAGTAGGCTGTATAGGTCTGCAGCCGTAAGATTAAAAAAAAATAAAGCGGCGGGAAACGGGGAAACAGCTCTTGTTTTTTCGTCCGTTTATTAATTTCTTCAATTTGCTAAATTATACTACTGTTTTATTTCCTCGCAATCGAAATGAAAAGCAGAGTTTATGACTCGTTCACAAAACCATTTTATCCTCGACATTACTATCAGCCCTCGCCTTCGGCTCAGGTTGCTGAAAGTCTCGGATAAAAATGGTTTGTTTTGTGCACTTGTTGTAAAATCTACTATTACAAATTAATTTAAGCTTCAGTCCGGGTGCAATTTTTTTTTAAATACTAACAAAGTCAAGAAATTTACATTTATACACCATCGCTTTCCATTTATATAAACTACTAGCTGTGCCCGCGACTCCGTTCGCGTACATTTCGATTTTTACGAAGCAGCATTTGTATGGGGGCCACGTCTTATCATAACTGGAGCTAGAATTTAAATAGCCTATCCTGTGTCCCAGATGTCTATATGTTTTTATACCAAATTTCATCAAATTCGGATAATTGGTTTAAGAGTTATGGAGGAACATACATACATACACACATACAGAAAAAAATTCTAAAAATCGTGAAATTAGTTTCAGTATCATATATTGAGCCTATAAACACAATATCTCTGAAAACAAACTAACTTACTCCATGACCGACCCTTACAGATTTATTATTAGTTACTAGCTGTGCCCGCGACTCCGTTCGCGTACATTTCGATTTTTACGAAGCATTTGTATGGGGGCCACGTCTTATCATAACTGGAGCTAGAATTTAAATAGCCTATCCTGTGTCCCAGATGTCTATATGTTTTTATACCAAATTTCATCAAATTCGGATAATTGGTTTAAGAGTTATGGAGGAACATACATACATACATACACACATACAGAAAAAAATTCTAAAAATCGTGAAATTAGTTTCAGTATCATATATTGAGCCTATAAACACAATATCTCTGAAAACAAACTAACTTACTCCATGACCGACCCTTACAGATTTATTATTAGTATAATATATAATAATATAATAAATAATAATATATAATATAATATAATAGAGTATAGATATAGATTTCTTTCTAAGGTTTGTTAACATGTATACCTACTACAAAAGCTGAATCAAACTAAACATACATGCCTAAGGGCCTGTGGCGGCTTTTTTTGGTTCTTTTGGTTTGCTGCTAGTGTTGTAAATGTTGTTCTACTCACTCTTCCAAACGATTTGGTAATGCTCAGCTAAAACTTAGATATCTGTGGCCTAATTACGCTCGCCATGGTAGTTAAGACGATTGGAATCGTTTAGCATTTGGAGCGCGTAATATAGAAACACATAATAATGAATCGCTCGTAGCCCCGGTTGCCTGAGTGATCTTAAACGATCACGAAGGTTAAGCAACACAGGGCGCGTTCAGTGCATGGATGGGTCGCCGTCTATGCCTAACGCTAGTGGCATTTTTCCGAGCGGTTCCGTGCTTCGCAAGGCACGTTAAGCTGTTGGTGCCGGCTGCCGTCGATAGATGGCAGTCGTTAAGCCAAGTCAGAGGCCTTAGGGCGGCTTGAAAACTTCTGACAGTAGACGAGCCACTAGTCTACAAGCCTCCACCAATCCGGACTTGGCCCCCGTGGTGGAGTATGGCCTATACCTTCCTCAGGGAAGAGACCCGTGCCCCTCGGTGGGGACATTATGGGTTGATGATGATGATGATGAATATAGAAACAGATTGCTATAGTAAAAAGCTATAGTCCATCTTGAGTCCATCCCGTGGATATCGTAGAAGGTGACTAAGGAAATAAATTGCCCGAAGATGGGAACCAGCGTACTAAGCGTGGCTATAATGGCAAAATCCTCATGTTTATGAAAACCATAAGGGAGGCCTATGTCCTGCAGTGGGCGTCAAATGACTGATGATGATGATAGTAAAAAGAATAAGAGTTTTCACTAGATTTGCTGTATTTGTTTGGTAATTAATTTTACTTGATTTAAAGATATCCGAATCGGGACGTTGAAAACCATAGTACAGGATCTACCTAGTTTGGTTTCTAACGTGATAAATAAATTATGTATACTTAACATCTAAGTCAACTTGTTAATTAGTCCTTGTTTTGTTTCTCAATAAACATCTTTATCTTTCTTCTTTAACTTTTAAAATTCTCAATGCATATAATGCAGCATTTTCCTTCTTCCTCAACGATAAAGTCGTTCGTGACTTAGATAACTTGACAACTATATTTTGATAACTCAATTCAACAGTTAACAAACACTAGAGCAGCAAAAACAGATCTATTGAAAAAGAAAGTAAGTGCTCCTACCTTATCGCTTATTACATCTTGACATGTCATTATATCATTGAGGTCTGCTTCCATGGCGGCTCCGGGCGGGATGATAAATCTCCTATAATATTGCCCACAAAGAGGCCGCAGTGACATATAGGAGAAAACGGTGGTACCCACAGAACGCGGTACACTAACACAAATTCCCATCGCGAACCTTCGATTTGACCCCGACATTCTTATATGGAATTCGTCCGCGTTACTCATTCGCCATTGATTAGGGCAGCCACCACCGTTATCTGCAAACCGAGTCACGCTTGAGATTAAACCAATAGAAAAAAGACAAGCAAGACAAGTAAGTAGAACCTCGCCACGAAGCCCATTCATGCATACGCATTTGGGTCATAGAGCCGAATTTCAAAACATTCGCTGTTCACGCTCGTTGTAACTGTCGCAAAAGTGATTTGACAACCCTGCTTCTAACTTTAGTAGATAGGTTAACTTTACTGTTGGTTGTACAAGTATCATCTGATGGAAGTCAAGTGAAATCGCATCTGAACGGCCGAGCCTAACAATGTTCGACAGTGGTTAGTTTTGTTGTTTTGGCTAAGTGATTTCATTAAACTTTTGTACTACTCTCACTTTATTTTATCAGATGTATGGCATCTCGGTACAAGTAGATTGCTGGGATGGTTTCTTTCTATGCCGTTCACTGTTGGATCCGTGGCAATGAGTTACCGTGTCAATTGGTCGGTAACACGGCGTGACCTCCTCGAAGATCTGGCAATTTGTTAACGTCAGTTCTTTGCCTCTTCCGCACCGCTGGGCCAACCGAAATCTCACCTGGAATCGTGCCGCTTGTTTTGAGGCTGGCTCCATCAATCACGCGGTTTATTGCCTTTTTCTTTTGATTGCAAATGACAAGCTAGCTGGCAATATCGGTGGGTCGGGCGGGCGTCCCCATAAGATGTTATTAACCTGTCCACGACACGTTCTTTCACTTGTGATCAGGAGCACTCTAACTCTCGGTCTCACCTGTCGAATCGCCCGATTTCCACAGCAATAAATATTTTTTATCCGCGAGAATTATTTCACGCGCAAAGGTGCGTATAAGTAAAGGCAGGTAGTGAAGTCTAACCTAACCAGTAATCAGTAGAAAAGATGCTGAAATTTTAAAGTGAACGGCTCCCCAATTGTCGCACCCGCGGCCTTCATTAGTTGACCCACTACCACCCACCTCTAATGAATCATTGTCGCCCACCGCGCGTTTTATTTTAGCTTACCCTTCATTACCGCTAATACATGTTGATGGCCTTGCATTGGAAATTTCTCGTCTTTGACTGCACCAAGCTCCAGACAAAGAGTCTATACGGCTTGCATTTACAAGTCGAAGTTTTCTTGTTTTCTTGACAACGATAAATGAGGTCGTCCAAAACAACCTCACATCCTAGTCGTACAAGAGATGTCAACAGCCAGAAAATGAGAGTACCTAATTTGGTTGCATAAGACGATTATGTTGGAAATGTATCCCTTGCTCAGCGACGCCAACACAGATGTATACAGTAGGTACAAGTCCTTTGTATTTAATAGCCGATGTAGAAAGATCCTGTTTTACGACGTCCGGATGTTAAGTCAACGCACGCAACCGTAGATCCAAAATTAGCATTAGTCGGTGTTAATGCTGGCCACAACGCTGCGCGGTGCCCGTGACTATAGAAAAACCAAAAAAGTATAATGTCTAAAGGCCCCCATTCACGATACGGCCAAATGGCGGCATGCAAATGGATTAATCCAAATGTATTCACGCTGAATTTCAAGCCCACTGACGGTGAATCCGCCGGGACGGCGTCCGGCCGTTCTTCAAAATTAAGATTGATCAATGACGCAATCTTCTTTTAGACAGTATCAGCATCTACGTTTTTGTCTTTCATCCTTAAAAATAAATTGTAGCCTCAGAGGAGAGCGGCATTTTTCTCATCCAATCTAATACCTTTAAACGAACAATTCTTGTATGTATACAGAAACGGTTTCTGGGGTGATAAATCTAGGTTTGATTTTTAGAAAACGTCGTTTTAACCGCGTATTCATGCATAGAAGAACTGCTACAATATCATTAAAATTCGATCTACAAGGTCGTAACAGCTCAGGAGGGAAATCGGGCGGTCCCGAAACCAGAACACCCCGGTTCGAGTCCAGAGTCCGGTTATTTTTTCCTTTCCTTTTCCCCTTTTTTCATCGTATCTAAATATAATTTACAAAAAAACACCCCGCTTCGAGTCCAGAGTCCGGTTATTTTTTTCCCTTCCTTTTCGCCTTATTTCATCGTTTCTAAATATAATTTACAAAAAACACGATTAACCAAAAAAAATGCCGAGCTCGGTCGGTCACCCAGATACTATTTATTATGGTAGTCGGCGTCATTGATTTTTCCACAAACAAAGATTTTCCATCAATGTATCAGGCATCGATAAAATTATAATAATATGGTTGATAAACACGACCGATGTGGTCACGCAGCGCGGAATGAATGGAAAATGGACGCCGTTTTGGGCATTCACGAGTGGGTTGGACGGCATCCACCGTGCGTTTTTCACACTGACGGTCAATCCACTAAACCTATGGGTCTAATTGGCCGCGTGATGGATTTACATCCGAATGGAAACCCGTTCCTGGCATTTTCTACATTGACAAGCGGATTTTGCAACGCTAGCAGTCCATTTAAGGCGTGTGGGACGCATCGTCAATGGGGGCCTTAACAGCAGGAACCCCTACGTCCATTGCCCCACGCAGCATGTGACAAACCTGTCATCACCATCCCGACATAAATTAATAGAATATAATAATGTAATCAAATATATAAAAATCTCGTGTCACAGTGTTAGTTATGGAACTCCTCGAAAACCTATGTTTCACCTATTTTTAGAAAGAAAGAAAGAAAGAGGATATTTATTTAAATTGTCACAGAAACACAAAGTAAACAAAAGGTACACAAACAAAAGACACGAACGTCAACAAAACAGAGATAAAACAAAACAATCGTGAAGAGAACATGTGAGGTATATAGAGTCAAAGGCAGCCGGGTACCATATAGTAATGTATGGCACCCAGCCACCACGGACCTCAAACGCCTCAGGTGCCTTTTATGACATTTTTCGTGTATATTTGGTAGGTCTGAGAATAAGTCGTAGGCTAACATGGCAAAAGAACGTCTGCCGGGTATGCTAGTTTTTTATAAGAAGTAAGAATACATGATAAGGTACATGTAATCTTCTTAAACTAGTGGTTTAGTTTAACAAGATCTAATTAATAATACTATCTACCTAATTAATTATTTAATAATACCAAAACCTTATAGATTTGCTAATAACTCCAAAAGTTTCAAATACTTTAGGGAGGGCTCTAAAGTATTTAAAACTTTCAAATACTTTTAAAATAACTGACTGTTAGCAGTAAATAAACAGATTTTTAGTGTACGTGAAACCGGAGGTTAGACTTAAAATCAAATCAAATCTTTACTCATTATTACTCAATAGATCATAGAGAGAGATTGTGTTCTCTTCTCGCACGACGAGACCTAACAAATTAAAAATTGATGTCTACGTTCAATTAATTCTGCTCAGTTATTCACTGTAATCCACAAGTACACTGAGTTTACTGTAAATTATTTCAATAAGGATAATTCCCACTAGGTACTACACAATTACAAGTTCCCGTCTCATGAGAACATTCTCAGCATACAAATAACGTACCCGTTTGAACGGTGGCGGTACCGGTTTCGTTTGACCACGACGACGGTGAACGATGATATAATTTAGCTGCGCAGGATAAGGTGGCATAAGCTTTAGCTGACTATGATTTTGCCTTTCGAGTTGCTCTATTTAACCTTTGAGGATTTGCGGACTTTCAAAAGTCATACAGGTAGGTACTTACTGAAATCTGGGCGGTTTGAGTAATCAAAAAGTCTTGCTTCGAAAAATTCTACGTCTGTCAGACCAATGACCCGCGGACTCGCGGCGCGCACGCACCGCTCTGGCTGGCTACTAATGATTCTCACAGATTCGAGTTTGTGTCGAGATATTTTTGGGAATTGCATATTAAATAGAGTGCCTTTAAAAAACAAACTAGCGTATTCGATAGCTATTGTTAAGTTACGATCATTTTCCTATGGCTCTAAAACCATCCAAAATTCATGGTGTATAAGAAAGTTCAGAGAAATCCTACTAATCCTACTAATATTATAAATGTGAAAGTTTGTGAAGATCTTTGGATGTTTGTTACTCAATCACGCAATAACGGCTGAACGGAGTTACATGAAACTTGTCATGCAGATAGACAAAGATCTGAATTGAGACATAAGATACTTGATATCCCGGTAATGCGTTCCCGTGGGATAATATTTTATTGTTACCGTAACCTTTTTTCAAGCCAAACTCTAAGAAATTTATTTATTGCGTTGCCATGGTAACAAGAATCGTATAGACGGATTCTGTAACAGTACGAAGTTCACCGGGACGTGGCCAGGACAGCTAGTTATGTTATATATGATGTACATCATGAACAATTTCGAACCTGAGTTTCGACTAGCCACCCCTTTTCGCGAACATAATTTTTGGAGCGAAAATGTTTGTCAGGATTGTGGCAAGTAACAAAGTACCTACGTATCTAAGGAGATTTCGTCAGGCCCTGAATATTTAATCCTAAGAACAATTTCATTATCAAAATCGCAACGGACTGATGGAATAGTGTTTCGCGAAGGGGAACTAGGAGGTGCGGGGGAGGAGTGACGCGAGGCGGTTAGAGTGACTCACCTGCGCCTGCGCCACATGCCGACTGAACTCGCCAGCACCGCAGAATGTGCCAGAAGGTCCGCTGGAGAAAAAATGAAACCAGTTTGTCTGGATATATTTCAGACCAATCCAGAGGGATTTTATTCATTTCAATGTCAGATATTATGTTCATTTGTGAAGTTGAAGCAGCAATATCACTGGCTAACCGAGAAGAAAGACATCGTGAGGAAACCTGAGTATCTAAGGTGTTCACATACCTCAGCGCTTGAAGTTGCCAATCCGCGGAGAGCACGCTTGGTAACTAAGCCGATATTCTCTCTCTCTCTCTCTCTGAGAGAAGGCCTGTGCCGTGCAGTGGGACGTATATAATAGGCTACATAAAAAAGACTACGTCACTTCAATTGTAGTAACGTGTACTTTTAACCAGTAAAACCAATTTCAGGCACACTGGAAAGGTGTGTGTTAATTTTACTGCTGAAATGTAGGGTCAGTTTAATCACTCAAACCGAACGTTCAGCTCTGAGCTTAATATTAGGGGTTAAAGTATGAAATTGCCGTTTTATTGCAATAGGTTCTTTGAATTGACATAGAATCTTCATGGTTTGAGGTTTTCGAATGAAACTTTTTTCAAATGGTTTCTATGATGTTCTTTTTTTAAAAAATGTGAAACATTTGAATATCGACTTTCAATTGTTTTTGTTATTCAATGAAGATTCTATGTCAATTCAATGAACCTATTGCAATAAAACGGCAATTTCATACTTAACCCCTATTATTTAATCTCGAAACCAAAAGTAATCATAAACCGGATTCGCTTTCGAGTTTTCGATCACAATGAAGTTGGACCTTCTTAACTTCTGAATCTTTTCAGCTCACGGCTGCCATTAAAACCACTCGGTTCGTCGCCTCTTATTATTTGGCGGTCGAAACTCGAAACACGTTGGGCATTAGCATGCACGGACTTGCCCCTAACGACTGCTACAGGTTACGGTTGGCAATGATAAAGATGGAACTTTTAATTGAAGGCAGGTAATCCTGCGTACAGACACCAATATTGTGGTACAGGCCAACCGAGCGAATGGAAACGATGGACACTTGAGGATCGGCACTGCCGTTTGGAGGATTTTTTTGTCCGGTTTTTCTCCAAAATGATTTAGATTTTGAAACGGACACCTAGTTTTACTTGTAATGTTCAATAAGTCACAGTTTATGTGTGACTTTATTTTTTTTTTATTTGAGCGCGCATGATCTAAGGCCACCAAAGAACCCGCTGGTATTTGTTCGCTTTACTAATCTCAATAGTATATGAAATCATCATTACCATCATCATCAGCGATTTGACGCCAACTGCAGGACATAGGCCTCCCTCATGGTTTTCCAAGCTTCCCGGTCTTGTGCCGCCCGCATCCAGCGACTCCCCGCCACCGTAACCAGGTCGTCAGACCATCTGGTGGGGGGCCTTCCCACACTGCTTCGTCCGGTCCGCGGTCGCCAGGTTAGAACTTTTTCGCCCCAACGGCCATCAGTTCTTCGAGCTATGTGCCCCGCCCACTCCCACTTCAACTGAGCAATTCTTCGAGCTATATCAGTAACTCAGGTTCTTCTGCGGATCTCCTCATTCCTGATTCGATCACGCAGTGAAATTCCTAACATAGCTCTGTATTGCTCATTGGGCGACCTTGAGCCTTCTTATGAGGCCCATAGCATCCCATAGTCAGCGACCAGGTCTCACATCCATAATTCATCACTGGCAACACACATTGGTTATACACCTTTGTCTTGAGACACTGAGGTACCTATTTTGGACGCGAAAATGTGTTTTAGTTTCCCGAACGCTGCCCATCCGAGTTGGATTCGACGAGTGACCTCCTTGTCGAAGTTGGGCTTACTATTTGTCCCAGGTATACATAGTGGTCGACAACTTCGAGGTCAGAGCCGCCAACGTGGATAGGAGTGGGTGCTGCATGGGAGTTCGACGTTATCTTAGTCTTGTCCATGTATACGAAATAGTTAATAATATTTATACTTGTAGTAATCCTATATGAAATTGTTAATGATAGATTTATAATAACCTGAAAAAAAAATGAAATTTTCCACATACATAATATAGATTTGTGGGCGGTACACTACACTAGCGCCACCGAGGAAAAAACCGAACAAGTGCGAGTCGGACTCGCCCAACGAGGGTTCCGCAAGTTCCGCAAGTTCCGTTGTCTCCGTAAACTGAGGTGACAGGAGTCTGTTTGAAAGCATTAACTGTTAGCTGTTAGTTTACTACCCTCGGCAAAAATTACAAAAAAATATAAAGTTACGTTCCAAAAATATTTCGGGAAATTTTTAAATTTAAATTGGCAAAACAATTATTTTATATAAACTAAAAAATATGAATATATTATTTTTGTTGCACAAACCCGTGCTGAGGGCAATTTTAAAAAACCTATTTAGAGGCTAAAAATTCCACCCATGCCGGGACTTGAACCCGGAAATAGCTCAGTTGGAAGAGCGCTGGCACGGTGAGCCAAAGGTCGCGGGTTCAAGTCCCGGCATGGGTGGAATTTTTAGCCTCTAAGTAGGTTTTTTTTTAAATATGAATTACTAGTTATTGAAATTAAAATTCAATTTCCAAAACAATTATTATTGTATATAAACTCAAAAATATTATTTTACTTTAATAGTCAATAGTTTTGATTATGTCTAGTGCTCGTGTTAACCTTAAAAAATACTGTATTATAAAGAGTTCAGGAATCGAGCCCCGGAGTTTTGCTGAGCATTTGCCGAACTTCAGAAACAATTTCTTTATGATTTAATTATAAAGATTATTGCCTGTACTTGTAGTATAAGACAATATTACTTGCCAAATTTCATAGTTCTAGGTCGACGGATAGTACCCTAAAAATTTTGATTCCCTTCAGTGTCAAAATATTTTTTTTTTGCGGCACAAACTGCCGTAGCTTTTTTTACGTTGACTTAGAAGTTAGATTTTTTTACAGCTTCAAAGGACTGTAGACTTGAGTATATCGTTTTAATTTTAATTTAATACCTCCACGCTTTCCCGAGATAAAGGGTCTTGACAGACAGACGAACGGACTATGGTTCCGTTTTTTCCTTTTGAGGTACGGGACCCTAAATAATCATACCTTTTTTTAGATCGAATTTGCAAAAAGTCAATCTCTCAATCATGTCCATGACATGATTCTTAGGACCCATGGCCGTGAACCTAAGGCAAAAAACCTAGGACTAGATAACATTAACACTGAAAACGGCCGTTATTGGCATAAATGCTTATCTTGTCCAAGGTTCGTGATCCAAGGTTTCTTGTCGTGGGTCCTAAAAATCATTGATAACAGACACTTTTTGCAAATACGATCTGTAAAAGAAGATATCCTTTTTTTTCATTGATGTTACTCCCTGGAGCCCCTTAAAAGTATACACTGATTCATTCACTTTCGCTCGGTTACTCCGTCTTTACCCGGCATAAGAACTCTTTGTTGCTCAGGCGGCAAACGAGATTCTATCGGGATAGCAATCTCTACCGCCGTTGTCAAAGATCAGTGCAATATGGCAAAGACTTTAGTCTACGTTTGGGACTTTTATTGAAGTATTCGACGAATGGACGATTCCCGGCAATTTTACTCAATATTATGATTTGTTTTACGAAAGTTCTCACAAAAGGTCCACAATTACATAATGTGAGCATGCCACGAAAACAATACCTATCTTAAAGTAATTTCTTAAGCGCTGGACTAATTTGGAAAATTTGGCACACATCTAGTCAATGCCCTGTAACATAGGATATTGTCTATCCGAATGCCATCTAAACGAAGTCCCGGGCACTGCTAGTAGGATGCTTGACTGGCGTATAATAAGGTGGTAAACCACTTTTGTCACATAAGTCATAGTGACGAGTTTCTGAAGTGAAATGAGGTGGAGAGTTAAAGATGATGGAACAGTTTTGTAACAAGAAAAATTTGGTGGGTCAACTGGTCATGTTCCCATTGAGGAAGCAAGAATAGTGGAGCGTTACGTATCACTGTCTGCTGAGTGCAAGACCTCACGCGTCAGAGAATCTATCACCTGTCACGGTAATAAGAGGAATCACACGGCTCGGTAATCAAATAAGCCGGCGCGGCGCTTACACAACAGTCAGTATATTACGTTACTCAACAATTAAAACGGCAGGTTGATGGGAAGACTAGATAACGGCGACAAACTTTGATTGACAGAGTCGACAGCCGATGCAATATTTATTTCACAAAATATATCACCCCCAGTAGAAAGTCGATTAACCGGATGGCGATCCGGACGAGATGTTGGAAATTATAATCCGAATTGGTGTTTTTTAATATCGATAAATTGACCATAACATAACCGGCCCCAATTTAAACTTTTGCCAAACCCTGTCGTCGGCTTTGAACTATCAGATGTATGGGAAACAGATAATTTAAGTGGACATTTCTGAGAAGAAAAGCAATTTTGTAGTAAAGGTCAACTTTCTTTTGATCTCTACATCAGTAGAATTGCTTTACTTAATTTCATTGAAGAAAACCTTGCCATCGTCTCTTCACTCCACTAGTTATAAGAGTCAGAGCCAAGGTCTGCAGCCGTACCGTAACAAACGACTCACAGAGGGTCGTTTAAATGTACGAAGTTCAATTAGATTTTCTCGGAATTACCCACATCCAGGAGGCGGCAAATTGCCAAGAAATCGTTTACAATACACCGAGCAAGTGACGTACCTACATTGAAATCAAACCGACTAACGGATTTAGTACCGCGCGCTACCTGTGATACGCAAATAGTTGCAATATCTACATATTTTTGAGAGCAATTTTCACTCTAATGAGGAAAACAATGCAATCATATGCGTGTTTGTTTCGAAAGTACATTTTTATGGCTATATCACGTTAGAAAATCGACACATTCGTCCGGTGGGCGAAACGAGCAGCCGACGACGCGTCGAGACGCACGCACCGGAAACTTTGCAACAGCTTCGCGGAATACCGTCTCGAAGTTAAATATTATTGCATACCACCAATTTAACATATGGCCTGTGTCGTATGTGGAACGTAGCAATTCCCCGGTATGTACCGTTACGCGATGAGATATTGGCTGAATTTTGGACGAGCGGCGCCCATGGAATTCCTTGGCCAACAATTCTCTTTGTTCAGCGAGGGAGGGCGCGCTACTTATGAATGTCGCGATCGAAACTGAGTCGTCTCAAAATTAGACTATTAAATTAATGATGCTACTTGATGCATGTGACTATACATTTCTTTTTCAAATACCTAGATAATGAAACATAACATACAGGAAGTAAGACTGTTCGAACTCCCAAAAACAAAACGGAGTGACTTCAGCAAATTATCCACATATCTATTCGAAACATTACAGACTATACTTTATAGAAATCTGAACATGTCCGGCGTCAATTGTTGACTCGGCTGATTTCCACACTGTACACATAAAATATAGCAAGTGATGTAACAGAGTTCCGACAAGTGACCAACCTGCCACGTTCATTCATCAAACTGGGCCGCCTCAAATGAGTCTTCATGACGACTCTACACAGACACGTATGCAGGTCGTAGATCAGGGAATACGTATTATTATTTAAGCAGGTTGTAGATCAGGGATTTTTTTCGAGTTACGCATTTCGAGTCGTTACGGAATCCTACATAAATCGCATTTTTTTACTACTTCTGGTGTCAAATATCCTCGCCTCATCCTCTCTTCTCTCTCTCTCTGAGATCTTACATTCTTATTTTATTTATAGACTTTGCTCACTTCTGTTAACTGACATTATACATGTGACAACAAAGCAGCAACCAAGAAAATAATAAAATATTCCACTCGTTTAAACCCTGCAGAGCGACTTTCAAATCTAATATTGCACAGATCGCAGCCCAAAATTTAAATTTTCTTTGGTATGTCATGAATAAGCGCATTCATAAAGACCTAAACATATCTACAGTACAAGAGGAAATAAAAGCCAACCTCACAGGGTACAGGAATCGACTGAAAGGGATCGTCCATTAATCACCCGAAAGATGGTTCGCGAAAAATTACGCAATATCACAAGGGTTGAGGGGAGTTGTAGTGACATAATGACGTGTATTATTTTTTTCGTTTAACACGCGATTTCAGAACTGATTTTAACATGGTTACACCTTTCCTTTATTATGTTTATGCCTGTCAATAACAACCTGCAACTTCAATGACTGTCTGGACGTATTACGGTGCCTAACTCGGTTAATTTTCTGCAATCAAATTGTATTTAAAGATAATATAGATACCGGTAGTTAAAGATAATTTCAAAAAATAATTATTCATAATCATTAAGATATTTTGTAGCAAAAAATACACGTGATTCTGGGTAGGGGTGAGGTTTAGTCTAACTAAAGCCGCACGTTGTATCACCAGGGGAAAGGAAGGTTTGAAAAGTCAGTAAAAAACAACGGGTGATTAATGGACCACCCCAAAAGGCACCCAAACGCTACAGCATCCATTAAATTCGATAGGCTGAAAAGACATGCTTGAAATATACTAAAAAAATAATTATACAAATAATACAGTGGCCTAATTCCCTAAAAGTCTACCTAAACAAGGACAAACCTATTACTAAATCTCCTAGATGACAGTTGCAATAACAGAAAAAGGTAATAAAACTCGTTCAAGCTCAAGCCCAACTATTGTTTGTTATTACGCGCGCTACAACAATGTACTAATCTCCTTGTACATGGACGTTCTGTCAGCGTAATTAAAATTGTATTATAAGCTGATCAGAAATGCCTCGATGCGTCCCTGCATTAAGTTGACATAACGGGACACGGGGCTCGAGGAGGCTGTTTGCTTCTCACAATGTAAGGAACTGCACTGTTTGTCCTCACTGTTTGGACGGTCGCAGACGCACACTGTAAACACGCGACAAAGGGTTTATTGAACCTTTCTAGGCTCTATTTTGCCAAGAACTAGTGAACAAGGTCTACTGAAGCGGGTAAAATTTTAAGTGTCTCCGCGTTTGTAGGTTTTATTCTTGTAATTCAACTAAACATCTTTTGACTGTATCGGCGTCACAATAAAATGCCCCATACATTCATCGTGTTAACATGAAATTGTATGAAAAAGTTTTTATTTTATTCTTGGGTATACTACGACATGTAGTCGCTGTAAACTACATAACACATCATTCATGAACTTTTCTCAATTAAGTTCAAACGAAGATGCTCACATTACTCACGGTCGCGTGTCACTTAAATTATCTGCTAAACCCCAGGTTCAGTAGATAATTTAAGGGAATCTGATAAATTCAAATTCAAAAACTTTATTCAGGATCAAGGGTGGAATTTTTAGCCTCTAAATAGGTTTTTTTAAAATTTTCCTCAGCACGGGTTAGTGCTACAAAAAGAATACAATCGACATATTTTTTTTCAAAACTCATTTTTTCATTTAACTTAATTAACAGACTTTTCAACTTAAAGTTATTACACATGAATGTGTTGAACACTAGACACAATCGACCCCGTTAACATTATTTTAATTCTAGACATCTTTGTTTTGTCTTCTAAATAATCCTCAAATTATTTCAGTAGGCAGTGGGTACTTAGTGGGTACTTAGCACATTTCTTAGACCGCGTCGGAAGTAACTCTAATATATCTGGAGGAGCTTATTGTAGAAGCGATTGAAGATCAATAACCTGACTGTTTCAACCCAGACAATTTCGTTCCTCGTAACTCACCCGGGTCTTTCTCTGTGAGTCCGACGGCTTTATTGTCCACCAACACGTTGCCGACAAAAGGACCAAGCATGCAGCCCATTAGTCCAACAAATGGTCCCTGGCTCGCATACAGATGAAACCCACACTGTTCTCTGTATAAGGTGCGACGGTGTGTTTTCTTCCGACAGACGACTCGGCAAACTGTATCTCTGTATATAAAATAGTAAGCAACCACGACCCTGTGATTTTTCCGAGCTGATCCAAAAAAAAACTACATTGGTGACATTTCAGGTTAAGTTACTTAATTCTTTATTTGTGTGAAAACAGCCAAAGAAAATCGAAAATGATTAAAATTTTTTTTCTGATATATTTTTCAATACTTTCACAGTCCGTGCTTGCGAGATAAGGGTTGCTGTAATAATATCCAAAGTTACAGCTAATCTGGGTCGTACTTTGGAAATTGAAACCAAACTACCTGATGCGGATCGTGGCACGTAACCACGAGAAACAAGTGTCATCTCTGCCTTCCTTTTTAGAGGGACAGACATCAAATAACCTATGTTTATTATAAAATGTCCCTGACCTGTCACTCTTGGAAGAGATTGTTTTGTTCGTTTATACAAATTACAGTGAAACGTCCTTTATAATGAAATGCTAAAGAATGCGCTAAAATCGTGATATTACAAGACTCCGAAGTTAGCTTAAGTCAGTGCTTTCGATCATTAAAAACGCTTTACCTATTAGATAACTTGAATATTGTTAACTCGCTATAAAGACTACGGCAGATTATAGAGAAAGTTGTAATATTTATGATATGCACCTTAACGAAATTAAAATCACTTCATAGTCTACTCTTTTCACGTAAGAATCGAAACAATTTTAAGGCAGAGCGTTAGAACAGCCATTAAGGTGATTTAAGGGCTTTAAAGTTAAACGTTTTTACTTTCTTTTACCAACAACCTTCCTTCCGATCGACAGTTCGATTTATGAGTCTAATAAACCTAATGATCGAAGGAACTTTCTATTAAATATCTCGTAATGCATTGTTGGTACCTTATGCCAGAATTGGTACCGGTATACTAGGCAAGCAGAAGGCACGGGCGGTGTACAGCAATGAGTCACTTCGGGGTCAAGAGCACGCCGCGTCGGCTGCCTACCTGATGAGATCGTGTGCCACAAATGACAGCGAGAGCGGGCGAAATGAAGGTGCTGGAGCTAATGACTCAAAATAATAACACTTCTAGACACACGATTTCTTAATCATAAAACACTTCCTACCCACATTATGCACTTTGAAGTACCTGCTCTACATTCCAGTGGGAGGTTGGAAGTTACACAACAACATGACAGATTTATTACGAGAACTTGCAACATTTTCGGCCCGGCATTCGATCTGATTAGATTGTTAGTGAAATGGGTCCCAAGCGTGGTGCAGGGTCCGCTGTCTCGGACGCCCACGCTGCCACTTTCGTTTTGACGACTCTCATACGTGACCAGCGGGCAGGAACGCCGCTCTTTGCTTATTATTGTACACATTCAACGAAGATCGAGTGCCTTCTCTGTTGTTCACAGCGCTAAAGAAATGCGTGTAGAAGAGCTGCATGCATCCGACTGTCACTCCTATCCATCTTGTGTAGGCTCAATAGCCTTCGATTGCATGTGAAAGGAACTTATTGATATAACAGCAAATTATCCAGTCATACAAAACGATTTTCTGAAACGTTAACATTGAAGACGTGCGCGTTCTAAGGTACTCGTAACTTGTTGCTTGTTACATCATGCATTACAAACAATACGAACCATAAAGTTAAAGATAACTTAACTTTATCTCGGTGAAAACATCGGTTTACGCTTGTACTAAGCAAAATAAATGTCATTTTGGATTAGTTATGCTCATTGCAACATCCAACGTAAGCGATTATAACACTGGGCTACAAGGCTAAGGAAAGTGAGATTCTATTGGATGATCAATGAATAGGTGGTTAAATAAGCTATTACGGTACATCTCGTTAAAAAACGTCGTTAAAATTTGAGCGTTTTTATTATGCGGTGCGAGCGCCTGCCGGGCCTGCCAAACCAGTTTGTGGAGGCTGAGATACCACACACCATGCTTGATTCCCATCAACCTGCTAAGTCTTTCTACTATCCCAGCCCGCTCATTATTATAACCAGTAAGCCCATTGCAATGCAAAGTTACAGCTCAAATTTGTGGCTTTATTAATTTTCGCAACATGCGATGGCTGCTGATATTTCGTGTAAACAACCTGCAGATTAGATTAACAAAGGCCAGTCCAAAAGTGGGACATTCGTGATAAAATTTAGTGTTTAACGTGAGCCATTATCAGATAGAGGATTCCATGGGAAAGTTTGGACTGGAACCATTAACATCCAGTCTATGTTTGAAATGCCTTTCATAGCTCGAAATCGCCATCGGTGGACACGAATGGATGGAGTTAGAATATTTTTGATGAATTACTGGGAAATTATGCAAACAACGCGGCGGCATAGCAAAGCGATTGCGTTCATTGGCATACTTTCACTGAGACACTTTGTGATCATTTGGCTATGTCCGAGCTCTCTCGAACTTCTGCAGATTTCCCCACATTTATGTCTCTAAACTTAACGTAACTATATTTTAAGTTTTCACAAGTGTTCAGACCACCCAAGTGCCGCATAGAGGCCCGCTGTCCTATCGCGTATAATTTCCGACCTTATCGCACTGTAATCATCAGGGGTACTATACAAGGTTTCCTTACAAAAAATATGGGTACCTCCTCGTTTAGATGCAGCGTGTGTAATACGAAAGTGGCCAGTTAAACCTGGGGTGATTTCAAGAAGGTGTATGTCCCGAGCGAGACGAGATACTCTCATGGAGCAAACCGTGAAGTCTGTACTTTTTTATCTACACTTCAAAGCCATCTCAAGAAATCCACCCAGTCGTATAAAAAGTATTAAAAACTGGAGTTTTATGTCATATTCTGCAGTACAGTCGAACTCGGTTAAATGTGAGGTCACTTACTGCGGTCGTTTGGAAGTTATGTAGACCTTTGATTACGTCGTGGTGGGTAAGACACTATTCCAACATGCAATCATTATCTTTACTTACAGGCGATTAGATTGAATAATCGGTATTACCGTGTGCCATAATGGCAACGACGTAAACGAATTACAAAGTTGTAGCATTCTTGAATGACTCTATGAACCTGACCCGTAGCACCCTAAAGGCATGCAGCCAAGTTTTCCTTTTTACTTTTAAGGTCTTTAGCGGTCTTGGGTGGGCCATAATTGAGATTCTAATTAGCATATTCCGTGATCTCTACCTAAAGGGGTGTGGTAGTACCAAACAGACTAAGTAATTATACTCTATTCACATATTTCAGACATACCAGAACTCACAGCATCAACGTTCAGCCAACGTTCAGTTAGTAATTTAATAATATTTGCGATTGACTAAAACGATACGTCTGTACGTTATAGAACACGGCGAGTATGTAGAAACACACGGGCGGCTGAGTGGCACGATACCGAGCGTCGCCCGCCCGACCACTTTCCCACGAGGCACTCGCCACCCTCTTGTTTATGATTTACAAACACGGCTGTGCGATAATGCGATGTCCGTGCGCCGTGCAATAGCTGAACAAGAGAATTGATTGACGAAAGCGCGAGAGGAATTGCCCGCGCCCCGCGGTGGGAACACACCTCGCTATTTCACGAGAGCGAGAGTCGCCCGACGATAACTGGGACAGTTTTTGTGCCCGTCCCATTGTTCGGGTACGTACCAACCTAGTATATTTAGATAGCTGTCGAAATATAGCATGGTTTCCTCGCGCTCAGACCTTATAGGTTTTTTTTAAGATAGGATATGATTTCATCAAAGGCTGAGATACACAGTTATGGTAAAATAACATTGTAGAGTACATTTTTGACATAGAGTTACATAAAATAAACAAATAAATTGTTTACACGTAAATAAATTAATGCCTGATATCTAAACTAGCCAGGGCCTGTTGTATAGAACATCAGTGTTCTTCCATAGTAATATCTTCTTCTTCTTTATATATATAATTCTTCTGTGTGTGTGTTTATCGCCTAACTCCTCCTAAACGGCTGAACCGATCTTGACGTAATTTTGTATGTATATTTGTGTGGGTCCGTAGATGGTTTGAAAATACAAATGGCGTCATGATCGCGTTTTCAGGAACAAAGTCAAAAGTCAAAGTCAAAAATTTTTATTCACTATAAAAACAAAATGTTTACTTAATGAACGTCAAAGCTGCTAGTTTCACAATTAATAGATTATGCGGAGAAGAAGCTAACAAAGAAACTCCACATTTATTCTTCTCAAAACAGGTTTGCTTAATTAACAGAGTTTTCAACTTAAAGTTACACTACACTAGATACAATCGTTCCTGTTAACATTATTTAAATACCAGACATCCTTGTCTTCCAAATAATCCTTAATGTTATAATAGGCTTTTTTGCACAGAGTATCATCATCATCATCATCAACCATTCGACGCCCACTGCAGGACATAGGCCTCCTTCATGGTTTTCATAACCATGAGGGGTTTTGCCATAATCGCCACGCTTGGCAGGCGGGTTGGCCATCGCAGTATGCGGTTGGAATCTCAGGAAGACGCTGCTGCCCGTCTCCTGGTAATTGATTTCCTTAGTCGCTTTCTACAACATCCACGGAAGGAAATGGAGTGACGCTATTCTTAATCCGGCGCCACACGGACTATGCTTAATACATTTTTTAAACCGCGTCGGTGGTAACTCTAATATATCTTCAGGAATCTTATTGTAGAGCACAGTGCCCCATAAAGGATGTATTAACTTTTGCAAGTCTAAAACGTGGAAATGACAATTTATGTTTATTCCTAGTATCAATATTGTGATGGCTATCAACATTTTCGAAATTGCTGATGTTTTTTCTAACATACATTAATTTTCATAAATGTTTTGACTTGAAACTGTTAAGATGTTAGTTTCTTTAAAGAAATCCCTTAAAGGACTCGCCTTTAACGAGTTCTAGCTTTTAAATAAATCGGATCGCTCTCTTCTGTAAGATGAGACAAAACGGATTTGATAAACAATTGACAACATTAAATTTCTTTATTGCCTCTCTGGAAGGTTTGAAAATACAATTGGACCCGGTAGATGGTGTCGTGATGGCTTTTTTCCGGAAAAAACGGATTACATAAACAATTGACAACATTTAAGTATTTTTTTCTTATTACCTACCTGGATGGGTTGAAAATAAAATTGGACCCGGTAGATAGCGCCGTGATCGCCTTTTTAGGACTTGTGTATCTTGTCTAATACATCCCAGTATTAGCGAAGGGCAAGATAAAAAGTACCCAAGACAGGGCCTGTGTGCATGCAGCGGCTAATTAATTTGTATGAAACGGAAGATATTTGTCAAGATCGTGGCAAGTGGCAAACCCTGGTCTCTGCCTACCTCTCGGGCATACAGGCGTGAGTTTATGTATGCATGTAAATTAAAATACGCGCTGCGGTGCAGGGTGGTGTGAGAGCAGGGAATAAGGAAGGGTTAGCGGAGACGAGGGGCAAGAAAGCGTTCGTACTGAAACGCTCCCGGAAATGTTTTCAGGTATTGGGAACAACGGGAACGGCATGTATGAGTATTGTTACCATTGAAAGTTCGTGATCTTACGATTATGATTTAGGCTACCACATAGTAAAATATTGCAGTAATGTAGAAGACAATAGATAGTAATATGTAAGTATTTATGAATTGTATGTCGCGGTGGTCAGATTCTGATAATGGATTAAAAAAGGCGCTGAAATCGTTTCATGAACAACATTAGATCGGTCGAGTTTGGGCTTATTTGATGGATTTTATAAGAAGAATGTTTCGAAATATATGGAGCAAGGATATTATGTTGATGGGACGAAAGGTGGATACGGGATGTTTTCAACGGATAACAGTAGATCCTACGAGTTTGGACTTATTTATAAAACTTGATGACGAGGGATAAAAAGAGTCCTAATGATAAAAGGTGGATAAAAATCTCATCAAGGGACAGCAGGAAATTCTTCAAATTTAAGCTTCTTTCATTAGTCTTGAGAGGACTTTGGTGTAACTTTATTTAGATGAAGATAAATTATTTAGATGACAATTGTCTGGAATTAAAGCCAGTTCAATGCATAAGTTCCAGGTTTTAGAATATTTATATAAACTCTGTTAATTAAGGACTTAAAAAGACTAAGTTTGGAGGTTTTTTGACCATTTTTTCTCCAAAATGATAAGATTTTGAAATGTTTAACTTGTAACGTTCATTAAGTCGCAGTTCCTGTGCTACTTTGAATAAAACATTATTGATTGATTGATTTGATTTGAAACTTGGTGACCAAGGCCTGACAATCGAACTAAAAGGTAGATACTCACATTCGCTCGATATATTTGTTTCGTCAGTCTTTCTTCCTTCATCCTCTCCACATGTCCAAACCAAAACTAAATACATCAACATAAGCTAATTAATTTGGCAAAACAACGTTTGCCGGGTCAGCTAGTAATATTATAAAATATCACAACAGAGCAATTTAGTTTTATTCACTAATTATAACGGAGTACCAAAAGTAAAATTTGATCAATTTGAGTTATGATATGACATAGATAAATTGTATATTGAGTATTAATATATTTTAACATTTCAATCTTTCTGCAATTAAGTATTATATCTATATATTTAAATTCTAGTTGGCGTACATTGATGCAGTATTAAGTACGCTTCTGAGTAAAGGTATTAGCTGAAAATTATCTACGACACGACTTTGGAATGGAGACGCTAAGCAAAAGTAACTTCGATAATATAATCTTCGGAAATACCGAAGGTGACCTATCCGCCACGAACCTACCCGACTTCTTAAGTGGCCTAATTATTCCTGTCGGAATCCTGACGTTTGCGACAGCAATTAGTATTGAATTCGATAGCTCGACGTTAGTAATCCTTCAGGATTTGTGGCGCATAATTTAGACGCAGTTTCGAGAATTCAGAAGCTGGCAACACCTAGATTGGACTACAAGATAAGTCTATTGTACACGTTCCTGTAAGAAATTGAAAGACGACCTAAACCCCGGACCACTCACACGCTTAACTGGCAAAAGGCACGCCGCATCGGGACCGAATAACCGACAACACGTGAGACTGCCCCTTCACGTATAAAGCCGTATGGGTACTTATGTAGTCCAAGGAAGATGAGGCTAAGATCGTCGCGAAAGCGCAACCACTTATGATCAAAACGATGAAGCCGCTTTCCCATAGAACGGCTATTGATTTCGTGCCCTCGAGCATGAGCCGGAGACACCGAGAAGCTCTAGACATTGTTTGCAATATATGAACAGAAGAAGATGGTCACCACAAAATCTGGCGTGTCGGAAAAACTACAAAATACAGTGCCTAAGAAAAGTTACAAATAGAAAATATAGAGTAAAATGATCCTATTTGAGAGCAGGCGTCTTTTTCTTCAAACAGCCATCGCGTAAAAGTAAATCCGAGGATATACGTAACACAACCAACATATCTCGTAAAACTAAAACAAATAGTCAATGTAATATTTTCCATAATATCACCTACGTGCTCCAGGTGGGAGTTTGTAACCCACGGTTAAGTACCTACCGAGTTATCTATAAAATGCGTAATTCCTGAAACAGGTCAATTAGGGTCTGTTATACAGCACCTGCGATACTGCGATCGCCAACCCCCCTGCCAAGCATGGCGATTATGGCAAAACCCCTCATGGTTATAAAAACCATGAAGGAGGCCTATGTCCTGCAGTGGGCGTTAAATGGCTGATGATGATGATGATACAGCACCGTTTGTTCTATGAAATTTTACTTGGTTTGATATCCTATATTATATTCTAGCCACATACAGTCAATAGCGAATAGATATTGACTCTATCGTATGTGGTGTAAATGGGTAGGTTGCATAAACTTGTCCTCGAACTGGCATTATGCACTCGAAAACGTGTAGGTAATGTTAACAGATATTTGCGCTGCACTCAAGTGAAAAAAGTAAGCAATGAAATTCGTGGAGTCACTGTTTGTTTTATAAATTTTAATGCCTACCTTCTATAAGATACGCTAAATGCTTGCCTAACCTCCCGGTATGCTTGATCGAGAGATCTCAAGGATGCTACAAAAATAAATCTGACATTGAAAGTGACTTACCAATGAAGTGAACAATATCAGTCAAATCACAGATTTTTTTCAAATACAATTCGTAAATTATAGTAAGAAGTTAAGTTTTAGGTACAAATGTACCGAAATATCTGTAGGAAGGATCTACGGAACGATGACGATATAATAAAATTATGTCCAATCTTGAGGAGGGGTTGGGAGAAGAAGAAATTCGTGGCTCAGAAACATAAGGGAATGGACGGATGTAGCCAGCATAGAAGACGGCCGACGCAGCTGACGGCCAACCTCCAGTTGCGGAGAGGCTCAGGAAGAAGAAGAAGAAGAAGAATCTTGAGGCTGCAAAGGAGATGTCTGACCGGAGTACTTACGTTGCAAACGAACAGTTGAGCCAAACTGTTAAAGAACTATATTTTTGTATCCTTTTTAGTTCCTTTGGTACAGTCCTATAGCTATTTTGGTGGCACTGTAGACAAGTTCCTATTTATTTTGGTAAATCTCTAATGAAAACAGAATGATTCCAATCATTAATGACATATAAAGACAGTGATTACAATTAAATTAACATATCATTTAAGATTATTTGTCTGGAGGCTCATGTCCAAAATGGAAATTTAAAAAATATTCAAGGAATACTAATTGCTTGTTTTACAACCATTAAATTCCTTTAAGGCATGATTTTAAAATTATCGTTGTATGTAACTGAAGTTGTAGTCTCGCAATGAAAATAATAATAATACGTTTAAAATTTAAATAAAGCAGGCTGACCTTAAGGATGTTGTTCGGTGAGTTAAACATAAACTGAAAAGGTTATCAAAACTCGAATCACGCGTGTTCCAATTTGGAGGACTCGCATAACTGCCCACGTGGCTCGATTGACAAGCCCACTGTTTTGCAACATTTCGCAAGTTGGGCAATGTTTACGCGAGATAAAGCCGTAAGGTCGAGGCTACTAGATGTTTTATTGTCGACAAGTCAATGGTTATCTGACTAAAAAGCCACCCAACTGTTTGGTAGCCGTTTTTGTGGCCTAATGGCATTCTTTCAGTGTCTGCTTTATGCGATGTGGATTAAAAACAAGTACGCTACGTGTGAATATTCGGAATGTCCACTTGAACATACGTTTATAGTTACTATATGTGCAAGTTTCTTAATAAGTTTAATATAATGTCTTAATAAGTATATTTAATTTCATTCAGCTTTTGTCAAGGTGGACCAGGTACATGTAAAGAAACAGAAATCGTTAAAATCTGTAAAGTTGCTTGCCCGTCGTACATCGTTCTATTACTTAACTTCTATTATAAATTTGTTCACTTTGGTGGTATTTCAAAAAGCAATATTTTTACACTCGGGCAAAAGCTTAATGAAATTAAACGTAGGTTAATATTCGTATTGCAACAACTACCTGTATCTTTGCTTCCTTCGGCAACCTATCCATCACAAAGTTGCCTGGAAGAAGTTCCTATTAACAATAAGGTTGCTTATTGTACATTCTTTTTAAGTATTATTTCTGTGTTTTTATCTTGTGTGCAATAAAGAATAATCTTTTCGTAAGAATATAATGTGCAACTTGATTCATCATGTTTAAACGACACAAACGTTCGTGTTAATTTTGGCTGTTATTTTGTTGTCACTTGTGTTGAATGCTGCGGAAGTAAATGTAACAATTGGGATGAGCTATGGTGAAGCTGATGTGATGACCGAGGTCCTAAAGCGGCCTTACACGGTGACTTAACTTTTGTAAATCGATGTTGTAAGCCAGTCATCTTAAGGATGGTTGTCTTGTTCTAAATCAGGTAAACCAATATTTTTGTTGGACTTCAGATAGTTTAAGACAAGAAATAAAAATATATTATCTGCGACCGGCGCGATTTAAATGCGAAAACGCGAATAAATCGCAAGTTAATTGTGTCATAGTAAAATATGCCTTAACCTCCTCAGTCATGACCTTGAAAATAACAATTAAAAACCTTTGTTTTTTTCAAGGTCAGGACTGAGGAGGTTCATAGTATTATGGAGTGACCGAGATTTTTTAGGGTTCCGTACACCGTATAAAAATACGGAACTCTTATAGGATCACTCGTGCGTCTGTCTGTGCGTCCGTCTGTCACAGCCAATTTGCTTCGGATCTACTGGACCAAATCAGGTGAAATTTGGTAGGATGGTGTAATCCTGTGATCCAAACACAGACGTTTAAAGTAAATAAATATATTTTTTTAAATAAGTGTCATTTTTTTATTCGAAAAATAAAAACCCTTAGTGTAATACACAATTTCGCCAAACTACGTAGCGTATTTTCGGGGGACAAATTAGAAAATAAAAAAAAGGTTTTGCAAACCTTCCTGTATCATATATCAAATAAAAGGGCTCGTTATGAGGATCTCAAATATATATTTTTTATTATTCTAAAATAAATAGCTTCTATTTTATTCATAAAAGAAGACGAAAATTTACCATACCCCCCCCCCCTGCTCTCCGAAACTTTTGAACCTACAATTTTGAAAAAAACACAAAATACGTTCACTTAAGGTAAATAGGTCACTAAAATACCACTACATAGCGCTACTACTAGCGTTAACCGTCTTACTGTGGGGATTTCAAATGTGATACCACAATTGAATAAAAACATTTGATTTTGGCATAATACAGAACCCTCTCACGAATTCAACTCGCACTTGGCCGGTTTTTTGTCTATATTTTGAGTTTTAAAAGGATTCGTTAAAAAGTTACTGAAAAAAAAGAAACCCTATTCGTGTCAGTGGTAGGGATTTTTTGTACGTAGATATAAAATCTGTCATTGTTCGTAAAACAACCTGAAAATCTATAAGCAGATTTAAAATAAATGTTCATGAAGGTTGTCAGGATCGTGGCAAGTGACAAGCCCTGGTCTCTGCCTATCCCTCCGGGTTACAGGCGTGAGTTTTTGTAATTGCATTAAAGAAACAAAAGTTTCTCTAGGTAAGTGATTCGGTCAAATGAAAAATGTTTCCGTACCAGACAGCTATATATAATTTGAACTTGAACTAAAGATTTGTTCCGATAAAAGCCTACGTTTCCTTTTTTCTGAATAACGTCTCATTTTATTGTGAAATCCATATACCGTATCTGTGGTGAAAGTAGCCTCTAGTTTATTGAAGGTCAATATAAAATATCGCGGTGGTAGCGGAGCGATTATGAGCTTCACAGTTACCACTCGTTAACTGTGAAGGAAAACATCACGAGGAAACCTGAGTGTCTGAGGTGTTCACATACCTCAGCGCTTGAAATCGCCAATCCGCTGGTTTATTAGACTGGTGATTACTCTCCCATACTCTCTATCTCCGATAGAAGGCCTGTGCCCTACTGTGGGACGTGTATAAGCTAGCTGTATGTATGTATGTATTATTATATTAAATTTAGCATAATTCCTCACTCAGTGGACGGTTTCATAAGCGACAATAACCGTAACGATACGACATCTAGTGTTATTATATTATACTTACATTTCGGTTACAAGTTCGAATACAATTATACATTTACCTTGCGTCCTTTGTATGAAAAAAAATCGTGCAGTCACCGCAAAGACGATTTACCTATTTTTTTTTTTATTTGGACTTTGCCCCGTGCTTGTAGGGTGCACAGGGATTTTGCCAGTGTCACGTTGTGAAGTCTTCGGATTCGGGACGATTTACCTAAGAAGGATGATTTATCCAAAGAAGAGTATGACATCAACGATATTTTGAAGGAAGACACGGTCTGACAACTTTTGGGGGGCGGGAGGAAGCTGTCATTGTCAATATATGACTTTAGAGCTTGAAAAAGTCGATAAATATGTCATCGATAAGTGATGATGGAAGGAAATTAAAGAACGAGGGAAACGAAACTTCGATCACATGGGCAGTAAAGTAGATAAAATGAGTAGGTAATTATATGGGTAAAACGTCCTTACGTTCACCGCTATCATCCTATATGCAAGCGAATAATAAGTTGTACATAAATGCGGGGGCTAAAATAGACGATCATAAGTAATTCAAATGTATTTAACCTTGACACAATAACTTTCAGGGCAATTAATTTGAAACTGGATGCCAATGAAACGCTCTGAAGCCAAACAAGAACTCACTTGATACAATCAGCTTGCTATGTGACAAATTGTCTTCGAATACATGATTAGCTCCCGAGGCTCGAATAATTACTTAGTCTGATTCTGGTCTGTCGGGTCTAAATGATGAATTGCGAAAGTTGATAAGCACGCAGAGTTCGTTTTAGTGGTCATTTTTGCAATGAATTTGTTATCCATTGCTTTTTAGGGTCCCGTACCCGAAGGGTGCCAAACAAATAATGAATATACCTACGACGTTGGTCCGTCTGAACTATGACCTGACAAAGGGCTCCTTAAAACTACAATTCATCGTTTATTATGACAATTCGATGTACATTGCGTTGGTAATTAGTACAATATTAGTCTTCCTTCTTGTTAATCTGTGTTTGCAAAAAATTTTATCGTCATAGTAAACCATGAATTGTTATAGTTCCATGGAATAAGCCAAATTAATTTTTCACAGAATATGTGTTACTATGGCGGATTGCTCAACAAAATTATTAAAAATTAAATACACTTTAAGAGCAGTCCCCATACATAAAGTGTGTTTTAAAGGTTTTTTTTTGGCAATACGTAGGTACAAGTGGCAAACTAGGCGCGATTATATAAAAACCGGCCAAGTGCGAGTCGGACTTGCACACAAAGAGTTGTACCATTATCTATACAACATTAGACACAAAAGTAAAAAAAAAAACGGCAAAATATCACGTTGTTCTATAGGAAATATTTATTGAATATTTATTTTACTTTAATTTAATTTAGCAAATATAGAAATAATTATTCTCTGAATATTTCAAGCATCTACCTGTTGCCGTTATTAATATCAAGCAAAAAAACGGCGATAAAATTATGTTTGGTGTATGGGAGCCCCCGTTAAATATTTTTTTTATTTTGTTTTTAGTATTTATTTTTATAGCGGCAGCAGAAATACATCATCTGTAACAATTTCAAAAATTTGCCTCGCTATAACGGTTCATGAGATACAGCCTGGTGACAGACAGACGGACAGACAGACAGGTAGACGGACAATGAAGTATTAGTAATGGGGTCCCGTTTGGCAGCCTTCGGGTACGGAGCCGTAAAAACTAATAATAAACCGGCCATGTGCCAGTCGGACTCGCGCACGAAGAGTTCCGTACCATTATCTATACAACATTAGATAAAGATCGAATTTGAGAACAGCGCCATCTACAGAAACCAACAAGGAGCGTTTAACATTGACATTTAACGACATGACATCGGCGCTGTGAAGGTTACATAGCTGGCCGCTAGATGGCGAGCGCTGTCTTTAGACAACGTTGGTTCCTCCATTTATTACTATTATGAACGCCTAATAGTAATAAATGGATGAACCCGCATTCTTGCGATGCGTCGCGCGAGCTCGCACATTTTTACAATGCGACGTCGCATCGCATGCACTTTTATGTACGGGCCGTAAGCCGGAGTTAAAGCCGGTTTCTGGCTAGGTTTCCTCTTATAAACCGTCTTTAGCTTCATTTTAAGAGTGTTTTAGTGGAATCGACTACTTGTAAATAAGACTGTAAATAGTTAAATTATTACTCATTCAAAATAGAAACGCTCTTCGAACGTGTAATCTTGCCTACGCAACGTCAATCTATCTTAAAAAGATCTTAACTAACTGGTTGACATTACAACAATGTAATGGATTCAGTACGTGGTCATTAGTCATTTTAATAAGATACGGCAGCGTTACGGCTAAGGCACTTTCTACTAGCACTTTTACTTCTACTGATTTTAATTATCAGCTTTTTACTACAATGGAGCGTATCAATGCAATTTCCTGCCAATCTTTGTCAATCTAGACGGGCTAGTCTGAAAATATAGGGTTATTTCTTAAAGACGCAATGGAGAACTTGAGCAAAAATATGTATTAATCTCACTCAGAGGCCACGTAAAAAGTTAAAAGTTGACGTGGTTAATTTTTTTCTCTTCCAATACTTTTCATAATATAACCCGTCAAAAAGTAATTCTAGTCATATGGTACAAGAACGCCCAATGCAAATCGGGCTCAAACTACGACGCCACAAGGTGCACTTAATGTTATAATGTATAAAGCGTTTATCAATATTTGAGTTCTCACGTAAAGTAATGCTTTTAGTCTACACCCTTATTAAATACGTTTAGAATCTTTATTTTTAGAGTAACTTGATTTTCTCCAATACTTGAACCCCTGAAAACACCTTTCTTTTTTAAATATTTTTAAATATGAGTTTTTTTTATTTTCCCTGAGTTTTTCTGTTTTTTATTGTAAGTATAAAAAAATGTCCAATCTAAGTTTAAGACACGTTCTTTAATAATCTGTCTCTAAATCAGCCTTTAGTTTCCTATGATTTTGGAAAAATCAGGGCTAGTCTGTTGAAATTTTCGAAAGAATATAAATACCAAACTGACCATGACTTATTTTCTGCAATAAATAACAACAAAATGAGACAGTTTGACTATTCCCCGAAATAATTTAGTTGTTTTAAATCAAGGAAAATTAGTTAATCATAAGAAGGTAGGTAATGCCGTTAAAACTTTTAAAGGAGTTTAGATACAATCTTGCTAAGAACTGATTCAACAGACAGAGAACATATATCTGCAATGCTCATGAAAGGCAAACTGTATATGTGAATCCTTATTACGTTATTCTTTATTATAAAGAACATCTTTTTTACATATTTACAATAAATATTATCTATATATAAAAGATTGTCTCTAGACTGCTGCCGTTGGGGAGAGTTCCCAAGAACATCTTAAAACAGGATGTTTGACAAAGGGTTTAGGTCGTCTTTGTGCAGACGAACGTTTCTCGTTTGGCGTTTCTAGTGCAATAAAGAAATTTTCAAATCAAATCATTCGTTTTTTACGTTTTTACCTCCACCAAAACATTTTTATTTTTGTTTTCAAGTGGTGTCAAATAACTCAGAAAAATCATGCAAGGTGATTCTTAAATTAGAATTATGCTAGGTCACACATACATTTTACAGCTAAGTAGGTTGAAATAAATAGTAAATTAAACTAATCAAATATTGATTGAACTAGATAAGGCATATATTTCAAATAAAAATAATCCAGATGGAAGAGGTAGACTGTTATTTAAAAATTAAATTAAAACCTAAAGTATCAAAACAGATGACACTTTCTTGAAAATGGCCAAATAGTTTCATATCCATATCCACCAATATTCGTTCGGCAGACCTATTGCCAAACACTCTGTATTGTATTTAAATACTGGTAGCTATAAAAAGGAGCAGGGCCTTAAACCTGTCTTTCGTTTTCCACGTACCTAAAGATCAAAGTTAGGTAACAATGGTATTTTATTACGTCACAGGGAAAGTGGAATCTGTCAATATGGTCAACTGATGTTTATTTATTGTTCGTCAGATTCAGATAATTACTATTTACATGCCAATTTTCATGAGTTCTGCAGTCTATAAAAAGCGGAAACCTAGTTTTGATAGTTTCGACATGTATGTAAAACTGGACTGAAGTGGAACGGCCTTATCCTTATTATTATATTTAAACCAAATTCCAGTCAACAAAATTGCATAAGAGACACAACTTTTCCGTGTGTAATTTGATTGACTAGGTAAAAAAATATTTATTGCACAACAAAAATATTTGTAGAAAGGCGAGCTTTGCTGTCTAGTTTTAAAAAGTACAATTATAAATTAAATTGTCGACAGAGGTTGTACAAAAGGTCTACGAAACCTTCAAGCGTTTCGTTGGTTGGTCGCTCAATTGTAATGTAACCATAATAAGAGGTACCTTGCATGTTTCAGAAATATATTCTCAATCCAAAGACACTTTCTCTCTTATATCCTCCTAATTCATAAAAAATATATTAATAATTCCTAAATGTCTTTTAAATCACCATCATCATCATCAACCCATAGTAGTCCACTGCAGGACATGGGTCTCTCCCCGTATGGGAGGTTTTGCCGTAATCTCCACGCTTGGCTGGCGGATTGGAGAACGCAGTGTTTGGTGGTCTGGTGTCACAGGTCCACGCTGCTGCCCGTTCCGGTTTCCATTTTTTAGTCGCCTCTTACGACACCCACGGGAAGAATGGGGTGGCTCATTCTAGGCCGGAGCCACACGGCGGTCTTTTAAATATTCCAGTAATATTAAAAATACATAACATGCAATACATAGCATGATCTGTATGTTTGTATTTAGTCACATGATGTTTATTAACACACTGGAAGTGCTTTTCTCCTAATCATAAATTGATAACCAACAGTGGTGGGCCCAAAAATAGAGAATTAAATCAAAACATTTATTTACAAAAAAAGCTTAAGTCCTAGTGACATGAACTTAATGTGGGTACAAAGAGTTTATATTGAAATTAAGTTAAATTTAAAATGTTAGGCCGGTGGACTAAGGTAGCCACTTGATGGTGGCCAAGAACTGGGCCTAGATTCTGTTAATGCATTGTAGTAACATGACAACTGCATGAACATGGCGATTTCATTTCATTGCTGCTTTAAGTCTACGCGGGCACACGTATCACACCTTCTAGGCGTCAATGGTATGAAAAAACACGTCACGTGACCCGACAGTGCACCTGTCATTATACTACAATGCACTAACAGAATCGAGGCCCTGGTCGACGGCCGTTGGACAGGCCACCAGCCCGATTGGCTAACGACATTGTGAAGGCGGCTGGGCAGCATTTAACGTTACTAGCAAAGAACAACCATTCCTGGTTGGCGTGAAAGAGAAGATGCCTATTCAGATGTAGCTATATGGTCATTTCGTTACAACCTGTATAAACAGATAACTGCTGAATAGATTAGTTTATTCTATTCAGAAACAGGTCGAAAAGAGAACCGCCCGTGATGAAACGCAAAAAGTGGCGTCGATGGAAGAGTCATGTATGGCTATGTTACAGAAAAGGCAGAAAGCTGTCTCCAAAACGAGCGTTCACTTTCATCCATCGAGTCCGAAAGTCCAGTATTGTAATACCATCGCGATTCCTGACCTTGTCTCCGACCAATATAAAAAAAAATCTCTGCGTGACTTTACGATTTAGTTCACTTTAAAACGTAATGTGGAAATTTCATTTTAGGGACCAAAATAGAACGATCTAGTGAAAGTTTTATGCGTAGGCACATATAAGTTACGGTCATTATGACTGACCGTCACTTATATCTTTATGGAGTTAATCTTTATTGACTATCATTAGGAAACACTATTACTATTATGAAGTCTACGGAGCGGAGGAACCATTATTTTCAATTTGTTCAATAGATTTTACAAGTGTTAATCAGTTTCAATGAAAAATGCTCTACTCTCAAATGAAGTGCTTCAAATGACGCAAATTGTAAGTACTTGAGCACATGAAGTTGAATGCCTGTTTCAGAAAAAATGTGTGCATTCATCAGCTCCTTTCTAACATGATTTTCTGCTTAAATTTGTTCATTGCTCATTATAGGTAGATAATTCAGTTTAAACAAACAATCGTCGATTCCCAATAATTCATATTTAATGGCCAGACTTCTTTCTCTACGCGAATTTCACATCGTAGAATCGTAGAAAAGAGCGTCTTTAACTACCCAATAATGATTCCGGTATCTTTTCATACAACGCCATGATTCGACGTTTAGATAGAAATTTTATCGATTATATTTTTGATTTCATCAATCATTTCGGCAATTTCTATTAGTAAAGGCCAATAACCGGCCGTTCGTCTACAGAAAAACGAACGTATCGAAAATATTTGTATCGTTGTAAAATGTCAACATTGCGCAATACTACTTCCATTGTCTCGTCATAAGTGTAGGCTTACGTGCGACAAATAAATCGTTTGTCGGGCTATCCGGGGCTTTCTTGATACGTGGTCTCCTCGTCGCATAATAAGTGAATCAATCAAGGAGATAATTCTATTACAGCATGTTTGCATTCAAATTAGCGGATCGTGACCGGAGTCGCTCAACAATGAATCGCGGTGGTCCTCGGCTCACTTTCACTGACGGAATAGTTCTTATCAGCTCATGCAAGCTCTCAACAAAGCCTGGAACCGCGAGCTTGCCGGCGGATGCTCAGACACGGAACACCCGCCTCTACCGCGCGATGACAATATTATTACGTAAGTAGGTAAATTGTTATAGCATAAACTGGTGAAAAGATAACCGCTTCGATAACAGTGCGCGAACGGGTTCTGCCTATTAGCATTACGGAGTGAAGGAAGTGAAAATATCGATAGTCTACTAGAATGTTGGAATTCGATATGCCGAAAAAAATTTGATCACATCAAATTGAATGCTGGGCAATATTGAGTAATAAAGACTTATGTTAGTTTAACGTGCACAAATAATTTGTTAATCTACTATTAACAGCAGTTAGCAAAACTGCACACAAAAAAACAATTGACAGCTGTTAACAGTAGATTAATAGATTGTTAGTGTACGATAAACAGGGGCTACGGTCACTTCTTAAGTGTCACTAAAGTGTCCTCCTAAATAGAATTATGTATGAAAATGTTTAGTTAAATGCTACTTAATCCACGATTAAGAAAGTGTTACAATCACTAGCAGGAATGTTAACTAACAAGTTCTCTATTAATCTAATCAAACTATAAGCTAAAATATAGGCTACCAGAAACTTACACTTAAGAATGTAAAAAATGCCTGTCGAGATTCATTTCGTCATTTAGACTTCATTCGAACGCACCTTTTTCTAGATACCAATTAGCCTGCGTCGTATTATTCGAGCCATCCATAGGCACCCATCGCTATTATGTATTATATTATAATGCCCATCATGTAACTTGGTCAAGTTAGTTTAGTAATTTTGGGTCTCATTGGGTACGCAGGATGTGACTAATAATTCTTCGGATTGTAATCAATCAACAATTTTTTAAGTGACTCTAACTCTTCCCGACTGCCTAAACCGACTTCGCGGATTTTTCATCAAGTTGTGTGCCAGGCATTATAACAGTGAAACATTCTTTCGTGTTCTCGCGCCGCCGTGTGACGACTTGCATATCGTACGCTGCAGGCGGAATGGCCCGTTAACCTTGTTATCTCTGTTGCATGTGTGCTGGGACGTTTAATTGCGGCATAATATGAGCGACTCGGCGGGGTGGTCCGTGTCTCAGGCCATTTTGAAGGCATTTAATTCATACTTCGGGAGAGAATTTTGTTTGAACGGCAGGTCAGTGGAACTTTGGCAGTCGTATCAGGTTAGGAAAAGCGGAATTTAGATAGATGGGGAACACTTCATTGCACAACCAGAGAAAAGGATATAAATCACATATCAAATTAATGACGTGGAGGTCAGTAACAAGTATACAAAACGTTCTACTAAAAGTGGCCAGCATCACGTACATTTTCAAAAAGTTCCAACCTGCAGGGAGGTTGATTCCTTTCAGTTGCCACTTTTTTGCGTTTTTCAGGGTTCCGTAGCCGAAGAGTGGAAACGGGACCCCACTACTACGCCTACGAATGTCTGTTTGTCTGACCTAGGGCAGTCATCCGGGTTTTCCTGGATTCGACCTGGTTAGGAGGGGCCGTCCGGAAGGGGTTTTCAAAAAGTGCCCGGATGGAACTTTAGATGAAAATCGGTAATTTGAAAGATAAAACAAATGTAACTTAATTTGTTAAGATACGGTGGAAAAGACTTATGAAGTTAAATCTGCCCAATAAAATTTTGCAATAAATGTATGTTATAAAAAAAGTTAAAAATTTAATCGTATACATCAGAGCCAATAATATTTATGTTAAGTTTAACATAGATGGCGTTGTGCGTACGAACGTTGAGTTTTAAAAATAGATGACGTTGTGCAAGAATCGAATGAACGGATTCTGTGGCGGTACGAAGTTCGCCGGGACAGCTAGTTACATATAAATATCAAAAAAGCGGTTATTATTATAGTAAGTTTATGCTGGTAATGACACATAACATAAAAGCCGGCCAAGTGTTAGTCGGGCTTGCGCTAAGGATCTGAAACTGAATGAAGATATTTTTGCTGCACAAGACGTGAGAAAGGCACATGTCTTACCCTTTCTTGAAGGAATGAACGACAAGACCTCAAGAGGACGGGCTGAAATTTATAATTTGTTTTTTTTAATATAAAAAATTTCAAACGCTGAGCACCTCAGGTACTTAGGTTTTCTAACGATGTTTTCCTTCACGGTTAGCAAGTGATACGCTACTACAATCCAATCCGGAGTGGGCACGCGTGGTAATTAATCCCATACTCTGTCTCTGAGAGAAGGCCCTGCAGTGGGATACAGTCAGCATCATCTCGATGATGTATTTTTTAAATATATTATGTATTTTTATTACGCATGTTTTGGTCTTTATGCCATAAAAAAGGGCATTTTAATTTTATGGTTAAATATGACTTGTCATTTTGCCGGAAGTGACTTGACTTGGTAAAAGGAAGCTCTCTATTTGATTTTAATATTTTTCTTTTTTTATACTGTACAGTGAATTTTTCTGGTTTTAACAACCTTTCGGAAAAAAACGTTTGCGATACTTGATAGATTCCTGATATGTAAAAAAAACCTTTGATAAAAAGCGTTGAAATATGGAAAAAGTAATATGTATCCAATAGTTAGCTCCAAATCTAAGGTTATTTTATTGGTCCAAGAAATACCTATCCCTATTTTGTATTTCTGGATTTCCATAATATTTTTTTTTAAAATATATTTACATCTTGGTAAAAGCTAAATCTATCAGGGCCTGCCTTCATCATCAGCCATTTGCTGCCCACTGCAGGACATAGGCCTCCTTCGTGGTTTTCATAACCATGAGGGGTTTTGCCATAATTCCCACGCTTGGCAGGCGGGTTGGCGATTGCAGTATGCTGTTGGAATGTGAGTCGCCTTCTACGTCGACATCCATGGAAGGAAATGGAGTGACGCTATTCTTAATCCGGCGCCACATGGAATCTGCCTGCCTTATATATGCTCAATTCCTGAAAGGCTGAGCATAGGCACCATCGATTTGTTCCGAGTCGTGCCTAACATCACGGGTCGATAGCCGATGATAGTCTGGTCCAAGCCTGGTCAATGCATATCCCTCCGAGAAACAGGCGTGAGTTTGTGTATCGTCCGCACAAATCTTTTTGGCGGTAACGTGAACATAGTCACAGATCGTTTGCACATCGCTTACTGTCTTTACAGTGTATGTGTAAGTAATGGACGTAGTATGATGCGTATTAAATTACTATTAGTCAATTACTCACATATACCTACACTGTAAAGACAGTAAGCTATGTGCAAACGATCTGTGACTATGATCACGTTACCGCCAAAAAGATTTGTGCGGACTATACATATAGTAAGGTAATGCCATATTATGATATCGTGCTGAAATCATGTCGGATTCTGCGAATCAACCTGAGGGTAAATAAAACAAAAACCTCGGTCTCACAGCGATTACGCCACCCACCTGCGCCTGCGAAGTCACCTTTCATCGGCACAAGAAAGCAAAAGCTATTACAATAATATTATAATTTTAAATAACACTCGTAATCAAGGCATTGAACTTGCCTCCACCCCGCGGCTGCGACCCGTGTGAGGTGGGCTTCGAATACTTTCACTCCAAAAACCGGACGGATATTCTTATTTGACTGTAGAAAAAATATAATTAGAGAATTTTTAATAGTGAGTCAGCTCAAGATGAACGATAAGTCGTTAGCGGTGTCATCGCTAAGAGTGCGTATATTCTATTGTAAATAAATTCAACTTTCGATCGGCCCGCTTTGTAACGGCATCATGCGGCATAAAGAAAGCGGACATTTTCTTCCATTCCAAATGAGACGGATTATAATTCGCACGGCTCTCATGGGATTGCGCACAGTGCGCAACTGCGAATTAATCTGATTTCTAATAAGTCGCGTACATGCATCTTTACGTTGTAGTTGCAGAGTCACCCGTATCGTAACTGAGATAGTGCACGGATGTAAAGGTTGATGTGCTGTCGACTGTACATTGAACGTTGCGCACATACCTAATCTACAAGTGAGATGCCTAGCATGGCCCACTTGATTGCCCTTTGTAGGCAATCGACCACACAGGCTATTGCCCCATTTTAATTAAAATTCTTTATTGCACTTAAAAAAAATAGTTTTGTACATTAATTTATTAATTTTATTACCTTATTTTAATATTTCAATACAATTCTAACTTATAAAAATCATAAGCCTGTAAATAACACTGTAAATATTAAATATTCGACGGCCAAATCAGAAATCAATAATTTATTTCAACGTAAAGAATTTACATTCTGTTTGCTGAATGTCAATGTACTATGTTAGCCACTGCCTTCGGGCCGTATTTGTAGTGGAGAAAAAGGCAGCGGGAAAAAAACTCCACTCTGACCATCTTTTCTCAAATCATCTTAAACTTATACATCAAAGCCTATATGATATGATTCCGTGATAGCATGCTGAAAATGTATTATTTATAAGAACTTTTATGGACACGCATGATTTATTTGTATTTGGAGTATGAATTTCCTCCGTGTTGCTCAGAGGGTCATGGAGTCCCTGCCTGTAAGCGCCCACGTCCACGTTGGAGTATCCATGTTGCGACACCGACTAGGCACCGACCACCGTTAGGTGAGATGGACGGCCTTGGTCTTCAGGCATTGCAGGATGTTGACTTTTAACACACCTTTAAAAGCACCCATCTCAGCTAGATACCTCCGGCGATCTCCTTCTCCTGAAGGAATTGGTCAATTACGACCGCTTGCCAATACTATAATAATAATAATATAAAAACCGGCCAAATGCGAGTTGGACTCACGCACAAAGGGTTCCTTACCATAATATTGAATAGCAACATTTGAATATTCCAAGCGTCTACCTATTGCCGTTATTAATATTGAGCAAAAAATTACAAAAAAATCACGTTTGTTGTATGGGAGCGCCCCTTAAATATTAATTTTATTCTGTTTTTAGTATTTGTTGTTATAGCGGCAACAGAAATACATCATCTTTGACAATTTCAACTGTCTAGCTATCACGGTTCATGAGATACAGCCTGGTGACAGACAGACAGACAGTCGGACAGTGGAGTCTTAGTAATAGGGTCCTTACCCTTTGGGTACGGAGCCCTAAAAAGCACAAGCAAAGCACAAGAGCCAGTTGTACTCTTTGCAGCTCTTCATCAGCTGTTTGGATTGTGAATATTATCCATGGTGGAGAACCCACTTCCTTCAACCTTTAAAAGCGTCAGTTGCGTAACGGGCTACTAAAATGTTCGAGTGGTAAAATGGTCGAGATGATGCTGACTGTACTCAGCAGAGTGCAAGTATTACGCACGATTGCTTACCTAAGATCCATTAGGACAATCGATATCTCTCATTTCACTATCACTATCCTAACATAAACTGAACCAAATTTACGTAGGCAAGTGTCTACTTCGTTACCCATACCGTACGTTGTACCCTACCCGTACCCACCCATGATACAAGGTAATACACGGAGTACAATGACCCTCGGCCCCTACCTCTCACCGATGATAAGGCGTGTTAAATGGGCCATGCAGCGTTCCGCGACCCCATAACAATGCATCTCATTTGCTAATGCTCACTTAATTGGTTGAGTGATTTATCTGAAAAACTGATCGATTGGGATCGTTGAATGTGTATAGGTCGTGGAACAAAAATAATACGAATCCCTCCCAAACAATGTAGAGTCGTTATAATGTCCATTCACAATTCACGACCTGCGGTTCTATCGTAGTGTGGTTAAGAATCCTTAATTTTAGTGTGACATCATTTAGACTTCCTGCCAGTTTATACTGAGAACTGTGTATTATTAATTCAAAGTTGAATCATGGCTATTCCGGCCTATAAGTCAGGTCCACATCTAGTTCTTGTCCACATTGCTTGAAATTGAAAACCTTGCGGTCCCTAGCTAACCCCATTGCATTTTGTGTTATTTATGCAGATTGACCTTGGCGTGAGACTAATCACTTGGTATTGATGAAATAATCTAGATATTGAAGAGCCGATAGTGTCGATAGCATCCAATGTTTTGTCAGGTCGAAATACAAATTTGAACCGAATGGGACAGGGAATCTCTCCCCCATCGGTTGCCAAAAACTAAACGTGTCAACTCATTAACGTATCGTAAGGCTATGAGACAGACAGCTTGAGAAAGCCCTAGTGGCTGATGTCGTCGGTCGCTCGACGGAAGTCTCCAGACGGAGATATTTTGAGCAAGGCGCGTCGTGGCGAGCATGTCACTCTGTACTTATAAATAAATGTGGCCCTACGGGCTACGACATACCACTTGAGTAACAAGACTTTTGCTGAGAACCATTTCGATTTAGTCCTGTAATGGGCATCCCATAAAAGTTTCCACGTAAATGGCGCTCCGCGCGGTGTCTGCTGGCCACAATTTTCTTTTAATGGATAAGTCAGTTTTATAGCTTAGACGTCTCAACCCCTCCAACTCTTTAGCTGAATGCTAATCACACCATAAACATTGTCGAATGTCGATTGATACAACTCTATACCCGCATTTGTAGAGAGCTCGATTGTTATTGCGATCTGGGTCGCCTGCAATCAGAAATGTAGAGTTCGGGAAGGTCAAAATTTCGAATCTAAAATTACATTGAACAACAAAGAGGTATGGCATTCTAAATCAACATCATTAGCATTTATCCTTGAGTCAAGCACGCTTTATAGAAAGGATATCCGTTTGAAAGAGTTATGACCTGACGCCCAAGTGTAGGTAGACTTCCAAGTTGCAGACAAGATTTTAGGCTAGTACAGACTACGACTTACATTATTATCCATAGGTTCCACAACATAATTATTTATTCCATAGGCCTTTTATAACCTATTCATATCGGGGGACGATACATATCCTGTTAAAGTAGGAATACACTGAAAAGGTAATGAAGAGGAATGGGGGAATCAGCATCATGTGATAGACAGGATAAGGTAAGTACTTGCAACAAATAGGGTCAACTTCACTCACACAAAATCAAAAACCAATAGACGTATCCGGTTCAAATTGATCGTGTCGTGTGCGTGAGCCGTACCTATGCTCAAGGACGCACCCAGTCGCTCCCTACTTCCGTTACCCGAATTGGGGTAAGCAGAAGGTAGTTGGATGGGTAAATCTAAATAAAAACGCCAACAGATGTTCCACGGACGGAACATTCATTTGGACTTTTTTTGTGCCTTCTCCGAATACGCTCCATCCCTGCGCCAGACAAAGAGCAGGTGAGTTTTTTACAGACATCCCTAGAGATAACCCAGAGATTAATATGCACATAACACAAGTGATTGTGTGGTCTAGTCTGAAACCAGGATGGTAACCAGATGAGAACATCACAAACATGAAAAAACAACCAGACTGAAGCGTTACCCACTGGGAATCGAACCCACGACCTGTGTTATTGAAATCCATGTCTCTGACATACCCAGTTCCTGGTTCACGGCAGATAAGTAACTGAACACTATGATCAAGTTGTCGCATTAACACTTCACTTTCCCTGCACAACCCAGAATTTCAAACATTAACTCATCTGCCGGCGAATCGCCTGTAATTACAGGAGCCCCGTATCGGCAGTAATGAAAGACCCGAAGGCCCTTCCTGATCATCAATAAGAAATCACTTTCACGAAAAGCGAGGAAAGTGTGTCATGCAAATTGTAAATTGACGGTGAAAAATTAAAAACCGCAAGAAAGTTTTGTGCGTTCTGAAATTGCGAAGTTTCCGAAGGTTAACCGCCCTCGCGAATTCTTTCATCAGCGAATTGTTATTCGATCGATTAGCCAGCTGCTTCTTTAGGTTTATAGTAGGTACGATACGGACCTACACTTGGTACTAATATTATTGGTAATACACCTGACGTCGACTCATTTTCAAAGTCGTGTGTGTTCGAAGAACGCCTAGGCATTCCTACCAAGTCAACAGTTTGCACTTCCAACGACATTTTGAAAGGTAACAAAATCCCCTTACCTGTCCTAAAATAGAGGATTCTACTCGCCAATAGGTACAGTCGATAGGCCCGGATCCAGCCCTCAAAAAGTATTGTGATCACAGCCACAGAACAGAGAAAATAAGAAATCCCGAAGATCGGCCAAGCAAGTGCAAGTCGGATGATCGATATAGTGCACTCCTACAAACGAGATGTTTACGTTGAGGTTAAGTCCAATGCAACTTACCTCAACGATCCTCAAGGTTCGCGATGCATTGCATTGGATTTTAAGATTTAATGGTTCTTGCATCAGCAGCTACTGGGAACAGGTAGGTGAGATAGTTCCTTTTCTCCATTGTTCCATTCCTAGTTGTTCGTTTTGACTAATAGAACTCTCTCTTCCTTTTCGAATAAACGTATGTAATGATTTTGTTGCACCTTATACGTAATTTCTTGACGGGCCAAAAGTTTGCATTCAATTTTGCTAACTTCGTCTTCGTCTGTTGTTTTCTTGTATGTTGTACTTACTCGAGTTCAAAAATAGAGCCTAAAGCCTTTTTAATTCGAAAATACTGCATTATCCTACGTACAAAATGTATATTTTCGAACTGACTGAATTTTCCTTAATAAAGAGCTTGTCAAAAACTTTACAAACCGGAAATGATACTTCAATAATAATAAAATTGTTTGCCGGTTTCAAGTCAGTTACTTTCTTTTTATAAACATAAAACAGCGTTTGAAATAAAATGGCTTCAAAAGTTTATTTAAGTAAGTTAAATTACGTATAATACGCAAAAAATTTAAACCTAAAGCTTATAATTTTAGGTACTCTTTAATAAAAACTAAATCTACTATTTCTAGGGTTCTTTCACTTCCGATTACTACTCTTTTACTACTTTTTTTTTATTCGTATGTTGTCAAACATACGAATAAAAAAAACAACTACCTATCACTGTTGCCAAACTAGTTTTTCTAAAACTGCACTTCAGTACATTTTTCAGTCCTAAAAGTATTTTATGATTTCTTTTCGATACAATAATCGATCAAGTCTTTCGAAGTTAACGCAGTGAAATGAAATGTTTGGATTCGGAACGAAACGATCAAACGGGGGAAGTAGCGGGGAGGGGCGGGCGTCATCAGACGTCGTCGGGCGACGCGGCGGGGGGCGGGAGCTCGGAGCGCGCCCTTCACCCGCCTTCACACCCGCAGCAGTTCGTCGTCGCGTCAAACAAGAGTTGGCGGCCGGTTGTGCGTCTTGTATTTTTCTGATTTTGTCGGAACATTGACGTTTTTTCTATATTTAGTGCATAGTAAAATATCAAGACGAATGTGAATAACGTGTATGAACAATGACGGTGTAGATAAACAAACTGAAATCAACAAGGTCGTGATTGTAAACATTGACAGGAGGTGGTCGTTGGTGGATTTTGTGGATGGATTAATTGTGCCTTTCTTTTACAATCGGTGTGTTTGGTGGTAGCCGAGTTTGTCTAACATTGGATTGTGTGCTGGTAACGTAGAGCAAGTGTAACTATAACTAGTGATTGTTGTCGCAGCCGGTTTCCTTCGTGGAAACTTTCGAAAGGTGCATAAAACTGTGGATAATGCCCTGCTAGCGAATGCGGGCCCTTTATGCATTCCATCTGGGAGGCAAGTGCCGGCAATACAAGCATTTTACGGTGAGTGAGCCTCGCTGAGTGCGCTCAAGTTCATCGTACTTTGACCTAAAAATTGTGACAGCTCTCTTCTCTTGACCAGTGTCAAATGTCAGTAGGTACTCATCAGCAAGTGGCGATAGAGAAACGGTAAAAGTTAATAACAAACTGTCTCCTTTGTCTGTAGCTACTACCTACCTACCTACTTAAAACAAATTGTTAAATAGTACTACCTTGAATGCAAAGAAAAAGTTGCACATCTGTAGGTTGCAATCAATGTTTATTCATGCTGCTTTCGGTATTTTTGAAAGCTCTGCTACAACTTCTGCTACAGTTATGTGGTATTCTAGGAAGTCAATGTGTCATCAAGGGATGTCATTTTCCTTCAATAATTAGGTGGTTCTTTTACAATTTGATGGAGATAAACGCAATTTGCAAGTAGAAATATAAGATCATCAGAGTATTTCATACATTCTGGTTCCTAAACAAATATCCTACCTACATCTATATAGATTACATTCATGTTGGCATTTCAATTCATCAAGTTGAATGTTATATACAGTGTATTTCCTCATTGCTAACTACATATTTTTTTCTCGCACAAGTACATACCATTTTATAGTTAGTTTGTCCTGTGGTTGTAGCCTAGTGGGTAGAACATTGGACTCGGAAGCGGGAGATCCATTTTCGATTCCCTATGCAGGCATGTACCTATGACTTTGTTTTCTAAGTTATGTACATTTGTGAAGCTAATGGTGAAGGAAAACATCGTGAGGAAACCTGAGTGTCTGAGCTTTCACATACCTCAGAGCTCGAAATCACCAATCCGCAGTGGGCATGCATGGTCATTAAGCCCATACTCTCTCTTTGAGAGAAGACCTGTGCCCTACAGTGGGACGTATATAGGCTGCATATGATTATGTTTGTCCTGTGGTTTCCCCACTTAGCCTCATAATTGGGCCATTGTACGTAGCAGGGCTGTGAGATCACTCCAACCAGCCAATCTCTTCCATATTATAGTGATGTAACATACCTAAATCATTAGAGAAATTAGACCACCCATCTGCCTACACAACAGTTATACCCTCATTACACAAAAAGTTTTGTTTCATTTTTGTCCACAAATAGAACAACTGATAAACCACTAACAGCTGTGTTCTGAGAATTTCACTTTTATCTTAGTAGTCAGACGAACCAAATGTTTTGACCCCCATAAAAACACAGTCTATTTAAGTAAAGAACTTCCAGTAACCACAAAGCAGTTAGCTATGAAATGAGAAGAAATATGTTAGTAACTAGCAATACGTTTAATTTTAAAAAAATCTTTCAATATGGTACATAAAACGATGTTTGCTGAGTCAGTTAGTATTGGTGTAAATAAAATCTGATTAAGTTATTGTTCTTTGAATGTGTTTATGTCTGAGGTGTTTACTCTACATCTCAATGATTGAAATTACCAATCTGCAGTGGACTTGTGTGGTGATTAACCACATACTCTCTGAGTCAGAGCCCTGTAGTGTGATGTAATAGGCAGCTTATGTGTTACTTGATGTATGTATGTAAGTTATTCCTGAGGTCTGCTTCCCAATTCCTCATTCATATGTTAGTTGACATGATAAATCATCTGATGTAGTTATCACTGTCAATTTTGAGTCTGACTGGGTCTAAGTAAGTTACAGACAAAGGTTATAAGTTTCATTCCTATTAAAAGCATTATTTCTTTCCATTTAGTTTTGATTTGGGTGTAAAGACAAGATCTTTCAAATACTAAAAAGTTAATAAATTGATAACAGGAGTTGATTAATGAGATAAATGATTCATGACTAAACAACTTGACAGACATTATTATTGCTTGCAGGGATATAGCTACTAACAGGCGACAGCCATTAACAAGCTCAGAGACACAGGTTGATTATTCAGAGATTTTAAATGTTACAAAATATTGTTTTGACTTTTACTTTTGTGATTTTAATATTCACATTTCTAGTAAATTAATACAGCGGGACATCTATTATATGTATAGGCTGCATTATTCAACATAACATAACCTCACGCCTGTATCCTAGAGGGGTAGGCAGAGACCAGTACTGTCACTTGCCACGATCCTAACAGATCACCTTCGCTTCATCAATATTCATTATTATATTGAATGAATGCAGTAAAAGTTTTTTTAAAGTATTGCAAACATTAATACCAAAAAAGTGGATGAAAATAAATATATATTTGACGCAGATGTCAAGCAAATAATTTATTTAGATAAATTTGACGCCCTGCTGGATTTACATGTCATATGTGAAAAGTAACTTTTTTCAATGAAGTATTGTGGCAGTTTGTTACCAAGCGAAATACGTAGGGTGTACACTAAAGAAATTCCAAAATAGACTCAAGCATTTTAAATTTTAACAAATTGTCAATGATGTAAAAGGTAGTGCAGATAGCTAATCCACCTTTGAATCTTCCGCCTTACACCTTCCTCTCTTGTAAAACGGTAAACTTTACTTGAGATAAGAAATTCTGGTGTGTGTCATGTTAAAGGTGTACCAGCCGAGCTAAGATGGCAAATTGACTCAGTTTTTGTCAATGCTTACAATTTTGTGTCTTTTTAGCATTACCATAACATAAGTGAAATCTACTCCATGTTACTAGGGCTGGTTACAGTGAGTTATTTTTATTACATTTTACTAGGGCTGGTTACAGTGAGTTATTAAATTACCTTGAGAAGGGCAGCAACGTCTTCCTGAGATTCCAACCGCATACTGCGATCGCCAACCCGCCTGCCAAGCGTGGCGATCATGGCAAAAACGCCTTATGATTGTAACCAAAATACCCAGGCCCCCAGTCCCCGGCGGCCCCGCTATGCCTGGCTATGGTAGCGGTCATGGTAGTTTGACGACCTAGTTACGATGGCGGGGAGTCGCTGGATGCGGGCGGCACAATACTGGGAGGCTTGGAAAACCATGAGGGAGGCCTATGTCCTGCAGTGGACCTCAAATGGCTGATTATGATGGTGATGATTTTTATTAGCATGATGCCTTGAAGATTTGCTGATTTGTTTACTTGATGTACCAATGGAATTAACTTTGAAAACTTCTATCAAAGACAGTGGCTTTACACTAGCTTGACCCACTCTATCTACTTCTGGAGCAGTGTTAGTTAGCGCCCCAGAACACTATGGATGAACCAGGGCTTCGATTCTTTTAGTGCATAGTGAATTATAGTGCGACGACAGATGACAAAGATCCACTTCGAGTTTTTCGCATAATATAGGTATGTCGAAAACTTGTGGCAAATATAAAAAATATCATAATATTATAGCTCATGAAACGTAAGATTAGACGCGCTGCAACGGGGCCTAGCTGTTGCTTCCTGTCAAGAACAGTCGGCAGCACGACGACCTTTACACGCGTGCACTCTAATCAGTTACGTTACGGGCGATTTTACAACAAAAGTGTAAAGGTTGATTAGTCATCGTAACATGGCAGGTGTTTTGCCGCTTGTCGCAGATCACTTTTTTCGTATGAATTTATCTTTAGCGAGCGCAGACAATTTCTGGATCTGCGCTTGTAACTGTGTAAGGTGCTGACTGTACAGTTGCCGGCAAACATATTTAACAATGCGCAGTACTCGCAGTAGTCAATTTTTAGGACTCTGGCAGACTGAAGTTGACGTGGGCGGGATAGGAAAGGTACGTTTTGGGCACGCGCTTCGTTGATGAGTCGGTCCTTCCACCCCGAGCTGCACCTTCTTTTCCCCTTTGCGCAGTAGTTTGCTCAAGATGTTTGCCGATACCTGTACCTTGGACTTGGCTTATCTACGCACTAGCATCTGGCATTCATCATCCTCCTGATAAATACAAGCTATTTTAATACTGTTAACTGAAGGGGATAAATATCACAGATAAGCAACTAAACTATATGTGACGTACAAAACGTACACAGCACCCTATGCATCCCAATGCTGACACAGGCATTCACTCAGAGAGAGAAAGAGGAGTACATTGTACAATACCTCTATACAAATAAATACTGACTTTGTCTTAGTTCTAGCGCCAAAATGACGTTTCTTAAGATAAGACTGTCCGTTTTAGTTGACACTAACCGTAAGGGCACGACATGGTTGGACGACTTGGCCGTGTTAAAGTTTACACAAGGGCCTTAGCTAAGTATCAAACTATCCCATGATATCGTGTCATTATTGTTGTCGTCCAATGTGAAACCGGCCAATGTTCATCCACTGCTGGATATAGGCCCCCCACAGGGCAGGCCACTCTGTAGGTTAATTTAAGTTTAATAATGATTTAATTACGAATGTGTAGTGTTCAGATTTTTCCCTGTATTTGTAGTATAAAACGATGTTACTTACCAAATTTCATACGTCAGAAAGTACCCTATAAATTTTGACACCCTTGAGTGTCGAAACCTCTGGAGTGGTAATGAGACGTGATACCGCTTTAGACGAACGTATAAATAAATAGTATTTCATTTAAGTAAGAGCTTGCGTTGCATATTCGGGAGGCCGCATGCCGAATCCCGGCATGTACGAATGACGTGAATTTATGATTTTTTAGTAGCAAGGTACCACTCACTGACTGTGACGGAAAACATTGCGAGGAAACCCTAGTTTCTGAGGTATTTATATACCTCAGCGCTTGCTACGTACAATGGCCCAACTATAGGGCTAAGTGCGGAAATTTCGGGTCTTAAGTCCTACATGTCAGGATTCGAACCCACAGCCTCTCGAATGTGAGGCCGACGTTCTAACACTGCGCTACCACCGCTATTCATTTACGTGAGAAAGTAACAGTTTAATCATTGATTGTCCTCAGTGAGGCGGCAGGCGCGGGTGGCGTTGCGGGCGGCGGGTTGCTGACCATGAACGCCACCCAGGTGCAGTGCGACCCTCACGACTCTGTGGTCCTCATCAAGTGTAAGTTGCCTAATGGCCCTTATTCGTCTCACTGCTGAGCTGATGCCCAGCAACTGTTTGACAAGGGCCCAGAGGCTACCAAACGCGTAGTTGTTCAATAGAATGATATACGTACGGCAATAGCTGTTATTTGACACTATTTTGTAGTCTACTAAACCATCGCAATGCAATGTCATTCAAATTGTATAACTGCTGCGTCACCTTCGCACGAGGTGACAAGTTAAATTTGTTACAAAATATAAACTGAAGACTGCTTACTATTGTTCCGAAACTGGAGGTCTTCACTGCTACCATTGCATTTGCACGAATCCTTAAGAAAGGCATTTTTTAACACCAGTAAATTATGGGTACAGTTTGGATCTAAATATGAGTAATTTAATAAACCTAAAAACTGAAACCCGGTCTGTGTGGCGCCGGATTAAAAATAGCGTCACTCCATTTCCTTCCGTGGATGTCTTAGAAAGCGACTAAGGAAATACATTACCAGGAGACGGGCAGCAGCGTCTTTCTGAGATTCCAACCGATACTGCGATCGCCAACCCGCCTGCCAAGCGTGGCGATTATGGCAAAACCCTTCATGGTTAGGAAAACTATGAGGGAGGCCTGTGTCCTGCAAGGGGCGTCAAATGGCTGATGAAGATGATGAAAACTTGAAAACCGTTTCTTCAGTATCTATATATATATATATATAGCCTGTCACATGGTGAAGTCTGCAAATCCATTTTATACCTCAATTCCAGCTCGTTAAGAACTGCTTTAATGGACTTTGTTCGGAGCCAATACAATTTTTCTTCCATGCAATACCAATGCATCAGAGCTAGTCTATAATATATGACAACACATATATACTTACACTATTTTTTTTTCTATCTGCATTTCTGGATTATGGCATCGCGTATTAAAACAAAAATAATTTAAAAACTTTTGCCTATTGGTATACTAAACTTGGTATACTAAACTAGGCACGTTCTTGGGTTGTCCGAAGACCGAAGAGAGGGGAGGACACCGTAACTCTTGAATCAGGGCACCTTCTATACTTTCGAGAGGGAGACCAGTTGTCTCAGGGTGGCGTAGGGTTCCTGGTGATTAGAGCTTTCTGTCACAACGTTGTAGAAGTGTAAAGTGTATCGAGCAGGGTTGCGTACCTCGTAATTAAACTAACTGAGAGGTATAGCCTCAAGGTTGGGCAGGTTTACGCACCTACCTCGACGCACTCGGACGATGAAGTGGAAGATATGTTCGATGACGTATCGAAGGCCTTACACTCCACCATTAAGGCCCACCTCAACGTTGTCATGGGGGGTCTTCAACGCCAAAGTGGGAATACAGAATTGCAACGAATCGGTAGTAGGATTCCATGGTTATGGAAACAGGAATCATAGGGGGCAAATGCCAGTCAACTTCCTCGAAAGGGAGTGGTTATTTCTGATGAATTCATTCTTCAATAAAAAGCCCCAAAGGAAATGGACATGGCAGAGCCCCAATACTATGACGAAAGATGAGATCGATTTCATCATAACGCACAAGAAGCGTATATTCAGAGACGTCTCAGTGATCAATAGGTTTAATACCGGAAGTGATCACTGATTTGTGCGAGGCTCTCTGAATATCAATTTTAAGCTCGAAAGTGTCCGTTTGATGAATTCCAGGATCCGACCAACCCTGCTCCAAACTATAGTGGGATCTGAAAAGTTCCAGTCTAACCTGGAGAACCGATTCGCTGCCGTGGAAAACACAAATGGCGTTGACATTCACCAGGCCCTCGAGAATGTAGTCGGGAGGATAATCGGGAAAATCCTCAGGGAGAAAGGGGTGAGATTTTGCGAATTGCAGCGTAAAGGTAGGAAGTCGAAATTTTCGGAAGAAAACTTCAAGCTTATGGAAGAACGACGTGAACGCCCACCAGTCAGTGCGTCAGAAAGGCATGCTCTAAACAAGAGAATTGGCAAACTAGTTCGACGCGATCTCTGATCCTCCAATACTTGTTCAATAGAACGAGCAATTCGATCTCGTAGAGAAATTCCTAGCATAGCCCTTTCCATAGCTCGTTGCGTGACCTTGAGCCTTCTTATGAGGCCCATAGTGAGAGACCACGTTTCAGTGCCATAAGTCATCACTTGTTGTATAATTTTGTCTTGAACGATTGAGGTATATTAGACGAAAAGACTTCTAAGTTTCCCGAATGCTTCCCAGCCGAGTTGGATTCGACGACTCTTTCACGAAGTTGGACCGGCCTAGTTGGACTGTTTGTCCCAAGTAGTATTCGTCTACAACTTCGAGATTCGAGTTCGTCGAGTTCCCCGTGCCAGCGCTCTTCCAACTGAGCTAATGGGCAAATGCAAGCATCGATGAAATTTCGAGCCTCTTTACAAACTTTCTCTGTATTACGTACAGGCAGCGACATCTGGCCGAACTGAAGTACATCACTTGCAGCCCCGAGTAATCCACTTTGCAGTTAGGTTTTTACATCGGAATGATATCGCTGTACCTACATGATTATATATTCTTTTTTTTTTGTTGCACTAACCCGTGCTGAGGACAATTTTAAAATCCTATTAAGAGGCTAAAAATTCCACCCATGCCGGGACTTGAACTCGCAACCTCTGGCTCACCGTGCCAGCGCTCTCCCAACTGAGTTAATGGGCAAGTGCAAGCATCGATGAAATTTCGAGCCTCTTTACAATCTTTCTCTAAGTAAGTTTATAAAGAGGCTCGAAATTTCATCGATGCTTGCACTTGAAGTAAGTTAGCCTCTAAATAGGTTTTATGTATATTTTTTTTCAATTACCTTAATTCCATTATCTCTTCAACCCATACTGAATATAGGTACTTGAACCTTAACTTTGACTAGCGTCGATAATGTAACTTTCTTCCTATTTGGTGAATTGTTTCAAGGTTGCTGATTCAGAGTGCCAAATACAATGGAGAACTTACACTAAAATATGTTTTAGTAAAATCGTAAAGGTCATGTTAAAAGATAAATAAACGTGGTAATTTTTTTTCTCTACGACTAATACTTTTCGTAATATGACCGGTAGAAAAGTCAAGTAGTCACGTGCTACAAAAACGCGCCATACAAATCGGCCTAAAACTATGATATCATACCTTGCACGTGACGCCTTGATATAATATATGAAGCGTTTATCATTATCTCGTAAAATAATGTTTTTATACGTCTACACCCTTATCAGAAAACATTTACAATTCAATGAAAGGACAAAATCTAATATTATGTTTATTATTACTACAGTAGCTTAATTTTTCGCAATTTTTGAGACCCCGAAAACCCTAAAATATTAGGGGTTAAAGTATGAAATTGCCGTTTTATTGCAATAGGTTCTTTGAATTGACATAGAATCTTCATGGTTTGAGGTTTTCGAATTAAACTTTTTTCAAATGGTTTCTATGATGATATAATGGCCTCATGATTTGACTGATCTGCAGAAAGAAACGCGTGTTGAAACTTGTGTTGCCTTGTTGATATTCAATATTCGATATTCAAATGTTTCACATTTTTTAAAAAAAGAACATCATAGAAACCATTTGAAAAAAGTTTCATTCGAAAACCTCAAACCATGAAGATTCTATGTCAATTCAAAGAACCTATGCAATAAAACGGCAATTTCATACTTTAACCCCTATTATATATTTTTATGGTTTTATTTTTAAAAAATCTTCAGTTTGTATGTGTTCTTTATGGTATAAAAGCATGTCACTGCAATCTAAGTTAGACGCAAGTTCCCCATTATCTTCGGACTCGAAAATCCACCCAGTTTAAAGTTACAGAATAGATGGGAAAGTTCATCTCAATCCATCTCTTTGATTGTCTGCCTACATATCTGCAACAACCACGCTGTTGATGCTGCACATAAATATGCATATGAACAAAGCTTTTGCTCTACGTATGTGCTTCTAGTGCACTGTGATGTGCCATCGCACATGTTGTATGTTTTCGATGTCTTCTGTGTGCGTACGCCTACTGCAATGCGGAGTTGTATTTTGGGAACCATCACCGTTACGTCGTCAATTGCGTCGGGATCATCGGCACGTTATTTAAAATGCCTTGTTAGAAACTGATTTCCGTTGTACCACCTTTATTTATTATGTCGAAAATCACCGCACAGCCCGCACATAAGTTGGAAAAGAATCTAATTGGTACACTTTGTGTTTTTTTTTGTTCTCTTTGTAGATAAAGCGATCGTAAAGTAATAATTGATCGCGGTCCTGCAAGTCGCTAGCCGGATAAAGGCGTGCTTTCAATAAGAAATGATTATTCCCAGTATCGCTCCTTGTGTCGACTGTTCTCGTTAAGTATTCTGCGGAATTTCTCTTGCCATTTCTAGAAATAGCCGCGAATAGCGTATTATTTCTGTCACCCAAGTTCCCCCGAGGCGCTTAACGCTCCCAATTGAGCCGGGAGGGCCGACATTTTACAATTAGCTGTGTTTGTGGAGCTAATAATAATAATTGCCCCACTCTGGACACTCGCCAATGTTGATATTTTTTCAACATGGCGGCTGGATGGATAGGCTCGGCAATTAAGACGCACCCGACAATTATGTTAATTTGGGTTCGTTTAGTTAGTTTAAACGCGACGATGAGATGTGTTGCACGCGACAAGTGATGCAGTGTGCGACGGCCGACGATGCTGATGATAATGTGATCAAGTGTTATTGTTTTAGTGTCAGTGTTGTGCCACAATGCAGTTTACGTTGGTAATCGTCGTAAACAAAGTCAGGCTGTGTCCAGTCATAGAGGAACTGAAACCGATTGGTATGTCTGATTTATTCAATAACTAACAACAAGCAGAAAACTCTCACTGTAACCGCTATCGCAATCCATCGATGAAATCTTAATTGTATAACTTACATGAGTCCTCATTACCTAACCAATAACTGTGTAATCAACTCTCATCGCGATTGTCAGATTAAAGAGCCAATTAAAGCAAACACAAAAATATAATACAGGGCTATTTTTAAAACGCGCAATTTCTGAATCACTTCAATTAGAGTTTATGTTTTATGAGGTATTTTCGGATTGATATTTCTCGAAGTTTACCTATACCAGTACTTATAATTCCACGAAATTCGCGCACACAGTACATTTACAATGTTGTAGCTGTCAGTAAAGCATTATCCTACTTAGAAAAATGTCCATTATAATTACCTTAGCACTATATTAATTATATCATTAAGCAAAAAATCTAGTAAAAAAAAAAACAAAGTCATAAATAACAATTGACGTGCTGGATGAATTGTGCAATACAAATTCAAAGAATCTAATAAACCCCTACTTCCATAACCAGTTTAAATGAATTTGCGTTGCCAACGGAAGCGAGGGCCGTAGACACACGGTCCTCGCGTGTGTGGCAAGAGCTATTGAAACAATATTGTAAGTGACGTTCTTAACCATCTGAACAAACGTAATTGAACAATTTCTATCAACCCATTGCCCTTATCTACTTGCGCGTCGGCAATTGGCCGCAGCTGCTAATCATTGTTAAAACACTCTTAATTCAATGAAAGAATATGGGTCCTAAATTAAAAAAGAAGACATAATCTTAAGTCGCAATAGCTGAGCGCTTTAATTTCAGGTCTACTAAGTCATTTCAATAACTCTCGCTTCTACACGCCAATAAATATGTCCCCTATTGGACATTGCATTAACTGACTCTAGTTATGACTGCTTGAAATACTACAATGGTCCCTGGAAAAATAACTTAATTATACCTAAATTCTCATTTCACTGTTGATTTTTCACTCATATTTTAGTCAAAATCACGGCAACTGAATGCGGCAGCGCTCTTTAGTTTAAACAATGAGGCTGGTTCATATGCAAAAACGCACGTGAAACTGTGTCAAGCTCATAATAGCTATGCGATTGTTCTCCCGTATCGACCTATTTGCTGCATTCTTATCTGAGAGTTCGTAGACTAGGTTGATGTTGATGCGTGAGTCACAGCAGCTAAGCGAGCGGGGGAACAATAATCGTGTGACTGACAGGGCGCGGTGCCGACCCTCAGATCTCACTTGACCCACTCCAAGAGATCACCAGATATTGTTCCATAAATCGAGCTTAGTTTCTCTTATTTACTTAGTTACCTACATCCAATCTGGACTAGCTATCGCATCTAATAAGGCTATCTAAACCAATAACTATTACACTTGCCCTGTTCAATGTACCCTGCAGTATCGTCTCTGAAATCATGCAGTTTTCTTTTCTCTGCTACGTCCGACTAGCCTACATGTTAAAGTCATTCTGCCAAACATGGCAAGCAATTTGACCACCCATATTTGCGCTGTCGGTATCCGATTCATCAGAATGGTATCTTTCTGTCTGTCATAATGATTTATGTTTTGTGCCGTCGTCGCTATCGTTTCTAGTGAAAGGGAGGTCATCTATGCTCAGGATGTGTACGTCTTAATTTCACAGTGGTATGATAAGGGGCAACTGTCGTTCTTAGGGTCGTTATTATAAATCACTTGTACAAAAGACATAACTTATATCAATAATCGTTTTGTGGACTTCGTAAGAGACTGGCAGTATGTTTTGAACAAGATAATAAAAAGAAACATCGGTGAAAAAAATATAAGTAAATAAATTACCCAGTATTCATTGACCAGATCCTAAAGCATACACGGATTTCGTAATATGTGATGACGGAACATCTGTGCATATAATAGTCAATGAAACATTGACTCTAGCTGACTGGTCAAACAGGCACCGATCGGCACAATGGGTCGTCAACCCTAGCCACTGAGCAGAGGCTCCAAACTCCCAAGTAATCGACGATATTCTGATTAAAACCACATTATTATAGCGGCCCATTGAAATAGCTTTAGTGTGTGACTCAACTTTGTGGAGACGGCACGTATAATCGCTGTTTAACTTGACATGCGGTTATGCCATGTAAATAATTGTTGTAAAGAATTATCTAGTAGTTCCTTGCAGTGTCTGGAAAAAATGCACTGTGTTATGTGTTAACTATAGCAGTGAACGATCACAATTCTTTTGTTGCTGTTGTGACAGACCTTGATCTAAACGCAAGGTTAATATTGTAGAGTTATGTAATCATTGTGATCGTAGTGGATAAATTAAATTATAATAATGTGGTGTGTTGTGGCTCAAAAACGTGACAGCCTGAAGCGTGACAGGAAGAACGACAAAATCACGAAAATTAAGCATAAGTTAATAAAGAAACAGAAACTATGTAGGTACAATTTTCAGCTATCATGTTAAATAGTTACTAGATTTTAGCCGTTAGGATAACATGTACATGTGGCTGGCAATTTAAAACTCCTCAAGGCCAAGATTGTTAAAAAGAGGCTTTAGTAGATGGCGGAACCTTGAACAAAAAGTGTGGGCGGCTTGAGCTTAACCGAGACGTAGAACTGAACAGCCAATTGAAAATTGATGAGGATTTTGTCAATTCTAACTAATGATTTGTCCGTATGTGAAGGATGTTTTGATTGTAAATTGCTACAAATTAACCAAACGATCATTATTTAATGTCAGTGCCGGATTCTTTAAACCTGAACGAGGTGAAGTCAATAAGATAAGTGGAATTAAGCGTCGTTGTTAATTTATGGCTGTTTAATTATTCAGGGCTAATAAAACATTTGATAACTTTACAACTTGTATCATCTTTGTCTCATGCGTGGGAAATGATTTTGTATCCATTACCTCTTACCTTAAAGGCCAATCTATAGGGTAATGGATACTAGAAATAAAGTGCCTTATTATACTCTAAATTACTGGTGTGGAATAAAGTCTATCTATCTACAAAATCATTTTCAACGCATGAGACAAGGATGATACAATAAGAGTAATATTATTATGAAGTGTGTGCTACACGATGCTATAACTACCTTTTTCGCATTCCATCATATATTTATGTTGGGTACGGTTACATAATCCTCATCTTTATCTGTTCAATAGTCTTCAAACTAGAATCGTGTATTAACCTGATGTTTACCCTTGTTTCAGATGAACACAGATCGGCAGGAGGCAGCTGGGAGGAGCCAGTGAGCGCCGTACGCAACGCACCGCTCAGACGCTCTCAGAGACTCAACTCCACCCTGGACTCCAGGTCAGTACATACTTTAATAATAATTTCTTTTTTTCAGGCAACGACGTCTATACAATAAATCTGGGACATCAATACAATATCATTTAAAATTATCTTAGCTTAGTTTTTGTTCAGGGAGTTAAGTCGACGTCTCCTTTTAGTGACGGAAAACCTTCGCATATGAAGCAAACATTTGGAGTCTTTGTGATGGTCTTCAGATCGTTCAGACTAAGCAACCAAAACATAATATAGAACAGTACCTCTAAAGCGAGACTAAAATAACCTGCATTTGTTTTGCTCTTGTCATCGTCATTTTGTTACATGAAGCGGTACCCAAATCCTTCGTCGCGTAAAACAAAATGTATTTACACTTTTTGACTTGATTATCAGACAACTGGTATGTCTAGCGCTGCTGTAACTGTTATTGTCAGTAATGAGTGATATGATACCGTTCTATAAGGTTTGTAATTAAAATTTTTCGGCACGTACATCTTTATCTGGCAAATTTATTTGATTGATCAACTTGCTTACTGTTTCCTGGTTAAACCCCATGTCATCGCTTGAGCATTCACATCCATATTCTTAAAATATTTAATTTATTGTATTAACATTTAATCTGAAATGTATCCGAATTGTATCAGTTTCATCCCCTGTGCATTATTTTCGTCAATAAGCGATTACAAAACATTACAACAGGTCGTTTACTGTAACACTATTTATTTTGTAATTGTTTGGCATTCTCGTGGATTGTATGTCATTCCGTGCCAATAGTTCTTTCTCTCAATAGTTAAGCAACACAGGGCGCGTTCAGTGCATGGATGGGTCGCCGTCTATGCCTAACGCTAGTGGCATTTTTTCCGAGCGGTTCCGTGCTTCGCAAGGCACGTTAAGCTGTTGGTGCCGGCTGCCGTCGATAGATGGCAGTCGTTAAGCCAAGTCAGAGGCCTCAGGGCGGCTTGACAACTTCTGACAGTAGACGAGCCACTAGTCTACAAGCCTCCACCAATCCGGACTTGGCCCCCGTGGTGGAGTATGGCCTATACCTTCCTCAGGGAAGAGACCCGTGCCCCTCGGTGGGGACATAATAGGTTGATGATGATGATGAGTTCTTTCTCGACAAGACACCAAAGAGAAATTTGCAGACAAAATGTAAAAAAGTGGCCTGCTTAATTTTATTTAACGTTGTTTTCAGTTCTTCGCCTTTATACGTGTCCTAGCTTTCCTAATACTTTTCGCTACACCGATTTGTCAACGCGGAGCTCTTTGTGAAGACATCCTTGGAACAGTTCGTTAAGCATTCTCGGTATATTCATGTCCGTGACTAATTGAACCACTATTAAATGCCGCTGTTCATATAACTGTTCTATTCTCCACATACTCTACCAATTAAAGCGTAGGTGGTATTTCCCGCCCTGCACCATGTTTTAAACGATGATTGATTGCCCTTCCAAAATATTCCATTGGTGTCCGGAGGGGCTGTAAATAGGGAAGTGTTTTTCTAGTAAATTTTGTCGTAACAGCCATTACCGGCAGTCACGTCTACGAACGCACACTTTGTTTATTTACGTAGTGCGTTATTTTGGTCACCCTAATATGCGTCTTGTCTATAATGCATACTCTTGTACAACATTCATTGACGTACTGTCTGACATTATAGCCGAGTATACATTCCGATCTAGTTGCATCACATCGTCGAATATGTAAGTTATCTGTGGTACTTTCGAAGTCAATGCAAACATTTAATTGACTTTACTTCATTGACTACCCCTTTATAGTCCCGCTCATTCAATGCTCTAGAGAACGGAACTTTAGTGATCATGTCTACGAAGATGATTGGTCCATCACGCGTAGCACATGTCACTTCCTCCGTATGGAAACGGCGGTGGTGGTCCCGTCTGCGTCGTCCCGCCAACCAATTAGCGTGTGCGGCGGCGCCAATTAACACGAATTTCCTGTGTCCCGCGGGGCTGGCGGAGGCCACTGCCTCGATCATTTTACGCGGTTACGAAATGTCTGCGCTTCTCGGCATCTTCTGCCTTGACAGTTCTTGACCTTTCTTCGCGAATACGTCTTTAAATCCTTAAATATCTTCAAGGTCCTCCTCCGAACCAGATGAAGATAAGCCGCCCATTGATTCATTGTGCTAATTACATTTATTTATTAGCAGCATTTTTACTGTGTCTCTTTTGCGCAGTTAAAGTTTATTTTTATGTCAAAATATTGCTGAATTTGGAATGTGTTTATCTACGTAGGCATTGCAAGGTTAATTTAAAAGCTCTCCTCAAACACATTCATTTGAGGCTACAAGTCAGAATGTTACCTACTATGAAGACGATGTTTACAATATTTTACTAGAGATAATAAAAAATATGTCGAGGCTTGTTGCCAAGACACGCTATAACGTGCTTATTAACATTATTATTTTATGATTAATTTTGAACTGTGACGTAATATAAACTATTGTCATTATCATGGCTTACTGTAAATACCAAATTATATAAAAAAATATTTTGAATTTTCTATGTACTTTACTGAAATATCAAGAGAATCCAACCGAACATAGAGACTAGCTTCTACCGAACGAAGCCATAATTAATACTGATTGTTTTATCATTGAGAAGATTAGCTAACAAGTTTTCGCTAGTTTCACCCGTGTATCGAAGAAGATTCATTATAAAGTTTCTTTTTCGATACTTTTTAATTGGTCGGGCAATTTATAATTATAGCTGATGCGTTTTCTAAGTTTCTACAATAATTGGAGGTGAAAAATTGTCTTTTTCACCTCCAATTATTCTTCTAAAAAAGTGGTTTGAGTATTTTTTTTTCAAAAAGTGAAATTCAACACTCTAGACATACAGGCAAACTTGCCTTGTAGTTTTCTTAGATTGGCTGAAACCTATTGATTTTGTGTAATTGTGTTGTTTTAAAAGTCTTTGCCTTTTTTTGTTTGTTGTTTTTTTTTTTCAAGATCAGACAACTAAATTTAATAAAAAAATCAAACTAACCGTGTAGTTCGCGAATGAGTGCTTCACTTCTTAAAACACAAATTAGTCCATCACTACATAATTATTGTATCTTCTTCACCTTAATAGTTCACGTAACAGTTCATTCTTCACATATTTATCAGAGCTCGAATAAAGTCAGCAACAAGTCGCCACAAATGAACACCCTTTTTATAAGCTTCTGAAATCCATTGCACTACTAACCAAAATCCTCTCATAATAATTCATTCAGTGTCATTCGCGAACTAACGCATGACGAAAGATACTAGAGCTGGAACGAAACATGAGCCGATAAGCTGCTGAACGATAGTGAACTATGAACTACTCCTGTGCAATAAAGAATTTTTAATAAGCCCCTAACTCTATATGTGAGAGACGTTCTTATGTAGGCAGTATGTAACGAGTTAATGTAGGAATATTTTGTTATCCCCTTTGCTATGCAAAACACCCACGCATTGTCAATCCACTAATAGCTCCATAGCAGCAGACAGGTCACTGAAAATATCATTGCAGTTGGCAGACTGACTGTCGCCATTCATATTGAAATATCACACGATATCGCAGGTAAACTTTCCTGTCCCGACATATACACATTTCTAATTCGAAATTTATTTAAAATTTCAAAACGGGCTTAGCGAATAACACAATATTATTAAGGTAAAACCACAACTGCCTAACTTCACGCTAATAACAATATATTGAGAGTACGGCAGCCGGTCAATGCAAATCATTTTTAACCGACTTCAAAAAAGGGGGAGGTTATCAATTCGATGCGTTTTTTTCTATGTTCTCGGATAACTCCTTCAAATCTTAACGGATTTCGACAATTTTTTTTTTCTTCGAATAGATATATAAAGTCCCATTGGTCCCATTTTACTTTGGTGAAGAACTGATGAAGACTTTCAGAGATGGAGAACGGAACTCTTCAATGGACAGTAGTAAATAAGGCCTAATGGGGCCCATGCTTTAGTTAATATCCTTATGTTTTATAAAATAGCGTAAAAGTAGTCCCAAGGTAATTTGGTAATGTTCTGGTGAAGACTTTCGGCGACGGAAATTGAGAACTTCAAATTTTAAAGCGACGAATTAAGTAGGGTAAATTATGGTTCTAAGGGACTTGTTTATTTTTCTTTCGCTCCCCCAATAAAAATAAAAAAATTCAAATAAAAACCGACTTCGACGACTAAAAGTTATAAATAATTTAAAAGGATACCTTTAAACTACAAGTATGTATACATGTAAGTATTTTAGAAATGTAATTTGTAGTCGGTGCCCAGTTTCATGATGTATTTTGTGCACTGACTCCAAATTATGCTTCTACAATACCTACATATACCCTTTAAATTATTTCTAACTTTTTAGTGTTGTAGTGTTTCGAATACGGTTTTTATTTTTTATTTAAAATTTTGTACTTTGGACCGTTCTTATTGTACGTAAATGTGAAGGCATGGAGTTGACCTTCGAATATTTTGTTTTCTTGTAATACAAACTGTTTTACATCCAGAGGGGGTAACTCTCGGCATCTTCCACTAAAAACGCAGCTTCTTGAGATGTTCAGAGTAACGCTATAAAAAGTATATTTGAAGCAATATTTGTGCGGTTTTACACGCAATAGAGTTGATCAAATCTCGCGAACGCCTGTGATAATCACGAGCTAGATGGCCCCTAGCGATTAGACGCGATTTAATTGCAAAACAACTCATGACTACATTCATTACCTACACGCGAGCGTTGCAAGACCCACCCTGGGCTTACTCATGTATGTTGAAGGAAACTCCATTGTCCTCACTCCTGAGGCTGAAGTCATTTGAAAACATAACAAGGTAGTTCGCGGTACTAAACAAGCCGAGCTGCTTTTACGATAAACCTAATATTTATTGCGGACCACTAATATTGAAATACTGAAAGTTTTACGCGTGGGTCACATAGGAAGGGCGTGGGACGAGGTCGCGGAAACGACGACGGCGGCGTCCTTTCAATTCACTTTCATACAAAATGTAGATAGATAACTCTTTATTGCACCTCAGGAATGTACTGAAGAGATGGGACATAACCCACACAGATAAGACGGGCTAATGACGCAAACTCTATGCAACGCATCGCGTCTTCTCCGCGCCCTCGTCTTACGACCTTCCTGTGTCCCACGCCTTAGCGCCTCATTTAAAGGCACTTTATAAATAATGGAACTAATATAATACTGCTGCTCCGTACTGTGAAACATACATGCTATTAGATAGATAGATAAATTATTTATTTGCACATGCACATATTACAAAATAATTATCAACTTTATAAATTAATAAACTTCTGCATTCTGTTGAAAACTGAATACTAAAAAAAACTGGCGAAAACTGTCAAACTAGCATGCTCGACACTTCGATTTTATGTACTGCATATTCGATAAATCGCCTTTAGACGTATCGTCACTTATCTTGTTAAAACGCAATTATTAATTTTACATACATACACTTTTATAAGTCGCATCGGCATTGTCCTATGGCGCAGAATAGCGCAACCCACCGCCGACTCCAACCAAATGAAAAAATCAGTGAAATAACAAGCTTATTGCTACTGCATAAGATCTTAAATCTAAAAACAACTGGACTCGTGGTACCTCGCTCATAATACTTGTACTCTTAATATTACACTTGAGAGCAAAGAAAAATACCAACGTATGTATGTGAAGTTTACTACAGATAGAATAAAACTGGCCAAGTGCGAATCGGTTTCGCGCACGAAGTATTCCGTATCATTATGTATAACGGTAAAAAATCACGTTTGTTGTATGGGAGCTCCCCTTAAATATTTATTTTAGATATAGAACTAAATATTCTCTGAATAAAAATTCTGAAATTAATATTTGTTGTTATAGCGGCAACAGAAATACATCATCTGTGAAAATTTCAACTGCCTAGCTATCACGGTTCATGATACAGCCTGGTGACAGACAGACAGACGGACCGGGAAGACTTAGTAATAGGGTCCCGTTTGGCACCCTTCGGTTACGGAGCCCTAAAAATGAATCAAATATAATTATTCTAGTGGAACTATTCCTGACATCTCTTGATCACTAATGTTATCGTTTTCATTTGAAGACGACGACGACGAAGCCGAATCGCCAGTATTAATGACGAATTGGTTCAAACGCTCGTCAATAGCGTCCTTCAAGTGTCATAAATATGTCCTAAAGTGTCATAAATTCATCCTCACACTCTTTATAGCACGATCGACAACACGTCTTCGCCAAGCTTCAATCATATATTTTTTTCGTTCAAAAGCTGTATTATTTTGGTAACATTAATTTTAACATTATGTTTGCTTAAATGCCCCTTTACTTGCGCCCAAACGTTTCGATGGGGTTAAAGTCGGGATGATAGGGTGGCAACCTCAATACCATAGAATCTTATCTATAGAATAGTCATTGTAGTCATTCTTATATTTTTTAATAATTTCATACAATTCTGGTCTGATAAACCTCAAACTCAAACTCAAATAATTTATTTGCGAAAATTGCATATCAGGTCATACAAGTACAAACAAACATACAAACATGGGATCATAGTTTATATTTTTACTGTGGAGCCATCCTTGCATTTCTGCTTTTCTCGAGTTAGAATTAGGTGGTTTTTCTCTTCGGGTATTATGATATGAAAACGGCCTGTGGTAGCAGGTTAGGAATCAGCTGATTTTTTAACCGCCTTTCAAAATTTTCTGTATTCATTAAGTTATGGTAGTCCCCAGTCGACTGCGATAATTTATATATTAATAAACCTCAAGGGACGAAGCCATTTGAACCATCGGCGTGGACGGCTCTGTCCTTTTGATTTTTTTTAACCGTTTTACACTTTCATCTGTCCAGCCACTTTCTTTAGTATGACAAGTATGGACATAAGTTTTATAGCCGTAAACAATATTCTTCCCTCATTCCTGTATTTTTTTAATTTTTCTTAAACATTCAAGTCTTAACAAACGTACCGTCTTTTTCAGCAAGAATTTTTCAGTTTTCTTAAGGCTGGTAACTCCAAGCGGATTTGTATGGGACATATTGCGCAGCGTGAGCGAATCATCATCATCATCATCAGCCATTTGACGCCCACTGCAAAACATAGGCCTCCCTCATGGTTTTCCTAACCATGTTTATTTTTAAATTTTTAGTGGAGGAGCGGGAGAAAAATAAACGAGTCCCTTATAACCATAATTTACCCTACTTAAGTCGTTGCTTTAAAATTTGAAGTTCTCAATTTCCATCTCCAAAAGTCCTCACCAGAACATTACCAAATTACCTTGGGACTACTTTTACGCTATTTTATGAAACATACGGATATTTCTAAAGGATGGGCCCCATTAGGCCTTATTTACTGCTGTCCATTGAAGAGTTCCGTTCTCCATCTCTGAAAGTCTTCATCAGATCTTCACCAAATTATCAGTCGAAATCGGTTAGGATTTGACGGAGTAATGCTAGCACAAAACCAAAATAAAAATAATCGAAGTCTTCTAATTTTGCACGATATGTCAGTTTACGGCGACCCTTTTTAGGGGTTTTGAAATAAGGACCGCTCGTTGACGGCTGCAATGAAGCACAATCTTTTTTACTACTTATTAACTACTTCCCTACTTTGACCCCTCAAAGGTTTACCTACTTCTTGTAAAACATTGGTTGTATTGGAATGTTTTAAATAAAAATATCACTTTTAGTCCACTCATTATTATACATTTGGAAATGCATGTGAACCGAGAAGGCTACATTTTTTATATTACGTGGGGGGGGGGGGGGCGATAATGATGGATCTTAATTGTAGATCGTACAAAAACAACCAGCTTTTCTTCCCCTCCCCCGTAATATCCAAAATTTAGCCTTCTCAGTTCACATGCATTTCTAACGTATCAATAACAGTTTACAAAAAACTGCTTGATATCTTCGACCTCAAGTGTAAAATAAAGCAATTCGTCGCGTACTGCACGCATCAGCCAATAGCGGAGGGGTTTTTTCTCGGGTTCACAAGGCGCGCTATGATTGGCAGAGATGTTTATGCGCCAGGCAAAAGTTTTATTTCTGCGCAGGTACATCGGTGTAACTTATAAAGGTGGTAGTACTGTAGTTTGTTTACAAAATACGCCTATTACATACAACTCAACAACATTTCATAGCCCGTAAATATTTAGAGCATCTAAATAAAACGTTAAACTTTGCCTTGGAGCCCACGTAGACTGCTCTACTTTGCACTTATCCCAAGAGCATTAAAATGTAAAAGAAAAGTGACTCATGCAGATCCGCTGTCCCAAAAATAAACACAGTAAGGGACTTTATTTTCAAAACTGATAAATACATTGGTTACTATTTGGTTCCAGTAACCAATGCAAATATCTCGGTATTGAAAAAAAAATGCCCCTTACTGTGTTTATTTTTGGGACAGCCGAGATGTGAAGCTTGCGAATCGAGTTTTTTGAGATTGTTGAATCCCAAAAGTCTCCCAGACCGGCGATCGTGCATGCAGCCGCTAATAAATGTTAATAAGGGCTTAGGTTTGGCAGGATCGTGATCGTGGCATGTTACAAACGGAATACCCTGGGCGTCGATGCTTTCATCATCATCAGCCATTTAACGCCCACTGCAGGACATATAGACCTCCTTCGTGGTTTTCATAACCATGAGGGGTTTTGCCATAATCGATGCTTTATTATACTTTTATTGCACACGAAACATTGAACAGGACATTACATAAGAAATAGCATAAACAAAGGCGAGCTTATCTCTGTAAGAGATTCCTTCCAGCAAACCTTGGAGAGTCGGAACAGCGGTTCTAAATACGTGTACCAAATAAACTACATACATAAACTACAAAAGTCCTTAATAATAAAATAACCTACTTAAGCAGAAAGTAAATACACTACATAGAGTAAATAATACATAAATGTATAGCTCAAAGTAATGACAGAGAGATAGTGTGTTTTTTAATTCGATGCAAAAAAAATACTGTCAAAAAAATGGGTCAAGATAGCAGGCTTATTGATTCCCATCGAAAAAATGCCACTGCATGCTGTAGGAGCAGCCAAAGCGGTGGCTTTAGCTGATGCTGGGTACGGCCAGCGTCGCATTGCTGCTACGCTGGCCGAACCCAGCATCAGCTAAAGCCGGCCAGGACAAGGACGTCGTCGATGCACTTCAGCAAGAGACGAACGTTTTATAGTGAGTAACGTTCTTAGAAATCGCAGTAGAAACTCGCTCTCGTCTGTTTGAAGTAAGTCATGTCAGCGCCAGTGAGCGCATAGTAAGAAGAAGATTGGCTGAATAATACCTGATAGCACGTAGACCTGTTAAAGCTCGCCGACTGCTGGCATATCACCGTAGAGCGCGACTTCAATTTGCTCGCGAGCACGCACACTGGACGATGGAGCATTGGAAGAATGTTTTGTTTAGCGATGAGTCCAGAATTGCTTTAAGAGCTCCAGATGGCTGTCAGCGAGAGGTTCCCTGTGCCATTGTCGAAACCTTAGGTTTTAAAGGTGGTATAACGTGTGTGGAGTAATTTCTTACGATGGACGTATGGACCTGGTGGTCATTTGTGGAGGGAGTTTGACAGCTCCAAGGTACGTGGAGGAAGTTCTACAAGAACATTTGGTTCCATGTGCTCCATTTATTGGAGAGCATTTCGTTCTTATATAATGCCCGAGCACATGTCGCTAGCATAGTTCTCGAAAATTATCCTGGCCCGCGTGTAATCCTGAACTTAATCCCATCGACCACGTCTCTGGGACAACTTTAAAAGACGGGTGAAGAATCGAAATCCAGTGCCAAGTACACTTAGACAGCTAAAACAGCGGTCTTAGCGGAATGGCACAATATTCCGCAGTGTGATTCACGACATTATGGATGGTATTCCTGGCCGTTTACAAGAAGTTAACAGAGCCCGTGGGGGTAATACCCATTATTAAAACTGTCTTTGTTTAAACATTTTGCATATTTTTATTGATAATCTCCAAAAGTGTTTATTACCGTAAATGTAAGATTTAACTTTTTTGCTCTTGTGACAAATGACAGTAAACTTTGATTAAATTACTTAAATTTAATACTGGAGTATCATTTCAGTTTCATTAATATCCACGGGGCATATTTTGGGCAATTTAAGTCTTATCTATTCCAGTTTTACCACAAAAGAAGAGTGGGCGGTTAAATGTGCCTGTAAGTGTACCAACGCTGCCATCTGTGACGTCCATAAATCTAAGGTTCCAATAAAGTGTATAAAAAACTCTGTTATCAAAACAAAAGGAAGAAGATCCTTTATTTATACATTAAAATTTTCTTTCACATGCTGCATCTAATCATGTCGAAATTACAAGAGAAGACGGGAAACAATATTCACGTAACCAAGAAAAAAACGGAATGTTTGAAAATTACGTCTTCATGAATGTGTCAAACCCAATACTTAAAAAAAGTAATTATCGCATTTTACTTCCAAATAAAAATGGTGTGAGCTACACTAGTGTTTTTTTAATACTTTTCTTTTATTATTAACTAAATATTAATTTATTTGATTCAATAAGGTTTTAGGTCACGCGATTCTACTTTTTTACAGTAAAACAAAAATCTACCGACTATAACGATATATTTTATAATGGTAACACTGCCTCTTTTTTTGCATCGAATTAAAAAACAGGCGTGCTCTTTCCACTGCTTCCTAAATGTACCAAATGTGGGACTAGCGCATATTTTCTATGGCAGGGTGATGCTGTTAGTGCATTATAGTACAATGTCAGTTACACGGTTATGGGGTCACGTGACGTATTTTTTTTATACCAAGGAAGCCTAGAAGTTCCAGGGCTTAGATTCAGTTAATGCATTGTAGTACAATATCAACGGCATGAACGCGATGATTTCATTTCATTGCTGCTTTATGTCTACGCGCCCAAACGTATCAAACCTTATAGGCGTCGTCAATGGTATGAAAAAAACACGTCACTTAACCCGACCGTGTATCTGCAATTGTGTATAGTACCTAACTACCTAAGCAAGGGAGGGATAGGCATTATAGTATCGTGTATCTGTACACGATACTATAGTGCCTATCCCTCCCTATGAGATTTAGGCGTCATGCATGAGTTTATACATGTAAGTGTTGTTTGTAAAGTCATCGCTAATACAATTATAGCTGTATCTTGTCCGTGCGTTGTCTGTGCGTCTACTCTTATTTCCTACTCAATCAGACCTAGACCAAAGACGCAATCGACTAGTCGTAAATATTATAGTATTGGAATCGATTTAGCTTTATCTGTGTCGCACATAAGCACTATAGCACATAGCGTGCGCGTAAATACCGTCAGCAATAAAGTTGCATTACGCATTGCTTTGTGCAGTAAGTGTGGTAACCGCAAAGACAATATTTTATGTTTCATCACATTACCAAATGCGTTCTAATGTATTTGCGGCTTGGACAAACTCATAAATAATACATAACTAATCTCCGCGGCTATGAATCTGCGTACAATCAACAATCGTTGTGTACCAACCTTCGGCGCATTCTTTGAACAGCATTTGTCCAAGCTAATTGCTTTATTGTGATTTTATTATTATTGATCGTTTGTTCGAACTCGTCCCATCTCATCTGTAAATGCAATTGTCGTGAGAGATTGCTTCTTTAAGCCGCCCCTCAATAATATCTACGTATAAGAAACATCTTACAAAATAGTTACAAAATATTTTGATGGGCCTCTGGCATGTTTGCAGAACATTTGCAATACTATCCGAGACCGCAATTAGAAATCTCTTATCGGTTAAGCCATTGTTTCTTTTTTGTTTTGTTCATTCAGGTCGATTTCCTATGCTTCGCCGGTGATAAACCTTGAACTGGATAACCTAGATTACCTTTGTTCGTTGTTAAATCTACAATAATCATCATAAAAGAAAAACCTAATGTCCATTGAATTATCTCACACTTTGAGTACTTCATGGTCGATCATTTTGCGCAAAATGTAATTTAATCATCCACCTTCGCCTAATGTGTTCTCCGGTAATGTTCGTTTTGGCCATTCACCTAGGTTGTGGTCTGTTGTATCAGCTTTTCTGCTTCTTGATTGACGTTTTGGGTCTCAAAGTCCAACAATAAACTTCATTTCGTTAATTCTATCCATCGTAGCCAATTTAGATATCCAATATCTAGTCCGCCTGTATCGAGCTTCTTATTTGCGCGCCCGTCTCCTATTATGTCGGTCAGTGACATTCCATAAAAAAAAAGCCAAAGCACAATGGCTAATTTTGTTTGGAGCTCGTGCCCGCCCCTGTAGCATTATAGGCCAGCTGTCAAAAGAGATATAGGTATTTGAAATTAAATTAACGAATGAATGAATGAATGAATTTGAGAAAGAAGTTACGATTACCTACTTCATTATTGCGTCAAAGCGCGCGCGTCGTGGCGCGAGAGGTGAATTCACAAAGGATTTCCGCTTAAAGTAACCGTAATGTAAAAAAATTATGTATTTTGAAATACCTTTCTTATGATATAGGTCTCAATTTGCTACAAGAGTGGGTACGTTATATCTCATCATTGTTTGTCTAATTCTTGTCTGTCCAGCGAGTTGGTAGGCCTTCTAGGCTGAAGCAATTAAACTTTTAAAGCCCAATATAATAATTATTTTGGTCAGCAGAATAAACAAACAGCGTTTGTCAGTTCGTGGTCTCCACTCGAGAACCTTTGCATCCCATCGACCATCAGCTGTTCGGCATGTTTGTCCAGCCTACTGCCGCTTCAGCTTGCTAATCTGGCTATGTCAGTCACCTTAGTTCTTTGGCTCCTTCATGACTCCTCTCGTTCGTTCCAGGAGCAGCGGGCAGCTCCGCAACACGCTCAGCCGGGCGCGCGAGCTCTGCGAGCGGTGGCGCAGCGGCAGCGGGGCCGCGCCCCCGGCGCCCCCGCCCGATGACGAGGGCGGGGGGCGCCTGGCGCGCTGGTTCAGCGTGCGCCGGGGCTCCGCTCACCACTACGACATGCACTCGCAGGACTCCGACAAGATGCCCAAGCTCCCAGAGGTATATATGACAATAGCACGGTAAATTTAAGAAAGTTTTTAAATGACTGATTGCTTCGCTCACACAATATAGTGGAAATATTGAATGAGCGAGATGCAAATACTCTAGTCCCCTTCCTTATTCAACAGTTTTGTATCGAGTATGAAATGCACTATCGTCCTTGTAGCAATGGGTTGTATGATTCTACATACATACATATACATAAACTCACGTCTGTATCCCAGAGGGGTGGGCAGAGACCAGGGACTGCCACTGGCAACGAACGAACCTGATAGATCACTTTCGCTTCCTCAACATTCATTAGTCGTTGCATGCACGCACACCGGTTTCGGTTATATAGAATCCAATAATATTTTTATGTGATATAGTTGTACCAAAACTCTTTGGACGAAACGTGACAAGCAAATTTCGCCAATGTAGAGTTTTAGAGATCTTTTTGGACGCTTTAGGCGCGAGACACACAGATGGGACGTGGGGCGAGGACGCGGTAAGATGTATAGAGTCACAGACCAAGAGCGACCGCAGAGCAAAGACTGTACATCTTTACATCTTACCGCGCCCTCGCCCCACGTCCCATCTGTGTGTCTCGCGCCTTATGATATGAATGGCTGAGGGACGCGTCTACGGGTGAATTTGCAACTAAAATGTAGGGATCTAGACAGGCGGACGGAAAATTGCAGTTCAGATGCAGTTGGCAATGAAACTGCCAAGCAACCGAGCAGTCGGTGTGCAGTTGGCATCCAGTTTCCTGTTCGGTTGGTTGGCAGTTTTGTTGCAGATGTACCAACAGCATTCAAACTGCATCTGAACTGGAATTTTGCAGTCGAAATACATGCAGTCCGTCTGTCTAGCCCCTAAATGTTGATGTGCTTTCGACTGTACGTGTTACAAATAGGTAACAAGTACTTGTATATTGATATATCTAGATCGCTAAGTGACCGAAATGATTCAGCCATCGCGATCCTATGTGTCAAAATAACATTGGGTGCAGATAGCCTCCATTGAATAATAAGATATGAATTCCGTAATGGCACATTCAGATATTTTATCGCTACGGTCGCACTAAAATCTTCTTGCTTTTACAGTCTTGCACATTTCCGTGCTCAAGTGGAACGTTTTCCACGATAAATCCGTGATTCATTTGTTTATTATGATTCAGTTCAGCACCATTGGCCAAAATGGGCAGCGCTAACCGCAGTAATACTTGCAAACCGTGAATACACAGCTACTAATAAAACTGTGAAGACCACACGCCGACATATAAAGCGGGTGTAGAGTTTCTAAAACCTGAGCGTCATTTTAATTCCTTGGTCTCTGTGTGGTCAGCGAATAAACGCCCAATAAAACTGTGTTTATCTCGTATATCAATCGGTTAGAATAGCACATGAAAGAAGTTTCTGGCGTACCAAAGTATTTTAGCTATATGAAAAGGTCGTAATCTACCTAAGATCTTGACTGTTCAAAGGTATCGCATAGTATGTGGTAGTATAAATATTACAGCTAAAGCTTACAATATACAAATATAAAGGGGTAGGCAGAGACCAGGGAGTGCCACTTGCTACGATCCTGACAGATCACTTTCGCTTCCTCAACATTCATTAGTCGTTGCATGCACGCACGCCGGTTTCGGGTACTTTTTATCTTGCCCTTTGTTAATACATCCTCTATTTGGTCGAAGTATGTCCGTCTGGGTCGTCCCTTACCGGCCCTTCCATCCACATTCGCTCGATATATTTGTTTTGTCAATCTTTCTTCTTTCATCCTCTCCACATGTCTGTCAGCCTCTGACCCCTTTTCCCCTGACTGGAGGAGGACATGGTCATATAACTTTTCCCTTTAGTCCCCGCTAGAAGAGGGCATGTTTCTCTTTTTCTCTGTCCCCTTTTCATCCAGCTAAAAAAAAATTCTGTTCCTCTGCCCCGAGCTAGAAGTTGACATTTATGTGCGTCCTTCGGCTTTCTCCCCCACCTTCACGAGTAAAACTGCGAGTCCTAACTAGTGGACGACACCCTCTAATCTACCCCTTTCACTTGACGGTTCACGTATTATCGGGGGTCAATGTAATCTTGGTCCGGAACACCACGCTGCGCTCCAAATACCAGTCACACGGCCGACCAGGCCATGTTTGCACGTGCAGACGGAGATGGCGAGACGACCTCATGATCTTTCTGCCGTAATGGCAGGGGATGGCCGATGACAGAGAGTGGAATGCTAAGGGGGGGTACGGCTTTGCCCAGCAGTGGGACACAGAATAGGCTAATAAAAAAAGTAATCTCAGGTTTTTAGGGATCGCACCTCAAATGGAAAAACGGAACCCTTATAGGATCCTTCACTTTGTTGTCCGTCCGTCTGTCTGTCTGTCAAGACCTTTTATCTCGGCATCGCGTGGAGGTATTGAGTTGAAATTAAAACCATATGCTCAGGATTACAGTCCCTTGAAGGTGTCAAAAATCAAACATAAACGCGAAAAAAAGATACCGCCGTTTATGCCTCAAAAAAAACGTATATTTAGACACTGAATGGAATCAAAATTTATAGGATACTTTCTGTTGACCTAGAACTATGAAATTTTGCAAGCAATATCTTGTTATACTTTTGCCCCCAGCTGGAAGAGGACATGTTTTCGTGCGGCGGCGAAGTGCGCGGAGGACGCGTGCCGCTTCCCTCGTTGGGCATCCCGCCGGACTCTCTGTCGGCCGTCCAGCTGCGGCGCCGGCACGTGGTCGCCGCCATCATTCACAGCGAGAACTCTTACGTCAACACGCTACAGCGGCTCGTCAATGTAAGTGACCGACTGCGTACTATGGCGTAACTTGCTACCTAGGAGCAAGTCACCAGAGTTCGGTAAATGCCGCCTCATTCGTTTGGCATCTCGCTGCCGTCCGTGCAGCTGCCATCATACACATGTAGAACTACATATATATTAGTGGCCGACTACATGCTATGATCTAAATAGCTACCTAGTCAATGCGGCCACCCTCGTTGGACGTCCCGCCATACTAGCTACCGTCCGTGCTATTTACACTCCGTTGCTTGCGCCGTGCTATCATGCACATACTCGCTAATAGCCTTGCTGCTTTCATCACAATCGCGAGAGTCTACGTACGTCTGACGACACTGCTGCGGCTCGTCAAAGAAAGTTGAAGACCGGGCTCTGTGTTCTAACTAGCTACTTAGGATCGGAGTTCAGTCTGTCCCGCTATGATAGCTATCTTCCGTGCAGCTACCATTGTAGACCGCAAGAACTCATACGTAGGCACGTTGCAGCGGCTTGTCAATGTAAGTGGTCGACTGCGTGCCTTGCTCTAATTAGCTATTAGGATCAGAGGTCAACTATGCTGTCGGAGCTCATAGGGCTTACTGTCTTATAAAACTGCGACGCCATGACACGAGAACTCTTGATAGGTCTTCTATAAACTGGAGCGCAAGCGGCTCTCAGGACGTCCTGCGTTTTTTTTTTCTTCTCGTTGTCGTCGAATGCTCAATTATAGATCCGATAGGTCTCTTGCGTGGAAATAAAGAAAATTATTATTATTTTACCGCACCAGTCAAAGAAGTAGTTTCGTAGTGGTGGTGTTATACCATTCAGACTGTACCCAAGATAAGGCTTTTGTTGCGAATCGTATTCAACCGTGGGAATAAATGTGTCCGCTTCTTTATCGCGCTAATCCTTTCGGTCTTTAGCTAATCTTGTTTCTCACTTCCTGGTGCTTACTATGCAGGCCGGTAACTTAAGGTGGAAGAATGGTTTGTTGGTTATGTTATGTAAAATGATGGATGCGAACCTTTCACCAATTTATTAAATGTAGCTTATGGCCCAGGTGTTCATATAGATTACCCGGGCTAGTTACATCTGGGTAGTAATTGGCCAATAGAAGGCCGTTAAAACTTTATTGAGCCATTTACGTAACTGTACGAAATTGGTGCGAGTGAAATTGCTTTCATTGGACGCGCCGGAATAGTTAGTAAAAATAAATTTGATCAACCGGTTATGTATAGGAGGCACTTGTGAGCGATTCTGTAATCGTTACTTCTAAACGTTCGAGGCAGCCGCTCGTTCAGCAAGTCCCGGCGCGAATTACGTCAGTTGAAATAACATTGCTGACAACTGCGCGCTTGTTTATACAGCAGCCGATAACAGGTTCCGGTAAACTTTGCATGTCGCCAGTACCTGGATTCCTTCTCCTGACATTTCCTATAGCTCGCTGCGAAATTCGCACTTAGGAAGTTAACGGAAGAATGATTGCCCGTGACAAGCGTTTCTAATTATATTACGTTACAATATACTTTTGAATGGCAGCAATTACACAATGCGCGCTGTAAAACGGATGCAGGCATTTTGCCACTTTATTTTCAATTAGCATACGGACGGAGGTGTGACATGACATGCCGGTTAATTAAAGTTTAAGACGACAGTTGCAAAATCGTTACCCAATCGGTGATTGTTAATGAAATTGTTGTTCGGAAAGTGGTCTGCCTTTCTTCGGCCTTGACGAGCTACGTGAAACTTTTCGCTCCCCGCTGACGTAACATCTGGGCTGAACTGGAAGCGGCAGGTTCGCGTAATAATTAACAACAATCCTGAGTAAAAATAACTGCACACCGTCCTCAATTCCAAAATACAATTAACGGTAACGGTAATGTCACTGCTTTCCTTTCTTCTCGAGACGACTGACTGTTAAATGTCATTTTCAGACAGAGCGCGGGGAAAACAAAGCGTAAATTATCAAAGGTTGTCGAAAATCTCCAACATGTAAATAGTGGAACCTGCTTGGTCCACTTTGCATTGTTTCGTTCGCCCACAATATTCGCATGTTTTGGATTTACATATTAGGAAGTGGGACACGCTGAATGGAGGCAGTGTTTGCAATTTAAACGCTTGGGGCCGTCCGTTTTAGTTTCACTTCAGTTGAAAACTATTAATATCCGCTCACGACTCAAGTCTTTGTTTTTGAAAATAGGTTTTCGTACATGACAATGATGTCATGAGACTGCAGGGCTACACGTGCATTGAATTTCAATTGGTGAATTATGAATCGTTCGGTTTAATACCTTACAAGCCATGCAACATGCAACTGGCAAGACAGGACAATGTTGTTTATCACAGCCTTCACCCAGTTGCTCGCCCGGCGAGTCCCTATGATCATAACCATATAACCGTCGAAGTTTATTTGTGATGCATCCGATACTTTTTTATGGGCATACTCAAGCTGCATGCTGATTGGATGGTACTTTATTACTTCTCGGTAACTGCGTAAGATATTACATCTTAAAGAGAATATGATCGGTGGCTCATCTCAACTGCGTAAGGGGCTCCATTAGCTGCACTAGCGAAACCAATAAAAAAAAATCATATTGTGCAAAAAGTGTCTTTCTATTCTCACAATTATGTAAATAGTGATTTTTGGCGCCCGCCACCGAGATCATATAGGGCCAAAAACAAAGGATTAGACAGCATAACATAAATAGGGTAAAAGAACTGTATCTTTCTCTCTAAATTAAGTTTTTAATCAGTACATTATTACTTTTTCTTTCTATGTAGGTATATTATATTCATTATATCCTCCCCTTACACATAGGTATTATACTCGTAACTTATTTATGTAGTACTTATTTATGGTTATGAAAATCACGAAGGAGGCCTATGTCCTGCAGTGGGCGTCAAATGGCTGATGATGACTATGATGATGTAGTACTCGTAGTATATAACAATTATTTAAGTAAGATCTATGTAACTTTATGATTAAGTTTAAGTATGTACTATTCGTATTTGCACGAACTACCCGTCTCTCTTTCCACTTCGGCAACCTTTCCTTCACATGGTTGTCTGGAAGAAATTGCTGTTGGCAATAAGGCCGCCCATTGTACTTTTTCATTGTAACTTTCATATTTTATGTATCGCTTCTTGTGTGCAATAAAGAATATTCTTATCTTATCTTATCTTATCTTATCTTATCTTATCTTATCTTATCTTATCTTATCTTATCTTATCTTATCTTATCTTATCTTATCATAAACGTTAAAAACAGCCGTATTGGCATAAATGCAATGAAGACCCAGGTCCAAGCTACTCGGTAGTGGGTCCTAAAAATCACACTTTACTTGAGAGAATAGAAAGACACTTAGCAAAAATTATCTGTAAAAAAAGATGATTTTTTGTTTCATTGCTGGCAGTTCGGTCGCTCATCTTAACTGCTAAAAGTGTAGATGACAAACCAAATCGCACACGTGACCATCTGTCGTGTTACTTCTGGTATAATGTTTATTTAATTACTTTACGTCTTATATCTAAAAATACACATGAGAAGTATTTATGACGACGCCGATACGAAGCATATTTATCCAAACGAGCGTCAGGGAGCGAAAATTAGCAAACCTGCTAGGCAAATATTTGTCTTTTTGTTCACGTGTAAAGTACAACTAAGTTTTTACCGTCGCTAAATCAAATCTTTGACATCATCGTAGATACGATTTTTGCCTAAGTAATATGCAGTGATCTCATAGTGTTATTGCCAATTGGATACTTTTCTAGGGTTCCGTACCCGAAGATTGGGTGCCAACGAGGCGCTGTTCATATGCTTACGGCATCAATCTTTCTGCCTTACCTAAAAAGGACCCTTTCCATGAAACCGTAGGTAGCCAATTGAATTTTTCACGGAATATGTTTTATTAGGGCGTGTTGTGTTCACTCATCACTAGTTGGTATAACACTCACTGGCTCGCCCACGCACACTTTCGACACGACCGTCCGACTCCCGGTCCAATAATCAACTGACTGACACTGACAGCTCGCCAGCCTTACTGCTGATAGTTTGACGGTGTGCGCTCGAGACAGTGTATGGTATATACCCTCATATTCTTCAGGTATCTACCCACATACATAATTAACAGAGTTTACATAATTACTCTAAAACCTAGAACTCATTCATTGAATTCCAGACGTCATTGTCATCTAGATATATTTTTGTGGTCAATCTTGCTTCCTTCATCCTCCACACAAAACACAAAATATTATGTTAATGATGTTGGTACGGAACCGTCGGTGCATCCGATTCGCGGTTAGCCGGATTTTTATCTGTTGAGGTAACGCCGGCCATGGACGCTTGCTGACAGAATTATATATTGTTGCGAAAGATGTTTCTATTTCTATTTCCACGCTTCGTTCCTCATTCATCGTGATCTTTTTTTTATTGTTTATTTTATTTAGAACACAAAACAGGTTACAGACACGTTTACCAAATTTTACATACATTACAGATCAGACCTAGCCTATGACCCTAAACTTGTGTACCTAGCATGCATTTAGACTACATGAAATTTGAACCTTAATTAGACTTTAATATATTTTTTTTTTCAACTTATAAACTTATATTAATTTATTTTATTCTCTCAGGGTGCTCTGAGGGCGCCACGGGCAGTTTTTATAAAGACGTGAAAGCTCTGAAAAATATATATGTCCACATCTTTGTTATCTGCCACCAGATCTTTGTAAGTACGACGGATCCCAACAATGAGGTTGTAAAAAGAAGTAGTATTATTTTTGTAGGTTTCTAAAGGGAAGAGTAGATGTTTACGACTGTGATATCGAGTATTAAATTTCATCTGAGATACGAGAGAGGGAGAGTCTATCGATCATATAGGGAAGAGCGGGTGATCGTGCTCTTCCACTATAAAGGGAAATTTCCCGCCAGGCAGATCGTATGCCTGGGGACGGCCGGTCCGACTGATATTCGTCGGACGTTATATTTAGGGTATGTCATGTGAAACATTTGCTTGCGCGATGCAGGAATGTTGGAGTTTATAGTGCGCGCGCAGAGTTGACATGTGCTCGCCACATCACTCCCCTTCAAGACCGTAGCTATGCATAGCTAGGTCTGATAGGAATCGAAGTCTGTGCTCTAAAGCCGGCGACAGTACCATGGGGACCGCGCATGTGGTAGGAACCGGTGAAGTGACTGTTAGCCGCCGAACACCCTCAACCGCTAGTCGACTCACTGACTCAGCGCCTACTGGCACTTGCAGGCTTTAGAGCACAGACTTCGATTCCTATCAGACCTAGCTATGCATAGCTACGGTCTTGAAGGGGAGTGATGTGGCGAGCACATGTCAACTCTGCGCGCGCACTATAAACTCCAACATTCCTGCATCGCGCAAGCAAATGTTTCACATGACATACCCTAAATATAACGTCCGACGAATATCAGTCGGACCGGCCGTCCCCAGGCATACGATCTGCCTGGCGGGAAATTTCCCTTTATAGTGGAAGAGCACGATCACCCGCTCTTCCCTATAGTGGTGACCCCGACGTGATGTTCGTCAGACATTTTGCTTGCGCGATGCAGGAATGTTGGAGTTTATAGTGCGCGCGCAGAGTTGACATGTGCTCGCCACAATCACTTCTGAGATCTCGCTACAAACTTCAGGGTCGGGAAATTTCATAAGACTTTGTCGTATGTTAACATAATATTTTTAATTCTAAAGCTGCTCGCAACACTTTTACTACCGGCCGAAAAATATGAGTAGGAAGTACCTAAGTAAATAAGCAGTAGGAGATACCTGTTTCGTACATTTGCAAGCTGGGAAGATGAAATACTTTGAAAGATGTGTTGGTTGTAAAACATTCATTTAATATCTCTTCCAACGTGCAACTGAAGTCACATTAACAAAGTATCATAAGTTTTAAATGATTACTTTGTTTGTGAAAACACATAAATCTGATAATATGTAGAGTTATTTATTAGACACAACCACTGGGCTCGGAAAATACGGAACCCTAAAAACGAAGGAATAGCATTGTAAAAAAAAATGTCTCAATGAAATTGAAATTGTATAGTTCCAAACATAATAACCTCACCACTGCTGCACTGTAGCTTGGTGATTTAAAAATCGACTTACAAGCTTAAATCACCTTGTAGTATCTCGTGTCTCTCCACTTGCCGAGGTCAACTCTCCATATTATTCCAGCTCTATATCATATGCCACAGTATAAGGAACGGTACAGCAATTTCGCTTTGTCTCGAAGAAGGTTGTCAAAATAATACTCTCCAAGCATGTTTGAGAAAGAGTAATTTTTTTGGGTTACTGAGCCATCGAGAATGAATGACTGAACCATATTTAGTAAAACATACCACTGTCTGCCACCAGGACTACAAGAAACCTCTTGAGGAAAGCAGCCCGGCGATCCTGAACGCCGGCAAGATCCAGACTCTGTTCCACCGGCTGCCAGACATCCTGCAATGCCATCTGCACTTCCGCGCCGCACTGGCCGACTGCGCGCGCACGTGGGACCGCGATGAAAAAATTGGTAAGTCCTTTAGAATGCGAGGGAATGGACCAGGGCAGCTTTATAAGACTGCAATTCGTAGTTTATTATGGCAATTTTATGTACGTTGCGCAGCACAATTTTGCAATGTAGATAGAATGTCATCGTAAACCATGAACTGTAGTCTTATGAAACAGGCCCCAGATAGATGAGACGTGGGGCGGGGACACGGCGCGTTGTATAGAGTTCGCACCCTCGCTCGCCCGTCTTTTCTGTGGCTTGTGGCGCGACGGTTTGGTGTATTTTTTTTATAAAAATCAATTGAATTGGCCGAGTTCTAAGTCAATAAAATTTTAAAAGTTTGTCACCGACATGATCAGAAGATAAACGTTAATTGAAAGGTCGCCGCGTCTCAGCCCCACGTCTCATCTGACTGGTCCTCATCTAGGATTAAATAAAAGACTAGTATACCATTCAAAAGGAGTAGGAAGTCCCTAAAGAAAAAAAGTGGCGTAACAGGAATACAAGAGACTGCTAGATAGATACATACTTATTGGACAACACTCAGACGGTGACAAACGGGTTATAATAATACGAGTATACTACCAATATGAATGCTTAAGGTGGGATGATTCCCATACAAATTATTTCCAAATTTGTTAAAAAAAATTACATAATTAATTATACACTGGAACTATGTCTGTCCGCATTAATTAAGATTTTTATTTGCGCCAATATATATTTCCTTGAATAAAACAGTAGTTTAATAGGTTAAAATATAATGATCGATAATATTTGTATGGACTAAATTGTCGAACTCCTTTAAGCCACTGTTTTTTTAAGAAACTGTATATTGGCTCAAATAAAATCTAAATTATTGCAAACAGATTAAATTGCACTGTATAATTATGTAAAATTTTCAACAAATTTGAAAAAGTTCATTTGCATGGGGATCGTCTCACCTTAAAGTAATATGGCAATGTACGAAACTAGTTCAAGCCAAAGCAAATCCAAAGAGTACCTCTTGTCTCAGCACCACGATTCAATAAAGATTTCCTAATTCTGCACGTTTGCAACTGCGGTAAAATAAGACCAGAATTGGCATACTACGGTCTTAAGCAGACTTTGTAGAACCTGTTTAAAAACTCCATATCTGTCCTTCCACAGGCGAGGTCTTCCTAAGCGCGTTCTCCAAGGCAGTCGTCCTGGACGTGTACTCGGACTTCATAAACAACTTCTCCGTTGCCATGGAGCTGGCCAAGATGGAGTCGAAGCGGAAGTCAGCGCTGGCGGACTTCTTCAAGGTGAAGCAGATCAGCGCGCACGACCGGCTCTCCTTTTTCGGCCTGATGGTGAAGCCGGTGCAGCGGTTTCCGCAGTTTATTATGTTTTTGCAGGTACGTACGCTTCTTTTCCCTCCAAGGCCGCGTTTCATAAAACTACAATTCATAATTTATTATGGCAATCGATGTACATTGCGTAGCACAGTCTTGTCATAAGCAGCCTATATACGTCCCACTGTAGGGTACAGGCCTTCTCTCAGAGAGAGAGTATGGGCCTAATCACCACGCGTGCCCACCGCGGATTGGCGATTTCAAGCGCTGAGGTACGTAATATGAGGTATGTATATAGCTCACTCAGCTTTCCTCACGATGTTTTCCTTCACAGTTAGCGAGTGGTATTGCTAAAAAAACTTCACAAATGTACATAACTTAGAAAACAAAGTCATAGGCTCCCAATGGGAATCGAACCTGGGTCTCTCGCTTCCGATTCCAATGTTCTACCCACTAGGCTACCACCGCTCACAGCACCGTTCCCGCAGCACAGTCTTCCTACTTGTTATTCTGTGGGTTAATCGGCTTTGCAATCGAATTGTCATAGTAAATCACTGAGGTTACTTCTATGAAATAGGGCCCTGGCATTAATTCTGTTGTCGGTACTAATCCCAATATTGCCACTGCTGGCCACTGCCACGGTGGTATTACTGGTAATATGAACCACTATTGCTATTGGGACAACTCCGAAGAGTCAAAGACAACTAACAAATCAACACACTGACTTAACTTACCTACACAGAATTTAATTTCTTATTTCATGTAAATATTTATTACATATTGTTCAGGACTCATAAGAAGGCTCAAGGTCACGCAACGAGCTATGGAAAGGGCTATGCTCCGAATTTCTCTACGAGATCGAATCAGAAATGATTATATCCGTAGACGAACGAAAGTCGTCGACATAGCCCAGCGGATTAGTAAGTTAAAGTGGCAGTGGGCGGGGCACATAGCACGCAGAACTGATGGCCGATGGGGCCGAAAAGTTCTCGAATGGAGACCACATATCGGCAAGCGCAGCGTTGGACGACCAGCCACAAGATGGACAGATGACCTCATCCAAGTGGCAGGAAGGCACTGGATGCAGGCCGCTTCCAACCGGTCTTTTTGGAAATCCATGGAGGAGGCCTATGTCCAGCAGTGGACTTTCTTGTGGCTGAATGATGATGATGATGATTGTTCAGGAAACATGTAAATATTTATTGCATATTCTTGAGGGAAAACTACTAAAAAGCAAAGGTTTTTCCCACACTAAGTGGAGAATTGACACACTCAATGTAAAACTAAAGCATTTTCGGTTTGGCATTGGCAAATTAGTAATTCAATTCACCAATATAAAACCGCATATCTAAACGGAAAACGTTTAACAACTCATGTGTCTGTGGCTTAGTACTTTTCATTGCGCAAAGCTTAGCTCATTGCGGTGACAAGTACTTCTTAATACATATTCAGTCGATACCCAGTTGACTCTTATAATCTGCTTTATAAGGCCGACTCTCGAACAAAATCCAGATCCAATAATCGTAGACCATACTCCAGTGACGCCCACGCCTCCATTGAAATGGGATTAGAGAAATAGTACTGTTGGATTTATGGGCGGCCTTGGCGAATTGTTGGTATATATATACTATTAGAACGCCATGTGGCGCCGGATTAAGATTAGCGTCCCTCCATTTCCTCCCGTGGATGTCGTAGAAGGCGACTAAGAAAATACATTACCAGGAGGCGGGCAGCAGCTTCTTTCTGAGATTCCAGCCAAATACTGCGATCGCCGACCCGCCTGCCAAGCGTGGCGATTATGGCAAAACCCCTCATGGTTATGAAAACCATGAGGGAGGCCTATGTCCTGCAGTGGGCGTCGAGTGGCTGGTGATGATGATAGATTTTTTTTATTTATTTGATCAGTTTACATGCACGATTCTTATATTTAATTGTCGCCAAATTGCAACAGCAATTTGTAGGCGGCTCCCTCTTTTACATTTTTTTTTTGCACATTCTAATCATAAATATTATATTACAGTATGCAAATGCTGTCTCGGCACGATTGATACAAATTGGTGCCGAATGTTGTTGACATCTACCCACGAATGGGGCTAGACCACATGACCAAAAGAATGGCACAGCCCACTACAAAATTTTTGTTTATTAGTGTTACTAACATGGTTTTTAAGTCACCATTGTTACTATATGGGTATTGCCTGAAATGAAGAATTTTTATTTTATTACTACTATCTGCAACAGCGGTGGTAGCGCGGCGGTAGAACGCCGGCTTCACATTCGGAAGCTCGTGGGTTCTAATCCCGGCATGTACCAATGACTTTGTTTTCTAAGTTACTAAACTATCGTGAGGAAACCCTGGTGTCTGAGATGTTTACATACGTCAGCGCTTGCTGCGTACAATGGCCCATCTATAAAGCTTAGTAAGGAAATCTCTGGTCTAACTAGAACTACTATCTACAACGGATTCTTGAAATAACGCAAACCCTGAATACAGTTTCTTTGCTATAATTAAACCACTTCCAATGGAAGTTTTCTTTTTTTTATTATCATACAGATTGAAGAGTGACCGCGTTCAATTTCAAGAAGGTATGATAAATGAAAAAAATTAGTTGGGACTTCGAACTTGTGGTTTAATACTTACTGAAGAAACAGATTTCAGGTTTTGCGTTATTTCAATAACATATTGTATATTTAGACATGAACGGAGGAACTCCAATGGCTTGCAACATTCCTCCAAGCGGTGGTAGCCTAGTGGGTAGAACATTGGACTCGGAAGCGGGAGACCCAGGTTCGATTCCCAGTGCGGGCATGTAACCTATGACTTTTCTTTCTAAGTTAGGTATGTACATATTTTGTGAAGTTATAGTAGCAATACCACTCGCTAACGCTGAAGGAAAACATCGTGAGGAAACCTGGGTGTCTGAGCTATTCACATATCTCAGCGCTTGAAATCGCCAATCCGCGGTGGGCACCCGTGGTGAATAAGCCCATACTCTCTCTGAGAGAAGGCCTGTGCCCTACAGTGGGACGTATATAGGCTGCTTATATATTCCTCCAATACGAACATGCCAATATTTTCATTAAGCTCTAAATTCTGACTAATAAAACAATTGTTGCAGGACCTACTGAAGCACACGCCTCCAGGCCACTCGGACCGAGTGGCGCTGCAGCGTGCCCTCACGAGGCTAGAGGCGTTGGCTGAGGCGTTGAACGAGCGGAAAAGAGACGCTGAGAGAACTCAGGTAGCCTTTGTGGTTATTTCAAACACACATACACAGCAGCGAATGCAGCTAACTACCAAAGTCCAAAGTTCGTTCAGATGTTCTGCTCATTAGCGTAGTTAGGGCAGGAGTGGGGTGGACCGTGCCCACCGAGATGGTTTATAATGCCTACCCCATGTTGCGCAGTAATCCAACATCCTGGGCTGGGCATTAAACCATGCATGAATTGGGGTATAACACTATCATTTAAAGAAAGGGACTACTATGGAAAACTATTTGCGTCTCGCTATTTGGATATTGCCGTCTATATTGTGTGAGCGAGAAGGAAGTTATTCAGTCGCTTTGTGTGGCAGGCCTTCGCTTCTTAAGGACAAGGAAATAGACCCCCCTTTTGAAAATTACCCTAGCTACGCTAATGTGTATGGCCTGGCGTTTTTGCTGTCAATTGAGCCATTGAAGGAAATATGCTCGACAGCGAGATTTATTAACTTTAAAATGTTCCGCAACATTCAGAGCAAAAACGTCGAGCATTTACGTGTGGGAATAAGCATTATGCACACGGGCTCAATAAGGTGATAAATTGTACGTCGTCCAACTATAATTAGCTCAGACTAATGGGACAACACTTGTGTAAATCATTTGTTTACAACATGCAACAGTATTCATAATGAAATTTTAATTTGGAACAAACGTAATATCTGCGTTTTCGGATGGGATCCGATTGCTTTTTGTTTTATCGAAACGGTCGACATCTTTGCGTTTTCTAGTTTTATCATGCTAGTGAGATCTTCTTTTTTAGCGTTTCGTACCTCAAAACGATTCTCTATGGGGTCCGTTAAGACTATAATATGCTAACCAGATTTTGAAACTCGTTGTTAGCTACAGCCCAGAACCTGGTGCCAAGAACCTACGTGCTAAATTTTTGTTATGCCAAAAACGGCTGTTTTTAGCGGAAATCGAGTAAGTCGAAATCGATTTCAGTCCTCGGTTATTGACCTTAGGTAAAAATAACTATCGCCGTTATTGAGATTTAAGATGATTCACTTTTTGAAACGTATTAATGATATTCTTTATGGCACAATAAAACATTTGTACATAGAGCTTAATACTAATAAGCATTTTCTTCCAGCTAACCTTTGGTGATGGGAATAATGGGATGGGGTAGTGCCAGATTATATTTATTGGGAAAATATATATATTTTTTAATTGGTGGCACTAGATAGCACCGGGGAGTCCCTTGAGGGGCTCCAGGGAGTAACACAAGCGCCACCATATCTTCTTTTCTTGTCATTATTAACTCTTTATTGCACAAAGACAGATCCTATCCGCAAAAAGTGTCTGTACAATCTGTACAAGTGATTTTTGGGAGAACATCAGCCTTAGCCGTCATATGTTTACCACCCAGGCCTTCCGAGCGGCTCTGCGGCGGTTGACGCGGGGCGGGGTTGCGGGCGCGGGCGGGGGTGGCACGGCGGCGCGGTTCGGTGCCGCCCGCCTCTTGGCTTCGAGGGCTGACAAGCGACATCTACTGCGGCAGGACGACTTGGTGCAGCTGGTGAGTGGAGAATGAGATAGTTTCAACGACTATTTAATTTTTAACTTAATGCCGGAATTGTTTTTTTTGTCGCGAGAGTCCGACCGGGTTTCTTTCTTATCCGAAGAGCTTAATCATATTGAGTGTAAACGGCTCGTCTCTGTAGCTCTTACGAAAGTTTTCGTTTCAAGATTATTGGTCTGTTCTTCCAAGGGGTCGGATGTGGAAATCTGACATCATAAAATTTTTACGTAGGTAAATTTACTGCACTGTTATGGATGTAACAACATCTATGTTCAACTTGTTAGATTATGACCTTGAAAAGAACAATTAAAAACCATTGCCGTGGTGGTCCGATCGGTACCTGTAGAATTCTACAGGTTAAATTGTATCGTGAGGCACACTGAACCACTGTGGTCCCCACGTCAACTCGTAACAACATCTATGTTCTACTTGTTACGTTCAGCATCTATGCTACTTTGACTCGTTTTGTTGTTTGAATGCAGCCAACTTCGAGAAAGCGGTCACTCGTCGAATCCAACTCGGATGGGCAGCGTTCCGGAAACTAAAACACATTTTCGCGTCCAAAATACCTCAGTGTCTCAAGACAAAGGTGTATACTTATGGATGTGAGGCCTGGGGCCTCATAAGAAGGCTTAAGGTCGCCCAACGAGCAATGGAGAGAGCTATGTTAGGAGTTTCACTGCGTGGTCGAATCAGGATTGATCCGCAGAAGAACCCAAGTTACTGATATAGTTCGAAAAATTACTCAGTTCAAGTGGCAGTGGGCGGGGCACATAGCTCTGAGAACTGATGGCCGTTGGGGCGAAAAAGTTCTGACCTGGCGACCGCGTGGCGACGCAGCGTGGGAAGGCCCCCACCAGATGGTCTAACGACCTGGTTACGGTGGCGGGCCTATGTCCTGCTGTGGGCGTCAAATGGCTAATAATGATGATGAAACTGTTTCAGGAGTTCAACCAATGCGGAGCCATATCGAAGTGCAAGCCGCGCCGCCTGCTGCTGCTTAACGACCTAGTAGTGTGCGTGTCTGTGGGATGCGGCGGCGACGACGCCGAGCGGCTGGGGCTCAAGTGGGCGCAGCCGGTGCAGGATGTGGAAGTTCTGGACACTGGCACCTCGCCCACGCTAAGCCGGGTGCTTGCACAAGGTAAGCGTAGCAGAAAAATGGCATCAGTGGCGTGTAGTGAACAGACGCCTAGGTCAATCGCTAAATTGACTATGACGAACCTAACTTCGACTGTGTTAAAGCTATCTCCCGCTCAACGAAAAAGTGTGTGGAAGAGCCCACCGGCTAAGGCGGTGACGACGGTTGGGGCTAACCCCTTAACTGCCATCGCGGCCCATATTAAGTTGGAGAGAGATCTGACAGACTAGTGGTTAAGGCCTCTTCTACGCTCAGGTTGGGTGACCTATATCTGGGTTACAGAAAGAATGCATAACAGCTTTAAACGTAACTTTTAAGCAGTTTTAATCACATGATCTATCTCTTTTATTATGTATACCGGTGATTATTTTCTCTGTGGTATACCGATACAAGCAACACATTTCTAGTTTTATTTTTGACAAGCATTATTTAAACTTCATCGGCTTTTTTAGTGTGACTGAACTATAGCGGGTTGTCGTCTCAATGAACATAGAATACTCTTGGAATAGGGTACAAATATAATTACGAAGTCATTGTGCAGTGTAAGTGGCCAAGTGATTGCGTGATCGTGTTTTGATTGATTAAAACTCTTCTTTTTCTTCTTAACTGAATATGAGCGTAACACAATAAAATGGCCTCACTTTAGCATCGATTATTTGTGTCGAGAGTAGAGCAGATCTGCACAAGGCCAACAGGTTGCGTCGCAAGCTCGTGCATATCACTAGTAACAATGGATCAACACGTGTGAAGTACATACTTTGATACAAAGATATAAAGTAAATTTAGCACATCCAAAAACCCCTCTGCGAAACAACTTCGAGTGGGATTCCATTTACGGCAATCGGTTCCGGAACAACGTGGTCGTTGTACATGACTTTAGTTTTATCCAAATTCATCCATGGAGACCCATGCGACGAGAAGAATCATTCGCAAAACGGTGGGCAGTGACTGGAAAAGAAGAGCCGAAGATCGGGCTCAGTGGCGTGTCCTGAGAGAGGTCTATGTCCAGCAGTGGACTGACACCGGCTGATTATGATTATGATGAAAAACCCCTCTCATCCTGACGCTTTGTACAAACGCCTATCTCTTACAATTCTATACCACTCCAATCCCTTTTTGAAAAACCTGCTTCCCTCCCCAGGCATGAACCGCAGTGGCAGCCTCCGCTCCAACTCTTCGAACACGGGCCAATGGAACACCGCCACCGGGGATTCCCTCTGCAGCGAGATGTCTGCGCTAATGCACGACTACGAGACTGTCTCTCGGATGGCGGACCTCGCCGCGTCCCTCAAGGCGCCCGTCCCGCAGCTGGCGCCCGAAGTGTTCAAGTCGCTGATGCAGAATATACAGCGAAGTATACAGGTAAATTGAGACGCCGTATGCTCAAGCACAGGCTAAAAGAACACGTTCACCGGGCACTACCTTCGCATTGAAATGTTCGATTTAATGTAGGTGTATAAAAATGTTTTCCGGTTTTCGCCAATAACTAGCGTCCGAGGTGTTCAAATCACTGATGTGATACATACCGTATATTATGATACAGATATAAACAGAATAGTGGAGTATTCAGATAAAAGTTGACAGATCCTAACTTTAAGCTGAGCTACCCACACTTTTCCATAAATATCCGCATTAGTTTCTACTAATTTCTTCGTTAAACTGCTCACACGTTAACAAATCACATTTTACATCTTCAGGCATTTTTCTATTAGAGTATAGTCTGGGCTGAGCGTCGTAAGCCTGACGTCCACTAGAGCAGAGTCGAGCTGAAACGCATCGAATTTGTTCCGTGGACGATTCATTTCGAAACGTCGTCAACGGACGCATTTTCAGTTTCCCGAGCGAATATTTGCGACTCGTCTCGCCGCGACTAGTGTACGCCAGGCTTTACGGTGCCGCAATTGTGGTCTCATCTCGGACCGACTTTTCCACCACCTTCTTCCTCTACAGAAAAAAGACGACGAGATGGCCTGGGTGGACTCCTGTTGCCTCCAGCTGACCATCCGGGGCCGCGAAGAGCCGATCACGTTCCGAGCGGCCGAGCCGGGCGCCCGCCTCGCCTGGGCAACGGAGCTGAGACTGGCCCAACTAGCTCAAGCCTCGGCCAACTCGCCCGCATGGCGCCTAGCTGCCTCGCAGGCCGCGCCCGCGCACAAAATGCCGCTCTTTGTCGCTGCCACGCCCGTCTACTCCAGCAAGGTGCTCACTGAGGTTAGTATAGTCTATTCATCTTTACTTGTCCAATTTAGTAAACAAGATTCTACCCGCAAGGTATGACTTTTTAGTCGAAAACTGCCATATTCCCACAAATGAAGTGGGACACCATTTTGGATAACACGCTGCTATGTTTATAAACAAAGTGCACGAACTTGCAAGAAAATATCTAATTTCGGCATCAAATGTAAATTTTGAGGTTAGAATATTGTTTACTAAATTGGACAAGTAAGGATGAACAGACTATAAACACTTGTGAACGAAAAAATTACATTTCCTTTAGATTCCTATAGATATGTTACTGCAGTGGGCGTCAAATGGCTGATGATGATGATGACGACATTATTAGGCGTTACGAGCACCGTATGCCGGTCATAGTTTGACCGGCCATGTTCCCCATAGCCCCTAGAGACTTGAACCCCCGTCTGCCGGCAGGTCCGCTGCGGTTGCTTCTATACGTCGAGCGGCACGACGCGCGGCGCTTCGATGCGGCGCGCGCGGTCGCTGCTGTGGGTGTGCGCGGCCGGCGGCGGGGCCAGCCACGTGGCCGTGCTCACCCACCGCGCCGCCAAGCTCAAGACGCTCGTCACGCTCGATCTGCCCGACACCAAGGTAGGCCGACTCGTAGGCTTTTTTAGGGTTCCGTACCCATAAAGAGATAAGGGACCCTATTACTAAGACTCCCACTGTCTGTCACCGGGCTGTATCTCATTAACCATGATAGCTAGACAGTTGAAATTTTCACAGAAATGTTTTTATCTATCACTGCTTACATATTAAGCGGAAACGTTGATGAATTAAAGTAGTTAAATTGACTGACGATAGCCAAGCGTGGCGATTATGGCAAAGCCCTTCATGGTTAGAAAAACCATGAGGGACGCTTGTGTCCTGCAGTGGGCGTCGAGTGGCTGATGATGATGAACTATTTTATGTCTCGCTTCTTGTGTGCAATAAAGAATATTCTTATCTTAACTATGTACCGAAGTAGGCCGCCTACTCATCTGTGCAGCGTGGCGCTGAAACGTGCGGCGACGTACGATCCCGTACTGAGGATCTAATAGAATCTAATAATAAAGCCTGCCAGATAAAAAGTACCCGAAACCGGCGTGCGTGCATGCAACGACTAATGAATGTTGATGAAGCGAAAGATCTGTCAGGATCGTAGCAAGTGGCAGACCCTGGTCTCTGCCTACCCCTCCGGGATACAGGCGTGAGTTTATGTACGTATGTATGTATTGTATAATAATGCCTGCCTCGTTAGTCTAGCGGTATCACGTCATGATACCGCTAGACTAACTAACGTTACCATGCCGGAGGTTGTGGGCTCGGCTCCCATTTGGGGCTGCCGTCGTACATTTGTACCAATGGCCTCAGTCCGGATGTATTTCCGTGTTTGTGATGTCCTTGCCTGGTTACTTCCTAGTTTAGGACCAGGATAAGTGATTGTGTTGTGTGAAAATAATTATTATATTATTACTAGATGACCCCGTGAACTTCGTATCACCTACATCAATCTTTTTTTTTCTTATCACCGTTTAAACCTTCCCTGTACTTCCACAAATATTTAAAAAAAAATTGCCTAATCGATCCAGCCGTTCTCGAGTTTTAGCGAGACAAACGAACAGCAATTGATGTTTATATGTACGAAACAGTACATCAAGAAGGTGCACGTTGTAAAAAGGTTATTTTTATGTTAAAGAGTTGTCTTTGGTTAAATTTCACTTTGCATCTTCACCCAATACTAGAAGGTTGTGTCAGTCATTTTTCTATTTCTATAATAATTAATACAGTCCACTTATACAATAATTATTATGTTTGATTGCGACCCAAACATAATTTGTATAAATTATTATACTATATTATTATTAATAGAAAGAACAGTGCATCACCTATGAGTCTGTTAGAATAATTTTTATTATGGGACCACCACTGAAATCCAAAAAAAAATGTCTAGCGTTTGTATGAAACAGTTAAAACTATCATACCTTAACACAGGGTATCCTTGTTTGGGACCAGGTCAAGTGATTGTGTTGTGTGGAAGTTATTATCATAAATATTACCTATCATTAGCCAACTTGTATTCAAAGATGCCTTTCGCCGTATAATAAATAGGTTGTTGCCTCTCAATATTAATATTTTAATCTCAGATTTCCTTCAGCAACTTTCCATCATAAGCTGTCTAGAAGAAATTGCCTTTAGCAATAAGGCCGCCAATTGTACTATGTACCTTTGTAAATATTGTTTGTTTTCCCATGTACAATCAAAAATATTCTTATCTTCTCTCAGGTAACCTCCATGGAATATGCCAAAGGACTTAGACAAGTGACCACGCTGTGCGGCGACACAGTGTGGCTCGGCACCGAAGACAGGAAAATCATCATATTCTCCGGCTTAGAGCCAGAGAAGCAGGAGAAGCTCATAGAGGTCGCCACCGTGGCGCCCGTTACACAGATCCGCTACCACTGCGACTCCATGTTCGTCGGCCTCTCAAACGGTAGGGTTGCAGTCTACAGGCGAAATCATGACGACTCGTGGGCCTTAACCGAGCCTATAGCTATAGAGTTAGGAGACAAACCTGTCTACTGCGTCTTACCGGTGGACGGAATCGTCTACGCTACGTGCGGCCGACGCGTGTTCGCCATCAACGGGTTGACGGCGGAAATCATGAGAATATTAGAGTTGAAAGAAGAAGGAGGACGCTGTGTACGTTATCTAGCCCACTCAGGCGTTGGACTTTGGACCGCGTTTTCAGATTCTACCTATGTGAGTCTGTATCACGCTGAGACGTTTGAGCATCTGCAGAACATTGATTTCGCCGCTGACGTGGCAAAAACCATTGGCGCTAGGGAGGGAAGCAAGCCGGCCTACGTGTCAGCTTTGCTGGCCGGACAAGGGCTTCTATGGATTGGCACAACAGCTGGTGTTAGTGTGACTGTACCACTGCCGAAACTTGAGGGTCTGCCTTTGATAGGGGGTCACCTAGCGGTCTCGTATCACGCGCACGCGGGACCGGTGACGTTTCTGCTATCGTTACTGCCAGAATCTAGAGAAATCGATGTTAACTTGGTTCGCCGCAATCTTTCTAATGCTAGGACACTCGCAGGCACAACAACAGTACAAGAGTTCAAGGAAGAGTCAGAACACAAAGAGGATCTAGAAAAGCCGAAATTGGAAAGACGGATATCGGAGGAAAACAGTCCTTACAGACCACAGCGCGTGCAGTCGGCCCTTGTTCGGAGAAAGAAGCCCGGCGACGTTCGCTTGAGCAAAACACTACCTAAATGCGCTAACCTAAACGCTTGCGACGTATATGGACTATTCGGCGACCTCATGTTTGTAAAAGATTGCGTGGCGGAGTCCGACGTGAGCGGTTCAGGAGGCGAGTCCCTCAGGAGAAGTGATCCAGAACTAGCCGCGATCCCTTTCCGAGTGAGCACCTTAGACAGACGACTTCGCATGAGAGCGGGCCGTCCCAGAAGTCTCGACTTATCCAGCTGGTCTGTAGATTCGCGAGCATCAAGTCTGTGCACCTCATCTGGGAGTGAAGAGTCGATGGCGCTGCGCGGCGTATCCCGAACAAGCTCCGGCGCGTCAGGCGCCGCTAACTTGGCCCCTGTAGCCGTTAGCACCCCCGACTCCACGTCGAGCAAATCCAGTGCTTCCGATCACTCGACGGGCATCTCCCGCAGCAATTCGGCGAACGCTCCCGAGAGGAATGGGGCGAGCAAGAGCGCCGCGAGAAGTCTCAGAGGAGCCGACTACGTTGTCGGCGAAAGCTCTTCCAGACGGTCTGTGGTGACCGTGATGGCGGGACGGGGATACGTCGACTGGCGTCAAACTGCCGAAGCTTCTGAGAGGCCCGCCCCCGCAGCCGATCCCAACCCGAAAGACGCACATCTCGTACTATGGGAGATGCGCTTGTGACCTGCACGCACGTGCGGAACAATCGACGACAAAGCGAAGGACCAAATAATTAATGCTTGCATGACGATTAGAATCATAGAGTATTGTGGATACTCTCGACAACGGCAGATCTGAGATCATAGGTCTCCATATTTTGTGTCATATTTAAAATTGTAATTATGTTTACGCCTATAGATGTTTATATTAGAGACTAAAAATGTGCGCCGTGAACGCTCTTGTAAATTGTTAAGCTATTTAAATGTTATATGTATTTTCTATACAATATTGATCTATATAAAATATGCTACGATAGAAATGCAATACCCAGTCGCAACCGAGACATTAAGTTCACTATGGAAATAGATTTCCGTGAGTTTTGTGATAAGCTTTAAATTATTTTTCGAAGAAACGGCCTTACATTTACATTGGTTTAGTATAAATAAATAAGTGCTGGTGCATTCTTTTTGTGATTTATATACAGATGTTAACGATAACTTATTGTGTAAGGAGCTAATTATTAACCTTGCGCATAAAGGAACTTAGTCTTAGCCTTTGTTTTCTTTATGGAGTAACATTGTTTAAGGATTTTTATAACACGCGGTATGTTCAGCATTCAAATTGTTAAGACGAAAATCACAACCAAGTTTAAATGTAAATATTTTTACTATTCCAAATCACCAAGTTATTATTTGTTAAGAACCTATAGTGTTTGATTGTTACATCATTGATTAGATCCGACCCCGTGGGCTTATTTTGTCACCATTGTATTATCCAGTGCGTCAATGAGCATATAGCATTCGTTTAAGCTTTATTGTTAGACATTGCGTCGCTTTAAGAATTAGACTGATTTAGCTTAAGCGTTTATCTGTATGTTTTAGTTAAATTGTGTAGTGGTCTAAGACGAATTTACGACTTTGCGAACGACGAAACTTGTTACATAATACACATACAATTTACCGTTACTCACTCAGTTGACTATTTTGGTGTCACAAAGTTTGTCTTTTCTGTGTTAACTTCAAGCAGTAAAATTTGTTTCACATCTTTATTGCAAATGTATTAAGTTGTATTCTGTTGTGGACGAATTAAATATATTAATTTATAGGTATTTCGGTCAGTATACCTCATACAAAGAAGAACATGATTTTTTTGCAGTATGTATAAAACTATTATTTTACACAGTACATATCAACGGCAGTATTTGTTCAGAGTTGTAGCCAGTGGTCCGTGAGCTATATGCATCACAATGAAGTATTCAATGTGCCAAATTGTAAAATATCTGATTAATTACGTACTATTACTTTGTACAGAGAGTTTGTTAAATTACTGTACATAGTGAATACTGTTGTCAATTACTTTTGTGTATCTGTTATTTTTATACGAGAAATCAGTTTCTTTCTAAATCCATATCATCATGAATATTTCCCTTTATGTATTTCGGTTCCTTCCAGTTACCAGAACTGATTGTTACTGTTTACTAATTACCTCAAAATTCAAAACGCCACATGTTTATACCAATATGTATGTGTAAATAAATTAAGTTTATATACACCTGTAACTTCTGTCTTTCATTTCTTTTACGGTAATAAAAAGATTAACTCCTTCTAAAAATGATTCTATTTAATAGTTGTTAAAGTTACCTGCAGCATATTATTTGTTATTGTGGCAAGCAAAATTAATTTAATGCTGCAAAAACTGTCTGGAAATGTCCTATGGTATACCTGTAAATAAATACTTGTGATTAGCCTGGCGCGGTTACAGGATTTTGTTTTACAATTATTATTTTTTACCTTTATTTGACAACAAAGGACAAGATAAAAGGAGAGAGTGTAATTTTTGTGACGATATCATAATTTTGAAATTAAATTTTGAAACTAGCAGTTGTGGGAAACAATTGCCCAACCAATTTAGCAAACAAACGGCTATGAGTTAATGTTAACTTAATGTACCTAATTACCCAGTCTACTCCCCACCCCAGGATTTCTGCGTATAAGTATTGAGATTCACAGTTCTAGGCCATCGCTATTAAGGAGGCAGGCCCCTCTGGGAAATAAACCTACATTCGCCGATGTCCTACACGGGTAGTCAAACGAAAGTTCATTACCATTACGTCTTTTACAGTCCTTCAGTGCTTCGCCGAACTGCTCACACGCTTGTAGCTCCGGCACGCTAGTTGCGCACTGCAAAAACTGCGCTATTTCAAAGGCGCAAGGTCCAGTCGGCTGCGCCCCAGGATTATAATCCCTCGGTAGGGTTTCTTGGACCTGGTGTCGGTTTGGACCTCGGAACAAGCCGGTTATGGCCTCGCCAGCTATGTGGCCCTAAAATTAGTCAGAGTTTAGTGAAGACACTACTTACGTACTCGATGATTTTGCTAAACTGAAAATAGTCATCCAGTCGTTGCCAATATTAGACTCGCTTTGTTGAGCAAAAATATAATGGCAGGGATCACAAGGATGGACCACAAATAGACAGGTACACGGACAACAGACTGTAAGTATCTAGTTAGCTTAGCTATGTAAAGTGTTAAATCAGGAGCTTTATCAGGGTCTTTTTCTTAATCAGGGTCGTTCTTTAATTAATATAATAATTTTTAATTTTAGTTGAAAGTAGAGTGACCCATAATACATAATATATATCTAGGGGCACTTTTACCTAAATTCAAGAAGGCACAAACACTGATATTATGTATTAGAAAGATAAGTTGACATGCTTAGCAATTTTAAGCTCATCTCTCCACGTAGATAGAGCGAAATGGCTCGGACCCGCCTATTTAGACTCGATATAGCTAAGTATCTTTCCATTCCGACATGAGCATCCACTGGAATATCCATTTAATTTTTTCAGGAGGAAGGGGCGGACCCGGAAAAGCTATAATAATGTAACCTGCCACACTAAATTCCGAGGCGTGTAGCGGTATGCATACAGTAACCCAAAATACTGGGGTTTTCACCAGGGGCCTGTTTCATAGAATTGTAGAATCATGGTTTAGGTACTATGACAATTCGATGTACATTGCAAAGTCGGTCAACCCACAGATTAACAACTAGGAAGATTCGGCTACGCAATGTACAGTCACATCAACCTTTACACTTACGTTACTTACGACTTTGCAACAAAAATGTAAGGGTTGACCCCTGTCGACTGTAGCTCGGATTGTCATAATAAACTACTAATCGTAGTTTTATGAAACTCTGCCCAGTCCATTCTCTTGGTCTGGTGGTATCTCCAAAAAAGGGGTTCACAAGGCTTCAATCCTCACCACAGTGGTGCCGACAGTGACGCCCCCGGCGACGGCGGCGGCGTCGCGGAAGATGGACCGCCGCGGCATCGGCGTCACGATTACGGGGGGAGGGTGCGCCGGCGCATGGTTGTAGCCACGATAGCCGCTGAAACGTAAAGGAGTGTGTGGGAAAGAACTATGCCGCTTGTTTAAGTCAACGTGAAAAAATTGAAGCGGGCGGAAGCATAATTTCTCATCGACCATGCATTATCACCATTTCGTTGATATCCACTGTTGGACAACGGCCTAATCATGCAGCTAGTTGCTTCTACTCGCGCTGTTCTTCTCTACGTCTTTCCTGCTACCTTGATGATGTCAACGCGCAACCTGGTTGGTCGCTTCAACGTCCGAACCTTGGCTGCCAACTCCAATAACTTGCGACTCCTACTTTCGTCCTTTCCTAGACATACCTGACCCTTCTTGTAATTGTATCTTCGGTTACTTTAGTTCACCTCCTGATCTCGTTGGTGTTCTTCACACGATCTTTTATAGAAATACCCACCAAGCAAGCATCTCTGATCGATACAGTTAATTTTGTGGTGTGATTGTATAACTGTATTTGAGGAAAATGTTCTATCAATTTTCAATAAATATGGGAAATTTATTTCTTCACAAGGCTTAATTTGGGACTGGGCTTAGTAAAACCCTTAGTATTTTTGGATTACAAAATTCGATTTCTAACAGCAAAATATGAGGAAAAGAAAAACCACAAATTGGGTTTGGTTTTTTATTTTCTGTAATATGATACACAAAATTTCTTATTAAAATTAAACAGTTGAATAAGTAGTTTAACTATTAACAGTCTACACTTACAAAATGTAACATAATGTTAACAAAATTCACTAAAATTTATCTAATAATTATCTAATATCTTCAAGAAATTAAAAGAAACTATTTGGAAGTTTCTTGATTATTTAAACCAATGTTGCAAAAATAGTATAAAGTTTTGTAATACAACCAAGAAGTTTAAATTGTAAAAAATAAAAGTTCAAAAGCTCTTGGCCTATGGCAAACAGTTTAGACTCTGTTGTTGATCTTGCACTGACGCAGAGCCTCATTGAAGCCCTCACAGAGGGAGATGTCATGCTGTTGCTGGGCGCACTCAAGGAACTGCTTGATCTCCCAAGCGCATGGGCCCGAGGGCGGGCCGGGCTGCTCGTAGCCCGCACGGGCCGGCTGCTCAGCCACCTGCTGCTGCTGTGCAGGCTCGCTGCTGCCACCACTGAACATGCCTGTCAAGGCGTGCCCAGCTACGTGACCCTGTAATGGACAAACCGCTTGGTCATTGCCATAACTAGCTAGATATGGGTGCCGCGCTGGCGCGCCGCCGCCGCCAGTTTCCCAGCGCGGCGCGCCGAGCGAGAGGAAAGATCCAATGACTCTGTGTGATCGAGCTCGATGTAGACGTTTTTAAAGCCAAACTAGATAAACAATTACCATCATTGTAAAAAGAACATAGACTACCTGAGTTACAATATGATTTGAGTTTGCATGATCTCATGGAGCCAAAAATTATTTAAAGGCTTCAGCAGTACCTACTTTAGAAGGCTATTTTGTATTTGTAATGTTTTAAATATAAATTAATTACATATTTTGTAATTACATTATATTTCTGAGTAAAGTTCATTTAAGTGTTAATTTTATTGGTACTAACTAACATTTTAAGATAACAGTAATTTTTTTAGTTTTATTTTGTTTTCATATATTTGTTTTTAGAGGTTCTATTGTTAAGAGTCCACTGTCCGTCCATCTGTCGGTCGGTCACCAAGCTGTATCTTATGAACCGATTGTTGACAGTTGAAAAACAGAATAAAATAAATATTTAAGGGGGGCTAAAAGCAAGTGTTTCTGATCAACAAAGTAGGTCTAATTGTTTTTGAAGGTCACCCCGCCGATGGAGCCGCCACCGCCGACCGTTTACCCATCAGCGCTCATATCTATAACTAGCACATCTCTCTTTTTTCTTTTTGTTTTAAAAGGTTTTTTTTTCTGCATAATTATTGTCTTCTTTCTTTCTTTGTAATTATCCCTGAACCCATCTATTGTTTCTTAACATGGCACAACTTTCATCTGCACTTGATGCAGAGATGTAATTTTTCCTACCTCTCCTGAGCAACTCTCTCATTGAGTCAAAAGTACCTCAGTGCAGTCATAGTTTTATGCCTGCCCTATAACTAGGCTTAAGGAACAAAAGAAAACAAAACGCTGCTGCATGAATCATCAATATACAAAAACATTGTGCAAACATGTTGACTGAGAGTCAGATGATTTCTAAAGATTGTGATGTCACAGTCAGACCATATTCTGAATTGGCACAAAGCCAGATTAATCAAACAAGGAATAATCCAGGTATTGCCTAGTGTTTCACAAGAAACTGCTAGTGTTGCATGTAGAGGATTCTGTCTAGATGGGTAATTGAGGTTCGGGCGAGTGTTTACGTAATAAGTAAATTGCGCACCACAGCCGACCCGACGGCCACGCCACCCGCGGTCGCCGCCATCTGACCGAAGAGGGAAGGTTGCTGGGGCTGGGCCATAGCCGGGGCCGGCGCGGAAGGTGGAGCAGCCATAGGAACATTGCGGCTAGGAGGAGCAGGCGCCGCTGCCCTAAAAGATAACGCACAGAGGTTATATCACGTCACTTCAAAAGAACAAAAAACCACGCAAATTATAAATACCTGCGGGGCGCCGGTGGTGGGCTAGCAGAGCGTCCACGTCTAGGCATAATTGCAATTTGTAAACACAGTTATTTCACAAGAGATCGATTAAAATTGTCGAGTCTTTTCTTACGCCAGCGCCAACTTGAATTGAGATTGACCACAGCACGAGCACACAGTACAATAGTACATTGACGTGACACTGACATTTAAAAGACCGAATGAAATGATTCTAGAAAGTTTCAATTTCGAACATTAGCTCTCCCTTTCTTATAGAATAAAGTAGAGAGAGACTGTTGTGTGTTGCTAACAAAAAAAATTTACTTCGTTCATTCTTGAAATGTGTGTTCAGTTCAGACAGAGATGATTACTCGACGCGCCTGGTTACTACCAAATGCGAAGCAAGTGTAAATTATTAAAGTACTTAGTATGTAACCATTTTTAGGGTTCTGTAGTCAACAAGGAACCCTTATAGTTTCACCATAACCGTCCGTCTGTCTGTCTGTCCGCTCAGCACAACACTGTCTGTCCGCTACACCTAAATTAGGGATGCAATTTTTCTTTCCACAACGCCCTACAATGCTTCATAGAAAATATCAGGAGCATTAGTTTTCAGAATTCAGAAATATTGAAGAAATAAAATGCGATTTGAGGTTATGTTGAATCGTCTTTGACACTATAACCGGCAGTGGACTAACAATGGCTGATAACTAGACCACAAATCGAATTAATAATCAACTTATTCTTTAGATACTTTTGTTTTAGATCTGAAAAGTTCTATAATTTTAATTTTTTTAACATTTTGCGTGAAAAGAAACTAATTACAATACTTATGTCGCTTTGTATTTTATTTACCTTCAAAAAAACTATATAAAAATGTAGCTGAATGTAAAACATGCAAGAACAACCAAAAGCTGTTTTTCCCACAAGGCAAGAGCAGTAATATTAGGATATGTCGCCTAACTACAACTGTTACTTACGTTTTCGTTTCATTTACTAAAATATAAATATAGGTAATGAAATCGCCCAAGATATTCTACATAATTATTCACTTTTGAGCAGATATTCTCCATCATACGAAAGATCTTTTATTACCGGATAGTATTTATTTAAGAGCACAGCAATGTTAAAATCATCCATTTTATTTGACACAGTTGATAATATTCTGCTAAGCCTGCAGATTCTTGCGTAAGATGCGCGAGTGCATAAACGAACGAATGTCTTAAGAAAGACATAACCTTTATAAGTTTAAACACATTTTTTTGATGGAGGGCGTGTCAATATTGGAACATTAACTACTGGGCACGTGATCTTTTTGTTTTGTCTGTCTAACAAAATTGCTGGAGATGATGTTCTATAATAAGTGAGGTCGCGGCCATTTAGCTATTTTTTAAACGATTGTTTGCGGCTACATAGAAATGTCCGAGATTTTTTCTTAATCGTGGATTATTATATTTTTCGGTCGGAAGTTCCAATTTAATATTTTAGTTTTGGTAAACTAATTCTCCAAATGCCAAAAATATGGAAAGCTATTAAAATTATATTTTTATTTTACAATTCAGATGTTATCATACTTTCTGAGACATTCTATTTTTAGAGTAGGTACTGTAAATGGTCAAACTCCTTAATTAAAAATCATTTTGATGAAGTTGTTAGAACACTAAGGCAGGTAAAAAACTCCTTCTACGGAACCCTACACGGTACGAGACCCAACATGCACTTGGCCGGTTTTATTACTAGACATTTTTTTTTACATTCATAATACTCAAGAGGTTCGTTTCCTTTTAAGTTATTTGTTGCGATAAGTTTTTATTGTTTAGTATGTTTGTGTTTTGTAAGTCTATATTTTTGTAATAGTAATAATTTTATAAAGCAAAAACATAGTAGGTACTTCAATGTAGGTACTTACTATAATGTTTACAATAGGATTTTCACTTAAATAAAGGAGAATGATCAATTTACTAAAGGAGTTAGTCTATTTTTCTATTTTCGCGCATTGATGAAACCAACGGGAAACTATAAGAAATTAGCTCTGGATTATGCAGGAAAAATATTATGAAAATATTAGATGGGAGTTTCGAGTAATCTTAATTTTGAGCCCATGTTTTTAGGTTATGACAACTTTGGTGGTTTGGTGTTATTTTGGGTAGGCATTGGCACCTAGTCAGTTTGAATTATAAACATAGGTAGGTATAGTTAGTTAGTGCTAAGTAATAATTCTGTATAAAATACAAAATATATATGACTATATCGCTGCAAAAAGTCGCAGTGTTTAATTAGCCTAATGGGGGACAAAGATATAATTTCTGATAAATAAGCACAAACAGTCTTTGGTCCTGCGCACAATTGAGACAAGACTATCCTAAGCCCACAATGGCGGTTTATTTTAGTTATTTATTCCACATATTGTTCATACATCATCATCATCATCATTTCAGCCATTGGACGTCCACTGCTGGACAAAAGCCTCCCCCACGATTTCCAGAAGGGCCGGTTGGATTATTCATGCACATGGTCATTTTAACAATAAACTACACTAATAAAACAGTATAAAATCCACTGGAATCAATTTGCAAAAATAAAAGCGTAATAAAACCGCTCCTTTGAATTCCCGTTAAAAACTCCCCGTTTGCAGTTTGCACTTTCGCATTTTATGTATGTACACGATTTGCGATTTTTGCAATAATGTAATCTAATCTGTGTTTGTAATCTGTGTTGACTGACTGAAGTATTTTAGTTATACAATCAATACAGATATTTTTTATTATTACTTTTAAACCCCTGATTCTTTTAATTTATCAAATAGAACTATAAAATAATTTTTCAAAACAAACATTTTGAGGTATAAATGCTTAAAGCGCAACATAGACTGTTTTTGATCATTCTCCTTTTAGCTTCAGATGCTGTGCTAGGCCAAAACATGGTCTCTATTTATTTATAAAGGTGATCACTTTTGTAGTTAACTTAAATTTTATTATGTTTATTACATGAGAATGAATACCTACTGAGATATTAAAAAAAACCGGTCAAGTGCGAGTCGGACTCGCACACCGCGGGTTCCGTACTCGCGCTTGGCCGTTTTTTATTATTTGTCATTAGGATACATAATGCGTCCCACAATCAGGCCAAGTTTAATGCCTGTACCTATTACCATTTTCACAAATAGATAAATAAAAATAAAAAAAACTAGTCAAGTGCGAGTCTGACTCGCGCACGAAGGGTTCCGTATCATTATCTATACAATATTAGACACTAAGATCGAGAAAAACCAATAGAATATCTCTTTTGTTGTATGGGAGCCCCCTTAAATATTTATTTTATTTTAATTTCATTATTTATTTTTAAAGCGAAGATAAAAGCGATATTCTGTGAATATTTGAAGCGTCTACCTGTTGCCGTTATTAATATCGAGCAAAAAAAGGCAAAAAATTACGTTTTTTGTATGGAAGCCCGCCTTTCCCGATTCCTGGACTATTTATAATGCTTACATATTATAAATACAATTTTATTTATGATTTAATTACCAATGTATAGTTTCAGATTTTTCCCTGTACTTGTGGTATAAGACGATAGCACTTGACAAATTTTATAGTTCTAGATCAACGGTACATTGTCGAAATATAAGTTTTTTGCGGTATAAACGGCCGTACCATTTTTTAAGTTAACTTAGAAGTTTGATTATTCGCAGCTTCAGGGAACTGTAGATCTGAGTATAATAATGGTTTTAATTTTAATTCGATACCTTCAAGCGTTCCCAAGATAGACGGATGGACGGATGGATGACAAAGTGATCCTATATGGGTTCCTTTTTATTCCTTTTGAAGTACTTAACCCTAAAAACTGCGAATAAACATGTTTTTTGCATGGAGACTACCCTTATTTTTTTATATTTTGAAAATTTTTTTTGTTAGGTAATTTTCCGTAATGAAATAATAACACATTCTGTGAACATTTCAACTACCTATTACGGTTCCAAAAAGCCGAAGCCGTTTAAAGGTCGGATGGACAGACAGACAGCGGAGGCAGAGCAATAGAGTCCTGTTTAGCACTCTTTGGGTACGGAACCCTCAAAAGCAAAGCAGAAATATAGAGTTAGTGTGTTTACCTCTCTGTGCGTGATAAATGCGTATGCGTGTGTAGGTGATGTTACTTTTTTTAACTTAATACGATTAGTTCAATTTCATTTTCAATTCTCTCACGCCGAGTCGATCAAGTTTCTTCAAAAGGGGTAGGACAGAGACCGTATCAGATACTTTCGCTAAATTTTCGTTAATTTATGCACAGTGTCTTTGGCACATTTTCCTTTTCTGAATTCAAATTGATTTACTGACAATTATTTGTTGTGTCTAATTGTGGATACGATCTCTGTCTCCGCTCCTGAAAATAGGATTCTCTTTAAAACCTTGGGAAAACGCCAGTACTAATACAACTATTAAAAATATATAATTACTCGTGCAAAAATGAATGTTTTAATATCATTCAGGAGTCCGCTGAATATTTTATCAATTCTAACAGAACTGTTGTATTTTGACTAAACAAGTGAATACTATATAATATACGAGTATATTATACTATATAATATAATATACGAGTGAATTATTTCTGATTATATCGTTTACGAGTAGTACCGCATTATTAGATGCTTATTATTGCTTTTTTGCACAAGTTCGGCGAGATTCTCTCCTACATTTAGGGTGTCTTTAGGTGTTATGGTTTTAGTACGAGATTTATTTTGGGTCTAATTCTTACAATCTTGAGAATATGTCATATATGAAAAAAACAAATGTACAATATCAATATAAAAAACAATACCCCCCAAAAGTAGATAAGAGTTTTACTTAAGAGTTTTTGCGATGTCTTTTTTATTTTTGAGGTGTTTGTGATATCTTTAATTGCTTTCCACATTTTCGTACGATGGTTCCCCGTTTTACTTATTTGTTTCCTTTCATAACTTCTTTTTAGTTTTTTTAGAAGAGAATTGCTGTAGTTTCTGTATCTGGTATAGGTTAATTTTATGATTTTGTTATTAAGAGAGCGCTTTTGCTTTTTGTGTAGCTGATACCTACTTAAAGCTACAATTCTTAAAGCTACGATTGTGTAGCTGATACATACTTATAGCTACTCTTATCAGTGATTCATTCAGAGTTCGGAATGAATGAATGAATCACTGATAAGAGATTATTTTACCAAAGAAAAACAGTACAAAAAAAATTGAAACAAGTTCAATATTATACACTTAAAACAATGCTACCTAGCCCTGGGGCGCTACCACGTAAATCATCCACTGTATGGAGACGTCTGATTTAATTGAGTATTTAATCTACTCCGATCTGTCAAATCTATACATACATATAATAAATCTGTAAATTTTGTCTCTGTCTGACCTGTATGTTTGTCTCACTCTAATTCTTTGTGCGCGCATCTCGCAAAAACCACTTAAGATAATAAAATTTACCATGATTATAGCTCAGATTCCCGTGCAACGTAGGTATAGGCTATATAACATCACGCATAAATCAACAGGGGGCGAGAAAAACACTATAAATATCTTCATCAACTGGTTAATTGTATCCGACACTATAGAAAAATTAATACTCGATAACCTCTGAGCTTTCAGGGCCGAATTTCATAACTCTGCAATTTGTAGTTTATTATGACAATTTGAGGTACATTGCAGGTAGGTACAGGTTTGTTTTATTAATCATTCGGCTTTGCAATGTACATAAAATTTTCATCCTAATCATCATCATCAACCAGTTGACGCCCACTGCAGGGCACAGGCCTCCCTCGTGGTTTTCATAACCATGAGGGGTTTTGCGATAATCGCCATGCTTGGCAGGCGGGTTGGCGATCGCGGTATGCAGTTGGAATCTCAGGAAGACGCTGCTGCCCGCCTCCTGGTAATTTATTTCCTTAGTCGCCTTCTACGACATCCACGGAAGGAAATGGAGTGACGCTATTCTTAATCCGACGCCACACGAAAGTCCGGCGCCACACGAAAAAAAACATTTCATAGTAAACATAAATTTTAGTTTTATTAAACCGGCCCCAGGTAGTAGCTGAGTCAGTCGGTTGCTATGGCAACCTCTCACTGACGAGCCAGACGATATAGTTTCTTGTAAGTATATCTGTTAATTATCTTGATAACATGCGATACAAATAAATTTGTATGCACTTTTAAAATTAGTATGAAACATATTTAATAAGATAAAAGAAGTGACTGAACAATGAAATTGATTTTTTGAATAAAATCATCAGTAGTAAAAAATCTATGTAACCAACATAAAAACGCAAACATAACAAAAAAAAAACCTGATAGTTGCGTTCCGAAACATAATAAGATTCTGTGACAAGAATCATTATCTTTAGATTTAGATAATTATACTTAACACCATAAATAATCACACATAGTTTATATTTGCATACAGTATGAAAAATATTTTAATATCCTTTTTATTCGTTTATGTTAACGCTTGCACTCCTTTATCCTTACTTCCCCATTCCACCTCGGCCAAAACATACACCATCAAGTTTGAATCGCGCGCGCAACCAGATTGCTGCTGACATCTAGTTACATCCTGTTGCCGCCGCCTGCGCCGTGGCGCCACCATCAATGCGAGTCAAGAACGAATGGCGGCTGTGAAATAACCGGTGTGTCCCGTGTCGAAATTAAATATTTTGGACTGCCAATACTAAACAATAACGATCGAAACGGTGCGGATCAAAGGCCGGGGTAAGTCATCCTTCATCACCAACCTTTTCCTGTCGTTCCTCGTTATTGCAAGCTGTCTAGGGTATTTTATTTGTTTGGCACGTGAATTCAAAATTTTCTAATAGTAAACGCAATATTTAAAAACAAATTACAAGTCACGACAAGTCGTATCATAAAGTGGTCACTTCGAGCGCAAATTTCCTATGGGTATTTGGGTTCAAATTCATTCGAATACTCCAAAATACAATTCAGTTTCATAGCCATTTCTTACAGATATTTGGGTTCAAATTCATTAGAATACTCCAAACCAAAATACAGTTCAATCTCATAGTAAAACTACCTACTTATAATAAGACTAACTTATACGATCATTCAGTTAAGTTATCAGTTTTGTGCTCATACAAATTTTAATACCAAATCGGTACGAGTTGATTTACCTACCTACATTGTTGCGTTAAATTGTGAATTATCGTAAACACAATTTCTACTTCTGTGTAAAGAATATCAATAATTATTGTAAAATGGTTAATTGAGATTGCTTATTTCTCGGAAAGAATACATATATCGTGAAATACAGATATTATATGATTTGTCGAAAGAGATTTCGAAAGATAAGAGTAAGATCGGTGCATTTAAATGTAGGTACAAACGAATTGAGTCGATTCGCACAGAGTTTATAGAGGTAATGAACGAGATAAATTTGTTGAAACTTGCGATCGATCCGAAACAAACTATCGATTACAAATCCGTAGAAGCTTTCGACATGTTGTACTACAGCGTTCAAGCCACAGCCGAGGATACCCTAGCGCCTTCACCACGGGCCGAGTTAACGGGCGCGGGTCCCGCGAACGATGCGCGGTCCGACGCTGGCCGCAAGCCGAGCGGACAAGCACGGTTGGCGCAGATTGAGTTGTGTAAATATGATGGAAATATAGAACTATGGCAAACGTTTTACGACACCTTTGTATCACTGGTACATGACAACAATAATTTAACGCCTATTGAAAAGTTTCATTATTTGTTGTCTTGTCTCTCGGGCTCGGCGTTGTCGGTAGTGAAGGGTATTCCAGTAACAGCGGATAATTATGGTATAGTTTTCGAAGCGCTTATAAATCGTTTCCAAAACAAGCGCATACTAGCTACCAACTACCTAGATAAGATATGTACCTACCCTCCTATGAAAGTGTGTAGTTTGAACGAGTTACGGAACATGACAAGTATACTATACGAATCGGCAAATGCCCTCAAGGCCACCAAAATTGAAAATCTGGGTGAATTCGTACTATTCCATTTAGCATCTCGTAATCTCGATTTGGACACTCGGAAACGTTTTGAATCTCAAAATAAAGAACCGATACCTACTTTCGAAAACTTATTGAAGTTCTTGCAAGATTATGTTAAAGTAATTGAGGCTAGCGAGTCATGTGTTTCATCCTATATGATTAATCAATAAAGACCGCAGCCGCGGCTACAAAACAACAGGAACATCGACATGCGCACGCGACCCAATAACAACAATCAACAATATCGGTCCGCGTATCCCGCGTCTTCACCGACTTACGCAGGGATGTACTCCGAGGCAGGGCCGCACTCTGAATACCTACCTTACTCCGGACCAGGGCCGTACTCTGAACCAGGGCCGTACTCCGAAACAGGCCCGTACTCCGAGACAGGGCCGTACTCCGAAACAGGGCCGTACTCTTACCCAGTACCGTACTTGAACATGGGGCACTATTCGGACTCGGGTCATTATTCGGAATCGGTTCCTTATTCGGACCTAGGAGGACCGTACTCGAACCCGGACGAGGAGCGTGCAATTACAGGGACGTATTCAGCGGCAGTTTTGTACAATCCCGCGAACAAGTTTCCCGATTGCGCTTGCTGCGGCTTCTCGCACCACCGAATTTACAAGTGCCCGTTATTTCATGCTTACAATGTAATGGGTCGTTTAAATGTAATTAAGAAAAAAAATCTTTGTTCAAATTGCTTACGCCCAAATCACAGTGCGGATAAATGCTTCTCTAAATCGAATTGCACCAAGTGCAATGCACGACATCACACTCTGTTGCATGAGCCCGTCAACGTTGCAGGCCCGGCTAGTAACATTAATGTTGAGTCACAGCAACCAGCGCCTGCAACCACTCCTGCTATTACTATGAGTTCGACAAGCACTAACACTAACGCGCACGTAGGGAGCGGTCGCGCCCTCGTCCTTCTGGGGACATGTACAGTCCGCGCGACGGGACCAAATGGCGACATGAATGTCCGAGCGTTAATTGATAGCGGAGCTCAAGACTGTTTCATAACCTCCACCTGCGCTCAGCGTCTAGGGCTACCGTTGCGTCGCTGTAATATTGCCGTCGCTGGGTTAGGTAATAACACAATACATCAAATAAAAGGTGTAACGTCGTGCACAATCCGACCACGGGATTCAGATAATCTGACCTTTGACATCTGCCCGATTGTTATGGATGCGATCACAAATCAGATGCCGACCGTTGAAGTACCTTCCAGCGTTCGGGACGCCTGCAAACATTTGATATTTGCCGACGAAGGGTTTGATAAACCTAACGACATTGAACTTCTTCTGGGTGCTGAATTATTCCACAACCTTTACGATGGGCAGCGTCTGGATCTAGGCCCGGGTCTACCTGCTGCGTTGCATAGCGTGTTCGGTTGGGTTATAACAGGTAAACTGGATCCGAATTGTCGACCACCATCAACCACTACCTCGCTACTAGTGTCTACACTTGGCCTCGAAAAGGTGATCAAGGGTTTTTGGGAAGTCGAAGAGCCGCCGTCCGCTACCGTCATTAACCCAGAGGACGAGAAATGTGAGCAGTTATATTCAAGTTTAGTGCAACGGAATCCCGATGGCAGGTATGTCGTTCCGATACTGCTCAAGGAGGCGTGCGGCGATCTTGGTGAATCGTATAACTCCTCATTGGGTCGGTTATTCAAGCTTGAGAAACGACTTTCCCATCAAGTGAAACTGAAGGAAGATTATGTAAACTTTATGCGCGAGTACTCCGATCTAGGTCATATGCAGCTAATGGACAAACCAGGAACTGGTGCCAATGTTATCCCGCATCATTGCGTGCTAAAGCCAGATAGTGCAACGACAAAACTGAGGGTAGTATTCGATTCCAGTGCGAAGACGTCAAATGGTACTGCACTCAATGAAATGGTTCACATAGGCCCGAAACTACAAAACGATATCGTAGATATTATCACTAAATTTCGAATTCCGAACGTTGTATTCACGGCAGATATCTCCAAAATGTACAGAAACATTGAACTTAGACCTGAAGATCGTAAATATCAGCATATTCTATGGCGGGATTCACCGGAGGATCCCGTTTGTGAGTTTGAGCTCACTACTGTCACGTATGGAGTGAGTAGTTCACCTTACCTGGCAATCCGTACGTTGCATCAGCTAGCGAGTGATCATGGCGCGCAATGGCCTCAGGCTGCTGCAATTGTGCGACAGGATACTTTTATGGACGACATCACAGCAGGAGCAACATGCGTAGAAGACGCAATAAAATTGAAGGATGATTTGATCAAACTTCTGAACTGTGCAAAGTTTGAACTAAGGAAGTGGAGCAGTAACTCAACTGAATTCCTCGCTGAACTACCAGTAGAACATTGCCAGATTCCAAAGGCGTTTTGTGACGAAAGTAATCAACACACGCTAAAAATCTTAGGAGTTCAGTGGGATCCAGTACATGATCTGTTCACTTACTCGTTGACCGAGCTGGACTCTAAATGTACTAAACGTGCAATATTGTCAAATATTGCCCGCATTTATGATCCGCTCGGATGGTTGACACCAGTGGTACTAATAGCCAAACTCCTCATTCAACAACTCTGGCGGCTTCAGTTAAATTGGGATGAAACCGCTCCCAATGAAGTTTCATTGCAATGGCAGCACTTTCGCTCGGAACTACAACATTTACGTGAAGTGCGAATCCCACGTCAAATGGTGACGTCCAATGCTACTAAATTCGAGCTTGTCGGGTTTTGTGATGGATCCACCAAGGGGTATGGCTGCTACATCTTCTTGCGCTCCTCAAGCAAATGTGCAACCTCTTCACGCGTGTTAATTGCAAAATCGAGGGTGGCTCCTTTGAAGTTTTTAACCGTCAACCGTCTTGAACTTCTTGGGGCCGGCCTACTAGCACGCGTCATGAAGCATATGTTTCAGCTGCTTCACCCGCAGATCCACATTGCTAAGATCACTGCGTTCACGGACAGTAACACTGTTCTAGCTTGGCTGAACACAGCACCATATAAATTGAAGACGTTCGTGTCGCATCGCGTAACTAAGATAACCGATGAAGTTAGTGTCCAAAATTGGTTCCACGTCTCTACGCACGATAACCCGGCTGACTTATGCAGTCGCGGTTAAGTTGTTCGCAGCTAGTTGCATCTCCGACCTGGTGGTTCGGCCCGCAATGGTTGTCTGCAGATTTTGATACCTGGCCTATTCAAAAGAAGCCATTGACATCAGACATCATACCTGAACTACGAACTGCAGCTCATATATCGCTACCTGCAGCGGACGCGCAAGAATCTAGCGTGATCACTAAGTTGCTGGAAAATCATTCCTCTTTATCCCGAGTCCAGCGCGTTCTAGCCTGGTGCTTACGTTTTGCTAACAATGCGAAAGGTTCCACCGTAGAAACCGTTGCCTCTGGACTAACAGTTGAGGAACTGGACACTGCACTTCTTAAACTAATTCAACACGAGCAAAATCTATTTTTTTCGGAAAATATCACTTCCATTAAATGCAGGGAGCCCTGTCAACGTTCCATACAAAAGCTGAATCCGTATGTTGACGAGGCTAATATCTTACGAGTGGGGGGGGCGATTGAGCAATGCTCATCTACCACAAACTGCGATACAACCCTTCCTGCTACCAAAGGGCTCTCGACTTTCACTTCTACTGGTCGACTATTTTCATAAGCTTTATTTGCATTGTGGTCCCCGTACTTTGCAGTCCCTAGTGCAAAGGAAGTTTTGGATTTTAGGAATTCGTAACTTGATTCGTTCTCGTTTGTCCAAATGTGTTACGTGTTTCAAGGTCAACCCAAGACCTTGTCAACCAATGATGGGTAATTTACCGTCGCCGAGAGTCCAACCTTCACGATGTTTTCAAAATATTGGAGTAGATTTTGCGGGGCCATTTATTGTGAAAGAAAGTCGTAGGCGAAATGCTCCCACCTACAAGGTATACGCTTGCGTGATGGTTTGCCTGGCGGTAAAGGCAATTCACCTTGAAATTGTTACGGACTTATCGACTCCTGCCTTTATCGCGGCGCTCGATAGATTCGTATCCCGCCGGGGATTATGTCAGCAAATTATCTCTGATTGCGGGACGAATTTTGTTGGGGCTAAGCGGTACCTTGCTGAGGTTCACCAATTTTTGTTAAATCACAAATCTGAAATGGACATAGACCTATCAAAGCGAGGCATAGTCTGGCACCTAAACCCCCCAACTGGCAGCCATTTTGGAGGAATATTTGAAAGTGGGGTACGATCCATGAAATATCACCTAAAACGCGTTATAGGGCTTCAAGTGCTGACTTACGAAGAACTGACAACGGTACTCTGCAAAATTGAGGCCGTTCTCAATTCTCGTCCCCTTTGTGTCATATCGACACAACCGGACGAAGTAGATGTCCTTTCGGCGGGACACTTTATAACTGGAGGTCCGTTGGTATCCTTGCCAGAACCTCCACTGCATGACGTGAATATTTCTCCGCGTGAGAGATGGCAGATGCTTCAGAAACTAACTCAAAGCTTCTGGCGTGTTTGGCAACGTGACTATCTTCATACGTTGCAGCAGCGGGTTAAGTGGTTCCATGGTCAGGCCAACCTTCAAGTTGGGGACGTCGTTATGATCATCGATCAAAATCTGCTTCCCCTGGAGTGGCGTTTCGGAAAAGTAATCGCTCTTCATCCTGGCTTGGACGGTGTGGTACGAGTGGTTACTGTTCGTACACAGAAGGGATGTTTTCGACGACCGGTCGCAAAACTCTGTCCATTGCCTCTTAACAATTAGCTTTTTTTTTTATTAAAGTTGCACATGAATACATGTATTCTCTCTTGTAAACTTAGTAATAAGTGAAAAAAAATTTTATTCATAGTAATATTAATAGTATTACTGTAAATAAGGTAAAATAAACGTAATAAAAATTAATTACAATAAGAACAGTTAAATGGCTTAAGTGAAATTAAGAACATCACTTATCTCTTGGTTGCATGAGCACAGAATTCGTTTAAACGTGGCACATAGCTATTATGTCAAACCCAAACTTGACCGTAATACTTATGTTCAGTGCATTCGTATTGTTTACTTTAATGTTACACTTATTCATGAAATCCCTTGAGTGATTTCAAGTGGGGGGTATGTTAACGCTTGCACTCCTTTATCCTTACTTCCCCATTCCACCTCGGCCAAAACATACACCATCAAGTTTGAATCGCGCGCGCAACCAGATTGCTGCTGACATCTAGTTACATCCTGTTGTCAAGAACGAATGGCGGCTGTGAAATAACCGGTGTGTCCCGTGTCGAAATTAAATATTTTGGACTGCCAATACTAAACAATAACGATCGAAACGGTGCGGATCAAAGGCCGGGGTAAGTCATCCTTCATCACCAACCTTTTCCTGTCGTTCCTCGTTATTGCAAGCTGTCTAGGGTATTTTATTTGTTTGGCACGTGAATTCAAAATTTTCTAATAGTAAACGCAATATTTAAAAACAAATTACAAGTCACGACAAGTCGCATCAGTTAAAATGCATTGTTTTTTCATTTTGATTTTTTTAGCACCAGACAAATGGGGGTCAAATCTTTACGTTTCGGATGTTGGCTATGTAATCTTTTTATTTCTGACACATAAAAAAAAGTTAAGGTCGAATGAGGCGGTATAGCCCTCAGATTCATTATTCCTCTGGCCTTTACGGAAAACAAATAAAACTACGTTTGCATGGCGAGTGAGCACAAAGATTTTTATAGAATCATCGTTGTTTGTCATAAAAATTACAAAATGTATAAACGTAGGCTAATTAATATGGTAAAACAACGTTTGCCGAGTCAGCTCGTACATACATATTTTGACTATTGGAGTCGTCAAAATGGTTAACCCGATAGATTGGACAGTTACGTGATAGAAGAGCAGAAATGGGTTTTAGGCCTGTATCTCAAATGGCAATTTTTTTTTAATGTTAATAAACGTGAACATGTACCATCACGGCAAGCGCTCATCATGGACTAAATGAGTTTCACCTGGCTGTAAGTCTTGCAAAAAAAATTTGTTTGAAATGTAGGGAACATAACATAGACTCGTAGAGGACATAAAAATCGTACCTAAGTAGGTAGTACATTAGTTACAGACCAGCGATATTTCAATACATACCCCCCACCGCCATAACCTCCTCCACCTCGACTACTTCCTCCACCACCACCACGACCACGAGATGGCATTGTCGCACTCAGATTTTTTTAGCCAGTTGATTTGTTTTTATATTTGCATTGCTGAATGGCGAAAAATATATTTAGCACTCAAAAAGGGAAATCATATTTTATGGAGTGATTTGTAATTTGTGTTTTTATTATTTTTTTTATGGAGTGAAGGACGGAATTTTATTCGTGTATGCTTGTCGTCAGTGACATGTTGTAGACCATAGATTAACAATAATGTAGCAAGATGTACACCTTTGATGTAGGTAGTGAATTTGAAATGAAAATTATTTTTTCATTCACTCATTCGTTCAACTCGACAGAAGAGGGTAACCCCAAATATGTCACGCGCGTGACGTTTTGACGTTTCGTTTGGCGGAAAAGACGGGTTTGCTCGCGGCTTTCGCGCGGCTTCGATTTATTTTCATTCAGTTATTTGTAACCGCGTGATCGTAGCCCTCGTGTATTGGATTCTACAATTAGTTTCGTACAATATTTTTAGTGAAGATGGACGACATGCAAGCCGGTCTGAATACAAACCTCTTCATAGTGGCAGGAGTAACTGTTGTAACATGTGTTTTAGTACATTTTCTGTACAAATTAGTCTTTAGGAGCAAGCAAAGCGAAGAGACATATGAAACCGAGAAAGATTCGGGTAAGGTTCATGTGATTAATTTTCTGTTCAAATACTAATAAGAGCCTTGGATTCTTATCACAAGATGTAGTAGCTTCAGACCGGTATTTTGCTCGGAACATTAGGAGCACATGGTGGCATGCATGCCTTCACCATGTGAGTCAGATCTGAACTTTTTGTGCGGCGTACGATTAACTGTAAATCTGTGTGGGGGAAGAATGCAGCCAGCATACTTCTCTGCAGCTACAAGCATACAGTTATCCATTTGCACAGTACCTATAATCCATTCACTTTCGTCTTGCTGTATGTAAATTGCAGCTAACTGTTGGTTACATCCTGTACATTCAGCAACCTCAGGGGATTCTGCGTTTAGCTTGATACTCATACTAATGGAGCATGCCTAAATTGTTACTAACTGTCTAAATTTCGATCCTGACATAGGTACGCACAAACTACTTCAAATGGATTTCCATGTGACGTTTGTTTTGTTTGTAAATTTAGGCACTTTGTATCAATTAATGTCACCAATTTCCATAAATAAGCCACCATAAACCACGTCACATGGATTTGCATGTGAAGTTTGTTTTGTTTGGAAAAGGCAATCAGTTACAATTCATGAGGCTTCTCTCATTTCCATCCTCACTTATGTATAAACAATTGGGATGGATTTCCATTGAAGTTTTGTCTGGAAATTTACACAGTTATTGACAATTCATGAGGCTTTTCTAATTTCCATCCTAACAAACAATTACAGATGGATTTCCATGTGAAGTTTTGTTTGGAAATTTTGGTAATCAGTAACAATTAATGAGGCTTCTCTAAATTCCATCTTAACATAATTATAAACATCTTTAGATGGATTCATATGTGAAGTTTTGCTTGGAAATTTAGGCAGTGATAACAATAATTTATTGGCAATTCATTAATATTAATTTTTAATGTGGCTACTCCGTGGTAGCTTTTTAGGCATGCTTTAATAACAAACCTAACTTGGGACTTGTGTTACATACAAAACAATTATAAAGAAAAATCCATCTAAATGGAAGTGGACAGTTATTTCTATTGTGAGAAGTTGGTAGGTAGATTTTTGGAAAATCTGTAACTGCAAACACTTTATTGTGAGTGAAAAATCTAAATAAATGGGCTCAGGTCACTCGAATTGAAGAGAATTTCATATTTAGCATATAAATGGTGGTATACTTTTGGTGTATTTACTGTTTGCCATCTCATGACATTCATGGCTTAATGATAATATCGTATTTAATTTTCTGCAGCAAAGCGACACATGGACACCTGAACAAATGTTGCTTAATGAAGTGTAAAAATCCAAAGTGTGCTCAATGTGAATGAGTCATTATGAGTATTATTTTTATAATAAATCCTGATGTAGGTAGATGCTTGGTCTTTGAATTTTTGAAAATCTGTGTAAAACAAAATTTTTAAATAACTAAAAGAAAAGGCTAAACTTACTCAGTTAAAACTAAGTAGTAAACATGTTTCCTAAAATATCTATTGGTGCCTACCTAAATATCCAAAATGCATTTAAATGCATTGTCCAACTTTCTTACTGAATAACAAATCAGGCAGAACAAAAGAAGACTCTTTGTTAACAAAACAACAAAAAATGAACACTTTCATTTCTCAGGTTGATGCTAAGTTTCAGTTTGAAAGTCTCCATCTCCAGTCTCTAGTCTCTATTGTGTAATAGAAATCTTTTGACTAAGTTTACTATTATTTTTATGAAACTTGCTACATTTGTCTTTTCTCTGAACGTAATCTAAGCAACTAACCATATCTTTGACTGCTAAATTAGGTTCAGAGTGAGTCAAATGACCGGGTCTAACAGATTAGAGCTGCAACCAAAACAAAGGCCTTTATATCAGTCCCTGGTGTATCAGTCCCCCATATGTTTTATTTCATACTTAATCTAACTAGAAAGGAGAGGAATATCTGCAGTGATATAATATTGCTAGTGGTTAAGGTTTAGGTTAGGTACAACAAAGTAGTAGATAGAATGGGAAAACCAAAGCTAAATTATATTTCCTCAACACAGTCTATTATCACCAATAAAATATAGGTAAATATAATAATTTGTTGAAACATCTTTTGTACTCAATATCTTAGATGAAATTTCACCATTGCAGTTAATTTCATGGATGTACACAGAAGTAAATATTTATTGAAGGCACTGTCCTTGGATTATGTTAATCATTCAAGGACGAAAGGAAATCATGGTTCACCTTAATTTTATTGTCATTTGTGGTAACATATTCCACTGTGTATACATTCCGTAATGATAATGAAGCGAAAGAGGTTTGTCAGAATCGTGGCAAGCCCTGCCTACCCCTCTGTAGTGATAGGCATGATAATACAGGCGTGAATTATGTATGTTTATATTCCACTGTGATTAATATTTTCAAATTAGCAGTGCTGAGTCTGGTGTCTCCATGCAATACATTTGGATAGAAGGGAAGTTTTAAGGGTTCCATACCGCAAAAGGAAAAACGGAATCCTTATAGGATCACTTTGTTGTCCGTCCGTCCGTCAGTTTCTCAAGACACTTTATCTTGGAAACGCGTGCAGGTATCGAGTTGAAATTAAAACCATATACTGAGGTCTACAGTCCCTTGAAGCTGTGAACAAATTCAAATTCCAAATGAACGTAAAAAAGTTACGGCCGTTTATGCCGCAAAAAACGTATATTTCGACACTCAAGGTAAACAAAATTTATAGGGTACTTTCCGTTGACCTAGAACTATGAAATTCGGCAAGTAATATCGTCCGTATACTACAAGTACGGGGAAAAATCTGAAAATTATACATTTGTAATTAAATCATAAAAAAATGGTCGTTAAAGTTCGGGAAAAGCTCAGAAAAACTGCGAGACCTACAAATTTGTACGGAACCCTCGGTGGGCGACTCCGACTCGCAGTTGTCCGGTTTTTATTTATTATTCTTATCGGTTGTCAAATGGCAACAGTGAAAATTATTACCATACAAAGGTTAACCATTATGCACCATTTTTGCACAACAAAGTTGAATAATAGCATCGTCGTTTAGACCTGCAAAAAATTTGTTAATGAAGCACAACATTTAGCACAAATAATTAAAAGAATGCTCGTCGAAACGGGAAACTCCAATGACGAACAAAAAACGTAACAAATATTTAACGCCAGTCATCTGATAGCTGACTTCCTCTGCCCTCGGCCACTACTAAATTCTTGATCACTTATAATTCTTCGGCGAATCCCTGACGTCATTATTGAGAACATCGATGCCACTGATTGGATGATTCATTAGTTGAGCCGATTACGCTATAAGCTTCGAGGAACCTTATATATCCTGTCGGTTTGATTTTCAAACATCCTCCAGACGCACTTTTTTTTAGGTAAACGGCCATGTTTGCCGAGGTTTGATTTTGAATAATCTCATCAAAGAAGATTCCAATTGGGAAGACTCCAAACACGTTGGGAATAGTAATCTATTCGTAAGTTTACGTTTCCGCTTACCAAGTCAGCCGTATACTTTTAAAACCGTGACCTCAGCTGATATGTTACAAGAAACAGGAATCACTACAGATGCAAAGCTTCTGTGGGGCTCATATATAATGGTAATAATTTGGCTCATAGACTGAGCTATGAGGCGTTTAATGCAGTAAGAATAATTACTACGATGTTTGAGTTTGAATTCATTTAGTGCCTTTGCCCACGTTCTTTCATGGCTAACCTCCTATTTATGAGATGAAACATCTTGAAAATTACTGGTGGTGAAACTGACTACTTGCGTACTTAAGACCGTTTGCTCCGTTGGCAACCCTTTCGCTCGCAAAGCCTAACATTTTTAGTAATTGTAAAATAATTAGATACCTTTGACTATCTCAATCAAAGTATATTAAAACTTAATTTTTTTTGTTATACCCATCTCAGATCACATTCGTCTGAAGTATAACTTATTATTTTACAATCATAAAATACTAGAATGTGCGAGCGAGAGACCAGAAGAAAGCAAAGCACTCTCTTAAGAAAATAATTATGCCAAAAATTTTACCGGATTTCCTCCATGGTAAAAACTGACCCTTTCTTTCCTAATTCGGCCGGTAATCCTTTAACACGCGACAACGCAACATTCCAGGTGAATCGAGAAGAGAAGAAGACAATGTGGAAAATGCGCCCACAGATGTACGACCGAGCGGTAAAAGCAAGAAGCGCGCCACGTGGAAGGGCAAGACTGAGTTTACACATCCCTGGCTGCTGAAAAGCCTCAAGGGACACCCGGGGACTGTCCTTCACATGGACTACTCCCCCAACGGGAAATTCATGGCCGCTACTTGCGATGGTGAGTGTCTTGCCTTTTCTGACGCACCGGGTTTTGATAGCTGTGCGATTGTCAAAGCTAAAGGTAGCTTGAGACGAGGCTAAATTTACTGCACTAACTAAGGTAGGCTAAATGAAATAACGGTTTGTTAGATGTTTACGCGTTGCGAGCTTTTTAGGCTCGTAATGACAGATTACAGGCCAAATGTTACGTGTGAAAAGTACTCTGTTACTTACTTTCTTGTTATTATTTAAAATTTGACGGGTCTAATTGTGATTGCTTATTAAGTAAACTTAATCGAGAAATAAATGTATACATATAACTGTATCAGTATCGCGAGTTATTAAAAATACTATTTACTTCCTAAGGCTCTACAACCCGGTGTGGGTCTTGGACTGTTGAATATTCTAATCTGTGTCTACAGTAATTAAGTGCAGTAAATTAAGCATCGATTAAAGTTACTTTTAGCCGTGCGCGCGTACATCTCACCGACGATGTTCATTTAGCATGATATTTTCACATAATTATTATGTTCGTCTTCACGTCGTTTCGCAAACGTCACTAGTTTTATGGTCGTTGTGGGATGTTAACGCTAATCGCCGGTAATCGTTCTCGACGCAACAAGTCTTTATCTCATATGCTGTTAGGCGTGATCGAACAAATAGAAAAAAATAATAATTTAGTTTTCAGTTTGTTTTTTCACGTCTCTAAAGTAGTGGTCACAAGTTACGAAACTGTATTCTTCACGTTTCTTTGACGTACAGAAGTATTCAATACTGTGTGATAAGTTGTGACACTATTGCTTAATGTCCATCGAGGTCTAAGGTTCATAATAATGGCGGTTGATGAGATAAATATTTACAATCGTTTAACAATACTCTTTTAACAATATAAAACCTAAATACCTATATGAAACTCGTCCAGGGCCTAGATTCTGTTAATGCATTGTAGTAACATGACAACTGCATGAACATGGCGGTTTTCATTTCATGGCTGCTTTAAGTCTACGCGGGCACACCCATCAAACCTTCTAGGCGTCAATGGTAAAACACGTCACGTGACCCGACCGTGTACCTGTCATTATACTACAATGCACTAACAGAATCGAGGCCCTGTTCTGCACAAAAAGTTTATCTTATCCGGATAAATTATTCTTTTGATCAATTTGAAATCACTGTATTTTGCAGATTCAATGTCAGTAGCATTAATAGTGCAGTTATAAATCCGTACTAAGCATTAAACTTGATGAGCTGTGTAACTACTTCGCATTATGACATTGATCGGATTTTGCGATAATTAATGCAGTAAAAGCAGTGAATTCGAATTTATAAAACCTAGTTAGCAGGTGAAACTCTGTCGTGACGTTTCCGTCTGAAGTAGTTTTGACAGTATGTAGTAAATCCAACTAGTTATACCCTATATGACTGCTTCGTCTGCTAACTAGACTCCGATTCTGGTAAATTGTAACGACTCAATAGAGCCCCTGATACAGCTGTTGATAGCACATTCTAATAAAAGGAGTAAAGTTTCTCTTGTCGCTGGAAGTTGCCAGAATAAGGAAACAGGGAAGCCTAGCGGCTCGTCCGCCCGAGGCCGCTGGTTTCAGTCCCATTCCGCCACGCCACTGTTATGTGTAATTTGGAGGTCCGCCGGTCGACGCCACGTCAAGGCAATGCTAGAAGACATCACCTTTATTTACCTCATTGAACAAAATACAAGAACACATTGCTCTCTGTCCTGTCCTCGGTAACAAAATAATGGACAGCGAACAGCGCTTCGTTCATCACGGAACTAGTCTTTCAAATTGTTCACGTACTGATTTAATGATAGTTGCTAAGGATACAGCATAAATATAAATAGAGCACATTTAGATACTGTTAGAGACTCGATAAAGCTATGGCCGATTAGATTGTGGCTACGAAGATTCAGCCCTCAGCCTAAAGATGGGATAAGAGATACTTCCTTGATGAGAGCATAGCGTCATCGGTCCAAAATAGGTACCTATGTAGGCTTCAAGCAAATGTAACGTACGTATGGTAATCATCGAGACCAAGAAAGTCTGCGTTGAAAACCGATTTACCGGTCCAGTAGGTGTAGGTACGGACCAGACAGACGACGGACTACGCTTAGTCCCGTAACGCGGAGAATTTGGTGTGATCGCGCGGATATCTGGGGGTCAATCACCTCGCCCAATTGTCTGCGACCTTGTTCTGGCCGCTTTGTTTACTGTTAACTAGGCCAAATATAAAACACATACGCGATTAACATGCCGATCTATTGTCGCGAAAAATACCTTTTGTTCCGCGATAAAAGAGTAGATCTGTGTTTCGAGGTTGATTTACATACGGTATTGTTGGCACAGGTAGATAGTAATAATGATATGTTTCCCGCGCGATTTCATGACCCACATTGGAACCTCTGATTCGCCTCCCGCGTCCACCTACAATGATTGTTTGTTATACAGGGTGGAAATATTGAGTGGGGTATAGTTTTATTGGACATTATTTGTAACTTTTGTAAGTATACTTTACTTTAACTTTTGTATGACTTTAACCTCGCCTTTTGCGGGTTTTTAACAATGATTTCTTTAGGAATATTTTTTTGTCTACAAATGCATGAAAATCTCGCCAGTTTATTTTTACGAAATATTAATCATAACGAAATATTCGCATGTTAGCTTGTCAGACGTACCCACCCTGTTTAGTGTAACGTCACTTCTTTTATGAAGACGCGAGCAATTCTGAACAGACGCAAACCTATTTTAGACAAATTATAATCTATTCGAATGGGCTGCCATACATACAATTCACGCATTTTAATACTTGCGTGACAAGGAACTAGTCAACTTAAGTGAATCATAATTCGTCGATACAATCACATCACAATCACGTATTTAAAACACATCTTGGATTGATTATAATCATGGATCGGTGTAATTGTCTGATTCCGCGATCAATGAAATTGTAAAACTTTTTGTGAGCGCAATTTATTTGCTTATCTTTATCGTAAGAGTTGTAGGCCTATTGCAAGATTGACGATACGGCAAAGTGTCTATCTTACTGATGACATTTTTACCAAATTTTCGTCTAATTAAGTTAACAATCACGAACATTCATTATTTCCCTAGAGGCAACTCATTTTTAGGGTTCTGTACCAGAAGGGTGCCAAACGGGACCCTATTACTATTACTTATTAAGACTTCACTGTCCGTCTGTTTGTCTGTCTGTCTGTCTGTCACCAGGCTGTATCTCATGATGATGTATTTGTGTTGCCGCTGTAACAACAAATACTAAAAACCGAATAAAATAAATATTTAAGGGGGCTCCCATACAACAAACGTAATTTTTTGCCGTTTTTTGCTCGATATTTATAACGGCAACAGGTAGACGCTTGCAATATTCACAGAATATTTAGTTCTATATTCGCCTCAAAAATAAACAATTAAATTAATATAAAATAAATATTTAAGGGGGGCTCCCATACAACAAACGTGATTTATTGCCGGTTTTTCCCGATCTTTGTGTCTAATGTTGTATAGATAATGGTACGGAACCCTTCGTGTGCGAGTCCGACTCGCACTTGGCCGGTTTTTTATTAGCACGATGTGTTAGCACGGCCCCATAATCGATCTTGATGTGGGAAGTAGCTCGTCCATTTACAGTTTAAACTATTACGGAAAGAGAAGTTAGGCGGGTTATATCTGGAACGGTTCATCAAATGAGGAAAACCACACCACCGCACTGTGGACCTTGTATTATTGCGAATTTTGTTAATAGTACAAAATCCAGAGTGCTCTTATCATTTTGTACACTTTGATCCGTGATGTTGCGGGTGCTGCCGTCTATCCATTCTTGATTTGACAAAGCGCTCGTGGTACTCATAAAGTGTTATGGCTGGGTACGCTTCTCCTGATGCCTCGCCATATCTCCATTGACATACTTAGGCTGTTATGGTCAATGGGGGTCTGTCCTCTAAAATATCCTTGATTTTTATCGCCGTCGCACAGTCCAACTTGCGGTAGGCTCCGGGCATGGTTGGCGGGAGTTGCGGCGAGGACGGCTGCCCTAGGTCGAGCGAAGGTCGGGCTTCACGCGTCATCGCATGTCGTCAACCCATCCGCTGTACGCGATTACCGTGACTTTGTAAGCGATACGTTGGTATGTTCAGTTTCTATAAATACACCGGGATCCGTTGGACGAGTACCTAAACTTACGCCTTGCCGTCACTTAGGTACCATTAGGTTAATTAGACTGGCCAAATGCAAGCGTGTCTTAGGTAAAAAAATACTTATCTGTAGATGGCATCTGAAAACGGGCCACCGCCAATCCGAATAAACTATGTTGTATACACTCGCCTGGACTACTGATATATAGATACAGAACACAACTATGAGTTATTGCACAACTAGGAGAAAGAAATACAAAGGTTTCCTATATATAAGTGACGTGAAGCGATAATAATTTTTCGCATTATCGCTTTATAAATTTTCGCATTATTTTTCGTATTTTCTATGTGATAATAAATATTTTTAGGTCTTTTTTATTTTATTTCTGAAAAGTATTTTTATTTATGAAAAGGAATGAAAACGCATTGTTAAAATGAGGGTTTCACTTTAAAATTTAATGTGATTTTTCTTTTAGCTACCGGCCGTACTTTATTTAAGTCTGGGATTTCCGTCATTACCCCTAAATCAGGTGTTTTCAAATATATTTTACCCTGTAATAAACATAAACAACATAAACATTTACATACAGGCACATACATTGCTTCTGGCCCCACACTAGGATACCCTGTGTCGTGAGAACCAGAAACAACAACATCACAAACATGTTAACATCCAAGACATGGGTTGAAAATGTCAAAAAATATATATTACTTTTTAATGTCCGTCATTATTTTGATCATTTTGTTAAACTTTATTGCATAAAAAAATCGCTAATATGAGTCTAAATTATAATTAGATATGGTTTTATTTGAGCTGTATTGAGTTTTGGATAAAAAAAAATATTCCAAAACGACTATTACTGAATGGGTTAGTGACGTCGGTCTTCAAAATTCTATTAATAGGATTTGTATTTCTGTATTTCAGAAATGCCTACTTTTCCGTCAACTATTCGCTCGCGCTGCGCAATAAGTCCCACAAATATCCATGCGCTTGGAGAATCCGGCCTTAAGATACTTGATAAGAGGTTTTTAAAAAACCGGTCTTCCTAAAATCTTGTTTTACCGTTTTTCTTAGAACCGGTTTGCAACACTGGTGTGGATACTCATGCGATGATGTTCATGGAGAAACTACTGTGACGATTTTATAAAGATATCAAGATTAACTGTGGCCTTTACATCTACGTAATGAGATGATTTATACAGCGTCTTGAGGCACCTTTCTCTCACACTAGATGGGTGAAGGGACCACTTGGACTCTGCAGTGTGCTACAGTGCCTGGGACATTGTTTTTTAGATGGAGTAGGCTTGCCCAGCCGCATCTACACCATTCTGACAGCTTAGTCGGCCTAGTCCACAGGAAAGACAAGTCAATGCGTGCGGAGCCAACCAAGCCACGGGTTTCCTCACGATGTTTTCTTTCACAGTTACCGTGTGGTATTGCTGCTACAAATTCGCAGATATATGTAACTTTGAAAATAAGCAAAGTCCTAGCTACATGCCCGCACTGGGAATTAAACCTGGGTCTCTGGCTTCCAAGTCCATTGTTCTACCCACTGGGCTACCACTGCTTATTGGATATCAAGATTACCGTTGCACTTTTGGACATCGCTTCATTCAGCTTTGGTCTGATTGTAAACAAGAGAAAATTTCAATGCTATCAAAGTTAAGAAATTGACAACGGGGGTTGACCTTTCTTGAATTAATTAGATAAATATTGACCTAGGCTAACAACTTAACTTGATAGACATTATTGCTTCGCGTATTTTAACTGTTTCTAGTAACGCTTTGTTTACGTATGGACGAAGCCGAAGGTAGAACGAAACGAAATATAGCTGGTCGCATCTGTATAATGACGAAGAAGAAGAAGAAGAAAGACATTTATTATACAAACAAGATACATCACAGAAACAAAATAAGCACATAAGTAACATAATATGCACAAGAACAGAATTAAAACTAAATACACAACAGACAAAACGAATAAATAAAACAGGACCATAGATGTAGCCTGTGGTGTATCTACGATGTGTAAGATTTAACTTAGGTATCTCGTTGCCGTACACGTCTCGTAAGCTACCGCTACCGACCTTGGACGACGCTTCCTTGCTGAGTTATTAGTTAGTTACTTGGTTTATCATTTTGGCGGGGTCATTACATGTTTGAGTTAACAATTTAACTACATTGACACGAGTATACTACAAAAAATGTTTAGTAATAAAGGCTTGGTTGCCTTATGTTGTTGAGTTAACAATTTAACTACATTGTGTGAAATATATACTAATGAAGGCTTGGTCGCCTTATCAAATGATTGCGTTAGTACTCTGTTACTAATACACCCAGAGAAGGGATTACGATTTCCTCGTTCATCCAAAAATGCCAAAGTTCGCAGAGAGTTCATTGAACAGTGACTTTAATCCAAACAACACACGTTATGGAAAATGTTTGGTTACGATTGGGTGAATGTCCAGCTAGTGATGTCGCGATGTAACGGTACTGCGCCGAGCGGAATTTGCAAAAATCCTTTGGGTTGTGTCTGCATATTTTTCGGGCAAAAGATACTAAATAACCGAGAAAATAATTTTAAAAGCTTCACTCACTGATATAATTCTTGCTTCACTGGATTGATTATTCGGATTTATTTGTTTTGTTAATTTGTGAGCGGCGTTTGTATCTCGAATTATTTGCATATGAATATTGTTGTGGTTGATTAGGTAATTGGTTCTACAACACTTGCAAGCTTGAAAAACCACAACAAAACTCACAAACTGAATATTGAATGTTTCATTTAAATGGTTGTTTGCGGTAGCTAAGCAAATAATATACAAATAGAGGTTAAATTCATTAAACTCAAGACACCATTAAACAATTTTTTATCAATTGATGCCTTGGCGGTAATAGCAGAACGTCTCAAGTTATAAGGTTATCGATGCAAAGTTAGACCTTTATTGAATATAGGCGGCGAGGGGAGATTTTACAAAATAAAATATACCGAGAAACAATAACATTTTATTGTTTCTACTTTAGTACTACCTGCAAGGCAGATAACATCCGTAATAACAATTATAAGAAAAGGCTAGTACTGTCACACAAACTTTATTAACTTAATAAATTCCGTAATCACTTACTCAAGTTTTTGTTGGGAGAGTCCGGCCAGGTTTCGCGCTTATTCGATGAGCTTAATCATGGCCAGTAGAGACGGAGCATGAAGCAACATAAACACCCATTAAACTTTTTGTAACCTCATGATTCTGTTCTTCCATCTATCCAGCGCATGAGTTGCGCCCACTGCTGGGCAATTCTGCGTATGCCTTTTCCCTTCACGCGTTTCTCCCCGGACTACTGCCAGTATTGGCCACTGCCCTCCGGGCGATTAGTATCGTCGGCCCATCGTAACCTTGCCGACGACGTTCCAGTTCTCGTCCACCACTCTGTGACCACCTAGATCCACCTGGCCTTCTCCCGCCTAACCATACCCTGATTGTGATGCTGTCTGTAAACCTCAAGCTGTATCAGGCGGCGCCGGTAAACTGGAACAACCTTACGTAAGCGCTAATGCGGCTAGGTTGCTAAACATTGCACTATTCATTGATATACTTCCTTTTTGACTTATGAGGCGTGACTGTTATGCATGTGTGTTATATCAGTTATGCAACTAAGTGGTGAGTTGGACGTATGTAATATTTCCGAGCTTATTGAGGTTTAAAATGGCTGTCGGGCTAGATTCCTACAAATAAGTATTTCTTCTACCTCTTGCGGTTGACTGGTAGAAAATCCTTACTGCATATATCCGTGTATATTTATTTTCAGTGCAATAAAAATATTAATGAATAAATATATTCGAAATCCGACTCGATATGGTGTTATAGAGTGCTTTCGATACATCGTTTTGAAAAGTCTTATGTAGGTAATGGGTATGGCACTCTTTACCGTTATCTCTTTCTCGATGGCGTAGAACCTGGGCCTCGATTACAATGGGAAATTTACAGTCCGGTCACGTGACATGTTTTTTTCATTCCATTGACGCCCAGAGGGTTTGATCCGTGTGCGCGCGAAGACATGAAGCGGTGGCACTAAAATTAATTCGACGCGTTCATGCAGTTGTCACTGTACTGTAATGAATTACCAGATTACATGCCCAGGGCATAGTTAAGGAAAGACTGAATACTTAATAGAAACTTAAAAAGCTACCACGTAATATCTTAACCCCGTCTTCGCTTACTATAAACAACTATATCGTCTCGATAAAATTTGTCCTGTACCCAGTACCACACAATAGAGCGCATTAAATATTTTCTCTTCGACCAAGTGAAGTGTGTTCCTACATAAAGGAGTATGAATACAATGAGCCATTAAATTATTATGGCAGCTTGCATGGCCGTCCGCCATCTTGGACACGGCCGGTGACGTCGCTGACCTCTGAAACCGAACTGTTCAGTGAAGCTTGTGATTTGTTACAAATGTCTTGATGTAGCATTTCCGAGGATATTGTATTTGAAAAAAAATGGCCCGTCTAAAAAAAAAACTTATCTGTGCAAGTTGTTTGTTGGGGGCTTACATGTACACAGTGGATATTGTTAGCAATTTTTCCAGCTTTTTCGTGTAAGGTCACCAGTTTGCTGACTGACTTAACTATCCTCTCGGCTTAGCGACGTACTTATTTACCTACCTGATGAGCCAGCCAAGGTTATGCATGGAAAACACATTACTTTCGTCTCAAATTAGAAAAGAGCTCCTCGGCTAATATCACCAAAAAACATTAATAATCTATCGAGGAAACAATTTGAAACGAGCCACAAATTAAGTGGAAGCAACTAAAATAGTCCTTAAGTAATAAATTATTCCCTTCAAGGAAAGCAATCCGCAATGTCACCTCTGTCCGTAGCAATTATTTTCCGTTGTATGAATGCGAATCTCAATAAACCAGTCATCTTCTCGCCGGTAAACCATCTGCATCGGCGGTAGATAGGTTTGCCTTGACACTTTTGCTCGTCGTCATGCCATCTTCGTTCGTTGACAAAACCGCAGGCAAAACTTTAGGCGTGCGAGGCCCTGGAATGTCAAAGATATATTAATTATTAGCTGATTACTGCTCAATGCATGAACTTGTGTCGTAGGTTTAGGTTTATTAGTTCCGCAATAAACAATCTTGTCTGTTTACAAAAATTGCCTGGAAGAGACACTTATTGATAAGACCGCTGCGTCTAGGTAGTTTTACGATAAAACATGTATCTTTTGCAGAACTTTAGTTCCTCCCTCCTCCTTTATCACAACGTTGGAAAGCAACACTGTGAGATTTGGTCTATTTCGGGAAACAAGCCGGTCTGCTTATGAGCAGACTAACCAACCAACTATGGTTGGTCTGGCGTTCGTATTTAGAAATGTTACCATGCCGTCGGTCACAACGTAACGTTGCGGCACCTCGAAATTCAATGGAGGTTGTGAGAACGAAAGATGTAAATATTTCACCTATAGCAGTTTAGAAACGGAGATCCAAATACGAGGACCGTAATACAATTTGTCGTGCGACTTAGCCTTAGCACTAATTGAAATCGTTTAGAATCAGGACGCGCATAATGTCGTTTTAATTTGCACAATTCCTTCAATTAAAAGTCATCTTTAAAGATAAATAAGGCTGCTTTATTTTGTATTTGTATCGGATGCACTTGTATTAGGGGTTAAAGTATGAAATTGCCGTTTTATTGCAATAAATAGGTTCTTTGAATTGACATAGAATCTTCATGGTTTGAGGTTTTCGAATGAAACTTTTTTCAAATGGTTTCTATGATGTTCTTTTTTTAAAAAATGTGAAACATTTGAATATCGACTTTCAATTGTTTTTGTTATTCAATTTAGACAAGAAAGATGGATACTGCGAAAATTCGAGTGATTATGAGGCACCCATTTTTCGTATTTTTTTATTTTATTGATTTGACGCAAGTGAGTCAATATTGTGGGTAAGGTAACGTTAAACCATGCCGCTAATTCCTGGGAAGTTTGACTAGGGTCGGCTTCCACTATCTCTCTTTATTCATCGTTATTCACCTGTGTGGGCGGTCTTCCTCGTGGCTCGTTCTTTAAGTCGAAATTTCCATCACGAAAGCGTTTAAACCAAAATCGCACGGTGCGTTCATTAGTAGACCCCTCTCCAAACGCAGCATTGATATTGCGGGCTGTTTCTGCCGCGTTAGTTCCGCATCGGAACTCGTATTCAAAAATCACTCGAATTTTCGCAGTATCCATCTTTCTTGTCTAAATTGAATAACAAAAACAGTTGAAAGTCGATATTCAAATGTTTCATATTTTTTAAAAAAAGGACATCCTAGAAACCATTTGAAAAAAGTTTCATTCGAAAACCTCAAACCATGAAGATTCTATGTCAATTCAAAGAACCTATTGCAATAAAACGGCAATTTCATACTTTAACCCCTATTATTTTTATCATGTAAACTAAGTGCGAGTACATTTTGGTATGATTCGCAAAGCTGAGCAGGCAAAACTTATTATACACGTATTTTTTAAATATTGTCAGGAACGACTGTTTTTTGCAGAATTGCTATCTAATCCCAGTATTTACGTGCTAGGAGATTCTAAAAATAGCTTTTACTGCAACTCAGAATTCTATTGGTCACTTTTAAAACATGCTGAAATCTGGGTGGTTGGAAAGCCGCGGTTATGTAATTAGTTATAAGATATGCCATGTATTTAGACTATTAATATTACGTATAGACGTAAAATAAAAATTGACATGAGAAATCTTGATTCAAGTTTAGAAATATTGTTTAAAAAAATTCGCTAGCAAATCCGCCTTTCTGTCTATCAGAACAATAAACCGCGGACCCTCGGCATGCACCGACCCCTCTGGCTGGCTGCTAATGGTTCTTATAGATTCAAGTTTGTGTCGAGATATTTTTGAAAAGTCCTTTATTAAAAAAAAAAACAAACTGGCGTATTCGATAGCTATTGTTTAGGTACGTTCATTTTGCTATGGCTTTCAAACCACCCAAAATTCGTGGTGTATAGTATGTAACAAATCCCCATTACATCCGAGAATGGGTTGTCTACACGTCAATACGAATAACTTAATGTGGTAAAAAATAAAAAAAATGTGCAAAAAAATGTTCACTTGTTTCCATACTAAAATAAGCACTTGCGGCATTGAAATGTATAGAACAGATTATAATTTTTTTCACGATTTCGATAATTTACCCATAGTAGCAGTTGTTCGGCCGATGGACTAAAGTTGCCACTGAGTGGTGATCAAGAACAGGTCGACGGCAGGTGGGCTTTTCCCTGTAGATTTCAATGAATGCCCAAACAAGATCTCTTGACCTTGACATAACGATGGCATCGATAAAATGATGTGGTTTATAAGCACGACCGATATGGGCGGCTGCGCAGCGCGAAATGAATAGAAAATGGACGCGCCGTTTTGGGCATTCATTCACATTCACGCGCGGGTTGGACGGCATGGCGTCCAGCGTGCGTTTTTCACACTGATGCGTGCGTGACGGTCAATCCATAGACGCCCTAGACCTATGCGTCCATTTGGATGGCGTGATGGATTTTCATCCGATAGGAAATAGAAAACCGACCACAAGGCGGTCGTCGCAGGAGAGGTAGGCCAAGAAGACGTTGGCGAGACGACCTCGACCGACACATGCGACATGAGTGGTCTGAGGTGGCACAAGACAGAAACATCTGGTCTGAGTTGGGGGAGGCCTTTGCCCAGCAGACACAAACGAGGCTACGTAAAAACAAGGAAGTTGGTTAATCTTAATTTCCTGACCTGGTTTTCTATACATAATTATGTACATCTTATCAAACTGAAGAGAAAACCAACTATTGGCAGCGAATAGTGTTTTTTTATTAGTAAATGCGTAGTAGTTTAAAAATACCACATTTTACGGTGAATGTCAAGGTTTTTTCAAATCATTAGGTATGGGTGGACTAGGTACTCATGATATACGGAGGAATAGAAATTCGGGGCTCATCACCCTGGCTATGTGCTTCACATACTCACTCAACAATTTATTTGTGCAGGGGAACTATGTATACTCTATGTTTGACTATGTTTTTTGTGGACCAGGTCCTTGCTGTGGTCTTAAAACCTGCACCAATTACTGAGCCTGAGGCCCTTTTACCGCCGCATGGACATAGCTCGTGTTCCCTTATTGTTTTGTTCTAACGTGTTTTTAATTTTTTCTTTCTGTTTTACGTCTTGTACGTAATATAGAAGCGATATTCTGTGAATATTTCAAGCATCTACCTGTTGCCGTTATTAATATCGAGCAAAAGAATTACGTTTGTTGTATGGGAGCTCCCCTTAAATATTAATTTTATTCTGTTTTTTAGTATTTGTTGTTATATCGGCAAAAGAAATACATCATCTGTGAAAATTTCAACTGCCTAGCTATCACGGTTCATGAGATACAGCCTGGTGACAGACAGACAGACGGACAACGAAGTCTTAAAAAATCATAAAAATCGGTGAAGCCGTTTTGGAGGAGTTCGATGACAAACACGAGATTTTTATATATTAGATATAGTCTGGGGGCGCTTTTTATAATTTGGTCGGAGCTGGTTTGTTTTCCTTTTACGCATATTATTTGGTCTCGTATACTTAGAGTTTATACCATACCGAAAACGGCGTGCGTGCATGAAACGACTAATGAATGTTGAGGAAGCGAAAGTGATCTGTCAGGATCGTAGCAAGTGGCAGTCCCTGGTCTCTGCCATCCCCTCTGGGATACGCAGTACCTCAGGCGTGAGTTAATGTTATGTTATACCATATTTTAGCCAAGTGTTTTATAAGTCCGCTCTGCCTATTAATCATTATTTTTTATGGCGACGACCTGAACGTAACTGATTAGAATACATTAATGTAAAGGCTGACGCGCTGTCGACTGCGTAGTAGTGGAATCTCATCCAAGTTGGCCAGCGGTAAATTATGAGTTTTGTTTAATATGCGGACGTCTTTTATTTTCTGCCGCCCCCATCTGTTAGTTCTGATAAGCTGGTTGGTGGATGTCTTTAAGGCCAATTTCCCCGCTTATCAAAACTGGCATGTTTAACTATACACTTGAGGGGTCATACAAAGCTAACTGAGCGCCACATCTAAAAATAAAACCACTTACCATAGACAAGTGTCAAATTTTCCCTTTTTTTTACAAATTGACCGCGTTAAGTTTTAAGAGTGTATGAATAAGCCAAAAATAAAATTTATGATTTTATAATTTGGCCCAAATGATTTAAAATTGATAAACGATTTCAGGTTTTCCGTTATTTCTATTACACTTCGAAAAGTCTAGTATCTACAACATTAAACTCGTTCCGTTCACAGTCCGAAGTTTAAAATTCTATTCATATTTATTTTTTTTGCATCAAAGATTAACAGTGTTATCTATAAAAACACGGTTCCTCTAAAACACTCCTCAATTGCAGTTTAAATAATCTGTGGTTACGTTTTCCGTTTACCACAGACTATTTAAATTGCCTCTGAGGAGTGTTTTAAAGCATTAAAATTGTTACTCGAGTAAAGCAAAGGAAATTAGTCGTTTGAAGTGAAGCGTAGTTAGGCCGCGTTTTCACGATCTTAGTAGGCTCGGACTGAGTGACCAATTTTTGCCACTCGGAAGCTGCTCGTATAGTGTGCACCGTCCATCTTAGTAAAAAAATGCGAATCCGAGTCATCATCATCATCGGCCTACGCTGGTCCACTGCTGGACATAGGCCTCTCCTATAGCATGCCACTGAGCACGGTCCTCGGCTACTCTCATCCAGCTCTTGACAGCCGCCCTGCGAAGATCATCGCTCCACCGAGTCCGAGGACGTCCTATACTACGTTTACCGATCCGCGGTCTCCATTCAAGAACTCGTCTACCCCATCAGTTATCAGTTCTTCGGATGATATGGCCGGCCCACTGCCACTACAGCATGGTAATTCGGTGGGCTATTCCGCTATTGGGCTGTTCCAATTTTTCCGAGTAGCCTACAATTTTTAGTCACTAAGATTAATTACTCTGACTGAGCCTGCTAATATCGTGAAAACGCGGCTTTACATTTATACGACCTCTTAAGAGCCGTCGGTTCTGACTTGATAGCCTGCAAGTAAGGCTAATGCTACAATTTGTTCAGCTTTGTATTGCCTCAAGGCGCTTTACAATTGATCTCATCGCCAAAGAAATCCTTTATTCTTTGTTAATTATTCAGTCTTCTTCTTCTTAGGCTGGCTTGCGTCAACGCTATCTGACAGAACTATCTATCTATTTATCCACGGGTAAGCCAGTGAATAAGTCCAAAAACGTCTTGCACCATGACATTTGCAGAGTTATCCATAAACAAATTGTTGTCTGACAACCCTGTCAATCAGATATCAATCTATTTACTTAGCGTGTTAATTATTTAGTTATCTGTGTACCTATTTACCTACGAACAGTCAATTTTAGATGGCAATGTGAGTGCAAATTAGCTTAAAATATCTCGCAAGCGCCAGAGCTGCTTGCTCTTATTTGAAAGACACTGAAGTTACTGAACTCGTCCACGCCGGGACAGTATAGTCTGTACCAAATGAAAGCTGCACTAACGTAAACGTATCATAGCGTTACGATGAAATAGTTACTGTATATATTTTCGTAACTATTTGATTATTAGTTACGGAAATATTTATCTATTATACTATTACAGTTCCGTGTGGCGCCGGATTAAGAATAGCGTCACTCCATTTCCTTCCGTGGATGTCGTAGAAGGCGACTAAGGAAATCAATTACCTGGAGACGGGCAGCAGGCAGCAGCGTCTTCCTGAGATTCCAATAGCATGCTGCGATCGCCAACCCGCCTGCCAAGGGATGGCAAAACCCCTCATGGATATGGAAACCACGAAAGAGGCCTAAGTCCTGCAGTGGGCGTCAAATGGCTGATGATGATGATGATTGCAGTCTTATTTATAAAAAGTCGATTCCACTAAAACACTCTTAAGCTAGCTTAAGACATATTTTATAAATAAGACTGTTAATATTTATCGTCTACCTGCTTTTTTAGTGGCCACAGTAAAGTTATAACCGACTTCAAAACGGAGGATGTTATTAATAAATTTTCAGCAATAAAAAAATTATTTACCACGTTGTCCGATTTCAGTCATTATTTCATTTGTTACAGAGGTGGTACCTCCACAGTGGTCCTCGAGAGAGTCATCGAACTCTCCATTTTATTGCGTGTTTTAATTGAAACTTGCAAAGTTTTTTTTAAAGTTCTTATTTTAGACCCAACAGTAATTTTTACATTATGTTTTATGTTTAGCCAGATCATTCGTTCGAGAAATGCCCATCCTTTTTTATATTTCTTGTCATTTTTCAATTATAGTAAATATGTGTTTTATTTGCAAGAAAATTTCATCTGGTACGTAGTACTTTTCCCTTGGGCTTACTTATGAGATCAGCGATGACTGTGCTAGACACGCACCGACCGTGTCCCTAGCTGAGGTCAGCGGCGCACAGCAGAACGAGACACGAACAAATGACTGGCCAAGTGCGAGCCGGGGACACATAAGAATAGAATATTTTTTGTTTGGAACAAAAAACATATGCGTCGACTTGGGAAGTTGCTTCTTTTTTTTGAAAGTCTGTTTCAAAATCTGACTATCGGTTAAGGAGTTATGAGGAACATAGATTCGGGTGGTAGCGGAGCGGTAGAACGCCGGCTTCTCATTCGGGAGGTCGTGGGTTCGAATCTCGGCATGACTTCGTTTCTAAGTTATATACATTTGTGAAGTTGAGGTGATAGTAGCAATACCACACGCTCACTGTGAAGATAAACATCCTCAATGCTTGAATCCGCGGTGGGCACGCGTGGTGATTAAGCCCATACCCTCTCTGAGAGAAGGCCTGTGCCCTACAGTGGACGTGCATTATACTGCATTATAGATTCGGACATAGGTACTTACATATACGTATACATACGAGCCAAATACATTACTTAGCCTCCTTTTGGGCTTAAGATAAGATAAGATAAGAATATTCTTTATTGTATACCGGAAAAAAATGTTACAGAAACAGCAATGACAAAAGAAAAGATGCAATTGGCGGCCTTATTGCTAATAGCAATTTCTTCCAGGCAACCTCATATCGGAGATTTGCCGAAGGAGAAATAGACACGGGTAGTCGGTGCAAAGACGAATATTAATACATATACGTAATAATAATAATAAACTTACATATATCATACTTGAATACTATACATAACTAAACGTACTTACATAAATAGTGGCTTATAACAAGTGTGTGATCTGGACAACAAAAAGGTGATAGCTTCGCCGCAGTCAGGGAAAAAAATAGGTATACATTTTTAAAATATAATGACAATAGTCCTCATACCAAGCAAGTGTTTTTAATATGTGGGTTTACAAAACAAATTTTGCTCGGAAATCAGAATATTTAATTTAAAAGCCGGCGAGGTGCGTGTTCGGCCACGCGCAGTGTAGGGTTGTGTAGAAAGAGGGGGTTTTATCTGGTTTACAAAACCAACGTAATTTTCCATGGATATTGTACGAAGTTTTCCTTTTATAGGTTGGTCGCCTATTACGTGTTAACTCGGAAGCCTACTTAGCCGTGATAGTTTTCCTGTTAAGTTCATTGTATGTGCTACTACCCTGAAAACATGGCGGAACTATAAGGGTTCCTTGGTTGACTATGGAACCCTAAAAATGTTAGCAGGACGCAATGGACTCATAAGTCTAAGCTTCTTATAGCAGGGTAAATATAAAACAGCGATAGCGTAAGTATAAAACAGCGCTGCACTTGTGTGTCATTCCGATGTTTTCAATACATTGCATTTGAATCAAAATTGGTTCCTTGGAAAGAAATGTTCGGTATTTCTGCACTGATATGCAAAAAAGTGTGACATTGAACCTGAATAATGTATTATTTATTTCGATATTACGCGGCTGCTATCATAATACAAGTCGTTATGATAGCGCATGTGTGATGCGGTTAACTATCTATTATGTCCCACGGTATGACTCAATAAATGACATCTACGGCGAGATCATCAACGCGCGACGCTGAAATAGAGTAAATACCTACTCACTGTCTAAAAATATGAGAACTACAGCAATATCTTTGCAAGAAATAGACGTCTATTTCACTTTACGCAGTACTTCGATGAAAAACATCGTATATATTTTCCATTAAATTGGTTACAGCCTTCGACGGCGTTTAATGCATCGCGAACATTTAATTAAACAAATGTGTTTGATCGATTCAAACACATTTGTATATTTTTTTATAAAACGGTACTGAATACGAAATTAAAAACCGGCCAAGTTTAAACGGACTCGCGCGCAAAAACGTGTTTTCTTTCAGTCAGTTCGGGAACTTTAGAGAGAGTCCTAGTATGGAGCTTCATTTATTACGTAAGACGATTTAGGGGGTAGGTCGCCCATGTCTTATTTTTTTCTTACAAGGGGGTGGGAGAGAGTCTTGACAGTTGCTACGTAAGTTAAAAAAAAACACGCGAAGTTAAAATGATAGGTACTTTGAAAAAGCTCAGGCAACCGCGACAGTGACGAGGTGCGCTCGGATGCGTATAGGTTACGCTTCCATGGCAACGGACCCGCGTTTATTTTTTTTTCCTACGTAATAAATAAAGGGCCCCCTGTTTAATATTTATTTGCACTATACACCACTTTGGTCATTTGTATGTATTACACACAAACACAACCAGTCTCGTTTATAGCATTTTTTTTAAATAATGTTTATGGGGGAATCCGCCATAAAAACTTATAAATTTCAGTGATAATTTCAGGTGGCTTCCTATTGCGGTTCAAGAGATTATGAAGATCTTCGTAGGTTAGACGGACAGACGGTGGCGTAGTAACGATTGCGATTTTTTGGTCTCGAAGCGTAACATCTGCAGTTAGCGTGGTTGTTTCTTACTTTAGCTAATTGAGTAGAGTATGAAAAGCAGCTGAAGTTGAAAGAAACTCCTCTTTATTAGCATAAGTTCTTAGAGTGTGGCCTTCCATTGTTCAGTTTTGTAAATAGGCAAAGGCTATGCTTAGCACACCGACACGCTAATTTGCCGTGCACGACGCAGATTTCCTCTGATGCTGTGTGCATAAAAGCGAAAGGCGTTTTTTCGTCTGAAAGCGTTGTACAGCAAACGCTTAACACCTTGTGTTGAAGAAAAACTCTTAGCTACAGTTCGAACCTGCGATCTTAGGCAACCCCATCGGCCTAACGGGCTAGGATTAATTAATTTAAATTAGAGTTATAACTTAACCATTAGGTGCTACGTGAATGTGTGATTACTTATGTCGCTACCGACATATACATGATAGCAAAGCAATAGTTTTACTAGATCTACTCACAGTTACAAGTTATTTAGTCTATAGGTACAGTTATTTTTAATTTCGGTCGCCGCTGGTCGATTAAAGTGATGTAATATATTATATTGTGTTGTAGTCAAAGTCCGGGGCAACAGGCTAGTCGCAATTCGACCGATGAGGGGTTCCACGAGTTTAACTAGCGCCACTAATGAAAATCTTGATAAATGCCAAAAATTAAGAAAACTGTATGTTTTTACACCGAATAATTAATGTATTTCGTTTCCCAGGAAAGTTTTTTCACTAATTTATTACGCTAATTTCATTAAAATGTTTAATCAAGTATAACAATGCGGATTTGTTGTTTGGCCCTTCATTGCTAATTTCAGGCTAACTAACTATAGATAAACAAGCGATACTAGATACCTATCTTCGTCGTTGCGACGAATACGCGATAGAAAAATTGTTGTATTTTTTTGGTGCGTACGGATAACCGTGGTGTCTCTTGTCAACTCTGTGTTCGTCACGGCTTGGCGAGAGGCAACAAATTCCGGCAGCCAAGTAGTATTTTTTTCGAAATTTTACGAAAATACGTACAACATAGCAATTTGTGGTGAACGTAAAATTAATTTTTGTACTAAATGAGCTTAAAAAAACTACATTTTTTTTCTAATGTTTAAGTTTTCCCTTAAAATGAACAAATACTTTTTATATTTCTGTTTTAATTAAATTTTTCATAAGAATGTCTGTTTTGATCTGTAGAAACGCGTGCCATTTTAAACAGAGAGAAAAATAAGTAAGAGTATGTGATAAATACCTACAATTATTTTATTAAAAAATATAGAATATGCCTGAGTGCACTCATCATCATCATCAACCCATTATGTCCCCACCGAGGGGCACGGGTCTCTTCCCTGAGGAAGGTATAGGTCATACTCCACCACGGGGGCCAAGTCCGGATTGGTGGAGGCTTGTAGACTAGTGGCTCGTCTACTGTCAGAAGTTGTCAAGCCGCTCTAAGGCCTCTGACTTGGCTTAACGACTGCCATCTATCGACGGCAGCCGGCACCAACAGCTTAACGTGCCTTGCGAAGCACGGAACCGCTCGGAAAAATTCCACTAGCTTTAGGCATAGACGGCGACCCATCCATGCACTGAACGCGCCATGTGTTGCTTAACCTTCGTGATCGTTTAAGATCACTCAGGCAGCCGGGGCTACGAGCGATGAGTGCACTCATAAAGGTACCAAAAACAAAAAGTTTTATTTAAACCTTAACACTTAAAAGAATGGTCGAATTGACGGATAGATAGGTATTATGGGGTATCTGAGAAAGTTACGTGTCTAGGGTTAAATGTATAGTCTTGTCTTAATAGTGACGTTGGCAAAGTTGAACTGGAATGGTGCAGTAGGATCATAAAATAAAATTGAATTAATTTTTTTCATCTCGTTAAATACATCTTCGTAGTTTTCCTAAAAACCCAAATATATCATAAGCCAAAATACAAAATTGTTGTTTTATTTCACAAGGCGTTTAGTCAAACCGAAGTTTGGCTAAGCTTGGGTATTTGACTACAACATTATGCACTCCGCGGCTTCGCACCACTTTCTCTCAAATTTGGCCGCGAAAGTTGCTTTACTCTGGAACTTTCCATGGCATTTGCGCATTGTTGTGCCAAGATTTCATATTATCAAAAACAATTGAAACAATTTCGATATTAGACAACATACATGACGCGCGATGATCAAATGTGATCTCAAGGCCTATTATCACGATTATTATGTTGTAGCTGTGTTTAATATAAGACGTAAAACGGGGCCTCATTAGGTTTCTGTTATCAAAATTTAACGTAGATTCTTATTTCAATACAAATACGAATTGCGTATTTACAACTTGACAAATTTTTGGGCGTGTTCTTTATTCATTCGCCAGATAATTTAAGTAATATACAACCCGTTGATAAATATTATCTTTTAGTAACGTAAGCTATGTAAAATTAAGGTCAATGTAAGTGCAGTGCATTAAAAATTATGCAATTTTTTTTCCAAAACCACCTTGTGAAAGCGACAGGGAAACGAGACTAACAAAGGATCGGATGGGTTGGCGTAAAAGAGACCTATGCCCACTAGTGGGCTCTGATTAGATACTTTTTGTTGTTGATTAGATAATTGGTTGTTTTGGCATAGATATTTATCGCAAATGAAAGAGAATCCTTCGAATAAAGTCCCCAAGAACAGGCATCGCCTAGTTTGTGTACATGCCGTTGAGCCGTTTATGATGCACCTACCAACCCTCTTTTGTAAAAAAAAATTATTTTATGTAACAATTGCTGCATTTCAATAAATCTCATTTTACTTTTATTTTAGTAATGGGAAAGGAATCTTCTATTTCAATATAGAAATAGAAACCTCCAATTTCAAGTGGGCGTTGTACTTTGCCAGTGACTGCGAATAATCCTAAATGCCGTGAACTGTGAGAAAGCTCGGTGAAATGACTTGGCGTGTGCAGCCACAGTAAACAGGCTGATCCACTTTCACATTCGGTGCATAAAAGCCTTCGGCCGCTATGCACTGCGTGCGGATTACACTTAGCTCAGTGAAATAACTGTTAAGTAGTATTATAAATAGCTGCAGCTATTCTGTATAGTATAAAATGGTAGAGATGTGAACAAAAAAAGAGGCAGTCTTATTTATAAAAACACGATTCCTTATCATAAAGGGAAGAGACCATTCAAGCTGCATCTGAGAAGTATTTTAGGAATCATGTTTTTATAAATAAGAATGAAGAGGACTTTATTAGAAAATATGATGCGGGCCGATGTTTAGGAAAAAAATAATCTGCTGAACGATAATTACATACACAAATAAACTCACGCCTGTATCCCAGAGGGGTAGGCAGAGACCAGGGACTGCCACTTGCCTACAGAGACCGGGGACGATAATAATGATAATTATCAATAATAAAATGTATTGAGCTCCAAATGCCGTAGACACATATACGCTCAAAACAAAGCGGTGAATGTTATCTAATCCTTAATTTCTACAATAAAGTCTTACAGCCCATTTTCGCTGAGTGTTTTTGGACCACCCACCACGAAATCAGTGAGTATATTTATTTATTGTTACTTTTATTACACTTACGTTAAAAAAAGTACAATGCGGGAGACTTATTCAATGCCAATAAGCATTGAAATACTGGAATGAACAACGAAATGAGTCGCTCTCGACCCCATTCGCAATGATAATTTTTTGTTACCACGGCTAATACTAATTCAAGAAGCAAACTTACGAAATAATAGGTTTTCTTCGGTTTCACTCCCAGAAACGATAAGAATGTGGTTGTTTCTGCTATAATAACTATCTGATATAGGATGTCCGGAGCTAACTAGCATCGCCAATGACATTTTACCATGGGTTTGGATGGGTGAAGCGGTGGTAGCGGAGCGGTAGAACGCCGGCTTCTCATTCGGGAGGTCGTGGGTTCGAATCCCGGCATATACTCTGTTAAGTTGCGTACATTTGTGAAGTTAAAGCAATACCACTCGCTAACGATGTACATGAAATTTCTTAAATATCTAAGTTACTGGCGGCCTTAAAATTAAATGAGGCAAATACATTACCCTACTTTTGGGCTCGGTCGCAGTCCTGGAGACCTATTTTTGAATCACTCGTATGAAATTGTATCGTCGAATGCGACTTAAGTCACACTCGTCTTCTAAGTCGCATGATGTCGTTTTTCCGTATTTTTGAATCATTCGCCTGAAGTGTTGCCAGTACAATTTGAAGTATTGTATTTTATCCATTTCACGCAGAAATTAAAAAAACCGGAAACTACCGTAACAGAAACGGAACGTAAAACACTGTTTTATTGGCTGTTTAAATAAAAAATCTTTGTCTTTTGTTACAAACAAAACACTACATACTGTTAACTCTTTTTGATTGTTGACACTCAGAATGACAAACAGTACCAACACACATTTATCGTTTTTTGACAATTAATCTACCGATCGCCATGCGAGACGAGTGGTAAGGACCATTCGTTGCAGTCGAGTGATTCAAAAATACGGAATTTCAGATGTCGAACGAAAATCAGTAGAAATCGAGCGCTCGACGCGATACGAGTGATTCAAAAATAGAGCTCCAGTACGCTTAGCATGCCACGCTCGAGAAATGCCCTTCTCTATGCAAATCTGTCAATTTATCTGTCGAGCCCGAGATGTCTCGACGTTAGCATGGCGACCGCGACCGAGATGGAGACGACCGAGACTTGTCTACAACTGGTAACATGGCGGCATTGCCGAGATAATTTCGGCCGAGTTAGACACTAATTTTGACATATACGACCGAGACATGTCTAGTACCCCCGGAGGTGAAGACAAGGCTTCGAGACCATATAATTCAACAGAAACGTTTTTAACAGAAATGTTTTTTGTGTTCTTGCTGTATTATACTTTCCTTTTGATGTTCGTTTCTTAATTTTTTCCATACTTAGTGCATAGAACTATTAATCTTTTAAAAAGAACCCAGTTCAAGCAAAGAAAAACAAGAAAACCACGGAAAATTACAGGAATGCGTTTTGTTACTACTATTGTAAAGCGTGCTCATTAAAAAAATCAAATAAAAATTAATGGTTTTGACTCATTGCTGGCGTAGGAACGAAACGCAATTCGTAACTTTCTAGTGAAGTTCCACTGTCGGAAAAAACTGATAACAATTTTTACAGGGTTGCCAGGCAGAAATACAACACTTTTATTTAATATGGCAATAACTACTTTTTGGTAGACAAGACCGCACTCTATTGACTATCTCGAGTCTCGGCTACCACGCTCGCACTTTCGACATGGCAAGTACTTCTAAGTCTCTCACTCGACGTCGAGAGAGAGTCAAAACGCGCATGCTAAGCAAACAGGAGCTCTATTTTTGAATCACTCGTATGAAATTGTATCGTCGAATGCGACTTAAGTCACACTCGTCTTCTAAGTCGCATGATGTCGTTTTTCCGTATTTTTGAATCGTTCGCCTGAAGTGTTGCCAGTACAATTTGAAGTATTGTATTTTATCCATTCCACGCAGAAATTAAAAAACCGGAAACTACCGTAACAGAAACGGAACGTAAAACACTGTTTTATTGGCTGTTTAAATAAAAAATCTTTGTCTTTTGTTACAAACAAAACACTACATACTGTCAACTCTTTTTGATTGTTGACACTCAGAATGACAAACAGTACCAACACACATTTATCGTTTTTTGACAATTAATCTACCGATCGCCATGCGAGACGAGTGGTAAGGACCATTCGTTGCAGTCGAGTGATTCAAAAATACGGAATTTCAGATGTCGAACGAAAATCAGTAGAAATCGAGCGCTCGACGCGATACGAGTGATTCAAAAATAGAGCTCCAGTAAAGTGTTTGGAAATAATACCCTTAGTTCCATATAACGCTTCGATTTGAGGGAAGCGAATTGATGTTCCGTGTGGGGCCGGATTAAGAATAGCGTCACTCCGTTTCCTTCCGTGGATGTCGTAGAAGGCGACTAAGGAAATCTGAGATTCCAACCGCATACCGCTTGCCAAGCGTGGCGATTATGGCAAAACCCCTCATGGTTTTGAAACCCACGAAGGAGGCCTATGTCCTGCAGTGGGCGTCAAATGGCTGATGATGATGGACGGTGAAGGAAAACCCTGCGACCCTGCAGTGGGTCGTATAAAAAAATCGTGGGTATCCGTATATCCATCCTATAAGTACTATAACTAATCCGAAGCTAACTAGCGTCACCAACGAAATTTTACCATGGGTATGGGTATCCGTATATCCTATAGGGCAGGGACTTTTTATCTTGACCTTTGCTAATACATCCCCTATTTGGTCGAAGTTTGTCCGCATGGGTCGATCCTTACCGGCTCTTCTACCCACATTCCACATGTCCGAACCAACGCAACATTCCTTTCTCAATTCTAGTCACTACATCCTCTTTCAGTCCACAACATTCTCTAATCAAACTATTGCGCATTCTGCCATTCAAAGCAACACCAGGCATACTTCTTAAGGACCTCATTTCTACTGTATTAATCCTACTCTCTTGCTTCGTTTGCCATACCCAAGTCTCGCTAGCATACATAAGTGTTGGGACCAGCACTTCATTATGGATAGCCAATCTAGCTCTTTTGGAGAAGTTTTGGCCACTCACAAAGGAGTGCAAGGCACCGTTTACACAATTTCCCGATTTTACTCTTCTTTCTTTATCACCTTCACACTTTTCATCCCTGGTAAAGAGGCTCCCCAAATAGACAAATTGTTCCATTATATTTTGTCACGTGCTATCAATGGCACGGGAGCTACTGGTTTGCCATCCCTACTATAGGGAATCCAGAGCTAATCAGTGTCCTCGTAGACTCGCGCACGAATGGTTCCGTACCATTATCTATACAACTTTTCTACCTTTTCCGTTCTTAATATTGGGCGAAAAACGGCAAAAAATATCACTTTTGTTGTATGGGAGCCCCTCTTAAATATTTATTTTATTCTGTTTTTAATATTTGTTGTTATAGCGGCAACAGAAATACATTATCTGTGAAAATTTCAACTGTCCAACTATCACGGTTCATGAGATACAGCCTGGTGACAGACGGACGGACGGACAGCGGAGTCTTAACAATAGGGTCCCTTACCCTTTGGGTACGGAACCCCAAAAAGGAAATTGCACAGATAAGTGTGGAAAGATGTGTGGAGTGAAATTATGATGTAGGTGCGTCGTCCTCCAACCTCTATCGCAAGTTCACAGACCGCCAAGCTGGTCGTTCACATTTGAAAGGCTGAAATAGACGTCATCGAACGCGTCTTATTTTTAACCGACTTCAAAAAAGGAAGAGGTCATCAATTCGACGCGTATGTTTTATTTAAATTTTTTTTTTGCTATGTTCTCGCATCATTCCGTCAAATATTAACCGCTTTCGACAATACTTTTTTTGTTCGATTAGATAATATAAGGTCGCATTGGTCCCATTTTAATTTTGTGAAGATCTGATGAAGGCTTTCAGAGATGTAGAACGCAACTCTTCAATAGACAGTAGTAAATAAGGCCTAATGGGGCCCATCCTTTGGTAATATCAGTATTTTTCATAAAATAGCGTAAAAGATGGAAATTGAGAACCTCAAATTTTAAAGCAACGAATTAAGAGTAGGGTAAATAATGGTCCTAAGAGACTTGTTTATTTTTATCCCGCTTCCCCACTAAAAATAAAAAAAAAGCTGCCTAAAAACACTATAGCACTGAAAAGTTACAAATAATTTAAAAGAATACCTTTAAATCAAAAGGTAGGTAGGTATTGTAGAAGTATAATTTGTAGTCGGTGCCCAGTGACCAGAACATATATTTAAAGGTAATCTTTTATATTATTTCCAACTTTTTAGTGCTGTAGTGTTTTGAAGTCGGTTTTTATTTTTTATTTAATTATTGACACTGTTTTATGTTTCTTAATGCAGAAGCATTAAATTTAAGAGAAAATTATCGCAAACCCACGACTTCTTTCATTCGGTATTCGAATAAAATGTATATACATAAACTCACGCCTGGGAAGGGGAAGGTAGAGACCAGAACTTGCCAACTGACAGGGTCCTGGCAAACCTCTTTCGCTTCATCAACATTCATTAGTCGCTGCATGCGCGCATGCCGGTTTCGGGTACTTGTAGGGTTCCGTACCTTAAAAGGAAAAAGCCGGACCTTCTAGGATCACTTTGTTGTCCGTCCACAATACTCTTTATCTCGGGAACGCGTAGAGGTATCGAGTTGAAATTAAAACCATATATACTCAGGTCTTCAGTCCCTTGAAGCTGTGAAATTCAAACTGCTAAGTTAACGAAAAAAGAAAATACGTTCGTTTAGCCACAAAAAACGTATATACCTAAGGGAATCAAAATTTATAGGGTACTTTCCGTTGACCTAGAACTAAGAAATTTGGCAAGTGTTGTCTTTTACTAAAAGTACAGGGAAAAATCTGAAACTATACATTTGTATTTAAATAATTGTATTAAAATAGTCTTTGAAGTTTGGGAAACGCTGCGAGACTCGATTCCTGAACTATTTACCTACAAATTTGTACGGAACCCTCGTTGTGCGAGTCCGACTCGCACTTGTCCGGGTTTTTTTCTACATAATGATCCCATACTTTAAAATCAAGACGTGGTCAAAGCTTATATTTAACGTCAAATCTTGATCACGAGAATATCTATCTAACGCGTTCCTCCAGTAAACCGAAAATGAAGCGTAACACGTACACGAATACACTAAATTCTGTCTCAGTTCTTGATATCTTGTTTTTAATACTTACGCCTGAATATCATGAATATAAAGTTCATTTTCGTGTCACAAACAAGTCAAGTGAGTCACGTAATTCAGCCATAACTGGTAAATACGGAATATTCTTGTTTGTGTGAAACTTAACTGTTTTATTGCATCATTTTCACATGTTACGAAATATAGGTTAATATATGAAAAAAAAAACTGCTATGAAATTTTACTGCACTGCGTAAAATAGTAATCGCATTTCCTGGCATATTTACACAGGCAGGCGATACAATGAGTTTAATTAGTGGACTGTAGAGTCAGCATCTGTAAAGGGAATTCAAAGCACAAGATAAGCAAGCGGTTACAATTATCTATAATATGTTTCAATGTTTTAGACGTGTTGAGTGCGTCATGTTGTATCCAATTTATTGAATTGAAAAATGTAATAATAAACAGTAGGTACGATGGCCCCGTCTCAACGTTACGCTCACATAATAAACATTGCGATGACGGTGAAAAATGCAGTTGTAATCGCGAATTATATCAGAGTTGGAATTACGCTAGCTTGACTAACACCGCGTTAGTCACACGGCCGCCACGCGGCCCTACCGGCCACGTGCTTTCGCTAGTCCGTCTGAACCAAGTCTACATACTACAATAGTACGTAACACGCTTATCGCCGCTATTTACAACTTTACTACGGTGAAACAACTTTAATTGTAATACATGCGCTCTTCCGCTCAACATCTCCTTAATAAACTACAATCAGATAATTTTATACAAGTGTTACGGTTGCGCTTTGGTTGGTTGGTGCTCTGAGTTTTCCGGAACTCGTGGAAACCTGCATGTTTGAGAATTTTTGAGCATGAAATTAAGTCGAATAACGGTGACAGGCTTGCAGGCTGTTCATGCTGGGGCTCGGCAAAAACGTGGGACATGTTGAATTTGTTCGGTTCTGTCTCAGATTACCTCTTTCGGAGATATGGTGTGAGGGTATGATACATATGATGCTGTTATGATAATGCAGCGTATATACGTCCTACTGTAGTGCATTGACCTCCCAGTGAAAGAGTATATGGGCTTATTCACCACACGTGCCCATTGCGGATTGCCAATTTCAAGCGCTGAGGTGTGTGAACACCTCAGGCACTATTTATTTCAGGTTTCCTCACGATGTTTTCCTTCACAGTTAGCGTGTGATATTGTGACTACGAATTTAGAAATCTGCGTAACTGAGAAAACAAAGAGAAAACGTCAGTGTAGACAACATAGTATGTATTGCTTGAAATTAAAAGTGAAATAATAATAATAAAATTCTGACTCACTTCTAAATTTATTGCGTTATATCTATTGATAATATATTCAGAAATGCAGAACCATATTTTCCAAAAATATACATATTTATAGGCATAGAAACAGAGGACTGAAGTATCGAAATCACTTCTAAAATTCTGTTGTAAAATTGCGGAAGTCATGTTTATTATTTTCGCCAACTAACGCCATCTTTCGGACTCTTGCAGTACCGCAAATGTTTTTCGAATGCTCGGTCTAAACTTAACATGAACAGTGAAGTTTCTAACAGATAGATGGCGCCACTTGTGTCATAGTGCGCAGACGTTTATAAACAAACATCTGGTTTTCTCGAGATTTTCATGATTATAGTTTACCTATCAGATTATGTTAACTGACAGTTTAAACCAGTGGACCTACAAATTTGAAATTTGGGGCAAGTATGCCTTGAGTGGGAGTGCAATAATGTTTTTTTTTTCAATCTAGATATCGTAAAGGAATTAAAAGGTGTGGTGAAGACGATATCATCATCTACTCGCACTAATTAATGAGAAAAAGCTGGTTTGCTTATAGTAAACTAATAATAAATTAATTAAAACTTTTAAATTTATGATTCCGTTTCAGAAAATTATTACTAAAGTTTTCCACCTCTCTGAATTTTGCATTCAAGGGCATTAGATATTTTTTAGCAAACCAGGAAAACGTTATTCGAGGTCTTTCGTGAAATAAGCGTATTGTCACCCCAAGACCTAAGGCGGAAGGTGATCGCCTCACCTTGGACTTTTCTAAACTCTAAATTTGAGCAAAAACAACATCTAATTAAAATCCCATAGCCTTAGAACGTTTTTCACGAAAACTAGGTAAATCGTTCCTGTTTAGTATTGCACTTATATTTTAGATGTGCCCGCGTTATCTTTTGCGTGCGATTCGAATAAAAATATTATATTCCGGGTTGTGTATGGTCTACCGAGTACATGGTTACATCAATTCTTGAAACACTTAGGTTTGTTATGAACAATAACTTTTGTTTTACGTCATTTGATTTTTTTTTACAATTTAAAATTTATGTGGATTTCCGCGGATCTTTTAAAGTGGCCATAATGCTTAAAACCAACACTGTTACAAAGGATTGACATCTATGTACAAATATACAAACATTGATTTACCGGAGGCGAATAAAGCTATGTAAACCCCGATATAATGAAAATCTATCAATCTAAGAAAACACTAATGTCACCAAAGTTGTTGGAAGTGGCTAAACATCCAAGTCCTGCTAAAGAAAATTGCGCAAAACATTCCATTTTCCTACGTAAAACATTTTAAACAACAACATATAGGTCAATATCCTCCTAAAATAGTACAATGTGATGGCTGAAACGTATGTTGGGGTAGGCAAGGAGGCGGAAAAGAAATAGGTATTCACCTATGTATTTAATAAAATACAATATTATTTCTGTATTTAACTGACAATATTTTTTTCTCGACGCGTTCGGTTTGCAGTTTATCGTATGGCCATGAAATTAGTTATTCACGTGCATAATAGCTTGTTTTCAATAGAAACTGATAATGTCTGACGGTGACCTCATGTCCTTTTGACTGCATTAAGGAAATAATACAAAGTACCCATGCTATGTTGTGTTTCGCTGTTCCTATATGACATAACATAATATTGGTGCGTATACTAAGCACAACGAAATGTTTATTTGCATTGCAGTAACTGTTGAAGGTTAAGAAGTGAAATAGGTCATCCACCATCAAGACAAAACGCCTCTGTAGCGGAGTTTGAACTCTGCGTTACGAACTCATGACCATTTTAATAACTTTTCTAAATTCATACTTTATTTTCTTTGGTGCAACATAAACATTGTAGTAACAGGTGTATAAAATTTGTTAGAATTCAGAACACATACTATAAGCATTACTGAGAGTATAATATTCTTAACCATTTTTCGAACAAAAAAAAGAGTTCAATAAAAATACTAACTGCTCATAAAACTACGTACTTACAAAAAAATATTGGTATAAGTTAGTTTAATGTGCAACTAGTCTTTACTGCATGCCAAAAATGCTAGTTGAGGTGAACTGAGAAAATAAATGATGGCCGGTTTTGATGTACGTTTTTAGGGTTCCGTGTCCAAAGGGTAAGGGCACACGCGGCGCAGAGCATTTCACACTGTCAAACTATTATTGACATTTTCTTGATTGAAATAATATCCAAAATCAATTAACACAGTAAGTCTTAGCACGTAAGTCAAAGCAGTGCTGCAAGAGCCTGCAAGCAAATGTTCACAAGAATCCTGTTAAATTCATGAGCTGTACTGATTAGTTGCATTTACTTCTTCCAATGTATAATATTAATGATTGTTTGTGTATGTATCTCTTTCTAAAATAGTTGCTTTAGTGTTTGTTCATTTTAATCTTAGAACTTAATCTAAAGTCCTGTATTGCGCCTCTTACTTATTTATTATATTAAGTATTACCTATCTGTGGGAAATGCTGAAGAATTGGCAAAATGTACTATATTGACTCTAATATTTTTTATGCTATAAGTTTGTCAATTCTGTTTTTTCTCCTTAAATAAATAAACACAACACTTAATTCTTAACCGCATCAAAGCGACTGCCTTAAGTGTCGTGTTAATTGGTTTTGCATATTACATATTTCAATGAGGCCAATGTCGATAATAATTTGACAGTGAAAAATGTTCTGCGCTGCGGTTCGCCATATGTGCGCCGGCCCTACGACTCCATTGTCCATCTGTCTTGTCTGTCACCAGGCTGTATCTCTTGAACCGTGATAGCTAGACAGTTGAAATTTTCACAGATGATGTATTTCTGTTGCCGCTATAACAACAAATACTAAAAAAAGAATAAAATCCATATTTAAGGGCGGCTCCCATACAACAAACGTGTTTACGTGTAGACGCTTGAAATGTTCAAATGTTGTATAGATAATTGTACGGAACCCTTTGTGCCCGAGTCCGACCCGCGATTCACCGGTTTTTTTTTTTTATTTCTTGTTCTATAAATTATTGTGTTACGGTACCTAGTTTAAGTGATGGGAGTCCTTACATATGCGTTACTTTTTGAGGGTTCCGTAGTCGACGAGGAACCCTTATAGTTTAGCCTGTCTGTCTGTCTGTCTGCCCGCAGCCTAGCTCAAAGACGATTATTACGAGGAAGCTGAAATTTGACATAGAAAAACATATTAATCACGCCGACAAAACGGTAAATAGAATCTGAGATTTTTTTTAGGGTACCCTCCTCCTACACCTAAATTGGGAATGCATTTTTTTCTCGCCTACACCAACGATGCGGTATTGTTGGATTAGTCGTTTAAAGATATCGTGGGTGTAGGAAGATCATTTTTAGGGTTCCGTACCCAAAGGGTAAGACTCCACTCTCCACCTGTCTGTCACCAGGCTGTATCTCATGAACCGTGGTAGCTAGACAGTTGAAATTTTCACAGATCATGTATTTCTGTTCTCGCTACAACAAAAAATATTAAAAACAGAATAAAGAAAATATTTAATTGGGGCTTATAGGATTTGTTTTTGCCGTTTTTTGCTCGATATTAATAGCGGCAACATGTAGATGCTTGAAATGTTCACTGAATATGTAGTTGTTTATTCACTTTAAAAATAAGTACTTAAATTAAAATAAAATCAATATTTCATGGTGCTCCCATACAACAAACGTGATTTTTGCCGTTTTTTGCTCGATATTAATAACGGCAACAGGTAGACGCTTGAAATATTCAAATAATGATACGGAACCCTAAATAGATAATGGTAGTCTTTGTGCGCGAGTCCGACCCGCACTTGGCTGTTTTTTTTTATTTAGGGTTCCATTTGCGAAATAGTAAGCTTTAAAGTGGCTTAACGGTGTGACGGTTTAGCGTCGCAAGAATGTAGGTAGATAGAAGCCGGTCGAAATTAAACAACCCGGAATAAAATTTACAATTATTTATTAAAAAAAAAAGGAAGTAGACTCGACTAGGTCGCGGGTTTATTATTGGCTGGCAATTAGTATGAAGCAATGTCCTTGTAATTGGGGTCACTTCCCTGCACTGTGTAACGGCACGTAGTCCACGTCGAAGCAACACGCAGAAGTTCCAGGTTCCGGGATTAGGGTCTGCAACGCAGGTCTACCGGATACGCGCAGGAGCGTGTGAGTGAAAGTTGGTGAGCCCCAAATCGAACCCCAGACTTGGTCCCTGGAATTCCCGGAAAATAGTCGTTTCACAAAAAGTCCAAATTCGTGTAAGTGACTGCGACATCGGGATTTTTGTAGAATAAATATGCTCGCGTTTTAGTTGGCTATATTAGTGAACCCCAAAGCATTTAATGGTGATCAAAGGATGTGGCAGTCACAAACAAAATCAACAGTTTTATGATCAAGCAAAGTATGAAATGAAATTATCAAAACCTTATGATGAAAGTTAAATGTACTACACTAATTACAATATGACCAAAAGCGTTATAGTTGAATTTTGTTGCGATTGTATACGAATTTACAACTTAATTAGCTAGAATTAAATGTAATTTAGCTAGTATACTATGAGTTTTTTAGGAAGCGGGTAGATGATATTTCCAGAATCTCTTAGAAGAGTGATATTCCCAGCCTGATTCGAATATGCAGATAATGTTATTACATTATTTAGACTAATGTATAATGAGAACTAGTTTATTTTTAGTATTTTCTACATGTAAAGTGATTTATAGCTATCTATGTTAACTTAATCTAAGTAGTACAATGTTCACAACACTCACCCGATTCGGGGAAATACTGGCACTTAATTTTGACACAGGTTATAGGTATTTAAGGTTTACTCCAAATCTGAGTATCTGTCACACCATCATAGTTAGGAAATATTATTTGGGAATAAATCCCATAGTTATTAAATTGGTCGACCTGTCGCGGTCCTCGCCGTAATGCAAATGTGTAGTGGCGTATGTGTCTCCTTCGCTGGTCGCGGCCGCGCTCTTATCGCGAGTCGGTGACGTCGCTCATTGTATTCGTAACTAGTTTATCTAATAGTAGTTGTGCGCAGACGATTCTGTCTGTATGTAGATACATTTTATTTATTATAGTTGTAATATGTAGATTGGATGATTTTTGAGTTGTAAATATATAGTTTGGTTTTTAAATATAGTATAGCAGTCTCAATTTAGTACACATAAAGGTAAACCGTTACATACCCCCTTTTTTAGGTTAGGATTTTTGCTGAAAGAAAAAAAAAATCCGCTATCTCTCTATGCTGCTCAATAGATATACTAGTTATCATTCAGGCCTCTCTCTCAACATTCCTCCCCTAATCATTCATACTTCACGCTAAACAGGCAATAGACACGTATAATGTGTGTTATTGCGTCCATACAGATTGAGTATTTTGCTGTAGTGAGTAACAAAATACTCTTATATAACTATTGATGGATATAAGGTTAGCCAATTATTACCCACAGTATCAAGGCTGTATATGCTGTCATTCTTTTATTATTTGTCTATGTAGTAGACATAGGATCCTACTTACAGTACACTGAAAGGTACCTACTGTATAGGAAAATACTCCGTGATCCGGTAGAGGACACGATTCTTTTTTTTTTTTAACAAATAACACATCAACTTCAGGAAAATATATTATTAGTGGGCCTGTGGATTAAATCAGACTATTGGCGCAGAGATAGTAACACGATTTACACAGGGTACTTACATATTCTATTATTGCTTATAGTTAGTTAATTTGAAATCTTTGACATGCCAGTCTCCTATATTATTTCCGGTCATATCTTCGAGTTCGTATACTAAATTAGACTTTTTCTTTACAATTTTGCACTTCGTAAACTTCGGAGCAAGCTTCTTACAAAACATTTTGTTTTTGTTGCTTAGGAAAAATGTCTTCTTCCAAATGATGTCACCTACGTTAAAATTTACGTCTTTACGGCGCAGGTTATAGTGACCACTATTTCTTGAATGGGCTTTAGTTAGGCACAATTGTACTTTTTCGAATATAGTTCTTAAGTTACCTAAATTTTCAGCGTATTCGTCCCTTGGCGTGAAAATTATATCATCGCTGAGCTCCGTATCGATATAATGCAAGCCAGTTGTAACTAATTCACGCCCATATACCAAAAATGCCGGCGTATAACCAGTCACCTCATTTACCGATGAATTCATGGCAAATTGGATTTTTGATAGGTTACAGTCCCAAGATCTATGGTCGTTTTCAACGTAGGTAGATACTGCTGTTAAAAGGGTCTTGTTGTAGCGTTCAACGCTGTTAATCTGGGCCGTGTATTTAGGCGTGAACATGACGTTAGGGATATTGTACTTTTTATATAGTTGCTTTAGAATATTACCCACAAATTGTTTTCCGTTGTCCATTAATACAGTGCTGGGTACACCGTGAACAAGAAAAACTTCTTCCTCGAGTAACTTAGCTATTATCTCGGAAGTTGCGCGGCGAATAGGGAACATTAGACAATATTTTGAAAAACAACAATGGACTACAAATATAAATGTGTTTTGTTTTCGTGACGGTGGTAGGGGACCTATTAGATCCATACTCAGCATCTGGAACGGTCTTGAACAGTCTTTAGGACGGCCCATGATGCCAAGTGTAGCATGTGCAGGATATTTGTGAGCACAACATGTGTCGCAAGTAGTTACAAATTTGGAGACATCGCGGTGCATATCTGGCCAAAAATAATTTAAGGAAAGACGTTTGTGAGTTTTATATATGCCAAAGTGGCCTGAAGTAGGGTCAGTGTGATTTCTAGTAATTATGTCCGATCTGTACTCAACAGGAATAACTTCTTTCCACTCAAACTCATGAGTTAAGGGATTCAAACTCTTTTTATATCTGAAAAGTTTACCATTAGTTACTTTATAGTTAAGAAACGATGTTGGAGCGTTTTGGCAACCGTGGTAGATGTTGAGATACCAACTGTCACCTGTAGAGTAGAACATGTGGTGATTCGAAGAGTCCTGATCTATTGTAGCTATTGGTACTGAACGGGAAAGACTGTCAGGGACTACATTCTCTGAGCCACGACGATGTTTGATGTCGAAGTCGAATGAGGACATACGAACACCCCAACGAGCTAAACGACCTGTGGGATTATTTAAATTCAAGAACCATTTTAAGGACGAGTGGTCAGTGTACACAGTGAACGTTTTGCCGTTTTCCAAGTAGCATCGCCAGTGTTCGATAGCTGTCAAGACTGCTAGGGCCTCCCTTTCCGTAGCACTGTAATTTCGTTCTTTGGTAGAGAGGGACTTGCTCATGTAGGCAATGACCTTCTCCTCGCCTTCTAAAATCTGTGTCAGAACCGCGCCAACACCGAAATCACTTGCATCCGTATGCACTTGAAATGCTTGTGAAAAGTCGGGGCATGATAATACTGGTGAAGTTATAAGAGCTTCTTTTAAAGTGCGGAAGGCTTTTTCGGCGTCAGAACACCAATTGAATGGAGGAGAGTTTTTAGCAAGGGAGGTTAATTTATTAAGTGGTGAAGCTATTGTACTGAAGTTAGGTATAAATCGACGATACCACGATGCTGTGCCTATGAATCGACGTACCTCCTTGCGATTAGTAGGGGTAGGGTAATTTATAATAGCTTCCACTTTTTCGGGATCTGGATGTAGTCCATTATGATCCACCACATAACCCAAGTATTTTAGTTTGTTTCTGAAAAATTGACACTTTTTGTAACTTATTGTCAAATTCGCCAATCTTAGTTTTTCCAGAACACGGACTAGTAGGGAGATATGTTGTTCGAAGGTCGGTGAAACAATGATAATGTCATCAATGTAAACAAATACTTTATTTTCGAACTCTGGACCGTAGAACAACATGTCAACCAATCGCTGTTGCGTGGCAGGGGCATTAGTAAGACCGAACGCCATAGAGGTAAATTGGAATGTACCCTTAGGAGGAATATAAAATGCCGTCTTACACCGGTCTTCTTCCTTTATAGGAATCTGCCAGAAACTTTTTGAAAGATCTAAACTAGAGAGATACTTCGCGTCTCGTAAATTATCAAGTATTTCGGAAATGTACGGAATACTGTATGCATCTTTCACAGTAACGGCATTAAGCTTACGACTGTCTAAGCAGAACCTTAGTTCACCATTCTTTTTAGGCGTCAGTAGTACAGGAGATGACCAAGGGCTTTCGCAAGGTTCTACTACGTTTTCTCGTAACATTTCGTCAAGTTGAATAACTAGTAAACGTTGTTTTTCAGGTGACATTCTGTAGTACCTTTGACGTATAGGAGCAGCATTCCCAGTATCGATACCGTGAGTAATTAGACTTGTGCGGCCAAGACCACGTTCTTCATATGAGATGTCACGAAACTGTGCTGTGATATGATCAGCTGTAACTTTTTGTTCTGTAGAAAGGTGGTCGTAATCACATATGTGTGTAGGGGTATTAATCGATAAAATATCTGGAGTGATAGTCTCTTTACCTATCATGATTGAGTCCAGATGTTTAGGGAACAAATTAAAAAGCCTCCAGAAATCCATGCCCAAAATCAAGGGATTTTGAATCTCTGGTACTACGTAAACTTTTAGAATGTGTAGTTGGTCCAAAAACGAGACAGGTAAATTTATGATACCAACATTATTCATCTTTTGCCCACCTGCAGCGACAAAATTTAAAAGTTCAGTGTTATCAAATCTAAAACCAGCATCTAAGAAATTGGTATGATAATTTTGTCCGAGAATTGTGACACTACTACCAGTGTCCAATAAACCATTGATAGTTATACCGTTTATATCAACAGCGACGTATGGTCTGCTGTTTTCATGCTCTATCGCATTATGTGAATCGTGGATTGAAGTGACAGAATAACAAGAGAAAAATTTAGATATAAAATCAAGCCAAGATTTCCAATCTGTTTTATCAAGGTTACTATTAGGTTTGCTGTCAGCTTCACGTTCACTACAATCCACTAAATTCAGTTTTTTGAGTGAGTAGGTTTAGGATTGCAGGTGGTACAGTCAGGGTAGCGAATGCCTTTGTTTCCACACTTAAAGCATATATCAAAATGTGGCTGCTTGCACTCTTTTAGAGAATGAGTATCACTGCGACACCTTGGACAATATTTTCGAGTTGTATGGGCATACTTAGAGCTTCTCGGTGTCACTTGTAATGCATTGGTACTTGTAGGTCTTTCTTGTGTAATTTTAGGTTTATTGTTGTAGTGATAAGTATTTGTGTAGTTATTATCTTTGTTAGGAGTAGTATAACCCTTATATTTTTCATTATAGTAAGCACTTTGGTAGCTTTTATTAGGATAGTAGTGGCTAGATTTTTGTTGTTTAGTGTAGGCGAACTCCGGTGCTACAGTTTCCGAAGTCACGCGAGGAGGCTCATGAAATAGAGACATACGTGAATGTATGTTCTCATAGTTAGAACACACACTTTTCAAAGACTTCAGGTCCTTGATCTCGGGAGAAGCTGTCAAAGTGCTAGCATAGCATGGTCTGATATTATGTAAAATAATTTCTAATTTATCATCTTCAGACAGTGGTTTGCTAAGCCTCGAAAACATGCCATGCATAATAGACAGGTAAATTGAGATGTTTTCGAGCTCACCCTGAGTACGGGACCGAATTTCAGCCAAAAGGCGGTAGTCATAGTCCTTTTGACTAAAATCTTGTTTTAGTTGTACGACAACGTCGTCCCAAGTTTGCACACTTTGTCTAATACTACGGAACCAGTGTAGTGCGTCGTCCGTAAAAATCTCATATGCAAACTTTAGTAACCGGTCTTTCGAGATGTTCCTAGCGTCTACAAATTCATCCACTCTTTGTATGAAAGAAAAAACACAGGATTTGCCAGAATATTTTAATTTTGCCAAATCAGAGGACAGATTACGATCGCAAGTAACCATTGTAGTTTCAGGTTCTGAGCTTGAACCTGCACCAGAATTTGAACCTGGTCTTAATCCTGTGATTTCTTTGTACTGGTTGTTAAATACAGCGCGATTCGATTTATGCTGATCGACTACCTGAGCACTGACATTTGTGATGCGTTTAAGTCTGTGGTAAATATGATGCAGTAAATTTTCAGTGCGCAAGAACAACGTTTTGTCAAATTTACTTTTTAGGGACGACAGCATAGTTTGAGATTTTGTTAGACTTTCCTTGACTGCGTCCAGGTCAACCACAGGCTCTAAGTGAGATTCCAAAATATCCTCAGGGGCTATACCTAATTTAACAATCTGACTACGAAGGTCTTGTACAGAGCCGCCTGTACCACCTCTAAGGGTGACCTCGTATTCGAGTTCAGCTTTTTGGAGTGACAGATACTTAATCGGATACGACATGTTTACTTTTCCTCAGAATAGGGTATGTGTTGTGATTACAAATGATTGAAAAGCAGTGATTGTATAGTTGCTAAGTATGTGGTATGAGTAATAGGTAGTTAGAATATTGTATTTATTAAATTAAGTTATAATAGGTTTATATATTTAAGTATTGTGTATAATTTACTTATTGTAAATATAAGCAATTAGAATTAGGGCAACCACGTACCAAACAACTGCTCAAATAAACCTTAAAATTAGGTTTAATGACACCAAGCTAACAAATCTAGTAGTATAGTTAAAAGTGATGATTATTATAGCCACCAACACCCATGAAAACCAAAGAAAAACAAATGCCAAGGACCTGCTTCATATGCTCAGCTCAGAAAATACCTAAATTGGGCGCCATTGTGACGGTTTAGCGTCGCAAGAATGTAGGTAGATAGAAGCCGGTCGAAATTAAACAACCCGGAATAAAATTTACAATTATTTATTAAAAAAAAAAGGAAGTAGACTCGACTAGGTCGCGGGTTTATTATTGGCTGGCAATTAGTATGAAGCAATGTCCTTGTAATTGGGGTCACTTCCCTGCACTGTGTAACGGCACGTAGTCCACGTCGAAGCAACACGCAGAAGTTCCAGGTTCCGGGATTAGGGTCTGCAACGCAGGTCTACCGGATACGCGCAGGAGCGTGTGAGTGAAAGTTGGTGAGCCCCAAATCGAACCCCAGACTTGGTCCCTGGAATTCCCGGAAAATAGTCGTTTCACAAAAAGTCCAAATTCGTGTAAGTGACTGCGACATCGGGATTTTTGTAGAATAAATATGCTCGCGTTTTAGTTGGCTATATTAGTGAACCCCAAAGCATTTAATGGTGATCAAAGGATGTGGCAGTCACAAACAAAATCAACAGTTTTATGATCAAGCAAAGTATGAAATGAAATTATCAAAACCTTATGATGAAAGTTAAATGTACTACACTAATTACAATATGACCAAAAGCGTTATAGTTGAATTTTGTTGCGATTGTATACGAATTTACAACTTAATTAGCTAGAATTAAATGTAATTTAGCTAGTATACTATGAGTTTTTTAGGAAGCGGGTAGATGATATTTCCAGAATCTCTTAGAAGAGTGATATTCCCAGCCTGATTCGAATATGCAGATAATGTTATTACATTATTTAGACTAATGTATAATGAGAACTAGTTTATTTTTAGTATTTTCTACATGTAAAGTGATTTATAGCTATCTATGTTAACTTAATCTAAGTAGTACAATGTTCACAACACTCACCCGATTCGGGGAAATACTGGCACTTAATTTTGACACAGGTTATAGGTATTTAAGGTTTACTCCAAATCTGAGTATCTGTCACACCATCATAGTTAGGAAATATTATTTGGGAATAAATCCCATAGTTATTAAATTGGTCGACCTGTCGCGGTCCTCGCCGTAATGCAAATGTGTAGTGGCGTATGTGTCTCCTTCGCTGGTCGCGGCCGCGCTCTTATCGCGAGTCGGTGACGTCGCTCATTGTATTCGTAACTAGTTTATCTAATAGTAGTTGTGCGCAGACGATTCTGTCTGTATGTAGATACATTTTATTTATTATAGTTGTAATATGTAGATTGGATGATTTTTGAGTTGTAAATATATAGTTTGGTTTTTAAATATAGTATAGCAGTCTCAATTTAGTACACATAAAGGTAAACCGTTACAACGGTTGATGGAAGAAATGTGAAAATATAGTGAACTTAAAAGGAAAACTATCACGGCTAAGTAGACTTCACAAGTTAACAGTAATAGGCGACCAACTTATAAGAGGAAAACTTTGTACAAAATCCATTGAAAATTATGTTGATAAAGTTGTTAGTTCTTTAAAGCAAATATAACCCCCTCTTTCTACGGAACCCTACACTCGCGCGTGGCCCGACACGCACTTGGCCGGTTTTTTTATGTGCAATTAAAAAGTTCTCTTAATATAAATCACCCCACTTGATTTCACCATACTATGGTGGTAAAAAAAATACTTGCACCATCTTTGTTGGAACAAATGGAAAAACGTACTGATTGAAAACATGGTTGTTGATGAAGTATTCCATATTGTAACATTGTCTTCTGCTTGAGAAAGCAGTTAACTGTGAGTGAGGAGAAATACAATCACCTACATTGTTTTGCGTCGTCGATTTCCAAGTTGCGTGCGATAATTCTTTAAACGCATGGATTTTTCAAGGCGTGCGAAAGACCATGAACTGATCTGCGAAATTACAATATTTCGAAATAGTTTTAATTGTTAGCTAGACTTGCCTAGCTAGATCACAATTTTGCCTTTGTCTCTAACGTTTGACCGATTTGGACCATCGAAACTGCACATGACATCTAAGTTAATTTAACTGCAGCGACATAATAAATTGTGGACCTGACTAACTGTGTACTCTATTTTATATTACTAACTATAACACTATAACGGTGATGGTATAAATTAAGTACTTTAGTATCTGCCTTGTAAAATATTTCATTAAAGCAGGCGACGAGCATACGTACACATATTGCCGAGTGAATAGACAGCAGCTACACAATTTCTGTGCTTTTTTTTATATTGAAAACCTGACTAGTTGATAAAGTTGTTAGTTCGCCTACGCCGCGCCGCGTGACAAATTCTTGCGAGTGCAAATTAGTTTTAGTAATTGGAAAAAGCAGAACATTACTAACGCAACAAGGGTACATGACAGTCAGATCGAGTAAAAAAAAATAATGAACCTCCCTTTTAAATAGTGGTCTTAAGCATTCTAATGCATAGGAATAAAAATAAATAAGTGATTGGTTTTTCAATGACTTTTAAAAATTTACGAAAAGCAGTTGTTTTTGTGGTCTTGTGACCTCCACTTATATACCGTTCACTTTTTTTGTTAATTCACTACATGTATAGGTGAAATAAGTTGATCATTAAAACGTTATTTAAATAATATTGAAAACAAATAACACATTGAACAACTATGAGTCTACTAAATGCATAGTTGTTCTATATGGTGACAGTATTTTGTTCACGCGCGTAAAATAACTTGAAACAAATACCAAGGCCTAGAGTTTACTTAATGCATAGTAGTTCAAAATAGTGATATTGAAGTGACAGCATTTATACCGTTTTGCTCATGCGCGTAAAATAACCATAATTACAATTTAATTTAAATAATGTCGAAAACAAATACCAGGGCCTAGAATCTACTAAATGCGTACTTGTTCAATGCAGTATTTATACAGGGAAGGAAAAAAAAACGTAAACACCTTAACTATGAAAATATTTTTTCGTGGTTTTAAAAGTCTCAAAAAATGTGTAAAATCAAATTACTTTAATAATAACAAACTTATTACGTTTAGTTTTTCTATCGATTTTGTGATAGTAGATGTGTGTAGATACGGAAAAATGGCATAACTGAAATTTTTTAAGGCGTACGATACTACGATACTTGTTATACTCGAAAAGTACGATACTTGGAATAGAAAGGCTGGTATATGCCGGAGTTCGAACCCACTATCACCGACCCTCGCTATCACCTCTTTTTACGATGATTAATCATGGAGCCCCTTGCAATAATACTAGGTGACTCAGCAAACGTTGTTTTGCCATATTAATATAGCCTACGACCTATTCTCAAACCTACTGAACTTCGTATCACCTACAACAATAGTTTTTTTCTTACCGTTTAAACCTTCTCTGTACTTTCACAAATACCTATAAAAAAGAAAATTTTACCAAATCGGCCCAGCCGTTCTCGAGTTTTAGCGAGACAAACCAACAGCCATTGATTTATATATATATATATATATATATATATATATATATATATATATATATATATATATATATATATATATATATATATATATATACATATATATATATATATATATATATATAAGATAATATAGATAATCTCTTACAGAGATAAGCTCGCCTTTGTACATGTAATTTCTTATGTAATGTCCTGTTAAATGTCTTGTGTGCAATAATAGTACATTATGCATTAAGGGGATAAAGCAGTGTATTTCAAAAACGCCCGAGACAAATACACTGCTTTATCCCCAAAATGCATACTCTACTTTATATAAACACTGCGAGGCAATAAAACATAATACAATTAAAAAGAAAAAGTTTTCATTCTAATTTTGAATAAATTCTTCTTGGTGTAGGGCTCTATGAAAAGTTTATATTCTAATTTTGACGTTTGGTCATGGATTTCAAGGAGCTCGTATACCTATTCAATGTTGATTGCATTCCAAATTCAAATGTCATAATTCCCTAGGGGATTATGAAATTCAGTACATTTATAATGACCCGGCTAGACCATAGGACACAAATGACTTGCTTTAAGTTGAGTTTGCATGACACATAATATGCCATTGACGAGCAGGTGTTACATAAAGTATAATAATAATAATAATAATAGATAAGTACTCGTACGCAACGGAAATCGCATCGCGCGTGGTGCCGAGATATTGAATTGAATGCGATTGGTTAATAGACTAGTTTCAATAAAACAGCGATTACTATGCCGATATCACTATATGTATAAAACTATTTATTTAGTCGACTCATCCCCCTGATTTATACCCAACTAGAGTGTTTTGTATTATACGATACATGCCACAAGGGAAAATCCAGCTTACCCGGTTACCCGTTTTTGTTTTTATTACGTATGCGGATTTCCCTTCAGATTATGTTGGTGTTCTATAGGTACTCGTAGCTTAATTTAGTATTGCGATGGTAAGCCTTTATGATAAATCAAATAACGATGGTGAGCTTTGAGAACCACTTCTACCACCAACACACATACGATTGTCGTCACTACAAAATCACCATAATTTCAGTGCGATTTCATGACAAGGTGTAGATAATACCGACTACCTTATTGAAACTGTCGAACTAGTGGTGAGGTCCGTTACTTCCGCGTTGCATCATACCGCGATGTGATGAGGTTTCGCGGCGGAAGCTGGCAGAACGGTAAAATTAACACGTAGTCAGCTAAATTGTATACTGGCCCGAATTAACAGCTGTTGGCTCGATTTAAAGTAGGAACAATGGACGCGGTAGGCCTAACGAATGGCCTAGCTAGCTAGTTGTTTTAATAGATAAAATGGCCTAGCTAGCCTTGTTTTTGCTGTGATAATTTTTCATAAGTTTTCCTTTGTCCTCTCCGCAGGCTGTTAGAATTTCAGGAGCGTTTACATTGGCAGCAGGTTTCGGTCGAGCGAGCGGTCAGGCTCGTATCGTAAATTATTATGCCAGTTTCCATTCATAAATTCGGTTTGGCCAATTGGTGTACGTCTGAAGGTTTCGGCAATTAACAGTCTATTGAAGGATTATGTTGCTGCTTACTAATGTACATCACTTGATTATTCACGATTTGGTTGATAATATGTTATTGGAAATACTAGATTAAGCGTAGCTCGCCCAATAAACAAAAACAATCATTGAACATCATTTATATATGCGAATGTCATCTTCAAATCAACGATTCATTAGCTTTCTTATGATTTTACGTACATTATTGTGGTCTGCAAAACTACCTGTTTAAACATAACGAGCGAAATGTAGCTTAGAACCGCGTGAATAATAAATACATACATACATGTATGCAGCCTGAAGGCAGAGACCAGGGACTTGCCACGATCCTGACAGATCACTTTCGCTTCCTCAACAATAATAAATAATACCTTTTTATCCGACTGCGAAAGCAAAGGAAGGTCATGGTTTTCGGGCGTGTGTATGTATGTATGTTTCTGTGTGACAACGCAGTGGTCAAACAGCTGGACTGATTTCGATAAATGAAAGTTATTTACTATCCGAGTGTCACTCGCTAAATTATTTAAATGTCAAGAGAAAGAAAGAAAAAACAAGATAGTTGACATCATCTGTCAAGTCGGTATTTAAAAAGCTACTAAAAGTATGGAATTATAAAAACGTTCATTGTAATAATTCAAAGTTATTGTTAAATTAAATGACACGCCTTAAATAATATTACATGCTGAGCTTGATATTTCACCATATTCTCATCAATGGCGTCTTAACCTGATAGATTATGAATTTGAAAATAAACATAAAAAACCATAACAATGGTGGCCCGATCGGCTCCTTTAGAATTCTACAAATTAAAGACTTTTTAGCGGTCGGTTTTTTTGTTTTAGTCTGTTTGTGCAGCCTCTGCCAACTCCTACCTACATATATAGGTGTAATCCTTCTTATCAATAGTTGAGTTAATTGTATTGTAAATACATAGAAACGTCCTAACTATTATCATCACCAATAAAAAGCCTACATAAGGACAGAAACTATCTGAACTCCTCGCATTAACTATACAGTTGACAACACATCAACCTTCAAACTGTTGTTCCAAAGTCGCCTGTTACGTAACCGAGTAGTGTGCATGCGTATAAAGTTTGATATGCTGACATTTTTTTGCAATTAACATCAGTTACATTGCAACGAAGAGCTTGATCAGCTGTCAGGCATAACCTTCATGAATCGAATTGGCTTGCTTTGTAAAGAGGCTAAGTTCACCGAATGTCAGGCCAATAGAAGACTATAGGTGGAGGTAATTAGGAGGCCTTCAGACGGTTACATGGATGAGGGGTTGCCTAACAATCGTACATACACACCGCGCTTCCGTTCTAAAGTAAACGATTCACCTTACGTTGGGCAACACTTGCGTTCCCCGCTCGCTCGCTTATTGACGTAAAACTTTTCGTCAAGGCGACACCGAACTGAAAAACCAAAATTGCAAAAAAAAAATACTGAAATACCTGACCGCTGAGAGTAAAACACTGAACTGTCAGGACCCACATTTTACATTTAATGCAATTGATTACACGTAAATTTTTGATCTCGCCTGGTTAGTGCTGGGCAGTTGGTCTTTCGTTTTTTTAGGGTTCCGTACCTCAAAAGAACAAACGGAACCCTTATAGGATCACATTGTTGTCCGTCCGTCCGTCGTCCGTCTGTCTGTCTGTCAATCTCGGTTACGGGAGGTATTGAGTTGAAATTAAAACCATATATGTACTTAGGTCTACAGTCCCTTGAAGCTATGAAAAAAATCAAACTTCTAATTTAACGTAAAAAAAAAACAGGCCAAGTGCGAGTCGGACTCGCGCATGAAGGGTTCCGTACCATTATCTATACAACATTTAAATATTTCAAGCGTCTACCTGTTGACTTTATTAATATCGAGCAAAAAACGGTAAAAAATCACGTTTGTTGTGTGGGAGCCTCACTTAAATATTAATTTTATTCGGTTTTTAGTATTTGTTATTATAGCGGCAACAGAAATACATCACGACGTAAGTTAAAGTTACATAAGGGAAATACATTACCCTCCTCTTGGGCTCTGTCGCAGTCGAGTAAAGTACCCTTAGTTCCATATAACGCTTCGATTTGGGCGAATTGATGCAAGGAAGAATTTTATTTTATTTTGACCTTAAAAAGCATAATATGAATAACAGCTTATGATACATAATTAGATAATGCTTAGTTATTTTTCAATATTCAGTTTTTTACCTTATTGGTTCCGATTTGAACGGTTAAAACATACGAGGAAAAGTGAAATCTGGGGCTCTAATACATAAATTCGAAGCCCTTTGTTTTAAAAACAAGAAACCATAATTGCAGTCGGAAACATTGTATTATTATGTATTATGAACACTGTATTAAATAAATTGCAAGATGGATTCTATTAAATCCTTTGCATTTTCTCTTTGTTTTGGAGTATCGACGGAAGTCGCTGGACTCGAAGTCGGCGCTATTGGCGCGTCACAAGCCGCATTCAACATCGTCCCGAGTTTTGCAAGTCTCCGCACTAATTGATTAAATTACGACTTCACTTGCCATAAAACAATTCAACGAGTCGATGCTCGTACTCTTATCAGTCTATAATAGTTGTAGACATAGACAAGATAACTATTTAATTATAATTATACATTGAGAATGATAATGAATGCGCGTCGTGTATAACTCGATTGCGTCGACATTGGGTGTAACAAGGAAGCATAACACAAATCTATTATTGACTAACAGGCGTGATGAGCTTGACTGTGGCCATTGCCACAGCCATCTTGGATGATAACGACACTAACTATCAGCGCCGCCGTGAAATCGGCGTGAACGTTTACAACTCTATGCAGAGATTTGGGGAGCTATTTTTATAATTCAACGTGATTGCTCTATCCGTTCCTGAGAAAAAGGCCGGGCCTTGGACGAAAAACAAAGTGATGCTGAAGGGTTTCGTTTTTCCTTTCGAGTACGGAACCCTAAACGCGACTTCTTCAATAGAGATGGGCGTTACAAGCTAGAAAGTGAAAGTATTTTATTTACTATAAAAAATACTGATTACAAGAAATATACATTATTTTTATGGTGAAAAGAAACGGGCACCGCTTATTGCTATGATGCATGCGTAATCAGTAGCGCTGGTTTACCCCTTTATTCACATATTAAAGAGAAAATCTCTAATTGCACAAAATACTTTAACGCGAAATAAAGTATAATGCACCAACAATTATACATAAATTATGACGTGTTTACAAAAGCTATTTTTACATTGATAATCGTAAACGGGGATCCATGAACCAGTAAACGACGATTTTTTATCGTTTTTTAGGTTTCTTAGTAAAATAGCCAAATTAGGTTGGTAATACTAGTAAAGGAATTATTGTAATACTAGCTGCGCCTGCGACTTCGTTCGCGTTGGATTAGAATATAAAGCGCTTATTAGTACCCCTTAATCAGGTCATGGTCGATCTCCATTCTAAATTGCGTCCCGTGATACTTTTTCCGCAGTTGTATTTAATTTACTATTCCATTATTCTACCTCTCCACGCGCAGCTTGTCGCTCGCTCAATTCAGATGGAAACTCAATGTAATACAGCGGTTATATCATTTAAATCCGTTTGCGAAATATTTACAAACGCAGCATAGGACGCCCGTCAGGTCCCTGGATCGACATTGTAAGGTAAATTGCTGGTCGCTACCAGCTGATTGCCGGATGAGGATGGCCGACAACATAAAGTGTGGCGTGCTTTGGGGAGGCTTAGTTAGTTAGTTAGTTAGACCTGAGATTTCCGCACTTAGCCTCATGGTTGGGCCATTGTACGTAGCAAAGCTGTGAGCTCACTCCAGCCAGCCTATCTCTTTCCAGAAGGCCAGCAGTGCTCTGATGTCACTACAGGCCTCCTGAAGGGATCCCAGCTTCCCAATGATGGCGGTCCGTTGCTTTTCCACGCCTTCACAGTGAATGGTCACGTGGGCGGGTGTTTCCTCTTCTTTGAGGCATCCCCGGCAAAGCGGACTGTCGGTTAGTCCCATGTTGTGAAAATGTCTATTTAGTGAACAGTGCCCTGTTAGGATTGCCACAGCTTTGCGCAGATTATCCCTTCTCAGACGCAGCAGGCTACGTGAAAGACGTTTCGAGATCGTCGGTAGAGCCTCCTTGGCTTGTCTGCATTTGGTTTCCGTTCTCCAAAGTTCAGCATGCTGGCTTTCTGTTCGTGACCTCAGCCATTTCCTAAACTGGTGGTATGGGAGTGGGATCAGTGGTTCGGGTCCTTCCACTGTAGTTTCCGAGCCTCTTCTAGCGAGTTCATCCGCAGCATCATTGCCCAAGGAGCCGCTATGACCCTTTATCCACTGTAAGGTGACACGGTTGTTTATTGACAATTTTTCCAACTCATGGTGACACTCTAGTATCAGGCTGTTGTTAGTGAGATTGCTGTTAAGTGGGGAGGCTTGTCTCCAACATTTATGTTCTAGCTAAAACGATAGATTAGATTGGACTGACCCACCCAAACATATAAATTAAAACTTCGTACGAAATAGCATTTTTACGCACTATCATTCATATAATAGTTTAGACATTATATCGCGCCCGGCCCGACATCGTCGGAGGATTGTGTTATTCTCTAAGAGTCAAAAGTCAGGAATTTGACGGGATTTGGTGCGCATTTCAAAGAGCGTTTTGTGCTCATAACAAAGACGATTCGATAAAAAAAAATTGTGATCGCTCGCCATCTTACACAGCACACGCAACTTTGTTTATTTCCCGTAAAGGGTAGGCAAAACGTACCGCCTCATTCGACGTAAACAGTTGATCCCCATTTGTCTGCTGCTAAAAAAACATTTTTCATCTTTTATGCAAATATAAACTATGTGTTCGTGGTGGTACAGTATAAAGTGATAGTGTAGAGAATGTTACACGGGAATCTAAGCTATTAAACCTGCTATTAATCTTTCACCTGGTTGTGCAATAAAGTGTTCTCTATCTATCTATCTATCTATCTATCTATTACCATAGTAAGATGATCGATTTTTTATCTTACCTTACTACGTTTCGGAACGTAACTGTTGGTGTTTTTGTTTTAGTTAGCGTTGTTATGTTGGCTATTTTATATAATTTTTACTTCTGACACTTTTATGCCATATAATAAATTACATATTTCTTTTATCACCTTTAAATATGTGCTATATATACTCATTTTACTTATATTGCATTACCAGTTTATTTTTATAATTCTTGTTAATAAAACTATTAACAGACTTATAAAAAGAGACACAACTTCGGACAACGTGTAACCCGGCGGAATTATCCAGGCACATCGCAATATGGCGAAATATGACGTACCCGTTAGAAATACACTGTGCATAGACTGACTGGTTCTTCATAACCTGGTTAAATACATTGGTCATTATTATCCCCCCCATGGACTTAAGCGTGATGTTATGTAGCCTATATGTTACACGGTAACCTAAGCGATAATTCTGGTGAGTTTTACTTCATTCCGTTCAGAGGTTTTTGCGTGATGCGCGCACGAAGAAACAGAATGAGACATACATATATTAGACAGAGACAACATTCACAGATGTATTATATGTATAGATAATTAATAGAATAATAAATAGATAATTAAAGGTCATTAAAATACCTCGCCGACAGTTCCGTCCACCCTTTTAAACTTTCAATTGGTTTTACTTGGGAAATACGATTAAAGGTCATACGATTTGCCTACTTTCAATTCACACAATCAATTAATTATTCAAGAGCTTTGTTTGTAAGGAACCTCTGGAGATGTAAGGTCACCACGGAATGACACTGACGTCACATTTTATCTCGGTGTCGAATACCTTGTCTTTAATAAAAACTAATGCTCTTAACGCGGCTAATGCCCGTCTAAAGAACGACGCAGTATACTTATTGAGGACGTGTCTCAATACTGGCAATCCTCGTGTACACAATCAACGTATGAATGTCAATACTACTCGCCAATGATACATTGCCCCTCGACGAGACTTAGCGATACTTGACTTGAGGTACAATTGCGAACATAAAATTGTAATTTCAATGGAGACTACTCGGCTATTTTTGCGTCGTATTGTACCAACGAATATTGGCCTCTATATTACATTAACTACATTAACATTTGCGTTTAAAAGTAATGAATTGAAAAGTCGATGACCCCTCGGAAGTTTCACATTCATTACGATTGTTCCAGTATAACCATGCTAATTGTGGTTTAATAGAACACCGCCGCTGGAATACGTAACTACATATTTAGGGGATTTAAATACTAGCAGTCGACGCTACAATACTAGTTCTAGTTCGACTGGAGATTTCCGCACTTAACCTCATAGTTAGGCCACTGTACGTAGCAAGTGCTGAGTTATGTAAATACCTTAGATACTAGGGATTCCTCACGATGTACTATAACTTCACAAAGATACGAAACTTAGAAAACAAAGTCATTGGTACATAACATAAGCAGCCTATATACGTCCCACTGTAGGGCACAGGCCTTCTCTCAGGGAGAGTTTAGGCTTAATCACCACGCGTGCCCACCGCGGATTGGCATGCGAGTAGCTCAGACACTCAGGTTTCCTCACGATGTTTTCCTTCACAGTTAGCGAGTGGTATTGCTACTATAACTTCACAAATATACATAACTTAGAAAACAAAGTCATAGGTACATGTCCGCACTGGGAATCGTATCTAGGTCTCTCGCTTCCGAGTCCGATGTTCTACCCAGTAGGCTACCAACCACCGAATTGGTACATGCCAGGATTCAAACCCACGACCAGGGAGGTCGTGAGAAGCCGGCGTTCTACCGCTTCGCTACCGCCGCTGTTTGCTACAATACTAATTGGAGACAATAACCTTAGTGAACGAAGCGTAGAATTATACAGGTCAAGCTAATACGTTGCATGAACAAAAAGCAATGAGCTATCAGACATAAACCGGCTTAACAATGTTTATTGTAGTCCTGTTTATTTGCTGTAAATTGTCACCAACACACTTGACTTTTACGATGTTGGGTATATAGGTGCTGAACCATGGAAGTGACGCTCCCAGTCGTGTAGGTCTTAATATCGACACAGATATCGTCATGATCATGTTTGTAAAATACAATATTATAGTAATTTATTTGTGTCAAGAGATCTTAGAGGGAAAATACCACGTGAATACCACTAATAGTACAATAAACGGGTATTTGTTGTGGTTTTCCCAAATGATGGGATATAGATAGAGAACACAGGTGTATACAGGTTCCCTCTGAAAAGCTCAATTCCTAAAACACGTCAATTACATTTTGTATTTTACAACTTTTGTTCCATGATTCATCTCAGATTCTTGTTCTCAGATTGATATTATTGAATTCGCTTTATACGCACTCTACCGATGTCGCAGCCTCTAGTAAGTCATTGTCCTACATAATATTCTATTTAACACATGTCTCTGGATGCACTATAGCAGGGATGGCAAACCAGTGGCTCGCGTGCCATTGATGGCACGACAAAACATTATGGACACGCGCAACAATCGAGAAAATAACAAAATTCAGTACGAAGTATTTATCACTATACTTGTAGTGCATTTTTTTTGTTAGTAAATGATGAGATTTGAGTTGATATTACGTAACTATTTAGTTTTCCCATTAATCCGTAACTCAAAATTATTTAATGGCACGTCTATGGCTTCATCAAAAACTTTTTTTAGACAAGATGGCACTTTGATCCATAAAGGTTCGCCATCCCTGCACTACAGTATCAAACAGCGCCTCCACAAAGTAGAAAAACCGTAAAAACACATATATAAAAAACCGCCAAGTGCGATTCGGACTCGCGCACCGAAGGTTCCGTACTCGCACTTGGCCGTTCTTTTTTTATATTTGTCATTAGAATATATAATATAAGTCCCACAATCAGACCAAGTTTGATGCCTATACTTATTACCGTTCTTACGATAGAGCATAAACAAAGACCCCCCTTAGTTTTATCATATTTTAATTTTTATTATTCGTTAGGTAATCCGCCGTAATAACACATTCTGTGAAAATTTCAACTGGCTATTACGGTTCCAAAGATAGAGAGCCCTTGAAAGGTCGGACGGACGGACGGATGGACAGACAGACAGACGGATAGACAGACAGATAGTGGAGGCAGAGTAATAGGGCCCCGTTTGGCACCCTTCGGGTACGGAATCCTAGTAATGGAAAATCAACCATAATTTTAGTAGGAAAAACGGCAGTACAATTGCAGTACATTTACAATTTACGCCGTACATTTGTACAATGGCCTCAGTCTGTGTGTATTTCCATGTTTGTGATGCCCTTGCCTGGTTACCATAGCACAGGGTATCCTAATCTGGGACCAGGACAAGTAATTGTGTTTTGTGCAAGTTATTTATATTATGTAACTTGGTAATGGTATCAAGTGGTGCACTGCACACAAGTAATACTGCGCAGTTACATTCGATAAACGAGTACAATAGGATGCTATTGTGAACGCAAGTAATTAATTAATTGCAAATTTATGATGCTAGTTTACTAGTAGAAATATTGAAAACGTACGTAGTTAGTACTTAATACGGTTTTTAACTGATTAGTTGAATTATGTAATGGAGAACTCGTTTCCAAATTAGGAGCTTTCTGTAGCAACGTCGTACAGATCTTACTCAGTCGCCGTTGAAAAAGGCATGTCCTGACCTGAATGAGGGGTTCGTGCTGCTGATGCAATTGGAACGGAAGATTTCTTACGTGTCCACCCTCACATAGGTTTCATACTTTTATCATTGCGAAATATACATCTACCTATAGCTTCGGCGCTTGACGTAAAAACTACAATAATTCTGTTGAAATGCGATAGTTCAAATTCAGTTCTACGGCCAATGATAGTGGCGGATGACCTATTTCACTAGGATTTGGGTTAACATCTGCGTAGCAAACACCAACACTACTATATTTATTTAAACCCATCTGCTCAGTGTTAATGTAAGCACATGTTAGGAAATTCTATTTTTGCTCTAATATCTATTCCAAACCAGACGTTAACATAGATTAAGTTCAAAAGATAGCTGTGAGCATAGCTCTTTTTCTTTGAGCAAAAATTCAAATTCAATCGAACAAGCCGTGTCTCTTGTCCCAAACGTGTGTATCGAAACAAAGAAAAAAACCTAATTTGACAAACATTATTCATCTCTCGTATCAGCTGATGCTTATTATGCATGTAGAATGAGTGGCGTCGTGCGAGTGCCGTGGACGTGGCCCGAAAACGTTATTTTTCCGGTTTACTGCGGACTTGTTTTGTCTCGTTCACTGCCGTTAAACGCTAATAGTGTAAATGTTTCCTAGGTCAAAATTCATCATAAGTTTCTGTTTTTTTGTATAACAGTTACAACGAACTCTGCTTACCACGCATTACGAGACCATTGTAGCGCTAGTTAATGCTGTTTATAATTATGAACAACTCAATTAAGATTATTCGATGATATATATTAGCCTGAGTTCCTCGGAAATGCCGATTGAGTAACTTTCGATAATGCGAAACATTGATTGTAGTGATTCAGAAAATTTCATTCAGTCACCGTGGTAAGCCGAGTTCTTGACCCACTTGACTTCGGCGGTGGTCGCGGTGTGGGCTGTCGCCGCGGACGGCGATGTACATGCACAACTTTCACCAAAACAGCCGCTGAGGCCCACGAGTTGCGAAAATAACTGTCGGTTTCCCTTTTGTTTAACTCGTCCTCGTCTTCCTTTGTGCGATATGTTAAGCTTGCATTGAACGAGTAGATATGACGCTTACGTGGTTCGCAAAAATCATTCTGCTCGCTATTGGGACTCCCACATGAAATAATTGGGGGAATATTAACTTTTAGCTGATATTGTTAGTTGATTCATTCGTGACTTTGGAAGGCCCGCATATGGCAAAATGCATCAATGTCATATTGAATTTAAAGTTCCGGCAATGCTCTTCGCTCGCCCCGACCCACTGACCGCAATTGTGAGTGGAGCAACGCGTTGGCGTTTATAAACTAAACCTAGATAGTTGCCTACGCCGTTTCATCTCTATCTCGTAGGTCTCACTTTCAAGTTACAACTTCTATTTTTCGTAGAATGTCTTCCTGTGAGGCCCTAGAGCAGTTGTAAAAGATTACAAGATTAGATACAAACAGGTAAAGAGCTTTGTTCTTTTGTTTGGTTATAACTTAACCCACGATCGTTGTACCTTGTCCTTCTCACAAATTCTCGCTAAGCTTTGGAATTATATCATCAGCATAATGAAATTATGAATCACATCCATAAAGAGTCGGATTTTTAGCTCGTAATATAAGTTCGGATTGAGTGACACTGACATACTTTTTAGGTGCGCGGACACAATTTTAATGTAACATTAAGCCCAGTGTCATATTCCTTAAACCGACGATTGTTAAAAAAAGCAAATCAGTATTAATTTCAATGTTTTGGCCATTAAAGTAAGTAATCCACTATCTTAGCCTGGGTTGTGCACTTCTGGTATCTCGTTTTCCAGTTCGGTCTATAATATAGTATCTAATCGGTTGTACTCAGTTAAAATAAAATTTAATTTATCAGAGTTGCCTACTCTATTTTGTATAATTTTTTTAACCTTATCTCACTGCCCTTCTTTGTTATCTTTGAGTAAATATAAAGAGTTTTTATTATTGCCAATCCTTACTTATATGACGTTAGTTTAGGGCTTGTGTCGTTGTGCCTCAGGTTGTGCTCTACTGAAATAACGGAAAAACTGAAAACCGTTTCTTCAATATCGATATTCAAACTACTTCCAATCCAAAATTTTAAAATTCTTAATTATTTATTACACCACTTAATATATCTTGAAATTTGATGCAGTCAATTCATTGGCGGTGGTTTAGTTAACAAAACTGTAGAAACTGTTTTCACACTTTGCGTTGTATCAATAACACGGTGTATTGTGTGTGACTTTATTTTCCCGTGAGTTTTTCCATGGGACGGTCAGTGTAATGTCGGTGAGCCGGTTGGCCGGGAGGTCCCGGTACCGTTCGGCGGCCCGATGCTCGCTGACATCGATTCCGACTCGAAGGTTATCGCCGGTGTCAGCGACCAGCCGCCCGCGCCCACACGCGCTTTTGTATACAAACAACGCGGCACACACACACGCACGTGGCCCGATGTGCGTGTCTGCTACTACACGTCGCGTCATGTTCACTCTGTCTTCCCACCACTTAATGGTTTTTCTCACCGGACGGTAATGTTGGATTTTCCGCAAGAGAAGCCGTTTTAGATGACGCTCAGTTTCCATAGTCTGTTCTACCTGTTTGAGTTAGGTAGTAAAACTTTGTCTTAGGGTGTCGTTATGGATTTATTTATGGAAGCTTACTTTCATAGCTATTCCTAGTCCTATCGCTCATTGTTTCCAGTTGGTATTGTTCGTTGAGCTAATCAAATGTCACAATGACGTCAGCGAATTTAAATCTTTGAGATACTGAAACGTGTCCTCCTTACCGTACGTGCTTAACAATAATTATTGTTTTATCTTCAAGCCCGTTTTTGTCTTCAATCTCGCTTCCTTCTCTCCAGCAACGAACCATTGTTGGTGTGAGAACCGCTCCGTCGTCGGTCGGTTTTTCACTCGCGATAAATGTTGGGTACCTAACCATTCGTCCCATTATTTCACGATTGAGGAAGATCGCTTGTTTCGCAGAATGAATACTGTTTGTACTAATTATCTTTGCTTTGATTGATCGTAGCGCTCCGTACGGGCTATATTTAAATCATATTCAGTGAGAGTGTGCCAGTTGTATTAAACTCGTACATCGCGAACAATATACGTAGCGGCTAGTTGTGTGTATGTGCCAGAGGAGGGCAACGGCCGTCCTTCCTTCCGCACCGGGCCGCCCACCGCCCCCGGCCCGCTCCCAGCCTCTCCCTGAATAACACTAGGCACTTCTATAAAGTAAACAAACCATCACACAAATGAACACATTATCACCCCCTTTGTTCGTTTCATGATGATGACGAACCCTGCATCCATGTTATCGACAGAGATGAATCATTTACACTACGCTACGAATATGAATGCAGTTTTTAACAAGGCTAAAGAAAGATAGCTTCAAAAGCCTACATTACAGATAATAACAACACTAAAATAAGTGTGAAGTGGCATTCGCAGTCAGTTTTGATCTATCGTTATTTATACAATGTAAACAATTTCAACGTCCAGACAGCGTCAGCTGATGTGTGTAAACAAACAAACACACGCGGGCCCGCCTCTGTACCCAGATGTCTGAAAGATAAAAGTCATACGACACGTCATGTTTAGAAATTAATTATTAAATGAGGAACTATTGTGTTATCATATCTTTTGTTTAGGAAAAAATGTATAGGGCGGTCGATTGGCGAGTACCGTTAACGAGGCGCTCGCTACCTGCGTGTTACGTATATAGCGTGGGCCGCCCCACCAGCGCGTCATTACTACAGCGCCCGCGCGCGCGATCGCACGTCTCGGCCGCTCTGCGTTTACGTGTTCAACTCGGCTCTATGTGTACACAAGCTCGCGCAACATGCACTACTCTAACATTGACCTCAACTTGTTTTGTGAAGAGGCCGACCCGATGGCGGAGGCGGCCAGCGCCGCGGCACGTCGGCGCAAGCCGCGTGAGCGACGCCGCCCCCCGGCCGCGCCGCCGTCGCCGCCGCCCCCGAGAATCTCCGCCGAGGAACTAGCAGAGGCACTGCGCCCTCACCTGCTGACGCCGCAGAGCATGTGGACGATGGGATACCCCTTCGAGATCGAGCCCAACTCGTGCAAAGCTGTGTTGTATGTGAATCCACCGCCGCGACCGCGGCCTTTCACTTCGTTTGACGTTAACGCGCCAGAGTTTGTGCCTAATGGTGGTTCACAAGGTGACAGTGGACGCGGCTCGTACGGCTCGTCGCCGCGCTCCGACAGCGACGAGGAGGCGGACGCCGTGGAGCACTTTTGCGCGCGCTGCGACTCCATGTTCCGCATGACGCGGGACGGCGACTACTTGACCGAGGACCCGTGCCAGCACCACTGGGGCCGCTCGGGCGCCGACCGCCGCTACTCGTGCTGCGGCGCGCCACCCGGCACGCGCGGCTGCAGCACGGCGCGCCTGCACGTGTGGAGCGGCACGCAACCGGGCATGAACGGCCCGCTGGACGGCTACGTGCGCGCGCGCTCCCGCCGCGGCGGAGTGTACGCCATCGACACAGAGATGTGCTATACGACGGCGGGGCTGGAACTGGCCAGTATCGCGGTGGTGGCGGCGGACGGCCGGCTGGTGTACCGCGCATTGGCACGGCCCAGCTCGCCCGTTGTGGACCACAACACGCGCTTCTCCGGCATCAGGCCGCGCGACTTGGCGCGCGCGACCAAGACGCTGAGGGACGTGCAGAATGACATACTTGGCTTCATCGGCACGGACACGATACTGATCGGGCACGCGCTCGAGAACGACCTGCGCGCGCTGAAGCTGCTGCACGGGGCCGTGGTGGACACGTGCGCGCTGTACCCGCACGCGCGCGGCTGGCCGCTGCGGCGTTCGCTGCGCGCGCTGGCGGACGAGCTGCTGGGCCGCAGTGTGCAGCGCGGCACGCACTCGCCGCTGGAGGACGCGCGCGCCGCAATGGACCTCGTGCTGCTCAAGGTGCACGCCGAACGCGTCGCGCGCCGCCCGCGCATCGACCTGCAGCCCTACGACCCCCTCTTGTGCGCCTAGCAGTGACAGTGCTTCATACTAACGACTGTTCTATCTACACGATTGATGCTATTTTATGGACCAATGCTAGTACAAGTGACTTAGATCTTTACGTTGACGAAGCGCGCGTACGGTAGTATGTGCCTTCGAATTGTTCCGACAATAAACGTAAATGATTCTTTTTTTTTATTACTTCGTTTGCTTTCTGTGCCTCTGAACACATAAACACTCCTGTTCTCTCGACCTTAATTTAGCCAATTGCGTTACAATTTAATAATTTAGTCAAGATATGCTCTAAAGTTTCAATAAGTATTATGTCATTTCTTATGACTCGTTACGGAGTCGTTATTTCTAGCATATTGAATTTAATCTTGGCACAATTTGGACCACAATAACGTTGACAGTACAGGTGGGCGTGCTCTACATTACTCCACATAAAGAAAATTTGAGAATTCGCTGACAGTTTAGAAAAAACGAGTTTCTGAATTTACACTCAATAAATTAAAGATTCTATTTTTGTCAATTCATACAAGAGAAACTATGTTATTCGCGCTCACCTATTTGCCTATTAAATTCTAAACATGTGCCTAATTTTATGTCTATAGAGCCACGCACGATAGTCACTTTCACTGAGCTGGGTTTCTCTGCGACATAACAAGCGGTCTCAACGATTATTATGATCGCTATACGCACGTATAAGATGTTTAGACTTGCCAACAGCACCTAGCTTTTACCTGTTCTTGCACCAATGACAGCAGGATAGTATGTAGCTTACATTTTCCATTTGAGAAAGTTGCATTTAAATATTAATAGAGCGGCTGAATCAGGCCAGATGTGTTTTCTCAGAGGTGATAGCGGCAGGGATGAGTAATTCCAATTTCTGAGAAGGGCGTTTTAACACGGTATTATATGTACCATACGTTGGATGACGTAAGGGAATTCCGTTACGGAAACGTTGCCTGACAATATATAGATGATTCAGTTGCGCGCGAATCACTCATTTTGCAATGAAACGTAAACAGGAAGTATCGATACGCTGTTTTAAATAATCGGAATTCATAAAACACCTATTTAATTTAAGATTGGTATTGACGCATCTTAACGCTGTTTACGATACATTGCAAGATTTCAAGTATTTCCTCCCGTTTTCCACGGAGGTCATGTGATGCTACGCAGTTATTTTTCCTAGTGAATGACATTATTTGTTATCAATGCAGTCTCTCAAAACAGAGATAGGTAGACGACTAGGCAGAGACTAACGACTATCGATCGTGCCTGACTGATATTCCGGGAAGCAACTGAGTTAGTGTGTGTGTGGGCCGTAATGGAGGCTGTCAGCTCGTAGCAACAGTTCCTAGGAAACGGCCGTGCACTCTAGCCTGTTTACATAATCCGCTTACATAAACCGCTGATGAAACAGTGAGCAGATGAGCCAACTTAACGACTTCCACCTTGGACGAACTAGCCGTGAGAAATTACTGAAAGCCGTTGCAGTGTCCCCTTTAGATGTAGCGATTACCCATCTATTGTAGCTCGGTTGCCTCATCCACAACTTCGATGTCGTTGAGCCATTCAACAACCATGAACCATTATAATTTGCAAGACCGAAGTGCGGATGGCAATTATCGTTACGCTAGGAGTCATGACCAGCGAATAGAGGTGGAAGATTCAGTGAAACAGTAAATTGAATTTGTAAACACTAAACCACCTAAACGGCCGTATCAGCTGGGGAGCAATGGCCTCGCGTCCCGGGCGTCTGCCACGACGCTACACTAGCTTGTAAACACATCTGTGGCACCGAAATATGGTTTGTATATTATTATGAGTTTCACACACATTATCTACCGGCTCATAGATTACTCGCAGTGATACCTCCGCATTAAGAACAGTGCTGATAACAGGATAAATAGTACAATTATAGTAACCGACAAATGAAAGAAGTAGAGTAATTGCTGTTGATTTTCATGATAATTGTAAAACGTTATCATCATCAGCCATTTGACGCCCACTGCAGGACATAGGCCTCCTTCGTGGTTTTCATATCCATGAGGGGTTTTGCCATAATCGCCACGCTTGGCAGGCGGGTTGGAGATCGCAGTATGCGATTGGAATCTCAGGAAGAAGCTGCTGCCCGTCTTCTGGTAATTGATTTCCTTAGTTCGTAAAACGTTATAATTATAATTTATTAAAATGGTCAATGTTCGTTAGGTACAATATCCTTTTAAGCTTGTAAGCAAGAAAGTCACATCTAAACTTGGCGGGATTGTTTTGATAGAGAGCGTTCTCAGTATCAGCGGTGACGCCTCTTATCGTTCGTTCTTTGTTCCGCAAATGCGGACGGACACGTCACTCTACGACCATCGGATGATGTCAAAATAGATCTGACGAAGATGCTCTACCGCTCATAGGTTGATAATAACTTGAATCAACGGGATGAGATGTCCGAATCCACACGTGACATAACGTGCTCTACGTTGTTTAATCGGACGAGGCACTCTTCATTACGATTGTTGAACATGTCACGCCACAGCGGTATAGCGAACGAGAGCAAAGGAAAAAACCTACTTAATATTCCAAACTCTCACTGGTATCGCACCTAGCCACGAATGTGGGCGAACGCACTCTGCGTAACTCGCAACTGACTGTACATAGGCGCTTCCTTCGCGTGGCCTGAAATGCAGACGTCCTCAGTCGCCCATCAATCTGATGCGAGACAGAGGTTCTCATAGAGCCACGCTGAAGCGTAAATAATGGTTGCTAATCAATACAATGGCAAATAGATGCAAAGGCCCACACGAGAGCATTAAGATATTGTATGAGCAGCTAAAGCAAACATTTGAAAGAGTTTCGGCCTCCATGGCGCCGGCTCTACGCCAGCCACATACATCTTTCACAATAGTGTCTTGCACAAAGTGAGGCGCGTTTCGTCATCCAGCACGCTTCGACACGCCTACGGGCCCGGCGACCCCCACTACGGCCTGACGCCCGATGCCATCGTTCTACTGACAATAATCTTGTCTTTTTTACACAGCGCTAAAATTAAGGCATAATGATCCCTGATGACCGACTCATTTGAATATAAAACGAGGAAACAAAAGTTTTTCTATTAGTTTCGTATGTGTGCAAGGTTAAATATAATTACGGAAAGAATCCAAGTTTATTCAGTAGCTTCTGATGTAATATATATTTTATGTTTGTTAGTATGGAATATGTACCCGTTGGTGTCAGAATATTGCATTTTTGAAAGTATGTGTCCTTATTATTTAACTAGGTCTAGTCTTCATATTTATAGGTAGATGTTGTACATACTTGCGCTTGGGCCTCATTAGGTCTATCACCCGTATAATGGCATGCAATTTAATTTAGTAAGTACCTACGAAGCTTCATTGAAAATAAAAAATAATGTCAATGAATGTTCGCCTTTAATGTGACTCATTGATGTGAAGAATGCCGAGTATCCACGGCCAAATACTTACATGCAGCTTTCAGAACGAACCTTACTCAAATACAAGCGGCTCTCAGCCCACAGACAGATCTAAATCTGCTACGCTGGTACCTGGCCTCAACTCCGCTGACAATGACAAGGGGACCTTGGATTTCGACGAGTTTTTGTCTCATTACAGCTCGGATAAGAATCGGCGAGCTCGTGCAAACCGTACCTACCTAGGTATTGTGTATGATCCCAGCCGCTGTGCTCACCACACATCAGATTATGTATGAATAATTATTATCGATTGAAACCACTTTTTTGCTTACCAGTACTCTAACAGACTTCCTAGTTCCCTTGAGGAGGCCATTGAACGAAAAGACTTCAACGCGCTCGGCCGACTGTTCTTGAACTGAGAAAACGTCATTGATACTTTAAATTGATGCTCGTAATTTTTCGTAGGACTCGAAAGTTATTCACTGAGTAATTTTTGTTTCCTGTTGAAAATATTGTTGAGTAAAATAAAAACAAAATTCTCGTCTTTTCGTGCGTTTCGTTAGTTCGTAGAAAAATCTCAGCAACATCGCCGCCCACGCGTCTTTGGAAACGCACCTCATGTTCTCAAACGGATGTACAGTGGACAGCAGGTCAACATTTACATTTTTGTTGAGAGTCGTCCGTAACGTAACTGATTAGATTGCACGCGTATGTAAAGGTTGATGTGCTGTCGACTGCACTTGTCGTGAATCTTTAGAACACAATAACAGTTCTAACAACGTCAAAGCCAATCGGCGACCTTTTTAACAATTAACAATTAGCCCGTGATTGCAGTGAAATAGTAATTAAAATAGTAGGCTGTTCGTAAATAGGCCAGTTAATTTAGTAATGCCAGTTGGACAGTTGGTAACCGCCTAAATAACCAAAGACCTTGGAACAGTGACTCAGTTTCAATATCTCGGTGGTCCGTTGACCTTTCGCCGATTTACGCGTTATTGCTAGTTTACCTACGTTTTTAGGGTTCCGTACTCAAAGGGTAAGGGACCCTATTCTAAGACTCCGCTGTCCGTCCGTCCGTCCGTCCGTCCGTCCATCCGTCCATCCGTCTGTCACCAGGCTGTATCTCATGAACCGTGATAGTTAAACTGTTGAAATTGTCACAGATGATGTATTTCTGTTGCCGCTATAGCAACAAATACTAAAAACCGAATAAAATAAATATTTAAGAGGGGCTCCCATACAACAAACGTGGTTTTTTTTTGCCGTTTTTTGGTTGATATTAATAACGCTTGAAATATTCAAATGGTAATGGAACTTGACCCTTTGTCGGACTCGCACTTGGCCGGTTTTTTAAAATATATTGTTACCTATCTTGAGGCATGTTGCGTTTTTCCCATTATGTTGATATCTCGTAGATAGTGGAAAAAATATCAGCTGTTTCATAAATTCACTAGAGCAGATGCCCCAATTAGGTCCATATTATTATACCCCAACACCCGCCAATATCTTAAGTCTCTATTGGCCTTCTTATCCTGCACACATAGCAGAGAACTCCGTTCCTCACAAAATCGTCTTCTTTGTACCGCCTCTCACCACTCTGGTTACGTCTCTAGCTCTTTCTGCGTCTCTGCCGTTCATCTCTGGAACGCCCTCCCTGATAATATCCGTGATGCCCCCTCTCGGAATTCTTTCAAAGCCCTTGTCCGGGAACACTCCCTCGAGAAGTGCTACCCCAAGCTCCCTTAGCCCCTCCTCATGATAAGGGTCTTTCAGTTGTATGTCTTCTACTATTAATCATATTTATTTTATTGTATGTGTGGTAAATTATATGTATTCCCCTGACCTCTTATAGTGTGTAGATATAATATATAAGTATTTTTAGTGGTATATAGGCTTATTGTATTTTAATATATATAGTATTGTCGGTATATGTAAATTTATATTAATGTGTAAGTTTATTTAATTACACTTTATAAAAGTATATTTTTAAATTTATATTAACTTTTTCTTTTTTTTGCACGCCTACCAACTCTTTCCCTTACTTCCTGCGGTTGACTGGTAGAAAATGCTTATGGCATTAAGTCCGCCGCATTGTACGATTTTTTTCTTTAATGCAATAAATGTATGTAAATAAATTATTATGGAAAAACTGATATTTGAAAGAAAGAAAGAAAGAAAGAGGATATTTATTTAAATTGTCACAGAAACACAAAGTAAACAAAAGGTACACAAACAAAAGACACGAACGTCAACAAAACAGAGATAAAACAAAACAATCGTGAAAGGAACATGTGATTTCTCAGTGTGGGGTCCCATAATAAAAGTTGGTTGTATTAACAAGAAGAATAACAGCTTAAGTTTCACCGGACCTTTTCACGATACGCTGTATACCCGTCCCATAATCAGCTCTACGTCATGAATTGGCTACGTACAGTATACCCGTTTAAGTTCTATAGTTCCTTTCAATAAGTATTACACTTCCATTGTGTTTTCAGACTAAAAAGACAAAGTCCCCGGATTTCTGTAAGGAATTACGACGGACTTTAAAACATAATTTGCAACCAAGACACACCTTTCGCACCGGATAATGGATCCGCATTTCAAGAACTTTTTTTATTGTAAATGTGCACTATGAGAATTTAGAATTTCGAAAAAACAATCCAGCCGCATTTTCTAACCTAACGAACAATCAATACGCTGGACCTTTTATATACTGCAGGTATTTTGGTAATAAAAGTTGGTTGTATTAACAAGAAGAATAACAGCTTAAGTTTCACCGGACCTTTTCACGATACGCTGTATACCCGTCCCATAATCAGCTCTACGTCATGAATTGGCTACGTACAGTATATCCGTTTAAGTTCTATAGTTCCTTTCAATGAGTAATACACTTCCATTGTGTTTTCAGACTAAAAAGACAAAGTCCCCGGATTTCTGTAAGGAATTACGACGGACTTTAAAACATAATTTGCAACCAAGACACACCTTTCGCACCGGATAATGGATCCGCATTTCAAGACCTTTTTTTATTGTAAAATGTGCACTATTTGAATTTAGAATTTCGAAAAAACAATCCAGCCGCATTTTCTAACCTAACGAACAATCAATACGCTGGACCTTTTATATACTGCAGGTAGTTTGGTAATAAAAGTTGGTTGTATTAACAAGAAGAATAACAGCTTAAGTTTCACCGGACCTTTTCACGATACGCTGTATACCCGTCCCATAATCAGCTCTACGTCATGAATTGGCTACGTACAGTATATCCGTTTAAGTTCTATAGTTCCTTTCAATTAGTATTACACTTCCATTGTGTTTTCAGACTAAAAAGACAAAGTCCCCGGATTTCTGTAAGGAATTACGACGGACTTTAAAACATAATTTGCAACCAAGACACACCTTTCGCACCGGATAATGGATCCGCATTTCAAGACCTTTTTTTTGTAAATGTGCACTATGAGAATTTAGAATTTCGAAAAAACCATCCAGCCGCATTTTCTAACCTAACGAACAATCAATACGCTGGACCTTTTATATACTGCAGGTAGTTTGGCAGTGAAATCGAGAAAACTGGTGTTCTTAAGGTGTTGTAATATTGCTGTAGTTCTTCGAAAATGTTTTTTGTAAGCAACCAGGTGCCAAATATTACCACGAGTCGTTGACATGACGTGATGACCATCACAGCGGCGGCGGACCGGCGAAAGTGACACACTGCTTCTCTGTAATATCACTCGCAGCATCATTAGAAATAGATCACGTAACTCCCTGTAAATAAGTGAACCTGCAACACTTATTTTCAGGGAGATATTGGCGTATCAAACTTTGGGTCACAGCTTTTAACAACCATAAGGATTTGTTTAAAATGTTTGTATGACATGAATTGCCTGAATATGCAAACATTACTTTCACAATGAGGAAGCAAAGATATCGCAAAAAAGAGTAGTTTTCAATGCACCAAATGTATGGAACGCCAGCATTAATTTCTTTTTGCTAATTTAGGACTATTTCCACAATAAAACCTCATTGCTCCGTTGAGTACAACGACCCCCCAAAATTAGGTTTAATAGGAGCACTCTGTGACTGTCACAACCCCCGTGCAGATGGTTCGGTGATTCTCTGGGACATCCGGAGCCTCGCCCAGAAGGAGCACAAGACGCTGCGTGTGAACATCGAGTTCGACCACGGCGCGCGCGTCGCCTGGAGCCCCGACTCCAAGGCGTTCATCGTTCACACGGTGCGCGAGAACAACGTCCTTGTCTACAAGGTAGAGAAAAAGAAGGACGGCATGCTCGGCGCGGCCACACGAGTTCTCGCTTTCGACAAGGTGAGTGGAAATGGTGTCCAGCTAAAGCGCTCTAGGAAAGTAGCGATGCCGGTAGTAGGTAAGATCCCCATTCGCCCGAACGAATAGTCCGATCAATCGGTACTAGTTTCTCGTATTGTTGATTGTGAAGCTAGACGAGAACTTTCCGCACTTAGCCTGATAGGTTAGGCCATTGTACGAAGCTGAGGTATGTAAATACCTCGGACGCCCTAGCGTCTAGCGGAACCCTGGTTTCCTTCCATGATGTTTTCCCTCACAGTAAGCGAAGAGTATTGCCACTACCACTTCACAAATGTACCTAACTTAGAATACAAAGTCATTGATACGTGTCGGGAATCGAACCCACGCACACTGTTTTAAATCACTTAAAAAATTTCCCGATGCTGTTTTCCACATTAATCGATCAAGGAATGCATTTGAAATGTAAGAGTAGAACACCCACGTGTCAATTCCTTATACTTTATTTAAAAAAAAATTAATAATATTTCGTGACCTTGGCTTAGAAAATTGTTTAATTAATTATTGTAGGCGTAACGGATCAAGATGTTATTCTTTTATTAATAAGGTTTGATAAATGATTTTACAGCGCATATTTTCCAATTTTAAATTTTTGGAAATCACCTCGAGATATCGAGTAATAAATTTTTTTTCCGATTTTGGTTTTTATTTTTTTTCTTTAAAATACCTCAAAAGTGCGATCTGTAAATAGCACAGTTAAATTGCTCTTAATTCGGTTTATCACTGATAAAAAGATCACGTTGCTCCATCGCGGCCTTTGGGAGTTACGTACAAAGGTCAACTGACACATTTTAGGGTTGTCTCTAAAGGTCAAATAAATATAATGTTTATTTATTGTCTCTAATAAAAAACTATACGGGGTATATATACAAAAGGTTTAAATAATTTAGGGGTGGACTCAGACCATGATTTTGAGTAACTTTCCCAAAGAAACCAAGTGTCGGAAATGAATTTTTTTTCGACTGTCTATAAAAAATTGGTAGCTGACTTTTAGTATTTGTATGAAGAGTGGATTTTTTTTTGTAATTATCTGCATAAGGTTACACTAACAAATGTTTTACACTAAAAATAAAATATTTTACAAATAAAATTTAAAAGCTAGGTATTTTATTTACAGGAACGATAAATATTTTACACGAGAAATAGTAAAATAGATTTAAAATAAATTTTCCGGTCTAATATACCTCAATCGCTCAAGACAAAATTATATAACCAGTGTGTTACCAGTGATGACTTATGGCACTGAAACGTGGTCTCTCACTATGGGCCTCATAAGAAGGCTCAAGGTCACACAACGAGCTATGGAAAGGGCTATTCGGAATTTCTCTACGAGATCGAATCAGAAATGATGAGATCCGTAGACGAACGAAAGTCGTCGACATAGCCCAGTGGATTAGTAAGTTGAAGTGGTAGTAGGTGGGGCACATAGCACGCAGAACTGATGGCCGATGGGGCCGAAAAGTTCTAGAATGGAGACCACATATCGGCAAGCGCAGCGTAGGACGACCAGCCACAAGAGGGACAGATGACCTCATCCAAGTGGCAGTAAGGCGCTGGATGCAGGCCGCTTCCAACCGGTCTTTTTGGAAATCCATGGAGGAGGCCTATTTCCAGCAGTGGACCTCTTGTGGCTGAATGATGATGATGAAATTTTCCGAAAAATAGTGAACCTACAACTAAAATTAAGAAGTGAAAAATAAACTTAAAAGACTTTTGAATATGTTGCCAATTAATAACAATTATGTCATTAAATACAGGAAATTGGAAACCAACTAACGAAAAGTTACTTCAAAATATATTATAGACGTTTTCGCATGTTAGATTGCTTTCAAATTTTCTGGATTTTATGGCTCGTATGAATAATTTTCAGTTTCTAGTACCAGAGGGCAGTCATCAAAATTGGATGAATCTTCTTCATCGTCTAACGATGAAGATTCATCTATTGATGGATCTTCGCCATCTTCTGCTGTGAATTGCAAGTTTTCTACAATAATCGGCTTCAGAAGTCCACGAATAGTTTCTGGCAGACAACAGTGTGGCAGAAAATAGCATGCTTGTCTCTGAACCTCTTTTTGTTCCGATTGCAACTTTTATGAAACCTAGTGGCTTTTCTAAGAAATGGGTAAACAATGTTGCTTATAAGTCTATCTTTTTCGCTAGATGAGAGATCTTTAAGTCGCTCGCCCATTTCTCTGAAAAAGTACGGTCATCAAATCCGATGGTGTTAGGTCGTCAGGAGACCCAGTCTTTTTATATTTTTTGCTCTCTGCGTAAAAATATTCAAAAATATGCAGTCGCGAATAAACTCCTTGCATACTTGCGGTTACTTCTGGAGTTTGATAAGACTTACCGGCTATGGGGTGATCCACAGCATCGCTTGCCACTCGTGTACCAACATGAGGGTTGGCGCCCTCATGCCCCCCTTGTCCTAAGTCCTCCGGTTGGGGCCCGGATGGACATCCCTCAGCAGGTTTGGTAAGGCCCTGCTGAGGCGAAGTGGCGCCATGGGTCTGTAACGGCTCCATTTTGCCTCACCCCCGTTTCTCAAGTTAACATGTATAAGCATAGGGTTTTAGCATAGGTAAGCTTGACGAGGGTGGACCCCTTCCTACGCTACATGTTAACCATAATTGAACTAAAACTAAGTACATACTTAAAGTAAATACTTAAACAAAACCAAGCAATCTACTTCAGGTAACAAAACTAAAATTGTTTTAAGCATGTAAATGTTAGTCTATATAATGTGAGAAAGAAGCTATTTAGAAGATATTTTAAGTGTATGTCTAAATAATATATAGTTTTGAAACTAATAAAAAAATAAAAATAAATAAAGTATATATAGATTTTGACTAAATTGAAAGGTCAAGTTGAGTGACACCCCTAACACTAAATTTTGAAATTCAATAACTCATGAACGCCGCGTAAGTGCAACGTGATTTTTTTATCAGTGATAAACCTAATTTAGAGCAATTTAACTGTGCTAGTTACAGATCGCACTTTTGAGGTATTTTAAAGAAAAAAAATAAAAACCAAAATCTGAAAAAAAATTAATTACTCGATATCCCGAGGTGATTTCAGAAAATTTAAAATTGTAAAATATGCGCTGTAAAATCATTTATCAAACCTTATTAATAAAAGAATGACATCTTGTACCGTTACGCCTACAAAAATTAATTAAACAATTTTCTAAGCCAAGGTCACGAAATATTATTAATTTTTTTTTAAATAAAGTAATAGGAATTGACACGTGGGTGTTCTACTCTTACATTTCAACTGCATTCCTTGATCGATTAATGTGGAAAACAGCATCGGGAAATTTTTTAAGTGATTTAAAACACTGTGCCACGGCCTCTCGAATATGCGTTCTACCGCTGCGCTACTAAATAAATCTATAATTGAGCTTAAATATTTGATAACGCTAAACGTTAACAAGTTTTCGGTTTCTCTTATCATCTTAGCGAAACCCCTAATTTAAAGCGATATTAACGATCGTGAGCACCTTGGTCCTTCAAAATCAAAATCAAATTTTTTTATTCAAAGTAGCACAGAAACTGCGACTTAATGAACGTTACAAGTTAAACTAGGTGTCCATTTCAAAATCTAGATCACAAAAAAACTCCGTCACAGTGTCCACCGCGGATTGAAAATTTCAAGCGGTGATGTATGTTAACACCTCACTCAGGATTCATCACAATGTTTTCCTTCACAGTTAGCGAGTGATGTATAGCATAGCCTCCTCAAAAACTGTATTATTTCCAAGACTCTACTTTTTAAGCTTAAGCCTCGCGGTAAGCCATTGAGGTGTAGGCGAACGTGAAACTGTTTAATTGAAAACGTTTCCTTTTAAGAAAAAAGAAATTGAATGAGTTTAAGCAACGATTTTAATTCTGGCACACTTTTTTTAGCCAGTTTCTACGTGTTTAATTGCTTACTATTGCGATGTTTATAGCCGTTGAGACACTGCACATGCGAATGTTCATTACGTAAGAGACGTAAGTTTACTCATTTCATTTTTTTGTCGCGCTTATTAGTGCAACAGATGCAGGGTCGTATTTGTTGATGTCTACGCTGGACGCTCTTGTCTCGTACCATGTGAGATGAGAGCAATTATTGTGGTTTTGTAAGGCTGATTTATACTAATTTGACTTGGAGTGTCTCTAAATTGCGATGTAAAGCCTTTAAACAGTTTAAAAATGTAAACAGCTGTAGATCGGAGTAAATTTGAATAAGTCGTATTGCCCGATTGAACTTAATTGGTTGGCTCAGTCAGAGTAACTCTACCTTTCATTTTAGGTTCGTAGTCGATGACTCTACATGACGCAGGTCAATGCCTATTCCCACAATGACAGCAGCGATAGCTGTATAAGTGGATGTCCGTTAATTCCGTGAGCTTAAAATGGGGGGAGGGTTCCGGCAAAATGTCACCAAATATTATTCAGAAGGGGAAGGCATGAAAATCAAACTTGGTGTGATTACGATCCCTTAGGTAGCTAGTTCTTCGTCTTCTTTTAGTGCAATCTTCTGTCAGAGGTCTGCTATCATTGTGGCTACTTTGTCCCGTGATGTTGTGGTTCGGAAGAGTTCACATTTCTCGTTCTAAACCACTCTGCAAGATTTTGGAGCCACGATGTTTCCTGCGGCCAGGTCTCCCTCGTACCTGGATTTTGCCTTGCAGAATGAGTTGCACCAGATTGTACTTGTGACTGCGCAAGATATGACGGTCTTTAATGTAGGGAAATCTCAATAAGCAGATTTTTCATTATATTATTATGGGTTACCTACCTCTAACAAAAATACAATGTATTCCTGACAAAATACAGTAGCGTTGCCGAGTGTACAAACAAAAGAGCAACATAACATTATCAGGTCATGTGACATGTCACCGTCACCTCCGACCGACTATGACGTCTATAAGCAATCGAATGAAAGTGGGTCAATAGGTAAGTAGCAAATGGAATATGTATATAAAAATTTAATCATACCCCTTTGTATATCACTCGCTCTATTGTTGTAATGATACCGCTGTACAGAGTACAGGCAGTGCGTGCAAAATCTAATGACAATAATATTTTCTTTGCTGTCGCGACGCACTTATGCGCATTTAAACCGCTTAAAGGTCATGCGATGTTCGCGATACGGCTCCTCTATGCGTACACGCAGTTAGAATTACAGTCCGCGATACCTAGTTATACCCATTTTTCTTCGATACTCGCTTTATGCTGCGCGCGATATGAGCTAAATTGGCGTAGCCGCTGGCGCTCATTGTACACTAATTAACGCATTGTCGGCACATACATTTTTTTAGGATTCCGTAGTACCCTTATAGTTTCGCCGTGTCCGTCCGTCTGTCGGTCTGTGTGTTCGCAGCCTAGCTCACACGATTAGTACTAAATAGCTGAAAAACGGCATATAAATATTTACATACTAGCTGAGCTGGCAAACGTTGTTTTGCCATATTAATACGATCTATTCGCAGACCTACCAAATATACACAAAAAAATTCATAAAAATCGCTGAAGCCGTTTCGGAGGAGTTCGATAACAAACACTGTGACACGAGATTTTTATATATTAGAAGAGAAAATTAATCACGTCGATAAAACAGTACAATAAAATCTAAAACAAAATATAAAGTAGAGCGTTCCCCCATCTCCCGGCTAAATGGCAGTAGGACATATAATGAAGTTAGTAGGAAAACTATCATGGCTGAGTAGGCTTTACAAGTTAACGAGTAATAGTCGATCAACTTTTAAAGGGAAAATTTCGTTCAAATTCCATTTAAAATTACTTTGATAAAGTTGTTAGTTGTGCAAAGCAATCAAGACACCTATTCTTCTCTGAAACCCTACACTGCGTATGGCCCGACACACACTTGGCCGGTTTTTTAATACTGTACGTAGTAAAAGCGGCTGAAGACCCGCCATTGTGTGCTCGTCACGTTGGTGTACCTACTATAGACGTATTTTTGATTCCACGGAGAAAATTGTGTAATTGTGCAAATTGTGTACTTTCGACATCTGATGCCTGACAATGTGGACAAAACTAAAAAAAATCTTGGCCTATGCATCTTCGTAATGAAATTCTTTATGCAGCGTCCAGTGGCACCTTCACTCACACTAGATGAGTGAAGGGATCATTCGGACGCTGCAGTGCCTGGGACAATCCAAAAAAAACATTGTCCCACACACAAAACTAGTAGACGCTATACATATTCTTAGCATGCTCTTCAGAGCTTACTGTTGTAGTAGTACATAATTAGATTATAAGCAAGATTATTTGCAAGCTGATGATTCTCCAATCTGAATAGATAAATAATGCCGCTTCAATGTCATATTCAAATAAGGGCGTTTCACGTAACAAAACAATATCACTGCGACAAAAAAAATCTGTCGACTGTTTTGTAGTAGAGACAGAACGCTTATAGCGAAATGTCAAAGGTCGAAATGTGTAAGACTTTTGGTTACAGTGACACTTTATATCATCTTTCCGTTGTAGAAACAGAAAGCGCGCAATGTAATAGTAGAGTCCGTGCTAGGTTGACGGGGATTGACTTTATAGCGCCAGTAAAATCTAGCTTCGCAACCACAAATAGAGGTTTATGCAGAATCCACTTAAAAATAAGATTAAGACCACGTTTCCAAATGGTACACTACACACACACTAGAAAGGCACATAGGTATACGATTGTCCTGGGATTAAAACCAGGGATATTTATTATACTAATCTCACGCGACCTGCCTATTTGTGGATCTCTGTTATTGGCTTTGTGAAATGTATCTTTATTATTGTGATCTTTGGTGTTGATGTCCTTAATAAATTAATAAAATAAAATATGGTAAGTACTTGCAGGATTGGAAAACATCTTTAAAATTATGGAACTGCAAGGAGAGTAATACTACTATATCCCACCACAACATAAATGTAAAATAAGAAACTGGCCAGCTCCTCGTCCCAAAAAAATACTTAATATAATATAAAAACTTGCCATGATCCGTGTCTTCGCGGAATTAGCAGTGTTAAAATAAATATTGTGTAACTTTTCAATTTACAGACCAAACTTGGCAAGTTTTTAGAAGATGTCGACGGATAATAGGGAACTATACAATTATTTCTCTATATCCTTCTTATATTCGCAAAAATTCGTAATACCCGCTTTATACTAAGTTTCCTACAATATACACGATGCATGATGATATTGTTATGTTCTCAAGGAATTTTGTTTTCGTATTTAGAGAACGACCTTTATGACCGTGGTTGTTTTTGTCGGTCAGGGCGTCGCCCTGCCTTGATCGAACGACACTTTGTTTTATCGGCGCTATGAACTTTTGGGCTTCACTCAACCCCCACTGCAAATACGGCAGATTGCAGTTTGCAATATTTCAAGGATAAAAAATTTACTGGAGCAGAAAGTTTTTAGCGATGAAATGCAGACTTCTTAGGATTATAAATGGGCAATGTCTTTATGTAGCTGCCTTAAGTTTAACTTATGCTTAAGAACTTACAGAAGAAGATTGATAATTGTTAAATATAAGATAAAATATTGATGAACTATTTAAGGCCGTACTTTCCTTCCTTTGTCTGTCGCACATTCCAAAATGTTCAATGATAGTAAAATGAAATAAAAAATAAAAACCGACTTCAAAACACTACAGCATTAAAAAGTTACAAATAATTTAAAAGAATACCTTTACATTAGAAGTATGTATACATATTATAGGTATTGTAGAAGCATAATTTGTAGTCGGCGGCCAAAATATATGTCCTGGTCATGAAAGTGGAAACTACAAATTATACTTCTACAATACCTACATGTATAAATACGTCTAATTTAAAGGTATTATTTTAAATTATTTCTAATTTTTTAGTGCTGTAGTGTTTTGGCCTACCTATTACCTAGTTTTTGGAATTGAAAACAGGCGAGAAAAATTATGTATCATTTCTCCATTTTTTTTATAAAAAACTTAACTCGAGAGAGAAACAAAAGGAAGATGCGGTTTTAACGTCATCGTATAAAATATAACAAATTAATATGGGCCGGTTTTCATCGAGCGTTTCCTTGTTCTATTTATAGCAGCGTTAATAAAAATCATTAATTCATTGATTTAATTTTTTTTTCAAATATAAATCGGATTTATTTAATTTAAATCGGATTTGTTTGATTAAAATCAGATTTTTTTAATGCACTGCTATTTTTTAAATCTGAAGTCAGTTATTTATTTAAAAACACATAACATATTTTTTGTTAAATGAATTACAAAATAAAAAAATAAAATGAATAAAATTAACAAAAACATTTATTTTATTTTTATTTTAATAAATGGTTCAAGCTTTTTAAACAGGTTCGTATTTATTGGCCATACTTCACAAAACATATTAAGTATAAAATTAAAAAAAAAATTGGAAAGTGCTTCTAAAATACAGTATTTTTTTTAAATGTATCCTGTTACTTTTGCCATATTTAACAAATATGAACAAATAAAATAAAATAGACTTGAAATTAATAAATGAACAAAATGTCATTTGGGTTTCATCGTAGTCACAGTCACTTTTATATTCACAGATGTTATGTTATTGTTGGTCTTGTTATTTGTTTAAACTTAGTTTATTCAGAAGCAAGACTATAAGTTTCGGGGAATTCCTGAACTGCGTAGGTGAACATAGTATTGGACCTATGTTTTTCGTAATTTATTTTCGTGTTTGAACCGTACTTTATGTCGGGGGACGTGACTCTTGACACTTTGGCTGTTTTAGTCGCGTAAAAAAGTAAGTATTGGCATTGTTAAGGCGCTTAAAACAGGTACCTTAAGCAAGTTTTAGCAAAATCGGCAGCACATATTGTAGCAAAAAAATATATATTCTTGAGAATATTTCAGAAAACTTCTTTGTCTCTGAAACAAATTATAATCGGAATCCCTTGATATAAAAAAGCCACAATTACCCCTTGTAATCAAGTTCAAGGTTTTAAAACCATTTAGCAATAATAAATATATAATTTAGGTTCGTCGATAAGATTAAGAGAAGCAACTCATCACAATATACTTAAAAACATTGTTAATGCCTAGGGCTGGTTTGTCATCCTCTTAAGCTACGTCATTGACAGTATAACGTTATCTACACGAAAGATGTGTAAAAGCGAGTTGCAAGAGTGGAGAAAAAATAGTAGCGTCTACAGCATGGCGATTTTTACCACTCTACCCAGTAACGTTACGGGTGAGTTTGCATAAGAGTAACGGCCGAGCTTCTATTGACTGAACGTAGTCTATCTGTACGCCACTGACTGATCTGATTGATTACCTTACTTTCCCCATTCAATTCCGGCTTATCACCAAACTGTGTTTATAACAAATATGGAACATTTCTCAGAATTGGTTAGCAACAAGTCGCGTCTGAAGTGAAAGCGTGCTTTGAACCGCGAACGTAGGTCAGTGACAAACCTCGATTAGCTGTAACTGTGAGATTGACACTTAGGGCACAGTGCACTCTGTGCCGGCAAATCGGTGGCCGGCAAATCACCAGATCTGTTTGACGCAATTCAGTGAAATGCGTATTAAATATAGCGGGGCCGGGAATGGGTAGGCGTCATATTGTAAACGCGCGATTTCAGAGCAACGGCCTAGCCCGCCTTTTTACAAGTATTTCTCATCGATCCATGCCAAATAAAAGGTGCGTGGAACCTGGGAACTGAACACAGAGCTTCCATATTTGTACCTTCACTAAATTAAAACCGAGCGGACTAAATTCAACTCTACGTCGCTTTACACAGAGTTGAATTTAGTTCGACATTATGCTTGATGTCACTGGCTGACTGTCAAAGTAAACATTATATATTAATCTGTAGGTAAATTGTCTTTCTCTCAGTACATAGGTAAGTCTAGTCAGTGCCAGATACACATAGCTTGTATTTTGTTTTAATTTATTGCTATGTAAAATAGGTAAATAAACATTGTTAGGGTTCTGTACTTAAAAAGGAAAAAAACGGAACCCTTATACGAGTAGGATCACTTTGTTGACCGTCCGTCGGTCCGTCCGCCCGTCTCTCTTTGTCTGTCTATCTGTCAAAGCCCTTTATCTCGGGAACGCGTGGATGTATCCTGATGAAATTAAAACCAGGTCTACAGTCCCTTGAAGCTGTGAAAAAATTTAAATCTAACTTAACGTAAAAATAAGATACGTTTACGATAAAAATAAAAATAAAAACGTATATTTGGACACTCAAGAGAATCGAAATTTACAGGGTACTTTCCGTTGACCTAGAACTATGAAGTTTGGCAAGTGACATCATCTTATACTACAAGTACAGGGAAAAATCAGAAAACTATACATTTGTAATTAAATCATTAAAAAAATAGTCTGTGAAGTTCGGGAAAACTTCAATTCTCTTGTAAATTTCGATGCTCTTGGACACTCAAGAGAATCGAAATTTACAGGGTACTTTCCGTTGACCTAGAACTATGAAATTTGGCAAGTGATATCATATTATACTACACGTACAGGGAAAAATCAGAAAACTATACATTTGTAATTAAATCATTAAAAAATAGTCTGTGAAGTTCGGGAAAACTTCGATTCTCTTGGACACTCAGAGGATCGAAATTTACAGGGTATTTTCCGTTGACCTAGAACTATGAAATTTGGCAAGTGATATCATCTTATACTACACGTACAGGGAAAAATCAGAAAACTATACATTTGTAATTAAATCATTAAAAAAATAGTCTGTGAAGTTCGGGAAAACTTCGATTCTCTTGTAAATTTCGATTCTCTTGGACACTCAAGAGGATCAAAATTTACAGGGTATTTTCCGTTGACCTAGAACTATGAAATTTGGCAAGTGATATCATCTTATACTACACGTACAGGGAAAAATCAGAAAACTATACATTTGTAATTAAATCATTAAAAAAATAGTCTGTGAAGTTCGGGAAAACTTCGATTCTCTTGTAAATTTCGATTCTCTTGGACACTCAGAGGATCGAAATTTACAGGGTATTTTCCGTTGACCTAGAACTATGAAATTTGGCAAGTGATATCATCTTATACTACACGTACAGGGAAAAATCAGAAAACTATACATTTGTAATTAAATCATTAAAAAAATAGTCTGTGAAGTTCGGGAACAGCTCGGAAAAACCTGCGAGACTCGATTCCTGAACTATTTATAATATATAAGTTCCTACAAATTTGTACGGCAAATCCGACTCGCACTTTTCCGGTTTTTAAATACAGTCAAAGACAAGAAATAGGAAATAAGGATGATAATTACTACATTTCCCCGTAACGATTTGTATCAACGGTGTGTGGTATATCCACGGATAGTGTATCTGGCACGGAATATATGATATTCTGCAGCATATTCTGTATTATGAACCGAGAAGTACCATTAAAGCTCAAAAAGTAATAGATTATAGTACCTAAAGGTAGTGTCGCCTCTTCATAAGTGTTGGAATAAGACCTGAAATTATGAAAACTTCTGTCAGCCGATTCTTAGTATAATTTGAACGCCTCGTTGCCGTATCGGCTAAGCGATCGTGTTATTAGTTATCTACCTACCAGTTGTTGATTCCAAATAATTCCAATAGAGGGTTACACACGGAGTATCCTAGATTGGGAGAAATGTGATTTCGTTGCGCAGATTAATTTTTAAATACCTATTCGATAAATTTTTACCCGACTTCAAAAATAAGGATGTTCTTAATTCATCCGTATATTTATTTTTGTTCATCGATGATACTTTATAACGCCACGCTGTCTAATTTATTGTTTTATGGTAGATAGATTTACTTGGTGCCATATAAATTTGGTCAAGATCTATGAGATCCATGAGAAAGTGTAAGTCTTATATTTAGCGCGTGTTTTTCTTAGTTTTTTTTTTTGTTTAAAAAGTAGTTTATTTATAATTATTAAGCTACATCTTACAGCGTGTTACAGAAAGCTCAGGTGAAAAGTAATTCTACCCATTAATGGAAACAACTTTTGTTCTGAGATCAACTTGCCAAATAAATATCGGCTGTTCCATACAAAATTTAGATACCTGCTAAGTATGAACAGCTGATATTTCCGCTATTTTAGTCATTATATTCATGCTATTATATTCATGATCAAAATAACGCACTCAAGTTTCACTGGACCTTTCTGCAGCACGCTGTATTTTGCATAAGACTATTAGCGTTCTATACTACAATCAGGTATATTTCCTCTTGAGGTAGCTAGGTTCAACCACAGGGCAAAATTTACCTACCATTTACGCCGTAACAAATTGCATTGCGACTGTGTCTACCCAGACAGGTTCAAAGTCTATTCAGTTTGTCAGATATGACGTAATTAGTATACGAGTATCTATAGTAAGGACTTTAGTGTACACCGGGAATTAAATCTAAAACTTAATACGAGTAGTACGATGATTCTACATTTTTTTTTAGTTGGCCATATATGCGCTTGCCACCTAGTGGGTACCGCGCTGCAGCCATCCCAAACAGGGGTGGCTGAGAAAACGATGGCGGGATGATACTGACAAGTTTTTGCCGGAGTAGTCAAAGGTGGCAAATAACCGACAATATTGATCTAAAAAGCGGTGGTTGCCTAGTGGCTAGAAAAAGCGGTGGTAGCCTATTTTTGGGTAGAACTTTGGACTCGAAAGCAAGAGACCCAGGCTCGATTCCCAGTGCGGGCATGTACCTATGACTTTGTTTTCTAAGTTATGTACACTTGTGAAGTTATACTAGCAACACCACTCGCTAACTGGAAAACATCGTGAGGAAACCTGAGTGTCTGAGCAATTCGCATACCTCAGCGTTAGAAATCGCCAATCCGCGGTGGGCACGCGTGGTGATTAAGGCCATACTCTCTCTCTGAGAGAAGGCCTGTGTCCTACAGTGGGACGTATATAGGCTGCTTATATATTGGTCTTAAAGGGGTGAGGCCTTTGCCCTGCAGTAGAAAATCCATGTAATGCAGGCTTAAAAAAAAAGTGTTCCGCAGGGAACCAAAAAGAAAGTACGGTCTCGCCAATATGTTAAGTAGAGTCACCAACTCTTTGAAATATGCCCGGGCGTTTAATACAACGCCGTAAGGCTACCGGTATTTTAAACTAGCTTTATTATAAACCCGCCTCTTTGTTTGCGTAGGATTCTGAAAAATGTAACCTGCATTTTGTGAGGACTGGCAGGAAAATGCTGGGATTTTAACATTTGACTATTTATAAATTTTATTATATAATTCCTTGCAACGCACAAGAATTTACGGTAAATAAAGAATATAAAAAATATTCATATGAAAATATGGTACTTAAGACATTGGAATTAAGAGTTGATGTTAAACCGAATTTGCAAAAAACCAAGTTGGGAAATATTCCCGAAATTTTTTTGAAAATTCCCCACAAATTTGAAGTAATTTTTCACGAAACCCCCATGAGTAAAAGCTGTAATTTTTTTACTATTTGTACATTTAATAATGCTTAATTTAATTATCCCAACGCGAGCTGCAAAAAGTCAATAGAATTCGAGAAAATTATTAAGGAATAAATACACATTAAGGCAAACAATAAACACCACTTTAATTAATTTTTACAATCTACAAGTAATTTAGTAGAAAAAAAATAGTTTCCTTTTTCACCGATTATTTTGACGCTTTCTTAAAAAAATTATAACTTTGAAACGAAAGGAATTGGTCACACGGCACTTCTACTCTGGGCCTTAAAATGTTGCAAGCTATCAGGATCTGCACAGCAGTCAACCATGTCCAAAAATAGTCTCCAATAACATACTGTGCATCGGTATGTTATTATATTATGTTATTATTATGTTATTACACAAATCGGCCCAGTAATAGGACACCCATTTAAAACATCACCTCTTCGTTCAATGTACCTACATCCCGTAGAAGATCAAGAAACTATTCATCAATATTATAAAATCGATAAAAAACAAACATTTGTGGAATTGTTGAAGTGCCACCTGTACTAATTAAGCAATGTGCCACAGAACTAGCTACACCATTAAAACAGAGGCGAATTTCCGGACTTGTTAAAAACATCACCAGTAAAACCTATCCACAAAAAGATGAAAAAATTAATTATACGCCAATTGCATTACTGTCAAAAGCAATGTGTAAAAGTCTTTATAGCAATTTAGAAAAGTTTAATATTTTTGACGATTGCCAGAATGGATTCAGGAAATCACGATCAACCACGAATGCTTTGTATAAATATCTCCAAGAAGCCTTTAAACTTATAGACAATAAAAAATACGAGGGTGGGCCTACTACTGGATATTACATCCTTGATATTATGACAAAGGCCTATGACAAAGTTTCCTACTCTATCTCGAAAAGCTGCATGCGTCAGGTATCCGTGGACCTGTACGCAATTGGTTCAAGTCGTACTTAAAAAAAACCGGTCAAGTGCGAGTTGGAGTTGCGCACGAAGGGTTCCGTACCATTATCTATACAACATTAGACACAAAGATCGAGAAAAAACGGCAAAAAATCACGTTTGTTGTATGGGAGCCCCCCTTAAATATTTATTTTATTTTAATTATTTACTTTTGAAGCAATTATAGAACTAAATATTCTGTTAATATTTCAAGCGTCTACCTGTTGCCGTTATATCGAGCAAAAAACGGAAAAAAATATCTTTTGTTGTATGGGAGCCCGCTTAAATATTTATTTTATTTTAATTACATTTTTACTTTTTAAGCGATTACAAAACTAAATATTCTGTGAAAATTTCAAGCGTCTACTTGTTGCCGTTGTTAATATCGAGCAAAAAACGTCAAACAAATTACGTTTGTTGTATATTTAAATGTTGTATTGTTAAATATTTATTTGATTAAATTTTTAGTATTTGTTGTTATAGCGGCAACAGAAATACATCATCTGTGAAAATTTCAACTGCCTATCTATCACGGTTCATGAGATACAGCCTGGTGACAGACAGACAGACAGACAGACGGACAGTGAAGTCTTAGTAATAGGGTCCCGCTGGGCAACTTTCGGGTACGGAACCCTAAAAACAGGAAACAAATAGTTGAGATAGATTATCACAACCCAAACAAAATCAAAATAGAGAATAGGGTCCCACATCAAGTGTTATATTCCTCAAGGAAGCTTATAAGTTTCTTACTTTTTCTTGTGTACATTAACGACCTACCAGAAGTTATACAGCAAGAACTGCAACTACCTATTTGCAGATGACATGTCTATACTATTCAAACTCGATAACCTAACCAACCCTGAACTAGCAATAACTCAAACACTTCAAAATGTAGCAACTTGGCTCCAAGACCACAACCTCGAAATAAATTACAATAAAACAAAAATTATCCAATTTAGATCCTACAAAAAAAAGCTCCTTTAGATATTAATTTAAATTGTAACAAAATAAAATAACTATAGAAGAAGTCGAAACTTTTAACTTGCTTGACATGAACGTAGACACGCACTTAAATTGGAAATCTCATGTAAACCACATAAAATCAAAAAAATCCAAATTTATATACGCTCTCTTTGAATTAAAGTGCAGCACAAACACTGCAACTCGTTCAGCATACTATGCTTAGGCATACACTTGGTTGCGATATGGTGTGATGCTGTGGGGTGATAGCGTAAATGCGCACGAATTATTCATACTACAAAAGAAATAAACAATAGCCAAAGCTGTAGACCATCCTACTAATATTACAAATGTGAAAGTTTGTAAACATGTTTGGACGTTTGTTACTCAATCACGCAATAACGGCTGAACGGATTTACATTTCGTACGGAGATAGTTTGAGTCCCGGGTATTACTCATTCCATGCGGATGAAGACGCGGGCAAAAGCTAGTATAAAATACAAATTATTTACGATAACATCTTTATACATATTCGACCTCTGTACTTTTGTAAAGAAAAACCAAGACATATTTTTAAGAAATTGTAAGACTCACAATGTAAACACTCGTAGCAAACGTTGTCTGAAAGAAATTACGTTTAGTAAAAAGGCCGCCAATTGTACTGTACTATACTATTGATTAATTCTCATATGTAATTCCTGGTGTACATACAATAAAGAATATTCCATCTATCTATGAAAGTTACGAATACTGTGACATAATACGAACAATAATATCCCAACACAATAAGCAATAAGGATAATGAATAAATACTTTTCAAAAATAGTTATATTAATGTAACGAATGTGTTATGCAATAATAATATCTAATAATGATGATGGTGGTAATAATCACGTGTAATAACAATAATTATGATGATAATAATGTATGTTGCATTGTTGATAATGTGAATAATTGATGCACTATTTCTTTATCCTATAATTTGCAATACCTGTGTAAGGCAACTAAGTTCTAAGCACTAAATTGTAACGAACACCAAACTGTTGCACTTGGTTGCAAATAAATATTGATTGATTGGGTATCCTAGTTTGGGACCAGGTCAAGTGATTGTGTTGTGTGGAAGTTATTTATTTATTTTATTTATTGATTGATTCGTTTGATTGATTTCGCCTATACCACAGTCCCTGCTTGGTTACATTTTATAGTCGTCCATACATGCTTTCCTGTTTGGTCATAAAATTTACTTTCAAAAACCAAAAAGTACAGCTAGCAATAAAGGTTTACGAAATAAAAGTCACGTTCGTAGTAACACATTAATTATTGACTTGTAGTCTATAGAACATTTCAGCCAACGTAGGTACTAGTACTATCGATATACATTTATGTACATAGCCAGCATACATTTCACATAAACGAGTCGTGAGTATGTAATGTTTGGTTAGTTGAAAGCGGTGATTTAGCAGCACAGAATGGGCTCACATGAAAACCTCACTGTATTTGAAGTCTACGGTTACTTGGAACGTGCTAGATTTAACCTTGGCGATGCCATTGTTGTGAGGTGTCGTCAACGCTTGTCAGGTGTCGCTGGCCGCTTATGTAAGACCGTTTCATCACCGAGTAGATGCACCGCGATTAATAGGGCCTTCTGTTGATAACCGTCGTTTAGTTGATAGAGACACTTACGAATATCCTACTGTAGACATGACTTTACGGATAAACGATTTACTGAAGTTTATGATTCAGTCTGGCGAGAAACAGGGAAATGAATAAGTAAGTAAGAAGAAAGTCATTTTATTCATTAAAAGATGATACATAACACTTACTTTCTCACTCTATTTAGTTTTCAGGGTTCCGTACCCAAAAGGTAAGGGACCCTATTACTAAGACTGCGCTGTCCGTCCGTCCGTCCGTTCCGTCTGTCTGTCACCAGGATGTATCTCATGAACCGTGATATTTAGACAGTTGAAATTTTCACAGGTGATGTATTTCTCTTGCAGCTATAAGAAAAGATACTAAAAAAAAGAGTAAAATAATTACTTAAGGGGAGCTCCCATACAACAAACGTGATTTTTTCCCGTTTTTTGCTCGAACGGCAACATGTAGACGCATTTATAAACAACCGGCCAAGTGCGTGTCGGGCCACGCGCAGTATAGGGTTCCGTAGAAAGAGAGGGTTTTATCTGCTTTGCAGAACTAACAACTTCATCAACGTAGTTTTCAATGGATTTTGTACGAAGTTTTTCTTTTATAAGTTGGTCGCCTAATACACGTTAACTTGTAAAGCCTACTTAGCCTTGATAGCTTTCCTTTTAAGTTTATTATATGTGCTACTACCCTGAAAATTTTCACGTTTTCACGTTTTGTCTGTGTGATCAATATGTATGTTTATACCAAATTTCAGCTTTCTTGTACTAATCGTCTCTGAGCTAGGCCGCGGGTAGACAGACAGACGGACGGACATGGCAAAACTATATAGGTTCCTTGTCGCTTACGGAACCCTAAAAACACGATTCCTTAAACCCAACATTTATGTATGGTAGCGAAACTTGGGTATGGCAAAAGAAGCAAGAAAGTAGGATTAATGCAGTAAAAATGTGGCCCTTAAGCAGTATGTTTGGTGTTACTTTGAATGACAGCATACGCAGATACGTAGTTTGATTAGAGAACGTTGTGGGCTGAAAGAGGATGTAGTGACTAGAATTGAGAAAGGAATGTTGCGTTAGTTTGGACATGTGGAGAGGATGAAAGAAGAAAGATTGACGAAATAATAATATCGAGGAAATGTGGGTGACAGGGCCGGTAAGGGACGCCCCAGGCGGACATACTTCATACTCCCCTATTTAATAGGGGATGTATTAGCAAGGGACAAGATAAAAAGTACCCGAAACCGGTGTGCGTGCATGCGACGACTATGAATGTTGGTGAAGCGAAAGCGATCTGGATCTGGATCGGCGCTAGTGTCCATGGTCTCTGCCTATCCCTCAGGCGAGAGTTTGTTATGATTCCTTAAAACACTCGATAAACGCCAATTAAAATAGTCTGCTGGAGATTTTACAAGGAAAAAACGTAACCACAGATTAACTAAACTGCCTCTGAGGAGTATTTTAAGGCTGTTTTTTATTTAGTGCTGTATTTTTATTATTATCTCGTAGTCAAAATTATTGAATCGTAATAGGCCCACCACCGAACGTGCTCTAAGGTTACATAGAGGCGTCTGGCAATACGTTTCATGAAGTGCGTTGCAACCTTTTGTGCTGAGATTAGATAATAATTATTGTTAGATACGGCTATCTCTAGTTGGTAGATTTGCCTATTATGCAACTAGAATTACGAGTACATACACAAAGCGCTATACTTCGTTTTGATAAGGAAATACGAGCCAAGTGCGAGTCGGTCTCGTGCACCAAGGTTTCCATATTGTAAATTAATTATTAAATAATAAATAATTTCCACACAAAAAAGTCACTTGTCCTGGTCCCAAATAAGGATACCCGGTGCTATGCTAACCGAGCAACCCTCACAAACATGGAAATACACCCAGACTAAGGCCATTTGTATCAAGTATGGTGGCCTCCAGTGGGAATCGAACCCAATACCTCCGTTTTGGTAGTCAAGCGTGTTAACCGCTAGACCATCGAGGCATTTAAAATAAAATTATTTGTGTCACGTATTAAGGAAAAATGCGTTGTAAGTTTCAGGCGTACGGATTTAATAGGACGGGCGCGGGCGGTCGGACAGACAACGTAGGGGGGCGTAGCGAAAGCTTAGCGCCCTTTGGCGCCCTTAATTTACGGAACCCTAGAAAGATAATGGCGGATCCACGTGTCGCAGAACGCTGCGCAATGATAGAGATCATTTAGCGGTCAATCCGCAGGGCTGGCTGTATGGAAATAGTTTACGGCTTTTATAAACGCAACGTGCGGCTTGCTACCTATTACACCCAGCTATGTGCTTAAACCCGAAAACAAAATCCATGTGCTCCCGTGGCTGAGTTATGATCGCGGGCCGAGTGCCAAAGCTGAATATTCGCCGCAGCTTCCACTCCAATATCAACATCCTGTACTAATACAATCTTTTGATGCGTCTTTGTACCTATTTCGGAGCTGAGTTGAGTTTTATTGTGACTCATAATAAGGCGTGCGTTGGTAGGAAAGAGGACGTTGCGGAGTGAGTAACAAATAAAATAGTGCAAACTGTGAAACGCTGAAACATAAATTCAGTTAGGCAATCTACTTCTAGTCAATAATGTATGGGCATTTTATTTAGCAATGCAAAACTTTCAAAGATTTTTTTGCCTTCTCGCGAACCCTCGAAAAGGTAAGCATCATCGCAGTGCGTATTTGGGTGTGTTATATTTGTGTGTTTACTATAATCATTGTCGATTTGACGCTATTTTCATCACGTAATCAATCATAAATGTAATTTCATTACGTCATTATTCTAATTTATTTGGGGTCAAATGTAATTTTTCACGCACAGACTTTATGTGTGTTTCTACCACCCCATTGGATGTTACGTAACAGCGATGATTTTATCAGCGCCAGTATAGTGGTTTCTAATTACAACCTCGCCACTATATGACGTCTGGTCTGTCTGTATACAACCATGCATGTAAACGGTTACGCATGCTATGTATTTATTATTGTATTGGATGCCCACGTCCGACATCAGACCCTGCGGCATGACACCGCGATAAACTTTTTCGACGTTCTATCGACTAAGGTTATAATATTAATTTATTACCACGAATTGGGCTGTTTTCGGACATTCAGGTCCGTACTCAGGCAAAACTTAATTTAAAGGTGTAACGGACTATTAACAGTGTATTTTTTGCGTCTCTCTGAAAGTAATTCTCAATTTTTTTACTAAAAGAAAAAGGGTAGTATTTAAACGCAAATAAAAAAATACTTTTGTTTCCAAAAATAATCTCATTTCCAAGCAAAAGTACTGATTGCACAGCAAAATACTCAACTCAAAATGTAACTAAATAAGCAATAGTTTATATTCGTGGCGCACCACTATTTATCCTAAAGTAAAGCTTTTTTATTAATGCAGAGCTAGTAGTGACTAGCGCACATTAGAAAGAAAGAAAGAAGACATTTATTTAAATTTTCACTGAAACACAAACCTAATATCTTTTTTCTTTTAATGAAGCATATTTTTTTATATAAAATACAACAGTTTATCTAAATGAAACAGCTTTTTATTTGAGATAATCATCTAATTAATTATTGATTACAACATAATGAGATCAACAATCAAATACAAAATTAGATACAAAAATAGTAACTTCAACATTTTTATTGAATTATTAAGGCGGGTCTTTGACGGGACGTCCGCGCTTCCTTTTTTGACCAATATTTTTGGCCTCTGCAGGCGGTGTCACGTACTTGAGCCGGATTGCAAGACCGATGAAACGCATGCACATTATAGTCCTTAAAAATATGGGGCAGGTACATTTGCCGTTCATCCAGGCGCTTTGTTCCGTGCGTGGGCAAGACAACTGTCCAATCTTGATTAAATGAAATGTCACTTGCTGTTGAGCTTGGTCCTATGAATGTAGTTCGGAGACCGATTCTAAGACTTAAACGTTCCTGTCACTTTTCGCCCATTGATACGCATGAGTATGAGTCCAGTTGTTGCAATTAATAGAAACCGAGGCAGTGGAAGATGTTCTCGCAAAGTGTGGCTGTCTTTTATACCTCTATTGAAAGATTATTTGTCGCTAGAGTCCCTTCAGCTGAGCCGAGATACCAATTTGGATTGAGCGACACCCATTCCTGTTTGAAATGTTATGAATTGTTGTTCTTGTATGTGTTTACGTAAAATTGCAGCTAGCGCTTGCTGGAAGAAAGTAGGAGAGGTTGCTGAATGCAATAAGTCGATATCATCCAATATTTGTTTCTGTTATTTTGCTATAAGTGTGAGTGTTATGGCTGTAGAGTGTGAGTATTATACGTGAACACGCTCTGGTTGATTTGCTGCGCAGTCAGTAATTATGATATGCATATCGTATTTTTATACCTCAAGGGATTTATTTGTCTCGCATTAGAGGAAAAAATGTAATGTATATTTTCAAATTATCTGCAGTACTAGTTACACAATTAGTTTATTTGTACTGAAATAATATGGGCAGCAGCGTCTTCCTGAGATTCCAACCTTATACTACGATCGCCAACCCGCCTGACAAGCGTGGCGATTATGGCAAAACCCTTTATGGTTAGGGAAAACCATGAGGGAGGCCTATGTCCTGCAGTGGGCCGAAAAATGGCTGATGTTGATGATGAAGAGTAAATTAATAGGTGATTATTTGTTTTATGTGCTATTAATAATATCCCAAAGAAAAGTCTGAAACGTATTATGAATGTACTAGTGCAATAAAATGTAACAAAACAAACCGTAATTAGTGTTAGACAGATCTGATACACTTAATTAGTGTTAAATGTAGACTAAAATTTAATAAAATAAAGTATGTTTTGATAAAATTTTTGCTACCTGTGTTGCTACCGAAAATGTTGCGATCTCGGTTATAATAAACAGGGATCAGGGATGCGACTACGTAAGTCCTCCACTGAATGGAGTTGTCTGATTTAGCCTACAAATACATACATATTGTGACACTTTGGAGTCGTCTAAACGCTTAACCCGACAGCGTGGAATGTGACGTGATACAAGCCCTGAACGAACGAACTATGTAAAGAAAGATGCGTTACGCTATCGCTATCGCGCGATAAAAAAGTTTGTCTCTGTTTCGTGCCGCGAGGGCTGAGCCTGAAATCGATCGATTGTGATATCAGTCGGCTCAATGAAATACGCTACATTGCTTGCAATTTTACGCTGCAATGATATTGTATTTGCTTACATTGTTGTACCGGGCAAGCTGTAATGTTGTATATTATTAATTTTATATTATTATTATTATTATACGGGATGTTCTAGGTCTGGTAGAAATTATTGGGTTTATATTACTCATAAAACAACTTTACTATGGGACCAATACTAAACTTAGGTGCTTGCTCTAGCGAATGTTGTATACATTATATTTACATACAGCTGATATTTTTTTGTTATTTCAGAGTTGGTCTCATAATAAAATTTGTCTGTATATACGATTAGAAGAATCTTCTGAAGTTCTACCGGACCTTTCTGCAACATCCCTGATTAAAAAGTACGAGAACTTTGATCTTAGTAATAACGCAATAATAAATATAACTTATTTATTACCGCGATGACTGGAAAACTTTCGACAAAAAAATTGTCTTTATTTTACTACATCATAATTTTAAACTATGTGGGCACCTATCACAGAGGTGTATTGTTTGCAGCCGTAGACTGCCTGTCTGTGGTGTCGTCATACGCGTCGGGTACCCTTATAATGATTATTTCTTATGGTGCATCCACAAGGCAGTTACTTTTTGTGGAGTGACGCTTTGCAAAATAAATAAATAAATAACAAGACTCTTATTTCACCTCGTAACATAACCATTAGTAGCAAAAGGGCTTGCCGCTTTTTGCCACTAAAAAATAAACATAATTTGTGTCTGAGCTATGTTTTAGACCAGTATTTCAGACAAATGTAGTTGTATTTCGAACAAGAGATAGATAACGAATCATACAAAGAGGTGTACTATTTGATACACTCCATTGTATTATTTGCTCAGCTCAGCTCGTCAGCTCCTAGGCAGATTTAGGGTAATGATAACACTGATAATGATAACATATCACAGCCTCGCTGGTCTAGCGGTATCACGTCTGATTACGTGATCGATTCCCACTGGGGCCCGCCGTACATTTGTACAAATAGTCTCAGTCTTGGTGTATTTCCAAGTTTGTGATGTCCTCGCCTGGTATAGCATATCGCAGGATTTCATAATTTGGGACCAGGACAAGTGATTGTGTAGTGTGGAAGTAATTGTGAAAGTTACATCGTGGTATGGCGGATGCACCTTTAGCGCTGCCCTCGGCAACGTGCTGTGAATAAAGCAAAACCTGAAAACCGTTTCTTTAGTATTGATAAAACCATTCAAATTACCACTTCGCAGAAAGACAGCAGCGAAAGCATAAAATCATCATCATCCGTCCACCGCTGCCCACGCTGGCTAGGCCTTTCCCCCCCAAATACCATCTCTCACAAGGGACTCCTTGCCATCCGCATCCACGGACTACGTCAAGCTTCAAGATGGTTGCAAAAATATTGAGAGTGGTTTAATTTATAGATACTGAAGAAACGGTTTTTAGGCGTTATTTCAATAACACGTTGTATAATTAAGGCATGTATTTAACGCGGCGACAAATTGATACCATTCCGGATCTTAAAAAAACTGAAAATGGATCGTAAATAAACTACTTTGGCGACTAATTTGAGGTAGCATCTTAACTAGAAAGCGGCGGCTTTTTAATGAGTTTTGAGGTTTTATTTAAATTTTATCTGGCAGTGATTTTCTTTTGTGGCAATTGAATTTCTTCTAAGGCGACAAATTATTGGCGGATAAAAAAGTTAAAATAGGCTTTCATAAATTCTAAAATGGGGTTGTCTATAAACTTGACCAAGGTCTTAAATAAATACAAACAAGATCTTAAAAAAATACTTTTGGCTACATTTTCATAATGTAGGCCCCATGACTTTTCCATGCACCAACCTGATTTAAGTTTGACTCAAAAGTAAGTTTTTTAGTGAAATATTTTTTTTCGCTTTTATATAAAAAAAAAGAACTAACACCCGAAGTTTCAGGATGGAGCGTCGCTGCGCTCCGCTCTATCCTGGAACTTCGAACCTATTTTTGCTTATGTGTACTGACCTAACAACCAACCCAAAATTTAGATTGCCAGTATTTATTATTAAGATTAGTCGCCACATTAGGTTTTATAATACCTTAACCAGTTTTACACTGATCCCGCTTGATATATTTGACACCTTACAGTAGCAGCCGTTTTTTAGTTTTTTTGATCCTAGCCTTTTGTTGCTTGTATAGTTTAATAGTTGCTAAGATATTTAATCACTGAAAAGTTAGTTTTTTTGTGACTTAATAGAAAGTCGCCTAAAAAGGATTTCAGTTGCCGTGTTAAATATTTGCCTATAATTAAAGGGGTCAGCGCCACCAATGAAACGAAATCATCTTGTTATATATGTGTTTTTTGCGAAAAAGTGTCGATAAATTAAACTACTTCTAATGAGCAAAATAATAAAAAAACATCTTGAACTTGACGTGCCCAAAAAAATATTGAGAAATCTAAACCTTTACTTCTTGGAACTAATATTTTTTGCGTTGATTCTTTAAACTTGTAAAAAATATGTGTCTGTATTATCCTCTCGTGTTCTTAGCCGTTGTCACACAAACATAAACGTTATTAGCCAATAATCCACAGTTTTGAGATCATATTTGCAGTGTGCAAGCCATGGCGTGAGTATGCCAATGCCACACGTGGTGTTGACTCAACGCTTACCTGATAACCGAGCATTGTATGTGCGTTTCTATAGGGCCAACTGTAAACATGGCTGGTCTGTTAAGTAAGCTTAATTTGGGGCATTATAATCATTATGTTGGTGTTCTTTTTATCCAACTGTAAAAGCAAAGGGGTTAGGTTTTCTAATTTACTTTAATTTATTAAAGTTACTTTAGGTACATACATACGTACATACGCAGATGCATTTATTTCCATGACCAGAGGGCTAATTAATTTTTCTTTATTGGCTTTGCGTAGGGCGCAGAAGCGTCGAACATAAACACGCAGCTCTCTTGTCAAATTGGTACTTAGGTATCTACGCTGGAACAAAAACTTTGTTCTAATTGAATCCCTCAATTAGTAATTCAGGCACGTTCTTTCCCCATTATTATAATCTTTAATGACTCATTGCGGCCTTGAGTGGTCGACATACTGACTCATAACTCCATTCAAATTCGCCTGGCGCTGAAGTAAAATACCATGTTTTCCTTTAACTTGCCCACAAAAGTATACTACCTGGCTGTATCTTGTGTTGGCTACCCCTACCTTTCGGGTTCGGGTCCTACCTGTCCCGTTCATTGTTAAAACTTTAAAGGCAGTCTTGGTGAGACGGAACCATTCCATTTCAAGAACTAGGGCCATTGTTTCTGCAATTTACATCACTTGCAGCCCCGAGTACGGTGGCCAGAGGTCGCGGGTTCAAGTCCCGGCATAGGTGGAATTTTTAGCCTCTAAATAGGTTTTTAAAATTGTCCTCAGCGCGGGTTAGTGCAACAAAAAGAATATAATCACCAAATTACCTTGGGACTACTTTTACGCTATTTTATGAAACATACGGATAAGGACGGGCCCGTTAGGCCTTATTTACTATTGTCCATTGAAGAGTTCCGTTCTCCATCTCCAAAAGTCTTCATCAGATATTCACCAAATTAAAATGGGGCCAATGGGTCGTTATATCTATTCGGACAAAAAAAGAATTGTCGTAATCGGTTAAGATTTGACGGAGTTATGCGAGAACATAGCAAAAAAAAAACATACGCGTCGAATTGATAACCTCTTCCTTTTCGAAGTCGGTTAAAAAGAACCTCCTCCTTTTTGAAGTTAGTTAAAAAGAACCCATTGATAATTTATATTTACACTTGAAGAGCGAAGATGCTTCCTCTTCGTTCGTGTCGAAGCCGTGATTCAGTAATCTTCAAACCTCTCTCCTCCAGAAACTCGCGACCACAATAAAGGTGGGTGATGCCATCAGGAGATCCTGCCTGAAGCTTCGAGACGGACATGAAAGTGTAATGGTCTTATTTATGCCATCAAGAACATAACTTCTAAAAAAACAATCCTCGCAACTCAGTCCTTCTACCGTAACAAGTTGTGCGATTCATGTAATACCAAGTCGGTTAATTTATTCAGTCTCGACTTAAGGGTCCTTCCGTCTTAAGTTATTACGTAATTAGCTAACCTAAGAACATCTTATAGTGACCATATCAATATTAAACATCTTTTATGTTTAAAATAAATAGATTAACTTGGCCATCGCATGAAAACAATGTAAGTACCTCACAAGTAATACATATTATATTAAAGTAGATTGTTTAGTGTAGGTAGTCTTCCTCTTTTTCTTTTCCGGTACTACTTCTTGAGCTGCAGCTACATATCAACAGTGATTATTCCATTATATATTATACATATATAGAGGTACACTGATTAATTCACTGCAAATGTAGCTTTGTAATCCTGTATATTTATATGGGATTACAAAGCTTTTTATGCAGTTGGTGTATCTAGAAAACTGGACCGAAATTGCAAATTATCTTAGTTTTTCATTGAACACTAAATACTAATTGTATTCTAAATTTGAAGCTTCGATGTTGTCTTCGGTCAGTCAGTGAGTGAGTGACAGAATTAAGAAACTTTGACTAGTTATAATTCTTAAACTACTCGTTCCAATTGGATGAAATTTGAAATATACCGTGTTCAGGCTTCTAGTTTTATTCACAACGAAGTTATAGGGGGGTCGAAAATGGCCTGAACTGCTTCGAGAAAAGGATGGTACCTCCGTGCCACTTTTTTGCTCGACTTGGCCGGGGCATTGCCGTTTCCCCCGATAAAAAGTTGATTCCACTAAAACACTTTTAAGACGGAGTTAAATCCGGTTTATGGGAGAAGTTCCTGTTAAACACCGGCTTTAGTGTCTTTGTGGTATCTACTTTTTATAAATAACACCGCTTATTAGTTTTTTAACTATACGAGCGGTGGTTAGATCACAGAACTGACCCATGCGTGAGGTCTCAGGTGCGAATCGCAATATGTACCTACCAATGACTTTGGTTTGCAAGTTGCATATTTAATTCGGTAACCGTGAAACAAAACATGTGATAATAACTTACCCCCAGTTTCTTAAACTAACGGTCTTATTTATGAAAACACGATTCTTTAAAACATGCGATAAACGCCAATTAAAATAGGTGGTGGAGATTTTACAAGGAAAAAACGTAACCACAGATTAAATAGACTGCCTCTGAGGAGTGTTTTAGGGAATCGTGTTTTTATAAATTAGACCGTTCAAACAATCAATCTTTTAAGTTGACCAAAGTGAAATAGACTGCCTCTGAAGAGTGTTTTAGGGAATCGTGTTTTTATAAATTATACCGTTCAAACAATCAATCTTTTAAGTTGACTAAAGTGCATACAATAAACGACTAACAGCTGTTAACGGTAGATTAACATAAACATAACATGAACATTTACATACAGGCACATACATTGCTTCTGGCCCCACACTAGGATACCCTGTGTCGTGGGAACCAGAACCGTTTAACGGATTGTTGGTGTACGAGAAACCGGGGGTGAGTGAGGGAGATCTCCACACTTGAAATCGCCATACCGCGGTGAGCACGCATGGTGATTAAGCCCATGCTCTCTGAGTTTGCTCAGTCTAATAGAGAGTCTGCTCATCATTCGGTCATAAATAAAAATAAATCTGACAAATTCAATGATCGGACTCAAGTTGAAATACAGAAGTTTAGGCTGAAGAGGAACAGGCTGTTTTTGCTATGCATTTGGGCTGGCTTACCTGCCGGTCGTAAATGAGGCTCTAGCGATAAGATGCTGTTTTGTGCTTTCATAATCTCTATTTAAATTCCTGGAAAGGACAAAGCCGTTGAGAGTTTCTGTGTGTTTCCACGTAAAAAGACAGACATTTTTTTATGCAGCCTCCATAATATCGCTGTCCCACTGCAGGACAAAGGCATCCACCCTTTTAGACAAAGATTCTCGGTCATTTGCTACCTCATGACCACTCCGGAAAGAATTTGTCGCCGAGAAGAATTCGCCAACTTCCCGGCCGCCCCGCCGCTTGTTTGCGATGACCGCCGCGCGGTACCCACTTGGTGGCAAGTCTCGCCCTCCTCATAAGCAGCCTATATACGTCCCACTGTAGGGCACAGGCCTTCTCTCAGAGAGAGAGAGTGTGGGCTTAATCACCACGCGTGCCCACCGCGGATTGGCGATTTCAAGCGCTGAGGTATGTGAATAGCTCAGACACCCTGGTTTCCTCACGATGTTTTCCTTCACCGTTAGCGAGTGGTGTTGCTACTATAACTAACTTTACAAATGTACATAACTTAGAAAACAAAGTCATAGGTACATGCCCGCACTGGGATCGAACCTGGGTCTCCCGTTTCCGAGTCCAATGTTCTACCCACTAGGCTACCACCGCTTCCTAGGCTACCACCGCATCGCCCTCCTATTCGGGTGTTTTAAGGAGACATTCTAACCATGATTTAGAAACATAAATGATGCTAGTTTTAAAAATATTACGCGACAAAAAACCTTTTTTTCTTAATCCAAAATAACTTCATCGTCAGCCATTTGACGCCCACTGCAGGACATAGGCCTCCTTCGAGGTTTTCATAACCATGAAGGGTTTTGCCATAATCATGCCATAGTTTTGCAATCGCAGTATGCGGTCGGAATCTCAGGAAGACGCTGCTGCCCGTCTCCTGGTAATTGATTTCCTTAGTCGCGAAATGTAGTGACGCTATTCTTAATCCGGCGCCACACGGAAAACTCCACTTAACCATAAACAAACAATATCAGGACGAAAAGTAACAAAAAAACTATATTTTGATCATCTTATGGTCGGCGCCGACCACCTCAATTGGTTTTTTTAATTGTTTACCCATATCGCACGGAAGAGTCCTCGGACTCTTAAGCATTAAACATATTATAAAACATTTTTCAACGTTAGGGTACTTCCTGCCACTGGAGCCAAGGTCGGAAATCACGCATATTTACAAATTTGTTATAACATTACTGAAAAATCGTTATTAATAAAACTGTTTTTCACAATAAAAAGAACATTCCCTCAAAATACAGTGAACGAACTCACCCTGTAGTTACATGAAAGAATATTTTATTCAAGTTAATAGTTATTTTAGTAAAAAATTAACTAGAAAAAATATGGCTAGTCTATCTACGGGGTTTTTTTTCGACGGATCTCCCTTTAGAAACATGATTGTTATATAAGCAACGGCCGTCGAAGTCATTCCGAATTTCCGATGCGAATCCACGAACGCAAATTGAGCGTTCTAATGGCGATTCCACAACAATAACTTTGTAATCGCAATGTGTAGAGCACGATTATAAAAATATAACCTATGAGCTATGATTAATAAAGGTTAAATCTTGCGTCATTTGGTACCAGCTGTAATGAGAACGCTGGGTTGTACGATTATATCTGACAAAAAATCTCACAAATAATCTCAACCTATGTAGATACATCGAATAAAGCAGTTTTTAGCCTATTAGATCGTAAATAGGCTGCTTTTGCTATGCATTTGAGCTGGCTTACCTGCCGGTCGTAAATGAGGCTCTACTGATAAGATGCTGTTGTTCTTTCATAAGACAAAACCGTTGAGAGTTTCTGTGTAAAATATGGTTAGCATATTTCAGAAAAAGACAAGACTTTTTTATGGAGCCTCCATAACACGGGACGTGTCCCACTGCAGGGCTTGTCGTTTGATATGAAAACTAGAGTAGGCCCCGGGTTTTTCGATCGTTAACAAGTTACTTGTTAACATCTGCCAGTTCAACAAGTGTTTTGTCTCACACCAAAATAAAATTGTTTAGTTATAAAGTAAAATCATTGATTGGGTTACGTTGTGTACTGCTCTAGTATACTTCAAGTTAAACGCGTAAAAATCATCATCGCATCACTAAAATATACTCCGCATTAGGCTAGGCGCACACTGCTACCTTTATCGAGCGAATTTAAATCGCAGAATGGTTATAGGAGCAAAGAACAGTCGACAGCACATTGTAAAAATTTTTAGAACGTAGTAATTTTACTCAAAAACGTATTTAGTAGGATTTCGAGTAAAACGTCATGTTGTTGATATCAATAGGACTTAGTAGTTGGACTATCTATCCGTGACACAAAAGATGTTAGTTTCATAAAGCTCCTGTCAACTGAAACTTTAGTATTAGAAAGTATTTAGTGTCTCACTAAATGCTTTAACCTGAAAAACAAAAAAGAAATAAATTGTATTTTAAAGCGGTGGTAGCGGTGCGGTAGAACGCCGGCTTCTCATTCGGGAGGTCGAATTTGAATTCCGAATTCCAACATGTACCAATGACTTTGTTTTCTAAGTTACATACATTTGTGAAGTCGTAGTAGCAATACCACTCGCTTACTGTGAAGAAAAACATCGTGAGAAACCCGGAGTGTCTGGGATGTTCACATACCTCAGCGCTTAAAATTTCACCGCCAATCCGCGGTGAGCACGCGTGGTAATTAAGTCCGTACTCTCACTCTGAGAATAGGTCTGTGCCCTGAAGTAGGACGGACATGCATAGGCTACATAATATTGAAGGTGAGCAAACAGAAAAGCATGTATATGTGCTACAAATGTGTGACCAAACAGAAACTATGGCAAACAGGGAATAAAAAAATCTCGGACCAAAGCTCGCAGTGGACGGCCGGCCTTATAATCTAGCGGTCTTATTTACAAAAAACACGATTCCTTAAAACACTCCTCGGAGACAGTTTTAAAAGTCTGAGGTAAAGGGAAAGACGTAACCACAGATTATTTCAACTTCCTCTGAGGAGTGTTTTAGAGGAATCGTGTTTTTATAAAAAGGACCGTAGATGAGTCTATAATAAATACTAGATCACTACTATAATGCAATCGCCCGACGACTAAAGACCTCTAGCAAGATGGCACAACCCGAACAATGACTCTTCGTATCGTATAGGTATATGGGTCCATTGCCGTCTGCTCGCACAACCTCGAAAACTTTATTTTTAGCCGCAGGAAGGTCCTCCGTCCGCCACGCTTGTTTTCCTTGCATGCTTGCGTACATAAAACACACCATATTTGAATTTATAGGTTAGGTATCATTCACCTTTGTCATGTAAAAAACAATGCAAAGGCCTGAAGCCACTGATTCATCTTTCCTAAGGTTAATAACTGGTTACGTGGTTTCAGTCACCGCACGATAAAGGCCTTTTGTGGCTTCACGGGTAAACCGGTGTATCTTCTTCCGGTGACGCAAAAACACTTTTCTTTACATAACTTTTCGAAGTGCGCAAGAAACTTCAGTTCTCTTTCTTAACAAAGAGAACTGTTTGAAAGAGCCAACGTCACTAAGGGATGTTGTTACGACGAAAGTTATTTCCGAAATCAAAGGACAACCCTGAAATACTACAAAAAATATCAGCCATTTCTTTTGAAGTTGGATTGAAATTTATTATGGAACAACTAATATTTTTCCTATCATTTCAGTTTCGTCGGTCCTGCATAAATAAAGCGTCGACTCTTCCTTTCTATGAATCGATTATTATTCATGTTAAAATAATAAGAAATTATAAATTTAGTACGTTATCTATCCATACGCATTTTAATCCAGCATTGGCCTCTCCTTCATCAGGTGCACGAGGACAACGTCGTCGGCTTCGGCATATCCAGCAACGGAAAGTTCCTTATGTCGTGCTCCTGTAAGACAGACATGGTCATCTGGGATTTAAAGGGACAGAAGCTGGAACGCCTCGACACCTATCTGATGACGACCTACTCCGCCAAGATATCCCCCTGCGGCCGGTTCGTGGTCGCCACAGGCTTCGCCCCTGACGTCAAAATCCTAGAAGTTTGTTTCACCAAACAAGGGGAGTTCAAGCAAATCTCGAAGGCCTTCGAACTGACGGGACACTCTTCCGGCGTCTATGACGTAGCGTTCGACGTAGACACATCGCATATTGCGACTATATCCAAGGATGGCACGTGGAAACTTTATCATACAAAGAGTGAGTGTTACATATGCATGCCGGTATCTTTGAGCAGTTGTGACTCTCCTTTGTTGCGCTAATCGGAGCATCTATCGGCGCTTATGTTATGTAGTCTCGTTTGTATCTACTTACCTAATGGATGTTAATGTCGCTACGCTATTTACTGTGCGTACTTAGAATCGAGAGTTGTGTTAAATGGCTGACTCCAATTAGCTAATGCCTTTTGTTAGTTAATGAATTCAAAGCGAGTGTAGCATACTGCACGTTTTAGCTCTGCAAAGTAAACTGACACTGAATTTTGTATTTCAAAGTCGACCTCAATACGAGAATACTTAATTCAATCGATACACCGCCGGGTTCTAAATAAAGAATTTCCCTTACTTAAGCATAGTTCTGTCTCATTCCTCTCTGGGAAATGTGAAGAGACAGATTGATAATCAAGTATTAAATTTGTGAAATTTTTAATACAGCAACCGATTATGACTGTCATATCGGTGATACCTAAGCGATCGAGTGACGTTGGACGCGCCAGACCATCTGACGTCGATCCAAATGTGTCATTAGCTGTAGGGGAATGTTTCTGGGTAATGAATAATACATGTTTGCATAGGTTCGCATTTTGGGAATCACAATGCTCCACCCATAGTGTCACTTCATTTTGCATGACGAATGCTTACTGCCGATTTCTATCTAACACATACCTACATTGTTACTTACATATTACCTACAGAGAATACAAGACGAAAAATGAGGTAATCTCACAGTTATTTTAGTATTTTTTGATTTTACTTGAGTTGTTGGTTAGTTTTTTAGGGTTCCGTACCCAAAGGGTAAGGGACCCTATTCTAAGACTCCGCTATCCGTCCGCCTGTCACCAGGCTGTATCTCATGAACCGTGATAGTTAGATAGCTAAAATTTTTACAGATGATGTATTTCTGTTGTCGCTATAATAACAAAATACTAAAAACAGAATAAAATAAATATTTAAGGAGATCCCATACAACAAACGTGACTTTTTTGCTCGATATTATTAACGGCAACAGGTAGACGCTTGAAATATTCAAATGTTGTATAGATACGGAATACGGAACCCTTCGTGCGCAGTCCGACTCGTACTTGGCTGGTTTTTTTATTTACAGCTATGTGAGGATGTAGAGACTCTTAAGGTGCTCCATAGAGTAACACTAGCACCACCAAGGGAAAAAATAATCGTGTTTACAGATAGTTTTTGCAAAAAGTGTCTGTACCTACAATATCTCAAAAGGGGCTCCAGGGAGAGAGTAACACTAGCGCGCCGCCAAGGAAAAAAAATCATCTTTTTTACAGATCGAATTTGCAAAAATTATCTGAATATCAACCATGTTAATAGTGATTTTTAGGATCAAAAGGGACGGTCGTTTTTGGCATTTAATAAATGCTATCTAGTCCCAGGTTCCTGATCCTAGGTTCTTTGTTGTGGGTCCTAAAAATCACTGATGACATGATTGAGAGATTGTTTAGACACTTTTTGCAAATACTATCGGTGAAAGAAGATATTAATATATTCTTTTTGTTGCACTAATCTGTGCTGAGGACAATTTTAATAGCCTATTTAGAGGCTAAAAAAATTTGAATTGGAAGTTTAAGCCTCTAGCAGGTTTTTGAAAAAAGACATGATTTTTTTTATTGGTGGCGCTAGTGAGCCCACTGGATCCCCTTAATTGACTTCACAATATTATTGTGTTAGGTAATAAGTATACTTACTTATTAAATGTATGTTACCTGACCGAGTCATAACAGCGGCAGGTAAACATTTTGTGGTTACTTTTGAGCCATATGAAAACTTATTATTAAACGACAGCTCATTCCGCCGGTCGCCTTTACCATTTCAAGCAATTTCCTCATGGTGTTATCTATTCCAGAAACAATCTTATCAGGAAATTTAAAAATAAAGTCGTACCCCTTCGTATCTTAGTAATCGGAATTAGCAGTAGTAAATCCATCAGCTCACAACCGCTTACACCTCAGCCATTATTATTCAGCCTCCACCGGTATTCTGGAGAACAGTAGATTAATATTAATTACAGGACGATTGTGACTAGTGTTAAACACATTCATGACTAATATTTAAAGTAGAAAACTCTGTTAATTAAGTTAAAACGTGTTTTGAAAAGAATAAATGTGGAGTTTCTTTGTTAGCTTCTTCTCCACATAATCTATTAATTGTGAAACGAACAACTTTGATGTTCATTAGATAAACATTCTGTTTTTATTATGAATAAAAGTATTTGAATTGAATTGAATTGAATGTTGATGAAGCGAAAGAGATCTGTTAGGATCGCGGCAAGTGGCAGCCTCTGGTATCTGCCTACCCTTCCGGGATACATGCGTAAGTTTATGTTGTGATCTCTTTCTCAACAGTCGAGTATGGCCGCGGCGAGTCCCCGCGCGAGCTCACTTGCGGCAAATACAGCCAGTCAGCGAACCCACCGCTCATAGCGCTCTCTCCTAACGCTGAAGTGCTGGCCGTCACCGTGGATTCCAGCATTGAGTTCTACGACACCTACACCGGCGAGCTGTACGACACGGTCGAGAATGTATTTTCTGGTAAGATGAGTAAGCCGAAAAACCGATGGTCGATGGGGTGCAAAGGTTCTCGAGTTGAAACTTCGTACTGGAAAAAGAAGCGTAGGACCTCCACCAGCTGAGACCATTTTTGCTGTAGATATTCCTTGTAATAAATAGCACTTTAACTTGCTAACTTTGAATAAAAACACGGTACCTTTACATGTATTTAATTTCTTGTAGGTAAGGCTGATAAATATACTCACCGTGTCTCAGAGAAGGGTGCTCTGCAGTGGGACGTATCGTATATAGGCTGCTTATAAAGTCGATTAGGGTGATAGCTCCAGATGGTAAAGGGTATTTTAATATAGAGCCTGCTCTAAATACATCCCTGGACGTGGGATAAGTATAGAGTATCTGAGTATATCCCAGCTCAGATTGTTAAGGATATTTTAAGATAGAGCCCGCTCTAAAACATCCATCGGCGTGGGATATCTATACGATCTGTCATCGTATGTATGCTTGACTAACAATCAAGCTTATATTAAAGCCAAGAGGCGCAATTATGCGCATCAAATCCTTTCGGAATCTTAACTTTTGCGACAGAATTATATTCTTTTTATTGTAATAATCCGTGCTGAGGACAATTTTTAACTACCTATTTAGAGGCTAAAAATTTCACCCATGCCGGGAATTGAACCCGAGACTTCTGGCTAACAGTGCCAGCGCTCTCCCGACTGAGCTAATGGGCCAGTGCAGGCATCAGCGAAATTTCGAGTGATGTAAATTGCTTCGGCCAGATGCCTTTACTGGCTCATTAGCTCAGTTGGGAGAGCGCTGGCATGGTTAGGCAGAGGTCGCGGGTTCAAGTCCCGGCATGGGTGGAACTTTTAGCCTCTAAATAGGTTTTTAAAAATTTTGCGACAGCAGTTAGTATAGATTTGGACAGTGTAGTGTATCAACCAGGATTTGGTGCACGTAATATAGGAGCTTATTCATGCATCTTGATCGCTCAGATAGAGAAGAGGTACAAACTTGTATAAACGTTAGTTTGCAACCCTAAGGAGGCGAGTCGTACCCTCACTTGTCCGATTTAATTTTTTGTAGCCTCTATTAATGTGGCATAACCTCATCACCCCTTGTTTATTTCAATACTCTTGAACAAAATAATCTCAACTCTTAAGTGGCCCGCGTGTTTGAACGTAACCATATAGATAAAAATAAAGAAAGATAAAGTATAATCTACTTATTATATCCATTTCTAGGTCAATTCCCAGTTGTCACAAGTATCTACTTATTCGACTCAGTTGAGGGAGTTTCACACCATTTGCAGAGTCTACTAGTACCTACCACAGAACATATCTCTGTTCTGTGACTAGTACTCTACTCGCTAACTCAATCTTACTAAATGTCTGCAGTTATTATTGGCTTTTCGATCCTGGACTGCTATAGTCAATTTCATTAGCGGTTTCGCAGCGGCTAACGACAAATAGGGAATAACTGAAGGTACCTAATAAGTGCAATTATTCCCTTTCAGGCCCGATAAACGGATTGCTCTTCGACGCGAGCAGCAAATACGTGTTCGTCTGCGGCGACAAGCAAATCAGGATCCTCCACAATGTATGCGGCTACGCTACGACCATCGGCAGTTGTACTAGGCTCTTGAATGGGCAGAAGCAGACCTCGGCCACTGTGGAGCGACTTAACAAGACCATACAAGAGTGCAAGCAAATGCTCTCCACGTACGGCAAGTAGCGCCATCTAGCGCACCGATGTACTGACTACAACTAAATTTGCATTTACATTTTTTACATTTGAACGTTGCGGTACGAAAATGTCAACTGATTAGAAAAACATCTTCGGTTTCTGGGCCTTTTTCATTGCATTACGAGAGTTTGGAACTTCGATCGTGGTAGTTTCTACCACTTCACGGCAATTCGAATTTACAAAATAATTTTGTATCTACCATAATAACAGCAGAAATTGAACGTGCATAAATAGGTTCGAGGCCAGGAAGCACCTTCCTAGCCACGCCACCACACCGTCTAGAAGGGTTATTACTGCACTAAGTAATTCTTATTTTTTTACTGTGTTAATTGTTCGTTATAATAGAATCAAAAACATTCCAAAAATCTTAACGACAGACTTAATGTAAGTATTGAAAATTAAACGCACGCGTGCTAGCTACAATTCAGTCACCATTTAAATCGACATCTTTAATCATACAATTTTTAGTTACTTTAGAAATTTGCTGTTTGTATCCATCCGTATAAATGTATTATAAATAAACAGTGTGATTAAGTTTCGAAAAGTTACCGACGTTCTATATTTTTGAAAGAGGCATTGGAATTCTTACAGTAACATAGCATCTTATTATGTGCGATGCATGTAGTAGGCGCTATTGGAATTCAAATAATCTAGGCGTTTTCGGAATATTTCAGATTTTATTAGGACCCGAAAAACTAAGAAATACAAAGTATTATGATAGTACATGCTTGTTAGAGGTTTGTCGGGATTGTGACAATGGCAAACCCTGGTCTCTGCCTACCGCTCCGAGATACAGGTTTGAGTTCGTGTATGTTTTAATCCTTCTAGAACGTCGTTTCTCGTGGCTAGTAAGACTGCTTTATTATTATTGGTGGGTAAAAACGACGACTACAACGTTGATCGCGTTCAGCTAATTTGAGTTGGTGCAGCAGTTTCGTATCTGTACTTGAGTTTAAAATAGTTCATAACAAACTGAAAGTTGCAAGAGTAGCCAATTAAAGCAACGCATCAGGCATAGTTTAAATGTCTATTAGGCTAACTAAAGATTGTCTTAGAAGTATTACTAAGATGTTTTGTCTCAAAAAAAAAACGAATCTATCGTTGATCTCGTGGAAATGTAAAATAACCATTATTCGGTGGATTCTTATTGTAAGTCATGTTACATTGTATGCTCTCTTGACAAAGAGAAATCCATATTTCTTGCATTTATTTAATATTTAAGTAAAGCCATCCTTGATATGGTTCCTAATATTTTAAGATAACAGTGCATATAATATGTTTACTGTATTTACCAACTACTGTACTGTAGAGCGAAGTAAGTTCGCCTATTTCTCAATAACTTATTTTTGGACGCCTTTTCTCAAAATAAAGACATTTAATATTATTCAGGGTTTTTAATTTAGACATAGAAGGGCAGTGAGGGTTCTTAATGTAAATAAAAGTATCATGAAAGTTTAACTAACTTTATTGTGTTTTGCACAAAAGTGACATAATCGACAGCACACTGAGATACTCCGTGATATTTAAGTACACATTCACAGCTTTTCTTTATAAATGCAATTTAGGTTTATACTAATCAGTTTTAATTAAACAAACTAAATACGTAATTCAATTCCATGATTTTTCGTTTGCAAAAATATTTTAAACATCTTCAGCAAAATATATCTGATAGATTTATAATTTTATAGACAGACAAACTCTTTAGACAAAAAGAAAAATGAATTACATACGTTTTTGTACACGCTTAAACTATTACGTTGTTTTATTGCAGTCTAAGAACATTGTTCTACTTGGCAGACATATTTAAGGACGTGGGATTCGTGTACCTATTTAGTCTGTGGATTCGTGTATCTCTTAAATTAAAAGCACTTGAGAGACTAAAGGCAGTGTTTGGTGAATAAAAATAACGCACTTTGTGACCTTTCAGAAGTGAAGAACGTTATTTTGCAAAAGTGTGTTGTGGTAGACCTATAAGTACCGTTTTATGCTGTCCAGGGGCCTAATTATGCGCACTAAATCGTGTCTGTATCCTGACGAGTGCGAGAGCAATTTTTATGGAATTTGACAGATGATTGAAATCTTTCAGGATTTGGTGCGCGTAATATAGGGGCAGAGAAACCCGCGAGCGTCATTACTAGGCTCGACCCATGCGTTCTGTCAAATTTCTTGACACAATAAAAAAAGACGCAGTCTTATAAAAAGTCGATTCCACTAAAACACTGTTAAGACGGAGTTAAAGCCAGTTTATAAGAGGAAATTAAATCCTTAGGATTCAACCTTTAAAAAGCTTTAACTCAGTCTTCACAGTGTTTTAGTGGAATCGACTTTTTATAAATAAACCTCTATAAATAGTCATGAAATTTTCATGCCACTACAATTCATGGTTTAGTCTGAAAATTTAATGTACATTACAAAGTCGATTAACCGAAGTGTCGGCTACGCAATGTGTATCGAATTGTCAGCATAAACTATGATTGTATTTTTATAAAACGCGGACCTGTTCGCAAAAACAAATTATAGCAGCTTGGAAGCCGAATGGGGTTTATGTCACGTTCACTTCTATGTACAGAGATTTGGCGGCAATCAAAATTCGACTCTTTATTTGGAGAGAATTCGACTCTCCATACAAATAACGTCACAAAATCAAAATATTCTACAGCAATTTTCAAACGTGACAAATCTAGTTCCTTGAATTGACAGATAGAACATCGGTTTCAAAGCCACTAGAATTTTACCTTGCTTAAGAAATACTCAGAACAATAAATAGGATTCCTAAAAATTTTCACAGGATTTAAATTGTAGTTATAGGAGTAAATTCTGTGATATTGTTCGTCACGAGGTACATTTTTCTCAAAGCAATAAGTGAATTGCAATCTTGTTTTAAGTGGTAACATGGAATAAGTATTAAACTTAACACTTAAAGTGATAGTTACGAGTAAGGTACACCACGTTTTTAGTTGGGTAAAAGATAAATAACAAGTACTGAGCCTGTATCGGACAGCGTCGGAAAACGCCATAACCTGCATTTGCCGACTTCTGTGTGCAATATAAAAATTAGACACTTCATCAAATTATTTACTCTATCTCCACATCTCGAATCAAGTTTCAGTGACTAACTCCATTGAACAGAGCACACTCTCCGACTAGATCTAAAACCTAACTTTCGTCTCCCGTTTTTTATCACATTAGAAGACTATTATGAAACATTTTATTATGTTATCTATAACTAAGTCTAGTGTAGTAACAGCTACAGAGCCTCATTTGAATAATACGACACGGACGCAAACTTCACTGTTTGCTTCGATTTAACGATATCTCAGACGTCGCGCTGAAAAAAATACTTATAGGTTTAGACCGCACTAAGCTGCATCTACAAGGTTTTTGACAAAACCGATGCATTTTCTATGAAAATTACAAACTCAGGTTCACAGAAGAAATGCTAAAAGTTTTAGAAGTTTATGATGTAACTGGAAACGTAACATATCGTCCTTTATTTCTCGAATTACCTTACGGAGTTTAGTGCGGTCATACCTATCCACATTATGGTACCTTACAAGTGATGAGCCATTACCATCACACCATCATCGCTTGATCAAATGTCACACAAACATTAACAATAGAGGAACGCCGATCTCGATAAACCCTTTTGTTATTTGTGACTTGCCTTGTGCATAATTAAGATTTAACACCACTTTGAATGAAACATTTCTGCATCCTTTATAATTGCTCTTACAAGTAAAATTCTCTACTTATTAAAATATACGATATAGTTTTTAGTATGTAAACAATAATCAAAGCATATAGATAGTTTAAACGCAAATTAGGCAGAAAGCATCAATTTAATTTAAGGATATCACACTGCGTCACACATTCAGATATGCTTTAAATTAGAAATAATATGGGTCGACTTGAAATTAAGTAATATATTGCGGGTCGGTTGCCATGTGCAATAAGCTTTCAACAAGTATGTATCTTTTAATAACAATCACACAATATCCGAGTAGGATTCAAAATATGATTACCTATTAACTAAGACTTAGGTACTTAGGTCCTAAGTCATAAAGATATTGTCTCGGTGCCTAAATATGACCAAGGCTTGATACAAACCTTGTACGTTAGTGATTATTTAAACTTTATACTTGTAGTTGAACTCGAATTAGATCGGATTAACGAAGCGATATTAAATTAGGTCTTCCGAAGTGAACTGTGGAATAATAATGTTCATTAATACATATCATTGACGACCTCGTGGCGCAGCGGTAGTGTATCTGCATACCATGCGAGAGGTCCCGGGTTCGAATCCCGTCTGGGGACAAAAAAACCCCAGGTCTTGGAAGTTTACATGTTTGTGATGTCGTTGTTTCTGGTTCCCACGACACAGGGTATCCTAGTGTGGGGCCAGAAGCAATGTATGTGCCTGTATGTAAATGTTTATGTTTATATTGTTTACGCCTGTGTGGCAACTGGCACAGGTCTTTAGTTGAGAGCATATGGCAAACAGTGAGAGGGGCTAGTGGATGGAAACTGTGGTTTCCCCCCTCGTGGATTCCGCTGGTCAAGCCAACCAGCACTTGCACTGGACTCCTGGCCCAACACCGTCTAAATTCGAAGTGACAATGACAACCATATTTAAAACACCATATTTGACGTTCATTAAGTAAACATTCTGTTTTTACAATGAATAAAAATATTTGAATTGAATTGAATTGAATTGAAAAAAAACTGACATACGTTTGGGATTGAAACGTGAAAAGTCGCCTTATTATTTTGATCCGCATTTACATCGAAGAAACCTGAACTACTTTTGGAACACAAGAGGCCGGGACAATCCAGCGCCCACCTAGGCAGCCGTGATCACCCTTTGTCATCCGCGGGTGTGAAATCCAGGTACGTCCACCCCACTAACGAGCACCCTTCTGGTGTTGTCCATTGTTCGTCAACACAGTCCACCCAGTTGCCGCTTCCGGTGCGGCGGCGCATCGTACATGATAAGACAGAAAGAAATCGTGGGCACGCATTCGCATTTCATAATCCATTTTATTCGTCAATGATACAGTGATTTATCGATAATGGTTTATCTAAATCTAGCAATATGGAAGCGTCTTATTGTGTGATATGGTGTTATCGATTTAAATTGAGCAATCAATATTTATGTTCCGAAATGGCAAAGAATTCTTTATGTTCACGTGAGATGATACTATGCTAGTGTTCATTAATAAATTACTTAATCGAAATGTGAAGGTGTTGATTTTAGGCGGCATTGATCTGATCATATTAGAAAAATAGGTGATTTGTTGATAACATTTGAACATTTTAACGAGATTCATTAGTAAAGTTTCTTTCGAATTATAATTTAGAGATGGCGTTTTATAAATTCTTGGAAATAATTTTAAATGTTTACATGACTAGTGTACAATCGAGACGAGTAAAATAGTGACTTTAGAAACGTCACGTCTTTGCAGATCACTAATCACTCATAACATAAGTAAAAACAAAATCAGTCGCGTAAAAATTTTAGTTTTCTAAACACTACTATAGGAGCGAGGGTGTAACAAAAAAAGAACTTAAATACGAAATAAATACTGTTAGTGCCTACTAAGGGTATCATCAAAATGATATTTCTTTATCGCTTCCACTCTGACTTTGGTATCCCAAGTATTATTACAGGAAAACAATAAGATGTTGAGTTTGTTTCTTTGATTCAATGGATACCTCCATCGAAAGCGTAGCCTCACACAGACAACAAAGCCAATAGACGCTGCATTGAGGAAATTTTCGTGAGATTATAATAAACTCCCTAGGGCAAATAGCACAATTTGATTGGCTATTTCAATGACCGAGTAAATCATATAATTTTTAGGGGACCAATTTTTTTCCGTCTCCTTAGGCTGATTTGACAGCTAATTTTACTTTTATTTTTTATGTAGCCTCCATAATATGGGTGTCCACTGCAGGACCTTTGCCACCTCTGAAAGCCAATTAGAATGTACAATTTTCAGTTTTCATACTCTTAACAGTCAGGGTCGTCTTTAACCTATTGGAGGCCCTGGGCACATTACGATAATGGGGCCCCTACAATCTTGACAGAACACTATTTTATTAGATTAGACCAAGAAAGTAGGTAAGCAATATAACGAAAAATATATCTTGTATAATTTTTGTATGTACGTTTGGTGATCTGGCAGGATCAAGGGGGGCCTATCGATTGCGGAGCCCTAGGCACGTGCTCAGAGTGCCCAATGGGAAAGAGGGGCATGCTAACAGTACTGTACCTTAGTATATTAACCTACCCGTGCAGTGTTTGGCTTGGCAGAGCCTAAGTTAGTGACGAGTCCACGTCTTTGTTATCTGTGTCCATAATGACTTTGTGGTACATGTACCTTAACAGTCCTGCATATGGCCATCCGTTCGTTTCAACGTTACACATTGGACTAGCATGAAATTCGTTTACCGTTCGCCTGTATGGCATCACTTGTTTACCTCAATTACCCTTGAACATCGGTCTGATCTGGAAAGAAAGAATAAATATTATTATTGAATTGAATATTATTATGTACCTATGCATTGATTACGACTTTAGATTTAGGCCGACACAGGCAGGACTCTGCCAACGAAGCTACCCGGGCCATTATAAATCCACTAAAATACCTCTTTCCAATTAGTTTTATACCTGATTTGAGAAATATTATGCTTGCACCAATTTTTGTCAGTTAAAACTAGGTGACTCGGCAAACGTTGTTTGCCATATTAATTAGCCTACGACCTATTCTCAGACCTACCAAAAAAAAAACTACACAAAAAAAAACATAAAAATCGGTAAACCCGTTTCGGAGGAGTTAGATAACACTGTGACACGAGATTTTTATATATTAGATATTGAATAACTTTTGATATATTTATTTTACATTTAATTTTACTGGTTATTGATATATTATATTTATTTTACATTTAAATTTACTGGTTACCACTTTTGGTCTTTTTTTATCATTACAAGGGCACCTTTTTAAATCAAATGTCACACGTACATTGCTAACCGCAGTACGGACCCAACTGAAAATCAGCGTTGCAACTGATCTCTCAGTTGCCGAGTTGGGCCCATTTTGGAGACTCAATACTGAAACTTTCTGATATTTTATTATTATTGTTGGTTTTCGTTTTTTTTATATTTTTTTTACCGTTACCCACATTAATTTCGGCTGATATTTTGTTTTCTGTTGACTGTTTTTGAGTACTGTGTCATCAAATAAATATACTTATCTTTCTAATTGTACGTGCGCAGCCAACATTGCTGGGCACGGTCCAATACCCGCACGCTAGGGTCAGCTCCCACACCGTCAGCACCCCGCCCGGCGCATCTCTCTAGTGACAAAATCACAGCAGGCCAAATCGCCCGTCCCTTGGCCAAAGTAGGCAGCACTCACCGCTCACCAGGAAGCTTGCAGCCGCAAGCAGTCCGCGGCCAGGTCGGCGAACTCACGCCTCTCCCTTGTGACACAAGCACAGCAGGCCAAATCCCCCGCCCCTTGTCCAGCAGCACTCACCGCTCACCAGGAGGCTTGCAGCCGCAAGCAGTCCGCGGCCAGGTCGCCGAACTCACGCCTCTCCCTTGTGACACAAGCACAGCAGGCCAAATCCCTCGTCCCTTGTCCAGCAGCACTCACCGCTCACCAGTAGGCGTGCAGCCGCAAGCAGTCCGCGGCCAGGTCGGCGAGCAGCGCGCGCCGCCGCGGCAGCAGCGCAAGGCCGGCGACGCGGCGCGGCCGCCGCTCGGCCAGCTCGCAGGCGGCTAGCACCCGGCCGCCGCCGCCCGCCTCCAGTACGACCAGCGCCGGGCGCCCGCGTATGGAGCGGGTGCACACGATCCGCGGCCCGCCCTCCGAGCTGTCGAGCGCCACGCCGCCGTAGCCGCCGCGGCCTGCAACGACAGCGGAACGATGGGTCACACATAACCTTCGTTGCTGACGTTTTACTTGGCTATTCGTATTCACGTGTTTGCCGATGATTTCTTTCACAAAATCGCACTGATTGGTCAGTGAAGATTCATCAGATAACCCAGCAATGGATTGATATTTTAAATACGCAAATGCGAGTGGCCAAGTGAGGTGCACCTTCAAGATGCCATTGAAATTTTTCAGTGAAAACGAAATAACCAGGAATACATCACTGTTTCCACAAATCTTGGAACGTTGAATAAATTTAAGTTGTACAGTCGACGGCACATAAGCTTTTACATACGGGCACTACACTTACATATTCAGTTACGTTAATGGCGACTTCTCAGAGACCAACATGAATTCGAAGTGTTACAAAGTCAGAAAAATAACCTCCGGTGAATGGAATAGAGAAGCTCTAAAAAATGTGGAACGCTTCACGATTTTGCGTGTCATCCTTGCGCAGGGGCCATGCTAATCTTCTCTGTATCGTTCCAATTTTAGTATATGTACTGCCGAAGCAAGTACAACTATTATTTTTACATTTTCTGTATATATACTGATGTCACCTAAAAACTTTGATACCGCCATACAGACTCCATAACAAATTATAAAACTCATCCAAGCGCCATCTAGTGATTATTTAAATTTTTTTCACAACCGCGCAGACTTCAGATTTTGAGCAAACTATTAAAACCGACCAACAAAATTGCATCTATATTACACGCATCGGGAACTGAATCTTCTATTCAATTTGACATTGTGCTCATCAATATCTCGACCGAACGGGCCATAAACCTTTCCCATTGCGCTATCTAGTGGAAATTTTCTGAACTTCTAACCTTTCGGTACTGGCGCTAGAGTAGCTTGCAAGTTCCCGTGAGCATCGTAGATTCTCACACTCGTGTCCGCCACCACGATCATGTCCTCGGAAAGCGTTATGCCGCCGACTAGGCCGAGATCACCTTTCCCAACCTGAAGGTAGAAAACACTTTTTAATTAAATTGTACATAGTATTATAAAATACTGTGTATTTATTTGTGTGCTGGCCTGAAACACAACTGCAGTCTAGTGGTATAGTGAAACTAGCTTCTGACCTAACACATTCTCAAATGAACTCAAAATCTCGTTGCCTCATGACTGAGGAATGTGACTATGTGGCAGCTTTCGACACCAACGCTCTCCATTCGGTCCGATTGTGCGCCAGATGTATGGCCGTTTGTGAAGTTTGTTAGGGCCTATGTTTGTTGGTTACTTGACCTTTCTAAAAAAAACCTATTTAGAGGCATTTTTTTTTATTGCAGCATTTTTAAGCCACCTGTTTCTGAACCGTTCAGAACTTCTCTCAGGGCATGCCATATTTTTCGACCCTCGACTGCTAAACGTAATTCATCATCATCATCATTCAGCCACAAGAAGTCCACTGCTGGACATAGGCTTCCTCCATGGATTTCCAAAGACCGGTTGGAAGCTGCTTGCATCCAGCGTCTTCCTGCCACTTGGATGCTAAACGTAATTAAAATTCAAATAATACCTCGAGTTCAACATTGCCGAACTGATCGAAAACGAACACGGTCCGCGCGCCGTTATCGGCGACCGCGACGCGCCGTGTCGTGATGTCGCACGCAACTGCGACTGGCTCCACTAGGCGGTCTGAGCTGATGGTCCGGAGTGTTGAGCCATCCAGGCTGATCTGGAAAGTTTTATGCGATTTTGTACCGCAATGCTTTAGGCAAACAGTCCACTCGTGTAGGTCGAAGTTAGAGTAGAGCGTAGCAATATGGTGTACCAAGATAGAACGATAAGATTGAAAGGTAGCAGAAACAAGTAGTAATCTTATCTTACGATGTTAGTTAATGTTAGCAATGTTAGTTAATGTTAGCAATAATAGTTAATGTTAGCAATGTTAGTTAATGTTAGGTAATGTTATCGCGCGAGCGAACGCTAATAGAATTAAGGCTGTACTTAAAAAAGTGTCAAATCCAATAGGTTTTATTCAAATGGATGATATTTTTGAAGACTGGCTATGATAGGCCATACCCAAATCAGCAATTTTAAATGTGGTCCCAGACTCCAAACTACATTAAATTCTGCAATGTGTTTATGAACATACATTTTGTGTTTATGACCATACATTTTTTTCAATTTGAAGTTGAATAGTCCACCCAAAACTCACTAGATGGCGTTTTAAAGTATCGTACTGTTATTGGAACAAACTACATTGCGGTATCAAAGTTTTTGGAAAACCTTAGTATATATACAGAAACTTTTGCAATACCAGTGTACTTGCTTCGGCAGTACATATACTAAAATTGGAACGATACAGAGAAGATTAGCATGGCCCCTGCGCAAGGATGACACGCAAAATCGTGAAGCGTTCCACATTTTTTGGATGTTAATTAATTTATTTTTTGACTAGAAATTGATTAATAATAACTATACAACTAATAATTAAAACTAATACTAATACTAAAAAAAATAATTTTAATACAGATTGTAAATAACACTTTCAAAATTGAGATCCGATACCCATACCGCTTGTGACCGTACATTTCAGAATTCAAATAGCGAAATGGGAAGCGAAAAAGCCGGATTTTGAAAATAGGATCGCTGCTCAGGTACACGAAAAGAAACACAGGAATTTAGCTTTCATCGTTTTCAGCAAGACTCCAATTTATAGCGCTGACATTTTTTTTTTCGTACTTATGTCAGACCAAGCCATGTTCGTAATCGTCAATAGAAAGAACTGGGCCTGGGCCATGAAAAAAAAAATACAAATGTGTACCTCAGTAACAGTGCGAGTTCTCCAGTTTATGACGACAATTCCGTCGGCCGTCACCGCTATGCCAGTACAACTTCTACCCGCGAGCCCTGAATGGAATGAAGAGAAAAATTATTACACTTACTAAGCCACTTCCGTTTTCAATTTTATTGTTTTATTTTTCATGCTATTTTGAAACATGAAGCGGTCAAGATGCACGAAAAATAAAAGGAAACGCATGTAAACGCACGGTACATTCAGTGAACTTTTGTCCTATGGTAAAACAAAACGATAAAACCGTTTCTTCAGAAGTAGTTTCTATATTCAAATAAGCAAAATTTGAAAATTCAGAATTGATTTTTTATAGTTCACGTATTTTTGAACTTGAAATCGCCAACCCGCGATGGTCACGCGTGGTGATTAAGCCCATATCCTCTCTCTGAGAAAAAGCCTATGCCCTACAGTGAGACGTATACATAAATTAGGCATTTCTTATACATTCTTAGAACGTTGTCAATTTAAACGAACAAAGTGAAAATACATATTCAACCTTTGCTTATTGGAAGTGGTTCAAATATCACTGCAAAAAAAAACGCTTTCCAGGTTTGGTTTCAATAACACGCTGTATTTAATACTATTTTTCTTCTTTATTTAAGAGCCATACCGTCGTTCATAATGTGGGACTTGAACGCAAAAGATTCGTCGTCCAACACTTTGACCCGCGAATTTCCCGCGTCCAGTACATAGATCTCGCGGCGTTTCGGACACCTGCAATATAAACAGGCTGAATGTTAGTGCTATTTATGCACAGTTGGAAAAAAGGTAGGTCAGTAACAATCACTGGAATATCTTCTTTGTTGGAAATTACTTTGTTAATTCTTGGTGAAATCAAAAATGTATTTCAAATAATTTAATATACAGTCAGTGGCCTGCTTCATAGAACTACAAACATTTACATACAGGCACATACATTGCTTCTGGCCCCACACTAGGATACCCTGTGTCGTGGGAACCAGAAACAACGACATCACAAACATGTAAACATCCAAGACCTGGGGTTTTTTTTTTTGTCCCCAGCCGGGATTCGAACCCGGGACCTCTCGCATGGTATGCAGATGAACTACCGCTGCGCCACGAGGTCGTCAATTCATGGTTTACTATGACAATTCGATGTACATTGCAAAGTCGATGAACCCACAGATTAAGAAGTAGACGCTGCTACGCAATGTACCTCGAATTATCATAAACTACGAAATGAAACTCGGCCCTGTTTGTTGAATATAAATGTGCAATGTTAGTCGCTGCCTTTGGGTTCAGTTTGTAGTGTAGGAAAAAAAACTCCACTCTGACAATCTTTTCTAAAATCATATTAAGTACAAATAATAATAATTTCCACACAACTCAATCACTTGTCCTGGTCCTAAACTAGGATACCCTGTGCTATGGTGACCAGGCAATAACATCACAAACATGGAAATAAACCCAGACTAAGGCAATATGTAAAAATGTACAGCACCCCCAGTGAGAATCGAACCCGCAACCTCCGGCATGGTAATCAGACGCAATCAATATATTAGCCAGTAGGAATACAAGCCTAACCTAACAAGATTCCATGAGTGCAATCAACAACTTGAAATGAGTCACTATTCTTACAAAAGTAAAAAACACAAATGCTGCGCCCAGACATACAGACAGCACCCGTTCACGCGCATAATGCAGCGGTCAGCCATCGCCAGTCTCAACCATATTAGAGGGAGATACGCGACGCGGTCGCCACGCCACCATCCGCATGGCCATCGACAAATTCGTGTGATTAAGTTCTTGTCAAGTTTGTTGTTGTTACAAGAGCTATCCATTCACCTCCCTTTTTTTTTTTGAAGAACGGAGCTTGGAGTTTGCTCAACACCCTGGCACAATTGCCTAATAGATCGGACATGGCATCCTCACCAAGTGAGGGCCGAGCGCAGTTCAGATCGAGTTCGTAAGAGATATCATGCAATATGACCTATCCGTTAGCGTTTAAGAAGACGCATCTTGGAACACGGGACAACCCGAGGTTTGAGCGCGCCAAGGCCCGCCAGTACCAAATTTGTATAATAGCACAGTAATTCGATCTGGCAACGGCTACGGATTGCCTGACCTGCTCCTTGCTATGTCAGGGTGTATAATATCGTACAAGTATACATTTGAAAAATTGTAGATTCGCAGTCACTACTCATTATGTTAAATTACCCTGAAGTGTGGCAATATCCACGTAATTAAAAATGTACATTATCACCGCAGCATGTTACTAATGACTGCAACATAGCAGCTTTAGTTAGCATTAACTTTCCATTAAGATGAAATGCTGTCATGCAGTGGAACTCCAACTACTAATAAAATGAAAAACGTGATCGTAAATTAACTTCTTTTGTGCAATATTTATCTATATATCTAATGCGTGAAAATCCTTTGCCCTAGCCCTACATATTATTACAGTTAACGTTAGTGCAATAAAGGCAACAACAAAATTACGCAACAACGGTCCCTGACTACAACTAAAGAGACATTCAGGCAGCCAAAATGATAAAAAACGAGTTTTTTATTTACCTCAGAAGTAAAGCATGGATTACCGGACCCTTTTTCTAAAACCGGCATTGTTTCGGAATCAATATTTTAAATACCGGAATTCCGGTATTTCGGTATTTTTTCGGTATTCATGTTTTTTTTTCTTTAATAACTCAAATTATTATAAAAATGTTTATTTACGTAGTCTCTATGTTTTATGTCCCACAGGGCCTTCCCCAAATCAGTCAGAGTTTTCGAATTTGTGGCATCTCTTAGGCCGAACTCGCCTTCGATGTCCGTCTTGTGGCACTCACTTGGTGGCGACTCTCGTCCACCTAACCGGTTGCATTCGACTGACATTAAACTCCACTTTAATTTCGTCGTCTAGATGCCTACGTCCATTTTGCGGGTTTTTAGGCATAGTGTGTGTTTCGGTCTCCTGACACCCAAAATACTATGCTTTATTTCTCTCTGACAAAGCCTAAACTTCTATTAATTATTGATAAATGCAGATAAATAGGATGTGTATTTATTTTTGTGAGAAATAAAGAGGTAACGTATTTCCACACAAAACCTCTCACTGAAAGCATAGCAGTTCATATGTGGGGTAAGTTACTGTGTAACTAACTTAGGAAATATTGTTTTACCGTATTTTAACACTTATTTGCTTCACAAATAATTTTTACATTAGCCTTGACATCTTGGTTTAAAATTCTTGTTAAGAGAGAATTCTAAAAAGTGGCCTAAAACAAAAATTTTTCATGAAATACTCAGCTATGTCAAAACTCAATCAAGTATAAAATAAGTACAATTTATCTCAATCTATCATGCTGAACAGCTGAGAACGCGAACATAACAGTAAGTAGAATGTAGCCCGCCTATTGTACAATATTTACTAAGTGCAATAAAGAATTTGAATATAATATTAAAAAAAAACAAAATAAATAAATAAATCCATAAATGCTCCTTCTCTTGCTTGGGCTTTTAGCATTACCTAAAGCAAACCGGCGTAATTGTCGCTGAAATCAATTTAAATTGGTAGCTGTTGCCAATAAATATCTCTCATAAATTCCCTCAAAAAGTGCAGCAAAATCGTGAAGCCAGATTGAAACTCTGGAAAAAGTTCCAATATGTTTTACATTATAATAGTAGTTTATGTGACTGTCACATAATGAGGGTTATTAAAACACGAGCGAGATTTTAGAAAACGAGCCTTGGCGAGTGTTTTAATACCAAGTTATGTGCAGACTCATACACTACTTTATCTACACTCATGTCTTAATCTTCAAAGTAAGGAATCAAAGGAAAACACGTTTGACAAGCTTTGTACTATACATAAATCTACGTTTATTAACTAAACTCATCGAAATGAAACAAAATTTTCAATTATAAATTTATTTTAGTTGCACTTTTGGTACCACGAAAATGAAATTAGGTTTTTTATAGAGTCAACTTTTGACATTAAAAAAAAAACTTAAGTTTTGTTCCGTGATCACAGCAACACTTTAAAAAAAATAACTGTAACATAAAGTGAAAAATCTGACCTTTAATGTAACTTTATATTACACTTTTTTTTTATTTTCTTTAAAGTTATGAATTGTTTAAAGCCTGTCAATATGTGTTTACCTTTGAATTTTTAATTTGAAGATTATGATATGAGTGTAGATAAAGTTATTATTTGGTTTTAGCCGAACAGCGCGTCGAGCCGCTCGCGCACGCGCGCGCGTAATTTTGATTTTCGAGATTCAACCGTAATACCGAAATATCGGTATTAGGATTATTCCAAACCAGTTTTTCAAATGCTAATTTTTTGTCAGGTATTCCGGTTTTTCGATATTACCGAAAACCGGTATCCATGCTATTCTTAGTAGCGGCGGTTGTTATCATTAAAATCGAAGAGATTTCAAAGCCTGCCTATTATCAACCATATTGGAATCCGCTAATTTAAAGGTGAACCCAATGATCACAAACTCCAAACTAAACTAACTACTACAACCTGCATGTTTATCTATTTGCATGTTGATCACCCAAAAATAATTAGACCTGACTGTTTTTGGACCAATCTGGAAAAGTTTATAGGAGTCGTTCGTATATGTAATATATATAATGCCCGATAAATAAATTGATCAAATGACTCTGACTTCGCATGGATATATTTGGGGTCACATTGGCGGGGACAAGATATTACTTATAATTCTTCGGACTTCCTTAGTTTGACTAAACTAAATAAATAAATTTCGTTAAGTCAAATTAACAAATAGTTAAAAACACCCATCCCGATTGCGCGAATTTTTATTTAAGTTGTCTGTTGAGCATTATGCCACTAATTTTGTCCCACCTGGCGACAGCCACGGGCTGGCTGAGCTGCTCCTTGCCGGTGCCACGGGCTCCCCACACGAGCAGCGGCGGCGCGGCGGGAAGCACTTCCGCCCGTAGAGGCGAGTCGCGGACGGCCCGCGCGAAAACCAACACGCGGACGCACACTGCACCCGCGCTCCACGGCCGCATCGTGATCCTGGGATAGGTAAAAAAACATTTACCTTCCTTCCTTCAGCCTTCTGAAGGCAAGTGTCCTGCAGTGAGACATTTAATAGTACATTGTTACCCTGGGGGTGAAAGTAACTTATTTAGTCCCGAGACGGGGTTTGGCGTCCGAGCGTAGCAAGGGTGCCAATAGTTCGAGGGGCTAATTAAGTCTTGAACCCGAGGTAAACACTGTGCTTTTCGTGACGAATATAAGGAAAGTAAAAATAAAAATACGACTTAGCTAAAGGAAAAATTAGTGAATTTTATTTTACATAAATCAACAACTTTGGTGAGAAACAAATAAGATCGGATTGCCGCTTTCCCGCCTATATCTTTTTTCTGTGGCCGGCCAGCTATTTAGCCATTGCAAAAGTGGTAAATATTTTGCCCAATTCTAAGGAAACAGTAGAAAGTTGGAACATGGTTCAACAGAAACTATTTTTTTAGTTTAGATTTTGTCAGTTGAAAACGATTCTCCCTAGGGCTGAAAAGTATTACTTTCAACCTGCTCTTCAGGCAACTTTACACCTACTTTCCGAGTATGAGTAATAAAAAAAAACTATTCGGAATAACCAAGTGTATCCGAACGAACGAACTTGTCGACTTCGGACGCTCGCCGGTTCGCTTTACCCTACAGGCGCTGCAGTCGAAATCAGTAACACCGATCGCAGTAGCACGCACACTTCTAGACGTACCTACAAGCGCCGCAGTCGAGGTCGGAAAAGGTGCAGGCTAGCGGCGCGTAGTCAAACGTGGCCGCGGTCGACACGGGATCGCCACCCGTGCTACGCAGGTCCCCGTGGTACTCCACAGACCATAGAAGAACGCATACTTCTAGTCTAGACTTACCTGTAAGCGCCGCAGTCGAGGTCGGTAACGGTGCACGCTAGCGGCGCGTCATCAAGCGTGGCCGCGGCCGACACTGGGTCGCCGCCCGTGCTACGCGGCTCCCCGTGATAGTCCACAGTCCGTAGGAGCACGCACACTTCTAGACCGCACACGCATGCTGATTCTGGAATTCAAGCGGTGACAGTCGTTTTAGGGGTACCGTTGTCACATGACTTCAAATAAGTAAAATAAACTTTAGATCGTGATATGGCAATGTGTAATTAAGAATGTGATCTCCCAGTTAACACGATTGGGGGCCGGTGCTTGATTAGTACAGATGACCTCTGGGTGTATTTCCATTTTTGTGATGTCCTTGTCTGCTTACTATAGCACAGTTTATCCTACTTTGCAACCAGGACAGGTGATTGTGCTGTCTGGAATTAATATTTTAATTTGGTATTTTAGATGGACCAAGTTATTAACATTAGGGGAGGCGCCACTTGTCATAATTTCATGCATGCGACATACATAGTTCATCTGCTGTCCACTATCCAAAACTTTTATCCGTTTTCCCCAAAAGGAGCCAATCCCCGAATTAAATTCGTTATTTTTATCACATCCTATTATACCTGTTTTACCACCGATTTTTAGGGTTCCGTATCCAAAAGGGTAAGATTCATCATCATTCAGCCACAAGAAGTCCACTGCTGGACATAGGCCTCCTCCATGGATTTCCAAAAAGACCGGTTGGAAGCGGCCTGCATCCAGCGTCTTCCTGCCACTTGAATGACGTCATCTGTCCATCTTGTGGCTGGTCGTCCCACGCTGCGCTTGCCGATATGTGGTCTCCATTCGAGAACTTTTCGGCCCCATCGGCCATCAGTTCTGCGTGCTATGTGCCCCGCCCACTGCCACTTCAACTTACTAATCCGCTGGGCTATGTCGACGACTTTCGTTCGTCTACGGATCTCATCATTTCTGATTCGATCTCGTAGAGAAATTCCGAGCATAGCCCTTTCCATAGCTCGTTGCGTGACCTTGAGCCTTCTTATGAGGCCCATAGTGAGAGACCACGTTTCAGTGCCATAATTCATCACTGGTAACACACACTGGTTGTATAATTTTGTCTTGAGCGATTGAGGTATATTAGACGAAAAGACTTTTCTAAGTTTCCCGAAAGCTGCCCAGCCGAGTTGGATTCGACGATTGACCTCTTTCACGAAGTTAGACCGGCCTAGTTGGATTGTTTGTCCTAAGTAGACGTATTCGTCTACAACTTCGGGAGTCGTGTTCCCCAATGTTATTGGGGTGGGCACAACACGAGCGTTCGACATAACCTTCGTTTTGTCCATGTTCATTTTAAGGCCCACACGTTGGGAAACTCGACTGAGGTCGTCGAGCATTATGCCGAGGTCTTCCATCGTCTCTGCCATGACTACTATATCGTCGGCAAATCGAAGGTGCGTGATGTACTCGCCATTGATATTGATGCCGCGTCCCTGCCATTCCAGAAGCTTGAAGGCATCTTCCAGTGCGTTCGTGAACAGTTTCGGAGAGATAACGTCTCCCTGTCTCACGCCTCTTCTCAATGGAATTGCCTCCGAATTCTGCTCCTGTACTCGGACCGACATGGTGGCGCTGTTGTACAAGCACTTCAGCACCTCGATATACCGATAGTCAATACGGCAACGCTGGAGAGACTCGAGCACTGCCCATGTCTCGATCGAATCGAAGGCTTTCTCATAGTCCACAAACGCTAAGCAGAATGGCAAATTATACTCCTCAGTCTTCTGTATAATTTGCCGCAGCGTGTGGATGTGGTCTATGGTACTAAAGCCCTTTCGGAAACCGGCTTGTTCGGGAGGCTGGAAGTCATCAAACCTGCGTTCGAGACGATTCGTGAGGACCCTCGAAAACAGCTTATAAACATGGCTCAGAAGCGAGATGGGTCGGTAGTTCTTCAATAGAGAGTTATCCCCTTTCTTGAAGAACAGCGTCACCACGCTTCTGTTCCATGCTTCTGGCGTTTTTCCTTCGAGCACGGCGGAATTGAAGAGCTTCTGAAGGACTTTAAGTACTGGTGTTCCACCCGCTTTCAGGAGCTCTGATGTGATTCCGTCCTCTCCTGGTGCCTTGTTATTCTTGAGCTGTTTCAGGGCCATCCTAATCTCGTACAGGCTGATGTCCGGGATGTCTTCGGTATAATGTCGGGTCAGTTTGGCTCTCGGATCTTTGTTCAAACTGCTAACAGGTTTTGCGACTGAGGTGTATAGCTGTCCGTAGAAACTCTCAATCTCCCTCAGCACCTCTGATTTGGTCGACGCTATACTGCCGTCCTCTCTCTTCAGCTTCGTCAGCTGGCTTTGCCCAATAGACAAGTCTTTTGCGAACACTTTGGAGCCCTTGTTCCGCTCTATAGTCTCTTTAATACGTTCGGTATTAAAGGACCGAATATCGTGCCGCATAGACTTTGAGATATGTCTATTGAGCTGCCTATATGACTTAGCATCCTCGGAGGACTGCAGTTGCAACGCGCGACGTTTAGCCATGAGGTCGAGAGTATAGTTTGAGAGCTTTTGTGGTCTACTCGTACGGTTGGGTCTATAGAACCTCGAGCCCACTGTACGGACAGTTTCTACAAACCTGTTATTGATCTCGTCCACCGATGCGGCGCTCTCCAGGCACTCAAAGCGATTTGACAATTCGAGTTGAAAGTTCTCGGGGTTCTGGATATGGGCACGAGTAGGTCGGAGCGTGGACTTCATGAGACGAGACCTCTCAAGTTTGACATTGATATTCAATGTGCCTCTTACTATTCGGTGATCGCTTCCGGTTTTCACCGTGTTGATCACAGAGACGTCATTGAATATTTGTCTCTTGGAGGTCAGGATGAAGTCTATCTCGTTTCTCGTGGAACCATCGGGACTCAACCAGGTCCATTTCCTGTGAGGTGGCTTCTGAAAGAAAGAGTTCATCATAAAGAGTCCCTCTTTCTCCAGGAAGTCTGCCAACCTTTGTCCTCTCGGGTTCCGTTGCCCATAACCAAATTGCCCCACTCTCATCTCACCCTCGCTTCTTGTGCCCAGCTTCGCATTGAAGTCCCCCATAACCACATTAAAATAGGTCTCCGAGGTATGTATGGCCCTACTAATGTCCTCATACATCGCCTCTACCTCCTCATCGGAGTGTGACGAGGTCGGTGCGTATACCTGAATGACCTTCAGCGAATATCTCTTAGATATTCTGAGTATTAGGTACACCACCCTGCTCGACACACTGTTGATGGCCAAAATGTTATTTACGAGGGACTTGTGGACGAGAAACCCGACACCACCCTGGGACTGTTGCTCGCCCTCCCGGTAGTAGAGCAGGTTACCGGATTTCAGGGTTATCGTGTCCTCGCCCTCTCGACGGACTTCAGATAACCCTAGGATATCCCAGTGTAACCTACCCATTTCCTCTTCCAGCTCAATTAGCTTTTCGTCTGTCCTCAATGTGCGAATGTTGTGTGTTACCAGGGCCAGTCGTTTTCGTTTTTGGGGGTGGTAGCCAGATCTCTGCCGGAGATTTTTAGCACCCCTTGCTCCGCCGTTACCGTGGCCGCTACCGTAGCCAGGAATAGCGGAGCCGCCGGGGACTGGGGGCCTGGTTTTTTGGTGTATTGCCATGAGGGTATTTGCCTTACTCGCCACGCTTGGCATGCGGGTTGGCGAGCGCAGTATATCGTATTTTCGCAGAAGGCGCTGCTGCCCACCCTCTGGTAATGTCCCTTAGCCGGTTTTTACGGCACCCGCGGGAAGAGATGGGGGGGTACTATTCTAAAGCCGGCACCCCACGGAAGAAAGGGTAAGATTACTAAGACTCCATCTGTCTATCTGGCTGTCTGTAACCAGGCTGTATCTCATGAACCGTGATAGCTAGACATTTGAAATTTTCACAGACGATGTATTTCTGTTGCCGCTATAACAACAAATACTAAAAACAGAATATAATAAATATTTAAGGGGAGTTCCCATACAACAAACGTTGTCTAAAGACAGCGCTCGCCATCTAGCGGCCATCTATGTAACCTTCACAGCGCCGATGTCATGTCGTTAATGTTAAATGTGAATTTTAAACGCTTCTTGATTGTTTCTATAGATGGCGCTGTTCTCAATGTACCTAATCTATCTTGTCTCGATCTTTGTCTAATGTTGTATAGATAATGGTACGGAACCCTTCGTGCGCGAGTCCGACTCGCACTTGGCTGGTTTTTTAAATTACATAGGTACTAATAAGAACAGCGGTCACTATAATGGAACCACATGATGTAGAAGTGACGTTTTCTATTATGACTGGGAGAGAGTAGGGCAAATAACTCAAAACTAAATTGGGTCTTCCACCTCATGTCTCAACTCGTCAGTAAGGGTCAATTAGTCCTTACTCTGCCCAGTTCGCACAGCGCTTCAACGAATCTCTGCGGCGCATAATTTTGTGCAAAGTCGGCGTCTAGGAAGGAGTTCTCGCAGGGCTACAGAAGCCCCAATAATCATAAATTTTCTTATTAAAACCTCACCTAACTGCAGCGTGCACAGTCCAGGGAACGTGGTGCTGGTCCTCACTCTGCCCAGTTCGCACAGCGCTTCGACGAATCTCTGCGGTGCGTCGTTGTGAGCGAAGTCGACGGCTAGGAAGGCGTTCTCGCGGGGCTCCGCCAGGGCTGCGGCGTCCCCGAGGCGGGCACCAAGCGCGGCGGCGCGGCTGCTCACCTCGCGCACTTCAACTTGCTGCTGTAAGCCCGAGCACTCGGTTTCGACCTGCAGAGAGAATAACCATTGGTGACGGAGCCTACTTATGCTACATATTAAGTGTACGAGTATGTAATATTACGTATGTGAAAGTTAAAATATATAACAAGTTTGGCGGCAAAAACCCTGTAGACTGAAAGAAAGTTTCAGCAGGGAAGCGCGCGTTTAGAATGGGATGGAGCGTTGTCGCACAGATGCTATTACGCTTGTATTAAGCTCTTGAATTCGAAGTGGCACAGTATTACTTCTAAACTTACCATATACCACACTATCATCAAACCAATAGTCACCTATTCATGCGTAACCTGATGCCTAACTTAAAGAAACGAGCAGAGGCTTACGGTGTTCGAGAGAAAAGTGCTCAGAACAAATTTCGGACCAGTCAAAGAAGGCGAAGGGGTATAGCGCCGGCTTATGAACCATGAACTGGAACCACGCATTAACCACGAAACCATTGTGAGATTTTTCAAGTCACGGGACTAAGATGGGCGGGTCACTTGGAGCGGATGCCGGACTCTAGGGCAGCAAAAATAATGACCAAATGGACGCCACAGCAGAAAAGGCCTAGAGGCAGACCAAGGAAGCGGTGGAGTGGCTGTGTAGAAGAGGACCTGCGTGCGATGGGGAAGTTTACCAACTGGGTATTTGACAAAATATTAAATGAGTTACTTTTAAAACGGAATTTTGTATGAAAATACTTGCTCATGACGTCACATTTCAGAGCACTCTTTTTATGTTTAATCTATTTAAAAATTATAATAACTAGTAATTGACTAAAAGAGATACATTTTCCGAGATATTTTGTAATTTTTGTATTAATCGAGCATATGAAATAATTTATTGTTGATCGTCTCAAATACCGTACTGGAAGAAGGTCGCCAAGCTTCGCGACAGCTAGAACGAAAACGTGGAGGAGGCCAAGAAGGAGGAGGCCAAGACCGACAAAGGGTTGTAGCGCCACCGGAAGTAAGGAGCGTTTTTGCAGTGAATTCATAGTTCAGACTTACGAATATTTATCATTAGGTATTGATTTCTACGACCACTTGTAATTACTCCTATCCTAGGGTTACGGACATACGCAAAATGTTTCTTCTTTCTGATTATTAATTTTAAAAATTCATTGTAATTCTTCATTGTCACTTTTTCTCTATGAAAACATAAACGGCACGACACATCCACAGAAAACTCCGAAAGTAAATTCATACATAATCAATCATTCTTCATAAGAAACCTGTTCACAAAGGAAACTATGGACACAAATCATAAAACAGGGAAGTAAGAGACTAGGCTGTCAGCAGTATAATGTACATTAGGTTAAAGAAACGTAAAATAATAATCAAGAAAGAAACATGTATTTTAGGCACTTTAAGGTCTATTCACGTTACAACGAGCTGGGGACGTGCGAGCACCGCGATACAAACTAAAATAATCCTTAAATACTCATTAGATTAGAGGCAATGTAGATACACCACAGGCTACATCTATGGTCCTGTTTTATTTATTCATTTTGTCTGTTGTGTATTAAGTTTTCTTTCTGTTGTTGTGCATATTATGTTGCTTGTGTGCTTGTTTTGTTTCTGTGATGTATCTTGTTGGTATAATAAATGTCTTTCTTCTTCTTCTTCTTCTTCAATACACGGAAAAGACTACACCCAAAAAAAAGGCCGGCCGCGTTACAGCTGACAGGTCGTCAGTTGTCGCTTCATTGGGATTATTTTAGATCGAAAGCGTACAAGTCGCCGACAAGTTGAAATGTGGTTTTTTTACTCACTTTATTCTTCTCCGCATCAATCAACTTCAACTGTTCCTCCAGCAATTTCCGCTTATGTGTGGCGGCTGCCGCCGCAGCGGATTTCAGCTCGCTATGTCGCTTGTCTAGAGCCGATCGCAGCTCCGCGAAGTGTCTATCGATGGCGTCATCCGCTGCCGTCGCCGCCGCTTCCAACCTCCTCAGTTCACCCGCCACGGCCTCCCGCGCCGAGCCCAGCTTGCTGAGACATTCGTTCGCTCTATACAGCAGTATCTCGGACATTCTTTTCAACGCTATCGAGAAGGGCACTACGGTGTGGTCGCACGGCGTGTCGCTGTGAGGCCCGTCGGCGCAATGTCGACAGAAGACACAGTCACAAGTCTCGCAGAAGAGTAGCTCTCTGCCGGGGTGGCTGCTGCACTGCGGTATCACTTCCCGCCTCTGTCTGGCCATTAGATCCAGTAGCTGGTTAACGAGGAACGAAGGAGGAAGCGCCGCGACGCCGCCCCGGGGTATCGTGATGAGCTCCCTGCATATCGGACAGCGAAAACTGCTTGCGTCGCGCGTTTGCGACGCGGCGATCCGCGTGAGGCAGTGCAGGCAGACTGTGTGCGAACACGGCAGCAGTTTAGGCGTGTGCTCGCCGCCGTCGTATGTGCCTGAAAATAGAATTGCTCATTCAAGTGCAATATCCTCTGCAATTAAATGCGGAGTTAAGGGCCTGACGAGATGCTTCCTCTTAGTTTTTTTAGGGTATGTAAAGTTATTATATAGAAAGGCGTGCAAAATACACTATACTCTTACAGCCTTAAATTCATAAAAGGGTAAGCAGTGGCTTGATGTCAAATAAATTAAAAAATAAATAATTAATTGGGAACAAAAAATACTACTACATTAGCAATGTTTTAAATAAATAAAAATCTGGACAGTCTATATGCTGGGAAAATGCTTATCTCATCTCTGTTACATGCTCATTATCTCTGCTTCTCATTTTCTGTCTCTTAACTCTTCTGAGCAAGCAGCCTATAATGATCGACCAACTCTGCAAAGCCTTTCAGAGAGAAAGTTTGGGCTTAATCACCACACATGACCTTGATGGTCTATATCCAATCCTATAAGAAATCAGGTGTATTGATAGTACAAAGCTACTGAAAAATGATGTAGGTGCCAGTGAACAAATGATGAAGAAACAGTGTAGGTAGGTACTAACACAAGCAGGTGCTGCATGTGAGGAAGCTCTCATTGAAGTCCTCATAGTTGATGGAGACCGTCTCAACCAGGGTCGAGCTCATGCCCGCCATCCCAACGCCCAGCCGCGAGCTGCCACAAGAAAACAATGAGCGAGGGTAATAGTTCCTAGCACCCACTTTCTGTGTTAATTTCTAAAAATAAAGGTCTGATAAAGCATGCTCTGTCGTTTTTCCCCATATATTAATAATAGTAACTTCCACATAGCACATTTACTTGTCTTGGTCACAAATAAGGATAATCTGGGCTATGGTTACCAGGCAAGTACATCACAAACATGGAAATACACCCAGACTCAGGCCTTGTATAAGTATAGGGGCCTCCAGTGGGATTCGAACCCACAACGAATGTAGTGATGTATCATAATTATCATTACATAATTTTCACATACTTCAAATGAGTGAAACCTTACTCAATACAAAAAAAATCTATGTATCAAGATTAAAATAATTTTCATTAGTAACACCAGGTATTCAAAATTTGTAGCCAAATAAGAGTTCTCTGGATGTAAAGAAGCTATCCACTTGTTTGCTCATTATCTAATTGTATTGTGGTTTGGGACCAGGACAAGTGATTATATTGAGTGGAAGTTATTATCATCATAATAATTGATCCAAAAAATACACAACATCCCTATTAGTATATGGTTTGAAAGTTTATGTTGTTGTATGTTAGATAAGCCTAGACACTGATGGTGTTATTTATAAAAGCCCTAAAACGCTCCTCAGCGGCAGTTTAAATAGTTGGTGACAAAGGGAAAGATGTAAGGATAGATTATTTTAACTGCCTCTGAAAAGGGTTTTAGAGGAATCATGTTTTCATAAATAAGACCGTTAACAGTACAGTGTGTTACCTTTAGCTTTATTCCCTACCATGTTACTAAATAGAACAGGATGTGTTGCATTTTTGTTGCTGTAGTACTGACTACAGGAACAAAAATTAAATAATTCAAATCCATAGTCAGTAGCTACTGACTTATGACTACAGTCAGAAGGACATCAAAAGTGGGAAAGTGGCCATAAATAAATTGGGCCAATAGTTATTGAGCTTTAGAATGTTAAAATAAACTTTATGAGGAGGCCATAACATCTATTTTAACTGAGCATAAAACACATGTACTGTTCCATAATGTAAGTTTTCAAATAAACACACACCTCAGTTGTTTCATATCGTCATTTGTTAATTTCGGCATCCAAAACCACAATCATGACTTTTATAAAATTTTCAGGGGACGCTAGAAACAAACAATAACTTCGAGATAGTGGTTTTTAGCCATGTTGCTTAAGTTAGTCTAAAACCTATTATTTTGAATGTTTAGTATGTGTACGACAGTATAATTTCTAAAGTTTGTAGTGTCTCCTGTAAAATTTTATAAAACCCATGTTTGCGGTTTAGGATGCCGATCGACGATATGACAGATTTGCTGAGCTAGTTTATGTAATATCCTTAAAGGTTAAAAGAAAAACAAACACACAATATTATGTGAAAACATTTGAACTACTTACATATATCTAACTATGCATATGCAAATAAAAGTAATTCAAGCTGTTTGAAGATAATAGTGATACTGGCACAGAACTGTAATAAAATTAAATATTAATTGCGAGATTATAAATGTCTGACACACCCACTGTGATTCAGCAGTTGCAGCTGATTGGTCCCATTTATTGCATTACAGCCAATTGAGCAGTGTTCATACTGATTTAGGTATTACTAGATGGATGCTTTCAAACATCTAATGGAGTAGTTAATGGCTCAGGTCGTCAGGGCAAATTTCATAAATTTTATTTACACTTAATTAATACACAGACTGATTAGATCAAGTTGAATATGTTGAAACTTGTTTCTGGCATTAATTAAAATCCTGTTTAGGATTAACGCAATTTTTACACAGAATGTATTTATATTACAATTTAGCTACATACTTCATATTTTTGTTTCCAAAAAACACGGGAGGAAGGGAGGAGGAAAGAAGATACCTACAGATCCTTATCTGATCGAAAAGTTTTTGTTTACTGCAAAGTTCAATGACCTGTTAAAAATAGCTGTGTTCTATATCAGGTCTATCTAACATAGCTACAGGTACATATCTGGTAGAGATTAATATGTGCAGCTTGTGATGATACTTTTATTGCAAGGCTGTGCACACAACAGTGTTACACTATACCCATATAAATTTGTATTGAAAGGCAATGGATAAGAATGTGTAAATTGTACTCACAATGTTGATGGTGCAGAAATAAAGAAACCAATGACTCTAGCTACAGAAAGATAACTGAGGTAACATTTGTAGGGTTTTCTAATGAGTAAAAGATAATTTATGGGAGAATACTTACAGAAAGGAACAACAATACATGGGCGTAGTCACTCGGACCGATTTAGACGGACACCGGCGACTCCACGCAGCTCATAGTAATCGTCACGAGTTCACCACATAGATTCCTCACAACTTTATCGCTTTTTTAGGCAAATGCGAGCGCGTGAACAGAATGGTAAGCGTAAACACATTATTTTTAATGTTAGCAGTCACGGAACTACCTCGAAAAAAATTGCTGCCAGTTTTAAGACAACGCAAATAACTCCCTAATCGCAGGCAGTTATGGAAAACTGGGCAAACTAATTCACAAAACAATATTTACATGGAAAATTCTGTTTCGTAAGTTCGTAACCGATCGATACGCATTGGGGAAAACTATTCTTGCGATGACAAAGACACAAGTAATTTGCCCATTTACTCCTGACGTCTTAAAGAATTTCTGATATAAGCCAAACAGATTGATTGTTAAGAGGATTTTCACTAAAGTTATGAATGTATTTACATGTTCACGTTCAATAAATTTATCAAAAATATCTGCGACTCCATCGCTAACCTCACCAAAACATAGTGTTGCCTGTCCGTGTCAAAAAGTTTCTAATGTGTAGTCCGTCCGTGTTCCCATTTCCCAATAAGGACTGTTTCTGATTATGGTAATAATTTCGACTGCAACCCACCAAGAAAACTAGGAAAACCAGGTAAAGAGGCCTTTTGAACCATATTTTTATTAATGAAAGCTGAATTCGAACGGATATTTACTCGTTTACTTTTCATTTTACAATTTTCCGACTTCGGTACTTTTGCAAGTGCCGTCGGTAGACTAGTCTAATTTTTGTTCCCATTTGAAGATAAAAGTCCCGTTGTCAGTAATTTTATTTGTAGGTAAAAGGGCGCACCGAAATATTCTTATTGATTAGCATATCAATAGCTGTGTTTGTGGTGTTAAATTCAGATTTCAATTCAGCGTCCCCATATTGTGCCCATACCCATACACGTCAGTATTTTAAGTACCCACGAAAACGTATGTTTGATTTCATAATTTCCTTTTTCAGTTATTATGTTAATCCTTGACAAAAACGATTTGACTTTATACCTATATGATGATCAAGTGATTTTTGTCAACTATGTAATACGGTAACTACTATTGTCTTTAGGTAAATTTTACGGGTGCGCTTTTAAATAAAAGTTATTTTATTTAAATTGTGACTTTATTCCGTGAAAATCTTGTAAGCAAGTGACAGAAAAAAGAAAAACACGATGAAATCAGTCAAATACAAAAGTACCTTTTACTCTATTCAAACATCCTTCATCCTGTCATACCAGCCAGTCTGAAGTGGAACCATTGCAAACCTCTTTCTAACACGTGCGCTTTTAAATAAAAGTTATTTTATTTAAATTGTGACTTTATTCCGTTAAAATCTTGTAAGCAAGTGACATAGAATAAAGAAAAACTCGATGACATCAGTCAAATAGAAAAGTACCTTTTATTCTATTCAAACATCCTGCATCCTGTCATACCAGCCAGTCTGAAGTGGAACCATTGCAAAACTCTTTCTAACAGTAAATAAAGTGACTTGGTATTTACGTACACCAGTAATTTCCAGATTGCACCTACGGATTTCCACAGTTTTCAACTTTAATTGAATTTAGCTTTTTAACTAATGAAAAAGGCATATAATCAGAAAACCGTAAATAACATCGCTGGGTATGTTGTGCGGATCTGGGAACCCTTAAGGCACAGCTTAAGGGATGATAAATACCGGCAGAGAGAAAAGGTCCCACCGTGAGTCAAATAGAATGGATTATGTCCCAAGACCACCGATCTGGCAACCCTGAGAACAAATGTCAAGAAAAGGCAAGAAAAGGAAAAAAGTGGTGTGGCCAACGCAAAAATCTGTAGTCTGCATAGATAGAGTATCTTTGTTTAGTCTACATGCAGATATGGCGGTGGGACACGACGACGACGGGATGGGGGATTTCTCGGTGCAATATACCTACAGGATTTCTCAGAATAATTAAGACTTTTTGCTTTAATTTGAATTACCAAAAACATGACAAAGTTTACAATACTTCATTCAGCAAAACGAAGGTCAAATAAATTGCACAAATCTAATAATAGTTTTATAACTAGGTACCAATGTAGTCTCTCTCATAGATAAGTATGTATATTACTATTACTGTCTCTCTCAGTGAACACACAACCACACAACTATTCTTAGCGAAGCAAAGAAAAAAATAAAGCAAAAATGATAAGACCTAAACTTGTGAAAATTTTGTGGTAAGTGTTATTATTATTAGAGGAAATAAAGACTGAACTTAGTAATAACAGGAAAGTAGAACGTAATAAAAGCACGCCATTACACAGTACATACGACACACAAACAACTGACCATATACAAACTTAGAACAATATTTTATTGCCACTAACAGTAGGTATTTACTATTTTAATAATTTTACTATATAATCATGGATTTTTACTCGAGTATACTTATCACCTCATAGATGAATTTACGAGTTTGAATAAACAGACTGCAGCTACTCAAACTTCGCAACTAAATGTAAAGGTTGATCTGCTGTCGACCGTACATACCTACACACAACATATCTATATTTAGCACATCACCAAATACAGTCGATTAGCCTACTAACGGTCATATTTATAAAAACACTACTCAGAGACAGTTTAAATAGTCTGTGGTAAAGCGAAGATCGTAACGCCGTAACCGCAGATTATTTAAACTGCCCCTGAGGAGTGTTTTAGAGGAATTATGTTTTTATAAATAACACCATTACACATACAGTTTGTGTTCTGGACCGTAGTCCTATTTAAGTAGCAATTAAACGTCGGATATGAATAAGTATTACCTACCTAAACTTTATTCAAAACATTTTAAAATTGACATCTATATGTCTCAGTGAGGATTGAATTGACTTCTTCTACGAGTATAGTTTTCAAGAACCTCCGTGCATTTACTAAGATTTATACTTGCTTACAAACTCTTTATTTCAATAATATTTATCTAAGCATTTGCAGGCCGACATATCTTCGGAGATGTCTTAATTCAGAACCGGTTAGACTGAAAACGATGAAAGAAATGCCTGGCCTATCCACTCTGCCACTGATTGGGTCTTTGCATCATTTTCTGCCAGTTGTAGGTTTGTAACATGTGTGCGTTCAAATCCGGATGTGACTTTTATTATAACTATTAATTATTTTTATTATTTTTCAGGCTCAATAGGGTTTACAAAGAACTTTTTCGAACTAACTGGAGTTTTCCATAAAAAATTCGGCCCAATAGTAAAATTGGAAGGGCTTTTTGGAAGAGCGCCTATGGTGATCCTCTATGAACCTGAACATTTTGATCAGGTAGGTACCTATGTGCCTAACTCAGGTAGGTACCTATTTTAATTAGAATAAAATAGTAGGTATTTTTTTATTAGGAGCGTAGCTGAGCCAACAGTTCTATTCTTTGAAATCTCATAGAAAATGTAATTTTAGTTTTCCCAGAATTTTCCCGTCCTTTTCCAAATTTTTCTTTTGATTAAAGCCTTATTCGGACTATCGAATAGCATTTGATTTTATTTATACAGGGTGTAACAAAATTCCCGTATACGTCCTATGTATGTGAAATCCCACAGAAAAAAAGTAATTTAATTTTTCCCAGAATTTTCCGGTCAAATTTTTCAATATTTTCTTTTGCTTAAAACCTTGACAGCGGTGGTAGCCTAGTGGGTAGAACATTGGACTCGGAAGCGAGATACCCAGGTTCGATTCTCAGCGCGGGCACGTACCTATGACTTTGTTATCTAAGTTATGTACATTTGTGAAGTTATAGTAGCAATACCACTCGCTAACGTGAATGAAAACATCGTGAGGAAACCCGCGGCTTGGTTGGCTCCGCACGTGAGGTGTTCACATACCTCAGCGCTTGAAATCGCCAATCCGCGCTGGGCACGGGTGGTGATTAAGCCCATATTCTCTCCCTGGGGGAAGGCCTGAGTCCTACAGTGGGACGTATATAGGCTGCTTATGTTAAAACCTTCAGATTATTTATTTTTTATTTATAAGGGACACAAACTGTACTAAGTACATCGCATTCTTAGACTAGTTTTTGTTTTATCACACATCATTTGATTTTATTTATACAGGGTACAACAAAATCCCCATATGCGTCCGAAAACGGGGTTCTACTCGTCAATACGAAAACTTTTAATATGAGGAAAAATTCTAAATCGCAAAAAAGTATCAGCTAAGTCACGGGACTTACCCTTACTGATACTAATCCCCATTTTCAGATGTATATTATGAGGGCTTTGGTTCATCATCTTCTATTCAGGGAATAGAAGATTGATGTACATAATAATATTCTGTTCAACAACCAGCTACCTGATTATTTTGTTTCTGTGATGTGTCTTGTTGGTATAATAAATGTCTTTCTTCTTCTTTTTCTTCTACGGATTTTAGGTGTACAGGGCTGAGGAGGACAATCCATTGCGGCCTGGATTTGAGACTCTTGTCTACTATAGATCGGAGTTAAGAAAATCTACGTTTGAAGGGATTTTCGGCCTCACTACAGCGTAAGTTACCATTTACAATATAGCTACTTATTTTACTACGGTAATATGGTACAATAGTATTGTAAATGGTTTGCAGCCAAGGCGAACAGTGGCGAGATTTCAGAACAAAAGTAAACCCGGCTCTACTAAAGCTAAAATTAGTCAAACTTTACGCACCTGCTTTGGACGAAATCGCAAAGGAAGCCGTTGGAAGGTAATAACTTATTACCATTTATAGACTTACTAGAGTTACTAGCTATCCCGGCGAACTTCGTACCGCCACAGAAAAACACAACGTTCGCTCGCACAACGCCATCTATTTTACACTTAAAATAAATAATATCCCACGGGAACGTATTACCAGCATATCAAGAATGCTGTCTCAATTCAGGTCTTTCTCTATCTGTGTGCCAAGTGTCATGATAATCCGTTCAGCCGTTATTGCGTGATTGAGTAACAGACATCCAAACATCTTCACAAACTTTCACATTTATAATATTAGTAGTAGGATAGGATTGTTACTAATATAAGTATATAAATCATAATAACTAATTAAAACTACATAGCTTTTTTTACTTAAATTGAAGTACCTACTGCTGGAGAAAGAGTTTGCTAAAGATTTCATTCGCCTGCAGGCTTAGAAAAACAAAAGACGATGAGGCGTATATAGAGTCAAACTTCGACACAGAGGTGACGAGGTGGTCTCTGGAGTCGGTGGCGTACGTAGGGCTCGGGGCGAGGATCGGATGTCTCCGCGATGACGTCACAGACCACCACCCAGCGAGGAGGCTTATAACCTCTGCTAAAGATATCATGGAACTGGCCACCGTTTTGGAGACGCGCCCAAACCCTTGGAAGCATTTTGCCACGCCGTCATTCAACAAAATCATTAAGAGCTTTGATATGCAGTGGGAGTGAGTTTAAATTGCATAAGTCAGATAGTATTTCATTCAAGCCAGATTTTAAATGTTGTTTTCTTTTCAGAATAAGTTCAGTTTACATTAAGGAGGCAAAGAAGATGATACAGTTGAGGGAACACGATGTCCCAGATGAAGATAGAAGTGTTATTGAAAAACTTCTCGCCATTGACGAAAAAGTGGCCGTTATGATGGCGAATGAGATGCTAATGGCTGGAATTGACACTGTATGGATTCGTCGGATCCTATAAAAGACAAAACAACAAACTTATCAACTCTATTCTTTGCTATTTTTCAGGTCGCTTTCGCGATCATCGGTCTGCTTTACCATTTGGCGAAGAATCCCGAAAAGCAAGAGAAACTCCGTGATGAAATTCGTTCCAAAGTGCCAAACAGGCGATACTTGAAAGCTTGCTTAAAGGAAAGTTTACGAATCTGGCCCGTAATACCAGCAAATTTGAGAAGAGCTAGCAAAGAACATGTTGTTGGTGGATATTTAATTCCAAAAGGGGTACATAATTAATGCATTACTTGTTAAAAATTCCTACTATGAATTCAAAAAGCATGTAACTAAGTTAAAAATTTCACTTCAATTCTGCTTTATGGACCCACTGCACTGATCATGCAGTACAATTTTCAATTCTGCTTTATGGACTCACTGCACTGATTATGCAGTACAATTTTACCAACATCATATGTTAGACAAGACTAAAGCCAATCACAAGCAAACGAGGCCTGGTCTGAATTTTGAAGCAATCAGAGCTGTTTAAAAATTTCAATTTCTTGAAAATTGTTTATTCCTATAGTGTTTTTTAAATTTCAGGTGGAAATCATAGCACCAAATGAGTATTTGTCCAAGCAAGAAAAGTACTATCCTTTACCTCTTGACTATATACCTGAAAGATGGTTAGTTGAAAAGACTGACCCATTGTATTACGGCCATGCCCATCCCATGGTAACGCTACCCTTCGGATTTGGCATCAGATCCTGCATTGGCAGACGTATAGCTGAACTGGAGATCGAAGCATTTGTGGTTAGACTAGTTGATGAGTTTCACGTTAGCTGGTATGGACCACCAATACAAATTGTCACTAATTTAATGAACACGTTTCAGAAGCCTTATAACTTCAAGTTTGAGATTGTCAAATAATTTTATGTTGTTACACGACAAAGGCATCAATCATCATCATTCAGCCACAAAAAGTCTACTGCTGAACATCGGCCTCCTCCATGGATTTCCAAAAAGATCGGTTGGAAGCAGCTTGCATCCAGCATCTTCATGCCACTTGGATGAGGTCTTCTGTTCATCTTGTGGCTAGTTGTCCTACGCTGCCATCAAAAATAAAGGCATCAATATTTTGAGTAATAACATGTGTTCCATTTGTTTAATATCATTTCATTGGTTTTCTGTATTTAGCCTGTATCCAAACTCTGTACATAGTCAACATTTTTCCTCTATTTACTTGTAGCCTTCTATCAATCAGATTCTGTTCTTCAGTAAAGCCTTCTTTTACAAATAGGTCTTTGATCTCTTCCTGAGTGAAAAAATAAACCATGGTGTTGTCTCCTCTTGCATAAAAATTGTCTGAAATGCAACGTCCTTTCTTAAAACGTAGCTGGGCTAGATCATAGCGGCCATAGTCGCGGAAAACCACTAGTCCCCCCGGTTTTAGGTATTTGTAGATTTTGGTGATCACAGATGACATACTGAAATTGAGAAACAAGATAATGTTAAATAGGTATCAAACTACTAGACTAACTATAATTTGTACTAATTTGATACTCACTTTGATGGATCAATGGCTGATAATACAAAAATCAACACTACAATATCCAAGGATTCTTCTTCAAATGGTACATCCCATTTATCTGCCGTACCATCAAGCACAAATACGTTGCATCTCTCACTGTTACACAATGGATTTTCTTTCATAATATTAATTGCTTTCGATGAAAAATCACAGCCATATATGAATAAGTTTGGGTCCTGACTGTATTGGAGAATTGGAAATATGGTGTTACCAACACCACAGCCTATCTCAAATATATACCGTTTGACTCCATGATTTGGATTGTTTGTTACAGACACTTGTTGGATTTCTTTATCAGGGTATACTCGGGTAGGTGCTGAGGTATTGTCAGGCGCCAGTTCAGGAAATTCAGTGAAAAGCCAGTGGCGGTCTTTGAAAAACCTGTAAAAACTCTTTGTTACATTTGGTTCAGTATTTATTAGTAGGTATCACGGAAAGTATATAGTGTACAGCTTGTACCTGTTTTGGTGAATGTCATAAAAAGCATCCCAGTGTTTATCAGCATTTTCTTCAAGTTCTTTTACTTTCTCATCTGATAATCTTGTTTGAGAATTCAATTCAACCTTTTCTTTAGCTGCACCTTCTTGCTTTGCATCCCATTGCACGTTATCCCTAAAAAAGAAAGAGATGTGTTTTTCTTCTAATTTGAGACAAGTTATGTTTAGTATTGAGTTTCCTAAAGTTTATTTACCAAGCATTGAAAAGAAACACTTGTTTGGGTTCAGATAAGTGACGTGATCCTCCAGGAGGCTTTTTACGATACCTCGTCTTCTCTAAATCGTATAAAGTGCTCTTAGTTTGGCAAAATCGGATGTAAGTAGTAAATACGGTACCACGCATTGTGCTTGAAAACTTCGTCAGCATTTTCGAGGTATCTATTCCCAAACTGTGGCCTCTTGTCTGCAGTGTCGTCTTCCATTTAGGAAAGTGTACCTACCTACCTACTTTTCACAGATTTTATACTTTTTATACGAAGATTACGAAGTCTGTATAACCTAACCTACAAATTGTTTGTAGGACATTTGACAGATGGATGACATTCAGTGTTGCCAGATGGTGGCCGGACTGGCCGGCCATGTCGCCAAAATGAAAAAAAAAAAAAATCAGCTGTTCTTCCAAAAAAAATCCTACCATGAAAATCACCTGAATTTTCAGCGATGTAGCAGAAATCGCCTGAATGCCCTTTTTAATAGTGGTGCTAGTAGCTTTGTACGCAGCTGCTTTCTAAAATTTTCTAAGGCCGACTTGCTCAACTTTCTTAAATGCGGCTTAAACAGCATTTAACCAAAATCTTTCATAAAAAAAATCGATTTAGATGGCGATTTAAGTGATATTTATTTCAAAAATCGTGCAAGTCTTTCAACGTCAACTTTTTTAAGTATACTTAGGTATGTACAAGTCCATCGCCGATTTTAATATTGATAGAGGTGGAATAATATGTTGGTTTGTTCTAAATTCAAACACCAAAATAGTGATTAAAATGCCTTTTCACTTCTCATGCTCTGAAAGTGCTTATTTGTGCAGGATATAGGCTGCACAAAATCGAATTTTGTGCACAAGTGCATTAACGTATCTCTCATAAATAGGTATATCTGTATTAAGGCAAAGAAAATGAGCCATACAGCCAAACACAATAAGAAGTTCATAGATAGAATTTGTTATTTTATAATATTTACTTTAATTTGTTTGCCTTTTTTTAAGACATAAAAGATATTAAAATTTAAATTCAAGTACGGTAGGTTATTTAATTAATTTTGGAAGATTATTATTAGGTACAAAATTAATTTAATAGTAGGCTGTATAGGTCTGCTGCCCAAGCCTGATATTAATGTCATAAGATTTAAAAAAATAAAGCTGCCGGAAACAGCTCTTGATTTTTCGTGCGTTTATTGATTTCTTCAAATTGTTAAATAAAATTATAGTACTGTTTTATTTCCTCGCAATCGAAGTGAAGCAGAGTTTATAACTCGTCCACAAAACCATTTTATCCTCGACATTACTGTCAGCCCTCGGAAACATCATAAAAATGGTTCGTTTTGTGCACTTGTTGTAAAATCTACTATTTTATTCACTGTTTTCTTTTTAGAGTTGGAATGGTATAAACAATATATTCTGTGTAAAAAATATCGAAATCGGATAAGAAATGACAAAGTTACTGCGATTTTAGTGCACACGTTCAAAATACGGGCGCGAGCTTATACCCACATCACAGCCTCACGGCACAGTACAAATACGCACGGGTTCCGATGAACCACAGAACCCAGAATTCCCAGAATTCCAGTAATAAGATAAGATAAGAATCTTCTTTATTGCACACAAGAAACAAGAGACATAAAATATGAAAGTTACAATGAAAACGTACAATGGGCGGCCTTATTGCTAACAGCAGTTTCTTCCAGACAACCTTGTGACGGATACGAATAATACGTATTTAAAGTTAATAATAAACTTACAAAATATGTACTACATAAATAAGTTATAATACCTGTGTAGGAGCAGAATAATATAATGAATTTACCTATATATAGAAAAAAAAGTAATCATGTACTGATAAAAAACTTAATTTAGAGAGAAAGATAGGTACAGTTCTTTTACCCTATTTTTGAAGACAGCTAGTAAGTAATTTAGGTTTCAATTTTTTTTTTCTCGTAGATCCTACCGTAATTTTTCCTTTACAATCTCTTGCTAGGATGTGATTAATTTATTTTAATGTACTAATCGCACCCAAATACGCCAGGATCGTTCGTCGGGACGTTCCCGGGGTATATCTTTATGATGATGAAAATTGGTACTAGATAACCATTTTTATATTAAAGCACAGGATTTGAACATGAAACAAAATGCAATGTTCGTAAAGGTAACTTAACGAGGTGTCTAGATATTGTGGTCTAATGTGGACCAAACCTACAAAATCTGGAAAGGAAAATAATCATCACGATAGTGGAAAACATGGACAATATTTTGGTACACTAAAAAACTAAAAACCTAGATTACTGGTATTCTGGAGATGGTACGAAGTTTCTTTAGGAACACAAATAATTGGTAATGGTAAATTTTGACCAAAATATATTTTTTCTATTTTACGGGAACAAAAAAAGTCCGATTTTTAAGTACTCATACCTCCCTAAATAAACATATTTGGCACTCGGGTGTTCTCGTCTGCTGTTTAAAAAGATAGTCTTTTGGTTCATGCAATAAAGTAATACATACAGGCATCAAACTTGGCGTGATTTTGGGACTAATTATATATTCTAACGACAATAATAACAAAAGGCCAAGCGTGTGTACGGAACCATTGGTGCACGAGTTCGACTCGCACTTGGCCCGTTTTTTTATTTATTTATTTTTAATTCTTTCATTTACCCCCGGTTTCTCGTACATTAACAATCTGTTAATCAGCGGTTAAAAGCTGTCGGTTGTTTTTCTAAAATTTAAACATTTTTTAGTTTAAAAAATTTAAAAAAAACCAAGTAATTGATAATAGCCTTAATAGGGCTTGATATTTTTTGAACGACCTGCGGCGAGCAAACGACTTTGTAGACATTGCTTTTTTGTCTCTGTAGTGCGTTGCTTATTTTAATTTTCACGAATATCAAATAAAATAGTGGCAAAAAACCTAATTTAGGTACTTTCACTGTCGTCAAATTGTTTTAGGCAGTTGTCTAAATGAGCTGAGAGTGTCTGGAGTCTAGACATAAAGCAATCCATTCTGAATGCCTTTAGGTAGATACAACCTAGTCGCCTTCGCTTTGCCTATATAATACAACGTGTTTTGGAAATGACGCAAAACCTCAAAACGTTTGTTCACTATCTAGGTATAATATCAATTAACTTTTTACTAACCAAATATTAATCTTTTAATAACTAAAACAAAAAAAAACCAAATATAATTTCTCAATTTTTATTCATACAAATTGGCCGTGTCGGCTTTCATGATTATGTTATAAAATGGAGTAATAAAATTGTATTTTTTTTAATTTTTGCTTAAAGTATGTAGCTGGTTAATTTTTATTATCGAAAACAGTCTAAAGGTCGCAAAGTCATTTAAAGAACACGTTGTATGTACAGAGTTAGTCATCCTTCTCCATTATTGCCCTTTTACTGCTGATGTAGACAAATGTTCTGCCAGTTTATCTAAATGCTTAGCCATCCAGCTATCTATGTACATAGTTAGGTACTGCTAGGAATTGGAATCGGCAGATCAATATACGATCCAAGTCCGAACTATAACCGTAACCGATGCATATAAGTATAATTCATAGTTTAGGGATGTCCCAGGCGGACATACTTCGACCAAATAGGGGATGTATTAGCAAAGGGCTAGATAAAAAGTACCCGAAACCGGCGTGTGTGCATGCAACGACTAATGAATGTTGAGGAAGCGAAAGTGATTTGTCAGCATCGTGGCAAGTGGCAGTCCCTGGTCACTGCCTACCCCTCTGGGATACAGGCGTGAGTTTATGTATGTATGTCATAGTTTATTATGACTGTTCGATTAACATTGTGTAGCCGATTAGTGCAATTGGTCTTCTACTTCTTAATCTGTCGGCTATGGAATGTAGGTACGAATTGTCATAGTAAACCATGAATTGTAATTCTGTGAAACAGGCCTTTGACCGTACGTCACAAACATGTAAATCAACCAAACTGCATGAGACCATGCAGCACCCTGTGGGAATCGAACCACGACCAATGTATTGGAAGGGAAGAGTAACGAGGCAGTCGCTTATTAGGTACGTTGGTCGCATTAAAACTTTGAGAAAACAAAAAAACTCATCAAAGCAGAAAGTTTGTAATATTAGGGGTTAAAGTATGAAATTGCCGTTTTATTGCAATAGGTTCTTTGAATTGACATAGAATCTTCATGGTTTGAGGTTTTCGAATGAAACTTTTTTCAAATGGTTTCTAAGATGTTCTTTTTTTAAAAAATGTGAAACATTTGAATATCGACTTTCAATTGTTTTTGTTATTAGATTTAGACAAGAAAGATGGATACTGCGAAAATTCGAGTGATTATGAGGCACCCATTTTTCGTGTTTTTTTATTTTATTGATTTGACGCAAGTGAGTCAATATTGTGGGTAAGGTAACGTTAAACCATGCCGCTAATTCCTGGGTAGTTTGACTAGGGTCGGCTTCCACTATCTCTCTTAATTCATCGTTATTCACCTGTGTGGGCGGTCTTCCTCGTGGCTCGTTCTTTAAGTCGAAATTTCCATCACGAAAGCGTTTAAACCAAAATCGTACGGTTCGTTCATTAGTAGACCCCTCTCCAAACGCAGCATTGATATTGCGGGCTGTTTCTGCCGCGTTAGTTCCGCGTCGGAACTCGTATTCAAAAATCACTCGAATTTTCGCAGTATCCATCTTTCTTGTCTAAATTGAATAACAAAAACAATTGAAAGTCGATATTCAAATGTTTCACATTTTTTAAAAAAAGAACATCATAGAAACCATTTGAAAAAAGTTTCATTCGAAAACCTCAAACCATGAAGATTCTATGTCAATTCAAAGAACCTATTGCAATAAAACGGCAATTTCATACTTTAACCCCTATTACTTTTGTTTTTCGAAGTAGCCTCCTTCTTTTCTCTTTCTATGCACCGTCGAACTTTTTAGAACCAACTAAGGGGAGTAGTGGGCCTGCTCGTTTTTGGGTGTTAAAAAGTTGTTACATATAAGCTTTATAAGAGAGTTGGCGCCTCTAAATAGAGTATGGAATCAGTTCCATATCAATACTGTAAGCGCTTATATCCCAAGGAAAAGGCGCACTTTACACGGCCAATGGGTGATATTTTTGCGATACACTAGCTCTACTGAATAAGTTAAATTACAAGTATTACAACTAGCTTCTATAACAGTGACAAAAATTCACAGCTTTAGCAGTGATAACATAGTGATAAAATCGGCTTTATAACGGTTATACTAGTCACTCGACTCTAAACCAGTGTAAAAAAAACATCACTATTTAACAAAGAAATGTATCGCGGAGTGAAATAAAAAAACAGACAGGTACATACACGACGGTAAGTATTGTGGTTCTATTACCTATAAAATGGCGTACGCTAACTGTAGACGGTAATATAGTAACTTACATACATGTAATTTTATGATTGTAAGGTGATAGAACATGCGGTGTGGATTTTACTAAAAAACTAGTAGGTTTTTTGTGCAAAATTTTCAATGCGCCTCAAACTTGGCATCGTTTTATAACCAAAAACAGGTAAACATTTTCATTTTCGTCATGGGACACCTTTAGATCACTAGTTGGTGCCATAGTTATTTATTCATGTGATTGCTATGTCACTACTGCGGCGGCCATGATAAAAATGGCGGGTTTGGCAATTCCAAATGGGGTCCCCTAGCAAAAAAACCGACTTTACCATTATCCTCATTTTATTTACCATCCCCTCCATCAGCTCTTTCCTGTTTTGTCCTTATCTAATCCAGCGCTCTTTTTTCAGGAGGCTAACATATACATAAACACTGCAAGTGTAAGTAGGTACACACTATGTACCTACCAAACAAAAGTCAAAAGACACTGTAAATAATACAGAGGAAAGACTGATGACCTACATGGAGTTGCAAAAATTGACTGTCACTCATAGGCTGTTTGAAAGAGACGAATATTGTTTTGCAAGATGTTTTCTGTGCTGTACAAACGAATAGTAAGAGAAGTTAAATTCTTAATAGGTATTCTATTGTACGAATATTATTACATACCTACCTACTCTGATTTCTGCGATTGTGTCCAAGTATATAAATACAGTGATTACCTACGTTTTTATTTAATTATAATAGGCATTTAACATAATAGGGAACGATCAAGTAAGTACCTCTAAAAGTGTCGATAGCCTAAACATGTTGCACAATATCGGGCACAATTGAAGTATTTAAGAATTTATATTTAAGTTCAGCGAAATATTATCAGGTATAACACATAGCTTTTGTAAATAAACGATTAGTTCTTCTTTAGGCCACTATGCTAATAGTTTCCAGAACCCATGGGTATAGTCATTATATTTTGATTTGTGATAAGGAAAGTCCTTGGGTCCTTCGGAAGAATATTAGGAAGGGGCTTATCAATTATTTGCAACAATCTCTTGAGTGTTTGCTGAGATAATGTTGAATTGAATAGCGCAAACCTTTCACTCCTCATAAAACTTCTGTAATTTATCTTTGATTGATTTCACCTACACTAGTGTTAAAAAAAATCTTAATCTTAATTTAAATTTATTCAAAGTCAAAATTTTTTATTCACTATAAAAACAAAATGTTTACATAATGAACGATATTGATAATGAACATAGTAATAAAATTTAATAATTATTGTATTGTTATTTATAAAAGAATTAAGAAGTATCTGTGATATAAAAGATGGGGATGATTGGAAGGATGCAATAGGTGTTTTTTGTGACTTGTCGAAGGCATTTGACTGCGTAGACCATAAAACACTTCTCTTAAAATTAAAACACTACGGAATAAATGGGAAAAACTTAAAACTTATGAGATCATATTTAGGAAGTTCAAAAAGCTGACATAAATAGGACTAAATCATCAGAGTCGGAGGTTAAGATGGGAGTGCCACAGCGATCTATTTTGGGGCCGTTCCTTTTCCTCGTATATGTAAATGATTTGCCGTTCATGGTTCAAAACATGTCAGAGATAGTATTGTTTGCAGATGACACGTCACTTATTTTTAAAATTAAGAGACAAAAAAATGACCTTGCGGATACAAATAATGCTCTCTCTAAGGTACTATATTGGTTTACTTCTAATAACTTATTATTAAATTCAAAAAAGACAAAATGTATAAAATTCACACTACCAAATGTCAAAATGGTTGACAGCAAAGTTATATTGGGGAATGATAAACTAGACCTTGTAGAAGAAACTGTATTTCTGGGTATCACAATTGATGCAAAGCTTCAATGGGGTCCTCATATAGGAAAATTGGCAAATAGGCTCAGTTCTGCAGCATACGCAGTTAAAAGAATCCGGGAACTAACTAATGTCGCAACTGCTAGGCTTGTTTATTTTAGTTACTTCCATAGTATTATGTCCTATGGTATACTACTGTGGGGTCGGGCAGCAGACATTGAGACCATCTTCGTCCTGCAGAAGAGAGCGATCAGATTCATATATAAGCCAGGCAATAGAGATTCGTTAAGAGATTTCTTTAAAGAAACTAACATCCTAACAGTTGCTAGTCCGTATATCTATGAAAATATTATGTACGTTAGGAAAAATATCAGTGACTTTAAAACTAGGTAGCCATCACAATATAAATACTAGAAATAGCCATAAACTTTCGTTCCCAAAATCTAGGCTGGCAAAGGTTAATACATCCTTTATGGGGCATTGTATACGTTTCTACAATAAGATCCCTGAGGATATAATAAGCTTGCCAGAAACGCGGTTCAAAAAATGTGTGAAGCACACTTTGTGCCAAAAAAGCTACTATAACATTAAAAATTATTTAGATGACAATGATGTCTGGAATTAAAGCCAGGTCAATGCATGAGTTTTAGAACATTTATATAAATCCTGTAAATTAAGGACTTGAAAAGACTAAGTTTGGAGTTTTTTTGTCCATTTTTTCTCCAAAATGATCTAGATTTTGAAATGAACACCTAGTTTAAGTCGTTCATTAAGTCGCAGTTTCTGTGCTACTTTGAATAAAAAAAATTTATGTTGATTTTGATTTTTAAAAATAATATTTAAAAAACAATGTTTGATAATACTAGAAAGATTAAAATTACATAGGCTTAATCTATAAAAGCATCTTATAATTATATGAATATGGTTTATAATTACGTTATTTAAATATCATCTGTATGTACTCGTGGAACGCAATAAATGATTGAGTATTGAGCATTGAATGAAGTTTTGTATTTTCTACAGAACCCACACTGCATTCTTTTTCACACGCTTCATCCATGTTGGATTTATCAGTACTAGTTATAGCAGGACAAGTTTTTTAACAACATTTCGATATTTTCATCCTGTAGTGCCCATTTGCTTTTAACCGTTTCCGTTGAAATCCATGAGAATTAATCTTCGTTCAATTTTCCAACATGCGTGACACGTCTAGCAATGGAGGCAACATGTAATAAAAAGATACAGATTAATACAACTGATTTAACACGGATTAGCGCTATAAGCACTTACCGACAATCTATTACAGTTTTGCACTATAATTTAATTTATAAATTAATTTTCACACAACAAAAATTTAGTGTTCTAATCCCGCTCTCATGGATCTTGTAAAGAAGTTAAAATGGTGGCTGATGTATAATGACTGTACTATAGAAGTAAATAAGAGACTATTATATGATCAATTAGAAACCAAAATTGATGTGATCACCAACCTGCTCTGCGCCGCTGTTAATACATCACTAAACTATAGAAGTTACTTAACTGAAATAACATTGCTATTTAGGGCTATAACTCAGTTACTGAACAGCAGTTATAGAGCTAAGTAGTAATAAAGAGTATTATTCAAAAACATTATAAGGCAGCGTCAAAGCTATTTTACTAAAGTCGTCAAAATATAAGAAGTCCGTTTTGACAGCTGCAAAAACAATAGAATCTAACCTAGTTTGAGATCAAAAACATTAAAAATCTATATTATGAGTAACTTTTTGGGTTACAAAATCTGTTTTTTCTTTCGAGCGTTAAATAGTATGCCAGAGAATGTGTCTTTTTATGTATTTGTTCGAGTAAATCCAAAGTAAAATGTATTTTTGTGTAGCTGTCAAAACGGGCTTCTTATATTTTGACAACTATAGTGACATACGGCACTATGTCATTAAATATGTTACTGATTGGCTTATAGAGCTAAATATCAATATACCTAAATTAAGATACATCTCAAAAAAGTGATATTAAAACACTAATAGAGTATTTATGCCGCTATTTTGGGATTTAATTTTGGATTAACATCACTCTTTGTTACTTGGTTCACCTTCAGGGTCCATAAAGCATAAACCACTTTTACTATGGGCAAATCTTCTAGATCTAAAAAAAAAATTATCTGTTCCATACAATTCAATACCGCAGGTGACATGTGACAGCTGATGAATAGGGAATCAAAGTTCGTCATTATAAAAAAAGTCAGTTGTTTCCAGAGGGGTTAAAATAAGGTTTGTTTTTTCAAGGTCTATTTCCTAATTCCGCGTTCGCGAAGTTGAGTCATCAATACTTTTTTGTCTATGTTATCTTATCTTAATCGAAAAGTTTCTTGCACTTTGAATCTAAAATGGTTCAATATCTCATCGTCAACGCATATCATCTCATCAAGCTACCAAAGAGTGCTTGATTTAATAATCGAAAATTAGACATGTTTTTATTGTCTACCTACACTGTTCTTTTTATGTTTTTTCTACGTTTTTATTGGCCAGTTCTAAAAACTAAAGTAAAAAAACACCCCTTTCGAGAAATATTGTAATTTTCGTTTTGTGCTCCGGTTTAGTTTCAATGGTGAACTGGCTTAGTAAGTATAGTACTGTATACGGGCCTACGCTGGGGTTGGCGCATCCCAAGTTGTTGCTCGCAGACAGCTTGCCACGGTACATCCTTGCTGGATTCAGATAATGGTAGAACATGGTAGAACCTATAGTCGAAACAAACCCTGTTTATTGTGTGTCTGTTGTGTGGGTGTGTGTACATGTTAAGTGCATAATAATTGTATCACTAATTATTATTCATATTCTAAAAAAATGCCACTGGTACGTTGCCTTTTAGTACGCCATGTAGGTACTTACGTCGTGTATTTAAATTACTTTATATAATTATATCATCATCATCATCATTCAGCCACAAGAAGTCCACTGCTGGACATAATTAATGCTTTAATATATTTTCATGCATGCCAATTGTTTTAAGTTTGTCATTTATTAAGATTAGTTATCTATTACTTTTATCTATCGGTGAGGAATGTGTAGGAGTTAACAAAATGTATTAAGCTAACTTATTTACTCTATTAAGTAATTTTTGTTAATTCTGTTCTTCCTCCTTTTTAAAATAAAATAAAATAAAATAAAAGTACCACCCATCTAACCTCCAAATTCACTCTGCGCAACAAAATAATTGTTCATAATTTCTCAATGGAAAAGGTTGCACGAGTTGTACGTTGTCGGATGGATATTTAGGTGCTCTAAAAGTCTAAATTAAGTTTCAACAGAGAAGTAGGTAATTTTAATTTCACTCAATTTTAGCTCGCCCGGTTAGATGCGGCGCGGTACAAATTTTCAGTTACATTTGGAAATGATTTCGTGTTTTTAATATTGTATTTTGGAGGATTATTTACATTAGCCTTTTCTTTTTATATTGAGGTTGCCTGAAAGAAATTGCTATTAGCAATAAAGCCGCCGATTGTATCTTTTCTTTTGTCATTGCTGTTTCTGTAACATTTTTTCCTTTATACAATAAATAATTAGATACTCTGATCTTATCTTACTAAAGATTATTAACTTATTCAAATTTAAATTTAGCTGTGCTTACGTAAACTCACACAACGTTTATTTAGATAAGTTTGCCCCGAAATCACTCTCTATATGACGAGCACAGAGATTATCTCGTCACCCCGCATTACGTCGCCGGAACTCACATCTGCGACAGATGGAAGGATAGGAGATTCCGCAGGATCTTGGCGGCGCCTGCGTTTTTCCTTTTATGTTTACAGTGTTTACAAACACACCTATTAGGTTGTTAGGCTTAGTTTCTAACCCTATAACTGAGACGTTCAATGCGTTTTGTCGCTATTCCACAGACCGACCGTCAGACTATCTCGTCAAACTTATATGATCGGGGCTTAAAAATTATTGTTTGGATCTTTAAATGAAGAAAATATTCTTCACAAACAATGAAAAATTCTAAGCGAAGCGGCATTCGAACCCGCGCATATCATACCGTTCCATGCGAAGTTTGAAGCCGAGCATGGGACTAATGTAAAAAAAAAATATTCAATACATAGAAGAGTCCATCAAAAAATCCCTAAAAGCGATTTTGCACTTTAATCTTTGTTTAAGTGCAAAACAAAGGCGTGTCACGAAACAAGTCAACTTGTAATTCAAGAAACAAAAAAGCTAGATAGAGTCTGCAATTAGCAATCCATTCAAGAAAGATCTTTAGCGTGAAGTCATACTTTCTCTCCCTCTTTCCTACAGTGTGTCGGGAGTGCAATTTTCCAAGGGGGTAGGTACATTTATGTGCACTTTAAAATAAGAGGTTATATTATACTAACGATACACCGGCAGCTTGGAAAACCATGAGGGAGGCCTATGTCCTGCGGTGGCCGTCAAATGGCTGATGATAATGATGATACAGCGGTGGCAGCCCAGTGGGTAGATCAATGGACTAGGAAGCGAGAGATCCAGGTTCAATTCCCAGTGCGGGAATGTACCTATGCCTTTATTTATTTTCAAAGTTACGTACATCTGCGAATTTGTAGTAGCAATACCACACGCTAACTGTGAAGGAAAACATCGTGAGGAAACCCACGGCTTGGTTGGCTTCGTACACGTATGGCACGTGGCACGTATTGACTTGTCTTTCCTGTGGGCTAGGCCGACTATGCTGTCGACGATGGTGTAGGTGGCCTACTCCATCTAAAACAATGACCCGGTCACTGCAGCGTCCGAGTGGTCTCCACCTTTTTTTGTTCTGGGGTCTCGTGGTCTCCACCCATCTAGTGTGAGTGAAGGTGCCACTGAATAAATAATCTCATTACGTAAATGAAAAGGCCAAAGCTTTACTAACGATAACTTATTATCTCCTACTTCATAGCTGTACTTTTTTTTAATTCAGCTTTTGTCTGTTTGTAAGCAAACAAATTTTTTGAAATATTAGGTGTTAAAGTATGAAATTGCCGTTTTATTGCAATAGGTTCTTTGAATTGACATAGAATCTTCATGGTTTGAGGTTTTCGAATGAAACTTTTTTCAAATGGTTTCTATGATGTTCTTTTTTTAAAAAATGTGAAACATTTGAATATAGAATATTGAATATCAACAAGGCAACACAAGTTTCAACACGCGTTTCTTTCTGCAGATCAGTCAAATCATGAGGCACCCATTTTAGGTATTTTTTTATTTTATTGATTTGACGCAAGTGAGTCAATATTGTGGGTAAGGTAACGTTAAACCATGCCGCTAATTCCTGGGTAGTTTGACTAGGGTCGGCTTCCACTATCTCTCTTAATTCATCGTTATTCACCTGTGTGGGCGGTCTTCCTCGTGGCTCGTTCTTTAAGTCGAAATTTCCATCACGAAAGCGTTTAAACCAAAATCGCACGGTGCGTTCATTAGTAGACCCCTCTCCAAACGCAGCATTGATATTGCGGGCTGTTTCTGCCGCGTTAGTTCCGCGTCGGAACTCGTATTCAAAAATCACTCGAATTTTCGCAGTATCCATCTTTCTTGTCTAAATTGAATAACAAAAACAATTGAAGGTCGAATGTTTCACATTTTTTAAAAAAAGAACAACATAGAAACCATTTGAAAAAAGTTTCATTCGAAAACCTCAAACCATGAAGATTCTATGTCAATTCAAAGAACCTATTGCAATAAAACGGCAATTTCATACTTTAACCCCTATTACTATCAATATTAAGAAACTGATAATAGATGCTGCTGTTTCTTGAATTAACGAGGGACCTAGGATGAAAACTTGATAGACATTATTGCTCCCGTATTATAATGATTTCTATCAACGGTTTGTTCATATTTTATTGAAAGTAAATTTACCTACTTACTGCGAGAAGAAGTTTGCTAGCGCCACAAATAAAAAATAATTTCTTTTTTACACACATATCGTTTCTGAAAAAAGTATCTTTCTATCTATTCTCTCAATCATATTGACAGTGATCTTTACTCACGATCGAGACTAGATAGCATTAACGCTAAAAACGGCCGTTTTTGGCATAAGGTCTTCGATCCTAGTTTATCGAATGTGGGTTCTAAAAAGCACAATACCACGGGACACTTTTTGCAAAAATTATCTGTAAGATATGACCTCATATGGCATGGAACCCCGTAACCACTCTTCCATCTGGCAACCCCCTCACTCACACATTTTGACATATTCAATGCTTATAAAATAATGAGTGCTATTGACAAATAGTAGTCATTCTTCAAAATAATATTGACGAACGTCGTGCCGCATCAGAAAACAAAATTACAGTCATTTCATGTGGGTCACTTAGTTTTTGATAGATAAACGAGGCGCAAAAAATTCATAGTTTTTGTAGTCAATTTTCTTCATCAAAACTTAGTATAACATAACAAACATATCCCTGATTCTACCTTCTAGTACCCCCTCAGATCACGTCTGACAAAAGTATACTCAGTATTTTACAAACGAAGTAAAAATCGCATAGACTCAGATCTGCGCAATTTGTCGGTAAAGTATCACACACGACGGTGTTGGATTTGAAGAAAGCTTTTTTATTTCAGGATCAGGCGTTCAGTGGGAAAATTAACTTTAAAGTGAGGTAAGTAGATAGTATACAGATACTATATTGGTAATAACTACACAGTTACAGTATTGCTTTCGTAACTCTGAAAAAATGCCACATAAATAGTCTCAGTCAAATTACGTTACAGGTGTGTGGTCTGTCCCCACAGGAGTCAGCTTATCAACCTTAACATTTTTGTCACAAAGTCGCTCGTAACGTAACCGACTACAGTGCACAAGTAAAGGTCCACCGTACAGTCGACAGCACATCAACATTATTTACACGGGACTTTGCAGAGAAACGGCGGCGGTGGTAGCCTAGTGGGTAGAACCTCGGACTCGGAAGTGGGAGACCCAGGTTCGATCCCCGGTGCGGGCATGTACCTATGACTTGGTTTTCTAAGTTATGTACATCTGTGAAGTTATAGTAGCAATACCACTCGCTAACGGTGAAGGAAAACATCGTGAGGAAACCTGAGTGTCTGAGCTATTCACATACCTCAGCGCTTGAAATAGCCAATCAGCGGTGGGCACGCGTGGTGATTAAGCCCATACTCTCTCCCTGAGAGAAGGTGTGTCCTACAGTGGGACGTATATAGGCTGCTTATATTGCAGATAATCTCTAGGTTAGCCCGGAGTCCACAGTACAGTCGTATCTACACAGACGATATGCCTACTCTATCTATCACACAGTCTAGCAGAGTCTAGCGGCGACGTTTATTTTTAACTAGAATCCCTTGCATAGACCCTGTCTCTGGCGTGGTGGCGACGGGTGGCTTGCAGCCCGGCTAGATAGAGGGGGATCTACAAACAATTCTCGCGGATATTGAACGCCGATGCGTTCGGAAATGCACTGCCACACTGCCAGGGCGCAGTAAATGTTACAGAAGGGCAGGGAAACTTCATCATCATCAACCCATTATGTCCCCACCGAGGGGCACGGGTCTCTTCCCTGAGGAAGGTATAGGCCATACTCCACCACGGGGGCCAAGTCCGGATTGGTGGAGGCTTGTAGACTAGTGGCTCGTCTACTGTCAGAAGTTGTCAAGCCGCCCTAAGGCCTCTGACTTGGCTTAACGACTGCCATCTATCGACGGCAGCCGGCACCAACAGCTTAACGTGCCTTGCGAAGCACGGAACCGCTCGGAAAAATGCCACTAGCGTTAGGCATAGACGGCGACCCATCCATGCACTGAACGCGCCTTGTGTTGCTTAACCTTCGTGATCGTTTAAGATCACTCAGGCAGCCGGGGCTACGAACGATTCTTCAGGGAAACTTACTTCTCTCTAAAGTAAACATAAACTTTCTTTCCCAAGATTTAGGCTGGCAAAGGTTAATGCATCCTTTATGGGGCATTGTATACGTTTTTACAATAAGATCCCGGAAGATATAATAAGCTTGCCTGAAGTGCGGTTCAAAAAATTTGTAAAGCGCACTTTATGCCAAAAGGGCTACTATAGCATTAAGGATTATTTAGATGACAAAGATGTGTGGAATTAAAGCCAGTTTAATGCATCCTAGTACGTAGCTTTTTAGAAGAATTAAGAAATATGTTTGAAAAGACTAAGTTTGGAGTTTTTTTGTCCGTTTTTTCTCCAAATGATCTAGATTTTGAAACGGACACCTAGTTTTTCTTGTAACGTTCAATAAGTCACAGTTTCTGTGTTACTTTGAATAATTTTTTTTTGACTTTGACTTTTTGTAGAACTACGATTAACGGTTTTCTACGACATTGCGATGGACATGTTGTGCTTGCATAGCCGAATGAAGCGCAACCCAAAATATATACAGGAGGCAAAGGATCAGGTTGGTTCTGGGTTCTGGTCATTAATACAAATACGTACTTTACGTTACTGCAATACATGTATGAAACAGCTGATTTCTGACGAAGCTTAGCTTCATTAAAATAACTACTGATAATAATGGTAGCTTTCTGAGAGGCAGAAAGGGACTCCGTGCTCAAGTAGCCACCCCTTTAAATATATATCTTGTATATCTCTTTATATATTATGTTATTTATTGTAAGTTTATAACTTTATAGTGTAAATATTTACTTATTTATTATTGAGTATTTGTCAGCTTATCTAATTATAGTTGAAGTAAAACGTCTTATCCGTCTATTTCGTATGCCTACCAGTTAATTTCTTGCACTACCTGTGGTTGACTGGTAGAAAATGTCTATAGCATTAAGTCCACCACATTTCCATTGTGTTTTTTTTCTTATGTACAATAAACGTATTAATAATAATAATAATAAAGAGTCAGTGTACCTACACTTCTTACAAGATAGAGTAAGAAAGCGAGACGCATAAAAGGACTACAGAATCGCGTATTGACTTCATGCCTAAGGCATTACCACAATAATTCCGCAGGAAAGTACGTTTAGAGCAGTCAATCAATCAGCCCGTACCCGTCCACTGCCGGAAATAGGCCTCCCCCAAGGCCTCCACCTTTATTTCTGTCCTCTGCCATTCTCATCCAGCCCCTGCCAGCAATCTGCCTCAAATCGTCTGTCGAGCGAACTGTTGGACGTCCTACGCTGATTTCGCCAGATCGTGGTCTCCACTCGAGAACCTTAGAGCAGTACTTCTATACATTTACCGATTGTAGAATCATACGATGCGTCGGCCGGAACGTTCACGTCTCGCCGCGTTACCGCTAACGTGTGAATTCAATTGAATTAATTGAAATAATAAATTGAATTTATGTTATTGTAAGTGACAGACATTTGCTGCAGGACACGGCAGCACAGTTTTGTGGAAATTCCGCACTGAACGAGATCTCAACCAATCAGTCTGTATTCGTCCCATGTTGGACAAAGGCCTCCGCCAAAGCACATCACATCGCCGCCAGCTCGCTGGACCGACGATTTGAGATCGAAGGTAGATTGTTGGTAATAGCTGGATGAGGAAGTGGAGATTGTTTTTTGATTAAAAACTGACCAGGTATTATTATTATTGTTATTTGAATTCAAATAAATGTTTTGTCTATCTATCTATCTATTAACAGTATTCTCTCACGCCCATATCTCTGAAGGGTTCACGCGATAAATAAACGGTACTATATATTTATAACCGTCTGGTGCCGGAATAAAAATAGCGTCACTCCATTACCTTTCGTGGATGTCGTAGAAGGCGACTAAGGAATTAAATTACCAGGAGACGGGCAGCAGCAGATTTCAACCGCATACTGCGATTGCCAACCCGCCTGCCAAGCGTGGCGATTATGGCAAAACCCCTCATGGTTAAGTTCGAAGCTTGGAAAACCATGAGGGAGGCCTATGTCCTGCAGTGGGCGTCAAATGGCTGATGATGATGATGATATTTATGTGTCGCATTGGAAATCTTTTTAGTTCACCATTTTGTTACTTATATGATGAACATCGTCTTTAAAACATAGCTGAAGTAGGATTTATGCTCTTGATATTGAACTAAGTTTTGGTACCTGCCTACGTACTGTACTAGGCCTACCTCATTAAAGGCACAATTGAGTCGCTCATAAAAGGCACTTGATTAAAGTGAATAGTCGTTGCTGAAAAAGAGTTGAAAGTCGGCTGCAATTAGCGACAGTCGGACGCGAAGACCCTCCACACGAGGGTCTGGCCAGGGTCCAATAGTCTTCTGATGCCATTTCAAAGCGGCTTACTATGGATTTTAGGACTATAGTAGGACCACTATCGGCAAGGGTGACGCCTTATTTCATATAGAGGGAGAAACAGGACCGTAGCATAGGTCGATGACACAAAATTAACCGTGTCACAGGCCAAAAGTACTCGAAATCGGCAAGCATGCATGCAGCGGCTAATAAATGTTGATAAAGTGAAAGAGGTTTGCCAGGATCGTGGCAAGTGGCAAACCCTGATGTCTGCCCACCCCTTCGGGATAGATCGGATACAGGCGTAAGTTAATGTAGATATATGTACAGGCCAAATGGCCTAGCCTGAGTGATTTCCATATTTGTGATGTCATTATCTAGTTGCCACACCACAGTGTATTCTAGTTTAGGACCAAGGCACGTGATTGTGTTCTATGCCTTAAAAATTCGCAGAACGTAACTTTCCAAAACTTTAACATGAGTCAGCATTCTTAGGGTAACTGAACTTACCTACTTATAATAGAAATTTATAGGAATTGCATCTACTTTCTGAAGCAATTTTTGTGTTGATGCAGACCCAAGTCCTTAGCTTCACGCAAGAAGGGTGACGTTAGTTAAACATAATATTTAGTGCATGGGAGGATCGCAAGGATGCTATAGACGTATTCTGTGACTTGTTGAAAGCATTTGACTGCGTAGAACATAAAACAATTCTCTTACAATTTAAACACTACGGAATAAATGGGAAAAGCTTAATAATTATGAGTTCATGTTTAGAAGGAGGATTCAAAAAGCTGGAATAAATAGAACTAAATTGTCAGTGCCACAGCGATCTATTTTGGGGCCGATGATTTGCCGTTCATGGCTCAAAACATGTCTGAGATGGTATTATTTGCAGTTTCATCTGCAAATAATACTATCTCTCACTTATTTTTAAAATTAAGAGACAATAAAATGACCTAAACGACAAAAATAATGCTCTTTCTCACGTACTAAATTGGTAAAAAAAGACTAAATGTTTAACTCAGAATTGTGTTCTGAGATGTTTAAAGTTCACTCTACCAAATGTCAAAATAGTTGTCAGCAACGTTATATTGGGTAATGACAAATTAGACCTTGTGGAAGAAACTATATTTCTAGGTATTACAATTGATGCAAAGCTTCAATGGGGTCCTCATATTGTCAATATTGGCAAATAGGCTTAGTTCTGCAGCATATGCAGTTAAAAGAATCCGGAAACTTACTAATATCGCAGTTGCTAGGTTTGTTTATTTTAGTTACTTCCATAGTATTGTCCTATGGCATACTACTGTGGGGTCGGGCAGGAGACGAGAGTGATCAGGTTCATTTATAAGCTATAGGGATTTGTTAACCGATTTCTATAAATAACTAACATCCTGACAGTTGCTAGTCAGTATGCTCGTATCTATGAGAATATTATGTACGCGAGGAAAAATATTAGTAACTTTAACACTGGGTAGCCAACATAATGTCAATACTAGAAATAAATGTAAACTTAATATAATAAGATGTATTAAGCTGGCCAGAAACGCGGTCCAAAAATGTGTAAATCTCACTTTGTACCAAAATGGCTACTACAACATTAAAGATTATTTAGATGACAAAGATAATATCTTTGTAATCTAATTCCAGATATTATCTGGAATTAAAGCCAGTTCAATGCATCAGTTCTAGAACTCTGTTAATTAAGCAACATAATATTTGAAGAGACTGAGTTGGAGTTTTTTTGTCCATTTTCCCTTCAAAATGATCTAGATTTGGAAATAGACACCTAGTTTTACTTGTTACGTTCATTAAGTCACAGTTTGTATGCTATTTTGAATAAAAGCATTTTGTTTTGATTTAATTTGAGTAATCGGTCTCTTTGAAACTTGTATACGTTTGCGCGTTCCTACTGTTGTCGCTGAAGAAACATAAGATGCTCGAACGCCATTGTACCAGACAGCTTTGTTCCGTCAAGGGTATCCTACTATCTATCAAGAAAGTAGCATTGTATTATACCTTTAAAGACAGCATTGGCTCATGAGATATACAGGTCGTCTAGTTCAAGAGTCAGGGTACGAAGGATATCCTAACAAGAGTAGAGCAGATAAGTACGAGTACACTGTCCGGGAGTTTGTTAAGTATGTGTGGGCGTATACGTCATCATCATCATCATCATCAGCCTATGCTTGTCCACTGCTGGGCATAGGCCTCTCCTATTGCGCGCCACTGAACACGGTCCTCGGCTACTCTCATCCAGCTCTTGCCAGCCGCCCTGCGAAGATCATCGCTCCACCGAGCCTGAGGACGTCCTACACTACGTTTACCGATCCCCGGTCTCCACTCAAGAACTCGTTTACCCCATCGGTTATCGGTTCTTCGGATGATATGGCCGGCCCACTGCCACTTCAGGTGACTTTGGTTCTCTGTCGGATCACCTCGTTTCGAATTCGATCTTTCAGAGAAACCCCGAGCATAGCCTTTTCCATAGCACGCTGAGCGACTTTAAATTTGTGAACCAGCCCCACCGTAAGTGTCCACGTTTCGGCACTATATGTCATGACGGGTAGGACGCACTGATTGAAGACTTTCTACGTCTTGAGACTTTGTGGGATTGGCGATGTGAAGACTCGACGTAGTTTCCCATACGCTGCCCAGCCCAGCTGTATTCTTCGTATACGTATCTGACACTAATCGATACCTTAAGCCACCCGAAAATATAGCACTTCAGCGGGCAATCTTCCCTTTCGGAGACTGTCTGTTCCATAGTAACGCGGCTGCTTCCGCTAAAATGGAAACTTCACTCACTCGCCCATAAACGCTTCCAAAAGTCGCAAATTACAATTTTAATCGGTAAAAATGGACAAAAAGTCACTCGCTGGCCCACTGGGTTCGCAAAGTCTTAGGATAGCATGTCGATGACGTTTAGTTGTTTTGTAATCGTTAGTTTGGAACCCGTTTTTTATTCTAGAAAATTTTGTACTTCTGTTTCTTGGAAAAGGTTAAATTGTCATAACATAACATAACATAAACTCACGCCTGTATCCCAGAGGGGTAGGCAGAGACGAAGGACTGCCACTTGCTATGATCCTGACAGATCACTTTCGCTTCCTCAATATTCATTAGTCGTTGCATGCACGCACGCCGGTTTCGGGCACTTTTTATCAACTTTTTAAATTGTCAATACAGAAGAAACGATCTTAAATCCAAAGTTAAAAAACCTATATATAAATATTACGTTTAAAATTAAAACTTATATTGCACAAAAAAAAACAAAATCTAACTGTAATCAGACACCTATATTAGTTAACCATTTTAGCACAAAATACTGGTTATGGCTAACATAGCTACTCTATTTTATTTGCGTTGCCGACCCCATTATATTCTGGCCCCTGGATTCACAGGACTTGGTACTTATTTATCATGTAAGTAGGGTAGAACTATTGATTATACTTAGTACTTTGGCTGGTACATGGTATGCCTCGTAGGCGTGCGACATAGCAGAATGTAGAGATTTTATTATATTCGAACTGGCGTAGCTCCAGACTGCCGTTCGTAGCAATATCGCAGAGGCTACAATTGCCTCAAAGCTGCGTAGCACACTCACATTCACGGCTATACCACTGAAGGGCTAAATAGGGGCACCAACATAGCTAAGTGAATTTAGAATCCTATAAAAAACCTCTTCGGTAATTTGTGGATTCTTGCAATGTATTTTATGTTAGACTGGTGATATAAGTAAACTTACAAATCCCGTACAACTCATAAGTAGTTTACTTTTACATTATTAGTTACCTTATATTGTTTGACAAGTTAATAATTTGACTGATTTTGTCACCACAGCTAACAGTTTCCATTTCAGTAAGCCGTACGACGCAGTGAATTTTAGATTTTAGTTCGCTCCGATATGAGTAGAATTAGCAAATTGCAATGCCGGTTACCGTCTGGTAATTGATTAACAAGGAGTTAATGCGTAAATTTAAGTGGCGTACATATTTGATTACCCATCTCTATTACCATGTTTGAATAATTTGATAAGCGTGCTCTGCCCGGTGATTTGTTTTTGGGTTTGAGGCCGAGGGGTTTTGCCCTGCTGCAGGAATGACTCAAACGCTATATCGGGTGTTGTATTTAGTAATCTAACACCCCTCCCGCGTATTCTCTGAATCATTATGAATATTTTTTTCCAAAGAAACCATGCAATAAACCATGGCTCTAACATCAATATTGCTAATTTGCATTATAAAAATTGTTATATTGCAATAAAATAAACATCTTATATTAAAAACCTTTAACAAAAAAAATAATTTCTGTCCCTGTAAATCAATAAACAGCTTTTCATCTAATCACTTTTTGTAATTTTAACGAGGCAAAGTGGCTTCAAAATGTATTGTTTTATTTCACCGAAATGTCTTGATAGCTCAGTGGTATTGTGTCAAGATCATTTACTATCTCAAAAAATTAAAATTTAGCTCGCTCGCGGCGCGACCACGTTGGAAGAATGACAGCTAAAAACTATTGTTTTATCAATGTCTCTACAACTCATTCAATGAACAGTTTGAATTAGACAAGTACTCACGGTCCGTGCCATGACAAAGTTGAAAGTTACGCTTTATACACGCGTTTCTTAAAAATTAGTTGGAACCAAAGATGTTCATCATAACTTCGAAACCACTAAAATTTAACCGTGTATGTATCCTGCCCAAATTAAGCGTCGCTTGCAGTGCCGAGGTCAAGAGCCTCTGGCGTCTATCCAAAACATTTTGCTCTCCATTTGTCGCTCTTGTATCGATTTGACTCACTGAAACTTCAATTTTCGGTAACGACCTCAGGCCTAGGCTTGGATGCGTTAGCAGCCTCCCCGTGAAAATCCAGCGGATTTTATTTCGATGTTAGGGCACACAACTTTACCACCTGTTGTGGTTCTAAAACTACGATTTAACTGCTTACGGGCGGAGCACATAAGGAAAAAATTTATTATAGAAACGAAAAAACCGACAGCTTAGCAGCCGTTTTCTGAATTTATAATTTTCGTTAAGGGTCGTTTCCTATAAACGATCCGGCAATAGAGTCAGGGGGCATAGTACCTGATTCTTAGCGTAACTATTGACGTATCTGCTATGGGAAATGACCAAAAGTCAATCCTTGAGTATGTCTCGTTCTTTTTTGAGAACTATGAAGAGACAGAATGATACATGAGAATTTACACAGTGAAATTCTCAATTCAGATAATGGCGGTGAAAGTCAAAGCAGAACCGGATTGAGTCCTTTTATTGTGACTTAGTATGGTCCCGCCTGCAGAATTTTTTTTTCCACTGACTGCGAAAACAAATATTTTTTTTTGTTTTCATACTCTTTGGAGGCATTTAACTAACAATATGAAGGCTGACGAAAGCAACTATCGCGTCACCATTTTTTTAATACAAGTGTCAAACTCAGTAAGCCGTTTGGTCTGTAGGTGGTCGTAAAGAAACAGGTATACAAGCTATATGGAGCTATACACGCTCGAAAAACATAGCCCTTCTTGCTTTTTCAGTCGGCTAATAAAAAGGATGTGTCGAAATATGAAGGCATAGCGCTAATCGTTTAAAACCGCCGACTCCGCCGAGGGTGGGTACAGTCGACAGCAGTTAAAGCTATACATTTTTTTTGTAAAGTCATCCGTAATGTAACGAAGTAGAGCGCATACATAAAATAGTGGATATGCTCCTGTACACGGCAGTCTGGATCCATGGCTGCCTGTCGTCTATATGCGGCGCCCTCGTCTGAACTGAAACTTGAGTGGGCAACTTCGTCGGCCACGCGGCAAAACTTCGTTTTTCATTTAATTTGCCCGGAACGAGTGCGGCTTACAATATTTTCGACGCGAACCCGCAACTTTCGACTTCGGCCTTCGTTATAAATTTCGTAGTTAGTGAACGTATAGTGGGCGCCGGGGGAAGCGACTGTTGCATTCACACTCTGCTACAATTATTGGTAGATGTCTACCTAACTCCCGGAAAGCAAATAGGTGCCTACCTCACTGACTGCCTCTTGGTCTACCGGTATGACGCTTGACTACCAAAATAGCGGTGGTCGGTTCAATTCCCACTGGCGGTCGCCGTAATTTGTACAAATGGCTCCAGTCTGGGTGTTTCCATGTTTGTGACATCCTTGTCTGGTTACCATAGATAGAATATTCGTTATTGTATTGTATTTTTTCTTTATATCACATTGGATCCTAGTATGGGAACTAGTAATTGTGTTGTATGGACGTTATTATTATTGATGTTACTTACAGTGATATTTTTTAACATCTCTGTTCGCAGATGCGAAATTGTTCTCTCTATGTTTGCACGACCAAGGCAGTCGCGCGACAATTGACTGCCTCCAAACAGGATTAGCAAGTGGAGCGTAAACGCAAATAGGCTTCAATATTTGCACGCGGAACGGGGACGCGCTTTTTAGAAAGCGCGTTCCGGCGTGCGATAAGGGCTGATCTGTGGAAGACAGCGGTGCGGTGCAGCCTGCAGACGCGATCGATACTGCAGTGGGAGGGGCCGCGCCCGCCGCCCCCACCGCCGCCGGCTGAAACTTTCGCGATAAGTACAGAACTAGCGCGTGGCGTACGCAATGCAATATTGTTAGCCGGTTACGAGACTGAAACGGCGGACATTAAGACTATAGCTAGACAGCTCTGCACGCTGCTTTTTCCATTATGCGCTGTGTTTTCACAAAACGAAAGTGGGTTTCATTTTTGCTTTTTTTCCGTGGAAATTTAAATAGGTACTTAATTGTGCAGCTTAGAATGAAGAGATAGAGAAATTATTCTAAAGTTGACAAACGCCGTTAAGGAATCTTAGGTACGATATTTCATCATGATCAGTGTACCGGTGCCCACTGTTGAGCAGGCACAGTCCTTTCCCCCTGTGTGCCTCTGTCACAGTCCACATCATTCGCATCCACCTCTACCCTCTGCACCGAACTACAATTAAAGATCCCGAAAGCGTTGCGCTCAGCACACTTGCCCAACTCTTTCGCAGCGAAACAATATTTGTAAAACGGCAGATGGCCGCAGTTACACCGGCAGCAACACGTTAATGCTGCACTTAAAAATGTTTTAGTCCGCCCCTGGCGGAGGTTTTTGGCTTCCCTGCCATTGTCCACGTCGGCAGCGAGGAATGCAATATAAATAATCTGCTTAAAATGCACTGTGATCTTTCTTTATTCTGCAATAAAATAAAATAACATTTTTGCCACGGGCGTATTCTTTTCTGAAAAGTTGTTTCCAAAAAAGATATTGATAATGGTTACATTCAACAGTTCAGCTCTTTTCTTTTCGATAGAGATACATTCACCTACTTCTATGGCGCTTACGAAAGTTTTAGTAGTAACTTTTAGTGATTCACGATTTTAGGGTCTTTTAATTTATTACGTAAAACGATATGTAGGGAAGGGTGTCCGAAAAAGTCTCTATTTTCATATATGCAGTTAAAACAAGGCTCCTGTTCCCCCTACAGGAAAATGGTTAAAATTGTCTTACGTAATTAATAAACAGCCCGTTTTGAACGGGACAAAAACGGGTCTTCTTTGACTAATTAAAATCTTCCTATAATTTCGTCTTGAACTAAGCTGATTTCAAACGTGGTGAACGTAAACTTATTACCTAATAGATAGTTTAGTACGAGAAGTTTGTACTATACCCCTTTACTACTTATCTAACTAATGTAATGAAGGGTCACGTACAGCGTCAAGAGGCTCTGAAACGGTAGAATATCGGGTTCGGGCCCGCCCTGACGAGATGTTAATAAATGGCCGCTTACGGCGTATAATTGGGAAATACTGTCGCGTCGGCAGCTCAGTTACGGATGGGAATAAATCTTTATGTATATAGAGGAGGTTCGGAGCCTCCAGCGCGGCTCTACGTGGCGCTAACGTATTCGAAGCACGCGCCGCCTCTGTCCTCTGAATATAAGGAATATAAGACGTTGCGGCCCATTTATTCCACGTCTAGAGTCTCGCGATTGATGCTCGAACGTTCCCAAATAATTAATGGTGCCTGTCGTCTAACGCAAATTTTAATTAAGTCGATCCGGAGATAATAGTAAAAATTCCATCGGATAAATGCCGCTCGCCGTTAGGGCTTGCTCGTAATATGGGTGCGTATTTTCAGAGGCAGATATTGCTGGCCGCTTCGCTGTCCACTTTGCTGTCCACTTCGCCGCCTCAAGTAAACAGTTAAACATCCAACACCGCCGCGGGCCATTTATTGTTTCCCGACTAGTTTCGTCCAGAAACGTGGCAATTTCGCAGTTTGCAAACGAAACAAATCACCTTAAATGCGCTACGAATTTGCTGCATTGCGCACAGTTACATAAAATATTGTTTATAAACAAAACTTCGAATTTATTCACGGCGACGAAGTTTGGACATTTTCTACCAGACGGGATATTTTTGCAGTATTCATGTTGGTTACCCGGAATAAAAGATTGTAGCTAATTTTACGAGCATTACAAAGAAGAAAATGATGTTGACTTGGTTTGGACATATAGGTACAGAGAATGAAAGAAGAGAGATCGGTGGAAAATAGGTACACCAAATTCAAATTAAAAAATTTTATTCATATGAAAGCAACATCTTTACTTAATGAAAGTCAAAGTTTTTAGTTTCAGAATCAATATATAATGTGGAGAGGAATTTACCAAAGAAGGAAAGAAAGAAAGAGGATATTTATTTAAATTGTCACAGAAACACAAAGTACACAAACAAAAGACACGAACGTCAACAAAACAACTCCACATTTGTATTTTGAAACAAATTTTGACTGTCATAGATTATCGAGCGATACATGACTGTAGGGCCGTTATGGGACTTTCCAGGCGGATATATTTCGGCCAAATACAGGAAGTATTAGCGAAGAGCAAGATAAAAAGTACCCAAAACCGGCATGCGTGCATGCTGCGACTAATGAGTGTTGATGAAGCAAAAGAGGTTTGCCAGGATCATGGCAAGTGGCAAACTCTGGTCTCTGTCTACCCCTCCGAGATCCAGATGCGTATGAGACCCACGCACGAGTACATATACATACATAATTTCAAGAAATTGGTATATACACAGGCAGTATAGTCGATTGAATATTTAGTTATCATCCTTGTAACATCACCTCATTTTCGATGTAAGCTTAATTTACATACTTTATACTTTATTGTACACAAGAAAGATGCTGAAACTTCATTATTTACATATAAGAACTTTTATGTACACGCATGTTTCACAAATAAATAAATTTGAATTTGAATTTGAATTTGAAAGAAATATGTTACACATACAACAAAGCAATAAGTAATAAATGTTGAGCTTATAAGTGGGGTACATACACGTAATTATATCTTCTTATATAACACGATTCTACTATGTTCTGTATGTATGCTCTTGGTGTGCCTTATTAAGTAAAATAAAATAAATAAAATAAGCAGTCTATATACGTCCCACTGTAGTGCACAAGCCTTCTCTCAGAGAGAGAGTCATACAGAAAAGGTATACGCGGTGTGACAAAGAAAAACGTTATTAATATTATAGATGATAATACATATTCCGCAAGAAGGTGATCAACAGAACTCGCGCAACTAGCAAAGTAATCCTATAAAAAATACTATAGGTAAATCAGGACTAATAAAGCTTTTATAATAGCTTTTGGGTAGACTTCGTTACTTATAATAGCATTGCGTAAGCATTAATACTCTAGATAACATTTGTTTTTGTAACGTCATCTTGTAGTTTACTACAAAACTAATTTATAGGTCAGTTCCAAGACAATAGTCTAATAAGTGCATAGACGAAGTCCAAATACTCCTATAAAGAATAATAGTCTTATAGCAGCAGTATGCAAGAGTCTTGAATTTATAAGATACTTAGTTGAGATCACTATACGATTAGAGAGCATTGTCGTAGTATTTTATTAGTATGCGACAATGACATCTTGATCAAGACTCTAATAAGGGTAACGACACTTTTTTTAGACTGTTAGGAGTGTAAAAAAAAACTTTTAAAGTGTTAGACCAATGCTACATAATCCTATTACCAAGTATTATGACGGTTAGCATCCGCGTTCGCATCATTCAATTCTTAGCAACTAACAATTTATTTATTCCGTGTGGCGCCGGATTAAGAATAGCGTCACTCCATTTCCTTCCGTGGATGTCGTAGAAGGCGACTAAGGAATTAAATTACCAGGAGACGGGCAGCAGCGTCTTCCTGAGATTCCAACCGCTTACTGCGATCGCCAACCCGCCTGCCAAGCGTGGCGATTATGGCAAAACCCTTCATGGTTAAAAACCATGATGGAAGCCTATGTCCTGCAGTGGGCGTCGAATGGCTGATGATGATGAACAATTTATTTAACTATGAATTTTCAAGAATCGAGCGATTCAAAAGAAGTGGAGCATACAGAAAAAGATTAACTAAGAGACATGCAACAGCGGTAATCCAAAAGTCACAATCCGAATCAAGCCTAGAAAAAGTGGGAACTAGCAATTCATTAGAGGGCTTCGTACAATCCGACAGTGACTTGGATTTGGTTTGTTTCAGCTCATTTATCCTCTCGTTATAAGAGCAAAACAAATGGTTTATGAGTGAGTAAGGCTATGTTATCGAACAGCAATCAATACATACTAAAAAAAAAACCGACCAAGTGTGGGTCGGTCTCACGCATGAAGGGTTCCGTACCATTATCTATACAACATTAAAATATTTCAAGCGTCTACCTGTTGCCGTTATTAATATCGAGCAAAATACGGCAAAAATATCACGTTTTTTTGTATGGGAGCCCCCTTAAATCCTGTTTTTAGTATTTGTTATAGCAGCAACAGAAATACATCATCTGTGAAAATTTCAACTGCCTAGCTTTCACGGTTCATGAGATACAGCCAGGTGACAGACAGACAGAGAGGCTTAATATCGAGCAAAATATGGCAAAAATTATTGGAATAATCAAAAATCCCAGTCCACTCTTCCATTCATTCGTTCAGATTCATTCTTTTTACTTTCAATCATTCAATCGTTCATTCGTAAAAATGTCGGCCGCTAGTCGGTACTGTAAAATTAATAAAACAATTTTTCCACTGTTCACACGTTTTTCTCTGCGCCCATTCCAACAGGTTATGGGCCCAGGGCACGATTTAAATAAGTTATAATTAAGTTCCTGCTATCCGTCTAAAATACGGATATGAACAATGGAGATACGAGGCAAACGAAACATCCAGCAATTTAACGGCGAACGTCTTCAAGTCTTTGTTAGAAGAACTGCAAGTGGCCATCGTCGTTGAACAACCAGTGCCGGATAATCCAGACGCAATGTGGCTAAAGAAAAACCAAACTGCAAAAGGTACAATTATCGAATATTTAGATGACGCATTTTTAAATTTCGCGAAAGACGCTGCAACGGCCAAATCCATTTTCGATAACCTCGATAAAATCTACGAGAGACGAAGCCTGGCCAGCTGGCCACGCAATTAGCACTACGCAAGCAATTGCTGAATCTTAAACTGCAACCAAATGTTCCTTGCTTCAACTTGACCACAAAGTGAAGCTGAAAGGTGAACCTACAACAGAGCTGAAGGTTTTGCATACTGGTCCGAGGAATTTCTCATTTCCAAAATCATAAGGAAATTTTTCTAAGAAAAAAAAAAACTACCCTCAACCGAAGAAAAACTTTCATACCGGAAATTCAAATCACAAAATTTCAAAAATGTTCTGCGATCACTGTGGGTGCCGAAATCATCTCAAGAATGACTGTCGCTACCTGAAGAAGATCCAGCAAGACTGGGCTGGGAGCAGCGGCAGCGGCTACAAGAGGACGGCGCACAACGCGTTGTGCAACAATGACGAGGGCGGTTTCGCTTTTATGGTGTCACCCGATTATAAGTTATCTGACCCTATTAGTAATTCTACTAATATGGAAATTTCTTTCCTGTTAGATTCGGGTGCCACGGATCATATTATGAATACACTTGACGTGTTTACAACGTACACGGAACTATCGACGCCTCTCAAGATCGGAGTTGCGAAAAACGGCGAGTCCATACAAGCCTACGGTAAAGGCAGCATAAAGGTAACAACCGATTTAGGTATTGAAGGCTCGATTGATGATGTATCGTTTTCGTCCGAGGTACGTCATAATTTACTTTCTGTAAGTAAGATGCAACGTGCAGGTATGACAGTGGTTTTTGGCAACAAACGGTGTGCAAGTCCATCATAAAGACAAGTGCATCATGACCGGGGAGAATTGCAACAACCTTTTTTGGCTAAATTTTAAAGTAAATAAACTTAATATTCACTTGACTCAAAATTCCTCTGACGCCTATAGTTTGTGATATAGCCGACTCGGACATGTAAACAAACAAAGGTTTGGAATTTAACGGATAAAAATATATGAAAGTGACCAGTCTTTGATAAACAATATAAACCCCAGCGATACTATTTGTGAACCTTGTATTCTTGGTAAACAATCACGTCTCCCGTTTGCAAAAACTAAAGATAACAATAGTAAACACCAGAATCGACCCCTTTATAATATTATTCACTCGGACGTTTGTTGTCCGATAACGCCTACCATCTTTGATGACAAAAACTACTTTGTTACTTTTATGGATGATTACACTCATTCTACTGTGACCTACTTAATGAATGCAAAATCGGAAGTGCTAAAATATTTTTAAAGAGTTTGTTGCTAGGAGTGAGAACTTATTCAATACGAAAGTCACAAATCTGTACTGCGACAATGGTAGAGAATATCTTTCAACAGAATTTAACGAGTTTTGTGTTTCCAAGGGTATCTCGTACCACCTAACGGTACCATATACGCCGCAACAAAATGGTGTGTCGGAGCGTATGAATCGCTAACCGAAATGGCTAGAACCATGGTTGAAAGTTAGAAATTAGAAAAGTCTTTTTGGTGGTAAGCCATACTAATAGCTACCTACCTAATAAATAGACTCCCTACTAAAGCTCTGACCAGCAACAAAACACCATACGAAATGTGGCATAATAACAAACCTAAAATTTGGTGCAACGGCTTATTTCCATGACAAAACGAGAAGAACAAGGTTTGACAGTAAATCGTTTAAAGCAATACTAGTCGGATACGACAACAATGGTCATAAACTATTCAACGTTCAAAATGGCCAATTTTTCATTGGCCGTGATATTATATTCGATGAGTCAAAATTTGTTCAATCAAGGCCGACAAACCAAAACACACAAATTCCCGCCAAAGTTGACAAGCCTATCGGTGATAATAAGTCAGCAGGCACGAAACACAAGATTCTTCCCGATGACCAATCGGATGCTGAGAATTCGCCAAACAAAATAAGGCGAAGTGAAAGAATAAAAAAAAAAAAAACTACCCTCAGTCGATTACAAACAGATGAGCGATACAGATTTGTGTTACTTAGCACTCACGACTGCTCAGCCGTTACCTAGTAACTATAGTGATATTTCAAACAGGGATTATAGTGACAAATGGTTAAAAGCTAAATAAAAATCAACCATGGGTTCTAGTGGAAAGAAAAGACCCCAAAATGTAAATATTATTGATTGTAAATGGGTATTCACGATAAAAATGAATGAGTTAGGAGAACCAACTCGTTACAAGGTGCGTTTAGTTGCTCGCGGTTTTACTCAAAAGTACCTTGAAGACTTTGATGAAACGTTGCAAACGTTTGTACGTATTTCTACTTTTAGATTTATATTAGCGTTTACAAATCAGCATAGCTTGCAAGTACATCACTTGGACGTCCAAACTGCGTTTTTGAACGGAGTTCTCGAGAATGACATTTACATGGAGGTGCTTGAGGGTGTTTTTTTTTAGAACCAAACCAAGTAGGTATGCAAGTTAAATAAGTCCTTGTACGATTTAAAACAAGCTTCTTGATGCTGGTACAAGCGTTTTGACCACGCTCTTAAAGAACTTGGTTTTAAAAATTCAGAGGTAGATCCTTGTTTGTATATACTTGATAAAAAAAAATGATGGTAATGTATATTTAATATTATACGTCGATGATTTGATTTTATGTACAAACCGAAATACTAATTTGAAAGACTGATTTGAATGAAATAAAACTGCTCTTGGGCATTAGAGTAAACATAACAGAAGCTACAATAACTTTGGACCAGTCAGTCTACTTGAACAATGTTTAAGCAAGTTTTCTATGAGTGATTGCAATCCGACAAAGTCACCGTTCCCATCAAAATTAGATCACTTGGCTCTTAATTCCGACACACACTTTGACGCTTCTTTCAGGAACGTCATAGGATGCCTTATGTACGCAATGCTTTGCGCACGGCCAGATATTTGCTCAGCAATCAGTATTCTGAGCAGATATCAAAGCAAAAAAAAAAATTATAATAAACTATGGAAATGCTTAAAACATCTTTTAAGATACATAAAAGGCACTATAAATTTAAAGTTGACCTACAAAAGGTGCGACTATCATCAAATAGTTCAAGGCTATGCAGATTCCCATGCAGGGCAGGCGACGAAATTGATCGTAAAAGCACAACGGGATACGTATTCCAAGTGTTTGATAACTGTGTAATGTCATGGAATACTCGCAAACAAAACACAGTCGCCGCCTCCTCAACCGAAGCTGAATATATGGCTCTTTTCGAAGCTGTGAGAGAAGCTAAATGGATAAAATCATTGCTAAATAGTATTAAAATCCAATTACCAATGCATATCCCTTTATATGAAGATAACAACAGCTGTATAAGCATTGAAAACAATCCCACTAGCCATAAAAGGTCTAAGCACATAGATATAAAATATAATTTCAAACGTGAACAAATTACTAAGAAAGTAATAAAGCTAGAGTATGTTTCCATAGAACATCAACTAGCTGATATCTTCACGAAAATGGCTGTATAAGCATTGAAAACAATCCCACTAGCCATAAAAGGTCTAAGCACATAGATATAAAATATCATTTCAAACGTGAACAAATTACTAAGAAAGTAATAAAGCTAGAGTATGTTTCCATAGAACATCAACTAGCTGATATCTTCACGAAAATGATACCATCAGGGAAATTACTACAATTAAGATCAAAGTTAAGCTTGATTGAATTTGATAATGTTTGTAATATACCTAATGATTAAAAGGTACTAAAATAATTAAAACAGAATATTGAGAGCAGAATGTATAATTTATTTCTAATAATATAAATACATATTGTGATAATTATTGCCTAATCGCATTATATAAGACTAGAATTTTTGAGGGGGACTATTGGAATAATCAAAAATCCCAGTCCACTCTTCCATTCATTCGTTCAGATTCATTCTTTTTACTTTCAATCATTCAATCGTTCATTCGTAAAAATGTCGGCCGCTAGTCGGTACTGTAAAATTAATAAAACAATTTTTCCACTGTTCACACGTTTTTCTCTGCGCCCATTCCAACAAAAATATCACGTTTTCTTGTATGGGAGCCCCCCCTAAATCCTGTTTTTAGTATTTGTTGTTATAGCAGCAACAGAAACGGGACCCTATTACTAAGACTACACTGTCCGGCTGTCTGTCCCAGGCTGTATCTCATGAACCGTGATAGCTAGGCAGTTGAAATTTTCCCAGATGATGTATTTCTGTTGCCGCTATAACAAAAAATACTAAAACAGACTAAAATAAATATTTAAGGGGGGCTCCCATACAACAAACGTCTTTTTTTTGCCGTTTTTGCTTGATTTAATAACGGATGTTGTATGGATAATGGTATAGAACCCTTCCTGCGCGAGTCTGACTCGCACTTGGCTGGTTTTTTCTACTATCGTGATGATTATTTTCCTTTCCAAATACAAACTATTTCGTATTTTTGTAGGTTTGGTCCACATTAGACCACACTATCTATATATAGACATTTTAACATGATTTATAAACATAATATGGTGCTAATTTCAGAAAAAATATGCATAAAAAAGTGTTCCCCACTTTGTGTTCCCCAAAATTACTTCACTTAAGCATTAACAAATAATATCAGGACGAAAAGTAATAAAAATCCAAAAATAACTGTTTTGAGCCTTTTACGGTCGGCGCCGGCCAACTCAATTGTTTTTTAATGGTTTTAGACTCTTGAGACTAATATCAGACTCTTAAGCATTTAACATATTAGGAAACATTTTTCAACGTACCACTTCTTCTAATTTTGATTCGCAGTTTGGAGTCAAAGGTCGGAAATCACGAATATTTACAAATTTGTTTTACCATTACTGATAAATCATAAATAATAGTGTTTTCACAATGAACAGAACATTCCCTCAAAATACGGTGAACGAATTCAAAGTCACCCTCGTCTCGACCCCTCTTCAAGTTACCTTTACGAATATTGCATTTTGTTACATGCTCAAGTCCTGTGTCTTAATAAAACATTGGTTATTTAGCACCAATTTTCTTTATCATAAAGATATGCGCCGGGAACGTCCCGATCGAACGTATTTTGTGATGAATCGCGTCCCATTATGATAGGATCAGAAAAAATCTCAAAAATCTAAATTACTGGAATTCTGGTTCGAAAAAAGGAGGCTATATGTACTTTAGGAACACAAATCAATTTGCCAACTAACATGCCAAATTTTTGCCATGGAATATTTTTTTCTGTTTAACGGAAAGAAAAAAGTGCGATTTTCGAGTAATTATATTTTCTAAACATATTAGGCAATCGGGTGTTCTCTTGTAGTATTTGAAATTATACATATTTCGGTTTGAGCAGTGAAATCGGGTCTCTGAATACACAACGTCGAATATTTCTTTCCAATTTTTTCGCCGTGTATGACCCGAAAAAAAAAGTTTCTCGCTGTTATGGTCGTAGCATTTTGGCACATTACAATATTTGTATCGCGACATTATTACCTCCATAACGTTAAAAATGATACGCGCACACATCAATTCACTGAGACAGACCGAGATCTATGCTATGTACGCGGCAACCAAGCGCGCGGTTCATTGGAACCTATGACGTGTCAAGCTTATGGCGTCAGCTCGCGACTGTTTTTAGAACTTGCACACTAAAATCGCTGCAACTTGTTTTTTATGTCTCTGTAAAACTGCATCCTTGGTCCAAAACATGAATGATACTCATTATTACAGTCAAATTATGATCATAAATTGAAAAGTCATTCACAAAAAATACACATGACAGATCACAAAAAATAATAAAATTTATGAGAAATAATAAAAATATTAACATTTGTAAATAACCTAATAATGAGGATCTGTAAAAGATCATGATTTATTTAATTGGTGGCGCTTGTCAACCTCATGGAACGTGGTTTTCACAAGGAATGTAGCTAAACGCTGCCTGTTATGTGTCTATCTGCGGTATCTACTTTAATAAATATGATTTACCCTTAAATCTTGATCTTCACAAGAGTTTAGATTATTTAGTAAAGATTTACATTGCAAAGTTTTTTTAAGATAAGCACCTCCCATCCGCTGAAACCGACAAGGTTTATCTGCGGAACGGTTTGTTTTAATAAAATTGTTAAGTCTCACATGCATGACGTGTTTCTTTATCTACTCACTTAGAAAATGTATATGAACCTCTATTCATCTTCATATCCACCCGATACAGGTAATTTTCTACATGGGGGTGATAAATAAACGATGTAACTGAAACTGCTCTACCTACAGATAATTCATGTGAACCTACTGTCCTTATAAATTAGGACCTATCATCAGCCATTTGACGCCCACTGGAGGACATAGGTTTCCCTCATGGTTTTCATAACCATTAGGGCTTTTGCCACAATCGTCAGCCATTTGACGCCCACTGCAGGACATAGGCTTCCCTCATGGTTTTCATAACCATTAGGGCTTTTGCCACAATCGCCACGCTTGGCAGGCGGGTTGCGATCGCAGTATGCAGTTAGAATCTCAGGAAGACGCTGCTGCCCGTCTCCAGGTAATTTATTTCCTTAGTCGCCTTCTATGACATCCACGGAAGGAAATGGATACTATGCCTATAGTTCTGTCTAATAAGTTCGTGTTATTTAGATTGGGTCTGGGTGCAAAACTTTTTTTAAATAAGTTATGAAATTGATAGTAGGGGGTAGGGGTTGATATTTCTGGAATTAATGATGTAGATGCTACGAATAAAAAAACCCACCACTGTCTAGATGTCGTACATGACTGATTTTAATTGACGTGTTTTAGGATTTAAAAATTAAACCTGTAGGTAGAAAGATCATTCTAGTGCACTAATAGGTATCAAAAGCATTTTACAGGAGGGTGTAAGTATAGTACTAAGTTTGCGGTCTCGTGGCTATGCGGAGATTTCTTCCAGACAATTCTTGCATTCAATGGTGAACGAAAATCTAGATTGTTGTTCCATCGAGCTGCATAGACACGCCATCTGCATTCAACGTGGTCTCCGCTCCAGACGAGCACCTTTTCAGCCGACAACTGATGGGTGTCGGTTTTTCGGCAGATGTGGCCAGCCAGTGCCACTTTAGCTATGTAACATTATATCAGCAAGAAACTTGCATCCGGCGTCCAGCAGCCTCGCGCGAAGTTTGACCACTTCTTACCAACTTTCGGCCACGCCTCGCACATTACAACTTTCAGCCGGACATGGGACGGTTTTTTGCACCACAGCCTTCCATCCATTAAAACTATTTACTCTACAGTCGTTTGTTTAGACAGTGTTTGGTTTCGCTTCCGGAAAACGTGGCTTTTTTCTCTAGCCCATCTCTTCACATGCAGACCGAGTATTGTTTACTCATAACATCTCGCACTCCGTCAAAAACTTGTAAGTAGAAAATACTCCGAGTTTGATATTTTCTTCTTTCACGTCACGAGACATCTTTTGTTGCTGCTTATTTATGCATAGTTTCAGATAAGTTTGCATGGAAAATGTTGTGTATTCCGGCATGTGTTCGTCTACACTAGTTCCATATTTATGGCACGCAAAATAAAATGTAGCTGCCTGTCGCCGCTTGATAAAAATGCAAACAGCGGTGTGCCCGCGGGCGTAGCGCCTTACTGTACCACAACGTTCAATGCTACTCATAGTAGCTATTAATATTAGCAATCCGCTAGATCAGGTGCACAGATCGGTGTAAAAACTTTCTAATATGTAAAACGAAAACGTTTCGTAATCTGGCGAGCGGCGGTTCAATGAAAATTTACGATTGACCCCGCGACCTTTCATCTGGGGTGTTAAATAAAGCCGATCGCTCGGCTGATACAGACACAGGTGGGCGTGCGGAGAGTGATGTGTAGCTGGCGCGCAGCACACCTGGCCGACAGACAGTCGCAGGTAAACATTGTAACGTGACCGGCCCACGTGCAGAACATGTGATCAATGCCACTCCAGCGTGAGTACGCGCTTCTCGGAACTCATGGGCATTGATGTTGCCTGTTACTCTCGGCTATAGGTTTCCTAGAACCGACGCACAAATTTAATGATTTCACCAGTTTTATTTTATCGAATTTCCAGAGAGGAAGCGCAGTTGCCGCGCTGAACCGGTGGGCGTGTTCTATAAAAGTATTGATTTTGTTTTTTTGTTCCCGTCTGCGGCGCGGTGGCGCGGTAGGTCGGAGCGGGAGCGAGCTAGGGCGCGCAGGATCGCTTCTAGTCTAGAGTTTCAGCGTACAACCGGCCTCGGTACTGAAATGTCGTATCTAGGGGATGAATGGAAGCGTGCTACGTCCGTGCAGCGGCGAAGGCTGTCGAAGCGACTTCCGGTTAGAGTACACCACCTAGTTTACAATTTATGATATTACGCTATGATGCTGTAATGAACGGCTTTACTTCATGCTATAAGTGCTAACGTCATGGTGGTTATATTGAACAAATTGTTGTGCAATCCCTTTACCGCGGCCGTAGTACCTAATTTGAACTCAATGGTGGGCTGAATACGAAAATAAATTTAGTTCGTTCTAATTAATTATATATTCTACGCCCACCAAATGGATAGTATTGGCGTATAACGTAACGGTACGCCTGAAACAGTATCAGTAGGTACCATTTGTTGCAGTGTGCTAGCGCCTGTAACATTCGACGGGGTGTATTTGAAAGCAGCTCTACATTATTGCTCAAGTCTTTTATCAGGCGCTGGCGGGTTGCAGACTGTGAAGCAAATATTAATATTTATCCTGTACGCTCCAAGTTGTCGAAGAGGATAGAGCCGGCGTCTTTGCTTCCGTATGTTCTTAGTTCTTTCCACGTCGGTCTTACTTCGGTACTTATACTTTTATATTTCGGCTCTCGAAGGTACCTACCTGAAAATGTCTTCTAGTGGTACACTTACATAAAGTTGTAGGTACATAATAACTAAAAGAAGACTTACCAAGCTTTATCTTTCAGCATTTTTTTTTATTGGACGTGAACAAGGTCTAATGTACGCAAATATCGTCATGCTTCGATGAAAGGCCGTCACGGCCACGGCCACGGGCTATAACAGGACGAACAAACCGATTTCCCACATTACCATAATAGTAGAGAAGGAAAGAGTTCGACGAATATTTTCACAAATATTGCTCCGAAACGAGCGATGTCGCGCCCCTCGGCCTCGGCTGGTACTCAAAAAGTTTGTGTACACACTTTTGTATATTCGGGCGATTGTGAAAATGTTTCTTGAACGTTTTTCTTCTTAGATTGAGAATTCCAATGTGTTGCCAGCGGGGTATACAATTTAAATTGCTTTATGGAGTCAAGTGAAGCATTTTTATAAAAGCTACCGTCTTGTTGATAATTGTGTTAGCTGTTAGATACCTGGTTATTAATAGTTTTACGTTGTTAACGGTGACATTTTTAAAAAACAGCACGATTCCTCTGAAACACTCTTCAAATGCGTCTCAAATAGTCCGTGTTCTAACCTGAGATTGTTAGGTTCTAATCACGATTGTTTATTAGGTAAACTTAATCATTATAATTCCCGACGTTTCGCAAACTGGTCTTTTATCTTAGCACGCCACGTATTATAACGTACGCAGGTTCTCCTAAAAAACCTCATCATGATTAAATTGCCTTTAAATAAGTTCTACTGTACCCTCGTGCGACTGTGGAACAAATTTTCCGAGAGACGAGTCACACTTAACAGACAATAAGTACCACGAGGAATAATAAAACTAATCGAGGGGAATAGCTCATTTTGCGCTAACAATGAGATCATTCAAGCGCACGGCAATCGATGAAAGCATCGCCCTCGGTAGGTAATTTTTGCCATAATGGGTTTTCATATGAAGCTTTCAGGTACGGCTGCGTATACGTTTAATGAAAGTTTACCAACCCGTTGTGGGTGCATTGTCATAGAGGGAAAATGTTGTGTGTTCCGGGCCTGATTGTGATACGAGCCAAGCCGGATGAATGTTGCGGAGGCATTCAGTTTTGATGTTCCAGTTTTTCATTAGAGGGCTTTAAAAACTGTGAAAGAGTTACACAAAGAATCGCAAGTATTCTCCATTTAAAATATGAATAGCAATTTTCTATATGTGAAGAGTAGTTTCCGAACTCCGGTAGGTAAAGACGTTGTTTCTTAGGGTTCCGTACCCTAAGAGTGTCAACGAAACCTATTAATATGCCTGCGAACGTCTGTCTGTCTGTCTGACCTACAAACGGTTCAATCTTTTGGACCATAATAGGTAGCCAGTTGTAACTTTCACATGTGACATTATGGCAGATTGCTTAAAAAATATTAAACATTACAAAAACCGGCCAAGTGCGAGTCGGACGCGCGCACGAAGGGTTCCGTACCATTATCTATACAACATTAGACACAAAGATAAAAAAAACAGCAAAAAAATCACGTTTGTTGTATATTATATTATTTAATTATATTATTTTGTTTTTAATATTTGTTGTTATAGCGGCAACAAAAATACATAATCTGTGAAAATTTCGACTCTCTAGCTATCACGGTTCTTGAGATACAGCCTGGTGACAGACAGACGACGGACGGACGGACAGACAGACAGCGAAGTCTTAGTAATAGGGTCCCGTTTTTACCCTTTGGGTACGGAACCCTAAAAAAGGGAAAAATGTGGAGTTAACGAGCTCGCTGCATTCAATTCATTCTAGTAACAAAAGGAGCGTTAGCATAACAAGACAATTGAAACACTGAAAAAAAAAGGGAATGTTCGATTTCTCGAACTAAAACTTGCTCGCCCGCAGTCAGAGACGAGCAACCGACGACCCGAGGTCCGTCTCTACTCAACATGATTAAGCTCTGCGAATCAGAGCGAAACCTGGTCAGACTCTTCCGAAACAAAAACTGAGTAAGTGAATCCAGAATTAAGTGAACAATGTTCGATTTTAGTAATATTTTACGAATTAGTCACATACTATTTGACCCCCGAAAAAGTAAGTTCTGTGGTACCTAGTTTCCTATTTTTGTCAGACTAGTACATATATTTTATGTTTGAACGGAACCAATGGCGCGCGAGACTGAATAGTTTTTTTTGAATGGCTTTCCTAGTTTGTAAACGTTCGACCGACGGTTCGAGACAAGTCCATTATACTTTAGGCGTTTTGTAACGTGCGCAGCAATTCGTGTGTATAATTTCAATTTCGCTCGAATGGGAAAAATGAAACCGTAGAGTCGAGCGGCGAATTGAACGCTGCAAAATTGTTGCGAAACAATCTGCTGTTTGCTGTAACCATCGAGGTATTAATGAACCACTACATCATATTGTACCTTATCGTCTAGGTACCTGTCAAATGAATAATATCTAAACGGCGTTACCGAGCGCAACAAAATTCAGGTCGACGGCTAGAATTAAAACGAGCGCTTTTAAAAATTTAAACTAAACCATTTGTAGTGCAGATACCCTCATTGAAATTGTGACAAGACAATAGCCGTCGCAATTAGTGGAATGAAATGGCTATCGCAGGAGGGCTGAACAAACGTCGCGCAGACAAAAGAATTGTGGATTGACGTTCTAGGGCGGTCTTTCATTCTTCCAAATGAGCAAGCTATACTAACATCAGCAACGTTTTATTGAAATAACGCAAAACCTGAAAATCACTTCTTCGGCCTCGACAATTAAACCATTTCTACTAAGAAAAAGTTTAAAATTCTTAATTGTACTTATCTTTTAATTTTTTCATACAAGTCGACTCCATCAAGTTTCAAGATTGTATGAAATAATTATAATACCTTAATAACTTTGACACAACACAATCACTTGTCTTGGTCCCAAACTAGGATACCGTCTGTCATGGTAACTAGGCAAGAGCATCACAAACATGAAAATACGCCCAGACTGATGCCATTTCTCATAATCAAGTGGGGCCGCTTTATATGGGAATCGAACCCGAATAAAAAAATAAACTGAGAATTTTAAAATTTTGGTTTTTTCAAGTTAACCATCACCCATTTGTCGATACAGTAAAAATAGTTTCATGTTTTGCGTTTTTCAATAACAGGCAACCGACGCCACGGTGGCCGACACAACATAAAAAATACTTGAAATAACAAACGTAAGCTTTCGCTTTCAATATTTAGGCTGGCAAATTTTCCTAAAAAAACCTTTATTGCCATTGTATGAACTTCTACAATATGATCTCTTAAGATATTTTCTTAATCAACTTTAGATATTATTAGCACATTTCGAGCTATAAAAAAATATTTAGATAGCAAATTGAATCGCGGGTTCGATTCCCGCTGGGGGCCGCCATAAATATGTACAAATTGCCTCAGTTTGGGTGTATTTCCATGTTTGTGATATTCTTGTCTGGTTACCAGAGCATAGGGTATCCTAGTTTGGGACCAGGACAAGTGATTTGGTTGTGTGGAAGTTATTTATTTAATTATTTCTTACTACCTGACCCGGCAAACGTGGTTTTGAAATATTAATTAGCCTACGTACGACCTATTCTCAGACCTACCAAATATCATCATCATCATCATCATCATCATCAGCCATTTGACACCCACTGCAGGACATAGGCCTTCTTCGTGGTTTTCATGACTATGAGGGGTTTTGCCTTAACCTCCTCAGTCCTGACCTTGAAAATAACAATGGTTTTCAATTGTTATTTTCAAGGTCAGGACTGAGGAGGATAATCGCCACGCTTGGCAGGCGGGTTGGCGATCGCAGTATACCAAATTTACACAAAAAATTTCATAAAAATCGGTGAAGCCGTTTCGGAGGAGTTCGATAAAAACACTGTGACACGAGATTTTTATATATAGATGTCGCAGTTTCTGCGCTACACTGACTTTGAGTTAATCGCTGGTAGGCAAAATTCGGGCACGTATTTGTATTCAGTTGTCTCTAATAGTCTTTTGACTACGAGTATCTTATATATAGAAGATAGTTTAATCTCCTTCGTCGTTTGTGAAACTGATTATTTTTGCTGTAATTTTCGTCGAAATATTTTACCTTACGATATCAACCACAGGGTGTTACAAGACCGTGCTATTATTATTTAATATTGATTTCCTCAAAGCAATCCCATAGTGTGGGTGTGACAGTTAGAATTGGTCCTTCCATGCAAAATATTGTTTGTCAAATATTATGTCAAGTATAATAAAATAAACAAGATATTGTTTGTCAAATATAAACTGTCGGTAGGCTTGTCTAGCGGTCAACACTTGTCTTTCCTAAATCTGTAGGTTTACGTATTTATTTATTGTATTAATTATTTATTTATTATTATGTATTTCTATAATATTTCCCCTCTATTATATTTTATACATCTAGGTCTAAATAAGTAATTAGTAAGAATATTTATTTTTTTTACGAGTAAGTTGCAATACTAATATTAATGTTTTCGTCATAACTTAGGTTAGCTGGTAGATAATGCTAAGTAGCATTAAGCTCGCCCATGTGCAAAACTGTGGGTTTAAATGCAATGAAGGATTTTAATAATAATAATAATAATAATAACAATAACACTTCTAACTACTGAAACGGAGGCAGTGGGTTCGATTCCAGCTGGATGTCGCCCTGTTTGTAATGGCCTCAAACTGGATGATTTTCCGTGTTTGTTACGTAACTACTTGGTTACCATAGCACAGACTATCCTAGTGAACAGCAAAAATAATTGTGTTGTGTGTTTATTATTATTATTATTATGTAAAATCCTGTGAAACGTAACTATCGCTGGTTTTACTTAATTAATTATGTTTTCAGCGGTGGGCACGGGCTTATTAATATTTAAGGAATCACAGAAGATCACTGTGACTATTTACAATATAATTCAGTATAAACCTCGTAAATATAAATACCTATTTGCGATAAAATGTTACGAGAGAAAAGAGTTACGACGAAAGAAATCAATTAAGAAAATACTATGTTACCATGTGAAGTGTTATTTAAACATACTTACCTCCATATTTACGAGAGTGTCATGGGGTCTGTGAAATGAATATGAAAAACTCAGTATGAGCTAAATAAGTATGTGCAGTCGACAACATGTCGACTTTTTACCCGAACATAAGAACGTAAGATTTTTGGTTTTTATTAATATCTTTGGGATATTAATGCAGTAGCCAGCTGGCACGCATATCGCCGGTAGCGGCTGGATGAGACAAAAAGAAGTAGCATGCCATGAGGAAGACCAATGTCTAGCAGTGGACGAATGTAAGCTGATGGATTGGAGTGGAATACAATAATGAGAGACGTTAGCAGTCGCACTGTGATGACCTTTCTGCAGTACAGCCAGAGCCGTTTCCGCCGAAGGATCGCGAGTAAATAGATAGATAGATAGAGAACACTTTATTGTACATAAAATTGGAAATTACACAGATATTTCTTAACCTAAGAGTACAGATGGCGGCCTTATCACTTAAAGTGATCTCTTCCAGAAAAACTTTGAATGGACTGGACCAATACATTGGAGAAGGGAAGTTATACTAATCGAAGCTATTTATTAGGTAAACTTAATTATCTTAATTCCCGACGGTCCAGCAACGTCGCAGTTGCCGTGGTCACGGGTACACTGAATGTTTAACCAACTATGTATGAGCAGCTGGAGTTCTTAACAAATACCGACGCGAGTAAAGTCAACAGTTAAAATTTTGAACCAAAAGTATCGATTTCTAACTAAATACTTTTCCTGTGATTTCAACCTCTTGAAAGTAAATTTGAAAACATTTTTGAACCACTTTGATTGTAACTAGAAAAATAATAAAAGAGGAAGGGGAACAAAAATCGTTACAAAACTTACTAAATATCAACGGGGCCTCTCGGTTCCACAATTTCGATATCATCATCATCATCATCATCATCATCAGCCATTTGACGCCCATTGCAGGACACAGGCCTCCTTCGTGGTTTTCATAACCATGAGGAGTTTTGCCATAATCGCCACGCTTGGCAGGCGGTTTGGCGATCGCACTATGCGGTTGGAATCTCAGGAAGACACTGCTGCCCGTCTCCTGGTAACTGATTTCTTTAGTCGCCTTCTACGACATCCACGGAAGGAAATGGAGTGACGCTATTCCTAATCCGGCGCCACACGGACGATATACTAAACTTTACGATATACTAAACTGTAATTTCGATATACTAAACTGTATACTTGAAAAGACTAAGTTTGGAGTTTTTTTGTCCATCTTTTCTCAAAAATGATCTAGATTTTGAAATGAAAACCTAGTATATTTTGTAACGTTTATTAAGTTGCAGTTTCTGTGTTACTTTAAATAAAAACATTTTGATTTTATATCATTTTTGGAATACTGTGTTTCCAAGATGGCTCTTCAAAATGTGCAGTGGGCGGGGGGCTGAAACGTCATCATTTAGAGCAGAACTCTGCCTCGAAGCTAGAGTGCTCTCCTAGAGCGTCCTCCGACTTGCCTACGTGACGGAGAACAGTTTCCGTTTGCATATGAGCATTATTATATGAACACAGGAAACTTAGAGGCGACATCACTCTAAGCGACGGCCAGAGGTTGCACTTAGTGCAGAGCGTAGAAATTCTTCCAAATTTCCATCACACAAACTCAAATGTAGTGTAGAGTCCATTGCTTATTTTGTTTAAGTATCACTATCGTGTTTCAATACAATTCATGTGTTTGTGTGTGTGTGTGTGTGTGTGTGTGTGTATGTGTGTGTGTGTGTGTGTGTGTGTGTGTGTTTGTGTGTGTATGCGTGCGTGCGTGCGTGAGTGCGTGCGTGCGTGCGTGCGTGCGTGCGTGCGTGTGTGCGTGCGTGCGTGCGTGCGTGCGTGCGTGCATGCGTGCGTGTGTGTGTGTGTGTGTGTAAGAATGAAGAGAAAGACTAGACTTCAAGTTTTACCCTTTATAGTTTCTATAACCTGCTGTTTGAAAGTTTCTTGAGACACATGAAATATATCAGTGTCTGAGAATAATTCATTGTATGTTTGAGGCAAGCGACAGCTTATAGAATTTTGAGCATAGTTGGACAAAAGGAATGTGGAAGATACTATGCATGTCATGCGAGTAGATGGGGCTCGTAGTGATAGTGAGTTCAATTCTACGAAAAATTTAGAGTAAAATGACTATATCTTTTGATTGCATTGATATAGAAGCTTAAATTGTTTTAAGCATTTATAGGCTAAAGGCTTACCACCGGTTTTTTGTACATGAACAATATGTCAACTACTATTAACAACAGTTTCTTTTTTATGCTTTTTGGCTAACTGACAGCTGTTAACATTAGAATTACGGATTGTTAGTGTACGAGAAACATGGCGTTAGTATTCCATACTAGGTGCTATTCGATACCATTTATTTTTTATTGCTCCGCCCGCCCGTTCCTGAGATAACATAACAGACGTACGAATGGATGGAAAACAAAGTGGTTTTATATAATGATTTCAAAGGGTCTCATAAAAGTTTTTCACTTTAAATTTCTTTTATTAAGAAAATGGTCTTAGTGTCTCCTCGACACTGGTAAAGTAGAGTATAACTTCTACACGTTACTACGGCGGTAACACCGTTGTCCCGCCTACAAGCAACTGTAACGACCAACTCACTGTTTGCGTCGATTGAATTGTACTGCGCCGCACTGAACCGCCCAACTGAGCCTGTGTTAATTAAAGTCTGGAGCGAGTAAAGATTTTAACTATAACAAGGCGTACTGCATACAATACATACAGCCTAGTTAAAAGCCACTATTACGATACTTCTTCAGTATCTTCCAAATTTTTCATGTTTGTGATGTCCTTTTCTGGTTACCATAGCGCAGGGTATCCTAGTTTGGGACCAGGACGAGTGATTATATTGTGTGGAAGTTATTATTTATATTTTTTACCTAGGCTATCATGTCCTGTCCTGCCCTCAATCATGCATAAACGGCAGCACGAATATGGGTGTATTGATTTTGATTTTGACTCGCAGATAAATAATTACTAGAATATTCTATAACTAGAAAGGCATATGTATATCGAGATTAGTATTAGTACAGTCGACCTCACATCACATACATTTTACACACGTGCACTCTACTCAGGTTAATGTATGTCAACTGTAATACTACGGCGATGACACTTATATAAGTCCTTAACATCGTGGGGAACCCCAAATCTTTATAATACATCCTACCTATAAGATAAGATAAGAATATTCTTTATTGCACACGAGAAGTGAGACATAAAATATGAAAGTTACTATGAAAAAGTGCGGCCTTATACTTATGTTTATGGTTGTTGTCGTATAAGTCAAATGTCAAATGTATTTTCGACGAAACCTGGCATGCTATACAACTTCACATGATACAGTTTATATCGATAGATATAACGATTCCAGCAATAAAATCGACTGTCACGGTGCTAAACAGTGAATCGGACGTGTTACAGAAGCGGTAACTCAGCGCGACGCACGAAATAACGGCGGAGTAATTCGTTTTTGATGTCTGCCGCGTAAAATATCGCGCGCTAATCAAAATATATTGCCACATCCTTTTATAGGAGTTCACGCTTTTGTTGTGCGCCACTCGGTAACTAAGTAAAGAAGACATAATGACGGTTTCAATGGCCTATAACTTTAGCGTTCATTAGAAGTGTTCGGAATACCTATCTTGTATTTCCATAACAGATAAAGTGTGCGCTTAAAGTTCAAAGTAATGAAAAGCGTAATGCGTCGTCTCGTAACGTATTATTGCGCCCCGTAGAGCCTTAATTGATCAAGTTAGTATCATCTACAAATCAACTGCAGACGAAATAGTGCACATGCAGTGTCGAGTTCAAAGTTAGATCGGCTGACGTGCATCCCCGCCCCGCGCGCCCCCGCCGCCCCCGCGTTCCCTTCCGGACTATTTTCGCGCAGTCTCGTAACGATTCCCGTGGCAGCGCCCCTGGCGGCGGACTCGGGCAACGTTTGACAGGCGGCTAAAATGGCCGCGTGATTCACATACGCGCCTCGCCACGCCGACACGCTATTACGCACGTTACGCGACGTCACAACTTTTTACCGGCTTATTAGAGTATGTTTATAGTGTTTTTATACTGAAAACGTAGGCGGTTCGTGCTTTAGAACGTTCTAGATGGCTCTGCATCTCGAGACTGCGCTGCAGAGGAAGCTCAACTTCAAGATGAGCACGGTAAGTGCAGCTATCGATCCGTACCCGCGTGGTGGAACATATGGTCGCTACGCCGTCGCGTAGCACTCTCGTAGACGCTCGAGCCTACGACATTTTCGTAGCGACTTTTATTTAACGCTCGTACTTGTTTGCGGAAGTGAATTGTTTACTTTCGCTGCTCTATAAATAAATTGCACTTGTATGATTGTTTGTTATTAGTGGACTTTACTGGAGTGTAGTCTGCTTATAGACATGTACTTATGTTTAGAAGTCTTTTTCAGTAAACAGGATTTGGCGTCATGAGATTATGTAGAGTTTAGGCTAAGGAAATATATATGCATAACGTGTATGTAGGTATCTAACTACAGACATTCACAATGTAAGGTAACGGGGGACTTATCACTACGACGAGAAACTCTTATTGCGTACGGCATAAGCGCGAGTTCGGAAGAACAATCTGCTTAATGATGATCCTGACTAAACCTGCTTAAACGACCATTATTATGACGTCAATCTTCCCTTCGAATATCGGTTTAGCAAGTCGCTCAAAGTAGGTAAAATCCTCTCGAATGACAGATTAAAAAGTACCTTCCTTATCCGTAACTTCCATTTAAGTTAAGAAACATACGTAATAACATAGTACATTCAGCTGATTAGTACCTCAATATATTTTGTTTCATACTCACTCTTATTGCCCGCATTTTAGAAGTTACTCTGTTAAGTTCTCGATGATTTTGGGAGTACTAAGCGCCGAGCTCACATACCAAACGCCGCAAGCGATGAAGTTGAGATATAAGCGGTTATAAAGTTATTAATCCGTATGGGGAAATTAATTGAAATAATTTTTTCTGTACGTTTTGGATATTTCCTGAAAATTTGAGCGACGACGGTGATAAGACGGGTAATTTTTTAGAACATACCTTTTAAAATGCCGTTTTGTGCCGCTACCTGATGTGAACTGAAAGCTATTTCAAAGAATTGCTATTCTAGATCTACCTAACAATTTGGAATATCTAGATATGAGAGAAAACAATTACGCAAGTATAATTAAATACCTTTAAATGTACGTTAAATTATTTATATCGCGTCTAGTCACACTGGACTTTGCGGAAGAGCCACTTTGTGGGGCTTTGAGTATGCTAATTGTTATTTTCTAAAATAAATTATACTATAATTTGTTCACGAGCGAAGTCGTGCAGCATTTGCATAGGCAAAAATGAAGTTCAAACGGGATTATATAAATTAAAAAAATTTGGTAAAAAATAAAAACCGACTTCTAAATACTACAGCACTAAAAAGTTAGAAATAATTTAAAACAATACGTTTCAATTAGAAGTATGTGTACATGTAGGTATTGTAGAAGTACGAGTATAATTTGTAGTCGGTGCCCAAAATATATTTCCGGGCACCGACTACAAATTATACTTCTACAATACCTACATGTATACATACTTGTAATTTAAAGGTATTCTTTTAAATTATTTCTAACTTTTTAGTGCTGTAGTATTTTGAAGTGAGTTTTTTATTTTTTACTTAATTTTTTTTAATTTTCAATTTTTAGTGGGGGAGCGGGAGAAATAAAAACAAGTCCCTGATAACCATAATTTACCCTACTTAATTCGTTGCTTTAAAATTTGAAGTTCTCTATTTTCATCTTCGAAAGTCTTCACCTTATGTTCACCAGAACATCACTAAATTACCTCGGGACTACTTTTACGCTATTTCATGAAACATACGGATATTACTAAAGGATGGGCCCCATTAGGCCTTATTTACTGCTGTCCATTGAAGAGTTCCGTTCTCCATCTCTGAAAGTCTTCATCAGATCTTCACCAAATTCAATTGGGACCAATGGGACATTATATCTTTTCGAACAAAAAAGAATTGTTGAAATCTGTTAAAATTTGACGGAGTTATGCAAGAACATAGCCAAATAATAAAAAAAAACATACGCGTTAAATTGATAACCTCCTCCTTTTTTGAAGTCGGTTAATAAAGCGACGTACTGCACGCCGAAATCTGTTGATTTTATTTATCACTCTAGTTGTTTCTACACTCGTAAAATTCAATGCGAGTAAAATTAGTAGTTTCACAGAAAATGTATAGTATTATTTGTATTAACCTAGATTACCCACTTTTTTACTTTTTTATTATTCAAATCTCAAAGTAAAAAAATTTATTCACTATAAAAACAAAATGTTTACTTAATGAACGTCAAAGCTGTTAGCTTCATAATTAATAGTTTACGCGGAGAAGACGCTAACAAAGAAACTTCACATTTATTCTTTTCAAAACAGGTTTGTTTCATTAACCAATTTTTCAACTTAAAGTTGCACTACACTAGATGCAATCATCCCCGTTAACATTATTTAAATACCACACATTTTTGTCTTCCAAATAATCCTTAATGTTATAACAGGATTTTCTGCACAGAGTATGCTTAATACTTTTTTTAAACCGCGTTGCTGGTAACTTTAATATACCTCGAGGAATTTTATTGTAGAACCGTATACAATGCCCCATAATGGATGTATTAACTTTTGTCTCGTGGAAATGACAATTTATGTTTATTCCTAGTATAAATATTATGATGGGTACTAATATTCTCGAAATTGCTGATATTTTTTCTTACCTTCATTATATTTTCATAAATGTCTATTGGCTACATATTCTGTGAAAACATCTGGCTGCCTATAACGTACGAACCAGAAGAAAAAGTCCTTTACGTGTCAGACAGACAGACAGATTCATTGTATTGAACCGTATTAACAACGAAAATGTACTCTAATAGTTTTTTTAAATTTAGTTATTCAACAGTTATTGTGGCTACGCGGCTAGTATTAAAAAATTTGGAAATTCACAACCCATTGAAGTCCATCACATGAAATGTGACGACATAATAATTGATAGCGATAGACAAACCTCATAAGCAGCCTATATACGTCCCACTGTAGGGCACAGGCCTACTCTTAGGGAGAGAGTATGGGCTTAATCACCACGCGTGCCCACCGCGGATTGGCGATTTAAAGCGCTGAGGTATGTGAATAGCTAAGACACTCAGGTTTCCTCACGATGTTTTCCTTCACCTTTAGCGAGTAGTATTGCTACTATAACAAATGTTCATTATCGCTTATTTTTAAAAGTTTCTTAACAAAAAGTAGTTTGGTTAAAAGCCTTTACAGTTTAGCCAAGTAATTAAAAACAGTCTAGTACTAGGTGATTCAATCATAACTTTTGTGAATAGCCGCTCAGCGGAGGGACAATGTCTGACCTTTTCAAATTTAAGAACCTGGGTGACCGAGCTTAGCTCGTTAACTTTTTTGTTTTGTTTAGATAAACTCTATATAAGTACATACTTACTGTACATACAGAAGAATGCAAAAGCCGCTTCCAAGCGAGCGCTCTGCTTTCTCTCGTGATAATAATGTGGATAATAATGTAAATTTGTTGGAGAACTTTCGGACTATAAATAAAAAAATTGTAAAAAAAAACTGACTTCGAAACACTAAGAAACAGAAATAATTTAAATAATTAGAAGTATGTATACATGTAGGTATTGTAGAAGTATAAATTGCAGTCGGTGCCCAAAATATATGTGCTAGTTATGAAACTTTTTAGTGCTGTTGTGTTTCGAAGTCGGTTTTTATTTTTCAGTTTTTAGTGGGGGAGCTGGTGAAAACTAAATAAGTCCCTTATAACCATAATTTACCCTACTCAATTCATTGCTTTAAAATTTGACGTTCTCAATTTCCATCTTCGAAAGTCTTCACCAGAATATCAGCAAATTAACTTAGGACTACTTTTACGCTATTTTATGAAACATACAAATATTACTAAAGCATGGGCCCCATTAGGCTTTATTTACTGCTGTCCATTGAAGAGTTCCGTTCTCCATCTCTAAATTTTCATAAGAAGATCTTATGAAAATTTATGATCTTACCAAATAAAAATGGGACGAATGGGACGTTATATCTATTCGAACAAAAAAAGAATTGTCGAAATCGGTTAAGATTTGATGGAGTTATGCGAAAACAAAGCAAAAAAATATATATACGCGTCGAATTGATAAACTCCTCCTTTTTGAAGTAGGTTAAAAAATAAAATACAAATTCGCAATTTCTCTGATACTTGTTATATTAAAATAACTAGGGTCTGATGGACTATACTTAAAATGCGTCATGAATTTCAAAAAATTTAATTAGAAGTAGCGTAGCTACAATAGCTCAATGGAATTTAGCCAACTGCCCACGTAATTAAAAGTAGGAGCCTATCTTAAGGAAGAACCCCCCGTTCGGACATTACTGCGATTTTCAGGTTGATCTATAATTCAGTGAGTGGTACATTTTGTAGACACTGGCCCAACAAGGGCCTCTGGCCACAAATAAAGCCTGGGGAAAAAGGTTTAGGACGCGGTACAGGAATGTTTAATTTGGAACCGAATGTAAGTTTTGAACTGGAACCGAATCTAAGTTTCACGCGGCGGTGACTCCGCAGGCAAGTATCACAAATAACAGCCCGGCCGCGCACTACATTACATTAGGTACATTTTAACTCACGTCTGTATCCCGGATGGCGTAGGCAGAGAACAGGGTTTGCCACTTGCCATGATCCTGACATACCTCTTTATTAGCAAAGGGCATTTGGGCCGGTTTCGTAGCCCCGGCTGTATCGCTCGTAGCCCCGGCTGCCTGAGTGATCTTAAACGATCACGAAGGTTAAGCAACACAGGGCGCGTTCAGTGCATGGATGGGTCGCCGTCTATGCCTAACGCATTTTTCCGAGCGGTTCCGTGCTTCGCAAGGCACGTTAAGCTGTTGGTGCCGGCTGCCGTCGATAGATGGCAGTCGTTAAGCCAAGTCAGAGGCCTTAGGGCGGCTTGACAACTTCTGACAGTAGACGAGCCACTAGTCTACAAGCATCCACCAATCCGGACTTGGCCCCCGTGCTGGAGTATGGCCTATACCTTCCTCAGGGAAGAGACCCGTGCCCCTCGGTGGGGACATAATGGGTTGATGATGATGAAGATAAAAAGTATCCGAAACCGGCGTGCGTGCATGCAAGCTCCATATTCTCGACGCTAATTTAGTGAACTTGCGTTGGAAATGAGTGCGGTTATTTAGTAATATTCAGCTTTATTATTCCACCAAAATACCCTTCAGGCGTAGTTTTAAGCAGGTTTAAAACTGAATTTATCTTTTATAATAAAGGAAACTTTGTTATTTAAATTTACAACATATATTTAAACTATCCTGTAGTTGATTTATTTCGTGCCCCTTATGCGCTACATCTCTGCTAATCCCCTCGATTCATTCGTATGCGTGCCATTTTAGACGAGCAATTTTGAGACTCAATTAATTTAATATTAACACATTAATTTGGGGCTAGAGAAGGTCGGTGGCCTCAGTCTTAGCTTGGCATGTTACCCCACATAGACTAGTTTACCCTTAAGCAGAAAGTTTCGGACAGTCTACATTTTTTGATACCCAAAAATTACTTCACTCAAACATAAGCAATCAAAATCAGGACGAGAAGTAATAAAAATTAAAACAAACTGGTTCTCCGTTTATTTATAGATAATCTTGTACAGGGTGTAACAAAATCCCCACATAGATATGTCCAAATGTGGGGAAATATCGATCATCATCATCATCATCATCAGCCATTTGACGCCCACTGCAGGACATAGGCCTCCCTCATGGTTGTCCCTAACCATGAAGGGTTTTACCATAATCGCCACGCTTGACAGGCGAGTTGGCGATCGCAGTATGCGGTTTGAATTTCAGGAAAACGCTGCTGCCCGTCTCCTGGTAATGTTTTTCCTTAGTCGCCTTCTATGACATCCACGGAAGGAAATGGAGTGACGCTATTCTTAATCCGGCGCCACACAATATCGATCGCGATCGTGAAAAAAATATTAGCTGTTCTTATGCAGCTTATATACGTCCCACTGTAGGGCACAGGCCTTCTCTCAGAGAGAGAGAGAGTATGGGCTTAATCATCACGCGTGCCCAAGCGCTGAGGTGTGCGAACACCTCAGACACTCAGGTTTCCTCAAGATGTTTTCCTTCACCATTAGCGAGTGGTGTTTCTACTATAACTTCACAAATATACGTAACTTAGAAAACAAAGTCATTGGTAGGTACATGCCGGGATTCAAACCCACGACCTCCCGAATGAGAAGCCAGCGTTCCATCACTCCGCTACCACCGCTCTTCCATATATTATTGCAGCTGTTCCATATATTTCAATAATGCAGGTAGAACGGATGATATTTTTTTCGTGATTTAAAAGATTGCCTTATAGTAAAAGTTGCTCGTATTGATGAGGGGAACCTCCATTTTTTATATATTTGGTGATTTTGTTACACCCTGTATATGTTTCGGGGCACAGAGGTGACTTTTCAAGATTCTGTTAAGGCAAGGGTTACGTTACGCGGCATTACCTCAGCAAAGTGATGACTTTAGCGCGGAGGTATGTCAACTACACCTCAGACACTCAGATTACCTCACTGCTACTTGCCTGAATAATTATAACAAAAATCCATATTACCTAAGGTCAGCGCAGTGCCTCCGAAGTGGTACACGCGAGGGACGTGTTTACAAGTCTGATCAGTACTCTCCGTCCACACTTTCTCTAGTCCTGGGTAGGGGTTGTAATATTCTCCGATTTTTACTATTCGAATATTTCAAACCCAATTATTCGAATATTCGAACAAATCAAATTTTTTTAATATTTACAATTTTATGAAGAAAAATATTTAATTATTTCCTCCTAAGATCATACATTTGTAGTTTTCGAAAGGCCTCACTAAACATAGTATAATTTTACTTCGTAAAAATAAAATAATATAACCTTTAACTGAAACTTTTCAAGTGTTGAATAACACTGTTGCGACTAGCAGCGTTTGTGGACTAAGAAAAACCCTTTAACTGCGATGAAACCTAATCAAACCGATGAAACCTAAACGCATAAGCAGCCTATATACGTCCCACTGTAGGGCACAGGCCTTCTCTCAGGGAGAGAGTATGGGCTTAATCACCACGCGTGCCCACCGCGGATTGGCGATTTCAAGCGCTGAGGTATATGAATAGCTCAGACACTCAGGTATCCTTACGATGTTTTCCTTCACCGTTAGCGAGTGCTATTGCTACTATAACTTCACAAATGTACATAACTTAGAAAACAAAGTCATAGGTACATGCCCGCTCTGGGAATCGAACCTGGGTCTCCCGCTTCCGAGTCCAATGTTCTACCCACTAGGCTAACACCGCTTCTTCTGAAACCTAAACGCGTAACAAGAATATTCATCTTGGGAGTTATTTAAATAAAATCGGCTACTTCAACCTGGTCGTACGTATGTGCTGTTTGTACGACGATATCAAAATTGGAATATCTATGCTTATATCAATGTCTTTGGTAGCAGTTTATCTCGTTTTGAAACCCAGATCTTCAGGTATCTCTCCGCTAACAATCTAGCTTGATTTTTAAGTTTTAACCTTGCTTTTTATTTTTTTATTATCCTGCATGGTTTAGTTCTAGAATTAGATTAGATTAAGTTTTGTAAATTTGAACACCACAACCATCACATGCTATCGACACATGTTTTGGCGAAGCAACTAAGCATATTAATATTAAGTGTATTATTTAGTAACTGCATAGTGGCTTCGCTGTTTTGTGTCGCTAATAAATAAAATAAATAAATAAAACCTGGGCTTCTTTGAAACCGTTACAACGATGCCATATTTGATAAAAAAGTGCCAGAAAATCATGAATTGATAAGTTTTTTAAATTCATACCGGTGCTGGCTGTAGTATTGAAAATAGTTCGAAAACAGAAATTTTATTAAATATACGAAATATTAAATAAAATCGAGTAGGTACTAAAGTTCAAAATATTTGAATAGTAAAACAGGCGAATATTCGAATAAAACGAATATTCGAAGTCCAAGCCTTAGTCCTGGGCCACAGTGCAAGCTTAGCATTAGGTTTTATTGGTTGTCTGTAAATCCTGCCCACCCGTGCACACGTAAAGGGGCGCACTCATGTGGAACCTAACGGAAGGGTCGGTACAGTCCTTACCTTTATTAAATTATACTTTCTCAACTAGAATTCCCACGACCCTTTTTACATTACATAGCGCAAACCAATGTTACCTTTTAGATAACACTTTTGAGTAGAGATTCGGAAACACAGACTGAACAATATACGAAAATAAATCTCATCTCAAACCATTCGAAATCGCTACGCAGAGATTTATATAACTTTTTTCCGTGAAACATTGTAAAGTATTTTTAGTATTCAATGGCCTATGCCTCCAACAAAAGAACGCAACACACATAAATCACTTGTTCTTTTTCCTTATGAAATGTTACCGAAGAATGGAAAAAGATTTTCCTTCATGTTTCTCCTTCACTCCACCACTGACGCAACTTCCACTACTTTTAGATACTAATACTGTTAATGTTATTCTACTTTATACAAAGTCGACCTTTGATTTAACCTCAAAGTAATTTTGTTAAGTAAAGAACGCCTAGCTTCCCTTGATCATGAAGCAAAGCAAACTCGCTATTGATAAAAGCTCCAGCTCATTAATTCAGCCGGAACAACGCAAACATTATTGAAGCAATCTCATTGGCTGTGTAACTCGCCCAAATCTGAAACACACATTTCGTAAAACGTCTCGATAAGCGGCTTAGATGTTAAATAACGTGGAGTGAGTGCGAACTCGCCGTGTGTGCTGTTTTACGTACCTAAGGTTTTAACGCCTATCGTTCAAGTTTGGTAGGCATTCCGCAAGCAAGCCGATTAGTTACAAAGTCGGTGGCTCCGAGAGGCAGTGTTCAGGCACTTGTTTGTTGCTGTTAATGAGCAGCGTCTGACAACTTGGGCCTTCTCTTCTCAATTAAGACAGAAAACAAGGACAATCTTCGCCTTGGTTTGACATTTGCCTGCGTCGCCAAAGAAGCTTGTTTCGGTCGGCGCCGACCCGGCACGGCTTTGATTAAAGGAAATAGAGGAGTCAGCTGCAATGCGCATTAATATCGCGAAATAGAGCCTCCGTGCAGTTAACCAAGACTCTTGTTTACAGTATTCTTCTTTTGTTGTAAACACGACTCAATGAAACTAAGAATAGCTTCTTTAGCAAAGTAACAGACATGCAACAAACGGTGCTGCTTTTAACTATTTGCTGCAAAGATATTGTAAACAGTCTGAGTAAAGCATCGCTCAGTGCTTTCCCAACAAGTTTTTAGTGTTTGTTTTATTATGGTACTTAGTGCTCATAAGACTATCGGGTAGGCACTTGTGTGGTCTATTCGTTGAGGTCTACAACCTCTTTACACGTGCAAAACCGCCTCCGCCGCTCCTTCTAACGGCACTTAACGTTTGTAAAATCCGCAAACGAATGCCTATTATGTGTGTCTATAAATAGTTAGCGCGTATCACAATAACGTTTTGTTTTCCTTTACTTTCTCATAAATATATATTGAATATAGGCTTGGTTGTGCGGTTATTTTGTTTTGTTACTTATTTTGACTCACTCTATCGGTGATAAGTAACTTTTTTTACGGTAAGGGTAGCCTACCTATTGGTTAATGTTATATTTGACTTTTACCGTACATACAATATCTATAGCAGTTGTTCAGAAATAAAGTTATCGTACTTTCTAATCCTTATTTTATGATTTTTACACAGTTGCAAAATGTAGAGAGAGCCGAGCCATTCCGAGAAATACGTGCAATGTACTTTGTGGCAAAATTTTTATGATCGTCCTGTCGTCAACTGAGCGTGGATTTTTTTGTCTCGTTTACCGGTTTAAGCATGTATACAAATCTAAGAGGTGAGATTCTCGTCAGCGTAAACAAACTACCTACAGTACCCTTGCCAATTTTTTGCGTACAAATAGCTTTATTAAACACCAATCGGAGTGTCGGCTATTGAACCGCGGGGCCCGAGGAGGCGCCTTTAATTACTAACTCTAACGATGGAAGACCAGTTTGCTGAGATCCCTAGCCCCCCCTTTTTGGTCCAATTTGCATCAAAAGCGCGGCGAAGGGAAACGTGTTGCACTGGTAGTGCCTCTCTCATTACGGTGATTAACCATGCAGCTCCGAACTACTTATAGTGGAAATTGTTGCCTGCATAGGTAAATGAGATGTTTCTTATTTAATTAATACGGCGGTAGCTTGCTCCCAACATCTGTTCCTACATATTTATTTGGTTACTTATATCTCGCATTGAAGAGGAGAAAAAATTAAGGGTATGGCTAGATTTTGCGAAAGATTTTCTGTTGAGATTGCGTTTTTATTGCAATCTACCTTTTTAAACTCTACGCCAGTCAACAACTCTGTTAGGGTCTCTAACATGCTCTATCCAGAACATTACAATTACAACTCACAACAGCTAACCAAAATACGAGTTTATTGGGTGCTGTAAATGTGTTTTGATGAATGACGCGGCCATAAGGTAGGGGGCGTACAATTATCTTTCAACAGAGTTTAATCTGCCGTTGACATAGCTTCTTATTGCCCTGTAATAAAGATGGTTTTGGCTAGTGTATGATTGCTTAAGTTGGGCCTGGGTGGATCCACGACGTGATAACGAGCATGCGACAGACGCCCGCCAGATGTGCGCGCGCGCACGTTCCGCGGTCATTGTTCATTCCGAACATCTGAACGTAAAGGAACATCTAAACAATCACCATTGACGGAGTACCTTTTAGTTTTTGCTTTAAAGTTCGGCGATCAATTTGTCATCGTGGCAGCGACCTTTGCAGTCACTTTGTATTTCTAGTTTCTACCAGTTCAAGTAAAAATAAACTTTCCGTAAAGCTACAAACTTAGAACTATCAGAATAGGTCGACTAAAGAGTGACTTCAATTGTAATCAGAATCACATTTATTAACCATTAGTCATGTATTTTCTCCGAAGCGCTTCGTTTGCTTGTATTTTATAATAATTTTGGATATGGACAGGCCTCGGATACAGATATTATGTTCCAAATAACTAAACAAGCAAACTTTTAAATCAGCTACGACACTCGTAATTTGCTTGATTATTATTATTATTTTATTAATTAACAATAAAAAAAAATTGCCGCAAAGTACCCCGTAAGTCCATACGTGCAAAGGCCAATCGATTGTAAATGTGCTCTCGTTTGTAGAGAATCTTCAGTCATTTTCAATAGCGATATAGCGCTTCAGAGAAGCTGTGAACTCTGAACTATTCCATTGAGTCGGAATCGCGTGACGTAAGCGTTATTATTTCAACGCGCGCCACGGGGAGGCTCAATTTCAATGCACGCTGGGTACAATGCAGCTGCAATATCGCCTGCTTGGAGGCAGTGCTACAGCTCTTTTCTGCTACAATCACATGCTAGCAAATTCCAAGTAAGTGTAGAAAACTAAGCGAGCTTCGCTAGCACGGGATTCTCCTCGTATTACGAAGTTCCAAACATGTTTCTAACATAGTTTGCTATTTAATTTTGAAAACTATCGCGCAAATTCGTGTTACTGCCGCCGTCTGTTTGTATCTTACTACAGCAGATATAGTCAACATTTACCTACACTTTATTCACTAGCAACAAGGGCGTTACCACAAAATTATACTACTAAAGGTAATAGTTTTCGCACGACATTGAAAGCTAACACGCTGAATCGATTTGACTCGAGATAATTTCCATATAAACTTTGAATGCTTTTTGCATTAATTCGTAGTCCATGGGTATTAAGTGCAACAGCTGTTGCATTTTACCCCACGATGTTGCCTAATAGAGGGCTGCTAATACCGATATTTTCCAATACCGAATATCAATCTAAGTAATATTACAATATCTTAACAGATACAGTACACAGTTAGTTTATATACATGTATCAACGTGTGTCACATACATTCAGGACTGTATTTATATCACTGATACGTCGAATTTTTATACTTGAGGTAGAGTAGTGTGAAAATCCTCTGTTGAACGCAGATAACGAGTTAGGTACGTAACACGAATCTCGAATATACTCAAATTAACGTCAGCGTACAGATCGAGTGAATATATTTTATAAACCTATTTAAAAACCTATTTAGAGGCTAAAAATTCCACCCATACCGGGACTTGAACCCGCGACCTCTGATTAACCGTGCCAGCGCTCTCCCAACTGAGCTAATGGGCAAGTGCAGGCATCAGTGAAATTTCGAGCCTCTTTACAAACTTCTCTGTATTACGTACATTTTATATTAGAATGTTAGAGTTCGACGGATTACTAACATATAACGCAAAAAATATTACTGATATTGTAACGAATATGAATAGATTGGTTTCATCCTAATGTCGCCCCGAGTTTGCTCTTAACCTTTAGAGAAGAGTGGGCGATGCCGTGGGTGTCGGGACCGGTCCTTGGTGCAGGGGCACAATCCGAATGTGTCCTGAAACTTTCACATGATGCACGGCTCTTTGTAGTCTGAGCTATGTGCGGATTATTTTTCCTGCGACTGGGGGGGTTACAGAGGTGCGAAATGGGAAACTTTGTTTGGGGACGTCACCCTAAATCATTGAATATCACTGTGTTTCTTTCTTTGCGAATCTGTTACATTATAAAAGACATATAAAGAGTATCTTTGTCACTCTATCACAGGGGTCGGCAACCTTATGCTATAGCCGGGCCACATATGTTGCCAGAGTATCAGTGCGGGCCGCACTTATATTTATATGTTCGGGCATGTATTTTTAATATTTGAAATAAAACGCATATATATTCATACAATTATGTCTTTTTTAATTGAACTACTATACTAACATAAAAGTAAGTACTAGTGAGATTTTTGAGGCTGCATTTGACTTGCAAGTTTTTTAACGTCTGCTTTCATTTTAGTAGTAGACACGCGCAGTATCGCGTCTAAATATTCATCCGTTAACCGCGAACAATTCTTATTTTTGCGGTAGTTGAGAATTGAAAAAGTCTGCTCACACAAATATGTACTACCAAACATAGTTATTATCTGCTGAGCAAACTTTTTCAATTCTTCGAAGTTTTCAGAACTCAAACCTCCGTAGAACTGTATCAAGTCAGTGCTTTCCTTAAATGCCGTTTTAAGTATGCTATTACTTTGCAAATCTACTATGTTCATTTGCAAATTGCTTGGTACCTCACTAATATCAATTGCAAAAGGGTTTTGGAATATTTCCATGTTAAGGGAGCTCTTTTTAAAGTCGGTGAATCGATTTACAAACTCACTTTGTAGTTGTATTAACACGTTTCTCATTGTAATATTTTGCCACACAAAATTATCTCCAGCTTCTTCCACGGCTTTCTTGCAATTAGGAAAATGGTCAAGCTTTTTTTCATCAATATGCTTGATAAACAGTTTCAGTTTCATTTCAAATGACTTTACATCTGTATACATATCGCAAATCAATTTATTTTTTCCCTGCAAGCGTTTGTTGAGCTGATTCAGTTCCTTAGTCAAATCAGTCAAAAAACCAAGATCGATAATCCACTGTTTGTTAGTAAGCTCTTCTACTGGCTTTCCTTTCATCTCCATGAAGTTGCCAATTTCTTTCCTCAAATCAAAAAACCGTTCCAAAACGGCATGCGGCACCTCGACTGAGCCACCTCACTTCACAGTAGTAAACCACGTCACCATGTTCAGCTTCCAGATCTTCCAAAAACTTTTGGAACTGACGGTGTGTGAGCCCATTTCTTCTTATAAAATTAACAGTGGATGTTACAGTATCCATTATTTCTTTCCAGGATATAACTTTGGAGCACAATGCCTCTTGATGGACAATACAGTGAAAAATCAATGGCACAGTAGATCCAGAATCTTTCACTTTGCTGATGATTCTCCCAACAACACCTTTGTTTTGACCGCTCATGTTCTTGCCTCCATCGGTAGTGACACTTGTTAACTTTTCCCAGCTTAATTGCAATGAATCCAGAGCTTGTTCCACATGGTGAAATAAATCTTCTCCCGTAGTTGTACCTTTCAAACTGCACATTTTCACAAGCTCTTCGTAAACAGTAAAGTTTTCGTCAATGCCGCGTACAAATATGAGTAGCTGTGCTGTATCCGACACGTCCGTACTTTCATCCATCGCTAAAGAGAAGCAGTCGAAAGACTGCGCCTTATCCCTGAGTTGTTCACACAAATTAGCACCCAAGTCTTCAGTACGTCGGGTGCAAGTTCTTGCAGAGAGACTAAGACTTTCAAACATTTTTTTCTGCTCTGGGCATATTTCTTCTGCGATAGCTAAGACACACTCTTTTACTAATTCGCTATCGGTAAACGGACGTCCACTTTTTGCAAGAATCTCTGCTACCCTGTAACTGGCCCGAACATTCGATTCGCTGTTGTCTGCAACAACCTTAAATATGTTTTGTTGATTTTGTAATGACGATTTCAAAGTGGAAATTTTCCTTTTCCGTATTTCTCCTTCAAGACAGTCAAATTTAGCTTTGTGCTCAGTGTCGTAATGTCGCTTCAGGTTATATTCCTTTACTACAGAAATACTCTTTTGACAAATCAAGCATAACGGTTTTCCTTTAAACTCGATAAAAAAGTATAATTCTGTCCATAATTCGTTAAAAACTCTTTTTTCTTCTTCTATCTTCCTTTTTCTTGAAGCCATGTTTATATAATTATTCTGTAACAATAATGAAAAAAATTAAATTCGTTGTAAAATTATATGTTCCAGTTAGCACCTACAAATTCAACTCCACATTCAAATAATAATTAAAACATGACACACTCGTAACTAACTTCATGTCATGTAACTACTATCCCCGTCCTTATAACATTTACCCATCAATCTGAAGGTTCACATTAACAAGCAGTAAATAAAATAAAACAAAATGCTCGCGAGTGCATACAACTTACCTCATACGTCGTGCGTGAGAAGCTATCAGCGAAGGGAAGAAAGGTGAAACGAAACGCGTAGCTAGCAACCAGATGAGACGTGAGTTTCCGGCGAATTTCCACAACCGAATGTGGCGAGAGCTGCGCGCGGCTGTGATTTTAACTAAAACCGGTCGCTTTGAATTTTTTCGCCGCCGCACACCTGCGTCTAATCAAAGACTGCCGCCCCGCCTATTGTCTCAAAGGAGCCGCCCGCCGCCGCACGTGCGGCGGATAAACGCAAAAGAAATTGCCAAGAATTGAATAAGTACAGCAAATATTTATTTTCGGTAGAAACAATACATAACATCACAGTCTTGATAAACAGTTCTTAAGAAATGAAATAGAGGTACATTTTTATCACCCCGCGTGGGAGCGAGCTTTCAAGAATACTCTCATGGCCCAGCAGCATGGCCGTATAAATTCTAGTGAATTTATATGGCCTTTTGCTTCGGTATTTTTTTCTTACGGACCTCAGGCTTGCGGGCCGCACCGAGATAGTGTACGGGCCGCATGCGGCCCGCGGGCCGCCGGTTGCCGACCCCTGCTCTATCATATTGTAACAGCCCCCTTTTTCCCACTGGGCACTCTGGGCACGTGCCCAAGGTCCCGCAATTGATAGAGGCTCCGTCGATCCTGCCAGATCACCGAACGATAACCGATATTTATTGAGAAAGTACATACAAAAATTATACAAAATACATTTTACGTTCTTTCTTAACTTTCTTGGTCTAATCTAACAACATAGCTATGTGCCCAAGGCGTCCAATAGGTTAAAGACGGACCTAATTTATAAAAACATGATTCCCTTGAAGCACTCCATAAACGCAGTATACATAGACTGTGGTAAAGTTTGTAAAGTGTACAGACTATTTATACGGAGTTTATGGAGTGTTAAAAGGAATCGTGTTTTTATAAATAATAATATAAGTAATAATGACTTATACACAATAAAACCACTTGACCTGGTCCCAAACTAGGATTACCTGTGCTATGGTAAACAGGCAAGGACGTCACAAACATGAAAATACACCCAGACTGAGGGCATTTGTACAAATGAACAGCGGCCCCCAGTGGGAATCGAACCCACGACCTCTTTTTTGGTAGCTAACGGTTTGACCAACGAGGCAGTCAAATAAAAGAAAATGAAAATGAAAGTGTATTTATTATCGGGTCAGGATTGATAGTTGAATTTATATGTTCATTTCTCTATGGTTATCTCAATATTGAAATCTACAATTAAGTGTCCAACTATGTTTAATTTGTGTATTTGAAACAGTTACAGCTACACTAGTTTATAATATACCAGCTGTCCCGGCAAACTTCGTACCGTCAGTTTAAAAGATTCTTGTACAACGCCATCTATTTTTAAAACACAACGTTCGCTCGCACAACGCCATCTATTTTAAACTTAAAATAAATATTATCCTACGGCAACGCATTACCGGGATATTAAGTATGCTATGTCTCAATTCAGGTCTTTGTCTATCTGTATGCTAAGTTTCATGTAAATCCGTTCAGTTGTTATTGCGTGATTGAATAACAAACATCCAAACATCTTCGCAAACTTTGACATTTATAATATTAGTAGGATTTTTTTTATTCTGTTTAAAAATAATATTCGAGGAAGACAAATTCTTTATAAATTTGTTATTATGGAGAAAAATTCGAAATCCCAAAAAAAATAATTGCTGTTTTATACATTTTAATGCTGGTGGTAAATTTAGTATGGAACTCGAAGCTTTTCGCATAGAAAAAGATGTTCCTATTGCCAACCCCCTTTTCAAAAAAAAGTAAGACTTGTTTGGGCCTCCTCTACTTCCATAGCGTCACTTAATAAAAGAACGTGGCAGGCGAACTAAAAACTAACGTCCGTGAATCGATAGAAACACAATCACAGTTTAAATACTGTGACACAATGTTACTGGGATACTTCAAACAGAGAGGACAAGGTTAACATTTTGACAAATGTTGTTTACGCCTTCTTTGCAGAGCTCAAGGAGACAATACTATTACCCTACTTGCCTATTTGTGGACATAACGCAATTTTACGACAAACGTAACTTTAGAGGTACCATGAGTATTGCATAAATACCTTGGGGTACGTTCCGATTTTGGTCACTCGGTCCGAGTGCACTGAGTTACGCATGCACCTCTGTTTTATGCTCGTGAACGAGTGCTGTGCGTGTGTCCGGCCGCATTAGTGCTTTTCCTACTTTTGTATTTATTTATTTATTTATTTATTAGACATTTTTTGTAAGTAAAGTAACTAATGTTATGGCGTTTAAAGTTATCGATGGCAATCATGGTATCTTACCATGTAGGTAGCAACTGATGTATTATGTTTAAGATGACTTGAGAAAAGATGGTCAGAGTGGAGTTTCTTTTTCGTTGCCTTTGTTTCCGCTACAAATTCGAGCCGAAGGTAGCGGCTAACATTGTACCTACATTGCCATGCAACAAACAGGGCCGAGTTTCATAAAACTACAACTCGTAGTTTATTATGACAATTCGGTGTACATTGCGTAGTGGACTCTTCCTACTTGTTAATATGTAGGTTAATCGACTTTGCAATGGACATCGAATTGTTATAGTAAACCATGAATTATAGTTCTATTAGACGGGCCCTGTAATGTTAATACTTTGTTTTTCATTTATTTTTTTAACTTATATACAATTTTTTTTCCGGACGCAATGTAACACAATGTAAACGTAGAAATAGACATAAACTTTCGTTCCCAAAATTTAGGCTGGCAAAGGTTAATACATCCTTAATGGGGCATTGTATACGTTTCTACAATAAGATCCCTGAGGATATAATAAGCTTGCCAGGAACGCGGTTCAAAAAATGTGTAAAGCACACTTTGTGCCAAAAAAGCTACTATAACATTAAAGATTATTTAGATGACAATGATGTCTGGAACTAAAGCCAGTTCAATGCATGAGTTCCAGGTTCTAGAATATTTATATACCTAAATTCTGTAAATTAAGGACTTGAAAAGACTAAGTTTGGAGTTATTTGTCCATTTTTTCTCCAAAACGACTAGATTTTGAAATGTACTTACATCTAGTTGGGTTTGACAGCTGCAACTGCAGGTGCCGCTGTTGAAGCGGCGGCTAAACTTAAGATAAGGAAATATAGCCAGCTTATGCTTCATTATTTGTTCGTCCCACTGGCTGTGGAAACGATGGGAGTATGGGGGGATGAGGGAAGAGTTTTCGTAAGGGAAATCGGTCGACGCCTGAGAAGTCGTGGGTATGACCATCGTTCCGGTGCATACCTGATGCAGAGGATTTCCCTGGCGGTGCAGCGGGGGAACGCTGCTAGCGTCATGGGAACTTTTGGATCAGGCGTGTCCCGGGGCGGTATATTTAATTAGTTTAATTTAATATTTAGATTACTCGTTAGCTACAAAATATATGTGTGTAATACATCTAGTTTGACTTGTAACGTTCATTATGTAGCAGTTTCTGTGCTACTTTGAATAAAAAATTTTGATTTGATTCGATTTGATTTTGGTATCTTTACACTATTTTTTTATATTTTTTCATTCTGTCTATTATATTTAGATCAAAATTTTAAATTTACGTCACCCCGTCTAGATTTCTTTTGGATTTTCATTGACGAAACCCTACGATTTACACGATGAAAGAAATATAAAAAAAATGATGTAAAGAGGTTTACACCGTTACAACATTAAAAATGTAAAATAAATGTTTGATTTCCGATTAGTTATTGCTTATATTTCCGTGTGGCGCCGGATTAAGAATAGCGTCACTCCATTTCCTTCCGTGGATGTCGTAGAAGGCGACTAAGGAATTACCAGGAGACGGGCAGAAGCGTCTTCCTGCGATTCCAACCGCATACTGCGATCGCCAACCCGCCTGCCGAGCGTGGCGATTATGGCAAAACCCCTCATGGTTACAATCTATGATGGAGGCCTGTGCCCTGCAGTGGGCGTCAAGTGGCTGATGATGAACCCCTAAAAAAGTTAAAAATCACGTTTCTTTTATTTTTTAGATTTTTTTGGGAAATTTGCCATTACAACATATATCTTGACAGCAGTGGTAGCCCAGTGGGTAGAACAATGGACTCGGAAGCGAGAGACCCAGGTTCGATTCCCAGTGCGGGTGTGTACTTATGACTTTCAATTTTTATTTTCAAAGTTACGTACATCTGCGAATTTGTAGTCGCAATACCACACGCTAACCGTGAAGTAAAACACCATGAGAAAACCCGCGACTTGGTTGGCTCCGTACGTATTGACTTATCTTTCCTACGGGCTAGGCCGGCTTAGCTGTCAGGATGGTATAGGTGCTGGGCAAGCCTACTCCATCCAAAAAACTATCTCCTAGGCACTGCAGCGTCTGAGTGGTCCTTTCACCCATCTAGTGTGAGTGAAGGTGTCACTGGACGCTATATAAATCATCACATTAAGTAGATGCAAAGTTTTTTTTGTGAAAATGTCAACTGGTATGAGATACATACCACCCTTAAAAGGTAAAACAGACAAATAGTCTTAGTTATTGGGTCCGGATGGCACCCTTCAATTACGTAACCCTAAAAACTGTAATAGCAGCAAGAGTATAGACTTGCCTCGTTATTTTATGTAACTTCTTTAATCTTCTTTCGCGGAGAGCATTGATTGCGGCCCGCCGGTCGAGCAAAGAGCCGCTTGGTGCAATGCCAGGACGATAAAAAGAATCGCTACCCGGCTATGGTGAAATATTATGAGAATTGTATTTTGTTCAGTTATGGCCTCGGCCTCTCGCTGTCTCGTTCAGGCAGATAGGCAAAGGTCAAGGATCCTCGTGTGCGTCTATGTAAGCCGGCATAACGGCATGTGGCTCATTGTAATAATCACATTGTGATCAATTCAATATGCTCTCGCTCGCGACTACTTTGTACGAAATAAGCGGGTTAGGCACCGGATGTTTTATTCATTTTATTTAGTCTTGCTCACGAGTCTGAAGTTTACCTTTCATTTTCAGCGGTAGATGGATTGGTATGTTGTTCTATCGTAAAGATCTTTTCATCGGAATATATTTGATTGCTTCCCCAAAGAAAGGGTAAAGGCAGTAGAAACAGCAAAGTGCAGATTTCTTATGAATAGTTTTATGGAATATGTGAATATTACCTACTAAATCCAGCAGCCAGTGAACTTTTGTCGGGTTTGATACATCGAGAGATCGATAAACATTTACGACAATGCTCTGCCGCCAATCATTGACAAAGGAATAGCACGAAACAAAGCGAAATGTCGACACAATTTGTACTAAAAAAACCTGGGACAGGACACTCTGTTCTACATAGTGCAATGTTTGGTAGGTCACTCTTATCACGGAAATATATTTGGCCCCGCAACTACGACTTAGTTAATGCGTACCAAAGCACAATTTCGCTTACAAGAGAACATTTAAGGTGATATGTGACGCTATGCGAGTACATTCGCCGGCGATTAGAACCCGGCATGTTCGATAAAAAGTTGATAAGTTGACACCCACGCGCCTATCTGCCGGCTAATACGAGTCGATGACGTCACGCCCGCCACCCGTCGCGTCGAACGTCGCTTATTGCTGGAGTAGTGAACAGTGTATTTACTGAAGACTTTATGTAAATATATTATGATTTATCTATGTAACTTTTTTCATCGCATAAACAAGCTGTGGCTAGCAGCGCATCAGTAGACCCTGCGATAGGTCGTGGGTTGAAATCCCGGCAAGAATTAACGACATCGTTTGCAAAGTTACGTGCATATGTGAATTTACAGAACAAGGTAAATAAAATACTTGTTATCATACATATAAAAAAAATTAAATAAAAAATAAAAACCGACTTCGAAACACTACAGCACTAAAAAGATAGAAAGAATTTAAATAATTAGAAGTATTTATACATGTAGGTATTGTAGAAGTATAATTTGAAGTCGGTGCCCAAAACATATGTGCTGGTCATGAAACAACTCGAAGTCAGTTTTTATTTTTTATTTAAAAAAATTTATTTTTCATTTTTAGTGGAGGAGCGGGAGAAAAATAAACTAGATAATGCTAAGTAGCATTAAGCTCGCCTATGCGCAAAATTGCTTGTTTTAAATCCAATAAAGGATTTAATAATAATAATAATAAGTCCCTTATAATCATAATTTACCGTACATAATTTGTTCCTTTAAAATTTGATGTTCTAAAAGTCTTCACCAGAACATCACCAAATTACCTTGGGACTACTTTTACGCTATTTTATGAAACATACGGATTTTACTAAAGAATGTGCCCCATTAGGCCTTATTTACTGCTGTCCATTGAAGAGTTCCGTTCTCCATCTCTGAAAGTCTTCATCAGATCTTCACTAAATTAAAATGGAACCAATCGGACGTTATATCTGTTCGAACAAAAAAATAATTGTCGAAATCGGTTAATAATAGGGGTTAAAGTATGAAATTGCCGTTTTATTGCAATAGGTTCTTTGAGTTGACATAGAATCTTCATGGTTTGATGTTTTCGAATGAAACTTTTTTCAAATGGTTTCTATGATGTTCTTTTTTTTAAAATGTGAAACATTTGAATATCGACATTCAATTGTTTTTGTTATTCAATTTAGACAAGAAAGATGGATACTGCGAAAATTCGAGTGATTTTTGAATACGAGTTCCAACGCGGAACTAACGCGGCAGAAACAGCCCGCAATATCAATGCTGCGTTTGGAGAGGGGTCTACTAATGAACGCACCGTGCGATTTTGGTTTAAACGCTTTCGTGATGGAAATTTCGACTTAAAGAACGAGCCACGAGGAAGACCGCCCACACAGGTGAATAACGATGAATTAAGAGAGATAGTGGAAGCCGACCCTAGTCAAACTACCCAGGAATTAGCGGCATGGTTTAACGTTACCCACAATATTGACTCACTTGCGTCAAATCAATAAAATAAAAAAATACGAAAAATGGGTGCCTCATAATCACTCGAATTTTCGCAGTATCCATCTTTCTTGTCTAAATTGAATAACAAAAACAATTGAAAGTCGATATTCAAATGTTTCACATTTTTTTAAAAAAGAACATCATAGAAACCATTTGAAAAAAGTTTCATTCGAAAACCTCAAACCATGAAGATTCTATGTCAATTCAAAGAACCTATTGCAATAAAACGGCAATTTCATACTTTAACCCCTAATATTTGACTGAGTTATGGAGGAACATAGCCAAATAAAAAAAAAATAAAAAAATATATCCGCGTCGAATTGATAACCTCCTCCTTTTTTGAAGTCGTTTAAAAATAACAAATTATATTTAATTAATCAACTGTCGCACTACTTTTCTATAACGTACCCAAACACACGCACACGCGCACGCACGCACGCACGCACGCACGCACGTACGCACGCACGCACGCACACACACACACACGCACACACGCACACACATACACACACACACACACACACACACACACACACACACACACACACACACACACACATACACAGTGTATCACTCATACATCATGCCATCTGTTGTAGCTTGTGGGCCTGTAGAGTTTTTAGATATCACTCTTTATCTCCAGTGGAAGGGATCAGCTGACACACAATAATAACATGTAGATATAGTGCTCAAATATATATTATTAACCACGATAACAATTTACAGCCTCTGCTGACATTAAATTTTCTCCGACAAGACACGCGCCGTCATTCCATTCAAACGTACATCATCAGTCATACCTGCCAGTCTGTCCACAATTGTCCAACCTCTTTCTCTAACAATTAGTAATTACTCACGAAGCAATGTAATAAAATAGTTAAATTTTGCGAAGGAAAGGCGCTGCTATCTGTCATTGAGTTTTATAACAAGTACAGATGTCATCGTTCTAATACTACCACTACTTAAATATAATTACATTCTCTTCAAATGCAAAAATAGGGTGAGTAAATTGTTAAACTTTTTTGTAATAATAAAATTTCAATATCATGATGATTCTTTTCGGCCCGGTTCGGTCAAGGCGATTGTTATGGCTGGGGAGAGCGTTGGTCATGTGCCCTCATGTGACTGATGTATGTAGCCTATCTTGGCTATATAGGTGCGTTTGCACCGACTACATTGTAAGTTTGTCGTTTGAGTAGTTATTGTAAGGCAGCTGTTTTCTACATCCGAGTTCATCAAAACTGGCATCAAGAGGAGCTCTTCGTTTGGCCTGATAGTTTATTTAATAGATTAGATTAATACTCTTTATTGCACACCATACATTATAAAAATACATGAAAAATCTATATATCATCATCATCAGCCATTTGACGCCCACTGCAGGACATAGGCCTCCTTCGTGGTTTTCATAACCATGAGGGGTTTTGCCATAAATTTTAAATGGCGAATTAACTCGAAAATATCGTAAGGGAATCCGAGTGTTTGCGTTGTGTACATATCTCATCGGTTGCTACGTAGGGTACGTACGTACTCACTGCAGAAATCTCAGGTCTACCTAATTGTAGATATTCTATCCAAACAGTTCATACCCTAAGATTTTGTTTTAAGAATATAAGGTTAATCATTAGCGACTAACCTACGAGTACATAAAGAGAACCATACGTAAAATTGAAACAGAAACTGGGGTTTATCGCACCGGCAAATCTGGCAATCCTGAAAAACTTAGTCGCGACTATCAAAATTTAGTACAGTGTAGGCACTTTGTGTCTCCTATCGTAGGCCATCGTTTGTTTAGATTTTACACATTATAATGAGGAATCACCCACTCGAGGAATCCCTGGGTAGGTAATTATCTTGAATTCGTAAAGTGGGTTCTGCGGTACACAAGAGTTCCGTGGAAAATTCACCGGAGCTCCGCGAATCACATTTGATAATCAAATGCATTTGTTTCTGAATCGTTGGATTATTTTGACACTACGAATATTATGACAACCGCGGTAGAGTTGGTAGAAGGTCAATATTTACATGATTGTTACAAAGTCGCCCTAAACGTAACTTGAAGAAAAAAAGATTGAAGCTCGAAGTGAAGTCAAATCTTGAATTTGATTTTGGGTTCCGTAAGATGGCGATGGATTGGACATACCTTGAGAAGACCCCACAACCAGCTGGCCAAACAGAGTCTAACGTGGCAAACTTCTGGCAAGAGACGGCCGGGCCGCCCTCGTACTACCTGGAGGCCTTCCGTTGAGAAAGAGGCTGCTTCAACGGGACTCAATTGGAACGAGTTAGAAGTTGCCGCACAAGACCGCGAGAAATGGAGATCCCTTCTACGAGCCCTATGTCCCTGATAAGGGATAAGAGGAAATCATCATCATCATCAAGATAAACGAGGTTTGTTAGGTTTCCATAGCCTTAAAAAGTTTGTGAACAGCCGATCGTGTTATGAAAACACTTTTTTCAGTACTTATCGTTAGTTAAATCACTTCCTATATAAATAAATAATAAATGAAAATCGTTTATTTACATAGTCACCTTTTAGTAGTATACGTTTAGCATATCTTTTTTCTAAACTTAAAAATACATTCTTAAAAAATCTTCATCTTGATTCTCTAAAAAACCTTGTACTGCGGCGATCAATGCATCATCGTCGTCGAATTTCTGGCCTCTTAGATATTCTTTCAATATCAGAAATAAATAAAAATCACTAGGAGCAAGGTCTGGAGAATATGGAGGATGTTCTACCAATTTGAAGCCAGCATCATTGATAGAAGCCATCGCAACTTTGGACTTGTGCGCTGGGGCGTTGTCTTGATGAAATAAATCAACTTTAGTGAGTTTGCCACGCCGTTTTTCGTGTATTCTTCAGCTATAAAACGAACAGTAGTACGACGATCCGCCAAAATAATTTTTTCAACATTTTTTATCATTTCTTCAGTTACTGCAGTCACAGGGCGCCCTGAGCGCGAGTCGTCGTTAGTGGATGTTCTTCCCCTCTTAAACCCAGCACACCAACGCGCAACCGTAGAATAAGGAGGAGCATGAACCACTAACGTATCTTGCAAGTCTCGATTTACTTGTTGCGTAGTAAAATTTTTCAAACATAGTTACCGCGCGAACTCCAAATTTCTCCATTTTCGACTACTCGTTGCGACAAAACACAAGTAAGAACATTCTATGATTGAAAAAACAAAAGAGCCTCAAACTTTTTTTATTTTATTATGTCGACAAATAAGTGGGCTATGCCTGCCAGGCTATTTTCTTTTTCTCAATCCAAGGAGTTTATGCCTCATTCTCACTACTTATTGAACACCCCTCGAATCTGTATCAGGAAGCTCCGCTCTTCCACGTTGGCTATGAAAGCAAACATTTTAAATTCTCAATTTTGGTTGTGGTGATGGCGGTTGTTTTTCAGCACTCATCTGCTTATTAAATAACTAACTATAAACTGGTACCTAATCCTAACTAACACGTACGACATAATTAAGTTGTGAAGAAACAAACACGATGAAAGATAAATTGAAAAAGGTGTATGTATTCACAAATAATCTCGTTTACCTTGGAATAAGATGATGCCGGCAGCTTACGGCCGGATGCTTAGATGTCGGCAGGAGACCGAGGAGGTTGGCGTAACGGTGAAGAGGCCTATGCCCAACACTGGGCATCTTTAATGGCTGTGTAGATAGATAGAAGTAAGATGTTCAAATTTTGTTTCAAAAACATCCGTTACACAAGCAGGATCTCGGAGTACTAAGCTCCCATCCGGGGCAGGCAACATTTGCGAGCTTAAAAGCGTCAAAGCGTTGTTTTAACAGTCGTGATTCCTCTACGGATGCAAAATATGCGAACATTTCATAATGTCAGAAGAGGAGATGGTAGTGAGTTACAGAAGATACACACTCTAACACCGCAAATTAACTCGACATGCTTAGAAGAAATGCTTCAGTATAATAATGTACCGTCAACTGTACATTTGTCTACCGTAGACGGCACATCGACCTTTACATGCTTGCACTTCATTCAGTTCTGTTACAGGCGACTTCGCAACTAAAATTTAAAAGGTGAACCTGCTGACGACATGTGAAATTGCCTATTTGCTTACGAGGTCTAATTTCCACGCTCTTTTGCCCTTAGTGACTTATCTTATGCAGTTAGTTATTCACTGTCGCCAAATGTAAGCAAATCAATGCCAGATTTGCAAAAAAAAATAAATAAAAATAAGGCATCGAGTTGGTAAACATTTTTGACCAACGATGCTCAAACTCAATGTATGTACATAAACCTTCACATTTTTTCTGAGGAGTCTACTCTCACCTACGTCTGCTCTATATAAGGGTCATTCACTAAACCTTTTTGACATCTAGCAGTTGCAAGGTATTTTCCGACTACACAGGAAGCGCTTCGTTTCCTGTCTACCAAAGTAATACTTCTGATTTTTAATTTTCTGTGGGGAATTTATGCGGCAGTTTGTACCGTACAGCGTGCTCCTCCAATGTTCCTACCTGTTGGTGAGGGACTAAATTTTAAAAACCTATTTTACTATTTTATTGTTACTAAATTTATACCAGACCTGTGAAGTAGAGATTAAACTAAGGTGGTTGATTCAAGGTTAAAAACTCAGCATTTAGTTTTTCACCTTGACTCTTAATAACAAACGCACGCCTGTGTCACGGAAGGGTGGGCAGAGACCAGCGTTTACCACATGCCTTAATCCTGAAAAAACCCTCTCGCTTCATCAACTTTAATTAGTCGCTGCATGCACGCACGCTGGTTTCGGGTAATTATTATCTTGCTCTTCGCTACTACATTACCCATTTGGTCCAAGTTTATCTGGAACGTCCCTTTACGGGCCCTTGCGGGTGAAAGTGCCGGTAAGGGTCGTTCCAGACATACAGAAACATGTGTACGATATTTTATCCACAATATTCGCTAGATAAATACAATACGTTTTGCGTTGATTGCCACACTAGACTTAAATCTGTGCCGTGGTAACCAGGTGAAGGTTTGACATTATTACTTGGCGCTTACCGTTAATGTTAGTTTTGGTACATTTTACAATTCAATCAATGTCTACTTAGGTACGATAGCGCGAATGTAAAGTTAGATTGTCAGTATACTGCTAGACTGCTACTATAGTTCCAGCACGATATAGTATAGTTCCGGCACGTGCAACTTTTTGAGATCTAGAAGAACTAGCTAGAGCACACTATAGTTCTAAGAAAGTTCCACGCGCCGGCCGGTATACCCACGCCACATTGAGTGTTACGTGAAACTGTAGCCGACCCACATTAAATAAAGGGGAGAATTGAAAAAACATAGCAAGAACGCCAGCACGGGCGAATGTCTATGTAATTGCGTCGCACGCCCACGCAGTCTCACTGGCATAACGAGTCTCCGGTCTCAGCAACGCAGAACGGATAGACACCGGAGAATCTTACCCCAGAGGCAGAGAGTATTAGTATTCATAACTGGATGTACTTCTTAGGCAAGAACGTTTTGTTCTTAGGCCAACAATGTACTAAGAATATGACGTATAGCTTTGAATAAAAAACGTAGATAAAAAATCCTTTTTTGTTCATGATACAGTAAGTAAATCTAAGAATGATAGAATATTTTGCGATTTATTCGCGTTTTCGTAAAAATCAGTCGGGGTTTGAAAAAAATGCTTTATGAAACTTTATTATTGTTATTAATTACGTATCGTATAGCCATCCAAAAATTGCTCTACGTGAGTCAGTTCTACGCGACTGGCTTATGCGCTCTGTACATTTTCCTGTCCCAGGTGTGCTCTCTTAATAAAGGATCCCTACTATTCTACTATCCATGGGGCACATGTTACCGTTGTCCCCATAATAAAAGTTCGTAAGTAAGGGTAATAGTGTGTACAACCACCCCCCTCCGGGGAGACAAAAGGATTTATGATACACCCGCAAATGCCTTGACCTGTCTGCGAAAGTTAAGATGGGTATTAAAGTATCTCATAATGTCAATACCACACTTTAAGCCCGCTGGTACGTCTGGCAGCGTCTGGCATGCCGTCTCGTTCGCATATTCAAAAATGTTTTTGTTGTAATTTTTAAAAAATATTTTAGTAACGTTTTTGTTTTCAATGAAAAGATTTTCTCCACAATTATTAATTTGGATAATGAAATGTTCTCGATATAGCTTAACAAAAATATGTCAGGTGTTCGCAATTTTACTGTGTAGCGAAACCTCAGATTTATGAAAAGTATGGTATTTTTTTACAATTACGAATGTTAGAATGTGCGAGCGAGATGGCATGCCAGACGTAACATCAACCTTAAGCTTGAACGGCAAGCTGACTGAAAGATTACTTTAAAGCTGATAGTTTAGTCAGACAGACAGACGTCTCGCAGGCATATTGATAGGGCCCCCTTGGCACACTTCGGTTACGGAACCCTAAAAAATCAATTAAGGGGAGTTCTGTACATTCCTATTTCCCACCAACATCGAAACCTACGTCCTACGTCTTCGCGTTCACTGTAGATGATAGATATAATACCTACTGATGACGTTACATGTCAGATTATTCTGCGCATCGTCGTAAAGAAGACTTGTGATGTCGTGCGAGAGGCGATTAATCGCGGAGATGAAAAGTTCAGGCGGCCATCCCGGTTCAAGGTTCATTTGCATTGACATTACATTACCTAAATAACCTTACGCCGGTATCAGGGGTAGGCAGGGTTTGCTACTTGCCACAACCCTGATATTTCTGTATCCTGCATTGGAATATTCAGTTTGTGTAAAAATAAAGTTTATTTGAAACACGGCGCGTTCTGTTAACCAAAAAAAAACATTTCTCGTTCATTATGGTTAAATAAAAGATAAAAAATTTTCTTTTCACCTCACTAGCTCGTAAAAGCTCTGTTTATCATTCGAAATCTGCGTGGAAAATCGCACTTTATCCGCTAGCGTGGAAAGTGTTTTTAAAATTCGAATATTTTTATTCAATAAAGGTTTCGTACAATAAATTACATATATATAGAACCTCATTGGTTTCGTAATAGTTTATATTCTCTGCAGCCAGTCCATTGATGATTGAAATGCAAATACTTATTTCATGTCATGCGCCAGCCTCATTTAAAGAATCGCACTGGCCGGCAAGAAAATTTGATTTTAAAAAAAAACTTTAAAATTTTCTTCTGTTTATTGAATTCACTTTACTTCCATTATTTTGGTTTGTTTTTTGATAAAATCGAAAGAAATCATAAAATATGAGCGAAGCTAGCAGCGACGAAGATATAAATTAACAGTAATTTAATATTTATTAAAACTGTTTTTCTTGCACCTAACATTTTCCTCGCTTTAGTGAGGTGAAAAGTTGTGTGTTGCGCTCGGCAGCAAAGTTATTTAGCGTCTCGTACCTTTGAAACCCTCGCTACGCTCAGGATTCTATATTTGAACCACGAGCGAAATCCTTCGCTTGCTCAGGTTTCAATACAAGGTACTCGCGCCAAAAATTTACTTTGCAGCCTTGCATAATAAATAACTATTTTTGTACTTTTCATAGAAATTTTGAAAATGGTTGGGGTCAATTGATCCAATTTTTAAGATTTAATGTGTGTCGTGGTATGTGCATAAATGTGTTCGATTTCAATTTGAATGAAAATGGTTTGGTTATAGTATGTATGGTTTTTTTAAAACCGACCAAGTGCGAGTTGGACTCGCGCGCGGAGGGTTGCGTACTATTATCTATACAACATTTGAATATTTCAAGCGTCTACCTGTTCCCGTTATTAATATCGAGCAAAATACTCACATTTGGTGTATGGGAGCCCCTCTTAAATATTTATTTTATTTTGTTTTTAGTACTTGTTACAGCGGCACCAGAAATACATCATCTGTGAAAATTTCAACTGTCTAACTATCACGGTTCTTGAGTTACAGCCTGGTGACTGACAGATAGACAGACAGACAGACAGTAGAGTCTTAGTAATAGGGTCCCTTACCCTTTGGGTATGGACCCGTAAAAATGGAGAATGTAAATTGTAAGTGGTTTAATTTATTGATTTAATTTACGAAACTGTTTTCAGACTTTTCAGACCTTGCGTTATTACTAAAACTCGTCGCATTAAAAGTAGTCTAAAGTTTGCAATTATTCAACGTCCGCTAGCAAAACGCACCTACCTCTGAGATTGATCTGGAGTGTGCTGTCAAGGTGGTATTTTGTTTAGAACAGCATCGTAAATACACGCAATTATTTTGACCTACCTACGACTCCAACACAGTTATTGTGAAGAGATTATGAGTAAATTACCTTTGCTCATATAATCTCTCAGACAAAGTGAAATTGAAAAAACAATTATTGCCAAAACACACAAATCTTCTATCATCATCATCATCATCAGCCATTTGACGCCCACTGCAGGACAAAGGCCTCCCTCATGGTTTTCCTAACCATGAAGGGTTTTGCCATCTTCTATACTAATAATAAATCTGTAAGGGTCGGTCATGGAGTAAGTTAGTTTGTTTTCAGAGATATTGTGTTTATAGGCTCAATATATGATACTGAAACTAATTTCACGATTTTTAGAATTTTTTTCTGTATGTGTGTATGTATGTATGTTCCTCCATAACTCTTAAACCAATTATCCGAATTTGATGAAATTTGGTATAAAAACATATAGACATCTGGGACACAGGACTATTTAAATTCTAGCTCCAGTTATGATAAGACGTGGCCCCCATACAAATGCTGCTTCGTAAAAATCGAAATGTACGCGAACGGAGTCGCGGGCACAGCTAGTAAGTCATAAATTAAATCATTCATGTACGAAAAAATCCGTTTTCGTGACGTGCCCGTTAGCCCTACGTGGTTGGGCTGTTTTTTGCTAGCGACGCAAAAAAAATTAAATAAAAAATACCAACAACCCGACACTAAGCAGGCGGGTAGGTACCTCGCAATGAGTTTGACTCCCGCCTGCTTAGTAGTTAATGCTCTGCAGTCGGGATGTGCTGCTGATTTTATTTTTGGATTTATACCGATTTGATATAGCCTATGTCACTCGCGCAGACACGACAAATCAATTGAGATCTTATTTTAAATCAAAATCTGACCATTGGTTAAGGAGTTGTCAGGGAACATAAATACGAGCCAAACAAATTACCCTCCTATACAGGTAGGTACTAAATTGTGTAACAAAACAGTTAAACAATTGAGAGAGCGTGCTCACTATGCATATTATGTTGCTTGTGTGCTTGTTTTGTTTCTGTGATGTATCTTGTTGGTATAATAAATGTCTTTCTTCTTCTTCTCACCGTGGATTGGCAATTTCAAGCGCCGAGGTATGTACATACAATGCCCACCTCAGGCACTGGTTTCACCGTTGCTCATATAAATAACGTGAATTCCAACAAAACATAGAAATCATTCTACGTAAGGACCATCGCTATTGAGTGCCAATTTCAAGACGCTATTCGAATCAAAACTGTAACTTGAGAGCGCACTCAAGCGCGATTTCAGAGTTAGGAGTAGGTACTTTATAAAAACGTAGCTTAGAACGAAAACCTACAGGAAAACTTACGAGTTTTTAAATGTTAGGTTTTTTACTGATCTCTATGATACCTATGATACCACTAATTTTGAACCATTTCATTTATTGAATAATATCTGCTCTTTTATAAAAATATGTAATTACTATTATTACTAATTGCTAAAACTAAAAGCTACTATGTCTATACTCATCGAAACAACTTTCATGTTAACAAGGGTTAACATACGAGAGAAACAAAATTACTTTATTGGAGCGATATTAAAATATATATCTTTGGTTTATTGTCATTGTCACTAACCCAAGTCCGCGGTCGCAGTATTGTCGCTTCCAACGTTATTGTGGTTATTCTCTGACCTGCATATAAAATGTACAATGTACAAATCCGTGAGTATTTTATTCTTTTGCCTCTGGGGGTGTTAAAGGGTGAGGGGGGTGGTGGGAGGAAGGAGCCGCGATCAAATTACGATTTATGTCGCGGGGCGAGCGGGGGGCAGTCGCGTTTATCGCTCCAATCGAACCCACTGATGGATTCCCACTGTCACCCCAGAGATACGACTATTTTAATTTCAGCTCGCTTCCAGTTTTTGTGAGAGTTTTCTTCCTCCATTTTAGAGTTTGCGGAGCTTTTTGTGTGCGCCGCTTCAGGGATTCGCGCCGCGATAAAATGTGAAAAGAAATCCCTCTATATTTTCCGGTAATAAGTAATTACAGCCGTTTAGGGCCTTTGTCGGGTTGTTCTGAGAAGAAAACTATAAATATACTTGTTCATTTGTTACTTAGAAATATCGGTAGTTCGTGCTAGAATTTCTATTTCAGTTATAAGCCAGTTCGAGCTACGCTTCATCGGGATACGGGCCTAAATTTGGTTCCAGTCAGTCTATGTTTCTAGCTGAAGATTTCAACAGAGCGTTAAAATACTTCAATAACTTCATCGTTCATCTGTCTAACTGAAGAAAATGGCTCGGGTCAGTAGAGCCAAGCGACTTTCTAACACTTGATCTCACTGGGAGGGTAAAAAGGTAGCATCAAACATAACATGTTATGTTAAACTGTGTTGTTTTAGTTCTTCCCCGGACGGTCGTACGTAATTCTCTCCCTTCCTCCCTGCTGTCGAACAAAAGTTAATGCAACTGGGATCCTTTTCTCAGCCGTAGTTTATTTTCTCCTTTATTTTTGGGCCACGTATAATTTTCACTTTATCAGATAGGAAAGAAACCCGCTCCTGCCACTGGTGATTTTATTGAATTTCGGACTGTCTAGCTTGTTAATGGAAGTTCGCACTGAGAAGGGTGGCCTCCGGTATTCTGTTTGCGAAAATAAAAACCCGTAAGTATCGAGAAATTACAAGCACAAACCAGATCTAAATCGTCTAAGGTCTACCTCTACCGAGGGGTCGATATAACCCAACTGCATCGAATAATTGAGCGCTGAACTCTCGCGGAATTCGTCGAGTCGGTCACACAATCGATTCATCGGTGACAGCGCTGCCTTCGCTATCTCTATTCGGGGAATCTGTTTTTAATCTGATAGTTGTTCCGTGTTCGGGTTGGGAACACAAATAGATTTCATCGACTGTTAACTAGGTTTGTTGTCATTAAATGTTCACTCGCTGTTTCCACGTTGCATTCATTGACTGAATTAAGTTAAGCTTCGTTACCCGACTCGCGGATTGGAAACCGAGAAGATTAATGGATTTAGTTTTATCTGGATACATATCTATAAAAATATTTGTCTGCGATACCGTTACAACGTGATGACTCAGGTTCGGTTATCTAAAAAATGCGCGATACTTGGACATGTCCATTAGGGTTAATGGTCTTTTTTTTTTCAATTTCCCATTTTTTACACGACTGTGAAAGCAAGGGCCGGTAAGTGTCGTCCCAGGCAGATATACTACGACCAAATAGGGGATGTATTAGCAAAGGGCAAGATAAAAAGTACCCGAAACCGGTGTGCCTGCATGCAACGACTAATGAATGTTGATGAAGCGAAAGAGATCTATCAGGATGGTCGCAAGTGGCAGACTCTGGTCTCTGCCTGCCCCTCCGGGATACAGGCGTGAGTTTATGTTATGTTTGTTATGTGAAAGCAAAGAAGGGATATTTTTCGACTCTGGTCTCTGCCTGCCCCTCCGGGATACAGGTGTGAGTTTATGTTATGTTTGTTATGTGAAAGCAAAGAAGGGATATTTTTCGCACGTAGGTAAGTATGTATATTTAACTACCTATATTTAAGTGCTCCGTGTGGCGCCGGATTAAGAATAGCGTCACTCCATTTCCTTCCGTGGATGTCGTAGAAGGCGACTAAGGAAATCAATCACCAGGAGACGGGCAGCAGCGTCTTCCTGAGATTCCAACCGCATACTGCGATCGCCAACCCGCCTGCCAAGCGTGGCGATTATGGCAAAACCCTTCATGGTTAGGGAAAACCATGAGGGAGGCCTATGTCCTGCAGTGGACGTCAAACGGCTGATGTTGTTGTTGTTGAAATTTAAGTGTGTGAGTATGGACGACTGTGGTATTACCGACGTGTGTGTCACTGGCTTTATGACGTCTCGTAAAAACAAAATGGCGGACGCCAGGTGTCAAATTTTGTGTGATTTCAGTATAGGTGCATACATAAACCTGTTACTTACTAAAATATTTGCATTATTTCAATAACGCGTTATGTCTTCCGTATCTCCGAAAACCTTTAGTATCGATAATTATACCATTTCTAATACGTTTTAATTTATTTTAAATTTTATTTACTAGTTAATGACATTGCATGAAAAAAAATATGTTTTATACTTTTGCCTTGCAGAAGTAGGTTAATTTATCGAAGCTGGTTTTTACAATTTTGCTTTATTTCAGTAACACGTTGTACACATAAAGAACATCCTTACCTTATCTTATATAAAGTAACTTGTCCGATGCCATTGCAAATGACGTTTTCTTTGTCCGAGCCGCGTCAGATGTAGAGGAAAGAAAATCCTCACGACGACGACGCCGAGGACGCGTAAGCGCATTGTTCTGGCCGCTCGTGTGACTCGCCTAGACTCATGGGGCTTGGTGCAAGTTGACTCATTTGGGGGTCAAGTATCTAAATGCATACCTAGTTGTTCATTTGAGGGATATTAGTACGGCAATGGTTTTTTCATTGACACTTGGTAGTCTACTAACCAATCGCTTTCCAATGGTGCAACCCGTGCAAACTCGGCGCCTTGTTCTTCCTCGCGGGAGATGTCTATTTAATTAGCGCGGGTTATACCATTGGAATGTCATTTACATAGCAACAGCTTAGTAGACTACAAAATAGAGGCAACTAACAGCTATTGTCGTGCTACTATCATTTTATTGAACAAATATGTGATTATTAGACTAGGCCCTGGCCGGTCGACCGACTCGCCTCGCCTAATGGGGCTTGGTACAAGTTGACTCACCTGGGAATACCTATGCGTGGAATGCCCTGAGCAAAGAATTATTCTAAGATATAGAACCGCAATCCAAGCCTCCAAAGTGAGTCAGCAAATTGGTAGCCAAATTGGCCAAATCAGTGTTACACTATTAATGCAAATGTGTGCGTGTCTGCAAACGTACTTACGTACGACAATCCGCTTAGGCAAGGAAAAAAAACTCCACTCTGACCATCTTTTCTCATCTTAATCTTAATACTGAGCCTTATGATATGATTTCGTGATTGCCATTGGTAACTTTAAAAGCCAAAACAATACTTCTTACAAAAGTAGGAAAAACATTAATGCTGCGGCCAGACAGACGAACAGCACCCGTTCACGAGCATAACGCAGGGATCAGTCATCACCAGTCTCAACCATTTTAGAGGGAGATAGGTGACCCGACCACCACGCACGCCACCATTCGAATGACCTTTAGTACTTAAACCTGCAAATTGAGTTCTTGTCAGTTATAAAATGTGTGATATAGTTATTAATGTGCAATCACGTCGCTGTACACTTTGACAACCTTATTTATATTTCGTCATGGACGTCCTTATTTAATCTGAATATTGTTATATTTTTACGGACATACATTATGTTATCGAATATATATTGGCAAGCCAGTATTAGAATTCCTATTTCTTTGGAATGCTCCCTTAGCGATTCCCTAATGCTTAAGTTGTACATAGCTCTTACTGATTTTTCTGCAAAATAAATATTATGTCTATATCTGCTGCTCGTCCCCTTAATAATACACCATATAATATGATACTGTGAAAATAACTAAAATAGACCAGCCTCGCAGTCAATATGTCTTTAAGTTGCTTAATTTTTCTGACTGCAAATGCAGCTGAACTCAACTTACCCGATAGTTTTTCAATCTGCAGACCCCATTGCAGTTTTCAGTCTATCGTTATGCCTAAAAATAGCGTAGACTCTACCAGCTGGTAATTTCTAACCAGATATTTTTCGACACGTGTCAACATTTTTAACATTTGGCAATGAAAACTTGATGCATTTTGTCATTTTCGCATTTAACATCAGATTGTTCACCGTGAACCAGTTTAGAACTGTTTACATCGTCAACATTCCCTAAACCTCTCTTTACTTAAAAAATTAGGGAAGTATCATCAGCAAACAATAATACCTGCGATAGTTTTTCTACTAGGTAGGGCAAATCATTTACGTACACCAAAAAAAGGAACGGTCATAGTAGGTATATAACCTTGAGTTATTCCTACTTTTATATTAGATCCTGAGGATTTAACTCTGTTTATCTACTTTTACATTCTTAAAAACTTTAATTAGGACCGGCAGTATTGCTATTGGTCTGAAATTATTAGAATATTCACTATCGTCAGATTTAAACAAGAGTACTATTTTACTTGATTTTAATAGTTTAGGAAATACTAGACAACTAGAACCCCCTATTTTCAGAAATATTTTGAAATTTCGTTACACCCTGTGCAGTGCAAAGAAGATGATGCATAACACGGCGCGCATCGGAAAACCCTAAGATATTTTCATTTGTTTCAATAAAGTTTCCGATGAATATCGGGTATTGGCCACATACAATTTGGGCGATATGAAAACGTGCACCAATTGTGGGTATGTTTGAATATCAAGTCACGCTACCAGCTTGTGGTTTATGGCACTGACAAGTGCACATGTGCAAAGGACGTCCTTATTCGTGTCACAAACTGAAACCACATTCAAAGACATCGGAACAATAAAAGTATCCAGAACGAACATGCTTCTAAAAGGAAACCTATGTGGAAAATATTATAAAACTCATATAAAACTTCCGGCGATTACAAGTCGCATTTAAAGGGAGGGAACGGATCCAAAAAAAAATCCCTTCGAAAAAAATCATGTTTACTCACCGCTGACGTCGAAGTATTGGAAATGTCAAACTTTTCTATTACCGCTTAAAACTTATTCCCATTTCCGGACAAATCGGTCCAGAAAATTGCGGCGACAGAATTAACATTTTGCTAGAAGTTAATAGAAATCTGTTCAGGAAAAACTTTTCCTTATGGATGGGCTAATTAAACACGTCTCTTAGCAATCGTACGATTGGGTGGTACAGTCGACATCACATCAACCAGCCATGCACTCCACTCACCCGTGCCCATGCACTCCACTCAGTTACGTTACGGGTGACTTTGCAACGTTAAAGAGCAAACCTTTTCTTTTAATGATCGTAAGTTATTGTTGGAAACCTCTTTTTAGAGTTCCATAGTGTATCTATCTATACATTTAATAAATCTGTAAATTTTGTCTCTATCTGATATATGTCAGTCTCACTCTGTTTCTTTTTGCTCGTATCACGCAAAAACCACTGAACGGAATGAAGTAAAACTCGCCAGAATTATAGCATTATAGCTTAGATTCCCGTGTAACACATAAGCTACATAACATCACGCTTAAGTCCATGGGTGGGTAAGAAAATCACCATAAGCTGTGAGGTGATTAAACAACGGTTTTACCACAATGACGGATACAAATAACCAGTTTATGAAGAACCAGACTGGGTACGCACTATCCGTTGGAAATATCTATATCTGCCACCAACAGGATCTCCATATTGCGAGGTTTTTGATAAATACTTTCTCCTGTTTATAAGGTGCGGGGGACGCTATAGGAAGTATTTTCTCTTTTTATATATATATATGTTAATTGTTTTACTAATATGCTTTACACAAATAAACTGGTAATGAAATATCATTTAAAATTAGTATACGATTCATTTAGGGGTAATAAATGAACTGAATTAACGGTAAAATTATTTTAGATTTCAATTTGCTATAAAGAGTCACTGCACTGACTATCTAGTACAATTTCGCCATTGTCACGTGTTAGATAATACTATTACATAGCCAATCACAATCGAATGGGGGTCGTTCAGAATTTTGAAGCCATCAGTTTGTTCCGATTTTAGATAAGGTCTTTGAAGGTACAGCCTATTCAGATACAAAACTTGTAATTATGATTTTTTTTGTCGCTACCTCCTTTGACAATGCGTCCAGTACAAGTAGTAACGCAATAGCAGGCGTTCGGTACAAGTAGTGATTATTTACAATAGTATTAAAGAACTTTAAATAGCAAAAATCTTTCTTATTTTTTTGGTGGACTTGGATGCTTGCTTAAAACATCCTTTGCGGTTTCTGTAGAAAAAAATGTATTAAAAGTTAATTGTTTATAACACTGTCAATTACAGAGAGGGACTGGACCACTATTTAATTCTGGCTTTTACAATAAATCTGTCCATATTGTGTGAAAGAAGGACAATAATAATAATAATGACATCAAATTGTATAGTGAAAACAAAGACGGACTGAACGGGTTTGCAGAAATTACAGAAACATTTTCTAAAGATATCAGTATGGAGTTCGGAATAGACAAATGTAAAATATTAACGGTAATACGCGGTAACATAGAGCCAAATAATTACACAATCGAAACTGGGGAACATATTGAACATATGAGCCAAGGAGACTCATATACCTAAGTACCTTGGATTCCATCAATCAGAACACCTTCACCAGAAAGAAACAAAATCTAATCTAACTAAAAAAATTCAAATAAGACTGAATCAAATTCTGAGAACACAATTGAACTCGCGCCATACTATTAAAGCAATAAATACGTACGCCATACCCATACTCACCTACTCGTTTGGGATAATAACATGGTCACAAACAGACCTCAAAAAACTGTAGACCAAAATAAACACCACTTTAACAAAACACCGCAAACACCATCCGAAATCATGCATACAACGACTCACCATCCCACGCGAAGAAGGAGGATGAGGTCTTATCGACATCCAAAATCTGCACAATAAGCAGAAAACAACACTTCGACAATTTTTTCACTAACGGGCGCAGGAGTCGAAACTACACAAAGCCACAGCTAGCGCTGATACTCGAAATACTCCACTTAACTTGCATTCCACGGATAGACAGCCGAATGAATCTATAACTGACTTGAAACAAAAATCACTATTTGGCAACAAAAGTCTTTACATGGCAGGCACAGGTCTGATCTCATTCAGCCACATGTCGATATAATTGCATCGAACACATGGCTGAAGAGAGGCGAACTGTTTCAATCAATCAACTGCAATCCAAGATCAGGTTATTAATACCAGAAATTATCAGAAGCATATAAAGCGACTGCCCAATACCACGGGTATCGGCAGAAAATGTCATGGTGCTGCCGAGACGATACAACACATAACAGGTGCTTGTAAGTCTATAATCCAAACAGACTACAAACATAGACGCGACCAAGTAGCGTCTGTAATTCACCAGCAAGGTGCTCATAAGCATAATTTCATACACCCAATAAAATACCTTTACTATAAGTACAAACCGGACACCATATTACAAAACGACAACATAAAAATATATTGGGATAGTACAATAATGACCGACAAGACCATTCACTACAATAAGCCAGATATCACAATTCATGACAAAGCCAACAAAATTGCGTTCTTAATAGACATTGCCATACCAAATACACACAACATTCAGTTCACTATCACTGACAAGCTTAGAAAGTACACAGATCTGGCAATAGAGCTGAAGACGCAATGGCGAGTCAATGTAGTAAAAATAGTTCCAATAGTTCTTTCAACCACAGAGATAACCCCAAAACTCTGCATAATATCCTCAGTACATTAAATATTCCTAGCACCATAGTAACAATGTACAGAAAGCGGTAATCCTCAATACCTGCCGCATAGTAGGAAAATTTCTCTCCAATGATTTAAATTAAAACATAAACAGCACTTGGCTTAGACCCGTGCTCTTTATTAACTACCTTTTTATGAAAATAAAAAGAGAAAGCAATAGAAAAATAATAATAATAATCGAACACCTTTTTAGCACCTGACAAATGGGATTCAAATCAGTAAAATTTTTATGTTTCGGAACGTAACGATTGGTAATTTTTTTTTGTATGTTTATGTTGGCTATATTAACTTTTTATTTCTGTTACTTAAAAAAAGTTTCCGTCGAATGAGGTTGAAATGGCGTACCCTTTACGGGAAACAAACAAAACTGTATGTGCAAGATGGCAAGCGATCACAATAGTACATTATGATACAAGTGTGGTATGTTGGTCATTACACTCGAGTCGGTTTTTAAGCCTGAGCCGAAGGCGAAGGCTTAATGGAGACGAGAAGTGTAATGACCAATGCTCACGTGTTTCATACGACGTTTTTCAACACACTTGCGAGGAAAAGTAAATAAAAAAACAACACTAACGAAATGCAATACTGTGAATAAACTTAACAAACAGAAACCTAGTGCGATAATGTAATGTAAGAGGCACGGCATGGGTAATATTCTGCATTATCAGTGTAAATACGCTGTAATAAGACCTACTTTACGAGCAGGTGTGTTGAAAAGATTTTTATCGAATCATCGTCTATGACATATAGAGCATAAAAGTTTCAAAATTCGCTCCAAATCCTGTCCAATTCCTGACTTTTGACTGTCAGAGAATAACACGATCTTGCTACGATGTCGCGCCGGGTGCAATATCGTGTCGAACAAAACTAGGTATGTATAATTGTGCGTACAAATGATATTTCGTACGAAGTTTTGATCAATATGTTTGGGTAAGACATAAGCCTCCTCAAAGCACGCCACATCTTTCTGTTCTCGGCCATACGCTTCCAGCCGCCGCTAGGTACCAGTAATTTGTTGGTCCAGTGAGCTGATGGATGTCCTCTGCTGCGTTTCGCCTTATTCCGCCAACAGATTCAAATGACAAATCACTGTATTACCTTGAGGATGCTATTCCACCTGGAATGAGTTTGAGCGAGCGACAAGCTGCGCCGACGGATATAGCGTAGTGAGGTAGAATAATAAAATACTGAATTTAATACAACCGCGAAAAGGTCTCAAGGGACGAAATTTAGGTAGACCATGACTCATACGGTCAATTCACATTCTAATCCAACGCTAACGAAGTCGCAGGCCCTGCTAGTCAACAATATCTTTAAGGGTTTTATTAAGGTCTGTCTGTCTGTAGCCTAGCTTATGTTGGCTGCGTGACCTGAAAAAATAACGAAAATTATTATGATGATTAGTAAGTAAAGTTAATATTAAGAGGTAATATTTTAAAAGAAAACCACAAATAATACACACCTTTGACCTGGGCCCATATCAGCTCAAGTGAGTTGTACTGTCTCGGTAGTCTGAGGTAGAGTCTACCGAGACCACGGCACTTAAAAAAGAACCGAAACATCGGAAAACTGTAAAATGAAAAAACAAACGAGTAAATATCCGAGCAAATTCAGTTTTTATTATATCCATATTGTTACATGATGATCCCTATTCACAGATTTTCAAAAAAAATTACAGTTAGCAAAGAAAATAGCCATTTTACACGATTTTCTTTTGATACCAATCGATCCTGTATCTAATACTGATAAAAATTTCCTTGGGACCAACCATCATTAGGGTACCTACTAAAGAAGTCATAAATTTCAAAAAACCTTTCTTATACATTTTGTATGAAAATTTTACACAAAAAAAAAATTGATTCCAGTTGATCGTCTTTCTAACACTGATCCCTCAGCAGGGCACAGGCCGTCTCTCAGAGTCAGAGCATGGTCTTAAATACCACGCGCGCCCACCGCGGATTGGCAATTTCAAGCGCTGAGGTATTTGAACACCTCAGATCTTCAGTTTTCCTCACGATGTTTTCCTTCGCCGTTAGCGAGTGGCATTGCTACTACAACTTCACAAATTTTAGTAACTTAGAAAACAAAGTCAAACAAATTGGTACATACCGGAATTCGAACCCCCGGTTTGGCTTTTAAAAAAAAATTGATTCCAGTTGACCAGAGATGATATCATGTGGTGTTCCACAAGGAAGTATCCTCGGACCGCTCTTGTTTTTAGTGTACGTTAATGACCTACCTAGCACGCTAAAATGTGATAGCGTAATGTTTGCTGACGACACTACAATTATTGTAAAGGGAGAAAAAATTGACAATTTTGAAACTGACATAAACCAAACCTTAGATAATGCTCTAATGTGGCTTAAGAGTAACAATCTAATTATAAATTCAGATAAAACAAAATACATTAAATTTACAACAAAGAAAAACCAGAAAGCTAAACTAAATATAGCAATAAATAATAATAAAATACAAGAAGTGAATCAAACAAAATTTTTAGGCATTGTCCTTGATGAACAATGCACCTGGAAACCACAAGTCGAAGCAGTATGCAATAAAATAAATAAATTCGTATTCGCTTTAAGAAAAATAAGGCAAATTACGTCAGTAGAAACTGCGCTTCTAGTATATCACAGCTATGTCTGCGCTACTTTGCGATATGGTGTAGTTCTGTGGGGAAATTCTACAGAAAGCCACAGAGCTTTTGTTGCACAAAAAAAATGTCTTAGGGCTATATGGGGCATGTCTTGGAGAGAATCATGCCGACCGATCTTTCAGAAATATAAAATTCTCACTTTTTACGGCATTTATATTCTTGAAGTCTGTAAATTTGTTAAGAGAAACCTGGAGCTATTTGAAATGCATAATAATGAAAATAAAAGAACAGTGAGGCATAAAACGTTAACCTATCCTAAAGTTAGACTCGAGCTTGTTAGACGAAATAGTTATTACATGGCAATAAAAATATTTAATTCCCTGCCGAAAGACATAAGTTCTCTCCCAGAAAATAGATTCGACAAAGCGCTTTCTAACTGGTTGGTTCAAAAATGTATATACAGTGTAAATGATTTCTTTAAACCATAATGAATTTCAAATCCAATAATGACATCTTAAATTCTTGACATTGTATAATAATTTTGTAAATAATATAGCTTCTAATTTTAAATCATTATATTTGTATACCATATAATGGTGCTACACGCTTGTCCGTATTTATGTATTATATAAAACCTACATGTACCGTGTTTGCTGACAAATAAAGACTTGAATTGAATTGAATTGAAAGTTATTGATGGCAATCATGGAATCTTATCATATAGGCTCTGATGTATTAAGTTTAAGATGATTTGAGAAAAGACGGTCAGAGTGAAGTTTTTTCCGCCTGCCTTTTTCTCCACTACAAATACGGCCCGAAGGCAACGGCTAACATAGTACATTGACATTCAGCAAACAGAATGTAAATTATGTACGTTGAAATAAATTATTGATTTCTCGTGACCGATGACGACGTGAATCTAATTTCTGGTGTACAATAAAGAGTTCTCTATTTATCTATATATATATTTAACGAATATTTTTCCCTGCTACCGGGAGGAAACGGCGTGCCCGGCGGATCTAAAAGCGGTCCTCCATCAATCACCGTGGCCACCGCGTCAAGTGCACTGTCGTGTCCACTGCTTCTCATTAGCCGATCTATCCTTATCCAGGAGGACCGATGGATTGTGCCGATCTATTTATATCCGTGAAGCTTTGTTTGTGGTTTGACGTGATATTCGCGGCGTCACCGCGTGACCAGGGGCCGCAGTTCATAAATGACAATTCGCTGTACATTAATGATAATAATTACATCCACACAACACAATCACTTGTCCTGGTCCCAAACTAGGATACCCCGTGCTATGGTAACAAGCTCGTAGAATCGCTCGTAGCCCCGGCTGCCTGAGTGATCTTAAACGATCACGAAGGTTAAGCAACACTGGGCGCGTTCAGTGCATGGATGGGTCGCCGTCTATGCCTAACGCTAGTGGCATTTTTCCGAGCGGTTCCGTGCTTCGCAAGGCACGTTAAGCTGTTGGTGCCGGCTCCCGTCGATAGATGGCAGTCGTTAAGCCAAGTCAGAGGCCTTAGGGCGGCTTGACAACTTCTGACAGTAGACAAGCCACTAGTCTACAAGCCTCCACCAATCCGGACTTGGCCCCCGTGGTGGAGTATGGCCTATACCTTCCTCAGGGAAGAGACCCGTGCCCCTCGGTGGGGATATAATGGGTTGATGATGAACAAGGGAAAAACATCACACACATGGAAATGCACGCAGACTGAGGTCATTTTTACAAATAAAGTACCGCGGCCTCTAGTGGGAACTGAACCCACGACCTGTTTTGGCAAGTCAAGCATATTATATAAGAGTATCCACTAGATGGGGCAGTCGCCAGTCGAGGCATTTCATAACCGAGTCTTCTCACAGTATAAGGAAACTGTGCTTCTTTCATGTTAATATGTGGGTGAATCGGCTTTAGATCAAACTCATCAATACATCAATTTGTCATAGTAAACCATGAATTGTAGTTTTATGAAATAGGGCCCTGTTGTTGCTGTCGAACTGGCTACATAGTCTCACATTGATGGACGACCACACTTTGATGAGAGCTAAAATACCGAAATACACGGTGTTTGACGAAGGTCTGGTGAAACTAAATAAGCCTGTCGTTTTAGTATCGTTTGACATTTTAGTACCTAGAATACTAGAATACCTATACTGCAATAATTTTGTGAATGGTTTGATGAAAATGAACGTGCCTGAACATAGCTATCAAATATGCTAGTTTGTTTTTTCTAGTTGGCAAGATTTCTTGACTCGAAACAAGATTTATCAAATTATTTTTTTTATTTACGTCTTAGATATACTCAAAAGTAATAGTCTAAATAGATGCAATTTTGCATTACTAATTACATAATCGCGACTTTCAAACCACCCAAAAATGTATTGTACTAAATCCCGCGGGATCAATGTTTAGATGACTTCACGTTACTCGAAGACAAAAGGAAAAAAAAAAGTTTTTTTAAAACCACTTCCGGCGCGACTGTTTTTACAAAAAACGTTCCATGTTTGATTTTGAACAGAAACAACATTTTTCGAAATTTGGGATTCTTATAATAAAAGTTGTTTATTAATGAGTAAAATAACCCCCTTAAGTTTCACCTTTCTGAAACACCTGTATGTATAACGTCCTCAAAGATAAGATGAGGTAAGAATATTATTGTATTTTACACATAAAACAACAATTACAACAATTTTTGTTTTATGTGTGATTTAAGATGTTGGTGTAATCAGTGGATCATCGAATAAACAATAAGACACAATTATAGTAGCTTCTGTTAACTGAAATTGAAATGGGATTCCAGACCCGAGCGAATGTGGGTGGAAGGTCCGGTAAAGGATGTCTCAGGCGGACATAGTTCGACAAAATAGGGGATTTATTAGCAAAGAGCAAGATAAAAAGTACCCGAAACCGGCGTGGGTGCACACAAAGACTAATGAATGTTGAGGAAGCGAAAGTGATCTGTCAGGATCGTGGCAAGTGGCAATCCCTGGTTTCTGCCTACCCCTCTGGAATATAGGCGTGAGTTTATGTATGTATGTAGGTATTCCAGACCCGTATGAATTTAATCTTTGTAAAGAATCGTCTCTGAATAATGTAATGAAATACAACAAGAATAGACCTCTATAAGAATAAAGTGTATTGAAAAAGTGCCCGTCTCTCTATTTATGAGTGTATGAAACAAGAATAGCTTTCGGTCACGGATGGAATTAGCTACATTGGGCGTAAATTGCTCCGAAATTGTAGAGTTCATTGTCCAGTGAGTCAGTCAATTGACAGAGTAGTGAGTTGTGTGACTTATTACCCGCACTCTCGTCGTCCCTACAAACTTACTGTGCAGCGTGAAGCTTGTATATCGATGGTTGAAGTGGCTCTGGGACGCAGCCCTCCAAAGTTTTCCCACAAATTAAATATATCTGTTCGTCCGTCGGTTCAACTACTTTGAACGACTGAAATATCTCTTCGAATGATTGACGCGAACCGACGAGCGATGTGACTGTAGCAGCTGAATAGAAACTCAGAAATTTGTAACACGTATCGAGCTACATTTTGGGGTTTGGGAACTACGAGGAAGTACAATATATAATATTTTTAATTAGTTCCTGTTACTCATTATAACTGGAACTCGTATGGGCTCCAAATGCGGTGACTGTGTAGTTCTAAATTGTCGAGCGTCACTGCGGTTTCATTACCACAGGAGGGCCTTTTATGAGGAAAGCTCTCGAGGTGTGCTGCCGGGAAACTTTCTTTCTTAAGCCGGTCGAAGTTCTAGCTTCTCTTGAATTTCTCATAGCCTCATGCATCCCTTTGTCCGGGCACAATGGACGTTCGGGTCCGTTGTGTGTGTAGAATGGCCACCTCATTGCATCAAGGACATTTGTCATGAGAGCTCCGCGGTCGGCGTGCATGCGTGTGTGCGATCTTTTATACGACTCTCAATTACTTCTCGCACTGCAGCCTAAAGAATGGAAGCTATGTGCTAATCATCGGGCGCATTCCGAAAATTATCTGCGCTCACGTGGCGGGGAATAGGCTGCGATAAATCTCGCTGATAATAACTGTGTGGTGTGCAAAGCCGACTGCCAGATAGGTCTTGCGCGGAATGCGAGATGTTGCTGATAAATTAACCAGTTAGACGTGGGGGTAGCTCGTTTCTAGCTTTTATTGGCGATGGCGTTGACTCAGCTGTAGGTACATATTGTTGCGATAAGGAACTGTCATTAGGAGGCGTAACAATGTACCTACAAACACATAGCTTTAATTAACAAACCAGCAGAACGAAATGGTGGAAACATAACGTTTTGTACCGATTAGTGAACAGCTGAGTGTGTAAATGACTAATGATCAATGCACACGAGTTGCATACGACGTTTTTCAACACAATTGGGAGGAAAAAAACAAATAAAATTTTTGTATTGTTTGTAACTTGAAGTAGACATTTCAGATAGTAATTAACCACACAGCACCTACTTTACCAAATATTTACGGAAAATGGCGCCTAAGTTTCGTTTTTTCGCGCGCCGCACTTTCATTGCGCGCGCAGGTTCAATAAAGCCACAGGAAAAACCGGTTGTTCAGCCGGAAGCTGGAGCGGCAGCAATATAAAACATAAAATAAACTATAAATTAATGTTTCTAAACACGAAAATTAAGTTAATTTGCTCTCATAAATGTACAATTTGCTGAAATGAAATGTTTATTTGTCATCTCAACCCTAAAGTAATTTAATATTCGTAAAAATATGTAATGTTGTTAAAAATTAACTTTTTAAAAAAAAGTTTATAATACAGCACATTTTTACAGCACAGTGTGGTAATGTGCTGAATTATGAAACTAAAAACGGTTTAATAAGAATCAATTGACGAGCAACTGTGTTGAAAACTATATAAAACTAAAGCACCCGAAATGCAGCTTGAAAGAAAATGTCATATTCGCTTATCAAAGTAATACGTCATCTTTACAAAAGTCACGCCCATACAAGCAAATTTTATCAATTAATCGATAGGGTCACGGTAAAGTAAATATTTTCTTGTATTAAAGTAATGTCAAGTTCACGAACCGAGAGATAAGATGCGACAAGACCTGCCGATTCAGGCTGGCTCCGCTCCGTACCATAACAACGTTCATATGACCCGATAAGATATCGCCAACCCTCACACACAACTGCTCGACTACGACTGCTCACAAACAAGCAACTTTTGTAGCGCGACTAATGCCTGCCTGATATATTTCGTTGCACTATGAACACTTAAGACCTAGAGTTGTGTTGATCGATAATAGAGATAAACCTCCACCTTTTGTACAATTTCTTTTGTGCAATGAAAGAATGTACATATATCTATTCAGTTCAGTCAACAAGCGCGGTTGCCTGAAAGAAATTGCTTTTAGTAATAAGGTCGCCGATTTAGCAACAGCAGAAATTAAGTGAATCAAAATATGGCTCATTTTCATTCATTTAATTTCTGTTGTTGTAATTTTTGAACACCTAAACCAAAAATAAATATCTGTGTTTGAAGGTTTTTAGGGATTAAAAACTAAATACTACTTTTTAGGGAAAAACATGCTAGTTTTTAGGGAGTTACTTAATCAAGTAACTCCCTAAAAACCAGCATTTTTTTGATAACTGGCGATAACCAACTGGCGATAACCATACATGCAATGCGACACTCCCTAAAAACTGCTCATTTGAACTCAATACATAGAGCTGAACCCAAACGGCGGCGGCGCCCGATCTTGCACGTGTGGACAAACCATAAATACGGTCTGTAATTAACACGATTGCAACAAAAAATCGCGATCAATGTTACCGAATCGACGAAAATCTACAAATATAAGTAGCACGTGCCCGATAACTTAGGAAGAAATACCAATCGGGGACACGTCTTCACTATTACACACTACAACGGCGCGATTGTTAACAGGAGTCGAAAAGCTCGGCTCTGAAACTTCCTCCTACTCGATCTTACCTCCTCATAAGAAAATGTTCAGAATTCAATGACAAAACGAAATCTAATATGTTTTATGTTTTATTAGAGTAACTTGATTTTTCGCATATTTTTTGACAACCCGAAAAAAATAATTTTACTGTTTTATTTTTAAATTTTTCCAAGGGGTTTATATGATTTCTATGGTATAAAGCAATGTCACTCCAATCTAAGTTAGACAAAAGTTCCCTATTATGCATTAACACCTTCCGCAGGACAAACGAAGTGGTTGAAATTTCCCTCGCCACGTTCATAAATTACTTTTTTATTTTGTCCGTGGGACCCTAGACGTAATTTTGTAGATCACCAGCACAGGTTAGGAATACCTTAATTAACATATAGATAAATAAAACTAAAATACAGTGCTTCTATGTGCGATTTTGCGTACGAAAAGTTTTTCTTATAGAAAATTATTGTAAGTCGACAGCGCTTATATTTTTACCCTTTGTATTTTTAGTTGCAAAGTGGCCCATAATAAGGCAACCGAGTAGAATGCACTCGGGTGGTGCTTTTATATAAAGGTCGAATACACTCACGGATTGGCTGAACAAGATAATTTTATTGTACAACTTGCATATTTTCTCAAATAGGACCATAGATGACATGATGTGATGACAATATTAAGTTGTTCTGATTGTAGCTAAAATTCAAGTAGATTCAAAGGTCTTCTCGTTCTAGCAAAATTGTTGAGACCGGAAAAAGTGCAAGTGGAAAGTTTAATAAGTTATTGTGTGTCGCCAAACACATTGTTGTACGGTTGTACCGGAATCACTGCTTACCTAACTTACGTGGGAAAAATGTGTATGGATTTTGTAGAAAACCGTCACTAACAATGTTGGTTTTGTCGTTCAACTTAATAAGTTCCAAAAAGTTCAACTATTGACGATACCGTACAGGAAAAGATACTCATACGCTTTGCTGATATTATTTCTTAGTATTGCTGACCTTTCATAAAGAACCTACCCAAAGAAACGTCGTCTCAGCCTCTGTCTTCTGCCGAGTTTTTGAAAACACCCAACGATAGCTAAGAACTTTTGTCTCGCCCAGAAAGCAATACCGCGTTGGTTACCCGCGTCGTTATAGATGGGCTATTGGATATCGGGAGTTGACACGCTAAGTGGCTCGGTGCGAGGGCCGGACGTCAAGTATTGGTCCTTCAGACGAGCGCCCTGCATCCGAGGGCTTCAATATTCAACGCCGCCACCGCTTTGTAAGCGATGTACCTGTTTTCCTGAAAAATACTAAAGCCTTTGGATATCTACGGCAAAAATTAAAAAGATTTTTTATGGTGGCCAGTGAAACCTGTAAAAATAGTGGTAGATATCCTGTTCCCCGATGACTTCTGGAAGAAAATTATTGGTCAAAGACCGGTGAAAGAACACCATAAAAGGTTGACAGATCTTCATCTGAAATTGTGTAAACTCTATTTACCGAAAGAAGAACGTCTCAATTTTATTTTAAATTTTAAATATGTAAGATAAATGATGGTTATTAGGGACTTAATTTTTTTTTCTCCCGCTCCCTCACTATAAATTGAAAAATAATTGCCCAGTTTCATGACCAACACATATATTTTACCACACACATATATAAGGTTTCTTTTAAATTATTTCTAACTTTTTAGTGTTGTAGTGTTTTGAAGTCGGTATTTATTTTTTATTTTATTTTTTATTTAAGGACGATCAATAGGCATTAATATAAAAGTGACGCAACTGTGTTACACCGATAAGGAAAGCTTGGTCGCGGCAATCAAGCAACCATTGAAGTATAGCTGCAGTTGCACTCAAAGACCCTTGAGAAACCAGAACAAAGTAACTACTTTTGTAAAGATTGATTTAAAAACCTCTATATTAAAGTTTAATCAAAGTTTAGCAGCACGTTGAACGGATCTTTCTTCACGAAATTACAATCTACGCAGTGGCAATTTTCCCTGAGGTCTATTGGGATTTCTATGAAGTCTATTGAGTGATTCAATTTATGTTGGTTATCTAGAAGTGAATAAGTATTATAAATACTTTTTCATCCTATGAAGAGAAAATACCAAGCTAAGAAGGGGTTTACTAAAAGGATTAAAATGCAAGCTATTTGTAATGGAAAACTATTTTAGGACCGGTTTACTACGCACAACCTATACGTAAGCCCACACATAAACGTAAACCAAATTAGAATTCAACAACGAGTTGAACTGAACCAACGCGACAGAAAACTACTCACCGGGTAAAAGTAACTAGGAGCGAGGTAACCACAAAACTACTAAGATGTTTTAGCTCGCCAAAGGGAATGTTAAACGGGAGGCTTTTTGTTCTTCGAGAACTTTAAATTGCATTTAAAATCCTGCACAGCAAATAGAGAGGTTTAATCGCATGCTCAGTACGCGCTAAGCTATGCGTATTGCGGACGGCGGAAAAACAGAAATGCAACAGCGCAAAAACCTGTCTCTTAACGGTACTAAATCATATTCCTTAAGCAGAGGTACTAGTAGCCACTTGAGTAGGAATTGCAAGTATCGTAGGTGATCTAATTGTGGCATGTGACCGTGCTGACGTAACGGGCTGGCGGTTGAGTGACCGCTCCGCATGCGATACCCAGTCCATTCCAAGTGGCCCCTGTTCCCTAACGTCATAATCTATCGGATCTGGCTTCTCGATTCTGCAACGTTATATGGGAACGGAGATTAACCACTAGGCCATGCTAGACATGTTATTCTAACCAATGGAGTCGAGTCATGCGTTCAAGATCGGAGCTGCGCGTAGAGTTCGTGGAATCATGAATTTCTATCGGCACATCATTTGTAATGTTGAGTGTTGCTATTGCCTTTTAAGCTTCACGCTGAGCCGCGTGTTTTATTTACTTCAATTCTTACGATGACTTCGATAGGGTTTTGCTATAAAACCTTGTGAAAACAGCATAATTTAATACTGTACCATATTTGTGAAATGAGTAGCAAATTAGATTATTTTTTAGAGATTAGTGTTAAGAAAACTCAGAATTACGTAAATATTATTTTACTAATTGCAATAAGCGAAAGCACTTCAGCTAAATCAGTTTAAAATCTCCGGCCACGAATAACTGAGTGGAATCTTGTTTCCATTCTCTTTGCCGACACAGAAGAGACGAGCCCGGCTGGCGGAGGGCTTTAATCATAATTAAGTTAAAACTACTTGGCCACTGAGTAACCTACCACTCCACTATAATGCACTTGATCCTAACTCTTAATTTCTGTTTAATCCTGCCACTACTGCGCTCTAAATCGAAGCAGAGCGTCTATCTAAATGAACTTAACACTGAAGCAGGAAATTTTACTCAGCTCTTTAACTTATCAAGTTGCATAGGTAATATTAAGTTTAATTACAAAACTTGTTATAAATAAACTCCTCGAGTGCCCCTCAGACATTAGTTGGCGGTAGAGACACTTTATAATAGTTTTAGTTCTCGGTTCAGGTAAACAATGTAGCCGAGTTGAATATAATCCATCATCTGTAGTTACTACAAGTGGGGGAAGTTTGTTTCCATGAACTATTTGCTACAGTACAGTTTGAAGTCTTGCTTGCTTGTTGCGGGGGTGCACCGTGCGGTAAGACGAAGCAAGCAACCTGACTACTTTCAAGACACTTGAACACCCGGGAAAGCATTACTCAAAGTCTAGCCCCCTTATTGTTTTCATAACTAAAAAGAGGATATCTTGATATTGTTAATTGTGTTCTGTGAGTTAGTATCAGTAATGGATCCATTTAATTTATTTATGATCTGAGTTGAATAAACTTTCTAAGCGAAGAGCAGTGTTGTGTTAGTTGAAAGATAATTTTGAAGTAAAAGATATCTCTTTTAATTATCTACATTTAACATTAATTGAAACTATCCAGATATGAAACAGTGATTATTACCTGTTGCTATACTTGCTTGCAAAGAATTGTACGTAAGTGATAACTTCAATTTTTATGAACATCTTATTATTACAGACTGTGGTTTCGAGGAACATATGAAAATATAAGGTCACGTCTAAAGAATTTGGACGGAACGCTACAAAAGAAATGGAAATTACTACAAAGAGGAAGCGACGTTTTTGCGTAAAAATATGTCTATTGAATTTTAATTTTAGCTTGAGGTGAAGGCTCGATTTACATGGGTAATGGGAGGCGTACTCAACGTTCAGTGCTTGACGTTTGACAAATGGCCCCAGATTTAACGTAACGAGGCCTACGATTCAAAATGACATGGAAGTACGTAACCCTAAGCTTTTCTTTTAGTATGAACCTCAAGTTTAATAAGAGAAAAAACCGGCCAAATGCATATCGGGTCACGCCCATTATAGAGTTCCGTAGAAGGAGGGGTTTCTTCATCAAAGTTATTTTCAATGGAATCTGTACGAAATTTTCTTTTTGTACGTTAGTCGACTATTACTCGTTAACTTGTGAAGTGTACTTAGCCGTGATAGTTTTCAGATTGTGTTTAACTTCATCAAGTACATGTGTTACTGCACTGAGTTTGTTCACGTTTTCACAAACAGCTGTTTTAACGACGGGGACGGGGGACGGACGCTCTACTCTGTATATTAAGTTTTAAAGCTCAAATTTTTGCGCTTAGTATTTCGCAAATAGATCCCTGAATCGAAAATGGCTTTTGTAACCCACATTATTTTTAAACGACCAATCTAATGATACCCTACACTAAGGGATAGATGAGAAAAAAAAATCATCCCTAATTTAAGGGAGGTAGACTAAAAAAATTTATTCCACCGTTTTGCAGACGATCTACGTCACATTTAGTTTTCTGGTACTAATCGTCTCTGAGTAAGGCCGTGGACAGACAGACAGACAGTCAGACGGACTGACATGGCGAAACTATAAGGGTTCCTTGTAGACTACGGCACCCTAAAAAATAAGGGGAGGTGGTTCGACGCCGGCGCCGCGGCCGGTCGTCTCGTTTCGTTCTGTCACCAACAACTGCAGATAAACATCGAGAAATCCAATTTCGTGGTTTTGTTATCGCCGCCAGCGGGAGTTTTAGATGCTTGTTTTCCTTGTAATCACTTTTTAGTGCAGTTTCTAAACATTTCGGTGTCCTATGTTGTCATTCTGTTTAAAAAAAGTATATTAGTAGCTACATTTCTCCATGGAGTATTAATTCGGGACGTGTCCCCTTCCACATGAAATTCGCTTGTTTTACAACTCCCAAATGCGATTTGTCGTCGCCCGCTTTAGGGGGTCCTTAAATCCAGATTCATCTTAAGGGAAAAAAACTTTGTTTCCAACAAATGTAAGTTCGGAGGCTTTCTGGCGTGTCTAAGCAGATTTATTATCGGACGGAATTGTAGGTACCAGTCGCAAATAAGATTTGAGAAATGAACGATGCTGTGTCGCCGACACATTACGTCGAGCTTAGTGTAGAAGATAAATGGGTAGCCACGACGACGGATTAAGGCTGAAAACACAGAAATTACTGAAGGATCAATTCGCTCGGTTACGTAATCCCTCTGTATGTCACAAAATATGTTATGGTGATTTTGATAAAGATATATAGATCGATAAACAATCCATTTAGCATGTAAACCACTCGAATGGATATTGTAAGCTCTCCCTTGGTAAATATTTCGATCATAAAGAAGTTGTTTGTTGTACCCGAATAACCTCCTTTGCCAAAGTTTCCTCGATCCGTCTTTTTCCGGCTCGCATACAATGAGCTATTCTTGTGCGGATTACGAAGTGAATTACATACTTTGTTACTTTACCTGTGGTGCGGTGTGGGACGTGTTTTACGTAGGATGTAAAGCAAAAGTTTACAATGTTACAATGGCCCTTGTGTAGGCTTAGGTACTAAGGGAGACTGAAACAATAACGTATTTAATGTAAGACTTTCAAGGAATTACTTAAGTGAAGGTTTATCCTGTTTAATTTACTGAAATAAAAGGAATTCGTTATGATTATACAGGTTTATCTTTAAAAACGTACAAACCTGAACCGGGTGCAAACGGGTCCACACTTTTACACAACACAAAAAAATTGTTCTGATCCCAAACTAGGATACCCTGTGCTATGGTAACCAGGCAAGGACGTCACATACATAGGAATACACCTAGACTGAGGCCATTTCTACAAATGTACGATGGTCCCCTGTAGGAATCGAACCTACGGCATAATGCGATTCAGATGCGATACCGCTAGACCAACAAGGCAGTCAGTGGGTATACTATTTGTGTACAAAATACCTCTTTCTACATTACACCAGAAGGTTTAGCTACGTATGATTATAAGAAGTTGCTACTTATTCGCGTTGTCGTGAAAATGGTCGCGCAGGTTACGGTTTTGATTTTTTTTTACTTTTTTTTAGGGTTCCGTACCTCAAAAGAAAAAACGGAACCCATATAGGATCACTTTATTATCCGTCCGTCCGTCTGTCTGTCAAGGCCCTTTATCTCAGGAACGCGTGAAGGTATCGAGTTGAAATTAAAACTATATACTCAAGTTTTCAGTCTCTTAAAGCTGTGAAAAAATCAAACTTCTGAGTTAACGTGAAAAAAACGTAGAACGTAAAAAAAGTAACTTGGCCAGTGCTACTCTTCCTAGCCATGAACTTTAGTTACAAAAAAAACGTTATCAAAATTATGTAGTTGTCTCACAATTATATTCCGCTCTTTTGTTCGACGTTACTTACAAGGTAAGCAAAACTACACTGTGATTTTGATCTTTACTGTATAAATGTGCCTAAAATAATAAATGTTTCGAGTGGTCACATAAAAGTATCATAAAATTAGGTACCTATGTGCACAGACATAATAACATATAGGCACACATAAAAAGTTCATTCGGACCAACGATATTATATTGTTGCTTTGGGCTCATCACCCCGTGGCAAAAAAAGGTAGAAGGTGTTTTCCATAGTTATAACTTACAGGGGACAGAACAGCAGTCCAGAGATATTAAAGTTAAAAGCAGTCAAATTGGCATCTAAATCGCCTAGAGGTTCTAATTGAAGTTTTACTGTTAAGAAATGTATGTGTAATTTCCATTTTTATGTACAATAAATCTTAGATAGAGATTTATCTATACTAATAATAAATCTGTAAGGGTCGGTCATGGAGTAAGTTAGTTTGTTTTCAGAGATATTGTGTTTATAGGCTCAATATATGATACTGAAACTAATTTCACGATTTTTAGAATTTTTTTCTGTATGTGTGTATGTATGTATGTTCCTCCATAACTCTTAAACCAATTATCCGAATTTGATGAAATTTGGTATAAAAACATATAGACATCTGGGACACAGGATAGGCTATTTAAATTCTAGCTCCAGTTATGATAAGACGTGGCCCCCATACAAATGCTGCTTCGTAAAAATCGAAATGTACGCGAACGGAGTCGCGGGCACAGCTAGTGTACAATAAATCTCTATCTATCTAAAGCATGTCTTTTCAGTCCTACCGGTGCGAGTAAGGCGTTGTTCTTTTTCGTTCCTTTCTTTTTATTTCCTCCACAAGAAAGGCCAGGACTGTGGTCTGTGACTCTATACCACGGAAAAGATGCGACGTCGCATCTTTGTCGCGCCATCGCCCTACGTCCTTTCCATGTGTCCCACGCCTCCGTTCTCAATCTCTCTCCCGATCATCTCGCTGCCAAAACCGCACCACTGCGATTCCGCTGGGTAATGCCTCCATGAGATCCTGCAAACTGCACAATGTACACGATTGAATTATAATGGTAACTGGCTTGCAGTAACCATTATAATAACCAGTAACCACTCGTCAGGAAGCAAGGTGCGCGGTATACTGAACGGAAATACCTAATCCGAAATATGCTAATTTGTTCATTTGTAGTTGTATTTTAAAAATGTCTTAGTGATTACAAACTTATCTTGAAAGTTAAGTTATATAACTTAAATTAACTTACTTCTATATAGAAGTACATATTTTTCCACTGCACAGTTAAGTTTGTAATGTTTTTTTCGGAACCGTCACTATGGTCCTATTCGCTACACAAGGGGCGAATCTCTAAGATGAATAGTTGTTCAATAGGGTGATTAGTACGGCAGTGGTTGTACTAGTGGTAGACAGGTGACGAAACGCATTCTAATAGCATAACCCGTGCAATCTAACTCGGCGCCTCGAGCGGTTCAATCTTCTTCACAAGAGATGCCTATTTAATTTGCGCCAGTTATACCATTGGAATGACATTGTACAGCTATTGCTTTGTAGACTACTAAATAAAGGCAAATAATATATATATTTTTTAATCTTTGCCGCAACAATATCCAATATGTTCAATTCGGAAGGTAAAGTTTTTGTAAGAGGTTGATTTAATTTTTTTTTCTTAAAGTAAACGTCTTACTGATCAAGATAGTACAGGTAAATTATTTTGATTTCTCATCGTTTTACAGAAAAAAGAATGAAAATTTAAAAGGCGTTTTAGACATAAGCACGACTCTATAGGCTTTGTGTCTTGGCCTTTATGAAATGTAAATGTAGATTAAAAAAAACTGACAGCCACTCGTCTGCATTGTTTTTGATAGCTGTCAATCACAGCGGTCGGTTTTTTTTAATTTACATTTCATACAGGCCAAGACACAAAGCCAATAGAGTCGTAGTAATGTCTCAAACGTCATTTAAATATTCAAATTGTTTGTTCTGAAAAACGATAAGAAATTAAAATAATGAAAAAAGCAAAAATTGTTTTTTTTCTGCAGTATCTTGATCAATACGTCGTTAACTATAAGAATAAAATATAATACCATAGGCTTGAGTACAGATAGCGAATGACTACAACTAAGTAGGTAATAAAATATCGTTCTGAGATACATTAAAAACCGATTACATATCGCTCTACATATGTACTTAAATCATTGAAGGCTTTGTACAGTTAAGGTAGGAAAGGACTTTTTTAAGAACGTGTAGACTTGGTCAAGTAAAAAAACGAGCAGTTTGAGGGACTAAATAAGTCTGTCTTTTATATTACGAATATAAGAAAAGTAAGAAAAAAAAAAATTATTCAGCTAAAGAACACACAAAACTATACAACTCGAAAAAATAAATGAAGATCGGATTCCCGCTTGCCCGCCTATTTTTTTTTCTGTGGCCTACAACCTATTTAGCCATTATTTTCCATTTTCATCATTGAAAAAATGGTAAATATTTGGCCCAAATGTATGTTATTTTGGAGAAATAGTTGATAGAAAGTTATGGTGAAGTAATTTAAAAATTATGTATTTTTTTATTACCTAATAATTAACTTTATTTTACTTAAATTTAATATCATGCTGTAATTGAGTGGCTGTGTAGAAAGTTGGAACATGGTACAATAGAAATGTGTAGGTAGAACTAGTTTTTTTCAACATTTTGACAGCTGTCAGTTGAAAACGATTCTCCCTAGGGCTGAAATAGTAGATTGTGTCTCAAGGGAGCAAAATGATATATTTACGGCGAGGGCGGTATATTGAATCCTGAGTGAAGCGAAAGATTCTACAATAGAATCCCGAGCGTAGCGAGGGATTCTAAAGTAGAATCTTGAGCATAGCGAGGCATTCAAGTGTTTACGCCCAAGACGGAAATAATTTTGCTACCGAGTGACACATACTGCTTTTCACACTTGCTATAAGGAAAATTTAAATCAAACACAATATGTGCCGTGGAAGAGAATTATGATCGATTGCAACAAAATAAAAATCGAATTGGAATTACATTTTGTGAAAATCTGCACACGGATCATGCTGAGGGCAATAAAAAAAAACTAGAATATCAGGGAAGAAAAGTACAACTTTGATCCCTCATTTGAGGGAATCAAGGGATCTTTTCTGAATAGCAGGTGTGAAATAGTAGATTTTTCACCAAGGGCGCAAACAAAATTTTTGCGTCGAGGTGGTGAAATTGAATCCAGAGCGAACTGAGGCGATTCTTGCACTAAAACCCGAGCGAAGCGAGGGCTTCGCGAGGGCTTTAACTAAGAATCGCTGAAGGAGCGAGAGATTCAACACTACCGAGACCAAAAATGATTTGCGCCCGTGTAGAACACTCTGCTTTTCACTACCATCTGAGAGGAATGAAATAAAAGGTAACACTTACATACCACTCAAATGTAACTTCTGGCAGTCAGGAGGTTTTGAATTGCTTGTGTTGCCTGTTTTTTGTCTATTCTGGTGTTAAGAAGACACTATCATCATCGCTTGACGACATTTTTTCGAGAAAATAAGTGAAAATAGACAAAACATTGATTTTTTGTATAAAACAAAACTTGCGTTCCATCCAATTTCAAATATTTGACAATTAGGTACCTACTTAAAAGTTTTGCAACAAAGAGTTAGGTAGTTCAGTAAGTACTTCCAAACTCGGTTTTAAAACTTATTGCTTGGGTTGGAGCGAAATAGATATAGGACGAATCCTCAAGAGTGAAAGAGAAGTCCGACTTCTTAGTAAATGAGTGCACTAGTATATAAATTCAAAATTGGATTTTGAGTCAATTTGCTTAAAGGTACCTAAAGGTAAATAGATTCAAAACCCAATTTTGAGTCTATTTACTTTGATGCGTCTTAGCTTGAACAACAATAGCGTGTTTTGGGTCCTAAATTTGGGCATCAAAATGCATCATTTCGAGCAGATGGAGTGAAAAGTATTACTTTCAAACCTACTTCAGGCCTACTTTCCGAGTATAAGCAATGAAAAGTAAACTTTTAAACTCGGAACTATCCATTGTTTCATTATTGACGCCAAGATGAGTCTACGGAACTGGTTCCTACAACGTCAAAGAAAATCTAAATTTTATTTAACGTAAAGAATTTACATTCTGTTTGTTTAATGTCGATGTACAATGTTAGCCGCTGCCTTGGGGCCGAATTTGTAGTGGAGAAAAAACTCCACTCTGACCATCTTTTCTCAAATCATCTTAAATCTAATACATAAGTTGGTACGAGTACCTACCTAACAAGATCCCATGAGTGCAATCAACAACTTGCAATTCTAAAATAGTTACTATTCTTACAAAAGTAGGAAAACACTAATGCTGCGGCCAGACATACAGACAGCACCCGTTCACAAGCATAATGCAGGAGTCAGCCATCGCCAGTCTCAGACATATTAGAGGGAGATAGGCGACCCTATATATAGCGTGTATGTCCCCATGTAAAAGCCTGCCTGCCTACTCTCGATGTTATAGTATTCAACATTGCGCCACAATTAAGTAAGACGTGTTAGAAATAACGACCTAGTTAACGTTTTATAAATTTTTATTTTGTAATAACAATATATTTACAAAAATATTAAATACTATTTTACAATATTTACAAGCAAAAAATTAAAAACTAAACGAAACCTAAACCTATTTTTGTTTTAGTTCTAAGATGCAGCTCTAACTTTATAGTGAATAGAATGTGAGTGTCATACAAGCCGAAAGACAGTGCACGTCACTGAAATTAAGTACAATATTGGAAAAAATAGATTTACTTAAAAGCTGTCAGTTTAATTGAAAATATAAACAACAATGTATATAAAGTTCCGTAGTCAACAAGGAAGCCTCATAGCTTCGCCATATCTGTCTGTCTGTTTGTATGTCCGCGGCCAAGCCGAGCCTGAGACTAGAGGCAAAACACTGAAATTTGGCATTTATCACGACAACGGTATAATAAACACTTGAAAAAAAAAATTGTTACCTCCCCCACATCTAAATTAGGGCTGGTTGTGTTTATCGTCTATCCCATAGTGTGGTATAGGTCGTTTAAAAATATTGTGGGTGTAGAAAAAACATTTTTCGATTCGGGGTTCCATTTGCGAAATATAAGCTTTAAAGAGGATTTTTTTAATAGGTAGATAGATAGAGAACTTTTTATTCTACACCAATATGGAGATTACACGGATATTTTTAACTGTACAAATCGGGCTGGAGACTGGGCGGACGGAGGCCTTATCATTAAAAAAAACCAGCAAAGTGCGAGTCGGACTCGCGCACGAAGGGTTCCGTACCATTGTCTATACAAGATTAGATACAAAGATCGAGAAAAAACGGCAAATAATATCGTTTGTTCTAAGGGAGCCCCCCTTAAATAAGATAAGATAAGAATATTCTATATTGTACACTAGAGCACATTTAATTATTTATTTTTGAAGCGAAAATAAAACTAAATATCCTGTGAATGTTTCAAGCGTCTACCGGTTGCCGTTATTAATATCAAGCAAAAAACGGCAAAAAAATTACGTTTTTTGTATGGGAGCCCCTTTAAATATTTATTCTATTCTGTTTTTACTATTTGTTGTTATACAGGCAACAGAAATACATCACCTGTGAACATTTCAACTGCCTAGCTATCCCGGTTCATGAGATACAACCTGGTCACAGACAGACAGACAGACAGACAGACTGTCAGTGAAGTCTTAGTAATAGGGTCCAGTTTGACACCCTTCGGGTACGGAACCCTAAAAATGATCTCCTACTTACATGAAAAATTGGTGTTTTTGCTGTAAATTATGTCATTTAGCAACAATAACTTTGCTTTTCTGCAACCTAAAATTAGGCAAAATTAGGTTTCGCCATCCTGAACCTACCTAATACGTACGTCTAAAAGTGGACTCAAAACGTTTATTATTCGATCGGTTTTGCTATTAGCCTCGGTATCTCGAGATATTGCAAAAGGATAAAAAGTGAAGCAAAGCAACTCGTATGGCGGGTCGGTCGGCGCCCCCCTCCATAGCAACGTACAGAAGGAACAAAAATGCAATTTCAGTGAATGAAGGCTACAGCAAAATAAATAAATAATTAACAAAACTCTGCTTTGGAAAGAAATCAAATTGCTGTTAGATTATCAGTCTAACGGCCAATACAATAAAAACAAAACTATAATGTCAAAAAATATTATCAATGACAGATGTAGGTACTTAGCTAACTACAGGAAATAGGAAAGTTTTAATTCCGTTCCGAAGAAACGGTTTTAAGGTTATCCATTTTTTACACCATGTATTAGTTATAAGCCAATATCTGCATCGTGCGCTCTAAAGATGCGCCTCCTACTAAACAGATATAACAAAAAACTAATTGTTTTCCACGTGCGAAACCTTTTCGTTGCTAGGGGAAGCAAGATAAAAAAAAATATTCACGAGTGAAAATATATTGGGTAATTCATGAAAAACACAAGCAACAGACCCAATGAAGTTCTTTATTAAATATCTGAATAAAACTTTTTAAAATTTTGTTTACCCTAGGAAGCGAAATTAAAAAAAATGTTTTGTGGATAGAAAAGATATTATGTTCACGAAAAACACTAACAGCAAACCCTCTGAGGCTCTGTCGATAAAAATTGCTCTATCGACCAAACATAGCCAAGCGAACCTCTTGCGCGTATTCATTCGATGTGCCGATGCAGAAATCTGCGCGTGCGCGTGGGCGTGCAACCGGTCTAGACGCGGTGAACTTTAGGCGCAGGCGCGGGACCGAAATGAATAAACGTCTGCATCGCGACAGTGCACGGAGTCACTCTGAGTCTATAAGGTTACTTTTCAAATGCGCAGTCCCTGAAAGCAGTCAGTTTGTCGTTTACAAAGAATATTTTGTTATATTTAATAATCATTGAATCATCATCAGCCATTTGGCGCCCACTGTAGGACATAGGCCTCCTTCGTGGTTTTCATAACCATGAGGGGTTTTGCCATAATCGCCACGCTTGGCAGGCGGGTTTGCGATCGCAGTATGCGGTTGGAATCTCAGGAAGACGCTGATGCCCGTCTTCTGGTAATTGATTTCCTTAGTCACCTTCTACGACATCCGCGGAAGGAAATGGAGTGACGCTATTCTTAATCCGGCGCCGGATTAATCATTGAATACATTTTTTTTGTTTCAACATTTTTGTAGCCACGAACTGACAAACGCAGCATAGGTCGCTGGATAGACGATCTGAGGCAGATCGTTGACAGTGGATGGCCGAGGACAGAAAGAAGCGGCGTGCCTTGGGGGAGGTCTATGCCCAGCATAGATTGAATTTTTTTGTTGTTTCAGTCTGTTTTTTAGTGGTGTTGTCCAATATACATGGTATGCTTAAAAGCACATATTTGTGTTAAATAAAATGGACATTGTTCTGTATAGGACAATGTTTTACCAAAAAAAATGCGGCGATACGCGATGATCACGTATTTCAGAAAGTTGTGTTAAGAATGACAATTTGACAAAAACATGCTGTTATGAAACAAAAACTCTAACTGGCGTATTTCATGAAGTGCGCATTGTAAAATTAACCCTGTACATCTGGCAAATCGACCTTGTCTCTTTGCAAACGTCTTGCGTGAATTGTGCAGATCTTAGAATGCTCTAACCCTTTTGCATCAAGACAGCATGAGAGTCGTCTGAGCCTATATCTGGCAAGCCGGCCTTGAAACGATGCTCTTTGCGTACGTTTTGCAATAAGTGAAGTATGCTGATGAATTTCAGAGTAAGTTAAGTCTATCTGCTTCATAGCAGTGTAAATAACACTATACTGTAGTGGAGCAGATAGACTATGACTTAGAGCCATCGGCTACGACGAGTTTTGTACGCGCTTGTAAGCGCGTTTTGTGACATTTTTGAGAAGCGATGTAAACGTACTGCAGTATAGTGTAAGTTTCGCTTGCATTTTTAAGGAAGCGCCGCGCCGTGCCCGCGCGGGCACAGAAGATTTTCTCTGTTTTGTGCGCGCGGGTATGGCGCGTTCGAAACGCGTTCAAAAGTGGCCGTGGTTCGTGGCGGTTAAGAACTCTGAACTTAACTTGCCATAATAGTACCTTTAAAAGTAATGTCGTTGAATTGGTTGTTTAAAAATATGTTGGGTGTGGGGAAAACATTTTTCGATTCAGACACCCGTTAGCGCAACAATATTAAGCTTTTAAACGATTTTTTTCGGCGTAATCTGCCGCCTAAACAGTTATTTATAGAAATATAAACAAATCTGGGCGGTAACACATGTAGCAAAGTTAAAAGGAAAGATATCAAAGTTAAGTAGGCTTTAAAAGTTAAGGAGTAAAAGTCAACTAACTTATAACTTGTACAAATTCCATTGAAACTTACTTTGATGAAGTAAAAGAACGTAGTGGTTAAACCTAACTCAATTAATAGATAGGTAACTCTTTATTGCACACCAGTAATTTACAGAGATATAAGGTACTTAGTTCTTAATAATATACAATCGGCGGTCTTATCGCTAAAAGCGATCTCTTCCAGACAACCTTAGGGTGGATAGGACTGAAACAAGATGAGAATGGGTAGGTAGGTGTACATAAGACAGATCAATCAATTTACTTACATAATACTATCAATCAAAAAACCTCTCCATCTAAGTCCGCATATTATGATGTGCTGAGGGCCAGCTGCGGAGCTCTACACTGTGCGTGTCCCAACACGCACTTGGCCGGTTTTAATGACTCGCGATGCTCATACACAGTTATAAATCGCGATTGTTTATTAGGTAAACTTAATACCCGACGTTTCCGTAACGTTGCAGTTCCCTTGGTCATGAAACCTTAGTAATGGGCCCTAGTTTGTAGAGCTTACAATTCATGGCTTACTATGAAAATTCTACGTAGATTACATAGCTGGTTAACGCACTGACAAGGAGAATGCCGTTTTTATCGTATTAAAATTTACCATTTTTACAGCTGCCTTTAAAAAGCTACATAAAAAAAACCGGCCAAGTGCGAGTCGGACTCGCGCACCGAGGGTTCCGTACAAACCTGCAAGGTTTACAAAGTTCGTTCATTACGACAATCGAGTCATAACTATGGTATTTTTATATGAATTTCAACTTGATAGCTCTACGCGTTCATGAGGAAAAAAGTAATAAGTTTATATTTATTAAAAAATATATATTTTGTAATGTAACTAAAAATTTAAGGTTTTCGGAATTTTTCCTTTATGTGTGCTATAAAACGTTGCTTCATGCCAAATTTCAAGATTCTAGGTCGACTGGAAGTACCCTTTAGGTTTTGATTCCCTTGCGAGTACTTGCGAGTTTCAAAATATGCAGCTTAAATTGCTGTTTCTTTTGATTGCGTTGACATAGAAGTTAGATTTTGTTACAGCTTAAAGGTATTATAGACTTGAGTATTTGGTATGAATTTCAATTTAATACCTCTACGCGTTTATGAGGAAATGGGTAGTAAGTTTAAAATTATTAAAAAAAAATATATTATGTGATGTAACTAAAAATTTATGGTTTTCGTAATTTTTCCTTTATCTATGCTATAAGACGTTGCTTCGTACCAAATTTCAAGATTCTGAGTTCACGGGAAGCACCCTGTAGGTTTTGATTCCCTTGCAAGTGTCGAAAATTTGCGGCATAAACGGCTGTATCTTTTGATTGCGTTGGCTTAGAAGTTTGATTTTTTCACAGCTTCAAGGGACAGTAGACCTGAGTAATTGATATAAATTTCAGCTTCATACCTCCACGCGTTCCTGAGAAAAAGGGTCTTGACAGACGGACGGACGGACGGACAGACGGACAACAAAGTGATCCTATAAGGGTTCCGTTTTTTCCTTTTGAGGTACGGAACCCTAAAAAATACATTTTACAACTCGATTTTGTGATTGCACCATTGAAAAATACTGTGCACTTTTAAATGCAGTAAATGTAGAGCCAGGTCACCAACCGTTGCACACTATAATAATAATGGTCTTGATTGCATTTACCAGTCGCTGTTCAGCAAAAATATAAATTAAACTGTACTGTAGCACACAAATAAGGCTAGACATTTTCTGTACGCAACTAAAATGGCAGCTGTATCAAAAGTACGCCACATAAAAGTGATTTATTAGAACATTAAATCAGACATACTGCAGCGTTATCTATTTCATTTCATCAACATCATTATCGGAATGTATTTTTACAGCAGGCCGTTAAATAGGTAATTAAATTGCATTATTTGTTTTCTATATCATGTCCAAAAATAGAGTTCCTATGAGTTTTCACCATTTTGTATTAGCCCGATTATAAGCTTAGATCTCTATAATTCTCACTGCAACGCACAAAAAAATAACAATTAAGGAACGCTGTGTTTAAAATAATAATTCCTGTTATAGTTGTTACGAATTTCAGAACGCAAGACCTCCAAGTAGCAGTCACAGTTCATTGTTCCGTGAAATCCCGAGAGAAAAACCTCTAATTTGCCTTCAGTGGACACAATTGGAAGTAAACACAAGAGAGGGCGTCGCGCTGGATTAGATTAACGTAGATAAGATTAGTCACATCGCCGGCGCGTCGCGCACTTCATGTGAACCGGCTAATTGCGAGCAAACTCTGCTTGCCGTCCGCAAACCAGGCTGTGTAATATGTGCACCTAATTTTACCTGCCAGACATAAATTAGGCCTTGTAAAAAGACCATTAAAATTGCAAACTCCCCGTTAAAATGTGTCGGGCGTTTCGTAGATCTATCAGCGCGTTACAGGAACTAGAAGCGCCTCATGAATATTTATCGGGGCTCGACGGGCCCCGCCGCGGCCGCGCAGTTTCGCGGGCCGGACTCGGGCAGGGCTGCACCCTAATGCAATGATTCATATTCGGTTTGCGGCCGAGTTGAACGTCTTCCATTATTGTCATTCATCGGAGGAAGTGGGCGGCGCGGGAGGGCGCGGGCGGGCGGTGGCCCCCGCCCCGCGCACTCCGCGCCGCAGTCGCTTGCCGACATTCCCGTCGTTAGCACGCGAGAGCGATGCACGCTGCCTTCGCTTGACGCACTCGGTCGCGCTTCGTGTCGTGTGTGATTGTGTCTGCTCCGTATTCCAAGCGCGAGTGCCGCCTTCTGCCGCGAGTGCAGCCAGTGCGGACGTGCAGCGCCCTGCAGCAGCGAGCGCGGCGCCGGCCGGAGCCCGTAGTTCACCCTCGCCAATTCCGCGAGCAGCGCCGTCGCCGCCAGCCCAGCTGACCAGTCCGCCCACCGCTTGCGACCGCACGGTGAGTGCTGCACGCGCCCGCCGCACCACGCTGACATATTCACCCTAGCTCGCATGTCTATTTCGAGCCGCTCGCGAAACTCTGCCCTCGATGGATCGCATGCACGCGTCTCGCTGATTACCATTAGACAACGGGTGCCAACGGTCGATGATTTCGCTAAAGAATTGCGTCGTTGATTTTTCAAATGACATTCATCGGTGGCCGTCTGCCGTAGCTTGGATGTAATATGTTGATAAACAGTGTCAGCTTACGGTATCGGTAGGGTGATTGAGCTCCGCCGGATCGGCTCGCTTGTCCGTGAAAAATCAGCGCTTGTTTCGTGTTGAGGAATCGACCCGGCACAAAATAATCCGGACGGTATAGTACTGTAATTAAACAGTTGGCCAGTGCGGCGGTGGCTCGCTAATAATGCGCTATTGTTTGGGGATGCGGGCTCGGGCCACGGCTGGCAGTAGCACCAGCTGACTTCCGGCGCCCAATGCATGTGGTCTGTATCTGTAAGGCGAAAAGTTCGCCTGCGGCCCGCCCCCTCTTGCGCCGACAATATGGCAGACCTACTCGCGAATGATGGAACCACTCATGCCGGAAATTGCATTTATGATTTATCGTCAGATTTCAGTTGGACTAACAGCTGATGGAAACAAAGAAATATAATGAATTTTACATAACCAATACGTAGAGCACGCCGACAGAATCTGTTATCTTTTATCAACCTGCTCTCGGCAAGGCCGCATGACGGATAAAAGATAAGCGCTACGTAGCCCGTGTTCGCAATATGAGCATGTGGTGATAGTTAAAATATCACCTTTATGCTGACATAGAGATTGCATCCTTGATCTCAATTTTTATCGAGGCTCTTACATCTTATAAGTGTTTGAAGAGTTGCAAACCTTAAATTGTAGGTGCTAAAATTTTGATAGAGTCAAATACCTGGAGAGTGCACAAACTGTACCTACCGTGTTTGCATATTAAAAGCACCATTAATCCTCTTGTCCGATAACGGGTGCAATGAGTTCAATGCATCTTTTTATTCCACTCTACTCTTTATCTTCACACGTTTCTGAGAAATTGTCTCTGGATATCTATAAGATAGAAAGATAGAATATTTTTTATTGTGCACCAAGAATTTGAATTCAAGTTAAAAGAATAATAGATCTATTAGTTATCTGTTTAACGATGTGAACTTTACTTACAAGTTACTTATTCCGGCGGTATTTCTATTCACAGAATAAAAAGGTAAGAAAGGACTTCTATCTTTTGGAATTAGTCGTTTTAAACACAATGATATATTATGTTAAATAACAGTTAAAAATCGTTATCGTGTCAATGTATTTCAACTTCGTCATCAATTTCTTCTAATTACGAACCAGTACTTTAAATATTTTAAGGAAAGTGCATCCAAACGACCACCTTTTATATTGACCATTAGGCTCAAACGAAAGATGAAATGAAATATGTCTCGAATAGGGGAGTTGGATCATCCACCGTGGGACAAATTCAAGGCGATAAAATGAAGAAAATGCCTTAGTGGACTAGTGACACTCCATTGTCAGCAGGTTATTCAACAGGGAAGAATGTGGCCGACGCATTAGGGCAAATAGGCTCCCGTATCTGCGTACAAAAGAGTATTGACATGCCAAGATAAGGCCTATCGGGAGTTTACACTAATGTGTTTAGGTATCTGCTGGCTTACGAGTAGGGCTTGGACCTCGTTTTATTCGAATATTTGCCGTTTTATATTCGAACATTTTGGACTACTCTACATTTTGAAAGTACTCGAATTTTTCGAATATTTAATAAATTTATGTTTTTGACGTTACCGCCAGCAGTATGGACGAAATTAAAGAGTATTGCAAACAAACTTGTCAATTACCTATTTTATAATACTTTTCGTCAAATTAAAGTCAAATATTTGATATGGCGTCTTTGCTTCGGTTTCAGAATAGCCTAGGTCTCATGAGAGTAGAAGGGTTTACAAATACTGCTACAACGGTGACATTAGAGAATATAAAAAGTGACTCTTGTATTTTCATTTTCTACTGTCTAGTGAGCCCTTCTGAAAACTACAAAATTATGATCTTAGGAGAGAATAACAAGACTTTTCTTCATAAATAGCAAAATATTCGAATAATTGGGTTTGGTAGGCACTATTCTGAATATTCGAATTGTAGAAACGGGTGAATATTACAAGCCCTTCTTACATTATCGTGTAGGGCTAAGGCATTATGCAGAGTTAAGCGAATAACCAGCTTCTGTCCGCCCGTCCGTCGCCACAACCCATCCCTGAAAGGATTTTTTCAAACCACAAGATAATAAGTAACCGAGTACACCATTCGATCAAATAGTTCCGCTTGTAGGCAATAAATGCAAATACCAATTTTTCTGCGATTCTTGAAAAAGATAAGCTCTACTTTTGTTATTTTGAACCCTTCAGGTTTATAGACACATAGCTGATATTATTCGAAATACATTTAACTTTAACAGCTAAGACCGTAATTTCCTATAGCTTCTCTCTCCCTTTGCACACTGTCTCGTTTTTTAGTTTGTTTTCTTTTTTTTTTATTGAAAATTAATATTCTTTATTCCAAAAAAATAAAATCCATAAAAAATTGGACATTTCACAAAACAACCATAATGCAAAATGCAGTATGGCAATATTTGTTCATTTTTAATACTATCTTGAAACTTGGCGCGGTCAATTCGTGTCATTCATTATCATTATCAGCCTATATACGTCCCACTGTAGAGCAAAGGCCTTCTCTCAGAGAGAGAGTATGGACTTGATCATCACGCATGCCCACCGCGGATTGGCGATTTCAAGCGTTGAGGTATGTGAAATAGCTCTAACACTCAGGTATCCTCACGTTTTCCTTTTGTATCTTTTTTAATCTCGGTTAAACCAGATTTGTTAAAATTATAGCTATTATTGACAGCTAGAAAAAAAAAAAAATTTTGTTGTGTGCCGCGCTCTATCGTACGTATCTGTCATTCGTATCAACACCGACAGTGATGGCCAAACTAGCTGAGACTTGAATGTCAGGCTCTAAAGCATCAAGGCAGCTGCAATTCGTGACGTCTCGCGGCGGAGGGTGCTTCGCGGGGCGGTCACAGTGGTATATTTAGTGGGACTCTCAGCGGAATGCTGTCGGACGCCTGACCTGCCGCAACAGCCAGCAGCCACACGGCCGCTGCACAATGACGTGCCGACACGATGCACGGCCTGCGGTCTTGACGCACGACGGATACCGTTACCTGCAAGCAGTTTTCTTGGCTCTTTCCGCGACCGCCGGCGTCGATGTCTTTAAGTGGAATGCTAATCTTTCCTGTGACACCATTCTTATACTTACACTAGCTGTTGCCCGCGACTTCGTTCGCGTGAAAATGTTGGTGTGTATTTTCCGGGATAGAAATAGCCTATGTTCATCCGGATCCGTTCAGCTGTTTTTGCGTGAAAGAGTAACAAACATCCAAACATACATACAAACTTTCGCGTTTATAATATTAGTAAGGATATCTTTATAGACACTATAGATAGGTACCTACTATTCCGAAGGAACTTCTCTGAAGGGTTACAACAAAGGCACCAAACAAATTATTAGGATTGGTCGTGTTTTTGGGGCGTAATGTTGGATGCGTAGGTATAATGAAGAATTATGACTCCCATAAGTGCATATAACAAATAAAATGGGATGAAAACATAAAGAAAGCTTCTCAGTGCCACCTGCGCAAAAAAGGAAAGGGATTAGAATTAACATTTACCTCTCGAGTTGAAACAAAAGCTCCCTTTTATTACTCTCAACAATAAGTTGGAGAAAAATACGCCAACGAATAAAAGTACACTTAATAAAATAACAAATGCGCAATGAATCAGACGAGGCCGCCCGCCTAACGCGCTGCCGCCCGTCCAGGCTGTCTGCCTACCCTCTTGTGCAGGTAAGGGCGAGCGGCGCGGATATCTTTAAAACAGGCATGTCTTACTTTCGGCCAGCGGGCCTGCAGCTCAATAAATTGGCGAACCTGTTGCGGGAAATGAACCCACAAGCCAATTATTATTATTATTAATTTTTTTAATTATTTTTTTTATTAATAAAGACCTTTACATTTATTTTTTTTACAAGTTTCGCCAAACTGCGGTGCAGTTCATTGGCGTTACGCTCATTGTTTTCATATTGTTTTATTCTGATCAAGAGGATAAATTCTGACAAAAAAGCGTCCTCAGTCACTTCAATTAAATTTTTGTTTTCAGGACACGTTCTTCTAAGACTTTTACTACTTGATTTTGTCTATGCGCATAACTTTGAATGTTAAACGTGGTTCGGTATCGTAAAATTATGATATTTACTAAGAAGGAGAAGTATCTTTCAGTAAAATTTTAATATTTGAAGTGCTTCACCTACGCTGCCTTTTTCTCCACTACAAATACGGCCCGAAGGCAGCGCCGTACATTGTCATTCAGCAAATAGAATGTAAATTCTTTACGTTGAAGTAAATTATTGGAATCAGATTTTTGATATAGCCGTGAGACCCCTGTACAGTTTTTAGGGTTCCATACCCAAGGGGCAAGGGAAAGGGTATTACTTAGACTCCGCTGTCCGTCCCTCTGTCTTTCTGTCACAAGCGGTATCTCATGAACCGTGATAGTTAGACAAATGAAATTTTCAGAGATGATTTATTTCCCTTGCCGCTAAAACAATACTAAAAATCAAATTAATATTTAAGGGGCGCTCCCATACAAAACACGTGATTTTTTTGCCATTGCCCCGCTTGAAATATTCAAATGTTGTACGGAACCCTTCGTGCGCGAGTCCAACTCGCACTTGGTCGGTTTTTATTTAACATAGTTTCCGCAATTAAGATAATAATTTTTAGTGCTTGCGAAAGTTTTGATTTGATAACAGTGTGGTTTATATTTCAACAGTGTGCTTCGAGACTCACTAAATCTACGACCTAAGTCCACCGTATATTTGTCTGTTTTACAACATACTAGCCATAGACTCAAATAGTTGTCCATTTTTACAACCGAGGAGTTACTGCATCAGCTTTTCAACCCATAATCCGCCTTCGAATCAATGACAAATTGAATACTTTGACGTGATAAATTTATTTCCGGACTTTTTTAGACTACAACGGATTGTGACAAACTATGCTCCACCTTCGCTACGAAAGACGTAATTTGTTATTGGGCGAAAGAGATTCTAACCTTTTCTTTTCTTTGGCTTTGGGAACCACTAAAGTGTGGTAGTAGTGAAAATTGCCAACAAAAGTAACTTTTCTTATGTGCTTATATAAACGCCAACTCTACACATCCATCTAGTCGATTGTGTATTGAGGAAAATGTATACAAATGAAAGCACTATTAACAAGATGGTTACCGGGACAGTATCACGATATAGAAGCACGTCTGGAGCAGACACAGAAGAAAGCAACATTCTTCATCATCATCAACCCATTATGTCCCCACCGAGGGGCACGGGTCTCTTTCCTGAGGAAGGAGTGGTGGAGGCTTGTAGACTAGTGGCTCGTCTACTGTCAGAAGTTGTCAAGCCGCCCTAAGGCCTCTGACTTGGCTTAACGACTGCCATCTATCGACAGCAGCCGGCACCAACAGCTTAACGTGCCTTGCGAAGCACGGAACCGCTCGGAAAAATGCCACTAGCGTTAGGCATCGACGGCGACCCATCCATGCACTGAACGCGCCCTGTGTTGCTTAACCTTCGTAATCGTTTAAGATCACTCAGGCAGCCGGGGCTACGAGCGATTCTTATCTAGAGGAAAATACAAGTAACGCTATACAGTTATAAAATGCAAGTAACGCTAGAGCTACCTTTTTATGACAGTACTAACACACAGTTTCACGTGGAAAGGCGCTTATCAGCGCTGTTTACTACATAATGTTACCTCTATTAGTTAAGGATAATTACGTCACGGTTTGTCCATAATCTACGATTGTAAATAAAATTACTTATCCGTTTTTGGATTTGTGCTGTTTCCATGTCACTTTGAAAGTGAATTTGAACTAAAAATCTATCCCGTTAGTTTTGGATAAGGCACATTTAGCACATTTTCAATGAGGTCGTTGGTTTTAGTTTCATGTAAAAAGGAAACTTAACTCATGTTTTTTTAAACACTTGTTGCAAAATGAGGGGCTGATAAAACTGAACGTTTTTTACACGTGTAAAGAGTAATAAAAAGAATAATAGGTATTGTGATGCTGGTAATGAAGTCGGAACATAAAGCAGTCAAGGTCTCGCGCCAGCCCTGGCCTACTACACCCCAATGCACTTAGCGTTAACCGCATACGAAGAATTAAATCTACTTCGACTCTCAATTACTTGGAGACTGGCTTCAGGGTTCAGAGTCGATTTTTAGCTAGCCTTAATTTAATTTAACTAGTTTTTCAAAGCTGGAGAAACAGTTGAATTTCATACTACGTATAAACGTAATAACCCTTTAAGGCATTAAAATAGTGCCATATGCCATCATCATCATCAAGCCATTATGTCCCCACCGAGGGGCACGGGTCTCTTCCCTGAGGAAGGTATAGGCCATACTCCACCACGGGGGCCAAGTCCGGATTATGCCATATGCCATAATTGTAAATTAAACTTATGATAAAAACGGAAAAACCCGACTGCTGAAAAGTCTGAAACAATAGGCCTTGTTATAATCGGGGAGTTCTCTGTAGATAGTCAGTTAATTGAAAATAGTCATCTATCCATCATAACATAATAAATGTATGACTATTTTTGAAAATCCCTACGGTTTGTTATAGAAACCCCTCCTGAACTCTGCCTATCCTTCCAGGATATAGGGATAATTTTATGTATCTACCGAAGGAATTTTCAGCATGAACGTCTCGGACTATTTTATAGAACTGCAGAACTTAACAAAATCGTAAAGAACGACTGCATTCTACAAAATGGCTGCAATAAAAGAGCGTCGTATATTTATGTCTCTAAAGTAAACCGAAGTTGTGTCCAAAATTTCAGTCGTCAAGACAAACGATATTAGCATTCATTGAGGCCCGTTCTGTGGGACAGTTTATTGCCAATAAAGTGTATCTACCTATGAGGGAGTAAACCAACTGGTTATAAATTTTGTTAATGCGTGTGCAAGATTAAAAATATATGTCAAAGACAAGCCTCTTCTTTGACAGATACTTTTATTGCATTGCCTCTTCAAGTTCGCACAAACACGTCAAGTCTTTGTGGCGTCCATGTATTTAAAATATCTTTGAAAATCTGTGGTGTTTCACTGATTTTGAAAATTTTTGTCTTCACAGAATCAGCCCCTAGATCCAGTCGAGTCAAATGCTGGGCATTCCAAGACCACTGTGTTTACATTCTACTTAGCTCAAGTTTAATTTTAATGACGTATTTTTTTCCTACTCCAGGCATTATATACATTTGGAAATGCATGTAAATCGAGAAGGCTAAAGGGTAAATTAAGAATATTACGGAAAAGCTTTAGTTCAAATTGTCAAGCAAGATTTCCTACGTGCGTTTTCCGCCATCTTGAAAAAAGGGTTAAGTTCAGTTTTTCTACAAAAACTTGGTTTTCCGTTGCTACATACAAGATAGATGAGAGAATTTTATAATAATATAGTTTATGTAATTTTTTCAAGAAATCTTTCTTAGCACTCCCCCTTGCAACTATCCACGTAATCCAAGAATAGCTGGAAGAAAATACTTATTGGTATTAAGCTCGCAAACACAAACACCTTTTTGTGCAATAAAGAATTTTTGAATTGAATTGAAATACATAAATTTTGATACAATAAACAAACAAACATAAACATTTACATACAGGCACATACATTGCTTCTGGCCCCACACTAGGATACCCTGTGTCGTGGGAACCAGAAACATCGAAATCACAAATATGTAAACATCCAAGACCAGGGGCGTTTTTTTCCCCAGCCGGGATTCGAACCCGGGACCTCTCGCATGGTATGCAGATGCACTACCGCTGCGCCACGAGGTCGTACTTTTATGTTGCTCCTAACGTTACGTACTAAAATTAGGGTCCTTTAAATTTTTATTGAGATATCGATCGATTTATTGAAAAACTGTAAATTAAGATATCGAAATAAATGTCTAGTATTAAACTTGTAGAGCGTGTTCAGACCTAGAATTTCTTTTTATTTTTGACAAAAATGACGACCTCTATCTAGGGTGCCGCAAAGTCGGTAAGTCTGTGCCCAGTTTCGATTTGGCCGCTTACACGTGTGTATCCATATGTCAAAATTCAAAACGGATGAAAAGTTATCCAGAGAATTTTTGCGATACAAAATAAATAAACCAGCCAATTTATGAATCAAACGCATGAAATTCATTAAAGAAATATTTTTTTGTGTAGTATATATATTTTTTTATTTTTCATCGTTTTGATGGTCTTGGCTGATGATGTTCCTCCACGGTACACTCTTCGAGGCGTAAAGACTCTTGAACCGCAGGAAATTATGCTTTGAGATCGGAACATCATCAACATTGTCGTCGTTTAATAGAATAGTCTGGCAAGGTTCTTGCATGTTTGCCCACTACAATGCAGGCAAATAACGAAACAAAATTTTTTTGGATTTTTCGATCAATATCTCAATAACGATGAACGATAGGTAAAAAATGTAAAGGACCTTAATTGTAGATCGTAAAAAAGCAACAAATAAGTATTGTATCAAAATTTTCCTGTCTCATCGGAGAACCGAGCTATTGTGAAAAACCTGAATTTAACCATTTTTTCAAGATGGCGGAAAATACACATGGGAAATCTTGGTGGACAATTTGAAGTTAAGCTTTTCTAGACCCCCCCCCCACGTTATATCCAAAATTTAGCCTTCATGTAGCTAAATTTTGGATATAACGTGGGGGGGGTTAATGTACAATGCATGTAGCATTTCTAACCCATCTTTTTGCTTTCCTTTCTTCTTGTTTATCTTAATCAATGAATAACTACCTAAGTTTGAACATGCAGAATAGCGTAACTTCCTAAATAAGAAAGTAATTACCACATTTGCATATTTCCTTTGTTATCTTTGTGTGAAGTGGAAAAAGTTGTTCCATGTAAAATACACAATATTTAACGAAGTCCTTTCTATTGTATATCTATTGAATTAAAAGGCATTGCAAAGCTGGCCATATTTATTGGCTCGCTTTCGGGTATCGCCAGGCGAAAACATGCAGGTCACACTTTACATTTTTGTTGCAAAGTCACAAGTAACTGCACATTTGTTAAGGTCTATGTGCCGTTCACTGAACCTGCAATATATCTGACACCACAACAACATGTTTTTCCTCTTTATCTAGTAAAGTATGGAGCACAATGCGATTGGCCCTCGTCACCGTCACGCGTCGCGCGGATGTCTCAGCCCGGCTGATAACACAGCCTGCCGCACCAATTTAACTATTCATATAGCTAACCTAATCTAGCCCTTATTGCCAAGGGAAACAGTCGTCGCCTCAGGCAGATATACCAGCTGTCACGTTTGACAACGGCGTCATTTGACAGTCCACACGTTTAATGCAAAATAATAGATGCGGTACACATTCAAACGAAACAACTAAATTACGTAACATTTCCTTGATTCCATTATAGCACTAAAATATAGTAATAATTATAAGGAAACATTATTGTGGGCATTTCCCAAAACTTCCGGTTACAACTCGTTGAACTTCTATTCTGAGAAAAGTATCCCATCATAAATTAAAATATAGCTGGTCCCAAAAGTAATTCTTCCGAAAGTTCTTAACAATTTTCATTCGGGTTTGAAAGTTTGGTGATTTCTGTCGTAACGATTCCGTTGACCACACTTTGTATCGGGGGCCGAGTTGGCAAGTCTCTTTTTAAAGGGATAATAAAATTCTAGCTTTATGTTCCTTTGCGAGCACAAAATGATCATGTAAAACGTATTTCTTAAATTGAACATAATCTGAGCGGGAATCCGTTTTTATTTTATACTTAAAATTTACCTATTCTCTTGGTAACAAAATCTTTAAATGGTACTTTCCCAAATTGACGTCAATGCTGCTACTTTCTAGTCTTCAACTACACTCCGATTTTTCCAGCCGTAGACATTGTGGACTGCACAGGTAACTAGCACAATTATTTTTCAAGTCACCTTTCTTGACACCATTTCTGTCGTCCTGAAAATGGAGGAGTCGGAGGGCGGGAGGGGTAATGGCCCACTTCAGGTATAGCGGAGTCGTCAATAATTGCCCCCATTAACCGTCGCCTGCAGGTGCTCCTCTGAAGCGCTGTCAAATTATTTAGAAGCCCCCAGACACACCTTTCCACAACTCACAAGTCAGCTAGAATTTTCGCCAGAAACTTCTGTGGTGAAACAACCGCTTTTAACACTTTTAAAAGATTTAACCGTGTCTTTCGGGCGACATTTTATCAGAAATGTTTTGCGCGAAATGGGCTTTTCTACAGCTGTGGTTGTTGTATACTATTTGGAGCTGTGTGGATGATTTGCTTTAAAATTAAATATCATGTCATTCAGTAAAAAAAAAACCCCACCAAGTGTGTGTTGGGCCACGCGCAGTATAGGGCTCCGTAAAAGGAAGGGTTTTTACCAGATTTACAGAACAACTACATCGAAGTGATTTTCAATGGAATTTGTACGAATTTTTCCTTTTGTAAGTTGGTCGTCGATTACTCGTTAACATGTAAAGCCTACTTAGCCGTGATAGTTTTTCTTTCAAGTTCATTATATCTGCTACTTCCCTGAATATTTTCACGTTTCTACAATTAACCATTAACCGGGAGAAAGGGAAGGGGGACGCTCTACTCTAACAAAAATTTGCGCTTTAAAGCTTAATATTTCGCAAGCGAATCCATATATCGAGAAATGATTTAGATTCACTTCCAATATTATTAAACGACCAATCCAATGACAGACAGACAGACAGACAGAGGGACGTGGCGAAACCATAAGGGTTCCTTGTCGACTACCGAACCCTTAAAATGTCTTTCTAAACCCACAATATTTTTAAACGAGCAAGCCAACGATACCCCACACTATGGTGTAGGCGAGAAAAAAAATTACATCCCTAACTTAGGTGTAGGGGAGTTATCCTAAACCAATTTTCTTTTTAGATTACTTCTACCGTTTTGTCGGCGTTTTAACTATGTATATCTATGGCAAATTTCAGCTCTTTAGTACTTATAGTCTCTGTACTAAGCCGCGGACAGATAGACGGACGGACATGGCGAAACTATAAGGGTTCCTTGTTGACTACGGAACCCTAAAAAAGTGAAACACTCCTGTCAAATTTAGGCATCTTTAGATGAACCATCTTATTTCAGTTGAGGGTCGCCATAGGTCAACGTTGGATACAAGTATTTACATATATTACATAAACTGGCGCTTGCATCCTTGAGACAACTAGACAATAATCATCATCATCATCAGCAATTTGACGTCCATTGCAGGACATAGGGCTCCCTCGTGGTCTTCCAAGCTTCTCGGTCTTGTGCCGAACGCATCCAGAGACTCCCCGCCACCGTAACCAGGTCGTCAGAGCATGTGGTGGTGGGCCTTCCCCCGCTGCGTCGTCCGGCCCGCGGTCGCCAGGTCATAACTTTTTCGTCCCAACGGCCATCAGCTATGTGCCCCGCCCACTGCCACTTCAACTGAGCAATTCTTCGAGCTATATCAGTAACTTGGATTCTTCTGCGTGATTTGATTCGATCACGCAGTGAAACTCCTAACATAGCTCTCTCCATTGCTCGTTGAGAGACCTTGAGCCTCTTATGAGGCCCATAGTCAGCGACCAGGTCTCACATCCATAAGTCATCACTGGTGACACACATTGGTTATACACCTTTGTCTTGAGACACTGAGGTATAATGGACGTGAAAATGTGCGTTAGTTTCCCGATCGCTGCCCATCCTAGTTGGATTCGACGAGTGACCTCTTTCTCGAAGTTGGACTTCCTAACTGGACTGTTTATCCTAGGTATACATAGTGGTCAACAACTTCGAGGTCAGAGCTGCCAACGTGGATAGGAGTGGGTGCTACATGGGAGTTCAACATTATCTTAGTATTGCCTATGTTAATTTTAAGACCCACTCTGTAAGAAGCTCTGTTCATGGCATTGGGCATTGGCATGGAGCATGGAACTCAAATCTTCCAGGCTCTCAGCCATAATTGGTATGTCATTGGCGAATCGAAGTTGAGTGATGTACTCGCCATTTATGTTGATGCCAGATCCTTCCCAGTCCAGAAGTTTGAATACGTCTTTAAGTGCAGCTCCGACACTGTGTCGGAGATATTGCATCTCCCTGTCTCACTCCGCGCTGCAAATGAATAGGATTCGTATTCTGGTCCTGTAGTCGGACTGACATTGCGGCGTTTTTGTACAAACACTTCAGTACTTCGATGTAGCAATAGACAAGAATATACTGATATAATTCACTTGCTGTCCACAATAAAGAACCTTTATTTATTTATTTATTGGGTTTTAGGAAAACCATCGACTAAAAGTAACATGATGAAAGGTACATTGTACATTCGTTTTCTCCGAATTGCCAAGAGTGAGATCACGATCACAGCGAAACCAGCGAAGTGAGATCCTGGAACACTAAATTTAAGTGGTATTTGATTTAAACACTGACAATTTACAAACTATGCGCCTGATAAAAAAAATAATTTGTTTTTTTTTTCAACTAAGTAATTTACATTTTTCTTATAACTAACTATAGGGTGACTACGAATTCGTTCACCGTATTTTGAGAGAATGCTCTTTTCATTGTGAAAAACATTGTTATTATTGATTCATGAATAATTGTAAAACATATTTGTAAATACATATTTGGTTATTTTTATTACTTTGCGTGTTAATATTGTTTGTTTATCCTTGAGTGAAGTAAATTAGGGTAACAAAAAGAACATTTTTTTTAATCGTATTTTTTTCAAAACTAGCACCATATTTTGTGTTTCTAAATCATGGTTAGAATGTCCTCTTAAAATACTGTAAAATTCAAAGTCACCCACTATTTCTCATTTCTGGTTATCTGTTAGCGGCAAATTTAATTATGTAAGTATAAACGACGATATAATAGAATAGATATTAAACATACGTTATATTTTTATTGATTAAACATTAATTTTGTTTCAGGTATGTAATCGAATCCCGCGGCCCCTTGAAGTGGCGTTATCAAGGTATTTTCTGAACATGCGCTGTAATATTAAGTCAATTTCAGATCTAACCACAATGGATGGTCTCGTACGGGGAACGACGACAGAAATTCTCAATTAAAGTGGCTCATAACCTCATATCATTAAGTACCTACCTCTGTTGACGTCATCGGCTTCCCGATTCAACGTAGCTCGATTGAAGATAATGTTATTTGCATGAAATATTATGTTGTACAACGACATTCAGTATTGCATACATGTAAGGGGCTAACTAGCGCTACAAGTGATAAAAATCATACATGGTATTTTATGGAACTCATCCGCTTTTGCAAAATAGCAAACCGAAAAACACATAATGTCTCATAAACATAACATAACATAAACCCACGCCCGTATCCCAGAGAGGTAGGCATAGACTAGATCACTTTCGCTTCATCAACATTCATTAGGTACGTAGTCGTTGCGTGCACGCACGCCGGTTTCGGGTACTTTTTGGGTTCCGTACCCGAAGCGTGCCAAACGGGACCCTATAACTTAGACTTCACTGCCCGTCTGTCTGGCTATCCGTCACCAGGCTGTATCTCAAGAACCGTGATAGCTAGGCAGTTGGAATTTTTACAGATTATGTATTTCTGTTGCATGTATAACAAAAATACTAAAAACAGAATAAAATAAAGATTTAAGGGGGGCTCCCATACAACAAACGTAATTTTTTTTGCCGTTTTTTGCTCAATATTAATAACGGCAACAGTTAGACGCTTGAAATATTCACAGATTATTTAGTTCTATATTTGCTTCAAAAATAAATAATGAAATTAAAATAAAATAAATATTTAAGGGGGGCTCCCATACAACAAATTTTTATTTTATATTAATTTATATTTTTTGCCGTTTTTTCTCGATCTTTCTGTCTAATGTTGCATAGATAATGGTAGGGAACCCTTTGTGCGCGAGTCCGACTCGCACTTGGCCGGTTTTTTTTATCAATATCTTTTTTTAATATCTCAATAATGTTAATAGCTACTTTTAGAACTTACATAGGACCAAGAACCTAGGAAACTCAAAATAATGTTTCAAAATAATTATGTCATGTTTTGAAAGACAAATTTGATTCAGACAATCGCTGGGTATTTTAGTTTATTTTTTTGCATTAGTGTTGCAATTTGTAGCAATTTTTTGTGACCAGATAAGTAAGTTTTGTTGGAAATTATTCAAACTATTCGTCTATTGCGGGTTGTGTGTGATAATGGTTTGGGATTGAGCAGTCGTTTTCTGAATCCGGGTTTTGTTTGTGGGCGCGCCTACAATGGCAGCCCGCGTAACTCTGACAGGGCAGACCAAACACAAATTGGTTGCAATCGGTTGCATCCTAAACGCGCTTACACCGAATTTTATCATTGTTCTTGTTCGTCGTTTGCACTCTGTGCGGGGTGCAATGAGGATAGTATATTTAAGGATACATTAACAATTAAGCCCGGCATAGGAAATAAGTCGAATCTTCTAGAGTTTCTAGCCGATAGATTTGCGTAAAAAAAGTCTTTTCTTTCAGACGACCGGCGCATTTGTGAAAATTCGATAAAACGCAAATCGTTGATTTGTAATGAAATCTAATATAGTTGTAGAAGATTATACGCATGTAAAGGTTTACGCGGTATTTTCTGTACAGATTGAAGAATGCCCGGCAGATAACTTGAACGAAATTGCACGCAGTTGGAATGAGTTTACGATGGACACGTAAACGATTTTTTCTAAATTTCCTTAGAGCAAAGTCCGAAGAAAGCCACATCCCGGTTCTCCCGCCAATAAAACCCGAAATACATCCATGCGAAGTCAAAGTATTTGATCAAGTTATTTGTCGGGCATTATATTAGAGCCCAGGGGCGCTACTAAGTCACTTCTTCGCTGTATGGTCTCATCCGATTTGATCTACTCCGAACTGTCAAATACAACATACGAGTATTTTGACACTTCGGAAACAGTTGACAGTTACGTAATAGGAGGGCTGATAGAAAGTATACGACGACGCGCGTTTTAGATGTCAAAATTTGCGACTTTCCACATTAATTGTCAAAGTCAAACGGTCTTATAAAAACACGATTCCTTAAGACACTCGATAAACGCCGATTAAAATAGTCTGTGGCGGAGATTAGACTGCCTTTAAGGAGTGCTTTAGAGGAATTGTGTCCTTATAAATAAGGCCGTGACAGTCTAGCGCCACAAAACGCGTGACCCGCGTCGTCATATTACCTATGCGGGAATTAAATGCGTTTAAAACGTTTACCGAGGCCGGGCTCCTGATGTTTTCCACTCTACCGCTCGTGTGCTCATGCTCAATGGTTTTCTGGTCCTGAGTCCTAAGTGTCCGGCCGTTAGCCCCCGTCAACCCAAATTACAAGGGAATATGTAAAGTATTTGTAAAGCTCATGGCAGACCTGTAAGTTATTCGTAATAGAGTATATGTGTACATTTATTATCTTTTAATGGCTTTGTTACATAATTCTGGTCTACAGTTAAAATAAAATAAAGAAAGACATCGATAGGACGATACTATAAAAATATTTACCATTATCCTGTACAATGTGAAAAAAATGTTACAAAATTATATAGGGTTATTTAGATGTAGGTACTTTAACATAAAGATTTCCAACTATTACTTTATGATCTTTAAAATAAATAGTTTGCTCTATAATTTTTACGGCGAGTAACCAAAATCGTATTGAGAATTTTAAAAATTAAACTTTAAAAATCTTTAGCTTTAAAAGGACAAAAAAATCTTTGACCTTGGGAACCGGTCCCGGATCCTCCGTATCTGGACACAATACCACTGAACTATCAAGACATGATACCTTGGTGAAATTAAGCGACACACTTTATAGCCACTTTCTCTTGTCGAAGCCTACAAAGCACGATTAGACATTGAAGCTTTATTATATAGTGGAATTATTTTATAGTCAGATGTAGTTTGATAGCACGATGCCCACTATAGCACTTTGCTAGCACGATGCCCACTATAACACTTTGCTACTTTTATTACTTTTCAATACAATTAGTAGCATAAAGCCAACTTGTGTATGTGTGTGTGTGTGTTTTGACTGCCTCGTTGGTCTAGCCGTTAAGGCGCTTAGCTACCAAAACAGAGGTCGTGGGTTCGATTCCCACTGGGGGCCGCCGTAAATTTGTACAAATGGCCTCAGTCTAGGTGTATTTTAATGTTTTTAATGTCCTTGCCTGGTTACCATAGCACAGGGTATCCTAGTTTGGGACCAGGTCAAGATTGTATTGTGTGGAAGTTATTATTATTAGGTATATGCTCAAAATAATGAAGGCCAACTATTAGCATGAAGGGTTTGTTTGGTTGCACATTGTTCCCTTTTAATGTCTACATAAAAAAAAAATGGTAATGAAATATATTTAGTATCGGTTCAGAATTACAGAAACTATAAATTTTTAAACTAATTAATTATTAGACACAATAGGCTATTTTAAACTATGAAAATGCGTATTACCCTGCATGCGTCACAAAAGAAAAATAATTATATTAAAAAATAAAAGTAAATTGTTATTATTAAATTTAAAAAAAAAAATTTCAGGCAGTACCCATATCGTTAGTAACAATGGTGACTTAAGAACTATGTTAGTAACAATAATAAAACAAAAATTTTTGCGGTGCTACTTTTTGTACGTAATTTTACAGAGACTACTGTGTCTCTTGTCCCACATTTCTGTGTATCGGCTATCATCTCTATTGCTATATTATATCAATACTTTGAATGCGTGAATTGCCGCCAATTTGTACAGCCAAGAACAAAAAGAAAATATTTTATAATTATAAAGTGGGTATGGTGCGATCTAAATGAATATTGTATGAAGATTCGCAAAAGTTGTCATTGTGCTCTCGATTGTACTGAAATAAAATAAAAGTAACGAAGTGCTGTAGTGGGCATCGTGCTATCAAGTCTTTTTAGTTTAAAGGGTTAATTTTATTGCAATGTAACATTTTTTTCAGAGTAGCATTACTCATATTAGAGCCATTATTTTTAAAGAGCCTTTAAATGGGTCCCAAAATTATATCGATAACAAATTGACAACAGAACTTATAGCTAGTTTGCTCAGCCTGCAGAGTAACTGCACTGCAGTAACTCGTACTGTAGCCATTGGTTGAGGCATCTGCTAAAACACGGTTCCTTAAAACACTCCTCGAACAACCGCGGATTATTTAAACTGCATATGAGCAGTGTTTTAGAGGAAACGTGTTCTTATAAATAGGACACTTCGAGTTATATTACCGTACGTTTATCGACTGTTTGTGTAGATTTCTCAACGATTGATTTCCGAACGTTTTGTTAAAATTACTGGCTCATGGCTTATCATTCGTAGAATAAATATCTGATATAATAATTTTACTGTCTGAGTGCTGTAAAAACAAGAACATCCGGAGATTGTACCTTTTTTGCTTATCACTCACTGTTATATCGCATGCAATAGGGACAACTTCCCAATCACAATTTGCTTTTAGCTGAGGTTCTAAACGTAAAAGTTTAAAGAACAATAATAAAGAGAATTTCTTGCTATATTAAATATAATATAGTATGCATTTTCCAACGCTTTGACAACTTCGTCCAGACATGCATGATTGTATAACAAGATTGCTTATCGTTTCACTCAGCTGTGATATTGTGTGCTCATAGCACGATAACATTCCACTGACTAATAGGTCTGCACAACCCTTTACAACCCGGTACCATTGCAAAGCTGACATGCCGTTAGTAAGTTTTAATTACTTTGCTTTAATTACTTTTAACTACTGCGATTTATTTGCATTATTACAAAAAAGGTTCGTCGTTCGCTTTTATAACTTTTCTTTTTGTTTGTAACAATCATAAAGCGAAAAATTACTCTATGGCGAACTAAACATACGTGCCATTTGAAGAAATAATTCGGGCACGCCACGCCAATAATATTAATTTGTCAAAATTTGGTTACAAGGAAATTTTTTGTTACTTTGCTTTAATTACTTAGTTAAGTAGTTAACTACTGCGATTTATTTGCGTAATTACAAAAAAGGTTCGCCGTTCTTTTTAATAACTTTTCTTTTTGTTTGTAACAATCATAAAGCGAAAAAATACTCTATGGCGAACTAAACATACGTGACATTTGAAGAAATAATTCGGGCACGCCACGCCAATAATATTAATTTGTCAAAATTTGGTTACTAGGAAATTTTAGGCTGAGTTGCACCACTTTCTTAAACATGGCTTGAATAGCATTTAACTAAAATTCATCGTACAAAGTTCGATTTAAATAGCGACTTAAGTAAAATTAAAGAAGTGGTGCAGGTTGGCCTTAGAGGTTGTAAGGCAACTGATTAACTGAATATTCTTGTTTCTATGTGCAACTGTTAAGGCCCACGTCTCACATCCATATGTGAGGCAAGGAAGAATGCACATGTCAAACACTTTTCGTTTAACTGCCATTCCAAGATCTTTACTTTTCTTTATTTCTTTTAGCGACCAGTATTTTCGCCATCCATTCGCTATCCTTTTATTAATTTCCTTGGATGTGAGATTGTTAAGTGATGTTATTTGGTCTAAATAAGAGTACGTACTGCAAGGATTCACCGTCTATAACTACTACGACTATATAATCATTAAGCTCGCCTATGTACAAATATCTTTTTATTATGCAATAAATGTAATATACTAGTAAAATAACAAAATTCATATTTACATATTTACAATAAATATTATCTATATATAAAAGATTGTCTCTAGACTGCTGCCGTTGGGGAGAGTTCCCAAGATACTGGCAGCATTACCCATCTGGATGGCCAGGCTGATACGCTGACCGAGGTAGCTACCAGCTCTAGGGTCGCCTGACAAGTCGATGAGGCGCATAGATATTTGTTTGTAAAGATTACGCGCCTCAGGGCCCCACGGACCCATCGTCTCGACCCCAAACGGCGCAAATAAGTAGCTGTCCCCAAGGATAGAGTATTTGCGCCGCTTGAGGCCTTCTGCCATAGCCGCCGCCGCGCCCGCGGCCCTGCTGGTGTGCGTGACATGGGAAGGCGCCAGTGTGTCAACGCAGGTTGCGTCCCACACCAGCGGCCTCCCGTTCTGCCACGGCACCAACGACATACCGTCCGGTCTCCTTCCATCGTCCCGTACTATACCGTTAGGCTCAAGGATGGCCGGCACGGCGACGCTGGAAAGAGCCCTGCGGATTATATCATTCAGGGACGCATGACGCGACAGTCGGCCTACGCTGCGTTGGCAGGATAGGCCATGGTGTCCCAACTCGTCGACTTGGTCTCCGCAAAGGCAGCGGTGAGGCTGCACGGTTTTACAGCCTAATCGCAGGCCGATGGCGACTGAAAAAGACATGTTGTCCATCAGCGTGCCTACGTTCGCTGATGGGAGTGCCTGCAGCCACAGCCCCGACTCATACTTAATACATATACAAAATATGTATACTCATTATTTTACAATACTTTAAATGTGCGAACAAGAGAGATGCTAGATGTAAAAGCAGCCTTAATGAGGGAAGCATCGCCATAACTTGTCTGTAGCAATGCAGTTTCAGTGGTCTTAATTAAATTGGATTAAGAAAAACCAAATTAATTAAACAAAGAAGCACTTTTTAGGGTTTCTTAATGCAACAAGAAACCCTTGAGTCAAGTTTGGTCGTGGCTGTCCACCTGAAAGCCTCTCTGCAGTGTTGCGACATTTATTATTTTCACGTATTTACCATCAATAGTTACCAAACTGGCCAGAACCTGCAGAACATAAAAAAAGGTGTAAAATATTTTACAAATTAAAAATATTTTTTATTACAGCAGCCTATGTTAATAAGTATGATCTTTGTGATTTTAAAATGTGCCGATTTTGAAATGTGTCTTCGAAACACTACAGTTAATTTTCGATTCGCTCTTGGCATGTTTTTTTCTCCGTCTGACCAACTTCAAGATTATCATACAAATGGGTTGGCACTGGCAACTTTAACGGTACGATTGGATGGGCAGGCCCGTTATTAAGCACATCATAGAAACCATTTATTACTCGTTACTTTTCTTAATTAATCTCACCAAAGATTCCTCAGTAACAAATTCAGATAGACTCTCTATGGAACAATATATAATATCTTTAATCTCCTATTCAGCTTCACCAAAAACATCCTCGTCTGCAAAAGTTGAGTATAATAAAGGGAAAAAGAAAAAAAAGGGGCTGTAAACTTTTAGCTGTTTCAATACCACGACTTTCGTGAAAGAAATTACTTTGTGCGAATAAACAATGTCGCCCACTGAGCCATCCATAATCCTTTGAGTAAGCTTGATTATCGGGGACAAACAGTAAAGTTATGAATTGTTATTACAATATACTTTGTTAAAAACAAAAGTAACTAACTGTCTAGTAGCTGCTTCATATCTTAGCGTGTCATATATTTGCCTTTTCTGAAATGTCACTTAAACAGCCATTTAAATTGACTTTTTTCCTAATAAATAATCGCGATTAGACCCGTTTAATAATAGGGGTTAAAGTATGAAATTGCCGTTTTATTGCAATAGGTTCTTTGAATTGACATAGAATCTTCATGGTTTGAGGTTTTCGAATGAAACTTTTTTCAAATGGTTTCTATGATGTTCTTTTTTTAAAAAATGTGAAACATTTGAATATCGACTTTCAATTATTTTTGTTATTCAATTTAGACAAGAAAGATGGATACTGCGAAAATTCGAGTGATTTTTGAATACGAGTTCCGACGCGGAACTAACGCGGCAGAAACAGCCCGCAATATCAATGCTGCGTTTGGAGAGGGGTCGACTAATGAACGCACCGTGCGATTTTGGTTTAAACGCTTTCGTGATGGAAATTTCGACTTAAAGAACGAGCCACGAGGAAGACCGCCCACACAGGTGAATAACGATGAATTAAGAGAGATAGTGGAAGCCGACCCTAGTCAAGCTACCCAGGAATTAGCGGCATGGTTTAACGTTACCTTACCCACAATATTGACTCACTTGCGTCAAATCAATAAAATAAAAAAATACGAAAAATGGGTGCCTCATAATCACTCGAATTTCGCAGTATCCATCTTTCTTGTCTAAATTGAATAACAAAAACAATTGAAAGTCGATATTCAAATGTTTCACATTTTTTAAAAAAAGAACATCATAGAAACCATTTGAAAAAAGTTTCATTCGAAAACCTCAAACCATGAAGATTCTACGTCAATTCAAAGAACCTACTGCAATAAAACGGCAATTTCATACTTTAACCCCTAATATATAACTTTGTATGAGCATCGCGAGTCATTAAAAAATACCACATTTAGGAAGGTTGTGCAAGTTTTAATCTACAAACGTACTAAAATAGTTAAACTACTAAAAGTTGTTCACTACATAGTAGAACAAATCCTTTATGATTGTTATATGACTGAAATGACTATTCAGTGGTAGAACCCGGCCTCACAATCGGGAGTTCATGGGCTAGAAACCCCGGCATGTACATTACATGCATTTGTGAAGATGTAATAATAATAATAATAATAATCTAGGCATAATCTAGTAGCCAAAATTATTCATCAGCAACTTGCTCTCCGATACGGTCTTGTCGAATCCGAGGTGCCGTACTATAAGTACACACAGGCGCCGGTTCTCGAAAATGGTCATGCTACGCTCTATTGGGATCGGTCTGTCATCACGGATAGGACTATTGTTGCCAATAAGCCTGACATCGTGCTGACAGATCGATTGATGCGCCAGACAGTGCTCGTCGACATCACCATCCCGCATGACGAGAACCTCGTGAAGGCCGAGAAGGACAAACTTAGCAAGTACCTACCTTGATTTGGCCCACGAGGTTACCGCCTTGTGGGATGTGGATTCGACAACCATTGTCCCGATAGTCGTATCGGCGAACGGTCTTATAGCGAAGAGTCTTGACCAAGATCTTAAGGCTCTCTCGCTAGATGGCTGGATCAAGGGGCAGATACAGAAGGCGGTGCTCTTGGACACGGCGCGCATCGTCCGGAGGTTTTTCTCTCTGCGGCCCTAACCACCGGTAGCTTGAGCCTAGCTCCGTTACCGGTGGCCAACTAGGATAGGTTTATAAAATATATTTTGTATTTTTTTATATTTTTTACTTCTTATATTGATTTTATAAACCTATTCTAAGTTATGAAAATAAATAAAGATAATAATAATAATAAAGCCATTTATTCCCAAAAAAATATAAATTAAATTATTTAAGTACATGCTTAATAATTTAATAATTAAATTATGAATGACAATATTTTAATAGATATATAATTTAATTACAATTGTATAATTTTATTTAATTTAATTAATAGTATTAATATTGCATGCATTCATTCATATTTATTTACAGACTCGTAATTGATAAATATTTAAATTTAAATTACTTTCATTAATTCATTACTATAAATTACTTATTTTTGGGCACCCATATTTGGGTATAGGCCTCCTCCATTTTATGCATCCAACTACTTTGATAATATCATCGTTACAGCGTTTGTTCGTTCTTCCAGTGGTTCTCTGTCCTTCTCTTGGGTACCAGCGAAGAACGCGTTCACTCCATCGGTCGTCTTTTATCCTAGCTACGTGCCCGCCCATCTCCACTTCAGTCTGCACATCATTTCTACTGCATCAGATATCTTCGTCTTTTCTCGTATCTTTTCGCTTCTTACTTTGTCTTTTAGTTTCAGATTTAGCATAGACCGTTCTGCGTGAAGATGTAGCAGCAATAAAATTGAGTGTTTGCGTGTTAGTTGGTAAGTTAACTATTGAATTTAAAAGTTTTAATATTAGGTTAATATTATAAACCTATTTAGAGGCTAAAAATTCCAGCCATGCCGGGACTTGAACCCGCTACCTCTGGCTAACCGTGCCAGTGCTCTCCCAACTGAGCTAATGGGCAAGTGCAGGCATTGGAGAAATTTTGAACCTCTTTACAATCTTCTCTGAATTATGTACAAAAAGCCAGAGGTCGCGGGTTCACATCCCGGCAAGGGTGGAATTTTTAGCCTCTAAATAGGTTTTTAAAAGTGTCCTCAGCACGGGTTAGTGCAACAAAGAATATAATTAGGCTAATATGTTGTTATTTAACATTGTTTATTATATCAAGTGTTATGGTTTATAAATAAAAAAATTCTGACTCTTTACTCTCTTATTCAATACCACTCGCTAACGGTGAAGGAAAACATTGTAAGGAAACTTCAGCGCTTGAAACTGTCGATCCGCGGTGGACACATGGTAATTAAGCCCATTCTCTCTCTCTCTAAGAGAAGGCCCGTGCCCTGCAGTGGGACGTATCTAGGCTACATAAAAAAATTACTTGAAAATGCTAACATGTACGTACAGTCGACCGTAATTTAACTGAGTAAAGTTCATGTATCGGAAGACCCATACTCGCGTAATCTCTGCAATTTCCTTCAGCGAAATAACGAGTTTAAATAGCTTTTTCAAGTACAACAATTCTGTAACAAAAAGTGCTAAAAGTTACCTCTTTTAAGGAGGTACTTGTTCACTTCTAATTAAGAACCGACTCTTATAATTATAAATTAAAATGTCAGATAATAATTATTGGCATTGGCTAACAATTACTGGCTCCATTTTGTACTGTTTATCATCTTAAATTCAGAAAAGATTTTGTATAATAATAATAACTTCCACGTAACACAGTAACTTGGTCCCAAACTAGGATACCCTGTGCTGTGGTAATGAGGCGATGACATTATAAACATGGAAATGCACCCAGACTGAGGCCAAGCAGGGGTAATACTTAAAGGCACTTTTTTGTTTATTTGACTCCGTTTTTATTTATAGTATTTTTTAATGACTCGTGATACTCATACATGATAATATATTAAACGGGTCTAACCGCGATTATTTATTAGGTAAAATTAAATTACCTTACATTCCCGACGTTTCGGTACCGTTGCAGCTGCCGTGGTCACGGGTAGACTGAAGTGGCGAGTACAGGCAATTATTGTAGTGAGGGTAGGTGGTCTACCCTCAATTCACTCTTAGTTTTTCGCAGCAGGCTAACACACAATTCTCACTACGTCCACGGAAAGGTCCGGTGATAAGGCGCGAGATTTGAATTTGCTTAACACTGGATTCCACGTGCTTGAAAGCTTGAAACCATCCTCTCTGTTGAAATTGTTATGTTTTTTTAATTTTAATTGCTTCCCGAACGATCCTTCGATAGTAATGTCGATCGGTTGAGAGAACTTCCGGTTGATGTAGCTCCATCCAGTGGTTCGTTCCGGCCTCCAATAGGTGTTCAGCTATTGTGGACTTGTTTACCTGTCTTCTATTTTTGACTGCAGCAATGTGCTCTTTGACCCTTTCCGCGATAAAACGCTTAGTTTGGCCATTGTAGCAGCTTCCACAACTACAGTCAATTTTATAGACTCCCGCAGACTGTAAGGGTATGATATCCTTCGGTGACCTCAGCTGGCTAGATCACTTAGAGTAATCAACGTGTGGCGCCGGATTAAGATTTCCGTGTGGCGCCGGATTAAGAATTGCGTCTTTCCATTTCCTTCCGTGGATGTCTTAGAAGGCGACTAAGGAAATACATTACCAGGAGACGGGCAGCAGCGTCTTCCTGAGATTTCAACAGCATACTGCGATCGCCAACCCGCCTGCCAAGCGTGTCGATTATGGCAAAAGCCTTCATGGTTAGGAAAACCATGAAGGAGGCCTGTGTCCTGCAGTGGGCGTCGAGTGGCTGATGATGATGATGATTTACCAAGTACTGTTCCAATTTTATCCGTAACTCCACGTACATAAGATAGAAAAGATCATTACAATAATTTGACCGTACTCGCCACTTCCGTGACCACGGCAGCTGCAACGTTGCCGAAACTTCGGGAATCTTAAGGTAATTTTAAATTTTTTATTTGTGTTCAGCAAATTAATTTATTTGCTGACCATGTGTGATTTATTTGCTTACCTAAAAAAAGAGTGGAAAACTAAAAAATTAAAAATAACAATAATGACTTTAATGATTGTCTTGAATCTTGAATGATTTGCTTAGCTTTTTATGCTATACTTTATTTTTGTTGCACTTTCAAAACATTAGCTATTTAATCTCCTAACGATGCCCATGGTGAATAATAATTATTATTTGGTTTATTAATTTGTATTCATGATTTAATTGATTTAAGAAAGAAATTTGAAATTAAATGACTTCCTGGTTGAGTTTAATAATGTAATTAGTACCCGTTGGTAATATCGTCGACGATGGATCGAGTCGCACTTTTCGATTACAATTAATAACCGCTTCTCTTGGATGTTTATTCATTATTCCATGAATCGGCCGAGAAGAAACGGTCTATGCGGCGCGTCTCGATTCCAAATACAGAATGCAATGGAAAGCCGAAGTGAGTGCGCGTGTATTGTGCCACTCTTGTACTACACTTGTACTGAGAAGTGCAGTACGCTCTTGTAAAGACTGACACTTAGTAACCAAAATTTGATGATTGCCCCATAGCTAATAAGTTTGTAATGGCCTCCTCCCATTTTGGCCGACTTTCATTGAAATGACTGAAATTAATTTGATTTGAGACACCGTTACCGTACTCTTTACGTTACTAAAAGCTCTCAAAGGCCGTCGGCCGACGCGATGTAATATCTGTCAGAGTCAAATTTGAAACTTGCTGCATAAGATGGATTGATGAATTTTGAACTCAATGTATATTATTGGGATATAAAGTAAAATAAACTATTATACATTAATGAAAGGGCTTAATACGTCCATGTCTCCCGTTTCCAACCAGGTAAATTAGCCATAACAAGGCCTAGACAGTTTATTAGTCGGCGGCATCCAATTAAATGGTTAGCCTTTTAATGATAATAACAACGTTTAACTACTTGAGTGATCGAAAGTTAGCCTATTTACTATAAGGATGTATGAGGTTTGAAACTAAATTATTAGGGGATATACATGGAAGATAGCATTCTCTTTTTTTAAGTTTGTTTATTCTTAATTGCTAAGCTACAGAGATTATTTTTGGTATGTAGTCAAAGGTAATTTGTCATAGATAAAATTTATGTAGCTGACTGGTTTTTTATACTAAAAATACTAATTGTTTTTAAGGACTATAAAAACAATAAAAATATGTTTTTACTGTCCATTCCGTCCTACCAGCATAGCTTCAATAAAAATCTTGGTGACTTTACCATAGCAGACGTTTGTTTAGTTTTAACCACTTGGCTACCCCCTTTTAGCCAAATAATTCGTTCAATCAATAAGATGGCTGAATGATCCTTAGCCATAAAATTAGATGTAGCAACCTAATGAACGTCCTAGGCAGTTAATTCGACGGTTAATTTAACCAGTTGGCAGCGATATGTACGTTAATTACTTCCTCTATTGCAGTTTTGTAGTAATTTTGACAAATATAAACATGTTTTTTGCTCTGTGTATAAACACCTGTGTATTTTTCCTAAAGAGAAAAACCTCCTTTCTCCCACCTGCATGTCCGCTTGTAAAATAACGCACCGGCCGACTCGGACGGAGCTCTAATGTGCATTCCGTCCGAGCGCGCCGCTCGTTCCTGCAATGAAATCCGCGCGTACATTCCGAAACTTAATCGTAACACGTTCCCCCGCCTGCCTACCAACCTACTTGCCTTGCCGTGCCGTTAGCAACGGCGCCGTTGCTCAGAAATGTGGCTGTATACATACCTGAAAAGAAAAAAAAACTTAAAGCTTACCGGTACGTACTAGGGTAGTTCATCAGTAGAACCAGTTCGAGTGTTACTAGTAAGTACCTACTCCACATTAGTGGCAAGGTTGAGCTGTTCTCTAGGGATTGATAGGGCTACATATATTAGCTTGGTTTCTTAGTCTAAATTACAGGCGTTGAGAACAAGAAATAGCTGTTCGTAGTATGAGCTTAGTAATTATAAAGATTTAGTACCTGGTGAAGATTGCGAGAGAATCTCAGGCTCGCCTTTGCTGATGGCGGCAATTTTCGCCATAATAAATCCCCGTACTATCTCAACCCGCGCAATAGGCTGCATTCCTCAATAAATTCGAGGGCAAAGGTGACTGTCGTCTAGTGCATACTTAGTGAAATATCACTATGGAGCTAGCAAATTTATTGCGATGTGGCATTTCCTATTATGCGGTGGGGAAGGAATGCTGGCGTCCGTTGAATCATTGAATCATGTCGGGCGGCGCTGCATAGCATCCCGAGGTCACAAGGCATCGCCTCTGAGCGCTTACGTCACTCCACCAGAGAGGCTCACATCAAACTGCCTTTACATAAGCTGTTAACTGAATTGCTGATGAATAAGCCAAACGAAGACGAAGAAGCACATCTGAAGCCACTGGAATTCACTTAGCGGTCGCTGCCTAGCGAAGATATGTCTATGTCTCACGAATATTTAATGGTTCATCGATCAGTCAATCGATCTCCTGTAATTGCACGGTATGCGCAGCATGAACAGAATACGCCTTCCTTTGAGGAATACCCTGCTCAATGGATATGATCAACACCGGAAGGACTATAGACGTCACAATTTACAATAACTTATTTTCCTCTCTATGACCCGGCTAATAGGGGCGTTGATCGTGTGAATGGAGGCCCTCGGTTGAGGTCGATACATTGCGAGGGCGTTTATTGGCGAGAATTGGGAGCATCCCGGTTGCTCGTCGAAATCGCTATCCGTCCTACGGGCTGCCGTCATAACGCTACTTACTTTCGGACAATCGAGATTCGGTGGGACGTGCCGTGAGATAACAAGAAAAACTTCCGCCCTTCCATCCGTTGCGTTTTATTTTAGTTAATAACTGTCAATAAAAGCGTCGGAATGGTTTACGGCGGCTCCGCGGCCCCAAAGACTCTCGACGATTAATTTTACTCGGCAACTAATGAATCTTAATGGAGCCAGTACAACGGGTTAGGTAGCTAATGAGTTTGTTTTGGCCCGCCAAGGGCCCCGTAGCGGTAATTCGTGCAAGTTTACATGCAATAAAGGTACATTAAAATAAAATCTGTGTTCGTTATGCGGCGGCAATAAAGCGAGTGCCACCGCCTTGCTGTAATCACGGGCACGGGACTGCGCCGCTCGTTAACGATTCATTCAACAGTGGCCATATGGCCGACAGCTCCCAACGGTTACTAAGTACTCAAATTGCCATATGCTAATCTGGATCGGAATTTAATAGACTAGGCGTTCGTCTCGTCCCATTAATATTCTGTCTATCACAGTGTTTCTGCAAGTCATAGCGTACCCCAAGCATAGCAGACTTTATTCGTCACACTGCGGTCAGAGGCCTTCTTTCAGGGAGAGAGAGAGAGAGTATGAGCTTAATTAATCACTACGCGTGCCCACCGCGGATTCCTCATGATCCATCTGAACTTCGAGCACACTCCAAGTCCATATTGGACGCAGCGTTAATCCCTATATACCAGTTGCAAACCTTGCTACATTTCGCGCGCTATTTTTAGCCAAGGCGAATGATTCGTCAGAGCAGAGCACATTCGCCTCTCATTGGATCACTTCCCTCAATTGATCCTTTGTACGGCCCGGGACGTTCCGTAGCGTGACTCTACTTTTGATAGAATAATATTATCGGCGTGTTTCTATTAGTCGGAATTGATATGTCGTTTGTATCTACTTTTGTAGCTCAAACTGGTGGATCGTTGTCAACATATTCGTCATGGGCAACCTCATTTAAACCAACTGATTGGTCAAGATAATGGCCCTGTCCATTTACACAAATGGTTTTTCTAAAAAAAAAAAAACTGTCATACAACCTTGTCATGAAAATTAACGGCCAAATCTGTCGAGCCGTACTCAAGTAACTCCCGTCATACATGTGGCGATAAATTTTAATTTGTACAGATTTTCAATACATCGTAAAATGCGTTATTTGCTGCATGTACAAATTATTATGTTCCTTTATTTTACTGTAATTTATTGCAGTTATAACCGTAAAATAAATTAAATAAGCAGTCGCTTCTCCAATAATTTAATTTTGTATAATATCCGGTGTCGCCTGCAAATAAACTTTTTAATTTTAGGCATGAATATTTAACATAATAAATACAGGGTTTCCAAAAATTATTAAGTCTCAACAAGGCTCTAGTTTAGCGCTAGTTTACAAACCGAGCTGTGAAAGAAAAAGATATATTTTTTTTTACAAAATATAATCATTTTCAAACCATTTAACTTTGTAGGGACATGAACGAGTACACTATGATAATATGTAGGGCCATTGATGTAATTACGATAAAAGTAGAGTTCGCGTTCACAATAACATCTGTGTGACTCAGGCAAACCACAATCGCGTTTAATGGGAAAACCCAAGGATAACCAACAACACGTTGTTTACTAGGTAGGTACCCTTTAGAAAGACAATAATTTATAAAATAGAAAATAGACGACAGAGCATGCTCACCACGTGCTCATCGTCACGCTCACTGACAATTTGAATTAAACTGTCAATGACATTAATAAATGTTGGTGCTAATGTTTACATAATCAACCAATGACCAATCAAAGCCATGGGAAAATAAAATATTCAATGACCCTATTTGTAGTAAAAAACCTATTTAGAGGCTATTGGTAGTGCCAAGCAGTACTATCTAAGGAAAGCAATGTCAATATCATGGAGCATATGTGAGCGACGTATAGCCCTTAGAGCGTTTAGCTTTTCTTCACTTTTTGGGACAGACTGGCACACAGATTATATTTCACATAACGCAAAATCTGAAACCCGAACTCTTCAGTATCGATAATAATTAAATCACTGACAATAAGCAAAGGACTAAACTAAAATTGTCTATTTAAAAAAGAAGTTAAGAATTTTAAACTTTTGCATATTGAAAGCCCGGCGTGCCGGGGGAGGCCTATGGCCAGCAGTGGACGAGTATTGATTGACTGATATTAAAAGTAGTTTAATTTTTGATACTGCGAAATCGGTTTTGAGGTTTCGCGTTATAACACGTAGTATTTATATAATCTATTTGTATACAGGCTGTCCTCAAAAAGTGAATTCAAGCGAAAAAGTACACAGGATTGAAATGATCTGTTAATTAAATAATCGCACAATATTTTTCCATGTGTATCAAATTACTTGTTTTTTATCGGCCGGCTGAGAACTCGCCTAGGCGCAATCTGTGCATCTTGATGCGAAAGACACCGTTAGGCAATATTAGAAAACGTCGCATAATTCGTACATCCATTTAGACGCCAATTCAAGAACACACGGTACGTATTCGTTTGTAGAGAGCAAAATGGGATTGGAGTAACCAAACAACATGGCCGAGTACAGAGAATAGAATGGAATAAACGTACATAGAGAAGTAAAAGTAGACTTTTGTGCATCGCGGCCGATCGCAGCTGCGCGCGACACAACAATAATCAGTGTATGAAAATGTATGGCGCCGCTTCTGAAGTCTGCGACGGACGCGTGTTGCGCGGAAGTCGCACACGATTGATTAAAAAAAATTAACATTAAAATTGTTTATTTAAAAAATAAACGACATACATTATTAATCTAGCCCTGGAAACTTGATATTACGATAAATCGCGCGCGGCTGCTATCGACCGCGATGCACGGAAGTCTACCTTAAATAGGATTGCGGATCATTGAAAATCAGTGTTTTCGGTGCGGACACACAATTGTTTTCATGTGCACATTCCGCTGTTTTCTCGCGTGATTAATTCAATAGTCGGGTAAAACCGTTCCATCGACCTCGTCTCGCCTCTTTCGGGAATTCTCCTGATCAATGGCTCCTTTCAATTCTCCACTCCGTTATTGCGTTTCTGTTTATTTGACTTTTGAAGTTTTACCCGCAGAGGCATTCCGCAACGTTGTGTTGAACAGGCGAGCTATTGATTTTGACGAAAACGAAGACCCCGAGGGACCTCCTTAGACGTTTTTTCCTTCGCCTTGATCGCGAATGTTACCCTGATAAATAAAATGGTAACGTCTAAGACAGAATGTCACCTACAATACTGAACATGGCTTAATACTGAACTTGATTTGCATCGCGATAAGCGCGAGCCGAGTCCCTCGAACTATTTTAATGATATCGTTTATTGATGTTGAAATAAGATCAAAATAATCTAGAATTCTAAAATTTTCTAGAGATTGTCAATCCTGGCTGCGGCAGATATCTATACTTTGATCAGTATTTGTAAAAGTTTTTTGACGATCCTCGTTGCAAATAAACATAAGCAGCCTATATTCGTCCCACTGTAGGGCACAGGCTTTCTCTCAGGGAGAGAGTACAGGCTTAATCACCCCGCGCGCCTACCGCGGATTGGCGATTTCAAGCGCTGAGGTATGTGAATAGCTCAGACACTCAGGTTTCCTCACGATATTTTCCTTCACGGTTAGAGAGTATTGCTACTATGGTATGGTGGTATTGCTACTATAACTTCACAAATGTACATAACTTAGAAAACCAAGTCATAGGTACATGCCCGCACTGGGGATCGAACCTGGGTCTCTCGCTTCCGAGTCCGATGTTCTACCCACTAGGCTACCACCGCTACAAATAAACCTTTTACTAATTTAATTAAGCTATGTATAAAATTCAATCTTACTTTGATCAAGTTTCACGTCACATTTGACAGGTTCATGGGCTTCGTTACTTAGCCAGTTCAGTCGCAGTGTATTCAGCAAACTTTATGATGATTTGGCGTCGCATTATCATCAAGAGAAACAATTTCCCGACGGGCCTGGGTCTCATTTCCGCGCTCAGTTCACAGACTCCAGCTAAGCCTATCGCGAAACCAACAATCCACGTCGAACCGCATACACTATTAGGAGTATAAAGTTGACGAGAGGATTGTATAAGTAAGGAAAACTACGTAAAACAGGTAAAATGGGGTATAGTCGTGAAAAAGCAGAAAATGGGTAAAGAAAGTACAGCGCTCAGTGAACGAACTGATTTTTATCCATTATTTAACCTGCCCCACGCCATCTTTGGAGTCCCAAAAATCGACTTCTGCGCATTGTTCAAGATGTTTGCCGATATCTAAGCTAAGCTGTATTTCAATAATACTAAAGAAGTCTTCGTAGCTTTCACTTTGAATACTGTGCACAGTATTAGCTACATACACATTTACAATGAATCACATTTATCTAACTTTTCCTATTAATTGTTAATGTTGTTACTTCGTCAAATGTATCTAATAATGCAAGTACATCGTTTTAGATAGCTATCCTTTCGTCAGATTCAAGGTAGGACCTCGGGAAACGGGGCAGAGCGCCGGTTGCAAGGACGAGCTCTCAAATGTTTATTTCAAACTTCCGTTAACACAATGCATTTGAAAATAGAGCTCGTGTTCCATTCGTTTTGTCCCTAAACGATCGTCCAAATTTTTCACTTACTCTATTATTACCAAACTGTAACACCGACTGGAATGAGACAATTTTTCAACGGAAACTTTCCATTTACAAGATCAAAATTAAATGCGTGTGTGTTTCAAATGTAAGAACGTCTGAGAATGAAACGTTACTGTTTTAAAACGCAGTAAAACTCTTGATGCAGGATGTAAGCTCGGAATGAGCTGAAGAATTATAGCATTGTTTCAGCTTCCGTATGCGTGTCGCGGCTCGCCTCGAGCCAAAAATACGAAATGCGTCTAGCTTTAATCTTTTGTCTCTAGTTCGGTATATAAACCGGCCAAGTGCGAGACGGACTCGCGCACCACCACTCCTTCGAACCACCACATACTTATTTGTAATAATTTGATACTTACAAGTATTACCGTTTTTACGATAGAACAAAAACAAAAAACCGTAGAAAAATATCACGATTATTGTACGGAGGACCTTCCTTACCTTTTTGCTTTCCATTATCTTCTGCGCAATTCGCCATAATAACATATATTTTAGCATCCTTTGGGTACGGATCCCTAAAAATCCTCAGCTCCCAAGATATTGCCCGGCGTAATCTCTCTCAACTTACTCAAACGACCAGGCATCTTGATTTATGCGTACCTAATCTCCATCTTTTAATTACGGAGTATTATCTATTGGGTGGTATTTTTCAATTAAAATACGTATGGGAGAGTATGAGGTGGATTTATGCCCTCGTGGCGCTAAAAGGAATGCTTCGCAGATACTTCCGGCGAGTATATTTATGTAGAGCGCCTCTGAGCCCCGGAACCAGTTCAATTACGGCTGGTATTTAAGGTTGCCATCCACCGCGGATCCTGATTGCTCTCCACCTCCCCCGCCCAAGGGAAGCGTATTTTCCTTTTAATTTTCGAACACAAATACCGCCGTCGTCTTATAAAAAATATCTCACGAGTATTTTCTCCCAAAGCTCCGACGATAATCTTTCTGTCGAACTGAAACTATGTCACAACGCCGGGCAACAAAGTTAGCTGGCGCGAATCTTGAAGGTTGTTTACGTGTTGCTTTAGACTGCACAAAAGGCATGACAATGGTTTTGGTCCGTTGGGATCATAAGCTGGTAAGGAATTTGTGTCTTTTATTTAGATAAGTAGTTACCTACTTGGGTATTTCTTTTTTCTTACAAGACCCGAGTTGCGGACGTTGGGAGTCGGTTCTAATCCCTGATATCGTTTCACTTAGCGCACCCATTCCGGCGGCGAGCACGGCCACACTTCATTACCCCCCCACAGCACGGCTCCACTACACTTTACGGCCCTGTAAATCTTTACTACACATACGCAAGCATCGCACCAGAGCTCTGCGGTTTTGTCTTCGCTACCGGTTCGGTGCTTGTTCGTGATTGAACGCCACTTTTATGCCTAGCGATAGAGGTTGTCCACCATAAACGGAGTTTTACGTATGCGTGAGTAATGTGCATTGTATACAGTCAGCGAGGTAATGAAGATCTCTCAGTTTCTCGTCGATACTAGTACCTATAGCGCACGCAATAAGATTTCCCCGAATGTATGTTAGGAGTACCTAACCGGGAGAGTAAATGAGCGCCAATGGGACTTGCTAGACGAGCTAAACTCTTGCACGCTGCGTGTCTCCGTCTATTTTAATAAAGTGCTAATCGAAAGGCGGCGGGAATTTGCTGCCGAGTTATTTCTTTTAGCGAGAGGAGACAGTTCATTTGAGCTGTTAGCAGATAAGGCTCCTCTGTTTCTCGGGCTTAAATTTATTGCCCCGTAAATCCGCAGCCCGCCGCCCGATGACTTGCAATCCTCTTGCTCTCTCCACTCCAAAGAGTCGAGGGACATTAATTAATTTGGCCGCGCAGTTCGTGTGTTCACAAATCCAATTTCGGTGTGACTAAGATTTTTGTTTTTACCCGGGCGACACATTTTTCCACGGACTTAAGAGAGAGCCACGACGTTTTCTTTGCGTTTTTTCTTGTCCGATTTACAGAAGAGGTATTCTTGCAATCCCATGTTGATGACGAAAGTCGTTTTTAAAATCAGATTGTATAATAATTTGCTTCACAAAGTTACTCTCAGTGGTTCTTCACTTCACGCGAGCTCTGTTTCTTCTCCACTCGCGTTTTCTAGATGCATCCCTCGAATTCCATCCATTTGATTGGTTCTCATATCGTTCGCTGTTGCTTTACAAATATTTGATCAACTAAAATCTTTTATCTATAGCCAGCTGTACAGATACGAGTAGGCAAACATAGTTTTCAGCGCGAACCCTTCGCTTGGACACATAATACTGGCTCCCCTTTATTTTGCGCTGAAATCGGAGCTCCATTCCATCCGATTGCCGATGACTTGCTCTTTAATGTTCACAGTTAATTGTGGTGGGGCTATAGCTATCAGCATAACTACTCGTTGCTATGGTATAGAGCTTTACCTATTCAGCTTAGTTGTTAGGGTTCCGTACCCAAAGGGGTATGGGACCCTATTATTAAGACTCCATTGTCCGTCTGTCTGTCTGTCTGTCTGGCTGACTGTCACCATGCTGTATCTGATGAACCGTGTTAGCTAGACAGTTGACATTTTCACAGATGATGTATTTCTGTTATAACAAATACTAAAAACAGAATAAAATAAATATTTAATGGGGGCTCCCATACAACAAAAGTTGTCTAAAGACAGCGCTCGCCATCTAGGGGCCATCTATGTATCGTTCACAGCAGCGATGTCATTTCGTTAAATGTCAATGTTAAACACTTCTTGTTGGTTTCTATAGATGGCGCTGTTCTCAATGTACCTAATCTATCTTGTCCCGATCTTTGTCTAATGTTGTATAGATAATGGTACGGAACCCTTCGTGCGCGAGTCCGACTCGGACTTGGCCGGTTTTTTTTTACTTATTTAAACTTTAAACTGCTAATATGTAGCTGGTTTACTAAACACATACTTGCATGAGCTATTTTATTTTAATAGTATTTGTTAGGTAAACATGTCTCGTTGTCTCCATCCGCATACAATTATCATTTGCCGTTATTATAATGCGGTGATTGTACTTGAATTATAAAACAACTTAAAACCCGTTACGTTTTCCGTGAAATTACAATTAAGTAAAGTAGAACACATTTTCAGAGAGCCGTTGTCGGCGGTTATTAATCATTATATGAAAAATAACGACGGTTTCTTGTTCCTTTATGGCGGGCGAATGTGCGACGACGAGGTACGGCTTGGTTGCACAGTTGGCGATACCTACCTGCTTGTGGGAAGAAAGCAACGAGAGAGTTTTATTAATTCTTCGTAAGTACGGCCGTGGCACGGACTGGCCGTTTTTCTGCGGACGAGATTTAAATATGGAATTCCGGTGTGTGAGCGGGAGGCGCGTGCCATTGACCTTGCGCGAGGACCGCACGCGCCGCCCGCCCCCGCACCGCCCTGCACGCTGCACTTGGCGGACACGACGCTGCTTTTCGCAACAGACATTTCACGTGCATTTTACCTATTTTTTTTTTCAACTACGCGGTTAGGTGCGACCAGGGGCCTGTATAATGTGAAAGTTCGATGTACATCGCAAAGCCGATTAATCCAGAGATTAGAAAAGTAGGAAGACTCTGCTACGCAATTTACATCGAATTCGAATTGTCGTGGTGGACATGAACTGTAGTTTTATGAAACTCTGCCCTGGGCCATGTTTCATAAGGCTAGAATTAGTGATAAAGTTACAACGACGATTGTAACTGATTGTTAGTTGACTGACGAGAAATTGTCGCCTAATCGTAAGTAGACAGGCCTAGATTCTGGCAATGAATTACTTTAGTACAATGATGAACTTGTCGAGTTCATTTCATTGTCGCTTGAAGCCTATTCTCGCTCACTTTTCAAAAACTTGTCACGTGACCCGACTGTAAAACTGTCATAGTATACCTCTACCCTGTATGCCTCTTATCATGTTGCTGCGGACGAATCATTTTAGAGGGAACTAAACGACAAAACATGTGTTAAAAATACGCCTCATAAACAGCGCCTGGGATACAGACGCACATTCTGAAGATAAGATAAAGATATTTATTTGTGAAACAAAGGTAGCTATGAATAGATGGTTCAATAATAAATATTTGTTCTGCATGTTTTGCCATTGTAAACATATTTTTTTTTAATAAGAGAGAGCACCAAATAAGCGGGAAAAAATATAAAATTGTCAAAATCATTATAAGTACTTAAAACTAAGGTAATGCATGTCAAACTTAGAACTAGGTATATCAAGTAAGTATGTGAAACGTAGATATTACAATCTTTTAGATAACAATTCCATTACAGTGTAATAACATTTTTCTTCAGTTTATTTTTAATAGTAGATTATGTACTAAGGGAATAAAACCATGTATTATGTCATGGGCGGCATATTGAACCCTGAGCGGAGCGAAGGACTCCGAGTTAACTCGCGAGCGCAGCGAGGGAGTTAAATTTTAACTCCTGAGCGAAGCGAGGGAGTTATGTAGAGTCCTGAGTGAAGCGAGGGGTTCATACCGCCCGAGACTAAGACATGTTTATTCCAGAGGTGAATACTCTACTTTTCACACCATCTGGGAGACAATAAAAAGACAGGGCTGCATAAGTTGAAAATATGTATTAAAACCTGAAATTAAATATAAAGTCCACACTCTTTTACGGCTTAGCAACTTAAATTGAATATAACTTTTAAATTCGTATTTGCAATTCGCGCCTTTTTTTCTTTTTTTTGTTGGTGTTTCGCGCGGTCACAGGACACAGTATTTAAAAAAAAAAAGAAAAAAAAGAGGTGAGTTTCGAACAACAATTCGAATTTCGAATTGCAATGCGGGGCTTCTCCATAGTTTTCATGCGAATTTTGACATTCTAAATTCAAATCACTTTATTCCCTAGGGAAATTCTTCATTATTATTGCCCTCGAGAGACAAGGCCATGCTTTACGATGATATTTGACGGTACGTAATAAGGCATTGTCGAGCAGGAGGTGTGAAAACAAATTTGTATCGAGTTCTCTTAGGGCACTAGGTAATTTGTTGTATAATGTAGGTCCCATACAAAATAAACTCTTTTGCATTAATGCAGTATTTGCCTTACGGACGCAGACTACTAGTGCCCCGTTGCAATCTATTACTAACATGGAAGATCCGCTTAAATATATCTGGATTGGATTTCACAAATAAAGCTGCTTGTAAAAAATACATTGATTGAAGTATCAGGATATTATATTTCTTAAAGTAAGGCTTACAACTATCCATTGGGTTTAGTCAGAACATGGCTCTTATGCACCTTTTTTGTGCTTTGAAAGCTGTTTCTCTATCCGTAGAGTTCCCCCAAAATATCAAACCGTATCGCAGCGCTGAAGCTACTAGCCCATGATAGGCCGTAACCACAGCATCAACGTTAGTGATAGGAGACGTCATGTAAAACAGATAGGCTGATGAACTCAGCTTTTTGGTAGATCTGTCATATGCGCCTTTCAATTAAGATGATGATCTACAGTTAATGCCAGAAACTTTGTGGTGACAACCTCTCGAATGCATGTCTCCGTAATGTATATTAAGGTCTGTTATTTTTTTTGGGCGAATTGCATGAAAATTGTTTTCGTTAGGTTGACCTTTAGGTGATTATTGCTTAGCCACTCTATAATTGCATTGATTAATTAATGTAATTTTCAGAGCAGAGATTGATTAATGTAATTTTCATATTGCATTTCTGTTTACATTGAAACCAGTGACCGTACCGTCGTCAGCAAAAAGAGACATAGGATATTTTGTTGATTTTGGCAAGTCATTTAGGTACAAAATAAATAATAAGGAGCCAAGTACACTCCGGTAGGAATGCGCGCTTATGAGACATAAAGGTCTTCTTTTTTTCATTTCGGGTTGATTCCTTTTATTAGTGTGATTTGAGTCCTGTGTTGCTTCAAGCTTGTTTAATAAAATGCTATACTTTACACAATCAAATGCTATGCTTACACAATTTAAAGAAACTTTCATGGAGATATTTGATAAGGCATTTTGCCCCGTTTACTGAACACGGTTTAGACGCAACGCTACAGTCGCCACCACTCTACTTGCTGCAGAGCTTTACTTGTCGGCTGGCGAGTCTTCGAACAGTCGAGCGCGCGGGGCGAGTGCTTAATTAGGCAAATTGCTTACTGTTTACACATTATCTCAAATAGCGCTCGTCGCTCGACCGGAACCATCGTCGTCGCATAATCAGGCCTAATTGCGAGTTTACGGAGAAAATACTGCGGCACCGGAATGCCCATTTGAAACTGACTAGTGGGACGAGCTTTGCTTTCTCGATAAATTTTGTTATACATCTCAGATTGTAGATAAAAATCTTATCTGGCTTAAAAGGTTTTGCTCCAAACTACAGAAGGCCGATAATAAATTTAGAATTGATTTAATGAATTGTATATTTCGTTTTCCTTCCGTTGTTCTTCATATTATATTACTTTTCTCAGACATGCTTGGAAATTTGAGCATTATTTTGATGACCTTCTTTGAAATAAATCGAAATTGCTGTAATGGCCAAATACATGCGAGCAGCGGCCGGCAAAAGTTGTATAAAAATCCATATCTGTCGTGTTTTAGCGGCCAAATAAATTACATAGTAAACTCATATCTTTCGTGTAATTTAAAAATCGAACGATCTTTTACTCCGAAACATGGCACCCGAGGAGGCAACCTATCAAAGGTTTTACTTAAATTTAGAACTGCCTTGGAAATAGAAAGCTGTTTATTGAAAAAAAAAAAAAACAAGTAAACACAATAACGCGGGAAAAATTATTGTTGTTCGTTGTTCGTCATAGATTTCGAACACTAAAATATTCTGCCTAGGTACTAACTTAGTTTTAATTTCCGTGCATTATTTGTGAAACTTACTATATACGCCTTGGCCATAATTAGGTGTTCGCCTCAGCCAGAATTTACACGTACGTCCATCAATGCCTCTTTTGCCGGCCGCTGCAGTAATATACATACTATATCTGTTTATTTTGTTTCTGTGATGTGTCTTGTTGTTCTAATAAATTTATTTTATTCTTTTCTTTCTTTAGTTTTCCTTCCTGCATTTGAATCCGAATTAATAAAGTAATTTTTATTGATAATTACAATGAGGCAACGAAGACCCCTTAATTTAACTCGTTCGCGGATATTTAGAAGTAATACAATTAAGCGAACAAAAATTTAACTAAAAGATCTGAAAATGACCATTAGGATTTTTCTAACGCGTCTTCTAGAATCTGAGTCCTAAAACCATTACCATTATTAAAACCATTACTAAAACTATTTAAGTACAGCTGGGACCCGTCATACATTGGACAAATGGCCTTAGTCTGGGTGTATTTTCATGTTTGTGACGTCCTTGCCTGGTCACCATAGCACATGGTATCCTAGTTTGGGACCAGGTCGAGTAATTGTATGGTGTGGAAGTTATTATTATTGTTAAAAACCCACGTGAACCGAGGTAGAAAGCAATCGAAAATCAAAACTACGAGTATACCAAGAATATAATCAAGATATTCAATTTTATATTATCTTTGTCTGAGGTAGAGTGTGCGATACCGCAAGATTTAAATATTATTGCTGTTGATAAGAGTTAGTTTGTTGCAGCCCTCACTGTAGCCAACTGTACAATTGACCACGGTCGCCGCAAGATGCGATTTAGGTAAATCCCTCGCAAGTGCATCACTCAGTTCCCCCAATTACTCAGCCTAACTAAATTTGTGGCGAGGTTATCTGATGTAATGTAATCTCACTGTTCTGCTATCGAAATAGATTTCATTGCTCGAACATGTTTGGGTTTTATTGTTTTGAAATGAAATAACAACAAAGGAAAAAAGAAACCGGCCAAGTGCGTGTCGGGCCACGCGCAGCGTAGGGTCCCGTAAAAAGAGGGGGTTTTATCTGCTTGACAGAACTAACAACTTCTTCAACGTAGTGTTCAATGGATTTTTGTACGAAGTTTACCTTTTATAAGTTGGTCGCCTATTACTCGTTAACTTGTAAATCCTAATTAGCAGTTATAGTTTTCCTTTTAAGTTCATTATATGTGCTAATACCCTGAAATTTTTCATGTTTCTACAATCAACACAATCAACCGTTTAGCCAAGAGAGGGGGAGGGGGGGACGCCTCCTTACTTGGACAAAAATATGCGCTTAACGTTTTGCAAACGAAACCCTAAATCAATAAATTATCTTCCTGCACTCACAATATTTTTAGACGACCAATCCAACGATATACCACACTATACTGTAGGTAAGAAAAAAAAATGCGTCCTTAATTTAGGTGTAGGAGGTGTTACCGAAAAATAAATTGTTTTAAGATTTTAATTTACCGTATTGTCGACGTGATTAATATATATATGTCAATGCCAAATTTTAGCTTTCTCGTACTAATCTTCTCTGTGCTGGGCCGCGGACAGACAGACAGACATGGCGAAACTATCAAGGGTTCCTTGTCTACTACGGAACCCTAAAAGACACAAGTTTGTATTCATACAGTTGATAAAATTGATATGATATATAAAAAAACGATTTTTAAACTAAAGATTATTTGCAATACATACCATACGTACCAGTGGCGAAGGGTGGTGATGAAGGGCAGCCGGTCCAAAAAAAAATTATCGAGCGGATGCTAGCGCCAGTTCTTGACGTCTTCTTCAGAAGATAAGGCCCCACTTTCACCATGAAAAAACACTGATGATTTGAGGATGACAGTATCTTTAAAAACAAAACTTGTTTGCATCTGCGTAATGAGATGATTTATACAACGTCCAGTGGCACCTTCACTCACACTTTATGGGTAAATGGACCGCTCGGACGCTGTAGTGCCTGGGAGATTGTTTTTTAGATGGAGTAGGCTTGGCCTTGCCCATAGAAAAGACAAGTCAATACGTGCGGAGCCAACCAAGCCGCGGGTTTCCTCATGATGTTTTCCTTCACAGTTAGCGTGTGGTATTGCTAGCACAAATTCGCAGATGTACGTAACTCTAAAAATAAACAAAGTCACAGGTACATGCGTGCACTGGGAATCGAAACTGAAGTGGTTTAAAAAAAATCTTATTGGCGTGCGCAGAACACGCATGCTTGTTAGTAGGCACTAGGCTAGGTAAAGAAAAAAATGTTAACACGCAGCGAAAGTAGAATATGGGGCCGCTGAATTAAATCCTCAAATTAATATGACCAATACAGCTAACTAAATTGCCCTTTATCCATGTATATTTGTCGTAACAAGATATATGGAAATGTTTAAACAATCGAGAAGAAGAAGAAGAAAGACATTTATTATACCAACAAGATACATCACAGAAATAAAACAAGCACACAAGCAACATAATCCATCTTTCCTCTTGCAATCAATTGTCATGTTCGGAATAACACGTCCTAACTAAACGACATGTTTTTTCTTTTCAAAACTAAGATTGTAAAACGAAGTTTGACCGAGCAAATAGTCAGTTGAACAGCATGTAAATTAATGTAATGACTAAGAAAACTCACCGCAATGGAAAAATGTGAGGGAAAACGTAGAGAAATAAAGAATAATCAAGTGACGATATAAATTCTCTGGAAGCAATATAATCTCATGTGGAAGATTCAGCTTCCAGAGATAAATATATATGTAATTCTTTTTTTGAAATAAACAGTTTACATTTTTGTTTAAATTTTTTTTTAATTACCTACCACGACAACGAAAACCACATAAAAAAAAATTTTTTACAAGTATGCATCCAAACAACAATCCATCACAGCACATACTATTTTGTTTACTTCCAAATAGTTCCAAATTGATTCCCGACAAAAAAAATCTATAAAACTTCTATAAAAAAAAACAGTAATTGGCGATGCATTTTCTTATCGTAATGCTGAAATTTGATTTTGCAACCTTATAACGTCGGTCGAGCCTGAATGATAAAACCGATCGCGTCCGCCTCACTTTCTCATATGGCAATAAAAAGAGAAAGAAAAGGAAGCCGGGACAGCGCAGCCTACCTCGGCCACTTTCCGGCGCGATGAAGGCGAGCAAGACAGAGCCTTTTTTGTGGGAGTGCGAGCGAGACAGAGTATTATTGTGCAAAGCGGCTACTATGGCCGAGGTAAGCCCGTGGCATTCCGCGTTGTTTCGATAAAATGTATGGAGAACTCGGAGTGCCTGACATTATGAGTGTAGCAAATTTGGTTTTGGGGGATCAGATTTCTAAAAGGGAAGCCGGTGGGAATCGGCTTATATGGACCCTTCGCCTTCGCCTCGTCACGTATCACGTTTATGGTCGTCGGTATTATGTAGTAAACAGAAAGAATTTATTTAGTGCATCCCACGAGGTCGTGGGGTCCCCCATATCGTTACGTTTCTCACACATCTTCATGATTTTAGATAAAAAGTAAATAAACATAAGATAAACTCGCGCCTGTATTCCGGAGGGATAGGCAGAGACCAGGGTCTGTCACTTGCCACGATACTGACAGACCTTTTTCGCAAGTAAATTTCCTTCTAAAATGAGTTTGATTGCTGTAAAATAACATTTTTCCGAAAAAGAGACTCATAAGTGATTATGTTTAGCTAACCCCCGGTTTCTCGTACACTAACAAGCCGTTAATCAGTGGTTTTTTTTTGTATGCACTTTGGTCAATTGACAGCTGTTAACAGTAGATTAACAGCGTGTTAGTGTTAGTCTGGGGGTTAGTCTAGTAAAACCACAATTTACGGTTTAAGCGCCATAGTAAAAAGCCTTTTCTTTTATTTAGCGCCAGCGACCATCACGTTTTAAATTAATGAAATCAGTTTGAGCTCGGGCGTTATCCTGAAATGAATAAAAAAAACGGGAGAGACTTTTCAAAAGCGAAAATATAATGACGGGCCCTGTTATTGCAACGATTCACGGAGAGTGAGACTGCCACTTTACTCTAGCCCGTTCTCAATACTTTTGTCTGAGGCCGATGAAAATATTTTCCATCCCTAAGAGATCACTGACATGAAACGCGGACATTTTTTATGCTGTGTTCAGTGCACACCGCACTTCGCGTGAAAGTAAATGTTAAGTATACTGGTATAAATGTGAAATGTTATTCGTGTGACTGATATGGAGGTAGTTTTGTATGGATGGTACAGGACCTTAAAACCTTATTTCTGAAGTTTCTTTGTTAGCATCCTCTCCACACTAAGACGTTTAATTATTGCGCCATTCTTTGCCGGTGGATTATAGATGCTTATAGGGTTTATTGTAAAATAATTCTTTCCAATTTATTGTCTGCGGTTATGTACTGTAAGTTTTGTGTTTGATGAAGCATGAAGTCCATACACTTTTTGTTATGTTGTATATAGGCGAGAATCTGTTGGTAGCTCTTAGTTGCCTATTGTAAGATTAACTGTAGATTTGTAAGCTGATCATTCTCCAATATGAATAAATAAAGATAAAAAAATTAGCTACTAATTCTGAAACTAACACTGTATCATGCGATTTGACGTTCATTAAGTAGACATTTGCTATTATAGCGATTTTTTTTTTGTGTTTTATTGACGTATGATACGGTTCGTTGTCGGTGTATTTGGTTAAGTAAAGAAATTTTTTATGGCACCTATTACAATCTGAAAATTCAAAGGCCAGGGGTTTAACGTTTACCTACATTTTGTTCCACTGTCATATAAGTAATTGATAAAGGTCCGAACGAGCTCGCTACGAGCAGATAATCGTTAGCATTTTGCCCGGTTGTCGGGGAAAAGCCAGAGGTCCGGCCTTCAAGAATTTATCTCAGGGCTCGCACTAAACTGACCCTTATTCACTTAATTAAAACAACTCTTAAGATAAACCTACTCTCCGTACTTAAGGCGTGATCAAAAAGAGCCTTTTGTGTGTTTTACGATGACGTTTAGCGCAGGGGCTTAACTTTAACGATGATTTTATTCGATGTCCAATTGGTTAGTCGAAAAGGATGTTCTCAGATTCGACAGCGTGTAATAATTATGTAGGTAACTAGTTGTTTATTACAAAATCACAGGATAGGTACAGTCAGTCTAAATAAAACGTACCTAGGTAAAGGGTGACGAACCTTCTTAACTTTGGCCTTTGCATATACGTAATAAGATAATTCAAATTTATCCAGGCAGCGTCTAGTGTGGCTCCTTCACTCACACTAGTTGGGCGAAGGGGCCAATCGAACGCTGCGGTGCCTAGGAAATTGTTTTTCAGATTGAGTAGGCTTGCCTAGCACCTATACCACCCTGACAGCTTAGTCGGCCTGGCCCACAGGAAAGACAAGTCAATACGTGCGGGGCCAACCAAGCCGCGAGTTTCCTCACGATGTTTTCCTTATCAGTTATCATGTGGTATTGCTAATACAAATTCGCAGATGTAATTAACTTTGAAAATAAACAAAGTACATGCCCGCACTACTTGACCCGCACCGCCTGGTACTACTTATAGTGCCCGAAAAATACCAAATTACTTCGACTTCGCACGGACTTATTTCGGGTATCTATGGTAAACACGCATTGAAACCGCTTATGATTACTCTACATTATTTAGCCATTCTTTCATACACCTTGCTTGCTATAAGAGTTAAGTATTCCTAACAATTATAGCCACTTACGAACAATTGACGATGAATAAAAAGGCTCGCGCCGTGAATATTCATTGATTTATATTAATTTTTCATCAACCGGCGCGGGAGCTGCTTATTGCCTCCGCGCACGCGCACGCGCGAGCCGTCACAGTTATTTTTCTTCATAAATTATTTACTAGCTACTGCCCGCTGCTCTATTCGCGTAGTTAAATGAAGCTATACAACAAATAAATAAAAGTCCGTACCTATACAATCTACAATATCTACAATGTGGTAAGTAACGTTTTGTCGGATTTTCAGTCTCAAACTGACTACTCGCTAGTCTAACGGAAACACGTTTTATTATCATGCCGGTCGAGTGTTCTATTCCGACGTACTATTATTTGTACAAATGGGTTTTAGGTTTTTCCATGTTTGTGATGTCGTTGACTGGTTACCATAGCACAGTGTATCCCAATTTGGGATCAGGACAAGTGACTGTGATGTGTGGATGTTATTTTTATGTAATTTGATGTACAACAAATACCACGCCTATATCCGAATTTCCTACGATATCATTCTCCACAATTCTCAATTCTTTTTCGGGTCACAGCATTTTAAACGCACAAACAGACAGACGTTGCATTTAAAACATCACTTCTGTCCGTATATTAATACATCGCCCCTTTCTTCGGGCCCAGATGTCGCACATACGGGCGCCCGGCACAGGAAGCGTGACGATTAATCTACACTGATTGAATCCTCTATTGTTGTCACAGATAAGTAGTCGGGGCCTCACGAGCTTTGTTCTTCACAATCTACTATTGGTTTACAATTGTGTGCCTATCTGATGAATTGTAAGTTCCTACAGCTGGGAGACTGATTTGGACAGCAATTTTACTGACAACTAGAGTCGAGGAGGTAGTGATTAATTAAATAACACCAGAAATTATTTACATTCATGTATTAATATCTATGTATGTGATTTTTTTTTAAATTAGTATTCGTTTATTGAAACCAAACTACATTTTATGAGATCTCACAAATCTGGGGGATTCTAAAAGATCCCAGAGATTTATCGCGAACAGATAATCGCAAAAATCAGAGAGGAAGGAAGAAGCTAGGAGTTCTTTAAGTGGTATTATATCTGACAGCGTCGATGATTTTGTAAAAAGTTTTAAGTAGTTTTAGTTAAAAAGTTTAGCGGCCTTCCTCTAAAACACTATTCAGAGGCAGTTTAAATAAACTGTGGTTATGTCTTTCCCTTTACCACAGATTGTTTTAACTGCCACTGAGGAGTGTTTTAAGGAATCATGTTTGTATAAACAAAACATTTAAGCATGCAAACGTGGTTTGGTTTTATTTACAAATGAAACTTAATCGCAATGAAACTTTACCTATAGGTTTAGAGTACATAAATCGACGCTTGATCGTGCTCACGCCTAAGAATAACAGAATAAAAATTAAATTATAGTCTCATAAGACTTTTCATATAAGCTATTCACAAGGCTATAACTTCTGATAAGTTTATTTCCAATTCTAAGCACGATCAAACCTCGATTTGTGCCCTCTAAACGTATTGGTAAAGTTTCATTGCGATCCGGCATGTCGTTTGTGAATTAAAACCAAACTACGTTTGTATGGGAATTGCTCCTTGAGAAGCCGCCTGAAAAATCCAAGTAAAATTGATAATTTTTGGTGTTACTTTATACTCCTGTCATTTCTAGCCTCGTCCTCCCCTAGTAGTACTGCAGGCTGAACTGGAAAGTTAGTTACCTACTCAGATCCGCTCTCCGTAGAAGAAATTGTTTTTGGTTTTTCGTCCCAAACTTCCAACGTAAAAAGTCTACACAAAACTCAATGTAGTTAGCACAGGTAAGGTGGAGTGCAAAGCCAGTGGTGCCTAGTGGTAGGTACTTCCGCAGAGTGAGAAAGACTCAGAGGCCCTTTGAGCGACAGTCGCGCCGTGACCGGCATCGCTACTCGGAGACACAGCAACACCCGGAAGTGCACTCGATATTGGCACCTACGCGGCTCACGATATAAGAGCCGTCAGGTTGAAATTGCGTTGTCGCCGAGGGTCCACGCAGCACGCTCCATCGGGCCCGCCCGCCGCATATAGCGGCGAGTTCCGGTGTGCTCGCCCCAGGCAGGCCCCGGGCCCACGACGTTGATTCAGAAGGTTCGTTTTGTAGGACTCATATGGCAAGACGACTCAAGTCTATGCAGAGTGGAGTAAACTTAAATAGCTTAGTGTAGGTTTAGAGTAGGTTTTCACGAAAAAATGCGGCTAACATTGTACATTGACATTCAACAAACAGACAAAAATATTTCAACTTAAAGAATTTACATTTTCTTTAAGTTGAATTTTTTTTTTTATTTCTGATTTCATTTAGAAAAAAGGTATGGAGCAAGCGCAGTGGACAAAAACAGTGTCTACTTCCATGTTAGGGTTACAAACCATTGCGAAGAAGACTCGATATTGTTTTCTGAAGAGCCGCATTGTTTTTGGTGAACTGTGACAGACTACCCGAACGGTTCCGTAAGCCAATCAGGGTGTGTACCCTTGAACAGGACCGTTGACCAATTCCGCCAACGGCATACTGAACCGTTGACGTTCATACGAATTACGATACGTTCGTTTGTTCGTTTCGCTCTGTATCCACCGTTAAGCAATTTAACATTTCTAATCACATCCTCCCCCAAGGCACACCATTTAATTTTATAGACATGATGATATCGAGCTTCGCAGCCTATCCCTGCTGTTATAAAATAGAACCTTGAATAGAACATAGTCACTATATCATGCTATCTTTCTGGATACAGTTCTACGTTATAGGTCATAATCTTAGACTCACTGCGAGGATATATTGATTCTACCTTCTATTGTACGTACGTATTTGATTGGGCGACTGGTGACCGCGCGATAACGGGATGCCGATCACACCACTATACCACCTCGAACGCCATTTCTCGAATACCATTTTAGTAATAACACGTCCTTCTTGTTACGTAAACAGATGCGTTTCATCCATCCAGCCAACTCGTGCCTGAGAACCTGTTCTAGACAGATGTCATCGGCTCTTGCTCGCGCCGCTATTATTATTATTGAGGGCATCATATTCTGATTTATACAAGCAGTGATAAGATATTTTGGTGAGGAATCGTTCCCCTTTTTTGTAGTAAGGCAATTAGTGCGCTATGTAGAACGGACCCGTTAGCCCAAAAGGCAACGTCTCTTGAGGTTTTACCTGGTGATCATTAAAGGGAGACCAAAAAAACAAAGCACTTACGGATCGAGAAAAAACATTCCCCAAGTACCAACGATCGAAGCTAGTCTGGAGACGGCGGATGTGAAAAAACGACCAAAACAAACAATGAATCTCTGCAAAAGGTCGGAGGCTATTGAGTAAAAAAACTATAGTGTCTGTCGGCGGGTCGCGTAGACCCGCAGCACCTGGCACCCAGACATCGCACAAAAAATTCGCGCAAAGCCATCGCACGACGTCGCACGTTCTCGTGAGCTCACTTGGATTCCAATAGCAAGGGAATTGCGGACTTTTGCAGACTTTCATTCTAGTTAGGATTTTGTTTCCGCTATAACATCGCCGAACAAAGTTGCCGCTGTCGTTTTGTTGTCGGTTTTACCTCGTCCTCTACGCCCGCAATCGCGCTGTTACAAAGTATGGAACGGTGAACAACTCCAACGCGCCGCGTCGGCATGGTTATGAATTACACTTTTATGTCGTATTCGAGTAAATTGTATGTTAAAGCACAACTCGGATATGTCTTCTATTCCGAAATGCAAAATATAGACTTTCAACATTTTCGAGTCGAAATTGGATGTTGCTTCTTGACGCGAATAAAATACAGACGCGTGTCTTTGTTCGTGGACATGGTCGTCGGTGAAGTATTATTATTTAAGCCAAGAGAATGGTATCGGTCGGCGCACCTGCTGCGCCTTTGTGGATTGGATTGGTGCCTTGTTGTTCCAAAGCGTCTGAGCCTTAAGCCCGGCCCAGCCTGAGCCGAGTGAGCGCACGGTCCCATGAATAATGCCAGATCGCCCCCCAGATACGGATTACGACGTGCAGTTATAAAACGTGTCTCGACCGTGTGCCATTATTTTTGCAAGCATCTCCTACATTGTTATCGAAGCGTCTGCGGCGGTGAATTGAAGAGCAATTTATTTTTAGCGAAAGACACGATTTGTAAGTCGTAAAGCCGATGTTACTCTCGTGGCCTCGTCTGGTTCCGTAGCCAGGCGAAGTTTCCCTCGAGGATGTCACTTTGACAGTGAGAGGAGATTAATGCAGGATTGCGATTCATTGGTCTGCGCCCACCGCGCATAAACGCGTACACGATACGGTAGGCACATGAATTCATATTATGATGAATTAAAAAAAAACTACATCTTTTACAATCCGCTAACAGCACTATCAAGGTACAACCGTGTAATTTCATTGACCGCACATTTCTCATGTGATACTCACTAGAGGTGGTTGAACCGTCGAATTAAGCGGGGCCTCTTTTACCGCTGTCATACCACGAGTGTTAGAAAAAACTTAATTTAAATTGGTAAAAGCACTTGTATACCTTATTACTACCACAATAATGCTGTGAATACCTTAACTTTACGGTCGTGTGCAAATATTTATCATTTGCTGGCCAACCAACTAAACGCGTAGTTATGTAGAGTTATGGTGTGTTTCGCAGCGGAAATGATCTAAAATCCTCCTGCTGGATACCAAAGTGAATTTAACAATTCGAGCTAACGCTCTTATTCGGGCAATATTTGCAATAAATCAGTACAGAATACGGCATGTATTGCAGCGGTGGTAGATATTTTTTTGCACAGCCGGACTTTGCGTTACTTTCAACTAGGAGGAATGCGGCCACTGACCAGCCAGCTTCTCGCTCCCTCGCCGTGTCTGTCTACGGCAACTTTACCATCTACTTCCACCCACACTCCTAACTCTCAAGTTGTAAAGCCTATTTTACAACGGGTAGACTGAGCAGACAATTTTGCAAGTCTCTGACTCCGCATCGTCTCTACATGCAAGTTTTCCATGTGTGCGCGCCGACACGTGTATTCAGTCGTGTGTGTAAGTCGTGTCTGTCTGTGTGCGACTATGATTTTCATGCCAAATTATAGCTTGTGATTAATTGATCCAGTTCTTAAACGGACTTGCTCGATTAGTTTGTTTGTTGATGCGGCGTCATTTCTTATTCAACCTCGTAGGATCCTTGCCAAATTTCTAATATTTCACTTACGATTTACCCAGTTGGCGTACATATAATAGAGGAAAACCACGAGAAAAATGAAAAGGTACTTACCCAAATAGGTAATTCGAAACTTTAAACTCTCAGACACGTCCGTATTTAAATCTGAAACCCAGATAGATGCATACACATCACCCCGAATCTACACAAGTGTGTTCTGTTTTCATAGCATACTACTTCAGCTGTTTAATTTCACCTCTTTGAGCACAAATATACGTTGTACTTACAATACGATGTATGTGCTCTAGCAGTTTGCACCGTCTGGCCTCGGATTACAGTCTGTGGCGTCACAGCTCGTGATAGATTAGGTCAACACAGCAACAGTGCGGGATAACATGTCTGCGAGGCGGTGGTAGCCTAAAGCGGTGGCAGCCTAGTGGGTAGAAGATTGGACTCGGAAGCGGGAGACCCAGGTTCGATTCCCAGTGCGGGCATAGTACCTATGACTTTTCTTTCTAAGTTACGTACATTTGTGAAGATAGACTGCGACGTCTGTCTGTCTATCTGACTTACCAATTAAGGACTTTGTCTCTTGGACCGCAATATGGATAGCATGCCCATATTATGGCGGAACTTGTTGTGATTAAAGTGTATTCACTAGGAATTATGCTAAGTAATACAAATACATAACGTATTATTGAATTTTTTCACAGTGTCATCAGGAAACCTTTAGCGGCGAATTTTAAACTTTTGCTTATTAGGAGTGGTTATTATTAATACTATCCGTGTGGTGCCGGATTAAGATATTCGTGTGGCGCCGGATTAAAAATAGCGTCACTCTGTTTCCTCCCGTGGATGTCGTAGAAGGCGACTAAGGAAATAAATTACCAAGAGATGGGCAGCAGCGTCTTCCTGAGATTCCAACCACATACTGCGATCGCCAACCCGCCTGCCGAGCGAGCGTGGCGATTATGGCAAAACCCCTCATGGTTATGAAAACCATGAGGGAGGCCTATGTCCTGCAGGGGGCGTCAAATGGCTGATGATGATGATGATTATCAATACTGATGTAACTGTTTTCAGGTTAAGTGTTATTTCAATAATAATATCCTCGGTGCGCGAGTCCGACTTGTACTTTCCGCTTTTTAGTAGATATGTGCATGGTTTTCATCCCGCAGAGCTTGGAAAATATTTGGGTAGAGCCACTTATTCTCTCAAATGCGTCAGGGTTATACATAAACGTGGAAAATATTAACATGCAGTAGGTAACACGTGGATGTCTGCGATTGAAAAGTTTCGTACCTACATTGGTTATGTATGAGATGAGGACGTAGTTCTTATTCGCGAAATTCCGTAAAGTGGTATGCAATTCAACCTAACTCTCATAACAGTATTTCTCGTTCTATCGTATCTGTAAAGTACGGCCAGTGGCACCTAGATGTCGACACCTCTGTTTGAAACTCGCACTTATAACCTTCGCGCTAAGAGCTATTGCGAGTTTGCGAGATAGGTTTTGTAGACCCGTCAGCTGATTCTACGTCCATCACTCGACAAGGACGTGGCACTTATCTCTCCCACTCGAGCGAGACAGTCCGCCCAGCATGATATTCGATCATGCTTGCCCAGCAAACATAATAAAATGTCGTCATCATACACAATTCCATCCCTTTGCCCCTAAACACTAGTCTCAATTTCGGATAACCTCGCGCGATCCGTAACTGTCGCAATGTGATGGTTTCATTAACTTAAATGTTGTATTGGTGAGTACAATGCCACGGTGTATATTTGGCTAGAGGCTATTGCTATAACGGAATATTGATAGAAACAGAATAGTTTTTTGAGGTTGCACCTAACAGCCATGCAAATTCGTGTCCGGCCGGCAGACGCGACATATTTGCATATTGTCCATTTGTATTTGCGAATCGCGTCTATATATCTGCTGCTGGGCCCCAGCCTGTTTGAGTGCTTGTCGAAATTCGCAATGCTAATAATACAATGGCCAGACGCACCTTGTGTTGGCACTGCATTGCGTTTCTACTCCCGCAGAAGTGACTTTATTACTATCGTCGTAAGTTCACGTTTTCTCCGCCGCGTGCACTCTCAATATCGGTGCGAAGAACTAGACACATAAATCTGTGTTCTCCTTCTGCCCAGTTGAACGATCTCGAGGTAAGTTCGCTTATTTACGGCGCGGATGCTTTTGAATACGATTTTGGCGTGCTTAGTGTCGGGGCCTCTGTAACTTTCGACAGTCATTGAATGGCGGGGGTCGTCGACCCGGCGTCGCGGCGGTGTAGGAATTTGCATGTGTCAATGACACAGTGCAGGCGCGGGCGACGGCTGGCGGCCTCGAGGCAGCCTACGTATACTTTTCCTTTCAGCCGGCGCGTCCGCAGCGCGGCCCGTGAAACAGTTTTCGGATCGACCTCGTGACACTGACCGCTCACATGCGCGCGTAGGCGAGCGATCGCACGCCGCGCCTCCGCATTGTGATCTTTCAGGACGTTTGGAAGTCCTTAGTTTCCACATGCGATTTAGGCTAAATCACCTAGAGATCCGTTTCGATAGTTTTGCGTTTACTGAACATTGTATTATTATTACATTCAATACTGCTGTTAATTATTGTTTTTATAGTGAAAACTGCTTACCTATAGTTTCATTTTACGTGATGAGTTTTTCTTATAAATACTTCTCCCGTTGTATCCATCAACGATTTTACTATGATCCGATAACTTATTAAATTTAATCGCATATTTGTAAAAAATATTTTTACTTTGTTGTTTTATACGATAATAAAGCACACAAAAAAATATTCCAAGCGATTTAGGCCAAGAAAATATGTCAAACCATTTTATAATGACTATTTGTTTGCAAGACCTGAAAATAAGAAAAAGCATTATATACTTATTGCGCAAACTTCTGGCTTTGTGTGTGAAGCTAGAAATAGCGCCAAGACGTGTCTATCAATCATTCGCCTTATTGTTATTTCTAGACGAGATTTCAAAGCCCAGCCAAGTAATAATGCTTAAATAACATAACCAAATAATTGTAGAGCTCACAACAAAACGCTTTATCATTGTCTCGATCATCGCTGAATGTACATATAAACAGATAAAAATGCGATTGCCCTATCTCGAGGGCTTAGCTAGCGAGATCCGACTGTCGATCATCCGCTGATGTTTAATTTTAAAGACGCTGCGCGGAATTATTCGCGGAAGCAAAGAAAGAGTTTGGCGAGAATCTTTCGGCTATCAAACACGTCGCCGAGGAACGTGCGAAATCCAATAAAGAACCGGCAGCACCTGCGCCTTATTACATTCTTTTGGTGATGGCCCAGTAACGAGCCGGGAATTCCCCCAACTTTCCGGAAGGACCGAGCTGTCTTCAACTCCACGGTAACTTCGATTAGCACACTTTCGCCCTGACATGAAATTCTGAAATTAAATTCCGGGTGTAATAGTTTCACCATGATGGATGTTGAGATAGTATCTCGCGAGTAAAGTACAATCTGCCCCTGTATTACGCGCACCAAATCCTGAACGATTCCAATCGTCTAACTCTCAAATTCGCTACCATTTGCTATCGCAATCGTCAGGATTCCGACCGGATTTTGTGCGCATAATCAGGCCGCTGCAAATACTCCTGAGGACGAAAAAAAATTATTTGGACGTCTTAAAAACGCTTCACTTGTTTTATCCTGTACTTACCATTCAACAGCCGTCTGAAATCCCTCATTAGAAGTGTTAGCGTTCAACGACTGGGACAAGCGATTAAAATTAACTACTTTATGTTTCGCAGAATTGTCATAATGAAATGTAGTTAGCAGAGAGAGACCACGAGTGTGCCAACACGGAACAATGAGGGCCCGTGGGTGCGCGATTTCAATTGCAAATGCAGCATTAGCATAGGTGCTTTGTGACATCTTGAAAGGCTGTAACTCAAGGCAATATTGTGCATAAGTCTATACGCGCAGTAAGCAATTGTCCGCAGTTATCATCATGAAAGCAATGGACGAGATTGGCGGGGAACATAGAGGGTGGGCATGAAAGGAAAAGCCTGTGCCTATCAGTTAGATCTATGATATCTACGATATCTATCTATACAACCCATGAGGAGATAGATTAAACCGGGTACAGTTCCAGATTTTTTAAACCCGGTTCTGGGGTAGTTAAGTTAGAATAATGAGCATAGATCACAGAGAAACTACAAAGGATACGTTATTACGAGGCTCGAGCTAAAAAAACCTTAAATTACTTTTTATTTGGCCACTGTAGATTAGTCATTATTATCATTATAATTATCAACAGGAATAAAAGAGAACTCTAAAATATATATTATCTTAAACAAATCAAACTAGTAGTATTTTTTACAATGAGGATATGGAACAAAGGTCGCGCCTATAGCAGAAAAACTCACCGAGAGCCGCCTACGATGCAATGGTTCGGTCATGTCATGAGACGCCCGAGGACCATGTCGTAAAAAGGGCCTTAACACTGCCAAATAATAAGAAAAGTAGAGCGCCCACTCTTCACGTGGTGGTCCACGGTAGCCAAGGACTTAGAGCTTGCCCAAACAAATGTTTCGACAGCTCAGGACAGACTGTCCTGGCGGCGCCGCGGAACTAGGAGAGTCGACCCCAAATAATGGGAAATAGGTAAGGACAAAGAAGAAGAGGATATAGAACAATAAAAATATAAAAAGAAAAAAAGAACAAAGTATAAAAAAATATTAGGTACTTTTAGTTTACAAGTTAAGTTTTACGATGCAATTAATCAGCCTTACCATAAAATTTAAAGAATTTCGTTATTTTTACGAGTGAACATGGTAAAGCAACTAAAATAGTGTACTATTGTTCTTTTAGAAGTCTTTTACAAACTTTCATCGACATGTAACAACAGAATAAAATAATCTTTTTTCATTTAAATGAAAAAGCAACAAATAAAAATTAAATACATTTCTGAGATGTTGCCACCTCGTGCATTTGTGCAATACTCGACTCCTCACGCGATTCCGCTTGATTTGAATGCTATCAATGCAAAATTAAGAAAATTCTGTTTTTTTTTGGAACCTGGCAGAACCGGGCATTCTTCTACAGAACCGGTTCTGCAGAAAACTCGGTGGAACCGGGTATACCCGGGTATTTCGGAACCGGGTAGAAACGGGTGCATGCCCCAATCATTATGATACTAAACAAGATACAAAGAAAACAACCAAAATTGTACAAAGTTAACACCATTTCCACCGCCACCATATTTCCCACTTACAAATAAAAATAAAATATAATTGGCATAATCAGTTCAACAGCTAATGATGAATCACTTCCTCAGCACAACGCTGAGTCAGCTGCCTTTTGTGGCAAGTTAGATACACCAAAGGCTACTACATCTATGGTCCTGTTTTATTTATTCGTTTTGTCTGTTGTGTATTTAGTTTTCTTTCTGATGTTGTGCATATTATATTACTTACCTGCTTATTTTGTTTCTGTGATGTATCTTGTTGGTATAATAAATGTCTTTCTTCTTCTTCTTCTTCTTCAAAAACTAAAAAAATGTATTTAAAACTTGACGCTTCAAAAACTGGTCATCGAATTGACCAATGATTAGGTATTACGGCGTATGTGAGAAGGTGAGGTAGGTGTCTAGGGTAAAGTGCGACCAGCTAATGAAAGTTTGATTAATACAAAGAATTCCGCACAAACAAGCCTTATCCAACTTTTAGCGTAATAGTGGAAAATACAGCAAATTCATTTATCCTCTTGAAAACATCTCTTTCCTCGTCGCATAGTTATCAATGACCTTACTTTTTATTGAATCTCTATCAATATGAGTCATCAAAATCATTGGGGTACCCATTAATCTGTAGAATTCTAAAAGAAGTAACAATGGTTTCAATTGTTCATTTCAAGGTTAATATCTCTTTGAGATTATATTTTGTTACGAAAAGTAGTACCAAATTGACTTAAGGGAGGGATGTAAAGGATTTAAAAAGAATGGAAGTATCGATATGTACATCTACAAATAATTATTATGCAATGAAATAAACCCCATTTCGTACATTCTGCTACAAAATAATTTCCAGCTAAGAACAACTACAGCCCTGCCTATCTAAGAATAGCGAAGAATGATTCTCCATTAGACACTTGCATCTAGTAGTCTGCCGTAAAATAATAATGATGTAACCTATAAGTATACAAAAATATTTAAAAGTGTGTGCATAATTCCTCTTTTGTTGCTTTCAGGTATGTACCACAGAGAAACGGAGCGCTCTACAAAGCAAGGTCGCAACGGTTTTTTACCGGTTTTACAGGCAGCAACAGTTTTTGTAAGTAGCAAAAAAAGCAGGGGTTACAATAAGAAAATATGTTTTTAGATTTATTAAATTTGACTTGACATTGTTACCTATCGGATATCCGCCCAATTTATCGAATTCTTCAGTTAAAAACGGGAATAGATATAGAATACATAATTAAAATATAGGTTTTAGTTGTAATTTTGCCTATTCGTCGACAATTGTGTAGTTAGTGAAGTAGTTCTGTTTTCATTTCCAACGCGTTGTACATTTAAAATCCAATGTATTCTTCATATCTTTCAACTCAGGCGGCATATTTGTATTAACATTTATGTTGAAATCGGCATGTATCTTCTTTTTTCCAGTTCATCGTTATTTCCATCTTCGATGCTACCTTTCTAGATTCAATCCTTGCCTCGCATTGATCTGAATTGGGTTGTGGTTTCTGTTGGTTATCATTGTCCCATCGAATAAACCACACTTGGTTCTATCCAGTTTATCGTGATTTCCACCAATACCATTTTATCTTATGCAATTTCATCGTCATAAATTTTCATAGGCTCAATTGGCTGCCTTGAGAAAGATTTTGGTGTACGAATGGTACAAATCAGCTCCACATATTGGCCTCTTTTTCTCTGCATCAACATTTTTGTTTCCGATTTATCTTAAAATGCGCTGTGCAAACTGTTTCAATGTACGTTTTTTGATAGTAGTTAGAGTGATCCTTGATCGAACTCTAGAAGTCATAAACGATTTCATTTTTAATTTACTTCTTATATTGTATATTTGCTGTAGTTTGGTCCCATTTAAATAACCTACAAGATCCGATCCGAGTCCGGAGAGCGATAGATGGTAGATACGCCCCTCAGCAAAAAGGGTAAGCAAACGTTTCCTAATCATAACTGGAAACGACTCCGCTTCATCTAATATTAAGGCGGCTGCATCAGTGCAAATCCTAAGCCACATTTAATATTTCAGCCAAAACGGCGTGTGGTTTTATGCGGACGAGGTTTTCTCGGCTTCCACGGAGATTTAAGTTTTGTTTTAGCGTTTGTGAAGCAACGCCCGAGGTGCTGATACACTCGCTGAATAGTTTATGCGGCGCGCCTCTAGGTACCTCTTTCTTGAAACTTTCCAGCCTGCTGCATTGCTCAGGCAAACTTGAATTAAGGAACTGTTAACTTATTCCGTTTAATCACTCCTCCAAGCCGAGCTAACTGGATGGTGGGCGGTGGGAAAAACTTAAGTCTTTACATCAATTGGACTTAGTTTATTTGTACTTTTTTCTACTTTAGATAAGTTGGTGGAAGTAGCTGGTCTTTTGATGCTCAGTGATGATTAAAGCGAGTGAAGCGCCTTCGATCTCACTCATCATACGATCAGGTCCGATTCGCGGTGTTATCTATGCTATAATTTTACATATCTCTTGCTCTGTAAGTAGTCACTTACTTCCCTGAATGCCGGGGTGTATGGATATCATTACAACATAGGTTTCAAAACATACCATGTAATGTTAACATTACAGCATAGGCTTTGGAATTTGAAAAAGAACTCATACTGCAAGAAGAATATTTTTTAAAAGTTAATATTTTTTTTCTCGGTATCGATTATTTACTCGAATCGGAATCGAGACAATTTATATTAGAATTTATGAAGATTTTATTTTAAATATCGAACTATTTGTTTCGCAGTCACACCGTATGTTAATTGAAATCGATTTAAAAATCAAACTGGCCAGCACGATTTGACGCGCTTGCGTGCCATAAAATCGTAAAGAGTAAAAAAGTCAGTCGACTAGCTAGGCGCGAAAGTAAATTTTTTTCGTGTTTTGGAGTTCTTTCTCAAAAGTCCTGCGTTCTTGTTTTTTTACTTACCTCACAATCGATATGTAAAGCAGAGTGTTTACCTCGGGTGTAAGCATCAATTGCATACTCGGGCCAATTAGCGCCCTCGCTGCGCTCGGGCGCCAAAAACCTCGTGTGCAATTGATGTCATACAGCCCTTGGTTAACAATCTACTATTAAAGAACCTCTAGGCGATTTAAGTCAAGTGAGTTTTCCTACCGGGCTACAAACGTCAAGCGAAGCTACACGAAATGAAAATTCATTGTCATGCACTTTGGCGCACATTTGAAGCCTCCGATGCAACGACGTGGAACAGACGCTAATGTGTCCGTGCGAAACAAATCGCTGGGGCGTGCTCTCTCGCTTAAAACGTGGAAGGCGAATGGCAAATATGAACATTATTCTAGTCTATATTATGTTACCCTCTACTTCATTCAGCTCCTTGTCCACACTGCCGATAAAGCTGTAGCTGCCATTCTCAGGTAAACTAAACCTTCAGAGATTTCATTGAAACATACCTAGCTCCAAGAACTAAGGTTAGGTCCCATTATGTAGAACTACAAAATACAACTTTGGCCTATATTGTACTATCATATAATCCCGCATCCATTGCGGGTTTTATTCAATCTATCCTACGCACATGCCAAATCCAGCACATAGGATATATGAATGTATAATATATATATACACGCTTGTATAATGTGGCCTTTTAGCCGAGGTCGATAGAGTTACTTGTATCTGTACCTGAAGAGAAAAGTAACCGTGATTTTCGTTTGCTTTCCGTTACCGTTTTATACATTGTAATATATTGTAAGCCGTAAAATAAAGCTGTATTGTTTGAGTTGAATTAAGATTACCAAACCTTACCTATTTGCTCGAATTGCAATGAGCCAGGCAAACAGGTTTCGGAAGTCGGATGGGAAATAATATAAACAATCATTAATCGGATGCGGTTCCGGTTCTGTCTCCCGCTGATGAATATTCAGAAAATGGTGCCACTTGTCGTGAATTTGCAAGAAATAATCCACGGAGGCCGACACCCGTCGACGATTTAAGTAATTCATTACAAAGCCGGCGCAAGGCGCTTTTAAAATTAGATAACTCTTTTTATATTACGAAAAACCCTTTTACATCAAGGTGTTTTATATTCGTTCTATGCTCAAGTCTCAATAGGGACCTTGTAGTGAGCCAATGCACCCCTTAAAATCAATCCGCGGTGGGCACGAGCCCGTGCACTACAGGTAGGACGTATGTTTAATAGGCTACATCACTACTGGCGGCCGGCCTCGTTGTTTTAGTGGTTAAGATGTACATAGGTCGTAGGTTCGATTTCCACTGGAGGTCGCCGTACTTGAGTCTGGGTGTATTTCCCGGTTTGTGATGTCCTTGCATTGTTACCATATCACAGGGTGCCTTAGTTTCGGACTAGGACAAGTGATTGTGTTGTATGGAAGGTATAATTCCGACTTCTAGCATTGGTTAGTTGTCGGAATTGGCACACTACTATTGAGTAGTGTAATATGAACTTTCTGAATCTGATATAAACACGAACAGGGTCAAGTTTCATAAAACTACCATTCGCAGTTTATTGTGACAATTCGAGGTACATTGTGTAGCAGATTCTACTTATTAATCTGTGGGTTAATCGGCTTTGCAATGTACATCGACTTTTCACAGTAAACGATAATGAATTATAGTTCTTTGAAACAGACCCTAGCTCGATATATAGCGCGAGCCGTCAGCGTACCCACAGGTTTTATTCTGTTTTAGCCGAATCAATTTTACGCCACTGTAATAAATTAAGCCGAGGGTTAAGAATTAAGGGTGTTCGTGCATGCACTTAGTTAGGGTGCAGCTAGATCGATGGATAAGTAGCCAGCAACAATTACAAGTCACTGTAGAACGAGACGGCCAGAACTCATTTCCTACACTCCGTGGTGTACCTATTAAAAATTCAGACTGAGTCTTTCCCACGGATTACGACTCTTTGTGCAAAGTATGAATGGACGGACGGATTTACTATAATGGAAGGATGGAAACCCTGATATTGTGTTACAAAAAAGTGGCAGGCTATAATAACTGCACCTACGACTAAATGAAAGGCGAGATGACAAAATGATTAGGCACTTAGTAACATCGTTCAAAAAAGTATAACAAGCAATATACGTCTGCCGGTAAAATAACACGCGTGAGGCCACTTTCCCTCTTTTTGATATTTGTTAAATGAATGAGAGAGTTTGTGTAGTGGGAGCGATATCGGCTCCGCACGCGAGTCTGAGCGCCTACCGCGAACTACACGGGACAAAGACGTGAAGAAACCCAGTGCAGCGCCATTACGAACCACCTAAAAAGTATCGGTTTGAGTTATCTAGATTTATTTTTCTTATATCTTCCACACAACATGATACCCAAACTAGGATACCGTGTGCTACGGTGACCAGGACATCACACACGCCGTACATTTGTACACTGAGGCCAAGTGTACAAAAGTACGGCGCCCCCCAGTGGGAATTAAACCCAAGAGCTCCGGCATGGTAATCAGACGTGATACCGCGACCAACGTGGCAGTCGAATTTTAAGAAGCAGAGTTGGCCGTCTAATAATATACAAAATCGACTAGACATAAAAGTTTCAAATGAACGAATCTTATCGCTCTTCGACATACGAGCTAGTTTAGAAAAGGCCTTTGTCAAGTATCGTTAGACTCGCAATCGGACCTCAGTGTGCCGGTGCTTGCAGCGCACCAAATAGGTTGGAAAATAACTCGTCTACCCGCGGCTCCACTGCGATTCAATCAGCTCTGATTCAGAAATTCGGAGTTCGTTTGCCGAGTGGATGAGACGGGCGTGTTGTAGAGCCTGGCTCCGGGTGACAGGCGCGGATCCAGGGCCCTATTTATAGATTGATGGATAGACAAATTATTTATTTAGATAAGACACACACACGTATACAAAGCATTACACATCTAATTACAAGTAACAGTACAAAGCATAGCATAGAACATAACAGTAGCAAAAGTACTTACATGAAAAGCAGAAGCACTGACTTGCATTTGTCGGTACGGTATTGTATCAATTGGAGTGACAACGTGGGTGTCGTGGCAAATGTAAATGGGCTCCAACTCAGAATGTGCTGAAAGTAAGGGAAAAACTGCAGCGCTGGTATTCTGCTGGTACCTACACGTTGTGAGCGGCACTATTTCATAGAACTACAATTCGTAGTTTACCATACTAACTCGATGTACATTGCAAATTCGGTTAAACCACAGATTAGCAAGGAGGTAGAATCGGGTACGCAATGTACAACGGATTTTTATAATAAACTATGAATTGTAGTTTTATGAAACGCGGCCCAGATGATATTACAACCTCTGGCATTCCACTATTCACTACAACATATATTAAAATAGTTCAGAGTAGAGTAGGTAGAGAACTTCTTATTGTACACAATAAAGGAAAATCAAAAACATAATAATATTATTATCCTAAGGGTACTAGTCTAGGTAGGATAGGTTCCGACTTCTTCAAGATATTATGATGGGCAAGATTGAGGGAAGGAGGTGTGTTGGGAGAAGAAGGAAGTCGTGGCTCAGAAACATCAGGGAATGGACGGATGTAGTTGCTGCGTCGAAGACCTGTTTCGGTTGGCAAGAAACGAAGAAGAACATCCGGAGCTGACGGCCAACCTCCATTAGTGAACAAGAAGAAGGGTATAGTAGGTGGTCTTATCGCTAAAGTGATTACGTTTATTACGGCTAGGAAACGCCTAGGCGTAGGTTAGGACCCTATTAAGCTCTCTTCCGTCTGAGATCGCTCAAATCTTCAAAATCAAGGCCTATTTCAAGATAGTGTTCGTAACAAAATAGCAACTTGACAGCTCACTCAAGAGCGATCCCAGAGGTAAGCTGAGGCAGATATTACGCGCACCAAATCCAAAACGATTCCCATCGTCTGTCAAATTCCATACTAATTGCTATCGCAAACGTCAGAATTCCGACAGGATTAGGTGCGCATAGTTAGGCCCCTGAGCGCTGTAGTTTTAGGCAACCTTTACTTACGACTCTTTGTCTCTTGGGGGGTGCAGAGAGCGTTCATAACGCCAACATTTCTACAACTTTATTGTACACCAGTTGTCTTCAAACTTCTCACTAAACCAAACCCGGAGCACGTTACGGAAGTTTGGGTACATATCATTTTTGTCACATTTTTTGTCAATGTCATTGTCTCAAACCGTTTTCCACTAAATCTATTATTAGCCCTTTCATTAGTTTCTCTTCACTTTTCCTATACAGTCCACAAGTAGCCAACATTTGTAGCCCTGGGTCCACCTCTGCCTTGTGACAGGCTATAATGAAACCTCCGCCGTCTCGTACCGTGCTAATGACGTCATTATCACCCTCTAGAATCGATTTGCTGTGACACTGCCCTTGTCATTACAAAATGGAAGTGTAATCTAAATAAACATTTGGCGTCGTTACGCAAAAATATCTTTGTAAAGTGAAACATTGCGCATAACATCGAGCTGTGTCTGAAGACTGTCAATATAATAATAATAATAACTTCCACACAACACAACAACTTGTCTAGAATACCCTGTGTTGCTCATAGGTACTCGGCAAGGACATCACAAACAAGGAAATATACCTAGACTGAGGCCGCGTGTACCTATACAATGTACTAACAGTCCCCAGTGGGAATCAAATCTACGACCTCCGACTTGGTAATCAGACCGCTAGACTAACGTGGCAGTCAAGGCAGTATTAAAGTACTACAGACAATTTTCTATACAACGTGTATTGGAATTACGGAGGATTGTTTCTTTACTATAATTAGTGATTAAGCGAATTCGAATACAGCAATTTAAAAGAAAACTCGTCTCCAAATATTTTAATTGATACACATCAAGAGCGGAAAGTGTATATTAGGGATGTGATTTTTTACTCGTGTTGGTTTTCATGTCGGTTATTGTAGGAAAGTAGAAGCGATGGTAGCCTAGTGGGTAGAACATTGGACTCGGAAGCGGGAGACCCAGGTTCGATTCCCAGTGCGGGCATGTACCTATGACTTTGTTTTCTAAGTTCATTTGTGAAGTTATAGTAGCAATACCACTCGCTAACTGTGAAGGAAAACATCGTGAGGAAACATGGGTCTCTGAGCTATTCACATACCTCAGTGCTTGAAATCGCCAATCCGCGGTGGGCACGCGTGGTGATTAAGCCCATACTCTCTCTCTGAGAGAAGGCCTGTGCCCTACAGTGGAACGTATATAGGCTGCTTATGATTGTAGGAAACATCAGCAATGTCCGAATTTAAATGATTTCGCTAACATTAAAAACGTCTTCGGGTATCTTAAGGGCTCTGTGTCTTCCGGTATTAAATATCCACGGGGTAATGACCTGACATTTACTGCATACTGTGATTCAGACTTCGCAGGAGATCCAGACACCAGAAAAAGTACAAATGGCTTTGTTGCTTTATACGCTGGTGGTCCAGTCCACTGGTGTTCGCCTAAGCAGTCCGTCACTGCCTTATCGAGTACATAGGCTGAGTTAATATCAGCCGCTGAATGTAGTACCTAAGGATCTTTTATATGTTCAGCGCCTGATTTTCGAGATAACGGGACATATACCTACAACTCGGTTATACTCGTATATTGATAATCAATCCGCAATTGATGTCAAATATCATTTTATAAAAGAGAAAATTGATCAAAATTTTATGGAAATTCTTTATTGTCCGACCAATCTGAATGTTGCTGATATCTCAACTAAAGGATTAGACAGAACTAAGTTTTTAGGATTAAGAGAGTGCGCAGTGAGCGAACTTTAACGTAATTACGTTTGACTCCACAAGTGCATTGGATTTAATAGGTGTGTCAATGCTTAAGTTTTTAGGAACATTTTCGAAATTTGAATTGATTATTACTTAGATTTAAGGTGTTTCGGCTTTTTATTTGAAGTTTGTATTTAAGGTGGGTTGATTGCCTTATATATTGTTAAGGTGTTGGTTAAGTTGTTATTAATAATGAGTAAGAGTATACGCAATACGCAAGATGTCGTATTGTTAATGAAGTTAGTTGATGTTGAAGTTACTACATGATTTTTGAAGTTCAATTAAGATGTTATGAAGTTATGCAGAGTGGTATTAGAATTTGTTGAAGTTATACAGGGTGTATTTTTTATGTGAATGTAGGGTGTGTTGACATTTTAATTACAAGTTATACGGGGTGTGCTGAATTTATATAGGTGTTTGGTTTTGATTCGTTAATATAAAATTTTGAGGGGATGTTGGAGAGAAGAAATTTTATTGTGGGAAAGCCTATGGTAATTTATATTGTCGTTGGTTGAAGTTTAAATTCAGAACAAACATAAAATAGCTGGGGTTTTGGAAAAAAATTGTGGATTTGTCATGTAGAAGTCTTGAAAGCAACATTGTGATGTGAGAATTTTGGGCCTGATTTGATATACTTATTATGATTTAGAAATGTTTCAATAAACAGAAACTGTTAGATGATCAAATGCTTTTATTGGTAAAGTAATCTTTTATCGATAATCACCGGATCACCGAGAGAATGTTCTGTCCAGCCACTGCGCAAACCTCGGAGCCACAGGAAGATTCCAAGAAGCGGACGCGAGAGTCGTGCGGACCGCGGCGACACGGTTTACGTCGTCAAACCGAACGATAGTGCCACATCGGTGCAAACCGCGATTCCGCAGCCCGTCCACGCCCGGCTGCGCCGAATCGGTTAAAGATAGGGTTGCCAACCCTACTATATAATATTGCAAGAAGTCATTGACTGCAAAAGCTCACTAACCGCTTTTTTTAAAGGTATGGACATAGAGATGTATTGAACAATGATACAATAGTGGTGTTTTAGTATCAGGCATTATTTTAACGATGTTATAGGGAATAAGGAGGAGGAAACACAACCATTAACTAACACGAACTAAAAAGTCCTTTTTCTCCCAATAGTGAATATGTCGGTTAATGAGTTCTTGCAATAAGCCGACGATATAGTATCCTACTATATTAGGGGCTCAAATATTATATTTCTAAAAAAATATATTAATCTTTTTCTACCTACTCTTCAAGTTTAAATCCGTGAATCGCGCGGCACGACTGCCGCTATTTTTTTACAATTTTTTACCATTATTTTGCCATCTACTATATTTTTAGAGGTAATGGCTTCGAAAATACTATATTTGTTAGAAAAAAAGTTGGCAACCCTAGTTAAAAACGACCGACGCAAACCGTGCCACTGCAGAAGGCAGCATCGCATCGACTGTGTCATTCATGGCGGTTTATAACTCGGTTTCAACCCGGTTTACATAGATTTTTGTGGCTCGGTTTGCAAGTCAGTTTGCGTATACTATCAAACCGGTTTAGATCGACCTGAGAAATTTCGAGATCGTTACATCGCTAGTTGTACTGCTAACGCTACAATAGTACTATAGTGCGATAAAACAAAATATCCTGGCCAGGTAACAGCTTCACTTTTATTACGTGGTTTTTTACCATTATTTTGCCATCTACTATATTTTTAGAGGTAATGGCTTCGAAAATACTATATTTGTTAGAAAAAAAGTTGGCAACCCTAGTTAAAGACGACCGACGCAAACCGTGCGACTGCAGAAGGCAGCATCGCATCGACTGTGTCATTCATGGCGGTTTATAACTCGGTTTCAACCCGGTTTACATAGATTTTTGCGGCTCGGTTTGCAAGTCGGTTTGCGTATACTATCAAACCGGTTTAGATCGACCTGAGAAATTTCGAGATCGTTACATCGCTAGTTGTAGTGCTAACGCTAAAGTAGTACTATAGTGCGATAAAACAAAATATCCTGGCCAGGTAACAGCTTCACTTTTATTACGTTGTTTTTTAATTTTGTATGAAAAAATGCAGGGTATGTCTGTACTTATATTTTGCAAATTTTGGTAGATCTAAAAATGTGGGCAAATTTTGTTCATCTGGTAACCCACAAAGCACAAACACATCTTTGAAGGGCGGCCATTCGTAAGTATCATTTGTAATTAAAGAAGGATCCGTCTGCATTTTGTTCACGTCTGTGATTCCGTTAGTTATGCCATCAAACTGAAAGTAATGCTAACTATGACAGTGTGAGGATGTAATATAAACAAGCTTACCTAACATAATTTTATGAAGTGAAAAATTTACCTAATCACAACCATATTGCCTCTTTTCATTCTGTCAGGCGCTGGAGGCTAATAAATTCAATTTGATCGATATATTTTATTTCCATGATAGCTACGGGAGCGGAGTTTTCAAAGTTTGAGGGAAGCAAATGGGAAACAATGGCTAGCCTATGAAAAGTTCAGTGATTCCGCACAAATTATTTACCATGGCTAGGTAACCGGCCAACGAGACATCCGGATGACCTGTCAACCTTAAATGCGTCGTTTCTTCTAAAATACGATGGAAGCAAATAGAAGCATTGGGGCAGCAATTATTCGTTGCAATTTGAACGATAAAGCGCCTATTACACACCAAGTGACGGATCATTCTGACGCTAACTAAAAGTTTATTTGCTGTTGCCTGTTACTAGTTACAGAAGATTTGACCTCTCTGTAAAACATTAATAACTTAGGTATATCATTCGCTTTAGCAACTTTATTATACTAAAACTTTATTATATTTTCCCCGAAAGACATAAATCTGGTCAAGCAGGGCGCGAAAAATTGTGGAAAATTGCGGCTCATTATTTTATTCGAGTGCGCCCCCAACGGTGTGGTTGAGTATCGAACACCGGTATCGTACAACAATCTTACGGCCTTTTACCTTTCCGTAGCCGCCGCCCCCTGGCAACTTCGGGGCAGGCACCCCAGTAGGTACATAATTGTTCGTGCACATGCATCGAGGTATGTGGGAACAAGCCGAGTAGGTTACGTTTGAAAACTTAATTCACTTTGCCCGTTGTTTTTTCTCCCGTTTGCCAACATGCAGTCTGCTTTTAGTTGCTCTCGTTTGGCTCGTGTTTGTTGTCATATGCAAAGGCATGAGCCTTGAAAACACAGCGTAGGATGCCCACCAGCTCGCTGGACCGACGATCTGAGGCAGATTGCTGGCAGTGGCTGGACGAGGATGGCCAAGGACAGAAAGAAGTGGCGTGTCTTGGGGGAGGCCTATGTCCAGCAGTGGACGAGTGCGGACTAATTGATTGATTGACAAGCGTTGCAGCTCTCATCTAACTTTACAAGTAATTTTGAAAGTCCATTCCTTAAGAACAATTTTACCACATGAAGCAATAAACTGAATTTGAATTTGGGGTTATATCTAACAAGTATACAACTGCTCTGCGAAGACATAAATCATGAGGATAAAAAATAATAAATGAATGAGCTTGAGCGGCCGAGGCTCTACCAGAAAAGAAATAAATTACGTACAGTAAGAACAACTACTAAGTATATAATATTATTTACTTTGCGGGTTACTTACTATTCGATTAGATGTTTTTGTAATAAGTGCGATTTTATATATTATTGTTACAAAAACATGAACGTTTCAGAACACACTTCGTTTGTGTGTCTTTTTATCGTTCCATAGTCAACAAGGAACCCTAGTTCCGCCATGTACCTACGTCCGTCTGTCTATCCGTATGCCTGTCCGCGACTTAGCACAGAGACGACAAGTACTAGAAAGCTGAAATTTGGCAAACATATTAAACATATTAATCACGCCGACAAAACCATACAAAAAGGTAGTATAAAATCTAAAAAAAAAAATACCTAAATTAGGAATGCATTCTTTATTTAATTTTTTTTCTGTTTAATTTTTTTTCTGGTCGGTTTGTTGTCGAATGCTAACATGAACATTTTATAGAATCCTTCTTTCTGTTCAAAAATGCTGAACTTATTTTTAATATAACCACTTTGACCTTGAAGCTTATACTCGTACCCATGAAAAGTATTTCGAAGTGGTTGTGACCAATTAATTCTAAATACTTTTCAAAGCAACCACAAAATTATTTTGGGCGGGGCGGCCGATCTCTATCACTGAAAATACCCTTCGTTAAACAATTGTTTGTAACGAAATATGTGGCTGAAAAGTTTTTAAATAATTTAATAGTTTTAACGAACCTGCGGATAGCGGTTGGTTAGTTGTAGTTATTACTTAGTTAGATGCCCGTAGGTATTTAGGGCAGAGTGAATAGTAGAGAACGCTTTATAATGAAAAAATTTGCATTATTAATGTTTGAAATTCTCAAACTTCTTCAATTAACGTATGTGACATATTAGTTCTTCTACAAAAAAATACAGCACTTTTTTCTTAAAAAACAAGTAAATTACATTTTATTTGTTCTAATAAAGGTATTGTGTAGGTACAACGAATAATATAATCTATCGATGCTTTTATAATCCGCTCGCTTAAACAATATATCGGGATAAAAGAAAATAATACATCTTCAGTCTTTTTGCCAGGCGAGGATGTCGTGTCGTATGGGGAAGGAAAGAAAGCAATCAATTAACTAATTTCCCACAATTGCTGCGGACGTTAACAGACGCGAGTTAGCCACGTCGCGTCTCGGTTAATCAGCAGTCGGGCACAGTCTTATTGTGACGGTTCCATTATATATCTCTCGATTACTTCCCAGGTGAATTTTTGTTTTAGTATAGTGTAGTGTAGACTGCTGTACGACCGAGCAATGTTGCATAGACTGAGAGAGTGACTCTGGAGCATTTAATTAGTCGCATTGAATTCAGCGACCACTCGTTTTAACACGTTTTGATCCCGTCCACCAATTGCCTGAATAGACGCCGCCGGTGAGTAATTAGAACCGGACTGTTCTTAGCCTGTGACCGGGTCTCCACTAATCGGTGCAGTAACCGGCTAGCTTCCGCCGCCCTTTGTCTCGCCCGTCAAACAATCGGCTGTCTTCCGCGAACGCACGCCATGTTGGATCGCAGGCGACGTAAGGGGCATCGATTTGCTCAGTTTCGAATTCAACGGGCTGGCCATATACAATCATATGCGGTAGATACAAGGAAGCGTAAACAAAACTAGAGGACGTGGTATAGTGGTGCTAAGCTTAGCGGCCTAGAAGATGCAGACGTTTAGGATGACTACCAATGAGGTCAAAACAAAACAGGAAAAACTGGATGCGAAAAGCCCAAAACCGAAACTAATCGCGTACATTAGAGGAGACCTACACTCAGCAATCATTTAAAAAAGAGTACGGAGGGTTATTTATGGAACTGACTGAACTAATGAGTTGCTTCTGGTATTAAGCCTTTTCATAACTTTTCCTCTTACACTCTTAGAAACTCTACGATACAATGGATGCACTGGTTTCTCGTAGATATTTAAAGATTGTCGGAACCACGAAAAGACATTGACTTCAAAGCATTTTACTAAGACCCGGAACTGGATAACATATTTTTTCAACGTTGAACGTTGATATTTCAAGATATTTAAATATTGTCGGAACCACAAAAAGACATTGACTTCAAAGCATTTTACCAAGACCCGGAGCTGGATAACATGTTTTTTCAACGTTCAAGTAAAGTGTTATACCTAAAGTTTTCTCCACAAAAGAGGGCCAACTCGCTCCACAGCGAAGACGTCCCAGCACAATGGAACTTTACATTACAATTATCAACAAGGCGACTGCCTCCACGAAGTCAAATGGCGGACGCAATGAAGTCGCTGAAGGAAACGCGTTCCATGGAAACGCCCGCGACACCCATTCAGAGTGTCAGCCTTGTTTACAAACAAACGAGTAATTGACGCAAGAATTTTAAACATCGCCGCCCGCCGCCGTTTTGTGGAGAACAACACCCTTCGCCTTACGGGCGAATTGAATGGAAAGGATTCGCCAAATGGCAGGGCGCCGTTTCCTTTATTGTTTCTCTCAACAAAGGTGTTACATACAATTAATATCAGCCTGACATGGCGCACTACTGTTATGCGTAAGCCTCTTTTCAGAGACCGAAGCTTACCTCAGTAACAACGTTTATGGAAACCCAACATGTTTCATTCAACATCTCACTTTGTAGTTCTAGTTAGACTTGAGAATTCCGCACTTAGCCTAATAATTGGGCCATTGTACGTATAGCAAGCGCTAAGGTTTGTAAATACCTCAGACACTAGGGTTTCCTAACGATGTTCTTCCTAGCGAGTGGTATTGCCACTACAACTTTACAAATGTACGTAACTCAGACAACAAACATGCCAGGATTCGAACCTACGACCTCGCAAATGAGAAGCCGGCGTTCTACCACTCCGCTACCATCACTCAGCATGATCTTACTTTGTCTAGCTACGTAGAAATTACGTAAGACGTATCGACTCTGCATCGAAATATGGACTTTATACGAGCACGCAGCGAGTCCTCGACAAATTCTCTTCAAAACTCGTCGATTCTCTCCATATGTATGTCAGGCTTTGCTCTATTAGGTCCATTTACTTTTTGAGTGTGCGTAATGGAGGCGGGGCCGCAGCGGGGCGGCTTTCATTCCTTAATGTAACGTTTGGCTGGTCGTTTGCTTAATCGAGCACGGGTAAATAGAATAATTGAACGGGCTGATGAAAAATCTTTACGCCAGCTCCATTTTCCGACTGGAGAGCTGGAGTTTTGGCACGTCGGTCCATTAGTTCACATTCAGTCCCAGGAAGAGTGTGCTCTTTTTCTCTATTCAGCTCCGGTATTCACAAAAGAGCACAAAATCTACAGGACCAAATTTCCACGCTCAAGCTCGAAGGACCAATCTAGCCACTCGTTTAGTTAGCCACAGATGACTGTTTGAAATGTGGTGCGCGAACAGGACCTCAGATTTAAATTATTCTTATTCTCAATCTTAACTAACGTTTGAAGGATGACACACACCAACGTGGCGGTAGTGGTCCGTACCTAAATCATTTACGACAATAGTATTTTGTATGGACCGCCAACGTCACCGCCATGTGTTTTATCCTTTAGGCATAGCGACGCGTTATCATCATCAGCCATTTTTACGCCCACTGCAGGACATAGGCCTTTATCATGGTTTTCCCTAACCATAAAGGGTTTTGCCATAATCGCCGCGCTTGGCAGGCGGGTTGGCGATCGCAGTATGCGGTTGGAATCTCAGGAAGACGCTGCTGCCCGTCTCATGGTAATTTATTTCCTTCTACGATATCCACGGAATAAAATGGAGTGACGCTATACTTAATTCGGCACCACACAGAGTTTGCTATCACACGTCGCTAAGACGGACGCGTTATCAAGATAAAAAGAATGTCACAGTAATACTGTCGCAAAAAGGTTGTGCAAATCTAGGGTAGCAACATTTTTTTCAGTGTCCAATTTTTTGTTAAATTTTCCTATTCTGCTTTGTATATGTTTGTCATTTACAATTTTTTTCCGATAACTGGATTTTTTTTTGTAAAATTTTCTTATTCTTCTTTTTAATATTTCTAAAACCCTAAGTTTTCGAAAAACATGACTGAAAAAAGTGCTAAAAAACTCTAGGAGTTTTTTTTTTCATTGTGGTGTTTCAGGAATTGCACATGTTAGATCTAACGGCTGTAAAGGCTGTTTGTATTACGTCGGTAACTATACTCATATGTACGTCCATAAATAATAACCACAGTGCGATGGACATTTACAGGTCATTAATTCTAACTATTCAAGTCGCAGTATCGCGGGGCCTAGCCTACTTTTGGCCCAAGTATTCTCTGAGGGCCGTCCACAATGTCTTTGTTCCCGAGAAAGGAGTCCGCATAGTTAAGCTACCTATTTCGTTGGGTACATCAGATACCTACGCATAAGAGGGCGGGTCACGAGGCGAGTCCCGTACAAACGTAGCTTGGTTTTAATTTATAAACATTTGCCGGATAGCAATGAAACTTTACCAATATGTTAAGAGGTCCAATTTAGATTTTTAACGTGCTCAGAATTAAGAATAAATGAATAATAAAGAAATAAGAGCCTTTTCAAAGAAACTTTCCACAAGGCTCAGTTTTCTTTTTGATTAGTTTATATGCAATTCTAAGCACGATCAAACCTCCATTAGTGTACTCTTAACATAGGGTAAAGTTTCATTAAAGTAGTTTGTCTATGTTTTTTTTTTTTGCTACGGTTTGCTGGAAGAAATCTCTTACAGATATAAGCTCGCCTTTGTACATTTTATTTTTATGTAATGTCCTGTTATATGTATTGTCTGCAATAAAGTATTATATATTTATTTCTTGTTGGTTTGAGAATTGCCGTTTGAAGCAGGGGGTGCTCGCCACATTTTCTTTCTAAAGATATTACGTTCTAGGTAAACGTGTCCTGTATTGTTTTTTATTGTGCACCTGGTCCAAAGTTCAGCCAAAAACAAATGTTAGGTAGGCTAGTAAAATCAATTTGTATGTCCATGATTTACTAAATTGTATTCTTTACACTCTAGTGCAAGAGCGACATGGTATACTTGTCAGCTTTCGTGAGAAAATAATTTGTTGTGTTGTGTCCATGTGTTTGGTGGCGTTAGCTTAGGATAACGTTGGGTCAATATAAACAATATTTTCCAACACCCCTATTTAGTTAGTAGCAAACCGCAGAAACAGGTCACTAAAGATACAATGTGAATGCCTATGTAGCCACCCCATGTACCTACCTATTTAGTTTAGTTAGAGTATGTTAATCGAGCTCTGTAATGAGTGTCGGAACACTTCCTTGAAAGTTCCATTTCCATACAAACGTGTCGGGGCCCGTTTAATCTCCGTAATCTGAAATGTCAGATGTCCAAACAGCCCTAGGGCGTAGTCGCGTGCGTGACTGTAGCTACAGAACCCCCCTCACATTTCCACTCATACACACTAGTTGACACTTAGGACAAAAGCCGTAGAAACTAAAACGGCTTGCATGAGACGCACGTTCTGCAATCATGGTTGGGTATTATACCGGTTGTGCGACTAATAATAGTATTCCGTCCGTCTTAAAAGCGTACATTAAATTCGTATTGTTGTTTATTTTCTCTTTTAACAATATCTGCGAGCCTTAATCACTCTGAAACTGTAATTACTTAGGTGCATAAGTGTGGATTTTCGCGGAAAGGAAGGAAGTCTTCGCACTGCTCAAGTTAAGTGAAGCGCTTTTGCTTACGCTAGATATTTTGATCTCCTTTTATTGTAGAGCAGTACTCTGAATTTCCTTCTCTTTCGGCTCTACGTACTCAGATCCAACTTTCTGTTCAATTCCAGCGAAGCTGTTGGAGCTAACCACTTTCGTCCATTCCCGAATGTGTTTATCTTGGCAATAAGACTATATAATACTCAGGCGAGTAAATAATCTATGAACAGGCACAACACCGCCGCCGAACTGTTAATATCCAAGAACCGCACGGCAGTCTCTAGACGCTACCAAATCCAATTAGCGCTAACCGCATTTGTTTAATCGCATTACGTCATCAATTCTAATTTACTGGCACAATTTAATTGGTGAATTTTACACGTGGCCCTTCGCTTTGCTACATTGTATAGGAACCCCACCGGACCGAGGGAGCACTTGCACTGACACCACCATCATCGGTGAGAATCATTTGTCTTTATTATCACCCGTCTTTCATATACCTATCTGTAAATGCATTTTGTCTACACTTACAGGGTTTTTATAAAATTCGTTATTCCAGAAAAACGATAATTCAGTCCGCAACTATTGTTCTAGAACTTTACTACATTTTTACGTGTTTTATGGTTTTTCTGCTTTGTGGGTAGTGCTTAATACTATACGTGTCAAATAGAATGGACAATCTTCTATGTGAGTAGTACAATCATCTACCGAAGGCTGCACAATTGAGCGATTTAAAAACAATTATATAAAACCTGACGTTTTGAAATATAACAAATGGAAAGAAAACTCACAAAGTGCCACTACGCACATTTTCCCACTTTCGTCGGAAACACAGCCTCTATTTGGACCGTGAATTACAAAGTCAACGGTCTAACTGGCAGTGCAAACTCTACAATCATGGACCTATCCAGGTACAAGAGAAAGATTGGAGACGTATTCAAAAGTAAACGAGAGTAGGAAAGAGAGAAAGGAACGTCGTAATCCACAAGCAAGCACGTCACGTACCTATCGTGCAAAACCCAACTAATGAGGTTGACCGTGATACATGGCCTGATAAATTTTTAGCGTTCACTATGAAAGGGACCTTTTGAGTCGCCGTATTCTGCGGTGCCCGCATGTCGGGTTCACCCACCGGTGGAATCAGTACAATGGGTCACTAATCGCCAGCTGACAGACACGATGAATGGCCGGCGGTGGGGGCGGTCGCTGATTATAAATCGATATCAGTAACGTGCCGTCCGTCCGGCCGCACCGAAAAAGTAATGGACTTTATTTATCTACTGACGTATTTTACTTTACATTTACAAAGGTTACGGGTTTCGAGGAAGGTTTTTTTATAAGTGTTTCGAGGAATATATTGATATTGCCTAATGTGATTGTTAAGAATATGCAAACTAGATTATTCGGCCCGATGGGGCCGAAAAGTTGTCGAATGGAGACCACATATCGGCAAGCGCAGCGTAGGAAGACCAGCCACAAGATGGACAGATGACCTCATCCAAGTGGCAGGAAGGCGCTGGATGCAGGCCGCTTCCAACCGGTCTTTTTGGAAATCCATGGAGGAGGCCTATGTCCAGCAGTGGACTTCTTGTGGCTGAATGATGATGATGAAACTAGATTATGCACATTCTGGGTCTAGTCCCTTTTGTATTTTAATATTTAATGTTTCTATGCTGCGGTCTCGTACAGCAGCTCATTTTAAGGTTCCGTACGTCAAAAGTAAAAAAAAGAATAGGTCCGTTCCGTCCGTCCGTCCGTCTGTCTGTCAAGACCTTTCAACGCGTGGAGATATCGAGTTGAAATTAAAAGTTGAAATTAATATACTCAAGTCTACCATCCCTTAAAGCTGTGAAAAAATCAAACTTGTAAGTTAACGTAAAAGAAAACCGATTATATTCCTTTGGTTGCACTAACCCGTGCTTTGTACAGAAAACCGGCCAAGTGCGAGTCGGACTCAAGCACGAAGGGTTCCGTATCATTATCGCTATACAATATTAGACACAAAGATCGAGAAGACGGCAAAAAATCACGTTTGTTGTATATTATGGGAGCCCCCCTTAAATATTTATTTTAATTAAATTATTAATTTTTTAAGCTAATATAGAACTAAATATTCTGTGAATATTTCAAGCGTCTACCTGTTGCCGTTATTAATATCAAGCAAAGAACGGCAAAAAAAAATACGTTTGTTGTATGGTAGCCCCCCTTAAATATTAGGTTTATTCGGTTTTTAGTAATTGTTGTTATAGCGGCAACAGAAATGCATCATCTATGAAATGTCAACTGGCTATCTATCACGGTTCATGATATACAGCCTAGTGACAGACAGCCAGACAGACAGACGGACGGACGGACACACGGACACACAGACAGACAGACAGACGGACAGTGAATTCTTAGTAATAGGGTCCCGTTTGGCACTCTTCGGGTACGGAACCCTAAAAAAAGATACGGCCGTTAATGCCGCAAAAAACGTATATTTGGACACTCAAGGGAATGAAAATTTATAGGGTACTTTCCGTTGACCTAGAACTGTAAAATTTGGCAAGTAATATGGTCTTATACTACAAGTACAGGGAAAAATCTGAAACTATACATTTGTAATTAAATCATTAAAAATTAGTCGTCGAAGTTCGGGAGAACCTCGGAAAAAACTGCGAGACTCGTTTCCTGTACTATTTATAATATGTAAGTACCTACCAATTTGTACGGAACCCTCGGTGGGCGAGTCAGACTCACACTTGTCCAGTTTTTTAGATGTTTATATACGTAAAATGTGCCAATAATAAAAAATTAAAGTATATTCTAATGAAGATCTCGCCTACAGGAATAAGTAGATATTTCCAATTGTACAGTTATATAGCGGCCGTAATATAAAACTAGTTCTTACGAAAATGCTACTAGTCGTCGTGTCTAATAAGAAAACCTTTGTGCACTGTGGCGATTGGAAAGTTACCAGCGTTCAATCTCTCCACCAGGGAAGAGACCCGTGCCCCTCGGTGGGGACATAATGGGTTGATGATGATGATGATGAATCTCTCCACACTTCGCACAAATACACACTATTGTGACGACAAACGACGCTCGACTATCGCGAAATTATTACAACAGCTAAGCGGTACAGGAGCTGCATTAATAAAGCCCTCCTACCTCTGCGACCGCTCTTAAAACAGCAACTGACAGGAGCGATGTTAGAGCACTTCATTGTAAGAAGTATTTTGTGTACATGAAACATAGAACTGCCAGTCACACTTTTGACTAAACTTAGGACTGCTTATTTAAGTTGAAATATTGAACCAAAGGTGAGCCTCAGAATAACTAAGTGACGTAAGTAAGAGTCGAATTATACAGCAACAGAGGCAACAACACATCTTTATACGATCTGAATTCAGATCTTTGCTTTTGCTATACAGAACGGTACAAAATTTAAAATTTGACAAGTTGTTCAGACCCAATAACATTAGACTAAGTTTTTGTATGCCTTTGCCCAAGAGAACTCCATACGAATAAAGTGATACCTCCGCGGCAAGCGAAGATAAAACGCCTGCCTTTTTAGCGCGGCAGGCCCTGTGTTGTGTACAAGCACTGAATTTTAAAATTAAATGGTACCATAACGTCATCTGTAATCGACAACGGTGGTGGAACACTCATGGTTACTTCAGAGCGGCTTATGTCAGCTTTACTATTGTGACGCTTTCCGGATGCACTTAATCCTAGCTACTGCGGATTAGAGAACTGCATTCTACTTGTGAAACAATCGATTTCCATGCATCTCTATTCCTTTACAAGCCAAAATCATTTATCAATTGGAATCCCGTATTTAAAAACCTATTTGGAGGCTATAAATTCCATCCATGCCGGCCGGGACTTGAACCCGCGACCTCTGGCTAACCGTGCCAGCGCTCTCCCAGCTGAGCTAAGCTAACTGGGCAAGTGCAAGCATCGGCGAAATTTCGAACCTCTTTACAAACTCCTCTGTATTACGTACAGGCACCGACATCTGGCTGAAGTAATTTACATCACTTGCAACCCCGAGTACCCACTTTGCAGTTAGGTTTTACATCGGAATGATATCGCTGTACTCACATGATTATATTCTTTGTTGCACTAATCCGTGCTGAGGACAATTTTAAAAACTTGGGACTTGAACGTTGAAGTTTGAAGTTTCGCACTTCCGATGGCCTTGTTATGGATGAGAGGATGGTACATAGAGGCTAAGTCTACTTCATCAGGTCATAGTCTACTGACTGATAATTCCTCATATCCAATGAAAACCAACGTGTCACTCACGCAGATACCTATTATTATTAAATTTTATTTATTTGACAACAGAAGCCCAATTAGAAGCATAAATTAAAAGGAATAAATACGAACTAAAAATGAAATACTAGTCCAAAGCCTAGCCCAGTCTACCACACTGGATGGAAGTAAATTAATTTTCTCATCCAGTGCTGCAGAATTGGGCTATCAAATTTTCATAGAATTAAATGGTATTTTGATAGATTTTTTTTCTGTTATCACGTCGCGTTTCACACTTTGCTGCACATTTCAGTGTCAGTAGGCGCAATGTAAGCCCGGCTACGGAACAAGAGCTCCATGCGTTCATTAACAAAACATTTTCTGCTTGTCGCTGCATGAAACACAGAAGCCCATAACGCCGGCTGTTTAATGTGACTTTGTCGTAAACACGAGTTCTTCTATAAACACAGTGAGTAAGGAGCACATGAATCACAGTGATCACACATAAAGCGATTGCAGCCGCATGTCCCTCCAAATGACAATATGTAATGAATGACTTAGGGCCTGTCCAGAACTGACCGTAAAACGACGAAGATCAAAAACCAAAATGCTTTTTAAGGGTTCCGTACCCGAAGGGTGCCAAACGGGACCCTATTACTAAGACTTTTCTGTCCGTCTGTCTGTCTGTCTGTCACCAGGCCGTATCTCATGAACCGTGATAGCTAGGCAGTTGAAATTTTCACAGATGATGTTTTTCTGTTCCGCTATAACAACAAATACTAAAAACAGAATAAAATAAATATTTAAGGGGGGCTCCTATACAACAGCGTAAATTTTTTGCCGTTTTTTGCTCGATATTAATAACGGCAATACGTAGACGCTTGAAATATTCACAGAATATTTAGTTCTATATACGCTTCAAAGATAAATAATGAAATTAAAATAAAATAAATATTAAATTGCTCCCATACAACAAACGTCATTTTTTGCCGTTTTTTCTCGATCTTTGTATCTAATGTTGTAATGTACGGAACCCTTCGTGCGCGAGTCCCACTCGCACTTGGCCAGATTTTACTTACTTACGTGTATGTTGAAATACTTAAAATTTAATTCTAATCGTTCGGATTCAGTGGAATCATTTTAAAAATTACCTTGCATATAGTGAGTGGCTATCTTACTCTACTACACTACACCTTATTTTCTCTACTTTTGTCAAATTTATACCAAAAGTACTGATACAAAATACGAATGTCTGGTTATCGCACCATTAACTACAATTAGACCCCACTGTAAATAACATAGTTTAATAGGCACCTAAGGTCTTCACATACTTCAACGTTTGAAATTGCCTATCGCCGCGGTGGACACGCGTGGTAAGGTGCCTAAGTAGCTAAAACCTTTGACATGTCCCTCGAGTCCACAGATTCGTTCGTAAGTAAAGTTAGTAATATAATAATTGGAACTGCCTCATTGCAGTGCTCATCGCATTTGTCATAAGTGCGTGTATCGAACGAGAAGAGATATCTCTATTACTGTGCAAGGTCCACATCGTCATCGTCTCACGACTGCAGCTTGAGTCATAAACATAAACTCAGTCGGTAAATTGCCTATAAAACAGTGCTCTACTGTACACTAAGTTGGCAGTTGTTATTGTACGTAAACTTTAAGTCCAGATATAAATTGCAATTGGGAGACGTCGGATGAATACAAGCCATTATGTAGCGCAGTGCATTTGCGAAAGTAATTCCATTTCTAAATCGTAACACGGGCATAACTCATTCGAGAGCAATAAGAAGACAATGAAATGCTTAAGCCGGGAATTTTTATAGCTGTGTGGTATTCATATTTGGGCGGTGCGGTGGCGAGGCATTTGGTTCCCGATGTAGCTGGCGAATGTTCGGAGCAGGGCTGTTCTGCCATTCCGCCCACGAGACGACACTAAATCTTTAGCGTAGTCTCGGCTACGCCTGAAAGCACTGAGCTATCAGAAGAACAGCTTTTTATTTAGCTAAAAGGTGCTTGTACTTAGACAAATATGCTGCTTTAAGGATTTTCATGTAATTCATTATATTAGACGGACGCACAGATACGGTGATTGGGCTTTTGACGAAAGATAAATGTATACATGATATAAAAGATGATGATGATGATTACAGTTAGGAGATGAGACCAAGCGCGCCGCATAAAATTACTAGCATAGAAGCCTATAACCGTACCTGTTATTTTATTCACCACATGATAGACTTCTGTCTGTTCTTTGGATATTCTATGCCGTATTCCTGAGATTCTGCATGCAGCGTAACGTAACGCTTCTTGCCTGCCTGCGGGCTGCCTCCAAATTTACTGCTCAAGGCGAGATTACGGCTAAGCCCCGGCTAATATACACGACACCGCACGTATAACCGAACGAGCTCACACCAAATAAACGTGGCTCGTCGATGGTTATGGCCTGTAACACATCTTGCATAATCGGCCCGATATGATCGGATGGTAGAGCCCGAGCTCTACCGCAAATTTTAAGTTTTGGCAGCCAATAACTCTCGTAGACTAATACTTAGCCGTAGTCAAGTTTTAAGCACAGACTTTTTCTTTTCTGTCACTCTTAATGTGAGACGTGAGCCCTAATCACCATGTAAAAGGGTTGGCAGTCGCAAAGCTCTCTTCAAACCGCCTCATCAACATCGGCTTACTTCGACTAACGCTCTACAGCGGGGACTGTTAACGGCAGCAGAGTATATGCATCTAATTCCTTTAGAGGAATACACAAGAAGGCGGAACTTGTTCGCATTTAAGGTCATGTGCTACGAAACAAACGATACCAGGCAAGGTAGAAGGAAAGTGAACATCAAAGAAAAAGGATGTCATGGTTGTGCAACGCCAAAAAGTGGACCGCTGTCAAAACTGTAGGAGAGTGGATCAGAGTTGCACGGAATAGACAAGGCCACTGTGCATCAAATTTACGTAAGATTTGCACTCGCGCTTGCTAAATATGATCGCGTCAGTCCTTAGAACAAGGTATCAGTTTCGACAAGTCATAAATGTGAATTAATGTAACTTTATTATTACCGGAATTTCTCTACGAGATCGAATCAGAAATGATGAGATCCGTAGACGAACGAAAGTCGTCGACATAGCCCAGCGGATTAGTAAGTTGAAGTGGCAGTGGGCGGGGCACATAGCACGCAGAACTGATGGCCGATGGGGCCGAAAAGTTCTCGAATGGAGACCACATATCGGCAAGCGCAGCGTGGGACGACCAGCCACAAGATGGACAGATGACGTCATTCAAGTGGCAGGAAGACGCTGGATGCAGGCCGCTTCCAACCGGTCTTTTTGGAAATCCATGGAGGAGGCCTATGTCCAGCAGTGGACTTCTTGTGGCTGAATGATGATGATGATTATTATCGCATAATTATAGCACTGAGAGCTTAGAAAAATTAGTACATCGCACGCGGTAATCGGGTCTCTTGATTATGGGCTAACTATCAGAAGGCTGCTTTGGACCTGATAGAACAAGCCTCTTGCACCCCAGGACACAATGATAGCGTGTTATCGTAGAGTGCCTAAAACCTGCCGTCTCGGTGCCATTATATGGAGAGAACACGAGACGTCAGTAAATCTCAGCCGTCGCCGCCGCCGTCTACTAAAGGCCACTGCCCGGTTACATTACGAACCCATTCCGAAGAGCCCCCAAACTCCTAAACTTCATTCAGAGAGTAACGAACTCACAACGAACTAATGACTTTAAACCTTAACAGACGAACAACACTCCCGCGTCTTATAATAAACTTCGGACCTACGTCGACTCATTTTAGCGGCTTTTACCAATATCATTATAATGCTGACAACCAAAGAGATTTAGTGAGTGATGGGGGTTTATATTTCATGTTATATTTTGTCAGCAGGACACTTGCCTAAAATCCGTGAGGTGCTGGGTTTGATTCTGGTATAAACAGACATACAGCCAATCAACCTTTAAATTTTAAAACTCGGTCTTAGCGTAACGGAATAAAGTGTTTTCTAAGTTACGTACATTTTTTATGAACAATACCACTTATCTCTAACAGTAAAGTAAAACATTTTAAGGAAACCTGAGTGTCTGAGGTGTCCACATAACTTACCACTTGAAATTGTCAATCCGAGGTGGACACTCGTTTATCCTTACATACTCTCTGTCGCTGAGAGTAGGTCTGTGTCTTGCTGTGAGACGTATTATAACGTACACCTATAGGCTGCTTATTAAATATTACTCTGCGAAATTACAATAGAAAAGTGATAATGATGACAGGGTCTTTTCGCTTACGCCGGCTGTGGTTGTCTACGAATGTTTGTTCAAAAACACGTTGCAAAATGCATATAAAGCCACATAAACGTCACGAATTTTACGAGATGATATAATTTCACGTAATTAATCTATCATTCGTCAGACGCAAGCGAACAGCGGTGGTAGCAGTGGGTAGAATATTGCACTCGGAAGCGAGAAACTCAGGTCGATTCCTGTGACTTTGCCTTCTAAGTTATGTACATTTAAGTTATAGTAGCAATATTACTCGCTAACCGTGAAGGAAAACATCGTGAAGAAACCTGAGTTTCGGAGCTACTTGCATACCTCAGCGCTTGAAATCGCCAATCCGCGGTGGGCACGCGTGGTGATTAAGCCCATACTCTCTCTCTCTCGGAGAGAAAGCGCGTGCCCTACAGTGGGACGTATACAGGCTGCTTTATGTAAGCGAATAGCGCATATTTGACTGACAATTGGGAAGCAATAAAGCGTCTGGCTGGATGGAAATCAGGCGGCGCGCCTGTGTGCAAATGAGCCGACGTAGGTATACGGCGAAGGACGCGGCCGCATTCCGCGGCGCTGCGTACGCACAGCACATACCAACACGGAGCCTAGCGGCAAACACACTTGACTCACGCAAGTGACAAAATGGAGCACTGCATTTTGCATGCATCGCCCTTGTATGCTATAGGTTTTTCTGGGCCCACCGCTGCCGGGTAAAAGATTTCTCTTTTGATAAAATCTAAGTATGCAAAAACAAATTATAACAGTCATATGTCTTGGTCCCAAAGTTGGGTAACCTGTGACATGGTACTTAGATAAGGACATGACGGACATGACAGACGTGGAAAACATTAAGGCTATTTGTACAGATGAAAGTCCCGCGGGCTCCAGCGAGAATCGAACCCGTGACCACTGGTAGTTATGAAAGTGCACTAAAGGGGCATGGCAGCCAAATGTGTTACCACAAGACTCATTTGTCTAGCGGTATGAGGCAATCATGTACATGTGCGTACATATGTATTTAAATTGAAAATTCAAAGTAAAGCAAATGCGTTGAATTAATGAACGTCAATACCACTTTAGATTTCAAATCATCAACTGAAAATTCATTGGTAGGCAGCTTGGCGATCGGGGATCAAGCTCACTGTTTTGCGCAGACCGCGTTTGTTAGATCTTAAGAAACAAATCATCTAAAATTGTAACTAAACTATCAAAATCCAAATTACGGTTCCTTATTGGGAAGCTTAAAAACGCCGCCGTCTCGGGGAAACTCCAAAAGAATATGAAGTTGTGAAACAAGCGAACTGAGAAGAGCCTTGGTAGTGTCGGCCATGTAACTGCGAAGCTACACAGTTTTGGTCGATTCTCGCGCTTACAGCGCGATTGCTAAGAGTTGATTGTAGAATATCTATCTAGCGGAAACAGTTTAATCACGCCAGTGGGCACCGGGCGACCGCTAATCTCGCGCCGCTGGTCTGCCGGAGCGAATCGCATACAAATGCGGTGCCGCAGTGTGCTCGGGAAAAAAAAACTGCTGAATAATATCCTGCACTCACGCTTACACTCGCGTAAATACACAAAGAATCGCCGCACTCTATTAAAAAATCGCTTTGTGTATCATTATCTTGGAAAGAGCTGTGGGAGACGGCAATGGCCCCTCAATGTCCTCGTAGGTTTGTTTCGAAAATAGTTACAAATAAACATAAAGCAAAGCCAACGCCAACGGCGGTAATAAAAAAAATCTTAGGGTGTTCTGAATTTGAATAATAGGTACCCTAACAAAGAATATGTTCACCTTTTTTGAGTCAGGTATCATAATCTTAACTGTGGAAAAAAGAAAAAAGGGTAGCGCCTGAACGTCGCCACGCCGCTGGTAGTATATCGGTTGAACGGTGTCATGTTGCTGGCATGTGCCAACTGCGTCACACGGCACCGGATCGAGTGACATCATTGCCTCTAGAACTGCATTCCCATTTGGGTTCTAAAGTTCACAATCGGCGTGTTTTCTTGCAATATCTTATATCGCACTGAACTGCTCCTATTAGTCCAAATAATAGTAGGTAGCAACTTCGGTAGCATAATACAATAAGGTTTATCTCGCTCTCGGAAGTTGAACAGACAAAGATATTAAGACCTCAAGTCCTCCACGTCGATACGCGATCGTCACATTAACATGCTCAAGAAGTAAATGCGAAGACTCATATCTGACGTTACAACATATGCGATCTCGGCAGAGCAAAGAAGCTATAATATAGTCGGACGGTATTGATTAGCTGTAAATGAAGATTCGCCAGTGACTCACCTATTGCAAGGTTCTATGAAGCACTTCGTGCGCTGTTACTTAGACCCTTGTATTGTAATTGAGCCGTGGCGCGCACAATCATCTTCCCACTCATGCAGTGTCAGTGCAAACGTAGCTGTTGACGTAAGCGCATTCTTTCATCGCAATCCGCTTACACATGTGCAAATTGCGTTTAGTATTTTATTTACTTTGTTTGAGATACGCGATACCCAAGGTGCACGACACTGCAGCGCTCAAGGTCTCGCAGAATCACGAGCGATGGTTTTTTCCACGTGGATTGTTTATGCGCTAAGATTAGATGTCCAAATCGTTGTTTAGTGTAGACCCAAGACCAATTAATGTCAAAGCCTAAGCTCCGAGGCTTCGATGAGCTACAGTATAACAATAAACATAAGTGAGCAACTTAAGTTAATCTGCTGTAATTAATTGGACAGAGCCGATGATTGGAAATTCTGGACAAGTTTAGTTACTCGTGGCATTGTTTGCGGTTTTTGAACGAGCCTGCCAGCAATCCGAGGCTGGGGGAGGGAGGGGGTGGGACTGCGTGTAGTTGAAACGTCTGAGACGGCTTCTAAATTGTGGAGCCGTCTTGTCGAGACACGAGACTGACCTCGACTTGGAAAAACGCCCGCACCCAAAGATTTTCCGGCGCCAATGGCCTTTGGGAGCGAGCGGTTTTGTGATTACAAATCTAGCTCTTATTTACTTGGGCCTGTTTTGTAGTGAGTTAGTGATAGTTAGCGTGGTTATTTGACGACCGTTGTTGAAACTTAGAGAGAGAGAGAGCCCGTTCCTATAGAATCGACACTGTAGATAGAGCCTCAGCAAATTTCACGCATGCATGCACGGAACTAAGAGGCAGCTATTCCGCTCGCTGTTTGTATAAATCTTGTTTTTAGTTCTCTTCGTCTCGTCTACAGCTCGGCGCGCCGCCTTGCCCCGGGGAATGCTCTTATTGCCTCTTATTGACTAGCCTTAAAAGTGTCAACACTGACTCCTCACGTCTCGACAACTCTTATCGAAAATATAACTCCGTAGTGCACTCTATTTTTATCCTTTTCTTTTTAGTCGGATTCTATTTTAAGCCCGCAAAGAAGCCGTCTGATAAACGTTCGCTACAGTGAGTTTATAATTGAATCTCGTGACAGAGTACAAACTTAAATCTTTGTAATGTAGGTACTTCATCCGTATCTATCAGACATTTACAAGATTGTATAGGACAAAGCTACTAACAAAAGACAAACACCCAAAGTTGTTTACGGTTACAACGATTAAACACGTACAATTAACACACTTCCTTTATCGCCAAAAGTTACCGTAAAGAAGCGATATTTCTGAGCATAAGAGCCCACTCAAAACCTTTTAGCGGAGTACACTAGGGAACTTTGAATAGAACACGGGGTGTTAACTTAGTTAGGAGGGTTTCAGCCCAAAGCGCGAAGATAACGATGTTGCTGAAAATGGTTTAGACAGGGCTTCTCAAAGTAGTATGAAATATTTTTTTTCTTGTAGTAAACAAAACAATAGCCTCATATTTTGATCGAGATTTTATGTAACCTATGAAATGTACCATTCTTAACACAAAACAAAAGAACGTTCTCAAGTGTACAAAAAGACCTACGTTCAATCATTTTCGGCTCTCAATTATAAATACATGCATTTCGGAAGGGTAAACTGAGGCGCAGGTTTGCCATTTGCCTGGCTTGTATCAATGGTTCTTAATAAAATATCTCTACATGCCCTATTGTTGATACCATTCAAGGTCCAGAAGATGTCCTTCTAGAAGTTTCCAAGTTTGCCTGAAGCCTGAAGTGGGGTGGACGGGTGGCGTAGCAACAAGCGGCGCGACGGCCGCCGCGACCCGACGACGCCTGTCACTAGATTACAACCACCATTATCCGCTTTCATTCATTGCTAAATGAATCGTGTGATTTTAAAACAACACATGTCCTTTCATTACAACTTGTCGGGAAATAGAAAAAACTGTTTTATTCAAATACTAATATCTACAATAGCAATATTTTAGCATATTATGTTAATCAACAGTGTGTCGAGCAGGGTGGTGTACCTAATACTCAGAATATCTAAGAGATATTCGCTGAAGGTCATTTAGGTATACGCACCGACCTCGTCACACTCCGATGAGGAGGTAGAGGCGATGTATGAGGACATTAGTGGGGCCATACATACCTCGGAGACCTATTTTAATGTGGTTATGGGGGACTTCAATGCGAAGCTGGGCACAAGAAGCGAGGGTGAGATGAGAGTGGGGCAATTTGGTTATGGGCAACGGAACCCGAGAGGTTGGCAGACTTCCTGGAGAAAGAGGGACTCTTTATGATGAACTCTTTCTTTCAGAAGCCACCTCACAGGAAATGGACCTGGTTGAGTCCCGATGGTTCCACGAGAAACGAGATAGACTTCATCCTGACCTCCAAGAGACAAATATTCAATGACGTCTCTGTGATCAACATGGTGAAAACCGGAAGCGATCACCGAATAGTAAGAGGCACATTGAATATCAATGTCAAACTTGAGAGGTCTCGTCTCATGAAGTCCACGCTCCGACCTACTCGTGCCCATATCCAGAACCCCGAGAACTTTCAACTCGAATTGTCAAATCGCTTTGAGTGCCTGGAGAGCGCCGCATCGGTGGACGAGATCAATAACAGGTTTGTAGAAACTGTCCGTACAGTGGGCTCGAGGTTCTATAGACCCAACCGTACGATTAGACCACAAAAGCTCTCAAACTATACTCTCGACCTCATGGCTAAACGTCGCGCGTTGCAACTGCAGTCCTCCGAGGATGCTAAGTCATATAGGCAGCTCAATAGACATATCTCAAAGTCTATGCGGCACGATATTCGGTCCTTTAATACCGAACGTATTAAAGAGACTATAGAGCGGAACAAGGGCTCCAAAGTATTCGCAAAAGACTTGTCTATTGGGCAAAGCCAGCTGACGAAGCTGAAGAGAGAGGACGGCAGTATAGCGTCGACCAAATCAGAGGTGCTGAGGGAGATTGAGAGTTTCTACGGACAGCTATACACCTCAGTCGCGAAACCTGTTAGCAGTTTGAACAAAGATCCGAGAGCCAAACTGACCCGACATTATACCGAAGACATCCCGGACATCAGCCTGTACGAGGATAGGATGGCCCTGAAACAGCTCAAGAATAACAAGGCACCAGGAGAGGACGGAATCACATCAGAGCTCCTGAAAGCGGGTGGAACACCAGTACTTAAAGTCCTTCAGAAGCTCTTCAATTCCGTCCTGCTCGAAGGAAAAACGCCAGAAGCATGGAACAGAAGCGTGGTGACGCTGTTCTTCAAGAAAGGGGATAACTCTCTATTGAAGAATTACCGACCCATCTCGCTTCTGAGCCATGTTTATAAGCTATTTTCGAAGGTCCTCACGAATCGTCTCGAACGCAGGTTTGATGACTTCCAGCCTCCCGAACAAGCCGGTTTCCGAAAGGGCTTTAGTACCATAGACCACATCCACACGCTGCGGCAAATTATACAGAAGAGTGAGAGTTGCCGTATTGACTATCGGTATATCGAGGTGCTGAAGTGCTTGTACAACAGCGCCACCATGTCGGTCCGAGTACAGGAGCAGAATTCGGAGGCAATTCCATTGAGAAGAGGCGTGAGACAGGGAAACGTTATCTCTCCGAAACTGTTCACGAACGCACTGGAAGATGCCTTCAAGCTTCTGGAATGGCAGGGACGCGGCATCAATATCAATGGCGAGTACATCACGCACCTTCGATTTGCCGACGATATAGTAGTCATGGCAGAAACGATGGAAGACCTCGGCATAATGCTCGAAGACCTCAGTCGAGTTTCCCAACGTGTGGGCCTTAAAATGAACATGGACAAAACGAAGGTCATGTCGAACGCCCGTGTTTACCCACCCCAATAACATTGGGGAACACGACTCTCGAATAGACGAATACGTCTACTTAGGACAAACAGTCCAACTAGGCCGGTCCAACTTCGTGAAAGAGGTCAATCGTCGAATCCAACTCGGCTGGGCAGCATTCGGGAAACTTAGAAAAGTCTTTTCGTCTAATATACCTCAATCGCTCAAGACAAAATTATACAACCAGTGTGTGTTACCAGTGATGACTTATAGCACTGAAACGTGGTCTCTCACTATGGGCCTCATAAGAAGGCTCAAGGTCACGCAACGAGCTATGGAAAGGGCTATGCTTGGAATTTCTCTACGAGATCGAATCAGAAATGATGAGATCCGTAGACGAACGAAAGTCGTCGACATAGCCCAGCGGATTAGTAAGTTGAAGTGGCAGTGGGCGGGGCACATAGCACGCAGAACTGATGGCCGATGGGGCCGAAAAGTTCTCGAATGGAGACCACATATCGGCAAGCGCAGCGTAGGAAGACCAGCCACAAGATGGACAGATGACCTCATCCAAGTGGCAGGAAGGCGCTGGATGCAGGCCGCTTCCAACCGGTCTTTTTGGAAATCCATGGAGGAGGCCTATGTCCGGCAGTGGACTTCTTGTGGCTGAATGATGAATGATGATTATGTTAATTTCCGTATGAATAAACTACAATTTTTTTCTAATGTAAATAATTTAATATATAAAAATGGACAAGTGTTATTTTAAAAAGAAATGTGACTTGTGTTGTTTTAAAATCACTCGATTCAAATGTAGTAGATGTGCGCAAATTATATTTTTGATAATATCGAGTCATCCGTCTATCATTTCATTTTCCGGTATGCATCCTATCCTATCCTACCACTTACGTCCTCTGGATCAGAGTTAATTCTAAAGACTTAAATCTTAGTAGTAAATCTGTGCTTCACTCCTAACTCTCTCCCCTCCTCTCCTATCTAGATCGCCGAGTTCGGTAGCTCTGAGAGGTTGAGTTAGTGAGCGGGTTAGAATGAGATAGAGCATTCAATCGCTTTGATTCGTAATAGTGCATCATACTTAGGCGTCTCGCTCGCACTCTGGCATAATAACTATCGATGACGAGTCTGAGATACAATGTACAATGAGGCTAACATAACCCTTGGACTCATAAGTTGATAGCAATTCGAGGTAATTTGTATCATCTATCCGATGTACACACACACTTTCCGCATAGTAAAAGTCGTCGTATTGATGAGGCGAACTTTTTCAAATAGATATGGCGATTTCCTTTAGTACCAAGTGCCGAGCGCCTGCATATGTTTTTAACAAGTCCCCCAGCTCTGCAACACCAAAGAAGTTTGCGTTAAAAAATGAACTCAAACTTTGTTTACAAACCAAACAAAATTTTTGGTTTGTAAACAAAGTAAATTATTTACGGATTTGTTGAGATTACATACAAAACCTGTTCTCATGCAAGACTTGGGTACGATAGAAGAATTAATAAAATTAGATTAATGCCGTAGAAATAAGAAGTAAGTTTGTGTGGTGTTACTTTGGATAACAGGATACGCAATAGTGTGATTACATAACGTTGTGGATGAATGTGGTTGTAGTGATTAGAAATTAAAAAGGAAATTATGTTAATTTGGACATGTGGAGAGACAAATGACGAAAGATTGACAAAAGAAATTTTATCCAACGAATATCGGTGGAAAGGTCGGTAATGCTAGGCGGGCTTACGTCAGCAAAACAGTATTAGCGGAAGGCAAGACAAAAAGTACTCAAAACCGTACTTGTAGCGTCAAAAAGTACAGCGACTAATGAATGTTGATGAAGCGAAAGAGATTTGTTATATCAGGGACGCCATTAAGCGAAAGAGATTTGTCATCTCAGAGACACCATTTAGCTCGGACATCTTAGAGACACCATTGAACTCTACAAATCACACTATTGTTACTAGGAAGCTGCAGGCCTATCCGACGAATCATGAAATGATAAAGAGGTTGCTGTGGATACGAAAGTCGTAAGATTGACAAATTTTTCTCAGTACCGAGAGATTAACTAACCATAAACTCTCTTAAACCCTTTCTTAAAAGTACCACCTGTGATATCCGGTTCGGAATTCTATAGCGTTAGAGACACTTGGGGCTCGGTAAATCAGAGCTAAGTGAATGCAACATCAAATAATTCAAGTAGTGAAATGTATAATCTGCGGAATGCGGTCAGCTGCCCGGGATCAAGTTCCGCTTATTGCTGGTTCAGTTGGCAACGACCGAGACGCGGGAAGGGCAGTCCCATCGTAGTTAATCATAATTCCTCTCCCGCGGAACGCTAAGCGGATTGCCGGCTTAGCGCCTTGCCACAGCCATATTAACCTATTTTTTACAATGGCATAAATATTGTAGATATTTACTCGGAGGGCAAATAATACACGACAACAAAGCCGTGATCCCCAAAGGCTTTCCCAGGCGGTTTTTCGAATTCCGTGACTCAAATAATTAAGTTGGGATACGGGGGCTGGCGGGTGAAACTGTACATTGTTATTGGTGCTATAAATTACATTTTCGGTGACCGGACCGCCATTGAATTTCAAATATGAACTATTCATTGAGTTCCGCCGAATGGAGTGGAGAGTGTCCATCAAACCGGGCTCTAGAGATCCCAACACATCAAAGTTTTCAATAACCATAATCATTGCATAGTGCTGATATTGTTGTCCCTCGTCAAAGGAATATCAAACAGAAACCGGATATCTTGACGTCTGCTAGTGAAAGGTTGCTTCCACGTACGTAGAGATGATAAACACAGTCATTAAGGAGCTCCATGTAATACGTAGCAATAGCCCCAACAATGAAAAAAAACATATCTTCTTTACAGATTATTTTTGCAAAAAATGTCAGACCAATCTCAATCATGTTAATTGTGATTTTTAGGACCCACGACTGAGGCCCTAGGATCACGGACCTGGGACTAGATAGCATTTATGCTGAAAATGGCCGTTTTTGGCGCAAATAGCGTTAATGCTATCTAGTCCGGGTTGTTTGCCTTGCCGGTCCTAAAAATCAATATTAACATGATTGAGAGATTAGATCACTTTTACACTAACAATCATCTGTAAAAAAGTCTTCCCAGTGGTGGTGCAAGTGTTACTGCATGGACTTAGACTGGATTCTTCGACATTACCCCTAAATCAGGTGTTTTAAAATACATTTTACTCTATATTTGTTTATTATGTATTTTATGTATTTTCCCTATGCAACTTTTTACTCTCTAATGATTAGTAATAAAAATCTGAAAAATATTTATATTACTTTTTAATGTCCTATCTAGGGCTGTCGGTCATTATTTTTATTATTTTTAAACTTAATAGCATGAATCTTCATTTTAACTAGATATGGTTTTATTTGAGCTATATCTACTGAGTTTTGGATAGCAAAAATATATCAAAATGACTCTCACTGAATGTTTTAGTGACGTCGGTCGTCAAAATTCTATTAATAGGATTTGTATTTCTGTAATTTTAAAAATGCCTACTTTTCTTTCAACTATTCGCCCGCGCAGCGCAATAAGCCCCAAACAAATCCGTGCGCTTGGAGAACCCTTCCTTAAACGGAAACTCTACGTTTGCCTGCACGAGTGGATATCGTTTTCGTGTAGAGATGATACGTTTGCAGGCAGACACGCTCCACCACGGCACCTCTCAAGGCGAGATGCCAATCTCTACGGTGATATGTCTGCGTCAGTCTGGCGATGCAATACCTCCATCCGTCGTTAATTTACAATGTCTGTAGACTTTACTGCGGCTCCACGTAGCGAGTGTCCTGATTACGTTCTGGCAATGTTGTAGTTATCTTACAAATTATCTTACTTATTAAAAAGTTACAAAAATGTACTTAGGCGTACAGTTGACAGCTTATCAACCTAAACATCCGTGCACTCAGTTTCATTACCGGCGACTTTGCAACTAAAATGTAAAGGGCGATGTGCTGTCAACTGTACATTGATAGATAAATATTAGGGGTTAAAGTATTAAATTGCCGTTTTATTGCAATAGGTTCTTTGAATTGACATAGAATCTTCATGGTTTGAGGTTTTCGAATGAAACTTTTTTTAAATGGTTTCTATGATGTTCTTTTTTTAAAAAATGTGAAACATTTGAATATCGACTTTCAATTGTTTTTGTTATTCAATTTAGAAAATTCGAGTGAGTACTTTTTAAGTACTACGTTACGTCTACGTGGCCCGTAGATAAGGGAGGTATATAACCTTTAAGTCTACGTTACTCGTAGATAAGGGAGGTATAACCTCAGCCACAGGCAAAGCTCACTTTGAAAAGGTTCGTCTTGAACAACTGGGGACTATATAGACGCTAAACGAAAGAGAAATGCTTCCGAAACCTTCCTACACTTGCAACAGCTCTAGTCAGTGTACTATGCTCAATGTGACCGTATATTCAAAACTAAATTCACTTCCGCTGGCCATAAGCCCATCTAAGAAAATAGCTCTGGTCGCCATAGGATACCACGCGAAGGACCTATAATTATATCATACCCAAAAATGCGCTATCTTCTTTAGACCAAGGCAAAGGCCTATGTTATTAGGTTACATTAGTGTCTGCGGCACATGCAGGGCTTGGCTTCCTAGAAACATACTTATTACCTCGCCACGACCGCGACGACCTAGCAAGACATAGAAGTTTCACTTCTCTTTTCTACTGGCCAGGCTTTTCGAGAATTTTTACTCTGATATGTAATACCAAAATGACCATTCGGACCCCCTTTCCCCTTACTAAGATTTTACCGAACCCATTTTTAGCTCAATGGATGTCCTACAGCTGAGATTTTTCTCGCACAAATTGCATCGCATCGCATTTTGATCAATCCATATCATCAGCGCAACTTTCAATCTATACTTTATCGTACACACTCGGTGTAATCAAGGATCGAAAAAAGTCAGTGGAGTGTACCTTTTGGATCTTCCGTGTCCACAGACAGCCCCGCCAAGAAGTTTCATTTGCGGAATAATTCACCACCGAGACGCACATAAAAAGGACTGGGGATAATTTGTAAAGTGATGTTGTAATAGCTGCGAGGTCTTTACGTTCTCGCTGTGTACATAATTTGTGTAGAGAAACTGGTAGTTTGTGAATTAGCAGGAATTCTTCTCGGTTCTTTAAGTTTTTTTCCTAACAGGTCCTTTGTACGCTTAGACAATTGTCTTTACATAAGAAGCTTTTGCTGTTTCAGCTTGACAAAACTCACTATGGTGGTAGGGATTAGCATCGGTAAACATTTTTGTTCCTAGTAATGCCTTAGTAAGTAAACCCTAGAAAATCCTACTTATATTACTTATATAATAAAGTTTGTGAAGATGTTTGGATGTTTGTCCTCAATCACGCAGTAACGGCTGAACGGATTCGGATGAAATTTGGTATGGATGTATATTAAGTCCCGGAGAAGGACATAGGATACTTTTCATCCTGAAATTTACTCATTCCATGCGGACGAAGACGCGGGCAAAAGCTATGGTTGTCTATAGATCGAGCATGGTCATTTAATAATACATTGTTACCCTAGGAGTGAAAGTAACTCGCCTTGCTACGTTCGGGCGCAAAACCTCGTCTCGGGACTAAATCTTTCACCCGCGAGGTAAACAGTGCTTTTCTTTACGAATTTAAGGAAAGTAAAAATAAAAACATGAATTCGCTAAAATGTTCATACATCTCTGTTACACGGAAGTGCAAACAAAACTCTACAACTCGAAAAAATAAATGACAATCGGATTGCCGCCTTCCCGCCTTTTTTTTCCTCGCTGCTGGCTAGCTGAAATTTGAAAAGTTGGAACATGGTTCAACAGAAATTTGAAAAAGAACTATTTTTTTTAAATAATTTGACAGGTGTCAGTTGAAAACGATTCTCCCTAGGGCTGAAAAGTATTACTCTCAACCCGCTTGTCAGGCAACTTCAGAGCTTCTTTCCGACTATGAGTAACGAAAATAAATTTAATACATACAACATTTTATAAAGTGATCAATTTGAAACTTTGCTTGATCATTCAGAATTATATATAATACTGATTTATTTGGAATACTCTGCTGATCCACTTAGAATTCTCTTCTGCTGATCAATTTAATTATATTGCTGCTCAATTTTGTTTTGTCGATTATTACTTGCAACTCATAATACTTTTATTGCTGACAGAAAAAGCAAACAATTCCCTAACCTAACCCATCTTACCTGTTTAGAGAGGTAAAGTGGATTAGAAAATTGTCTGTTTTTCTTTGTCTCTGTGATCATTTTCTGGTGTGTGCAATAAAGAATATTTTTATCTTATATAATCTCATCTTGCCCAACTCATCGAACCTAATTATTTAAGAAGATTGAAAAGGCACAATATTATGGACCTGAGTAGCCATTAATGCTGCTAACACTTAACAGGGCTCTTCGCTGGAAGATCATACTCTGCATGTCACTATGAACAGCTGCTCATCGGCTCATAGTCCTAGGACTGATTGCAGATCTAATTATACCACAAAAAAACTAATCTGATCTTGCCTCATTGTCTACAGAGCAGCGGCGGCTGTCGGTCGGGTGGCGGCGCGCCGGGCGCGGTGACGGTCGCGAGCGCAGGCGCGGGGTGCGCGGCGCGCATGGCGAGCGCGGGCGCGCAGTACCGCGGCGGGCAGCAGTGGGCGGCGTACGCGCCGCCGCCGTGCCGCTATCCGCCGCCGCAGCCGCAGCAGTACGCGGCCGCGCCCAGCCCCTACACACCGCATCAGGTGAGCGCCAAAACACAGGCCTATGGCGTGCGGCAGATAAGAAGGCCTTGAAAGAAAGAAAGACATTTATTGGGACAAATTAATACATCACAAGAAATAAAAGGCATAACAAGAACGAGGGTGCGGAAATAGACGCGCTGCGTTGTATAAAGGCCTTATCCTCGTCCCGTCTTATCTGTGTGGGCAATGTCCTAGTACGCTTTTAATGTGAAATTGAATTGAAAGGACACCGCGTCTTTTCTGCGCCCTGGTCCTATGTCATTCATATGTGCCCCATGTCTAAATATCACCGCGCACCAATCAATAAGCCCGTATTAATCCACTGCTGGACATAGGCCTCCCCCAAAGCACGCCACTTCCTTTAGTCCGCGGCACTCCTCGTCCAGCCGCTGCCAGCAATCTGCCTCTGGTCGTTCACGATAGTAATATATTTAGTATGTAATTTGACAGTTAGACGATTGGAATAGTTCAGGATTTGATGAGCGTAGTATAGGAGCTGATGGACACGCCGTGGCGGCAGCGTATCTTGCGATGTGTTACCAAGAAATAGACCGGTGGTAGCGCTGTCGATAGAAAACTTGCCTCACGATCAAGAGGCCATAGGTTCGAACGCCATATACCTATGATTTCTAAGTTACGTACATTTGTAAACTGCTAGTAGCAATACCACTCGCTAACTGTACATGAAAACATCGTTAGGAAACCGTGAGTGCGTGAGGTGTTCACATACCTCAGCGCTTGAGAAATTGCCAATCCACTGTGGGCTCGCGTTGTGATCACTTTCTCTCAAAGAGAAGGCCTGTGCCCTACAGTGAGCGTATAGCGGTAGGCTGGACATACCTATATTATAACAAACATGAAACATAAACAAATCTTCGATTATAATAGGTATATACCTTAAGAACAGGTGTTAAAACATAACTCACAAACATTCCCATTACTAGGTTTTCGGCACAGATATAACACTCTTTTACATCTATGCACTCTACGTTACAGGCGACATTGCAACTGAAAACGGATCACTTTTGGAACATTATGCTGAGTTGGGCCCGGAGATATGGCCTGTGGTGGTCCTATTTTGGGGCTTCAATACTTATAACCTCCCAACCTTTTGGCAACCTTTTTACAGATTTGTCTTTCTTATTTTTCTCCCTTCCTATTTTATTATTGTTTGTTTTCGTGTTGTACCTATTTCTACTGTCACGTTTAGTGTTAAATTTTGTGTTTTGTTTGTTATGATGATTTTGTGTTTTTTGAGTATATAGTCGTCAAATAAATGAATTTTCTTTATTTCTTTCTTCTTTCTTCAAAACGTATAGGTCGACTATACCAGTAGCTGGCGTGTAAGACCGCAGTGCACCGTTCAAAGCGTTGAACTTATCTGCGTCGTGCATTTTTCGCGGTCGAAGACGCGGCCACTATAAATAAATTGCCTTTGTAAGATGGCGCCGTGTCTATTACTCGGGATAATGAGATCGACGACAGTTTACTGCCAGATTTACGAGCCTCGTTTCCGATGTCCAGTGTGACGCCATGAAGTGAGCGCAACTCAGACAGAAGTTTTTGAGCGCTCTTGTTTTCCTGTGCTTTCATAGGCATTGCGCAATATCTGATTGAACACAGATTAGACCCCAGTTTCTGTGGTTACCGATACTTAAGTATATCGTAACCCACGACGTTAGGCATGCGTATCACGGGATCTACGTATGCACTAACGCTTTGTAGGTTTTTAGGGTTCCGTAGTCCGATAAGAAACCATTATAGTTTCGCCATGTCAGTCTGTCTGTCTGTCTGTCCGTCCGCGGCCTGGCGCAAAGACCGGTGGTACTAGAAAGCTGTATTTTGGTACGTGTATACATACTTATCACGCCGACAAAGTAAAAGAATAAAATGTTGGAAAAATTTTTTTTTTACTTTACCCATTTCCCACTTGAAAAATGGGGATGATATTTTTTTTCTCGTCTCGTATGTGGGGTATCGTTAGATTGGTTGTTGAAAAATATTGTGGGTGTAGGAAGACCATTTTTAGATTTAAGGTTCCGTTTGCGAAATATTAAGCTTTAAACCGCAAACTTTTATCCGAGTAGGGCTCCCTCACGTGAAACGTGAAAAAATTCAGAGTAGTATATATAACGCTAGCACATATAATGAACTTAAAAGGAAAAGTATCACGGCTAAGTTGGCTTTACTAGTTAACGAGTAATAGGCAACCAACTTATAAAAGTAATATTTCGTAGAAAATCCATTAAAAATTACTTCGTTGAAGTTATTACTTCTGTAAAGCAGATAAAACCCCTTTTTCTACGGAACTCTACATTGCGCGTGGCACTCGGTCGGTTTTTGTTTATTAAAATTATTAACTTCACTATCACAGTATTCAGTATCATACTTTTTTATAACATAACATAAACTCACGCCTGTAGACTGCCACTTGCTACGATCCTGACAGATCACTTTCGTTTCCTCAACATTAATACTGTTTTATCTGGTGGATAATACACATACAGTGAAATCAGTAAAGTAGCATAATGGCGTGCTATGGCCTTCTTGGAAACTATTGTAAAATACTTGAAGCAAGCCGGTAGACGTCGGGTGTGTGACAGCTCTTTATTGCTTTCTATTATTTGCCAAGCGAAACATGTCCACTCTCGGATGTTTCTCAGTCATGACGTTAACTACCCAGTGGCGTGATTTTTCCATGAACAGCCGATTAGATGAAAGCTATCAAATCTCAAAAGCTGACCGTAATAAGGTCCCAGTACAACTTGACTATGGTAAATTTATAGGAATTAGATATTCGACGATCTCTTGTGTCAGGGAGAGTCGATTTTTACATGAATGACATACGTCTGAAATACTATTCGAATCTCCTTTCTTTGTGTAGCAATGCAACCGTCTTTCTGATCGCATTGTTATTGTGCGAGAGAGTCTGAATCAACCCGATAGGTACACAAAATATTGTGCCAATACTAACGTGTTTGTGTACATCTATCAAACACACAGCAGTTCACAGTACAATTAACAGGTAGAATCGGGATCAATACAGATATAATAACCTGTCACGGTTACCAGCCTCCGATCACTCGGGTAATCCCTGGATTACTCGACCACGATTCAGATTGGATACAATCAGTATTCAGTAATCCACCTACCCGTATCTTGCCACCGTATGATACAAATCGCGTAATTGAATGACTGAACACTGATTAACCCGTTAGCAAAAAGTCTACATTTGCATAATACTTAATTATATTTAATGAGAAGCAAATTGAGTCAAAGATTAGCACTTCGCCGTGCTATCTAAAATGTATCTGGAGTATAATTTTCGCTCGCCGATTTAATAGCCGGCCACACAAATAATAAACCGTAACCGATGGTATCGCTTCCAACGAGCCTACTTTACATGCATAGTGATTATTCGCGCGGTAAGCAGCCGGTGGGGGCCACAGCCTGAGAGGTGAAGGCGACACCAACACTTGCTCCAATATTCACGTTTTGCTAAAGTATTGAGGAAATCCCGGTCAGTTTGTGGTCGTGCTTTGACCTTTAACGACGGAAACAGTTGCAAATACTTTACTCTAAAGACACTCCACGTTTGTTTTTCTGGCCCGGGTCTTATGCGGCACCCTGCAGCCTGCCAACCTCGCCGGAAACCGCCGGATAATTAACCAAGGACTTGGCGCGTCGTCACCATCTCCATCAATTTACAGCACGCCCGCTCGTTATGCAAACAATATTAGGAACGTGATTAATGCTTTCTTCGAGAACTTAAGCAGCGGCACCGAATCATGATTTGCATTTAAGTAGCTAATGAACAAGTTGCTCTGGGGTAGATGATAATCCACTCCGCAAACATGTGTGTACGGACCGCAAATGTCAAAGTTCAATTACAGTTTTTGGGGCGCCCGCCCACGTAGCAAAATCTGAAGCACGGTATGTTAAAGTTTAATTAGCGTTTCAGGCGGCAAAAACCTGAATGCATTCATTGAATTTCGTTCAAGAATGTTCAGACACAAACCATATGGCGGTATTTGTGACTCTACATAGTAGATCTACCATGTAGAGCCACCATATCGTGCGAGAATGAAGGCATAACCATTGAAAATTATTAATGAACTACAAGCGTGATTATAGAGACAGCCGATTGTATCTGTGTGAAACAGTAACAGCTATTAGCACAATTTTTACTGGCACTTAGATTTAATTTGTCGGTTTTGTGGGCGCAACAGCGATGTTTCAAGACGCCGAGTAAATCACAGAAATGTTGGCTCGAATGCGAATAGTGCAGCGAGCTGTTGTTGCCTCTGCTTCTTTTATTGCACCCGATGTTGGCAACCTATCTCCGCGGCCAATAAACCCTGACGCAGTGACTTCTGTGTTAGAAACACAGAGATCCAAAAAGACATAGACCTTGAGCAACTATTTCGAAGTACTTACCACAGCGTGGTTAGCAAAAGTGCTACAAATTGTGAAATTCCGCAGAGCAATAGAGATTTGTTTCGCAGTAAAATTAAAGGGTGGGTCGGTGTGTGCGGAGTGTCGCATTTGTTTACGAGGCGCGAGCGACGCAGGCCACATGTCGCCCTGGGCCTTGTTCGCAGCGCCTTCCTCCACCCTCCCTTCCGCAAGAATCTCGTAAAAGGAATTTCTTCGCGCCCTTATCGCTTTTTGAAATAAAACGAAGCGCCTTGCGTCGTACGTGTTTTTATTACAGCGCGTCTCCTTCGGGATTTATCTCATGGCCTCCGCCGCCGCCTCCTCTGAACTCTTTTACATTCAAGTAATAGCTGGAAGTATCTCGCTTATGCGATTTGCTCCGCTGCCTGTACATTTTTTATCTCGTGGACATAATTTGGCGTAGGTAAGCTGCGACTTTTCCAATCGCTTTCATTCGTTTGCTCACGGCTCCTCTTGATTTTACGGGGAGCCTTCCCGGGTCCCGATAAGGTTTATTCGAAAAGTTGTATTTCTCGTGCCTCGAATAGATTTTGTTTGTACAAAGATAAAGTCTCTTTCTTCTATTAATATCCATAACTGTTGAGATAGCCGCAACCTGTCTTCTATTAATATTTTATTCAAGAGAATCGTCATTTTTGTTCTGAAATATTAGCTTCCCAATAAAATGTGCACTTCTTACTAATGCGTATGAACCTAATGCATAAACCATATTTGGTTTACATAATGATATCTTCGTCTTCTGCTGTTATAGCCATCAATTTAAAATGTTTGTTATTCCATTTAGGTTTTTTGTAGGGTTACCCCGTGTTGCTTCAGTCAGATACAATAATAGAAAGGGTACCTTACACAGCAGTCAGCACAGCCGATACGTTTTACTCCATTAAAATAAACAATATCGCCGTGTTTATGGTTATTTTTATACTGCCCTCATAACAACGGTATTAGATGAATTTTATAGATTTGCCGAGCAAGAAAAATGGCGCCTCAGATTTATATAGGAATTGATGGTAGATATGCCTTTTATTACCATTTTAAGCTTTAGTGAAACGAGTCGTAAAAGTTTATTAAAGTACATATATTAGTCAGATTATTTACAAGAAAGTATGGCATTATACTAAAAACTTACAAATCGGCAACGTCCGGAAAAAGGACGGTAATGACTTTTTTCCTAAATCCTCGTCGAAGCGGGATTCGAATTCGCCCCTCTACCATGCCAGCGCTCTTAGTAACTAAGCCAACCAACTATCTACAAAGTTTTCTTTTTAACGTGTACCGCTTCACTATGCATACCTACTTTGCAGACCATGTTAATTAAGGAATGTTAAAATTTTATGCATCTACAGATTTTGATGCTATAATAATATAGTGACGTGTTTTAAAAAATGCCCATCTAATCTCAAAAATAATGACGACATAAAAAAGCTCTCCAATCCTTGGATTGGACATGGCACGTGGCTCGTAAAAGTTTTAAAACGTTCCATGAGATTTGACACACAAATCAATATGGTGGGGTCCCGAGAGGTGCTGATTAATGATAAGAATATGTCAGCTGTCACAACTCGGCTGCTTGTTTGGCCCGCCCGACGTACGTCGTACCCGCGCTGCGTGCCAGCCCTAAGTAAAGGTTAAAATTTTGGTAAAGGGACAACACAATACCTTTCACGCAAGAAGTGGATACCCAATGGGGGACATTTATCATTTCTAAATATAATTGTAAGCCCGGACGTCTACACGCAGGCACGTAGGTAACTGCGTACGATTTGAATATAAAACAAAATTCGATTTTGAATAATGAATTATTTTTCGTTACGCTTTCCGATCCTCCTAGGTTGCCTACTTAACCCTCTTGGCGGGTGGGCTCATTTTCTTACGCCAAGAATTATGCTGATGTATTTAGATGTATGCGTCAGGAGGGAAAAAATTGGTAGTCAGATGAAATTACCACATTTATTTTGTACGGTTTCACGAGGCTCTACATTAGGGGATAGGTAGGTGCTTTTTCAACGCCAAAAAGGGTAAATCCGCTTTGAATATGAAAACAGCTGCCTATGAGGCAGGAGGTCTGATGAAAGAGCATTAACTTAATTAAATTGTTATTCGTTCCGTCACTTTCGAGTGCGAAATATTCAGGAAATTCAGCGGTATTAATCGCGGAAACTCGAAGACAATGATCTCAACGATAGCGAAACCTCTGTTTATCATTTGGCTTTTTATTTTGTCTTTCTTCCTGTGTTAATTAAATCTCCATGTCCACAACAGACGCCCATAGAAATGTAGACGTCCTACATTTCAGGACAATGACTCGAGAAAATGGTTCGCATTTTTTCTTTAGAACACTATTCATATCCACCCTTGAGTTGATTAATTTTAATAAGTCATTTCCTCAGTGGTGCCGTGTTGACTTAGTATGATCAGTTTATTTTAGTGTAAAGAGGCATGACGGCGCACATGTGCTGTCGACCCTCGCGCGGGGTAAAGGTATAAATAAACAAGGTCTTGCTGATATCTCTCATCCAAGGAATCAGATTTATTTATTAAACCTTTCTCGAGGTTGGTTCCATCAATTTTGATGAGCATCGCTCAACTCCACACTTTAATTCGGCGAGGAACGCTATAAGAGCTTCGCATAGCGTCGTACAGTCGAGAGCATATCAACCTTTACATACGTGCACAGTAATCAGTTACGATAAGGATGTCTTTGCAATAATAATGTAAAGGTTCCCTGGGGTCTACTGTACCACTCTGGTATCTCGAAAGCCGCAAAAAAACAATACCGATACTTTTTTACCCGACTACAAAGGGTTCTTTATTTCGCTCGTACGTACGAGTATATATTGTTTCTTAATGACCGCACGCAGAGAAAATGGCTGGACCGGTTTTGACAAATGTGGTGTCAAGGTGAAAGATATTGATGATGTATTATTATATTACGTCACGAAAAACAAAATGGCGGCGGTCACCAGTCATATTATTAGAAAAGGTTTCAAATAAAAAAATAATATATAAAACAAAAAGCCCGACTGCTAAAAGCCTTAAACAAGGCTTTAGTGAGTCCATTCAATTTAAAACTTCAGCAGCTACCAGAAATTCAACGGTACCGCCTGCTCAGGTTTAAAATTGAAGAAGACTGTTAAACATTGGTTAGATTTTTATCAGTTGGCTTTTTTATAATAAGTAGTTTTTTCATGTGGAGAAGAATTTCTTATGCCCGCGAAACTTGTTTAATATTGTGAACTACGGGTCGGGTCCTTTCCCGCAAAAAGGCGCTTTTTCTTCCCGGGCTGCGGACGCGGAGGGCTGTTTTTTGTTGAATTATGTTAATGTCCGAGTGACGTGGACAGGGCCGCTACCGATATTTGAATACGCCCGTTTGGCAGCGAGCAATGTATACGACTTTACCCGGTGGCAGTTCGACCCGAAAGGAACCAAGGGTGGCAATACTGGCAATATTTTGTCCTACTGTCTAATCGGTCCGCTGTCTTTTTATTTACTAACGAAGAAGCCACTGTTTAAGATTACTACAATTTGTTTATCTATACAGCCCTCGATTTTATTTACGAGCTAATCTAATTTTAACTCGGATTTGTAAGCCGATTGCTTCTATATTATACTCTTAATTACATTTTCCCTCCTAAAATGGTTCTCGTCTTAATCATGAAATGGGTCAATAGCAACAATTAGCAATCAAATGGAAAGAAGGAGAGGACTGAATGCGATAGGTAATTAATTTTGCCGATCCATTAGGGGCGATACTGGCAATTTCTCAGCCCAATTATCTTGTATCAATCAAATTAATTCTCTCGTACTTTGTCTTGTGTTTATTCACCGTTCCATACCTGCCTTTAACGTTTCTTGGTATAGCGTACAGTCGGCAACATATCAACCTTTACATGCGTGCACTTTATTCACTTAAGTTACGGGCGACTTTGCAACTAAAATGCGATTGTCGGGCTGCTGACGACTATACATCTGAATGGTTTATCGATCCTCACCTAATCGTGCAGCAATATTATTAAAAGACCATGTCTCCTCGTGCGAACACGATTTCTCATTTAATTACAGTGAGCCCCATAACGTTGTTAAAAAATTCAAATTATTGGATCTTAAAAAAACCGAGGAGTTGTGGGGTATGTCAGTAAAAATTGTTAGTTCAGTGATGCATATCCTATCTTTGACGTTAGCAAAAATTTTCAATAAATGTGTAGATGGGGGAGGGAGTATTTCCGGACCTCATGAAATATAGTCACCTTTATCTATATAGCGTTTATATAAAAGCGGTGATAAACACGATCCAACCAATTTTGGACCCGTCTCAGTGCTACCAGTATTAAGTAAAATATTTGAGAAGATTATCTTAGATCAATTACTTACGTACAGACATAAGCAGCCTGCAGGGCACAGGCGTTCTCTCAAGGAGAGAGTATGGGCTTAATCACCACGCGTGTCCACCGAGGATTGGCCATTTCAAGCGCTGAGGTATGTGAATAGCTCAGATACGCAGATTTCCTCACGATGTTTTCCGTCACCGTTAGCGAGTGGTATTGCTACTATAACTTCACAAATGTGCATAACTTAGAAAACAAAGTCATAGGTACATGCCCGCACAGGGAATTGAAACTGGGTCTCTTGCTTCCGAGTCCAATTTTCTACCCACTAGGCTACCACCGCTCTCAATTACTTATTCATTTATACTTTTTTTGCACTTTAAAAAAATCGTACGATGCGGCGGACTTACGTAGGTATTTCAATAATTACCAACGCCTTCATAGTCAGCAATTCGGTTTTACTAAAGGGCGGAATGCAACAGACGCCGGAGTCATATTACTTTAACACATTTTCAGCGCGTGGGAGGATCACAAGGATGATTTTGTATATTTTGTGGTTTATTAAAAGCATTTGATTGTGTAGACCATGAAACGCTACTCTTAAAGTTAAAACACTACGGAATAAAGGGTGCAGGTTTAGATCTTTTAAGATCGACCGTATTTAGAAGGAAGGGTTCAAAAAGCAGACGTAAATCGTATTAAATTCTTGGGTTCACTTGTAAAAATAGGAGTCCTGCGGGACTCTTATGTAGGATCTATCTTATGGCCGTTCCCATAGAACAATTTTTTTTTTGTTCTGTGGCCGTTCATTTTCCTAGTCTATGTAAATAATTTACCGTTTATGGTACACACATGTCTGATAGTGTTATTTGCTAATGACACGTCACTTATTTTTAAAATAAGGAGACAAGAAAATAATCTTGAAAAAATAAAATTTTCATCGCAAATAATGCTCTCTCGGAAATAGTAGATCGGTTCACAACAAATAATCTGCTACTAAATTCCAAAAAGACAAAATATATGAAGAAAATTTACCTTACCTAACGTAAGATTAGTTGAGAAAAATATAGTAATTGGAAATGAAAAACTAGAATTTGTAGAAAATTTTGTATTTCTGGGCATCACAATCGATGTAAAACTACAATGTGGTCCACATATTGTAAAATTAGCACGCAGACTTAGCTCTGCAGCATATGCTCGGAAAAGAATTAGGGAACTCACTGACGTTGCAACTGCTAGGCTTGTTGGTTTTAGTTACTTCCATAGTGTTATTTCCTACGGCATACTACTACGCGGCCGGGCAGCAGACATGGAGACTATCTTCATCTTGCAGAAGAGAGCCATCCGATTTATTTACAAGTTAGGTAGTAGGGATTTGCTAAAAGATTTCTTTAAAGAAACTAACATCTTAACCGTTGCAAGTCAATACATTTATGAAAATATTATTTACGTTAGAAAAATATCAGACTTCGAAAATGTTGGTGGGCATCATAATGTTAATACTAAAAATAAACACAAATTATAATTTCCACGATTTAGACTTGCAAAAGTTAATACATCCTTTATGGGGCACTGTATAAGGTTCTACAACAAGATTCTTCAAGATATACTCGTATTAGTTACCCCCAACGCGGTTTAAAAAATGTGTCAAGCACACTATGTGCAAAAAAAGCTTACTATAGCATCAGGGATTATTTAGAAGACAAAGATGTTTGGCATTAAACAGTAGATTAATATTAATTACAGGACGGTTGTGACTAGTGTTCGACACATTCATGACTAATATTTTAAGTTAAAACGTGTTTTGAAAAGAATAAACCTGAAGTTTATTTTTAACAATTTCTTCACCACATAATCTATTGATTCAAAGTTTAGTTGCCACAATCATAATTGTGAAACTAACAACTTTGGCGTTCTGTAAACATTCTGTTTTTATAACAAATAAAAATATTTGAATTGAATTGAATTGATGATTATCAACACCGAGGTCTCTAAAATTTCAAAGGCATGTAGAGTACAAAGACAAATTAATTAAGCAAAGCATCAGGGATTATTTAGAAGACAAAGATGTTTGGCATTAAACAGTAGATTAATATTAATTACAGGACGGTTGTGACTAGTGTTCGACACATTCATGACTAATATTTTAAGTTAAAACGTATTTTGAAAAGAATAAACCTGAAGTTTATTTCTAACAATTTCTTCACCACATAATCTATTGATTCAAAGTTCAGTTGCCACAATCATAATTGTGAAACTAACAACTTTGGCGTTCTGTAAACATTCTGTTTTTATAATAAATAAAAATATTTTAATTTAATTGAATTGAATTGATGATTATCAACACCGAGGTCTCTAAAATTTCAAAGGCATGTAGAGTACAAAGACAAATTAATTAAGCAATTTGAACTGGCACCTTAAATTTTAAAGCTCGAATTCATGTCAGTCATAAAATTGTTACATTTCGCTTCCCATGGAAATACGACGTCCCGATTTGAGTCTTCAAGACATTGCTTAATGAGTTGGTCATTTTGTTTTAACTTGACAGATTAATGGGAGTCTGATTTAGGTAGGCTAAACTAAAGGTAAGCTTTAGAAGTGCAGTTAACGAAAGATAATAGAAGACGCCCGACTAGCCACTGCATGTGTAGAGAGTACATGAAACTATAGAAAGTCGCCTGAAAAATTACAAATGAAATATCCTTTCGTGATATTTTCGAGATCCAATGCCATTCCGAACTCCGGAACGAACATAATCTACTAATCCGTAGGTAAAATGCTTTAAAGCATTTTTTGTAGGTCTTCGAAATTGAAGCGAGAATAGAATAAAACATATAAAAGGTCTAGCAAATGTCTAACAATGGTTTTAATCTAGCGAATCTAGAGGATTTGTGTTATAAGTTTTTTTATGCAACCTATATACGTCCCACTGCAGGGCACAGGCCTTCTCAGAGAGAGAGTGCTTAGTTACCACGCGTGCCCACCGCGGATTTGCAATTTCAAACGCTGAGCTGAGGTATGCGAACACCTGACCCTCAGGTTTCCTCATGTTGTTTTCCTTCAAAGTTAGCGAGTGGTGATAACTTCACAAATTCAATGTAAGTAACTTAGAAAACGAAGTCATTGGTACATGCCGAGATTGGACCCCACAACCTCCCGAATGAGAAGCCGGCGTTCTACCGCTCCGCTACCACCGCTCATTATAAGCATAAGTAGTAAGTACTTGGTGTAATAAGATACTCCCATAGCTATCAAAAAATGGGTTCAGGCTACCTGGTAAGTACGAACAATTTTTACAACGGGGAAAATACTATCAGATGTTCCATACATTTAAATTAGTGGTATCTTTAGCATTTGTGGGACGGCAGTTTTTTATTTTGCTATTTTGATAAGGTGATTTTGGTGTACCCTTTCCCGGGTATTACTGTCATTAAAGACAGTCGACAAATAAAATGGCAAATCTAGAACGAAGGTAGTTCCAAATTTTCGCGCATGAAAACCCTATGAGGAGCAGAGGATTATATTCACAAATTGAATCGGTGACCGCTGATGCTAGGTGCAGACCAACCGAGCGAAGGAACGAAAATCAATAAATCAGTGTAGACTACAACGAAAGCAAGCGAATTTCAATGACCTCCATAGTATATGTACTCTGTTAATTAAGGACCAAATTGAAAAGACTTTCGGTCTTATTTATAAAAACTCGATTCCTTAAAACACTACAAAAACGCCGATTAAAATAGTCTGTGACGGACATCTTACAGGGAAATTATGTAGCCACAGATTAAATAAACAGAGTTTTAGATTGGTTTTAGAGGAATTATATTTTTATAAATAAGGCCGTTTAACTCTAAGAGACTCAGAGACAGTTTAAATAATCTGTGGGTACTTCTTTCTCCTTAACACAGACTATTTAAACTGCCTCTGGGGAGTGCTTCAAGGAATCGTGTAAAAATAAATGAGACCGTAGGTTTCGAGTTTTTTTGTCCCATGTTTCTCCAATACCGTCTAGAACTTAAAATTGACACATTTTTAGCGTTTTTTATCCGCTCGACGAGTACGCATTCGTTCGGTTGCTACGTAACGCGTAAGTAGCATAAAACAAATTGCACTCGATGCTAGGACAGTCTGCAATTGATTTATCATTAAATCGCACTGGATCCGTGGATTGTAACAAATTTACGTGTAATGCAATAACGGATGATCAATCAAAATTACCACGCTTCGGAATTCTCTGCAATTTACAGTATTCTCTCCATGAACGCTTTGATGACTTGATCACAAACCGACAGGTTTTCAGCGTGAATTCGAATAGCCAAAAATTTTCTGCTAAAAATCTACATTGACTAAGAAAAAGCGTCCATTAGGTATGCACCGCGATAAGTTAAATCACCAAGTACGTTTTTAAATCACCCACGAATTCGATGCGTTTCGGCGCATTTCAGCTCGACTTTGCTCACACAGACGCCAGGCTAACTTCGCAGAATTTGTTCGCGGAACGTTTCAATTTTTCGGCTTTTAGGTAATTTAAGAATAATAAATAACGGCAACAGACTTGCGTCGCCACTCATGACACACACATGTGCACAGAACATTCGTCAATACACCGGAAGTTCAGTGAGTCAGTGTCGCTATTTACCTCTACGTTTCTGAAAACGTTGTCCGATCTCCCGCAAGTTAAATCAATTTAACTTTAACAGAACGGATGTGGGTGATTTTTCTACGGTAGGGACATAGGGCAGGCATACACACCACACTGATTCGTTCTGACTACCACGTTAATAAAGTCCGAAATTCAAAGCCATTAGCGGCACCCAAACCATTGTATACATTGTAGGTTGGTTTATGTGTAGTGGCATTTTGCTTTCAAGACAAGTACCTAGCTACTACTACTAACACTTTTTTTTTACTTAGCCTCTATGTTTGTGTCCCACTGCTGGGCAAAGATATCCCACAATTCATTCCAAAGTTTTGGGTCCTGGGCCACCTCAGACCACTCCGGCAGATAATGGTCGAGATCGTCTCTCCACCGTCTCCTAAGCCAGCCTCGTTTTCGATGCCGTCTTGTGGCACCCCCTCGGTGGCTACTACTACTAATATTTATTTATTTATTGGTACTTTTATTGCACTTACATTAGAAAATCATGCAATGAGTTTTTTCTCAGATTTATATTCAAAATAAGTGTAAATGAACATGAACATGAACATTTACATACAGGCACATACATTGCTTCTGGCCCTACACTAGGATACCCTGTGTCGAGGGAACCAGAAACAACGACATCACAAACATGTAAACATCCAAGACCTGGTTTTTTTTTCCCCAGCCGGGGTTCGAACCCGGGACCTCTCGCGTGGTATGCAGATGCACTACCGCTACGCCACGAGGTCGTCATAGTCTAATTAAATTGGCGCCCTACCCTGTCCTGCTTAAAACAATGTTTATTCTACTAATCACATATGGTTATTAACGTTATCTATCAGACAGCGCCGCTGCAGCTCTGAAAACCCCTGAGAAAACATAAATAAAAAATGTTTAAATGAACAAAAAAGTCTCTAAAGTCTAAAGTAAAACAAAAGTTGTCGTAAATGACTAACTCAATTTGACATTAGACATTAGAGGAAAACTAATTCCAGTGGGTACCCAGTTTCTATAATTGAAAGACTCACATAATATGTCACTCTGGCGCCCACAGTGGAGCTTTATTTATTCGTAAGTCGAGTCAATAGACCCGTGCTGGGCTGAGTTTCATGAAAGTACAATTCGTAGTTTATTATAAAAAAATCGTATAGCATAGCAGTCTGCCTACTTGTTAATCTGTGGGTTATTCGACTTTGCAATGTACATCAAATTGTGATAGTAAACCATGAATTGTAGTTCTATGAAACAGGCCCCTGGATGTCCGACGCAAGAGGTCGACTGTCAAACGTCAATCCTCGTTAATGTCTCGGACTTTCAGAGAGACGGAATCTCCCAAGTTGCCTGTCGCCATGTGACGCACCCGCCACGCACGCGCTGGGGTATCGAGCCGGGACCAACTGTTGAGTGCTTCCGACGACCCCCTCACCCCCGCTCTTACGCGGTGACGTCACCGACACTCGCGTGTTGCTTTGGCCAAGCTTGAACTATCTGTGGAATCACAAGAAACATGAAACCGGTCAGCGTAAAAGTCTATAGATTGTGTTAAAATACTGACGCCCAAAAGCTACGCGTATCGGACACCAGAACAATCTGCTCTATCCTTAAAATTTAGCTGAGAAATCAATATAAAAATTAAAAAAATACAATACTAATTAATGTTAGCATGCAATGGACGCATAACTTGCAGCATTTTATTGTACGGAACGTTAATATGATCAGCGCAACGCTTGTTTTTGGTTTGTACATTAGGCAAAAATTATGCAATAAAAAATGCGATTTTGAACCTTAATATTGCCTAAGAAGCTCCTAAGCCCTTGATATCCAAGTTCCTAACCTTCCTAACGCTCCTAGGTTTTTAGGCAATAACGAGCGAAGTGCATTGTCTAAACAGTATTTTAAAAACCTCTTTAGAGGCTAAAAATTCTACCTATGCCGGGACTTGAACCCGCGACCTCTGGCTCTCCATGCCAGCGCTCTCCCAACTGACCTAATGGGCAAGTGCAACCATCGATGAAATTTCGAGCCTCTTTACAAACTTCTCTGTAGGTATTACATACAGGCAGCAACATCTGACCGAAGCGATTTACATCACTTGCAGCCACGAGTAACCCACTTTGCAGTTAGATTTTTACATTGGAATGATATCGCTGTACCTGCATGATTAGGTTTAGGTTTTGAGTATTTATTTCCCATAAGAACGAATTACATTTCATTCACTTAAAATGAGAAAACCAGAACTATAATCTAATGAAATATAAACGTGAACATGCAACACCTCACACCAATTTCACTTATTAGATTGTAACAAACGCTTAAATTCAAAATTTTATATTTATCTTTGATGTGGCATCTTAATCGGAACTTAAATTTTGGAAGTGAATCTGAATTTTTTATATCTTTCGGTAGTTTGTTAAACAATTGTGCTCCCTCAAACAGTATTGACCTTTTTCCGTATTGGGTTCGTGGTGCAAGTAGTTGTAAGTGATTTTTAGTGCGAGTCTGATATCTGTGGTGCTTTGCCTTGAACTCTATATTAGATTGGATAAGTTTGTGTGTAATTTTATAAATAAGGAGACATGTTTGATAGATATATAATTGCCTAATGTTCATAAGTTTTGTTTCTAGGTATATAGTTCGTGTAGGTGTAAGAAAATCGTAACAGAAAAGTACCTTAATAAGTTTATTTTGAGCTATTTGTAAATCATGTATATGTGTGCCTGCCGCTGAGCCCCATATCTCTATTAGATACTCAATATGGGGTTTCACCAGGGAATTATAGATGGTATATCGGACGCGAGTTGGTAAGCAACCAGTTACACCATGCAGCAAGCCGCAGAGTGATTTGAGTTTTAGTATAATTCTCTCAATTTGCGCCTTCCACGTGAGTTTAGAGTCCAAGAGCAGACCAAGATATTTCTCCTGATTCGATTTGCCTAAGACGTCACCATCTATCAACAACGGTTCATGATCGGGAATTTTCTTGTTTTTGGCTGAAAAAATCATATAGGAGGTTTTGGATGAGTTAATTGTCAGAAGATTGCTTTTAAACCATTCTGATAGTTTATTTAGATCGGCTTGTGCTCCCTTAATCAGTTTGTTGATATTTTGACCATAGTAAAACAGACACGTATCGTCCGCGTACAATATGATTGAGCCATGGAGTTCCACCTCAGAGATATTGTTAACATAGATTAGGAAGAGGAGCGGCCCTAGTATTGATCTTGAGGGACACCACAAATAATGTTTTGAGGATCACTTTCAAAGTTTCCTATCTTCACTTTTTGTTGTCTGTTTGTCAGGTACGAGTCGAATATTTGTTAAGCTTTTCCGGTGACACCTATATTCTTTAATTTTTCTAGTAGTAATTTGTGGCTTACTGTATCGAATGCCTTTTTTAGATCGATAAAAATACCTAATACTATGCTCTTCTTATCTATGTTTATTCTGATGTTCGTTACCAGATCTACTGTGGCTGACAGAGTATTTGATTTTGGTCGGAAGCCATAGGTATTGGCGCTTAAACAAGACATTATTCGCAGATAAATGTGATTCTAGTCGATTGTGTAACACTTTTTCTAGTATTTTGGAAATGATTATATATATATTGCACTAACCCATGCTGAGAACAATTTTAAAAACATATTTAATTTGACATTTGCAAAAATCGGTTCAATCATGTGACACAATCTACTCGGTCATAAGGAAAAATAACAGGCGCAAAAAATTATCAGTTTAATAACTTATGTAATTTCTATTAGATCACATACGCCACTTTTAAATTATTTTTTTTGTCTTCTTCAGACTCATTATGTTTTAGTGCCCAAAAACCACCCTGACTCTCAACCCACTTAATTTATGTAATTATTGTGACATATTTGTATGTATTTAAGCCATATAAGTGTTGCATAAGTAGTATTTTTCTGTAAAATATCCGTAATAAATTAATAAAAGACCTTAAGTGACATTTAAGCTGCGCCTACGTAAATCGCGAGCTCCAAAGTCGCCCCTGCCCCTATAAGGTCTGAAGGGTACTCCAGACGAGTAGAGAGGTTTCTTTATCATAGCTTATGGGGCGATAAGCGGAAATTCAATTTCATTAGCGAAGGGAAAGGTTTAGACCAGCAAAGACGGCGAGTTTTACTCGAATTGATAACGTCAGCAGAATTTAGTTAGTCTTCAAAATATATGAAATGAAAATTTCAAATTTCTTTTGAAGCTCTGCTGTAACCGTTCAGGGAAATTAGCAAAACTAGTTACAGAGACCACTAATTTATCCAGTTTTTTTATGTACGAGTAGGTGATAGCAATTTTTAGTTGAGAACAAAATTCATTCTCGCTGGCTCAGGGACCGAAAATGGATCTTGATTAGATTAGATTAGATTACTGTTTATTGCACACGATATTATAAAAGTACAAGAAAAATCTTAAATATTTAAGTTAGGGGCAGTATTACGTAATACGTAAGCAGATTTATTACAATTATGCACCCCCCCCTCCCTTCGTCAGTAAAAGTAAGCAAAGCTCTTGCCCCCCCGTCCCATGCTTACGTAAACATGGGTATATGCATCATCATCATCATCATCAGCCTATGCTTGTCCACTGCTGGACATAGGCCTCTCCTATAAGCACGCCACTGAGCACGGTCCTCGGCTACTCTCATCCAACTCTTGCCAGCCGCCCTGCGAAGATCATCGCTCCACCGAGTCTGAAAACGTCCCACACTACGTTTACCGATCCGCGGTCTCCACTCGAGAACTCGTCTACCCCATCGGTTATCAGTTCTTCGGATAATATGGCCGGCCCACTGCCACTTCAGCATGCTAATTCGGTGGGCTATGTCGGTGACTTTGGTTCTCTGTCGGATCACCTCGTTTCGAATTCGATCTTTCATACGCTGCCCAGCCCAGCTGTATTCTTCTATTGGCCTCTTTCTCGAAGTTCTTTTTACCTAACTGCATGGTTTGCCCGAGGTAAACATACTCCTTAACAACTTCGAGAATACTGCCTTGAACTGCAATTGACTCCGGACTTATGTGTTCATTGAACATAACCTTGGTTGGGAAGAATCAGCTAGGCCACTCAGCATAGGCCAATATGTATATTTTTTATGTATTCTGGTTTTTTATTTATTCATGAGCAGCAGTTATGAGTTTACAAATAAGAAATAGGCAGAATAGAGGACTTCAACGCACATAATAACTTTAACATAATTTTTCACACAATTAACATAATTTTTGGTAAAACTTGGATTTGTCTATCCCCCGCCCCCATGTCCTCAAAAATAAGCAAAGCAAAGACCATCCTGCTCCCTGTAGTGCTTACGTAATACTTGAATGGCCCCTTACATAGTATACAACTGGCGGTCTTATCGCTAAAAGTTATCTCTTCCAGACAACCTTCGGATGGATAGGACTGAAAGATGAAGAGTAGGTAGGTGTACAAAAATTTTATAATGATGTAGGTACATAGACAAAAATACTTACATTAATAAAAATACTTAAAACTTAACAATAAATTCATAATAAATATTTGCATACATACTAGCTAGACATATATTTAAAAAAATACATATAGATAAATATATACATACATGCCTTAGAAAACAGACAACAGTGATTGTTATTATGAGACAGAGATACATGCGACAAGAGCAACCGTAAGTACTACGTATCTTTAGTGGTAGTCTACATCCGTAGATCCTTGACCACGGCAAACAAAATACGCCATCTTTCTCTGTATTGCGCTACCTCCCTCCAAGAACAAAATAGACCTATCTGCAAAAATTTAAGTAGGTGCAAGGAAGTAAGAATAAAAAAAAACTAAAATAACAGCCCCAACATTTTTTTATATAAAAAAATTTCATAAAAACATTAACAATAATTAGTAAAGTTTGACAAGAAATATTTTTTTGGGGCCGTCGACTATATACATTCATGCTAGGTATTATAAGGTGCGTGTGATAACTATGTAAAGTTCGGTGTAGAGTGCTTAGGCCCAAACAACACCGGCAAGCGGCAACAACTCAAACGCAACTCACAAGTGTCGAAGTTCAAACAATTTTGTGTACCGTCAGAATTTCAGAGGACCAAGTCTTTAAACTTCGGGAAAACTTCAACCTCGATATATCGGAAAAGCTCCACTTCGGGCGGTCCGCATTTGCATGGATATGTGAAAATTATATACGAGAGCGGAGTCGTACAAAAGTTGCTAAATGCAGAAGTTGCCTAATTCATTTCTTATTCAGATTGCTTCTTTACTGCCTAAGAAACTTAGCTCGTACAAACTTCACCGTAATTAAAATACTGTTATTCTGTCGCGAACTCTGCATCCGCTACAAAATGGTATCACTTCCTTCATAATTGCATACATGTATGTCCAAACAACGTGCAAACTATCGGCTGGCCGCAGGACAGAACGAGACCTAGGCGCGTACTAGCTGGCTATCTCACTATAAATCTTGATTAGTTTATACACGACGGAATTTCGGGCGCGCTACCTACTTCGGGCAAAACTTTAGCCAAGCACTGCCCACGGGGACTCGGATGACGGCCACTGCCACTCCGACCCAGTTGCGTGACTGTGAGCTGAATCGATGTTAGTCTGGTGCAAAATTCAATTATGTAGCTAAACTGGGCTATCATTGTAGAATTGTTGGTTAGGTTCTAGTATTAAACATACCTACCTAGGTACTTAAGAGTAACATAACATAAACTCACGCCTCGATCCTAGTGGGCTAGGCTGAGATCCTTATCTCTGCCACTTGTCACGATCCTGACAGATCTCTTTCGCTTCATCAATATTCATTAGTCGTTGCATGCACACACGCCGGTTCCGGGTACTTTTTATCTTGCCCTTTGCTAATACATCCCATTTGGTCGAAGTATGATGCTGTACCTATGTAAGTATACTAGTAGTATAGAGTAAGTGTCTAAAATAATTCTTAGTTAATACATATTATTAATAATAATTACTTATTATTAGTTATAATTATAATGTTTCTGATAAGTAGTTACTTATGTGTAAAATTTGCAGTGCCCTTACAGGGCTCATATTGAGGACCGTTATCTTGAACTCAAAACGATTCCCGAAAATAAAACTGTATTTCCTTTTATGTTTTGCACAGAATCACCCATATATTTTAACGAAATATTGTGTACAATACAAATATAGTACAAGACATCCAAAGAAGATTGTCTTTCCGCCATGTAAAACTGAATTTTGCCAAAGACGCTGCTACCGCATCTGGAAGCTCGTTATAAAAAATATAACGAGCTTCCATTTTTCTATGTCTAAATGAGCGATGGTGTATTAGTTACATGTGAATGATTACTATAATAATATATAATATAAGTAAAATATAAGTATAACATCTGGATGAAAGCTGACAGAAACATAAAAGTATAACATTGTTAAAGAAAAAAACCCTAACCACCCCAAATTTTGATATTCTATCTCTAACGTGAAATGTCTATATATTATGATAAATTGATTGACCGGTTAGGCAGTGAAAGGTGATAGGCAATCCTTTTCCGTCCGTCACTATTTTATAAGAGTTCTACTGCTCTACAGGGTCATGGGAAATTTGACCTATTTCTTAAAAGGGGTGATACGCTAATTTGCAACAAATGATGCCCCACGAACTGGGGTCTAAAATCAACGATAGTTATTCTGGATTTTAGGTTTTTTGTAACGTTTCTCAATTTCTAACCAAAAATTTTCGTCCTAAGAGCAGTTACTTTCACGGAAGTGAGGGCACTGTTGGAAAACTTTTAGGACAAATTTGTAATAATTTGTAGTAATTTGTAATTCGGTGCTTAAAATATATGTCCTGAACGAAAACTGAGCACCGATTACAAATTATACTTCTACAGTACCTACCTACATGTATACATATTTCTAAGTTCAAGGTATTCTTTTAAATTATTTCTAACTTTTTAGTGCTGTAGCTTCTTAAAGTCGGTTTTAATTTTTTATTGCGTGACAAAAATAAACAAGTCCCTTACAACCACAATTTACCCTACTTAATTCGTTGCTCTTAAATGTGAAGTTCTCAATTTCCATCTCCGAAAGTCTTCACCAGAATATCACCGAATTACCTTGGGACTACTTTTACGCTATTTAAGAAACATAAGGGATGGGCCCCATTAGGCCTTATTTACTGTTGTCCATTGAAGAGTTCCGTTCTCCATCTCTGAAAGTCTTCATCAGAACTTCACAAAATGAAAATGGGACCAATGGGACGTTATATCTATTCGAACAAAAAAATAGTTGTTGAAATCTGTTAAGATTTGAGATTAAAATTTTTAAAAATTTAGCAGGTGCCCAAAATATATGTGCTGGCCTTGAAACTGGGCACCGACTACAAATTATACTTCTACAATACCTACATGTATAAATACTTCTACTTCTAATTCTTCTAGTTTCGAAGTCGGTTTCTATTTTTTATTTAATTCTTGCTTTTGATTAATCTGCTTTTATATTCTTTTTTTTTTTCACTAATCCGTGCCAGAGGTCGCGGGTTCAAGCCCCGCCATGGGTGGAATTTTTAGCCTCTAAATAGGTTTTTAATCTGCTTTTATCCTGAAATACTATCTCAGTCCATGGCAGTGATCATAATGAAAACACCCGCTTCCCTGACACACTTAATTACTGCCGAGACCCAAAATCGACTTAATAATAAAGTTACATTGAGTAAATTGCACAGGTGGCCGGCATTATATCAACTCTTTATCCGTTTAATTTGAATGGCATGTCATTGGATAACTCCAGCGTGTGGTCGAACAGACGACCTCTAATTTATGGTAGCGATGACTGTCCGGCCAAGTGCGAGTCGGACTCGCGCACGAAAGGTTCTGTACCATTACTATACAACATTAGACACAAAGATCGAGAAAAAACGGCAAAAAACACGTTTATTTTATTTTAATTTAATTATTTATTTTTGATGCGAATATAGAATTAAATATTCTGTGAATATTTCAAGCGTCTACCGATTGCCGTTATTAATATCGAGCAAAACACGGCAAAAAAATTACGTTTGTTGTATGGGTGCCCCCCTTAAATATTTATTTTATTATGTTTTTAGTCACGGTTCATGAGATATGTCTGGTGACACACAACCAGACAGACAGACGGACAGTGAAGTCTTAGTAATAGGGTCCCGTTTGGCACCCTTCGGGTACGGAACCCAAGAGATTTGTACCTACTTTTCTTTTCATTATACGTGTCGCAGCGTTGCCAACGCCTTCTACCGGACTATAGCGATTTTTCATTTTTTTTTGTTCACTCTTTGATTTAATGTCGGTAATCCGTCATAAACCTCATGTTTAATTTTTAGTTCAGGGACGATTTCGATTACGTTTGTTAGTCTGTGCTGTATTCGAGTTTGGTTTATGGTCAGAAACGTCTAGTTCTTAGTATGTACGTAATAGTCGCGCACGATTGAGCGCGCGTGGTCTTCTATGTCTATGTTTTGGAAACGTCAAGCAGTACGCTTGGGTAAGGTTTTCATAGTGCTGGCAACACTTCTAGTTTGTGAAGTGAATAGATTGGTAAGGTTAGATGAATTAATGGCTTTGTTAATCATGCCAGACCGTCGTGGACCGGGCGTCACCACACGCTCGCCACACGATCGGAATGACATGTCGAGCAGAAATACTAGGTGATGGATGAATGGTGCTTGGATCGTGCTGGATCGACGTGGGGCCACACGTGCGGCCCACGATCGTAACTGGTGCGACCAGGACAACAAACGAGATGCGATGGATGTCTTGATAAAGAGGAGCGCATATGGCTCCTCCACCGCTACCCCACGCGGAAACGCGGGGTCGCCAGCCCGGAGCTGCGGAGGTGCAACTGCAAGTCACGTAGCTCAGTGCCAATGGCGAGAGGAGGAACACCGGAGGGGTTTTAGTGGGTGCGAGACCCACATAACCCGGCGTTTGCCCCGAGACGCCGGGTATCTGTTACAGATTTCCCCTCCGACACAATAAAAAAAAAGGTTAGGTTAGGTTAGGCCTGTTTGTTTTAGTTTCTTAGCTTTGACCAACCACGACATTCGTCAGGCTTCAACTCTGGAGATTTTCAAAAAGAAAGTTTTTTATCACTTCCTTGATCTGCAGAATAGGCAGTAAACGATCACCACCCCCTCCACTAAGTCTAAGTTAATGTATTTCCCTAGGTTTACGTAAGTTAATTATTGTATTTAATCTTCTTCTTGCACTACCCGTCGCCAGTCTCTTCAAAACCAAAGGTTTGCTGGAAGAGAATGCTTCTTGCATTAAGCACGCCCTTGTACACTTACAATGTAATTAGTGCAATAAAGAATTAAAATAAATAAATAAATGATTAACTTTGTAACGTTTTCTCGTAATCGGGAATTTTTTAGAGCTTATTGAAAGCCATGATTGGATCGAACGGCATTCTTATTCTCATTCGGAGTCTTCTTGCATCGATACGAAACAGAAGTGTAGCTTGTCAAACTTGCCGCGTTTTCAAGTGCCTAATTACAGTGTAATGTAATTACCCGAAGTCTAGTGCTCTCTGTATTAATTTCTGAAAGATCAAAAGTCAGAGAAGTCCGAAACGAGTTTTTTGCTGCTTTTTCTACTTGGAGGGTATGTTTCCAAAGCAGTGATGTTTAAAAAGAATTAAAACTAAGATAAACTAACTATAAGCGGCTTTCCTGTGCCATCCTGAACACTGCACTCAACCCATGATCACCGCACTCCGACATACCTGTAATTTCAGTGGTCAAGTGGTATTTATTCAGACATTTGTACGTTGTAAATTTTATCTTTACATGCGCGAGCAAATACGCTTCAGTCGTAATTCTAGATATGAAAATTGGAAATCCGATAAATATTTAAAGGATTTGGTGTGAATAAATAATCCGATTACGTCCCCGTACTGACGGCAGTCCCTCTTCTAAAGCTTGAAGGTACCTATTTACGTTATTTTTCGGCATTTCAACCAAAGGGAACTTTGTTCGCTACGTAATTGCTGAAAAAACCTCTGAAGTCGAAAATTTATGGGACCTACTGTCCGACCCAGTTGCCATATGAAAATATTCAGATTTTTATTACGATTTTCTATTTGGACTTTCGAGTACCAGTCTAAATTAAAAAAACACATAATGCTAGAGATGGGTAGGTAGCTATACTCTACGTGGGCAGAGGCGATGTGAGGCCTCGATAAGCGGGTATCGGACACTCACATATAACCACGTGATTCACCGCCATTGTAGCGAGCGACAATTAACGCCGACGACGCTGCGCGACCATGTGCGTTCATATAATCTGGTGGCCAACATGCCAATTGGTTCGAAAATCGAATTTAATTGCGGGAAATTAACAGGATCACCCGCACACAGGCGCTGAAACGAGTTTATTGTTCCTGAATTTATTTGCAGATTCAATGAAGAATAAATATACGTACTTAGTTCATTTTCCTGGTTGCGCTTGTGCTACGTTTTTGCGCGCAATTAGCAGTAAATTCGAGTTCATGAACCTTCCGCAGAACCATATGGGTAGATACAGAAACTAGTTTCAGTTGATGAGTTGTGCCAACGACGCGCACGCATTTTATGGGTTTAATATGTTAACTAAGCGCACGTATAACAACGTACACGGAGCGCTAATGGTGCAAATAAATTCTCTAAACAATGTTCGTGCCGTGTGCTTTGGTTACACGAGTCTTATTGAAACTTCTAATTAATGTGCGTCTTCCACACGCTCTACATCAAAATCCTACTACTTGAATCTATGAAACTCATGAAAAAGGAAATTAAATGTTATGTCCCACAAATATTTATTTTTTTATCTCCCTAGACGCCCTTTCCATAAACCCAAATTCGACACAAAGAACTGCTCTGGCATTTCAATCGATAAACTGCCGCGGCGTGATACCTACAGTTTCAGTAGGTGCAGTAGCTATAAAAGAGTTGGTTTCCTCCGGCAGTTGATACCCCGATACGTACGAAGAGTACATCGTGAGAGTCGATTACGCGTGCGTGCTCGGAATCACCATGCCTTCATTACTCCGCTCGCCCTTTTCATTACCCGCTCGCTGAATAACTAATGACCGGCGTCATAGCAAGTCTTTCAAAGAGCAGTTATTTTCAATGAGCCGCCCCCAGACGTGTGACGCGGTGCGCCTGCCTGCCCAAACTTCCGAGATGAGCAATCGTATTAACAATTACACACTTACGACCCCTCAGCTTGGTAAATTCTTTGAGCGCTCTCCGCTCCAACTTGTTTATGTTTTCAATGCTCAGCGTATAATTTAATAATTTCTTCATGTGATAAGGTAACTAAGCGATCTGAAACTTACTCTAATACACGCCGACGCGGGGCCCTAAGCAATTTTATCATTACCTCAGCCCTTTACGCATCGAGTCTTCTTTAAATAAATTGTTTCAAACACGCGGAATTCTCTCTAAGATCAACAAGCTTCCAAGAATTGGGATGCCAATTAACCTTTGCTAAACATTCAAATACGTTTGCCAGATCCCTTTAGAAGAATTAGAGAATACATTTCCATTTTTCCCATTAGGAAACTGTCCTTGTGACGTCCGTCCTAAAGACGAAGAAACTTTTCGTACCGCTATTGGGAAAAATTCGCATTTCGTGACAATGGGGAATCATTCGTGCAATGAAGCAGAACAAGGTCATTGTCAAATTACGAAGCCGCTAATCCACCAATCCACCACGCTCCATTTCCTCCCGTGGATGTCGTATAAGGCGACTAAGGAAATAAATTACGAGGAGACGGGCAGCAGCGTCTTCCTGAGATCCCAACCGCATACTGCGATCGCCAACCCGCCTGCCAAGCGTGGCGATTATGGCAAAACCCCTCATGGGAGGCCTATGTCCTGCAGTGGGCGTCAAATGGCTGATGATGAATCCACCAAGGAGTTCTCTTCTATACTGGATTATTCAATAACTTCTAAGTAGTAAAAATAGAAGAGTAAGATTTCGCTCAAACTTGTTAACTGTAGTGCTGTCTCTTCGAATTTCTCGGAAAAGAGCGTGACAGAACATTACTTAAGTATTTACTTAGTGAAATTCTCAATTTAGAAACCGGCCCGTAGTCTTTCTTTTTGTATTATTTATAAAAAATAAAATTGATAACTTCCACACAACACAATCACTTATCCTGGTCCCAGACTAGGATACCCTGTGCTATTGTAACCAGGCAAGGACATCACAAACATGGAAACATACCCAGACTGAGGCCATTTGGTACAAATGGCGGCCCATAAAGGGAATCGAACCCACGACCTCCGGCATGGTAATCAGACGTGATACCGCTAGACGAAGGAAGCAGTCAAAAACACGACTCCTCTTAAATACTCTTGAGAGGCCGCTTAAATATGTTCTGTGGTTACGTCTTTCCCTTTACCAGAGACTATTTAAAATTTAAGGCATGGGTTTTTGCAAATAAGACAATTTGTCTGTTAATGTTAGAATATAAGTTACAAAAAAATGTGCATAATAAATAATAATGCAGCTTACAAACGTCCCACTGGCACAGGCCTTCTCTCAGAGAGAGAGAGAGAGAGAGTATTTGCTTAATCAATACGCATGCCCCCCGCTGGTCTACAATTTCATGCTCTGAGTTATGTGAACTCCTTAGGCGCTAAAGTTGTAAGTCGCTGAGGGCGAGGCACGGTGTTTTGCAAGTGGTATTGCTACACCAAATTCACAAAATGTAACTTAGAAAATAAATTCATTGGTATGGACCAAAGAAAGTAAATTACTTATCTCAATTTTCGGTTGAATAAATAGTTACGCTAACTGTGAAGGAAAACATCGTGAGGAAACCCGCGGCTTGGTTGGCTCCGCATTATTGACTTGTCTTTCCTGTGGGCTAGGCCGACTAAGCTGTCAGGATGGTATAGATGCTGGGCAAGCCTACTCCATCTAAAATAATGTACCAGGCACTGCAGCGTCCGAGTGGTCCCTAGTGTGAGTGATGGTGCCACTGGACACTGTATAAATCATCCCATTACGAAGGCCAAATAATAAAGTTTTACTTCCCGTTTCGACCCATTTTTGCTAAGCTCTGGTTTGCCTTAGATTGATAAAAACTTCATTCCCTGCAACTAAAGAGACAGTTTGATAGCAACATCCCTACTACACCATTTTGGTACTTTGACAATTTTTCAATGCAAATAGTAGCACAATGCCAACGATGGAAATTACAAAAATAATTTACTAACATAAAGCCAACTATTAGCATGAAGGGGTTTGTTTATTCACACAATGCCAACCTTTTACTGTCAATGCTTAGAATGCTTGTATTGACACCAATTTGTTTAGTACAAAAAACGTAACCATTTATCTAACCCACACCTCCTTTTATTGCAGTACACTGGCGGCGCGATGGGCGGCGGTTGCGGGGGTGGGGGCGCGCGCGTTCCCACGGCGGCCTCACCCGCCAACACGGCCTCGTCCTCGTCGTCGGGCTCAGCCGGAGGCACCCGATCGGCCTCGCTGAGCGCCGTGCCGGCGCCGCCGACCTCGGCCGCCTCCACCACGGGCGTCGGCAGCGAGCAGCTGAGCCGGACCAACTTGTACATACGCGGCCTCAGTCAGAACACCACAGACAAGGACCTCGTCCAAATGTGCCAGATGTGAGTACAGTCTAGAGACGAACCGTCTATAGGCTGTCCGCACGTGCCAGGATTTTGTGAAGTGATTACCGCCAGTGGTAGTCATGGTTAAGACTATTCGTAAAAACTGAGGAACTGAATTCATCCTGTTTGAAACACACAGAGCGGTATTTGAACGACACGTTGCCAACATTGCTACCTTTATTTTACCAACGTTAATACGTTAACTAATAAGTATAATTACGCGGATTTGATTGCGGATTGAAGCATCAAACGAAAATATCTGTAACAGTGGATTATCGCTTTTATTAGACCAATTTCAGCCGTGGTAGAGACTAAAGCGGTGGTAGCGCAGGTCACATTCGGGAGGTCGTGGGTTTGAATCCCGACATGTATCAATGACTTTGTTTTCTAAGTGCATACATTTGTGAAGTTGTAGTAGCAATGCCACTCGTCATGAGGTGATCGCATACCTCAGCGCTTGAAATCGCCAATCCGCGGTGGGCACGCGTGGTGATTAAGCCCATACTCTCTCTCTCTGGGAGAAAACCTGTGCCCTGCAGTGGGACGTATATAGGCTAAGATTTTTCATTTATATGTATGGTGTGCAATAAAGAGTATTATATAATACATACGTCCTACTGTGGGGCACAGGCCTTCTCTCAGGGAAAGAGTATGGGCTTAATCACCACGCGTGCCCACCGCGGATTGGCGATTTCAAGCGCTGAGGTATGTGAACTCAGACACTCGGGTTTCCTCAAGATGTTTTCCTTCACAGTTAGCAAGTGGTTGCTACTGTAGTTTCACAAAATGTACATACTTAGAAAACAAAGTCATAGGTAGTACATGCCCGCACTGGGAGTCGAACCTGGGTCCCTCGCTTCCGAGTCCAATGTCCTACCCACTAGGCTAGCACCGCTTATTAAAGAGTATTAATCTATACTAATCTAAATTTAAAAAAAACTCGACCTATTAAGACCACACCAAAAATATTAAATTAACAAATTACTGCTCTTGCGTTTCAAGAATAGGGTGGCAGCAGCTGTATGTCTCTGACACGTGCAGACGGTTTCGTAGAGTTCGGAAGTGATACATTTTATATGAGAATCGCTAAAAATCGTTTTAACTAATGCTATGTTGCGTGTTTCAGGTATGGTAACATAATTTCAACAAAAGCAATATTGGACAAAAACACGAATAAATGTAAAGGTAAACAACATTCATTCCGTACGTCTTTCAAAAAACCTATTTACTTACCTACTACTTGCTTCTACTTATTTTTGAAAACTTATCTCTATACAGTAGCCATATCTAAACTGTGCAAGTATTCTCATGTATTTACATAAAAACTAAATCCTGCATAGAGGAGACTATCCGAAATTGAATTATATAATTACTTATATTATTTTCTAGAATACCATTATCTCCATTATCTAATTCATCTATGGTGAGACTTTTTCCAATATAATGCACGCCGTTCAACGTATATTCAATTATACCTAATTCATATCTACCGATAAGATACGTTTGCTCATCATACTTTACATATTATGTTACTTACTTGTAGGTAGATGTCATTGTGCACGATAATGCACCACAGCACAGATCATTTAAAAATACTTAATTAGGAAAAAATACACGCACAGTAGATACATTGGTAAAGAAATTGGTTCATCTTTTATCTTAACACGTATCTATTTACCTACATAACTCTTAGATGTAGCATGTTTCATGTTTGACAAAAGAAAACTTCACAGAGAGTCAACCTAGTCTTGTTAAGTGCCCGTTGTGAAAAGAAATACGCTTTTGTTTTCGCAGGTTACGGTTTTGTAGATTTTGAGACAATCGCGTCGGCGGAGGCAGCTGTTAAAGGATTACAGGCCAAAGGTGTACAGGCCCAGATGGCTAAAGTGGGTATCTGGTTCCTGCATAGACTGAACCGTGTACGTTGTGCATGCAAGTAATACTATTACAACTAACCGCCTGCTCCTAACCGCTGATACATCCGCCCCAATCTCTTCAAGTCTTCTCTTCGCCAATCCGTCTTTCTATCTCGTTATCCTCTCATTCATTCCTTTCTCTCCTCTCCTAAGCCTTCCTTGCCTCTACCTTTTCCATCCTCTATCTAATAATTATCTATAATACATACCTTACTAGCTTTAGTATGTATCCTATTATTATAAGCGTACTACCCTGTAAAGTTAATTGAGCATCTAAAATGAAAATTCTTAAATACTTCTAAAGTTCAATTTGTTTGACATCTTATTCGTAGCATCTTACATGACATGGTGATTAAATGATTATCCTAATTAGTGAAAGTAAACTAGGTCTTTGAAGTCCGCTTAGTAAAGTAGGAGTCCCTGTTAGTTCATGAATGCAACGAGTGTACCTACCATTTGAATGTGATCCCTATTATTTATCAGTTAGCAGACGAGTCATTCATTTGTAAGTTCATTCGGGATCCGATTCGCTCGGCCCGTCTGCCTAGTCGTGATCAGTCTAACACTAGCGTGTTGTAAGTATGTTCTCTCTTAAATGTTACGCAAACTTAACGCAAATAATTCGCTTTACTACCTACTATTACTTCAGACATTGTTTCATCTAACTTCTATTGTCGTGTGCTTCGCCGTTAACAATGTAACTGTTTTTGGCTACAGGGCTCTGGGTATTTCTATGCTTTGAATATTATTACTAGCCATGTGTATGCGAACTAAACTAGCTTCATAATCTATGCTGATGTATATGCCTATCTCGTTGATAACACCTACATTATTATGTAATAGTATATTAGATCGATCTGCTAAATTACGTCAGAGCTGGCTTCAGTGTCTAGATAATCTATGCGGGCTTCAATTTTAATCAAACTCCTGAAGCGTAATATTACTGTTGTATGGTTGCTTACATGAACTTCGTACATACTACTAATAACCACAAAACAATTTAACAAGTTATACTTACCAACAATTGGATTCCTACATCAAGTCTTGGTTTATGGATGCTGACTTTGTACAGTTTACAATGGACAAATTGCATGTAACAGCGACTACAATATACCTAACAACTCCACAAAAAATTCGAAAAACATTCTGGTTTTTATGTCCACGAAATCATTCGTATCATTGCGACCACCATGAAAAACATCACTAACTCTTTTAGCAATCAAAAGTTGCAAGACGACCAATGTTCCAACGTCCTTATTCTTGGCCCGATTCAACTAGTGAAGTTACGTACCTTCGATCTCAGAGTAGTTGCTTCATCTGCGCCCATCGGGCCTCCGCTTGCAGCAACAGGAGCAAGACCCCACAAACCTGTACATGGCCAACCTGCCGCCACACTTCAAGGAGAACGATGTGGACCAACTACTGGCCAAGTTCGGCCAGGTGGTCTCCACGCGGATCCTGCGCGACACACACGGGCACAGTAAAGGCGTTGGTTTCGCGCGCATGGAGTCCCGGGAGAAGTGCGAGCAGATCATCCAGGTAACAGCTCTACTTCAACCTTTTCACAGACTAAGATCCGAGATAGTTACGTATGTAGGTAAGAAATCGGCCAGCCATTGAGAAGCTCAAAAAACATGTGTACAGTCTTTTAAAAATTGTCATAATAATATGATTCTGGTAACTAAATAACGAACAACTACGGAACCCTAAAAACCAACTGGCAAATGTCCACAGTTTGTTAACGTACAAGAAACCGGAAGATAGATTATTTACAAGGTAGGTATGTTATCGTATCTTAAGTCTTAGTCATAACTTAGGGTATGAGTTTCCTCTTATTTTGCTAGCAAAATCCAGCAAGCTTGACGGAAACTGAGAAAAAAACACATCTTGCAAAACCGCCTGCAGTACCTATGTCATTGTAGCCTTTAACCCCCTGACTATAAAAAAGGTAAAATACTCAATGCAGATTATTTTGGAGATATTTTCTTAGCTTTATGTTCCAACTCCACTTGATCTTTCAAGTTTATCTTTAACATTGGTAATATTTTGCGTAATCTAAATCCTTCAATAAGGAACGTTCTGCTTCCTGGATCATCATCATCATCATCCTGGATGGTAACCTCTAATGCGGACCCCGTGTTCCTTTGAACTGAATTTTAAACTCTACAACCTATGACAGTTCTTCTCTTCCCAGATGTTCAACGGGAACCCGATCGCGGGCGCCAAGGAGCCACTGCTGGTAAAATTCGCCGACGGCGGCAACAAGAAGAAGGCGGTCTACAACAAGCAGCAAGACGGCGTCGGCCGCACATGGCGGGACAACAGCGAGGCTGTCTCACAGGTAACACTTGGTTCAGCCTATACTCGGCGTAAGAAAATTGCACCTTATTATTCAAGAGGTTTTAGTGATGTCGAGCGTAGTAGTCACCAGATTTCATGAGCGTGTTTCCGAGCTGTCCTTGAAATGGCTTGGCACGGGACGTTTTATCTCTGACTGCCTTTGTACCTCGTGATCGAAGTATGAATTCAGGGCCATCATCATCATCATCAGCCACTCGACAACCACTACAGGACATAGGCCTCCCTCATGGTTTTCCAAGCTTCCCGGTCTTGTGCCGCCCGCATTCAGCGACTCCTCGCCGCCACCGTAAGTCTAACCTTCGTAAGTAAGCCTTCTCACGCTGCGTCGACCGGTCCGCATCCGGTCCAATTCAGAGCCGCATGCTTAATATTTAGTCGATTTGGGTATGGTGAGCATAATTTCCATGAATTGTCATGGCAAGAGGACGTTTCCGTCTTCACACTTCGTGTTCGAAGTCCGACAGAGGCAACGAGTAACGACGCCTAATAACACAAAGTCCTGTAACTGCAGCTGTGTGTTACTTTTTTTACTTAAATCCACAACACGAAAATCGGGACTAAGTAAAATTCCTGTTAAACCGAATAATCAACACGAAGAACTATCTTCGTCTCATCGGGTTCACACAACCTTTCGTACGATGCTGTTACTTAAAACCACTTATTCAGCTCAGCAGTGTGGCGGGAAAAGCCAACCTTTTAGGGGTTTTTCTATTTTGTACAACGAAAGAAATACTGTTTTACTGCCACTTAAACGTTAAACAATCGAAGTCCACTTTAGCTACAGAACTAACAAAAAAAAACCGTACAACTTTGAATTTTCCGCCACGTTTCACCTTCAACGTTTCCAGGCTATGGGCGTGACCGGCGTGTACGGCGGCGGCGTCGGCACCGGCGCCGCGGGCGAGTGCGCGGGCGTGTACCGCGGCGGCGCGGGCATGTACGGCGTGGCCGCGTTCCACCACCACCCGCAGCTGCACCACCACCACCACGCCGCCCACCCGGCCGCCACCTGGCTCGCGCCCTACGCCGCGCTGCTCCCGCCGGCCCACCACGCGGCGCACCCCGCCCACCCGGCACATATACCGATCGACTCCGTGCCTAGCCAATACGTGAGTGTCTCGCGTGCCCTTTGAGCGCAAGTAACATACCCATCGACTTCGTGCCTATCCAATACGCGAGTGCCTCGTAAATGAAACAAATAATCACAGAGCAAAACAGTGTTGCCAACTCTAGTTTTAGAATAGTAGAGATAAACAACAAAAAATGTTAGAAATTGGAAGATTTAAAAAAGAAAAATCGGGAGATCTACCTAATCCTACAAGTAGGTATAGTTCAGAAGATTTGTAAGAAAGGTCCTTATGAGAATACATTACATTATGTAAATCTTGTCGCGGATCCCTAGGACAGGGGGTCTTTTGAATTTTTTCTTAGAGATTATTTGGGAACTAATAAAAATAAATAGAGTATTTGCAGTGGCAGAGCAGCGGAAGAACGGCGGCCTCTTATTCGGGAGGTCGTAAGATCAAGTCCCGGCATGTACCAATTTTTTTTCTAAATTTTGTGAATTTGGAAACCTGAGTGTCTGAAGTGTTCACATACCTCAGTGGGACGTATATAGGCTGCATAAAAATAAAAAAGGTACTATCAACGCAAAACTCATCATTAACAAACAAAAAAAAATGCTTTTCAAGTATATCAATAAATGTTACAGGTAGGTAGGTATATTTCCTTCACAAACCATGCCATATTTCTAACTTGCGATCGGTTGTTGCAACTTAGTTACTTTCTCGATCGGTGCGCGTGCCCAAAATATTTTGTCGCGTGCCAGCAATGGCACGTGTGCCATTGGTTCGCCATCCCTGCCCTAGGGGTTCATGTACTCCACTTAGAGAAACCCTGCCATAAACGATCCATGGATACTGACAGTCAAAATTGCATGCCGACAATCTAGTGTCGGTAGGCTTATCTTCAGTATGAAACGAACAATAGACGGATTACGTGCCTAACTTGAGATGGATGGATGAGCCGTTGGAGATGTCAAAAAGGAAGCGCAGCGCCCACTAACCTTAACTACAAAAATTTTGAATAAAAAATAAAAACCGACTTTGAAACACTACAGCACTAAAAAGTTAGAAATAATTAGAAGTATGTATACATGTAGGTATTGTAGAAGTTTCGAAGTCGGTTTTTATTTTTATTTAATAATTCAATTTTTAGTGGGGGAGCGGGAGAAAAATAAACAAGTCCTTTATGACCATAATTTACCCTACTTAATTCGTTGCCTTAAAATTTGATGTTCTAAATTTCAATCTCCGAAAGTCTTCACCAGAACATCGCCAAATTAACTTGGTACTACTTTTACGCTATTTTATGAAACATACGAATATTACTAAAGGCTGGGCCCCATTAGGGCTTATTTACTGCTGTCCATTGAAGAGTTCCGTTCTCCATCTCTGAAAGTCTTCACCAGATCTTCACCAAATTAAAATGCGACCAATGGGACGTTATATCTATTCGAACAAAAAAAGAATTGTTGAAATCGGTTAAGATTGACGGAGTTGTGCGAAAACACAGCAAAAAAATAATAATATATACGCGTCGAATTGATAACCTCCTCCTTTTTTGAAGTCGGTTAATAAAAGATAAAGAAAATAATTGTTTCGGGTACATAATCCATAGTGGGATAGTGGGAGCGTCTGCCGATTTTTCCAATACGCGATATAAAGCAGATTGCAAGTGGCAGCCAGATGATAGCCGAGGCACATCCTCGTCCAGCAGTGGCTATAGGCTGATCTTATCAAGATTGGTTTTGAAACAAAATCATACACCCAGGCTAGCTGCGGCTATCGTTCTATACTGATCGAGGGGGTTGGAGGCTAAAAGAGGGCTCAATTGAGATGGCCCAAAAATTTGTAGTCACGAGACATTCAGTCAAACGACATGAGCGACGTTGGCTGATGACACGTTCTCTGTTTTCCAGGTGAACTGGGACAGCTTAAGGCCGGAAAACGAATTATACGTGAGTGCCTGTGTAACATTACTGTAACAAGCTGTGCACCGTTTATCACCGTCCCTCCGCTTGCCGACCCCTGCTCATACGCGCTTTTATGCTATTGCTATGGCCATGCCTGTGGAGCTGAAAATCATATGTGGACACGAGACCGATTGCTAATAAAATTCACTTAGCCACCATATTAAACGTTACACGAAAACATACCGGCACCCACGCCCAAATACCGCTCTTATTAATCGAAACGGGTTGATGAGTGGCTCAAGGTGAGATTGACTCTATTCAGACGACGCCACGTCCATAAACACTCACCACAGCTCCCCAGGTGTGGCCACAGCGTTTCGTCAGTTTGTGTAAGCGCACGATAGCGCAGCGAGTAATTAGCGCGTGTTGTATGTTGCAGTACTTCTCGCACCCATACCAGTACTTCGCGGGCCCGACCCCGCCCATCATCCAGATGCCCATGGAGAGCGAGCACGCCAGCACGGCGGCCTCGCCCGACGAGGCCTTCCAGCCCTACCCGCCCAAGTAAACGACACACCACTTCACGCTGTACACGAGCCAAAAATCAAAGCAACTGTGACTTTTTAAAATGTTAATTTGTTTTTAGTTTGTATAAGGTTTTGCGACCGCGACAGACTTCATCGAAAACCCTTGGCCCTAGTGTAGGCGCCGCTCGCCGCTGCACCGCTTCGAGTTTATTTCCGCGGAGTCCGCTCGCTCCTCTCTGCCGCGTCGCGTCCCGCCGGACCGAGCCAGCCTGGCTCGCGTGGCCTATGGCCGTTCGATTCGCTGTGATGTTTTGATGAGGTCTTTTGGCGGTTCAGGGAGAGGATTTGATGTATAGATAGACCTGCTATTTTAAAATGTGTTTTTACATTATAATTTTATTATTGTTTTACGAAAAATTAAATTGTAAGATTCTAGACAGAGAGGTTGGATCTTATTGACAAGATAATTTAAGAATAATAAAGTTAGGTATTTATTTTTTAATTTAATGTAGTAGGTATAATTTAACTTGAATGAACTTTAAAATTTTAAATTCACGTCCTTGGACGGGCATTATTCTGAAAATCAGTGTCATATTTAAAATTAAGAATGTCGCAAAATTGAAAATATTCCAAAAATACGGAAGAAAATCATTTCCTGAAATTATGCAGATCAGTCATCAACTTACGTGCAATATGAAAATCCAGTATATTGTATATTATGAAATTATGAAGAAGATATAATGAGTTATTTATTATAAAGAAATTAGGGATATCAACAGGAGTAGGTGGAAAGCAATATCGTATGGAGTCAAGTCGAGAGATGGAGCGGTGGTAGGAAGGTCATATCACGTGAAAACTGAATTATATTGTAAATCGATAAATATAACATGTAACACATATTGAAGTACGTGGAAGGAACCGGCTAGTTGCAAATTTGTAATGTGAATACATTTGGAAGATTCTAAATCTTCAGCGACTCGTATTTGTAAAATACAGTAAAACAAACACAAAATGACATTTTGTTAATATTTAAACAACATATTGTACGGGCAAATACGTAACACACAGCGTTTATTCGGTATGTGCTGGCACAGTGTGGTGCTTCAGAGATTTATTTTGAAATAATTTAAAAAGTCGCTATAACATAGTATACAGTATTATTATCTACATTGCAATGTACTGGTGCAGTCTTCCAAGGATCGCAAGTATGTTCGACGCATTTACAGTCATTCTCTCATTTGCCTCTCCTTCGCATTCGGAGAAAATAATATGACGCGTTACATTCATAGGTAATTAGACTATAGAGATATAAATAAAAATAAAATACATAAAGAGTTAAAAAAACGTCAGTGCCTGAACACCGATGGCCGCTCTAGGTTCTACTGTAGTAACTTCCAATAGCGCACAGGTATGCAACGATTCCTTTTCATGTTTTATCCGCTTGTGACGTCAGCCAGCCTCGGCTGGTAGCGCTTGTTGTCGCTTGTAGCTCGCAGACCTTTATTATCTTCTGTAGACGATAAATAGATGCCAAATCAAAACATATGACTGAATCGATGTATACCCTCTTGTAAACTCAAATTTTTGTTTGACAATAAAGTGTCAGTAGAAGCGTCAGCAGGCGTGAGAGCGTAGTCCCTGCAGCCGTTAGCCCCGATCGGTTTAAGTACTTCCAGCATCAAGCAACGCTTCAAACTTGCCAGTGTCACGGCGCAGTAACATTTAGCAATAAGCAGTTGTATGTAAAATCAGTCTATTTATACATTTTACGATTCTATACAAATTTTGTACGTTGAGAACTCATATTTTGAATATGATGAAGTGATCCTTTTTTGAGAATCATGTACTGAGTCAGAGGTAGTTGTTATTTTGTAGGCGGTCGGCACATTCCACTAGCGAACATCACTGATATTCCTTATTTAATTTCCACATTCGAAAGCGAAATCCAAAGTGTAACACCGTATTGGTGTCAAGATCACTTTTGTACCATCACGTAGGTTTTGGGTACACTTTATGACTTTATATGAAATTTGATATTTTTGTATTGAATATATATAAATTATACATGGATATGTATACATGTATATACATTGTTGATGGGTACGAGTAAAGCCTACTATATCGCAACTGTTTAATTCTATTTTGGCACGTCAAGAGTTTCATCAGAACCAAAGTATACAAATCATTAAAATCGATTAAGAAGTAGGAAAATATTTATACAACTCAGGGACTGAAGACTAGTTAAACGTTTGATAATATTAACTGTAATTTAACTGACACATAAGCGACGACCTATTTGTTCAAAACCTGCGCTGAAACATAATAATTGATTTTTTTTATGAAATCAATAGTAATAACACAGGAAAATAAGACCACCTACCGGCAGGTTTTGAATAAAAGCTGTAGTTGAGTCAACTAGTAGAATTTTGTTTCTGGAACAACGTCTATTGTATACAAGTGAAGCCGAAAGTTTACTTTTGTACGATTTGTAAAGCTAGCTCATCAGATTTTATTTTGGACCTAACTGTAGCGATCAGTACTTAATCATAATCGGATTACTGAGTAGCGAACACGTAGAGTTGGGAAGCTGCCTGCCTGATGTCACCGCGATGAGTCACCGACACGCTACCCTACATTCAGATGATACAAAGGCTAATGAAAAGTGAGATTTTTATTAGTATCTTTTGATTAAACACTTATTGATCCATAATACTCCATAGATCAGTATTACGTATAATTTCTGATCAGGCCAAATTTATTGAACTGACTAATAAACCGCCTTTACTTCTTGTGAAATTTTTATAACCATAAAGTGCAATGTAGTGCGGGGTGGGCCCTGCACTTAGTTAAGTAGATGTTGCGTGTGTTTGGTTGTTTGATGTCGACTATGGCTTCCTGTTAAAGCAGTCTTCCGATAGATATTTCCGCTAAACTTTGCATTTAAAAATGATGTATCCGAAAATATAATATAACAAAGTTCAGTTTATATGTATGTGTATCAGGCAATAAATAGCGTGTCCTAATATATTCCCCGCGGTGTGTACTCCCTGTATGTAGACCCAGTGCGCAGGCGCGGCGCGCAGAGGACGTCGGAGGCGTCAATCATTTGCACTGCATTCGTTTCCTTTAATGCTTTTCTTCCATAACGGAGCAATAAACTTAATTTCATAGTAGTGCCTTCAGCTTTTGTGGAGAAACAAATCACACTGGATTAATAATATTATAGTCACATGTTCTTGAAAGAGTATTTGTACAGGTAATGTAGAACTTACCTTTAGAGATATAAATAAAGCGTTATTTGCATGATGACGATGATGTGGTAGAACGAGGCGCGCAGTCGCCGGCGCCGGCGGCTGGTGCTCGTTGCATTTCGTTGAACGCGCATGCGCGATGCGGTATAAAACTTGAAATCGAGAGTCAACACACACTCATGTTCCTAGCTACTCACCACGACATACCTAGGTGTGATACTCGTATAAATGTACTTGTAACAAACGTTGAGATTAAACTCAATCTAAATTCGTTGATGTTTCAACAATTGGAATCAAAATTGTAAGAGCACAAAAGTTTGTTATTGGGGAACCAATAATTGTAAAACCAAAACTATGAAGAATACCATGTCGATGAATAGAATTGAACTCTTTAAGATAGCTCGGATTAAGTAAATGTTGTAAACATAAGTCACGTAGGTTAAGAAGAGCGCTTGATTCGTTTGTGAAATGAGACTAGTGAAGCTAAGGGGCCGTTGACAAAGATGGTTAGTTATAGAGCTAAGTAATATAAGTTATAGATAGGTTAGCATAGAAAACAATGTTTTGACGCTAAGGTAGATAGCATAGAGCCCTAGTGTTAATAATATTTCCAATGAGGTGCGCGCGTGCGCGCTGAACGCAACTCCTAGGGTAGTTTCCTTTGTTAGTTTATTAAATAATTTAATTTGAATGGACTGAAGTGGGCGGCAGCGCGCGCGCCCGCGCCCCCTAGCTCTAAGTAAGGAACTCTAACAGAAATTACATTCTTCACTAAGTTTCCGTTCGACAAGTTTGCTTTCACGTCTTTTGTTATGTAGTTGACTAAGTGTAAAGAAAGAAAACTTAAAAAAAAAAACAAAAAATCTGTCGGAATTCGATACGAATGTATTTGTCCAATGTGTATTACTTTAGTGTGGTGTTCTACCCAGCAGACTAGTCTAGCAGTAGAATAGTTTAGATAATTTTAGTTAGGTAGTCTAGAAATACGAAATGCAAACATAAAAACATCATAAAATGTAAAAAAAATGAAATGAAATTGTTGGTAAGAATGAATATTTTTAAGGGACATGTTGCTTCGTTGTGTTATGATGTGAAGTTTGGCATAACTATGATAATAGTGTAAAAGCATTCCTCGCAGAGGAAACACATAGAGGAAAGTTATGTATCTATTTTGTTACAAAGTGTTTGCAAGTTTCTATATTGTGCTATGAGCATTTTTATGTGACCCGCATTATTTATAGTTATGCTGGACTAAGATAATATATAAAAATAAAACAAAATGGTACTAAGAGCATGTTTTATTGTGACGAGTCATGTTCCTTTGCATTGAACATATTTTGTAAGAGCAAATGATTGAATAAAACAAGCGAAACCAAATCTAGTTTGTTATATTATTTTTTATTTAAGTATTTGTTTTTTTTTACATCCTTTACTTTCCCCCGCTGTACGTAACAACATAATTATGACCTATCAAATTCACTTGTCATAACTAATAACACACGCATTGCTTATAAAACAACATACCTGTCTTTAGGAATTACTGAGGGCGTGCTTGGCCTTGTATATCCTAAGGGTGTTGTCACACGAGCCGCTCACGAGTAAAGCTGGGTTCGACCAGTCGCAACACAGCACCTTGTCTTCGTGTCCGGTGAGATCATACAGTGGCGTGCGTGGACTGGATAAGGGAAAATAAAGCTCTGTTAGCGACTAATAATATCACAGTAAGCAGTAAAGAAATAGGCAGGATTTAAATTTCAGATATTTTCTCTCAGAGAGAAGCCAGTTGGCTTGCAGTAGGGATACATCCCATAATATTTTTTTATTACAACAGCAACATCAGGCAAGATGCAAAAACATACGCTTTGCTCAATTGAGACAATAGATGGAGATATAATGAATATTCTTTATTGTACACCAGGAAACCCATTTAAAAGCTAAAACATCATTATTTTACTGTAATAATCGAATTAGAATAATAATCGTGATAAGTTTTAGTCTACAACTAATACTTTCCACTCGCTAACGGTGAAGGAAACATCGTGAGGAAACCTGAGTGCCTGAAGGTGTTCACATATCTCAGCGCTTGAAATTGCCAATCCGCGGTGGGCACGTGTGGTAATTAAGCCCATACTCTCTTTCTGAGAGAAGGCCTGTGTGTGGCCTGCAGTGGGACGTATATAGGCAGCATAAAAAAAAACCATAATATAACTTGCCGAAAAATAATTCTGGTTGCATAGTAAAAAAAAAACACTCCATTTCATTAAAAGAGCGCAACCAGTGCCGTCCCAAGTTGCGAGTAGCGCCTTCAAATGTATGAAGCTTTTATCAATATTTAAGTTGTCTCGTAAAGTGCAGAATTATATGTAAGCTAGTTAGATTTTTCATTATTAGAGTAACTTAGTTTTTCGACTCTTGAGAGTTACGAGTATACTTATGTCCTTTATAATATAAATACAATGCCACTCCAATCACGTTAACTTTTACCACTATTACGACCACTATTATATAGTTTTTTGACAAAAAAGATAACACGTGAATTGAATAAGTCTCTATGACATCAAACATGAGAAAACTGCTTGGCGAATGCTATACTACCCCCAGGATATATTTCTCAAGCACCCTGCTTGTACAACAGCGTTCCCCCTCATTAAATTATTAAGTATTATTTATCGATGAACTCTTATAACTTATGTTTACCTAAATTACCCTCTAATAGGTAACCTTAGATGTTTACCATGTTAGGTACCTAAGAACCTAATTGATGTCGACTCGTCATGAATGCTTAGTGCACATATCATTTACCTACATAGGGACTTTAGCGTCGACTCACTTTGCGACTAGTCATGACGTAGAGCAACTGGGTTCAAATTAATAGGTTTCGAGAATCATCGACAAAATGGACCCAATAGACGTTGGAGACAGCCTGGTGTGAGTATCTGATATTCAAATATTCACGTGTCCCTAAAAACATCTAAATTAATATGGCATAACAACGCTTGCCACGTCAGCTAGTTTTCTATAAATACAAATTGTAAATTAATTGGCAAATTGCCATTGTATTTTTTTACTTATATGCAATAAACGTATTATTAATAATAATAATAGTAATAATAATTAGTCTAGGTTAAGCCAGCCTTCACATGAACTTTTTATTATATATGAAGTAATAAAACCCATTCTTTTACACCTAACAGATAGAGGCAACTTTTACGTGCCTAAATAAAAGTACCTACCAGGTAGACAGGAGTGTAATAAATGACAAAAAAATGCTAATTACACCAAAAAAACAGGACCTATTGTACGAAGAAAATTTTGACACTGTAGTTTTTGTTCCCAGCTGACCTGTAAGTGTAACGTAGTTTTCTGAAGAGAAACCCCCGGCTTAGTTATCGTACCTTTCTTGAGACTTAGCCCAACTAGGTAGAAAGCGATAACGCCTGGGCCGAGTTTCATAAAACTACAATTCGTAGTTTATTATGACAATTCGAGGTAGATTGCGTAGAAGCGTCTATTTGTTAATCTGTGCGTTAATCGACTTTGCAATGTACATCGAATTGTCATAGTAAGGTCACGAATTGTAGTTCTATGAAACTGGCCCCAGGAAGAGCTTCACGTCCATGAAAAAGCTGATGAAGAGCAAGCTACCACTTTCACTGAAGCGAAGACTATTCGACATGTGCATCCTGCCAATCCCTATCTACGTCCAGACTCAAGGTTTATCAATGGGCGATGGAACGCAGCAAGAAAGAAAAGAAATAGTGACCGAATCCGGAACACGCTGCTCTCCTAAACCAAACATATTGGAGCTGCCACCGCAAAGTTAAAATGGAATTGGGCAGGCTATAAAGCCGTATGGACCCAGCCCAGACAGATGGGCAAAAAATGCCACTGACCAGATTTCACGCGACGGATACCGCAAACGTGGCCGACCAAGGCGGTGATGGCGGATCTTTCAACCGGGGTCGCAGAGGATTGTCGATGCCGATTAGTCGAGAGGATTAGAAGGGTAAAGGGGAAGCATTTGCCCAGCAGTGGGACACAGAATAGGATAATTTAAAAAAAAGTTAGGCACTACCAAGGACAATTGAGCTTACGTTTACGACAAAGAAGAGAGTACCAACAAAGCTAATAAAATTAAACTTCCACAGACCAGAGAATCCACTAAAACTGCAGTACATCAAAAGGGTGCGGTTTTATCTCCTAACTATCGGCAGCTGGCCCGACGAACAGTTCGGCAGAAAATTGCCTCTATTAATTCGCATACAGAGACTGACTTTACCGGGACAAGTCTTCATGATCCTGCTGGGCTCTTTTTATTATTTAGTCCACAATCATCACCGTATTAACTTTTTCGTCGTCGGGCATGTGCTCATTTCGAGTTTCCTGTGCATACTTATGATAGTAAGTAGAATGAAATTAAGTACGATTAGCAACTGCCAATAAGTCGTAATTGATTCGATTAATCGATTAATCGAATCAATTACAATTAACACCGTAATTGACATAAAAAAGTAACAGCATAGCTTTACCAAGTTCACCGATAGATATTTTTATGTAGCCTATATGCGTCCCACTGGAGGGCACAGGCCTTCTCTCCGAGATAGTATGGGCTTAATTACCACGCGTGCCCAGCGCGATTTGCTTCAAGCTTGAATTTTCAGCGCTGAGGTATGCGGACACCACAGCTACTCAGGTTTCCTTACGATGTTTTCCTTCACAGTTAGCGAGTGGTATTGCTACTACAACTTCACAAATGTACGTAACTTATAAAACAAAGTCATTGGCACATGCCGGGATTCGAACCCACGACTTCCCGAATGAGGCCGGCGTTCTATCACTGCGCGGAGTTAGTTTTCTCTAACAATAAAATATATTCGCAGGTAAGGGTAACTTTACCTAACTTCGAAGAATACGGCCTGGTCATTAAGGACTTCATGGACTTTCATTTAATACACTATAAGCATAAGGGTAAACACTACGAAGAGGTGAGTTGTTTCAAATAAGTAGATTTATATCTAGTTATACATTAAACTAGTCTAATCGCGATTATTTTTCGTACTCCCCACTCCAGTCGACCTGTGACCATAATAACACGTTACAGAAACGTAAAGGCAAATCGGCAGGTCTGTAAACAGATTGGTCCCGCTAGAATTCGTAGAAATGACTTCTATCCGTCCGTCCGTCTGTCTGTCTGTCTGTCCGCGGATTAGCTCAGAGACGATCAGTAGGAGTTGAAATTTGGCACAGATATACATATACAGAATAATGTGAAGGTAAGTCTGGCGTGGACAAAACGGTAGCTCAAAATCTTAAAAAAAATAATAGGGGTTAAAGTATGAAATTGCCGTTTTATTGCAATAGGTTCTTTGAATTGACATAGAATCTTCATGGTTTGAGATTTTCGAATGAAACTTTTTTCAAATGGTTTCTATGATGTTCTTTTTTTAAAAAATGTGAAACATTTGAATATCGACTTTCATTTGTTTTTGTTATTCAATTTGGACAAGAAAGATGGATACTGCGAAAATTCGAGTGATTTTTGAATACGAGTTCCGACGCGGAACTAACGCGGCAGAAACAGCCCGCAATATCAATGCTGCGTTTGGAGAGGGGTCTACTAATGAATGCACCGTGCGATTTTGGTTTAAACGCTTTCGTGATGGAAATTTCGACTCAAAGAACGAGCCACGAGGAAGACCGCCCACACAGGTGAATAACGATGAATTAAGAGAGATAGTGGAAGCCGACCCTAGTCAAACTACCCAGGAATTAGCGGCATGGTTTAACGTTACCTTACCCTCTTGTTGACAATATTGACTCACTTGCGTCAAATCAATAAAATAAAAAAATACGAAAAATGGGTGCCTCATAATCACTCGAATTTTCGCAGTATCCATCTTTCTTGTCTAAATTGAATAACAAAAACAATTGAAAGTCGATATTCAAATGTTTCACATTTTTTAAAAAAAGAACATCATAGAAACTATTTGAAAAAAGTTTCATTCGAAAACCTCAAACCATGAAGATTCTATGTCAATTCAAAGAACCTATTGCAATAAAACGGCAATTTCCCTCCTTCCACTTTGATCCACAGTGGCGCTCCACATGTGGATCCTTTGAAACTAATTGTTCCTCTTAAATCCACATGTGGATCCTTTGAAACTAATTGTTCCTCTTAAATCCACATGTGCATCCTTTGAAACTAATTGTTCCTCTTAAATCCACATGTGGATCCTTTGAAACTAAATATTGATATTATCCAAAATATAAATATAAATATTGATTGATATTATCCTTTGAAACTAATAACTATAATAATAATAATAAAAACTAAATATTGTTTTTTTTTTAATATCGGCATTCACTACATGAATGATAAAACAAAATTTTCACTTGAACTAAAATAAAAAAAACAAGTCGTAAACTTAAAATTAAAATGATAAAATTAAAATTTTAAATTCTTCCCCTACAAATCATTTTACTTTTTCTAAAAAAAGAGCAACTCATATATTACCATGTTTGAAATGATCAAAAGCCAAATATCTCAATTTAATCCAAATAAATTCACTTTAGATTTCGAACAAGCGGCTATCACAGCCATAACTGAAGTATTTACAACTGCTTCAATTAAAGGATGTTATTACCATTATGTCAAAAATATATGGAAACATGGAAAAGAAATGGGACTTCTGAAATTTAAACGAGGAAAACGAATAGTGGCTCTTTGTGCCTCCTTACCACTAACACCAGAGTCCCATGTATGTGACGGCTTCTTATATATATGCTCTGAAATTGCTAAGACGGAATGTCCAAAACTCATCAAATTTCAACAGTATATGGAAAGATTTTGGTTCAAGAGCACTTTTTTTGTAAACATGTGGACAATAGCAAATGAACGACATCGTACCAATAACTGTTTAGAAGGTTTTAATAGGAAGCTAAACAAAAAATTGGGAAAAAAATATAGTAACTTCGTCAATTTTATACACGTATTAAAAGGGGAGGCGAAATATAACGTAATACGCGAAAAAGCAAATATAGTAAACAAAAGAAAAATTAAAAACATAGACAATGATAATTATTATTTACAATGTCAGAACGAATTGTTAACTGGAGAAATCACAGTTGCTCTTTTTTTAGAAAAAGTAAAATGATTTGATAGGGGAAGAATTTAAAATTTTAATTTTATCATTTTAATTTTAAGTTTACGACTTGTTTTTTTTATTTTAGTTCAAGTGAAAATTTTGTTTTATCATTCATGTAGTGAATGCCGATATTAAAAAAAAAAACAATATTTAGTTTTTATTATTATTATTATAGTTATTAGTTTCAAAGGATAATATCAATCAATATTTATATTTATATTTTGGATAATATCAATATTTAGTTTCAAAGGATCCACATGTGGATTTAAGAGGAACAATTAGTTTCAAAGGATGCACATGTGGATTTAAGAGGAACAATTAGTTTCAAAGGATCCACATGTGGATTTAAGAGGAACAATTAGTTTCAAAGGATCCACATGTGGATTTAAGAGGAACAATTAGTTTCAAAGGATCCACATGTGGAGCGCCACTGTGGATCAAAGTGGAAGGAGGGGGCAATTTCATACTTTAACCCCTAATATGTATCTCCCCGACACCTAAATGAGGGATGCAATTTTTTTTTTCTCGCCTACACCATAGAAATATTGTGGGTGTAGGAAAACCATTTTTAGATTTAGGGATCCGTTTGCGAAATATTAACCTTTAAAGCGCAAATTTTTGTTAGAGTAGGGCGTGTCGCACTTGACTGGTTTTTTTTATTTGTAGGTTTGCATGAGAAAAAAAATATCTAACTTAAATAATATTACTCTTCCTGATCAAGATTAACCTAAATCGTACGGTCTAACACAACTTGAGCAACTCAGGTCAAACTTGATTCACCTGTCAAGTGTCTCGTATCAATCAGGCGACTCAAGTCCGATATCAAACCGAGCCCTTCAAAGTTATGCTTGACTCGCTGGAAACCTTCTGACGACTTTTTACTGACAGATCTACAAATTGACGGACAAAGTGTCTCATTACTTCGCGCTGTACCAAGTGAGCATGATGTATTGTGGCATGACACTGTTCTGTGCAACACCTCTCTACAACAATTACGGTTTGGGAGCGTTTGAGAACCCGCGCCCTGAAAACCAGTCCTTCGATTACGCCGTTTTCATCGCATACCCAGGTGATTTGTACACGTATTACAGGGTAGCCTCTATAATGATAGATAGAGAATACATAATGCATGATCCCTGATAGTTGGAGTTCGTGTTTTACAAGAACTTTTGTTCCAGAGTTTTTTCTCAGCTTTTTTTTCAAATATAATAATTACAAAATACATAATTTTATTAAATTCGCTCTTTATGCTATCTATCAGCTTCCGCCAAATCCAAGCACGTGTGCGCCAGGCCAGACAAAATGTAATTGGCGTGTTTCAATAATTGCTTATTTAGAAGTAACCCAGTATACTTTGATGAATTCGAACTGCACATTGTGATACTGCGCTTTCGTCACCTATTGGTTTGATGAGTTTGTATTTTAAAAACTGTACGAACCTATAAATTGTCCTCAGCACGGATTAGTGCAAGAAAAAGAATATAATGAGTCTGTATTTGGATATATAAACCCGTGTGTTATCCACAGGCTATTCCCAGGACGATCATTTCTACCTTAGCAACTTGATAACAGCCTATTGTTCGTACAACTGCAGCGTAACACTGTGCTGCATGGACTTGCTTCTTTGCCTCATGGTGTTTCAAATCATCGGCCACATAAAAACCCTGATGGTAGACATGGAAACCTTGCCTGGTCCTAAGGTGCTCATTGACGTCACTAACGAGTTTCCGGCAGTAAACGTGAAGGAGGCCAAAGCCTTTGTGGAGAAATTCGACCCGGAGGAAAACCAAGTTATGCACATTAAGCTGACCAAGATGATCCATCATCATAGACTTATAGTGGGGTAAAGTAAAGTAGCCCGTTTATTATTGTTTGATAAAAAGGTTATATTATTATTGACTATTTACGGTTTGTCTAAACAATTACTCAATACCTCACAATAACTGCTTCGTTGGTCTTGCGGTATCACGTCTGATTTTCATGCCGGAGGTCGTGGGTTCGATTCCCACTGGAGGCCGCCGTACATTGGGTGTATTTCCATGTTTCTGACGTCCTTGCCTAGTTACCATAGCATAGGGTATCCTATTTTGGGACCAGGACAAATGATTGTGTTGTGTGGTAGTTATTTATTTATTTACATAAAAAAATCGAGACTGTCCTTTTTTCAGCTTTGCCGACAGAGTGTCAACTTTTTTCGGACCGATGCTGGCGTTAAACTATCTCATCCATCTAGTCAGTGGATGTATATTGCTCCTCGAATGCTCAAGTAAAGTAAGAATTATTTTCAAACACAGAAGTTTACTTTCAAACTGAGGTACAGAACACACTTCCATCAACTCATATGTACTCTACTACTATCTGCTTTTTAAAACTTGTCCAGACAACAACGTAATTGTGACCACTTGAAATTGAACCTTAGAATAACGTTCAGTTCTGGACACTAGTCACGGACTAATCGACATGCCAAAAATCATTGGATGAAGTACGACTAATGAAAAACTGTAATTCCTGGTGTACATGCAATGAAGAATATTCTATCTATCTACCTCATTTATAAATCGGTTCATTTCACAGGAAACCAAAGAGTTGGCGCGCTTCGGGCCTCTGACTGTGGTCGTCTTCGGGCAACTAGTTCAGCTCTCTTCTGTTTTCGAGTTCGTCGGGTACATGGTAGATTTCTCTTATTTGTATTGTTATTGAGGGCCAATTAGTGATAGTTAAAAACATAGATGTCTAACTATCTAAAAATGACCCCAAGTTAATGCTTGTCAATTATGTTATACCAATAGAAGCGAGTTCAGTATTACCTGGCAAAATATCTATGCACCTGCCACCGTCAGATCGCCATCTTGCGAGGTACCTGGATATTTCGACGGGTTATACATCAGTGAAGTCAATGGTTTGACGTTTTTGTATGAAACCAATAAACGCTCCGGCCTCTGTCGAAACCAGTTTCGAAACCAGTTGTGAAAACAGCCCTTTTAGGGTTCCGTACCCGAAGGGTGCCAAACGCGACCCTATTACTAAGACTTCACTGTCCGTCTGGCTGTCCGTCTGACTGTCTGTCTGTCTGAATGTCTGTCTGTCCGTCTGTCTGTCTTTATGTCACCAGGCTGTATCTCATGAATCGTGATAGCTAGGCAGTTGAAATTTTCACAGATGATGTATTCTGTGCCGCTATAACAACATATACTAAAAACAGAACAAAATAAATATTTAAGGGGGGCATACAACAAACGTATTTTTTTCAAAACAAAAAAAATTCAACAAGAAACAAATAAAACAAAGTATTTTCCTTCCTTACCTAAAAAATTAAATAGACTAAAATATGTCATTTTTCGTAGGGCCTTTGTCACCCTTCTTTTCCCTCATTCATATGGTAAAATAATTTGTATGCAGTGACCCACACTATATTTAGAGTTTCAACAAACAGATAATTAAGGTTGCGAATAAGGAAAAATATATTTTGTTGCAACTGGTTGCGAAATTTAATAATCAGAATGCCTAGTTGCGGTTAACGAAAAAGTTCCCTTGATTCGCAACTGGTTGCGAACTACACATATACACACAGACATACATAAATTCACGTCTGTATCCCAGAGGGGTAGGCAGAGACCAGGGCTGCCACTTGCCACTAACAAAAATAAAAATTAAAAATTCTTAATTCGCAACTGGTTGCGAACCACAGTTACGAAAACGGCCGGAGAGGTTAAAATACTTTGATTACGGATCTCCGGTTACGGTCGAAGGCAGCAGGGTAGATCGATGGATGGCAGAGATTGAAAAGTTTCGAAAACAGCCCTTTTTGTCTTTTTACGCAACCTATGGTTTCGAATAAAAAGAAATCGGTCCGGCTCATGGAGGCTTTATGTCGAAATACCTCATTTTCCTAATATCTAAAAGTCAAAATGACTGAGTACCCAAAATGCCTGAAATTCGATTTGTCCAGATCCAATAATAACTGATTTACAAAATGCCATTGAGGTTTGGTACAGTTAAAGGAAAAACTTTTTAAACAATTAGTTGATTAAGTACCCAATCAAATTTCGGGTCAATTCTTTCCTAGGGCGTCCGGCTCATGGAGGCTTTATGTCGAAATACCTTTGTAGGTACTCGTACTTCTTGGTTGTGGTATGAAAATCACTGGCCACTTGAAATTCAATATTATGAAGTATCTTGACATTGATTAGATATGTCAGTCCTGAAATCATTAGGTAATGGCAATAGATATGTTTATTTAAAATATTAACGAATAATAATGGAAAGGGCAAAAGAAATTATTTTTATCAATAATTTTATTAATATCATTTTATTGAAACGACGTTACACGTAGGTAATTGATTAGTTAAGATGATGTAGGCGCTTATGAGTTATTTTAAGAAGCTACAAAAGTTAAGTTTTTAATTTCTAATAAATTTTGTTTGCAACTGTACATCGATTGTCATTTTCTTTTTATGGCGTAAGTTCATTATGGGATTTTGAATTTCAGGCATTTTGGGTACTCAGTCATTTTGACTTTTAGATATTAGGAAAATGAGGTATTTCGACATAAAGCCTCCATGAGCCGGACCGAAAGAAATATTTCTGTATTAGAAACCGGTTTCGAATAATGAAACAAAGACTGTTTTCGAAACTAGTTTCGAATAAACAAAAAAAGGCTGTTTTCACAACTGGTTTCGAAAGAGGCCGGAGGGGCAGCGTTAGGTTCTTTTGTACGATCGAAATTACAAGTCTATATCGATTAATTCATCAACACACGCAGGTCGAGATAATACTATGTATTACAATATCTCCGTGCGCCTTGCGCTTTTATCAATGCCTGCAATAATAAAAGCGCAAAGATGAACTAATAATAGTTTAGAGAACTATGAAAACACGTATTCGTTGGTAATTTTAAGTAAGAAAATATCTTTCTACGTTTATAATGTTAGGTACTGCTAAGCTAAAAAGCATGGACTTAAATGAAATGACCACTTAAATTAACACCTGAACTAAATGCTATGTTGAAGTTTGCTTGACATTAGACGTTGACAGACTAAATATAAATTGTGTATTGGAGAATATCCACTTCTGACTCCATAATGGGATCAGCTCGGGATACCAAATTATTGTACTGCCATTCGAATAACACAGGTTTGAAATGTATACGACAGATAGAAGTGAATTCCTAAATCTGTTAGATGTTGACTTCCACACTGTGCTAAAAAGACAATATTCAAATCTAAAACTATTCCAGAGCGAGAAGCTGATAGACTCGGTGTACTATATGCCGTGGGAGTGTATGGACGTACGCAACCAGCGCTCCGTGCGTTTCCTGCTGAACCGCATCCAGACTCCGATCCAGCTCACTGCTATGGGGATAGTCCCAGTTGGAGTGCAGACTATGCAAGCGGTAAGCTCATGCATCCACCCACATATTGTTTCTGACTTGGATCATTCTGGGACTTTGCTTTTAATTAAGTCTAATCCAATTTAGTTTAATCCTTGAATAACCTCAACCAGCCGCCACAGACAATCTGCTCCAGATGGTGTCGGTCCAACGAGCTGGCAGTCGTATCTCGCTGCGTTTGCCGTTTCGCGACCTCCACTTCTTTTTAGTTTATTCATATTTATATTAAAATCCCACTGTGCAACTCCAGCTTGCTACTCTTAGAGGCAATTCCACCTTATGTTAATTGGGCAGATTAGCGTATCAGGTCATCATGACATGCAACACATTTATTATACTCCGTTCCACGAGTCGAATAGGAACGTAGGGAACCAAATACTCGCATCTCATTGGTCAATGCGCGAGATAAGCGAAACAATAAGCGAAGCGGCCCGCCATGGAAGTGGCTATTGAAGGTCACGCGCATTAACCAATGGGCGTATATGGACGATTTTCTTTGGGAGCTTGTTTCGTGGAATCGAGTATAGTGAACGTTTCTTATAAGCAATCCATCGGTAGATAGGCCAACTGACAGTTTATATTTGAAAGTTGTTCTATAAAAATTTAATTTAATTTATCATCTAACTATAAGTCAATTCAATTCTTTTCTATTCGGTTCTTTTCTAGGTTAGAAAAAAGTCACCGTAAGCACTGTAACTAACGGATGTAATAAGATTTTTTTTAAATTCTCATTCGAAATTTAAGTTTTTTTTTTTAATTCTCATTGCTTTCGATGAGGATGATGTGGTAATGCTTGTATGAAGAAATCATCATTAATGTGTACGAATTCGCGGACAACAGCTACATTAACTCTCGGTAAACTTATCTATCGGCGGATCAACTGAATTCAGAGTACTTTGAATCTTGTTGTGATTGAACAAAGGGAAATTCACTTTACTCCTATGTTGTATGAGACATTTAACAACGCAATACATTGTTGCTTGTTTTATTGGTGCTTCTATCGAGCATGATTCGACCACAGGCATTCGAGTTCCATAACTTTTTGTAACCTTTCCCTCTATGTTGCAGATACTGAAATCTACGCTATCGTTCTTCGCGTTCCTACAAACACTCAGTGAATAACCACCTAAATATATTATTCTTTTTATGTATAACTGATGTTAGTTTATTGCGTTCATTGCTTCTCAATAAGTAATTTTGATTGATTGACTTTTCACAAAAAAAAAATGTTATTATTATATTGTATCTACTGCAGGACACTCAATAAACATTTAATCAACAAAAAATGTCTTCTCTTCGATTCTTCAAAAGACAATACAGCTGCGCGGTCCAAACACGACCTATGAAACTACGAACTGAAAAATAGTCCGTGTACTGACCACACTGTACGTGTCTATACCGAGTCAAAGTTCGAAACAAGAAATTCATGAGTATATCGCATTTTTAACGCCTTTGCGGCTTTCGCGACAAAGGCGCAAACTGCAGGATTTGCTGACAGAATAAGTACTAGGACCTCTCGATTTTTACAAAAAATGTCTCACCTTCTAGTCTCCCAGAGCTTGACCTGTCCGTCGTAACCAGCCGAGAGGAACAGCGTGTCTCGCGTCGTGGACCAACGCACCGACTGCACCCAGCCCTCGTGCGACGTGAACGTTGTCTTTACGAGGCTGTCTGGAATATTATATCTTGTTATTAATTTTTTTTAATTAACTAATCGCCAAAATTAGCCTACGTAGTCCATTTTTCTGAGGCCATAAGTCGTCTTTGAACCTAGGGAAGTGCGGGCTATTTTGTGTTTTAGAGCTAGTTTATGATAGGAGTGGTGGTAGATGGTGGTAAGAGTTATATAACAAAGCTTGTTGTCTCAATTAGCGTATGTTTGGTATAGAAAAAGTCAAAGCCAAAATGTTTTAATTCAACGTAGAGCATATCGGTGTTCAGCTCAAGATACAAATTGTTTTAGAGAAAATATGGACAAAATAACTCGAATTCCTTAAACACTCGATAAAATCCGATTAGTCAGTGGTGGATAATTTACAAGGAAGGGACGTAGCCACAGATTAAATAAACTGCCTTTGAGAAGTGCCATAGACGGATGCTGTTTTTATAAATAAGGCCGTTAGTCTTTTCAATTCTGGTCCTTAATTAACGGACTTTAAATTATTGTTCTAAAACCTAGAACTCGTGCATTGGACTGGCTATAATTCCAGACACCTTTGTCATGTAAATATTCTTTAATGTTTAATGTTATAGTAGCCCTGTTTGTACAAAGTGTGCTTTACACATTTTTTTAACATCATTTCTATCAAGCTTATCTTCAGGGATCTTCAGGTATAGAGTCGTATACAATGCCCTATAAAGAAAGTATTAACCTTTGCCAGCCTAAATCTTAGAAACCGAAGTTTATGTTTATTTGTAGCATTTGTCTCGGCTACCTATAGTTTTAAAGTTAGTGATATTTTGCCTGACGTAGAGTCGACAGCACCTATATTTCAGTTACAGAGTCGCTCGTAACGTAACCAAGTATGGTTACCAGAGCATGGGTGTAAAGTTCGATGTGCGGTAGACTGTACATAATATTCTCAAAAGTTAAGACTAACTGGCAGCCAAGCAAAAAAAACATAGGATTTTTTATTTTTATTATATTTTCTTTATTAGGGACAACAAACAGAAGTGCAATGTATCTTAAAATATAATACTTAATTGTATATCCAGCTCCGCTATCCCGATTTTACAATATTGTTTTTATTAAACTAATTAATCAAACAAATGAACGCATGCTTAGTCCAAGGATTGTTCAATAAACAATCCCTGAAAGGAAAAGGAGAAAAAAAATTATTGACTTCATAACAACACTTAACTTCTAATTGAAACATCCTTAATAATTTTAAGAGCCAGTGCCCTAAATAACGCAGGGGTAAGTGTAAATATATCTAAAGTATTGAGATAAGTTTTGTACGTTTTGACTATCCTATTAAGGGGTGCCCTTTCATAGAATAATTCAACACAATATATTTCCTATCTTTGGCAGTTTAAAAACTTTGGCAACACCTGACTAACCTGTTGACCTAGGATCGTAGAGGCGAATGTGTCTGTCGGCTGATGCTGTGATTATGCAGTTGTTGAGTGGAGACCAGTGCGCATCGAAGAAGGACTTGTTACCTGGAACCAATAGATCGAATCAACAAAATAAAAATGTCAGATAAGACATTCTCGGCTCATTCCTGCCAGCCAAAGTACAATCGTCCAATGACCATGGCTAAAACAAATGTCATGCATGCCATTTTCTATAGATGTCTGCCACACATAAAGAAAACTCTAGCATTAAAATGTGTAGAATTACTTTGCTAAATTCCGCCAAAATCCCACAAGCACCATGCATCTCTAGTTTCTCCACAACATACTGAACTCGCCCCGAGTCTGCATAATGGCTTAGTTGGTAAAAGTGATGGCACAGTAAGCTTGCGACTCAGGGTCGAATACCGCCTCGGATTTTTTCTCTTTGAATTTCGTTTATCTGGTCTAACATAGATTTTACATTGAAAAATCAATTACAACATTTATATTTAAAAAAAAACGATCTGAAACAAGCCGCCAAACATCGCATCATCTCGCACCAATCACATCGGAAAGAGCAAGAGGACGCGTTATTTAACTACTAGTTTTAAATGGTTTCCCTAATGACACAAGTTACACCTACTCTTCAATCCATCAGCCCGTACTCGTCCACTGCTGGACATAGGCCTCCGCCTAGGCACGCCACTTCCTTCTGTCCTCGGCCATCCCCGTCCAGCCACTGCCAGCAATGTGCCTCAGATCGTCGGTCCGAGCCGGTGGGCGTCCTACGCTGCGTTTGCCAGTTCGCGGTCTCCATTCGAGAACCTTTGAAAACCATCGACCGTAGGTCGTTCGGCATTATGTGAACAGCCTACTGCCACTTCAGCTTCTAACCTTGCAGGCTATGTCAGTCACCTTAGTCACCTACTCTTATGTATGGGATTTTACCAGCGATCTCCTGCTTAATACCGACGAGCTCACAGTCCCACAGCTTGAGCAGATGGTCCCAGCCACTGGACAACAATGTGTTGAAGTTCAGCCATTGCACGCCCGACACTGCCTCGCGGTGCCCTTTAAATACGGCCAGAGGTTTCTGCAAGTTACATTTTTCATTAGACTCCGAGTATTGGATTAATTTTTATGATAGTACATAGACATAGACACAGCGTCTGTCTCGAGTTTTTGCCATTTGAACATTGTTTTTTTTTTGTGTGTTTATAACATGTGAAATGCTAACCCGGAATTTAATTCATTCACTGCAACACTTAGGGTCTAAGGCGCGCCACTTCTTTATGTCCTCAGTCATTCACAGACTGGTCAATGGTGGCTTGATCATCAAAATTGAGGTCCTGAGTTTGATTTCCATTGGCGGTGTTAGTATAGATGGCCACAGTCTGGGTGTTTTTCTATTGGTACCGCCCTTGTCTTGTTCCTAGGGCACTTATACACGGGCCGCACGTTGCGAACGACAGTGCCGACTGCAGCCGTCGACACACGTCAACGGCAGTCGCCGACATGTCAACGTCGAATACCCGCGTCGTCGGCGCGTCGACGTTGGCTGCAGTTGGCACTGTCGTTCACAACGTGCCGCCCGTGTTGTATAAGCGCCCTTAGCGCAGGGATTCCTATTTCAGGATCAAATGATTAGTTTGGGTGGATTTTATTACTATTATTATTAATAGTAAATGGTTTAGAGAAAATTTAATTCCACACTTTCTACAACTAAAAAGAGGAATAATTCAATTTAATAAAAACATGTACCTTTAATATTTAATACTTTTAAGTATTGTGCAGATGTATCTCTTGTGCAATATTAATATTTTGTGTTGGTAACAATCTTATAACTATGTTAGTATGATACAAAATAACGCTGACAACTTACTCTTGTGTTGCCATGGTCAGATTTGCTTTTTTTCTTGGCTGGTGGAGCGGGCTCCTCTGTTAGACCTGTATAAAAAAACTATAGCTACAACTTCCAAAGGGCACAGAAAGTCTTATTTGCTTACAAACTAGCATAAAAGGTTAAATAAATTATCTGAATATAATGTACAAAATACCATCAGGATACAGGAATCGTTGGTCAATATTAGAAGACTTTTTCATTTGAGACTTTTATAGAACTTTAACATTAGTGGTTCAATAGAGACTTGAGCAGCAGCAGAAGAAATTGGCTTAATAAAAAAGTATGTGTGCACTACTGTAGTACCAAAGGAAAACAATGAGTTCTATGTCTGTATTTTGGCATAATACTTACTAGCACTCCAAAGGCAAATATTTGTATCCCAGCTGCCAGTGGCAAAACGCGCACAATCTGCTGACACAGCGATACACTCCACAGCCTCTTCATGACTATGGCAGGTAACTACACAGTCCACGGAGTTGTTGGGCATGTTCCAAACCCAGAGCATCGCTGATTGGTCATGGGAACCGCTGCAAAGAATGACAAGATCAGATATCTATTTGGCAATAGACAGTGGTGAAAGGTTTGTAAAATACTAATTGGGTGCACCAATACTGAGAGAGTTGGTGTGACAGAGAAGAGCCCTATGCCCAGCAGTAGGCTCTATTCATGGACTAGATAGATAAGATAGATAGATATTGCTCCAAAGCACAGTCACCTCTAACCAATGAAATAACTTGCAGTATGATTTGAGTTTGATGCTCACGGAAGAACTCACTTTATTGTCAGCAGCTAAACTTTTTCTTTGAAATTAAATAAACCATGTAATCATAAATCCAAATTTATATTAAATAATAAAAATAAACTATATTAGCACACAAATTAAATATTGTGTCTTTGGTTCACAGCTAGGGCATGCAGAACCGGTTACGGGTCCAGATTTTTTTATACCAGGTTCTGGGAGCAGTCAATCGGGTAATCCGGTTCCACCCGGTTCTGACTAAAAAAACGGTAAGTTATAATAATGGTCATACATCACAGAGAAACTAAGGATACATTATTACGAGGCTTGAAAGAAAAAAAAACTTAACTTACCATTTATTTGGCCTCTCTAGATTAATCATTATTATCATTATAATTATCAACAGGAATAAAAGAAGAACTCTAAAATATATTTTAGAGTTCTTCTTTTATTCCAATAATTAGCAAACATACTATCAATCATGCTCCTATAATGCTCCGTTATAGTAACCAATTTAGTTTCCTTTCGTTTCACACCCGTCAGTAATTAAAATCATTGACAAATAAAAAAAATACAAATTTCGTTTATATTTAAAAAAATATAATCGAGACCTAACATATTGTGGTAAAATAAAGACATTTTCGAAATTAATAAGAATTAAAGTTCAAAATGTAAGTAAAAATGTCTCACCCGCCACCATGAAATGAGCCCAATTCAAAATTAAGAAAATTTCGAATTTCTTTAAAGAACCGGGTATTCTTCTTCCGAACCAGTTCTGCGGAAACCTCGGTGGAACCGGGTATACGCGGGTATTTCGGAACCTGGTAGAACCGGGTGCATGCCCTATTCACAGCAGTATCAAAACCAGGACACAAAACCATATGTGAGGCCAGCATTCTACCAGCGCTACCACAGCTTTGTTTTCTAAGTTGGTGAATTTGTAGTAGAAAAACCACTATAACTTGAAGGAAAACATCATGAAAAAACCAGTGTCTGAGTTTCTCACGTACCTCAGTGCTTGGAATCGCCTATCCGCAGAGGGCGCATATGGTGATTCAGCCCAAACTATTAATGCTTATTAAGGGGCTCCATACCGTAACACTAGACACCAATGGGAAAAACCGGCTAAGTGCAAGTCGGACTCGCGCACGTAGGGTCACGTACCATTTCTATACAACATTAGCCACAAAGATAAAAAAAGGCGAGAAAACCCGGTCATGTGCGAGTCGGACTCGCGCACTAAGGGTTCCATACCACAAAGATCGAGAAAAAACGGCAAAAATCACGTTTGTTGTATGGGAACCCCCTTAAAATATTTATTTTATTTTAATTTCATTATTTATTTTTGAAGCAAATATAGAACTAAATATTCTGTGAATATTTCAAGCGTCTACCTGTTGCCGTTATTAATACCAAACAAAAAACGTAAAAAAAAATTACGTTTGTTGTATGGGAGCCCCCTTAAATATTTATTTTATTCTTTTTTTAGTATTAGTTGTTATAGCGGTAACAGACTTATCATCTGTGAAAATTTCAACTGCCGACGGACGGACGGTAGGTCGGACGGACAGACAGACAGACAGAAGGAATGACAGACAGATGGACATTGAAGTCTTGCACCCTTCGGGTCTTGCACCCTTCAGGAACGGAACTGTAAAAATTGGAAATTGGTCTACACTTTTTGCAAAAACAATCTGTAAAAAAAAATATATTTAATATTATTTTTTTCATTGGTAGCACTAATGTTACTGCATGGAGCCCCTTAATAGTACATTACTGCAGCGGCCAACAAAAGAGGCATTGTTGGACAAATGCATAAGTGTGGGCCGAGGCCTTTATATTACTTTTCTCAAATAATGCATGGAAATTAAAACAAAGTAGTACCCAGGCAGAATGTTTAGTATGCAAAATCAATGACGAACAGCAAACAATTTTTAAATTTTCCTATGTTAAAGTGTTCATTTGTCTTTTTTTTTCAATAAGCAGCTTTTGTTTGCCTAAATTTAAATGACCTCCTTGGTTGCCACGTTTTGGAGTAAAAGATCGTACCATTTTAAAATTACAGGATAGATATGAATTTACTATGTAATTTATGTGGCTGCTAAAACACGACAGATATGGATTCTCACACAACCTTTGCTGGCTGCTGCTCGCATGTAACTGGCCAGTACAGTAATTTCAAATTTCCAAGCATGTTTGAGAAAAGGTAACTTACTTACCTGACAAAAACTCCTTGGTCATTCTCAAAGGAGACCCACGAGACAGCTTTGACAGGCGCTGTATGGCCAGGGATGGCTAATTTGTGCTGGCCCTTGGTGGTCCAAATGTGGATACTGTTGTCGTAGCAACCAGTGAGGATCCTGAAAAAAACAAGCAAAGTAGATTTTGTTTCTTTCACCTTTTACATTCGATACCTTAATTCGCAAAACGAATAACTCCGTTTCAGTAAACTTTACAGGAGAGACTAGAAACTTCATAAAAAAATAACTAAAAGATAAAAAGGAAAAACAAAAATCTAGTTGGAAATTATTAATTTACTGAACTTAAAAATCCATTTAAAATAATATAAATCCTAAGCGTAAAGATTTAATGGCGATTTTTGGAGTTGATATATTTTACATTGACAAAAATTAAACAGAAATTGGAGTTATTTGGTTTTATTCAAAAAGTATTTACAAAGACAGTAACAAAAAAATTTAACTTAGCTAGTTTAATTATTAATTTTCGTGAGGCAGGGCATCGTAGTAACCCTGATAATCAAGGAGCATAGATGATTTTAATTGCTGTAGATCAGAATATTTTTTTTTTGTTATTTTGCGCCGCTCATCGTGAAGATTTTTAAAATTTTCCATGGGGGTAGGTCCAATAAGGGTTTTCCTTTGGTTCAGCAGTTTCCACTCGTCTCCAAACCTCAACTTGTAAAATATTTAAAAGAGCTTTTATATCAGTGACCTGTAAAAGAAACACTTACTACACAAACTATACTTACTATAAATTAACCTTCAAAAAATGTGGTAGGAACCGATTTTATGTAGAAATAAATTGTACAGACACAAGACATAATATAAATTCGTAACTTTACCTGTGGATCACCCTTTTATCATGTCATCGTCCTTCTTCAAATAATAAACCAGAGTATTCTTTCTTTGCGAAGTACTTGGATCCTTTCTGTCACGTTGTCTTTTAATGGGGATTACTTTTATCAAGCATTTAATATACACTTTCTTTTCTCCCCAATTCATCGCCCAAAATCGATCAAACAAAGATTTCCTCTTCTGTTATCATGTGACATTTCCGTACTACATTTGTATGTTCCGTACATTTGCATCGTGGTTTCATTGCGTTCTTTAGCTTAGGAACCTCTCTAATCCATTTACCTGTCAGTTTTCTTTTTCCGTAGTATTAATTTCCCCTTTCTCTGTTCAGTCTATTTCTCTCAACATTCCATTCACTTTATTTAACTTGACATCACTTTTTCCTTCTCCTCACGGGTTCACTTTGCTCCGAATCTGAACTATCGCTGTAATCTACTAATTTTATCGCTTTATTCAACGAAGATGATATTGTCGGTTCAGTATCAATCACTGGGTCTTTAGTAATGATCTCATCATTTTGTGAAGGAATCACTTCACAGGTTTCATGTACGTATTGGTCAATGTATTCAAATGTTCTATTAATTGTTGTGTTCCCTTCATCATTTGAAAGTAAGTACTAGGAGGCTGATTTGGGACCCACCATCTATATTTTATAAAATATTCGTCAGTTGAGGTTCTGGACGGTCCAATAAACTAGGACTGTTTTCTAATTCATGCTCAGATGTTATTTCAAAATGCGTTTGGTCATTCGAAAATAAACTGGGGCTGCTTTCTAATTCAGGATGATTTGTTGGTACAATGACATAAGATTGTGCTTCAGAAGATGTTATTTAAACGTGCATTTGGTCATTTGAAAGCAGCAAAGAGTCAGTATGAGATGTGTGCACCATCGAAGTTAGAAGCAATGTATCTTCATAGCAATTTGGGAACTGGTTAGATTGAAACAATAAACTGTCTGGGTTAGTAATGTCGTCATTAGTTCTTTCAGGTTGAGGATTTGGTGATTGCACAGACACCAATATTCTTTTAGCTCGTCCTCTAGACATTTTCCTGCACCATTAAAGAATAAAAAAACATAAAGCAAACAACACCAAACAAAGCGTAAAGTAAATTAGACCACAAGAAGATAGCCCCCACTTAAATACAGGCAAGAAGGCAGGTAGGTAGATAGTTAGGCAGCTAGCTAGGTAGGTAGGTACGTAAGTAGGTAGGTAGACAGGCAGGTAGGCAAGAGGCAGGTAGGTAAGTAGGTAGGAAGATAGATAGGTAGTTTCGTGGGTAGGTAGGCAGGTAGGCAGGTGGGTAGGTAGGTAGGTAGGTACTCGTAGGTAGGTAGGTTGATAGATACCTACTAGGCAAGGCTAGTTGAAGGTATTTTTGAAAAAAAAAAGTTAAATACGAGAGGTAAACAAAGTATTAAATAACCAGAACTAAACATAGTAGTCCCAAAAGCCGTTACGGCATATTGAACAACTCCAAACAAATATGCAAAACAAACAATAGCAAAACTATCAACTCCAAACCCAGTGTTATCAAGAATTTTTTTGTCTTTAAAAATTGCCAAAATAAAGTTATCAGTTAAAATAAACTATCGAAACACTTACCACGTTGTATTGTCAACTGTTTAAACACTATATACAGTCTCTAAATAACTTATGAACAGTTTTAACTTTCGAAAACACTCAGACGCATGCGCTTCCGTCGATAACGCCATACAAAATGGCCGATGCGAGGGAGTTGTTTGTCAAAATTGAGACCTTCCATTTCAAGTGGAGTTGTTTGATTTTCTAATAGCGTTTTACTTTCAAACGGCGCAAAAACGTGGAAATATTTGAATTTCGAACGGTAGAGAAAAAAATCTAGTTTCTTCCGGTACCAAAAAGTCATTTTCGACAAAAAGTGGAGTTATTCGGTTTGCGAATTAAGGTATCGAATATATGTAATGTCTATTGGGTTGTTTGCTTGTCCTAGGTAATTTATTCATCACATTAATTCAATAATTATGAACCTCTGTTATTAATTTATAGGTTTATATATTTATTTTTTTTAACAGACCAAAGCTGATTGATATGCAATTGACTTTTTTTACAATACCATAATACCTATACCTAATCCTTCTCCGTCGGGTCTATCCGATAAATTACAAAGTGAAATTTTATATAAATTTTCACCTACCAATCTCTGGTAGTATGAGTGCCAGACACCCAATCATCATGCATTAAGCAATCTTTGGGTCTGGGTGCTGGGAACCTTTCCAAGTACTCGATTTCCAACGTCTGCTCGGTCGAAACCTGTTTCTCTTGAATATGCTCCGAGAGCGCTGAACATAGCAGCTCGCCGCATACTAAGAAGTCAAACTCTACAGATTTGCCGATTGAAGGGTTGGTCTCTTTCAATAAGGCGTTGACCAAAACGTTTAGCTCTGCAGCCTGGACGTTACTTTGTATGGATAGAGGATTATCGGGCACCGCATACCTGAAAAGATTGTAGACTCCGGTTAGAGCCCTGAGAAAATTGGAAATTTGTAAATAGAAATAATGGTTGTAAATAAAAAAAATACGTACTGTTCCTGTTTAGTTAAAAACTGGACTTGCAATTGAACCTCTGCCGAATTAGCAGACATGCTGAAGACTATTTTAGTGCAACAACTTTGAAATTTGGTAAAAATCGACCACACAAAAACACATGGAACAACACACGTTTTCCACAATCAGACTAAGTCACAGACTAAAAAGAGATCTATTTAGTTAGGTAGAGACTAGAGATCAAAAAGTAGAGTATGTAATCAAAAGGGAGATCTAGATCTCTATATAGTCTGTGGTAGATATAATGAAAATCTCAGATTTTTACAATTTATTTATTAATAAAGCAATCAATCAAGTAGGCGAATATTGAATGGTCCTGTGCATGCTATATTGCACGCACCGCGCACCATGCTTCTCTGTTTCGCCCACGTTTCGCCCGTCCACTTCTTTTGTCGAGTTGAGTCGATGTTCGAACGCTCCAAACCGACCGAGCCGAGCAATTTGTTTTTACATGTCTATTAGATTAGATACCTACTCGAACAGCAAAGAGGAGGAGCGTCTCATGCGGCATCACATTGTGGAGCGCTGTGGAGCGTAAGCGCGACTTGTTGAGTAATCATCTGTGTCTGTATAAACATAGACTTTTTTATTGAGCGTATAGACAACGAAATTACAAGGCCGTTAGAATAAAAATAAAAAATGTCAAAAAAGGGTTTGAGTCTTTTTAGGTTATTCTCATGTGTATTTTTGTTATGAAGAAAAATTAACGAAACACAATGGTTGTGCGAAAGGATAACGACAACCAAACATCAGCTGCAAAGTACAACCTCAACAGGAAAGCTGGTAAAAGCATAATCGACCGTAAACCAGTATTTTCTCCAGACGGCGAGTAAGTCAACTTTACCAGATGTTTTCTACAAGTATTTCATCACAAACTTCATAATTTTCATATTTGTGTTACTCCTATTGTGCTTGTTTCAGATCTGTAATAGTTGTCGTTCAAAATGTGGCCCGGGTGTACAACATTGAGACCGGAGACTGTTCTCGGATTCTCGAGACACAGGACGCGATACACGAGATTATTGCGATACAGTTTCCTGAAAATGACGCTTACAACTTATACGGGTGCTCAGATACCGGCCTGCTTACTGTCTGGACTTGGGAAAATGGGGCCGTCCTGAAGGAATTGGTAAGAACAACTTTAAAACGTTGGATGTGCCTGTAAATATGTTTTAGAACCTCAAAAGAAAAAACGGAACCCTGAGAGGATTACTTGGTGTTTCTAAACAAATTTTTTTTTTCTTAAGAACAGGTAAGGTTTAGGCAAATTTCTATAGAAATAAGCTCGCCTGTGTTATGTACTCATCCATATATTTTTTTTTATTTGTAAATATTTCTTTCTTTCTATATAATAAAGTAAAGTAAAGCTATCAAGTTGAAATTAATATCAAATACCTTAGTATGCACAGGTGTAGCTTTTAAAAATGGCACTACATTTTTACTATAAATAAAAAATGCTATTATTATTAACTAAAGCATTCTCTATCTACCAATCTATTATTTTATACCAATCTATTAGCTTCTTTGCTTATTTTCAGAAATTGAATATTCCTGCCGACTCAACCATTTTAACATTTGACCTAATAGACAGCAATGAATGTGTTTTAACAGCAAAGAAAAATAATGACAAATTCCTGTACCTCGCTTCCTACTCCATGAAGACTGGTGATGTAGTGTATGTGTACAAATCCACATGCATACCATACTTGGGAATAATCTGTGTATCACTAGGAGAGTGTGCGGGGGACAAATATGTAGCTGCGTGCAATGGAACCAAGTGTCTTTTTGTGCAGAACCTTATACAACCACATTTGAGAGCAGAGTAAGTCATTAAATTTTCTTCGAAACTATTTATTACTAAAAAAAATTATTGCTAAAAAGTAATGTAGTCCTTAATATCAAGTGTTCTGCATTGTTATGAAACGGCAATCTGACAATGGAAGGGGACACCTGACACGCTAAGCTTCATACAAATCAAGTGAATGAATCAACCAGTTGATCAGAGTGGAACTGATTCTAGTAAAAATCTTAATTTTAGTAAAAAATGTATCAAATCAACTAGTTCATTCTTAAAAATAATACTCATAGAAGAGGTTTTTTATCACTCCATTAAGTTTTGTATCAACTAAATGGTTGATTCGTTAGAAACAAAAAATGATTGATCCGTTTCAGTTGATCAGAGTGGAAAACAGGAAAAAAACTGCTTATGGTTGTAAGACTGATCCCAAGTAGAAAAGAGAAAAAAATTTTTGAACTGTTTTGCCGTGCCTTTGAATTCACAACTTAGGAGGAGGTTCTAAGTTTGTATACCAAACATTTTTATAAGGTTCTTTTTCTAAGAACCTTATAAAAATGTTTGTTTGTTTGTTTGTTTTTTTTCTTTTTTCTTTTTCTAAACAAAACTAATATTTAGTACTTACTGTGGCTTTAAGCTAGCTTAAAAAGACTTTTCTGGCTGTCCAATGAACAATAACAAACATAGTTAAAATTTAAACAGACCCAACTGCAAATCAGTTTAGCTGGTGATGTGTTCACAGCACACTCCAGCAATGCATGCTGAGTTGGTGACCCTTTTTTGTTGCCAGGGAGGCACAATGTCCTTATTAGTATGATTATATTATTGTTTTCTTTTCTCTCATTGTTGTTGTAATATTATATAAATTATGTTTGTGTTTGTGCTTTTGTGGCAATGTAAAGAAATGTTTTCTTTCTTTCTAAACATTTCCTCAATTTCAGAATCTTTAACTACAACCAGATCCGCATTGTAAGTGTCGCGGCCCACCCGACACAGAGCTGTGTCTCCATCACCGATGCGCTTGGCCGGGTTACCATTTACAGGGGTTACCTTTACAGCCACATGAATTTGGCGAGGGAGGTGCTGCATTGGCACTATCTGCCACCTTTGGCTACTTGCATCCCTAAAGAAGGTAGGTATTTCATGGAATGTTTAGGGGTCCTATGTGGTAAGCAAAGACTGCTAGGTGTAGGTACTTAGCTGTAGTAGGCCGGCGGCACAATAAATCCAACACTTCACAGCAAGTCCAGTCTTTAATGCGTAAGCACAGAACAGAAGTAGTAAGAAGGAGTACAGAGCAAAGCGAGTAGTCACAAACACAGAAGATAATATAATACTTAGCAGGCACAGTTGTAAGCAGAGAACTAACGAGCGTCGAATACAGTAATGCAAAAGCGGGCAGCGTGTGCCAAACGTCGCGTATAGATTCCGACTGGTTGGTCTTGAGCAGCGCATCATCACGCGGAGTGCGCGTGCGGCGGCCGGTTTTCACACAATGGGCTGATCGGCAAGAGCGCGGTTCCATGAGACCTGACAACCAGCTGATCCACGATAATAACGGATACGTTATTATCTTATGTTCTAGTGTGAATGCTATTTGTGACTGGATGTTATAATGGAAAATTAATTAGTAAATAATATGATAAATGTGTACATAGTATTTTATAGGTATTTAGGGTTTAGTTTTAAGTTGTATATTAATTAGAAATTTATTGTACATATACATATTATATAGTATTTAATACAAAATAGTCATACAATATGTATAGTCATGTGGATGTAGCCCACATCACTCCCCCCCAGAGACCAGGTTAGGGTCGATAATAATCCGGGAAACGAACGCGTCTCCCAGAGCGAGTGATTTTATGAGGTTGAAGTGGTGCCGGTGAAGATTTGTTAGTGTGGGTGTCAGTACTAGTGCTTGGGAATGTGTAAGTGTTGTTTGGAAGTGTATAAGTGTGTGTGTTATTCAGTAAATCTTCCTCCTCCGAAAGCACGAACGCAGGTTTTAGACGGTCGATACTGACAGTGACAGGCTGTCTCTTGACAAGTATTTTAAATACCTTGTCACTTCTTTCTAACACCTTGTATGGACCAGAATAAGCTGGTTGAAAAGTCACGCGCGAAGCGTCTTCTCGCAGGAAGACGTGTTCGGCAGTGGCTAGCTCTTTAAAAACAAACACTTTATGCTTGCTATGCCGCGAAGCTGGGACAGGCTTAAGTTTTTCAGCGAACAAGCGTAAGCGCGCTGTAAATTCTGACAAGTCAGATGTAGAGGGTGTGCTCGGATTGAAAAATTCGCCGGGGAGTCTTAAAGGCTCACCGTACAGCAATTCCGCTGAAGAAGACTGTAAGTCTTCTTTAAAAGCACTGCGGATGCCAAGCAGCACAAAAGGTAGCACTTCGATCCAATTTAGCTGGGCATGACAGGTGATGGACGCTTTGAGTTGCCTGTGAAAGCGCTCCACAAGGCCGTTGCATGCCGGGTGGTACGCGGTAGTGCGCTTATGATGAAAACCGATTGTTTTCGCGAGATACTGAAACAGCGCGGACTCGAACTGTGCCCCGCGATCTGTCACGATATCTATGGGGCAACCGAATCGGGATATCCAGCCTGATATTAAAGCCTTTGCTACCGTTTCGGCGCTTATATCGGGTATTGGCATGACCTCAGGCCACCGCGTAAATCGGTCAATGGATGTCAGGCAGTATTTATATCCTTGAGACACAGGCAAGGGACCGATGAGGTCAATGTGAATATGCTTGAATCTCGCGCGAGGCAGATCGAAAGTACCTAATGGTGCAGATACATGTCGAGTGACCTTTACGCGCTGGCACGACAAGCAAGTTCGAACCCATTCACGGCAGTCCTTCCTTACGCCGGGCCATACAAACCTTTCAGCAACAAGTTGTGCAGTAGCTGTGGCACCGGGATGGCTAAGGGAATGTAGGCTGTGAAAAACCTGTCTGCGGAAATTCTCAGTGACGAAAGGCCTGGGAGTCGGTGTGCTGACATCGCAGTACAGGGGTGTCTGACTTCCAGGGTAATCGACCTTTTCAAGACGGAGTGATGATCCGCCAGACAGATAATGAGCCAGTTCTGAGTCAGTCTCTTGGGCTTGGGCGAGGCTGGTGAGACAAACTGGAGTGCTCAGTTCCTCGACGCGAGATAAGGTATCGGCTACCACGTTATTCTTGCCGGAGATGTGCCTTATATCGGTCGTGAACTGGGATATGTAGTCCAGATGTCGGAACTGCCTAGGCGAGCAATTATGTTTCCGCTCGTGGAAAGCATAACAGATCGGCTTGTGGTCCGTGTATATAGTAAAATGCCTGGCCTCCAGCATGTGCCGAAAGTATTTTATTGACTCGTAAATTGCGAGAAGCTCGCGGTCGTACGGTGAGTACTTTTGTTGTGACGGGCTGAATTTACGGGAGAAAAACGCTAGGGGTTCCCACACGTCGTCTTTAAGCTGTTGGAGGACGGCCCCGATAGCCAGGTCTGACGCGTCCGTAACCAACGCTAGCTTTGCTCGGCAATCTGGGTGTGCCAAAAGAGCTGCGTTGGAGAGGCTTTCTTTGGTGTCTGCGAAAGCCTTTAGAGCATCACCGGCCAGGGTTATTGATGTGGACCCTTTTACTGTCCCCGTAAGCAGGGCGTTCAAAGGCGCTTGGATTAGGGCGGCATTAGGCATGAATCGCCTGTAAAAATTGGCCATTCCTAAAAATCGCCGAAGTGACCTGACGTCCTTTGGTGGGGGAAAATCGCGTATTGCTTGGACTTTTTGTTCCAGTGGTTTGGTTCCGCTCCCCGAAATGCGATAACCTAGAAAAGTTACCTCGGGAGCCCCGAAAACACACTTGGACACGTTGATGACCATGCCGTAGTCCCGGAGCCTGGTGAATACCTGTTTTAGGTGTGCTTCATGCTGAAGATGGTCTCTGCTGAAGATCAGGAAGTCATCTAAATAACAGTACACAAAGTCCAACCCCCGAGTCACCTCGTCAACAAAACGCTGAAATGTTTGGGCAGCATTCCGCAGGCCAAACGTCATATAGGGGAATTCAAACATACCGAAGGGCGTGGTGATGGCAGTCTTCGGTATGTCCTCCACGTGGACGGGTATCTGGTTGTAAGCCTTTTCAAGGTCAATTGTGCTAAAGACCTTACAACCAGAGACATTGTGGGTAAAGTCATGGATATGACGGATCGGATACATGTCGGGGATTGTTCGTGCGTTGAGCTGCCTGTAGTCACCGCAGGGGCGCCAGCCGTTCTCTTTCTTCGGCGCCAGGTGCAGTGGAGATGACCATGGGCTGTCAGAAGGCCTAGCTGTACCGTTTGCTAACATAGCATCGAACTCTGCCTTCGCCATTTTTAGCTTGTCCGGTGCTAAGCGTCTTGGTGGCGAAGAAACCGGAGGGCCTGGAGTAGTTCGAATGTGGTGCTGTGTGTTGTGTGGGTTAGTGCGTTGTGTACCAGCTGGTCGTGTAATTTCGGGGAACTCATGTGCCAGTAAATGGTGGTAACGCGAATCACCAGTCAGAACCTTGATGGAAAGAACATTATTGCATGTATGAGCCAGTGAAGCTGAGGCAGAAAGAGTGGTCGTACTATCTACCAGCTTTTTGTTCTGGCAATCCACTATTAAATTGTAGAAGCACAAAAAGTCTACACCGATAATGGGCTTAGTAACGTCCGCCACGACGAAACGCCATGGGTAAATGCGACGTAAACCTAAGTCCAGGTCGAAGTGCGTGAAACCGTAAGTGGAGATTGTAGTCCCGTTGGCTGCAGCAAGTTGGTAGTTGGTTGCCGCGCGGCGCTCTCGAAGCTGGCTGCGAGGAAAAACACAGAGATCGCTACCTGTGTCGACCAAAAACTGTGTGTTCGTGGTGCGGTCAGTTACGAAGAGGCGACCTGAGGAGGTGAGGCAATCGTCCGTCGCCTTTACTGACTGCCTTTGGTGTTTTCCGCCTTATAGTCGCATGGCTTCTGGCATCTCTTCGCGTGCGAACCGAATTTCTGGTGGTACCAGCAGATAGGGTAACGCCGGTAGCTAGAGGCCGATCTCGACGCTGAACGCGAAGGTGTACGACGCTGGTGTTGAGGTGTCGACCGACTAGTGCTGCGCGAAGATCGTGTGTGCTGGTCGAGTTTTACTGCGAGGCGCTCAACCATCTGACGGAGCTCGCTGATTTCACTGGCTATGCTGCAGCTTGGTGTTGGGCCAGAAAATGAAGCAGATGCTACTTGTCCGGGTGCAGTAATCTCCTGAATGCGATCCGCCAGGTCTGCCAGTTGCTCTAAGGAATGGGTAGGCTGGGACGCCAGCACTGTCTGAATATTCTGAGGGAGGCGACTGGTCCAAATGGATTGGATGAATTCTTTAGGAACATTAGGTCCAGCTAGGTCTTGTAAGTGTCGGAGAAACTGCGACGCTTTGCGGTCTCCCAGCTCCTCGTGAGTCAGCAGCTGTCTGACCTTCTTCTCATGCGAGGCGGTAAGGCGCTTAATTAGTTCGCTCTTGATCGTCTTGTAGCGGTTTTGAGGTGGGGGATTAATAATAATATCCTTCACTGCCTTAGCGTGAGCCATGTCGAGGTTGGTGATGACGTGGCTAAATTTCATTGCATCCTCCTTTATGCCATAAGTCTCGAATTGCCCCTCCAAAAGAGCAAACCAAATTTCGGGATCATCCGGTGAAAATGCCGGAACCTTCAAGTTGAATGGCTTAATATCGGACGACTCATGATTTTGTCCAGTGGAAACGCGCTTTTTCTGACGACGTCGGGTGGCGACATTTTCGCTTCCGCCTTTGTGTGACTCGACGGTGTTTGCGGAATCACTGCTTTCGCTCATGGTAATGTGGATGTCCAATGGGGGGTCACCAGTTTAGGGGTCCTATGTGGTAAGCAAAGACTGCTAGGTGTAGGTACTTAGCTGTAGTAGGCCGGCGGCACAATAAATCCAACACTTCACAGCAAGTCCAGTCTTTAATGCGTAAGCACAGAACAGAAGTAGTAAGAAGGAGTACAGAGCAAAGCGAGTAGTCACAAACACAGAAGATAATATAATACTTAGCAGGCACAGTTGTAAGCAGAGAACTAACGAGCGTCGAATACAGTAATGCAAAAGCGGGCAGCGTGTGCCAAACGTCGCGTATAGATTCCGACTGGTTGGTCTTGAGCAGCGCATCATCACGCGGAGTGCGCGTGCGGCGGCCGGTTTTCACACAATGGGCTGATCGGCAAGAGCGCGGTTCCATGAGACCTGACAACCAGCTGATCCACGATAATAACGGATACGTTATTATCTTATGTTCTAGTGTGAATGCTATTTGTGACTGGATGTTATAATGGAAAATTAATTAGTAAATAATATGATAAATGTGTACATAGTATTTTATAGGTATTTAGGGTTTAGTTTTAAGTTGTATATTAATTAGAAATTTATTGTACATATACATATTATATAGTATTTAATACAAAATAGTCATACAATATGTATAGTCATGTGGATGTAGCCCACAGAATGCGGTATTATTTAATTGCTCATATTATGCTATTAAACTTGTTAAAGATTTCCATGATACTTGGTTTAAAATTATGATATGAACAAAGATATTTGTTACATTTAATAATCTTTTTGAGTCTCAGCAGTTTAAAATTATGAAAAAAGATTAGTTTTATTCTTCTACATCTATTACGATATTTGTGGTAAATTTGTTAAAAATAACTATTTAGTGAGACAAGGATGTGTTGCTTCCCCGTGGTTATTCAACTTATTCATGGACAGCTGCCTGACTGGTTTGAAAGGGAATAACTTTGGGATAAGGATGGGTGAGCTACTGGTCAAATGCTTGTTATACGCCGATGATCAGGTTTTGTTCGCATTGTCGGTTGAAGACCTGTAGACACAACTAACAGTACTGGACGAGGCATTTAAAAGGAAGGGAATGAACATTAATTGAGTAAGACGAAAGTAATGATGTTCGAAATCGATGATGAAATGACTGAGTGCAAGATAAGGATTAGAGGTGAAAGAGTGGAACAAGTGAAAGAATTTGTCTATTTGGTCCCAACACTTATCTATTGTAAACAACTGGTCTAAAAGATATTTGCACAACAAAATAAACTTTTACTCATGTTTCACTCGTATCACTGTCAAATTAATACAGATATAGATTCATGAAGAAAGAAAGATTGACGAAACAAATATATCGAGCGAATGTGGGTGGAGGGCCGGTAAGGGACGACCCAGACGGACATACTTCGACCAAATAGGGGATGTATTAGCAAGGGGCAAGATAAAAAGTACCCGAAACCGGCGTGCGTGCATGCAACGACTAATGAATATTGAGGAAGCGAAAGTGATCTGTCAGGATCGTAGCAAGTGGCAGTCCCTGGTCTCTGCCTACCCCTCTGGGATACAGGCGTGAGTTTATGTTATGTTATATAGATTCATTGCGTCAAAGTGACTAAAGAAGGGACTAGGTGAGTGATATTTCTTTTAAATCGTTTGCCAGGAAGCTACCTCCTCTCCGGCGGCATGGAAAAGGTTCTGGTGAAGTGGACGGTGGGCAATTTGGCCAACAAGGCAGCGGAAAAGCAATTCATACCGCGCCTGCCTGGCATGGTCAAACACATTGCCACTAACAACACGCACATAGCGGTGTCTCTGACTAACAACTGTGAGTAGGAATGTCGTTGCCATTAGTTGCTAAGGTCTAATCCACAGGAAATACCTATATTTTTGCTAAATTTTTGCTTCTCCCGTACCTCCTGCGGTTTGACTGATAGAAAATGCCACCAGCATGAAGTCCACCTTTTGTACACTTTCTTTTGTGCAATAAAGAATTAATAATTGTAATAATAATAAAGACATCAAGACAGCTTATTAGAGGGTAGGACAGGTGCTACGCAAGCCTGCTCCGTATAAAACTAGAGTCTGAGTGGTCAGGACACAGGTAATCAATTATATAATACATGTAACATAGTAGGTTGTGCCCAAGACGTACGTGACTTACCCCCGGGTTCCTGTAAACTAACACGCTGTTAATCTACTAACAGCTTGTTAGTGTACGAGAAACCGGGAATTAGAAACCTAGGTTAATAAAGAATATTCTTATCTTATCTTAATTTGTCCATCAAAAGCATAGGCATAAAAACTCGTCTCGCTCTAAGCAACAATAAAACTTACCAAGAGGGACACAAAGTTATTCCACAACACAAATTTCTGTGCAAAGTGACTATTGGTGGCACAGGAGTGCCGTTTTAGTTTGACACCGATGTTCATCGGACCAAAAAGCCCCAGAGTTGTCGTCTCCTTTCGACAAAATGCCCCAGAGTATGACTGATCAGAGTTCCGTATGATAAACTTCGCGGCATTTTACTGAACTATCAAGGGCGGTTTATTGGGTAAAATTTAATTACCTTAATTCTCAACATGAATAATAATTGCGATTAGACGTGCTTGATATAATATGTAACTAACTATGTATGAGCATCGCGAGTCATTCAAATACTGCTAACGGCTGTCCCTTGCGTGATCAATGCCTTCAGCTCCAGTCAAAATTGACGAAAAAAAAGTTTTGTTTCTTGTGTAACCTATACAAAAATCCAACTTGGGAATGAAGGCAAACTGCTTCTGTAGGTATTACGCGCGCCACATTCTGAACGATTCAAATAGTCTACTGTCAAATTGGTATGGAATTTGACAGTTAAGGACTGCTAGCATTCCAAAATCCACTCGTCATTGTAGAAAACGCCGACCATTTTAAGACGGCGTCTAGGAAAGGATTTCCAATCGGATGTAAATCCATCACGCCAAATAGACGCATAGGTTATTGGATTGACTGTCAGTGTGAATAGTGAATGCCCAAAACGGCGTCCATTTTCCATTCATTTCGCGCTACATCGCGCTGCTGCATGACCACATCGGTCGTGTTTATAAACCGTATCATTTTATCGATGCCATTGATGCCATCGTTATGTCCACGTCAAGAGATTTTGTTTGGGCATTCATTGAAATGTACAGGGAAAATCCTTGTTTGTGGATAAATCCATGACGCTGACTACCTTAATAAATATGAGAGCAATGCCGCTCCTCTGAGGCTACAATTTATTTTTAAGGAAGAAAGTCAAAAACGCAAATGTTTCATACTGTGAAGAAGAAGATTGCGTCATTGATCAATCATCATTTTGAAGAACGGCCGGACGCCGTCGACCCAGCGGATGCACCGTCAGTGCGCTTAAAATTCAGCGTGCATCAATTTGGATTATTTCATTTGGATGCCGCCATTTGGTCGTATCGTGAATGGGGGCCTGTAAACGATTGGAATCGCTCAGGATTTGGTGTGCATAATAAGGCCTCTGGAATGTCTAAAATCTGGACTAAAAGTGTTTCTCTTCCATCCCTTAGCTGTGGTGATAGCGAGCGCCCAAATGCGCATCGTCTCGACCATTCTGGAATGCGGCGGGCTGTCGCCGGCGGCGCGGGTTCTCGGCACGTCCCTGCTTCATCACCGGCCACTCGGGGCGCTCTTGCTAGGCGGGCGAACTGGCCACTTGCAGCTTTGTTCGACTAACACCGACAAAGTGCTTTATAATGTAAGTGACAGGAAAAATACATACATACATACATAAACTCACGCCTGTATCCCGGGGGGGTAGGCAGAGACCAGGGTCTGCCACTTGCCACGATCCTGACGGATCTCTTTCGCTTCACCAACATTCATTAGTCGTTGCATGCACGCAGGCCGGTTTCGGGTACTTTTATCGCGCCCTTTGCTAATGCATCCCCTATTTAGTCGTAGGGCGGAAATAAGTAGTAACGTAGAAAATTCCTTAAATGATCACACGCACGACCATTATGACTATAACGATGCAGGTGCTCATATTGCAGTTGAAAATTTGGACGATTTTCATAAAATACGAGACAGGCAAGGTATAATATGTACCTCCAACATTCGATGAGTAAAACTGTCGTATATGTCTTCTTAAAAAAAGTAATTATTGAACTGCTAATCTATCTAGCCTCCTTAGTCCTGACCTTGCAAATAACAATCAAAAACCATTGTTACTTTCAAGGTAATTACTTAGGAAGCTAGAGCAAATTCTCTGGTTTTACAGATAGACATAACACAGATGAACAATATCCCGCCAACACGCGAGAACCTCCTCCCACTAGAAACAGAATTGACATGCGCTGCCGTCAGCGGCGACGGTGCCTGGCTCGTGACGTCAGAGTACCGCAACGATGGCGTCACCTACCCCGAAGAGCGGCTCAAGTTCTGGATCCTTAGCGATCAAGATACCACGCCTTTTAAACTAAACACTTGCGTCAACTTATCACACGGAGGATGCCAAATTGTTTCTTTAGCCTTGAACAACTCGGGTGACTTTTGCGTGTCAGCCGGCGCCGACCAAAAGTTCCGCATATGGAAGCGAGGAACCAGTCAAAATCTTAACAAGAAGACAATTTCGTGGCGGTGTCTCACTGCGTGTTATTACTCGTCCGGCGTCGCGCAGTCACTGGCTCACGGCATACTAAACAACTTCAAAAACAGTGACTTTACTACCGACAACACCGAGGCCCACGCGTACATGACCCAGGAGAGGAAAAACGGAAGTGACATTATACAGAGAATCATGAACCTTAACAAGGAAGACTCGCTTGTAGATCAAAAGAATGTAAATTTGGGTTTTAAGAAGAACGACGAGTTGGATATTGGCGGAGTGGCGATTTCCCAAGACGGATCTTTGATCGCCGCATGGTTTGGGTGCAAGTTGACGCTATGGGACACTCATCTTTGCAGTCTGCGGACCGTTCTGTCCCATCCCGCTCTGCGGCCGAAAGGCTCACGGGTGCAGTTCGGAAACAACGATGCGGCGCATTACGTAAGTACACTTGGACCCTCAAATAAAAAGGGCCAGACGAAGCTTAAAGTAAAACAATAAAACATATCAAACTTCAGAGCTTCTAGCTTCGGACTAACTCCTTGTGCCTTTTTAGCGTTATTTTCTAGTTAGGTACTGATTCCGTTTAGTTCCATTGACTAAAACCTAAAAGTGTACACAGCAAAGAATCTGCATTATCACTGTCACGATTCTTCTGAAGCACTTCTTTCTATGTCTGTTTGCCACTCTTAACTAACAGATCGTTGCATGTTCTAGTTGGTGTGCACCACGGAACAGTGCCTCGTCGTATGGAGTCTGCTGTCTTTAACTGTCAAATGGATGGTCCCTATCAAAACGTCCTGTCTGGCCGCTGATCCGTCTTCCAACAGAATGGCAGTAGTAACCACCAATAATGACGGTAACCACCACGAAATATATGGTTTGTCTATGGTCTAATCTAGATCTAGACGTAAAGGAATTGTTTACTAACTATGATTCGAATAGCCATTAGTTACGAAAATATATTAATAAATTGTGAGTACAACCCGTCATAAGTCTAACTAATAAAACAATTTATTCCAGTGTTCGTATTCACACCACATAGTTCTGCGCCGCTGCTGACTCGCGAGCGACTTCTGAATCCGAACACTGGACTCATCAAACAATGCACATTCGGCACCTCTTCTGGAGATGACATCAGGCTCTACCTGATGAGGAACGATTCTGTGAGTAGCTCATAAATCAAAATAAAATTTAATAACTCCATTTGACTACGCAGTAAGGTCACCAATGGGCATTATCCTAAAGAAATAGTTCTGTTTTTATTTTTTTCGCGAAAATTGGTAATTTTGAGAGCCTGGGCTGAATATTTCGATTTGGGCTACTTTAATTTATTTTTAAAGCGAAAAAAATAAAGATCAAGAGTCTACGAAGCCAAGTATATCATGCCCGGAAGTACGTCATCAACTGAAATCCTACGAGCTGTCAGTTTCTAGTGATATTATGACTCGATACAAGAACTCTTTACATAAACAAAACTAAAAAGACTCCTAATCTGTGCAAACGTAAAAGATATGTATATTTAAAAAATATTTTTTTACGGAATACCAAGAGAAGAATATGTAGCGTTTTTAATTAAAAAATATAAAAAGTAATTTCATTCAAGTGTCAAACGAACTTTATAGGGTCGAATGAGTCACACACTTACTCACAATATACTGACTTGAGGAATCATTTGTAACTGTTGACAATATTTAGGACAATGCCTATTGTACCTTTTCCATTAAAATTTGTAAAATTTGGTTTTTGTTTTGTTCCCTGGTGTCCATTGAAGAATATTCTTATTACTAATTACTGATCATTGCTTGAACTCGAACAGACTCTTGGGAAGATGATATTTTTTGAGCAAGTTGAACGGTTGGCTGGAGCTAATATAATTTTTAATTTTTGCAAATTTTTGAGATTTGTGAATTTGTAGTAGCAATACCACTCGCTAACGGTGAAGGAAAACATCGTGAGGAAACCTGAGTGTCTGAGCTATTCACATACCTCAGCGCTTGATATCGCCAATCCGCGGTGGGCACGCGTGGTGGCTGTGCCCTACAGTGGGACGTATATAGGCTGCTTATGATGGTATTTTTTTATGATACGCGATGCTCATACACTGTTCCATTTAACGGGTGTAGTCGCAATTATGTGTGTCATACTCTCTGGCAGACAATCTTATCCTAATCATAATTTAACTTTCAAGAAATCATCATCATCATCAACCCATTATGTTCCCACCGAGGGGCACGGGTCTCTTCCCTGAGGAAGGTATAGGCCATACTCCACCACGGGGGCCAAGTCCGGATTGGTGGAGGCTTGTAGACTAGTGGCTCGTCTACTGTCAGAAGTTGTCAAGCCGCCCTAAGGCCTCTGACTTGGCTTAACGACTGCCATCTATCGACGGCAGCCGGCACCAACAGCTTAACGTGCCTTGCGAAGCACGGAATCGCTCGGAAAAATGCCACTAGCGTTAGGCATAGACGGCGACCCATCCATGCACTGAACGCGCCCTGTGTTGCTTAACCTTCGTGATCGTTTAAGATCACTCAGGCAGCCGGGGCTACGAGCGATTCAATTTCAATTTGATTTCAAGAAATAATTTTTGGAAATATATGCATAATTTGTGCAACCTTATAAAAAATTGTACCGTTACCGCTTACAAGTACATCTCGATTTAAAGTTGTGCTGCTGAAGAGCATACTCCCCAGCAAACCCAAATGAAGAGTAACTGTTCCGTGTACCTCTTCAGCACGAAATAAGCTTTTAACAAATGTACAGACACTCGTTGAACTACCAAAAAACAGAAGATATTCACTTCGTGACTACCAGCGCTGCCCGGGACTGATCTGGGTCAGCACCAGCTGAACCACTACCTTTTGCCTTATTTTATGTCATCACTAGTTAAGCCTTACTTTGTTTTAAGTTTTTATTTCTGATGAGGTAATAAATACTTTTTTATCTTTATCTATTTAAAATGAAAAACCGGCCAAGTGCGAGTGCGCACTTAAGGCGATTCCGACGGTGGTAAACATGATATTTCCGGCAGGTAGTGTGTACACTGGCTGGTTCATCATAAGTTATGATTCATAACCTGGTTAATTGTGGAAAAACCATTAATCAATGCCTTCACAGCTTATGGTGATTTTCTTACGAAACCAACAAGGTTCCGCTAAAGGGCAAATTTAAAAAAGGCAGAGTAGGGCAGTCATCAGTTCTATAAAGCAGTTAAAAAACCCCTCTTTCTACGGAACCCTACACCGCGCGTTGCCCGACACGCACTTGGCCGGTTTATTTTTGTATATGTGGTTTATGGGAGTTCAACCAGAGAGTGTACATTTGTTTAAAGCTTATTTTGTGCTGAAGAGGTGCACGGAACAGTTACTTTTCATTTGGATTTGCTGGGGAGTATGCTCCTACCGTACCTACAACTTTAAATCGTGATGTACCTGTAAGTGGTAAGAGTACAAAGTCAAAAGTCAAAGTCAAAAAATTTTATTCACTATAAAAACAAAATTTTACTTAATGAACGTCAAAGCTGTTAGTTTCACAATTATGCGGAGAAGAAGCTAACAAAGAAACTCCACATTTATTCTTTTCAAAACAGGTTTGCTTAATTAACAGAGTTTTCGACTTAAAGTTACACTACACTAGATACAATCGTTCCTGTAAACATTATTTAAATACCAGACATCCTTGTCTTCCAAATAATCCTTAATGTTATAATAGGCTTTTTTGCACAGAGTATGCTTAATAGATTTTATAAGGTTGCACAATTCGGGCAGTATATTTTTTATTTTGATCTTATTTTATATTTTTTTCTTAAAGCAGAAGTAATTTCTAGAGACTAATTTAATTTTTTCAGCGATTTGTTAAGTTTATTATTATAAATTATTTATTTAAAATATTTGAAAGCGTGACGTCATATTTTTCGAGTACACACGCCGAAACGTCGCGCAAACTGTCACACTTTGTTTCTGTCATTTGCTATGACAGACGTTTTTTTCACAGACAAGGAAATGATATGCATATGACAGTTATGACAGCAAGTCTTTTTTTTAAGTAACGTAGTGTTGCCATATGTTATGTTTATTTTAAAATGTGACGTCATCAGAAGGTCAAATGAAGGTTATTGTTTTTTGGCAAAAATAACGCTCATCTTCCTTAATATTTATCTTAAATATAGAAAATATGGTTACTTAGATGTTAATCTCGAAATGGTTTTTGATTCAGCCCTCAAGAAAAAAAATAGTCTTTGCGAATTGTTTATAAGGTTGCACAAATTATGCACATATCGTAAACAATTATTTGTTGCAAGTTAAATTACGATTAGGATAAGTTTGTCTGCCAGAGAGTATGACTAATTACCGGAAACGTAATTACCGGCGTTGGGCAACATTATCGTTACGGTGGTCACGGGTAGAATTATGTGGCGAAAGTAAGGGGAGACCACCTACCTTAACTTTAGTGTTTTCGCAGCGTGCCGACACACGTAATTAAGTTTGCTTACGTAATAAATTGCACTATTACAAGAACTTCTTAATTTTCCCCAGGAAATTTACTGCCTGGAACCGGAACAGAGCGAGGAGGCCCGCCTTGAAGTAATATCGCGGCGCAACCTGCCCGCGTCCAATTTCAGCGCCTTGATAGCCGAGCAGCAGTCCTCCGAAGTGAAGTCAGCGCGGCCAGTGTCACTGGATCAGGTGGACAGCGATGGACTTGGCAGAGGTGCTATTTCGCAGGTGAGATTGGCGTGTAAAATACGAACGGTGTTATTTAGAAAAACACGATTCCTTAAAACACTCCTCATAGGCAGTCTAGTCTGTGATAAAGGAAAAAAAGTAACCACAGATTATTGAAATGCATACTCTTTACAGAGTGTTTTAAGGAACCTTATTTGTATAAATAACACCGGAAGTGTTTGTTTGTTATTTTATTTCATGTTTCTGATGTCCTTGCCTGGCTACCATAGTACAGGGTATCCTTGTTTGGGACCAGGTTAAGAGATTGTGTTGTGTGGAAGTTATTATTATTATTATTATTATTTCATTGCTAAGTTATACTTCTTTAATAACTTCATAAGATCATAGAACAACGTCTATGTTATAGAACAACGTTTCCGCTTCTAGTTCCTCTCAGGGGCCCCGCACATGATGCCGCCAGTCAGCCTGCTCTGCACCTCGTTCCTCGAACACATCTCCGGGCGGCGGGAGGGCGACTCGGACCGCCCGCCAGATGACGCCATCGAGCTCATGGACCTCGACCAAGCCTCCAGCGACGAGGAAACCCCGGTCCGGACCGGCGGAGCATTCGTCCCGAAGAAAACCGAGCTGTGGACACCCAACTACGAGGTGGTGAAGAAGAAACGGCTAAAGAAGATAATGAAAGAGCCTATTCTGGAGCCCCATATCATGAGGTCATTGTTTGGAAGTTAGTACGCGTGAGTTGTACTTTATTCTTAGCTGTTAATAAAATTGGTTATTGCCATTAGTTGGTTGTTGCTTTCCATTATTTCCGATTCAGTTCCAAAGTGTCTTTTTTTAATTTGATGTGAGGTCTAATTATTTATCAAGAATTAACTCTCTCGTCATTCGGAATATAAATGCTCAGTTCGGATGGCGAAGATGATAGCGAGAATCTCCAAAGTAAATTTTCCCCGTAACTGCGCTAGATATTCGCGCGTAACTAATGATATACAAATATTTCAAGTTAAGTAGAAATCAAACAAGCTGCTTGAGATAAGCGAATTAATTTCCCAGCAGGTACTAACATATTTTATCGTCTATTTTCCAAAGACATGAGTTTGTGTCCAAAGTAAATTTAAATTGCGATCAGAGGTTTAAGGCGTGCTTATTCTACCGTGCGCTGAAAACAGGAGTTTAAAATGCTTTTTAGTCTAATTATTAGTGTTTGAAATCTGAAAAAAATATTAACGCCAGAGGTTGCATGTCTATCCTCTTTAAACTTTTCCTTATTATTAAAAGATACATCCCTGTCCATGATTCGCCTGTCACTTATTCTCATTCTTCTCTCTTCTTCTTCACCTGACCTTGCACAAAGCAACATATTTTTATTACGCCTTTCTAATATATAATAATCGAACGGCGGTTCTTAGGGACAATTAAAAACAAGTAAACAATTTAATGCACACGGTGAGTGAACCACCCCTTTCCTCATCATATAGTACTTCTCAATATCTTATCTAAGGCTGTCGTTCATTATTTTTGTGATTTTTTTTAAACTTTACTGCATCAAAAAAAAAAATACCTACCTATTATGTTTATATTTGAGCTATACTAAGTTTTGGATAATGAAAAATATACCTAAATTATTGTCATTGAATAAGGTAGTGACGTGTCATCAAAATTGTAGTAAATAGAAGTGCATTTCTGAGATTTAAAAAATGACTACTTTTCCCTCAACTAAGCCCTCGCATCAGTACCGCGCGGGTCACCTTGGAGGTTGGACGCACGCCGTTTTTCGCGCCGCATCTGCCCAATGTGAAGTAGAATTTATGAATTAAAGGTATGCTGGTTTTTTAAAAGGAAGATATAGAACACATTATTGCTCACCAGATCTTTTTTACAGTAATTCAAAACGTACAATAAGTATGTTTAGATTTCGAAGTTTTACCTGAAGTGGTTCGTTTTGACGTGAAAATCCCTGCCATGTCCGTCCGTCCGACCGTCTGTCTGTCTGTCCGCGTTGGACGGTGACGTCAACTGCCTTTTTTTTTTCAAATGGTGAATTTCAAGATGGCGGCTGAAAAGAAATAAAAATACTAGCTTCGATTTTAATTAAGGTTGGTATCCGGGGTACACGAAACGAATAAATGAATGTTGACAAAGCGAAAGAGATCTGTCAGGATCATGGCAAGTGGCAGTCCCTGGTCTCTGCCTATCCCTCTGGGATACATGCGTGAGTTAGCGTGATGTTATGTTTGGTATCCGGAGGTTTTTAGGATTGTAGATGATATGTCTGAAATATTTTTATATACAATATTAAGTACAATTTTCTTTTTGCATATTCATTTATTTTGGAACTTTGCTTTTATGTATTTTTCTTGCGTGTTAACACTTTTGAATCAGGCATACTTAAATTTCTTGTAATCGGGGTTTCTAAGACGATTTATTTTGAAAATTATACAACTTATAAAAAAATGCGAAAAAAATTACACAAAGTTGCTTTGATTCGGCTCCAATTCGTGTTTTTTGGCCTGCTGATGACTGATCTAAAAATGTGTTTGAAATTAAACTGACAGCTTTGCTGTATATTAGATGAGTTTTAGCGTGTCCAAAGGCCAAGCTCTGAGAGTGGGGTGAAACCGGGAGTGTCATCAATACTATGAACTAGATGAAGTTTATTGAACGGTTTGTTTCCTAAATAAGATAAAATTACAAAATAAATACTTAGAGCAGTTTCAGGGGGAGCGCCGACCGAGCTCCGTGTAAGTCAAAGCCCGAAGCGGGTGTTTGGCCATAGTTTTATTGTATATTTTTCATTTTACTGACTTGCAGATTAATGCGAAAGTGGAAAATCGGACTTTTATTATTACACTTTATCGCACACAATATTGACATATAACAGGACATTATCTGTCAGGATCGTAGCAAGTGGCAGTCCCTGGTCTCTGCCTCCCTCTCTGGTATACAGGCGTGAGTTTATGTTATGTTTAACAGGACATTACATAAGGACTTCGTCGGCGGGCTCTCTTGAGCCAGCCATATGACCTTGGCTAACATGTTTCACGAAAGATCTCAACAATAAGGATCAAATAAGCCCAAACTTGAAGGGTCTTGTCCATCGAGGAGATCCTTTACCCATATTTCAATGCTTCGTCAGATCCTGCTTCATCATCATCAACCCATTATGTCCCCACCGAGGGGCACGGGTCTCTTCCCTGAGGAAGGTATAGGCCATACTCCACCACGGGGGCCAAGTCCGGATTGGTGGAGGCTTGTAGACTAGTGGCTCGTCTACTGTCAGAAGTTGTCAAGCCGCCCTAAGGCCTCTGACTTGGCTTAACGACTGCCATCTATCGACGGCAGCCGGCACCAACAGCTTAACGTGCCTTGCGAAGCATGGAACCGCTCGGAAAAATGCCACTAGCGTTAGGCATAGACGGCGACCCATCCATGCACTGAACGCGCCCTGTGTTGCTTAACCTTCGTGATCGTTTTAAGATCACTCAGGCAGCCGGGGCTACGAGCGATTCCTGCTTACCATGTCTTAACATAAGTCCTCATCCAAACCGATTTCAAGCTTAATAGTTCGCTAGACTTTAGTCAAGCTGATTGGTGCTAATATTAACGAATAACTAATAATGATTACTTTGGCTGAACAAAACTAACGATTACTTTCGTCAATTCTAATTGATTCGATCATTTTAAAAGTAATCGCGATTGCTTAGAATCGATTTTATCAATCGACTGTCCCATTACCGGTTGAAAGCTACTTCCCACCTTTTTTAAGTGTACTCTGTAGTTGAACTTCATTACGCACGGCGCTCACACGCGCGGGTAAGGGGCAAAAAATCAAATCATGCGCTCGGAGAACCCAGCCTTAAATTAGAGATATAATTATCTCTAATTGAACAATCAAGGTACCAGTATTTATTTTAGTTATCTGTGGCAGTCGGTGAACAACTTTTGGGACATCCACTTCTATTAACCAACTTATTAAGCATGGAAAGTAAAATAAACGGCAACACCGAAATTAATAAATACATAACAGAAGAAGACGTCAAATTAATTACGAAGGCTTATACTTTCAGAAATAGCACTGAATATGTCATAGAAGACTACATCGTCAAAAATGCTAGTGATAAAATGTTGGGTTTCCTCGGAGACTACTGGAAGTTAAAAGTGTATATATCTTCAAGTAAGAATGGGCAACAAACTCTGCACTTCTTTATCAAAGCTGTGCCAAAAAATAATGAGGCTAAAGCTGCTATGGTCAGAGACTTCGAAGTGTTCCAAATGGAGATTGCATTTTACACTGATGTTAAAGTGAAACTTAATGGCATACCAGGTACCTAAGTGCGTTTAACTTGTATATCCCTATCGATAGAAGGAATTCCTTTCTCAAACTAAAACATCCTGTTGTGAATGAAGCCACACACCTTTGTGGTATAGGTACCACTTGACTCAAGTGGTAGAAAATAATTTTAATTTGATAAACTTCTTAAAAAGCATGGACGTGGTCGTAAAGTTATTAGTTTCCAAAAATCCAGTATCACTTCCCCAGATTCGATTATAAATCAATTTCTTCGCTCAATATTTTTGTATTTTCTAGGTATTAAGCCATGGAGTCCGAAAATAGTAGCTACTATAGACGACGCGATAGTCTTTGAGGATTTGGACGCTATGGGGTATAAAATAAATAACAAATATCGACGTCTTGACGTAGCACACACCCTGCAAGGATTGGGAACTCTAGCTAGACTTCATGCTTCGTCTATAATTTTTGAGGAAAAAAAGAAATCTGAACTAAAGAAGCCGTATTGTCTGATCGACGATTGCAAAGCTTTATTGAGAGACGGGGGCTATGTGGAGACATATCCCTGGTTCATGCAATGTCAGAAGGGCGGTCTTGAAGCTATTAAGGCGTATTCAAAATATAGTCAGGAAGAAGTGCTACAGGGTATAGAAAGCACTTGGGCGAATGTTTGGAACACAGCTCTGCAGATAAGTGGTTGTTCAACAGAACATCGCAACGTGGTTTGCCACAGGGACTTGTGGAACAATAACATCTTCTTTAGTTACAAAGAAGTGTCAGGAACACTTGAACCCGACGATTGTGTGCTAGTTGATTTTCAGGCTACAAAATATCAGCCCCCCACATGCGATGTCATGCTATTTTTGTATTGCAATCTGGAACGGAATCTTCGTGAAGAAAACATGGGCGCATTCTTGAACTTCTACTACAATGAGTTAGGGGCTATTTTAATGGAACATAATGTTGCCATCAGCGATGTCATACCTAAGGAATCGTTCATGACATCAGCCGAACAGCAAAGACAGTGGGGATTAATAGCCTACGCCTGCTTAATGCCGACAATTTTCACTAACGATGAGATAGCGACAAGAATTTTTACAGACACGAAACAATTTGACCATATTATGAACGAGGATAAGGGTAGTTTCATGAAGGCAAGAATGAAAGAGGACATGCATTATAGAAATATTGTGCTGGAGACGTTAGAGGAGATTATTGAGAGGTACTGTTTAAGAATGTGATACAGATACCTACATGGTTTATTTAGTATTGTTTCCTATTTGAGAAAGTCACTTTGTGGTTTTTGACTAGTTAAAGAGCACGATACCTACCTAATTATTTCGGAAGTACAAAACAAACAATATGCCTACGACCGACCTAAAATAGTGAAAGTTTTACACTGATATAAAACTTGTATTATTAAGCAGAGACGATGCACAGCATCGATACAGTGACAGTGCTTCACTTCCGGTTCAGCAATCAGCTTAATAACAATAATTAACTCAAGATACTTCCATTTCCGCCATTTTGGTCACCTGGGGTTGAGGTCGGTCAACGTTGCCTCATGAGTCTCTCATCAGGAGGCCTTAATGTGATGCTGTGTATCGTCTCTGCTTAATAACAAAAAAAAAAGTATTTTAGTATAAAACTTGCACTATTATTCGGCATGTGACGATACACAGCATCGATACAGTGAGACGTGTTTATTAGCTCCTGGTGACTGCATGACGACGCTATGTGATTAAATTATGCTGTAGATTTCTGTGAAAGTACTAGTAACGAAGTGAATTCACGATTATAATTTTGAAATTATTGTTAAGATAAAATAAAATTGTTTTTTAAAAATTGTCTTTGTTCGTTAATTGCGAAACATAGGCATAAAGAAAATTAATTAATTGTAGAAGCAAGGAGATTAGCAAAGGTATGCCTTCAGTATCTGTCACAACCGTTTGCGTAAGTATTACTCGATAGTATTATTCGATGACCAATTATCCTAGTTAACAACGCCACAGTGGCGTTTATTAGCTTCAGCTTCTTGATTTCTGGTGTGACTATATTCGGCCAAATATTGTTTTCTATTATTATAAACAAAATCTTTGAGTGGTTAGGGAATTGGTAATACCGACTGCATCCTTAAACGTAAGTTCGCGAAGCAGGTCACAAATCAACTGTTATAGAAATAAAGTGGAACTAATCTCACTGGGATTTCAAGCAAACCTGATGCTGACAATTAATTGCGAGCTGGTCTGATATTTTAAGTAAAATGGTATTTATGGCTTCTTATGGCAATTACATATTTCTTTTTACATTTAATTTTATGTACCTATTCCTCAATAACGATTAGTGATTATTCAGACTTCAGAGGCAAGGGTTCGGCCGGTAACAGGGCTTTCAAAATGCTGAAACTCAGCTAGGCAACCGGGTCAATGAGGTCCTAGATGAACTTACTCAGTAGAGAGTCAATTTGTAACCTTTAGTGGTAAGGCTTGTAGTGCAAAGAAGCCAAATTAAGGTATTATTTAGTATTTCTGAGTTAATTGCTGAACTGCCTAAATATCTTAATAATATGGGCTTAATAAAAAAATGCTTCATGAGCTTCTGTGTGATCTTGAAGACTTACGTGTCTGCATAAATTCTTGCACAGCCAGCTACTTCCCAGCCTGTGAGCTGTACGTAATAATATCCGATTTCATTTGCCCCTCCCCCGATTTAGTAGGAAGATGGTACTCAGTGTCTGACAAAATGGAATTTAACAAATGAGTAGGTATTAAAATAGATAAAAATCGGGAAGTTAGCTGGTTTGTAGAAAGCACAAAGATACAGGTTACCTGTGTTGATCAATACGACCTATTCAGCGTACCTTGTAGCATTTCCACAACACTCCGTCAACGATGACGGCCACAGGGCCCTGATCGCATGAACACGGTAAGGTATGTATGTATCTATTAGTTGGATTCGGCAGATGAATGAATCAAAGTGTCCTTTGAGATTTGTCGAACCAACTGACCACAAGAAAACAAATAATTCACTACGTTTACAACAGACCATATTTTGGAGCCTGAGAGAATTGAATTATAGGATGCATTCGGGTTTTTTACAGTAGTTTTTGTCATGGAAACAGTTTCAAGAAAAGTTCGATCCAAAAGTTGTCTCGTTAGCGTTTCAAAAGGAGGAAAGAGAACTAAATGAGCTTGAATAGGTGTCGGGGTTTAAAAATAAGTGTTTTTGTACTTAGTTCATCAACAATGATTGCATTTGTTCTCATGTTATACGTGGAGCGACTCCAGGTTACCAAAATGGCGGAAACGGAAGAAGCGGATTGATGAAATGGAAGTGACGCACTCTCACTGTATCGATGCTGTGCATCGTCACATTCCGAATTAAATCAAATCAAATCAGTTTATTGCTTCATGTGGTACAACAGTTCTTACAATAAGGTATAGATCCATGACATGAGCCCTGTAAGGGCACTGCAATTTTGTAACAAAATTACTTAAAGGATATTAACTTATAAACTAATGTAATAACTATCAAGCTTGTAGGTATTAATGTCTATAACCTTCTTCCATAAACTCTTTTATAGTGTAATAACATTTGCCTATAAGATTGCTTATTAACAAATTTATTAAAGATGTTTTCTTATAAAATATTTCTAGGTATCTTATTATATATCTTAACTGCCATAACACGAGTACCTGTACTATGAATTTTAAGTGTTCAAGTGGGTAGTGCTAGTTTATTTCGGTTTCTTAGATTTAATGGTTTCGTGTAATTATCTTTTGAAAGAGAAAAGAGATGTTGATTTTTCTTTACAGCATATTTCTAAAATGTATAGGGATGCAAGTGTTGGAATTTTAAGGTCGATAAAGTGCTGTTTACAGCTGTCCATTTTATTTACATTATTTATAATTCTGATGCACCTCTTTTGCAGAATAAATAAGTTGGGTGCATCAGTACCTACTGTTTCCCCACAGTATTATTCCGTAGCTCAGCCAAGCATGGGCGTATGCATAATAGGCTGATATGGCTGTTGTAGCGTCTGTAGACCTTTTAAGTTCATTTAGTGCATATGTAAATTTTGAAAGTTTAGGGGATATTATTTGGATGTGAGCTTTCCAGTTGATATTGGTGTCTATATTAAGCCCCAACAGAGGAAAAGTATCTACAGTATCAATTTTTGTATCATCATATTTATATTCAATATCTAAATTTCGGTTTTGTTTTTGACATGGCTTATATTGCATGAGCTTCGTTTTTTTTTTAAGTTTAATGTTAAATTGTGATCTTTTAGCCAGCTAGTAATATTGTTAAGGATATCATCTAAACTATTTTTAAGATCAATATTGTTTTCACAGGGAAAGACTATAGACAGATCGTCGGCAAATAGGACACATTTGTTATTTATAATTTTTGGCAAATCGTTAATATATATTAGGAACATGATGCATCCAATTACACTTCTCTGAGGAATAGATTGCGTAACATCAGATGTACTGGATTTTATATTCGTTATGAAACCAGTTTGCTTATCAATATGTTCAATTTCAACTTCTTGTTTTCGTTTCTCAGATAGGAGGCGAACCAGTTGAATGCTTTACCCCTGACTCCTATACCATGTAGTTTTTGTAGTAATATCTCATAGGACACTCTGTCATAGGCCTTGCTCATATCGAGCAGGAGGCCTACGGTATACTTTTTGGCATTTATTATGTTTCAAGTTGCGTTTATAAATTTATACACAGCTAAGGTTGTAGAATGATCTCTTCTGAAGCCATTCTGACATTCGTTTAAGATTTTGTTTTTCTCACAAAAAGAGTAGCCAATACTTTCCAAATACTTTGGAAAATGTCGGCAGGAGTGCTATAGGACGGTAGTTACCACTATCAGATTTATCGTCTTTCTTGTGTATAGGTTTTACGACGGATATTTTTAATAGATCTGGTACAACACCCTCTGTGAACGATTGGTTAATTAGGTGCATAAGGGGAGAAGATAATTCATCTGCGCAATGTTTGACTAGAATTGGTGGGATTTGGTCGAAACCAAAGCTGTTTTTGTTTTTTAGTTTACGAATAATGTTATAAACTTCGCACTCGTCCACAGGTCGGATAAATATTGAATTTTCAGCAGGTACAATAACTGGTCGTCCTCTTGGTACATCACATTCGTTTGTTGATTTGCTTTGCCCTACTGATATAAAATAAGAATTGAATAGATTTGCGACAGAGTAAGGATTTTCAATGACGTCTTCGTTGTGTTTTAATGTTATGTTTTGTGTTTTCTTTTTTGAAAGTTTATTTGTGTATTTTTTTACTATTTGCCACATGGTTTTTATTATGTTGTCTGATTTCTCAATACGATGTATGAATTGATTTTTTTTCGATTTTTGTACTACTTTCTTTGGCATTTTTTCGTAGGTATTGTAGTGACTTTGTAGTACTAGATTGTCTGTTTGCGATGAAATAATTTTTAGAAGACGTTTATGTTCACAGGATACTTTAATACCAGTTGTTAACCATGTTCTTTTTGGTTTGTTTTTGTATTTAATTATTGTTTTGGGGCAGTGATGATCCAAGAGCACTTTCATAGTATTATGAAATGCTGTGTAATTTTCATTAATATTTTTATTGGGTATAATAATAGAGTTCCAATCAATAATTTGTCGGGCCGATTTAAAATTATCCAAATTTGTCTGTTTAAATATTCTTTTTTCTTGGAATAAGGTATCTTTGGCATTTGACTTTTTAGGAACGTTCACTATTATAATACAATACGATGTTATCGCTACGAACTCTTAAACATACATACATAAATTCACGCCTGTATCCCAGAGGGGTAGGCAGTAGACCAGGGACTGCCACTTGCCACGATCCTGACAGATCACTTTGGCTTCCTCAACATTCATTAGTCTTTGCATGCACGCACGCCGGTTTCGGGTACTTTTTATCTTGCCCTTTGCTGATACATCCCCCATTTGGTCGAAGTATGTTGGCCTGGGTCTTCCCTTACCGGCCCTTCCACCCACATTCGATCGATATATTTGTTTAATCAATCTTTCTTCCTTCATCCTCTCCACATGTCCAAACCAACGCAACATTCCTTAAAACATAATTAAAACAAACATAATTATCTGATAATTATCTCATCCAAGTGGCAGGAAGTCGCTGGATGCAAGCCGCTTCCAACTGGCCTGGCAACTTTGGAAATCCATGGAGGAGGCCTATGTCCAGCAGTGGACTTCTTGTAGCTGAATGATGATCACATAATTATCAAAGAGGGGACCTCAGAGCATTGAGTAGGTTGATGAAATTATCGATAACTTTTATCGAAACGACACCACCATATCTCGCTGTGCAGTTGTGTGCGTGCTTGCTACACAAAGCGCGCCTCGTCCGCACGTACACACACACGTAACTGCTTTGCACGTGTTTACCACTTAGAGCGAAGGGACAAATGTGTGCGTGGTTAAAATGTGTGCGTGTTTCTTGGGTTTATTTAACCGTGCTTGTGTTCACGAATTGAACTTGCGACAGTCGAACTCTACACAGATCAGACGATTTGTCCCATCTCCCTATATTGAGATATCTGTGGAGGGGACGAAGGCGTCACTCACAGGGTACCTAAAGATCACGAGATTGTAAAATATATCTAAGTTTTTAAGAAAGAACAACACAAAACTGACGTAGGTATGCTAGAGTTAGGGCCCTCGCCCACAGCGACTTTTTGTAGCGATGCTGTCGCGCGTTCGCATCGATACAGTCGCGATGCGGGCGCTAGTTGTGTGCCCTCGCCCACCGTAACCCGATTCAGTCGCGATGCAAACGCGATACCGTCGCGCTTCTGTCGCGATGCAAATGCCTGCGATCGCTACAGTTGCAAGATGGGACTCCGTTGGACCGATGGACAACAGAACTCTCGATGTCTCTGTGTTGCACTACTCATGCGCCACCCTTCCTCCGTTCTCCTCCCGATGTCTTCCGATACGCTCGCGCGTTTGCATCGATACAGTCGCGATGCTGTAGCGCGTTAGTAGCGCGTTGGCATCGCTTCTGCAGCGCTATGCAAATGCGACTAAAGCGCGTTCGTAGCGATGCGACTGCATCACTGCAAAAAGTCGCCGTGGGCGAGGGGCTTTAGAGTTATGTAATGTTAAATAATAAAACGAATATCGTTAAACCTCTACTGAAACCATTTTTTTTTCTTTTAAATTTAACAGGTAAAGTTTAAGCCCACGATTTTATGTGCTCAGTTTACTTTCTTCTGCCTTACGTGACCAAACTCTTACGTGATCAAACTCTTTGCTAAACAATAAAAATCTGTTTATATTCTAAGAAAACTTAGAACCCTTCCTCTTGTAGCTCCAGACAGGGTTTGGCGCGAACCGGTTGTCCTGCAGCCGTCGGGTGCCGAACTTGCGGTGCCAGGGGTCGTCTCCCCGCTGGCTGTACACGTCGCAGAACGGACGGATCAGCAAGATGTAGAGTAGCTCCACGAAGCTCAGGATACTGGCTCCCAGAAATAGCCCGCCTGTGCCGCCGGTTGATACTGAAAAGAAAATAAACTATCCAAGTGCGAGTCAGACTCGCGCAAAATGGGCTCTGTACCATTATCTATACAACATTTAAATATTGCAAGCGTCTACCTGTTGCCGTTATTATTCATCATCATCATCATCAGCCATTTGACGCCCACTGCAGGACAAAGGCCTCCCTCGTGGTTTTCATAACCATGAGGGGTTTTGCCATAATCGCCATGCTTGGCAGGCGAGTTGGTGATCGCAGTATGCGGTTGGAATCTCAGGAAGACGCTGCTGCCCGTCTCCTGGTAATTGATTTCCTTAGTCGCCTTCTACGCCGTTATTAATATCGAGCACAAAACGGCAAAAAAAATCACATTTGTTGTATATGGGAGCCCCCCTTCAATATTTATTTTATGCTGTTTTTAGTATTTTTTGTTATAGCAGCAACAGAAATACATTTTCTGTGAACATTTCAACTGTCTAGCTATCACGGTTCATTAGATACAGCCTGGTGTCAGACAGACAGACAGACTGTGGAGTCTTAGTAATGTGCAGAAGAAACGGATCCTGACACCGGCGCATCGGACCATGGCTTTCCGTGGTAGTTTCAGGTTTGCGGCGTCCAAGTGTTGCAACGACATTCCCCCAATCCGTGAAGCGTCCAGTGGATGTGCTTTTGGGCGCAAGCTCAGAGCATATTTGCTGGAGCATTAGAAACCGCCACTCCCTTTCCTTCCAATCTCTCGCCGAAAAAACAGACACGAGGCTGTAATCGCATGGTAGGGCCAGGCAATATTGTATATATCTATATATTTTTATTTATTTTTCTTTAATTAAGTATACCTATATATGTGTATATATTTATGTACATATAAATTTAATTATATTCATAATTTTTAAACATACTTTAAACTGGCTATATATATACCTTTATTCATTTGTTTGAGTATATCGTAGTTTATTCAGTGACTTAATAAAAACAATTTAAGTATATGTTTCATACTGTATACATAATACGTATCCTATTGTATATAATTATTATTCTGTTTTACATAGTATTCTACTATATATAGTATTGCTCACGGTTGTACCACACCGCGGTATGTGACGCTCGCGGGTTAACTCCTGGCACTGACTGAAAATCAGCGCTGAAGGCTTTCTTGACCCTCAGCATACTGCTGAGTCAGTTGCGATTTATAGCAGCAGTGACACGCCGTGACCTTTCGTTTTCCTTTCTTTTTTACAACATTTCTGTTGAAATATTTTCTTTGTTGTTTTTTTGTTTTGTTATTGTGGCGTGAGGGCACTGTTTTTATAAAAAATGTTTTTTCTTCTTCATTCTTCTAATCCTTTACCCTTTGGGTATGAAACCCTAAAAAAGCAAATCGTTCCTGACAGGAAGTGACTGGTGCGTTCAATTCGTCTTGGTTGCTTCCAGCCTTTTTAGAGGGACCGAGCTCAATATTAAACAGAGTTACATTTGGACTCCAGACTCGAACGAACAATAGATAAAATAGAGTGCTGTTTTAATGTTTCTTCAAATAATTTCAAACGAGTTCCTATTTATATATTTTTTAATGCTGGCGCCTACATACAACACATTGCGCTTGCGTAGTGTCGAGGAATCGGCGTATGACACGTCTTTACACTGCATTGATTGGCGTCTCAGAACACAAATGAGATTGGCGTAGATAGTTAACCGTAACCACCAAAAATGGTTTAGGCCAACCCCAGGATGTTGGATTACTGCATACAAGGAGTAAATGTAAGATGTTCAGATTAGCTAAGGGGCACCAATCTACGATTCCTATATTATTACTTTGTAGCTTAAAATGGAATACCTACTTATTGGTAGTGGTTATATGCTTATGTTTACCATCACTTCGTATTGTGCTTGAGACTTTATCCAGCATTCATTCATTCGCAAACAGCTTGCTTACCGACCAAATCCAGTCTCCCTCTGACCACGTTCCTCTTGTATCGCTCACTTGGTAAGGCGGAGAGCTCGATCTTGATGGATGAAAAGTCGTAATTTGTCGTCATCTTAGAGTCCTTAACAAATGAGATCTCGGCTTCTGTGCAGGATGGTAAACAGTCGCAGTAGAGGCCCGGACGCGAGGACCACTTCGCTTTGAGCACCTGAGAGTAAAGTTGTTGGTATAAAAATACAGGAAAATTTGCAGTAACTATATTTTAGCGGAACACTACCTAGTCTCTGGGCTTCTATGAGTATAGGCATTATGGCATCAAAAGATCTGATAACTATGTAGGTATCTTGTCAGCGTTTTGCTGCCCCTTGGAAATGAAATATTACATACCACTGAAGACTGACATTATTCAGTGAAAGCTACATTAGGTATAATTTCCTTCGACTTACATTATTGTGCCTAGTCTCATTTCTTGGAAAATTCAGCTACCGATAAAGATAAAACACTTTATTTGCTAAAGCATGGTAAATATTATAATGATAACTTCCACAAAACACAATCACATGATCGGTCCCAAACTAGGATACCCTGTGCTGTGGAAACCATAGCGTAGAGAAAAAGAACAGAACGATCATACTTACAGAAAGATCATTCAAATGTGTATTCAGACAAATGATTCCTTCGACGTTGCACTTGAGCCGCTCGGGTACGTTGGGCATGAAGAAGTTAGTACAGTTGCAGAGTCGCAGTTGGGCGTCTTTACGACACTGCACGGTGCAGGCACTGTAACATACTTACATGTTAGCTTCAAATCTTATAAGTACTTACATTAACTAAGCGAAGTAAATGTCAGTGAGTTTACTTCTCGAGAAAAAATTCTGCTGGTTTTTAAACTATCCCCATACCTAGGTAGGCAGTTTCTAATATAGGTACCGCATCAATCAATTCAATCTTGGCTCATCTAGTATCCTATACCGCCTCCACAAACCCTAGTGCACCTTATACAGTGACATGCCAGTATATTTGGAAGATGATTTATTCCATTCCTGCTTCTGGTCCGCACGCATAAACCCACCTCATTTTATCACATTCGCTCACGCCGACCCATCAACCTATCAAAATCATATGAAAATCATCGCTGAGACATGAGTTATCTGTGGTGTGATGTGTTGAAAAAATATGTGTAGGTAATACGATATGAGTAAAATGGTGGCTACCTGTATGAATAATGCCGGTAGACTTGCAGCGAGTTCTCGTCTGAGTATCGACATTTGCGCTTCTCCGGCGCAATGATTCGAGCGTCCAAGTCATTCTCGATGTTGCGGATTGTAAAGGATCGACTGAAATAGGTGCGTGCATAATAAAATTAATTAAATACATGGGTTGTCATGTTAAGTTAAGTAATGTTGGAGCTTGCGTTCTTAAGCTTCCTTAGCACTAAAACTACATCTGGTTATTTATATTCAAAAGCAACTAAAAACCACTCAAAAAAACCGCATAACATACTAATGAGACATCTCCGGCCCAACTGTCAGCACGTCCGATCCGACGGTCGTCAGCGAAGGCACCTCCTCCTCATTAAACACGTAAATGTTCCCAGTGACCAGCACATCGAACTGGATGGCGCCCGGCCCAGTCGTTCGGTTGCTCACCATCGCCAGTTTCGGAGGATGCTCCTCTCTTGGAACAATAAATGCGATTGTAGTCCGTCCATGGATTCTTCTTGAGACCTGGGATTAACTCAGTCTAAGATGTGAGCAGATAATCCAGGTAAAACGTTAAAGGTTGGCTCAAAGAGTAAGTACAGTGATTTTTGACTTCTGCTAACAAAATATATAGAGGATATTTATTTAAATTGTCACAGAAACACAAAGTAAACATAGCATAAGCAGCCTATATACCTCCCACTGTAGGGCACAGGCCTTCTCTCAGGGAGAGAGTAGAGAAGAAGTAAACATAAAGGTACAGTCGACAGCACGTCAACCTCTACATTTTAGTTGCAAAGTCGCCCGTAACGCAAAGGGGTAGAGTGCATGGATGTATACCATGATGTGCTGTCGACGTACACAAACAAAAGACACGAACGTCAACAAAACAGTATTTCTCTCTATTTATCTTTCTCTCCATGTCCTGCCTTTTACCATTCAGCTGAGGGCCATCCAGTTATTTTTCTATAGCTGGCGGACTATCTCATAAGTTATGAAAATACTGAGCCCTCAATAAAGATTGCTGCTGGGCAAAATAACCGCAACTAAAAGCCATTTACGGAAAGTGCGAGAGGCGACAGGTCGGCGATCATAATGTGATGATAACACATAATGACATCCTAATTTTATATTTCTAACCTTCCCTGAATAGTATTAATCGCGTAACAGGTTCCAAGTTCTGTGTCCATTGGTCTGAAATAGTCGCAACATTTGAAGGGTACACCGTTCCATGAGCAATTCGCCAGCGTATCCTTGCAGCTGCTTCGAACCTGATAATTAATTATTTATTTTCAGAACAAGTCCAATACATTTTAATAATAATCAACTAAAATCTATTAAGTAAGGTATAAGGTGGAAAGTTTATAGGTACACCTTTTCACAACAAGCTTTTTATTTTTGGTATTGGTCTAATAAGGTTTCGCGGTAAAAAATGGCGGAACAACGATCATTGCCTTTTACAAAATAAGCAACTTATATTATATGTATATTTTTAACTCACTAAATTGGCATAGTAACTGAGATTAGTCCGGATGCAGTTCTCTGGAGCGTTGTCGACGGAGCCACAAAACTGTGACGTATAATACGTTATTCCTTTAAAATATGCAAGCTCTTTCAAAACTTCCTCCATATTAAAGTCGTGATCTTCGCCCCACAAGCTGAAAATTAAGTCAAACCTGACAAAATACATTCGTTTTTGAACGCCCCCACTTACACTATGTACTTTAATAATAGCCAGTGATAGATTAGGTTCGATTCCTCTTGGGATTTATGCCTTAGGGTATATTTTCTAATATTTTCCTACTTACCTGTCCGACACCTCCTCGATACGCCTTATGTTATCATTCTCGCATATTGCTATTGAAGGGAAATGGGTATTCCAGTCTTTGTAAGTCGTCTCGACTACGAACGAAATGGGATTGTTCTGGAAGGCACTGTATTGGGCAGCTATAAGCTGCGAGGATCCGTACCACGATAGTGTGACGAAAATCAACCAAAATATCCTGGAAGAAACACAGAAACATAAAATACATCGTCTCCTAGCATTGCCTAAAATTTAATATCTAGGTACTGCAGTGTTGGTGTTCTTCGGAAACTTTGGGAGCAAATTCCAGAACTAGAAGAATAATATATCCTAGATAGAGTATATTTTATTTTCACTGGATATTCTTAAAATAATCAAAGATATACAATTAGGTGCCGAAAAATGGTGCAATTTCTGAAACACTTAAATTGCACCAATTTTTGTTCTACGAATGTTTTGTTTAATTTGGCATTGTTTTAGTATCTGCTTTGCCATGTTAAAATAATGAGCGTTCTTTTGAGTAGGATAATGAACGTAGGTTGCGATATTGGTGAAGCGCGAAAATAGTACGCGAATTCAATAAAAATATGTAAACGACGATGTTTCTAAAAATACAAATCTGAAAAAATAATCATTGAAAAAAGTTCTGACACATCTCATCGGGGAATTGGCACTGCTTGCTATAATACAGGTGTCCAGCCTAGCATAGCAACAGAAGCTAATATAATATATATGATTCTTAAACTAGTTGTAATTATAAATTGTATCAACTCTGTACGATTTGTGGAAATAAATATATTCTTATTCTTATTCTTATTCTTATTCTTATTCTTATTCTTATTCTTATTCTTATTCTTATTCTTATTCTTATTGAAAAAAGTTGTTGCAAAACACAAATTAGGTTGTTTGAGGAATTGCACATTTTTGGGCGGTTATTATATCCGTCGGAAACAACGAACAAAAAGCTGTTGTTTTACATGAGTTTCGATAATGGTTGCATGCAGTAATGTTCATTCCCGTTTACCTTTCAGTCCAATGCTTTTTGGGGTCTGCTATGAAACGAAAACCATGCAAAGAGGTATTCTTTGGTAGCTTCTTTATACCCGACCACCATATTTCGAAGTAATTTTTTAAACTATCTTTGCTCTCCATCGCTTCCCGATTCGAGTTCACGCGGACTGAACTATGTTCCCAAAAATAAAAAACAAAAATTGTAATGTATCTGAATAATTTACTAGACGCCTTTAATTACGACTATTACAAACCGTTGTAATATCAATACAGATTCCTATCTTCGTGTGAATCTCTACACATGGTCGATTTGCCCTTTCATCGAGTAAGCTGATTTTACAAATTGCTTTATTATCTTGATGGCAAAGTACCTTACTACCTACTAGAAATGACACGCATTTTTAAACGCATACCTACTAAATAGAAAAAATACTACCACCAATAACAATATTCGGTGATCTTAATGAATCATAGCGTTATGACTCAACCCAGTCAACTCATTCCAGTAGATCGGCCTATATCTTGAGTAAAGGTTCATGCTGACTGACGAAGCCACGGTCGGTGGCGCCGGAGGCAGCTCCTGTTTAGAATAAACAAGAATTAACAAAATTAACTAGAACTTAAATAAACAAATCTCGGCTGCCAAGAAGCAATGTCAAATGTGGAGCATTCAAGTTTAAATGTTATTTGAGCTTCCCAGTTCCCTAATCAAGGACTGCTAGAATTCTTGCGACCCGGGAAGACGCTTCGACTATTACCTACTTTGTACTTATATTGATTTCGGTGCTTGTTTCTTGGATTTGTTTCGAGCAAGATTTAATTGCGTAACCTTATATTACCTCGGTCTGTTTTCTCAGCTCTTGGGAGCGTATTTCCCTCATCAATTTGACCGTGAAGAAGTAGATGAACTCAAGGACCGAGACGAAACTGAAGCCAGTGACGAAACCACACGTCGAACCGATGTTACCTGCCGGACACATGAGCTAAATTGTCCTACTAATATTGAAAGTGAAAGTTTGGATGGGTGGATATTTGTTACTCAATCACGCCAGAACGGCTGAACGGATCTGGATGAAATTTGGCACAGAGATTGATTATAGTCTGGTCAAATGCTACTTTTTATCCCGGAAAAAACAGTTTTACAATACAAATTAAGAGTAAAATTTGATTGAATTTCCATCAACCAACCAACCATAGTATACAGGGCGTAAAATAATATCGTCTCGAAAAGGGTTCATCAAAGAATGGACTACTTGACTCTCGAACTTTTTGACTCTCGCTTATACAATATTGCCGTCTATATTATGTGAGCGAGGGGCAAATAGTTATTACGTCCCTTTCTTAATTAGCCGTAATATTACTATACTTAGGATGACAGCTACAAATAAGATACACCACCTTCTAACACCGACAAAAAAAAACCGGCCAAGTGCATGTCGAGCCAATCGCAGTGTAGAGTTCCATAGAAAGAGGGAGTTTTATCGGCTTTACAGAACTATCACCTTCACCAACGTAATTTTCAATGGAGTTTGTACGAAGATTTCCTTTTGTAAGTTGTTCGCCTATTACTTGTTAACTTGGAAGCCTACTTAGCCGTGATAGTTGTCCTTTTAAGTTCGTTATATGTTCCTGACCTGACGCTGAATTTTTTCACGTTTCTACAATCAACCGTTTAGCCAGGAGAGGGGGAGGGGGCCGCCTTACTCGGACAATGCGCTTTAAAGCTTAATATTTTGAAAACGGAATCAAAAAATTATCTTTCTACAAACACAATATTTTTAAACGACCGAAGGTGTGGGATGCATCCCTAATTCAGGTGTCCCCATACACCCTTCAAATATTTTATGATTTTATTCTACCGTTTTGTCGGCGTGATTAATATATAGGTACTTATGTCTTTGCCAACTTTCAGCTTTCTTGTATTAATCGTCTCTGAACTAGGCCGCGGACAGAGAGACAGGCAGACAGACGGACAGATATGTCGAAACTATAAGGGTTGCTTGTCGACTACCTACGGAACCCTAAAAAGCCTTACTTCATCCCCATATATGAAAAAGTAAGACATGTAAATGGCAAACGGTAATAAATGCTTACTAATTAAATCGAACCACTTCATGATAATATTTTGCCCGTAACAATCGGCAAGCTCGCTCCCGTATTTCACGTGCACTATCGATGTGCCCGTAAAGTTAACGCCGTGCCTGGAAAAGGAAATGTTGAATTGTAAAACAAATAAAAACTTCCTACAAAACTATCACTTCACTTTAAGTCAACTGACTCACTGTCATCAGCACAGATTAAAAGCCATCTCTCCATATAAATAAGTAAGTAGAAGAAGTTGTACTAATAGATTAGAAATCCTTCTCTGCTTAGTATCTCTGCGCTTAGGTGATCTGTGATTAGGTTGGATTTACCTATACTTATGATATGTATAAATAATATCATATTGTGATTATACCTATATGTTTGTCAAGACTCAAATAGTCGAGAAGTGGTCGAGAATGTCAAAAGCAAAATAAAATTCATCGTGCTAAAGAACTTTTTTTTTATTTTATTGGTATTAAAAGAATATCACACTCATTCATGAAACTATACGACATTTTCCTCTTGTGTGCCACATAAGAACATCGCCAGAAATGGGTTCATCGATAAGCACGAAACCAATCATAGAAACAACAGATTTTGAAGTCTACGGCGAGGTGCATAACTCAATGGTGCATAGTAAGATTTTTCGTAAGCAAGCCCAAAAGAAAGCGAGAGAACTGGGACTCAAAGGCTGGCTGATGAAGTCCCCTAAAGGTAGTGTGATCGGTCAAATACAAGGGCCGCCAAGAAAAGTAGCAGCTATGAAAGCATGGCTGAAAATAAATAGCCCACAATACAAAATCACAAGGTCAGAGTTCAGAAACAGTGCGCGAGTTACCAACTACATTTATGACACCTTTGATATTGTTGGGTGAATGTGAATCTTGGCTCGTCTATAAAACTTATATGTAAGTAAAATACAGTTCAACTTTGAGAACTCCGTGAAGGAATATTACCTCATAGCGACCAAACAGTTTGCAGGCGTTTTCGTTACCTGAACAACGAAACAGAAACAAAACAAAATGAAACGTCGAATAAAATCGATTTCAAAGTAAAAGCATCTGGTATTCTGAACATAATTATTATTATCCTATTATGACTGCAATTCAACAAAACATAACGAACGAGATGGAATCAATTCCGAAAGCGCCGGGCACACTCGAGACCATTGACTTTGAGGTGTTCGGCAAAGTGCAAGGTGTATTTTTCCGAAAGTATACCCTAAAAAAGGCCAACGCCTTAGGTCTTAAAGGATGGTGCAAGAATACTACCCATGGCACTGTGATTGGGCAAATACAAGGACCTCACAAAACCGTGAGTTCTATGAAAGTGTGGCTGCAGACTGTCGGAAGTCCCAAGTCTAGAATTGCGAAGACCGAGTTCAAACAATCACCCCCACATACCATCGAATTTTTTAAAAATTTTGAAATCCGCCAATAGTTTCTCCTGTAAACTGCGTCTGGATTTTATACTTATGTTTTGCGTAAAACGTATTGTGAGTTTACCATAAAATTTTGTGAACAATTTCTGTTTTTAATCTGGCTTAGATCTCAAGACCAGCCTGGGTCGAATCACTCAGGTGAGTTCAATTAAATTAGGTTCTGGACCCAGAATAACAATGTAGTACCTACTTAGAAAAAAATGTAATATAAGTAGGAAAACATCCCAATCCCAAGGACATAATAATATTGGACCTATGAATAAAATTGTGGGGTTGACTGTGCACCACAATCAAAGACGGCAGTCCGGCGCGCGCAGGGTCGATTCACATTGTTCGAACCTGCGAACGCCAAGCGTAGCTGGCAGGCTATACATGGTGGAGTAGCCGGGAAGGAAAAAAGACATTTAAAAAATAGTTTTTCCTGACAGTCAAAAAGAAACATTGGTGATTTGATAGGTTCTGATATATTGGTTTAAAATGTTATTTTTCAAGCAGATGCTGCCTTTTTAGTTTAATTAAGTTATTTCAGTTAGTCAGTGCTAACTCCTTCTGTATATTGTAATTTTCATCGTGCCAGTGAACATCTATTCAGCGTGAATAAAACTTGTACATAAATGAACTGTTTTTCTGATCTTGGCACCGAGTTCTAGACTATGCACCACAAAATTATTGTTTAGCTCCTATTTAGCTCTCTTCTAGGACGAGTCCTAGCTGTCATACCACATAGCCGTGGGGTCAGTTCTTCCCAGTCCAATTAGCCCTGTTTTCATAGCTGGGCATTAATTCGTTAATCCGGTATCGGTAATTAACGAAGTTAACATTTTGACTAACGGATTAACTTTTAAGTTAACTTTAAAAAATGTTGACTGACCCGTTAACTTCCGTTAACGTACCTACCAGGTACCTACATGTATGTCTTGCGAGCGCGTGTACGTGAGAAAACTGCGAAGAAATATTCATATGATTTGTTTGACTGTTTTACTCATTATTCCGGCGCTTAGAGTGACGGTAGTTTAGTTTTTTTTTGTTAAGTATACGTTGGCTAAAGGGTAGAAAACGAGCCTCGCTTTCAGACGAGAAATTCAATATATTTAATGATCATGAAGGGGGATACCCCCATTATGCCAGATGACTAAGGTAAACACTTCAATAGTTCACGTCTTTCCTGACCTGTTAAACAAACCAGCAATTTTTGTAAATTTTTGTCGACATACATAGTTTTTGGCTATCCCTATCGATATGACCCTTTTTCTGAGAGAATGGCGTTAGACGCCATGAAAGCCGATGGCCCTATCTAGCCTGAGGACAGTTCAGGTAGATGACATAAAAGCAGAGTACCCAGTCAGCAGAAAGTCAACTCAGCTGGACCACACAAAAGAATGCGCAAGTAGCAAAACGTCTGGAATTGCAAACAGTCTGTTTGATTGAAATACCTTATTAGCCGGAAGTAAAATTAGTTAAATCGCACAAACGCAGAATGAGGTAGTAGAGAAAACGTCTGAAAAAGAAAATAGTCTCGTTTAGCAACACTGATCTCAACGGAAATCTTCCGGCCGTGAGCGGTAGCAGCACTTTTGATGCGATTTCGATGCAAACCCCCTCATGTAGTATTATTCCCTACGGTAAATAAGGGCGCTTTGCATCGAAATTATACAGAATAGCGTACTGTTAACCTTGCCAAATTTTGCATTGCATATTAAGATTAATTTTCATGGTTAACAAACTCTGCATCTATAAGGGCATTGAGCGGTTACGGCTATTTAAAATATAGGACAATATAGGGTCCAGACGTTTTGCTACAAGGGCACTTAGCGTTCATTTCTATTGAGTTAACACGTCATTTTCTAATCCAGACGTTTTGGTACTTAGATATTTTTGATCATGACCTTACAAGATCCAGACGTTTTGCTACTAGGGTATTAAGCGTTAATGTCTGTTTACACCAATGGCGTTTCAATATCAGGACGTTAGGGCGATATCGTCATTCAGCAAGATGGATGTTCTGATAGGGATCCGTTTTTGGTTCTCCTCTGAATCTCCGCGTGAGAATGAATAAACCAGCTTCGTAGTCAACTTATTCAGGAGGCTTTCCTTTTACGTGTCCAAATCGTCTCAGTTTACTCTTTTGCTGTTGTCACGAAATCCAAGGCAGTACTCGATGCGTATTTAGCCGAACCGAAAATTAATTAGTCATTAATTTTCATTTCTAGTGAACATCTGTATTGTTCTTATGAGAATAAACGTCTTAAACCATAACCTTATTACTGTACGTATCCACCTCAGCATCTTCAATTCGGCTGTGTCAAGCGCTTTGACCTTGTTGACCACCCAGGTCTTACTACCGTACATGAGATCCGGTCAGGACTGACTTGTAGACTAGTCCTTTCATTAGTTATGAACTTGTAAAAATTTTGGATTTCCCGTCGCAAGATGGATTGAAGGATTGAAATTATCTACATATTACCAAGTGCTAAAGTGGTCAATGTCCATAGTCCTGTCAAATAATTTTATAGCCTGTAAACTCCCTTTTAAGAGTTTAATGCTTTGTAGAAACTAGTTAGAACTAAGTAGGGGCAGTGGGATCAAAAGCGTTGCCGTACATGGTGGCAGCTGCTTTGGGTTAGCGGACGGACCAGCGTAGAGACTATCTTTGTATACTCACAGCCAATCCTCGCGACTGAAATCCGGCACCGCATTAAGGTTTTCAGGGCTAATATTAACATTATTAAACTCGTAACTGTAGGCGGTTTTAGAGCAAGTCGGGAAGCACATATCACAGGGGATTCCTCCGCCTACGAGCTCAAGCTCCAGCTCCGGGGGGACTACAGCCAAACCTGGACGGACTGCAATCGATTGGGCTGGGAAAAGAAACGCTTGTGTTAATCGATTGACTTGCAATCGCCGACGGCTGGAAATCAGGACCTACTCTCTGGGTGTGTGTGTAATGTGGATTTACCTGTTCAAGTGATAAGCTAGACTTGATTTCGATGACGAATAGACGTATTTTGAATTAAAAAAAAATCGAAATGCCTAAGGAAGAATACCAGTGCCATAATTTATGGAAACGTAAATTATTTATGTTATCAGTGAGATAGTAAACAGCTCTTAGCCGAGTCATTACAAAAATCACTTTTGTAAACAGATTGTGTATATTTTAAAAAACCTATTTAGGGGCTAAAATTTCCACCCATGCCGGGACTTGAACACGCGACCTCTGGCTCACCGTGCCAGCGCTCTCCCAACTGAGCTAATGGGCAAGTGCAAGCATCGATGAAATTTCAAGCCTCTTTACAAACTTCTCTGTATTACGTACCGGCAGCGACATCTGGCCGAAGTGATTTACATCACTTCCAGCCCCGAGTAACCCACTTTGCAGTTAGGTTTTTACATCGGAATGATATCTCTGTACCTACATGATTATATTCTTTTTGTTGCACTAACCCGTGCTGAGGACAATTTTAAAAACCTATTTAGAGGCTATAAAAATTTCACCCATGCCGGGACTTGAACCCGCGACCTCTGGCTCATCGTGCTAGCGCTCTCCCAACTGAGCTAATAGGCAAGTGCCCACTTCAACTTCCGACGACTTCCGTCCATCTACGAATCTCATAATTTCTGATTCGATCTCGTAGAGAAATTCCAAGCATATCCCCTTCCATATGTTTCCAGGTTATGCGTTATTTTAATAACACGTTGAACAAAGCATTAAGATTCTATATTATCCCCCAGTTTCTCCTACACTAACACGCTGTTAATCTACTGTTAACAGCTGTCAATTGACCAAAGTGCATACAAAAAAAAACACTGACAGCTGTTAACAGTAGATTAACAGCTTGTTATTGTACGAGAAAAAGGAGGTATGTCTCGTAATTTGTAGTTGATGATCATCTTCTGTCACCAACACCTCTCAATGATGGAGGAACAGTTCCCGCGTTCAAAAGAGTACATCCCAGAGAGATGGCTGACCGCCAAACATGATCCCCTGTACTACGGGAATGCCCATCCATTCGCCATGATGCCATTCGGGTTCGGAGCCCGTCAGTGTGTAGGCAAGAGAATAGCAGCCCTGGAAGTGGAAATGTTCCTCGGTAGACTCGTTGAGAACTTCAATATTGAGTGGAAAGGCGGGCCGCTGAATGTGCGGACTTCATCGATTAACTATATTGAGGGTCCGTACAACTACATATTCAAGGACTTGCGCTAATCTTAGGAGCAAATGACTGAAAAAACATTTGATGGATGTGGTTCTTTATAGATAAACAACAATTACCTATATATATATACTTTGATTGCAAAGATTTCTTTTCCAGTATTACTGATCCTGAATATCAAGTGATATTATTATAATACTATTGTCCTAACCGATAACCGCGGATCATTGTTCTGCTATCGGAACAATAATCCACTGTTATTGGTCTCTACGAGGCGGGGGAAAATGACGAGTAACCCCCTAACCCGTACTAATTGTTCACGAATTTTTCGAAACAAGATTTCTCAACTCATTTTTTTTAATTGTAATAGTTTTTTTGATAATTAATAGATGGCATTTTTATTTACTAATTACACAAACGCGGCTCGCAAACCATCAAGATTTCAGCGTGTATAATATGAAAAAAAAAATCATTTGTACTAATAAATATTCCTGTTTATCACGAGTTACGACGACTCCTAGCCCCATATTAAATGGCCAGTGACAGGGGCCTAATTATGCGCATCGATCGGATAACTGTAGACCCTAACTGTCAAATTCCATACTAATTTGACTCGAGTGGAATCGTTCAGGATTTGGTGCTCGTTTGGTGCGCGTAATATAGGAGCAGAATACCTTCGTATTGTTGTAGGGGTTAACACGCTTGACTACCAAAAACGCAGGCCGCCGTTCTTGTACAAAAGGCCGCAATCTGGGTTTATTTCTATGTGTGTCCTTGCCTAGTTACGATAGCACATGGTATTCTAGTTTGAGACCCAGGACAGCTGATTGTATTGTGTGAAAGTTATTATCATTAAAATTTTTGGATAGATAGATAGATAGAGAACACTTTATTGCACATCCAGGTGAAAGATAATACAAATAGTTTCTTAAATCTAAGTATTGCTATACAATTGGCGAAACAATTGTCTTATCGCTTAGAGCGATCTCTTCCAGATAACCTTTGGATGGAGTGGATTGAAGAATGTAGTCGGTAGATGGATTTACATCATCATCGTCATCATCATCAGCCATTTGACGCCCACTGCAGGACATAGGCCTCTTTCGTGGTTTTCATAACCATGAGGGGTTTTGCCATAATCGCCGCGCTTGGCGATTTACATAAGTAAGAGAATCTGAGATATGAAGATGTGAAGTAACAAATATGTCTAGCGAAAGATTACAAGAATATTACAAGATTACAAGTACCTACTTATAATTACGTAATCAAATACATATAAGCAACAGTTGACATGTACATAATATATATGAATACCTACAAAATAAATACATAATTATATATATATATATATATAAGCAACAGTTTACAGTTGTAACAGTGAGGTAGTGAGATTTCATCAATGCCTTAAAACAAGCATAAATGGACTGCCTGAACCGTGAAGGAGGTGCCATAGAATTTGGTACTATGGGTTGGAGTTTTAATGAGAAGGTATTGGGATGAGCGAAGAGTCATACTATGGGAAGAATGGAGAAACTCGTAACGCCTCTTGGGATAAGATGGCGTAACTGGATTGCACAGAATGCAATAGAGTTTAGTTTAGTTAGTTTTAAACTTGAGTTTAGATCGATATCTATGACGACCTCGTAGCGCAGCGGTAGTGCATCTGCATACCATGCAAGAGGTCCCGGGTTCGAATCCAGGCTGGGGACAAAAAAACCCCCAGGTCTTGGATGTTTACATGTTTGTGATGTCGTTGTTTCTGGTTTCCACGACACAGGGTATCCTAGTGTGGAGCCAGAAGCAATGTATGTGCCTGTATGTAAATGTTTATGTTTATATTCAGAAATATGGAAGTTATTAGATTACAAATACATGAATTTATTCAATATCAATAGGAATATATCGGTTCCATCTTTAAATATTTCACTTACCATAATACTTCCGAAGACACAGCACGTCCTTCAGATGACACGTTCTCACGTTACTCATATTGGGCATGTTAAACGGTGTGCAGTTACAATTATCGACTAGGAATAGCATGCGGCACTTCAGCATGCAGTCGCTGTGAGTGTAGAAGGGAAGATATGCTGACTCGTCGTAGAATAGACATCCTCTGAGTGCTACGGGCACGTGCTGAATGTCCCTGGAGGCTTCCGTGAAGGTCGCTGACACTAGGACGGTCATCTGGAAAAAGGAAATCAATTAAAGAAGGTCTTCCTTCTTCCTTGGCCTAGATTGAGATTAGGTATATTTGTGTTTAGACAGACAATGTTACATCTTAAATGACCAATGCCTGAGACACCGCAATTTAAAAGTTTTACAACTTTGTTCTATGAGTTTTTCCTCACATTTACATTTCGAAATATCAAAGTTTACATCATTATTTTTACGCGCTCTACCATGTAGGTACCAATGACTCAGTAAATCACGGTCAGGTTAATTTTATGTAACACACACAATCTATCAAACAATGTCACTACAAAGTAGATAAAACGATTTGAACTAAAAAAATTTAGATTATCTTTCAAAGACGTAAAACTAAAATTGTAAATGACTAACTATAATCGACGTATTTCAAGAATTGCGCATTTGTTAGGAAACTCTGTAGTAGTTTTGACCGTTTCAGTAAATTTTAGTTTTTGCTACCCAAATCCACTTACATTCTTAGTAAAGCATAGTAAAACTCTTGGTTAAACTATATCCAATCTAGTAAATTAAGATTTTTAGTCTGTGTTGGCCGTGTTGGTTCAAAACCTAGTCAAGTCAAGTCAAATAAAAAAAAAATATTCAAAGTAACACAGAAACTGTGACTTATAAAACGTTACAAGTAAAACTAGGTGTCCGTTTCAAAATCTGGATCAATTGGAGAAAAAACGGACACAAAAACTCCAAACTTAGTCTTTTCAAACATATTCCTTACTTAACAGAGTTTACATGTCATATCTTCTAAAACCTAACACTAGGATGCATTGATATGGCTTTAATTGCACACATCTTTGTCATCTAAATAATCCTTAATGCTTATAGTAGCCCTTTTGGCACAAAGTGCGCTTTACACCTTTTTTTAGCCGCGCTTCAGGCAAGCTCTTCTATCTTCAGGGATCTTATTGTAAAAACGTATGCAATGTCCCATCAAGGATGTATTAACCTTTGCCAGCCTAAATCTTGGGAAAGAAAGTTTATGTTTATTTCTAGTATTTACATTGTGTTGGTTACCTACGGTTTTAAAATTACTGATATTTTTCCTGACGTACATAATCACAGTACATAATAGGTATTCTCATAGATATACTGACTAGCAACTGTCAGGATGTTAGTTTCTTAAAAGAAATCTCTTAACGAATCCCTACTGCCTAGCTTATAATTGAATCTGATCGCTCTTTAAGCGGTAACCGAATTAGGTACCTACCTGAACCTTTGGGCTGATGAACTGCGTAGCAAAACTTCCACTAGGTGCATCAGGGAAATCATATGCGTCCGAAAACTGTAGCTGAAGAAAAAGTTTGTTAGGTTAGAGCAAATGGTCGATTGAATGGCTCGTGCGATACTAGGTAGGTACTCATGGAAATGGTCGATTGAATGGCTCGTGCGATACTAGGTAGGTACTCATAGAAATGGTCGATTGAATGGCTCATGCGATACTAGGTAGGTACTCATAGAAATGGTCGATTGAATGGCTCGTGCGATACTAGGTAGGTACTCATAGAAATGGTCGATTGAATGGCTCGTGCGATACTAGGTAGGTACTCATAGAAATGGTCGATTGAATGGCTCGTGCGATACTAGGTAGGTACTCATAGAAATGGTCGATTGAATGGCTCGTGCTATACTAGGTAGGTAGGTACTCATAGAAATGGTCGATTGAATCGCTCGTGTGATACTAAGGTAATCATAGAAACGGTCGATTGAATTGCTCGTGCGATACTAGGTAGGTACTCATAGAAATGGTCGATTGAATTGCTCGTGCGATACTAGGTAGGTACTCATAGTAAATACCTGCGCCCCTTGCAAGGGTAGGTTGTAGTAAAAGTCATCACTCTCGTCAAACCTCAGAAGAATCTTCAATCCTTGGTCGTAGTCGAATGAGGACTTATTGCCGTAGTTGTACATGTCAATGTTGCGAGACCCGCTATTGCTGCTGAAAGTTTCATATAACTGCACATTACATTATGAGACCCCCCACACTAGCGTCTTTCGAGCGTCGTCGTCGTGCTAGCGTCTGCACAGCGTCGACGCAACGCCGACGCCGCGGCGACGCAACGGCAGCGCTGGGCGGCCGCCGAACGCCGGGCTTACGCAGCGCTGGCGTTGCGGCACTGTGGCGCTTGTCGCGTACAGTCAGTGTGAATATAGATTCCGACGAAGAAACACTGCTGTTGACATTACTGATAAAACGAAAATTAAGTAAACGGAAAAAGAAACGTCATCGTCAATATTGGCAAGATCCTCTGTGGGGTTGTTGTGTTCAGGAAAGCGATTATTACGTATTGTATTGTGAATATATAAAACTAATAATAAAAAACATTTTTACGATTATCTACGAATGCCAAAGCAAACATTTGACGAACTTTTACAACTGATTCAAAACGATATAAAATAACAAGATACCCAAGAGTGCGTTGTGTTATGTATTGTACTTGTTCGCCAAAAACGTTGTGCTGGCGCCGCGGCAACGCGACGCCAGCGCTGCGTATGCCCGGCGTTCGACGGCCGCCCAGCGCTGGCGTCGCGTCGCCGCGGCGTCAACATTGCGTCGACGCTGTGCGGACGCTGGCACGACGACGACGCTCGAAAGACGCTAGTGTGGGGGTCTCTATATGTCAATAGTTATAACTCACGTGAAATCACGCGGCATCCGCATTATCCTATCCTATGAAACGCGGCGATCAATACCCAAAGGGTGCCAAACGGGACCATATTACTAAGACTTCACCATCCGTCTGTCTGTCTGTTTGTCTGTCTGTCTGTCTATCTGTCTGTCTGTCACCAGGCTGTATATCATGAACCGTGATAGCTAGGCAGTTGAAATTTTTACAGCTGATGTATTTCTGTCGCCGCTATAACAGCAAATACTAAAAACAGGATAAAGTAATATTTAAGGGGGGCTCCCATACAACAAACTTTTTTTTTGCCTTTTTTGCTCGATATTAATAATGGCAACAGGTAGACGCTTTAAATATTCATAAAATATTTAGTTCTAGGTATATTCGCTACAAAAATAAATAATTAAATTAAAATAAAATATATATTTAAGGGGGCTTCCATACAACAAAAAGTGATTTCTGCCGTTTTTTCTCGATCATTGTGTCTAATGTTGTATATATAATGGTACGGAACTCTTCTTGCGCGAGTTCGACTCGTACTTGGACGATTTTTTTCGTTCCGAAAGCCTCAATTCTTCCTCTCCAGGCATAGCACACCCGAAGCGCCCGACCTCAACCGCGATAAATCAACCCTCAATAAATCCTGCCGGGCTGCACTGTCGGCTAATATACCTGAGGGAGACTCACACATCGAAGTCGTCAGAGCGTCGAAGGTAGTTGAACGTGCAGCAGAAGCCGTTCATGGTCAGTCGGAAGTCTAGGAGCTCAGAGCAGTTCTTTTCAACTTCATTCCAGGCGCACTTGATCAAAATATCGTCACACTTTGGGGTCAACTGTAAATCAAAATTCTCTTACAAAAACAAGAAGAAAAACCAATGACGGGTGGTTTCGGTTCCCTTAATTACTCGGGATGTTAAGATGCAACAAAGAATCGGAGAAACAAACATACATGAACCATGAAAATACAGTGCCAACATAAACATAACTTGTAAAAAAAAAACAAGTATCGCAAATGTTGTGAGATCCATGTAATACCAAGTCGGTTAATTTATTCAGTCCCTACTTAATGGTCCCTCTGTCTTAAGTTATTACGTAATTAGCTAACCTAACAACATAATATTTTAGTGACTATATCAATTTTAAAAACCTTTTATGTTGCAAATAAATAGATCTCACAACTCAGAGAACTGACCTGGTTTTTTTACAAGTTATGTTTCTGATGGCGTCTCATTTCTTTATGTTGATAGTCCTACTTTTTTCCTTCCCAGTACCTTCTACTTCTTGAATACCAACAACGGATTTTCTTAAAGTTTGTCTTATGAGCTTTTCCTATTTTTGTAGGTAGTCTTCCTCTTTTTCTTTTCCGGTACTCCTGCTTGAGCTTCATCTACAGTTTTTCTCAAAGCCCACTCTTTGATGTATTTTACATATAGGTACGGGTACACTGATTCATTCACTGCAAATGTAACTTTGTAATCCTTTATATTTATATAAAACATAAACATATACGTACAGGCACATAGATTGCTTCTGGCCCCACACTAGGATACCCTGTGTCGTGGGAACCAGAAACAACGACATCACAAACACGTAAACATCCAAGACCTGGGGTTTTTTTTTTGCCCTCAGCCGAGATTCGAACCCGGGGCCTCTCGCATGGTAGGCAGATGCGCTACCGCTGCGCCACGGTCAATGTCGTATACGGGATTAAAGATTTTCTAGAAAGGGTGTAGATGCATAAAAATACGCTTCGTACAAAGATGTTACCTGCAAGTTGTGACGTCATAGCTTAGGTCCAACTTGTATGGCGCGTTTTTCTACTACGTGACTAGAATGACTTTTCGACAGGTCATATTATGAAAAGTATTAGTCGCAGAGAAAAAAAAATATTACGTTTATTTATCTTTTAACATGGGCTCTCTGAATATATTAAAACATGTTTTAGTGCAAGTTCTCCATTCCATACTGTGAGTGTACTTAGGCCTACTCCATCTATAAATGTGTTTCTAGTAGCTGAGACTGGGAATGCTCAAGAGCTGAGGTTTTGCTTAAGATTTGTTTCCTTCGCCCTTAGCTAACAACCATATCCCTAATATGTAGCCACTTACCCTTTTCAAAAGCTCCTTAACGTCATAGTCTCCGAGGACATGATGCAGCCATGCCGGCTCCAACCGTTCGTCCAGCTTCAGCTGTAGGTCGTAGAACTGTCCTAACCCGTACAGCACTCTCATTAGCTCACTCTCGCTGTACGCGTGGTTGCGCGGCTCCTTCACTCTGGAAGGAAGTATTTCAATTCGTCCATGGAAGTATATCAATTCTCAAACTGTTTATACCTAATGCGGGAATATGATTGCATGAGAAATGATGTATTTAAGGTTTTCCCTCCAACGTGTTATTGAAATAACGCGAAACCTGAATACCGATCCTTCAATGTGGCTAATTAAGCCACTTCCAATAGTTCTAATCTGCAAAAGCTAAAAATTCTCTATTTTAGGGTTCCCTACCCGAAGGGCGCCAAACGGGACTTCAATGTCCGTCTGTATGTCTGTCTGTCTGACTGTCTGTCCGTCTGTCTGTCTGTCTGTCTGTCACCAGGCTGTATCTCATGAACCGTGATAGGCAGTTGAAATTTTCACAGATGATATGACAAATACTAAAAACAGAATAAAATGAATATTTGAGGGGGGCTGCCATACAACAAACGTGATTTTTTTTCTCGATCTTTGTGTCTAATGTTGTATAGAAAGGAGGGGGAATTCCTTATATAGTAAGGAACCTTTCGTGCGCGAGTCCGACTCGCACTTAGCCGGTTTTTATTCTTAGATACCTACTTATGCAATTCACTGCGTCAAGCTTATAAGTAAAAGAACAGGTTATCCTACTAAATTTTACCTAATATATAAAAATCTCGCGTCACAGTGTTTGTTATCGAACTCCTTCGAAACGGTTTCACCGATTTTTATGATTTTTTTTATGTATATTTGCTAGCTTCTTTTTTGAGGCTAGGTCTAAGAATAGGTCTGAGCTATAAACCAACCCTCAGCGCTTGAAATCACCAATCCGCGGTGGGCACGCGTGGTGATTCAGCCCACTCTCCCTGAGAGAAGGCCCGTGCCCTATGGTGGGACGTAAATAGGCTGCTTATGATGAAGAATAGGTCGTACGCCGATTAATATGGCAAATCAACGTTTGCCAGGTCAGCTAGTCTAATATAAAAAAATATCGTGTCACAGTGTTTGTTATCGAACTCCTCCGGAGCGGTTTCACCGATTTTTATGATTTTTTTTGTGTATAATTTTTTTGTGTGTGCGAATCGTCTCGCGAGCAAGCTCGATGACTTCCAGCCCCCCGAACAAGCCGGTTTCCGAAAAGGCTTTAGTACGTTAGTTAGACCATACATACGCTGCGGCAGATTATACAGAAGACCAAGGAGTACCTCTAATCCTCTATGTTTAGCGTTTGTGGACAACGAAAATGCCTTCGATTCGATCAAGATATGGGCGGTACTTGAATCTCTCCAGCGACACAGTCCTTATACTGTGCCAGCGGTGCCAAATCGACTGTCGCTACATCGAAGTGCTGAAGTGTTTGTACAAAAACGCCACAATGTCAGTCCATCTGCAGGATCAGATTACGAATCCTATTAATTTACAAGCACTCGCGAAACTAAAACACATTTTCGCGTCCAAAATACCTCAATGTCTCAAGACAAAGGTGTAGGTACCTACAATGTGTGTTGCCAGTGATAACTTATGGATGTGAGAGTTGCTGACTATGGGCCTCATAAGAAGGCCTAAGGTCGCCCAACGAGCAATGGAGAGAGCTATGCATAGGGATGACGCACACCGGTGGCGGAGGCGGTGGCGGAGGCGGTGGCGGAGGCGGTGGCGGTAGCGGTCCATACATAAATAATTGACGGCTGTAGTGTTTTGTATGGACCGCCAATGCCACCGCTACCGCGTTGGTATACATTTTATCCTTCAGGAGTGAGGAGACACGCAGAAGAACCCGATTGTAAGGAAATATCTAAAAGTTGGCACAGGGCGATAGTCGGCATCGCGCTACTGAATCGTTACTAATATAGCTCGAGGAATTGTTCAGTTGAAGTGGCAGTGGGCGGGGCACATAGCTCGGAGAATTGATGGCCGTTGGGATGGAAAAGTTCTGACCTGGCGACCGCGGACCGGACGACGCAGCATGGACAGGCCCCCCGCTAGATGGTCTGACAACCTGGTTACGGTGGCAGGGAGTCGCTGGATCCGGGCGGCACAAGACCGGGAAGCTTGGAAAACCATGAGGGAGGCCTATGTCCTGCAGTGGGCGTCAAATGGCTGGCTGATGATGAAGTCGTCAAGCCCAAGTGATAAATTGCTCATCAACTACTCACAACTCATTAGCAAGTTCAAACACAGCTTTCTTGCTGATCCTGTTGGTGGAACATATTCCGACGGCGGGAAAGATGATCTCGGAGACGGAGATACCCTCCGGCAGCTGGGTGGTCACTAGGGGCGCCATGTAGTACTTATTGAACGTTATCCAGATAAGAGACACAGAGCAGATGAAGGCGCCGATCATTGTCAGTATCCATATTATCCTGAAGGAGTAAAAATAAACGTTTCACTACCTACGTGAATTATACTTCTACTATCACGCCTCTGCAGAAGCATAACTAATTGAAATGAGTAGGTACACGTCGTGCTAGTTATTTGGTTTCAGCGTCATTATCCGGACAGGGTTTTACAAACGTGCGAGTTCTCTCACAATTATACCTTTTTTTTTTTCATTTCAAAAAGCGTCAGCAAAGAGTTATAAGTAGTTAGATACTTACAAAGTCGCCTATAAATAACAAAACCGTTTCAGCTCATTAAAATCATTGCAAGTAACATCGAGTAAGTAGGTATCTTTTATATTTTGTATTCCGTAACACTTGGAAAGGCAAAGAATTAAGTAATCCGATTGCAATAATTTTAAGGGTACAGTTATTTGCAATACCAAGAACCAGCTCAATGGATTATGTACGTACCGCACATAAACACCGTCAACCTTGCCTAAAAACTCCATTTACTACGTACCTTACCTACCTATACTGTAAAATAAGAACACGATTTAAACAAATAGTATTGTGCACAATAATGAGTGAATAAGTTGCAAATACCTTTCCAAATACGGAGTATTGGCGTCTACAAGATGTTTCAGTCCACAGATGGATGACTCAGCGCAGTACTCCTTGCATATCGTCCTGATACTGTGATTTAAGACCTTAACTTTGGAGACTTTTCGAATTTGGTGTCGACGATATACACTTCTGTAGTGGTAGAGATCTTCAGTAGATTCACGAAGCATTTTTTACTTCGGGTTTCGTTACGCTGGGTACGAATTGTGGGAAAAATTCAGTGGCAGAAGAAAGAACTAGGGGCTACGAAACGTTTGAGAGAGAACCAAAGTAGAACCCCCCGACTTTATAGTCGTTTAATTTGTGAATTTGTGATCAACTTAGCTTCTTTTTCGTACTTAGAATTAAATAAAACACTGCGAGTGACGACAGGTGTATTACCAGCAAAGGTGATCAGATAATAATAAAAGTGGATAAAAGTAGAAATTGGTAAATGTTCGCTTCGCGATAGCATCAGACTTCGCTGATGTGAGGTTAATTGTCGTGATCGATTGACTTCTCTCGTGTCGCGCGCCTGATCTGTCGGTCGACATGAAACTCGATACGATCTAAACTCAAACAGTTGATTGTTGGTGTCACTTGTTGATAATAGAGGCAGTTTTGGAAAATTCTCTGTTTCAAAAAAAATAGTAGACAAACCCTAAAACGAGCATTTCAAATATTAGTCGGGAATGGGTTATGTTGCTAGGTCTTACTGATTGAAAATCAAGTCTTGCAGCAGGAAATTACTCATTGAGGAAATATTTAATGTTTCCTAGTTCAAGCTGCATTAAACTTATTTCAAAGCAGTAGAATTTAATTTTCAATCTTTATCATTGGCTTGCCGATAAAGTGTATTTTATTTACGAGGTATTAGTACAAAGCTTTTACATGCCCGCACTCTACACAGGTCAACTTAGCACCAACGATTTTAAAGTTTATTAGATATCACAATAATACAATATTTTCTTATTTTCTATATAACGAATTTGAATAATAGTAATAACATTAGAGTCGACAGCAAATCAATCTTTACAATGCGTCCGCTTTATTAATTTGCTCTCAACTTTATTTAACAAAGTAAATAAACTGCATATAAAAGAAAGTTTAACAGCCCTAATAAGCGACTCATATTAAAAATAAATTAAAACAAACGGCATTATTTATAAAAACACGATTCCTCTAAAGCACTCCTAAGAGGCAGTTTATTTAATCTGTGGTTACGACTTTTCCTTGTAAAATCTCCAACACACGGAATCGTGATTTTCATAAATAATACCGAAAATCTTTATATTTCGATCGAGGTGTGGTCGACTGTACCTGCCTTTTGCTCTCCAATCCCTTGCGGGATATTAGGTAAGCTACGACCTAACTCGATCAGAACCAGAAATCGCCAACCGCGTGAAAGTAGACTCTGCCAAACTTGTTTGTGTATCGCAAAGATCGTCCACGATCTAGAACATTACCACACGAGTTGCCACATGGGCGCTTGGCCATGCGATCAATAGTCATGTGATCCTTGTGCGGTCGAACTTAGCGCATTATCATAATATCGGGGTTTGGCAATCGATTCAGGGCCTGTAGATCATGGTCAAATCTTTAAGAGAATGAATATCTTTAAACAACTTTTTATAATATGAACGATTAGTCGACCAGCGCAATGTCAACTAGTCAGTGCTAATTCAATTAGGTACTACGTTTACAAATGTATGATACAATATTTTAATAAATTAATCAACCAATGAATAGACACCCCATAACAATTCTGCACATAATTATGGGGGAACTTTTCAGGTGTTCAGTTCAACTCTCAGCGAAATATGCATACCTAGTTTGAATACTTATTTACATTATTTCAAACTTCGGTATTGACATGGTTTCGATTTCCCAATTTTGTCAGTTTATCAAAACAGTAGTATAAAGGAAATGTACGTCCATTTATTTAATATCAATGTCACTCTATCATAAAACTAAATTCAGGTCTTTTAGGACTAGCTATACCTCATTAGATAGGGTAGGTACATATTTCATTCTCCATCGTGTAATTTCGTGGGTTCAACATTTGCTACAATTTGAAGCATAGCAAGGCCCGCTTGGGTCACGTTGCTTGCCGTATGGCACGGCGCATCATATCGGCGCATCATACCGAGTTGCATCATCAATACTGTGATAGTTGACCTCCGACCATCTTTGCCTTTCCCAGTGATGAAGAAGTTTATTTTAGCCATAACTGGACCGGAGCATTGACCCTCATGTAGCTAATAAGAAGCCTTTGTGAGTCCTACTGTGCCCTGCTTGTGCTCCGAGGCCTTCTCTCGGGAAGAGAGGGATTAATCTCCAAGCGTGCCCACCGCGCCCTGGTGATTTCAACAGAGTGGTACGTACTGCTACTACAAATTTACAAATAACGTAGAACAAATAAAGTCTTTGGTATGGTTCATGCTAGGACTCGGACCTTGTTTTTAAAGTTTTTAAACTCGTAATTTTGTACTTTAGTAGTCATTGGCATGAGGCCGTTCAGTGGGTAGGATCTACCCTGCATAACAGTTTCAACTAATTAGTAAAACAAATCATCTTGAAGTGACATGCCATTTCTGAAACCCTTGTATAAGAGACCGAAAGTCTAAACTGCAAAATATTAGTTAGTAAGTAGATAAAAAAGAAGTTATAATCACACAAGACACCTTACAACTTCTCAAAGTGCTAGTCACGCGTTGATGTCTTTTATTAAACAATCAATAGAGCACACAAATTCCGAAAAAAATCGGCGTGGTCTGTTATATTTTCGCGAAGGTAGCTCTTTTGCCTCAATGATCATCACCCGTATATGGTACTCGTACGTGATAAGAGCTAGTGTCGGATAGCTTGTTGACTCTACCAGTGCGGTTTGGCAATCCTGCGGCTGGCCGGTAGAGGTGGCTGGACGTTCTCCTCGGCTCAATCGTCAATCGCTGCGGAGGATCGCGAGCAAATCGTCTCGTCCTTCGCTCAGGTAACCGGTGATTAGTGCGTGAGTTCGTGTTTGTTCGGTGGTATATAGTGTGTGACTGATTAAAGTTGAACGAAGAAGTTGGTAGGTACATACTCGTTTGGGATTTGATTTCGTTCTTTATCAGGTGTGAGTTGCGTAGTTAAGTTATATGGATTATTGACACGTGAATACGATATTTTAGGGTTGATACATACTCAGTTAATAAACTACGATGTGTTGCAGGCTGCAGGCTTAGGTCTAACACGCGCACTTCCAGAAACTCGTCAATTTCAATTTCGTCATTTACAACTATTTTGTTCTATGACTTTTGAAATTATTTATTTCATTTTTAGGGTTCCGTAGTCAACAATGCTATGTCCATGTCCGTCTATCTGTCTCCTCTGTCCGCGGCCTAGCTCAGAGACAATTAATACTAGAAATCTGAAATATGGCATAGATATACCTACATATTAATTACGTCGATAAAACGGTAGAATAAAATTCTCAAAAAAAATTTTAGCGTACCTACGCTACACTTAAATTAAGTGATGATATTTTATGCTCGTCTACCCGGTACCCCCACAATTACAATACCTTGTTGGATTGGTCGTTTAAAAATATGTTTAATAAAAATAGGCAACCAGCTAAAATACGAAAACACGACCGAACCTCGATTTGTGACATCTAACCATATTGGCAAAGTAACATGCGGCATTTCGTTAGTAAATCGGAACAAAACTTCGTAAAGGAATCCACTCAACATGGTACCTATATCTTTTATGTCTCCTGTCAGGTACCACACAAATTCACAAATATTACTTAAAAAACAGTAATATTGACTTTGGGACACTATAACGCGAAAGTCTGTTTTAAGAAAAGACAATCCAGTTTTGAATCGCCAACACTCGGCACTCTGGAAATTAGTTCGAATGTGCAGTAGTAGCTAATTCGGTAATTGCTTCAATTCACAAACAAAGGGTCTAGGCAGTGGTCTAGGTTTGATTGAATACTGTGCCCTAGACCAGCGGCAACTTTCTGTGTGGGCTTTGTCCCGTCCCTTCAGTTACATTTTGTATGAAATCGAATTGTCGCGTCTTTCCCGCGCCCTCGTCCCACGTCCCTTCTGTGTGGCTTTCTGGTACACTAAGTTCTGTTAAACAACCGGTAAGTACCTACCTATGCCCAAATGTTATCGAAGTTATTTCTACTGTCAAACCACGACACTGTACCGTCAGTGTGTGGTCACTGGTCAGTCACCGAGAGGCGTGAAGCTTATAGGAGTCATAGTTGACAATGACGAGAGTAGGTATAACGAATAACGCCCGCGCATTAAGCGCACTTTACTGTGTTGAATTTGAAAGTGTGTTTTGTTTGTGTTACGTAAACATACAGCGACCTTGACTGGTGATGGTGTTGTCCGAGCGCGTGAATGTGAGTGGACTTACCATTTTGCCCGCTTTCCTAACAAGTACAGATGCTGCTGCACACACAACAGCTGATCGTTGAACTTTGGATCTGTTTTATCACAAATTAAATCTCGAATTGAGTACAGATCGGTGTCCTACAAATATTATGTCGTCCGTAATAATAACTTGTATTTTCTCTGTGGCACGCGTAATACGCAGAGGTGGAAGGACATCTAAGTCAGTTCGATTTTGACACCTCGTATAGTTATACCTACGTAATAACCGTGATTGCTTACTACTGGATCAAAAAAGACTTGTTCACTCCTACCTAGCTATCACATGCTTTCGACTTTCGTCTAATTAGCTCAAATGTTCAAAAGTCAAACCATTTGAATAAATTATGCAGGTCGCCATTAGAGGGTTCGATAAACGCCATCATAGTGACAAACAAATTATCTAAACACACGCTATCGTGTTTTGTAAACTTAACGAATTGCGATGATGAATTATGCAACATGTCTTGCATTCCCAAATTTCCGGATGCAAATTCCATTCTTGCATCCGAATAAAATTTGTATAGAGATAGATTATAGTCTGGATGAGCACATACGCTATTTTTTATCCCGGAGAAATACATATAAAAATTACCACGCGAACGAAGTCTCGGGCAACAGCTAGTACATAAATAAACAGGGTGTGGCGTAAAGAATGGATATCCAGAAAACCGTTTATTGAGCATCGATAATGTGACCACTTTCTATGACCAAAAGTTTAAAATTCGAGGTTCAATGTAGTATAAAATAAAAAAAATAAAGAAAAATTTAAGTAAGTATGTATATATACAATTTTAAGTTTAAGTATAAGGTTTTTATGTAATCCTTTCTTTTCACCAAGCTCTATACGTATAGAGTAGAATACGTAGGTATGACCAAAATAGATAGAAAGTTAAAATACACGTCTCGTTATGTTCAAACAGAAAAAAATATCAATAAACAATAGTTAAATGAATAAAATCAATCAAAAACAAAGTGTTTAATCAAAGTCAAACTAGTCCAGTTATTATATACATTTGGAAATGCATTGTGAACCAAAAAGGTTAAATTTTTTATACTTATTACGTGCCTAGACAAGCTTAAGGCTGGGTTCTCCGACATAGCCCCTAAATCAAGTGTTTGAATTACATTTTGCTCTCTAATGGTCTCCGTGCGCTCGATTTGCGCACGATATACTTGGGGGTAAAGTAGGCATTTTCGAAATTACAGAAATACAAATAAATCCAGTTAATTGATCTTTGAGGACCAACGTCACTAACACATTCAGTGAAACTCGTTTTGGTTTATTTATTATTATACAAAACTCAGTAAAGCTCAAATAAAACCATATCTAGTGATAATTTAGACTCATGTCTATATTTTTTTATGCTAATAAGTTTAAAAAAAAACATAAAAATTATGACCGACGACCCTAAATAGAACGTTGAATAATAATATAGATATTTTTCAGATTTTAAATACATACCATTACAGAGTAGATAAAATGTATTTTAAAACTCCTGATTTAGGGGTAATGTCAGAGAACCCAGTCTTAACTACAAATTGCATTTTCCTATGAGCATTTTCCGCCATCTTGACAAAAGTGTTAAACCCAGTTTTTAGGGTTCCCTAGTCCGACAAGGAGCCCTTATAGTTTCGCCATTGTCCGTCTGTCTGTCTGTTCGTCCGCGGCCTAGCGTAAAGACTGGTGGTACTAGAAAGCTGTAATTTGATATGTGTATACCTACATATTTATCACGCCGACAAAGTTAAAGAATAAAATGTTGAAAAATTTTTTGGCACTCATCGTCGGATTGGTCGTTGAAAAATATTGTCGGTGTAGGAAGACAATTTTTTATTGAGGATTCCGTTTGCGAAATATTAAGCTTTAAAGTGCAAATTTTTGCCTGAGCAGGACGTAGCCCGGTCCTTTACATTTTTCACCTATTGTTCATCGTTATTGAGATATCGATCGAAAAAGCAAAAAAATTAATTTTCTGGCATACGAGATCGCTCCGTTCCCATTGTCTTTGTTCACCGAAGAAGGAATGCGGAAAGGAACAAAGTCGCTTCTATACAAGCCCTTCGAACCTTTGTCAGAAAATTTACAACCTGGAGACAGCTAACATCACATAATCGGTAGTTTCCTTCTGCAAAAATTTGTTTGGGGTTGAATCGAGACTTTGACCCCATCTGCAAGAAATATGTCGCATACGTGCAACAACAACACTTTGGAGAAAATTTTAAAATTATTTCGAGGGTTATCCGAATGGCATGAGACTAGCAGGAACTAAAACTTCGGAAAGGGAGAGGAGAACCTAGAAACGTTCTAGGAAGAACCTATTACCAGAGTTCACATTCGGTTCACATTCACAAACTACCTAGTGCTCCGAAAGTTACCCAGGAGAAGTTTCTTGCAAGGGACCAAAACAACTTACAAATGCTTCGCCGTCATTTTACAAAAACCAGAATAATAGTAGAACAGGCTTTTGAGGACGCAGATAAAAGTCAAAGTCAAAAGTCAAAAAATTTTTATTCAAAGTAACACAGAAACTGTGACTTATTGAACGTTACAAGAAAAACTAGGTGTCCGTTTCAGAGTCTAGATCATTTGGAGAATAAGCTAACCCTCATTATAACTACGGCAATCAAAGAAGCATCGATTTATGACTCTGTTCACATGCATTTCTAACCCGTTTTTTCCGACATGATGACAGGACTACATAGAAACTGCGACTTAATGAACATTACAAGTTAAACTAGGAATCCATTCCAAAATCTACATCATTTTGGAGACAAAATAGACAAAAACCGCAATAGAATAGGTAGATGTAGTTGTAGGTATTTGCACTTCGAAAATATGTTTCATCAGTGAGGGATTCTTTAGGTTCGACATTGTAAGACACAACTTACCTAACTGTTTCTCTAACACCTTCGAGGCTGTTATTCTTGAAACAATCCTTGGGGTCGTTGTGACCTCAGCACATGTGATAATTATCTGTGGTTGTGACGCTCATACGCACTGTATAATACAGTATTAGTTTAGGATAAGTAGGAAAGCAAACACTTCCTCAGACCTTTCTGTATCTTTATCACACAATCTCCTGAACTGTGAACTGTTCCTTTTGCAGATCTAGTACCAAGATGAAGTACACAGCGCTATTGCTGGCCAGCGCCAGCCTAGCCCTGGCCATTCCCCCGCCCCACCCCGCCGTGGTGCAAGTGAGAGAGGAGGACCAGTCTCTACCTGTGCACTTGAGAAAGCCTGCGCTGAACAATCCACATCTATGGAAGGTGCTACCTTGGACCAGCTTGCTGCATGATGGGGAAATGCCGGTAAGGAAATTTTCTTGCTCCATTTCACTCTAGAATCAGATGACGTAGGTTCTCAACGATGTCAGACGAAGGCCTCCGCGAATCTCACCGAATTTAAGCAAAATTTACTGAAATACTACTACAGGGCGGGCTATCTCAAAAATGCACAATTTCTGAAATATGTCGACTTTGTCATTTACAACTTTTGTTTTACTACTTTGAATAAGCAAGTTGTTGATGGCACTCATGGGATCTTGTGCGGTAGGTACTCGTACCAAATTATGTATTAGATTTAAGATGGTTTGAGAAAAGATGGTCAGAGTGGAGTTTTTCTCGCTGTCTTCACAACTCGACCCGAAAACAACGTTAACATTGTAATTTAATTCTTTAAATTGAAATAAATTTTCTGATTTCTAATTTTTTTTTTTAAAAGTTCATGATTTTTTTACGATTTTTCTGCTTTAGAGTGTCGCTGTTTTACAGATTATGCTTAAAACCTAAATAGACTGAGAATTCTTCTATGTTAGACAATGATTGACAATGATATGAAGGTTGTGACATTGCTAGAGCGCGTAAAGCGCGAATTCAATAAAATTATATAAACCTTGACAGTTCTTAGAACAAAAATTGTTGCCAAACTCTGACTCTATTAGGGGTATCAGAAACTGCGCAATTTAGAAATAATAAAATCTCATTCGACTTAGCGGGTAGGCGTTTCATCAGTCATTCAGGGCCGAGTTTCGTAAAACTACAATTTGTAGTTTGTTATGACAATTCGAGGTACATTGCGCAGCAGAGTCTATTGTTAATCTGTGCAATTAATAAACTTTGCAATATACATGGAATTGTCATAGTATACCATGAATAGTAGTTCTATGAAACAGCCCCACTCGCTACTGCCAACAATCGCTTGATCGCACTTATCGCAAGGATAATCTGATTGACTTTTGATATTTGTCCAGTTAGTTATTATGGTCGGATTGTGGATTCACAAAACTTTATGTCTGAACACAGGATATACATTCCCCAGGTGTACGACCGCGAAGCCGACAAAATACCCAGAAATCAAATCTACGACGTCCTGACCCACGCCGGGTTCATCCCGCGGAATAAGCCGGTACATCATCATCCCGAACCCATACCCTGGCACCAGGAGAACCAACCGCAGCATCATAATGACTATTTTGGCATTCCTGATGAGCTGCAGTACATATAGTGTAATATATAGTGCAGACTTCCGTTGAGTCACAAAGTAAAAAGTTGAAAACTTAATGTTGAAAACAGACTAGCCAACCGCGCGAATTTAAAATCCTTCAATTAGTTTCGAATTGAACAATTCGAGCGTTTATCTGTTTAAATGTTGCAGGCTGTTTATCGTAAAATATCACTCACTACAAATTAGGTAAGTACATAAGTACCTAAGTAGTTTTCGATTTTCGAATTTACATTTTCTTTTTAACCGACTTCAAAAAAGGGGGAGGTTCCCAATTGGTCGGAATCTTTTTTATTATTTTTATGCATGTTTTCCGATTACTCGAAGACGTCTGGACCGATGTGGAAAATTATTTTATTAATGTAATCTAATTGTCGCTCCTAAACAAGAAAAATTGTATAAGTTTGAGAAAAGTTCGGTCAAATTTTAGCGGTCTTATTTATAAAAAACACGATTCCTTAAAACGCTCGATAAACGGTTTTGCAAGGAAAAGACGTAACAACAGATTAAATAAACTGCCTCTTAGGAGTGCTTTAAGGAATAAGGAATCGTGTTTTTATAAATAGGACCGTAAGTGGTTTAAGTTTGGTACCTTGGTCTGAACCGAAATTAGGGATTTTTTTTTTCGATGAACTGTTCGTTTAAAAATATGGCGAGAGTAGGAAAACAGATTCAAGAAGTATTTAGCTTGTTTTTAGGGTTCCGTACCCAAAAGGGTAAGGGACCCATTACTAAAACTACACTGTTCGTCCGTCCGTCTGTCACCAGGCTGTATCTCATGAACCGTGATAGCTAGGCGGTTGAAATTTTTACAGATGATGTATTTCTGTTGCCGCTATAACAACAAACACTAAAAACAGAATAAAATAAATATTTAAGTGGGGCTCCCATACATAAAACGTGATTTTTTTGCCGCTTTTTGCTCGATATTAATAACGGCAACAGGTAGACGCTTTAAATATTCAAATGTTGTATAGATAATGGTACGGAACTCTTCGTGCGCGAGTCCTACTCGCACTTGGCCGGGTTTTAGATAGGTGGCACTAGTTAGCCTTTGTTCCCACTTTAGGACGACCTTACTAAAATATTAATGGTGTTTGTAAATAAAAACAATCTAGATTCTTCAATTCTTTATCTTGTTTTAATTTAGTTTAGTTTGTTATATAGTTGTGTAAATATGCAATGTACAATAGGTAAATAAATAATCATAAAAATTTTTTTTTTTTGTTATGCCTGTGCTTCTGAAACCTTCAATTAATCTAGATAATTACGACACACCACTCAATGCTCCTAATCATTAAACATTTAAAGCTTTTAAAGCAATAAATGTAAACGAACAGAAAGCTTGCTCAACGAGTATATTGATGAGCAACGCATACTACATGCAATATGTGTCTTACCTACTTTAGCAGTAAGGCATAGTATATAATATCATAACCGGTACGAATGAATCAATATTTAGATTTTGTACTTCGATTTATTGAGTTTTTGTTAATGTAATCTCTGTGTATCTATCTATCTATTTCATCCAGTCTGGACAATACTATGATGCCGGTAAATCCAAAAGGCAATAAACTTAAAACGTACCTCAATGTCCCGTTTGTCCAGTGTGACGATTAGGGCATAAACCCTCTCTGAAGAAAAGGCCCGACTTAGGTAATGTTGATATCAATCTTATAAACTAATTTAATTTCAGTAGCTAACACCTTACGATCCAATAGGGACGTTTTGTATCTTGACTATTCTATGAGATAGATCGTGTTGCCACTCAGCCAGCACACTACTTCAACATGCATTCGCTACCAACGTTTATCATAATTTCAATGTAGCAACTCTACAGTAAAGTCGGACAAGATAGGCAAAATGCCCTCAACTTCTTGTAAGGATCACATAAAGGAGTATTGTTCCAACTGTACCTTTGCCGGAGTGCATTACGTTGCTGATGACACCAGACACTGGTCTGAAAGGTAGGTAAGTCCTTTACTCTGATGCTTTCTCTTACTTACCTAAATGAAAGCATGAATACCTATGATAAACTAAAGTGAAGTCTGATTAATCTGTTCCAACGATGTATCCTTACTAATATTATAAACGCGAAAGTTTGTATGTATGGATGGATGTTTGTAAATCTTTCCCGCAAAAGCAGCTGAACGGATCCGGATGAAATTTTGCACAGAGATAGATTATAGTCTGGATTAGCACATAGGCTATTTTTTATCCTGGAAAAATACACATCAAAATTACCACGTGAACAAAGTCGCGGGCAACAGCTAGTCTATCTATAAATTCAGATGTGTCACCTACTTATCTACTGAACTACCAAGAGCTTAGAGAAGTTCTAAGAATATTATCCCTAAGGAAGGCTACCTTGTCCAATACTAATTTGCAGTGTGTGCTTATTTACCTAACCCTCGACACATGTATAGTTCATCATAATCATAACCAGCCTATATAGGTACGTCCCACTGTAGGGCACAGGCCTTCTTTTAGAGTGAGAGTATGGGCTTAATCCCCACGCGTGCCCACCGGGCATCCCGGTTTCTAGCGCTGAGGTATGCGAATAGCTCAGACACTCAGTTTTGCTCACAACGTTTTCCTTCACCGTTAGCGAGTGGTATTGCTACTATAACTATACCACTACGAAACCAATACCAAACTTTTTGAGCTATATATGGATAGTTCAAAACGTTTAAAATACTTGCCAGATGGCTGTGGGTGGGTCTCATAGCACTGTCGTGGTACCTCTCCGCGATCCTCATCATAGCCGCGTGGGACGCCTTCCTGACCAGCCCCATCAGCTTCGGCGTGGAGACCACCTACATCGACTGGGAGACCACGATGCCCGCCGTTGCCGTTTGCGAAGAGGATAATAACAAAAGGATTTATAACGTTTCTGATACGTAATTTTTTTTTTTTTCAATGCGACATAGTTTCCACCTCTGCGCTACGGTATCCTTAAATAAAGATTACTTTGACTGCAGCTAGAGAAAAGTCTCACTGAGCGTTGAACTGGACAGAGGATGATGCAAAGAGCTGACAATTAACCTACAGTGATGGAGAGCAGAAGAGTCTCAGAGTACTTTAATGCGTGGAGTATTGTGCCTTCTCTGAGCCTCTCCTCAGCTCTCAGAGTAGTTTACGCATTACCTGTACTCAGACAGAGATAATTTTGTAATAGATTTAGAAGTTTTTAGATCAGATAATTACATAGTTGTTGCATAATGCTACTCAGTGATCATTCGTAGACTCTATTGAAGTGTATTACCTGTAGGTTTATTTTGAACGCACGAAAGTGGATTTCCAAAGGACACACGATAGCCGATGAACTTTGGGCCGTTTAATTTCTAAAGGCCTAGTAGCCATTTAAGAACATTTTTTTCAGGATTTGGACACCAGATCACGCCCCCGACCTCGAGGACGTTTTAAAAGAGATCGCCTACTTCCGCGGCACCCTCTTCTACACCCTCGACCACTGTTACAAGTACAAGGTGGATCCGCTCTGCCCTCAGTCCAACTTCAGCTACTACTCAAACCTGGTTCGGAGCAAATGTCCGGACACGCTTGCCAATTGTGTCTATAATGGACGAGGGTTTGACTGCTGCGAGTATTTCCAGCACATCTCTACGGATCTGGGGAGCTGCTACATTTTAAACTCCATCCAGACTGAGTAAGATTACTGTCCGTATAAATGAAATAGACTTGAGAAATGAAACACTCAAGAGGCTTGTGTAGTCTATACAGGATGTTGAAAACCTGAGACGCGATCAGAAAGCTAAGCATATTAAACACCAAAACAAACCACTTTCCATAGAATTTGGGAAAACAATTATGTTTTGTCACGATTAGCACGCAATGGACGCTTGTCTATCAGTGTTCTTATGTACTTAAGTATAATTAAGCTCTATGCTTGTTTGAGATCCCGAGGTTTTTAATACATTGCGCGGTAACATTTCAGATTCTTGACTGCTTCGTTAGTGCAGCGGTTAACACGCTGTATTACCAAAACGAAACGCGTGGGTTCGATTCCCACTGTACAAATGGCCTCAGTCTGGTTGTACGTATTTCTATTTTGTGATGTCTTTGCCTGGTTATCATGGCACAAGGTATCCTAGTTTGTAGGTTTCAAAATGTAGATTGTGACCAGGACAGGTGATTGTGTTGTACAGTAATTATTATTCGTTTTAAAGCTTCAAATTTCGATAAGGTTTTTTGTTATACGATACTAGATATTTCTGCGGAAGAATGCAATAAAGAAGGGCGAATTCAAACCTCAATACTCCTAAGCAGTCGATATCTCATGGCATAGTTCCTTTTGGCAAAATGTTCGTAATGATGCAGAGTTTTGAGTATTGGCCGCGTTTCATAAAACTACTATTCATAGTTTATTATGACAATTCGATGTAGGTACTTACATTGCGTGGCCGAGTCTTCCTACTTGTTATTCTGTGGGTTAATCGACATTGAAATGTACATCGAATTGTCGTAGCAAACCATGAATTGTAGGTAGTTCTATGAAATGAACATGAACATTTACATACAGGCACATACATTGCTTCTGGCCCCACACTAGGATACCCTGTGTCGTAGGAACCAGAAACAACGACATCACAAACATGTAAACGTCCAAGACCTGAGGTTTTTTTTTGTTCCCAGCCGGGATTTGAACCCGGGACCTCTCGCATGGTGTGCAGAGGCACTACCGCTGCGCCACGAGGTCGTCAAATAGATCCCTGGTGCGTTTATATTTTAAAGAAAGAGAGACGCAAACGTCATAATATGGAAATAATACATACAAATAGACAAATTTAAACTAAGAGAAACAATCTCGAAGTTGGGATTAACATAATAAAATTCTTTCACAATAATAGAGGAATTAAATAACAAACTTATCACTTCACAGAAATCCAAAACCGTATCTGATGGTCAACAACAAGACAACGCGTCACAGCGTCATAAGATTTGAAGTGTTTGTGCCATCCAAGGTAAGGCTACAATTAAGCATTTTACAATAATCAGCAAAAGCCTCGAAGCTACAGAAGCTCTTACCGCGCAAGATATAGATGCGAGAATCGAAGAAAAAGGCTGGACTTAAGACTTAACTCTACTGTTTAAGGCCCGAAGTCTTATTTGATTGCATAAACGATAGCGCAATGTAAATAACGCGGCTTCGATCGAGTAGAATATTTTTTTGATTTAAAGTACCAGGAAAAATCAAAATAGGTACTTTGCCTTTTTTGTGTACTATAAAGTATTTTCTATTTATCTACAAGATTTTAACACTGCCAAACTATTCCACTAAAAAGTAACGTAAATTATCATTTTAATTGCTATTAGGTAATAATATGTAACATTGTGTTGTGTGTTCTTCCCTAGGTATTCAATTCAATTCAATTCAAATATTTTTATTCATTGTAAAAACAGAATGTTTACTTAATGAACGTCAAAGTTGTTAGTTTCACAATTAATGGATTATGTGGAGAAGAAGCTAACAAAGAAACTCGACATTTATTCTTTTCAAAACAAAATTCCATTATCATATCCTGGTCACCGATCGAATGCCTATATTATACGAGTATCTAACCGTTGAGGCAGCGTTTGAAAGAAATTCAATTCATTTGCTCGACATCGGTGTCCTGTCCACCAGAAGCGTATTCATTTTAACCGGATAATTTATAGCCCGAAGGTCAATTTTAGCTGGGCCCTATTTCTCGAAACTTATTAGACTTGAATTAATGTTTTTTACAAGTTTACGTTTCTCGAAGCTACTGTAGTAAAATATTAGTTATTAGTAAGTTACCAATTAATAAATATTACAGTCAAATTTGGGTTTTGGTTCATGAAAAAAAAGAAAAAAATTACACTAGTAAAATACACTAATAAAAAGGAAAGTTTGTAAAAAATATTAGTCGAAACTATCAGTGTAGGTATTTTACCGAACGCGGTAAAATATTTAAATATATATTAAATATTTGCTCATGGACTAATATTATTAGTCTAATAAGTTTCGAGAAATAGGGCCCTGGTGATGAAGAATTTCTGAAATCTGATGAGTTGTTTCGGAGATTACCTGCTACATACAAATTTACAAACATTGCCTCCTTATAATATTATTTTATTAGTGTAGGAAGATTCCGTTGAATTTCACAACGCACAGATCTACACGATCGGCGAGGACGAGATACCGACGCTCACAACGTCGACGTCATCGGCTCTCCAGCTCAAAATTGGAATTAAATACAGGTGAGAGGGAGTTTAACACAATATTTATTTTTTAAACAAAAATGTACTAACTGATTCGAGTTTCAAAAAAAGTCGTAAAAATTCGTCAATCCTTTTTTACAACAACAAAGCGTTTCTGACACAACCGCAGACTACATAGAATGAATGAAATGCGTAATATGACATTAAAAAAAAACAACAGCGTTTTAGCAGGAGTATCTTATATTCCTTGGTTTTAGATCGAACTTTTTATAAATCAATCATAAAAAAGTTAAAAAGCCCGCTAAACTTAAGTAGGTATGTAGTGTCTTACTTAAACATACACTGAGAGAGGCATTACTTATTTTTTTGTAAATAAGACAGTCACACTTTCAGGCGCCTCATCTTTATTGCAGTACGATACCATCCTCTGGTAGTGTAAACTAGCCCCAACCAGCGCGCTTAGAATCCTTAGCGGAAAGGACGAGTGGATAGGTTTATTACTAATACTCACTACAAAACACAATAGATTTCAGCAGATTTCACACGCTCTCCGGTGTTACTGACATAATAGGCACCTTAGATTCCGCCTCTATATTTTAGACGCCTCAACAGTACGTACGCAACATCGAAAACGATCCTCTGGTGGTGGAAACTAGCCCCTAGCAGCGCGCTTGTAGAATCCTCAGTGAAAACGGCGACACGCTAGGTTTAGTACTGGCGCTCGCTACAAAACACAATAGATTTCAGCAGATTTCACGTACTCTCCGGTGTTACGGGCGGGCGCTCAGATTCCGCCTCTATATTTTAGGCGCCTCATAACAGTACGCAACATCGAGAACGATCCTCTGGTAGTGGAAACTAGCCCTGAGCAGCGCGCTTGCAGATTCCTCAGCGAAAACGAGGACGGCATCTACCCACACTATTCGTACAGCACCTGTACTGTGCTATGTCGCAAACGAGCGCAGCTGAGACTTTGTGGCTGCAACGACCATCTTATGCCGAGCACTAGTAAGTAATCTAACTAATGGGGTTTATTCATTGCGAGTGATATGTGGGAGTGATCAGAAAATATGAAAAAACCGGCCAAAAATGCCACTTGGACTCGCGTATAGAGGGATCCGTACCACGACAAATAGACTACATAATTAGTAAGTGTGTTTTCAGTACGGGGCTCTTAGCGGGAGTCAGAGTCACACTTGGCCGGTTTTTATTATTTTGTTGCGATGATTATTTCATTTTTCGCCGTCCTGCCCCTATATTACGCTCACCAAATCCTGAGAGATTCCAATCGTTTAACTGTCAAATTAGTATGCAATTTGACAGTTAGACGATTGGAATCGCTCAGGATTTGGTGCGCATAATTAGGCCACTGTTCAAGACGATAGATGACAACAAAGTGCTGGCAAGCTGGCAATAATTTATTTTTCAGTTTAGAGATTTCAAATCAGGGACAAGAATAAACCTTCACCGTCATCATATATCTTAACATTCCAGCGGAGTCACAGCAATGTAACATCACAGGCCTCGCTTGCTTGGCGGCGCACCTGAACCACCTTACGACGCTGAAGCCGCGCTGGGCTCAGAGGCCAGGGCTGGCCTGCGACTGTCTACCCTCCTGCAGCGAGACTGAGATCACGGTCATCAAGAACGAGGAGATCTCGTAAGCCTATCTATGAAAACAATAATTGTCGGTTAACGACTACATTTTTGTCACATGCCAATGACGTTTTTTTAACCGACTTCATAAAAGGAGGAGGTTATCAATTCAACGCGAGTGTTTTATTTTAAAGTTTTTTTTGCCATGTTCTCGTGTAACTTCGTCACAATCTTAACCGATTAATTTTTTTTGTTCGAATAGATATAATGTCCCATTGGTCCCATTTTAATTTGTTGAAGATCGGATGAAGAATTTCAGAGATGGAGAACGGAACTCTGCAATGCCAGCAGTAAATAAGGCCTAATGGGGCCCATCCTTTAGTGATACCCGTGTGTTTCATAAAAAAGGTACTACGCATAAAGTAGCGTAACGCAATTTTTAATCCCCACAAAAAATTTAAAAATCAAAGAGTTTAAATAAGAAATAAAAACCGACTTCAGAACTCTACAGCACTAAAAAGGTAGAAATAATTTAAAAGAATACCTTTAAAATAGAACTATGTATACATGTAGGTATTGTAGAAGTATAATTTGTAGTCGGTGCCCAGTTTCACGACCGGGACATATATTTTGGGCACCGACTACAAAATATACTTCTACAATACCTACATGTATACGTACATCTAATTTAAAGGTAGTGTTTTAAATTATTTCTAACTTTTTAGTGCTGTAGTGTCCTTAAGTCGGTTTTTTATTTCATTCGAACAAATCGATCTAATAAAAATTTGCGAGTTAAATGCAAAATTTGCGTGTGTGTGTAGTATAAAATAGATAAAAATGTGATGAAATGTTTTAGAAATTACGTTTTACAATTTTGCTGTAATCGGCATTCCTTTACCCAGAAGAATAATTTCCTAACACCTGCCTACCTAGCCAATTCTAATATATCATCTACTCAGAAGAATTACATTGCAATCAGACTGGAGATTTATCAATCTACTTTAAATTATTGATTCTGTTATCACAGAAGCAATCATTCGAAGTAAAATGTTTAACCAACCTTTTACCTTCACAATCCAGTGTAACAAGTATGTACATATCTAAAATCTGTGATTTTCAGTGTACCCAGCTTGAAGAAAAAGAAAAGCGTAGTCGAAATTGTCCTCGCGCGTCTACCGACTGAAAGATTCAAGAGGAACGTTGTGCGAAGTCGATTGGACCTTGTAGGTATGTACGGGTGGTTCCTTTTATACAGCGTGTGGCGTAAATAGTGGTCCAAGCTTAAGGGGATGATACACCAGGTAGTTACCAAGAAAATACCAAAATTTTAACCAATTTTACCCATAGGACCCAAAATTATAATTTTTCTGTGTATTTTTCAAAAATCTGCCTTTTTCTTCGTTTATGTAGCTATATTGTCCACAAATGACAGTCTTTCGATCTGTCTGTACACAATCTAATCTGTCTTTCGATCACAACCTAACTGCAAAGTGGGTTACTCGGGGCTGCAAGTGATGTGAATTGCTTCGGCCAGATGTCGCTGCCTATACGTAACACAGAGAAAGTTTTCAAAGAGGCTCGAAATTTCGCCGATGCCTGCACTTACCCATTAGGTCAGTTGGGAGAGCGTTGGCACGGTTAGCCAGAGGTCGCGGGTTCAGGTCTCGGCATGGGTGGAATTTTTGTCCTCTAAATACGTTTTTAAAAAGTATCAAGCGTTGAGCGTATAATTATGGTACAAAACCAATTACCAATAAACAAAGAAATGCACCTATCCAAGTAACGATATTTGTTCACAAGCATATTTTCTTGGTATTTAATTTGGCCGACAATAATATTGCATCCCTTGTATCTCAACATCCAACAAGAATAGACAGTCGAGAAACCTTATCGATGTAGAGCATCTTGTTTACTTTGTTGCAGTCTCGATAGGCGGAACAACCGGGCTGTTCGTCGGAGCGAGTCTACTCAGTTTTGTCGAGCTAATATTCTTCTTCACCGTCCGATATATCAGCAACATTTTGATGGAGCGGAAGAAGCGCACCAGGCCATTTCAAGACTTGCCAGAAATCGAAGAATTTGGTGCACAGATCGATAGAAACGCTATGAAAACAAGCAACAGCCCCTATGAAAGTACTGGAGTTTTGGAAGCTAAGGCCGCGTACGATAGATATCTGGCTACTATGGCGAAGAAGCGCCCTTTGAACTTGTGAATACTTTTTAGTGGTATTTTTAGGCACCGAATGAATTATTTATTGCACTGATAACTACACACTGACATCATTCCAGTCTGCGAATAAAAAAACCATAGAAGTATTTCTTCCTACAAAATTCACTCTCAAAAACGGCCCCTGTCCTCTCGATTAGTCTGTACCAATGAAATGAGTGCCGTAGAGTAAATCACTCTGTTGGTTGATTGGTTCATTCTGTGCGCCATCCGTGACGACGTGAACGTTGATTAAGAGATAGTAAATAGCAGCGTAACTTGTGATTGGTTTTATACAAAATCATTAAACCATTGACTTCATGATGACCCATCGAAATCCCAAATATCTAGGTACCTCGCGAGGTGGCGGTCTGACAGTGGCAGGTGCATAGATAGTTTGCCGGGTAATACTGAACGCGCTCCGATTGGTAACACAATTGACAAGCCCCGCCCGCCTTGCCACAATGGAATGTGGAATCATTTTTAGCACTAGTTAGACATCTATTTTTTTAACTATCACTGTTTCCAGTACCTAAATAAAAACTCACACAGAACACACAAAATGTAAGCAGGTCGACTGAATGACCGCGCATTTTTCTGATAGAGTACTTAATAAAGCATATAAGTATGAAGTACGAAGTAAATAAGATACAAGTATGTCTCTATCCGAAAAATGCGTGGTCATTATTTTAGAAAACCGAACAAAAATGTTATGCAATTTACTTGTCAGGAAACGGGCTATACTTAAGCCCTAATGCGTTACGCCTTGCAATAAAGACAAAGTAAATTAAGCGACCTACTTTAGTTATTCAACACAGGATGGTCGCAGTTAGGCTATGCAAGCAGTTGTCCCGCTATCCCTTAACTGTCTACTTTAGACACTAATTGATTGAGTTGGTTCTAGAATGGAGTAGAAATAAAGCACGCTTCTTCTATAAGTACCTAGATTGTATTTAAGGAATTTATAAATTTGTTGAGTAGGTATGTTTCCACTATTTCACTGCTACTTTTTGTCTCTACGATAATATTACTTTAGAAACACTTAAGTATGTCGTAACATTTTTTTTTACATACATTTTTTACATTTACATACAGGCACATACATTACTTATAGCCCCACACTAGGATACCCTGTGTCGTGGGAAGCAGAAACAACGACATCACAAACATGTAAACATCCAAGACCTGGGGTTTTTTTTATGTCCCCAGCCGGGATTCGAATGGCGACCTCTCGCATGGTATGCAGATGCACTACCGCTGCGCCACGAGGTCTATATATAGAATACCAGTCTTATTTATAAAAAAAAACACCATTCCTTAAAACGCTGATTAAAATAGTCTGTGGTGGGGATTTTATAAGAAAAAGTCTTAACCACAGATTAAATAAACTGCCTCTTGGAGTGCTTTAGAGGAATTGTGTTTTTATAAATAAGGCCGTTCACGTTTATCAGGCAGGCATATGAGTTAGTTAAAAAACAATAAAAGTAGGCGAATTTATCAGTCATTTTCTTACTCCTCTACCTACAGTTTTGATTAGTAAGTACTAATTGAATATAGTATATTAAGTTGCTAAAATCTGTGGTATCAACCTGTATGAAGATAATTTATACATTGGAGGTAAATCAATCCGACTCCGTGGAGATCATACAAGAGGTCGTCCATTAATCACGTGATATTTTAGCAACTTTTCAAGTGGTTATTAGTGGTGAGTTTGAGTCTGCATGTATTTTTACGTGTATTTTTTGGTAAATTTTGTACCAATAATTTTCAAAGTGGTTTCGAGTTGTCTAGCCAGACTGAGATGCTGTTTCTGTCAGGCACACAAAATTAATAAAAAACCGGCCAAGTGCGTGTCGCGCCACGCGCAATCTAGGGTTCCGTAGAAAGGGGTTTTATCTGCTTTACAAAATTAGCAACTTCATCGATGAAATTTTCAATGGATTTTGTACGAAGTTTTCCTTTTATAAGTTGGTTGACTATTACTCGTTAACTAGTAAAGCCTACTTAACCTTAATAGTTTTCCTTTTACGTTTATTATATGTGCTACTGACCTGATTTTTTTTAAGTTTCCACAATCAACCGTTTAGGAGAAGGGGGGGACGCCCTACTCTGACAACAATTTGCGCTTTAAAGCTTGATATTTCGCAAACGGAACCCTATATCGAAAAATGGTCTTTCTACACCCATCCCACCCTTCAACGACCAATCCAACGATACCCCATACTACGGTGTAGGCGAGAAAAACAATTGCATCCCTAATTTAGGTGTATGAGAGCCTATGAGAGGTACCCTAAAAAATTTTTTTTGGAGGTTTTATTGTACCCTTTTGTCGGCGTAATATCTATTCCAAATTTTAGCTCTCTGACAGATAGACAGACAGACTGACGGACATGGCGAAACTATAATGGTTCCTTGTTGACAACGGAACCCTTAAAACGCGCGTTTAACGAAACATTAATACACGCGATATCTCACTACACAGGCCCCTCCCCCTCTGTGATATTTCGTGATTTTTTCTGCACCCACTCCACCTTCTTTCGAGCCTCACGCGATTAATGATCGATCCCTAAGCAGGCGACATAGTGCATTATGTAGAGCAGCGATTCCTAAAGTGGATCCCGTGGAAGAGTCAAATCAAAGAGTCCTGGGTTTCAAATCACATTTTTCACTGGATCGTTGAATCATTTTGACTGTTAAAGAATTCCTTAGCTTCAAATATTATTTTGTTTTAATGTAATGGGATATTGGCGGTACCTTCAGGAAGGTACAATTACAAGGTTCTTCAAGGTACACTTCACCTTCGGAGATTTGACTTCAAATCTTGAGTTTCATATTTTGATGTCGGGTTCCGCAAAATAAAACAGGTACGTAATACAGAGAAGTTTGTAAAACGGTTCGCCGATGCCTGCACTTGCCCATTAGCTCAGTTGGGAGAGCGCTGGCATTCTTATTTAAACTGTGGCGCTGGCACGGTTAGCCAGAGGTCGCGGGTTCAAGTCCCGGCTTGGGTGGAATTTTTAGCCTCTGGTTAAAGGTTTGGCAAGGTTTTTAAAACAGGTTTATTAGTGTACCCTAATTGGAAAAGTTTAGGAATCGCCGATCTACAGGACAACACATCTAACATGGTCAATAATTACTTTAGCATCGGTTTATAATTTCTAACAAACGTGGGTCTGAGTATTCTGGATAGTATTTAAACACCCCAAGGATAGTAAATGCCGGATAATCTAGCAAAATTGTTATCGTACACTGAACATCTTAGCTCCACAAGCCCAACCTTGGGTTTAGCCTAGAAGCTGCGATGATGGTGGGGTTTAATCAAATAGTCAATGTCTCCGTAGCAGCCACCGCCGGCTGCAGGGCCCATGCAGCTGGTATCGACGGTACCTCATGCAGTGCCATTGGGGAATCTGCTGCATTTTACGGAGAGCCTCCAGCTGTGAAATTATAGCCTTTATTAGCAACCTCGATTTAACAAAAAATATACTATGTAAAGACAATTTTCACCTTCACAAATAGCAAATTCAAATTCAAAAGTGTTTTATTCAAAGTAGCACAGAAACTGCGGCCTAATGAACGTTAGAAGTTAAACCAGGTATCCATTTGAAAATCTAGATCATTTTGGAGAAAATATGGATAAGAAAACTCCAAACTTGGTCCTTAATTAACAGAGTTTACATAATTATTCTAAAGAACTCATGCATTGAACTGGCTTTAATTCCAGACATCATTGTCATCGTAATAATCTTCAATGTTATAGTAGCCCTTTTGGCACTATAGTAGCATGAGATGAGATATCATTATCTTTATTCTAGGTGAGTATTTCAATAACTTCTAGATTTCCGTGTACTGCACCAAGCTTGGGAATCTACTGCTTGATCTTGATTGATACTTTTATATATATGTAGTTTTTTTATCGATCTAAGGACATACATCCTTGGGAAATGCGTGCTCGTGATGTTTGGCATGTTGCGTTACCGAAGACAGAGTTAATCAACCTTCACATTTTTGTTCCACAGTAATTTGCAACGTACCTACCCTAACTATGTAGAGGGCACGTACCTATGTGCTATCGACTGTAGGTACACTTATTTTTAGTGATATAAAAAATAAAACACTCACATAGTCCAGATTCCGCGGACGTAAAGTACGACTTTCCACCTCAATCACCATGACACAGCACAGCACAACTACCAACACGAAAAGGTACATGTGAACTCTCATCATTGCGATTCAGGTCCAAAAATTCGACCAATCTGGTTATTTAGCCTTTAGATGTCAAGGAAAGCAATGAACCAATCCCGGAATACGGGTATTAGGTCCCGCTGATGTTCGCGCCAAAAGGGAATTGAAAGCAATGTCCGCACTGTGTATTATCCAGTCGCTTATAAAGGGAGCGCATCCCACGCGCTTTCTTCCCGCGCGCGGCGCGCAACAGGCACGTAAAGGCTAGGCGAAGGCCTGTGTGATAGGAGAAGCGAAATCGGAAACTTAGTAACGAAGAAGTGAGGAATAGTCGTAACACGTTCGTCGTTTGTGTTATCTGTAATCTGTTGCTGACGATTATGTTTATCTGTCTATCTCGCTATTCTGAATTTATAAGTGGAGACTTGTAATTGGCCTTCTGTTTCCTATGTTGGTGTTATTCTGTTATATTGTGCTGTTAGTCTTCTTTAAAACAAAATAAATAAATAAATAAACACTGTAAATATCAGATAATATTAAATAAACAAATATTAAACAACCCAACTAGCAAAATGTGTGCTCATAAATATTTTTTCAACGCTAATAAGATGCTTATAGATTGCTACAGCCCTTGATTTGGGCACTATTATTGTTATTACTTACAGAAAGTTATTAACTCCAATAATGTACTTGTAATAGCATTGAAGAAGTATAATGGGTCATATAACTATAGACTCACAACATTTATAAGTATCACAACTTATCAAGTTTTATAAGCGTCTGACATGAGATCTTTACCAAAAAAATCTTGTTTATAACACGCTAATAATAGCCATAATTGTTGGTTATACCTAAGTATATTTTCCAAAAGCTGTTTGTTTAGTGATTGGTTTTGTGTTTGCTCCGTAAAAAACTTTGAAATTAAATAATAGGGGTTAAAGTATGAAATTGCCGTTTTATTGCAACAGGTTCTTTGAATTGACATAGAATCTTCATGGTTTGAGGTTTTCGAATGAAACTTTTTTCAAATGGTTTCTATGATGTTCTTTTTTTAAAAAATGTGAAACATTTGAATATCGACTTTCAATTGTTTTTGTTATTCAATTTAGACAAGAAAGATGGATACTTCCAAAAATTCGAGTGATTATGAGGCACCCATTTTTCGTATTTTTTATTTTATTGATTTAACGCAAGTGAGTCAATATTATGGGTAAGGTAACGTTAAACCATGCCGCTAATTCCTGGGTAGTTTGACTAGGGTCGGCTTCCACTATCTCTCTTAATTCATCGTTATTCACCTGTGTGGGCGGTCTTCCTCGTGGCTCGTTCTTTAAGTCGAAATTTCCATCACGAAAGCGTTTAAACCAAAATCGCACGGTGCGTTCATTAGTAGACCCCTCTCCAAACGCAGCATTGATATTGCGGGCTGTTTCTGCCGCGTTAGTTCCGCGTCGGAACTCGTATTCAAAAATCACTCGAATTTTCGCAGTATCCATCTTTCTTGTCTAAATTGAATAACAAAAACAATTGAAAGTCGATATTCAAATGTTTCACATTTTTTAAAAAAAGAACATCATAGAAACCATTTGAAAAAAGTTTCATTCGAAAACCTCAAACCATGAAGATTCTATATCAATTCAAAGAACCTATTGCAATAAAACGGCAATTTCATCTTCAACCCCTAATATTAAATTTTTAAATGTTGAATATTACTTTTATGGTCGGCCTAGTATGTGAGAATGTACTAGTAAATATAGGGTGGCAAATCAGTGGGAAGTAATATTGAATGTTAAATCACACTATGTTTATGTTAATTTTTTAAAGGGCCTTTACAAATTGAACGCTACACAATTGTTTTAATCAATTAATAACAAGCTAATTTATTAATACTCGCCATATTTAAAAATTGTTTTGACTGAGAGCGTGTTGAGACTATTATAAGCATGATAGCGCTTCTATACATTTTAATAAGATCAATTCACGTCCATGTTAATATCAACTAGGGTTCCTTATTGAACAAATATATAACGCTAATAACATTTCCTGTTTTTTCTAGTTGTTTCGAGATGGTTGTATTTCTAGATGTCGATTGTTTTTTAACCAAAAAGGATTTATGTTTACTAAGAAACAAGAAGTGGCCTTGGACTATAACACATTTGGTCTTATGTAAAAAATGCAATGTCTGTGGATTCCGAGTTTCTTCAAATAATATTACATACAAACCAATTCATTTCATTAGCATACAAGAAAACGTGAAATTTGGCATTAACACACTAAACAGGATCATTTTATTTTATACTAATAAAATGCTTGGTTTACTGGTTTCTAAACATATTGCTCTCATAGCGCTCTGATTTAGTGCTTTCACTTTTATAATAGTTTTGAATGAGACTAGGTATATTTTTATAATCTTGTAATCGTTTTCTCTAAGTAGATATGTAATAAAATCTTATACTCTCACTACATGCTACTATAGGAATATTACAAAGACTAAGTATTAGTCTTGCTATATGAGCTTATAAGATACTATGTCCTTTAACTGTCTTATAACTTGTTACTGTAGTAGGTAAACTATAATACTTATTTATAAGCACAATTGAGCTTAAAGTTTATCAAAGCTTGTGAAATGCTATTATAAGTATGAAAGTCTTTACCAACGCATCTATAAGAGTTTTATTAGCCTTGGTAGACTTAAAATCTTGAGTTATAGGATTACTTTGCTAGTTGGGAAATTTCTCGCTAACTTTTAGGAAAACATCGTGAGGAAACCTGAATGTCTGAGGTGTTCACATACCTCAGCGCTTGAAATGTGCCTGCAGTGGAACGTATATAGGCTACATAAAATAAAAATCTGTGCTATCATCAATAAAATATGATGCAAGGTGCATTTCGTACTCTTTGAGATCCCTTTACTTTCATTATAAGACTGATCAAGTGGAGTTATTTTTGTAAGAGTAGTAGGTAATCAATATTCATCCATCCAGCTCGCCAAGCTTACAAAGATCAGGATCGAGAGAGTACTGTATCAGCACGTACCTACGATTCTTATGTGCGGTGCGGGCGATCCATCACATTTTTTTCTATTCTAGCACCTAATGGTAATGAGGTATGCAGTAGCGCTCCCGATAATCAGTCAATCACCCCCTGTATTCCTCCATTGCTTGACATAGGCCTCCCGCCCAAGCACGCCACTTCTTTCTGTAGGGAATATCTCTTTTATTTCCAACAATGATAGAACTAAGCAGTCAAAGAGACACAGACAAAAGTCCCTTCAGAGGAGTGATAGAACAATTGCGTGCTTTTAAAATGTGTAAGCGCAGTAATTAAAGGTACGCATTTATCCGCTATACAATGGTTTATTCTCGGACAAGAGGTAAAGAGCAAAAGCGGACTTCTTTTGTTCGTATTTGATGCGTTGACGCGATGCTCACTACGAAAAAAGGAGGTGATAAAATCTCTTCTTACAGATGGTAGGTAAGTAATTAAATGTTCTAATTGTATTGCATATATTATGGCGTGAGCTACATTTTCTTTATTGGTAGGTAGGTACCTATATCTATTTTCAAGGTTTGTGACATACTACTAACTACGAAATAAATGGCTTATTATTATTATCATACTGCTTACATTGTTTTTCTATTTCCTATTAGGATGTAACAAAAACCCCATATACATATATCCGAAAATGGGGTATTCTACTCGTTAATACACTTTTAATATGAGCAAACCGCGAAATTGCAAAATATATCAGCTGTTCCATACCTCCTAATTTAATATGGAACTCCTAATATTTTATCTGTATAGTTAGGTAGGTACTATTCACACGAACGCAACACAGATTCTGACTTGGTAAATACTTCCTTCCGGTAGTGATCCCCTGGGGTACAGTCACACTTAAATCATTCCAAGAACTGCATGAAACAGTGTTTAGCCGCTTTAGATCATGACTGTCACATCTTAGTAATGTCACGTAATGTACTCAGGAGTACGCTCCTAATTGTAACTGGAGCAATCTGGAGTCTGTGGCCGCATGCACTCTATCATATTTTATGTTGGGGAATTATGGACCCTTCCGTGTTATGTTATGTACAGTCAACAATAGTATGGTTTTTATTACAAGAGACATTCAAACAAGGTCTCACAATTCGGTTATAGAAAAGTTGGTGAACTAAACAGATTGTTACTGCAAATATTTACGGTCTTAAAAATATTCCGTAAAAAAAACGATTCCTCTATAGCACTCCTCAGAGGCAGTTTTAATAATTTGTGGTTACTTTTTCCCTTCTATCTATCCATCTGATCAGCCCATAAACAGAGCCCACTGTTGGCCATAGGCCTCTTCGCCCTTTCCTTTTTTCCTTTACCAGAGACTATTTAAACTGCATCTGTTTTTCGTCGTCGTGCCTTTATTGTGTTTTTGTAAATAACCGTAACATACTGTTTGTTAACATACGTAATGGTTTACTAGAAAAGAATCTGATGAAACATTATCTCCAAAGCTGACCGGGAGGTTATCTAACAGTATTTAAAACTGTAGGAACTAGATCTAAGTAAATGTGTCGAGTTACTATAGATTATTATTAGAGAAGGTGTCTACAGCCAATATGTAATCCTAACTGAAACCGTTTAGAGAAGCCTTAGTTACCTATAAAATATTGTAGGTTAACCATATCGTGGAACCACTTAAAATCGCAATTACTTATATTAATCATAAAATAATTATTACTTACTTAATAAAAACTGAATTTGCACGGATATTTACTCGTGTATTTTTTCATTTTACAAAGAGTAAATATCCGTACATATTAGGACAAGAGGCCTAATTATGCGCACCAAATCCTGTCGGAATCCAGACGTTTGCTATAGCAACTGGTATGAAATTTGACAGTCAGACGATTGGAATCGCTCAAGATTTGCAGCGCGTAATACTTATAAGGGCAGATCGGATCAACAACCGACTACGCAAAGCTTTTCTTAACAGTCAGTCATGAATATTCATTACTCTTCCCTGCCTTTACATTTTTCGACTTCAACAATACTTTATACCTACTTTATTGCACACATAAAAGACACTATGTATATCTAAAAACACAAAAATTACAAAGTAAAAAGGCGAGCTTATTTCAGTAGAAATGTGACCTTTGATGTTACCCTGTTAGCCCTATTTCAACCCACCCTTGATACGACCTTAGTTCCCTAATAGTTCCCGTTTCGTTGATAGAGAGGTCACCCTAGCTGACAGCGTATCGATTTTCCCCGCCACAAAAGGGACATACGTATAGCGCCGCCCCTTTCAGGCATTGCCGCAGCAACATGCAAACACGACCTTATTTGACTGAATAGTCGCTAAATATACGTCTTCACTTGCATGTAGTTACAAAGCAATAAAAAATAGAGCGAATTCTGCAAAAATGATCCTCTGCAACTTTGAATAAGATGGTAAGTTTTATTTTGTTTATAAATGTGTTATGATAAACTTTAGCCATCTTTAGTCTCCAGATACTCAATGTCTTTGCAGTTAGGGTACTTAATTCCATATTAAGAACTCTTGCAATAAACTTTAATCTTCACAGACCCAACTTTCACGAGAATAAGCTAGCATATTCTTCAGTAATTCAGGAGCAGTGAAATTTAACACCTTGTATTAGTAAATGAAAATTGCTGGCGATGACTAGTATAACGGCGTGTCGTAGTCGTTGTTTTGTAGGCATACTTCTCATATAACGTAATCTGGATGATTCCAAGACAATCCCTAATTTCCCACAATTTACATGATTCAAAGTCTGTACCTAGGTATACCTACGTGTGTGCAGAGGAAAACGAAGTCTCTGCTGTTATAGCAGCACTTATGTATAATAATGATCGTATCGGTTGCAATTTCGATAAAAATTTTAAAAAGCGTTAACTATGAATTTAAATTAGATACAAGTCAGTGTAATAAAGACAAAAGCAAGTATCAAAGAACCCGCATATTTATAACACTAACTGTATTTCAGTTGACAATATCTCTTTTCCCTTTCAGAACCTACACCATGGAGCAATCGCCTGATCACTGCGGCAAGATGAGCGTGGCCCTGAGCGCACTCGGAGGCCGAGAGGCATGCGGGGCCAGGTGGACCCTCGGAGCCCTATTGCTAGCTCCCTTGGCAGCTGTCAACTCGAGCTACTGCGCCGTCCCCGCTGTGATACTGCTTTCTGTGTTCACTGCTATCGCTAGTAAGTGTCATGAACTTCTAATGAGGAAAGACGCCTTATTTTGTACCTGCTCCATTAGAGCTTAGTTTAGTGATGCTAATCAACAAACTATCCAAAGAATTTGTACCTTTAGTAAGTTGATAAAAATGGAGTTTTGTCCATTACAAATTCATTGACGTACTGTACTTTAACCCGATTTTGTCTAGTATGTCGATAGGATGTAGTGTAGGTAGGTGCCATTCACACCAGTTAGCGAAATCGACTATAAATAATGTTAATTTTGTATCAAGACAACGTAACTTACAATGCAACTTCCAACTCCACAGCCCTCGTGTCCAAAGACCAGAAGAAGCTCGCAGAGATCCTTCCGCCGCCCAGAACTTCTCGAGGGCGACGCGAAAGGAACCTCCGCTCCTTTGCAGACTTCATGGCTATGTGGATGTCTTTCCTCTCCCACTTGGTGGCTGTCGCGATCTGCGCACGGATACTTAGTGCTACAGCAGACCACGTTACTGAGGGTCGCACTAGACGATGGCTGTTTGGTTATGAGACGCGGTCGTTGGGGGAGCCGTGGCCTGACGTGTTGGGTGTGACGGTCGTGTTGGTCGTCTGCGCTATGTTTATGTGTGGTCTCGAGGTAATTTGAGGATTCATAATTATAGGTAGGTACTTTATTGCACACGAAAACAGGAAACAGGAACATAAGAAAATACATGTTACCCACAAAAGCGACGTTATCTCGTTAATCTCTGTGAGTGCTTATGTCATTGATAATGGTTGGTAAAATGACAGAAATATTACTAAACGTATGTCTAATAGAAGAGTTGGAAACTTCAGTATCGTACCTCTTCAACGGACAATACTTAATTACTTACGAAATTCGAAAAATTATATCTTATTAAAAGAAGATATAAGTATATATAAGTACTCGGTTCCATACTGACATACCGACTATTTTACATTTCAGGAGAGCATTATGTTTACGTTCATGCTGCTTATGCTTCTGTATATATTCAGTCAATTCTTCGCGATCTTCGGTCTGATAAACCTGGACATTGCCAATATTCAGATGCCAATACCAATTACTATATTCGAAGTAAGTGACAACTTTAGCACCTTTGAACCCTCAACAGTCTTTGTAATAATAGCGTTACCTATATTTTGTGAAATTTTCAGCTAATAGCGGCGGGGGCTCCAATTTCATATGCGTTTAGTGTAGTACCACCGCCCAAAGCGAGCGGAAGCTTGAGGAAGCACATGCTTCTTATGATCGTTCTGCCGACGATCATCCTATCAGGCCTCTGCTTTCTTTATACAAACTTACTGAAAGGGTAAGTAGCCTTCTGATACAATGAAACTCATCGACTCGTCCGATTTTTATGAAATAATCATCGTGAAGCCCAATCATACTGTCAATTCTCAAAATTTTTTCGTAAGATTTTCAATATTATAATTTGCCGTCAATGGCCTTTTTGCCATAATTATATACAGAAACAATTCTGAAGCGAATTAAGTCTCACATGAAACTTAGAAACAGCTACAATTTAGCTATTCGGTTTTTGGTTGCTATTACTTCTCACTCAAATCCCCAGGAGCACAATAGACGCCGCCCTCCCAGTAACTACCCTGATAGAATCAAGGTCAGCCAGTTGGATCTGCCCCGTGCTGGCTGCAGTGACTGTGGCCGGCATCAGTCTAGCCCTGACAGAGCTGTGTCCGGTGCTGTTCACGGTATTGGTGGCTCTGGCCTCGCCAGAGTGGAAGGTGCTCACAAGATCCATGACGTACGAGAGTGCCACCACTGGGAGCCCGGTTCTAGCTGTGTTTACTGCAGGTGATTTTAACTATTTTTAAATGACCGGGAGGTAAATCAGACTTACAAAATCCCGTGATCATGGGGCGTTGAAAAACTTATGTAAATTTTAATTTCAGGGAGTCTGGCAGCGATCCTGGCATTTGCCTGTCCTCTCTCCCACATGATAACTTTAATGAATGCAAGTCATCTAATAGGCATTGCTATCCAGGCTTTCCATTTCATCATAATGCGTTGCGTGCCTACAGCGGAGCAGAAGGAGTCGGGAGGTAATTGTTGGACAAACTGTACTCGAAACTAAAACGAAGTCTTCGTTTAATCACCCCATTGTAATTACAAAGTGACCTCATAATGTTTCTTTTTTCAGATGTTGAATATAAGCGACTTGGAACACCAAGTGCGTCTAAAGTGCGACCTACAAGTTCAAAGAGCAAGAGAGGGTTATGGTTTATTCCATCGGCAATCCGTCAAACAAAAACTTTAGAGAGCATCAAATCGAAGGTCATAAAAGGTCAGTACCTTTGAAAATGTTCCTTTCACCAAATGAATGGAGAGAACTCGGCATGGTAACCCCACAGCAAGAGAGTCAACGACTCAACGACCGCCACCATAAAACGCTCTTTAAGCTCTCAAAAACTGGACTGTTCTTTTCTTTCTTGCCAACCAGATGCCAACACAAAAACAAACCCAGCCAAAAACCGCACGATTAGCCGTCTTATACTTTGGGTGTCCTATTTTCAACAGGGTTGTTGGTAAAATGTGTCCAAACATGCATCAATTAATGGCTTTCTTTTACAACAACTGTTGTTCTACGATTTTATTTTCACGCGCTCTACCTATAACCCAGCTCTTAGTTAATGATCATACATATAAGTTCGATTCTAAGTACCTAACATATATTAAGGCACTTTATCTATCCAATGTCGTCACTACAAAGCAGAAAAACCGCAATAAATGACAACATCTAAATCTAACCGTGTCCGAATGTTTCAGGAAACCCAGTACTAATATTTTCCGAAGACAATATTCTATAATCTGTTTGATTATATTCTAGAAACAGAAGAACGCGAATGCCTTCTTCTCGACGACTACACAGGCTGCCCAACAGATGATATAGAACACACCAGCGGCAGCAACATGTCAGGAGACCTAGCAGTAAACGATGACGATGTGCCTTCGGACGTTGAGGCCTCGGAGCCGGAACTATCGTCTGGAGACGACTCTACCGATATTGACGCCGTGGTCAAGGAGTATAAGGATACTATACAAGTGAGTTCAAAATTCTCAGGTTCAATTTACGTTCGTCGAAGCGTTGCACGAATCAGTAGAAGCAAGAATATCAAACTGCAATGAATATATGCAAACTGTGCATATACGTAAAAAATTGGGAACTTAATTACAATAAGTGGAAAGTAAATTATTGAAATACACAGATTTGGCAAATGTGATGGGCCTATCCCTATCAAATAGTTGATTAATTTTTCTGCTACAAATAAACACTGGGATGTAATTTCAGGTAGTAACAGCGACACCAGAAGCCAGTACCCCAAATCCACCAAGCGTCCGGGGTGCGCGATTCGCTGCCGTGGGTGCCACAATCCAGGTGGTGGCAAACGCACTGATCGCCGTGGCTTTCTGTAGCGAGAAGATTCGAGCACCTATGCTTGGAGCTGGCGTGCCTTGTGAGTATCTTGCATATTATTACAGTGCTTAGTTGTAAATGCATAAAAATATTTCAGAAAATGCCTCAACATACATAACAGCGAGTGTAACTCCAATGCAAACAGAGATAACGTGGTCGTCAGATATATAATTTGAGCTGATCACTGCCAAGTTTGTGTGGCTTATTACTTTCCATCGTAGTGAGTGCCCAACGATATTATTTAATAATCGTTGTGAGTGCCTCATAATATTGTTGTAGGTAGCGCATAGTTCGCTAAAAAATCGTGTGTAGTCTAAACACAGTCATGTCATTGCAATCGCTTCAATATGTTCTTCAACCCTTTGACCCCTCCGTCAGCCATTTTGTAGGTCGTCATTCATCGTCTGACGTCAAAATTTTTGCGACCTTACAGTGTGGTTCTGCGGAGTGTTTGTAGGCGCGTGGCAGCCGGGCCATAGCCTCGGCATGCGACGGGGGCAGAGGATGCAGGGGCCGGTTGCCATGCTGATGGCACTGCTGTTCCTGACGCCACTTCTCCTCGACTCTTGGCCCGCCATCATACTGTTCGCCGGGGCGGGTGAGAACGCGCTTTCTGATGCTTTTTCCGTAGTCGACAAGGAGCCTTTATAGTTCCACCATGTCCCTCCGTCTGTATGTCTCCGCGGCCTAGCTCAGAGACGATTAGTACTAGAAAGCTGAAATTTGGCATAGACATTCATATTAACGTCGACAAAACGGTATCTTTAAAAAATATATTTTCTCGCCTATACCACAGTCTGGGGTATGTTTGGATTGGTCGTCAAAAAATATTATAAGTGTAGGAAGACCATTTTTCGATGTAGGGATCCGTTTGCGAAATATTAACCTTTAGAGCGAAAAGTTTTGTTAGAGAAGGGCTTCCCCCCTCTCCGGGCTAAACGGTTGAATGTAGAAACGTGAAAAAATCAGGGTAGTAGCACATAATTATAATGAACGTAAAAGGAAAATTATCACAGCTAAGTAGGCTTGACAAGTTAACTAGTAATAGGCGACCAACTTATAAAAACTTCCGTATGCCTATCTCCTGCGGTTGACTGGTAGAAAACGCTCGTAGCATTAAGTCCTCCGCATTGCCATTGTAATATTTACTTATGTGCAATAAACGTATTAAAAATAGTAAAAGGAAAACTTCGTACAAATTTCATTGAAAGTTACTTCGATGAAGTTGTTGGTTCTGTAAAGCTGGTAAAAACCCTCCATCTATGGAACCCTACACGCGTGTGGCTCGACACGCACTTGGCCGGTTTTTCTTCTTATTACAACCAAAGTACAAGTAGGTTCAGCCACAAAGGATGGATATTTTTTGGTTTTTTTTTTGCATACAACTTTACACCTTCTCTCCTTTTCAGTGAACATTTTGTTTACGTTGACGATATAATAATAATAAAGGTTTAGAGATTTTATTGTAAAGTGAGCAAAACATAAACCAAATTGTTCCTTTCGACTCCATAAGCGAGTGGAAGCTATACCACTATGATCGTTAACGGAATATTTCAATCAATCAGCCCATACTCGCCCACTACGTGACAAAGGCCGCCTCCAAGGCCACTTCTTTTTGCTGACGTTCAAACGTTTTCGGGGCGATGTTCACAAGATTTCGTCTCACCAGTGAGCTTTCACTTATGCTTCCACTCCCATCCATCCCCAGGTGTAGTAATCTACGCGCGCTGCGAGCGCTGGTGCGGGGATTTGGCCGTGCAGCAAGCCCGCACCACCATAGCACGCCGCAAGCTGCAAGCTGTCGCCACTAACGTACCCGTCAGTAGCGGCTCGCGGCTCGCTCAAGTAGACACCGTTTACATCACCAGGTAGGTCTCAAAGCCTTTTCAAGACGTAGCCGGGCGAATCAGGCGCAGCGAGTGACAGGGCTAGATGGAGATCTACTACACGCACCCGGTCATAGCGGCCACGATCCTCTGTTGAGGATGGAGCAGGAGGAGGTTGCAGTGTTCTGAGGGAGGCGTATCACGCTACTTTCGCGGGCAATAAAAAACAAACAGTGAAATAGTCGACACGAGTTGCCTCATTTTGTTTGCAGCTACTCAATTGCTATACGGAAGAATTTGCGATAAAATGAAATTACATGTATTGGTTGTTCAATTGTCTTTTTTTACATTTGTGGTTGGACAAATATTTGTCAAGCTTGGCGCTTACAACGTGTGCATTTGGTAAGACAATGTTTGTTTGTATGTTTGACAGGTGACAGGAAATAGACTCGGATTCGAGTCTGGACAACTTGCTTGATGAGGAAGATATGGATGCCGATGAAGAGTGAAACGTAACTGTTAATAAAATTACTCTACCTAATCAAAATGTGATAATTAGCTTCAACGTACTTTCAGGACAAATTAATAGTAAATAATAATAATATGTGGACGAATTCGGCGAGATTAAAATGGTATTGCTTTTCTTAGCTTTTGAAAATTCTAAGTAAGATAATAAGTGCTTTTTGTAGTTAGATAGCATTTAGGGGATATCTACATCATCCGTCCATGACGTGAATGCTAGGGCACTGTCTCATTCCTACTAGCTGTTTACGGCATTGTATGAAAGAACCTAAAGTGCCTCCAAGACTTTCAAGTTTCCGATATTTTTTTGCCTTCAGACGCGTGCGTCGAGAAAACATCTGCATCTGAATGAAAAACAATTATCGAAAACTTTAACGCCTCGAGAGTCGAGACACTTATTACGAGGCACGGTACCACAAATGGTGTTAATATTAGGGGTTAAAGTATGAAATTGCCGTTTTATTGCAATAGGTTCTTTGAATTGACATAGAATCTTCATGGTTTGAGGTTTTCGAATGAAACTTTTTTCAAATGGTTTCTATGATGTTCTTTTTTTAAAAAATGTGAAACATTTGTATATCGACTTTCAATTGTTTTTGTTATTCAATTTAGACAAGAAAGATGGATACTGCGAAAATTCGAGTGATTATGAGGCACCCATTTTTCATATTTTTTTATTTTATTGATTTGACGCAAGTGAGTCAATATTGTAGTTTGACTAGGGTCGGCTTCCACCATCTCTCTTAATTCATCGTTATTCACCTGTGTGGGCGGTCTTCCTCGTAGCTCGTTCTTTAAGTCGAAATTTCCATCACGAAAGCGTTTAAACCAAAATCGCACGGTGCGTTCATTAGTAGACCCCTCTCCAAACGCAGCATTGATATTGCGGGCTGTTTCTGCCGCGTTAGTTCCGCGTCGGAACTCGTATTAAAAAATCACTCGAATTTTCGCAGTATTCATCTTTCTTGTCTAAATTGAATAACAAAAACAATTGAAAGTCGATATTCAAATGTTTCACATTTTTTAAAAAAAGAACATCATAGAAACCATTTGAAAAAAGTTTCATTCGAAAACCTCAAACCATGAAGATTCTATGTCAATTCAAAGAACCTATTGCAATAAAACGGCAATTTCATACTTTAACCCCTATTATTTCAAGATATAAAATTAATTTCTGCAAGCTTACGCTCTTATGTCTTGAGCTAAATTGCCTTCAAATAATATAAATGTAGTAAGTATTTTTAATAAAAATATCAGGCATTTGCGACCATTCAATAATATTTTATACTGAGCAAGAGAGTTTGCGGCCTAATAGTGTTTGCTGTAGTAGTTGATACCTACATTTGTTTTTCCAGAACTTGCAATAAAGAGCTCTTGTGTAAGAAACTGCATTTTATTCAAGTACTTACTATTGTTACACTATTTTTACATTGTCTAAGAGATGCATTTTGTATAATTTTTCAGCGCGTTTGTCGTCAAATTGAGGGTTGAACTTCACTGTAAATACTTTCTCGAATCCTTCGCTAATTTCCGGCTCCACGAATTTTCTCCTAAAACGATAACATCGTCAAATCTACATTTATTCGCTACGCAATAAAAAAAAAAAACAAAATAGCGGATCTGTTAGCCAAAAACGATGAACAACGGTTACAGGTATTCGAGGTATAGATACTCACTTATAAATCTGGAAAACTGTATCGTTAACCGGTAGATGGTTGATGTTCATGATCTCACGGTACTTGTTATTGTGTCGCGCATGCGCTAAGGTGACGGCCATCTTGGCGCAACGGCACTATACATGCGACTCCTGTGCAATTGAAGTCCAACGCGCGCGGACCTCCACATCAGGGTTTGTGCTGTCCACTATCACGCTCTTTCCTTGCTACAAGCAATTGTAATAGATTAATTTTGAGCTAAAACCTTTCAAGTAATAGTGAAAGGATAAGAAAAACCTGCAATAGATTTTTTGCTTTAGAGGCGCACTTTTCCCACGAGCCCATCTCTTGCTGACAAACGATAGCATATTTGTGGTCCGATCTCTTCACAATTTCGTTAGCTATAAATGACTTGCCGCTGACAGGGAATCCAACCAGAACTAGTACCTGAAATAAGGAAATAAACGAGTTGGAGAACGGGTTTTGCACACTAACTGATGCCTATCTAGTTTGTTGCAGACATCAATCTTTGTACATACATGTTTTTCTAGGATTCCATATTGCTATGCTTATCTACGTAGTATTCAAGTCCCGAACGACAAGTGCCTGTCTGTCTATCAGTCTGTCTGTCTCACTTTTGAACAACTTTTTATCTTTTGAACTGTAATGTGTAGCCAGTTGAAATTTTCATAAAATGTATGTGTTATTATAGCGGATTGCCCAATGGAACAATTAATAAAAAATACGTAAGTAAAAACCAACACAAATAACATGACTTTTTTAAAGTATTTTTTGCTCTATTACAAAAACGATAAAAAGAACATACAAACTTGATGTGATTGTAGTCCTTATTATAACGAAACATAATTAAAACCAGCTAATTGAGTGTCAGGTGTCCGACAACCAGTTGGCTGCTAAGGGTCCTAAACTGAATGGAAACTAAACCAGTATGGAACCCTCAGTGTGTGAGACCGATTTGCATGCTGCCATTTTTTTTTCAAAGGTACGCACGAAAGTACAGGTTAATAAGAAAATACTGACATAGGATACAAACACACAGTCCAATCATCTTACCTCTTTTTCTTTGCTGATCAGATTCTCATTAAAGAATTCTAATTCCAAATTCTTTGGATCAAAGTCCGGTTTCTTCATGGGCACATTAGATACTGAGTAGCTAAGAAAATATTGCTCTGGAATATAGAATTTCAAGCCAATATTGTCAGCCATCAGCTTGTCAGCCATAGAAAAATCTCGCATCATTCTTGGAGCCCAGTTCTGTGGTCTACCAGCAGCATCTCCACAGTAGAAACTTTTGTTCATATCCACCTCAATTCCATCATTTTTCTGAAAGAAATATAATGAGTAATGCATATTATAAAATTTCATAGGTAGGTAATAAATAAATTGCATATTTTTTAAAAAACTTTTGAACTTTGCAGCGTCCAGTGGTGCCTTCACTCACACTAGATGGGTGAAGGGACCACTCTGACTCTGCAGTGCCTGGGACCTAGCCTCATAGTTGGGCCATTGTACGTAGCAAGCGCTAAGGTATGGAAATACGTACAACATACACTAGGGTTTCCTTACAATGTATTCCTTCCGGCAGCGAGTGGTATTTTGCTACTATAACTTCAAAAATGTACATAACTTAGAAAACAAAGTAATTGGTAAATTGAACCCATGACCTCCCAAATGAGAAGCCGGCTACCACCGCTTCCGAACCCACTGCTAGGGTAGGGTAGGTAATATTTAAAATTATATGAAAATACCTAGATTACAAAAATAAAAAGAAATGTGACTAAAAATTTCTTTACAGACCTGTGTGGTAAGAACTTCCCACATTCCAATAGCAGGCTTTCTATAAAATCCTCTCCCTGTAGCTATGAAAACTTGTATAGGCAATTGCAATTTAGCAACAATGGCCTCAATTTTTTCTTTAAAATCATCCTTATTGACTTTGCCACAGCCAACACGTGCTTGGTTACTCATAATAACAATTTTGAAGCCCTGGTCCATTTGCTCTTTGAGTTTTTGAGCGACAGATGGGAAAGCAATCAGCCAATCTTTTGTGTCAACCGCGATGAGTTGTCTTGACATGGTTCTGATTAGAGTACCATCCATATCAAAAGCTGCTATTTTATTGCTCGATTTAACCCCTTCAGCCGTGTAGACTAACAGTGCACCACTGTCTATATCGTCCCACATGACTTCTGTTGCTTCTTCTAACAAGCTTGTTTTCTTTCTCTTCTTTGTTTTATTTCCTAATTAGTCTGTTGTGTTAGTGATTTGCAAGAATTCCAGCTTGACCAAACACTCCTATCTCTGTTTTATTTTCGCAATGCAATTTCCTCTGGACCTTTTTTGTTTAATTATTTGTAGACTAACATATTGTTGTGTAACTTGCGGGTTCTGGAGTGACTCTCATTGCAATAACTAATAAATATTTAACATTCATTGGGTGCCAAGCACCACTTACCAAAATCTCCGTCTAGTTTACCCAACTCTGCATCACAGAACACATGTAAGCCGTCGCAATATCACATTGACTTTAAAATGATAAAATACTATGTTAAACGCGGCAATAGGAAGTAAAACAAAGTAATTTCTAATTAGGAATCCAACTCGATTCCAAGTAGGTACCTACTTAAAAAAACAAATCAAAACAAAGGCAGGCAAGCAAGACGTTCTAGCAGGCAAGGCAGTTATTATTTTTTGAAGTTTCGTAAAATTATGTACTGACATGACAATAATATTAGACCTCCAAGCAATGTGAAATAGCCCGTGCGCAAAACTTATAAAGCCCATTTTACATAGAGGTAGGTATATTCCGCACAAATCTTATTGGCGGTAACGTGAACGAACATAGTCACAGATCCTTTGCACCATAGATAAAATGTATATATTGCACATAGCTTAGGGATTAGTCATACTAAAGCACTAAAATGTTAGAATCTAAAAGAATACCTTTAAATTAGAAGTATGTATACATTACATGTAGGTATTGTAGAAGTATAATTTTATTTATAGTCTGTGCCCAGTTTTATGACCAATATTTTTATATATTTTGGGCACCGACTCCAAATTATACTCATATCTACAATACCTACATGTATAAATACTGTAATGTTTTTTTTCTGTTTCATCGAATTAAAAAATCAGACTAGTACCTAGGTACTTTACGTAACTGCCACAGTGCCGCATGTCGGTCAAACAAAACTGCTGTTTTATGAAACACATTAGACGACATTGTTAAGTTTGGCGGCACTTTTATAAAGCACTGAATCAACCATTACAAATTTTACAGTAGATTGTATTTTGTAAATTTGTGAAAACAAGTAGGTTTGCGAAAATGTATTTAATTTATTTGTTCACTATGATGTCATAAATAGGCTATTGTTTTAGGATACGGTAGGTCTTATTAGAGATGTACCGATGTAATAACTTGTAATTTATTCAAAAGCATGGTTTATAAAAAAAATAAGAGAAAAAATCTACCTACCTTAAAACACTGAATGAAGGATTTCATTGTTATTCATTGTTTTTAAATTGGTTTTACTTAAAAAAATATTTGTGATGAACAAAGTTAAACTATGCTAATTTATTCTATTAAATGAAACACAGGAATCCTTAATTTTTTGAGATATGGAACTTACTCCACCTGCATTTACTATCAACTGCATTATTAGTTTCTCCAATAGTATACCAAAAAGACATTCAACTAATAAGTTGTCAGGAACTTGACGAGCTTATCTAGTAAAATTAGTTTTTTTCTTTGTGGGCTTAATGTGGATTAATCCCACGGGGTTCCATTTTTAGAGTTCCAACAAGGAACCCTACCCTTATAGTTTCGCCATGTCCGTCCGTCTGTCCGCGGCTTAGCTCAGAGACGATGGGTAGGTAGGTACTAAAGCTGAAATTTGGCATAGATATACATAATTATTAATCACGCTGACAAAACGCCAGGATAACATATAAATATTAGGGGTTAAAGTATGAAATTGCCGTTTTATTGCAATAGGTTCTTTGAATTGACATAGAATCTTCATGGTTTGAGATTTTCGAATGAAACTTTTTTCAAATGGTTTCTATGATGTTCTTTTTTTAAAAAATGTGAAACATTTGAATATCGACTTTCAATTGTTTTTGTTATTCAATTTAGACAAGAAAGATGGATACTGCGAAAATGCGAGTGATTATGAGGCACCCATTTTTCGTATTTTTTTATTTTATTGATTTGACGCAAGTGAGTCAATATTGTGGGTAAGGTAACGTTAAACCATGCCGCTAATTCCTGGGTAGTTTAACTAGGGTCGGCTTCCACTATCTCTCTTAATTCATCGTTATTCACCTGTGTGGGCGGTCTTCCTCGTGGCTCGTTCTTTAAGTCGAAATTTCCATCACAAAAGCGTTTAAACCAAAATCGCACGGTGCGTTCATTAGTAGACCCCTCTCCAAACGCAGCATTGATATTGCGGGCTGTTTCTGCCGCGTTAGTTCCGCGTCGGAACTCGTATTCAAAAATCACTCGAAATTTCGCAATATCCATCTTTCTTGTCTAAATTGAATAAAAAAAACAATTGAAAGTCGATATTCAAATGTTTCACATTTTTTAAAAAAAGAACATCATAGAAACCATTTGAAAAAAGTTTCATTCGAAAACCTCAAACCATGAAGATTCTATGTCAATTCAAAGAACCTATTGCAATAAAACGGCAATTTCATACTTTAATCCCTATTATATTGCAGATTTTGACTTACAAAGTCAGAAATAGTTCTAATCAACAAAAAACACAGAATATTCAGTAGACTAGCATAAAACACTGAATATCCGAGTATATTCAGTATTTCATGTTTGTTGCTGCGATAATCGGTGTTTTTAGTTAGTTAATTGGAATGTTGTTTGGATATTCTGCGTTTTCCTCTATTGAAAGTAATAGAATAGTTGGTCGTATTAAAAAAAGTGCCTTTGCTTAGATTAACCACTTCTATAGGGTCTTTGATTTTGATAGAAAATAACGTGGAATATGCAAAATAAGTTATTTTGATAAAAATGGCATATTCAGTGTTTTTAATTTGTGCCGTTCTTTTTGAAACGCATTATTTACTATGACTTTGAATTGTTTACTAACAAATGTCTGTCAAGTTAAGGATTATGGAGTCAACCACAAAACCGAAGGACACAGAGTTGACGTAAAAATTAGCAGTAAAGATTTAAATTGAATTTTATTTTCATAAATCAAACAACCTACTATTCAAATAATACTACCTACCTATTTAAATAATTCACTTCTCAAGGAGATGCATTTTATACACTTTCTCGGCGCGTTTGTCGTCAAAATGGGGGTTAAACTTTACTGTGATCACTTCCTTGAACCCTTCGTTAGTTTTCGGCTCAACTAATTTATTCCTGAAAATAGTATTATTACATTATTCACGAACTCATGCTAGGCATCATTATACTATTAATCTACTAATAGATGGCGCTACCGTCAGTAGTAGGCCATGAAGAAGTCTGGCCATTAGGACCTGAAACCATGGCAAACCAGGAATCATTCCAAAATTTATTACGGTTAATTATAGTATTTTATCGATAGTAAACGGACAGTAAGAGAAATATGGCACTTCAGAGCTCGATATAGTACATATAACACGATACTTACTTATAGGAGTAAAACACAATATCGGTCACGGGCAGATGCTTGATCTTCATGATTTCACGGTACTTATTATTGTGTCGCGCATGCGCGAAAGAGGTGGCCATCTTGGCGCAACGGCACTGCACGCGCAGCTCCTGCGCAAGCGACGTCCAACGCGCGCGGGACTCCACATCCGGGTTTGTACTGTCCACTATCACACTCTTTCCTTGCTGAAAATCAAAATAATAATAACTGGTCAGTTTCAAACTAGTATTACCAGGCAAGGCGATAAAGCAAACCAGTTTGCATGCATATGTACAAATGAAGGACAGCCCCCCACAGAAATCAAATCCCTGACCCCTGTATTTTTAAGTTAAAATGTTACCGCTATGGGGCAAAAGAAACAAGACAACAGATTACGATATTCAAACAAACCTGCAGCAGTTTCTTCGCTTCAGAAGCACATTTCTGCCATGAACCCATCTCGTCCCGACAAACAATAACATATTTGCGATCAGATTTCTTTACAATTTGTTTAGCTATGAACGACTTGCCACTGCCTGGGAATCCGACAAGAACTAACACCTGAAATATAGACTTAATGAATTCCAGACCAATATAACAGACAATGGTACCTATAAATAACTCTGTATTGGAGTCAAATAAGAAAGCAGAGTCCTTTTAGCCCTTTCCACTTTTTAAAGTTATATTCCCTTTTCATTGGTTGATCCAAACAACAACCTACATTAAATACCACAAAAAATCAGCCAGTCATCCGCAATATAAACTGATAACAATCAAAACAGTGGGCGTCAAATGGCTGATGATGATGATGAAGTCACTATGGTGAGTTTGTACTTTGTTATTAGTGGATTGACAGCTAATTAAATAGTTTGTAAGTTTGATTGGAGCCTTTGGCTACTAATAATACTCATGCAAGTAAGTACAGCTAGTTACAGAATATTCTATTTACCAACAGAAATTCAAACAATGGCTAAGTGAAATATTTAGCTTGATCGAAGTCGTCCAAAAATGCAGAAAATAAAATTAATTTCTTACCTCTTTTTCTTTGCTGATCAAATTCTCATTAAAAGGTTCCATTTTCAAATCCTTAGGATCAAAATCGGGTTTGTTCATAGGCACATTAGCTACAGAGTGGCCAAGAAAATATTGCTCAGGAGTATAGAACTTCAAACCGAGGTTCTCGGCCATTAGTTTGTCAGCCATGGAGTGATCTTTCTTCTTTCCTGGGGCCCAGTTTACTGGTCTACCTGCTGCGTCTCCACAGTAAAAACTTTTATCCATGTCCACATTGATTCCATCATTTTTCTGTAAAATAATATAAGGTAATATCTGTAATAACTAAGTATAAATATTTTGGACTTTTATTAGGGTTCTGTACATACATAAGAATAAATGGAAAGCTTATAAGATCACTGATGTACTTGTCTGTCCATCTGTCAAGACCCTTTTTCTCAGGAACGGAAAGAGAAAAAGATATATTAATATGAAGTACTACAGCCCATAGTGCCTGTTGGTCTAGTAATTCAAGCTTTCAAATCAACACAATTAAAATTATATTATTCATTTACATTTTATTTTTTATACTCTCTAACTTACTATAAAAATCTATAGTACTTGTAATTGACCTAAAATCACAAAATTTGCTAAGTAAGAAGCAAGGTAACATACAGCCCAGTAAGAGAAAAAATCTATAAACTATTAATTTGTACTCAATTCACATGAAAAAACCAATTTCAAACTTATCTTTGTTGTAGGTTTTTTTGGAGTACAGATTTTTCTTCTAGAAAGTTTGTAACTTGTTTGCTCAAATTGTTTATTCATCAACTGTATGAATGCAAGTCCTACTTGCATTAGTCCAGTTTTTTAGTAAGGAACTTGAAGATTTTTTATTACCTGTGTAGTGAAGACTTCCCACATTCCAATACCAGGTTTCCTATAAAACCCTCTGCCTGTAGCTATAAAAGCTTGAATTGGAATTTGTAGTTTATCAATTATTGCTTTTATTTTTTTCTTGAAATCATCTATATTGACTCTACCACTGCCCACAGGTGCTTGATTACTCATGATAAGTATTTTGAAGCCCTGGTCCATTTGCTCTTTAAGTTTTTGAGCAATAGAAGGGAAAGCAATCTGCCAATCTTTTGTATCAACTGGATGAACTTTCCCTGACTTGGTTTTTATCAAAGTACCATCCATATCAAAAGCAGCTACTTTTTCACTTGACTTAACACCTTTAGCTGTATAGACTAACAGTGCTCCGCTATCAATATCATCCCACATGTCTTCTAATGTTTCTTGAACACCGTGAGTTTCCAATTTCAAGCTTTTTTTCTTGCTTTCAGAGGGTTCGTCTTCCAATTTCCTTTTTCTGTTTTGACCTTCTGGAGCCGGATCAAATTCAATTAGATGAAAGTTATGGTTGAACAAGATTTCTAGCCTTGTCAAATGCCCAACTTTGTAGACAGAATCTTTCTTCATAGCAAACCCATCTAAGCCTGATGGGTTCTCTCCTATTTGCTTTATTTCCACAATGCAATCTTCGCAATTTGCTTTGAGACTCACTGGGAACAAAACCGAAGTTTGAATTTAAGAGGTTAATTTGAAGGTTAAAATGCAGATATTAACACATCTAATCTACTTACATTGCTGCCGAGAACAAGATGGGTTCTTGATCTGGGTTAACTTACTGCGACCTATCACCAGTTCAACTTCATGCGCGAGTGCGATTGGCGGATGCGAATTTTGTATGCATTTCAAGAAACACCGGCGAGCCATTCCCATTCATTGATTAACTACGCACAGTAGTAGGGTTATTACGAAAATTGTGAGTGTTCTTTAAGCCAGAATATACCTAGGACTTTTTCAAAAGTTTAGACTTCATCATCATAGGAATTCATCAGAAATTTCAATTGATTGATTTCGCACAGCTAGCACAACAAAAACACAACAAACAATTTTAATTTTTTTTTTTTTTTTCATCTTATTCTGCTAATAGCAGAATAGGCAAAGGACTTTCGTCCGTGCAGCCAGGTCTAACGTTTTTCCTTTTTCTTCTTCGTGTTAAGGCCGAGGCCAAATCTTTGTAATAATTTTTTAGAAGTCTTTTTCGTGTTAAGGCCGAGGCCAAATCTTTGTAATGATTTTTTTTTAGAAGTCTTTTTCGTGTTAAGGCCGAGGCCAAATCTTTGTGGTAATTTTTTAATTTGTCATTTCTTGTTATGGCAGATGCCAAGTCACATTTTTTGTGCACATTCACATTTTGATAAAAATTTGTTTAACTGTCATTTCTTGTTAGGGCAGATGCCAGGTCTTCACATTTTGGTTAATTTTTCTCAATATTTACACTTTATTTACATTTATAGGTCTGGGTCTTTATCAGCTCACATTACACTATTTACATTATGTAGTTTATTTACAGACTCTCCACAGTAGTGGAAATGTACTCATATAGTGGTATATAGTTCTCAAATTTAATCAGTAATCCCTGAGTGTCGCGCGGGATGCTTTCAGGGTCATTATAGATGTTTAAAAGTTTTTCTATCAATATCAGTCTTTGAAGATTGTAAGCAGGGCAATGAAAAAAAAAATGATCTAGTGTTTGGTCAGCGGATAAATTGCAATCATTGCATATAGGGGATGATACGATGTGCATTTTATGAAGATGATGATTGGTACGACAGTGTCCAAACCGTAGACGATTTATAATTGAGTAGAACTTTCTTGACATGTAGATTTTTGAGTATGTAAACCAAGGAGGGCAACCGATCTTTGTGTTAATTTTAGCATACCAAGAGCCTTTAGTTTGAAGAGTGTTTTGCCAATCGGTTTGCCAATCTTGACGAATATTTGATTTAAAAACACTGTTTATGTCCGAACTAGGAATGGCAACACTTTTGACGTGTCGATTGTCGATGTTTACATTTTCTGTTATTGTTCTTGCTAAATAATCCGCATTTTCATTTCCATTTACTCCTACGTGAGATGGAGTCCACATTAGAACGATATCCGTATCGAGAGAGTTTGGCGTACAGCTGTCTTATATTATTTATGAAGGGATTTATGTTTGCATCCAGCTTATTCATGTCAAGTGCCCGAAGTACACTCATGCTGTCAGTAACAATAAGCCAATGATTGTGTTCATGCTTGTGATCCGCGATGTACTCCAAAGCCGCTAATATTGCTAAGGATTCTGCCGAAAAGATGGACAATTCCTTTGGAAGGGAAGCACCATGACCTAGCTTGTAGAAAGGTATGTAAATAGCCATTGATACTCTTGATTCATTCTTAGAGCCATCAGTAAAGATTGTGCGATGATCAGGATGTAGCGATATAAGATGATAGACTTCTTCTTTTCTTTCCAAGGTACAGTCAATCAAAATCTTCATGGGTGTGAAGTGTGCTTCATAAGATCCAGAATAACATAGCCAATTGTCGCTTTCCCCAATCTGATATTGCTGAATAAGACTTTGGAATCCAGAAAAGTCATGAAGAATGTAGGGGGTGATAGAGGAACTCAACAAGTGTTTATTAGATGTAAGTTTCTTGAGCAAAGGTTGATTGGTGATTGAAGATAGCTTCACAAGAAGCTTTTGCTTTAAATATTTAAACCTAATAGGTAAGGGTGGAATATTACATTCTACTTGTAAGGAATTTATAGGAGTGGTTTTCATTGCTCCTGTAATACATCTTAAATTATTATTTTGCAAGACACTCAGCTTATTGACCAACCTATCATCTGATGCAAAGCAAAGGAAACCATATTCAAAGTGGCTACGAATCAAGGATTTATACAACATAAGCAAAGTCTTTGGATCACTCTTAATTAGCATTTTTATTACATTGAAAGCCTTAGAGGCCCTTGCAATTATGCAGTCAACATATTTATTCCATGACATATTATAAGTAAAGATAACTCCCAAAAACTTTACTTCAAGCACCACAGGTAATTGTGAATTGTTGTAATAAATCTGAATATTTTTCTTTGCTTTACTAAAGACTACCACTTTTGTTTTTTCTGCATTAACATCAAGATTAAGAAAAGTAAAGTAGTTGCATAACTTTGTTAGAGCATTATTTATTTTACCCTGCACATCAGTAATATCAGCACCAGAAGTATAAATTACTAAATCATCTGCAAATTGTAAACTGTTTACTTTGGTTCCTAATAAATAATTTAGCTTGTGGATGTAAAGAATGTATATTAAAGGGCTCAAGATACCGCCTTGACAGACACCCTTGTAAGAATACCGTGGTCCAGTCAAGTGTTTATTCATCTTAACAAAAACCTGCCTGCCATGTAAAAAGTTGAAAATCCAATTTACTAATTTTTCAGGTATACCAAGTGAAGCCAACTCATGAGCAAGAACATGGTGATTAACATTATTAAATGCACCTACAATATCGAAGAAGACACCGACTAAATAGCGGTTGTCCTTCATAGACTGATAAATGTCTAATTGCAAATGAGCAATACTTTCTCTTGAAGATCTGTCTCTGCGAAACCCAAATTGATTTGAAGGTAACAAGTTATTACTCTCAATAAAAAACTCCAGCCTTTGCTTCAAAAGTTGTTCAAAAATTTTCCCCATGCAAGATGTCAGAGCAATAGGTCTATATGAGTCTACCAAATCCTTTTCTTTATTTGGTTTCAAGATGGGAATTAAACAATCTGTTTTCCAGTCATTTGGAATTATCATATCTTTCCAAAGTAAATTAAAAAGATTTAGAACAACAATTTTAGAGCTGCCAGTTGCATTTTTTAGGACTTTATAGGGAAGACCATCAAGGCCAAATGCTGTATCAAGTCTAGAGCTAATAGCAGATTTGAATTCTTGTAACGAAAATGGATTAGTTACATAGTTACTATTACTAGGTGAAACATAACTGTCTAAACTTAAAGGAGCTTCCACAGTATCAGGTGTATATTTTTTAAGGAAATCAGTAATCCAGTTGGGTTGACCAATGCAATGGCGGTAAATGAACTTTTTATTAAATTTTTTAATTAAATTCCAAATTTTTGAGATGGGTGTAGTGCGATTAAATGTCTCACACAATTTTGACCAACTAATATTTCTTTCTAACTTTAAAGTCAATTTTTTCTTAGCTTGCATTTTCTTAAAGTTTATGTAATTTATTTCAGAAGGATCCAGTTTGAATATTACATAAGCTTCTTTAGAGTTCTGAACTGCTTTTGTACAATTTTCATTCCACCAGGGTAGAGGAATCCTATTTCTTTTACTATGCACATTTTGAATCTGAGATGAGGTTACCTTACTCTTTTTGTACATGGCCATTTCAATGGCTTTGTTAATTATTACGATAAGCTTGTTATAGCTATCAAGTGGGTTAGAATAATCAATTTCAAAATGTTCTAATAAACTATCTAATATCATAGAATAGGCCTTCCAATCAACAAATCGATAATTATGAAAGACTGGGCAGTTGATATTGTCCAGAGAATGATTGATTATATTATTAATTACTATTGTTGTTATTACAGGTAAATGATAACTGCCAAGAGGGTCATCAAAAACCTCCCATTCAGAAGCAAGAGCCACTGATGGAGAAACTATGGTAAGATCTAAAGCATTTTGCTGCCACTTAGGAGAACCTATAGTGGTCATACTACCGTCATTAAGTAAGACCAGATTATTTTCGTCAATGCACTCTAACACATAACGTCCACGAGCATTTATATTTCTACAGCCCCACGCAGAATGTAGGCTGTTGAAATCTCCTGCAATCATAATAGGACCTGGGATGCTACTTATTAAATTATTTAGTTTATGTTTTGTAAATGAAGGTGTGCAATTAGTAGGACTGTATAGACTAACAATAGAGAGTTCTTTGTTAGCATAAAATAATCTAATGGCTATATTTTGAATACTATCATCAGAAAAAGTACTTAAATTGGTGTATTTGAGACTATTGTGTATAAGAATTGCAACTCCATTATGACTATTACCTGAATCTAATCTTTCAATGTTATAATTTTTTATTTTAAAGGACTCTCCATCCCTCAACCAAGTTTCACAAATGATAGCTACATGAATTGATTTTTGAGATAAAAAATGCATTAAAACATGTTTATTGCTTCTAATAGACTGAGCATTCCAGTTAACAATACGCAAATGATCCATAAAGAGTAAATTAGGAGTGAATATTACTTATCTTTAGTTTTGAAATTGTCTAAAAGTGCATCTTTGATACTACTGACTGTGATGGATTTTTCATTCGTCTTGTGTTGAGTTATTAATTTAACGAGAGCGTTAGACAAAATTGTCAGCACTGACTCAGAATTTAATAGTAGTTTTAATTGTTCTGCGGGGGAGTTGTTTATAGATGGAAATGACTTTCTGTCCGATAAAGCATCAGCATATGAGGGTTTATTGTACTTATTTTGATTTTCTTCGATTTTTTGCTTTTTGACTGGACAATCTCTTGAAATTGCTGCATGAGTCCCTTTACAATGACAGCATTGAGGGTTCGCGATATTTGGGCAGTCTTTGTAGTTATGATCTAGGCTGCAGATAGAGCAGCGCTCCGAATTTTTGCAGAATTTTGCTATGTGGCCATACCTCAAACATTTCAAGCATTGCTTGACAGGGGGGATGTAGGGCCTCACTTCAAAACGCCAACTATTGAGGTCTACACTTTCAGGTAATATTGGGCAGGAAAAGGTAATACTGACTGTTTTAGTGGGAGTAAAGATATCACCATTTCGTCTCATGAAACGACGCACTGCTACGATATTTCTTCCACTGCTCATTGACTGAAAAATTTCCTTGTTGGACATGTTAACTGGCACGTGTTGGATGACACCTACTGTCTCAGTTGCAGCTGCAGGTATTGAGGCTTTCAATTTATATGAATCAAGGAATTTTTTATTCATCAATGCGGCATTGGCCAAGCCAGGTCTCTCAAAAATTACCCCTACTTTATACTTATTCACCCTTCGAAGCTGTTTGACTCCTTTATTGTTTCTTTTCAGATGGTTGCCAAAGCTCATGAGATCACGATCACCTAATGGTAATCCATCAGAGCCCTCCAAGAAGACAATATATTCAAAACTTCCGCCATCCTCCGGATAAAGTCGCCTGTAATCGGCAACCTTATAGATTTCATACTTCTCTTCATCATCCATTGAAAGCTCAGAGTCTGAACCACTGTTGGGTTTCACTTCCACATCATCAGATTTCTTCCGCTTTTTCTTACCAGACAACATGACGTCCCGATATTATAAAGAAGACCACAGACCTTCTATACACTATTTATGTTTAATTTACAGTTATTAAAGGTTTATAATAATTTTTTGAATTTTAATTTGAAAATTGCCGCCGCTCTTTTTCACAGTTCCCGCGCTTTTTCTCACAAACAATTTTAAACGTTATCTGTGATTTCAAACAAAATCAAACTTTTTTTTATACATTGTATGGTTTGGATTGCATGTCAATGTCACGTTTTCTGTGATCACAGAGTATAAGGTGCATTCAGACTCTCAACACCCCGCGCGTGCGCTCCAACGAGTAGTGTCCGCGTAATCACACGCACGCAGTGTTGCAAACTCCAAACTGCAAGAAAACAGGAGGATGGTTAATGAAAATACCAGGAGACAGTAATAAAAATCAGGAGGCAAAATTAAGTACCTACCTTTTTTTCCCGAAATAAGCAAACAATAGTAGTTTATGTGACTGTCACATTGGTTGCGCCGTTGGAGAAATGTAATCGATAGTTCAAATCTTCCCGCGCTTCTATGTATCGTTTAAAATAAAAGTAAAATTGTTTGCTTTTGGTAGGGAGCTGATACCCAACTTCCTGCCCATATTTGTATCCTTTTCCCACACACAAGCCTACAATATGTGCGCGAACGAGACGCACGAAGATCGCGCTCGCGAGAAGCTTCAAAAACCCGCCACCGGAGGCGCTGTGGACTTTTTCGGTTGACATATGAAAAGTTCCTGTACCCGCGCTCGCAGCAGATATTTCTCTCTGACGCAATTTATTAATTTGGACAAGACAAACCAGTGCCATCAGCAGTTTTGGACCCCCATCGCCACCAGCTGAGGTTACCCGGCTGGCCGGGTCCGCCTTATTTTCGAAGACGCAACTGCGCCGCCACATAAAGCCAAAGGTTAGTGTGTTTCTTTCCCTCCAGGGCTGTCTTTCTATCCCATCTCAACCGCGGCAGCCCTATCCTCACCTCCAGGGTTCAGCTCCACTTTTTATACAAAATTATTTAACCGCTTACATACAGTCCACTATTAATCTACATTTTTATAACCGCGCCACCACACATAATGAGGGTTATTAAAACACGAGAGAGATTTTAAAAAACGAGCCCTGGCGAGTTTTTTAATAGCATTGGCGAGTGTTTTAATACCAAGTTATGTGCAGTCTCATACACTACTTTATCTACACTCATAATGAAATTTTTAAACAAAATGGCGCAATTTCGACAAAAGTATCTTGACATTCAATCGTCTGCACTCAGTTTTGCGCGCGCAATTTTAGGTATTTTTAGTTGCACTTTTGGTACCACGAAAATAAAATTAGGTTTTTTATAGAGTCAACTTTTGACATTAAAAAAAAAACTTAAGTTTTGTTCCGTGATCACAGCAACACATAAAAAAAATATCTGTAACATAAAGTGAAAAATCGGACCTTTAATGTAACTTTATATTACACTTTTTTTTTTTATTTTCTTTAAAGTTATGTATTGTTTAAAGCCTGATATGTGTTTACCTTTGAATTCTTAATTTGAAGATTATGATATGAGTGTAGATAAAAGTTTTTTCATCACCGGCCGTTTTATTTATTTATGTACCAAAAACCGCCCAAAAGCAAAAGCACCATACCATCCAAAAAAAAAAAGGCCAAACCAAAACATGATTGTTCCGACCACAGTTCCGACACACACACAACACCTAGCACTTTATGTTATTACAAACAATGTTTTAAATTACCGCTACTATTTATTAATTTCAATTCGTACTCGCTTACTCGCAACTCAACTCCAATCCAACTCGACAGATTAGACACAGCAGACACTATATCCCACAGCACAGATACGAAAAACGTATTATGAATAATCGTACTCATCTCACTCGACAAAAAAACGTTCCGTTCGATGCGATGTGATTAAAATAATATTTGCCAACATAACACAACCACAAATTCCTGAAAATCAGTAGATTTTCTCTATTTACGAAAAAAAAACAGTAGACCAGGAGACTAGGCCTAAAATCATGTAATCTCCTGATAAATCATGAGACTGCAACACTGCGCGCACGCGCTCCGCTCTCTAACTACGGCAAGTGGAGAAGCGTCCTTCACATGTCTGTGGTGTGTAATCTCGCTTTTCCTTTCCTTAGTATAGTGGAAGCATGGTGTATGGCATAATTCGCGATGCGCAAATGCGCCCCTTTCTATGCGTGATTGCTAAGTTGCCATCGTGTGTAGGCAACAGAAGCTTGACAATGGTTGTCTATGGTTGTAAAAAAAAAATTATCTATCTATTCTGTGATGATCACAGTATTCTTATTATATTATTCTGTGGATAGGATTCGTCGTCTCGTGGACTTTTTGGCGGGCATTTGAAAAGAAAGGGCGCGTTTTTACAAATTAATTTTTCAAAAATTAATTTTTCAACTTCTTTTGCTCATTCTTTTACTTTAAGTCTCCAAAAGCACTGCGAATAAGATCATCAATATGAGTAATGCCCCGGGGGCTTTGCCCCCTGGGAATATTACCGACCCATCTCCTCGGAGTAAGAAGAGAACCAGATTAGCTTCCGGTTCGGAGGGTGAGAAAGAAAACACCAGTTCCAAGGATATGTACAAACCCTACACTAAACCAGGGTACAAGAGAGTATATCCAGATAACATGGTGAGTGCAGAATACATGGTTTTTGTTGAATCTGAGAAAGACGGTGAACGGCTAGGGAATAAAAACCCGGACTTCATCAACAACTTATTTAAAAAGGCAGTGAAGGGCGTGGTGGGCATTAAGCGCATCAATGCCAATAAGATTGGAGTTTGTTTCGGTCAGTCCATCAATGCAAACAACTTCTTGATGAACACGGATTTCCTGCAGAGTCACTTCTTTAAGGCACACATACCAGCAAGGTCGGTGGAGACAATCGGGGTTCTTCGTTTTGTCCCTACCACAATCAGCAACGAAGATCTGTTCAAGCAACTCTCGGCTGAATGCGAAATCATCACCGTGCGTCGCTTCACACGCAAAGTAAACGGCGAGGTGGTTCCATACAGTTCCGTCTCGGTGACATTTATGTCGCAGAACTTACCTGACTACGTCTACCTAGACTTGTATAGATTTAGGGTGAACGAATACAGAGCTCCGCTCTTACAATGCTTCAAATGCTTCAGGTTTAACCATGGAGCCAAGTTTTGCAAATCTACACAAAAGTGCTCGATCTGCTCTGAAGAGCACCACTTCTCGGAGTGCAAGAAAGATGGAGAAATTAAATGCATCAATTGTCATGGACCTCATTTAGCAATTTCCCGTGACTGTCCAATTAAAAAAACCAAAATGGAAGAAAATAATAATAAACAAAATTATGCAAAAATTGCTGCATCTTTCTCTCACAGAAACCAAGACAAAAATATTGTGAGAAATTACAATACAAATTTTCCCCCATTAAAACAAGCACGAACACACAATAAAGCTATAACACTGCCATTAGACAAGGACGTTTCAAAAGACATTCCCAAACCCAATCCCAAATCGATTCCAAATGCAACACTAATTGATGAAGTATTAAAGAGCAACTTTGTTCTAAATGGCATGGTTGGAGCCTTGGTGACATTAGCTAACGGTAATATGGGCAAGATCAATGCTTCTGTTGTCCAAGAAGTATTAATTAAATCACTGCAACAAAATGGATAAAGTTTTTATTAGAATTTCACAATTTAATGTTGAAGGAGCTGTTAACAAAAAGCCTTTGCTTATTAATTATTTAAAAGATAATGATATTGACATTTGTCTCTTAAATGAGACTTGGTTAAGAGAGAGAAGTACATTTAAAATTACCAATTACGACTTTATATTTCAAAATGGAAAAGATGGACGAGGAGGAGTAGGAATTCTAATAAAATCACATTTGAAATATTCAGTAATTCCTACACCCTTTTATGATTATTTGCAGTCAACAGCTATAGTTTTGTCCACCAATGTTGGCAATTTATCGATACTCTGTACATATGCTCATCCTCCGGATACTAATCGTCACAGATTTCAATGTAGGAGGCTCAAACAAATATTAAATATGCTGCCAAGTCCGATACTATTGTCAGGTGATCTCAATGCACATCATGTTGCTTTTGGATGCCTTAGATCCAATTCAAGAGGTAATGACATTTATAACTTATTAGATGAATATGACTTATGCATTTTGAATTCAGGTTCCTCTACTACAGTAGGTAGTCCTACAAAAAGACCTTCTGCAATTGACATTTCCTGTATAAGTCCTTCTGTAGTTCCCCTCTGTGAATGGAGAGTACACAATGATGCCATGGGTAGTTATCATTTCCCAACTATTCTTGATATCCACACCACAGTAGAGAAATATGACACTGGTATCCAAGCAGAGCGTTATCTTTACAGAAAAGCCGACTGGCCCACCTTTGAATCTGAAACAGAAAAGATCTTAGGTCAACTTAGCCTAGATTATTCTAACCCAATTAAAAGTTACGATGTTTTTTGTGAAAAATTGACGGAAATTAAGGATTTAACCATACCAAAGTTTAAGAAAGTTAATCAAAATATTTTAAGGAAACCTGTTCCCTGGTGGGACAGTGAGTGTTCAGACGCTGTTAGAAAAAGCAAAGAAGCTTTAAATGCATATAGATCTGATTCCACAACAACGAGTTACATTGAATTTAAAAAGTTAGATGCATTTAAAAAGAGATTATTGAAGGAAAAAAAGAAAAATGGCTGGGTTAAATTAGTAGAATCTTTCAACAGATATACACCTATTAGTACTATTTGGAATTATATTAAAAGATTTAAGCGTATTCGATTACCTAAGACTCCAAAGAATGATGAATGGATTCCCGCTTTTATTGATAAGTATGCACCATCGTCCCCTTCTGTAAATGCAATAGACATTGATTCATTAAATAACTTCTTTAGTCAAAATGGAAATGAAAATTGTACTTTTCTCTCTTGTGCCTTTACTATGCAAGAATTTACTATTGCAATTAGGTCTAGAAAAGACACTGCACCCGGATTAGACGATATTCCTTATAAACTTATTAAGAACATGCACATAGATGCACAAAGAACCCTGTTAGACATTTTTAACTTGTTATGGGAAACTCAGACTATACCAGATTCTTGGAAAACACAATGTGTCATACCAATTTTAAAATTAAATAAACCAAGTGACGACTGCAATTCTTACAGACCAATCTCTTTGTCTTCATGTGTGGGAAAAATATTTGAATTTATGCTTAAAACGAGACTTGATCATTTTGTAGAATCAAAGAGAATCTTACCTGACCAACAATTCGGTTTTAGGAAAGGTCGAAGCGCCACTGAGAGTTTCACTTCTCTCATATCAGACATAAAGAATTCATTTCATAGCCAATCGGTCACTGTTTGTGCATTCTTGGATGTGCAAGGTGCTTTTGATAATGTTGATCCATCCATATTAGTAAGCATCTTGTCAGAGATTGGTATCCCAGGCTGTGTCTGTAAATGGATATTTAAATTCTTGTACAATAGAACAATGTATGTAAAGTTTAATAATATTTTACACGGACCAGGTCAAGTCTTTAAAGGAACTATGCAAGGAGCCACTATATCTCCTTTGCTATACAACATTTATACATGTCAAATTAATAATTATCTGACACATAGGGGTGTTCAATTTCTGCAATTTGCAGATGACTTATTAATATATTCTGTACATAAAGATGTAAATATAGCTGTAAATAATCTGAACCAAGCTCTTGTACAGATAAACAACTATTATTCTAATAAACTTAAATTAGACATTAGCCCTAGTAAGAGTGGAGCAATGGTTTTTTCAAAGAAAAATACTGCTAGTGACAACTTTGTAACATATAATAATAACCCCTTACCCTGGTTAAATGAAAAGAAATTCCTTGGTATATTGCTAGATCAAAGGCTAACATTTGAAAGTCATATAAATTATATCATTAAAAATGCATCTAAAGCACTGAATTTACTTCGGTCTCTGGCCGGAGTGCATTGGGGATCAGATCCCAAAATTCTGTCTATGTTGTACAAAAGTATCATGAGGAGTCACTTTGATTATAGTTGTATTGCTTACATGGATGCAAGCCTCGTATCATTAAGAAAACTAGATGTTATTCAGAATAAAGCACTCAGAATTATTACTGGAGCTATGTGTTCAACACCAATTAATGCTATGCAATGCGAGGCCTGCATTCTTCCACTACATTTCAGACGTTTGCAACTAGCTGAGAGATTTTGTTTAAAACTTATTGCTCAGAACAATAGATGTGTCTTAGACCACATTGTGCCACACCAAGCAATTGATATCTTACACCACTCAGTTGGCCCATATGCAAATATTACACAAATATTAAATGGTAACACTCCAACTCTGCTACGAATTATAATTCATCTAAATAGTATATCTGTAAATATGCATAAAGAAAGTTTATGGCCTCTATATAAGACTGATTTCAAGATACTCTTAGAAAATGATTTTATACAGCAACATTCAATAACTAACCAAAACAGTCTGCTGGAATTTTTGGAGGATAAACATCTTTATTCATTGTATACTGATGGTTCTAAGTCAGGAAGTAGAGTAAGCTCAGCTTTTTATGATCCACAGTTAAAAAGAACAAAATGCTTTAAAATTGATGGTAATTGTAGTATTTTCACAGCTGAAGCTTATGCTATTTACCAAGCTCTTGTTCATGTGCAAGATATTAATGTCTCTGAGATTATTATATTATCTGACTCATTAAGTGTTCTATCAGCTCTGGAAGGTAACTGTTTCAGATATAGTGTAAATTATTTAGTGTATGAAATTAGGAATATTTTGTACAGTTTAGATGTTAGAGGTAAAAAGGTTAAGTTTTTATGGGTACCTTCGCACCGAGGTATCACAGGGAACGAAGTTGTTGATCGAGCCGCAAACATGGAACCCGACGAGGACCATTCCACCGACCTGAAGACGCCGTTTACTGATCTGCACGCACCTTTGAATGAACATCTGAAATCATTATGGTGCGATTATTGGAAAAAAACCAGCAAAGATAAAGGGAGCTGGTATGCAGATATTCAAGGAAGCCCGCCCGCCCAACCTTGGTATCACAAAAACAAGGAAGTTAACTGCCGTAAATATATAACCATTGTGAACCGAATGAGATTTGGACACTGTCAAACTCGCACTCACCTCCATAGACTCAATCTGGCTGAAGACGCTAAATGTTTACATTGTGGCACGGATAACGCTGACCTTTCTCACCATATCTTGAGTTGTCAAAAATTTGGCCTGCACAGATTAACTCTAATAACCGAACTCGAATCAATCTATGGAAATAATATTCCAACGCGGCTTCAAGAACTTCTTGCTGATCCAAGATCCTTCACACCACTTTGTAAATACATAGTGAATACGATTAATACCTTGTAAATAGTGAATAGTGAAAGTGTTAAAGTAACTTATAAACTAAACGAAAAGGCTCAAAAGGACTAGTATCCAGAGCCGTTAAACCTATTATAAAAAAAAAAAAAAAAAAAAAAAAAAAAAAAAAAAAAAGTCGTCTCGTGGACTTTTTGGCGGGCATTTGAAAAGAAAGGGCGCGTTTTTACAAATTAATTTTTCAAAAATTAATTTTTCAACTTCTTTTGCTCATTCTTTTACTTTAAGTCTCCAAAAGCACTGCGAATAAGATCATCAATATGAGTAATGCCCCGGGGGCTTTGCCCCCTGGGAATATTACCGACCCATCTCCTCGGAGTAAGAAGAGAACCAGATTAGCTTCCGGTTCGGAGGGTGAGAAAGAAAACACCAGTTCCAAGGATATGTACAAACCCTACACTAAACCAGGGTACAAGAGAGTATATCCAGATAACATGGTGAGTGCAGAATACATGGTTTTTGTTGAATCTGAGAAAGACGGTGAACGGCTAGGGAATAAAAACCCGGACTTCATCAACAACTTATTTAAAAAGGCAGTGAAGGGCGTGGTGGGCATTAAGCGCATCAATGCCAATAAGATTGGAGTTTGTTTCGGTCAGTCCATCAATGCAAACAACTTCTTGATGAACACGGATTTCCTGCAGAGTCACTTCTTTAAGGCACACATACCAGCAAGGTCGGTGGAGACAATCGGGGTTCTTCGTTTTGTCCCTACCACAATCAGCAACGAAGATCTGTTCAAGCAACTCTCGGCTGAATGCGAAATCATCACCGTGCGTCGCTTCACACGCAAAGTAAACGGCGAGGTGGTTCCATACAGTTCCGTCTCGGTGACATTTATGTCGCAGAACTTACCTGACTACGTCTACCTAGACTTGTATAGATTTAGGGTGAACGAATACAGAGCTCCGCTCTTACAATGCTTCAAATGCTTCAGGTTTAACCATGGAGCCAAGTTTTGCAAATCTACACAAAAGTGCTCGATCTGCTCTGAAGAGCACCACTTCTCGGAGTGCAAGAAAGATGGAGAAATTAAATGCATCAATTGTCATGGACCTCATTTAGCAATTTCCCGTGACTGTCCAATTAAAAAAACCAAAATGGAAGAAAATAATAATAAACAAAATTATGCAAAAATTGCTGCATCTTTCTCTCACAGAAACCAAGACAAAAATATTGTGAGAAATTACAATACAAATTTTCCCCCATTAAAACAAGCACGAACACACAATAAAGCTATAACACTGCCATTAGACAAGGACGTTTCAAAAGACATTCCCAAACCCAATCCCAAATCGATTCCAAATGCAACACTAATTGATGAAGTATTAAAGAGCAACTTTGTTCTAAATGGCATGGTTGGAGCCTTGGTGACATTAGCTAACGGTAATATGGGCAAGATCAATGCTTCTGTTGTCCAAGAAGTATTAATTAAATCACTGCAACAAAATGGATAAAGTTTTTATTAGAATTTCACAATTTAATGTTGAAGGAGCTGTTAACAAAAAGCCTTTGCTTATTAATTATTTAAAAGATAATGATATTGACATTTGTCTCTTAAATGAGACTTGGTTAAGAGAGAGAAGTACATTTAAAATTACCAATTACGACTTTATATTTCAAAATGGAAAAGATGGACGAGGAGGAGTAGGAATTCTAATAAAATCACATTTGAAATATTCAGTAATTCCTACACCCTTTTATGATTATTTGCAGTCAACAGCTATAGTTTTGTCCACCAATGTTGGCAATTTATCGATACTCTGTACATATGCTCATCCTCCGGATACTAATCGTCACAGATTTCAATGTAGGAGGCTCAAACAAATATTAAATATGCTGCCAAGTCCGATACTATTGTCAGGTGATCTCAATGCACATCATGTTGCTTTTGGATGCCTTAGATCCAATTCAAGAGGTAATGACATTTATAACTTATTAGATGAATATGACTTATGCATTTTGAATTCAGGTTCCTCTACTACAGTAGGTAGTCCTACAAAAAGACCTTCTGCAATTGACATTTCCTGTATAAGTCCTTCTGTAGCTCCCCTCTGTGAATGGAGAGTACACAATGATGCCATGGGTAGTTATCATTTCCCAACTATTCTTGATATCCACACCACAGTAGAGAAATATGACACTGGTATCCAAGCAGAGCGTTATCTTTACAGAAAAGCCGACTGGCCCACCTTTGAATCTGAAACAGAAAAGATCTTAGGTCAACTTAGCCTAGATTATTCTAACCCAATTAAAAGTTACGATGTTTTTTGTGAAAAATTGACGGAAATTAAGGATTTAACCATACCAAAGTTTAAGAAAGTTAATCAAAATATTTTAAGGAAACCTGTTCCCTGGTGGGACAGTGAGTGTTCAGACGCTGTTAGAAAAAGCAAAGAAGCTTTAAATGCATATAGATCTGATTCCACAACAACGAGTTACATTGAATTTAAAAAGTTAGATGCATTTAAAAAGAGATTATTGAAGGAAAAAAAGAAAAATGGCTGGGTTAAATTAGTAGAATCTTTCAACAGATATACACCTATTAGTACTATTTGGAATTATATTAAAAGATTTAAGCGTATTCGATTACCTAAAACTCCAAAGAATGATGAATGGATTCCCGCTTTTATTGATAAGTATGCACCATCGTCCCCTTCTGTAAATGCAATAGACATTGATTCATTAAATAACTTCTTTAGTCAAAATGGAAATGAAAATTGTACTTTTCTCTCTTGTGCCTTTACTATGCAAGAATTTACTATTGCAATTAGGTCTAGAAAAGACACTGCACCCGGATTAGACGATATTCCTTATAAACTTATTAAGAACATGCACATAGATGCACAAAGAACCCTGTTAGACATTTTTAACTTGTTATGGGAAACTCAGACTATACCAGATTCTTGGAAAACACAATGTGTCATACCAATTTTAAAATTAAATAAACCAAGTGACGACTGCAATTCTTACAGACCAATCTCTTTGTCTTCATGTGTGGGAAAAATATTTGAATTTATGCTTAAAACGAGACTTGATCATTTTGTAGAATCAAAGAGAATCTTACCTGACCAACAATTCGGTTTTAGGAAAGGTCGCAGCGCCACTGAGAGTTTCACTTCTCTCATATCAGACATAAAGAATTCATTTCATAGCCAATCGGTCACTGTTTGTGCATTCTTGGATGTGCAAGGTGCTTTTGATAATGTTGATCCATCCATATTAGTAAGCATCTTGTCAGAGATTGGTATCCCAGGCTGTGTCTGTAAATGGATATTTAAATTCTTGTACAATAGAACAATGTATGTAAAGTTTAATAATATTTTACACGGACCAGGTCAAGTCTTTAAAGGAACTATGCAAGGAGCCACTATATCTCCTTTGCTATACAACATTTATACATGTCAAATTAATAATTATCTGACACATAGGGGTGTTCAATTTCTGCAATTTGCAGATGACTTATTAATATATTCTGTACATAAAGATGTAAATATAGCTGTAAATAATCTGAACCAAGCTCTTGTACAGATAAACAACTATTATTCTAATAAACTTAAATTAGACATTAGCCCTAGTAAGAGTGGAGCAATGGTTTTTTCAAAGAAAAATACTGCTAGTGACAACTTTGTAACATATAATAATAACCCCTTACCCTGGTTAAATGAAAAGAAATTCCTTGGTATATTGCTAGATCAAAGGCTAACATTTGAAAGTCATATAAATTATATCATTAAAAATGCATCTAAAGCACTGAATTTACTTCGGTCTCTGGCCGGAGTGCATTGGGGATCAGATCCCAAAATTCTGTCTATGTTGTACAAAAGTATCATGAGGAGTCACTTTGATTATAGTTGTATTGCTTACATGGATGCAAGCCTCGTATCATTAAGAAAACTAGATGTTATTCAGAATAAAGCACTCAGAATTATTACTGGAGCTATGTGTTCAACACCAATTAATGCTATGCAATGCGAGGCCTGCATTCTTCCACTACATTTCAGACGTTTGCAACTAGCTGAGAGATTTTGTTTAAAACTTATTGCTCAGAACAATAGATGTGTCTTAGACCACATTGTGCCACACCAAGCAATTGATATCTTACACCACTCAGTTGGCCCATATGCAAATATTACACAAATATTAAATGGTAACACTCCAACTCTGCTACGAATTATAATTCATCTAAATAGTATATCTGTAAATATGCATAAAGAAAGTTTATGGCCTCTATATAAGACTGATTTCAAGATACTCTTAGAAAATGATTTTATACAGCAACATTCAATAACTAACCAAAACAGTCTGCTGGAATTTTTGGAGGATAAACATCTTTATTCATTGTATACTGATGGTTCTAAGTCAGGAAGTAGAGTAAGCTCAGCTTTTTATGATCCACAGTTAAAAAGAACAAAATGCTTTAAAATTGATGGTAATTGTAGTATTTTCACAGCTGAAGCTTATGCTATTTACCAAGCTCTTGTTCATGTGCAAGATATTAATGTCTCTGAGATTATTATATTATCTGACTCATTAAGTGTTCTATCAGCTCTGGAAGGTAACTGTTTCAGATATAGTGTAAATTATTTAGTGTATGAAATTAGGAATATTTTGTACAGTTTAGATGTTAGAGGTAAAAAGGTTAAGTTTTTATGGGTACCTTCGCACCGAGGTATCACAGGGAACGAAGTTGTTGATCGAGCCGCAAACATGGAACCCGACGAGGACCATTCCACCGACCTGAAGACGCCGTTTACTGATCTGCACGCACCTTTGAATGAACATCTGAAATCATTATGGTGCGATTATTGGAAAAAAACCAGCAAAGATAAAGGGAGCTGGTATGCAGATATTCAAGGAAGCCCGCCCGCCCAACCTTGGTATCACAAAAACAAGGAAGTTAACTGCCGTAAATATATAACCATTGTGAACCGAATGAGATTTGGACACTGTCAAACTCGCACTCACCTCCATAGACTCAATCTGGCTGAAGACGCTAAATGTTTACATTGTGGCACGGATAACGCTGACCTTTCTCACCATATCTTGAGTTGTCAAAAATTTGGCCTGCACAGATTAACTCTAATAACCGAACTCGAATCAATCTATGGAAATAATATTCCAACGCGGCTTCAAGAACTTCTTGCTGATCCAAGATCCTTCACACCACTTTGTAAATACATAGTGAATACGATTAATACCTTGTAAATAGTGAATAGTGAAAGTGTTAAAGTAACTTATAAACTAAACGAAAAGGCTCAAAAGGACTAGTATCCAGAGCCGTTAAACCTATTATAAAAAAAAAAAAAAAAAAAAAAAAAAAGTCGTCTCGTGGACTTTTTTGGCGGGCATTTGAAAAGAAAGGGCGCGTTTTTACAAATTAATTTTTCAAAAATTAATTTTTCAACTTCTTTTGCTCATTCTTTTACTTTAAGTCTCCAAAAGCACTGCGAATAAGATCATCAATATGAGTAATGCCCCGGGGGCTTTGCCCCCTGGGAATATTACCGACCCATCTCCTCGGAGCAAGAAGAGAACCAGATTAGCTTCCGGTTCGGAGGGTGAGAAAGAAAACACCAGTTTCAAGGATATGTACAAACCCCACACTAAACCAGGGTACAAGAGAGTATATCCAGATAACATGGTGAGTGCAGAATACATGGTTTTTGTTGAATCTGAGAAAGACGGTGAACGACTAGGGAATAAAAACCCGGACTTCATCAACAACTTATTTAAAAAGGCAGTGAAGGGCGTGGTGGGCATTAAGCGCATCAATGCCAATAAGATTGGAGTTTGTTTCGGTCAGTCCATCAATGCAAACAACTTCTTGATGAACGCGGATTTCCTGCAGAGTCACTTCTTTAAGGCACACATACCAGCAAGGTCGGTGGAGACAATCGGGGTTCTTCGTTTTGTCCCTACCACAATCAGCAACGAAGATCTGTTCAAACAACTCTCGGCTGAATGCGAAATCATCACCGTGCGTCGCTTCACACGCAAAGTAAACGGCGAGGTGGTTCCATACAGTTCCGTCTCGGTGACATTTATGTCGCAGAACTTACCTGACTATGTATACCTAGACTTGTATAGATTTAGGGTGAACGAATACAGAGCTCCGCTCTTACAATGCTTCAAATGCTTCAGGTTTAACCATGGAGCCAAGTTTTGCAAATCTACACAAAAGTGCTCGATCTGCTCTGAAGAGCACCACTTCTCGGAGTGCAAGAAAGATGGAGAAATTAAATGCATCAATTGTCATGGACCTCATTTAGCAATTTCCCGTGACTGTCCAATTAAAAAAACCAAAATGGAAGAAAATAATAATAATCAAAATTATGCAAAAATTGCTGCATCTTTCTCTCACAGAAACCAAGACAAAAATATTGTGAGAAATTACAATACAAATTTTCCCCCATTAAAACAAGCACGAACACACAATAAAGCTATAACACTGCCATTAGACAAGGATGTTTCAAAAGACATTCCCAAACCCAATCCCAAATCGATTCCAAATGCAACACTAATTGATGAAGTATTAAAGAGCAACTTTGTTCTAAATGGCATGGTTGGAGCCTTGGTGACATTAGCTAACGGTAATATGGGCAAGATCAATGCTTCTGTTGTCCAAGAAGTATTAATTAAATCACTGCAACAAAATGGATAAAGTTTTTATTAGAATTTCACAATTTAATGTTGAAGGAGCTGTTAACAAAAAGCCTTTGCTTATTAATTATTTAAAAGATAATGATATTGACATTTGTCTCTTAAATGAGACTTGGTTAAGAGAGAGAAGTACAGTTAAAATTACCAATTACGACTTTATATTTCAAAATGGAAAAGATGGACGAGGAGGAGTAGGAATTCTAATAAAATCACATTTGAAATATTCAGTAATTCCTACACCCTTTTATGATTATTTGCAGTCAACAGCTATAGTTTTGTCCACCAATGTTGGCAATTTATCGATACTCTGTACATATGCTCATCCTCCGGATACTAATCGTCACAGATTTCAATGTAGGAGGCTCAAACAAATATTAAATATGCTGCCAAGTCCGATACTATTGTCAGGTGATCTCAATGCACATCATGTTGCTTTTGGATGCCTTAGATCCAATTCAAGAGGTAATGACATTTATAACTTATTAGATGAATATGACTTATGCATTTTGAATTCAGGTTCCTCTACTACAGTAGGTAGTCCTACAAAAAGACCTTCTGCAATTGACATTTCCTGTATAAGTCCTTCTGTAGCTCCCCTCTGTGAATGGAGAGTACACAATGATGCCATGGGTAGTTATCATTTCCCAACTATTCTTGATATCCACACCACAGTAGAGAAATATGACACTGGTATCCAAGCAGAGCGTTATCTTTACAGAAAAGCCGACTGGCCCACCTTTGAATCTGAAACAGAAAAGATCTTAGGTCAACTTAGCCTAGATTATTCTAACCCAATTAAAAGTTACGATGTTTTTTGTGAAAAATTGACGGAAATTAAGGATTTAACCATACCAAAGTTTAAGAAAGTTAATCAAAATATTTTAAGGAAACCTGTTCCCTGGTGGGACAGTGAGTGTTCAGACGCTGTTAGAAAAAGCAAAGAAGCTTTAAATGCATATAGATCTGATTCCACAACAACGAGCTACATTGAATTTAAAAAGTTAGATGCATTTAAAAAGAGATTATTGAAGGAAAAAAAGAAAAATGGCTGGGTTAAATTAGTAGAATCTTTCAACAGATATACACCTATTAGTACTATTTGGAATTATATTAAAAGATTTAAGCGTATTCGATTACCTAAGACTCCAAAGAATGATGAATGGATTCCCGCTTTTATTGATAAGTATGCACCATCTTCCCCTTCTGTAAATGCAATAGACATTGATTCATTAAATAACTTCTTTAGTCAAAATGGAAATGAAAATTGTACTTTTCTCTCTTGTGCCTTTACTATGCAAGAATTTACTATTGCAATTAGGTCTAGAAAAGACACTGCACCCGGATTAGACGATATTCCTTATAAACTTATTAAGAACATGCACATAGATGCACAAAGAACCCTGTTAGACATTTTTAACTTGTTATGGGAAACTCAGACTATACCAGATTCTTGGAAAACACAATGTGTCATACCAATTTTAAAATTAAATAAACCAAGTGACGACTGCAATTCTTACAGACCAATCTCTTTGTCTTCATGTGTGGGAAAAATATTTGAATTTATGCTTAAAACGAGACTTGATCATTTTGTAGAATCAAAGAGAATCTTACCTGACCAACAATTCGGTTTTAGGAAAGGTCGCAGCGCCACTGAGAGTTTCACTTCTCTCATATCAGACATAAAGAATTCATTTCATAGCCAATCGGTCACTGTTTGTGCATTCTTGGATGTGCAAGGTGCTTTTGATAATGTTGATCCATCCATATTGGTAAGCATCTTGTCAGAGATTGGTATACCAGGCTGTGTCTGTAAATGGATATTTAAATTCTTGTACAATAGAACAATGTATGTAAAGTTTAATAATATTTTACACGGACCAGGTCAAGTCTTTAAAGGAACTATGCAAGGAGCCACTATATCTCCTTTGCTATACAACATTTATACATGTCAAATTAATAATTATCTGACACATAGGGGTGTTCAATTTCTGCAATTTGCAGATGACTTATTAATATATTCTGTACATAAAGATGTAAATATAGCTGTAAATAATCTGAACCAAGCTCTTGTACAGATAAACAACTATTATTCTAATAAACTTAAATTAGACATTAGCCCTAGTAAGAGTGGAGCAATGGTATTTTCAAAGAAAAATACTGCTAGTGACAACTTTGTAACATATAATAATAACCCCTTACCCTGGTTAAATGAAAAGAAATTCCTTGGTATATTGCTAGATCAAAGGCTAACATTTGAAAGTCATATAAATTATATCATTAAAAATGCATCTAAAGCACTGAATTTACTTCGGTCTCTGGCCGGAGTGCATTGGGGATCAGATCCCAAAATTCTGTCTATGTTGTACAAAAGTATCATGAGGAGTCACTTTGATTATAGTTGTATTGCTTACATGGATGCAAGCCTCGTATCATTAAGAAAACTAGATGTTATTCAGAATAAAGCACTCAGAATTATTACTGGAGCTATGTGTTCAACACCAATTAATGCTATGCAATGCGAGGCCTGCATTCTTCCACTACATTTCAGACGTTTGCAACTAGCTGAGAGATTTTGTTTAAAACTTATTGCTCAGAACAATAGATGTGTCTTAGACCACATTGTGCCACACCAAGCAATTGATATCTTACACCACTCAGTTGGCCCATATGCAAATATTACACAAATATTAAATGGTAACACTCCAACTCTGCTACGAATTATAATTCATCTAAATAGTATATCTGTAAATATGCATAAAGAAAGTTTATGGCCTCTATATAAGACTGATTTCAAGATACTCTTAGAAAATGATTTTATACAGCAACATTCAATAACTAACCAAAACAGTCTGCTGGAATTTTTGGAGGATAAACATCTTTATTCATTGTATACTGATGGTTCTAAGTCAGGAAGTAGAGTAAGCTCAGCTTTTTATGATCCACAGTTAAAAAGAACAAAATGCTTTAAAATTGATGGTAATTGTAGTATTTTCACAGCTGAAGCTTATGCTATTTACCAAGCTCTTGTTCATGTGCAAGATATTAATGTCTCTGAGATTATTATATTATCTGACTCATTAAGTGTTCTATCAGCTCTGGAAGGTAACTGTTTCAGATATAGTGTAAATTATTTAGTGTATGAAATTAGGAATATTTTGTACAGTTTAGATGTTAGAGGTAAAAAGGTTAAGTTTTTATGGGTACCTTCGCACCGAGGTATCACAGGGAACGAAGTTGTTGATCGAGCCGCAAACATGGAACCCGACGAGGACCATTCCACCGACCTGAAGACGCCGTTTACTGATCTGCACGCACCTTTGAATGAACATCTGAAATCATTATGGTGCGATTATTGGAAAGAAACCAGCAAAGATAAAGGGAGCTGGTATGCAGATATTCAAGGAAGCCCGCCCGCCCAACCTTGGTATCACAAAAACAAGGAAGTTAACTGCCGTAAATATATAACCATTGTGAACCGAATGAGATTTGGACACTGTCAAACTCGCACTCACCTCCATAGACTCAATCTGGCTGAAGACGCTAAATGTTTACATTGTGGCACGGATAACGCTGACCTTTCTCACCATATCTTGAGTTGTCAAAAATTTGGCCTGCACAGATTAACTCTAATAACAGAACTCGAATCAATCTATGGAAATAATATTCCAACGCGCCTTCAAGAACTTCTTGCTGATCCAAGATCCTTCACACCACTTTGTAAATACATAGTGAATACGATTAATACCTTGTAAATAGTGAATAGTGAAAGTGTTAAAGTAACTTATAAACTAAACGAAAAGGCTCAAAAGGACTAGTATCCAGAGCCGTTAAACCTATTATAAAAAAAAAAAAAAAAAAGTCGTCTCGTGCGTGTTGTGTTCGAACGAAATTGTGTTTTCATAGAAATAGAGAGGATTTTTACGCCTTATAAATTAAATGGGACTTCAAAGTATCATAGAAATAATCAGATAAACCAAAAATTCTTTGGAATATTCAAAATTATCGATACAATTCGGGTATGTAATTGCAATGTTTATCAAACCAAATTCAACTGCACTGACGTGTACCTACTTGTAAAGAAACCAATTTCACGTTCTCCTGTAATTGATTTGATTCTAGGCGCTTAAGAATTTTATCATGGGGCCAACTAAACGGAGAAATTTAGCGGAAAAACAAGAATTACTAGAAAACGGTGACTCTCTCACACCTGTTGGCAAAAGCAACATAAAAGGCGATGAGTTCAATATTGCCGTTCTGTTATTCCTGTACACGCTTCAGGGTATACCCCTGGGCCTAGCCGGTGCTATTCCTATGTTACTGCAAAATCGGGGAATAACATACACCCAACAGGTAAACAAACATTTTAGTCAAATTCTAGGGTGGGGGACTAAAGCACATAAGTCAAATTGTCATTAAATTATTGTTCTATACAACATATAAGTAATTAAATAGCAGTTTGCTTAATTTTTGTAAACAAAACATGTATATCTTCTATTAATTATTTCATGACAGCTCTCTATCAATATAATAAAAGTGATACGGAATAATTTTATAATTGTAATTTATGTTTTGGTCTTGTGCTTTAGTCTGGCGACCCTAGAATTCATTTATCAAACAACTATTTTGTAATATTTTACTGCATTTATACTTTGTACAGTCTTAAATGTCAAAGTTTTGCTTGCAGGCAGAATTCAGCTTTGTTAACTGGCCATTTAGTGTCAAGTTGCTGTGGGCCCCAATTGTAGACGCTTTCTTCTGGCCAAAGTTTGGGCGAAGAAAAACATGGCTGGTGCCTGTGCAATACCTGCTTGGTATAGTCATGATACTCATGTCAACCGGCGTAACAGACTGGCTGGGCTCGGAGAGTGTGCCTCCTTCCATGACAGTACTGACTGTGACATTCTTGTCACTTAACTTTCTGGCAGCAACTCAAGATATTGCTGTTGATGGCTGGGCACTAACTATGTTGAAAAGGTATAGTTTAAAAGCTACAATAATATGTTTATGATGGTAAAATTAAAATACCAAACTTTATTCTACAATGAACATATTTTAGCGCACCAATATAAATTTTTTGGCAACATTCAGTAGATAATTTATTGTAAAGAGATAAATAAGGCTATATCACTACTACCCACCCAGATATTTTCATAGATTATTTTCTACATCTGCTTTCAGGTGTAATGTGGGCCACGCTTCAACATGTAACACAGTGGGTCAAACTGCGGGATTCTTCCTTGGCTATGTCATGTTCTTAGCCCTAGAATCACCCTACTTCTGCAACAAATACCTCCGTTCAGAGCCCCTTGAAGTGGGCATGGTAACCCTAGCTGGCTTCCTGTGGTTCTGGGGGTGGATTTTTATGATAACAACTACTCTCATTGCTATAATGAAGCATGAGGCTCCTGAGGCTAACAGCAAAGAGGCACACACTAAAGGAATGAGCGATATTGTCACAGCCTACAAACAACTCTACAGTATTGTAAAACTGCCAGCTGTACGCACACTAGCACTTGTTTTGTTTACTGCCAAAGTAAGTATACTTTCTTGAAACTGCATTTAAAACTGAAGATCAGTGCAAATTATTCATTCCATGTTGAAAAGTATTCATTTATAGGTTCCAACTACTTTTCACTTAATATGTGATGGGGGCTTTATTAACATGCTTTTATTTTCAGATTGGCTTTAGTGCCAGTGATGCTGTATCAGGTCTCAAGTTAGTTGAAGCAGGTGTTCCGAGAGAGGACCTAGCTCTCTTAGCAGTCCCATTAGTACCTGTACAAATTATTATGCCTTTGGTAAGTAGTTTATCCATGGGATATTTTAAAAGTAAAATAGAGGTTCCAACTATAACTTATGATCATTAAAATAAATGGTTGCTGTTAACTTTAAAATTGATAACCTTTTGTACACTGTCTTTGGGCAATTCAGAATTAATAATAATAATAATAATCAGTGACAGAAAGATCTTGACACAATGCCACTGAGCTATCAAGATGTGAGACTTTGGCTTTGGTGTGTTTTATCCTTTAGAACTTGTTCATGCACGCTTATTGAGTGACATAATTATATCGGAACACGAAGACACTTCGATTGTTTCTGCATTGTGGCGTGGCGGTGAAATTGTACTTGAATGTAAAATATGTTGAGCATTGAACTCAAATCTTCCAGGCTCTCAGCCATAATCACTATGTCATCGGCGGATCGAAGGTGAGTGATGTACTCGCCATTTATGTTGATGCCAGATCCTTCCCAGTCCAGAAGTTTCAATACGTCTTCAAGTGCAGCTGTAGTGTCGGAGATATTACATCTCCCTGTCTCACTCCGCGCTGCTAATGAATAGGATTCGAATTCTGATCCTGCAGTCGGACTGACATTGTGGCGTTTTTGTACAAACACTTCAGCACTTCGATATAGCGATAGTCAATTTGGCACCGCTGAAGAGATTCATGTACCGCCCATGTCTCGATCGTAGATTTGAGTTCAATGCTCGATGACCTGAACGGAGCTTCTAACAGAGGTCTTACAATGAACATGGACAAGAGTAAGATAATGTCGATCTCCCATGTATCACCCACTCCTATCAACGTTGGCGGCTTTGACCTGGAAGTTATCGACCACTATGTATACCTGGGACACGGTCCAGTTACGTAAGCCCAACTTCGAAAGAGGTCACTTGTCGAATCCAACTCGGATGGGCAGCGTTCGGGAAACCAAAACACATTTTCGCGTCCAAAATACCTGTGTTTCAAGAAGATTTATAACCAAGGTGTGTTGTGATGACTTGTGGATGTGAGACCTGCTTGCTGACTATGGGCCTCATAAGAAGGCTCAAGGTCGCCCAACGAGCAATGGAGAGAGCTATGTTAGGAGTTTCACTGCGTGATCGAATCAGGAATGAGGAGATCCGCAGAAGAACCCGAGTTACTGATATAGCTCGAAGAATTGCTCAGTTGACGTGGCAGTGGGCGGGGTACATAGCTCTCAGAACTGATGGCCGTTGGAGCGAAAATGTTCTGACGTGGCGACCGCGGACCGGACGACGTAGCGTGGGCAGGCCCCCCACCAGATAGTTTGATGACCTGGTTACGGTGGCGGGGAGTCGCTGGATGTTGGCGTCACAAGACCGGAGAGCTTGAAAAACCATGAGGGAGGCCAATGTCCTACAGTGGGCGTCAAATGGCTGATGATGATGATGTAAAATATGTAAAACCAAATTTTCTCTTCCAGATCCTAGCAAAGCACACGACAGGTCCCGAGCCGCTGTCCCTGTGGCTGCGAGCGTTCCCGCTCCGACTGCTCGTGGGCCCGATCGCCGCGGCGCTTGTAGCAGTGACGCCCAGCCTGCTGGGAGACTCCGGACCGTCCTACTCCTACCTGTTCATACTGATGAGCTTATACATCTTCCATCAGGTAATTTGTTGACTAGAATTGTACTATTACATTCACGTGCTGTTGTCCTGTGGTATGGTGTGTCTGCCTCGTTGGTCTAGCTGTTAACACGCTTGATTACCAAAACAGAGGTTGTGGATTTGATTCCCGCTGGAGGCCCCCATACTTGATTGCACAAATGGCCTCAGTCTCGGTGTATTTCCGTGTTTGTGATGTCCTTGTCTGGTTAAAATAGCACAGGGTATCCTAGATTGGGACCAAAACAAGTGATTGTGTTGTGTGGTACCCAAGAAAGAGCTACGATGATCTTCACAAGATCGCGCAAGCCTTCCTATCTTTAGCAGCTGCTCTAACTTCGCTCCAAGTCGGTCTGGCAGCATGTAGCTCGCTGTCTACTGTAAAAAAATTATCGCATTGCAAATGTTGCAAGTACAGTGAATTCCACGTTTACGATTTCCCATTCTGCTCTTCTAAGTTGTTGTTTTGGTAGAACTGAGAACCTAGACACCCTTTTCAATAGAATAGACGCTATTGATACAAAAAATATGCCATGAAAGCGGCCCTTTCACCTATCTAGTGTAAGCAGGAGTTGCCAATAGAGTTCACCAGACGCTGTGTAAATCGTCTAACGTAAATATAAAAGTCTTATAATTATTTACACCAAAACACATTAGCACAAACAATAACGACAATTCAATTTCGCTTTTCAGACCTGCCTCTACTCGATGTTTGTTGCGGTGATGGCGTTCTTCGCCAAGGTGTCCGACCCTGCGGTGGGCGGGACTTACATGACTCTCCTAAACACTGTGTCCAATCTTGGCACTAACTGGCCCAACACACTCTCGCTATGGGCCATCGACCATCTTACCTACAAGTCGTGCTCCCTTACTGAACAGCTGGACAACACATGTGCCTCGCAGGAAGAGGTTGATGTGAGTAGCTGTTAGCCTTCTATGTCTGACTCAATAAGTGATTGATCAGTTCATCCAATTGCTAGTGCAGCAGTTCACCTATCTAGTGTAGGAGTTCGCTCCTGAACACTGTGTCCTACCTTGGCACTAACTGGCCCAACACACTCGCTATGGGCCATCTACCAGCTCACCTGCGAGTCGTGCTCCCTGGGCAACAATTGCGCCTCTCGGGAATAGATTTATGTTTATCTTAAGCTATCTTCGTCTGACTCAATAAGTGATTGACGCTGCGGCGCTGGTAGCGTGGCGCTGTGGCGTAGGCGAGAAAAATAAATTGTATCCCTAATTTAGGTGTAGGGGAGGTACTTTCAGCTCTCTATCACTTGTCTCTGTGCTAAGCCGGGGACAGACGGACGGATGATATGGCGAAACTGTAAGAGTTCCTTGTGGACTTCGGAATCCTAAAAAGGACCTTTTTATGGCAATAAAAAGTTTTTTCTTTTGTCTTCCACCGGCACAGCTGTGCAAGGGCGCCGGCGGCACGTGCGTGACGCGCCTCGATGGCTTCTACATCGAGTCTGCCATCTGCCTCGTGGCCGGCTTCCTTTGGCTGCAGTGGGGGCGGCCCACCATCCACCGCCTTCAGCGGCTACCCGGCTCCGCTTGGCAGATCGCCCGGGGGAGGTAAGGCTCGATTTACATTGCCGCGGACGGGAAGGGAAGCGAAGCTATTGCCGGGGCCAAGATTTACTTAGCGGTTTGATCTCCTGCGTATCGTCCAAGTCAGATTTACAAACTAAGCAGGCGAAGGTTTGCTGGAAGGGGATGCTTCTTGCATTAAGTACGCCAGTGTGTTTTTGCTTTTCTATTTAGTGCAATGAAGTATTGAAATAAATAGTAATAAAATCGGATAGCGTGTGTTACCGATAATGAAGCCCTTAGTAACTGGCGTAGTTAAGCCTGCGACCGTCTAGTCTAGATTTTGAAACAGAGGCGCAGCGGGATGTACGACATACTCGGCAAACGATGGGCATTTCCCTTCCTTTCCCTTTTCTTCGCTTAACATGTACTGACCCTAAGCGTGGCGTGCCGCGTGCCCGGTAGAGTACATTTCTTATTCAAGTTGGGTGTGTACGCGATTTGTGAATATTTCTTCGATCTTTTTTGTAAGGATTGATAAATGTGGCAAATTATTTTAGGCGGTCTCCATACGAAAATGAACACCTGAACTCTGCTGATTAATCTGTAAATTCAACTGACTGAAGCAAACACAATACTGAGTTATCATTCATTCATTGAATCAATACACCATATAAGTCTAATTTTGAAATAATTACGGACCAGTCGATAGTCTTCGTGCATTAACTTTTGTATGGAACCAGTCCACCTCAAACAAATTATAATATGTACTGGAAACCCACTCTTTTTTTAAGGTGTTCAATACATTTAACATTTAATCTAGAACCAGAAATCTTCATTCAGCATTCTCATCTAAATCAATGTATTTATTTTGTTTTTATTTAATATTGTAAGTATATAAGGCATTTTTAATATTGGTGTGTGAAAGTTGGCTTCAACAATAATGATGCTTATTTCTAATTTTACGCACAGATCTGTGTTGTGGTACTAAGATCTGGTTTTGATCGCGCCTGTCTATCAATACAGATACCACCTGAGGTAGACATAGTCTACTAGGTATATCCGTTAAATTCTTTGTGCGATTTTGTAATGGATACTTGTGCTCTGGAGGCCGAGTAATAAAGTATGTAACATTAAAGACCTCATGTTGGCCTAATGTTACAAAGATGACGCCATCTTGATAAGTATTGTTTGACTGATTGACAACGCCCAGTTGTGAAACATAATCTACTTTGTTGCTACTGGATGATGGACTAGATTTTGTGAATTAGACTAGTTAACACAAGTTGTGATAGAAAAAGTATGATTTAATTTTACTAAAACGTCTATTTTTATGCGCGTCTCGTATTGTAGTACAAATTAACTGTATATTATAAGTATAATTTACTCTTTGTATTAATATACTTTAGTTTCGGAAATAAAACAGGGAAGAAAACACCAAACGCTGCTCTTATATTTCCTTTATGTACACATCAACGATTCGTTATATTCTATAACAATTTCATACTTTTATACACAATAATCATAATATTATCTATTGCGTCTAAGACAGGATACATTTTCAAGCTAAGAAGTGTTTCGTATATGCAATAAAAAAATAATACTTAGGTGTATTGCATCAGGCGTGATTACGCCTGTATTCTGGAGACCAGAGATAATACTGTAAAATGAATCTGTATAGTCTTCTTGGAAGATCATTGATTTGTGCTCGTAATAAATGAGAAGAACGTAGATGTATATATATATATATATATATATATATATATATATATATATATATATATATATATATATAAGAAATAAATATGTGCTCAATGATATAAATATTCATTCCTATGTATTTAACCTATCATATATCTATATCTAAGGAGTCTTTGGTGTAAACAAGTCACAAAACAACATCGTGCATCATTACGGATTTCATAAAGAGTATAAGTAACTCAAGGGCTATATTACTGAAAACATTGGTACTTACATTTAGAATATTTGTTTAATAAACTTCTATACGTGCGTTACAAAAAACTTTTCGATCAATTACTTATGTGTCGCTTAGCGAACAATACCCCAAGAGTCGAAAATATTTTGAAAACCATGAAATGCCTGTAAAACTGTTTTTTTTTTAACTAAATTTATATTCTTTTGTGTCTAAGAAGTCGGGTACAAAGTAATTAAAGAGTTACATTAAGCGATGTTGGTTTTAAAATATCTGTTGTTTGCTAATACCGAATACAGACTTTAATCGATGAGTGGTCCACAGTCCAAATCGTAAAACTTTATTTGATTTATGTGTACCTATAAAAATCTTTAGGTTGATTGCAGTAAAATTTAAACATATTCAAAAGTTACAACTGACCAAATTCGTTCGACTCGCGAATTATTATTAGCTAAGGGAATTCTATATCTTTTATCAGACCATCAATTATCTAGGTATTTCCTTCATTTTCCCGAAGGTCATCTGCTTGTTACAAATTTATTTAAGCACAATGGCACGTCTTTAAGTGTAAATACGTATGTAATTAAAGTCTTATTTGAATATAATTTGCTGTATCTACTTGCTGAAATGTTGAAATATTTAATTTATACATTGTTAATTACATTCCTTTCACCTGTTTAAGATATTTAGGTGGTGAATTATTTATTACACTTTAGTTTAATTGACCGTGTTTTACTTTATGTTGGAGTTTATTGATTGAGTTAAAAATAAAGTTGACTTGGAATTCACATTTAGTTGTTTTTGTGCATTCTAATCCAGTAAAGAGCACCTAGTTAAGTTGCCAAGCACTTTCAGTTATCTATCATCATCATTCAGCCACAAGAAGTCCACTGCTGGCCTCCTCCATGGATTTCCAAAAAGACCGGTTGGAAGCGGCTTGCATCCAGCGTCAGTTTCCTTTCAGTTAACAAAAATATAATTGCAAACGTAAATACTTTAAAGCACAAATAAAGCATAACACAGCTAGCTGTTATTTTGTGCGTCATGTGTACGGCGCAGATATATGGCACAGCGGTTATTCATAATTTTTGCATCATAATGTACTAGAAACAGACTGCGATTTGATCAGTCATCAGCTATTCTCAATGCACCCACCCCATTTACAACGATTTTCGGATTCGGTTCGTTAGCGTTTTTAGCACTAAAACGGCATGTTTTCAGTTTTGATCCCACTTTTCGAATGTTGCTTTCTTACCGCCAACGTTCAGTATGTTATGTCAACTAAACCAGACGCCTAACGACGTAGAACAATTCTGGTAGGTACCTACATATTAAACAAGTTAACGTTTGGCAGTTGACAATATTTTGCAAAGAAAATAAAGTGACTTTTTAACACTTTATTTTCTTTAGAACGCAGCCCAGTCCACTTATTCGTCGATGGTTAGCCATAGATTTTTAAAACAAAGAGGCTCCTTCTTGTCTGAGGCTTTCGCAAAACGATATTTTCCGAATTGCCATACACCCTGCGACGTAACTCTCACCAAGGAGGTTCGCTTAAAATCACGGTTCCCTCCGCGCGAGTTCATCGTCGCATATGATGGGCTTGCGGTCGTCGCTCTTACTGCCTTTGCCCATCCGGCCGACCCGCCTGGCCAGGGCGCTGGTCTTGTCGACCGCCCCCCAGCCGCCCTGGCCGCCCCCGCTGCCCGACCGGGACAGGAGGCCCGTTACGCCCTCGCCCAGCTTGCTGTGGTGGATGCCGTAGAGGAAGTAAAGCAGGAGTCCTGGAGGAGGGGAGTTTATTGACTGGTAAATAATTAATCTGAGCACCGTTACTTGCAAGTGTATTGTGTATCAAAATGAATTTGCGGAAGAGACAAACACGCATCGAATCTTAGTAGTGGATGATAAGATAAGGTAGATGGACCTACAAACAAAGCCGGTGGTTGTCGAATTCTCTTAATAATGGGAATCCGAATACGAACCTTGTATAAATCAGATGTACATTTGGATTTAATAATTGAATGAGAATAACAAAAATTTAAAGTGGTATTTGTGGAAATGTTCCTTCAGGCATTCGTTTGATGACCTGGGCCTAGATTCTGTTAATACATTGTACTAACATGACAACTGCATGAACATGGCGATTTCATTTCATGGCTGCTTTAAGTCTACGCGGGCACACCCATCAAACCTTCTAGGCGTCAATGGTACAAAAAAACACGTCACGTGACCCGACAGTGTACCTGTCATTATACTACAATGCACTAACAGAATCGAGGCCCAGATGATACGTCATCATCAGTGATGGTGGATCATATTTAAAGGGTCGTTGTCCACTCTTTGAGAGGTTTAAGGAAACTTGTGTTTCCTTGTGATGTTTTCCTTAACCGTAGTGGTATTGCTACTAAGGATTCAACGTAACGTAGAAAACAAATCATCGGTACCTGCCGGTATTCGAACCCAGAACATACAATGCTAAGTTATATGATGTAGTATAGTGAGGTGCCCGCGTGTAGGCTTTTAGAATTAAAATACTACCGTTGGCGAGTGATATTGCTACTATAAATTCAACGTAGGTAACATAGTAAATAATTGTTTTTAATAATAATTTCGTCAAGGGTGCGGTAAAAATAAGAATAAACAGTAGCGCGGTCAATAATGTATAATGTTACGCCCTACCGAAGGTCATCCAGATCGCGAAGCGCGCCCACGTGAGCGCGTTGAGGTTGGCCATCAGCTCGACGTTCATCAGCACGCTAACGGCGGGCAGCAGCGGCACCCACGGCACGCGGAACGGGAGCCGCTTGGGGCTCTGCTGGTGCGCCCAGATTATCACCAAGCCTGGAAGTTGGAAGCTCCGCGTTAAGGATGAAACACACTGCATAAATACTACTGCAGTAAATGACGTACGTCTGGGCCGCCACCGCGTTGGTGTGTTTCATCCTCTTGATTGCGGTTTTCCTGTTGTGTACTGTCATTCCTAGAGGTGTGCTACTCTTTCTTAAATCGGACAGAATCCTTAGGGAAACCATCACAACGAAATCAAGTTGAATCTTTCGCTTGGGAAATTGAGATACTAAGCAGAAAGTGCGGGGTTGCCTCTAAAATACGCAATTCCTGAAATACGTCATTAGAGTTTCTGCAATGGGCTTTTTTCTTAGATTGATAAGAACAATATAAACTCACGCCTGTATCCCAGAGGGGTAGGCAAAGACCAGAGACTGCCACTTGCCACGATCTTGACAGATCTCTTTCGCTTCATCAACATTCATTAGTCGTTGCATGCACGCACGCCGGTATCGGGTACTTTTTATCTTGCCCTGATAATATTGATCCCTAATATTTTCCGAAATATCAGGATTTACATGATTTTATGAAATTCGTAGGTAAATTCTATTTAACACCAACCTTCAAGAATTATCTATCAAACAGCGCCACTTAAAATGAAATGAAAGAGAATTGAAAATATTTCATGTTTTCAGTTCTCTTTTGTTAATTTAGGTACTTGAATTGAATAAAACCAATTAAAAAGCCGCAGAACAAAGATTTTTGTAAATGACAAACTGTAATGACGTGTTTCTGGTTTTCCATTTACGTATAGAGGTAACCTAGTATTATTTATTGTTCAAAAATACACAAACCTTTCAAAATAGTACATAATTTATTGTCTCTTGGACAATTGATAGAAACAGAGCCGGGTTTGACTTGCTAATTCGAGACTTAAGTCTCGATTGTTCTAGAGGTGTTGTGTGGAAGTCATTATTACCTCACGTGCCCACCGCGGATTGGCAGTTTCAAGCGCTGAGGTATGGGAACACCTCAGACACTCAGGGTTTCCTCACGATGTTTTCCTTCGCCGTAAGCGAGTGGTACTGCTGCTATAACTTCAGAAATGTACCTACGTAGAAAACAAAGTACACGCCGGGATTTAAACCTACGCCCTCCCGAATGAGAAGCCGGCGTTCTACAGCTACGCTACCACCGTTCTATATATTTCATTAATTAAGTAAAACCGAGTGTACCTAAGTCACACTGCCTAAGTCACACTATTACTCACGAAGGATTAACCCAAGAATCATTATAATAATCATTTATGTGATCCCCAAAATCCCAACTGAGTCAGTGTTGGTAACCGCAACATAAAATAAGCTGGTAATGGCGTACACGGAAAAGGGAGACCTATTGCGAACCTTAGTCACGTGGAGCTACGAGCGAAGGTATGTATACTCACAGGCCACGATAATGCAGGTAAGCACGAAGTCGGGCAGCAGCGCCCACAGACCAGCCGGTTCGGCTAAGAAATGGTTGTGAGCGCACAGCGCTGCAGCGGCGATGGTGAAGACGTAAACGCAAGTCGTGACCGCAGCCCCGGGCGCTCTGCCCCCTGCCAGGGGCTCCAGCCACGCGTATTGCGCGCGCAGACGGCCCACCGTTAGCGCTTCGAACATCTGGAATAGTTACATCAGGAAATTGAATTCAAGCACTGTAAGTTTATTATACGGATGCCCATATACCTACGTATGAAATTGGGGTGTTTTAAAAACTTTTACAATGCGAAAAGCTTAAACTTGTTACATTTTAAGGCAGCAGGCGGTAATTTTTTGGGTAATTTTAGTTTGCAAAAGTTTCCCCATTTTCAGAAGAATATGAGAATTTTTTGCACCCTGTATATTGGTTTTACTCTATGTATGGTAATGCTATGGGGCATGGTAGGTCAACAGGAAAAAAAACTGCACTCGTCAACAATATGAAGAAAGGGGAAATATAGTTTTTAAACTTGAATGGAATCCGAAGTATCGTCTAAAGTCGTTAAAAATTGTACGAGATATAAAACAAATTGCATTATTACCTCAGAAGAAGAAGATGCTTCCGTAGCCGGGGTGCCAGTAGCGGAGCTGTCTTCCCGATCACACGGCGAGTCCAGTTGCGGGGCTCCAAAGCATTTGTCGTCTACGACCGGCGCGGGCCTGTACCGCAGAATAATCACCGCCGCACTCACGATGGTATAAGCGAGCAATGTCCCGATAGACATGAATTCTACCAGCTTGTCCAAATCGAAGAGCAAGGCTATCACAGCCGAAGAAAAACCGGATATGATTAAGTTTGAAATAGGGATCTGAGACCTGTTGGTCACATCACTAAGAAAACCAAACAAGAGGCCATCTGCTGACATCGCGTAAAGACAACGTGGTAATGAAAATAGAGAACCTAAAAGTGTTGTCGTCATGCCACAAACGGCTCCGACCGCCACGGCATATTTGGCCCAATCGGCGTGGACCATACCCAAAGCTTCCGGCAGAGCAGCCTCAGGTTTAATCTCATAATAGGGAACCATAAGGGTAAGAGCTATCGCGACCAAAATATAAGCGAAAGCAACTACGCTCATAGACAGAACAGTCGCAATCGGAATAGACCGTGAGGGATCTTTCGCCTCTTCGCTGGAAGCTGATATACTGTCGAAGCCCACGAAGGCATAAAAGCATGACGCTGCACCGGTCAAAACCCCACTGAATCCAAACGGCATGAACCCTCCAGACCAGTTGCCGATGTCAGCATAATAAAATCCCAAGAAGATGACTAAAGAAATCACGAGAAGATTCAAGATAGTGAGGCCATTATTTATGTAAGCCGAAGTCTTCACTCCCACGGCAAGGATCAGCGAAGCCACTATGCAGATGAGAAAAGCTAACACGTCAGGATGCTTGCTGAGCAAAGTCTCGTGAAGTTCGCCGGTGACTGAGATTGTCGCGTTGCTTATCGCCCCGTCTAGCATCGCGTCCAAATAACCTGACCATGCTCGCGCGACTGAAGCAGCTCCTGCAAAGATATAACCAAATTTACCAATGCAACTCAACCTGCCTAACAGCCTAACGGCCGTCTCAGCCGTAGAACAGAAGTTTGAAGATGGCGATACTTATGATGATTTTGAAAATATACATACATTGTTGGATAACAAGCACTAAGTAGTTGACAGACGTGATAGATTTATTGATAAGTTTTTTTTTTTATAATACAATAAAGATTTTATCAATTCGAAACCTCAGACTGAAATCGGCCAAACTTGACAGAACTAAGCTAAGTTAGAAGTTAAACAGATACCTACCGAGATGGAATACCTACTTATTAAAATATAAGATAAGAATACCTAGTACCTATATTGTACACCGGAAAAAAAACAAACAAAAAATAAATATATGAATTTAGCAGAGGGAACGGAGGGAGGTAACGATGCCTTTGCAACATAAAACATGTAGCACAGCATAACTTTTGGACAACCTCTAGGTAGTTTGCTTACCGAGCATGTACTCTAGAACGATGTTCCATCCGATTATGAACGCCCAGAACTCGCCAATGCTGACGTAAGTGTAGGCGTATGCACTGCCAGCCCGGGGTATCCTGGTGCCGAACTCGGCATAGCATAACGCGGCCAGCGTCGAGGTGATGCCAGCTAAGAGAAAGCTGAGAGCAGTGGCCGGGCCAGCCTTGTCTTTGGCCACGGTGCCGATCAGAACGTAGATGCCAGCTCCTACCATGTGCCCCACGCCTGGAGAAAGTATAATTTGTTGCACTCACTCAACATTAACAGGATCCAGGTAATCGTTAGATTCGTGGGAAGCTTCGCGTTATATAAGTAATTGTGAAATGCCTTCATTGCAGGAATATTTTAACTTTGTCGCGATACCGACCAAGTACTACAATTATAAGTATAGCCCAGTCATAATATACTTAGTACATTGACATTCAGCAAACAGAATGTGAATTCTTTACGTTGAAATAAATTATTGATTTCTGATTTTCTTAAAAATATTTACTGTTTTAAGAATAGTTACAGAACACACAAATACAATGCATAAAACATTTTTTTGTAACCCAGAGTTATAACTTACTGAAAAGTAGTAGATTATTATCATTCCCTATCTACCTAGTCTTCGACAGAATAGAAAAAATCTCTGTTTACCCCTTTGGGCTCAGGATCATCCACTTATGTATGTCATTAGATGCAGAGATAAGAGCGAACAGGATAAGGTCACTCACCTAGGAGTGTGATGTCGAAGGTCGTAAGGCATCTGTTCAGCGGAGTGTCCAGAGTATCTCCGTACAGCGGTTTGCGCCTGTTCATCTTGTGGCAGAAGCCCGAGAGGACGTGCCCCAGTATCTTATGCCGTGCGCCCGGCATCGTGGACCTGGCTTTGGAAGATGTGCAGAAGCAAGAAAAAGTATTATTAAAACTAAGTGTTTTTGTTCCTTGTGCAACAGACTGTATGCACAATATCACAAAAGAAAACTCCACTAAAATAAAACAACGGTTATACTTCAGTGCGAAAAATAAAAAGTCGATAAAAAGAAATAGAGTAAAGCAGAAACTCACCTAGTATTTTACTTCCTATCCAATAGGTACCTACTGCTCTTTTTTCCAGTTACATTTTCTGATGCGCGCGCAACAGATCGATTGGGTACTCCACAAGTTTACAAATAGGTGTAGCTCTACATTTGTATACAGACGGTGTTTACTACGGCCTGTGCATACCTACACACGACTGTTGTGTGAGTAGAAGGGTGCGTTTGAGGCAGATCGTCTAATTTGCATGGTATTTCTGCAATTAAATTCCATCTATAGTTTAATATTTTTGAGGTAGATATGTCTAGACTCTACATTATCCTGTAGATTTCGCACGTAGGTATATAATTGGCACAAGGGCGTCGCCAAGGGGGGGCAGGGAGGGGCAGTTGCCCCCCCCCTAGAGATTCTAAAAAAGTTGCCAAATATAATGCAACCAAAGTCTTAAGTCTTTGAATTAATTTGCTTGAAGTTCAAGCCTTGAACAATCATTCCCGTACGTCGAAACTCGAATGAATTTACCAATTCCACTCCTAATATTCCGTACGCTCAATTACGCTCTGCTCTACTCTGTCGTTGAAGCGGGAGAGGGGGAGTGAGGAAGCAACATGTAACCGCGCAGCGCTCGCGCCCCCCGCACAGCCGCCTTTGTTTTAGCGTCTGTCATTCTGTCAGCTCGTGCTCGTGTAGCTTTACACATTGGACTCTGTAGGGTATTGTCACAGAATATATATGTATATAGTACTAAGATACTGTTGTAATTACAATCGCTGTAGATGTAAGGCTCGTAGTACAAGTGAAAAGCTTCCTGTGCTGTCGACTTTACCTACAATTCATACTTACTTTTCTCATTCATAGAGAATGAGAAAAGTATGAATTGTAGTAGGTAAAGTCAACTTGCCCCCCCCTGCGCCATCGGCTGGCGACGCCCTTGAATTGGCAGAACATTGGAACACTCTTTTTATAAAGCCTGTAAGGGTTATAGAGGTACTCAGGAATATTATTCCACAAGTAGCCTTGTTCTAACTCATTCTAAGGCTACAAAAATATGTATATCTAAAACATAACATAAACACACGCTTGTATCCCAGAGGGGTAGGCGGAGACCATGGTCAGCTACTTGCTACGATCCTGACAGATCTACATATCTACCGTGTAATAAGGTACTAAAAACTTAGGCTGAAGTTTATAAAGCAAACCAAAAAGTTTCTAACACTTTTTTTTATTTAAACTACACTAATTGCTGTATACTTAATGTAGACAAATAAAAATCTACACATTCAGTAAGTATTACTTTTTGTACATAATAAATACAAATTAAATATGGGCTACAATTAAATTAATAACATATATTTATACTAGATGTGCTTATCGTTTTTAATGCACTTAAGTAGGTAATTAACTATGCTTCACAAAATTATAATAATGTTGCATAATTTCTCAATTGAATCATTTAGGCCCTATATAATTAGCGGCCGATAAAACATGCTGAAGTTTTAAACAGCATAAACATCAAATAATACTGCTAAGACTATGGCAATAAACGTTAAATTATTTTGTGGCTTGAATCATACTGTCGCATAAAAGAAGTAAAAGTATATTATTATACATTTTTGTTTAAACAATTATAAATATTATCGTAATAAAATTTACTCCAATGGCACCGATAACTAACCATCAATATCCTGTCACCATAATAATATAACATTACTTTATTTGGAAACAATAAAGTTCTTAAAAACAATTATGAAGTAGATACACGTATTTTCACATAGTAATATAACAATGAAATATATAGGTATAGTTTTGTATTGTAAAGGCATTAAAGTATCACCTTATTACCCCAGTATCATTGCACCAAATTAGATATTTTAATTATAATATAAGTATTATCTGAGTTTTGAACTTTATATACAAGTTAATCAAATAATGTATGTATATTATTTATTATTCATGGTTAGGAAAACCACGACGGAGGCCTGTGTCCTGCAGTGGGCGTCGAGTGGCTGATGATGATATTATGGCACCTTTTTGAAAAGGCTACCTAATAAGTATTCAAATTCAAAAATCCTTACATTTATGTATTTGATACATAGGTACACGGTCATACTTTGTATTAAATATAAATACTTTTTATTCATAATAATATATTTCAAGAATTATATCATAACATTTTACCAAATATGCTTTAAATTAGGTACAAATCATTTGTGTAGTTATGACCAATATCATCGCACTTTGGTAACACAAACGTAAAAAATATGAAGGTATTCGGATAAATGATATGTTTTATGTTTCAGTCTTGAGAAATGTCATAATAAAAGCATACATAATAAAGTTATAGTATTGAGACAAAAATATTAAATTTTTTTAGTATGCATCGCCAATAAATTTTCACATCAATTGTAAAATATGCTAACATAGGTAGCTAAATAAAAAAATTTGGCCAGCTTACTGAATAGCAAAAAGTATTTGGACACATGGTCTGAGGTTTTAAAATGCATCGCATAGGTACTTATAATAACAACAGTTATTTTAAAAAGTTAATTTGAAAATATACATCAACATTTTTATTAATTCCTAATATGAATGAATCACTTAAAAATAACTATTTTGTGCAAATATTCAATGGCCACGACAATTTAACAGTCAAATTTAAAAAAGTTACACCATAATTTTATTACTTTAATCAAGAAAGTATTTAAATTTGTTGAATGGTCCCAATATTTGCAGTTTATAATAATTATTACAAAAAAAAAACAGTAATAATTGTATTTGACTAGAATGTATAAAAGAGCACACTTAGATCTATTGTAATCATTTTAAAATGTAATTTTACAGTAGGTACCTATTTGTAGTTAGTTAAAGCATTATATTGAGAGCAAAAATATTTTTAAATAATATAAAAATTGTAAGTACTCAATGACCTAATATAAATGCCAAACTTATGAAATAATTATAATATTATTAAGCATTAAAAAAATAAAGAAAATAAATTAGTTAAGTACTATATTAAATTCGACCAGTAAGTACACAATTACTGTACCTAGGTTATTTACTATCTTTTTTTTAATTAGTCACCATGATTACTAAAACATTATTTTATTTTACTTATTCTTACTCTTTCATCAACATGAAGTACCTATGTAAATGAAACAACATAGTTGTTACGAAACGTACTATCCAGTACTTACAAAATGTTTCATATTCGTGATTTTAGTAAGTCATTTGAAAAATATGATTTTATCCAATAATCAATAGATTTTACAATAATTCCAACAATATTATGGATCCGCCTTAGCACCTTTCCTGTAAAAAACGCCATATCTATCACATTATTCAATTGCACATCCGAACTGAAGATTATGCATAGAAAAAACATCAATCTTAAAAATGTTCTTGAAATAATTATCTTAATGTTATTCGTAAAGATTGCAAACACTTACTACCCTACAATGACGTCAGAAATGAGTAGGTACATAGTTGCAATTAGCAGTATGAGTGTGAGTAGGTCCATACCTACGATATCACTGGGATGGTCACATTCTATCACTGGGATGATCACATCCCCATCGTAAAACTTTCGCACTTATCCTAAGTTTCCCAAAAACTTGACACTGGCGTAGGCACAAACCGTGCACAGCAACAATAAAAACACCTTTCACACTCTGTTTAAGCTTAGGCCAAACCCAAAGCGATTGCGAGGCGGGAGCGGGAGCGTCAGCAGCACGCTACCAACGAACTTACGGCGCCATTCACACCCACTCGACCAAAGTTACGAAGTCGCAAGGTGTACAGGGTACGAAGGCGCCGTTTTATAAAGCAACAATTAGTAACAAAGTTACAAAGTAGTCACATTGTAATCCTGAAATGACTGCCGCTATATGAAACGGGGCCCTGTCTGTTGCGTTGTAGACCCTCCCGCATCGCAGTCGCCTTGGTTTTGCCGTAGCTTATCAAATATTTATGTATTCAACTTTAGTCAGGTAGCCTATGAGTATAAAAATGCCTGCACTGAAGAGAACCCCTGCGCTCTCGTTCATAGAGTCACCACTATCCTCCCGTGCCATTAAAATACTGAGCATGCTTCGTGTATGGAGCGGCTAAGTGGTAGGGCGGAGGCTGGCGTCCGTACACGGGCTCCGAGGCATGAGACATGTTACTCGGGCTGTGCTGATGCCCGACCACACTCGGCGGGTTCGAAGACGCAGGAATCGCGCCGTACAAGTCATACATATTTTGACTAGTGGGAGAATGAACATGGCTGTAACTCCCGTCGTCTGATACCAACGGGGTGTTCGTCATACGGTACGGATTGGTTAAATTCGTGTGCCCTGTAGGAGAATACAGTTCTGGTGACTGCGACTGGACGTATGTGGGACTCGAGGCTATGCTGTATAAGTTAGAGTTGGGCGTCGGAGCGTGATGGATGGACCCAGAGTAATGGCTGTCGACATCAGATCCTGGATACATGTTATAAGAGCTTAGATTTGGCATCGTTGACGAACCACTCACAGCTTGGCTGACAGTGTGTACTCTGGGGCTCGGTATATCGCGACCTCCATGCGCGTGGTAGTTGTATGCGTCAAAATTTCGTTTGCCATACAATTTCTCTTTTGCACGGACGTAAGCGTCGCTGTTGTACACGCTTTCGTGATAATTACCATCAGGCACTGTGTGACTATGGCACATGAGTGGCATTGGCTCACCTCTAGGGAGCATGTGTTCATAGGTAGGTCTGTTATCAATCAGAGGCATGTGACTGTAAGGAGTTTCTTCAAAGTGTGGTGTGTGTACAGATCCGTTATTGGATCTTCTGTCTTGGGAGCTTATGCTTAGTCTCTGAATTCTACTCTGTGCTTCATTCAGGCTGCTTCGATAACCGTCACTGGGCTGCGAGCAATTCTCGCGCTCTGCACTTCTTGGGTAAGAGTTGTGTGGAGCAGGAGCACTGGTTTTATGAATATCCTGTCTAGAAGAGTATGAGTCATTATGCCGAGAACTATAAAACCCTTGCCCACCCAAGCTATAGTGATCTACATCTTCTCGCTCGTTAGATTTTGCGACGTTATTTTCTGCATACAATGCATGGTCAACACTTTTGTATGTCTTGTCTTGTTCGTAGTTGAGATCTAAAGGTTTATCATAAGTATTTTCAGTGGGTAGGTTATCATAGACAGATGTCTTCATAGGATCTTGATTTGTACTATCTGGATTAGTAAGAAGAGCTGCCTCTTCCATTTCTTTTTTATTATCTGAAGCAAATCGTTGCTGCAGTGTTGGTGTAATTTTAGCAGCCTTTATATGGACTGCATTTTGCATGGGTGGAGTGACATCCTGAGTACCATCTTTGTGGATGTTTCTTGCATGCTTGGCTAGAGCTCTGAGTTCTTTAGGGTAAGGTGTAGGTGCCCGCCGTAGCTGCCCTGGCTTTTCAGGTAGCTTGGGTGCAGCTTTCATATCCACGAAACTGATGTGGCGCGAAGTAGTTTGGGTGTCAGTGTTTTCAGTTTTATCATTTTCTAATTTCGACTCGATAGGGGATAAAGGCACTTGGGGAAAAAGGAAGCATGTGAGGACTTGCTCATAAGTGTGAGGATCCATCTCAGAATGCATAGGCACTAGAGGCTTGCTTTGATTCTCAGAAAGCCAGAGGGCGACTAAATTATCACAATTCAACAAGGATTGCGGAAGACAGCTGAGGGAATTCCTCACGAGGTTCAACACTCTCAAAGAAGATATATGCCCAACTTCGGGTGGGATCTTTGTTAACTTATTAGATCTAAGAGACAAAACTGACAACTTTGTACAGCTCCCAATCTCTGGGGGAATAGATCTCAACATATTGTCATCCAAATTAAGATATTGTAGTTTTCTTAGGAGCCCAATGGAAGAGGGTATTTTGTCCAAATAGTTGCCCAGGAGCATAAGTTCTTCTAGACTTGAAAGAGACCCTATGCTATCTGGCAATGAATAGAGTCTATTGTTATCTAATTTGAGTGTAGTCAAATTACAAAGCTGTCCAATGGTATCAGGGAGCTGCGTCAAACTGTTTGAAGATAATGTGATGTCAACTAAATTAGTGCAATACCCAATTTCAGGAGCAATCTCTTCTATCATATTATTGCTTGCTTCTAAGTGAATCAAACTTTCACAGGGCTTGATAGCAGCTGAAATATTTGTTAAGCTATTACTATCTAGCCATAACTCTTTCAGTTTCAGAAATCTTCCTATTACATCTGGAAACTGCTGCAATTCATTCTGCCCAATGTCTAATCTTTCCAGTTCTGTTGAACGGGACAAAGATTTCGGCATAATCATTAAATAGTTATCCCGTAACTCGAGTATACGTAAATTTGCCAGTCTTCCAAAGTTCCCAGGCAGATATTCAAGGTATGTATCATTCAGATAAAGCTCTTGTAAAGCTATAAGATTAGTAATCGCCTCTGGGGGTTTTTCCAGTGGGTTGACACTCAGGTCTAAGAATGCCAAGTACTTGAGTGCCTTCATGGTGTCGGGAATAGACGCCAGGGTGTTCCTGCTGATGTTGAGCCACTGTAGGTTCACCAGGGAGGAGATTGCGACGGGGATGGCCTGCAGCTCGTTGTCGCTGATATCGAGGCGCTTGAGGCCGTGACACATGAAGAGCTGGCGCGGCAGCTCGGCAATGCGGTTGCACTGACATTGCAACACCTCAAGCGTGCGCTCATAGTTAAACACGTCGCTTGGCACGTCGGCGAGCGACTGGTGCGAGTAGTCCAGCTCCACTACATCCTCGGCCCCCTGGCGCACGCAGCAGAAGAAGTCGAAAGGCATCGCACTACAAGACACTGCTCTTACAACAACACGAAAAATTCTCCGTTCGCAACAGACGCTAAGTCACATTTCACAGTTATAAGCACATTATTAACAATGGCACATTATTCCTCTGGTAGTGGAGTCAGTTTCTCTCTGGAATTCCCTTTGAATTATCTAATGTAGGCTTAAAATTATCAGAAATAAACGAAGAAAACTATGAATCACACAAAAACTGTGGTGGTTGACCTTCCAAGACAGTGACAGTTTTTTTTTTTCGTGGAAGCGTTCCAAAACTTATAAGCTGTAAGCTCGTTCAGACTTCAAAATATCAACTACGTAGAACGAAACGTGCTGTGCGAGTTTTCCATGTGCACTTATGGGTACTTTTGTTCTCAAAATATGTTTTTTACTAACAATGCTTTGGCTCGTATGTATAATATCCTAAATAATAGCCGATTCTAAGTTCCCTCACATGGCTGATTAATTTTTTTATGTTATCTAAAGTTCTCTAAATCGTTATTTTACTAGATATAGAGTTTTTTAGGGTTCCGTACCAAAAGGAAAAAACGGAACCCTTATAGGATCACTTTGTTTTCCGCTCGTCTGTCTGTCTGTCCGTCTCTCTGTCTGTCAAGACCTACGATTAAAAAAACACAGAAGTATTTCTCCCTACCAAATTCACACTCAAAAACGGCCCCTGTCCTCTCGATTAGACTTCACCAATGATATGAGCGCAAGATGTCCTGTAGAGTAAATCACTCTGTTATTGGTTCATTCTTTGCGCCATGCGTGACGACGTGAACGTTGATTGGGCTATAGTAAGTGACAGCGTAACTGATGATTGGGTTTATACGAGAACGTCAAACCATTAACTTCATTAATGTATAACCCGTCGAAATATCTAGGTACCTCGCAAGACGGCGGTCTGACAGTGGCAGGTGCATAGATATTTTGCCGGGTACTACTGAATTTGCTCCGATTGGTAACATAATTGACAAGCCCCGCCCGCCTTCCCACAATTGACCGTGGGATCATTTTTTAGCGCTAGTTAGATATCTATGTTTTTAACTATCACTGGTCAAGACCCATTATCTCGAGAGTGCAAGGAGGCATCGTGTTGAAATTAAAACCATATACGCAGGTCTACAGTCCCTTGAACCTGTGAAAAAATCAAATTTCAAAGTTCGTAAGAAGCTGTTTATGTTGCAAAAAACCGTGTATTTCGACACTCAAGGGAATAAAAAATTATAGGGTACTTTCCGTTGACCTAGAACTATAAAATTTTGTAAGTAATATCATCTTATACTACAAGTAAGGTGAAAAAGCTGAAAGTATACATTTGCAATTACATTGTAAAAAAATTAGTCTGAAGTTCGGGAAAAACTGCGTGACTCGATTCCTGAACTATTTATAATAATATAAGTACATACATTTGTACGGACCCTCGGTGCGCGATTCCAACTCGCATTTTTCCGGTTTTTTTAATTTTAAATTTTGCTACTATTTTATCTTGCTACGCATCAATAGATGGCGCTGCTATTGCAACATTAACATAAATTACAGCCAAAAAATCAAAAATAACAATCCAACTGTAGAAGGGACCAAACAACATTAGGGTCCCAGATTGATCCCTGCTTAGTAGCCAGTACAACCTTTGACCGCGTGTACTCTATTCAGCAGAGCGGCGGTGGTAGCGCAGCGGTAGAACACCGGCCTCACATAGGGAGATCGTGGGTTCGGATGCCGGCCGGTGTGTAGCAATTACTTTATTTTATGAGTTACCTACATTTGTGAGGTTTTAGTAGCAATAACACTTTCTAACTGTGATGAAAAAAAAAACGATGCATCGTGAGGAAACCAGTGTCTGAGGTGTTCACATACCTACCTCAGTGTTTGAGAATGCCAATCCGCGGTAGGCTCGCACGGTAATTAAGCCCATAGTCTCTTTCTAAGAGAAGGCCTGTGGCCTACAGTGGGTTGTATAGAGGCTACATAAAAAAAACAACAAATGGAAAAAAATCATATCTTTTTTTATAGGACGTTTTTGCAAAAAGTATCGGTACCTTCTCTCAATAGTAATTTTTAGGACCCACGACCAGTGAGTTTTTATTCGCAAAAACTATCACAAAAACGGCAAAACCTAGATTTTTTGCCACAGGTTCAGGGCCGTGGCTCCTTTTTTTATTCTTTATTTCCTTTAGACACTTTGTACACATAGTGACGATGGCGGTCCCATCGTGCCCTCAGTGGGTCACGGTGCAATCGATCCCACTTTAAACGAAACCTTACCACCCCGAAATAAAGTCTAAAACCAATGAAAAATTCTACTACCCATGCCTGGTTAGGGTTAACATGATTGAGAAATTCAACTGACACTTTGCAAAAAAAAAACGGATAAGATGTAATTTTCTCTCATTGGTGGCGCTAGCATTACTGGATCGTTTCGCATAAGCTCAGAGAGTATGGGCTTAAATCTGAATAGCTCAAACACTCAGGTTTCCTCACGATGTTTTCCTTCACGGTTAGCGAGTGGTATCGCTACTATAACTTCACAAATGTACATAGCTTAGAAAACAAAGTCATAGGTACATGCCCGCACTGGGAATCGAACCTGGGCCTCTCGCTTCAGATTCCAATGTTCTACCCACTAGGCTACCACCGTAACTAGCTTCATTCAGCTGTAACTGTCAACTTGGAAAATATGAAATGAAAATGAAAGGGTTGATTGAGTTATGTTTTGTACAGTCGACTGCGCCTAGGCGTAGGTAGGAATGAAGGTAAGGTCGAAAGCATGTCGACCTTTGCATGCCGGCACTTTACTTATTCAGTTACATTGCAAGGAAAATGTAAATGCCAGCTGTCGACTGGACCTTTGCACTCGGATTTTCCTCTGTGGTACGTACGATGATTATTGAGCAAAATTGCAAAAAAATATACTCATCATCACATTTTTGTGCAATGTCGTCGAACCTGCCCTTCTCTCACGTAACTTTCCACTCTATCGGGTTAAGCATTTAGACGACTCCAGTGTCAGTGGATTTGCCATTCCGGGTTAGGCTAAATCAGACAACTCCATACAGTGGAGGACTTACGTGGTCGCACCCCTGGTCGGACTCTTCCGACAAAATTCAAGCCAGTTATTCCGGAATTAAGTTAACAATGTCGTCGAATTAATTTTTTTTAGATAAAAACAGACAAATAATTAAATGCAGTCGAGATAAAGTATGCGCTGATTATTTATTCATATTTACATTATTCATATTACATACCTACACTGTAGCGTCACATTACATACCATAAATCGTTAACAGAATTTCATTAATTACTTTATTACCTCTTATATTGCCCGGCACGTACATACATAAACTCACGCCTGTATCCCAAGATCAGGATCTTCCACTTGCCACGATCCTGCCGGATCACTGCCGGCACAAACTTGATCAAACGATTTTATTCCGTATGGCCTATTTTGAGTCTCATTGACGGGGAACACAAAACCTTCGAATTTTTCGGACCCTAGTAAAATTAACAAAATTTTTAAAATAAGTATATATATTTTTTTATATTCTTTTTGTTGCACTAACCCGTGCTGAGGACCATTTTAAAAACCTATTTAGAGGCTCACCATTCCACCCAGGCCGGGACTTGAACCCGCGAGCTCTGGGTAACCGTGCCAGCGCTCTCCCAACTGAGCTAATGGGCAAGTGCAGGCATCAGCGAAATTTCGAGCCTCTTTACAAACTTCTCTGTATTAAGGTCGCGGGTTCAAGTCCCGGCATGGGTGGAATTTTTAGCCTCTAAATAGGTTTACACATTTTTTGTTTTTTGCTCAGAAGTATATTTTTTCCCATCGTAAGCTCATAGGTACCCACTACGCGGATTTTTGGTGAAGTTATGTATCGGGCATTATACCCACCCATCAATTTAGAGAATGTAATGTGGTAATAACAGTAAATGTTAAGGGAAGTATGCTGACACAGGTGTGGATCGATATGTGGCGGGCGTCCTTCCGAACTTCTTCTCACGGTACTCAATCTTGGGCAGGTCCACATGCTTGTTTTCTTTGCCCGTTGACGTTGTTGCTTCACCTGCGCCCTTTCTGTCTGAGCCTGAAAAATATGAACACACTGAACTATCACCGAAACTCGAGATGGGATATGTATCTAATCAAATCCATCAGTCCTTATTGGTATCCGTTATGTATGTTAAATTAATGGCACGGATTGGGTTAAGGACTATTAAAAAATACACCATGATACAAAAATTCTCAACTGAATTTTTATTTTACGTTTATCATTCAATCAATCAATCAATCAACCTGTAGTCGTCCACTGCATTTTACGTCTATACTTAAAAAGTAATAGTCTAAATAGATGGCATTTTCAATTACATAACCGCGGCTCTCAAATGACCCAGATTTCAGAGTGAATCATAATCATCAGCCATTTGACGCCCACTGTAGGACATAGGCCTCCTTCGTGGTTTTCATAACCAGGAGGGGTGTTGCCATAATCGGTTGGCGATCGCAGTATGCGGTTGGAATCTCAGGAAGACGCTGCTGCCCGTCTCCTGGTAATCGATTTCCTTAGTCACCTTCTACGACATCCATGGAAGGAAATGGAGTGACGCTATTCTTAATCCGGCGCCACACGGAAATTCAGAGTGAATGAAGGATCAGAATCTAAATAATAATTAATTATAGAGCAAAATTAAGTACTCTTAGGCCGGCTATTCAGCCGATCATCAGCCGCTGGCTTCAAGTACTTGGAGTCCAAACCGCCGTTGCCCTCCACTCTTGGCATGTCACATCTTGGACTCTCCTCTGCATCAGATCTAAAGAAACAATAAAAGAAGTTATGATCAAATCACCAATATGCGCGTGAAAAAGAAGCAGGTGAGCGGTGTTGGTCCTACAAATGTATGTCACACGGAAGTAAAGTAACTCAAGATAATAATACATAGATAACTCTCTATTACACACCAGTAATTAACAGAGCTAAGGTACTTAATATCTAGTTTTTAATACTACACAATCGGCGGTCTTACCGCTAAGAGCTCTTCCAGACCTCAGGAAGGACAAGATGGAATAATTATGAAGACACAAGTTGGATATAAGCTGCCAAGGGTCACTTAGAACTCTCTAAACTGGCTGCAGACCCGACTCGGTCAAAGTAAAGATAATAACTATGTTGAATCTAAAGCGGTGATAGCGCAGCGGTAGAACGCCGGCCTCACATTCGGGAGGTCGGGGGTTCGAATCCCGACATGTACCTATGACTTTGTTTTCTAAGTTACGTATATTTATGAAATTGTAGAAGAAGAAAGACATTTATTATACCAACAAGACACATCACAGTAACAAAATAAGCAGATAAGTAACATAATATGCACAATAACAAAAAGAAAACTAAATACACAACTATGGGCGTGTTGAGCAAATTTAATGATGATCGAGTCGACTTTTCATGATCGAATTTGTCGCTGTGATTAGTAGATTTTGATATTGGTACTTACTTTGAAGTAGCATAGAAGTTGATAGACTCCTCCGAGAGTCCATGAAGCGTGTTGTCACTTTGATTCTTATTGTGCAGGAAATAGGGCGTAGAGCTGGTTGCCGTCTGAACGCCCCGCCGTTGTCGCGACTGTGTATCCGACTCGAGGCAGTTCTCCTCCATTTTCTTGTGCAGCCATTGGATTACTGGAAAAGGAAATTATTTTAATCTTGCTTAGCAGTTTCGCATACACAAGTGGCAGAGGAAAATAGCGCATGAACCGTTTCTTAAATGACAACAGTCATCTATACACACGAAACGAACGTGGTGGTGGACAAGGCATCTGGGAGGACAGAATGTGGTCACAGACTGGTTGCCAAAAAGAGGCTGTCGTTTGTTAGCGATCATTCCTGACTGCAGACAAGGCATCTGGGAGGACAGAATGTGGTCACAGACTGGTTGCCGAAAAGAGGCTGTCGTTTGTTAGCGATCATTCCTGACTGCAGACAGGTTTGGCCTATCTAAAACTCATTATATAATCTACTAGCTGTCTCGGCGAACTTCTTAACGCCACAGAAAACGTTTGTATGGGAAATAGAAAAGGGCTGTTTTTAGGGTTTTCCCGGAAATTATTCGATTTTTTCTCGCCTTTTAAACCTTCTCTAGACCTCCACGAAAATTTCAAGACTAAGATAAGATAAATCCGTTCAGCCGTTCTCGAGTTTTAGTGAGACTAATGAACAGCAATTGATTTTTATATTTAAATAAATTACTGGGACAGCAATACAGGTCCGGCCTAGTGCGGGGTGGTGCGGGGACGCAATCAATAAGTGGAGATTATCGCAACTCCAAGGGAAGAGGCTTATGCCCTACAGTGGGCTTTATTTCGTGCGATTGCCATCCGGCTATACTATAAGATGCAATTTATCTCTCAAAACTTAGGAGCTATTTCGCATTGGCACGAACTGGCATATCAATCCGTCAGCCTTTAGGATTTTAGTTATGCTTTAAATCCATATGGTTGCACTTACCCATATTGTTGTTCTTAATAATCTCTTCCTTATCCTTGAGCGTTTTTTCACTGGATTCGTGATTCTCTTTCAAACTCTCGTACTCAGTTTTGATCTTGTCAATAGTTTGCCTCAAGTTAGTCAATTCTATTTTCAGATCTTCTATTTCTTTCTGGTTTTTCTCAATTACCTTTTCTTGTTCTAGTGCGATAGCTGTTCGGCACATAATCTATAAAATGTATTTTCATATTATTATGGAAGTTTCACTCTATTGGGTTAACCATTTTGACTATTCCATGTATGTATTTGACAGTTCGGAGTAGGTCAACGGACAACTCCATACAGTGGAGAACTTACGCAGTAGTGCCCCAGATTATAACAAACACAAAAGAATATAATAGAGAAAAGTCAGTCGAAAAAACGGCCGATGTGATGATGTTATTAGCCAATCGACATTGAATTTTATGTTCTAACTAGCTGTGCCCGCGACTCCGTTCGCGTACATTTCGATTTTTACGAAGCAGCATTTGTATGGGGGCCACGTCTTATCATAACTGGAGCTAGAATTTAAATAGCCTATCCTGTGTCCCAGATGTCTATATGTTTTTATACCAAATTTCATCAAATTCGGATAATTGGTTTAAGAGTTATGGAGGAACATACATACATACATACACACATACAGAAAAAAATTCTAAAAATCGTGAAATTAGTTTCAGTATCATATATTGAGCCTATAAACACAATATCTCTGAAAACAAACTAACTTACTCCATGACCGACCCTTACAGATTTATTATTAGTATAGATAGAGTATAGATATAGATTGTGAAAATACCCATTAGATATTTCTGTATCTTTCTCCAATCGTGCGTCTGAGATCTCCAATCAAATCCAAGCAGGAGTTAACTACCAATAAGCTAACATAAAAAAGTTTACAAATAATAGAAGCTTAACTACTTATACATCACTTTGTTCTACATTATATTCCAAGCGATTGTCACTTAAACGACATCCTACCTTCTCTTTCATTTCAATAAGGTCGCTATTCTGCTTAGAGATGATCTGATTTGCTTTCAACAGCTGTTCTGAAGTGGAGTGCACTGCGTCATTGCTTCTTTTTGCAAGTGATTCGCTGATCGCCAGGCGCTCTTCCATACTTGACTTTTCCCTCTTTAACATTTTCACGGAGTTTTCTAGATCTTTTATGGTGTCAATGTTTTCTCTTATTGTCTGCAACGATAATATTGGAGTTGAAGTAAGTCAAAAGAAATGAGAAGTATGAGGTGAGATGTGCAGTGCAGTTCTCTGTCCTACAGCAATAGGGTTTCAGGGCATTGTAAAAAAGCAATACGAAAAAAAGATGAAGAATATGGTCTTACATGGGTTATTTTGTGACATAAAAAACTATTTCATTTTGTTCTATGGTCTATCTGGGTACATATTACAATAATTACAATAATAACATATTACAATATCTAAAATAATAATATCTACACTTAAAACCCTGATGCTCAAAACCCCTAAAATTATAACACCTAATACATCAAATCACCTAATGCTGTAACAACGACGTATAAAACTTATAAGTTTGCAATTCCTAACACCCAGATTACCTAATGCTTCAAAATATCTATGACAAAGATTCTCTGCATTATTTAAAAAATAAACCGAAAAAAGGCTATGGTTCTGAAACAAACAGAGGGGTCGCAGGGGGGCGAAGCCCTCCGCCATAAAAAAACTTCGTCCCAAAACCTGTAGTTAAGTTATGTTAGGTTGCTTGTGAACTCACGTAGCGGACGAACTCCCATATTAATTACTGTAGAAATCAATTTGGTCACAGGTTGCCTACAAGACATATGGATAGTTAGGAATTTCGATTTTAGGGATTTAGATTTTTAGATAATGCATGTGTTGGTATTGTAAAATTATGTTTTATGAACTTAGATCAAATAATCATTCTATATTTAGAACTTTCGCCATTTTAATTTAGATCAACCAACCATTGGTGTTGTAATTTTAGGGGTTTTGAGCATCAGTGTTTTAAGTGTAGATATTATTATTTTAGATATTGTAATATGTACCCGGTCTATTTGCGTGCCTTTCGTCGTAATCCGTTCGGCTATTTATGCGTTACATGATTTCCTCTAAAAGACGCAATTACTGAGATACCACAATTAGAGTTGGCGTTATACAACTTTTGTTCTAATAGTTACTTTACAAATTTATATTGTTGGACATATTATCCGGGTTTATATAATGACCATTCCATGTGACACATGTGGTTTTAAGCACAGATAAAAATAAAAAGTTTGAGCATTATCTTTCAAACGGCGTCAGTACAAAACAAAAAACCGAGTCGGACTCACCCACCGAGGGTTCCGTACAAATTTGTAGGTACTTACATACTATAAATAGTTCAGGAATCGAGTCTCGCAGTTTTTTCCGAGACTTTCCCGAACTTCAAAGTTTTATGATTTATTTACAATGTATAGTTTTCAGATTTTTCCCTGTACTTGTAGTATAAGAAAATGTTTCTTGGTCAACGGATCCCTTGAGTGTCGAAATATACGTTTTTTGTATTTTTTTTAGTTAACTTAGAAGTTTGACTTTCTCACAGCTTCAAGGGACTGTAGACCTGAGTATATGGTTTTAATTTCAACTCGATACCCTCCACGCGTTCCCGTCATAAAGGGTCTTGACAGACAGACGGCCGACCGGACGGACGGACAACTAAGTGATCCTATAAGGGTTCCGTTTTTTTCCTTTTAACGTACGGTACCTTAAAAAGTGGAAAAAATTAGAAGCGGTTGTAAACGACAAACACTACTTAATTAACGTTAGATATGGATAGATGTTTGTTACTCTTTCACGCAAAAACGGCTGAACGGATCCGGATGAAATTTTGCACAGAGATAGATAATAGTCTGGATTAGCACATAGGCTATTTTTTTTCTCGAAAAAATAAACATCAAAATTACCACGCGAACGACGTTGACGCGCAACAGCTAGTCAAAACTAAAGTTAATGTTTTTAACAATAGTGAGATACCTTTTCAAGATCAGTGCATTTCGAGTGGATATGCTGGTACTGTCTGTCTTTCTCCAGCAGTTCTCTCTCCAAAGACGCGTTCTTAGCTTTGTTAGTTGCCACTTCTATGTGCGCCTTTTGTACCTCGATTTCTAGCATGTTTAGGCGTTGACATTTTTCGCTGAAAATTCACAAAAGAAAAAGTATTACAAGAAATCTTTTAAAAAGGATTAAAAGGACAGACAAAGAATTTACCTTGTTACATAAAATTTACCTTGTTGATACCTATTGTATGTATAGGTATTGTAACTATGTATGGGCATTGCCAGTCGATAATAAAAAATTAAAACCGACTTCGAAACACTACATCACTAAAATGTGATTGAATAATTTAAATAATTAAAAGTAAGTATACATGTAGGTATTGTAAAAGTATAACCGACTACAAATTATGCTTCTATAATACCTACATGTATACATACTTGTAATCATTTAAATTATTTCTAACCTTTTAGTGCTGTAGAGTTTCGAAATCGGTTTATATATATATTTTTTTATTTTTTTTTTCAAGTTTATGTCGGGCAGCGGGAGAAAAATAAACAAGTCCCTTATAACTATAATTTACCCTACTTAATTCGTTGCTTCAAAATTTGACATTATATCAATTTCCATCTCCAAGTCTTTACCAGAACATCACCAAATTAACTTGGGACTACTTTTACACTATTTTATGAAACATACGGATGTTACTAAAGGATGGGCCCCATTAGGGCTTATTTACTAATGTCCATTGAAGAGTTCCATTCTCCATTTCTGAAAGTCTTGATCAGATCTTTACCAAATAAAAATGGCACCAATGGGACGTTATACTATTCGAACAAAAAAAGAATTATCGAAATCGGTTAATATTTGACGGAGTTATGCGAAAACATAGCCAAAATATATATATACGCGTCGAATTGATAACCTCCTTTTTTGAAGTATCGGTTGAAATACTATGGCCTGGTTATCAGTTATTGTTGGGTTTTCTTCGTTACCTCAGCTGATTTTCCAGTTGAGCAGCACCATCCTTTTGTTGCTTTAGAAGAGAGTTTAATTCATCAATCTGCTTATCCTTCCTAAGGACAATGTCCTGTATACTGGCCACTTGAGTCTTTGTGTTTGTTTCACTGTGTTTTTGCCATTGCATTCTTTCCTGCAATATTATAAAATCAAATTTTCACTGAAATTACATTTTTTTGTACTTTTTCTGTATTTTTTTTCTCATAAGTATTAAAGTGGCGTCGTGAAAATAGGCGGGTATTTAGATATCAAAATATTTATGCAAAAAAATTATAAAGGTATTTATATAGATATTTATTTTAACTACTGGTTTTTCGTACACAACATTTTATTAGTCATTCATGTCTGTCTGTCGTGCCTATGGACAAAAGGACGAACTCATTTCTGTTCTATCTAAAGCTCACATTAAGGTTATGCGACGCCTGGTTCAATAAGTCCAATTTACCTGAGCCAATTTATCTTTTTCATGTCTCAAAGCTTCTTGGTACTCAGTCTCTCTTCTCAGTTTGTCCTCTTCCATCTTAGACACAGCCAGGGTCAGATCGTGGATCTTCCTCTCCATCATGATGCACTTGTCACTCCATGTGGCCTCACTGCTTTGTAGAGAACTTTTTACAGTAGATAGAGCTTTCTGAAAATAAAAGTTCTATGTATATCAAGCAGGCATCAATTTATAATTGTAATTCAAATGTTGTTGCAAGCAGTTAATTATTGTATAGTAAAAACTGATAAGGTTATAATGTTTTAGTTATATTACATAGTACTATTATGGACGGGTCTTTATCCCAGACTAAAATAACATACAATTCAGTATCAATAGGCTAGACTGATTTTTCACTGATTTTGATTTATCATTTGATGACTGTAAACACAGTATATAGAAGCATACTTACTGTTATTTAAAACAAATAATGATATAATTGCTTATTAATTCACACAAATGTTCAGAAAAAGAAGGCATTGGGAAAGCAGCATTACCTTGAGACTACCAATGGTGTTGGACATGTGTCTCTTTATGTCAGCATCAGTTGCTGGAGCTGTTTTCAAGGATAAGTGAACCAGACGTCTGAATTCATTGTGCTCCACTATTTCAAAGTAATATTGTACAGGGTTGGTCTGCTGTAAGATCAGAAACCTGTGAACAATAATTATACTAGAACAAATCTAACAAAATTTGTTATTATTGATCTTTCTATTGTATAACATTTTCCAGGTAATAACTTGTTAGGGTTAGAATAACAGGGTATTTACAAGGAGTTTTAACACTCCTTGGTATTTATTACTAAAGAGGGGCACATGTGGACTCATCAACTGACATAATATTTTAATAATGCAACTGTGAATTATTATAGCTTACCACATCTGCATATGTAGAAGCATCCCAGGAAAAGCAGCAAAAAAACAAGATAAAGATACTTCAAAACAAAGGAAGTAGGGAAAATATCAGTCTTTTTATTAAAAACCCTGAAAACATGTTTTTCAGGATTGATAAATGATTATACTTAGCACTATTATACTCCAATATTTAATTATTCATTTAAATTAACCACTTTTGCTCATTGAATGTCTTTTTATAATACAACACTGAATAAATAGTTTTCAGGTTAAATAAAACATTGTAAACATGCCATTAAAGGGGATGGGCCTACCAAGACAATGTCGTCCTGATGGTTCTATGATCTAATCCAATCACATATTTAGTTTACTGGCAACCCTCATGACTGCCAGGCTGGCTAAGTATATATTGTTCGCAAAATAAATTTCATAGTTACTGCTATTATCTTTAAATGCATGTTTGTTTATCCTTAAAATATACTTCCTGCAGTCTTCTATAGATGGCAGGGTGGCCTGGCACATTGGGATAAGATAAGAATATTCTATAGTGAAAGAGGAGTGGTAGTGGCGCAGTAGAACTCTGGGTTCTCATTTGGGAGGTTGTGGGTTGGAATCCTGGGATGTACCAATAACTTTGTTTATTAAGTTGTGTACATTTGTAAGGTTATAGTAGCAATATCACTCACTAATGAAGGAAAATGTCGTGAGGAAACTTGAGTTGTTCACATACCTCAGCGCTTGAAACTCCCAAGCCACAGTAGGCTCACATGGTGATTGAACCCATAGTTTCTCTCTGAGAGAAGGCCTGTGCCCTGCAGTGGGACGTATATTATAACTTATAATATACGTCCCATTGCAGAGCACAGGCCCAGGCCCCGGCCTTATAATTTATAAGCTATTCAAAAAATAAAACTAAATTTTTTAGTGAACACTCTTGAATAGTCCTTTTTGTATACTAACATGTTATTTGAACTGCATTGTTGTAGCAACCTCACGAGTTGCGACGGGAAGTGGTCAAAGTCGATGAGCAGACCCTGCTGCTTCTTCAGATCTTCGTAGTCACAGCGCGTCACGTATAGGACACACAGGAATGAGGGTTCTTCATCGTCCGATAACACAATGCGCTGAAAAGATATTTTAGCACGCTTATTATTAAAATAGCTCAGACACTCAGGTTTCCTCACGATGTTTTCATTCATATGCTCTAAGCGCTTGAAATCGCCAATCCGCGGTGGGCACGCGTGGTGTTAAGCCCATACTCTCCCTGAGACAAGGCCTACAGTGGGACGTATATAGGCTGCTTATAATATGATAATTATTAAAAACAACTTACCAAAGTGTCTTTCTCAAAAACTTTTTCAACAGACACAACTATGTCTTTTTTGCAGTCATCGAACCCTCTCTTGAACGTAACATAATATTTTCCCCTATGACATACTTCGTATCCCATATTGTATTAGTGAATTATTTGAAAAATCCGAAACAAGGCGACGACGGAAAGACGGCGACAAAAACATAGGTCATAGGACAGAAAGAAAAACAAACAATAAACACAGACGAAAGATACTTTTTTTTTTGTTTTCACAGACTGATATGAACAAATCAGAACCATCAAAGTGAATGAAAACAGCAAGTGGGTCTACTACACTATCAATCTATATTTTGATGTATCTACTGGTAATGGTCAATGCCTTAGTACCTACGTACGAGTTGGAGATAGGTCGAGGCTCTTGGCTGGTACATGCGCTTCAATTGTTTTTTTTCCGGAATTTTCCATTAAATTCTTTTTGTTGGCTTTTCATCATTCATTGTGTAGTTAGTTACTGAATTTAGTTAGATCAACAGTTTTCGGTGAGTATTAATATAAGTTTTCTTCGGAATGGGTGACAAAAAGATCCCTCCTAAACCCCCGGACCCGGTGCCTTTTGAATATGAGCCGGTTTGTACGATCACCTTAGCTCAAGAATCGCCAAAATGCCAGCAGATGGATGCGTCTGATAGCTCCAGTAGAAAGCGAGCAGCAGTGTCCAAGCCACCACCGGATTTACCATCTAAATTTCCCAGGGCTACTCTTGAACTTAGGCAAAAGTACTCTGCACTCGACAAAGGCCCATTTATTGTACATGTTTCTAAAGTCCAGCCAGAAGAGAACTCTGGTTCAAGCTTGCACCAGGTTAAGTTTGGGTTATTCCTCCTAAAGCACAACATTGGCAATGTCTTGAATGATGGTATAAAACGGATAGGACGTAACCGAGTTTCTGTCGAGTTCAAATCGCCAGAAGACGCAAATGCTTTCGCTGTCAACCCGATCCTAGAACAGAACCAATTCCAAGCAGCAGTCCCCCAATATAATGTCACTCGAATGGGCCTTGTGAGGGGGGTTCCTACTGAATGGTCAGAAGATGAGGTAAGAAATTTGTTAAAGGTTCCAACAGGCTGTGGTAATGTTATTAAGGTTCGCAGAATGAACAAAAAAACAGTGGATAATGAAGGTCACTCAGTATGGGTCCCAAGGCAAACGGTGGTTCTCACATTTGATGGGCAGGTTCTCCCTAAAAGAGTGTTCTGTTGCTACTCTGCTTTGGAGGTTGAGCAATATACTTATCCAACAGTGCAATGCTTTAATTGCTGCCGGTTTGGACATACACGAACTCAATGTCGGTCAAAACCTAGATGCTATAAGTGCGGTAGGGACCATCCTGGTGATGGTTGCGAAATTAAGGACTGTGAGGCCGTGTGCTTATTATGTGATGGTGACCACCCTGCCACCAGCAAGGATTGTCCGGAGTATGGTAGACAGCGTGCAATTAAAGTTCTGATGGCAGAGCAGTCAATTTCATATTTTGAGGCAAATAAAAGGATTCCTGCTATTTCCAAAAGCTATGCAAATGCAGTAAAGTCATCTCCTCCATCATCGCCTCCCTTATTTTCCCAATCACTGACAAGTCCTCCCCAAAGGCAGCAATCTTCTAGAGCATTCAAAAAAACTGTCTTTTTAAAACCCAGGACTCATTCTCCCCTTTCTCCAGGGTATGATAGGCTCGCGCATCAAGAATTGACAAGGGATTATTCCTTTTCACCATCCCGTAATGGCTGTGCTTTGGGCCAAAGTTGGCATTCAGTCAATCCTGCTAATGAGGATCCCATCGAGCAGCTTGTTTCCCTTCTCACTAAACTTATTACAGCCAAATCCCTACCAGACCACGTTGCCCAAAAGCTTAGTGATATTTTATCTGTTCTCCATAATGGCCTTCCACCTTCTTCAATGGAATGTTAGAAGCATTAATAACAAAAAACATGAACTAATTCATATCTTAAACAAATACAAACCAGTAATTTGCTGCCTGAGTGAAACTTGGCTGCGGCCAAGTACCAATTTCAATGTAAATAGCTTTAATTGTGTTCGCGATGATAGGGCTGACAACTATGGTGGCTGTGCCATTCTTGTTAGTAACAAAATCCCCTTTTCACCAGTTTCTCTTCCCTCTTTAGGCAATGATGTTAATTTAGTTGGAGTAAAATCTTTAGGCATCACTATTGTCTCTATCTATATTTCAAACCCTTCTATCACACTAATTCCTCCGCTTCGTTTACTAATATCACAGTTACAGTCACCTTTTATTATTATGGGTGATTTTAATGGACATCACTATAGATGGGGCTCGGACCATTGTGACACCTTTGGCCAGGAATTTATTGAGGTCATTGATGATGCAGATCTATGTGTCTTAAATGATGGCAGACCTACCCGCAGGGGTTATATAGGAGGTAGGAAAAGTTGTGTTGACTTAACCATCTGCTCACTAGATCTAGGTTCTCGCTGTATTTGGGATCGCTTAAACTACACTTATGAAAGTGATCACTTTCCAATACTTGTTTGTTTACCCCATAAATCTGTCCCAGAAAAATCAGTTAGTCCTTTACTCAAATATCGACTTACTAAAAGTGGCTGGGACACTTATTCTGACATTTTAGAGCGAGAGATTCAGTCCCTACCTATTGTTGAAAATTCCGACCTAGCTTCTACCTATAGTGCTTTCACCAATGCCATTAAATTTTCTGCTGAGAATGCTTTTCCAACTAAAAAACCGCACTCTGGAAAAATCCCTTCCCCTCCCTGGTGGGATGAGGAATGTACACGTATTATTAAAGAACGTATTGAGGCGGAAAAAATGTGTAATGAATTTTGCTCCATTAATAACCTAATCGAGTATCGTAAACTTCTGGCCAAATCTAGAAGATTTTTACGTAGGAAAAAAAGAGCAAGTTGGGTAGCCTTTTGTTCTTCCCTTTCCCCATCTACTCCACCATCTTTAGTATGGAGGCAAATCAATCGTTTTAGAAATAGTTTTTCCCCTAGACAGTCCTCTTATATCTCGGATGAAGTTGCTGAAGCATTCTTTGTCAAACTAGCTCCTCCCTATGCACCTACTGAAGAGGAATTATGGATTCCGGACATTTCTGCAAATAGTTCCCAGGACCCTTTTGACAAACCCTTTTCTGCAGACGAATTAAAATCTGTTTTGTCCCATGTAAAGAACTCTGCTCCAGGAGAGGATGGCTTTCCATATTCATTCCTATCAAAATCAGGACCCAACACATTTGCTTATTTTCTAAAAATTGCCAACATGTGTTTCCAAACAGGTTTTGTTCCAGATTCTTGGAAAAAACAATTAGTCATGCCCATCCTCAAGCCTCAGAAAAGTTCCGATGACCCAAATGGTTTCCGTCCTATAGCTCTTTCATCTGCATTATCAAAGATTCTAGAGCATCTAATTAAAAATCGACTGGAGTGGCTTGTAGAAAACAGGGACATTTTACCTAGAACGCAGTTCGGATTCAGAAAAGGGTTGGGAACTATGGATAGTATCGCAGTCCTTACTACTGATATCAGGATAGCTCTTAGTAAGAATATGTCTACGGTGGCTGCCTTCTTAGATATCTCCTCAGCTTACGATAGTGTCATTCTTTCAATTCTCAGAAATAAATTGCTTCAGCTAAAGATCCCTCCAAAGATTGTTCGCTGCATTCACCTATTGTTAATGGCGCGGTCTGTTACGCTCCGGTTGCCAGACTTTAACCCTGGTCCCAGAACACTATGGAAAGGGCTTCCTCAAGGTTCGGTGTTAAGCCCAATACTTTTTAATCTGTATACCTACGATATGAATTCTAGTCTTAATTATAACTGTGAAGTCCTACAGTATGCTGATGATGTGGCTCTGTATGTCTCTGACAGTTCCATTGAAGACGCAGCAGATTCTTTGAGCTTATCTCTTGATTCCCTTAGCCACTGGCTCTTTGCTCATGGCCTTTCCGTGGCAGCGCAAAAGAGTTCTTTAATGGTATTTTGTAGAAAACGTCGTATACCCGATATCGAAGTAACCCTTGAAAATATTCCAATCCCTCTGAAGTCGAAGGTGAAGTTTTTAGGGGTCTATCTTGATCCTAGATTAAGCGGAGTCCATCATATTGAGCACCTAGTTAAAAAATGTGAGCGTGTTTACACCATTCTGCGTGTTCTTGCTGGGGTTTGGTGGGGTGCCCACCCCTTTAGCCTTAAAATAGTATATAACGCTCTGATTAGAAGCGTTATCGATTACGGCTGTTTCGCCTTGGAGCCAATGAATAAAACCTCCCTAGTTAAGTTAGACCGCATTCAATACAAATGTCTACGACTGGTTTTAGGCTGTATGAAATCGACACCGACTAATGCTCTTCAAGTTGAAGCGGTTGATCCTCCTCTTCAACTTCGACGCCAGTTTCTTTCGGACCGTTTTATAACCAAAGTCTGCTCCCGTACGTCTCATATTCTCCCTCCGAAATTACAAGATCTGTATTCCCTCACCCGTACAAGCTCCTACTGGAATAGCAAAGAAATTCCCCAAATTGTTAAGAGTTTCGGATGGCTTGGGAATTTCGGGAACTCTATGGTTACAACCAGTAAAGTGCCGATCTTTGATTACAGCTATGAAGTGTTACAGTATAAGCCTAAAACTATTCTGAGCATCGGTATAGGTAAAGATGATCCTTCAGCTAACACCAACTTTAATGCTGCTGTAAGTGAACGATGGAATGGTTGGCAAAGATTTTACACTGACGCGTCGAAATTATCATCGTCCTCCCCGGTAGGGTTTTCGATATTTTTGGAAAACTCTAAATTGGCTATTCAATTTAAATGTCCTCCGGAGTCCTCTGTATTTACTGGCGAGTGTATTGGAATACTGGAGGCCTCCCTTTTTGTTGAATCGCACAACATTAATAATGCGGTTATTTTTACTGACTCGTTAAGTTGCCTTCAAGCTCTGGATCACAATCAGTTTAAATCAAAATTAAATTGTAAAATCATTCTGGATATTAAAAAGTCTTTACTAAATTGCGCTAAGAATAACCTCGAGGTCAACCTGGTCTGGATACCTGGCCACTCAGGTATAGCGGGCAATGAGAATGCGGATGCTATTGCTAAACATGCCTGTACTCACGAAGTGGACCGGAAGCACTACTCTCACTATCCCTATGACTTACTGGCGTTGTCAAAAAAACGACTAAACGACTCCTGGTCGAGCCTGTGGGAAGAGAGCAGTCGCTTCAAGGGTTCTCGCTTTTTCGCCATTCAACCAACTATCAGACTCAAACCATGGTTTTGCAAATTCAAAAAGGTTGGTAAAAGAGTTGTGTCGGTAATTACACGTCTCCGGATTGGTCACTGCTGTACGCCTGTCTTCTTAAATAAAATCAGAGTGCGCGATAACTCGATTTGTGAGTGTGGTCTTGAGGAGGGTGATCTCGACCACATATTCTTCAACTGCCCTAAAAATAATAGATCAATAAATTTGTATAATTGTATTCCATCTATAGATATTCCATTACCTATTAACTTCACATGTTTGCTGACACATTTATCATCGTCCATGGAACTTTATGTATTATTTATCAAGTTCATCGGGGAAAATGATATTAAGTTATAGATAGCTACAGTTTTGTGTATTGTATAGTAGTATCAAGTACCTTCTTAATTATAAAAATATGTATTATCTCAGCTTACGTACTGTTACTTGATTATCATTGTTTGTATATTGTTTCAGAATTGCTGTAGATAGAAACTCCATTTAGTCCACACTAGCTCAAAGTCTTCACAAAGAAATCAAAATTTAAATAAATAAAAAAATTGCCCATTTCGTGTCAAGACGTGACTTTGGCAGAATTTGTCGGCATCGGCTGGTTGCCATTTCAACAAAAAAAAAAAAAAAAAAAAAAAAATACGTACGAGTTAGGTACTACAGTCGACAGCAGGTCAACCTTTGCATTTTGGTAGCAAAGTCACTAGTAACTGCATAAGTACTATGAGATCTATCGACCCATGCATGCATAGGCTTCATAATGGCAACGTAAATACATCACAGGCTACTTCTATGGTCCTGTTTTATTTATTCGTTTTGTCTCTTGTGTATTTAGTTTTCTTTCTGTTGTTGTGCATATTATGTTACTTATGTGCTTATTTTGTTTCTGTGATGTATCTTGTTGGTATAATAAATGTCTTTCTTCTTCTTCTTCTTCTTTAATGTCCCTCCCCTATTAGGGAAAATTAGATTATATTTTGTATTCTACCATAATATATCTATCATCTATACACGCTGAAAAGTGGGTGGTTTCAAAGCCACGGTTATGTAATTAAAGATGCCATCAATTTAGACTACTACGTTTAAGTATAAACGTAAAATAAAACAAAAATTTGTAGAGAATTGTCGATTCGAATTGAGAATAAGGCTTTCAAACCACCCAAAATTCATGGTGTAGGTATAGACAACCAAATTGGGTTAGTTACAACATCATTAACCATTCACAACTCCAAAATGGGTGGCGCGAGTTTTTGATCTTTGTATTGTTTGACTTGTCTCCAGCCCGAATAGCAGATTAACGATTAAAACAATTAAAATCCCATGAACTAATTTATGTAGCAACGCAAGAATATAGCAATAGAGAAATCCGAAGATCCGAAACTTTTACGCCAATAAAAGGATGATGCAGCGGTGAAGCGCTTCTAGCGCTAAGTTGAGAGAAAGCGGCCGGAATCGATCAATAGAAAGGGTGTGGTCTAGGGATGTGATATTGGACATAAAAAATTGATTTTTTAATAATCGATTTATTAGATAATAAAAAAATTATTTAAATAAAATCGATTTTTCTTAACGATTTTGTCACACAAAAACAAAAAAAGTTGAATAGAATCCATGTTTTCAAGTACAACGCATTGTACGCAGAGTAACTCAGACATAGTTTGAATAGAAAATACTTGGGTTACCTACTTAAAGACTATATCCAAGAATTGCGATGTCAGCTTTAAAAAAATAATCTAATAGAACGTTCGTTACCAAAACTTTTGATCACGTTATTTATCTATTTTACGTACTTATGTAAATATTATGTTTGCAATTAACTCACAATTTTTATTCATCATCATCATTCAGCCACAAGAAGTCCACTGCTGGACATAGGCCTCCTCCATGGATTTCCAAAAAGACCGGTTGGAAGCGACCTGCATCCAGCGCCTTCCTGTCACTTGGATGAGGTCATCTGTCCATCTTGTGGCTGGTCGTCCTACGCTGCGCTTCATTCGAGAACTTTTCGGCCCCATCGGCCATCAGTTCTGCGTGCTATGTGCCCCGCCCACTGCCACTTCAACTTACTAATCCGCTGGGCTATGTCGACGACTTTCGTTCGTCTACGGATCTCATTATTTCATTCGATCTCGTAGCGAAATTCCGAGCATAGCCCTTTCCAAAGCTCGTTGCGTGACCTTGAGCCTTTTTATGAGGCCCATAGTGAGAGACCACGTTTCAGTACCATAAGTCATCACTGGTAACACACACTGGTTTGTATAATTTTGTCTTGAGCGATTGAGTTATATTAGACGAAAATACTTTTCTAAGTTTCCCGAATGCTGCCCAGCCGAATTGGATTCGACGATTGACCTCTTTCACGAAGTTGGATCGGCCTAGTTGGACTGTTTGTCCTCAGGAGACGTATTGGTCTACAACTTCGAGAGTCAAGTTCCCCAATGTTATTGGGGTGGGCACAACACGGGCGTTCGACATGACCTTCGTTTTGTCCATGTTCATTTTAAGCCCCACACGTTGGGAAACTCGACTGAGGTCTTTGAGAATTATGCCGAGGTCTTCCATCGTTTCATGCATCGTTTCCATGACTACTATATCGTCGGCAAATCAAAGGTGCGTGATGTACTCGCCATTCATATTGATGCCGCGTCCCTGCCATTCCAGAAGCTTGAAGGCATCTTCCAGTGCGTTGGTGAACAGTTTCGGAGAGATAACGTCTCCCTGTCTCACGCCTTTTCTCAATGGAATTGCCTCCAAATTCTGCTCCTGTACTCGGACCGACACATGGTGGGGCTGTTGTACAAGCACTTTTTATTGGGTTTTGTAATTAAAATGAAACGTCAACGGCATTCTTAGGATGACTTAACTAAAACAAAGATATTGTAATTGAGTTTTTTGCAAATTAATCTGCAAAAAAAACACTGCTGCTTTACCGACATTTTATGACTGCACGGGGCGCAAAAATTCTAAGAAGTTTTAAGTGATGGCTATGAAAAAAATTGAAAAGACACTTTTAGTATATATGAAAATCGATTTTTAATTAGTCGTTTTTTTGTTTCAAAAAATAAATCGTCCAAAAAATCTATTTAATGAGCCGTTTTCAGCACAAATTCACAAAGCACTTCATAGATAGGCGTGCACATACAAGAACAGGGATACGTCTGTCAAATTTTGCTTAGCGCAGATTAATTTTGACAGCCGTATTCCGGTTCTTCTATGGCCACGCCTGTAAGCGCCATCTATGAATTGCTTTGTGAATTTGTACTGAAAACGGCTCATTGAAAAAATAATAGATTTTTTTAAATCAATTATTTTTTCTCATCCCTAGTGTAGTTTTTCATGCATTGTAATCTATGCTTTCATGACGATAACGCTAGACCTCACACGTCTATCCATCCACACTCAGCAAATATAAGAGTTTGGCTGGACATGTCACTACCTACAAGACAGCAAAAAGTCATCGTACGAAATGGTAATTAAATGTAGGTAAATGTGAAAAAAAAAGTCTTGAGTTTTCATATAAAATGCGAAGAAACTTTTTCCCCAATCTATTATTATAGTCCGTGGTAGAGACTTTGCAAGAGAAAGACTTAACAACAGACTATTTATAATGCGTTTATAGGAGGATTGCGTTTTTTACAAATTAGACCGCAAATTACAGGACCTACGAGCTTCCACTGCTAATAGGTACAGACTGGCAAGGCGAGAAAGAAGCCGCGTGATGAGATGAGAGACGGTCGTCACGTCACACGCACACACGCTGGAGAGGATGCGCGGGGTGTCGCATAATCATTTGTGTCTGACTTTCCATTTCCCGCCCAATAAACTGTCAAAAAACATCTCACAATGTCAACTTGTGAACTTAACTTGTGCTTGTGATTCTGAAGTAGGTAATGAACGAGGCCGGCTGGGCTGGCTCACAGATGAGGTTGTCCGCCGATAAATACTTCGTTTTATTTCTTAATTTTAAAGATAAATAACTCAATATGTGGAACGGTAAGCTCAAGTGAATATTGTATTTCATTACATGCTTTATTTCATCGGGCTACATTTCTGAAATGAACTGGTATTGTGTTCAATAGATCAATCGACGGTTGGCGGCGGTGGATTCTTCAATTCGCCGAATCAGTTTGGAAATGCTAACACTCCAAGTCAAGCTCCGAAAGGAAGGAGAGCTTCTAGAACTGCGCCCATCGTTATCAGACAAGCGCTTCACTGCGGCGACGATGGCATAAAGATTTGGGGTACAGAAATCCAAATCGTCTCTGTAGTAGCTCGTGTTAGGAATATTCGAATGCAAAGTACAAAAATTACGTACATAATACAGGATATAACCGGCAGGATGAAGGCAGTGTTGTGGATAGACCAAGAATCCATGGAGGAAGATGTAAGTACCTACTTATCAATACTTAAATCCCTGTTTACCTAAAAAGAGTTGTTATAAGCCCAGGGGTTCAACCACGTAAGTCCTCCACTGCATGGAGTTGTCTGATTTAGCCCACTCTAAACTGTCAAATACTTTTGATTTTGACACTTTGGAGTTGTCTAAATGCTTAACCCGATAGAGTGGAAAGTTACATGAGACAAGGGCAGAATTGTTATATACATACATAACATATACCTAGAGACGATTATACAAGGTTAATGTAAAGTGGGAATTAGAATTTCTATAACATTAAAATTGCATCATTTCAGGATAAATCAACCCCTAAAGTCGAAGTCAACGATTACATACAGATTTATGGTAATGTAAAGACCAACAGAGGCAAGAAAGTGTTGATGGCATTCAAAATAATGCCCATCAAAGATGTCAATGCAATCACATTCCACTACCTGCAGTGCATCAACAACAAAGTAAAAATGGAAGCTGAATCTAAAAAGGTGAGATGAATTTCCTAGAGATTTTGTATCTGTGAACACTTAAGGGTATGTTCATATACAGATTTTTCAGCCTAAAAATGGTGCATCACATTTTCTTTAATCATCTGTGTCTGAATGCAACTTAGCTGGTGCCTCACCAGCTGATTACCATTCATACATAGTTGGGTCTTCCTGAGATTCCAACCACATACTGCGATCGCCAACCTGCCTGCCAACCGTGGCGATTGTGGCAAAACCCCTAATGGTTATGGAAACTACAAAGGAGGCCTATGTCTTGCAGTGGGAGTCAAATGGCTGATGATGATGATTATGATAGAATAAAATGAGGCTTACAAGGCTCTTTCTTTTTTATTTGCAATTTGCAGCACGATCTATCCTCAAATTGTGTATTCTAAACAAGTTGTAAGGTAAAATTAAACAAGGTTTGTAATGGAATTGCCACTTGAAGTACCCTTTTGAGTTAATGGGCCCAAATGACCTAGGTTACATTTTGTTTTTATAGGAAAAAGTTGTCAACAACAACCCTACATTCTCCTCTGGTCTCCCGGCTAACTCCATGATGGGTATGGGTGATACCAATGGTTCTGTCAACGGCCTGAACCCTCGCCAGATGATGGTCTTCAACCTTATCCGAGCATCGACGTTAGAGCAAGGCATCAGCAAGCAAGACATGTATGCCACATTGAAAGATAAAATGCCACAAATGGAGTTTGAGTAAGTATTTATAGAAATAGAAGGAGTCAAGAGTTTTGGTCAACTATGTACTTCGAAGAAGTAAATTCTCGAATTAAGCCTTGAAATCGATGTAAAGGTGATAATGGTGTCTTTTCATTACATAAATTGTTTTATATCTTATAGCAGGGAGTTGTTTGTTAAGTATACATTTAAAATTGCATTTCTACTTTTTCCTGCCTCCTCTTTGCGTGCCTACAAATCTTTGTTCCAGCTCCTGCGGTTGACTGGTAGAAAATGCATTAATTGTATTGCACATTAGGTTAAGCGCATTAAAATTAATAATAATACACTTCAAAGCTTAGCAGTGGTAGCGGAGCGGTAGAACTCCGGCTTCTCATTTGGGAGGATGTGGGTTTGAATCCCTTGCTACGTACAATGGCCCAACTATGAGGCTAAGTGCAGAAATCTCAGTTCTAACTAGAACTAGAACTACACTTCAAAGCTTGTTATTTTTTACGGTTCCAGACCTGAAGGGTTCAACAGAACCGTATTACTGTGTCAATAGTTTTGTATTACGGTTTTCCTAACAAATATTAAAGAAGTAAAAAAAAATCAGGGCGCTCCATAATATGTACAAGAAACAAATTATTTCTTTTTGCTCTGTCATGAAAACAGTAAATGAAAAGTGTCAAACTTGGTGTAATTATTGATTGAAGATTTTTATGCAAATAAATACAGTGTTATAGTGTTGTCCTTAATATGGTGTACCAATTTGACTGTGTTATGCAGAAACATTCCAACCCACAATACAAAACTTGCGAGAAACACTTATTATACATAAGATTGTTTTGTTTCATGATTTTGTTCACACTATATTTTTTATTATATTGTCACTGGTACCTGGATGACCGAGCTTTGCTCGGTATATTTTTTTTAATAATCGTGTTTTTTGGAAATTATGTTCAGATACGATTAAAAAAAGGAAAAAAAAATCGGTCTGGAGACAGGCTCGAACCGGCTTCTTCTGGTTTTGGGACCGCCCGATTTCCCACCTGAGCTATTACAGCCTTATAGATGGTGGCAAAATTTACCTTCGTGTTGTTATGACACTAGCAGTTTTTCATTGCCTAAAAACACGGATAAAATGACGTTTTCTAAAATTGAAACCTAGCTAGATCGATTTATCATCTCCGAAACCCTCTGCATACTAAATATCATGAAAATTTTTGGAACCGTATTCCGAGATTCAGATATATGTATATATATCAACAACTGTTATATATATATATATATATATATTTTCTAGCTGTTGCCCGCGACTTCGTTCGCGTGGTAATTTTGATGGCTATGTGCTCATCCAGACTATATCTCTGTGCAAAATTTCATCCAGATCCGTTCTGCCGTTTTTGCGTGAATGAGTAACAATCATCCATCCATAAATACAAACTTTCGCGTTTATAATATTAGTATGGATATATATATTATACACAAGATTGTTTATATATATAATATATATATATATATACACAGGAATTGCTCGTTTAAAGGTATCAGAAGATAACATTAAGCAGGTTTGAACAGAAACATGGAAAAGAAAAACCATCAGTGTTTTTCCGCAAATTACATATTATGGGTATGTTCCTACATAAAAAAGTCCAATTATATAAAAACTAATAAAGTTGAGTTGAACTCCCGTAAGGGTCCAAAGTTGATGAAAGGTTACTTACTATATTAAAGTTTAGATTACTAATAGAAAATGTTCTTTTCAGGAATATTCTAGAATGGATGTGTGGTGAGGGACATATCTATTCCACTATAGATGAAGAACATTTCAGAGCTACAGATGCATTTTAGAAAAGTATATTGGAAACATGTAAAATTGTTCTAACTCACAGTATTGTTAAATTCCAAACTTGTTACACTGAAAAATATTGCCATTATTTTGTACAATAAAACCCAGTAAACTACAAAATAAAAATGTTTATTTCACTTATTATCTACTTGACTTTGTAAAAGAAAACATGGTTTGTTTATGTGGTGTAAAAAGATTACACAATAAATAACTATCAGATCTGCATTTTATAACTCATCTTTGACAGCTGTATTCTTGATGTCTGCTTTTCTTCCTGGAATTGTTTGACTTTCCAATTGGATATCCTTCAACTCCTCTTGTTCTAGAAGGTACTCTTTAGCACTCCATGCTTGTGATCCGTCTTTGAACATAAATATTGCTCTGTCGTCATCAACTAGGTACCTGAAAATAGAATACTTATTGTCAAAACAAATATTTCTAAAAGTATCAATTCTCCGATATGTCTAGTGGTAACCCAAATATTAAGACAGGTTGTTAATTTTATTGTCACTAGGGCTGGCCACTCAGATTTGTACAAATGGCCTCATTCTGGATGTATTTCCATGTTATTGATGGCTTTGCCTTGTTCCCACAGCATGGTAGTTTGGGACCAGGACAAGTGGGTGGTGGTGGTGGAAGTTATATTCTTTTTGTTGCACTAACCCGTGTTACTTATTAATTTGATCTTACAATGAAAAGGGGATTCAATGGAAATGTTTTTTTTCTACTTACTTATTATTAAAATCCTTTATTGCACTTAAACACACAGTTTTGCACATAGGCGAGCTTAATGCTATTTAGCATTAAGCTCGCATTCAAGCATTTAGTTGTTTACCTTTCTGCCTGAATGTGATTGCTCCAAAGTCCAGCCTGCCAAATCTTTGTCAATTCTTCAGTACGTTGGCGGGAAGGTTTATTCGCTACAGAAACGAACATCATCAGCGTCTGACCCTTTTTGGTCGCTTGCATGACCGCTTCAGGGTTCGACATATCCAATTTCGTAAGATCGAGTTGTGGCGGTTTTCGAAGATGCTCAGGTAACTCATCCTCAGGGAGAGGCTCTTCATCTTCTTCCCATTGATCGAGAAGACTATAAAGTATAAGTGATATTAGCAACTGATACTGTAATCTAAAGGAAAATTAATTACCGGTCCATTTACCGTTCCAAGTCAGCATCGGAATAGTCGCGAATATCTTTCTTTGCCCATTCAGGTTTATTAGCATCATCAAATTTCTTGGTTAGACTATTGGTAATACAGAGTAAAATAATAAAACATTCTAATTTAGCCATTGTGAACAACAAGAAGTGGATTTTTGGCGTTCTCTGAAATTCGAGGTTACGAATGCACAGACTAAGTAATGATGGATACAGTGTTGCCACCTTGCAGAATACTTTCTCACCAGTTTTGGTCTGTAATATCACTAGATTTAACACGTTCACGGCGGTACGACTTCTAGTAGATCTCGTACAAGACTCTCCATTGGCGCGGAGGCGAAGTTGTATGGCTGTGCCGTTCGCGCATATGGATTATCTATGGGTTTTTCTCAAGTTAGAGTGAAAGGTCCTAGTGTATCGTGATTAGGTACTTTAGTCGTAATATTTTTATGAATCAAAACGTACGAGAACTAATACGTCTCATAGCGTCCAAATGCAAAACAACTGCATCTAGCGCGTTACGAGATCTATAAGTTCTCGTAAAGGATTCGTACGAAACCTGGTGAGAAATCAATTAGTGTTGTGATAGCTTTCCGGGAGTGCATTGTTTTTTTGTTATCATGGATCAGAGAAACAGGAAGCGATCTCGTAGAATATTAGAACTGTCGTTCAATAATTCTGAGGAACGTGAAATCGGTATTGAGAACAATAGTGTTTCGACTAGTTCCGAAGGGACTTCTATTCCTAAGCCCCAGACTCTCTTGCGAAAAGTTTTTCAACGCGCATCAAGAGCCACACGTATTTGCACTAGTCCCAGTACTGGACAAACATACCAAGAGCTCAACAGTAAAACACCGCCAGCATCACCGTGTCATCAAAATACGTTCGCGAATAAAGAGGTGAGTAGTTTTGATTTGCACACATCAAACTACCCTCAATTGGCCAATAATGGCAAGCATACCGATTTACCCCTTCCTTGTGCACCTGAATCAGTAAGCGAATGCATGGATTTGCGGACTAGTGAGATCAAAATCTTAGAGGAAATCATCACTCCGGCGCCAAGCTACAATAATAATTCCGAATACCAGGAACTATTATATACCCCTCAAGCCCTTGAATGAATGTAATTTTTTATTGCTTTTTAAAATAAAAATTTTCAATCGATATTGTGTGTTTTTTGGATTTAGCACATCACTAGTAAATTATCGACTTTTTGCAAGAATTGTCGTTACGAGATACAAAAGGCCTCGTATTTTTTTACAATCTAGCGCATTACGAGGTTTTATAGGTCTCGTATTATTTTTTGGCAATTTTCCTACGAAAAAATTCAAATATCTTTGGGCAAAGCTACATACTGAACAATGCATTCATTCTCTATCGGCTGATACAAAAAAAATATTATTATCATGAGTTTTCATTAAAATATTCAATTTCAAAGTCAACAACACTTACGAGACTTAAACAGCCTCGTGCCGTCATTAGAGCAAATACATTACGAGTACTTTTGAGTCTCGTAGCGCCAATGTGACAAGTTGCATAAATCGGTCTCCGCGCTAAAGGTGTTAAGTATTAGGGGTTAAAGTATGAAATTGCCGATTTGTACTGAAAATGTAAATTGTTTATTTTTTAAATTTTTAACAAATTTATTAAATCAAAATAGTTGCCATTATTATCTATACATTGCTGCCATCTAATGGGAAGGTCATTAATGCCTTTGCGATAGAACTCCGACGATCTAGACTGCACAAACTGTGTGAAAGCATTTTGTACTGCCTCCTGGGAAGAAAACTTCTTGTCACGTAGATAATTGTCCAAATCACGAAAAAAATGGAACAAGGTCTGGTGAATACGGAGGATGACGAATGGTTTCTAACTGCAGTTCCTGAAGGTCAAAATGGTTTCTCGTGCTGTGTGAGGTCTCGCGTTGTCGTGGAGCAATAATGGGGAAGATCGATTCATGAGTCGGGGCTGTTTTACTGCTAGTTTTGTCAACATGGTTCGGAGTTCGGCACAATAGACATCTGCCGTTATTGCTTGACCAGATCAGAGAAAACTATAGTGAATAACACCATGCTGAGACCACCAAACAGTTACCATTACCTTTTTATTGGTAAATTTTGCTTTAGGACACTGTTGTGGCATTTGACCTGGGGTCAGCCATTGCATTTTTCTTTTCCGGTTATCATAAAGAATCCACTTTTCATCACATGTTACAATTCGATCCAATATTCCTTAATTTCTGTACCGGTTCAACAAGGCAACACAAGTTTCAACACGCGTTTCTTTCTGCAGATCAGTCAAATCATGAGGCACCTATTTTTCGTATTTTTTTATTTTATTGATTTGACGCAAGTGAGTCAATATTGTGGGTAAGGTAACGTTAAACCATGCCGCTAATTCCTGGGTAGTTTGACTAGGGTCGGCTTCCACTATCTCTCTTAATTCATCGTTATTCACCTGTGTGGGCGGTCTTCCTCGTGGCTCGTTCTTTAAGTCGAAATTTCCATCACGAAAGCGTTGAAACCAAAATCGCACGGTGCGTTCATTAGTAGACCCCTCTCCAAACGCAGCATTAATATTGCGGGCTGTTTCTGCCGCGTTAGTACCGCGTCGTAACTCGTATTAAAAAATCACCCGAATTTTCGCAGTATCCATCTTTCTTGTCTAAATTGAATAACCAAAACAATTGAAAGTCGATATTCAAATGTTTCACATTTTTTAAAAAAAGAACATCATAGAAACCATTTGAAAAAAGTTTCATTCGAAAACCTCAAACCATGAAGATTCTATGTCAATTCAAAGAACCTATTGCAATAAAACGGCAATTTCATACTTTAACTTCTACTAAAAAAGTCACTAGAATTCACTTAATAATTTAAAATGGAATCACAAAGTTAACTAGTTTTGGTCTGTAATTTAGGGATATTAAAAATAAAAATGTAATATTTAGGGATATTAATGGGTTACTTACTTACTTACTCTTAGGAATATTTAACTAAAAAATACCAATATTCACTAAATAGGTAATTTAAAATGAAATCACAAAGTAAATCTAAATGAATATTTTAATTATGACTTCAATTAACAAAAATGAACTAAAAACAATTAAAATTCCACGGCGAAAACTTCTGGAGGTATGTCTTCGTCGGGGAATCCCCAAGCATAACCAAATAAAGACCACAGATTAAATTACTCTATAAAGTCGTTTAAAGATACGTTCCAAAACAAGTAATTTTTACTTGGTACTATGAAAATTTTACGTTTACCAAAACTAAAACAATATTCGATAAAAATCACCAAATAATTCTTCAGTGACTTTTCTTTTAAAATATCTCTGTCCAAGACTTCAAAATCACTAGATCTAGTGACAAAATCGCTAAAATGGCATCACTGGATGGATACCATGAATGACACAAATTGTCAACTAATTCGAACGATAATCTGTGAAATTGAATGAGTTGGCGCTTTGTTGGCAAAACTTTGGCGTTGGTTGGACTTTTGGTAGCCCTGTTTATGGGAGTTGACACTCGTTAAGCCAGTGTTGCCAGAGCGTTTTTTTTTGTAAAGTTCTTCGTTACTTTTGAGGCCTCTTCGAAACTCGTTACTAAGCCATTTAACAAGAAAACGTAAAATGTTCGTTTCCTTATTTTGGATCCTATAAGGATTAAAAGTCTGTGGCCAACTGAGATCAAAGTACTAGAAACTTTTTCCATACATACTTTTCATTAGTATGACAATGTAACTATTTCCATCTATTTCTTATGAAATTCATAATTTTTGTAACCTGTTATACAATAACTTAAGCCTGTATATTGAAATAACCTGGGTGAGTGACTACTGTTTAGAATGTAATGTAAACAAAAAGTGATCGACCGAATCTTGATTTTTAGCCGAAATAAAATCTGAGTGTACGGCTCCCACCAGAGGTTCGGCCGAATCTTGAAACCGAAATCGAACCTTCCTTATACTTCATAAAACTATTCTAGATGAGGACAATAAATAAAGTGCTAAATAAGAAAAAAGTGGATTAAAGCAGAAAGCTATCACCTGAATCTGTATATAAAACATAAATTATGTAGGGTATTTTTTTACAAGTTTGGGCATGCTTGAAATTTGATACAGATTCTCATTAAACTAATCACACCAACAAAATACGTTGATTGTCTTGGTGCGCCTTCCTTAGTTAGTAGATCTATTATGAATGCTTTAAAAAAATAGCTACTTTTCTAACAGTCTACGATAGTAAAATTTCAGGAATAGCTCGTTCACCCCGCGACCTTAAACAGGGCAAAAAGTTGTTTGCTTACATAACAAGAATCTTACGATAGACGTAAAACCTTTATATACCTTTAGTAGAAATTATTCATAAATCCACTTTTTATATTCAAAAAAATCGCTCGAGTTCGTCAGCTGTCAACTGAAGATATCGCCCGGCCATGGAAAGTCAATCGTAATGCGGAAAAGACATAAATGCAAGGTTCAGCCGTGTTTGGGCCGAAATGAAAATCGACTACTTGGTAGCACACTAAATAAAATAAAAAACTAGGCTGAACCACCACTTCTATTTTTTCCCAATTTGTAGTACATACTATAATATAGTTTATTTTGCGTGTGACCAAATCAAACCAAATTCGTGTGATACGTATTTGGTTTATATTTTGTGAATTTTTTTTTAATAATACGAAACGTAAAAAAGATTTTATAGAAAACGTTACGTTAATCAAATCGTTCCTTGGGTTTTTTTATGATTCTCGTGCTACTTTTGAAAAGCGGTCTGGCAACACTGAATAAACGTCAAAATAATTTAAAAAATATTTTTGATTCTTGTAAGTTACGTGGTGGAAGGAAGAGCACGTATCCCTTGTGCTTTTTTTCGTCAAAATCTCTCCGATGTTTTTCAATTAATGTTTGCTTCTGCCAGTTTTTCTATCGTTGACTGATATTTAATTTTGTACTAAAGAGTTGTCTCAAATCGCCGTTACACCTTTTTTCGTACGAATTTTATAAGATACTCATTTTGTTACCTAATCTTGCGATCTCGGTTCTTTTTGACTGGTGATAGTGCGGTGATACGTGCAGCCACGCCAGTGACTTTCATCCACGATGGACCCGAGTGGCATAACACCCAACACCTCGAATCAGCGGTTACTGATAAACGGTGACAATGACTCTGCGACGACTTTGCTTCAGGACAAGCAGGCGCGAAGGAGGGAAACCTTGAGAGACGTCACCCTAACCGAATACATGACTATCGGCATTCTCTGCTTCGTCAACCTCATCAACTATATGGACAGATTCACCCTGGCTGGTAAGTGTTACCTTTACAAAACTTAATCTAATTTAGAATGAGGACACTGGGCACTTCATGTAAGATGCCTTCATAATGGTACTACTGTTTAGCCAGTACTAGCCCATTATTAAATCCCCTATCTTTTCTTTCAGTGATTTTCCATCGTAAGGTTGTCTGGAAGAAATTGCTAATAGGAATAAGGCCTTGAACATTATATAATAAACCTTTATGACTCGACTGACCAGTGGTGTAACTATAGGGTGGCCAGGCTGGCAAAATGGGGACCCAATGGGGGCCCCTGTCCGAGATACCACGAACTCAGAAATAACCTAACCTTTTTAAATAAATGTAGCCTGCGATTTAATCCGCATAAATGACAAAACTTGTGTAAAAATATTACTTAAGTATCATAAAGAAAGGTTTCTTAAAATTTCACTATTTAAGAGGGATTGTAAATTAGTATGAAATCATCACATCACAAGTACGATGTCACGGGAAAAAGCTAGTGTATTTCGTAAAAACCAAGCCATTTTCACAAACAGTGAGTGCTAGGTAAGTTTAGAAGATCTTTATATGTATAACGTAGATGATTATATATTTTTTTCGTTTTGTATAAATCTGACCACAAATGTTCTACTCCGCATACAATCTTTGACACCCCCTTTCACCTCTTTAGGGTTTGAATTTCGTAAAATCCTTATTTCTTGTCTACATCATACAAAAACCCTCTGTGCAAAGTTTCAGCTTTCTAAGTCCAACGGTTTAGGCTAGGCGTCGATGAGCTAGTCAGGATTGAGTTAGTCAGATTTATACAGGTTTATTTCTAAAATGCCCAATTTCTGAGACGGCTCTAAGTTCAGCAATAACTTGTTCCGTGAGGTTTTTTTTTGAGATTTTAATGTTTCAAAATATTGGAGTCACACTCCAATATAGACTCCAATATATAGAATGAAAAAAAGTTCCTACTTAAGTTTCATCTTACCAGAAACTTATTTGAATCAATCAACAATATATCTTAACATAATCAACATTGAGATAAACTTTTAACACAATCATTCTGAGGTCAAGAGATAGTAAACATTTATAGCCACAACATGTCTACTGATATTAATAGAACAGTTGTTCTCTTAACAACAACAACTTGAAACATTTTATTTCATGTAATGATTTGTTCTGTTGATACTAATAATAATAACTTGGAATCATCAGTATTATAAAATAATTAATAAATAAATTATAGTAAAAATCCCAGGACCCAGGCGGACAGATTTCCACCAAATATGGGATGTATTAGCAAAGGGCAAGATAGAAAGTACCCGAAACCGGCGTGCGTGCATGCAATGACTAATGAATGTTGAGGAAGCGAAAGTGATATGTCAGGATCGTGGCAAATGGTAGTCCTTGGTCTCTGCCTACCTCTCCTGGGATACAGGCGTGAGTTTATATATGGATGTAGTAAAAATCCTGTTTCTGTACAGAAACATAATTCTTGTCTAACATCATAAAAATTGTAACTTGTTTAAAACTGATTTCTTTATACTTGTAACAAGCCAGTTGCAAAATAATTTGGCATTTTTAATGGCACTTATTAAAATAATTATCGTCATCATCAGTTCCTGGCAACTGTCATTAAGAACATAGGACTTTCGAAACAGATCTCTAGCGAAAAAAAATCGGAACTGTAAATCTACATAAATTCTTTAAATATTCTTAAAATGGAGAGGAATCAGGTTCGAGCTGGATAAAACTCAACTTTGGACCGACATTTTTCTCTTCATGTGAAGTTTCCAAAGTATTTCATAGTTAGTTTTTTAGCATGATGCTGGCTATGAACTGCTTGTATGTGGTTTCTATGATGGGATGGCCCTGGGTATCAACTGGTACAAAAAGGCTGGAGTCCAGTGTGTTAAAAGGTAGGTAGAGTAGAAATAGGGACCAACCTATCTACCTTTTTCATAATATTTACAATACAGGCAAGCCCTTTTGTGGAAAACTGACCTACTGACATGAGCCTCACTATTCAAAGACTTACATAGAACTAGAAGCTGACTAATCTTTTCATCCACATATATACCTTAGTTCCAGTTTCAACTTCCGAACTAAACTAACCACTGGTTTCTGAATAGAGAATTTCATTCAGTAAGTAGTAAAGTATCAGTCTGCGCCTTCAAATTTCTCAAAAAATAAAGATCATTTACTTAGCGAAATTCTCAATCAGAAACTGGTGGATAATCTGTCCCTAACCTGAAAACTGAGATTTAACCTTCTCACGTGAAGTACCACACTGTAATTAGCAGTACTGAACTCTGTTTAGGTAACAAAGCTTTTTTTGAATGCCCAACCATTGTTAAGATTAAGGCTTACAACCAGCAGTATAGGTACCTATTTCCCTTTCCACTAGGTTACTTATGCAGGCGATAAGAATGACGGCGATGGTCCTCACGCAGATTTAGATTTCCAACAAAATTCTTTTATTCTGGCGATTTATAATCATACCATGTTATAATTTATAAGATACTCGAATGGTACATTTTATTAGCTAGTTACCTAGATCATAGGTCAATTAGCTGATTTGTGGGCAGATATGAATCATAAAAAATCTCAGCAAAATTGATACGACCCTCACCTTCATAACAAGCGTCAACTCAGCTAATGGACAGCTCATAAAATGCAAACCTTGCAAAATTGAATGTTGTGTTGCTGTGGGAAATTATAATAGGGGTTAAAGTATGAAATTGCCGTTTTATTGCAATAGGTTCTTTGAATTGACATAGAATCTTCATGGTTTGAGGTTTTCGAATGAAACTTTTATCAAATGGTTTCTATGATAGTTAAAAAATGTGAAACATTTGAATATCGACTTTCAATTGTTTTTGTTATTCAATTTAGACAAGAAAGATGGATACTGCGAAAATTCGAGTGATTTTTGAATACGAGTTCCGACGCGGAACTAACGCGGCAGAAACAGCCCGCAATATCAATGCTGCGTTTGGAGAGGGGTCTACTAATGAACGCACCGTGCGATTTTGGTTTAAACGCTTTCGTGATGGAAATTTCGACTTAAAGAACGAGCCACGAGGAAGACCGCCCACACAGGTGAATAACGATGAATTAAGAGAGATAGTGGAAGCCGACCCTAGTCAAACTACCCAGGAATTAGCGGCATGGTTTAACGTTACCTTACCCACAATATTGAATCACTTGCGTCTAATCAATAAAATAAAAAAATACGAAAAATGGGTGCCTCACAATCACTTGAATTTTCGCAGTATCCATCTTTCTTGTCTAAATTGAATAACAAAAACAATTGAAAGTCGATATTCAAATGTTTCACAATTTTTAAAAAAAGAACATCATAGAAACCATTTGAAAAAAGTTTCATTCGAAAACCTCAAACCATGAAGATTCTATGTCAATTCAAAGAACCTATTGCAATAAAACGGCAATTTCATACTTTAACCCCTAATATTAACGGAGCAATTGCACTACCTAGTTTTATCTCAAAACTGATAATTTGACTTTAGATTCAAAGTTACGCAATTTTATTATCTGAATTAAAAAAAAGATTGTTCTCAATTCGTCCATATATATATTTTATGTATATGTATTCAGCGATAATTCTTACCACATCCGATTCCATTAATTCTTTTCAATACATCTTTTGCTCTATCCTCCTAAGTCCCGAGCTTTTTAAGCGCAATATGTACAAAACGCCGGAATTCCTGCATAAAGAACAAAATGGCGATAGTCACTGAGTCCTGGCTATCGCGAAAGTGGATTTAGCATTATGACCCAGCATCCTTTGTGTAGAACAAAATATAATTTGTTTGTTTATGACAACATTTCTAAACGGAAGTAGTTATTTTGCTTCAATAATAATTTATCCTGGTCTCACCGACCTTGAGCATAGAGCTTCAAGTCGCCATTTTTTTTGTTCGGCCATAAACCAGTGACAATGGCGGCGAGTCGTGAACGAGGTGAGTAAATCCAAGAATATCTATTGGAAATATTGCGGTTTTCATTAAATGAACTGTTATTTTCTACTCTGTAACATACACGAAATGTTTTTGGTGTATTATTTTTTTTAAACAGGCCGCAGAAATAAAATAATTTTGATGTAACTGAATTTGTTCTTTATAAAGTGTGTTCGGTCTGGACACATTAAACTCGCTGCCATAATTTGTTCTTTGTTAAGTTACCTCGGTCTGCTTTCATTAAGTTTGAAACGAAAATTTGTTCTTTTTGAAGTTTGTTCGGTCTGTATAGATTGAATTCGCTACTATAATCTAAAAATCACCTTCGGTTTTTTTTAACATGGCAGCGGCATGGTATGGTCATCTCTTACTTAGTCTGTATCTGTAGTACCTGATTACTGATAAAAAGTCTTCGTGATTTTCCTTTTGATTTTATATCTACTATTTTATTAACTGTCTCTTTATTGTATTATTTTTTGGCACTGCAAGATACTCAAATATCTCAGTTTTTGAATGACTCTGAAATAGAAGATACCGATGACGATGAGAGTCCTACTTATCAAGAGCCTATCGTAGACGAGGATTATGAGCACAGAGATAACACTGACGAGGATCTCACTGGCCCTGAGTCTACTAGCTCTGAAGATGAAGGTGGTGGCACTTCTACCAGTGATCAGAGTGTACCAGCTCGTAGGAGTCGACTACGGGTGCGTGGTGGAATACACAGTCGTAATACAAGGCGCTCTCGTATTGGTGTTCGTACTCGTGGAGGCGCTCGAACCATCAATTAACATTGTCATACACCTTGGAAAAGGGCATGTTTTCGAAAAGAATTACCTGTGCTGCAACAACCAGCATATAAACCTTCCGAGCCCAAAACATTGATGAAAGACTATTTTCATGAATACATTGATAATAATTTACTGACATTAATAGTCACCAAAAGTAATCAGACCACGGTTGGAAAAACTGGTAAAAGCTTGAATTTAACCCTGCGTGAGTGCAAAGCTTTCTTCGGCATAACTATGCTTATGTCATGTATAGGATATCCACAAATACGCATGTACTGGAGCGAGAAATATGCTGTGCCAATTATAATGCGAACCATGACGCGTGATCGGTATTTCTTGCTACGAAATTCATTGAAGTTCGTATACGATTATGATTTCTCAGCTGAGACCCTCCACCAGTACTCCAGTACACCAGTACCCTCTGCAGCGTTCAGGCAACATGGAGCTCTCCATTTACCTAAAATGGGAACTACACAACATCGTTGCAGACAGAAGGGCTGTCAAATGAAAACAACTGTATACTGTAATAAGTGCGAATTACCGCTGTGCATTACTCCGAAAAGGAACTGCTTTTTGGATTTTCATTCTCTTTGAATTCACAGTTCCTTTTCGGTTTATTAACTATGTAGACCAACTAGTGTTAAGGATAATCTGAAAGTTTAATTTCAAAAGCTTGTATAGACCTCAGAGCTATTTTCCAATGTTGTTGAGTTATTATTTTTTGTTAGTTTTATAAGGTCCAAGACTGCCGATACATTTTGAGACTTTTGTGTGAATTTATGTATGTCAAAGAATAAATAATAGTTTATTCGTTTAGAAATGTAAAGAATACCGTTATTACTCGCAAAGCTATTTCCTATTTTTGATGTTCAAAATAATTTAAGGATAAAAAGTATTAATACTTATAAATAAAAAATATTTTGCCAACCGAAACCGTTATTTTTCTATTGCTTTGTTAGGATTCAATTTGTAACCTTTGAGACCGACTGTACTTTTAAAAGAACAAATATTTTAATATTTTTTTTTGTTGAAATCTCATCGTTCCAAAATTATGAATAATGTTAGTTCTAGCAAAAATATTATGGGGAAGTTTATTGTAGCTAAAATCAGTGCTGAATGTTCAGGACTCACAGACGTTATTTGTTTAGTTCTTTTTAAAGAACATTCGGTAATAATGATATCTTCCCTGTTACATTACCCAGGACTCAACAACAACAGCCATTTTGTTCTATAGGAAGAATGCAGGGACTTAGGAGGATATTTGAATTTCAGTAACCTTAAAAGTTTTTATTCTGATGTACGAAAAGAAACACTGATTAGTTTACTCAATTAATTCTATTTTTATAAATGCCAAGGAAATATAAAGGTATCTCATACACAACGTCATCGGTATTTTCGTGTCTTCTGAAATAGTGGCTTAATCTTATCGCTATGCGTCAGTGCAGGTATTCTCCACGACTGGAGATTAAGGACGATTTATAATGAATCCATGTGATCCTCATTATCTTTCCTTACTCGCACACTGTATTTGGTTATTAAGCTAGGGTTCCGTTCGTAAATATTCCAATAAGAACCTTTTTCGATAAATAAGGGCCGGTTCCTGAATTGAGAATTTTACTAAGTACATACTTAAGTAACGTTCTGTCACGCTCTTCTCTGAGAAATTCTAAGAGACAGCACTACAGTTAACTATTTACTGAGCGAAATTTTCAATTCGAAAACTGGCCCTATCTCATTACTTCAACGCCTTGCCTGACTCTTAATAATCTCAAAAGTCAGTCTTCTTAATTGCTAGTTTCCTGGATTATCTGTCCGAAAATAAGCTGTCTTAAGACTCATTAGCAGATACGATGGTAAGCAGCGTTTCGTCATTAGTAAAACGCACTCAACTCCAGTTTCATTCAACCTTACAATGGATTTCACTTCTAAGTAGACGATAAAGAACAATGCCGGTTGCGAGCTTGATGCTCGCAGCGGTTGTACAATAAAGCAATACAATTCATAGACGAATAATTCTAGCACAAATAGCGATACCTTAACGGCCAATATCCTGCTTTTGACCGTGGTTTCGTTCATAAGGCTTCATCACCATTAGTCCTCCTTGGTGTACTTGCAATAATATAAATAATGAAGTCTCCTGGGTACAACATACTCTCAAGAGGACTCTCGCGAATATTAGCACCTCCATAATTCTACGAGCAAACTACCTTGTGTCAGAGTGCGCAGGGGTCAATGCTCAAGACAAGCAGAGCCGAAGCGGAACACAATTGGTTTTAGGCCCAGTTACGAGTCGATTACAATAATGTAATGCCGCAATTAGTCTAGTGACTTTAGCCTCTACATCGACATGGATTACGAACAATCCAGTTAAAGGAAAGAATGTAGCGTGGGCTGGCTCTTAAATTGACGTGATGGAGCGTAGGTGCACTCTTTAAATTGAAGAGACAACGTAGCCGAAGGACTATCGATCCACGGAAGACGATATTCTCGGTGAATGTGAAACAGCACTGTATACTGTCTTTCAGTGCTGTTTTATGAACTTGTGGTTTTTTCTTTAGTGTTGAAAATGTAAAAAGGAGATCCGTGAATCGCGACAACTATTTGGTTCAGCTGGTTTACAGCCTGTAGTCAGAAAATTGTTAATCGTTCATGAGATATGAAACAGGAAGTAAAGTTTCGCCAATCGGAGTCATCGAAGTCCAAGACAAATCGTTTGCGGATTGATTCTTCACTTTTACGGATAGGTAGGAGATATTGGGCCACCTAGAAATCTTATAAATAAATCATAGGCGATTACTTGCACGTTGGGTAAAGGACTCCCATACAGTAGGTATATTGTATTCTAAAGGCATAAATAAACGCGAGCTCCGGGCGAGGGCCGATGTCACGTAATCAGAGGTCTAATCTCCAATGAGAACTCACGTGCGCCTACGCCTGCTTTTTCATTGTGTATTGAACACAATGTCATCCTTTTAAATAATGGAAACCATTTATGAGGCTGATGGGGAGTGGAAATCGGAATAACACAATTTTATCCGAGCGACGACTTTATACGAGTATAATTATTCTATCCCGATTATCCATCCAGGTCATATTAACGTAGTTCAATTTGAGACTCGAATTTGCAGAGAGTTATAATTATGGCAATTGCCCAATTGGCTGCACCACGGCACGCACTCCGTAGTACAATTATGGGTTACCGTAGGCACTGACTGAAAATCAGCGCTGAGAGATCACTTCCTCAGCACAACGCTGAGTCAGCTGCCTTTTGTGGCAACTTAGATACACCACAGGCTACATCTATGTTCCTGTTTTATTTATTCGTTTTGTCTGTTGTGTATTTAGTTTTCTTTCTGTTGTTGTGCATATTATGTTACTTATCTGCTTATTTTGTTTCTGTGATGTATATTGTTAGTATAATAAATGTCTTTCTTCTTCTTCTAAAAGAGGCCCAGTCCATGCGCTTTTATGCGTTGACGATTTCAAATTTTCTCTGTTATAACACGTAAGTATTATTTGCCTTTGTTCTTCCGGCTGCTGGAGAAAGCTCTCTGACGTAATGTGTATGGGTTGGTACTCTGTGAAGTTGTGAACACTTGACACATCTCCAAAATACAATTTGAAGACACATCATCCCAATTCGTCTATCAATAATATCGTTCCGCCCCTACCATCCAATTTGTTTCAAGTGTTGTCGCATTCACGTGAATACGGAGGGATGATTTCCCCAGAGTTCGATCAAGAAGTTGGCACCGCAAGGGACCGCTATCTTTATTAAAATCTCAAAGCAATCAAGAGGCGAATTCGTGTGCAGCTGCTCAGATAACATGGAGATAATTCGCTACTAACGCTTGATAAGGCAGGTGCATTTTTTTCAACTAAACCCAATGTTTAATCCAAACTTTGAAAGAATTTCGTTAAAGAGTGGTAATCTGATTACAGCTTTCATCTTAAACTTTTGGTCTTAATCATAAAGCTGAGAAGGCGAGTTGGTGATTGCAACAGAAAGAAAGAAACCATTTATTTACATTGCCACAAAAGCACACACATAAAAACAGCAACGCAGAAATAGCTTTATCAAGCCATTTGGAGAGTACCGCCTCTAGTTCCGTCGTCTGGCTGACCTCTACTGTAGAGTATGCCTATCTCGTGTGCGGCGATGAGTGAAGTGCATGACTCTGACACCATATAATTAGCGCGTGCCTTACGCTCGCCTCCTTTCGTAATACCAGAGCCATCCCGACGAAGCTGAAGGTTACATCTCGTAGGCTTTGTAGGTAGGTATTATCTTCAAGGGGAGTGCGTATCTCTCATTCCGACGTCGTTAATGTTTGTTATTTGTTGTTGTTATCAGAGAGACCGAATTCTTAGGAGAACAATGTGCGTGATATACCTTCCTGTTATCTCGGCACGTGAATCATGGCAGGTTGTCATTCGGATTGGGATATTACATCACGACTAGTCTGAAGACTGTCTGATGGATGGAGTCCTTATTTAGTCTGCACAACTTTTGACTGATTTATAACTTCTTGTCAAATAGGTATTTTATTAATAACAAATGTCATCTATTCCTTTTATCGGTCCTCCCTCTCATGTATTTCTTGATGTGCCCTTATGTTACTCACGCTGAACTGCAATGTCATCTTTTGACAATAATAATGTCACGCACAGCCTTTAAAGGGCTAGGGTGGAGTGCCGAGTGACTAGTTATAAACGACAAACCATCATCATGATTAAGGGAATATTTTTTATGGCCAGGCCTGCCAATGGGTTGATTAATAATACTTCTCCTATTTTTATTCGGCTCTCCTAACCGACATAAAAAATGGTCATCATAAAAAAATTACCGGGCCTGGTAAAAATAACAATGTGATCGCAATAAAAAGGGTTCTCGCTGCTCAAATATTGTTCAAATTCGGGAGACACGCGCGTCTGCCTGGATACATCGCTTAAATTAATAAAATATGGGTTGGCTTATGATGCCTCACACATATAGGCTTATGTTACAGGGGACGGTTCAGTTCATTGGAGTTGAAACAAGTATTAGTTGCCCCTGTACGCTTCTGAGTGGGATGTGTAGAAAGCCAGTCATGCCCAAACTGACGACCCATTTGGCACCAGAATGAGTGTAATGTTTCGTTTCGATAATCACCTCACTTTGGCCGTCTCTAATCCTTCGTCACCTTCATTAACTCAACCAGAAAAACTCAAAGAAGTCGAAGTTTTTTTGTTTGAGACACCAATTTTGTACAACAAACGAGTTCTGTTTGGGTTGGTTGGTTGGGTATTTAGGCGTAAAGCATGCTCTTTTAATATGAGCCCAACATTAATTACTAATCGCCCGTGCTTGCACGCCCACTGTATATCATGGGCTCAAAATGGATTAGTATAGTACAATTTATATTTATGACGCCACCAACCCTGCTCATATAGGATTAAACAGCTTTATTTACCCTTCCAACCGTGATTATATTGATTGCATTTGTTTGTGTAACATATTGTAGGGAAAGGAAAGAGTACATACTACATGAGATCGTTTTTTGCAAATCAATGATTGATTTGCGAAGACAAAACTCGAGAATACTCGAGTAATAAAGAGACACAAATATAACTGGTCCCGCCAGTTTAACTATCCGAATATGAATGCTGTACATAATAATATGCCATGGGTGGTCCACTCCGGGACCCGTTCCACATGTTTTCTGTCCTCTTTCGTTACATGCTAATAGATGTAGGTAACGTTTTTAAAACACACTGACAAGTGGCTCCTCTAAAAGCTTCTGTCGAAACCCTTTCGTGGCTAAACAAACTTGTTGGGAATTTCTCATTCAAGAATAGATGCAGGAAACTAGCTAGCGTTTCGATCGGGTTTTACCGCTATTATTTTCACCTCTGGTTTTGCTACGGATATTTTTCGTGGTGGTTAGATTTTGTATACGTTTTTTTGTGTGTTATACGTTGACAACAAATGTAACTTTCCTATGACATGTTCACTCGACTTTCTAGATAATGTTATCTCCATTCCATTCCACTTGTCTCTTTACAGCCGGGTTAGCTTTAATGTCTCCAGTTCCAAAGAAAGCCGAAAAGAATTTTATGTTGTAAGCGACGCGTTTTATGTGAACACATTTCTTTTGATAATTTATTCCCTCTTAGAAAGGGCACAACATTTAAATAGCCGACTGAAGTGCGTTCTGATTTAAGCTTTATCAAGTGCATCGTTTATTCCACGCAGCTGGATGGACAGTGGTCTCTTTAATCTCGATCGCTGCTCCGCAGCTGCTTACTGCCGGTATTATTAGTGGGCTCATTGCTCGGGAGGTAGGTACACTTGGAACCAATTAGTTTCGCCAGTGCCTGGCTCAATCGACGGGCACTCCATGATTAATGTAAATGCTCTATATTTGCCTTTCGGTTTCACGTCTTGTTGAGCTGTCCGATATAAAAGGATTATACCCCTTGGAGGGAAAGGGGTGATAATAGGCTTTTAGTATTTAAAATGCGCTTCAATGGACATTAATTCGGATTAGAATCACCGTAACGCCGCGCCGAGCCTCGTCCAGACAGGAATGCATGGCCATTATAAGTAGTTTGATATTTCTCATATATTTCTCATTATCGATTGACTGAGAAAGAATATAAATACTTGCCTACGTATTTGGTTTTAAATACCCGACCCAATATCGCGTGCTCCATAATTTCTCAGTAAAGTAAGTAATCAAGTACCTACAAACCATAATATCGCTTGATAATACTTTGTGGAACTGTGTTGTAATATTCCTTTTGAAATGCCGTTCTCTGAAGTACCGACTCTTTATCGTCAACTTGGTAAATGAAGAACAGTTGAATTACAAAGGTGATAATGAAACTCGCACCAATTTGCGCTGTAATAAACTCAACGCCTGGGAATAGCCATTGTGTCTCTCGATTCATAATAAAAAAAGTCTATGTGCTATTGGTTCTATTGGAATTATCTTGTAATGTTGAGTTGTATCTAAAGCCCTTCCACCAGCTATCCACCATGTCAAGTACATAGTAGCAGCAGTTTGTAAATAGTACTAGGTATGTCTACGTAGGGTAGGACTCTAATTTATATTCGTGTCACGTATGTCTGTGGGAAGCACGCATATCGGTGAGTCGACATAGCGGCCGCTCCCATTAGGGTGTAGTATGTACATTCGACCCTCTGCTACTAAAACAGTTTTTGCGGAGTCAGTCGGCGCCTAAACTTCTGATAAGGCTGCCCAACCCCTGCAACCAGTCCCGACTTCCGTTTAAGGAGAGTTCTCCTTTTCCCGACTAGACGACGCCATCTTTTAATGCATTTTCACAAAACAAACATAACCTCACGCCCACATGAAGACAATTCAGGCAAAATAAAAATTCATTGTGTGTAGCGTACAGTCGCAACCAGGGCCGCGTTTTAAAAACCTACAATTAGTGGTTTGTTATGATAATTCGATGTACATTGCGTCTTCCTAGTTATTATTCTGCAGGTTAATCGACTTTGCAATGTACATCGAATTGTCATAGTAAACCATGAATTGTAGTTTTATGAAAAAGGGCCCAGATCGACCCTGGGTCGGCTCATAATTGCGTAAAATGCACATATGAAAATACGATGTGCTATCAGCGTACCTGAGCCCCATTGGGTGCTCTTTCTTTACTCATATGAGAATGATGTCTACGGAGCCGAAGTAGAGCGTTAAAATAGTTAGCCACAAAAGTTTAATTGCCTTCGTCGTCTGGAAGATTATTTTTATATCAAACCCAGGAAGCAGTTTGTTTACTGAATGGGGTGATAAAAATAGCACCACGGACAAATATTAATTACCGTTTCGAATTTTTATCTTCTTGAATCATAATTACGGTGATACTGCGGCTTATTTAAAATCATGAAGAGTAAAAGTGCCGCGTGTTCATTACTCAGGTGATTGATTAATTGGCTCGCGGAAAACTCCAGATGCGTGCCTTTCAGCCAACCGTTCGTCGTCACATCACTGCATGCTCATCTCTCATTAATTATTCGAATTTTTGCCTAGAAATTCATTGTGGTTCTATGAAAGGGGTATTCTACACCTGTATGGGGTGAACAAATTCCGAAGCGAAGATTTTTCTTTAGACACCTCTGGATATTTAAAATAACTTTAGTCATGGTTTGTCGCAAGAAAATCGGTTGTTCAGCTTACCCGAAGTTGAGAGTGAGACTGCTTTACTCCTACCCCTTTTTTCCACTACGATGGTTGTTAGTGGGCGTCCAATGGTTTTAACCTCAATTACAGACTGTTCTCAACCACTTACACTGAGTTACACATCATTATTACTGTTGAGCTTTCAGTTAACCATGGGTTCTTGTGGACTTTATGGCAATTAGTTACTTCCCCTCGTTCGTTCGTGCGGAAGAGTAGTGAAATTCCCTTTCTCATAGCTTCGACCTAGTGTCTTGAGTCAATATTACTTATCTATAGATTGATTTTGGACTTGAACATCGCTAAATGGCGATTGGTCTCATACTCTCATGTCATAAATAACACTGGAATATTATTATTTTTAAGTAACTTTTCGGAATTTACCGTATCACCAACCCTTGTTGCCTCTCCGATACCCCAATAGCTTTTACGGTTTTACGGTAGCGCGGTCTTTACAACACTTGCTTCACATTCGAGATGTTTTGGCTTCGAATCCTGGCATGTGCATGCCCTTCTTTTCTAAATTACGTACATTTGTTATTATGTAGTAGCAACTCCACTCGCTAACGATGAAGACAAACATCATGGCAAACCTGAATGCCTCATGTACATACCTCAGCGTTTGTAATTGCCAATTTGTGGTGGGGATTAAGGCCATATGTCTCCCTGAGAGAATACCTTTGCTCTACATTGGGACGTATAAAGATTGCAATATACGTGCTGTCGAAAGTTAGGTAGGCACATCCTATCCAAGTTTCTAGAAGACTATTAGTTGCAGTCGAAAGTCCTTTGGTTTCACGAAAGCGGACGTGACTAAGATCTGGTTTGCAGCTTGAGGTATCTGGTTCCTGGTATTGGCGGCTATATTTCCTTACTCATGTTACACAATTGTCACTTAAACGTATGTTTTACTGTAGGTAGATTTACAAATAGGTTCATGTTACCCTTTGTAGATGTGAAATGCAGTGGAGCGATTTCAATGCCGATTGAAAGTCTTGTGAACTTGCTTTTGGCAGCAGATTCGGTTGTCAATGATTAGCTATTAGCATTAGCTCAAACTGTTTTTCGCAACGTTTTCTCCTCCACCCCGATCTTTTATTTATATGAGAAAGAGGTTAAGCTGCACATTATATTAATTATGAAATATGCGAACATTTAAAATTGAGATGTTAACTACCACAGTACACAACGTGAAAGCGGCGTCATAATACACGTGAGACCGATAATTTGATTATGAACACGCTTTTATTAGCTTCATTTGTCACTGAAAAACTTAATGGTAAAAATATGAAACCAATCTAGGAATTTAGTTTTAACGTACTTCTAACTTAACTGTCGTATCGATTTTAAACTTGGCAACTGCATGTATTTCGGATGATAGTACAATAAGCCAGGAGTGGATTGTGGAATTCTTCAACTCTGTCAATTTCTATTGTTATGCAAACTCCAACAGTAGCAAAACCAAGTTTGGTATTGTCAATTAGGTGCCACTTTGGAACCATTTTTAATAAAAGTTAAAGTCTAAAATATAATATATAGCCGGCCCCCAGTGGGCATCAAACCCACGACCTCCAGCATGGTAATCAGACGTGATACCGCTAGACCAACGAGGTAACACATTATAGTTTTAAGAAATATATCACTCAACCTGTGCACAGAATTTTAACAATAATGATAATAAACTATAGTTAGTGAAAAAAAACCCGACGAGTGCAAGTCGGACTCGCCCACCGAGGGTCCGTACAAAATTTGTAGGTACTTTCATACCATAAATAGTATACTGCGATCGCCAACCCGCCTGCCAAGCGTGGCGATTATGGCAAAACCCTTCATGGTTATGAAAACCACGAAGGAGGCCTATATCCTGCAGTGGGCGTCAAATGGCCGATGATGATGATGATGAATAGTCCAGGAATCGAGTCTCGCAGCTTTTTGCCGAGCTTTTCCCGAACTTAGATTACAAATGTATAGGTTTTCAAATTTTTCCCTGTATTTGTAGTGTAGCACGATATTAATTGCCAAATTTCATAGTTCTAGGTCAATGGAAAGTACCCTATAAATTTTGATTCCCTTGAGTGTCGAAATATACGTTTTTTGCGACATAAACGGCCGTATCTTTTTTTACGTTAACTTAGAGGTTTGGTTTTTTCACAGCTTCAAGGGACTGTATAGACCAGTATATGGTTTTAATTTCCACTCGATACCTCTACGCGTTCCCGAGATAAAGGGTCTTGACAGACAGACGGACGGACGGACAACAAAGTTTATAAGGTTTCCGTTTTTTCCTTTTGAGTTACGGAACCCTAAAAAAAGTAAAAAGCAAGCTATACATATGCTATATGATAAGCTATGCACCAAAAAATAGATCATAAGTACATAAATCCAATTAATTTAATGGATTATTAACTACTTTTTAATACATTATCGTCAAAAGCGTATTGTATATTTTCAATTTAATTATGTATTGTTAAACTCTTGCGTAAGCAATTTCTTGATGGAATTTAATGTAAATGATAGATAATTTGAGTACTCTACAATTATTTGGTAGAGATATGTCACACGAGCCGATCAGGACACATTCAATTAACTATGTGCAACTGCAAATAAATGCTAAATACATCTATTGTCCAGCATTGTAAACCTATATAGGATTGTAGTTGTACAATAGGCTGAAGGCCTATAGGCCTTGCACCTTGCTCTTAGTATTAAAAATCTAGTGTAATCGCAAATCACAACAAAGGGAACAATACTCATATGTCACAATTTGTATTCCTTGATGCTTGATGTAGTGGCTAGTAACAATAGCAAATTACAATGTTCTGGTACTTTTGTACCTACTAGGCCAATTACGAAGGTTTCAGTGTGCTCAAAGGCGTAATACTGCGCACCAAATCCTGTTGGAATCCTGACGTTTGCGATAGCAATTAGTATGGAATTTGACAGTTAGATGATTGGAATCGTTAACGATTTGGTGCGCGTAATATAGGAGCACACATTTTACTGTCCTTTTTCAGGAAGGCTTCGGTTTTATGCATCGCTTCAAAATCGTCACTTTAGTGGGTTTCATATTCTTTCTTTGCATCACGTCTAGCTCTACGTACGTCAAACATCCGTCTGGTAATGGTAAAATCCCGTTGTCGAGTACAGTTTTGTCGGTAAAAGTTAATTGCACTTTCTCTTAAACTTTTGTGACGTGTTTTAGTGCGAGTCATGTACGTACATAGCGACAAAATTTTGTACTTCGAAGCGCCAGCGTCTATTTTTGGACTTTATTGTAAATATTTATGCACAGTTGACAACATCGCCAAGTGTGTTAGAGATTCTCAATCGTAGCCAACTTTACTGGTGAAGCAATACTGACAGTTCAATGCTTATAGTCCGACCTATCGGAAGAAAATCATGCCACTACTCGTCAGTCACTCGTGATTCACGCCGTATGCTGACGGGAAGTTACCACGTACTCTGATGTTGTTTATTGTCAATTTTTGCGACGCTAGGTATTGTTTTACTGTTATTAGGAGCTCATGATTTACATAAGCAGCCTATATACGTCCCACTGTAGGGCACAGACCTTCTCTCTCAGGGAGAGAGTGTGGGCTTGATTACCACGCGTGCCCACCGCGGATTGGCGATTTCAAGCGCTGAGGTATGTGAATAGCTCAGACACTCAGGTTTCCTCACGATGTTTTCCTTCACAGTTAGCGAGTGGTATTGCTGCTATAACTTCACAAATGTACATAACTTAGAAAACCAAGTCATAGGTATATGCCCGCACTGGGGATCGAACCTGGATCTCTCGCTTCCGAGTCCGATGTTCTAGGCTACCACCGCCATTAATTTATTTGAATAATATTAAAGACTGAAAGTTCCCCTGGCCAGTGGCGTAGCATGGGGGGGGGCGGAGGGTGCGGTCCGCACCGGGCGGCACTTTGCCGGGGGCGGCGCTGCGGAGGTGGCAGTTAGAAAAAAAAATTAAAATAAAAAAAAAAAAAAATTCTTTCAGTGTTTTTTTCGTCTTTTTTTATGTTACCAAATACCCAGGTACCTATGCAGGTTCTATGCATGGGTGATGCAAGCGCAAGGTTTTGAATGATACTCGTGCGCAAAAGAGCGTTCGTGAAGTAGGCGATTTCTCCATTATTCTATTACGTTTTCTCTGTAATTTTTCTGTGATATTCTACCTATGTCAAAAAATGTTAATTTCACTTTTCAATTCAATAAATCATTCAATAAAACTAATAAAAGTACTCTTTTTACCATGCCCAAATTTTTTATAATGGATTACAAAAATAAGAGGGCGGCAAATTTGGAATCCGCACCGGGTACTAGTGACCTATGCTACGCCACTGCCCCTGGCAGACTGGCAGAAAATGCATGGATTTGAAAAAGTGTTTAGACTACGTTACGTAGCGACAGCGTCTAAAACGTGAGGGAGATAAGCATATGTGGGTGGTGCTGCTGATAGCACTGTTTGTTCGCAATATCACGCCATGCCTTATCGCCATTAATTTACAACACAAATCTTTACACATTTTACACGCAAGGTGCTTGGTATGTTAATCAATGGAAAACTTTTAAATAGGTATAGCTACGGTTAATTAGAAACTTCATGCTAATTAACTATGCACTCTTATTAGTTCTGTTGTTGCCGTGTTGTTACCCGACTGCGGCGGAGCCCAAAAAAAAGGGTTGTGTAGTTTTATTTACTCCAATTCTATATTCCCTCATAACTCCATAACCGATGGCCGGATTTGGACAAATGAGATCTCAATCGATCCGTCATGTTTGCGCGAGTGTCATAGGCTATAAATGGGCATAAATAAATCCAACAAAAACAAAAATTTTAAACTGAAATAATAACTAACAACCCGACTGAGCACTTAACTACTAAACAGGCGGAACCCAAATTTAAAAATGCTTTTATGAGTCAATTCGAGGTACCTAGGTCCCGCCTACTTAGTATTTAATGCTCAGCAGTCGGATTGTTGCTTATTTTCTATTTCAGTGAAAGACCAGTGGCTCCTGACTGGGTTCAAATTTGTATAGCAATATTACTCGGTAACTGTTACGGAAAACAATGTAAGGAAACACGCGGCTTAGTTGGCTCCGCACGTATTGAAGTTATCTGTTCTGTAAATTAGTAATAATTACTGAAATACCAACTCTACCAACTTTACGAAGTTAATGAATACTAACAATTTTTATTACCGATACCAATAATATCAATCCACAGGAACGATAACTTCAATACGTGCGGAGCCAACTAACCCGCGTGTTTCCGACAAATTCTAATTTCATACCAATATATTATATATAAAAAGTAGCTCACCCGGCAAACGTTGTTTTGCCATATTAATTAGCCTACGACCTAGTTAAACCTGAGATTATCGCACTTAACCTCATAGTTGGGCCACTGTAAGTACGTAGCAAGCGCTAAGGTATGTAAATACCTCAGACACTAGGGTTTCCTCACGATGTTTTCCTTCACAAATGTACGTAACTTAGAAAACAAGTCACTAGTACATGCCAGGATATGAACCCGCGATCTCCCAAATGAGAAGCCGGCGTTCTACCACTCCGCTACCACCGCTTCCACCCTATGACCTATTCTCAGACCTACCAAATATACGCAAAAAAAACAAAACATCGATGAAGCCGTTTCGGAGGAGTTCGGTAACAAACACTGTCACACGAGATTTTTATATAATAGATCTGATATACCAACAATATTCATAGTAATATACCAAATAAAATACTTATTACACTAAAAAATTAAATTTTGATCCAGTTATGCTTGTATAAGTTGATTAATTTTTTTTTTGCCGTTACCTACACTTCGGCTGATATTGTGTTTTCGGGTGACTGTTGTATTTTGTTTTGTGATTTTATGTTTTTGAGTATTGTGTCGTCAAATAAATATATCTTTCTTTCTTTCTTAAAATACTAACTCTACCAACGTTGGCAGAGTTGGTATTTGGGTAATTAATACATACTAACAATTTTTTATATGATAAGACCAAGCAACTTTAATTATGAAAGAGCGAAAGAAATGTCAGCTCCAACGTACAATATTTTGATACTTACCTACTCTTGTAATGTAGGAAACAGTTGATATTTTTTACGATTTCATAATAAAGATGCATACTTAATACCTACTTTGCAATGCCTAAGTTTCTAGACGGATCTACGCAACCAGCCCTCGCACGTACGTACGTCTGTTCCCCATATTTGTGTAAGTTTATTATTGTAAGTATTTCACGTTTTATTCTTGTACTACCCTTAGCCAGTCTCTTCAATACCAAGTTTTCCGGAATAGAATGCTTCTTGCATTAGGCACGCCCTTGTCCATTTACTTTTGTAGTTAATGCAACGAATTAAAATTATAATAATTACCTGAAAGAAAATGACTAATAGCCTTATTTATAAAAACAATATTCCTCTAAAACCAATCTAAAACTCTGTTTATTTCATCTGTGGCTACATCTGGCTACATCTTTTCCTTGTAAAGTCTCCAACACAGATTATTTTAGTCGTCGTCTTTGAAGTGTTTTAAGGAATCGAGTTTTTATAAGTAAGACTAAGAAAGAAGTGAAATAAATTCATTATTTGCCCATTCCTCGTGAAGTAACACGGCTTCGCGAAGAAAGTCATTGGTCCCGAAGTGCGGCGTAGTGATCAACTAAACCTACAAAGCATGTAATTAATACCAGCAATACCACCTTGCAATTACACATGCAAATGAGCTCCAACGCTCTTTCTTTTTACTTTGCCTTATTAACGGTTAATGAGCCAACATGACATTAAACATTTTACACAATAAAAAGAAAACGCAATCGTAAAAATTCATTACAAAAAAGTTACCACCCGTTGCAATATTGTCATGACCCCTTGTAGCAATTTTGGGGATCGTTAATACCCCATGGAGATACGCCAGTCACAGTAAACATGGGTCCTTTGTGCGGAAATTAAACGCAGGGAAGCGATTTCACTTCCCATTTCCCCATTTCCATCGGCCATCGCAAATCTGTTCGGGAAAAGCCATTTACTGGGATTGACGCTTTTCCTAGTGACTGTATCTAACGTTAGATTATGACCTTGAAAAGAACAATTAAAACTATTGTTATGGTGGCTCGATGAAAGTGAAAGTGAACTACATTTATTGCTAAAAACACACTTTATACATAAATATCGACATAAGCTTACATTTTTCGTTTTTTCCGATCGGGTCCTTTAAATTCTAGGCCACTACTTGCCTGTGTTGTCAAAGTAATATTGATGGCGTTATTCCTCCTAGCTTAGGTTTAAGGAATGATTTTGCGTGAGCCTCATAAATTGTTACTTTACACAATGTGCCTCCAGATACGATAGGTTCCTACATAATTGCAGGTACAGGCATAATTATCACAATATGTTTATGCATCTGGCCACCTGTTAATCATTTGCTAAATAACTTGCCCTTGCCGCTATTAGCATTACACAAAACCATATCGGTCTAATAAACAAGCTAATCAGCAAAAAATTTCGTCATCCAAAATTCGCCGTTCAGTTCCACGTCACATGGCGCTTTGCGCAGACTCGTGTGCTGTTTGCCGCATGGTTTCCCGGGCGCTCGATTGGCTGATTGTGATGGCGTGATGCGGCGCGCTACCCCCCCACACCTCTGTGAATGCTCTCGTGACTCGTCGTGATGACGTAGCTCGCGCGCCGGCCGGCGCTGCGTCTGAAGGTCACCGATTCGCTTCACCCCGCCAAATCCGCCTTGATGACTGACTGTTTTGCTTAGAACAGCATTCACCATTTTTAGAAGTTAAGAGCGCGTGGGTCACTCAACTCTGTGTTAAGTTCTGTCTTAGCATACTTAAAATACCTCAGTGCTCCTAGCATTGGATTTCTAATTTCTAAAAACTTGCTTGATTGTTTTTATTAAACTTTCATGTTTTCCGACTGTTTCGTGTATTTCCCTGAAGACACCATATTGGCAGCTGTAGATAAGGGTACCTACCTCAATATCGCTTACAATCTCGGAGCAGATATATTTAGTACTAGCTGTGCCCGCGACTCCGTTCGCGTACATTTCGATTTTTACGAAGCATTTGTATGGGGGCCACGTCTTATCATAACTAGAGCTAGAATTTAAATAGCCTATCCTGTGTCCCAGCAGCTGTAGATAAGGGTACCTACCTCAATATCGCTTACAATCTCGGAGCAGATATATTTAGTACTAGCTGTGCCCGCGACTCCGTTCGCGTACATTTCGATTTTTACGAAGCATTTGTATGGGGGCCACGTCTTATCATAACTGGAGCTAGAATTTAAATAGCCTATCCTGTGTCCCAGATGTCTATATGTTTTTATACCAAATTTCATCAAATTCGGATAATTGGTTTAAGAGTTATGGAGGAACATACATACATACACACATACAGAAAAAAATTCTAAAAATCGTGAAATTAGTTTCAGTATCATATATTGAGCCTATAAACACAATATCTCTGAAAACAAACTAACTTACTCCATGACCGACCCTTACAGATTTATTATTAGATATATATATATATAGATTTGGGTCGTCTCGTTCACATTACATCAAGCACAGGTCTGTCTGAGTGACGTATTTTCGGGCTCCGTCAACGCGGTGGACAGGTTTGACAAGGTTTTAACCTATTTTTAAGCGTTAATGTATAATCTCCTACCAGAATTGTGAAGCATGTTCGTAAGTAATTTTTAGGGTTCCGTACCCGAAGGGTGCCAAACGGGATCCTATTACTAAAACTTCACTGTCCGTCTGTCTGCCTGTCCGTCTGTCGTCTGTCTGTCTGCCCGTTTGTCTGTCTGTCACCAGGCTGTGTCTCATGAACCGTGATAGCTAGGCAGTTGAAATTTTCACAGATAAAGTATTTCTGTTGTCGCTATAACAACAAAATACTAAAAACAGAATAAAATAAATATTTAAGGGGGGCTCCCATACAACAAACGTTGTCTAAAGACAGCGCTCGCCATGTAGCGGCCATCTATGTAACCATCACAGCGAGCGCCGATGTCATGTTGTTAAATGTCAATGTTAAACGCTTCACTTTGGCTTCTATAGTTGGCGCTGTTGTCAAATTAGATCTTTCTTTAATATTGTAGGTACAGAACCCTTTGTGCGCGAGTCCGACTCGCACTTGGCCGTTTTCATTTCCAATGAAAAAAGAATGACGTTTTCAATTCAACGCGTGGCCAAATCTTGCTTTTTGTTTTACTTTCACTGGCAGTTATTAATGCCGAGTTTTCAATTTAGGGACCGCGTATGTACCGTCATCAATTTTCATTCATGGTTTAGCTGTGGTGTTCCCTCTACATCAAATCCACACAGGTGGAGGAATAGCACGAATTATATTTCACAATTTACAATACAACTAGGTACCTATGTAAACATAAATGTTTATCTCCTCGATCTAAAGTAAATATTTGACTTCGTAAAGACACCTGCAAGCCACAAAGACACAAAGCCCGAGATTGTTTAAGTTTTTACTTCATTGTAGTGAATTTACATTGTACTTTGTAGCGTAAAAATCGTTACAGATTTTTAGATTCTATCGTTTTGGAACCCAATTACAATTTGGTTTATAATTCGGACCACACCCAAGTCTGTGCCCAAATGCTACTTGCCAAAGTTTCCAACTCAGACAGAACACAAAAAGAAGGAGAAGTGTTATAATGGCCCGTTTGCTAGAAAACCGATGTCGCCACTTACTCACACAGCTACATTTTCCTCATAATCTCTATTTGATTACAACATAAACAACCGGCTCACGATTCGCTGTTAACTCAAATGAAACAGCCAATGAGAAGAGCAGGACAACATTAGGGATGGGGACAAAAAAGTACATTATCGATTATACTTAAAAAAAAATCGTACATCGTACCAAAATTTTTTTGTAAATTAAGTCGATTTTTTCTTGCCATCTATACAGTCTATACCTAAATAGTAACTAATTATTTCTCTATGTCGCGTAGTCTATAACTAGGTACTTTATTCGTTGTAGTAATCCTTTGCAAAAGGCTGCCTAAGCTTTTATTTTTAGGCTTTGCCTACCAATGTGTTAATTCCTAAATATGTCAGTTTTGTTCATACCTACCTATCGTATAATTCGTGAATTCCGTTTCATCGTAAATTCTAATCATACAAATATTCTAAATGACAAAGTTTAGAGACCATTTGCTGATAAACCTTAGGCTTGAATTATACAGAAACTGCGTAGGTATGTAAGGTTAAGGGACAGCGCAAGCATCTTGCCGCTTAAAAACGTTTTCATACCTACAAAATGTAGGTACGAAAACCTACATAGGCGACGAAACGACGTTGGCTGTGCCGCGCCGCTTGAATATAATTCGAAACATATCGCCTACGTAATTTTTGTTTGAAGCGGCAAGATGCCTGCGCCTTGCCTTCACCTTACGCGCGTTTTTTTATAGCGCACACCTTAAAAAATCTAGAACTACTTATTTTAACTCGTGAGTTAATGAGCAGTGACTGTAGCTGTTTCTGAGTTTGGATTAAAATTTTCATTGCCTTGGTGGGTGATAACTGTGATGGATACATAAAAAACATTCTTAATAATATCGCATAAAATTATAATATTTTTATTAACTTGTGAAAAATACATTAGGTAGTAAGAACTCAAAGAAACTTGTGAAACATAAACTTAAAGAAACTTTCGAAACACATTTATTAAAAAGATAACATCATCATCAGACTGAAATCCTGCAGAGAATATTTTACAGTCCCCTAAAATGTAAATATTTATTTAGAACTTGTCACTTGTTAACATTTTTCAATGTTTTGCACGATTTCTTTTTTCGAGGTTTTTCTTTAATCGACATAAATCTACCAGTTTCTTGGCCTTCGGGAACTCGTTGCTCTATCTAAAATACAAAAAGTATGCATTTGTAAAAAATCTAATATTTTTTTCTTTATACAGGGCCATTTTAAAGTTAACACAATTCCTGAAACACGTCAATTAAAATAAGTCATTTACAACAACTTTAGTTTACGACTTTTTTCATATGATTTTTGATTTTTCTGGTCTGTGGCGGCGCTTTATGACCGATAATGCCTGTAACCATAATTATGTCTTCTATCGAATGGACATTCCTCTGTGTCTGACAATTATTTACAGGGGTCTTTGACATTCGCAGCATTTTTCGACAGAAAAAATATCCGTTACTTCCAAGGGGATCTAAAATAGGAAATAAATTATGAAAATATTAAAAACATTACCTGGTCACCTGTTATTTCTTCAGAAACGCATGTTTCAACAGTAACAATATCCGAAACTTTCTAATACGGATCTAAAATAGTAAATAAGTTATGAAATTATTGAAAACACGTCATTTACTTTATTTTAAATGAATCGAATTTCATTTATAAGATAAGGCTCATAAAAGATTATAAGAATATTATTTAGTACCACATCACCTGACTTGTTTCTTTAGAAACACTTTCTTTTGCAGAGTTATGCGTCGTTGCCTCCATTCCCTCACCTGAAATAGAGAATCAGAATAAAGTAACAATCGAATATTCCACACCATGTAAAATATAATTATGCCGTGATTTTAGATATACTGGTACCTCAACATTTATGGAACTTCTTATTACTGGTATTTTCAAAGAAAGACCTGCCCACGTTAATATTTTTCCCCTCTTTAGCATCTGGAAACATTTCTCCGTAAAATGGATGGAGCAACCAGTATTTGATTTGAGAGGAAGCGAGTTAGGCAATCTTCCTGTAGTTTCAATCCATTTATCCTTCCTATTAGGGTCTTTGGGAAACCTGAAATTAAATCTTTATTAAAAACTTTTTGAAATACGCGGTGAAAACTAAGCCTGTTTATATTACGACAAAATCGGCCACTAAAATAGAAGCTTCATTAGCAACTGAAGTCCACGTGGATGGAGTCGCGGACAATAGCTACCTAGTCGTACACTATAATTGGTTCTAGTTATTTTGGAAGTCTGGACGAACGAGTGTAAATGCGTCGAAAGTATCGATACTTAATTAGTCTGAAAAGAAAGCAACTACCCCATCACTATGACTCCCGCTGACACCTACTGGTGACATTGACAGTTCACGGCAAATACATGCGGCCGTACCACGAAACATCGCATAGAACAATAGTCAGTTTCGCGAGACGATCCATTGCGGGCTTGCTTTTCCAAGTTAGAAAACCTCCACGAAAATTCTACATAAAAACAGCAGTGGACTAAACCCGACGATATAAATACGTCTCATTTATGTTCTTACTACTGGAATGCATATTGCACAGGAAAATTATTATAATTATGATTTTTCGTAGTTTAAAGTTGGATATAGTGAGTAAAATAGGCTTACCGGTGAAAATACACTGCACTGTTATTTGAATAGCATGTATCACTGCTATTTCTGTAGGTAATCAGACATTTTTCACATATGTTACGGCGATAGCCGGCGCGAGGCGATTGACGGCCATATTTAAAAGTTTCGCCGAGATTAGCCCAACCGGGCTAACGTTGAGCGTCAGTGCCACGCCCATATGGCACTTCTCCTTCTTTTTGTGTTCTGAGCAAATCTGTGTTGCCAACATAAAAGTACAATATCCATGATGATAACAAATCCATGGCAATGCCACAAAATATTTTATTTTTTGTTGCCTACTATGTATGTACTGTACTGTACTACACTTTCATTAACAATATTGGTCTGGCTAAGAAAGCTGTATAAATAAAACGCGGTAATGTCGGTTGCAAGAACGACCGTGAACTGACCGATATGCTGACGTCAGACGATCACACCACCCGAACAATAATTAACTACGTAGGTAGTTTTGTAATATCCATATTTCCGTGTAAAGCGAAAACTCGTGGTTAAATATTTTGTGTTTGTAATTCGACTATTAATAACGCTAAAGTGAGTTATCTATAATTTTATTGTCTATCAATAGGTAGGTACCAGACTACAATCAAAGATATCGTACCAAAGGCTGATAGGCAGCTAGCTGATATGAAATATGTATTTATTGTTGCAATATGAATGACTGAGAAAAGCGTACAAAGCGCTTTGCAAGGGAGGTCAGACAACAAATAAAGGCTCGGCAAACAAAAGCCCCGGGTCTCATAAAGGGGATGATTTATTGTGTTGTCAGAACTGTAATTATTATTACGAGACGGGAGGGGTTCTATTTAATTTATTAAAAAGATGATTCCTTTGATCAAAAAAGCAACAACATATTATTCCAGGACATTCCATTCCATATTCTTCTCTCGTAACGATCCAATTGAACCTAAGATTCGATTTCTGATATATGTGGAATTGAATTTATGCTGTGAGTCGCCGTTGCTGCAGCATTGATGGAGCGAAACGTCGCTCGCTCTCTGTTGCAAGTATAGTCTACTCAACGAATAACCCAAAAGCGGGTGTAGAGTGCGTGAGCTGGGACCTAAGCGATTCCTTCAGAAACTTGTTCAGGGTGCTTAGGGAGTAAACATACTAAAAGTCCCCGCGTCTAGGAGGTGAGCCGGAGTGTGGGGGGAGGGCGATAAAAGTTCCCACTTTTGAGTTTTTCGCTAATATCTTTTAAACAGTGCGTTGGAGAAAAAAAATATATTCTACGTAATGAAAGCTAATAAATTTTTCTACAACTTTTATCTCATATACTTTTTTTCGAATTCCTACCCATTTTCGAACTGCACGTTCTGGAAAAGTGAATATTTTCGAAAAAACTACTTTTATCAAACACTAGCTGTTGCCTGCTACTTCGTTCGCATTATTTCGGGTCAAAAATATCCTGTATGTTAATTCAAGTCCTAATCTATCTACCTACCAAATTTCATCCAAATCCGTTCAGCCGTTGAGTTATCAATACTTTTATCTATATATATATATATATATTATATAGACCATTTAAGTCTTCATCCGTTTAGGCCGTGAGGGTCTTGACAATGGTTCCTTTTCTAATGCATCCTCATCCTCGGTTGATGGCTCTTGCTGAAGGCTCTACATCGTCTTCAACATCGTCTTCGTTAACAGACACGCTGTTGAGGCTTTTCCCTTGGCAGTGGAAGCACGTTGCAGAACAGTTCAGCATTGCTTTCTGACATCAACATTTGCCACTACCACAATCCTTAGTGCAGCGGCAAAATATTATTTTCAGTAGGACCTCCGGTGCTGGCAAATCTTCGGTTGTTATTGGCACCAGGCTGTCTCCTACATGTTTCCATCCCCACTCTTGAGGAGGCAGCTCATACCCGAGCCACAGCTGCATTTGATGGTAGGTGCGCCGTGAATGCTGTTTAGCTTCATTCTCAGATGGTGAACTGAACATCGGTGCTTCCCAGAACTGACAATCGGTGCTTCCTTCAATGTAGTCAAAAATCTCCTCCATAGCCTCTGTGGACATGGCTGTCTCTGGGGATCTCAGCTTTCGGACTTGGGAGACTGATAGGCCCCACAAAAGTGTGGTAGCAGTCTTTGTAGTATACTGCCCCCCCTCAGCAACAAGATCTTTGATGAAGGACAAGCGACCAAGAACTGCGTCACCCCAAGAATCCTTCCTCAGAGAACACGCCTAGTTAGAGTTTCAACTGAATGTACGATTCTCCTTTTGTTCAAATGCGTTTTGGTTTCTTCTTTTAAATAAGGCGCACATAATAAACGATTAGTCTTGAAGTCGAATTGGGGAGCTGAGCTGAGACGGCCCTGCCTCTTCCTGAGATGTGGATGCATCTCTTACATTTTTTTAATTGTTTTGGCTCGGGTGTAGTTTTTACGACAGTTGGTGTGAATTAACATGTGAATTGGGATGTCAAGCCACAGGAAATTTGGTTCCGTTCTTGACTAGCTTTGACAAGGGACAGTATTCCCTTTTGTTTCACCTCAGAGACGTCCTTACTCCCTATAACGACGTCCTCATCACACACAGGACACTTATTAGTAGTCATTCCGTAACTAACAACGTTTATAAAGCAAAGAATCGTTGTGGCAGCTTCACTGCGTTACCGGGTAGGCTAGCGTGCCAAAGAGGTTGAAATTATAAACAACGATAATAACATTAGCCCGAAGGTATGGATGATAATGGGAGTTTTGGCCAGTAAGATCGCTAGGACAGTGGGCATCGGAGACACAGAATGAAAAGTGACGACCAGCTTGCGCTCCATTACCCGCTTTTGGTCAAAAACGCGATCTCAAACTGTTACCGCCTTCACCGCTCCAGGTACTCCCAGATTATTTTATTAATAATCTAAAATACAAAATTTTTATTAAAAAATAATACCTAGTTTAGCTTATTTTCCACATCAGCTAATGCCCGTCCCGCTGAATAACTTTCATTTTCACTTTTTCGGAGCGTGACACTCGAAAACTGTTGCGAATTTGGAAAAAATGTATATAACAAAAGTTGTAGAAAATTTTTTTAGCTTTCATTATGTAGAAGATATTTTTCTCCGATATTTTTATTTTTCTTATGAAGTCCACGCTCCGACCTACTCGTGCCCATATCCAGAACCCCGAGAACTTTCAACTCGAATTGTCAAATCGCTTTGAGTGCCTGGAGAGCGCCGCATCGGTGGACGAGATCAATAACAGGTTTGTAGAAACTGTCCGTACAGTGGGCTCGAGGTTCTATAGACCCAACCGTACGAGTAGACCACAAAAGCTCTCAAACTATACTCTCGACCTCATGGCTAAACGTCGCGCGTTGCAACTGCAGTCCTCCGAGGATGCTAAGTCATATAGGCAGCTCAATAGACATATCTCAAAGTCTATGCGGCACGATATTCGGTCCTTTAATACCGAACGTATTAAAGAGACTATAGAGCGGAACAAGGGCTCCAAAGTGTTCGCAAAAGACTTGTCTATTGGGCAAAGCCAGCTGACGAAGCTGAAGAGAGAGGACGGCAGTATAGCGTCGACCAAATCAGAGGTGCTGAGGGAGATTGAGAGTTTCTACGGACAGCTATACACCTCAGTCGCAAAACCTGTTAGCAGTTTGAACAAAGACCCGAGAGCCAAACTGACCCGACATTATACCGAAGACATCCCGGACATCAGCCTGTACGAGATTAGGATGGCCCTGAAACAGCTCAAGAATAACAAGGCACCAGGAGAGGACGGAATCACATCAGAGCTCCTGAAAGCGGGTGGAACACCAGTACTTAAAGTCCTTCAGAAGCTCTTCAATTCCGTCGTGCTCGAAGGAAAAACGCCGGAAGCATGGAACAGAAGCGTGGTGACGCTGTTCTTCAAGAAAGGGGATAACTCTCTATTGAAGAACTACCGACCCATCTCGCTTCTGAGCCATGTTTATAAGCTGTTTTCGAGGGTCCTCACGAATCGTCTCGAACGCAGGTTTGATGACTTCCAGCCTCCCGAACAAGCCGGTTTCCGAAAGGGCTTTAGTACCATAGACCACATCCACACGCTGCGGCAAATTATACAGAAGACTGAGGAGTATAATTTGCCATTCTGCTTAGCGTTTGTGGACTATGAGAAAGCCTTCGATTCGATCGAGACATGGGCAGTGCTCGAGTCTCTCCAGCGTTGCCGTATTGACTATCGGTATATCGAGGTGCTGAAGTGCTTGTACAACAGCGCCACCATGTCGGTCCGAGTACAGGAGCAGAATTCGGAGGCAATTCCATTGAGAAGAGGCGTGAGACAGGGAGACGTTATCTCTCCGAAACTGTTCACGAACGCACTGGAAGATGCCTTCAAGCTTCTGGAATGGCAGGGACGCGGCATCAATATCAATGGCGAGTACATCACGCACCTTCGATTTGCCGACGATATAGTAGTCATGGCAGAAACGATGGAAGACCTCGGCATAATGCTCGACGACCTCAGTCGAGTTTCCCAACGTGTGGGCCTTAAAATGAACATGGACAAAACGAAGGTCATGTCGAACGCTCGTGTTGTGCCCACCCCAATAACATTGGGGAACACGACTCTCGAAGTTGTAGACGAATACGTCTACTTAGGACAAACAATCCAACTAGGCCGGTCCAACTTCGTGAAAGAGGTCAATCGTCGAATCCAACTCGGCTGGGCAGCTTTCGGGAAACTTAGAAAAGTCTTTTCGTCTAATATACCTCAATCGCTCAAGACAAAATTATACAACCAGTGTGTGTTACCAGTGATGACTTATGGCACTGAAACGTGGTCTCTCACTATGGGCCTCATAAGAAGGCTCAAGGTCACGCAACGAGCTATGGAAAGGGCTATGCTCGGAATTTCTCTACGAGATCGAATCAGAAATGATGAGATCCGTAGACGAACGAAAGTCGTCGACATAGCCCAGCGGATTAGTAAGTTGAAGTGGCAGTGGGCGGGGCACATAGCACGCAGAACTGATGGCCGATGGGGCCGAAAAGTTCTCGAATGGAGACCACATATCGGCAAGCGCAGCGTGGGACGACCAGCCACAAGATGGACAGATGACGTCATTCAAGTGGCAGGAAGACGCTGGATGCAGGCCGCTTCCAACCGGTCTTTTTGGAAATCCATGGAGGAGGCCTATGTCCAGCAGTGGACTTCTTGTGGCTGAATGATGATGATGATGATTTTTCTCTACAACGCGCCGTTTTAAAGATATTAGCGAAAAACTCAAAAGTGGGAACTTTTGTCGCCCCCCCAAACTCCGGCGTACCTCCCAGACGCGGGGGCTTTTAGTATGTTTTCTCCCTCAGCACCCTCATGAATTTAGAAACCACGAAGGAGGCCTATGTCCTGCAGTGGGCGTTAAATGGCTGATGATGATGACGATGACTCCCTAAGCAACCTGAACAATTTTCTGAAGAAATCGCTTAGTTCCCAGCTCACGCACTCTACAGCTTCTTTGATAAGTGGACTAGTAGGTAAATACTTCCTTCACTAATGCTCCAACTTCACGAATGAGTGATACTTCAGCCTTTATTCAAAAAATTGTATGTTGTCCCGTAGATTATGTTTCTAATGTCTAAACGCTGCTGAAACTAAGTTTAAATTCGCGTTTGGTTGGGACGTTTTGTCACTTAGTGGAGAGTTTGTAAACTCTGAGTCTCTCATGGACATTTTCAGCTTGTTTTGATTTTTATCCCGTTATGCTAGCTAGACAAACATCGAAGGTGTGACAAATAGAGACAATTGTTCGTAGCTACATTTACCTTAACTGTTAGGTAGTCATATTACTCATCCTAATGTAAAAAAAACAGCGTGAGGAGTATGTAAAGTTTTGGGTTAATTTTTAAAATTCTAAAAACATTCGAGAATCAGCTTTCGTATCCGCGAACGTATGTAGGTACAACGAACTTTACTCTCAGCATCTCAAGGCCAGTTTTTAACTTGCCGAACCAACCTCATTTTTTAACCATCGGAAGATGGTTGTTTTTTTCGGACGATGCGCCTTGTTATTTTCCGCTCAGTCGTATTGTTTTTTGGTGTACATTGTGATATCATCGTCATCATCATTATCTTCAGCTTTTTCTGCTCACTCGGTGCAGTTCAAAGATAAAGCCCTGCTCAATCTTCAAATTTGCGATGACGTCAATCTACAAAAACCTTTTATGCCCAAAACCAATAACCAATCGATCTATTTTAGCTATCCCAGATTGAGAATTCACTCTAATTTTTAGTAAGGGTGTGCCAAAAACTTATCCGCGAATTGAATTTGTAAGCTGTGAAAGCTATCCAGGTTACGGATTCATTTTATTTTGTTTTACTTGATAGGCTTCTATTCGTAAATGACAGTGTGTGCGTGTGAATAACCTATCTGCGTATTTTGGCGTTTGTTTCGATCGGTGCTATCGATCGAAATTCACAATGAGTCCAGTCAATACGTCGGAAAAAACGGGTTAGAAATGCATATGAACCGAGAAGGCTTAATTTTGGATATTACGTGGAGGGGGTCTAGCAGGCTAAGGAAGGACGTGTGGCCCCTGTGAGGAATAGTTGAATTGGTGAATGTCAATTGTTTGTCCCCTCATAACTAGTAATCACCCTAACTTTCAGCCCTCTATCTTGAACTGCCACAGAGATACTGTCAAAAATGTGTTTTTGAAAAATTTTTTTTCAAACTCTTGTATCTCCTAACTAACCCATAGCAGCTAAAGGATCGAAACAAATTCACAGCTAGGTAGTTTTAGTGGGAGTATATCCTATAATTTTATTGATATTTTATACATGAAAAATAAAAGAAATAAATGTCAATTTATTTTTTGACAGCTCTTTTCAACGGTTTTTTTTTAAGTACAACTATGAAAAAATCATATAACTTGCTTTTAGTATTAGCTACTAGCATACGAAAAATCAATTGATTATATTTGGTGAATGAAAAGTTGAATTTTGGAAAACTGAGAAATACGTATTTTATTATTTTTATTAAAGTACACTTATACCAAGTTTCAAGTAAATCCGACCACAAATAATTCACTTCCGATACAAACTTTGACACCCCTTTTCACCCTCTTAGGGGTTGAATTTTGGAAAACTAAGAAATACGTGTTTTATTAATTTAATTGAAGTACATTTCTTCTAAGTTTCAAGAAAATCACACCACAACTACTGTACTCTCCGTATAAACTTTGGCACCCCTTTCCACCATTTTAGGGTTAAATCCTAAGTTTATACTTTGGAAAACTGAGAAATTATACAAAGTTTGAAGTAAATCCGACCACAAATAATTTACTTCTCATACAAACTTTGACACCTTTTTGAATTTTGGAAAACTGAGAAACACATGTTTCATTAATTATATTAAAGTACGTTTTTTCTTAGTTTCGTGAGAATCCGACCACAAAAATTTTACTTATTATATTAAAGTACATTTTTTCTTAGTTTCGTGAGAATCCGACCACAAAAATTTTACTCCCCGTACATACTTTGGCACCGCTTTTCACCCTCTTAGGAACAGAATTTTGAAAAACAGTACATTTTGCGTTGCATAAGTTATATCTAAGACGTAAATTTGCACCAAGTTTTTTATAAATTTGGACACCCCCTTTCACCCCTTTAGTGGTTGATTTTTTTAAATCCGTTCTTATCTCGTATGTCCACTATTAAAGGACTCTCTGTGCAAAATTGCAGCTTTCTAAGTCCTACGGTTTGGGCTGGGCGTTGATTGGTGAGTGTGTCGGATGTTCGCCTTTTATATATTAGATGACTGGACTAAATCCCACACTCGAAGATTACAATTCGATATTTGTGTAAATATGGAGTTTTCTTTATTTTCGAGTGTATCGAATAGTGATCTAGAGACTATCAGTGTTATCTGACTGCAGCGACGAAGATGTTGCTGATTGTTAGTGACCAGGAACGATTTTAGCGAAATCGATCTCTTGTTTTCGATACCCACTTACCTTAGCCTGCCGATCTCCAGGGCCTCGATTCTGTTAGTGCATTGTAGTATAATGACAGGTAAACTGTCGGGTCACGTGACGTGTTTTTTCGTACCATTGACGCCTAGAAGGTTTGATGGGTGTGCCCGCGTAGACTTAAAGCAGCCATGAAATGAAAACCGCCATGTTCATGCAGTTGTCATGTTACTACAATGCATTAACAGAATCTAGGCCCAGTTATTTATTTTCTTTTAACAAACTTGACAATATTAAATTAAAGTCCGTCATAATCAGATGTCTGCTTTTTCACATTCGGCTTTTTGACAAGTTTATCGTGGTATGTGTGGTCATCAGACTAAATTTGCTTGGTGACTAGACATAATTATCCTAAAGTTGTCCTAATTGACTGCCTCGTTGGTCTAGCGATTAAAACGCTTGACTACCGAAACAGAAGTCGTGGGTTCGATTCCTACTGATGGCCGCCGTACTTGATCTGTACAAATGACCTCAGTTATCTTTGTTAGGTCCGTGCCTGGTTACCATAACACGGAGTGTTCTAGTTTGGGACCAGTACAAGGGATTGTATTGTGTCGAAGTTTTTATAATATAATAGGTAAATGGAATTGAATCTAGCCGAAACTAACTTATGTCATCTCTTCGCGCAGGTGTTCTCGGCGACGTGAAGACAGAGTTCCAAATCGGCGATGATAAGGCCGGCTTCCTCCAGACAGTGTTTGTCGTGGCCTACATGGTGTTCGCGCCGATATTTGGCTACCTGGGTGATCGGTACTCCAGGAGAATCATCATAGGGTTCGGAGTGGGGCTGTGGTGCTGTACTACGCTTTTTGGATCGTTCATGAAGGTGAGTAATGTGAACGCACCATCAAAACAAATCATTATTCATCAGGCTGAGGAATGATGACACTATGTTATTTTCATCAGTGTGTAGTCATCACTGATCTGATCTAAAGACTAACGGTCTTATTTATAAAAACACGATTCCTTAAAACACTGCGTAGAGGCAGTTTATTTAAAATCTTTTCCTTGTAAAATCTCCACCACAGACTATTTTGAGTGGCGCTTTTGGAGTGTTTTAAGGAATCGTGTTTTTAGAAATAAGACCGTAAATATAAAACCTTAATACAGGGTTACACCTAAAATGCGTTATTCCTGAAACTCGTCAATTAACCATTAGTAACAAAGTTTTGGCAACATTTGTTTTGTGCTAGCCTATTTTTTTATTTTAAACGAAATATAAACTATGTTAATGAGAATAAACAATTTATTATTATCATTAATTACAATTGGTCATTTACAACAATCTATGTTCTACGACTAAGCAACAGTTCATTAATTTAAAGAACATTTCCTTAAAATATCTTCAGATAATTTCACATTTGTAAAGTCGACTGCGTCATAATTTTACAATACAATGTGTATCCAGAGATCAACGTCGCTATACAATCTCGTTGACGTATGACTCGCACACGCACGAAACGTCAGTTCACGACTTACTACTACATTGGGTGTAAAAAGAAGATTATAAAGGAAAAACCGGCCAAGTGTAGGGTTCCGCAGAAAGAGGGGTTTTTATCTGCTTTACAGAACTAACAACTTCATGAAAGTAATTTTGTGGATTTTGTACGAAGTTTTCCTTTGATAACGTGGTCGCCTATTACTCGTTAACCTTGTAAACCCTACTTAGCCGTGACAGTTTTCCTTTTTAGTTCATTATATGTGCTACTGCCCTGAATTTTTTAACATTTCTACAATCAACCGTTTAGCCGGCAAACGGGGGGGCGGGGACAAAAATTCAAATCTCTAGTACTTAAAAAAAAAGATTCAGAAATGTTGATTGTTGTTGACTCTGTTGGAACTCACATCCTACCCATTTTAAAGTTGCAACCTAATAGTCACCCCTTAATAAAAACGGGTTTTTGGCCTGACACTTCGTAACATAGATTAATATTAATCTAGCAAGAGTGTCAGCTCGTCGTACTTAGGTACATTATTAGGTGTGTTTCTACATTTATCTTTTTTGGATTAAATTAAATTTGTTGTTTGATTATCGTCTCTCTGCTGAGCCGCGCACAGAGAGACAGACGGACAGACGGACGGATATGGCGAAACTATAAGGGTTCCTTGTTGACTACGGAACCCTAAGAAGCTGTTAGCGGAAAATAAATAAATGACCTTTCTATCTATGATATCGTAAAATATGCCACTTCCTCTGACTACAACTTTCCAATTGTAATTGAGAAACATGTCATCTCCTACACCAGGGCTTCCCAAACTTATGTTACTCTGACGCCCTTGGAAGTTTCCTATATCTTTGCGACGCCCCAGGGCGATTGATGTGCTTCCTTTTCCACGCATAGCTTCTCAAAACAGGGATCAAGTGTGGAAATTGCCACTTTCATTTCATTCTCTACATTTATTTGCGATCTATACTTGTTCTTTACTTTTACTTGTAACGTTCATAAAGTCGCAGTTCGGTGTAATTTTGATTTTGATTTCTTTATGGCTGCAATCTGTGTGGATCGCTTAGCGACGCCACTGGGATAATACCACGACTGACGACGGGGGGTGTCGCGTCGCGTCGCGTCCCACAGTTTGGGAAGCCCTGTGCTATATTATTCAGTAAATCGCACATCCGAATTTGTAAAAAAATATTTTGTTCTAATAGAGAAGTTGGTAATAAATAACGCAATAAGAAGCAGGAAATATAGATCGATAGAATGGCGATAGTAAGTTTGTTAAACTTTTAATAACATTGTTCATATAAGTTACATTGATACTGTTACAAACGACACATTTCTAGAGTTTTAATTTGCATTTAATTCGCAATTTGGATTTGATTTTTGTTATTGAAATGAAACACCATCGGCATTTCTAGGGTGACTACACTATAGAAATGTTATCAAAAGATCCATGATTATTTCTTTACAGGACTTCGGCATGTTCGCGTTCTTTCGAGGCCTAGTCGGCGTGGGCGAGGCATCCTACTCGACCATCGCACCGACCATCATCAGCGACCTCTTTGTGGGAAACGTGCGCTCTAAGATGCTTGCCTTCTTCTACTTCGCTATACCCGTGGGAAGGTATGTTTTTTTATCTTCGACTTTAATGTTATGAGCTAGAGTCTGCTATTTAGCTTCAGGTATCTTATTGTGTTCTCCATCTAATTAAGTGTATTGCATAAATAGTAAGCTGTATGTTGTATGGTGTATTGCATAAATAGTAAGCTGTGTCTGTTTTGTAAATTGTATTTTTTTATTTTAACTAATTTTTTTTTTGTTGTGATGTGTCGTGTGGTTAAAATATATTTTCATTTTTTAATATCCACGTATTGCCCATTCATTTTCAGCGGCCTGGGCTACATAGTGGGCTCAGTGGCGGGTGCCGCCGCCGGCGACTGGCGCTGGGGGCTCCGGGTGACCCCTCTGCTGGGAGCCGTGGCCGTAGGGCTCATCTGCTGGGTCATGGAGGACCCGCCTCGCGGTCGCGCCGAGGACAGCCAGATGAAGCCGACGTCCTACCGGGATGATCTGCGATCGCTTACTAAGAAGTGAGTACGTTTTGGATTTAGTTTATTAAGCGGTGGCGCTGGGGGCTGCGGGTTCTGTGATCGTTGGGCTCATCTGCTGGATCATGGGTAACCTGCCTCGCGGTCACGCCGTGGTCAGCCAGATGAAGCAGACTTCCTACCGGGATGATCTGCAATCGCTTACCAAGAAGTGAGTAGCTTTTTGGATTTAGTTTATTAAGTGGTGGCGCTGGGAGTTCCGGATGATCCCTCTGCGGGGGGCGTGGTCGGGGAGCTTATCTGCTGGATTATGGAGAACCCGCCTTGCTATCACGTCGAGGACAACTAAATTGTGTGTATGATCGCTTACTAAGAAATGAGTTCAGAAATGTATGTATGTATCACTTTATTTCGGATAAAACAATCCATGGGTTGTTAGTAAAATTACATTAAATAATAACATAATATTAATCATAATAATAATAACAATTTTTAAAAAATTTCTCGACACAAACTCGAATCTATTAGAGCCATTAGTAGCCATCCAGAGCGGTGCGTGCGTGCCGCGGGTCTGCGGGTCATTGTTCTGTTAGATGGAGAGGCGGTACTCAACTACTATACTCAAGATTTCTCAACTCGAAACAAGATTTCTCAACAACTTTTTTTATTTACGTCTATACTTGAAAGTAATAGGTCTAAATAGATCCTATTTTTAATTACAAATTACGTAACTGCGGCTTTCAAACCACCCAGAAATGAGCGTGTATAGTTTGTACAGTTTCGAAAGAGTGTGGTCGACGAATTTTGTCTACTAAGACAAAGATCGTGTAAAGTGCCGTAAACATAAAAAGACTCAACAACGTGTTAAGGATGATGATTTTTTCACCTTCTCAATTACATGTCTGTTGGTAGAACTCGTGCCTCACGACTCGAGCCCTTCAGCCCTTCGAACAGCTCTAAACCCATGTTTTTATCTCTTCTAGTCCGTCGTTCATGCTGTCGTCCATAGCCTTTACATGCGTCGCCTTCGTGACGGGCGCCCTGGCTTGGTGGGGACCGCAGTTCATCTTCCTCGGACTCACCATGCAGCCCGGTGTCAACGTCACCATTGAAAGGTGAGTTATGTAGCAGGGTCCAGTAGAGCTTGTCTAGGGGAACTTGAATTGAGCGCCGATTTCTCTTTATAATTATTTATTTTTCACCACACTAGCTCGTAAAAGCTCTGTTTATCATTCGAAATCTGCGTGGAAAATCGCACTTTATCCGCTAGCGTGGAAAGTGTTTTTAAAATTCGAATATTTTTATTCAATAAAGGTTTCGTACAATAAATTACATATATATATAGAACCTCATTGGTTTCGTAATAGTTTATATTCTCTGCAGCCAGTCCATTGATGATTGAAATGCAAATACTTATTTCATGTCATGCGCCAGCCTCATTTAAAGAATCGCACTGGCCGGCAAGAAAATTTGATTATAAAAATAAACTTTAAAATTTTCTTCTCTTTATTGAATTCACTTTACTTCCATTATTTTGGTTTGTTTTTTGATAAAATCGAATTTAATATTTATTAAAACTGTTTTTCTTGCACCTAACATTTTCCTCGCTTTAGTGAGGTGAAAAGTTGTGTGTTGCGCTCGGCAGCAAAGTTATTTAGCGTCTCGTACGTTTGAAACCCTCGCTACGCTCAGGATTCTATATTTGAACCACTCGCTTCGCTCGTGGCTCAATCCTAGAATCCTTCGCTTGCTCAGGTTTCAATACAAGGTACTCGCGCCAAAAATTAACTTTGCAGGCTTGCATAACAAATAACTATTGTAGCCCATTTGTCTTTTTATACGGAATATATGCGAAAGGAGAATTTTAAAGCTTTTGTTGACTTAAGTACAGACTAGTACAGTAGTGCTCGTTGAAAGTAATCTGTGACTCTATTGAGACTTCTGACTGACACTTAGGCAGTGAACGTCCACGTTGACTGGTCTTCTGAGGTTTATTAAAAAAGTAAAAGGTAACACTAGACAAGCTCTACTTTATCAATTCAAATAACTCATCCCAATCAATGTACAATGTCAATTTAATGTTTAAATAATAGTGTTTATTTCAACAACATAAAATCTCGAATAATTTACACATCTAAGAAGAAACACCCACTTACAAGCAAAAAGCTAATGTTAAATTCAAACACGAATATACAATAGAATGTGTCATATTCCTTTAGATTCTTGTCCTTGTAATATTTATGTTTTAACAAAGCACATAGTAATTTGTTGCCTGCTTCACACCGGATCCTTGCGAATGAAACATTCAAAGTACGAGTAACTAGGTAGGTACACTTATCGCCTCTTCAAAATATGATTTACCTTATAGACAGCTTATCCTATCGTCCACTGAAGTGGCTTAGTTGCAGCCACGTTTGCATTCTAAAGTTTCCTACAAGCTATCGATCGTTAGATTAGTCTAGCAACAATGAATATCTGTTTTGACAAATTGCACGGAATCAAATCAAAATCACTAATATGGTTTCAAACAAGAACACAGGGCTTTGGTAAACAGACGAGGATCCTAAAAACATGGAAAAATAGTACAAAATACTCAGACTGGGCCGATTATAATGGTTAACTATAAATTTATATATTAGTAGGCTTAACTATGGACGGATTGACTTATCCCTAGTAGCATATATCGCTGGGAAATCGTTAATGTTTTGGCCTACAAATCTCTATAGATGGATCAACAGTAAAACAGTTGTAAATGTCACAACGTTGTAACCTACAATAAAATTGTTGGGTCAACGTTGGCCAATTCGTGAACTACTAACGAGGTCCAAATGTAACAGTCCAACCGTCAATGCTACTAGGGATGGGACGCGGTAAATGATTCTTAATGTGGGCAGCGTGTCGTACAAGTTCGGTCTGGTGGGCATGGCCGCCGGCGCCCTGGGCGTGCCGGGCGGCTCGTGGCTGGCGCAGCGGCTGCGCCCGCGCTGCGCCGACTGCGACCCCACCATCTGCGGCATCGCCCTGCTGGCCTCCGCGCCGCTAGTCTACCTCGCCCTCGTTACCGCCGAAGTCCACGAGACCTTGACCTACTTGCTGATATTTCTCGGCATGCTGACGCTGAACCTCACATGGTCGATCGTTGCCGATATGGTCTTGGTGAGCACAAAAGGATTTAAGGGCCGGTTCGCGGTGCGGTCTTTGCTCGTTTGTCTTTAGAACGTTCAGGTTCGCCAAGCTCGACGCTGGCTTACAACACGGGCAGGCTGTCTCGTGTGAAGAAAAACCATGTTTGCGTTCTCTCAGGGTCGGGTGCAAGAGAAGGCGGGGATTAATGGGTGCTATTGTACCATCTGAATCAAGACTGAAGCTCTTTATTTCGATCAATTTAAGAACCATGAAAATCGTCATAAGGTCATCTAGCTAGGGTTCACATCATAATTTCACACAAAAAATTCCTTAAACTAAATACCTTAATCCAAAAAAATATCTCCACCCGCGGTTAAACGAAATCCTGGGTTCTCTTGAATAGGTATTATGAAAGAATAGTATTACTAGAGAGCAAAATTGGTTGATTTTCATGCGAGATAACGCACATGCTCAGTGTGATGAGTACGGCGAGCGTGCCTAAATGAACGTCGCAGTGAAGAATTTTGATTAGTGAAGACGCATCGTAAATTGTGCCTTAATGAATGTGCTCGCAATCGCATGTGCCTCAGCGGTTATTGTATGCCTTGTCTACCGGCACGGATTATTATACTGTTTTATGCCACATGACACAACATAGGAATCGCGACTGCTAGTCGAAATAAAGCATTATGTCACGCATGATAGATTTATTGCGGGTTATCGTAATTATTTATCGAATATTATCATTTCATCAGAGTCATTAGCTCTGTTTACACTAATTTCGTGTATACTTTCTCTGTATCCCGTTGTCGCCAACAATTCTGATGTGAAAGGACTCGGTGCTGCGCGTCTAGTGTAAATAGAGCTGGTTGTTTTACATTTGAAACTTATCTTAACACTACATTCATAATAATTTATTCATGTTTAATACCCATCTTTGGAGTAATCATCTATATTTTTATTTCTATTACTTACCTTTGTTATATTATATAAGAAAGCTAAGTAATAGAAATAAAAAATCAAAATATCATCTTAAATGTCCTCTGTAGAACGACATACAGTTGTACACAGTTATGAGATAAAAAGTGATCGGAATAGGTAGTGTATAAATGCCGACAGGTGGCAAGGGGAGAACACGGAACTGTTAAAACCACCAAATAGGTGTCTTATATTAGTTTTGTTGAACCGGGCCCTAAAAGTGCCACATTTAAAAAGGGGGCTCAAATATAAAATACTATTTTATTTGTAAAGAACAATGTCGATTTTACTATTAATACAATCCCAGCATGCTGGAACAAAATATATTTCTATATAATTATATATAGAAACATAAAATATATTTTGTTCCAGCATGCTGGAATTGTAATAATAGTAAAATAGATTAAGCAGAGCTCATTTTAGGTCTTTAATGAGCTCTCGTTAGTCTGGTAACCAATTTCGGGGTCCGACGAAAATAAATTAATATTATATATATTTCGAAACCTATTTAGAGGCTAAAAATTCCACCCATGCCGGGGCTTGAACCCGCGACCTCTGGCTCACCGTGCCAGCGCTCTCCCAACTGAGCTAATGGGCAAGTGCAAGCATCGATGAAATTTCGAGCCGCTTTACAAACTTCTCCGTATTATGTTGCGTCTGATGCTTGCACTTGCCCATTAGCTCAGTTGTGAGAGCGATGGCACGGTGACCCAGAGGTCGCAGGTTCAAGCACCGCCATGGGTAAAATTTTTAGCCTCTAAATAGGTTTTTAAAATTGTCCTCACCACGGGTTACTGCAACAAAAAGAATATAATTATATATTTGGTTTTAACAGCTCCGCGTATCTCACAAACTGTAGGCCTATTCCGATTGCTGCTCATGGATTCTATCGTCGATGCTTACTCCAACCTCCACCCAGCATCATAAGCAAGCAAGCAAGCGGTGATGCACGCATTTTAAGCATTATTCTGTATTACGCACGAAGGGTTTCCCTCATCTTCGGCGTGGTGACCATGCTGTCTGGCATCATCGGCGTGCCGCTGGGCTCTTGGCTGGGCACCGGTCTCGTGAAGAGATTCCCTCGTGCACATCCGGTGATCTGCGGCGCTGGCCTGCTGATATCCGCACCGGCGCTAACCCTCGCCATCGTGCTATCAGAGGGATACTTCTACTTGACATTCGCCCTCATATTCGTCGCCGAAGTCGCTTTGAATCTCAACTGGGCAATAGTGGCCGATATGTCGCTGGTAAGAATGGGTTGCGCGCGCGGGCGGTCGGTATTGTGTGTCTTGCCACAGGAATGTAAGTTGATTTCGGCGCGGTTCGGTGATGTTTCATTCAAGGCCGCGGCGACTGGATGTAACAAGTTTCTGTGGCAATAACATTTATTAACGACCTGCCTACGAAGCTTTGGTTTTTTTTGTATTTTGAGAGGGGTTTTCCGTCTCTCTGGCTCGCACATTATAACATTTTTAAATGATTGTGAAAGAATCAGTACTTATAATTTTAAAAAAATAAAATGGAATTCTACATGTAAATATTTTAATTTTCGTATACTTTTTTGTTTTTGATGGCGCCAGAAGTTCATTACTTTCCTTGCATATTTTCTTCTAGGTTTAGGATAACCAAAATATGTCTAAACATTCCGTGATTTTATTTTTTTGTGGCGTCTCAGTCCACGTTTGTCGGACATACAATATACCTACACTGATTCTTTTACAAATAAAAAATTTTAGAATGTGCGAACGAGAAGGATTGGTATCTCCTAAGTCATTGTAGATATCGTATTTATTTAGCACACGGTTGAGGGTTTTTATTCCAATGGTTTTGCATGAATGTACTTATTGAAATTGATATCAGTCACTTATTGGTACGTTTCAAACATTAAACATTAGCTTTATACGGCCACTCTTGTCTAGTTGTGAATACACTAGTACCTATGTAGCGCGATAAATATGTTTTGTCATGTTCGTTCTTCGTTATCCTTTATTCACGCACAAAGTGGACTGATTTCAATTGTTTTTTAAGTGGTGACATCTATTGGCATACTCGGGAAACAAATGACTCTCGATGTGAATGTCAGAGCAACGCATGTGATTGCGATCAAATTCTAGATATGCAATACAAGATGGCGTCTTAGTAGATGGCGCCAAAATTCAAATTCATAAGCCAAGAATTTCTTGTCATAAGCTTGTGAATGGCCCTTTTGTTCATGTCTAATCCAATAATATTTATTTTGATAAATAATTTTGGAATGAAGGCTACCTGGCGCCACCAATGAAAAAAAAATTGGCTGGTATTTCTAAAAATAGTGTTCTGGTATATTCTAAAAATTGCTATCACTATTATTGATATTTGTGATATTCACGTCTTGCAAAAAGTTACTTATTATAAAAGAAGATAATATGATTTTTTTCTATTGGTTGCGCTAGTTTAGCCCGCCTTGGGTTCCAATTTCTACAAGTTGTATGTATATAATTTTGCTGCGTCCAGCAGTGCGCTCTATATACATTGGACTGGATGAATATGTACCTTAACTTTCCTTTATATTTATTTTTGTTGTTGGAATGTATTGTTTTACTTATTATTTATTGTTTTCAGTATGTCGTGGTACCTCCAAGACGGTCTACTGCGGAAGCGTTCCAAATCCTAATATCTCACATGTTTGGTGATGCGGGTAGCCCTTACTTAGTTGGAGTGGTAAGTGTTAAAAGATCTACATAGATCATAATTATGTCCAGTATATACTGGACGTCATAATAATGTACAGTCGACAGCACATCACCCTTTACATCCATGCACTCTACACAGTTACATTACAAGTAACTTTGTTGCTTTTTTCGCAATCTACAATTAAGGTTCTTTACATTTTTCACCTATTGTTCATCGTTATTGAGGTATCGATCGAAAAAGCCGACAATTTGTTGCTCCGTTATTTGCTTGCATTGTAATGGGCAAACATGCAACAACGTTGCCAGAGTCGATATTCTATTAATATTGTGTTGCATAGTCACTTGTAATATGACCGAATACAGAGTAAGCATGTATGGAGGGGATCCGCTGTCGACTGTTCTTTAAAACTTTATTGTTACCTAGTAATATTTTTAAAAAATGTTAAAATAGTGCGATTAATTCGCCGACAAACTGCCACGCAGTTTGGCGAATAATTTATAAAATTTAAAACTCTGCGATACAAACGTAAGTCAATAAATAAAAAAATTCAACGACGACGACAATGATGATGATGTTTCGACCATTAAAGCATCATTTCTTGCGGTTCAAGAGTCTTCAAGTCTACCGTGGAGGAACTTCTTCAGCCAGGACCATCAAAAAGACGAAAAATATTTTTGTTTTACATTTGTAGTATAATATTTTTCAAATTTTTCAAAAAAAGTATTGCATCAAAATTTTCGTATCGCAACGAATAACAGAGTTTTTGTTAAAAAAACAGTATTTGAAGAAGAAGAAGAAGAAAAAAGACATTTATTATACCAACAAGACACATCACAGAACCAAAATAAACAGATAAGTAACACAATATGCACAACAACGGAAAGAAAACTAAATACACAACAGACAAAACAAATAAATTAAACAGGACCATAGATGTAGCCTGTGGTGTATCTAAGTTGCCACAAATTCCGCTGACTCGGCGTTGTGCTGAGGAAGTGATCCCTCAACGCTGATTTTCAGTCACTCAAAGAACTTAGGACTTTTTTCAAGATGGCGGAAAATGCACATAGGAATTCTTGGTCGACAATTTCAAGTTAAGCTTTTCTAGACCTCCCCCACGAAATATCCAAAATTTAGCCTTCTCGGTTCACATGCATTTCAAAATGTATATAATAACTGTACTAAAATGAAAGGAAAGAATGTGAAAAATAGTTTTAGATGAAGATAACGCTCATGCGACCCGTGTCCTAGCTATATCATCATAGGGGACTGGACAACTATTTGCCTCTCGCTCATACAAAATTTCTATCTTAACCTGTGTGAGCGAGTAAATAGTTATTCAGTCCCTTTCTTTAATTAACCGTGCTACAGCCGCGTAGCGAGCACAGAGGCACACAGAGCAAGGACAGGCGCGTGCAGACCACAAATCGAAAATTTGTATAGAGACCTATTTATATATCAGTATTTTTGTACTGAACTTTGGATGGTGATTAAAAATTTAGGCTTTAAAGGATATTTTTTTTCCCAATCCAATAGTGAAGGACACTGGCGAGATAGTAATTTATTGCAACAACTTGTACCTATTCCAGATATCCGAGGCCCTGAAGAAATCTCTTCAGACGGTGCCGGCTGAGGGTCCCAGCTTGCTAGTGCAGTTCAAGTCACTGCAATATTCACTCTTCGTCACGTGCTTCGTAGAAGTCATCGGCGGAATCTTCTTCCTTCTAACGGCAATGTACATCGTTCGGGATAAGCTGAAGGTCGACCGCTCTATTGCTGGTGAGTCTTGTTTGAGATAAGTTTTGTGTATATGTTAACTAGCAAATTGTATTAAGCTAACTCATTTAGGTCGACTTGCACCACTTCTTAAATGTCACTTAAGTCGCCGTTTAAACCGACTCTTGTATGAAGAATATTAGTTAAAGTTCTCTCTGCCCTACAGTGGGACGTATAAAGGCTGTTTATATGCTGTTTAAGCATATTAAAGAAAGTGATGTAAGTCGGCCTTACTCTATTTAAGTAATTTTTGTTAATTCTGTTTTTCCTCCTTTATAAAATAAAATAAAAGACGGTTTGGTACGTAGACGCGACATAATATATAAGACATATAAATTAACGCCTGAGTGATCGCTAACCTGATGTAGTTTGAAGGAAAAGACTAGCGGTGAAAAACACTCATAAAATTATGTTATAATAGTATTTCCCAGATAGTACCCGAAACTGGCGTGCGTGCATGCAACGCCTAATGAATGTTGATGAAGCGAAAGAGACCTGTAAGGATCGTGGCAAGTGGCAGTCCCTGGTTTCTCTCTAGCCATCTGGGATACAGGCGTGAGTTTATGTTATGTTTTTGTACCGAAGTCCTATAAAGATCAGAGCGGTGTCATCACATTTCGCAATTCCAAGTAGCACTTATACGCCGTTTTCACGTCCTCCGCCGTTATCGATCTAAAAATATAACTATGGAATACGCGTACGTAATGATTTCGTCACGGCTTATGTATGACATAGCTGAACTAACTAACTAAAGCTATCTTTGTCCTTTTTATAAGAAACCATTCTTATCGCATGACTCCCTCTCTATTTTAATAGTAGTTTATGTGACTGTCACATAATGAGGGTTATTAAAACACGAGCGAGATTTTAAAAAACGAGCCTTGGCGAGTTTTTTAATAGCATTCGCGAGTGTTTTAATACCAAGTTATGTGCAGTCTCATACACTACTTTATCTACACTCATGTCTTGATCTTCAAAGTAAGGAATCAAAGGAAAACACGTTTGACAAGCTTTGTACTATACATAAATCTATTCAATTCAATTCAATTCAAATATTTTTATTCATTGTAAAAACAGAATGTTTACTTAATGAACGTCAAAGTTGTTAGTTTCACAATTAATGGATTATGTGGAGAAGAAGCTAACAAAGAAACTCCACATTTATTCTTTTCAAAACACGTTTTAACTTAATTAACAGAGTTTTTAACTTAAAATATTAGTCATGAATGTGTTGAACACTAGTCACAATTGTCCTTTAAATAATATTAATCTACTGTTTAATGCCAAACATCTTTGTCTTCTAAATAATCCTTGATGTTATAGTAAGCCTTTTTGCACAAAATGTGCTTAACACATTTTTTAAATCGCGTTGGAGGTAAATCTAATATATCTTGAGGAATTTTTTTGTAGAACCTTAAAGGATGTGTTAACTTTTGCAAGTCTAAATAGTGGAAATGACAATTTATGTTTATTTCTAGTATTAACATTATGGTGGCCACCAACATTTTCGAAGTCTTTGATATTTTTTCTAAGGTACATAATATTTTCATAAATGTATTGACATGCAACTGTTAAGATGTTGGTTTCTTTGAAGAAATCTCTTAGCGAATCCCTACTACCTAACTTGTAAATAAATCGGATGGCTCTCTTCTGCAAGATGAAGATAGTCTCAATGTCTGCTGCCCGGCCCCATAGGAGGATTAAGATTAAGACATGAGTGTAGATAAAGTAGTGTACTTTGAAGATTAAGACATGAGTGTAGATAAAGTAGTGTATGAGACTGCACATAACTTGGTATTAAAACACTCGCCAAGGCTCGTTTTTTAAAATCTCGCTTGTGTTTTAATAACCCTCATTATGTGACAGTCACATAAACTACTATTCGTCAATTAGCTAGCAGGGAAAATTCGTCGACTTGTGACTTCTAACAAATTGATAATGATTGTTATTAATTTGTTACAATTTGATAATCGTATTAATTGAGAAACTGTAATTTTTGTTTACGTAGAACAATATCACTTTGTTTTTTGTTTTAGAAAAAGTGCTTAGCTTAAGTAAAAGTAAAAGTTAAAAAATCCAACGCTACTATCAAATAAAAATATGAGCATTTTAGATGCATTAACTTAATTTCAGTTGAATTCATTCGTTAATGTGGGGAACTTTCCACATTTCCGAATGAATGTACTATCTACCATATTTCATGAGATCCTGGTATTAAATTACTTTTAAAAGAAGTTTTTTTTTTTACTTTCTCATAACTAGAATTTTCTTCTCTAGTCTTTGTCTTGTTAATTTATTCATGTAGAACTATTGTTTGTTTTGTTGTTGTACCTCTTATTTCACATTGTTTCAGTTACTTCAAAAGTAGTTTAGTTTGAGCTTAGGTGAGTTGAGTAACTCATTTAATGTTGCTTAAAATTCTCTGCTAAGTTTCACACTAAGTACAATTTGACGCTTAGGGCCTACTTCGATCTAGACGTGACGAATTCTAGTCTTAAACCATCTGGTGGTATAATGGCAAAGCATCATAATTATATATTTTTACAAAGGAACCATGCGTAGGTCTTGTTCTAGTTCTTTTATGCAAGAAGTATCGTATCGTATTTTAATTTTGTTATACCTAGATGACTGTGTGAAAAACTTAAATAATACTGCGGCGTTCTTGTTGTCATCGAAGCGTCTATCTCGCGATGGGCCCGCGGAACTAACCGTATATTAGAAACGCTTTTACGTTTCTCAGGTGACAAATGGTAATACAAATTGTTTGTTTCCAGATGCTGAAGCCCAAAATGCAGAGCCCTCCCACAGTTCAGCTCAAGGAGAAAGCGCCAACGGTGACTAGGACACCTTAAGCGTGCTTTTGTGGAGTTGATAAAAGAGTCTAGCTCGACGTGCGTAAGAGGAGGCCCGTCGCACATACCTAACAATAAGAGACGTGCCCTAGTCAAATTGTACCAACCAAGTGGTAAGGCAATCAACTAGCCTTGGAAGATCTATGATTTGATTAGGATGTGTTCACGAAAGACTGATTTGTACAGACGTCAGATACTGACTAAGACGTGTTGTTTTTAGTAATTTTTTATAAAAACGATCGTGTGGGTTCCTTTATAGTTGTAATTTTGGGCTTAGGCGCATCAGATGTTGTTAGTTCAGCTAAGAAGCATATTTTGATGCGTGATTCTACCGAAGCGGAGTACCTTAAATCTGATTTTGTGGAGGTTACGTACGTGCATACAATTTGTAAAAGTACTTTTGTTATATTCTGATGCATTTAGTTACATAATATGACATTCGCCCGGTTAGATTCGTCTTTTGCGAAAATGCTTCGACTTCTATAGAAAAAGAACTGTTGTTCTGGCTTTAGAAAATACTTGCTGCTTTTAGAAGTAACAAAAAAAAGCAAACCTATGCTAAGTACTACTAAGTACAACCTACTATCTTGCCTTTGTAAAGGTTAGGAATGGTTCTATTATGTTGTCTAACAGTAAGTTTTCATTGATCAAGACTGAAATATTGTAATGAAATTGAATGTTTGATTTATGTTTTATTAGGTAAAGAATATCTTATAATTGTAAATACAATCTTACGGATTTGAAAAATAAATTATTTATTTTTATACTTGGTTTTTGTGATATCCCGTTTTAAGAACCTATAAAAGATCGAATCTTGCTAACAAAGAATAAAACTTTCGATTATAATCATATTCATGTATTTATTCATTAGTAACGACATAACAAACACAATAAGTTTCCTGAATAAGAATCACTAGTTCTGTAACAGTTTGGGTAAGGATATCCTCGTGACTGCAGCCGACGTTTTACTGTACCTACTGGTAGCGCTGAACAAGTTCTGTCACTGACATGGTAGGTACGAAACGAGAATTATGCATAAACTCTCAGGAAGTCTGGCTGTGGTGATTCTCATACGGAAACGTAAGTGAAAACGATTACTTATTTGTTACTTACTTTAAACATGATATAAAATATGGCACAATAATTAAAACCAGGCGGAATTTGTAGTGGTTCGCTACAATAATAACTATGATAAAAATGGAAACAAGATACATATTTAATGTGGCTCATCTCAGTTCAACGTGGTGGTTAGGTAAATAGGACCAAGTAATTATTTTGTAGTAGTACCTAGTAATTTGTACCAACAAGTAGTTTACATCCACGTAACATTGAATTGAAACGAACCACATCTGTGTAAGACTACAATGGAGCCCATCTTTGTACACCAGAAAAACAAAATATCTGTCAATATTTAGCTCTCTTATTATCCTAAGAGCCTAATCAAATGAGTAAACTTACTTCTAAAACAGTGGCAGTCAAATTACAACAATCAATAAATCAACATTTTAAATATTAAGCAGAATCAATGATAAAATCACAATAAAATTCCAATTATTTGTATAAAATACAAAAAGCAACATTTTCAAGGTTTGAAAAATTGCCAAAGCTTCTCTAAGTCATGGCAATGCTCAGTAATCATTGGAAAAACGTCACTTGAGTGACACTTTTGGGCGATATTTTTCACATTTGAGTGCCCAAATATCGACAGGTAACTCTTCATAATTACGTAAGAGATTAAATAATCCTAACTAGCGCACTAATCACAAATGTCGATTCACTTTGCAGTTAAACCAGGTACGGGCTTTACAACTAAATTAAGTACAAGAGGTAGAACAGTTCCGTTCGAGGTATAACGTAAGATAAGCCCAGGTCGATGAACCAGTCATACGTGACTTACGGACTATGTTGTCGCTAAAGCTATTCTGTTACACAGCTGAGTCCAGAGCTGGTGTCGTCTTCTTCAGAAATCTTAATTTTCTTCGTGTCAGGCTCACAAATGGTCATGTTGGCGCTAAGGGCTCGTTTGTTAGCCTTAGCTACTACGACGATGGCAGAGGCGTTTTCGGAGCTGCACGCAGAGTCTGAGCTAATAGTGGTCGAGGAGACTATTTGTTGCAACATATTTTTCTGCTGCATGTTGAAATAAAGGAGTCTCTCAACCCTGGTGATCACATCATGGTCCTGGCGACAAACGATTAAAATTTAATGTAAATGAAATAAAAATATACTTGTAATAAAAACAAAATGAACATCAAAGTGGTCAGTTTTAGAAGAACAATCTATTCTTCATACGGACTTGATTATGCGGAGAACAAACTGACAAAGAAACTCTATATTTATTCTTTTAAAAATATGCATCACTCGCAGTCTAATTCTAATTCTTCTTGTCTAACAGTGCAATTCACAAATCAGTCAGTTGGTGTTTTCTTTCGACGTCAGTAGGAAACTGCGATCCACGTAGGAGGTAACTAAAAAAAATTCAGAACCATTGAAATTATACGATTGAAACCACGTCGCGGTCTTGGCTCGTTCTTTCAACTCTGTAGAGTGATATGGCGCGGCGCGAGTCCGAAACAAAATGATTTAAATAAATTTAATGCAAAGGGAAGTGAAGTAGAAACAGTCTCTCAGTAATAGAAGTAGCCATCTTTAGTATCAGCAGTTTCCTGCAACTTGTCAGTATGGATGTTTTTTCATGTTTGTGTTGTGTTTGTCGGGGATACCCTGTGTAATGTTACAGTAACAACACGGTGTCCGAGTCTGGGACCAGGTAAATGTGTTGTGTGGAAATTATTATATCGTTCCTCTATAGGGTATATCTAGTTATTTGCGGGTCTTAATTATTTATCTCATTTATTTATTACACAAATACTAATTTACTTTTTGAATTAGATTAGACCGAATAAAAAAATGTTCAGCAGACTAGGGATAGAGTAAGTAAAGAGTAAACAGATAAAGCTACAAGTTCGTTATAACGTGTAGTATATCCGGTCCGCCCTAACTGCACCACTTGTCCACGCGCACTGAGAGCATCCGCTTCGTGTGCTGCCGTCCCTGCGAGCTGATATCGCGTAAGTTTGTGGTCGAGACTCTGTAGCGTGCTGCCAGGATACGGAGCCGTAGTAAAAGACGACACCTTTTACTACAGCTCCGCATCCTTTCATTTCCGTTTTGTATTGCAACGAGTTTAACATACACATCTGTTAAAATGACCGAGGTTTCATTGTTCCCAGCTCGCCCAAAACGCGGGACACGCACATCATAATCAGCCATTTGATGCCCACTGCAGGACATAGGTCTCCTTCGTGGTTTTCATAACCATGACGGGTTTTGCCACAATCGCCACGCATGGCAGGCGGGTTGGCGATCGCAATATGCGGTTGGAATATCAGGAAGACGTTGCCAAGCTACTGCAGCGTCTGCCTGTCCCTCGACCGAGATCGGGAGGTAGCCCACGAGGCTGGGGATCTACAAAGATATGAACTAAATACGCGTTCCGAACCGAAGTCCTACCTGCATCCAGGGGTGCTGGAGGATCTCGTCGAGCGTGATCCGCTTCTCCACGCGCACGGTGAGCATCCGCTTCATGAGCTGCCGGCCCTGCGCGCTGACGCCGCGCCAGTGCGACGGTGACACGCGGTAGCGCCCCGTCAGGATCTGGCTCTGTAGCGACTGCTCCTTGTACTCCGCCGAGAATGGAAGGTACCCCACAAGGCTACAACATAAAAACCACATACAAGAGGCTAGGAAAACGCTAGTTAATAGCTTTCCGCACGGGATTCGGATACAACGTATCCTACGTAAATGTACAACCAAATATATATAAAATATTTCTCAAGTATTTTATCCAAATCCGTCGACTTTTAAGCGTGATTTCGTTGCAAATTTCGGCATCCGACCGACCAACTTATACAAGGAAAAGTTTGTACAAATTCCATTGAAAATTACTTTGATGAAGTTGTTAATTCTGTAAAGTAGGTAAAAGAAACCCCTCCTTCTACGGAACCCTACACTGCGCGTGGTCCGACAAGCAATTGGCCGGTTTTTTTTTCTCGTCACATGGTGAAAGATGTTGAGAATTTTGGATGTACTTTTGATCTCAAATCCACCTTGTGCGTGTTGTAGTGTAGTGTGTTTATAATAAACGTGTAAGGCGCGCGGCGTCATAATGCTCTGAAGCAGCGATAGAGGTCAGTAGACACCCGCCACCTTTACGCTAATCGCAGATAAGATTATTCTCTATTGTACACCGGCAAAAAAAGAATCGCTCGTAGCCCGGGCTGCCTGAGTGATCTTAAACGATCACGAAGGTTAAGCAACACAGGGCGCGTTCAGTGCATGGATGGGTCGCCGTCTATGCCTAACGCTAGTGGCATTTTTCCGAGCGGTTCCGTGCTTCGCAAGGCACGTTAAGCTGTTGGTGCCGGCTGCCGTCGATAGATGGCAGTCGTTAAGCCAAGTCAGAGGCCTTAGGGCGGCTTGACAACTTCTGACAGTAGACGAGCCACTAGTCTACAAGCCTCCACCAATCCGGACTTGGCCCCCGTGGTGGAGTATGGCCTATACCTTCCTCAGGGAAGAGACCCGTGCCCCTCGGTGGGGACATAATGGGTTGATGATGATGAAAAAAAAAACAAACACTATATTTAACCCACCCACTGCCACTTCAACTGAGCAATTCTTCGAGATATATCATCTCCTCGTTCCTGATATTTTTATATACAAAATTATTTATTTCAGCAAATAGCAGGTTATAATATATCATCAGCCCTTTGACGCCCACAGCAGGACATAGGCCTCCCTCGTGGTTTTCATAACCATGAGGAGTTTTGCCATAATCGCCACGCTTGGCAGGCGGGTTAACGATCGCAGTATGCGGTTGGAATCTCAGGAAGACGCTGCTGCCCGTCTCCTGGTAATATTTATTTCCTTACTCGCCTTCTACGACATCCACGGGAGGAAATGGAGTGACGCTATTCTTAATTCAGTGCCACACGGAATATATATATACAAGCACAAGAATTGCTCGATTAGCGATTAGCGTAAAGGTGACGGGTATCTACTGACCTGCATCGCTGCTTCGGAGCATTATGACGCCGCGCGCCGTAAACGCTTATTATCAACACACTACAAAACGCACAAAGTGGATTTCAGATCAAAAGTACATCCAAAATTCTCAACATCTTTCACCATGTGACGAGAAAAAAAAACCGGTCAAGTGCTTGTCGGAACACGCGCAGTGTAGGGCTCCGTAGAAGGAGGGGGTTTCTTTTACCTAATTTCCAGAATTAACAACTTTATCAAAGTAAATTTCAATGGAATTTGTACGAAGTTTTCCTTGTATAAGTTGGTCGTTATCACTCGTTAACTTGTAAAGCCTACTTAGCCGCGATAGTTCATTATTTGTGCTACTACTACCCTGATTTTTTTTCACGTCTCTATAATCAACCGTTTAGCCTGGAGAGGGCGGAGGGGACCCCTGCCCTACCAAAATTTTTACATAACAAAAATTTGCGCTTTAAAGCTTAATATTTCGCAAACGGATCCCTAAATTGAAAAATGGTTTTCGTACACTCACAAGAGATGGGTAATGGCCCAGGTTATAAACCACTGGTGAGTTATAATCCAGTTTTGACCCAGTTATGCACCCGTTATAACCCATTATGGCGGTTCATAATGATTTCGTTCAATAGTAATACGGAATACGTCGAATAATATGCAAGGCGTTGTAGTTATAAGCTGCATGTATCGTTACGAAATTATGCACGCAAAATATACAGGAAATTCTCCATACAATACAATATTAGTTTGGGATTTCACTTCGATGTTTAGTTTTATCTCTTGCGCTCGCACTGTACCTACTAAGGGCCAGTGTCCTAAATGGAGTTTAAGTCGAGATTTTGACAGTTCGTCCATGCATTTTGTCTGTCAAATGCTCGACTTAAACTCTAGTTTGCGAGATCTGCAAGTGGCCCCAAGTACCTAAGTAGGTACATGTTTTTATGATCCTTTGCGCCGGAAAACCCCGGGCGTGAGCGAGTAGGACTACGACATTGTCGATCTCGCTCGCACTTGCGCCGTGCACAATGTTATGCGTACGGCACAGCACTCACTCCAGTACTTTGTTGCTTAGAGTGCGCACGAGCGTTTTTGGTATAATATTTATTGTTTCCTGTTTTTTTTTATCGAACCGGCAAAAAAAGTGCTAGTGCTCGAAAATCGACGTATGAGTCTGAGAGAGTTGGCTAGTGAGGTGAACATATCTTTTAAGTCCGTCCACAACATTCTCATTGACATTTTAGGCATGAAACGCGTCGCCGCTCGACTAGTTCCAAAAGAGCTCAATTTTGTTCAAAAAGCGCAGCGAAAGCATGTCGCAGAAGACATGGTTTCCCGAGCTTCTACGGATCCGACCTTTATGAAACGTATAATAACTGGCGACGAGACATGGGTTTATGAGTACGACATGCAAACAAGCCAACAGTCTTCAGAATGGCGTCTCGAAAACGAGCCGAAACCCAAAAAACCGCGGCAAAGTCGCTCCAAAATCAAGGTGATGCTGACAGTTTTTTTTGACTACCGTGGTATGGTTCACTCCGAATTCCTTCCAGAGGGAGAAACAGTGAATAAAGAATATTATTTAGGGGTATTATTATTATTATTATTATTCCCGATACTTAGTACACAGAATGTATGTCTATGCCAAACTTCAGTTTTCTAGTACTAATCGTCTCTGAGCTAGGCCGCGGACAGACAGGCGGACGAACAGACAGACAGACAGACAGACAGACGGATGGGCACGGCGAAACTATAAGGGTTCCTTGTCAACTACGGAACCCTGAAAACTTGCTCACCATACAAAAAATATGACGCCCAGACTCCAAACATCGACTTCAGGCCCGTAGCACAGCATCCCATTGGCCCGAAGGACCTCTGGAGCCAGGTAAAGTGGGGTGCCACACATCGTCTTCATGAACGTGTCCTCTCCCACAAATTTGCTGAGGCCAAAGTCTGTGATCTTGACGAGAGTCTCTTCTTGGGTACTATCCAGCAGTACGTTTTCAGGCTGAAATAAATATGAAGAGGTACAAATAAGGAGGTTACTAAGCCAGGTCTGAATCAGTTCAGTGTTGTTACCTCCACGAATTCTGTCTCGCTCGCACAATTTAATTTTCTTAAATATTGTAATAATATGAGTTAACTTTTTATAAATGTGGTCTGACGGTTTGATGCATAATTAAATTACGGACATTCAAAATATATTTTTGTTTTCCTACACGTAGTGTTTAATAAAGCAAAGTTGTTTCCAAAAACTTAGAACCGGATAAGAAAAATATGTAAAAACCTATTTAGACGCTAAAAATTCCACCCATGCCGGGACTTGAACCCGCGACCTCTAGCTAACCGTGCCCATCAAACCCTCTGACCATGTTCATCAAAAGGATACTCATTTTATTACCAGCGAGACAGCATGCTCCACGAAAGAACAGCCTTAAGAGCACATTTGAAATAAGTCCTTGTCAGGGTGTCGTGAATCGTTGAGGAGGAAATCACATAGCAACGTTTTTGCGAGAGGTTTTCAAAAATATCAACTATAATAATAGTGATTTACAAGATTATTTTTTAATCTTTTTTAACTACTCCGTAGTCAACAAGGAAACCTTATAGTTTCGCCATGTCCGTCCGTCTGTCTGTCTGCGGCTTGGCACAGAAATGACAAGTACCAGAAAGCTGAAATTTGGCATAGATATACATATTAATCACGCCGACAAAACGGTAGAATGGAAACGGTAGGTGCAGATATATTTTTTTTTATATCTCTCTACACCTTTAATGAGGAGTTCCCTTTAAAGCGAAATTTTTAATTATATCATAAAAAAATTGTCTTTGAAGTTCGCGAAAAGCTCAAAAAAACTGCGAGTCTCGATTCCTGAACTATAATATATAAGTATGTAACTAACGACAAATTTGTACGGAACCCTCGTTGGGCGAGTCCGATTCGCATTTGTCCGGTTTTTTTTTATTGGTGGCGCTAGTGATACATGTGGAGTGCTTTAACATAGCGAAAGTTTCTTTCCACGCGAAGTGTGTTTATCAAACCTAACATGGGTGTTAGGGTGGGACTCATGTGGTAAATAAATTAAAAACACAGGCCAAGTGCGTGTTGCACCACGCGTAATGTAGGGTATCGTAGAAAGAGGGTTTTTTTATCTGCTGTACAGAACTAACAACTTCATCGGAGTAATTTTCAATGGATTTTGTACGAAATTTTACTTTTATCAGTTGGTTGCCTATTACACGTTAACTAGTAAAGCCTACTTAGCCGTGATACTTTTCCTTTTAAGTTCATTATATGTGCTACTACCCTGAATTTTTTCACGCTTTTACAATCAACCGTTTAGCCAGGAGATGAGGGGGAGGGACGCCCTACTTGGGCAAAAATTTGCGCTTTAAAGCTTAATATTTCGCAAACGGAACCCTAAATCAAAAAATGGTCTCGGTCAATCTAACGATGCCGTACATAATGGGGTAGACGAGAAAAAAAATTCATCCCCACTTTTCATGTTAGGGGAGATACAGTAAAAAAAATGTTTTCTAACATTTTATTCTTTCATTTTGTCGGCGTGATAATATTTATATACATTATATTATTGTATACACATACCAATTACATCTATCTAGTACCACCGGTCTTTGCGCTAGGCCGCGGACGGACAGTCAGACGGACATGGCAAAACTATAAGGGTCCCTTGTCGGACTACGGAACCCTTCTCTGCTTTCAACTGAAAGCTTTTTGCTTTCAACTGAAAGCTTTTTGCTTTCAACTGAAAGCTTTTTGCTTTCAACTCACCTTTAGATCTCTATGGGTGATGCCTTCAGAGTGCAAGTACCGTACCGCAAGCACCATCTGCCTGAAGTAGAAGCGAGTGACTGCCTCAGACAGGTTCCCGTGCTGCAAGATGCGTTCGAACAGCTCGCCACCTTTCATCAGCTCCAGTATTATGTACACTGTGTCTGGAGTGTCAAACACTTCCTCAACCGAAATAATGCAGGGCTGAAAGGTAAAAATGTAAGTTTACATCTCATTTTTTAAGCCGAATGCATTCATGAGTAAGTATTATGTGTTCACAGTTTCAGCAGAAGTGGTAAGATAGATTTTGTTTATTAATCTTTATTGATATTTTGAATACTTACGTTCAATGATTTATGTCAACTTATTAGTGAATTTGGAGTCAGAATATTCTTACATAGGTTGGGTCCTATTTAACTTTGTGATCTGATATTTTAATTTATAACCGTATTTTTAACAGTATTTAATATCTAAAAAAAGCATTCCTATCAATTGGTACTGCTAAGGTGGTTCAAATCGAGGTTTGATCGTGCTTAGAATTGGAAACAAACTTATGAAAAAACAAACTATAGCCTTGCGAATAGTTTCTTTGCAATATCTTATAAGGCTATAATTTCTTTTTTAGGATGCCGTAGTCGACAAGGAATCCTTATAGTCTCGCCATGTCCGTCCGTCCGTCTGTCTGTCCGCGGCCTAGCTCAGAGACGATTGGTACTAGAAAACATATATATATTAATCACGCCGACAAAACGGTAGGAAACATTTAAAAAAAAAAAGATTCTTTAGGGTACCTCCCCTACACCCAAATTAGAGATGCAATTTTTTTTCTCGCCTTCAGGCCTACGTGGGTTTCGTTGGATTTCTCGTTTAAAAATATGGTGAGTGTAGAAAAATTATTAGGGAGCCGTTTGCGAATATTAAGCTTTAAAGAGCAAATTTTTTTTAGGAGTAAAACCCCGGCTACACAGTTGATTATAGAAACGTGAAAAATTTCAGGGCAGTAGCACATAATAATGAACTTCAAAGGAAAACTATCACGGCTAAGTGGGCTTTACAAGATAACGAGTAAAATAGGCGACCAACTTATAAAAGGGAAACATACAAATTCCATTGAAAATTACTCCAATGAAGTTGTTAGTTCTGTAAAGCTGGTAAAAACCCCTCCTTCTACGGAACCCCACACTGCGCGTAGCCCGACACGTATTTGGCCGGTTTTACTCTGTTATTTCAGTTGTAAGCATGAGCAAACCTTGATTTGTTTCCTTTAAACATATTGATAAAGTGTTATTGAAATAAAGCACGTTGTTTGTGAATTAAAACTGAACTATTTTTGTATGGGAATTGTTCCTTGAGGGGCCGCCTGAAGTCCCACTATTACTTTGAACACAAAGTTGGGTACATACATGTCGTACAGCTTTCATTATGTTGATTTCGTTTTTAATTTTTTCAGGATTGTTCAAGTTGTTTGTTTGTCCATTGGTCAGTCTACTTGTTTTTATTATTTTCATCGCATACTTTGCACATTTCTCCTGTGAGCAAAAAAAAAATAACACAAAAAAGAACGAAATTAAAAGAAAAATATGAAAATCAAAGATGTAACCATTTTATGGTTGCAATGGCTTACTTTGTCAAACACAAGTTTGACCAGGCCACATGCTCCTTGGCCTAGAGTCCTTGAAATGTAATACTTCTGTGATATTTGCTTTGGTACTTTGTCTTGCTCATTCTTGAGCAAATCTTTGAACACAAAAACTGAAAAGAAAATAAAAAAGAATACAAAAAAAAGGTGTTATACCTATAGCAAATGAATAAAAATATTATATTAATTAAGAGTAAGGCGCTATCACCTACAACAAGCAGGCCAATTCACCAAACATTCCTGTGGATATCTATGTAACTCCTATAACCAACCAAGAAGTGTTAGTTATCATAAGCTTTGCGATCAGCAACTACTAGGACAGTTTGGTATAGTGGCAAAAATATATATAAATATTAATTAATTATAAGCATGTTATGAGACTTTTCTTACTTTTGATAAGTGGATGTGTGATGGCAATTTCATCATTGTCATCAAGCACTCTGCTGTTCCCTTTGGAAATTATTACTCCGTTGACAAAAGTCCCATTGTATGAGAGATCTGTGATCACCGCTGGGTTGAGCGGCTCCCTAGACAAAACAAGAGCTTTTTTTACACAATATTTTATCTCTATCAAACAAGAAAAATATTTGGATATTTATGGGTATATTTCCATATTTGTGATGTCCTTGTCTGATTACCATAGCACAGGATATGCTAGTTTGGGACTAGGACAAGTGATTGTGTTGTGTGGAAGTTTAGTTTTTAAGTTGTTAATAGATACTTGTGTAGGATGTCCTGTGCTACATGTGCATGATGGTGTGAGTCGCGCATTTGCACATTCAACATATTTACGATAACTAACAATACTATACTCGGTTTTCTATAAATAACAATACGGTAATCTATTGTAAGCAGCTGTCAGTTGTATTTTTCATGTGCTTTGGCCAACTGATAACTATTAACAGATTGTTAGTGCACAAGAAACAGTAAATTTAATACAATTAAAGAATGAATAAACCAATGCATGCTTCATTCTTTAATTGTATTCAATTCTCTGTTTCTTGTATTCAGTAAGTATTTCTGCATTCTTCTAAGGTCCGTATTAAATAGTTTTTGTTAAAGAATATTGGCTAAACACATTAAGATTTTTCCCTGTGCCGATGACCTTGAGCGTTTGACACAGGTGTGCAGCACTTCAACATTTCACCGCTAGATGACACGACTGAATTAATTCCTAGTAGTAATCTCCATAGAAAGACGCTCGCGCTGCCGCACACACACAGTCTCATTCCCTTCGCGTAAGCACACGCCGCCAAACGCACACATATATAGCCGAATTTCGAACGCGTCGAGCGAGCCGAGCGGTTTCTACTTTTCTAGCCGGCTCGCCAGCCCGCCCGCGTACCTACGCGTAGATTGAATAGACTTCAATCTAATGCTTTCTTGTATAGCATGCGCCATTACAAACAAAAAAGATAAAGGTAGGTACATCTCTTCAAAACTTATCTATGCTTTGTAGAAAGAATAGCTTTCAAACAAAAATCACATGTTTAGTACGTATTTGTTTATCTACCTACTTACGAAATAGTACATGTTTTTTCACAACCACAGGTTTTTATGTCAAAAAGTGAAAAAAAATCATCTTATCTTTTTTCAATAAAGTGAATTTGACTTTGATTTCACATGGATGTATTTCGGGACTCAGTGGCAAAATTGGAACGTAGGAAGCGACTTCCCCATATGAAATAAAAAATATATTTCAAATGCCAATTCCATGGAAAGTAGAAATTACGACCATTTTAATTGTTATCCGGATTTTACGTCGTTAGGGTTGTCACGCTCTCAGATAGTAATTTATAATCCGGATCTGATTTGATTTTGAAAAAAATATGTAAATACCTGGTGCCATTATTATTGATATATTAATTAAAATACTAACATGATATACATCGCATATAACAACTTTATGTACACGGTGTGACGTGAAGAATGTATATACCTACATAAAGTTGATCAGCGAAAAACAGCTAGATAAAATTGTTGTCCCATTTTGATGTTCATCATCATCATCATCAACCCATTATGTTACTAACTTGAAATTTTCTATACGATTAGTTTTTTTGCTAAAACTGACGGAGAAAATCGAAAACTTGGAGAAGCTTCTTTTTTTTTTCAACGGCTTGGGATAATGGTAACACTTAGGGGTGGTCTTTTAAAACAACATAAACTCGTTGCATAAACCCTAGATAGGACGGTGACGTCAACAAATTTTTATGGCAAATTTAATAGTGCCGATTGAAAAGTAAACTTGCTTAAATTTTCAACCAACACCTAATGCAGGTTTTGGTTGAAAATTTAAGCAACTTGGAATTTTCCATCCTTACAGGGTGATCCCTCAATCCGATAAGAAAAATCTGACTTGGAAAATCCGGTCTTTACAGCTTTTTTGTCAAAGCCTGAGAAAACGGTAACATTACGGGGTAGTCTTGTCGAACAAATGTTGAATAAGACCTTGGGTTGGATGACAACGTTAACTTACTTTTTACAAAATGGCGTAAGTCGAATTTCAAGCTGGCTCCTAAAAATTTAAAAATTCTGATTTTTATCTCTGGCTCCGTTTTTGTATGAAAATTAGTATTGGAGGTTTTTGTGGTTACTGATGACTACTCTGCGCCATGTTTATAAGCTGTTTTCGAGGGTCCTCACGAATCGTCTTGAACGTAGGTTTGATGACTTCCAGCCTCCCGAACAAGCCGGTTTCCGAAAGGGCTTTAGTACCATAGACCACATCCACACGTTGCGGCAAATTATACAGAAGACTGAGGAGTATAATTTGCCATTATGCTTTGCGTTTGTGGACTATGAGAAAGCCTTCGATTCGATCGAGTTATGGACAGTACTCGAGTCTCTCCAGCGTTGCCGTATTGACTATCGGTATATCGAGGTGCTGGCTGAAATGCTTGTACAACAGTCCACTATGACCACAGAACCACTATGTCGTTCCGAGTACAGGAACAGAGTTCGGAGGCAATTCCATTGAAAAAGGGCGTAAGACAGGGAGACTTTATCTCTCCAAAAATGTTCACAAACGGACTGGAAGATACCTTCAAGCTTCTGGAATGTCAGGGACGCGGCATCAATATCAATGGCGAGTACATCACTCACCTTCGATTTGCCGACGATATAGTAGTCATGGCAGAAACGATGGAAGACCTCGGCATAATGCTCGAAGACCTCAGTCGAGTTTCCCAACGGGTGGGCCTTGAAATGAACATGGACAAAACGAAGGTCACATCGAATACTCGTTTCGTGCCCACCCCGATAACATTGGGGAACTCGACTCTCGAAGTTGTAGACGAATACGTCTACTCAGGACAAACAGTCCAACTAGGCCCGTCCAACTTTGTGAAAGAGGTCAATCGTCGAATCCAACTCGGCTGGGCAGCATTCGGGAAACTTAGAAGAGTGCTTTCGTCTAATATACCTCAATCGCTCAAGACAAAATTATACAACCAGTGATGACTTATGGCACTGAAACGTGGTCTCTCACTATGGGCCTCATAAGAAAGCTCAAGGTCACGCAACTAGCTATGGAAAGGCCTATGCTTTCTCTACGATATCGAATCAGAAATGATGAGATTCGTAGATGAACGAAAGTCGTCTACATGGCCGAAAATTTCTCGAATGAAGACCACATATCGGCAAGCGCAGCGTAGGACGACCAGCCGACAGATGACCTCATCCAAGTGCCAGGAAGACGCTGGATGAAATCCGCTTCCAACCGGTCTTTTTGGAAATGCATGGAGGAGGCCTATATCCAGCAGTGGACTTCTTGTGTTTCCATGACTCAAGAGGTTTATTTACAAAAGCTGTTGAAAATCTTTAAATATAGTGTAAAAATACAGAGGATTATAAATATTTTAAAAGAGTGGAAATTTTGATAAATTTGAAGCTTGGATTAAGATTTTGGCTCAAAATCTTTGAATTTAAATCATCGACTTTACGCAATTTTTTATTTTATTTTACACTACGCGCATTCACTGAAGCGGTTTTAAAAGGGTGAATAGATATGTGTCATCGCTTCTGTGCCTGTGTGGCCACATAGTCCATTAAGCGAATCTGACAGGAGTATTTTTTTTCTATGGTATAACACAAACAAAATAATAAAAATTTTAAGAACAAAAGCAAAATAATTTATTTTTTACAGAAGAAAAATAAACATTTCAAAATGGATATTGACCAAAGAAATAAAACAAAAATTATGAAAATGGATAAAGACTTCGTTGCTAAGGATGTTGGCAAAAGAGCTACAAATGGATTTGAGTGCTTATTTGGCCTGCATCCTTGTTTCAGCACAAAGACTGATAAATATAATTATTAATAAACAGTGCCGCCTCGTCTTAACTTATATTGGTATATTATAACAGATTAATCTGTTGATAATCGTATTAATAGTGTAATTCATACCATTTCTATTATTTCATTCCAATAGCACAGGAAACATACAGCATTTAAGTGATTTTTGTCATTAAAGCTGATAGTTAAAAACTATCCATACCATAGTACAGGGAATTCTAGTTTGATTGCGTTGTGTGGACGTTATTATTATTATTATAATTTTGGAACTCCCCACCGACGAATATTTTCAAGATACATTAAACTATTCATTGTGACACTTAAATAAAAATATGTAATATCGGTAAACCAGGAACGCAGATTTTTATTTAATCTATTGTGTGATACAGTACTTCTATTTCTATTTGGTTACTTTTTGTTACACTTTTCCTTTTTGTTAAGGTTTCAGTTGTTTTTTTTTTTGTTACGTGTACTACTTTCTTTTGTTGTCATTATGATTACGGAACCCAAAAAATATTATGAGCGTTAAATTATATATTTAAATTACGTTGTACCTAAAAATGAGCATCGAATAAATCATGAATAAAAAAACCCGGATTTTGTGACAACCCTAGCAAAAACAATTGAATAGGATCAACTTATACATGTCATGGAAGTGTGATTTATATTACATGTAGGGAAGGTAAAGAGCATAATTATTGCAGTGTAGATAACTTATCCCAATACGGCGGAATTTCGAGAAAATAAAAAAACTAAAAACAAGTACACATGTATATAAATTATAATTGCTTTAAAATTTTTAGCATTACGCCATTGATTCTTCTAACAATACTTCCGCATGTACAATAAAATGCGTGATAAAAATATACAGCGTTTTATTTTATTTAAAACAGAAAAACATGTCAGGCAGATAGAAAAAATATTTACAGACGAAATCTACACAGATTCGTTTATGAATCAAGTATTATTCGTAACGCCAATCGAAGTTATTATTTACCAACACATTATTTACCGCCTATGTACCCTACAATCTAACGAGGAGGCGAAGTGCGAGCGCGAGGACTGAAACAAAACTCCATCAAACTAAAATGAACCTTAAATGCTAGGTATTAGAGACTACAATACTCGAGCAGAAAGTCTGGCCGCGTGCGGCCGACCTAATCGCGACAATAAATGGATTATAATACATAGGTAGTTAGGTTTCATTTTTAGTGAACCTCGCTTTTACCGTGATTTAGGCACAAATAATAGAACGATGTTTCGCTTAGATTCATAATGTTACAATAGCTCGGATGGTAAGAGGCGTCCCTTGAGCGACAGAGAGCTTTTGGTTCGAATAATGATTATAATAAATGATCGGTTTCCTTTTTACTTTTCTTCTTTTTATTTTCTTTTTTAGTTATTTACTTAATTAAAAAAATACAGGAAATGGGAATTTACATTTTATGTTTTTCTAACGATTGAAGCTCGATCACTACTACAAAAATCAGTCCCCGTGCGTTGGTCTTGCAAAAACTCGAAAATGTCTCCACCGATTGGACTAATAGGTATATAATATTTTTTGTTTTGTTCGGACATGGGACGTGGGGCGAGGGCGCGGAAAAGACCCATCCCTTCAGGATCCTGTTTCATAGAACTACAATTCATTGTGACTATGACCGAAAGCCGATTAACCCACAGATTAACAAATAGACTCTGCTGCGCAGTGTACCTCGAATTGTCATAATAAACTACGAAATTATAGTTTTATGAAACTTGACCCAGTACATTTTGTACGAAAGTGAATTGGAAAGATGCGGCGTCTTTTTCGGTCCCTCACCCCACGTCCTTGGCCTACAATCGGTAATTTTGTATGAGAATTGCTACTTTGAATTAATTTCACTATATGGCGCTCGAGGTGAACTTTGGAAGGTTGATTTATGATTGATGAATCGCTTATGAAAAGTTACAATCAAATCAATGGTGATGCGAAGAGCGCCTGGTCACAGACAACATGCAACGAGTAGCTGGGCTTTTCCTCGTAAGGCGTAATGTGATAAATTGATGAAAACGTTTTTTCTGAATGAGTAACTATTGTTCCTGTTAGTTTTAAACGTGAACATACAATATTTTGATATTGCCCGTAAGACTGTATAAGCTTAAACGTAATCCACTGCGCATTTAAAATGGCACATACATTCTTAGGTTTGTTTTAAGCATTCTTACGGAATATATTTACTCATAGAAGGCGTAAGTTTATGACAGTTGTCATACATGCCATAGGGAATCGAGGAGTTAAATTATATCATATATTAATTTCAAAGGTCTGCCATCTTCCTAGAGGATGTCACAAGCGATTCAAAAGCGTCTTCCAGCCAGTTCCAGCACACTGTAGCCCCTTAACAACTTCATATGCCATGATTCCCTATCAAAAACTTTTTTCATATTGTTTATCTTCCATAAGCAATCACATTGTGCTGTTACAAAATTTTATCACTTTGAATTTAACTTGGAAAGGTGATGTCCAGCAACCTTCATAGAATTTAGGTATGCCACATCATTATTGAAGTGCAGTAGCTTTTGCACAAAAGGGTATAGCTTTTTATTCAGGTTTTATAGTTGGCCAGTATTTCATCTTTAACAGTTGGTATTTCCAGTCGATGATCTTATAATTGCAAGTAAATTGTGCTGAGTACTTTGTTCTGAAACGTCTGCAATATCTCAATATTAGATGTATTGGTAGATCCCCAAGGTTCAATGGCACTGATCCATATAGGTTAACTAAGTATAGAAAAAATTAAACATCTTAAAATTTAGAATTTCTACTAGCTTTTATGGTTAATTCAAAGGATTAAAACCCTGCTGATTAAAGGCCTCCAAATGTACTGTACTGTTGTATTGTTCAAGTCTCAAATGTAATTCCTGGTGTACATACTATAATCTATAATGAATATTTTATCTATGTAAAACCCTTACGTCTGACAGATAGGCAGACATCATAGGCATATTAATAGGACCCCATTGGTACCTCTTTGGGTATGGAACCCTAAAAACCAGCTAAGTGTGAGTTGGATCCCTGATAAGGTCAGTGAATGTAAGAATGACACATTTTTGCCAAATAACAGAGACATAGTTTGTGGTAGTCTGGAACCCTTGGTGCGTGAGTCCGAGCCGCGGTTTTATCCGAATCCCACATGATTGAAGCGAAGTTGTAGACAGTAAACAGTTAGTAGATAAAGTATATTATAAAAATAATACTTACGAAGTATCTCTCCTCAGAACAAAATGTAACTTGCTAACATTTCTTATGACGTCTCCCTTGAATTGATCTTTCTTCATGACAAAGGAACAATTGAGCGCTCGTCCCAACGTAAATTCGGGCTGTATGAGATCTACAAAATGACACAATGAACGTGCTAACTACCTTCAGACTTCTGTTAAAAACAATTGTGGGAGCATGAGAGAAGTGTTTTCTTACCAAAATACTCAGGCTGGGACGAGGTTTTGTGTGCATCTTTCCAGCAAAAGGCCTTGGTGGTGTATATTCTACCCCAAATATTGGGGATGTAAGTTGGAGTGTGCTGACTCCAGTCAAGTTGTGACTTCTGGGTTTGAGTTTGTGTTTGAGTGTTTTCGTCACTCATCATGAGATTCACATAAAATAATCCGAACAATAACAACGATTTTGCTCTAATTTTCACTAGGTAGAAATAAAACAAAAACACCGGCAACGGCAACCAAAACCACAGACCACAGCCACAGACTAAGTAGAAAACTAGAAACACGTAGTGATTTTTTTCTCTGTGACTAGAAACTCAGTCCAGTCAGTGTAGCCAGTCGGGACTTGTCAAAAGTTACCGAGACAAAAAAAGGAAACTCGGTGTAAAAGTAACCTTACCTGTGAACCTTACCGATAAAAAGATACTAAAGTCGTCAAAATATAAGCCCGTTTTGACAGCTACACAAAATTGCATTTTACTTTGGGTTTAATTGAACAAATACATAAAAAGACATACTCTGGCACATTATTTAACGCTCCAAAGAAAAAAGAGATTTTGTAGCCCGAAAAGTTACTCATAGTTTAGATTTTTAATGTCTATGATCTCAAATTTCTAGATTCTATTGTTTTTGTAGCTGTCAAAACGGGCTTTTTATATTTTGACGACTTTATTACTTAATTAATACACATAATGCCTGTAATGAATTAGGTACAGAAAAATGCAGTTCTGTATTGTTTTCCGATATAAGTTTTATTTTACACTCTTTTTATAATTATTGCTTGCTGACTTTTCTATACACATTAAAAGAAGGAAATACAGGTACAGTTTTAATTTAAGTAAGCATGAATTTGTGCGGGAGAGATAGACGTATTTTTGGAAGTTGCACTCACTACATGAATGAACGAAACGAAAACAATCCTCTATAATTTAAAAAAACTAATCTGTGCAATAAATAAATAAAAGAAAAGCACGGTCTGGCCAGGGTTGCCATCCGTACGAGGTTTCTCGTACAAATACGAGATTTAGAGGTGCCGGTACAAGGTACGAGCTCACATCTATCCTCATACGATATTGTACGCGATTCATTGATACTAATTTTAACTTTAATGCCCAGATGCAGATAATTTAATCGGAAACGAGATACATTGGTGCTTCACTGAGAGCAATAAGCAGCATTGTACTTCGTTTTCCAGCAATCGTTCGCTGCCACGTGGTGATTCCCCCGATGATAAACTTCGCAAATTTAAAGATTTAAGTTGCTACCAATGAGTCTATGTGTATGCACCATTATTACTCATTCACAGCAAGCTACTTTGTAATTGCTTTGCTGTTGGTTGGTTTGGTTTATTTACGATCAAAAGTTGTGAACAAAATGGAAACAAATGAGTGACAGTAGTGACGATAAATAGTGGTTAAAGTGGGTGGATGGACAGCGAAAAATTAGGTGATACCAAAAACTTTCATCGTGCACAGTCTTTCAGGGAAGCTTGGCTGAAAGATCCAATGTTCCACGTGTAATGGTGGGTGTGTACGAGGTTGTGTTGCCAAAGTACGAGATTTTCGACTATGTCTGTACGAGGGCAAGCTGTCGGCGTCTGGCAATCCTGGGTCCGGCCCACCATAATCACGCTGACGTTTATTTCGGGTTGCAAGACTTGCAAGACCCATACTGACAATATAAAAACCATTGAGTAACTTAAAACCACAGATTTTGTTCTGTGATAAAAACAACAAACAAAGACAAAACATACAGTAGAAGCAATCGATTTGAAAGACTTTTCAAGATAAAATATAAAAAAAACACATACTTACTAAAAGACACATAAAATACAATTTTTTCCCCACAAAGAGGCACCATCTAAAGGTCTATTCACGTTACCACAGAGGAAGTTGAACTGAGGGGGCTCCATCTCAGAACTTCTTTTTGTGTTCTGAGGGCTCCATGCAGTTACACTAGCGCCACCAATGGAAAAAATCATCTTTTTTAAACGTCTTTTTAGGGTTCCGTACCCGAAGGGTGCCAAACGGGACCCTATTAATAAGACTTCACTGTCCGCCTGTCTGTCTGACTGTCACCAGGCTGTATCTCATGAACCGTGATAGCTAGGCAGTTGAAATTTGAAATACAGATGATGTATTTCTGTTGCCGCTAAATATTTATATTTGCCGTTCTTTGCTCGATATTAATAACGACAATAGGTAGACGCTTGAAGTATTCATACGATACGTAGTTCTATATTCGCTTCCAAAATAAATAATGAAATTAAAATGAAATAAATATTTAAGGGGGGCTTTATTAAATTTATTCATAACACAACAAAAAGAAAAAAAAATTGAAATAAAAAACTGGACTTAACTGATATATAAATGATAATAATATATAAATGTCATCATAAATTCTATATTTAAAAATAAAACACCTGCCCCAGGTCACTGTCCCGCGCCCGCAGCGCGTGGGCGCCGGCAACGTATACGAATTGACGAATCCTTCTCCGCTTGGAGTGATACTACTGCCGTATGCCGGCGTCCCACAAGTGGCGTATTGTCTCCTCTTCTCTTTGCCATTTTGATCAATAGCATTTCCAAAAACCTTTCTTCCTACTACCACCTTTATGCACATGATCTCCAAAGGGGATTGGACCTTTGTGGCATATCTACCCGCCGTCATTTTGATTTTTTTTTCAAAGTTTCCGCGTACGATGAAAGTGGTAAATATGGATAGAGGATACTTATAGAAACAAAAAACTTTTGGGTTTATGATACCTTAAAGTGTCACATTTCCGAGATATTTGGGAGGTAAGGATAGTCATATGAGATCAGTGACAATGATTAAGGCTGCTCTTACGTAGAGCATACTGTCTCGCTCGCTAATAATTTGTTTTATTTATTTGTATTGTCTGTTGTGTATTTAGTTTTCTTTCTGTTGTGCATATTATGTTACTTATCTGCTTATTTTGTTTCTGTGATGTGTCTTACGGGTATAATAAATTTCATTCTTCTATTGTTAGAAAATGAGTAAACTCTTGATAAATGTGGCCTGAGACTTTGATGTATATAGGTAATTAAATTTAACATAGTGTTTAACAGATAAAAGTTGTTCCCAAAATTATTAACTTTGGAATCAAACTATCCCAATCAAAAACTTAGTACAGTTTAAGAAAAATATGCTTTAAGTAAATATCCGCAAATTAATTTCCAAGCATAAAAAATATTTATTTACAGAATATTTTGCTGACATAAAATAATCAGGCGCTTCCTGCAAGCATTTTAGTAAAGTAAATATAAATAAAACCACTGTCTTATAGTGGTATTTTTCAACATATACGCAATAAATACTACGTACATCCGTTTTCATCCAAAAACAGTGGCGTTTATCTTTCCTGAGTACATGTACTTTGTGGCTCTGCTAGAGAGTATGCTCTGCAGCAGAGCCACTGTCAATGTCTATTTAAACATTTACATCGATAGCGGTATTATGTACATTATGTACGTCTTACGTACATAATTTTATGACATAATTAATCACTTTCTATGATGGTGGCTCTGCGACAGAGCATGACCCACGGTTCCGTACCATTATCTACATAACATTTGAATATTTCAAACGGCAAAAAAAAATATTTATTTTAAGATAAATATGTATTTAAGATAAGGTTAATATTTATTTTATTCCGTTTTTAGTATTTGTTCTTATAGCGGCAACAGAAATACATTTTCTGTGAAAATTTCAACTGTGTAACTATCATTATTCATGAGATACCGCCTGGTGACAGACGGACAGACGGACATGACAGCGGAGTCTTAGCAATAGGTTCCCTTACCCTTTGGGTACGGGACCGTAAAAAGCAGTAGTATCTAACTGTTAGGGATTTAATTTAATAGGTTCTAGTTCAATCTAAATCACTTATGGACGATTGCTAAAAGAATAATAATAATAGCCTAATGTTTTTACCACGGAACAGAATGTTCTGTGGTTTTTATTTTGGTACAGATAAGTACTCAATGCTACCTAGTTTGTTTTGAAAAGAGCACGTTGGCGGCCATTCCCGGTACCAACGTCACCACTAAAGGTTGACTCTGTTGCACGAAATATGAAGAAGAAGAAAAAAGACATTTATTATACCAACAAGATACATCACAGAAACAAAATTAGCAGATAAGTAATATAATGTGCACAACAACAGAAAGAAAACTAAATACACAACAGACAAAACGAATAAATAAAACAGGACCATAGATGTAGCTTGTGGTGTATCTAAGTTGCCACAAAAGGCAGCTGACTCAGCTGTGTGCTGAGGAAGTGATCACTTCAATATCGTTATTTTTTTATTAGTGCTGAAGAAAGTAAATGGTTTGTACTTGATCACAGCTCTGGAGTATCATTTCAGTGAGGTGCCTGATAGTCCGAAGTAGTCTGAACAAAAGTTGTAAGGAAACGAGTAAACTATTCGTGTAAACATCCTAAAAGTCGTCGAAATGTAAGAAGCCCGTTTTGACAGCTACACAAAATTGCATTTTACTTTGGATTTACTTGAACAAATACATAAAAGACACACACTGGCATATTATTTAACGCTCGAAAGAAAAAAGAGGTTTTGTAGCCAGAAAAGTTAGGTGCTCATAGTTTAGATTTTTAATGTTTTTGATCTCAAACTAGGTTAGGTTACCTCCTACACTTATCCCTATTGCCCGTTGCCCTGTACTAAACGAGTATCGAACAAATTGGGGTATCTCTGGATGTAGACGTCTGTACCTGGATAATTCACAATAATAAAATTATTGACTATTCTGTTCCATTCTGGGTTATAAGTTATTTGTATTAGGATCGAGGGAACGATGCATGACTGGTAAAACTTCATCACGAAGAGTAGGAAAAATAGGTACTACCTTACAAAGTAAGTATTTAAAGCAATTCGTAATCTAAATACCCAGGTATCGATCTAATTCGTTACAAATTACAAGTTTCATGATTAAGCAGGGTTGTAGGTAGTTTTAACTCGTATTTATTTATTTAATTAATAGAAATAAATAATAGAAGCATTGAGCAGAATAATTAGAAACATAAAATTTTAGTCATGCCACTGTTATGCAGATCAAATTGGTTTTACGAGTTTGTACAGACTGCGATATGTTATTTTGTTTTCGTTTCTCTCTGTAGGTACAAACTGGACATTGAAGCAATGTTTCCTAAATCAAACATATCTGCCGATTACGTAGCCTGTAGCTAATTTCGTAGCGCCAGTATTCTGATCATATATTTTTTATGGTTCTCTGCCTTTTTGCAGAAACATTTTTGGCCGATTTTCATTTGGCAACTAACGTTTCGAAGAATATTATTTTGCGGAATAATCATTTGCCAACTTTTCTTATTATTTTTTTTTATTTCCCATCCTCGCAGTTGCCAACTGTTTGTTTGGTTTGCTTTTTATAATGACATTTTTTCAAAATGCCAACTTTTAAGTAGCGTATGTTTTACTTAGCGTAATATTCATTCAGTTGTTTATTGTATACCAAATGAGCTATTAATAACCTAAAGGTTAGGAAAACCTAGTAAAATGGATAGAATTTTCCTAGCACTCGCCGGCCGCTGCCGCGGCACGCTCGCTTTGCTCGCTCGGCTCGTGCGTGTGTTGGTCACAGTTCTAACCTAACCTAACCTATAGGTTTGCAAAACCATCTATTTACGAAAAGGGAACTGTTTCACAGACGAAACGTTATTCATCTAATAGTTGTTTGGCCTAGTAAAAGATTTGAAAAATAATAAATACCCAAATCGTTTTGTTTCATTATAATAATCAGCTTAACAACAATCCTACCAAATGAAACGTTGCCATACAAAAATTTGTAAATCGTTTGTTGTCAAAGTGAAAAATAGGTGAAATGTTGGTAGGCAAGTGATAATCAGCGTAACAATTTTCTGCGAAAAGGCAGGATCCCATTTTTTATCTATCTTCCTACTAAAATTCTAACCTTATCCTTTAACAAACTGTTGACTTCTTCACTGTCAAAAATATTATTAGACTTCACTCATAAACTATACGGCCGTTGCAATGATGTCCAATGAAAGGTCCAACTAATAACTTCCACACAACACAGTCACTAAAACGCAGTGATTACATACTCTTTGGTCACAACTATACACCCCCCGATTGAAACTCGGTCGTCACGTCACGAAGCCCGGATCGCAACAAGAAACCTAGACATAGGGGAAGGTCAATAAGTAGACTGAACAGGAGACAGGAGAAGCGTAACACTTACCGCAGCAGATCGCGGCGGCGAAGGGCGTCATCGTCTAGTTCAGATAGCAGTATAACCATTGAATTCTGCTTAAAATTCAATGGTATAACTTCTGAGAGCAGTGGGCTGGCACGTTATCGGACAAAACAATACCGGCCAAGTGCGTGTCGGGCCACGCGCAATGTAGGGTTCCGTAGAAAGAGGGTTGTTTTTTTTTATCAGCTTTACAGAACTACTTAACAACTTCATCAAAGTCGTTTTCAATGGATTTTGTACGATATTTTACTTTTATAAGTTGGTTGCCTATTACTCGTTAACTAGTAAAGCCTGCTCACCCGTGATAGTTTTCTTTTTAAGTTTATTATAATTATGTGCTACTAGCCTGAATTTTTTCACGTTTCTACAATTAACTATTTAGCCGGCTGAGGGTGCGGACGCCCTACTGCAAAAAAATCTAAGTCGAAAATTTAAAAAAATCCTGAAAATCACTGTCAACATGATTGAGAGATTGTACATAGGTACACTTTTTGCAAATTTGATCTGTAAAAAAAGACATGTTTTTTTTTTCCTCCGTGGAGCCAGTGTTACTCCCAGGACCCCATTAAAAAGCTTCGGAGTGGCGCCTTTCAACTGAACCGAAACCGAAAAAACCACGCCAAAGTCGATCAAAAGTCATACATGTTGACTGATTTGACTGTTTTCATTGACTAGCGCGGTCTAGTGCACTCGGAATTCTTACTGGAAGGTCAAACGGTAAATAAAGAATGTTATTTGTGCGTTATGTGGCGGTAGAAAAACTACAAAAAACTATTAGACCTTGAAAGAGGTACGGCAATGTATAGCACGGTTAATTAAAGAAAGGGACTGAATAACTATTTGCCTCTCGTTCATACAATGTAAGCGACAATATCGTGCGAGCGGGAAACAATTAGATGCCCAGTCCCTTTCTTCAATTAAAAGTGTTAACTGCTTTGTGCCTAGATACCTACTTGGGACCGCCACTGTGCTCTGCGATTAAAACAAACAACTTCATAAATTGTTGATTTATTCATTTTCCACAAGCCTGATTTCATGTGTTTATTTTGCCAACAAGTATTCTGAATACTTCATTACAGTTATCTAATAAATTTTACGAATATAAATTATTTACTAACCATCTCTTACAATTAGATAGATAAAAAAACACACCAGGTCTAGGTAGGTTGGTAGAACCTACCTACTTAGGCCAATAGATGCTAAAGCTACAAAAGTTGTAAAGGGCAATAAATTGAGAATAGACTTGGTCAAGAAGAATACATAACAATAGACCATTTAGATAATAATGGTATATCTACCTAAACAGACTAAAATATACTTCTAGGTTTTCGAAATTACACAAACACATATCTAGATCATCAAATGTCCAACTCATATAACTCCTATTATTTCAATTAAAAAAAAAAAACGTTAAATTGTGCGAGCGACGCAGCATGCTCCACGTGAGGGCAGCCTCAACGCAGTCGCCTGTGACGGCCATAAATCTAAGGTTCCAATGAAATTTATGTCAATTAAAAACTCTGTTATCAGAACAAAAGAAAAAAGACCTGTTATTTATACAACAGAAATCTCTTTCACATGTTGCATCTACTCATGTGGACTCAAAAACTAGCCAAAATTGTAGAAATCACAAGAAAACACGGGAAACAACATTCGCGTAACCAAGCAAAAGCGGAATGCACAGAGAAAAATAATACGGAATGTTTGAAAATAAATTACGTCTTCATGAATGTGTCAAACCCAAACCCAAGATTATCTATTTTTTTTTTTAATTTATTTTAACGGCTCTGGGTACAAGCCCTTTTAAAACACTGTTAAAAAAATATAGTGATTAATAATATTGAAGTGAAGCAAGATTATCTATCAACATCCAAATGTTGCCAGCACGTAAAAAACTAATAATCCTATTTTACTTCTAAATAAAAATGGTGTAAGCTAAACTTATGTAGCTTTTCGCTCACGTTTATTTTAATACTTTTGTTTTATTATAACCTAAATACCTTTGATGCAACAAGGACTTTGGTCACACGAGTCTACTTTTTTAAAGTAAAACAAAAATCTACCGAGTAGAATGATATATTTTATAATGGTAACACTGCCTCTTATTTTGCATCGAATTAAAAAACAGACTTAGTGATATTAACTTGACAGCTATCATATTTTTGTTTGACTGTTTACAGACAATAATGTGCCGTACAGCATAAGTCATCAAATCAATTATAATATTGTTTGAATCATAGAGTAACTTATTGAATTTCGAACACCATTGTGACATACGCTGATTTTGAGCGAAAATACTGCCAGTAGCTACGTACGGATCCACACTCTGTGGAAACCTTGTGCGGAGAGCATCGACGCAGCGTTACACAATAACATACATAGCGGTTAAATGAATACAACTGCGATGCATGCTATTGCGAGTGTATTCTCGCTCTTAAAATCGTGTGGTCCGTTTACTTGCGGAAGCATGAGATAGGGTTGAAGTAGCATTGTCGGAAGCGGACCTGGCGCTTGTCGGTTCGCCACTGCCTCGCGACACGGCCGTCCAGAGGTCGCAGCTGGCGCAGTCCGAGGCCGCGGGGCTCAGCTTGAGGCCACGAGCGCCCCATGCGGCTGCCGATGTTGAGCCTGAAAGGGATGCCACTTTAGCTTTGGAGAAAAACTTCGCTTAGGGTTATATGACAAGACTACAGGGTGATATCGCAGTGGTAAAGCAACATTTTATGTGCGTTTGATTCGTAAATGGGGGTTTTTGTTTCCATGATCCTAAGCCAGCGGCTTAGTTAAAAACCATGACCATGAGACATTTTTTTATGTAGTCATTTCAGTGTCCCACTGCTGGGCAAAGGCCTCCCCTTGGATACTCCACTCCTCCCTGTTCTCGGCCACCCTTTGCCAATCTGGCACGAAAGCTGTGAGGTCGTCCCTCCATCTTCGCCTTGGTCTGCCACGTTTGCGATGTCCGTCGCGTGGAACTCAGTCTGTGGCAATTTTGGCCCATCTGTCGGGGCCCATACGGCTTACGTGACCAATTCCACTTGAGCTTTGTGGTCGCAGCTCCAATACCAGCGATTTTTGTTTTGTAACGCAGCATTGTGTTCCGGATTCTATCAATTATTATTATTATACTATATTGCACACAAGACATTTAACAGGACATTACATAAGAAATTACATGTACAAAGGCAAGCTTATCTCTGTAAGAGATTTCTTCCAGCAAACCTTCTCAATCCTCTTCACATTATTTTAAAACTATTTTTTTATTATGTTTCGTGCTGATATTGTTCGTTATTTTTTGTAAAAAAATATACTTATGGCATACCTAGTTAGTTTTTACTTAGGTACCAACTTTTCCTTTACTTATTTATTGGTCATGGCTTAGCCAGCAGCCACACAGGAGGGACGACGGGTCCTTTCCGCGCCCCCGCCCCACGTAGGAGGCACGTGGCTGCTGGCTAAGCCATGATCAATAAATAAGTAAAGGAAAATTTGGTAAGAAAAAATATTTATTTACGCCATTAGGATATTTTTTTACAAAAAATTACGTTATTTGATAAAAATCAAATCAATTCAATTTCATATAAAATGTACTGAAGGGACGGGACGAAGTCCACACAGAAGAGACGGGGGAGGGCGGGATTTCTTGGTTTTTACCACAGAAGACTTTTTTTGCTTAATCTGAGGTTTTTTAACCCGTGGAAAAAAATCTGTCCAATCCGATTTTGTCTAAAAACCACTTTTGATAGAAATCATTAGGGCTGGGTTCTCCGACATTACCCCTAAATCTGGTGTTTTAAAATACATTTTACTCTCTAATGGCTAGTATTTAAAATCTGAAAAAAAAAAAAATTCCTTTTCAATGTCCTATCGACGGCCGTCGGTCATTATTTTTATGATTTATAAACTTTATAGCATTAATTAAATAAAAAGTAAAAAGCGACTTCAAAACACTACAGCACTAAAAATTTTAAATAAAAAATTATAACCGATTTCATAACACTACGACACTAAAAAGTTAAAAATAATTTAAAAGAATGCCTTTAAATTAGAAGTATGTATACACGTAGGTATTGCAGAAGTATAATTTGGAGCCGGTGCCCAAAATATATGTCCGGTCATGAAACTGGGCACCGACTACAAATTGTATTTCTACAATACCTACATGTATACATACTTCTAATTTAAAGGTATTCTTTTAAATTTTTGTAACTTTTTAGTGCTGTAGTGTTTGAAAGTCGGTTTTTATTTTTTGTTTAAAAAAATTTTATTTTTCGATTTTTAGTGGGGGAGTGGCAGAAAAATAAACAAGTCGCTTATACCATAATTTACGTTGCTTTAAAATTTGAAGTTCTCAATTTCCATCTCCGAAAGTCTTCACCAGAAAATGACCAAATTACCTTGGAACTACTTTTAAGCGATGTTTCACAAAATAGCGACCCATTAGGACGGGCCCCATTAGGCCTTATTTACTGCTGTCCATTGAAGAGTTCCGTTCTCCATCTCTGAAAGTCTTCATCAGATCTACACCAGATTAAAATGGAACCAATGGGAAATTATATCTATTCGAACGAAAAAAGAATTTTAGAAATCGGTTAAGATTTGACGGAGTTATGCGAGAACATAGCAAAAAAAAAGAATATAAGCGTTGAATTGATAACCTTAGTTAAGTCGGTTAAAAAAAATCGCGAAGATGAGTCTAAATTATACCTAGATATGGTTTTATTTCAGCTATGTTGAGTTTTGGATAATAAAAAATATACCAAAATTACTATCACTTAATGTCTTAGAGATGGATATTCGTCACAATTCTATTAATAGGTTTGCATTTCTGTAATTTCATAAATGCCTACTTTCCCCCCAACTATTCGCTCGCGCAGCGCAATAGGTCCCATACAAATCCGTGCGCTCGGAGTATCCGGCCTTAAAATATGACAAGACAAAACATGTACAATAGACATGTTTTTGTCATTCAGTCATCTCATTAATTCAACAAATATCAACCTCTCTTATCGATTGCTTGATTGTGATGTACTCGCACTTATCAATTACTTGAATGTGATGTACCTATTTGAAAAAAAAAAAATTACACACAGAGAAAAGTTGAATCAAATGAAATTAATATAGATGGCGTTGTTAGATTTTGGAAATAAAAATTAATGAAATTAGAGTACTAACCTCCATAGTATTTACTAAGGAGGTCAATGAGCCCAAAAAGGAGTTCTAAGGAGGCCCTAAAATCTTTAGTTCACTAACCTCCTTATCGACTAGTACTAGTACTACAGACGTTAGTCCAGTTTAGTCCACCCTGAGAGTCAACCTAAGAATGTTTAAACGTCTTTATTTTGAACCTATACCTATCGGGTTCGTAGAATCTGATAACGCGATCCGTTGTGGGTGGAAATTGATATCGCATTCTGGGTGTGTTCTGACCTCGATATGAGTTTCACCTAGAAAAAAGACTAAAAAGTAGAATCTGACCTCGTGATCCGATTCCACTGAAAAAAAAAAATTAATAAAAATGTCGACTCTGATCCTGATCACACACAGTTTACAGTGGTGGAAAGACAATAAATTTGATGAAATATATTGTTTGTTTTCAAATAATTTCTAACAGCATATTTGTAATTTGTTACTGTTTTGATTATCTAATACTTATAAAAATCTCTAGTGTTTGTTACCGAACAGATTTGAATTGAATTGAAGCAAAATTTTGGGCATTGTTTTGTTTTGCATATTGTTTTGAGCAATAAAAAACGATTGTAAAGTCTTCTAGCAGCTTGGTATTGGACTTGTATACACAGTTTTTCATGCCAAGCCAGCGCTGGCTGACAGCACTGGCGTGAATAGAGCGCCCGTCTATTTTTCAAGTTTTCAACCCAGTGACCTCCGCCCGCTAACCCCTCAACCCCCGCGCCAGCCATGTGCGTTTGTTTTTGTTTAGAATTTCTGTGACAAGATGCAGGCTGACTGACTTAATCTGCGCAACACGAGCAAAGCCTGCGGTGGCTTATCTGTGGAACTGGCGCCAGGTCACTGTTTTTGTATAAACTGTAAAAAAAACAAGCAAAAAACAAACTTCAAAACTATTTATTAATTTCTAGGTGATTATTACATATTAGTAACTTATGTAAACATAAGTTCATTTCATGAAGAACCCCCGAAGAACACGAGTAGGAAACGCGGCTATGTGTATTATTACGACAATAATGATATAAACACGGGATGCAAGCAAAGGAAAACTTCCATAACGCCATGTCCACATGTCAAAGACACAACGCGATAAAAAGTTGGGCTGGAAAAGACAGCTATAACTGCATGATTGTGGTGGAGACGGGTAAAACCTTGTGTTCATCAGGTAGATGCAATTCTTGGGTAGATACGCAGTAACGTGGTACCTACCTACTTTACACAATTGATGCAGCAGACATTTAATCTCTTTTAATCTTGTGCGGGCGGTACAAGACCGGGAAGCTTGGAGTACCATGATGGAGGCCTATGTCCTGCAGTGGGCGTCAAATGGCTGATGATGATGATGATGAATCTTCCAGCATAATCTGGCCATTCAAAGAGGGAACGTTACCAGCATTCTGGGTAGAGTTTCATAAAACTAAAATTTGTAGTTCATTATGATAATTCTAGGTAGATTGCGTGGCAGTCTTCGCACTTGTTTATCTGTGGGTTAAATCGACTTTTCAATGTACATCGAACTGAAACCACGAATTGTCCCGAGACGAGTTCTAAGTTTTTTTTTTAATTGTAAATAGGAAATAAGTACTTTAGGTATGATTTATAAAAGTACGATACCTTTAAAACAGTCCATAAACACAGTTTAAATGTTTATGGAGTATTTAAGGAATTGTGTCTATTTAAATAAGTCCGATTAGCATTAGTTCATAAATAATTAGTCGGTAATTTGCAAGCTTTTCGATGTCTCTTTTAGGTTTACCATGTGGGTATTATGTTTGTTTTACTTATTGTGACTAATATAATTAATTTATAAAAACAGTATTTCTATTTTGGAATATATTAAAAGCCACAACTTATCTTCGCAGGAGCTCGTAGCCGCTACGGCGTAGTGTCTAGTAGCTCGTAGCAATGTGTTTTGGACATTTCTAAAATATTATCGTATGTATAGAGGTTTAACTCAAAAATATCTAAAACACATCAATTAGAGTTTGTCATTTGTGGTAAATGACAAACACTTAGCGCAGTAGCTTTTGTTCTGCGACTTTTGATTTTTCTTAATATTTTTGCTTTTTCTGCTTTGAAGTGCCGCTATTTGATATTTAATGCTTAAAATAATTATAATTATTTTTAATAATTATCATTATTTACGCTTACAGCTTAATATTTCGCAAACGGAACCCTAAATCAAAAAATGGTTTTCCTACACCCACAATATTTTTCAACGACCAATCCAACGATATCCCACACTATGGTGTAGGCGAGAAAAAAAAATTGCATCCCTAATTTAGGTGTATGATACCTTTTCGAAAAATTTTTTTTCGAGGTTTTATTCTACCGTTTTGTCGGCGTTATAAATATGTATATCTAAGCCAAATTTCAGCTTACTAGTACTTACCGTCTCTGTGCTAAGCCGCGGATGGACAGATAGACAGACAGACGGACGGACATGGCGAAACTATAAGGGTTCCTTGTCCACCACGGAACCCTAAAAAACTTAAAATAATTCGGTTTTTTATCGAATTCTAAAAGTTTTCTAATAAGGGCGTAGACGCATAAAATAATTTTTCTCGTATGAGATATTGATGAACGCTTCGAAAAATGTAAGGCGTTTAAACTTGTGACGTCATAGTAAGAGCCCGATTTGTATGGCGCGTTTTTGTACCATGTAACTAGAATGACTTTTTAATAGGTCATATCATAAAATTAATAATTTACCCCTTCTAACCTCTACTGGACCCTCCTGCAAGACCCCGTGTATCACACATGACACACTACACAATTTCAAACTTACATCAAGCCCTTCTTGATGAAAACTCTCTCAGTAAGAAACAAGAAACGTTTCTCGAATTACAATTTGTTGCACCCTAAGGGCAAATAGCTGCGCTGCCGGGTGAAGTAATGTTACGTCGGAAACTGTGTTCATTACTTTCCGCTGCGTAGTCAAAAGGTTCCATTAATTTTATGCATCGTTAGTGCTTATAGGAAATGCAGTGTATAATATTGAACACAAAATTATCGCACCGACGAGTTGGTACTGAAGTGAAGTTGACGTAACGACAGAAATGTTAACTACGTTTTTTTATCTATTTTCATTTTTAACCGACTTCAAAAAGGAGGCTATTTTTTTGCTATTTTCTCGCATAATAACTTCGTCAAATCGTAACCGATTTCGACAATTCTTTTTTTGTCAACCAGTTAGCGTTTTATCTCTTTCACATCGACGATCGTGTATGTTTAGTCGACGCAACTTTTGCAGTTTTTAAGGTTCCGCAATCCACAAGGAACCCTTTTAGTTTAGCCATGTCTGCCCGTCTGTCTGTCTGTCCGCGGCTTGGCTCAGAGACGATTCGAATTCATTTTACTTTTGAGGGGACATTCTAACTATGATTTAGAAACATGGCGCTAGTTTTGAATAGATTGAATTTGGATTCACAGTTTCGAATTCGTTGAATTGGTCGTTCAAACATATTGTGGGTGTAGAAAAAATATTTTTCGATTTAGGGATCCGTTTGCGATATATTGGTCAATATTAAAGTGCAAATTTTTGTTAGAGTACGGCGTCCCCTCTCTCTGCTAAACAGTCGATTGTAAAAACGTAAAAAAACACAGAGTCGTAGCACATGTAATGAAGTTTAAAAACTATCACGGCTAAGTGGGCTCTACAACTTAACTCGATATAGTCGACCAACTCATAAATGAAAAACTTTGTACCAACTCCATTGAAAATGACTCTAATGAAATTGTTATTTATCTAAAGCAGATAGTTAATGCAAGTAAAATGAAATCCTAATATCAAACCAAAACGCCTTCTTCTAAGGTCGTTAGGAAAATAAGTAAAATATACTCATTGTAATGCGAGTGAGTGGAACGTTTGAATAGTCTATATAAGAGATGCTGGCGCAAATTTATCTTGTCTAAAGGAACTCCAAGATTAATTAAATATTACAGTTACAAAAACGTTCATACACAAATGAAACAAGTTGTTTGCGGTTGAGCGGGGGCGAGGCGCTTAGAGGAAACTTTTGCGTCTGAACGTTCACTCGATGCGTCGCGCTTCCGCTCCACTGCATACCACTTGTGTCATCTGTGTCTGAACGCAAGAAAATTATCGTTGACTTGATTGTCTTGCAGCCACATCATACTTACACAAACTACAATTGTCATAACATAAGATACAATGCTGGACACTGACCTGTCCTCGTCAAATTGCATGAGCAGTTTGCGGAGCGCCGCGGCGTCGACGGCGTCCCAGCCCCCACCGAAGTCTCCATCCGCGTCCCCGTGCGGCCCTAGCAAGTTCTCTGTCTGCTCCTCATCGGTTTCCTGCTAGGAAAGTACGTACATGTCAAATGTCATGTGCAGAAAGACAAAATTTTGTGGTGTTCGCGATATTTAATTACCCAATACTGCCAAATTGAAGTTGTAAAACAAAACCAAATCAAACTTGGTCTTATGGGCAGTAGGAAATAAGTCCATTGTTATTTTTCTTTCGTGTTTCTTATCATGTTGTTGCGTGTTTTTGTGCTTGCTGCGCAAGAGCAGGTACTCACTACGGGTGCAGCGGCGACGGTCATCAAAAACACTGTGAAGATACCGGCCAGAGCAAGAGCGCTGCTACTGCATAAGCTAGCCTTCATTGTGCTGAGTTTCTTCGTCTGTAACAAATACGCATGTCATTTATCCAACGGATAAAGCGTACATGCTCTAGCGTTGAACATATCTCTTCCTTTAACCTTCTCAGTCCTAACGTTGAACATAATAATGGTTTTTAATTGTTATCTTCCAGATTAAGACTGAGGCGGTTATTTGGAAAAGGTATATCGGAATAATGGAAAATTTAAAAACGTTGCATATCCCGGGATACAGGCGTAAGTTTTCGTGTGTATCGTTTTAGTACATTTGTTTAAAATATGCGACCGGCGCTAGACTTTTTGTGCGTATTGCGATAAATCGCAAATAGTTGAACTGCAATTAATTTTCATGCTTGTACTTGTAACGGCCTCCTTATTAATTTTCATATTTGTAACGGCCTCGGTATCCTAGTTTGGGACCAGGTCAAGTGATTGTTTTCTATGGAAGTCATTGTTATTACGATAAATCAATTTTTAGTACAATTTACTGTTTATGTTTTGAGTAAAAAAAATCGTTCAACTATCAAAGACCACCGAAAATTTGCTCTGGGCGATTTAGGACAAGATGACCTGTCAAAAAATGGTGCTATAATAAAAATTACTCGCTTATCCATTGTGAACAGAATCTTCTAATAACACGATTAATGTACTTGGTAACGATATGTATTTTTTAAAAGAGATATGTTTTTTTGTTACACTTTACTGTACAATAAAAAACATTAACATAAATAAAATTTAAATAACAGCATTTATTTTGGTAATTACTTCTAATACAATATTTACAAAAAAAAAATTACTAAACTAATGTAAAAACATCAAGAAATTAAATATTAAACACTGCGCCCAAATTATTGCTGCCTTTGGAAAGGGTTCCAAGTATGCTGGCTGCGTTAGCTCATTGAACGTCACGTTATTTACGCAACAAAACCAATAGGAAACGGAATTCAATCTGAGTAAATCAACTTAAATAACTAAGAAGCCCTTCAAATGCTAGATTTGTATAAAGATTCACAATCTTGCCCTCCGCTAAACGCACAAAGTAATTGAATCCCTGCCTACTAATGACCCCTAAGACCTTTTCAAAGCCACAAAGCTGTCGTTGTCAATTCAATCCTAATGAAATAATCCTGACTAAACAAATTTGAAAATAAATAGGTAGCTTTGATAACGTAGCTTCAGTGACGATGCAGGACCTCCTACAATTCTCATTATTCTGAGTCTAATATTTGCACACCTTAACCGGTAGAGCATGCATGTTCTTTTCATTTACTTTACCAGCTACTTTAATGTATTTACCATGCTTTAGCAAGTAAAATGTTTTATGTTATCTTTATCTTATCCTTTCTAACTAGTGACGATCTACGGGGAGAGCATATTATAATACATTAATTCACTAATTAATTCATTAGTATTGAAATAGAAATTGAAAATGTTTATTTGTCTTCAACATAGTAAGGCACAATAATCACTTATACTATAAAGCAATAATGACAGTTTAATGAGTAACTTATTTAACAGCATGTTAATTAGGTATGAAGACAAAAAGGTCTGTACCTCGGCTAGTAACTAATGTACACCAGTGTGCAATTAGTTGCCGATTTTCAGGCAAGGCCTTTCCTTAAAGTAAGTTGTATCTACCTAGATATAATTATACTACTGCTATTATGACGACGGAGAACACACGCGTGGGATGATGATAATTAAATAACAAAACTCTACCGGCCTTATTTATAAAAACACGATTCTTCTAAAACTCTGTTTATTTAAACTGTGGCTACATCTTTTCCTTGTAAAATACCCGCCACAGACTATTTTAATCAGCGTTTTTGAAGTGTTTTAAGGAATCGAGTTTTTATAAATAACAACGTTTTTAAAACGACGTTAGAGTTTATCTAAATACGTACATGTTTTTATTCTTTTTGTTGCAGTAATCCGTGCTGAGGACAATTTTAAAAACCTACTCGAATTTAGAGGCTAAAAATTCCACCCATGCCGGAAGATTTTACAAAAAAAAAATAAACGAGCGAAGCGCCGGCTCCTAGGTACTAACACTTTAATCTGTATAATATATTTTATTAAAATTTTAGAACGTACTTTGGAAAGAGAAAATTGATAACCCTTCGCCATATTTTCGCACTTCTTAAGCGCAACCCATTGCTTTTGTAAAATAACGCTTTAACCAAATAACATGTTGAACGTTGGAGAAATAAATTTACGGCACGTGTTTTCCTTCAATTACCACAGTATTTTCTTTTAACTACCAACCCTTACCCGGCCTTCTCGAAATACGACAAGACGAAAAATGTATACAAATAGAAACTGCTTTAATCTCATTAACAAATACTGCTGAAGTTCTCACTTAGTAATATTTAATTAAAAGCTCAATCAATTGATCAAGAATCGATATCATGGCCACCCACAAATTACCAAAAGTAAAAAGGTCGTTTCTTTCGGGCGTAGACCTTCACGAGATCCCAAAGGTGTTCCTTCATGCCCTTGTCACGGGCCTTGATAAATAACAGGGTGTCAGATTATTACATCCGTGTCGCATAATCTATCAATCAATGTCTATCGAGAATCAACTATCGGGTCGGAATGAGGTCGCTTCAAGTCATTTTATAGGTGACTTGTGCGACTTAATTAGTGTTAATTGAATGGTTGCTAAAAAAAAGTCGGTGGTGGCGCAACGGTAGAACGCTGCCCTCACATTCGAGAGGCCGTGAGTTCGAATTCCGGAATGTATCTCGCCTTTATTTTTTAATTTCGTTTTTAATTTGACTCGTTAAGTTGCGTTTTTAATACCACCATTAGCAATACTACTGGTTAACAGTGAAAAACAACGTCTTGAGAAAACCCCAAGTGTGTGAGATGTTCACAAGCCTTAGCGGCGATCCGCGGCGGGGCGTATAGGCAGCTTATGCTACAAAACGAACTACGATGTAAAGATCTCTCGCTCTGTTCAGCAATGTAATATCCTTATTAATTCTTTTTCAGTTTTATCTTAGCGCTTATAACCAACCTCCGAGTTTCTTGGAAAACTTTTAAAAAGGATCTTATTGCTCATAAAAAGCACTATTCTTTTTTCAAGTCAGGAAATATGAAAAACTGTTAACAATAGAATCCCGAAGCCAATTTTAAGTAATATTCTTTTGTTGTTTTGGCGTCCGGTTTTAAGTGGAAAAAAGTTAAATTTTTTCCGAATTTTAGATTTTGGCGCTCGATATTTTGGAAACGAAGTATCATATCAAAAATTTCAGCTACAATTTGAGCCTAAAACAAAGACGATCGGGTTAAGGGTTTGCCCTGTAAACTTTTTGAAAAAAGACAAAACGACATTTTTCACACGACATTTATGACTCGATTCATTTCCAATGTGCTCGATAGTCGTGTGAGGCACAAAATCTGCGAAATTTTCTTTCTAATATATCTATTTTATATTTACTTGCAAGCTTAAGGGAACCTTTAGCACAAACCATGTTTTTGCAATCACCGTAAAATGGCTAATATATGGTGATGGAGAATTGTCAATTTATGTAGCTCCTCAATAGTTATACATTTAACGGGTCTAATCGCGACTATTTATTAGGTAAACTAAACTACCTTAATTCTGCGAGAAGAATAAGAAGAGTGGCGCAGCATAGTATAACAAAAATGCTGAGATCCATGAATACCTGGAGATGGTTACCGTAAAGGAAGAAATAAAATTCAGTAAAAATTACAAGGAAAGGCTAAAAACTCACACCAATAAACTGTGAAGAGACCGATCAAAAGTAGCCTCAAACATAGATCGCTTAAAATGACGGCACATCCTCTGCCTTGATGAGAGGCGATGAGGCTTAGAGACTTATCTCCACAAATCAATAAAATAATAAGGAGATGGCGATCATCGGATCGCAACCCAAAATAAAAATAAAAACTCTCAAGAACCCATCTGATAAAGACAACGAGTCGATGGCAGATATAAAATAAATTAAAAAAAAGGCCAAGTGCGAATCGGACTCGCGCACTAAGGGTTCCGTACCATTATCTATACAACATTTAAATATTTCCAGCCTCTGTGCCGTTATCAATATCGAGTAAAAAAATCACGTTTTTTGTATGGGAGCCCCCCTTAAATATTAGTTTTATTTTAATTATTTATTTTACAACTAAATATTCTGTGAATATTTCAAGCGTCTACCCGTTGCCGTTATTAATATCGAGCAAAAAACGGCAAAAAAATCACGTTTGTTGTATGGGAGCCCCACTTAAATGTTTATTTTATTCTGTTTTTAGTATTGTTGTTATCATCATCATTCAGCCACAAGAAGTCCACTGCTGGACATAGGCCTCCTCCATGGATTTCCAAAAAGACCGGTTGGAAGCGGCTTGCATCCAGCGTCTTCCTGCCACTTGGATGAGGTCATCTGTCCATCTTGTGGCTGGTCGTCCTACGCTGCGCTTGCCGATATGTGGTCTCCATTTGAGAACTTTTCGGCCCAATCGGCCATGAGTTCTGCGTGCTATGTGCCCCGCCCACTGCCACTTCAACTTACTAATCCGCTGGGCTATGTCGACGACTTTCGTTCGTCTACGAATCTCATCATTTCTGATTCGATCTCGTACAGAAATTTCAAGCCCCTTTCCATAACTCGTTGCATGCCCTTGAGCTTTCTTGTTGTTATAGCGGCAACAAATATAGATCATTTGTGCAAATTTCAACTGTCTAGCTATCACGATTCATGAGATACAGCTTGGTGACAGACAGTCAGACAGTGGAGTCTTAGTAATAGGGTCCCTTACCCTTTGGGTACGAAACCCTATAAAGAATCATAATTCAGCAAGTTATAAAAAACACAAGTTCCGCGATATCTGGAATTTTGCGTCTAATAGAGACAGTTTGGACGCCGGTATGAGTTTGAAGACTTCTGAGGGTCAACTAAAATATGTACCTAGTTTGTTTTGTACCCATACATAGACCCGTTTTACTGCTTCTCCGATTCTCTAAGGTTTACTGGAAGAAACAAAGTTAAATTACGAGACAGAGATAAGCTCGTCTTTGATAGAATTATTACTTACGTAATGTCCTGTTATATATTGCTTGTACAATAAAGTAAATTAAATAAATTGATCATAATTATGATCTTTACAACCCTTTCTATTAGCATCTACTTATCAAGTACCAACTGGTTAACATTACAACTTTACATAAATTTATTGTATAATTTTTTTACTTATTTAGGGAGATCTTGTTAGAATGTACTTGAATTAGCAAAGCATAACGAAAACAGTGAACGAGCAAAGTCATTAGGAGCATCGTCTTGGTAGCTACGACATGTATTTAAAGCAGTCTTATCAATATTCAATGCCGATCAGGGTTGCAATCATGGAATAACGACGAGGCAAAAGCATCCCATTAAAAATGTATTTATCTATTCTGCAAGTTTTTAGCCTTTCCTTGTAATTTTTACTGAATTTTATTTCTTCCTTTACGGTAACCATCTCCAGGTATTCATGGATCTCAGCATTTTTGTTATACTATGCTGCGCCACTCTTCTTATTCTTCTCGCAGAATTAAGGTAGTTTAGTTTACCTAATAAATAGTCGCGATTAGACCCGTTAAATGTATAACTATTGAGAAGCTACATAAATTGACACTTCTCCATCACCATATATTAGCCATTTTACGGTGATTGCAAAAACATGGTTTGTGATAAAGGTTTCCTTAAGCTTGCAAGTAAATATAGTGGTATAGTGGATGCCTTCGTCATGTGAGGAATAGGTGTACGAAACTTCAATTTTCTAGCCTTAAGCGTTTGGCCTGCGCGTTGATACATTAGTGAATCACTTTTGCCTTTTATATATTTAGAATATGTCTGGTATTAAAAATACGTTAACGGGGACGATTGTGTAAATCGAAGATTTGAGTGGTGAAGATTTTTGATGACGCGACGCCCTTTCATCATCATCATCAGCCCCTTGACGCCCACTACAGGATATAGGCCTCCCTCATGGTTTTCATAACCATGAGGGGTTTTGCCATAATCGCCACGCTTGGCAGGCGGGTTGGCGATCGCAGTATACGGTTGGAATCTCAGGAAGACGCTGCTGCCCGTCTCCTGGTAATTTATTTCCTTAGTCGCCTTCTACGACATCCACGGGAGGAAATGGAGTGACGCTATTCTTAATCCGGCCCCACACGACGCCCTTTGCAAGTATAAAATTGTAGCAACTCACCAAGACCATATCAAAAGTGTCAGTAATTTCGTAAATGCAGTTAGAATAGAACCTACACCTAGGGGTTGCCACGTTCTTTTTATTAAAAATCTGACCAGTCCCACTCAAGTCTTTTGGGGCTGCAATATAAAATTCCTCCAAGTTCAAACCAATTCGCGCGTCAGCGCAAAATTTATCGATGGTATTTTGATTTAGTTCCGTAAAATTCAAAGCATTCAAAATAAAACATTTGTATTGTAGACGCGCGTGAACGCAAAAAAAAGTATTACAGTGGCTTTTTTATTTAGTTCCAGTTTTTAGTTAGTTACTATATGCCCTCAAAAACAAAAGATCTGTCTTGAAAGCTAGCCAGAGAATTTGTGTGGCTAAATTCACTGAGGCATTTTGACAAAAATTCGGCGCCTCTTATTATAAAAGACTCGTCTTATAGGCGCCCCATAGCGACGCTGAAAATTTACTAGATTGATGGTGCCCATTTCATTCAGATCTATAAAACATATATTAAATTGACGGTGGAAATAAAAGATTTAGTAAATTGACGATGAGTTAACCCTAATGGGTTTCCCATTAACATTTATCTGTTTTTACGGAACTAATGTTCCGTGGTACGGAAAATTTTAATGACTGATATTTTGGCATTTTACACTGGATCGACATTTTCATTTTAATATCTTAAAACTCAGCGCCCTCGAAAATAAGAGAATAAAAGATAAATTTTGAAGTCCCCCAAATCCCCACTGTTCCTGACCGTTTGTTTTATTCTACCACCGCCAAATTGGCGATTTTGCCAATTTTACTACTGGCAACACTAACTACAAACCTTGCATTTTACTTTTACCTAGCTGGCGAGCGCGACCCTCCGAACAAGACGTAAAAATAAATGTGGAGTTTCCTTGTTAGCTTCATCTCCACATAAAGTATTAATTCTGAAACTCCTGTGAGTTTCTGACGTTCATTAAGTAAAATTTTTTTTTATAGTGAATAAAGAGAATTGAATTTGAATTTAAGACACCACATGTTTCACTTTTCACAAATGGCAGTGTAGCGGGCACATGACAATAAAAAACTTAAACGTTTTTGAATAAAGGTGTATGTTACGAGATAACTCAAATGTTAATAAACGCTTCATATATTCTAAGGGGTTACGTGCAAGGTATAACGTCATAGTTTGAGCCCGTTTTGTGTGTCGCGTTTTTGTACCACGTGAATAGAATGAGTTTTTATATCACGGAAAGTAAGTACTAACTTAAATAAGTACTTCTAATAAGTAGAGAAACCACGTTTATCTTTTAACATGGCTTCTTTGATTATGTTAAAACATATTTTTTGTGCAAGTTCTCCGATAGTAAACAAGTTTGCAGACAAATTAACAAAATTTGTAATTTATATTTCGGAAAATATCTGATCTTAGTACCTAATACGTAGCGCATTCACGCACGTACAGTTTTTTTTTGTATGGTTTCGTACAATGCGTTTATTTTTTCTTGGTAAATCAAAAGTGGATAATTTTAGATTTATAACAAATACTTCTTAATTATATTCTTTTTGTTGCACTAACCCGTGCTGAGGACAATTTAAAAAAAAAATTAGAGGCTAAAAATGGCACGGTGAGCCAGAGGTCGCGGGTTCAAGTCCCTGCGTGGGTGGAATTTTTAGCCTCTAAATAGGTTTTTAAAATACTTCTTAAGTTTTTTTTTATTAAATATCGCTTAAACTATGTTACCGTTGCAAAGTAAACATCAGATAGATAGATAGAGATAGAGATATATAACACTTTATTGTACACTAGCTGTGCCCGCGACTCCGTTCGCGTACATTTCGATTTTTACGAAGCAGCATTTGTATGGGGGCCACGTCTTATCATAACTGGAGCTAGAATTTAAATAACCTATCCTGTGTCCCAGATGTCTATATGTTTTTATACCAAATTTCATCAAATTCGGATAATTGGTTTAAGAGTTATGGAGGAACATACATACATACATACACACATACAGAAAAAAATTCTAAAAATCGTGAAATTAGTTTCAGTATCATATATTGAGCCTATAAACACAATATCTCTGAAAACAAACTAACTTACTCCATGACCGACCCTTACAGATTTATTATTAGTATAGATAAAAAAAGGAAATTACACAGATATTTCTTAACCTAAGGGTATTGACGGTGGCATTATCACTAAAAAGTGATCTAAAAGTGAAAAATAAAGGAATATGTATTTTAAAAAGAAAGTCTATTTTAATTATTAATTGTCTGCTCGATTAACAAGGCAAGGAAATGTTAAACCATAAATGTTCGTTTACAGGAGGCTTACCGAAGGTACTGCAGGGTACCAGACTGGTACGTTTGTACCAGTTTTTTTATCGGGTACCTACCGCTGTATCTCATCGGGTACCTTAATTAGTCCCTCTCGAATTTTTAGTTGGCACGCCAAAAGCTCTGCTAAATCACATCGAAAACTTTGAACAACTTTGTAGAGCTTTTGTAATTTTTAACGAATCAATTACATACACTCTGATCCGATTTCGTTTTTGCCTGCATTTGGCTTAATAATCCCTTACCCCGTCAGTTAGTTTGATGTACATTTCCATAGATTACATAACGCTGAAGCATTTTCTTTCTTACGGTCAATAGAGTTTTTAGAACAATAGAAAACATTAGATGGTGCCCATGGGCCATCGGACTCGGAAGTTAAAAAACCGGATAAGTGCGAGTAGGAATCGTGCCCCGCTCCTTTACTCTTGACGTTATTATGATCCAAATTACCCCACAATAAATTAAAACTTTAGAGCGAATCGGAAACAAATGGCGTATTATGCTAAATTATGAAATAAATACACTCAAGTTGGTTAAATTAGTGTCGAGAGAAAGGGAGATGCATAGGTGTAGCCAACTCTACTAAAACGTCTACCAAAATAAAAAAATATTAAAATGTAGCACAGAAACTGAGACTTCATGAACGTGACAAGTTAAACTAGGTGTCCATTTCAAAATCTAGATCATTTTGAAGAAAAAATGGTCAAAAAACTCCAAACTTAGGCCTTAATTAACTATATTAACTATTAATTATATAAATATTCTAAAACCTGGAACTCATGAATTGAACTGGCTTTAACTCTAGACATTATTGTCATCTAAATAAACTTTAATGTTATAGCTTTTGGCACAAAGTGTGCTTTACCCATTATTTCTGGCAAGCTTATCATATTCTCGGGGATCTTATTGTAGAAACGTATATAATGCCCCAAAAGGATGTGCCAGCCTAAATTTTGGGAACAAAAGTACCAGCTCATTATTTCTGAAATATTTCTACATTGAATTGTGACGCAATTTGCAACCCAATAACATCGAAAGTAGAGGGGCTGAGGGTCTCAAACAAAGGATAACAGACTTGACTTCGCTGTTGAAAAAATTGTACACCCAACTGTAAACACAAGTTTGTTATCGTTTATCTATATGAAATAATTACAAATTAACGGTTTTCGATTTACATAGGCTTTATTTCTTAAACCGTGTCAAAGGTAACAAAGCTGTATATCTTAAGAAATGAATAATTAAAAAGTTAAGTTTCTGAAAAATATACGACTTGCATTCGATAACAACATACATTAACAGGTAGATTGTCAAATAAATAAAAAAAATCAATAAAAACATTCATGATGATTGGATTAAGCTTTAAAGTACCTACAGAAATGGTAATGGCGCAGTAATCTGGGGGCACGACAGTGCTCCCGCCAAGTCGAGCAAAAAAGCGGCACGATCATACCAACCTTTTCTCGAAGCAGTTCAGGCCATTTTCGATCGCCTATAACTGCGTTTTGGATAAAACTAGAAGCCTGAATTCATTAACCATTTTTCATTAACCAAACAGGCATTGTATAAAGACGGTATATTTCAAATTTCATTCAATTTGAACCAGTAGTTTAAAAATTATAAGTAGTCAAAGTTTCTTAATTTTGTCACTCACTCACTGACTGACTTACTGACCGATCATCAAAACTCTAAGGTAGTTTAGAATACAATTGAGAATACAATAATCTAGTGTATAAATCAAGAAAAAACTAAAATATTTTGCAACTTCGGTCCAGTTTTCTAGATACACTAACTGCATAAATAACGTTGTAATCCCATTTAAATATGTAGGATTACAGAGTTACATTTGCAGTGTATGAATCAGTGTACCTGTATGTATAATATAATGTAATAATAGGTGTAGATAGGTACCTAGATATAATTATGTTCAAAGATAACTTGTAAAATGGTCAAGGAAAAAAGTAGGATTATCTATAAAAATAAATGAAGTGCCATTGAAAACATAACTTGTAAAAGAAATAAGTCTCGCAACTCAGTTCTTCTACCTTCTGTTGGGCATAGGCCTTTTCTTGTTCACGCCAACCCATCCGGTCCCTTGCCAGTCTCAAGCCAAAATTCCACAAAGCCTAAAGACAAAGGCCTTCAACCAATGTATACTACCCATTCTCACCTACGGTGCTGAAACATGGACTCTCAAGAAAGCCAATATGGAGAAAATCCAAGTCGCGCAAAGGGCTATGGGGCGGGCTATGCTAGTCATCTCACTTATTGATCGTGTGCGAAACATCGATATGCGGCATACAACCAAAGTCGAAGATGTAGGCACATGAATCATAGGGCTAAAATGGAGATGGGTGGGGCATTTAGTTAGACGGGAAGACTGATTGATTGAAAATCCTTTATTACCCAATAAAAAAAAATGTACATAGGCGAGCTTAATACTCATAAGTATTTTCTTCCAGCTAACCTTTGGTAATGGAGTCGGTCGGTGGACAAAGATAGCCACCGTGTGATGGCCAAGAACGGGTCGACGGTCGGTGGACAGACCAACAGCCCGGTGGGCCGACGACATTGTGAAAGCGGCTGGGACGAGGGTCCTTCTGTCTTAAGTTATTACGTAATAAGCTTATCTAACAACATCTTATAGTGACCATATCAATATAAAAAATCTTTCATGTTTTAAATAAATAGATTGACTTGGCAGTCGCACTAAACAACCTAATTAATATAATATATCTATATTACTTGCTTGTCAGACGTTAAACGATAGAGGTATTTATTTGTCACACATACATTTTACAGCTAAGTAGGTAGGTTAAACTAAATAGTAAACTAAACTAATCAAATATACCACCCCGGGACACGCCCGATCCAAAAGTTCCCATGACGCTCCCTCCATGGCGTTCCCTCGCTGCACCGCCAGTTAAATCCTCTGCATCAGGTATGCCCCGGAACGATGGTCATACCCACGACTTTTCAGGCTCCGACCGATATCCCTAACAAAAACTCTTCCCATATATATTACTTGTGTTGTGAGATACATTGTATTTTCATGCGATGGCCAAGGCTATCTATTTATTTAAAACATAAAAGATTTTAAATATTGATATGATCACTATATTACGATGTTGTTAGGATAGCTAATTACATAATAACTTAAGACAGATGGACCCTTAAGTAGGTACATGGATCCCACAACTTTTTCCGGTAGAAGAACTATGTTGCGAGACTTGGTTTTTTTACAAGTTATGTTTTAATGGCATTTAGTATGTTTTGTGGAGGCATAGCACACGCTAACTGTAACGGAGAACATTGTGAGGAAACCCGCAGCTTGTTTGGCTCCGCACGTAGGTATTGACTTGTCTTTCCTTTGGGTTAGGCCTACTACGCTGTCAGGATGGTATAGGTGCTAGGCAAGCCTAATTCGCGTCCGAGTGGTCCCTTCACTTATCTAGTGTGAGTGAAGGTGCCACCGGACCTCATTACGTAGATGCGAATGCCAATGTTATGTGGAGTGTGATTGCGGCAAGAAAAATAACTCGCCGTTTTAGTCTACTTTATCATGGCACGAATTCGTATTGCATTGATCTGAATTATGGAACAGGTAAACAAGCTGTTATTTTATACTCTTCTTAAGATTCTTTTATTCGTAGTCTTTTTGATATCTTTATTCAAAAGTGGTTTTAGTAACAGTTACAGTACTATTGTGTTACCATTGCCACCTAGTGACGTGTGTTATCTATTAGTTGGTTTAATGTGTCGTAAACATGTTAAAAAGTCTAGGAAGTGCAGTTTTTAACTGCTTCTTGGATGTGTATGTAATTCGGATGAGAATGCAATATTTTATGACTGTGTATAAATTATTTTCTACTTTTTAGTTCATTACCGACAAAAGCGTGTTATTTTTTTCTTTATTATTTACCTAGAGCACAGTTCAGTAGTGTTTTCTAGGATGTGCTCAGATACAGAGACAAAGACGTCAAGCAAAACAAATGCGCACGCAGTTGTTGAAGGAAAAGTGACATAAAAATTAGGCGACGCGGTACTGTATCGTGACGGCCGCACTCATTGTTCTGAGAAGTCGAGCTTATTACATTTTGGTCTATGAATGAAGTCATAATGAGGGTGCCCTTTGAAGCCGCTAATGATATTCAACCATTTAGCAAACTCAGAAATGAGGGATTCATTCAATCTTCGGTTTTAGTACGGACCATTCTAGTAACACGTGGGCCAGGCAATGAAGTGTGTCGCTTAACTCTTTGAAAAATGGGCGTGATGTTATGATATTAACGGGTTATTAATATTGAATATTGGTACTAGGAATAAACATAAATTGGTATTTTCACGTTTCAGACTTGCAAAAGTTAATACATACTTTATGGGTCACTGTATACGGTTCTACAACAAACTTCCATAAAATATAGAGATACCACCGACGCGGCTTAAAAACTGTTTTAAGTATACTCTGTGCCAAAAGCCTGTTATAACATTAAGGATTATTTGGAAGACAAATTTGTCTGAAATTTAAATAATGTTAATGGGGACAATTGTATCTAGTATAGTGTAACTTTAAATTGAAAACTCAGTTAATTAAACAAACCTGTTTTGAAAAGAATAAATGTCCTTCACATTAATTGTGAAACTAACAGCTTTGACGTTTATTAAGTAAACATTTTGTTTTTATAGTGAATAAAATTTGTCTTTTACTTCGACTTAGAGTTATGATAACAGTGTCGGGTTAGTTAACATTGTTTTTATCGCAAGAACCAGCGCACAGTGAAGGTAGCGTAAAAATGTAATGCCACGAAAAATAACAAGTTAAGAATAAATTATGTCAATGTCAATATACAATTGAACGTCTAAAAATGAAAATCTCTGTAATGGCATTAACATATTGCTAAACTTAAAGGAAATTTATAAGTAGAAAAGCTATTCTGTAAAGAGGAAGGTGAAGCAAATAAATTAATTGGCGAGTAAGATATTTATACCTACTTTCTTTTGATGTTTAATCCCTACAGGAAACAAGTTAAGTGATTTTGGTTAAAAAAATCCTGTATAAAACAATATTTAAAAACCTTACTTGCATTTCCTTTTGAATTTGATTTTGAAAGAACTTTTGAACGGATAGAAAAATTATTTACTTATTATTACTATTATAATTATATCGCTTTTATAGAAGTAAATTGACATGAAACAAACATGTTCGAAGAGCTTTTAAGTAAAACGCACGGAAAGAGACTTTATTTTATAAATCACGTGATATACAATTGTTTGTTGTTCGGTGTTTTAAAGATGGTCTCAACTACATATAAGGAGTATTTTAGAGGAATCGATTTTTATATAGACCTTTATGAGTGGTTTCAACACATAAATTTATTATTGTTCCTTTGTCACATACGGACAACTTAAAACGTTTATTTATGAAGATATTTAAAATTACAAATTCAAATTAGAAAATTGTGTTCATTATGAAATATAAATATTTACTCAATTAATGTTGTCTTGTCTGAATGAATTACAAGCTGTTACTTTCAGAATTAATAGATTATGTGGAAAAAAAGCAAACAAATAAATTCCACATTTTTACTCTTACATGTTATTTATTACTCTAGTAGAATCATGCACTATCATCTCTGTTAAGATGATTTTAATATCATACATCACAGTCATTAAAATAATCCTTAATATCATAGTAGCCTTTTTTGCACAGAGTGTGCTTAATACATTTTTTAAACCGTGTCAGCGGTAACTCTAATATATCTTGAGGAATCTTGTTACAGTGCCCCATAAAAGACTTTTGCAAGTTTAAATTATGAAAATGACTAGACCACAAAACTAATGAATAACCTAGAATATTAAATGATTAACCTCGCGAAAGAATTGTTATCAATAAATATTTATAATTTACGTTCTGTATGTATAATATATTATTAATTAATTTAAAAAAATGTATATTACTTCTAGGTCAAGACTTTTATGTATTAGAATTTTAATTAGAAAGCGAAGTTTCAAAGAGGCTAAGGCAAACCAATAAAAGCCACAATTAGCTTACCAATACGTCGGCCGAAAAAGCACTAACAACTTCACTTGTTCAGTGACTTCAACTCCTAGCTGGCAGGGTTTCCCGCGCACCGCTCGTGTGGAATGAAATGAGAATTCTCCGGCGGCAAGCACGCTTATATACGGCGGCCGCTGCTACGCAGATACGGGCTACGCGCTACGCGCTACTTGCTAAAAGCTACACCATAGAGGGCCAGAATAGTTTCGTTGGTAGACGTTCGGTAAATTATATAATATTTCTTACATGCTATGTAAAGGTTGGTTTTTATTTAGTTCGTACTTAGAATTCGTTAACAATTAACAAGAAATGTAAAGAAATGTTTCAGTTTCATTCCATTTTTAATCATTAACCAATCTTTTTGAAAGTTATTAAGGTTAATAGAAAATCTCTTTATCTTTATGACAGCGGACTTACAAGACTAATATACAAGTTTTTTGTCCTCCATTAAGTTCAATTAACGTAAATATATCGAAAAAACCTTCTAGGCAATTTAGGAAAAGTCGGATTGTTCCTACCGGGCTCTAGTCTGTGTATTGATATTTATAGAAGCATTATTTTCCAAAACTCAGGACTACTTTACCAACCTTATCGGTAGTGCTACAAAACAAAGCATTTTTTTAATAAACGTAAATTGTTTTTTTTCTACTACCGGAGACATTTTAATGACTAGATAGATAGATAAAACCATTTATTTGCATTTTCACACACACATAGATACAGAACATATAAAGAAAATTACAAAGCAAAATCGCACAGCAAGTAAGCACACAAAAAGAGTAACAGAAATAGCATAACTGAAAGAGACTAACGAGTTATAAAAGTAGCGTAGCGTAAGTTACAGTCGACAGCACATCAACCTTTACATTTTGGTTTCAAAGTATTTTAGTTTATGTCCGTTTATGTTTATGCAAAGTATTTTAGGTTTGTTTGATTCTGGCAAGCATTTTGGGATTAATAAATACCACCTAATTATAAATATTTATGTCTCCTTCGTTTGAAATCGCCAATCCTTAATATTTGTCTCTAGCGAATGTATGTATAAAACAACTGATATATTATTTGGTATTTCACAGCGTAATAAAAGTCGTTTGTGTTGATAAGTAGAATAAGCCCCCTAACTTTCACCTGCCTTTGCTGAAACGCCCAGTACAAGTTTTAACACAATCGTTGGTAAATTAGAATATATTGCTTACATGCTGTGTAAAGGCTGGCTTATATTTCGTTCCTACTTAGGATTGGTTTGGATTGGATTAATTGAGAAATGCAAAAAATTGTTACAGTTTATTTCCATTTTTAATCATTCACGAATTGGAAATAAACTGAAAATCTCTTTCTCTTCATGATAGCGAATTATCAAATTTACATAATGGTATTTCTGAGCATAAAAGAAGTTGTTTGTATTAATGAGTAAAACCCCCTTAAGTTTCACCAAACCTTTCTGAAACGTCCAGTATAATTTTCAACACAGAATTATCATGTAGCGCTGAAATGATTGAATATTCAAAGCTTTGATTTGCGAGTAATTCTAGGTAACTTTGTTTTAATTTCAGTGCCATGTGTCATTGCATTATGGGTTAGTGGGTGGGCTTTTTTTGTTGATATTCAGGTATAACTTCCAATAATGAGAAGAAACTGGGTAACCTACCTAACGTAGTAAAACTTTCCCGAGAAAATACCTTACTGATATACTGGCAAATCGTAAATGAAATAAAGTTGATACGGGTATAAAAGTAACTGCTGAAGTTTCGTTGCATTTTATTTTCCTTTCAAGGTGATTTCTGCATGTTATTTTATGTTATGAATAAGTCAGCCTTATTATTATTATTATTTCTTTTTATTGACAGTCAACATGATCCAAGTTTTGTTAGTGGCAATAAATAAAGAACATAGCCTATTGTTAGTATTTAATGTCTAGCAGTGATTTGGTACGTCTCATTAAGACCCAAATCAGTGGATTATCCAGCCGTGATGTAATCGCGCTCAGAATGCTATTGCCGCCACATGAAAATCTGTAAAACTCAGGATACTTCCCAAGTTCTTTATTCGTGCTTCTCAGTAGATCGCACAGTAATGAATCATCATCATCAACCCATTATGTCCCCACCGAGGGGCACGGGTCTCTTCCCTGAGGAAGGTATAGGCCACACTCCACCACGGGGGCCAAGTCCGGATTGGTGGAGGCTTGCAGACTAGTGGCTCGTCTACTGTCAGAAGTTGTCAAGCCGCCCTAAGGCCTCTGACTTGGCTTAGCGACTGCCATCCATCGACGGCAGCCGGCACCAACAGCTTAACGTGCCTTGCGAAGCACGGAACCGCTCGGAAAAATGCCACTAGCGTTAGGCATAGACGGCGACCCATCCATGCACTGAACGCGCCCTGTGTTGCTTAACCTTCGTGATCGTTTAAGATCACTCAGGCAGCCGGGGCTACGAGCGATTAGTGAATACAAAATCACAATACACTGGCTTTTATACTCTAAGCCCCATCACGGAGGCAACGATCCGGATTTTGACATTGCTCATGATACAAAATAGATTACCATTAACCTCGCAATGACACCAACTTAAAAGACATAGTGAATATCCGGAAGACATTTTTGAGAGATATTTTTCTTGTTTTATTTTCAACGACACGAAGATATTTTGTAGTTCTATCATTCAATAATTTAGTGTTTTCGGTAGTGCAAAGTGTTTTTATTCAAGGAAGTGCAGTGTGTCGAGGATGTTTCAGGTAATGAATGCTTACAGCTTTTTACAAAACTGTGTAATAGGTAAATATGTCCTTGGCTAGCCAAGTGTCGTGCCTGTGTCGTGGAAAGAAAACGAAATTGTAAATTTCTTATTGGAGAAAAATATAAGATTAGTGCTATACATGGATACCTGGAATCTAGTAAGACAAGTCTCTGAAATGTGAAGTAACCAGTCTAATTGTCATGCTACCACCACTGTGTCGATAATATTAAAGGAAAATTGGATTCCTTGTATGATTAATTTTGTAGCCAAACCGATATTGCCGTATCTTTCAAAGCAATTGAGTTAATTACTTGGGGAGCGTCATTTGTAGCGTCTCAACACGGGAGGAGCAACGTATGTATATGGAGCCGATATAATAATAACTTCTACACAACAGAATCACTTGTCCTGGTCCCAAACTAGGATACCCTGTGATACGGTAATGCATATTAAAAATAGATAACACTATTGTACATAAAAATAGGTAATGTGGTTTGTCACTGACAATATCAGCAACTCTTATTATGAGAGGCACTCCACGATTGGGGTACATACCAAACTTTTGAGACATAGGTGTTTAGTTTTAATTGAGAAATTGGTGATGACAGGCTTAAGAGCAAAACACGCAGGAGGCGTACTTATTCAATACATTGGACTACTTAAAATGCTAGAACAAATTCAAGCAATAAATATATCCTTGACTTTATGCAAGGGGTCTGCACGGAGAGAGGCATACTTTCACAAGAGCTGATGGGATGGGGCTCATTTTGAAAATCAATTAATAACATCGAATTATACCGAAAAGTTTCAGAAAAATTGCGTCATCAGATAGCATTCAACATTATGAATAGCACAGAAAGATAAATTTTGCAGAGTCAAGGCGAGGTCTTAGTTTATAAGGGCGCTGGCACGGTATCCACGAAAAGCGGGTTCAAATCCCGCATCGCCCCGGATTTTTTCTATCTACGTGAAGTTTATTGGTCACTCGGCTTGAAAAAGAAAAAAAATATAGTTAACGTACGTACATACATCAGGGGCTGCTTGAATATACCTAGGTAGACATCATGTACTTCAAATAGGGCAACCGATAAAAGTGTCAATATGAGTGATGATATTGTTCGGCCAAATCTCCACTAAGCAATTACATGGAGTGCTCAATCTCTGACATAGAAATGACTGTAATAATGTATCTACGTACATTGTTGAAATGATACATACGATATTGGGAGTTTGATGAGGCTATTGCGGATCCGATAAAATATCGCCATCGGCTTTGATAAATATAAGACCTATTTACTGTGACCTCAGCACGGGTTAGTGCAATAAAAATAGTATAAATATCAGAGATATATGAAAATAAGGCGCACGGAACAAAGCGCAATAGAAACTACACGTTCTCCGGCTTTTAGGAAAATGTAAATCGCTGCCGCGAAAATTAATAGCATTTTTGCAGTATTGGAGATACTAATTAATGACGAATTTCTATATAAATAGCCTACGCGTGGTCCGTCTGTCTGTCTTAGCATCAATCACCATGAAAGCACTGTTCTGTGACAATTTTCTTCGCGGATCTCGTTTGGGTCACTTTCGCTAATTAAACAACATGGAAGAATTCGCCGCGAATTCGAAGAATTCTCTAAGAAATAATGGTCAGCAAAATCAATCGTGGCATACAAGTTTAATATTTTTTTGCAGCGGAATTAACAGAAAATGAAAAAAACGGACAAGTCCGAGTCGGACAAGTCCGAGTCGGACTCGCGCACCGAGGGTTCCGTACAAATTTGTAGATAGGTACTATAAATAGTTCAGGAATCGAATCTTGCAGTTTTTTCAGAGCTTTTCCCGAACTTCAAAGACAATTTTTTTAGGATTTAATTACAAATACTCTACATTTGTAATTATATTACTTTCAGATTTTTTCCTGTATTTGTAATATCTATAATATTACTTGCCAAATTTCATAATTCTAGGTCAACGGAAAGTACCCTTGAATTTCGATTCCCTTGAGTGTCGAAATATACGTTTTTTGCGGCATTGACGGCCGTATCTTTTTTTATGTTAACATAGAAGTTTTATTTTTTCACAGCTCCAAGGGACTATAGATTTGAGTACATGGTTTTAATTTCAACTTGATACCCCTGCGCGTTCCCGAGATTAAGGGTCTTGTAAGATTTGTTGTACAAGACAAAAATGCCTCCGGACCGTTTGGCACACGAAATACTAATAAGCAGCGATCACCCACCAATCCGTAGGTACTTTCTTCAGCACATCAGCCTCTACAGGCGTTCATTTAAAAAGAATATTCTTATCTTATTCTGTATAAAATTTATTCGTACAGTTAACATTAATCTATCGAATAGATCTAGGTGACTTACCAGTAAGACAAATCGGCAATGTTCCTATACCAGACTAATATAATTCAATTAATCCTATTAAGTTAGTAGTGGCTGGCTAGTACGAATTTTTCATTAGTTTGTACTAAATGTAACAGCTAACTTTATGCCAAGGTGATAAGGTTCGATTTAATCAATATTATGATAAAAAGTTACTCAAAAGTGAATTAGGTTCGAGAGACCGGCCCCAGGGACGTTAGCCTATATTTATGATATGAAGTTCGGAAAACCATTAAGGTTTGCATTATAAAATAACCGTCCAAGTGCGAGTTGGACTCGTGAACGAAGGGTTCCGTATCGTTATCTATACAAAATTAGACAAAGATCGAATTTGAGAACAGCGCCATCTATAGAAACCAACAAGAAGCGTTTAAAATGGACATTTAACGACATGACATCGGTGCTGTGAAGGTTATATAGATAGCAGCTAGATAGCGAGCGCGCTCTTTGGACAACGTTTGTTGTATGGGAGCCTTAAATATTTATTTTAGTCTGTTTTTAGTATTTGTTGTTATAGCGGCAACAGAAATACATCATGTGTGAAACTTTCAACCGCCTAGCTATTACGGTTCATGAGATACTGCCTGGTGATAGACAGACAGACAGACAGACAGACAGACGGACGGACGGACGGACAGTCGGACAGACGGACAGACGGACAGACGGACAGACGGACTGACGGACAGACGGACAGACGGACAGACGGACAGACGGACAGACGGACAGACGGACAGACGGACAGACGGACAGACAGACGGACAGTGAAGTCTTAGTAATAGTACGGAACCCTAATAAACGTGAGCTTAAAACCATTAAAGTGACAAATACTTTCACCGATAACTCGAAACAAAATTGAAATCCGAATCAAAACATTTCCTACACGGGCTGTGACCGTGTAATATCTGAACCCGGAGATGAACAACCCCAAGTATTTACCAGCAAGTGTGTTTGTGCAATTAAAATTTAATCAAAATCGTGTTTAGAGACCTTAACGAGATTTCTAGGACTGTTTGATTTTCATTCAAGAGTAAAAATAAATTATTTACAATTAACACCCGGGCAATAACTTCTAGATGCTAAAGAACTGAGCAAGAATTTCGTCTTATTCACTACGGTCCGTGTTAAAAAGCGTTCTTACCGCTAAGACCGCTCTTGAGTGCCCCTTTCAAGGTGTTTTTCAAAACAAAGCAGAAACTTAAAATCGCATTCAAGAGCTATCTCAGAGATAAGAGCGCTTTATTTTTTTTTCACGATCTCTAATTTTCCCCATAGTAAAAATTGTTCATATTGATAGAACTTCCTATTTCCAGACGTATATCTGTCGTATGATGCCCGAGATTGATCTTGATGTATTGTTATCATCGCGACTCTAACGTTTTTCTGTTTTAATAAAAGTACATTACATTGAATAAACTCACGCCTGTATCGCGGAGGGGTAGGCAGAGACCAGGGTTTGCCACTGGCCACAATACTGAAATACCTCTTAATAGGCGTAATGTACTAATGTACACTAAAACTTTTTTTAAGTAAGTCTTACTTTATTATCTTATTAACTTTACTCTACGTAAAGTTCCCTAAAAAGGCGTGCGAAGCGAAAAAGGTTTGTTATGATCGTGGAAAATGGCAAACCCTTGTCTCTGCTTACCCCTCCGGGATATAGGCGTGAGCTTAAATAAAATAAAATAAGTTATATTTTTGTAAATAATTATTAAATTTAAATTATACTAGGAATTTTGTTGTATATCTATGACTCTAATATACAACAAAATTCCTAATGTAATTTAAGTATAATAATTATTTACAAAAATATAACTTATCTTATATATAATACGTGCGCTTTTCCTTATTGTAGCTGTGTTACATTTTTGTAAACATAATTTTATATTTGAAGTTACTTCGTCTTCAAAACGAAAGATCCTTTATCTTATCTTGTATTTAATTCTTTATCTTGTCTTATATTTAATACCAGAGAAGAAAAAGTATTGTGCGTTATGTCCAAAGTAATAAAGCGCTCAAGCACATTTCCTTCCAGGCAAACAGGGAATTGACCGGTTTTACATTGGACGATAAATGTAATTGTAATTGCCAATTCGCGGTGGGCATGCGTGGTGATTAAGCCCACACACACTCTCTCTGTCTCTCTCTCTCTCTCTGAGAGAAAGCCTGTGCCCTGCAACGGGACGTACTCGTATGTAGGCATTATATTTTTACGCGAACGAGAACGCGGCCACGGCTAATATCTTTATGAAAATAGTTTTCCCTGACAAATTTGACCTCAGTCTTTTTTCGGGAAAAGTAACAGTTACCAACATAATCGTATTACTAGTTTACAACATAATTTTTGGCGTATGATCGTTTTATATTCACTTCTGGCTTCCATATTTGAAAAGGTCATCTCGCCAATTTGAACTTTACATCTGAATGCATCTGATGATGCACGCTGAGCTATGCTTCACGAGAATCACGCGTAGGCATAACACAGTGCCGTGAAGCTAGTGGGATAATAAAACATGCTATTAGAGCCAGAGCCGAGTGAGCCGCAATTATTTATAATGGTGGCTAAGTGCTTCGCGGGGACAGTTAAAAGCTGGTGTTTAACCCTGTCGTCACTAGTTAACTGAGATGGCTGACCACACGCGGCGCCCGCTGGCTCCCACCTACCTCATAGGTCTCTAGTCTAGTCTATTTTGAAATACTGAGGTTTCACAGAGTATTCATATCTGTATGAAAGAAAACGTAAACTTTCGGTGTGGTATTACACAATATTAACACATAAATGGCAATGGTCTCTGCCTACCCCTCTGGGATCAGGCGTGAGTTTATGTATGTATGTATGGCAATGAAGGAACTCGTGTATTCTTATATCACTTTCTGATAAAATTATAAGACACCAATGGCCAGTAAGAAAGGCTTGTTCCTCGACTATCATAAAACTGTCAAAAAAAATTGAGACAAGATAATCTATCAAATTACCCATATTATCATGATTGGCCTATTACAATTTATTAAAATAATGCACCTTATTATGTAGAGCATTATAAACTAAATTGCAAACAATTGCAAAAACAATAAAAATACATTGAAAGAATAAGGGCTTCGCTGATAATCAGCGTTTTTTTAGGGTTCCGTACTCGAAGGGTGCCAAACGGGACCCTTCAGGTACGGGACTAAGACTTCACCGTCCGTCTGTCTGTCTGGCTGTCTGTCACCAGGCTGTATCTCATGAACCGTGATAGCTAGGCAGTTGATTTTTTTACAGACCTGGTTGTGCAATGAAGTGTTCTCTGTCTATCTATCTATTTCTGTTGCCGCTATAACAAAAAATACTAAAAATAGAATAACATAAATATTTCAGGGGGACTCTCACACAAAAAACATAATTTTTTTGCCGTTTTTTTGCTCGATATTAATAACGGTAAGAACAACAAAAGGTAGACGCTTAAAATATTCACAGAATATTTAGTTCTATCATCATCAGCCCCTTGACGCCCACTGCAGGACATAAGCCTCTCTCATGGTTTTCATAACCATGAGGGGTTTTGCCATAATCACCACGCTTGGCAGGCGGGTTGGCGATCGCAGTATGCGGTTAGAATGTCAGGAAGACGCTGCTGCCCGTCTCCTGCTAATTTATTTCCTTAGTCGCCTTCTGCGACATCCACGGGAGGAAATGGAGTGACACTATTCTTAATCCGGCGCCACACGGCGTTCTATATTCTTCCAAAATAAATAATTAAAATAAAATAAATATTTAAGTGGGGCTCCCATACAACAAACGTGATTTTATGCCGTTTTTTCTCGATCTTTGAGTCTAATGTTGTATAGATAATGATACGGAACCCTTCGTGCGCGAGTCCGACTCGCACTTTTAAAAATTTATTCTCAATAAAACAGGAAAAACCAAAGCTAATGCGGTTTATCAGCAAGAATGTTGTTTTAAATAATAATATTCTGAGGCCTGGTACCTCTTGCCAGGACCATTAATTTACTTTATTTTAGGAGTGTGCCTAAGTTATTTTATCTCTCCTAGCAGTACACATTAGTTTTAAAAATGTGTGCTTCTTATAAATGGCGAGAGATCGCGAAAGATGGCGAAATGGGGAAAAGGCCTATGCCCAGCAGTGGGCGGAGGTGGGCTGATGATGATCATGATGCTTCTTATATATTATTATTATTATTATTATTTCAACAATCTCTTTTCACTTTTCTTTAACAATCCAAAGAAGTACGTACGTAGAAGTAGTACGAACACAAATTAATATTTCCATTCTTCCATACACATACTGCTACACATTTCGTGTATAGACACTCTGCTGTTGTGTTGGCCAGCGCTCTGATTTACGCCATTACAATCCACTTCAATATTACGACTTGTTAAAGCGATGCTACGTAGTTCCCCCGACCACCTGGGGTTGGTTGCCCGTATGTTCCTCTTACACCCTTCTGCTTGTGTCATAGCACATCGTTCTTTATAAACGCAGTATTAGTAGCCATTTGGCCGACTCTACACTGAAATGCTTATTAGGCACTTTTCTATTGCGTACGTTGTAGGTCCACAACAGCCGCCTATGAAAGGCGCATTGTTTTTGCCCGACTGCGGGTAAAAAAGAAAGTAAATAGTTTGGCTCGTATGTATGATTCTAAGTACGACCTATTCCATATCCGTCGGAACTCCTTAGCCAATCGTCCGATTTTGACAAATAAAATCGCAATCTATATTAAATTAATCAGTATAAATCCGTCAAAAACAAAAACATCAAATTCCCTATCTATTTTGCATTCAAACTATACCTAGGGCACTCTAAGAATTTAGATGACAGCTTTAAAAAATCGTAAAACGTAACTTCCCAAAACTTTTGTTACATCACATTGTTTGTCTATTTCACTTGTATAATTATACATTTAATTTTTTCGCATTTAACTCGCAACTTTTGTTGAATTTTTGTAATTAAAATTAAACGTTAGCGGCATTCTTAGGGTGACTAAACTATAACAAACAGATGTCTGTAAAGCAGCATCGTTTTTTAGGGTTCAGTAAAGATAAAGGGTAAGGGACCCTGTTACTAAGGCTGTATCTCATGAACCGTAATAGTTATACATTTGAAATTTTCACAGATGATGTATTTCTGTTGCCGCTATAATAAAAAATACATAAAATCAGAATAAAATAACCCGCGACTATACCACATGAAGGGAAAGTACCTTGAATATTATACATGGAACATTTTACTGAAAGACCTTATTTTAATTTAAAAAACAATTCAAATAATTACATGGTTGAACCGGGAATCGAACCCGCTACACGAGAAAAAAAATTACCCTGTAGCTTTATCATACCGATTGAAAGGCTTCATCATAAGGAATATTTTTTGCTAAATAACATAGTGTCAGAAATAAAAGGAAGACCATGAATTGTAACATTTTTAATTCAAAATTTTCAATCTAATTTATCAAATGCTCAAAATGGGTCCCATTCTGTTGAATACGAATCCGCACGTTTTTGATTATTTCGCTTCCTGTCGATTTTTAGATCATGTTGTGGAGGATATTTAGATTAATACGTCTAAGTTCTGCTTGTAGCTCGTCGACACTTTCATACTGGTTCTTGTAAACAAACTTTTTTATACAACCCTATAAAAAAAATCTAACGGGGTTAGACCTGGGGATCTCAGCAGCCATCTTATTGGTCCATTTGTCCCGATCCAGGAAAGAAAGTGTTTATTAAGATAGTTCCTTGGAGCTGGAGCCCCATCTTGCTGAAAAGTAAGGTTACGTTGTTCTTTCCGTATTCAGATGCCCTTCGTATAAATGTACTAAGAGGACCCGGTTTTTTATAATCCCACACCAACAGTTGAACGAAAAATGCACTTGATTATTAGTCTCGCGGATTCGTTAGGAGTTCTCCCTGGAGCAAATGCGATTATGGTCTCGTTTGCACAAATCAATCAAATCAAAAAAATTTTATTCAAAGTAGCACAGACACTGCGACTTAATGAACATTACAAATTAAGCATAGCATAATCAGTCTATATACGTCCTACTGTAGGGCACAGGCCTTCTCTTTCTACAAATTAAACCAGGTGTTCATTTCAAAATCTAGATCATTTTGGAGAAAAATGGACAAAAAACTCCAAACTTAGTCTTTTCAAGTCCTTAATTAACAGAGTTTATATAAATATTCTAAAACCTGGAAGTCATGCATTGGACTGGCTTTAATTCCAGACATCATTGTCATCTAAATAATCTTTAATGTTATAGTAACCCTTTTGGCACAAAGTGTGCTTTACACATTTTTGAACCGCGTTTCTGGCAAGCTTATCATATCATATTTTCAGGGATCTTATTGTAGAAACGTTAAAGATCATCATCATCAGCCATTTGACGCCCACTGCAGGACTTCGTGGTGGATGTTAGTTTCTTTAAAGAAATCTCATAACGTATCTCTATTGCCTAGCTTATATATGAATCTGATCGCTCTTTTCTGCAGGACGAAGACGGTCTCAATGTCTGCCGCCCGACCCCACAGTAGTATACCATAGGATATAATACTACGGAAGTAACTAAAATAAACAAGCCTAGCAGTTGCGACATCAGTGAGTTCCCGGATGTTTTTAACTGCATATATGCTGCAGAACTGAGCCTATCTGCCAATTTTTATATATGAGGACCCCATTGAAGCTTTGCATCAATTGTAATACCTAGAAATACAGTTTCTTCTACAAGGTCTAGTTTATCGTTCCCCAATATAACATTGCTGTCAACCATTTTGACATTTGGTAGTGTGAACTTTATACATTTTTATTTTTTTTAATCTATTCTATATCTATATCTTCTATCTATATCTATCTATACTAATAATAAATCTGTAAGGGTCGGTCATGGAGTAAGTTAGTTTGTTTTCAGAGATATTGTGTTTATAGGCTCAATATATGATACTGAAACTAATTTCACGATTTTTAGAATTTTTTTCTGTATGTGTGTATGTATGTATGTTCCTCCATAACTCTTAAACCAATTATCCGAATTTGATGAAATTTGGTATAAAAACATATAGACATCTGGGACACAGGATAGGCTATTTAAATTCTAGCTCCAGTTATGATAAGACGTGGCCCCCATACAAATGCTGCTTCGTAAAAATCGAAATGTACGCGAACGGAGTCGCGGGCACAGCTAGTTTAATAATAAATTGTTAGAAGTAATCCAATATAGTACTAAGGCACAGGATGACTTTGAGAATACAAATAATGCTTTCTCTAAGGAGAGAGCGTTATTTGTATCCTCAAGGGCATTTTCTAGTCTCTTAATTTTAAAAATAAGTGACGTGTCATCTGCTTAAAATAATAGGGGTTAAAGTATGAAATTGCCGTTTTATTGCAATAGGTTCTTTGAATTGACATAGAATCTTCATGGTTTGAGGTTTTCGAATGAAACTTTTTTCAAATGGTTTCTATGATGTTCTTTTTTTAAAAAATGTGAAACATTTGATTATCTTTCGCGGTACCATTGTAAGGCTAATGTTATGTTTTTGTGTTTCAAAAAGTATGCTTCCATTAAATCGAAATTATTTTGATATGCCATGGTGATGTAACAAATTCACAATATAATGCAAAAATCCTAAAATGAAAATCATAGAAACGAATGAACAAAAGTTTAAAAATGGGACACATTTTTGAATTATTTCTGTATAATTAGCCAGGCGCATTGTGATGGACAAAATCATTGACGCGTCTTTCGGCAGAATCTGGACACTATGTTATTTAGAAAAAAAAAATCCTTATGATGAAGGCTTTCGATCAGTATGATAAAGCTACAGGGTAATATTTTTTCTCGTGTAGCGGGTTCGATTCCCGGTTCAACCATGTAATTAATTAAAAATCTATGAATGCAGTTTAAATGGTTTTTTAATTAAAATAATGTCTTTTTTCAGTAAAATGTTCCATCTACAATATTCAAGATAGTTTCTCTCCATGTGGCATAGCCGTGGAACGCCCTGTATTTAAGGGGAGCTCCCATACAACAAGCGTATTTTTTTGCCGTTTTTTGCTCGATATTAATAACAGCAACGGGTAGACGCTTGAAATATTCTAATGTGGTATAGATAATGGTACGGAACCCTTCGTGCGCAAGTCCGACTCGCACTTGGCCGGTTTTTTTTAACTGTTACAGGTGCAATATATTAAAATTAAACCAGGTCCTACAAACAAAATGAATTTGTTAAGAAATACCCCAGGGTAGCTCATAGGTTTTTATTGCAATGTTTTTACGATCTTGCTACGAGGTACTCCGCTAGTAATGATGCCAAGTGGTGATGGGCCCCCAGAGTCCGTGCTGCCGCCGAGGTGGCCATTGGCCACGCAGAGATGGAAGCGCGTCCAGAAAGTAGCGTCGATGGTCCGACTAGCTAGCGGAGTGGGTATGGAGGTTAGGTATACGGTTTTCACGTAGCATAGGCGTGGGCCCTATGGCGTGGCCAGTAGATAGCCCAGGCGTTGGAGTAGCCCATGTGTAAGAACTTGAAATATCCAACGCAAACCATTAGGTTTAGTCCAAAACGTTCCGTGTGCCTAACCCCAACATCACAGGTACTATGTGGCTAGCGTTGCCATGGCGAACACAATCAGAACGGAGTTTACAAACTAGTTAAAGCGAGGAAAACATAAAATAACAAAGGAATTTTAAAACTAACGGTCAGTAACGGTAGTGAAGGATTCTTGATGTAAGATAAATAAAAATATATACGACTTTAAAGAACTGATAAAAAAAACAGAATAAAAGATAATTTGCAAAGTAAAAGTTGTCAGTGATAATGTCTTGTCAAAAGGTAAAGTAGCAATGAATATCCAAAAGAAATCTAGTGTGGGTGAGGCAATTTTAAATTTTGATTAAATGATAGACAGAATGAAAGAAACATCAAAAAAAGGTGTAAAGAGGTTTATACCGTTACACGGTCACTCTGAAAATGGGATTTTGAGAAATTAATAATACATAATTCATTATTCATACGTAAAATATGTTTGCAAACATTACAAGGCACAGTTTTATCGATAAGCTAACAAAAAGTTGCACAGCTGATCGCTAGGATACAAAGAAATAGGTACAAGCACAAAGATGAGCACAAACACCTAGTTTAAGTTGTAACGTTCATTAACCTAACAACTGCCCTCGCTAATGGGATGTATAAGTGGTCTAAACAAACTTGGACACAGATCTGTGACACGGCAGATAAGCGGTTAAGTCACATCATCATCACCAGCCATTTGACGCCCCACTGCAGGACATAGGCCTCCCTTATGGTTTTCCAAGTTTCCTGGTCTTGTGCCGCCCGCATCCAGCGACTCCCTACCACCGTAACCAGGTGTCAGACCATCTGGTGGGGGCCCTATCCTCGCTGCGTCGTCCGGTCCGTGGTCGCCAGCGGGCGTAGCACGAGCGCCAATTTGTCTAGACATAGACATAATTTATTGGTGATATTCATTACATGTCAAATTGAGAGATAATAATTACATTAAAGCTATAAAAATAATATTAATTCAATTGAATACAGAAAAATGTCAATGATATAAAATGTCAAGAATAATGTCAAATTTTACATAATTGTAACAATACCAATTTTAAAAATGAAAGAAAGTAATATCGATGGTCTACATTATGTAGACTGTTTAAAGGCCAGGAACTCACCGTAGCTGTAGAAGCACCTCTATTCAGATACATCAAGAAGAGTGTTGGCCCGTGCCCTGCGCTGCGGCACGCCAAAAGTTACATTCCTAGTGGTGATAACAGTGTTACCAATCTTGGTACATTATTTTCTGTTTGTCAGGTAGCTTCTGAACCATTCCAGGACTATACCTCTGACCCTAAAAACTTCTAGCTTCTCTAACAGAATGGGGACAAACACGGTGTCGAATGCTTTCGCCAAATCTAAGAATATGCACACATGCCTGTCCCGTATCTAGAAGACAGTGATGAAATTAACTTGACCATGTCTCCCTCCGCATGCTACGTTGGCATGCCACGTCTGAACCCATACTGTCTGCTAGACAACAGATTAATTACTCCAAGAAATTAACTAACCGTCGATTTACGATTTTCTCCAGGAACTTTAAAAAAGTATGGAGCAAAGATATGGGGCGGTAGTTAGACGGGTTATTTTTGGGTCCGCTCTTATGAATTTGGGGAAACTACTGCGATCTTTCAGACCTTGGGGGACACCCCGACTGAAATACTAGCATTACAAATGTGAGTTAGAGGTCTGATGATGTAATTGTTTAACTTTTTTATTAATCTATTATTCACATTATTTATATCAGGAGCACTGTGCTCATTATTCGGGTATTTACGAGTCCCTGGTCTCTGCCTACCCCTCTGGGATACACGCGTGAGTTTATGTTATGTTATGTTATGTTATGTTATGTTATGTTATGTCATGTCATGTCATGTCATGTCATGTCATGTCATGTCATGTCATGTCATGTCATGTCATGTCATGTCATGTCATGTCATGTCATGTCATGTCATGTCATGTCATGTCATGTCATGTCATGTCATGTCATGTCATGTCATGTCATGTCATGTCATGTCATGTCATGTCATGTCATGTCATGTCATGTCATGTCATGTCATGTCATGTCATGTCATGTCATGTCATGTCATGTCATGTCATGTCATGTCATGTTATGTTATGTTATGTTATGTTATGTTATGTTATGTTATGTTATGTTATGTTATGTTATGTTATGAGTCTCTACCGTTTTTGAGTGTTTATCAATTATAGTTGTAATAGTATAAATAAATAATTCTGCAGCTTTATCCACCGAACTTTCATGTGTAACAAACGACTAGTCGATTTTTTTCACTTCCTCCAATACCGCCTCATCGTTAACTTTTAGCAAGGTGCGTATTTTCGGTCTATCGGTTGACTATACGATCTACATAATATATAGATGACCTATTTAATTTATTGAGTCCACCACATTACAAGTCAAAGTACCTACTCAAGGAAAGTGTTGAAAATGGAGAAAATTAAAAAAGAGGCTGCAAAAAAACCTATCGATATAAATGTGACCTATCTGCGCAATAATAGTTCCTATTCGAAAAAGGTTGACCTGGGTACATAACAGCAATTCTGTCTACATCTTTTTCACTCACTTGTAGGAAAGTTTGTTTACTTCCAATCCCACAAGTCAAATTTGAACCACTTCCTGTAAATTTACGATTTTGAAATTTTGAAAGCTTGTGTTTGGTTCTGATGACAACACACTGAAATAATAGAAATTACCTGATGCTGCCAGGGTTATCTCCTCATCATCATCATCATCATCAGCCATTTGACGCCCACTGCAGGACATAGGCCTCCTTCGTGGTTTTTCATAACCATGAGGGGCTTTGCCATAATCGCCACGCTTGGCAGACGGGTTGGCGATCGCAAAATGCGGTTGGAATCTCAGAAAGACGCTGCTGCCCGCCTCCTGGTAATTGATTTTCTTAGTCGGTTATCTCGTTACACCATCTCCTCCCGATTACTTATTTTATAATGAACTGATGCTGTAGCCAGTTATTTGTTTTTATCAATCCTGAAAAGGAGAAATTCCTATAGTTTTTTTTAGATTTTTGTATAATATTTCAGACATAAAAAGACTTCACTTTCACTTTGCACCATAACCAAAACTTGCTCTAAAGTAAAAATATAAAATGAGCAGACAGATCAGAGACTAGCAAGTCTTAGCACATTTTCCTAACAACGTCGATGTGGTAGCGGGTTGCTCTCGAACTAATTATTCTTGCTATGTTACAAGTGTTACAACTAATTGACATGCACATGATCATGAGTTTCATGTTGTACCATCAATAAAGCATAAAGAACTCCATGTAACATACTACGCTAACTAGCGTTAGCCATAATAGCGTTAAATCAACCTGAGTTGTGATAATTTTGGAAATTTGCATTCAATACTTTGTAATATCATATGATATAGTAAATCGAACATATGTTTAGTGATTTCCCCTTTATCTTAAAGTAAGTAAGGTGCATAAAAATACATAAAAGGAGCGTATAACTTACCTGAATTCTGAATTACAAATCAATCGCTATGAGACCGTTCGCCGATACGACTATCGGGACAATGGTTGTCGAATCCACATCCCACAAGGCGGTAACCTCGTGGGCCAAATCAAGGTACTTGCTAAGCTTGGCCTTCAGGAGGTTCTCGTCATGCGGGATGGTAATGTCGACGAGCACTGTCTGGCGTATCAATCGATCTGTCAGCACGATGTCAGGCTTATTGGCAACAATAGTCCTGTCCGTGATGACAGACCGATCCCAATAGAGCGTAGCATGACTATTTTCGAGAACCGGCGCCTGTGTGTACTTATAGTACGGCACCTCGGATTCGACAAGACCGTATCGGAGAGCAAGTTGCTGATGAATAATTTTGTCTACTATATTATGCCTGTGCAAGTACTCACCGTTAGCCAGATGAGAACAACCGGAAATAATATGCCTGAGTGACTCATTATTATTATTATTAATTCTTTATTGCACAAAGACAGTGTAATTTATCGTTGTTTTTCGTATATGGTTACCTATAAAATTCGCATTTCTTGAAACATGTCAGTGAAATTTATAACTATTTTTAATTTTAAAAAGTTATTTATTTTTTGTAGCTTTGCAGTTTTTGCTTAGTAGTGGTGCCGTTTGATAGATAACTCCCAAATAATCACATGTTTTATAATGCTTTTACATAGTTTAAAGGTGTAAAATAGGAATAAAAGTTGAACACAGAGTGATGACGCAACAAGTGTCTAGTAAGTAGCTCATATGTGGCAAAATAACTCTTGGGGATTGGTTGTAATTAACAAAATTTAGGTCGATATTTGATTAAAGTAAGTACATACCACAATTTGAATTTAATAAGTATAAGTTTATAATCGAGGATTCGAATTCCTACGGGGCACGACGGAAATTACCTCGAGCCAAATGTATCGGGTTGTTTCTTGTTTCACGGTAGGATGCGATCATAAATTAGTTTGCCCCCTGCTGATCTAATTAGGTACCTATTGAATACGTTTGACGTAAGCATCAGGATCAATTTCAAATTTCTGCGTATAAATAAGTAAATGCTAGCTAGTCTTTTCCTTGAACAACATACCAACCAAGTAAAAGTAAAGGTTTGATTCCGTTAAAACGTAACTAGTAACGTAAGTCTTTATCACAAATATTACAAATCTGATGAATTGGTTATCAATCTCGTCGTACTCACGTCGTCCTCACGTCGTCGATGCACCTAATCGGACCACTGAGTTTCTCGGAACGCGCGCAGTTACCGTTGCCACGGCAACGGCCGTATTGCTAGTTAATCAGCTCGCTCCTCGGGATCGTGTGACCTTTCTCATCTCCGCTGCAGCCAGCACCTTGTAATCGAAACCAAGGTTTCAAGTGACCTCATTTGCTGCAGAGACACTTAATAGTCAGCCCTTACGCCTACGTAACATGTAATGAGCGATTTTGATTATGATTGGAGTTCTCTAAAGAAAATATGATACATGATACAAAAAAAAATATTTTGCGGTCATTCGAGAAAAATCTTCATCAGGATTTTTTCGTGATGGCCTGTTAATTATTAAAAACTCTTGATGAAGATTTTTCTCTACGACTAATAAATTTCTTTATATGAGCTGCCGCAATTACGTTCTAGAAAACGTTCGTAATTTAATGGACAATGCTAATCTAACAAGATTTTTATTTTGGAACAAAATCTTCCGAAATATTCAGTTAATAAAAAGATTTTTACTATTCGGGTAAGATGATGTTTTCATTAAGATCCACTAAAACCCCGATTTTTTTTGTGCGTTTATTTAATTTATATCTGGGGGCACAAGACGAAGCCAAGCAAAGCGCAAGGGCACTACTACATTTTCTCAAGGCGCTTCGGAGTTTTTTAGAACCCTCATGACTTGGGTTTGGATTATACCAGATAAACAAAATTTTCGGGATAAGATGTCAATAGTAGACTCATTTAAACATATAAAGTTTCAATTGCAAAGCTCTAATACTCTACCTTCTCTCGTCACCCATTGGTTGCCAACAATAAAATACTAATTAGTATTAAGCCCGCCTACTGTATTGTATTGTATTTTATTTACTTCGTGCAATAAATAATTTTAATAATAATAATACCCCGATTTTGTCACTGACTCATTGATGATCATCAATATTCTTAGGATACTTCCTGAAGTCCTAGAAAGCTAAAAGTAAAAAAATTTAAATAAATACATGAATTTAATTTTAAACTTCAATGTAGGTTTCAAGATTTTCACGGCATGAGTGAAAAAAATCAACGAGATAAAATCTACAAATCACTACATGCAACTTGTAGTTCGAACCGGTGAACTCAAAGAACGGTCATCTTGTATGTCAACCACTCTGTAATTTGCAGCCTGTTTTAGTATGGCGCAGTTCAGAGCACATTGTGGGCCAGCCAAAAGCAAATTAAAAGGTTAATAAGGCGCTGCACTCGATAATTAGGTAGGTACCTAAGCGAATAAAGTAACACAGGAGTGAAGTGTGCCTCGAACGGAACATGAGTAACACGCTCGTTTTGTGATGGCCTTCACCGTTCGTCGCGGTAGAACTAGATAGATTGGAAACTAAACGGACCTCTTCCATTCAGTAATAAAATAACATGTGTAAATATTGTAGAAAGAAATTATTTTTTTTACCTGATTTATAGGATTCCTAAGAACGCAAAGAAGTTTACTTTCGCTAATGAGGTGGGAGGTGTAACAAAGTGACATTCCACTTGAGGGAAAAGACAGACAATTATTATTAAAAAGTTTTTTTTTTTTTTTTTATTTGTACAAAAGCGTTTTTATTTTTGTGCAATAAAGCGTAACAATGTATGCAATAAATAATTCATAAGTATTTTTTTATGCAACCACCTTGGGCTGTAACTTGTAATTTGAAATCAGCATTTTTTTAACCAGTCTATACTTAAAACAAATTGCCAATAAATTTGGCAAAATGTTGGCTTACCAAAATAAAATCCAGTTTGAGAATCCCATAAAATTATAACAATATATTAAATAAAATAACGCAGGACTATATTATGAATATAATGCCCAAAAATGACTAACAAAAATCCGCGAAGTGTTATAAGTTTGCCATGGACATGTAACAGCATTTTGTTTTAATTATTTATTTGTTAATTTAACTAAGGTCTATGCGAAGTAAAAGTCATTTGTTCAAGTTATTTGTCGGGCATTATAATACGTCTACAACTCGTACTCGATTGTCATCGGCATTCTTAGAAGTATTTGAACACCTCAGTCACTCAGGTTTCCTCACGTTGTTATCCCTCACCATGAAAACGCCTCCGGAGCACAAACAGAGAAAATTATGTTCTGTGCTCCGGAGTATATTGGACCAAGTGTCAAAACGTCCAAGGGCACATAATGTCCAGATGCTAGAAGGACCACTAGTCACTTAATGCAAGTGTCAAAATGTCCAAGGGGCCATAATGTCCAGATGCCAGACGGCGTAGGCTTAGTATTGACATTCACCAAGCAGACTTTACGCTTTACGTTGAAATAATTTTTTAATTTCTGATATATGTTTTACCCTTTTCATATCAGCATATAAGAACCATTTATTTAGTACCATCTAAAAATTTTATTATGAATAAGTGCATGGTACTGTGAACTGTTAGTAATATATCATAAAATTTACATTTATTTAAATTAAATCTTATATTTAAACAGTAATTGCTAATGTGCAATTACCTAAGGCTGTACTATGTAAAACTATGTTTATTGAAAACGAAACTGCTCTCACAGTCAAACCAAGCAATTGGTTTTGTGAGTCCTTATTGTAATAAGTGTGTAACATGTTATTTTATTAATAATTACAGATACAATCCTTATAGAAAACTGTGAAGCTCGTGGTATGTCCAGGCACACATTTACTAGTTAATAACACCTCATTATGTTCTGGTTCCCACAAAGTTGTGACACGTTTTACTTTTCAATTCATTGACATCCGTCCAATCAGCGACTATTCTTATCACGGAAAAGGTCGCTACGACTCGGATGTAGGGTTTCATAGTCAACAAGAAAATCCGTTCGCCTATCTCTCGGCGGCTTAGCTCGGAGACGCTAAGTACTAGCTGAGCGAATGTAATTAGTGCAATCTAATCATTGTTTTTAATTTTTGTTAGAGTAGAGCATCGGCCCATCTCCGGGCTAAACGGTTGTTTGTAGAAACGTGAAAAATTTCAGGGCATATATAACGAAGTTAAAACTGAGAGCTGTCACGGCTAAGTACTCGTACGCTATACAAGTTAACGAGTAATAGTCCACCAACTTATGAAAGGAAAACTTCGTACAAATTCAGTTGAAAATTACTTCGGCGAAGTGTAAGTAATTTTTCTTTGACGAAGTTGTGTAGTCAATATTAGATTTTTTTATACTTTGGAACCCCTAACTACCTACATAGAAGTACCTGCTTTCCTTGTTTTCTAACCGTTCAACTATCTATAGATAAACCTGTATCCGTTCTATCGTTCTATCTACCGGTAGTTACCTTCAACTCTCTCTCTCTCAGTACCTATGACTTATCTGAACCATATTTTTGGGATTTTCTGGCAAGTTTAATTTAAAGCTTAAATTCTGCTCAACTGTTCTTTATTTACACCTAGATCTGATCAGCAATATTGGTCAAACATATAAATTGAAACATACAAACAATATAACATTAATTCAAACATACAAAGGTCCAACGAGACCGTCTAATCAAAAATCAAACTCATACTTGGCATCGTCATATGTACAGGAACTTTGCAAATCGACTCCATTGACAATATTCATCTTATTTGTAGATGTTCTGAGAAATCTTCGTAATTTGAGACTATTTCTAATCCTATTTGAACCGTTGTGGTTATCCGATTTGCGTGGAATGCAGCAGCAAAAGCAAATGAAAATAGCGTAGTAGGTAATTGTGAAGTTCCACAAGATTTATTTCACACAAGAAAATTACAATGAAAGAAGGATACAATGCAAAGGCTGCCTTATTGATAATAGCAATTTCTTCGAGACAACCTTGTGACGGGAAGGTTACTGATGGAGAAATAATAATAATGATAATATAATCATAATTCTAATTCTATATAATGGTAACGATAATAATGCTTTACTTTTCGCCACTCGCACAAAAAATCTTCGAGTGGTATATAACCGACTTAGTTATTTTTTACGAAATCACGATCACAAATCACCGTAACAAAATGTCACTCGTAATTTTTGAATAAGGATGCTACTTATGAACAAAGTAGGCAAGCTGAAACGTTTCGAAAAAAATCACTTACTGTTCCATGACTAGCCTTGTTTCGATAATTGACCCATTTCATTCTTTATTTAAAAAATAGTTAGCGAATTTAGCATGGAAAATCAAGACACGTTAATGTACTTTCCCGAAATATTTCATATTTTCGGTAAAAATTCACTGCCCCTTCGCATATATATAGCCAATATAGCTGCTTACAGGTATTCTAGGGTTACTTTCCAAGGGTGACTGGCCCTAAAAAGCGATAGCTTGCCACACTGAATCCTTAAGCGTATAAATACTGGGGTGGCCAAGACCATTCTGGGGTGGGCACGGCCTCCAGGGTCGCCTCGTATGAGCGGAATCGGAATGGTTCAACAAATTATAGTAAAACTACTTAATCTCAATGCAAACAGAAAAATAAACAAGACCGCGGTGCGGTGTGACATTGTTTATGCGTAAACAACAAGGATGTTTAGCCCGCGTTCTTGATAAATAAAAATGGAAGTGATTTACTGTCCTAAACGTTAGCATCGTCTAAGTTTGAAGTTATTATTGAGGTTGTTATTGAGCTATGACTTATGAGATTTATCAGGGTTCACACTTCAATTCAATTAAATAAACTTATACCTTGATTGGATTAAAAAAAGCGTCACTCCATTTCCTTCCTTGGATGTCGTAGAAGGCGACTAAGGAAATTTCACCATGAGGCGGGCAGCAGCGTCTTCCTGAGATTCCAACCACATACTGCGATCGCCAACCCGCCTGCCAAGCGTGGCGATTATGGCAAAACCCCTCATGGTTATGAAAACCACGAAGGAGGCCTGTGTCCTGCAGTGGGCGTCAAATGGCTGATGATGATGATACCTTGATTCCAGCCATTTTGGTAATGGTAATGTATAACGTTTTACCAACATCGCGAGTCATTAAAGATACTACGTTAATCAGGATTGGTTATTGATAACCACTTTAACTTTGCTCTAAGGCCAAATTGCAAAATTTCCTTGCGCGTTATCGCAGGTAAATAATTACTCCTTTTTGGCTATGTTTTCGCATAACTCCATCAAATCTTAACCGATTTCGACAATTCTTTTTTTTTTCAAATAGACATAACGTCCCATTGGTCCCATTTTAATTTGGTGAAGATCTGATGAAGACTTTCAGAGATAGGGAACTGAACTCTTCAATGGACAGCCGTAAATAAAGCATAATGGGGCCAATCCTTTAGTAATATCCGTACGTTTAGTACAATACCGTGAAAGTAGTCCCAAGGTAATTTGGTTATACTCTTTTGAAGACTTTCGGTGATGGAAATTGAGAACGTCAAATTTTAAAGCAACGAATTAAGTAGGGTAAATTATGGTTATAAGGGTCTTGTTTAGTTTTCTCCCGCTCCCCCACTAAAAACTGAAAATAAAAATTTTAAATAAAAAATAAAAAACCGACTTCGAAACACTACAGCACATATTTTGGGCACCGACTCCAAATTATACTTCTATAATACCTAGATATATACATACTTCTAATTTGCAACTAAAACGTAAAGGTTGATGTGCTGGCGACTGTACAAGTACATGTCTAAACAATAACATTATAGTTACATCAACTTCTTATTCAATTATGTAGGACTGATTGTTTTTCTAATGTTCTTGTTATTATTATCAGCTTACCTAGCCTTTAGGTTTATACTAAACCAATAAGATAATGTTTCACCGTGTAAGTTTTGTTGTTCTGGTACAACTTATGTCGAAAATTAACAATCAGTAGGCTTATCTATCGACGTATTGGTTATAGGATCGGCCATTAGCATTACAAACAACGTCATTTGAACTAAATCGAAACAAACCCAGAACATATATTGTAGAGGGGATATAACACGGTCCTCTTATAAATCCGAAAATGGAGACGTATATTCCACAATACAACTTTTACTCTGGGGCAAAAGTTCGAAAAGGCGAGAAAAATATCAGCTTTTCCCTGTTAAAGTTACCACCTGCGGCATTAAAATGTATGGAACAAATGAAATTTTTTTCGCAATCATGAAGTTTTTCCTTAGATACTCGTAAAGTTGTCCGTGTTGACGGTTAGAGCCCTCCGTTTTCCCTTTCGAATGCATACAGGGATTTTGTTACACCCTATATACCACCATCACTGCTCCGACATAAATAGTGTCTGGAAAGTGACTAAAATAAAACCAATTATAAACTTTTATCACTGAAATGTAATTGAAGGATAGAAGAGCTCCTTTTCCAGAACCGTCTTCTTCTTTGTACTTAATTTATAACGGCATGAACATTGTTAACAAACCAATTTAGTAGGCAGTGCGCAAGTAACAACATTGTACAGTAAAACCTTAGCAAATCCCCGTACAGAGTTAGAAGCAAGTGATTGCGTTGAAGTAGCAGCGCAGGATCCGGCCCTTGACCGGTCCCGTTTGGCCCCGACGTTGCAATGTATTCTGGAACAAATTTACACAGTTTACTTCACGCTTTTGTCCTACTTTTATTACGACCATTGCGTCGCTTGGTAGGTACTCGGCTTGCTGGACGGATAATAACACTCTAAAGGAAGGATGGCATTCACAACACAGGTTTGAACTCGCACAATAGATGTTTTAATCTCATTGGAGATGAGATGTTAAAATAGTAGTTTATGTGACTGTCACATAATGAGGGTTATTAAAACACGAGCGAGATTTTAAAAAACGAGCCTTGGCGAGTTTTTTAATAGCATTGGCGAGTGTTTTAATACCAAGTTATGTGCAGTCTCATAAACTACTTTATCTACACTCATGTCTTAATCTTCAAAGTAAGGAATCAAAGGAAAACACGTTTGACAAGCTTTGTACTATACATAAATCTACGGTTATTAACTAAACTCATATCGAAATGAAACAAAAATTTTCAATTATAAATTTATTTTTAGTTGCGCGTGGTACCACGAAAATGAAATTAGGTTTTTATAGAGTCAACTTTTGACATTAAAAAAAAACTTAAGTTTTGTTCCGTGATCACAGCAACACTTTAAAAAAAATAACTGTAACATAAAGTGAAAAATCTGACCTTTAATGTAACTTTATATTACACTTTTTTTTTATTTTCTTTAAAGTTATGTATTGTATAGGAGCGCCCCTTAAGTATTAATTTTATTTTAATTTAATTATTTATTATTGAAACTAATATAGAACTAAATATTCTGTGAACATTTCTACTTGTTGCCGTTATTGACATCGAGCAAAAAACCGCAAAAAATACGTTTATTGTATGGGAGCCCCGCTTAAGTATTTATTTTATTCTGTTTACTATTTTTTGTCATAGCGGCAACAGAAATACATCATCTGTGAAAATTTCAACTGCCTAGCTATCACGGTTCATGAGATAACAGCCCTGGTCACAGACAGACGGATACTAAAGTCTTAGTAATACGGTCCCGTTTGGCACCCTTCACACGGTGCTCATAACGCCTTAATAATGTGTGAAGCATTTATGAATATTTGAATTATCATGCAAAATAAAGTTCCCCATCAAAACATTGTATTACTCCAAATGTAAGCCAAAGCTTGAAGGCATGGCGTGACTTACAGCCAAATTTTTCTCTTGAGTATGGAATCCTTTGACGTACCAGTCGTGACGCCACAACATCAATCCACGGTTCTTGTGAAAGGGTAAACACACATCCCATTGAGGTCATTATGTGTCAGCGTTTGTCATCGACCTGGCCAAACACGATATAAAGGCCATTTGGAATTATCGTGTGTGGGATACATTTTTGGAGCCACGCCATATGGCGCGACCGTGAATCCTGTTATTTCACTAAGCTCACCAAAACCTAACAATTTAATTAAATTCTAGGTGTATGGCTTTCCTGCAAATTCTGCCAATGACGAGTTATGGAGATCTCAAGCACAGACTAAGTAACGCAAGTTTTTTTGTAGCTGTATTGCACCAATCCGGTATCAGGATAATTCTTTGAAAGATATTTTTATTTCATTGCCACAGTAAGCATGAGCATACAGAAAAAAAAAACATTCTTATCTTTTTAGGCAGAGCTTTATATTGATTTGTTACCCATGTGCTAATAAGCAAGACTATCGAACAACATGTTTTCCTGGTACACGCATACACAAACATCAAGGGACCGAGTTTTTTCCTTCATCTGTGAAAATTAACAAGCTTCTAGGGTTCTAGGTTCGAGACTTTCACTGTAAAAGCGTCGTCAGTAAATTAGATAAATATAAAGCAAAATAATCGTCACTCTGCTTTGTGACAACATTTCGTAGCAAATGTCTAGCAAGTTTCGTTGTGTTTCGTAGCATTTCCGTAGCATTTCCGTAGCACAAACGATTTTTGCTGTGTCGAGCCAAGGAGTTGGTCGAGCCAGTCGAATTTTTTCATAGCGTTTCGTAGCACTTCCAAAACGTCTATATGAATGACCGAGCCAGCTGCATGTTGTACAAGAAAATTACTCTTTGGAATTAAAATTATGGAACTATCTTGGTTCGAGCGGTGGCAGCTCCGTGGTTATCAGACTTTACTTGGGTGAGGTTCTAGGTTCAAAAATCTATGGTAGCAATACCTGTCACTGACCATTAAGGAAAACATCGAGAGAATAGTTAAGTATTTGAGGAGTTAATATTCTCAGCGCTAAAGCCGCTGATCAGCTGCGCTGTAGGTACGCCAGAGATAGAGATCTCTCTGAGCAAAAGCCTAGATAATGGACAGCATAACCACTTTATCAATAATTTTTCAATTAACTTTTTTTTAGTTTTGTTTTAGTAAGCGCGCAATGAGCACGTAATATTTATGTATTCAATAATTAATTAATAATATTAATTAATTAATACGTAATTATGGCGTGCAGAGTAAGTATAAGTTAGTGCTACTCTTGTTTGAGATCCCGAAGTTTTGAGTACATTGAACGTTGTTTAAAGAAACAATCTACCTACAACATGGACGGCATTATTGAGTGCCTCGTTGGTCTGACGGTATCACGTCTGATTGGTTATCAGACGTCGGAGGTCGTGGGTTCGATTCCCACTGGAGGCCGTCGTACATATTGTTCTATTATTGTTTAATTCTCTCATATACCAATGACTTCAGTCTGGGTGTATTTCCATGTTTGTGATGTCCTTGCCTGGTTACCATAGCACAGAGAATCCTACTTTGGGACAAGTGATTGTGTTGTGTGGATGTTAGTATTATTATTATTGTTAAAGCGAGAAGCGAATAGATTTCCAGTCCCTTTCTTCAATTAACAGCATTATACTGCTGTTGCGGAGTCTCTCTCAGACTATGGAGTACCTCTCTGTGTCTCCCTTGTGCCCGTCCACATACACTCGAGAAGACTCGCTGGAGGCCACAGACGCTGGAGTGCGCGTAGCCGAGTTCTGGGCCACTAAAATCTAATTAGTTTTGTCACCGACACGATAAGAAGAAGACTGACGTAGGGCGGTGCGACACGCAGCGGTGCCACGCGGGGTCCCTCCACCTCGGGATCGAGGCGAGGCGGCGGCGGCGGCTCACGCGCGCCTTCCTCCTGCAGAGCCTTCTGCAGCGCCACCAGCAGCCGGTCCAGCACTAGCGCCGCACGCTTCTCCGGCATCGGGGCCTGCAAGAGGGTGCGAGAGGAGCGAATAAAGATAAATCTGGTGCTTTAAAATACATTTTACTCTGTAATGTTTTTATAATCTGAAAAATATGTATTACTTTTAAATGTCCTGCCTAGGGCTGTCGGTTATTATTTCTTTTTTTTTATAGTATCAAAAAATAGCGCGAACTTGAGTATAAATTATCACTAAATGTGGTTTTGTTTGAGCTGTACTGAGTTTTGGATAAGAAAAAATATGCCAAAATGACTACCATTGTATATGTTAATGACCTCGGTCGTCAAAATTCTACTAATAGGATTTGTATTTCTGTAATTTCAGAAATGCCTACTTTTTTCCCAACTATTTACTCGCGCAGCGCAATAAGTCCCATATAGATCCGTGCGCTCGGAGAACCCAGCCTCACTTGCGCATAAAAAAGAAACAAAAATTACAGAAAGATTATTTTTTGTATACACGCTGAAATCTGGGTGGTTTGAAAGCTGCGATTATGTGACTAGTAATTAAAAATGCCATGTTTTGACTATTACTTTTAAGTCTAGACGAAAAATAAAAAAAAAAAATAAGTTGAGAAATATTGCTTCGAGTTCAGAAATGGTGTTTAAAAAATCGCGATCAATTAGTACAGCCTGTCAATTCTATCAGAACAATGACCCGCGGACCCGCGGGCACCGCTCTGGCGAGCTACTAATGGTTCTCATAGATTCGAGTTTGTGCTGAGATAATATTGGATGGTGCCTTTTGAAAAAAAAAAACTAACCAGCGTATTCGATAGCTATTATTATGGTACGTTCAATTTGCCATTTGCCACGCCTTTCAAAGCATCCAAAATTATGGTGCATATACAAAACAAATATCAAGATACGGTGCATGCTAAGACTTATACTAGTAGAGATCCCAGGGATCCCATACTAAGCTAGGCTTGTGACGAGGGAAACCAGTTGTAATTAAAAGCGAGAACCAATTTTAATGAAATTTCAGGTTTAACAATATTGGAAGTACCAGACAGAGAAAACAAAAATACTTTGCGCTTTCCGAAATTTGCAAATGTTAAATAAAATCAAAAACTAAACAAAAATTAAACTGCAAAATTTACATTAGTGCTGAACAAAGTAGTACCATGCAATGTTTTGTTCGAAATCAGAAATTGACGCTAATAGCACAGAGGAAAAAAGGAACTAATAGTAACGGGCAGTCAGAGCGATGAAGGTTGAATATGCGAGATACGTACTTCGAAACGAAGTAGATTCGTACTAGGAAGAGCTGTGACAAAGTGACTCTGAAAAGAATTAAACGACTGCCTCGTTAAAAAAATTGTCTACCAAGGGAAATATAGTTTCAATAACGTAAACCAGTCGTCTTAGCATCTTTTGCGAGATTTTCTTCAAATTATTTGATGACTATACTATAGTAGAGGACAAATAACTTTATTTTCAAAACCGCGATTGGCGCACCCCTTTTTGCGAAAACTCGCGTTTTAGTCCTCATAAGTCGCAAAATATTATAAGTTAAATATATTTATTTATTTTAAATTCATTGAATGAGCAATGATAATTAATTAGTCGAATATCTGCCACGTGTGGAATCGAATAGCAATGCGATGAGAAAATCAGTAAAACAGTTTCTAAAAGGCCAAATTGCGGCAAGATGAAAATTAAATCATCTTTTCCGAAATGTCATTCAAATGAGAGTATTTCGATTCAAATTGCCTGATTAAATCAATCCGGATTTAATCATTTTATGTATAGATGTGCCTTTAAATCAAGCCTTCCTATAAATTATTTACGTCAGATTCATAAGCATACGAGGCTTGAGACACTTATTTATAAAGCTCGAGATTTGTGTTTTGGTGCCGCTGGTGGTGAGTTTTTTTTTTAAACCTATTGCTATAAATCTCTAAAAATGCTTCTGAATAAAGTCACTCTAGAATCGTTGTGGAGAAAATAAACGAGTAATGATTTCATGCTAGCCTAGGCTACTAAGCTAGTCTAGGCTTTAGGGTAGCTTTGTATTTAATTGTATTGGAATTAGTAATTAGTCTATATAGCTTTGTTAATAATTTGCATGTACGAGTACCATATTATGTAAACTAAATAAATCTTCTTACATATAACAAATCTGTAAATTTTGACTCTGTCTAATATATTATGTCTGTCTCGCTCTATTTCTCCGTGCGCGCATCACGCAAAAAGTACTAAACAGAATGAAGTAAAACTCTCCAGAATTATAGCTTACATTCCCGTGTAACATATAGGCAACATAACATCACGTTTAAGTCAATGGTGGGGCTACGAAAATCACCATAAGCTGTGAGATCATTGGACAATGGTCTTACTACAAAGACGGATACATTTAACCAGGTTATGAACAACCAGTCAGTTTAGGTTTTCTCGAATTTTCACAGTATCCATCTTTCTTGTCTAAATTGAATAACAAAAACAATTGAAAATCGATATTCAAATGTTTCACATTTTTTTAAAAAAGAACATCATAGAAACCATTTGAAAAAAGTTTCATTCGAAAACCTCAAACCATGAAGATTCTATGTCAATTCAAAGAACCTATTGCAATAAAACGGCAATTTCATACTTTAACCCCTAATACAACATAGGACAAAGCAAAGTCAGGCATTATCATGTAGTATTTATAATTATATTGGGGTATGAGATGAGATTAAGGTATTTTATGGGCCTAGTCTGAAAATATCGTTAATATTAATTACCACGGTTTTCTTTTTATAAAATACCCATTTATTGCAAATCAGTCCTAAAATAACAATGACAATAATTGCAATCCGTACATATAAATTTCAGCATATTACCAACATTTCAAATTTTCACTTCCTCGATTCAGTAAATATCTCAATAAATCTAACAATTCCAATACATTATTAACTTAAGACACGGTAATAAATGGCTTTGTTAGCTAGCAATACTATCTAGCTAAAATCGGTAGGAAAGTATTATTAAATTCAATAATTCAATCTCAACTTTTCACATCAGCGATAAAAAAGATCTTCCCCAACTTGGGGTAGGAGTAGGGGAGGTCCTACACCTAAGTTAGGGATGATCTTTTTTCTCCTCTACTCTATAGTGTGAGGTTTAGTTGAATTGGTTGTTTAAAAATTTTGTAGGTGTAGTATAACCATTTTTCGAATACAAGTATTCCGTTTGCAAAATATTAAGCTTTAAAGCGCAATTTTTTCTTACCCATTGAAAATATTAGTCAAATTGTGAACTTAATTAATATATTCATGATAGGAATAAAAAATACCTCCTGCTAAGTTCGCATATTTTAACGGCTAACTACGGAACCCTACAAAAACAAAAAGTTCATTAAATAACGAAAGTTCAAAGTTAAACGAAGCTTACAAAGTCAGTATAGTCGTCGTAGAGCGGCGCGGACGCAGCGAGCGCTATCGTCAGCGCCAGCAAGCACACGAACCGAGCGATCATCGTGTCCTGCTCATCACCCCCACCAGAACCACTGGAATGAGAGGAACAACCATTAAGATAAACGTTACACACTGAAATTTCCGAAGGTATAGTCAACGACGACAACTCATTTTAGTAAAGGTTTTCGTTTTGATTTGTTCCTTTTTAGGGTTCCGAAGCCAACAAGGAACCCTTATAGTTGCGCCATATCCGTCCATCTGTCTGTCCGCGACTTAGCACGAAGGCAATAAGTACTAGAAAGCTGAAATTAAATATTGCTGAAATTGGCATAGATATACATATTAATCACGCCGGCATAATGGTAGGACAAAATCTTTAAAACATTTTTTTAGAGTACCCCCTTAATTAGGGATGCAGTTTTTTTTCTCGCCTTAGTACCGTAGTGTGGGGTATCGTTTCTCATTTTCGATTTTGGGATCCGTTCTCGAAATGTAAAGCTTTAAAGCGCAAATTTTTCGAGTAGGACGCCCCCTCCCTCTCCTGGCGAAACGGTTGATTGTAGAAACATGAAAAGATTCAGGGCAGTAGCACATATAATTAACTTAAAAAAAACTATCACGTCCAAGCAGGCTTAAAGAGTAATAGGCGACCAACTAATAAAAAGAAAACTTCGTACAAATTCCATTGAAAATTACTTTCTTGAAGTTGTTACTTCTGTAAAGCAGGTAACAAACCCCCCAAATAAGTATTTTTTAATTTTCATTTTCAATTAGCCTACGACCTAATCTCAGACCTACCAAATATCTCAAAATTATTTGCTCTTAAGGATACTACTATGTTGTAGTGACCAGTTAAGGGGTATCTTATAAACTAACCCTCTATACCAACAACCTGTTAAGCTACTGATAACATATGTCAGTTGGCCAAAGTGCATACAAAAAAAAGCAACTGACGGCTGTGAACAATAGATTTACGGACTGGTAGTATACGAAAAACCAACGGTAAGAATAGCCGAAACCCTAAAAGCTGCAAAAGGCTTTCTATTAACTGTTTGTCTCTTTGGTATCAAAAGACACAATGATCACCCGTCGCAAATATAAGCCGATATTGATAAGGGACTGTCCGGTTACTTTGAGGATAAACCTATTTATTGGAGTGGAGGTAATGCGCCATTATGTTTTTGCGTTTTGCCACTACTTTGCCATCCTATTTGGTAATGTAGAGGATCATTCTTCAGTCCGTACACAATACAGTTTTCCTTAGATACCATTTTCTAAGCGTACATTTACGTAATCATATACAAATGACCTCAATCTGGCTGTTTTTTTATGTTTGTGATCTCCTTAGGTGACCTAGTTTGGGACCATGATTGTTTTGGCATCTTTCTAGATGCTGTAATCAGAAAAAACACCTTGATTTATATTTTAAAACATTTATTTTAAATGAGTGAAACAAAGACAACTTAATGATTGTTTTGGCATCTTTCTAGATCCTGTAATCAGTAAAAACACCTTGATTTACATTTTAAAACATTTATTTTAAATGAGTGAAACAAAGAACAAATAAATTGACATCGATATGAGTTACAATTATTTATGTACTTAATTCGTCCACTTTAGACCCGGTGCCTTTGCAAACCAACCTTAATTCAGAAAATTAGGCTTTGATTGGTCTCAGAATATCTAACATGATTTTCTGAGAAAAAAAAACAATTATTGGTTCTGCTGCCATTGGGTATTGGCCCAACAAAAACAATTTTTGCTCACTTATGCAAAAATATACTGGATACGAATACGAAGGATATACTAAAGTGACCACTTGCAACATGAAGATTTTTCCACGATTTCGAAGCTTTCCCAAAGTAAAGGTTGTTCGTACTGACGTGTAAACCCCCCTATTTTCTGATGTATACGGAGATTTTGTTACACCCCGTTGAAACTAAAGTTGACAGACTCGTTGGTGGAGCCATTAAGGCGCTATGCTACCAAAACAGAGGTTGTGGGTTCGATTCCCACTGAGGGCCTCCGTACATTTGTACAAATGGCCTCTGTCTAGTTGTATTTTCATGTTTGTGACGTCTTTGCCTGGTTACCATAGCACAGGATATCCTAGTTTGGGACCAGGTCAAGTGATTGTATTATTACTAATTGACAAGCTTTTACACAAGCGTCGCCCCTATATTGAGTGTGATAAAAAAATCAGCCTCCATGCCATATATTTTTTACGCCAATCTTTTAATTAAATACTCAAAGATTATCACTTTTATTTCAACATGTGCATATATCAAAAAGACGATGCATTGCATTATTATTTAGGTATCCTGTGTATCCTGTATATAACTATCCTAGGTATCCTGTGTTAGTATCGGATATTACGTAATCTTTGAAAATACTTACAAGTTAAGTCCACGCCTGACTGCAGCAGCAATATATTTTCCGATACACTTTATGAATCCTAGTTGTGAAATTTCAAATTTTCACAAATAACTTTCTCGGGGCAGAATGTGCTTAAGCGCTCGTGAGGACGGGCGTGATAATAAGGCGGGCGCCCGCCCGCCCTAGCCTTTATACGCTGTCGATAACACTCGGCGAGATCAAACCTATAACCAACGGAACAATAATAGAGAGCTTATTACTTGACTCTCTGGGCAACACTCGAGGCTACTTAACGCTGATGTTATTACAATTTGTCGCAATAGGCACTTCCGATCCAATACTCCAGCCCACATTCTAGCCCGGCCTTCCTCAAGGCGCCCCACTTTGATCTTCTCTCGGCCATCCTTGTACCGTCGCTATCTGAAACCTGCCTCAGATCATTGGTCCAGTGAACTGGACTTATTGCCTTGGAATGAAAAGAGGTCGTAGAAGAAAAGAGAACCCTCCGGTCGACTTTGTTCACTTCCTAACTTGACCACTTCCTAACGTTACCACTGAAAGCCCTTTGTTCACAAATACGGATTAACTTAGTTCAGCATAAGTTTTTGGTACTGGGATTAAGTTTACTATAGAAAATATTTATAAATTTTATTGAAAATTAGATTAAAATAAAATAGGTTATTGAAGAAGAAGAAGAAGAAGAAAGACATTTATTATACCAACAAGATACATCACAGAAACAAAATAAGCACATAAGTAACATAATATACACAACAACAGAAAGAAAACTGAATACACAACAGACAAAACGAATAAATAAAACAGGACCATAGATTTAGCCTGTGGTGTATCTACGTTGCCACAAAAGGCAGCTGACTCAGCGTTGTGCTGAGGAAGTGATTCCATATACATATACATAAACATAAGGTTTTTAGACTAATCTAAACCATGTTATTGTAAAAACCATTATTTCAAAATTTAAATTTTTGTGTGTGTACGACTCTATGATTTAAAAAAACCTATTTAGAGGCTTAAAATTTCACCCATGCCGGGACTTGAACCCGCGACCTCTGGCTAACCGTGCCAGCGCTCTCCCAACTGAGCTAATGGGCAAGTGTAGGCATCGGCGAATTTTCCAGCCTCTTTACAAACTTCTTCTTTTCTTCTCTTTTTTCTTCTTTTTTAACGTCTTAATAGATTTTTAAAATTGTCCTCAGCACGGGTTAGTGCAATAAAAAGAAATGAGTCTATGATTTGTAAAGTTTTTAGTGTCTTATTTATTTTCGTTATTTATTTAACAGAAATCCACAGCAATACAATAACAGTAAATAACTATGTAGGTTAGAAAATTATATTGTACTTATTTTAATTAATACTAAAAATTTATACTTTTCTATTGAATCTAGGTAGGTACATAAAGATCATTCTCGGCCATCCAACGGCAGAAAAAAGTGACGTACCCTAGGTGAGGCCCATGCCCAGCAGTGAACGAATACGAGCTTATTGATTCCTTGAGGAGTAAACAATTTTTTTTTTCTGTTGAAGTTAGGTATTTCTAAATGTAAGTGAAAAACAAAAATGCGAAAGAATTACTGCGAAGAGTGTCTCCTGTAAAATTTTATAAAAGTCACGTTCGCGGTTTTGGGTGTCGAACGATGGGTGCTAAGATATCGTAGCAATGCTAAGAATGGCTACGACGGTGCTACGAAAATGTATACTACGCCGCGTAGCAAGAAGCGTATAAACGGATTATGTAGCGGTACGAAGTTCGCCGGGACAGCTAGTTTAACATAAAAGAGAATTTTTTTTTCACTATAATTGAAGGGGTCCAAGAATTTATTATCCTTGGTTTGGTAACATAGTGATCATATTGACTTTAGTTTTCTTTGGGATAGAAGGGATGATATTGGAATGCATTACGGCATTTTTGTCAAGCTTCACCTCAAAAATACGCTTAGCCACCTACGCATTACTTTGTACACAAGATGCCTTGGTTGCTAAATGTTTAACACATTGCGTGGGGTTAGTTGAAACGTCATTAAAAATACATATTTTATCCGGTCGACAAGAGGTTGACTATCAATTCTATTGAACGTCAACGAAGGACAGATTTGGGTTGCCTACATTTAATAATATACACAACAAACTCTTGTGTAAGTATAGGGATTAATTTAAAGCTATAAAGCCCTGCTATCAACTTATATGAAGCGATTCAATGTTACCGTGGGAAAGACATGTTTGCGGGAGTACTACTTGTTGTGCTAGATTGTCGCAATCTAAGGATTATAGTATCGGTAATATTCCTATCAATTTCGCTTTGGAAACTAAACGATGAGAAAGAAAATATTCCATTGGCCAACAATTATTTTGGTCAGCAGAATAAACAAGTGAGCAGCAACACGTGGTCAGCTGTTAAATCAAATACGGTCAGCAAATATATTTTGGTCCGTCTAATATTTATTACTTTTGGTCAGCAGAAAAAATAAGTGAACAGCAACACGCGGTGAGCTAATAAATCAAATACAGTCAGCAAATAAATGGATTTTGGTCGGCAAGTCGGTCGGTTGGTGCTCCTGGCAGCTCAAATGTATTTTATAGCCGTCCAAAACGGTATTTTTTTGCTGATCGTTTAAAGTACAGGTACCCTACATCTTTCATACCGCATGAATATATGAATTTAAATCCTTGGCGGTGCTCTTTCTTAATTCCTCTGAGATCGCTCGTGACTTCACTGCCAAGTTGTTTAGTTACGAACAACATCATGAAATAGGTACTCAAGAGCTATCTCAGAAGTAAGACCGCTTTAGCCGCTAGTTGTACAGGATGTAAAGGCAAACGGCAAGAACCTAACGGGACGAGCAGAACTTAAGCTCTAGCTGTTCCAATACCGATTTCCCGATAAGGATAAGCAGCCGTATATAAAAAAGTACTCTGTGATAGCAGTGTCATTATAATCGCCACTATGAGGTCAAGAGGTCCAGTAGGCGGCGTGGGTAAGCTTGGCTGCTAATGTAGTGCCCGTGTCCGCCCGCGGGGGGCTGATCGCAAATCATTTCGGCCACTTAACCGCCCTTGCAGACATAAACGCGCTGTTAAAAGCGTGACTGAGGGTACATTGCACCCGACCTAAAAGTTGTACAAACTGATATCAAATATTTTCGCGGATGCTGGCATGGTGGTAAGATACGGTCGAAGTAAAATAACATTTTTTTCATTTTTTAACATTTTTCTGTCAGTGGAGTAGATCACCTATCCACACAATGATCACTAGCAAACTCATGGCAAGGGAAGACCAAGGCCAGACTGCGTTCTTACGACCGGAGGCGCCTATTTAACTTGGCCTTCTTACAACCAGGAGACACATCCTTATTAAGGCTGTTGTTACGTCGAGCATGCTGTCTCGCTCGGACAACATAACATTTTTAGTGATTATAATAAAATGAGTACACTTTTGATACAAATGTGGTCTGAGGGTTTGTTGGATAATAAAATTGCGGACATTCAAGACATATTTTTATTATCTAGTTTTTGATTAAGAAAATTTGATTCCAAATTAATAATTTTGGAAACAAATTTTCTTTATTAAAAACTCCTGATAAGAAAACAAAAATGGGTTTAAAATGTACGTAATATAATTTATCTATTAAACCCTCAGACCACATTTATCAAAAGTAGGTAGGTACTCATTTTACAATCTACAATCACCGAAAATGTTATATCGTGCGAGCGAGACAGCGTGCTCGACGGAACAGCAGCCTTAATAAGGAAAGACTGCTGATCATCATCATCATTGTGGACCTTACCACTAACCTCTTAATGTTTTGTTTCGTAATATTGTGGATGTAAGAAAAACATTTTCCGATTTAGGATTCGGTTTGAGAAATATGACGCAATTTTTGTTAGAGTAGGGCGTATCCCCTTCCATCTCCTGAATAAAGGGTCAATTGTAGAAACGTGAAAATTTTCAGGTCAGTAGCACATATAATTATTTGGCGCATTTTTTTGAAATGTTTTTCAAGTTTGTACTAACAACCGTTTACCAGGGAGAGGGGAGCACGCCCCACTCTAAAAAAAAATCGCTTTAAATCTTAATATTTCGCTATCTCCTAAATCTAAAAATGCTTATCCTTCACCACAATATTTTCAAACGACCGATTCAACGATACCCCGGGTTAGATGGTAAAAAAATATCCCTTACGTGGGATGTACACCAAAGATTTTTAGTTATGATTCTATTTAACCGTTTTGTCGGCGTGATTAGTATATAAATACATCTATGCCAATTCGCAGCTTTCTAGTACTAATTTCCGAGCTTAGCCGTGGATAGACAATCAGACGGACGGATGGACTTGGCGAAACTATAAGGATTCCTTGTTATCTGCGTAACCCTAAAAAGAATAGAAATTTCACATAATTTCACAAATTTCACATTTTGCTAAAACTGTATTTATTGTCTGTATGTTTTGTACTGAGATGGCATAAAATATAAACTAAAAATAGAGAAGGGTCTTTCAATCAGAATTAGTACTGTTAGAAAAAGCATAATAAAAGGTTTCACTTCTAATTTCTACTTTGTTTTGCCAAGATTGTAGGTACCTACGTGGACGCAATTTTTGCGGCAAGAGCCCCGCGCTATCCTTTGTAATATGACCGCACTTAAACTAGTGCCATCGTGTAAAGGCAGCAATTCAGTTTTTTTATTGTTGTCAACATTGTCAAGCTGCTGGCAATATCCTCGCGAATCACAACGCGGCGCGGCGCGAACGCGTTCTGATTCGCCCGCTCGTTCGCAGAGTTGCCACCTTAGTGGTTTTCCCACCAGAAGTGGTGCTTCTTCAAGGCTTCTGGTGATATATTTTTTATTATATTAGGGCCCTTAGGGGTTAAAGTACGAAATTGCCGTTTTATTGCAATAGGTTCTTTGAATTGACATAGAATCTTTATGGTTTGAGGTTTTCAAATGAAACTTTTTTCAAATGGTTTCTATGATGTTCTTTTTTTAAAAATTGTGAAACATTTGAATATCGACATTCAATTGTTTTTGTTATTCAATTTAGACAAGAAAGATGGATACTGCGAAAATTCGAGTGATTTTTGAATACGAGTTCCGACGCGGAACTAACGCGGCAGAAACAGCCCGCAATATCAATGCATTTCATAATATTCTATGCTTACTCTATGACCGGGGAACCCCCAGGCGCACTTATAAGTTGATGTTTTCTTTTTAGTTGACATTCTATGTCCCGCCTGACTTTGAACTGTTGTGTTGTTTAAAGAGCTTAAAGTTTGATGGAGTTATTTTTGTAACAGTAACACTGTTAGTGACTATCAAACTTTTAGTCCTTTCAACAACACAACACTCACAGTTCAATGTCAGACGGGACGTAGAATGTCAGCTATAATTCACGTAATTGATTTACTTTGATAATACGTAACATCATATAACTAATAATAACTACAACATACCACTATTTATAAATATAGTTCGTATTTAATTTAAACTAGGTTTTCTTTAGTCTGAGATTTTTAGCGGAATTTGGTGTTTTTTTTTTAATCCATATATAACAATGCATTTAGGAATATGTTTGGACTGCCACAATACTGTAGTGCTTCGGGAATGTTCGCCGAAGCCCGTGTTGACGGATTTGTCGCCATCATACGGAAACGGGTGGCTTCCATGCTGACTAGAGCTTGCGGCAGTCCAAACAGCATCCCCAAAGCACTAGGCAATAAAGCTGATAGCCGCTTTTGGAAGCATCATATAAAGGTGCATTAGTTTAGCTAGTCATTTACTAAGTAGTTACGGATGTTTCATAGGAAATAAATAAATTAATTTAAAAAAATTCTTGTATGAATAAACAATCAATAAGCGCATTAATTGAGTAGGTGCCTATATAAAATCGATGTATACTTAAAATATTGAATCCCGCTTTTTTAGTTAAAAATTCGCGTTTTGCAAGCACTTGTACCGCATTTTAAACCTCCCCACCTGGCAACACTTTACCGACCAGTTCTGTGGAAAAAAAATGGCGGTTGCAAACTAAAAAATAGTGGTGATTGAGTGAATTCGTGTAATTTTCCAAGAAATACCTGAGTAATGTAAGAAAAAATATTCTGTATAAATTCATCATCAACACGTTGACACCCACGGCTTGGTAAAGGCGTCTTCATTTCATGCTCGCGCCACTTAATGCTGTGACATACCTACGCAACCACTTTGCCGGCTACTTTGGTATATCTTACTCGGCCCCGTTTCATAAAACGACAATTAGTAATAAATTTCAATGTTTTGTGTACAATAAAGTAATAATATATCTAAATAGTCAGTATTTCTCGCCCAGTCTGCGTTAAGGTTAGGTTGGGCGGAAGTTACTGACATTATAAGTTTATCTACATTCTATTAATGTTGCTTTTTGAAACGTGATCTTCCGACTGATCGTTTCCCCTGTCGAGCTCGCCATTCCGTGGTTGCCTTCGTCCACTTAGTGCCCTGCCCACTTCCACAGTCATTGGCCTTTCCCAATGTTTGCCTTTTTACAGCATTAGGTGCTTAGTTTACTTGGCTTATGCCCAGCATGGCACGCTCTATAGTCTATAGCTCTCTTTGCAAGATCATGGAATAACTAACAAACAGCAATCTGATAGACACACCAACTGAAACTCCAATTATTGCAGGGCACGCAACAAATCACCATCAGCTGTTTCGGCAGAAAAGGAGAAAAAGAAAGTCAAAGACAAGAAGAAGAAGGATGTGTCTAAGGGCAACTCTAGCAGCAGCTCCAGTGGCAGGTATGCTCATTATGTAATTTATTTTGTTTACAACTGTCAAGGTTATGTACGTAGAAGATTATTTGGATTGACAATTTATGTAGATAAATCATAATTATTATTTTGATGCTTGTGGGGTTCAGTTTAAAAAATCATTTTTGCAAATTTTTTCATTAACCATAACTTTATGAGATAGAGATAATTTGTTTACTAATAGCTTCCAGTGATAAAAATACTAACTCAATGTTGACACAACTGTTGAGGCTATGTATGTGGCAGGTTATTTTGGTAAGTTTAGTTTTAGAGCTCATGTAGAAGTTTCTTCATACTCTATCCAATGTTTCATAAAGGTCTTAACATGCACTTTCTATAATAACATACTGTAATCAATTCACTACTACACAATTCACTCCATTAAAATATGTGTATATTACAGTTCTTCAGGCAGCAGTTCCTCTCGGTCATCATCACGATCGTCCTCAAGCAGCTCCGGAAGCTCTTCTCGTTCCTCCTCCTCCTCGAGCTCCTCCTCCAGCAGCAGCAGCAATGACGAGCGCTCCAAGGCCAAGAAAAAGTAAGTTTGGTTTTTGTTGGGAAGTGGGCAATTTCTGGTTTCACCATTATAAGGTGTGTACCCTACCCTGCTGCACTCAGGAGGACCTAATGATTGCAAGTGATGATAATGCTGTCAGCGTCGCAGATTCCTGGGTCGCTACTGTTTAATAAAGACAATAAAATTTATTTGCTATTGACACATGAAGAAGAAAGTGTGTAAATTAAAAAGGCCAAAGCTTTTTAGTATCAGACAATGCATTTCTGAATTATGGGGCATGAAGAATTTAAGAAGTACCATGGCCCAAATATATGGCTAAAGACAGAATTTGCAGGTCTATTCTAACTATGATAAGGGTCTTGTGTTCTACGGTAGGTCTAGGTTAAAGCTTATTTTGTTTATTGTTCAGATGAATATAATTTCTTTTATAGAATAGTTTATTAATACGCTATCACCTTAAGCTAATGCTTGTATGTAACTTTGTGCCTTGTAAACTGGTAACCAAGCCTGATTTTAAAAGAGTTCTCTGAGGGAGCACTAATTATTGTCTCTCGTAGATATTCTATGCAGTCACTACATACATATAGTGCTGAGAGTTCCTAACAAATTAATTATTGGCCTCTTTCAGAACTTCCCCAAACAAGAGTCCCTTAAAAGACCGTCGCGAACCCGACAGAGATCGCGAGAAGAACCGGGACAGATCTCCTCTCGACAAGAAAAAGCCATTGGCCCCAGCAGCCAATGAGAAAGCAAAGAGCCGGGAGAAACACGATAGGTAATTTTTTCTATTACTTACCAGCTGTCTCAGTCACTGAGGATCTATACTTAGTTAATCCTAAACCTGCATCTCAGTCTTATCCCATTTAACGAAAGAAAAAAAGTGACGAAAAATATTGTAAATATGGTAGTTTGAAGACTGCCTCCCAAGTTGATACTTTGAAATGTCTCGCGAATAGTTGAATAAAAATGTTTTAATTTTTTAATAAAAAAATCTCCCATGGCAGGTCTCCCGGCCGCAAGAAGCGCGAGCGCTCGCCGGCGCCGCGACCCACGCGCATCCACATCGGCCGCCTCACGCTCAACGTGACCCGCGACCACATCCAGGAGATCTTCGCCACCTACGGCACCGTGAAGACCGTGGAGTTTCCCACTGACCGGCTGCACCCGCACAATGGCAGGGGGTATGCCTATGTGGAGTTCAGCAACCCGGACGAGGCAGAGAATGCCATGAAGCATATGGATGGAGGTATGTGGAGTTGGTAGTTGATTCTACTTGAGCCCTGGGAAAGAAATGGTATTGGATATTGTTATTAGTTGCCTTACTTATAACTGGGCACATAAGTGGAATCTATTGATGTGATAAAAAAATCATATCAATTTCAGTTATTTGGATATTTCTCTGCAACACTTTTCGTAAAATAAAGTACCTGCACCAAATTAGAAACTGCTCTATATATTTCATACTCCAATGCTTATTAAACAAATAAACTCCTAGTCTTAAAACACTCTTCAGAGGCAGATTAAATAGACTGTGGTCAATTAAAAGATGCACCCACAGATTATTTAAACTGCCTTGGAGGAGTACTTTAGACAAATTGTGTTTATAATATAATAAATTTTACAGAACACAAATAAATAAGACCGCCAATCTGTCATCCAGCACACTTTCTGAAAATTAATGATCAGACTGTGTACAATGTGTAATGGAAATGACCCAAAACCTGGAAACTATTTCTTCAGTTCCATCTATAAGTTAAACCACTCCAATATGCCAAACTTGGAAAACTATATTTTTTTCTACTAAACCACTTTCAATAACATAATTTATGTATGTTGTGCTTGAAGCAGTTACATTATTTCAATATTTAGTTGTATAAAAGGTGCATTTCTGACTGTGCCTCTGTATTGCAGGCCAGATCGACGGGCAGGAGATCACGGCGGCGCCGGTGCTAATCCCGACTCGGCCGCGGCGGCCCTCCCCGCGCCCGCTCCCGCGCCACCCGCCGCCCCGACGCCACTCGCCGCCCAGGTGAGCCACTTTGCGTAACCAACCTTTAGAGGCTCTATGCAGTGACACTAAGGACCGGACGGAAAAGAACGGAGGAGTGCGAGTAGCCCACCGAGGGTTCTGTACAAATTTGTTGGTACTTACATATTATAGGCTCAGGAATGGAGTCTCACAGTATATTAGAGCTTTTCCCAAAGCTTTTCGGGAAAAGCAATTTTTTTATGATTTAATTATAAATGAATAGTTTTAAAATTTTTTCCCATACTTGTAGTATAAGACGACATTACTTGCAAAATTTCATACTTCTAGGTCAACAGTAAGTACTCTATAAATTTTGATTCCTTCGAGTGTCGAAATATACGTTTTTTGCGGCATAAACGGCCGTATCGTAAAGGTAACTTTTTTTACGTTAACTTAGATGTTTGATTTTTTCATAGCTTCAGGAGACTGTAGACCTGAGTATGTTTTAATTTCAACTCGATACCTGAGTTCCCGAGATAAAAGGTCTTTACATACCGACAAAAAAGTGATTTGGGTACGGAACCCAAAAAAAACATCTCTACCATACCAAGAACCTAGGCCACAGACCTGGGAATGGACCTTTCCATTGGTGGTGCTAGTGTTACTGCATGGATACCCTTAACCCCACTCTACTTATCTGAAGTAGAGATTGGGCCTTATCACAATGACAATGAAATTTTATTGGCATCCTTAAGGTAACTGAGCTATATCATAAATGTGTATGTATTGTCGCCGCAGGTACCGGCGCCGCAGCCCGCCGCGCCGCCGTTCGCCGCCGCCGCCGCCGCCGCGCCGCCGCCGCTCGCGCTCGCGCTCCCCGCGCCCCGCGCGCCGCCGCCGCTCCAGGTCCTCCTCTTCCTCCTCCCGGTAGTCCTCCTATCCCCCTCTCTCCCGTCACCCCACACCGGCACTCTGCTAGCAAAGGCGACGTGCACATGAATTGATTTTACTTGACGACGACTAACCTAACCTAACATTGCCTTACGCGATACGCACGGAAATTGATTTACACCTACTTGACTGTCCTTGGGATATCATGACTAGAGCACAGAACATGCTGTGGTTGCATAGATAGATAAACATCAGCAGGCAAAGTATTTAATTGGAATATGAGTTGAGTGTGCAGTATTTTGTTAATTTTTCTTATTATACTCCTGCCTGCCTATTTTGAGGTGCTGATACAGTTGTATCTTAGTATAACGCCTGACAAATAACTTGACCACATGACTTTGACTATGCATAGTTGTATTTCGGATCTCATTGGCGAAGACTGTAGGATGTGACAGGTCAAATTAATGAATAATGAAACTGGAAGTTTTTGTCAAGTTATGTGCCAAGTATTTTACTCTTGTTGTTTAGACATTTGGCTGATCCATTCTTTTGTTTAAGCTTCAAAAGTGGATATTACTGTAAGTACACATCATTTAAAATCTAGATGTGGGAGCTAACAGCATTACCAATTCATGTGCACTGCCTATCTCCTATAATATGCTAATGCATTCCGCAGATGATTCCCAAAGGTAAGTAAAGATCCCTTATGAATTTTGTATAGCGGGAGTTGTGGTAAGTCAAGTGATTCCAGAATGAGCTACGGAAACAAACATTCTTCAAATCATAATACACCATTTTTCAAGTAAAGTCAGTAGCTTGGCAAGAGTGAGTGGAAGTGAATTTATGTGACTTAAGTGGAATTGTGGTGTTGTGGATGCCAATTTATTATGGATATTGTAAAATGTAAGAGACATTTGACTACTGTTAATAAATTTTGACTTACTAATTTTGTTTTCTTTGTTTCCCAGATCTCCTAAACCAACCCTTCCATCCCCCAAGAGACCTATACCAAGTAAACTTCAATGCTGATTAGGCTTAACCTTAAGTGCCACAATATATTATGTAAAGCCTCAAATAAAATAAAACACTGATTTTGATTTTATATTCATTGTAACTAGAATCTCATTACATTAATGAAGATAAAGCTAATTGATAGCAGTGTTAATAATTTTACAATAAGATTGAAAATCAGAGACTAGAACTTTTCCTTTGTACAACAAATCTGGGTCTAGCAGAGGCAAGTCTGATATTGTTCTGAAAGAAAGAAAAAGTATATGGTTTTAGTAAGCCTGTTTTGTAGTTGAAACCACAAACATGAATGTAGCTAACGCGATTTGTACGAAACTACCTACTATGACGGAAAGTGGAGGGAAATATCCTCTTTTTTGGGTGCAAGGACCTTTGTTGTGGAGCAACAGTACATAGGTACCACACTAATTTGAGAACTCAAAACAGATCAAATTGGTGTTGGACTAAAAGTTTATTTAAACTTTTCATGCTAGTTATACCGTAATTACAGGAATGGCTAAAAATCTGAATCTGCGATTGCAGCAGATTAGGAGATAATTGCAATTTCTATTATTCATTCAGTAGGAAAAATAACTTACGGGTAGTGAATATTCATGTTCTTGGGGCCCCGTACTGGGTTCCATGCTGAGACTGGGGCCCTGTTTGCCAGCATCAGTCCAGCGGTGGCGACGTAAAGGCCATATTCTTGACACAGACGCTCCTGAGGTATAGAAACAATTTCGTTCTCTAAAAAAATTTAATGTTGGAGATTTATCAGGCATAAATGGATTCGGATGAAGCCCTGTAGGTCAATTTGCTTATTGAATTTTATCGCATATTTTCTAGTAGGTCAAATAGGATACTGCTATGCTATGGTAACCAAACAAAGACATCACAAACATGGAAAAACACTCAGACGAGAGGCATCGTCTGACGGGAGCCAAATCCACGTCCCATGCATTGTCGTGTTACCGCTAAACCAACGAGGAAGTATAATAATATCACAACTTACTCTCCACTCGGCGAGCATGAGATCAGCATCACTAAGCGCGCATGCAGCCATTTGCGCGTGATCGATGCACGAGAAGTGAGACAGGTAGTTTTCTTCAAGGAAGCTGACAAAGGAACTGGGCTGCGAGGTGAATTGCTCTATGACGTCGGTGGGGGTGTGACTCAGCTTCTCCTTGTCGCCTTCCATTATCACTGTAATGGGTAGGTGTATGGTGTAATCTGACGAAAATTGTTTGGCAGAAAATATATCTGTTTTCTGTAATAAATACATACATATTAATGCATGAACTCATAATGCATTTATTTGTGGATTATATTTATAATCCAATATGGCATATAAAGGTTTCTTGTAGAGTTCATTACTTGGTCAAGTATTTTTGATTTTTTAATATTTGAGCTAACAATGTGGCTAATCGACATCCACTCCACGGCTAGCTCTTTTTGCATATGGCATAAGAGTGAATGCAAAAAGGGGTAGCCACTCACTTTGCAGTGATTTAGTTTAGTTTGTCAATGGATATTCCAGACAATCTTGCTAAATTATATTCTAATGGCTTACTTTTAGGATTTAAAACTCTTCCCACACCATGCAAAATGCTAACAGTCTGGTCTTTTCCTATAGATGAGAATTTCGTTGACAACTGCTTTTTCTTTTTTACGGTTTTACTTTTGCTCTTATCCTTTTCCATGAACTTGCTTGTTGCTAGTGTTTGATTTGAGCCTGAAAAAAACACAAAAAGTCAAGATGTTTAAAAGATGTGTTGTGGTCAGCAATCTATTGTGGTAGTTTTCTGATAGGTTCCTTACCTTTCAAAGAAGCAAAATGTAAGTTCAAAACGGCTGATCGGACATCACCAGCAGAAGAATTTACTACACACTCTATGAGATCAGCAGATGGGGAATTGTAAGCTGAGCTGTATTTTTTACTCATTATTTCTGCTACTCTCTTGAGTGCTGCCTTTAAGCCTGTTGCTGTTACACTGTTAAATCTGTAATAAATTATTAAATCAAAATCGAAAAGTTTGCAGTATGGTGGCATTATGTGCTAAACAGAAAGAATATATTTGAGTTATGGTGTCCTCACACTAGATTAAGACTGTGTTGTAGGCTATTAAAAAATAAAACAGAAAATTTTATCTTGCTTTGCTATTATAACTATTATAATTCTCATATCATATCATGCATGCAACGACTAATTAATGTTGAGGAAGCGAAAGTGATCTGTCAGGATCGTTGCAAGTGGCAGTTCCTGGACTTTGCCTATCCCTCTGGGATACAGCCATGAGTATACATGTGTATATATGTCTCATATCTATTTTGAATTATAAAGAAAGTCACTTACGAAATATGTTGTATTTGGAATTGATCCTTCAAGTGTGGTGTGAACAGATTCATTGAAGTGTTTTTATTATCAGAGTGAGATTCTGAACAGATGAAAACTATTGGTGATTTGGCTCTCCTTTTATATTGGCTGCAAATTTAATACATACATTTGTTACAATACACCTTTAAACTTCTTTTATTAAAAAAAAGCAGTCATTTTTAATAAAATATTTATAATAATTTTTACTTACTCTAACACCTCTGTAAATTCTGATGGTGTCCTCATAAAAGTATGAGGGAAATCTTCAACTAGAACTATTTTGTTGCTATTATTGTCTAACAATGATGTGAAATTTGCTGCATTTATGATGAAATCTAAGAACTTGGTTGATTGTCTCTCTTTGAATTCATAGTCACCTTGAACAAAATGTTAACTCAATAATTTAAAATAGATATAGCATGTGAGTGAACTATCTTTACTTCGACATAAAAGCCAAAACTTTAAAGATACATAATTAAGCAAGTTTCGCACCATATTCTGTAGGAATTTCAATGTCTACAGGAGTGACCCACTCCTGAAGCTTGAAATCATGTTTAGCTGCAAGAGTTTGAACAGTAATTGTTTTGCCACAACCCACTGGTCCAGTGAGTAACAAGATTTCGGCTCTGTTAGTTTCAGTCATTAGCCTCATCCAGTGTTCCACCTCTTGGACTTTTTTTGCGTTCACTGATAGTTCCTCAACAGTGACGGGATCAAAGTTTTTCATCCAATTTTTGTCAAAAACATCAACCTGAGGTTTGGAGCCCGATTTTTGTGGGCTGGATGGATCCTGAAACATTTTTGCAAGTCAAGGATAAATTCAAAACAAGTATAGTTTAATTGTATACCGATTATTACAGATTTGTCATTGTACCCACACTAGGCTAGACTTGTGTTGTGGGCAACAGTATGTATTAAGGTGGCCCCTCAAGGAGCAATTCCCATACATAGTTTGTTTTAATTCACAAATGGCATGCCGGATCTCAATGAAACTATAACAATAAGTTTAGAAGACATAGATCGAGGTCTGATCATGCTTATAATTGGAAATAAACTTATTAAAAAGAAATTGAGAAGTCTTATGAGGCCATAATTTCTTTTTTATTCTGTTATTCTCAGTTGTTATCTCATGATTATGAGATTACAACTGAGAATAACTCATGCAAACCTTGATTTGTGTCCTCAACATATTTTGTAGTATTTTTAGGTTTAGCTTTATGTACTTATTATGTATCATCATCAGCCATTTGACGCCCACTGCAGGACATAGGCCTCCCATGAGGGGGTTTTGCCATAATCACCAGGCGAGTTGAAGACACTGCTGCCCGTTTCCTGGTACTTATTATGTATATGTAGGTTAATTCAATTTTACCTTATAAGTATATTTATTGCATTTCTACTTTTTCCCCTTTTTATTTGCTCGCCTACCAATTTTTTTTTCACGGTAGAAAATGCTTATGGCATAAGTCTGCTGTATTTTACACAAGTTTAAGTGCAATAATATAGTAATAATATTGAGATTGAGGATGTTTGTGAATTAAAACCAAACTGCTTGTATGGGAATTGTTCCTTGAGAGGCTGCCTTAAATGTTAAATATCATCTTGGTATGCAAGTTGCATCATCGGTTTCCGGTAGTTCTCAGTTTATTCAAGTTGACAGCAAAAACATAATGTCTGAGGGTCTAAGATATCACAGCAGTTGTTGGTTACTTACTGTTTTTGTTGGGGTAGCTTCTCTTTCGCTACTTTTCTTTATAGGAGGGTCATTATCGAAATCTGAGAGCGGGTTGAACCACTGTTTTATCTGCGTATTGACAAAAACATGTCACAATAATGTTTACAATTTTTTCACTGGAATAAAGGAATAAGACGCACCTTTCCTGTCTTCATTTTTCGCCACACTTAGTTATAAATCCGAATAAACGAAGATACCTACATTAGTTTATCTTAGCTGGCAAAACAAGTTTGTACAGATGAAAGGCGTTGGTATAAATAAAGCAAGGATATAAATAAAGTTTATCAAAATGTCACATTTTTTTTAAAGGTTTAATTAACGGCTCTGGATACTAGTCCATTTGAGGCTCAAAATGTCACACAAGAAAGAGCACAGACTTAAGTCTGTATTTTTTATACCTAGTCTGTAGTGATATGGTTTTCGAAGATCGATGTAAGGCATAGGCAGACTTACTATACTCTATGGGCATAGAATATTAATCAACAAGAAACAAAAACTTTCAGTGTTTTAAATTAAAAATTATTTTAATTTTATTCACATTACTTAGCGTCTATAATCATTCAGGAAATAACAAACTAATGTATAAATATATTTGTTTCGGCCATGTTACCGTATTCACTTCTTGCTTGTATGGCATTACTTCCCAACGTGTTCCCAACATTCTTCATAAACTCTCTAGCTTATGTTACCCAAGTTACGTAAAATTTGGGAATTTTTTTATATTTTGATTTAGATATAAGCGCAATTCGTGTGGTTTTCCTCTGAATGCTATAATTATTCAGCAGGTATGTTAAACTTAAAATGCTCGACTACTAGACATCACTATCTCATCGTACGAGTTCACTAAACAAATTATTTTGTTTTTTACAGTAAACCATGCAGGCCATCAAAGCACTGTGCAATAAGACCCCATCGACCGTTCTTTCTCTTGTAAAGAAGGGAGCATTCACTCCTGGTGTCGATCAAATCCGTAATTTACCTCATTTGCCGGCGCCCAACCCGACCGAAAAGCGTCCCTATTCACCATTTCAAGATGCTTCCAACATGGCAGAATATGCTGTGGCAAGGTTGGATGATCTGCTCAACTGGGGTAGAAAAGGCTCCATTTGGCCCATGACTTTTGGTTTGGCCTGCTGTGCTGTAGAGATGATGCACATTGCTGCTCCCCGTTATGATATGGACAGGTAAGATGCTATCACAAAACATTGAATAAAAAGCATAATGTACCTAAATATTTTTGTTTCATATGAAATACATTGCACTACTGACAATTTAAAATCAATCCTACATATCCAATATCTCTTTAATACCCAAACTATCAAGCAAAAAGACATTGCTGTTGAGTTAACATTATTAGGTATACCAACATTATGAGCCAGGGACATGATAGCACAACAATACAATTTTAAAAACCCATTTAGAGGCTAAAAATTCCACCCATGCCGGGACTTGAACCCGCAACCTCTGGTTCACAGTGCCAGCGCTCTCCCAACTGAGCTAATGGGCAAGTGCAAGCATCGATGAAATTTTGAGCCTCTTTATGAACTTCTCTATATTACGTACAGGCAGCGGCATCTGGCTGAAGCAATTTCGATCACTTGCAGCCCCGAGTAACCCACTTTGCAGTTAGTTTTGCCCATTCGCTCAGTTGGGAGAGTGCTGGCATGGTGAGCCAGAGGTCACGGGTTCAAGTCCTGGCATGGGTGGATTTTTTAGCCTCTACATGGGTTTTTAAAATTGTCCTCAACACGGGTTAGTGCAAAATAAAGAATATAACAACAATACAAACTAAATAATCCTTAACTTCTTGGAGCTCTGGTGGCACAATAAGTTTTTTTTCTATTCTAAAAACTTGGAAAGGTTAAATACCTATAGGGTTAGAGACTATTGCTACAAAACGAGTACAAAAAAAAGCAGAGCCTTATCAGGTAATCTCTGTAAGTTTAAGGATTATTTTAGGCTAAAATTTGAGCATTGGGGACAAGAAGCAATAGTTATTCCTCGTGGTCCCATTAATGGGACATAATAATTGGACCATAAGAAAACACAAGTTGTTATGTTGAAAGTCATTTTATACACATATCTTTTCTTTTAGATATGGAGTGGTGTTCCGTGCATCTCCTCGTCAGTCCGATGTAATGATAGTTGCTGGAACCCTAACCAATAAGATGGCTCCTGCATTGCGGAAAGTTTACGATCAAATGCCCGATCCTCGATGGGTCATCTCCATGGGCAGCTGTGCTAACGGTGGTGGTTACTACCATTATTCATACTCCGTTGTCAGGTGAGTTGGAGTTTTATTATTGTAACTTGATAGTAGGTGAGGAATATCAGTTATCAAAACACAAAAATCTCTAGTTTCTTGAAATGTTAGTTAGAACTAGTGACTTGAAACTAATTATTCCGTTACGTGCCACATACCGCTAGTTATTAAATGGTTATGTGAAATAACACACATGCATACTTGATAGCTGATCGAACAAGGTCTTTTTGTATGAAGAATATTCAGAGGTAAGATTTGGTGATTCTATTTTAAATGGCAACTGTTACTGCCTAATGTGTAACCGATGTCTAAGCTCACAATAAATATTCTTGATTCTTGAGGGACTAGAATATGGGGCCGCTGAATTAAATCCTCAAATTAAGTCTGCCTAAATTACATTGTTTAAGTTTAAGCTGATGATTCCGAACCGAATAAATAAATATGACAAATACAGCTAACCAAATTAATTTTTTAAATTGATTAAAAATTGTAGAAGTTCATTTGCTGAGTAAGTTCACAAGCAACTTAACGCAACCTTTCTGGGGTGATGTTTTTATTATGGCACAAGGCTTCACCCGCCGAGCCCCACTTGCAGGGGGCTGCAAGTGGACTCCTCTGTAGCCCAAACCCCTGTTTGTTTCAGAGCCATATTTTTATTTATAAATTTTAGTTTGAGAGTGGAAACCTTTCTTTATTTTCTCAGAGCAATACTGAGAAATAATTTAAGAATTTCCTCTGGAAAGTTTTATTTATTTATTTTAATTCTTTATTGCACTAATTACATTGTAAGTGTACAAGGGCGTGCTTAATGCAAGAAGCATTCTCTTCCAGCAAACCTTTGGTTTTGTTCTTACTTTATCTTTATTTGCTTGATAGCTGTATTTGTAGTTAATTTCCAGTCTCAATTCAGCGGTCCCATATTATTGTACATAATACCCAATTAAAATGTCGCTGTGTTAATGTTGTGGTCATCTCTGAGAATATGGGCTTGATAACCACATGTTGAGGATTTTTTTAATTTAACACCTGTGACCTTGGTAGTGCTGTATATATATATATATATATATATATCTAATCCAAAGCAGTATTTTATTAACAAAGCAATCATATCTTTCAGGGGTTGTGATCGCATTGTCCCTGTTGACATCTATGTCCCAGGATGCCCGCCAACCGCCGAAGCCCTTCTTTACGGAGTCCTGCAGCTACAAAAGAAAGTCAAGAGAATGAGAACAATTCAAGTATGGTACAGGAAGTAAACTTAGCTAAAAACTCAAATCACTACCTATGTAATTATTAGAATATACGAGCAGGCTTCATTTTTGTTAATATAACTGTTAGAGAAGTGAGATGAATCAAATATATTATGTCTATCTTGGCATTACAGCTGTGTATTCTTGAAAAACCTTGATCAATGCCTCTATTGCACAGTGACACAACATTAAATTCTGTCCTGTTTTTACCATCTTTGAAGCCACATGCTTCTTAACAAATTTTCATTTGACATGCTTACCTTGTGATATTGCCCTCCCTCACTGGGACGCCATGGCCACGTCGCCAGCTACGTATCCAAACAATTAGTATTGACATGTATGTATGGCACCTCACGCACTTGGCGACGGTTTGGCAACGTCGCCAATTTGAAAGCGTGGCCACGACGGCGGATCACTTGGGTGGAGACTGGATACTTGGCAGCCTGGCGGCGTCGCCAACAAAATGTATACGAGCAAGTTGCGTCTCACTCACTCGGTAGCCAACGGTCCGCCAAGCAAGACATTCGTTCGACTGACTGACGGGCCTGGCCACTCCAATGGCTACTCCATTTGGCATCCGAAAGTAGCCAGAGGTAGCCATGGCTGCGTAGCCGGCGACGTGGCGATGGCTTCCCGGTGAGGGAGGGCACTTAGATTCTCTGAGTCACCATCAGCCAGTTGGGGACAGTGGGCAGAATCGAGAAACCTTGTCCATTGTACAAAGACTATACCAAAAAAATACACATCCATTAGCTTGATACTTGACAGAGGCTCTGAGAACTGACGGCCGTTGGGGCGAAAACGTTCTGACCTGGCGACCGCATACCGGACGACGCAGTGTGGGCAGGCCCTCCATGAGATGGTGTGACGACCTGGCTTGATGCGGGCGGCATAAGACCGGGAAGCTTGGAAAACCACGAGGGAGGCCTATGTCCTGCAGTGGGCGTCAAATGGCTGATGATGACTCGGGGCTGCAAGTGATGTCAATTACGAGCACTTCGGCCATATGTCGCTGCCTGTACGTAATACAGAGAAGTTTGCGAAGAGCCTCGAAATTTCGCCGATGCCTGCACTTGCCCATTAGCTCAGTTGGGAGAGCGCTGGCACGGTTAGCCAGAGGTCGCGGGTTCAAGTCCCGGCATGTGTGGAATTTTTAGCCTCTAAATAGTTTTTAAAATTATAGACTGCCGTTAATCATCTCTTGAGCCGCGTTTCATGAATACAATTCATTATTTATTTATTCACGCTAAAGCGCTGAAGGAAAACAGCGTTAGAAAACCCGTGGCTTTGCTGGCTCGGCATGTACTGGCTTGCCTTTCATATGGGCTAGGCTAAGCTGTCAGTATGGTATAGGTGCTGGGCAAGCCTACTCCATCTAAAAAACAATGTCCCAGGCACTGCAGCCGAGTGGTCCCTTCACCCATGTGAGTGAGTGAAGGTGCCACAGGACGCTGTATAAATCATCTCATTACGTAGGTCGTAGATGCCCGTTTTTTTATGACGAATCAATTTACATTGCATATGTACTTGATCTGTGTTATGACCGACTACGCTGTGTACATCGAATTCTCATAGTAAACCACAAATTGTGATTCTCCGAAATAGGGCTCTGACATTACAATCTGTCAGCCTGCACTGACATTACATTTCCCTCCGTAATACGCGTAGAAATGGTTAGGGGGTATAAAAAAGATTGCTATTGGTATAAAAATCAAAAGTTTTAATGGTATTTTCTGAATCGCACCAAGCTTTCATTTACTCTTTAGTATACAGACTGATTTTGTATAACTATAATACAATTTTGAATTGCTCACCACAAGAGATCTTCGAAATCAATTTCCAGATTTATCATTTTATTAGCAGAATTCTTAGTCAAAAGGAATTTGTAATTTTGTCTGACTCAGTGTTCCAGTAAAATGTTTCAATGGCACATTATAGTTCAATCATGCATCCATTTATCAATTGGATTTCACAGCATCCATGTTCGATTTGTAAATTTTTATGTCCAAGAAATGGTTGAAATAAAGACAATTTCTTAATTAATGATTTATGAAACACTTAATTCTTTTTTTATACAATATGAACATTATGTTTTGATTATAATTAGATCTATACCTGAGACAGACACTACTTTGAAGTCAGACAAAATGTTTTTCATACAATAATATCACATAATTTTAAATGCATTACATAAAAAGAATATTGAACTGCCATAACTGGAGTTAAGGAGATATTTTAGTTGTTTACTACATCTTAACATAATGAAAGGAGTCTAAATAAATAAATAAATCTACTCCACTGGTACAATCGAAACACCATTGAGATTTTAACGGAAGTGTTAACTCCCGATACAATAATAATTTATGGGATTTTCCTTTGTATGTCGTTAAATAAACCAATTCTATATTTTAAACACTAATTTACACACTAATATTTACATTATATTTATAGGTATATATAAATATGTATATATCGATAGCGATTCCATAATCCTATCTCACGTATTCAGCGTTTGATGTATAATTAACTAATAATGGTCACAATAACAACTCGATAGATATTTATTATGTAAATAAACAAGCAGCTGCGAGCGCGCGTGGGGTGCACCGCGCCCGCCGCCCGGCCCGCCCGGCGCCCTCGAGACGACACTCGCATACAATCATATATTGCACATTTCGAGACACGAACACCGTAACTTCCTACCCGCGAGATCGCGCGTCCGCGCGTCGCGGCGAGACGAGCCGCCCAAATGCAAGCGACAAAATAAATAATTTCCTAGGTTTAGCGAAACGATAACTATGCACGTGATATCGGTGAGAGTCTCGGTCGCGGCGCAGCGGACACTGGAGGCGAGGCGCGCTATCATCGCGGCTCCTCCTTCTTGAGCAGGTCGAGCGGCTGCAGCGGCGGGTGCGGCAGCTGCAGCGGTGGCAGCGGCGCCGGGCCCAGCGCGCCCAGCGGCGCCAGTCCGCGGTGCAGCAGCCCGCTGCTCTTGAGCTGCTGGTGGTGCGCGTAGGCCGACAGCATCTTGGCGCGGTCTTCCTCGGCGCGGATGGCGGCCTCCACGAGCGGCGTGAAGCGCATGTGGTGCAGCGGGTCGAAGCGGTACGGGTCCCAGGGCGCGGGCGGCGGGGGGTAAGGCGGCAGCGCGGGCGGCGGCCGCGGGGCCTCCTTGCGTTCCTCCTTGGGCGGTTCCGGCGCGCCGTTGCGCAGCGGGGATCGCTGGCGGGCGCGCTCCATTTCCCTCTCGCGCTGCTTGCGTCTTTCTCTCTCCTCCCGCTCTCTGCGTTCTCTTTCGCGCTCGCGCTCTTCCCGTTCTCTGCGGGCGCGCTCTTCGTGCTCCCGGCGCGCATCGTTGGCGGCGGCGGCGGCGGCGGCAGCAGCGGGCGGGGGCCGGCCGACCGGGCCCGCCGCTCCCGTCCGCCACGCGTCGTGCAAGGCCATGAGGGAAGGCGGGTGGTGGACGCCGTGCATAGACGACGACAGAGCCAACTCCCTCGCGTATGGGGAGAGTCCGAACGGTGGTGGTGCGCCGGGGAAGCTGCTGGCACCGTACCGGGCGAATGGGGACACACCTGCAAAAGTTGCATTGTTATAAATAGGAAAATCTAAGGGTTTCCAGGAATGTTCAGGTTTGAATTGATTCAATTGATTCTTATAACAGTTACCTAAATGCGGATGATGTGGTGGCAGATACGGCTGCGGCAGGTCGTAAGGCGAGCGGTAAGCGGCGGGGGGCGGCGCCGGGGGGGCCGCGGGCGCGGGCGGCGGTGGGAAGGCGCGGAACTTCTCCTTGTCGGGCCCTCCGCCGCCGGCCTTCTCCTTCTGCTGGTGGTTGTAGATCTCCCACGCGATGCGCACATGCATCGCGTTCCATTTGCCAGTTTTCTGTTGGGAAAGCGTAGCACTGGTACTGAGGCTCTGGGTTAGTTTGAATGCATTTATTTATTTCTCGTATGCATTGTGCGTCAAGGAGAAATGTTTTTTTAAGAAGAAGAATTGTTTTTATTAATAAAATAGGTTCTCCTCGTTCACATTGCATAGTCATGGTAAAAATTAAATTCATTTGTTATTTTTCTGGAATTAATTAATCTCGGTGGATATGTTCATTCTTGGTTTATTTCACTCTTCTTTCATCCTAGTAAAAATTAAATATGACGAATAGACTGATCAAATAATGTTGGATCCATTAGCTAATGAATTTATTCAGCATTTGACGGCCATTTTGTATTTAGACGTTTCATTCCGTGGAACACAAAAAACAACCATCCGATTTTGCCTTTAGGCAATAGTTAGTACAGCATTTTCAGCTGTTTGTAGTTTTAGGTCTATTACACAAAAATACTGGAATACTGATATTTGTACTAAATTAATTTCACCACAGACATCTTATTAAAACACTTAAAATTTAATGTAAAAGGTAAATAAAGAAGTGTGCATGCATTATGGATGAACTAAGGGCCAAGCCACACTGAGCTATCGTGGGGTACACACACATACCATTATGTTTTAATTTGTTACGTGTCTCACATTACGCATCTGTACGATGCCTACAACGCAACCCAAGACACGCTCAGTATGTTCTGACACTAAAGAATAGTGAAACAGCAGGAAACCTACCGCGACGGGGCGAGGTGGTTTATTGGCGGGATCGCTCGCGGCCGACACTACGGGCTGTTAAAATGTGCGAATGGAGGTTAATGATTACAATAGCAACGAAAAAATTAAAGCACCAAGCTGGCAACTGAAAGAATATTATCATGATCGTTGTGTAGAAGATAAAACATGTCGATTCGTAATGTACTCATTTCCGGCAAAGCGATTTATTTTTCATTGTTTGTGAACAAAGTGGACAAAGAAATGCTGAGAAAAAGATTGTTCTGAACAGTATCCAGATAGCTACGTCACGAATCGAAATGCTTAATTTGATGATAAAATGTGGGTCAGAAAGTATAGAAAGTATCACGAGGTAAGAAATAGGTACCAAAAGTTCCCAAGAAATCTCTGATAATTAATGAACAAAATCAAGTAAGCATTATGATTAAATATATTTTAACGTAAGTTGCACGTGAACTCCGAGGAATTCAGGTCTAGGCTAATAGTGGCAGGAAAAAAGATGAAATATAATGTTTGCCCTAGAATCCACATTAAATACTCATTACATGTGTAACAAGTGTAAAATATGACTAAGATTTTTTTTTTTGTTAAGACTTCACAGTTTATTTTGCACTAGAACAGGGTTTTCAATGTCAGTGTAAAGATCGACTAGTTGTCGTGTCGTATGGTGTGAACGTTGCAGCGATGTGACGATGGGAACGGTAGCTTACTTTAGGCGCGTACGTAGAGAGGGGTGCTGGCTGCACGTAGGGCGATGGCGGATGCAGCAGACTCGACGAGTACGGGTACCCGAGTCCGAGCCCAGTGCGGTATAGGGACGGGATCTTGCCCACGTCCTTGAACTGTGGAGGGAGATGGCGTGTTAGGGGGCACCTGGAAACAGTTCGTAGGATGCTGTAAAGCCGTGACAAACACTAGCTCCTTTTGGAGATTCTATCGTGTGATTTGTGGTTTGAAAAAAGTAAAGAAATTGGATCAAGAACCAAAAGTAAATAGGATCTTAATAATAAGAATGCGATCTTTTTGCTGTCCGATTGTACAGTTGATAGCAAAACAACCTTTACACGCGTGCACACTCCTCGTGTACATGGGACTTTTCTTAGCTTCCTAATCTCATCCAGCCACCACCGGCAATCAGTGCCGGCTGGTGCCTCAGAGAAGCGGTAGTGCGATGAGTTAAGTGAAAATTTTAAGAAAAAAACTTCAGCTTAAACTGTGCGTCTACAACACGAACCGTGAAATTAATTAGTTTTCTTAAACATGAGCGGAAATATTGTCATTACTTTTGAATAAAGAACAAGCGAAGTAGGTATCATATTTACGTAGACTGAAAAACCAAAATCACTTCCCGGCGCGTTCTTTGAATTTGGAACGAAGAGCGCGCCGGCAATGTTGTATGAAACGGTGTGCTGTTTGAATTTAGAACTCTTTCATCTATCGTACACATTGCGTTCTCGTGGCTGTATAGCCACAGATGCGTTTACCTTTCGGCACAAACAGTAAAATAAAAATAAAAATTGGCGGTAAAGCGGAGTTCGTTGTTATTTTGTTAATAAAATAATTAAAATGAGTTCCGATGATTCTGAAAGTGAAAATTAAATTAACATTGACTGCACTCCACCAGATTTACCCCCGGTTTCTCGTACACTAACAAGCTGTTAATCTACTGTAAACAGCTGTCAGTGGTTTTTTTTTTGTATGCACTTTGGTCAATTGACAGCTGTTAACAGTAGATTAACAGCGTGTTAGTTTACGAGAAAGTGGGGGTTAAGATCGGAAGCTAAATTAGCGATGGAAAACCTACTTCCAGCTAAATCAAAAGAAAAATTTATTATGTAAAAGGCCCCTTTTTAATTCCTTGCATTTTTTAAAGAAAAGCACTATATTATTATATGCCTCGGCCGAAATGGCAATTGCCTGTCTCGTATCATTGAAGTCCTCGCCTGCGGCTCGGCCTTCAAACTCATACTCGACCTGCAATTGCCTATTTCGCTGCATTTGCAATAATGTACTATTAGTAAATCGACACCCGATATGTCTGACCCCAATAAGACGCCCGATTTGTGGAGTATACAGGGTATACAGCCAAAATACGAGTAGAGTCTAATATATCATTCTGAATTGTTTTTGAGGTACCTTTGAATACTTATATGACGCAAGATGCTCCTCATCACTCCGTCCAACTCGGACACAAAATCTACAAGCCCACGAAACCAGCTGATTTAATTGTCAGTTTAGATAACTCTTCTTGCTTTTTAACCGACTTCAAAAAAGGAGGAGGTTATCAATTCGACGCGTATATATTTTTTTTTATTTGGCTATGTTCCTCCATAACTCCGTCAAATCTTAACCGATTTCGACAATTCTTTTTTTGTTCGAACCGATATAACGTCCCATTGGTCCCATTTTACTTTGGTGAAGATCTGATGAAGACTTTCAGAGATGGAGAACGGAACTCTTCAATGGACAGCAGTAAATAAGCCCTAATGGGGCCCATCCTTTAGCAATATCCGTATGTTTTATAAAATAGCATAAAAGTAGTCCCAAGTTAATTTGGTGATGTTCTGGTGAAGACTTTCGGAGACGGAAATTTAAAACATCACATTTTAGAGCAACGAATTAAGTAGGGTAAATTATGGTTATAACGGACTTGCTTATTTGTCTCCCGCTCCCCCACTAAAAATTGAAAAATAAAAATTTTTAAATAAAAAATAAAAACCGACTTCAAAACACTACAGCACTAAAAAGTTAGAAATAATTTAAACAATTAGTATTTATACATGTAGGTATTGTAGAAGTATAATTTGTAGTTGGTGCCCAGTTTCATGACCAACACATTTATTTTGGGCACCGACTCCAAATTATACTTCTACAATACCTACATGTATAAATACTTCTAATTGTTTAAATTATTTCTAACTTTTTAGTGCTGTAGTGTTTTGAAGTCGGTTTTTATAATGTAGTCAATATTGTATTTTACACTCATTATAACTTACAAAATTTTTACTATATCTATTTTAACGCTCAGATAATCAGCAATCAATTACGAAGCCACAAAATAAACACCGCATAAGCGCGCGAACAGTGACAACTTGACAAGTGCATCGTAGTTCAAGGTCTCGGGTCAAGCCCCGGCGGCCGCGCCCGAAATCCGAGTCTTTCGTATTTCTCTCGGCAACTTCCGGGTCGCGCGTGCGGGCGCACGAATTCATACATTTCAACTTTCAAAATTCGTACATACCATAAAAATGCATACATTTTGTAATAACCATCTTCCATCTCACGCGCCGGCGGTTTCCAACGCGCTTCATAGACGTTGTACTAGCTCGCTCCGTGCGATCGCTCTAGCGCACGGCGCCGTTTTCGTTCAAGGAAAATTTAATTTAATTCCTTTGCAGTAGAAATCAAAATGGCTTGATTTTATTTAAATCGTAATAAAAAAACTTAATTGTCGTAATTTATGTTATTTCCGGGCAGTATGTATTGATAGATGATAGAGAACACTTTATTGTACATAAAAATTGAAATTACACAGATATTTCTTAACCTAAGAGTACAGATGGCGGCCTTATCACGTGTTGTTATATGAATGGGTCATTGTGAAAAGTGACGTAGGTATATTAATACGACATAAATAGTAGTGCGGCGCACGAGAGCAATTAAATTGCAGCCGCCACTGCCGGCAATCCTGCATAAGTCGGTCCGAATTTTCCGCATTAGTTAAGCATTCTGACTTCTGACACAGTCCATGTGACAAGAGTTGCCAGACTCACCAGCGGCGCGTATAAGTTGGTGCAGGTGGTACATCTCACCAGCAATGCGTCCATCTGGTGTTAGAGGTACAACTCAGCAGCAGCGCGTACAATTCACCAGCGACGCGTGCTGCTTGTGCGGTGGGTACTCACCAGTTCGGCCGGTACAACTCACCAGCGGCGCATGCAGCCAGTGCGGCCGGTACAACTCACCAGCGACGCGTGCAGCTGGTGCGATCGGTACAACTCACTAGCGGCGCGTGCAGCTGGTGCGGTCGGTTCAACTGAGAAGCGCCGCGGGCTATACACCTCACCAGCGGCGCGCGCAGCCGGTGCGGCCGGCACAACTGGGCAGCGCAGCGGGCTACACAACTCACCAGCGGCGCGTGCGGCGGCGGCGGCGCGTAGAGCTGGTGCGGGTGGTGCGGCGGCGGCGGCGCGGCGGGCGGCGGCGCGGCGTGCGGGTGCTGGTGCACGTGTGTGTGCTGGTGCTGGTGGTGGTGCATCTCGGTGCGCACGGAGAAGCCGCCCGCGGCCGCCAGGAACCGGCTGTCCAGCTCGCGCCGCAGCAGGTCCGCGCCCGGGCCTACGAGCGCATCGTCAGTCATTGCTACCCCGCAGATAGACCCCTTAGTCCTAGTAACATGGCAGTTGTGGACTCGACTTTTGTTTCTGTCTACGCTTTATGTTTAAGTTTACGCTAATGCTTAACCTCCTAAGTGCTGACCTTGAAAATAACAATGATTTTAGATTGTCATTTTCAAGGTCAGGACTTTAACACCCGTATTCCAAGATGTTCCTCAAAGTCTCCTCGACTCAACGGAGTTTCCTTGAGGTAGTATTATCAGTCAGCATTTCGAGTGTAGGTACTCGAGTGAGTGCAACCAATCAATGTTGTGTAACTCAAGTGTGAATTAGTTTTTTTTTATTTTGGCAATGGAGATGTGATCGGTATGATTTTAAAAAACACCCTTCAAACCTTTAAAAAAGGCTCTTTAAAAATAACAGAAATCACTTTTAAAATAATTACTCCTATGATTTTTTTTTATTCTAAGGCAATTATTATTTTTTATTTTAGAAAACACACTATACTAAATATAGAATAGAGACAAAATAATTTCCGATACTACATAAATTTTAAAAAACTATTTAGAGGCTAAAAATTCCACCCATGCTGGGGTTTGAACCCGCGACCTCTGGCTCACCGTGCCAGCGCTCTCCTAACTGAGCGCTCTATACAACATTAGACACAAAAATTGAGAACAAAACGGCAAAAAAATCACGTTTGTTGTATGCCGCCCTTAAATATTTATTTTATTTTAAATTAATAATTTTTTTTTTTTAGTAAATACATAAAAAAAATCTGTGTAAATTTCGAGCAAAAAACGGCAACAAAAAATCACGTTTGTTGTATGGGAGCCCCCTTAAATATTAATTTAATTCTGTTTTTAGTATTTGTTGTTATAGCAGCAACAGAAAATTTCAACTTTCTAAATATCATGGTTCATAAGATACAGCGGTGACAGACGGACGGACGGCCAAAATCGATCATGCTACGTGGGGCTGCTTTTCGAGTAACAAGTACGTGATATGAACTTACTGGTCTGGAAGAGCGACTCCGCGGGGAAGGGGTTGGGGTTTGGCGGGCCGAGTGGAGCGCCAAACAGCGGCGCAGGGGGGAAGCCAGGTCGCTCCGGCGCTGGCGCCCTGCTGGAAGGTATCCTAACCATCACATAATACCGCCTATGCGTCCAACTTAGATTGGAGTGACATTGCTTGTATAGCAAGGAAATCATATTAAAACTTTTAAAAATAAAACGATAACATTTTTTTCGTGGTTTTCGGGGTCACAAATGCGAAAAATAAAGTTACTCTAATAACAAAACCCTTATTAGATTTAGTTTTGTCATTTAATTCTGAACGTTTTCTTAAAAGGGCGTACATGCATAAAAACATTATTTTACGAGATAACTTAAATATTGATAAACGCTCTATACATTACAAGGCGTTACGTGCAAGTTGTGATGTCACAGTTTGAGCCCGATTTGTATGGAGCGTTTGTGTACCACGTGACTATATTCACTTTTCGACAGGTTATATTATGAAAAGTGTTAGTAATAGAGAAAAAACGAGCACGTTTATTAATCTTTTAGCATGGTCTCTCCAATTATATAAATACATTTGTAGTGAAAGTTTTCCATAAATTGTGACTCAGTAACCAAACTATATTCGGTATACCTCCCGATAAGAGAACATTCTTGTAGTCAAAATACGTCCCACTGTCGACAGCGTTTAGATGTTTTTTGGAATTTTCAAAAAATTTACCAATTCTGTAATTTTGCCAGAAAACGGGTGACTGGCGCCATCGTGCAACATTTGCTGCACATTATCGTCAAATGAATGAAGATATAGTGACTAGAATTGAGAAAGTAATGTTGCGTTGGTTTGGACATGTGGAAAGGATGAAGGAAGAAAGATTGACGATACAAATATATCGAGCGAATGTGGGTGGAAGGGCCGGTAAGGGACGTCCCAGGCGGACATACTTAATAGGGGACGTATTAGCAAAGGGCAAAAAGTACCCGAAACGGGCGTGCGCGCATGCGCACATTATTCTCATATCTATCATATCATGCATGCAACGACTAATGAATGTTGAGGAAGCGAAAGTGATCTGTCAGGACCGTGGCAAGTGGCAGTCCCTGGTCTGGGATAGAGGCGTGTTTTAGTATGTAACTTTCGCCAAATGTCACATGTAACCTATAACCGTCAAGTTACTGAGTAGCCTGCACCCTTACAGATGAACATGTGATGTCGGCTGTTTTTGTGTCTCACAAAAATGAAGGAGCGTATGGTACTAACGTGACGCCCCAATGCGCCGGCGGTTTGGCGCCCGAGCTGATGGATCCGACCGTGGGCACGGGCGCCAATGAGTGCGTCAAGTGGGTGGCAGCGGGCGCCGCCGGCGTCGGTGTTGGCGCGGCCAAGGGTGCTGCAAGGGGCGCGGTTAGGGGCGTCGCTAGCGGGGTCGCCAGCGGCGCTGCAAGCGGGGCTGCGAGCGGGGGAACCTGCGAATGAGCAACGTGGTGAGCTAGTAGATAGATTCAGGACAGGGAGTTTAGTTTGAGCCATGTCTAGTTGGCTTAATCAAATTTGTATAGAAATTAAGTAAATAATTGTGTTTTATCTATGTGTTTCTTTCTTTGTGTACATATATTCTTGAGAACATTGTTTAGTTTTGCTCATTTTATTCTAAGGTCATATAATTTTTAGAGAGCAATAATAAATTACTCGGTGGAAGCAAGAGTTGGGAGAATTAGTTTCATAGAATGGATTGGGTGTTAGACCAATGTCTAACAATATGCCTTATTCCAACAATTTGGAATAAGGCATATTGAAATTTTGATAAATGAACACTATAGCATTTTCGGTGGTTTTCGTTGGCATATTAAGCATCATTGTTTAGTTTTGCTCATTTTATTGTAAGGTCATATAATTTTTAGAGAGCAATAATAAATTACTCGGTGGAAGCAAGAGTTGGGAGAATTAGTTTCATAGAATGGATTGGGTGTTAGACCAATGTCTAACAATATGCCTTATTCCAACAATTTGGAATAAGGCATATTGAAATTTTGATAAATGAACACTATAGCATTTTCGGTGGTTTTCGTTGGCATATTAAGCATCACATGTCAAAGTACCCTTTATGAAAATTAAAATTATAAGTATATCACTATTGGTGTCCAATAATGTAGAGAACACTTTATTGGACACTTCTATCTACATTAAGGATATTTTAAACTGTAACATGTAGTTTGGCTGGACGACGGCGTCTTCGGGCGCTGTCTACATACCAAGGATGGAGCCAGCGAGACTGCCAGCGGGGGCGCCAACGCAGATGCCAGTGGCGGCGGCGCAATGGGCAATAAGCCAGCGGTCGAGGCCGGGGGTCCCGCCCCAGCCGGCCCTGCGGTGGACGATGACGACACTGGCGTGCTGCCACTGGCGCGCGATAGACTGCTAATGTTACTGCTGAAATAGGGGGAAAGTATGGGTTAGTGCATGTTACGTTTCATCTTACATTGCGAGATGAATATGTGCAGTGTAAAGGCTCGAAGTATGCTTTGTCGCAGAGCAGGACTTCCCCATAGACTAGAAGAGATTCCTTAGGAACCCGTTTTTGACCTGAAGTTAGTAGGCCAGTAACCCTAGTTACTATTCCATATTTTTTTCAGGATTAAGCCAGTTCAATCCACTGGCCTTATTAAAGAGTATATGACCTAAGCCCAAACCAAATCCCGACCAATTTAATTTTCATTTGTTAAATTTTGAGTATCTAGCATTTTAGAGGAATCGTATAAATAAGAAAAAAAAAGAATGTTTGTAAGTGGTTTAACTATCGATACAGGACTTCAAGTAGTGCGTCATTTTATTAACACGCTGTCCACCAACTGCAGTTTATGGTACGATCTAAGTGCAATATAGAAGTATTAATAAATAAATAATATGAAATCGCAATCAATAAATCAATATTTACTTGACACACAGGCTTTCCTCTAGTTTTTCTGTTGTTGTTCGTATTATGTCACTTATCTGTTTATTTTGTTTCTGTGATGTGTCTTGTTGGTTTAATACATGTCTTTTCTTTCTTTCTTATTTGCAACTTAGTGTAACATGTTGGTGTTAATTACAATTTAGCGTTTAGATCTTAGTAGCCTTTTACAGGCATTGATAGATAGATAGATATAGAACACTTTATTCCACAACCAGGTGAAAGAATTACACATAGTTTCCGTTTTAAGACAAACATTCCGTTTTCTTTGCGCAAAACATTTTCGTTGCTAGGGGAGGCAAAATAAAAAGTTCAATTGGAGCATTGAAAACCGATTGTTTTGTGTAATGTTTCATGATAAACACGAGCAGGAGACCCGGCTTAAGATACACAAATAGGTGCACAAAAGAACGTTCACCTGAAGCTCTCCCGCTCCCTGTTGGGGCTGTGTCCCCGCGGCGAGTAGGAGTGCGGCTGGTGTAGCGGCTGTGCGCCCGCCGCGCCCGAGCCGGGCGTGTGCGGCCGCACCCCCTTCGGCGTCTTGGGCGCCACCAGCGGCGACGCCGACAGGTTCGTGCGCTGGAACGGGCGGGTCGTTCTGGTTAGCTTGTAGTTAAGGTGGAGAAAGCGTAGCTTCACAAATTCTTTTTCGTTGGAAAATTATAAAAACTCCCTGAACCAGGACTCGCACAGGAAGTACGACGACGCTTACTTGTTGCGTGTAATCAATGTCAAAAGTGACGACTTTCCAGTACATTAATTGTCAAATTGTGTAATTTTAGCCCTGCAAAACGCGTGACTCGTGCCATACTACCAATGTTGGTCGGACAACATTACAAGTTTATCTGGAATTAAATTAATAATACTTATAGTACATTACTGCAGCGGTCAGCAAAAGAGGCATGGACGAACGTGTAAAGTAAATGTATACGTAAGTCCATCAATGCCTAGTTGTGGCCAAGACTTGTATAGTTAAAATTCAAATTAAGTACCTAGGTACTAGTACCTAGGCAGAACCTTTTACTTTTCGAAATCAATGACGAACAATGAAAATAGTACATTACATAACTAGGGCCGTAAAATAAAGGGTCATAAATATGCGATAGAGGGCTTTCTATTTTACAGCCCCTAGTTATGTAATGTACTATTTTCATTTCTCATACTCGGAAAGTAGTGTTTGTTTGATCCGAGTAGCGAGTCGAAGACGCTGCTTCCCACCCTCGGTCGGGAAAGACTCATAGTAATTGCTTCTCTCCCTAGGGCGAGAATGAATTTTAAAAATAAATTAAATTTGGTTAGATAGGTAGTCGGCTACGAAATATTTTACATAAAAAAAATTTCGAAAAAAAAAATGCTGCGGTCTTGTGAGTGTATAAACAGCCAGTGTGAATATTAAAAAATAACTAGTAAGCGGGACGGCCTAGGGCGGTGACGCGGTGTGTTCCATCTTCAAAATTTAAAAAAGAGTACATATAATTTGGCGGCATACTAACTCTGTAAGCTGTACAGTAATTCAAAATCTCGATTCTAAAGACTAATATTTGATTAAAAATGAGTTTAAGCGATTCTGAAATATTGACCCCAGATTCGGTTAAAGACGAGGCACATACAGTAATCGAAAATCTTTTGCCAGAAATTTCAAAGGAAAGGTACTTAAATACATACAATGACTTTATGAAGTGGCGAGCAAACAAGAAAGTAAAATCATTTTACTTTCCTTATATTCGAAATGAAAAGTAGTGTTTAACACAGGTGAAATCAAATCAAATCAAATCATTTTTTTATTTTTTTTTTGACAAAATGTTTAACACAGGTGAAAGTCACCAATTCCCACTGGGACTATAGCCTAAATACCTCGTATGGGAAGTGATCTACTATTCCCGCGTTAAAGTTTTCATTTGTTTTTTTTTTTCAATTAACAACTTTCTATTTGCAAGCCAGTTCGAAATTTAAATAAAACCTCTGATAATTGACCTCCTTGGTTGCCATGTTTCGGAGTAAAAGATAGATCGATTTTGAAATTACACGACAGATATGAGTTTACTGTGTAATTTATTTAGCCGCTAAAACACGACAGATATGGATTTTCAACTTTTGCCGGCCGCTGCTCGCATGTAAACACTCATAAGTCTCCACTGACTTAGATGACGTCATTATTTTGATACTGCGGTATTGATTTACGGTTGATGGAAGGATTAAGATGGGACCCAATACAGTGGTCATTTACATGTAATAAGAGGCGCTGTTCAAAATTTGTTCTTTCGGAGATAAACTTTGAACTACCTATCTACATCAGATGGAAGAAGCATAACTCTTGTTCTAATAAAGTTGCTTCTATAATGTGCAAATATTATAACAAGAAGTTTTCAGAAACGTGTTTCTCTAGGTACTAACCGTATCAGCGGAGTTTCTGGGCGAGGCCGCCGCAGGAGGCAGGTATGGGCTGTGTTGCAGTGTAGTCGCGTAAGGGGCGTAAAGGGGCGGGTAGGCAGCGCCCGCGTACGCGGCCGGCGGCGGGTAGCCGTTGGACGCGGAGACCGCCGGGCTGGCGATGCGCGAGGGCAGCTCCGCCGCTGACGTCACGGCCTGCGGGCTGGCCGACACCGCCGTCACCACGACGGGCGCGGGCGCGGAGCTTGGCGGGTGCATGGGACTCGCCGCTATAGAGTTCGGATGAGGAGGCAGGCTTAGTCCCGGGAGCTTCACGCTCGGAGTGTACGTAGGCAACGCCGTCGTCGTCGACGGAATGCCCAGTGACGGCGCCACGTGGTTCGGAGCGGACGAAGTCAATGGTGTCGCGTTGCTCGGCGGCAGGTGGTGATTCATTGTGGAATGACTGTTGACGGGGTGACCCAAATGCGGCGCGATCGGCAGGCTCGCCGTAGAGGAGGGGTGGTGACTGGAGATGTGGTTCGCCACGCTGAACGGCGCTAGGTGAGGAGGTCGGTTCGCGTACACCGGCGGAACGGAATGTTTCTGTAAACTCGCTTGACTCTGATATGGTATCGCGTGATTGTGAATACTGGAACTTAAACTCGAGTTTATATGACTAGACCCGATCGAGGGCACCGGGTAGGAGCGGGAAGTCTGCGCGGCCGGTGAGAGCGGGCGGCCGGCGAGTGTTTGAGTGGGAAGACTGGCGGGGGCGGGGGCGGTAGCGGCGGCGGGCGGCGCCGAGCTGGTGGGCGGCGGCGGCCGCACGTCATGGCCGGGCAGCACAGGGTGCGGGTGCGAGTGCGCCGCGGCCGGGGCGCGCAGGTTGAGCGGCGCGGCAGGCGGCTCAGGCGCCGGCGGCTTGCCCGGTGCCCGCGTCTCGTGGTTCGTGTGCCGGTAGTCAGGCAGCGCGGCATGCGCTTGGTACGAGGGGTAGAGTGGCGAGGGTGCGGGCGGCGCGGGCGTGGGGCTATCGGCGGCGGCGCGCGCGCCGGGCTGCAGCTTCGTGCCGGCGGGGCGCTCGGGCGCGGGAGTGTCGGCGGGCCGCGCCGCGACGTGCGTGGCGGCGTGGCCGTCGAGCGCGGGGATGTGCGCACCGTTGGAGCGGTGCGGCGTGTCGGCGCGAAAGGGTGGCGGCGGCAGAGCGGGCGGGGGTAGCGCGGCGGGTGCGGGGGAGGGCGCGGGCTGGGGCAGCGGCGCGGGCGCGGGGCTGGCGCTGCCGCCGACAGGCGCGCGGGATAGCGCCAGCGCGCCGCCACTGCCGCCGCGCGCCACCAACTCGCTTTTCACCCCCGCCACCGCGCCCGCCCCCGCCCCTGCTACCCGGAACAGAGAGCTTGCCTCCGACACCTGACAAACAAGTAGATATTTTAGATGCATAGCATGATCAAAACGACCAAATCTAGGTTGCTGCTGCTACAACTCAAGATGCGAAATAAGATATATTTTTGATATCTTACATCTTCCATAGACGCATCGTGGTACCGAGGTGACGGATTTCTGCTATTGTCTGCACTCGCCTGAAACAATTAAAAGTCTCGATTAATATTATAGGTAAGTCAAACCGAACATCTCAAGCTCAAGTAATCAGTAAATAAGTAATAAAACCCCAAGTAATAAGTACGGATTCAATCAAGAGCTGACTTAAAACTTAATGGACTCTGTCAGAAATACGCCGATTGAACGTTTCGGCTGCGAGAACAGCGGATTCTGGCGGGCGGTAATTTGTATAAATTCGCGTATGCGCGCGAGATAAACCCAATATTGACATAACGGTTCAGCTTGTACGAGCGATATCAAGTGTTGCGAATCATGTCGAGTGGCGTGCGCGGGTAAACCGGTGTTGGCAAGCGAGCTTTCTAGCCCCACTCCACACCTTATTAGCATGCAACCGATGTCGATTGTTCTATTCTAGCACAATACCAGCTTACCGCCGTTTTTTATACCCACTACGCGGCCGTTTGAAGATGAAATCACGTCTGACACATAAAACATTGATAATGGGAATATTAAGCAGACGCAAAGCGGATAGGTACTGAATAACAAATACCGCGGCCATCACAAAAAGTACCGCGACTAGAGTTACTAAGTAGCACCGTGAGCATTTTCCTTCACCTTCGCCTCGACCGGCCTCGGGACTATTAAAAAATCTCAATTAAAAATGTGAAGAATGGCAGCCGTGGTACAATAAAATTTTATTTCCTGTATTTTATGGGATAATCATACTTAACTTGAGTAATTACTGTAAAGAAAGGAATGCGCAAGACACCGTCGGTGTATAGGGAATGGAAAGTAATTACTTGGGGATATTTACGGGCGAGCGAGAAAATGGCTCAATAAAACTAGCTGGCCGACACAGGTTTACGAGAACTGCGGTGTAGTATTGTCCCCCACCGTCGATGCTCGACACCGGCATGACATTAATTTAAAAGCACGCCGCATTTCGATCTTAAAACAACGGAGATTGTAGAGTTAAGACCGAACAATATTATAATTGAAGTAACAAATAATCATATCGTATAATTTAAAATTACAGTAAATATGGGTCGGGGGACCCACGCCTAGGCGGGCAACATCACCCGCCTCCTTGGGTTATTATCTGTTGGGTAAAAGTTAAGAAGTCGTTATCGATCCCACGGAGGCGAAAGGAACAAATCGCCTAGGGAGGAGCGTTCCGGCAATTGAATGTTTAGCCTTATCCGGCGCGGGGAGGGTCGTCGCGCCGCAACAATGGAATAATAAATCAAGTATGGGCTGCGCGTGCCGGCTGCGGCGCGTCCGGTTCCACTGCCTCATACAAACAGCACAACGCGACCACGATCAAAGCCAACGCCGTGCCTGGCACTCGCGGGTTTGGCGTCCGCGCTCGTGCCCTGTCACCCGACGAGATATTAGCTCGATGACTGATGCCCAGTCAGAAATAATAGTTCAGTAGAGCCCACCGCCGTGCTCCGAACACGCGCGATTCTAAAATAACAACCAGCAATAAAAATAAACGGCCGCATTAGTCAACGATGTCAAAATAAACACTCAGAATGTTAACACGCATTGAAAATTTAAGTTTGACTCTGTGCGAGGTGATTTATGGAAATTAAATCTTTACATTGTCAAGGTATCCCGCTGGCTGTGTTAAGTCTGATAGGTTTCGACAATGCGAAATATAGCCATACCATGATGTATTAAAGTCTAGCGGCAGTTAACGAGGCCGCTTTTAAAATTAATTAAGTTTCATGCTTGAAATTTCTGATTTAATTATATTCAAATTATGAATTCAAAACAGATAGCGGGCATAATCTCGCGATCCCAGCCTCGGGGATGTTTCGCCTCGTCTCCGCCCGCCTGCCTCCACTCGGGGTGCCAGCGCCGAGCGAAGGGAAAAATGGCGTGCCAGCTTCTCGCCCCTCATTCCAAATTCTAATACTTTCACAAACTTTTAATAGGATAGGACTTAAAATTCAAGAAGATCGCTCCGTAGCGAAGTTCAAACAGCGGTCGCTGATCATAGCCTGCGGTCTTTTTAAGGGCTTCAAGGCATTTATACAGCTTTTCTAAAGATTCCACCCATTTCGCCGGTTATTGAATTTTACAAACGACTTATCAATTTTATCTTTTACGGTTTCACGATCGAAGTTAACGTCCCATAATTGATCATGACATAAATGAATAGTGTTCTGTGTCCACGGACTGCAAAATTCGGCAAAGCGAAACCTGTGAGGCGACATGTGTGCGCTATTTAATAAATGTCAATGACAATATGTAGTAAGTGGTCGAAAAGTATCTATAAATATTCAACATAGATGCTTGTTCATGACCTGAATTCTATGCAGCAGACATTCGTCCATTGTGGCAGGCTAATAGCCCGATATTTCATTCGCTAATATCATAGACCAAAAAGAATTTTTTTGGTCTATGCTAATACTATTAGCGATATCGGGCTATCAGTGGCGAAGGGTGGAATTATGATGAAGGGAAGCCGGTCCAAAAAAAAAGTGGATGCTAGCGCCAATTTTACGCATTCTTGACGTCTTCTTCAGAAGATAAGGTAGTGGCCGCTGAATTTTATCTTCAAATTAATATGACAAATACAGCTAACCAATTTTTATTTTTTTAATTGATTGAAGTTTGTAAAAGTTAATAACTTTTGTGGTGTGGTGGTGTTGCGCTCACTTCGCTCGCTAGGCTGCGTGAGTTCCCAAGCAACCCAACATAACCTATTTACGGGTTCTAGAGTAGTTTTTTTATATGGAGCGAGGCTTCTCCCCCCGAGCCCCACTTGCAGGGGCTGCAATTGGGGCTCCCCTGTAGCCCTCCTCCACCCCCTCATTTGTTTTAGAACCAAATTTTTATCTTTTAATAAATTTTGAAAGCGAAATTTTTTTTTCCATGAGAATGTGTTTTTCTCCGAGAAATTTTGTTCTTACTGGATATCATATCAAGAGCTGTATTTGTAGTAATAATTTTAAGCCTCAATTCAGCGGCTCTATATTGTACATAATACCCCTGTTTTTGGCAAAAATAGTTAAATCATTAACATTTCGAAAATCCGAGCTGCTCCAAAAGATTCGGAAAATAATAAACAACGAAACCAAAACATTTCGTTTAATTTGCAACTTTAAAAACCTATTTAGAGGCTAAAAATTCCACCCATGCCGGGACTTGAACCCAAGACCTCTGGCTAACCGTGCCAGCACTCTGCCAACTGAGCCAATGGGCAAGTGGAATTTTTAGCCTCTAAATAGATTTTTAAAATTGTCCTCAGCATGGGTTAGTGTAAGAAAAAAAGTCTTAGTTGTCGTAATTTCGTAAAATATTTGTCGTAAAAAGATCTAGGTATGGAAATGTTTAAAATCCATCTTTCTTCTTGCAAGCAATGTTTTGAGCAGCACGGCCTACCTGAATGACATGCATTTTCTTATCAAGATTAAGACTGGAAAACGAAGTTTGACCGAGCATATAGATAAGAGATAAGATAAGAATATTCTTTATTGTACCAGGAAAAACACAAACATGAAATGTTTACAAAAAAGCAGTACAATTGGCGGCCTTATTGCTTATAGCAATTTCTTCCAGGCAACCGACGATGGAGAGTTGTTGAAGGAAAAGTGAGACGGGTAGTAGGTGCAAATATGAATATTCATTTACATACTTATACATAATAATAATATACTTACTTATACCTTTACATACTATAGGTATAACAATTATAAACATACATAAAGTTACATAAGATACAATAAAGTTCTACCAGAGGACAAAAGAAAAGACATACCTACATTCAGGAAAACCATAATAATTGAACTATTTAATAAATTAGAGTAATAGATATAGATCGTGAACCCTGGTTTTAAAGATAGCTGGGGAAGAAGAGCGCCTTATTGAAACCGGCAGATCGTTCCACAGCCGGGCGGCCCAACAGCAAATGAGTTGCTTAAGAACCTCGTCGAATGACTTGGAATCTTTAGCATCAGATTCTGGTCAGACCGAAGGGCCCGACTGTGGGAGTCACTGAGGTAGTTAAAGCGCTCTTTAATATAGTCAGTTGAACAGCACTCCATGTGAATTAATGTCATATTGAGTAAGAAAACTCGCCGCAATGAACGAATATGAGGAAGAAACGCAGAGAAATAAAGAATATACAAGTGACAATATCAATTATCCACCACAACAACGAAAACCACATAAAACCTCATTTTTTTACAAGCATGCACGCAAACAACAATCACAGCAGGTACCTACTGTTTGTTTACTTTCGAATAGTTCCGAATTGATTTCCGACAAAACAATAAAAAAAAACAGTAATTTGCTATTTCTTATCACAATGCTGAAATTGTATTTTGCATTCTCATAATGTCGGTCGCACCCGAATGTTAAAACCGATCGCGCCCGAATCGCTATCTCATACGGCAATAAAAAAGAAAGAAAAGGAAGCCAGGACAGCGCAGCCTACCTCGGCCACTTTCGGGCGCGAAGGCGAGCGAGACAGAGCATGTTTTGTGGGAGTGCGAGCGAGACAGGGCAAAGCAGCTAATACGGCCGAGGTAAGCCGTTAGCATTCCGGGTTGTTTCGAGAAAATGTATGAAGAATTTGGGAGTGCCTGACATAATGAGTGTAGCAAATTTAGTTTTGGCGGGGGTCGGATTTCTAAACGAGAAGCCGGTGGGAATTGGCTTATATGGACCCTTCGCCACAGCGGGCATGCATAATAAAATACAAACGTTGAACATTAGAACGTGTTTGCCATACTTTGAATGGCGTACTCTCAACTTCTAAGAGGGCTTGCAATATTTTTTCTGTCTGAAACTGAGGAAATTCTCTGTATAAAAAATTAACATTTTTTGTGGCTAAATTCCAAGGATTTTTCTTGACTAGCCTCTGTCTCCATCATCAGACCCTCGATCATAGTCATAACCCATCCCTGAAGCTCTCATCAAGAGCAATTAAATTAGCTCCAACACGCGGTAGCTGCTTTAAGCTGACTTCCCTAGACAGTCTTTCGACTCCATCATCAGTTCAAACATGTTTAGAACATCCAATTGCACCATAGCAACTGTCGACTCTTGAGGAGTGCTCGACTGTCTTCCGTCTCCAACATTCTCGAAACCCACGTATTCTCGGCATCATTAGGAAAAAAAAAGCAAAGGATTCATGCCATAAAATCTACGACTTAACCTGTAGCCCCCTACAGGGAGTAACCAGTAGCGCAACAGAGGCAAAAAACCTAGGACTATTTATTCCATGCTCTTCATGTAGTGTATCACTGCGCTGGCTTGTACCGAGAAACACCTTTTGATATGTGTGGGTGAACAAATGTTACCCTGGGCAAATCGGCTGTCCCAAAAATGAACACAGTAAGGGACATTTTTTTCAAAACTGAGAAATACTCGTAGTTGGTTCCAGTAACCAATAGTGGAACCATATAGGTTTTAAAAAAATGTCCCTTACTGTGTTTATTTTTGGGACAGCCGAAATGACCTCCAGCTCGAGAATCCCGAGCTTCTAGTTGGCACACGGAAATTAAATTAACCCTCCACAAGGCATTACCGTAATATATGCCACCAGGTAAAGGGCGTGCCTCATAGGCTGTAAAGAGGAAGATGAGACCAAGCGCACTGGTAGATCATTTTTGGCATTAGCATACAGTTTACTTTTCGCTATGCGACAGGCAGGTTCTTAGTATTTAGGGCTTACCCCGTGACGATATTTTAGGAGCACACAATTTATTTGGCACAGAGCAAAATTACTAGTTTCCACGAATATAAAATGAATGTATTTTCTCCCATGTCAAGAGTTTTTTCTTCGTATCGTCAATTTTAGTTTATGTTTTCGATTGCTCCTATCTCGCGAAAGTATCACCTTTTCGAAACTGCTAGGTCCGTTGACGAGGAGCGCAACTAATCATCACAAACAAACCGCCATATTTATAAAAACAAGATTCCTCTAAAGCACTCTTAAGAGGCAGTTTATTTAATGTGTGGTTACGACTTTTTCTTGTAGAATCGCCACCACAGACAATTTAATCGGCGTTTTAAGGAATCGTGTTTTTTATAAATAATACCGTCAGGTTATATTAAAACTACTGTGCATTTGAGAGAGAATGCTCTTAAAACGTAATACAATAAGCCAAGCAGCGTTTAGTTTGAATTGCAAAGTGCCATTTTAAAACACAAAATTCCACTTAAGTCACATTATTTAAGTATTAATTAGATAATGAAGTCAAATTCGCGAAGTAACAAAATTTATATAAAAATCAGTGTACAATAAACATTAAGCTCGAATTGGACTAAATTGGAATTTATTTCAATAATGCCGCTATTATTATCCAATTATCATAATTAAATATCAACATTTAAGTCCATGACGATTGAAATCTGTGAATTAATTGGGCATTAAAAAAGTAATAAATAAAATATCTCACAAGTTGGTATGTGAAATTGATGAAATACTTAATTAAGATGTTTTAAAAGCGGTGCGGTCTGGTTCAAAGTCACAGAAGCCGCACGATAACGATCCAAGATAAAAAGCCGTATAATATGTTGGACAGACAGACGTTGTAGGCATATAAATAGGGTCCCGTTGACGCCCTTTGGGTACGGAACCCTAAAAACGACACAGCCAATGCTAACGATAGCCTTCAGCATGTGTCGTAATACCGGTAGCAAACAAAACGAGACCTGTAACGAATGGCGCGCCCAGCAGATGTGGGCACAGGAAACAGTTTCAATTTGATCACATTCAGGCGAGAATATACTGTGCAGCGAGCACCGATGGTTATTTCACGCCTCGTAAAATACGCACGGGAAGGGGTCCGGTTTTAACAATATTTTTTTTAAGCTCAGTTGATTGGGGTTCCGACAGCGTGTACCTCTGAGAGGAAGGGTCAGTTACTGCTTTTAAATCCTAGAATTTCGATTTCATTGAAACGTTTAATGATTAATGCTGTGATATTGCTCGATAACTTAGCAGTAAGTAGATATTACAAGCAATTAAAGTGTCCACAGGCGAACTGGTATAAAATGAGTGGACCAATTTACTTATTATATTAAATATCTGTTCCTTGTTCAATTAAGATTTTATACCTAAGCATGCTGGTACAGAAGCTAACGGGTAAAATAACAAACAGTGTCTCATAAATCGTGAGACTTGAGTGTGCGATTAGCGTGGGCTCATTAACCTATGGATATTAACAGTTGAACGCTGGAGGGTATAATTACGTCAGTGGCCCGAGCGGCTATAAACATGGGAATTGTAGTGTAACAGCAGTAGCTGTAAAAGCTACGCGTGTCGGTGTTGTCGTGACCGGACGCTGTTACGATTCTATTAGCTTTTCGATGGCAATGTATGTGAAAACGAAAACGGAATGCTTTGTTCGCGTTGTTTGCGCCTCGTTAAAATTAATCCCCAGCTCGGTGGCTCCAGCGAGCGCGGTAACAATATTATTATTATATCAACTGAACATTTTAACATGAACCTTTTTATGAGCTTCTTCGTTCAATACTTTTGGAGAGCGATAGTGGACATTTTATTCTTTGTAATCGAGTAGCCGCTTACATCAAGATAATCCTTGAAGTATGTAGTTATCGAATCGTTAGAAAGAGCACAGTCGTTTGTCAGACAATAGAAGATATTATTGTCTGGGCGAGACTGCCTGTAGGCGGTGGCACTGCCAAAACGTTGATTCGTCCAATTAATTGGTTCATGTCCATTCTAAATCTACAGACATTCTATTCTATCAAAGCTGTTCTGAAGCTGTATATAATGAGTTAACCTACTGAATTCAATTATCATGAAAACCTAGTACCAACACGATACAATCCTTCAGAATCTCCCGCGTATTCTTCTTTATGTCGTAAGGTATAGTGAAGTTCACTGAAGAATATACTGTGTATTTTTCTGTCAAAGCAGGTTTTTGAGTAGCATCTATATTTATTACCAGTAGATTTAAACAAACTCTGCAGAGCTCTGTACTAAAATCGCTACAGTATCAAAAACGAATTTGTAGTTCAGACAGTGTGGCAATTTGATAGCGCCGGTCTTTTATACCTGTTGCTCAGGCTGCTCTTTTTTCCGCGGCGACTTCTCCCGAGCTTCCTTGGCGTCCTTTACAGCTCTAGATACATGGTTCTTCTCAGCCTTGTTGGCCGTCAGCGCCCCGCCAGCCTCGGCCTTCTGTCGGCCGCTCTTCTTCTTGCTTTCTTTCTTGCCGCCTCCCTCAGCATTGCCCTTGTGCGAATCTTTGATTCTCACAATGGTAACTGTTGTTTGTTCACTGGTCTATTATGAAGCTTGGCTTCTCTTCCTCTTAGAGTTTATTAGAAGACTATCATATCACGTCCGGTGGCACTTCACTAAACAGAAGTTCAACACTTGTAACTGTTACTTCAATCCAAATTCGTTCACTGCGATCCCGACTGTAGCACTCAAAATCCAAGGTAGGAGTAGTCACTGCAATCCTGTGTCACTGTAATCCAGAGCGCGCCTTGTATGTTCACCTCGTTTACGTGTGTAGCTGTCAGATTGAGTCGCGAGGACAAAGGCAGCGGAGCAACAAGAGTCAGCGGGCGAGCGGCTAGGCGGCCGCGGCGGGAATGCGCGTCGCGTCAGCCGGCCGGTCGTCGGCCGCGCCCGCCCCGCGCCCCCCGCGTCTCGCGCACGCGCTGCCCGCCCGCCCAAATCGCTCTCGGCTTTTCGGTCGTAGAGCGGGCGATTTTTCTTTGTTTTCTTTTTCAATCGGCGGTTTTTATGTTGTTTGTAATCAGAGAGCCTGCACTGACCAGCAGTATGAATATAATGTATTATTGGCGTAAAGGCTGTCTCATTAGTTGAGGGCTATACGCCTGGCCTACGCCAAGACAGGACTAGAAAATTTTGAAATTGCCTTAGCAGAAACTGATAGATTTCAAATTTTTAAACATTTTTATAAATGTTAAATCGAAATAAATTCCTATAAGTCCCATGTTGTCGCCGAGTCGACGCGAAGAAAGATTTGACATAGCTTTTTTTCTTATCATCTAAATTCGTATATCCACACCTCAAAACTGTAATTGAAAAAAAGACTAGACCAAAAAATTTTTCCAATAAGACAAATGTCTATGCTGTTAATCAGAGATTGTGTATTGCCATGTTTACAAGAATATTTATCAAACAAAGAATTCAACGGCGGAATTATTTCCCAATACTTGGTCCTCAGCTGCCCGCCTGCAGCACATAGGTAAGCGCCCGAGTGCTCGCCCAACGAGGAGTGAAATGTCAGCAAAACGAAAATTGTTTGAGATAATCATTAATTCTCCCTTGTTTGCCGGCCCCCTAGACAAAAACCTGACTATGCGTATGTTTTAATATAAAAAAAATCCAGCTATTCATGAATTGTTTGAATCATGTTTGAATCTGTCTCTCGTTCCTTTTACGTGATGCCTAGAATGCGCCGAAGTTAAAGTAGGTGAAAGGAATTTAGTGATGTCTGGTCGTTACTGCTTTTTGTATGACGTCCAGGTTTAGGATCTACCCAATACACATCTTAGGACGCTCTAGATAGACACGCACAAGCGCTAACCCGACCAAATGGGTCTATCCGCCTACGTACATTGGATAGCACGTCAGCCTTTATATACGTACACACTGCCCAGACACGTTACGGGTGACTTTGCAACAAAATTGTAAATGGTTGAGCTGCTGTAGACAGAAAGCCAATTGTACGGCCGCGCGATTTTCTTCCGAATAGGAAGTTTTAGTCACGCACGAGCGTAAATGCAAAAAAAGCTGCATAAGTCATCTGCCCTTGATGATGATGACTTTGGTGTCACCCTCTTTAACTTTTTCTATCCATAAGTGACGACTTACAAAGAACATTTAACAACTTACAAAATAAACGATCCTTGATGAGAAAACACGTGTTTCACATTGAAACTCGTCCGCGGCCGGTGAACAGCCCGCGGGGCTTCGCGGGGCTATTAAGACATTATTAATTAACTATAATGGACCGAGACCAGTTCATGCTGCAGTTATGTGCAAATACCGGTTGTTTAAATTGATATTTTAAATCTGATTTTTTGCAGAGTGGATGATTAATTGGCAGACATAATATATCGACCAGATAGGGGACGTAGCGAAGGCCAAGATAAAGAGTACCCGAAACCAGCGGGCGTGCATGCAGCGAACCCGAATATCTACGTATCCCTCTGAGATACGGGCGTGATTTTTTTTATGTATGTATGATTAGTGATTGAATGTAGGTAAATATAAATAACTACAGTAAGTAGGAGAGTGGATATAACATGGAGCTGTAAAAACCACCATAATTCCTCTCTCATTTGTCGTTTGGTTAGAGCGAAATAAGTAATTATATTCTACTAATACTGGATATGCAAAAAAAACATATTCATTATTATTAATGTATTTGGTAGTTTTAACAGCTCTATGCTAGGTCTCTTCGTCAACTGTAGGTATTTATATGTACCAAATCTGATCACTGATGGTGATAGAGTAGAACGTAATTTGTATTTGCAAAATCATGTTGATAGCCCGATTTTGTATTCAGTGGCCTCATTATTCAAATTGTTATCGAGAAGAAAGCCATTCCGTTTTGTTTCTTGTTGTAATTACATAAACAAAAAGAGATCACATAAGGAACGACATAAAAGACGATAAACGCTGTACGTTAGCGACATCGTTTCGATGCAGCGCGTTCGTTTCACAGCAATAACGTATTCTTGCGAGGCAGTAAAGTTGTCGTAAACCGATTTATTTATACTCGTTTTATAACTTATTGGTTTACGACAGCGATTAATGCGGTCGCTGCATGGAAACCATAACTGAGGAAAGGAGTGCCCATAAACCCACTTGTGCCGCGGAACGCTCGCTGTCAACGTCGATGCACACTGCCATTCGAAACAAGCCTTTTGTGTCAGAGTTTACGGTTCACACTCCCCTAAACAACTTTGTTTACATTTGGCAGAAGTCTATTGAGAATCACACTCAATAGCTTAAACGATTTGTTACAAAAACGGCGAATAAAAGGAATAAACGGTTACCGGTATCCTAATATCTTCAGTTTCTTTGTGCAAATGAAAAACAGAAAAAAGTCGCCGTTGAATAAATCATTCTCATAAGAAATAAAGACGAAGAAGCACAAAAGGCCGTAATAAAAGCGCTCCCCATTGAAAATATTAATTTGAAATACTTTATTCGTGGAGGGGGAAAAATAGGATAAAAGAAAATTTCAGCCCCTTCTTTCACAGGACGACACCGAGGCGGAGGGATAAGCGAGATAAATCTCGACTGGCAACCTCCACAGACGACGGGCGTAGGCAGGTAGAGTACATCTATATCAATATACAACAACGATTTGTAACTTCTCCCTTCGGACGAGCAGCCGAGATTATTTTACTACAGGCTTATATCTCACGTAAAATATTAGCCAATAACTCCAAAGGGAAATTAAATGGATATCAATCTGACTGAACATACACTCGGCGGGAAAACATAATAATGGAAGGAGGTAGATCCATGTTCGCATTATCATTATTATTTGCATTATTCCTCCTCATCATATCTGCTTCGGATGGGCATCAAATATTGCAATACGCTTTGCAAAGCAGAATAGATTTCTACTTTACAACAGAACCCCACGTATTTTGTTAGCATAAAGCGGCTAAACCGCTGCAGGGCAAAGAAAAGCTAATTTCCTCATAACATTTGGGCATCTGTTAGCTTCCATGCGGTAGGTACCTGCCTGCAGTTGTGGGTGAGCCTCCCCTCGCGACTGCTACATTTTGCATAATTAAATTGGAAATGTAATGGAGATTCGGCAATCGATCCAGCAGAGTTGCATTTAAAATTGCATATCGCTAGTTCATTCAGTTAGCATTTAAACATTTAAAGCGCGTTTTGTACTAAAAAAAAAACGGCCAAGTCCATTTTACACTCGCGCAGCGAGGGTTTCGTACCACCATAAATGTATCATTACTTATTACGTATACTGTAGGTATAAATCATGCCAAGGTTGACACTTGTATTTGTTGCCGTTCTTCCGATTAAGCTTGTATGGGGACTCCCCTATTTAACTTTTTCAATTCGCAACAATAATGCCCAATTCTATTCAATTAATATGCTGTGAAAATGTCAACTCGGTACCTATCACGGTTTTAGGAGCAAAGCCCTTTTAAGGTCGGTCAAGCACCCGTCGGGTATGGAACCCTAAAAACATTACACAAAACAATCCGTTTTCCATGAGCAAAATGTTTTCTTTGCAAGGGAAAAAAAAGAAAAACTGTTTGGCGCATTGAAAACCAATTGTTATGTGCAATGTTTTATGAAAAACACGAGCCACTCTTTAAAAATTATTAAACGTGCAAACAAGAGGGTAGCCGAGGTGCTTTAAGGCCGAAGTACCTTGTCTACTAAACTGAGACATGATTTCGTGTCAACAATTGGGTATAATTGACAAAATATCAAATGAGTTACTTTTAAAACAAAATTTTGTATGAAAATATTGGCTTATGACGTCACATTTCAGAGCACTCTTTTTATGTTTAATATATTCAAAATTGTAATAACTAGTAATTGACTAAAAGAGATACATTTTCCGAGATATTTTGTAATTTTTGTTTTAATCGAGCATATGAAATAATTTATTGTTGATCGTGTCAAATACCGTATTCAATAGAATGCGTAATTTAGCTACCATGTGTAATAAATATTCCGATGATGACAAAAACCGGACAAGTGCGAGTCGGACTCACCCACCGAGTGTATAAAAATTGTTCAGGACTCGGGTCTCGCAGTTTTTTCCGAGCTTTTCCCGAACTTCAGACTAAATATTTTATGATTTAAATAAAAATGTATAGTTTTGATATTACTTGCCAAATTTTATAGTTCTAGGTCAACGGAAAGTACAACGGAAGTAGAAGGTATAAATTTTGATTCCCTTGAGTGTCGAAATATTCGATTTTTGCGGCATAAACAGCCGCATAGTTTTTTTACGTTAACTTAAAAGTTTGATTTTTTCACAGCCTCAAGGGACTGTAGACTTGAGTATTATGGTTTTAATTTCAACTCGATAAAAAGTCTTGACAGACAGACGGACGGACGGACTGACAACAAAGTGATCCTATTAGGGTTCCATCTTTTTCCTTTTGAGGTAAGGAACCCTAAGAAAACGGTGTCTACATCGAAAAAGTTAAACACAGAAAAAAGTAAAACATAAATTAGCAATAGAAATTTGGTAACAAATCGTTATACTAAGGGAGACAAGTCCTATGTAGGTAGTACATAAAACATTTTCTCGTAGGTGCGTCAGTTTCGTTTCACGACGAATAAAGAGTCAAATGGCAACGAATGGCGGACCAAGGAGGGAAGGAGCCTCAATAAAGTATCTGTTGACTCGGCTCTTCGCAATGAGCCTCTCGATTATTGTCTCTTTGTGAACACTATTCAATTACAGCACATCTCCGTTATACAAATTCAGTTATTGTAACGCGTGGCAATAAAAATAAACGTTATTATTATTTCACGTGACATCGAAGCGTAAATTTGCACACACTGAAAACATTTTGTCGAATGCCGTCTAAAAATGCAAAAATGTTGCGCATGGTCGCCGGGCGTCGGAAATTCGACGGCGAAAGAGCGCTCTTTATATTCTCATGCCGTTTTTAGGGTTCCGTACCGGAAGGGTGCCAAACGGGACCCTATTACTAAGACTTTACGATACGTCCATCCGTCCGTCCGTGTCTGTCCGTCCGTCCGTCCGTCCGTCCGTCCGTCTGTCTGTCTGTCTGTCTGTCTGTATGTCTGTCTGTCTGTCACCAGGCTGTATCTCATGAACCGTGATAGCTAGGGAATTGAAATTTTCACAGATGATATATTTCTGTTGCCGCTATAATAGCAAATACTAAAAATAGAACAAAATTAATATTTAAAGGGGGCTCCCATACAACAAACGTAATTTTTTCCCGTTTTTACTCATATTAATAACGGCAAAAGGTAGACGCTTGAAATATTCACAAAATATTTAGTTCTAAATTCGCTTCAGAAATAAATAATTAAAATAAAATAAATACTTAAGTGTGGCTCCCATACAACAAACGTGATTTTTTGTCGTTTTTTCTCGATCTTTGTGTCTAATGTTGTATAGATAATGGTACGGAACCCTTCGTGCGCGAGTCCGACTCGCACTTGGCCGGTTTTTCCACTTTCGGATAAAATGTTCATGTATTTGATTTCATGTGTGCCTGATTGTGAAAGGGAAGGCCCGTATAAAAAGGCAGTGTGTCCGCACAGTATTTATAACACTGATGACAGAGTTCAGCAAAATAGCTTTTAACGGCCGACAATAAATACAAGCTGGTATGAAAAATAATTTGTGCGTCGCGTTTCAGGGCCGGCTCCCGGCGTTGATTGCGCAGATTGAAATCACTTCGCCCCTCGAACCGCGTTAATGATGCAATAAAAACGTCGCTTATCGATTTAGCCGCCGTTAAGAAGGCTCCAAGGCATAATAATTTATTATACAAACAGTGTTGCGTTAGCCGATGTAAATTACAGCGCTCGGCGGCGGAATTATGTAAGTACGAGATTTGTTAACCGCCCGCCGCGGGTGGAATGACAAAAGTAATTAACACTTACGATATAGTCGAGTGCTCGCGCCAGACCCCGGGGACCTGGCGCTGTAATGAGGGGGAGAGGTCCTGCCAGTCGATAACGATCATACTACTATGGCGTTTAGCCTGCGGTATTATTATTTAAACACACGTTTGGAATCTAGTTCAATTACATAGTTTAGTTGGACTTGAACCAACGTAAAAATATACCATAGCGAAATTACAACCCTTTTGCACATTCATTGCATTCTGACATTTCAGTTTCACCAGTTAACAGTTACTTAGCAGCATGAGCAAGCAAAGTGTGATATAATGTATGTTGTCTCGCATGAATCGATAGACAAATTGTCCAACTTTCACCTCAGCCGCAGAGATGTGAATTAATGAATAAAGAAAGATGTCTGGCATTGATAAACTGATCTGTGAGCACATCATTCATATTAAAACACATTTTATATTCATGGACATAAAATATGATATGAATCTGGTTATGTTTAATCAAATTATGAAATGAAAACAAGTTTAAGCCGGCGAACAATTGGAACACAGACCGAGCAGGTGGTGGTGTCGGTTTCGAATTGAGTATTCAGAGGTGGATTTATTTAGGGGATCGTTCAGTCTGCGGTCAATGTTTTGCTGGCGAAACATTTTTGATTCATTTTTCGTAATAAATAATGCTTTGAAATGGTGCCGAATTTAAAAAAAATAATTTACATAAAATAATATCTATGAGAGTTACAAAGGCAAAAAGGCATAAAAGCGATTATTGTTTAAATACCCACACTTGTTTCATACATCCGCGGCCACTCATGTGCCCTATGGTCTTTCTATTAATATCGGATGCTATATAGCATCCTCGGCCCGGAAACGTGCTAAGGCAAGTCGGAGGCATTTATTTACACAGCAACACAAAATAGCATAAAAAGAGAAAGCACGAGTAAAAAGTTCGAAAGCGCCTTCCGAGACCAGTCTCCATTTATTTAGAAGGCGACAGACTACACACCACACATACTAATCAGCAAACAGCGACGAATGCCCCGCGTTTTGCATCACAATGACAATTTGCAACTGCCAACCCACCTTACATTTCGCCTCAAATCTTCCTTCACGAAGAAAAACAGATATACTTTGAAAGCCAATCGTGGTGCGGTTTACAAGCTATCGGAAATGTAGGTAGTTTTGTTCGCATACGGTACGGGAATCGGCACCGTGGCGGAGTTAAGAGGGGACCAAATAAGGTCGGCGCCACTAAGGGATGTCGGGATTCGACGGATTTCCTCGCAAAGCCGGCTGCAAAGTAATCTAGCTCGCGTCACACTAGACCGTGAAAACTTGCGATGTTATCAACGGATCACGACACCGTGTTGCATTGTCTTATCATAATAGTTGGTAAACTGCCGTTTCTTTACCAATGTGTCAATACATTTGGGAAGAGTTTATGTAAAGAGAAGATGCAAGGGGTAACTAAGGGAAAAGCTGAGAGAAAATAAGCTGTTTTGAGACATAACGGGCGTTAGCCAAGACTGTAATCAAGACAAGCTTATAAACAAAATCGTGGAGGCTGAAAACTTAATATTAGGGGTTAAAGTATGAAATTGCCGTTTTATTGCAATAGGTTCTTTGAATTGACATAGAATCTTCATGGTTTGAGGTTTTCGAATGAAACTTTTTTCAAATGGTTTCTATGATGTTCTTTTTTAAAAAATGTGAAACATTTGAATATCGATTTTCAATTGTTTTTGTTATTCAATGTAGACAAGAAAGATGGATACTGCGAAAATTCGAGTGATTATGAGTCACCCATTTTTCGTATTTTTTTATTTTATTGATTTGACGCAAGTGAGTCAATATTGTGGGTAAGGTAACGTTAAACCATGCCCTAATTCCTGGGTAGTTTGACTAGGGTCGGCTTCCACTATCTCTCTTAATTCATCGTTATTCACCTGTGTGGGCGGTCTTCCTCGTGGCTCGTTCTTTAAGTCGAAATTTCCATCACGAAAGCGTTTAAACCAAAATCGCACGGTGCGTTCATTAGTAGACCCCTCTCCAAACGCAGCATTGATATTGCGGGCTGTTTCTGCCGCGTTAGTTCCGCGTCGAAACTCGTATTCAAAAATTACTCGAATTTTCGCAGTATCCATCTTTCTTGTCTAAATTGAATAACAAAAACAATTGAAAGTCGATATTCAAATGTTTCACATTTTTTAAAAAAAGAACATCATAGAAACCATTTGAAAAAAGTTTCATTCGAAAACCTCAAACCATGAAGATTCTATGTCAATTCAAAGAACCTATTACAATAAAACGGCAATTTCATACTTTAACCCCTATTATTTCCACGTTTCACGATATTTAGTCACATAGTGCTAATAGGAATTATCGACTTGCATAAATGCTTGACCCTTGCAGATTAAATTAAATCAAGCTTTTATGTGATTGTACGACTTTGTTCATATGAAAGGATAACATTTTCCCGGTTTTTAGCGATTAGCAAGGCTCTATAACTTTGACTGTGTGGTTTCTTTAACAAAAAATTTTACTCCAACAAAATAATTTTATAGTACATATGGTGCTACATTACCGCACTAGTGCGATAATGAGCACTTTACGTGCCTATGTCGAAACTTCAAAGGGCCATATGTACTATAAAACGTTGTACGATACACGTGCGAATAGGTAATTCGTAACTCGTGTCGATATAAAACACTCCCTTCGGTCGTGTTTTAATTTATCGCCACTCGTTGCGAATTTCCTACTTTTCGCACTAGTATCGTAATGTACTATTGACACTTCGGAGTGTAGGGAGTTTAGGAGAATAGGAAGCAGGTTAGCGACTAGGGAAGATTCGGCAAGTCCTGGGGCACTTCTGGCTACGGCTTTGGGACAATACACGTCGCAATGGCTGCAAGCAGTGCAATATCAGGTCACACAAGTAGTTGTGCGGACGGGACGCGTGTAGCTGGCGCAATATCCCCCCTGGGGGGAAGCCGCGAGGGAGTGTGGACACGGGGAAACTCCGCAGCGGAGATGCAGTGCGAAGCGACATAAAATTTTCAACGACTTCGCCGAGTATCCGCAGGCATTATCTTGCCGTTTGCGAGTGCTCCCCGTTCCTCTCATATGTTTTGAATAAAAATTCTCAAGTGTACAATTGTTTTCTTGTTGCTTTGCGTTGAAAGCTTGCATGCAGCAATAGTCGGTTTAATGTGTAGTTCAGATGATAACTTGCCGCTCTGCGCCTATGCACGAATCTATTCGGCAATTTGTTTTGTGTTGGTTTTGTCGACGATTTATTCGAATCATATTAAAAAAAAAAACTAGTTTTGGGTATTCTCCGATTTGAATACGTATTTAGATTGTCCAATATCATAAATATTCGGTATTAAGTATTTGTCAACGACCACACATCAAGTATTCAACCGAGAATATGTAAATCAAATAGGCGTTCGGCGGAACGGAACATATTCAGTGTAAGTAAATATGTATGAATAAGAATTTATGACAAAGATGTTAGCCATTGCAAAGTGCTTCTTTACGCAAACATCAACTTTCACATTCCACGAATTCTGTCCGAGAAAATAAAATCTTGAAAATATTTTGTACAGATTTATCATCTCAATTCATCTCGTCTAATTGGAAAAGCTTGAGTTTTAAAAGAGAAGAACGTAGTAACCGTTGATAATATAAATACGTTGTTTTCGCTACTGGCTGGGGTGCCTTCGGTGATTTCAGTAGGGGGGAGACTTAAAAAGAAAACGTAATAGCTTTATAACTCTGGCACAAAAAGAGAATTAAGCCGGCAAAAAGAGCGGCTGAGAGTAAATACGGAGAGTCGGCGAGACACATAAGCGGTTGTAATGTAACAGGGGCGGGTCGGGCGGGGGGCTACTGACAATCTCGTTAAAGACGTGAATAAATAATGAGTGGGTATTAAGCTCACCAGGGAGCGACCGGGTGAGTTGCTTTTGTTTAAGTATTCAGGAGGTTCTGTAACTCACTCTGCTACTATTAAACTTCTTGCATTTCATAATGATGTATCACCATTACAGAAGAAAAAAGTTGTGGCTAAGTCGGCAGTAAGGCATTGGTTGCATGAAAACGTAATTTTTATTTTGAGATGCCTGGTTAGAATAAACTTAACGTGTCGTGAAGTGTGTTACTGTAGTATTTCCTACAGTAGAACATGGCTTTGTTGTCGGCAGTGCTTGCAGCGCGGAGGACGGGCGCCCGCAAGCCCAATTTATTCCGCTAATCGAGCCTCACCTCGCTCCGCGTAAATTAATTAACCCGGACTCAACCTCGCATTTAAAATTCACAAATGATCCCTTAACTCTGAACCAATGCGCTCTTACTTCAGATTAATGTTGACATAAAATTACCTTAGGAGAATGGAAAAGATAAAATACTATACCGGCTGTCATTGAGTGTAAACTAGTGTTTAAACGGCATTTTTATTGCACGATAAAACTAAGGAACCTGTAGAATATAAAGGGTTTTAAATGGCACCGTCTTTTTATTTTCCTTCATTTATAGTAGGTTTTTAATTACTTTTTTTAGTTTAATTTACTTCACTAATTGCAACTCAGCGAATAAAAATAAAGGCCCGCCACTGAGAGAGAATACCTACTAAAAATCCGTTCTGTTATTGTAACGTAGATAAATGAAATAAACGTCAAAAGCAAATGGAAAATAAAGAGAGGAAGTATTCAGGTTTTAAAAATGTGTATGTAATAAACAATTCGCGGAATAAACAGAAACGTCCAGCCGCTATGTGGGTTAATTGCGTGGCAAAATGTTTCTTTTTTCAGCACGAAAATCAAGTACACACGAGGTGCGGATTTCAAAGCGTGCGAAGGATGCGCCTGCGGCCGCCCACGGCCAGGTGGAGTCGCCCCGCGCCCGCGCACTCCCGCGGAATGTACCACACGCTGCCAACACATCGCTTCTCGCCTGGTCGCTCTGATCAAACTACTCACTGTCTCGCCAGCTATCTGTCACATGTCACTGCAACCGAACCAAAGGCAAATCGAATAGCATGCCGCGCGCACATCAATCAAATACAGTTTCCGATATTGGCTATTTCATTCAGCAACCTACCGGGCTGCACTTTGCATAACGGCGAACAAAAAAGAAGCAACAGTCGCATCGCCCTTTTTAAATTCGACTAGAGAGCAGTTAACTCGACGCGTAATCTAACAACAAAGCGCTGTTGCACAAGAGCGTTCGGCCAGGAAAGAGAATTTCGCCGGCGAGCTTTGTGTACCAAATTGAATCGAATGCCATAATGCATTCCACGCTTTCAAAGGGAGCATAATTGCGATCTGGCAGCACAATTTAAAATGTATTCGTGCAAATCTGCGCTAAACGCGTCGACAGAGCGTGCGGACGAGACGCTTCTAGTTCTAGTTCGACTGGAGATTTCCGCACTTAGCCTCATAGTTGGGCCATTGTACGTAGGAAGTGCTGAGGAATGTAAATACCTCAGACATTATGGTTTCCTCACGATGTTTTCCTTCACCGTTAGCGAGTGGTATTGCTACTATAACTTCACAAATGTACGTAACCTAGAAAACAAAGTCATTGGTACATGCCGGGATTCGAACCCACGACCTCCCGAATGAGAAGCCGGCGTTCTACACCGCTCCGCTACCACAGCTCTTGACGAGACGCTTGTCGCGTATCTATATACACTCCGCGATTCAACGCGCTGATCACGCAAATTTAAGCCATAAGCAAAAAGAAAGTGTGCAATCGTATCCTTTTAGGTTCAATCTTACAATCAGGGGCCTAATTATGCGCACCAAATCCTGAACGATTCCAATCGTCTAACTGTCAAATTCCATACTAATTTGAACGCGCTTAAGCGCTCAGCTTGGTTCAAATAAACCATGATCGAATCATTAAACCACAAACGCGTTTCTTTGTTTTCACAAACTCTTTTGACTGAATTAATGTTTGTGTGCAATGCTAAGTTATAGGTACCTACACAATAGGTGCAAGACGTATAATGCTCAACTTAGTTGTATTGACGAGCGTGTCGAGGTGCAAAAAGTCGCCGACTACACGAGAGCTTTCTGTCGCAAATCGCGCGTTGAATCTCACGTTAGCCGCGCGAGCCCCGCCACTTGGTCGCTTGCCAGCCGCTTTGTTTTATCGCTATCGCCAACTATTTGGCGTCCGAACTATGTTTTGATCTAATGATACTGAAAAATCATACTAGATATTTCAATCTGTCGTCGCTAAACTGTTTTAATTTACAATGACATCGCTAGTCCTTATTTTGCCACATGAATAACTTGTCGGTCGTACCGAAATGCATTTTATTAGATCCTCACTAAATATTGCTACAGGCAAGCTAATTCTGCGACGATTAAATAAATCACAAAAAGTTACGATTCCGGAGAAAAACAAAATGAAGCAAAAGGCGCAAAAGGTTGATTTAATCTAGCCACGTCACGCTTTAAATCAGACAGAGGTAAATAAACAAAATGGACGTCATATTAACAAGTCGCGCTAATTAATTCGGGCAGTATATTTTTTATTTTGATCTTATTTTATATTTTTTTCTTAAAGCAGAAGTAATTTCTAGAGACTAATTTCATTTTTTCAGCGATTTGTTAAGTTTATTATTATAAATTATTTATTTAAAATATTTGAAAGCGTGACGTCATATTTTTCGAGTGCACACGCCGAAACGTCGCGCAAACTGTCACACTTTGTTTCTGTGATTTGCTGTCACAGACGTTTTTTTCACAGACAAGGAATTTCATTTCTTCTTTCGAGAGTGCCTTTTTGTTTGTTGTTATTGTTATTGAGGTTGATCTTTATTTTCTGTATTTTTGCTGTTACCGACGATTTTGCTTTTACCTTGGACACAGATTGATAGCTTACACGTTGACCTGGCTTTGAGACTCAAGGACTGTCCAGGGTGTATGCAAAATCGTCGGTTATAAATAAGGTAACAAATAACTACATACGGAGAACTAAACGGGAAAACACAAACCAAACTAAAGTTTGATATGCATATTATTATGACAGTTATGACAGCAAGTCTTTTTTTTAAGTAACGTAGTGTTGCCATATGTTATGTTTATTTTAAAATGTGACGTCATCAGAAGGTCAAATGAAGGTTATTGTTTTTTGGCAAAAATAACGCTCATCTTCCTTAATATTTATCTTAAATATAGAAAATATGGTTACTTAGATGTTAATCTCGAAATGGTTTTTGATTCAGCCCTCAAGAAAAAAAATAGTCTTTGCGAATTGCAGCACGAACATAATTCCAATGGCCGACTCCGTGCCGCGCCGGTGCCTAGCCACGTAAGGCCTACGATCCTATAATATAACAAGAACCTACAACAAGACCAGTTTTCTAAAATATCCGATGTTATAATAAATATAAAAATATTACAAAATATAAAATATTATTATTTATCCGCAATATATTAATAGTACCTAACATGTTCTTACTTTTTAATTGGCAATAGGTATATTTTTATTAATATAACAACAAAAGGTAGTGTTTAATAGATTTTTAGGGTTTTTGGGTCGATATTTAAAGTTTTTAGATTGGCATCTAAATAGTAATGAAGATTTTGTTTTAAAATGCTTTCTCAATTAAATTTTAGATGAAGGTAATTAGGATTTTGTAACTATACTGACCTGCAAAAGTAAGAATCACACTTTTCATTTTATATTTTTTTCTAAACTATAGAAGTTACAGATTTAAAAAAAAAAAAACCGTTTATCAACTAATTTTATCAGCTTTCTTTTAAACTATACTGCAAAATAAAACTTTTTTTCCAGTCCTTTTTATTTCTAAATTATATCTTGTGTACATAAAAAGTTATTGCAATTTTAAAAGTGTGATACTTAGTTTTGCAGGTGTATTTACAAGAAATAGCGTTTTTTAGTTCACCCCGAGTTGTGAGAACAAAGCTAAGAAGAGAGAGATGGAGAGATGAGATGCCAAATAGGTAAGCCTAATGAACATTATAATAATTATAATAATAATAAATGCTAGATGCATTTGGAATGTAGACTGATGGAATAAGATAACATAAGAATATTCTTTGTAGTACACACCAAAAAACAATTACAGAGAGAACAGTTACAAAAGAAGAAGTACAACTGGCGGCCTTATTGTTGATAGCAAGTTCATCCAGGCAACCTTATATTGGAAAGATTGCCGAAGGTCAAATAGAAACGGATAGTCGGTGCTAATATGGGTATTATTGTACATAGTCTAGTCTAGTGGAGCCAAAATACGTCCCACTGTAGGGCACAGGCTTTCTCTCAGAGAGAGAGAGAGAGTACGGGCTTAATTACCACGCGTGCCCACCGCGGATTGGCAATTTCAAGCGCTAAGGTATGTGAACACGTTAGACACTCAGGTTTCCTCACGATTGTTTCCTTCACAGTTAGCGAGTATCCTTAACAAATACGAGTACTATTAGTATTGCACTTCCTTTAAGTTATTCTTCTAGTATGTACGTAACTCGTATAGTGCATCAATCAATACCAAATAAAGTAATATTAACGTATAAAATCGGATCAATCATTATTTATATTACACACGAAACTGGCACATGTTAAATTCTATATTATTATTGGTCGCAGGCAATTTGTGGTTAATCGACTGACAAATTAAACAAGGCTTGAACTGCTGTACAATATTTTCGAGTTTGGACAGCAGAAAAGAAAACATGAGTTAAATTTTTACATTTAATGTGCTACATATTAAATGAAATTTCATTAAAACTAACCTAAGCTTACAGCAAAATACATACAATAATTAATAGACTCACTACAAATACACTACATAAACATACAAATTACCATACAATTGATGGACAATGAGATAGTTTGTTTTTTAACACTCATTAGTAAATATTAAACACAAGCTCGGTTTTGTGTAAATTGTATTCTCTTGTGATAGAAACACGTTTCCAAATAAAACCATAGGTAGACAATTAGGCATAGTAATAAAAGTTTATACCAAGAATTACATTCTACTTTATTTGTTATCAAAATTCGTTATCGTTAATTAAGAGCATATCAAATTAATTAAGTACCCACTAAGATAAAACATTTTATAATGCATTGAAATTTAACATTATCAAAATTGTTATTATGTAAAACGTATTGAATTCATACTATATCATGTATCAATAATCTTGTAGTCAATTGGCGAAACTATACAATAGGTGCCTTTTATGTGAAATACATGTTATAAATGATCACGGACTACCGAGTTCGCACGCCATTATACCCGGGCCCGCTAATAAAATAATAACGTCGTAAAAAACGAAGCAAGAAACCGAAAGAGATAAAGTGAGGACGTAATAAAAACAGTGCAATTTTAGGGGTATTTTGTCGAGGTTATACCCATAAAGTGAGCGGAGCATGAGGGTGGGTGGCGCACCACCCCACCGCCCGCCCGCCGCGCGCCGGGAAGTAATGAATAAACTCACCCAGCGAAAATCTACCTCTTTTAATTTTACATCGAATACGATCGCGTCAACTCGACGACCAGTCCCCGCTGAATTCGTCGCCCAAAGAGACCGAAGTACAGTAACAACGTTGTAAATTATTAAATAAATCATAACAGAAAAATATCTGTCATCTCGTTATTAATTTAGGATTTATTAACATTTTGAAAGATAAAAGCTAAAGAATAATTTGTCAGCGGGCGGGGGCGGGCGGGTGTTCTTTGGGCGGTCGTCGCTACGCTCTGCCATCTCGACTTTATTGAGTGTCATTTCCAGACCGTTTGCCCGCGGGTCCCTTTCCACTCTAAAGCCACGAGTGAGTGGACGAAAAAGGATGCAAATTGAGAATTATTTGCATTGGGAATGATTTCTTAACACACCAGATACTTTTAATACCTACGCGGACGATTTCTTCCGAAGATAAATTGAAAGGAAATCTCTTGACTCACGAGCGAAGCGATTGCAGAAAGATTTTTTAAACATAAGCAACCTGCTTTTATGAGGACCGGGGTGGAATAGCACGGCACAAAGTAAACCCCACTGCAAAATATTTCCGTGCAACACGAGAGCTGTAAAGCGCTGGTAGAACAAAGATATTAAAGTGAATTTTCGAGCTCGCCAGGAATACAGGGAAAAGCGACGCAACGTCGGCGCCACTAACTCATTTTGTTTGCTCTCCGTATAAAAATGTAGTTTGTTTCTGGGCACCGAGGGGCGGCCGGCCCTGAATGGGGACCGTGTTATTACAACGCTCTCTCGGTTTACCGTCATCTGCTCGCTTGCCTGCTGTCGACTAATCACACCAAGTGTTCTGTTTAAGGGCTCACATTCCTAAACCCCGGATTAAACGACTTGGCTTTGCCATTCGAGCGGATTATGGCTTTCTTGGTGTTTTTTCATCACTTTATCAAACTGAGCGAGATATGAAAGAGGAAATATGAAAATTGAGTCGCGTGAAAGGATTTTCGGGTCCCGGATCGCTGCTATGCTGGAGATTATGGATGTAAGCAGACGTCTCGATGGCTATATGTTTCCGATTGATTTTAAACCATGAGGAATAAATAAAAAGAATATGCTTACATACACTTAATTAACGTATGTACTACTTAAACGAGATTTGCGAGTTATACGTTATATTAAATTAAGAAAATACATGCATAAGAATGAAGTGGTCGATCTGTAGGTACGTACGTACGTACCCATCGTCTAGAAACTTCTTCGATACTTGAAGATAAACTTACGTAGTTACATGAGTCGAAAAGTGGGAGGAAACTAAGCGAAACGACGACGAAAAGCAATGAGGGTGAATAAGGCGAAGCATAAACTCGCTTCGAGAGACGAAGTATAAAACAACAAAGTGGTAGACGCATCTCGCCGGTATAAAGAGGGGAAATAATCCGACATGACGACGTTAAAGTGTCGCAGAATAGTACTCAGGGCATCATATAAAATAATGATCAGTCTTCACGAACAGTTTATTACGTGGCATAATAAGGTTGCTGATACATCACTTAGGCAATCTTTAGTCGTCACTGTATAACCATTTAACAACGTCATTCAAAAAAAGCGCGATGGATCCCATAAAATTAAATCGGAAAGTAAACATCGCGTGAAATCGATGTTGCCTATCAACAAATTAATTTAAGTGACTGCGAGAACGAGGCTCAGCGCGGGCATCGAGCGTGGCGTGGGCGCAGCGCCTTGCTTGCCAGCCGTGGAGATGGGCGCGAGATAGTGCCGTGTCGGCGTCGATACCGACCGACGTTATTTATCGCCCTACGTGCCGTCTGCACCCGGCTCCCGGACTACGATTTAATTGTCGATCGCACAATTGATCTAAAAGGTCTCACAGCCCCCCGAGCTCTACTTAACAGCTCCAATTGTAGCTTTATTTCCGATACGATTTAACAATTCATTATAGCATTTACAGTTTCAACGCGGAGGTTCTTGGTTTATACGACCGCTGTCCTTTTATAGGATCGCATAAACGTGTACAGTAATAGACCTCGTCGCTTGTCGAGGAGCAGCGGCGTATTATCTCGAGCATTATTGCATTATTACGGCGCAGACTTGTGCCGCGGCAGGCGCAGTAGGCCCGAGATGCGATTATTATGCAAATGTGAAACAGTGTACATGTGCCGGCACACGAGTTACACCGGCCCTGGTTCAATAGCGGCGCGGTGTAATAAGATAAACACGAGCCGCGAGGACAAAAAACCCCTTGAATGAGAGCGCGAGAATGTTTAGGAACGATATTACACGCCCGCCACCTCGGGTTATATCACTCCAACCTTTTAGGAGCTTATTTATGGTCGTTTAAGTTCTCATTACTAAGAAAAGCATAGATCTCTATAATTATGTAAATAGTTGGTAATAAAATAATAATAATTCTTTATAATATAATAATAAAATTATTGTGACTAATTATAAAACCATTTCTTTCTGTTCTAATAATAAAATTAGGGCAGAAAGAAATGGTGTGCCATAGGAAGGCCTATGTCCAGCAGTGGACGTATACAAACTGATTGATTGATTATGAAGCATTAAGTAAAGATCGATTTGTGATTATTAATGGTAATCACAACACAGCCAGCAGTAGCAGCCACGTACTTACGCCTGTGCAGCTGTCTAGCTGATGCCGGAACAAATTATGGCCCATTTATTTATGTACACGAGTATGACAAGAGCGAACGCTGCAAGATGCGAGAGCGACGATAGCCAATTAGAGGCAACATGTGAAGTGCGTTGGCAGACAAGTGGCTGCCTGCCATGACACTTGGATGTGCTCTCCGTACGCTCAAACGTCTTTCCACTAATTTATTTAAGTATCCATTATTTGCCGAACCGACTCAAGTTTCATGGTCATTAAACTCCTCATAAATTTAGTGTCCAAACATCTCCAAACCGCCGCGGGCACGCTTAAGTATTCACATTCCATTTCAAATGAGATAAAAACGTGATGGAAACGACACGGAAACAACCCTTCGCGTATAAATCTTGTGATCTGTGTGTAAATTGATAAGGGGCGGCGGTGGCGTTAGGGAAGTACACACTTCCGACGGAAATATCCTGACGTGGCCACAGTAAGTGAGTATACCCTTTTTTAGGGGACCGACGGACCGGCTATTCGGACACCCTCTTCCCGGTCGGGCTACGTTTGTGATGGCACGGTAACTGTTCTAATTGGCTGCCTGTAAGCGAGCAATTAATCAGGAAGTTGCGAAAGCCCCCGCAAGCGCACCCTCGAGAGTAGCTCCGATGTAATATGCCGTATCCCCAAAGCAGGAGACGGCAAGGCGGCGCGGGCGGGGTAGCGTTTGCTCGTGTTAAACAACTGTCAGCCAACTTCTCGCGCCCCTAACCGAGTCGCCCAACTTAGATTACTTTATAATAATCCTCTGAAAGTTCACTCCTGGTTGAATATTAAAATTGGCTGTTGTCGCGAAGACGGGGAATTATTAATGGGGGTAGAGAACAATTGGAGCCGGGAAACCGATTGGAGCTCTTTATCACGTCGTCGCCGTCGCGTGCTCGCTTTACTTGTTTTCTCATGCCACGAATGCTCTAACTTGAGTCTAGAGCAATTTACAACATAAATAACGACCGCTGAAACTTGAACCGTTAAAAGTCTTATCTTTTGCAAGCGGATGCTCGCTCCAACTCGTGGCACTTTATTTAATATTTTACGGTCGTGAAATAGCGTGCGTGTAACAATTCGTGAGTATACCGAGGCTGAACAAAGCAGAGGAGAATTTTTGATTCGAAAATGTAAGTTACTAAACATGCAAATGTGGTTTAATATAATTCTCTAATACAAATCCTATCAAGAAGCATACATAATAGACACAAGCAAAGAACTCCCCGGGTCAAACAACGCAAACTCAAAGAAGAAAACTCATTCCTGTACGCAAACTGAAAGCTCTTAGGGAATAAAACCTTCCCGCTAATAGGGAAACATTCAATGGCACTCCATCCAATCAAAACTAGGAAAGAGGCAATCGGAATCGGGAGCCAAGAAGTAATCGGGAAGGGACGGCACGCTCACAACTTTATACTTAACACCTGTTCCGTGAGGGTGTGTGGGGGCGAGACAACTGCGGTCATGTCTATGTATAAATTATGCGGTGTGTGTGCTCCTTTGTCGTGAGCTTGCTGTGTGTAGGGCAACCCGGTCGAACTTTGCGGTCGGTCGACTAATTATGGCCGAATGGCCGATCCCGCCCGTGACACGACACGACGTGCGAATAGCTGGGGCTTATCTGCCCCTATGTCTGCAAGACTATCGCTATGAGTGGGAGAGCACGAAGGTGCTGCGAACCAAGAACAATAGAGCCGATCGTGTTAGGCTGCACTGTGGGACAGTACATTATTTGCACGCAGTCCCGCTAATTGTTTAGGGACACGTTAATATTCATGGCTGTAAATAAAGGCAACTATGTAATGTATAATTTTCATTCAAACCAAAATAATGTATCATAAGCAGCCTATACACGTCCCACTGTAGGGCACATACCTTCTCTCAGAGAGATGTGGTGTTAAAACAATATAATATATAAATCTATCTAATATATAAAAATCTCGTCTCACGGTGTTTGTTTGTTTTTGTTCTTTTCCGAAACGGCTTCACTGATTTTTATGAATTTTTCGTGTATATTTGGTAGGTCTGTGGTCGTAGGCTAATTTATATGGCAAAACAACGTTTGCCGAGTCAGCTAGTATAATTTAATCATAAGTAATACTTAAAAAATAAATAAACATACACTCATAGAGAGAATTACGTAATAAGCTCGCCATGCACACTTTTTAATTTTTCTGTAAATGTTGTGTTTTATTTATGTGTTTTATTTATTGTGCAATACCAGACTCGGTGGAGCGATGATCTTCGCAGGGCGGCTGGCAAGAGCTGGATGAGAGTAGCCGAGGACCGTGCTCAGTGCCGTGCAATAGACCTATGTCCAGCAGTGGACAAGCATAGGCTGATGATCATGATGATGTGTGCAATATAGTATAAAGTACGTAATATAATTATCCATACTGGAGGAGAAGATGCTCCTCATAGACTCTTGATCTTGAAAAGTCGGGCTGACGGAGCCTGACGAATTTATTGGTTATACAGGGTGTTAAATAAAATACTAATGTCCAACGGTAAGGTATACACAGTCTGGACACTAAAGCAAACTACGGTTATAATAAAATTTTGCTGGAAAATTTGTTTTTTTGAAGAAACCTTTACTACGGGAATACTTGGGTTCTGGGAAGAGCTGTAGTAAATTAACACACGGTAGAATAACATCGCGTGTATCTTCCAAAAATGTTATGAAATAAATAATTACCACTTATTCGCTCTGAATTGAGCGGCACACAGGTGTTGTTCGGTTGTTAATCTGGAATGGTCGGCATAGGCCGCGTGACATTCCCTCGGCTCAGCGTATTGCGGAGCTAAGCCTATAACAGTGGTGGTTAAATGCGCTCCGCGCTCAAAGCACGTTGACATGCGTTTATCAGAGCGAGAGCCGGCTACCGCGCAGCCGAGTGACACAAACGGAATCGCATAGCGCATCCCGAGAGGCGCTGATCCGCCCAGAGATACCCCGCTCTATCTCTCAGTCGAGTGCTGACACTCGCCCGCCTAGATAATTACGTCCCTTTGACGATCTACCTTTGTTACTACCAAACTGAGTAATTCTTTTTCTTTGTCTGTGGCAGTGCACGGCGAAGGCTCGCTGATACAATTTTAATAAAAACCCTGCCGTACCCGCAGAGTTCTAATATTCTAAAACCAGATGAATACTTCCCCGGAGAATTATAGGATTAAATGAAACATTCCGATCGTTCGAGTTGTATAACATAAGGTATATCTACGCATAATAATAAAAAGCTCAGCGTTTCCAATTGCATTAAACAGCGGAATAGTTTAGTAGCGGGTCTGAGACAAAGACTGTCTTGCGGAGGCGCTTTCGAGTTGGTAGACTTGTAAGAGGTAATCTTTAAGGTCTGGTTTGCATCGCTCTCAGTCGCTAGTTAGGTCTTATCTCAGTTGAGCCCGGTTAAGAGTCGATCTCGGCGCAGTAATACTGCGAACGGAGAAGTTTGTGAAGCGAGCAGGCTGAGGGAGGTGGTTTCTGATTTGTTGCTTCCATTGATGTTGCAGACATGAAAATGATGTCGCTTGTTTTCACATAGTCTATGATTTTGCTGTCGTTCCCTCTTCAAATTTATTTTTGCGTTTGAATAGTACCTAATAACGATTTGGGCAAGCACGAGGAAACATGCTATGATTTTACGAACAACATTTGAATACTCGGCGGAATAAGAGGACATCGAAAACACATGCTCCCTCGGTATAAAAATAAAATCTGGTTCAGGGTTCGCGGACGTAGAATCAAAGTGGAATCCCCCTCCGGGAAGGGGGTGGCATGAGTCGTGTTATTACACCCTCTCACCTATGCAAGGAGCTGCTAGGCTGAGGCAGACACTGAACCCGCACTGTCGCGCAAGATTAAGACGGTTTCAGCCTTAGCTGTTAACGCGCCGCCTCACTTTCTACTTGGCTTGAATAGTCGAGTGCACCCTTCACAGTAGTGCAGAGTGGTAACTCGCTACATCCGACATACTATACGTGCGATATGATGCTCTTTGTGCTAATTTATTACAGACTTACATTGAGCCGATATTAGGCATTGCAAATGTAGGTACGTTGTACGTACCTATATAAATGAACAGCAGTGTGCGATAATTTCAGCAATAAACTGAATGAGCGCATAAAGGCGAACATCTGTAGCGCGATGATAAATAAACACGATCATTGTCAGAGCGAAGCAGATGTTAAGAGAGAAGCAGTCGCGGGAGAGCGTTTATATCATGTTGTTACGTGCCACCACTTCGGTTATAAATAAAAGTGCCGAAGAAAAGCCAGATAAGGCGAAAGAGAAATAAGTTTAACCGAACGAACGGGAGAAAGCATTATCATTGGCTGCGAGCGTAGAACAAAAGAAAATGGTGGAGAGCGAGCGTACGAGAGTACTTTATAGGCGCGTAAATATGTTTTATATCCCTCTACTGTCTGTTATACACTGGCGCGGCGCCCGGCCCTCCCCCGCCCCCAGCGCCGCCTCAGGCAACCCTCGCTCTCGGAAATGCCGAGCTTTAATAAAACATATATTTTTCTGGGCGAGGAAAATACTGGGGAAACTCGCAATTTGTTCTTTCACTTTATGCTCGTTTACAAGACAAAAGTGGAGCATTCTAGAAACATTATGTTAATCACGCAGTAAGGTAAGTTATTGTAATTACGTTGGTGGCATTATAAAAACACAGTCGACTAAAATGTAGTACCTACTATATGTAAATATTTTCAGTGATTTAGGTAAAGAAAGGCTGACAGGTTAATTTGTTCTTGCAAAGAACTAAAGGGTTATTATTGTAACAATGTGAAGTCGGGATGTTAATTTACCGCTGTACGTTTTTGCTTTGCTAAAACAGTAAAATCTAAAATTTTTGCGTCGGAGGATTTCAACATGAAAACATTAACCAAGAGGCACTATATAGGACACGGGTAAGGCAGAGATTTGAAACTCTTCATCTCACATGTTAGAAACATCATCATCATCAGCCATTTGACGCCCACTGCAGGAAATAGGCCTCTATCATGGTTTTTAACCATAAAGGGTTTTGCCATAATCACCACGCTTGACAGGCGGGTTGGCGATCGCAGTATGCGGTTGGAATATCAGGAAGACGCTGCTGCCCGTCTCCTGGTAATTTATTTCCTTAGTCGCCTTCTACGACATCCACGGAAGGAAATGGAGTTAGAAACATCTGAACGCCTAATAAATTTTTGGTTAACAGAGGTTTTTATTTGTGGTGCACAATTGTAATGCAATTTCACAATCAACGTTAAGTATTTAGATTTGTAAAATGAGTTCTAATGCTGGCCTCGGCTCTTCATGAGATCATAATTCTTTGGGGCATAACCATGCCGAAACTTGATACATTCGTACAGCGATAGTTCAACTATTTCATAAAGTGGTATTTACGCTTTTGATAGGCGGAATTTGGAGGGTGACATTGTATTGCTTAATGGCGTTGCGGCGGCGACCCTTATCTTGCGTGCTACAGGAGGCGAAGTTGCCCATTGGCGTTAATTCTTGGTGATATACCTAACCTACATCGTGCAAATTAAATTGGGCTGTAAAGAGTGAACGGTTATGTTGCTCGGCAGGCAGAGGGTCGGGGATTCAGTGTCGCTCACGTAGGCCGCTGACCCAAGCCCGCGGAACTCTGTTCACTGGCCTGTAACACGCTAATTGTTACATTGTGCTTGTCGCCTCGCACACGCAGTTAGCGACAAATCATAGGTACTTAATTTCATCTCATGGCGCACTTAATTCACTCACGCAGAAGGGAAACTTCGCGGGAATTTCTCTCTTAATTTCCTGAAAAGTCGTAACTCAGTTAGTTTTCCCCAACTGTTTTCATTAAGAGTATTATAAAATAATTTTATTCCACTTGAATTTTATGTTAATAGATATGATAAAATAGAGACAGCGCGATTAAGATAATACCGAAAACAAATTTATATTCGGATTGTGAGAGGCCGATTAAATTATTTTCTTGTTTCTTTTGAGATGTGCCCGATGTAAAATGGTCGTAAGTGGCACTCCCGGGAGAGCGAGCGAGGAGGCCTTCGAGGGCCAGGAGAGAGCAGGACAGGACACGGAGCTGGCGGGCTCCCACCGCGCTACGGACTACACGCCATAAAATATAACGCCAAACGAAAGAAGCACTTTCAATTAACCGAGGCAGGTTTGCGTAAGGTAAATCCTGCCAAGAGGCGCCCACCAATGCCGCCGCCGCCTCGCCTCGGAAAAATATTTTATTCCATCGCAATTTCACTCCCGAGATAAATTGCTGAGATTCCACTCGAGTCAATTGAACGAAAAAGAAATGCTTTTGATCGCATTTTAGATAATGATACTGTTTAAATAATATAAATCAGCGTTTTATTATTTGGGAGCGTTAGCTTTCGGGTAAAAATAATTGAATGTTTTTTTCTAAATTAATGTGTCATTAAGAAGATCTTCTTAAAGATGCAATAATAACATAATTTGATTTTGGCGAGCGTCTTTGTGCGGGGCGTAGGGGTTAAAGCGGGCTTGTAAGACGGGGTTCGATCAGTATTCATGAAGTTTTATTAATGCCCCGCGTCTTCCCTCCCTCCTGCCCGTTCCACTCCCCCTCGGGGCACAGATTGCGACCGCACACCCTACTCTAATCGACCAGAAGTGATATGCCACCTGATGAATGATGATGAGCTCTTTCTTACGTCGTCACCCCTGTAGCTGAAGTGTTCTAGCACATCATGTTTTCTCTGCGTTAACATATTTTTAGAGTTTAGTAGACATTGATGAAAATCATAACTGTACATGTACCAGCTTAAGAATCCATAATTGGGGATTAAATCTGCAATTAATGAAAATTCCATTAACGAATGTAGTAATATTATTTGCTGAACGCGATCAATCGCTTCAATGTATCTGTAGTGCGGTTGAACCCCGAATCCGTTGATTAAATATGCGGAGAACAATTTCCATGTGTGGAAAGTGTACGTAAATTTCAAATAAACATTGTATTAGTAATGAACATAAAATGATAAAGTTATTCGGCTTGTGGTTCGTCCACATTGTTTGAAAAATAGAATCTAACATGCCACAAATGAGCAATCAAGTTAACATGTTCGGTGTAAAGTTTTATGTTGTCGGCATGATATTGCCCGTAGTTTTATCAGTGCTAACTTGTAGTAGTTGGTGAGAGGTAAGTTACGAGCTAACGTCCCTGGGGTCTGTGGTTAGGGGCGGTCCGGCCTTAACCCCAAATAGAGAAGGAACAGACGTGTCTTGGGCTTTTTATACGATCACTGGTCACCTAACAGAGTGGTTAGGTGGATGCAGTGATTTGTTAATTTTTATTTCACTGTGGTTAGGAGCGGTCCGGTCTTAAGCTCAAATAGATAAGGAACAGACATGTCTTGGGCTTTTTGTACGATCACTGGTAACCTAACACAGTAGTTAGGGGGAGGCAGTGATTTGTAAATTTTTATTTTATATCGACCACATTCCAGTTGGAATTTTTACGTTGCGCTACGCTGAAATATGAGTTGGAAATGTTATTTCGGTTGCTACCAAATAGGTACCCCAATACTTATGTCGGTTTTAGGGACGTAAACATTGACTCATGTATAGACAATTTTGTGTGACCAATATTTTTAAGTCTAAACAACAAGCTTTTATTTAAGTTTCCGCTAGCATAAAATACTAGTTATGCTACCTCGAGTTAGCAACACAGCCCGTGTGGCAAGCAACTGTAGCACCGCAGTATTATGCGCACCGCCTGCATAATGCCAGTCGCTGACTCCCGGAACTGCTAAGCTAATAACAGAGTTATCCCGCCCGGGGAGCTTACACAGATTCGTGCTCGACCTATTATTCATAACCTACACTGTTTTCGGAGAACAACAGCTAGATTCAATTTGCAAATCGCAAGAGCCTTGCAGTACACGGTACAACATTTACATACTTGCAGCTATCCACGTCCTTGCAAAATGTAGCAACACAAATTTGATTAAAGAAGTAACGATAAAGTGTAACTAAAATCTGTCCGCGACCTGCTCATGATATATTAACTTACAAAAACATACACAATACATCACAACGACTTGATTACAAATTCAAAGATCAAGAGCAAAGGTAACCGCATCCGATTCGATAGGGATACAGCGGAAGCGTCTCAATAATTAGCCGAGAGCGAGCCGATTTGCATATCAAAGTGGTGGTATAATTGAGCCCCTAGTGCGAATAGTCCAAGTGGAATCGGATTGAGTTAGTGGCTCTCTCTGGTTGAGTGTAGCTAGCACTATCTGCCGCCCCTCCCCACGCCTCACTCCTGCCCTCCCAGCGGCGGCTCCTCTCAAGCCGCGCCAGGATAATTTAATTAATCGACTACGGCACAACAGCGAAGCTGAGACTGATTTCCTCCTCAGATATCCATTTACCGGAATTATCGTGCCACTCAACTTGCAATTCGATTAAGTTCATCATAACAAACAGATGTACCCGACGTATGTAGGGCGTGCCTGCGTAATTTTAATGAATGCAATTACAAACGAGTTGCCACGCGCGGTTGTAATGTAAATGTTACAAAGCGATAGTTAATTGATAGCTTTATGAATACAGAATTAACGTCGGCGATTGATAATCCAATATTATCCAAACGTTTATATTATCTCTATGTATCTCGTTTCAATTACTTAAACAAACTGGATGTCGGGGTTAACAGCTCAATTAAAAATGAGCCTCCGCCGTCAGTCGAGGCACACTCGCTGTTTAATCAAATGGTCAGCAACAAATCATCGGACACAATATTGGCCAGTTTCTGAATTAAGAATTACGCTAAGTAAATAGTTAACTGTAGTGCTGTCCCTTCGAATTTGACAGAACGTTACTTAAGTATTTACGTAGTGAAATTCTCAATTCAAAAACCGACCCTATACAGATCTTGCAATCTACGAGCGCGCGTGGCCTTTATTTGTAGTTGTAATCGTAAATACACATTTTTGTTAGTGTGCGTACCCGACGGAGCGGTCAGTAGCGAGCGAGCCGTACGTACGGTCACTCTACACCTACATTGACGCGTATACAGATTGGTCACTCGCACAACTAAGGGCGCCGCGCGCTCGTAGATTGCAAGATCTGTTGTACCTCACAACGTGAATAGTACTATTAAATTTTAAATAGCGAAAGAAGTGTGTCGAAAGACGAAAGGAGTAGCAAACCATGGTCTCTGCCTACCCCTCCGGGATACATTCGTGAGATTATGTAAGTATGTATTCAATATTGGGTTACGTACTTACATAGTATAAGACAAAACGAAAAGAAAAACGAAGATAACATGATACCCAAAAAAGGTGTTGACATCTATCAGAAACACAATATTGACACGTCGTGTTTGGCCATTAATTAACTGACAACACTGTTTATACAGCTACGGCTAAGTCAACTTTGTCGATGTCGTGTGAACACCAATGAAATTATCTAGACATTAGGATCCACCATACTGCTAAAAGCATAATAAGCCATTAGGCGGGTCCACACAGCGAGCAGCCTCGCGAGGCATTTGCCGCGCTAAGCAGCTCGGTCATAACATAACTCCCGCACAACATCTCAGGAAGAAGGCAGTGGCTGAAAACCAGCGCTGCCCGGGTCTGACCCGGTTCAGCACCAGCTGAGCCACTACCTTTTGCCTTATTTTATGTCATCCCTAGTTAAGCCTTACTTTGTTTTAAGTTTTTTTTTTGATGAGGCAATAAGTACTTTTTTATCTTTATCTTATCTTATGTCTGTGTGGACGTGCATCGGCCGAGCCACCGAGTGTCGTCTTTTTGTTTTAATCAAAGGCGCCTCAGTCGTTTGCCGCGCACACTCTAGACGCACACGCGTTTTGTTTCGTGCCTCGCTCGAGAATAAAGATCAGTGTTTGAAATGAATGTCTCTATGCTGCAAATACCTAGCTATGGAACGCAAGTGATCCTAATTATACAAACAGAGGGCTTAGAGAAGATGCCTGGTTAAATATTAGCCGCGACATGAATATGCCGGTTCCTGATTTGAAAAAGATAATGGATTTTTGTCTTCTCTTTTTTATAATCTTCTTTATAAAGATAAAAGCAACAGCTGCCACCGCAACACTGCAAGATGCAAGAAGCATTCTCTTCCAGCAAACCTTTGGTATTGAAGAGACTGGCGACGGGTAGTGCAAGAAGAAGATTAAATACAATAATAAACGTACGTAAACAGCTTACGTGCAGTTAGAAAAATTAGGCAACTTACAGATATATCGACTGCGAGGCTGGTCTATTTTAGTTTATTTTCACAGTATTATGTCATATGGGCTGTTATTATGGGGACGGGCAGCAGATATAGAAACAATATTTATTTTGCAAAAAAGAGCAGTAAGAGCAATTTACAACTTAAGCAGTAGGGAATCGCTAAGGGAGCGTTTCAAAGAAATAGGAATTCTTACACTGGCTTGCCAATATATATTCGATAATATAATGTATGTTCGTAAAAATATAACCATGTTCAAATTAAATAGGGACGTCCATAACGTAAACACTAGAAATAGAAATAAGCTTGCTTATTCTAAATTTCGTTTAGCCAAGGTAAATACATCGTTCGTAGGCTATTGCGTTCGTTTTTACAACAGAATTCCAGAACATGTTCTATCCTTGTCTGAAAATAAATTTAAAACATTCATTAAAAAATCGCTATGTAAAAAAGCCTATTATAGAATAGACGAGTATATGAACGATATAAGCCCTTGGTAGTAAGCAAATTCCACTGCGATTTCATTGTTATTTAATTATTAATATTATAATTTATTTAATTTTAAAAACGTGTACTGACGACGTGATTGCACATTAATAACTATAGTACACATTTTATAGCTGACAAGAACTCAATCTGCAGGTTTGCTAAAGGTCATTCGAATGGTGGCGTGGTGGCCGGGTCACCTATCTCCCTCTAAAATGGTTGAGACTGGTGATGGCTGACCCCTGCGTTATGCTCGTGAACGGGAGCTGTTCATGTGTCTGGCCGCAGCATTACTGTTTTTCCTACTTTTGTAAGAAGTGTTATTTTGGCTTTTAAAGTTATTAGTGGCTATCACGGAATCATATCATATAGGCTTTGATGTATAAGTTTAAGATGATTTGAGAAAAGATGGTCAGAGTGGAGTTTTTTTTCCCGCTGCCTTTTTCTCCACTACAAATACGGCCCGAAGGCAGCGGCTAACATAGTAACATAGTACATTGACATTCAGCAAACAGAATGTAAATTCTTTACGTTGAAATAAATTATTGATTTCTGATTTCTGATTTCTAAACCTAGGGAAATACATTAACTTAGACTTAGTGGAGGGGGGGGGGGATTATTATAAACCTACATAAATGATAGTACATAAATAAATAAATAACAACAAAAATACGTACATACATATTGAAGATAATTACTAAACACGATTACTTACATACCAATAAGCAATAAAATAACTGGTGAGCGTTTACTGCCTATTTTGCAGATCAAGGAAATGATAAAAAACTTTCTTTTTGAAAATCTCCAGGGTTGAAGCCTGACGAATGTCCAGAGGCGGGCTGTTCCACAAGCGAATCACACAAACGTGTGGTGCCATGATGTCTTAACTCTGAACTGAACTGAACGAACGAACAAATAGCTCGGCCTTGCCGCGCGCAGCAGCCGCGCGAAGATACCGAGGCTGCCGCGCTCGTTCGGGGACAGTTTTCTCGCGCGGCAAATACCTCGCGGTGCTGCTCGCTCTGGGTGGACCCCCCTAATTAGCGTGCAAACAAATACACGCAAGTAAACAAACAAGGTCACCTAAAAATGTAATAGTACGTATTTTTCAACATTTGCATGAAACAAAGTCTAATAGCGAGAAAATTCCTCGGCTAAGTTACTCCGTAGCGCGAGAACTTTGGCCAACGTCTTTTAAGAATATCACGGAAATTTCGACTTGGTGGAGAGTTCATTTAAAATCCACACCCAAGAGTGGCGGAATGCTTAAGAATACTTTCATATTTAACGCGAAGATAGGAAGAGACGAAAGAAGAGGGAAGAGATAGGGGAGCGAGGAACGGAAAAAGAAAGAAAAAGGAAAAGGGGAGAAAATAGAAGGGAGAGAAAAAAGGGAGAGAGAGAGAGAAAAAAGGGAAAGAGAGAGAGAAAAAAGGGAAAGAGAAAAAGGAAGAGAAAAGGAGAGAGAGCGAAAAAGGAGGATAGAGAGCGAGAAAGAGAATGATGGTAATTAGATTATGTGGTCGGAGTGCGAAAAGAGCCCCTCCTGGAAAAGGAGCATTAGTCTAAGCTTATCGGATTTGCGCGGTTAGCGCCACGTATCGTATTTTTCATTCCCGTTTACATGGAAATCCTTTATCCGACAAAAGCTTCTGTGACATTGACAAACAAAGTTAGGCTGGAATTGTTTTAAGGGGTACTGAAACTGCCATTAACAAAGTCAAACAGACTATTAATTAGTTACGTCAATGGAAACTGGGTCGTTTCAGTGGTAAAGTAATAAAACTGTAGAGCAACGCTATGTACGATACGTATATAATTTATTTTATTGAGGAATCTTAACTTTTGTGTAAATTTTAAGGAATGTGTGCACTCGAATTAAAGCCAAATTTGAGATGTGAAACGCATCTACTAAGTTTATGATTCACCTCCTTTGGCTGATTCACGACTATTTTGTGGAAGTTATTGTAAATGTAAATGTGTAAATGTAAATGTGTTTTCTGTAATTCCTCTGCGTCGTTGGGGAAATGTCGTTTTCATTCCACCGAAGTTCACAAAAGAATGTGACAAAGCTCGAAAGCTTTTATAATAATGGTGGTGGTAAGAGTAAATAGGTACGATATAAAGTATGTTTTTTCCGCTGCTGTTGCTTTTATGAAACGTATCCGGTCTACTTTGAATAATAAAACGAGGTTCGTTCGAGCTATTGTGCGGGGTAACGATTGGAATACAAAAGAGGAATCAACAAACTATTTTACAAGTGTGCGTTCATAATAATTTTTGTTCAGACAGTCGACATTTAAAACCAATAAATCGCTAGCTATTCTCGCGTACGTTCTAACAGCTAGTGAAACTAGAAGGTTGTAATGTAAAAATTTCAGCGTGTAAAATTGTTTAGCAGGTGTGGCCGTCATGCTGCATCGTCCCGGGAGATTAATTGCTAACCGAGAAGCCACTGCCTGAACACGCCGGCCGGCAAACGAGCAACTTCGCAACTTACATTACACGGACATTTTATTTCCGACGCTTTGTCTAACTTCCGCAAGACTCCCCTCTCAAAGAGCTCAGTCTCTGATAACTTTAATTCATTTATGTACCTACGTTGTCTCGTAAAAATGTCTGCACAATATAAAAGCACTCACCTTATCGTCGTCACCTTCACTATCACACTGCAAAACAGAAACAATTCTATGTTAAATTGATGCCTTCAGTGCTACTATTCAAGATTAAAATGTTCATGCTTTGGTGTCACGTAATGTTAGTATACTTAATTCCCTATCGGAAAATAAACTCTTATTTAACTACTGCCAGGCAACTAATAATTTATGATAAGTAGACGCCATAGATAAATCATTCATAGGTTATATGTTACATAAATCGGTCGGATGGAATAAGTAACACAACAAACACAAACCGAAAGAAGGAAAATATAAAAATTTCAATATAATATGGAAGAGGGAGATGTACCGTAGAATAGTCTCATAAACCGACGAGCATGTTACGTGATATTTATGAGGTGAGTTCGCATGGAGGAAAACAACAAGGGACCGGGGGCCTGAGATATTACAATTTCAAATAAATAGAGAGCATGAAGTATTCAGGGCGAGCGCAGGTAATGTAACGTAGTGCGGAGCGGCGCCCGCCTCGACAAATCTCGTGATTTAGCCGCACCGCGCGCGGAATACCGAGGAGTCGGCTGCGTGATCCGCGTACGCTTTATAACACACCTCCGCCAAACATACTTATTACGACTCGAAGCATTTCGGAATTACTTTAAATAAATCAAATGCAGATCAAGATAGACACCTTGTGAACAGCATGAAGAATTATTAAACATCGGAAAACAGATGCGGGCGGCATGCTATAATAAGGAGCCCACTTAGCGAAGCAAGCATAACTGTGCTGATGTGAAGATATGCGAAAGCAATTCCGGTCCCGAAAGATAGAAGACTACATGGAGTATACTCACGATATAGCCTTTTCCGGAACTACAGCGGCTACTGGCCTGTAGGCAGGAGAGAGAGAGCGAACATATGAGTGGATTGGAGCGAGTGAGGGGCGAAGCGTCCTGTCTCTCCGAATTGGCCGACGTCGTCGCGCCTCGCGCTATTTGTCGTCGGAAGCGAACCCTAATTCAATCTCACTTCTCCCGGCCACCCGTAAACTTTTAAAAGAGCCATCCGCTCGCCATTAATCTTGGAAATCTGCTCGTTACCGATCATCGTTATAAGTCTGAGAGACAGGAGCGGTTCGGTAGCGAAACAGATGCATCAAACATCAGTATTTTTTACAATCTAGAACAGTCAGTACAATCACAACAGGTAGATAAAATACGTATAGAAGACATGCACCTGGGCTTTTGCAGTGATCCGGGTCAAGACACAGCCGCTTTCCTCAGTATTAGTCGTGCCTACAGTCTGCGCGCGAGCTTCGGAGAACCTAACTTGTTGGTAAGCTTCTACACAGCTTGCGTGAAATGTCTAGGGTGCAAGAAAGTTATGAAATGGAAACTTACGTCACTAAGCCGATCCCTGGAGGAATCGGGATCCCGAGGTGCTACAGAGCTACCGGTGAGGCGCTCCGATGCCCGCCCGCTGTCATCTGACGTGCCAGCGTCTTGAAGCAGCGTAATACCCTGTTGAAACAAGCATTTCAAGTTAAACGAAATCCTATGATTAGAAAAACAGACGAAATAATACTATCCAAAAGCGGAGATCCTAAATATGTGTAGAAAATAATGTAAACGAATCATCAACTTTTTCCCCCTCGAAGGGCAAATATTCAATAATAATGCGATTGATGATAATATAAGTGAACGTATAGGCTGCTAAAATTGAGCGGTAACTAGGATATAAGAAAACCTGATAAGATGGGATGCGAGAGGGCTCGGGAGGGTAGGAACCCGCCGATCCAACCGTGACGCAACGTGCCCGGGGCCCGACAATAAAAAGAGTTTTCCATTTATCACATTTCGCGTCTATTTTACGTCGGGGAGGGAGCAGTCTCGCGATGCTCAGTGCCGCTCACTCGCCGGGACGGATAAAAGAAAATAAAACGGGTAGTAACTTCTCTGTAAATGGATAACTCTCCGACCGCCCTCGCACAATGAACTTCGACGTTATTGTTACTTGAGAGAACTTCGCGTCCAATTTGATTTGCTATTCATTTTCATGGAAAATCGTAAAATACTGGAGGAGATTTCTCCTGACTGCTTTATGTATTAAAAGTTAAATTTACTGCCGAGAGGAGAAAACTGATGTTCGCATGATTATTATAGGTTTTCTGTTCATATAAAAGGCAAATGTTAAGGGTTAACGTTTACCACGTTTATATATTTCAACAATATATTTTTTCTTAATCCAATTGTTACTTATTATTATAAGTTGTTTATGGCACAGAAGAAAGTTAACTACTAGGAGACGTTACAAAAATAGAGGCAATTGTACATTGATATTTTTAAAACTTCGATCTAAATACAATTGGTCCTTCTATATAACTTGTTGCTTGGACTGTTAATCAATGATAAAATATTATTTTTACTTCTCATGCTCTGAAAGTGCTATTATGTTAAGGCAAAGAAAATGAGCCATACAGCCAAACACAATAAGAAGTTCATAGATAGAATTTGTTATTTTATAATATTTACTTTAATTTATTTGCCTTATGTGATTTTTAAGACATAAAAGATATTAAAATTTAAATTCAAGTACGGTAGGTTATTTAATTAATTTAAGAAAATTATTATTACAGAATTAATTTGATAGTAGGCTGTATAGGTCTGCAGCCCAAGCCTAATATCAATGTCGTAAGATTAAAAAAAGTAAAGCGGCGGGAAACAGCTCTTGTTTTTTCGCGCGTTTATAAATTTCTTCAATTTGCTAAGTTATACTACTGTTTTATTTCCTCGCAATCGAAGTGAAAATCAGAGTTTATAACTCGTCCACAAAACCATTTTATCCTCGACATTACTATCAGCCCTCGCCTTCGGTCTCCGTCTCGGATAAAAATGGTCCGTTTTGTGCACTTGTTGTTATTTATTATAATTTTTTACCATTTAATTCGTTTTTAAGGGGCTCCAGGGAGTAACACTAGAGCGCCACCGAGGAAAGAAATCATAGTTTTTTACAGATCGAATTTGCAAAGAGTGTCAATCATGTCAATAGTGTTTTGTAGGACCCACGACAAAGAATTTAGGATCATGAACCTGGGACTAGATAGCATTTATGCCAAAGACGAAAAAAGTCACTTAAGGTGACCAAACTATGATCACTCGTAAAATTTCTCAAAATGTTTTTATTATATTATACATAGTGTTTTCACATGTTAAGATGATAGAAATCGCGGTCAAAATCAAGTAACTCTTAAAATTAAATATCAATGATTTTAAACTAATACAATTTTTATAATATGTTGTGTTTTTTAGGGTTCCGTAGTCAACAAGGCGCGCCTTAGGGCACTTGCAGTTGGCACACGACTAGCTTAGGTTATAGTTTCTCCAAGTCCGTCCATCTGTCCGCGGCTTAGCACAGAGACGACACGTACTAGAAAGCCGAAATTTGGCATAGATTCATACTGAGATTTGGACATTGTATTGCCGGTTGTTGTCACCGCTGATTAATACGCGCCGATAGCACCCTAGATAAGATAAGATATGATAAGAATATTCTTTATTGCACACAAGCGACATAAAATATGAAAGTTACAATGAAAAAGTACAATGGGCGGCCTTATTGCTAACAGCAATTTCTTCCAGACAACCTTGTGACGGAAAGGTTTCCGAAGGAGAAAGGGAGATATTTGCCATTGCTTATATTTATTACATACATAAATCACGCCTGTATCCCAGAGGGGTAGGCAGAGAGCAGGAACTGCCACTTGCCACGACCCTGACAGATCACTTTAGCTTCCTCAACATTCATTAGTCGTCGCACGCTCGCCGGTTTCGGGTAAATTTTATCTTGCCCTTTGCTAATACGTCCCCTTATATTTATTACATACAAAAAATGGGATCCTGTGCATTTAAAAGTTTTAGTAACAAGTGGGTTAAATTCATTCAGCTAACACTCCTTTGTCAACACACGAGTTGGCAAGTCCAAAATTCCAGTCGTATCTGTAAGCCCAATGCAGGGGCCATTACTCACGGCTGGTTTAGCTCGGTATAAATGGAGTCGGTTCCGGGAGTGGTCTTTGCCCGGAACAAAAACTCAAAGAGCGCCGAGCTCCAGCGCGCTTTGCGAATTTATCAACCGACCATCTAGCCCCCCCCGCCTCACAAAACGAAAAAAATCGCTAACAATCGAGCTCTTTAAAATCTCCCTCACTAATATGTTCGAGCAAAACAAACAGAACAATACCTTTAGATATACAATAAAAGCGCCCGTTGCTTAACATCTTGAGTGGCTCAAGTAGCTATACGCTGATGACACAATAAGTCCCGAATAGCTCTTTAACCCCATAACAGACAACAATAAGACATACGCGGGCGATTATGTCCCCAATTCTAATAAAAGGGATTGCTTTCCGACCCTTTACATAGATAAACGAGTCAAGCAGAGTTGCACATATCAATTTAATCCCGGAGAGCGTGGGCGCGAGCGATCCCTCTAATCCCGGCCGGATCGCGGGATCTAACGGCGGATGTTGCCACATAATTACTTGTACTCATTATGGTGCGCCCCAATTATAATGGACTTTAGCGCGCCTTCGAGCCCAAACTAGGATGCTTGCTAATGAGCATTAGTCGAGGCGTTCCTCGAGGGAAAGTCAACGGGCACCTACTTCTTCTTTTGTTGTTACTTGGGAGCTGTTTGCAGCGTTGTTCATCAAGCGAAATGTTGCGGTGGACGAGCGGAGTAGGGTAGGAGGACCATTAAATTTTATCGTGTAGTTTCTCTACTTCTTACTGTTTATTGCGGCCGTACGACTGATGTTGACAGTACGCTTTCGTTTTTCGCGCGTTACACAAGTTTTATCACAGGAACGTTTGTACCAATAATAAGATCGACCGTAAAGTAAAAATAAAATAAAATAACACAGCTTTCAGTAAGTTCATTCTTGCGCAGATAAACGTCGAATGTGGCTGGTTCAAATATCTATTGAGCCGAATCGCTTCTTTATTACGGTCGTGGTGGGCACAATTTCGGTCGGCGTGTGGGCCGGGTGAGCGCAGTCGTGCCAGGCCAGCAACATAACCACTAATTGAAACAACGACCGCGGCCGAACATTACTTATTCATGAGAAGTCCATATGGCGGCGAAACGTGACCGACGAGATAAATCATTCAATTACATTTTTCATGAACGCTTGGTACTTCTGCGGGCGAACGCTGCGCGCCGAGATTTCACACGTAATAAAACAATTTAAGTTCCGCAATCTCAACTGGTTCTGGTTATCTAAAGTTTCAGCTGTAGCTGCAATATATTAATGACACGATAAGAGGCAAAGGCGTGGCTTTATCAGTTAGCGTATCGTTGCTAGTGCGGTGTGAACAGCGGCGAGCGAAGGCTGCTAGGTGGTAGTGGCAGCTTGCGGTGTCGTTAAGTGGAGCGTTGCATAATTTATGTATGTCTCGACACGTTACTCTGCTGTTGTGGACTTTGTCGGTGCTTCGTTGTAATTACCGAGCACGGACTTTTAAAGTGTCTTTACGACGCCCCGTACATGTTTATTTACAATGTCTCTTGGCGCGAAAGAAAAACTTGTTTGTCATTGGTTTTAACATCATGGACTGAGAATCTTTCCTAATGGGGAACTTGCGTCAAACTTAGATTGAAGTGGCATTGCTTTTACCATAGAAGACATACAAAAACTCAAGAAAAATTAAAAAATAAAACCATAAAAATATTTTTTTATCACATCTATTCGAAAAGACCTAGTTCGTTCCCCGGGAACAGGGACTAAAACGCGTTTTTATTCCCTGTGGGAAAAAAATCGATTTGAATTTGGAACGCGCATGTTGCTATTGTTGCTAAGTTCACAGCGCAACATTGTTCACGAACACGAATAATGTAGCAGCAGCAAAAAAAAAAAAACTGAAAAAAGGCGCCTAATGCATTCCGTCTTTTCGTTTCTCTAATTGTCATTGTTATTTTTACTAGAGTAAAAATGAGTGCGTCTTCGAGCAGTGATAACGAAATATTAACTCCGGAGTGTATCGTATCAGACGCTAACAATGTGGTACAAAATAAATAACACTATTCATAATATGGTTGCGTTCACTTATTTTCTCATAGAGGGTGTTAAAAAGTAGAGTGTCCACCTCTGGAGTAAAACTATTTTTAAGCTCGATTGGTGTACTTTTCATCCCTCGGGATAACAAAGAAACACTCTCGCCTTAAAAATAGTATTTTACTCCCTCGGTAAACAATCTACTATTTCAGTTTTTTGGGGGTCCTAAAAATTGCGAAAAATCAAGTTACTCTAATAATAAAAAACATATTAGATTTCGTTTTTTCATTGAATTATAAAAAATGGTGTAGATGCATAAAAACTCGAGATAACTCGAATATTGATAAACGCTTCATACATAAGGTGTAACGTGCAAGTTGTGACGTCATAGCTTGAGTCCGATTTGTATGGGGCGTTTTTGTACCACGTACCCCTTGACTAGAATGACTTTTCGACAGATCACATTAGATATAAAAAGTATTTAGTCCTACAGAAAAAAATTAACCACGTTTCATCATCAGCCATTCGACGCCCACTGCAGGACATAGGCCTCCCTCATGGTTTTCTAACCATGAAGGGTTTTGCCATAATCGCCACGCTTGACAGGCGGGTTGGCGATCGCAGTATGCGGTTGGAATGTCAGGAAGAAGCTGCTGCCCGTCTCCTGGCAATTTATTTCCTTAGTCGCCTTCTACGACATCCACTGAATGAAATGGAGACGTTTAATAAATGAAACGTTTATTTATCTCTTAACTTGGTCTCTCCGATTATATTTAAACATTTTTTGTGGAAGTTCTTTATTGTAGGCTGGATATAAACATAAAACAAGTAAAAACAAAAGAGTATTGATTTTAAAATCACAAGGAGATAAAAATATTGTGTTCACAACATACAATAATGGTCACTCAATGATATTGAGATAGATAAAATTTACACTACAAAATAACATTTTAATTTAATTCGCCTGATATTGACAGTAGAGCCCAAATAAAGAGAAGGTGATAATATAATTACGAGTAGGTACTTATAACTGTCATATATAACAATCGAAATGATAAATTGAAAGGCTTATTTCTTTAAGTACATTTTCAAAATATACATTAAAGTTAACATTAAATATACATTAAGGGTTTCAACATCACATCATCATCGTCAGCCGTTTGACGCCCACTGCAGGACGCAGGCCTCCCTAGTGGTTTTCCTAACCATTTTAACATCTACAATGCACCAAAAACTTTTATTGATATTAAACATGAAATAATTTCTAGTTCTAGGCCAGAGTCAAAGCGCATGAAACTCACTATTTATAAGCCTCTTTATTGCAGGGAAGATCATAACGTAACATCGACATGCTAGTAACAATCGAACAGGATAGCGTTCAACACATCGTAGCCTACGTCACGTCCTTTAACAAATACATAAGCAGCCTATATACGTCCCAGTGGGGCACAGGCCTTCTCTCAGGGAGAGAGTGTGGGCTTAATCACCACGCGTGCCCACCGCGGATTGGCGATTTCAAGCGCTGAGGTATGTGAATAGCTCAAACACTCAGGTTTCCTCACGATGTTTTCCTTCACTGTTAGCGAGTGGTATTGCTACTATAACTTCACAAATGTACATAACTTAGAAAACCAAGTCATAGGTATATGCCCGCACTGGGGATCGAACCTGGGTCTCTCGCTTCCGAGTCCGATGTTCTACCCACTAGGCCTTTAACAAATGTCACAACATTATAAAGCCGTAGTCGCACATCGCATCACAGTGGATCAATCAAAGCTCATAGTCACGTCGATAGTGAACCGATGGCACTCACAAATAGCTCCATTTCATCGCTGTGCTGCAAGAGATGAAACAGAAGCACTTTGTACAGCTCACAGCTGATCGATCTTTATATTTTCGTTGCAAAGCCACCTGTAACATGACTGGGTAGAGTAGGTATATAAAGGTCAACGTTTAGACGCGATAAATTTGTTCATAGATTCTTAAGTCACTTGCCCCACCACAATTTATTTTGTTGTATGATCCACTGTAGTAATACTGTCTGTGTCCGCAATCGATGAAGCAGCTGCGTAGTTAGACGACAGTTCTTTTGTTGTATTATATTTTGTTGTAAGTTGCACCCCAAATTAGCATGAAGCTCGACGAATGTGCTGTACGTACACGCTATACGAGATCTGATAACATTGACGACTCCATAATGTAAACATATGAGGATGCACAGTGCTATGTTAGGCAGGTACTTATTTGCATGATGTAATACGTAGGACACAATGTACTATAATGTTCGTAAGATTAGAAACAGTCATGCAAGTACTTTACACGAATGTTTCTAATCGAAGGAAAATGTACAAACACGTAATTACCTCTGTTATGAAAATAGCAGATTTTTATGGGTTTACTGCAGATTTTTATTAGGTTCTCCAGAAAAACAGAACCATTATAATTTAATTGTACACACATTTTGATTTTCCGGTAAACAATAAAAAATATTATACATGTACCTATCACTCAATCAGTTTTATGAATTGCTGCTTGAATTTACAGATTCGCCTATATTATAGGTATACGAAAGAAAGAAAGTAAGACCATAGAAAGTACACGGAGTATGAAAGTGAACTATAGTTTAAATTAAAAAGATTTCGGTAAGGCTTATTTCCAATTAGCTTTCCATCAACAGCGTTCACATTTCTGTGCAAACAATACAGGATTTTATGGTAATGGTAACTCCGCCGGCAGATCTGGACTTATTTGTTGATGTCGTGACTGAGTGAAGGGGAAGGTTGCGAGGAAAGGTTTTATTTGCTTTGTAGAGTTTGAACCTCTGTGATACCAGTAACGCCATCTAGCGAACAATAGCAGAATTAACTATGAACTTTATATTAACATATGAATTAAACATTGATTATTTTGAAAAAAAATTCAGGCAACTTCTTCACAAAATGCCAGCAATGGGCAAAATAAATATACCAACTACAGAACTTAATAGATGTTGAAAATTCAATATAGACTGAGCCAATAATATTAAATTCTGGCCTCGCCATTGTATCGCAAAAGCACTGAACTGTCAAATTGTGAATAAAATTTCAATTAAATCGTAATGGAGATATCATTTGCCAATAAATTCATTATTTACACTTTTCACCGAGCAAAGCAAATGAGAATTTCAGTGCCCGAGAGAAAATAAGTTTTCCGAGTAAATGAACACGGTCCCCGTACCCACACATTAAATTGAAACGTAAATAAAGTACAAACAAAGCATTGAGTACTGTGTTCACTAGTGGCAATTAAGGGAGAGGTTTAAACTTTTAATAGAAACGTTCAATATAAAACGCGACTTATCAAAAAGGAAATATAAACAAGGAGCAACATAACAATAGGAGAGATACGCATGTACACCAGTCGTAAAGCATCAATGAGCAGACAACACTGGAAGTGGGCGCATCGTTAATAATAATATTTCAATCATCTGATAGTATCGGCTGGCCGGTTCGGCTGGTCAGCGGAACGGGCTCTGGAACGTTTCCCGATGTCAAGATAAGGCTGTCTGTGCACTCGGTAAGCAAACGCAACGGCAATATCGGTGGGAGTCGGAGAATAAAAAGCGACATTTGGCAGTCGCAGCGCCCTTGGCGAGACGCCAGCACTCGGTTTCGAGACAACACAATAAAGGCGTGTCGTGTCGATGTCGAAAGCAATCAACCCATTCTGACCGCGGTGACATGTGTTATGAACGTAACTGCTGAATAAAAACATAGGGAATCTTGTCTCAATCTGTTACCCCTGATGTGTAATTTAACGGGGGAAAATTGAGTTGCAGTATGGTTTATGAATCGAGTAAAACGTTTTGAGAAAACATTTACCATATCGATATAAAAGTTTCTAGCGCATTGTTTAAAGGGAATCTGTAGGGCTGGTTTAACCGCAGCCGGGGGTGTAACTTAATGATCGCGTACGGCGCATCGGGAGGCTATCTATTCGACAGCAAATTGAATCTGCGAAGAGCTATTAGCCGACACCGCAAGGCAGCTCTCAGAAGCGTGCCAAACGATCGTGCTCATTCCCCGCCCGAGAGCACCTCCTTGCAGAGATATTGTTATACCTAGACTGTGAACTTCTACTTATAGGTAGCAGAGACAACCCCAAGGGGCGACAGCAGACACCGATAAAAACTAAACGACGTTGCCACCCACAGTGTTCAGAAATCGACGTGAATGTATTCGCGTATTTATTAGACACATTTTCTATAGTTCTAAGCGAGGGGCAGCGCCAAACGCACAACACAACATATTAGACACTGATCGAATCTCGGTGTTTATTTATTAACACTCAAACGCGGGCCGTGTCAGTAAATGGCCAACGAAACCGCTTCCCACTTCGGTCAGCTAATATTGAAGTCAGCAAAATTTATTCTCTGGTCGACGCGCAGAACAAGATTTTCCGCTTTATTCGGGCAACAGAGCGGCTGGCGGGAGGCAAATTGGATGGGATTGTGACACATCTTGGCTGTCGCGGTAGCAGCCTGTCGAAATGTGCGGGGGATCAACAAGGGTAAACCACAATACAGTCCACGTACTGTTTGCGACGTCAACTCCTACTGAATATTGTATCATCTGCACAAGTGAGCGACGAAATCACTTTTAATTTTGTTTTGTTCTTCACTTACTATTTTATGGAAATAGCAAAACAAACAGAATATGAAAGACAGAAAATGGTTTTCGTTTTTTAAAGAAAAATCACAGAATGGCAGTGGAAATTATAATAAAGCGTTAGAGATCCGTCGCATAATTGCCGCTGGCGTGTTAACCAAATAAAGCTTTCATGACGTCCGACAGGCGGGCGGGCTCGAGCTCGCGCCGAATGAAATTGCTCGTTTAATTATTTCACGATTCCACCAACATATCACCATCGGCATCCCGAAATATTGCCAAATGCGCTTATTGCATTTATACGCGGCTATTTCGGGAGCAGTTGCGACAGTGACTGAGTCGATATTCGTCTGTCGAACCATTATGGAAGGAGTTTATTAGTTTAACTTCCAGTTTGTCGGAAATGCCAAAGCTATAGAGGTATTGTTTTTTAAAACGGCCTCGGTTCCTCAACTGTTAAATGTTATCTTTTTTTATAACATTTTGGCGATTATTTCACAATCGTTCATTATTTAAGAACTGAAAGAAATAATCATTAGGAGCGGCCGAAAATTTCGTAACGAACGGCAATGATGTACCAGGGTTGGTATAATTAATGGTGTTCGGTGCGCTGGTCTAATCGATCTATCACGCTAGACTGACCCCCAGTTTCTCGTACACTAACACGCTGTTAATCTACTGTTAACAGCTGTCAATTGACCAATGTGCATACAAAAAAAACCACTGACAGCTGTTAACAGTAGATTAACAGCTTGTTAGTGTACGAGAAACCGGGGGTGAAAGTGGGTATTATTGCAGTGCCGCTCTAAATCGGTTCAGTCAAGCCCACTTGCATTTTAATATCTCGTCGGGTGCACTCAGTACGCGGGCGTGCAATCCCCATCCGGCTTTCATCCTCGGTGAGATTCGCGCGGCATTGTGATGAACTTCCGCCTCTACTCCGCAATCACGGAGCCGCACAAAAACAACCGCCCCCGAGTGCGGTCCCGGCTAATGAAAGTGTTCGCCACTTGTTTTCAAGAACAAAGAAATTATAAACAACAATAAAAGAGGAAAAGAAAATAATCGCGGCCTTCTCCTTTGCTTTTATAACATAAAAGTTCAATTAGAGGAAAGTCGAGACGTACGCTTCGTTATTCGGTACGGATTACAGTGTAAATTAAATAAGTATAAAGTAAAACACCCAAAGCGAATAAAATGAGCGCGGAGAGGTTGCTTCTCGTTTGCTGTTGTCTTATTGTGCATAATGGGTTGGCAAACTGTTGGAGATAAGTAAACAGACGCTGTGCATTTAGCACGGGTGCAGCGTCACGGGACGAAGGGTGATGCGTTGGCACGTTGAGTGGCATTTTGCATGCGATTTATGCATTTGACGAGAAAGTGCAGCCCGGAAGCGTGACAGCGACGGGCCAACAGATTTAGACGCGCTGCATTTAGACGAGTGAGATCACCCGACGCATTAACGTCACGGACCGACGACGACGGCGAAAAGCCCCGAGCAATGCTTTTGTTAAGAGTTCCTCGCTGAAAATTCCACGTCCACAAACGTTTTTGCAAGCATTGCGCGCGCTTTGTTGCATACCGCTCGCGGCATTGGCCGGCACAAATTCCACCGCAATAATGACGCTTAATCGTGAAGCGGGAGCGCTTATTTATGTTTATTGTCAAAGTTTAGTTACTTACGTGAGTGTTGACATTGTTTGGCGGGAGGTTGCGGGTGGCGTCGCCCGTCAGCGTCGCCAGCGGCAGCCGCGGCTTGCTCGACAACGAGTTGGTGCGAGGCGAGGAGGCACATTTCACGGCGGCCTGCGAAAATGACAAATTAAGGTAACGAAAAGCACCTACCATTTAAATATCATTGGCCGCGAATAGTACCGGCTACGGGTTTAATTAGAGAGAAACGCTAAGGCAAGTCGACGAGCGCTCTCTTCATTAACATCATAATTTAGCCTAGTGAGCTGTGAGCGGGCGCCGAGTCATTTATGCTCGCCGTATAAAGTTAGTACCGCCGCATTCTCAGTCCGTGGAGGAAAGCGCGAATTTGTGTTCTCGACTTAGGGAGAAGTAGTTCCCATTAAATCATACTTAGCCTCCCTGGCCTGCTCCGTTAGGCTGACTATGCTCGAGACGAACAAAATTTACAGCTTAATTGCTTGGCTGATACCATCTCACTTCCTAGGTAATAAAATTAAGTGCAATCTATTTACACAACTACCAGAACTAAATGGTCTGACGTTTTGTTTCAGCAATTTAAGAGAGGAAAATTGAGTTTAAAGCTGATATTATTCACTCGTTAAAATGAAGCCGTGCTTATGACATTTGCGTGAACGTAAAAACTGTCTTTTGAAGTCATAAGCCGGCGTCGTCTACGACTTAATAAGTGCTACTTTTCCCCTCGCATGAGAGTTGAAAAAAGTTAACAGCAACATTAAACTTCACACCGCTGTCGCTATAAAAAAAACTGGAGAGAAGAATGCCACAAATTGTCTGAGCATCGCCGGCGTCGGTAGCTGTCATCAATCAGTGAGCTGACGGAGTGGGTCGCCATCGTCAGCCAACGCTGGCCCCACTCTAGTTGTAAGTCGACACGCATACCACTTGTACCGTAATGTAATTAATTCTTCCGCTCTCGAGTTTCATAAACGTCGCGCAGACTCGCGCGACACATAATAAGGAGCGATTTTACGTGACAACGACACAGACTAATTATGAAAGAAGAACGCTCGTTCTGTTTTAATAAGCCCTGTTAAACACAAACAATTGAAAAGTAAACTGGTGGCTGGCGTGTCGGACAGCGCGACAAATTAGGGTTTCTTAGCGTGGGGTTAGTAAAGTTGTAGGAGGGTAAGGGTCTCGATTGCGTGCTTCAAAACATTTGTAACAAACACTTAGCGGATGTTCGGCGAGCTTAGTTTGCTTATGCATGTTATGTTAGAAACTCCATTCAAAAGCAAACAAACAATTTAATTGTATGGGACAAAACATCTGAATTTCTTTTTCTTAAATGAAGGGATGACAACATGTGATCATAGCGTGAGTATACAAACGAGGGTCCCCACCCCACTGACACATTTTGAATGAATTCACAAAAAAAAACTGGGATCTGTGTTGGGTCAGGCAGGCGAGCGGACGGGAAGGCAGCCTCGCCCGGGGGTTTGAGTGAGAGGGGCCATTACCATAACAATTAAATTATACGTCCCTGCCACTGACACGACTACAGTCAACTAAACGACAGATGCCGCCGCTTGTAAGATCACCGACATAAATACTGATTTGAGACGCCACTTCTCATGTTCAGATTTTTTTTGCCCTTCGTTTCCTTGATAAAAAAGTGAAAAAAGCTCAAAAGAAAGAGGAACTATACAAACACCACTTATCGTCAAGATAATAGCTAGTTAATTTAGTTTGTTTGCATTACTTAAGTTAATTATTCTTTAAGCTATTAGCCGAGAGCTGATGGAGTAATTAAACCTTGGGGCATTTAATTTGTTAGGGGAGGAAAATCTTCCCAGCACCTGCCCCTGATAAACCGAGGCATATTTTGTGTACAATGGATGTGAAATCTCGCAACTAAGTGCACCGCCCGTAACTCTACACCCTCGGGTTTAAATAATAAAAGGGTGAGCGGCATAAATTAGCGAGGGACATATGAACGGGCGCATGCTGCCGGATTTGCGGCAAAATAGCCTTTAGTGCTTGTCGTTAAAGTTCAATAAAGTAAATTCGGATGGTGGGCAGTAGATATAGACGGCGGATGGAGACGAAATCTCGTGTGAAGTGGCGCGTGCCCGGCACGTGCCGAGTGGCCGACACCACTGCGGTGAAGACAGAGCAAATACTGAACTTACGGCGCTCGGTCACACGCTCCATTTCAGTTTCCATAATTGAATTACTCAACGTTTTATAGCAGAAGCTTGAAAATATAGCATAATACACATTCATTGTAGGTACAAATAATAAACTCGTTAAATCAAAGTCCACAAAAACATCAAGACAAATAAACTCTAAACGGGGCAGAAAAGAAAACGTCGAGAGCAAACATCACTTCACAAGGAATAAATCTCTCAAGAATTGCGACGAACGCAAAATTCGCTCCAGAACTTTATGCGACTTCAACAAAAGAATTTATACAATTCATTTCGGTCTCATAAAAAGTTATCAAAGATTCGCAGAAATCGAATGAGCTATTTTTCTGCCGCCGCCGGCGACGAGGGTGCTCTCCGTGGGAAAGGCAGCTTAACTTCAAATGTTATCTTTATGACTGTGGATATGAACATCCATAGCCGTTTAAAAGGAACAGCTTTATTGAATATTATTGAACGAACAATTCTTTCATAAAGTACAATACATAAAAGTGAAAGTTACGTAGGTAGTCTTGACGAGTTAAGCGGAAGTTACACAAGGAGAGTTTCTCGCACGCGAGCGGCGAATAATCGTATACGATTATCCCATGGCAAAACTCGCCATTCGATTCTTGCCTGCGGTTGTTTACATTTTGACAAAAACCGTATTAATCAAGCTATTCTCGAAGTACAAGTCTCTATTAAAATTTTTTTCGGTATACAATAAAGAATATTCTTTTCTTGTCTCATCTCTAATCACTCTGTACTGATTTTGACACGAGACTTACTGTATTCGAGAGGCGAAGCTCGGGGCATTTGTTTACACTAGGCGACCATATTATTGCCTAGAAGAAATTGGAACTCGCGTGCGAGAAACTCTCCTTGTGTAACAGTCCCTTTATGGATAAAAGAGCGTTTCACAGACGAAATCCCCTATTAAATGGACATAAAACCAAGACGATAACAGGTGTTGCTATTAGCATCAGAAGTGCTATCGACTTACAAGATGCTGTCACAATAATTAGCATCGATCAATAACTCAGCTGGCCGCATGCTAATCGACTTCCTACGCATCCACAGCACAGCCGCGGCGCCGGGCGAACAACGGTCATTTGCTGTAATTGCTTCACCGACAACAAATTAATCACGCAACTGACCGATTTCATTATCGAACAATAAGAATTCATAATGGGTTAATAAATTCATCAGCAACGTTATAATGTTATATATTTATTTAACCGCTTGAATTGTAATTATCCTCGTGTCACGGTTGTTTCTGGCTATTGTTAGTTTGTTCCAGCATAAGATTAGACTAGCAATTGCGGGTTGTCTCATCTAGAAAGTCAATTCTTATTTCGAGAAAACATGAATGAAACACAATGCTTTGAAAAATGTTCGTCGGCCAAGAAAATTAGACGATAAAGAAGAAAATGTCATTGAGTGGTGGACAAAAAGCGTTTCGGTTACGGACGTCAGGGGCGTGTCGGATTTTGGTGAGATCGACAGCTCGAGCGAGCGCTCTTGCATTCTATTGACAACCTAACATGAGTTATACACTCGACACTCGTGACCACTACAGCCGACTGGACCGTGGGACAAACGGCTTTAACACCTTTGTGAAAGCTATTCACCGCTCAAGACATGTTCGAGACACTAATACTAGATCATTACGTTCGTATCTCAAGAAAGCGATCGGTTTCTAACACTTGGTTAGAAAATCATATGGAAATAGACAAGGTAAACGCTCAATTACTCATTGAACGTGTAACAATCGCCAATGACGCTGTTGTCGGTTTACCGCTAATAGCATTAAGTAACCGGTCTCACGGCAAAAACTAATAGAGCACGGTTGAAGCATTAAATTTCTTTAAATAATTCAATAGCTCACGATGCACGCGCTTCTGCTGCCTTTATGAAGTATTTAATTGAACAGGGAAAGGACCACTAGAGGACTATTAAAATACCCAGAGCCTCGATTAAACCATGATAGGTGTGTCATTGTAATAAGTTTAGTATCCGGAGTGTAGAGGTAAGCGCGGCGTTGCGAAATTGTGTTGCTAAATTGCATTATGTTTTTAATCTGGCGACAGGCGGGCACCGGCGCAGGCGTCGACTCCAATTTGTGAGAAGCTGTTTAATTACAGGCGACACGGCGCAAGTCATTAATTAAGTCATCACGGCGAAGCCAGCGAGGTAATAGCGGCGGGATTAGATACTAAAATGCATACTGACGAGCGATCAGATGATCACCTCTCGACAGCAAGTTAGAATAACATTGGTGCTAACAATTAAGTTATAATTACCAAAGCAACGTTTTAATTTAGGATAATGAGTTCAATGACCCAACAATTAATGAATTGCCAAGGTAAGTAAGTATTAAATCACAATATTGATAAAATAGATGGACTGTTCAACGCCAAGCAACCGTCAAAGGAGTGATTTTGCAAAATGAATGTGTGACAATAATAGTCAAGGCGATAACTCAAGATCGCACAGCAATTTTGCCGAGACCAAGGGATTATGGAGACACCATTTCTTGCACGCTCTCATAGTGAAAGTTCAGGATAATCCCCTGTTTCATATGGCTTATATTACAACTACGAGCTTGCTACGGAGCCAACTCGGCGGGAAGTCGGCAATCCGTCAAGCCGAGACTTGCGCATCGCAAGCACGCCTCAAATAACATGCCTACTTTATTTAAACTAATTAATGTGTTGAGAGGTGTTATAAATTTTAAATTAAGTTAAAACAAAAAGCGCGTCTTGCTCGCGGAAACTTTTTTACGGAGCTTTGTTTTGCTTATTTTATTTTTACTATAAGTACACGTTCTCCCATGAGTTAAGCAAGGTTTATACGAAGCCAGTGCGCTGGCGCCAGTTCTACGGACAAGCCACCGCTGGCTTGGCTCGTGTTGTTTAGATTTAGATGAATGAAGCGAGTCAGCCTGCATTTTTCTTGTACTGTGCACATGTTTGACGTTAAAAAGTAATCAATTCGCGGAAAACCCGTCTGTTGAAAAAGAAATGTTTAAAGAACATCTTTGCACTATTATTAGAAGAGTTAGTTAATATTTTTATTTATATTTAGCGCATTTCTTTATTTTTGTATGCATCACAACGCTTATCCCACAAGCATTTGTGCTGCCTATAGAAATGTACGAATTTTAAATTATATTCGGTCGCAGAAATTCTAAAAAATAAAAGCACATAATGTATCCTTCGGACATCCAGCCAGCGACTGGCGCGATGCGTCTCTACACGTGTCCGCAATGCTGGCTTAGAAGGGCGCTCTATTCTCGCCAGCGCTGGCTGCCAACGTTGGCTTGGCATGAAAAGATTATAAGGCCAATGGCTTCGTATAAACAAGGTTTTACAGACGATTTTCTTATTTATTGTTCAGTCGGACTACAATCGCCACCTATACGGTTGTGGCTTATTCCGTAAAATTCGTCCGATATTAAGTGAAGAGAAAAAAACGACCAACTGCGAGTTACACTCGCGAACTTACGAGTTCCGTCCAGAACAAATTGAAACCTCACACAATTTTGTAGAATCCAACTCGCATTGGGTCTGTTTTTATTATACTACACCAGTACAGTATAGTAAAATCACAAATAATACAATAAAACCTGGCCCAGTGCTTTTTTTAACAGTATTTTTTCCTTAATCTGTAAATGCAATACATAAATAACTTAAAAAAAATGGGATTAAATAGAGGAAGATCGCCTCTCTAAACAACCACGAGAAAAAGAAAAATAAAAATATTCAGGGTCGTGAAGGCGTATTAGGGCAAAACTTAATCGTTGTAGAGTTAATAAATATCATGTATGTTTCGAGAAGTTGGCCGGTGTTTAGGGTTCCGTAGTCAAAAAGGAACCCTTATAGTTTCGCCATGTCCTTCCGTCTGTCTATCTGTCTGAAATTTGGCATAGACATCACGCCGACAATACAATCTTTAAAATATATTTTTAGGGTATTTCCCCTACAAATAAAATAGGGTGATTTTTTTTTCTCATCTACCCCGTACTGTGATGTACCGTTGGTTTGGTCGTTTCAAAATATTGTGGGTGCAGGAAAACCATTTTTATTTCTTCAATTCAGGGATCCATTTGTGAAATGTTGAGCTTTAAAGAGCACATTTTCTTCTCTCCAGCTAAACGGCTGTTTGTAGAAACGTGAAAAAATTCAGGGCAGTTCCACATATAAAAAAGTTAAAAGGAAAGCTATAAATAAAACTTGTAAATAAAAGGAAAACTTCTTATAAACTCCATAGAAAATAACTTCGATGTAGTTGTTACTGTTGTTAGTTCTGTAAAGCAGATAGTTTAGTAAAATAAAATCCTAACATAATAAACCCCTCCTTCTACGAAATCCTACACGGCGCGTGACCCGACACACACTTGGCTGCGATTTTTCCCGAATATCGTTGTATTTAGGGTTCCGTACCCGAAGAGTGCCAAACGGGACCCTATTACTAAGACTTCACTGTCCGTCTGTCTGTCTGTCTGTCCGTTCGTCTGTCTGTCTGTCACGAGGCTGTATCTCATGAACCGTGATAGCTAGGCAGTTGAAATTATCACAGATGATGTATTTGTGTTGCCGCTATAACAACAAATACTACAAACAGAATAAAATAAATATTTAAGGGGGCTCCCACACAAGAAACGTTGTCTAAAGACAGCGCTCGCCATCTAGCGGCCATCTATGTAACCTTCACAGCGCCGATGTCATGTCGTTAAATGTCAATGGTAAACGCTTCTTGTTGGTTTCTACTATGGCGCTGTTCTCAAATTAGATCTATGTCTAATGTTGTATAGATAATGGTACGGAACCCTTCGTGCGCGAGTCTGACTCGCATTTGGCCGGTTTTTCACTATTTTGAAGGATTCTTCAGCAGTAACACAGACATTATTAGAATATTAGCTTAGCAGCCGACCTATTACTGAGGTAGATAAATGCTTTTGGGAAATTAAGCTTATGATCAACAAACATGTTTCCAGAACAGAATCTGATTATCTTACGACAGATTTCGATTAAGGTTACCTTTGATCTAAGTAATGACGCCCAGGTAGAGAAATCATGAATCATGATAGCCTGGCTTACCTATTGGGTTTTACTTTGTTAACACTGAAACCCTAAAAAGGACAAGATAGAAGAAGGAAAAAGTTCGGGGTAACAACACTTACAAAAAATAACAAGCAAAAAGTTGTAACAAAGGAACAGTTGGGGTCGGTTTTTTGTGTTGTATATCGATAATAGATTCTTTGAAATTTGAAAGGGGCCGTACATTCAAGTAAAATAAAACAAACGATACAATTGAATTTAATGTCAAACATACCTAAGCCAGTGAATATTCCATGTTTAATTTCGAGCGACCTCGGACACAGCGTCTTATATTAAGTAGAAATGCCTAGACAAAATATACACATGGATGAAAGACTTGCGTTACATTTATGCTAAGAAAAGGAGACTGTACTGCAGTAAAATTCGGAGAAGATATAATATACTGCCCTGCAACAGAGAAGAGCGGTCAATTGCCTGGCGTTTCAGCTGAACCGCAGACGTGGAATACCTCACATCGATATCCTCAAGCGATTCTAATTGGTGTCTTAAAATCCGTATTAAAATTGCGGCGTAGTTCACAACAACAGAAGAAATGCACAATAACCTGCCTACACTTCTATAAAATATTGTGCACAATTACCTGTCACATTTAGCCTCTTAAAAATTACTAGAAGCTAAATAAGTGTTTTTAAGAATATGATGACGAGTTGTTTAAATAAATAACTTTGATAAGATAAAAATATTCTTTATCTACACTCATATCATAATCTTCAAATTAACAATTCAAAGGTAAACACAATATTGACAGGCTTTAAACAATACATAACTTTAAAGAAAATAAAAAAAAAATGTGTAATATAAAGTTACATTAAAGGTCAGATTTTTCACTTTATGTTACAGTTATTTTTTTTAAAGTGTTGCTGTGATCACGGAACAAAACTTAAGTTTTTTTTTTTTAATGTCAAAAGTTGACTCTATAAAAAACCTAATTTTATTTTCGTGGTACCAAAAGTGCAACTAAAAATACCTAAAATTGGGCGCGCAAAACTGAGTGCAGACAATTGAATGTCAAGATACTTTTGTCGAAATTGCGCCATTTTGTTTCAAAAATAACCGTAGATTTATGTATAGTACAAAGCTTGTCAAACGTGTTTTCCTTTGATTCCTTACTTTGAAGATTAAGACATGAGTGTAGATAAAGTAGTGTATGAGACTGCACAAAACTTGGTATTAAAACACTCGCGAATGCCAAGGCTCGTTTTTTTAAATCTCGCTCGTGTTTTAATAACCCTCATTATGTGACAGTCACATAAACTATTATTATTGTACACCAGACCATATGAAATAAAAAACATGGAAAGATACAGAGTACCATTGGCGACCTCGTTGCTAAAAGCAGTAGATATGATTGCTAAATGTTTATGTCAGTTTCAGTTTCTAAAAGTAACTTTGTCATTTGAAGACCTATTTATTGTATGTCAGCAAAACATACAAACAAATCTTACAAGCTTTTCAAGGCTGTCTGTAATATCTGTGCAATTCGTTGAAATTGTCGTAACTAGGTAGCTCAACCATAAACATACTAGATCTTGACCAAATTTATATGGACCACCTTTGAGGTAACTTTCTAACAAAAAAAAAACATGTTTCGATTTAATTTAGGTACCTATACAATACAAAAAAAAATCTTTATTATTATTACTTTACAAGAAATGTCAACATTAAACTAACATAGAAGTACAATTGAAAATAATATTGTAATTTTTAACCTGTCTCGACCTATAAATCATCAGCCCCATGTCGCTGAGCTAGTCGATGGCAGTTGTGATATGAGTTATTAGTTTCTGTGTATGTTCAGTAAACTGGAAGCAATAAGTTTAGGAGAGTTATTTTATAGAAATCAAGATAATTATCATTACGAGTGAAAGTCTGTGTTAAAGTTTCCACAATAGAATCGAGACTCGAGAGTATTTCGAGGTATTTTGTCTAAATTTTAATTACAACCGCAATAATTAGGGCAGAGCGTAGACTAGAGTCACGGCAGTTTTAAGACGGACTATTAGACGGACAAAAATTATGAAGACGCGCACACTTCAAACGAAACTTCTCATAGAAAAAGTTGTCTAATGCCTACAAGAACTGCACAGCGACAAGTCTGACTAACGCTTGTCGGCTTCTGTTCAATAAATGTATGCGTGCGCGCACAGCAGCAGCAGTGACATAACTGTCTAGCGCTAGCCACGACGCATCGTGATGTGAACCGATTACAATATTTTCAGAACCGGTATTTTCCAATAACTTTTACAAAAAAAAAAAAACGGTATTTTAGGTACATTAAGATTTTTTTCTTTTCATCAAAATAGTCTTATAATTTGTGAAAAGTCATGAAAACGCATTATTAAAAACAAAATAAAGTATAATTATGTCTGTTTTGTAATAAAATCATAATTTTGGTTGAAAGACAAGTCAACGGCATAATATTATCTTAGTCTTAGTTGGAAAAGTACTGTGATAGATAAAAGTCCCTGTAGGACTAATTTAGGAAAGTACGCGCCTCTGCATCATATGTTCAACCTCTATAACATCTCTTCAGCAAAAATACATACTCTGGATATTTTTAATGACACATTACTTAAATTGAAAAGAAAGCTATTTAAAATTCTTTAATTCATGTTTATTTATCTATTTTATATATTAATCTATATATTTAACATCTTTACGTGTATTACAGTTTCATGAGGTCTCGACGGTGGTGTCTTTATTTACTATACAGTACCTAAATAAAATAGTCCTTTTATCAGTCTTTCATTATATATGGGGTGCACCCAATATTTACGTCTGCGCCGTTTTGCAATTGCACGTATCACTAGGATGCTTATAACAGCAGTTTCGGTGGTCCATTTTGATACTGAAGAATTGGTATGACAAACAAGGGTGAGCGTCATATTATAGACAAAACCGTTTCGTCTTGTGGTGTCCGGCGCGTTGTAGACACAACCGTTTCTTTCTAATTTAAAGGCAGACATGTCTATGTGAGACAAGACTGTCTAAAACTGTCGTGAATCTAGGCTGCGCTCTGCCTTAATAATGATTACACTGGTCTGCAAATTTTTTTTTTCTTCTTTAAATTCTTATGCATGATTATTATACACTCAATAGTAATGAATTATATTTATAGAACTACTAGCTGAGTCGGCAAACGTTGTTTTGCCATATTAATTAGCCTACGATCTATTCTTAGACCTAACAAATATACACAAACAGTTCATAAAAAGCGGTAAAGATAAGAAGATAAGATAAGAATATTCTTTATTGTAACTAGAGCACATGATATAAAAGCAGTTTCGGAGGAGTTCGATAACAAACACTGTGACACGAGATTTCTATACATGGTATTGTGTATCACAATTATAAATTACCTACGAGTATATATTTTTTGTAATCGAATTTAGAAAAAAATAATTTTTTTATTAATTAAATTTTAATCGTAAATGACAATCAGTTCGATAACCGATACAAAACATTAATACATGACAACACAAAAAATTGTTATTAACCATATTTCCCTTTATAATTTCTTGTTTTTCATATTTTCTATTGAGGTTTGGTGACAAATTGACCAACAACATTTGCAAGCATTGCTTTTGGCCATTTCCCGTTGTAACGTCTCTCGATGTGCAAAATCTCTTGATGAAACCTGTCACCGTGTTCATCTAATACTGCTCCTAGAATGGTTGAAATGAAACCTGCTGAAAAGAAAGGTTGCCAATTGCATGCTTTTATGACATCGGCCGAGCCAACCTCGTAATGTTCTTGAGCAACTGTTAGAGCAAATTTTGATGAACCAATTTTTGTCTCTTTCGTCTACCGGAAACCCAAAGTGTTGCTGATAAGCACATTTAATGTTAACAAGACTAGACAATATATTTCGTTGTGTTTCAAGATAAATTGACCATAAACGTAGTTTACCTAAAACCTAGTTCAGGGGCCAGGGTACTAATATTTTCTAAATGTGTTATACTGAACTTGTCTTGTATTTCATGATTTTTTTTACTTGTATTGCTTTGTTTGATTTGTTCAGGGGCCAGGGTACCAATATTTTCTAAAGTGTTATACTGAACTTGTTTTGTATTTCATGATTTTTTTTTACTTGTATTGTTTTCTTTGATTTGATTAAACTCGATTTGATTTTCCTATAGCAAAAAAAAAAGCTTTTTTATTAACTTTGTTTTCAATATCTTTGGTAGTTTAGAAGTTAGCATGGCTTATGCTACAAAGAAACCTGCATTCAATGCCTTTTACAAAAAAATGTACTAATTGTACTAAGTTAATTATCTAATAAGTTGGATTAAAATAAATAAAATAATTGCAGTATAAGCATACAAATACAGCATGTAAATACAAAAAAAATGTCTTTTACGACAAACACTAGGTAGAACCAGTGTCTTATACAGCGTTTTGTATAAAAAAAAAACTATGAAGCCTGTCAAAAAATCAAGGTGGTATAAGCCATTTTTTGTTGAGAATTTGAGGAAACTAAATACACAGATTGAAAGAGCTTGAAAAACTGAGTAAGACGGGTGCGGACTCGCTGTCACACTATTTTGTCACACCAGTGTGACATACTGTATAAATACTTCTCTGGGAGATCCCGAGAAGACATATGGAATTAAATACGGATGACTTTATAATTAAAAATCAAATGCGTCTTATACACAATAAAATCACCATAGAAACTTTCCTAAATATTTTACGTTAAGACCTTAAACAAAATCCTCTGTTTTCATTTTGATTGTGTAGATAATAAATATAATGATTTGTTTAAAGTATTATTTGTTTATTACGAGTACATAGTATGACGCTTAGTATTAACGATACTATTGGTTATTGCCAGTCACACCGGGTCACACCATATAGTGTGAATGTGAAGAAAAATATTATTCTGTGTCACACTGGTGTGACAAAATAGTGTGACAACGAGTCCCCACCCAGTAAGACAGCATTCAAAGTCAATTTTCACAAAAAATGGCTTTTAAGACATTTCATCCTCAAAGGGTCGATAATGAATTTAAAAGGAAAACTATCACGGCTTATTAGGCTTTACACGTTAACGAGTAATAGACGACCAACTTATAAAAGGAAAACTTCGTACAAAATCCTTTGAAAATTACGTTGAAGAAGTTGTTAGTTTTGTAAAGCATATAAACCCCCATCTTTCTACGGAACCCTACACTGCGCGTGGCCCGACACGCACTAGGTCGGTTCTTATTTTATAGACTGATTAAATCAGACTAGATGTGAGATTTTACTTCACGTGTTTTTAGAGCTTACGATAATACAATTAGTACATTGTAGATATTTTAGGTGTAATTTTATTAAGTAGTTTACGACCCGTAGCTATAGGGCAAGGTTCCAGCTATTAACCGATTTGGCCTTAAGAGCAAATTTATACGTTAATCTGTAACGTATTCGAATATACATCTTTAATCGTATACGAAGTCATTTAAATGTGTTTAGCGACCAGCGTATAAGCGTTTGTTGATAAAAAAAAACATAATGTAGGAACATATCTAGTACTAATGCATATTACAACAAAAAACTGTCCAAGTGCGTGTAGTACTCGCGCACCGAGGTTTCTGTAACACCACACAATATAAACATTACGTATTTACGATTGAAAGAAAGTGTTTACTTTCATAAAATCGGGGTCTTTACCAGGAGTCACACTCACACTTGGAATTTTTCGTTTGCCCAGATTTGGTGACCAGGATAATGTCCAGCTTTAGGTAATGTTTCGATAAGGAAAATTTGTTTCCGAAGTTATAAATTTTAGTAGCTAAATTTCTCAATAAAAAACTAAGAATAATAGGATAACGCAAATGTATTTGAAATGTCTGTAATTTTATTATCTAGTAAAGCCATATTATAATTGAAAAGTTGTTTCCGAAATCATTAATTTTAGTAACTAATTTTCTTAATCAAAAACTAAGAACATTAGGATAACAAAAGTGTATTTAAAATGTCTGTAATTTGATTATCTAGTAAAGCCATATTATCATAAGTATTTTTTTTTTACATTTACTAAAAATATTAGAATGTGCAAGCAAGACGGAATGCCAGAAACAACAGGGGCCTTAAGTGGCCGTATAAACCCGGCTGCTTCAAGCAACTAATCAATCATTATACTAAAACTAGCTGACGCGGCCAATGTTGTTTTGCCATATTAATTAGCCTAGGACCTATTCTAACACTCACCAAATATACACAAAAAAAAATCATATAAATCGGCGAAGCCGTTTCGGAGGAGTTCGATAACAAACACTGTGACACGAGATTTTTAATTAGATTTTAAGAGAATAATTATCGTATATCAGTCCCGGGAACGCTATTAAAACCACATTAATGACCACAAATATTAATAAGGTGTTACTACGGACTATAACCATAGCCCTATTTGCACCCTTCCAGTACGGAACCCTAGATATTAAATAATACTTAAAATAAACAAACAAATTGATGTTTCATCAACAGCCATTACCGACGTGATTACTGCAATACAAAATGAGAATTAGCCTTCGCGCCGCAAAACACCACAATGAATAATAATAATAGAATCCGGACAATAGTTGCCTGCCTACCTACTAATAATATTCTGAGAATAATCGTGATCAATAAACGCACAATCGCAATAATTCGAATTGAAAGCTAGTTTGCTTGCAGCGGTCGTAAATGGGGCCGTTATTAACATTCCCGGGCACTAATTCCCTGGCGGGCGGGCCGTGCCCGGCATATTGATTGAATAAACTCGTGACTCTTACCAATAGCTAATTTGTACTTAAAAACCCGACACTTTACGATCGCCACTAAGCGGCCAATGGTTTCAGTTTCCTGTGTGGCTACGACTTTTTAAATATTTTAATAGGCACGACCAGTAATACGTGAAGAATTTACACTCTTGATTTTATTTTTCGGGGTTAACCTACTTAATTGCATATAATTTGGTTATAATTTAATAGGTAGTGTTGTGTTATTATAATATAAATTACCGTCGTAGCGCTTTGATAGAATTATTAATCATCATGGAGTTATTATTTAAATACAACGGCGATAAAAATAAAAACCTGCCGCGCCAACCTTTCTCTAGCTGCCAGCTCACATCAAAGGCGGCTTCTACTTAATAAATTTTAAGCGTAATGTAATACACTGTTTATTTACAGTGTTAAGTTGATAATTATACGTTAGACGAGATTCTTATCAGAGAAAAATTAAAATACGCATTTATAGATGGTTGTTGTCTTTAAATTTAACCCGTCTTGAATACCTAATTTAATTTCTTGAGACTTATTAACGGATAATTACGATGGCCTTTATGCGTACGCCCTATATAATTAAGATGCCTATGCATCGCAATGACTACAATTAACAGTAGGCCATCGGTTATTTCCGATTAAATGGCACCTTTTAAGATCACTTTATCGCCCACGACATGTCTTTTATTATGCTTCTCATTATCTGGAACGATAATAGCTGTGATTAAATATTAACATTTTTTTTCCCGACGCCTGCGGTGGAAATGTTTTCAAGTGTTTATTCGTTTAATAAATCGGTTAATTTTTATAGCAGGTATAGCTGGTGTAATCAATCAATCAATCCGTGTCTGGGTACTATTTGTCTTGTCACTGGAGTCTGGCGACCCATGCGGCGGCGGCCGGCCTGCTCGTCCGAACTGCGGGCGTCGACTACTAACTTCTCGGTAAACATTTGCTCTGGCTTGACGTGTATGTTTAGCGATAATGGAGTAATGTGCTACGAACGTTTGTATTATGCCGTGCCAAGAGCGCTAATACACGCTAATACTCAGACATGGTAATATATTTTTTGTTTTGTAATCGAATATGGTAATTTAAGTGCCCATGTGTAGTGTGTTGAGATACGAATTAATTGAATGCCGCGAGATTCTAGAACTCCTATGAGAACTACTTTATGGGCGGTTGACACAATAGTGGGTGTAAAGCCGCACGTAAATAGCCTATCAATTGCCTTGAGTGGACAATAATCGTCATACATAAGCGAGTAAGCATACAAACCAGAGGCAGCGTTTATTTGTGGAGGCTAATGAGTAGGTTAGCCAAGCGTTCACAACAACGCCGCTTTCCAAACAACAATGAAAGTAAGCCGATAGCGAGCCCGAGTGCCGGCTCGCATTTCTATACAGCCCCGTTTGTTCAAATTATTTAACTTGGGTTGACTCATAAAATCTCCGACACAAATTGCTTTGAAAAAGAAACTTGCGCTTTTAATTAAGGTAAGTCGCGTAATCTGTAACAGATGATCGTTTCATTTCTCAATGCCCGATAACAAGTAAAGGCGTACCGATAGCTACGTCCGAGTTTATATCGGGAGTTACACATTTGCGAAGTTCTTCGCTCAATTAGATCGCGATCGGAATCAGTGAGCCACCGAAGTGCATTTATCTCGCTGATCGTCGAGATAGGCCGTGACGCCGTGAGCTACTCCGGCCATCGACTACTTCGGTGACATCGGGCCGACGGCGATCCGCGCCACTTGACACGACTATTCACGACTATAAAATAGTCGTGTGTCACATTAAGAATACACTTCGATTTTATTGCATAGTTGGTGTAATTCGCAAATAAAAAAATTAGTTCAATGAAAAAATACTTAAAGTTATCAAATTCACGCAATTCAAAGGTTGCTAAATGGACTTAATTTAAAATCCTCCGACTCAAACGATAAATCTGTGATTGTCAGGGGACCTATTAAATGAATCTTTACACTTTAAGGCCTTTTATTAAATTCAATATGATTTCTGAAACATAACAGTAAATCCTGCCGTTTGTCGGGCCCTCACCCGAGGGGTTTATAATCATTTTCACCCCATCTCTGACTCGCATACCGGATAACTTTGCGGGAAATTCACCGATAAGCAGCTCTCTGATTCTCACTCGAGAGTGATCCGGAAATACTTCCCCTCTCGGCAATAAATTATAAAGTGGCCACAATGTATGTAACATACTTAAATATAAAGTAGATGTTTTGTTAGGCCTGCATTGTGTAATAAACATCGTGCGTTATTTTATACACAGATAAGGGAACATACGTGCGCGCCCGGCGGTGGAAAGTAAACAACCGATTGCGGATAGCTGACGATTACCAACATATTGCGTGAATTTATTTACGTTTCACGCAATAGGGCTTTTTTCGAATCAGGTTACCAATCAATGAGTCAACTTTTTGATTGATTTCGCTTTAAACGGTATAAACACGCGCATATTTTAACCCAGTTAAATTCCAGCAGCGAAATACAGATTTATGTCACCAAGTAAGTTCGCGAGAGTACTATCAAAGAGATGCGCCGCTTGCGATAGCAGTTAAAATCTACCTCAAGTAAATATTACTGCCATATGCACTGAAACTACTCTCGAAGTGCCGACGTGCATCCAAGAGGAGATGAGCACGGGCTTCGTTGCGGACATAGCGGAGAGAAATAAACAGCAAAAAGCCGGCTGTATAAAAATGTAAAAATCTTGCGAAATGTTGGCGGCTTTTTGCTTCCTTGAATTTATTTTGGCTTCGTCTGTTACTAGGCAGTTAACTAATATTGTAATATTAGTTAACTGCCTAGTAACAGACTAAATTGTAAAACTATCCAGGTTTTTTGTTGGCCACAATTTAAAAGTCAAAATACTAAGTCAGCTCCTTAGCTTGCACCGCAATAGTTTCAAGTGAATGTTCTAAAGTCGGTGCATTAGCATGTCTGCAGCAGTTTGAGGAACGGAGAACTTTACCCTCGTATGCGAGTAAATACACGTTTTATATTTCGATCAAATGGAAATGTATATTATTTATAATAACAAACTCACGGATCCTAACAGAAAATTTCAACCTATGAAATTATTGGTGTTGAGTTTTAAAGCTGTCAAGTGCTACCTGGATTATCGTTTGGCAGTATTGTGTAAAGATCCAACAGCGCGTAAACTGTTTTACCTACCTACAAATACTGTTAATTTATAGAGTCGTAAAGTAGACGGAGAATAATGGCGCACATCGCGCTTTAACAGATACCAAGTAAACTAATAATACTGTCGTTATTCACCTCTACGTTATTACACAATGTAGGAAGAAGAGATAAAAACTGTGCAGTTTGGAACTTAGATACGAAATAAATTCCATGAACAAGCGGTGTGCATTTAGCGCCGATAAACGGTAAAAGTGGCTTAGTAAAAATTCAAGAGGCAACGCTGCGGGGCTAGTAGGCTAGACCGCGTTTAGCCAGGTAAGTATTTATGTCACGACGTGCTAACACTGGCTCCTGGGAATGTTGGGTCTCGGGACAATGGGGTGGGTCACGGGGGGCGTACAGAAACGCTCGCTCGGAGCTACGCGGCTCTTCTTGCAAAGCGGCTCATATTGATTTTATATAAGCATACCCGAGCGCTCAAACCGAGTGCATCCGACACGTGTACTGCGTCTGATATTACCGCTCCTCGCGCAAGCAGATTATTATCTTATTTCACAAAATTTGTAAACGGTGGCTCTCGGGAGTATTTAACTGTTGGCATTTCGGCGACAAATGTGAATAAGTATGAGTTTTTTTTATTGGGTTTTATTTACATTAATATTTGGAGGTCGGTCGGAGGTTTTCAGCTAACATTAGTCACCAACTTCTGTATATTCTTGAGGATACGCAATTTAGATAATTTTATGAAATAGGCCCTTACGTATATACTAACTCTACTCATTTGAAGTGTTCACAAAATCTTCACAGTCTATAAGTAAGTAAATCTCTTACGGACAGAATTACGAAATCCACGTTCTCAACGAGATCAAGCCACCCCTAACGCGAACGAAATGGATCGCGAGTCTCGTCTCGCCGAAATCCGATGTCTACAATATTTTACGCCCGTCTAACTTCTTTATGCCACGTCCAATCTTTCTCGACCGCTTATCAGGTAGACGGGGGCTTGTCAAACTTTTCAAATTAGTTTTGAACATGCTTTTTTTTAAAGGTTTTTAGCAGTCGTTTTTCATTTTAATAACCTAACTCAATTAACTTTTATCAAGGCATATCGTGCTTCAACCTGTGTGGCGCGTTGGCTGTACTCGTGAGTCTTTTTTGTTGGGCTGTTATGAGTTGAGTAAACGGCGCTAATTGTGCTAATAACCTCGGGGAATGCCGTGCATTAGATGGCTGTGGTTCGCCTGAGTGAGGCGTGGACTGGCCGGTGTCCAGTGGCTAATGCTCGGTTGGCCGGCCACGGCAGTGCGTCCGGCGACTGCCGGCCGCGGAGGCGTGTCGTGGGAAAGCTGTCGACAACGATTTCTTGTTCACCGCTCCGCGGGCGTCAGATGAGCCGGTCACGCGCCACCGTCTTTATTTCTATCCTTTTTGTGACCATTGCAGTTCATTGTACTGTAAACTTCATTGGTCCTTACTATAAAGAAATAGATTCTATTCGATAGTCTTAGTTCCCACGGAATTAACAAGTGTTCGATGCAAGCGAAACTACATTCTTTTACATTTCAGCTGTAAACAGTTTTGCAACGGCCATTTCGCTGTTACAGAAGCACGAAACATTGTATGAAAGAGCAATTTAAACAGAGCCATGTGTCGGACGTTGCGAATAAAAACTCGCTTCACGTTGAAAATTAACTTGCAGTCATTGTGGGTAGAAATTGCATAAGCGTTGCACGCCGCATGTGGTGAATTAAATAGGAGCAAAGGAACCTGTTCGAGACCGATAATACACGCGCCCGCCGCCGCTTCCACGAGCCACAAACGGCGTTCCTGTCACCATAATTCTAAACGATAGCGCAGAATGTACCTAGTTTTATTGTGGACATTAGAGACGTCAACATATTGCCATAGGAAGACGCGGACGGAGCGATAAATGAGCACAAACGAGCGAAAGCCACTTAGACCAAATTTACACTTTGTGGGAGACCACAGTTGCATCTCGCTCGCCAAGAAAGGCGAGGCCCCCTTTCGCCTCGCGCCCCCCCGCACGCATCTCCCGTCATCAGCTGCCATTCTAAACATTCAAGCTTATACAGCAGCTTATAGGTACATAACATATATCACTTACCAGAATATTGGTTCATTAACTAGTCCACTGCATCACTACAACTACAAGCTAGATGATTATCAAACATCTAATCCAAGGCGGTCACACTACGCGATGGGTTTATTCAATAGGTCAATGCACTTCCAGACAACGACAAACGATTACGATGTATTGTTTTCGTAATGAGGATACAAACGGCATAGGCCTGCAAGTTGTATGAAGTGCATGCAGTAGTTATTAGCTCGCAATGCCAGTAAATTACTAATTATTACAATCTACGTAAGTGCCATTTTACGACTGTAACTGTACCTACTATACACGAACACTTATCGTAAAGGAATACCTACGGCATTGGGTGAAGCAGCTACATCAATTAGACAAAATGTTGCTGATTTAACATTTTCTTTGATAAGAATGTAAACATTATACCAGCGTTTTCGAAAAAAATCATTTACATGGGGGAGCGGAACTCCCTACACACAAACTGTGTGGCGCTGGCTATTGTTTTGTTTCTCTGTTATGATATATTATATGGAGAATTTAGAGGAATAGGCCGGTAAAGGAGTGCTGGTACGTACCTCTAGGTCTTCATAGGTGCGGAATGCCATTATGGCAAATCCGTCGATGATGTCCTCCTCACCCAGAGGCTCCCGCGACTTTTTCCTCCGGGCTGGAGGACGAGGCGGCTTCTCTCTCGCCGGAGACTCGTCCTCGCCACTGTCCCCATCCTTAACTTTACTCTCCCGCTGTGCTTGCATGCGCTGGGCCCGCTCCCTTCGCCTATTCCTTTGATTGCGCTGCTTCACTTCGATTTCCATCTTTTGCACATCATTCAAAACACACGACCACCGTGTGCCACTACACTAAGGTCCGCACTACACTTTGATCACACATTGCTAACAGTGGTTCCTATGCCGAGGAATTCGGCAAAATACAAATATTACACCCAGAGAAAGACACTGGCCGTCTCCAATGGCGGATCGTACACCGTTGCCGCATTGCAAGTAAAATGGCCGCGTAGCACTCGACGGGCTGTTCTCTTTCACTTTCACGTAAACGAGGACATTATTTCACTTAACTAAAACTTATTACACTAAATTTTAACACAAACTAAGGTAATAACACGCCAAGTTAGGATTATACATTATTCTCTGTATTCAGAAGCAGTCAATAGTCAATACAATGAAAGGTGTCGCACGACGCCAACGCTGCGTGCGGCCGCGATAGAGAACTAAAGCAGGGCTGCCAACATGACAACGTCAACATTCCGCAATATCGGGCGTCATCGGCAATGTGGCTCTACGTGATCTCTCTCTGACGTATACATTTGTCCTTATCAGTGTCGTAAAATAATAAATTGCCTGATTTGCCAAAAAGTATAATATTTGTGACAACTTCGGTGAATGGTAAGACAAAATTTTGCAATATGCTTGATCTAGAAATTGAATTTTGGTGTAGTAATTATATAATTCTTAAAAAGCAACTAAGAAAATGTTAATTGATAATTTAATTCGTAGTGTTGGTATTAGACATTTTGGTGACTTTGAGTGAAGTGAAGTTGCCAGCAAACCAAATTTTTTTTTTGGCTCTTTTGACAGCTTGCTTACGCTGCGTTCAGGAGAAATAACTAGTTTTATTTTGCTGCGTTCCATGGATAGAGCCCAGCTGTATCAGTAAGAACGATAAGTTGGGATAAGTAAGCGTTAGGGTAGGTACCTACGCAAAGATATGGATCAACCTGTCACCACTCTTGCGGCAATTTATGATCAACTTAACTTTCACGGAAAATCTAAAAAATATAAAGTCATCGACCAATAAGGATCTCTGTAGCTTCTAATAATACTTAAGCTCGTCTTTAATGTTCTAATTTAATCTAATCTAATCTAATCTGATGTAATGTAATCTTAACGCGGAGTTCCAATTTTCCCCAAAAAAAAAATTCCTAAAGAACTTCCATACGAGTCTCGCTCGTGTGGTGACGTGTGCGTGTAACAAGTTAATGCACTTATTATTATTAATTTAATGTTGAATTATTATTAACTAGGTGTCCCGGCAAACTTAGGACCGCCACAGAATCCATTCATACGTCATGCACAACGCCATCTATTTTTAAAACACAACGTTTTAAACTTTAAATAAATATTATCCCACGGGAACGTATTACCGGGATATCAAGTATGCTATATGTCCCAATTCAGGTCTTTGTCTATTTGTACGCCAAGTTTCATGTAAATCCGTTCAGCCGTTATTGAGTAACAAACATCCAAATTCTTCACAAATTTTCACATTCATAGTATTATTGAGGAGGACTTATTGTCAATTTAAGCTTCATAATAAATTAATCAGATTTAAGAATTTTAATTGTAATGATTCGAATGAATTAACCTTTTGTTTTTTATTTAATTAATTCTAAGTTTTGATAACTTTTTTTAATAACTTTTTCATTCTAAATTAAAATATTTACTTATCTACACTTATTGAGTTGCTTTTGTTCTGTATCATCATCATCATCATCATTCAGCCACAAGAAGTCCACTGCTGGACATAGGCCTCCTCCATGGATTTCCAAAAAGACCGGTTGGAAGCGGCCTGCATCCAGCGTCTTCCTGCCACTTGAATGACGTCATCTGTCCATCTTGTGGCTGGTCGTCCCACGCTGCGCTTGCCGATATGTGGTCTCCATTCGAGAACTTTTCGGCCCCATCGGCCATCAGTTCTGCGTGCTATGTGCCCCGCCCATTGCCACTTCAACTTACTAATCCGCTGGGCTATGTCGACGACTTTCGTTCGTCTACGGATCTCATCATTTCTGATTCGATCTCGTAGAGAAATTCCGAGCATAGCCCTTTCCATAGCTCGTTGCGTGACCTTGAGCCTTCTTATGAGGCCCATAGTGAGAGACCACGTTTCAGTGCCATAAGTCATCACTGGTAACACACACTGGTTGTATAATTTTGTCTTGAGCGATTGAGGTATATTAGACGAAAAGACTTTTCTAAGTTTCCCGAAAGCTGCCCAGCCGAGTTGGATTCGACGATTGACCTCTTTCACGAAGTTGGACCGGCCTAGTTGGATTGTTTGTCCTAAGTAGACGTATTCGTCTACAACTTCGAGAGTCGTGTTCCCCAATGTTATTGGGGTGGGCACAACACGAGCGTTCGACATGACCTTCGTTTTGTCCATGTTCATTTTAAGGCCCACACGTTGGGAAACTCGACTGAGGTCGTCGAGCATTATGCCGAGGTCTTCCATCGTTTCTGCCATGACTACTATATCGTCGGCAAATCGAAGGTGCGTGATGTACTCGCCATTGATATTGATGCCGCGTCCCTGCCATTCCAGAAGCTTGAAGGCATCTTCCAGTGCGTTCGTGAACAGTTTCGGAGAGATAACTTCTGTTCGATAACGATTGTTCTGTATGTGATCAATTAATGATTTATAATCTAGGGAATAATTAATTAGCTTCTTGTGTTCTTTTTAGCATATTTTTTCTAAGGCTTCTGTGACACTTATGTCTTAAAGTAAATGATAGGGGCGCGGGCCGAAAATCAGCTGTGCGACTACGCATGCAGTCACAGCAATAAAGCCGTTCGTTTTTGTGAAACATTTATTGTTATTTGATGATGATTTGTGGCAAATAAAATTAATTTCACTTTCACTTATAAACTATGAGTAGCTCCTTCTTGCCATATGTACAGCGAGAGCGATATTGCACTTCTTATATTATTGTACCGAGCTCGTTAAATACCATACTGCATGTAGATAAATAACTCTACGATACCGCTCTTCCAGATTTTACTAGGGTTTGCAGATCAGCATAAAACTCCTTGCCTATTTGTTCATTCGTCTGGTACTACCCGTAGGTAGCCTACCCTAGTCGCCGCTCAGCTAGGGTAGGCTACTCTAATGTGCAGCTTATTCTCCCTAGTTATAGTTCATACTATCATACGATCACTGGGTAGAGTTGAGCGATGACTAATCTTTACATTTTCAAAATGCCTATTTTTAAATTCCGTCAGAATGTCATATTTTATATCAACATATAACTAAGTCCAATCGACAGCACATCAACCTTTACATACGTGCACTCTAATCAGTTACGTTAAGGGTGACTTTGCCACAAAAATGTAAATGTTGACCTGCTGTTCACTGTACCTACCTCCGCGTACGCATAAAATGTTCTAACTATACTTACATATTTAACAATATGCTAAGGTAATAAATAAATATTGATTCATTCGCCTACATCCTACATCGTAGCTGACAATATTCACTGATCCGGAAAATTTACGCAGGCGTTTTGTTTAAGTATACATTTTCCGTTGTTTCGCTAGAGTTGTAATGTACAGTAAGCGGTATCCGCATCTCCGCAAAACACTGGGGCCTGTTTCATAGAACTACAATTCATGGTTTACTGTAACAATTCGATGTACATTGCAAAGTCGATTAACCCACAGATTAACAAGTAGACGCTGCTACGCAATGTACCTCAAATTTTCGTAATAAACTACAATTGTAGTTTTATGAATCTCGGCCCTGTCGTTCGATAACTGCTTGCCCGACCGTGATCAGGAGTGCTAATAAGTAAGTTCTGCACTATATGGGGTTGTTATTATTATTATAAGCAACCTATATAAGTCCCACAGAAGGGCACAGGCCTTCTCTCAGAGAGAGAGTATGGGCTTAATCACCACGCGTGCCCACCGCGGATTGGCGATTTCAAGCTCTGAGTATGTGAATAGCTCAGACACCCAGGTTTCCTCACGATGTTTTCCTTCACCGTTAGAGAGTGGTATTGCTACTATAACTTCACAAATGTACATAACTTAGAAAACAAAGTCATAGGTACATGCCCGCACTGGGAATCGAACCTGGGTCTCCCGCTTCCGAGTCCAATGTTCTACCCACTAGGCTACCACCGCATGGGGTTGTTAGTTTTAACCTACCCCGAACTGCCAAATCGTAAAATGGTTAACCCAATAGAGTAGACAGTCACGTAATAGGAGGGCAGGACGAGGCTGACACGTCAAGCCTCAGCCATCACTGTTGGCGCGCCAATGAAATTAAGTGTAGAATTGAAAAAAATATATATTTATTGAAATGCTACTAAATAATTACCTGACTAAAATGCTGCTGATTAAGTACCTCTCTTTGTTATGTTGAGTTGTTTCCCGTTGTTTAAAATATGTATCATTGCTAAATTATTGGTTATTTTGGGGAGCGATTTTGGCTTTTTTTCGAAGATTTTCGATGAATTATATGTATAATGTTTTCAGAAATGTTCTCAAGAATAAAATTATATCTTTTTCATTACTAGGTACATACTAACGAGATTTTGCTAAAAAATTCGTTTGATGCTCGCTCATTTAGCTGTTATTATCAGATAATGTGTTGCTGCATGCGACCAGAACTTTTGTGCGAACCCATTATAGTCGACAGCAATTCGATCTCTGGATGCGTGCACTCTACCCAGTTCCGTTACGGGTGACTTTCCAACAGAGATTTAAAGGTTGATCGATTGTTGATTGTACCATTTATACTTATCTAGTATGCATTAATTATACATCTACCCTTCTCACGATCTCAGTTCGTTCCTTGTCTTCTTGGAGATAAGCTGCTATAGCAGTGATTTACCGCCTGGAGGTTCGACGCAAAATTTTGCAATATTGATTTGTATACCTACTAATATTTCGATAACAAGTATTTCGAACTAAGTAAAAACAAACGACTAAGTAGACATAATGCCTGGCCGATAACTTGAACAAAAATCCGTGCCGTCGGTCGGTATGAGTTTACGATGGATGTGTAAGAGCGTTTTTTTAAATAATTTTAATTTACTAAAGTTCGAAGAATTCTAAATCACCTTCCGCGTCCTCTGCCAAGATAGGTCCGTGCGAAGTGAAAGTCATTTGGTCAAGTTATTTTCCGGGCATAATGCATAACAGTTCGTGTGTAAGTAACTCCGTTCACGTCCTTTGGTTAATTAATAGAGAAGTAAATAGAAATCTACAATGTAGAGTCGTAATAAAACTAAAACGTGTTATAGACGCTTAGCCAACAATTACATAGAAGGAAGTCTTTCGTTGCTTAAAGTGCAAGTACCTGGCGAATCACTAATTAACAGTTTCGGAATCGGTACGCCGAATAAATAAATTTTATCTTAATATTTTTTACACCCGAACGACACCGGCGTGCGTGCATTGATAAAGCGAAGGAGATTTGTTAGAATCGTGGTAAGTGGGCAAATCCCGGTGTCGGCCTACCACTCCGGGATACAGGCGTGAGTTTATGTAATGTAATTATTAAAATATATGTAATAAAAAATATGCTCATGAAAATAGACATAAAAGTTTATAACAAAACATTTGTGAAACTCTTCTTGAAAAATATCGAAAATTGAACAAAAAAATTAAAATTTCGTAGGTAAACATGTTGTTAATGAGAAACTGGAATCAATGTGTTTACCGAAAAAAAAATGTTGAAGAAAATGAAAAATAAGTTCTTCTTAGGGTTCCGTACCCGAAGGGTGCCAAACGGGACCCTATTACTAAGACTTCACTGTCCGTCTGTCTATCTGTCTGCCTGTCTTGTCCGTCTGTCTGTCTGTCTGTCACCAGGCTGTATCTCATGAACCGTGATAGCTAGGCAGTTGAAATTTTGACAGATAATGTAATTCTGTTGCCGCTATAACAACAAATATTAGGGGTTAAAGTATGAAATTGCCGTTTTATTGCAATAGGTTCTTTGAATTGGCATAGAATCTTCATGGTTTGAGGTTTTCGAATGAAACTTTTTTCAAATGGTTTCTATGATATTCTTTTTTTAAAAAATGTGAAACATTTGAATATCGACTTTCAATTGTTTTTGTTATTCAATTTTGATAAGAAAGATGGATACTGCGAAAATTCGAGTGATTATGAGGCACCCATTTTTCGTATTTTTTAATTTTATTGATTTGACGCAAGTGAGTCAATATTGTGGGTAAGGTAACGTTAAACCATGCCGCTAATTCCTGGGTAGTTTGACTAGGGTCGGCTTCCACTATCTCTCTTAATTCATCGTTATTCACCTGTGTGGGCGGTCTTCCTCGTGGCTCGTTCTTTAAGTCGAAATTTCCATCACGAAAGCGTTTAAACCAAAATCGCACGGTGCGTTCATTAGTAAACCCCTCTCCAAACGCAGCATTGATATTGCGGGCTGTTTCTGCCGCGTTAGTTCCGCGTCGGAACTCGTATTTAAAAATCACTCGAATTTTCGCAGTATCCATCTTTCTTGTCTAAATTGAATAACAAAAACAATTGAAAGTCGATATTAAAATGTTTCGTATTTTTTTAAAAAAGAACATCATAGAAACCATTTGAAAAAAGTTTAATTCGAAAACCTCAAACCATGAAGATTCTATGTCAATTCAAAGAACCTATTGCAATAAAACGGCAATTTCATACTTTAACCCCTATTACTAATGGTAATGGTACGGAACCCTTCGTGCGCGAGTCCGACTCGTACTTGGCCGGTTTTTTTAGTTAACCATGGGAGCCTACCGCGGATTGGCAATTTGAAGCGTTAGAGGTAGGTATGTAAACACCTCAGATACTCAGGATTCCTCGTGATGTGCTTCACCATTTGCTTCACCGTTAGCAAGTTGTATTGCTACTTCAGCTTCACAAATGTAACGTAACTTAGAAAACAAAGTCATAGGTACATGCCGGGACTCGAACCCACGACCTCCCGAATGTGAGGCCTACCGCTACCGTGTTCTACAGCTGCGCTATTACCGCTTTTTCTATATTATTAAATAGAAAAAAAAACTTAAAAACGTCAGCTCCTACAGTCAGTAAGAGCGTTGCCCTTCTGTTATAATTATTTTAGGCAAGCCGCTGGCTTTGTGTTTGTTTTCGTTTAATTTTTATAGCGAGCTCGTAACAGCAAGGCACGCTGGTGGCCTTACAAACTGAAGAGGATCTTAACAGAAAGAGGTGGTGGTTATTTTTGTTTGAACGAATTAATTTAATGGCAATTTGAAATGGAACAAAACAACCCCTTTAGCAAGCATTTTTTTAATAATCTAACCCCAATGGATTATTAATTGCTTTTAGATATGTAAGCCCCGAGTTCTACAATTTAGCGTCTAGGTACTTTGTTAATCTGCTTAGATATCTATGGAAATGGGGAAGTTGAGTAATACTATTAAAATAACGCAAAATTTTGAAACTTTTTCTTCATCATCATCAGCTTTCCGCTGCCCACTGCTGGGTATAAGAATTTTCCCCCAAATGTTTTCTTTTACGGTCCCTTGCCATCCGCATCCACGGACCTTACGCCGACTCAACTATAACAGAAACCTGAAACCTTTCCTTCACTTACTTAGTTAGACAGGTTCCAATGAGCAAAAATTTAAAATTCTCAATTTTTATTTTATGTTTATACTAATTTACCGCGTCAAGATTCAAGATTGCATGAAAAAAAATATAGATTTTATCTTTTGTTTATTGGAGCCGGGTTAGTTATCGATACTAAAGAAACGGATTTCAGGTTTTGCGTTGGATCAATAACACGTTGTATAGCCCATTTGCTCAGCTCTTACCTAACACATAACTCCAATATCCTAGACTTAGACCATACATTCAAACTATTGAGTGCCGGAAGTCAGAAGTTAGAGCTCCAACTAATTGCCGCTACTAGGTACTTAAGTATAATGGATCAACTGTAGAAAGTAGCGACGGCACATCATTGTAGGTACCATGACGTTCACGAGCGCTACTAATGACAATCAAAACATATAAAACAAAATCAAAACTAATTATTACGTTTTTGAAAAAAACAAAAAAAAAACATAAATTAATCTCAAGAAAGGTATGATATGATCCATTTATAGGACCTAGATAGAGCTTCTTATTTAGATCCAAGAACTTAAATATACGAGATAGCTGAAATATAATGGATCAACTGTTCCGTGTGGCGCCGAATTAAGAATAGCGTCACTCCATTTCCTTCCGTGGATGTCGTAGAAGGCGACTAAGGAAATAAATTACCAGAAGACGGGCAGCAGCGTCTTCGTGAGTTTCCAACTGCATACTGCGATCGCCAACCCGCCTGCCAAGCGTGGCGATTATGGAAAAACCCCCCATGGTCATGAAAACCACGAGGAAGGCCCGTGCCCTGCAGTGGGCGTCAAGTGCTTGATGATGATGATGATGAACTGTAGAAAATAGAGACGGTACATCATGTTTCATGGCGTTCACTAGCGCTACTAATAAAATACAAAACGCATAAAAGAAAATAAAAAAAACATCATAAATTAATCTCAAGAAAAGTATGATATGAGCCATTTACAGGACCTAGATAGAGCTTATAATTTAGATGCAAGAACAAATATACTAGATAGCTGAATGCGTTCACTTTTTTGCAAGACGTAACGAATTATAAAAGAAAACACCAATTGCGTATCGGGCCACGCGCAGTGTAGGGTTCCGAAGAAAGACGGAGTTTTTATCTGCTTTACAGAACTAGTAACTTCATCAAAGTAATTTTCAATGGATTTTCTACGAAGTTTTCCTTTTATGAGTTACTCGTTAACTTATAAAGCCTACTAAGCCGTGATAGTTTTCCTTTTAAGTTCATTATATATTACTAGCTGTCCCTGCGAACTTCGTACCGCCACAGAATCCATTTATACGATTTTTCTACAACGCCATCTATTATTAAAACACAACGTTCGCTCGCACAACGCCATCTATTTTAAACTTAAAATAAATATTATCATACGGGAACGCATTACCAGGATATCAAGTACGCCAAGTTTCATGTAAATCCGTTCAGCCGTTATTATGTGATTGAGTAACAAACATCCAAACATCTTCACAAACATTTATATAATATAGTCAGTCTTAATAGTTACTGAGTGTGTAATTGTATACTTGTATAGGTTTATGCATTAAAGCACCACATATCGCCACGATTGTTCCGCAGAGGGTACGCGTGTTGATTAAGGTCATACTACTCATACTCTATCTCTGAGAGAAGGCCTAAGCCCTGCAGACATGCCAAAGTTATTCATAGCATGAAACAATCGTAAAGCCTCTCTTAGGGTTTTCTTGATCTGCGGGCGTGTTTACTATATTGGCGTAGATATGAGCCGTGTAGGCCCCTTACCGTTACTGCTTAAATGTATTGGGATTCGGTGTAGCAGGCCACTTTTTTTCAAGGCCCATCGGCCCATCGATCCCTAGTAAAATATCCCTAGATGCGCTAAACATAAATCCGTTTGCTCCAGCAGAAAGCACCAGGCGACCATGAAAGTCAGGAGCTGCAACCGCGCCATAGTGGTGACGTCAGTGCTCGGCGTTCTCGTCTCCACGTATGCCCTCTATGTGGAAATGGCTGCAGAGGCGCGGCCTGGGTACAAGGCGCTTTGTGACTTGTCCGAGTGGGCTAGCTGCTCGCGAGTTCTCACGTCCGAGTAAGATTTCGTTGTTGACAGAAATCATATAATGGTGACCCCTCTCAAAAATAAGGCTACACAATAATTGCGAAAATTTCCGCTACCTGGTGGTGCTTACTCTCCATTCTATTATCTACTCTATTTCTCCAAATATCAGGGTTTAAGTACAAGCATATTTTATTAACATGTTTAGATGTAAATAAAATACGGGTTAGATATTTAGACATATAAGTATTAACATAGTTTTTAAATAACTGTTACTGACACCACATGGACCTGAGTTGTTTGAATAAATAAAATTTATTATTATTATTATTAAATTCCCTCGATTGTTATAAAAATTATTACATGGTTTTTAATTATTCATATTTTAAATCTTCATATTTTAAAATATGTAAATTAGTCAAAAGTCGTACATCAAACAAAAGTTGCTGTACTCGTGCGCGTTTTAGAGGTCACCTTTATATCCCACCTGTATAGAGCCCGATCATACTGCTTGTGTTCCGACGGTAATAATTTTAATTGCTTGAATTTTGTACCGAGAACGATACAGTAATGAACCATTCTGTTTTCCTCTACCACACCTTTTCTTATATCTATCAATCACTGTATCGAAGTCCATATAAACTTTTTGAGATGAAAATGTTTTTCTTTCCAGATTTTCCAAAGGTTTTGGTATCTTGCGCAAGGGTTCGAAGTTTGAAATACCAAATTGCATCTATGGCGTCGCCTTCTACTGCTTGATGATTATTTTAAGTAAGTGGCTAGGAACTCTGCAGCATGAATTTCCTCACTACTTACTTTATGTTAGCTACCATTTCTCCGTGCAACCTCCTTGGTAGAAACAAGTATGTACTGGATGCCACTAAATAAAAATAAGATGAAAAAGTACTCGTGAGCCTAACCGCATCGCGTTGCTTTGCGGCCAGCATCCTTCGTGGTTAGTTACGATGCGATCGTGACTGCACCGCTAAAGTAACATTGCGAAATTCCCACTTTGCAGAGTTCTGCGAACAATACCGAATATGCAAATACTAGACGGTCTGGTTAGTCCGTCAATACGGCAGAACTTAGACCTTTGTTGTAGACAAAAGTAAAAACGATTGCGCAAAAACTAAGCGAATGTTACATAAAAATCGTAACATGAAAATCCTATGTTAACGTTAATTTAGCCAACTTGCGTTACAATTGAGCGCATTAGTATTTGATAGTTTTGCCAAAAATATGACCTGAGTTTCCTAAGCCTTCTAAAGTTTCAGTAAATCTTATGCTATTTCTTCTTTCTGACGTATTGCATTGAATTATGGAGCTATTTGAAACACAATAACGTAGAGAATAAAGGGGCTGACTCGCAACGCAGGTTTCTAGAGAATCTGGTAAATAGAGTCACGGATATCGTCCTTGTTTGGGGTGTCACGAGTTGCAAATAACTATCGCAAACTGGCTAACATTTGGATTGTTGAGTGAGACCTAACTAGGGTAGAGCTACCCGGTGGGCCTTGCGGTCAGTTTTGGGTCGGTAAAGTTAGCTGCAGAGGCCAGGGCGGGCAGCTTTTATTCCACGCACATTAAGGGCGAGTTTAGAACTACAAATGTATCTGTAGACTCTTAACTGTAGGTACTAAACACAATTTGTAAGTTAGTCTCGAGGGTTTTATACGAATGCTAATGTTTCCACGTATTAAGCCTTGTGATTGAACGTGTGTTTGTTAAATAGATGACAATGAAAATAATTTATTTGTACAAAATACTTAAGATTTGATTGGTGATCATTGCTTTGAGGTGAGAAAATTTTGCCGCGCTAAGTTTTTGGATGGTTCGAAGGCATTCAGAACATTTCTTACACATTTATTCTTGACTGTGTTTCATTTTCGTATCTGGGGCAGGTATCTATGAAAAATAACATAAAACATAAATATAATGGCTCTAGTGTAGACGGAGCAAATTAGAATTGTGTTTTCATAACAGTTTAGTTTCTGTAAATGGGTTCGTTTTAATGGATTTCATGACAAATGCTACCTACGTTCGCTTTAATGCTCAATAAATGCCCCCATTGGAATTGTTGGAGGGCAATAGTAGCGTTTATTGCTCCGCCAAGTCAGTGTTTTGACTGAAATGTCGTAGTCACGGTATAATTAGTTTAGCTAAGGTTTTTTTTAATGTTTTTAGGCTTATTTTCAGCTTTAGGTTTGTCATTATTAGCCATGGCCATCTATTACACAGTGCTGGTCCCAACACTGTATGATAGCGAGACGTGGAACGAATGCAGTAGAAGAATCAGGAGAGTAGGATTAATGCAGTCGAAATGTGTAGTGTTACTTTGAACGGCGGGATAAGCAATAGTCTGATTAGAAAACGTTGTGGACTGAAAGAGGATGTAGTGACTAGAATTGAGAAAGGATTATTGCGGTGGTTTGGATATATCGAGAGTGAAGGAAGAAAGATTTACGAAAGAAATATATTGAGCGAATGTGGGTGGAAGGGCCGGTAAGGGACGCCCCCGGCTAAAACACTTCGAGTCCCCTTCCCCTAGATAAAAGGTACCCGAAACTGGCGTACGTGCATCAAGGTTGATCAAGCATGAGAGCTTAGTGGCCAGTTTATGAATTGAGAATTTCGCCAAGTAAATGGTTAACCTGTAGTGCTGTCCCTTCGAATTTCTCAGAAAAGAGCGTCACAGGACGTTACTTAAGTATTTACTTAGTAAAATTCTCAATTCAGATACCGGCCCTAGGTCTGTCAGGATCGAGACAAATGGCAAATCCTGGTCTCTGCATACCCTTCAGGGATAAGCCATTATTACATAAGCAGCCTATATATACGTCCCACTGTAGGGCACAGGCCTTCTCTCAGGGAGAGAGTATGGGTTTAATCTCCACGCGTGCCTACCGCGAATTGGCGATTTCAAGCGCTGAGGTATGTGAATAGCTCAGACACTCAGGTTTCCTCGCGACGTTTTCCTTCACAGTTAGCGAGTGGTATCGCTACTATAACTTCACAAATGTACATAACTTAGAAAACCAAGTCATAGGTACATGCCCGCACTGGGGATCGAACCTGGGTCTCTCGCTTCCGAGTCCGATGTTCTACCCACTAGGCTACCACCGCTACTATTGTTTAATATTATTAAATAATAAATATAAAAAAAAATGTAGAGTCACATCGATCCTCAGATTCATTGGGGGATTTTTTATTTTATTTATTTGGGACAGCAAACAACTAAATATTGAATATTAAAACTTAGACATGTAACTCTTTTAATGTATTTTGTTTTCTGGTGTGTACAATAAAGTGTTCTAATCTAAATATATAAGTAAGTATTTCTAAAAATAAACAGATTTTAAAATTAATAAACACGTAGTAGTCCGTGTAGCGCCGGATTAAGAATAGCGTCACTGCATTTCTTTCCGTGGATGTCGTAGAAGGCGACTAAGGAAATAAATTACCAGGAGACGGGCAGCAGCGTCTTCCAGATTTCAATCGCATACTGCGATCGTCAACCCGACTGCCAAGCGTGGCGATTATGGCAAAACCCCTCATGGTTATGAAAAACATGAGGGAGGCCTATGACCTGCAGTGGGCGTTAAATGGCTGATAATGATGATGATGAAACATGTAGTCAACTACGCTATGCACAATTTATTTATAAATAAGTCGTGAGATAATTGTAACTCATAGCGATAGTCGTCGATGTAGGTAAAATTATTTTAGGGAGTGACGGGGAAAATTTGCTTCGTAGCTTCGTAGTTACTTATAATTTTGTCGTTTTCTTTTTCAGCAACTTCCGACGACTTAGCTATACTGCGAATACAAGAAATTCTAGCCTATGGCTCTGTAGGAACGAGTTTCTACCTAGCTTACCTGTTGGCTTTCGTTCTTCACGACTTCTGCGTCGTGTGCGTCTCTACATACTTCGTCAACGGCCTTACCATAATATTGGTGCACAAAAAGAAGCAGGCTTTGAAAAAAAATATTGAAAAGAACAAATAAATGAAAGTTACACGAAAGTTTACGGCATGCAACAATGTATTTTATCCGTAAGTACCTACCTACTCTGAAAAAGAAAACCATTTCATTGCCAGCGCCATCTATGTTTACAATGAGGAACCAAACTTAGATCAGCGCTTATTACATTGAGTTAGTGATTTTTGCTACTCGACAACAGATGGCGCTAATGACAAAAATTAAAACTGCTGGCTCTACAAAAAGAGGTCAACTAGAAATTGTTTTTTTTATTCTGGGGCAATAATCTATGTTTGGATTGTGCCTAATTATTTACCTTTTTTTCCTTTTTTGTAGCCTATATACGTCCCACTGCAGGGCACAGGCCTTCTCTCAGAGAGAGAGTGTTTCACGATGTTTTCCTTCACGGTCAGCGAGTGGTATTGCTACTATAACTCCACAATGTACGTAACTTAGAAAACAAAGTCATTGGTACATGCCGGAATTCGAACCCACGCCCTCCCAAATGAAAAGCCGACGTTCTACCGCTTCGCTACCACCGATTTTCCTTTGGAGAATTATTTTTTATTTATTACAAAATAGAGTTTTAAGCACATAGATCATGGTAGTAAGGACAGTTAAGACTTAATCGCTATGTTGACATAAAAAGCCTCAGTGCGTAGGTTAGCTGACGACTTGTCGCCAACACTGCCATATCTGCCAAGTGTTATCGCCGACGCAAATCATATGAACTTCCTTTGTTTGATCCGTCGTGGCGAATTGATACCTAGTTTGAGGAAAATCTGATGACGGCAGTCGGTAGAGTCATAAACTAAACCAGTTAGTAGTAAAGACAAACAGTCATTCTGAGAACTTTATGACATGTTGGTATATACCTACCTAATCCTATGCAAACTATGGAAGAAGACTTTATTTTCTAGGCTGATTGCTATATGTAATATGTTCTAGAGGACACGTTCGGCGTTATTTTATAAAAAGACGATTTCCCCAAAATACTCCTCAAATACAGTTCAAATAGACAGACTATTTAGGGAAACAACGATTTAAACTGCTTGTGAAGAGTTTGTTTTTATAAATAAAACTGTAAGACTTTTGCAGAACTTACCGCTGAAAACTAACTGTTGTCCATAACCACAAGTGAACGATTTTCGGTTTCCTTTACTTTTTAGGGTTCCGTACCCGAAGGGTGCCAAACTAAAGCCTATTACTCTGCCTCCGCTGTCTGTCTGTCTGTCCAACATTTAAAGGGCTCTATCTTTAGGACCATAATAGGTAGCCAGTTGAAATTTTACGGCGGATTACCTAACAAATAAAAAATTAAGTTAAAAATAATAAAAAACGGCCCAGCGCGTGTAATGAATTCTCGGTGCACGAGTCCGACTGGGACTTAGCCGGTTTTTATTTTATAAATGGCACGGTTAGCCAGAGGTCGCGGGTTCAAATCCCGGCATGGGTGGAATTTTTGGCCTCTAAATAGGTTTTTAAAATGCCATAAGTCACCTGCTTTAATTACCTACGTTTTGGTTGCCACAATTACCGTGCTCATTGTGCGAGACTAAACATTACTGTTTGTAACAACAACTAGTTCATTACATAACATCGTTACAGCTCTATCATAACATTTTGCGGTTGTTAATTAATTTATTCATACGGCGCTTGACCGCACTTTGTTAAAGAGATTATACACGGTTTTGGTTTTTATAGTCGATTGATTATCTCATTCAAATTACTTGGTAGATGAACCGAGATAAGTACTTAAAGTACTAAGTTAGTAGGTATAACTATCACGTTTTAGTAGCGATGGATCAAACAAGGGATCGTGATGAAGGAAAGAAATTAAACGCGTATCGAGAGTTAAATTTACTTATGGAGAGGCCGGCCATGTGCTTGTCGGGCCACGCGCAGCTTAGGATTCCGTTGAAGGATGGTTTTTTTTATTGCTTTACACTACCAACAACTTTATCAAAGTAATTTCTTTGTAAAAACGTGAAAAGATTCTGGGAAGTAGCATACATCATGAAGTTAAAAGGAAAACTATCACGGCTTAGTAGGCTTTACAAGTTAACGAGTAATAGTCGACCATCCAGGCAGAGCATCTTGCGGCCAATACCGGGAAAGCGAAAGGGCGCCCCGCCCAAAAACCACCTGGCGCCGATCAGTTACGTCAGAGGCGAAAACACTTAGGTTTCCATGGGAAGACCTCGAAAACACCGCTCAAGACCGCAGCAAGTGGAGATCTTTTGTAAAAGCCCTATGTCCCTGGTGAGGGACAACAGGATATAAGAAGAAGAACTTATAAAATAAATAAATCTTAAAAATTTCATTGAAAATAATTTTGATAAAGTTAATATAAGAACTCCTACGGAACCCTACGCTGCGCGTGGCTCGACACGTTCTTGCGGGCGTGTTGGGCTACGCACAGTGTGACAACTCATCTCAATTAAGTAATTACTAAAAGGGCGGGGCCCTTTAGTGAACTAGGCACTTATGATAATGGCAAGCATTTTCTTTTAACCTCACAGCTACTTGTTAAGGCTGCAGAAACAATGTTTTGTCAAAATTCGCACACAAGCTTCGTCCTACACGGTAGTGCGAGGTTAGACGTGTTCGCCTACAAAGTTGTTTCGTTTACCCAGAAGATTCACTTGTAGAGAACTAGAGACAGTGAGGAATTAAAAGAAAAATACACTTTTGTAAGAATCATGTCAAGTTTTTTTACCATTATGCCTAACAGTTTTGTGAGGAACTAATCGCCAGAAAAAATCTTTGCTGTATCTACTAGGTGTTTCATGAAGGTAAACGCAGACCCGGCCGCACCGCACGCGCCGCTGTCGCCGCAGTTATAGCTTTTGTGTTCTTGCACATCGGTCTGCGCCGCGGTCACCACAGTCGTTCGCGTCGCCGCATGCATCGCACTGGATCAATCAACTAGCTTCGGCCGCAGCGTCCGACGCGGGCGGGCCGGTGCGGATGACATCATCAGCTGCGGCTTGGGGAGTTCGGCCGCTTCAGGTACTGCGGTGACTGCGGCGCAGTGTATGAGGCTGCACAGAACTTCATATTAAGAATTCGAACGTGGCGACTGCGGCGCGTACGGTGCGGCCAAGTCTGCGTTCATCAGGTCCGTTGAAATTTGAGGGATTGTTCTACTGTCGATATAATTTAATACGAAACCAAATTATCTAAGGATAGGTCATTTACTATGCTGAATGAACAGGTGGGCAGCTCCTCTATTTCCCCATTAATCGCTATTTTGCGCAAAATAATAATGACCGTTGGGCGGTTGACGGTTTAACGGTCACCGGTTTGACGGTTAGATGATGTCATCGGGGGGGCTGGGCGGCCTAGCCTATAAATACGGAGTGCTGTTGGGGTTACGGTCACTCGTCAGTTGACGATCAGTGGAGTCTGAGGATGCCTCGTATTAGAGGCGAAACGCGTAGCAACGCATTTTTTCACACAAGTATTGGTGTCGGTGGTGGTGTGTTTATGTCTTGCTTCTGCTTAAAAAGTGGGAGAGAGGGCGGCGCATTAACTAACCGCATGGTGCTTGTGGGATTTTAGCGGATTTTAGCAAAGTAATTTTCACATTTTAATGCAATTAATATTAAATTAATTAATTAAATTACATTACAGAATTGAGTTAATTAAATAAATGATAGTCCAGTCAATAAGTCGGAAAAAATGGGTTAAAAATGTGTGTGAAACGAGAAGGCTAGAAAGGAGGTCTAGAAAGGCTTAACTTCAAATTGTTGACGAAGATTTCCTATGTAGATTTTACGCCATCTTTTTGCAATAATTTGATGCAATACTTTTTTGTTGCTGTTTTACGATCTACAATTAAGGTCCTTTACATTTTTTAACTATCGTTCATCGCAAATTAATTTTTTTTTTAATTATTCAAACAAAATTACATTATTGAAAAATTCCAAATTAAGTCACCCCCTAAATATTAGCCAACATTTTTTCGGTTGTAGTGCGTGGGCCTTTTCTGCGTATCAGATCAGTGGCGCCCGCCCACGAAAGTACGACTTTTTTCACAACCAACGCGACATTGACCTTTGCACAGTGTCCCATGTGAAGGCTTCGGACGAGGCATTCCGCCTGTTCTTTAATTGGACGGTAGGGCAATTTTTTACCGACTTTTATAACTTTGCGAGACAAACCACCAAATTCGAGATGGTTAAAATAAACATCATGATGACGTCAGTGGAGAGGCAAGCTCCCCCGTCACTTACTTTTTTTGCTTTCGGTTACTTACTTAGATAGTCAATACTTAGAATGGTTCTTTCGCCATGCATGAAGATTAATAATTGCTTTGTTTAGTTTTTAAGTATTTTATTTTGTTATTAGTTTTACTTCACAGTTATTATTTGTCTACTCCGTCATAATACGCTATACAGGGTTTTCTAGGGCTCACTGTTCTGTATTTCTGGTAAAACTGTTGGTAAATAAAGCATTTTCAATCGTGATTATTTATTAGTTACTATATAACTTTGTATGAACATCGCGAGTTATTAAAATACTATTGGGTTACTTACTTTTGAAGTCATCATCTTGTGGTAATCGCTAAATATTGTAAGGGAAGATAATTTCACATCTATATCCCGGAGGGTAAGGCAGAAACCAGGGTTTGCCACTTGGCACGACCAAGCTTGAGTTTTTTTTTCACATGGTCACAAATGTAAATTAAATCGTAAATAACTTAATTAGCAGGCGAAAATCACAACAGGTTTATCTGCTGCTGCTATCACTCGGTTCGGGAACACCTTTTTTATTCGTAGATACATACATACATCTATTTGTATGTAAGTAAGTAAAGACACTTACATATAAATACATATATGGAAGATTAAATAAAACAGCATGAGGATTCGATATTTTATTATGCAAACCAATAATAATAGTGAGTATGCAATGTAGATATTAAAAATAGTGTAGAACTAAAATAAATAGTCTTTATAACTATCTACTTAAAGCAAAGATCCTCACCATTTAACGGTTGAGTACAATTTCCCTTCAAGTTTTGCTAAACGCACATTCATACTCGTATACAGCCATTGCCAAACCTGCCCATTACTTTAAATTGCTTTTGTGTTAACTCTACAACTTCGATAGTCTCTCTCTACGACTGGTTAGTTTTGTGTCTATACGCAATGTTCGATTACCCAACGCGATGTTATCTGAGAGGTTGGTCGAAAATGCTTGTAGGCAGCAGTGGTATGTTCAACACACGGTCATTATAATGTTTTATCGCATTTATTATATCTCGACAGCGCTCATTGAATATGGGCATCGATATAGCGTTACATTTGTGAAACTGAACGCCTAGCGGCACAACATTACACATTTGATTTTTTTATTCTTCATTAGGTTTTTTATTGGTATGGTTTTTTTACATTTAAAGTATTGAGTATTAAGTATTAAGTTTTAGTCTGTCACAATTTACGACACTGCCGCTTTGTCAGCAACTTTCAGGAAAGTCCCCTGACAGGTGCCCACTAAACGTTACTTTTAACTTTATCCCAGCTAATATGGAGACTACCAGTAAGCAGTAAGAAAGGCGCCACTATGTATAAGTCTACATAAATAGACAAAGGAATTCCACTTATGCAACGGGGAATTACACACTAACTTAGATTGCATTGACATTGCTTTTATACCATAGAAATCATATGAAAACCTAGGAGAAATTTAAAAATAAAACAATAAAAATATTTTTTTCCGGGTTTGCGGGGTAAAAAAATATGCGAAAAATAAAGTTACTCTAATAACCTTAAACTTATTAGATAATTCTGAACGTTTTCTTATAAGGGTGTACATGCATAATAACACTTTTTACGAGAAAACTCAAATATTGATAAACGCTTCATGCATATACGAGTATGTTACGTTAGGGAGTGACGTCATAGACTAAGGTCAATTTGTATGGCGCGTTTCAGTACCACGTGACTATATTGACTTTTCGACTGGTTTTATTACGAAAAGTATTAGTCGCAGAGAAAAAAATACCACGTTTACTTATCTTTTAACGTGTCCTCTCCTATTGTAATAAAACATTTTTAGTGCAACTTCTCCATTGGAGTACTAGTGCTTCAGAATTTCGATTCCGATGATACGATGTGGTAAGCGTAACATATGAATTGTTTAATATTACACATCGTGGTGTAAAAATTTAATGAAGCGTATAATTTGTAGCTGGCCACCGGCGCAATTGCTCGTGGATAATGAAGATCTTTTGCCGCTTTTTTCAACAGTTCTACGACTTGTCGGCAATAAAGTTGCATTATCGGCCTGTCAGTTTCATCAAAGCCTGTCAAACATTGTAAAAGCGGACTTATTATAATACCACAGTTATTTTTTGCAGCACTAAGCTGCATCTACGGACTGCATCTAAGAAGTCTCGGAGTCCCGACCAGGGCAAAAACGAAAAAAATTGGATGATAGAAGTCTTTCAGGAAACTATAACGTCATAAAGACTCAGACTCAGAAATCTAATAACACCTACTAAGGGGAAAGACAGATGACGTCGTTTGCAGAAGCCAAGATTCGCTGTGCGGTGACACTGTTAACATGCGTTACAAGGACGTCTTCAAACGGTACCTTACAAGGGATCGAAGAGCGCTCTTCTATCCGCGACCGTGTAGCTAACTTTCAAAAGGTTCGTTTCGAATAACTAGACGCTAAACGTCAAATAAGAAAAACGTGCCCGAAACATTCCTACAACTACTTTTACAACTCTGATCAGATGTATTGTGATCTGTTCAAGACAAAATTCTATTTCATATAAGAGCCTATTTAGGTAGATAGCCTTGTTCGCCTTTGTTGCATACGACGCGGAGGACATATTATTATAGCATTCACACCTTTAATATTTCGTGAATGAAGGCATGTAAAACTATGGGAAGCAACACACGTCCACACTTACATTCAGATACTCTCAAGACCAGGGTAGTTATGGTAAGTAGTGGGACACATTCATAGGCAATGCAATCTACATGCTATTAGAGGAGGATAGGAAATTGGCTCTCAACCTAAGGTGAGTGTACACTTCGCACATCTATACGCGGGACTGCAAGAGAAATATTATAAACAATTTGTTTAGCGCCGTTCACTGAATGACCGAGCGGTCTCGCGGAGGAAAACCACCTTGTTGGGTCGAGTACATGGTACAGGCGTTGAGCGATTCGTGTCTAGTTTTTTTTTTACGTAAGATAGGCTCGCACTTTGTTTCTGTCTGACTTTCGACGCCTTGGCTAAGTGAAGATGAGGCCTGCCTGTATGGTGTAGCGTCACCAAATAAGATAATAGTCTCTGATAATTTTATTTTATAGTTTATTTGACAGTGTTCTACATAAAAAATTGCTATTATTAGGCCACAGCCAATAGCATTCATGAAGTAGTGGCTCAAATAACTTTAAAATTGTTATATTCTTTTTGTTGCACTAACCCGTGCTGGGGACAACTTTAAAAACCTATTAAGAGGGTCGTGGGTTCAAGTCCCGGCATGGGTGGAATTTTTAGCCTCTGAATAGGTTTTTAAAATTGTTGCAAAACTTTCCGTAAATCATACAAAATTCAGGAAATTGGGAGAGCACAGTCCAATTCTATTTCATTATTTCAACACCCACTTTATAAGTAGCCGTTGAACACCCACTTTATGGCCAGTCATTACAATAGACGAGAGTATGTCTTCGCACTGTCAAAAAGTTATCAGATGTCATGTAGAGTCAAGCTTTTAACTCTAAACGCTCTAACTCTACAAGCCCTAGCTTAAAAAATTCTACACCTTACTATTATAATAACGGATAAATATTTCACCTTACGCCCATGTGATGGTAGCGAAACGGCCAAGCCAAATATTTTGACTAAGGTGTAGAGTTTGTGGGCTTATATATTTAGAAGCTTGGCTCTACACGAGGTATGATAACTTTTTGACAGTGCGAGGTATATGGGCTCGTCTTGGCAACATTTTACATGAAAATGTTTTTGGTGGGAATTCACTTCTTATTGTAAGTCGCTTATGACAGACAATATTTTTACTTCAATGATATTTTATTAATTAGAAAAAACGTCACACTTTACCACTGGACAAATATTGCAGCCACAAATGTTTTGTCAAAAATTAAAACTATTAATTATACATCCGGAAAAACTTCAAAATAAATCACACACGCACAATACAAACAATATAAAATCAGTCAATCAAACGCTCCGGGACACATCCGACCCAAAGGTTCCCATAACGCTGGCAGCATTACCGCGCTGCACAGCAAGGGAGATCCTTTGCATCAAATACGCCCCAGAGCGGTAGTCCAAGCCACGGTTTCTCAGACGACGCCTTACGTCTTTAATAAATGCTTTCCCCTTGAAAATCCCAGACCCCAGTCGTTTCTAAAGCCAGAGTTACAAAAAATAGCTGTCCAGTAACTGGCTGTAATTTATTCATTTGAGTCTATCAGCCGCCTCTGCAGCAGCCTCAGGAGTTGCCCAATAGTCCATATGTGATGGCGCAAATGTGCAGACGCAAGTGGCATCCTAGAGCAGGCATCGACCCCTCTCCCACGGAACCAAAGAGAGATCGTCTAGACGCTTCTCATCACTCGATACAGTGCCTGCAGTTCAAGAACCGAAGGGATATCAGCAGAAACAAGCCCTCTCCGAACGATGTCATCGATAGAATTGTGCCGCGAGATTCGGTCTTGCCTCACACTCAGGAGGTCGTAGGTTCGAACCTCGGCATGTCTGCATGTACGTTACGTACATTTGTGAATTTGTAGTAGTAATACTAACTAACCGTGAAGGAAAACATCATGAGGAAACCTATATGTCTGAGGTGTTCACATATCTCAACGCATGAAATAGCCAATCCGCGGTGGAAACGCGTGGTGATTAAGCCCACATTCTCTCTCTCTGAGTAGGCCTGAGCCCTACTGTGGGTGAGACTGCATTGTTGACGTATAAGCAATTCGCCATTCTCGCGACACTTGGACGCAACTCTCCAGCCAGCTATCGTTCGCGGTGGGAGGACCGGCTATCGAATGATCTTATTTATCGCGCGGCCCTAGATGCATGCCAATGAGGCGTGGGACGCACTTTTGCATAAACATTACATGCGATGTCATAATCCCGATCGCGCCAACGTGGGGACGATGGGTTAGACATTCTAGCTATGGGAATAAATTGTGTATCTTAATATTTTATTTGTGTAACTTACCCCCAGTTTCTCGTACACTGACGTTAACAGCTATCAGTTAGACAAAGTTCGTAAAAAACAATTGACATCTGCTAACAGTAGATTAACAGATTGTTAGTGTACGAGAAACCGGGGGTTAGTATCATTGTCAGTTTATTCTGTCATTTCGTAAAAACAATTAATTATTCCAATGTGTTTACATAATATCTAAGTAAATATTATATTTTGTACTGCACCACACCGCAGTCTGTGAAGCTTGCGGGGTAACTCTTGGAGTTGACTGAAAGGCTTACCCATCAGCATGCTGCTGAGTCAGTTGCCATTTATAATGACATCACTGTATGGTCACCAACGTTTTATTTATTATTTTAAATTGTACTGTTTTTATAATAAATAAATATTTTTCTTCTTCTTATTCTTCATGTCAAAATGAAAAGTAGCATAATGTCGCCCCAGTATATGCATTTTCCATGAATACACCTCCTGAATCGTCTCGTCTCTAATCGAAATTTACCTATATCATAAGTCATAAGTAGAGCATATGACTTGTATTGTTTTTTACCCAAAACCCACGCACCGTAGTCAAGTCCACAGCAGGATCCATTGCAACAAGAGAGGCGTGCAACAAGCAGAATTTAAAATAACAAAAACCATTCGCATAAGACGTTGTTACTCACATGAGTGTATCCACAGGTGTATCTGGTCTACAAGTTATAACAAAGGCCCGCTCATAGATCAAAACACAGAACATAGATCTTCTAAATCTTCTAAAACCCTATTTTTAGGTCGGTTCACAATTTTTCCACATTCTTTGCGGTTTTTAGAGGACAATTTATCTTCTGCAAAGCTGGCCATTTCATAGCTTGAGCGACGTACTGATGCAGATAAAAAGTCCCATCTTCACCCATAATGTTATTAAGGACAGGCGAGTCCATAAACATAGTAGCACGTACATGAGAAATGCGCAAATGGTTTTATTCGTCGAGGTCCTTTTGCGGGGGGCAAATGGACGTGACTCTTGATTATGCGCAACTGATCTGCGCTTGCGCGTCGCATTCTGAACTGTCATGTCATGATAGCCTTTCAATATCTATCTGGGGATGTGAAACTAAAGCGTTAGATGTGTATTCAATATTCACTTCACATTAGATACTCGTTTTAATCTCTTTATACATATGTACGTACAGTGAGATCGTTTATTTGTTTCTAATCAGCTAGGAACTTAGATAGGTACGTGGCTAGACCATCGTGGATCTAAGCTAGAGCTTCCACAAAAAAATAAGATACCTTATCATCATCATCAGCCATTTGACGCCCACTGCAGGACTTAGCCTCCTTCATGGTTTTTCTAATCATTAAGGGTATTGCCATAATCGCCACGCTTGGCAGGCGGGTTGGCGATCGCAGTATGCGGTTGGAATCTCAGGAAAACGCTGCTGCCCGTCTCCTGGTAATGTATTTCCTTAGTCGCCTTCTACGACATCCACGGAAGGAAACGGAGTGACGCTATTCTTAATCCGGCGCCACACAGAGATACCTTATATCCTTTATTAATTTACATTGTAACCCCCCGCCGATACACCTACTACACTGATCAACCCTAAGTAAACCGCTTAATACTAGCTCCTGCCACTGATGACCGTTGGTTACCGGAGAAGAAGTCTTCTGGAGTCCTCTGCAGCACTCCACCTCCGTTGAATGTCTAAGATATAGTTCTTCCATAGGAGATTACTAAGTAAAGTATGAGTATCTAGGCTTTTAGCTCAGTGTAAGTTAAATGTGTACTATGTAAAAGAGCAATTTATGAGTACCTAAAACCACAGAAAATTAAGTCTTTGGCAAAAATGTGATCGTCTAGCCTAACAAATAGGACCCTTTGCTGTGAAATAGTAACCAGGATCTTTTCAGGGAGTCGAGATTTCCAAAGAAATTAAACAGCTGGAAAGAGTTAAAAAATAGTCTGTTTATTTATCAAGATTTGTAGAAATATTAGGGGTTAAAGTATGAAATTGCCGTTTTATTGCAATAGGTTCTTTGAATTGACATAGAATCTTCATGGTTTGAGGTTTTCGAATGAAACTTTTTTCAAATGGTTTCTATGATGTTCTTTTTTTAAAAAATGTGAAACATTTGAATATCGACTTTCAATTGTTTTTGTTATTCAATTTAGACAAGAAAGATGGATACTGCGAAAATTCGAGTGATTATGAGGCACCCATTTTTCGTATTTTTTAATTTTATTGATTTGACGCAAGTGAGTCAATATTGTGGGTAAGGTAACGTTAAACCATGCCGCTAATTCCTGGGTAGTTTGACTAGGGTCGGCTTCCACTATCTCTCTTAATTCATCGTTATTCACCTGTGTGGGCGGTTTTCCTCGTGGCTCGTTCTTTAAGTCGAAATTTCCATCACGAAAGCGTTTAAACCAAAATCGCACGGTGCGTTCATTAGTAGACCCCTCTCCAAACGCAGCATTGATATTGCGGGCTGTTTCTGCCGCGTTAGTTCCGCGTCGGAACTCGTATTCAAAAATCACTCGAATTTTCGCAGTATCCATCTTTCTTGTCTAAATTGAATAACAAAAACAATTGAAATGCGATATTCAAATGTTTCACATTTTTTAAAAAAAGAACATCATAGAAACCATTTGAAAAAAGTTTCATTCGAAATCCTCAAACCATGAAGATTCTATGTCAATTCAAAGAACCTATTGCAATAAAACGGCAATTTCATACTTTAACCCCTATTATTAAAATTTGAAATTTAAAACAGATTTTAGTGAACACAGTTTAGCTCACATTAGAATATTAACAGTAATGGTTAATCTTAGTTTAGTTTAAGTAAATAAAAAAAACATAACATAAACTCACGCCCGTATCCCAGAGGGGTAGGCAGAGACCAGGGACTGCCACTTGCTACGATCCTGACAAATCACTATCGCTTTCTCAACATTCATTAGTCGTTGCATGCACGCACGCCGGTTTCGGGTACTTTTTATCTTGCCCTTTGCTAATACATCCCCTATTTGATCGTTTAAGTAAATATTTGAGACAAATATGGTTTTAGTTTATTTTGGTACATAGTATTGTACGTATGTAGATTTTACACTCAAAATTGTAGTTAGGCTCTGTGCTCGGTTTTTGTTTTATTTGATAGATTTATTTTTAATTGCTTGTTTTAGACTCTACCTAACAATTTACTTTATTATGTAAATGACTTCAACTGCCTGCAAATACTTATGTGAAACTGTCTGTCTGCTGGTTTTCTACCACGCCAAACACCAGTTTCTAACAAATGTGCGTGCCATGTTCAAGACCTAACCCATAGTGAAAAAAGAACATGGCAAAGAAACTCGCCGTTCGATCAGATATAGAACCTATTTCAACAAATTGATTAAATGTTTGGAATTGATGGAAGCCAGTTGATTTAACAATAACAAATACAAATTATATTCAACCTTGAAACACAAGAATGTAGGTGAAGCTTAATCGGAAGTACGGTTCTGTGTGGCGCCGGATTAAAAATAGCGTCACTCCATTTCCTTCCGTGGATGTCGTAGGAGGCGACTAAGGAAATCAAATTACCAGGAGACGGGCAGCAGCGTCTTCCTGAGAATCCAACCGCATACTGCGATCGCCAACCCGCCTGCCAAGCGTGGCGATTATGGCAAAACCCTTCATGGTTATGAAAACCACAAAGGAGGTCTACGTCCTGCAGTGCGCGTCAAATGGCTGATGATGACTCGGAAGTATGGTTCTGTAGACTACAGCAACTTTCCAAGATGCAAATCAGACTGTACCACATGAGAATGATCTAGAGAGCTACCTTGACCAAATCGACGTAGTCAGATCCAATCCACTGGTATATATCGTACCACGATTTGCCCAAGCTCACCAAAACATTTTTCAAGCTATACCTCTTTCACAGCTGAACTATACAATATCCGCTGCTGTAGCCACATTACCGACACACTGTAGAATACTTTAGTTTGGTAATCAATTTGCTAACTCACAATCCCCAAGAAAAACCACCACCTCATTCCCGCCAAATCCCAAGTTCAAGAGAGCGTCTCTTGGTCCTCTCACCGCGGTGCCATCCCCCCTCTTGGGTTCCCCTGTATTTTCAATCAAATCCTTTCAGGAATATTTTTCATAATTTTATTCTCTATTAGTAAAATAATTTCTTTAGTGATAGTATATTTAATAGTTTTGCTAAATTAAGCCTTTCTAAAATATTCGTTGACTGTATCATTGGAGTTTTAAAGGATAAGATTATCAGACTTTTATGGGCCCCTCCTTGTTCTATCTACAGATAGAAGATAGATAGATAGAGTCCCTTGACTGGAATTTCTTCTTTACTGTTTTCTTGCCGATACATTGGCATATACGATTTTGCTCGCAGTCAATTTTTATGAACGTTGTTGTGTTTATTTTAGAACCAATTGAGCAAACGTTGGAATCTAGTATTAAATTGTTGTCGAAAATTAAATCGTTTATGGTTTGAGAAGCCAACGTTCTATTTCTTAATTTTTTTATCAATATTGTAAGTATCGGACATTATTGCCCGAAATAATAAATATTTATCATTATTTATTGCAAAAAGGGCGCCCTCTAGCGAATCTCTAATACTACAGCTAAACTATGTTTAGTTTTATTGATTATTGTGCAACGCAAAGGATTATTATGTTTCCCTACATTTGTGAATAAGTGGCGGTCGAATTGCAATGGCAGTGCGGAACGTCACAACATGATACCCAATAACTATAAAACTCTTACAATAAAAGGCAACATACAAAGATACATGCTGGTCATTATAAAATGCCAAAGTGTGAGATGAGGTAATGGCCCATTTCAACAACTTATTCGATAAGGAAAGTTGTAGCCCGTAATTATGCCCTTAGAATCAAAATAATGTCTTTAAAGAATGTTTCAAGCGAGCCAGTTGAATCCAAATGACTCGAGCGATGTAATCATAAGGTATTTTGTTGTTGCTGTTTTGATGAGAGGCGGGCTTTGCAGCTATGTGTGTAAACGTGAGTAGAAGAATCTCCTCGGGATGCTCGAAACAGTTGCACTTTTGGTTTACTTATCTAGGTACGGGGGAAACTATGTAATTTTATTCGATTTTTCTTTAATCACTTCACTTACTTGATTTGTCGCAAGAGTCCGACCAGCTTTCGCTCTGATTCGCAGAGCTTAATCATGGTGAGTAGAGACGGAGCTCGCATTATCGTTTACTCGTCGTTGACTGAATAACCCATTTTTTATATGATTTACAAATTTGAATTTGAGCGACATTTCGACCTTTAGTGTTGTCCTACGTAAGCACTCAATCGCAAAGCTTGCGTCTAAGCAAAGCAAATATGGCATTCCGCGTACTCACCAAAAGCTATCGCCCACAAGCCATATCACTTACTGGCAATTTTGTAGTCATCACACGAGTGTTTTTTACGAAGTTGAACCATACAGGAGTTAATTGGATATGAGACGTGATTTGGTTAGGTTATGAGTGTAGTTGAGAGGTTTTTTGTTTTTTTTTTTAATTATCACAGGTTGACACTTTTATTATTTTGTTTTATTTTATGACATAACATAATACAGGTGATACAGTACATTAAACTCGCCAAACCGTTACGTTTGATTGCGAGAGATCGCTCGTTTGTTACATTCGTATGTACCTACCTATTATAAATTTAATTTAAGTACATACTTAACACTACTAGCAAAACAAAAACTTTAAGATGCAAAAAAAAAAGAAATAAATTCTAGACTTTGTCATTGGGGCTCTTATTGCCCTCTAGCAAAAAATCTCTTAGTTTTATCTTTAACACACTTTTACATAACTTAGGATTTTGCGTTAACACTTCAATTGAATTAAATAATTTTGGAACTATAAATTTTGACATTCTTTCGCCGTAATAATTGCTCGCTCTTGGTTGCATTAGTCTACCTGCATAGACACTTCTTGTTTTGTGATTATTTTCTACTTTGTTTTTATATTCGTCTGTATACCTAGTAGTGCTCTAACCCTAATTAACACTTTAGTTTACTGTCCACTGGTAGAATTTTACATAAAGGAAATAACTTATCATAATCTTCATTGCAAGTTGATTTTGTCATTTTACTTACTAAAAGCTTTATAATTCTTAACTGTATCTTTTCAACTTCATTAATGTAACTTTTACAGGTACGACCATATACCAACAAACCGTAACTGATCAGTGAATCTGCAAGTGCATAGTACACTACACGCAGTGTGTGCTTATTGAGTAGTCTGGTTAGGTGATACATTTTTTCCCATCACAGAACTTGACCCCAGTCACGCCTGATGGTAAACGAAGACGGGGTCTAAGATTTTACGTGTTTACCTGTTAAATCCCGGTTGACTCTAGTTGCTTTTTCAGAATGTTAATTTTCGCTCCAACTTAGTTTAAGAAGAAGAAGAAGATATGTACGAGTGTTTGATGTCTAGGTATTTTAAATGTCTAGGTAAATTGAGAATATTTTGTTGTGGCTGTCAGTACTCTACACCTTAAATCTATGTCATCAGTTAACCCGTGGCCAAGGTTTCATGTACGTTCGATCGGGAAAATATCAATGAATAAATACAGAGCTCGGTATTTTTTTGGGAATGTTAGGTGATAGTGATATTAAATCACTCTATGTTTACTCAATAACATTTAGATATTATTGAGTGAACACAGAGTTGTTTAATATTCTTTGCATTGGTTGACATCAGTAAAAGACAATACGAGCAGTGTGTGAGGGTGGAATGAAGTTCCGGTGCATTTGAAATCAATTAGGATTACATATATAACAACCGTAGCAACCACAAGCATTCTAGGTAGTATATGGAGAAAAGCTGTACAGATTTTTTTTTACTTAACAGATACTCATAAATCAGAGCTGTGCAGATATATTAATAATAGCTGGCGAGTAAAATATATTCAGCGCGAGAGCGATCCGCGATCGTAAGCATTGTCCACGCGCAAAAAGACAGTAATACTATTTACCCGCCAGCTCTCGCAAATCTATCTGTAGATAAGTATTTTTCACGTTGCACTAATGCCTTGTAAATTGTAATTTGCACGTGACGAAATCACATTCTTAAGCCGAGTGCAATTATTCATTATGTATGATCGAGGAAAACCTGTGCTTCACATGTTAATGTAGCCTTTGCCTCTTTACGGAGATGATATTGTTATGGATTGCGATGAATTAAAATTGTTATTGTTAATGATGGTAGTTTCTTGTATTTTTTCCTAGAACATACATTCGGCACTGCTTCTAAAACCAGTCGGTCCACTTAGCTTCATAAACATTATCACTTTGTTATGTAGTAAATTTGAATACGGAATTTGGAATATTTTAAAAGTGGACGCCATCACAGTGGATAAGTTTTTTTTGGTTGTAAACCTCTTCGGCACTGAAAAATATAGCTTTTTAAATGCTTCTGGCATAGGAACATATATCGACGTCTGAAATTGCATAGGTCTACGGTGTATACTCTACAAAGGCTCCTTAAATCTGAGGGCACAACTACTGCGGAAATCTCAGCCTCAGATCTAACAACTATGTATCTTATCGTTCAACCGTTTCGATGGAGTGGAAATCACATTAGGATCAATCTTAAAATCAGTAGTTCCACCATGAAAGAAGTGTCAACGAAGAGTAAAGTCACCCGTAACGTAACTGAGTAGAGTGCACGGATGTAAAGGTTGACGTGCTGTTGACACATAGGTGCCGAAACTTAGTTAAAAGTTATTGATAATGACTTTCTTATTTATAAGTTGTTTCAGGAATTGCCGTTTTTTAATTAATACTATTGCAAATTTTGTACGCACTATTACGACCCGTCTATAGACACCTACGGTAGAGTCACTGAAACATGTAAATTCTTAACTCTTAGTTCATTCAAGGCTCGGCGCGTGAGTCAGCCGGCAGTTTTCCCAATTCGGTCCTCGCCCCACTCCGGCGCGCGCGGCGCTTCTCGCCACGGCTCAATACGTATCGTCTGTCAGCCGGCGAGCGCGCACACCGTCAACATTTACCAACTTTTCTCCGTGAAAAGTCCGAACTAAGTGACCGGGTGAAGTGAATTCAGTCGTGCAAGCATTGGTTTTAGTGTTGTTTTGGCGTTTAAAACGTGCTTTCAGTGATCGGAGGTTTCGGTGGGAGATTGTTGTTTTCCCGCTTTTGGGAAACTTGGCCGCCATCGTTCCCTGGCGAGTATTTCTTTCTATGAAGGTTTGTGAATAAAAATATGAATGGGAATTAATTAACAATATTCACACAGGACGTTAAATAAAATATCAGTAAGATATAGGGTAAGTCAAAGACTTCAGTTCTGACACTACGTCTTACTTTAGATACGTTTTATCGATAAATAACATTCCTAATCTAAATATCACCAAAAAATGGTTCGAAATGTTATTCTAGTATAATTTGTGATACAAAATTACTAGTTAATTAAAAACGGATTCTGTCAACGTTAACGATGTCAATCGCTTTAACACTTAATTGTCACACCTTTAGATCTTAAATCTATTTGAATTCAAAAAGACTAGTGACTACAATTACTCACTTACATTTAATTTGAAGACATGAAGCCTGTTACATGTTTGCTTTTTGGCTCGACAGATAATATCTTCTTAACGAGCAAAACGTATCGCACAAGGCAAAAATGGTTTTGCCAATGCGTACGGTAAACAATGACGTATGTGTCCAAGAACAGATGGGTATTGGCTTAACTTAAGTTGGCTATGACATAACACATCTAAAGAATGTGTTTAATTGCGTATTCCGAGCGTAGATATTAGCATATTGATGGATGTAGGTATCTACTTTTGTTAATGACATAAGCTCAAGCATAGGGAAAATGTTGTATGCCTGAGATACATTGGAGCTCCTTGAGTTGACATTAAACTAGGTGCTTTAGTATTAAATAAATACGTAACAAAATACGAAGAGTTGTAAAGGTTCCATTCCATCAACGATATATGAAATCCTGTATAGGGTTGAGGTACCCTTGAGGTACCATTTGTTGAATCTTCTCACAAATGTCAAAATATCGTCTTTTTCATAGTGCGTTGAGCCAATAAATGTTCAAACAAACGCGCACCGTGTTTGCTGGAGAAATTATTGGCGCATCTCAAACATGCACACATGCAGGTAGGATTTTCCAATTCGTCCTTCAGCGGGCAATGCTAGTTACGGATATAGGAACCCAATTCCAGCTCTGCATACCTATCCACTGCCGCGACGCGTGCGCAGGATATGGCTTATAATCGAATTCATATTGGCAGTGTAAAAGTTAATGTCTTGTTGATGATGTATCATGAAAATATTTTCAGAATTCATATTCCTGATAAGAATAAAGTGTAAAATATTGGAAATTGCCCTCGGGAGAGTCAGCTAACATTTACAGCTATTAGCTCTGTACAGTAGGATATACACAGAATGTACAGTTGACAGTACACACCAATCTGGCGACATTTCAGTTAAAAAGTCGCCTTAAAGGAAACGTACAGTGCGTGGATGTAAATATTAATGTGATTTTGACTGTACTAACGTTCTACAAATTCTCATAAAGTTTGGCTTTTGAAGGATTGAATTTGTCTGTTGGCTACTTACGCCTTATGTTTGGTGGAAATACGAGTTATGTAGACATACATGTTTTGGTTATTCAACAAATTATTGGTGATGAATTAATGTTACGTTGTACCTATTAGATGGGTGAATAGTTACATAAAGTTTTATAATGCACAAATACAGCAAGTCTTATGCAGTTTCAGTGTATTAAAAACTGAATTAAAACGAGAAAGTACAGCAGAAACAAAATGTCGCTGCAACGTAAAGATGACAATTAAACTGCAATACTTTGACGGGTTGTTTGTTACGCATTAGAATTATTTTTCTACTACACGCTCGTCGTCCGTAGAACTCTGCCGACACTTCTCATGAGTAGATAAGTGTAATAACTTTTAACAGCACGAGACAACAATACAGTTTATTATTACAAGAAGCAAAAAAAAAAATACAACAAAACGTTCGCGTGTAGAGGCGTTATTATTGAAAATAACAATCTCAATAATAAATAACTTTGGTTAAATAATGATATGTAGTTACGTCGCCTACGCGTGATTTTGACAGTCGCGTTCGAAATTCGAAATCATTGTGCGACGCTTGAGTATCTCCTTTGATAGAACGTTGACCTCGAACTTGGTTTAAACTGCCATTGACCTTGACATTGCTGAATAAGATAAATTGTGAGGACTGGATTATAAAGCAGTGCTAGTGTCAGCAACTTTGTAAGACGGCAAGGTATCTAAAAGATTTCAGGGAAAATTTCAGGCACAGACACAATACAACGTCTTAGTGGTATTTTTCAGCTATTAATAATTTTGTGATTAACTAGAAAATTTTATTCGTAGATAAAATTCCAAACTAATTTCGATTATCTGTCTGATTAATACTTTTCTAGAGGGACAATCAATTTAATTCAAAATTAATTTAAAATTTTTTGTTCTTCAAAGTTGGCGTATCTAGTTAAGACTTCAGCCAATTATTGATAATAATTTAACGAATGGTTACTTTTTATTTAATACTTACCTACGTTACCTACGCCCTTAGAGATCTATCAAGGATTTTTCCGAAACTCATAAACTAACGTTACCGGCCATGTCTTTTAAACGCACTCAACATCCAAATACGACGCACCTATGCAGCGACACAGTTGTCACCTAATTATAAAGCTTGATATTATAATCCGATGATCAGAGCTTCCGTAAACATGACCATAACAAAACCAATTTATTATTTATTTTTACTAAATGCCTCGTTGGTCTAGCGGTATCATGTTTGATTACCATGCCGGAGGTCGTGAGTTCGATTCCCACTGGGGGCCGCCGTACATTTGTACAAACGGCCTCAGCCTGGGTGTATTTCCATGTTTGTAATGTCCTTGCCTGGTTACCATACCACAACACAGGGTATCCTAGTTTGGGACCAGCATAAGTGATTGTGTCTGTAGAAGTTATTATTATTGCTAATATGCAAGTTCTTAAACGTCCGTTACAAAAGGGTCTAATAAGCAGCAGAGGTAAAACAAGGCAAAGTCAAAGCCCAAAGCTTACAACTCTTTGATAGTATTAAAAATTTTAAATAAAAAATAAAAACCGACTTCAAAACACTACAGCACTAAAAGATAGAAATAATTTAAATAATTAGAAAAATTTATACATGTACCTAAGGTATTGTAGAAGTATAATTTGAAGTCGGTGCCCAAAATATATGTGCTGGTCATGAAATTGGGCAGCGACTACAAATTATACTTCTACAATACCTACATGTATAAATACTTCTAATTATTTAAATTATTTCGTTAGTAGAGCGTTGGTAGCCTAGTGGGTAGAACATCGGACTCGGAAGCGAGAGACCCAGGTTCGATCCCAAGTGCGGGCATGTACCTATGACTTGGTTTTCTAAGTTATGTACATTGTGAAGTTATAGTTCCAATACCATACGCTAACGGCGAAGGAAAACATCGTGAGGAAACCTGAGTGTCTGAGCCATTCACATACCTCAGCGCTTGAAATCGCCAATCCACGGTGGTCACACGTGGTGATTAAGCCCATACTCTCTCCTTGAGAGAAGACCTGTGCCCTACAGTGGGACGCATATAGGCTGATTATGCTTTAGTGCTGTAGTGTTTTGAAGTCGGTTTTTATTTTTTATTTAAATTTTTTTATTGTTCAGTTTTTAGTGGAGGAGCGGGAGAAAAATAAACAAGTACCTTATAACCATAATTTACCGTACATAATTCGTTCCTTTAAAATTTGATGTTCTAAATCTCCGAAAGTCTTCACCAGAACGTCACCAAATTACCTTGGGACTACTTTTACGCAATTTTATGAAACATACGGATTTTATTAAAGAATGTGCCCCATTAGGCCTTATTTACTGTTGTCCATTGAAGAGTTCTGTTCTCCATCTCTGAAAGTCTTCATCAGATCTTTACGAAATTAAAATGGGACCAATAGGACGTTATATCTTTTTTTTTTTTACGTAGCCTCGTTTGTGTCCCACTGCTGGGAAAAGGCCTCCCCCAACTCAGACCAGATGTTTCTGTCTTGTGCCACCTCAGACCACTCCGGCATGTGTCGGTCGGATGCATAGCTGATGTGGGTGTCCATACTGCAAGGTTGAAGTGGAGCTGGGCAAGGCATATCAGTAGAATGCACCCAGATAGGTGGGCGAGACTTGCCACCGAGTGGGTGCCACAAGGCGGTCGTCGCAGGAGAGGTAGGCCAAGAAGACGTTGGCGAGACGTTATATCTGTTCGAACAAAAAAAGAATTGTCGAAATGGGTTAATATTTGACGGAGTTTTGAAAGAACATAGACAAATAAAAAAAAAATACGCGTCGAATTGATAACCTCCTCCTTTTTTTAAGTCGGTTAAAAACCGGCCAAACGCGAGTCAGACTCGCGCATGAAGGGTTCCATCTATACAACATAAGATACAAAAATCGAGAATGGGAGCGCACCTTATATATTTATTTTATTTTTATTTAATTATTTATTTTTGAAGCGAATATAGAACTAAAAATATTTCAAGCATCTACCGGTTGCCGTTATTATTTTATTTTATTCTGTTTTTAGTAGCAAATACTAAAAACAGAATAGCGGCAATAGAAATACATCATCTGTGAAAATTTTAACTGCCTAGCTATCAAGGATAGACAGACAGACGGATAGACAGACAGACGGACAGTGAAGTCTTAGTAATACTGTCCCGTTTAGCACCCTTCGGGTACGGAACCATAAAAATCATAACATAAATTCACACTTGTAGCCAGGAGGGGTAGGCAGAGACCAGGGTTTGCCCCTTTCCACGATCCTGAGAGATCTCTTTTGCTTCGTCAACATTCATTAGTTGTTGCATACACGCACGCCGGTTTCGGGTACTTTTGATCTTGCACTTTGCTTATACATCCCTACTTGGTTGAAGTATGCCACCTGGGGCGTGCCTTACCGGCCCTTCCACCCACATTCACTCGATATTTTTCTGTCGTCCATCTTTCTTCCTTCATCCTCTCCATATTATCAAAATCATAAATTAGTCGGATATTTGAAATGAAGCAGGCAAGCATCCTAGACCGGTTTATTTGTCAGGAAATTAATTAAAACATACTCGTACTTAGTCCGGTCAAACGAAGGTCTTGTATGTCAACGTAAAAAAACTCTACCAAAAGGTACGAGTCAGCCAACGTTTTCTTAGAAAACTACATGCAGAACTTTTTGGATGACTCTCAGCTTATAAAATACATACATGCCTAGTTTGTGGAACTGTTGATTCCATGAACTCTAGGTCTGCGGTTCACAGGACTGTAATCCTGCCCTGCCCAGGACTGTAAGGAAGGATTAATATGCCCTGAGGAGCATACATACCCGAAGGAGAAAACTGTACAAACATACAAAGCTGTATCTTCTCACTGTATTTTATTTTATTTATTTAACAGAAACTATAACAAAAAAAGATAGCAAACCTAAGACTTATAAGATTAAGCGTGCGGATTCCAAGTGACAATAAAATGAAAACGTCTGTCAAAAACACTGACACGATACACAGTCTTGATGTCACGATATACGATGTTTGAGACGAGAGCCCCTGTTTAGAGGGAAAAGAGAAAGAAAACAAAATGACGATCCAATAAACTTTTTGGGTTACCATTGTACTCGTAATCGCCTAGGAACGCAAACCGAACTAAAACTGAGATGACGTACGAATATTCGTTATTGTATAGGAGAAAAATTATACAGATACAGAGTTTTGTCAACCTACCATATTACCTCTACAGTGAGCCACCTAAAACTGGAGTGAAATTTCATAGAAAAAAAGTTCATCTTCACTCATTAGTAACAGCCATGTATATTGCCGTAGTTACTGATGTGCCGTTCCCGGGAATTTTGGGAATAATTACAATTTTAAGTAAAGAATACCAACCTGACAACTTAGTCGGCCTAGCCCACAGAAAAAAAAGTCAAGAAGAGCCAACCAAACTGCGGGTTTCCTCACGATGTTTTCCTGCACCGCTAGAGTGTGGTATTGCTACTATAAATTCTTTGAGAATAAACAAGTCATAAGTACATGCACGCACTGGAAATCGAACATGGTTCTCTTCCTTCAGAGTCCTTTGTTCTACCCACTGGGCTACCATCACTTTTTTGCAAGCCTACTCCATCTAAAAAACAATGACCCTTCATTCATTTACCCATCTATTGTAAGTGAAGGTGCCACGACGCTGTATAAATCTTCTCATTACGTATTGCCAGAGGCCAGAGTAAAGAATACTATCATGATTCATGATGGCTATAAGTATTGGTTTTGGTAACTCGACTGTCAATGAGCCTATTTCGCGTAAAGAAGTGATAGTAGAAAAACCATAATAAAATTTCTGCGAGTTGGAAACATTTCCTGTGGCACATTTTCCGTGCCCTATAATTCTACTGAACAACGATGCGCTTAGCAGATTCGTCCTTACAAACGCTCGTATAACAAATGGTATAGTGTAAGCGGGTAGGCATCGCCTTGTTTGTTTGAACGTTTCCATTTATGATAATTACAGCATTTTGCGGTTCTTAGTTTCACCGACAAAATTACCCGAGTGATTATAGACATGATGATATAGAAATAATTGGAAGAAACAGAAGTTCTACGCAATGTTTCTTTTTTTCGAAGAGCCTATATTGTATGCACTTGCACACTTACGTTTAACAATTTGATTCTTAATTGAATTTACCAAGTGATTTTATTGGTCGGTATCCAACTTTTCACAAAACCTGTGCTGTCTGTGTCTTCCAATTTCAGTTTTTGCCGTGTTATTAAATGTAGATTTTAGACTGTCATGTCATGACTCATGCAATGTCTGTCTTCCGTCTCTGTAGATTATATAAAGATCCAAAATAAATGTATTTCTTCTTCTTCTTTTTATAACGTCCTTGATCCCACAGGATTAGGCAGAGATCAAGGTTTGCCACTTGCCACGATCCCGACAAGGCTCTTTCGCTTCAAACAACGACGAACAGTAACTTAGGAGGAATAACACTGTGAATGAAATCGATAAATTGCTGGAGAACTTGACCTGTGAGATGTACACTGACAGACAGCTCATCAAACTTTACCTGCATGCGTTCACAGTAAAGATTTTTTATGTTCATCAAAGATTGTTCGAGATCTGGATATACCTCTACAAAGTATAATAATTAAGTACACTAATATTGGTCCTTTTATAAGGACCACGTATAGCACAAGCCGAGCATAAGCAGCCTATATACGTCCCATTGCAGGGCACCGGTCTTCTCCTAGAGAGTATGGGTTTACGCACCACGCGTGCCCCATGCTTATTGGTGATTCCATTATCCCACCTTGTAACCCGTAAACAAAGTTAATTGCTAATATTGCTCCATTTAGGAGGATAACTAGTGATCTACGCATGCAGTCACAGCAGGCAATAAAGCTGAGCCCGTTTCTTTTTACCACAACATGTGAATGAAGAAAACTTAATATTTATTATTGTTGTAAAATTTGTGATACTCACTTCACTAATATTATCGTGGTCGTGGAATGTCCAAGACCTTCGTAATTTGATCTGGGTGCAGACCACATGCTGACCTTGCGACTTTTTTGTCCTCAGTCATCACACCAACAGCTTAATGACTCCGGTTTGAGTAACATTGGAGTATGGCAAGATAATAAATGCGAGATTCTAGATTCTACAAGTTACTATAAATGAAGTAATTTATCGTAACTTTTCCAGAAGCCAGCTAAGTACAACATGTCATGAAAATAATTTAAAATCTGAAAATGGTTTCCTTAAAATTTATCAATTTAGGTACTTTAATGTTTAAAATTATCTTTTTTTTCAAGATATTATGAAAACTAAATTAATTTGATAAGTTCAAGCGTTTTTATTGTAACCGGTTTAAATATATTACATTACATAAGCTCACGCCTGTATCCAGGAGAGGTAGGCAGAGACAATCCATCCGTTGTTCATGAAGCTCGTGAAGAACACTTGAACTTGCTAATCCTTCACTTAAAAACCTTGTACGCTGCGCATACGCAAAAGGTTTGAATATCATTATTCCTGACACATGAGGCGACAAGATCACGCTTACAAGTCACATCCTTGATGTTGACGACTCGACACTGCCGATCATCAGAAGCGATGATCACGGCAGATAGTATCGTGGTATTCTACTCGCAGATTGACACGTATACATTGCTACTTTTTGTTAAAAGGACGGTGAACCACTGATATAATGATGCAATTAATTTGCCATTGCAGTACCTGTGATTTAGTTTCACAAACTTTCTCTCAGAGAGAGCGATATAGAGAGACCCAGTTTTTTCTCAAGTACTCTCGTTTTCCTTCGCTTTTAGAGTTGGTTGTGAGCTCGATAGCGGAAATTCATGAGTGACATCAACACAGTGACATGTTGTAGAGGGATCATAGAGGAAATATTAGCGAGGGGCGAGATAATAATTACCCAAAGCTGGTAAGTGTCCATGCAGTGACTAAATATTTTTGACGAAGCGAAATAATTTTGTCAGGATCGTGGGCCAATGGCCCTGGTCTGCCTACCTTTCTATGACGCAGGCGTGAGATCATGAACGTATGAGAGAGTATTTAATTAATTATTTATTTATACTCTATTATACTTATCGATACTTCACTCTATTAAGAGTATCCAAGTGAAGTCTTAACGTTAAACAACGCAGTAGATAACACGGTTTACTTATACCGTGATGATGATGAGGTCAATAGAACTTGTGAAAACAAAGGCACAACGCAGCCATCGATTGTTTGCCGATGACGAGTGATGTGGTGTCGAATAACAAAGTGTTTGAAGGATATAATGGATTTTGGATGACGAGTTGACACGGTCATGCTGAGATGAAATTTCGTGCGAGTTGGAGAAAAGTTTGAAATAATAGGGGTTAAAGTATGAAATTGCCGTTTCATTGCAATAGGTTCTTTGAATTGACATAGAATCTTCATGGTTTGAGGTTTTCGAATGAAACTTTTTTCAAATGGTTTCTATGATGTTCTTTTTTTAAAAAATGTGAAACATTTGAATATCGACTTTCAATTGTTTTTGTTATTCAATTTAGACAAGAAAGATGGATACTGCGAAAATTCGAGTGATTTTTGAATACGAGTTCCGACGCGGAACTAACGCGGCAGAAACAGCCCGCAATATCAATGCTGCGTTTGGAGAGGGGTCTACTAATGAACGCACCGTGCGATTTTGGTTTAAACGCTTTCGTGATGGAAATTTAGACTTAAAGAACGAGCCACGAGGAAGACCGCCTACACAGGTGAATAACGATGAATTAAGAGAGATAGTGGAAGCCGACCCTAGTCAAACTACCCAGGAATTAGCGGCATGGTTTAACGTTACCTTACCCACAATATTGACTCACTGCGTCAAATCAATAAAATTAAAAAATACGAAAAATGGGTGCCTCATAATCACTCGAATTTTCGCAGTATCCATCTTTCTTGTCTAAATTGAAAAACAAAAACAATTGAAAGTCGATATTCAAATGTTTCAAATTTTTTAAAAAAAGAACATCATAGAAACCATTTGAAAAAAGTTTCATTCGAAAACCTCAAACCATGAAGATTATATGTCAATTCAAAGAACCTATTGCAATAAAACGGCAATTTCATACTTTAACCCCTAATATTTATTTTGCAAGAATTTCGTAATTCACTTGGCTACTTCTTCAGTAGAACGATGGATCAGTTGTGGTCTTCATGTAGTGTACCGTCAACATCGGTGAGGGGTGATGGTAGATGCATCATCTGGTAGGGCTTAGTACATCCATGACATCACCACGCGCGACCCGATGTCTCGCCATCTATGTCCGTTCGTCTTGTATCACCACAGTTAAAGGTAACTAACCATAAGAGAAAAGAGTTCCTTCCTTAATCTGTGCGTAATTAAGCTACCCATAGACATGTTTAAACCAATTAAAAGGAGAAAAACTAATTAAATTAGATTAATAAAAGTTGAATATATATTACATACTAGCTTTTGCCCGTGACTTTGTCCGCATGGAATGAGTAATTTGTGGGATGAAAAGTATCCTATGTCCTTCCCCGAGACTAAAACTATCTCCATACCAAATTTCATCTAAATCCGTTCGGCTGTTATTGCGTGACTGAGTAACAAACATCCAACTTCATAAACTTCCACATTTATAATATTAGTAGAATAACTCGACCAAGCAAAAACCCCTAAAAACGATTTTGTGTTTCTTTTGAAACTTACCCATAATAATATTTGGACGAAGATTTTTTGCAGTCGTGCGTGGGACCGAAAAGACGGCAAGGACATGCGACTTTGTTTTCAATAAATGGTCACCATTGTATTGTCATCTAATCCGATTTGGACGGCAGAATGTTAAGTCGATACAATTGGTCACGGTTGCCTATTTATACCTGTCATGCGCGAGGTTGGGCAGCCTTCCTAATTTATCGGCTGTACATATTACTCGACGATTATAACGGCAGACATCTCAATCACTCAAAATAATAATAATTTATTTATATTTATTATTAAACTAATACCGGATAAACTTGGTTTTTTGTCGGAAGAGTCCTTATTTAGTTTTAACGCTTGCAGTAGTAACCAATATCACATGTCCTTTAAGTTTTTTGCGGTACTTTATGGTTTACTGATATTGACATTGAGGTAATTTATTACCTTCTTTTCACGTAGCCTCTTTCGTTTTCACTGCGAAGCAAAGGCCTCCACCGCTAATTTTTTTGGTTTTTCAAGCTACGTAATTTCAAGTGCCGAAGTAGAATGACTCATAAACGTATTTTGAAAATGCACGGTTGACTGCTTAGTTACAACCAGGCAAGAACCAAATATGCGGACCATAGTTTTAGTGTCAGCTAGCAGGATTACTAGCATCACTAGACTCTGAAAACTCTGTTAATTAAGTTAAAACGTGTTTTGAAAAGAATTAATGTGGAGTTTCTTCGTTAGCTTCTTCTCCACATAATCTATTAATTGTGAAAGTAACAACTTTGACGTTCATCAAGTAAACGTTCTGTTTTTATAATGAATAAAAATATTTGAATTGAATTGAACTGTAAAAAATACAAAAAAAACGATTTACTAAAAAAAGCTTTTTACTGTAGCGGCCTACAGGACATCACCTTTACGGCCTAGTGGATTTTTTTTTATACAGAAGCCGTAAAGAGACGACACCATAACCTTTTGCAAGTAGGCGACAATGTAGATAGAACGTGCTCAAACAACTGACCTACATAAAGGTCTACAGCTCTACAATCTGAAACAAATCGGCGGACCACACTCGCCGAGCCAACTGCCAAACTTCAATTCCCACGATAACTTCAAAACCAGAAACCTATGATCTCTGTCTTTACCTTTAAGTCCTATTCACCTTCAAAAGATGTGGGTTAGAGCTGAGAGTTGCAGTTACACTGGCCACGTTAAGCTTGTGACATATCGCAAATTGATGAGTATTTTTATGACAAAGTAGGGATGTCAAAACACTCATGTTTAAGCAGCATGACATCGGCTGTCAACTATTTATCAAACTAATGCTAATGATAGATAATTAATAGATTAGAAGTTGGTTATCTGCCTATGGGTTATGTAAAGATGTATGCAATGCTATAAAATATGAAGGTGCGTCTATCTATGACATACTTAACTGCAATGTGTTCATAGTTTGGAGCTTAGTAGTCAAACGGGTAACTTTTTTTGAGACATTTCGTCATTTGACACTGTTTGGCACATTCACAAATGCTGTTTGGTTAAGTCAGAACCCAAATTTGTATTTATACTGGAAGTTAACACTTGGCTAGCTTCGTTTCTGTGTCAAAATCATCTACAGTTATGTAAAGTCAAAATTCCACTTTATCTGCTTCCATTATAGTTTTATAAAAATGCCTTGTTGGAGTTAAGAGAATTCCTATTCACAGGACTGTGCCAACAATAAGAGGGGTCATCGTTACGAGGACTATGTCAAAACTTGGTTTGTCATCTGTACCTTCTCCTGAAGGACTTAACAACTTGATGGCATGGCGCAAGGTAGGATGATCAAGGCGGATGAGCTGGCCACGCGCGCGCGCCGCTCCCACACTTATGTAACAGACGCCAAATGTCAGAGGCCCTTCACCAATCACCTCCACAATAAGGGAATTAACCTGTTGCTGCACGACTCTTGAGGGTTCCAAGAATTGTGTTTCTTCATGTTTCTCGCATACCAGAACCTTTGATCAGTGACTACTTACAAGTTGGCCAATAAACGATATGAAGTTTAAACTCAGTGCACTGATTTGAATGTTACATGTGTTTGAACAGACATGAATTTCAAATTAAAATTTCTACCTACTTTAAAAAAACAGTGGTACCATATGGTATCAATGTTAGCATAAGATATATTGCAGAAAGTTTTGGTGTTTATTTATTATGTACATTTGTGAAGTTATAGCAGCAATACCACTAACTGTGAATGAAAATATTGTGAGGAAACCTGAGTATCTGAGCTATTTACATACCTCAGCGCTTGAAATCGCCAATCCGCGATGGGCGCGCGTGGTGATTAAGCCCATACTATCTCCCTGAGAAAAGTCCTGTGCTCTACAGTGGGACTTATACAGGCTGCTTATGTTGGGGGTTATTCCACTCATCAGTATATACAACTTTAATTATGAGACCAATTTATCAGTTCCATACTACGTACTGATACATGTTCTGGCGATTGTCGGAAATAGCTGATATTTTTTCGTGATGTCAGCGTTGGTCTCACATTATTATTACAGTAGGTAGTTTGTATTGATGAATAGAATAAGCCACTTAAGTTTCACTGGATCTTACTGTAACATCCTGTCTGTGTTTCGTCTAATATCGTAAACAGTGTAGCAACTAACTTTCAGCGATGATTTCAGCTTCACTTGTGTCATCGTAGTCGCGACTTATAGTTTATACGGATTTTCCGACGATTACGACACATTGCAAGATTTACAAAATCAATGCTTAAAGATTCGACAACAAACCGGCAGTGGATGGTTAATATTAGCCAAATTTATCCAGACATGAGTGGTCAAGTGAGGCTTCACAAAATGAGAAATAACATTTTTTTTCGTAGTAAGAGCTTGCCTGCCACCCGCCAGTCCTCCCAAGCGGTGCGTTCATAAAATATAGCTCCATAAAAGCTTTTACTGTCCGATCGATGCCTCTCATGAATAATTCACCGATACTGAATTCGATATGGATGTGTTTGGCGAGATTTCGTACTCCGATTGTACACTTACAAATGAATGCCCGAGCCATATGCATAAATTATAGGATATATCCGAAAAGTGTCTTAATACAAAAGACATAAACGCGAGAGTCGTTCTAAAAAGTGTTTTAAGGCAGTACCAGACTCTATCTCTCTGGTGACCTACGCAATAAGCTTAAAGCGAATAAAGATGGATCACCACTTTAGAAGGTAGACAGAAGGGTGTGAATCGGCGACGATTTATTATCTTGAGATCCTCGACCGATAGCGCAGGGCGGTAATCTGAAGACTGTGACTGATAAATTTGAATTGAACCACCAATTTGTGGTTATTTTTAGCCGAATTCAAAGAACTTCCAGCTTTATACAGGTTAACTTGCCGCAAACAGCGCTTTCAAGTTACCGCTCGTCAAACAAAATGCCATCTGGGTCCCATTTCATACAACATGCTTTGCTATGATAATTCAATGTACATTGAATAGACCATTAACCCACAGATTAACAAGTAGGAAGACTAATTGTAAGTACTAATCGGCTACGCAATGTACATCTAATTGTCATAATAAACCTATGAATGAAAGTTTAATGAAATGCAGCCTAGGAAGATGATTTACTAAAATAAAATAAATACAGAATATAAATTAATGCTGTTTATTTTTCGGAGATCCTTTATTTACCGAATTGGTTATTGTAAGTGGTTATGGCACATATCAAAATCTAAATCTAAATCTAAAACGTATCCTACGTTCTAAATATTGTATCTAACCTTTATACATCCCACTGCTGTGCAGGGCTATAAAGCCTTTTCAATCTCAGATAGATACTATGGCCTTATAGAGAGTACGAGCTTAAATACCCGCGTGCCCACCGCGGATTGGCAATTTCGAACGCTGAGGTATGTGAACACCTCAGACAAAAAAATAAGTTAGAAAAATAATATTTCAGATTTTGTTTTTTGACGAATCTTCAAATAAACTTGCTTAATTGTAATATTTACAAAGACTGTAATAATAGCCTAAGTCGGTAGGTTGTGGTTCAACTCACCAAACGCTGTTTGTGAGACGGACAATTCTAAACAGCTGAATCGGTTCCAAATGAACACGCCGCTTAGCCTTCACGGTTAATTTGTTGGCAGAATCGTACAATTAACACTCTTCATTATATTAGTTTGAAGGATGCCACGGTACCTACTCGACTCGAAAATGTCGACTTATTGGAGGCGCCACTGGTCACTTGTGATAGACTTGTATATGACAATTTTCAGTGCACCTATTTTCTTCTTATATATATATAAATCTCGTATCACAGTGCCGAAACGGCCTCACTGATTTTTATGAAATTTTTGGTGTATATTTGGTAGGTCTGCGAATAGGTCGTAGGTTAATTAATATGATAAAACAACGTTTGCCCATTGAGCTAGTAAAATATACAAATGTACGATTTTTTTAAGTATCAATAAATAAATAAATAAATAATTTCTTTAAATGCGCAATCCCCGAAACACGTCTCAAATAACTTTCACACAACACTATCACTTGTCTTGGTCCCAAGCTAGGATACCCTGTGCTATTATAACCAGGCAAGGACATCACAAACATGGACATACACTAAGACCTAAGACTGAGGTCATTTTTACAAATGTACGTCGGTCCTCAGTGGGAATTGAATCCACGACCTCAGTACGGTAATCAGACGTGATAACGTTAGACACACGAGGCAGTCAATTCTTCAACTAATTGAACTACAGCAGTTAAAAGTAGATTAACGGATTTTAAGTTTATGAGATCTTAAGAAGATGGGGAAGGTATCAGCATGGAAGAAAGGTGCAATGAACTGAGCGAAATTGAATAAAAACGTTGAAGAGGTCAAAACCCACTCCGGGTTGTAGCGCCATAGGAAGTAAGTAAGTAGTGTACGAGAAACAGGCGTAAATGGATTAAGTAGGTTGCTTTAAAAACAAGTTGTGTCATCGTTGGATGGTTGCATCGATCGGGTGATCATGAAAGCATGATTTTCATCCATTCAAGCATCCATTCCAGTTTGCATTAATTTCCAACAAACTAGATTTTGTCATTACTGTTTCAAATATCCCCACGTTCACTGTTCAGAAAGAGCGCTAATTGCGCTTAAAGAAGTTTCGAATAGTGATTTAGGCCAAATTGTTCTTGCTATCCTAAGTAGAACCCAAACAGTGCCGAAGGAGTTTGCGCAACCGCCTCCTACGCAGATCTTAGTGAGGACCGCGGGTAAAGGGATACACGGGTCATACTTGCAGCTATTACACCTGAACAGCTCTTACGAAATGGGGACACAGTTGTTGATAGGATTCGACGATTGTGAAAGTGGAGGTGTGTCTTTAATCCTGTAAGCGAACTGGCGCTAGTTCGATGAAAAAAATATATCATATCTTCTTTTACGGATCGCATTTGCAAAAAGTGTCTGTACAATCTCTAACTCATGTTAACAATGATTATTATTATTATTAAATCCTTTATTGCATTTAAAACAGGCAGTTTTGCACATAGGCGAGCTTAATGCTACTTAGCATTATCTACCAGCTAACCTAAGTTTTGAAGAGAACATTACAACTTACTCGTAAAATATTAAATATACTTACTAATTACTTATTCAGACCTAGATATATAAAATATAATAGGGGGGAAATATTATACAAATACAACATAATAATAAATAAATACTTGATACAATAAATAAATACATAAACCTACAGATTTAGGAAAGATATTGTGATATAATTATAATATAATAAATTAAGACAAATGCTGGAGATTTAGGTGATTTTAGGAACCATGACAAAGAACCTAGGATTACGAACCTGGTACTAGATAGCATTTATGCAAAAAACGGCCGTTAATGCTATCTAGTCCCAGGTTTTTGCCTTCGGGTCACAGCCATAATGGGTCCCAAAAATCATTTTAACATGAATGAGAGACTGTACAAACACTTTTTTACAAATACGATCTGTAAAAAAAGATATAATTAATAATGATACAAGGATGTCTGGAAGAGATTACTTTTAGTAATAAGGCCGCCGTCCTATAATATCCTGTACTATACAGGTTAAGAAATATTTGTGTAATTTCTTTTTAATGTACAATAAAGTGTTCTCTATCTATCTATTTTTTTCCTCGGTCGCGCTAGTGTTACTCCCTGGAGCCCCTTAAGCCCCTTAAGGAGTTCCATGAGGTTGAAAGTGCGATTAGTAAAAAAAAAACATCTTCTACATATCATTGGCTGAATTCCAGATTCACTTACTTGGTTTTTTTTTCTTGCAACCGACGACGACGCGAGCTCCGTCTCTCTCACCACGATTAAGCTCTGCGAATCAGAGCGAAACCTGGGGGCGAGTCTCTAAAAGTTCAATATACATATAGAAACAAAAATTTAAATTGTGGTTATTAAATGTAACTAATATAGTCTCTTGTCTCCCTAATAAATTACCAGAAGACGGGCAGCAGCGTCTTCCTGAGATTCCAACCACATACTGCGATCACCAACCCGCCTGCCAAGCGTGGCGATTATGGCGAAACCCCTCATGGTTATGAAAACCATGAGGGAGGCCTGTGTCCTGCAGTGGGCGTCAAGTGGCTGATGATGATGAATATTAGTCTACGATACATAAACGATGTACACGGCCAAATATTCTAAATAGGCTGTTGCGTTTAAAGAATTTGTCAACGACTAAATAAAACAGAAACTGTGTGTAAAGTCCCCAAGATAAAGGCGTAGCCTAGTTTGGGGACTGCCGGTAAAAGCAAAACATTTTTTGTAATACCCTATAATGACTATTTATCATCATCAGCCATTTGACGCCCACCGCAGGACATAGGACTCCTTCGTGGTTTTTATAACCATGAGGGGTTTTGCCATAATCGCCCCGCTTGGCAGGCGGGTTGGCGATCGCAGTATGTGGTTGGAATCTCCGGAAGACGCTGCTGCCCGTCTCCTGGTAATTGATTTCCTTAGTCGCCTTCTACGACATCTACGGAAAGAAATGGAGTGACGCTATTCTTAATCCGGCGACACGGAGTCTACACACAATGTCTATTTATAAGCGGCCCTAATTTGTATTATCTTTTTGGAAATAAATAATTTACTTACTTACAATAGACTCATATTAGTACGGTAATCGTTGTTTCATTGACACTATTGGTAGACTAGTAACCAATCACGTTCCAATGCAACTTAACTCGGTGCCTCGCGCGATTCGACCTTCCTCGCGAGAGATGCTTATTTGATTTGCACGGGTCATCAGACTCCCAAATAGAGTAAAATAACAACTATCGTCGTGCTCATTAAAACGATGTGTGTATGACAATAGGATCTGGTTGGACTATTCCGAAAAAAAATTTAGTAAGTGAATCCGGAATTAAGATATAATGTGTAGTGCTTACGAAAGTTTTACATCCGCACATATCGTCTTTGCAAAAAAATGGCTTACAAATATCTTAATCATGTAAGTAGTGATTTTTGGCTGACCTGGGACTAAATTACTTAAACTCATGCCTGCATCAAGTAGAGGTATTCGATGATGTATGCTGGTAAAAATATAACAATGCTCAGATTAAATAAGGACGTACATAACGTAAACACTACAAACAGAAATAAGCTAGCTTATTCTAAATTTTGTTTAGCTAAGAATACATACTGCGTTCATTTTTACCACAGAATTCCAGAACAAATGTTCTATCCTTATCTGAAAATAAGTTTAAAACATTCGGCAAAAAGTCTCTATGCAAAAAAGCCTATTATAGAATAAACGAGTATATGAGCGATATAAGGTCTTAGTAGTAAACCAATTCCACTGCGATTTTACTGTTATTCAACTTTCTCTTTCTTTCTTTCTTTCTTAAAATGATTGAGACTGGTGATGGCTGACCCCTGCGTTACGCTCGTGAACCGGCGCTGTTCGTGTGTCTGGCCGCAGCATTAATGTTTTTCCTACTTTTGTAAGAAGTCATGTTTGCGCTTTTAAAGTTATTGATGACAATCACGAAATATTATCATATAGGCTCTGATGTTTTAAGTTTAAGATGATTTGAGAAAAAGATGGTTAGAGTGGAGTTTTTTTCCGCTGCCTTTTTTTTACTACAAATACAGCCCAAAGGCAGCGGCTATCATAGTACGTCGATATTCAGCAATTTTTTTATTTTGACATAAATGATTGATTTCTGATTTCTGTGGCAGGTAAAGACTTAGTATTAGATAGAAATTACGCCAAAAACGGCCGTTTGCTATCTATCTTAGGTTTGAGACCTTCGGTTCTCGGTTATGGGTCCTATAAATCATAATTTACATAGTTGAGAGACTTGTAACTCACATTTTGTCAAAAAACAAGAATTCATGGATGCAAAGATAATTTTATTTCTTAACATTGTGTTCAAGATTACACAAAACAATATGGCACTCTATCTTTATGATGGGTTTTATTTGGGCTTAAATTTAAACATTGGTTGTGACCAACAAAATGTGTCAACCCTAGAAAGTAGAACGTACGTGCGATGGCCCCAATCCATCCCATCAGTAAGCTTATAATTTAGCAGTCAATAATAACAACAAACAAAACTCGATAATATGGAAAATCTCTTGTCTGTAGCACGTTAACCTCGATCCAACCGAAAACATCATGCCAGACAAGTTTTTCGGTTTTTATTTAAGGGATCCATGGCCCACCATTGATGCTAATGAAGGTTGTCAAAGAAAGTGCTACAAGTTTCCTTTCGTGTCTCTCAGAGGCCGAATCTTGGTGAGTCACCCACCCGCTGGCCAGGGTTCGCCTTGTCAGACCAATCATGGTAGTGGGCTGGGTTGTCTCTCAGATTTGTACTGTCCGAGGCAAAAGTATTCTACGTTGATATGACACGTTTCTGAGACTTGTTTATGTCGGACATTTCACCTTGCACCGCGGTGTCTGTTCTGCAATAAATATAACTTTTATTATTTAGCAAATACATGTTTTCTTTCATTCAGTTCGGGGCCCTTAGCGGGAGTTCGAATCACACTTGGCCGGTTTTATTGCGTTATGTTATTTGTTATTATACCAAAATGCACTGCACTATAGTCACATCAAGTTTGACATTTGTGTGTATTACGGTTTTTACGATAGAGCAAAAGTTAATAAAACCGCTCTTCTTTATGGGCACGTTAATTTTCAATTCTTTGTATTTTTTTATTGTTGTTCTTAGGCCTGTCGTCATGTATTTTTATACAGTTTTACTTGAACGCGCAATTAATACTCGTAAATTAATACTCCACTGTTATTTATTGCTTTTAAGCCGTTTTCGACATTTAGAAATTTGAAAGCAACAGCCCAGCTGCAAGGTTTGAGGAAATTATACACTTACATAAACTTTTTTTTCCAACCGTGCCAAATGTTTTTCAAAGCCCTCATCTTTCACGACATGTTTAACTTTATTACGAAGCATTTGAATAATAATTACCTAATAAGTATTACAACTACCCCAAGATAGTTAATCCATGACAATGTCGCAACTCCGTCGAGAGATGGGGACCAAATAAGGAAGTGACCGGTCCTTACTACCAGTCGTCCGGTCAAAGGTGAGGTCTGCGCACATATCTCATTGTAACTTTTTTAATTTCAGTCAGCTTTTCTCTAGGTGTAAACAAACTGTATAGAAATCGTCAAAATACGGGAGGCAATAGTGTCTATCAAGTTGTATGCTCGTCGTAGGTCATTGATTAGTTCCATTAATTCAAGGGATATCACATCTTATCAATTTCTTGACTATGACAGTTTAAAAAAAATTGTTTCCACACAGGGAATAGCTGAATAGCCGTTTAATAAGCGACCAATAAACTTTATTTGTTTCATTTCTCAACCTTTTTCTTTTTTTGACCTTTATTCATTCGTTAAAGCTACACTTCACAATAAATTAAATTATATTTTTTATTTATGTGAATAAACGAAATTAGTCCAAAGTTTTATAGTTTTTGAAATTTTTAAGTCTGTCCGTTTATTCAGGCCTTTGTTGGGACCTTGCGCAAGGATTTAACTTAAACATTCAGAATTTGTTACGCTTACGTGAAAATCTTTCTAAGTTTCTTTACATCACATTACCTATGATGTAACTACTTATTCCAATTACAATTTCATCGTCACTAAATGTGTTTGACCTTCGACTTTTGGCCTTAAACATCAAGTTATAAGGCGTGTTATTGTTTGTTAATTTTAGCACAAATGAAGGTAAATGGCACAAAATAAGGAGTCACAGAAAGTTTTCTCAGTACGGTCTATTTTGCTAAATGAGTATTGAATAGACATTATCATACTACATTTTAATTGGGTTCAGATTGGCGCTCGCTACAAACTCATAATTGTATGTTACTTAGAAAACAAATTAGTATATCATAGGATTCGAACCCACGACCTCTAGAATAAAAGTGTATCCTACAGATTCCAGGCATTAGCCAGGTTGTAAACTGTGTGCAAAATTTAAATCTCAATCCGTTCAGTCGTTTTTGGGTAACAAATGGCCAAATATCAGGTCATACAAACTTTCACACCATTCTACATACTATATATACAAAAAAGCCGGATTAGATACACTATTTATAATTCAAGCACGGCTGAACCGATTTTTACGATCTTTCATTTATTGGATTTGTCTCCACCCCGTTTACATGACATGAGAAACATTAACGAATAAAAAAATATGTATTGAATCTGAGGCGGTACGAAGTTTCCCGGGCCAGCTTGTTTTTTAATATTACGTAAAAGTTAGAATATAAGTAATTCGGTTCACTGTCTCAAGAGGCAAATGTCAGCTGATCAGCATTTGGGCCGTTTCTAAGACGAAAAACGCACTTTCTGCACAACTACCTTTTAAGGTAACTGGTGTAAAGTCGTATTAGTTATGGTGTCTTCGACAAATATGGTAATGTATGTTTACACAGACGCTTGGCTCCACCATGCCCAAGGTCACGCAGTTGCCTTAACAGAAACTATATCATTGTTTACCTTACACTGCTACTTCAATTCGACGTGTCTATTGTTGCTGGGTACGTGACAAGCCATGGATAGCGAATGAAGCGATCATGAGGTGGTTAGTTGAATGAAATGCCACGGTCATCGTCGGTTTAACACGATTCATTACACTTGAAAACGGATTCGGGTTATTTTAAAGAGCTGTTTTTCTTGCGAGTAGTCGTTTTCTCGAAACGGTGCTTAGATTGTGTTTCGTTGTAGTAGGTATTTGTGTTGTGATTTCGCATTACCGTTCGTAGTAAATATTGTTCGAACGTATCGTACGATGGGTACGTCAATTTGTGAATAACTTTTACTACCGACCGTTAAGACATTATGATGCCACGTGCCGGTTAGCCAGAGGTCGCGGGTTCAGGTCCCGGCATGGGTGGAATTTTTAGCCTCTAAATAGGCTTTTAGAATTGTCCTCAGCACGGGTTAGTGCAACAAAAACATAAACATTACGATGGGTTAAGAATACAATTTAATGTTTTTTTTTTATTCACCTGCCCAAACGAAAAAGAAGTGTTATGTTTCAAGTTCATGTACATTGTACATAATATTCTCGTTGCTAAATGTATAGAATCTCCGAAAATCACGCATATAAACCTCTCAGGTTTAATTTTTATTTTACTTTGTGTCATGAATAAATAATTAAGAAAAAATGTTTGTATATTCAACTTTACTCAGCCTTTCCCTAAGTGTAAACAAACCCTTGATAGAAATTGTGAAATTTTGGAAATCAATAATTGTTTGCTCGTCATTCGCTGTCAGTTTCTTGACTTGGATAGCAATTCAAAAAATTGTCCCTTAATACCCGGGTGTGATATTTTAATACTAAAGCTGAATGAAAGGAAATAAACCTAGGTATTTTTTCAGCTTTGTTAAAATAGTATCCTAGAAGGAACAACCATCATCATCTGGAAGCAGATAAAATTAGCAGGGGGCTGCCTTGAAATTGTGTCATCATCACCTAGTCGTTTATTGTCGAAAAACTGAATAATTCGCGAAGGAATCTGAACAAAGCCTTATTGATGCCAGCACTCACTAAAAAATATTAGGATAACATTATCATACAAATCTTTGTATTTACAACCGCAAATAAAAATCGATCTGTAGATGATGAGAAGCCAAAAGCTGTCGGCGAAAGATCAGCCGTTATTACAATTTTTCGTTCTGTTATGTTCGTTAAAATAGTCGTTTTAGTAATAACCACTTTTATATCATGATGTGCCAGAAAACATGTTGAACAAGTTAAGACATAACAAATATATAAATATCTATTAAATAAACACTATCTAAATAAGTCCTCTTCGTACCGAAGTATCGATTAGGTTCGCATAAGTTTTTATATGTAAATTAAGAGAACAATGGACCAACAAACTGTATTGACTGTTTGGTAAGTATACAATAGTGAAAGTTGTTTTATGAAGTGTGAATAAATAAACTAAAAATATATACATATATATATATATATATATATATATATATACAGCTTTGGTATTTGGTGAACTTTTATCGTTAGAGAATGACCGCCTATTTCTTTGTTTTGCACACACACACAAACACCCACACACACACTCACACTCCTACATACACTCAATATCACACGCACATACGTACACACTGAGACATACCTAACGTAGAGCTCTTTTGAACTATAGGCTATTTAAAAGCTAAGACACCTATGTAAAACTATATTAAGAGTATTAGTACCACCACAAAGATTACGCCTAGTGTGGATGCTACTGTATTATACATTTCTTTATTTGTCTTCTGTTCAATAAACCGATTTATGATATTTGTTTTTGTTTTTAGCTACGACAGTGATGCGCTGAGGATGCCGAGCACAGCCATCTCGCGCGATTCGCCGCCCGCATCCCCGCTTCAGCCAGCCAGCTACGAGGAGGTTTTGGCTAATGTGAGTTATCCTAGGAATAAGTATTTCTCAAAACTACAGGGTGACTTCGGATTCGATCGACAAATTTTAACCATGATTTAGAATAATATGGCGCTAGTTTTGAAAGAAAACATGGCTCGTCTAAACAATTTTTTTTTACCCAAAGTTACTTCCATTAAGCATGAACAAACAATATCAAGGCGTAAAATTATAAGAACATAACATAAACTCACGCCTGTATCCGGGTAGGCAGAGACCAGGGACTGCCACTTGCTACGATCCTGACAAGTAAGAATCGAAAAATAACTATGGGTCCAGCATCTTATGGTGGGCGCCGGCCAGATCCATTGTTCTTTAATTGTTTATCAATATCGGATGAAGGAATCTTAAACATTCAACACATTGGAAAATATTTTTCAACGTTATGGTACTTCCTGCTACTTTAAATTTGAACGGTTTCGAGGCAAAGGTCGGAAATCAAGAAGATTTACAAATATGTTGTATCATTACTTATAAATTATTAATAATACTATTTTTCACAATGAAAAGAACATAACATCAAAATATTGCTAACGATTTCAAGATCACGCTGTAGAAAAAGAGACTTTTAATTTGAAAAATAATTTCGAACGTCGCCGGAAAGCAGCTCGCATTGGTTATTTCTGTAATGCGCCATTCCTCAAAATTTTTGGTGACAGTTTGTCATTTGCAACAACTTTTAATTTTCTGTTATATTTCTATGTATTTTTGCGGGGTTTCTGTTTTTTAGTAGCTCTCTCGGATAGATAATGCTTCAAACTGTAAGTGCAACATGGAATTGAAATTATTTCATGTAGGCTGATGGCTGAACAATGCTGCGACATTGGCAGAGCGCGTAAAGTGTGAATTTAACAAAAAAATTGTAAAATCTAACATTTCGAAAAATAAAAATCTAAGGAAAAGCCCATAGAACCAAAGTTGTAAAAAAGTTCATGAATTGTGTATTTAAAAAATAACTCTGTATACTGCAAACGTTGTTGCGAATGATTTTATTTTGACTTCGGTGTAATACCTATTACGAGAGCATCTCTACAATGATGCTGGTAATGTACATATTGTCTCCAAACAAACCTTGCACGTTGTCCTACCATAAACCGCTCCATACAAAGACTGCGTTTGGAGTAATTGAGATGTAAATTGAGTAATCAGAATCGCGATAAGAGCGCAAATCTTTGGGTATTTCTTGCAGGAATGCAATTTCACGACATAATTCCCGACCACCATGCAAATGCGTTCGCAACGCGCAAAACAGTTGAACAGACACAATCTAACTCCACTTTACAGCGCAAGCGTATTCGATCGGGTGCCCTAAATACCTGGCGGATGGACCACCATACCCAGGTCCGTATTCAGGGTCTAATCAATCTAAGCAAAAGTAAAATTATATACTTTATTGCTCACGAAACATTACATAAGAAATAGCATGTACAAAGGCGAGCTTATTTCTGTAAGAGATTTCTTCTAGCAAACTTTGGAGAGTCAAAACAGCGGTAAAAAACGGGTCTAAATACGTGTACAAAAAAAAAGTCCTGAAATACTAGTGTAAAGATTTGGGTGAAAGACCCGCATATGGATTTGCTGTGGATTGAAACATGTAAGGATACTTTCTATTCATATCCCACGCAAACAAATTCGCGGGCACAACTAGTATTTCAAATTCGCCTGAAAGTCTTGCCGTTCCAGAGTCACGGTCCTTTAAGTACCTTACTCAGAGGAATCGAGGCGTGGACCAGCGGGCGGGTCCCAAGGGTCCAAGAGGACTAACAGTCCCTCGTGCGGCCCTGTGAAGCTTCACAGATGCTGGCAACAGGTACTCGACCGTTCGGCGGCGGTATTCGCGAATTGTGTAACCGAACGACCGTCGACCGGCGCGGGAGCACAATGGGTGCCGCTGCTTTATTAGGTCGCTTCCCGTGAGACCCGAAAAGCCATAAGGAGAGTTTGTTACATTTGTAATTTCTTAGCTGACATTGAAGGTTTATTTGTAACTTTATTAGCAAAAAAATTCATTACAAGCCTCAAAGTGTCGTCGAGTTGTAAACTCTTGAATTGTAAACTTTTGAATTGTACAACAGAATTGGACAACAGGTTGACTCTTCTAAAAACTCTAATTTAAACGTCATTCGTTTTAAAACAGCAGCTGAGCTTAGCTCTTCCGAATCATGATATAAATAAGTATGAGTTATTCTTATTTTTTAAATTAAGCATACTACTAAAACAATACGTCTTTGCACCTTCTGGCGAGGTAATGTAGATGTTATGTTATTTGTTGACCGTGATAAGGTTGCAAACGCGAACGGAGCAGGCCTCTGCTACCGGCCTCGTTCCGTTAGCCCTAGCATTTACAAGCGCGTAGTACATGCAATCGGCGCCTGATGGACACACAGACTTCAATGTAGGCTGTCGATGCCGTATGCAAACAAAGGGGAAGACTATATAACTGGGTTTTGATTTTAAAATGAGTCAAATGGGAATGAGGGTAATTGTAATAGGAAGGTTTTCCTTTTAAAATCTCCACTATAGATATTTTAATCGGCGTTTTAAGAAATCGTATTTTTTTAAATAAGACCGTTACTAGTATTTTTCATTATTTTTATTGTTATTTTTCATTTTTTTTATACTCATCGTCTTTCTTGTTCTAATCTGTATAACATCATCATCATCATCAGTCATTTGAAGCCCACTGCAGGACATAAACAAGTTATGTATAACAGTTAAATATTAATAGTTTTCGCTCTTACCTGTAGTGGAGTGAAATGCCACAGAGAGTGACGGACGGAGTGCGATCTGAAATTAATTTAGTAACGTCCATAGAACGCATACTTAGACGTTATCCATATCAAGACGTTTTGCGCTCTAACTGGCGTTATGAAAAAGACACATTTTTAATAGGTATTGGGGTCGATAACTGTCTGATAACGAGAACAGATCTACATAGTATCACTGTTTGCCTAGCATAAAAAAGGGTAAGAAAAGTTCAAACAACTTACCAGATAGCTGATAAAATGTAAAAAAGACCTGTCGTATATACATACATAAACTCACGCATGTATCCCGAAGGGGTAAGCAGAGATCAGGTTTTGTTACTTGCCACGATCCCGACCAACCTCTTTCACTTCATCAGCATTTATTAGTTTTATTTTGACCTTCACTAATACGTCCCCGCATATTAAATATTTTAAAGAGTAGATAGATAAAAGGATAAAAGTTAGTAGGTACGTAGATGCAATGAAAAATAAACAGAAATTAGACGGAAATATGCAAGGTATTTTTAACTCTGCTCAATTATTGTATAGCCACATAATGAACATCACCGGCTTACTGACATCCATATAACACACGACATGATTTCATCCTGATCACGTCAACTGCCTGTATAACATTACATTTCAGTCAGCTTTTCTCTGCATGTTAACAATCCGTTGAAAGAATTAGTTAAAATGCGGATAATAATTAATATCTACCAAGTTTTAAAAACCTATTTAGAAGCTAAAAATTCCACCCATGCCGGGACTTGAACCCGCGACCTTTGGCTAACCGTACCGGGTCGGGAGGTCGCGGGTTCAAGTCCCGGTATGGGTGGAATTTTTAGCCACTAAATAGGTTTTTAAAATTGTCCGCAGCACTGGTTAGTGCAACAAAAAATATATAATCTACCAAGTTGTTTGTTACTTCATTCATATAATTTAATTGAAGAAATATAAATTTATTTAATTTAATGATAGTACAAAAAAGTTTGTTTACATACAAGGAAAAGCTAAATGAAATGAATTATGACTATTTAAATGCAAATTTATTACAAACTTGAAAACACTTGAAGATAAACTTAGCAGTATTGATTTTATTTGCCCTTAATGTATGCAGTTCATCTAGGATAAATCACGTCTTTATGTGGGTTTTTGTAGAAATATTGCTCTTTTTGTACTCTTATATAGGTACTCGTAATCTCAATGAGAGTTGACTGGACGGCGGATGATACAGTATCTGTGTGTAAGTAATAATTCTACGATTCTTCGACACTTACATACTCTATGAGAAAAAAAATCTTACTATTGTGTTTACGGGACTATTCCGTCAATGCCAATGTCGTAAAGTGACTTTTTGCGTAACTCTCGTTAACCGAGTTCACGACAGATAATACCTGTCAAGGTGTACGGTAACCTAACGCCAACGAATCGCAAAACGTATTGCTTCACTCTCGGTGTGTGAATAAAACTACTGTAGTATCACAAGGTGGGGATTCTTCTGGCCATATAATTTTCTACCCAAATGTTTGAAGCCAGAGGTCTCCATATAATTCAGTCAATACTATTCCTACTATAATGAGGCAAATGGTCGGACAATCCGCCTGCATACAATCGCTTAGGTTTAGTGCAGTAACCAGCATCCGTTCGGACGGTGTTTTCTGACCAAACACGGTTAAAATCTCTCGCGAAATTAAAAAAAAATACAAAGTGAACATTTTTTATCCGTGTCTAGGTTCTGAGAAATAATAGTGGAGTGTGTTTCCTCAAATACAAGACTAGAGGTCGGATGATACTCGTACACTTCATATTTCAGTGCTGAAATATTGCGGAGTGTTTGTAAAAATGTGTTGCTTTTCGGATTGAAAGATCGTATACCTATATACGTTTGTTTGTGTTGTAGGTTACTGTGGAAAAGGCGCAATTTTCTTTAACAACACTTTAATAAGCGGTTTTTGTACTGAAACTTAATGCCAATTATTGACAACATACGAGTAACATAAACTTACGCCTGTATCCCGGAGGAGTAGGCAGAGATCAGGGTCTGCCACTTGCCACGATCCTGACAGATATCTTTCGCTTCATCAGCATCCATTAGTCGTTCCACGCACGCCGGTTTCGGATGCTTTTTATCTTGCCTTTTGCTAATTCATCCAATTAATTCATATGTCTAATTAATAGTAGTGCATTGCTTAGTTGAGGTTGAGTCATTTTCGCAAATCGGTAATTAAATATTCTACAAAGATATGGGTAGGTTTCACAAGCTATAAGTGAAGGTTATAATTAAAACCAACGATTAAATAATTACAGTCACGGTAGGGTATTAATATTCATGTTCAAGTTAATTCTAACGGCCTAGCCCCTCCCTTGATAGTTAATTACGGTGGAAATGTACGTTTGGGGATTTTACAAATTGGGAACCTTTCTCCGAACAGATTCTACTTAAGGCTGTTTTTACATGGAGCATGCTGTGTCGCTCGCACAATTGAATAATTTTAGTGATTGTAATAAAATATTCTACATCCGTTCAGCAGTTCTGGCGTAATTGAGGAACAAACATCTATCGATCCAAACTTTCACTTCTTTATATTATTAAGACTAGCCGACTCGGCAAACCTTGTTTTGCCATATTAATTAGCCTACGACCTATTCTCAGACCTACCAAATATAGGTACACAAAAAATTTCATAAAAATCGGTGAAGTCGTTTCACACCAATTAGAATTTCTGTTTTACAACCACTTTTTTCACTATTTCTGAATTTCTTTTTGTTTAGTTTAGAATGTAAATGACAAACTTTAACTAGGAATTAGGCATTTTAGAAATAACCCTGTATAGTTTCGACCTATAATCTTTTTATTTTGACTTGAGTTGACGCTGCAAGTACTTACTACACACATTGTTTGTGTACAAACGTCTCACGGAGCACTAATACAACAATTACGATATTTCCATCGACAGCAAGCCTTACGCAATAACACTTCCATTCACAGGTTGTTACCGAGTTCAGCAGGCAGGCCAAGCCGTTAAGCTCAAGTTTCGACCTTATTACGAGAGCCTTAGGCTCCATGAGTACTCTCTAGAGTATTTAAAGCGACAATGTATCGGTGCAGTGGTTTACCTTGCCTGGTAGGAGCAAGATGTTGGGAAAATGCCCAACAAACCTTATTTTCATAACATTTAAGTACATAAATGCGTGGATAGTTTCGTTGGACATCTAAATAAATGAGCGTTGTGTTTGTAGAGTTTAGTCAGATGCTCATTTTGTTTTTGTTCGAAGATAGCTGGAGAACGTTGATTCAATGTCAAGTTTTTCACACTTGATAAAGTTGATAATTTTCTTTACGATATTGTTTACAAACTTAATTTTGTAGTTGGCACGTTGCTTTGTTGACTATCCAAATAGAAATATACAGTTTAATTTATTATATTCTTTTTTTGTTGCACTAATCCGTACTGAGGACGATTTTTTAAAACCTATTTTGAGGCTAAAAATTCCACCCATGCCGGGACTTGAACCAGCGACCTCTGGCTAACCATGCCAGCGTTCTCCCATCTGAGCTAAGGGGTAAATGCAAGCATCGGCGAAATTTCAAGCCTCTTTACAAATTTCTCTGTATTACGTACAGGCAGCGACATCCGGCCGAAGCAATTTACATCACTTGCAGCCCCGAGTAACACACTTTGCAGTTAGTTGTTTACATCGGAATGATATCGCTGTACCTACATGATTATACTCTTTTTTTTCTTGCACTAACCCGTGCTGAGGATAATTTTTTAACGAAGGTATCGTCCACCGTCCATCTTCCCGTCAACCAGCCATGATGGCTGATGGCCCACCCATCTCCACTTAAGTCTCGGGATTCATGTGCTTACGTCTTCCACCGTATTTTTTATTATATTAAGGCCGACACTACAATTTAAATGTCACTTAAGTCGCCATTTAAAGTGACTTTGAGAATCGACACATTTAAGATAGTGGTGCAGGTAGGCCTAAGACTATGTTTGTTATTTAACATAAATAGTTGTGCCATGATTGACGTGTAACTACAATATTGTATAACATTAGGCAGTGGAGTAACCTTGTAGTCGGGATCGCTTTGCCTGTGACTCACGCGCAACCAGCCTGACCGACACCCGTCTTTGGTTACAGACAGACAAACGTACAAACAGGCTGCGGTTAAAATGGTTTAGCAACACTGTTGTGGGCTAATCAATGTGTTCTGTTATTTGTCACATATATCTTAACACCTTAGAGAGGGAGAGAAAGAGGGAAATGTAAAATAACATCCGCACAACACAATCATATGTCCTGGTCTCAAACTAGGATATGTCCTGTGAACGAGGACTTCACAAACACCCGGACCGTTTTTGTACAAATCCAAGTACGACTCCTAGCGGGAATCGAACCCACGACCTCTAGCAGACGGATGCACCTTACTCTCTTACTGTACGGGCGATATGCAACCGTAAAGGTCTAGCTACTGTTGACTGCACCTACCATAATAATATACTTTAATCCGAACCTCTCACAGGCAAAGAAGCCCTAGTGAACAAAGCGCACTCAAACCGCTTCAGCTAACTAATTGCATTATTATCTGTCGCCCATTGTATCGGTCGGGAATCACCGCCGGTCGCCCGTCGGCCTTGCGCGACCAAGGGTCAGCCGCCGGTCAGTGGGCCAGTTAAGGCTGCTGTTATATCTATCATGTTGTCTCGCTCGCACAATCTAACATTTTTAGCGATTGTAGTAAAATTAGTATAGTTTTAATTAGTGTGGTCTGAGGGTTTTGTAAGTAATAAATAACATTACAAACATTATAGATATATTTTTGTTTTCTTATGTGCGAGTACCTATACCCAAGTTTTTGATAAAGAGAATTTTAGTATCAATTTTTTTTATCACGATCTACGTACTACGTACCTTAAGCTCTAGCCACTTTGCAGCGGGCCCGGTCTGCAACGTGCGGGCGCATCGTTACAAACCAAAATAAACCTTAATTAAGGCTGTTGTTACGTCGAACATGCAGTCTCGCTCGCACAATTTCATTTTTTTTGTGATTGTAATAAAAAGAGTATGCTTTTGATAAATGGTGGCTGAAAGTTTTATGGATAAAATTAAATGAAATTGCCGATATTCAAGGCATATTATTCTTATCCTGTACTAAGTTTTTGATTGACAATTTGATCCCATCAAAAACATAACTTGTAAAAAAACCAAGTCTCGCAACTCAGTTCTTCTACCGTAAAAAGTTGTGAGACCCATATAATACTAAGTCGGTTAATTTATTCAGTCCCTACTTAAGGGTCCTTCTGCCTTAAGTTATTACGTAATTAGCTAACCTAACAATATCTTATTATAGTGACCATATCAATATCAAACATAATTTATGTTTTAAATAAATAGATTGACTTGGCAATCGCACTAAACAATCTATTTTAATATGCACTTGCGCTGGCCAAATATACCGTGTTTATACAATGCCTGCTTGGTTACAGAAAATTCAGGCTTCTAGTTTTATCCACAACGAAGTTATAGGGGGTCGAAAATGGCCTGAACTGCTTCGAGAAAAGGATCCATTGTAATGTGGATAGCCCTTTAGGTCACAGCCCGCTGAGTGGACAGGCTACTTTCAGTTTCTATTTTATTTTATTTGTTGTACAAAACAGATCACAACCATTACACGATATAAAAGTAATCATATGTGAGACTTCTACAATGAGATTTATGTCTCTGGCTAGTTTAAAGACTTCTTCCAGTACTTAATTACGATGAGTAAATATTAGTGCAAAAGGCGGTTTCAACGAAAAATTGCCCCAATCAAGCAGCACAATTTTATAATTGAATAAAATAACCAGCATTGACCTTTGAATCCAGTCAAGGCAATGGTAAAAATTAATTCGGCTGGGGCGCGCTTTTTTGATATTGCCAGATAAATGGTTTTTATTTGGTGCGACCTTTCGGAATAATGGAACTTGTTTTCTGGAGTTGCTACGAGCTTAACCTCCAGTTGTGAAGGAAAAAATTGTACGATTTGTAAGGAATCATGAGCGATAACGAATGCAAATTTTTTCGATTTTTTTTGCATTATTGTCTTCATTTGCCGTTCAATCAATCAATCATCCCATGCTCGTCTGTGTGGCGCCGGATTAAGAATAGCGTCACTCCATTTCCTTCCGTGGATGTCGTAGAGGCCACTAAGGAAATAAATTACCAGGAAACGGGCAGCAGCGTTATCCTGAGATTCCAACCGCATACTGCGATCGCCAGTACGCCTACCAAGCGTGGCGATTATGGAAAAACCTTTCATAGTTAGAAAACCATGAGGGAGGCCTGTATCCTGCAGTGGGCGTCAAATGGCTGATGATGCTCGTCCACTTCAGTATATAATTATTTACTGAAGTCTGCGACATTAATAGGGGATTCAGTGGGCTGAATAGCGCCACCGATGAAAAAAAAATCATATCACTCCTTTTACAGATCGTATTTGCAAAAGGTGTCTGTAAATCTCTCAATCAAGTTAACAGTGATTTTTAGGACCCACGACAAAGGATCTAGGATCACGAACCTGGTACTAGATAGCAATTGTGCCAAAATAGCCGTTTTTAGTGTTAATGCTATCTAGTCCTAGGTTTTTGGCCTTAGGTTCACGGCCACTGGTCCTAAAAATCACTATTAACATGATTAAGAGATTGGACGGACACTTTTTTCAAATTGGATCTGCAAAAAAAGATATGATTTTTTTTCCTCGGTGGCGCTTGTGTTAAGCCCTGGAGCCCCTTAAGCACGAATTCTAAAAAAATATTTAAGCCTTGACGTTCCGAAAACTATAAATCTAAGAAAAACTTGAAAAACTATAAAACTAAGTAAAACACAAACTCTTCATAAGCAACCTATATACGTCGCACTGTAGGGCACAGGCCTTCTCTCAGAGGGAGAGTATGGGGTTAATCACCACGCGTGCCCACCGCGGATTGGCGATTTCAAGCGCTGAGGTATGTGAATAGGTCAGACACCCAGGTTTCCTCACGATGTTTTCCTTCACAGTTAGCGAGTGGTATTGCTACTATAAATTCACAAATGTACATAACTTAGTAAACAACGTCATAGGTACATGCCCGCACTGGGGATCGAACCTGGGTCTCCCGCTTCCGAGTTCAATGTTCCACCCACTAGGCCACCACCGTTTCAATTTCTGACATATTTTGTGATATATGAAACACAAACTAAAGGTATTTTAGAAATCGCGCAATTCTGAGGTAACCACGTATTTTTCCCCCTTCCTTTACTCTTGACTCTTGCAAGTCACGACTACCAACTTATTCATACGTCATTCATTCAAGGAATATCGGTCGCTACTTTATTTTATTGAAGTCGATCGTATTTCAAAGTAATCGTTTGTCACCGCCAACTTATACAACATACATATGTACAACTTCCCCTAACAAAGTAAATGAATTCTTCGTTCGAAAACAACAATTTCCAATTTATTCCAGCGCTGCCGATATGAAAGCATAAAAAGTCCGTAATATTAACAAATATTTTGTCAGTACACCTGACATATTTTGTGATATATTACATTGCTTCCATTATTCAAAGGCAATTCAGCAGACTTCTTCGTACCAGAACACCTGTAGCCCTTCCCAGTAAGGGTTATTTTCTTTTGTACCGCTGGTATAAGTTAACTTTGTTGGTGTAAGAGTATTCGGGACGCCAGATCGTGCCTGATACAGATCCATTGTGTACTTGACAGGCGCAAGGTGATATTGTCCATTAAAAGCTATTTGAATATTATTCAATGTAGCCTGATAAATCTAGAGTTTACTAGCTACACTAACATAATTAACCTTAGACGGTTGCTTCATCGCTAAATGCTTTGAACATATTCCTATTGTACCCCTATAAAAATAAACATAACATAAACTCACACCTGTAGTCTGGAGGGGTAGGCCACTTGCCACGATCCTGACAGATCTCTTTCGCTTCATCAACATTCATTAGTCGTTGCACGAACGCACTCCGGTTTTGTTCGAAGTATGTCCGTATGGGACGTCCCTTACCGGCCCTTCCACCCAAATTCGCTCACCCCTGTAGGTACCTAGCTGAAAATAAAAGCTTTGCTAGGCTTAACACCATTATTTAACAATTTATTGAATAGTAACAAAGCAGTGGGTGTGATCAAAAAGCTGGTATTGTAATAGCTTGACCCAGAAAATTTGCTTTGTTTCATCTCGAGCACCTGTTCAAAGTTGATGGACAAGATTGTCATTGACCTCACAGTCAGTTAAGCTGGTTAGCCTGAAGCTATGGGTTATAGACAAAAGCCGACATATTTTGTGATAGTTTTTTGCGTCGAGGTTAGTAACTAGCTGTGCCAGTGACTGCGTTCGCAAGGGTCATCATCATCATCATCAGCCATTTCACGCCCACTGCAGGACATAGGCCTCCCTCATGGTTTTTCCTAGCCGTGAAGGGTTTTGCCATAATCGCCACGCTTGGCAGGCGGGTTGGCGATTGCAGTATGCGGTTGTCATCTCAGGAAAACGCTGCTGCCCGTCTCCTGGTAATTTATTTCCTTAGTCGCATTCTACGACATCCACGGAATAAAATGGAGTGACGCTATTCTTAATCCGGCAGCAATTAGCCCCAAATTGGGCTCGACGCAGCACAAGGTTGCAATCTTAAAACACAAAAAGAAGGTTGCAATAGAATGATCTGCTTGCAACGCTTTATTCAAAATCTAAATAATTACCCATTCTAGAAGGAAATAAGTCTATACTCTTATACTCTTCTCTTACTTATATCTCGAGAATAATAAATTAATCATTCTCAGCAACAAAGAACCCTAGTTGAATATAATTGAAAGCATAATAAAGATTATTCATTTATATAAAAGTAAAAGGCCTTTATAACATATATTTAATATAATATATTTCTTCTTCTTAGGATGTAGATGGTTAAACCAATTTTATTAAATGTCTAATATCAGGGATTTCATCAGTGACCCGTATTAATTGCTCTCGAGTGTAGATACAAGTCTTGCTTGTAACAAGAGAGCACATCCAGGTCAATGATCATCGTGATCCGATAACAAATTCAATAAACTTAATCGGTGGAAAAAACCGGCCGCCACACGCGAGTACCACGGAAGTGATCCATAGCACAGATGGGAATGATTCACACTGTGACATGACGATGGACAATTAAACACAATGCATTGGCGTAGGATGGGCGACTGCTGACCTCCACTGCGCAAGCGCACTGCGCGATTCGCTGCACTTCGCAAGGGCGCGTGCTTGCAACCTCGCACTGTGTATGTATACGTAGTAGAGTATAAATAAGTCAGGTTCTTCTTTGTTACTTGCAGATGATAGGTAGCTGCTATTATTTTTGTTCTTGTAGTTAGTGATTTGACAGACATTGTTGGTGGAAATATTTACTATTTATTTATTTATGAGTCTGGCATTAGTGTGCAAGGGTTACCCGGTGCTAACTCACGCCGCCAATGGAAAAAATAATATCGTCTCTGTATGTTTTTGCAGAAAGTGAAGTTCATCAATCTCAATAATAGTGGTAGCTGATTTAAGAACCTACAGCATAGAAAGAGGTCCAAGAACCTAAAAATTTAAAGCATTTTTGGCAAGGTTGCAATAGGCGCTAAGGATGGTTTACGATTTAAAGTGAATTTAGCAGCAAGATAAGCAGATAAGCAGCCTGTGCAGGATGTAGCCAAATCTCTATAGACCTACAACAAAGAACCCCACTTTATGGGTTAATGGGGATTCTAATGGGGAAACCAAAATGGCGAAAAAATATCACTTGTCAAATTTTTGAAACTTGTGTGGCTGTGTAGTAAGTTCACATTTACGAGTAGAAACCCCCATTTTCGGATGAATGTGGGGATTATTTTACACCCTGTATACGTGCCTGTATTAGATTAGATTAAAACTCTTTATTGTACACACCAGAGAAAAAAAAATTGTAAGTTCATATTGAGGAGTAGTACCTACCCCGTCTATCTGGGTGCTTATGGGGATTTTATTGTATCCTGTATACGTATGAGGGACGTAGAGACCTTCATCCTATCGCGAGTTGGCAATTCCAAGCGCCGAGGTATATGAACACCTCAAAGTCTCGTGTTTTATCGCACTAAATATTGTGTAACCTGTGGTGTAACCGTGTAACCGACGATTTAATGTTTTGTTACATACATACACATACATAAAGTCACGCCTGTATCCCAGAGGAGTAGGCAAGACCAGGGACTGCCACTTGCCACGATCCTGACAGATCTCTTTCGCTTCCTCAACATTAATGTATTGTTCTAATAATTATAGTATTCTCTTTTAAAACGTTTTGTTAATGGCAACAGGGACGGGTTGGAAATCAGCAATGTGATGATGCATGCACTCACAACACTAAGCTGAGCTCTATCCTTTTTTCCCTTTCATTTTCGATGTACCAACCACTTTGTTTTCTGTTTAAATTTTCGACATGTAACGAAAGCAAAATGAACCGCACCTTTTACCGAAACACCCTCGTAATTTTAAGATCCATATCTTTAATCGCAACAAACGAAGGGGGATATTAAAATTAATGGGTCAATTAATCGAGATCGTGTGAACTCGTTAACGGGCGGGGATCGGAGCGTGTGCCATTGCTGGTAATAACCGGGGTGTTTTCACGCCTATTACACCTCGGACATAAATTCGCTTTTCCGCAAGGCAAATTTACTATTACGACAGTGTTTTTAAGAGCTATTAAGTACCCGATGTTTTTTTAAGTTAGAGGGTGCTCGCTCAGCGCATTGTTTACTTGTTGTTTTGGTCAGAGAATTGTTATCTGCTTTTCGAGTGATGAAGAGTTATTAATTCGACGTAGAGTTACATTTAGGAAAAATAATTTCTTGAATATAAGTTCTTCGACAAAATCTTTAGCGTAATCTCTAGATTAATAATAACTTAATTTTTAACTGTAAATTGAAACTACTTAAAGTCTTATGGCTCTGAATTCTGGATTAAGTCTTTTCTTAAGTAATCATTCTCATGAGAAATACAAATACAAATTGTTTTATTAAAAAGAAAGACGTTACAAGCATGGTTTGCCTTTAAATATATAATTTACCTAGGTTTTTGATAAGCATTGACAAAATACTTACTTAAAAACCTATTTAGAGGCTCAGCACGGATTAGTGCAACAAAAAGAATATAATACTTACTTAAGTCATGTGTCAAGCTGGAGCTATTTAACTTATAGTAGTAAATATTTACGAACTACCTAATATTAATTTAGGATACATTAGGTAAGTATCTGTCAACTAGTTCAAGCTTGATCCACGACTTAGCTTGCCATCACAAAGGGCCTTCTTGTGCAATGCTCTACATCAGGGCATAGGTAATTCATATGCTCATCACACAGAGAGCCTACCATTTCCCCGTAAACTTTCTCTCCCTACGGGCTGAGTTAGCAACAGATGTGGAAGCGATGCAACCGTGTGTTATCTAACTAGTCAATCGTTGTTTACTCACTAGCTCGCTAATCTAGTATTGCGTAAAGCTATGGGAGAGTCAATACCCCTGCGGTTTTTGTGCTATCCTCAATGTCTGAGCTTCTTTTGGAGACTAAATAATAATGAAATAAACAATAATGACAGAAATAATGGAAATCACTATAAAAAAGACTCTAATGTAAATAATGGTTCTTAAAACTATAAAAAAGAAGTAAAAATATAAAATTGAGAAGTTTTGAACGTTTGTTTATTTGGAAGTTGTTTAATTTATCGATACTGAAGTAAAAGTTTTCATGTTTTTAATTATTTAAATAGTACGTTGTTAACTAAAATTTGTCTTCAAATAATCAGCTCCCAAATACACTGTTCCCATGCGTCTACAACAGCAAAAAATTAAGGAAATTTATGCTAAAAACATCGCAACATGCCCCATTTAACTTAAATGAAAAAAATGAAGAGTAATTATTTGAATGTCTCGGCCTTGAAAGTGAAATTAGAAAGCCCTAAAGAAAAAGATCCTACAAGTAGGATACCCTCTGAATATGTTATAAGTGTTTTATGGCGAAGCGCAACGAAGTGGGTAGAAAAAAAATGCGTCTCCTGCAAAAAAACATTGTACAAAACCTTAAAACAATCCGTGTTTCATGCTGAAAACCTTCTCGTTTTTAAAGGAAACGAAATAAAATAATATTTTGAGCATTGAAAACCAATTAGTTTGCGTAATGTTTCATGAAAAACACGAGCAGAGACGCGTCTTTAAATGTTAGGCATGCATCATGCCAATATTCTATCTCTCTTTTAGCATGAAAGCGTTTTAGGTAGCTTCGATATTAGTTTTCGACTGTTTCGGAATGAACTTCCTCTTCTTCTGAACTAATAAGTATAACAGACTATTCCACCCAGTTGTTAACTTAGTTATGATCCAAGCTAGGTAGAAATAACCTCTTCCTGGCACAGTCGGGTAAAAACATTTTCGGATTGATGTACCTTACCTTAAATATAAAATGGTAAACATTGAGGGTACCAATATCAAAGAAAAATCTACCGTAATCTTATAAGTTTCGCCGGCACGTCCCATACGCCGTCAAATTTACACAATAAACCAGAAGTTCGGGCTCCAATAAAAAAAAAACCGACCAAGTGCGAGTTCAACTCGCGTGGAGAGAGTTCCGTACAATGCCAAACACAGAACATTTTCTCTGTTCTGTGATGCCAAAGTAAATAGTTTTAGAGTTAACTACTACTAGCGCTATATAGTGGTGTTTTATTGAACTAGTTTACCACTTTATTTTCAATTCATAGAATTCTTATAAGTTTTCCTGTAATCTGCAAGCAATTAACTATATTTTGTATTTTTTTCAAAATTTTAGGCTCTGTTTCGACGATCGGGGGGGGGGGGGGGGGGGGTGGTAAATTATCGTCTTCTGTCATGAATAAAATAAAAACTATTTATTCGAAAATAAAAAGATATACCTACATATGATGATGATGATAAAAAGATATACCTACATATATATATAATATTTCATAATTTATTTTATTTTTATTTATTAGAGAAAACAAACAGTTGTACAAACACTTTAATGTAACTTAGGAATAACATAAACACTATATAATTGTACAACCAGCAGCGTTTTCTACAGTTTATTTAAACAGAATACTCGTAAGCACAGACGCTGACATTGAATGTTTAAGTGGCAACTGAAAACCACATTAGATGAAACCAACAATTTTACAGGTTAAAGGAAGATTACCTAGTCATCACTACAGATACAAAAATACTAAGCAAAGGAACAAGAACAACCAATCGAACAATACTTACCAAGAAAGCTAAAATCATAGAATGTCAGAAAATAATAATAAGCCCTTTCATTCGGTATACGACACAGTAAGCTTTGCAAAAGTTTTTTTTAATTTCCTAATTTGTCCCCCGAAAATGACCCTTATTTTATAAAAATATTTATTAACTTTGCACATCTATGTTTGGACCATAGAATTACACCATCCTACCAAATTTCACCTGATTTGGTTGAGTATATTCGGACATACTGCTATCTAGTCCTAGGTTTTATTCCTTAGGTTTAGGTCTGGGTTTATGGGTCTTAAAAATCACTTTTTAAAAGATTAAGAGATTGTAGAGACACTTCAAATTCGATCTGTAAAAAAGGTTATTATGATTATTTTCCTAAGTTAGTCCCTGGAGCCCCTTAAAGCTGTTTACTCTTTATAATCTCGTGGGGATCCCATAAACCGAATGTCCGCATACGATTGGACGGGCGGACCATCGGACGGACGGACCGGACGGCGGACGGCAGATAGGCGGATGGTCCGTAGAATTTAGAGTTTTAGGAATTGCGCCTTTTAGAAATCTAATATATCAAAATCTCGTGTTTGTTATCGAACTCCTCCGAAACGGCTTTACCGATTTTTATAAATTATTTTGTGTATACATATTTGGTAGGTTTGAGCATAGCATAAGCATAGCATAAGCAGCCTATACACGTCCCACTGTAGGCCACAGGCCTTCTCTCAGGGAGAGAGTATGGGTTTAATTATCACGCGTGCCCATCAAGCACTGAGGTATATAAACAGCTCAGACACTCAGATTTTCCTTCACCGTGAGCGAGTGGTATTGCTGAGCATAGGTCGTGGGCTAATCAATATGGCAGAGCAACGTTTGCCGAGTCAGCTAATAACTATATATTTAGAAAATTGCGGATGCAGACGTAGTTATGTCAACTACGTATTTCAAAAATGCGCAATTCCTGAAACACCTCAAAAAAATTCAAAACACCTCAAAAGTCGTTGCAAGTTGTTGTAAAAACAGACTCTAACCGACATGTTTCAGTTTTCTGCATTTTAGAAGTAACCCTGAATTTAAATATACTTGTTGAAGGACAGAGAAAACAACAAAACCTTTAGGCGATTTAGGCGAAAGTAAAAAAAAATTCTGTGCGGGCCTGTGCGAGGTACTTCGCTCGCTAGTTATTTCATTGTATCTCGCGCGGTGTGTCGCGTCGAAAATGGAAAAACTTCCCGCCTCATTCATCAGGGAGGGGGAAATAAATTATCTGCTCGGTTCTGCTGCTTTTTATGAATTTGATTTATGTTCGCCGCCGTCAGGCACCTGTCAGATTATGCAGAGATTCATTTTTGTATTGTCCAAAATTATTTGGCTCATTGATTCTTTTTAACCACAGACTATAAAATTTACTTGCCAAACCTACTACTTGCACATCCGTGCGTTAGACAAATTCCGTCTCAGGTCTCTCCGCAACATTCTGAACGTCAAATGGTCGGACCGTGTCAGAAACACAGACATACTGCGACGCTGAAATGTTTGTTGGATCGAGGTTTACCTGATGAGGCGTTAGCTGCGCTGGTGTGGCCACGTGTGGCGAATGGCGAAACGTATGCTTTGTTGTAAACTCTTTAATGGGAAACGTAAGAACGTTGAAGGACGTGCAGAAACGCCACATGAAACGATGCGAAATTGACCAGTCGACATGGGAAGATAAGGCAGAAGACTGAGCCGTGTGGCGCCATATAATTGAAACTAACATATTTGATTTCGACGCCCAACGAAGAGCTTTGACGGCGGACGTGATGAAATCAGATATAGACCACCAGCTGCCATACAATACCACTACTCAAAAGGGAGAACTTACTTGTAGTCGGCGCAACCGCACGCTTAAAGCCAAGATAGGCTACATCAGTCATATGAGAGCTCATGACCGACGCAATCCCCAGCCGTTTCAGTCGCTGTGACCGAACCCGGTTGGAAAGAATCATCATCATAATATTTACTCAGGACTTACTTAGTACCTATTCCTTTTTAAATCCCTGGTTAACTTGTGTAGATCGATAGAACGTTTTATTGCACAAACAAAAACTTAATTCGTAAGTTGTAGTATCTACTTACTTCCAAGTATATACCATAAATAAAAATACGTACATAGGTACTGGATATGGATAGTGGATTATTGAGAGCCACACGGGGACCACCGGAAGCGGTCGATCGGAAGTAGCAGACCGGGCCATACATATTGCATGCCGCACGGCAATCGATGCCAAAAGAAAATGTTAATCCATCCGCTAAGTACTTAATTAATTGAAGCTAACGCAGGGTTTTCATTCAGTTGCTTAACAAAGGGGTGTCGGTGAACACGAAAAGTTACTGAGCGTTATAATTGTGTTGTTAAAGAAAATTTATCTATATTCTGTGGAAACCAAAAAGTAATATAGTTAATATCTTATCAAACAGCTTTTCCAAAGAAAGTGTCCGTTTTGGTACCTACCTAACCAAATATTTATGAGCAATAAAGTATAATTAATTATCTTTTTTAAAGTAATCAATCGATTAAACGAAAGGAAAAAAATATCTAACCGTGTTTGAAGCTGTGTGAATACTAAATACGATCCGCAAAAAGTGTAATCTTGTGAAAAGCGCGCATGAGTTTTCATGGTGACAGTTTTCACAAGTAGCGACCATGGCGCCATCCGGCGGCGGCCTCGCGTACTACTGCGATTCATTTCGCGTTCTCCAGAGCCGAGCTCCGAGTTTCCACTAGCAGCAACCAGCTACTGCTACTCAGTAAGAGATGGCGCTGCGCGTCAAAACCATTCCTTTCCTGTATTCTATTTTTGAAGTGTTTTTCTTTTTCGTTGCAGGCCGAGCCAGGAGATACTATAGCTACGAGAAAAGAAGGTTTGTACATACATAATATAATAATATTATTATGTACCTATTCTTTGCTGTTTTTTTAATGATTAATTTTTTCCGCATAATGTTGTTAAGCCAGCGGCCACACAGAAGGGACGTGGGGCGAGGGCGTGGAAAAGATGCGTCGTTAATCCAATCCACTTTCATAAAAAATGTACTGGGTCGCGCTTTAAGAAAAATAAATGTTTATGTCTTAAGGGTGTTATTACGTGAAGCATGCTGTCACGCTCGCACAATTTAACATACCCTTTTAACAATTTAATTATTGTAATAATTAAAAATGAGTAAAATTTTGATAGGTGCGGTCTGAAGCTTTGATGCATAATTAAATTACGGACATTTTAAGTATATTTTGGTTATCCCATAGGCAGATTTTAATAAAGAAAAGTTGTTTTCAAAGTTATAAATGTTGGTTCTTAAAAATATCCCTTGAATATCCGAAATTTAATTATCGATGAAACCCTTAGAGACCACATCCATCAAAAGTATACTCATGTTATTACAATCACTAAAAATGTTAAATTGTGACAGAGGAGACGAGCGAAGACAGAAGAGCGAGACAGCATGCTCCACGTAAGAGCAGCCTTGATCTGTCATAACAATATAAAAAAATATGTCTAATTTATTCGGGATAATCTGCCAAACGAGACTAAAACGACTGGCTCAGATATAAGCAGACTTAATAATAAGAATTAATCAGAATTAATAATGAGATTCCAACCGCATACTGCGATCGCCAACCCGCCTGCCAAGCGTGGCGATTATGGCAAAACCCCTCGTGGTAATGAAAACCACGAAGGAGGCCCATGTCCAGCAGAGGGCGTCAAATGGCTTATGATGATGATGATGATGAAATTAATAAGAGTTCTAATCTTATCTAATCTCTTCCTGCCCCATACAGAAGAATGGGTGACCCGCAAGAAGGCGGAAGTGACGACGACGCGGCAGATCGCAACGAGGGTCAAGCGCGAGCTGGTGCTGGAAGACGGCCGGATCCTAAAGGACTCTGGCCCCAAGATCTCCACCTCTGTGAATGAGGACACGCATACCACTAACTTTCAAAAGACTGAGGTGTGTTACGTGTTTTATTTGGGCGTAAGCAGTTGCATAATAATTAAAATAAGTGGATCGCTAGACTTGGCACTGTGCAGAGTCCTGCCTGTACGTGTGGAGCTGAAGTGGGAGATATCAATCACATATTATTTTCCTGTCCTGATTGTGATCATTCCTCCATTTTTGCTTCTCTGACTCCCCTTGGTGTTCCTTTTCCTTCCTCCGCGTCCTGTCTCCAAAGTTTTTAAGTAAGAACGATATTAAAATTTAGTTTCCATTGTATATGTGCTTATGTAAATACGTTTATTTTATTTTATTTTCTCTATGTTCATATTATTTATTTCTTTATTTTCTTTCCCAATGTTATTAACAGCTGATTCCAATACCTCTTTCCAAATTCCGTTCCATTTTTATTTTGTAAAAAAGGTTTAGTTTCCCTAACTTTATCCTGTCCTTCAAAAACTTGACACTGGCGTAGGCACAAACCGTGCAGAGCCATAATAAAAAAAAGATACTTAAGTAGAAAGAAAAAAATCTATTACGTTCGCTTGTGATTGGCTAGTCTTGTCTAACACGTGACATTGGCTAAGTTGTTCTGGATAATCAGTGCAGTGAGTCCATGAAGCAGAATTGAATTTATTTTATGTTGAGTTTTTCCTGATACAATAAAGAATATTCTTATGTTATCTTGAATTCAAATATATTACCAAAACACACAATAATTTAAATACAAGAGAGTAGACTCTGTCTGTCTCGTTGGTCTCTCGGTAACTAACAACTTTGACGTTCATTAACTAAACATTCTGTTTTTATAATGAATAAAAATATTTGAATTGAATTGAACTGTCTTGATTGCCATGCCAGAGGTCGTGGGTTCGATTCCTATTAGAGGCCGTATTTTAATTTGTACCAACGGCCTCAGTCTGGATGCTTCGCTATGTTTGCGATGTCTGGCGTATTTTGTCCTAGTTTGGTACTAGGGCAAGATATTCTGTGGTGTGGATTTTATGAATATATTTGTTATACCTACCACGTTTGCTATTGTAAAGGAAAACATCGTGAGGAAACCTAAACGTCTAAGGTGTTCACATGACTTAGCGCTTGAAGTCGCCAATCTTCAGTGGGTATGCGTGGTGATTATGCCCGTACTATCTCTCTGAGAAAAGGCTTATTGCCCTGCAGTGGGACGTAAGTACGGTGCTGCCACTTAAATTATGAATATAAAGTTTTTTTGTTTTGATTTCGTGTGAGATAGTGAAAACATAGGGTAAGGCTACTTTAAAATTAATTTCTATCGAAACAGTATTACTGAACCGCGTTTTATATTTTGTCAAGTTCATGTTAATATTTACCTACATTTATATTAATATTGATGTGCTAAAACCTTTAATTGTAAACATTGTATAAAAAACGAATGAGACCTGTTTATACCTACCTGTACGAAAATCCTTCTTCGCTCCGGTGCCTGAACTGACTGCTTTTCTCTTTAGCACCGAGTACCAGCAGATCAAAATGGCGGCGACGACCCATCGTTGGGCTATTCACTGGGTGGAGCGCTCGGAGCACCTGTGGATGGTTAGTAAAATATTTATGGTTAGTAAAGTATAGGCTCATCGAGGTCACCCAACGAGCAATGGAGAGAGCTATGTTTGGAGTTTCACTCGAATCAGGAATGAGGATATCCGCAGAAGAACGCGAGTTACTGATATAGCTCCAAAAATTGCTCAGATGAAGTGGCAGTGGGCGGGGCACATAACTCGGAGAACTGATGCAACGGCCGTTGGGGCGAAAAAGTTCTGACCTGATGACCGCGGACGGCGCAGCGTGGGAAGCCCCCCCCCCCCGCCAGATGGTCTGACGACCTGGTTACGGTGGCGGGGAGTCACTGGATGCGGGCAGCACAAGAACGAGAAGCTTGGAAAACCATGAGGGAGCCATTGTCCTGCAGTGGGCGTCAAATGGCTGATGATGATGAAAGTATATACGTTGAAATCTCGGTGGTTTGTGAGCCCAGAAAACCCAGGATTAGATAGGATTCAAGCCAAGAACGGCCGTTTTTAGCATAAATGCTATCTAGTCCTAGGTTTGTAATCCTAGGTTATTTATCGTGGGTCCCAAAAATTACTGTTAACCTGATCAATCATGTTAACAGTGGTTTTTGGGACAGAACAGACACATTTTCAAATTCGATCTGTAAAAAAGATATGAATTTATTTCCCGGTAACCAAGGATGTTCGTTCTTGCTGGGTAGCGCTAGTGTTATTCCTTGGAGCCCTTTAAAACCTTGTAAGCTGTGATGTTTGTTCTGTCTATCTGACAAATGCATAAAGAGAACTTCTTTAAACTACTCAGCTGGTGGCCGTTTGGCTATTTTTGCTATACAGCCGCATGTTTAGATACTTCCTGGGCTTAGTATAATAATCTTTGGTAATTTTTAGGGTTCCGGACCTCTAAAGGAAAAACGAAAACCTTATAGGATCGCTTTGTTGTCTTTCCATCCTTCTGTCCGTCCGTCCGTCCGACTGTCTGTCAAGACTTGATACCTCCACGCGTTCCCGTGATAAAGGAACACGGGAACGCGTGGAGGTATCAAGTTGAAATTAAAACCATATACTCCAGTATCTACGACATCCACGGGATGAAATGGAGTGGCGCTATTCTTAATCCGGTACCACACGGACTCCCGGTCCCTCCATTTCATCCCGTGGATGTGGTAGAAGGCGACTAAGGAAATAAATTACCAGGAGACGGGCAGCTGCGCCTTCCTGAGATTCCAACCGCATACTGCGATCGCCAACCCGCCTGCCAAGCGTGGCGATTATGGCAAAATCCTTTATGGTTAGGGAAAACCATGAGGGAGGCCTGTGTCCTGCAGTGGGCGTAAAAGTGGCTGATGATGATGATAATGACCCCAGTCTACAGTTTTTTAAAGCAATAAAAAAATCAAACTTCTAGGTTAACGTAAAAAAAAGTAACGGCCGTTTATGCCGCAAAAAACATTTATCTCAAAACTCTCAAGGGAATCGAAATTTATAGGGTACTTTCCGTTAACCGTTAAACTATGAAAGTAATATGGTCCGTATACGTCTTGTCTTGGGAGTTCGAGAAAAGCTCGGAAAAATTACGAGATTACAAATTTGTAAGGAAACCTCGGTGGCCGAGTCCAACTCGTACTTGTCCGGTTTTTAATAATAAAAACAAAAAAATATCTGTAGTTCTTTTCTACAACAATGGTTATAACGACGACGATTATTTCTCAGAAGTGGATGGTCCTCACGCCGTACTGGGCGGCGAGGTGGCCCCGGCGGGCGGGCAGGTGGTGGTCTCCTCCCGGGTGGTGGCCAACCCTGACGGGAAGGTGCGCGAGAGCAGAGATCTCAAGGTGCTCACGAGGAACGTCACTGAACGCGTTAACGAAACCGAGGAGCGTTTTCATCGCGGCGATACTACTCATGACGTGAGTACGCTTTTTCTTTCCCCAACTTGAGCCCTCTAAACAGGCCAGTTGAAACACATAAATTAATTGATTGACATTGTGTTTCATCACAAATTATGTTATAGGAGCTTTTCAGATTGTTTTTTTTATATTTTTGAAATATCAGGGATTTGGAGCCGGATTAAGAGCTCCGTGTGGCGCCGGATTAAGAATAGCGTCACTCCATTTCCTTCCGTGAATGCCGTAGAAGGCGACTAAGGAAATAAATTACCAGGAGACGGGCAGCAGCGTCTTCCTGTGATTCCAACCGCATACTGCGATCGCCAACCCGCCTGCCAAGCGTGGCGATTATGACAAAACCCCTCATGGTTATGGAACCCACGAAGGAGGCCTATGTCCTGCATTGGGCGTCAAATGGCTGATGATGATTAATTTCGCGGTTTACGGTCTCTATCAATGTCGCAACCTCCCGTAGATTATTGTCCTATGTAGAAGAGTGTACATTCTAATTAAAACATGTCAAACTCTAGACATCTCTATTTATTTACGCTTCTCATTGTCCGAGTTCATAGGTGGTCATCCTCTCCTATAACTACGCCTATAAGTAATCATGGTTAATTAATTGTCTAATTTCATTCCAATCTCATGTTTCCAATTGACTTTACGATCCTCTTAGCAATTTACCTACTAGCCATGTACGTGGTAAAACACCCATGAGCCAATAAATTCAGCCACCTACCTCAACCAATGCAATTTGGGGTATCATAGAAGGTCCACTTAATTAACTGTAGTTAAAAACATCTTACACGGGGTCCTGTCCTATTTTTTTAGTTAGCGGGGTGTATGTCCTTACTGAGCAAATCCTCTACCGTGATCTTCTACTCCTCTCTGTGTTGAGCCAACCTCTCCGATCCGGGCAAAAAGGTTAAGAGATCGTCGCGCCATCTCCGCCTTGGCCGCGTGGAACCCAATCAGTGTCCATTTTTGTTCATCTGTCCTTGATACAGCGGGCCAACGGGCGATGGAGCGTGGCATCCTGGGTGTTCGTAGAAGGCGACTAAGGAAATAAATTACTAGGAGACGGGAAGCAGCATCTTCCTGAGATTCCAACCGCATACTGCGATCGCCAACCCGCCTGCCAAGCGTGGCGATTATGGCAAAGCCCTTCGTGGTTAGGGATAACGGAACGGAACACCATGCTCCTCCCGGAACCAAAATCGCTGATTTTGGAGCTTTGATCGCAAAGCTGAAGTGGAACTGGGGATGGCTGTCCCACTAATAATATTAAATACTGAATGTTTAGTAGCGGTAGTACGTAGTCCATCGGTGGAACGTTTGGCTCACATTCGAAAGATCTTGAGTTCGATTCCGGGACATTTGTGAATTTGTATTAGCAATACTACTCGACGACGGTGGAGGAAAACATCGCGAGGAAAACTAGTGTATGAGGTGTTCACATACCTCAGCGCTTTCTTGCACACCCGTGCTGAGGAAGCTATCTCAAATTCCTTAATTAACTTAATATTTCTATTTTTGGCTATTCTATGGTCCAGAAGTAAAGTCCCACTGACACAAGTATTGGTGTCGGTGGTGGTGTGTATGTGTCTTGCTTCTGCTTGAAAAAGTAGGAGGGAGAGCGGTGCATTAACTAACCGCATGGTGCTTGTGGGATTTTGGCGGATTTTAGCAAAGTAATTTTCACATTTTAATGCTATTATGGAATTCCGCAAAGTAACGCCTGATCCCATACAAAGTCCCACTGAGTTGCCTGTTGATTTTCTGTCGTCGATCTAGTCTCCTGCGTTAACCCATCTCATCCCAGGGGTACGTTCACACCTCAACGTATAAAACGCTTGATTGCCATCGCTATTTACGATTGCATTTAGAGTTGGGTATGCAAAATTATCGAGCCCATAAGATGTGCGGGAGACATATTGACAGAGTGCTAGAGCGAGGGCCTGTTGCGAAACACAAGATTTACGAAACTATTCACAGACGACCCTTTGCAGACTAATAAGAAATAGTTCGCTATCTATCTATTTAAGAGTAATTTAACTATTAATTAGCACCGGATTAAAACAGAAGTTCGAATTTCGAGACAGTTCTTGTGTAAGAAGAAGACTTTTTTTTCTTGCCCTCTTTACTGGTTTGCATCAAATGTCTCACCCATCAAGACAATTTGATTCGCGATACGCCCTTAGCTCATTCAGACACGTATCGGTGTCCTTGATAGATGCTAATGGACCTACGGGAAGCACTAGTGTATGCTGGCTTTAAACTACAGGGATATGGCCCTTTGGGAGATAAAGTCTTCGGTTTTGATGAGTTGTAATTGCTGCAGTGTAACGATGTGGTAGTATAGCTTATGATAAAATGTGCCAGAGTTACAAGAGTTTAAGGGGCTGCCTGGTGCTAAATAGGCCCACCAACTGAAAAAATAATATGTTCTTTTATAATACGTTTTTTAAATTCTATATAATTCGATAGAAAGATGTGGCGTGCCTTGGGGAGGCCACCGGAGGCCTATGTACGAATACGGACTGATTTATTTGTTTGACGTTTTTGCAAACAGGTCACTGTTTACTTTTTAATCTGATGTCGTAACATTAGTGATAGATATTAATTGGGAACCTTATAAGTCTAAAATTATAATTGAGTAAAAGTGTTTTATAAGAGAGCCGTTGGCTTACCTTTAAATACCTAAAATAAAATAAAACAAAAAAATTACAGAACTTAGTGCGAAGAACCTAGGACTTGAAGCATTTTTGCCAAAACCGGCCGTAATTAGCAAAAATCGTTTGAAGTTCGTTTATTCACCCTAAGTCCTAGGCTATACGTTCTAAAACAACTATCACTAGCTAACACTTTTATTGATATTTATGATTTTCACTTCTTGCAAAAACATATTGTAAAACCAGATACTTATGTTTTTTTTTTCATTGGTGGCTCTTGTTGGCACCGGATCACCCCTTGACAACAAAAAATGTCCCTGCTGTAATCTAAATAATAGTTAAGTAATTAAAGGGAAAAGCTTAAAAATCACGATCACATCTCTAAGGCCACCAATTGTACTGTACTATGTAATATATAATTCATATGTAATTCCTGGAGTACTCCAGGAGTACGTACAATAAACAATATTCTATCTATCTATCTCTTGCTATAGACTTAAGTAGCTCTAACTGTTTAACCTTCAGTTTTTCGTACACTAACACTGTTTCTGTTCAATTCCTTAATGATGGTCTGTCAGCTTTTAGACAAGGAGCTACCTCCTTGTCTAAGAGCAGACAGACTACGTGGTTATTCCCGTGTTAGGGACCCTTCATATTGAGTTGTGTATAGAATTTTACTATATGTAATAGAGATACCCCTGTTTTTTGTTGGCCTAAGTGCGTGCAGAAAAAACAACTGACAGCTGTTAACAGTAGATTAACATAGCGATAGTGTACGAGAAATAGCGGGTTAATAAGTTACATCATACACAGTTCAGTTGATAAATGTAGAGGACATCGCCAAACGCCTCGTCTTGAAAATCTTACAGGTACACCTCAGCGATTTCATTATACACACGTCTTCCCTACAGGCTTGCTAATTAAATGCACATCGCCTTTTGAACTCGAGTTAGCCAGCGTCTGATTGCGCATTAAACCGATATTAATGTGGGTCATTTAGTGCGTGATAGAGCCTGCTTTATATAAAGAGAACGACGTGAGTTCCGCATCGTGAACGGAGGTCAGACGCTTTGAAGGCGAGCCTGTTGGCATTTCGGAACACCGTACCGCAGGATCATTCAAATTTTTCTCAAGATCACTTACCTACACAAGAGTAATTAAGTAGACTTAACTTCTTGGCAACTGCAACAGAGTTAATAAGGCATATAATATTGTACGAATCGAATATCTGGTTCGTACTCGTAGACGTGATTGAGGGTGACGTGCGCCAAATGACTGGATAAGTAAGTAGGTAAATATTTATCCAGGGATAAACAGATATTTGATTGACAGGGTTGACAATAATACAATTTGTCCACGGATAGCTCTGCAAATGTCATGGTACAAGACGTTTTAGGACGGACGCATAGATAAACAGATACATAGTGCTGTTAGATAACGTTGGCGCTAGCTGACCTAAGTGAGGTTGAGTTGACAACACATTAACCTTTACCACGTGTCCTGTATAAGTTTAGAAGAACAATGTAAAGGTTGAACTGCTTACGACTGGACTATGATAGTGAATGAAAGACAAGATTTTCTGTTGGACGTAGATGGACCAATTTATTAAAGTTACTTTTAATGCTAGGTTCATTTTAGCAGACACGTTAGTCGAGTTCAAAACTTAGTCTGTAACATGTTTACGATTTCAAACTACAACGTTGTTATGGAGACAGAAAAACGTCTTCAGCGTTTTCTTATTTGCTAACGTTTGTGTTCACATAACGATCAAGGAATGAACTAATGCATCGTAATGAATTATTGAAAATAAATAATTAAAAAGAGTCCCGCAGCAACCTCGCACCATACACCTACAGGATTATTTCTAAAATACGCGATTTCTGAAACAGATAAAATCTGACTGAAACTGAAAAAACCGAACAAGTGCGAGTCAGACTCGCCCACCGAGGGTTCCGTACAAATTTGTAGGTACATATTATAAATAGTTCAGGGATCGAGTCTCGCAGTTTTTCCGAGCGTCTCCCGAACTTCAGACTAATTTTTTTATGATACATTCTTAATGTATAGTTTTCAGATTTTTTCCCTTTACTTGTAGTATACGACGATATTAAGTGTCACATTTTACAGTTCTAGGACAACGGAAAGTATCCTATAAATTTTGATACCCTTGAGAGTTTCGAAATATACGTCTTTTGCGGCATAACAGCCGTATTTTTTTTACGTTAACCTAGATGTTTGTTTTTTTCTCAGCTTTAAGACTGTAGATTTGAGTATATGGTTTGAATTTCAACTCGATACTTCCACTCGTTCCCGAAAAGGGTCATGAAAAACAGAGGGATGGACAGACGGAGGACGGACGGACGGAAGGACGGATGGACGGACAACAAGGTGATTCTTAAGGGTTCGGTTTTTCCTTTTGCGGTACGGAATCCTAACATGAAAAGTAGGGATGATTTGTTTTTCTCGGTTACTCCAACATGTGAGGCATCGTTAGATTGGTCGTTGAAAAGTATTGTGGGTGTAGGAAGACCTTTTTTTTATTTAGGGTTCGGTTTGCGAAATATGAAGCTTTAAAGCACACATTTTTGGCCGAGTAGGGCGTCCCCCCCACCTTTTCCTGGCTAAACGGTTGATTCTAGAAACGTGAAAAAATTCAGGGTAGTAGCACATATAATGAACTTAAAAGGAAAATTATCATGGCTAAGTAGGCTTTACTAGTTAACGAGTAATAGTCAACCAACTTATAAAAGTAAAATTTTGTACAAAATCCACTGAAAATTACTTCGGTAAAGCAGATAAAAAAAACCCTCTTTTAGGCATTATCTATTAAACAACGCCACTTTATACCAACACTGTCTATTTATAAACTTTTTATCGTATTGCCTTTTTTGGAAATAAATTTTCTTTCTCATAATTTTTCAACTAAAACTTTCTAATGCCGTTAAACGAGCAATTATTGTATATGTATATATTTATATAAATATATAATCTGAATCTCGGAAACGGCTTCAACGATTTTTATGAAATTTAGTATGCAGAGTGTTTCGGGGGCGATAAATCGATCTAGCTAAGTTTCATTTTCAAAAAACGTCGTTTTATCCCTATTTTCAGGCAATGAAAAACCTGCTACAATATCATTAGAATACGAAGGTAAATTTCGCCACCGGCTACCAGGTTGTAATAGCTCAGGTGGGAAAGCGGGCGGTCCCGAAACCAGAAGACCCCGGTTCGAGTCCAGACCAGATGTCTCCATGGACCTGGGTCCATAATTTTTTTTTTTCATCGTATCTAAATTGAATTTCTAAAAAAAACACGATTAACAAAGAAAGAAATACCGAGCAAAGCTCGATCATCCAGGTACTTAATAAGTAAGGGATTCTGGAATAAAACAAATCTGAAGTCTTATAATTAAAGTTGTTGTAAATGACAAATTGTCATTGATATGCAATTGCACATAATTATTACTCAGGCATCCAAATAGGCCCACTGCACTATTTATTTTGTGCCTAACGCCTCTTTATGCATAGACAATTTGCACTAAAGTAGCGTTGAGTCCTCGGGTTAAAGGTGTTTTTAGTCCCACGCCGAGGCTTGAGTTTTTACCGATAACAAGCAAATGGAGCAGAGTTTTATGCAGATGAGCGTTCACATAAATCGATGGGGGATTTTGAAATTACAATTTGTTCGCGGAGATAGGTCGCCGCGGGCGCTGCGCCCACGCAACTCTTTGGTGTACACTCGGCTAATAAAGCCCTGTGGGCCTATTGATTTTGTCAATGAAATAACAAATACACTTATCCGAACTAATGAAGGTATAATATATAGGTAGGCAGAGGCATACATAGACTGGAAAAATAGTTGAAGCAATAAAACCGACGTAGACTGAAGATGGTAGGTAAATTCAAAAAGATTAAGAACTATGAACTTTTGGTCTCCGTCTTATAAAACATAACATAACATAAACTCACGCCTGTATCCCAGAGGGGTAGACAGAGACCAAGGACTGCCACATGCCACGATCCTGACAGATCACTTTCGCTTCCTCAACATTCATTAGTCGTTGCATGCACGCACGCCGGTTTCGGGTACTTTTTATCTTGCCCTTTGCTAATACATCCCCTATTTGGTCGAAGTATGTCCGTCTGGGTCGTCCCTTACCGGCCCTTCCATCCACATTCACTTGATATATTTGTTTTGTCAATCTTTCTTACTTCATCCTCTCCACATGTCCAAACCAACGCAACATTCCTTTCTTAATTCTAGTCACTATATAAGACTATATAAAATTTTTCTCTGTCTTATAGATATAGAAAAAGTCTTATATATGGTGAACAGAGCTCATGCCTTGTCATAAAACCTGGTAAAAGCTGACTACGAGCTATTGAGGTAATATTATTAATATTATGTAATAAATCGCAAGCTTCTATCTCCGTGAGGATGATATACGAAGTTAAAAAATGAACCCTATTTGATATTTTAAAAAACCTATTTAGAGGCTAAAAATTCCACCCATACCGGGAATATTTACATGGAAAATTATTCTTCATTCCCCAATCTCAGAAAGAGCATTTTTGCTTTTCGATATCTGAGTGCGAAAGCCGTTTTATCCGATAGAGGATAAAATAAATTGAATTTAGAACGTCGTGTGTACTAACGTAGTTTGTAAATTCAAAACATCATTAGACCTATTTACTTCTACCTCTATGGTGCCGAATTTATCATACAACTTTTTAAATTTGTTTAAAACTCAGACTCCGAACTTCCCTTGTGTTTTTTTGCATTTAGTCATTTCCTCGCTGAGGTGGGATGTAAAGTTACGTGTTGCACTCGAGTGCAAAGACTTTTCATCTCGTGCTCTTTTGATTCCCGCGCTAACGCTGAGGATTCTAATTTTTTAATCACTCGCTGCGCTAGTGATTCAACTTTAGAATCCTTCGCTTGCTCAGTCATCAAAATTGAGCAGCTTTGCACTTAAAATGCGGTTAAAAAGCAACTTTGCACTCTTGTATGACAAATAACTATAGTTCCTCTGCCAACGTGCTGTAGCTGTCTGCCTTTACCCGAAATTCTCTTTCACACGTGTCGCAGTTTCTTTACTTGCCGGTTGTACATTTCGAGCGGTTGCAGTGCTTTTTACCTGCGTTGATAGTTGCCCACACCCACTCGAATGTTTTGTACGTAACACAATAACGAGTATTGTCCGTCTGACTTTAAGATAACAGGAAAATCGGGTCACATTTGAAATTTATTGTCAATTAAATTGGCGGTTACGTGTTGAGCTGCTGAAATATTCGTTACAGTTCTGAGCTATTGATTTTTATTTACCAGGAATGTAACTGATATTACATTGTTATTTCGATTCAACCAGTACCTTTCTTGGGAAAGTTGACTAACAACTTAGTAACAAGTGGTAGTTTCAAAAGTGAACTCGGGGAATAGCAAGTGTGAACTCTGGGTTAGAAGTTAGTCGCCTAAAGGTATAAGATAATAAGGGACCGTCATAAGGCTAAATATATGTTTATGCAAGATTGTATCATAATAAGGCTAATGTTACACCTCGCTCGGAGAAAGTACAGTTCGATGCAAAACAGAATTCGCGTCGCTTCATCATTTGGCAGAAACGTCGAAAGAGCAGAGCTTACTCACAAGAAAAGGAGAAGAGAAGACGGCCAAGGACCACCTGGAAAAGATCTACAGATCCCAAGAGGTCAAGTCGATCGGTACTAGCTGGCCAGAATTGGAAGCTGCCGCAAACCATCGTCTGAAGTATCAATCTGTGATTCAGGCCCTATGCTCGCCAAGGAGTTAAAGGACCGAAGAAGAACAAGATGAAGCAAATGAAAGGGGGTGGAGGTCTGAAAAGGTGTTACTTTTTATATATGGGGTTAATATAAGGCTTATTTAGTGTAGGTAGAACGTAAAAACTAGGAGAGTTCAGAAAGCGGTTAAAGTTGTCTTACGCAATACATTAACATCCCTTGAGAATAAGTTTAGCTTTATAACTATACAAACTATTGAAAGAAAACGTATGTACGTAGAAATAATGGTATTATTAAAAATGTAAATAAAAGCTCTACACTAGTAGTAAACATCTATATGGCCATACGCCTGTGCTCCAGTGTTTTTAAATGACAGACGTAAAAACTAAATCACAAGTTATGTAATTGTTAACTGTTTTATGAGAAATTGGTAATGACTTACCTGATCATGGATTAAAAGCAGTCTGAAATTGTAATTAAATACGTTGAGAGCAATTGCAAATATAATGAAAGTTCACAGGTTCTTTCGGTATTTTGCACATACATAACAATAACATTAAGCTAGGTTAAAGGTATCATCATTACCATTGTCTGTATCTTACGTCATAATCGGTGGCTAAGCTAAGTCTCATGAGGCTGGTGCCTCTGCTTGCCTTTTTGGGATTTAATAGCTAAGCATTTGGCTCTTGATTTGAAGATCTTAAGCATTAACTTAACGATAATAGGCTTTAAAGTTACACGAGTCAAATGGCCATTATCGTCCGCAGAGACTACGAAATAAATCGAACTTTCGAAGGCATTGCGCTTGCGACACAGAAAGTGATGCCCTAACGAAAGCGAGCGTTTATTTATGTTTGAACGCCCGATTGTTCTTCCCAATGTGGGTGGACGAAGGTCTTTACATTAAATGGCTTTGGCCTTAAATGCTTTGTTAAACCGCTAAGGTATCGATAAGTATTCAAACGGCACCAATTCCAATCCGAAATGCGAAAATTGGCTTCCAATTTAAACAACTTTAAAGAAATTAAAATTAGCATTTTATAACCCTAGCCATATAAGATAATCCGCCGTGGAATACATTCCCAATCAGGTAAGTTTCTTCTTTTTTCAAGCGCTATCTAAGCTTTCGAGTAAACGGTCAGTTACTTGGCCAGTAACTTGACCTCACCGTGCATTAGCGGAGTGGCTAACATGTCGGCGCTCTTTTAGCGCTTATACAAACATATCTACTAATAGATACCGACGCCGAATAGAAAGAGTTGAACACTTTGGATGTGACCTTGCGTAGAAAGAATTCCATTCGAGTTTCTAACGTTACGACTTGGAAGATGATAATCTCTATCGAGATTTATTGGCTGAGATATGTTGTTATTTTTTTTTATTAATTGCTCTATCTACTTTATATGGATAGTAATTAGGCAAGTGTTTTATTATTCTACATAACTATCTTCCGAGGTATATCTAAGGATTTATACGCACAATTTTCTGCCCTACACTGATAAACAACCATAACATAATTAACAAAGTAAAGCTTACCTTATCCACTTACCACGACATTTCAGCGCAGCGAAGGCACGTATAATAACCAGTAGATGAGACTTGGTGGTAGCTCCGCGCGGGACAATAATTTAAGATGTTTAGATAAAATCTACAAGAGCCGCGCGGTGTGCCCAAGAATTCATGTGATCACCCTGCAGATCCAATCTTAGATATACCCGCATCTAAGGTAGGTGATGTTGAGAAAAATTATCTCCTACGCGGGCCCTGTTCGGTGTCAAACGTTATGAATCCCCCAGCCCCGAGGTAGCGTGTTAAAGCCAAGCGAATTTGTCGATTAATATTTATAAGAGCATTTCCTTTTATTTAAGAGGATATTAGACGCGAATACGCTTTGTTTGGTTCTCCCACGGTTTATGGAACGATAAATTTTTAACGTGCTGTTCTAATGATGAAATTGGCACGTAGGTGTTTAAAATTTGAACGATTTTATGTAGTTACACGTAACACCCACGACGCGTCGTCTTGACTTGTATTTACTTTTGACAGATATTTTTTCACTTTCTGTTTGAAGTAATGCGTGTGAACTATTGTACCTATGACTATGTGGCGCCCAGTTTCCCGTTAACTTATTTCCAAACCGCAATTGAAAGCGGTCTAAAAATGGCAAAAAGCAATATCAATAACTTACCGAGTAAATTGTCACGATAATACATTTTCAATTAATCGCGAACACGTTTCCAGCATAATATCTTGCTATAACAACTACAACAGAATTACTCGTTATTTATTTCTAAGGCAGCAGCCTGACTGTAAAATTTGCGCCTGCGAATAGAAGGAAAAGTATGCAAATTTATAATTTCTCTTATATGATTTGAGTTTAAACGACTTGCAACATTTGCAAAAGGTCGCGTCGCGTAAGACGAAAACTCAGCATTACCGAAGAGAGCATATATAAGCTAAGTCGTGAAAATACTGTCACTTAGAGTAATATTGCGCCTATAAAGTAAAATTCCGTTAATTTTATGTAGCCCCGATTGTGTCCCACTGCTGGGCAAAGGCCTCCCCTTCAGTTCTCCACTCCTCACTGTAAATGGCCATCTCCTGCCAACCCGGTAGAAAGGTGGTGAGGTCGTCCCACCATCTCCACTTGGGTCGGCCACGTTTGCGATATCCGTCGCGTGGAACCCGTGGAAAATTTCTTAAAGTACGGAAAACAGTGGCTACATCGCGAGGAGTAGAGCAAGTGGTTGAATGTAAATGGGGCGCGAGATTTTCCTTTCCGATAACAGTGTACTATTTTCAGTATGGTGGTAATAAATCGAGTGCTATTATTGCGGTAGCCTTGACCTTTCAAGAACAAAAGATTATGTTTTACGGACGTTTATTGATATATCAAACCTACGGTGAATTGTTTCACAATGAGTCATTAAATTACAGTGTTCGATGCGTACGCAATGTTTCTTTTATTAACTATCTGGAACCACGTTTCGTGTCTTACAGCATATAATTTATTCGTAACAATAATAATGCTGCCTATATACGTCCTACTGTAGGGCACAAGCCTTCTCTCAGAGAGAGAGAGTGTATGGGCGCGCTTACCCACCACATACTGGCAATGGAGAACTTGCACTAAAAATGTTTATATATAATTGGAGAGGACATGTTAAAAGATAAATAAACATGGATTTTTTTCTCTACGACTAATTCTTTTCATAATATAACCTGTCGAACAGTCAATATAGTCACTTGGTACAAAAACGCGCTACACAAATCGTGTAATCGGTCTCAACTTCATAACACGTAACGCCTTAGAATGTATGAAGCGTTTATCAATATTTGAGTAATCCCCTAAAGTAATGTTATTCATCTACACCTTTATAATAAAATGTTTAGAATTCAATAGAAAAATTTAATGTAATAAGTTTTTTTATTATTATAGTGACTTTATTTTTCACAGTTTTTGTAGGTAATCACGAAAAATTTTTTATGGTGTTATTTTTCAATTTTTCTCAAGTTTCTATGGTGTAAAAGTAGGTAATGTCACTCCAATCTAAGTTAGACGCAAGTTCCCTATTTCAAGCGTTGATGTGAACAACTCAGGCACTAAGGTATCCGGTGTAGCACATAATAAGTTATAAAACGTCGAAATGGTATTTAAACGTCTTTGTAAACTTATGGTTTTTACAACATACATAGGTACCTAGTATGCAAAATATTCAATTATACATATTACTCATAGACTGGCTTCAATCTAGCAAGTTTCATTAGGTGGATGACTAACATTTTGATCCTTGACTTTTGATTGTATGAGATAGTACTCTGTCTTTATCCATCGACTTCACACTTTGTATTTGTGTTGCAATGGCGTCTTTTAATTAATTACCAAAACCACAAGACGCAAATATAAAAAAAAATTGAACAAAGAACAGAAGAGATCATTGGACCTCTATAGCATAATTAATGATATTTCACGCATATCCATCGAATATACAATGATACCGACGTGGTTTTGCAAATAAGTATCTTAATTCAGCAAATCGTGAAGTCATATGTGTAATATCAACTTTTATTTAAAAAGAACTTTATTTATAAGTAGTTTTCTTAAAAAAATACGTTCTCTCGTGAGGTCGAAACACGCTTCCTAAAGAAAAAAAAAACGTTAAAGATTATATAGAAAAAAGTATGTAATTACGTTTTTTTTTCTTTTCAATTGATCACATACCTAAGGTCTTTTTATAAAAACACAATTCCTTAAAAACACTTGTCAGAGGCAAATTTTATAGACCGTGGTAAATGGATATACGTAACCACAGATTATTTAAACTGCCTCTGAGGATTATCATAGAGGAATCGTGTTTTTATGCATATGACCGTTATTTTTTTTAAATAGAGGACGTTTTTTATTTATTTTGTTAATCCCTTTATGATAGAAAATCCCACAGTTTGATCGCCGATCATGTCCAAGACTTTGTAATATTTAACTTGTAATTGTAATCGCATTGAAGCCATATTGTTTTCGCTATGCAGGAAACATTCTTTCTTTCTTTCGGTTGTCAAAGTCACTTTCACATCGCTCCAGGGCTCGTAAATAATCGACGTGAAGGCAAATCTCGAAAATAACTTACATAAGAACGTTTACTATATTTTCACTATTCACTATATTTTATTGTCTATCTCTGTCTATACTTATTTTACAACCTCATGTAAATGAGAGGAAATAATATTGTATTATGCTTATATCTCATAGTACTGGCTAACTGTGAAAGAAAGCATCGAGAGGAAATATTTTGCACAGTTTTTTAAACATTCTTTCAGGTCTGAAGATGATAGGTCATAAAACTTTAACTTTTAATTCCATAAATTTCCCTGAGAATCTTCCACCTGAATGTAAATTGCTGTGGGCCACCTGGAAATCCTTAAACCGGATGCGGACCCAAGTCGGCTGAAGCAATGCGGTCAGGCGGGGGTTCACCGATGGCAACTATAGTTTATGTCCGTGCGGTACCCCTCAAACGATGATCCACCTCTCATCGTGCCCTGCGTTTCCTAACACCTGCACTCGGGAAGAGTTATGACTGCAGTCAGCGCTTAAAAATACCCTGTATACTTTAATGATGTCAATACGCTAAGAGGCAGAAAAAATCAATTAGGTCAAGTTTTACTTCTGTACTTATTTTGACGATGATACTAGTCAAAATTTCGTTTTACGATAAATTCATTTCGTATCGACTGTTCACTTAAAATGACAGGAGACAGATCGGAGATGAAATCGCAGATATGGACACTGAAATGAGCTTTTGTTTAAGTTATTTTGATTCAAAATAAAAAAAAACATTTTCGTCTTCATTATACCTTTGCTTGGGTGTGTCGAGTCAGGCAATTTAATTTTTTTTCTCGTAATAAGCACTTAATAAGTCCAAAGCATCGTTTACTACAGCTCTGCGGTTCATTTGGTAAACAAAAAAGTTAATAAATCGCAAAATTGCGAATTCGCGTGTAGCAATGTATCAATTATATTAGCGAATGCAAATGTAGCCAATGCGTGTGAGCTTACGTAGCTACAAAATTAATACGCTTGCCTAAATAATTGAAGCTTACCGTTGGAAGTATGTTCTAAGAGTGAGTTTAAATTCTAATAATAATTAGGTCTGGGATGATTGAAGCCTCATTAAAGAGTGAATAAATAAATTTAATTGAGCATCATATTACGTAATTTGGTTTTATAGTTAGTACGTGGGGGAGCATTAAAATGGTTATTGGTTACTTGTTACCAATTACCACGAAGAAAAATTTTATTTAGACTTCTAATATTAAAGATAAAGTTATATTTTTCACATTTATTAACTGATTTCCAATTTAGAACGCCCATCCTATTTTATACATAGACACGGTAGAGTTACGCCTCTTTGCAGCAAACCTCTTCCCGTTTGCTGTAAATTTAAAAGAGTCTACAGCCGCAGCATTGCGAAAACATGTGGGCAATTAGAGTTAAGCACTGGCACAAAAGAAAAACAGTAGAAGGATCTTTTTTGACTGTACCTATTTAACCAAGGTTGCTATTACGCAATATTAGGCTAGGCACTTACCTTATAACTCTTTAATTTTTATAATTTATAATGTATTAGTGTACTAGCTACTGGTTGTCCTAATTAAATAAAATCAAATAAATAAATAAAATAAATACAGTGTACCGTCTGGATTTTCCGATTTAGATATAGATTCTTGTTAGGCAAGACACCGTGGAAGTCAGTTCTCTGGTCACATACAATACTAAGCCATGTGACTGATTAGAGTTAGCTGTTAAGCTACTAAACTTTAGGGCCAGAGATTATCAGTTGCAATTGACAATGACTACGTCCTTTCAACGTGATCACCTCGGATTCCTATTGATAATTATTGATCTATTGACAATGCTTTAATGAGGATTTCAAACAATCTCAACCTCACTTAGACCTGTACAGTTGATGTAGATAGCCAATATCAATAGCAAAATTATCGTCTCTTTACTTCAAAATTATTTCAGAATATCAGAGAGCTTTTTCGTTAAATATTCAGATATTTGCGAGCGCGAGCAGAGCTACGGCGGGATATCTGGGACCACCAATAACTGACGCAGTGTCTGACGCGTGTATGATCTGTAGAACTGTTCCTCTGAGATGTCTATTACGTGGTTCTAGGCTCAATTTCTCGTTGGGTTGCCAGGGGGCGGCCGGCTACGGGTGGTAATAGACGAGCCAGGCCCATCCGTACGTTATTATCCATTCAGGCCCGACAGATTGCGAGTTAAGATCTATTTAATAATATAGGCTCTAACCTTCAGGGGCAGTCCCGGATTGGGGCTGCTCTGGTGATCTTAGGGCCGCGTTTCATAAAACTGCAATTCATAGTTATAATAATTCGATGTACGTTGCGTAGCAGAGTCTTCCTACTTGTTAACCTGTAGGTTAATCGGCTATGCAATGTACATCGAATTGTCATAGTAAACAGTGAATTGACAATGAAGACGGCGGTGATACCGGAATAGTCTTCGTGGTTGTTTTTTAAGCTCTTGAGAAGTTTCCGTTAGCTTATCGGATTAAAAATTCTTAGGAAATTCTTAAGAAACAAATCTAATAAAAAAATCATATTTAAATATAGGGCTGATAAAAAAGGCTTACCCAGACTGTTCCTGATAGTCACTGGGTATGAAAAATGTAATTTGAGTACAGGTAGCAAATACGGTATACATTGAATAATTTAGTACTTACGTTTGAATTTTTATGTTATTCTTTTCAAGTTGTGCGAATTTTACGACCAGTAAACTCGCCTTTCCTTCCCAAGTGCCAACCTGTGCTAGTTCTTAGGGCCACGCCTCATCGCTAAGCGTGTCCCGAGTATGCATTCCTTGGCAGCCTTTGTGTAGCCATTCCTTTGTGTAGCCACGCGGGTCAGCCTCTACGCATCTCTGGATGACCAATGAGCTTAGGCGGACAGGGATTCATATTATTTATATCTCCCAACTTTTTTGTAACGTCAGATTTTATCCTCTTTTCGGGCAGTCAAAGTGCGCTTTATGGTCAGACATACCTTGGAGGATATAAATAGTATTCAAACTCTTTCGATAAATGGTATCACTTCTACAAAAATCCTAGGCGACTGTGATGCAAGGTGACAAGTTCTGCACCGTACGTAATATTAAGAAAAAATGTCTGGTAAGTATAAACTTATGGTTGATCTTAAATTCTCAACATAAGCTAAGCCACGGCAGCTAATCTAGCACGTATTAAGTGCGAGTTTGAATTAATAAGGATCCAGGTTCACCAGACAAATATAGGTTGGCTTATATGTATATATCGACGGATTAATTATTGTTGGCTACGACTAGTTGTGGCAGCGATTTCGTTCAAATGGGTTTTTTTATGAAAACAAAGGCTCATTTACTTCCTCAGGATGCAAACTGTCTGCCAAATTTTTCTAAATGTGCGGTTTGTAGGCAAATATAAAAAATAGTTTCTTTTGCATTTATAACCATGCATGCATGGGCGGTATGATGACATGCATTTTGTGGCGCTAAAATGTCAGAATTTGACAGTTAATGTACTGGAAAGTCGTGTCTTTTGACATTTAAAACGCGCGACTAGCATCATTGTACTATCCCTGATGGTCATAGTTGACTTAAAATCGTGCGTGCTGCTTGCATCAGGGACTGACATTTATCGAGTTTTTGTTGCGTAATTTATCAACAAAAAATATTGTTATCGGGTTAAAATAATTCCTTAGAAATAATATCGGATTTCCGCCCCTCTGTTGTGATATCGCTATCAGCTCACAGCATCGCGTGCGGTACGCGCATTACGCTTGTCCGACAACCGATTTAGATTTACTATAATGACATCGTCGAAGCGTTATAGTAAATATTACATTTATGTCAGCGTTTCGCTTTAGTGGTTTAGTTGTAACGTAACGGTGACGCAACGCATTTAGTTTCGTAGTGGACATTTAAAATAAATTATCCATAAATCTTGATATTGTACAACTTATTCATGTTTTCATTATTTGACACTATAGTATTTTTTTATGAATCGTGATAAAGTTAGCCTAATAAATAATTGCTGTTGGACGCTTTAAATGTATAACTGTAGTTGAAACTATGTTTAAGTCTCCGATGTTGAGCAAAATTTCCGTTTCAAAGTACTTAGTTACTTAGTAAATTTTATACCACGAACTAAACCCTGAAGCTTTTCATAACCTTAGCATTAACTAGAGACACTAAAACATGTAGGAACTTGGACTATACATATATGTAGATGCAGGTAGAATGGAGCCGAATCATTATAGTATTTGCGGATGCTAGGCGCCAGTCTTAGCAGCGAAGGAAGTATGGATTAAGGTGATTTTTTTTATATTATTGCGAAATCACGGATCTCGGAAGTACGGTCGTCTCAAATTAGTCGCCTGTTTTGCAGTATACATATTGACTTTTTTATCATTAAGAAGTGTGCTGCCAAGAATAATTTAGCTGTACCATATCGGGGTCATGTGAGACAATGTTACGTCTTCGTCTTTCCAGCTTTGCCTTACATATTATATAATGCCACATTAGTTTGAAATTAAATGAATTAACGAGTGTTTTTGTCCATGAATGCAGATCTAAAACTTATTGGTGCAAGATAGTTTTCCATTACTTTCCAAACATGAAATAGCCACGAACGAAGAAAGATGAAGAAAGGCATGTTACATCAAGCCGCTATTAAAAATCATCAAACGTCTGACGAGTAATTTATAACGGGCGGTCTGAGCCAACACAAAGGCGATATCGGTGGAAAGCGCGCGCGTCATAGTTTCCACGACGCATCGGGGTCGCTGGATGTCACTCGATTCAATTGTCTCTTAAGGTGATCCGAGCGCAGATAATTTTGCTCACTCTACGATACTATTGTGGAGAATCTGTCTCGAAATAAACGTCATACGCCATAGCGAATAAGGCTAGGTTTGTATTTAGCATTCGGAGACGGTGGGCTTACAGAATTAATTTCATAGAGCAGCATAGTAAGCAGTTAAGTTTTGGGAATATGATGTGCGAGAAAACGACAAAAGACACGATGTCGATAGAAAGTTCACGCGTACTTTTTAATAAGATTTTATAGATTGTTCTACCTTGAGATCTGTAAAAGTGGAATAAAAGTACTTTCGAAAGTCACTAAGCCACTTTGTAAACAATTACTCTTCAAGAATCACTTAATGCAATGACATTTGAAGTGTGATTCAGCTCCGTTATTGGAGAGGTTACCACAAAACTTAAAAATACATTTGATGTCACAATTGTACAAGAAACGGGATTCTTAACATGATTATTAATTTATTCAAGTTATTGGAAATGTCAGGAACACAAATAAAAACACAATCGTGACAACAATACTGTTTCTATTACAATTGTGTTCATGTCAAGTCGATGGAATATCAGCCTTTACGTTTTGGTTGCAAAGTCACTCGTAACGCAATTGAATAGAGTGCACGCATATAAAGGTTGAGGTGCTGTCGTCTGTACAACCAAGAAAGATTTAAAAACAATTATATACGTTTTAAGTGTCTCCTACTAATAAGAATAGAATAGAATAGAATAGAAATCATTACCGAAAGTTTTCAACAAAAATGGTTGTGTGAGGGAGTCAGCTAAAATGATTAGCGGAATTTCCACAGTCGACTGCACATCAACGTGCACTCTAATCAGTTTCCAACAAAAATATAAAGGTTGACCTGCTGTCGACTGTACCTGACATATTTTGGAATTTGTGGTAGCACCGCTGACGGCATAAAGAATAGATAATAATGTATTTTTAATAACTCCAGAGAAAGGTCAATGGCACTGTTTCGAGAACGCGAAGCGTTCAGACAACTACTTTTAGACGAGCTTTTGGGCAGAATCACTGTTTAGATAAAACCGTTGTGATAGTCTTTGATAGGAATGAAGGATGTCAAATGATCTTGCTGCGTGTAGCGTATCCGTAGATAGAAGCATATTTTTTATGTCGAGAAAATCCATAGCTACAGAATAAGGGGCAGTTTCACGACTGATGTTCTGTTGATTTTCATAAAACGATATAAACAGTTGACAACACATCATCCGTATACTCTACTCAGTTATGTTACGGGCCATTTGGCAACAAAAATGTGAAGAATGATCAGCTACCGGCTGTAGCTAGAATAATCTAGGTACATAGCACACAAACTCATTCCTAGACTCCACACTGCTTCGTGCCTACTTTCTTATTGTTACTTGACGACGGCCGATTATACTGGCAAGTTCACAACTGCGCATCTTCCGTTTGATAACAATATGAGGCCGTGAGAGCCAGCTTTGTGGCTTAACCATTTTCATTATTAATTACTATAACCACCGGTATATCCGCTACGTAAAACGTGTAGTTTTGTGACCGGGTTTTTGTTAATTTGTATTTAAAAGTTAATCGGTGTGCCAAAAAACATTATTTATTTTTCTTCGTATTTTAATAGTGCCTCTCCACTCTTGGAGGTTTGTCGTCAGCTATGCGTATTCCTTTTTTTTTCTTTGCCAAGCGAAATAGGTCTTCAAAGATGGCTGATCCAGTCTATTCTCTGATCAATGTTTAGTTTACCTAAAATATTTTTATATTGTATAAGATAAATCTTTACGTACAGTGGTTTACTTAGTAAGTGAAACAATCACTCAAAGATTGCATCTAAAAATATTAGGAACGGAATCATTTTACAGACAACACACCAATCTTTATGTAAGTTCCTTCTACTCAGTTATTCTACAGGCAATATTGTAACAACAATGCTGAAGATTACACACGGTATCCAGCCAGTGGTTCGAAAAACCTCATCTATGAATGAACTAAGCAATTACTAAGAAAAACATTTCAATTTACGATCAAATATTTTACCGACCGCCTCAGCAGAGATACAGATATCAGCGTCGGATTTTTCTACAGCAAAATGCCTCCGCTGACCGCGATAAATGCACCGGCTTTATTAGGCGACATGACTAAAGTTTAATTTTACTTACATTGTTAAAGACTACCTTCTATATCTTATTTATAAAACCTGCAATAGTCTGTGATGAAGAGGAAGACTTTACCACAGACTATTTAAAATGCATTTGAGGAGTGTTCGAGAATAACAAATGAAGCTGTTTTAAGTATGAAGCGGAAAAAAAGTAATTCTCCGGCATAATTTTTCATTGCATCGAGTTTGATTCATCACCATCAGACATTAAGTCAAAAATATATAAACTTACTAGCTGACTCGGCAAATGTTGTTTTGCTATATTAGTCGGACTATAACCGCAGATGTACCAAAAATACACAAAAATAAATGGAAATCGGTGAAGCCGTTTCAGAGGAGTTCGATAACAAACACTGTGACATAAGATTATTATATATTAGATAAACTTTTCCGAGCCACAACATCACGAGCCAAATTAACCAGTACCAATGAAAGCTAAACAGTACGAATGATAGCCGGCCCTAGATTGGAGTTGGCACCTGAAGCAAAACAAGACGATAGTCAAATATAAAAAAAACATTCAAGTACTCTATTATAAATTGTCTCTCCTGAAAAAATAACAAAAATGAAGCGAAATACGTTGGCAAAATAGCGAGACGCTCAGGCTCGCACCTGCCAATGGCGCGTCTAGATAGGAAGGTTTATATTTAGAAACCACTTTATTTAACACACCGCCGCAGCCTTAAAGCTCCCGATAAAAAAGTTAACTCGCCGCGCATACGCTGTGTCGTTTATTAACATCCATTTACTGTTCGCCACGATTGTATCGATTGGCACTGTGGAGCAAAAAGGGGCTCGCCGAACAAATAGGATAGGCTCATCTATTTTTTAACGTTATCTTTTTAAAGTTTATTATAAGGGCTGGATGAGGAGCGAGACTGCGTTATCAGGTGCACAGGCTGCGCGGGGAGGAGATAGCGGCCCGGAGCGCAGGTTCAGTGCTCGACGGCCGTACAGTGGAGGCGCACGCCCCCGTTGAACTCTTTTGTAGGCGGCGCTCTCTCGGTGAACTTGCGCTCAGAAAGCCTCCGCTTGGCGGCCGGAAAAAATACGTTAACAATTGAGAAACGCGTTTGACTTTTGTGTTCGACTTGATAATCATTTTGACAAGTGTGCTGAAGTGTATTCCATTGGTTTGCGGTTTTTTTCACAACTCGGCTGGCGTTTTGGACAGCAACTATTATCCTACTGACAATATTCTTGTGGTGAAGTTGAGAAAACTACAAAGTATTGGTGAGTTAATATTTAATTTACTTCTTGTAGTAGACACTTTAAGTTATTGTTTTAGAGTGTTCCAATAGGCGCTTTAAAGTAGATAAGATTCCAACTGTGCCGACTGTGCACCTGATAAATTTGTGTCTATTAAATGTCTGTTAAAGTGAACGTGTCAGAAAATTATAAAAAAAAGCATAGCAACTGCGTTTACGGCCGATTTAAGCTATGTTTGAGTTCAGTAGGAGAGTGGTTCACCCAAAGCTCGCTTTTTAGTATTTAGAGCTTACGGCACTAAAGTAATTTGTTTTGTTATTATCTTACATACTTATAAAGTTTATTCTTATGCTTATCTTACGTATCTGAGACCGAATCTGCTAATTGAAACAAAATCTTACACTAACACGACATAATCTAATCTATGGATTATCGCTAAGCTTTGGAATTTGTTCTAGATTAGATACTTGTATAATTATGAAAAAAATCTTCTACAAAATTAATTTTTTACGTTGCTATTATTCCAGTTAATCAATTTTGTATTCCATCGAATATCATAAAAACTTTCGAAAACCATTAATATAATAAAATTCATACATTATTACGAACATCGCGTGAGAAACGTAGACACCAAATTATTTTCTCGGACTGCAAAAAACCAAATGAATACTAAAAAATACCTTTTCCATCGCGTTCATTTGCTAATACTTAAATGTAATTTGCGGAAATTACGTCGCTTGCGCATCGCCGGATGCTGCGCAAATAGTTGCCCTGTTCTATGGAAAAAAACTAGGTATTTTATTTAAAAACTGACACTTAGGTCACCTGTTTAAAAATCTCAGAGATAATTCACTTAGGGGTAGGTAGGAGAGGGGTATATAGGTAATGTATGTATGATAAAAAGTACCCGAAATTGCATGCAGTGACTAATGAATGTTGATGAAGCGAAAGAGGTTTGTCAGGATCAAGGCAAGTGCCCAACACTGGTCTCTGCCTATCCCTTCGGGATACAGGCGTGAGTTTATATTCTTATGTAAAAGTCACTTGGACGTACCTCCATATCATATGATATTGTTGTCCGCTTAGCTAATAAAGGTAATAAAGTTTTTGTTCGTTTTTTTACGTAGCCTCATGGAATATCCCTTCGGGATACAGGCGTGACTTTATATATATAAAGTATCTAATATCTAATATTATCTAATATAATATCTAATATTATTGCTTATGGCATTAAGTCCGCCGCATTGTACGATTTTTTTTAAGTGCAATAAAAGTATCAATAAATAAATAATATTCGCTTTTGAAAAATTTTGTGGTGTTAATTGTAGTAATTAACGTGTTTGATATCGGTAAATTCAATCACTTCCAATAAATAAAGGTTAAAATTGTCATCTTTAATTTAACCTTTATTTATTGGAAGTGATTGAATTTACCGATATCAAACACGTTAATAACTACAATTAACACCACAAAATTTTTCAAAAGCGAATATTATCAATAATATTAGATATTATTATTTTAATTAATACGATAATTTTCAAGTTATTAATCATTATAATTGTACCATCTCATGGTAAATTATTGTGTACCTTCTAAAGAGAGTGTCTTCTTCCATCCTACAGGACTCTGTCTCATGTACTAAATTGGCCCTCTAGTTCTAGGAAGAGAGGGCAAAAACTGGACTGCTAATGTCCCTTTTGAGTTAGACCCTTATTTGCGACGATTTACGGACTTATTAGTGAATGAACTTAATATAGGGCTTTAGATTTGCTATAAAGCTTTACGAAAAACATTTTTATCTTTGTTTGGTTTGTCGTTGTATCATTATTATATATACCTTAACGAAACTATGCGTTTTTATTACCTGATAGAGCTTGCCTATAATAATAACACTATTATTAATATAACTTTTTATTCATAGAAATAACTATATGCTTAATTGGCGAATGTTTGTAATGTGTAAGTAAAAGTGGTTACAAATATTAAAATGTAGTTGCTGTTGAAGAAACGTAAATACTTGACGTTAAAATATTATGTTTGATTACGTATAACATTATGCATGAGCTACTACATAAATAATCATACATATTTACTCAAAGTGTCTAATGATTATTCCTTATTTAAATATTGTTGCGAAATATTTGCCAACTGGGAAAACGAAAGAAAGTAGCATACAAAATTTAACCCCCAACTTTTATATACTTATACTAGCTGACTCGGCAAACGTTGTTTTGCCATATTAATTAGCCTACGACCTCTTCTCAGAACTATCAAATATACACAAAAATAAAAAAAAAAATCGGTTACGGCGTTTCGGAGGAGTTCGATAACATTCACTGTGACACGAGATTTTTTAATATTAGATAATATATATAATAATAATGCGGCCTGATACGTGCCACTGTAGGGCACAGGCCTTTTTTCACTTAAATAATGATGGAAAATTAAAAAATTATAAAGAAATAAAATTTGTTTTCATATAAAATTTGTTTTAAGTCTTCTGAAAAATGTACAAAACGTGGTACATTTACGCTAGCAAAGAGCTTGTTCATAATTTATGCTACTTTTGTAAAGCAGAGTCACGGCTTTAAATAATGCCCAATAAATAGATTCAAGTCCTGAATACAGTATCTGGGTATTTCTCCAGAAGAGGCAAAAATGGCTGACTTCGGTGGTCGTTTTTTTTTTTCGTCTTTCGGGAATTTTATTGATTGTTTTGGATAAAGGGCTAAAAACTATAAATCATGATATATTTTGGGTACCCAGATTCTCGGTTATAAAACGAAATATTTAAATCACCGAAATCAGACTACACCGAAATCAGAAAACTATACACCGGAATCAGACTACCAGCACCGAAATCAGAAAAACTAACACCGAAATCTGACTACCTGCACCGATATCAGATTGTAAGCATCGACATCAGGAAATGATTCACTGGAATCAGAAAAAGACCAGAGAATCATTTAACGTGCCAAAGTCACAATTTGATACCAGTAATGTTAGGCATTGTCTAGTAATTAAAAGAGGATATAATAAATAAAAACCGGGCAGATATAATCAATCAACTTGTTTATTGTAATTCTCATACATTATTAAGCTCTAAAGTACCTACTTCTTTTACCTAAAATCACATTTTTTCAGTCAGTTTTTCTCATCTGTCAGTCTGTCAGCTCGTCATGCAAGCGCTAAAAATCTAACACGAATTGCGTGAGTAGGTAACTATTTCTAGCTAACTATTCTAGAACGAAAAATAATAATCCTTCCAAAAAAAAGTGGCAAAATTTTATTAAAACTCGCAATAAAGTCAAACTATACATTTTTGTCTCAGTATAGCCTTGTTTTTATAAAGTGACTACACCAAAAACAAAAAGCAATTCGAGACACCCTTTATTTGGTTTTAACATGGCATAATTAGTTATGAAAGAGATAAATTATTTTAACAAAATTACACATACTATGCGAATTTTACTTCCGGACTTTATTTTATTCCATTTTAACGTTTTTTTTCATGAAAAGCGAATTTAACATTACTCAACTTTAAATGCCATAAAATGGAATAAAATAATCTACGTAGGTAAAATGTGTTTAATAATAATCAAATAAAAATTCTACAAACAAAACTTTCCTTAAACTTAAATCAGTCTTATGAACATATTTGTTTAACATTGTCGATAATCTTATTATAAAATTTACTTAGCAAAATAGTCTTTTGGACTTATTCAACACAAAATGTTGTGTTAACATTCAAAGATATGTTTTTATTATATTTTTTTATGCTACGGTTTGTACTTGTCCATAATAGTAATTGAGATAATTAAAAAATCGACAAACATAACTTTCCATAAATGTTTTTCAGACTTAAATCAGTCTTCGGAAAATAATAGGGGTTAAAGTATGAAATTGCCGTTTTATTGCAATAGGTTCTTTGAATTGACATAGAATCTTCATGGTTTGAGGTTTTCGAATGAAACTTTTTTCAAATGGTTTCTATGATGTTCTTTTTTTAAAAAATGTGAAACATTTGAATATCGACTTTCAATTATTTTTGTTATTCAATTTAGACAAGAAAGATGGATACTGCGAAAATTCGAGTGATTTTTTAATACGAGTTCCGACGCGGAACTAACGCGGCAGAAACAGCCCGCAATATCAATGCTGCGTTTGGAGAGGGGTCTACTAATGAACGCACCGTGCGATTTTGGTTTAAACGCTTTCGTGATGGAAATTTCGACTTAAAGAACGAGCCACGAGGAAGACTGCCCACACAGGTGAATAACGATGAATTAAGAGAGATAGTGGAAGCCGACCCTAGTCAAACTACCCAGGAATTAGCGGCATGGTTTAACGTTACCTTACCCACAATATTGTCTCACTTGCGTCAAATCAATAAAATAAAAAAATACGAAAACGATCTTCACCATTATTGCTCCACGACAACGCGAGACCTCACACAGCACGAGAAACCATTTTGACCCTTCAGGAACTGCAGTTATAAACCATTCGTCATCCTCCGTATTCACCAGACCTTGCTCCAACGGACTACCATTTTTTTCGTGATCTACGTGACAAGAAGTTTTCTTCCCAGGAGGCAGTACCAAATGCTTTCACACAGTTTGTGCAGGCTAGATCGTCGGAGTTCTATCGCAAAGGCATTAATGACCTTCCCATTAGATGGCAGCAATGTATAGATAATAATGGCAACTATTTTGATTAAATAAATTTGTTAAAAATTTAAAAAATAAACAATTTAGATTTTTAGTACAAATCGGCAATTTCATACTTTAACCCCTAATATTTATTTAACATAAAGATAAAACTTACTAAGAAAAATATATCTTTCTTAAAAATATTGTCTTTTATACTTAATTTATGAGGTAATACAAAGTACAGGTAAAGATAGCTTAACAATCTTCCCTTCCATCTTCCTTTTTAAGTAAAGCTGTCTGTCTTTTTCCTTAAGTTGTTCATAAAGGATTCACTCTTGATTTTTACTTTCCTAGCACGCTCCTTCAAACTTTTTCTTTCTTTATGTTCCTGTTTTTTTTTTGCAGCTTGTTTTTGCTTTATTTGCTCCATGGTCAGCTGAAATAGAATAGAGTGGTAGGTAGAGTAGGTTGATGTAGAGCCTACTGTACATACCTACATAAACTTACACACCGACTGACCACAAACTATAAGAAAACTATGTTTAAGAAATGTACACCCACTTTCTTTCTTGTAGGTACTTTAAACTTGCCATTGTTGACACATTCACATAATTCACAAATACAGACACAATAAGCACACACATACACATGAAAAAATGTACACACGAATAGGTACACATGTTTCACATTTTCAAGTTAACTAACAATCTAACTGAAATTAATTATGACAGAAACAACATATGTATTTTTGTCGTTATTATTAACAGTAAAGAAAATATCTACACGTGTAAAACTATTCATAGGTTTCCACACGATGTTTTCTTTCACAGTTAGCGATTAGTTAAAAAAAAAACAAATGCGCATATCCTACTTGAAACTTACATGTAAGGAATATGACCTCGGTTCTCTAAAGTCGAACGAAATACACTGAAATTAGGCAAATTTGACTTCGGTGGAAGTTTTTCTGACTTCGGTGCTCAAAAAGCCACCGAAATCAGGCACACCGTAATCAGAAAAGATATGTTTTTTCAAGTTCACTCTTAAACAACAACACGTATCAGCCCCAGCTCAAGGCACTAGAAATTAGTCACTGAGATAAATTGTACAGTAAGCACTAGATTTTACAGTCAACAAGTATTCTTTCCAATAACACCTCCACCGAAGTCGAAGTGTGCCCTGGACCAAATCTCAAGAATCAATTACTTACCCTGATATTTCCCAAGACTTTCATTCAATCACCCGTCCGTTGACCTCAGGCGCTACGGCGTAACTGACAAAATGGCTCATCCACACCGCGAATTCCTAGAGTAATCTACGACCGAAGAAACGCTTGGTTCATAAGTGCCACCGGATTCAGGCAGAAGCAAGGGACACTCAAACATCTTGCTATTGTAGGCGAGCTATTGTTTAGATTCTTATGGTATTTAAATGAGAGGTACTTTAACTATCTGAGAATATGTGAACATAAATACATTCCCTGAAAACAGTCTGAGTTTTACAAAAATAATTATAAATTGTCAAGTTTTGGGTTGGGGACAAGCCACCGAAGGTCATTTTCCGCCATTTCAGATTTTTTTTCTGTGAGTTGCAAACGGTTTTCAGCAAAGTTTGCATGTTCTCCAGGTTGACGAGGACCTAGAGGATACTGTAGTATTTTTTGCAGGGGTATATTTGATAATCTGGACATGTTCTGCGCCGGGCCGTCAAGTTCGGACCCCGTGGAGAAATGCCCATCTGCAACAGATGCTAAAGGATATAACAAAACATGTTGCTGTAAACCGGGTGAGCAGAGCCGAGCGGTTTCATTCTATTTCGAAAGCGTACCACAATTGCCACAGCATTCTTGCATCTCAACCTTGTCTGACCGGCCCAGGAGCGAAAGAAGGGCTGTAGTATAAAAACCACCGTAAGAAGACCTCCATACCCTCCTGGAATATACCGTCTGGTGGAATAACTCCACGGGAAGGGTATGGCGTCCTGCAGGTCACACTGTTTGGTCAATGACAGGTTTGGTTGCCATCTAGTCTTTTATTTGTACTGTCGAAATTTTAGTTTTTTGGTGATTAGGGTATAATATGGCGTTTTGTCTCACATAACGGAAGGTTGTTTAGCAATATTTATGATTTGGTCCAACGGTTGTATTATTAAAGCATTGGAAATTGGTGAGTAGTGCCATTACCTTCGGCGATAGTCTCACAACATACAACGGAGGTTTTCCTCTAGTTACATTTAGACAGCTTATAGTCATGTTGACACGCGTCAGTCTATAGTATGCTTTCCGCATTTTGCCTTCTCTGTGGTCTCACGTACACTGATACAAAACCAATAATTGCTTTCTTTGTGTGTGAGCCTTATACATACATAAACACACACCTTTATTCTGTAGGGGTAAGCACACATCAAGGTTTGGTTTGATTTGATTGTTTAATAACCAAAAAACTATGAGCTAAAACAGAAAACTCCGTTTTTATGTCACCTTATTTTATAAAATTACTAGACGTATCTATATTCCACTAAATTAGGAATAAACCTTTTATTTTCCTAAGATAGCCAAGTCAAAATATATCTAAGATCAAGCGTGGCAATCATTTCCTCTGCAATGACCCCAGTTGGCACGAGTAATCTTGCACTTGACTGCGGCTAGTCACTCCGCGCTTGCGCAATCGGACCGGCAAAAACCGTCACCTGCGCTCGCGCTGTGCGTGGCGAATAAAGCGCCATGCTTCGTGCTTTGGGGGTCTACTCTGATTCCCTTCAATAATCTCCATTTTTAGCTCGATTCAGCGATCTGAGTTGCATCATCGGCAAAAGGGAGAGACAATTCGGCGCAAAGTTAATTCTAAGCATATACAAACTGTTGGTCAACGATTCAATCTATTTAACCCAGCTTTATCTCGCTCATATCTTTATTCAGGACAGAACCAATAAATCAGTAACTTAAGGCTCAAATAAAAATAAGGTGTTATAAAAGAAAAAGTAAGTGGCAATGCTCATCTGTGTTAAGTTTTTTACTAAATCTCGTGTTAAAGTCAAAGTAGTTTTTTGAAGTAAAAACTTTTATAGGCGCAGTTTTGTCTGAACTGAGAATCAAATTGAACCGTCGCGCTCGGGTCGGTCATGTTGAATCGGATTTACTCGACTACAGTCGTTATCACATACGTTTTCACTTCCGCCGTGTGGTAATAAGCACACACCCTCTATTTTGTTCATTGTGGCACTGTAAGTCACCAATTGTAAGTTACCAATTAAACATCAGTGGCTCAAGATTTCGGTCGTAGTGGTGAAGAAATAGAGAAAGAAATTTTACATTTAGCTACATATTACGTATTTAGCTTTTTTGTATACAAAATGTAAGATGTACATGTAATCAAAAACAAACCCCTCCTATCTTGAGTAGCCACCCGGGATCTCATTCATTGACACCTGACGAAACTCAAACGATTAACTTGTAGCTTGTTCAACGTTTACACTTGTTTGTTACGATTTTGTAATCATTATCTAATCTGTAGTATTGTCAACCGTTTACAAAGTGTGCCATGATCCATTTTAAGGGCGACACGGTGCTAACTATCACCACCAATGGAAACATTATATCTTACATGTATTTAACCGAGTCTAATCGCGATTTTTTATCAGGTAAACGTTACTTAGCTCGGATTCCCGACGTTAGGTTAGGATCTAAGGTAATTAAATTTTACCTGATAATTAGTCGCGATTAGTCCCGTTTTTAATTTATAACTATGTGTGAGCATCGCAAGTCAATAAAAATTAAAATATATTACATCTTCTTTCATAATATGGATTTGCAAAAAGTTAACATCATGAATCACAATAGTGGTGATAGTTATTTTTAAAACCATTGATTGTTATTTTTAAGCATTGAGCATAGAGTCAATAACCTGGGACTTTAATAGATTTCCGCTAAAACGGACGTTTTTGGCTAAAATTATTTAAAGTCCTAGGTTCTAGGCTGTAGGGTCTAAATTCCTATATTGTACGATTTCTGTGATTTATTTTCCGTACTTATTAATTATTAATTTTCTTTTATTGTGATGTGTTATCGTGTTCTAATAAATGTATTTCTTTTTCTTAAATTTTTACCTAGCGTTGTAGGTTAGACTCTTAGGTACTATTCGCGTATTAAATATCTACCAATTTGCAATAAGTTGTTTATGAAGTCACAAATTGGCGTTATAAATCCCTGTGATGTATCTTTATCGCTAAAGCGCACGTCATTTTTATGATGAATACGAAATTTAAAACGTGTTGTGAATACAACGGTAACTTTGCATGTTTTTTTTTATAAACATCACTTCGTTTAAATTTAAGCCAAGTGATAATTAATCACAAGGCGTTTATTTGTATTTGCGCTCGACATAAATATTATTTTCATAAATAACTAGCTGCCTGAATTAAAATTTCGAACTCCATAGACTATGAAAAAAAATCACCACAAAAAAAGCTTTTCGTACCACCAACTTTTGCGGTTACATGGACGTCAAAATTCATCATTTAAAGGTAGACTGCTAGTTGGTTGTATGTATAATTGTCATGTCCAAGCCATTATAGTTTTGTCTAAACTTGCAGAGTGTGAACAGACGCTCTAAATTTACATTTTCGTAAATGACTTAACTGTGCAGATCTGATCTTAAGTGTGTTGCTTTGCCGTGGAATTTACATTAATCTACGAGCAGTCCATAGAAGGATGACAAGTGATGATCAAAAGCACGTCATTGGTCGTCTTGAAACATATCCGTTGAGCCAAAGAATGTTGTAAATTTTATGCTCTGTTTAATCGTCTTTTGACCTTGAGTGGACCGCGGTCATCGCACGGGAAAAGTATCTAAGTACCTACATCTCAAGTTATTATGTAAACCGCATCGACTTTAGATACCAAATGACTGATGATTGCTGCCTGCTATTCTATTTAATCATCGCGCTAAAGTACTTTCGAATTCGCTTGTTTGACTAATGACATTTGCGTGAAGGTGTACGTTATGCAATATGTGATTATTTTAGAGAATGTTTGTAGGTCTTATATTTCATATTAATTCGGACGATGACCGATTTAGTCCGCACTGTAAAAAAATGAGGTGATTATTTTTATACGCATAATTCACTTCCAATTCTAATATATCAGACATCAAAACACTTTCATAATTTGTTAATAAAAGTACGCTGTGTATAACAGTTCACTGTTTTATTATACAAGCGATTCTGAAAATTAAAAAGAGCTATGTAGGTAAAAACACATTCCTTTAGGCAACAAGGAGGTAACAAGCAGCGTCCGCTCTATAAACTCTACAACGCAATTTCCCAATACCCCGGAGCGATAGAAGAAAAAAAGCTTAGAATCGATTTGAATCGAGATTTTTTTTCTTATTTTTTAGTAGTCGATCATGCGGCCTGTACGTGTCTAATATAAGAGAACAATTGTAATAATCACGTCGGCAAGTAAGCCAAAGCAAAAATACCATTTCCAAACTTGATATCTATACTCTAAGAAATAAGACACATCCAGAGTTATAGACCAAAGTTATTCAGGAAAGATTGTTGTTACAAATTATATTACTATGATTATAACAACTTTTTTATCAGGCTTGAGATTGAAATGTTGCGTTTGCACATTCGTGCTGTCGATTTACAGATCTTGACTCGATGGAAATAAATTATCATGGTTTTTCCGCGGACGAAGCTCTCAATAGTCTGCCAAACAAGCGAGCATCAGCTTAAAGTTGCCCAAGCAGCGTTATCGGTCTTTCTGCGCTGCTGCCACTGAGCTAAGGGCTTGAATATACGTGCGTATATTACACAATAATTGTTCAGTTTAGTTGCAGGCGACAGTATGCTAGATAGTATCGGGCTGATGTATCGGCTGCCCGGAGCTGCTCTTATATCGATGGCCACCGGCCGCCAACTAGCCCGCGATTACGCGCCGGATAGATGATGCATTATCGCTATTCGTAATGTTGATTGTGCCGCGAATAAACTAACTAGGTAACATTCGCCCGCGTCCCTTCTTCCGTGGGGTCGCGAGAACCATCTTTTGGTCGTTCCGTTTAACAATAAATACCCCATGGCCCGTTTTACGAAATCGTGCTGCTCGTGTTTCTTTTTGCGGGAATTTTTGCATTGCGTTTTTCCTCCCACTGATATTGACGTTCACCGCATATCAAATTAAAACATTCATATAACAATTTATCTCACCTTTACCTTTAATAATATACTTTATCTACCAGTAGTACAACAAATTACAGCAACCATTATTGTAGTTTCATCATAGTAGGAATATGTGAAAGTATTTAGATATAATGCCAGTGTGAACTTAGATAACAAAGATACTCTTAATTTGATTGAACCCTACAATTTCATATTGTTATATATATATCAGGATAATGAAATCACTGGTTACCCTTCTGACAGGTACTGATTGACCAACGGTTAAATTGACTCTTGTAACTAATAATTATAGCTGATTAGATCGCAGACCATGACTTATCGTATCAAGGAATTTGGTTTCAAAAAACCCTCTGTTAATTCTCTGAATTTTTTGCCGGTTCCTGATTGAAGGTGAAATGGAGTGTTGGGTTCCTTGGGCGGATCATATCATAGCTCATCAGCGAGGCAGCGATCAGAAACAATAGCCGCTCGCTCCACGGCACGCTTGATTGGCTCCCGAAGCTGAGGAGTTAAACAGAATGCTCCGCTTACAACCGGACTTAGATTTAACTTTAAAAAGGTTCCCACTTACAAAATGAACTTGAAACATGTCATTGCAAAATGGTTACCCATTTATAGGGGTACTCTTACAAAACCTTAGATATGGCAGTGTAGAATTAAGAAAAAAAAGTAATGAACTATTGACACAGAAAATGGCATTTTATATTAATTAAATTAATTTCACTTCAAGGTGCCACACATCCCCGAATTTCATTTTCCTCATAATTCGTGAGATCTTTGTAGCTTCAGGGTTCCCTGTTCAGGGTAGATATAATTTTTTTCTTGTGCAGCTCCGTACATGCACGAGATTTCAGCATCTTCAGTCAGGGTTCCCCGTCTTAGCTGCTTAGTCCTGGGCGGAGGTCCACCTCCGCGCAGACAATTTACCGATCTCCGTAATACTTTACTGCTTGCATTTTCCGGATGGTAGTGATTTTGATGGCAAGATTTTGATATATTATGTTTGTCTGCTTCTTCCATCTACGTAGTCGTAGTCGATAACTAACTTAAAATGATTGCAAGTCTGGGGAAATTAAATACGTAAGGCTTTTGCTTTTGAAATCCTTCAAACCAACCTTCGTTATTTATCATAGGCGTAAAAAAAGCATAAAAGAAGGGCGGTCTAAACGGTTGTAGCTGGCACAAATCATACCCCTTTCCTTTTATTGCGCTTGTGGCTGCTGTTCGTCAGCCACAAGCGCAATAAAGGAGAAAAAACGAGATTTGAACGAAAAAAATAAAGTAATCGCACACCGATTGTGATCCAGGCATAGAAATAATAGTTCGGAGCTAATAGATTCCCGGCCATTAATATCGAGTGGTTTTGCCACTTAAATAAGTCCAATGTTATTACGTTGTTATTTAGAAAATATTTTTTTTGTTTTCATTGAGATTCCTCGCAACATCGATTGAAAGACTTAATACTTCCCACGGGAACATGCTTACCGGCTACGCACATATATCGAAAAAGAGTCGATCAATCGAGCAAGTGCTCTTTCGTAATTTTGTCATTTTATTCTTCAATGCATACGCAAAATCTATTTTATTCTAGATCATTTTATATTCCTATGAAGTTTGAAATCATGCGGTATTCCACTTCTTATGATAACAAAAAATGACTACAAGAATTGAAAAGGGCGAAAGGATATACTCAATCTGGAACTAGCACACGTAGTTGACTTAGAATTTGTGACAGTGGCAGTGAGGCAAGCATCAATAAATACCATTTCTCAACTTTGACCCACCACAGGATGCACTCTGATGCTCTGACTTTGTCTTGTATTATGTTGTATTTATGTGACTTGTTTTTCCTTTGTACTTGTTTATGTTACTTGTTATGCCTTTTTTTCTTGTGATGTGTTAATTTATCCCAATAAAAGTCTTTCTTCTACTTCTTCACTTTTGAAATCGCATGCCATGTTCGATTATATTGTTCGATCGGTGGAATATTCCCTTCACGGAAAATTATTTCGCAGTGAGGTGCGGTTTTCAATCGTTCTTAGATGGGGTGACTTTTTTCTCGACATAAGAATAGATGTGCAATTCAATATGGGAAGGGAAAGTCAGAACAATATTTCATTGTTTTAGGGCATGCCATTCAAGTACTTACTTGATTGTATTGTAGTCTATTCATTGAGGGTAAAGTGGCAAGGCAGCAACGTCACAATTTCTTATTCCTATAGGCAAAACCTCAGGCCTTTTAAAAAACAATGATTATTAACATAGGTACCTACTTACCATTTCTAAAGATTACCAAAAACCGTACAAACATGGCAATAATTACCCAAACAAAGCATAATTGTCTGTATATAGAAACACTAGTCTAGCCTCGTTACTTCGTATGACTAATCTTTCTATGTTGACTGAAATAGCTATCACAGCTTTAGATATTTTTTCGAGAAGAAAACTTTTGACATAAGTGGCAATCAAGTTGTTCGTTCGAAATGTTGATCGTTATATTAAACCATCACATAATAAATCGTACTTATTTCTTGTTTAATTTCGTAGTTTAATTCTTGTTAAGTTATGAAACGGAAAAGTTGTTTGTATTGATTAGTGAGTTACGTCCTACTCTTAATCTTTGCTCCAGAGTTTTTCCGAAACTATTCGATTTAGCCTTACTAAGACCGATGTCCCCGGTCCCAACTAGAAACAGAGTCAGTCCAGAACTCGAGTATCCTCCTTCCACCTTCCCTGTCACCGCACCCCGTAACCTCTACTCACTAGCCAATCACAGCTCTTCTAAGCTACACCAGACCTTTCTTCAGCACCCTGTGTGGTGATGCGTTACGCAGGTCTCTTTGTCTGTGAATCTACTTACAGCTTTTGGATTTCCCGAATTCTTTGTCAATTTCGCGAGTTGCAAATAAAACTGACGTCACCCGGATGCGTACAAAGCTCACTCCTTGACAAAAGACCTAAAATTAGCCAATAGTGTTCGAATGCTAATTGAAAAGTGAACTTGTGTATACTAACCGGCTTCCAGTGAAAGTGGTGTTATGTAAGATTGTCAGATGGTAAGTTTAGAATTTGTTTATTCAAAAAGTTATTTATATTAAATAGAAAAAGCGTAGAAGTTAAATTTTTTACAGAAATTTTATGTAGTAAAAAAAGTCTAGAAAACCTATTTGTTTCAACATCTATCGGCCCGACTAATCAAAGCTTGCATAATTATAACACGCGTTTTCAATAGCCTTTCACTCACTGCGATTCAAAACTCACGTTAGCTATATTTTATTTATATTCAGCTTTTTCTGGGCAATTTTTTTTTAAATGCTCTCAGGCTACGAATTACTAATAAAAGGAATTGTTAATGAATTAATGACCTAGGACAAGCAAACAACTTGATAAACATTTATTGCTCTCCTGGTCCTCTTCGGGGATCCAGTGGGCTAACTAGCGCCACCAATAAAAAAAAAATCACGTATCTATCTTCTTTTACAAATAAAAGTGTCTGTACAAGCGGTATCATAGGAAGCCAAAATTTGCAAGCTGTTAAGAGATGCACGGTAGCTCAATTGTGTACAGGGCGTTGCAAAGTTCGACTGATGTGAGGTGATGTAGGTTCGAACCGTCACTCAGACGTATAAATTTAAATAAGAGTGAACCATGTATTTCTGTACTATTATAGTAATCTATGCTCAATCATGTCAACAGTGATTTTTAGGATCTACTACAAATAACCTAGGTTCACTTAGTCTATAGAGCAGAATTGAATTGAAATGTTTGCTTAATGGAAGTAGTTTGATTGATTGATACTGAAGAAACGGTTTTCAGGTGTTGCGTTATTTTAAAAACCTTTGGCCTTTGCATCTACTTAATGAGATGACTTATACAGCATCTAATGGCACCTTCACTCATAATAGATGGGTGAAGGGACCACTCGGATACATACTGCAGTGCCTGGGACATTGTTTTTTAGATGGAGTAGGCTTACCCAGCACCTATACCATCCTGACAGCTTAGTCGTCCCAGCCTACAGGAAAGACAAGAGCCAACTAAGCCGCGGGTTTTCTCACGATGTTTTCCTTCACGGTTAGCGTAAGAACACGTTGTTATAATAGCGTACCTAATTATTTGAGTCTATGACAGATTTATAGCATTTCAGGAAAGCTGAGCTTTTCAACACGATTGTGATTCATGTTATTAGGTAACATGTACGTATTTATCTTAATACGGTATTTGACACGATCAACAATAAATTATTTCATATGCTCGATTAAAACAAAAATTACAAAATATCTCGGAAAATAAAATTTTAGTCAATTACTAGTTATTACAATTTTTAAATAGATTAAACATAAAAAGAGTGCTCTGAAATGTGACGTCATAAGCAAGTATTTTCATACAAAATTCCGTTTTAAAAGTAACTCATTTGATATTTTGTCAAATAGCCAATTCCCGACGTTTCGGCAATGGTTCAGTTGCCGTAGTCACGTGGTCGCGTTTCAGCCGGTTAATATATAAAACTATGCTGTTTTTTTCAGCTACTTAAATCCGAAAAAAGAGAAACCTATTGTGTTCGTAATCGAATGGCGAGGGGACAAGGAGGCTTCATTCAAATGCTGGAAAGACAAGCGACGTCATCGTCTACACCGCGTCGTAATTAGATGAAGTCGACACGCTACAAGTTCGATAGCCGCTGACCACAAGCGCTACAAAATGCCAATTTCATAGACTTAGGGCCGGTTTCTGTATTGAGAATTTCATTAAGTAACTACTTAAGTAACGGTCTGTCACGCTCTTTTCTGAGAAATTCGAAGAGACAGCACTACAGTTAACCATTTACCTAGCGAAATTCTCAATTCAAAAACTGGCCAATAACAGCCGTGGCTACACTCACAGCTAATGGCGAGTGGTTTTAATAAAACCTTCGCGTTTCATCCAATCTTTATGGTTGTGTAATCAAATCTTCTGTAATATTAGGTATAAGTAGCTTCACCTGGGCCACCTGCTCGTATTTTTCATCAAACAACACGAACAATGCGTTTTAGTGCGCAAAACATTGTTTTTGTTTGACTTTCCCTAGTAACGAAAAAAATTTCCGCATGAAAAGCGAATCTTTGTGTGTAATCTTTTCAGCAGGAGACGTGTGTTTAGTTATTGATTTATTTTAGTTTAGCCAAACGGCATACGAGAAAATAGTAAGGGCCCTAGCTACCTTGGCCCTACCCTTACTATTTTCTCGTATGTCGTATACGTCTCGGAAATCTTAGGTTTGACGATCAGAGTAGGTAATCTGATGTCGGAGCTAGATTTCATATTGCCTGCTCTACCCGTCGGGATCTGGATACAAGCGTGAGTTTATGTAATCACATTTACAGTAATTTAAATTTAATAACTATAAATATTGAAAGTTACACCATCAGCCTACGAAAATATCACACCAAAATGGTTGTTAACCCTTTATTACATCTAATACTCCTTTTCCGCATAAATTTATACGGCAATATAATGGACAATTTGTTGTAAAAACAATGGTGTTATGGTCAGGTATGTGTTACGAAATATGCATGAGTTATTGTTGAGTGAATGAAACAAAGGCTTGAAGAAAAGCTGTGAATAGTATTTGGGATTCGATTTTTTAAGCCGGTTAAGTAAGAGTCAGACTTGTGGACCGAGGATTCCGCGCACCACGTTAAGTTTTATTTGTGTGTACTTGATAGAGTAGAATAAACGTCGGCCCAAAAAACTAAATCTAATTTAGACCAAATTTTTTAGTAAAAACGTCAGCCGTCAGCCAGCCAGCGATTCACGCAAAAACTTTTCGCAGAAACATACGATAAAAAACCTATGAGTGTTCATGCCACCTGCGGTGTATCCAATATCAATCCGCTACTGTTATTACGGATCAATTGGCTCTTAACTGTGGCTTTAAAAAGCTAGTTTTTATGTATCCAGCGTGATATACTAAAGTTACAAGCACCGTTACTAAGCTATTGACCTGTCTAACTGTAGTCTAATATTTAATATGTACCGACCGGCCGCCATGTTAGTTAACACATTGGAAACTGTGGCGACAGGAGGTCGGACCGTTTCGCTGATTTCACGATTCACGCTGTGACAACTACTTGGAAAATAAACTACTATGATATGGACATACGGTATGGTCCCGTCCCGGTACAATTTTTTTCAAGAGTCTAGGATCATTCAATTTTTAGTTGACAATTAACATCGGAAGTTAAAATCGTTATCTATGTTTGTTGTAGTTAGAATAGCACTGGTGATTTCTACTTATATAGGTACAACCTAAAATCCTAGTATAATTACTTCCGAAAATGCGTGGTTCTATTTACGACAATACCAACAACTTCTGCAACGGGGAAAACTTCGGAATTGAGAAAAAAATATCAGCTAGTTCATACTAAAGTAACCACCTGCGGCTTGTATGGAATAGCAGATATTTTTTTTCGCAATTACAAAGTTTTCCACATACTTGATTGTTAGTAGAACCCCTTATTTTCGTATATATTTTTTATATACCAAAGGATGTTTTGATAATGGGGATCTTCGTTAATATCCTAGGCGATTAACGAAGAGACGGATAAAAGGGAACTACAGAATTATTTCTCTACCGTCCTAAGATCCTAGGAACTTACAGCAATCAAAGAGGCGCAAACCGATAAAAAATAATCCATAAACACTGCAATTAATAATTACGATACGCATAGTACGCAGCTTCCTCCAGATGGAACAAACATTAATCTTTATTACTTTCCCATTTCATAGAAGCCATTATGTTAGCTAGCAGCCCCGTGGGTTACGGACTAAACGTTTCAAGACGGCAGGCCAATGAGGAAGAAGCTTAGGCCTCCTACCCTCAGGCTGCCGGTCGGGCCTTACAATTATCTGCAGAAGTGGCATTATACTTCTGAGGTTTCCGCTAACGTGTTCATTGACTCCCCCTAGTACAATCCAAAAGGAAAGAAAATAACATCAAGGGGAATTTATTAGCGTTTGCGTTTTTTAATTATTCGATCCACTGTGCATTAAAAATGTTATAATATTTAAAAAAACATAACACAGACATACTTGTTATGTTGTTTAAAAGAAATAGGATTTTGCCAAGATTATTAATTAAAAAGCATAACATATTTTCTGGGATAGGTGTTCGGTATTGGTATCTATTTCGTTAATAAATGCATTCTGATTTCTGAATGGAATTATCACAATCAATTTCATGTGATTCCAAGTCATATCATCACAATTTTAGGTTTTTTCGTTGTATTTGTTTCATAATAAGTATGTAAAATAGCCTGTTAATAATTCCAGCTGAATCGGTATAAAGATATTTTATTCCGATTCAGCTGGAATTATTTCTAATCTTCCAACTCAACGGGTGATGTCACAACTTTAAGTTGAATCTACTCGTATTACACTCCTTCTAGCTAGTTAAACGGGTCCCTTTCCAACTTGTTATTAAAAGCCATCAAAAGTAATTTGCTTACCAAGGCAACATAATAAAATTATATCTAGCGAGATCGTGAATATCATGTTTAGTACTAAAAAATATACGCGTTTTGCAAATATGTTTTATTTAAACAAACTTAATTTTTCAATAACTAAATCGGATTTTCAATACCTACGTGATTTCACTTTCATCACGATCTCTACGGGTTGAGTATTGAGTGAAAATGCTGTAAATATTTTACGTTCTATTCACTCGATCAATTGTTTGTTATTTAGTTTTCTCTTTCCATTTGTGCTGAATGGTAGTAGAATTTTGCCGCGTATTCTCATTACACTTCATCCTATGTATGCCTTTTTCGTATCTTGTGTTAGTTTCTCAATTTATTTATGTATTTTGAATTAAAATATGTGGCTTCATGTCTTTCCGTTGTCGTCCATATTTTAGTACGCTGTCATCACACGTTAAAGGATGTTACCTAACTAGATTAAAAGCCTTCACCATGATAGTAAATCATATGTGTTATTGATGAGTAACATTACATGATTACATGTTTGGTAACGCAATAAATAAGAGTAGAATAAAATAAAAAATATATAACAATATACTACGAGTTTCCGTTCCATTTCATTTCGTGAATGTCGTAGAAGGCGACTAAGGAAATAAATTACCCAGAGACGGGCAGCAGCGTCTTCCTGAGATTCCAACCGCATACTGCGATCGCCAACCCGCCTGCCAAGAGTGGCGATTATGGCAGAGCCCTTCGTGGTTAGGGAAAACCACGAGGGAGGCCTATGTCCTGCTGTGGGCGTCAAATGGCTGATGATGATGATGATGATACTACGAAAGCTTTTGTTTGTAATTATTGATAAATAGCAAAAAAATTAAAAAGTGCTTTATAATTTTAGTTTTTGTACATGTATGTGAGTTCCGGATGATTTTTGATGCATGTCATCAAGACATTGACTTTTCTTGGCTTTCTTTTTTCCTTTTTCTTTTTATTTATTTATTTGTACCACCACTTAACTGAATATCAGTATATCTTTTTTAAATCTGCTATTTGGGAGTAGTTACCGTGTAAGTAAATGTAGTAAAAGTTGTTTGTACTAACGAGTAGAACCCCCATTTTTCGGATGGATTATGTGGATTTTGTTGCACCCTGTATATTTAATACGACGTCACTACATGAGATACGTTTCTACTTCCCCACCTTCCGTGGTTAGACAATAATTGCCACTCGAGCGTAAAGTTTGATGCTTGCGAACTTGTATTGTTTTTACGCAATTACCTCAGACTCGGGAGCTGGACCGTTCAATTCATCTACCTGACTAATTCGTGAACCGATTCTAACTTTTATTTTGAAAACCCAATGCTTAGAAACTTTGAAATAGTGGATTATTTTTATAAGTGATGTATTAGCTAAGGGCAAGTGAAAAAATTCCCGAAACCAGCGTGCGTGCATGAAAGAGATTTGTCAGGATCGTAGCAAGCGGCAAACCCTGGTCTCTTCCTAACCTTCCGGGAGATAGGCGTGAGTTTATTTAATGTAGTGTGAAACTACAACTCACCTATCTCCCTCTAAAATGGTTGAGACTGGTGATGGCTGACCCCTGCGTTATGCTCGTGAACGGGTGCTGTTCGTGTGTCTGGCCGCAGCATTACTGTTTTTCCTACTTTTGTAAGAAGTGTTATTTTGGCTTTTAAAGTTATTTGGCTATCACGGAATCATATCATATAGGCTTTGATGTATAAGTTTAAGATGATTTGAGAAAAGATTGTCAGAGTGGAGTTTTTTTTTCCCGCTGCCTTTTTCTCCACTACAAATACGGCCCGAAGGCAGCGGCTAACATAGTAACATAGTACATTGACATTCAGCAAACAGAATGTAAATTCTTTACGTTGAAATAAATTATTGATTTCTGATTTCTGATGACTCATTTGGTACTTCAGTAGAATGTTTAAAAACCTGTAATGGGTATCCAAATGATCGGAAAACACACTCCTACTTGTAATTTTTACGATAATGACATCTCTTCTCGACATGAGATTTTATAGTATAGTTATTTGGACTAGGTGTTTACTTCCTATCCCGTTACTTAATAAACCTCTATACCTTTACTATGTACAGTCAGCAACACCCGGCGGTACCCCTGTTTGTTCAATACTAGTTTGTACGACGCCCATTATAACAGCTTCCGTGAAGTATCCAATGTTGGTGTCTGTACGCAGTAAGTAGTATGTAATTGTAGCTCGTTGGATGATGTAGTGAAGCTGGCTCGTTATAAGCCTCCCCGAGCAGTATTTTGCAAGCCTCCTTGCATTCTTGTAGGCTGCCACGGATTACTATTGTATTACCTGCCTTTTACGCTTTTAGTTTTATGGCTGTGTAATATTTTAGTTTTCACTATTTATGACAGCTTGTGTAAGCTTGTGAAGGAGTTCTTTCACAAGCGATAAAGTTAAATTGTAATTTTGAAGTGTGAGTATTTTTTGTGGCCGTTCTAAATAGAAGTTTATGTGTAATTTTAATATAAATGGTTACTTCCACAAATGTCACAACACAATCATGCAATAATTTTATTTATTTAGGTAGTTGATTTATTTACACTATTTTTAACTAAAACTTTATTTACACTATTTTTTAACTTAAACTTTCGTAAGCAGCTTCATTTATTATTAATTCTTCTTGTTATCTATAGGTATATTTTAATTCTTTTATCAATAATATAATTGATTGATTTTATTTATTTAGGGGTGCATAAATATTTCTTTTATTTATTTGTAGTATTTAATACAAAGGTACATAATATGCTGGAAAAACAGTCCAAATTCTGTAGTAGCCTAGTAGAGGCAAAATTACAAAACATATGGCACCGTCACGGAAGCTTGGCAAGGAGAGTGAAATGTGGCCACTCAATGGAAAAAGACTTACGTTTTAGACACAAGTAACAACCTTAATGTCGAGCAAACATAATTGTATACACATACGGTGCAGATAAAAGTAACATAATTTTTGCAAAGAAAAAAATAATAATTACGTATTTTTTTTTAATATGTTTTTTATTATTAGACTAAAGAAACTCGTTTAATTATTTCAAACATAAAACAAAGAATAAAAAATTAAAAAAAAATTACGTATTAAATTAGAATTCAATAGCGCGTTAAATAAATTAGCACACGCATTAATGACCGACGTATTCACTGAAAGAAAGCAAATTCTAAACAAAGAAATGGCCCATCAGTCGCCTCAATAGAATCAGATCTGATCTAGCACTTGTTTAATTATGCGACGTCACTGCACAATGGAGGTGAATGACCTGGGTGCAGCCATACTTATCACAGGCTATAGCGCTTGAAGACATAGCTAGTGTCTTAAAGGCCATTGATTGCTGAAATAAAAGGCACTCACTCGAGTGCTAAATTAGTTTAGGTTAAAGGCAGAAGAGAGGGTACAACATTGGGCTCAGAAGCGGGAGACCCAGGTTTGATTCCCAGTGCGGGCATGTACCTATGACTTAGTTTTCTAAGTTATGTACATTTGTGAAGTTATAGTAGCAATACCACTCGCTAACCATGAAGGAAAACATCGTGAGGAAACCTGAGTATCTGAGCTATTCATATAGATACCTCACCGCTTGAAATCGCCAATCCGCGGTGGGCACGCGTGATGATTAAGCCGATACTCTCTCCCTGAGAGAAGGCCTGTGCCGTACAGTGGGACGTATATAGGCTGCTTATGCTTATGCAGAAGAGAGTATTCCAAGTTCATCGTCAACCGCTACAACCAAATAATATGTTGACGATGAGTTCATACAATTTAACATATTTTTAATATGTGTGTACAATGTTAACACACAACTTGAAATAACGCAAAACTTTAAAATCGTTTCCTCCGTATCGATAATGAAGCCATTCTAATAATCCCAGTTTTATTATTTTACTAAACGTTGTATGAAACAAATTGTCTGCGTCAAGTTCAAGTTTGTATAAAAAAATGACAATTTTAAACTTTTGCTTATTGTAAGGAGTTTAATTATCAAAACTGAAGAAATGGTTTTCAGGGTTTGTATTATTTGAATAACCCGTAGATATTCACTCATCCAGTTCCCTATCATTTATTGTATTTTACTTTTCTCAACAAAATGTAACCAGAGTAAAATCATGGAACAGACGCTGAACTGCTACATTCTACGATCTTGTAGCAGTCGTAACACTATCGCATAGTATGGGAATGTAAGTGACGGAGAACATCTGTGACTGATTGACTTTTTGCGATACACCTGTCGTGTCAATTTTAAAATCACGGAACAGACGCTGCGACAGATCTTGTAGCAGTCGTAACACTATCGTATAATAAGTGGCGGCAAAGGTCTGTGACTAATCGACTTTTTGTGATACACCTGTCGATTTTAAAATCACGGAACAAACGCTGAATTGCTACATTCTACGATCTTATAGGAGTCGTAATACTATCGCATAGTATGGGAATGTAAGTGGCGGCGAAGCTCTGTGACTGATTAACTTTTTGCGATGCACTTGTCGATTTAATGAACAGGGAATTGTTATTCAATGATACTTTTGCATTACGAGTAGGTACTTTTTGCTGTTTTAAAGATTGAAAATCGATACGGCTTCTTATTTTCGTGTTCTAAAGACGTATCATACTTTAAAAAAAAAATTGTCGACATAACATAAACTCACGCCTGTATCCCGGGGGGGTAGGCAGAGGCCAGGGTCTGCTACTTGCCTACAATAAAGTGTTATCTATCTATCTTTCAACTTGTATTTAAAATTGTTATTGAATTCTAGGTCTTTCTCTATCATTTATTGTAATTGTGTTAGAGACAGTCGATTTTCGAAGATGAAATCTCGAAACAGAGAATCTCGTTTCCTAATATGCGATGCAGGGTAATGGTTGACTCTTAATTATTCATAATACATAAAGTCACGCCTTTATCCTGAAAAGGTAGGCAGAGACCAAGGATTGCCACTTGCCACGATCACGACAAACATATTTCGCTTCATAAACATTCGTTAGTCGCTGCGTGCACGTAAGCCGGTTTCCAGTACTTTTCATCTTGTTCTTCGCTAAAACATCCTCTAATTAAGTCAGTATCTATTGAATCAATGTCTACCGACATACATAAAGCATGGAACAAGCTCCAGCATATCATACATGAATAGCATTATAAACATTATTGAATTTGCATCCATGCATCCATAACTGGCAGCTCCTCTTTTGTACAGTAGAGGTGTGAAATTATCACTTATTAACTTGCACTTTTGAGTCTTAGTACCCAGACAATAGAGACGATTTTGTAAGGTTAATACAGGAAAGCAGTTGTATATCTTTCTAATAAAGGCAGTCAATTGAATACAAATGTTACGGTAAATATGCAAAATGGTGGCTTTGTAAACGGGAATTTTATCATATAATTACTGGCTTATATGGGGGCTACTGTTTAAGAGGAACTTACTAAGGAAGACTATTCTACTGTTTGCACTCTGAGTTTAATTTAATGTTAAGGCTGGGATCTCCGAGCGCACGGATTTGTATGGGACATATTGCGTTTTTGAAATTACAGAAATACAAATCTAAGACATGTCATACATGTCATATAAAAATTTTCTATTTCTTTTTCAGTGATAGTCATTTTGGTATATTTTTATTATCCAAAACTCAGTACCTACAGCTTAAATAAAACCTAGTGATAATTTAGACTCACGTTCGTGATTTTTTTTATGCTATTGTTACGACGGTGGATAGGAGGTAAAACTTTGAACGCATTTTTCCGTGCCTTGGAGGCGTTTTCAGCAGGCTGAAATACCGTTTCAGGCCGTTTCAGAGGGTGCTCTGTCACATACTAGTTTATCAAAATTTCACCCAACTTACCATAGTTTTCAGGCGCCTGAAACATGTTTTCAGTCCGTTTCAGGCCACCCTCTATCCGATGACGCCATAACCTGAAAACCCGTTTTCAGGCATTTTCAGGACCCCTTATGGGCCCTTGAAGTACATTTCAGTATATGACGAAATTTTCAGTAGGAGTGAAAGAGATAGCACTGTTAGAGAGGGATAGCTATAGTCCGAACATTCCGGAAAGGTGTGACAGAGACATCACGATCGAGCGAGACGGCAGAACCTTCCACGACTTGATGGAGTTTTCGAGAACACCTCAAACGGTATATAAGCGGAGACGACGCGTACCGCGAGTTAGTTTTATTTTGGAAGCGGAAGTGAAACGAAGTACAAGCGAAGGAAGAAGTACCTACTACGAGTATTATCGGATCAGTGCAGTGTGATTAAAAGTGTTTGTTGTTAGTGTTGTGAAGTTAAGAAATATTGCGGAAATAAATCCTACTCTTATTCATCGGTGTATAAAGTGCTTTATCGATCACGAACCCACCCCTAGAACGTAACACTATAAATAAAAAAAAAAACATAAAAATAATGACCGACGGCCCTATAGAACATTGAAAAGTAATATTTTTTTTAGATTTAAAATGTTTACCATTAGAGAGTAAAATGTATTTTAAAACACCTGATTTAGGGGTTATGATGGAGAACCCAGCTCAAAGGAAATCCACAAAAAGAGATGGAAGTGGAAGGAAATATTGCATGAATATAATATCGTGGAATATAACAGTTGCATGTCAATACATTTATGAAAATATTATGTACGTTAGAAAAAATATCAAAGACTTCGAAAATGTTGGTGGCCACCATAATGTTAATACTAGAAATAAACATAAATTGTCATTTCCACTATTTAGACTTGCAAAAGTTAACACATCCTTTATGGGGCACTGTATAAGGTTCTACAACAAAATTCCTCAAGATATATTAGAGTTACCTCCAACGCGATTTAAAAAATGTGTTAAGCACATTCTGTGTAAAAAGGCTTACTATAACATCAAGGATTATTTAGAAGACAAAGATGTTTGGCATTAAACAGTAGATTAATATTATTTAAAGGACGATTGTGACTAGTGTTCAACACATTCATGACTAATATTTTAAGTTGAAAACTCTGTTAATTAAGTTAAAACGTGTTTTGAAAAGAATAAATGTGGAGTTTCTTTGTTAGCTTCTTCTCCACATAATCCATTAATTGTGAAACTAACAACTTTGACGTTCATTAAGTAAACATTCTGTTTTTACAATGAATAAAAATATTTGAATTGAATTGAATTGAATTTACCTACTTACTCTTTGTTTGTAGAAAAGGCAAAACATAAAAAGACACGAAAAGCCCGTTAGCAAATCTTTGTCTCATTGCACAATATTTGCACTAATGAAAAATCAATAGGGGCCTTTTCTATTATTTACTCAAGGCTTCTTAAAGGAGATATCTTTGCGGTGACCTATGACTTTTTGTCTCAGTGTTTTAGCTTCGTTTCCTCCCTAATTTTGATATTTTCGATGCAATTTAGTACGAATTGTATTTGGTTTTTGCTATGTTGCCATCTGTCAATCCTGATTTATAATAGACGATGGGAAATTTCCACCCATTTAGCGACTGTCTTCACCTTAAGGTACAGTTAACCAGACACAGTATTGGCAGTAACCATTAGTTCACAGCATTTCCCTTTATTTACGTCTGTATTCATAATGTGACCTGTGTACAATATCCGTGTGAACCACGCTTTGCTACCGGTACAATTACGTGCGTAGGTGAAGACTGGGTGTTGAGTTTTTTGTCCATTATTATCCACAATGATCTAGAATTCTAGATCTTGCTTGCAATGGACACCTATGTTTAATTTGTTTACATGGAACTTACGTCAAATAATGAATGACTTTCCCGTTCTCTAATTAGGTATATCAGAAATCAGAAATCAATAATTTATTTCAACGTAAAGAATTTACATTCTGTTTGCTGAATGTCAATGTACTATGTTACTATGTTAGCCGCTGCCTTCGGGCCGTATTTGTAGTGGAGAAAAAGGCAGTGGGAAAAAAAACTCCACTCTGACCATCTTTTCTCAAATCATCTTAAACTTATACATCAAAGCCTATATGATATGATTTCGTGATAGCCATTAATAACTTTAAAAGCCTTTTCTACTAGGTAGGGCAAATCATTTACGTAAACAAAAAAAAACACTTCTTACAAAAGTAGGAAAAACAGTAATGCTGCGGCCAGACACACGAACAGCACCCGTTCACGAGCATAACGCAGGGGTCAGCCATCACCAGTCTCAACCATTTTAGAGGGAGATAGGTGACCCGGCCACCACGCCACCATTCGAATGACCTTTAGCAAACCTGCAGATTGAGTTCTTGTCAGCTATAAAATGTGTGCTATAGTTATTAATGTGCAATCACGTCGTCAGTACACGTTTTTAAAACTAAATAAATTATAATATTAATAAGATAAGATAAGATAAGATAAGAATATTCTTTATTGTACCAGGAAAAACACAAACATGAAATGTTTACAAAAATGCAGTACAATTGGCGGCCTTATTGCTTATAACAATGAAATCGCAGTGGAATTGGCTTACTACCAAGGGCTTATATCGTTCATATACTCGTCTATTCTATAATAGGCTTTTTTACATAGCGATTTTTTAATGAATGTTTTAAATTTATTTTCAGACAAGGATAGAACATGTTCTGGAATTCTGTTGTAAAAACGAACGCTATAGCCTACGAACGATGTATTTACCTTGGCTAAACGAAATTTAGAATAAGCAAGCTTATTTCTATTTATAGTGTTTACGTTATGGACGTCCCTATTTAATTCGAACATTGTTATATTTTTACGGACATACATTATATTATTGAATATATATTGGCAAGCCAGTGTAAGAATTCCTATTTCTTTGAAACGCTCCCTTAGCGATACCCTACTGCTTAAGTTGTAAATTGCTCTTACTGCTCTTTTTTGCAAAATAAATATTGTTTCTATATCTGCTGCCCGTCCCCATAATAACAGCCCATATGACATGATACTGTGAAAATAACTAAAATAGACCAGCCTCGCAGTCGATATGTCTGTAAGTTGCCTAATTTTTCTAACTGCAAATGCAGCTGAACTCAACCTACCCGATAGTTTTTCAATATGCGGACCCCATTGCAGTTTTGAGTCTATTGTTATGCCTAAAAATAGTGTGGACTCTACCAGCTCTAATTTCTCACCAGATATTTTTAGACACGTGTCAACATTTTTAACATTGGGCAAGGAGAACTTGACGCATTTTGTCTTTTTCGCATTTAACATCAAATTGTTCACCGTGAACCAGTTTAGAACTGTAGATGGAGCATTGTTTACATCGTCAACATTACCTAAACCTCTCTTTACTTTAAAAATTAAGGAAGTATCATCAGCAAACAGTACTATCTGCGATAGTTTTTCTACTAGGTAGGGCAAATCATTTACGTAAACCAAAAAAAGGAACGGACCTAGTATAGAACGCTGAGGAACTCCTACTTTTACATTAGATCCTGAGGATTTAACTCTATTGATATCTACTTTTAGGGTTCTGTCTGTTAAGTAAGATCGAAGAAGAGCTAGCGATTTATTACTTAAACCATATCGGTGTAATTTTATAAGGAGCGTTTCGTGGTCGACGCAATCGAACGCCTTGGACAGGTCACAGAACACCCCGATGGCATCCTGCGCCTCCTCCCACGCATCAAAGATGTGCTTTATTAATGCTATGCCTGCGTCCGTCGTTGAGTGGCCCTTCGTAAATCCAAACTTATAATGCTAGTCTAATTTACACAAGTTAAAAGTCTCCTTTGCAGCCATAACGGGCTCTCCATTCTACCAACTGGTAGGTGGTCGCATGTTCATATATTTTTTGTCATTTTCGTTCAGTGTGATATTTTTAGGTTGCGCTTACTGAAGGCTTTTTAGGATTCCGTAGTTGACAAGGAACCCTTATAGTTTCGGTCTGTCTGTCTGTCCGTTTGTCTGTCCGCGGCCTAGCTCAGAGACGATTAGTAGGAGAAAGCTGAAATTTGGCATAGATTAAGAAAAATTTTTTAGGTTGCATTTTTTAAATATTGTGGTGTAGAGATAATTTTTTTTATTTAGGGTTCCGTTTGCGAAATACTAAGGTCTAAAGCGCAAAGTAGGGCGTCATTTTCAAAGCAGTAAACCCCCCCTTTCCCCCTCTTTCTACGGAACCCTACACTGCGGGTGGCCCGACACGCATTTGGCCGGTCTTTTTCTCTCAATATAAAATTCTAATATTTTAATTATTGTATGACTATACTTTTGGTCAATGTAGATCAACATAGAATCATCATCATCATCATCAACGTACGCTTGTCCACTGCTGGACAAAGGCCTCTCCTATTGCACGCCACTGAACACGGTCCTGGACTACTCTCATCTAGCTCTTGTCAGCCGCCCTGCGGAGATCATTGCTCCACCGAGTCTGAGGACGTCCTACACTACGTCGAATACGGCACTAGAAAACAAAATTACAAGTACCTACATATTCAAATTTCGTACGCCACTTTCCTTTATCAAAATCTAAGCGATTTTTTTAGTGCTTACACTTTTGTCAAAAGCATATTCATTCTTATACAATCATGAAAATTTAGAATTAGAATTTGCGACCGAGAGGAAAAGTCCGTACATAAGCGCTCTAATACTCGGAGATGATCACAACTCAGCATATTTCTTTTGTTCTTCAATGCTCGTCCTTTCCATCCACATCATGTCCAAATGCAGTAAATTGGTGACTTATTATTAAAACAAAACATGCAACGAGGTATCCCGTCTGCCAACAATATCGTTATGGCAGTTTTTGCGTACACACTTTAAATTCTCGAAAACAAGACGTCGGTATGCGAGGACCTGCTATGAATACAAGTTAATAGCTATAAATGCATAATTCTGTGGTATGACTTTTATATCAAGCGCAACAGGGACTATATTTCTGAGACTACCGGTTCGTCGGCAACAATTCGTGGAACGAACAGAAGTGAATGTACGTGATCGAAGGACATTATAGATCTTTTGCGGTGCTGTGAATGTTAATCAAAACTAAATTATTGCTATGCTGCGCCTATTTCACGGAATATAACTATTATATTGACTATGCCACCCGGCTAGCGGTAAACGTCCTTGTTGAAGTAGATATATCCGTTGGGAAGCACTTTTAACAAGTTTAGTTCTTATTGAGCGCTTTATAAAAGCGAAAATCGAATAAAGAGCAATAGTTTTCCTTACTCGTTTTCCCATACTTTTCATTGCCTAGACACTAAGTGCAAAAAGCTAATTGTCAATTGGTTGACATTACCGCAGTCGCGGCGCATCGGTATCGGTGCTTGCGCTTCCACTTACTGCTTCTTACCGCTTTTTATAGCATTTTCCCGCTTTTTTACGATTTCGACGTCTGTGGCCTTCCACTTGTGGGAAATATTGGCGGTTTTATTCCTGGGTTGTAGGCTCATAAAGAATTTAGAAGGGTTTCTGTTTAATTTTCGACGCGAAGGAAGTTAAATCTCTGTGTCTATTACGACAAAGTTCAACGAAAATATCTCTTGATCATGGAAATATAGGGTGGTATTTAGAGATGGGGCAGCAAGGGTGGCTGCCTTTTTGGGTTGCTACAATGATTCTGGTGGCTTTCCTTACTGCCCCTTCGTACTTTTTATCCTGCCCTTAGCCATACATCGCCTATTTGGTCGAAATACGTCCCCTACCGGCCCTGCAAACCGTTTTTTATTTCTGTGTCACAAATTTGTTCTCTCGATTGGTTTCATCAACGATATAAATTGAAATCATATGTGAAATTACATCAAGAATCAAAGACCACAAAAAACCAACTACTTTCATTCACTAGATGACAGCGGCCACTCCAATGAATCCATTAGGTAAGTAAGTCGAACTTTTTACCCTCGCCATAAGGCTGCATGCAGACAGGACAGGAGCAACTTGTCGAGCTAATAACTTTCACGTGGCCAACGTCTGGTGCCCTATTACACGTTTGACGATACACGATACGAAATAGGATATTTCCTTAATAATTAACTTCCTCACTAAAACTAATTAAGACACCAATGCGGTATTACAGTTTTTGAGATTTCTCAGTCTATTTCTTACGAGTACTTTTGATACATAATATATATCTACTAACTGCAGCATCTATTTCCATTATACGGTAATCAAATTTAAATTCTTATCAATAACCAAATGAAAACTGACCAAAAATTCCTCTAGACTATTTAGAACAAGGTAGGTACAGATAGATAGAGATAGAGAACACTTTATTGTACATCGTAATGGAAATTACACAGGTATATTTCAAAGGATGATAAAATTTTCACAAGTTTCACAACATAGAGCAACTCTGCTCGAGGTGCTCTATGTTGTGAAACTTGCATTTATAAATCAACTCATACTCATTCATAGCTGAAGCAGTAAAAATAGGCCCCACCCCAGGACGTTTTAACTCCTTATCCATATACCCGGCCATCCTCAACTTTACCGTTGTCGGATATCTGCGTTACAACATAACTGCTACGTCTAAATTCAGTTCCACTCCTCTTCTTCAATGCCGATACTCCTCCGCGGAGTCAGGGTCTTCCACGTCTATGTGTCCATTGCAAGTGATACTGATATATTCGTATTTGCACCGACTACCCGTATCTATTTCTCCTTCGACAAACTCTCCAACATGAGATTGCCTGGAAGAAATTTCTATAAGCAAAGAGACCGCCAATTTGTAACTACTGTTTCTGAAATTATGTGTCCGGTGTACAATAAGGAATATTATTATCTTATTTTTTAGCAGTTCTGTCCATGTCATATTCTTCTCTTTTGCCTTAGCGAAGGTGGACTTCTTAGAAATCTAGGGTGGTTTTACGGTCGTTATGAACCTCCATCTCATACCACTCGTTACTTACAAATGGCCGTATCGTCATCGCAAAGTCAAGTCTGCCATAGGCCTACCGCTCAGCTTGCTCACCTTGCGTCTGTCGATCGATCGGCCAATTTCACCGACAAATAACCCGACTGGGTTGTGGGACAAGTTTAGAAAATCCTCGTGAGTAGTCTACTGTGTTTTAGTTTAAACACAGTTTAAATTATTTTTTCTATTTCGTTTTATAAGTAAAGTAAATTTGTGAAGTTGTGGTAGCAATACCACTCGTTAACTATGAAGAAAAACCTCGTGAAAAAACTTGAATGTCTGAGGTGTTCACATACGTCTTGAAATTGATGGAAATTGCCAATTCGCGGTGGGCGCCCGTGGTGACTCTCTCTCTGAAAGGAGTAAGAAAGGCGAATATAAAAGGCTACATGAAAATAAAGTTTTTTCAGACTGTACTGAAAAAGAGAGGGTCGCGACTAAGTCTCGGAAATCTTCGGGAGTGGTCTAATGTCTAATTTAAACATAGTTTGAAATAGTTTTTCGTACCTTGCTTAAAAAGACAGACTCACGCGTAAGGTTTTCCGTAATCCAATCGGTTGGTATGAAAGAGAAAAGAGGCGTATGCTTAACAGTAGGTTCTGTTAAATTATGGTTCTCTTGTACCTTTCAGTATTGGTGTTACACTAACGTATTGGAAGCAGCTCGCGCCCGTAGTCCGTACTCTCGTTATTTTACATGTCTCCAGACATGCATGACATACCGCCAGGGCCCTATTTCATAGAACTACAATCCATGGTTTACTATTTGATGTACATTGCAAAGTCGATTAACCCACAGATTAACAAGTAGGAAGACTGCTACGTAATGTACATCAAATAGTAAACTATGAATTGTAGTTGCATGAAACGCGGTCCAGGTGTTCTGGCATGATGTGATATATTATCTTATCATGCTTAATTGGCAAACAAGTTATACTAGACGTCTGCCAACAATATTGGCAATATCTAATATTAGACGTCTGCCAGAGGCCAAGTACGGACTGCCATACGTAAAAATCCGATCTGAATTCAGCTAATATATTTCTGAAAAGAACGCTCTATGTCTATAGTTAAATGTAAAGAATAATAAGCTGTCGATTGTACTGCAGCAAAATATTTTTACTTGAGTGACTCGACGGGCCTTAACTCTATTAATAAGTTAATTAATAGGTGTTTTTGATTACCTATGTGTAATAAACGTATTAATAATAGTATGTATTGCCTGTATGTTTATGTTTATTAGTTTATTATTATTATTATTTATAATAAATGAGATGTATTTACATGAAATTTGACAAAAACGTAAAATATAGTCAGAAATAGCACATAAGCTTCTTTTTGTCCCGGAAAATGCAGATATAGTATATTCAATTCAATTCAATTCAAATATTTTTATTCATTGTAAAAACAGAATGTTTACTTAATGAACGTCAAAGTATTTCATTACAAGTGCGGAAAGCCTGTCATTGCAAAGAGTGACAGTCGGAATAAGTTGCAATGACTGTTCCGCACGTGTCTGAACAACTATTTTTAATACACTTGCGAAAAAATTAAGCAATTTAATAAAGAAAATTTTTGGAAAATAGCGCCAACCGTAAAAGAATATAAGCAGAGATTTTTTTTTTCTTCATCCATTCTGGGTAGACAAAGGGAACTATGCCCATACAGCCAAGTCTTCAGTAGAGTTTTTTTATTGATATGAAATGAAAATGAAATTTAATGGGATGAAATGAAATGAAATGAAACCTAACCTAACTCATTGAATCAAATCATTAACCCCCAGTTTCTCGTACACAAACATGCTGTTAATCTACTGTTAACAGCTGTCAATTGACCAAAGTGCATACAAAAAAAAACCACTGACAGCTGTTGACAGTAGATTAACAGCTTGTTAGTGTACGAGAAACCGGGGGTTAATCTGATATTGAAACAAATTAGTAGCTTCTTTTTAGAAATATTTGCATGAATCATAAAAACTTCTATGAATTTTTTTTAGTAAAACCATCGTGGTTGATTTTTTTTCTTTTTAATAGACATTATTTTGACAGTTGGGAAAGAGAACGCACGAGTTCGGAAAAGGTCAAGAAAAAGCTCGAGTATGTAATATCCCACATCCCGAACGCTATACGTCCCTGCAATACGTCAACTGTATTAAAAATACTTTTTACTCGAAAGAAGTCAATGGCAAGAGCTGGTAATATATATAACGGAGTAGGCCCTCGATGATTTCAGATGCATTTTATTTTCTCTCGGCGGAAGTAGGTCATCATTGGTAATGAAAAGTTTCTATACAAGTCAAATTACAGTAGATCGGTGAAATGTTGCTGTTGGCTATAATAAGAAAATTAGATCATTATGGTCAGACTTTTATTTCATTTATGGTTTACGGAACACGAATTGAAAATAAATCCATAGAACAAATTGGTGCTCAGACCCGGTTTTTGATCGAACATCAGAAGACAAGACTCAAGGTTTTTCAATGAGCGATATCCAGTAGTAGGACATAAATAGACTATAAAAAAAAATTGGGCACAAAGTTTGTTACATTAGATTGGAGAGAAAATGAATAGTACATTGTACACCGAGGGAAGAAAACGATCTTTTTCTGTTCGAGAATATGTTTAAGCCCGAGCGCGTTGGGATTAAAGGAAATTCGAGAACAGAAATATAACTTTCTTCCAAGTGATACAGGTGTAGTATTAGTGCTTTATACTACACCTGCGAGGAAAATATAATTATAAAAAAAAATTAAAAGCGTAGTGTTAAATTATCAATTTAGTAAAAAACTAATTTAACAAAATAAAAGTAATTGCCGTGCTTGTCATTTTTTTGTAGTGCAGAAAAAGATTGCCGTCCTCCTTTAATTGAAAATCGAGTAAAAAAAAAGTTCTCACCTCTTTTTTATAGTTATTTGACATAAAACCTTTTTGAGATTTGTCGTTTGTATTTTTTTACGTTCGCTGCTAAAAAACAAAAGAACGCTAGCAGGGCAGGAATGGATTTTCATACAATATTCCTGCCCTGCTACGGAGGGCAGGAATGAATTTCCATGTAACTTTTCCCGCCGCACATTTATAAGGGAGAAATGATAAACTTTGTAACCCATTTATGAATGAGCAATGAGATACTTTCTGAGTGGATGTGGTATAAATGAAATAAATTAACTTGTTTGGACACGGTACTGACACCGGAGTTTAAAGATCAACATTTATGTAATGAAGTGTAGTAATTATTTTTGGTTTTGTTTTATAATTGTGGCGTGTGTACTGTTTTTATATTTCGGCAGCAAACTTTTGACTTTATTTTCAATTCAATTTTGCTTTATAGATTGATACTATCTTTAATTCTCAGGTCTCCATTCAGATAGTATTTCTGTCAGTAACGGTTAGATAATCCCAGCGCACTGTCAACCTTGAGAATCAAACAAGACCAAAACCAAACCGATGTCTGAGCAACTGAATGGCCCTGCAGGGTGCAATAAACTAATCTCCGATCGGCGTTCCAGCTCCCTCCAGGGTCACCTATACTTTAGATGACACTACAACTCCACAGTCCTGTTAGTAACAGACCATAAATCCCGCCCCTGCCGATGTGGCGTCCAATAAATAATGCTAGCTGGTGATAAGCCCTACGGAGCACAAAGTTGAAAGGTGATAGGGGATCTTGAGAGACTGTACCGCCGTTTAATAAATAGAACAGAAATACGGAGTAGGATTGCAGGTTGTGGTTTGTATATTCGCCAACTGATGTACCACATTTTTGCATTTTTGATGCTAAGTTACTAGTAGAGAAACCAGGTAGAGATTATGCACTTAAAGGTCTACGTGTTGATTTTCTGTGTTTGGTCTAGTGGCAATAGATTATCTATAAAATCTAAGCACCGTCCGTCACTCAATATTTGTTAATGACATCAAAAGTATTTAAAATTAAAAATTGCATGTCACAGTGTTCGTTATCGAACTCCTCCGAAACAGCTTCACCGATTTTTATGAATTTTTTTGTCTATATTTGGTAGATCTGAGAATAGGTCGTAGGCTAATTAATACAGCAAAATAACGTTTGCGGAGTCAGCTAGAAGTTATTGGATCGGACGGATCTTTTAATTTTAAGGTAATCACATTTTACCTAATATATAATAGTGATTAGCCCCGTTTAATATATAACTATGAATGACATCAAATTTCGTCGTTAGATTTAATATCTCCTTTCAAAATACAGAGTCATCAGAGACATTCTACAATTTTACTTTTGGGACAACCTTGTTATTTCCTATGTTCGTCAACAAAATAGGATATCGAATTTACAAATTGTTACAATAAATTTCCAAGCACTGAAAAATTATACTAAACATTTAAAATGATTCTCACAATCTCGCATCACACCCTATTGTACCTTCTGGTTGAATTAGAACCTGTGGTAACGCAGCGGGCGAAATGTCGCAGGCTGGGAAGACAATGTGAGATGATATATAGAGATCAGCTGAAGACAAGAACACCGTTGGAATTCTCTCTTCAGATGGAATGGCCGAAATGTTTACTGAAAGATTTATGGCGGTGTTTGCACGTTGTCTCCAAGTAGGAACGCAAACAGTGTGTTAGAACACTCTCGAAAATATTTTTGTCGGCCAGTCCTGTTGTTAATTTCTCTACAATCATTACATTTCTCTATTTACCTCATATTTTTATCACGACATAGTAGTAAATGAAACGGAATCCTTACCATGACATTTAACTATCAGTAACAAAAACCCTACAAGTATTGCGTCCTACAAATTCACGCTCAGATACGGGACCCATCTGTTCAGTTAACAGACCCAACGATTAATCTTTACCAATGGAATGAGAGCAAAATGTACAGCAAAATAAATTACTCTGTGATTTCTTTAATCAGTGCGTTCCCAATATTGCAGGTGACGATAACGTTGTTTAGATCATATTGCAATGGTAGCATGAGTGGTAGAAATCTCTTCAATTGGCTAGGCACTATTGGAAAGCGGTCCGTTTTTGGCGCTATTTACACATCTATAGGGTTTTAATATTACTGATCATAGTTATACTGACAAGTTTCTGCCTAACGCCACTATCACAGCTATGCAATAGCATAGCCATTCTTTGTCACATTTAAAAACGTTCTCTCGAAATAGACTTACTTGTAGGGGGCCTCCCACGATCGAGTATTGGAATCCGTATGTAGAGCAACAATCACACGACAAGTTCCCAAATTAGGGTAATCGTATCACTTTTTGCAGGTACTTTATTAACTAGGCAAGGTTAATACTTATATGGGGAGCACCAAGACGGGGGGCAAACGTATATGTACCACCCCCTGTGAGAAAAAAACGCACGGTCTCTGAGAAACTTGCTTCTAGGCGACCAGCATGGCAAAAGTGAGAGATGTGGACAAATTTACATTAACAGCTTAAACAGAGATGCAACTTTTTCAAACTTCAAATAAAATTTCAATTTCATACGAAACAAGTACGTTTTATAGATTTGTTGTGATTAAGAGGGCTTTGCGTCGTCATGAACTAATTTGGTAGAGCAGAGCAAGACATTTTACTACTGGCTTAACTTTACTGTACAATGAACTGGAGGGGAAGAACTATCGAATAGGGAAGACTATCAAAGAGGTGTAAGGTCTAATGTGTGTGAAAATGTTGCGCCCTTGTCGACTGAACGATTATGTACAGTTACCGTACATTGTTAACTTTCAAATTCAAAAATAAATTTATACTATGATAACATAAAATATTTAAGAACGTTTAAACCTGTACAAAGGCACAGATGGAATTTGCAATCAAGCAACTCGTGTAACCCATTTACAACGTTGTCTCATCTATAACGAATGTTGCCGTAAAAAAACATTTTTTAAGCAGAATAGACGTTCAATAAAACCTCTTTGCATTTACAAAAAAACTGGCCACAGAGTTAACAAGCTAAAGAAACATAATTTTATTCAACGTAAGAACACTAACTAGAAAGCCCTCCGACCGAAATGGGAAGTACGACCAACGCGGATGCTCTTGCGCACAGATGGTCGAGGATTTATCACATCGACGCGGGCAATAAATATCGCGGCGCGCGCGGCGGCGGAAAGGTCAGGCGAACGGGACGGAGGCGGCGCAGGCGCTGTTGATGCGCTGAGCTTGGAAACCAGAGGAAAGAAACTGGCAAAGTGGGTAGGTGGAAGTGCAAAAGATCTATAAATACCTACGAGTTAGCCGAAAGGGATCATCGAGAGCAAAGTAATTTATGTAAATTACATTGGCAATTCCGTTCACAGGTACTTTTTTACAATTTAATATGTTGATAAAGTAGTACCTTCTCGATTAGATAATTTATCTACACAATTAATACAGTGGATAATAGCCAAATAAAAATTGTTCGCGTAATATTTGCGTTGCGTTAGAGTTGAACTCATGAAGATTAAGTGGTAAAGATTTTTTAAATATCATCAAAGTCTATCAATTGATAATGGGGGTTGAAATATCTTGCAATAATGGATAATCTATAAATACAAATAACCTGACATTATTAGTTCCCGAAGTTTAACGATTTCTATCAACGACAAAAGGTAAATTAAATTTCCCAAAATTAGTATACCCACCTCTTATCATTTTGCTTGGCGGTCCTCTCGACAATGTTGTTATCTTTATCCATCTATTTTCATGTGTCCTAGTAATGCATCTTGCCCACTTCCACTTTAGTTTCGGTGCGTGTTCAATACGTCCATGATTTTCGTTGTGTCCTTTTATGGCAACAATAAACAATCAATCAATTACTCGTCCTATACTCGTCCACTGCTGAACATAGGCCTCCCCCGAGGCACGCCACTTCCTTACGTCCTCGGCCGACTTATCCAGCCACTGCCAGCACTGCCTCAGATTGTTGGACCAGCGAGCTGTTGGGCCCTGCGCTGCGTTTGCCAGACAATACCAATAAACAATACCGGCTAGTAAACAAAGCTCGGCGTCGGAGCGGAGTACGGAGCCAAAACGGGCGCAGCGTAGCGGGCGCTTTCCCAAGGCCGATGCTGCGCCGATACCGGAGCGCCCGCGGCCTCGCTTGCGACTCCGTAGAATAAGCGCGGCAGAATAACCCACCCCCAGTTTCAACAGCTGTCAGCTGCCCAAAGTGAAGACACAACTGATAGCTGTTAACATTAGATTAACCTAATGTTAGTGTACGAAAAACGAAAAATGGAAAAGTGAAATTCGGAAAATCATATCGTACATAACATAATGATGTGAATTTGTGATAAATAACAGTTTACTTGTCGCTTTGACTTTAAAATCATGATAAAGCCATGTATAAATTTACGATGTGGCAGTTAATCTTTGCTGCCGACGAAATTCAGGATTAACAAGATTTTTATTATTACAAAAACATGATTTTTTCCCATTTATTGAGACGCTGTAAAATATTGAACATTTTTGTTTTTTTGAAATTTTATGTGGGATTTTAGTAGATTACAATTAAAATGGTACAAATATACAAGTTCGCATAAATCCACAAGAACTGGTTGGGGCTGGAGCGGGAATATTCGTAAATATTGTAAAGTTCATGTTTGTGTTCAAGTTCGCAAACAAAAAGTAATTTTGTTGTTAGTAAACTAGCTACCTCGTCTCGACCAATTCGTATTTCTTAATTTCATTAAATTACATTTCCTACTTTTATTATCGCAAAATTGCGGCTTTATTAAAATTGGTTCTGACTTTGGCGTTAGTCAACAAATGTAGTTTCGACTATGGGGCCAAATCGTTGCCATGATCAAGCCCTGAGTGTACTTCATTAAATCATGTTGTATTAATAAGCGCAAATAGTTAGACAGAGAGCACATAGCGTAAGTAGGTTCCAGTGATATCAGAGCCACTCTTCTGATAATTCTACTTAGTTTGTCCCTACAAGTACAATGCTATGCGCTCTCTTTAAATACCAAACAGGTTGAAGTTGATTGCTTTAATAGAGAATTATTGTCGAGATCCGATCCGAAGCTTGAGCGAAAGTTTTGCCTGTAAAAGGCTTTCGGGAGGGCCTTGCAAGGTCTTCTCTGAGAGACAGTTTCCCTACGTACTTTCACTAAAGGAAATCTCTGCCTTGGTGGTTACAAGAGTTGTAGCTGAACTATCAGTTTAGATTTTTTATAGGTTTTAAATGGCATGGACGAGACAAAGTTCTTAGGAACCGTAACTTGTGTGTATTTTCCATTTGTTGTTATTAGATGCCAGGTAGCAAACCTGGCATCTTATAAACGATAAAAGCTTGAAATATGTTTCTTAACTACAGTTGTAATTTGGAAAAAAACTCTGGGTATTCCAGAAAGGTCCAGTAAAAGTTAATGGAGTTTTAGTTATGTCAATAAAAACAAGTAATTAATGTTTATATAACACAAGAGGTTTTTTAGGATCGTGTTGAGTGGCAAACCCTTGTCTCTGCCTGCCCCTTCGGGATAGAGTGTGAGTTAATATAATATATTGTGAATAAACCACATCTTAAAATGGTGTCAGCGTTTCATACAAGATGTATGATATATGAAAACATGATATATGAATATATGAAACAGATATTATATTTTTTAAGTTTCAGCGTTGGTCCCATTCTAAAAGTTGTTTATATTTTATAAGTATAATCCCCATTATTTCTATCGGACCGTTTCTTATTAAAATACTCCCATATAACGCAACTGACCTGGATCCAAACTAGGATACCCCGTACTATGGTAAACAGGCAAGGCCATCACAAACATGGAAATACATCCAGACTAAGGCCAACCGTACAAACCAAATACGACGGCCTCCAGTGGGATCGAAGCCACGACCTCTGTTTTGGTTAAAAAGAGTCATAAATTAAATTATATTATTATAAATTAAATTAAAAAGAGTAAAAAGCTCAGAAAAATCTGAGCAAGTTATTCTATGCAGGCCCATTACAAGTAAAAAACTAGAATCATTTAAATTACATCTTCAAAGTAGCTTAACTGCTCATAAAGGTAAAACCCTAAATGCTAACGCCCATTACGAAGACTTCTTTAGAGTCGTTTCAGTTAATTTTGAAAATGTTTTTAAATTAAGAGAATTACCTAGCAATGAAAATAAAGTAGGGTTTAATGAATGGGCCACTGCGGGCATCCGAAAAAGTAGAAACACACTGTATGCATTGTATGAGAAAAAAACATACACATATGACCACAGTTTTATAGAGTATGTTAAACTATATTCTAAATTATTCAGGGCCGTCTGCCACAAAGCTAAATGCGAACATATAAAGAAACAAATCCTCCAGTCTTCAAATAAATCTAAAACAATCTGGACTATTATAAATAGGGAAACTGGTAAAGCCAAATCAGGGGATCGCGAATTTTCTCTAAAGATAGATGATAAAGTAATAACATCAAATGAGGACATTGCTGCGGCCTTTGAACAATTCTTTACAAATGTTCCAATTGAAACTACGGCTCCTTTAGACTCGTCTCCTGATCTTGCTGCAAGTTTATTAAAAGACAATGTCCCCTCGTGCGATTACGAGTTTTCGTTCGACTTCATTAATCCCCATAGCGTAATTAAAGCGTTTAAACTATTAAATCTTAAAAAAACGGAAGATTTGTGGGGAATGTCGGTAATCATAGTTAGTTCAGTAATAGATGTCCTCGCTTCTCATTTAGCAAAAATTTTTAACAAATGTGTAGGTGAGGGTACATTCCCTGACCTAATGAAATACAGTAGGCTCGTTCCGTTGTTTAAAAGTGGCGATAGACACGATCCCACAAATTTCAGACCAGTCTCGATCCTACCCGTATTGAGCAAAATATTCGAAAAGATTGTTTTAGTTCAACTACTTACGCACTTTAATAATTATCAACTTCTCCATAACCAGCAGTTCGGCTTCACGCAGGGACGGTCGACGACGGACGCTGGTGTCTTGCTAGTTAAACATAATTATAGTGCATGGGAGGATCGTAGGGATGCTATAGGTGTTTTTTGTGACTTGTCAAAGGCATTTGATTGCGTGGACCACGAGACACTTTTGCTAAAACTAGAGCATTACGGAGTAAAGGGGAAAGGTTTACAACTGATGAGATCTTATCTAAAAGGAAGGGTTCAAAAAGCGGACATAAATCGTATAAAATCCACAGGTTCACAAATAAAAATGGGAGTACCACAGGGATCAATTTTGGGGCCGTTACTTTTCCTTGTATACGTAAATGATTTGCCGTTTATGGTACAAAACATGTCCGAGATAGTATTATTTGCAGATGACACGTCACTTATTTTTAAAATTAAGAGACAAGAAAATAATCTTGACGATGCAAATGATGCTCTCTCGCGTTTGTTGGATTGGTTCACGGCAAATAATCTGCTTCTAAATTCCAAAAAGACTAAATGTATAAAGTTTACCTTACCAAAAGTAAGATTAGTTGAAAACAACATTGTACTCGGAAAAGAAAAACTAGAATCTGTAGAAGATACCGTTTTTCTAGGCATCACAATCGATTCAAAATTGCAATGGGGTCCTCATATTGTAAAACTAGCACACAGGCTTAGTTCTGCAGCATATGCAGTCAAAAGAATTAGAGAGCTCACTGACGTTGCAACTGCTAGGCTTGTTTATTTTAGTTACTTCCATAGTATTATGTCCTACGGCATACTACTGTGGGGTCGGGCAGCAGACATTGAGACGATCTTCATCTTACAGAAGAGAGCCATCCGATTTATTTACAAGTTAGGTAGTAGGGATTCGCTAAGAGATTTCTTCAAAGAAACCAACATCTTAACAGTTGCATGTCAATACATTTATGAAAATATTATGTACGTTAGAAAAAATATCAAAGACTTCGAAAATGTTGGTGGCCACCATAATGTTAATACTAGAAATAAACATAAATTGTCATTTCCACTATTTAGACTTGCAAAAGTTAACACATCCTTTATGGGGCACTGTATAAGGTTCTACAACAAAATTCCTCAAGATATATAAGAGTTACCCCCAACGCGATTTAAAAAATGTGTTAAGCACATTCTGTGCAAAAATGCTTACTATAACATCAAGGATTATTTAGAAGACAAAGATGTTTGGCATTAAACAGTAGATTAATATTATTTAAAGGACGATTGTGACTAGTGTTCAACACATTCATGACTAATATTTTAAGTTGAAAACTCTGTTAATTAAGCTAAAACGTGTTTTGAAAAGAATAAATGTGGAGTTTCTTTGTTAGCTTCTTCTCCACATAATCCATTAATTGTGAAACTAACAACTTTGACGTTCATTAAATAAACATTCTGTTTTTACAATGAATAAAAATATTTGAATTGAAATTGAATTGAATTAGCCGCTAGACCACCGAGGCAGTCAAATTGTTTGTATTGATGAGCACGATTATCTTCTTAAGTTCTACTCGACCTTTTTACAACACCCCGTATAGGTCTTAAAGATCATAAAGAAAGTTATACAACGTACAATTAATTTTATCTACCTATCTATCTATAGTCTTTGTCTACGATCGATAGAAGTGAAAGTGGAACAATCAATACTAATTTCAGAACACTCGTTTGAGTCAATGTCTTATCTCCTGTGTAGTTTTTATTGCGCTGCTAATTATTTTAATTAGTGTGCCGATTAAAGTTCCTAATCGTAACGGATTAATTGGCTGTGAGCAATTTATTAGTACGTATGTACTTTGGGTTGACTAATTCAAGATGCGTTAATTTTGCTTAAGAGTTAAAATACAGGAGTGGAAGGACCTGTAAGGTACGTCCCAGAAGGACAATCGTCGACCAAATAGGGGATGTGTTAGCGACGGGTAAGATAAAGAATACCCTGAATGTTGAGGAAGCGAAATGAGGAAGCGAAATCGTGGAAAGTGGCAAAGTCTGATCTGCTTACTCCTACGGAATACAGGCGTAAGTTTCATCATCATCAGCCGTTTGACGCCGACTGCAGGACATAGGCCTCCCTCATGGTTTTCATAACCATGAGGGGTTTTGCCATAATCGCCACGCTTGGCAGGCGGGTTGGCGATCGCAGTTTGTAGTTGGAATCTCAGGAAGACGCTGCTGCCCTTCTCCTGGTAATTTATTTTCTTAGTCGCCTTCTACGACATCCACGGGAGGAAATGGAGTGACGCTATTCTTAATCCGGCGCCACACGGAATGCCACACGCCACACGCCAGGCGTAAGTTTATGATGTATGTATGTTAAAGAAAAAGGGTTCTATCAATGTTTACTTTGTTCCAGACAACGGTAACCTAGATGGAAACAAGCAATCCTTGAAAAATTGTCAAAGACAAGAAAGATAAAATCAATAAGTAGTCTATAGGGTTGCCTCTAAAATGTGCAATTCCTGGAACACGTAAATTCAACTTTTGAAGTTTGTGATACCATAATCAGATTTAACTACAATTCAATTGATTTATCGCATTATTCACAAAAGGACTCAACCTGGTTGGAAGCGTGAAAGAAATATTGTGGTAATTTTAATATTGAATAGAACGGTGATTTAGGTCAACTGAAAAGTATTCCCATAGGTACAGTGCTAGACTGCAAAAGCAAAGAGGGGTTAATTTATGCAGAAAACGCTGCAGATATTTAAAGTTGAAGCTCTTTAAACAGTTTACCGCCGAAGAATAACTTTTAAAACCGAAAGAATTTCTCACTTGTTAAAATCGTTTCCCTTGTAGAATTTTATGTTTAAAACTGACTAAGTTAAGTTTGAAACCAGTGACATTTCAGCGAAAAAATTTGTTTATCAATTGATCAGAGGCCTGTCGGAAATACCTATCATCGTGCGGCGTGAAAGTACGATGTTGAAGCAAGATAAACTGTTGCTGGATAATTGCAAACATGCCTGCATATCGAAACAGCTGAATAGTTCGCCAAGTTCAATGTACATTTTATTGGCCATAAAGCTCTACCTTGCCAGTACATACGAACAACAAATATGAAGACTTTCAGAACTGTTGTAATAATTATATTCTTTTTGTTGCAATAACCCGTGCTGAGGACAATTTTAAAAACCTATTTAAAGGCTAAAATTAAGAGGCTCGAAATTTCGCTGATGCCTGCACTAGCCCATTAGCTCAGTTGGAAGAGCGCTGGCACGGTTAGCCAAAGGTCGCGGGTTTAAGACCCGGCATGGGTGGAATTTTTAGCATCTAAATAGGTTTTTAAAACTGTTGTAATGGAGGCTACCTTAATTTACGTCGTAGGTACTTAATAATAGCAAAATGTCAGTCACAGAATATGAATGAATTGTTGAAGTAAGTACAACGTTTCAAGATAGATGCAGCTAGCCATCGTGATAAATGCAGAATATTTTTCGATTTCTTAAGTCAGTCGCAGCGATTTGTTAAGATTCACGCCAACACAGTCTATTTGTTCAAAGGAATGAATTATCCAATTTGAAAAAGTTGTTGCAATTTATAATCTCTCTGCGGTCGTCGCGTGAACCGCTCCGAGCGTTTATTTTTGCCTAGAGATGTCCTGTGATAAAACAGTGTGAAAGACAAAAAGTCTTCGGCTCTATCTGAAGGGAAACATCCACGCTCCTCCGCCGACTCAGCCAGTTATTTACTGCCGTACGTTTTTCCACTTAATTGCCATCGTCTCGGGATGTATCGCAACAAACAGTTGCGTGAGTCATAGCCTCCGTTTGTCGGACGGACCAGGAGCCCGCCTGTCTTCCACACCTATTTGATGCAATTTATAAATCACATCTAATTAAAGCATGCCTTTATTTTCGCGCTAATACAAAGTAGTGGCGTAGATAGCTGATAGTCGCGGGCGCAGTGGATCTTAATTCAAGGGGCTGTCGCGGAGAGGCGGCGACTAAGTGGAATGTCGTGTCGTCTCCCACTGTGCTGTGCATTTGCCGCTTCAATCATTGCTTTTATTTCGCAACGTGGATAAGTATAGCACGTTCAATTAAATCAACGTCGCGCGTAACCCGAGATAAGTGTTTGAATTGCAAATAAATCATAGTAGGCAACAAACTTGCTGGTTTCCCGTGACAGTAGAGAGCCTGTTCTGTCATCTGCGGCTGCGCAAACAGATATGAACTTTATACGACAGGCCCGTTAGACGAGCTCGCTGCCGCCGCGACGTATCTGGTTGCACATGTCTAGGTATCTTCTCGAGACGCTTGTTAACCACAAGTATTTGCAAACCAACAATTCACCTAACTGAACCTCATTCCCGTATGCCTGAAGGTAAACAAATGCACCAACTTGTTCAATTGGATTAAAGTTTTGGTGCGTTTTATCTACACTACAATGACAAAACAAAACAATCTTAAAATTCATTATGTTAATGCCGTATATCTGAGCTCGATGGTGAATTAGGCACCGGTAAAAATGAAGATGATGGCTCTAGCACCTTCACGTAGCTAAGCCAACTCATTTCATAAGCATTACTTAATGAATAGCAACTCATAAACCCATTCTGATTAAACTTCCCGTTTCTGAATCTTGCATTTTACATTTAGTCCTTTGCATTACGAATCTTTACGCCACGCGCCGTATAGAATACATCTACAATACACTTTGGTGTCCTAATGCAGAGAATATTCTGGAGAATAGGTTTATCCTTCTTATGGTGCCATCGCCAATGTTCTACCGGAGTTTGGCTATCATTGTGACCACTTTGGCCAGTGATATTGCGGCGCGGGACAAGTATTTTAAGGTAGGTATAGGTTTAGCAACAAAAACTAATTTCAGCTTTCATAAAAACCAACAACACTGTGTTTGCCTGAGTGACGTTTACTCCTATGCACATCTATACCTTCTCCGCGTATTCTAGTGGCAGCGGAAGTAATGTAAACTTGGCTATAGGTAGATGTAGATGGCCTTGTTAGTGCGGCTTGAAAGCACACCCATGACTACTCATGAGGTAAAGAGGTCGCGATATAGTATGCCATCGTGTGTTGGTGGAATATGGCACTACGCATATCGTATGTACAGATGACGACGCTACTATAATATCTCATATCAATACAATATGAGCGTGTATACATAAGCAGCCTCTATACTGTCCCACTGTAGGGCATAGGCCTTCTCTCAGGGAGAGAGTATGGGCTTAATACCTACGCGTGCCCACCGCGGATTGTCGATTTTATGCCCTGAGGTATGTGAATAGCTCAGACAACTCAGGTTTCCTCACGATGTTTTCCTTCAACGTTAGCGAATGGTACCTACCTATTGCTACTATAACTTCACAAATGTATTTAACTCAGAAAAGATAGACAAATTCATAGGTACATGCCCGCACTGGGAATCGAACCTGGCTCTCTCGCTTCCGAGTCCAATGTTCTACCCACCACCTACCACCGTTCTGCGTGTACATTAGTAAGTATCTATTTATAGCTTTATTTACCATAAATTATGCGTTAATTTCGGTAGGTAAAAGTTAAATACATATAGGTGATGAAATGAGTAATTTCATTTTTTTGTTGAGCTTAATTTGTCATTATGGAAATTTTAATGTCTTTAGGCTGGCTTGAATTGAAATAAGTCCGCCTTTGTGCATCTGCACTTGCCCCTTTATTTAAGTTTTACTTTTAAAATGTTTGTGCAATAAAGCGTAACAAACAAATATCTACCTTACGTGATTGTATTTCAAAATCGGCACCGTTCTTGCTGCACAGATAAGGTCAGTCCTTGAATACCTACCATATAGGAATTTTGGATAACATTCGTTGCAGTTGAAACTGGGACCGGTTTATTATGTTGCAGTCACAAAACGCCCTGGATAACGCGTGCCTCTTACTTTGCCCCCAAGCCTACCAACATACGTATAGGTGGTTAGTACGCAACCACCAAAGGTCAACAAAGAGTTGAAATCCTTCTAGAGATCGACATCTGGTTTTTGCTTGCACTTACGTTTACTGAAAAAAACAAGGCAGGTGATTTAGTTACAGATAGGTATGCGTGTGAAAGTAAAATCAAGGCGCACAGAGTGCGCCAGGCCAAGTTCTCGGCCGGCCCCCGCTCTGCATATATTTAAACGAACAAGTTCGAGCACTTTTCGACCCCCTCTATCTTCGAAGCCAGTTAATGTCACAAGACTGAAATTTTTCACCGCGGTTAAGGTTACCAAATTAAAGCATGCATCCAGCTGATATAGTTTATAAGATGTGGGGGTCCCAATATTGCAATTTTCGGCACTTACTGACTCACTCACTGATAGATCATCAAAAGTCTAGGGTACTTCTAATTGAGCTAGAGCTATTAAAATTTGAGATATAAACAGTGCTTAATGAGTAGGTAGCGGGAAAAAATATCAAAAATATACAGGATGACCGACTTATACAGAGTCGTGATTTACTACTTAAGGGGAACTACTTAATCCGTTGTAGGTAGAAGTTTGTTAGAAAACCTCTCCTAATTATTAAAGTTATGTTTATTTCCATTTAAAGATTTAAAAAAAACTTGTACTGTTAACAATAAAAAATCAAAATTTCACTTTTTACTTTCATAACGGTAATTGAATTTATAAATATATATAATTAAGCACTTCATTAGACATATTGAAACCAAGACAAAAATCTAAAATAGTTGAAAATATACAGAGTGAGCCGGTTATACAAGGTAATACTTGGCAAGTTTTAAAAAACTTGCAAAAGTACCGAAACGTCGGCAAATTGTAAAGTAAAAATAAACGAGTAAATAATATCCATGCAAATTCAGTTTTTATTAAGTTTTAAAAAATATTTCACATCCTCTAACAACTTGCCAAGTACTTATGATGTGTAAATATAAAATTTACACACGTTTTTTCCATGTCTATCAAAACACTGTAGATTCCGTGAAGACAAGGAACTTGGCAAGTACTTACACATCATATATTTTTGGGACGAGAAGTTGGCCAGTTTTTTACATTTATGTGTTGCTGGAATTAACTTTTTCGCCAGACACCAGCCTGGTTTTTTTTTTTTTTTTTTTTTTAGCCCTAAAAAGGGCACCCTCCGGAGGACACGGGGGAGGGAGGTGGTGAATGCTCATGCATAACAGCACGGACCCGGCCGTGCTGCCAATGTGGGACTCACAGGAAGTGCGCCTACCCACTAAACACCACCTGGGGGCTGGTTTGGTCCTAAGGACCCCTAAACCTATATCATGAGCGACCCACCTCGAAGCCGAGGAGGGCGCGCAGCGGCGCTCCTTAAGGGAGCGTCCGCTTGGGACTGCTCGTCACATCGTGACCGCGGCTAGGAGGGAGAGGTGGGGACGCCGGTGGGGACACCGGCGGAGGCGGGAGCGGGGGCTACTTCTGACTGGGACTGGGCCTCTAGTAGGCGGTCCAGGTCAGATGAGAGTTTATCGGGGGGGTCGACGAGGGCGTTCCTGGGCCTGCGCACCAGGTAACGGGGGTTCGTCGTGGGGGGAGTGTAGTCCGCTGCTTGGCGGATAAGGGGGTTGGGGTGCACTTCGGCCGTGCTAAAGAAAGTCTCTGAAAGAGATTTAATAAATTGTTGTATGGTTGGAATCTCCATATCCCGATGGAGGTCGGCATTTCTGACACACCAGTGGGCGTTCAGAGCTCTACGAATGAAAAGATTTTGAACTTTCTGAAGTTCGTACAGGGCTTTGGGGGACGCGTGGGCGAAGACGAGTGCCGCGTAAGTCAGCACGGGGCGAATGCAAACCTTATAGAGTGTTCGCTTGTTCCTAGGGGACATCCTACTGTGTCGTCCTATCATGGAGGATAGGCGGCCTAGGTAAAAACGGGCGGTCCGGGTCACCTTCCGGATGTGAGGCCTAAATGTCAGTCTGCTGTCCAGGGTGACACCTAGGTATTTGGCGGTGGAACGCCAGGGGACTGCGGTACCTAACATACGGATAGGTCGGTCGGAGAGACCGCGGCGGACCTTATGGTCGAAACGGATCGCGGTGCTCTTTTCCGGGTTGACCTCGATTCGCCAGAGCCTGAACCAGGCACCTAGCTCATCGACCGCGGATTGGAGCCTATTAAGGATGACTGACATTTTCCGACTCTTGCAGTAGAGTGCGGTGTCGTCAGCGAAAAGTGACAGTTGGACCCCATTGCGGGGGATGGGGATGTCATTTGTGTACGAAATGTACAGGAGGGGGGAGAGCACGGAGCCTTGCGGGACCCCGGCTCTGAGGGGGCGGAGGGAAGAGAGAATGCCCTCGTGTCTATAGCGGAAGGAGCGGTCCTTCAGAAAGGAAGCTAAGATGCGGACAAGTCGGTCGGGGAGACCCAGCTCATACAACTTAAAAATTAGCCCTGCGTGCCAGACCTTATCGAAGGCCTTGGCGACATCGAATAAGACGGCTACCGTCTTTTCACGTCTGGGGAAAAACCCGCCTAGAATATACTCTACTATGCGGTGGACTTGTTGGGGGCAAGAGTGAATTGCCCGAAAACCAAATTGGTGGGGGATGATGAGGGGGGGCCCCTCTGAGGGGAAGAGGTGATTCCTCATACGAGTGAGGATGACTCTCTCGAAGAGTTTGCCCATGGCCTTGAGGAGGCTGATGGGGCGATGGCTAGAGGGGAGGTTGAGGGGCTTTCCCGGCTTTGGGATGCCTATGACCGTCGCCTCTTTCCACGCGGGTGGGAAGTGGCAGTGGTCAAAACAGGCATTGAAAATGACTGCTAACAGGGTTAGCACCTGGGTGGGGAACATCTTGAGCGCTAGGTTGGCAATACCATCCGCTCCTGGGGCCTTTTTACGTTTCAGTCTTTTGATGAAAGACTGAATTTCGTCTGGGGAAACCGCAATGGGATTTTCGTCGGTTGGAAGAGGGAGGGAGGTCTTTTTACGGACCTCCTCCTCGACCATACCGACGTGAGTTGGGTCGCACTGCTGAGTGCTGGGCGAGCATTGGGACTCAATGCTGTCGGCGAAACACTCGGCCTTCTCAACGTCCTCGAAGGCTGTAGAGCCATCGGGGCGGGCCATGGGTGGTGTGTGAGTGATCGCGTCTGCCCGGAGGGCCCTGGCTACTCTATAGTAAGCCTGGTGGGAGGGGGAGATGGTCTCCATGAGATCGCCCCATTGGGCGTTGTTAAACTCAGAGAGACGGGACCTGACTTGCCGCTGGAGATCGTTCGCGCGTTTCCTGTAGGCAGGAGTTGGGTAGAGGGAGGCCCTCCGGAGGGCGGCTCTTTTGGCCCTAATCAGGTTTTTGATAGCGAGAGGCAGTTTCCGGTCGTGGACCGGTACTACACGCTCGCCCTCACGAATTGCTGATTGGACCAAAAGGGTGAGGGACTCTACGGCGCTATCTATTTTGTCTGTCGTGTCGAAGTGGCCAGGGGGGAGCGCATAAGGCGAGTCGGGGGCTTCAAAGTTGGTGACTAAGGAGCTTCTGACACTGTCCCAATTGGTGATGGTTTTGGTGGAGAGTGTGGAGGGTGACGGTGGGGGGCCTAGCTGAAGGGACACCGGTCGGTGGTCGGAACCTAGGTCGTCGAGAGTCTCGATCGCCCTGAGGTTGAGATTGACACCCCTTACTAGAGCAAAGTCTAGTACGTCGGGGGCGTGGTCTATGATATCGGGGTAATGAGTGGGGGAGTAGGGACATAAGACGTCCAATTCTAACGCCTCGGTTATGCCGAGGAGGGCAGTACCGGCGGGGTTCGTCTGTAGGCAGGTCCAATCCGTATGTTTGGAGTTAAAATCCCCGAACATAACGGTGTGGGCGCCTAGAGCGAGGATGGCTTCGAAATCACTCCTTAGGGGTAGTGTTCCGCTGGGTATGTAAATAGAGGCTATGACTAGGGACGGATGACCCGTCAGAGCTAATCTACAGATGGTAGCCTCCATGTTAGTGAGGGCTGGAGTGGGGACGGGGGAGCAATGGAGGGACTTCCTAAAGTAAATGGCAGTGCCGCCGCCTCTACGGCCGTCGGCTCTGTCGTTCCTAACGAGAGAAAACTTGGGAATACTCAGGCCCTTGGTATGGGGTTTGAGCCAAGTTTCCTGCACTAGCAACAGATCGACTTCGAGTTCTTTGACGAACTCTCTAAGTTCAGGTACGTTGCTGCGGAGGCCGCGAGCATTGTACGAGATGAGCGAGACACTCCTAGGCTTGATGCGACCCGCGCTGACGGGAGACTGGGTGGTCTGAGGGACCGGGGGGCGCGACATTATCTCACTTATATAAGGGAGAGCAGATGGCTGTGTTCGGCCACAGCCATCAGACGCGCGGTGGGGGAGGTTGCGGCGCGCAGTTTGCGCGCCAGGACCGATATTTCGGCTAGATTAATGTTGGCGATTGCGGAGCTGACCGTCAAGAGGTCATCCGCGATCTGGGAGTGAGGGGCGCCCGAGGGGGCGGGGCGCGGAGCGGGGGGGAGGGACTGGGTCGGCGCTACAGGCCCGGCTGTAGCGGCGGGGGAGGGGTGGGGGGCCCACGCGGGGGCCTGGGGGGGGTTGGGATTGGTGGTGGTGGGGCGGCCGCGGCGGCCGAGGGAGGGGAAGTTGGACGGGGTGTTAGCCGGCGGTGGGGCTGGTCTCCTTTGAGGAGGGGGCTGGGACGCCTTTGTGGCCTTAGGGGCCTTAGGGGGGGAGGAGCGGGGGGCACGCGGGCACCCCCGGTAGTTGGCCGGATGGCCGGGCTGCTTGCACAGTACGCAAGACGGAGGACCCTCCGACTCGCGAGTGCGCAAGCAGTCCCCGGTGGCGTGAGGCTCTAGGCACTTCACGCACCTAGGGGGGGCGGAGCAGTTGGCGGAAGCGTGGCCATAGAGTTGGCAATGGTGGCATTGGCCAGGGTGGCCGCGCCTGTGGGGCTTCTCAACTTTTATGCAGGAGAGCCCACAGACGGTGAGCTCTCCTGAGAAGATCGTCTTCGCGGAGGGGGTGTTGGTGAGAATCACCAGGGAGAGCGGAAATATTTTACCGCGGGAGCTGTGCATGGGATGCACAGCCTCTACGGGGTGACCTTGTGCAATAAGGTCATCCTTAATGGAAAGTAGGGGGAGTTCGGAGGGAACTCCTCGGAGGACTGCCCGTACCTTGCGTTCCTCGGGGAGCGCGTACGTATGGTACGGGACCTTATTTTGTGTAAGGAGCCTAGTAAGGCTCCTGAAGTTGTCTGTCGTGGGGACCTCAATTTTTATTGAGTCGCCCCAGTTTTGGGCCTTAGTGTACTGGACTTTGTGGTCCAGGCACAGTTTGGACACAGATGTCCAGGCGGATTTATCCCGTAGGAAGACGGGAGGGGGGGACTTTGCCTTTGGAGGCTGCGGTGAGAACCGCTTAATCGGTTTTGCCGGAGGCATTGCGGGGATGTCTAGGGACATGAGGGGGCGGGGGGAAGGGGCGGTCGCCGCGGGGGTTGCGGGGGCTGCGGTGGGACAGGGGGCTGCGGTCACGGGGGACGAGCGGGGGGTAGGCGAGTTGCCTTTGGAGGAAGAAGCTTGCTTCCGCAGAAGCTTCTTCCTAGGGACAAATGTTTTGAATCCGTGGCCTTCATCGGAGGAGATGTCGGCGCACGAGTAAACTGTAGCGGCGGAGTCGGGAGACTCTGAGCCGCGAGAGACGGAGCGTTTCCGTGGGCGCGAGGGGCCAGGGGTGGAGTCGGTCTCCATGGGGGACAAAGGGCCGGAGGGGCCGGGGGAGGCGGGGGCGGGGGACTCAGGAGAGTCCGGGATCGCGGCGGCGGGGGTCGGGGGGCTGCAAAATGCCTGAAAGGCATCGAGGAGCCCGTGCTCCTTTATGAATTGGAACAATTTCTCCGGAGAGAACGCGGGCTGAGCCATAATGGCAGGCGGCACCCCTGCCGGCGGCAGGGGGGCGGGGGGAGCGCGGTTAAATAATACCACAATGGAGATAAGGGGACAGAAACAAAGCAAGTAAAGAAAGTCTAGCGGGGGCTAGACACTTACTCACTCGGAATGCGGCAGGCAGGTGTTCGGGACACTGTAACAAAGAGATAAGGAAAAGTAAGTAACAATTCGATAAGGGCTCGCCGGCTGTACACGGGCGCACTGTGTAAGCGGGCGGGCGGTCCAGTAGCGGAGAGCGAGACGTGTCGCTCTCGACGCTATTGCAAACGAACTGTGACCAGCCTGGTGCGAGCAGGCCGGTTTGGTGATTTTGGTGATTTCGTGCTTGACTTTTGGCTCATGGTGTCTTGGTAAGTTTTGCCCGACTTACAACTTGTTCCAGATAAATTTTGATCATTATTTTTTTAACAAAATTACGTCAGTGTCAGGTCTGTGAGTGTGTTAACCGTGATAAAACAAATTGCGCATTTTTGAACGTTTTGTTTTCTAAGTTATGTACATTTGTAAAATTATAGTAGCAATACCACTCGCTAAATGTGAAGGAAAACATCGTGAGGAAACCTGGGTGTCTGAGCTATTCACATACCTCAGCGCTTGAAATCGCCAATCCGCGGTGGGCACGCGTGGTGATTACTCATACTCTCTCTCTGAGAGAAGGCTTGTGCCCTAAAGTGTGACGCATATAGGCTGCTTATGAACGTTCAGTTTCCAAAGTAAACAGCGTTAAATTACGCTCAGAAATATGTCAATTACAGTTTGTATCTTACAACAAATTTTTGTCTCCTTAGAGTTTATTCTCAGATTCATAATAATTTAAAATATCAGGGTTTACATAATTTCTTGAATTTGTCACTTATGTATGTCAAAATGTCGCAACCTTCAGTAAATTGTGGTTTCACATAGTATAATGCCCATTCTAAATCATCCAAACTACGGCTTTAAGCATTATCTATCAGATAGCGTCACTACAAAGGAATAAACTGTAAAAACACATAAAATAAAAACTAGAACTGGCCAAGTGCGTGTCGGGCCACACAGCGGGTAGGGTTCCGTAGAAGGAGGATTTTTTTAATTGATATTAGGATTCTATTTTACTTGACTATCTGCTTTGTACATCTAACAACCTCATAAAAGTAATTTTCAATGTTTGTACGAAGATTTCCTTTTATAATATGTAGACCTTTCTACATTTAAGTTAGGGATACATTTTTTTATTTACCTTAAAAAAATTGTTTTGTCGCCGTAATTGATATGTATATATGCAAAGTTTCAGCTTTCTGGTATTAATCGTCTCCGAGCCAAGCCGCGGACAGACAGACTGACAGACGGACGGTCATGGCCAAACTGTAAGAATTCCTTGCTGACTACGGAACCCTAAAAAAAGATAAAAAAATAAATTTTGTCAGTGTTTAAGTCTCTTTTTAGTGTCTATTTTGATTCAATAATATATTTGAGTCAAAACTTTGTACAGCTAATAATAAACGCATTCAGTTTAAAAGCCTTATACCAAAAATTGTTGTGAATGACGTACTCAAACTGACTTGTTTAAAAAAATGTGCATTTTTAAATAACCCTGTGTAGCCTAAGTAAGAACCGTAAAACTTTTTGTTGTCGTCTTTTCGTGCCTAATCTTAATTTCGAAATGTTTCGAGAACAGTAGCTTTTTGAGACCAAAACTGGAATCCAGATCTTGTCGGAGGACAGGATTGTGCAAAACACGTCTCAATGTCGACGACCCCTGTATACTTGCGTCTTGTCATCATATAATTTCTGCGTGATGCTTATTATTTCAACAATTAAATCTTGCCAACTTTTTTGTCTGCCCCAAGTAAGTAGGTAGCTGGCATTCCATTCCAGACCACATTCCTTACTGGCTCGAGGTTTCTATCTCTTGGATAAAGATACACGCGCAGATCTAATTCAAGGAATCTTCATGTTTTTTGTATAAAGATAATTTTTTCTGCGTTTGTTTGGATGATTTTTTAAACACCCCTTAGGTTCAAAGTTACTAACTGCCTAGTGAAGTATTCGGAACGTAACATTTAGCACTTTTATTCCGATAATATTATAATATTAGGCCTATGTCCTGCAGTGGGCGTCGAATGGCTAATGATGATGATATTATAAAACGTGAAACTTTGTATAATTATAATTTTGTGTTTGTCTCGCGGTCACAAATAAGCAATTTGGCGTATTTTGGATTAGAATGAATATCGTCAAAGCCGACAAGACTTCTAGCTTCGGGGAGTGTTCGCAAGTGTTTCAACGAGCTGCCGTGATAAATGCAGTAAATTACCAACGTTATAACAGTAAATCTGGTTAACGGCGATTACAGTTTTAATATTCCTCTCAGCTCATGAAACTATAATGGTAAATCAGCAGTAAGCGTCGGACTATGTTGAGAAGAATTTCCCGCACTCCCAAATTGTAGTATACCTAATTACCTCAGCTATTTTTGCACAAAAACCGGTCAAGAAAGATAGTCGTGACTCGTTCAAGCTAGCACAATGACTTTGAATATTATAATTTCGTCAAAATTCTTCCCAGGCTAATTCTATGATACAAAAACACGTCGGTGATTTTCTTTAGCACAGAGTCAAATTATAGCTCTATTTTGTGTAATCCGAAATGAAGCGTACTACGGCTAGAACAAAAACATCAATTTGTCGAAGATCTAACTGTAACCGTCAAATCGCGGGGCGAGGCGCGACGCTTCGGCAATATCGACGCAGGGCCTAATAACAGGGTCTACGGTGCGATATCTATCGCTAACTGTACCTTGGTGGAACATCTCTCGGCTACACCGCGGCTAATTATCCCTCGAACACCATTATCCGAGCCGGTATTTTAATTCAATTGATCGCTGTGGATGCACTGATTGGTACTGCGGAAGTGCGCATCGAATAACTGCAGTAGCAAAATTGGGACCGAATAGAAGCAAATAATCTGCATAGGGTGCGATTGAGGTAATAATAATAACTTCCACTCAATACAATCACTTGACCTGGTCCCAAACTAGGATATCCCCAGACTGAGGCCATTTGAACAAATGTACGGCGGCCCCCCAGTGGGAATCGAACCCACGACTCCTTTTTGGTAGCTAAGCGCCTTAACGGTTAGACCAACGAAGCAGTCAATGTATCAGCTTACCAATCATGTAGTTTATTATGCCGAAAAGTAATGAAACACCTATCGAATTTCAACTGGACATTGTCTGTTACAATAAAAAAAATGCTTAGTCTTCATGCCAAACGAATTCCACAGAGCACAGTGTTATGTTGTGACGCAATAATTTCGTAATGCAGTAAGGGAAGGAGTGAATGCACTTGTGAACCGCGCCAGTCGCGCCGCGGCATGTCCGAGCATTTGATTTGTGAAATGACACCGTCACGACTCCGCCCCACGATCCGCTACTCCATCATCAGCGATACAGTCACATCCTGGGCTCGGCGGGAATCGGCTTCACGCGGAATCCACGGTGCAGCGACGTCGACTTCGGCACCAAAGCAAACATATATACGTCGTACAAATCATCAGGGAAATTTGTCTGATGACATTCCTTTATCACACTCAAGTCCGCTTTATCGAATATCAGCATCATAAGCTCGTAAGGGCGCGTCACTGAAGAGTCTTCCTCGTCAAACTCCAACTCCTTAGACGTCGTTATATTCTCTTTGATGACGATCACGCCGCTCTCGGTGAGCGCGTCACTGCATCTCTTGAGAAAGTCGACCAAATCATAGTCTTTCAGGTGTCCTGTCACCCACTGGCACCAGATGAGGTCATATAAACGGGTCGGCACGAAGTTTTGCAGGCTATTCTGGTAAATCTTCCCAATTTTTGGATTGTCGTGTAAGAGCTGACGGGCTTTTGCGACGAACTTGGTATCTTGTTCTACAAGTTCGACTTTATCGAAGTATTTGACGAGAAGGTTCTTTGTGACGCGCCCGATGCCGGCCCCGCAGTCGAGCGCAAGTTTTGTGGCCGGTGCTTGGTTCATATTAAACAAACAGTTCAGGAATGCATTTGAGCCCTCAATGTCGAGGTCCGACATATTACCGAAGCCTCCCAAAATTCCGTCTACTGTCGCCGGCACTTTCGCCCAGTACTCTGCTGCTTCTTTATAGAATCTCGATGTGGTCTCAGCCATTTTTTTGCAATTTTCGCAGTTTTATTTTATATTACAGTTTTATACGACAATTTTTCAGTTTGACATTATTGATGACATTGACAATCTGTGTTGACAAAGAGTGACCCACGCACAGGAGAAAATGTTGAAAAGAGAACGAAATCTCAAATTAGAGATTTTTTGCTTTTTTTGTCTGTCTGTCATCACTAGCATCTGCCTCATTTGCATATTAGGTAATCTCTGCATTGATCTTCTGAGACACTTCGAGAATTCCCACCACCGCATTACCGCAAACGTAATAAATAATCTTCGTTCAAGTTGTTGGAGCCTTCTTCCGTTATGATAATGACTGAGTAGAGTAGCAACTAAGTCCTAGGTAGCTACAGTTTCCTCACATTGTTGTCAATGATGTAGACGTTCGGTATAGGTATGTGGGTAACGCTATCCGTCATTTGCGTAATTTTATATAGGGGTTAAAATACTGAAGCCCTACCCAAAAGCTACGAATACTGGACAACAAAACAAACTGCTTTATGCGTAAAAATTTCCTGGGGAAAAAAGCTTTTTTTATGGATAACTAAAATAAAAAAATATGGGCAAACAATGATCACGTAACTTTCAGTGTCTTTGTGGCGTGGACGCTAAATATGAGCCAGAGCGATTCCTCTTTGAGATTCCGACACAGCAAAATGAACATGCCTGACAATAGTTATCGAATACGCTAGTTTTTTTTTTAAACTCACTTTTCAAAAATATCTCGACACAAATTCGAATCTATTAGAGCCATTAGTAGCCATCCAGAGCGGTACTTGCCGCGGGTCCGCGGGTCATTGTTACGTTAGACGGAGAGGCAGTACTAATTTTTGGCGCATGTTTTAAACAAGATTTCTCTACTATTTGTAATTTATTTACGTCTATAGTTAAAAGTAATAGTCTAAATAGATGCCATTTTTAATTACCAATTACATAAACGCGGCTTTCAAACCACCCAGAAATGAACGTGTATAACAACATTGCGCGTTAAAATTTGAAATTAGTTTTCTAATGAAAAGCTTGGTTCATTTGAGAAAAAAAATTGGTATTGATGCAGAGATTACGTAGGTTTCGGGAAGGGTGTAAGTAAATAAACATTCGGTGTCTTGTTGTTATTTATTAAGCTGTAGAGAAAAATACTTCCCGATCGGAAATTTAGATCAACTTGGTCGTACTCAAAATGACATTGAAAAAATTTATTACTCATTTGTTTGGTAGATTGAAATCAAAATATTATCTAATGAAAAAAACCGGCCAACTGCGTGTCGGGCGAAGTGTAATGTAGGGTTGCGTGAAAAGTTTTTTATCTGTTTTACTAAACTAACCACTTCATCAAAGTAATTTTCAATGGACTTTGTACCTACGAAATTTTCCTTTTATAAGTCGGCCGCCTATATATATTTTACCAGTTTACTTGTAAAGCCTACTTAGCCGTGATAGTTTTTCTTTTAAATTCATTATAATATTTGTGCTACTGTCCTAAATTTTTTTAAGTTTCTACAATCAACCGTTTAGCCAGGAGAGAGGGGGGGGGGGACGCCCTACTCTGACAAAAATTTGCGCTTTATAGCTTAATATTTCTACACTGTGATGCAGGCGTGAAAATGGCATGCCTAATTTAGGTGTACGGGAAGTCCCCTAAAAAAATTGTTTCTAAATTTTATTCTGCCGTTTTGTCGGCGTAATAAATATGTATATCTATGCCAAATTTGAGCTCTCTAGTACTTATCGAGCCGCGGACAGACAGACAGACAGACGCACGGACATGGCGAAACTATAAGGGTTCCTTGTTGACCACGGAACCTTAAAAACGAGCAATTTTTTTGGTATCCATTTAGACACGAAAAAATTTATTAAGAAGCTTGTTTCTCCATATTTAGCGAAAATCACACCATGTTCAGATGTTGAGTAATTTTCAAAACGTATCTGTTAGCGGCATTTATGCTTCAACTTTTGCATATTCGTCGGTAATTGTATTATCTAGCAAAGCCTCAGACCACTTTTATCAAAGGCACTTAATTTTTTGGGTTCCGTACCTAATGGGTAAGGGACCCTTTGTCTGTCTGTCTGTCTGTCTGTCACCAGGCTGTGTCTCATAATCTGTGATAGCTAGGAAATTTTCACAGATGATGTATTTCTGTTGCCGCTATAACAAATACTAAAAACATAATAAAATTAATATTAGGGGTTAAAGTATGAAATTGCCGTTTTATTGCAATAGGTTCTTTGAATTGACATAGAATCTTCATGGTTTGAGGTTTTCGAATGAAACTTTTTTCAAATGGTTTCTATGATGTTCTTTTTTTAAAAAATGTGAAACATATGAATATCGACTTTCAATTGTTTTTGTTATTCAATTTAGACAAGAAAGATGGATACTGCAAAAATTCGAGTGATTTTTGAATACGAGTTCCGACGCGGAACTAACGCGGCAGAAACAGCCCGCAATATCAATGCTTGCCATGAAGATTCTATGTCAATTCAAAGAACCTATTGCAATAAAACGGCAATTTCATACTTTAACCCCTATTATTTAAGGAGGCTTCGTGCACGAAGGGTGCCGTACCATTATACAACATTAGACGCAACGATCGAGAAAAAAAAAATCATGTTTGCGCTTCAAATTTGTACAGAATATTTAGTTGTATGTGCATATCAAAAATAAATAATTAAATTAAAATTAAATAACTAACATACAACAAACGTGATTTTTTTGCCCTTTTTTCTCCATATTTGTGTCTAATGTTATATAGATAATGGTACGGAACCCTTCGTACGCGAGTCCGACTCGCATTTGGCCGATTTTACCATTATTCAAAATATTAGAATGTGCGAGCAAGAAGAATGCCAGACGTACCTAACGGCAACCAACCACTTTAACCCCTCCTCCCTTGTTACAGGCGCTAATAGCAGCAGTGAACGAGACCAGCGAGGATGACATCCGAGAGGCCCTGAGGACGCAGACGGAGCAGCAGCTGGCGCTGGTGCCGCGAGGGCCCAGGGTGGTCAAAGATACTGTCGCCTACAAGACGACTGTCGATAGGGACGATACGGTGAGTCGACGAAAAAACCCACCAACTTGTAGTCGAGAACCTCATAGCGCAAATGTAATTTAGATGGTCAATTTTTAATACACTTAACTTTGAAAACACAAATCTTAAATGTTTTTATTATGAGGACTTTCACAAAAAGCCAATGCATGCAAATTGAAAGAAAACCATATAAGGAAAAGCCCTACCGATAAGCGATACAGGTTAACCTACCAAAACCCACCAAGCGCGAGTCGAGAACCTCACAGCACAAAATTAATTTAATTTTTAATAGACTTCATCATCATCAACCCATTATGTCCCCACCGAGGGGCACGGGTCTCTTCCCTGAGGAAGGTATAGGCCATACTCCACCACGGGGGCCAAGTCCGGATCGGTGGAGACTTGTAGACTAGTGGCTCGTCTACTGTCAGAAGTTGTCAAGCCGCCCTAAGGCCTCTGACTTGGCTTAACGACTGCCATCTATCGACGGCAGCCGGCACCAACAGCTTAACGTGCCTTGCGAAGCACGGAACCGCTCGGAAAAATGCCACTAGCGTTAGGCATAGACGGCGACCCATCCATGCACTGAACGCGCCCTGTGTCGCTTAACCTTCGTGATCGTTTAAGATCACTCAGGCAGCCGGGGCTACGAGCAATAGACTTAACTTAGGCCAATTACGAGCCTTTTTCTGCGGCTAAATAAAAAATAGAAATATTATGTATTTTTTATGACTTTTATAAGAAAAGCCAAAGCATGCAAATTGAAAAAAAGAGACCAAAACCATATAAGCAAAAGCATTAACCGACGCAGGCCTAGCCTAGTGTGGGGACACCATAACAATAATATATCCTATCTGTTTAGTACATAATAAACGATTTTTTATTATAATCTCCTGAGTTCTGACCTTGAAAATAAGAATGGATTTCAATTGAGGACATATATTTTATTTCTTAAATATTTAACACGTATTTTTCTGTTCCAGAAAGAGCTACGCGCTCTCCAAGCCGATGGCACGATAGTCACCGAACGACGGCATACCAAGGAGCAGGAGCAGCTGGGGGACGAAGATCTGCCGCCCGACGAGGTGATTAACGCACGCATTTGTATGGGACATATTGCGCTGTGTGAGCGATTAGTTAGGGGAAAAGTAGGCATTTTTGAAATTACAGAAATATAAATGCTATTAATAGAATTTTGACTGACATCACTAACGCATTCAGTGATAGTTATTTTAGTATATTTTTTATTATCCAAAACTCAGTACAGTCAAATTAAACCGTATCTAGTGATAGTTTAGATTCATGTTCGCGATTTATTTTGATGCTATAAAGCTTAAAAAAATCATAAAATATATGATCGACAGCCCTACACTAGACATTGAAAAATATTTTTCAACACACCTGCTCGTAAAGTAGGTCTTATTACAGCGTATTTACACTGATAATGCAGAATATTACCCATGCCGTGCCTTTTACATTACATTATCGCACTAGTGCCTTTTCATTACATATCTTTTTAAATATTAGCAAGAAGTATTAATGTTTCGAAAACAGCTAAGTAGTTATTTGCGTAAATATAAAATTAAATTCAAAATGTGATAAATAATTAAAGAATTTCATGAAACTGCTTGTTTTAGCATTTTTAAGCAAACACTACAATAATTAATGTAAACCTAATAATTAACATAAAATTTATGAATAGGTTAGCAACCTCATTATATCTAGATGGCCATGCATTGCAGCCATCTTTGATGGATGCGCGCGCACAAGAATACTGTTTTGAATTTTACCGCCATACATAACACGAATCACGCACGAAAAATACGCCATCTTTTAAATGGGTTTCTGTTTGTTAAGTTTATTCACAGTATTGCATTTCGTTAGTGTTGTTTTTTTATTTACTTTTCCTCGCAAGTGTGTTGAAAAACGTCGTATGAAACACGTGAGCATTGGTCATTACACTTCTCGTCTCCATTAAGCCTTCGCCTTCGGCTCAGGCTTAAAAACCGACTCGAGTGTAATGACCAACATACCACACTTGTATCATAATGTACTATTTTTTTTTTCAGATTTTCAATACTAACCATTAGAGAGTAAAATGTGTTTTAAAACAGCCGATTCAAGGGTTATGTCGGAGAACCCAAACTTAAATTCTTCCTTTTAACCGACTTCAAAAAAATGAGGAGGTTCTAAAATCGGAATATTTTTTTTATTGTACTGCATGACTAGTGAAGGTTGCCAGGTCCGCATATAATTTATCTCTGTCTCTCGCAAGGTGGAAGACAGAGATAAATGCGGTTCCACTTGTGATTTTAGCCCACTTTCGTAGGTTTATCAACCAGGATTTCTTTTTTCGACCTACCCGTCTCTAGCCACCGATTATCCCCATCATTGTGAGTTGTAGGAAAACTAAGATAAAAAAATGTCTATACAAATAATTTACAGTAAACTTGGTATGAATCAATGAATAACTGAGTGGAATTAATTGAACCAAGACATACCTACATTTAAGGATTGTTTTAAGAAATCCTGTTAACGATTTAAAGAATCCTGACTGTCATTCTTTAGGGAGTGTATATACAGAAACTAATACAATATTTGCAATAGTATTTTTTAATAACTCGCGATGCTTGTACGTATTAATATATTAAACGGGTCTAACCGCGATTATTTATTAGGTAAAATTTTAATTAACTTTGATTCCCGACGTTTCGGCAACGTTGCAGCTGCCGTGGTCACGGGTAGACTGAAGTACAGTCAATTATTGTAGTGAAGGTAGATGGTCTATTGGTGGTAATATTTGCAAAACTAACGCGGCACATTTCCTTCTTTACCCTACGATAAAATTGAAGACATGAGTGGATGAAGGGGATATGATAAAATTGTTTAATTTTGAGGAAACGGGCAACAAAATTTTGTTATTTACTTTTGAGATATTATGCGTTTGAGGCTGTTATTTTAATTACTTTAAACGTGAAATAATAGTACTTCATGTCTTCAATTTTAAAAAAGGAATCTCTCATAGAGACAACTTAAAAATGTATGTCTCCAGGCTCGCTCGCTGGCTAGTGACAAGAGCGTGACGGAGAAGCGCGGCGGGCGCGAGCGGCGCGCGCGCGTCGAGCTCGAGCATTCCACCGACCTCATGGCGGGCGGCCGCCGCGTCGCCACGCACCTGCACTCCAGGACGCGCACTGAGGAAGGTAAACTCTATATATCTGTCGGTCTATCTCACTTGGCCCAGTTACTCCATGGGTGAAAGTAGTAGGTATACCTCATGACGCGCGCTCATCTATCATCTCGGTTGACCATTGAATTAAGCCACTTCAATCCACCCGTGAGAGCAGTAAATACCTCACTCCAGTACGCGCACTAAGGTAGGTAAGCATACGTCCCTATCTGTTTCGCTCGGCCCTTGAATGAACCCAAGCCAATCCACGGGCTAGAGCAGTAAATTCCTCATGGCGGGTAGCCGCCGCTTCGCCACGCACCTGCTCTCCAGAATGGGCACTAAGATAGATGAACATCCGTCCATCCATCTCGCTCGGCCCTTGAATTAAGCCAAACTAATGCACGGGTGAAATCAGTGGATACCCTATGGCGGGTAGCCGCGGCGTCGCTACTCATCTGCACTCCAGGATGCGCACTGAGGAAGGTAAAGATCCGTCCATTTATCTCACTTAGCCCTTTAATAAAGTCGGGTTAATTCACGAGTAAGAGAAGTAGACCCCATAAAAGACGGTCGCCGCATCGTCACGCACATACACTTCAGGATGCGCACTGATGTAAGAAAACATTTTACGTCTACCTATCTCGCTTCGCCCTTGAATGAAGCCAAGCTAATCCAATGGTGAGAGCAGTAAATATCTACCCATGGCGTTCGGCCGCCGCATCGTCATGCACCTGTACTCCAGGACGCTTAATGAAGATTGTAATCAGTCACATCAGTTTTAGCATATTATATACCCAATACTTGAATGAACCCCTTGTCAGGCTAACTCTCGGGCGAGAGGAGTGCAATTGTACAGAACTTATGGAGGGCGGATGCTTAGATAATGTTGCCACGCATGTACTGGTGCACTCAAGGACACGCACTTAGATAGGTAAAGGGTAAATATCAGTCTATTGATTTACCCAGCATCTGAAAAGAAGGCTAGGCTAACCCCCAAGTGAAAATAGAATCTCAGACTTCTCGCTGGGTGGCTGCCACGTGAACTAACTGGCGCGAGTAGTAGGAACGCACACATCCTTATTGATTGAACAAATTGACCCTAGTGGTTACGAAACACTTGTTAGAGAGGTACACATAAGCCAAGTGACCAATTGAACTTGCACCTTCTAATTGGAATAGATGCTGTGGCGGTTCGAACGGGCACATGGACAGTGTAGTTAGCGATGTTCAGCATTTCTGGTGATCTTACTTAGAGTCGCTCTACGCTCTACCAAAGGAAATATTGAACAAAGTTATAACCAAATTAACCCATATATCCCTCAGATACCCCTGAAACTAAGAAAAAGGAAAAAAAACTGAGATATTGCTGGGCATTGACAGTGAAAGCTACGGGAAATCGATGCTACGATAAACGATATTTTATAAGAGAATATGGGTAAATCTATCTGTCAACATACCTAATTGAGGAAAACATCGTGAGGAGACTCGCGGCTTGGTTGGCTCCGCACGAATTGACTTGTCTTTCCTGTGGGCTAGGCCGACTAAGCTGTCAGGATGGTGTAGGTGCTGGGCATATCTACTCCATCTAAAAACAATGTGCCAGGCACTGCAGCGTCCGAGTGGTCCCTTTACCCATTTACTGTGAGTGATGGTGCCACTGGACGCTGTATAAAGGCCAAAGTTTAACATGATTGGGAGATTGTACACCCACTGGATTAATTGTTTGTGTTTTTTTTTTGTTGCAGCCGAGAGGGAAGGACAGCCGAATATGGACGAGGATTGGGACAGTTTATCCGTGAGAATGCGACGCCAGCGCCGCTTGCGCCAAGCTGGTAAGTTGTCTCAACAATAGTTCTACTATTCGACACTAGGTGGCGGTAAAAGCATTGTTTGTAGTCCAACAAAACCCATACCATACCTACAATATATTTAGTACCGAAAAAATAAAACAGATGGAGCTGTTATTAAAAGTTGGAAATGTATTTGGAAATTTCTTTTACTTTAAATACTTATAAATACTTTTTTATCTTATCTTATCTTATCTTATCTTAAAACCATGAATTGTAGTTCCCTGAAATGGGGTCCAAGAGGTACACCGCTGCAGCATTTTTAGGTTTTCAACACAGACTACGGACTATTTGAGAAAAAGCAACACATAGCTCGTCTGCAGCAACGCAAAAGACCTTTTTGAGGAATTCGTCGCTTATTGTTTAGCCTGTAAGATCATTATGCTAATGCTAAAACAACTACTTTCAGCGTCGACTGCGGCCTTGCTATATATACATCGGTGGTTCCGTGTCGACCCACAGTGCAGGCTGCCTATAATTTATTCAATTTCATTCAGCACGTACCTACTTTAAAGGCATCTGGTTTCCTGATAATTATGCTAACGTGTATATTACAGGTGGCCCTCTTGGCTAAGCGCCGGATCCTCCTACTGGGCGCTTAAATGCCCAATAAAAATAATAGAATGTAAAAATCACAAATTTACAATAGCTTTTCAATGTACCTAACACAACGCAGCACTTTCTTAGAGTGCCTTATCTGAAGGACGCAAACGGGACCCTGTTAATATGCCTTCAACGTTGTGTCCGTCTGTCTGACCCACAAATGTCTGTATCTCTTGCACTATATTACGAGTACGAAGCCAGTTGATATTCTCACAAAATTATGGTGCGTAGTTAAAAAATACAAAATGTAAATGGTGGCACGGAGCCCTCGGTACGCGGGCTCTACTCGACTTGGCCGGATTTTTGTTTATTGATATTACAAGATTTTATTCCTATCTTAAAAACCTTGCTCCTAGGTTTATAAAAAAATAATAAATACATAAATTGGTTGATACTTCGGAAATATACATTTTTATGCATTTTAAAATGAAATATGCACTAAACTTATTCATATCACAGATAATTACCTAAGTCAGTAAAATGCCACCTTACTGAAATAGCGATATCTCAGAAATTTTTAAATATAACTAATATAATTTAGGTTCGGTTTTTTTTAATATAATTTATTTTAGATAAAAATTAAAATTAAACCATAAATCATAAAATATCCAAAGAGAATACATGAAAGACCCAAACTAGAAAAAACAAGAGCGATCTCAATTGGCAATAATGCAAAACTTGAAAAATCAAGTTATGTGTCAAGTTATTCAATATATGGGGGTCAGTTTGACATTTTTTATTAAGTATTTGTTAAATTGACTAAATTTAAGTCCCAATAATTTTATGTCATATCTCGCGTCCTCCGTCAATGAGACCCGAAGTATGTCGTTGCACAGTTTTTCATTTGTTCAAGTTATGTGCCGGTTATTACCTATGAGTCTGCCTCGTTGGTCTAGCGGTATCACGTCTAATTACCATGTCGGAGGTTGTCGTATCGATTTCCACAGGGGGCCGCGGTATATTTCTACAGATGGCCTCAGTCTGGGTGTATTTCCCTGTTCGTGATGTGCATGACTGGCTACCATAGCACAGTGTATCCTAGTTTGGGACCAGTACAAGTGATTGTGATGTGTGGAAGTAATTTATTTATCTATTTATTTATTGTACTTATTGGCCTTAGCTTCTAGGCTGTAGGTTCTAATAATAGCTAATACCATTAGATATTGGGGTGGCAGTCCTTTTTCAGTGGGTCTAGTTAAGTCCTAACATAACAAATCACAAACTCACGCCTGTGTCCTGGAGGGGTAGCCAGAGAACATCGTCTGCCACTTGCCACGATCCTAACAGATCTCTTTCGCGTCATCAACATAGTTAGGTCTTATTAGCCCCTTAATAAAGGCATCGTCCGTACCATACGATCAGCAATCGTCCTTCCCATATACTTGAGACTGGAAAAATCATATAAAAATCATAAAGTATGCGAATTTGTATTCACAATGCATTAAGCTTAATAAACTAGTCAAACAGTTACATGACTCTGTTTTACCGTGCGTAATCTAAAGTTTCTCTTAACCCACAAATCCAAAGAGGCAATCGTTTTTAGGGTTCCGTACCCAAAGGGGTAAGGGGTAAGGGTATTACTAAGACTCCACTGTCCGTCTGTCTGGCCGCCTGTCTGTCGGTCTGGCTGTCCGTTACCAGGATCTCATGAACCGTGATAGCTAGACAGTTGAAATTTTTACAGATGATGTATTTCTGTTGCTGCTATAATAAAAAATACTAAAAACAAAATAAAATATGTAAGGGGGGCTCCCGTACAACAAACGTTGTCTAAAGACAGCGCTCGCCATCTAGCGGCCATCTATGTAACCTTTACAGCGCCGATGTCATGTCGTTAAATGTCAATGTTAAACGGCTTCTATAGATGGCGCTGTTCTCAATGTACCTAATCTATCTAGTCTCGATCTTTGTCTAATGTTGTATAGATAATGGCACGGAACCCTTCGTGCGCGAGCCCCACTCGCACTTGGCCGGTTTTTTTACACTTGTGTTGAAAGCTTTTGACAAACATAGAGTCAAACAGTAAACAGATAAGAGGGACGTGTGGAGAACGAAAAAAATCGCAAATTACGAAGTCGGTATCGGTGATACAATAGGTACTTTGGCTATAAAATTATTAAAATTTATACCCCAAATAGGTATACCCCATGACAGTTTTCATCCGTGTAGCAGGTACCTAAGTCTAAGAACAGTCGACAGCACATCAAACCGTACATATTATGTGCACTCTAATCGTGACTTTGCAACAAAAATTTAAAGGTTGACCTGCTGTGGGCTGTACCGATGTACTGCACCTTAAACAGAAGTACCTTGCGCCTTTGAAGTACCATGTTTGCCAAGTTATTTACATGCCAGTAACTAATAATAACTGATAACCAGAGTTGAACTCAAAAATCTATACCTATCATAGGTGTAAAAGTTATGGTCTTAAATTTATGTATTGCTTATACATTACGTAACTGGTTAGTACCATTCTATTTATGGTTCCACACAACACAAAATAGGATACATTGTGCTATTACCATGGCAGGGCAGATTTGTTTTGGGTTACCACCAGGCAAGGACATCACATGCATGGAAATACACCCAGACTGAGGCCATTTGTTCAAACACTGCGGCCTCCAATAGGAATCGAATCCTCAACTTCCCGTATAAATGGAGAACACTTTATTGTAGCTACATAAAAAAGGAAGGGCAAGATAATACCCCTCTGGGATACAGGCGTAATTTTATGTATGTATGTATAAAAAAGGATATATGGCTCCCTTAACCATTTTTCCCGAAAGACAACAACAAGGAACAAGGGAGCTTGGGGCTGATTATTATTACACGTTTTTGCGACTGTGGTTTAATTCGAGACTTAGTTGTCACTTCTGTCGGTATGTATTATGTGTTTTATGCGGATAAAGTGGGCACTTTGACCACTGCGGCCCATCTGCCGTCCTATTATGGAGACTTGGAGAGTCATTGGGCCTACGCGCGACGTGAGGCGCGGAGGTTGCCCGACACACGGTGCCTCTGACAAGTTTATTCTTAGGCGGTTTACCTGAATCGGCACAAAAGTATCTCAGAATCCTGTTGGCTGGCCCACTACGCGACTTATTTATACATACACACATACACTCACGCCTGCAGTATTTAAGTCAGTATTTTCTGTCATATAATGGTTTGGCTCTACTTTCACCTCTCGTCACTCATTGGTTGACTAGAATACCTAAAATAGTTATGAGTTATAAAATATTTAGTAGTAATAGTAGTATTATATTATATAGTATCTGTTTGGTGCAGTAAATAATTCAATAATAATAATAATATCCTAGTGGGCAGGCAGAGACCAGGGTTTGCCACTCGTCACGATCCAGACAAACCTCTCTCGCTTAATTAACATTCAATAGTCGGTTTTGGGCACTTTTTTATCTTGCCCTAAAGTAATTCATGTTTATTTGGCCGACTTATGTGCACCTGGGACTTTCCTTACCGGTACGTTCAAACACTCGCGCGATATATTTCTTTCGTAATTTTTTCTTCCTTCATCCTCTCCAAATGCCTAATAAATAAAATAATAAAGCAACATTCCTTTTTCATTCTGTTTCCTTAGCTTTACGATATGTATTGATGTCTCTTGTTGATGAAAATGTTCGGATGACCTCAATACATTTTTATATAGAACTTGATTTACAATAATTTAAACCTACCAATTTAACCTATTTAAAAAGAATGGGAACTCCAAATGCTATTAAAATTAGTAGCAAAAATTTTCGAAGCCAGTGATGGAATTTCATTCGCACATCCGTTGAATCAATGAAGCAACGCGTTAAAAGCTTTTTTTACGTTATTTCGGCTAGAAGACGGCCTTGTCTCGCTTCATTCAAGTTGTGAGGTAACACTTGTCGAACCTGTCACATGTCAACACAGAAATAGAAGGGTCAGAGGGACCACTAGGGTTTAAGTCATGATACTAAATAACATAAGCTGGCTTAACTCTAAAATGCGCAATTACTGTAATGATTTTTTTTTTCAGTTTAATAAAAAAATTCTATCTGGTTAACGGGTTTTCTACTTTGCAGCACCGCTGTTTGATAGGTAGGGCATTTATTTATTTACGTGTTAAATATAATTTAAATTGTTATATGTAGGACAACGACTTACAGGACGTTGCAACGTTGATAGAGCGTATAGAATTTCATAAAATTAATATAATTTAAGAAATAATAAATCTGAAAAAATCATAGAAAAAAAAAGTTAATGTAAAACAGAAACTCTAATAGAAGTGTTTCAGGAATTGAGCAATTTTTGTAACAGCAAGGAATAAGCATGATGACAGATTTTGAAAAACTGTCCTATAATGTCTCAAAACATACAATCTATTTCATATTTTTGGTCGCAGTTAAGGTTTAATCAGAAATCACAGAAACCCTCGACAATGTCATGGCGTTGCTAGTGATGTCACAGTTAAAAAGTGTAAAATTAATCTGTGGTGTAAAACATCGACACAGCGATGCATAAAAAATAACGTAAAGCCAGAGAGTTTGTTTACTACCTATGTCACAGATTAAAAAGTAATATGTCTAGAATAGACCTATGTTTACTCGCGTGTTCTTAAAAGTGACTACATTCGTTCGCTATTCAACTTAATATGGCGGACATAGGAATTTTGTAGATTTTAATTATCGTGATACTTGAACCCGCGACCACTGGGTAACCGTGCCAGAGGTCGCGGGTCCTCGGCACGGGTTAGTGCAACAAAAAGAATATTATTGTGATATTTATCAATCCCACTCTTAATAAAAAAATAAATGCGTGTTTCCTATTGTACAATTCAATTCTTATTAAATAAATACATAATTTGAGCGATTTTCAATTACCATGCCTATGTGCATAACTCTGTACACGTTCCACTTAGTATCCGGTTCCTTTATCGTTTAGAAAACGGGTGGGCAAACGAAAATGGAATCTACTACTTCTCTCGGAGAGAAAGAGAGAAAGAGAGAGAGAGAGAGAGAGAAAGAGAGAGAGAGAAAAAGAGAGAGAGAGATAGAGTTAACAGTCATGATAAATCCGTCTATTCTCCTTGGGTATTTATCAAGACAAAAAATAAGTACTATTTCTGTTAATAAAAAAAAACTAATCTTCTCCTCGTTTACAAAGCTACAATCAATTGTCAACACAGTGCATCCTCTGAGTGAATTGTTTTCTACTCTATATAAGTTATATATAGTTAGTACATTAGTTATATACTGACGTTGCCCTCAGGTTTGCATCGGGTTATTTTTGTTTGTGTTGTGTGTTTTTTTACGTTTTCAGGTTATTTATCTACTTGAATTAAGAACATCTGACAACAGATTAACCTTTAAATTTTAGTTACAAAGTCACCCGTAACATAACTGCACATCAACCTTTACACGCGTGTACTCTACTGTGCATGCTGCGCATACAGTGTACAATCCACCCACTCACCAAAGAAGAAACTCATCTCGTGTGGACCGGACCTTCTTAGTCTTTTTACGCAGCGCAGCTGACCGCGGTGCGCGCGCGCCGATCGATGCACTCTCGCCGTGTATAGGAGACTTTTACCGAGATGCAATCTCGCTTGACACTAAAAGCTGCGTGATTGATGACGTTGTTGTAACGGGATTTTTTATGCGACATTTTTATCGTAGCTAAAAAGTTCTTAGATTATAGTCTCCTGCATGCAGTTTTTGACTAATACTCAATTTAAAACAAAAAAAAAAAACTGTAATTTACTTACTAACATACCTACACAATGCATTTCGTTACAAACATCGCCACCGCCATGTATTATCATTCGACCCACTTATCCGAAATTCAGTGAATAATTTTTCACTCTACCGTCAACACAAAAGAGTTGTATCCTGAGGAAAGATGTAAAGACCCATAGTATTTATTGTATCGCATTGACCTTCGGCGGTTTGGCAAACGTATTGACTGAGCGATTACGGCAGCGCATGCGTGGATGCGGCGCCGCACTCGGCCGAGCGACCGCCGCGCGCGCGCACAGCCCGCCGCCGCTCCGGCAAGTTTGTAACTCTCTTTATTTATTCACAGAACTCGATAAAGACTACAAGCGGCCTTCGGACTTTGATATAGAAGAGGAAACCCGCAAGAAAGAGACCTCCAAGTGGCTGGAAAGCCACTTCGGCAGCGACTCCCAGGACTCGCACGACTCCATCGCCGAGGAGATCGGCCGGCGACCGGATACCTACTACGTCAAGACAAAGACCCCCGAAGACGAAGGCTATTACGGAAAAAACACCTCAGCCCCTCCCCCACCAGTCTACGGCGACAGAGTGCTCAGAAAGACCAAGTCTTCCACACCCTCTGACGAAAGACCAGTTCCAGTGAACAGGACCGGCGGATATTTCAAGGGTGTCGCCGACTGGTCGCAGAGACGCGCTAGCAAGCCCAGAATGCCGGAGCCACGCAGTTCATCGCCTTCACCCCCCGCAGTCCGCTCGCCCTACAACAGTAATGACAGACTAAATGGCTCGTCTCCTCGGCACGTGTACGGGAAGCGCGACTCGCCGCAGGGAAGGTCATCGCCACTCGGCCGCCGGCACCCACCCTCGCGAGATGACTCCGCCTACGTCTCTTCGTCAACCATGCACAGTCCGCCACGCGGTTCGCCGTTCCGCCCGCTCGAGACCGACCGCTCCTTCCGCGAGCCATCCGTCGACGAGGATTACCGCCCGCCTATAGCTCCCGAACGAAAACGGCACTCCAAGCAGCGACTTTCCGAGGAACAACGCTATGATAGCGGCTACAGGAGCTCATCGAGAAATGAGAACTCTGGCCGCTCGCGGGACAGTCGCGACGAAGGTGCCGCGGAGCCGCCACCGGATTACTCCCCGCCTCGGGAGCGCCGCGGTAGTTCAGACAGAGACCGGACGCCGCCGCCGCGGCGCCGCGAAAGGGACGAGCGCAAGCAGCACCAGAAGACGCGCTTCGCGACGGAGAGTGCGCGCAGACCGTCGCCGGTGCGGAAGTCTGTGGGTTCGGCGATCGGGAATTCCATTAGGAAGTTAGTGGGGAAAATACGGTCGGCGTCGGCGGAGCGGCGAGCGCGCTGGCGCAGCTCCCGGTCCCCGTCGCCGGCGGAGCACTCGTCGCGCACCTACCGGCAGTACGGCGGGGAGCTGTCGCCGCCCGCCGCCCCCACGCACCGGTACTACCTGGGCGAGGACCCGTTTGCCCCCAGCATCTACGGCCGCGAGCACAAGTACGAGGGCAGTGCTAGACGCGCCACCGCCAGCGACGCCCGCGACCGAGAACGGTAAGTCACTTCCTGCTCCATTGTTAAGTAGGCAGCTTGTTGTCAGTGCGTCGCTGACTGTCTTTGGTTTAAATTTATTTACTAGTTATATTATCAGTGAAGAAATGTACGGGTAGCGGGTGTAGAATCTTTGGATGTCATTCTGGGCTCGTATAAGACTACTTACTACCTGCCTCTTAGGTATTTCCCAGTCAATAAACAATAAGATAGATTTGCATCAAATCCTTGAGATATTTTCAGATAAAGATTAACGTTTTAGGATCATAAAATAAAGCAAATCATTAGGAGTCTTAATAACTTAGGTACGCTGTAGCTAATTTTTGAGAGGTCTCTACCAATTAGAGACCTTAAAAAGAAACCTGTAGCTATATTGCGATCTCGCCGACATCAACGGAACACTCATAAAATGCCTCTTGTTTAAAATATTAACATACGTTTACGGTGATGCCTTAGGGCCCGGTATCGGTTTTGCGACACATATTTGTTATTGGTTTATTTCGATGGCATTAAGTCACAGGGACACATGATTAAATCCGTAAAAATTATGAACAGTCTGACATTAATATCTACAACGCGATATCTTGAGAGTTGGCATTGAAATATTGTCGTAGTAGTGGTGAAGGTGTGTAAAAGAGTTGTCTTAAGAGCTGATTGATAACTTAGCAACACAACACAACCGCCAATTTATTAACCTCAGTAATTAAATACATACAAACGGACGGACATACAAGGCCAATTGTAGGTTTCGCTACAGTTTATGTCTTAGCCGTAAAAGCAAACAAATCTGTGTGTCTCATTTACAAAAATTTCTACTACCAACACACAAACCATAAACTTTAATAAACCCAAAAAATTCTCAGACTTCAACAATGTGACATTGCTTGTCTTACATTTTATGTTCTTGAGCTCAGGTCACGGAGTTTCGTCGGTTTGAAACTGAAACAAAGAAATCTTCAATGGAACCGACGGACGTCACGACAAGACAGTCAATTCCTCAGGTCAATTCCAATGTGTTGGAATGTCACTCTAACAAGAGTAGGTAAATCTAAGCAATGCATTATAAATGGATACAGTATCTTTGTCAGTATGTAGTATGTACTGTACTTAGTAATTACACATCTAAGAGCATTCACACAGAAGACTCGCTAATACCAGCGCTACATGCAATTTATAGGTACATATTATTATGGCCCTTTACTGCACACATTAGTCATTTGGGTACCTATTTTCGAAACTATTGATACAGCGTCATTTAAAATTTTTATATATGACTAGCTGACCTGGGGAAAACTTTATTTTGCCTTGTTGATTAGCCGACCTACTCTCAGACCCACCAAATATACACAAAAACAATCACAAAAATCGGTGAAGCCGTTTCGGAGGAGTTCGATAACAAATCCTGTGACACGAGATTTTTATGTATTAGAAGTAACCGAAGAACATCACCTTAGTTAAGTATCGTAGCAGCTTCTTTACTCTCTACTTAAAAAGTATTTCTAATACACGTTACATTTTCGGCATATTTATTCCTAAGATAAACGCACTTGATAGTAACTCAATATACCTAGTATATGGATTGAGAGTGGAGTGTTACACACGAAAACAGAATACAGGGAAAAGGCAAGCTTAGTTCTGTAAGAGATTTCTTCGAGCAGCACTTTGAGAGATTGGAATAGATGTGTGAAACGAGTCTATGCAAATGCACAAGATATACACATAATATTTGCAGAAAATATTTTTAATCTATAAACCTACAATACGTTATGTTCGTATTTTTACTGGTGTCCAGCAAAGAATATTTTTGTCTCATCTTACTATACTGTAAAGCAGTTTCTTACTGTTGTGTGGTTCTTCTGGGCTTAATTGTCACCAATAATATAGTGGTCGACAAATACGTCGCTCAAGTTAATTACCCACGCGAATCATAAACAGGAGATCCTTGGAACAGCCTTTGCTATAGGAAACAAAGAGTCTTACCTTGCGGTCAGTTTATGTTCTCTCGGCCAGTGCTAGTATCGATTACTTACTGTTTACTTAAAACAATAGAAACACGATGAATTTTATTCCAAGGATACTTTTTTTTAGCCACGGAAGAAAATATTTGGCGGAATTAAAAATGTATGAGACCACATGATTCAACTTTATTCAGGCACATATATTTTTAACACTTACTACATATACCTACATCTTTCAGAGTGACGCAAATATTATAGAAAAAGTTACCTGAAGTTGTAACTTTAGAATTTGTCTTTTACAGCAGCTTTTTTTTTATTTGCTTTTTTTATTTTTGTATGGGTGATTTAATGGTTTTTTGCTTTGGACTAGCGCTGTCTCATAGAGGCGCGTACAAACATATGTGTTAAATAGAATACATTAAGTAATACACGAATACATAAATTGTCCTCAGCATGGATTAGTGCAACAAAAAGACTAGAATACATTAGGTTAAGTGCATTAAAAGTATTAAATAATAATAATAATAGATATTTATCTATGAAGGACAATAATTTAGTGGAGACTGCAACATTTGTGCAAGTATCCCACTGCCAGTCTGCCGGCCTATCCCACTGTAGGGCACAGGCCTTCTCTCAGAGAGAGAGTATGGGCTCTATTTATAACCACGCGTGCTCACCGCGGATTGGCGATTTCAAGCGCTGAGGTATGTGAACACCTCAGACACACAGGTTTCCTCACGATGTTTTCCTTCACTGTTAGCGAGTAGTATTGCTACTGTAACGTCACATAATGTGAAGTTAACTCAGAAGAAACAATTTATAAAAATATGTAACTCCTGAGATTTAGACAATATCAATCTAGGAAAAGTCAAGTTATTGTAGAAAACCAACCCTAAATTGACTTGAATATAACTTGAATTGGGTTTCACAAATTGAGAATTTCAAAGGTAACCCTGTATACTTTTGGAGAGAAAGATATAAGTAACTTTTGTTGTTGCTAAACAACACTTTATTTATTCTATATTAGCAGATGTGATATAATACACTTTAGTATCTAAGAAGGCTCTACATCGTTTAAATGCCATATACGCAAAGCAAATACGGGTCAAGCCAACAACGACGTCCAAAATAGGAAATTCGCAAGCTTTCAGAATGGCGCCAGCTTTTGTTTTAATTACGTAACTAACCTGACGGATTCAGAAACTTTCGATGTTGGAGTTGGAGACACGATTCTGTTAGTAAACCGTTCTCAGGTTCTCTTCTAAGTTTTACGTGACGAGGCAGAGCAAGATCTGTCGATACTGTCAAGATACACTTTGGGACTGAATAGGACTTGACCAAGTTACATACTAATTACTTTACACAAGACCGCGTCTAATAGACAAATAACCGTAAACAGCGATCTCCATAATGCACAATTATGTTCAGGCAATATGGATTGAAAGTGCCGACTTTCGCTTTTAGGTCTTATGTTGTCACTGTGGGCAAATTTTACAGCTGTTGCGTTGTTACCATTTTATGGTCCTTTTGTATGTGATTATAGGACAGATAGGTCAACCATCCGTGTGGTGCCGGATTAAGAATAGCGTCAGTCCATTTTATTCTGCGGATGTCGTAGAAGGCGACTAAGGAAATAAATTACCAGGAGACGAGCAGCAGCGTCTTCCTGAGATTCCGACCGCATACTGCGATCGCCAACCCGCATGCCAAATGTGGCGATTATGGCAATACCCCTCATGGTTAGGGATCACCATGAGGGAGGCCTAAGACGTTACCTACAGCTTAAAATGGCTGATGATGAGGTCAACCATGTTTTTATTTTAGTAAAGATATTTTCACACAATGTACTTCCCAGGAAACTCTAATTTGTAGCTTGCTACGTTCCAATTAATTAAAATAAGGATATCTACGTAGGGAGAGGTCAACCTGAGATTGCATATGCAACAATTTTATATGAACAATAGGTAATGGCGTGTCATCGATGTCATAATAATATTCATACTTCTCTAAGACACCCGCGGGTTTATGTATGCGTCATAAGCTGCAGCTATATTCACTGCATCTAAAAAACCCTGACTGTCCGTTGACATTATATTTTTCTTGTTTGCCATCAATCACCAGCCGCCTTTGGTAATGCGTTCCGGCATTGCGAATGCCTTATAAAAACCCACAGCTGACCGTGCCAGCCCTAATTAGGGCAAAAGTATTTTAAATCGAAAGAAACCCCTTTATATGTAGCGCGCAATTGTGAGTCAGCTGAGGCACATACTGTAAACGTAACAACTGCGTGGACTCGGTTGCAATCGTATAGCAAAATTTAGTGGGACTAACGAGTCATGAAACATCAAGAAATTGCTTTCTACGATAGCTTCGTAAATGGTTTTTAATTCATCAAGCTTCTCTGCCGACCTTACCTTAGGACTGAATGTGGTTAGTGTGAATTAACCGGAAGACCAAAAATAATAAACGTTTTATATTTTAAGGGTATGACCAAACATAACTAGAATTTGGATCTACTTGGGCCTATCAATGCAGTGCTAAATGAGCGATTTTCTGCGCAACGTTACGATGTCGACATGACATAATTACAAAGAACTTGATAAAATTTATGCCAAATTTAAAGTTGTCTACCTATCCGAGAAAAACACTCCGGTTTTATTATTATGATAAATGATACGAATGTTTCTATTTAATTCACGCTCTACGTTTTTGTGTCTCACAAATCAATAAACGAATTATGTAGTACTCAAAACATTACACATTTATTTTGCATGGCATTGAAGCTTCAGTAAGGTGTTGAACTTCTGTTATAATCTTTCAAGCTTTACATGGTATGCACCTGTAGGTATTTTCTTGTACTTAGAATCACGTTTGTCATACGAAACACGGATCATTACGACTTTGATGACTAATTATTTAGAGGAAATGGCCTGGTTAAAGGACACAGGTGTCACCACTAACTGGTGTGGGTCGAGAATTGCAAATTAGCGAATTAAAATTTGTTCGCCAGATGATTTTATGGCTTTGTAGTGAATGTAACTAGTTTTTTATCGAATGTGCCATAATGTGAGTGCTAAAAGGTGGCGTGTGTGCGTTGTTACATCTAAGGCCCGGTTTATACAAAAAAGACGTGGCGAGGACGTGTGGCGGTCGCGGATAGTCAAAGTAACACAATATAAACTTTAATAGTAAGTAGCATAGCGTCGTTTTTGTCGCAAGGAGAATTGTGCCTGCGCCTCTAGGCGACGTCCCGCCACCGCCACCAAGTGGCGCGCCACCGCCACAAAGTGGCACGCCGCCGCCATAAAGTGGCGCGCCCCCGTCGTCGCACAAGGAGCAATACAGGAGACACTAAAGAAATGCTTGACGATGCTGAATTTAATATACATTCAGTTTAATATGCGCCTCTCTGCCACTTCAGTATAATTTATGCCGCGACGTGACAAATGTCCGCGCAACGTCATACGCCATACGACGCACGCCACACGCCACACGCCACACGTCTCTTCTTTATAAACCAAGCCCAAGACCCTTAATAAAAATACCCGAAGCCGGCGTGTGTGCACGTAGCGACTAATGATGAATGTTGACGAAGCGAAAGAGGTTTGTTAGGATGGTGGCAAGTGGCAGACCCTGGTCTCTGCCTACCTCTCCGGTATATATGCGTGAGCTTATGTATGTACACCTCTAATATAAGGTATGCTTACATAAGACATAATTAAGTAATCTTTACAAGGTGATGTTTAAAATGCGCAATTATTTATTTACTTATTTCAACTCTTTATTGCACTAATAAAATTGTAAATGAACAAGGGCGTGCTTAGTGCATGAAGTATTCTCTTTCAGCAAACCTTTGGTATTGAAGAGGCTGGCAACGGGTAGTGCAAAGAAAAAAGGTGAAATACACAGATAAACATCCTACAACACGTCAAATAGATTTTTTTATATTTTTCAACACGAGGCTTGGTAAACGAATTTTATATAGAAAGAAAACTTGCAGACCGAATCGGGACTCGAACCCGCGCCTCTGTTGATAAGAGAATAATAATTAGCACGGTGTGTTCGAGCTTCGGCCCGGATGTTTTCTTTCTATGTGAAGTTTGTTTATTAAATGTTAATTAGAGTTTGACAACAACAACGTTTGTTTTACAACATTTTATTTTTTTGTTCTATTTTTTTCCATTTATTTTTATTTCGTTGTGACTTTACGGTTTTCCTGCTTTGAAGTGGCGCTGTCATAGAAATGCTTAAAACTATAAGTACCTATGTGTTGGTCATTTTAGGACAATGATTTGTCCAAAGCTGTCACACTGGTAACGCGCTAATTTCATAAAATTATTTTGAATATGAAAAAACTCATAAAATTAATTAAAGTTGTTGTAAAACACCATCTCTAATAGGTGTGTTGCAGGAATTGCGCACCTTAGGTTAAAATGACTAACCCTCGGTTTCTCGTACAGCAACAAGCTGTTAATCTACCGTAAACAGCTGTCAGTGGTTTTTTTGTATGCACTATTGGTCAATTGACAGCTATTAACAGTAGATTAAGAGCGTGTTAGTGTACGAGAAACTGGGGGTTAGACTGACTTGGCCTGTGCCAAGAAAATTTTAGCCTGATTTAGCAATAAAGAATATGAATATCATCTAAGCCTATATGTAGAAGAGATGACCAAGTTGATCTCTAATTGGGAGCCTAACGATCCCAATCCGTGATATCCGCCGTAAACAAAGCACAGAGAAACACGTGGGCGGAGATTCCTCATTAAACGCAATTATGCGAACACGAGATAAGGTACCACTTTTTGTCACATAAAGGAGACTTAACAATAAAACTAACGTGGGCGCGATCCTATTATCTGAACGGCATCCGCACAACGCTCCTTAGCAGCAGAAAAACAGTGAATTTATTGACAGACGATAAACTCGTGTTTATTTCTTTTCAGGGGTCAATTCTCCAGCACTTTGGGTCGATTCAGTCACTCGACCAGCCGCCTGAATCCCAACAGTGAGCCTGAGGAGGAATACAACAGGAGCGCGCAGACGCTGCCGCGGAAATTGCACGATCGAAAGAACGAGAAGAGCGTAGAGAAACCCAGCTCTAACAAATACTGGCACCGGCTCACGCCCAGCAAGCGCTCCAGCAGCGCTGTCAACGTCTCCCACCACGTGGCCACAGAGGGCAAAAGCAACGGCTACCCGCCCGGGCCCGCCAAGCCGGCGCGGACCAACAAGGTGCTCAACCGCAGCAAGAGCTTTGCTATGGGCGCACCTGAGCCTGAGACACAACCCCGCTACGTATCAGGCATGAGCCGCAACTACTCCACCATGTACAAGTCCAACCCCCACCTCAGTCGCTTAGATGAGACCCCAGAGCAACTAAAGAGCCCCGGTATAGTCTCCATCATTAACAGAAGCCAGCGCGATCTTGCCGACGCCGTCTCCAGAGAAACCGAACGAAGGAGAGACGGACTGTTCGGAGCTAGATACGGCAAGACTACGCCAATATCTAACGGTCATACTAACGGCTACGGCAAATACGACGAAACCGACAAGAAGAAGATGTTCCTCAAAGGACTACGGGAGAGGGCGCCGGAGCTCTACCACACTCTCCACGCCGAGGACGAGTCGGACGGCAGCAGGCGGTCTTCGAGATACAACACGCCGTCGCCTGGCTACAAAGACAGAGCGTCGGAGGAAAGGAAAACTGTTTACAAAACAGAGCCTTTGAACAGAGATACTAGTCCTTTCGTGTCCCGCCTGGACACACGCCTGAAATCTCCCGCCATCCGCCGCGGAAGCAACAGCAGCGATAACTACTCGGAGACCTACCGATACACGACACGCTCCGGCGACCCCGAGCGTCCCAGTGTCACTGACACCGTAGAAACAGTAAGCAAGAAGGTCGTGCCGGGGAGAGATGGCCGGTCGAAGGAAATTATAGAGTCGCGTGAAGTAAACTCGGTGACGAAAAGCAGAGGCTTCAAGGAGCCTCTCAGCCTGAAATACATTGAAAACGGAACACGCTCGTCGCCGCTTGGCTTTGAATCCCGAAATGGTTCGTCCCCTCTGTATTCGGAAAGGAGGAGTAGTAACTACAAAGTCCTGGAGAAAATTAGAGATTATTAAATGAATTTTATTGATAATTCACATCACACATTGCCATATTATTATTTTTCTTCTTAACGAATTGAATTGAACAGAGTCAAAAGCAGACTGAAACCCTTTAATGCTTTAGATAGAATTTTAATAAATATCTACGCAACTTACTTACTTACTTAATAAGAATATCATTATTTAACAATTCCCTTTAATTGTAAATCGAAATTAACTATGAAAAAGTCATAGCTTTACTAATTTTTTAAGTATTAGTAAATACGTGATTTAATTCCGTCCACTGTATCATTAATAAAGAAAATGAATGAAAATTAAAAAAATTTTTGAATAGACCATATTTCTATACAAGTTGTATTCATAATAAGAATAAAAATAATGTACTTAATCCGTAAGATTTTTTTATAATAAAATGTTATACCTTACTAAATAAAAGTATTTGTAATACGCACTACGGTATTGTTTTATTGTTTGAACAAATGGCGGCTGCCAGACAGTCAAAATGCATGATTCAATGTGTTTTTAACCTTGCAGTTTGAATCTTGAATTATTATTTGAAATACTAGTTACAGTTGAACGGGGCAGACGCAGGTAGGCTGTTGACTGTACTGGTAGTGACCGGTAGGTAATGTGTATACAATCGACAGCAAGTCAACCTTAACGTATTGCAAAGATGCCTGTAAAGTCACTGGATAGAGTGGACGCGTACAAAGGTTGACGTGCTGAGGACTAGAATACGAGAGTAGGTAGGTACATGGTTTCTACTAAAAAGGCACATAATAAAAATTATAATCGTCTTTTATTATGTCATTGACATTTTTCAATTGTTCTACCTAATTCGTTTTCTTGTTGAAATGGCAATCAGCCGATGTCGACAAATTCTGCCAGCCACGTGTTGATACGAAATGGTGAAACAATTTTGATACTCGTGATTTCTTCGTGAATAGGTACTAGGTTTACTAGTGTAAACTAAATCAATAACCTAACTACAGCAATTCTGATATAATATAGAAACAAAAATGATATTTAAATGATAGTAACTAGGTACATAAACTGAGGTAATTAATATACATTTTTTATAACTAAGCTGGTACCTACTTAATACAGTTAATACTATAGGTACCTACTCTTCGAATAAAATACCATACAAGTATTTCTTCCTACAAAGTTCACACTCAAAAACGGCCCCAGTCCTATCATTAGTCTTTACCAATAATGAGCGCAAGATGTGCTGTAGAGTAAATCACTCTGTGATTGGTTCTGCTGCACGCCATGCGTGACGACGTGAATGTTGACTGGGCTGAAGGTAAGTGACAGTGTAACTGATGATTGACTTTATACAAAAAACGTCAAACTACATATTGACTTCATTAATGTCTAACCCGTTGAAATATCTAGGTACCTCGAAAGATGGCGGTGTATGGCAGTGGCAGGTGCATATTATTTTGCCGGGTAGTACTGAACTCGGACAATGGACGAGCCCCGCCCGCCACCCTACAATAGAACGTGGGGTCATTTTTTAGCGCTATTTAGACATCTATGTTTTTAAGTATCACTGATGATACCACGTAACAAAACTCTTGTTATAACTTAATTATCATTTTCCCCAATGAACTTATGGCCGTAGTAATCTTGGATCTTATAATTAAGATCCATGGGCGACGGTAAATGGATAAATACGTGCAATTCATTGGAAGTGGATTATCTATTGATGGATGGATGGAATGGAAGATACAAAGAAACAGATTTACTATTTTAGGACAAAATTCTTTGGTAACGTAAGGACATGTAATTCTTTTATATTTTTTTTTATTTACCAGTTTTGCGTCTGAACTTGAAGTACGAGGCTGAATGCAACAAAAATACGCATCGCGCTCAGTGTTGCCAACTCGGATTTTGAAAAAGGCGTAGGCCGCATTAGAAAATTACCTAGACTTAGTAAAATTTGCGTATGGAAAGTTCGTAGATCTACGTACTTCTTTTCTGAGTGAAATGAAGAAGAGGGTAGCGTAGGTAAAACCATAAGAATAATAAGCAGGAAGCTGAAAAGTATAGAAATTTCATCGAATACAAACAAACAGAACAATTCCTTCGAAATATTTTTAGGTTAAGTTTCCCTTTTCACGGCGAGACGTTTCGTTTTACACAGTCACACACAGCTTTATGTAATGCGAACTTTGTTTATAAAAATATATAACGTTACTTGACGCGAGTGATGGCGAGGCGAGTGTGCGCTAGCATGAAACGGAACGCTTATTAACTTTTTTTTCGCGAACGAAATGAAAATTATTCCCATTCAGCCTAATGTGAGTTAGATTATTTTGCAAATATGTACAATTTGATAGAAAATACGTAGATTCTGGGACTGTAATTTGTAGATTTGCAGGAAAGGCCTGAAGTACGTAGATCTAGGTAAAAAGACGTAGAATTGGCAACGCTGATCGCGCTACCTGCTGGCGAGTAGCAAAACTAAAGGTAAACATGGACAATAATAAAAACCGGTAAGTGTGCTGGTTTGTAGCACATCACTAGTCTTCCATAGACAAACTAAAATATAGTCTGTTTTAATGCTTTTCAAATCTTGAAAACAATTGTAAATGCAATGATTGGCCAGTCGTCAAACAAAAAAAAAAAAAACATTATTTTGGCCAATCACAATAATGAATTTCGACAGATTTTTCGAATTACTCAACGAAAACGGACTAGAAATCTTTTTCTGCTATGGTCGTCGCTCGCTTGACGCATCGTGGGACGCTTTTATTCGCGCCGTGTTACTTATTTTTTTATAATTTAGCATCGAAATATTGATCAAAAGTGAGTTATCCTTCGTTTTAGGCGTATATAACATGATTTCATAAAACAACTTACAATTTGGGCTTCACTATTTCAGAAACATGTCTGGTATAGCAAGTGCACGTTTGGCCGAAGAAAGAAAGGCTTGGCGGAAGGATCATCCATTCGTACGTATTCGTGGGCATAATTTACTGATTATTACTTTAAATAGTTTTTTTAAACATATTTTGATTTGCGGCTTACAGGGATTCGTGGCACGGCCCATGAAAAATCCGGATGGCTCGCTGAATTTGATGACATGGGAGTGCGCTATTCCAGGAAAGAAAGGGGTTAGTATCAGTGATAATGTTCTAGAACGTTTCTAAACTGCCACTGGAGATCTTCAGATACGATTTGTAGTAATCGATTCCTTTATTCACAAAGCAGCTCGCAACATATTTTTATTTTCTCTACCATCTTGTACTTTTGACAATGGAATGGTAAACGGTTTATCGGCGACATTCAGAGAAGAAATGGTAATAAGTTACCTGCGCCCTGATTCTGCTTCTTTTGACAACTGTATGAGCTTTCACTGACGTAATAGAAAATCCAACCAGTGGAAAGTCGCAGAAGAGGGGCTGCTTTGTACATTTCTTTGTATCCTATCTGTTTCCCTACCTCAGACTAAACATATACATATATATCCAAAATCTTGGCACTGGCGTAGTCGCAAATAGCAAAGTGCTATCATCATCAGCCCACCGCTGCCCACTGCTGGATATATAGACCTTTCTCCCCAAATGTCATCTCTCATGGTCGTTGTCATCCACGGACCTTCCCCTGACTCAATTCGTCTGACCAACAGGCTGCCCACTGACCGTCATCCTGTTCTCGCCCACCATAATCTCAGAAAAATAAAATGGTCTGCTTTTTCTTCTCTAATTATTCTGTCTTGTATTTTGCAGACTCCCTGGGAGGGAGGCCTCTACAAGCTGCGCATGATCTTCAAAGATGATTACCCCTCCAGCCCCCCCAAATGCAAGTTTGAGCCCCCACTCTTCCACCCCAATGTCTACCCCTCTGGCACAGTGTGCCTCTCTCTCCTGGATGAAGAGAAGGACTGGCGTCCTGCGATCACCATCAAACAAATTCTGCTGGGCATCCAGGATCTACTGAACGAGCCTAATGTGAAGGATCCTGCACAAGCCGAGGCATATACAATTTACTGGTTAGTGGCCTATCTTCTATAAACAGTCCTTCATGGATTAGAGTTAACAAGCATTTTGTTTTGTTTGACATTTCTGTCCACAAAGTTTTTAGAACTAGAAAAAAATTTATTTGACTCCGCATGGACTGCTGGTCTACAAGTAGTTAAAACAGCTGTTAGTATAGATAGTGCCAGGTCAGAAGACAAAATGACAATTAACTTATGGTCAATCGGAAGCCAAAATTCTAGCAAAATGTTGTGAGTCAGATTACAAGAAAAAAGGAAGTATATAAATATAATCAATAATCACTGTTTGCAAAATGTTCTATCGCATGCTAGAATGTTTTACAGGAGACCCTAACAAAGTAGGTTATATAGTTAATATTAGGGGTTAAAGTATGAAATTGCCGTTTTATTGCAATAGGTTCTTTGAATTGACATAGAATCTTCATGGTTTGAGGTTTTCGAATGAAACTTTTGTCAAATGGTTTCTATGATTTTTTTTTTTAAAAAATGTGAAATATTTGAATATCGACTTTCAATTGTTTTTGTTATTCAATTTAGACAAGAAAGATGGATACTGCGAAAATTCGAGTAATTATGAGGCACCCATTTTTCGTGTTTTTTTATTTTATTGATTTGACGCAAGTGAGTCAATATTGTGGGTAAGGTAACGTTAAACCATGCCGCTAATTCCTGGGTAGTTTTACTAGGGTCGGCTTCCACTATATCTCTCTTAATTCATCGTTATTCACCTGTGTGGGCGGTCTTCCTCGTGGCTCGTTCTTTAAGTCGAAATTTCCATCACGAAAGCGTTTAAACCAAAATCGCACGGTGCGTTCATTAGTAGACCCCTCTCCAAACGCAGCATTGATATTGCGGGCTGTTTCTGCCGCGTTAGTTCCGCGTCGGAACTCGTATTCAAAAATCACTCGAATTTTCGCAGTATCCATCTTTCTTGTCTAAATTGAATAACAAAAACAAGTTCGAATTCAAATGTTTCACATTTTTTAAAAAAAGAACATCATAGAAACCTTTTGAAAAAAGTTTCATTCGAAAACCTCAAACCATGAAGATTCTATGTCAATTCAAAGAACCTATTGCAATAAAACGGCAATTTCATACTTTAACCCCTATTATGTATTTATAATTTAGTTATGTTACTAATTCAATGAAAATCAGTAACATTAAATTGAATTATAACTGATTTCGCAATAATTTGCAATAACCGGCATAGGTAGTACGACGAAGTAAGTCGCGGGCAGTCGCAATGCCGAAAGTCGGGATTTTCCAGTATTTTAATTGTCAAATAATTTAATTTTAGCGCCACAAACCGCGAGCCTCGCGCCGTTGTATTACCTATGCAGCCTTCATTACATTTAATTAGCTTTATAGCCATTGAACTAATTATAACCATTTTCCTTCCAGCCAAAATCGGCTAGAATACGACAAGCGGGTGCGAGCGCAGGCGCGTGCTATGGCCGCCACGGAATGAGCAGTTCACATCAACACCAGGGGCGTTCCTAAGTATGCAAGAAGGAATACATCTCGTGTGATATCAGTATACCCTGTGGAAAGACCGTTAGCTATGCAAAGTACCTCTTAATCGACAAAATAAAATCTCAGGCGGCAACACAATCACTCATATTAGTTGTACACTCCTACCAATCTCTGTTTAAAATAGGTGAGCAGGGACATCTGGAATGGGCTGGAATAATTTACATGATCCATAACGGAGGCCTGAGAGAAATTCTATCACCATGGAAACCTTCACCATGTTTTGGTGAAAACATTTCTAGGCTTCTATTATGGGTTGGGTACGGAGATAATGACTTCGCTGAAGCACGGCTTTGATGGCTATTCATTCTTTATTCACTATTCATTGTATGGTTGTCTGGATAAATAGAGAATGATGTTTAGATTATGGGATGGTTCTCAGCTTCGATAAAGGTCTTTTAACACTGTGTATAATGAGTAGATAATGCTAACTTTAACTTTTCTAAGTCAATTGTTGAAATATCTATACTGTTTCAAACTGACTTGTAAGCTATGGATCTGTTGAGGTCATGTTTTTTAGTTATTTTCTGAATTGATAGATGTGTGTTAAGGTGTTAAGTAGCAAGTCTGAGCATCATTCCAATGTATGCCTCTAGGATTTATACAAGTTAAGGAACTTTATACTTTTATTTGCCAAATAAAGTTTTGTGTGACTCATCAGTCTAAGAATAAGTATAAAATGTATAACTTAGCAGTAATGACATGTTCTCCTATTTGTTTCTTCTCGATATGTCTATTTAGCTTTCCCTCGCTGTGCGAGGGCTTTTGCTTTTGAGAAAACAGTAGATATTTCAACAATTTGGTAATTTAATAGTAATTTTAGGGAATAGAATAACCAAGACAGCATTGTATCAGTAAACATATTCCATCTAACTTGACATTTTTTTTGTGGGCACATAAGATCTATGTAATGTGTAAGATAATTTTTTTTTGTTATTTATTGGTGGAAATTCAGCATTTCTTAGGACATTATTGGCAGTATTGACTTTGCGTCGTCAAAGAGCTTATTCCTAAAACATTTGTGTAAAAATTCATAAGTCAAATAGAACTTGAAACAAGAATCTGCGTTATTATTTTCAAATATTTTTGTATCTTATGTCAGTAATTTTTAATCGATCAATAAATTTTTAAACTTAGTTCGGCCTTTGTAATTGTAACTCCGGCCTAAGGCTGGAAACAGTGCTCGACCGACGGTCAGCGCTGACCGTCGGTCGGCGTAGCTGTATCTATGCAAGTCTATGAACGCGCACACAGCTACGCTGACAGTACGCGCGTGATTTGGTACGTGATTTGGTCAGGACGTAGGGTCGGGAAGTACCGTCGGTCGAGCACTGTTTCCAGTCTAAGGGGAAATAATGCTTTAACTACAGTAAAATCTACAAAAAGACGATTCCTCTAAAATATTCCTTGGAGGCAGTTTGAATAATCTGTGATTAAATCTTTTCCTTTACTACAGACCACTACTTAGATATAAGAAACTATTTGTAATATATTTCACCTGGTTGTGCAATAAAGTGTTCTCTATCTATCTATCTATCTACAGACTATTTAAACTGACTCTCAGGAATGTTTTAAGGAGTCATGTTTTTATATATAAGACCGTTAAAGCACAATACCTAATAGACTCGATTATGCTAATGTTAAGTAACTTAAGGGGCTCCAGGGAGTAACACTAGCGTCACCGAGGAAAAAAATCATCTTTTTTTACAGATCGAATTTGCAGTGTCTGTACAATCTCTCAATCATGTTAATATTTATTTTTAGGACCAATGGCCGTTTTTAGGACCTAAGGCAAAAAACCTAGGACTAGATCTTGTCCCAGGTTTTTGATTCTGGGTTCTTTTTCGTGGGTCCTAAAAATCAATGTTAACATGATTGAGAGATTGTAGGTACAGACATTTTGCAAATAGGATGGTAAAAGAAGATATGTTTTTTTTCGTTGGTGGTGCTTAGTTTTTTTTTCTTTTATTTTTTTAAAGTACAGTGACAAAGTAACACAATATAATTCTGCCAAACTGTACCGCAGTTTAACGGCAGACACTCTCAGTAAATAATAATCTGTTTAAATACAATTCTAAAAACGTTTTTTTTTTTAAGTTCACCATGATGTTAATATGTAGGTAGTCTAATAATAAGTTGTACAATGCGATGGCATTCCGGCTCTGATGCCCATGCAAGCGCCGTGCGAAAGCCCACTGGATCCCCTTAAGTTCTTGGATTACGCAAATCCATGTCGTGGTTTCCTCCCGTGGATGTCGTAGAAGGCGACTAAGGAAATAAATTACCAGGAGACGGGCAGCAGCGGCTTCCTGAGATTCCAACCGTATACTGTGATCGCCAACCCGCCTGCCAAGCGAGGGGATTATGGCAAAACCCCTCATGGTTATGAAAATGACGAGGGAGCGCCCTGCAGTGGGGGTCAAATGGCTGATGATTAGCTATGAACTACAGAATGACTTGACAATACCTGATGTTGACTAAAATTAAGCGTTATGCTTATTTTCTTATTTTCTGTTTTCTGTGACTGCCTTCTACCAACATCGTAATTCGGTTGCTTACATAAGAGTTCTTGGGTTTTCAGGCTTAGCATTATTTGTGTTTCGGGGTAACTCGAAAATGCGCAATTCCCGGGCCACGTCAAAATGAACTTGTTGTTTACAACTTACTGGTCTTGTGCAACGTCTTGATTTTTTAAATTAAGGGTTATGCGTTATGCTGGTTTCCTGCTTTCTAGTTGCGCTGTTTGAAAAATAATGATTAAGACCATAAAATATGGGTTAGTCCAGTCAAAATAGACATTCAGTTTGCATTAATTCCCACCGAGCTGGATTTTTGTATAGGTCTTAAATACGACATTACAAATACTATGTCAAAATTTCCTATCCATTTTTGTTTTTTGCGTTTATCTCTGAAACAGTGAGAGCTCCTTACAAAGCACCTTTATCACCCTTGTCGCGATTTCAGACTAGGAAAGTTGTATTTACAATTATATGAAGGTAAACATTTCCGCACCGCCTCTGACATAGTGCACTCGGCGCTTTTTCCGTAGTCAATAAGGCATCCTCATGGTTTCGCCATATTCGTCCGTCTATCTGTCTGTCCACGGTCTAGCTCAGAGACTATTAGTACTAGAAAGCTGAATGTTGGCAGAACCTTGTATCTACAGGACGTTTGGCAGATGGTTTGCCATGATGGTGAGGTCATTTGGAAACTATTTACCCCTATATTACTCATTACCTACAAAAACAGTTTTCTGTATTATAAGTTTTCTGAAAATGTAGCAACTGGTCCAAATTAATTTTATTTTTGTCTGCAATAAATTTCTGATCCAATTTAATCAAAATTTGGGCAACTGAAACGAATAATAAATAACTAGCTGTTAAAGGCCCGAAAGTAAGATTTCTGTTAATAGGTCAAATTTAGGGTAAATTCTCAAAAAAACGGTGAAACAGGCGGACTGGCACGACGACATTCTTAAATGTCGCTTAACCTCTTTGATTATGGAGACCATTGTTGTGGCTCGGGCGGGTCCTTTAGAATTCTACAGATTAAGTAGAATTTAACTAAAATTATTCATGTTATTTGACATTTAAGAATCGTGCAAGTCGGCCTTAGTATAAATATAATAATAATAAATACATACATAAACTCACGCCTGTATCCCAGAGGCGGAATCAGAGACCAGCGACTGTCACTTGCCACGATCCTGACCGATCACTTTCGCTTCCTCAACATTCATTAGTCGTTGCATGCACGCACGCCGGTTTTGGGTAAGTACCTACTTTCTATAGTTATAAGTTAATAAAAAACTGAAATAAAAAATAACCAACAACCTGACTGCTGAGCATTAGGTAACTACTAAGCAGGCGAAACCAACCTAAGGAGTTTTTGGTTGGTTCAACCTTTGCTAGACAAATGGTTCAGCAAACAAGACGAGAAGATGGCAACTATTGTCAATGACTTCGCAGAACTAAAACACTCAGTTATGTCTTTGAATAAGTACCAAATATGATGAGCCGCATAAGGATGTTACCGTCGTACATCGATCCATCACAATCCTAGAGAAAATAATTGCCATCGTTGAGCAAAGGGACTCAAAAATTGATGACCTCGCGGCAAAGCTAGATGTAATGGAACAGCGGGCGCGTAGGTATTCGCAACATTGAAGTCGCAATCTATCAGAGGCGCGGGGAACCACTTTGTGAAACTTTCCTTGGTATTGCAAAAGCTGTCAGGCACCCGATGACAGCCGCAGATATCATCTCAGCGCACAGAGTCCACCACGCCAAGAGCGACAGCAAGCGTGCAGCAAGCACCCAAGAAATGTCATTGTCAAACTGGCAAGTCAAAGTATGCGTGATAAAGCCATCACAAAAAAAAAAAAAAACTTGTTGCCCTCGTATCGACTCCCTAAAGGAGTCGGCTCTGATGTCATCAACATAACTGGAGAACCAAAGAAGATCCAAAGAAGGCATCTGGCCCGAGAAAGTCGCTGTATCGTGATACACGCTTCCTGGCCAAAAACGTTAGATTCTAGTAGGTATGTGTGGATTAAACATGGATAAATCCTGGTACGAGAAAATGACACAACACCATATTTCCCCATTCATTCAGTCAAGGATTTGGAGCGAATTAAAAAGCATTTAAGGATCAAAATTCCGCAGTGCAAACGGTATTCTGGTCTGTTATTTGCTTTTATCACATAGTAACAATTACCCAACCGACGAATCATCTTTATATCGAAACTGCGACTTCTGTTTTATAAATTACTCTATTGATACCCGAACAAACGTACAATAATAATAATTTATACTACACCTGCTTGGAAAGTACCTTGATACTTTATCAAATTTACGGTACAAATATGCGGGGAGAAAACGCATCTGAGCGGGAGAGAAAAGTGTATGAAAATCCATTTCTTACGTGGTTTTTCTTTTTTAATTTTGGGTAAGACTATGCGCCGGTAACCTAAATATCAAAAGCCAAAAAGTTTTTACAGTGAGTTTTTACCTCCAAGTTCGCAAAATGACACTGGTCACTAGCTGTGTGTTGGATGGTGTCGGGCTGGCAGTGCGACCCTGCGGCGGCAGGATAAACAATTTGAAAAAAGAACATGTGAAAATTGCAGACGCCATTGGCGCCATTTCCAATTTGTGTGTTGTTTGAGGATTCAGTTTTCGTAGAAAGTAAAATAAAACTATCAAGCAGGTGTAGTATAAAGCACTATGTATCACTCGAGAGAAACTGCGATTCTCGATCTCGGGTGTTTTAAAGCCTTCGCCTACGGCTCGGGCTTCAAACGACACCCTCGACGGTAATCGGTCACTTTCTCCTCTCGGTGAACAATGTAGGTACTATTGTTTCGTAGAAAAGCATGAACGGCTGATTGAGAGTTATCGCACTCCAAAGTCAAATTATAAAATTTTTGCATCACACAATAGTCTAATTACCTACACTGTGTGTTTTGAGTAATATTTTTTGTGTATGTCGTGAATACCAACCGAATATGTGTTGTTTTGGTATATAGGTATGACATATATTTTTTATTTTTCAATACTGACGATACATTGTAATTTCTGCACATCTAATATAACAATAATAATAACAACTAATAGCCTCACTAGCATTGTAACGCCACCAATTATATACCTTGATAGCTTGTAGGTATCTATAACATTTTCCTTAACTATGGACTGGATCTTACTAAATTATTAAAATTAATGCATCTGGTTATTACTATTCACGATGATCAAATCTCTGTATATTACCAAAATTGCCGTGGTGTGAGGTCTAAATTTAATACTTTGGTTGACAACGTGGCTAATACCTAGTAGGTAGGTACCTATCCCTGACAATCTATTTATAGACATAAGGTACTGTGTGTACCTCTGTGACAGAGACCGAGATGCTACGGATAAGCGGGACGGAGTGGCGTGCTGGTGGTGGTGCGCCGTGGCCTGCGAGCCGCCCACTGCCAGCTGCTGCAAACGGAGGCCGTGGCGCTGGCGGCGCCCGCCGTGGAGGGCGGCGCCCCCGCCCCGCTGCCGCCCAACATTGACTTTGTGGCAATAAAGTTAATGTCGGATGAGCATAAGAGTCATATTTTCTGCGCAATATACATACCTGAACCACTGAATCAAACCTGTAAGACCTATAAAACGTTTCTCAACAGCTTGCAAGGTACTTTCCTGTCCTCTGACGTAGATTTTGTGTTCATAATAGGCGACACGCGTGGTGGCGACTTCAATGTAAGATAAGATAAGATAATGTATCGTCACTTAGCTGGAATTCTTGTGATGCGGGCCCTGTTTTGCTTCAACTCACTAATGACAGTGGACAGATAGATAGATACTTAATAATTTTTTTCTCGGTATTAAATCTTGTAGAATTTTATTATTTAAAAAGTGACAAAGACCGTATCTTGGACCTGTTCCTGTCTAATACAGTAGTACAAGTGAGCCCCTTATCTGTCCCCTCGTCCCTATTGATAGTTACCATCCGCCTTTTCATGCCGTAATTTCTCTTAAATTGGATAAGCTAATGGCAATTAACTCACCACGATATCGATTTATTGAGGACGATTTATACCGCAATAAACAATGATTAACGTATTATTAATTAGTCGGACACATTACCAGGAGGTGGGCAGCAGCGCCTTGTGCGGAAATGCGATATACTGCGCTCGCCAACCCGCATGCCAAGCGTGGCGAGTATGGCAAATACCCTCATGGCAGTAAATCAGAAAACCAGGCCCCCAGTCCCCGGCAGCTCCGCTATTCCTGGCTACGGTAGCGGCCACGGTAACGGCGGAGCAAGGGGTGCTAAGAATCTCCGGCAGAGATTCGGCTACCACCCCCAAGAACGAAAACGACTGGCCCTGGTAACACACAACATTCGCACATTCAGGGCAGACGAAAAGCTAATTGAGCTGGAAAAGGAAATGGGTAGGTTACACTGGGATATCCTAGCCCAGCTGTATTCTTCTATTGGCCTCTTTATCGAAGTTATTTTTACCCAACTGCATGGTTTGCCCGAGGTAAACATACTCCTTAACAACTTCGAGAATACTGTAAAATGTATGCCATGTGCCTATTGTATACATACATATGTATGTAAACTGTAGGAAATGCTGCTGGTTGTACATATATATACCCTTAATGTTATTGATGAGTTAGACTAATATCTTTTGTACAACTGTTTATTTTCACAAATAAAAATAAATTACAAGTTAACGAATAATAGGCGACCAACTTATAAAAGGAAAACTTCGTCCAAAATCCATTAAAAATTACTTTAATGAAGTTTTTTTTTTTTTTTTTTTATTTATTTATTTTAAGTCGCTCAAACAACGGGGTCATTAGCGACTATACAATTAGGTTTACAATTTAAATATCCTTATAGTGGTTAATCAATTTAAGAAACTCAATAGTAGCTTTAGGATTGTTTAGACAATCTTTTAAGGATGATGGGAGGGCTACCTTTAACCTTTCTGGATTAAACATTGGGCATTCTATGAGAAGGTGACTTATACTTATATCATTATTACATTTTATACATTTGTTTTTGTCTTTTTTTGTAATAAGATGTATATGCGTTAGGTTACAATGTCCAATTCTTAGTCTATTAATCACTACCTGATCTCTTCTATTGTTTACATCTAATTGATTTTTCTCGAAAACTGATTTTCTAATTTTAAACAAGCTACTAGCATTATCTAATACCCAACAGCTGTCCCATAGCTTTTTGACAGATAGTTTAAAAAATTTCTTAAGGTCACAATGGCTAGCTGTTGTATAATTACATTGCTCCAATCTTGCTGCCTCATTTGCTTTCGCGTCCGCTAATTCGTTGCCAGGAATACCTTGGTGGCTCGGTATCCACACCAGTTCCACAATAAGGTCATTAGCCAATAATTGAGTGATCTTTTGTCTGATATGGTTAATGAGAGGGTCCCTATTATTTATATTTGATAATGCTAAGAGACATGATTTTGAGTCAGTATAAATAACGAATTTTTTAGAAGCTGAATTGTTTTTGATAATTTCTAGACACTCATAAATAGCTACTGCTTCACATGTAAAAATAGATAAATAGTCGGGAAGCCTGTAAATGTAACTATCACCGGTTGTAACAATCGCACAGCCAGTCCTACTGTGACCGACTGAGCCATCGGTATAATAAGGAGTGAAATCACTATGTTGTTCCTGTATTTCATTAAATAGGGTTCTATAGATGTACTTAGGTGTCGTATCGCGTGGGTTTTCGGCCAGTTTTAAGTTTATCGGTAGTGTTAGTTCTTGCCATGGAGGGTTATTGGGTATCGTTCGTAAAAAGGTGGGGGGAAGTTGGAAGTTAATCTCATTTAGGTATTTTTTAATTCTCAGTCTTAATGGAACTCTTAGTGAAGGTCTCAGGTTATATTCAATATCAGAGGGTAAGTTACTTTTAGCTATAATAGAATTTCTGTTATTAGTTATTTGATTTGCTGCATAAGTTAAACACAATTCTTTTCTTCTTAAATTTAGGGGCATCTCACCAGCTTCTACAAGCAGACTACCAACAGGGCTAGTTCTGAAAGCACCTAGACCTAACCTCATACTAGTGTTATGTATGGGTTCCAAGAGTCGCAGAACATCGGGGGAAGCGGAGTCGTAAATGATTGAACCGTAATCTATTTTTTGTCTCACTATAGCCTTATAAGTATTTATAATGCATTTGCTATCGGACCCCCATTTATAGGAGGATAACATTTTAATCACATTTAGTTTTTTATAACAATCTGTTTTCAGTTTTTTTATATGGGTAGACCAGTTCATTGTTTGATCAAAATTTAATCCTAAAATTTTTAAAGTTTGAGATTCTTTAATTAAATTATTATTTATTTTTAGTTCTATTTTATCTTTATTTTTTCTTTTTGATAAAATCATGAATTCTGTTTTTGTTGCTGAAAATTTAAATCCAGTATGTTTGCACCATTCATATAATTTATCTAGGGTGTTTTGTAGAAGTGTTTGAGTGGGTGTAAGATTTTTTCCGCTGCACATTATTGTTAGATCATCTGCGAATAAATATCCTTTTACTGGATTATCAACTACTTCTAGAACATTATTTATAGATATTAAGAAAAGGATGACACTCAAGACTGAGCCAGTTGGAAGACCGTTTTCAGTATAGCAGGAGTTAGAAAATGAATTATTGACTTTTACGTACGTCCTATTTGATAAAAAGTTTTTAACAAAAGCGAGGAGATTTCCTTTAATATTTAACTGTTCTAGTATGATTAAAACTCGGTGTTTCCAGACCATTTCATAAGCCTTTTCTAAATCAAGTGATACTAACATGACCTTTTTATCATTTGCAAAGGAAGTTAGAATTTCGTTTTCTAAGTGTGAAAGGTGATCTAAGGTAGATCGAAATTGTCGAAAACCGAATTGGTTTGGTGATATAAGGTTATTAATTTCTAGATACCATCTTAGTCTATTGCTAATGATTTTTTCTAACAGTTTGCAGAGATTACATGTTAAGGATATGGGCCTATAACTTGAGGTCATGGTAGCAGTTTTGCCAGGTTTAGGGATGGGTATGACCTTAGCTGTTTGCCACTGTTCAGGGAACACCTGATTAAACAAAATATAGTTATAGATATCTATTAGGCGCTCTAGAGCATTAAAAGGTAATTTTGCTATTAGTGTATTCGATATATTGTCTGGTCCTGGGCTTGAGTTACCTAACTTAACTAGAATTACACCTACTTCATTTAAGTTAATAATACTGTTAATAGGGTTACTATTATCACTTAGATCAAAGGCACTTTTTTCTTTTTCTATTTGACCTTTGTAATCTAAAAAATCTTGACTATAATTTTCAGAACTAGAATTGGAAGCAAAAGTTTGAGCCAGAAGTTCGGAATTTAATATTGGGTCTCCACTTAATTCACCTTCGTTATTTCTTAAAACTATTGTTTGTTTACCAGATCTTCTACCATTAATTGCATTTATTTTACGCCAGATGTGGCCTATAGGAGTAAAGCTATTTATAGATGAGATGAATTTTTCCCAGTCCTTTTTTCTACTATCTTTAAATATCCTTCTTGTTATAGCGCGTTTTTTCCGAAAATCTATCTTGTATTTTTCTAGCTTTGATTGTTCTTCTTGTTTTTGCTGTATAGTTTGATAAAGGTTTGAATTTTGTTTTAATTGTTTGCTTTTGTTTTTAAATTTTCTATAAGCCTTTTTACTTTCTTTTAATGCACGTAAACATTCTTCGTTCCACCATGGGACTTGATTCTTTTTAACCTTACCTGATGTTTTTGGTATATGATTTTCTGCCGCACTAATTATTATTTCATTGAATTCATCAACTATATCATTAATGCATCTATTTGAATCAAGTTTTAATTTATCTAGTTTGTTCACATTAAATTCTATTTCAGAGCGATATCTGGGCCAATCAGCGAGTTGATATTTGAAATGTTTAGCAATAGTGGTTTCGATTGGGTTAAAGTCTATCTGGGAAGCTAGGACGATAGGAAAATGGTCACTGTCATATAGATCGTCAAGTGCATTCCAGTCAAAGTAAGTCGATATACTTTGTGAAGCAAATGACAAGTCTATATTGCTGGTGTGTCCATTGCTGCTATTAAAGTGCGTAGGTTGATCGGTATTTAAAAGGATAATGTTATTATGTGAATCCAACCAATCTGCTATGGTTCTTCCTCGCTGGTCGCAACGACTAGATCCCCAGTACAGATGATGGCTATTAAAGTCTCCAAGCAAAACATAAGGTGTTGGAAGCTGAGTAATTAAATCATTTAAGTCAGTTTCGCTAAAAGGACAGCTATTAGGTAAATAAATATTACAAATTGTTAGATCTAAGGGAAAATTAATCCTTATCGCTATTACTTCTAGTGAGCTATTTATGTTAATTTTTGTAGGTAATGTGTGTGGTTTTACATAGATTGCTACACCGCCACTGGCTACACTGCTATGGAGGCGATTTTTATTAAAACTCTCATAATTTTTTAACTTGGCACAATAATTATTTGAGAAATTTGTTTCCTGAATACAAAAGCATATTGGATCGATTTCATTTAATATAAGTTTTATATTTTCAAATCTAGCAGTAAAGCCATTGACGTTCCACTGTAAGATATTCATAATTTTAATAAATATTTAAAAATTATTAAATTAATTCAATTTAATAATTTTTTTAAAGAAAATATATATGTAACTTAAAGCTATGATATCGGAATTTAGTCACTTATTTGATTATTTAAGTCTTGTAGTTTACGAGAGAGTCTAGAGCATCTATTTTTTAAGTTCTTATTCATTTTAGGATGGAGGTATAAACACATATTTATTACTTCAGGAATATTATCAGTGTACTCATTGATAAGTTCTAGTATATTTTGCTTACCGCGAGAATTATCCAATAGACTTACGAATTGGTCCAATGACAAGGGGAACTTAGGATGGGTGTGTTGTTCTTCGAGTTCGAATTGTATGTCCTTCCAGACTTGCTCTTCCGTTCTATTGTCAAGGGATTTTTTCTTCTTTTTAAGCGCCTTTGTTTTCAGTGGTTGGTCATCAACTGAATAGTTGCTGCCAGTATCATCTGTGTACTCACTTACTGAGGGGGTTTGATCTTCTACTACGATGTTAGAGAGTGATGGGTCCGACTGCGTGGGCTCAGTAGTAGTGGATGAATGGACCCGTTTTGTACCTTTAGTTGAGGTAAGGACGGTAAAGTCGTCCGCTTCTAATCCTTGTTTTGAGGTAGCATTGTTTATATTACGAGTAGGTATCGGGATCAGGGTCTTAGGTTTGTTGAGCTGGATAGGGGGGTAGCTTGATCCTTCATCGTGGGCTATGGTAGTTGTTGGTGTCTGTGAGAGTGGTAATGGTGTAGGTTCATGGGTCTGTTTGTTTTGGGGACATAGCTTAGCTGAGTGTCCCGTCCCGTTACAAATAAAGCATTTCATGGTATCATTGCTTATATAAATCCAGTAGTTCGTGTCTTCATATGTGATTTGCATAGATTCGGGTAGGCGTTTTTCGTCGTCCGGTGAAACATAGAATTGTCGTCTAAAACTCATGATATGTGAGAAGCCAGGATCAGGAATTCCTACTTTGAGGAAGGTGATGGGTGACAAAATTTTAACATTCATCTGTTTGAATTTTTCCTCTATTTCTTCGTGTGGGATCACTGGGCAGACATTGGATAGGACAATCCTTTTGTTTCTGGATATTAGAGGGCGAATTTCCAGTAGGTGTTCATTAACTTTAACTTTCTTTACTATTTCTATAAGTTCATCTGCTGTTTGTTTGGAATCCATGTAAATGCATACCCTGGAGTTGGCAATACGGGATATGAAACGGATTGACGATGAGTTAGTGACGGTGGAGAGGGCTAGTAGGTAGTCTCGTAGGGTAATTCCATCTATGGAATCTAGAACTATGGCTTGATCTTTCTTTGGGTGTATGTATTTAGAGGTTACGTTGGCATAACTTACAGTGGGTTGGGTATTGTCCATTGCTGGGTTGGTTTGGGGCTCCTGTTACCAGGAATGCCCCTTGTCGTTATTCAACAATATAATATAAGAAATAGAAATCACAACAGGAGGTAGAAATTAAAACACTCGCGGTCGATGATCGCGCGCAGCGCATCGGTCGGGGAGCGATAAGGAGACGCGTGAACAGTGCGAAGTTCGCCAGTAAACTGTTTAATGAAGTTGTTAGTTCTGTAAAGCAGATAAAACCCTTCTTTTAATCTACACCCTACACTGCGCGTGGCCCGACACGCACTTGGCTGGTTTTTATCAACGGTCCGGGAAACGGTAACATTTAGGCAAGGAGAATTTATTTAGGGATAGTCTCTTCGAACAAAAGTTGCATAAAACCCAGGGCCAGTCCACGACGTTTAAATGTATTTTTTTTTAAATTGAGCCAGGTGCGTCGAAGAGGTCAACGGAGGCTTTTAATCGTCTTTCTCCTTTCAGAAGACAGATAGCAATTTACATAACAGTCACCTTCCTCGCTTCCGACCTTCGGCTTCGTTAACTAGCACTAATAAACTATAATAGAGACCCTTCTAAGCTAATTGTTTGGAATAACCATCGCTACTATTGTTGTGGGGGCACGGACACAATGGGAGCGATGGCACAAAGCCGTTATGAGGTATCAAAGGGTCAGCCGATTGGGCGGATAGTAAAATTGTTACTAGCTGAGACAACACCACCACAGGGGATTACACAAGAACCATTTTGTTATAATATCTACTTGCTTATTTTGTCGTAATATCTACTTGCTTATCATAGCTTATTATGACAAATCTATTAGGTACATTGCCTAGCCGAGTATTTCTACCTTGTTAATCTGAAGGTAGGTTAGCTAGGATAGGTTTTTAAAAATTGTCCTCAGCACTGGTTAGTGCAACAGAAAGAATATAATCTGTAGGTAGATTTGAGGGAAAGACAGTGTGAAATTGCGGATTGAGTATTATGAAAATTCGTGAAAATCCGTGTGGTGCCGGATTAAGTATAGCGTCACTTCATTTCATTCCATGGATGTCGTAGAAGGCGACTAAGGAGGCGGGCAGCATCGTCTTCCTGAGATTCCAACCGCATACTGCGATCGCCAACCCGACTGCCAAGTGTGGCGATTATGGCATGGCCCTATATGGTTAGGGAAAATCATGAGGGAGGCCTATGTCCTGCAGTGGGCGTAAAAATAGCTGATGATGATGATGTGTCAAGCGGGGGACAGTGGGAATGGTCGCGGCTGGTTTTTAGGGTTCCGTACCCGAAGGGTGCCAAACGGGACCCTGTTACTAAGACTTCACTGTCCGTCTGTCTGTCTGTCTATCACCAGGCTGTATCACATGAACTGTGATAGCTAGGCAGTTGAAATTTTCACATATGATGTATTTTTGTTGCCGCTATAACAACAAATACTAAAAACAGAATAAAAAACAGAATAAAATAATTATTTAAGGGGGGCTCCCATACAAAAAACGCAATTTTTTTGCCTTTTTTATTCCATATTAATAACGGCAACAGGTAGACGCTTGAAAAATTTACAAAATGTTTAGTTCTGTATTCGCTTCAAAAATAAATAATGAATTTATCGATCTTTCTGTCTAATGTTGTATAGATAATGGTAGCGAACCCTTCGTGTACGAGTCCGACTCGCACTTGGCCGGTTTTTGTCTTTGTAAAACCTTCGTACATACGTCGACCCATTATGGGACGTATTAACGAAGGACAAGAGTGAAAGTAGTCGAATCCGTGCACGCAAAGTCTAATTAATGTTGTTGATCGTGGCAAGTGGCAAACCCTGATCCCCGCCTACCCCTCCGCGAAACAGGCGTGAATTTATCCATGTAAATCTCCAATCAGAGGGACAAAACAAATAAAATATAACTACCTACATTCAACAATAGGACGTAAAACTTTTTGTACAATACTCGCGCTTCATACTTATGCCGTAGGTGATAAGAGCTACCGCTGAGAGGCTCCGACGGTCGCTGAATGTACCTAGTAAGGTAATTGACACTGAATAGCTGTTCAAGCTCTAGGCAAGTCAAGGTGATGGCAAACCGAATGTGTCTATCTGTCTAGCACGCATTCCATACTTTGGAAAACTTAGCAGTACCTATTATACTTGTACAGGCATCAGACTGTTATCTGCTTACAGATTAGGGATACAATAAATCTAATATATAAAAATCTCGTGTCACAGTGTTTGTTATCGTACTCCTCCGATTTTTATGGTATTTTTTGTGCATATTTGGTAGGTCTGAGAATAGGGCGGGTCGGCTAGTACAAACATATTTATTCAGTCTATTAAAGTTTCAGAATGTGCAAGTACATAGCTAGAGGTAGCTAGTTATAGATACAGTCGATACTACGTTAACCTTTATATTTTCTTTGTCAAGTCATCCATAACGTAACTGAGTAGAGTGCCCGCGTGTAAAGCTTGATGGACTGTCGACAGCAGTTACAAAAAAAACACACAACACAGTCTGTTCTGATACCAAAGTAGGATATCACAAACATGGAAATACACCCAAACTGAGGACATTAGTACAAATCAAATACTCCGGCCTCCAGTGGGAATCGAACCTACGACTTCTGTTTTGGTTGCCAAACGTGCCAGACGCTAGACCAACGAGGCTGTCAAATATAAAGATAAAAATACCTATTGCGGTTTAGTCGAGTTGGCATAGACTGCGTGCAGAATACAAAATCATAGCAAGCAGGCGAAAAACCACTCATGGTATAAACGAGTCTACCCGGAACACATCGAATGATCACTTTAGTATTAAATAACTCGCTCTTTACGTCGCACGCTCACCGTCGTGCTACTTTTAATATTCTAATAATGTGTGATACGTAATTCGATTATAAGTCATTGTTATCTAGTGATTATAAAAATGGTGAGTACTATCTGTCGATAATCTCATTAATTATTTTACTAGTTACTCTAGTTGCTGAATTTCTGAATGATAGGGTGTACCTGTATGCTGACAAGGTTCAGCCATTGACACTTCGCTATTTGAATGGACTGAGGGGATACAAACATGTTTATTTACCATAACTAAACGCATAATACTTATGCGTGTGGCACAGACGATGCTATAAGCTTGACGATTAACTCTCGTTCAGTTGAACTCTCAGATATCTTACTACTTATAGTGCCCGCCGCCTAGAGTTGGGTATGTCACTGATGACAACTTTAAAAAAATCATAGAACGTAGCTTTCGAAAACTCAATCAATGTGTTTATCTATTTTATATTTATATTGATACAAAAAAATTATTTCTAGGTTTAACTTTGCATTTGACTAGCATTTTTTTTATCGAATTTTTGTAATTGAAATGACAAACTTCACTAAAACACAACCCTATTCAGTTGGGTAAAAATTGTCATAGATTCACTGCAGATTATCGACAACTAATAGATCTACGTTGGAAATTCGCCCGTAATCCAACAAAATAGAGTGCAGTGACTGTACGTACAGGTTACAGTCGATTGAGCTTTTCAGTATGAACATAATGTATAATATACGTATGTACATATTAGGTATGCTCTTTGTAAACTACGTTTGCGAAAGAGAGATTAAGATCACTTATTTTCATTCCATGAGAATTCAGAGGGATGTGTCGTTTCTATTTAGAATTCGGTATATAAGAAAGTCTTATGTAATATCCAATTTCAGGTTCCACTACTATTGACAGTCATTTACCTAGTAGCATATTCCGATGCAGCCAACATCTTATACGTGGTGCCTTTTACCTCCATGTCTCACAACATAATGCTGAGGCCCATAGGTCTGGAGTTAGCCCGACGGGGTCATAATGTAACCGTCATCACTGCCTATGAGGAGAAAAATCCGCCGAGGAACTTCCATCAGGTCGTCGCCGATAACACTACTATTTGGGAGGCTACTGGTAAGTTAAGGTCGCATAAAAAGTACTTAGCGGATCATTTCAGAGGCTTAGTAGCAGGTGCTTGCCTAATATTGGATAAGAAAAAGTACGTACCTAATATTGCAGTAACTATTACAACTTATGTAGGTGTATTTTGACTGAATCCTAGATATCACTTTTGTAAGGATTTATAGCGTTCGCAGGGCATCGGTAGAGCGCTGGCCTGACCTAATTATGAGAGGTCGTGAGTTCGTATCTCGGCATGTAAAAATGACTTTGCTTTCTATGTTAACATGTGATAAGAATGTTCTTTTTTGTATACCAAAGCACATGACATAAAAATAAGTACACTTGCGAATTTGAAGCAGCAAACCACTCGCTAACGGTGAAGGAAAAATTTTGAGGTAAGCCGAGGGTTTTAGATGTTCACATATCGCTTACCCGCGATAACAACGACGTAATTACAATTTAACAGTAGAAAATTTCGACGATGGCTTTATAGAAAATCAGTATATACCTAATGCATAATGCGTCATTTGGCTAAAATTAATAGGAATCGACAATCCGCGGTTGCTACACGCTCTCTTTCTGCGAGAAGGCCTGTGCCCTGCAATGGGACTTATAGGCTGCTTATGTAAGGATTTGTAGAAATGAGAATAATAATAGAGTTTGTGCATGAGGGTCGTCCACTTTTGCAAACGTAGTCGAGTTAAGCTACGAGATAATTTGCAACGATTCAATTCAAATATTTTACTTCATTATAAAAAACAAAATGTTTACTTAATGAACGTCAAAGTTGTTAGTTTCAGTAGTGCAATTAATACATTATGTGAAGAAGAAGCTAACAAAGAAACTACACAATTTATTCTTTTCAAAACACGTTTTAACTTAATTAACAGAGTTTTCAACTTAAAAATTATTACTCATGCATGAATGTCTTGAACACTAGACACAATCGAACGAAGATATTAAGTTTGAAGCTGTCGACTCTGCTGTTTTAGCGACAGTAGCTCAAACAATTACCGCGTGTTTGTCCACTAATGGACATAGGCCAAGGGTATAGGACATAGGCTTTCCCAAGAGCGCTTCTTTTTGTCCTCTGCCAAAATCATCCAGTCGAAATCTCACAGTAGCAACAGTGTTAAATTATATATCTTTTAAGCAGTAAGAGTAATAAGACGCCCACCTCCCAATGCCCACAGCAGTAAGTACCTACTGCAGTTTTCGCCAACTCGGCACTTTGTTTTTACTTTACATACCTATCAAGGTAATATATGTAAAGTAAAAACAATTAATGCCTATGCATTTCTTAAGGATCAATTGCTTTCCTCATTCTTATTGATGCTGTAAGTCAGCCATTAACATTGAATTAACTCTAGATGTTATGGGCTAGCGAGAAATATGTACATATTGTGTTTATCTTTCCTCACACTTCATATTGGCTGGCAAGACTATCATCACATCAGTGTTGCGCTTGGGTAATGTACGTGACGAATAATAATCAACGTCTGAGAGCGTAGACCTAGAGCTCATTCGGTCATCGTTTTCTATATTACGCGCAGGAAATCTGGAACGACTTCAATCGTTTAACTGTCAATTTCCATACTAATTGCTTAGGCCTCATATCGGCATCGGCATCTTGCGAGGAGAAATGAGACTGCTGCTATTATTTATTAGATAAAGTTTAATTACCTTAATTCCCGACCTTAACACGTAACTACGAGTATTAAGAGCATCGCGAATCATTAAAAAATACAATCTGCAGTGAATTGAATTAAACTTGAATTTTACGTCAACGTTTTTCGTGCGAAGATGCAGTCGTTGCATAGCACGCTGGTTGACAAATAATATAATTTTTTTGCTTTCATCAAGAGTAAGTAGGCTTTACAAGTTAACGCGTTATAAGGCGACCAACTTATAAAAGGAAAACTTCGTATAAAATCCATTTAAAAATGACTTTGATGAAGTAGTTGGTTCTGAAAAACAGATAAACCCTCCTCTTTCTCCGAAACCATACACTGCGCATGGCCTGACAGGCACCTGACCGGTTTTTTTTATTTCCGTTAAAACTTGAAATCATTTATTTTGAAATCAAAATTTAGAGCCAACTACCGTTTTATAGTAGATGGTATTTAAATTCCAAATTTAGCAATGTGCTATAAAATGTTTCGTACGTCCACCGTAAAAGTTTATACTGTAACAAAATGACTAAAGCAAAAAATACCAGAAAAACGGCTTGAAACGGCAGAAATCGGCTTCACTGCAAACAGTCCTCGAAGATTATTACACTCTTACTTGTATTTAGTATTTACTTATCAACTTTACTGTATGTAGAGCCGATGATTTAAAACTTTTTTGCAACACGTGATTTATTTCTTAGTCTTAAAATGTGTGATTTAGATAACAGCGTCGAAATGGATACGATATCGCTTTTTATTCGTCGTTGCGATTAATTGCGTGCGATAGGTACATCTTGATGTTGAGTGCCTAAACACTTCAATGCCATTGTTAAAATTTCAGGAACCGGCCGACCAAATGTCTTTTCAATGGTAGACATCAGCGTCGAAAAGTTCCACGATGTCATATTGTGGCGAGGGGGCCTGGCCTCCACCGAGATCACGCTGAAATCTCCCCAGGTCCAACACTTTCTTCGTCAGGACAACAAATTCGATCTTGTGATCAGCGAGCAATTCTTCCAAGAGGCGCTGTACACTTTAGCCCACAAATACGACGCGCCGTTAGCTCTCATAACAACGTTCGGGAACTGCATGCGACACAATTTAATCGTCGGCAATCCCTTACAACTTGCGACCGTTATACCGGAATTTATCGACGTGAAGCAGCCATTTAGTTTCTATGGCAGATTAAAGAGCTTATACTTTACCGCGTACGAGCATTTTTGGTGGAGATTCTGGTACTTGAATAAGCAGCAAGAACTTGTGGACAAGTACATACCGCTGCCGCAGCCGGTGCCGAGTTTGATTGAACTGCAGAGGAACTTTTCATTGATTTTACTGAACGGGCACTTCAGTTTTGATACCCCAATGGCGTATGCGCCTAATATAGTCGAAGTCGGTGGGTTGCATTTGAAGGAGACTCATCTAGAGTTACCTCTAGTAAGTAAATAGCTTCCAGGTTTATCTGACGTAAGTAAATAGCTTTTTAGTTTATATTGACTGCCTTGTTGGTCTGTCAATTAACATCAAAACAGAGGTCGTAGGTTAGATTTCCTCTGGAGGCCGCTATACGTGATTTGTATAAATAGCCTCAGTCCGGGTGTATTTCCATGTTTGTGATATCCTTGCCTGGTTATCATAACACAGGGTATACAGGGTATAACCAGGACGAGCAATTGTGTTGTGTGGACGTTATTATTTTTATTTAATTTATGTAGGTACCGTTACTTTACATTAAAACTATTAACTCATAAATAAGTGTGCAAAGGTAAAGAACGCAAGAAATGCTAATTACTTAATTATTAAGAAATAATTATGTTGGGGCTTACTTAAATGTCTTCATAACTTGTATTTGATTCAAGGCTACCTATCAAGGGTACCTTCGCACTACGAAGGGACCGGTCTACCATAATTATCTCAGTGCGTCTAGGTAGCTAGATTCTTAATCTTTGTTCGAAGACTCTATTGTCCCCCAACAACATTTTCAGTTCTTTGTCCGATTTTAGCACTACAAAATGCTCACTGAAAAAACTCGTAATATCCAAGGTAAGATACTAATCAGAGTATTACGGATGTCACCCGTAATTATATAATGATAGAGTCGACCGTCGCCGTCTATAGTAAATTGCTGACATCGGCCGGTTAAAATTACTGCTTAGAAATTGTTTAGAACGTACATTGTAAAGCGTATATTTGAATATTTGTCTTAGTACTTGAAATCTGAGTTAGGATTCGACTTGTAAGAGCCCTATCACACTAGCGCTTTGACAGCGATTTGAAAGCGATGCGATTGCGCACCGAGCTCGCCATGACTACGCGGCCATTTTGTACAATTGCGTTCGACAGTCGGCGTTCGAGTAATTGCCTTAAAGTAAAAACTAAACGCTAATTAATTAATTTAACATTGTTTGAATGGCCATTCACATTATTATTATCTACTGCATAAATTGTAGGTAATTGTTTTTTTGTTGTATCATGTAATCAATTAATACTTCCTATCGTCACGTCTCTGTTTCTGTTTAGTTACAAGTAGAGGCTATGCTGGTATCTGGGTCATATTAATGTTTTAGTAATATTCTCTATTGTATCGTTTGCCTCCCGAATAAATAAAAATAAATAAAATAAAGTTTATGCACATTTTTTTCTCTTTACCTACTGTCAAAAGTGGTTTTAGGTAGAACGTGCGTACCTAGCATATAATGAAAACATTTTTTTCCGATATGGCACACAAAATACGACTTAATTAAAGTTACAAATTAAACATAGGCTCTTGTCACAAATCAAAAAGAGTTTAACAAACAGCGTATGCAACAAAACATTTTATTTGCAGGACCTGAAGAAGATAATAGACGAAGCTAAGCACGGCGTGGTGTACATGAACTTTGGCTCCAATGTGAAAAGCTCGGAGCTTCCACCGGAGAAGAGGGATGCTTTCCTCGAGGTGTTCGGGAAGCTCAAACAAGTGGTTCTTTGGAAATGGGAGGACACCGAAATAGACAATAAACCCAGTAACGTGATTATAAGGAACTGGCTGCCTCAGAAAGATATTCTTGGTGAGCATTCTCTGGCTCTCTTTCTCTTTTTGGCCGTAAACTGAGAACCTTGCGGTGGGGCAGGCACACAGGCTCATGCCTGATGTAAGTAAGACATTGTTGTTTTTCCACCAATTAGAATGGATCCCGAATTTCTCTGATCTGAATACTCACACAGACTAATAAAGCGGAAGTTACAGAAGGAGAGTAACTCGCACGCGAGTGGCGAATAATCGTATGAGATTATCCCAATGGCGGAACTCGCCATTTGATTCTCGCCTGCGGTTATTTACATTTTGACACAAATTCGTTCTCAAGCGATTCTCGAATGCAAGTATCAGAGGCGAGACTCACTTATCTTAATGTTTACACTACAGGCGAGTAATCGTAGATATATAGGAAAAATCCCGCTTACTTCCCATTGTGTCCTGAAAATTGTGGCCACAATCTATTTCATTATTTTATTACTCTCCTTAGCCTATATCACAAACAATGACCTATTTTACTATAACTAACCCTTTTCCTTAATAAAATAGGTAATTGTTTGTGATATACATTTATTAATGGCTTTTTAGGAAATCTAGGTTAAATCTCACGTAAGGAAGAAGAGGGGAGTCCAAGAAATCTTGTGTTCCTGAATGACATTAAGAGCTAAAGATTAATAATCGCGATAAAGATGATTTTTCTTTATAAAAATACATTCTTTCAAACCTCCAACTCCAACTCCGAAAATAAATATTGATAGGTGGTGTTATTTACTTTATTTTTAGTGAGTTTATCTATTTCATTTCTCATCACGTGCCCATCAAGTATTTTAAAATTTTAATGCAGTTTCTCGGTCCCCAATCACCTTACAGCAAATCCAGCAATTGAGCAAATCCGGTTTTTCGGTTCCAGCCCACCCGAACGTCAAAGTGTTCATATCCCACGGCGGGCTGATAGGCATGCAAGAAGCTATTTACCATGGAGTCCCAGTGGTGGGAATCCCAATCTACGCTGACCAGTACAACAACTTGCTCAAAGCCCAAGAGAACGGATTCGGAAGAATACTTGAATACCACGATATCAACGAAAAGAACTTGGAGGCGATTCTCGGAGTCATTCTAAAGGATAACACTTTCAGGGATAAAGCAAAAGACATGTCGCGAAGATTCCAAGATAGGCCTCTAAGCGCTCTAGATACCGCCATGTTCTGGATTGAATATGTAGTGAGGAATAAGGGGGCTCCCTTTATGAAGAATCCTGCGAGTCATCTCAGCTGGGTGGCGTATAATATGTTGGATGTCTACGCGGTAGTGCTCGGGACTTTTTCTGTTATTGTTTTTGTTTTAGTCAAGGTTTTGTCCGCGGTCCGATGTTTAGTAGCAAAAAAGGAGACCAAACAAGTATCGAGGAGCAAAAAAACGAAATAAGTTTTCTTAGTTACCAAGTAGACACTCGGTAACATCGACGAGATTAATTTCGTATCTTTGCTTATTATCTACGTAAATACAGTAATTTTATAAAATTATATGATACTAACTTATTGTAGGTATTTCATTAAAATAAAAACCATAGAAAAAATGTCGGCCATTTGTGTTTAATAGTTAGTGTGAAGTTATAGTAGCAATACCACTCGCTAACCGTGAAGGAAAACATCGTGACGAAACCTGAGTGTCTGAGCTATCACGTACCTCAGCGCTTGAAATCGGCAATCCGCGGTGGGCACGCGGGGTGATTAAGCCCATACTCTCTTTTGAGAGAAGGCTTGCGCCCTACAGTGGGACGTGTATATATGGTGCTTATGTATATATGTCTGTAATCTTGCTTATGAGTGGTATACGAGTTGGACTTGTGCACCAAGGTTTCCGTACGAACACAAAAATGTATAAGTCTCGCCTATTTAGCAAAAATAAGTATGCGGTCCAGCCTAATTATTTATTTTTCTTTTTTAGGCAGTCGGATATAATCCACCGTTGTGACTCATTGGGTACGGAACCCTAAAAAGAGAGCGTAAATTTACAACTAAAAAAAGACAAGTTTTTTTCGCACTCGGTCCTGTTTTTAACCGGCCAGCCTAGACTGCGTCCGTTTAAAAGCCCCTACCATGACACGCTTAATTCCGGCGAAGTGAAGCAGTGTCTGCGCCGACAGGCCACCAGGTATAATTAGGCAAATATTTGAACGTAACATTGCTGTTTGCACAAGGCTGTGCGGGAGTGCTCCCAGCTTTTGTTCGACAGACTTACACCCTGCCGGCTATGCTATACCTACCGAGGTATGGTTTACCTGAGTACAGACTTATGAATTCGAAATGCGGGACTTGAAAGTCGCACGGCTTTCTCCACCGCATAGGTAATATTATGACGGCGGAGTTGGTAAAGACAGGTGGATGTGTGAGAGGGATTTCGCCCCGGATTGTGAATTTTAATTAAACACTGCATGGGCTATTTGGCATTGTTCGACGTGGGGTAAAATTGTTTTCATTGTATTGTAATGCCATTTCTGTTGCATTTGTATTGAGCTTGGGGCACGGTAACTAACGTGCTTGTCTACATAATTTGAGTTGAAAAGTTCTTTACCGAATGTCTAAAATAAGAGTATGTATGTCTATTTTTTAAAATTTATTTCAACTTAGTTCTTGAATCGCTCGTTATCTTCCTTAAGGGGCTACAGGTTGCTGGAAGTCGTTTATGGATCGCTTATAATTTCTTTTAGGAAGTAGCAGACCTCTGAAATCTAATATATAAAAATCTTGTGTCCCGGTGTTTGTGTTACCAAACTCCTCCGACACAGCTTCACCGATTATGATTTTTTTTATTTTTTTGTGTATATTTGGTAGTTCTGAGAATAGGTCGTAGGCTAATTAATATTATGGCAAAACGACGTTTGCGGAGACAGCTTGTTAATATATAATATATATAATGCAATTTCCTAATGCAGTTGACAGAACACAAATTTTGCCTGTACTCTACTCAGTTATGTTACGGGTGACTTTGCAACAAAAATGTGCAGGTTGAACTGCTCTCTCGACTGTACTATATAATTTTCTAGAGCTTTACGAATAACGATAGAATTTCTAAATGTTACCTACATAACAAAAGTAAAATAATCTTTGTACCTACAAGAATAACCAACATGTCTGGACAAATGGAGCCTACGCCTTAGTTCATTGCAGAGAAACCACCCTCTGCCATTGTTATCCCAATCTCTTAGTACCAACTGCTACGCGGTATGCTACGCCGTAGGCCTCGTAGCGGTCACCCCTTACATTGTTCTAGTGATTTTAATTTGCTAGTTTCGCCTTCGGTTGCTTGTTCGGGGTCCACTGCTAACTAAGTTATAAATCAATCGCCAATATTGAATTCTGTTGTAGCGGCGATAAAGGCAAAATTATATTAATTGAAACCTTTTAGTACTAGCTTACAAAATTGAAATTGTTTGACTTCAGTCGTTAGGTGAGTGAGAACTAAATCAATTATAGGAATTCTATTATTCTTGCTTCATAACGCAATGTTGAGGATAGGTTCAAAACTCGAACGTAGTTTCATTATTTCATTATCAAGTTCTTCCTCTTCTTCAACTACAGCCACCCAATGCTGAGTGTAGGTGTACGGGTTCTAATGCACGCCATTTATTTCGGTCTTGGGCTTTTCACATACAGTGTTTTCCTAGTCCATCTCATTGGTTGCCTGTCCACACTTCTGCGCCCATCCCTAAGTCTCCAGACTAGCTCTTTTACACCTCTCCAGACTAGAACCTTTACACATAAAAGTTACACGAATCAATGTAGTTTGTAATTCTTTGCTAAGATTTTTGCAACACACCCGCTACTAAGCATGTATACAGTCGACAGCACACCAACCCTTACATTTTAGTTGCAAAGTAGCCCGTAACGTAAGTGAGTAGAATTCATGAGTGTAAAGGATAAAACACACCAACGCGGTGGCGGTCCGTACAAAATACTACTGCCGTAAATGGTTTATATATAGATAAGCATTTGAGAAGTGTTTTTAGGGTTCCATACCCGAAGGGTGCTAAACGGGACCCTATTACTAAGACTTCACTGTCCGTCTGTCTGTCTGTCACCAGGCTGTATCTCATGAACCGTGATAGCTAGGCAGTTGTAATTTTCACAAATAATGTATTTCTATTGCCGCTATAACAAAAAATACTAAAAATAGAATAAAATAAATATTTAAGGGGGGCTCCCATACAACAAAGGTATTTTTTCCGTTTATGCTCGATATTAATAACGGCAACAGGTTGACGCTTAAAATATTTAGTTCTATATTCGCTTCAAATTAAAATAATGAAATTAAAATAAAATATATATTTAAGGGGTGCTTCCATAAAACAAACGCGATTTTTTGCGGTTTTTTCTCGATCTTTGTGTCTAATGTTGTATAAATAATGGTACGGAACCCTTCGTGCGTGAGTCCAACTTGCACATGGCCGATTTTTTATAAATAGTGCTGTAAGTCTGTACTCGTTTGGAATTTCGCAGCTTCGATGATTTTCTTCATTGAATTGTCAAAATAAGTGCTTGATATTGTCACGGCTTCTTAACAAGCAATTCCCATACGAACGTAGTTATTCGCAAACGACATACCGGATCCCAATTACACTACTTTACCAATATGTTTAGAGGACACAAATCAAGGTTCGCTCGTGCTTACAACTGAGAATAACAGGACAAAAAAGTAATTATAGCCTATAAGACTTAGAAACTATTCACAAGGGTATGTCTTTTTGATAAGGTTATTTCAAATTCTAAGAACGATTAAACCTCGTAAACGTATTGTAAAGTTTCATTGCGATCCGGCAAGTCGTTTGTAGATAAAAATCAAACTACGTATGTATGGAAATTGCTCCTTAAATCGCCTAGAGCAATTATTCGGTATCTTTATGATAGTTAAAGGCCAGAAGATATTTTTTTTAAATTCCGCGGCGTGCGTAACTTTTTTAAGATGACACGAATGAAGGGCAAGTTATTGTATACAACTAGTAAAACTTTCTGTTTTTTTGGATAGACAGTCATTTTATATGTACTTTATGAGTTTCAAATGGATTGGCTAACAATTAACTGAGATTCTCAGAACTGCGAGTATGTTGCCTTTTTTAGTTGTTCGATTCATTGTCGTTTTGAAACTCAAAACGTGGATAGTCAATGCTTTTCTCATCGCGATGCTATAAGTACAACTAGATTTAATAGTAGTTCAACGATTTGCGGTTTATCGCAATGTTCACAAAAGGACTAGCGCCTGCCGCAAGAGTGAAAGCCACATTTTTATCTTCGTTGCTACACATGTTGATTTAACGTTAGTCTATGGAAAATAATATATGGCAATTCAGGACAATTCGGCTTTGTTCCTGCAACGGGCTTAGGTATAAGTGTCCAAGAAATCAGAAATCAAACATTCCTTTCAACGTAAAGAATCTACATTCTGTTTGTTGAATGTTACGTAGTACGATATTATCCGCTGATTTCGGGTAGATTTGTAGTGAAGAAAAGGTCAGCGAAAAAAAAACTCCACTCTGATCTGTTCTCAAATCGTCCTAATTATATTTATAATACCACTAGCTGAGTCGGCAAACGTTGTTTTGCCATATAATTAGCCTACGACCTAATCTCAGACTAACCAGATATACACAAAACAAAATTCACAATAATCGGTGAAGCCGTTTCGGAGTTCGATAACAAACACTTTTTTATATATTAGATAGTTGATATGAGTTTTAACTAACAATATATCAAGATACACCTAACAGGTTGTTACCTAACAAGATGAAGAACAAAATCTAAGGGAATTTAAATTTTGTCAAAGTTGCAAAATGTATGTAAGAGGTCGAGGTCAGTCTATTTTAAGTATCTCTGGTTTCCACTAAAAATACCTTGACAACCTCCAAGACAAAGTTCCAGATGGTCGATCCCTAAATGTGAGGTCTCATTAAGAGTTTGTAATTTAAAGTTGACAATCGACCGATATTGCGATATTCAGTGGGAAATGAGAATCTGTCGCACTGGAGTACAGACTAACGAGATGTGGAAGTTTCTCTTAATTGCTCACAATTATTTATCATATACACCTTAAAAAAAATCAGGCCCTACATGCAAACGTGCAAGAAACCATTACTGTGGTTTTAGTCAGATTCTGTAAACTTTTTAACGATGAGTCCCTAGTCGTGGATCAGGACAAATTAAACAAAATATGTTTGTTAACATCCAAGATAGATGAAAGTGTACATCGCTTCGCCGTAGCAAGCTTCAAGTGAAACCTTACTAAGACTCCACTATCCGTCTGTCTGTCTGTTTGTCAGTCACCAGGCTGTATCTCATGAACCGTGATGGCTAGAAAGTTGAAATTTTCACGGATGATGTATTTCCGTTGGCGCTTTATCAACAAATACTAAAAACAGAATAAAATAAATATTTAAGGGGGTTCATATACAATAAACGTGATTTTTTTGGTAGTTTTTGCTCGATATTAATAACGGCAACAGGTAGACGCTTAAAATATTCAAATGTTATATAGATCATGGTACGGAACCCTTCGTGCGCAAGTCCGACTAGCTCTTGGCCGGTTTTACTGGTACTAGTAAAATGTACCTACTTCAAAGTTGACATTTTGGAGATGTAAACAGAGCTAATTGGACGCACAATAATTACGCCGCAGGCATGGAATTATTAGAAAAGCTACTTATATTACTCCTACTGTCTACTTCTAAGAGAGTTGGTAATGCTATGCTTCTGATTGTTAGAAACTGAAGGCTATCTGGGTAGTTGAAACCCGAGTCTACGCCTGTATTATTAGCCCGGCAGACCTCTATACTAGTTCTACCTATGTTCTGCCCACTCTATGTTCAAAGGTATACTCAAACCAAAGCGCTAATAAATACTGCTGAGTTAGTGATGGCCCGATGGGTCGAATACATTAAGGAGGCGGCTGGAGGACAATGGACGAGATTAGCAGGGGACCGGCTAGGTTAGCGTGATGGTAAAGAGGCCCAACAGTGGGCTTCTTTCATTGCCTATACATATAGACAGAACTGATTGCCACCGCGGACGCCACCGCCGCCGCTATGGTTTGAAGAGACCTTAAATTTCAGCGACATGCCACTTTTTACTGGTAAAAAGTGTCGGACCACTGAGATGAAACCACGAGAAACGATAGATATTATCTTGAAAATTGTAGTAACCCGCGTCTTCTGCGGCATCGTGTTAGCCACTGCGGGTACAAAGTAATCATTCGCTTTGTGCAACTGCAGCTGGTGTTTGTATTGTGCAATGTGGGAGGGAAAAAAACACGGCGAGCGAATGAACAAATGTCGCGCCGCTGTGTTTTATGGGTGGCTTTTGAATTTGGAACAAAAATGATAGGATTTTTTTTGTAATGGGCGCGTGACTGATGATTTTTATTTTAGGTTTGAAACAAATACAATCCCTATCACTGTTGAGTATTATTGCGCTTCTGACTGGTTCTAAAATCAATCGAAGGGTGTGTTACATCCACACTTATTAACAACAACATTCACGCCGACAACATGGCGCTGCTGAGTCCCTCGATCGACGCATTGAGGAACCTTGTTGCAAAATGTGAAAGGTGTACAGAGGCCCTTGGACTCAGGTATAATGCTAAGAAGAGTGAGCTCTTCGTATTCCAACCACGGGAAAGGAAACTTACCACGGTACCGCGTGTAATACTCGGTGGTGTTACTTTGAATATAGTCACACAATTCAAATACCTGGGTCACTGGGTATTTGAAGACCTCACAGATTACCTGGACATAGAGAGGGAACGAAGGGTGTTGGCAGTCTGATGCAACACGTTGGCACGTGGATTTGCTCGTTGCACGAAGGATGTATCACGTTATTTAGGGCCCTCGCCCACGGCGACTTTTTGTAGCGATGAAGTAGCGATGCTGTCGCGCGTTATCATCGATACAGTCGCGACGCGGGCGCTAGTTGTGTGCCCTGGCCCACCGTAAACACGATTCAGTCGCGATGCAAACGCGATACCGTCGCGCTTCTGTCGCGATGCAAATGCGATTCAGTAACGGAACCAAAATGCCTGCGATTGCTACAGTTGCAAGATGGACTCCGTTGGACCGATGGACAACAGCACTCTCTATCTCTCTGTGTTGCACTACTCATGCGCCACCCTTCCTCCATTCTCCTCCCGATGTCTTCCGATACGCTCGCGTGTTTGCATCGATACAGTCGCGATGCTGTAGCGCGTTAGTAGCGCGTTGGCGTCGCTTCTGCAGCGCGTTGCAAATGCGACTAACGCGCGTTCGTAGCGATGCAGTTGCGCGTTTACGAAACGCGCGACAGCATCACTACAAAAAGTCGCCGTGGGCGAGGGGCCTAGGCATACTGGCAGTCTTTTTACACTTGCAACCTATGGATCTACTATACGCAAAAGACTTTCAACGCCCTGCGCGTTTAATATAATAATGGGCTGAGAATGTTGTTAGGGCTGCCAAGGTACTGCAGCGCTTCAGGGATGTTCGTAGAGGGGCGGACAAATGGTTTTCACGCGATCCTTAGGAGCAGAATAGCCTCTCTGTTGCTCAGGTGCGTGACAGCTCCAACAGCTTTCTTCTTACCATATCGGAGAAGGTTGACTGTCCTATCCCGAGGCATTGGATGAAAATGCATGTCTCAATGTCCCAATAGAATTTTACGTCTGATTTATTTTATGTTTACTAACACAGGTGAAGCTTACACTAACAACTATGGATCATCCATCTGAAATAAACGTATATTATTATTATGAGTTGTTTTTATGTACCTACCTTCCTTTCTGTGTGCTTATCAGAAAATATAGAAGGAAAAAACCGTGGTAGTACCTAGTACATACTAGTAAATTTATATTTATGATTTTTTAGAACCTACTTCCATAATACTTTAATAAAATTATGTACCTAATGAAATACTTAGTATATTCCTTTGGGATAAGCCCGATCTCCCAATTTATTAAAGAAGGACACTTTATGCAGTTCTCTTAGAGTAGGTATAGAAATTACATCGTTCAAACTAAACTTTTGACTACAAGACAGATGCCACCGTACTTGATTTGTACAAATTGTAAAATTGTACACATACTCAGTCTATGTGTTTTTTCGTATTTGTGATGTCCTGGCCTGGTTTGAATACCATAGAATAGGGTATCCCTAGTATGAGGCCGGAATAAGTGATTGTGTATTATTAAAACTCAGTGCGCCTCCCCCGAATGCATAAGCAGCGGAGCGGCACAAATATCAAACCGTCGACGTGAACGCTTACCAGATGTTTTTTCATGTCGGCGTGTAACGTGTGGCGTGTTTTTGTCCTGGAACATAAATAAACCCCGCACTACGGTCAGTGCAGAATCTGTGGACGGTACAGTAAACGGCGCACCACAAAGTTTGGTCGGAAACCGAGGGTGACGCGCGTCGTTATGTGCGTCCGCCCCACCGCAAACAACTTATTGAATTGAACCATGAATTTTTGGTGGTTTGAAAGCCATAGCAAATTGAACGTGCCTAAACAATACTTAAGTTTTAAGCAAATAAACTATCGATTACGCTAGTTTATTTGCTTAAAACTGGCGATTTCCAAAAATATCTCGAAACAAACTCGAATCTGTGAGAACCATTAGTAACCAGTTAGAGCGGTGCGTGCGGGCGGCGGGCCCATGGGCAAAATCTGAGAAAAATCTCATAGACGGACAGGTGGTACTAAATTGTTCGCGTATTTTTTTAACAAGATTTTTTCAATTCGAAACAATATTTCTTAACCTATATATTTTTTTATTTACGTCTTTACGTAAAAGTTTTTTAATTACATATATGACATAGATAACGGCGGCTTGCAAACCACCCAGATTTCAGTGTGTATTCATTTATAGCTGCTGCTACGTCTGGCATGCACATTATTTTTTTTATGATTGTAAAAAAATAGTATAACTATACTTTTGATGAATGTGGTCCTACGCTTTGCTAGACAATAAATTTACTAGATATAAAAATAATCAATAGAAATGTTACATTGTCCGAGCGAGACACCATGCTAGACGTAATCGCAGCCTTAAGCACACCAATAGATATCATACAAGTATTACTAATAGCTTAGTTTTAGTAAGGTCTAGTCTAGTATGATTATTATATATGTGGGCCAATTACAGGCGACCACAAAATATGTAGGATTTTTTCAAAAACTAGTAGAAAATACATTGTATGGGTCAACAGTATGCTAAAATATCTGATGGTATAATTAGTATTGTCTTTAGATTGTGTTTCTTATGAAAATAGAGCTCTTGTAGACCAAGAAACAACGTTTAAACTATTATTATAACTACTAACTTTTAATTAAAATATCCATTAATGTTATTTCACTGTTTAATACCAGACATCTTTATATTCTAGTAGACAAACTTGCCCTTTTTTAAGTTTGGACAATGACGCGTGAAATATGTAAGTGCCATCCAATTTACCGCAAAAAGAATAAAGCAGCCAAAAGATAATGCAAATCTGGTGCTGGATAAATAAATGCTAAAAAGTTATAACGCAAGGCGGCCTAGGTGATATCAGAGTGGTGATAGGTTAAGGTTGAACCGCACTGGAACGGCGGCGCGGCGCGGCAATGCAATAGGTACTAGTTTTTGGGATTTCCGTTGGGGCGCGTCACGGTATTTTGCACCTTATCTTTTACACCGTGTTGCGTCGCTGCCACAACGCTTTAGTACTGTTCAAGCTATGTCAACCGCAGTTGAGCGTCATGTTAAGTCGTCGTGCGGCTCTTACTGTAGTGTGTCGGCGTCTATACCCTCGCTACACCGGTGCATACAACGGAGCAGCTTTTTGCTTTCATACCGCTGCGACACAACAAAAAGTTCTCTATTTATCACGCCCGGTTATGACGTGGAATTGAAATGTTTGTTGTTCCTTCGTTGCCATTATTGTTCGCCAAACACTCTTTCCGCACGCCGCGACTTTTTCAACTGGTAGGATTGTACGAAAGTTTGAAAGAAACCTTACCAACGTATTTCACGCTGGCTGTAAATATCGAACTGAGGTACACAGAACATTCTCGGTTCGTTATTTAGAGGTATATAAAGATATATTATCTACCCATAATTGTTTTCGAAACTTTCTCTTCGAGAAACGCGACGTTGTTTAAGTTGTCCTGAAACGAAATTAAATTTGACATTAAATTATAAAGTTTAGTGGAACCCGCTTCGATTGAGATTTGTTTTACTTGAAATTTAAACGAATTTGTTTTGGCTGTTTCACGGCGCGAGGATGGTATTTGGGTATTTCTCCAGAAGAGGCAAAAATGGCTGACTTCGCTGGTCGTTTTTTTTTTTCGTCTTTCGGGAATTTTATCGATTGTTTTGGATAAAGGGCTAAAAACTATAAATCATGATATATTTTGGGTACCCAGATTCTCGGTTATAAAACGAAATATTTAAATCATCGAAATCAGACTACACCGAAATCAGAAAACTATACACCGGAATCAGACTACCAGCACCGAAATCAGAAAAACTAACACCGAAATCTGACTACCTGCACCGATATCAGATTGTAAGCATCGACATCAGGAAATAATTCACTGGAATCAGAAAAAGACCAGAGAATCATTTAACGTGCCAAAGTCACAATTTGATACCAGTAATGTTAGGCATTGTCTAGTAATTAAAAGAGGATATAATAAATAAAAACCGGGCAGATATAATCAATCAACTTGTTTATTGTAATTCTCATACATTATTAAGCTCTAAAGTACCTACTTCTTTTACCTAAAATCACATTTTTTCAGTCAGTTTTTCTCATCTGTCAGTCTGTCAGCTCGTCATGCAAGCGCTAAAAATCTAACACGAATTGCGTGAGTAGGTAACTATTTCTAGCTAACTATTCTAGAACCAAAAATAATAATCCTTCCAAAAAAAAGTGGCAAAATTTTATCAAAACTCGCAATAAAGTCAAACTATACATTTTTGTCTCAATGTAGCCTTGTTTTTATAAAGTGACTACACCAAAAACAAAAAGCAATTCGAGACACCCTTTATTTGGTTTTAACATGGCATAATTAGTTATGAAAGAGATAAATTATTTTAACAAAATTACACATATCTACTATGCGAATTTTACTTCCGGACTTTATTTTATTCCATTTTAACGTTTTTTTTTTCATGAAAAGCGAATTTAACATTACTCAACTTTAAATGCCATAAAATGGAATAAAATAATCTACGTAGGTAATAGTACATTACGATACTAGTGCGAAAAGTAGGAAATTCGCAACGAGTGGCGATAAATTAAAACACGACCGAAGGGAGTGTTTTATATCGACACGAGTTACGAATTACCTATTCGCACGTGTATCGTACAACGTTTTATAGTACATATGGCCCTTTGAAGTTTCGACATAGGCACGTAAAGTGCTCATTATCGCACTAGTGCGGTAATGTAGCACCATATGTACTATAAAATGTGTTTAATAATAATCAAATAAAAATTCTACAAACAAAACTTTCCTTAAACTTAAATCAGTCTTATGAACATATTTGTTTAACATTGTCGATAACCTTACCTATTATAAAATTTACTTAGCAAAATAGTCTTTTGGACTTATTCAACACAAAATGTTGTGTAAACATTCAAAGATATGTTTTTATTATATTTTTTTATGCTACGGTTTGTACTTGTCAATAATAGTAATTGAGATAATTAAAAAATCGACAAACATAACTTTCCATAAATGTTTTTCAGACTTAAATCAGTCTTCGGAAAATAATAGGGGTTAAAGTATGAAATTGCCGTTTTATTGCAATAGGTTCTTTGAATTGACATAGAATCTTCATGGTTTGAGGTTTTCGAATGAAACTTTTTTCAAATGGTTTCTATGATGTTCTTTTTTTAAAAAATGTGAAACAATTGAATATCGACTTTCAATTGTTTTTGTTATTCAATTTAGACAAGAAAGATGGATACTGCGAAAAATCGAGTGATTTTTGAATACGAGTTCCGACGCGGAACTAACGCGGCAGAAACAGCCCGCAATATCAATGCTGCGTTTGGAGAGGGGTCTACTAATGAACGCACCGTGCGATTTTGGTTTAAACGCTTTCGTGATGGAAATTTCGACTTAAAGAACGAGCCACGAGGAAGACCGCCCACACAGGTGAATAACGATGAATTAAGAGAGATAGTGGAAGCCGACCCTAGTCAAACTACCCAGGAATTAGCGGCATGGTTTAACGTTACCTTACCCACAATATTGACTCACTTGCGTCAAATCAATAAAATAAAAAAATACGAAAACGATCTTCACCATTATTGCTCCACGACAACGCGAGACCTCACACAGCACGAGAAACCATTTTGACCCTTCAGGAACTGCAGTTAGAAACCATTCGTCATCCTCCGTATTCACCAGACCTTGCTCCAACGGACTACCATTTTTTTCGTGATTTGGACAATTATCTACGTGACAAGAAGTTTTCTTCCCAGGAGGCAGTACAAAATGCTTTCACACAGTTTGTGCAGGCTAGATCGTCGGAGTTCTATCGCAAAGGCATTAATGACCTTGCCATTAGATGGCAGCAATGTATAGATAATAATGGCAACTATTTTGATTGAATAAATTTGTTAAAAATTTAAAAAATAAACAATTTAGATTTTTAGTACAAATCGGCAATTTCATACTTTAACCCCTAATATTTATTTAACATAAAGATAAAACTTACTAAGAAAAATATATCTTTCTTAAAAATATTGTCTTTTATACTTAATTTATGAGGTAATACAAAGTACAGGTAAAGATAGCTTAACAATCTTCCCTTCCATCTTACTTTTTAAGTAAAGCTGTCTGTCTTTTTCTTTAAGTCGTTCATAAAGGATTCACTCTTGATTTTTACTTTCCTAGCACGCTCCTTAAAACTCTTTCTTTCTTTATGTTCCTGTTTTTTTTTTTTTTTGCAGCTTGTTTTTGCTTTATTTGCTCCATGGTCAGCTGAAATAGAATAGAGTGGTAGTGGTAGAGTAGGTTGATGTAGAGCCTACTGTACATACCTACATAAACTTACACACCGACTGACCACAAACTATAAGAAAACTATGTTTAAGAAATGTACACCCACTTTCTTTCTTGTAGGTACTTTAAACTTGCCATTGTTGACACATTCACATAATTCACAAATACAGACATAATAAGCACACACATACACATGGAAAAATGTACACACGAATAGGTACACATGTTTCACATTTTCAAGTTAACTAACAATCTAACTGAAATCAATTATGACAGAAACAACATATGTACTTTTGTCGTTATTATTAACAGTAAAGAAAATATCTACACGTGTAAAACTATTCATAGGTTTCCACACGATGTTTTCTTTCACAGTTAGCGATTAGTTAAAAAAAAAACAAATGCGCATATCCTATTTGAAACTTACATGTAAGGAATCTGACCTCGGTTCTCTAAAGTCGAACGAAATACACTGAAATCAGGCAAATTTGACTTCGGTGGAAGTTTTTCTGACTTCGGTGCTCAAAAAGCCACCGAAATCAGGCACATCGTAATCAGAAAAGATATGTTTTTTCAAGTTCACTCTTAAACAACAACACGTATCAACCCCAGCTCAAGGCACTAGAAATTAGTCACTGAGATAAATTGTACAGTAAGCACTAGATTTTACAGTCAACAAGTATTCTTTCCAATAACACCTCCACCGAAGTCGAAGTGTGCCCTGGACCAAATCTCAAGAATCAATTACTTACCCTGATATTTCCCAAGACTTTCATTCAATCACCCGTCCGTTGACCTCGGGCGCTACGGCGTAACTGACAAAATGGCTCATCTACACCGCGAATTCCTAGAGTAATCTACGACCGAAGAAACGCTTGGTTCATAAGTGCCACCGGATTCAGGCAGAAGCAAGGGACACTCAAACATCTTGCTATTGTAGGCGAGCTATTGTTTTGATTCTTATGGTATTTAAATGAGAGGTACTTTAACTATCTGAGAATATGTGAACATAAATACATTCCCCGAAAACAGTCTGAGTTTTACAAAAATAATTATAAATTGTCAAGTTTTGGGTTGGGGACAAGCCACCGAAGGTCATTTTCAGCCATTTCAGATTTTTTTTCTGTGAGTTGCAAACGGTTTTCAGCAAAGTTTGCATGTTCTCCAGGTAGACGAGGACCTAGAGGATACTGTAGTATTTTTTGCAGGGGTATATTTTGATAATCTGGACATGTTATGCGCCGGGCCGTCAAGTTCGGACCCCGTGGAGAAATGCCCATTTCATCCCGTGATGAATTGGAACTAGAGTTGGGCGCTGATTTAAAAAGCTGTTTTTTCTCTTTTAAAGAATAAACCGCCTTAAAGACAGAAAACGAGAACCCAAAACATTCGAAAAGTCAATGCACAAAATATCAAAATTACATAAGCGTAAAACTGTTCAAGCCGCACAGAGTGCGTCAGGCCTCTGCCGGCCTCACCGGCCGTCCCGCACTGTGCATAGTATTTACAAGAAGCTATTCGACTACTTTTCGAGCCCCGTCTATCTTCGAAGCCAGTAAAGTTATATCATGAGTAAAAATTTTCGGAGGTTAAAATTGCAAATGTGGTGGTCCAAAAATTGCAATTTTCGGCACCTGCTGACTCACTAACTGTTGGATCATCAAAAGTCTAGGGTACTTCTAAATAAACTAGAAGGATAGAAACTAGAATAAACTAGAAATTTGAAATTTGGAACGTTAAGTGTTTATTGAGTAAGTAATAAGAATAATCGAAAATCATGAAAATTATACAGAGTGACCGTGTTATACAGGGTCGTAATTTGAGGGGAACTACCTAATCCATTAAAGATAGAGAAAAACCTATCCTTAGTAATATGCATATAGAGATTTTGAAAAAATCTACTGTTAGCAAAAGTCAAAATAATACTTTCATAGCGACAATAGATCATATTTATAAATTTATTAGCCATTCATTATAGGTACATGTGACGACAAATAAAAAATAAGGAAAATAATTTAACATATACAGGGTGACCAGATTATACGGGGTCATAATTCGAGACGACGTTTTAAGTGTCTAATCCGCAATGATTAGAGAAACATTTATAAGGAAATCCCTATTTATTAAAGTTATTGCATTCATCAATAAAATATGTACTGTCGGCAGCAAAAAAGTAAAAACCCAGACATATGAAGACCCTAACAAAAATCTAAAATGATAAAAGTTATATATATATATATATATATATATATATATATATATATATATATATATATATATATATATATATATTCGTATCTTGAGACGGTATTAGGTACCACGTATTCCGTTGTAGATAGAAAAAAACGAAACGATTATGAAATCCTGCCAAAACCTAACGAAAAAAAAGAATTTTTTTTCATTTTAAAACGATTTAAAATGTTCTAAAAACTTGCCAAGTTTGGTGTATTAATTTGAAAGTACACAATTTTTCCTTCTTTATTACGTATAACAATTAATAAGGAACATGGCAAGTTCTTATGTATCAAATATTTTTTCGGGACGAGAAGTTGGCCAGTTTTTTTCACATTTATATTTTGGTGGGATTTAGATAATAGTTGTGTCGGCTAAAAGCCACGCTCCGGCTTAGATTTGGTTACTTATAACATTGTTTGTAATTACAAGCGATACGATTTAGCACGATTCCAAATGATCTTTTTTTTATTCGATTTCTACATATATTTTTTGGTTGTAAATAATAAATAAAATGTACTAGTATTTATGTTATGATTATGGTATGACCCTTCATGGTTATGAAAACTACGAAGGAAGCCTATGTCCTTCAGTGGGCGTCAAATGGCAGATGATGATGATGATGATGATAATTTAATTGCTTATTTCGATTACTTTATTACAAAGGGTTTTCTTTATTTTTAATAAAATAATTATCTGAATGAATTATTTTTTTAATTATGCAAAAGTGTGCATTGGTCGAATGTCCACGGCCATATTTGGTATATAGTAATTTCGCCTAACAGTGCAAAGCGTGTTAGGCGAGTGAACCATTGCCAATTGTGTTAGATGGTGCAAACTCGCCTATTGGGCGAGTCTACACCTAAGCCTACGCACACACTAAGTAGTAGATATGTACGTGTCCACCAAACCAGGGCCTAGAGTGACCAGCACGTCAATAGTGGTTATTTGCCTCTAGTTGGTAGTCTACAAAGCAACAGCAGCATAATGTCATAACCCGCGCGAATTAAATAGGCACCTCTTGCGAAGAAGAACTAATCGCGCGAGATGCCGTGTTAAGTTGCTCGGGTTATATCATTGGAATGCGATTGGTTACTAGACTACCAATAAAGCCAATGTAACAACCTTTACCGTACTAATATTGAACAACTATACATTTTAGACTCGCCCCCCTGGTTACCCAAAACTAAAAAACTGGCCAAGTGCAAGTCGGACTCGCGTAGGAAGGGTTCCGTACCATTACCTATACAACATTAGAAAAAGATCAAGACAAGACAGATTAGGTACATTGAGAACAGCGCCATCTGTAGAAACCAACAAGAAGCGTCTAACATTGAAATTTAACGACATGACATCGGCGCTGTGAAGGTTACTTAGAAGAGCGCTGTCTTTAGACAACGCTTGTTATATGTGAGCCCCCCTTAAATATTTATTTTATTCTGTTTTTAGTATTTGTTGTTATAGCGGCAACAAAAATACATCATCTGTGAAAATAGCTATCACGGTTCATGAGATACAGCCTGGTGACAGACAGCCAGACAGACAAACAGACAGACAGACGGACAGTGGAGTCTTAGTATTAGGGTCCCTTACCCCTTTGGGTAAAGAACCCTAAAAATAGTTGAAACGGTAACTACGTACTGACAAACGTGACGTAGCGCCGACTTAACTTCAACGACTCCGTACCTGCGTCGTTGCAAAAACAGTTGCAACGTTAAGTGATTTTGTAACTAGTTGACGTTGAAAGTGCAGTGGTAGTCCAGTGGGTAGAACAATGGACTCGGAAGCGAGAGACCCAGGTTCGATTCCCAGTGCGGGCACGTACCTATGACTTTGTTTATTTTCAAAGTTAAGTACATCTGCGAATTTGTAGTAGCAAATACCACATGCTAACTGTGAAGGAAACCATCGTGAGGAAACCCGCGGCTTGTCTTTCTCGTGGGCCAGGCTGACTAAGCTGTCAGGATGGCAGCGCAAGCCTACTCCATCTGAAAAACCATGTCCCAGGCACTGCAGCGTCCGAGTGGTTCCTTCACCCATATAAATCATCTCATTACATAGATGCAAAGGCCAAAGAGATGTTGGAAAAAAGCTGTCTTGTTTCGTAGACGGGAAAATCCTGGACGACCCATCTCTAGTCGGGACTTTTTGTCCTTTTAACGCGATCTTACTATAGTCAGGTATACGTCATCACTCTCGCTGATTAAATCCAGTCTAAACTTTGTTTGTTAAAACTAGGCACACAGGGTACATAATTACAAAGTCAACAGCACATTTAATTAAACTACCGAGACTCAAAGAGAACCTTCAGGCATCTTCAAGCCAAAGTAAAATTTTAATAATACTTTAATAATAACAGCATCAAACAAACGGTACCAAACTCCTAATAATCATCAAGAGATCAATTAGCCGAGTCTTAGCATTACTAAAACACGCATTAACGAATTAATGTACTCCGTAGATTTTGGTTGAACTATAACACACGTGAATCAACCTGATCCATCTTCATTAGCTAACAGGCACTACAGCTACACAGTGATGCTAATCAACCAGTCACTCACTCATACCAGTCTGCTTTCAATCACAAGACGTTCATTCGCTCACAGACCCAATATAGACTAATTAGACTAGATTATGTAAGCCCGGGCTGGGTAAAAGCTCTAATTTGGCAGGCTTGCGAGATAATCTCGCGTTTGGCCGAGGAGCACGACAATTCCATTTGTATTAGCGAAGGTACCTCAGCTAGATCACTTGCCTTAGCACTCCCGTAACTGGTGGGTTTTAATACATTTAGTAAATTGAAGAGTCTCAGTAGCATGAAATCTCGCGGAAAGTGGTTCGGCTGACTTTTACAAACGAGTCGCACCGGTTCCGTTGGAAACTTTGCAAATATGATTGACGTGACGACAAATCGTTAAAGCAGTGAAGTACTCACTTTTTTTACAAGATTTTGTTACAACCGTTATTATTTATTTCGTACTTGTTCGATATAGCACCTATAATATGAATCAGAATAGTGCGTGCAAGGTTTACTTATATTAGGGACTTGTAATGAATTCCAAAAACGATATTTTAATATTAACTGGTGGCAGAACGCCTTTCTCTGCAGAAGTGCTCATTACTATTTTACTGTCGCTGAAATCCTTATACGCTCCTAATTAAGAAGCCAGACACAAAGGACTGGCGTAACAAGCTTTAATAAGTCTATAAAATAAGACCAAAAGAATCGCTTTCAGCTAATACCCGCGTCCGCGCTTCTGCCGGTTAAAGTGGAAACTCCCGGAATAAAATGTATGCTAATCTGCCATTTGCATATGACTGGGAAAAATCACTGGGCCATTAAAGGCTACCCGCCCTAGAAGTAAAAAAGGCTGGAGTGGGTAAGGGACGAGTAAACAGGTTCGGAAGAGGTACCATTAAAGGTCTTAGACCTTCCGTGCTCGTCGTTTGTCATGTAAATAGAGAGTGAATAATTTATGGTGGCTTCATCCCCTGTATCACCGTGGCACAATGTCGAGGGAATCGCGTGATAAAACCCGACCGATCCACTAGATGTCGCAGGGACAATGGGACAAGGGATGTCCTCTCGAGTGCCCGCTCACTGTCCCCTTAAGATTTTAGGCCGTTTGCGCTCTTCATAATGATTAAAAAATAATGGACATCCGTGTACGTAACTATAACTAACTGTTAGTCTTATTTATAAAATGCAGTTTAAATAGATCTTTACCTTTACGCAAGACTATTTGAAGCATTTGAGGAGTATTTCGGAAAGGTGCGGTGAAACTTAAAAAAGTTATTCTCTACAATCCAAATCACTTTTATTATGAGTAGGGTTACCATCTCTAAAATTTGGCAACCAGGACAAGACCAGAGAGCCCAGAACCCGGACACGTCAAAAGGTTTTTTTAAACATAGTAACCCCCTGGTTTCTCGTACACTAACAGGCTGTTAATCTACTGTTAACAGCTGTCGGTGTTTTTTTTTTGTGTGCACTTTGGTCAATTGACAGCTGTTAACAGTAGATTAACAGCGTGTTAGTGTACGGGAAACTGGGAGTGCGTGTAATAAAAACAGTTGAAAATGTCGTAAATCACCTTTTTATTTATTTTCAGAACCTAAAATTAAATTTAGTCAAAACTTTTACGTGTTATTTATAAAAACCGGCCAAGTACGAGCCTGACTCGCACACGAAGGGTTCTGCACCATTATCTGTACAACATTAGACACAAAGATCGGGAAAAAACGGCAAAAAATCACGTTTGTTGTATGGGAGCCCCCTTAAATAATTATTTTTTTCTATAATTGTTATTAATTCTATAATGTTTAATTACTCAGTAATTAATATTCTCTCGTTTGATTAGTATAGAACCACATACAAGAACCTTGAAAGAATTAACTAATAATATGTAAAACATAAGAACATAGATAGAATAAATAATACTAAAAATAAAATAAATAACTGTAAAACATAAGAATCATCGATAATTGGCACAATCCGTCTGCTGGCATAAATGGAAAATAAGATCATGGTCGAACACTGTCTCCTGAAATACAGGTTTACGCTTAGCTTAGGAGACAGAGTCAAACTTTGTAATACCTCACAACCACCACGGTAATTGTACACTTCAGGATGTACCTACTTAATTTTAATTTCCGTAATATTAGCAATATGTTATTTTAGGTACCTTCTAAATAAGTTTTAAAAATATATTAGTGTTAACTCTAATGTGGTGAGAAATAAACAAGAAAAAAAAAAAAAAATTGTTCATTTTTGAAGCGAATATAGAACTAAATTATTCTGTGAATATTTCAAGCGTCTACCTGTTGCCCTTATTAATATCGAGCAAAAAACAGCAAAAAAATACGTTTGTTTTATGAGAGCCCCCCTTAAATATTTATTTTATTCTGTTTTTAGTATTTGTTGTTATAGCGGCAACTCTGGGGCTTATATTATTACAAATATTGTGCTTTTACCATGCAAATAGTCAAGATAACGGGACATCCTCCATTTTGAAATTTTGGTCAATTACCCCCATTGTATATGTTCATTAATCTGTCAATGAACTACCTTAATCCTAGTATTTGGCTGGCTAGGCACAAACCGTGTAGAGCCATAATAAAAACAAAAAAAAAAAACCAATATTATTCCCGCTGAAGTTTGTAGTCTAACTTTCATAGCAACCGATTGATTTTCTTATTACTGATAGCTCAAACTTCATCTACTCTCGATTATTCTGTAGTGACGGTTACAATTTACCAGCTAAAGAAGATATTTATTGTAATTTTCTTACCTCGTATCGATTTTGGCGTGATGTTATGTAGCCTAAATGTTATACGGGAATCTAAGCTATGATCATGGTGAGTTTTACTTATTTTATTTTATTTATTAAGGGAGTAGATACAACAGGTAACAATCAGGAGAAAAAATAAAATTACAAGTTTATGGTTCAGAGCTTGACTGCCTCCCAAAACATACGCACACGTGCACATGCATACTTAATTCCGATCAATGGTTTTTGCGTGATGTTGTCGTGGCTCACAAAGAAACAGAGTGAGACAGACATAATGTCAGACAGAGACAACATTTCAGATTTATCATATTATGTATAGATAGATAAACTGCCACGCAGTTTGGCGAATGATTTTTTTTCGAGAAATATGTATTATTATAAATAAATTAATAATAAAAAAGACCTAGGCTACGTTTTTTAAAACAGGTTATAGTTCATTATAACAATTCGATGTACATTGCGTAGCCGAGTCTTCATACTTGTTAATTTGTGGTTTAATCGGCTTTGAAATGTACATCGAACTGTCATATTAAACCATGAATTTATTATAGCTCTATGAAATAGGGCCCTGGTCCCAAACAATCCCACCCCAATTTTTGTACGCTTGGGCAGCCGCCGGAAGACATTAAAATAAACTTTATCTATTTATTTATAAGAGAGAAAGTGGCTGTTACTTGGGCGTTCGACCCGCGGCCCTTTAGAGCCAAAGTCGTCTTAACTGGCTGAATATTTTTCTTCTTACTATCCAGCGTTTAGTTATGGTTATAGTAGTCCAATTTCACCTTTTGTAGATGATTAAAATATCTTCTTAGCTCTTAAAATTTCGAAATCCTTCGCGACGTAAATAGAGCCGTAATATCGTCTGTCGAGGCTGCTGCGCCCCAGCGGCAGCGCCAGGCTGTGTGCTTGGGACGATTTAGACTTGACCACTTTTGTTTTCATCGGTTTTTTGGTGCTTTTTAGGAACTGCGTTATAGGATATTATTTCTTTTGTAGGTATGTACATAAGCATGTCCGACTATATATTCCCACATAAGTCCTTAAACCAATCGCCCGATTTTGCGCAAATAAGACCTCAATAGATTTTTCGCAACTGCGCGGTTGGTGTAGGTTATATAGACACAGCATAAATCAGACAAAACAAAAAGTTCATAAAGTTCCCGATCTTTTGCAAGAAGTTCTCTACCATACCATTTGATTTGATTTAATTTGGCACTATTTTAATCTTACTAGTATTTCTTCCTCTTCTAAGTAGGCACTGTTGTTTGTCAGTGGTCGGGTTGTTTGTTATATTTTTTCAGTTTTGCTAATAAGGCCAGTTTTAAAGATTTTTTTTTTATTATTCTTTATTAGATAGATAGATAGATAGATAAAACATTTATTTGCATCTGCGTACACACACATATACAACAATTTAAATACAAGAAATAGTTGCACAAGAGAAAACAGAGCACAATTTTACAACATTGAGACAAACAGAGAGCACAAAAATGCAAGCACAGGCAAAACAACAGAATACGAGACAACGATTTGTGGGTGTGGCAAATGCAAAGGGGCTCTGACTCAGCATATGCTGAAGAGGCAGACCACTCCAGCGCTGGTCTTCCGTCAGTACCCAGTAAAGCGCTGACGTGCAGCACTCGGAAACGAAACTAGATTAATATATAAATAAATGAATAAATGAATCGGCAGCAATTGGATATTCAAATGTCAAAGTATAAATTATTAATGATAGCATTAACGGTATATTAAATTAAATAAGTACATATTGAATAAATGTCATTGTGATAGTAATATTATGTCGAATTATGATAGGTATAGTATTTAATATTTATTTATTTAAGTGCATGCTTCGTGACGGAGTAATGCCCAACAATTGTGTATGTCCATTTATAATAATAATTAATTAATTAGACACATGTCAAAAATATAAATAGGATTACATTATAATTTATTACACACCAAACCTTGAACATGATATTATATATGAAAGAGCATGTACAAAAACGAGCTTATTTCTGTAAAAGATTTCTTTCAGCAAACCTTAGAGAGTCGGAACAGCGCTACAAAAGTCTATCTAAATACGTGTACAAAATAAACTACATGAACTACAAAAATCTTTAACAATAACCTATTTTAAGCCGAAAATAAATACACTAAATGGACTAATAAGGTACCTGTAAAAATCAATAAAATACCTAGTAAATAATGCATAAATATATAGCTCAAAGTTATGGTACAGATATATAGTGGTATATTCTTTTTGTTGCACTAACCCGTGCTGAGGACAATTTTAAAAACCTATTTAGAGGCTAAAAATTCCACCCATGCCGGGGCTTGAACCCGCGACCTCTGGCTAACCGTGCCAGCGCTCTCCGAACTGAGCTAATGGGCAAGTTCAGGCTTCAGTGAAATTTCGAGCCTCCTTTACAAACTTTTTTTATATAGTGCTATTTCAGCTGCTTCAAAAGTATACTCCAATTGTTTACACTGCCTCCATTATTTAAAAAAAGAACTTTCTCGAACTAAAACTTTCGTAAGCGCTACATATTCCGACAAAAATCAAGTAAATAAGTGAATCCGGAATTAAGTTAATAAAAAATTGCTTATAAACTCGTTATAACAGCGCCTGTGTAAAAAACGTTAGCTATTCAAACTCGCAGCGGGCACTTTATTACGACTTTTCGTACTACAATACGTATACAGTAACAAACTTCATACTTTCAGTTACATTAAATTGAATAACTATCCTTGCGCAGTCCTTAATATTGTACTGTGGTGTCTATACAGTGAACAGACTCGAGGATTTAACCTCTATTCTTCTTCTTAGCGTGTTTTACTCTATTTAGTGATAGAATAATTTTCCTTGACTCTAGCAACACCTATATCGCGGATTTGTCTTTAAATTTCAGCTTCTTCCGCGGTTTTAACACCAGTCCACTCTTTCATGTTGTACACAATGTTGTACAACCAATTTTAGCTGTAGGTGTGTAAATGACTACAAATTGAGATTTAAACTAAAATCGAATTGGTAACACTTATCTTATCGGAATAATAAAGCAGATTGTTTCTTTTCGCTCACAAAATGGGCGTCCCTATCTTGGATATTTCTGACAGTGTTACGTCACGCGTCAAACGTAAAATAACTACCATGTCCTACCTTGAAAAGTGATGCCTAACCCTACGTAACACTGGCTATTTTTGCTTGGACCAATTCTGCTGAATGAAGTTAGTAACAGAAATGAAGCGCTTGCGTTGCTTTGTTGTTTGCTAGGCCAGTGGCAGTCAGTGGCGAGGTCACAACCAAACGTCAAAGGTGTTGTGTAGTAAGGTTTGACACTTTTATTTTCATTCTCAGATAAATAACCTTACAGAAACCACTTATTACATAAAAGTAGCAATGTAAGAAACATATCACAGAACTTAATACAATATTGACTAAAGTATTAAACAGTGACATTCAAAGAAGTAAACAACTGATAACACATAATACTCAAGATTTTATCAAAACCAGTGTATGTTAACTCATGATGGCAGCGCCAGTGTGCAAAGTACAAAATTTTGTTGCGTATTTGTGCAAAAACACAGGAGTTCGGGCTTTATCAACAACATGTTCAAGGAATGCCAAAGTGGCCTTCAATTGGGAAGATCCGCTGAACCTAGAAAGTCAGCTAAACGATGACGAGAAATCCATGAGAGATGCATTTAAAACATACTGCAATGATAAATTGATGCCGAGGATCATAGAAGCAAACCGGAACGAGGTCTTTAATAAAGAAATTTACAAAGAGGTCGGTGAGCTCGGGGTTCTAGGATGCACGATAAAGGGATACGGATGCGCCGGAGTCAATTATGTCACATACGGATTGCTGACGAAGGAGCTCGATGCCGTGGACTCGGCTTACAGGTCAGCTGTCAGTGTACAAAGCAGTCTGGCTATGGGAGCCATCTATAACTACGGGTCAGAGGAACAAAGGCAAAAGTATTTACCGCCCATGGCCAAGGGCGAACTTATCGGCTGCTTTGGCTTAACTGAGCCGAATCACGGCAGCGACGCAGGTGCACTTGTCACCAAAGCAAAATATGATGCCAACACCAAGACCTACAAATTATCCGGTTCCAAGACGTGGATTACCAATTCCCCGATCGCAGATATTTTAGTAATATGGGCGAAGGACGACGAGGGTAAAGTTCGAGGTTTTATCGTCGAGCGTTCCCAAGTAAAGAAAGGTCTGGACACGCCGAAAATCAATGGGAAGTTTTCACTGCGCGCCTCAGCAACGGGCATGATATTGCTCGACGAAGTTGTTATACCGGAGGAGAACTTATTGCCCAACGTAGTCGGCATGAGGGGTCCGTTTGGATGTCTCAATAACGCGCGCTACGGGATCGCTTGGGGCGCGCTCGGTGCGGCGGAGACATGTTTGCGGATCGCCCGCCAGTACACGCTAGATAGGAAACAATTCGGCCGCCCACTCGCCGCCAACCAGCTTATACAGAAGAAATTGGCCGACATGATGACTGAGATTGCGATTGGCCTGCAGGCATGCTTACAAGTGGGTCGGCTAAAGGACCAAGGGCTGGCAGCGCACGATATGACGTCTATTATAAAGAGGAACAGTTGCGGGAAGGCGCTGGAGATCGCTCGTGTGGCTCGCGATATGCTCGGCGGCAACGGAGTGTCCGACGAGTATCATGTGATAAGGCACGTAATGAACCTAGAGGCCGTAAACACTTATGAGGGCACCCACGATGTTCACGGACTAATCTTGGGCCGAGCTATCACTGGAATACAAGCCTTTTACTAAACTGTTATTATTTTATCACTTCCCGGAAAATTACTCTGCATTTATCCCTACAACAAAGTAGTTCGTAGTGTTGTGTTTTATTCGTGAGGATTTTTATCCATTACGTAGCTTTATTCAAAACTTTCAGCCATTTATTTTTAGGTGTGTGTGTCAATGGCTTAATGCTTTTGAGTTCGTAACGTGGCGGACGAATAACCTTCTTGTATATACTTGTTTAGAACCATTGTCTCGTTGCAATCTTGTAAATAATTATACTTTTGTTACTTTATCAGAGTTTTCTCATTTTTCCTGGGTCTTGGGAGAAAGTGCTTTCAATTATGGAATTCAATTACCGTTGCGACGATCGCGTAAGCCTTTGCTTATTTTTATGCGGTCTTAAATAAGCAGAAAAAAGCTCTTTGACTACACACGAGAGGGTTTTATGATATCGTTTTATGTAAAAGCGCTTTCGAGAACGGTTTCACATGTTTCAGTTTTTTACTTTTATTATTTTTGCTTGACGTAAATGGCTGTAGGTAAATAAACAAAAAACGTATTTTTTTAAGGGCACTTTTTTCCAATTATGAACATTTTTGTTACAGAGGAGTTTTTTGCACTGAAATCTTTACATCGAGCGAGACACAATATCTCGGCAGAATATTATTTTAATAAGACGATAAGAGAATAGGGCGTATAGCAACGGAGGGTTGCTTCAGTTAAAGGGAAAGAAATGAGTGGATAATTTAGGTGCAAAAGATGTGGTTTGTAAAAAAAGGCAAGTACCTATATATAAATTATATTCGAGTACTGTTTCTTTAGCATCCAATGTTAGGTTTATTGGGTACACTTCCAATGAAATTGCGATTTTATTTTTTTATTTTTAATGAAACTTAAGTTTACAATTCAGATTTTTATATGAAGAAAAAAATCAGAATCGTAAACTTACGCTTATTGGAATTGGTTCAACTACCACTACTGGTTTGTGGCTAAACTACTTCAAATTTAACGTTCATTCAATATAACGTTTAGTAAACTGTAATATGTAGTTCAGTTCTTGATGACAAGTGACTCAAAAGATATGAAATAACTAGTTGCCAGGAGGCGTAAATTATCACATTAAAAACAACAAGCAGGCACGGTTTTATCTTATCATAAAAAAATAATAATAATCATCACGTAAAATGTAGAGCTAAAAATAAATATGTTGTTAGCATTCGATATTGAAATTTATTATGTAATTAGTAATTAAATACTGGCCGATAGAACGACACCGAGCCTTATCAATTTTTTGTCGTTCAAATGGAATGATTTCTTATCCTGCCAACTCTTTCTTACACATCTCAAAGATGAGACGAAAAGAAGAAAATAATAACTGTGAGCAACGTAAGCGGAGTGGCGTGATAATGGCCAGTATCGTCACAGAACACCTAGTAAAATATAACTTTTATGCGAGTGACGAACGCGCTCATTGTTTATTATGTGTATCACAGTAAAGTTCTGCACAGCTATTTACTTGGAGTTATTATAAAAATATTTCATGCTTTATGATAAGTAAATACCTGTTCGTAAATAACTATATAAATATATAGTTCTTTTGAGGCGTCTGCATTGGAATAGAACTTTTCAAATGATGTTGGATGTTATGCTATAATTGAAGAGTTAAATACTTAAATACGAACAAAGGAATGGAGCAGACATTTAACTTTCTGTTAAAAGAAAGAAAATTGTTACTATTTTTACACCAAAAAGGAAAAAACCGGAACCCTTATTACCTACTTTGTTTTGTTTAGTTCCGATTGTCCGTCGCGTAACGCGTTAATTCCTCTGCATGTGTCATATTCCTACAAATCGTGAATGCAAATCCCACGTACTAGGTATATTAATCTTCAAGTTTCCTATGTATTCCTAACACAAGAAAGTAGAGGTGCTAGAGGCTTACTTGTTAACACCGCATACTTCCAATATAATCGGATAAAACACTTCTGAGTAACAGTCACGTTTACTAACAGTGTTTTTCTTTGAAAGTAATATAACTAACAGAAAAACACAAACACATTGCAAACTCAATAACACTGAGGTATCAGCGCTACACTTAATCCCCCTCACGAAGTGAAAACAATTTCATTTTCAGGCGACAAGAGCTAACCAGCTATCCATAGAAGGGCGGCACATTCTAAGCAAATAACCACTCTTATCCTTAGCATGTCGATGGCAATGCAAATTTTATTATAATCTTTATTAAGCAGTTGCGACCCAGAACTATGGTTATGAAAACCATGAGGGAGGCCTATATCCTGCAGTGGACGTCGAATGGCTGATGATGATGATGATGAAGACCCAGAACTTTGCGACTTATTGCAATCATTATGTCTTCCTGAGTATAGGTGTTAGGGTACGCAGGGCACGATGAAAGATGTTCCATCGTCTGAGAACTAGGTACCGTACAGACAGTTCAAATTACAGTAGTAGTAACCACCACATGGGCATGTTATTAGTGTTACATTGGTCCGCATAAGGTTCAGGCTCAGACAACCACTAACCAAATAACCACTAGCAGCATCACTTGAGGCGCGTTTTGTAAAACTACAATTATGACAATTCAATGTAAATTAGAAAGTTCTGACCTGGCGACCGCGGACCGGACGATGCAGCGTGGGCAGGCCCCCCACAAGATGGTCTGACCACCATCAGTGGTAGCGGTTAGTCGCTGGATGCGGGCAGCACAAGACCGGGAAGCTTGGAAAACCATGAGGGAGGCCTATGTCCTACAGTGGGCGTCAAATGGTTGATGATGATGATGATGAATGTAAATTGCGTAGCCGTTTGTATTAATTGTACTAATTAGCCTTCCTACTTGTTAATGTGAGTGTTAATCAGCTATGCAATATGACGACCTCTTGGCGCAGCGGTAGTGCATCTGCACACCATGCGAGAGGTCCCGGGTTCGAATCCCGGCTGGGAATAAAAAAAAACCCCAGGTCTTGGATGTTTACATTTTTGTGATGTCGTTGTTCCTGGTTCCCACGACACAGGGTATCCTAGTTTGGGGTCAGATTGGCGGTTGCGAAGTCGCGAAAGTCGCAGCGTATAAAGTGTCCTCCCGCGTATAAGTTATTTTAAAAATACTTAAAAGTCAAAAAAAGTCTTGTGGTGTGAATAATTTTGTGTGTCGTAACACATCAAACTAAAATAAATATACCAATAGTGTTAAAAGTGGCAAAATTATAAAATATGGGTTCAAACTCGCACAAATTATGCCAACTTGTGTCGTTGTGGATATGAAAGAATATTATAACGCTGTACTTTAAAAGTGGAAAAACTTATTAATACTGTGAGAAACGTGCCAGAAAGGTGCTGATAATATTGTGTTATCAATAAAGTTGTACACAAGTGAGGGTAACCATCAGTCATCACATCAACGGTCAAATTCCTGACTAATTAGTCATCGTTGTAAAAAGTGTACACATAATAAACATATTCACCATCTGGATTATCAGACACAGTGGCTCTGAGGGTTAAGCGGCGACTCCAAAAATGAGAATATTATTTTAACACGGGTTCGAGACTCAGTAACGAAGGACAATTTTGCTTCTTTTTGAATTCTAATACCTCTTTATTCCTTACACTAGAATTCATGTCATAAAAAATATATAATATAAGAATCACAGGGAGAATTTCTACAAACGGGGAGCTATAAGCATTCACTAGTTCAAAATTAAGTTCAACAAACGCTCACCAGAGGGAGCTAAAAGCATTCAATTAATTTCAACAAACGCTCACCAGAGGGAGCTAAAAGCATTCAATTAAGTTCAACAAACGCTCACCAGAGACGCTAAAAGCAGAAAAGATATTGAAGGTTGACGTCAAAATGAAGTGTAAAGTGTGCTTGGAATACATTTTTGGCACAGAACTCCTAAAATGCAAAGTATGTAACAGTAACTACCATCATAATTGTGTCAACATGACTACGGCTAAATACATGGCAAATTATGCAACACACAGGAATGCGTATATTTGCGAAAACTGTGTAACGGACTCTCTTGTCGCAACGCCAAAGCGCGCACAAGGAACACCCTGTTATGTCACCAAAAGGAATCCAAACCGGAACAAAAATGATGACCACAATGAATCGGTGTTAGACTCATCCTATCAAAGTCTACCTAATATACGTGTACAAGATAGCCAAGAACTTGAGGACCTACAGAGTGAAAATGAAACGCTAAAAATAGAGCTGGCAGCAGCACATGCGGAGATTGCTAACTTAAATTCAGAAAATTGCGCATTAATTAAGGAGAATAAGGAGCTTGAAAAAAAGGTCCAATTATACAGGTCGGTAGGTATAGGTGACACGCACTTCGATATGGGTAATACTTCATCCCCGAACAAATATTTCTCGCCTCAATACCGTCAGATACGCAAAATACGAACTGATGCAATGAAGGTTGGCTTTCCAAGTACATCTCACAGAGATTTGACGAATAATGTCGTAAACCGAATGCACATGAATACGGTTCATGTCCAGACATCCCACTCTCTGAATAGCAGCGACATCATAGACTGTGACACTCAAGAGACGTGCCATGGAGGGTCACAACCTTCGTTCCATAATATCACCCTAAACATGGAGAAGCATATAACTATTCAAAAAAACTCCAGCAACGGAACGGAAGAGATGAATGTCCATGAAAATAAAATGAAAGACTCTACACTGGGAAGCAATGAGCCGGAAATGATGCCGAAAGCAAGGAGAGTCTTTCTTTTGGCTGATGAAAGAGGAAGAGGGCTAAGAACAACTCTGCAACATCTTCTGGGTTCAGGTTTCAGAGTGACATCGATGCTTAAACCGTACGCATCGCTGGCTGAAGTTGTAGACTCGTGTCAGCCGCAATGTGGAGATCTCACTGATCAGGACTTGGTAATCATACTGGCGGGTTCAAACGACTACGACCCTTTAAGGCTTCAGTCAACTCTTTATTGTAGTCTTAATAAATTAAAACACACAAATGTGGTTCTATGTAATGTGGGAATGACTCGATACTTGAACGAGAAAATGACAAATCAGTGTTTGGAATTTGTCAGCTCACGTTTTACTCATGTAACATTCTTAGATGTTTATGACGATGTAATATTCAACGGATCGAAGTTCAATAAATTATATGCCGGCCGAACGCTACTTAGGGACATTCTAAGGCTATTTTATAGAACTGAATATGTAAAATATCAACAAAAAGTGAAAACCGAAAATAGAGACAAAACTGTAAAAAAATCTTGTATACGCGTAGAAACACAAACAAACGATGTTTACAAAATGGGCATGATACATAAAGATACGCAGACTGAAAAAGAGTTTTTTCGTCAGTAAAAGGTTAATTGTAGAAAAAAACGACATCAGTAAAAAGGTGAAACTAAATTTATACCACCAAAATTTATGTGGAGTTACAGCGAAAAGGGATGAAATAGAATTATATTTAGAAGGGCTAGACAGTAGGCAAGATTATTTGGGTGTAACAGAACATTTTCTCAATAAGTTAAATGCTCCTCTTTTTAAGTTACTCAACTATGAGTCCTCGTCCTACAATACTAGAACAGGTAAAAAAAGGGGAGGTTCCATGTTACTAGGACGAAGAGATAGACAATGTGAAGAATTGAAATTATGTAAGCAATTATACAAAATGCAATGTTTTGAGTTGTGTGGAATCAAAGACGTTGAAACCAATCTATACATTTTCTGCCTATATAGAAACCCCATAAATACAAATTTTGATGAGTTCATGTGCAGAATGGAGAGATTACTTGAACAAATATTTAACAAAAAATGTATAATTTGCGGGGATTTTAATATAAACATTTTAGACAAAGACTCAAATTGCAATGAATTTATTAATCTTTTACGTTGTTATAATTTTAGACACCTCATTAATACAGCAACATTTCTAAGGAACAGCACAGAGTCATGTCTGGACAACTTTTTGACAAACCTACCAGAAAATTATGTTTCAAACACACACGTCGATCATAATGGGCTTGGGGATGGACATAGCGGAATTTTCTGTACATTAGAATTAGAGAAAGCTAAAAATTCAGATAAAAGAGAGCAAGTATATTTTAAACAAAAGAGAACTTTTAATGACCACAATAATAATTGTTTTAGGCAAAGACTATTGACAATAGAATGGGAAAACCTAGGTATCAACAATTTTATATCAACGTTTAGTGCTATTTTTAGATTAAGCTTTAAAAAGCTCAAAAGAAAAATTAATATAAGAAAAGTAAACTCACTAAAATGGATAACCAAAGGGATAAAAGTGTCTAGCAAGATGAAACGATTTCTAAATTCATCAAATCTTAAAGTTAACGATAGTAATTGGTCAAGGTATAACAAACTATATATTAGAACTTATAGAAAAGTTATCAGAGTTGCAAAGAAACTCTCGATAGGTAAGGAAATTGATAGAGCTAAAAATTCAAGTAGGGCAGTTTGGACCATTGTAAATAAGTTAAGAAAAACTAAGGGACAGAATACTAGAGACCAAATCATATTAAAGTTACAGAATAGAACTCTCCATAAGTCTTTAGATATAGTAAACATTTTTTCAGAAGAATTTAGCCATGCCTCTAGTCCACAAATAGGAGATGTAGAGACATCCCGAGTATTGCTTCAACAGTCTACAGAGAGAGTTAATAAAGAGATGAGATTAATCCAAACAAACGCTTATGAAATAACCAATATAGTAAAAAAAATTAAGTTGAAGCCATCCTGTGGTTATGATGAGATCCCAATAAAAGTATTTAAAGACAACATCGACATACTGGCTTGGCCAATGGCTACCTTTTTTAACAATTGCATTAACACTGGTGTGTTTCCGGACCAACTTAAGATTGCCAGAGTCCTACCTGTACACAAAAAAGGCTCAAAAACGGATCCCAAAAAGTATAGACCAATTTCTTTGCTTCCGACTACTTCAAAAATTTTTGAAAAATTAATTAAAGACCAACTGATAAATCACTTGAAGCAAAATGATATTTTGAACAGCAGGCAATTTGGTTATAGAGAGAAAGTTGGAACTGTAGACGCGATAGACACTTTAGTCAATGATGTGGTCGTTAAATTAAATGATAAGTACAAAGTAGCAGGGGTTTTTCTAGATTTGAGCTCCGCTTTTGATACGGTAGACCATGAGATTCTCTTAGCAAAATTAGATTACTATGGCGTCAGAAATGGAAACTTAGATTTAATAAAATCTTATTTTCGGAGTAGGAAACAATACGTGGAAGTCAACGCGATGAAAGAAAATTTAGAGATAGCCCACAGGTCTAAATTAGTAGAGATTAAAAGGGGAATTCCACAAGGTTCCATCTTGGGCCCAATATTTTTTAGTTTATTTACAAATGATTTAATTAATTTGTTCACGAAATCAGGGTCAGATAATTTTCAAGTAGTTGTTTTTGCAGATGATACCAATGCCGTAATCTCAGGCGAAACTGTAGAAAGCCTAAATGAAAACATACGTAGTGCTCTTGGTACATTCATGAATTGGTTTACAGTAAACAATTTAAAAGTAAATAAAAGCAAAACGATAGCAATGCTCTTCAAATCTACGGCTAAAAATAAAGACACAATTAGTGTACAACTAGATGGGGACAAAATAGAAGTGGTTGACACCGTTAGATTTTTAGGCGTGAATATTGATACTCTGCTAAACTGGAAGGAAGAGCTTAGTGCTCTGGAAGGTTCAATAGGCTCAGCATGTTACGCAATTAGATGCCTAAGAGATGAGTTATCTCTACAGAGTCTGAAGATGGTTTATTATAGTCTCGTAGAATCAAAACTAAGATATAGCATCCAGTTCTGGGGCAACAGCTATCAACAAAATATAAATAGGGCTTTTGTTTTACAAAAACGGGCTATACGCACAATGTTAGGCATTTCACAGAGAGAATCGTGTCGCCTACACTTTAAAAATCTCGGCATATTAACAGTACCAGGATTGTACACTCTTGTAGTGATTATGTCTCTCATAAAAAATCTCCATAGCATAGAATCCACGGAGCAAAGAAAAATTCGAGAGAGTACACGAAGACTTGATTTAGTTAGCCAAATAATTCCCAGACTTAATATCGTAAAGCACTCCACTAAATATCAAGCTACTATTCTCTTTAATGCCTTACCTATCGAGCTAAAATCGATGGCTTATGATAAAAAATTCAAGCTTGAATTGCGGCGACTATTATTGGAAAAAAATATGTATAAAATTGACGAGCTTTGATTGATTTTGGCCGAATTGTATATGAATCATGTTATTATTAGTTGATTTTTGTTTTTTTTTAATTATAGACGACATATTAAATTATTATTAAGTATTACAATCTAGAATTATTATTGACATTTAAAATATGAATAGTATGAATTTTCCATTTAAATATTGTAAATATTGTCTTAGTCAATTAGTTTCTAAGTTATATTTCAAATACAATGCCCATTGTTTCTGAATAAATAAATACAAAAAAAATAAATACAGAAGCAATGTATGTGCCTGTATGTAAATGTTTATGTTTATGTTTATATCGAATTGTCCTATTATAACATGAATTATTGTTCTATGAAATGGGACTCTGATGGTAAGTTCGTAGTATCTACTCTGAGGTAACAGATGCGGATTCCATGGGGGTGGCAATTGTCAAAAAATTTAAAATGAAAGAGGTCCCGTTTTTTTTGACTATTTCTATGGGAAAAGCACAATATTTGGAATTATACAAACCTCAGAGATATGTTGTGTCTTTTTTGAAAAAATCTGTGCCTATGCATTTACTACTCAGTTTACAATAGAAAAACTGTGGCTCCTAAACCATTCGGAAGAAGTAAATCGATTATCAAGAAGTTTATAGATTATGAAATACCAAAAAAATATTTCTATGCAGGTAAATACAAATAATACTAATGAAATACATTCAGAATCGAAGTTAAAAGTTATGTCTTATCATTCTTGTTTGTTTTCATACTTGTTAAAAATATCATACTTGTTAAAAACGGAGGCAGTGCTTAGGTACCTACACTGTTAAACCTAAAACTAACTAAAAACGAGAAATGCAAGCCCCGATATCAATCCCCATTGCCGGATACAGTATTTGATAGGATGGCAATTTGTCCTATTTATGACAGAAAACCAACAATTTAATAATACAGACAAGCCAAGTTACAATTCTCTAAAATTTTAGCTTTTCATAAAATGTACCATAAGCAGAATACTACATTCATAAAATTAAAAGTATCGTTAGCTATGACCCAAGTGGCTAACCCAAGGCTATCTGGAAAAAATTCTTATTAATAGGTATTAAGCTCGCCTTTGTTCAAATAACTTAGTTGTGCAACGAAGAATTTTTCAATTTAATTCAATATCACGCAGCACTAGTGATGAGTCAAGCGTTTTAGCGCGGTCAAATGTCGAAAGCCGCTACTCTCTAGTACCCATATTATACTAATTTCCAATACATTTAAAGATTAATGTTGACATTTTATCGGCACGAAAGGCGCGACTCGCGCCGTCATGCTCCCTATGCGGGTGTAGCAAAGACAGCGCATATTTCCATAGCTATAGCTGTACCTGATTTTAGTTTTTGGATAAAATTGGAAATCTTTCTTCACCTATTTTTGCTCTTTTTCTCCCAAGCGGTCATTCTGCGTAACTCTGTTTCATGTGACAAGAACGTTCCGTTCCCTCGCCCCCAGATTATGTTTATTGTGTGTATAACGAAACGCAATCTCGCAGTGTGCCATTTAAAATATTTATTTTAATAACACGTTGACGTTATAGGGAATTTGCCCAAGTGGGGAAATAGCTCGTTTGTTGCAACAAGGATGTCTATATAATCTATACATTATAATATATATAATACCTTTAAACGAGCAATTCTTGTCTTTATATGATTATATAATCTGAATCTCGGAAACGGCTCCAAGGATTTTCATGAAAATTAGTATGGAGATGGTTTCGGGGACGATAAATCGATCTAGTTAGGTCTCATTTTTAGAAATCATCGTTTTATCCGTGTTTTTGGGCAATGAAAAACTGCTAAAATGTCGTTAGAATATGAAGGTAAATTTGCTACTATCTACGAGGTTGTAATAGCTCATGTGGGAAATCGAGCGGTCCCAAAACAAGAAGACACGAGCGAGCCTGTCTCCAGTCCGATTGTTTTTTCCCTTTTTTCCCCTTTTTTCCCTTTTTTCCCTTTTTCCCCTTTATTTTCATCGTATCTAAATACAATTTCCAAAAAACACGATTAACCAAAAATACCCGAGCAAAGCTCGGTCATCCAGGTACTAAGCAATGATAACAGATATTTATTGTGGCAATGTATTCTGTCATCTCTAAGTACTTAAGTATCTTCTTCTTAGTAGTCAATGCTCAGGAGTTGCGATGTTTGTTATTTGTGTTTATTTAACTGTTATGGGAAACAATTGTTCTACCGAGTATTACTATTTGCCTTATATAATATATAACATACGTCTACGGCGCCCTAGGCTACATAAGTACTAGTAGTACTATGATTACTAGGCTACATAATTACTAGTAGTACTACGAGTACTATCACTAAGATATTCTATTAATTTTATGGATAGTGCATTCCCTCAGGAATAAGTGTGTTTCTAGGCCTCCTGGTCTTCCTGGGCCTCCTGGGCCTTGAAAAGAATACGCTTCCGGCTGTATCTACAGATTCACCATTTTACTATTAGATTATAGATTTCATAATGTGCGAGGAGCAGCCTACATCAATTCTCGTTAACTTCACGAATCGCAGTCGGCGACGTGTATAAATACAATATAAGAAACAAATATTTAGTACATTTTACAACTACTAAGTACAAATACTAAGTACATTTTATCCGTAGGTTGAATTTTACCTAATTACTCGGCCAAAGCATCAGATGCCGTCAATGTTTTAAAATCAGCTTTTATGAGGAGTGATACTACGACCTTGTGCCTGGTGGATGCAATATTGCAAATGTTAAATTGGTACGATGTTTTTGTTGTACCTACGCATTGCTCACGGCTAATTGGTTTCGTAATTAAAACTCTGTAATAGTCATTTGAGTTGCTGATTGAAGTGTCATTGATTAAAAAGCTAAAAATATGTAGTTAAATTCTGTTTTGTTTTGTTGGTGTTTATACCAAGTCCTTAAAATCGATTTATGATTTTGTAGTATGACTGAGCGGGTGGAGTTAAATAATAAGAAACTTTAGTTACTAGCTATAAATGAACATTTTATAGGGTCCATTTCAATGATAGTTCCAATTATAGGGGCTAAAGTATAAATTACACTATCATAGAGAGAGCTAATGGCCTTATGTGAAAGTGCAAACATTAAAGTCTACAACGATGGAAATTTTCATATTGACATTGAGTAGAGTTCATGCATTTAATGCCGGCGGGGCCTCATTTGGCTATTGGAGTTCACATGTTTGACACATTTAGCAAAAAATAACCCATTGTGGAGAGTGACCATTATTTGTTTGAAAAGTATTCTCTTATTGCCTGCTATTTGACAAATGAACACAATTAGTAAACTTTTCGCTTTTTCTTGTAATTGGCATTATTGGCATTGGCAGGACGTCCACACCATAGTTTATTCTTATGCATGTAATTTTGTTTGTTATTTGCATCTATGTGTGAGTAGTATTATGAATTGTAGTCTTCTTCTTTGTCTTTGCTCCATCCCATTATTTGGAGTCGGCTCTCCTCGTTCTTTTGCTCCAGGAGTTCAGTTCTTTTCTGTCTCGGGGTCGTCAGCATAAAGGTTGATGCGCTGTAGGAGACTTTTGTAAGTTCGGCATTTATTTAAAACATTTGGAATTTAAAACACATTGCAAAGCGGAGGCAAAGCTATTATTACTTCGCTACTGTTACTGGCTATCGATCGTTTTACATACAGAGCGCATTGAAACAACTACAATAGATAACATTAACTCGGGACATTGATTCAAACGCTCCTACATACCAGTTGGCTTACGACGCGATTGAAAGCTTTACAGGATATTGCAAAAAAAAGTATAACAATGTGTATGTGACAAATTAATTTCACAAAAACAATCCAGTGCAAGGAAAAATAAAATAAGATAAAAAAGGTATAGGTTATAAAAAAATGTGCTTACATGTAAAATGTCCCTGATTTTACTTTATAGCAACGCTTCAGACCGCGTTTGTCAAAAGTATACTTACTCATAATTTTTCAATAATTAAATAAATTAGAATGTACGAGCGATACTAATACCAGACGTACCACCAGGCTGAATTGCGATATGATCATGTGTTATAAATAACGTCCATGTCCATGTTCGATTTAAAGGAAACCAAGATTCACAGATTTCAGTTATCTGTAGACATATATCTAGTAGATGATAATATGTAACACTATTACAAACATTACTTTTTTAATGTTTTTTGAATTTTTCGGATTTTTCGAAGACAAATACAACGCATGCTTCAACGCATTATTGTAAATCGAACAACATATTTCTATTCTGCGATCGTAGTATTTTCGCGAAACTTTTCACATTCCGGTTGGAGAAGTGGGCCAGTTGGGAAGTTTAACGTAATTTGCATCTCTTTCGCACGGAACTGAATTACAATGAGCTAAGGGAAGCAATTAATACTTCAAGTAGCTGGATGCCCAGTTTTAAAAGTGCTCTTTTGAGTTCCGATTTGAATTAAGATGGCCGTCGCGGGTGAACTACTCGGCTCTGTAATTTATTGCTAAGTTTTTGAATTGCAATATTTTCAGCGAATCGTTTTTCGAATTCAACCTTCGTATGTTCATAAGACCTTTGCACTCTTTGTAATTATTTCAATTTATTATCAGGTTGGTTCCCCATGCATAGTGCTTTGATTTAGCTCCTATGCTTACGTCGTGGGTAAAATTTTCTTGTTTATTTCATCATCAGCCATTTGACGCCCACTGCAGGACATAGACCTCCTTCGTGGTTTTCATAACTATGAAGGGTTTTGCCATAATCGCCACGCTCGGCAGGCTGCCGAGGCAGCATCGGTCTCAGGAAGATGCTGCTGCCCGTCTTCTGGTATAATTGATTTCCTTAGTCAATTCAATTCAATTCAATTCAAATATTTTTATTCATTGTAAAAACAGAATGTTTACTTAATGAACGTCAAAGTTGTTAGTTTCACAATTAATGCATTATGTGGAGCTTCTTGCTAACAAAGAAACTCCACATTTATTCTTTTCAAAACACGTTTTAACTTAATTAACAGAGTTTTCAACTTAAAATATTAGTCATGAATGTGTTGAACACTAGTCACAATCGTCCTTTAAATAATATTAATCTACTGTTGTGAAAGTGTTGTGAAAGTGAAAGTCGCCTTCTACGACATCCACGGAAGGAAATGGAGTGACGCTATTCTTAATCCGGCGTCACACGGAGCGTTTATTATTATTATTCATTAATTCAGAAGCAGCTTTAAGCTGATGCGTCTATACTACTTTTTTTTTATCAAAAGACGAATATTAGTCTGGTATGCGCCGTAAAGTCCATTAACATTAACAATGCAAATAACGATAAATCCAGATTGTAATCAACGCTTTGCATTAAAAGACAATTGCCCACTTCCACGTTACGGCGCGCGACCCTCCCTCAGTGTACACAAGGATATTGCCTGTATAATTTTGGCACTTACCATAATATTTTTTGTTATGTAAGTACATTATTACGAGGCAAGCATATCTGCGTTATTGATGTTTCACGCACTTGAACAAAATGTCTATTGTTGGCAACACATCTGTCATCTCTTGATTGCTTCTGTTAAAAACAGCATAAAAAAAAAATCCAGCGGTGCTCACATCCTAAGATCACCGAAAACGGGCAAAGGGCGACGCGCAGGGGTTCCGGGTACACGTTTAGTGTTCCGTAAAAGGAGGGGCAGTAGGGGAGGACAACTTCATCGAAGTAAATTTCAATGGATTTTTTACAAAGTTTTCCTTTTATAAGTTGGTCGCCTATTACTCGTTAATTTCTAAGCCTACTTAGCCGTGACAGTTTTCCTTTTAAGTTCGTATAATAATATGTGCTACTGCCCTACTCTAACAAAAAAATCCACTTTAAAGCTTATTTAAAGCTAATATTATTAGATGACAAAAAAAATTGCATCCCTAATAGGTGAGAATTTTACCGCTCTGTCGACGTGATTAATATGTATATTAATGCCTAATTACAGATTTCTAGTACTTACTATCTCTGTGCTAAGCCGCGGATAGTCAGAAAGACAGATAGACAGACGGACGGACATGGCGAAACATACCCTTAGGTATGTTGAGTACGGAACCCTAAAAAGCTTTATGTTCAATGCATTCGTACCTCTATGTCAAAATCTATAACGTATTCTTGCAATATCGCAAAACTTTAATAACCTTTTCTTTCAACCTATCGAATTAAATTTTTCATACAATGTAGAATACAGAGATTGATATATCTAATATAAAATAAAATAAAAATAAACGCAGTTCGTATAAAAATACTATTTATTTATTTATTTATTTAGGACAACCAACAGGCAATACAACAACACATTCACAAAAAGAAAAAAAAAACACGTAACATGGTAAAATTGCTCACCCACTTATAGGATGTCTCAGCATGCATCTAAATCTTAACAAAACTGTAATATACGTAAGGATATTACACGTATAGAATAATAACGAAACTATTTAAATAAACATGAGCTATAGATATTCAAACAACTTTCTTTTAAATTTAAGTAATGTATCATTAAAAATATCTAAAGTATGTATTTTCGCTGAAGAGATGTTATAGAGGTTGGACATACGATGCAGAGGCGCGTACTTCCCTAAATTAGTCCTACAGGGTCGAATGTTTAGCAACGGACATGGATATCTAGGAGATACTATTGAGAATTCCCTAATATGGTTTTCTCATATTTCCGTAGCACGTTGTATGACAAGGTAAATTTCACATATAAAGCAAGTACAATGATGTAATTAATAGTTCCCTAACTAGACAAATTCTCCACTCCGCAGATAGTACTGAAAATGTTTCGGGAATATACCGAATTACAAGCCATATTGTTACAAGAACATGGGAGCAGAAAGTACCTAGTGGAATAGTTGAAATTAGTCGTTGGCTCATCTCGCCCATTTTCATTTCATAGGGAAAACGAATTTGCCGTTTCTACTCTTGCTGTCCGTCACATTAAACCGGTCAAGAATTTGAACCAGAACTTACGAAACTACACTGCACAATGCTAATCTAATAAAATAAAATACCGGCCGTTTCCAAAAAAGTGCGAGTGGGAATCGCGCACGATGGATTCCGTACCATTATCAGCTATACAACATTTGAATATTTCAAGCGTCTACCTGTTGCCGTTATTAATATCGAGCGAAAAACGGCAAAAAAGCCACGTTCATTGTATGGGAGCCCCCTTAAATATAAATTTTATTCTGTTTTTAGTATTTGTTCTTACCTATAGCGGAAACAAAAATATATCATCTGTGAAAATTTCAACTGTCTAGCATGAGATGCATCTAGCATGGTCACAGACAGCCAGACAGACAGACGGACAGTAGAGTCTTAGTAATAGGTCCGTTACCCCTTTGGGTACAGAACTCTAAAAAAGTGTAATAAAGACACAAATATGCAATAATAAGCCTTTCTTACGCTTTTCATTTTATTAAGCTACCATCCCCCCAGCTGAGAATGAACGATTTAGTGACGTTAGTGACCCTTATTCATTGCTGGCGAGCGTAAAATAGAATGCACATAATCTGACATTAGGAACATCACCTAACGGCAGTTTTTATCCAATGCAGCATAAGAGCAAGAAAATCCAAGCTAGCAGAAAGGTGTCGAGTTGGTTAAGCCCTTAACGCTTTCCGAGTCTGTGACAAATTGTTGCAGTAATGAGAGCCGCTTTCGTGCTGTTTGTATGTTCTTAGATATCTATTTATGTTTTATTAGTGTGCTATTATGTTATTAAAATTTATCGGTGAGGGTTTTCTAAATACATAACGTTCTTTAGGAAGGGAAAACGGTAAGTAATATGAAACGCTGTATTTGTATGGTGTAGAATTGAGGAGATTTTTTTCTTCATGTTAATTCCGTTAGGTTAGGATTATTGGTCACGGTTACGTAACACATTCATTTTGATAATAAGATGGTGACAGAGATGAGCCGTTAGTTGAAAACTTTTCTCCGAAAAGTTACATGGCTGAACCAACTTGATGACAGCCCCCTGCAAGCCAATATCCTCCTTATTTCTAGTAATTAAGGGGTACTGTCAGTGAAATATAAAGTTGGTTTTAAGCGGCGTATGACAGTAGTTCGGTAAAGTTTGGTCGCACAAAAACGATGCATTGGATGGTAGCCAGAAACACGTTGGGGGTAGTTTCGGGAAATACCAACATACAGTTCGGAAATAGAGATTCCACTTCGACGTAATTTAAAATTTTGACAACCTTTGAGCGAGGGTTAGAAAGTTTTGGGATCGTTTTACTCTTAGATGAGAATGTATATTGGGTTTGCGTGGTGTACACAAGTTTACGAGATTTCGCTATATGTATACAACAAATACTTGTTAATTAAAATTGTTAAAATATGTGGAAAAATGTCTTAGCTGCCTATACGTATCTCATTGATTCAAGCAAAACTAATCACTATTTTTTACTTCTTTCGAGCGTTTGGAATGGAATATTACGGGCTGTAATGCACTAGCAGTTACTTTTCGTGCGGTCAAATGTACGCGTTTAAAGAATATATGAATATGTAACTCGTACTTATAGTTCGATTTTTCATTTCTTTCTCCTGAAGTCGCTTGAGGTTACGGGTAAGTGTCCAAAAATGCGTGCATTCCCTTAGAGAAGATTATTTGTATGTATTTGGATTTTGCTTACCTAAATACTTCAAGAGTCTCTCTCTGAGAGAAGGCCTGTGCTCTGCAGTAGGCCTTACATAGGCTACATAAAAAAACTCAAAGCAAGCTTCTGGATATACCCTATGCACTATCCAGTTTATATTACTTACTGTTTGAACAAAGTCTCTAAACTACTCTACATGCAAATAAAACTTTAATATCAGCGAAGGCTTTGTTTACACTGCGTCTCGCATTTTTATATTTTAGGGACCCGTGGAATCGAGGGCGTAATGAAACGATTCTCGCAGAGCAATTATCCGGTTTCATAACGGTCTTTTTGTTCGACCTTTAAACTCTTTCATGTCTCCGACGACGGTGAAGACATAGTTTTAATTGGAGTCGTTTCGTCGCACGTAAAGAGGTTTTTTAATTAAAATTTCAACTTTTAATATTTTTTTAATAGAGTACTTTGGTTAGGGATTCACTCGCTCGCACGTTGGGGATTCTTTCACGGTCTTATTAATAGAGTTGAGTGAAATACCTGACCAACAAAAATATTGTGGTGCAAGTAAGTGCGGTGAGGTGCGGTAAGTTTTGTTTGAATCTAACATTATACAAATAACATACCAGAGTTCTTGGGAATTAGAGAAGAAAGGTTTTAAGTTCATTTTTCATCAAGCAATAAATATGTCTACTTACTTCTTATTTTTTAAAACTACATTTACATAAACTTACGCTTGAAACTCAGAGGGGCAGAGAACAGGGATAATAAAAACATTTTTTCGATATTCACTTTAAAAACCTACCAAGTGCGAGTTGGATGTTCCGTACCATTATCTATACAAAGGTTCCGTACGTTATCTGCACAACATTAGACAAAGATCGAATTTGAGAACAGTGCTATCTATAGAAACCAACAAGAAGCGTTTAACATTGATATTTAACGACATGGCATCGGCGCTGTGAAGGTTTTTATAGATGGCCGCTAGATGGCGAGCGCTGTCTTTAGACAACGTTTGTTGTATGGGAGCCCCCTAAATATTTATTTTATTCTGCTTTTAGTATTTGTTGTTATAGCGGCAACAGAAATACATCATCTGTGAAAATTTCAACTGCCTAGCTATCAGGGTTCATGATATACAGCCTCTTGACAGACAGACAGACGGACAGACATACAGACGGACAGACAGACAGATAGACAGACGGACAGATAGACAGACAGACCTACGGACAGTGAAGTCTTAGTAATAGGGTCCCATTTGGCACCCTTTGGGTGCGGAACCCTAAAAAGCACAAATCGTTTATACCGAGCAAGTGAGCTTAGTTCATACCAGTATTTTATTTTGCCCTTAACTTTTTATAAACCTTTTTATAGAACCCTAGCTAATTACTTATTTCTTTCTTGCAAAACAGGAAAAATAAATAAAGTTTTATGGAGAAGTTTTCAACAAGTTGGCAGGTATGTTGCGTAACCTCGCCTTTCCTACGCGAGTTACACTCCTTTAAAAAAAAGGTCATTTACACAGGGTAGGTATTTAAGTAGGCAGATTTAACTCATGAGAGTGTAAGTTTACTTTTTAAGCTCACTTAAGCAAAAATAGAGTTATTCACGACACCTGCCATCACCACTGATTAGGTTACTGTTACAGTCTTCAAGTCTTAAGCTCAAAAAAAGCTCGAAGGAAATATTCACAGACATAAAGGGATATTCATTCGCTTTATCTGGCATTCAATGACGTTTACTATCACTGTTGGAAAATTGATTCTAGATGAATCGTACGGGATAATACGGGTCCTTTCCAACTCAATATATTTTCGACTCAGGTAGTTGCAGTGAAGATGTAGTGAACAGCACCTCGAATAATTATTTGTGTCTGATAGTGTTGAATAAACACTGTCAATGTAAAGTTCGGATTGTTGTGGTTTGTACCAGCACTTCTTTCACCACTGGGCCGCTTAGATTTTTATTTGTACTATAGCTTAGATATGAGAAGGTACTTTGAAAGGTAACATTTTAATATCTCTATCTTTCGGAAAGTACCCAAGAGTGGGATCTAGTGCTATATGTCACAAATTAACTTCGACGCGATACTTCGATCTTCCTGCATTAAGCACGCCCTTGTACACTTACAATGTAATTAGTGCAATAAAGAATTAAAATAAATAAATAAGAGCTATAATGCTCATTGAGATTGCGTGTTAACTAGACACAATGTTAGCGAAACAAACAAGTTAGCAAAACTTTGCATAAGACCATGTGCCCTGTTAATTTGTAAACATATTCGGTTAATTAATGCAGGGGCGGAGACTATGTGGGCGCCAGGAGCATGCACGCTAGCGCCTGGAAATCTCCGTCATTTTCAGTATTTCGGTACCTCGGTACCTTCTAATATGCTGCCAGGAATCACTCTACCTAATTGTGTTATACTGTCTTACTAGAGCTAGGCCCCACGATGCGTTGCCGTTGCGTCGCGACGCCTGGATGCGTCATTCTATATATAAATAAGAATGACATATACCTATACCTAGCGCTTGACCATGTCCTATAGGATAACTAGCTGAGCTTTTCTGTTAAGTCCTAAATCACATCCCTGATAGTTCACGACAACGAGAGCCTCTCGTGTAGTCCAAAGGCGTTCTTTTTATACGATACTTGGCTAATAGCTGGTAGTGATCGAAAAATCTACTGTAGTTAGTTTCTTTAATAAAATCTATAAATGGTCATCTTTGGACCTCAGTGATAATGCACGATGATGTGCTACGCAATCAATCGTAGAACATGTAGAAAGCAGACTCTAGACTCTAATCAAATTAGACCGTAATTTATGGGGATATCGCTGAGTATAGGGTTGATATTCATAGCATATTAGATAAATTATGCGGGATGTGTCGAAAGTAAAATCCCGCTTTATTACTATAATATGCCACTTAATTACTGTAATATGATGAATTGTGTAGAAGTAGCATAGATCGAAAACCTAACTTGCCAGTTTTGTATCTAAACTTTGCAATTATTAAGGGCGTCGCTGGCTGAAGGTTATGTTTGAAAGCCGATTATTCTGGAACAGAGGACTAAACAAATTCTGAATTGCGTACGCTTTGGTACAACAAATACAGCTCTAAACCCTCCATAAGCTAGTTATCCCATAGGACATGGTCAATCGCTGGGTATAGGGACATTATATTGCGACGTCACTCGGTGCCAAAACGCAACTGTGTAACATTATAGGGGCCTTGAAAGATGAGGCGGGGGGGATGATGTGCGTGCGACGCCAGAGTGGTAACGCAACGCGCGCAGCTCAGTGCATTGTCATTGAAGAAAATTTGATTGGCGACACTTATATTGAGTTAGGCAGATAATGCATTAAGTAGCATTAGCTCACGCATGTGCAAAATTCTTTTAAAATGCAATAAATAGTTTGAATAATAAAAAAACAAAACATGAGCGTAAACCATTGAAGGAAGAAGTTTGTGTGACATGTGTCGACACAATATAATCATCCATGTTTATGTTTAAGACTGATACACTTTAAAGGCGCTCTGCGATGTCGAATTAGTTGGTATGGCCTCACTGTAAGATCTCAACATGTTCGTAAATATCACACTTACATTCCGACTGATCCAATTATAAATAACAAGTTGCCTTATCCGTATTATTAAATAATAGTAGATTATGCATTAAGGGGATAAAGCAGTGTATTATGTATCGGGCGATATTTTGAACCCCAAGGACGAGGGATCCTAGGGTTAACTCACGGGCGAAGCGAGGGAGTTACAGAGTTAAAGCTAGAATCCTGAGGCCGAGGGGTTCAAAAACGCCCGAGACAAATACACTGCTTTATCCCCAAAATGCATACTCTACTTTATATAAACACTGCGAGGCAATAAAACATAATACAATTAAAAAGAAAGTACTTACTTTATTAATTTTACAATAATGATACAAAATAACACAAAGATTTGCAGTTTAGCGCCTTTTCGTTCTATTTGTTTTTTTTTTGTAGTGGCAAATTCTTCTTCATGCAGGTTTCTATGAAAAGTTTCATTCTAATTTTGAATACATTCTCCTTGATTTAGGGCTCTATGAAAAGTTTTCATTCTAATTTTGAATAAATTGTTCTTGGTGTAGGGCTCTATGAAAAGTTTATATTCTAATTTTGACGTTTGGTCATGGATTGCAAGGAGCTCGTATATTCAATGTTAATTGCATTCCAAATTTAAATGTCATAATTCCCTAGGGGATTATGAAATTCAGTACATTTATAATGACCCGGCTAGACCATAGGACATAAATGACTTGCTTTAAGTTGAGTTTGCATGACACATAATATGCCATTGACGAGCAGGTGTTATATAAAATATCGAATTGTCCCCAATTTCAAAAAAATCTGTATACCCATTTAATTAACTTGACGTACCTCATTCAATAACAAAGAAAAGAATATTGATATTATGCTAACAGAAGTAAAATTAAATTAATTTAAGTTAAAATTATTATTTATTAAATTATCAGGTTTACGCACCTGATTTAAATTAATTTTAATTCTTTCTTTAAGATTTATTTAATATTCTTCGAAGATAAAAACTAGTTTGTTGAGTATACATGCTATGTTTAGGAAGTTTTCTTGGTACCTCTAAAAACAGGTAACTAGAAGCTAGAGTCGACAGCACATCAACCTTTACATAAGTACGTGCACTCTAATCAGTTAAGTGAAGGGCGACTTTACAACAAAAATCTAAAGGCTGACCTGCTGTTGACTGTACTTACGCTTTAGAGGATTGATGCTGCTGCCTAACTACTCTGGGACAAAGTGTAGGGTTGAAAGTAGCATCGAGGTAGATAGCTTTGATTCTTCGTGACCTATTTCTACTTCGATATCCTCTTTGTTTGTAGAGAATCTGGCGATGACAACATGAAACCTGCTTTGTCGTTTTGACGAGCCTTTCCGTGTTGAGTAAATAACAATCTAGCTCACAAGATTTCATCCTTATTGTGATAAAGTAGATCTTATTTTAAGTTAAATTTAAATAAAAGCTATTTTGTAGGTCTTTGTTACCTTATAATGTATAAGTCGTGATGTACATTTTCAACACGGCGCCCGCTCTATTTATAATTTTTAGAGCGGAGATAAATTATGTTTCTTTCTGTCGTAAATGAAAAAGGACGAAAGGTTTTTTGGACGTTCCGGAATAAAATAAAATATTCCTCAATCAACGTTGTCATTCAGCGCTAAATAAGCATTTAACTATTTTAGCAGGCAGAAAAAAAATAAGACAAAAGTACCTAATTATATTGAGTTAGAGTTTTAGTACCTAGTACAGTCTGCAGCAGGTCATCAAACTTGTAAAGGTTCCGTGCACTCTATTCAGTTACATTATGAATGACTTTGCAATTAAAATGTAAAATGTACTTCCTGGTGATAATAAAATAAATTTCTGTCGCAAAGCGGATGAAATTAATAATGCAACATCCGCACATAAAAGTAGAATTCTGTTTTTTGACAATGTCTTGACATTCCTCTAGCAACTTCGTCTCCTCTGAATATCTCAGCGTTTCTTCTAAATATAAATATTTTCACTTATGTTATTTCTTCATAAGTCGTTTGCCGGAATCCGTCGGCGCGAGCTGCATAATACATGCAGTCGGGGACGGGTGACATGCTTCCTTTGTTCTTCAGCAAAATGGTTGACAAAGAGACGTGGAAAAAGTTTGTTGATGGCCGGAAATATCTGGGGAGGAATCTGGAAATCAGACACGTGATAAAGCGTTACATAATTCCAACAGTGCGCTGACAGAGAAAATTGCACCCTAATCTCTCAATGGATACGCTATTTTTAACCGACTTCAAAAAAGGAGGATTCGAAGCGTATGTTTTTTTTTGCTAGGTTCTCGCGTCATCATTATCATCATCAGCCATTTGAGGCCCACTGCAGGACATAGGCCTGCCTCGTGGTTTTCCTAACCATGAAAGGTTTTGACGTAATCGCCACACTTGGCAGGTGGGTTGGCGATCGCAGTATGCGGTTAGAATCTCAGGAAGACGCTGCTGCCCGTCTCCTGGTAGTGAATTTCCTTAGTCGCCTTCTACGACATCCACGGAAGGAAATGGAGTGACGCTATTCTTAATTCGGCGCCACACGGAGGTTCTTAATCCGGCGCCACACGGAGGGCCCAGTGCCCAGTTTCATGACCAGGACATATATTTTGGGCATCGACTACAAAATATACTTCTACAATACCTACATGTATACATACTTCTAATTTAAAGGTATTCTTTTAAATTAGTTCCATCTTTTTAGTGCTGTAGTATTTTAAAGTCAGTTTTTATTTTTTATTTAATATAGTTCATAATTGCCTATTCGTTAACATGCACTTTATTTTTTCGCTGTAAAGCTTGTTTTACTTTGTAGTGAACTGTCAAAATCACTGTTTTAGATTAGAAGCACTGAATAAATTTTGCGCACGGGTCTTGCAGTTGCCACCTTTGTTTGTGAATTTTGTGGGGCCTAAAGGCGCATCAAATCTTGTCGGAATACGGACTGTTGCAATAGTATCTAATTACTATGGAATTTAACGGTTAGATGATTGGAATCGTTTTGGATTTGGTGTGCGTATAGGAGTTTATCAACCTCTACATTTACGTTGTAGTCACCTGTAATGTAATTGAGCAGAGTGCACGCATTTACAAGCCAACGTGTTGTCGACTATGCTAGAGATAAAACGTAAAACTGGAAAATATTTTCAAAACAAAACGCCTCCGACCCAAGCTGTTCCCGGATGTGTTAGATCACGGTGATTGCGTTTTAGTTTTGATGGCTATGGACAAAGAAGGGCAGCCTTGTTTTATGGCCTCCTTATCTATTTGGGCCGTAACTTTTGCTGGGTGTATGAGGGTTTGCGTGTGTAAGCCTTATCTAAATATTAGCTGCAGAATTTATCTACGACCGTGTGTACATGTAACCATAAATGGCTCCCGATGAACAACACAGAAACGTGTTAATGGAGAAACCTTCTTACGTTATTTAAACTTACTTACAGTAATAAACCTTTACATTTTAAACCTACAGCGGCATGCGTGAAGATTTATTGAATATCCATGCAATAGGTACGATGTAATACTTAACAAGCAACTCTCTGGTCCCCTAACGTTACTGTGAAAGGAAAAACTGTAGTTGAGACAGTTCGATAACTTTAAAAAGGTTTAGTTCTGCAAAATAGGCACCACAGTCGACCTTTATATTTTAGTTACAAAGTCGCTCGTAACGCAACGGAGTAGAGTGCATGGATAATGTGCTGTCGACTGTATACTACAACGGGTGCGCCTTTATAGTACCTAGTTTGTAGACCTACGTCGTTTCAACGTTATTTAAAACGTTACGTGTTTAACATGGCAATGCTTTCAGACGTAATGTAACTGTACAAAACGAATTAGGAGTAAATTGCCACTCTACCTCATGCCACCCGTTTCTCAATTGAGAATTTCACTCAGTAAATACTTCGGTGTCGTTCCGTCTTTTGAGGTTTCTCGGAAAAGAACGAGACAGAAAGATAATTATGTAACAACGTACTGACATTTTAAATTAAGAAACTGGCAGTCTGTGCCCCAAGATTCCAGCTTCGAACGAGAAAATGACAAGCTTTCCAGGGAAACAATGCAGGTTAACGCTTAAGGGCCCAATTCGGTCGACCGGCGCGACTATCGAGTTATTCCGAGCATAGCTAAATTAACCAAGATGGCGGTCGGTATGCCCATCTCGGCTTATCCGAGGCTACATGGTCCGTCACGACGCGACGGGTCTAATCGGGGCCTACACGCTTATTCCATTTGCATTTCCACGGTTACAACCCACGCGCTAGAGCGATATTTCGGGACCTGCGAAAATCGGTGTGGATTTGTGACGGGTCCAAATCTTTTGCGGGCTGTTAGTCGGCGGGTTAGTCTGCGGCTTAGGAAGGGCGGTTGAACCAGAGTGCTACAATAACGGCTTTCATAATTAAAAGTAGTTGTTAACAACACATAAAAACATATTCAATTCTGGGTGTATTTCCATGTTTGTGATGTCCTTGCCTGGTTACCATAGCACAGGGTATCCTAGTTTGGGGCCAGATCAAGTGATTGTATTGTGCGGAAGTTATTGTTATTATTATTATAACCATAATTGTGTATTTTTGATTTTAACGACTAAATCTTATCTTATTTAATTATAAATATACTGAAAATATCGCTAGAAGCAATGAGCTTATTCTTCAGTTAGTTCGTTCTTTAAACCTTCTGTAGTATGAAATGTATCTTCTTGAAATAAAAAAATAAAGCGGGGTGAAATACGACATCCTTCCTTAGAAAGAAATAAAACAGATAGCGATCTTCAACAGCGGCGATATAAGTAATAAAAATACATTTAATATTAATGACGTCCAATTACACTGGTCCATCAAAAAATGGTTTAACCGCACCGTCTACTTTACGATACTTCCTTGCCTTCTTTTTCAAAGATAAGACAAAAATCTAATTTAGCTTTAAGTGTTCATAAAATGTTGAAGACCCGACCTTCCTCAGAGCACAGGTTCTCGTGTCTTGAGGATATTAAAAATTTCATCGCAGTGGCTCGTTGTAGATTTAGTGCCCGGTTCAAGCTGTATTACTTTATTTGACTTACTGCCTTTTGATGCCAGCCGCTTGCCAGATTGAAGGTGCTATTTGCAACATTTTGAATCACTGCTCTTTTACAGCTGCAGTCTGATCGTCTTCGATCGCCGGCATTTTATAGGTTCCTCGATCGGGCTTCTTCATTATACGATTTGCAGGAAATTACGACTTAAAATTAATTGACGCCTTTTTTGTTTCTCTACTCTTGAGACGGTATTTTCCTCTTTGTTCTGTTGGGGATGTAACAAAATCCGTGTTGGGAAAGTATATGAAAGACTGTATTTCAAAATCATGAAGTTTTTCGGTTCGACCGAAAGATTCGTTGTCACATTCTTTGACAATGTTTTACGCTTAGTGTGAAAGTTGTCAACCTCTACAGAATAATAATAATAATAATATTTTATTTATCTGCGGTAGGTATACAAAATCTCCCTGAGAGAAGGCCTGTGCCCTGTAGTGGGACGTATATAGGCTACTTATTATGTTATACAAAATCCAGCATGACTTCTTATACTAATTAGTAATATTAATTCATCATAATTTTACATAGATTAAGTACCATCAGAGTTGTTTTTATTGTCGATTAATTATGTTCCCATACTAGAGCAAATCCATATCATGGGATTGTTGTTATTAATTTATTAACCAGGTGACACTTCTACGTATTGATAAAAAAACGAAATCCGTATATAGGGTGTTATAAGTCTGATGTCAGACTTAAAAGTTACACGAGACAAAAAAAAATAAACTTAAATGACAATTTAATTATCAGTCTGATAACATTCAGCGCTCGTATGGCACTAAGCATAAGTTAACCAGCGCTACGCTGCATTTAAATACATTTATTTTCTAAAAGTTATACTTAAAAAGTCAATAAGGTTCCTTGGGAAGAGATGATGGATTTAGGGCGCTTTTGAACAAAGATATGCAAACAACAGGTCCAATTTTGAACCCCAACATTTCCCCAACATTTACTTTCTTTGTATGGAAAAATAAATAATCATAGAATTAAGAAAGGAATGTTGCGTTGGTTTGGAGAGGAAGAAGGAAGAAAGATTGACGAAACAAATATATCGAGCAAATGTGGGTGGAAGGGCCGGTAAGGGAGATCCCAGGCGGACATTCTTCGACCAAATAGGGGACATATTAGCAAATGGCATGATAAAAAGTACCCGAAACCGGCGTGCGTGCATGCAACGACTAATGAATGTTGAGGAAGCGAAAGTGATCTGTCAGGATCGTGGTAAGTGGCAGTCCCTGGTCTCTGCCTACCCCTCTAGGATACAGGCGTGAGTTTATGTATGTATGTGTATGAACCTGAAATCATGCAGAGAATATGTGGGTTTCGGGACAGGTATTAGTCTGCAAACGCCTGATACAGGTACCTAGCTATAGAATAAAGTGTAGGCCGTACGCAAACAATGATCACACAGTAGACAGAAGCATCAACACTCAAAACACAATTCTCTGATTACCGATACATGGGTCGGGGATATTTCAGGGCGGCAGGCATTTCGTATCTTACTAAGATAGGAGTTTAAAAGTAATATAATAAGTACGTAATTTTCGTAGTGCTTTGTTGCTCCTTTGCAAAATTTTCAGTTAATTACCAAGCAATTATTGTTCCATTCTCTACATTAGTTAAGTAATATGAGTCAGTCTCATACGGTTTGAGACTTTTAAGCTTTTTCTCCCGTGCCATACGTCAGAAACAAAAGCGTTGTCATAACAAGCGCTTTCACCTCGAGACAAAAGGAACTCTTCGGCTAACGATGCGCCCGCACTTGTTTGTGTTGCCATGAGCGGAAATCACCTTTCGCCACTGCCTTTAGTAGTGTTAAAACTCTGTCATTACCGGAAATGGAAGTAACTTCATAAACGACGAATAAACTTAACATTTTATTTATTACAGGATGTCGACGATTTCAAGGGCTAAAGTATGTAAACGCCTCAAAGACTCGGGTTTCTTCACGATGTTTTCCTTCACAGTTAGGGAGTGTTATTGCTATTACAAAATCACAAATGAACGTAATTTAGAAAACGAACTCATTGGTCGACTCTCGAATAAGTGGCCGCTCGGCACACATTGCCCGCCGCCGCGAAGGTGTTGCCCTACTTTTGTTATACTCTGTATTACAAGGAGTACTAAGATTGATTTTTATCAAATAGCCATAACGTAATTAAACTACCAGGAAAACACAAAAACATAATTAAATACTGTCTAGAACTCTCTAATTTATTTAAGTACTATTTAGAACTATCTACTGAAATAACATGACGCGACCTGCGACCCACTTGTGCATAAATGTGCAAAAAATTGTTATTTCGGTCGCAATACGCGTCGCTGGTATTCGTGGCCTAGCTATAAATCACTGTACTATTACCTATATCGCAATTAATGCTACTGGAGCAACCCACTAAATCACTCCGCGGAGGCAGAAGTAGCCATAAAATCCAAACCAACTCCGTAATGAGTTTGTGATTTATTGTTCTAGTAAAACTGTAGTAAAACTACCGTTGTGTTGTGTCTAGTATTCCACAACCCCAAAAATCACTTAATTGGCAACTAAAAATATGAGTTGGCTGGTAATGAGGAAGTTTCTGGGACTGAACGTATTTGCGGAAATTCATTCATGAGGTTGAGTGAAATAAAAAATATATACGACAAGTGCGCGAGCTTCAGTACATTTTCGCACATTCTGTAAATGCATTTATTTCACCGTATGCTAAGTAATCACTAGTGCGATTCAGCCCTAAAAGTGACAGTTAAAAATAGTACAATTTATAGTTCAGCCACTATAAAAGTGATAAGTCATACAAATAATAAAAAATTACTTCAAGATGGAATTTGCTTGCAAAGTAGCGTCTCAAAACAGTATTTCCTAAGGCACGGGCTATCATAATTAATTTTCTGACTGGCCGTCGATTTGTGAATTAATGATTTTACAAAGCTTTGTTACATTTTTTTAAATTACACTTCTTTACAGTTGTTACAACGCCATCTATTGAGTATTGTAAGAAGCTGCTGCAACTGACATTATAATATAGTCTCAGTAGAAAGGTTACCGGGTACGCTTGAACCTACCCGTATCTTACAAAAATAATAAGAGTGTTTAAAAGAAGTTATAGCTATAAGACGGAAGATGATTTCTAGATGATGAAACAAAAAAATAATTAAAATCGGAACAAGACTCTCGGAATAGCTACCCTGGTAGAAGGTATTTAGTGCAGCAGTTACCCCGTCAGTGTTATCAGTCTAAGTTTGTTCCTTGGCTAACTTTGCATTGCTAACTTTGTGTACTTAGAGTGGGGTCATTACTGTTAGTACCTACGGTTTTCAGAAAGTTATTTGAAGATGTAACTCTAAGCACGTTCATCAATTTATTAAAATAAGTAATAGGTGAAAATAATCACCAGTTATTCATACAAGATATTATTGAAATAACGCAAATCTTGAAAGCTTTCAATGAGCAAAAGTTTCAAAATTTTAATTTTTATTTATATACCTAGTCCTAAAACACGACGAAGCAAACTTTTACAAAAAGGAAAATGACAATTACGATTTTCCGCCAATAGAAAGTAGATAAATTGTCGGCGCTGAAAAATCAGTTTTAAGGTTTTGCGTTATTCCTGTGCGTTACGTTACACAAAATTATGATTATCGTGATACGTTAAAGAAAGTAATAAAGTAAATCGCGATAGCAAAATGGATGTAACCCCGCAGAATGAACTATTCGCATCATTATTACCATAAATTCAGGGCTATTCCACTTAATCAAGACCGGCGCAATGGCGTAGCGTTTACAACGTCATTATTTGGATAGCTCCCTGAATCATTATACGTTATGAAATAGGTGCTATACCTTGATAGTAAATTTACGCTCGTGTAAATTACAAGTCAGCGATGTGAGGTGATATTTTTTTGCCTCGTTTATTACATAAGTAGCCTACATACGTCCCACTGTAGAGCACAGGCCTTCTCTCGGGGAGAGAGTATGGGCTTAATCACCACGCGTCCCCACCGCGGATTGGCGATTTCAAGCGCTGAGGTATATGAATAGCTCAGACACTCAGGTTTCCTCACGATGTTTTCCTTCACCGTTAGCGAATGGTATTGCTACTATAACAAATGTTCATGACATACGAGTAACTTAGAAAACAAAGTCCCGCACTGGGAATCGAACCTGGGTCTCTCGATTTTAAGTCCAATGTTCTGCCCACTAGGCTACCACCACTCGTTTATTGCTAAGTTTTATTTTTATTCCTCATCACGGAGCCAAGCGAGAAAAATAAACAAAGAATAGCGGTTTCTAATCGTTATTATATTATTAAGCATTATCAGTGACGAAGGCGGATGATTACAATTGCCTTATCTAATAAATGAGCAGTACCTCACTAGAATCTAGCAGTTTTTAGAGTTTCGTACCCAAAGGGTAAGAGACCCTATTACTGAGACTCTGCTGTCCGTCCGTCTGTCACCAGGCTGTATCTCATGAACCGTGGTAGTTAGACAGTTGAAATTTTCACAGATGATGTATTTCTGTTGCCGCTATAATAAAAAATACTAAAAACAGAATAAAATAAATATATAAGGGGGGCTCTCATACAACAAACACGACTTTTTTGCCGTTTTCTGCTCGATATTAATAACGGCAACAAGTTGACGCTTGAAATATTCAAATGTTGTATAGTTAATGGTACGGAACCTTTTTGTGCGTGTGTGCGACTCACACTTGGGCGGTTTTTTTGTTTTTCTCACTTTAAAGCACGCCCAAATGCCTTACCAAGGGCATAATTTAATTTATATCCCGTCGAGGGTGGAAGATGAGGTTGATTATAAATTTATGTACGGGCTGACGTTAGCCCTACCCTGCTTGGTATTCGCGGGGCGTGCGATTTATCGACACTCCGGCTCTGATGAGGAGGTTGACAGCGCTCCGACTGTGTATGTGTGTGTAGGGTACAGCGGCAAAAAATGTAGAAAGTTGACTCAATAATTTTTCTTTAGAAAGAGAGATAGGTAGAGATAGAGAACACTTTATTTCATAACCAGGTGAAAGAATTACACATATATTTTTTATATCTAAGCAGTAGTATACGATTTTCTTTACCTTTGCAATCCCTTAAAATGGGTAAGCTGCTAATTGCTTGAAATATATCAAGCAAATGTTGGTGGAAGGGTCGGTAAGGGACGTCCTAGGTGGACACACGTTAACCAACTAGGGGATGTATTGTTATTATTATTATATTTATTTCAGAATATATCCATATAAGTATTAGTGATACAAATACTTAGCCTGTATTAATAAATAAACCTAGGCAATGTAATAAGCTAGGTACTTAATTTAGATACTACGTGGGTCAGCAAATATGCGTGCAGTGACTCAAAGTGTGCCAGGGAGCTTTGTCTCTAATAACACTAGCGATTAAAATATACGCATCGGATTGATAACCTCCTCCTATTTTGAAGTCGGTTAAAAAGTACCCGAAACCAGCGTGCGTGCAGTGACTAGTGATGGTGAGAAAAAGGTTTATCAGTATTAGGGCAAGTAGCAAACCCTGGTCTCAACCGACACGGGATACTGGCGTAAGTTTAAGTATATATGTATACTCCGCACAGATCTTTTTGGCGGTAACGTGAACATAGTCACAGATCGTTTGCACGTGGCTGACTGTCTTTACAGTGTATGTGTGAGTAATTGACGTATTGTGATGCGTAGTAAATTACTATTAGTCAATTACTTACACATAGACTGTAAAGACAGTCAGCCACGTGCAAACGATCTATGACTATGTTCACGTTACCGCTAAAAAAATTTGTGCGGACTATAGAGTGCTCTCGCATACCGATACCCAAATTACATATTTTTGGAGTTTCTTTGACAGAATTTAGACTAAACGCCAAAATCCATTAAAGTAAAGGACATAGACCCTTAAATTGGCAGTTGGTTAGTTACATCTACCGACGAACCGATGACTAACTGAAAGGGTTTCCTTGCGGAGACCACGAATGGAGTTTCAGTCGAGTTTGCGAGTGGGTGGCCCCCGCTGCGTTTACTCAGCTGAGACCAGTCACTTGCAGCTGGAACGACGATCTGAAACAGAGTAAGAGGAACCAAAGGCAGAAAGAAGTGGCCTGCCTTGTGGAGGTCTTTATCTAGAGTGGCTGAATGTAGGTTAATACATTGATATTGATGCTTAAATTAAAAAGTTTTCTTGATGTTTTTAAATTTCGTTTGTATCATATCTATTGCTTTTATTTGATTATTTCAAGTGTATTTACACTTATTACAATGAAAAAAACTGTCATATATAGTTACAGACACAATGTAAGACAAATCTTATGACGTGTTTGCTTAGCTGCGAGCATAGGTCATTCAAATAATTACAGATAGACCTACTGTATCTTTATAATTTTGTTATAAGGAATACTTGAAACGGTGTGTGGGTATAATGGTTGTGGAAGCAGTACTAATAAATATTTAGCTGTGAGCAACCAAAAAAAGAAACAGTTGCAGTTGTAAGTGGCGAAACAGTAGTATAGTTGAATAATTGTATAAAATCATGGAATCCAAATCGATGAGCAACTTTAATCATTAAAAGATTGCCTAAAAAGTTCTCAATTTAAAAAAGGTTAAAATTTAAAACTTGTTCTTATTCGGACAGTAGAGATGTAATTGATGTCATATAGCAGCTGAGATGTTGTTATACTGTAAATAATTATATCATTATTTAATTTTTATGTCATGTGCTTTGGTGTACAACAAAGAATATTGTTATCTTAAATATGTTTGACAAGTTGACAAGAATTTGCCACCCGTTGTAAAAATCTAACGAAAATATAAGACACAAACTTTTTCGTGATTTCAGTAAAAATTGTTCATATTGGTGACTAGGACCCCCTTTTAGAGGGTTCTAGTCACCAATATGAACCATTTTTACTGAAATTGAATTGTTCATATTAGTGACTAGACACTTTATTTTACCTGAAGGACATTTCATAAAACGTAAAACAATAAATAGCTCGCTGAGAAAGCAAGCCACAGCCTTGTGGCTATTGCAGTGGTCATGACTAGAGATGGGTAATGGCCCAGGTTATAAACCACTGGTGAGTTATAATCCAGTTTTGAACCAGTTATGCACCCGTTATAACCCATTATGGCGGTTCATAATGATTTCGTTCAATAGTAATACGGAATACGTCGAATAATGTGCACGGCGTTGTAGTTGTAAGCTGCATGTATCGTTATGAAATTATGCACGCAAAAATATACAGGAAATTCTCCATACAATACAATATTAGGTTGGGATTTCACTTCGATGTTTAGTTTTTATCTCTTGCGCTCGCATTGTACTAAGGGGCAGTGTCCTAAAAGTCGAGATTTTGACAGTTCGTCCATTATCTGTCAAATGCTTGACTTAAGCTCTAGTTTGCGAGATCTGCAAGTGGCCCTAAGTACCTAAGTATATTTAAACCTAAGCATTGCAGGCAATGCATCTCATAAAGTATATCAAGCAAGCCACACTTTTATGATCCTTTGCGCCGGAAATCCCCGGGCGTGAGCGAGTGGGACAACGACATCGTCAATCTCGCTCGCACTTGCGCCGTGCACAATACGTACAGCACAGCACTCACTCCAGTACTTTGTTGCTTAGAATGCGCACGAGCGATTTTTGGTATAATTTCGTGTTTTTTTTTATCGAACCGGCATTGTTTATTGTTACTGTGATCACTGTTTACCTGAATGACCTTGGCCTGAATGCTGACTGAACTTCCAACGCGATATTTTATGCACTTTTTCATTGTGTAAAGGATTCAGTCACTCACTGCAGTTCCTGATGAAGTGATGATGCCCGCCTGTGTTGAATGCACTTGGCGTTTTACTTAAATATTTCTGGAAAGTATAGATGCAGAATCATTATTAGGACTACATTATCTGAAAATATTTCACAGGCACTTAGTGCAGCGTGTCACTTAGTCCAAATCTTACAACATGTTACTTAAGTTAAATCTTCCATTTTTAGGGTTCCGCAGTCCGACAAGGAACCCTTATAGTTTCGCCATGTCCGCCTGTCTGTCTGTCTGTCTGTCCGTCCGTCCGCGGCCTAACGCAAAGACCGGTGGTACTTGTCTGTCTGTCTGTCCGTCCGTCCGCGGCCTAGCGCAAAGACCGGTGGTACTAGAAAGCTGTAATTTGGTATGTGTACCTATACATATTTATCACGCCGACAAAGTTAAATAATAAAATATCAGAAAGTTTTTTTTTTATGTACCTCCCCTAACATAAAAAGGGGGGGGGGGCGTTTTTTTCTTCTCTACCCCACCGTGTGGGGAATCGTTGGATAGCTATTTTAAAAACATTGGGAGTTTACTAAGATCATTTTACAATTGAGGCATCCATTTTCGAAATATTTAGCTTGTACCTGTGTCCCCCCTCCCCTCTACAATCTAAACCTTTGCATTTAAAATCTAAAAAAAATCAAATATAATAAATTTAAAAGAAAAATTATCACAGCTGACTAGGCTTTACAGGTTAATGGTCGATTACATTAATGGGATTAGTAAAAAAGCCTCCTATTTTGTTTGATAGCTGAATTTTGTGATTATGTTAGGTAATAGGTTGTCATAACTAGATGTCTGTGGAACCCTAAGCTACGCGTGGCCCGACACGCTTTTATTCGTACTTTTATTCATAGAAAACATAGTATTTTGAAAGTGTATGCAGTTCATTAAAACTTAAAAATACTTCAGTGGTGCAAAAATAAATCACTATGGCACTATAATGTCAAGCAAAACTCCCGATTACCCAAAGCATATTTGTTTAATTGTAAATTGTTCTTGTTAAATCGTATCGCTCCTGTCTTTCATTTTGTCCCACCAAAAAAGTAGTTAATGGGATAAAACTGGTCGATAACGTTATAACCCGGATTAAAAGTGGATTATAACTACTGGGTTATAATCCACTACCCATCTCTAGTCATGACGCTGCATCGTAGGTACTACGGCGTAGCCAACGTAGCGCATACTACAACTGCTACGAGTTTACGTAGCCTTTACAGAAACATCGCAAAGTTGGGTGTTATGCATTGTGATTTTTTGTCGGGACCTCGATAATTAGAGAAAATTTATTGAAACAAACTGACGGTTAACCTCATCGTCCGTGGTAATAAGCCCGCAATAACTTACGGACTACCCCTAGTCCACACAAACTTACGACTTGAGTGCGGACGCACGAAAATCACCTCTAACATAACCGCGTAAGAATCTTTTATTGCAATTTCAAAAGATAATTATGTTGGGCAGAAACCCTGCGCTGCGAAACTTTTTATCGTTTTAATATTCATAAATAAACGTCATATTTTGTCGGACTTTTCATTAGAACGGGCTCTTAGAGGCTATTTAAAAATGGTCAAAATATGATTATGTTATTGTTTATTCTGTTTGAAACTATTTATAAAATTAACTAAAACGTGGCTTTCAAAACCTTTTTACTATACTACCTGATCTCTGCAGCTCTATTGCATGGCGTTTGAAATTGTAGAAATAAGGAATTGTGAGCGATGAATATAAAAATTAAATTGAACGGTTAGTATTAAACATTCAAAGTACCTTCCCTCTACGTGGCATGGCCTTGGAACACCTTTTATAATCTCTCTACCTTGTTTATTGCAAAAATGAAGGTGATTTTGAATGACATGAAATGTTGCTGGGTTCAGGATATCGAGGCTTTATTTTGTACAGCACAAGTGTTTCATGTTATCTTTTTATTCCAAGTGAACAGGCAAAGAGGTTCAACATTCCGTAGAGATTACCGAGTTCTTTAAAAATGTGTCATAAATTATATTTTGAAAATTCAGTTAAAAAAAAGTAGAGTTACAGGTACTAAACAGTAAGATTTTGTTAAGATTTTTTGTCTTAGTATCTTTTTCTCTTGTACTTACATGAGGTATAAAAATAAAAAGCTAAAGTGAGTAAGCTTAGGTATAGTACATTACTTCAGAGGGAAGAAAGTGACAGTTCCATACCGAGATTATGGCATTTGCGCCACGAGCTTGCAAGGGGCGCAAACCATTTGAGGTATGGAACTGTACTTTATCCTGAGGTATGTATAGTGCTTTTTATTACACCTACGAGGAAAATTATAGTCATAAATGCATAGAAATGTTTACAAAAAACACAAAGATAAATGCTAAATCAATCGAAGTTTTTGCGAAAATGCGCGGGCTTTTCCTTTTTTTATTCGCCCGTTTCTGGAGTAGGCTAAGATCATAAGGTCATGCAGCCACTTCTTCCGTGATTCCGCGCGTTTTATATACAAAAATAATTTCGTTTTTAATTTTCTGTATGCACCAAGGAGGTTGGTAACTGGTAAAAAAAAAACTGTATGTGGCCAGTAACAATTTACTTGAAATTTAATTAGTAGACAGTTAAAGTCTCTTTGCAGTATGACTGCTGACAAATTAAAAAAAAAAAACCGGGTATGTAATGGAATTTCATACATACTTCCCATCCTAGGGTCGGAAGGATTTTCATACAAACTTCCATACCTTGGGATGAAAGGATTTGAAGGGCGGGATAAAGGCGTTTCTTCCCTCTAATTGGTATAATTAGTATGTATTTTCAGAGCAGGTATGATAAAAAAATAATTATTTGGGTTCTACTTTCGATTTCTGCTCTTTGTTGCCAATGCACAAATTTTACCCAATACTACCTGTTCGCCATTACATCGACTTCAAGTTTTAAACAAGAACAAAATATTCCTGGATGTAATGTTTACTTGTAAAATCGATAATTATTTACTCAAATTAATTATTATTTCAAACGAAAAAGTCATAAAGAAAAACTTTACGTTTAATTTAGCATTTAAATTAAATACAATGCGAACTTTAAAAGAAAAAAGGAAATAAGTTAAAAAAGGGAAGATGTCATTACGTCAGCTTAGTGGCGGGCGTCCGCAAATGGCGTTTCGTTACGGAGACAAAAGAAGAAATCAAAGTGAAGGGTTGAGCCGGGCCTTTATGAATCAGACGTTTTAAATTGCGAAGCCTTCAAAACACGGTCCCTTCCTGTGACGAAATCTCACTGATACCACTGAAAGCCTGATGATTTTGTGGATAACTCCGGTTGCAATTTCATGACAAAAGGCTTCGGAGGGCTAGGCAATTACGCATCAAAATCTAGATACAAGTGACTTGTGAAATGGTTTCTGTAAAATGTCCCTGTTTCAAATTCATGGTTAATATTTCATTAATGGTCAATATAGTGCATTAAAAATTGTTCGGTAGTAGTAGGTATTATTTTACATTACATTATTTTATTGTTATTGTAGCCTTTTTTATGTCTTATTAACTTTATACAGGATAAACTTACTTGGTTTTTTGTCAGAAGAGTCCTACCAGGTTTCGTTCTGATTCGCAAAGCTTTTTATGTAGCATATATACGTCCCACTGCAGGGCACAGGCCTTCTCTCAGATAAAGAGAGTACGAGCTCAATCACCACGCGTGCCCACCGCGGATTGGCATTTATTAGCGCTGAATTCCATTAAGAATAGCGTCACTCCATTTCCTTCCGTGGGTGTCGTAGAACGCGACTAAGGAAATCAATGACCAGGAGACGGGCAGCAGCGTCTTCCTGAGATTCCAACCGTATAATGCGATCGCCAACCCGCCTGCCAAGCGTGGCGATTATAGAAAAACCCTTCATGGTAATGGAAACCACGAAGGAGGCCTATGTTCTGCAGTGGCCGTCAAATGCCGATAATGATGATTTCCATAAAGGCGAAAATGCCAATAGTTCATTTGTTTATTTGTTACACTTTATAAAAAAAATACAAAAATAAAACTATTAATAATAGGGGTTAAAGTATGAAATTGCCGTTTTATTGCAATTTAGTATCCATCTTTCTTGTCTAAATTGAATAACAAAAACAATTGAAAGTCGATATTCAAATGTTTCACATTTTTTAAAAAAAAACATCATAGAAACCATTTGAAAAAAATTTCATTCGAAAACCTCAAACCATGAAGATTCTATGTCAATTCAAAGAACCTATTGCAATAAAACGGCAATTTCATACTTTAACCCCTAATATTATTGGGATGTCAATAACAGACAAAGCCCTACTTCATCTAGTGTAAGAAAATAATCAAAGATATTATTATGTAAAGCGATCAAAAACAATGAGCGCTCTCTTGTAAAGCTCACAACAGCGCTAACCCTTTTCGCCCAAAAATCTTCGGAAACCCAATACCTACTGGCAATCCAGTAAGTGCGCTCCGGGCTTACCATAAATAACATTTAGTGCACAGCGGAGAGGTGTTCAAATTGCTTCCACGTGATATATCCCTCGGCCCGAGTACGTTTAGCCATATTGAATTTTTAAGCAAAGTTACTCCGCGTTACGGGCGGGCGGCGCAAATGTGGGTCGCATTTTATGGGTACTGTAAAGCGAGCTGCCGTGCGATAGCTCGGGACTCTCACTGGCCAGGTGTTCGCCGCTGGGCGAAATATTGTCTTTTATAGTACCGTAACCTGCAAGAATCAGCTGGGAAGCAGTAGCTAGGACTCTTGCGATGTAACTTACAATGTCTTCAGTTTACCGCACGGGCAATGGTACACATTTATATGCAAACACTCCAGATAGAAAATAAGATGACAAAGCAAAGCGTCTTCGAGGAAAAAGAAAATATTTACCGTGCGCTTCACAAAGCGGGAAACTTGCGCCGTTTATATTTATAAGTAGTACACATGTAACCACTAAAAAAAGGAGTGTAAATCGTCGCAAACAAATGCTTGTTTCTGCGTTGGATGGCGGGGCCTCCCACGACTCGCGGCCGGGTGTAATTCCATTAATGTCGGGAATACATCACGTTGACGCGCCACCTCTGCTCTCTCTCGCAACGCTCCCAGATTTACCGCCGCCTAGATGAAAGGGCTAGGTCGCAGCCTAGCCTTGTTTATTAGCAACAATGCCGAGGTTTCTCGCTTCGTATTTTGTGGGAAAAATTTCGCCCGTAGAGGTTTTATTACCTTTCAGGTTGGCTATAGCTGGAGTGCTACTGTAAGAAAATGTATTTATTTACCTTGAAGGCATTCTAATTAGGATTGGACGGGAATAAAAGAAAAATAGGACTGCCAAAAATAAGTAGTAAGAGCAAACTGTAGTAAAGAAGAATATTCAAAGCCAATATTGAGTCTCGACAGATTTCAACGTTTCAATTATAATTTTGCAACAGATTGAGCAAACAATATTGGAGTAAATATTTATCTTGAAAATGTAGATCGAGTCAACGAGAACTCATTAGATTCGGCACTTGAGTTTATCTAAGCACTTCAAAATTCCAAGTAAATATTGAAGCAAATGGCAATAAAATCAGGCGTTTTTTTAATTTTCAATGCTTGTGTCTAACCGATGAATACATTATTCTCGCTATGTCCGACGCTCGAAAGGCAATTTATAATACATATTTTGCAAGAAAAAAGACGTAACATCGAGCACGTAGCTTGAATAACGAGCGAGGGGCGAAAACCCCGTCATTGGAGTCCCCTTGCATAGGAATCGAATTATTTTTGACGTGCTCAAACGTCCTTATCTCGATATTGAAAATGCTTTTCTGTGCTTTATCTTATGGCACGAAATAAAGACAAATCAAAGCGATCATGTGATAGAATATGTGAAAAGATCGTCGAAACATACTGAAATTTGTAAGATGACAACTCTTGTTATCGTTTATGTTACATACTTACGCCACTAAATAAAATATTTGATGAATTCTCAACAGTTGAGCAAACAAAATTCAATGTAAAATTTCAAATTACTTACTCAAGTAATTGTATCTATTAAGCAATCGCAGTGAGACAATAAATAAAAATCTATATATCTAATAAATAAAAATCTCGTGTCACACCGTTTGTTATGCCTGTATGTAAATGTTTATGTTTATGTTTTATGTTTTAAAGTTATCGAACTCCTCCGAAACGACTTCTTCGATTTTTATGATTTTCTTTTGTGTATATTTGTTAGGTCTGAGAATACGTCGTAGGCTTATTAATAAGGCGAAACAACGTTTGCCGAGTCAGGTAGTATTTATATATCAGCCCACTACTATTTGATTAGTCCACTGCTGGCAACTAACTTATTGACGATCCATAAGTTGGTTATGGATCGTCTCCCATGCCGTTTTTGCTGTTTCTTGGTTTTCCTAAGAATTCCTCAGTTGACTGATAAGGTTTACCTCTACTATTTCACTATAGGCTTAGTTTTTTTTATGTCATAAAAAGTACATAAAAAAATCTTGTATACTTTGCTGAGTCAACTTGAGTGACTTATTTTACTTTAAAAAAAAACAATACACAGGCATCGTAAAGAACCCATACCTACTCTTTTTTTGAGAGAAGGTACACACCACACGCGCCTGTGAAAGGTATATAGACTGAATAAAATGATATAATGCAAGTTAGCTTTTAGGGCTTATTGTTTAATTAAAATTTGTAATGGATACGTTCTATACAACCAACAAAAATAAGTACTATAGTATACGAGTATATTAGGTCCTTAAATATGAAATTGGCGTTTCGTCGTACTAGCCACTTTGATCTGAAATGAAATATCTCCTCTTTGGTTAAGAATTCCAAATTCAAATTTATAAATAAATTTAGCTGGTATATTTGAGTTTCGAAAACAGTCATTCAATTGTTTTTTGCTCATTTTTTTTTCTTTGGCGTCGCTCATCTCGCACAATCGAGAACTTGAAATATCGCGTTATTTATGAGTACGAGTTCCACCGTGGCACCAGTGCTGCAGAAACGGCTCGAAGGCTTAATGATGTGTATGGCGGCGGTGTCGCAAAAGAAAACACAGTGCGTTTTTGGTTCCAACGCGAAAGAAAGTTCTGGACAACCTGCAGAACAAGCCCCGTGGACGGCCGCAGACCAAAGTTGATAATGAAGAATTGAAGGCTATTGTGGAAGCGGATCCATCTCAAAACACGTCCGAGTTAGCTGCAGGCTTCGGTGTTAGTGATTAAACTGTTTTAATCCACTTGAAGCAAATTGGGAAGGTGAAAAAGCTTGAAAGGTGGGTACCTCACGAATTAAGTAAAGCAAATCGACAAACGCGCGTCGACTGCTGTGTTACATTAATTAAACGGCACAATAATGAAGGGATTTTAAATCGAATCATTACCTGTGATGAAAAGTGGATCCTATACGATAATCGGAAGCACTCATCGCAATGGCTGATCCCTGGCGAACCAGCCAAATCATGCCCCAAGCGAAAATTGACTCAAAAAAGTTACTTGTTAGCGTTTGGTGGACCAGTGCCGGTGTCGTTCACTACAGCTTTCTTAAATCTGGCCAGACGATCACGGCAGATGTCTATTGTCAGCAACTGCAAACCATGATGGGTGAACCAGCTGCTAAACAACCGAGGCTAGTCAATCGCTCTAGGCCACTGCTGCTTCAGGACAACGCTAGACCACACACTGCACAACAGACGGCTACCAAATTAGAGGAGCTTCAATTGGAATGTCTAAGACATCCACCGTACTCTCCGGATATTGCTCCAACAGATTACCATTTTTTCGAAATTTGGATAACTTCTTGCAAGTGAAAAAATTCAACGCCGATGGGGCAGTCCAAACCCCCTTCAAAAATTTTATTGATTCCCGTCCGAATGCTTTTTTCAGTAAAGAGATCAATGAACTACCTATAAAATGGCAAAAGTGCATAGATAGCAATGGTACATACTTTGATTAATAAAAATATTATATTTAAAAAAAAATCGACTTTATGTTCTCTCATACAAAACGCCAATTTCATATGTAAGGACCTAATCTTAACTTAACTTTTTTGCTCGTAGGCTCTTACAATCTTTAATACTTCTGACTTTGAAGAAAGTTCGTCAGAAAATGCTTAAGAAGTTCAACTCCACGTTTCAAAGAGACTGTCTCAAAAGATTATAAATAAAAAATTTAATAAAAACTAATAAGGTATGGTCATACGCAGTTGCTTGTGCGAAGCAACAATAGAGGTAACAATAGCTTTTTATTTTTATTCACTCTGACGTTAAATTAAAGCTAGGTAAAGTTGTTTTGTTAGTTAGCCTACGACCTATTCTCAGACCTACAAAATAAAACAATTAATAAAAATCTGTGATGCCGTTTCGGAGGAGTTCTATAACAAACACTGTTACACGAGATTTTTATGTATTAGATTATTACTTAAATATTTATTTCTTTGGACACAATAAAGTAAGTTAAAGCACTGAAATTCATTAAAGATAGGTTTCACTCAACTATAGGATGCCTCTATTTTGGCTCTAATTCCAGTTTAATTTATTTTCATGCATACTCGTATTCGTACTCGTACTTGTATTATTATGCTAAGCTGGTAAAAACGCTGGCACAGTATACCAGAGGTGGGTTCAAATCCCGCTTGGGCTAAGTTCCGCTTACTAGTATATTGTGTTGTTAGTAAAAGTTATAGTAAAAATTCTGCCAAACGGGCTACTGGTGAAGTAGCCGTGCGAACGACTGGCGTTGATACGCGTAATCGTACGGAAAAGTGGCAACTTCTTGTCTAGGATTCCAAGACCCACTTCTGGAGGAAGTAAAGGTGATACTCAGCTTGTTAATAGCATCCTAGTTAAGTAACCTACAAACACATAAGTTACTGCCGCTGTATATGTTTACTTGTCAAAGTACTCGAAGTAATTGAGTTCTTGTCAAAGTAAGAAATAAGCAGCAGCGCTTATGTTTATTTATTGTGATTGCTATCTGTTCAAACCTCATCCTCACACCGTGTGAACTGGTCCTTAGGTATACGAAATCGTATAAACCATTTTATTTCTCTTTCTTCGTTAGACCAGTGTTGGTACTTTAATCTCCTTATCCTCCGTCTTTTGTTTTGAAGTATTTGCCCGGTCCGACCTCGGGAGAGGCTTTGCAAACCGTCGGCTAAGGGTTGATAATCTATATCAGTTTGTGTGGGCCCAAGGGGCCCTCTTCAAATGTACGTACGTAGCTAGATTACAGTTGGAGGATATACGTTTGGCCAGATGGTTTGTGTATTTGTTGTTAGTGTATATATCACGAACATAAATACCAAGTAATCTGAGTCTTGGACAAAAAGTATGCTTGTATAGCGTAGTCAGCAGCAATCATTGTATAGTTTTATGGTAGCTCTTGCAGCAAGTGGCAGACGTACGAGTTTCCAACGATAAGAATAATTTCTGGGAGTTGAATTAATGTTTTCTTACTTTTTAGGTAATAAAAATGTAACGGTTACTGGGGGATGTGAGCTGCTAAAGTGGTCCATTTTGTATTGCAGTATCTAACGATTTATTGTAATTCAACCCAAACTTACTTCCTAATGTAGTAGTTAAAGCTCTACACTGCTCTATATGTGGCTATGTTTTGTTTCACAGATCGAAGGGTGTAAGAATAGCACAGAGTTTTTTGGGACATTTTCCGTCTTTCTGAGATGAAGTCCCCAAAAACAAAGGCAAGAAAATAAATAAATATTCTCGGGCCTTCAATCCCTTGAGGTGAAGGCGGAAGCAGCAATTTTGATGATTTGTGTTCAATCGTTTCTAAAGTAAAACAGATCCCCTCGTGGCAGCAAATAGGTCTCCAGCTCAGCATATTGTTGTTGTACGTACGTAACGCAGCACCAAAAACACTGAAATGGCTGTTGATGATGATGATGGTGATATTTTTAAAGTCAACGAAAATTTTATTTGTCTCGCTAAAAGTCATATAATTCTTCAAGCACTATTATTTTATTAGTTTTATATTTTCAAATAAATAAATCTAATGATAAACTTTCCGTTGTTTTTGTTTTTAGTATGCACTCACATTCGCCTTCAACTTTTTGCTTTTAACTTTCAACAGTGTGAACGCAACCTTATGTTCGTTTTTATTGCACTCTGTTATTATCAAACTAACAAAAAAAATCGTACCCACTTTCTACTTACTTTTAAGAATTATACGCGAATTGCCGCGGCGCGTTACCTTATATAATATCTATTAACATACATAATTATTGTTTCTCAAGTAAGTGAATCAATGTAGTCTTATTAAGAAATACATTTCTTAAATAACAAATCACAAATAAGTGAGACAAATAAAAGTTTCACAATTCCTTTAATATTTACCAACTAGTTTCCTAACTTGAGCAGTTCAATCCAAAATACTTTTTGAGAACTCATTAGTGCTCTCTAAGTACTTTTATCTATAATTTAAAAGTTGATTAATTTAGAAGTTGAAAAATTGATTTTATGCACATATGTAAATAGACGCTAACAATGATGAGAAGAACGAACGAGAAACTTTTAAATATACCTATATATTAGAGAACTTTTACAAAAAATGTTTTAATGTCATTGGTGAGGCCATCTTAAAAGATAAATATTCGTAATTGTTTTTTTTTTCTCTACGTCTAATACTTTTCATAATGTAAGCTGGCGAAAAGTTATTCTAGTCAAGTGGTGCAAAAACGCGCCATACAAAGCGGGCTCAAAGTATGACATCACAACTTGAACGTAACGTCTCTATTATGTATGATGCGTTTATGAATACTTGACTAACCTCATAAAAAAATGTTTTTATGCGTCTACGCCCTTATAAGAAAATGTTTAGAATTCAATGTAATAATAACTAAATCTGAAAAGTTTTTTATTACAAGGGTAGCTTGAATTTTTGTATTTTCGTAGAGCAGTAAAATTGTAATAAAAATATTGTTATGTTTTATTTCAATTTATTTTTATTTTTTCCAAGTATTGCTATGTTTTCTAGGGTATAAAAACAATGATGCAAGTTCCCCATTTATATATAATTGAAACCACTAAGGTCTAGTTTTTAAATTTAAAATTTCACTAAGTAGTTACTTAACATTTCACTAAGTAGGTAAGTACTTAGGCCAGTCTGCCTCGTTTTTTTAATAAAAATCTTCAAAGCTTGACTACTGAACAGAGAACTTTGGGACCAGTGGATTGGCCTCTCAGATTTGATAAGAAGAGCTAGAACGATACTGAAGTATTTACCTGGTAAACTTTATAATTAAAAAAACTGGTTTATACGAAGGTTTACTCGACATCTTTCTCATTTTCTCCCATCATATTTTTTGTCGTCATTATGTGTGAATATATTTTCCCATCAATTGTATTCTAAATAAATGATGCTGGTTTGAAAAAAAAAAAACGTACAATAAAAGCTTCCTCTGCCTATTCACCATAAAATTGCCCGCAGTAAATTGACGTAGAAAAACATCTCACAAAAGTTTTTCAGATGTTTAATGATCCCATTTTGCGATGTCCCTCTAGAGACGGGGCTTGACTTTGAAGTAAATCCGCGATATACTTCGTAATGTCTCCCTTGGCATTGAGTGGAACTCACTGACCGTAAAATTGTAAAAAAAAAACTACAATAAATCTTGTCCTTAAGTTATTTCTGGTTGTAAAAGGATGACGATGAGTAAAAATGTTACCGACAAAAGTTGCTAGAACTAGATTTATTTCTAGTTTACCTAATCTGAGTCTAATTTACCGGATCTATTACGTTATGAAATTGTACGGCGATAGATACAGGGGTTTCCTTACAAAATATTTTAGCACTTTATTTTTACGAAGCTTCCGTTGGTAACCCAGGATCGAGTGTCATAAATAAAGGTAAAAATAAAGGTCTCCCTCAAGAACCGCAAAAAAACACTAACGCGTCACATTGCCTTTTACCAGAAACAAATATAGGAAAAATTAAAATCCGCATTTGGCGTATAAATTTAATCCTTTGTTTATTGAAAGCTTTTATGTCACGGTCTTCGTTTACGTTTATTCATTCTGTGAAAAATAATTATACTTCTTTTTCCAAACGCTCTCTTATAGACACTGATATAAAATTGTATACCATTATCGATTTCAAGTGCTAATATTCTGTGAAAATCGATTGTTCCGCAAGATTAGGGATCAATCGTGCGTCTCTGCATGCAAGACCTACTTCACCCTAATTGATTGCTTTTACAATAAAGCTTAGCTCTAACCCTCTCGAGAAAAAACGTGGAATTAGTCCACTATGTCGTTGCACCTTAACGGAATTTACGTGCCGTATCGCTACGTGCGCGAAATTAACCTTAATAGTACCCCGGTACAGGTAAGTACAAAAATGTACCAACAACAATGTTAAAGTTGGTGAAGTCAGCGTCGTTTTCTTGTACAACTATTCCGGCTCGAGTGCTCGCCGCTAACTTAATTACGCTTTTGAAGTTTGAACTTTTAAAAATAAGTAGTGAATTCTTTTATAACTTGGAAAAACGCAAACAAGTTTTCTCTTCATTAACGCAATATTTGTAGAAAGCAAAGTTATTAAAACGCTGTTGAAACTTATAAACGATGTATGTAAGTAAACAGAATAACTCGTAGGCAAATAAAAAAAAACACCATCAAATTCATGCTTACGACTTTGCCCTTGACTAAAAATGTACTTAATTAAAATATTTGCATTGCAGACTCTGCAAATGGTCTGGGCTAAAAAATACAAGTTTTAATGAAAACAGGTTCGACCAAAAAATACTTCAAACCTCAACCACGCAAAGCTGCAGAACTACGAGACCGGAATAATGTCTGCGACAGAAAAAGTTTTACGCTTTGAACCCTGGCGAGGGTAAGTGTTTTGCATTCGGCCCACATACTCGGAATACCAATGAGTAAAAGGATTGATGTTTGCACAAACTTCCAGCAAAAAATGTTCGACCACCCACTTTCTAGTTGAGCTCCAAAAATTACGCAAAGGTGTAGGTGTACGTAACCATTTTCTGCGTTAAACACTGACCCTGTGATAAGCGGAAAAACCATTTATCAAACGTAATTTTCAAAATGTATCGTCTAACGTGCCTTTATTTATTGATGTGTAGAAGATCGATTATATTTATTTTTATTCCCCTACTCAGGATGCGAAATCTTTGGTAATCTGATAAAAGCACTTATGGTTACGAAAAGAGTCTTTTCCATATCGGAAAAAAGTAAGTATTTAACTTTTCGAGTTTCCTCTTTTTTCCTGCGGAGATTTTGTTATCTTTCTTCAGAAACTTTGCTGTCGTTGCACGATAAAATGTTGCGAACGTGTGTAATCCTCAGAAGCCTCTTATAACAGATAACGAGAACTTTTGCAGATACAGTTGAGAACAGCTATTACTTTTGTGGCAAAACATTTCTGTTAGTAAGATTTTTCTGACGCATCTATACGTAGGGACATAATTGTCACCAACACGTCCATACGTTGGCATTATTTTATGCAGTCATGCTAGGTTAGTGTTAGGAGTCTTATGACTAGGCACGGGCTATCCTCTTTTGTTCTACATCTCTCTAACTTGAGCCTTATATAGAATTCAGCGGGAATACCAGAGTTAGATCCGAAATTTCCGCGCTTTGATTCATATAGGCCATTATACGTATCAGGGCGTAACACTTCAGTCAGATTGTCTCTTTTCAGAAGGTCTGCAGTACTTTGTCATCACTGCTGGCCTCCTAGAGCTTCCCAATGATGGTGGTCGGTTGCTTTTCCATGCTTTTATGGTGTCGGTGATTTATGGGATTATTTTGTTTTCTATAAGGTAAATGTCCACTAAGGAAGGATTTTCGGAAAGTCGATGCTTATGATTAGGAATAAATTCACTAATGGGATGCCCCCTGGTCTATAATATAGGGCCCATGAAAGACGCCCACTGTTGGACATCGGCCGACATTGCCCTCTTACCGCCTTTTTAATGTCATCGACCCATCAGGCAGGTGGTCACCTACCGAACGACAGCCAGTTCTCGGCTATCACTCTGTGACTACCTTCGTCCATCATCGGTTTGCAACTAACTAGATGGCCACTAATATAGGTAATGAACGTCTAATTAAAGAAAGAAAGGGCGTTAGCTGAAGCTCGACAAACCCACAAATCTCGACCTACCTCGCAGTCATTTTTCTAAACTTTCACATACCTACCTATCTTTTTAAATTGACATTTTACAATAAACTTTTTACGATACATAAAGTAGCGCGCATAAAATCGTGTTTTAATAAGATCGGGGACATCTTTAAAACTGCTCTACGCTGAAAAGACAGCACTTTACATTGCGTTATAAAATATTACAGCGTCTTTGGGCCGGGAAAGGCCTGGGAAATAATTAAGGAAGTGTAAGTAAGGCCCTTCCATTTGCATAACAAATTTGCAAAGGTCTGCTGGATAAATATTGCTTGTAAATCTTTTGACAAATCAGGCGTTCCCGTCGCGTGTTTTCCTCATTATTTTTTAGTATTTTCAGTTTGCATTATTTTGTCTTTGAAAGTTTTTGAAGCGGCTGCTTTTATTTTATTTCTTCTGCTGCATCTATTGGAAATCTCACCACACGATTCTATTTGAGGGTTTACCCCAAAGACGGTATAGAATATACCTTCATCGCATTGCAAATTAATATTCTTAGTAGCAATAGAGGAAAACGTAGGGTAGGCCTACGTTTTTCCCCTAATAATAAAATTTTGATCCTAAAATATACATAGTTATATAAGTACCCGGTTATTTAGGCATGTATGTATAATTAATTTACCTCTGAAATTATAATTTTGTATGTTTGTACATCTACTTCCTTCTCCAATGTAGTAGTCCAGTCCGTCCAAAGGTTGTCTGGAAGAGATCACTTTTAGTGATAAGGCCGCCATCTGCACTCCTAGGTTAGGAAATATGTGTGTAATTTCCATTTTTAAGTATATACAATAAAATGTTCTGTATCTATCTACCTACATGCTAGGGTAATTTGAAAAGATGATTCCCCGGTTTCTAGAACACTAACAATCTTTTTGTCTATTGTTATCAGCCGTCAGTTGATTTTTTGTTATATGCACTTTGGCCAACTGACAACTATTAACGGTAGATTGATAGATTGTTAGAGTAGAATAGAGTATAGTAAAACTCTGCACACAATGTATGCTTATGGCAATAAATCAATGAATCATTAAAAAATAATTCATTCAATATAAAGGGTCCCTAATACGGGAATAATCACTTATACTACTTCCTTGTCTAAAAGCTAACCAAAGAAACCATTAAGGATTTTCTACGTCGACTTTGTGTATCAGACAGTACGCTTAACGATACAATGCGAAGGTGTAACGCTGCAAGGCGAGTGGTGTCCGGCGCTCGAGTGGGTGGCTTGTGTGTGAAGTTGACAAATGCCGCGGGCACTGTAGGTGTTTGCCGACATTCGCCGACAATCATTGCCGTCTGCGACAACATACGTAAACGCTTCTAATGTGTGCCTTTTCGTGAGTTAGTGCTAGCTAACGCGTGTTGGATAGACATGTTTTGTTCCGTTTTTGGAAACTGTTTGCTGAGGACGATCCGAGGAGGCTTGAACTTAATTCTGGCCTAGTTGGAAACGTGTATTTTTCATTTGTCAACCATTTGGGATGATACGTACGTTTTTACTTTTGTCCCTTCCCCTTTACGTTTAACGTGCCGCTATTGAAACGGAGGCTAAACTTAAGATTATGAAATACTAGTATAGACAGCTTATGCTACATTGTTTGTTCGTGCCGCTGTGGAAACGATGGGAGCATGGGGAGACGAGGGAATAGTTTTAATTAAGGAAATTGGTCCGCGCCTGAGGAGTCATGGTTTGACTATCGTTCCGAGGTGTACCTAATGCAAAGGATTTCCCTGGCCGTGCAGCGGGGGAACGCTGCTAGCGCCATGAGATAGTTGGATTCGGGTGTGTGCCGGGGCGGTAGTTTTGATTAATTTAGTATTTTAGTTTTGTGTTCCTTGTCTGCTGTGCCACTTGTTGTGACGAAGCTTTTTGTGAATGTTCGGTTTTTGTGACGCACCTTTCTTTGCACTAATTATATGATTTTTACCACTAACCACTCGTCTGCCGCGACACAGATCTGTGTCCAACTTAGTACTATACGTTCCATTCCGCGAGGGCAGTTCTGGGGTCAATAGTAGCGTTGCGTTATATACCTGCAAGACAACAAAAAATCTCGTTTTTTTCTGGAATAGTAGCCCGATACGATAATGTACCATTAAGTGTAGGTATATAAACGAACGAGCAATGAAAAGAGCTAGGATTAGTTAGGACTTTCACTGCGTGATCGAATCAGGTATGAGGAGATCCGAAGAAGAACCCGCCAGTTACTAATATAGCTCGAAGAATTGCTCAGTTGAAGTGGCAGTGGGCGGGGCACAAAGCTCGGAGAACTGATGGCCGTTGGGGCGGAAATGTTCTGACCTGGCGATGACGGACCGGACGACGCAGCGTGGGTGGGCCCCGCACTAGATGGTCTGACGACCTGGTTACGGTAGCGGGGGGTCGCTTGATGCGGGCGGCACAAGACCGGGAAACTTGGAAAACCATGTGGGAGGCCTAGGTCCTGCAGTGGGCGTTAAATGGATGATGATGATGATGACGATAATAAGCGAAAGTAATGCTTAATTTCAAATGAAAAGTAGTAAAAACGGTTGGTTGGGATCAAAGGCAACACCCAGTAGCATACATTATATACGTTTAACACGTACAAAGGAATAGTCAGTTCTAGGTTAGCTAATCCAATGAAGTAATGTCACTCGTAAACTCCACTACATAATTCCATAGTAGATCTATTGAGTGTTATGGCAAATACAGACCGACCGAACAAATGCAGTCCATCGAAAGAGGATGAATCAGAGCGAGCAAAGTTCATAAATTCTGGGCGATAATTCTTGGGTTGAATCAATGTTGATTTATTAAAAATAAAATAACAAAACTACTTATTTCGTTACCAACTTCACGTTTATTTTACACTGTGGTGGGGCCTTCCTATTAAGTGTATAGACACCTGTGCCAGGAAGCCCCGCTCTACCTTTACTAAATTGATGTTAATGAAGTTAAGTATATACATGCAGTTTTTATTGCATGTATATATTTTTAACTGTTAGTGAGTTAAAACAAAATATCTCTATAAAAAAGCAGGCCCTTAAATAATTTAAGATTTCCAAGATACATCTCAATTTTCTAATTCATCATCATCATCATCGAGTAATTTCGCAAATTTAGTTTAATAGCTGTTATCATTAATTAATTCAACATTTTTAAAATCATTAAAATTTTGTCTTTCTACAATCACTATAATATTACATTTTTTAAATTGAAACTTTGCTTTAAATATGAACCCTGTTTAGAACTGAACGAAAGACCTCCTTCGCTCCGATATTATACATCTTGCATCTCGTGGACCCATATCATTATCCCATATGCGTCTCTGTAGCAATGCTCACATCCTTTCAGTTCTTTACTCAGTGCTGTTCAATCCAGCCACACCCCGTTATCTCAAACAGCGCTTTGTTTTCCTAAGTGTCCCCACAGTCGGGCACTACGGTCTGATCAGATTATGACGCTGAAGATACCGACTCATACGACAAGGTTCTTCAGCTGCTCATTCACTGTAAGGGCTGTCCGGCTGTGGAATGATCTGCCGGTCTCAATAAGGCGTTCTCCGTCTCCAGTTATGTTCAAAAATAGGGTAAAAGAACTGTATCTTTCTCTCTTAATTAAGTTTTTTATCAATATATATTTACTTTTTCTTTTTATCTAGGTATGTTATATTAATTATATCCTTCTCTTACACATATGTATTATAGCTTATTTAAGTAAGATTTATGTAAGTTTATTACTATGTTTAAGTACGTATTATTCTTATTTGCACCAACTACCCGTCTGGAAGAAATTGCTGTTAGCTTAATACAGGCCAGTAGAACGAACACAATGTCATTAGTCCACCATTCCTGTGTTAGGAATTCCACCGGTTTCAATGTGTTCTTAAACGCTGCGACGAGTGTAAATACTCTTCGGAGTGCGGGTGTTTTGAAAGTCATTCGGTACACATCAACCGAGCCCAGGACGCCTAACACAACAAAGAAAAGCGTCGTATTAAAAGTGAAGCGTATGTATTATTCGGATCCTGGAACGGTGACAAACTTCACCGGTGTGGTTTATGGGGGTTGTTAGTAAACATATGAAGTGAGATTGATGTTTATGTATTGGCTCAAACTACGTGTGAGTTGATAAAGTGAAAGTTCCAAGAAATGTGGGAACGCAACGACAAATGTAGTCAGAATTTTGTACGATATTACCTCTAAATTGCACACTAAGCTCTTAAGTTACAGTTTGCCATTTACAACTACTTTGTTCATCCGCGTGGCGGCGGATATCCGCGTGGCGCCGGATTAAGAAAAGCGTCACTCCATTTCCTTCCGTGGATGTCGTAGAATTTTATTTTTTATTTATTTATTTAATTAGGACCACCAACAAGATACACACCAATACATTCACAACAGACAACAAAACCAAAAATAAGCCAAGTGTTATCTCACTTACAGGCAGCCACAACATGCGCCGTCAGTATTATGTTACATGAGGAACTAAAGCTAAAGATTAAATCTAGATAACACCGGTTTGTGCCTCTGAGCTTCAACAATGAATGCTACATAGAAGAAGGCGACTAAGGAAATCAATTACCAGGAGGCGGGCAGCAGCGTCTTCCTGAGATTCCAACCGTATTCTGCGATCGCCAACCCGCCTGCCAAGCGTGGCGATTATGGCAAAACCCCTCATGGTTATGAAAACACGAAGGAGGCCTATGTCCTACAGTGGGCGTCAAATGGCTGATGATGATTATGATGATGATGAACTACTTTGTTCAACTTTCCAACAGAAGTGGAACAAAACAGGTATGACTTACTTCTTTTGTTTTACTTCTGATTTTTTGTTTGTTTAATGTTAATTTTTTAAAATAGCTATATGTGGTTTCACGAGTGTTTTCGGGCATTTTAAAGGCAACCTTATATGAATATACCTTGCCAGATAACTGCGCCTTTTGACAGGTCAGATAGAACTTTCTTGGGCTCGGATTGTAAGTGATTGAATACGAATCTGACATATCTTCTTTCCGAGTAAAAAAGCCTTCTAAGTGCAGATCATCATCATCAGCCATTTGACGCCCACTGCAGGGCAGAGGCTTCCCTCATGGTTTTCATAACCATGAGGGGTTTTGCCATTATCGCCACGCTTGGCAGGCGGGTTGGCGATCGCAGTATGTGGTTGGATTCTCAGAAAGACGCTGCTGCCCGTCTCCTGGTAATTGATTTCCTTAGTCGCTTTCTACGACATCCACGGAAGGAAATGGAGTGCCGCTATTCTTAATCCGGCGCCACACCAACCAAGTGCAGATACCATCCATCAAATCGGTCCTACAACTGTTTTCTCGAATCGTCGACTACTTACAAGCAATCCGGGGCCTATACTTGTAATCGTTCGATTCCAATGCGAGTTTGGAAAAAATAACAAGCACAAATTATAGGATAATCATAAGTGAACTAGGCATCTAAGGGCATGTGTCAGTCACACAACTTTAACAAAATCCGCTGAACAAAAACGAGAAGAAAAGCTAATTCACGCAGAGATTTTCCTGTGAACAAAACCTCGGCCAAGTGCGTGATGATCCCATGTTGCTTAAATTCCGTAAGAAATGAAAATTAGATCTTATTGGTACCTATTTTTCAATACAAACGAACGTAGATACGAAGCCTTGTCTTACGACCTGGCAAGTGACTTTAAGTGAGCACTTTAATATAACTTTAAAAAAATATCAGCCTTGCATCGATAGTGACGAGCTTTTAGTCACATATAGTGACAGCGACAGTAATATTTTCATGAAAAACCATGGCGTTGTTACCTTTTCCTTATCTTGTCATAAAATAGAGAGGGTAAGAATAAAAGCAAAAGAACTGCGTATTGGTTACTCTCCTTGGCGGTGGAACCCTAAAAATAAGGAAACGCTTTTTTCCTCCTCTTTCAGTGAAAATTTCGCTCAAGTTCCAAGTTTGACATTAGCCTGTGAATTATCGCGGTCTCCTCGGTGTCATTTGTGAAGTTAAAGCTGAAAGTTTCGGCCTTTGGAAGGGAATTCTTCGTTCGAAACTTCGGCCAGTCTCGCGGGCTGGGACAACACACTTGCCCAAATTACAACGATGCACTTTGGAAGATACGGTGACGTTAGCAGTTATTAGTTTTTTTTTTATCGTAGATTAAGCTGACTAAGCTATGTGGGTGGCAGTCTGCAATTAAATTCAATTCACTTCATTCATACGCACTTTATGCACTTTATTTATAGACTAGCTTTTGCCCGCGACTTCATCCGCATGGACTTTAGTTGATAAGAGCGGCTTTAAATAAGTTTAAGATGCTTTTAGCGCTTATGTATGTTATAAAAAAAAGTGTACATTAGAATGTAATTACGGCCTAGGTTTCGTCGAGTAAATCGCCCCTTTTGTAACTTCCGAGAACTGGGACTGTAACTACGTGTTTTGTATTCACTAGTCTTTCTGAACCTCACTGTAGAGCAGGCAACATGATCAATTCCTGGTGTTGATCAGCAGGAAGCTGCAGGAATTGATTAATTACTATTCCTGTGACTTATTAATTATCATTGGAAGCGTGTATTATTGTTCTAATCCTAAAGAAACCAACTTGCTTGAAATAGAGTAAGGTAGGTAAATGAGACCACAAAATGTTTACTCCTGACATCTCTATTACGCTTGAAAAAACCCTCTTTCTACGGAACTCATTGCGCATGGCCCGACACGCACTTGGCCGGTTTTAGTAATACTTTCACGCTTCAAGGGGTTAAAGTCTACAGAGTTTACAGAAGTAGGTACTTCTGTGAAGTTTTGAATAAAAATATTAATCTGATCTTTTTTCTCCATTCAAACCGTGAAATGTGTGTCATCAATTATGTTGACAAAGATGAAGTTTCAGTAAAATCCTACCACAAAATATTTTACTCCCCGTACGAAACTTTGACACCAAATTTCACTCTCTTAGGAGTTGAATTTTGAAAAATTGAGAAATATGTGTTTTGGACATTTTTAGGAAGAAAATTTGTACTAAGTTCCCATAGAATCAGACCTCAAATACTTTACTCCCTGTACAAACTTTGGCATTTCTTTTTAACCCTCTTAGGGGTGAATTTTGAAAAACTGAGAAATACGAGTTTCATAAATTTTATTGAAGTTTCAATAAAATCCAACCACAAATATTTTCTCCCCATACAAACTTTGGCACCCCTTTTCACCCTCTTAGGGGTTGAATTTTACTGCTGGTAAAAAGCCTGAAATACGTAATCTCTTATTTATTTACAGAAATACTTCTGTGAAGTTTCGAATAAAAAAATCTTTCTTATCTTGTTTCTCCATACAAACTTTGCACCCTCGTTTCATCCCCTTAGGGGATGAATTTTGGAAAATTCTTTCTTAGCAAATACCTAGGGCATAATAATTATCTGCGTGCCAAATTTCAGCGCAATCTGTTCAGTGGTTTGAGCTGTATGTTGATAGATCAGGCAGTAACGGTTACCTTGTATATAAATAATTATATATATATATATATATATATATATATATATATATATATATATATCAAAAAGAAGTGCTTCTTATATGCAAGTCATGGGTTTTATGAAAAAATTAATATTTTAAAGTCATTTTTTGAATCCTTGAATATTCGAAGTTATTGTTATTGTTATCGATCTTATTATTTTAGTAATAATAAGCAAATGCAACCACTGTTTTAGTATAAGATAGACGTGGGGTTGTTATCAAGTAAGTTTTTAGGAGAAATATGACGCAATTCCTAATATCAGAACCGAAAAACTTATACTTATCAACAAGAACGCTTTGCGAACCTTTCACATAAGGCAATACGAAGGTAACGTGTAACGTATCTCTACCCAATATGAAATCACTGATTAAAAATGTTTATTTTACTCGGATACAACAAAGTCCATGCGGCTGCGTTTTCCAAGAAGCTTTCGGAATCTGTGCACTACTGGAGACTTCTTAACAACTCTCCTTGTAACAGCACCGCGGAGTACGTTGTAAGAACCGCGGTAGTTATAATTTCAGGTATTTTCTTCCTAGTGTAATTCAAACCATATCGCTGATTTTTTATCTAGGAATGTCACTAAGAAAACACTAATAAGTACAATATTTTTCACAATTCTATAGAGTACGAAGTAAACATTAATTTAGTAAAATGTTCAATTTAGAAACCGGCGGCGGTCTGGAATATATTTCAGAAATCAGAAATCAATAATTTATTTCAACGTAAAGAATTTAGATTCTGTTTGCTGAATGTCAATCAAAAGTCGTTGCTGTACTAGTCTTTGCTAATACAGCGCCTATTTGGTCGAAGTATCTCCGAAGTACGAAGTAAGCATTAATTTAGTAAAATGTTCAATTTAGAAACCGGCGGTCTGGAATTTATTTCAGAAATCTGAAATCAATAATTTATTTCAACGTAAAGAATTTACATTCTGTTTGCTGAATGTCAATGTACTATGTTACTATGTTAGCAGCTGCTTTTGGCCAATACGGCCCGTATTTGTAGTGGAAAAAAAGGCAGTGGAAAAAAAAACTCCATATTTCAACGTAGTTACACGAAATGTATTGTAGAAAGTCGACATTTTATTTAGTCAAGCCATTTTATAACTATCTGTTCTATAGTGGAAAATAAGATGGTAAAAATACTCCACTATAATCGTCTTTGGAGGATTTTAAGCAACGTCCAATAAGTTAATACTGTTTACCTACCCGAAGAATTTTCAACATTATTTTGATGCCGACATTATTTCACACTTCTTTTGTTTTGTCTTCTCACAGAGTAAAGTGACCGACAGATAACTTGAGTAAAAATCCGCGCAGTCGGCATGAGTTGTTTGCGGTAAGAGCGGTTTTTTTTATAATTTGTTGATTTGACTAAACTAAAGTCGGAATAATTCTAAGTCACACCCTGCGTCCTCCGCCAATGAGACCCGAAAGACTTAAATCGAAGCGAAGTCAAAGTCTTTTGCTCAAGTTATTTGTCGGGCAAAATACATAACCCAAAAATTAAGATTTCAATATCATCCTTTACAGTCCTTTGAAGTACACATCTAGATTTTAGATGCTACGAAATGCCGTCTAGACGGTCTTTTCAGACAAAATCAATCCGCAGTTTTTTTTATGAAGTCACTTTGTACAATCCGTATACATAACCTCTGAGATAATTAGATGTTATGTACACATTGCTCTAAAAACATTAGTTAGGGTGGGAATGGAGAGTAAAGTTTGAAGATTGTCTTAGTAAAGTTATGAAGTGTCAGATACCTGCTTGTTGATGAGAAGATCTCAATTGCTTAGTCCCTGGTAAGTACTGGAGTGGTACAAATTGAACTCTAGTATTGAAGTACTGTTCGCCGTCGAGGGAAGTCGAAGTTCTATGGAAGATATCTCGACTTTAATAGCGAGGATTTGTACCTGAAGATGTGTGTAGTTGGTACCTACTAGTTTGCAACAGACTAATGAAAATCTTTTGACAAGACTGATTGTCATACATTCATGAATAAGTTTGTGTAGGAAAAAACTCGATTCCACGAAAGTATAGAAGCATTAGAAGGTATAGAGCTGATCAGATAAAATTATTGAAATGTATGGCGCCACGGCGTCATGACTATTTTATTTATATTATTTTGTAAAATTCTTGGTGTTGGGTAAAACTCGATATATATAATTATATCTTTTATTTTATTCATTTTCATTGCCAGCAAACGTGATTGGTGTGCTCGAATATGCGTCCAAGATTGAAACGGTAATGAGGAAAAGTCGATTATAAGACCATCAACGATTCATATTTTGCGAAAGAAGTCGAGAAGTGCAGTCTCTCATAAAATTGCTCTCCGATTTCATTCGATGTAATATCAGTGACACGCATAAAAGTTTCATAATGGTTTCAGAAGGGGATCAATAAAATAATCTTGAATCTTGATAAAATACGGACATGGAGCCGAATGGGCCAGACGGGTCGTGAAATCGTTTTGTAGGTAGATGGAGAAATGAGGTCATTTTACGGGCTACAGCATAGAATGACGCGGCGTTTTCCACATCGGTTTGAAACAGCTGTTATTTTTTATTGAAATGGTTTTATGATTGCTGGTGATGGTCAGTAATTTTTTGATGTGCAGCTTTTGTTTTTAAGTAGCTACATGCATCGATAGTACGATGACTCGAGTCGCGCGTTTTAAATGTCAAAGTTATAAGTTTCTAGCACATTAACTGTCAAATTCAGACATTTTAGCGCTACGAAAGGCGCGACTCACACAGTCGTGCTACGTATGCAGATCACAAAAATAATTTTGCATGTCAAACTAACCACTATATGCTAATGTGACTTATAGTAGATACCTTACCAGATGGTCTGACGACCTGGTTACGGTGGCGGGGAATTGCTGGATGCAGGCGGCACAAGACTGGGAAGCTTGAAAAAATATGAGGGAGGCCATTTGACGCCCACTGCAGCTATGTAGCTGCAGTGGGCGTCAAATGGCTGATGATATTGATGAAGATATCTTAGCATTTTTCAAGGTTTTTGAAAGACATCTCCATTTAATATCCATAAATCCTTAAAGTTTCTGCAGCCTCGTTTTAATTAATTTGGATTTTTTATACCCTCTGGTGCGGTACATATTGTTTACTCACCCTTTCAAGTGCACATTGCTGATCTGCCTTTCGATAGTTTAACCGCCCATGCAGCAGGAGTAGCTATAACTAGCATTATAATTGATTCCATCCTTAGAGAACCTCCTTCACACATGGCTTCACCTACGGCTGCTGGAAATATAATAATACATTCCGTAATTTAACACTATGTGACCCGGATTCCAGTTAATTAATCCTAATGGAAAAACAAGCCAAGAGTGTAACGCGAGACAAAACGATAGATTTACTCTCGATGCTCGAGTTCGGTCAAATTTTGATTGAGTTTCTGTTACTTTACCTAACGGCTCACAAGTTTTGTGTGCGTGTATTTCCAATGAAAATCAACGTAATATAAATGGGACGTAAAGTTCAAAAACGGTAAGTGGATATTTTAAAGTTATGACGCATATACCTCCACAATTTGATGTACCTATCTGTCAAGTCAAAGTTTGACCATTACTTTTTTATGATGACCAAAGTTTTGATGAGTTAATTAATGAAAGTAAAAGTAAGTCTATTGAGAAAAAAATTTATATAAAACGCAGTCGATTACTGATCGACCTGGTTTATAGAGCGAATTAAAAGTTACATGTAATTTATATCGCGCTCCTCCGGGATCCCGATAGATGAACGATTTTTGAATAGCAAACAGACGGAGAGTTCTCTTTGCATAAATTTATAATCAACAAACCCCGCAGCCGTGGAATCGAATTACTGTCGTCCCGGAGAAAATTGCGAAAATATTCACTTTATTATGTCTTTGGAAATGCGCAAGAACCTATTCAATCTGAGCCATAGTGATTCATATACATACATAGAGGAGACAGACATACATACCCGAAAATCATATCATATAGGCTTTGATGTATTAGGGGTTAAAGTATGAAATTGCCGTTTTATTGCAATAGGTTCTTTGAATTGACATAGAATCTTCATGGTTTAAGGTTTTCGAATGAAACTTTTTTGAAATAGTTTCTATGATGTTATTTTTTTTAAAAATGTGAAACATTTGAATATCGACTTTCAATTGTTTTTGTTATTCAATTTAGACAAGAAAGATGGATACTGCGAAAATTCGAGTGATTTTTGAATACGAGTTCCGACGCGGAACTAACGCGGCAGAAACAGCCCGCAATATCAATGCTGCGTTTGGAGAGGGGTCTACTAATGAACGCACCGTGCGATTTTGGTTTAAACGCTTTCGTGATGGAAATTTCGACTTAAAGAACGAGCCACGAGGAAGACCGCCCACACAGGTGAATAACGATGAATTAAGAGAGATAGTGGAAGCCGACCCTAGTCAAACTACCCAGGAATTAGCGGCATGGTTTAACGTTACCTTACCCACAATATTGACTCACTTGCGTCAAATCAATAAAATAAAAAAATACGAAAAATGGGTGCCTCATGATTTGACTGATCTGCAGAAAGAAACGCGTGTTGAAACTTGTATTGCCTTGTTGAACCGGTAAAGAAATGAAGGAATATTGGATCGAATTGTAACATGTGATGAAAAGTGGATTCTTTATGATAACCGGAAAAGAAAAATGCAATGGCTGACCCCAGGTCAAATGCCACAACAGTATTCAAAAATCACTCGAATTTTCGCAGTATCCATCTTTCTTGTCTAAATTGAATAACAAAAACAATTGAAAGTAGATATTCAAACGTTTCACATTTTTTAAAAAAAGAACACCATAGAAACCATTTGAAAAAAGTTTCATTCGAAAACCTCAAACCATGAAGATTCTATGTCAATTCAAAGAACCTATTGCAATAAAACGGCAATTTCATACTTTAACCCCTATTATTAAGCTTGAGATAAGTTGAGAAAAGATGGTCAGAGTGGAGTTTTTTTTCCCGGTGCCTTTTTCTCCACTACAAATACGGCCCGAAGGTAGCGGCTAACATAGTAACATAGAACATTGACATTAGCAAACAGAATGTAATTTCTTTACGTTGAAACAAATTATTGATTTGTGATTTCATGAGCATTTCAGGCAGGGAAAGGGATGAACAGAATACAAAGTAACTACGAAATATCGAAAAAATATTCAGCGAATGTATGAAATACGTTTTTCGATATTTCGGAGTTGGTCTTTTAAAATAAGTTACTTCGCACCGTCTATTCACAACTTAAAACAATAAAACACTTCAAAAAAGTTTATATAATATAAGGATTGTAACTAAGAGCTTGCCGATTTTTCGGTTTTTGTTGTTATTGGGCAAACTGATTTTATTGTGGTTTTTCATGTTTTATTATGAATAAATATAAATCCATACTAATATTATGAATGCGAGGGTGTTTCAGTCTGTCTATCAGTTACCTCTTCACCCTTAAACCGCTGAATCGATTTAGATGAAATTTGGTATGGAGATAGTTTGAGTCCCGGAGCCTTCCCCGGAATGTCCTTATATAGGATACTTTTCATCGCGAAAATAATAAAAAAAAAAAGAAGTTTGAGTCCAAGGGAAGGACAAAGCAGCCAAATTACTCATTCCATGCAGACGAAGTCGCGGGCAAAAGCTAGTATAGTATATGTTTTGAGTTCGAGATATATTTAAAAAAAACTTATATGTACAAAATGTGTGAGAAAATGTATGTTTTCGATAATTTTGTTTCGTTTAATTTTCCGATGTTTTCATGGTTATTCTGCTTTTCACGACGGAGAGCAAACCAACAATGTTTGATTTGAAAACTTTTGATTTTTTTGAACTCTTTTTTGGATCATTAAGCTTAGTCGTTTTTGAGTTATAAATGACTCAACGAAACAAGAAGCCAAAGTACTCATTCCATGCAGACGAAGTCGCGGGCAAGAACTAGTTAATAAATAAAAGGAAAACACAGTAAAACACTTCATGCGAACAGTAAATAGGAAACGGCAACTTGATGCGAAGGCAACTTGAAAGCGGTGGTTAATATTTCAAGGGACCGAACGGGTTAGGCATAAAAGAGAAAGGGAGAGAGAAAGGTAGTCGCGGGATTGGGCTGTACCTAGACTGTGCATTTTTGATTGACCAAACCAACGAAAAAGCAACCTCAGCCGGAAAGTTGATTTTCCATTACCTATGCCAATGATTCACAAAAACGTTTAACCCTTAAAAAGTGATACTCTGGGTGGGGTTTATTTTGTCTAAAATTTTGAAAGTATAATAAAAAAAAAATTCTTATTTAGTGCCAAAAAATATAAACACATGGAGATTTAGGGTGACAGAATTTTTTTTTTTTTAATGTTTATTAAGAATATTTTAGTATAACATACTTTAAACTATTATAAGTTATTGATCGGCCATCACTGGATGCGAAGCCAGGAGCCTGAACATCAGCATTATTATATACTCTATGACAAAGAGTTACTTTCTCACAGAATATTCTCTGGTCATCGTGCCTTATATCGAGCCGTGTCCGCACGGTTTACTGTTTAATATGTAGGTGGGGCGATGCGGTTATGGAGCTGATTGGTAATTGTTGCAGTATAGAGTTTTATACAAAGCATTCTGCACGGATCAAGTTGAGATGCTATTGATCCATTTACACACCGATATGTGTGCTTGGAACCTACAGAGATTAATTTGAACTTACTTGGTTATACCGGAATGTCACTTTACATTCCGGTATTAATTTAAAATTCATGTAGTAGGTATAATGTAGCCAAATCTGCAAAGTGTGTCATACTCGTAGTTTCTGGACAAAACAAGTTACAGAAATACGTCGGCCAATATGTACCACAGACATTATCTCCTGTGATAATTATTTATTGTTGCGGCCAATTAATCAATAGATCAGGCCTTTAAATAATATTTGCGATTTACTCTCAGATGGAAGACCTATTTACGCAGCTAATTCATAGTTTCTGTGATTATCATAGATTCATAGTGACGATTTATAAAATTAAGGATTTACAAGACTTCAAACATGCTTTGGGGTAAAATATACCCCACGTGAGTAATTAAGGGTTAATTTGAATATCCATCTCATTATACTTTGCATTCAATTAATTATGTCAAGTACCTGCCAAGCATTAATTTTAAATGCAAAAATTCGATTAAAGAGGTCGCTTAGTAAGTCGGAAGCTCTCCAATTAAAGAGATGTCTTTCGTCGGAAACTGGTGAAAGGTAAAATGGGTAGATAGGAAAGCAGTGAAAAGCACTTAGAATAAAAATTAAGGTTTCCAAGGCCCAGAGTTTTGCTCTTTGGGAGCGGCCACGAGCACAGGAGCGCAAGCGGGGAACTTACCAACGTAATGAAGGACCTCATTTTATTTTAGGGACCCATTTTAATCGTGAACAAATCGTGAGGGCAATAAAATATGTGTTACTTTGATCTGTCTTCTCCGCTCGTTATGCGCACCAAATCCTGTTGAATTCCTGACGTTTGAGGTAGCAATTTGTCTGGAATTTGACGCACGATTGGAATCGTTCAGGATTTATTGCTCGTAATACAGTCCGAGCAGGTCACGGCCACTGCTCGCTGTATCTGTGACCACGGCCTAAATTTAAAACGAGATAATGGGAGTTAAAAAAAATAATTTCGCGTCTCGCAGGCGTAATTTGATAAATTCTTCCTCATTAATGCTCCACTTTTAACCGTGTCGAGTATTCATCAATTAAGAGAAAATATTTCACCAAGAGGAATAACTTTGAAATTGAGAGTGATCTTGAGTAGTGGCAGGGTCGCAGTCTGTAAAAATAAATATTGGTTGCTTTATTTAATTTACAGGTCAACCTCAAAAGTTTATTTAACCCTATCAAACGTTTTCAAAATTCAAATGAACGACAATTGCCTAATAAATGTCTGTTATTTTAACGTTATCAGTTCTTCGGATGATATGGCCGGCCTACTGCCACTTCAGCATGCTAATTCGGTGGGCTATGTCGGTGACTTTGGTTCTCTGTCGGATCACCTCGTTCCGAATTCGATCTTTCAGAGAAATCCCGAGCATAGCCCTTTCCATAGCACGCTGAGCGACTTTAAATTTGTGGACCAGCCCCACCGTGAGTGTCCACGTTTCGGCACCATATGTCATGACGGGTAGGACGCACTGATTGAAGACTTTCGTCTTGAGACTCTGTGGGATTGGCGATGTAAAGACACGACGCAGTAGGTGACGACGGGGTAGACGAGTTCTTGAGTGGAGACCGCGGATCGGTAAACGTAGTGTGGGACGTCCTCAGACTCGGTGGAGCGATGATCTTCGCAGGGCGGCTGGCAAGAGCTGGATGAGAGTAGCCGAGGACCGTGCTCAGTGGCGTGCTATAGGAGTAGCCTATGTACAGCAGTGGACAATCATACGCTGATGATGATGATGATGATTTTAACGTTATTTCAGTAAGTACGTTGGATATTACCCAAAACGATTTTACCTAGTTGTGGCAGTGGTGTAAAGTTAGTAATGAGAACTTTCGCCAAAAAGGCATAAAAGTATGATGCGCTGTCGACTGGTCAAAGTACTCTTAACCTGCACTAACCAATTGCTACCTCCTTTTAATCAGCACCGTCTTGGGGCTTGTTTTTTTTCGTTCCACTTGGTACACACGAAAATGAGACTAAGTGCTTACTTGAATTCGTAAAGTGAAAATAAATCTCTTTTAGTGGGCGTGAGTCGGTGTTTCTAGGCCATAAACACGGGCAACGGCCGGCAAACAATGTGACTGGAACTCGTGTACTACCCGGGGAGCGGGGACCCATTTGTTGTTAGCTGGAACTAACGCCACCGAATATTCACAATCAGTCGTTCTGCTCTCGACGTCGATGTGGCCAAGTTGCTTATTGAAGAAGTTCAAAGTTAGAGATAATTCTGAAAGCTGTAGTAGTAATAAACATTAATAAATAAAAACAGTTTATTTACTTTACAAAATGTTTACAGTAACATAATCGGGCAAGAACTTCCTTTTACGTATTATCAGGAAGCTCCGCTCTTCCATACTTACACGTGATAATGTTGGTCTTAAACAGAAATTATATGACATTATCCTCTAAAGCATATAATACTAGCCAAATTAGTTTTTTAGGTATATATTAGCCAATATGTGTATGACGATGTGTGTGTATGTGTGTGTGTGTCATGTGTGTGTGTGTCTGTGTGTGTGTGTGTGTGTCTGTGTGTGTGTGTGTGAGTGTATAAAGAGTAATATTTTTCTTAATTAAGGTATTAGTTTAGTAAATCAAGTACTCTCGGAAAAATAATGTCCACAAAATTGAAGCTGGAATACTATGAGAATAATTATGGTAGATAGCCTGAACAAAAATCCGTACAAAAATGAATTTACGATGGAGATTTTTTCGTCCGCGTCCTCCGCCAATGAGACTCGAAATACGCCCATGCAAAGTCGAATTCATGTAAGCTACCTGTCGGGTATCACACCAATGTACAAAAATTAAGCAAACATTAAGCTAACTAAAAGTTCTAAGGAGTAAGTTACTCAACTATTGGATGTAAAAAATATAAGGTAGATGCCAATACAATGCCATAGTGTAACAACAACGTGATTTTAGTTTATTTTATTTCGCTTTTTTAATGTTTTAAGGATGTTTGATCTTTTATTGTATGCACCTGGCACGTATTATTTTGACATTGAAATTTGATCGATGTAGCAATTCTGAAAATAGATATCTTGAAAAGAGAAACTTTAAGGCGCCCCCCCTTTTTAAATATTTGTATGGCCACAAAATTAAATATGCTGGCTGGCTTTACACTATTTCACATTGTACCACCTCTTAAAACTCATGTTGAAGAAATAAATGTATTTATCTTTAGGTTACAGTAAGACGTGATAAAGTTAAATAAACAGCCCACTTTGAAATACATTTCTTTCGATTCAATATTACTCAATCGCGCTTTCGTTTTTGTCACGTACTTAGTAAAATGTTCCTCAAATAATTTGCGGAAAATCCGTGAAGTCGGGATGAGTTTGCGGTGGACACGTAAGCATGTAAAACATGTCTGCTGTTTGTAATAGTTTATTAATTTGACTCAACTTAAGTTAAACTTTACGAAGAATTCTAATTCTTGGCCCGCGTCCCCACCGTGTTTTATTTATTATTGTAGAGTCATTTGGTTAAGTTGTTTGTAGGGCATTATAATATTAGGGGTTAAAGTATGAAATTGCCGTTTTATTGCAATAGGTTCTTTGAATTGACATAGAATCTTTATGGTTTGAGGTTTTCGAATGAAACTTTTTTCAAATGGTTTCTATGATGTTTTTTTTTTAAAAATGTGAAACATTTGAATATCGACTTTCAATTGTTTCAAGAAAGATGGATACTGCGAAAATTCGAGTGATTTTTGAATACGAGTTCCGACGCGGAACTAACGCGGCAGAAACAGCCCGCAATATCAATGCTGCGTTTGGAGAGGGGTCTACTAATGAACGCACCGTGCGATTTTGGTTTAAACGCTTTCGTGATGGAAATTTCGACTTAAAGAACGAGCCGAGAGGAAGACCGCCCACACAGGTGAATAACGATGAATTAAGAGAGATAGTGGAAGCCGACCCTAGTCAAACTACCCAGGAATTAGCGGCATGGTTTAACGTTACTTTACCCACAATATTGACTCACTTGCGTCAAATCAATAAAATAAAAAAATACGAAAAATGGGTGCCTCATGATTTGACTGATCTGCAGAAAGAAACGCGTGTTGAAACTTATGTTGCCTTGTTGAACCGGTACAGAAATGAAGGAATATTGGATCGAATTGTAACATGTGATGAAAAGTGGATTCTTTATGATAACCGGAAAAGAAAAATGCAATGGCTGACCCCAGGTCAAATGCCACAACAGTATTCAAAAATCACTCGAATTTTCGCAGTATCCATCTTTCTTGACTAAATTGAATAACAAAAACAATTGAAAGTCGATATTCAAATGTTTCACATTTTTTAAAAAAAGAACATCATAGAAACCATTTGAAAAAAGTTTCATTCGAAAACCTCAAACCATGAAGATTCTATGTCAATTCAAAGAACCTATTGCAATAAAACGGCAATTTCATACTTTAACCCCTAATATAATCAATATCGACACACTGAAACCTGATATTTATCAACATTGTATTATAGCACTGTTCATTCAATAAAGGGATTAGGGCCCTTTTTGTAGCGATGCAGCAGCGATGCTGTCGCGCGTTCGCATCGCTACCGTCGCGATGCGGGCGCTAGTTGTGTGCCCTCACCCACCGTAAACCCGATTCAGTCGCGATGCAAACGCGATACCGTCGCGCTTCTGTCGCAATGCAAATGCGATTCAGTAACGGAACCAAAATGCCTGCGATCGCTACAGTTGCAAGATGGACTCCGTTGGACCGATGGACAACAGCACTCTCTATCTCTCTGTGTTGCACTACTCATGCACCACCCTTCCTCCGTTCTCCTCCCGATGTCTTCCGATACGCTCGCGCGTTTGCATCGATACAGTCGCGATGCTGTAGCGCATTAGTAGCGCGTTGGCATCGCTTCTGCAGTGAGTTGCAAATGCGACTAACGCGCGTTCGTAGCGATGCAGTTGCGCGTTTACGAAATGCGCGACAGCATCACTACAAAAAGTCGCCGTGGGCGAGGGGCCTTAGGCTGGGTTCTCCAACATTACCCCTAAATCAGGTGTTTCAAAATTACTCTCTAAAGGTTCGTATTTATAATCTGAAAAAAAAAAACTTCAATCTAGGGCCGTCGGTCATTATTTTAATGATTTTTTAAACTTTATAATATTATAATTTTTTAAACTTAAGATTTTTTAAGCAAAACATAAATTCGCCATCATGAGTCTAAATTATCAACAGAGTTTTATTTGAGCTGTACTGAGTTTTGGATAATAAAAAATACACCAAAATTACTGTCACTGAATCCGTTAGTGACGTTGGTGATCAAAATTTATTTATTTCTGTTATTTCAAAAATCCTTTTTTTACCACCAACTATTCACTCGCGCAGTGGAATAAGCCCCATACCGATCCGTACGCTCTGAGAACCCGGCCTTAAATACGTAATATTAGGTATCTGCGTATCCTCACACATTACAGACGGTGATATTGTATGAGCGAAAAGCAAATAGTAGTCCAGTTCCATTCTTTAATAAAAGAATGAGACTTGAATAGAACTAAACTAAACAAGCACGAAAGCCTCCGGTAGGGCGCCTTAAAAGATTGCTAATATTGCACGAGAAACCAGGGTTACAGAAATGTTAATAAGCCTTTCCAGTGTAATCTTTTCAGTCCCTAAGGTGAGGTTCAGTCATAGGGCGAGTTAGTGACAAAAATAAAATGTAATGTATGATAAATATGTCGTAAAGAAAAGGAACGTAAGGGAACCTTTTATCTACAATGCCCGAGTGAAAAGCTGAAAATAAATAAATCCAATAATCTGCGAGTTGCTAAGCTCACTTTGATGTGTTTTTCTTCGCATTTTCCCATTTGACTTTCCTGTTATTTCGTACCATAGTATTTTATTAGGTTTGGTGTCAAATTTTTCATTGGACTGAAAGAAAGGAAGAAAAGGCAGTGATGCACAACCGTATCATTTTCCGTTGTCATTAATTTCATTCTTTATGACGATTTTAATTATCTACGATGTTCTATTGCAATAACGCAAAATCTACGATCCATTTCTTGAGTATTTATTATAAAACCACTCCAACAAATTAGAAGTTAGAAATCCTCAACGTTGTATTTTTCATACACTCTTGAAAAATAAAAATATTTATAAAAGTGATTCCTAAAAAAAACAAGGTTACGCCTTAAAAGTAGGTAAGTACGATTTTTCTGGCAATAACTATGTCATTTATTTAACTTTATCGATAAGATTAAGGAAAATAACCCATTATAATGTACTTGGGCTTACTTTTGCCACTTTTTCATGTCTCTTAAGAGGCTCTACGAGGTTCACTAGCAAATAATCGTATCTTCTTGTAAAAATCGTTTTGCAAACAGATGCAAATTGTGATTTTTAGGACCCACGATCGAGAACGAAAGGCAAAAAACCTGGAGTTACTCAGCATTCCCGCTAAAACGGTCGTTTTTGGCATAAATCCTATCTAGACTATCCTCCAGCATGGATAAGATAAGATAATTGTTTATTGATGCCAACAAACATAAAAGTAAAATAAAAAAATACACGCATGCATAATATAGAAAAAAAAAATGTTGATAAACAAAGGGATGCAAGCTCAGCACGTGCTGCGCATGATGCTTGGAGGCGTAAGGCGCGGGCTCTAAAATTAGATTACATTAATACTCTTTTTTGCACGCCATATCTTATAACGAAAGATACATGAAAAACCTTCAATATCTAAGTTACATAGTAAAAATATCTTATTTTTTTATGATTATCTGTAAAACATTTGACAAGAGCGTTCAAATTATTGGACAGACAAGTTTATACACAATATTGTAAAATACAGAATATTGTTTTCGCAATAAATTTAATTTGATTAATTGATTGCGAAAACGATCTGTAAAATAAAGTATGATTGTTTTAAAATGGGGCGGCTAGTGAAGCGCCCCCATTGAAAAAAAAATCATAATTATCCACACTGCCCAATGAGCAGTCATTTTAATGGAATTTTATATGACGAATTTTAGTTAAATGCTACTTAAGTCATAATTAAGAAAGTGTACTCCAACTGAACTCATATTAAATTATTAATAAATTATTTCTTTTATATTGTAATAACTCAATAGACAAGTCAGATTTCTGGGAAAAGAATACTGCGGAGAGTAAAACAAAAGTAATAGAATGCAAAGACACATTTTTTGAGTATTTTTATATGTCTGTTTATCATTTATAGAATTAAGCTACTACACCTAGTTTCATACATTTGGTAGGTACCTAGTTAACAAACTTTGTACAGGCAAGCTTTGTACAGCTTTGTACTTTGCACAGGAAATCGAGCCAAAAATCATACACGCAAACTAGAACCATATCTTAATTAGCATTCAATGCCTCGTGACACGTACCAATTGCAGTAAATTTAACAATGTGAATATTTGAGCGCGACCAACCAACCACACGCCGACGAAATTATACATTTAAAACTTACGCGGCATTCAGACAAAATATACTTAAAGTCACCTAATAAGTGATATGGATGATAATAAAGATGGATTATCTAATATACGGCAACGCAGCGCACGTTAAGAATACAAGGTAAAGAATATTTATCAAATAAAAGAAAAGTATATTCTTATTTATTAAATATTTTTGTATCCATAAGCTCACGTCTGTATTCCGGACGAGTGAGCAGAGAGACCAATGATAGCATCTCTCACAACTCATTTGCTTCATCAACATGAATTATGTAAATCCGTCATTAAATAATGTCTACCTTTCAAGTATTATTAGTTTTTGCTAACTTCTTCCTTTGTTCGTCGTGTACTTCTAAATCCATGGCCAAATTATTCCTTCGATATTTAAATCTGGTGGCAAAAAAAACGCGACGTAAAATTAAAGAGCTCTGCAGATAAAACTCCGAGGTAAAAGTTCGAAAAAGGACGGGGATAATTGAAAAACCTGATCTCTCATTAAAATCTCTCGGTTTCTTCCGTTTCAAAATTAAACACGGGCATATCGCAGTCACGTTGCTCCATACCTTGACCAAGTTTTTATGACTCCACTCTGGCTGGCTGCAATCACGTTTTAAATAGAAATTGCCTCCAACTACCCTTCCATCCAGGATAAATTGACCTTTCATGCATGGACAAAAGAACGAATAAGAGCTAAACAGCTTTAAAATCCCCGTTTCCTTTTTACTCAAAGGCGATAACACGTCCTATTTCGTGCTACGAAGGTAATAAGGTCGATAATAGAGTAAAAAAGTGTATGTTAAACGTTCCCGTAGACTAATTAGTGCTCATTAGCGATTCATGATCTGAATGCAGACGGATTTCATTCGATTTTATATGATCAAACATTACAGTGTCAATAAAATTTACAGTGTACATAAAAATAATATTGTTTGTCTTTTTATATGTTACATGCACGAGCTTACTGTTGTATTTATGAAGTAAAATTTTATCAACTTGTAATATTACGCATATAACAAAGTCTGCTATTACAGTGATATCACAAGGTATAACCAAAATAATCAACGCATCCAAATTTCAATAGAGATCGTGATTGGAGCATAGCTACAGCATGAGAACCAGTGCTTAAGTGTATCAAACCCCCTTGCTAGATGTGTGACTTTAGATAAATTTTTATTTCAATAACTAATAATCAATATTTTTGAGTTTATATAAAATAATTGTTTTGTAGATTGAATTTTAATTGTAATAACTAATAATCAGAATTTTTGAGTCTATATAAAATTATTGTTTGGTAAATTTTAATTTAAAAAATTGCCAAAATATTTTTGGAACGTATCTGAATAATTTTTTGCCCAGGGTAGTAAACTAACAGTTAATGCTTTCAAAAAGACGCTTGTCACCTCATTCTACCGAGACCAAGGCACTTACAAAAGTACCGAAACGAAAGTAAAATTATTGTAAAACGAAAAAGTAAACCAGTAAATATCCGTTCAAGTTCAGTTTTTATTTAGGTATAACTATCTAACTATTTATTTTTATTTATTTTATTTTATGCAAAAAACCAACAGCGCTACAGAGTTTCATAACTTAAAGTAATGTCTAATAAGTTAGGCCAATCACAGGTTCAACTATTTAAACTGATAGTAAACTTATCGTAAGCTTAGCGCTAAACGTGAGTGAGCTTCGGGCTGACCCCACCAAACCCGTGATCTACTATGGTCAGTAATGGATATAATCAACTATTAATCAAACTCAACAGCTAAAATAAGTGGTTCATGAGTCGTTTCAGAATTTTCGTGTTCAATCACACATTACCTTCATTAGTGCCACAGAAAAAAAAAACTTCAGCGAAGAAGAAAGTACTTCCAACATGACGTGACATTAAAAAGGCTTGCTGATTTCACGCGATCCTGTCACGAGGCATAATGCTCTAGAAATGGTGGTGCAATAGACCGTGGCACTTAAACCACACATACAGTGTCAATCTAGTGCTTCTGATGTCTAGTGTCTCTGGAATTATATTATTCAATGTCAATCTATTTACCCAATGCAATCAAATTATGCAATTCTGTTCTTTTGCCATATAATATAATTCCTATAAAGTTCTTTAACAGTATTTGCTGATAAAAAAATACCATAAGACCAATTTGAACGGAAAAGGCAATTACCCTGAAAATAGAAGTAACTTGAAACGGCATACCTTAACCTGTTTTGTCGGTTTCACATTTCGCGTTCAGTGTTATGTCAATCGATCGAGAAATTTGCAATACGTTGCCACGTTATCATCGATACACGCGATGTGGCGCCTCAGCATTACAATATGTCATCGATTTAATCTGTAAAATCGCTTTTATGGTGATTGGCGATGCACCGCCATATAAGAACTACGAAAGCGAGGTACCACCGCACCTCTGCAACGCCACAGTATTGATGCAGTTATGTGCTGTACATTTTACAGAAGCCATGCTGTGGCGTGTTCTTTGTCACCAAAAGTCGTCGTGGGCGAGGGCCGCATAAAAAAAGCGTTCTAACCTCCGGATTGTCTGAGATTACTCTTGTGTGCCCATTTCAAGACGCTACTGTCAACAAAATAGGCTTTGAAACTTGACGGCTCTCAAGAATGATTTCAGGGATCCATCTATCAAATCAGTCCATAAACAGAGTCCACCGCTGGGCAGGCCTCTTCTCTTTTACGCCAATCCATCCGGTCCTTTGCTAGTCTCGTATAATATTGCCCAGCCGTTTTAGAGGTAAAATTGCTTTATTAATCGGTCAGTATTCTATGTTCGTGCACCAATAAAAATACTTTTCATAAAAGGAAAGAAGGCAATACCTTCTTCTGTTGTACCGTGTTCGAAACTTTAATGCCCCCCTAGCGTGTAAGGGAAAAGTTTAAAAAGTACGCCAACAGTTCGATGGAGAAATTCTTAGGCCGTCTGATTTGTGCGGCGCTTTCTGATGCGCTGAAAGAGGCGTTTATTCCAGACGCTGCGACGTAGAGTTGACAGCGCCTTCAACCTTCATATCTATGCAGTCTATTGCGGGTGAATTAGCAGCAAAAATGTGAATTAGCTGTTGTCTGCGACCACCTTCGCATTATTTGTGCAATTATCAGGGTACCACTGTATATAACTGATAAGTTCTTCTAATTAGGTTTCGAATAATAAGATTTTAAGTGACTATGCACGTGCGTGCCTGCGTGCGTGCGTGCGTGCGTGCGTGCGTGCGTGCGTGTGTGTGTGTGTGTGTGTGTGTGTGTGTGTGTGTGTGTGTGTGTGTGTGTGTGTGTGTGTGTGTGTGTGTGTGTGTGTGTGTGTGGTGGGTGTGTGTCTCTGACTTTCTGACACTATGTTATTTAGCAAAAAATACTTTATACTTTATACTTTATTGCACACAAATACTGGTCATGATAAACCCTTTCGATCGGTATGATAAAGCTACAGTGTAATTTTTTTCTCGTGTAGCGGGTTCGATTCCCGGTTCAACCATGTAATTATCTAAAAATCTATGTATGCAGTTTAAATTATTTTTTAAATTAATATAATGTTTTCTTTCAGTAACATGTTCCATCTACAATATTCAAGGTACTTTCCCTCCATGTGGCATAGCCGTGGACGCCCTGTATAGTACTTCCTGGCGTAATAGCGAGCCAATTATAGCGAGGACTGTTTATCCAAAAAAAAATCTTTTATGGATATCCTTTAAAGTTGCCTTTGAAATAGGCTTTGCTTTTGCAATTTGCAATTGTTTCTGAAGCGGCTGTGGAAGATTGTTCCAACATTTAGTTGCCTGATATCGAAAACCACCCTCAAAAGCCCTTGTTTTATGGTACGGCATTGCTAAAATAGGTCGTTGTGCTCTACGCGAATAGAAATAATTGTGTATCACCGAAGTTTATCACAGAGATATTTTTATTTTCTTAATACTAACAGGGCACTTGGCTGGCCTTAAACTACAATGTATATAAGGCCAGCCAAGTGCCCTGTTAGTATAAGAAAGGGACTGAATAACTATGTTCCTCTCTCTCACACAATTTAGACGGCAACATAGTGTGAACGAGAAGCACATAGTTAACATAATTATTTATTTAATGTCTAATTCTTACAATCTTGAATATATGTCACAAATAGTTGTCTAGTCACTTTCTTTAATAAACTTTTAAGACATAAACTAATGTTTGGCTGGAATAAATGACTTTTAGCAATGAGGCCGCTAACTGCACTACAGTAAGTCACAAATGTAATTCCTGGTATAGTAAGAATAATGAATATTGTATCTATCTAAGAATATTAATTTTGGACTCGATGTTTCCGGGTTGCATATCCGGCCATCTAGACATCTATCTCGACCCTTACACGCGTTCATACCCAGTTACGATTAGGGTTAATTTGCAACAAAAATGTAATAGGTTGATCAGCTTTAACTGTTATTACTGGGCCAGCGGCTGGCTACGCGGTGTATCCGAGGTTTAAACTTTAACAGACTAGCTCGCTTTACATTACCGGACAACATTCTGCGAGTTTTGTTTGATTTGAAAGCTCAACGGAGCCTTTGGCCTCCGGAAGCTGCTAAAATCAATACGGGCTTTCTGAAAGTCTACTGGGTCTAATACGTCGAGTTGAAGGTTTTTGTGTGGAGTGTGTTTGGTCGAATAAGGGTCATGATTACTTCGGGTCTGTAAGAGGGCGTGTTTCGTGAATGTGGCATGGAAACCTTCGAATTTGGAATGGAATTTCTTGATATTATAATTTATACATATCTACATCGAGGTAAGTGGTTTGCCACTATTTGCCCTGGTCTCTGCCTACCCTGCCGGGATGCAGGCATGAATTTATTTATGTGTATGTATGTATACACTCGTATATAAGCTCACGCCTGTATCCCGGAGGGTAGGCAGTGATCAAAGTTTGACACATGCCACGATGCTAACGAACTTCTTTCGCTTCATCAGCATTCATTAGTCGGTGCATGCACGCACGCCGTTTTAGGGTTCTTTTTATCTTGCCCTTCGCTAATACATCCTCGGTTTGGTCGACGTATGTTGGCCTGGGACGTCATTTATCGGCCCTTCCACCCACATTCGCTTCAATTCGAATTAATACTAATTGTAAAAGAAGGCAATGGGTGCAACTATAGGGTTTGATCCGATAAGTTCATTACAGTATAATGACAGATTCGCGGTCGGATCTGGTGACATGTTTTTTCATTTCATTGACGCCTTAAAGGTTTACAGTCAGCCAATTAGTTTGCACTCACGACACAGGCTGAGCCTAGTGTGGGTGCCAAGGATCAAACTACTGTAATTTGCTAGCAATGAGTAAACACTTTTGACATTGGAAATGTCTTTTCGTTCGCTCCAGTGTAGGCTCCCATTTCACGAACAAGTAAGGGGATCGCCCTTATATCTCGGAGATTTGTGAAGACATGAGATTCAAAAGAGGCTCAAAAGACGCGTATCTATGAAAGCTGTGAGGTGTAAAAAGAATTACATAATAAAAGTTACGGCCGAAATTTTTTTGTCGGCCAAAATTATGGCTGAATTTTTCCGAAGTTTCGATTTTGGCGCTCCACATTTCGGAAACGAAGAATGATAAATTTGAGAAAAAATCCTTTCAAAAATGTTGTCAGCTACAATTTGAGTCTAAAACAAAGACGATCGGGTTAAGGGTTTGCCCTGTAGCCTAACCTTTTTGAAAAAAGTCGTTTTTCACATGGCATTTATGACTATTAATTTATTTCCAAAGTGCTCGATAGTCGTGTAAAGCACGAAAGCTTGAATTTTATACTTTTTACTTTTACTTATATAGTCGTAATAGTATAGCAGTGTTATTTACAAAATCACGATTCCCTTGAAACACTCGACTAACGCAGTATAAACGCAGTCTGTGGTAAATTATTTTCTTTATAAAGTCTACCACAGACTCATACGGCGTTTATTGACTGTTTTATGGAATCGTGTTTTTATAATTAACACCGTTAATGCTTAATTCTGTCCCGCACTGCGGGCTCTAAGCTCCCGTACAACCTCCAAGCCATTGTCTATAAGATATCTTTGTTAGATGATTTATACAGCGTCTATTGGCAACTCCTACCTGCAATAGATAGGTAAAGCGACCACTCAGACGCTGTAGTACATGGGATATTTTTTTGATGGAGCTGTATCGCCCAGGACGTTCACTAAGCTTAATTGGTGTTTTCCTACACCGTTAGGGTGTAGTAGACGTTGTTACTTTAAAAATATAATTAATGCACCTACCACGACCACCACTCACTACTCGCTGACTGTGAAGAAACCTGAGTGTCTGAGGTGTCCGCGCTTGAAATTGCCAATCCGCGGTGCGCACGCATGGTAATAGAACCTATACTCTCACTCTGAAAGAAGGCCTGTGGCCTGCAGTGGGAAGTATATAGGCAAATTAAAAAGACTAACTACTCATGGTTTCCCATACCCACGCTAACAATCTAACACTGATAATGTACAAAAAAAAACACCTGATGGCTGTTAACAACAGGAGGTTTTTTTGTGTGCACTTTGGCTTACTGAGTACTGTTAACAGAAGATTCAGACTGTGATAGTGTGACGTACCAGGGGGGGTTAGAAAATCGAAGTCGATATTTGAACCCGTAAACTGAGCAGCATACGTGAGCATGTGAGGCAGGGGACTCCCCGCACCCCTGCTTAGTGAAGTAAAGTTTATTTATTCAGTCAGTTCAATAACTTCAGTAGTTAACTAGCTACGTACGAGTTGTGTTTGAATTTCAACTTCTGCATTGCACTGTTTACGTAAAGAATGAATAAACCTCAGACTTATAAATATTGTATGGTGCCGAAATTTACAAATATATAGAACAGTACTGATAAAATATTTCTCGATGTCCCACGTGACCTACGACGGTGCAAAAAAGGTGCACCGCAGCAGCGTGTGCCGTTTAACTATAAGCCCCAACTTTTGTTAAAAGTGATATAAAAAACCGGCCAAGTGCGAGTCGGACTCGCGCACGAAGGGTTCCGTACCATTATCTATACAACATTAGACACAAAGATAAAAAAACAGCGAAAAAATCACGCTTGTTGTATCGGAGCCCCCCTTAAATAATTATTTTATTTTGTTTTTAGTATTTATTGTTATAGCGGCAACAGAAATACATAATCTGTGAAAATTTTAACTCTCTAGCTATCACGGTTCTTGAGATACAGCCTGGTGACAGACAGACGGACGGACGGACGGACAGACAGAAAACGAAGTCTTAGTAATAGGGTCCCGTTTTTACCCTTTGGGTACGGAACCCTAAAAACCAGCCAAATGCGAATCGAACTCGCGCACGAAGGGCTCCGTACCGGTATCTATACATCATTTGAATATTTCAAGTGTCTACCTGTTGACGCTATAAATATCGAGCAAAAAAACGGCAAAAAATCACGTTTGGTGAATGGGGCCCCCCTTAAATATTTATTTTAAATTCTGTTTTTAGTATTTGTTGTTATAGCGGCAACAGAAATACATCATCTGTGGTGTCATCATCTGTATTCCTGGTGACAGACAGACAGACAGACAGACAGACAGACAGACAGACAGACAGACAGACAGACAGACAGACAGACAGACAGACAGACGGACAGACGGACGGACGGACGGACGGACGGACGGACGGACGGACGGACGGACGGACGGACGGATGGACGGACGGATGGACGGACGGATGGATAGACAGACAGACAGACAAAACTAGCTGTCCCGGCGAACTTCGTACCGCCACAGAATCCGTTTGTACGATTCTTGTACAATGCCATTCATTTTTAAAACACAACGTTCGCTTGCACAACGCCTTCTATTTTAACGGGAACGCATTAGCGGGATATCAAGTATGCTATAATCAAATTCAGGTATTTGTCTATCTGTACGCCAACTTTCATGTAAATCCGTTCAGCCGTTATTTCGTGATTGAGTAATGAACATCTTCACAAACTTTCACATTTATAATATCTATTAGTAGGATAAGTTATAAGACATAACTATAAAAAACCAAGTAAGTGAATCCGGAATTAAGTGAATAAGACATAACTATGTTATTGCGATAGTAGCGCAGTGGTAAAACGCCGGACTCACATTATATGCGTTTTTCTATATATTCGTGTCCGATTTATTTTCGGTCGACGTCGCTCTGCTTTCTAAAGCAACGATAAACTAGTCTCAGATATTGAATGATGAAAATTTATTCGTACTAACAAGGGACATTAAGTGGCCCTCCCGCTGGGAACGTTTGGCAGCACAGCGGCCAGAATGGCGCAGGATGGTGAACAGTCAAGTACGCGAGTTCGAGGTTCAGCGTAAAGCTGACCTGGATACAAAACGCGACCAGTTAAAGGCTCGCCCACCTGCTGCCATAACATATAATTATGAGAACGGCATTCTCACGTGCCCTCAGTGTGCACGGAGTTTCGCCGTGAAGATAGGCTACATAAGCCATCTTCGAGCGCACCAGCGCCACATCACTGATTAGGGGTCAAAGTGGTCGCCATGGCCGAAACCGGTCGGAACAATCATCATCATCAATATCTTTACTTTTTACTGTTAAATAAGAACCACTATGCCGTTTTGTGAACAGGCTCTTAGACTTATAACTAAAATTTCTTTTTCGTTTGAGAACTGCCACTTGGGGAGGAGAAGAGCTAGAGTGTTGCCCGTTACTTACCGCAAGACGACATGAAAAATAGTTGCAAGCGATAAGGCATGGACGGGATAAAGGTGGCTTTATCTGTTGGATGATTCAACGTGTTTGCCTGTCAGCCGAAAACGCTGAGCCCTTTCGTTTAACACAACGATTTTTTTCAGTACTGAATTAAACGTTATTTGAAAACTCTTCATAAAAAAAAACAACTCCAATTAGGCCCGTCAAATATGTAAATAACTATGTGTAAGTATTAAGTAATTAAAAGTTTCTGATAAATTATTGTACGTACACGTTCCCTATCCGCATACAAATTTGTACTCTAAAATATTGTTATATAGAATAGAGAACACTTTATTGTACATAAAAATGGAAACTACACAGATATTTCTTAACTTAAGAGTACAGACACGTACACACCTTATCACTAATATATTTAGAAAAAAGTAGGTACTTTTTGTAAAAAAGTATTTTTTTGTAATTAATCGTGTTTTCCTACGTTTTTCAGCAGTTTTTCCTGTGAGCCAAATGTTGATGTTGAGGAATGGATTGTATAATGAAAGAAAAGTGATGAAAATGGGTAAAACGAAGTATAATAGGAAAATATCAGAATAAATGGGCAATGAGATGGTGACAGCAAGAATATTACAAAGATGAGTGACATGAGAGAGAAAAGTCAATTAAAGGAAAAATATAAAAACATCATAAAATATGATTCCAAGGAGTCTTCAACATCCGAGTCACAGACTTGTGAGAAACAAATAATGTGACCCAATTTCGAGTCACGGACAACAACAACGGATTAGCGACGACGGATCCGATTTTGAGGGTAGATTAAAAAATTTCTATTGGCAAATTATCTCCCAATTTTATTCAGTTCTTACTGGTACCTGGTCAATCTTGTTTTTTTTTTGCAAATAATGTCTAGTCTAGCAGGACTTTTTTAAACGTTGAAGACCTTCAGGAGCTCCCTCGGTAGTTTTACCTACAAATGTTTGGAAGGTTATAAAGACACTTTTTTTTCTACATTTTCTTATCGTATTTCTGTTATCTATATAATACAAGCAATAAATACTTCACCAAATCTAAGGACTTCTGTGACCCTATGAGAAAACACAAAAAGCAAAAATTTGGGATATATTTTTTTTCGTTACTATTTTTTTATTCTTTATATAAGTTCACGTACTGAACAAAATCATACTGACAGCTCTAAGCCTTTTGGCTTTTGACGAGAATTATATTTGAAGTTGTACCTATGCACCACGTGACTCAAATGTTGGGTAACGAACTTGTCATTTAATTTGGTCGTGATCCAACAGTCGGGTCACAGGTAAGGCAAGGCGTAAACAAAGCAATACGCTTTTGTCGTTAGTTCAACTTAGACCTGAGATTTCCGCACATAGCCTCATAATTGGGCCATTGTACGTAGCAAGTGCATTGTATCTAAATACCTCAGACACTAGGGTTTCTTCACGATGTTTTCCTTCACAGTTAGCGAATGGTATTGCTACTACGACGTCACATAGTTTACCTGGAAAACAAAGTCATTAGTAGGTACATGCCAGGACCCGAACTCACGACCTCCCGAATAATAAGCCGGCGTTCTCCCGCTCCGCCACCACCGCTTTTGACGGTAATGCAAAAAAAAGTAGAAAATTAGAAACGTTCATTTGGCTAACCCATCATTGGTACAAATAAAGCTAATAAAAGCGTGCTAAAATTGAAAATTGTTGAAACTATTAAAATTAAAATTGAAACTATTAAAATGAAATAATTAAAATTTAAACACAAAACATTTGTAAGCAGAGATGTATAACATTATATAAACCATTACATCACTAGGTAGGTCTTTAATTTTCACTCTTTTTCGACGCCACTACAGCATTGGCACTATGGTCTAAAATTCAAGCAAATTTTCATTACACATTCAGTCGTGTAGAAATTCAATCATAACATCCACTTTCCCCATTATAGTTAGGTCAAACTAATTGATTTAGTCGGATGTAACAGCTTACCTTCCTAGAAAGGCTGTTTGAACAACGATAATCTGACCCAATTAGGTTTCATCGATCAAATTTAACTTTCATTGAGGCATTAGGCATTAAACCATTAATCTTTACTTAAGTATTAGGACAGGCGTACGTTGAACCTTTGTCGGTTCTGGCGATTACAGTGCAGGCGGCTAATAATGACTTATAAAAATTGTGTAAAGTTAGTACATATAGTCGAAAGCATATATAGTCTGTTAGTATTTCTATTAAAGAGCACGGAACTGAGTCATTCATGGGAGATGTTGCTGACTCTTTGGTTTACATCTATAGCATGTCCTCTTTAGATAATATTTTTTACAATAAAAAAGCTGATTGCTGCCAAAATCGTCTTCAATATATGGTGTCAGAAAATTTCGAAAATATTAAAAATATTTGAACTCATGCTAACAAGAAGCAAAAAACGGCAACAAGATGCGGGCAAACTTGCCGACGCAGAACTCGTGCGGGAAAACCCATGGAAAAACGACATCGATGCTAAAAGTCAACTTGATGACTTCCTGGGATCCTCCTGTGACGATGAAGCTGGAATGACAAAGTGGACCGATGCTCCAAACCCAGCATCGTCAGGGTTATCGTCAGAGTTCCTTGCCTTTGTAGAGTCCATCCCGACTAGCAGCACTCCACCCGCGCCGCAGGTGTCGCAGCCTGTGCCCTTGCCGCAGGTAAGTACAACAACACCACTACACTCTAACGGACAGTACGGTGGGCATGATGTCTCCATCGTACCACCGCAGATGGCGGCACCTCCCTCCCTTCAAACCTTGACTGGGACACACCTATCATCACAGTCCGCTAGCCAGTACGGCGCGCACATGAATACGATAGTACCGCAGGGGACGGTACCACTCACCCTTCAAGCACGAGTCGATACTGTACCGCCACCACCACTGCTCTCTGGGCAGTTCGGTGCTCAAAACCCTCATATCACTACTGCACAGCAGTTACCTGCTGTGCAGCCTTACTCTAAGTGTCAGGCCCAATTTATACCTCAGCCTTATGGGTATCACCCCGTGCCAAGCTCTTCTTGCTCCTATACGCAACAAATACCGGTGCAGCACCTACCGATGGAACACCAAAACACTTATGTACATAATCGTTTCGACACACCTCAAATGGCCACATCGAACGTAGCTTGTCCCACTCAACCCTTTTATCATAATCCCCAGGTACCCATGTTTTGTGCAACTCAGCCCGCCGTCCGTGTGCCGCCACAAATGTCAGCGGTGAACTGCACGCCCGTGGCGGGGCCGCAGTTTCGTCCAAGTCAACCGGCACCGGCGCCTTGTAGACCACCATTTGTACAATACAACCACCTAGTATCTGCAAATCCTACACCGACAAGTTTTGGGATACCCAATCATACAGTACAGCCTCCGTTCCCCACACCGGCGAATTATAGCTCGTTTAACCCGCTCAAATCTTACGACGGTATTGCTCAAAATGTGCCGCACCAATTCCCACCGAACTGTTTACCTCAGCAATCTATTGTTATCCCATCTGGTGTCCACCCATTTGCCCCATCGACACTTTGTGATGTAAATGACCTTGCTAGAGCTATCTCTAATCAAAAACGTTCTGTTAAAATTAAGCTACCTTCCTTTTCAGGCAAACCCCTTGAGTGGCTGATGTTCCGGCGCATTTATGATCGTACGAAAGCGTCGTACGACGTCTTAGAAAACCTCACTAGACTCTCTACGGCCCTACAGGGCCCGGCGCATGAAGCCGTGGTCACGCTTCTTATTACCGCTGATAACCCTGAACTTGTTATTGAAGCGTTAAACCGACGCTTTGGTCAACCAGAGGTAATAGTATCACAGTTAGTCGAGGAAATTCGGAGTTTGCCACGCATATCTGGTTATGATCGTACGAACGAGTTCTCTTTTTCATGCAAAGTAAATAACTATGTTAATACGGTACGGTTATTAGAACAAAAAGAATACCTTGCATCGCCCGAGCTAGTCACATCTATCCTTTCTAAGCTGCCCGTGGTATACAAAGAGAAATGGTTTGATTTTGCATTCCACACTAGAAATAATACCGGGAAATTCAAACTAGAAATACTAGCAGATTTTCTTTCCTACGAAGCCCAAATTCATACAGCTTTTGGAGGACTATCGACGGGAGCGACATCTACTAAATCCCCACCAGCAAAAATCTTTAACGTAAATTCATCTGCTTTTACAAAACAACATAAGACGCCACCTAGCGGCAATGAGTCGAACACTGAGAGATGTAAGTACTGTGGTTCTCAATGTGGGTCTCTATCACAGTGTAAAAAGTTTTTGGAACTGCCAGTGTCAAAAAGACGTCAATGGGTCAATGAAAATAAAATATGTAGGAAGTGTTTGAAAAGAGGTGGGCATAGCTATAGGTCGTGTAAAAAGGTTTGTACCATATCGGGTTGTTCACGAAAATTTAGTCACAACTCATTGTTACACGACGATAGTGATGTCTCAACTCATGTTACCGTCGCGGCAACTCAGGATAAGGATCAACAAACTGATCAGTCATAGGTCGAAGGTGACGTAGATGACGTAGATGATGTCCTCGTCGCACACACGGCCTCAGACTCTGGCGAACCTAGCTGTTTCCGTCGTCCTCTGCTCAAAGTTATTCCCGTCACTGTGTCAGGGCCGAAGGGTTGTATAGATACTTACGCTTTGCTGGATGATGGCTCTACAGCAACTCTTATAGATTGTGGGACTGCAGAGGCAATAGGTGCTGTAGGTCATGACTCTCTTCTTAAAATAGACGGAGTAGGCGGAATCTCTAAAGTTCATGAGGTTCAATATGTAAATATACAAATCAAAGGGAAACACTGCAATGAGACACATGAACTAAAGGCTGTTCGTTCCATTAAAGACCTTTGTTTAGGTAGTCAAACGGTATCAAAAATAGATATTCTAAAGGCGAAGCATTTAGAACATCTCGTAAAAGAGCTCTGCTATGAGGATGCGCAACCTACTCTGCTTATAGGTAACGACAATTGGCACGTCACGATATCCCTAGCTGTGCTACGTGGCTCCCCCTCACAACCTATAGCGGTTCGGACTGCTTTGGGTTGGGTGGTTTATGGTTTCGCGACAAGAAAATGCTAGCCCGTAAACAAGGAAACTATACATTTTACTAAAGACCGGGCATTAGACGAAGTTGTTAGGGATCAGTATAAGTTAGAATCCATCGGCATTACTCGAAAAGATTTTCTGGGGGTTGAGGATCGGCGAGCCATAGACGTGCTTAACAGTACGACTCGTCGACTACCATCTGGGCGATTTGAAACGGGACTTATTTGGAGAACCGATAGCGTAGACGTCCCTCGTAGTTACGACCTCGCACTTTCTCGATTCCTCAGCCTAGAGCGAAAGTTTAGAAAAAACAAGGAGTATGAAAAGGCTTACAAGGAAAATATTAAAGCTACTATTGAGAAAGGGTATGCCGAGCTGAGCGCAGGACCTCCTAACTCTAAAAACGTTACATGGTACCTACCACACTTTGGTGTCATGCACCCACAAAAAAAAAAGCTACGAGTCGTTCACGACGCAGCAGCGGAATGCAATGGGGTTAGTTTGAACAAATTACTTCTATCAGGACCCGATATTTTAAGACCTCTTTTGAGCGTTCTGATGCAGTTTCGTGAGCCACTCGTTGCCCTGAATGGTGATATTCGGGAAATGTTCCCGCAAACGAAAATTCGCGAAGCGGATCGTGACGCTCAACGTTTTTTATGGCGTGATGATACAGGAAATGACATTCTCGAATATCGCATGTCATCGATGATTTTTGGTGCGGCATCTAGTCCCTTTACTGCACAGTATCTAAAAAACCGGAACGCGCAGGAACTTAAGTCTGAATATCCGGTGGCCGCATCTGCAATCATCAATGACCATTACATGGACGACTTTCTTGGCGGAGCCAACACCGTTGAGGAAGCCGCCCAGTTAGCACGTGACATCGTGTACGTGCACAGTCGAGCGTGCCTAGAAATGAGGTTCTGGGTTTCAAATGAACCTGGTGCCTTATCTCTTTTACCAAATGAATTGAAGGCTCCGGACTCGACCGTTCACGTTAGTGTGCTTGGCATGCGTTGGGATCTTAAAGCTGACACCTTGTCGCTTGTTAGAAATCTCCCTCATTCTCCACAAAAACTCAGTAAGCGTTTAATTCTTTCTAGTCTTATGCAAGTTTACGACCCATTGGGGCTACTGACCCCTATAGTAATAAAAGGACGCGTACTTTTCCAACAGATCTGGCGACTCGGGATTGAGTGGGATGAACAAGTTCCGGACGAGGTGATCAATAAATGGTCGCTTTGGTGTGAAGAACTTACTAATATCAGTAAAAGTCTGTCGATACCACGCTGTTACTTCACTCAACGTGATCCCACCTGCAGACAACTCCACGTGTTTGCTGATGCAAGCGAAATGGCCTATGCCTGTGTCGCTTATTTTCGTTACACCTTCATTGACGGACACGTCGAGATTGCTCTTGTAGGTGGAAAATCGAGATTAACTCCTCTGAAGCCTGTTTCGATACACCGACTAGAGTTACAAGCTGCCCTGATCGCTGCGCGTTTTGCTAATTATATACTAGATGCACATAAGCGCAAACCAGATGAGGTATTCTACTGGTCTGACTCATTGACAGTTTTAAATTGGCTTAAAAGTGACGGACGTACCTTCAAGCCATTTGTCGCTCATAGGGTTGGTGAAATCCTAGAAATAACGTCACTTTCAGATTGGAGGTACGTCCCTACCGCGCTTAATATAGCAGATGACGGTACGAGATGTAAAACGAAACTCGAAATTTCCTCGCGTTGGTTTCGTGGCCCATCGTTTTTATTTCTTACTCCAACAGAGTGGCCTAAGACTCCTACTGCTGATATGCCCGAGTTTACATGTTCGGAGTTAAAGTCACGTTCTGAACAGGTCGCGCTTATTAGACCCGCTAGTCAAGCACCACTACCACTGATACCTGACATAAAGCATTTCAGCAGTTGGCAAAGATTAGTTGGTACCATGGCCCGTGTTTTCCTTGTCACCAGATCTTTTCGGTCGTTTTTAGGTAAGAAGGATAGTAGATCCTGCGAAGCCCCGCAGCTTGAGCCACGCGACATGAAAAAAGCCGAGACCCAGCTAATATTATTTGCACAAATGGAATCTTTCAAAGAAGAGTATCAGTTATTACAAGCAAACATGTTACTGCCTAACAAAAGTCGTTTGAAGAGATTAGATCTTCACATTGGCGAAGATAATTTAATACATCTATCAGGCCGAACTGGTGCAGCTGACGTCTTTGGTTTTTCCTGCAACCCTATATTACTAGACGCCAAGTACCCGATCACGACGCTACTCACAACATACTATCATAAAAAGTTTCTGCATGGAAATAATGAAACAGTAATCAACGAGATGCGTCAGAAGTATTACATTTTTGGCCTTCGTCCATCCGTTAAGAAAATCGCGAGAGCATGCCCCCTTTGTCGATTGCGCCGTGCTGTGCCCACTGTTCCACCAACAGGAGATCTCCCACAAGAACGCCTGGCTTCTCATCAGCGCCCATTTACCTTTACTGGAGTGGATTACTTTGGCCCGCTGACAATTACAGTTGGTCGTAGAAACGAGAAACGCTATGTCGCACTCTTCACATGTCTGACTGTCCGTGCTATACACCTTGAGATTGTACATGACTTAACAGCGGATTGCGCTATTATGGCGCTCAGACGATTCATAGCCAGGCGTGGTGCACCGTCAAAGATATTTTCAGACAATGCGACCGCCTTCGTTGGCGCTAACAATATATTCAATCAGCTCCGATCGAGCGCAGTTTCAACCTGGAGAATTGAATGGTCCTTTATCCCCCCGAGCTCCCCGTTCATGGGAGGATGTTGGGAGCGACTAGTCAGAAGCGTTAAGACTGCACTGTATGCCACATTAAAAGAAAGATCCCCTCGGGAAGATATCCTAACAACATTGTTATCAGAAGCAGAAGCCTTAGTCAACTCTCGACCTTTGACTCACGTGTCGACTGACCCTAATGACGACGAAGCCGTGACACCCTTCCATTTCCTAATCGGAAGTTCGTCTCCTTACGAAACCCTCACTGATGTCAATGATTCAGACTTGATACGGAGAGCCAACTGGAAGAAGGGTCTCAGACTAGCGGATCATTTTTGGGCAAGATGGGTGAAGGAGTATTTACCCTCTCTGACTCCTCGCGCTCATAACGTAGGCTCCTCACTAAAGACCGTTAAGATTGGTGACGTAGTATTGATCGCGGACGGGGATTTACCCCGAGGCGTTTGGCCTAAAGGTCGCATAGTCGAGTTACATCCCGGAAAAGATGGGATAACACGGGTTGTGACCGTAACTACCAAGACTGGAAACTTTCGAAGACCAGTTAGAAAGTTAGTTATACTGTAGAAATGTACTCAAGTATTTTTCTTTGAATGTTATCTTACTCTAACTACGTATTTAATGTTAGCTATAGTTTTTTATATTGTTTATATTGTTTATATTGTTTGGCTCTACAAATTTTCTACTCTTGTTACGATTACACTTCTAAATTAACTCGTGCTCTGCACGGGGGGATGGCATGTTGCTGACTCTTTGGTTTACATCTATAGCATGTCCTCTTTAGATAATATTTTTGACAATAAAAAAGCTGATTGCTGCCAAAATCGTCTTCAATAGGAGACTTCAATATAAATGTCAATCTGTTGTAGGTTGTCCTTCACTTGTGCTTGAGAAAAGTATCTTGAAAATTGTTCTAATCTTGGCTTTGCTCTACGGGTTCGCTATAATAAGCAGATCGAAATACTTATTCTTTCCTTAGGCTAAAAATTTGTGAAATATATCAAAATAATCACAATATTAAATATAAAACGGTAGTCAACACTGCAGTAGACACTGCAACATTGTATTTGTTAAATCGCATTTTATGAAAATCGTGAAATAATTTTAAAGCTAAACTAAGAGCAAGGGAAGTAATTTAATTGTTAGTTAAGTAACAACAAATTACTATCTTACCGTTAAATTGCTGCCCAAACTATTCGTTAGAAAACCCTGTAAGTGACATTATCAGCCGGCAGCAGTACAATAAACTCGCGTGGTTACAACAACGGCGTAGCGTGTCACAATATTTAAGAGTCATTACAGAATTTTCCAATAATAAGCCCGCTGAAACATTAGCCCCGCGTCGGCAGCATGGAAACGAAATTATTAATGACCCAACTTTGAGGTTTGCCTCACCAGCTGCACTAAATTGTTTGGGGCATTTTTTTTTATTGTAAAATAACAAGATGTTAACGGTCTGATCTGGCAAAGGAAGGCCATGGAGAGGCTTATTTGACCCAATTAAAGAGACGGCAATGTAACTCCGGATATCGTGACGTAACAGAATTACATGGAGAAGTAACGCTGCACTAAATATAATAATAATAACTGTAATTTCCACACAACATGATCCCTTGACCTGGTCTCAAACTAGGATACCCTGTGATAACCAGGCAAGGACACCACAAACATAGAGATACACCCAGACTGGAGCCATTTGTATTTGACCTCCATCCGTAACATGTGATAGAAGGTAGGGGGCATTGTGTTAGGTGTGGTTGCACTAAATATGACGCCAGAAAAGAAGAAGAAGAAGAACATTTAGTTAACGCCACATAGACATACATAATTATGCAGGAAAAGTGAATACAGTAAATAAGGCAGATATAGGACAAAAGCAGAAGAAATGTGAAGGTAATAGTAAGAAAAAACAAAGACTAAGGGTACAGTGGATGTACTCTGTATGTCGATGCAGCAGAAAAAAGGCCTCATGCTCAGTATTAGCTGAGGGTTTGCACCCACAACACTGATTTTCAGCAAGGGCCTTCTGACTCACGGAGCATGAACACGGAACAAACACTTACTTAGCCATACTTACGCACACAAGCACATATATACATACATGCACACATACATACATATATATACACATACATGTAAATATACACACAAATACTAGAGTAAATAACGGTGAATACATATTTGAAAACAACCTAACGCTTGGCGGTGTGTCTTTGTCTAGTGAGTGGGAGTACCTAGCCGCAGTCTAGGTCCCATTAGTAAGTGTAGTAAGACTAGGTACTAGTACTGCGCGACTATAAAGAGCTCACGTTTGAAAACGTAAAGTTACTCCGTACAGTAAACAATATATCTTTTGTAACAATGTGTGGTATGCTACGTTGAGATGAATTTTCACCAATGGATCCATATTACCTACTCCAGCCAGCTACGGGAGTAAAAAAGGTTGCTAATTAAAACTTCCCTTTTACCCTGGGGCCTTGAGTACACACGACAAAACTTCGAGTTTTATACGGGCGCGGTACGAATTGCACTAAAATGTCATACACCGATTTACTTAGACTTGCTTCCCTAGACTTCAACCGTTTCTTGTATTATTGACATAATACAAGAAAAGTTTGAAGTTTGAATTTCTGTCTGTTGTTGGCAATCTTGCATGTGTGCCTTCTTGATCAATAGGTAATTATCAATTTATATTTTTTTATTAATTCATCAATAGTCAAGCGATGGTAGCCTTAGTGGGTAGAACATTGGACTCGGAAGCGAGAGACTCAGGTTCGATTCCTAGTGCGGGCATGTACCCATGACTTTGTTTTCTAAGTTATGTACATTTGTGAAGTTATAGTATACTACTCGCTAACGGTGAAAGAAAACATCGTGAGGAAACCTGAGTGTCTGAGCTATTCACGTACCTCAGCGCTTGAAATCGCCAATCCGCGGTGGGCACGCGTGGTGATCAAGCCCATACTCTCTCTCTGAGAGAAGGCCTGTGCCCTACAGTTGGATGTAAATAGGCTGCTTATGATGATATTAATTAATTTGTATGAAAGTTTTTAATTTTTAGGGTTCCGTGGTCAACAAGGAACCGCGGTGTGGGATATAGTTGGATTGATCGTTTAAAAATGTAGGTGTACAAAGACTATTTTTCGATTTAAAAATGGTCTTTGTCACCGATTTAAATCGCAAATTTTTGTCCGAGTAGGGCGCAGATTCTGCTAATAGGGATTTCTTTTATGTACGTTATCTTCCGATTCTGAGGTTATTTATTTATTTTTATTTAAGCATTCTCTATCTCTATGTATCCCCTTGCGGTATGTATTTACCGATCTTCGCCCAATAGCTCCCTATACCTTTTCCCCAGTAACGCCTAAAGAAGTCCCTTTATCCGATACTTTATCAAAGTGTCCATTAGCGAACCTGGTGTTCCGGGCTCGCTATGGGAGTCATTCTTTAATTTATTGAAATACGTTAAAACCAGGCTCCGTAATGTTAAATGCGTCTGTTGGGAGTCAAAACCAGCTGTGATGTTGCTGTGTAAAAACACGAAATTCTTTAGAAAAATATCATGAAACAAACTCGAATTATCTTAGTTGCACCATTCATTCCGACCGATGGGGTTTTAAGTTAAGTTACAGAGTTAAAATTTATGAAGTCAGGATTAAGACGAGTAGCGGTTCATGTCTAATCCATTTATCCTATTTAGGAGTACATTACAACAAACTGATTTCCGCTGCTTTACTTGCGTGAATCATAAATAAAGAATTATAATTTATACCACACAGGCTGACCCTAAAACCCAAATCCCAAGGCGTAAATTTTTCGTTATAGTACAACCACGAGTCACGAGATGGCCCTGTTACATTTAATTTATGCTCGGATCTTAATTTTATTTAACTACGCCAATCACGTGTAATGTATGTATGACATGACATCAGTACGCGGGTATCATAGGCTTATATAAATCAGCATAAAAAAATCACAAAAAAGAAAAATGAAAAACTAAAAAAAAACCCGACTGCTGAGCATTAACAACTAAGCAGATGGGGCCTGCTTAGTACCTAGTTAATGCGTTATTTTTAATTTCAGTTTTTTATTTAGATTAGATTAATACTCTTTATTACACACCATACATTATAAAGATACATTAGATTTAAGTATATACAGTCTGTTCATCCTTACTTGTCCAATTTAGTAAACAATATTCTAACCTCAAAATTGACATTTGATGCCGAAACTAGATATTTTCTTGCAAGTTCGTGCACTTTGTTTATAAACATAACAGCGTGTTATCTAAAATGGTGTCCCAGGTTACTTCATTTATGGGAATATTGCAGTTTTCGACTAAAAAGTCATACTTTGGGGGTAGGATCTTGTTTACTAAATTGGACAAGTAAGGATGAATAGACTATAGATTCTGTTATTTTTTATGTGTGTGCTTTTATGGCAATGTAAATAGATGATTTCTTTCTTTCTTTCTTTCTTAATAGTAAACCATGAATTGTAGTGTTCTATTAAACAGGCCCCTGGTTTCCCTTCGTACGCAACCAACCTATTAATCCTTTGTTAACAGCTGTCAGTCGGCCAAATTGCGTATTAAAAAAACAATGACAGTGCCTACCTAGAGTACAGATTGTTAGCGTACGAGAAACAGGGTGTACCTATTGTATATTGATTGAAGATTTTTATTCAGATAAATACATAAGTTGTATTTCTGCCAAACTTTATTTGTAACAATTTGTTGATAAGGTTGAGCTGTACTGTACTTGCACAAAAATACCAAAATGACTATATCACTGAATGTGTTAGTGACGTCGACAGTCAAAATTCAATTAATAGGATATGAATTTCTGTAATTTTTAAAATTCCTGCTACTAAAATGCGCAATAAGTCCCATACAAATCCGTGCGCTCGGAGAACTCGGCCATAATAAAGTATAACGATGTTACGGCTAAGAAATCATGAATGAACACCATTTAATTTGTAGTAGTCCATGCTTATCCCGCATAGACTGCTACAAATTAAATGGTGTTCATTCATAAAGACTGAATAGAATTAAAGCTCTATAGAAAATCTAGAGTATTTATATAAAGATTTCTGTTAAATACTTGCCTTGTGGCTTATGCTTATGATATGAGTTGGTACTGTAGCGGTGGAATCCCGGCCTCACATTCGGGAGGTCGTGAGTTTGAATCCCGGCATGTATGAATGACTTTGTTTTCTAAGTTACATACAATTGTGAAGTTGTAGTAGCAATACCACACGCTAACTGTGAAGAAACACATCGTGAGGAAACCTGTGTGACCAAAGTGTTCACATAACTCAGCGCTTGAAATTATCAATCAGCGGTGGGCACGCGTAGTAATTAAGTCAATACTCTCTCTGATAGAAGGTCTGTGCCTTGCAATGGGACGTATATTGGCTACATAAAAAAACTTGCCCCTCAGCTTATTATGAAACTGAGTAGAACAGTAATAATTTACAGCATAAACTACAATAAACTCACATGTATGCGTATAAATACTATTTATAGCTATAACAGATATAGATAATGAAAAGGCACGTGAATTCGGGTAACCTTCGAATGTACGACAGATATTAAACAAATTTTCAGACAGCAAGCAACGTAACGCAAACGTATCATTACACAACTCGACATTCCGTATAAAAAGGTTTTACAAACCTTAAATCTTACAAAGTAATTCTTTCTTATTAAATAATGTCATTGGGCAACAGAACATTAGTTAACTTTTCTTAACATAAATGCATTAAACCGACAAAGTTCTACTCATATGATTTAAGATATACAGTACACGCATGGCATGGGCAGTGCAGGGGGGGCAAAGCCGCATTTAAAAAAGTATGCTCGCCCGGGACAGTAGGTTAGGATGGCGAGAGAAACGAGCGGAGCTCTATTTGTAACCAATAAGTGCCTCTGACATAACAAAATTAGTTTCTTATAGGTTACTTTCAAAATCGAGTTCAATTGGTATTGCAAAAGGCATTATTTGTTATCTGTCAAATGTTGATATGTAAGTTTGACTTTTAAACATGCAATAAATAATGCATTTTCAAAATGTCTGCATATCAAATAAATCTTCGTATTTAGATGACATTGTTAAAACAATACTCGTAGTTTGTAAAATTAAACATTGACAAATGTTGCTTGTGAAGTGATATTTTTGTAATTAATTGTAGGTGGAACACCATAGACCCCGAGAATTCGTCTTGATTCGAAAAAAATACCTAAAGAACCGAAAGAAAGATGTTTTTGGGGGTAGGTCAGTAACCAGATTGGCGTCCGATGCATACGTCGTCAATGACATTGCTAAAGCCGAAGGAAATCGACTGAAGGAAGTGGCGTGCCTTGGGGGAGGCCTATGTCCAGCGGTGGACGAGTATAGACTGATTGATTGATTGCTAAAGCCACCGGTAGGCTATGTATGTGATTAACCGGAGACTGAAAGGAATGGCGCGAAAGGGAAGGCGCATATGCTTCACCCAGCACTGTGCTTTGAGCGTGGGTTTATTGTAATGATTAATAGATGCATAGACCGTTTCTTCAGTATTCATATTTGAACTGGTTCCAATTTTGGTTCCAAGTTCCAATTAAATTTTCCTGACACCTGCATTACAGATTCTCATCTACCACAGGGTCAGAGTCAAACGAGCATTGTAATTTTAACAGAATTGTATCAACTAAGTACTTCATAATGAAAATACTTAGGTTATTACGTACAATTGTAACTGGGCATATAATTAGCAATAAATAAAAAATATGTACTAGCAATAATATTTTTAATACATATTTTTAAATTTCATAGGTACCAATTTACCAGCTTTAAAATTGTATGAAACCTAAAAATTACTACAATTTCACACGATTTTTCTTGGAAGTAGTTTAAATATCAATATCGAGGAAACTATTTTAAGCTTTTGCGTTATTTCGGTAACACGTTGTATAAAGAGACTCACGTTAGTAAGATCTTTTGTGTGTGATCTTTTCATATACAAAACTGTATAAGCCCCCGGCTTTTCGTACATTAACAATTTGTTAATCTATACGTATTGTTAACATCTGTCAGGTTTATTTTTATTTCCACTTTGTCCTACTGACAGCTGTTAACAGTACAATAAACAGATCGTTAGTATACGAGAAACTGCGGGTAAGGTTTCGTGTTAATTGCGCTTCAAGGAATAGAAACCCACCGGTCCGTTATGACTGCCATTTTATTTCACTAATTTCACGGCTTCGCGGTGGCACGCGATAAATTACTGCAGAGGAAATGAGCTCGGCACTCAGGAAAGAGGAAAAAATGCTAATAAAATTGTACGTTGCCCCGTTAATCTTAACCCCTCGTGACATGACCGTTTTTGTTCAGATTCAAACGCCCAATATAAGCTCAAGCGTCAGTCTAGGTGAATCTGCGAACTCAAACGCGGGCTATGGGCGAACGCGATGTACGAATTTACCGCATTTCGGTTTATTTAAGGCGCTGATAACAGGAAATTGAGCCTTTTTACTCCAGTTTTTAGCAAAATCTGGTTAACGTACTGAAAAAACTTGTTTGCTATTGTTAGGGATATTTCTAAAAATATGTTTGTCTCCAAAACATAAGCCTGGCCCTCCAAAGAGGTAACGTCGCCAGCGTTCTGGGCTCATTACCGCGGGACAGTGACCTGGGGCAGGTGTTTTATTTGTAAATATAGAATTAGTTATTTGTATATTTTTATCATTTATATATTAATTAAGTATCTTATTTTATGTTTGAAATAATTAAACCTTACATAGATACAAGAAAATTAATAATTAAATAAAAATCAAATATACCTAGTATATATACCATATAATATACCAAATAAACATGTTATAATTAAAATGTTGTCCTAGTAATTTTACGTATTAATGTCACTAAGGAAAGGTGCTGGTTTGCTTACTTGTTACAGACCAATTGTCAAAAATTATTGCATTTCATTTCACGTTTTCTGTCCGGTCCGGTCGTTGTGAAATAATATTTACAACCCAACGCGATTTTAACATACGGACACCGAATCCAATTAAAGGGACACATACCTGTGAGGCTTTTGTGCCAAATTCTGTTAAATGCGTACTAACCCCGAGCGGGAGCTACATTGGAAATTTTTGGACGGCGATGTGTTTTCCAAAGTGAAGTTGTTTAGTGACAAATGTTGACGAAAGGTAGCCTCGCAGCCGCACATTTCGGACCTGAAATATTTTTGTCTCTTACTTTAATTAAGCTGAAATTACTTACCTTTTATGCAATAGGGATACCTTAAGATTCTGGTATTATTAGGGTTACTAGCCAAGTTCATAAATTACCTATCCATCCTACTACCCGTCTCACTTTTCCTTCAGCAACTCTCCATCGTCGGTTGTCTGGAAGAAATTGCTATAAGCAATAAGGCTGCCAATTGTACTGCATTTTTGTTAATATTTCATGTTTGTATTTTTCCTAGTACAATAAAAAATATTCTTATCTTATCTTATCTTATCTTATCTTAAGCGTAGTTTGGTTTTAATTTTTAGGCGACCCGCTGGATTGCATCGCAAGGAGTGGTGGTAGCCAAGTGGGTAGAGCATTGGACTCGGAAGTGAGAGACCCAGACTTGATTCTCAGTGCGGGCATCTACCTATGACTTTGTTTTCTAAGTTATTTACATTTGTGAAGTTATAGTAGCAATACCACTCGCTAACTGTCAAGGAAAACATGGTGAGAAAACCTGAGTATCTGAGCTATTCACATACCTCAGCGTTTGAAATCGCCAACCCGCGGTGGGCACGCGTGGTGGGCACACGCGCACTAAGCCCACACTCTCTCTTTGAGAGAAGGCCTGTGCCCTACAGTCGGACGTATATAGGCTGCTTATGATTATGATGACGCCGGATTGCAATGTAATTTTGCATATTGCTAAGAGGACACAAATAGAGACTTGATTCAGCTCAAAATGTGAGAAGTTTCTATAAGAAGGCTTATAAGCCTTTAATTTATTTTATTTTGCCGATAATTTAATTAGTTTCTATAGTACATTGTTGATGGTAAATCGTTGTTCTGCTTTAAATAATAACCATTATTATTAAGAAACACCTTATTTAGGAATTATATTTCGAGATAAAGCTTCTGTTCTGTATTATTTATTAGGTACTCCTTTGACCTAGGTCCTGAAAAATATTTTAATTGTAAGGGAAATCATTAAAATTTTCCCAGGCTTCAGATTCAAGACTCCTATTCAACTAATGAATAGGAAATGAAGCGATAGTGCCGTTCAAAGGAGCATTATTGAGAATACCCCTAAGGATAGTCTTGAAACTTTACGACTCTATTTATAGACATATATTTTTTTAATGCGTCTTCGAGCAACGAACCAATTATTGAGTACTACTGAGCCCTCGGCCCCTTTTCATAGATCTACAATTCATGGTTTACTATGGCAATTCGATAGCCGATTAACTCACAGATTAACAAGTAGGAAGACTAATCATTGTACTAATCGGCTGCGAAATGTACATCGAATTGTCATAATAAACTATGTGTTGTAGTTTTATCAAACGCATCCTTACGTGTCTGGCAATCCATGGACAACAATTAGGAAGCTCCTCAGGCTGATTGGCAAATACTTTCACTGCGGTGTTGAACCTCGGTTGCCAACGATATGCTAAGAAGCTATTATGACTGTATTTTCGAGATGTTCGGTGGAGGGAACGTCCACGTCAAGTTTCAAGATTGTATAAGAAACCAAAAAGCGAAAGGCTTCGTTTTCAGGTCTTCTGTTATTTTATTAAAACTCTACATCGATATATTCAGAACCGCATTCTATATTTTTAAAATTACGAGTATTTTTAAGTTAAACAATATTCTTACCCTACATTATCTGGTTCTCAGGATTATTCTTGATTTATGATTTTTGAATCACAGCACTGATTGTTCAGCATTTCGTTTACCAAAAATATCCATAAGTCCTTCCAAGGCACCCCTGAGAGTAACGTCTTTAAAAAAATCTATTTCATACTTTACGCCGTTTACAAATGCGGCCCTTAATCTCATTAGCAAAGCTAAACTAACATTTTTTAAGCGAGCTTAGCCGGTCTGCTTCGCGCTTTCCATTCGTGATTCTGAATTTTTAGTTTAATTAAACGGAAACAAGAGAATGGTGGGGCTCGCTCGTCACTCGGTTCCAATGGTTGGTTTTTATACGCCTCTGCAATTGCACAAAATATCCCGCTTCGGAGGACTATCGCAAGTTTTCAAAGCGTTTTCGTGCCCAGTCCGACATGTCACTTAAGGTTTTTTTTTGACACTTGGTTTGAAAATTGCAAGCAAAGAAATTACATCAATCGCAGACTGTTGTTATGCTCAAAGGTATATTAAATAAACGGGTCGCCCTTATCACTCGCAATTTGAAATCTCTAAACTATAAACATCTACACGTTGTTTTGGTAACTTTCTGATAAAATTTTCTATTCCATTGGTATATACTTAATTCAAAGTCAAAATGTTTTATTCAAAGTTCCGCAGAAACTGAACATTAGAAGTTAAACAGTCCGTGTCCGGTTGCAGTTGGTGTCCATTTCAAGAAACTTGTAATTATTTTGGTGAAAAAATGGACGTAAAAGCTCAAAAATTTATAGTTTCAAATTCAGTCCTAAAGAGTTTAATTCTAAATTAATTGTAATTAAAGCCAATTCGAAGCATAAGGTCTAGTATGTTTTGAACTGGGTTTAATTCCAGGCATCTTTGTCATCTAAATAATGTTTAATGATATAGCAGCCCCTTTTTGTTCTTCTTCTTCTTCTTTTTCAACAAAGTGCATTTCTGGTTCGAATTAGACACTATTTCATTGTGTGACCAATCCGACGTCAGTTTCGCAACTTTTTTGTCTTTTTGATCGGTTTCTGTTCAGATACCTGTGTATGTTTAATTTTGAATAACTTTCACGAAGAGCACTTTTGACCAATAGTATACCAGTATTATCTTTTTTTTTTACGTAGCCTGGTTTGTGTACCACTGCTGGGCAAAGGCCTCCCCCAACTCAGACCAGATGTTTCATCTCGTACCACCTCAGACCACTCCGGAATGTGTCGGTCGAGGTATGCTCGCCATGTACACTTTTTAATTCTGTAATTTTTTTGTTTTATTCATGTAATTTTATGTGTGCAATAAAGTATAAAGTATGTATTTCGAAAAGTCAATGATAGCAAATGAGATTCCTTTATTATCGATAATTACCTAAACAACATACGATGAGCGAAAGTGAGCGAAAGATTAAAGTTCGTAATTTAATTTTAAAATTTTTCATTATATTCTTACGATTTGCTTTTTTGTTTGTTTGTTTATTGCACTTTATTGCACAAGATTTTTTTTTAACAAAAATAGTGCTGTGGCTAGTATTAATTTGCATAAAAAATAAGTATAAAGAAACAAATATAAGAGTTTTCAGGTTGAGCTGATTTAATTATTCATATCTACTGAATAAACCATTTAAGGTTTTCGTTTATTTCTACAACATGCAGTATAGTAGAAACAAGAAGAGTTACAAAGTATTGGTCTGTGACTCTTTACATATTATTACCGCGCCCTCGTCCCATGTCCCATCTGTGTGTCTCGCGCGTAAGGCAGGACATTTCTGTCCGCGCTCGGCCATTCTTGTCCAGCCGCTGCCGACAATCTTCTTCAGCTCATCGCTACAACGAGCTGGTCCTAACCAGTACTCAAGCGATACCAGTAAAAAAAATCTTTGCACCTACCATAAGTTGATCACACACTTTGATCATGGCCGTTGGGGCGGAAAAGTTCTGACCTGGCGACCGCGGACCGGACGGCGCACCGGGGCAGGCCCCCACCAGATGGTCCGACGACCTGGTTACGGAGTCGCTGGATGCGGGCGACGCAAAACCGGGAAGCTTGGAAAACCATGAGGGAGGCCTATGTCCTGCAGTGGGCGTCAAATGGCCGATGATGACACACAGCGGATCTTTTGTTCCATTCTACTACGAGGGCTCTATCTCGTTTTCGAATATATTAAAATGGATTTTCATTCGGGAGGTCGATTTATAGCTGACTTCCCTTCCGTTTTTTCCAAATCTATTACTGCGCGCTCGAATTATATCAGCAGGTAGGTACAAAATGAAACTTTTTATACAGTAATAGTCCTATCGTGTTTTTTTTTAATATTAAAAGCTGAATTGCGCGGCTGTGCGTTTATGGTTCATATTTAAGTGTGATTAGAGAACGTTGTGGACTGAAAGAGGATTCAGTGACTAGAATTGAGAAAGGAATGTTGCGTTGGTTTGGACATGTGGAGAGGATGAAGGATGAAAGATTGACGAAAAAATATATGGTGGAAGGGCCGGTAAGGGACGGCCCAGGCGGACATACTTCGACCAAATAGGGGATGTATTAGCAAAGGGCAAGATAAAAAGTAGCCGAAACCGGCGTGCGTGCATGCAACAACTAATGAATGTTAAGAAAGCGAAAGTGATCTGTCAGGATCGTAGCAAGTGGCAGTCCCTGGTCTCTGCCTACCCCACTGGGATACAGGCGTGAGTTTATGTTATGTTATGTCATGTCATGTCATGTCATGTCATGTCATGTCATGTCATGTCATGTCATGTTATATTATGTTATGTTATTTAAGGGTAAGTAACTCAATTACTTTTTCGATTGATATTCAATTAATAAGCAATGAACGTTAACTAAAATAATTGCAATATTTTAGGTAGCATACAGAAAGTGTTCAATTTCATACGGGGTGGAAGTAAATAAAGTAAATCATTGTATAAAACAGTGTGAAAAAAATTTAACTGTTTATTTAAAAAAAAGAAATACATTTTTAAAGCTCTGGATCCTTAATCTTAAATATTGCAACGATCGTTATTGCTACCGAATCAAACGCAAACAAACAGAAACATAGGGTATAGATAGAAGTAGAGAACACTTTGCAGGTTGGCAGCCAGACGTTGCTACAGAGACGTTGCTGCAGCATTTCGAGCAGAATCAAAATCTAGGAGCACGTCTAAAATAAACCCCAGTACAAATTGGTCCAGCTAGACACCGGGCAGACAATCACACATCCATTACTCGCCCCTAAGAGGAAAACGGCCGGTAAATCCAGTTCTCGGGTTAGGATGTCGAAGCGTCCTGGTGTCAATTAGCTAACAGGTTGGAGGCACGACAGCGGGTGTCAAGTGTTGGTAATTAACTACAAGAGACGTCCGCGTACACCGCTTTGTTTACGGGTTGGTACGTTTGCTCCAACCACAGGCCGACACGTGCGATGCAGGGCTAGTTTGTAAAGGACTGCGCCGATGTTTGACCACTGATGAACCTGAAAGAATACAATTTGTTTTTGACTTTGTATATAGAAGGACTGAATATTTGCCTCTCACTTATACCATACTAGCAGTGCCCGCGACTACGTTCGCGTGGCAAACAGATTAGCCTATGTCCATACTATATATGAGCGAAAGGCTCCTTTCTTTAATGAATAGTGTTAATGAAGGTCAAGCTCATTTCTTTAATGAACAGTGTTATACTTACTGGGAGAGTGTTCTGAGTAGGCCTTATCTTGGTGCAACTTTTTTGGTTTTGTATGCAAAATATGGGTTCCCGAAAGAGGGTCGATTTCCATTGTTGACTTTTCCAGTATATTAAATTCAGTTGATTCCATAGATCCCTACTAGCAGCAGTATCAATTGGGCTTGTAAAAATAATTTTCCTGTTATTTTGCAATATTTATGTAAATAAAATAAATAAATAAGTATGCGTGAAAGGGTGGTTTTCAAACTAAGTAAGATACGATAATATATTCTTTTATGTACACCAGAGCACATGACATAAAACTTGTAAGCATACAGAGTGTCATGACATGGGCTGCCTTGTATATTTTTTTTCAAAATCTGTGGTTGTGTTTTGCAATTCCGAAATCCCCGAATACATAGTTTGTTTGGCTGCCCCATCTTACATTACCACTTAAAACTTGTAAGTCAGTTAAACAAATCTTAGTTATACGTTTCATTGTCTTCTACGGCTGTGTGTCGTGACTTTTAAATTACACATATTCAGCGTTGTGTGTGTGTGTGTGTGTGTGCGTGCGTGCGTGCGTGCGTGCGTGCGTGCGTGCGTACGTGCGTGCGTGCGTGCGTGCATGCGTGCGTGTGTGCGTGCGTGCGTACGTGCGTGCGTGCGTGCTTGCGTACGTGCGTGTGCGCGTGCCTTTTATGTTTAAATTTTTTAATTCAGACAAAAGTTTTTAGTTGTACTATTTAATCTGTAAAAAATTACAGCTTACTCAAGAAGGAGTATGAAAAAAATTGCGGATAATCGTATCGGCTACGTACAGTTGGTTGGTCGTATCACGATGCATGGCCATAATGGAGCGCGATACAGCTTAATTACACGGTGGAAAACATTACGATATATTTTGCTAATAATGTTATAATTTTGTTCGAACACCAAAATGACGGGATACCTCATAGGAAACATTGCAATAAGAATATAGTAAAAAGAAAACAAGCAAGTTATGCTGAGTTGGGCCCATTTTGGGGACTCAATACTTAAAACTTTCCGATATTTTATTATTATTGTTGGTTTTCGTGTTTTTTATATTTTTCTATCGTTTCCCACATTTCGGCTGATATTGTGTTTTCTGTTGACTGTTGTATTTTGTTGTGTGATTGTATGTTTTTGAGTATTGTGTCGTCAAATACTTTTTTTTAAATTTCTTTCTTTCTTTACATTTTTGTATTTTGTTAAAATTTTGCGCGATTACCAAGCATGTGAATTTTTCGCGAAACTTCATTTTCAACTCGGGAGAAAACCATAAAAGCTTTTAACAAATCGTAAATTAAAACACAGTCATGGTTCATTAGACGAACATTGTAACAAGTTTCCAAAGTGAGGGGGATGGGAGCTATATTTATCAAACAAAGGCAACCGCAGAAAGTAATAACAGTGTTCTCTTGTAAGAAATGTTGTGAAATTTCACTTTCAGCATTATTCGTCCTGGCAATCTGTCTACAACCCTTGATTACGTTTAGAGAATGACAACAATGAGCCGACCTTAAATGGGCCCGGAGTCCCTACTACATTATATTTTTCTTTCTGTTTCTTTCCACCCCATTCTCCCTCGTAATCACAGCGTTCCTATGGCACGTCTGTGGAATTAAAGATAAAACTTGCGGCAATAAAAGGGGAAAGAATAAGAAAAAGATTCCTTGTTTATATTAAAAATTTCTCCTTAACATTTTTGGCAGGGTCTTAAAGATTAGCTGGTATGCAACTGGGTGTGATATTATTTTTTACCGCAATATCTGAGTTGTGATTTTTTTAATGAGTGAAGTTTTTTTTGTAATACATAAGGATAAATTTTGTAAACCTATGGCTAGTTACACTGTCTATACAGGGTGTAACAAAATCCCTATATATATATATTATCCAAAAATGGGGGATTCTAACCGTCAATTTTAAAATATTAGCATTTCCATTTCTAAAGTTAGCACCTGCAGCATTAAAATGTAGGGAAAAACTGATATTATTTTCATAATTTCGAAGTTTTCCCTATAGTAAAAGTTGTTCGTGAACTGAATAATAAACAACTCCCATTTTAGGTATATAGGGTTTTCTTACACCCTGCATCCATAGCTTTGTCGAGTTGTTTGATAAATTGACACGTATCTTATAGAACTACCGACGTACTACAGATAGGCTAGTTGGAGTACCCTCGCAGCCTTGATACGAACAATAGCCCATCCATAAGTACCTACTTAGAGCTATCCTGAGCTTTGTGTAAGTTACAGCTTAGCATATAAATTTCAGATCTAACTAAGTACTAATTATACCAACTGCAGTAAAAATACCGTCTATTAGTTAAATTGATCTATACATACATAAACTCACGCCTGTATCCCAGAGGGGTAGGCAGAGATCAGGGACTGCCACTAGTCACGATCTTGACAGATCACTTTCGCTTCCTCAACATTCATTAATCGTTGCGTGCACGCACACTGGTTTCGGGTACTTTTTATCTTGGCCTATGCTAATACATCCCCTATTTGGTCGAAGTTTGCCCGCCTGAGACGTCCCTTACCGACTCTTCCACCCACATTGACAAGATTTGGAAAACCTGATTTGCAACTTAACTTTACATTCACCTACGTGTATAAGCATAAGCAGCCTATAAACGTCCCACTGTAGGGCACAGGCCTTCTCTCAGGGAGAGAGTATGGGCTTAATCACCACGCGTGCCCACCGCGGATTGGCAATTTCAAGCACTGAGGTATACAAATAGCTCAGATACTCAGGTTTCCTCACGATGTTTTCCTTCACAGTTAGCGAGTGGTATTGCTACTATCACTTCACAAATGTACATAACTTAGAAAACAAAGTCATAGGTACACAACCGCACTGGGAATCGAACCTGGGTCTCCCGCTTCCGAGTCCAATGCTCTACCCAATGGGCTACCACCGCCTAAGTGTATACTGGCCTATAATGCAGATGGAGCAGGCATGAACCGTTACATTGTTCCCAACCCCTTTTTCATTAAGCGCAAGCAAAGAAGCAACCGTAAAAGTTAAGTAAATGTACGAACATTCAATTTCAAAGTCAACAAAGTGTGTCTACATCAATTCATCTGGTCTGTTAAAAACCTCCACGTTTCTACTGGAAAAGCCAACACGAGAGATGTTGTAGAGTAGCCGGGTGTCTGTGTTACCGAGCTACAAGCACCGACCGCCGTTAATCCGTAGCAAAATAGCTCCTACCACGTTTAGCGTGAAGTTCAAATTGAACGGCTTACAATGCAGCTGTGCTGGTAATGTAACAACCCAAGAGCTACTTTAGCTAATTAGGTGCAAGCTGGGGCAGATTGTAGAGCACGATTTGTAATGTTACAAAATATTTTGAGGCTGGGCAACAGGGTTTTGCTATAAGGTTGCTATTAAATTAATTATCATGATAAGCAGCCTATATATACGCCCCACTGTATCGCACAGGCCTTTTCTCATGGAGAGAGTATGGGCTTAATCACCACGCGTGCCCACCGCGGATTGGCGATTTCAAGCGCTGAGGTATGTAATAGCTCAGATACTCAAATTTCCTCACGATGTTTTCCTTCATAGTTAGCGAGTGGTATTGCTATTATAACTTCACAAATTTAGCTGATTAAACAAAGTCATAGGCACATGCCCGCACTGGGAATCGAACCTGGGTCTCTCGTTATTAAATTGCTGCGGGGTAACTTCCCACGATATCTATGTTAGACTATCGGTTTAGGTGATAGTGGATATTCAAATAATGTTTTACTTAAACGTATCTCTACAGAGTGACCTATAAAGTCACGTTTTTTTATCCGCCTTATCTGCTGCGGTCACGAAGTCAATCAAATACTTTTTTTTTCTCCGATAATACATGACTAGGCATTTTAAAATTGGAAAAGACTAAAATCACAAGCCCTGCCCTTGTATCACGTAACTTTCCATTTTATCGGGTCAAGCATTTACACGACTCCAAAATGTCAAAATATGTATATATTTGACTGTTCGGAGTAGGCTAAATCAGGCAACTTCATTCAGTGGATTCCATTACGTGGTCGCATCCCTAGCCCCAGGATTCCTTGGGCTATAGTAACCAGGCAAGGACATCACGGGGAGACAAGGTCAGTGAAATTCAGCGTCACTCTTGTAGTTATTGCACATGAAACTTTAAAGTAAAACCAAGACAATTTTTACGTGCAATGGTGGCTGTAAAGTATAAGTAGTTCAATAGCGGTGGTAGCCTAGTGGGTAGAACATTAGACTCGGAAGCGGGAGACCCAGGTTCGATTCCCAGTGCGGGCATGTACCTATAACTTTGTTTTCTAAGTTATGTACATTTTTGAAGTTATAGTAGCAATACCACTCGCTAACGGTGAAGGAAAACATCGTGAGGAAACCTGAGTGTCTGAGCTATTCATATAGCTCAGCGCTTGAAATCGCCAATCCGCGGTGGGCACGCGTGGTGTTTAAGCCCATACTCTCTCCCTGAGAGAAGACCTGTGGTCTACAGTGGGACGTATATAGGCTGCTTATATAAGTAGTTCAATATTATAGCTTTTTTACTGAACGTAAAAACTTATTCAAATAGAACAACATCGGTCGAGTTCAATCAAGTTTACTCAGCTATTCCATTTTATTACTGTAAATAACAATCTATCATTTATTCATGAAAAGTAAATAGCCACTTAGCGTTCCAGACAGACATTCTATCTCGATTTTTTATGCTTTCCTTCAGTTAGCGAGTTATATTGCTAAGACTACCAACAAGTATTATGCTCATGCCTCAATTTAGGGACGCTCTACTCTAACTGTGTGCACTTTGGAGCTTAATATTTCGCAAACGGATCCTTGAATCAGATTATCCACAATATTTTTAAATGACCAATCCAAAGATAACCCACACTATGAGATAAAAAACCGACTCAGTGCGAGTCGGACGCGCGCACGGAGGGTTCCGTACCATTATCTATACAACATTAGACACAAAGATCGAGAAAAAACGGCAAAAATCACGTTTGTTGTATGGGAGCCCTTTAAATATTTATTTTATTTTAATTTCATCATCATCATCATTCAGCCACAAGAAGTCCACTGCTGAACATAGGCCTCCTCCATGGATTTCCAAGAAGACCGATTGGAAGCGGCTTGCATCCAGCGTCTTCCTGCCACTTGGATGAGGTCATCTGTCCATCTTAATTTAATTATTTATTTTTGAATCGAATATAGAACTAAATATTCTGTGAATATTTCAAGCGTCTACCTATTGGCGTAATTAATATCGAGCAAAAAATTATTATTTTAATGCAATGAAATGCGTATAGACAAGTAATTTTTGCATTCTTAATGATTGTCATTGATCTCATATGACGATCTTTACCCCCAAATATCTCGGAAATGTGACACTATAAAAGAATGTACTGTAGAAGAATGTACATAAATAAGAGTCTGAAGTAACCAAAATGTGTAGCGAAAGATTACAAGAATATAGGTACTTATAATTACATATTACATAGCGTATAATATACTTAATTAAATAATAATATACTTACATGAATACTTACAAAATAAATACATGATGAAATACATATAAGCAACAGTGTACACTTTAAACAGTGAGGTAGTGAGATTTCACCAATGCCTTAAAACAGTACAAGAACTTCGCTTTTCTAACCTCTATGGGCAGGGCAGGTTATTCCATAAATGGACTGCCTGAACGGTGAAGGCGGTGCCATAGAATTTGGTACTATGGGATGGAGTTTTAAGGAGAAGGTTTTGGAATGAACGAAGAGTCAGGCTATGGGAAGAATGGAGAAACTTAAAACGCTCTTTGCGATAAGATGGGGTAGCTGGGTTGAACAGAATGTAATAGAGGAGAGAAAAAATATATTGTGTATTCCGGCGGAGTCGAATGGGGAGCCACTTGAGTTTAGTTCGACATTCAGAAATATGGTCATATTTGCGTAGACCAAATATGAACCGGACGCAGAAATTTTGGAGACGCTCAAGCTTATTTAGTTGCTCCTCAGTGAGGTCCAGGTAACAGATGTCAGCGTAGTCGAGAATCTGCTGAGAACCTGCTGATGCAAACATCTTCCGACCAACTGAGGAACCCAGGATAGGGTACTGTCAAACAAGATCCCTAGATTTTGGAGTTTATTGAGACATCTATAGTTTTTTTTTTATCATTCATTACAATTTTAAAGTAATTCATAATGTTCGAATGGTTTTGTTTTCAAATGCTTTTACTTTCAGTAGGTACTTGCTTCAATGTCTTGCTTTAAAATTGTAATTATTTTCATTAACTAACGTCCTTTATGGTAGTTATAAATTCTAATTGCGGTTATTGATAAGCTAACATTTTCCTAATAATTTTATCTATGTTTTTTATTTTTTTTTTTTTTTGTATATATTATATTTTTTGCGATCAGACCCGTTTAATATATCACTATGAACTACGAATAAAAAAACCATATAATTATTTCACCCAACAAAATTCACACTCAAAAAAGGCCCCATTCTTCTCGATTAGACTTCAATGAAAGTAGGATATATAGACGTCTTACAGAGAGCATGTCACAAAGGGCATACAGAGATGTCGTAGGGAATATATAAGGTTTGAAGAACATAGTTTTTAGTAAGGCACGTTGTGCTCTTTCCAGTTCCATAAATTTGGTCTTGGAAGCCCCACCCCAAACCGGAATGCAATAGGTTAATATTGATTGTACTAATGCTGTATATATTTTACATATCAGTTCTTTATTTGCTACATGGCGCAAGACCTTAAAAACCCAAATCATCTTTCTAATCCTAGTGGCCAAGAGATCTATATGTGCGTGCCACGATAACCTTTGGTCCATCATGACTCCTAAATATTTGACAGTAGGTACCCGATTTATTGTGGGGCAATCGCAGTTATTGGAAAGAAGGATCTCGCAATTATGAATCTTTAAGCCGAGGCTACTATCTGGCTGCCCACGGTTATTGATCGAGAAACAAATGTAATGAGTCTTGCTGGTATTTAGGGTTAGTAGGTTAGTTTTAAGCCATTTAGCAACCTCGGCTAGTCCTCAGCCTTATCATGAACATGTCGCCAATTTGAACCTGAAAATACTATGGCTGTGTCGTCTGCATATGAGAAGATGTGACCATTACAGAGCTTGAGACTACCCAAACCTGAGGAACGCCAAAAGTTATGTCATCGTAGTCATTGCGCTCAGTCCCTATTTTAACACTCTGTTTCCGATCACACATGTAGTCGTGGAATAGTTTCAGAGGGATGCCCCTAATTCCAACAAGTTCAAGTTTCCTGGTCATAGTGAGAACAGCCACGATTATCGAAGGCCTTTTTGAGGTCCAGAAATACAGTGAGGCACTTCCTTCTAGCATCCAAATTCTCAACTATTACAGAGCTCAGTGCTGCGACAGCGTCCTCTGTGGATTTACCCGGTCTGAACCCAAACTGTGAACTAGATAGGATATCAAATTCTTCTAAATATTTTACTAATCTATTATTTAGTATTTTTTCTTCAATTTTTGAGATAGCTGACAACACCGATATCGGTTTTATACAAAAACTTCAAACCATTGACTTCATTTATGTATAACCCGTTGAAATATCTAAGTGCCTCACAAGATGGCGGTCTGACGGTGGCAGGTGCATATATATTTTGTCGGGTAATACTGAACTCGCTCCAATTGGAAACACAATTAACTAGCGACGCCCGCCTTTCCACAATTGAAAGTGAAGTAATTTTTTAGCGCTAGTTAGATATCTATCTATGTCTTTAACTATCACAGACTATATCGCGAGTCATTAAAAAGACTGTTCACGACGGTAATCAGAAAACTATATTACCTACCTAGTGTAAATTGAGCCTTATTTGCAACATTTGCCTCCACTCCACTGTTCCAACAAATACTCGTAGTCTCCTGTTTGCCTGTTTGCACAGTCTAAAGCGTTTTCCTAGTTTAAATTGTTAATAAAGTTTTATCAAAATCAGTGTACGTTGCTTGTTTGAGAGAAATATAAACAATCCTTTCCGGTGCTAGTAAAAGTAGACATAGTTAGACATGAGATTTCCGCACTTAGCCTCATAGATGGGCCATTGTACGTAGCAAACGCTGAGGTATATGCCTCAGACACTCGGGTTTCCTCACAATAATTTCCTTCACACTTAGCGAGTAGTATAAATATACTGCATTACGTATTTCATAAAAATACTTACTTTAGAAAACAAAGTCACTGGTACATGCCTGGATTTGAACCCACGACCTCTCGACCTAAGGCCAGCGTTATTCCTGCTCCAAAAGTACCGCTCTAAGCGTCCTATGAATTGTCCTCAACACTTGCCCATTAGCTCAGTTGGGCGAGCGCTGGCACGGTTAGCCAGAGGTCGCGGGTTCAAGTCCCGGCATGGGTGGAATTTTTAGCCTCTAAATAGGTTTTTAAAATTGTCCTCAGCACGGGTTACTGCAAAAAAAATAATATAAATTAAACCATTTTCAACAATCAAACGTTCTCAGCAATTTTTTACTCGACTGCAGCGGAGCCCAAAAGTAGGGTAATGTGTTTAGCTCGTATGTATATTAAATGTATGTATGTAAGTATGTCCGATTCTATGTTCCCTCATAACTCCTTAACCAATGGTCAGATTTTGACAAATGAGGTCTCAATTGATTCGTCACCCTGTCGGAGTATCATAGGCATTAATAAAAAAGGCATAAAATAGGCATTAATGACACAGAAAAGTCACATAAAATAAAATTCGCTATTAAGCTACGTTAAAGTACCACATTGAGTCACTAGATGGTGTTGCTACATTTTAATTTATTCTATTCAGATCCTTAGAATAATTAAATGTAGAATAAGTAACGTTATATCAGTAACTAGTAGGCGCTGTTATATTTAATTTATTATACTCGGATCTTAGATCTTCGGCCAATCACGTGTGATGTATGTAAAACATCAGTACGCGGGTGTCATAGGCTATATATAAATCAGCATTAAAATATCACTAAAGAGACAAAAATAAAAAACTGAAGTAAAAAATAACCAACAACCCGACTGCTGAACATTAACTAATAAGCAGACGGGACGAGACCCAAATTCAGCAAAGTCCTTAGGTTGGTCTCGCCTGCTTAGTAGTTAATGCTCAGCAGTCGGGTTGTTGGTTATTTTTATTTCACTTTTTTATTAATTTTTATACAATTGTATGGGAAATTAAAAGGAAACAAAAATTTACCGTTTTCTAGCAAAACATGGTCTATCTGTGTGCCAAATTCCATTTAAATCAGGCCAAAATACAGGATTATTTTTAATAGAATCAAATGGTTACGAAAATATGGGGACAACGTTTAACTTTTATCTTAAGTTAACATAAACTCACGCCTGGATCCCGGAGGGGTAGGCAGATACCAGGGTCTGCTATTTGCTACGATACTGACAGACCTTTTTCGCTTAGATATATTTCGTCTCACGCCGGATCTCACGAGGGGGCGGAACCCGCATTATCTAAACTGACATACAAACATACATAAACTCACGCCTGTATCCCAGACGGGTAGACAGAGACCAGGGACTGCCACTTGTCACGATCCTGACAGATCACTTTCGCTTCCTCAGCATTCATTAGTCGTTGCATGCAAGCACGCCGGTTTCAGGTACTTTACATACTTTACATTCATTTTACATTCATTAGTCGTTGCATGCACTCACGCCGGTTTCGGGTACTTTTTAGAATTAAATGAAGTAATTGAACAACTAATTAAACGGCTCCATGCCCACTAGCGCCAATGGAAAAAAATAACATATCTTATCATATCACGCCGGTTTTGGATACTTTTTATCTTGCCCTTTGCTGATACATCCCCTATCTGCTCGAAGTATGTCCGCCCGGGACGTAACTTACCGGCCCTTCCACCCACATTCGCTCGATATATTTGTTTCGTCAATCTTTCTTCCGTTATCCTCTCCACCTGTCCAAATCAACGCAACATTCCTTTCTCAATTCTAGTCACTATATCCTTTCAGTCCACAACGTTCTCTAATCAAACTATAGCGTATCTTGTCATTCAAAGTAACACCAGATATACTTCAGATATCTAAGCTCATACATTAAACTAATTGTAATCGTATGTCACAAACATGCTGTTATCGGACCATCAAACAAGACTCAGTGCAGTATGCTGTGTCTGTGAGAACAGTGTTATGTGAGTTTATAAGTGAATAATTTTAAGATATTGCTGTCAGGATTAAATAATACTCATTCAATTTGGCATTGTTCAGTCAAAGTAAGTAACCACGAAATTATTATATTAAAATAATTAATCAAATATACAAAAATCTCGTGTCATAGTATTTGTTATCGAACTACTCGGAAATGGCTTCATCGATTCTTATGATTTTTGTGTGTGTTTGGTAGGTCTGAGAATACTCGTCGGTCGTAGGCTAATTAATATGGCTAAACAACGTTTGCCGAGTTAGCTAGTTATATATAAACATAAACATAAAAAAAGATTATTCTGGTTAACATTGCATAGGGTATCTTAGTTTGGGACCAGAATAAAAGATTGTGCTGTGTGGAAGTTATTGCTTTTTAATTTTACTTTTTTTCTCTGTTATAATAATATATATAATCAGCCTAAATGCGTCCCACTGTAGGGCACAGGCCTTCTCTCAAGGAGAGAGTCTTTCTCTGTTACGCAAAAATTATAAATGTCAACGTCAGAAATTACTTTCGTATCGCAAGTTTGATTGTTTTATTCAATTATTTGAGCTCCCTCGTGTCTTTATGACTGTTATCTCAGAACTACTGTAATTAAAATGTTTGCTTAACTTTCTTAGCGTTGTTACAGATGCTGCTGTTGCAAACATTGCTACTAATTACTGTTGGTTCAACGATACCGATATGTGAATCAGCAAAAATACTCTATGTAATGCCGTTCACTGCGCCCTCCCATTATATATCGCAAAAAGATTTGGCTCTTGAATTGGCCAGGCGAGGACACGATGTTCATGTGATAACGGCTTTCAAGGAAGACGATCATCCCCCGACGTACCATCAGGTTATGGTAGACAAAAAAACTGTGTGGGAAGCTTTGTGTAAGTAGAGATTGCCGAGTCAAGTGTGTCGGACGGTCAGACGGACGGACAATGGTTTTTGCTTTTGAGGTACGGAACCGTAAAAAATATCTTTTTTTGCAGATCCGTTTTTTGCAAAAGTGTCAGACCAATCTCTCAATCATATTAATTGTGATTTTTAGGACCCACAACCGAGAACCTAGGATTACGGACCTGGGACTAAAAAGCCTTCATGCCAAAAACGACCGTTTTTAGCGTAAATGATATCTAGTGGCAGTCCCTGGTCTCTGCCTACCCCTCTGGGATACAGGCGTGAGTTTATGTTATGTTATGTTATGATATCTAGTCCTGGGTATTTTCCGTTAGGTTCACGGTCATGGGTTCCAAAAATCACTTCTAACCTGATTGTCAGTATCACGTTAAAAGAGATATTTCCTTCTAATACAATCTGACCCGTTTCGAAAAACGATCTGTAAAAAAGATATTATGTTTTTCCATTGGTGGCGCCAATGTATGGCTTTATAACGTCCCAAGAAAAATAAAATGGTGGACGTTAGCTATCACAATTTTAGTAGAAAACCATTGAAAATATATTTTTTCATACCTACCTTGCATACATTATATATATAGATTGGTAGGCAGAGACCAGCGACTGCCACTTGCCACGGTCCTGATAGATCTCCTTCGCTTCATAAACATTTATCATTTTTTTATTATAAATTTTTATTTACAATCTCTTTCTTCATTTTCAGTCGACGAGAAACCAAACGTCTTCTCGACATTAGACATGTCGTTTGCAGCCTTCCAAGACATGCTTTACAGTTCAGGATACTTCATAACAGAGACAGTATTTAACTCATCCCACGTGCAAAGTTTTCTTAAGGAGGAACACACATTTGATTTAGTCATAAATGAGCTGTTCTTCCAAGAATCGCTCTACATGTTTGCTCATAAGTATCGAGCGCCATTAGTTTTGGTTACAACTTTCGGGAATTCCATGAAGGGAAATTATTACACGAGGAATCCACTTCAACTAGCTACTGTCTACCACGAATACGGAAGCTCGCCGGATCCAACGAATTTTATCGGCAGACTCAGAAATTTGTATTACAGCCTATACGATTTGCTTTTCGTGAAGTTTGTCTACCTACCCCGGATGGAGGAGTACGTTCGGACGTATTTCAAAAGCCTGCCACAGCCCGTTCCAAGTTTAGAAGAGTTGGCAGCGAACGCATCGCTTGTTCTTATGAATTCTCACTTTAGCATAGATACGCCCACGGCGTACTTGCCAAATGTCATCGAAGTGGCCGGCCTGAACCACAAAAAGTCCAACAAACCTCTGCCAAAGGTAATTGACTTTTATTAGGTACTATAAATGGTACTTTACTTATACTAGTATATTAGAGAGCAATAAATAATGGTCACTGACATCCTCAACATCTAAGCAATGTAAAATGGTCACTTCATAAAATAAACAACTCAGTAAAGATTATAAGTGACATGTTATAATGAAAGGTCTTTATTTTGCTCTTTATTTTATTAAGATAGTAACTTTCCTTGTTGAGAATGGACGATATCGTGAAGACCCTTTGGAGTCTATCTGGACCCGCTCTAGAATGTAGTTAATGATTAACCCACGGCTATATTAAAGATTAGCTCAGGGCATAAATTCATTGTTGTCGGTAATTGTTTTAAGGGCTGAATAAGAAACACACAACCACCGAAATAATAACTTCTTTTTTTAGGACCTACAAGACATTCTCGACAATGCAAAACATGGCGTCGTATTCTTAAGTTTTGGGTCCAACGTTCAATCTAACGAGCTGAGCGAAGATAGACTGACCGCTATCTTCAAAGTGTTTGGGGAACTAAAACAGACGGTGCTTATGAAATGGGATGACCTTCATCAGCCCCACTTGCCACAAAATGTGGTAATGAGGAAATGGTTTCCGCAAAAAGATGTTATAGGTAAAAAAACTCTTTTTTTTAATAATTAAATCTAATAATATCATTAAGACAAAGTCTGAGTGGTGACTTTGCATATCTAGTGCAGTTAGGCGTTGCCACTAGAGGCTATATTCATAAATATTGTAACATAAACAGAAATTAAATAACTAAATAAGTGAACGAACGAGCAAAAGAACGAATTAATTAAACAAATAAATTAGCAAATGTCAAAGGACCAAGGAATCGGGGCTAGTAAATTCTGAGGCGTTAAACCGTATAAAATACTAAAATTATTACAAATTGTACAGAAATAAACTTATATAAGCAGCCTACATACGTCACACTGAAGGGCACAGGGCTTAATCACCGCGCGTGCTAACCGCGGATTGGCAATTTCAAGCGCTGAGGTATGTGAATAGCTCAGACACTCAGGCTCCCTTCAGCATTAGCGAGTGGTATTAATATTATAACTTCACAAATGTACATAACATAGAAAACAAAGTCATAGGTACATGCCCGCAATAGGTACATGCCCGCACTAGGAATCGAACCTGGGTTTCTCGCTTCCGAGTCCAATGTTGTACCCACTAGGCTACCACCGCTCTATCACATAAATAAACTTACGTAAAAGAATCACAGTTGTTACACTGCAATCTTCTAGAGCTTATTGAATTTTTATACAGGCTTTACGGTTTCTGTCCAAGCTAGAGATTTACTGAACTACTATACATTTTGTCTTTATTACAGAACACCCAAACATTAAAGTATTCATAGGTCACGGTGGACTACTAGGCCTCCAAGAGGCTGTAGCTGCTGGTGTTCCTATTCTTGGCATTCCAGTCTTCGGCGATCAGTACGTGAACATAGTGCAAACGGTACAAAACGGCTATGGCGAACTATTAGAGTACAAAGATATCAATGAAGAAAACCTCAGAACTGTTCTCAACAAAATGCTAACCGATGAAAGGTACTCGAAGAAAGCCAAAGAAGTTTCGATTAGGTTTAAAGATAGACCGATGAATGGGATAGACACGGCTGTTTGGTGGATAGAGTACGTCATACGACACAAAGGCGCAGGTTTTATGAAAAATCCGGCGTTGAAATTGCACCTCTTGGAATATCTAATGGTGGATGTTTATTTGTTTTTAATGGTGGTTACTGCTGTGGTATTGTGGTTAGTTTTCAAGTTGGCGCCTATTGTTAATATATTTTTAAATGCTAAACTGAAGAAAAAGCAGAAAAAACATTAACATGCTCTATGATATTCTGTTCTATTAATAAATAAGGCCTTACGAATATTTTACATGAAAATAAATCACAATAATGCCCTAATGTAGCAAATATCCTCTTTCGTAAATTTCGTGTATTAATCACTATTTTATTCTAATTATATAGTTAATTTTATTATATACTAGCTGTGCCCGCGACTCCGTTCGCGTACATTTCGATTTTTACGAAGCAGCATTTGTATGGGGGCCACGTCTTATCATAACTGGAGCTAGAATTTAAATAGCCTATCCTGTGTCCTAGATGTCTATATGTTTTTATACCAAATTTCATCAAATTCGGATAATTGGTTTAAGAGTTATGGAGGAACATACATACATACACACATACAGAAAAAAATTCTAAAAATCGTGAAATTAGTTTCAGTATCATATATTGAGCCTATAAACACAATATCTCTGAAAACAAACTAACTTACTCCATGACCGACCCTTACAGATTTATTATTAGTAAATAGATAGATATAGATATAGAAGATAGGAGTTTTACTTGTTTTAGTCATTTAGTCTAAAGATATATTAGCCGCAGTTACTCAGCATTAACGGCCAGCTTCCAGCGGGTCCTAATTTCAACATCTCTTAACCCAGAGACAACTTCATCCCCAAACATGTAGCCCATAATAGTATTAAAAACTCATTACAAATTGCGGACAACTGGCAGTCTTCATTTGAACCGGCCCGCGCGGTGCCAACTCGCGGCTCATAATTTTAAATCCATATTCTCAACCAACTTTGGTAATTAACTACGGCTTAGTGATGTTGGCCCTGCAAGCTGGCAGGTTGGAGGGTGCAGAGTAGGTATATCGACGTAGAGATATGAAAAACGGAATAAAGATAGACACAGTCATACTGATTATTATTGTTATTTCGTTTATTGAATATGAGCCTCTAAATATTAATTTTATTCTGTTTTTAGTATTTTTTGTTATAGCGGCAACAGAAATACATCATTTGTGAAAATTTCAACTGCCTAGCTATCACGGTTCATGAGATACAGCCTGGTGATAGATAGACAGACAGAAAGACGGATAGATGGACAGTAAAGTCTTAGTAATAGGCACCCTTTGGGTACCGAACCCTAAAAATAACCAATCTGTTAACTTGTGAAGTCAATATTAATCCCCCCACCGCCAACCCGCCTGCCAAGCGTGGCGATTATGGCAAAACCGCTCCTGGTTAGGAAAACCATGAGGGAGGTCTATGTCCTGCAGTGGGCGTCAAATGGCTGATGATGGATCCAAATTAAGTTTCCGGTGTCTTATATAATTTTCAACCATGTAAATATGTGTGTATACTATGTAGAAACTGTTTATTTCATTTACACATTATTTTCCGGTGCTAATTCCCAAGGCTCTATCGCGTGTTTGCTAAAAATATAGTTCTTGATGTTAATTAGTTGTTAGCGTGTGAAGGAAAATTTTGAGCCAGGATTTAATTTTAACTGCACTCCTTAAAATGACGTGAGACTGACATTTCACGTAATTGCACGCTGTTACTGTATGTATGTTATATCCACTACTGTGGTTGCTAAGTTATTAGCATTACGAAGGTGGGTGTAGTCAAACTAACAAAATCACCCTGTTTTACCGAGAAGGGGAGTTTTAATAATTGTCATTACGGAGAACTTTTCTCATGAAGACAATTTTGAAATCACAAAAAAATATCAGTTCCTCCATGCATGCTGCGCGGGTGGTAAAACGACGCTAGGCATGAGTTTTAAACGTCAAAAGTCGCGACTTTCCATCACATCAACTGTAATTTTGAAATTTTAGCACCACAAAACGCGTGACCCATGCATATATCTTATGCCGGATACAGAGCAACTCGACTTGACTGCCGCGTTGGCTTAGCAGTATCACGTCTGATTACCATGCCGTGGGTTCGATTTCCACTGGGGGCCGCCGTACGTTTGTTTGTACACATGGCCTCAGTCTGGGTTTATTTACATGTTTATGATGTCCTTGCCTGGTTACCATAGCACAGGGTATCCTATTTTGGGACCCGAACGAGTGATTGTGTTGTGTGGAAGTTACTATTATTAAGTTATTAACTGAATGAATGCGAACGATTGAAAGCGAACGTATTAATGTCGATGCCACGATAAAAGCGAGTGAGCACAAAATAGTAGTTTATGTGACTGTCACATAATGAGGGTTATTAACACACGAGCGAGATTTTAAAAAACAAGCCTTGGCGAGTTTTTTTATAGCATTGGCGAGTGTTTTAATACCAAGCTATGTGCAGTCTCATACACTACTTTATCTACACTCATGTCTTAATCTTCAAAGTAAGGAATCAAAGAAAAACACGTTTGACAAGCTTTGTACTATACATAAATCTACGGTTATTAACTAAACTCATATCGAAATGAAACAAAATTTTCAATTATAAATTTATTATAGAGTCAACTTTTGACATTAAAAAAAAAACTTAAGTTTTGTTCCGTGATCACAGCAACACTTTAAAAAAAATAACTGTAACATAAAGTGAAAAATCTGACCTGTAATGTAACTTTATATTACACTTTTTTTTTATTTTCTTTAAAGTTATGTATTGTTTAAAGGCTGTCAATATGTGTTTACCTTTGAATTCTTAATTTGAAGATTATGATATGAGTGTAGATAAAGAAATTCTCAGATTCGAAAAATAAATATACCTATTCTATTACTCCAGACGTGTTCAGTAATGATCGGCGGAGCTAATCGTTCGAATTCGTTCCCATTAGTTCACATCCATCTGTATGCAGCATAAGGTGGCAACTTTAGTATCAGATGATCTTTTTCGCAATTTTGATGAAGTACCTATATAGTGGAAGTTGAGCATAATGAATGTAAAATACGAAAGTTGTCCAACAGTGAACCGTCCCCTTCATTCACTGGAAAGTGCAGTGAAAATTTGATTTAATGATTTAAAAGATTAAAATAGGTACACACATTAATTTCTCGTACAAATCAACCGTGTCAAGTTTGAAGATTGTGTGAAAAAAATTGAATTTGTTTATCATAAAAAATCGTACATTGCGGCGGACTAAATGCCAGCATTTTCTACCAGTCAACTGCAGAAGGTAAAGGAAAGAGTTGGTAGGAGTGCAAAAAAAAAAATTAAGACTTACACAACATCACAGAACAAAAAAAAAGAGATTAATAATATAGACTTATACATATGTAGAGTATTAGTAGATTGTTTACCTAGGAAGCAAAGTACTCGTATTTTTAAGGCGAGAGTGTTTCTTTGAATCCTGACTCTTTTTATCACCGCTATGAAAAAATAAGTAAGTGCAACTTATGAATAGGAATAGAATAGAATAGAACGTTCGTACCGCATTTTTAGCGCCCGATACAATGTTCTCTGGAGTTAATAGAATACTTTAATTCTCACTACTTGAAGACACACTCATTTTTCTGTAAAAACTTAGTAAAATCGGAATTGGAATACTTACGTAAACAATTACGAAGAAAAGCGAAGCGTAGTGATTACATATCTACTCTTTGAAGCGGAGGAATCCATTTCACGCGTCTTTTATTTTTTCACAATGTTTTTTTTTAATTTGGCTTGCGCGCGGTTTTTTTATCATACAGCCAGTTACTTATTCATACAATGTTTGTGATTGATCTCTTTGGTGATTTATCCTTTTACTAGAAATATCTACATTTCAAATTCAAATCATCTCTAGGGATCAAAGACCTATTTTAGACTCTGTTTAAGAGGACTAAACTACATTTTTTGAATAGATATGATACAAATAAATTTTGCATCATTGAAATTGGAAGTGGCTTAAATATCGATACTGAAAAAAAAAGTTTCGGGGTAATATATAATATTATATATTCACTGCAACTACATGCTTTCTCTCAGAGAGAGAAAGGGATATAAACAGTAATTAATAATTTAAAACCTGCTTTTAAAAAGCATAAAACCATTGCTATCGACAAGTTTATTCTAATTCGTGTTACTCATAGAGTTGAGAATCTCCAAATTAAAGGTTCTCAGCTACGCTAAATTAAATCAACAGAGGCTTAGGCATAATTTACGCTATCGAAATAGTCAAAGCGCCGCAATTTCGGCGTCAATATAACGTGCACCGATGTGATTGCTAATCAATTAGAGATTATCGCTTGGAACAGTTATCTATCCAGCGATTAATGTGATGTTTCATTTGGCAATTTCAGGCAGAGTATCGACCGCAAAATTATGTGTTCCACGAATGACAATCACCTTTGTGGTAAACTGATAGCTCGGGACTGACAACACTACTGACTTCAGTGAATAAATTGTACCTACTGTTCATCTTAATGTTATAGATTTTTCAGAAATTGCAGTATTAAGCGCTATTTACGTCGTCAAAGAGTTTCCAATGAAAATATATTTGTTTTTTTTTTATGTAGCCTATATACGTCCCACTGCAGGGCACAGGCCTCTCAGAGAGAGAGTAAGGGCTTAATTACTACGTGTGCCCACCGCGGATTAGCAATTTCAAGCACTGAGGTATGTGAACACCTCAGATACTGAGGTGGTGTTGCTACTACAACTTCACAAATTTACGTAACTTCGAAAACAAAGTCATTGGTGCCTACATGCCGGGATTCGAACTCAAGACCTCCCATTCGGGAGGCCTGCGTTCTACCACTGCACTACCACGGTATATGTTTGCTTTTAAATAGATATATACTTTATGTGATTGTGAATACTTGTCTTTGCGCATTCTATTGGCCATCAAAACGTCGGCGCCATTTCCATACAATCTTGTCTACGAACACCTTAATAAAGCATCGTAAAACCTTCATGTAACAAACTAACGCTGAAAAGGCTTTGTTCGGCACAAAAGGAAGAGAAATAGCTTCAACAAATACCTGTCTATATTACACGCCTCGGATCGAAGCTAATTTGTTGAAACAACAGTACAAAAGATAACGAGCGGTACAGGAAGATCGGATCGCTGAACTGAAAGTAATTGATAATATAATTTAACAAGAAGGGATAATATCTCGCAGTCGCCTTGTCGCAATCGGGGGTGACGGGAACAAATATCGGTAGATACGTCTCCTAATCTAGCGCTATTGATCTCATAACAGTAGCATCGGATACCTTTTCCGTCATTATAATGTGGGACAATAAGTAACATTTTCCAGGCGGGACCGCGCTTAGTCAAAGTCGAGCAGACTAATTAGGTTGAAACCGCTAGCATAAATTTTTCATTTCGTTTGTTATTACAACGATTTGAACCTTAATAACAATTCAATTGTAATTTACAGAAAATATGTGTTAGAATAAAAACTCAACACAAAACACAACAAAAAAAAGAAGTTAATATATTAAAAATGTTTGTTTCCTGTGCCATTAAGTCCAATAAAAAAACATATAGAAAGAAAAATGTTCGCCGAATTTGTTTATCAAGGCTATTGGTCAATCAATTAGAAAAATACTATTTTATTCCACAAAAAATATTGTAAGGGATAGGATCCACTTTGTTATATATCCGTCAGTCTGTCAAGACAGTCTGCAATTTTTTTTTGTAGCGTTGTAGAATGTTTGAATTTTTTTTTGTGATTCATTGGGTGTGAATCTTACTCGCATTTCTTTTTTATTAAGCGTCAGTGATGGACATATCACTAAATATAGACGTCTTTTCTACTAATTACTGAGCTCAAACACGTTAGCAAATAGGTAAACAAATCTAACCATCTAAATGCAATACTCCATGAAATCATTTGGCTTTTAATTACATCCGGCTAAGCTTTGAAGCTACCCGTAACATGTGCAGGTTCGATTGAATTCACGTAAATCCATTGTTTACCATTTGGCATCAGCGCTCCCCTATTTCAATAATGTCTGCGTAATGCTTTACATAGCTTCACTTCTATCTAGGTATTCTATTAATTAATTAATTAATCGAGTCATGTTAATTTGATGAAATGTGTCTTAAAAAAAATGATTAAATCGTTTTTTCTTATAAGTACATAATAGAATTTAGTCGCAAGTTAAACGTCATTTGAAGAAATTAACCCCCGGTTTCTCGTACACTAACAAGCAGCCAATCTACTGTTAACAGCTGTCAGTGGTTTTTTTTGTATGCACTTTGGTCAATTGACAGCTGTTAACAGTAGATTAACAGCGTGTTAGTGTACGAGAATCAGGGGGTTAGTCTACCACAAAGAGCATTGTTACTTTTAGATAATGCACGCGGACATCCAGACGCTGAGGATTTGACTACAGAAGATGGCAACTTTTCCGTACTGTACATGCCACCAAACTGCACACCCTTGATTCAGCCGATGGATCAAATCATAATTCAAAGTGTCAAGATTAATTACAAGAAGAAACTTCTAATTCAAGTTTTCGCACAGCAAGAAGATGATTAAAGCTTAACACTACATGATGTTATTAAAAAAATCACAATTAAAGACGTAATTTTTTCAGTAGCTCAATTTTGGGTTCACGTGTCGTTGTCTCTCATCAAAAAATCTTGGAAGCCTTTGTGGCCTTGTAACGGACCTGCCTGTGTAGCATACTCTTAACATATAATTAAGACTGAAAGGTGGGGAATATTTAAGCAATAACGAGTTAGTTAAATAAATTGAACTTATATCCAAAGAATAACAAGCGGTCGGAGCCGGCACCGAAAATCTTTTTCTACCCGCTCGTAGATGCGGGTATTCGCGCAGAAGTTACTTTTTTCCCGGACAGAGCGGCGCCAATAAAAGATCACGCCACCCGACTAAAACCAATAAGGATGATACTTATTTATGAACCCGTACTATTGTTTCACGTGTCAGGTCGACTGGTGAAATCTGAGTGAAATCGTATAAAAAGGCCGAGGGCCAAACGCGCGGGGCGATTCCAGACTAGAGAATTGAACAGTAAATACATCCGTTACGTTCGTAGGGAAATTCGCCATTTTCAGCGAATTTATTAGCATTAGGGAGTTTCGTTTGCATTTAAATTCGAAAATAGGAGAGTGGCTTTGGATTTGTTACCTAACATCATCTGTGGGCATCGCGTCCCAGACTATCAGCTCTGGTGTGAAGTTTCAGGTTTAGAGTTGCTCTCGAAGCTAGGGAGTTGATTTGAAAGTAAAAGTGTTAAGGTTAAAAACGGTCTTCGGTTCCTGAATCTTTCGTACATTTAGCTAGAAGTTTTCCGCGTAAAATAGGGTTTTCAGCCTTAGTAATTAGGGTAGCTTCCGCGAAATAAAATGTGAACTAATCCTTTTTCTCCACAGTACTACGTTTATGGGAAATAAATTTGTACAAAAGGAACTCTCGGTGGCAAAGGTATGCTAAGGATAGTCCGTGTGTCCAGCCTTTGTCAAGTAACCAAGGCTCGGTGAGGCCACACGAGGTTATTCGTATCATGCTTGCGTCATAGCTTTCAGAGTTTTGTTCAAATTTAATTCTACTTATTACTTTAACTTAATTCCACTAGCTAGTGGTAATTGAGTTTCAGTACACAAACGTGTGAATTTAGAGCGAATTCACTTGGGAGCCTTAAGAAGTTTAAATTAATGGACTAAGGAACCCAAAATCTAGCTCTGCTTACTATGCTACGGCTGAATCTGAGTCTGCTTGGGTCGAAAGGTTTAAAGAATCCCTTCACCGGAGGCGTTCCCAATTTAATTTAGTAAAAAAAATTATTATTATAATATTAATTTTGAATTGAGATAATTAGAGATTAATTATCTTGTTTGGAGATTGGGTTAAAACGCTTCTTGTGAATGCGGTGTTAGATCTTCTTCCGTTAGCATTCGTGGTGTAGCAATTTTCCCCCTGCTTACCCTGAGTGACAGACGATTCTAGCCCTCTGGCACTTTGCACCCATAACTTATTTATGTATTATATTTCGTATATTCTTACCTTGCGGGTGGTTACCGAACCCATAAAACCACCCGCGCATACACATCCTAGGCTACACACTCTGGCCGGCCAGAAAGTCTGAAAGCTAACTGTGTCAAGTTACCGAGTGATTTGAAACAGTCTGGGTTTCCGGAGTTAGGGAGGATAGAAGTAGGAAATAGCTGTGACTAGGGAGACACCATAGGCACTCACACATATACACGATTAAATGTAAATGGGGTTTGCTTTGCTGAAACAATTGATGGGTGGTTAAATTAGCTTACGGGGCTGGGAAGAATTAGGCAGGCTCCCCCTTTTCTTTCAGGGTATCCAGTTGTATGATGAGCGTAAGTATTTCCCCGATTCCCCACCTTAGCAATGCGATCATTAAGTAGGACAATAAATATCGATTTATTTCCGTACCAAAAATAAGTAATCAAATAGCTTTATTTTCCAATATTGACAGCAATATTATTTTGTAACGTCCTGTGCAAAGGTCTAACATTAAATTCCGTTAAAATAAATAAGCTCTGACAAAGTTCTATAAACTAATTAAATAAAAGCTAAAGTAGACAACCAAATTTTAATTAATCAGAAGTGCCAAATGTGTTAGATGTTTATTGCTCCATTCTTATTATGAACAGTGAAATTTGTTGTATATAAATGAAATATATTCAGTAAGCTAGCTTTTAGTGTCTCTTAACTATCTATTACCTTACTATTCTAGCCTTTTACTCCAACTATTAAAAGTGACTCCTAATTATCTAGTACTTTACTATTTTCGTTTACGGAACCTTTCAAACATAAATCAATGAAACGTTTAGCTACTTGCTCTAATTTCTTCCGCTGCTTAGGTTGCTACGGCATCTTATTAATGAAAACGTAGTGGTTCGAGTCCTGTTGGACGTTAGAAACTATGATACCATGTTGGCGTTGACTTGTAAACGAAGATCTAATAAGTAAGGCTGTAAGTTCGTGCCTTGTTTACGTACATTAAAATTATCTACTGAACTTTGATTTCTCGCCTATTGAACCTTTGATTTGGAAGGTCTGAAAATGACATCAAATTATTATTAATATAAAACCTAGATGTAATAAAACCCAATCTTCATCGACATTATCTTTTAAAACCTTGATTAACAACCTACGTATTACTGATTATCTTTTTACGCATCTACCTTCAATATTTTGCGCCGCTTCTCGCTTACGTGAATCTATCCTTATAGCGTTGAGGTTGAGTGCCGTTTTATATTGAGAGTTTAACAATTTATCGAGCAATGGAAATGAGTATGCTATAGGGCAAAGGATCCGATAAATAAAATAGTCTTTATTGACATTATGACAAAAACCGTTATGGAATGTTGTGGTTGTTAGATTTTAAGGCGTAAACCTTTTTAATTTCAATAATATTTAAACTTGCTTATCTCTTTACTTCAATAATATTTTGTGCTCTGCCTTGTTTGATCTTATGGTATTTGGGATACTTGCTGCTTGAAGCTCTAATAGACTTCGTCGGTTCAGTCCATTGTTGTGACGTCTTGAATAGACTTTTTCCAACATACACGTCCGGGTTACATACTTTTAGTAGAGTTATCTCCTAGGTATTTGATACCGTTGAGTTTTGTGTATAATGGCTGGACCATACGAAAGTTATCTACCTATTCAGAGTTTCAAGGAATAATCTCCTTTCATTGGATCAAACAATCTAGAATTGTTTATTTTTAAACATTTGTGCTATTGCTGCTATTAATGCTTGCAATCTTTAGTGAGGCTGACCACTTCTACACAATGAGCGTTATTCGCTAGCTGCTAAAACTTCGTTTGACCAGTCATCCATTATATCCAGGCTTTCCGGATTGAATTTTCTCCGATGTACCATGCCTTTGATATCACAACCCTATACTATTCTACGACCTGATGACTGGTCATACGTTGAAAGCACCTTTTATAAATCTTCCTACGGTCAGTTTTCACTGAATTGTCTGCATTTGGCAAACGCAATTGAAATGTTATGTATATCCATGAATCTAGTTATAGATAAACTATGTACAGTGGGACAATGATGAGCATACGGTGTGAAAGACCCAGCCTTTGGTTGGAGAACTGAGTTTCTTTTAGTCCGGATCCCGTCTCTGAGTCAAGTACTTTTAACTAGATTTGTGTTAGTTAACTTTCACTTTATCTATTATATTATAAATACCTTAAATTTAAACTTCATTCTGCACTAACTGCGCTTCATGCTTATAATTTTTATTTGCCTTTGCTTCAATCAAATTACTAGCGGACATTAGAGACGAAAATCTGTTGAACATTATAATAATATTATTAACAATAATATTGTTATAATGACCTACTTCTTTTATCTGTTCTTACACAGTGTTCCATACCGGTTTAACCGGTTTCATATTCTACTTTAAATAGCAAACTTATTCAACACTTAAACATTGAAAATTCTAATTTTCATTCTTGTTAGGGCTTTACTTAACCTTTTCAATATAGGGCGGAATAAACTCAACCTCTCTACTTAACTTTGATATCAAACCGAGTTAACTCGACCTTTAATTTCAATTTAAAGAAAATTAACTAGATCTTTATTTGTTAATTATATACTTTTGCGCTCGAACATTTGCTTTCAATCTCAGATACCTTAAAAGGGCTAGGGTTACGTATACGATCACAACGCAGGGTTCTACCAAATAAAACTAGACGATCACAGTTGGCCATTAGAGTGTTTTGCATCATAGTAACTTTTATTTTTCTTGTCGGGGTTTTAATTATTATTTTAAATTAAGGGGGTGGGGTGTTACAATTTGGTGCCGTGACCAGGATATTTTATTACGAGTTTGAGTAGTTTGTTTATGTTTATGATGCAGAATATTCTTATTTCATTTAATAATTGTTGGCTTTATGCCACAATTTGTTGTTCGTGAAATGGAAAAGGTAGAAACATTGGGATTGGCAGCGAATGTACGAGTTCAAATTGTAAAACAAAATTAGATGGATTTAAACTAAAACTTTGATAAATATGTAGTACGTAGGAAAACGTAGTAAAAAGAGCGAAAACAAGTAATACATAAAACAATTCAAAATTTATTTATTCGGTCCTTACTTGGTATGTACAATAATTGTAAATTCCACTTGAGACAAGTTTTCAATCAGTCTAAATTTAGTTCCGCGTTAAACAAAATATCTAATAGGATGAGATTAGTTTTAAAAGTTATCAATCATTTTATCTAAATAAATTAACAGGTAAATATTAAGTAAATTTTAACAAAAGTATTATGTGTGGGGGGTTGCCCTTGTCATGACTTTGTCAATCTCGTTCTATTTCTATTGCCTAAGCATTGAACTAAGGTTATATCGGATTTAGGTAGCTAATTTAAATCAAATAGTTCAATATAGTATCTACCTAAAGGTTTTATACTCGGGGGGTTGCCGAACGACTCAAACTTTACCTAAAAGGATACCTATCATTCTGAGTACCTATGTTACCTACTTTATTTACAAGATTTTTTAAAAGCGTTAAATATACTTCGTTAAGTTTTAATAGTATCGCTTTTGAAGTATTGTCTGACAAACGGGAATAGAACCATTAAATTCAATTCATAATTTTATTACATTAAGTAATCGCGTAACATAATGGTAAAATAAATGTAGGTCGAATTAATAAATTCCTCATTTTTTGGAGTCAATTTAAAATTTAATAAAAATAAGTTTGGATATGAACCGTATGAAGATAACAATTTAACTATCGGAAAGTTATGTAGGTACGACTAAACCTGCACTTCCTTCGCGTAGCAATCAGGTCAATACATCAGACATATTGACGATTGTAGGGTTGTAAAGGGTCTTGGTACATGCACTAGATGGCGCTTTTATACGGCTTTTATATCGTCTATATTTTATGATATGAGCTGAAAAAAAAAAATAGTTATGTAGTACTGTTAAAATTAGTATGAGTTAAATTATCATTTCAAATTTACATAATCTAAAAAAATATATTTAATATGCAATTTAATTTTGAATCAACATTGGGAATAATAACAATGAGCTATGTAGTATACAGAAAATAATTTAACTAAGCGATTTAAAACACAATACGCTCCAAACTAAGTTGAGAGGATTTAATATTGACGAGATGAAAACGGGGAAATAAGGTTGTATCGTGTATACTACTGGTGGTCACCCATTCATAGACTGCTAGTGGACGTTGTTGCTTGAACACAGTACTCAGTAGGATGCAGTTGGTCGAGAGGTAGCACTACCCACGGATCATAGGAATTGAATGAAAATTGAGTTAACATTCAATTAACTTGTTATTATTAGTAATCGAGAATATTTCATTTCAACGGGAAGTAAAAAAAAATGTAAAAACTAATTAAAAAAAAAAAATTACATTAATTAACCAAAGTTCTTCTTTATGGGGGGGTTGTTAAAAATATTTCCACGATTTTAAATCTACTTAAGGAATATTTTCGGTTTAATACTTTAATAAAACTTGTTCTGCATATTAATTTACATTTGTTATTGAGAGAGATCATTATTATTTTAATTTGTTGATAATTATAATTAATTTTCAAAATATTTTCATGCTGGGGATTGATATCAATTTTTACATTCGGTATAATATTCCATTTCGCGGAAACTAGCTTTTCATTTGGGGGGTTGCAATAAAACTTAATATAAAAATTAACAAAAGTTTTCTCGATGGGGGGTTGCTATTACAGTATTATTAAGAATCTAGCATTGCGTAATTAGGTAGTCTTTGTATAGCGGTTGCGTAAATAAATTCATTCATTATAATGATTCATTTAGAGTTCGGATTTCTTAAATTTGCTAAAGTTTCGTTGATTTAAAGGGATTTCCTATATTTTATTCACGACAATCCGTAAATTTCGTAATAAATATAATAGACTAATTAATTAATAATAAAGTAAAAAAAAAAAAAACAAACCTTTGTTTTATTTTAATTCTTAGCGTACTTATAGTAAAAAACAAAATAAAAAAAATTAATAAATAAACACTTCGTTTTATTTAACCATCCGCGTACAGTAAACGATAAAAGTAGATAATTGAACATTCTCATTAAGCCAAACTTTTGATTTTAATTTATGTAAATTTTATTTTTAATAAAATACGGAAGCATATCAATCTAATCGGGATTTAAAGTTGATTATTTAATTTTCGTCGCTGACTGTACTTCTTAAACCAGGTAATTAAAACGGTTTTGAAAGGTAATAAGGTATTGGTTTTGAGAGGTAACCGCATGTTAAACTATAGGTTAATTAAGGGTATTTTACTTTAATTTTAAATTCTATCACAATCCATTCCAAAACGGTCATTGAGATAAGTACTTCCGACTACTTCCTATAAATAATATTCAGTATTGCCTATAAAATAAATTAAACTCGCTAGGTTACAACAAAATAAAATAAATCCACGGTTATCGCTGTTCGCTAAATCTTTAGATCTTCGTTGTAAAATTGAACAAATAGTAATAAAACTAAGTATGCAGAAGGGTATAATTGATTTGAGTCGATGAGAGATGATTGAAGTATGGCGTGCAAAAGAAGATGTGAAAGTGGGGAATGATTGGGAGGCCTAAGGTTTGGCGAAGTGTTAAACGTAGATAGCCTGTCGTAGTACGGTCCCATGCCGACATACACGCACCTCAAAAGGGTTCAAATACCGTTTTCCTTTGCTAGATGCAAAGCATCATTTAGTTTAAATAGTATCATTTGGTATTTGGAACCTTCACTCTACACGGGAATTAAACACTGCACATTCTCCAAATATAATGATATTTGAAATGGAAATATTAGAAATAATGACTGTTTGGTTATTATATCGGTGGACTTGGAAAGCTTGCTGATTGTTAGTATCGGAATTTCGTAGACGGAAATTACGTTTTAGGGTGCGTCCTCTCTCACACGAAAGCCGTGCCTGACGTTGGGGCAGCCAAAGGACGTAATTTATACCGGATTGACTTTCGGTAACTCTGCCTCGCAACCAGGGTCGTTGATTACGGAGTTTTGACTGACAGGCCATTCATGGATGCTGAGATAATTAATTCAGGCTGCGTTATCTAAACTTTCTAACTGAAAAATATCTGAAGTATTTGGTTTAAATACACACACATCATGACAGACATGTGGGACAATATTGCAACAGGTATATTAGAAGAAGATAGGGGCCATTGTGAGAGCTATCACAGATACCATGTCCTTGTTTGTATAAAATTTGTATTCGTCGGTTCTTCTACAAATTTTGGGGGTTGATTGTAACGGACCTGCCTGTGTAGCATACTCTTAACATATAATTAAGACTGAAAGGTGGGGAATATTTAAGCAATAACGAGTTAGTTAAATAAATTGAACTTATATCCAAAGAATAACAAGCGGTCGGAGCCGGCACCGAAAATCTTTTTCTACCCGCTCGTAGATGCGGGTATTCGCGCAGAAGTTACTTTTTTCCCGGACAGAGCGGCGCCAATAAAAGATCACGCCACCCGACTAAAACCAATAAGGATGATACTTATTTATGAACCCGTACTATTGTTTCACGTGTCAGGTCGACTGGTGAAATCTGAGTGAAATCGTATAAAAAGGCCGAGGGCCAAACGCGCGGGGCGATTCCAGACTAGAGAATTGAACAGTAAATACATCCGTTACGTTCGTAGGGAAATTCGCCATTTTCAGCGAATTTATTAGCATTAGGGAGTTTCGTTTGCATTTAAATTCGAAAATAGGAGAGTGGCTTTGGATTTGTTACCTAACATCATCTGTGGGCATCGCGTCCCAGACTATCAGCTCTGGTGTGAAGTTTCAGGTTTAGAGTTGCTCTCGAAGCTAGGGAGTTGATTTGAAAGTAAAAGTGTTAAGGTTAAAAACGGTCTTCGGTTCCTGAATCTTTCGTACATTTAGCTAGAAGTTTTCCGCGTAAAATAGGGTTTTCAGCCTTAGTAATTAGGGTAGCTTCCGCGAAATAAAATGTGAACTAATCCTTTTTCTCCACAGTACTACGTTTATGGGAAATAAATTTGTACAAAAGGAACTCTCGGTGGCAAAGGTATGCTAAGGATAGTCCGTGTGTCCAGCCTTTGTCAAGTAACCAAGGCTCGGTGAGGCCACACGAGGTTATTCGTATCATGCTTGCGTCATAGCTTTCAGAGTTTTGTTCAAATTTAATTCTACTTATTACTTTAACTTAATTCCACTAGCTAGTGGTAATTGAGTTTCAGTACACAAACGTGTGAATTTAGAGCGAATTCACTTGGGAGCCTTAAGAAGTTTAAATTAATGGACTAAGGAACCCAAAATCTAGCTCTGCTTACTATGCTACGGCTGAATCTGAGTCTGCTTGGGTCGAAAGGTTTAAAGAATCCCTTCACCGGAGGCGTTCCCAATTTAATTTAGTAAAAAAAATTATTATTATAATATTAATTTTGAATTGAGATAATTAGAGATTAATTATCTTGTTTGGAGATTGGGTTAAAACGCTTCTTGTGAATGCGGTGTTAGATCTTCTTCCGTTAGCATTCGTGGTGTAGCAATTTTCCCCCTGCTTACCCTGAGTGACAGACGATTCTAGCCCTCTGGCACTTTGCACCCATAACTTATTTATGTATTATATTTCGTATATTCTTACCTTGCGGGTGGTTACCGAACCCATAAAACCACCCGCGCATACACATCCTAGGCTACACACTCTGGCCGGCCAGAAAGTCTGAAAGCTAACTGTGTCAAGTTACCGAGTGATTTGAAACAGTCTGGGTTTCCGGAGTTAGGGAGGATAGAAGTAGGAAATAGCTGTGACTAGGGAGACACCATAGGCACTCACACATATACACGATTAAATGTAAATGGGGTTTGCTTTGCTGAAACAATTGATGGGTGGTTAAATTAGCTTACGGGGCTGGGAAGAATTAGGCAGGCTCCCCCTTTTCTTTCAGGGTATCCAGTTGTATGATGAGCGTAAGTATTTCCCCGATTCCCCACCTTAGCAATGCGATCATTAAGTAGGACAATAAATATCGATTTATTTCCGTACCAAAAATAAGTAATCAAATAGCTTTATTTTCCAATATTGACAGCAATATTATTTTGTAACGTCCTGTGCAAAGGTCTAACATTAAATTCCGTTAAAATAAATAAGCTCTGACAAAGTTCTATAAACTAATTAAATAAAAGCTAAAGTAGACAACCAAATTTTAATTAATCAGAAGTGCCAAATGTGTTAGATGTTTATTGCTCCATTCTTATTATGAACAGTGAAATTTGTTGTATATAAATGAAATATATTCAGTAAGCTAGCTTTTAGTGTCTCTTAACTATCTATTACCTTACTATTCTAGCCTTTTACTCCAACTATTAAAAGTGACTCCTAATTATCTAGTACTTTACTATTTTCGTTTACGGAACCTTTCAAACATAAATCAATGAAACGTTTAGCTACTTGCTCTAATTTCTTCCGCTGCTTAGGTTGCTACGGCATCTTATTAATGAAAACGTAGTGGTTCGAGTCCTGTTGGACGTTAGAAACTATGATACCATGTTGGCGTTGACTTGTAAACGAAGATCTAATAAGTAAGACTGTAAGTTCGTGCCTTGTTTACGTACATTAAAATTATCTACTGAACTTTGATTTCTCGCCTATTGAACCTTTGATTTGGAAGGTCTGAAAATGACATCAAATTATTATTAATATAAAACCTAGATGTAATAAAACCCAATCTTCATCGACATTATCTTTTAAAACCTTGATTAACAACCTACGTATTACTGATTATCTTTTTACGCATCTACCTTCAATATTTTGCGCCGCTTCTCGCTTACGTGAATCTATCCTTATAGCGTTGAGGTTGAGTGCCGTTTTATATTGAGAGTTTAACAATTTATCGAGCAATGGAAATGAGTATGCTATAGGGCAAAGGATCCGATAAATAAAATAGTCTTTATTGACATTATGACAAAAACCGTTATGGAATGTTGTGGTTGTTAGATTTTAAGGCGTAAACCTTTTTAATTTCAATAATATTTAAACTTGCTTATCTCTTTACTTCAATAATATTTTGTGCTCTGCCTTGTTTGATCTTATGGTATTTGGGATACTTGCTGCTTGAAGCTCTAATAGACTTCGTCGGTTCAGTCCATTGTTGTGACGTCTTGAATAGACTTTTTCCAACATACACGTCCGGGTTACATACTTTTAGTAGAGTTATCTCCTAGGTATTTGATACCGTTGAGTTTTGTGTATAATGGCTGGACCATACGAAAGTTATCTACCTATTCAGAGTTTCAAGGAATAATCTCCTTTCATTGGATCAAACAATCTAGAATTGTTTATTTTTAAACATTTGTGCTATTGCTGCTATTAATGCTTGCAATCTTTAGTGAGGCTGACCACTTCTACACAATGAGCGTTATTCGCTAGCTGCTAAAACTTCGTTTGACCAGTCATCCATTATATCCAGGCTTTCCGGATTGAATTTTCTCCGATGTACCATGCCTTTGATATCACAACCCTATACTATTCTACGACCTGATGACTGGTCATACGTTGAAAGCACCTTTTATAAATCTTCCTACGGTCAGTTTTCACTGAATTGTCTGCATTTGGCAAACGCAATTGAAATGTTATGTATATCCATGAATCTAGTTATAGATAAACTATGTACAGTGGGACAATGATGAGCATACGGTGTGAAAGACCCAGCCTTTGGTTGGAGAACTGAGTTTCTTTTAGTCCGGATCCCGTCTCTGAGTCAAGTACTTTTAACTAGATTTGTGTTAGTTAACTTTCACTTTATCTATTATATTATAAATACCTTAAATTTAAACTTCATTCTGCACTAACTGCGCTTCATGCTTATAATTTTTATTTGCCTTTGCTTCAATCAAATTACTAGCGGACATTAGAGACGAAAATCTGTTGAACATTATAATAATATTATTAACAATAATATTGTTATAATGACCTACTTCTTTTATCTGTTCTTACACAGTGTTCCATACCGGTTTAACCTGTTTCATATTCTACTTTAAATAGCAAACTTATTCAACACTTAAACATTGAAAATTCTAATTTTCATTCTTGTTAGGGCTTTACTTAATCTTTTCAATATAGGGCGGAATAAACTCAACCTCTCTACTTAACTTTGATATCAAACCGAGTTAACTCGACCTTTAATTTCAATTTAAAGAAAATTAACTAGATCTTTATTTGTTAATTATATACTTTTGCGCTCGAACATTTGCTTTCAATCTCAGATACCTTAAAAGGGCTAGGGTTACGTATACGATCACAACGCAGGGTTCTACCAAATAAAACTAGACGATCACAGTTGGCCATTAGAGTGTTTTGCATCATAGTATCTACATTTTATCGTCTCATCGGGGTTTAATTATATTAGTTTACGGGGGTAGGGTCTTACAGCCTGAACAATTCAATGAAACAGAAGATGGGTCAGAAGAAAACTTTGGCTTCGACGTGGAAGAGGATCTCCCACTCAGTCTTCTATGCAACCATGGATACACAGATTCCACTTTCTTGACAATCAGCGAAGAGGAGAATTGCACAGAAGCCATAACTGATGACGAAATTGCAGCCCAACTTACGAAAGAGACTGACGAGACTGGGAATGATGAGTCTTTTTTTCGACAATATTTCTGCTTTGAACGTCAAGAAAATTTCTCATTCACAAGCTATATCAGCACTGAATACCTGTTTGGATTGCGCTGATGAAAATGACTTGTCCTTACCCGAAAAGATGATGCTGCGTCATTTGAGGGACAAAACCTTTGTTTGGTCAATAAATAGAATCCGCCAAACTACAATTGATGACTTTATTAATAAGTGTAACGAAATGTAAACTATTCAACACATTTTGTTACAAAATACAACTTTAATTAAGAAAATGATTACAACTTACCGACTAGTTAGGTGCTTTAAATCGAATAGATAAGATAGATTGATAATTTAGAAACACTTAATAGAATACGTATGATATACTTACTTATTCTATTAATAAACTTATATACACTCAGACCTATGTACACATAAACCTATTAATACAATAAATAATTCAACAGACAAACAGATCTGACGCCATGCTTTTGGTATAGACGAAAGCCAGCCGCAAACACGAGTATTGCTACTGGTTCTCGCACGGTGGGGCGAAGGTGGGTCTGCCATCGCGGCTCAGTCGCTCGGATCGTCCTTCTTGTGACAACCTGTGTTATCGGTGTAATCGGCTCATCTATTTTCAATATTGCCTACGACGCCTTTGGTCGGAAGGTGTTCGTAGAGATACCAATTGTGTACAAAACTCCTATGCTAATAGGAAATCCCAAGCTTGGGTGAGTTGTGCATATTTTACGTACCTACTTAGCTTTAGTAATCGCTGTGCGGTAGATTCGCTTTGCTATGGTCCAAGGTTCAATGTATATATGACGTGTTAGTAGCTGTAAGTTTTCCTACGTATAATTGTAGCAATAATAAAATCTATGGGTAGCTAGATGTCTACACGTAGTAATATGCTTTTAGTTTCTTTGTAACCGTTCTAGTCTAGAATATGTACTGCCACATCGCTAGCAAGTAGGCTTGGGTGCGTGTAAAGTATACCTACTCCCTCTCTGCTTTCGCTTGCTAGCTATGTGGGACAGTCCAGGCGTGCCCTGATCTCCCACTAATGTGTACCCATGGGCACATTCCAGGAACTCCGTACGGGTTCAGACGCCCGCCGCTTGCGTGTAGCAAGTGAGCCCTGGGGGGCCTACTCTGGCTCTTCCCTACGCTTCCACTTGGACGAACTCGACCTCCTCGTTACGGACGCTGGACCTCGTCTGGACGTAGCGCGAGTAACTGCGAGGGAAGTGGGGTATCGTAATTATATTTCTGTGTTTGTGAAACCCAACAGACTGTGCGCGTGTGAATTGAGACTCAGGCTTTTAGTGACCCACACCTTTGTAAATTTGTAAATATAGCTGTAATTATTATATTTGCTCACGTTTTATTTCTGGCCTCGAGAATTAAAGTAACTTGTGTAAAATATCAAATACCCAATTACCTATATCCAATAATTGTAACATATAATCCTAGGTCTAGTTTTAAAGTAAACGATCTATTTGTTCTTGTCTGAATAAAGTTTTTTATTTCTATTTATTAATCAGAGATTAAGATAAAATAAATTTTATTCGTCCAAATCATATTCGTATGAGTCACATTCCACGGTGAGAGGAATTTCTCGCTCACCAAGGCACTTCGAAACGGACAAAGTCGTGGAGACACATTAGATTTTATTACACATTTCGTATCAACTTCATGCATGTACCGAGTATCGCAAATAAACCATTAGCGTAGCTCTATAATCAACTGAATCGCTTGTCCGCGACCGCCACACGCCCGCGATAATTCCAACCCTATACGTGCAGGAACATTAAACATTAGCAAAACTTGCGCTAGCGCCCACATTTTGCGGCCTCGCTCTCGTGACGGCTGGCAAGCAAGACCGCACGCACGGCTAAGCCGGTCATTATTCTCCGCTAATGTACCAAGTGCCTTGTATTATACTGCCATTTTGTGTGGCCCGCCCGCTACGGGAATGTCTCTTTTGTCTTAAAAATTGGGGGCTAAGTGGAAAAGTTTCTTTTAATCGACTAAGAGCGGACGGAAGCAGTGAAAACATACGTCTGCCGGATTTTTGCGCGTGTGTACATGGGGCATTAGGAGACATGACTTGGTTCACGCATATGTATGTGCCTCTGCTGATCACTCACTGTCTCTATTAGATAACTATAAAAGTTGCCAAATAAACGTCACTCTTTAATTTAATAACTTCACCACAAAGAGCCAGCCGATCTTACTATTAACGGGGTTAAGTTATATTATAAATTTAATTGAATTTCAGATTTGTTTACCTAAAAATAAGAAAAAAACCGGTCAAGTGCGTGTTGGGCCGCACGCTATGTAGGGTTCCGTAGCTGGGCTGTCAAAATATGTGGACTTGTAAAAAAAGGTTTATTAATCGATATTACGGACATATTAACCGCTAGTGCATTTAGCCCTTGTGTGGAGCTTTTTGTGGTCAAGATTCATACTTACAGCCTCCGGGTTAAAAAGTTCTACGTTAATAATTACACGATCATTTACTTGCTGTTTACTATTAATAAGTTGCACTATTATGTTTTGTATGCAGCTGTCTTTTTAGAGCTGTAAATAAATACAAAAAAATGTGCGAAGTGACTGGTAGGGATTAGCAAAATGTCGCAGTGACGCTGCGACAGAAATGTGAAAAATGTGGGAATTTGGTTGTTCTGATCTTGATTCCTCCCCGCTAACTTCGCTGACATTTTCACAGTTAATAAACTCACCAAAGAAATTAATCATAATCACAACTATTCGTAGTACTACAATGTGTCAATTGACAACATCAAAGATCGAATCGAGATCGAACAGTGCTTCGTAAGACACGGTAACCTATCAATTAATACATTCTAAGCAAAGTTTTGTTCCCCGTTATTAGCAGTCGCTGCTGTCGTCTGTCGTGAACATAGCCAGCGTTTACATTCTCAGCATCGAGTTGTGCGTAACTTGCTTAAAAGCGCAATGATTCATACAAACAAAGTTTCTAGATTAGTTTTAGATTTCTAAATACGAACCGGATTTGAATGTTACTTTACCAATATGGTTTTGAAATGACATAAAACAAAAGGTACTGCTCTAAGCCAAGGAAGCTTCTCAATCGACACATTCTAATTCTAAGTTTTCTATAAGTTGCGGTCTCCGCTATCGCTAAGAGGTGCCACTGTCGTGCACATAGCCATCTGTTTGCATTTATTTAGCGATAGGGTAGAAGTCAGTTTTGTTAACTTACTGACTTTTCGGCATGCGGGCTGCAAGGCTGCTTGTTTGGCAAACTTCGCTCATGGTAACCGATCGTCGGGTTTACTACACCGTAAGTAAACAAAACTGTCGTGTGTTAAAGGACGTGATTATAATGTTAGTTTGACCCTTTTGATGTGAAGGGTTTCTTTCGTCTGAATGCTTTCTGTACGTAGAGTTGTGTAGCGTTGTATAGTCACAATTCCATGGAAACATAATTTAGTTTTAGTTTTCAATAAACGCACCGGATTTGAGTGAAACTTTACTTAAATGGTTTTAAAACGACATAAAACAAACGGTTTGTTAAAGTGTTAAAAATACTTTGAAAATACAAAAAATTGTAGCAGTTCTAATTTCAATGTCCTTTTTTATTTGCGAAATGCTCTCAATATTTTTTCTTTTTGCAATTGTCGATACTATTTTATCTTTTTGTAATATATTTACGAAGTTTCATTTCAACCCGGCTCGTACTTTATTTTGGAAATGAAAACAAAATTGTGTTTGTGTGGTATTTTGAAAATACAGCTCTGCTTCGTTCGCAAATCAATTCGAACCTAGATTAATTTTGGCCAGGCAGGTGACAAAATTAAATCAGCAGGTAGAGAAATTAATCACAGTAGTAGACTGACAAGTGAAAACAGACGTGTTTTGCAGCTAAATTAGGTAACAAATTGATATTGTTAACCTTTACTCAGCTGGTTGATGTTAATCCCAGACCAAACTTATGTTGGCACTTAATTGAAAAGCAGCTTTTACACTTCCGCTCCCATTTTTAAAAAGTAAACGTAATAAATCATTATACACCGGTCGTGATACGGGAAAAATAATAAATATATATTTTCCTTTGCAACAACGGGGCGTCGGCGCGGAAACGGGGGCGTCGGAAATCGAGTGCTTGTGTGCGCTGCTTCTATTTATTTTAACGTCTTGTCTGTAACATCCGGGAAGCGGTCTTATCTTAGATAGATTTCTCACTGGAAATCTATATGAATCTTACCGAAGAGTAAAATCGTAAACAAAGCAACAACCTATGGTGTTGTCTACTTGGAATTGATTCCACACCGGAATCTTTACAAATGATTTTAATAGGTAATTGATTTTAGTTGCATCTCATCTATCTATCTTCTATGAAATGTCCTGACTGACTGACGGACTCATCAACGCCGAGCGGGAACTATCACAGCTAAACACTTGAAGTTAGTAGGCTACTTTTATATCGGTAACATTACTAAACAAAGATTTTTGGAAATTCTACCCCTGGGGTGAAATAGAGGATGAAAGTCTGTATAGAAATCCGTATTATTCTATGAATCCTCATGGAGCCCCTTAAAAGGAACTATCTCCTAAAATACACTGAACAAATGAAATAGAAATAAATATTCGGGGCGTTTTAAGGCGTTTCGACGTTCGCAAACCATTATAATTGCGTAAAATTTAATTTTCGCGAAGACCAAAACAAAATTCTTAGCAAATCAATGACCTACTTCAATTAGATTTAAAAAATGGTTAGTGCAATGAAACATATGATCATATTCTTTATTGCGGACAAGAAATAAGAGATTTTGCCGTTAGCAAAATATTTCAACAAATTTGTAGATGAGAGGGATTTTCCGGACCTCGTGAAATATTGTACCTTTATTTAAAAGCGGTGATAAACAAGATCCAACAAATTTCTAGACCCGTCTCAGTAGGTACTACCGGTATTAAGTAAAATGTTTGAGAAGATTATCTTAGATCATTACTTACGTATTTCAATTATACCAACTCCTCCACAGTCAGCAGTGGTTTTACTAAAGGGCGGAATACAACAGACGCCGGAGTCAGGTCCCACGCGCTGAAAATATGTTTAAGTAACAACTTAAGCATATTTTCAGCGCGTGGGAGGATAATATCCTTATCATCCAGCATCTTTGCTGTAGGCGTATTCTGTGATTTATCAAAGGCCTTCGATTGTGTAGACGACGAAACGCTACTCTTAAAGTTAAAACACAACGGAATAAAAGGTACAGATCTTGTCAATGTGGGTGGAAGGGTCGGTAAGGGATGTCCCAGGTGGGCAAAATTCGACCAAATAGGGGATGTATTAGCATAGGCCAAGATAAAAAGTACCCGAAACCGGCGTGCGTGCACGCAACGATTAATGAATGTTGAGGAAGCGAAAATGATTTGTCAAAATCGTGACTAGTGGCAGTCCCTGATCTCTGCCTACCCCTCTGGCGTGAGTTTATGTATGTAAAGATCAATTTAACTAATAGACGTTATTTTTACTTCAGTATAATTAGTAGTTAGTTAGATCTGAAATTTATATACTAAGCTGTAACTTACACAAAGCTTAGGATAGCTCTAAGTAGGTACTTATGGGTGGGCTATTGTTCTGTCTGAGTGTCTTAGGTGTTGATATACCTTTACGCTTGAAATTGCTAATCCGCATTGGGCACGCATAGTAGTTAAGCCTGTGTACTGCAGTGGGACGTATATAGGCTACATAAAATAATCTTTTATATATTATGTAAAATCACGTTGCAAATTCTGCCTTTATTAAACATTACGTACACATTACAAGTTCGAAAGTTTTGAGGCCGAAAAGTTCTCGAATGGACACATATCGGCAAGCGCAGCGTGAGACGACCAGCCACAAGATGGACAGATGACCTCATCCAAGTGGCAGGAAGACGCTGGATGCAAGCCGCTTCCAACCGGTCTTTTTGAAAATCCATGGAGGAGGCCTATGTTCAGCAGTGGACTTCTTGTGGCTGAATGATGATGTTGAGGACACATTACATTACATAAACTCACGCGTGTATCCCGGTTAGGCAGGCTGAGACGAAGGTTGGTCACTTGCCACGGTTGACTCAACAACATACATTAGGCGCTGCATGGTCGTCGGTACTGGGTACATATTTTTACCTTGCGGGTCACCAATATATATTGTTTTTATGTAGCCTCGATTGTGTCCCACTGCTGGGTAAAGTCCTCCCCTTTAGTTCTTTACTGGTCCCTATTCGTGGCCACCTTCGGCCAACCCGGTAGAAAGGTCGTGAAGTCTTCCCGCCCCATGCTGCTTGGGTCGGCCACGTTTGCGAAAAATAAAATGAAGGAAAAGTATCCATGCAAATGTGAATTGACGAACTTTCTTTTGTTAAGCGGTGTGTTGTAAGACTTTTCACTCTTTGAAAGTTAGGTGTCGAGAATACTTACTTCTTTTGTTATATTTCTTTGAAGCAAGGTTAATAGTCTGAATACAAATTCACGTGTCATATTTTAAATGTAAATGGCTGTATTTAATTTTAAAATCTAAATTATCGGTAATATTTTGAATCTTCTTGGAAAATATGGTGTAAATTATTAATTTTATTCATATTTTCATCATTTTCAACCAATTGTCACAAACTGTGAATAAATTATGATGCGTTATTTTAAAATTTTTGTTCTGCGACTTTTGAAGATTTTTCGCTCACTGTTCCATTTTTATCCAAAATATTCTTTTAAGTATTCTTCTCACATAGCTCGGAGAACCTGGTGACCGCGGACCGGACGACGCAGCGTGGGCAGGCCCCCACCGGATGGTTTGACGACCTGGTTGCGGTGGTGGGGAGTCGCTGGCGGCACAAGACCGAGAAGCTTGGAAAACCATGAGGGAGGTCTATGTCCTGCAGTGGGCGTCAAATGGCTGATGATGATGTTGATCAATAAGTATTTTTACTGTTTTTTTCTGTTTTATGGTGACGCGGTTTGATAGATAATACCTACTTAAAACTATTATGTGTTACATAAATTGATCAAATATAGTCTCTAGGCGATTAGGTCAGTTAAGAAAATTCCCGTACCAGGTTAAGTTAAGCCATAACGTAATTGATGCAACAAAAAGCCATATTTTAAAATTCCGTCGCAAACAAAGAAACAAGCCACGGGGAAATTCATAATGAATCTGTTTAAAAATGGCAAACAGAGCGCGCCCGCCTTTCCCTTATTTACTTCAGGGCGACAAGTTTTCATAAACGTCCATTTACTCCCACTCGTTTCGCTTTTCATACTGTAGTTGCTTATTATACCTACTCTACACCGTGTTTTTGAAGAAACACAAAACCTAAGACCTATTGCTTCATTGTCTAATTTGTACCGCTTCAAATAAGCAATAGTTTCAAATTTCCGATTTTATTTTCATACCATCTTGAAACTTAATGCAGTAAATTTCTCTAAAAAAATAAAACTTTATTGAGAAATTTTTAACTGTTATTGAAGAGTTGTTGAAAGTGGTTTAATATCAATGCTGAAGAAAAAGAATCGGTTATTGCGTTATTTCAATATAACACAGTCTTAGTTCGCGTATAATTCTAATAAAAGTCAAGTCATCGTTTGAGTCTCAAATCCGTTCAGCCGCACATATCCTCTATTTAAAAATATAAACATACAAACTATTTGGTGTGGCGTAATACTTATTACTCACTTAATCATAAGTTCTACTGCATGACCCACGTTTTATGTCGGAGACAAAGAGTATTTACGCCTAATGCACGTCCTCACCGCGGATCGGCAAGTTAAAGGACTATCCACGTTATAACGAGCCGGCCGGGAATTACACACGATTTCAATCCTAAATAATCCTTAACTACTCACAAAGTTGGAGAGTTCAATACAAGTGGAAAAAAGTCCCTTCCTGAGTCGTGCCCACCGGCCGCCCGTTGGCTGCACGTGGCTGGGCTTTTTTGCGTTAGTATTAGAATCTCTTACATTTTAAGGTTTATTTTGGAGTGAAATTGGGCCGCCCGCCCGCACGTTGCCGGCCCGGCCAGTATATTCCGAAATATTTACTAAAATATTTTTACTTTTTTCGGAACGGTTTAGTCTCTAAAACCTATTTAATCTGCGATAGTTGTAAAATTGGAACATTGCGGACCTCAATTTTGTAGCAATGGGCGCATTGTAAATGCGGCACAGCCTTTTGATACAGTTGCAGCTGCCGAGCAATGCAATTTTTACTTCTATAATTAATTTCCCAGGTGTACAGTAAACAACTTGCGGAAGAATAAACACAACCCGTTCTTGTTTAGTATTCTCTCTCTTTTCCTATTTTGTTGCTTCTCGAGATTTCTTCCTTATTAGGTACATCGATGGCGAATACACAATAAAAGTGCCTAAGCTTATTACGGACTTGCTTTTAAGATGAAGTCTCGGAAATTTAGACTGCATGGATGTCGAGTCGTTTCATTGAATCCCATTTGAAAGATGCAAAAACACGATTTATAACTGAGATTTAATATCACGCAAACCACTTTTTATACCAAGTTTCTTAGAATTAATATTCAGACAAACGGAACCGATCCAACCTTTAAAAATTCCTACGTATATTAGACTAAACACAATCTTTCAGATTTACGCTGGTTTTTTGTAAATTTATTTATTGTATTTTTTATTTTAAACGCAAAAAACCATTTTGCCGCATACGACCTTCTTGTAATGAGCTACCTACTTCACGAGCATCTTTGTATGCAAACAGTCCCCTCTCAGTCCGCTGCGGTCTCATGCCAGTGTCGGGTGTGTGTGATTTGAAAAGCCGCGCACAAACATTATTGACTAAAATTGAGCTAAAATTAATGACATAAAAATGAGTTATGTGAAATAGGAAAGAAAATCTCCCAGTGAGGAATTTTCTCGCTAGGCATCTCTTGTCCCGGTGCAGTATGTGGCTCTATTCATCGCCATTTTCAATCAGGATTTCTAGATGGACAGGTATCTGAGTGGTACATCTCCAGAGGTCCTCATTTCAAATTGTTTGTGGCCAGAATATCCCTAGTACGTAATCACTGGCGTAATTACTGGCGTAATCTACAGTACCTACATAACTAAGTAGGTATCCCAGATATAAAAATCTTCCTGATCCGACCGGTAAAGTTACCAATATCGGGCTTTGAGGTTGCATCTACGTCTACGTCTAAGTACTTACCAATACAGTAAAGTCGACTGTATGACATACACAAATACATAGGGTCTGAAAATCGCTTCTTCGGTATCTATTAAAGCCAAGCCAATTTCAAGAAATGAAAGTTTCAATTTTTCCATTTTATCAAAAGTTTTTATACAAATCGATTGCTTTATGCAAGTTGCTTTTAAAAGTAAAAAATAGATTAGTTTCACTTTTACTTATTGGAAGTGGTTTAATAATCGACAAAGAAGAAACAGTTTTTAAGTTTTGTGTTATTTCCAGACACTTTGTATACATTGCTATAATGTATTGAGAAACGGTGCTAAAAAATAAAAAATAGGAAAGACAACTCTAAGAAATTCTATGTTCTGGTACACGGCTAAACGCGACATGCGTCGTGTGTCCGACATACCGGGGTCTGTACAGGTTGCGAGGTGCGGGGATGTGCAAATGCTCTTTTTTGGATTTATTGTTTAACGCTGCCTAACCTTAACCGTGAATGCATTACTGTTATTTTAGTGATGTATAGTCTTAATTAGGACCTAACTAAGTTCATACTTATCCCGTGTTTCTCGTAAATTGACACTGCTAGCATCTGTCACTTGGCCAAAGTGCATGCTGAAAAAAATGGGACTGCTGTAATTTTATCACTGATTAAGTCAATTATAATAGAGACTGGAAGTTACCAAGTATTTCCAAAGTACAGTAAAGAGCTGATCAACCTTTGAATTTTCATTGCATAGTTGCCCATAGCGCAACCGCGTAGAGTGAACGCATGTTGTTTGATTATGTTGTCGACTGTACCTATTTTGTGTCGCCCCACCAATAATTATTATATCAGGTACGTGAAATGAAAATCGACGGTTCGGTGTATGTTGGGGCTAAGTGACATTTTGGGCGAAAATAAAGTGTGAATGCCAGTTTACTTAAAATTTTGCGCTCTTTCGAATGAGCTTACTCTTATGTCTCTGGGTTGAATTTTATAATCGCTTACACCCAAATCCGATGTAGTCCTCTTTTATTTTCAGTTGATCTAAACGACCAGATTTTGGCCTTTTTTTTAAACTTGAAGCTTAGAGCCATGAAAACGGACCTTTTTTACATATCATGGTTGCTAATGTCCTTTTTCCTTGGTGTGGCAAAAAGGGTAACGGTCGCTCATGTCGTTTTACACTATGTGTATTTCTCTGAGCGTTGGAGCTAAGGCCTTTCTTCTGTACAGGTGAAAAATCCGTTACGTTGGTTATATTCTTTGACGAAATACATAATTTTGAGGTCACTAATGTCGTATTACTTCGCATAAACTCAATGCTACTATGGGGCTTATCCTGTTATACTCTGCACTATTTAGAAGTGCAGTATCAGTTAGCCCCAATTACCGTGCGGAAATTGATATAGCATTGACGCTTGTCTCCAAATCGCGCGATTCATCACACCTGCAGTTGAGAATTGCAAGTCGCTTGTACCGCATTTAATATGCGCTGAGATGCGACGGAGAGTGCGCGTGCCGGGCGGCGTAAAATAAAATAATCCTTAAGATGTCAAAACGGCAACGTAGGTAAGTTATATCGATTGTTTGTAACTTCTTTCTAAACTAGATACACTTGTCTGGCCATAACACAATTATTTATGTACCTACTTATTAAACTCCTTTTCAGATCACGATGGATCAAAACATTCGAAAAAGGGCATCAAATATATTAGAAATGGCGTTGCATACAGCAGGAATAAGAAAAAGAAATTGCTGCAAAAGTCTACTTCCAGATTTTGACAAGGTTAGTAGACTTAGTGTTTGACGTAATTATTTGGTAATAACATTCGCTCGTTGCATACCTACTCACGCATCACAGGCAAAAATTGCTTGAGGAAAGGTCAATCCTCTAGCCCCACTGCACTATCTCTGGGTCTCGCGCTGTTTGCCTACAAGCTGGTGGCCTATAGATAAGGCCTGCTTGCCCTTTTGATTAGTGCGAGTGTCGTAATACATAATTATCGTATCCAATTCTGTTTAGTGTTGTATTCAGCATGATGGTTTAATACTATAATTTATGCATTGTAACGGCCCGATTTTGGTGGCTGTATAGGGGTCGACGGCGGTGGTTGGATGTGGAAGGCCGAGGATAGCAATGCGCCATGTTATAAAAAAGATCTAGGTCCAGCAATGGACTGATAACAGGTTGATTTGATTATGTATAAATTTATGATGACTTATTCAGTTTTACTAATGTCTGTTACTACTTGAAATATGCACTGCTGAATATAGGGTTCCCCCAAAGATTATACTTACCTAATTTCAGTGAGGTCCATTAGGATGATTGGTGACTGTCTGAGCTCTTCTTTTGGCAGCAGTAACGCACAATTCAGTATAATTTGATATTGCAATAAGTAAATTATTATATTTTTCAGTGCACAGAGTTGTTAGACAAAACCTGCGAGAGAAGGTCAAAAATTATTATAATATAAAATGAGTTCATAGTACGAGGGAAAACGGCGGACGATAATGTATCAAGAGCGATATTGAAAATTTTCATGTAAGTACGAACATTAAAATGTTTCACGGTTGTTTCTAAAAATATAGTTTCGACAGATATTCGTTTTTCACTTCTTTTACAATGGGCATTAACATAATTAGTATTTCCTAATAAATAACACACTGAAAGCCGGCCAAATTTCTCGAGTAAAGACCATGTACAGGCTAGCGTATTTTCGGACATCCGCTGGCTTGCTGGACTGACGATCAAAAGCGAGTTGCAGGTGGTAGCTGGATGAAGAAGGCCGAGAATTAAGTGATGTGGCGTGCTTTGTGAGAAGTCAATGTCTAGCAATGGACTTATGCAGGCTGATAATGAATCACAAAAACAATGTTGTAGTTCTCATATTAGTGTGTGCATGTATTAACTCACCATCATTGCTCTAAGTTTAAACGACATTGGATACTTGAGGTAGATACTTGAGGTAGTATACTACATTAGGGGACAGAAGTCCCTTTATGTCCATACCTACGTCTTTTTCGTTGTAAAGTTCTTTTAACTTTATTTAGCCGGATTATTTATAGACAACTTAGTACTTACTAATACTTTAATTACTTATTTCAGGAGCCGGAAAATACAGACAATATCTCGGTTGAGACACACTTTCCGATTCCTGAACTTCCATTAAATCCAAGTGTCAATATGGTTTCTGAATCACACAACGCTTCTCTAGAAATTGTGACTTGTTTTCCTCAATCGCAACCACTACCTGCAATATTAGGTAGCACATTGGTAGCTGGACCTGACAACTACAACATTGATGCTCCTGAATCTTCTTGCAACGTACCTGGCCAAGTTAACAATGAGTTAAGTTTAGGTAGAATATTAATTTGTTAAGCTTTATCTCTTATACACAGTTTACGTTCTGGTTTTACTGTTTTAAGGCGAAACTTTGTTTTATAACTTCGTATACTTCGTATGTTCATACATATATGTTGTTATCTTTATAAGGCAAAGAAAATTACTGTTATGTTTAACCTCCTCAGTCCAACAATGGGCTTCAATTGTTATTTTCAAGGTCAGGACTGAGGAGGTTAAAGATGGTGTTGATTACTATGATCTCGTTATTTAAAAAAAATATTAGAATCTCTTTTTTAAGTAAGACTACGTAACTGTTCTTTAAAGTATGGTATTAATGTGGACTGATAATATAATTATACTAGTCGTTGATTTATTTGTTATGTATGCCTCGTACTACGTATAGTATTATAATGGTAAAATGGTTCCTATTTCAACTAATGAAAACTGTTGATTAGTTCAGTGACCTCATTATGTTAAGAAAATATTAGATTACCTCAATATTTAAGTGTCTCAATGGACAATTGAAACAACTCGGCCTAATTTGTAACTTTTTTTATTTTATAAAATGTTTATGTTGCCAAAATTGTTAATAAGAACTTCCTATACCAACCGTAAATGGTATAAAAATGAAAATTGATTATTTTTCTTGTCGTTTATGTGTAATGCCTCGTATTGCAAGGCCAAATAAGAAGCTTTTAATAATAAATAATAGGTATGTTACAAATTTATGTCCTTTTTGTTTCTTTCTAACTCTTTAGTAGGAACAAAAGTGATGGTTTGGATTCTTTGCTTGACTAAACTGAGTGTATAATTTTTTAGTTTAAAACTTATTACCGTAATCTATGATTATGTATAAGATCCGTTTGTTCCCTTCAACATAATCTATAGAAAACCTAGAATGTTTCATATGCCTCTTTTCCTACCAATTCTTGAAATCTTAACTGTTGCAAAGGGCGTATTTCCGGTAGATGATAATAGTATGCCGTGTTAGTTATGCTCTTTTGCCTTGAAGCCCCCTAACGTAAATCGTAGCTTATCCCTCTTTACCTGGCCAATTTAATCCTGAGAAATGTCGCTTATGACCTATATTACCTTGATGATAAAAAGTAATAAAACGCGTAAGCGACATAAAACAACATCGTACACTTTGTTTGAGAACACTACCTGAAAGAAACAGTTTTTTTCATGATAATGTTTTCTAGTTCATAAAAATCGAATTATAAACAAAAAAGTTATGTCACTTTTTATGGAATTTCAAACTTTAAACCGCTCTCCTGAACGTTTGGTTTTTGTCGCTTAGCCCCAATATACCCCGAACCGTTGAAATTAAGGTAGGTATTTCTAATCAAACATGTACAGTTTGCTCAAAGCTTACAGTTCTATCTAACACAACATTGCGAATGCATAAAGCTAAGTCCTAAATGGTAGGTATTTAGGACTTAGCTTTATGCATTTGCAATGTTGTGTTAGATAGAAAAAGTAGGTAGTGTGATTCACTGGAAGGACTAAATTGAAAATTAATTTGTATTTTAAAAGTATGACATGAATGGAAAGCATGTATGGACTACACTAGTGTTTCATTTAGCGGAACAGCAAAAACAGATCAAGCCTTATATTACCAACAAATCATATAAGCAGTTTATTAGAATCTCCGTTGTGAATTATGACAAGATTTCAGCCTCCAGTAATAAACGCAAAACGGTAGATTTATTGAATAATGTTAACCGATCACAAGATTTTAAGCCAACTGAGATTATTTTATATGGAAAAGCGAAGGGGCCATGAAAACTCGAGCGTTATCAAACAGAGAGTGAGATGCTCATAAATTCGCTGAGGCCTTTTGGCTGTAATGCCTTTCATATTTCTTCTGGAGCACACTGCGGGAGCCGTTCAAATAAATTATAGCCATCAATAAAATTCCGGCGATGAGATTCCAGACTTATTTAATTTATATTCCATCACGGCTGTATTTATCAAACGTTGGGAGCGCTTTCGAACGTTTCCGTTCAAAGGTCAAGACGGTAAAAGGGCCTCTTGTATCTGAAGCTGTCTTGCAGAATTTCTTGCTCCATGATGACTTTAAGTGCAAACGAGCCACTATTTACTTAAATAATAATATCCGGCTACTGAGAGCAGGTTAGGAACGTACCTACACCCGTTTGACAATAGGGAACTTTAACGATCATCCCGCCAAAGTTGTTATCGGCGACTTCAATAGCCACAACACAAACTGTACCCCGGTACCCACACATTCACACAGTACTCCGTGACCGATTTATAAGATTTGAACAATGTTATAAAAAACAAAAGTACGTGGAATTGAGATTGTCCTCTATTGGTTGAAGTCGAAACATAAGTGCTAGGCCCAAGGGCGTCGCCAGCCGACGGCGCAGGGGGGGGCAAGTTGACTTTACCTACTACAATTCATACTTTTCTCATTCCCTATGAATGAGAAAAGTAAGTATGAATTGTAGGTAAAGTCGACAGCACAGGAAGCTTTTCACTTGTACTACGAGCCTTACATCTACAGCGATTATAATTACAACAGTATCTTAGTACTATATACATATATATTCTGTGACAGTACAGAGTCCAATGTGTAAAGCTACACGAGCACGAGCTGACAGAATGACAGACGCTAAAACAAAGGCGGCTGTGCGGGGGGCGCGAGCGCTGCGCGGTTACATGTTGCTTCCCCACTCCCCCTCTCCCGCTTCAACGACAGAGTAGAGCAGAGCGTAATTGAGCGTACGGAATATTAGGAGTGGAATTGGTAAATTCATTCGAGTTTCGACGTACGGGAATGATTGTTCAAGGCTTGAACTTCAAGCAAATTAACTCAAAGACTTAAGACTTTGGTTGCATTATATTTGGCAACTTTTTTAGAATCTCTAGGGGGGGGGCAACTGCCCCTCCCTGCCCCCCCTTGGCGACGCCCTTGGCTAGGCCTGAGATAAACTTGTGAATAAAATTTTAATTAAATAAAACTATCAGCGAGGTTGTTTTTTTAGGGTTCCGAACCCGAAGGGTGCCAAACGGGAACCTATTACTAAGACTTTACTGTCTGTCTGTCTGTCTGTCTGTCTGTCTGTCTGTCTGTCTGTCTCTCCGTCTGTCTGTCTGTCTGTCTGTCACCAGGTATCTCATGAACCATGACAGCTAGGTAGTTGAAATTTTCACACATAATATACATATTTATGTTGCCACTATAACAACAAATACCAAAAACAGAATAAAATAAATATTAAGAGGGGCTCCCATACAACAAACGTATTTTTTTGCGGGTTTTTGCTCGATATTAATGACGGCAACAGATAGACGCTTGAAATATTCACAGAATATTTAGTCCTACATTCGCTTAAAAAATTAATAATTCAATTAAAATAAATATTTAAGGGAGGCTCCCATCATAAACGTTATTTTTGCCGTTTTTTCTCAAACTTTGCGTCTAATGTTGTATACAAAATGGTACGGAACCCTTCCTGCGCGAGTCCAGCTACTACTTGGCCGGTTTTTATTTCTATGTTTTTAGTGTTTTTATTTTCGTTATAGCAGACCCAACTTATAATGAAGAGTAGAAACATTTAAATTAGCTCCATCTAGTGAGAAAGTGGAGAATTTCGTGTAAAAAGTTGATAGGCAATTTTAAAAAGTTTTTACGATAAGCTTATTATAGCGACGACTCAAATCTGTCAAAATCTGCCTATTGGTTAAGGAGTTATGAACGTAGTATCGAACACACATTATAAGCCAAAACCATTACTCTCCTTTTCGCCAGTCGGTTAACTTATGAAGTGCTAATTTTCTCACCATTATTAATAGATAAAAAAATCTACCGGGAAAAAATCTACAGTGCGTTTTACTTCATGAAATACGCCATGCATGCATGTGTCGGCAAAACTATCAGCTAATTGCAATAAGCAATAAGGCTGCCAATTGTACTGTATTTTTTAAATATTTTATGTTTGTGTCTTTCCTGGTACAATAAAGAATCAACATCATTATCATCAGCCCACACTTGTCCACTGCTGAACATAGGCCTCTCCTATTGCACGCCACTGAGCATGGTCCTCGGCTACTCTCAATCAGTTCTTGCCAGCCGCCCTGCGGTTATCGTCGCTCCACCGAGTCTGAGGACGTCCTACACTACGTTTACCGATCCGCGGTCTCCACTCAAAAACTCGTCTACCCCATCGGTTATCAATTCTTCGGATGATATGGCCGGCCCACTGCCACTTCAGCATGCTAATTCGATAGGCTATGTCGGTGACTTTGGTTCTCTGTTGGATCACCTCGTTTCGAATTCGATCTTTCAGAGAAACCCCTATTCTTATTTTATTATTTAATATTCTTATCTTATCTAATTGGTAGCCCTCTTAAATCTAAGCCTTACTATGAATTAAACACAAAAGCTATGCGAAATGGGCTGTTTATTCTAATACGCGAAGTGAGTTTGTATTACTGTGGGCAAATTCTGTAACTCTACATGGCCGTATAGGTTAGACCAGGCTAAAGAGCGGTTCAAAAACTGCGGCGGTTTTGGCACTGGGACAACGCTTGCCTCACAACCGTGAGATCCTGAGTTCGATTTCGGCACTCACTCGCTATGAACAAAGTTCTGAACTCTCAAGACATGAAAGTGAAAATGAAAGTTAAGTACATATATTGCCAAAAATATACTTTATACATAAATAAAGACTTCAGTGACTTCTTTAGCAACGAGTTTCAAGATCTCTTTCTTTTGTTAATGTTTACAAACCGCGATTAGATATTGAAGGTTTATAGTGGAAACCATCTTTTATAGAGCTATTTTGCAGTCAAATGTACCTATTTTTATTACAGAAGTTTTATTTTCCGCAGCGTAACAATTTTTTCACAGTGCGTAGTAGCATTATTCATGTTCCAGCCATTGTAATTATTAATTTTAGTGTTTTCCATTATTTTAAAGAGCCTTAAAATGGGCAAAGAGCATTAAAATCTGAATTACAATGGTCATAACGCACCTAAAGCGGACAAATGCAAGCAATCAAGTCGTAGATGGTATTAAGTAGGTTTCCATTCACCATTCACTATTGTACTCACATGTCAGTGTTCAATACCTGCACTGCAATTAGCGTGATTCATCATCGATCCATCAGTCGCTTCTACGTATCAAAGTGGAGTTTAGCCGATTTAATCCACCGACACACTCTCCGTGTGCTCTAACTGTACGGAACTGGGGTAGCCGACTGCTTTGTGTCCGATCTGAACCCTTGCCATGTTCATTATGCCATCCATCTCCGTTAGGCATATTATATAGATTAGATTAGATTAAAACTCTTTATTGTGCACACTAAATTACCTGATATATAAAGAAAAAACACTTTGTACTGTTAGAATCTCTATTTTTAGGCATCCCATAGAAAGCTGCTTTTATTCCGTAAAGGCATATTTAGACTATAAGTCATAAGGGTGTTTTCTAAATAGGTTGTGATGAATAAATAAATAATATAATATATATGTAACATTTTACTCTTAAGAATACCTACCTAGTTTATAAAAAATAAATTTTCATGCTAGCTTTAAGCAAACACATGTGTATACACCTGAAAAGGTAGAACCTGGTGACCTAAATTTGAGCAAGTTCAACTGCTAAATGTAACCCATGTTTTTACACAATAAATTAATGTCATTTTAATTTTACTAGAAAAAATATTAATACTTTATATAATTACTAGCTGTCCCGGCGAACTTCGTACCGGCTGAGCACCAATAAATGTTCCGTTCGACATTCTCAAGATATCATCAAAAAAGTCTTCATATATAATTAATTGTCATCATGACAATTTTATTCGCATTTTTTTTCCATGGGTATTTCATTAGTTATTCTGCTATTCGGGCTATGATCATAAAAATCATTTCAGCCGTTCTTAAGATATAAATGGTGTAACTAAGTCGGGTTAGTTACATCGTTTATAACTTAAGAACGGCTCAAGCGATTTTTGCGATCTTTAAATTTTTTTTATTGTAGAAATAACTATTATTGTCCGTTGAGCTATTACTTCCAATCCCATAAATTTCCCTTGGTGACCAATTTTCACTTAAATACTCATACTTATCATTACTGATCATCATCATCATCAGCCATTTGACGCCCACTGCAGGATATAGGCTCCCTTATGGTTATCCAAGCTTCTGATGTTTACTGATCATCATCATCATCATCATCATTATCATCATCCCATAGCAGTCCGCTGCAGAATATGGGTCTCTCCCCGTATGGGAGGTTTTGCCGTAATCTCCACGCTTGGCAGGCGGATTGGAGATCGCAGTGTTTGGTGGTCTGGTGTCACAGGTCGACGCTGTTGCCCGTTCCCTGTTTTCCGTTTTTAGTCGCCTCTTACGACACCCACGGGAAGAAATGGGGTGGCTCATTCAAGGCCGGAGCCACACGGTTTAATGATCAAAGAAGCTTAAATTCGAAGAGTCTCCTATTTTGCGTTGAGGAGATATATCATCCACCTTCCATCATTAGAACCTCGTCATTAAATTTTGCAAATTTCTTGTTCAAAACTGATTAAATAAGCCACTAACATGTATATAAATACTCACTTATTAACTTAGAGCATAAATTTCTGTGCTTATAACTATAAAATTTCTCGTGTTCTACATTACTACAATATTTTATCACATTGTAGCCTAGATAATAATCGTGTCAAACTGCGATCACGATGCCATCTCTTGGGTTCAATTATATTTTCAAACCTTTCAAGGACCCCCCAAAAATATACACCCAAAATTTCATTCAAATCGGTCAAGCCGTTTAGGAGAAACTCCTCCTAAACCTAACCTAACTAGGTGACAAACACACGTGCAGAAAAATAATATATACATAATAATATAATATATAGCTGACCCGGCAAACGTTGTTTTGCCATATTAATTAGCCTATAACCTATTCACAGACGTACGAAATATACACAAAAAAATTCATAAAAATCGGTGAAGCCGTTTCTGGGGAGTTCGATTACAAACACTGTGACACGAGATAGATATTAAGATAAAGAAAGTATTGGACTCCGTCACAGAGGGCTTCCTGGCATGCGTCCTAAGTCTATTCAAATGTTAGCACTTTGTATGCATGCACGACCAAAACTAATAATCGATTAAAAAACTGTTTTTATTATAGCGAGTACGGTTCTAAATTGTGGTGGGCACGAGCCCGAACCAATAAGGCCCAGTGGAAGTTGGTATTGTGAAATTGGATGTTGATGAATTTGCTTTCATCTTTGTCTATTTACCGTTCGCTGGTCTAAATATTGCTTTGAGTGAAATTATTCTCGATTGGCAGCCTTTCGGTTTATTGATTAAATAATAGGGTGGTATTTATTTTTGTAAGGAATGAGTTTACATAATTTTACTAAAGCCAGCTTCCAATATCGCTATCTGACAGCACTAACTATCTGTTATTATCCAGTGGCAATATTTATCTGGTTTTTAAGTCCAAAACGTCTTGTACCATGACATTTGCAGAGTTATCCATAGACATTTTTGTGCGACAACGCTGTCAATCTGCAGTTTATTCGTCTATTCCTGGGTACGTATTATCTACTTACTAAATTATCCAGTGACTTAGCGCATACTGCCCTAAATTGTAGAATGAGTGCAGTGATCTCTGTTCAGATCATCGAACCATTGTTTCATCTCGAACAATTGAACAGATATCATCCCTTAGGAGTTAAAGGAGGTGTGTATAATGCCGCTGGCCTTATGCAGTACTGCGTAATTGTCATTTTACCATACTTCTTACTTAAACTGCCAGCATAATTATAGCAGTTTAAGTAAGAAGTGTGGGGCGGATGTCCCACTGCATCTTCTCTCAGACAGAGAGAAAAAGTTATAATGCTTCTTAAATAAAATTAATCTCGTCTTTGCAAAATCAGACCCGGTGCTAAATAGAGCTACTAATGGAAATAAAATCCTCCTATAACGTTGAGTTTTTTGCAAAAAGTGAACATCACAATACTCAATAACTGTGATAGTAATTTTAGAACGTAGATTCTTAAACCTAGGGCTAATACCCTCGGACGTTTTTTAAATTATTTTCATTACAAGTCGCCTTTTTGGCAAATGGACTAGCCTTTCACCATTACTGAAATTTATGTCGTACACTTTTTGAAACAAACGTATTAAAAAAGATAAAATATATATATTTCTTCCATCGATGGTGCTAGTTTAATTTTAAATCCGCAAAATACAGTCATGTTTCCCATTTACGGTTGCATTCTGTGCAGGAAGGAAGCTGCTCCGGATCATTCCAGTTTAGATTTATCATACTCACGTCGCGTCGAAAGTTTTTCTGTAAATTCGTGCAAAAGGTAGCAAAATGGAAAATACTGGCTGTAACTGCTGAAATATTTGTATTTGTTGTGGATAGCTTAATGTTGCTGCAAAATTATAAGTTTTATTGGTCTAAGCAGAGAACAAAAAATAATTTCTGTGGCTCTATTCACATATCAGCTTTCTGTGGTGTTATCTCTGAGTTAAGCTATTGGATTAGACTAAAATAAATATTTTAGTAGGGAGAAAAGAAAGTAATTTAAAAAGCCCAGTATTGAATTTCACTTCATTCTTTCCATGCATTCACGAACAGGAAAAGGTTTATATAAGTTAAGTAGTTGAGCTAGTCAAATTACCATAATAATGATTATATGTTGCCTCCTAGAGCGACAGCAATTTTTTGCATAACGTGACATACTCGTAGATAGGCACACAGAAGGCGTGGAACGACTAATATGTAAATGGGGTTTCCGAACCAAAATTTATAGTTTATAGAAATTATATTATTAATTGTGTGTAATGTTAACGAATATATGAAAGTCGTTGTATGAATAGAAATTTATTTTGGTGTTTTTAAAATTTGAATTTTTATATTACTTTGAAGTCCCTAGATTGCAATTTCGCTAATCAATTTGATTAATGAATTCATTATTCGGTTCCAGTATTTTCACCAACGTTTGCAATTCAATTAGGTACATTTTAATTGTCTTTGCCTGATTTAAAATTTAACAAAAGAAAACAAATTTAAATAAAAAACTGGACTTAATTAATATGTGAGTTGAGTGAGTGAAACCGTTATTTATTTATTTGAATTTTTTAACCTGTGATATTTTAGCTTTGTTTTGGTCTAACCAGAATATTTTTAGGTGCCATAGTTATTTTTTTATGATTCTTTTTGTGAGCCGAGGCAGTTTTGGAAAAACTACACCTTACACACAGCGTACACTAGGTTTTGCGATCGAAACCTGTTTTTACACGAAACTTCAAACGCAATTTTCTCGAAATCAGTTATTTTCCCTTGAGGTCCCTTTTTGGTCAACCACTCACATTATAGATGATAATAATATATAAATGTCATAAATTCTATATTTACAAATAAAAGACCTGCCTCAGGTCACTGTCCCGTGGTAATGAGCCCAGAACGCTGGCGATGTTATCTCTTTGGATGGCCAGACTTATCCTGTAGCTGAGGTACGCGCCAGCCCTCTGGTCTGCCGATGCGTCGATTAGGCGTCTTTGAACAAGGCGCGCCTCTGGGCCCCAAGTGCCTATGGTTTCGACCCCAAACGGTGCAATTATGTAGTTGTGATTGTAGCTATTACTAATAATTATTATTATTCAATTTAAATGACTATACGTTATTTTAAATTAATGGATGACTGCTGAATTGATTGAATTATTTTAATTATTAACATTTGTTTACATTTGGGAAAATAAAGGCTCAATAATATAAGGCTTAATTTAATTAAAATTCAGCCTTTCCTATATAGTGACGGAATTTTTTTTCTTAACGTGATATAGGTAGAAACACAAAAGAGAGAGCTCAAAGCGAACTTTTAGGAAGAATGTCCCATTTCATTCCAAGAAGAGATTGCGGAACGTACTCCCAGCGGTGTCATTTGCTAAGTTTTTGCTTTGAGTAAAACTTCAAATTTCCAAGTTTTTGCGAGATGGGAATAGACGGTCTGGAAACCAATTATTGTGGTGTTATTTATGCGTACATAATTATCGTTAAAAAATGTTTCCCTTTGAGAATTTTTTTAATTTTATTTTGCGAAATAAAAAAATAGTTTTGGACCTTGAAACGTTTTTACCTAACACGGGGAACCTCTACAACCTCTAGTGGCCATTTCCTATAAACGATTCTTGGCGAGATAGCTGCTGAAAAGTTAAAATTTAATAGTAAATTTCTTCCATTAAAGTTATGTCAAAAATATACAGGTGGCTTATCTTGAATATATGAAACGAACATAGATCCATTGAATTTTAAGCAATTCAATGATAGATCTACCCATAACTGATAGTGAGTTTCAAATCTATGGAAGTGTTTCAAAATCTTAGGATTCCGAACCGAAAGGGTCTCTATTGCTATGTTTACGTTTTACATCTCTCAAAAACTAATGCTAAGTAGCAGTAAGCTCATCTATAAGCAAAACTGTGTGTTGAAATGCAATAAAGGATTTTAATAATAATAATAAAAGCTAGACAGTTGACTTTTTTCAGATTTTGAAATTTTCAATAAGTAACAAAGGTTAAAAAATAAGTTACTCATGAAAAGTGATGAAATGGCAAGACGAATAAGTGTTAAACTTAGGCCATTCTGTAATAAAAAATAGGTCAAATGCTAGAGGTCTCGAAATGAGTGAAAATAACACGCTTTTGCTAAGTATGTACAAAATATTAAAGTTACTAAAGTTAAAAAGTTATTATAAAAACATAATAAAAATTGCATACAAATTTTGTTATTTATTTCATAATAACTTCTTTTATTAATGTTAGTCACATTGTCTATGAATCTATACTATGTAACTTAGATATTTCGTATTTTTTATGTATCTTTATAATGAGCCCCTTGTATTTTTACGGTGGCACAGAGCTCTCGGTCTGCCAATCCGACTCGCACTTGGCCGGCTTTTATCGATTCAATACTACACGGGCACATCAGACAATTATGATTTGTAAATAATAGGGGTTAAAGTATGAAATTGCCGTTTTATTGCAATAGGTTCTTTGAATTGACATAGAATCTTCACGGTTTGAGGTTTTCGAATGAAACTTTTTTCAAATGGTTTCTATGATGTTCTTTTTTTAAAAAATGTGAAACATTTGAATATCGACTTTCAATTGTTTTTGTTATTCAATTTAGACAAGAAAGATGGATACTGCGAAAATTCGAGTGATTTTTGAATACGAGTTCCGACGCGGAACTAACGCGGCAGAAACAGCCCGCAATATCAATGCTGCGTTTGGAGAGGGGTCTACTAATGAACGCACCATGCGATTTTGGTTTAAACGCTTTCGTGACGGAAATTTCGACTTAAAGAACGAGCCATGAGGAAGACCACCCACACAGGTGAATAACGATGAATTAAGAGAGATAGTGGAAGCCGACCCTAGTCAAACTACCCAGGAATTAGTGGCATGGTTTAACGTTACCTTACCCACAATATTGACTCACTTGCGTCAAATCAATAAAATAAAAAAATACGAATAGTGGGTGCCTCATTTTTTGAAAATTTCCTCGAATTTTCGCAGTATCAAGAAAGATGGATTGGGTCTAAGAAAGATGGATCTAAATTGAATAACAAAAACAATTGAAAGTCGATATTCAAATGTTTCACATTTTTTAAAAAAAGAACATCATAGAAACCATTTGAAAAAAGTTTCATTCGAAAACCTCAAACCATGAAGATTCTATGTCAATTCAAAGAACCTATTGCAATAAAACGGCAATTTCATACTTTCACCCCTAATATTTACGGTATTTAAAAACAGTATTTCTACATATACCAATGTAATTTCCTACCACATCAGGTTCAGTTGACAGGCTCACTCTGAAAAAAATGTAACAAAAAAGAAAAAAGATGTTGAATCGTCAAAGGAAAGCTCGGACTATCGCTATAATAATGTAGATGAATAGAAATTATCCATTTAATCTTAGCTCGAACTTTAAGCCATGATTAAGCCTACTAAGTATACTTCGGGCAATATATTCCTTCAGCAACGACAAATTTGTGTATTCTAGAAGTGGAATGAAGAGTAAAATGCAAACTCTCGCGGAGTTTGGGACATAAATAAAGGATAATGGGCCATTTCTTGCAAAAATGCTGCTAGGGGAAAGAGTTTCCTTATAAAAAACATAATCAGTATGCCGCCTACGTAAGTACTGAAAATTATAGAAATAAATAAGTACCTACCTGCTATACCGCACGTTTTATTTTATTTCTGACATTTAATTTTATTGTAAGTAGAAGTCCAACAAATAATTTAAGTACTTGCTACTACTAGTAGCACAGGTAAGAACAGTAAGTGGCAGGTAAGTACAATGTACAAAACACCGTGTCAAAATAGAGGAAAGTTCCTAGCCTATCTAGGTAAAGGCAGCTTTATGTTATAATGCTTGATGCTGATTTTGGTGGCAATGGTTTCGTCAATACATCTGGCAGCATATTATTATCTTCGGTGGGCACTTGGCCCAATGTGATATTTTTTTATTATATGTTTGCTTCCGCCACGAAAATTCCGATCGACCATCGGAATTAATGGAAATAGTTTGAACCTTCCTTATAAAGGATGGAAGTCTCTGCCAGATTGACATATTCCGTCTCACAACGTAAAGTCGCAACCACTGTTTTCTGTGCCTAGAATAGAATAAGAATAATTTAATATAATCAGGTTGCATGCACAAGCAATAAAGTTTACAAATACAGTTTACATAATAAAAGAGGTACAGAGGTAAATGATTGCAACATTTCGGCTAGAACAAAGGCATATCCAGAAAATTGTCGTCTATGTAGGTATATGACAGCATCTGCAATCCCGAAGCTCGTTTTCTGGCTTCGTAACCAACTGCGCCGACTTTACGACTGAGTTGGGTACTCATAGGGGGCGTTGTGGCTACACTAAGACACATCAAAGATCCAATCAGTTCTTTATAGGGCTACTGCTTTTGGGCACCGGCGGCGGCCTAGGTGCATTTATATATCTAAAACCGATTGCAAATATTTAATAATTGAGCTTACAATAGATGCTCATTAAAAATAATTTAAGATGCCTTAATTATTATAGTGCAAACGAATTAATATGTGAAATCTATTTGAAACAGTAATTAATATACACACGTAAATTAAAATAAATCTTCCAAACAATAAGTATATTTCTCTTTGAGAAAAAGAGAGAGGTGAGAGATAGTACATGCTGAATTGCTTTACGTATATATATATATATATATTTTACACAATAATGTATGAACGGTTCAGTAAATTTATAACAATATTCTGGATAGTAACATAAAACTACTTTTATTAAAATTTCACGTGTTGCTCGCAGATAGATTTCAATCACAGAGCGTTTACAAAATTGCTGGAAAACAAAAAATCATCTCTCGGCCCCTACAAATGTAATCTAAATGGAACATGGCAGCGCAAACCGATAATATCCGTCTGAAAACTGCATCGATGGAACGCGGCCCTCATCAGATAAGTTCGCTGAGCGTGATGGAACGAGCGCTATAAAGAGCTTGAAGCGATTCCCGCTAATTAAGTGCAAACAGGGCAGAGCCCGCGGCGGCACGCGCCCTCACAATTTCTTAGCATTCTTACCCGACCGCGAAATCAAAGGAGAGGAGGGTAACGTTCTTGGCACGTACCCATGTATGTATGTTTTTTTATGATTGGCCAGAGGCATTTTTTGACAAATGTGGTGTCAAATGAAAGTTTTTCATAAGCGAGTGTCACTGGCATAGCCAGTCACATATGACGTCATGAAAAAACAAGATGGCAGACGTTAGCTATCATAAATTGTTAGTGAAAAATTACTGAAAAGTATGAATAAAAAGCGCAAGAAAACTCGACTGCTAAAATTTCTTAGGCCGGATGAATGTGTTGAATTTCTAACCTAGCAGGCAGGTAACAAGACCACGATGGAAAAAAAACTTACCTACAAGAATTCCAATAAGAGATTCCCCCTGAAGAAGTTCAAAATTCAACAGATTCATCTGAGCCTTGATTATTTTTTTTAAGCAGCTGGGTTTTCTGTTTTCATAATCTTTTTGTTTTGTTGAGCATTAGAAAGTGGGACAATAGATTTAGAAATAATCACAACGTTCCGTCTTTGCCCTCTCGATCTCAACATTATTTCTCACAACCTTCTTTCTACGGAACCCTTCATTGCGCATGGCCCGACACGAACTTAGCCGGTTTTAATTTTTTTTTATTGAATATTGTATGGTCCGTTGCAGCATTAGAAAATAAAATCACAAGTATTGGATTGGAGTGACGTTTCGTGCATCGACTGCCTCGTTGGTCTAGCCCGTTAAGGCGCTTAGCTATCAAAATAGAGGTCGTAGGTTCAATTATCACTGGGGCCGCCGTACATTTGTAACGTCCTTGCCTGGTTACCATAGCACAGGGTATCCTAGTTTGGGACCAGGTCAAATGATTTTATTGTGTGGAAGATTATTTATTTAATATAACCATATAACGCACAAAAAAATTGTCAAGTTTTTTTGGTCTGAAAAATGCGATAAATTAGGTGGCGTTTAAAATTTGTAGTGCGAGTCGCACGAAGGGTTCCGCACCATTGTCTATACAACATTAGACACAAAGATCGAGAAAAAACGGCAACAAATCACGTTTGTTGTATGGGAGGCACCTTAAATATTTATTTTATTTTAATTCAATTATTTACTTTTAAAGCGAACATAGAACTAAATATTCTGCGATCATTTTAAGTGTCTACCTATTGCCTTTATTAACATCGAGCAAAAAGCGGTAAAAAAAAATTACGTTTGTTGTATGGGAGTCCCCTTAAATGTTTATTTTATTTTGTTTTTAGTATTTGTTGTTAGCGGCAACAAAAATACATCATCTGTAAAAATTTCAACTGTCTAGCTATCACGGTTCATGAGATACAGCCTGGTGACATACATACAGACAGACGGACAGTGGAGTCTTAGTAATAGGGTCCCTTACCCCTTTGGGTACGGAACCCTAAAAACTAACTTCATCATCATCATCATCATCATCGGCCTACGCTTGTCCACTGCTGGACATAGGCCTCTCCTATTGCACGTCACTGAGCACGGTCCTCGGCTACTCTCATCCAACTCTTGCCAGCCGCCCTGCGAAGATTGTGAGGACGTCCTACAACACTACGTTTACCGATCCGCGGTCTCCACTCAAGAACTCGTCTACCCCACCGGCTATCAGCAAAAACTATTTTATTGCACACTAATAAGCCAGCACCTACACTCCCTACTGTCAACGCTAATGTAGCCCAGTTATGATACAATTGAATGAATTTACTTATTTATTAATTTAGCCCAAAATGTGGTTCCAGTTTGAAATTTCAATAAGTTAAATGCTATTTCTTAAAACTTTTACCTAACTGTTATTTCTCACTTATTGCATTTAATTGAGAAAGCATTAGTGTAGAGGGGCAGGACTAACAGAAAATATTTTTATAGGTATTCTCGAGAATGAAAACACAGCTTGTGTGTAATACATTTTGTAATTATATTTCTAAGACGGAGCTGAAAAGAAAGACAGTGACGTTCACCGATTTGATTCTAAAAACGGAGCTTTTATTTTAGTTTGTACTAAGGAAAGTCAAATCGTCAAACTTAGATTGAAGTGGCATTAATTTTATATCATAGCACACACAGAAAAACTCAAGTTTTTTTTTAAATAAAGCATAAAAATATATTTTTTGGGCTTTTCGAGGTCCCAAAAAACGCGAAAAATCAAGTTGCTCTAACAATAACAAAAAAATATTAGATTTCATTTTATTATTGAATTCTAAACATTTTCTAAAAAGGTTGTAGATGCTTACACTATTTTACGAGATAATTCAAATATTGATAAACGCTTCATACATTACATAAGGCGTTACGTTCAAGACGTGACGTCATAGTTTGAGTCAGATTTGTATGGCACCTTTCTGTACCACGTGACCAGAATGATGGTCCGACAGGTCACATTCTGAAAAGTAGTAGTCGTAGAGAAAAAAAAAATACCACGTTTATTTGTCTGTTAACGTGGCCTCTCCGATTACATTAAAACATTTTTTGTGCAAGTTCTCCATTATTATAATTTGTCGCTTAGCATAAAAAATGCAGGGTACTGGCCTTCTCTCAGACGCAAATTAATACCTCAAAGTACGCGCTTACCTACTTGCTTTGAAATAATCACATAATATATATAAATAACATAAATAACATAGCGACAGTTACTTTTAAAAAACAATCACGCGATAAAGTCATTAATAATACATACTGAAATAGACCTTACTTATTACGTCAAATTTCGTTACGGCACAATACCCACGAGGCAGATTAGAATCGGTATCTTCATTAGAACTTTCTTACTTTTATTCGGGTTCCGCAGTCAACCAGGAACCCTTAGAGTTTCGCCATGTCCGTCCGTCTGTTTTTAGGGTACCTCTCCTGCACCTAAATTAGGGATGCAAGTTTTTTTCTTCCCTACACCATATGGCGGAGTATCGCTGGATTGGTCGTTTAAAAATATTATGTGTGTAGAAAAACCATTTTTCGATTTAGGGATCCGTTTGCGAAATAGAAGCAAATTTTTGTTAGAGTAGTGCGTCCCCCCCTCCCTCTCCCGGCTAAAAGTTTGATTATAGAAACGTGAAAAAATCCAGCCCAGTAGCACAAAAAAGGAAAACTATTTCTAGGCTTTACAAGTTAACGAGTAACAGGCGACCAACTTAAAAAACGGAAATTTCGTACAAATTTCGAGGAAAATTACTTTATACTTATACTTTATTGCACACATAAAATTACATGAATAAAACAAAACATTTACAGAATTAAAAAGTGTACATGGCGAGCTTATTTCAGCAGAAATCTCTTCCAGCCAACCCTTGATGTGGTGATACGAACATTATAAACAAGGGAGGAAAGTGTACAATAATTATTACGTACTATATTACAACCCATATATTACGTACTATATTACTTTGATGAAGTTGTTAGTAATGTGAAGCATGTACAAAACCCCTTCTTCTACGGAACCCTACACTGCGCGTGGTCTGACATGCACTTAGTTTGGCAGGTGTTTTTTAATTTTATTCTTTGTGTACGTGTTATGTATATATGAAAAGGTAAATAAACGGTTTATCTATCTATAAATGTAACTTGGGTTGGCAGCTTACGTACATTAACAACCTAATTTATAAAAACATGATTCCTTAATCTGTTTTTTTTGTTATCTTATGGCCTGGTTACACGACCTTTGACCCAATTACACCCAATGGTGGCCCCATTACATTACAATGGCTTTTTACTGTGCTTTTCAAGGTCATAATCTAACAGGTTAAAACTATTAGCAAATGCAGTATAATTTGAGTTTTTCCTTTACCACAGACTATTTAAACTGGATTTGAGGAGAGTATTTTTTAAAGTAAAACCTATCTCAAAAGCTCTTTAAGTAAATACGCTGTTTTACATTCATGAGCGTTTTAACTTTATATGACTTTTAAAAGTTTTAGCGCAATCGCTGATAAATGCTTTCACACATTCAGTAATATTTGTGGTTGTGTCAAAATGTTATGTTGTTGCAAGTACGAGACGGAAATGATTTTTGTCGCTTTATATTAACAAACAGCTCAAAACTAGTCGGTTTTCACTATATTACAAAGCGTTAATGTCTTATCGCACTTTGTAAACTTTAAACAAAAGAAAGTGGCCTCCAATGTTTTGCTTAATTTCACCGAAGTCTCATGTCTTGATAGCTCAGTGGTATTGTGCTAAGATTCTGATATGGAAGATCCTGGTTCAGACACCCACTATTATTTTTAAAGTCAATAGAAGTTCTTCTAAAGTTAAAAGTAGCAATTTTAAAAATTACTTGTTCTTTTAGAGTAAGGTATTGGTAGAGCGATATTTAGAAAATATCAATCTGAGGAAAACCCGTAGATAAAAAGTTGTAAACACAAATTTTGTTTGAAGTGTTTCAGGAATTGTGCATTTTAAACGTAACCCTATATATAGCAGGACTTCAGTTGTCTCGAATCAGTTAAGGGGCCGTGATTTTTTTTAAACTTGATAGCTTAGATAGGCCTTAGAATGGTCTTGACTAGAAATATGGGCTGACAGACAACTGGATCTATTTTTTCTTTCTCTAGGTACGGGACCCTAAGAATATACATCTAGCGATGGAGAAAACAAATTGAGTTCATTCAAACAACATTTTCTTTGACTTTACAGTTTTTTAATTTAAATTTTGAACGCCGCACCGCCGCATAGTCGTATCAGCTAGCGCGGCAAGACACTACCGCCATTCGCTGCAAACAGCAAAGCGCGCCATCTGACGTTATCAGACGCGACAGCCCAATGGCGAATTTATTCCCGTATCTGAGTGCATTGTGCACATAAATAAGCGTTGCAAGAATAAAGTGGGTCTGCTTGTGTGACACGATAGCTGCGTCGCCCCTGATGGTTCCGGCCCGCGGCGCGGCGGGAGTATGCATTACTGGCTGGGAATTCTTTATTTTTCTTTGACTCTCGGGCACGGTACACTGGCGGTTCTAATGCGCGGTTATGCTGGTACTTCACTTGGCTATTCGTACTTGCGTATTTGCCGACGTGGTTTCTTTTGTTCGATTTCTTAAAAAAAATTGTGCTAAAAATTCGTCACGAAACCCGGCAATTGATGATTAATATTTGCCAAATGCGATTAGCCAAGTGAATCGCCAGCATTAGGTAAGGAGTTTCAAGTTTTACGTTGCGTCCATGCGAAGGATCAGCAGACCAATAAATACTATTTAGAATTTCTTGATTATGTTCAACTAATTATCAGTATTACCAGGAGACGGGCAGCAGCGTCTTCCTGAGATTCCAGCCGCATACTGCAATCGCCAACCCGCCTGCCAAGCATGGCGATTATGGCAAAAGCTCTTATGGTTATGAAAACTACGAAAGAGGCCTATGTCCTGCAGTGGGCGTCAAATGGCTGATGATGATGATGATGAATTATCAGTAGACGACTGAAAGCTTACAGACCCAAGGCCCATCTATCTTTCTGGATCACAAGCGAATCACGGTAATTTCACACATCCTCGGGCATGTAGCCATGTCTCATCTAGTTTTGGTCATTTAGTGATCAATTAGATCTCCCTCAAGATTTCGACCTTTTACGAAACTTTCGCCTCTAGCGACTGAAAGCTAGTGTGTGAACTTTCTTTGAATAAATCATTGTCTTTGCAACAAGAAGATAGTGAGATGTGTGCTATGGCGTGTGTTCCTTTGCAGCGAAGTAATTTTAACATTGCCTGGCACAAAGAAGGCAATTCGGTGTAAAAAGTTGGCCATCTCTTGGAGTTTGTGACTGTTGAATAAACGTAGAGCTATTTGTTCGCCTCAACAAAATAATTACTTAGCTATGACCTGAGCCTTGTTAACTTTACCGAGGAACGTGTAAACTAGTAGCTTTTATGATTTTTATAACGTACAGTAATACAATGTTTTTGAATGTATTTTACAAGCTGTGTCCATGATATCATTCATGTGGAGCGTGATCGTGACAAAAACCCAAAAATCTAATTTAAAAACAATTTAAACATCTAAAGATGGAATATTTCCAAATAATATATTTACGTATGATTTTTGCACCACGCATGAAGTCAATGAAGATCCTTGACTTGGTTTTTAAAGTTTGTGCAACTGCTAATAGATATTACATGCGTCAGTTAAGACGATGGACTGACATCATGTAAGGCGCGGATCCCCCACTGAACTAGCGAATGGTGAGGACATGGTACGGAGATCATTCTATTTCATTTGAATATAGTACCAAACACACTATAATAAGGTCCATTATTTGAACACACTCAACGGCCTTTAGTCGGAAGTGTCGGAAGAAGCACGCCATTTAGGTGCCCGCGCTCGATTGCAGTTAGTTCCAGGTCATTTCGCAGCCAGCAGTATGTCTTCTGGGGAAGGAATTAAGAAAAGTCGCTCCGCTCCACGCCTTTTATCGTCATGCCTGTAGCATGCCTGCACCATATCCGCGCCAGTTCCGTGCTATGCCTTAGAGCTTTAATGCTCGGCATCTACCCAGAAACCCGTAGCTGCTTTCAGAATTAAGGTATATTAACATTACAAATAGGCTGGCGACGGGCGGGCGCAACGATACAAACTAAAATAAACCTTACATGCTTTTGAGATTAGAGACTACAATACTAGCGCAACAAAAGCTCGGCCGCGTGCGGCTGGCGGGCGACCGTCGGACACGTCACGTGAATTGGCCCGTTAATTATTGCACTTTTATTGTAGTCTCGTAAGTATTTATGGGTTATTTTAGATTGAAATAGTGCCACCTACTCGTTGCCAACCCGTCGTGATATCATAAGCAGCCTATACGTCCCACTGTAGGGCACAGGCCTTCTCTCAGGGAGAGAGTATGGGCTTAATCACCACGCGTGCCCACCGCGGATTGGCGATTTCAAGCGCTGAGGTATGTGAATAGCTCAGACACCCAGGTTTCCTCACTATGTTTTCCTTCACCGTTAGCGAGTGGTATTGCTACTATAACTTTACAAATGTACATAACTTAGAAAACAAAGTCATAGGGTACGTGCCCGCACTGGGATCGAACCTGGGTCTCCCGTTTCCGAGTCCAATGTTCTACCCACTAGGCTACCACCGCGTCGTGATATAAACATTCATATAAACAAACATTTGGTAATATAAACCTTAGCAGCTGTGAACGTCGATATTGCCAGACAGAAAAAGAGGCCTTAGCGTTAGTTTGGGCAGTGGAACAGACTAATAAAAGATCCTAAACTCTTGGACGTTATATTCGGCCCAAAAGCAAAACCTTGTGCCCGCATTGAAAGGTGGATATTAAGACTGAAAAACTGATATAAACTTTCCGCGAGAAAAACATTGCTCGGGTTAAATACCAGTTATTTTCAATCACCATTTTTACCCAAAGTGTAGGTAATTATAGCCCTCTGCTGTTTTTATTTTAAATGTCCTTGGATGGAAATAAACAGTTTTTATTAGGGTTCCATAACCGAAGGGTGCTAAACGGGACCCTATTACTAAGACTTCACTGAACATCTGTCTGTCACCAGGTTGTATCTCATGAACCATGATAGCTAGGCTGTTAAAATTTTCACAGATGATGTATATTTGTTGCCGCTATAACAAAAAATTAAATAAAATAAATATTTAAGAGGGGCTTCCATATAACTAATGAAATTTTTTGCTGTTTTTTGGTGCATATTAATAACGGCAACAGGTAGACGCTTGAAATATTCATAGAGTGTTAAGGTAAATATATTCGCTTAAAAATAAATAATTAAATTAAAATAAAATAAATATTTAAGGGAGCTCTCATACAACAAACGTGATATTTTGCCGGTTTTTTCTCGACATTTGTGTCTAATGTTGTTTAGATAATGGTACAGAACCCTTCGTGCGTGAGTCAGACTCGCACTTGGTCGATTTTTTCTTTTCATCCTGTGAATATGAAAAATAATAAAGACGTTATTAATCAAATAATTTAAGACTCAAATATTGAACCGTACTGAAAACTATGATCAGAAAAAGAGTAAAACTTACTACATAAAAAAAATGTAGGTACCTATCTCCGATTTTGACAAAGCAGCGTCTCGTGCAAGAAACATGCATGAGAAAATAAAAGAGAGTTACCTACCTAGTCCCAAGGTCTATTTCAGGTTACAATCCTTGAAGAACCAACCGATTTTACCATCTGACTCATGGAAAGTGATGATAAACCTGCCATGTTTATATTCCATTTTCCAAATTCGATTTCCCAATGCATTTCAACGGCCGCGGCCGTCTGTATCAACATTAGTCTTGCGTTTTTGTGAAGGGTGACAATTTCATTGGATCGTCAAGGATAAACACAAAACGAAATTATTTTCAGCACTTACATTTTTGGTAAAATAGTACTTATAACGTTTGACTGCCTCGTTGGTCTAGCGATTACACTCTCGAATACCTATTAGAGAATGTGAGTTTGATTCTCGCTGGAGATCGCTTTGGTTTATTTGTGCAAATGGGCTCAGCCCGGGTGTTTTTCCACGTTTGTGGCATCGTTGCCTGATTAGCATAGCACAGTGTATCGTTGCTAGGAAACAGAAAGTGTGATTGTGATGTGTGGAAGTTCTGATTATTATTAACGTCAACATAACTGTCATATCATGTGATATTACGCTCAAAAACAAAAGGTAAGCTCACTTCACAGTCGTAGTACCTCCCCATTAGTTGAACCTTCATCAAGTTTTGATGAGCCGTCGACAGCATAAATAGGGAGCTCTGTAGAAACTGGTGCGCGCAAACTTTGCCTGTAGCCCACTGTATTATGATCTCAGAGGATTTAAGTTACGCGTTTGTCTTTGAAAGGTAAAATTTTGGAGACTGTTGTCGAAGTTTGGAATATTACGCAAAGTTTTCTATTTAGTTTGGCTGATACGTGGGTGTTGTGGATCATAATGTCGCTAGGGGTACTTTGTTGACTTTTAATGGGTCGTTGAACCATTTAGAAATATAATCAGATATTTAAATAAATAAATAAATAGCTTCCACATCACACAATCAATATATTTATATTTAGCAGTAATATTGTATAATTTGAATAAGTTTTGTGTAAAAGCAGACTCGAATAATTTAGAAGTTTCTGAGTTTAAATCTGATATTTTGCCAGGAAAATCAATTACCAGAAGACGGGCAGCAGCGTCTTCCTGAGATTCCAACCGCATACTGCGATCGCCAACCCGCCTGCCAAGCGTGGCAATTTTTATTTATTATGGCAAAACCCCTCATGGTTATGAAAACCACGAAGGAGGCCTATGTCCTGCAGTGGGCGTCAAATGGCTGATGATGATGATGATTATGATCATGATGATTTTACCTGAATAAACTGAGTCAATCTATCTAGGTTTGAACTATGGATGCTGACTAACATCGATTCGCAGGAAATAATGTATATTCAACAGTACTGTACTCACTTACAATAGGGGTGCCTTACGACACTAGTCTAAGGGTCTAAAAGCTGTCAAGTTTACTTACCTAGTCAGTTTAGTTCTATTTCTAGTTAGGCCTGAGATTTCCGCAGTTAGTTTCATAGTTTGGCCATTGTACGTTGTACAAGCGCTGAGGTATGTAAACACCTGAAACTAGGGTTTCCTCATCATGTTTTCATTCATAGTTACTGGTGGTTATGTTATACTTTATTGTACACAGCACAGACCGCCAGGAAGACCTAGAAAACGTTGGTGTGATGACATCAAGGCTGTGGCTGGCAACACCTGGACGAGACTGGCACAAGACCGCGAAAAATGGCATGATATGGAGGAGGCCTTCACCCAACACTGGGTACCCTAATGAACAATAATTATTTTGTGACAATTGGAATGTTAACTATTATCAATTTTATTCAATTTGTATTAATTTATTAAAATTTTATTATTTGTACACTATTTTACATTGAATTTGATTTGATTTGCTTTTAATTCAATTTAATTTATTACCGATTGTCATTTGTTTCACTAGCATGCTAAATGGAAATGGAATTGTAATTAGGAAATAAAAGGCTATTATTATTATTATTATTATTGTACACAAGAAAGAAATATGTTACACATAAGAACGGGTACATAGGCGATCTTATTTCTATAGAAATTTCTTCCAGACAACCAGATCAGTTGTGAGACGATGAATTTAAAGAGGTAGGGAAATAATTGGTGGTATTGCTACTACAACTTCACAACTGTACGTAACTTAGAAAACAAAGTCATAGGTGCATGCCGCGATTCGAATCCACGATCTTCCGAATATGAGGCCGGCGTTCTACCGCTGCGCTACCGCCGCTATTGAAATAACACAAACGTTTTTTTTTAAATATATTTTAGTACACAACTATGAAATAACAAGAAACGTGAAAACCGTTTTTCAGTACCGATAACTGGACAATTTGCAATAAAGCAACAGAATAAATTCTCAATTAATTTTTCATGCTATCTTCAAAGGAGAATACTTAATTTACTATAGGAGTTAGTCTATTTTTGCGTCCTCTTGCGCATTGATGAAATCAACGGTAAACTATAAGAAATTAGCTCTGGATTATGCAGGAAAAATATAATGGAAATATTAGATGGGAGTTTTGAGAAATCTTAATTTTGAGCCCATGTCAAAACATAACCTCAAAAGGTTATGACAACTTTGGTGATTTGGTGTTATTTTTGGTTAGCATTGGCACCTGGTCAGTTTGAATTATAAACATAGGTCATTATTAGGTAGGTATGGTTAGTTAGTGCTAAGTAATAATTCTGTATAAAATACAAAATATATATGACTATATCGCTGCAAAAAGTCGCAGTTTTTAAGAAGCCTAATGGGGAAAAAAGAGATAATTTCTGATAAATAAGCACAAACAGTCTTAGGTCCTGCGCACAATTGAGACAAGACTATCCTAAGCCCACAATGGCGGTTTATTTTAGTTATTTATTCCACATATTGTTCATCATCATCATCATCATTTCAGCCATTGGACGTCCACTGTTGGACAAAAGCCTCCCCCAACGATTTCCAGAAGGGCTGGTTGGATTCTTCATACACATGGTCATTTTAACAATAAACCACACTAATTAAACAGTATAAAATCGCACTGGAATCAATTTGAAAAATAAAAGCGTAATAACACCGCTCGTTTGAATTCCCGTCAAAAACTCCTCGTTTGCAGTTTGCACTTTCGCATTTCATGTATGTACATGATTTGCGATTTTTGCAATAATGTAATCTAATCTGTGTTTGTAATCTGTATTGACTTACTGAAGTTTTTTAGTTATACAATCAATACAGATATTTTTTAATTATTACTTTTAAACCCCTGATTGTTATAACTTCCTCAGTCCTGACCTTGAAAATAACAATGGTTTTCAATTGTTATTTTCAAGGTCGGGACTGAGGAGGTTAATTTATCAAATAGAACTATAAAATAATTTTTCAAAAGAAACATTTTGAGGTATAAATGCTTAAAGCGCAACATAGACTGTTTTTGATCATTCTCCTTTGGCGCGGTTAATTTGTATGAAAAAGCAACAAGCTGATATTTTGAAACTTTTGTTCAATTCGATTCAGTTCATACATAGCATATTATTTGGTTTTAATGTATGTTTTCCATATAGGTGACGCTGTTTTACATAAAGTTGTTCGTTGGGAGTGTCATATTTTGGACACCGAGAAAATAGTTTCATTTCAATAACACGTAGTGCAGCCGACAGCACATCAACCTCCACATTTTATTTGCAAAGTCGGATGTAATGCAATAGTAGTAAGAAAGTTTGCATTGGTAGCCTAGTAGAGCGGTCTACTAGAGCGGCCTAGTGGGTAGGACATTGGACTCGGAAGCGAGAGACCCAGGTTCGATTTCCAGTGCGGGCGCATGTACCTGACTTTGTTTTCTAAGTTGTGTATATTTGTGAAGTTATAGAGGCTAACGGTGAAGGAAAACATTGTGAGGAAACCTGAGTGTCTGAGCTATTCACATACTCAGCGCTTGAAATCGCCAGCCCATACTCTCTCTCTGAGAGAAGGCCTGTGTCCTACAGTGGGACGCATATGAGCTGCTTATGGAAGTTTACATTTCTTGTCGAGGGTTATTTAAATTTTGGCGACCCTCTCAATGAATTATGGGCGATCAAAATTCGCGTATTTTGAATTATGCATGATGTTTAGGGCCATGTGTTTACTTAGGATGATGTTTTAATACTATAACTTGCGGAGAGACCTTTGTCTTGATTAATCCTGAGGCTTGATTAATGAGAGGGGCTTGTGACTACCTAGTTACATTCATTATAGTGTTTGACTGCCTCGGTGGTCTAGCGGTAACCACGCCGAAGGTCGTGGGCTCGCTTCCCACTTGGGGCCGTCGTAAATTTGTACACATGGCCTCAGTATGAGTGTATTTCCATGTTTGTAATGTCCTTGCCTGGTTACCATAGCACAGGGTATCCTAGTTTGGGACCAGGTCAAGGTTGTGTGGAAGTTAGTAATTAGAAATATGTACCGTCGTATTAATAAAGCACTCTTTCCTCTGAGATGGCTCTTGAGTTTCAATTTCGAGCTGATGCAGTTCAAAACCAAAATGTTTATTTTAGTAATTTTTGCAACATTTTTTAATAATATTTATTTAATTAGTTTTCCGTTCTTCATTTCTGTTGTATTATGCTACACCTCCTATTGAAAGTAAATTATTTCTGTACTAAAATTCGTCTATGGAAAAGGACAAAAGGAAAATCTGTCATAAAAAATATTTAATACCCGGCTTTTAAAATATTGTTGTAGCAATACAATGGAACAAACAATGAATACGTTTCCTCGATAACAAATGACGATGCTTAGTCAAACGTCAGTTGAGATGGAATTAATTTGAACAGGTGATGAATCTGTAACAATATTTTGTAGCGATTTAATCATTGTTATCGCTGGTTTCTTACTCTGGAAATCCAAAGGTTGACGTTTGTCGGCTTTGTTTCATTTACATTTTTGGCTGTAATTCTGAATTTAGTAATCTAGCTAAGCACTGATTTATTTTTTATTTTCTAAGCCCTTTTTTAATTTCTTATGTTAGACAACAACTTTTCTTCTATTAGTTTTTTCTCACATAGTTTATTTCAATATTAGTTACATAATCATAAGTAATTTAGTGTACAAGTGTGAAACATCTTTGTTCTTGGCGGAAAATGGTTACTCATTCATTCATTCATTAATATCGTTTTAATTAATTCACGCTTTACGCTCTACTAATGTAACTGCAGAAAATTTTAAATTGCAATAATCATAAGATAAGATAAGAACATTCTTTATTGCTCTCTTTAAGAAAATTAACACAAGAATTGGTTTGTATAGCTACCTAATTAATATCATTAAACAATATTTTTTTCTTAATATGTAATTAATTTATAATGTTCTGCTTTTTGTTAAATAAGTATGAAACAATGCACACACTGTGTATCTATGTGCCTAAAATTTACTGAAATTGCATGCTAGAGGATGTTTAATATCTTTCCGACATTTTCTGGCATGCAATTGTAGCCCATGTAATTAATTATTCAGCACAGACCTATATAAAAATATTTAAAATTAAGTTCTCTAGCGTAATTATTATTTTTTTGTTCTCCTTCAATGCTTAAAGTAATCTTACTTAGCTACCTATTATATTTCATACCCTTATTTGTCAATCATGTGATATTGTATAACTGTTTATTATCCCCAATAAAATAAAAATAAAATAAAAATAAATAAATGTTTTAACACACCGAATTATCTGTCAAACAACGCCAAGAAAAAGCAGAAAACACGATTATAAACATTAGCAAACACAAAGCCAAAACCCGGAAAGACCACATAAAACCATACATACATACATAAACTCACGCATGTAAGCCAGAGGGAATGTGAGAATGGACTGCCACAAATATATCGCCAAACATATCAAGCGAATGTGGGTGGAAGGGCCGGCAAGGGACGTCCCAAATTGACATACTTCGACCAAATAGGGGATGTATTAGCCCTTTGCAAGATAAAAAGTACCCGAAACTGGCGTGCGTGCATGCAACGACTAATTAATGTTGAGGAAGCGAAAGTGATCTATCAGGATCGTGGCACGTTAAAATAATTAATTAAAAATATATTTATTGAATCGCTCGTAGCCCCGGCTGCCTGAGTGATCTTAAACGATCACGAAGGTTAAGCAACACAGGGCGCGTTCAGTGCATGGATGGATCGCCGTCTATGCCTAACGCTAGTGGCATTTTTCCGAGCGGTTCCGTGCTTCGCAAGGCACGTTAAGCTGTTGGTGCCGGCTGCCGTCGCTAGATGGCAGTCGTTAAGCCAAGTCAGAGGCCTTAGGGCGGCTTGACAACTTCTGACAGTAGACGAGCCACTAGTCTACAAGCCTCCACCAATCCAGACTTGGCCCCCGTAGTGGAGTATGGCCTATACCTTCATCAGGGAAGAGACCCATGCCCCTCGGTGGGGACATAATGGGTTGATGATGATGATGATATTTATTGAACGAAAACCTCGTCAGGAAACCTGAGTTTCTGAGTTTTTAATATACATCAGCGCACGAAATTTCCAATGCACGGTGGGCACGCGTGGTCATTAAGTCCATACTCTCTCTCTCTCGCTCTCTATCTCTCTCTCTCTTTCTGAGAGAAGGCCTGTGCCCTGCAGTGAACGTATATAATCAACATAATATGTATTGAATAAAAACATTTCAAAAACCGTACAGCAAAAGTTGTTGTAAATTGTACTCAATTTCTTTTTCGCGATTTCAAAGTTTTCCCCATAAGAGAAGTCAAAGTTGTTCGTGTTAGGGAGTGGAACCCCCCATTTATATATACAGGGTGTCACAAAATTCTCAAATATTCCCAAATATATATATGGGAATTTTGTGGCACCCTGTATATCTTATAATAAATAGTTATCTTTGAGGTGTCAAATAACCTTTGGATCAGGCTACGTGGTCAAAGAATTTTCCGCGAAACATAAAATCGAACTTCGAAAAAAAAAAAAAAAGATTTTGGAATAATATCCCTGCGTCCGTTATCTTGGTCGATAGTGTTCAATAAAATTATGAGATGACAACATTTTCAATTATAAAGGGCACAGATTAAAGCCTGCATCGGATGTTTAAATTCCATGGGCCTTTTATGAAAATTTTAATTTCCTTGTCAATAACACACACAAGTTACAGATGCTATGAGCGGCAGACTGAATAAAATTGGATAGAATTTTCCAATATACTTTGCTTTGATTTAAATGCGTCAGTCAGGATTTCACTATTATTTCATATATTTAGCTTGACGTCATCAGTCGACAGTCGACAGCAACCGTTATATTTTTGTTACAAAGTCGCCCATAACGTGACTGACTAGAGTGCACGCGTGTAAATGTTGATGTGCTGTCGAGTGTACTAGACTTACTAGATAATTAATTTGTATTGTTGGCTGCTTAGCTGATAATTAATGGATTAAGCTCAGCTGTTAGTTAAAATCTAATATTTAAGTATATACTTAGTTTTAGATGAAAAAGAAAAAAAGTAAGTAGCTTTTCAAATTAACGATAAAATCAAAGGCTGAAGTTTTTTCGTAAACCCGCGTAGTCTTTCGACGCAGTGCAATGAATTACAAACAGTGAGGTTTTAAATTAAAAAGACCTTCCAAACAGATCGTGTTCGTGAAACCGCAACATCCAGCCGAAATGTTTTTAACACCTGAATTCTCGAAGCGGGTCATCCGTGAACGGCTGAGTTCGTTGGGATTTTAGTGAGCAATTCGAATACAGGAGGTAGGTTTTTTGTTTTTCAAGTTTCATTCAATAACATTGGCTGGGAGCAGGATGCTAGGCTGGACTAGATTGATTGACGTTCAAATAAAAATTTCGTACAAACTTCAATGGTTGTCCTTCCAGCTTACTAGGATTTGTGCAAAATGGGAACGCATTATTGATAAATGCTTCATAAGCGTTACAATTGTTTAAGCCCGATTTGTGAGGCGAGTTTTCACCCGACTGCGGCGGAGCCCAAAAGGAGGGTAATGTATTCGGTTTGTATGTATATATGTAAGTATGTCGGATTCTATGTTCCCTCATAACTCCTTTACCAATTGTCAGATTTTGACAAATAAGACCTCAATCAGTTCGTCATGTTTGCGCTGTACGAAATTAGCATAAATCACTAAAAAGACAAAACTAAATTAAACAATAACTAACAATCCAACTGCTAAGCATTAACAAGCAGGCGGGACCCAAATTCAACATACTTTTGAAGTCGGTTTTTATTTGTTGTTTAAAAAATTGAGAAGTTTAATCTTTTAAAGTATTAGGCGTAAAGAAAAACCTTCATCACCATTACGTTTTAATATGGCCTCTCCAATAATATCAAAAGAAGATTAATTTAAAAAAATATATTTTTCTTCTAATTTCACTAAAGTTATGCCAAGGTACCTGCCTGTTTTTCGTAAGATTTTCATTGAACTCAATTTATTTATGGTAATGTCAATGTCAACTTATTTTACGCTTAGTAAAATACGATTATTTACCCTTCCGAAATCAAACTGCAGCCTGTACCTACATGAAGTTTGTTATACCTGGCTTAATTCCCAAGACTATAACTCTGATGCCAACACCTAGCAAACATCCTGCGGGAAGGCTTTACCTATGGCATTATGGCGCCTGAAAATGTGTCAGTCAGGTGAGCTAGAGAGCCCACCGGGCGACGTAAACAGGACTAAGACTCGAACCCATCTGTGTATAGGGCCAATAAATATAACTAGGTACATTCACCTCTCTAGCGATACGTGTTCACTACAGATGGTTAACTCAACGTAAATTCGCTTACTAGTGATATTTGTGAAATGACGGGTGTTGCCATGTTAGTCAAGCAACTGTTGTGTATGCGAATTGGTAGATTAGTCACCAGTCACCAGTAATCATATTTGCTGACCGTAATCATATGGTCTTATCGCTGAAAGTTATATCTTCCACACAACTTTAGGATGGACAAAATTGGCAGATTGGCAAGTTTTCACTAGTCTGCCTTATCCAATACAGATAAAATTATTTGTATTTCCGTATGGAGTGTGCAAGGCTGATATTAAGGCTTAATTAATCCTGTTTAGAGACATTGGACTCCAAAATGTCTTTATGTAAACACTTTACAGACTCTAGAGCTCACTGTCAGGGACTCTTGGCGTGTCCTAAAATGATGTCCAATATAGTAAATTGGCATGATGTCTCTATGTGGTTTTACTCTATAATATTTTTCAAATTAGTTTCTACAAGTAACTGAAACGTAGCTCGGCAGTATTATAATAGGGTTTAAAGTATGAAATTGCCGTTTTATTGCAATAGGTTCTTTGAATCGACATAGAATCTTCATGGTTTGAGGTTTTCGAATGAAACTTTTTTGAAATGGTTTCTATGATGTTGTTTTTTTAAAAAATGTGAAACATTTGAATATCGACTTTCAATTGTTTTTGTTATTCAATTTAGACAAGAAAGATGGATACTGCGAAAATTCGAGTGATTTTTGAATACGAGTTCCGACGCGGAACTAACGCGGCAGAAACAGCCCGCAATATCAATGCTGCGTTTGGAGAGGGTCTACTAATGAACGCACCGTGCGATTTTGGTTTAAACGCTTTCGTGATGGAAATTTCGACTTAAAGAACGAGCCACGAGGAAGACCGCCCACACAGGTGAATAACGATGAATTAAGAGAGATAGTGGAAGCCGACCCTAGTCAAACTACCCAGGAATTAGCGGCATGGTTTAACGTTACCTTACCCACAATATTGACTCACTTGCGTCAAATCAATAAAATAAAAAAATACGAAAAATGGGTGCCTCATGATTTGACTGATCTGCAGAAAGAAACGCGTGTTGAAACTTGTGTTGCCTTGTTGAACCGGTACAGAAATGAAGGAATATTGGATCGAATTGTAACATGTGATGAAAAGTGGATTCTTTATGATAACCGGAAAAGAAAAATGCAATGGCTGACCCCAGGTCAAATGCCACAACAGTGTCCTAAAGCAAAACTTACCAATAAAAAGGTAATGGTAACTGTTTGGTGGTCTCAGCATGGCGTTATTCACTATAGTTTTCTCCGATCTGGTCAAGCAATAACGGCAGATGTCTATTGTGCCGAACTCCGAACCATGTTGACAAAACTAGCAGTAAAACAGCCCCGACTCATGAATCGATCTTCACCATTATTGCTCCACGACAACGCGAGACCTCACACAGCACGAGAAACCATTTTGACCCTTCAGGAACTGCAGTTAGAAACCATTCGTCATCCTCCGTATTCATCAGACCTTGCTCCAACGGACTACCATTTTTTTTCGTGATTTGTACAATTATCTACGTGACAAGAAGTTTTCTTCCCAGGAGGCAGTACAAAATGCTTTCACACAGTTTGTGCAGTCTAGATCGTCGGATTTCTATCGAAAAGGCATTAATGACCTTCCCATTAGATGGCAGCAATGTACAGATAATAATGGCAACTATTTTGATTAAATAAATTTGTTAAAAATTTAAAAAATAAACAATTTAGATTTTCAGTACAAATCGGCAATTTCATACTTTAACCCCTAATATTATGCAACAAAATTCATTAGTGCACAACGACATAGTTTGTACCTATTGATATGCTTTCACACCCCTCTGAGTTCCTCAATAAATTAGCAGATACTATCCTCATTAGTTATCCTTCTGTAGTGCTCATTTAAAGACCCGAGTCCCACCGGGGCAATTTATCTAGCTTATTTATGAGCGAACTTGAACGAGAGATAAAATAAAAATGAGCTGTTTTTGCGTCTTCAAGTTGTGCCCAAGAATGAGTGGTAAAAATACAAGTTGGGGGAAAAATATTGTTTGCGATTTATTCGTACAAACCTATATTTTTAAATATTATTGATGACAGGTTGAAGAGTTAAGATTATCATTTGTTATAATTTGATTGATTAAGTAATACAATTACTTAATTACTTTTATTTATTTAACAAAGTATTTCATAGGATATAAGTAATACCAACTTTAATGTTATAAAGCTACTTATACTAGGCTTAGCCTGAGTCTAAAAAAATCGTCTAGCATCTTGATCCCGAGCGCTTCATAAATAAAATGCTCTTATTGCTGAAATCAATCTCAAATGCCCTCTCGAGTTGCTGTTTTGTTGCAAGAATAGAATCTTAAACACAAATTCAAGATTGATCTTAGCTGTAAGAGCGCTTTATTATACGATCTTTAAAAGTACTGGCACACAACAATAAAATAGTAGATTGTAGCACAAGTGCATAAAACGCACCATTTTACTCGAGACGTTTATCCATCCGAGCGAGCTTGCGAGCGAGGATAGATATAAAGTCGAGTGTAAAATGGGTTTTATGGACGAGTTGTACACTCTACTTTTCACTTCGATTGCGAGGAAATGAAAAACAATTTTAAGTTGTAACACAAATATTACAATGAAAAAATAATTATGGTTCCCGCCAATTAACTTTTTTTTCTTTTTTTTTTCTGTAGGGACGTGACACCTGACTTAAGGTCGTTACATACTGCTCAGTTATAAAAACATTTTCTTTTTATAACTATGATAAGTTGTTGTTATGGCTTAAATACTATACTGATCTACTAAATTGAAAAATAAACAAATATAAAAAATAATAAATGAGACGAAATACAAATTATAAGTTTATTTCATGAAGTTTTATTGTGTACTTTGGCTGTTGGTATCTTTGCCTTGGTCTTAGAATACGAACGAAACGAAATAAAATAAAGAGGTTGTTGTATGAAGTTAAAGATGTTCGTGTGGCTGTTGCAGCGATTGCCTTGGTCTTCGACGAAGATTTTACTTTATGCTCTAGAGCATAAAAAGCGACTTTATGTCGCCTACGCACGACATAAAGACGAACTTTTAGAGCATGAGAAGTGAAAATAATATTGCACTACACGCAGCCTCCAAAAAAAGGAAAGAAAGAAAAAATACGTCAGTGAAAATTGTTTTCCCGAAGACGGCCGAATGTTTACGAAGATTACTTTCGCGCTGATCGTTGCCGGTCGCCAATTTCCTTGGTTTACGAGAGCGAGGCTGGCACTAGGTGCGAATTGTGCGCCACCGGGTAATTGAACGTGTTACCCGAGGGGTAAAGCCTGGTTACACAGGGAGGGAATCTTGTATACAAAAGGAGAGAAGAGTTTCGAAGTTCAACAAGAAACAAAAGTTGTACTAAGGCCAGTACGGAAACGTTTTTAACTTGACCTAAATTGCCTAAATGTGACCTGAACCTGAACATAGCACAGCAAACATTTCTCTTTTCTTTACCGTTCTGAGCCCGGCGCGATACTTTTCTGAGAATAATGCTATGAATCGCATATTATTGAATTGTAATTAAACCGGGAAAGAGAGAGGAATTTACGTTATAAGTTTATTACGTTATAAGTTTCAAAAGGATTATAAATTGTCAGTTCTCTGTTATCGAATACTTTTGAAACCAAAAGCTATAAAAAAAATCTCTAGGTGATTTAAGACCAAATACTGTCAAACGATAGTAAAATGACTGATTTGCGCTCTCAATATCATACCATTAGATTGGAAAAATGTACTTCACGCTAGAAGATAGGTTTAATCAACCGGCTTTTCTTTGCAAACGTATAGGTTATCCTAATTTGAGGCAAACAAAATTAATTATTTTTGTGTCTTATATAGTAACCAAAAAGTGGTACATTTGCTAGTTAACATACCAATCGACAAACTCTCCTTCCCTGAGCTCCAATAAAGAACAACGCTGAGCCGCAAAATATTTAACTCGAAGCCGATACGAAGAGAGCCAAACAAGTTTCTATGCGTTTTGTTATCTTTCCTTTGGCCTCTGTTATTTCTGGCATTTTTGTCTTGTCTGTTATATTAATGCGACTGTTTGACTATTTGTTTACTTTCCATTACCGGGTACTTTCATTATTATTACCTGTATATGACAAAATGTCAGTCTTGTTTCCTAATATGGACTCCGGCCTCTCACATAGGAATAAGTCATGATTGGACAAACTGTACCTACTAAGTCCATTCACCTGAGTTTCTCTCAGGACTCTCTCTCTCTCTCTCTAAGAGAAGGCCTGTACCCTGCAGTGGGACGTATAATATTATATGCTACATAAAAAAGACCCTAATGGCTCTGTGATCTAGCCCATACGTTCTCTATTTTTCTTTCTCTTTCCCTCTCCTTCTCTCTCTAGAAGGAGAGGCTGCTTTTGAGAGGAGAGAGTTTATATGCTGCTTTTGCTATACTTATGTTAAGGTAGTACAATGACAGGCCCAATGCCTTTTTCTCGACTGGCACCGGAGCACAAAATGGGAATCCCGGAAAGGGGACCCACAGGACGGGGGAGCTGTTTATGCAAATATTGTACTGTACAAAGAAAAAGCGGTGTGCGAGTTCAACGTCCAATATGGGTTCCGCGTTTATCACATATTTTGTTAGTGTTGAAATACGTCGTAACTTCCTAATTGTACGCTAAGGAAGACAAAAATAAAAACAATATCTTTGTTATACGATGTTGGAACAAACTATAATTAACTGAACGGTATTTGTTTACATGTTTGTGATGTCGTTGTTTCTGGTTCCCACGACACATGGTATCCTAGTGTGAGGCCAGAAGCAATGTATGTGCCTATATGTAAATGTTTATGTTTATGTTTTTAGCTTACTCTGTCATTTTCACAGACCTAAGTTTCCGACCCGTGATCATTTGTGTTAAATTACAGTTTCGTGAAATTATTGACATTAGATGTGTTAAAATACAAATTTTGCTATAAGCATAATCGGCCTATATGCGTCCCACTGTAGGGCACAGGCCTTCTCTCAAGGAGAGAGTATGGACTTAATCACCACGCGTGCCCACCGCGGATTGGCGATTTCAAGCGCTGAGGTATGTGAATAGCTCAGACACTCAGGTTTCCTCACGATGTTTTCCTTCACCGTTAGCGGGTGGTATTGCTACTATAACTTCACAATGTACATAACTTAGAAAACATGTCCCGCACTTGGGATCGAACCTGGGTCTCTCGCTTCCGAGTCCGATGTTCCACCCACTAGGCTACCAACGCCCAAATTTTGCCATAGTTCTCGCTAAATAAGAATTATTTACCATATTTACCGATGTCATGCAGAGTTTGAGATAAAATGTAGGTACAGATAATGAGTCAACATACGACAGAAGAACTCATTCTGATCTCAGTCGAAACATTTGAGATTCAGGGTCGTCAACGTCACGCTTGAGTCCGACAATTCACTTGAATATAGCGAAAATTACGGTTCTTTTTTTGATTATTTAATTCACTGACAAGCAAATTTACTCGAATGTAGCGACAAATACAGTTCTTTATTTGAATAATTTAATATTTAATACAGCGACCATCTCGCTGCTTCTGATAATGTCGCATTTTTCAGAAGAAGGTCATGAAAAATGCGACATTATCAACAATTTTATGTATACACACATAAATAAATGTTTTCTTTCTTTCTGAAACAGGTGTTATCACATTAATCCCTCACTAGTTAAGCCATGTAGTAGAAAAAAAATCTTTGTTTTTTTTTTCATGTCATCTAAAAAGATCTCAAAGTATTAAACACTACAAACTACAAACTGTAGACAGAGGAGAAACAGAGCACAGTACCTACTAAAGTTAGTGAAATCAAATATCAAAGTACACGACCGAAGCTTCGTATTTCGTATAACACACAACCCTAAAACTAGAGGGGAACGTGAAAGTGAGATTGGAACCCGACCGCTTTTTCACGCTCTACGTGAAGCGTGCACACAATCGACACAATTTCGGGAATAAAAATTTACGGAGACTGCGCATTAAAAGGTCAGCCTTTGAGTGAGAAATGATTACTTCCACAAACAGTCCAGATGGAAACATTTATCTGATAATAATGAGAGATTTGCTTAGGTACAAATATTTTAGGAGGTGGAGTGTTTAGCAACCTTACCCTACTAGCGTGCCCTTTGACCTTAAAAGGGACTGCGATATGCGACCTTATTACAATGAGACCTTATTACAATGCCTATGATCCTATACCTCCCCGCATATGTATCACCTCGGGTGTCTTGTGATTCACCTTATGATGCATCAGCTGATTTTTTTCAAAGAATATGTGGTATTATGATGATGTTGATGGTGTGACAAAAAAAGTTTTTAGAGATTGTAGGTACTTACGTATTATAAATATTTCAGGAATCGAGTCTCGCAGTTTTTTCCGAGCTTTTCCTGAACTTCAAAGACAATTTTTTTATGATTTAATTAGAAATGTATAATTTCCTGTACTTGACGTATAAGACGATAAGACGACGTCAGATTTTTCCCTGTACTTGTAGTATAAGACTATATTACTTGCCAAATTTCATAGTTCTAGGTCAACGAAAAGTACCCTATACATTTTGATTCCCTTGAGTGACGAAATATACGCTTTTTGCGGCATAAATGGCCGTATATATTTTTTTTATATTAACTTAGAAGTATGATTTTTCAAAGCTTCAAGACAGTCCCTTGAAACTGTGAAAAATCATACTTCTAAGTTAACCTGAGTAATGGTTTTAATTTCAACTCGATACCTCCACGCGTTTTCGAGACAAAGATCTGAACCCTAAAGGTATTAAAAGAGCAAAGTCTTAAAAGAATATCTACTTTTCATGTGCCCATACAATCTGAACGAATATTTTGAAAATTGCAAATAGTTTTTAATACTGATTATTGATCTAATTATTATATTAATTTTAAATTATGAAATTATCAAATTGCTATGCCACTATTGGTAAAATTACACTTGTACCACAATTTTTATACACATCATTATCATACTGTATTGTAATTTATTGCAATAAAACGAATTGAATTGATTTGAATTGAAAATTGAATTGACTTGAAAACACTATAGCGCTAAAAACACAGAAATAATTTAAACGAATATGACCTTTAAATTTAAATTAGGTACGTACATGAAGGTATTGAAGAAGCATAATTTGGAGATCTTTAACATGTACGTACCGACTTCTTTAAGGTTCATATCTGTTTAAATAACCTATTTCTGTGATTTTATGTGCAGAAGAAAAAGAAAGAGAGAAAATATGGGTTTCATACTGCTAATTTACAATTTCAAGCAGTAAGTTATGTGAACCATCCGCTCTGGATTTCACACGCTGTTTCAATTTCAGTTTCAATACCAATTAATTCCTACATTTATTTAAAATACTGCCTTCAAAATCACACTTCAGTATAATCATAATTGTATGCATTGGTAGTTTTGGGTACATCGCTTCTCGTCCAATATACAAATAACCTGGCTAGCCGAAGACCAAAGAAATACCGTTCTCAATACCCTGAACTAATTTCCACGGACGCCTATAAGCAACAATAACGTTTACGAGCTACAGCGATGATATAGAGTAAAATGACGCTCAGAGGCCTCAGGTTGGCAATCAGGGAACGATCTTCTCGTATTGGTATCATAGTCTATCCCTTGAGGCCTACCGGTACGCTAGATGCGCCAATAAGTTGCTATAGGTAGAACAGACGGTATTGCAATAATGTAATAGGCTGTAAGTAAGCATCTATGCGTACGCAGAGTGTTTCGTTAATGGCACAGGTCATACGAATCGCTCGTAGCCCCGGCTGCCTGAGTGACCTTAAACGATCACGAAGGTTAAGCAACACAGGGCGTGTTCAGTGCATGGATGGGTCGCCGTCTATGCCTAACGCTAGTGGCATTTTTCCGAGTGGTTCCGTGCTTCGCAAGGCACGTTAAGCTGTTGGTGCCGGCTGCCGTCGATAGATGGCAGTCGTTAAGCCAAGTCAGAGGCCTTAGGGCGGCTTGACAACTTCTGACAGTAGACGAGCCACTAGTCTACAAGCCTCCACCAATCCGGACTTGGCCCCCGTGGTGGAGTATGGCCTATACCTTCCTCAGGGAAGAGACCCGTGCCCCTCGGTGGGGACATAATGGGTTGATGATGAAATACGTGGATACAGTAAGTACGATATTTTCGAACTGCAGCATTCGTAAGCACAAATTTCGAGTATGAATGACAAGAATGTCAGAGACGAGATGCGGGCCCCGTCTTTATTCTCTATGATCATACTCACCGCTCTGCGGATCAAGAAAACCTGGTTTGACTCTTCCTACAAAATCTAAGTGTATATGGATATAGAATACTTTATTGTACATTAAAAAGGAAATTACACAGATATTTCTTAACTTAAGAGTACAGACGGTGGCCTTATCACTAAAAGTGATCTCTTCCAGACAACCTTTGGATGGACTGGACCAATACATTGGAGAAGGAAGTAAATGTACAAAGAAAGAAATTGACTGTAAAAACAAAGAAATAGATTAACATTCAGTACGAAATTATTTGAATGGTACTTATTTACGTGTTAAAGATTCTAGTTATGTACCTAATCCACAAAATTGTGCAAAAGATAATAGACGACCAACAACCTACCTTAAACAACCTGACCTACATGCAACAGGGAGTTGAGGGTTTTATTATGTTTTGTCTGTAATAAGCTGACAGCGAGGGCTCACTCGCTGAGTCAAATCTCAAGTAGTGGATAAATGGATAATATGATAGCATCATAGTGGCTAGTTATTCGTGTAATTGCAATTACCTAGATTGATTAATTTACTCACTTTGAAGCAGTAACAAATGTGTGTATGAATATTACGTAACGCCCTTGAAAAGTTTTGGTCACATTTTGGTGCTAACAACGTTAAAACTATATTTAACCAGAATCCCATGATATAAAAAAGATAAAGTTACCCCTTAAAATAACCATAAAGCAATAATATCTCGTTATTTGTTTAAATTCATCGATAACACGAGGAAAAATACTCATCGTAATGTATACTTCAGAACATTGTCGCTTTATATTTTTAATTAATCTGTAATTATTTGAGTAAATCCATTTTTGATAACAGACTTTAAACAAAAAAGGAGGAGGTTCTCAATTCGTCGTTTTTTTTTTATCTAAGTTCCCCGATTATTCGAAGACGCCTGGACCGATTTTGAAAATGCTTTTTTTGTTAGAAAGGGTATACTTCCCAGGTAACACGGTCATCAAAATAGAATCCCATGATGGGATCCTGGAGAAATCTAGGAAACTCTTCAAATTTTTTAGGCACACTTGAAGCGATTTGAGTGTTTTTTTATAGCAACTCGTGTATTTTCGGAAAAAACAATTTGGCGGAATCGCGTCAATCGCGAGTTGAGTCTAACTCAAAAACGTGAAATATATGTTTTTTTTTAAATTAAGACAGACTTCGAGACGCTGCAGCACTAAAAACACAGAAATCATTTAAACGAATGTGACCCTTAAATTCGAAGTAGGTACATGTAGGTATAGTAAAAATATATTTTGGAATCGGTGCCCAAAATGTTCGTGCTGTTCATATAACTTGGATCCGGTTCCAAATTACACTTCTACTATACCTACATGTTTATAACTACTTCAAATTTGGAGGTCATATTCGTTGAAATTAGTATTTCTGTGTTTTTAGCGCTGTAGTTTTTAAGTCGGTGTTTATTTTTTATTAAAAAAAAATTACAAATATTCACTCACGTTCAGCAGCGAATTTTCTTTCTTTTCTTTCACTCATTCCCACACCGATAGGGATGGCTGAGGCTGTTGTGTTAACCTCTTAAACGAATGTTCCCCTACTTCGCGAGTCCAATTTTGAGTCTCGCTGACGAGTTGGGAACTCACGTCACCGCAACTAGTTGGTCACAAGTTGGCGCCTGCCGTCAATGATAACAAAGGCTTCCGCCGAGGCGCCAGGCCACATAGACCAACTTAACGCAATTCTGTCTCGTTACTGCGCGTTATAGAAATGGGCGGGTGCCTGGTAACGGGTTACTGTGAGCTGTGAGGTTGAACACAACTTGGGGCGCAAACAGTATAATCTGTGGCTTAGGTAATCGTTCTATTGACGCCCCCTTTTAGTAACAGTTTGAGCGGCTATTGCTGGTCACGTGAAAAGAAATTGATACTGATCATACAGGCTGTGGTTTTGTAAAGTGACGCCATTCAGGGGTAACTGATGCAAAAAATAATATTGTTTGTAAAAAATCTAAATAATGAATTTAAATCATTAGGTGTTTGGACGATCGGGGTCGCTGGCCGGCGCGCGCACTTCATTTCATTTAGAACAAAAATGGAATCTGTCATTTGCGAATAAAAATTATGTGTAGGCAAAAAGCAGTAGGAAAAAGTGCGAGTCGGACTCGCGCACGAAAGGTTCCGAACCGTTATCTATACAACATTAGACAAAGAGCGAAAAAAGATAGATTAGGTAGGTACATTGAGAACAGCGCCATCTATAGAAACCAACAGGAAGCGTCTAACATTAACATTTAATGACATGACGCTGTGAAGGTTACATAAATGGCCGCTAGATGGCGATCTTTAGACAACGTTTGTTGTATGGGAGCTCCCTTAAATATTTATTTTATTTTGTATTTTGTATTTTTTGTTATAGCGGCAACAGAAATACATCATCATCGATGTATCAAAAATTTCAACTCTCTAGCTATCACGGTTCATGAGATACAGCCTGGTGACAGACAGCCAGACAGAAAGATGGACAGTGGAGTCTTAGTAATAGGGTTCCCTACCCCTTTGGGTACGGAACCCTAAAAAGCACATTTTATTGAATAAGCAATATTAAGACCATTCTATTCTTCATTTATTTTTCCATTTATCATTTAATATGAAGATATTTTTTATGCCTTTATTTACAATATATGATACCAAATAGACAAAAAGATATTTTGTTTAAAACCAAAAAGGCACTTGGGTTCGACCATTTGTAAATTGTATCTTATTAAACATCCTCATTGTATCACTAAATGGTATCGTGGACCTTTTTTATCTACCTTATAAATTCCAAAATAATTTGTTAACGATTAAATCAGAAATATAAAAAAAAAATATTTACATAACTCGATGACTCTGCAAACGTTTTTTTGCCACTATTAATTAGCCTACGACCTATTCTCAGAACTACCAAATATACACAAAAAAATCGTAATAATCGTTGAAGCCGTTTCGGAGGAGTTCGATAACAAACACTGTGACACGATATTTTTATACGTTAGATTTTTTAAGTACAATGATACCCTTTTTACAAGTTTTCTAAATTATAAGTTACCTAATTACTAGCGAATCCCTTTGGAACTCATAAACAACAAACATCAACATTTACATACAGGTACATACATTGCTTCTGGCCCCACACTAGGATACCCTGTGTCGTGGGAACCAGAAACAGCGACATCACAAACATGTAAACATCCAAGACCTGGGGTTTTTTTGCCCATATAAATAAAAAAACAGTTTAGGTACCTATCTCTTTTTGACCTACCAATAAAATAGAATTAATTAATATGCGATTGGTAAATCGCATTATTCACAAAGATCCACGCACCGGTCGCAAAACTGAATAAAAAAAAATTTTGCGTTATGGTCACTTGACGTAAGCCTATCGAATATAACCTGTAGGCGATTTAGGTCAAGTCAAAGATGTTCCTGAACCGGAAAATACTAACCACTCTACTTAAGGGGCTCCATGCAACAACACTAACGCCCACGAATGGAAAAAATCATATATTTTTTTTACAGATCGTTTTTGAAAAGTGTCAGTATAATTTGGTTATCACGTTAATAGTGTTTCTTAGGACCTACGACCGAGAATCTAGGATCACGGACCGGAGACTAGATAGCATTTATGCAGAAAACGGTCATTTTTGGCGTTGATGCTATCTAGTGCTAGGTTTTTTTGCCTTAGGTTCACGGCCATGGGTGCTCAAAATCACTATTAACTTGATGCAGAGATTTTACTTACACTTAAATTGAATGGACGTCTGTAACGTAACTCAAAGCACCTACTCATGGTAAGTACACTGATAACTTATTCAGTTTAGAAGCGGCAGCGGTGGAGGCGGGTGTCAGAGTATGCTTCAACTTAGCTATAGGTACGTACGAGGTGTGCAGGGTGAAATTACAGCCAGTGTAATTGGAATACTATATGCAGATGGGGTTAAATTAGAGGGTTAATGGATGATGGATAAGGTGCAATTTCTATAAAGCTGTCGGAAACGTTGAGTTTAGGGTGCTCGGCGCGGGCGTTTCAATTTATAGGCAGATATAATTATAGAGATAGATAAATAATTTATTGGTACTTTTGAAACACACAAACACATATGTTGGTCCTGAGTGATAGTGATAATGACAATTGGTCCGAATGGCAACCGCATCTTCTAAATGTTTATCGTCTTTCAAAAATCAACTTCGAAACTCGTTTAGGCTGATTATTAGCTCTTTAAGTTCACCATTTGAAAGCAAAACCATGCCTGCCTATAGCCGTATTAATGAACTCCAGCCAAACTTATTTATAGCAACATCAACTTTACATTTATCCGTTAAAATGTTAGCACTCAGAAAGATGGTAGTAATAAGTTACAGTTTCAGCACAGAAAGTAGTAAAAAAGCAAATTTTAACAGCACAGGTCCTTTAATTATTCTAATATTAATAGCCAAGCCAGCCACAGAGTAATTTCGGGTGTAAAAAAAAAACTTTCGTAACACCAACAAGGTTCACGTTTATGAAGGACGATTAAAATTTGTACAGTCAAATGCAAAAGTGACCTTGCTTACGAAATATTAACTCAACCGTTGTTACCTACAATTTTCTACGTCATAGTTATGTGGGTAGTTTTTATTGGTAGGATGCGATATTTATAGAAGAAGGAAAACTTTGAGACAAACAAGAACAGCCGAACAAAGTTTATGGTATTGTTGAAAAGTTCCTCTTGTAAAGCGTGACTGTAAAGATCGGCGTGCTTGTCTACATCGACAAAATTACAGTAGATTGTTTATTTTATCATCACACATACACAATCATACACTCATGCCTGTATTTTAAAGAATTCGCTTACCTAAGGCAGGGTTGACCAATTGCAACAATCCTGCCAAACCTCTTTTGCTTCACCGCCATTCTCCAGTTTCGGGTGCTTATACATTTTTCCTTGCTTATATGGGTACATTACCACGCAACATTGAGTTGACATAATGTCCGCCAAAGGCGTCTTAATACATTTTTAATACATTTATTTCAGCACTCTTTCTTCTTTCATCATCTTTATGTCCAAACCAACGCTACTTAATTAAAACATAATGTTGACAATAACTATACAAACTTTTATTCTATTCTATTATATTCCATTCCTTTCTGCTTTCTTTTCTCAACTCAGATCAATACACCCTATTTCAATTTGCTTAAAGCTTACTATTAAATATTACGACCAGAGAAAGTTTCTCTAATATTAAATAATAATAATAATAATCGATATTAGGTAATTCAAAGTAACGTCAAACGTACTTCTCAAGGACCCACACACAATTCGGATTGAATTACACTTCACCGGATTAAAATTGCAAATGTAATGCTTCACAAAATATCTAACAGAAATCTCTCGAATAAACTTTTCACTTGACAGTACCTACATAAGGCGCACTCGGCGCTCGGAGTTATGAGAAAATTTAGCGAATTAACCCGTAAATCTTCCATAAAGTATCGTTTAATTAAATCCAACAGAGTCATTATCGAGCGCCAAAGCCCTGTTTTATAAACGGCATCTGTATTTATCGGAATGTGTGTCGTACAGGCATAGGTGTGTAAACAACATAATATAACTTCAATGAACGAAAAATGTGCAAACCGTTTCCCTCAGTATCGAAGTCATTCATATGAATCAGAAATTAAACGCGTCAAATTTCAAGGCTTTATAAAATGGGTTTCAGAGCTTATAAAAATCAGCTTATAAACTTTTTTTTTTTCAGGTTGTGCGTCGCACTGCAATTTATAAAGTAGTTTCAAGTCAAACTACTTTATAAATTGTCGTGCAACAAGCAAAATGTTAGGTAGAAGTATTATGTAGGTTTTTAACTAGGTCATTTGGAATTAACAATGCCCGCTTTGTCTGTACAAATTATACTATGTTTATGAGTACAATGAACTCAAACCCTAGGTGCATAGTAGTTGATTCCATTAATTAATTATGGCTAGCTTTTTAATTGAGCTAAGTGATTGTTTTCTTTTTGTATAAACTGTAGCCTGTATTAAAGGAGATTGTTAGTGGACGAGAAATAAAGGATGAGTTTTGAATTTCTTTATCCTTTCCAGTACATGAATTTAACGTACTTAAAAGAGGCACCTACCTATGTTTAATTTGTAGCCGCAGTTTCGGCGCTACATTGATAAAAACTGTGGCGATGGTTGTCCAAATTGCTGTAGATATTCGATGTCCATTGTACTGCAGTTGTTAAAGTGACACAAATGCTGAGCCGCTGAAGGGATGATGTGTTGTAGCCTAGAGCGACGTGTCACGTCTCTATTCACCTCGGGGACCCAACGACGCTTGTAGAACGATTTCACGCAAAGTGGATTTGCTTTTGTGACGTTTTTGGCGCAATGATATTTAACATAGTTATTTCAGGTTCAAAGTATTCTACGTCACGTACATTGGTGAATTTTTAGTAGCAATACCACTCGATAACTGTGAAAGAAAACATCGTGAGGAAACCGGAGTGTCTGAGGTATCCATATACCTCAGCGCTTGAAATTGTCAATCCCTGGTGGGCATGCATGGTGATTTAGTCCATATTCTCTCTCTGAGAGAAGGCCTGTGCCCTACAGTAGGACGCATTATAGGCTGCATTATTCCAGTTTCAACAAAACATAGAGTTAGTAACAATATTTCCACCTAAAACATAAACACTAATACAAACATAGTATGTAAGTTTTAACTGTAATAATTACGGTTTTTGTAAATGTCTAGTCTTGAAAGTCAAAGTTACAGCGCCGAGTATTCAGTCGCGTTATAGTACTCGTATAACGTCATTTTATTATTGACTAAAGCTACCTTTATTGAGACTTACTTTTTGTGTGTGGTAGACTGTATTCATTTATAGCACAGTTCATTATAGTACGTACAACGTTTTACTGATGACGAACAGTGGTAGTAAAGTGTTTCCCATTTGACTACTTTGAAGGCAAAGTGAGTGTTTTTTATTTAAAGAAAATATAATAAAAGCGCAGGCTGTTATTAAATTTCCAGTAGGTACGACTCGCGCGTCATATTGAAAGAAAACAGTAAAGATGTCGCAATGAGATAGGAAATATTAAACGAGAGTGGAACAAAGGAAAATTATGTTGCACGTGTTTCAGAGAAGGCGAAATAACTCTTTGTTCTAGAAACGTCTCTTGTATCTGCGTCTCCCACAGGAGTTTAATTTTTTTTTTCTTTATTATAAACGACGACAAAGGGAAGGTTTTCTCCCAACGCACCCCAAAAGTGACCTAAACCTAAAATCTTAAGTAAATATGATAATTTATATAATTATTTCGTTGCATTGAGTGAAAAATATATGCATACATGTATACATATATATATACATGAACTCACGCCTATATCCCAGAGAGGTAGGCAGAGACCAGGGACTGCCACTTGCCTCGATCCTGACAGATCATTTTCGCTTCCTCAACATTCATTAGTCGTTCCATGCACGCACGCTGGTTTCGGGTACTTTTATCTTGCCCTTTGATAATACACCCCCTTTTTTGGTCGAAGTATGTCCGCCTGCTTATGTATGTATGTCCGCCTAGGTTGTCCCTTACCGGCCCTTCCACCCACATTCGCTCGATTTATTTGTTTCGTCAATCTTTCTTCCTTCACCCTTTCCACATGTCCAAACCAAGGCAACATTCCTTTCTCAATTCTAGTCACTAAATTCTCTTTCGGTCCACAACGTTCTCTAATCAAACTATTGCGTATCCTGTCATTCAAAGTAACACCAGACATACTTCTCAAGGACCTCATTTCTACTGCATTATTCCTACTTTCTTGATTCTTTTGCCATACCTAAGTCTCGCTACCATACAATATGTTGGGACCAGCATTCCATTATGGATAGCCAATCTAGCTCTTTTGGAGATGTTTTGGCCACTCAATAAGGAGTGCAAGATACCGTTTACACAATTTCCTGCTTTTACACTTCTTTCCAAATCACCTTCACACTTTTCATCCCTTGCAAAGAGACTCCCCAAATAGACAAATTCCTTCACTTGTTCCACCCTTTCACCTCTAATCCTTATCTTGCACTCAGTCATTTCATCAACTTTTTCGAACACCATTACTTTCGTCTTACTCACATAAATGTTCATTCCTTTCCTTTTAAATGCCTCATCCCTTACTGGTACTTGTGTCTAGAAAAAATAGATATCATGCAAAACGTAATAAAATTGTGAGGAAACTTGAGTATCTGACATATTCGGCGACTTGTGTATCTGTGATTGATATCGCTAATCCGCGGGAGCATTTGGCTGTCTACCTCAGAGATCAACTTTCACGAAAAAATCAGCCTTATTTCCTGGTTTCTGTTTTATTACAACTTTCTTCTCAGATTTTTATTTTAGGAAATAGCAGGGCCATTATTATGAAAAATGCGACATTATCGGAAGTAGCGAAATGGTCATAAATCCGTATCTCAAGATATGATATGAGGTCATTGGACTAACAAAGAGCCATGCATTTTTAGCGTTCATTACTCAGTAGCAGAAAATTTCGAAACTATTCAACAAAAGAACCGTATTTGTCGCTGGATTCGGATTGTCGGGCTCAAGCGCGTAGTTGACGACCTTCTTTTTATGTTCTGAGTTGACGACCTTTTCAGAACATATCGCTGCTTCATAATAGGTCCCAGGGTTTGCACTTTACGCGCTCTACCAAAATAGCAGTCTTCAGTAAATCTTTGCCATTTTATGTAATCTAAGCAATAAACGCCTCTACAAAGCAGAAAATTACAAATATATATTCCTAACTATTTTTTATTTCATAAAACCTACAAATTGTGTGGTTGGAAAACAAATCTCTGAAAGTAAAAAAGGAATACACAATGGGATTTTTTGCGAATTGCCCAACGCTGGATTTTTTTGTAAGCTTTCATCTGTTGGAAATGATAATGAATGGATGTTTTTCAACTGCCACTGCTTCCACTTTCTATCTGTCACTCCATTACAAATTCAATGACAGACGCATACCCAAAACCCATTGTAATTTTTTATCTCAATTTTTGGTTGAGTTATTGGTGGCGTCTGTGACTCGAGACGAATGATTTATGATGATTCTATCTTACTTACGTTTATTTGTGAATTTGTTGAGCCCATTGCAGTTCATAGTGACAAGTAGAGATAGTCCAATTACTAGTACTAACACATACTTATTCGTCTTTTATTTTCATTAAGTCCATTTTTATATTACAAGATTTCTTTGTGATAAAAGTCTCTAGGGCAAAAAACAATTTAAAGTTGCGAAACCTTTCCAAATATGGCTAGAATAATAGGTACTAGTACTGGTACGGGGTATTGGGTACTGGTTGGAGCCTTTGAATTTGAGGAATTTTTTTTTACGTAGCCTCTTAGGTATCCCATTGTAATGCTTTCATTGACTTTTATATCATTCTTGAGCCGGTGCCCAGTTTGTTTTCACAAGGGTTCAAACTTATAATGGTTGGTTGACTCACTCTTGGCCATTTTCCTAGCGATAATTATGACGATACAATGTTACTTTATCATTAGCCCGCATTTTGCACGACCTCTATTGACTTTCGGTTTCACTTGTCAGGCTATCACAGTATACGTAAAGTGTTGCAAGGGAAAACACAGTATTATTAAGCAGCTAACAAATTAAACTATTCTACCTGGACTTATTTCTTGGACTTCAAACAACAGATAATCACGTGCTGAATATAGGGAGGGATTTTTATTACTTTATTTAATATCATAATAGTAGATAATAATTAAAATCTTCTTGACTAGAAATACGTACTTATCTGAGAGTAATACGTTTCTGTACATTTTGCATATACTGGTACGTAAGATAAGGTAGCAAGGTTCGGAGAAGTTTTATTTGTGTTAGAACTATGTGCCGTTACATACGTGTGATTGTATTAGCAGCATTAATCGGATTTGTTTATTCAAGTAAGTTTTGGATAATCGTGTCTGAGAAAAGTAAAAAGAAGACAAAATAACTAACAATTTTTGTTTCCATGTTAATTTTGAAAATCTTTTGGGTAAAAAGTTATGGGCGGCGGCGGCGGAATATAAAGTAAAGCCGGGCTTTTGGAAAAAGTTGTCTCCTAAACGAAAATCGCGGTCACGACTGATTTATACTTAAACAGGTGTGGGTGGATACGTCATGATTTCTGAATCATGAATCTACCTATCCTAATTCTAGAAAGTGGAGACTGGTCTAGTTATAACGTCATAAAGATGGCAGTTGAGCGATGTGGTTCCATTTTATTTCATTTTGTGTGAGGTATCATTGTAAAATTCATTAATTGCTCGTAGGGTAGATTATAAATATTTGTGTTTTTTTTTGTGTCGATGGTAATCGCAGAAAACAACCGAGCCATAGCACCTTATTTTATTTGATTGTTAAAAATAGCTGCAAAATTATTATATAATAAATATAATAATTTCGCAGCTATTTTTAGAAAGGCTTTAAAATTTTCCAGGGTTTTTATACTAAAATTTATTACGATAAAGTTTATAATGAAGAAATTTACTAACCTGGTAAAAATAGACTTTTTTGAAAATATTGTTTATGCCGTCATAACTAGAGCAGTTTTTACTTTCTAGAATTTGGATAGACTATTTCATGTTCCAGAAATCATGCCAAATACATCCATACCTGTTTTTAGTATAAATAATTTTTTTGAAGGAGACGACATTACATAATCCATCGCTTGTAACTTATTACCTGGAATATTTATAAAAGAAGCATGTAGACAAAAATTGTTTATCTTCTTTATACTTGTCTCAGACACTTGTTTTGCTTTGTCAGTCGTTGGGGCATTGTTTTTAATAAATCAAATTTTGACACTTTCAATTCGAAATGGCTGCTCGCGCCTTCCCCGCCTGTTGTCTACACAAAAATAATAAAGTATAAATAAAAGCTTGGAGTTGCCAGCCTTATTGGAGTCTTATCGACCGAAGGCAGAGATTTTGCCGCAATTTTCTATCTTAAAGTGCCGGTCAGAAACCTCATTTAACCTCTTATATCTTGAAGGTCATTCTTTTAATGTCTTTTTATTTTTTTAAGGTGCGCTACGAAAAACGAAAGAGACGCGACATGGACGATTCTTCTTCGATTTACTAGGCTACCTCCATGGATTCAAAATAGGAAAAGACTCTGCATTGCAACTAGCACCAATACTTTTCCCAGCACCAATCATAATTGTACCATCCTATAATCAGCAACAGTCTGTATCTATACAGAAAGGCACATCGGAAGAAAACTACCAAGAAATGGGCAGTACTATACAAACTATAACAACGTCCGCTAAGCTAATTGATACTACGATTGCACCAATAAATGATGATTCTAATACTATACGTCAGCCTCCTAAAAGGGAAGTAAGTGAGTCTGACAGCTTTGGACAGTTGAGGCAGCAAACAGAAAATTCTAATACAACTCTGACAAACTCCTCTCTGTCTCTAAGTGGAACTTCTGGTATCTCTACAAATCCAGATAAAAATATTACTATTGCAAAAACGGAGTCAATGACTTTACAAATTAATACGAGTGGAAAATATCCAGCAGCTGTAAACAGCAATATCACAGTTGAAAATTTAACAATAACTACTGAAGCCCCAAAAATTAATGCAACACCAAACTCTAATGTAACAATACAAGGAATAAATGCTACAGAATCTCTAAACCCGACAGCGGAGGAAATTAGTTGGAGTCGACCTCTAATATACCCTAGTTCACATCTGAATGGAATTTATGGAGTGCCATACCCGTATCCCGCAGCTACATATGACAATATGTTTGTTAACCAACTTTTGCTGACAACAGATGAGCCAACCAATACGGAGTCATTACCTCCAAAAGGCGATCAAAGATGGCAGATGTTTTCCGGAATCAAGAATAAATTGGATTCAGCGGTAGGATTTCGACCTTTGGCTGGATTGTATTACGATGGATTTTTGCATACTCCTCTGGTGAAGAAGACTGGATGGTCTCCTAATTTTTAAGATGTTATGAAACGTATTTTTACATGAATTGATAATTTTATAGAATTTTGTTTTGATTAAGACGACTAGTGCCAATCCTTTGTAGTAACTTTAGTGTGTTTTCAAAAACCAAATAAAATCATTGAGAATTTGTAGAGCAAACAGTGTAAGATTCGACTCAATCATCCACAAGCTGGAGTTATCTAAGGAATCGTAAAATCTACAACAATACTGTCGACTTCCAACTGCGGCTTGGTAACAATAAACCCTGTTCGGCTTTGTGCGCCTTTGAAACCCGTTAGGTACATTGTTACAAGGGATCGGTTGCATTTATAGCCGACGGTGCCGTGATGTCCAACCCAGAGTGAGTAGACACCATTTACATTATCCCACTGGCGATGATTTTAAAACTTGGTCACTGAATTTTTAAAGTAGGAACCCAAACGATATGTTAATGAAATACAGAAAATTTGCTTCCAGCAAATACGCATTTAACAATGGGTTGACTTCCTAGGCAATCTATTGCTATGAAAGACGGTTCTATAGTTTTGCAAGTCCTATTGATGAATATAACTCTATTTGCCTGATGAATATAACCATAACTCTCTCTCACGTTCTCCCTCTTTCTATCCGTTTCCAGAGCATAGCGATCGATTGTGGTTTATTATATGTATTTTTATAGGTATTATATATTTGTAGTGTCTGACTGGGTGATTGATTTAAGTCGTTCCATTATGCGGATCTGTACATAGTCACTGATCTGCTATTAATTGGCTGAAATCCTCTTCAAGTTGAGGCATTTTCAGAGAAAAATATTTAATACCAAATTTGTATTCTGCACTCACGACATCATGGGTTACCAAAGGCTGTTTGTAGAGTGCGTAAAGCGCAAATTTCATAAAATTGATAATGAACCTTGTTATTTCAAAAATATAATACAGACTAATTGAGTCGTCTCCGGAATTGCTCGGGGAATACCGACTTTATAAACACTCTTAAGAGAACAAGCACTGCATGACTAAGTTAAAAAAATCCAATCATCTTGACAAAATTCCACTTTCGTGATATGTGGAATGCTTACAACAACATTAGGTTATCATTGGGACAACATGATTGAGCTAAACAAACAGATCAGAATATACCTATTGATTGAGTAAGCAGCCGCTGAGGTAGAGGATGAGCCACGGGTGGTGTCTGTTGGGCCTGCGGTTGGCTCGGCAAACCAACAAGCCTGCTTACACGGCCAGTGTGGACTCGTTATGTCAAAGCTCCAGTGAACATAAAACGGTGTAGAGTATTTGAGTAGGGATTTCTTCAGAAAATTGTTCAGAGTGCTTAGGGAGTTTTAAAGTCAAACTGACCATATTTTACGCCATACGCCAAATTTTAATTTGGCAACAACATTCATTCCGTGTCAGACTTGCTTGTATACCTCAGCACTTGAAATTACCTATCCGCGGTGGGTACGCTTGGTAATGAAGTTCATAGTCTCTCTCTTAGAAAAGGTCTGTGCCCTGAAATAGGACGTAGGTACTCGTGTATAGGCTACATAAAAAAAAACTAAAAAACTAATAACGTAAAAAACTAAACTAATAAAAAAATAAACACAATTCGATATCAAATGAAAGTACAGTATAATGGAGGACAAGTATACTTTTTGTATGCCAAGATTTCCGATAAGAAAGTATTTCTAGCAGGATAATCTTAGCACAGACTGGAAATTATTGAGGGGTATATATATACCCCACAAATATGTATACTCGTCTGTGATAGACTCATATTTTACAAATTAGTTATCACTTTGAAATAAAGAACTTGGTAAGTCTTAACTCAACCTATTAGGGAGGTGAATAGAAAATAAAAAGTAGCTCTTAAAACTCGTTCGTTAGGTACACACGTTAGGTTCATAATGGTAATATCCTAATCACAATCAGTGATTTGTTTTGATACTTCGATGCCTTTTTCAGCGATCGCCTCAATTGTGCTTTATTCTCAAATCTTGCATAGGACCTACTCGCATTAGTATTCTGACGACAAGCAGGGATATTCGGGGCATTAAATGTTCCGACAGGGGTCAATGAGTAAAAGTTTGGACGTCTAATCACTTATTCTACTCTGTGGTCCCGTGAAAGGATTCGTTGCGGGTCTGAAAATACCATCTTTGAATATTGATGGCTTGGACAGTGATGTCATTATTTGGCTATGAGAAAAGATTGCGGAAAATGTAACGGATGTTAAGTAAAATGCACTAATGCTTTAAATTACTCGTTTCATTCACTATATAAGAAATTGTTCAAAAACCGCAATAGCCAAATAGGACTTGCATCCCGCGTAAAAGTACTGTACCTCTCTTCTGTCAGAGTCTTAATTATACATAGATAGATAGGGAACACTTTAAGGCATAACAACAAGAAAGAATCATAAATGGTTAGACCTGTCACTGACAGATGCTGTATCGCGTTTACGAATATTGCTTAAAATGTTCACATTCTTAGATCGTCATAACCGAAAAAATAGTAGAAATATGTTTTGTCTATTTATAAGAGATTATAAATAGACAAAACATATTTCTGAGAGTTTACGTTTGCATTACATTTTACGGGCAAAGTTGCAATCCGAAACAAGTGCGAATTGCAGTCCACCTAACACATAATACACGTCCATCTGACTGACATAAAGCAGCAGTCTCTCATACCTAATGTTGTAAGGCAATTTTGAAGTTATTGGATTCACCTAGGAGAACTGCTATGCCAACAACAATGCTCTACCAGCACTCCACCTCACCTGAACACATTTTACACTTCCAGCTCGAATGGCGAGTGACTCCGCCGTTTGAATAATAAATGTTCAGGAACTCGCTCCTTTATTCTTGTACTGTCTCTAGCGTTCTAAACATAACTCGGCTTGGAGAAAATAGCTCGATTAAATTTTAGTTTGCATCCCTTGTCAACTAGCGGCAGTTTTCAAAAAGATCAATTGCATAAGAACAACTTCCTTGGGTTGATTAATGATTCAATAATTCGACGCGTGTATATATATATTTGTTTTTAATATTTTTTTGTCTATGTTAAACCTTGAATCCTCCATTGACTCCGTTAAACGCTGACCGATATTGACAAACATCAGATGATGACTTTCAGAGATGGAGAATGGAACTCTTCTATGGACAGCAGTAAATAAGGCCTCATGGGGCCCATTCTTTAATAATATGCATATGTTTCATAAAATATAGCGTAAAAGTAGTCCCAGGGTAGTTTGGTGATGTTCAGACTTTTGGGCGTGGATTTTAAAGCAAAGAATTAAGTAGGGTAAATTATGGTTATAAGTGACTTGATTTTTTTTTCTCCCGCTTCCCCACTAAAACTTGAAAATAAAGAAATAAAATAGAAACCGACTTTAAAACACTAAAAAGTTACAAATAATTTAAAATAATACGCAATTAGAAGTACGTATACACGTAAGCATTGTACACGTATAATTTAGAGTCGGTGCCGTAGTGTTTTGAAGTCGGTTTTTATTTTTTATTTAACTTTTTTTTTGTTCGTCTACTTATTTTACCCGACTAACCACGATCTAGTCGCTCTTCAAACACGCCATTAATGCCGAATGTGGGGCGTGAATACTGACAACCGTAAGCAGGAAAATAATTTAATTTATTAAAGACTTTGATTTATTAAAGATTAAGAGAGACTTTGTACGGGCATAAAACGACTGTATTGTATGTACATTATGGTTTTATGGCCGAACAAAGTTACTCTAGACTCTTTAATAAAAACAGTACAGCCAGTATTTGCTGACCGCTTGTTACGTATGGACAATAATAAGTATCTTTAGTCACGCATATTGGCCGTCATTATTGGTTGTATTTTATTCCGCTGCAAATTATCTGTTTGTGGATTAATGTCTCTCGAAATTCGAATATTGAATTCCGTTCGACAAAGTTCCACTCCATTTTGTTCCTGTGACACATCTTTACAAAGTACATTTTCGTGATTTTCATCAAACCGATTCCAAAAATTATTCTAAAACCGATCCCACAAAATAGACGCAAGGGTTCATCCCTTTGACAAAACGTCAAATCAACTTGCCTCGGTACAGTTGAATAAACTTGACGATGAACAAAGGCAGAAATAATTAGTTACAAAACGGCAGTTGCAAAGTGAACCTCACGTAAATAATAGGGGTTAAAGTATGAAATTGCCGTTTTATTTCAATAGGTTCTTTGAATTGACATAGAATCTTCATGGTTTGAGGTTTTCGAATGAAACTTTTTTCAAATGGTTTCTATGATGTTCTTTTTTTAAAAAATGTGAAACATTTGAATATCGACTTTCAATTGTTTTTGTTATTCAATTTAGACAAGAAAGATGGATACTGCGAAAATTCGAGTGATTATGAGGCACCCATTTTTCGTATTTTTTTATTTTATTGATTTGACGCAAGTGAGTCAATATTGTGGGTAAGGTAACGTTAAACCATGCCACTAATTCCTGGGTAGTTTGACTAGGGTCGGCTTCCACTATCTTTCTTAATTCATCGTTATTCACCTGTGTGGGCGGTCTTCCTCGTGGCTCGTTCTTTAAGTCAAAATTTCCATCACGAAAGCGTTTAAACCAAAATCGCACGGTGCGTTCATTAATAGACCCCTCTCCAAACGCAGCATTGATATTGCGGGCTGTTTCTGCCGCGTTAGTTCCGCGTCGGAACTCGTATTCAAAAATCACTCGAATTTTCGCAGTATCCATCTTTCTTGTCTAAATTGAATAACAAAAACAATTGAAAGTCGATATTCAAATGTTTCACATTTTTTAAAAAAAGAACCTCATAGAAACCATTTGAAAAAAAGTTTCATTCGAAAACCTCAAACCATGAAGATTCTATGTCAATTCAAAGAACCTATTGCAATAAAACGGCAATTTCATACTTTAAACCCTAATATTAATTAAGCTAATAATGTGTAGGGCTTACGAAAGTGTTAGTTCAAAAACAAGAACACTATTAAATTCCCGGTCAATTGTTTTGCTAGAAACTCCCCTTACAGTACCTAGATATTACTATTTATAGCGCGAAAATGGTCAGCAGTCAGGTTTTTTGCATTCTTTTATTTCAGTTTTTATTTATTTTGCTACTTTGATGAAGGTACTTATCTAAAGTTCCTTAAGCGTATTCGATAAGGGAATTCGAATTAATTAAGGACTCAAGAGCCACATTCGTTTATTTAAGGACGAGGGTCATCAGTACATGTTTAACTTTGTTAAATTGGACTGTGTAGTTTAATTAGTTTTAGGGAGGGATTTATTAAAGTCACTTAAGCTGTGTTCAGATTAGTTGAACAGGAAAACTTTTTTAATGTATTTTGAGGAAATTAGCGTGTCATTACGGCAGATAAGGCACACGGTAAAAGTGCGTGTAGAAAACGAAATAAACCAATTTAAATACAGCCCGGTACGGGAAATTTTTTCACTTGGCCTAAAAAGCCTAGATAGATAGATTAATGTCCACTGAACATAGTGAAGCAAAAAGTCTTTTCTCTTTCAGTCTTGCAACGGGTGCGAGTCTTTAAGTGAAAACGTTGATGAATTGAGTTATTATGAAATCTGGTTATGGTTATCACTACAAGAAACAAAAAACTGAGAATTGAGAAAAAAAGATTAATAAAGAAAGAACCTATGAGAAAGAAAAAAGATTACTATGTACACATAGGTCAACAATGCAGTTAGTTAAAACAAATTACATTGTTTGATATTTCCTAAATAATCGTTAATGAATTCTTTTGATATTAATAACGTAGATAAAAAGTCCTCCCCTCTGCCATGCAGTAGATTGTAAAGGGGTTTGTGCATTTTTCTATGGAAGCTGGCATACCCACCCACCGCCACTTTGATTTTTTTTCTGCGTGCGATGAAAACAGTAGATATGAATAAAGAATACTTATACAAACAAAAAACTTCTAGTCATATGGTATATACCCTAAGATATCATGTTTCCGAGATATTCGGGGGTAAAGATCGCCATATGAGATCAATGACAACAATTAGGAGTGCAGTAATTACGTGCGTATATGCATTTCACTGCATTAAAATAAAAGTATGTAGGTAGTTTTAACCATTTATTAGAAGGCAGCACAACTTAGTACTAAGTATAAAAAAACACTTTGCCTACTAAATCACATCACATCGCATTTTATGTTATTTTGTCAAAGTAGCAAGTTCTAACCGCAATATTTGGCTTGTCTTCCGTCCCTCCGCCACCGCGGCGGTTTTAAAACGAAAAAAATGTGATGTAGGAAGTTATTTGTTGAAGATGTTTGATGGTACCAAGATACTATTTGGAACTAAATTCGCTGATACGTTTAACATGAGAACAAATGCAATCATTGTTGATGAACTAAGCACATAAAACACTTTTTAGTAAATACTTGTTTAGTATCGGGGGTTAACCTCGATATCTAATAAGGCTCATTTTTCTTTCTTCCTTTTGAAACGCTAATGAGACAACTTTTGAATTGAACTTTTCTCGAAACTGTTTCCATGACTACGCGTTTTGTTTTGTCACTATACGGTCTTGCCAGTAATGATCAACGGAACTAAAATATGAACACTGATGGTAGGAAAAGTCCACCGACTTAAAGTTGCTAAGCATTCTAAAGTTGTTGTCATAGTCACTAACATTAGCAAGCTGACGTAACTGTGGGTTGGTCACATCCACATAAGAACCGATAACCAATTAAGTCAAAAGTTTTTACTGTCCAACATAGCATAAGATGCCCGCCACCTCGTCTGACCGACGATATCAGCAATACTGGTGACAGCTGGATAAAAATTATGCATCTCCTGGAATGTCCAAAAGGCCCTATAGTCCGATGTGTGGCGAGCACATGTCAACTCTGCGCGCGCACTATAAACTCCAACATTCCTGCATCGCGCAAGCAAAATGTTTCACATGACATACGATAAATATAACGTCCGACGAACATCAGTCGGACCGGCCGTCCCCAGGCATATGATCTGCCTGGCGGGAAATTTCCCTTTATAGTGGAAGAGCACGATCACCCGCTCTTCCCTATAGTGGTGACCCTCGACAGAACAATGTCAACCTTCCTTCGCTCTCGCAGCACCCCACATACAATCAGTCTCAAAGCAAGGCCAGCATCCTCTTTCCTCTCACCTCATCAGTTCCACTACAGTCAACGCACCGACTACTGGTACTGATGGTGATCTCCCCCAACCCCTCGGCACGGCAGCCACACAGCAACAGCGCACGTTGCCAGTGGTACAGCAGCCTTCACCGGTTCCTACCACATGCGCGGTCTCCATGGTACTGTCGCCGGTGAAGTGACTGTTAGCCGCCGAACACCCTCAACCGCTAGTCGACTCACTGACTCAGCGCCTCCTGGCACTTGCAGGCTTTAGAGCACAGACTTCGATTCCTATCAGACCTAGCTATGCGTAGCTACGGTCTTGAAGGGGAGTGATGTGGCGAGCACATGTCAACTCTGCGCGCGCACTATAAACTCCAACATTCCTGCATCGCGCAAGCAAAATGTTTCACATGACATACGATAAATATAACGTCCGACGAACATCAGTCGGACCGGCCGTCCCCAGGCATATGATCTGCCTGGCGGGAAATTTCCCTTTATAGTGGAAGAGCACGATCACCCGCTCTTCCCTATAGATGTATTGCATGTGAACTGAAGTTTGCTTCCGAGACTTTCCTCAGATATCAAACTAAGTTGTACTTGGATACTGCAGTTGGCTGTCAAGAACTGTGTAAAATGGAAAAGCAAGTTTACACCTTTTTGCTTAAAAATCCGGTGTGTTCTAATAAATTATTTCGATAATTATCCTTTATATTTGAAAAATTCCTACGAAAATTAGCACGTTCATGATTTCGGTGCATTATCTTCTGATTTTGGTGCACTGTTTTCTAAATTTGGTGCTTGAAATATAAGGTTAACTTCTGAGAATCTAGTTGCCCAATTAGGTACTAAGACCTTAGTCTAACCGCAGTTCATTTCCAATACCACACAATAATAATCCCGTATAGCTAAAAAGATCGACCCCTGAAGTCAGACGCACCCCCCCCCCCTCAATTGGAAAAATGCTCAGATCACTTTGGAGAAAAAAAGACAAAACTACTCCAAACAGTATTACAAAAAAAAACCCGTAAACAAGATAAGATAGGATAAGAATATTCTTTATTGTACCAGGAAAAACACAACATAAAATAAAGATGCAGTACAATTGGCGGCCTTATTGCTAATAGCAATTATATAACTAATAACAATAATATAACTACGAGTAATACAAAGGTAATACATTAGGCACACAGGCGCAAAGTTTCGTACCTATGAATTTCTAGGTATAACGCCTGGCACATAACATTACACCCATTACATAAACTCACGCCTGCGCCCCAAAAGGGTCGGGATAGACCTGGGCCTGCCTGTGCCACATTCTGACAGACCTCTTCCGCTTCATCAATATTCATTGGTCGTTGCATCTGGCACATAAGTTGACCAAAAATCAGTGTAGTCGGAATGAGTTTGCAATGGACACTTAAATGTCCAAGAACATGTTGCTCTTGAGAGAAACTTTTTTTTACTACTTTTAAATTTGACTAAAGTCTGAAAAGTCACACCGCGTCCTCGCCTATGAGATCCGAAATATGCCCATGCACAGTCAACATCATTTGGTCAAGTAATTTACCTTGCAAAACAAAAAGTCATTAAATAATTAAGTTTATTGTATTTGGTCTCCTTAACGAGACGGACAGATAGACGTACAGACAAACGGACGGATGGACGGACAGACGAACGGACGTACGGAATAGGAGCCACCAAATGAAGACATTCAATTAAAAAACCTTACCAAATTGGGTACCGATCAGAGTCAAAAAAACCTTCACTTAAAAGAAGGAAAAAACCGGTATTTTTGCAAAAGCTAAAGAGAAGTCGAATTCACAATATATCCAAGTGAAGCTCTCTAACGCATTTCGGGAAGGTAATGAAATCGGTGCTAGAATACGTCGCAGAATTCACATCAAAGTATGCAGGAGTCACAATCATAGCAGTACAGTCAACCGCTCTTCAATCTACGCATTTCAGCTATGAAGCAGTAGTATTCTGCCGACTGCAGATATGATATAGAAAAAAGGTCGTGCCCTACGTCTGGCAAGATGCTTTTTCTCAGGAACGGATAAAGCTATCAAGATGAGATTATGTTCTAATATTAACGCTTACTGTACTTTAAAGCGTTAAAAAATCGTCTAAGTTAGCACCATCAAAAGACATAACCGTCACTGTCTATCACAATCAACCTATCTATTAAAACGTATGAGCACTTCCCACTGACGTAGAATAATGAAATTTTATAAAATGCAAGGTCTTACAGCCATGGTCTCACAAGGTCTTATACAAATGGAGGAAAAAATGGGAAAATAAAAATATGGATTCTAATTATGTAACACGAATAAATATTACAATCTTATTTTTACCCGACTGCGCCAGAGGGAGGTCTATGTTTTTTGATTATGTATATGGCCTCCGCGTTTTTTTTGTGAACACTGTCAACCGGCATTCAATGTCAACAGTCATGTCAACTGTCATTCAAAACAACAATAATACTTAATTTTTTAACTTCTTTCTATCTTTTCAGTTCATTTATGTTTGCAGTATTTCTATAATTTTGGCTACTTTTCCACTGAAAACTTAAATCTGCGGATGCCGAGGATTCCGAAAATCCTCAGAACGCGATTCCTCCTGAACTTTTCCGGATCTTTTAAAATAACTAAAACTGTGTTTTATTTTTGTCACTGAAACTCTCTGATTACCGATTCTTGGTACAAAAAAGTAACAATCATATCATAATAATCTCTCTTACTCACTTCGTAAAGTGAGTAAGAGGTGACAAATAAGATTAGATATACATGTTTCTTCCATGACTTGCCAGGACGATCTTAGTGTACACAAGAAAAAAAAAAAGAAATTAAAGTTACAATGAGAAAATTACATTCCTTTATTCTTTTACGTGTTTGTTTGTACCTTCATTTGTTCGTTCATTAGTTCGGTCGTTACTTCGTTCTTTAGTTCGTTCGTCCGTTCGTTCGTTTATTTGTTGCACTTTGTTACACAAAATACAAAATTTAGCACTTAAAATACAAGATTGTCTTAGATTAGGAGTAAAGGCAGACTTATTTCTAGAGAAACTTCTTCCAGCCAGCCTTGATGTTTAGAGTATTAAACGGACAGTGGGAAAAGGGTAAGTAAAGCACAAACAAAAAATATGTGTCTACGTCGCCATCGTGTACCTTCTCTAAATCCAGTCGCACCCTTGATGCCGCATTACGCATGATTTATTTCTTGGGTGTGTAACACTCAAGATGTTTCTTTTGATAACTCCTCCGCGGATTTGTGCCATCAAACGTTACTGTGGCCCGGCTTACTCTTTTGAAATTTGGTTGAAATGAACAAAATCTTAAATTAAAAATTTATAAAACCTCCAACACAAAAAACTAACTGTTGAAAAGCAAAACCGCATCAATGTCGCTAATTTCAGCCAAATCAAGGCAAGCGCTTTTTACAAGAACAGCCAATGTCCAATTTTAACGAATTTCTGTTTTCGGTTTTTGGCAACACTGTTCAACAAGCTGCATTAGACTCACTAATAAGTTTTTATAAAACTTTCCTATGTCCACATTTGTTCCATCGAAAAGTTTAGGAAATTTTACAAAATAGCCAAGGTTTGCTTGTAGAACTATCTTTTTGGCCAAAAGGCATCAAATCTACTCTGGGGACAAAGGTTGTTCTTGTAAAAAGCGCCTCTATTCTTTGCGGCCATTTGTTTTTTTATCAAACTTAAATTTGCCCAGGGTGTACGTTGTTTTAGTTAAAGCACCATCCCTATATCTCTTACCGTTTTGTCAGGCAATTGACCATGCCCATAAACGGCTGAGTGGATTTCCATCAAACATGGCTAAGAACCATCTCGATTAATCTAGCTTTCAATTAAAAAAATCGCATCGAAATCGCTTGATCCGTTTAGGCGCTACGACGGAACGTACAGACACACAGACATAGGCTTCAAACTTATAACACCTCTTTTTGCGTTGCGTCGGGGGTTAAAATACGTAAAAAGTATGGGTATCGCTCATTTTCTTGCCCTACATCGTAGTTAAGTATTCACGTCCAGCCGCGCCCGAATTTCATTATTCTGAAGCAAGTCGTATTAGGTTACCATTAATAATGATGCCATTTATTTCAGCCCAAGTATAGGAAACGTATTATTTTTCAATTTACCACGTTGTTTTTCCAGCAAGGACGGAATCTTAATAGAATTCACGTCAATGCAATCAACGTAATACAAATTGAGAGGCTTCAATACCCATAAGTCTTATAATTACTTGTTGGGATCTTGTTCGGCCGCCGCCGAACGTTGCTAAAATCAATTTACTTTGCGTCTAGATCGGGATTATTGCAACGTACAAGGGAAAACAACTTGTAGGAATATGTTAGCTGGCACGGTTAAACTTTTCACGATATTTTCTATCGTATTTTCAATGCAATACGTCTCAATTTACATTATAAGTAGCCGTTTTGCTAAGTTTTGCAATTTGAAAACAAAATTATCTTATTGATGACAAAGATGTTTGGCATTAAACAGCAGATTAATATTATTTAAAGGACGATTGTGACTAGTGTTCAACACATTCATGACTAATATTTTAAGTTGAAAACTCTGTTAATTAAGTTAAAACGTGTTTTGAAAAGAATAAATGTGGAGTTTCTTTGTCAGCTTCTTCTCCACATAATCCATTAATTGTGAAACTAACAACTTTGACGTTCATTAAGTAAACATTCTGTTTTTACAATGAATAAAAATATTTGAATTGAATTGAATTGAAATTGAATTGATGGTAGTTTAAGGCTTAGCACTGATGGTTTTGCTAGTGGCATTTTTCCGAGCGGTTCCGTGCTTTGCAAGGCACGTTAAGCTGTTGGTGCCGGCTGCCGTCGATAGATGGCAGTCGTTAAGCCAAGTAAGAGGCCTTAGGGCGGCTTGACAACTTCTGACAGTAGACGAGCCACTAGTCTACAAGCCTCCACCAATCCGGACTTGGCTCCCGTGGTGGAGTATGGCCTATACCTTCCTCAGGGAATAGACCCGTGCCCCTCGGTGGGGACATAATGGGTTGATCATGATGATGACTGATGGTTTACATACTAAGCCGGCCGGCAGTCGTGATTCGATTCCCACTGGAGGCTGCCGTACATTTGCACAAATAACCTGAGTCTGGGTGTAATTCCATCTTTGTGATGTCCTTGCCTGGTTACCATGGCACAGTATATCCTAACTTAGGACCAGGACAAGTAATTGTGTTGTAACACACTTCGTGTTTTTTGAGTGGTTTTTTCGCGTCGTTTAAGTGTAAAACACGGCCCAAGATTGGGCATACTACCAATAAGGCAGTTATTTTAGCACTGTTTGACAGATACCTGTATCTCGTCCTACGTCGACTAGAGCAGTATTGTAGTGTTAGTAAAAAAAGGCTTAATTTTTTTTTTTTAACCAGATGCAGTGTGACTTTTGTACGAAAACGCGAAAAATAGCAAGTTATTGTTTTAGCTGTTACAGCTTTTTTACCCGCCTACGGCAGAGCCCAACGAAAGGTTTATGATTTTAGCTACATATCGCCGGCTCCGGAGAACAAAATGATAATCGCTACTATCATAGTTTTAATTTTATTGCAAATTCAAGATACTGAGGTGCTAATACATCTTACCATTTTTTTCAGACTTTTCTTGTGTTTACTTAAAAATCAAAAATCAAAATCAAAAATTTTTTATTCAAAGTAGCACAGAAACTGCGACTTAATGAACGTTACAAGTTAAACTAGGTGTCCATTTCAAAATCTAGATAATTTTGGAGAAAAAATGGACAAAATCTCCAAACTTAGTCTTTTCAAGTCCTTAATTTACAGGATTTATATAAATGTTCTAAAACTCATGCATTGAACTGGCTTTAATTCCAGACATCATTGTCATCTAAATAATCTTTAATGTTATAGTAGCTTTTTTGGCACAAAGTGTGCTTCACACATTTTTTGAACCGCGTTTCTGGCAAGCTTATTATATCCCCGGGGATCTTATTGTAGAAACGTATACAATGCCCCATAAAGGATGTATTAACCTTTGCCAGCCTGAATTTTGGGAACGAAAGTTTATGTCTATTTCTAGTATTTAAATTGTGTTGGCTACCTACAGTTTTAAAGTCACTGATATTTTTCCTAACGTACATAATATTTTTATAGATGTACTGACTAGCAACTGTTAGGATGTTAGTTTCTTTAAAGAAATCTCTTAACGAATCTCTATTACCTCTTAAAAAGTTAGATATTATTTTATTCATCGATTTTTTTTGGATCTAACAATATACCATAACATTGCTATAACAAAATATTTTGGTTAATTATGCATAATGATCTACTATTATCTTAATATTTAGGTAAATAGTAGGTACCTACCGCGTCTATGACAAACGCACTATATCATTTTATTCTCGTTCAAAATTTGCTGAGCTCGTTCGTAATGCGTTCTTAGCCAAACATATTGAATCATACTGAACAACGAAGGATGTTGCGGTCTTTTTCTGCCGTGTTTACCCAGAAAAAACGTAGAACTTACGCACGTTTTGTGAATAACAACGAGAATAAAATTATAATATTACATTATTGACATTGCTGGAGATTTCGTATATTGTTGAATATCATGACAGGACTATATTACAATATTAATATGAATGAAGTTTAAACCAGAAAAAAATGCTAATCGCGTGTTAGCAACACATGTCATGTTACTGTAAAAATTAGGCTAATGTTTTATATCCTAATTATGTCAAGTTCCGTGTAATCTTTTAAAATTTCAACTAAGTATAGAGATAACACTAAAAATTAGCTATCATTTAAGCTAACTCCCAAGTTCCTACCTGGGACCCAAAAGGAGTAGTCTCATTAAAGCGGTTTTTTAATTTGTTTTTGCATTTATCATTTTATTCTCGGGAGCTGGCGATATGTATGATTGATTGAATGAAGTAAGTAAAGTAAAGTATGTAAAAAGTATTCATTAAAAAAACACACCAGAGATAAAAATATTGTGCGTGAATGAATGTAAGTTTGTTTGTATATACGGATGTTCCACAGCAGCGCCTAAACTACTGATCCGATTTTTACGAAAGAGGATTAATTCATAAATATAAATGAAGTGCAATACCAAAATATTTCAAGCGACTGAAATCTCCTTTTACTATCTATGATTCCCATTAGCGCATCTAGAACTTTAGCAGTTCGGAATATCAATCTCGTAAAGAACATTTTGCCGTCGGGTTTTGAGACTTGAGAATAGAAACCACGCTTATCATGGTTCAAACCGTACAAAACGTACGTATTGTAAATTATACCAGTTTGCTTAGCATGCGCGTTTTGACTCTCTCTCGACGTCGAGTGAGAGACTTAGAAGTACTTGGCATGTCGAAAGTGTGAGCGTGATAGCCGAGACTCGAGATAGTTAATAGAGTGCGGTCTTGTCTACCAAAAAGTATTTATTGCCATATTAATAAAAGTGTTGTATTTTTATCTGGCAACCCCGTAAAAATTGTTACCGATTTTTACTGACAGCGGAATTTCACTAGAAAGTTACGAATTGAGTTTCGTTCCTGCGCAATTAACTAATCATACATATTCATTTTTATTCGATTTTTTTTAATAAGCAAGCTTTACAATAGTAGTAAGAAAACGCATTCCTGACATTTTCTGTGGTTGTTTTGTTTTGTTTTTGCTTGGACTGGTTTCTTTTTATAAGAAAAATAGTTCTATGCACTAAGTATGGAAAAAATATAGCCAGCTGATGAGCAGCTATCTGTTTGTGCCACTCGCCGTAGAAACCACTGGAGTTTGGGGTGCCCAGGGGAAAGTTTTTGTCAAGGAGATAGGGCATCGCCTCAGGAACCGTGGCTTTGACTACCGCTCAGGGGCATTTCTGATGCAAAGGATATCCCTCGCTGTGCAGCGCGGTAACGCTGCCAGTGTTATGGGTACCTTTGGGTCGGACATGTCTCGGGGCGGTTTATTTAATTGACAGTACTTGTGTGTGTGTGTGTGTTTTTTTTTTTATTGACATTATATTGTATTTTAAAGTGACATTTTATTGGTTTGGAAATACCTTTTTTAACATTTAATTGAATTATTTTCCTGGAAAAAATTAAGAAACTAACATCAAAAAGAAAGTATTAACATTAACAAAAAAACATTAATAAAATATGTATTTTCTGTTGAATTCTTTGGTCTCGAAATTAGTGTCTAACTTGGCCGAAATCATCTCGGAAATGCCGAAATTTTACCGGTTATAGACAAGTCTTGGTCGTCTCCATTTTGGTCGAGACATCTCGGGCTCGACAGATTGTCAGTTTTGCATAGAGAAGGGCATTTCTCGAGCGTGGCATGCTAAGCGTACTGATTGTGCTGCCCCAACCCGACTTAACTTCATCCCTCGAACTAAATACAAACATTACTCGCCTACCGTAACTCTAACCGATTTGTACATTATTATTTATCTACCCGGGGACTAATCGCGTCCGTTTCGGGCTTCCGTACAAAAGTTCCGGACAAAGAATAATAAAATTTCGACCAGGTTTATCTGAATCACGTACATGAGCGTAGTGTACTATTGTGTACAATATGATGGCAGTAAATACTCACAAGAGACACAAGAGACGCGGCATATTTATTTAATGTTAAATGTTTACGGTGTTTGTAAACAGGAATATGGAAAAGTGGAACATCTAATTCTAATTATGTGCTCTTACTATAGGGTTATAAGGGCACAGACCTCTCTCTGAAAAAAAAACCTAGCACTGCGACATACAAGACTGCTTCTAAAATGCGTAAATCCTGAAAAATGTCGGTTAGAGTTTATTATTTACAATAGGTAACGTTTGTTCTGCGACTATCGATTTTTTTGGACAATCTGCCATTTATCCATACGAAATTTTAACGACTTTTTACGATTTTTCTGCCTCGGGGTGGTGCCATTTGATGGATGAGGCTTAACAGCCCTATCAAACTAGCGATTTGGGAGCGATTTGAGAGCGATGCGATTGCGCGGCGATCACGCCGCGACGACGTCGCGCGCTCGCGTCGTTCGATCCGCGTTTTGGATACTCAGTACCAAAATGGATTGGTCTGACGAGGAAACATTACTGCTGGCTTTGTTACTTCGAAGACGCAGGAAACAAAAGCAGATAGGTACATGTCAACGATAATGAAGGGAGAATTTATTCATCGAGTAATCGACTGGGAGAGAGCGACTACTATTTATCCCGTATTCGTAATCGTCCCGTAACGGGAAGACGACAACCGACACACAACACTCACTACGTGCTCGGATGTAATAGTTATGTAAGAGCACCGCGAATCATAAAAAAAATACTGATCACAAAGTGTATTCGAAGATTGTCGAAATAAACCATATCAGCAAGAAAAGTGCCATTTCTCAGCTAAACCGAGAACCAGTCTCGAACGTCACAAGAAATAGAAGTTATTAAATCGCAATTCCATGGCCCGGTATATCCGCAGTGAAAACTAGCCTCTGTGTTTTCAAAGGCGTTTTCTAGTTAGCCAACAAAGGCGATGCAGATACACGTGTACTGCTTTATGCTCTTGAGATGGCCTAGAACGGAATCTCGGAGTCTGCTTTAACATGGAGTAAGAAGAATAGAAGCGCTTAATTCGCTATACATAGCTGCCTTGAATTCTTGAAATTGAAATTTATTTCATCGCGCAATAGGTGTATGAATATGAAGCACTGGTTTATAATTATGCTCCCTGGACTATGAGCTCTTAAAGTTACGCATACATTGCCTGCTAACATTATCGATATTTAAAAAAAATACATTCGACCGTATGTTTAGTTTGTTTTGGTGTCAGTTTGCGTTTCGAATCCAGCGGTAGTTTTTTTAACACTTTTAAAGTTCTGATCGGAATTGATATCGGTACAAGTGATTTCGTTTTCATAATAGATTATCTCGTAAATTCGAGGGTACTATAGAACTGATAGAATAAGAGAACTATTTTGTTACATATTTAACGACTGTAATCGCGATTATTTATCAGGTATACCTACTAAATAGCGGCGATTAGACCCATTGCGCGATAATAATTATTATTTTGAATAATTTTATTTCTTTCTCTCACACAATATGGACGGCATTATTGTAAAAGCGAGAAGCAAATAGTTATCCAATCCTTTCTTTAATCAACAGTGTTATACGACCTATGGACGCGTAGACCACTAGATGGGGTTCCACTGGGGTTGCCAACTTTTTTTCTAATAAACATAGTATTTTCGAAGCTATTAGGTACCTCTAAAAATATAGTAGATGGTAAAATAATGGTAAAAAATAGTAAAAATAGCGGCAAGCGTGCAGCGTGATTCACGGACTGACTCTCGGTTTCTCGTACACTAACAAGCTGTCAATCTACTGTTAACAGCTGTCAGTGGTTTTTTTTTTTTGTATGCACTTTGGTCAATTAATAGCTGTTAACAGTAGCCACTGCCAACCTCAGGCGTAAACATCTAAACTATACAATACATCAATGATTAACAATTGATTTCATATTTGTCGATTGTAGTCTCCATTCTAATCTTCTATGTACAAACGATACTGAAACTCTCGTTTCGCTTTACTTGTTTAGTGACTCCGGCAGAGGGAGTCCGACATTTCCGGCACTGTCCGTCCCGTCGCTAACGAGAATTCCTTGGAGCAGTACAACGTGAAGTTGCTCGGCGTCTTAACTCCTCTCGTCTCGCATACAATTACGGTTTAATACGGTTCCTGCAGGGCTCGCTACAATTGCTTGACTAAGACTAAAATGCCAATAACTTTTGGGTCATGATTAACAGAGTCCTCGAATCACGGACATAGATACAGTCGGCATTAATCCATGATACATTTTTTAATGTGAACCATATATTAAAATGCGTAGAGGGTAAAATTCAGATTGACAGTATCGCCAGTGAAAGTGCTGATGACTTTACTGTTATAGAAGTCATCTGAAATGAGTTAGAAATGACTCGGAACTGCTGCTAGCCCTTATAATTAATTATATGGAGATAAGAACGTCATTATTATCTTTTTTTTTATGTAGCCTATATACGTCCCACTGGAGGACCCAGGTCTTCTCTCAAAGAGAGAGCATGGGCTTAATTACCACGTGAGCCCACCGCGGAATGACAATTTCAGGCCCTAAGGTATTCACACTAGGTAGGTGTTCACACCTCAGACACTCAGGTTTCCTTACGATATGATAATGTCTAGATATTAGCTTCCTCATCCCAGTTATTATAACCGTATTCAAATAGACGATTAGACTCTTTCACTCTTTAGCTGTATAGAAAGTTGTAACAGCAGAAATGTGAAAACAAAACTAGTTTATTTTTATAATTTGACAGCTGTCATTTGAAAACGACTCTCCCTAGGGCTGAAAAGTATTACTTTCAACCCGCTCCTCAGGCAACTTCAGACCTACATTCCGAGTATGAGTAATGAAAATTATATTTTGCCGATTCCTCAGTATTTCTCATATACTTATAGGTAATCTTTAAAACATAAATAAGATGTCTAGAATTTATTATTGAGTAATTACACTCATTTCAAACAAAATACATCAATCTCAAAAATTGACAGTTTGTAATGTTTCTCTATTGAAAACTCATTAACTACGTCTGCAGCGTCGATTCTACTCCATTTAGGCGGGATCCAACTCAAAATTGGTGATAAATTCACATTACAACTGCGCCGGAGACTATTGAATCCAGTTTTTAGTGATTTATAGCACAACAGTGGTGCAGTAATGGCTATAGACTGAGCAGTGCTATGTTTGTAGTTTTAGAATGAATTGAACGGAAATACAAAAGTATAAATGGAATTTCAATCTCTTTGTTTGCTGCATCGTGTCCCTATTATGTTTTTTTATCATATGTAATTTACATAAATATAATGCTATACTACTATTGAAAATTATGGTCGGTCCAGTGAGCTGGCCAGCTCGTGCTCTCCACTCGAGCGGCTGGATGGGGTTGGCCAAAGACAGAAAGAAATGGCGTGCTTGGAAAAGGCTTATATCCGGCTGGGGACGAAAGCGAGGGGGCGATTGCGAAAGGGATAAAACATAATATGTATAGGGAAGAGCGGGTGATCGTGCTCCTCCACTATAAAGGGAAATTTCCCGCCAGGCAGATCGTATACCTGGGGACGGCCGGTCCGACTGATGTTAACATAATATGAATAGGGAAGAGCGGGTGATCGTGCTCCTCCACTATAAAGGGAAATTTCCCGCCAGGCAGATCGTATGCCTGGGGACGGCCGGTCCGACTGATGTTCGTCGGACGTTATATTTATGGTATGTCATGTGAAACATTTTGCTTGCGCGATGTAGGAATGTTGGAGTTTAGAGTGCGCGCGCAGAGTTGACATGTGCTCGCCACATCACTCCCCTTCAAGACCGTAGCTAGGCATAGCTAGGTCTGATAGGAATCGAAGTCTGTGCTCTAAAGCCTGCAAGTGCCAGGAGTCGCTGAGTCAGTGAATCGACTAGCGGTTGAGGGTGTTCGGCGGCTAACAGTCACTTCACCGGCGACAGTACCATGGGGACCGCGCATGTGGTAGGAACCGGTGAAGGCTGCTGTACCACTGGCAACGTGCGCTGTTGCTGTGTGGCTGCCGTGCCGAGGGGTTGGGGGAGATCACCATCAGTATCAGTAGTCGGTGCGTTGACTGTAGTGGAACTGATGAGGTGAGAGGAAAGAGGATGCTGGCCTTGCTTTGAGACTGATTGTATGTGGGGTGCTGCGAGAGCGAAGGAAGGTTGACATTGTTCTGTCGAGGGTCACCACTGTAGGGAAGAGCGGGTGATCGTGCTCTTCCACTATAGTGGGAAATTTCCCGCCAGGCAGATCGTATGCCCGAGGACGGCCGGTCCGACTGATGTTCGTCGGACGTTATATTTATGGTATGTCATGTGAAACATTTTGCTTGCGCGATGTAGGAATGTTGGAGTTTATAGTGCGCGCGCAGAGTTGACATGTGCTCGCCACATATATATCAATCGATCAATCAGCCCGTTCTCGTCTACTACTGGATATACATAGGTCTCCTCCAAGGCACGCCACTTCCTTCTGTCCATATTAAAGAATGCCTACTTAAATTCAGTTTTCTTATTTAGAATTAAGTGGGTCATGTGAAAACGTTATCTTGCGCGCGTATAGGAAGGAAGATAGCCCACATAACATGCCGGCAGGTGGCAACGCAACAATCAACAAGGAACATAAATATGGAAACAAATCGTTCAGAAATCACCGCGGCAATAACACAGACAACTTGGGCAACCTTGAAATTGATTGTTTGAAGCATTTTTATTTTTCGGCAACGTCGAGGGGTGAAGAATAAATATTTATTGTACAGGTGGTATAAACCGCTCCAGGATATTGAAGGATAAATTGATTGTTCGGGGGTCGGTTTTCCATTTAGATATGGAAATTTCCGGGATTGTGTACGGAAATCTTCGATTTTACCGGGTTTTTTCGGCCCCGCAACAAATCACGCCTAGAGCGTTTCCAAAAAGCGGGTCTGTTGTTTTCTATTACGAATGTTTTAGTGTACTTTTGTGACTGAGTTACAGTTGTCGCTTGTGTGATGATAATGAAAACGAAGATATATTTTTACCTCAGTGCTTGAAATTGGCAATCCGCGGTGGACACGCGTGGTGATTAAGCCCATACTCTGCAGTGCCCTGCAGTGGGACGAATATAGGCTACATAAAAAAACATATGGCAAGTAGGTATGACTGTGATACATAGACATCATAGTCTTTCTAGTTTAAGATTAGCAGTTAAGACTTGCATGTTATTGTTCATCTTTATAAAATAAACAGATAAAATTTTTTTTTTTTTTTTAGTAATATACAATGGCGTTCTATCCATTTTGAAGTGTTGTTATTTTTTTAATTAATCTTTATGTAATTGTACGCTTTACTGACCAAAAATAAAAAAATAAAACCTTAAATAACAGGTACCTATATATATATATTCTTTTTTATTATCATTTTAATGAAGACATTTACTTTTTTTTACAAATTTCGCCAAACTGCGGTGCAGTTTGTTGGCGTTGCGTTCCTATAACTTATGGATCTTTATATCCATATATATCCGACCCCATTAATGAATACATATTCCAAAATATTTTAGACAAAATAGTGAAAATCTTTATTTCTTCCAAACAAAGCAGACCTGGCAGGCCCAGTTGAAGAAAAAAATCAACTTCATAACGTTAAATAGGCCGTACATTTGCGACACGTTTTTGTAACAGCAATATAAAACAATAACCCGTACTTGGCTTTCATACCCGGACCGATATCCACCTCCAGTACCGAAAAACAAAACTGGGCCTTCTCACCCGTTTTATTATTAGATTGTGAATGAATGTAACGAATGAAGTTCGACAAACGTTTCACTTTATGCGACAAAAGGGCTCGCCCATGTGAAATTAATTTAATAAGATAGGTCAAGCGTGCCATTGGCTATTGAAGTCGCCAGATCGGACTCAGCTTCAAGATTGGGATCGTTTTCCTTTTATTAGTATTACTTAGTCCTAAATAATATTATTATCCACGAGCTTGGAAAAGGAAGGCGATTTCTTTTTCTTTTCTGTAGTTTGGGACGGCCAGCAGCCGGGTTTGGTTTTTTAAAGGTTAATTGTTCAAACTTTATATGAAACTCTTTGAATATCTAAAATTACGACACATTACGATTACACGTATTTCTCTGCAGTACAATAAGACGCTGCCTGATAGGCCCGAAATCCGTCTTAGAACTTATTGTATTTCAGTACGTATATTTCAGCTAGAATTAATTTAAAGAGAGACCGTATGATGTAGGCCACGAAGGAATTTGAATATGTAATCCAATTAACTAACTCGCTTAATTTTATAAGTGATGAAAATTGAGAGACGGCACTCCACGAAGCGTATTAATTTTCAATAAGTTGCTGTTTACGCCAGCATTACCAAAAGTATTAATTAGAAATTGATATTATGCCAAGGTTCTCGAGTGGAGATCACGGACTTCAAGACGCAGCGTAGGACGCCTACCATCTCGTTAGACCGACGATCAGAGACAGTTCTTGGCAATGGCTGGATGAGCATGACTGAGGACAGAAGTAAGTAGCGTGTCTTTGAAGAAGCCTATGGCCACCTGTGGACGGACACGGGCTAGTGGATTGATTGAGTATTGATTGTAAACAAGATGACGATTACATTTTTTGATATTATTCTGGTATAAAATTTTACAATTTCTCGTTGCTTTTTAATATAGGTACAAGATAAAGACATCCGAGCACAGTTGTGTTTTCCTTTGAGAAAATTCTAAATGTGCGCTGATGAAGAGTTGGGTATAAAAAAGGAATCACCTTTAATGTTTTCTTAAGACACGGACAATTATTTACTCAGGCATTATCTCTATTTAGCCTCATGTTTGGTTAATTTGAGAAAGATTCATTTAGGGCGTGTAAAGGTACGATTAAGGTAAGCCTTTAGTTGTAGTGTGATTGATTAATAAGAGCTACTAATATTATGCCTTTATTTCTTAGATAAATGTTATTGGGGACTAGTTTTTATTCCCATTTTTACCTCATTTTACTCCCAAAATCTGGATTAAATCTGAGAATAATGAGAATAGTACCGACTACATTACGAAATTTAAGCCCTTTGTCGTTTCCATAATTTTGCTCTTAGATTATGCTGTCGATATTATTTTGGAAGAGACTTTACCGAGTTTGTATCACTTCAATATCGCTCTCAAGAGCTGTGTCAGGTCAGTTACACCCATTATAAAACCGGCATCTCAAGTTCAAAGACAATAAATAGACGGCTCTCGAGTGCGTATCACATGCTGTTAATTACAAAAAAAATGATTTGAAGAATATACCTAATATTTTGAAAAAAATTAAACTTTAAAGGCTCTCCCACATAGGCGGGTTATTATCGGTCGATAATACCGGATGCGTTGTTGCGCCAATGCGTCCCGATTCCTTGCTCACAACTGCGTTTTTATCGTCCGATAATTCTATTTCGTATTCGTGTTTTGGCAGGTTTGTTGGCACTAATTATTGACATAGACAAAACCATCCAATGTGTTTATGTGTCTGCCAGCTATATGCACGCAATATTTTATGAAAGTAGTCTCGGTACCCCTAACTTAATTTGATTTATAATCAATTATTTACCTTCGTTTTTAGCGCTTTCGTCGATCATTTTCCGTAGCTACTGTTAGTGATAAAAGTTCTTCGTCTGATGATGAATCAATATCCATATTGTAGATTTTTAGAATATTCGTAACCGTCGTTAAAACCAAATTCCATCCTAGACATACTAACGGTTTCGCAGCTGTGTGTGAGATTGCATGCGTCCCAATACAAATGTTCTAAGAACTCATATCGGAATATCGCAGGACGAAGTAGCGCAACCGTCCTACTTCTATTGCGTCGTCATTATCTCAGTAGTACGTAACTTTGTAGCCGTCTTAATACATAATGTACTAAAAACACATATCGCAACAACGCATCCGGTATTATCGATCGATAATAACGCGCCTATGTGGGAGAGTCTCAAATGAGTCACAGTTTTGTGATCGCGATATGCATTATTTGTTTAATGAGGAACTTAGTAAAAACAGCATGTAAATGTAAAATTAAAGACACCAAGGAGGAAAACCTAGTCAACGTAGTTTCGTGATGCCATAACCAATTTTGTTGACAACTTCATGGCTTATAAAGGGCAATGCTATTGAATAATAAACGACATCTCAAGAGATCTTTTGTGTGACGAGACTCCCAACGCTCTCTAGTGTGGTTTATAATGAGAGCAGCATCTTGATAACGCTTTTATGATTAATCTTTATTAATTTATTAATACGGCCTATAGTATGCAAGATAGTGCGTCAAAGTAACAAATCTGTAACATCTTGAATACAAAAACTGTGAAATTCTAGACATTCATTCGCAAACATTTTTTTTTTCAGAAAAAATATACTTGTTTAACATTATTCATCCTTTTTACTATGATTCTAACATTTGCTTAGTATTGCCTTAATTTGTTTCTCTGAATAGATGCCCCAGTTTCTTAAAGCTGCATTCTAACTAACAAATAACACAAGTTCAGACACAAGAGAATGCCCAAACGGGAAATTGGAATGAATGGCCCAAAGTTAATTCCTAATTAGAAATAGATAACATACAGAATGTCAAGTATTTTAAGAGAGTAATAATAATAATTACTTCCATACAATACTATCACACGTCCTGGTCCCAAACTAGGATACCCTGTGCTATGGTAACTACACAAGGAAATCACCAACATAGAAATACACCCAGACTGAGGCCACTTGTACAAATGCAAGGTGGCCCCCAGTGGGACTCGAACCTATAACATCCGGCATGATACCAACAGACGTGATACCGCTAGAACAGCAAGGGAGTAAATAATTGCATATTAAGAAATCGTTGGCCAATTTTTGTGTAATATTCTTAAAACCTTTAACGAGTTAGTCTGGATTGTCAGTTCACATAAATAGATGACGGAAAAAAAAAGTAATAGCTAGATATTATCACCTACTTATTCCTCTAAACGCTGTGTATGCCCAATTCGATAACTTTTGTGTACTCGAATGGAGACCACATATCGGCAAGCGCAGCGTAGGACGACCAGCCACAAGATGGACAGATGACCTCATCCAAGTGGCAGGAAGACGCTGGATGCAAGCCGCTTCCAACCGGTCTTTTTGGAAATCCATGAAGAAAGCCTATGTTCAGCAGAGGACTTCTTGTGGCTGAATGATGATGATGATGATGACTCGCAGGGAACCGTCTAGATGTAAAAAGCCGAGCTCAGCAAGAGGACAAAACTAATAGACGGGAAAATTTTCGAAGCCTGTCAAGAGCCTGACCTTCTGAACTTTCCCTCTTTGCAGCGACGCGCAAAGTTTATGCCAGTTTATACGTCTCCACAGAGTGTCGAAATGAGACTTAAGCTAAACTTGTTTACCTTCACGTCGAGCTGCTTATTTATACGGAAGTTCGCTCTGCAAGAAGGAGATACTTGAATAACAGAGAACGGGTATAATTTTAGCTGGTGATAAGCTGGTCTTGGATAAATTGTGATGTAGCTCATTTTGATTGCTTTTAAAGTTTCGTCCTTCATTCGTTTGACATTTATAACAATAATGAATAACACACAGACGTAATAGATAAGGTGATGAACACCTAAAAGCATACACACTCACACTACTCGCGTAATTGACCGAAGTTAGGCGAGGCGCAACGTTCAATTTTCCTTTTGAATCCATCCGAAAACCGATGGTAAGAAATTTCAGTTTGCAAGTGAAAATTTATACCCGTTTTTGTGTACCTTATCCAATTTTGGTCTAATTCACGAGTAGTGTAATGAACGCTTAACGACTTGGTTACTATATGATGACGAGAAGTTTACTATTTGCATATGCAATCGTGTAATTAATTATAGATTAATTATTGATAGGTCGGAGGTAGGATGTAAGGAAGCGATAGAAATTTTTACTTTTATTTTTTTTATTACATGGCGCTGCAACAATATTTAACCAAAAATGTTTTAAAGTGCAAAAAATAACTGAAACTCCAAAAATAAAAATCACAAAATGTATTGAAGGTAAGCTTCGAATGATTTATACAATATACGCCAATATTTAACTAATAATGTATTTCTGTTATTTTTGAAATAAACTGTTTTTTTTTACTACCTATCGAACTAAAATATGGCTTTTCGCATTTCACGTCAATACTTTGCGTGACTTTGCGCTTAAACTGCGTACGTTTATGCCTGGCTGTCTCATTTTTCAGATTTTTAAAAGGTTTTTCACTCCATTTGCTCGAAATAATGCATTTTGATGCCCAAATTTAGGACCCAAAACACGCTATTGTTGTTCAAGCTAAGATGCATCAAAGTAAATAGACTCAAAATTGCGTTTTTAATCTATTTACCTTTGGGTACCTTTCAGTAAATAGACTCAAAATCCAATTTTGAATTTATATACTAATGCACTCATTTACTAAGAAGTCGGACTTCTCTTTCACTCTTGAGGATTCGTCCTATATCTATTTCGCTCCAACCCAAGCAATAAGTTTTAAAACCGAGTTTGGAACTACTTACTGAACTACCAAACTCTTTGCTGCAAAACTTTTAAGTACGTAATTGTCAAATATTTGAAATTGGAACGCAAGTTTTTTTTTCTATGCAAGAAATCAATATCATTGGCGCGCTTTTCTTTGTCTATTTTCATTTATTTTCTCGGAAAAATGTCGTCAAGCGATGATGATAGTGTCTTCTTAACACAAGAATATATATAAAAAAACAGGCAACACAAGCAATTCAAAACCTCCTGCCAGAAGTTACATTTGAGTGGTATGTAAGTGTTATCTTTTATTTCATTTCTCTCAGATGATAGTGAAAAGCATTATTTTTGGTCTCGGTAGTGTTGAATCCCTCACTCCTTCAGCGATTCATAGTTAAAGCCCTCGCTTCGCTCGGGCTTTAATGCAAGAATCGCCTCAGTTCGCTCTGGATTCAATTTCACAACCTCGACGCAAAAATTTTGTTTGCGCCCTTGGTGAACAATCTACTATTATGCACAGATCAGAGAGAATAGATTAAAATTGCCTTAGCGCGTATTTTATACGGGAACCAGTGTAGCCACATTCACCCCCACCATTCTTTACTACTACTAATCTAAGCAATACGCACGCAGGTTTATGCATGTTGCGTGACTCGAAGGCCGCGTAAGCAAGCGTTGCGATTGGCCAATGTAGTCACACCGACGCAACTTTTGATGGTGCGTGCGCCTGTAAAAAAGCCAAAGGGATAGACTAAATGATATCGATATTATTAACTTTTAAGGCTTTTTGCAAATGAATGTAATTTTATAATTTTGATATTTTGTAATTTTATAATTTTTGTTTGTACCTACTCTTCTTTACTGCTTAATTCTATCAGATTAGGTTTCATTAACTGGAGTGTCGTAGTGCCTCAGCGCCAGTGAATAACAAAAAAAAAATCAACAATATTTAAGAAAACAATGTAATATTTTTTTTGACTAGTTAGTCGCGTGGCTTGGTGCGCATAAGATGTTAGACGACTATCTCTATTAAATGATAATAATATGCAAAAGATCACGTTGATCCTTTGCTCCGTTGCTGCGTGAGTAAATGACAAACCAACAAACCCACTTTATCATGCATAACAATATTATGAACAGGAAAGTGTATTCATTGTAAGAGTCAGCGAAGGTGTCTGGATATGTGATAAGATAAGATAAGAATATTCTTTATTGCACACAAGGAACAAGACATAAAACATGAAAGTTACAATGAAAAAGTACAATGGGCGGCCTTATTGCTTATTGCATGTGATGTTTTAAAAAAATAAAAACTGGGCAAGTGCGAGTTAGACTCGCCCATCGAGGGTTCCGTACAAATAAGTAGGTACTTACATATTATAAATAGTTCAGGATCGAGTCTCGCAGTTTTTCCCGAGCTTTTCCCGAACTTCAAAGACAATTTTTTGAATGATTTAACTACAATTGTATATTTTAATTTTTTTTCTGTGCTTGCAGTTTAAGACGATGGTACTCGTACTTACCAAATTTCATAGTTTTAGGTCAAAGGAAAGCACCCCAAAAGATAAATGAATTTACGCGTTATTCAATCATCTTTGTATTTACCAGTCAGCGCTAAAGCACTCAATATTTTTCAGTGGTAAACCCACATTTCTCACATTTCACATTCCAATGCGATGGATTGGGATTGAAACTTTCCCTTTTCATTTGTTTCTTTTCAATCAACTTTAAGCAGCTTGAAATAAAGAGACTCTGTCTTTTATCTCACAAAATAAATTATGCCCTATATAACATCTTATCGAGATGTCTGAGGAATTATTTCGTTACGAAGTTTCCTCATTCGACTGCCCGCCTTTGTTCCATCTTCAATAGATCAATTTAAAGAAAAACCTCTTTTTTGGAATTTTTTATGATGAGTTTGGCAATTGTTTTTTTTTTTTGTTTAAACCAATCAGATTTTGATATAACGTTTGGTTTATTGGTTTTTACTCAAAGCTTTGCTAGGTTGTCGTAGCTTATGGCAACAACATTTCGTAGCAAAAAAACGTGTTAGATGCGTGCTACGAAAAACTAGTTAGTGCGATCGCTAAGCGACCGGGAAGCTTGGAAAACATGAGGGAGGCCTATGTCCTGTAGTGGGCGTCAAATAGCTAATGATGATGATGACGATGACGATCGCTAGGTAAAATCCCAACGAAGAGGGTCATGGTTGTTAGTACATATCTATTGCATATTTTAAGCATTATAAATAAAACCACTGGTTCTACTTTGATAATAAAGATTTCTATAGCACTTAAGCCAATAATAAAAAGTTGCGAATAAGTCAAGAGACCCCAATACAAGCGGCACCACTAAAGGTTCGCCGAAGGAATAAGTTCACATTTCTCTCAGCAGTCTTTCTTTTTTCATTCGCCTTTCGAAGCCAGTCGCTTCACAGTCAATTTAATCTCGGTTATTTATTGCGTCTTTACTAGTGCACTTAAAAAGTGGTTTGCCTCTACTTTCACAGAGATTTTACCTGTGGCTGTAATAAAAAGAAGTTTATTAGTCGACTTTTGATCGTAATGCCACAGGTAAAGTTGCAACATAGAAGGGGTCAATAAATAAATGTCAATACACTCGAGACCAATAGATGAAGATCACTGACGAAATCCTTGATATATCACAATTAATGAATTTTAATAAAATAAAAAGTGTAACAATAACATGTACCTAGGTAATGCTAAGTGGATTTCGAGTGCTTTTTTCAAGCTTGCATTCTTCCTGGCTGAGAATGAACTATTTTGTCAGTGACTAATGAACTATTTTGTATTGAACGCTTTCTTCAATGCAACAACGGGATTTGTGATTTAATATCTCGCATGTCACTATTATTAAGCGCTCTGAACTTCGCTAGCCCCGAGTGCGCGGTCAATAAGCTACAGTTTCTTAAAATGGTCACTTGCTTGAGTTGTCTAAGAGTCGCTTTATTAATACAGCCCTATGTATTTCTGTCTTTATATCTGGTTTGTTATTATATCAAGATCGGGGAAGCTTTTGCTTTGTTTTTTTCGTTTCGACTCTAGAACTATTCCATTGTTCTTAAGTATGACAGGCTTCATCTTTTTCTCGTCTTATATTTACACACACTCAATGCTTTTGAAGGTCTACAATGCGGTTTCATGGCCTCCAGCTATGAATTAAGATTATTAAGAAAGTATAATAATTTGGGTCTGTAATTAACGTACTACGCACCGGTACATAGTTTGTTCGATGTGGCTACATATTTTGCATAAAATCGAATATTTTATTAATTACAAATACGAAATATCTAATTAATGAACGTCAAATGTGTTAGTTTCAAAATTAATAGATTATGCAGTGAAGAAGCTAACAAAGAAACTCCACATTTATACTTTTCAAAAAAGTTTTAACTTAATTAACACAGTTTTCAATCTGAAAATTATTAATCTTAACTGTGTTGAACACTAGTAGACAAAGTCGCCCTCTAAATATCCATAACATTATTCTACTTATATTTTCACATGCGGCATGCGGTATACGCCTACCGACAGTAGAGATTGTTGTTTGACGCCAACTGGTGGTTTAATCTTAGGCATAAAGAGTAAACCCACGGTCGCAAGTAGCATTTATCTCATTGAGTACTAAGAAAGACTTCGTATAGCATAAGCAGCCTATATACGTCCCACTGTAGGGCACAGGCCTTCTCTTAGGGAGAGAGAGTGGGCTTAATCACCACGCGTGCCCACCGCGGATTGGCGATTTCCAGCGCTGAGGTATATGAATAGCTCAGACACTCAGGTTTCCTCACGATGTTTTCCTTCACCGTTAGCTAGTGGTATTGCTACTATAACTTCACAAATGTACATAACTTAGAAAACAAAGTCATAGGTACATGCCCGCACTAGGAATCGAACCTGGGTCTCCCGCTTCCGAGTCCAATGTTCTACCCACTAGGCTACCATCGCATATTTCACCCTAAAATGTAAATGTTTACTTCGAAAGACAACAAAACTCCCGATTTATATTGTTAACAGTTTACGAGAGTAGATTTTAATATTCACCAGGGCCGTAGGCTGCTTAATACTTCTTGAAATTCCAATAGATTATTTGCGACAAAGTATTATTTATAATTTTTGCTTAGGTCATTCTAATACTAGATCAATCAAGATACCGTTTTCGTCAATTGAATAGCATTCAAACAAGATTTCAGTTCGACAACCTTACAAACTATAAATTTACTCACGAGTGCGGTTGCATACAAATCGTAGCCAGAATTATGTTTTGTTCAGGTTGCAACCGCAGCCACCGCGTCCGTGCTAATGTGTAGCAGGCTTTATTCCTTCATAACTCTGAAACCAGCGGTCAAGCGGTAATAAAACTTGTTGTCTTACCGTTATTACTTTAATACTTCCTACCACAACCGCTGAGCTCGTATTGGACGAGGCACTACACGAGTAGAAACGGAACGTTCAACTCCGTGGGTTGACCCAGCTTTTCTGTATTATATTGCTAAATAGATTGCTTAGTAACCAAATTACAGCTATATGTCAAATCGGCCGGCTTCCCACATACGTCTATCTTTTGTACACTTTCTTCAGTTCAATAAAGGATTAATAATAATAATACGTTCCGAAAACTAATTTTTTGACGATTACTTTCATCATTATTTTCGTGACTAAATAATTTAGTGAATTCAAACGTCTCCGCTAATCAACTGGGCAGGTTCCCAGCATAATAGACAGATGTAATTTAGTGATTCATTATCAGCCATTCGACGCCCACTGCAGGACATAGGTCTCCTTCGTGGTTTTCATAACCATGAGGGGTTTTGCCATTATCGCCACGCTTGGCAGGCGGGTTGGCGATCGCAGTATGCGGTTGGAATCTCAGGAAGACGCTGCTACCCATCTCCTGATAATTGATTTCCTTAGTCGCCTTCTACGACATCCACGGAAGGAAATGGAGTGACGCTATTCTTAATCCGGCGCCACACGGACAGTTTTTATTAGACTATTTAGTGATTATGTCTTTTTAAATAATTATATCCTTTTCAGTCTTCTCCTTGCACGTCCGAGCCCATTTAAGCATATCTTGAGAATTTTAAATGCCTTCTGTAGATTTACAACTGAACCCGTACATAGGCAGCAGTGTCGTTCACACGAGATGACTAGCTCAGATAATTATCATTGTCCCGTTTGCTCAGTAATAAGATTAAGCAGAAACTTTAACTTTCCCTTTTGTCTTTGAGAAAGCACCTGCCAAAATGTCATCAAAATCATCATCACCAATGACGTCCACTGCAGGACAGGCTTCCTTCGTGGTATTCATAACCATGAGGGGTTATGCCATAATCGCAACGCTTGGCAGGCGGGTTGGCGATTGCAGTATGCGGTTGGAATCTCAGGAAGACACTGCTGCCCGTCTTCTGGTAATTTATTTCCTTAGTCGCCTTCTACGACATCCACGGAAGGAAATGGAGTGACGCTATTTTTAATTCGGGCATCAGACGGAACCAAAATGTAATGTGTAGTTATCGCAAGACTACCCTCAGAAAAAAGCCGATATTTTGTTTCACCTAAATTCTATACGGCGACTTCTGTGCTTTCCAAAAATGATCGAGCTTTCCCAATCATAATGCTATTAAACCCAAGGGGTTGGACAGTAGTTAACTATGACCCACTTTATCTATATTTCTCTGAGCCGTAGCCGTAGTCGGTCCCACGACGATTAGGTTGCTCCGGTTATTGGTTAGAGTGGACTCTAGTTTATTAGGTAGGTCTATTTCCACCGTGACCATCTTGACTCAATGTTATGTACAAGTATTATCTAGGGTCTAACTGTGTCTGAGATTTTGTTCGCTAGGGAAGTGGGAAATAATTAATAGGTATTTTCTTTGACAATTTAAACAGTAGGTACATAGCGGTAACTCTACATGCACGCTCTACTGGCAACTCTGCTGAGTGATTTTGAAATAATTAGCTATATTTTGAGGAAGTGATCTTTTCATTGAGATAAACAGTATTATTGATGATTTAACTGTAAAGGTATAATATATTTGTTAGTTCAGTCGTTTAAGCTCGAAGAAGTGACAAACACCCAACAACAAACATCAAACCCCATTAGCAGCATTATGCCCGATTTCACCGACCTTAAAGGCTTACTTAACCCTTTTTAAAAGCTACTTGACAGTTATTTCACTTTTAACGACGTTGATCCGTCACTTGTAACGATAGGAAGATTGTTGCCAAAAACAGTCGTTTCTAGCGGAAATCAGTTTTCTACATGCTTGGTCTAAACTAAATTAAAATCAAACATAATACATACATACATACACACACATGAACTCACGCCTGTATCCCAGAGGGGCCAGGGACTGCCACTTGCCACGATCCTGACAGATCACTTTTGCTTCATCAAAATTCTTCAGTCGTTGCACGCACGCCCGCCGGTTTCGGGTACTTTTTATCTTGCCCTTTGCCATACAGACATAATAAACTACCGATGCTAATAAATCACCCAGCCCTACAGATGCAGGGTACAGGCTTTCTCTCAGAGAGATAGAGTAGATCACCACACGAGCCTAGGATTGACCAATTCCAAATTTCCAACTGATCTATTGTAACGTTACCGATGGGGGCAAAATTGGAACATTTCTGAAATTTTGTTTGTTACGCACAGACTTATTAAGAATAGTGAGGGCAATTTTTATGAAAAATGCGACATCATCGGAGAGGTTGTCAACGCTCTTGAGCCCGACAATTCACTTGAATCTAGCGACAAATACGGTTCTTTGAAAGAACCGTATTTGTCGCTAGATTCGAGTGAATTTTCGGACTCAAGCGCGACGTTCACGACCCTTCTGAATATATCGCTACTTCATACTAAGGGCCCTGATTATTTTTAAGAGGGTTAATCTACTCGTGAATACAAACTTTCTTTATGAGATCAATTCCTAGTTGAATAGTATTGAACTATGGAAACTAGTATTCAAAAAAAGAACCGTATTTGTCGCTAGATTTGAGTGAATTGTCGGGCTCAAGAGCTACGTTGACGACCCTTCCGAACACATCGCTGCTTCTTAATAAGGGCCCTGGTTATTTTTAAGAGGGTTGAACTACTCGTGAATACAAAATTTCTTTATGAGATCAATTCCTAAACATCGAAAGAGATATTAGCTGCTTCATAATCCATAGTATGGAACAGCTGATATTTTTATCGATATTTCGGTGTTACAATTATAAAAGTTGTTTATTTAAGTTCTAACAAATAAAAATCAAATCAAATACTTTGTTATAAGAAAGAAAACACAAAACAAAAAAAATATGCAACAAAATTAACGGAAAACATATATACAAAAAAAAAATGAAAAGATACTTATTTACACCTATATAAATACAATTTAAGTATTAATTTTTTACATTTTGCCAATTTCTCTAATACTCAGTATGTGTCAACTAATCTACGCAGTTAAGCACCTTCGCCAGAATTTGGTAAGCCGTAAGCTGGTAGCACAAGATGGCTTAAGTATCTTTTACTATCAAGAGGTGAAAGATAACTTAGGAAAAAATCAATATTAGGTACTTCGCATTTCGTTATGACACCATTTTACCGTATACAACAGAGGTTTCTTATTAGTATGATCACCCATTTGAAGCCATGTCTGTTTTATTGTAGAGTTATTAGCCGCAGAGATTACAATTGCAAATGATTAAGAACTTCACTAAGTATGCTGAGCTCCTGAGCTCACCCCCCAAGGGTAACGTTGCCAACAATATACGAACAGCCGTGCATGGTTGAACGCATCGTCTTGAGAAGTAACATGGAAATCAAATTATATCTCGATGTGACGTTAGCTAGATAGCAGAGATAGGACTCAATAACGATAGTGTTGCTGGGTAGAAATATTCAAATTTACTTTGATATTGTAGTCTTGCCATTCGAGGAAATTAAATGTAATTCTTTTAATAATTCCTAATAAATAATTTTTACCTAATCATCATCATCATCATCAGCCATTTGACGCCCACTGCAGGACATAGGCCTCCTTCGTAGTTTTCATAACCAGGAGGGGTTTTGCCATAATCGCCACGCTTCGCAGGCGGGTTGGCGATCGTAGTATGCGGTTGGACTTTCAGGAAGACGCTGCTGCCCGTCTCCTGGTAATGGATTTCCTTAGTCGCCTTCTACGACATCCATGGAAGGAAATAGAGAGACGCTATTCTTAATACGGCGCCACACGGAATTTACCTAATAATAACCTTTAAATTTATTTTATCGTTCGTGAAAATCCAGGCAAATTAATGATTCATGAATTTGCACTTAGCCGAACATTTACAGCAGCAAATTATTCTCTTTAGTTAATTATCTACGTATGGCTGTACTTGTACCAAGCTTCTCAATGGAGCAAAATGTGACAAGGCCTGTTATTAAGATTTGCGGTTACTACAATGGCACACAATATTATACTCAACTTCGAAGTTTCACGATGCCAGAATGGCAAATGCAAGGTTGGTAGATAGGTAGCTAAGAGTATGGAAAAAACAGAAGATTTGCCTCTTTCTTACGTTATCTTAGATAAATAAAGCGCTCTTAACCCTGTGATCGCTCTTAACTGCGGTGTCAAGTTGATGTTATGTTTCGAACAGCATCTTAAAATGGGCATTCGAGCAATCATAGAGGTAACAATGCTTTATTTATATCAGTCTCAGACAAGAGATATAATACTCAGACAATTAACCAAAAGCCCTATGCAAAGTCAAAACTTAAAAACTCCAGGTAGGTAGTTAATAAACTAAGTCACGAGAATACTTCGCATGTCTCAGTAACACGCTTTTTCTTAAAGAAAGAGGCTTAATCATCACGTGCTTCATAAAAAGACAGAACAATGCATGCGTGTGATTAGATGAACCACCTTGAAATAATGCACTACGTAGTTATATCAGTGGCTAGCACATCAACCATACTCTCGCGGAGCGCTCACTTAGCTGGAGCAGCTGACTAGGATGTACGTATGTGTGATTGCTTTAATTATCATCGTGATCATGACAAATTGATCAAATTACTTTCATGAAGTTATACGCAATACAACTAGTTATTTGGGATCCCAAGAATCGAAATCCCAAAAATACTCGTATTATATCCATGCAAGAGGTTATAGTATTAGTAAGCGCATAAAGCAGCAAATGCAGCCATTTGAACTACGTCCGACTTGTCGTAAACGAAGTGACGGGTTTAAAGGAGAGTGTGGGATGGCTATTCAATTCAATTCAATTCAATTCAAATATTTTTATTCATTGTAAAAACAGAATGTTTACTTAATGAACGTCAAAGTTGTTAGTTTCACAATTAATGGATTATGTGGAGAAGAAGCTAACAAAGAAACTCCACATTTATTCTTTTCAAAACACGTTTTAACTTAATTAACAGAGTTTTCAACTTAAAATATTAGTCATGAATGTGTTGAACACTAGTCACAATCGTCCTTTAAATAATATTAATCTACTGTTTAATGCCAAACATCTTTGTCTTCTAAATAATCCTTGATGTTATAGTAAGCCTTTTTGCACAGAATGTGCTTAACACATTTTTTAAATCGCGTTGGAGGTAACTCTAATATATCTTGAGGAATTTTGTTGTAGAACCTTATACAGTGCCCCATAAAGGATGTGTTAACTTTTGCAAGTCTAAATAGTGGAAATGACAATTTATGTTTATTTCTAGTATTAACATTATGGTGGCCACCAACATTTTCGAAGTCTTTGATATTTTTTCTAACGTACATAATATTTTCATAAATGTATTGACATGCAACTGTTAAGATATTGATTTCTTTGAAGAAATCTCTTAGCGAATCCCTACTACCTAACTTGTAAATAAATCGGATGGCTCTCTTCTGCAAGATGAAGATAGTCTCAATGTCTGCTGCCCGGCCCCATAGTAGTATACCGTAGGACATAATACTATGGAAGTAACTAAAATAAACAAGCCTAGCAGTTGCAACGTCAGTGAGTTCCCTAATTCTTTTCACTGCATATGCTGCAGAGCTAAGTCTGTGTGGTAATTTTACAATATGTGGACCCCATTGTAGTTTTGCATTGATTGTGATGCCCAGAAATACAGTATCATCTACAAATTCTAGTTTTTCATATCCAATTACTATGTTGTTCTCAATTACTCGTACGTTAGGTAAGGAAAACTTTATACATTTCGTCTTTTTAGAATTTAGCAGCAGATTATTTGCTGTGAACCAATCTAGTACTTGCGAGAGAGCATTATTTGCATCGTCAAGATTATTTTCTTGTCTCCTTACTTACGTGCTAACACTATTGCAGCCTCTGTTCGCGGCCGCCGTGCGAGAGCCTCTACGAGGAGAGTGTGGAGACGTTTTTTTCCCATATTCTTACAATTTCAATCAACGGTTGGTTTACTTGTGGTGGAGAATAAAGTTGAATGAATGAATGTATCAAGAAATTGATATTGGGCGCTAATATTTCTCGAATTGATGAGTTGAAAGAATGACCTAGTACGAGCAGTTTCCTCTGTTTTAACGTTTTGTATCAACAGTTTGTTTACATGCAGACCGAAGCTGAATGAAAAGAAATATAAATATATAGACATGTGTAAGATTTATATATAAATATAAGAAAGATATGTGTATATATTAGACGGAGAGATACATATATTTTTATTTAGATAGATAGAATATTCTTTAGTACACACCAGGAAATAGATTGAATCTTCTGCTTCTTTCTACTAAGTGCCTAAAGGGAGTCGCGAGTTCCTCATTCCAGCGACTCCTATTAGACTTTCAGACACACACCCAAGTTTCTATGACGTTTTGGCGACTAATGGAAACTTACATCGTTACGTCGAGTTACAAAGCAACGTAAATTAAGATGACTTGCGCGACGCTAGTGCCTGCCTCGAAGAATTAGTGACATACGAAAGTTCCGCTATTAGACGGAAGACGGCTGATAATTTATGTCTACTCCGTCTCTTCGGTCTAAATTTTAGTATACATTGCCTCGATTATATCAATGACAGATGAATAAATGAATGAATTGACTCATTGCCACAAACAAACGTACTTACTTAGCAATAATGGTAACTGTACCTACAACAGACGAATGGTGAATGTTAACATACACCATTCCTTTGTTTTACCCCTCCCGGATACATTTATGTTATGTTTTGTATAACAGAGAAGTGCGAGTGTGAATGATACTATTTCAGCGTATGCTGTTGATATTTATGAATTGTTATTGAAATAAAGTAAAACTGATAACCGTTTATTTAAAAGTAACACATTCAACTGCCAAATAATAGTAATAGTATTTCTACACTTGACATTTATTAGTAAAATGGTTTGTTTCTCTACGCTTGTTGACTTCAACTGACAGGTACTTTAGTGGTTCTTACCCAACTGCGGTGGAGCCCAAAAAGAGCCTAATGTGTTTGGCTCCAATGTATGTATGTCCGATTCTGTGTTTCCTCGTAATATTTTCTTAACCAATCGTTACTTTTTGACAAATAAGATTTCAATAGATTATTATCATTTCCATAATTGCTCGGGTTTATATCTTGCTACTATTTATTTTCGCTTGTTATCACTAGATGGCGTCGCCGTCACCGCAAACTAGAAAAAAAAAACACTTAAATGATAGAAATAAAACACAGAATGTATAATAACAAAATATCTGTTGCAAATTGACTACTAAGCAGGTGAGACAGAAATTCAATATTTGGTTTGGCACTGTCCTAAAAAGCCGGCCAAGTGCGAGTCGGACTCGCGCACGAAGGGCTCCATACCATTATCTATACAATATTACTATAAATTTTAGTCGTTAACCCCCAGTTTCTCGTAGACTAACACGCTGTTAATCTACTGTTAACAGCTGTCAATTGACTAAAGTGCATATAAAAAAACTACTGACAGCTGTTAACAGTAGATTAACAGCTTGTTAGTTTACGAGAAACCGGGGGTAAGACGCTTAAGATGGAGGTTATTTTTTAACCTAGTTCAAGCATAAATATGTTATTTTTAAGATTTAAGATAAGAAATTTTTATTTTTTTGTATATTAGACACAAAAATCGAGAAAAAAACAGCAAAAAATTACATTTGTTGTATGGGAGCCCTCCTTAAATATTTAGTGTATTTTAATTATTTATTTTTGAAGTTAATATACAACTAAATATTCTGTGAATATTTCAAGCGTGTACCTGTTGCCGAAATTAATATCGAGCAATAAACGCCAAAAAAGTCACGTTTGTAGTACGGGAGAGGGGGGCTCCCGTACAACAAACGTGACTTTTTTGGCGTATTAATAAATATTTATTTTATTCTGTTTTTAGTATTTGGGAAAATTTCAAACTGTCTAGCTATCAAGGTTCATGAGATATAGCCTGGTGATAGACAGACAGACAGACAGACGGACAGTGGAGTCTTAGTAATAGGGTCCCTTACCCTTTGGGTACGAAACCCTAAAAAAATAAGTTCTGTTTTTATATTTTTTCGAGAAAATAGGTAGGTAATTTCGAGAGCCTGGGATGAATATTTCGATTTCGGATAATTTTATGAATATTTAAAGCGAAAAGTCTTCGAAACGGGAAGTACGTCATCAACTGAGAACCTGTCAGTTTCTAGTGATACCTACCTTGACTCGCTGCAATAACTCTTTAAATAAACAAAACTGAAAAGACTCCTTATCTGTGCAAACATAAGAGATATGTTTGTGTTTTTACGAAATACTGAGATATCAATATCTTGGCGCTTTTTATTCAAAAATATTAAACCTACATTCACGTGTGAAACGAACGTTAAAAGGTCGAATTAGTCACACACTTATTCACAAAAATACAAGAAATCAGTGAATATTATTAATTTATAATTGTAGCACTATATTTACTGACCTTATACCTTTAAAATGAAGTATCATTTGTGATTATTGTAATTATTTAGGACAACGCCCATTGTATGTACCTAGGTTGGTCCTGCCTGCTTTGCAGGTAATGCTCAGCAGTTGCATTCTTTAATTTTTTTTACTTCCTCTATTGGTAACAATGGCACAGTTTACCATTATTCGATAGGCGACGGCGCATAAAAACGAAGAAGGCACAATACCTACCTTTATTTGCACATTCAACGGGAAAAAGATGTTAGTGGCCCAGTTGACAAAAAATCCCGCACACCACAAAAAGAAAAAAAAAAAACAAACAAGTGAATGCATTCACATGGTTCGCTGCTACCGGGAAGCATCGAATAAAGTTGGCTAGCTTCCGAGGCGTCTTCGACAGCACTTGTCTCCGTACACATGTCTTCGGGTACTACATGAGCGCATTGGTTACTGGCGGCACATATTTGCTACTCCGGATTTCAACACAACTGTAGTCAACGTAATGGCTCAGCCTAAAGAATACCATGATCAAAGTAATATTAAATTTCTATCCGACTCACACTTAGCCAGTTTTTGTTATTATACAATAATAATGACGTCAAGCTTGGTGCTTGCTTGTTCATCGAGCCAGCTTATTTTTTTTCTTATTGTATTTTTATACACTTTTAATAACGTACACAGATTTCAATAAATACAGTCCTTTCACCTAACAACTGCCCTCGCTAATGGGATGTACAGGTGGTCTATACAAACTGGGATACAGATCTGTGACACGGCAGATAAGCGGTAAGGTAAAACAAACAGATGGACAGAGAGCGTGGGTGGGATTTTAGTGAGGGTTTTAGTAGTAATAAGTTCCCATTATACCAATAAAGTAGCTTCTCCAAAAAAAAAAAAAAAACATCTCAAAAATGGTGAGACTTGATACTATGCATGGTCAAATTGTTTCCGAATCACCTATCTGCATATTTTGAAGTATTCCCATTTAGTTTTAGTAATTTGAACCTTAATTTAGGAACGCAATCTAGATATGTGGAAGAAAATATATAGGTTACTATATATATCGGCTATCGTAGCTTTTTATTTCGAAACACTCACATCGGAAAATCACGTCGATAGGAACAGAAGTGCCCACCTATATACGCAAAACAAATTCACGAGTAGCACAGGGAAGGCGAGCGCGACGATACATCTTCGATCTAAAGTCACTAGAGAGCCGAGTGGTAACACAACTGCATCCAATTCGTTATCCGATATGGCTCGAGTCGTCGCCGAGCGCCAACCCCTGAATGGACTAGTGTATTGAATGTTGTCGGCTCCGTGATATCTATCACGTAGGTACCTAGTTATTTCTAAGCGGGATGTGTCTCGGACATTTCAAGGTGAATAGTATCGAAAGGCTCATGAGAGAATATTTATAAATCGTAACAATACATAACATGCTTCGCAATTGCTGCAGATTTTGGTCTACGCTTGCGTTACACACACTCGTATTTCTTTTCTGCTAGTTAACGTATTTTACTTGGCATTTAAATATTAAAAAAAGTAATCGAAATCAACCCAGTGACTTTATGTGTGGTAGAATCGCTAAACACGTGAAAAAATCAGTTGGTGATTCAATTATCCCCAATTTTTTTAACCTTGGGGGTTATTTTACTTTTCAATTTTAAATTTTAACGCCACCTTAAACGTTTTTTTTATACCCATCCACTTTTTATTTATCATATGGCGTACAACATTGGTCTTAATAAGTAGATATATTACATGTGATTATTGTTATTTACGTCATATTTATTTATGCAAGATAAAATTAAAATTTTCTATTCTTTAAATATGTATCTAGCCGACTCGCCGGTGACGTTTTTGAAGTTGACGTTTGGCCCGTTGTATCTAGTTAATAGGTAGTCGTAGACCACAATATGGTCGGTAGTTTGTTATGGGAGTCCACATTCGCAGGCGCAGATGTGACTCTGAGTAACACCATCCCCATTTTATGCCACATGTAAGGACAGTTACACACTCCCTTTCGGAGGCGGTGAAGTAGGCACCAGACATTGCGCAGTGCTTTGAAGCCAGCGGGGGGCTTACGAGTATTGAGTTCAAGAATGTCACTTGGAGGGCAGATTAATTTCCACTGATCAGACCATACGTCGCAGGCATTCCACAAAGGGTTGTAAGTGTGAAAACTCCTAACTGACCACGTGACTTGGACTACCACCGGGACGGCTCAGGGGACGTACTCAACTTCGTCGTCTACAAGGGACTCCGGACGTCGTCACGCCAAAAGGTCTTCGCAGACCTCCCCTCGGACTACCGGCCGGTTCTTCTCGTTCTTAACGATCTGCAAACCAGGGTTGCACCGCCAGCGCTACGTCGACTCTTCAATTGGACCTCCTTTGCCTCCACCCTCGCAGAGGAAACTCCATCTCGCCCTGTCGCCACGCTGGAAAACGTTGAGTGCCTGACGTCTGAGCTGACTGCCTGCATCCGGAGCGCACTGGACCCATCCTCGCGCAAAGTTCCGAGCGGAGGTAAATCCACTCCGCTACCTGTTCGAATCATGGACCTGATTCGCAAAAAGATCTGTCTCCGGACGCAATGGCAGCACTCCCGCTGCCCTCACCCCAAGACGCGCCTCAACGCTGTGACAGCAAAAGTGTTAGCGGAGCCGGATGCCAACGCTGAAGAATCTTAGCAGCGCCACATAGAGTCCGTGGGTGATGACCTCCGTTCATGGCCTATGCGCCGGCATAGACATGGGAAGCTGTGGACCGAAACCCCGTCTGTTCGGCCGCTGCTGGGCAGCGATGGGCACCCAAGATTCAAACCGCAGGACCAAGATGAAGTTTTCATGAGGCATGAGGTGTTGCTGTACAAACTGTCGACGTCACCTGCACCACGTCGTCTCATCGTGATTGTGGCCTCGTTCCCGAGAGGTCGCTGCTGAGTGACGGTGATGGACCGAGGAGTGCAACATCCTTGCCAGCGTCCCAAAGGAAGCTGCCTGTCACCGGCCTGCTACGCCCGATACACCGAAGAAGTGGCGTTTGTTGGTCAATGTCGGGAAGACAGAGATATGCCTAGAAGGTCGCGGCTCGCCCTTTTACCTGAATAGCCACTAGGTGGCGCTACCAGTAGCAGCCGGTTGGCGCCACAAACCACTGGAGATTTGCTACAATATAAGAGGAAACGGTGATATACTAACTTTAAACTGAAATCACAATAATAGTACACCAAGAAGTCGAAGTAATTATTTTACTCAACTAATATTGTACTTAATATGAGCAACTCACCACACGTACCTAAAGCCATAGCCACAGCGTATAAAGGTACAACGGTAGGAATATTTATTAATTATATTTTAAATTACCTATTTAGTGAAAATAAACTAATTAAGTTAGATATTTAGAATAATGGGTTTTAAAGCGCAAATAGTACTGTCTGTTACTTTACTTTGTTATATAGTTACAAGTAACACCAGTACTATAAGAATATTTGTTTTTCTTGTGGCAAACTCCGTTTTTATAGTTTTTGTCCTAGGGAAGGAAACCTACTAAAATAAATAATGCGACTAAAACTTAGGCCTTTGCATCTACGTAATGAGATGATTTATGCAACGTCCAGTGGCACCTTTACACTAGATGGGTGAAGGAACCACTCGGACGCTGCAGTGCCTGGAATATGGTTTTTCAGATGGAGTAGGCTTGCCCAGCACCTATACCATCCTGACAGCTTAGTCGGCCTAGCCCACATAAAAGAAAAGTCAATACGTGCGGCGCCAACCAAGCCGCGGGTTTCTTTACGATGTTTTCCTTCAAAGTTTGCGTGTGGTATTACTATTACAAATTCGCAGATGTACCTAACTTTGAAAATAAACAAAGTCATAGGTACCTATATCCGTGTGGCGCCGGATTAAGAATAGCGTCACTCCATTTCCTTGCATGGATGTCGTAGAAGGCGACTAAGGAAATCAATTACCAGGAGACGGGCACCAGCGTCTTCCTGAAAGTCCAACCGCATAGTGCGATCGCCAACCCGCCTGCGAAGCGTGGCGATTATGGCAAAACCCCTCATGGTTATGAAAACCACGATTGAGGCCTATGTCCTGCAGTGGGCGTCAAATGGCTGATGATGATGATAGGTATATGCTCACACTGGGAATCGAACCTGGGTCTCTCGCTTCCGAGTCCATTATTCTGCCCACTGGGCTACCACCGCACCAATGCGACTAAAACACCGGGTTAATCGAGGTTTTTGAAAGCTGAAAACGACTTTTTTCACAAGGAAACAAAAACTTTATCAGGTCATAAATAACAAAAGCCTTGTAAGACGCCAGCTTTGTTACAGTGACCCAGATTTAAGATTAATTTTCGTGTAAATGCCACGTAAAATACGATTTTCTTGAAGGTGCCACAATGCGGGGGCCCTATTCAGTAAATAAGGACTTTTTAAGACACTTTCCGGCCTTATTTTCTTTTTAGGGCGGTTAATTTATTACTGTGCATCATGCCATAATATATCTAAGAGCATTTTTTTCCTGTTTATTTTTGCGTTTGTTTCCTTATTTTGTTTTATTTCAATAAACCGTGACCTCTGTTTGTGTAACTGGCTTCGTTTGAGTAATTCATGTAAATTAACAAAATAATCATCCCCATCGAAATCTCGTGATGGTATACATAATCAGCCTATATGCGTCCCACTGTAGGGCACAGGCCTTCTCTCAGGGAGAGAGTATGGGCTTAATCACCACGCGTGCCCACCGCGGATTGGCGATTTCAAGCGCTGAGGTATGTGAATAGCTCAGACACTCAGGTTTCCTCACAATGTTTTCCTTCACGGTTATCGAGTGGTATTGCTACTATAACTTCACAAATGTACATAACTTAGAAAACCAAGTCATAGGTACATGCCCGCACTGGGGATCGAACCTGGGTCTCTCGCTTCCGAGTCCGATGTTCTACCCACTAGTCTACCAACGCGTGGTGGTATAATCAGGGCCTCGATTCTGTTAGTGCATTGTAGTATAATGACAGGTAAACTGTCGGGTCACGTGACGTGTTTTTTCGTACCATTGACGCCTAGAAGGTTTGATGGGTGTGCCCGCGTAGACTTAAAGCAGCCATGAAATGAAAACCGCCATGTTCATGCAGTTGTCATGTTACTACAATGCATTAACAGAATCTAGGCCCGGGTCAGTATTATTACTAAGCCCGATGCTTGGGTGTATGCCGTGTAAGCATATGACATTGTAAAGCAACAAATCATCGTGTGCATAGCATTGCCAAGTTTTATATACTGGGAAATTGTATGCACACGACTCCGTGTTTTGGAAATAGATCAATCTCAATGATTTTTTTTTGTTGAAAATTACAAATACGGCATCGCTCTTAGCTGGATCTGCAGGAGACTGGTGCAGCCACTGCCAGGATTATCAGCTCAAATATTTTTAGCACCGTATCTGCACTGCACCCGTTTTCCTTAGATGTTTTGGAGTTTACCGGAACATTTCCTTGGTTGAGACATAACGTGGAGGATAAGCTTTTCGTATTCTGGATCTGCCCCCGTTCCGTCTTACCTACGCCGATTTTGTCTGGGCCTCCTTTTCTTTGCTTTTCATACAAAGCTACTACGTCAAGTTTTTAGATTGTATGAATACAATTCCACACTTTTTAGGCTATTTGGTGCAAATTCCTGTGACAAAACCTGGAACTAAAATTAATGCCGTATAAATAAAGTTGAATGTTGAAGTAGCCCTTTTTGTACAAACTATTCTTTACACATTTTTTGACTTGCGACTCTGATAAACTTAATAAGCCTTCAGTTAATATCACGAGTATTGCAGAAGCGTAATTTACTCATTGGTACAAGAACAATGATTTTAAAAACCTATTTAGAGGCTAAAAATGATTTCAATGACTTGTTTTATAGGGAAGTTTGAAAGCCTATGTTCTACGCGACGGTTACTGTATGGCCAAGTCTAGACTCTCCCAGTGTGCATGCAATAATCGATCTTAGTGCCAACACGCCAGTTTACAAGTTGCTCAAAACTCGCTCGATTTGCGGCCGCGCACCGGCCAACTTTGTTGAAACTTTATTTTCAACTCACCGGCATATTAGCTCAGCTATATAAAGAAACATAATCGACCCTGGCTCTTTACGATTCCTTTTTTTTTCTACTTATATAAGTCACTTTACAACTCTTGGGCCCTCCTGAGTGTGAATATGATTGAATGAGACTTGATTGTGAATATGAAAGTCAGACCGTGTTTAAACTAAATGCTTCAGTTAAGCTTTAAAGGATACGGCATTTTGTATGGCGAGTGCTTAACTTGATAACCATTACATTTCATATATTTCACGCGATATTTATTACTGCAAACCTACGATTTTCTAAAATTTAAATCCAATTTTAAGTATGATGCCTTAGATATAGCTGGAATTTTTTATCCGGGGATGATAAATAAAACATAAAAGTTTCTAACTGTAAATTAATTTTTTGCGGCTTTCTACGGTGCATCTATAAGACATGGTTTTGAAAATGTGTGAGTTATATTTTGTCAAGATAACATTTGTAATGAAAATTAATAAATACTTGGGGCTTCACCGTTGAAGAGAAGAAACCCAGAGAAGTTATTTGAGTAATTCGAAGAACTCTTCACTAAATTTTTTACTGGCGTAAAAATGTTTAATAGTGTGAAAATTTTATTTAGCTTTAAATGGATCAATACTACATTGCTTATAAAATTATCAAGTCAAGCGCCAGGGCGCCAGGTCCCAAATTATTACCTCGTTGTACCTTTTGTTAATTCATGTTATTTTATGTACATATTTTTAGTACCCAAAAGATAAGGGACCCTATTACTAAGACTCCGCTGTCCGTCCGTCCGTCCGTCCGTCTGTCACCAGGCTCTCATGAACCGTGATAGTTAGACAGTTAATGTATTTCTGTTGCCGCTGTAACTAAAAAAATACTAAAAACATAATAAAATAAATATTTAAACGTGATTTTTTGCCGTTTTTTGCTCGTTATTAATAACGGCAAGAGGTAGATGCTTGAAATATTCAAATGTTGTACAGACAATGGTACGGAACCCTTCGTGCGCGAGTCGAACTCGCACTTGGCCGATATTTTAAAATAATAGCAAATATGAGTTGTTGCAATAGACTACAGCTCTCGCTCTTTGATGCCACCAGATTTGGTTTTTTAATTGTAATTTTCAATTTCTAATCATTCAAAATAATGCATAAATTCTATCCTTTGAAGTCATTTCAAATTCAAAGTTTTGTCTCAGACAATGCCCAAAAAGGTATTATTATTCGGATTACAAATAGCGCGAAATTAATTGAGTTTACAATTTATTTCGAGCGAGACTCAATGGAAATGTCCAATATTTCTTGGTTGCTTTGTATTCAAATAATAATTTCTATCCTCTCGTTTGCTGTCCTTGGTAACGAAACGGTCGGAACAATGATGATAATATCGTGCGATTTCTATTTGTTGTTGTGAGTTTGAGACAGATTTTAAGAAAATCTCGTCGATTTTACAAGTTAAAAGATAACAAACCATATTATACAGTTTGGAAAAGGAATTAAAGTTAATAATCATATTTGCTACTAGCAGTTAATTATTAACGTTTAAACTAAGCATATTCTTAGAACTGTATCTTAACTTAAACGGCATTTTAGCGCCACCACCACTACTTAAAAGTGCCGCTTTCTTCAAAATCTTACAATATTCAACAAACATAAAATTTTGGAGGCGAATTACCTACCCCATTTGTAAAACTTTCTTAAGGCGAAGCTCGGCAATTTGGGCGCGGGCGGCATGCTCTCAACAATCGTTTCGGTGTGTTAGTCGGCCCCTTGAATTTTTCATTCCCCTGTTGCTCGACAACTAAGCATTACCAAAATTGCGTCATATTTCTTTTCCCACTCACACGAGGGTGGGAAATAGTTGCGTGGAGCGTCCATTATGTGGAATGCACCTCGCTTCTCTCTCGTCCACGTTATCGTAAACTTGTTTTAACGAACTAAATTAGCGGAGGAGAGTTATGGCTTGGGGTGGCTTTTACTTAATAAAAACGTAAAAACCAGACGTCTCCCATTAGCGAGGGCCATTAGTCTCGTGTAATAAGCAAACAGCTGACCTCCAGTTAACTTCCTTGTACAACCCTGATAGTTTCAACGCTTAGAAAAAGTGTGGTCGGTTAGTAAAAAAGAGAATAATTAACGTTTATTGACTGAGCTGTAGGTATTTAAGCTTGCAGCGTTCGCGGACATGTCTACCTAAAAGCCTAAAACCTGAGATGTTAAAAATATTTCGTTAACTAATGTATTTTGTTGACCAATCAGTTAGCCGCTGCCATAGCACATTGAAATTATATTTCTTTTAGTAGATACCTAGGATGGTGCATGTTTTATCGTCTTATACAATTTTAAAGTTTGAGAAATAAACATGTTGATTTGTTAAACTTCTTCTTCTTACGTTTCGAAAGCATCGACCCCTCCTCGAAAACTAAACTATTAAACTGTTTTTGTGCTATGGAGCTAAAACTATTAGTAGAATACATCATGAGCAGAGCCACCTTAAATCAATTAATCACACTTCATTTATTTACTTAACCTGGATTAAGTAATTGATTATGCACGTCTACATTGGATGCGCAGCACTAATAACCCAAGAATCAGGGCAGTAAGATAACTTGGGCCACTAAAATAAAATATATATTTTCATAATAGGAGTTTTTCGTAAGTACTAAACATCCGGACAAATATTAATATCGTTAGTAAAACTATATACTTAACTAGCCTATTAGGAAGTTATGAATATTATACATGATTATTAGTTGGACTTTTTGCAGCCATTAATGAGTACTTAACGGTTTTATTTTATTTTTACTTTATTGCACACCAAAAACAGTACAGGAAATATAAATATGACAATACGAAATTACATTTACAACGCCTTTGTAAATGTAATTTACAAAGGTGAGAGATATCTCTGTGAGAGATTTCTTCCAGCAGTACTTGGGGAGTCGGAGTAGAGGTGTAAAATGATAAAAATATAGACTTACACTTAAATGTAATACTTATGAAAAATACCTTAAAACTAATCTAAACAAACTAATTATGTATAATTTCTAATCAAATATATACAAGCGAAATACTTGCCCCAGGTCAGTGTCCCGCGGCAGGGAGCCCTCTTAGTAAAGTTACATATGGGACAACTTTGAATATAATTCCAATCATGATATTTCAAAGTTCACATTTTTTGTTACACTAAACAACCACGATATTTTATGAAAACAAAATTTTACATAATATGTCCAAGTGAATAAACCGTAATACAAGAATTCTGAAGCGATTCCTACACAGCCAGCCCACTGCTCAACTCGTACGATACCTCTAGGGACACTCACGAACAGTTCGACATTCCCCTAGCGGCTCCTATAGTCAAAAACATAAGTGCGACTATCAAACAAGTGTGATTGTTAAAGCAAAAAATCTGCTGACTGTACCCAGTGGTGTTTCATTCATATTCCAAGCCGGGTTGGCGCCCTTGCTAATAAATTACAGCCATCAATAAATACCGACTCCCCACAGCGCAGAGAACGACTCTCACTTTATTAATTTGTGCTCTCCGCGATGCCTGACTGCTCGTTTGATATTGACTTGGTTTCTAAGTGGGTCTGCGTAAGGAAAATTCTGTTTTTCGAGTTCCGTACGCGAAGTGTCAACGGCACCTTATTATTTTATCTGTAATAGGGTATCGACCCTATTAGGTACTATATTCATAATACGATACAAACCTTAGCCTCCGAAAATATAGTAATCAGAGGTGAACCAGTAGAAAGGGTTATGGAAGCAAAAAATCTTGGGTTACCTACTGATGGATGGTGAACTTCATTTTGAAAATCATATCAGAAACGTAGTCAGTAACTGTTTCTACCGCATTAAGATTCTTTATAATTATATGCGATTACCTAAGCACTGATTTGCGTGTCAGGCTCAGTGAATCGCTGATATTATCTAGATTGAACTACTGTGACGTCGTCTATGATGGCTGTATACTTAGTAGGACAAAAAAGTTGATCCAACGTGTGCAAAACGCATGTGCACGTTTCTGTTTCAAAATCCCTTCTAAATCCCACGTCAGTCCATACTTGGACGCAGCAAAGCTTCTGAATATGGAGGCACGTCGGCATCTACACCTTGCCCAACTACTCTTTGATGTGATACGGAAAAAAAATCCATCCTATTTATTCGCAAAGCTTCAATGGTCCACCAGACAACGGTATGTGCACAAGGAACGGATCCTGACACCAGCGCGTGGTAGTTTCAGGTTTGCGGCGTCCAAGTGTTGGGACGACAATTCCCCTCCAATCCGTGAAGCGTCCAGTGGATGTGCTTTTGGGCTCAAGCTCAGGGCATATTTTCTGGAGCATCAGAGACCGCCACTCCCTTCTCTTCCAACCTCTCGCCGCAAAACAGACACGAGCCTGTAATCGCATAGCAGGGCTATGCATATTGTATATATCTATATATATTTTTATTTATTTATATTTCTTTAATAAGTATACCTAGATATGTATATATATTTATATACATATAAATTTAATTATATTAATAATTTTTATAAACATTATTTAAGCTAGCTGTATACCTTTTGTGTATGATTTCATTTGTGTATATCGTAGTTTATTCAATCACTTAATGAAAACCATTTAAGTATAAAATATGTTTCATACAGTATCCATAATACGTATCCTATTGTATATACTAATTATAATTCTGTATAACATAGTATTCTACTCTATTCAGTATTTTTTACGGTTGTATTACACCGCGGTATGTGACGCTCGCGGGGTAGCTCCTAGCACTGTCTGAAAATCAGCGCTGAAGGCTTGACAATGGGTACACAGGGATAGCGAAGCGTGGGGAGGATATCGAGTCAACCACAGAACATTTTCTGTGTTCTGTGACGTCAACCGATCAGGCAATAGTGCCACGTAAACATTTAGTGCGTATCCACGTCGCTGTTGTTCAAAATGGCGTCGGAGTCACGCATCGCGCTTATGAAAGAACGATTTTATAGTGCTTTAGCGTCGTCAAGAATGTTAACAAGTGCTAAGAACATAGCTTATATTCAAGACGAACGTTACAACCGACCTTCGACCAAAAATAGGAAGACTTTTACTGTTATATTGTGATGTAAAATTACTTAAATGACAGACTGATTACTTATCAAATAACAGTTTGAGCTTTAAAAATGAATAGTTGATTTTTACGCTTAATTAGTAAAAGCCCTTTGAAGATTTTATATTTGACGTTATGATTGTTACTTGATTGTCTCAACAAGAGCCTTATTAAAAATTCCGATTCTCAGTTCAACAACGTCTTTAATTTATTGTATTCACAGATAACTCTGATTCTCAGTTTACTAACGTTTTTTATTCATTTTATTCACAAAAAGCATTAGTTTTATACATTTCCTATTACAATATCGGAATTACATACAATTCCTAGGAAATGTATACATCTCCCAGGATGCGGGTGTATTAAAAAATACTTGAAACACTATTTTATAGATTTCCTAAATAGCCTCGGAATTGTATACATTTCCTGGGAATTGTATACAATTCCTAGGTTTCATACATTTCCGGTTACATATACATAATATATAAAACATTTGTTAAATTTTGTTTTGTATATTTCTATAAAACAAATTTTGCAAATATATTTTACAAGGTTTAGACCGCCTCTTAAGTGTCTAAACCTTGCTAGCACCTGTGCTAGGAGATCCGGCTCTTCCACAACTATACATATTTAGTTTTAGAAAGCATAGTTAGCATAGCAAGCGTGGCAAAACATCGTTTACCGAGTCAGCTAGTATTAAAATAAATATATTGGGAAAAGTGGCAAACCCAAATAACGATACACCACAGTTTCAGAGAAACGTGAAATCTTTGTGAAGATCTTACATAACTTTTCTCAGCACATCCACCGCTCTCCGCAAACCTTTGTAATCAGAATCACAAAGACCCAAAAGCTGTAGGTATGTAGGTAGACGTCGAGTCTAAAGATTGGCCTCGTCACAGGATATGATTGCAGGCAAAAGGTACAGTCGACAGCTTGTTTTAGGGTTCTGTAACTCAAAAGGAAGAAACGGATCCTGGATAGCTGCTGCTGACTGCATCTTTGGTCAAGCGGTATCACATCTAATTGCCACGCTGGAGGTCGTGGGTTCGATTCCCACTCGGGGCCGCTGGATATTTGTGCTTCAGTGATGGCTTCAGTCTGGTATATCCATGTTCGTGATGTCCTTGTCTGGTTACCATAGTACAGGGTGTCCTAGTTTGGGACCAGCGCAAGTGACTGTGTTGCGTGGAAGTTTTTTTTTTATACCACGTTGTTACGTACGACAGGTTTGCTCTTGGCCTCCGTCTGATGGTAAGCGAAGACGAGGGTGTGGAAGACCTAGATTCTGTTAAAATATCGTAGCAATGACAACTGTATAAACGCGCCGACTTCATTTCATTGCCTACTGTGGATTTATTATGTGAACATCTATATAATTATGTACCTATATGTGTTTCACAGAGTTTTATCTACCACAGGCTTCAGAGTCTACTCAAATAATGTAAATTCTCGATAACTACATGTATTAGTTATTTATTAAATATTTAAGTCAACTCATTCAACCGGCGTGCGTGCATGCAACGACTAATTTGAACTTTTATGATCGTGGCAAGTAGCAGTCCCTGGTCTCTGCCTACCCCTCTGGGATACAGGCGTGAGTTTATGTACGTTTGTTAAGTCAACTGTAATTTGTGTTATGGTATGATCTGACTGTGAATTATTCTTATATCAATAAACCAATTTAAATTTCCATTGCCGCTTCAATTCTACCCACTCAAATCATGTGAATGTGATTGAAAGTGATTGTAGGTTTTTATAATAAATTTTTCTTCTTTCTTCTGATTGAGTTGTATGGAATTTATTATTATTATTTTAGGCTTCAGTGGTACGTAAAAACGCATCATGTGACTCGTTCGTGTGTCTGTCGTTATACGATAATGCACTAACTGAATCAAGGCACTGGTAGTAAAATACAGCTTAAAACGTGGGACAGGATAATAGAGTAAATAAAGTGAAGTAACTTAAATAAAGTATGCCATAGGCTTAATACGTTATCACATTGTGTTGCGTATAGGGCTTGGACTTCGAATATTCGAAAGTTCGTTTTATTCGAATATTCGCCTGTTTTACTATTTACTAGTTTTTTATTATTTCGAATATTGAATAAATTTGTGTTTTAGAATTATTGTCAATGCTTCCGCCAGAGGTATGGATAAAATTGAAGAGTATTGCCAACAAACTTGTTACTGATTACTTATTACTTATTATCTGACACTTTTTTGTCAAATTAAAGTCCTATATTTCGTATGGCATCTTTGCAACGATTTCAGAACAGCCTATGTTACACCGGAGTTAAAGGATTTTGCTTCGTCAAAAAGTAGTACTAGCCACAACGGCGTTAGTTGAAAATTAATAAGTGACAGTTGATTTTTTTTACTTTGACTATGTTTAGTGAGGCCTTCCGAAAACTACAAAATTATGATTTTAGGAGAAAATAAAAATACTTTTCTTCATAAAATTGCTAATATTCGAATAGTAAAAATGAGCGAATATTACGAGCTCCAGTTGCATGCAATTAACTTTTGTGAAATACGGTTATTCATGTGCAGGTATCAAGCAGACATCTGTAACGTGGGACAAGCAAGCTATGCTTTAAGAACTGTAGGTTCTTTTTATGTTCTAGTATGACGTAATCAGGGGGTCTAATTATGCGCACAAAATCCTGTCAGAACTCCAACGTTTGCGACAGCAATTAGTATGGAATTTGACAGACGATTGGAATCGTTCAGAATTTGGTGTGCGTGGGCCGGGCCTACTTATACGCAATAAATCCTGTTGGAATACTGACATTTGCGATAGCAATTAATATGGAATTTGACAGTTAGACGATTGGAACGTTCAATATAAGGGAAGTGTTGTAATTTTACAAATTATTTCGGCGCAACAAGTAAACAGTACTTTTGTAATACGATAAACGAAAGGTACTTTGAATACTTTGAAATTGAATCATGAAGCGTTTTAATTCAACTAATTTTATGCTACACATTTTCATAGGGAAGTAAAATAAATATGCTCAGTTGGTATAGGGCTGTAGCACACAGGAGATAAAGCATTTTTCTTTTCATTTTAAATAAAATACACGCATAAGTAAATAAAATTAAAATGTAAAACGTGAAGTAACGGCAGAGGAGAAACTAATTAGTTTTTAATGGAAGCAGAATTCATAACACTTAATTCATTTATCAAATGAATTCGTGTACCATTTTACATTTTTCCTAAATAAGTTAGGGTACTATACCGAACCGGGGTAGGATTTTTCTAAACAGGTATAATTACCATTACATGCCTCTTGTACAATGCTGTGAAATTTTAGGTTTCGGTATGTCAATATTATTAGCTTAATTCCGGATACACTTACTTGATTTTTTGTTGAAAGATTCGAAGAACTTAATCATGGTGAGTAGAGATCGACCTCTATGTTAATATTGTTCATATCACTTAGAAAAAGTCTGTATAAATTACGTAATTCTAAAATGGGGCTTACTCCATACAACTTCTCAATATTTTATTATTTCTGGAAATTACAATACAAAATTATGTCAAACTGGAAAATTGTAATTTTTACGTAGTCGTTTCACCAATGCTACATTTTACACCGCAGCTTTTTTCGAAATCGACTGTATACAATACGCATATCTTAAATGCAACAAAGAGTCCATCTATCAATAAGCTAAGAAGCAGCTAAGAAGCAGCTAAGGTCCAAATCTATATATGTAGTTCAATTCCTTAAATGGGGAATATAATCTTATTTAAAGTAAATCAAAATGGAGCTTCTTTTTTGCTCATACCGTGCCTCGGTTTTAAAGGATAAGCTTCCAAATTTCGGGTAGCGGGAACGCATTTCATTGCTGCCAAAACGCGGAGGTAATTTCATGGAGCATTTGCTCTAGACCAGGCGTACTGTAGGTACCTAAGCTCGAGGTAAACAGGCGTACTATAGGTATCCTTAAGCTTTGAGGTGAACACTGTATTATTATTAGCTTACTACTAGGTATATTTACGTTGCGTCCAGACTTATTGAGATTTTCCTTAGAAATAGTGGAATTCAGTTTGTCTACGACGAAACGTACTTTGGTTACATGTAATAATTTTATTGTTGAATGTTTGCGAATTGACGAACGAATTGTTTAAAATACTTGCATATATTTCGCATGTATGCTATTCATTTAACGCATTGGTTTTCACTGTTATGTAGTGCAATTTAAATAAATAATAATAATAATCATAATAAAGAAGTTTGTTACTAAGATACCTAAAAAAAATCGGGGTAATGTTTAATGACTCGTGAATGTTAAGCATTATTTAATGACGGGATTAGATCCACAATGAGCACGAGTAGAAATCTCATACTCTCTCTCTTTCTTTATCTCTCTTTGTTCTCTCTTTGTTTCTCTTTCTTCCATCCTTTTTTACATTCTCTACAAAACCCGAGCCGAGGCATGATGATAATAGTGTGATCACGTAAGATATGTTTTTTATATGGTTTTCAAAAACAGCCCGATTCAGCCGACCCACATATGTGGACCATATGGGCCTGGCACATTAGTCAGCTAGTTCCTAATTAGAAGATGATGAACGCTAAAAGTTTTCCGTGATAATTATTCAGCGCTCAGGCATCGAAAGGCACAACTTTAACACAGGTGGCAGTCGAAAGTCGTGTCGGTGGTGGGCGATTCCCGTTTTACCCTTAGGGAGTAAACAAGTTCCAATTTACCAGCATTGGATTCTTCAATTAATTTCCCTTCATTTAGGTAATGCGGGGTTATTTTTAAAATTCGGAGTTCCAAAATGTTGCGAATAGTGTTGACTGGTATATTTATACAGAATTAAATGAAAAAAAAATTACTCAGGGGTTTCTTGAGGGATTATACATTTGGAGCAATTTTACCTTACTCAGCAAAACAACACAACACTACATTTTATAAATTAAATACACTTACAACAAAAATTATAGAGTCTGAAAAATCTTACAATCCCGATCTTCAAAGGCTAAATAGGAATCAGTGTTACCAAGCTAACATTAATTATTAATCCATTATTGAACCCATTTACAACGGAGAGAGTTCGATTCTACCTCGTGCGTTAACTAATGTTCGTGTATCTTTTTACTGGTTAACTTTGTATTTTATTTGTTATAACGTTGTATGAAAAAATATCGGTTTTATATGTTACTAAGCCAAAATATGATGGTCGGACGATGTAGTCAAAGGTCCCGTGGATGCGCATAGCGAATAGAGACCGCGAAAGACGGCGTAATGAGGAAAAAGCCTACCCAGCAATGGACAGAGATGAGCTGATGATGATGATAAAGCCAAACGATTACGAAATCCGAAGCAGATTGTTAAAATTGTTTATGGAAAAAATTAACCACCTTTGAGTAGGTGTAGGTAATCGTCGATACGAATGACATTTATTTTGTAGACGATTTCGAAATTTCAAAAGCTATCCGATGTTTCGTAGTTACCAACACAGTCACGTCAAGCAAAGGTTTTAAAACGCCGATTAGAAAAAAAGTGTTTTTTTAAATGATTGATGATATTCATAACGGCTAGTGAATTGGCGTAGAACTCTTAAAAGTATTCATATTATAGTAAAATAGTTTTTTTGTCGTTTGGAAAAATAAATAGGTATTGTACTATATTTGATTTTAGTTACTCAGAATTTCTTCCTCTTTTATATGACCTCCCATTCGATGTAAAACAAAAAAAATATATGATAAGTTAAGAATATTCTTTATTGTACACCAGAAAAACCAGAACCACACGAAACGATGAAATATTACATAAGTACTATAATTTTACAAGTTAAATTTAATAATTTAAAACTTGGTACCAATCCAAATAAGAATTGGAAGCAAACTACTTCCAATAAGTAACATTTTTTTTACTATCGATACCTACTAAAGAAAAAACTTTTTGATTAGACGTTATTACAATAACGCGTTGCATAACATAAGGAAACTGATAAATAAACACATCCTTATTTAATTATAGACAGATAAAGAACATATAGAACATAAAAACAAGAATATATCGAGCAAACGACCCAGGAGGACATATTTCGACCAAATAGTGTATGTATTAGCAAAATCCTCAGTAAAAAGTACCCAAAACCGGCGTGCACGCATGCAACGACTAATGAATGTTGAATGATCTACCAGGATCGTGGCAAGTGGCAGTTCCTGATCTCAGCCTACCCCTCTGGGATACAGGCGTGAGTTTGTGTATGTAAGTATGTATGTAGATAAAGAACATTTTTATTTTTAAAAAACTATTTAGAGGCTTAATTTCCACCCATTGTCCTCAGCACGGGTTAGTGCAACAAAAAGAGTACAAACATTTGTATTGTTCATCATGGAGATTACCGAGTTTAATCGGTCCTGGGAAAAAATTTCAAGTCCAGACTTAACAAGAAAGAAATTTAAAATAATCTTCATCCGAGGCTTTGTGCTCAGCGATTGCGAAGTGCACGTCCATTTGCTATTCGCCAACACAAACAACGTTTGAAAAGTGCATTCTATATTTGAAAAGGGAATCGATACGGGGCTCGTATTCCGGTGCACGTAGAACTAGTAGAATCAATTGGAGATCACCCCAGCCGAAGGCAAAGTAGCCAGACACAAAAGGTCCAGGGGCGCTACTACGTAACTTCTCCGGTATATGGACTCCTCCGACCGAACTGCCAAATACAATACTTTGACACTTCGAATGGGTAACGCTATACTAGGAAAGTTACGTAAAAGGTTGGCAGGTGCCGGTTACGTTGAGCTAGTCGAGCCAGTGACAGCGACGGCGTAGGATTGGAATAAAAAGAATCAGTGTCAATTTAAATATGGTCTTTCAGTGCCAAAATATAAACAACCGCATATGGTTGCATGACTGCATGACAACATATAAATATTTTATTAATTTAAGTCCGGACTTTGTTGGTAATTTTGGTGCAAGAGTCTAAACACCAGTCAGAGATGAGCTATTGGAGAGATGTATATGTAGAGACGAATTAGTGAGACGGGATGGAATTTACTAGCCGGCTTATCTATCAGTTTTTAATAATTATAAATAAATAAATAAATATACAGTCATAAATAATAAAATTTTATATATATATATATATATATATATATATATATATATAGCGCTATAAATATATAATTATAAAAAACTGATAAATACGCTGGCAAATAAATTCATAATATTAGTAAATATATATATATATATATATATATATATATATTTATTTATAATGATTAAAAACAGCGGATTGCCAATTTGAAGCGCTGAGGTACTTATGTGAACATCTCAGACACTCAGGTTTCCTTAAGATGTTTTCCTTCACAGTTAGCGCGTGGCATTGCTGCTATAACTTCATATTATTATTTAATCCCTTATTGCATAGGCGAGCTTAATGCTACTTAGCATTATCTACCAGCTAACCTAAGTTTTAAAGAGAACATTAGCAGGTATTGCAACTTACTCGTAAAATATTAAATATACGTATACTTATTAATTACTTATTCAGACCTAGATATATAAAATATAATAAATGTACGTTACTTAGAAAACAAAGTCCTTTTTACATACCGGGATTCTATCTCACGACCTCCCGAATGAGAAGCCGGCGATCTACCGCTCCGCTACCACAGCTACCCATAGTTATGATGATTAATGAACATAATTTTAAATTATGACTACATAGATTAAAACAAAATTGCTATAATATATTCGAAGAGGGAGAGTTTTACTCGTCGGTACAAACAACTTCAAATTAGAGAAAAATAATTAGCTATCACGCAAGAACGTTGTTTCCACAGTAAAAGTTGTTCCTATTGACGAATAGACCTCTCCATTTTCGAATTAATATGGTGATTTCGTTGCACTCTGTATAACCACTCATTCCGTATCAACGTAAACCCAAAATGAATACGTCTGTACTCTTAGGTTAAGAAATATAGAATCTATGTAATTTCCTTTTTATGTGCAATAAAGCGTTCTCTGTCAATCTATGTACAATATTTTCACAGGAAATGTTCTTCTGTAAGTTATTTCGTTAGTCGGCTATTTATGAAGAATGCCACGATTACAAAGATTGCTTCCGTGCAGGAATATGTACGCTACTGCAAGCATTTGCGAGGTATCTTGTACTGGTTTAAACAAACATAATTGTATTGTATGTACATGAAAATGGAAAACGTACCGAGTCAAACTACAATAATTTAGATCACAATCAATTTTATACCGCACCCACTCAGAAAGTATCTCATTGCTTGTTCATAATCGGGTTACAAAGTTCGTCATTTCTCCCTTATAAATGTGCGGCGGGAAAAGTTATATGAAATTTCGTTCCTGCCCTCCGTAGCAGGGCAAGAATGTTGTATGAATATCCATTCCTGCCCTGCTAGCGTTCTTTTGTTTCTTAGCAGCGAACATAAAAAAATACAAACGTCAAATCTCAAAAATGTTTTATATCAAATAATTGGAAAAAAGCGGTGGTTATTTTTTTGTACTCGATTTTCAATGAAAGGAGGCTGGCAACCTTTTTCTGCTAATTAGAGGAAGGAGGTGGGATTTTTTTGTACTCGATTTTCAACGAAAGGAGGTTAGCAACCTTTTTCTACACTACAAAAAAAAACAAGTGTGGCAATTTGTTTTGTTTCATACGTGTAGTATAAAGCACTATGTATCACTCGGGAGAAAATTTCTCTGCTCCGCGTCGGGCTTAAACATACTCTCGTACAGAAATAGGTCGTTTTCTCCCCTCGATGTATGTTTTTTTTAATGTAAGTTCTAGAAGTTTTTTGCTCAAAACAGAAACGGTTTAACTGAACAAAGTAAAGAAAAAAATTCTGTCAGTCTTGCAACGGGCGCTTGTCTTTTTGTGAATAATTCGATAAATCGTAAAACGTGGAATTGTAATTGAATCCAGTTATGTTATCATTAACAAAGTGCCATTAACTGTCTACATTTTGAGTTTCAATTTACAATTAAATAAAAATTTAAGTTTACTCCTCCGGGATACAAGCCTAACTTTATGTGTGCATGCGTAATGAGTGTGTTCGAAAGATTGTGAAAAAGCAACATATTATTTCTTAAAAAAGTACTTAATTAATAATGGAGTTCTTGGAATTTTTTTAACGAATCTCTTTAAATCTCATAAATCTTTAATCAACATGAATCTCTTTAAATCTGATAACTCAGGCAAAGTAGTACATACCTGTCTCTCCAAAATACAGTTAGTAAAAACAACTTATTGTACCATAACTAGCGATTTATTCGATAAAGATGTCTATATTATAGTCACCGAGCACTTTCAAATAACGAACGTTAATTTTTTTAATGAAGTTTAATGTAATTTCTCAACCATGTTGCTGAATATTTTTGATTTCGGCCCTCTATGTTTCTAAGGCTGGCTCGTGCCATTACTGTCTGACAGTAGTATCTATCCGGATACAGTAGGCGCCAAAAAATTTTTTTTGATCCAAAATTACTTCACTTAAGCATAAACAAACAATATCAGGACGAAATGTAATAAAAATCCAAAAAAATACGTCTTAAGCGTCTTATGGTCGACGCCGGCCAACTAAATTATTTTTTTAATGGTTTACGCATATCGGACGTCAGACTCTTAAGCATTTTACATATTAGAATAAAAATTTCAATGTTACGGTACTTTCTACCACTTCGAATTTGGATTCACAGCTTGGAGCCAAAGGTCGGAAATCACGAATATTTACAAACATGTTTTACCATTACTGATAAATCATTAACGATACTGTTTTTCGCAATGAAAAGAACATTGCCTCAAAATACGGTGAACAAATTCAAAATCACCCTGTATTTGTAATTGACAACCCTGCCAATCAGCAATTTATTCGTTTAGGTCTGGATAAGTATTTACCTATGTACTTATCCAGTGACTTGGCGCAAGTCGCCGTAAGAAAAATGTGGTAACTGCAAAGTTTTTAATCCACTTTCTATTTTGTCAAAAGCAGAACCATAAATCAAACACTTCGCGTGAGGTACAATTTAACAAACGTAGTTGTGCCGCTGGTTCAAAGTGAACTAAACCTTCAGTCTTTGCATTAAGGGTCAGTGTTTCAAAGAAATCGCTACCCGGAGATTTGCGGTCTATATCTAACATTCACCGATGCAACTCCCCCCATCCGATTTCAAGATAAGTGCTAAGTGTATTAGTTTTACGTCAGGGTAGACACGAATGTGATTTCTCTCCGATGCTCGCCGCCGCTGTACGTGAAATTTTATATATTTATGTTACTTTGTAGGGTGACAAAGTGACAATGCATCGCTTCCAAAAGAATCATGCAAACAATATCTTTGACATTGACATTTGTGGCAAACAATATCTTTACGAACGCATCACAAAGTTATCGATAAAAAAATATCATATTTTGATTAATTTTGGTTAGGGATAAAATATTAATTGTTAATGCTTGCATACTAATCTATTCTGCTCTACTCTATCTATAGACTTCGGACTAGGGCCGAAAAATGACGCTTGCGGCCGCTCGAGCTGGGGTGGGCGGGACTTACAAATCGAACTGATTTGTGTGTAGAATATTCCCTGTGCGGGCTTGTACCTATGACTTTTCTTTCTAAGTTATGTACATTTGCGAAGTTATAGCAGCAATACCATCGTGAGGAAACCTGGGTGTCTGAGCTATTCACATAGCTCAGCGCTTGAAATCGCCAATCCGCGGTGGGCACGCGTGGTGGTTAAGCCCATACTCTGTCCCTAAGAGAAGGCCTGTGCCCTACAGTGGGACGTATATAGGCTGCTTATGATGTGCAATAAAGAATATTCTTATCTGATCTTAGTAGACTTCGACGAGGGAAAATTTGTATTTTTTTTCACAGTTAGTGATTTATGCTGCTACTATAAATTTACAAATATACCCATGATGCTACAGAACTATTAATATAATAGTTTCAGGCCCACTTGCACCACTTCTTAAATGTCACTTAGGTCGCATTTACATCGACTTTCTTATGAAGAATTTTAGTTAAATACTGTTTAAACCACATTTAAGAAAGTGGTGTAAGTTGGCCTAAAGCCGTGAAAATTCAATAGGTAGTTAAATAGTTTGACTATGGATTGTAAAAAAACTTTGAAACCAATTAATTTCCCGTCGTACTACTGACTCAGCATTAAAAACTTACGGTCTTATTAAACAGGATTCCTTAAAACACTCGATAAACGCCGATTAAAATAGTCTATGGTGAAGATTCTACAAGGAGAAGACGTAACCACAAATTAAATAAACTGCCTCTGAGGAGTGCTTTAGAGAAATCGTATTTTTATGAATAAGGCCGCTACTTTTTGCATATAACACCCCCACTCCGCCACTCCAGCTGTCACTGTAATATCGCCCAATCAACGTAAACATCATATCGCTCACACATTCAGCATTCCATTACATCTTGCCCTCGTTTCATTGAGAAAGACTAATTAATCATCACTCAATAGACGGGCCCCGTTTCCGAGCGTCAAATTGTAAGAAGTAATCTTTATATGGCTTTTTTATTCGTAGATTGTAGTACATTCTTATGTCTTACCAATACCTTCCTCTGTGCCAATACCAACGACCTGTATTTTTTTAGTAGAATAAAATACAGGCCACTAGAATCAAATCGGGAGTTTCACTAAAGTTTATTATTAATTATTAAAAAGTTTCTTAAATTGCGTTTCAAAAAAAATATATATTACTAAAAAATAACAGTTATAAAAGGTATCCAACGTAATAATGTTCAGAAAGCGTAGGTAATTGTAAACTCGCCTTAACTTTGTCACATCTAATTAAGTTTTAGACTCAATTCAGCCAGCCAAAACCTTGCTATTTCCTACGGCGATTACATAAAACCTCAATACACGAGTTCTATCGAGTCCATTTGTCCAAGTGTACGAGCATTCGAACACAACCTCTCCTCGCAATGGATGGAGGCCGTGAGAGGAATCGGAAATGAGACCTGAATGTTGTGGTTATACGGAACGGCTCTGAAAGGGTTTTCCACCGATCACGGATCCTTCACGTATTTAAAGAGTCATAATAGTTTCTTGTATTTATGTAGTCACAATCAAGAATGAACAGTCATACATAACATACCCACCTACTTAGCAACTCGAGATCTATACCATTAGAAATGTTTTTACTATACCAATACAAATTCAACGGCAACTTTGTAACTTGCTGAAGAAAAACATCATTTGACATTAAAATGTGCCGAAATCCTTTGTGAATTTACCCCTCGTGCCACTGACGCAATAATGAAGTAATCGTAACGTCTTAACTCTAATTAATTCATTCATTCTTTGGTTAATTTTTGAGCGTTTCAAATATACCTCTTTTAAATGACAACTAGTCTATAATGCTACAAGGGTGCGTACGGGGTCCATACAAAATTACCTATTGTTCTTTTAGAGAAATGTAAACATTTGTGATTTTATGATGATTCATCGGTGATTGCGAACCAATGGCACGCGACATAATAATTCAGGCACGCCGATGGTTACGGAGCTTACGTAAACGTGTCAAAATTTTATTGATTTCAATGTGAATTCAAAATTCATCGAAATAAGGACATAAAATAGAAAAACTTTAAATAAGCAAAATAGGTAAAAATGCCAGCACCAAAATTATGAAGACGTCGATTAGGTATTTCCGGTGACATTTGCAGTGAGAAGCTGCAAATTCTTCCCAAACTTCTTTTGACTAAAGGTACGTCATGACCACATACATATTTTTTTAATCAAAATTGGCTCGTACTACCACAAAGGTTCACCATCCCTGAGTAGCAATACTAATCGCTAACTACGAAGGAAAAGATCACGAGGAAACCTTAGTATTTGAGAGGGAACAGAATAACGACGATGCCAGTACATCTGCATGACACGTTTTCTTCATTTGGCGTGGAGGTGCTATTTGAAAACCAGCGCTGTTTCAAACAAAAACAGCAAACGCTGAAATAGTATCATTTTCACACGCACACTCCTTTATTTTTTAATTATTGTATGTAAGCATATTTGTTTGTGGCAATAAATCATTCATTCATTCATTCATCTGCAGCTAGGGCGGCCGAGCCTATGCAGCTGAATGTTGTAATCGCGATATTAACGCCGTAGACTGTAAATATATAGATTCCGTGCGATCGCCGACTATAAAGGCACATTACACAAAAGCTAGTGCGTGGCCTCAGTAGCAGCTCGACTGCTATCCGCCTTAGAAAATAAATGTTACCCATTCTTCTTGGATGTCATGCTTGTGATGTCGTTGTTTCTGGTTCCCACGACACAGGGTAGGTATCCTAGTGTGGGGCCAGAAGCAATGTATGTGCCTGTATGAAAATGTTTATGTTTATGTTTATTACGTGCACGTGTGTACGCACGTAAAACACACACGGCTTTATTTATAAAACACGATTCCTCTAAAACCAACCCAAATAAAACTCTGTTTATTTAATCTGTGGCTACATCTTTTCCATGTAAAATCTTCACCACAGACTATTTAATCGGCGTTTTTGAAGTGTTTTCAGGAATCGAGTTTTTGTAAATAAGACCGTTCGTCTTCTCCGGGGCCCAGTCACACCTCAATTTTCCCCGATACTTCCGACCCAAAAAGTCTTTGAAATTACCTCAAACTGTAAAAATGAACTCAATATTTTGACAGTTCATTTTTTACCGTGATTTATTAAAATGACTGACTTTTGAAGATGAATATCGGCTAAAAGATGGAAAGAAAGAAAGAAAGACATTTATTGGAAAAATTAACACATCACAATAAAAAAGGCATAACAAGTAACATAAACAAGTACAAAGGATAAACAAATCACATAAATACAACATAATATAAGGCAAAGTCAGAGCGTGGCGTGAATAGTGACAGATGATTTCTGAAGTCTCAAAAAAAATAAGTTCAAGCTGTCCTAAACCTGACCTCATGCTTCTTTTGTGATTCGAATGGTTTAATCTGTAATCTGTGGTCTATACCCGTTAAAATATGTGTGATGTTAGGAAATAGTAAGTTAAAAACGTTGAGTGACATTTATTTCCAAATGTATCTATTACCATTCTTGCCGAATCGGTGTGAATGGTCTTATTGGTCGCTCCCACCCAGTTTCTATGTTGATGGATTATTTAGATTGATGTTTGAACGCAGAACTTTTGCAAGTACTCAATCAACTACTTAAGTTTTTAGAAAAACCATCAATCTATCCTCTCTTGTTTTGAAAAAAAAACCGGACTTGTGCTGGTATGACTTAAGCTATTAGGGTCCGGAACAATTGTTATTTTTGGGATTTCGAAACTTCATTTCAAAGTCGCCGGCCACCGTTTTTTGGCTTTTGAGGCAAGGAACCCTGAAAATGCACAGGCGTTAGATCTCATCTGCATTACCATCACGTTCTTCCAGGAGAAAAGTAAAGTGTGTCCGTTCGTGGTGTAAACTTCTTAGGGTACGCTGAAAAATTAGTAGTCGTCAAAAGTTCCTTGGGTGATCATAAATTTCCAGTGGGGGTCGACTGTAGGCACGCCTGTTGGGGTTCTTCCGAGCTGACCCAAAGGAAATAGGTCGAAATCTCCCTGTGGTCGGATAAAAAAAATGTTTATAAACAAGTAAATATTATAATTTTGCTTCATGAATTGACTTTATTTAATGTTAAGTCCCATTCGATCGTAAAAGTACAATAAAATAATATATAAATGGTTTCAAGCCAGAATTAAGACTAAACTACAGTGTCTGTCAAGCAAATTCACTTGTTACAATAATATGAAAGGGTTTTTTTTAAAACGCTTATTTATACTTTTCTAAAACCTTAATAATAATACATGTTTTTCGCCTAACTACAAATCAGTTTGTTAGCGAAGCGCTGTAACTCTATATATTACCTAGGTATGTTATACATAAACAACTTACTAGGTATATTCATAAAAAATAAACTCTGTCAATCTTTATCCATAATTTTTTTTTTCACGGCAGACTACTGTGTTATATATTGAGCTTGGAGATCAGTGACTAAGGTTATGATAAGAGGTAGTTACCCCTTTACCTAAACCGAAGTCTCGAGATGACTTTCTTTTACTTTGGTCAAAAGCAAAAGTTGTTCAACACGGCACGGGGAAGGTATTAGAACAGTGCTAGTTAGAAAACAGTCCAAAGTTCAAAATGTAAAGTTTGTACAGCTGTCGAGTGTAAAGTGAATCAGTTGGGAGAAACTAGTCTATCGTGATTCCGTCGCTCCCTTAAAACAAACAGGCGGGGAAATGCAATAAATTATGCCCATCAATAATATTGGGTCGCGGCTGTGTCGACAACACTCCGCAACACAATAGCTAGAGAGAGCTGGCAATAGCAGTGCTGGCGATAGCAGAGCAATAGTACGTTAAATAGAGCTGGCATTTAGGAACTGCGAATGGAGAGTCGAACTTGCAGTCTGATGTCGAGCTCCATTGTACTTAGTACGAGTACATTGTCATTTTTTATTTACTGTAAAAACAAAATGTTTACTTAATGAACGTTAAAGCTGTTAGTTTCACAATTAATAGATTATGCGGCGAAGAAGCTAACAAAGAAACTCCAAATTTATTCTTTTCAAAACAGGTTTGCTTAATTAACAGAGTTTTCAACTTAAAGTTACACTACACTAGATACAATCGTTCCTGTTAACATTATTTAAATACCAGACATCCTTGTCTTCCAAATAATCCTTAATGTTATAATAGGCTTTTTTGCACAGAGAATGCTTAATACATTTTTTAAACCGCGTCGGTGGTAACTCTAATATATCTTGAGGAATCTTATTGCAGAACCATACACAGTGCCCCATAAAGAATGTATTAACTTTTGCAAATCTAAACCGTGGAAATGACAATTTATTTTTATTCCTAGTATCAACATTGTGATGGCTACCAACATTTTCGAAATTGCTGATGTTTTTTCTAACATACATTATATTTTCATAAATGTATTGACTTGCAACTGTTAAGATGTTAGTTTCTTTAAAGAAATCCCTTAACGAGTCCCTACTACCTAGCTTGTTAATAAATCGGATTACTCTCTTCTGTAAGATGAAGATCGTCTCAATGTCTGCTGCCCGACCCCACAGTAGTATGCCGTAGGACATAATACTATGGAAGTAACTAAAATAAACAAGCCTAGCAGTTGCAACGTCAGTGAGCTCTCTAATTCTTCTGACTGCATATGCTGCAGAACTAAGCCTGTGTGCTAGTTTTACAATACGAGTATGAGGACTCCATTGCAATTTTGAATCGATTGTGATGCCTAGAAAAACGGTATCTTCTACAAATTCTAGTTTTTCTTTTCAGAGTACAATTTTATTTTCAACTAATCTTACGTTTGGTAAGGTAAACTTTATACATTTTGTCTTCTTGGAATTTAGAAGCAGATTATTTGCCGTGAACCAATCCAATACACGCGAGAGAGCATCATTTGCATCGTCAAGATTATTTTCTTGTCTCTTAATTTTAAAAATAAGTGACGTGTCATCTGCAAATAATACTATCTCGGACATGTTTTGTACCATAAACGGCATAGTATATTTCATTACAAATGTGGAAAGGCTGTCATTGCAAAGAGTTCCGACAATTGTCTACCCGAGCCAAGGCGCAGCCGAAGGCGAGGGTTGACAGTCGGAACAAGTTGCAATGAAGGTTCCGCACGTGTACTGAACGACTATTTTTAATACAGTTGCGAAAAAATTAAAAACTATTTGCTTTTTTCTCTTCTCTCCACGCAATAAATTCGTCATATGTAGATATGTAGTGACTTTTTGACTTTTCCGGTAAAATGTTCTTCGAAGCATTTTGTGCAATTATACTGAGTTCCGATGGTGTTAATTAAAAAAAAAATTGGGTCGAAATTACTCATTTTGTGCAACAAACAACTAAACTCGCAAAGAAAATTTCTGAAAAATGGCGCCAACCGTAGAATATAAGCAGAGTTTTTTTTTTCTTCACCCATTCTGGTAGGCAAAGGGAACTATGCCCATACAGCCAAGTCTTTAGTAGAAGTTTTTTATTGATATGAAATGAAAATGAAATTTAATGAGATGAAATGAAATGAAACCTAACCAAACTCATTCAATCAAATCATTAAATCTGATATTGAAACAAATTAGTAGCTTCTTTTTAGAAATATACGTATTTGCATGAATCATAAAAACTTCTATAATTTTTTTTAGTAAAAACTTCATGGTTGGTTTTTCTTTTTAATAGACATTATTTTGACAGTTGGGAAAGAGAACGCACGAGTTCGGGAAAGGTAAAAAAAAGCACGAGTATGTAATCCCGATCGCTATACGTCCCTGCAATACGCCACTTTTTGAGCAACTGTATCAAAAAAACATTTACGTATACAAGGAAAAGGAACGGCCCCAAAATTGATGCTGTGGTACTCCCATTTTTATTTGTGAACCTGTGGATTTTATACGATTTATGTCCGCTTTTTGAACCCTTCCTTTTAAGATCTCATCAGTTCTAAACCTTTCTCCTTTACTCCGTAATGCTCTAGTTTTAGCAAAAGTGTCTCGTGGTCCACGCAATCAAATGCCTTTGACAAGTCACAAAAAACACCTATAGCATCCCAACGATCCTCCCATGCACTATAAATATGTTTAACTAGCAAGACACCACTAGTGCGATTGTACTAGTGCGATTAAAAAGGAAGGTTTACAATAGCGTTATGTGCAGCGATCTAAAGCAATGGTACGAGTATGTGCAATGGTCTTCAGCGTGGAAAAAAAAAATCATCGTCCGCTGCTAGAATACTGTATATTTACTATATGTTTTTTAGGATTCCGTATTAAAAAATGGCATAGTTTCGCCATGTCCGTCCATCTGTCTGTCTGTATGTCTGTGTGTCTGCTGACCGCGGCCTAGCTCGATTAGTACTAGAAAGCTGAAATTTGGCACAGATATACCGTTTACTGTTTTGTAACAGTATAAGATAATCTAAAAAAAAGATTTACTTCAATATAGCAATAAATTATTGAACTGAATTTATGTACCTACCATTAGAGATGATTTTTTTCATATTTATCCCATAGTATGGTTTATCGTTGGATTGGTCGCTTAAAAATATTACGGGTAATAAAAAACCATTTTGCGATTCAGGGATCCGTTTGCGAAATGTTAAGAATTAAAGCGCATTTTTTTAATAAAGTTTTGTGTGAATGTTGAGGAAGCGAAAGTGATCTGTCAGGATCGTGGCAAGTGGCAGTCCCTGGTCTCTGTCTACCCCTTTGGGATACAGGCGTGAGTTTATGTATGTATGTAGTAAGGAGGGGACGCTCTCTCGGCTAAACGGCTGTTTGTGAAAACATGAATGTTTTCAGAGCAGTAGCACATATAAGACAGTTAAAAGGAAAACTATCACGGCTATGTAGACTTTACAAGTTACCGAGGAATGGGAACAAGTATATTCATTTGAATATTTATTTGCTAAAGCATGGTAATTACAAATGATGTCGGTGGTAACTTTAAATTATGGCACAAGCCTGCTCTGCCATTGTTTAAAAAAAAAACAATAGCCTACTTATTAGCTAAATTAGTAGGTAGGTAAAAAAAATGTACATAAATCTTTGCATCGAGGTAGCTCCGAAATGTTTTGTGGCAAATGATTGAATAAGCTTATTGCCATGCAATATGAGTTACGTGAGTGTAGAGCTAATGATTGTGCTGGCACATGTAGTTTATTTGCATTCCTGCCTCTTCCGTTGTATATTTCGTTATTCTTTTTAAAGATTTGTGGGTAGTTTTTTACAAATATACATATCTCATAAATGTAAAGACTAGGAAGTGGTAATATATTAATAGTCGACCAAGTTATTGAAAGAAATGTTCCTATAAATTCCATTGAAAATTACTTTGATGAAGTTGTTAGATGTGTAGTTACGGAACCATATACTACACGTGGCAGCGGTGTAGGCAGAGACCAGGGTTTGCCACTTGTCACGATCCCGACGGACCTTTTTTGCTTCATCAACACAAAAAAATCCTTAGTAATTTTGCATGCAGAAATTACCTAATTTGGCTTGTATCTTATTGATTTTGAGGTTGAATCTGCTTGAACATTCTGTAAATGTTGGTATACAAGTTGTTAGTAATCCTTAATAAACAAAATAAATTAAAAACACAGTGCAGTACAATCCAGATAACCATCGATTGAAAGCGCGAGACAGCCATGATAATAAATTTGAAAAGGGAAAATCTATGCGTAAGACTATAATGCCAGTTGCATTACTTTTCCTTTCATTAATTTCGATATAAATACGCCTGGATATCTCCCCTATCTGCTGCCATCTGCGGCGCCCCTGACAAAACCAACAGACCTCTTCCGCGATTGTCACTTACCAATCCTTTTTGTCTGCGACGGACCCGGAGTCCCAGAAACCAATTTTCTCGTTGACTAGACAAGTAGGTAAACACGTAATTTCATGCCGCATTAATTTCGACGCAGATTGGTGAGGTCTCTCTACACGTAAACGTACATTCGTAGAGCTGCCCGCCGGTTTTCTAATTTGGGAGTTTATATCGTATTTGTGTTATCACTCCAAAGGTCTTCCGGAAAAAGCTGCAGTTTTTTATTTTTGTTTTTTTTATTCTGGCAAAAACGGTCGCGGTTCTACAAAGGGTAAAAATAATATTATATTAAGATTGGGTTTTGCGACGTGTGTCGTAAATTGACCACAATTCGTTCATAATCAAATGTGGAAACTGACACTGTTTTTCAAATCGTTCATTATTTTATTACTGTATACTAAATAGGCTATATTTCATTTCATACAGTTTTTCCTTATATGTAATATGTAAACAAACCCGTGACAGAAAATATTAAAATAGGTACTGATAATAATAGTGTCTATTAAGTTATTTGCTCGTTAGTACGAGGGGACCTAGAGGCCACTCAGTTAAGACCTGAGACCTGTAGTAAGCACGACGTTTTCGTTTACAGTTATTGAGTGGTGTTGCTACTACAACTTCACAAATGTACGTAACTTACAAAACAACGTCATTGGTACATGCCAGGATTCGAACCCACGACCTCCCGAATGAGAAGCCGGCGTTCAGCTCAAGAGGCCACTCATTCACCTCTATTACATCAGAAAAATAACCCCTATTATCAGATTGTTGACTTTGATAGTATTTAAAAATAATGTTTAAAACCAGAATAAAATCGAATGAAAAGAACTAATAATAACTTCCACACAACCCAATCACCTGTCTTGATCCCAAACTAGAATAATTTGCTATATACTTCCTTTTTGACAATCAGGCAGAGACATCACAAAAAAATAACATGCATGGATTACTGTTGTTTGCAGTCTAAACATTCTTTAGCAAAATTTCAGTTTTTCATGCTTAAATTCTTAGTTATCAGAACTTGAAAGTCACAAATAATCCTGTAGGAAATACATTGCGACATGACGGAGCCCCTCCCACCTATTTGCCGCTGCGTCTCGGAACGCTAGGGGCCGATTGCCATCTGTAGCAAGCCCCCGGACGTGTGTCGTGGCTATGGATGCATACCAATGGCACAGTGAAGCAGTGACCCTAGAACAAAGTGACGTATTAAACTCCACACATCGGTACATCGCAGTGTTTCCCTCTCTAGGTAGTTCAACAGGGTGTAACAGTGCGCAATGTATCGTGTTAACAAGCTCTATACGGATAGAGCTGCTAAAGAGAGCGTGCGGGAGGGAAGCTTGCAGCTCTTAAGGTTCCACCTACGTATAGTTTAGATCTAAGGAACGTTCTGATGTTTTACAAACAAAACCGATTTAATTTCTCGTCACCCATTGGTTGGCTAGAACAAAATACTAATTAGTATTAAGCCCGCCTATTGTACAATATTTATTCGGTGCAATAAAGAATTTTAATATATAAAAGAATAGTGTTAAAAACAAAACTAGGTGTTGTAAACTAAATACCCAGACTCCATTTCTTTTTTCAAATTGGTACCTTTTGAGTAGCTATGATTGTTTGAGTAACAAAGCGTGCAACTAAAATTATTCATATTTTATTGCAAAGTTGAACTAGACTAAAAAAATATTAGCGGTAAATAAACTAAACATAGTAATAAACTGCTAAAGGGAAATAATCATAGAGCCAGTCAGAAATGCAAAAGTTTTGGCTCCAACAATGTCAAGCTTCTACTCAGAGCACTGCACTATTACCAAAATACCGACACGTAACAGAAACTCGGAAATCGTCATTTTCCTCCGGCTAAGTCGAGATAAAGGTATGCGCTGGCATTTGAACCGACGACTCCCTGTACAGTCTCATCCACAAATCCATTACGAACCTTCAAGGTACGAGTGATCATTTTTAGCACAAGGTAATCTTAGTTTTACGGTACACCTTATCACAATTGGCCTGCGACCTATTTCATCAGAGCGCTTAAGTATTGTTAAAATTTAATACAGACGGATTTTCTCGATGTTAGTACACTCGAACCGAGTGACCTCTTTTAGCTTTTAAGATGCTAATCGTATCATGTATATCGGCAATTTTAGTACACTCTGGAAAACTGGAAGTTTTAGTGCACTCGGACCGTACTCTACTCGTCTTAAGCAGGGTTTTCACAGTAGTAGTACGCTCGGACCATGTACGTACATACGGTCCGAGCGTACTAAGACCGTTAAAACCCGGCTTTAGCAGACTAGATGAAATCGAAAATACAAACAAGGTACAAATAGTAGTTGAGAAACTGGTGTGAAAAATTGAAATGGCGGTAAAGTGTTAATGTTTATGGAGTTTTATGAAGGTGTGGAAGGGTTGTGAAATGTTTGGTTTCTATTTCCGTCGCCAAAATATTCCTGTCAGTTTATGGCCAAGAAGGAAAGGATTAGACTGACAGACAATGGCCGAGGGCTTGCAATGTTTTCTCTAACCAAAATATGGTCTTCAACTCACTGGGTATTAAGCGGCTAAGCAGTTTCATTTGTGACTGTACGGAATTTCCGCGTTTCACTCCGAACTCCGCATTCTCACAAAAGCATCAACCCTTTGAGAATTCTCACGATTTTCATTATTCACTCGACAATCTCGCCACATAGTTATTCAGTCGAAAGCAGTAAGGTTTGCTTTTACTAGAACCGCAAATATTTATTGCTACTTTATTCCACGAACGATGGTCTCTATAATTGTAGAACGTTTTAGAACTCTTCATATTTTTATTTGCGCAGCGAAGGTTGAGATCAAAAACTTAACAAATGCCTTTTGAATTTATGTTTTTATTAGCTTCATTCATGATATAACAAACCAACGGTGCACGGAATCAAGGCGAAACATAAATGAGCAGCTGCAAAAACTACTGGATCGGGCATTAATATTGCATGCAATGAAACTGAAACTCAGTTCAGCCATTTTGAAACCAATAAAATCGAGCAAGCACGCGCATTTAAAAAAAGTGCTAAGTGCAAATCAGACTACCACACCGAGGGATCCGTACCAACCAACACATATTGGGATCCTTAGCGTAAGTGCAAATGAAAGTTGGCCGCTACTATTGTTATTCTAGAGGGACTATGCGATAAAGAATAAGTTTGATACTTCATCAACCAATTACTGTTTTGAAGATTGAAAAAAATCTAAATTTATTATGTTATTTGTTATTCCCTTTCATTGCTTAACACTTTATTAATATCTGTAGACAGAGACCACGAGTGAATATCCGTTCAAATGCAGTTTTTACTATGTCTAGTGCTCGTGTTAACCTTAGAAAATACTAAAGATTATAATGTTTTAAAGTAAAAATATTATGTAAAAATTTCAAATAGGTTCCTAAGGTTCCTTGTATACAGACCCTACGAGATACCACAAATAGATAGCGTAGAAAATTAATAGGGTGCCGTTGGAGCCCTCGGGTACGGGGTACGGAACCCTAAACACGAATGGTTTTTTTCCAGTGATTCGCAAACCGCAAAGACAGACATCTCCTTGACACGTATTACCCGTTTGTAGTTAAGCATTATGGGCAGTATGAAATGAGCTCCCGGCCCTGGCGAAAAATTTTTTAGGTTTCCGTACCCAAAGAGTAAGAGACCCTATTACTAAGACTCCACTGTTCGTCTGTCTGTCACCAGGCTGAATCTCATGAACCGTGATAGCTAGATAGTTGAAATTTACACAGATGATGTTTTTCTGTTGCCACTATAAAAACAAAAACTAAACACAGAATAAAATAAATATTTAAGTGGGACTCCCATACAACAAACGTGATTGTTTTGCCGTTTTTTGCTCGATATGATAACGGCAACAGGTAGAAGCTTAAAATATTCAAATGTTGTATAGGCAATGGTACGGAACCCTTCGTGCGCGAGTCCGACTCGCACTTGGCCAGTTTTTATTGCTTTAGTAGGAGTTCATGCAAATAAAAAGCTGGCTCGCGTGCTTGCGAACCTCAACTCTCCAAAACTTTGATATACGTACTGTAATAAGCGTCATGTTTAAAAAAAAGCAAAAAACTCTTTTATTAGCTTAACATGGAAATTACAAACTAAGTTATTGTGCCAAAAATACAAGTATTTGTAATTCTGATAATAAGATGATCTGGTCATGGTCATAAAGTGGATAATGCTGCGCCGTCATCGTTATAAGGAAAAATTAGTTTCTACCTAAAGATGAAAACTGGAAAAAAAATGTTTTGTGTTTTTAAAATAAAATCATTGGCTGTGCGAAAGAAAATAAACAAATTTTTGTTTTGTTTTCGCACAAATATGTGTTTTAGTACAAACGGAATATTTTCCGACTTTAAATTAAAAAAAATCAATGTTTCGTATTAAATTAACTCAATTTTCTTTTTATTCTTAGTAAAGAAAAATCGATTAAATATGAAATACTCCAATGAAAGCAAGTTTCTGGCTAGATATGACCTTTCAACTTTAGTAATTTATGAAACGTCTTTTTAACTCAGTGATACCTATATTGTATCAACAAGTTCAATTTATTTGAATGAAAAATTCGTATCTAGCCAGTTGCTGCTTTCTAACTTAGTAATTTATACCTGCCTGCGGATCGTTAAATCTGCAGATAAGCCCATGTTGAAAAGGTTTTGTCTCTAACTAACGTGAATATCTTTTTTAGTGACAAATACCTACGAGTGTCTGTGAAGCATGATATATTTTGCGTTTTCTGTTTTCCCCTTTTTTTGTAGAGATTTGGTTGCGTGTCTTCCTCGTCTGAGACTTCGGGTGAGTCAGGAATAGTAACGTTGATTGGCTGTGAGTTGGACATCGTAGAAGAATCTGAACCATCCGAAGACCGGTCTAAAGTTCACTGTGTGGGCTGTTATCAAGATTATAATCGTTGCAATAGTTATTTTCATTTATGGTACACGAAAGCAACACACACACATTATTATTTGACGTTGACGCCTGGGAAGAACTGGTATACATAGTGATCGACAACTTCGAGGTCAGAGCCGCCAAAGTCGACAGAAAAATTAGGTGTCTGAAAGCTATTAATTCTGTCTAAATTTCTTCAGCCAAAGTTGGCACGTCATGGCCACATATATTTTTTTTATTAAAAATTGGCACGTACTCTCACAAAAGTTCGCCATCCATGATATAGGCCCAGGGCAATGACATGGACACTGCTACTGAGCCCCTGGCCGCACAGAAGGGACTTGGGGCAAGGGCGCGGAAAACACGCGTCGTCCAATTCACTTTCATACAAAATTTACTGAAGGGACGGCACGAAGCCCACACAGAAGAGATTTCTAGGCAACGCATCGCGTCTTTTCCGCGCCCTCGCCCCACGTCACTTTCAGTGTGGCCAGGGGCTGAAATCTCAAAAACCGTCTTGATACTTACATATTATATTCTAAGTGTGGTTTATTAATGAGAAATCATGATAGCGCTATCAGGTGACAGCACTTGGTTATTGCAACCCTTATATTTACTACGTGCGGAGCCAAACAAGTCGCAGGTTTCGTCACGATGGTATAGCTGTCAAGATGGTACAAGTGCTGGGCAAGCCTACCTGATCTAAAAACAATGTCCCAGGCACTGCAGCATCCAAGTGGCCCCTTCACCCATCTAGTGTGAGTGATGGTGCCACAATCATCTCATTACGTAGATGCAAAGGCGAAATTTTAGTTTATATTTACTAAGTTAACCTTCTGAAATTATATATTACGTGAAAAGCTGGAAACGTTTGCGTATTTTCCATGGTGGCAAACATAATTTGATTTCCTCGAAGGGATGGTTGATTTTCAAATTTAACTTTCTCTGTGAACTTTTTAACGCTCGAATCGTATTTTAATTTACTTCTTCTGCGTAAATCGTTTTTCAACGGCTTTGTTTTAGAAAAAACAGGCATTTTACATGATTGGTGAGTCAGTGGTGGTTAAAAGTAGAAAATATACAAAATATTTAGGTCCATATTTCTTACTGTCCAGGTACATATTAATCATATTAATATAATGACAATAATAATTACATTAATACAAAACAATCACTTGTCTTGGTCCATGGATATTTTGTATTCTATAATATAGAGAATTTATTAAGAATGCTACCAGGTGCAATTATGAGCTTAAATGCAGTATCTAATGCATGGCTTAATTAAATACTGCATAAAGTGCGTTAATACAGCAATTCTAAATGACAATACCTATTAGGAGATAATATGTAATATGCTTTCAATCTGCGCGCAAATGGGTTATAGTTTGAGCCGCATTATGCCCAAGACAATTTATGCTCAGTCATATGGAATATCACGGCTCGCTCTATTTCACTTTTGAGCTATTAACGTGTGATTATTACTATCGATTTGTGCTGCCAAAAGGAGTTACAGGCTTTGAAATAAAATGCTCCTGCTTCTTCTGAATTTATAGTGCGACATTTAATATGCTAAAGGTTCAAATTAGTTGCATTTCAAATTATGTTTTGATTTTTCATTTACTCTGTTTATAAAAGTCTTAAACAAGGCCTGAAGGATGATATTAAATTTTAAACCTCTGCAGACCTTTCGTTGCAATTATTGGGGTAAGTTTAGTCCCATCTGCTTCTGTTCTGTTTTAAATTCTTGAATTTTTTAGGATTTTTTAAGTAGCTGTCTTACAATGAGCATCTTTCCATTAGTATGACTAGCACTTGGTCGGTTTTTAAGACTATTTATTTTGAGGTGTCAACATTTTCTCACATAATTATACCTTCTTGCCAAGCATCACTTACGTTATTACACCCACATTATACTCAACAACCGCTCAGTTCCCACACTTCGCTTTCCAGCAGCCTATTTGAGGTGCGTAAATAAAATAAAAGCCAGTAATGGCGTCCTTACATATTTATTAGAGAGGCTGTCGTTAATATGCGAAGACGGGTCTCCACTTATTGTGGGAAGGTGTGAGAGTCTCTGTTTTTGAATTAGCTGTCTTGTGGAAGGAGTTTTAAGCCTTTTATAATATTTTAAAAATATAAAGGACGAAGGAGGCCTATGTCCTGCAGTGGACGTGAAATGGCTGATGATGATGATGATAAAGGAAGAAAATCCCATGTAATCGTATATCTGAAAACTGAAGAAGGTTCTTCTGTATACATTTATTATATTTTCTAGATATAAAAGTCGTATTTAAGTCCACGCCGAATGGATCACTGTGCCCCAAGATACAATTCAATTTAGTTTGGGGTTCTGAGTTATATAGGTATGTTAAGTTTTGTTCTGCGCAATAAACATTTTTCATTTGATTTGAAGTACATATATACCCTAAGTACTCGGAGAAATTGTAATTAACCTAAGCCCTACTGTTATTTTTTTAGCTTTTTTAGGGTTCCATACTTCAAAAGGAAAAACGGAACCCTTATAGGATCTCTTTCTGAGAGAAGGCCTGTGCCCCACAGTGGGACGCATATAGGCTGCTTATGATAGGATCTCTTTGTGGTCCATCCGTCCGTCCGTCCGTACGTCTGTCTGTCAAGGCCCTTTACTCAACTTCAACAATATAGGTAATTTATGTTGGTACCGAGGTTGGTGCCGCCTGCTTAGAAGTTAATGCTTAGCAGTCCGGATGATGGTTATTTTTTATTTCAGTTTGTTTCTTCAATAATCTTCGCGCTGCAGAATTAGTTTGTGCTTTATACAATAAGTCGATGTTACCCACAATGCATTTTTTCACTAAATACATTATTGAATTTTCATAAAACACAGCTTAAGCTTGAGCAGTCTACATACGTCCCACTGTAGGGCAGGCCTTATATCAGAGAGAGAGAGAGAGAGAGAGAGAGAGAGAGAGATATATATATATATATATGGGCTAAATCACCACGCCTACCCACCACGGATTGCCGATTTCGAGAGCTAGGGTAGATGCACACCTTCGTCACTAGGGGTTTCTCACGATGTTTTCCTACAGTGTTAGCGTTAAATTAAATAAGTTCATTAAGTTAGGTAATAGTTAGCTAATACTTGTACTATTTTTTTTTAGAAATAAGCGAAGTGTAACTGAATAGTCACATTCAATAAATTATTTTCTTAAGGGGGTAGGGCACCAGTGTCCTGTAGAGCAATAAATGGATCCGGTAAGGTTCTCTGTTCTTTCGACCATTCAAACAGTGCGCATTGTAGCGACGCATTGCCGCCACACTGCGCTTGACAGAAAGATATAACTCTTTTAAGCATACCAAGTTAAAGAGTCAAAATTATAGAAGAAAAAAATAGACGTCATATAAGGCCACGTGGCATTGTAACGATTATAATAGATTAATTTCCCAGAAGAAGTGCAATTGCACGTTATAATAATTATATTATAGCGCACCGTAATAAAAAAAGTAAATACATTTATTCTAACAAAACGACACGTCACAAAAACAAACTAAAAATAAACAAATAGGCAACATGACCTAACCAAACAACAGAAAGAAAATGCACTACAATTCAGACAAAAAAACTTAGAACCTCGGATTGCAGCGAAATATGGCCATTACGATCGACAATATAGGTCCGCTCTATAACGATGCGCTGTAAGTTAGGTTCGATATCGATTTGTACCCCCGGAACACTACGCTGGAGGGCACAGGAGCGGTTCCGACATGCTCATGACACCGGCGCGTACGTGTGAGGCATGCGAGCCGATATCTGCTGATGCTAATCGGTTCTACTCTTGACAGTTGGCCTGTCGTCCGCGCTGCCGACAGGGCGGCGACCGCGGCCTCTACTGGGATTCATTCCCAGGTAATAGAAGTGTACAGTAAAGAATATTCTTACCATATTCTTATCTTATCTTATAAGGACAGCATTTATAGAAGAGTAAAAACTAATCAAATACAATAGGGAATTAGTTATTAGGGAATTAGTAGTATAAGGGAATTAGTTAGTTAGACCTCAAATTTACACACTCAGTCTGTACACTGCAAACGCAAGGTATGTAAATACCTCAGACACTAGGGTTCCCTCACGATGTTTTCCTTCACGGTTAGCCTTGGGGTATTGCTACTATCTGCGCTCTTATGGCTAATAGCATTTTTTAGGGAAGCTGGATGCTGGCACATCAACATTTACACGTGATAGAATATCGATCAAATCACTGATTTGTTTATGATTTCCAACTATAACACTTACTTTAATGTAAAATGTTTGCTTTATTCAATCGTGTTTATATTAATTACATTCGAGAGCCCACAATTTAGTTAATTAATGAATACCAACTGACTATCTACGTATTTCCGATATTAAACAAAAAGTGTTATCCTTTGTGTTTTTTAGAGTTATTTAAGAAATAATTTATTCAGGCATATCTTTATCGATAAAATAACATTAGATAATTAAGGTGAATAATAAGATTACTTGATAATATTTTTAGAAAGACTTCTGATTGACAGGATATTGTTTGGGATTGGCCAAGATGCCATATAGTTTTGAGCTAGTTATGGGGCACAGGCAGGGTGTATAGGCAGATAACGTTTAGTAGCCCGGCCTTTTTTTTTGTTGTTTTCGCCCTTGGAGCCTGATCTAGAAAAATAGAGAGAGAACACTTTATTGCACAACCAAGAGAAAGAATTACAAATATATAGTTCCTTATATCTAAAAAGTGGTACACGATTTGCGGTCTTATCGCTTACAGCGATCTCTTTCAGACAACCTTTGGATAAAGTGGATCTTAGAAAGAATATATTCGTTAGATGGATGTACATCATCATCATCATCATCATCATCATCAGCCTATGATTGTTCACTGCTGTTCATACTCATCTCCTATTAAACGCCACTGAGCACGGTCCTCGGCTACTCTCATCCAGCTCTTGCCAGCCGCCCTGCGGAGATCATCGCTCCACCGCGTCTGAGGACGTCCTACACTACGTTTACCGAGTCTCAAGACGAAAGTTTTCTATCAGTGCGTCCTACCCGTCATGGCATACGGTGCCAAAACTTGGTCACTCACGGTGGGGCTGGTCCACAAATTTAAAGTCGCTCAGCGTGCTATGGAAAAGGCCATGCTCGGGGTTTCTCTGAAAGATCGAATTCGAAACGAGGTGATCCGACAGAGAACCATCGACATAGCCCACCGAATTAACATGCTGAAGTGGCAGTGGGCCGGCCATATCATCCGTAGAACTGATAACCGATGGGGTAGACGAGTTCTTGAGTGGAGACCGCGAATCGAATGTACATAAATAAGTGTAAATATAACGATATGTGAAGTAACAAATCTGTGTAGCGAAAGATTACAAGAATATTATCATCATCATCATCATCAGCCACCCGACGCTCAGTGCAGGACACAGGCCTCCTTCGTGGTTTTCATAACCATGAGGGGTTTTGCCATAATTGCCACCCTTGGTCGCAGTATGCGGTTGGAATCTCAGGAAGACGCTGCTGCCCGTCTCGTGGTAAATGATTGAAATGTATTGGTTGTCTATGTCGATTAGATTAGATTAATACTCTTTATTGCACACCATACATTATAAAGATACATGAAAAATCTTAAATATCTAAGTCACTTAGTATACAACTGGCGGTCTTATCGCTAAAAGCAATCTCTTCCAGACAACCTTAGGATGGATGGAACTGGTGATTTTTAGTCTATTTGGAAATGTTAGTACAATATGTTACAAAAACCGGCCAAGTGCGTGTCGGGCCACGCGCGGTGTAGAGTTCCGTAAAAGGAGGCTTTTTACCTGCTTTACAGAACTAACAACTACGTCAAGTAATTTTTTTGTTTTTACGATTTTACTCGACCGCATTGTCGGCGTGGTAAATACGTATGTATATCTATGCCAAATTCCAGCTCTCTAGTACTAATTGCCTCTCAGCTAACCCACGTACAGACAGACGGACTAACGGACAGACAGACAGACGAACGGACATGGCGAAACTATATTCCTTGTTGACTACAGAACGCCAAATATAGCACTAAACTAATGGAACCACCCATTAAAGACTTTGCATTACGTTAAAATACATTAATCAGCTCTCTTTCTCTCTATAAGTTTTATAGTGTCTATTTATCTATTAATAAAGCGCTCTTAGTTGTACCTCTTAGATTGCTCTTGAGTGCACTATCAAGATTCTAATAAAAAAAAAATTGAGGAACTCAAGAGTAACCTCAGAGGAAAAAACGCCACAGAATCGGTTTATACGATTCTTGTTACAAGTATCGCAACGGTTTATGAGCGCTGACCTTGAATGCGCGGTGGCTATTTTGTGACTTTTCTCGCGATTTTGAACTTTGTGCGTAAGCAATAACTTGCGCGAACATCTTCGCCACTTTTGGCGAGCGCTCATAATTCGTTGCGCGCCCTGTACCATGGCAATGCAATAAATAAATATCTTAGAGTTTGGTTTGAAATAAGGTTACGGTAACAATAAAATATTATCCCACGGGAACGGATTACCGGAGCATCAAATCCTATGTCTCAATTCAGATCTTTGTCTATCTGTATGCCAAGTTTCATGTAACTTCATTCCGTCGTTATTGCATGATTGAGTCCAAAACATCAAAACATGCTCACAAACTTTCACATTCATAATATTATATTATTAAGCAGAAAGGATTACGGCCCTTAGATATTATCTGTTGTCTGATTCCACAGTAAGCCCCCTTCGCAGCGATGACGTTTTGCTAACGCATCCTGAGCTTAAATTGCTGGCTTGGCTTGATGTTCAGTGCTTCATGGCAGACTGCGGAAATTGCGAACGTGGATTTGAAACTAACCTTGCCCTTTCATACCACAGTTTCAAGAGTCATTCAGTTTTAAACCCATAATAAAATCTCACCTAAAATGAATTGACCAACGGTTCGCACATTTATTTTGCTATTTCTAAGCGCTCGGGCTACCAATACTTACGCGTTGTTGCGTTTTTAACAAGAACGATCTTATACACTTCGCTGACTTACCTACAGAAGATTAAAAAAAAACCGGCTAATTGCGAGTCAGACTCGCGCACGAAGGTTTCCGTACTATTATCTATACAACATTAGACACAAAGATCGAGAAAAAACGGCAAAAACTGGTTTGTTGTATGGGAGCCCCCCTTAAATATTGATTTTATTTTAATATAATTATTTATTTTTTAATCAAATATAAAACTAAATATTCTGTGAATATTTCAAGCGTCTACCTGTTGCCGTTATTAATATCGAGTAAAAAACGGAGAAAAAATTACGTTTATTATATGGGAGCTCCTTTTAAATATTAATTTTATTCTGTTTTTAACTGACTTCAACCGACGTATTTTTTTTTATTTGGCTATGTTCCTCCATAACTCCGTCAAATCTTAACCGATTTCGACAATTTTTTTTTTTGTTCGAACAGGTATAACGTCCTATTAGTCCCATTTTAATTTGGTAAAGATCTGATGGAGACTTTCAGAGATGGAGAACGAAAACTCTTCAATGGACAGCAGTAAATAAGCCCTATTGGGGCCCATCCTTTAGTAATATCCGTATGTTTCATAAAATAGCGTAAAAGTAGCCCCAAGTTAATTTGGTGATGTTCTGGTGAGGACTTTCGGAGATGGAAATTTATAACATCAAATTTTAAAGCAATGAATTAAGTAGGGTAAATTATGGTTATAAGGGACTTATTTATTTTTATCCCGCTCCCCCACTAAAAATGAAAAAAATTAAATAAAAAATAAAAACCGACAACCGAAACCGAAACACTACAGCACTAAAAAGTAAGAAATAATTTGAATAATTAGAAGTAGAAGTATTTATACATGTAGGTATTGTAGAAGTATAATTTGGAGCCGGTGCCCAAAATATGTGCTGGTCTTGAAACTAGGCACCGACTACAAATTATACTTAAATTATTATATTTAAATTATTTCTAACTTTTTAGTGCTGTAGTGTTTCGAAGTCGGTTTTTATTAGTATTTGATGTTATAGCGGCAACAGAAATACATCATCTGTCAAAATTTCAACTGCCTAGCTATCTCAGTTCATGAGATACAGCCTGATGACAGACAGACAGACAGACAGACAGACAAACAGTGAAGTCTTAGTAATAGGGTCCCGTTGGCGCCTTTCGGGTACGGAATCCTAAAAGCGATAACTTTATTGATTGTAACATGGTTGAATTCACTATTACATTAACTTTCAACAATAAAAAAGACACATATATATTCCGACGAATTGAGAACCTCCTTCTTTTCTAAAGTCGATTAAAAAGAACATGATTGAAACTGGTAGGTGACTGTGGCAATGGATAGGCTACCATGTATTACTACCTGTATTAATAGCAGCAGGTCTACGAGATAGTTTAGATAAGAAATGGTGTGATTTATAAGAGACTTGAGTGAGGCCTATATCCTGCAGTGGGCGTAAAATCACTCACGATGATGATGATAAGAGACTTATCTTATTTATTTTGTCCTGTGGGAATCTATAAAAATCCTGTTGACGTCACGTCATAGTTTAGTCTCGTATGTACATAGTCACATACATACCTTATCTCACTCATGCAATATAACTGTCCTATTCATTTTGTCTTAGTCGGATCAACATCATCATCATCATCAGCCATTTGACGCCCACTTCAGGTCAAAGGTCTTCCTCATGGTTTTCCAAGCTTCCCGGTCTTGTGCCGCCCGTATGCAGCGACGGATAACGAAGCAAAATACTTATTAATACAAGTATTGTAAACAGTTTTTTGTGACTTTACCGAAATTTGAGTTATGATTACTTGAGATTGGTGCGATCGGATATTTTTAATTCAAGCATTGAAATCCCGGAGGTGGGGTCCGTTGGAAACAAGAAATAAATATAAATTGAAAGAGATCCCACGAGAGATTTTTTTATGGGGTCAGAACGAAATGACTCAGTTTTAGGTGGCGAAGTAAATGGAAGTAGAATGCGCTCTCTATTTTAGGGTTCCGTACCCGAAGGGTCCTAAACGGGACTATAAGCTCTGCCTCCGCTGTCTGTCTGTCTGTCGGTCGGTCCGTCCGCACATCCGTCCGTCCAACCTCTATCTTTAGAACCGAATTATGAAGCCAGTAGAAATTTTCACAGAATATGTGTCATGACCGCAGATTATCTAAAAAATAAAATTATAAAAAATGAGGGGTGTTTCAACAACGGTAACAACGGTAACACGTACAGGCATCTAACTTGGCGTGATTGGGGGACTTATTTATAATATATTCTAACGAGAAAAAATACAAGACGGCCAAGAGCGAGTGCCAAACCCCCGGTGCGCGAGTCCGTCTCGCACTGGGCCGGGTTTTTTCTTCAGCTCCTCTAACGCGCACCTTAGTCTAAGTGCGAGAGTAAACATAGGTATTCCCGGGAGTCCCAAACTATGTGAATAATTTATTCTTTGAGACATCGCATACACAGTCGAACTCTAATATTTGGCAGAGCGCTCTGTCGACGTAGCATTTTTTCCCCGAACTACACGATTGTTTGTCCTGTTTCCTGAAGAGATATTTATTGCGTGCCATACCCGTGACCGCTGATACATACATTCGGAAGCAGCTCATAAATCGGAGTCAAATACTTGAATCTATGAAGAAAACGTTAGCTGCATAGCTTAGACGTTTAACGTTTCTCTCGATGTTTTCGGAAACACATTAAGTAAGATCTCGTAAAAACAAAAGCGCTTTCCTGTCTCGATAAACAAAGGTGGCAAACGTACAGAGGAAACAAATAAAAAGAGTTTGACGGCGAGCGCGGAAGTTGACTACTTATTTTACCATTTCGCCGGAATGCTGGAAATCGAGTTGCCAGTGGCGAAGTCAGCAATATTGCTTCGGCCGCATTCCCTTGTATTATGAAGTTCCATTTTCTAGTGACATTTTTGTTTCGCCTCCGCAAGATTGAATTTTTGAAATGTGTAAATTCGATAACACAGAAACCGTTGAGGGTGATTTAGCTCAGATAGGTTTACGAGGTAAAGAGCCAATCTTCCTGGAGCGAACTTTGGATTACGACATTGGAGTTTCTCGTCTTCCTAGACGATTTTCTTTAAATCTGTTAGAGCGCTTAACATAAAAGACATAACGTGTTCGTAAAACTCTTTTCGAGTTCACTTCAACTTCCACGCTAGATTTCAAGACAAAGCTTATGTAAGTAACACTTGTCAAAAAAATTAAATAAGGTGGACGCATGGGACAAGAACGGAAACCATTTATACATTTATCGGCTTTAAACGTTTACTGCGTAATTTAATTTACCTTAAGACCGCAAAGACTAATTACGACTGCTTAACCTAAGAAGTCTTTCATCAGTGAGTCCTGTCAGTTATGAATCAGCGAGCCGAAACGCGGGCACAGGTAGTAGGATTGGTCCACCGATTCGAAATCGGTCAGCGGGATATGCTCGTAGTCGCTTTGATATATCAGACATCAGATCAGAAATACACATCAGAAATGAGAATAATCATTATACGCTACCATTATTCAAACGGTAATTGACATAGCCTGCTGTCTAGCATAGGCTGTACGGAGCTCTAAATCGCAATCTCTCAGAGCCCGAGCCAAACTCTGGCATAAACCGCGCCAACCCGCATTGGAACAGCGTGGCAGGTCAAAGGTCCAAACCCCTTCCTTTTTGCCTAAGCCAAAAATGACCGAAAATGTTGGTCTAAAAGGGGGTTGGTCTTTGCCCTGCAGTGGGATACCCATATTATGGAGGCTACATAAAAAAGACTTAAGAAATATTCATAAAAATCGGTGAAGCCTTTCCGGAGGAGCTCGATAAGAAACACTGTGACAGGAGATTTTTACATATTAGATATTTTAATTCAAGTCACCGACATAGCCAACCGAATTAGCATGCTGAAGTGGCAGTGGGCTGGCCATATCATCCGAAGAACTGATAACCGATGACGATTGAACTGATGACGAGTTCTTGAGTGGAGACCGCGGATCAGTAAACGTAGTCCGGACATAAACGGAGACGTCTTTAGACTCGGTAGAGCGATGATCTTCGCAAGGCGGCTGGCAAGAGCCAGATGAGAGTAGCCGAGGACAGTGCTCAGTGGCGTTGATGATGATGATGACGATGATGATTATAAGATATTTTAATGTGATCAATCTGTCTATTGATCTAAGTTAATATTTTTTTATTTTTAGCAGTGGGCTGGTCACATATAAGGAAGTAGCGTGCTTTAGGGGAAGCCTATATCCAGCAGTGGACAAGTGTGGATTAATTGACGATATATTTTTTATTGTAAATACCTGTGCTGAGCATCAACACCGTACCACAAGAGAAAACTTCTCAGGGCCTAGAGTCTATTCAACAGATAGTTGTTATATAGAATGATATTAGCACGACGATAGACGTTACTTCTCTCTTTTTCGTAGTCTACTAACCGCGCAAATGAAATAGGCATTTCTCGAGGAATATGTAATCGCGCGCGACGCTGAGTTAAGTTACACGGGTTATACCAATAGAAATGTCAATGAAACAACCATTTCCTCTATTAAAAAACTAAACTGGAGACTCGCCCTCCTGGAACACCATGCAACAATAGAAACCCTCCTACGCATAATCACTAACAGCAGCAACATGACCATAACCGTAAAAGCGGACTCACCGCTCTGAAACTGCGGTGCAGAGTGTAAAGTAAACAAACAGTGCCCGCGAGCGTGAGCCGGGACGCGCCGTCATCAGCGGTAAATGCAACGAGGACATTCCGCACAGGACACACGTGCTGCTGTCTTGTAGCGGCACACGGAGAGGTGTGGAGCTGCCAATAATTCTACTAACATTTTAAATTAGCTTCTTCCGCAACATAGTTTAGTGAAATTCCTCATGGACACCCACAAAAGACGAGCCTTTGCGTCTGGAACACCTTGGGCAACAATCATCAAGCTCTTGATACTGATTGAAAATTACTTTCACCAATGGCGAACCTTTTTTGCCATAGATTTGCTAGGAAAAGAGATTTAATCGAGTAAAAGTGTGTGATCTAACACGTGGTCAGTGTATAGCCAGACTTAACTTTTCAGCAATTTTTTTAGATAAATGTGTGTTAAGCATCTGAACATCAAACGATCTAGATCCGAACTCTATTTGGAAGTTAGAATGTTAAGATGTTCTAAAACAATTGTGAGTTCCAAATACCGGTCCTCATTTTAGTTCGAGTAAACCTACAGAATACATCTTTGACTATAAATACATTTCGGCTATCAACGTCAATTACAGAATAATGTACCAGGACAATTCTTCTCACCAATTTGACACCTAAACAACATTGTAACAATATTAAACAACACAGCTCCACGCCATTACAGTCCTCAACAATGCACCGGTCGCAGGTAATATATTTGGAATTTTCCAGCGCTATGAAAACGTTACGTGATCTTCAGTGAGATTTTCGTTGGCGGGACTGGCCACAACATCATATTAACTGAATGGACGTCTTCCATTTTGTTACTCGGAATTGAAAGCGTTTTAAAACTAGACCGTTTATAATTTAACTTTGATTACTTTTAAAGTATTTAAGTCTATTGGAGATACTGATGGGGCTCAATTGTAATTGAACATGGAAAATAGCGAATATTTGGAATTCTCTAGCGAAGTTCTCTCAAACTGTTTCTAGTAATGAATTAGGCATTATACGATTTAGTACTGACCTCTGTAAATAACAATAACTTCCACACAACACAACCACATGTCGTGGTCCCAAACTAAGATACCGTGTGCTATGGTAACCAAGCAAGGACATAAAAAAATTAAATATACCCAGACTGAGGCCGTTTGTACAAATCAAGTACGGCAGCCTCGAGCGGGAGTCTTGTCCACGATCTTTGGTAGTCAAGCGTGTTACCGCTAGACCATCGAGGCACTGAAGTAAAGTATCAGCATTTGATTCATACTTCAGAAAGTTATGCAGAGCAGCCCGATGGTATCTATCATTGAGTCGGCGGAAAGTCCGTGGATGTGGATGACAAGGGTCCGTGTATGATAGCATTTGGGAGAAAAGGCGAAAAGGCTACTCAGTTGTAGCAAGCGGTTGGCGAATGATGATGATGATGATGAATTTATGAAGAATGACTTCATTACAGCCTCGTTTGTGTAACTGTGTATGATGTTTAGTTACAAAGACTTTGCGGTGGGTTTTTCTGGTTACCAAAGCACATGGTATCCAAGTTTGGGACCAGGCCTTCGCCTTTGCATCTACGTAACGATACACAGCATCCAGTGGCATTCACACTAGATGAGTGAAGGGACCACTCGGACGCTGCAGTGCCTGGGACATTGTTTTTTAGGTGGAGTAGGCTTGCCCAGCACCTACACCAACCTGACAGCTTAGTCGGCCTAGGCCACAAGAAAGACAAGTCAATACGTGCGGAGCCAACCAAGCCACGTGTTTCCTCATGACGGTGGGACCAGGTCAAAAGTGAATTTGTGTTGTGTGAATGTTATTTCCTTATAATTATAATACTATTTAGATAAAAGTACGCGGTATTCCTAAAGTGCTTGGGCCGACAATCCGTAAATAAATCCGGATTCGCGACACAGATCTCATAATAAAATGGGCAACTTTTGTTTCGCAGTACTTATATCGTCCCAGATATATAACTTTATTAGGGTCTGGCTGTCGCACGTTCGGAATAAATTCCGTATAAAGTAAATCTTTTTATTTCAGTCATCCGGTGACCGTCGGCCGGTCGCGTGCGAAGCATGGAGAGAATAACAAATAGAACACAAATGTACGGTTAGTCGAGAATAATAATTATGTTATTAAATTCTTGCGAAATGGGCCAAAGTTGTTTAGCAGAGACTGTTTTTATATTCTTTTTGTTGCACTAATCCGTGCTGAGGACAATTTTAAAAACCTATTTAGAGGCTAAAAATTCCACCCATGCCGGGACTTTCTCGGCACTCTCAGCCATAGGTTGCGGGTTCAAGTCCCGGCATGGGTGGAATTTTTAGCCTCTAAATAGGTTTTTAGAGACTTTGTTAGTAAAGATACTAGTCGTTTTATAATTGTGGACCTCTAGTATTATCATGTATGTATTACTGGTTAATACATAAGCGGCGGTAGCGGAGCGGTAGAACGCCGGCCTCACGTTCGGGAGGTCATGGGCTCGAACCCTGGCGCTGTACCAATGACTTTGTTTTCTAAGTTACGTACATTTGTGAATTTGTAGTGGCAATAGCTACCATTCGCTAACGGTGAAAGAAAATATCGTGAGGGATTTTGAGTGTCTGAAGTGTTTACATACTTCAGTGCTTGAAATTTCCAATCTGCGGTGGGCGCGCGTGGTAATTAGGGCCGTACTCTCTCTTTGACGGAAGGCCTGTGAACTGCAGTGGGAGGTATATAGGCTACATATATAAAAATTGTGTGGTTAGTCGAGACTAATAATGATTTTATTAAATTCTTGCGAATAAGGGACAAGCGCGAAGGCGGCGGTAGCCTAGTGGGTAGAACATTGGACTCGCAAGCGAGAGACCCAGGTTCAATTCCCAGTGCGGGCACGTACTGTGTTTTCTAAGTTATGTACATTTGTGAAGTTATAGTAGCAATACCACTCGCTAACGGTGAAGGAAAACATCGTGAGGAAACCTATGTGTCTGAGCTATTCATATACCTCAGCGCATGAAATCGCCAATCCGCGGCGGAGACGCGTGGTGATTAAACCCATACTCTCTCCCTAAGAGAAGTGGGACGTATATAGGCTGCTTATGTGTTATGTAAGGGACAAAGATGTTTAGTAGAGAAGAGACCATTATGTAATTTACTCCTAAGCCTCTTTTTAGAAACTTACCAATGATACTTGTCATATTATAATTCTAGGCTTCATGTACGTATGAATAGTTAGTATAATATTAGTAAGTATAAATTTGTATCGATATTCAAATTTCCATCGACTATCCGTCTCTTTACTGTATTAGGTTCTACAATATGATGCCTCAAATTATATTAAAGTTACCTCCGACACGGTTAATAGAAACTTGTTAAGCACACTCTGTGCAAAAAAGCCTACATTAAGGATTATTTAGAAGTCAAAGATGTATTAAAATTATGTTAACGGGAACGATTGTGTCTAGAGTTTAACACATTCACTAGTAATAAGTTCAAGTTGAAGAACTCTGTTAATTAAGTTAAGATGTGTTTTGGAAAGAATAAACGTGGAGTTTCTTTGTTAGCTTTTTCTCCGTATAATCTATTAATTCTGAAACTAACAGTTTTGACGTTCATTACGTAAGCATTATGTTTTTAATAATGAAAAAAAAAAATTATTTATTCGTCTTAGCATCTTTCCATTGCTGGGTAGTCAAGAAAGAAAGGGTAGGAAAGAAATATTACATTCTATTTATTAAGGGGCTAATAACAGCGAATAAATTCGTACTTAAATTAGTTTTAGCAAAATGCGTAGAAAAAAAAATGTTATTCATGAGAATGTTTCTGAAAACATTTCTTGTTGCCGAACCACCTTATAATTGAAATCTTTAGATAAATTCATAAGCAGCCTATACACGTCCCACTGTAGGGCACAGGCCTTCTCTCAGAGAGAGTATGGGCTTAATCACCACGCGTTCCCACCGCGGATTGGCGATTTCAAGCGCTGAGGCATGTGAATAGCTCACACACATAGGTTTCAAATCAAGTAATCAAGGTAGGTTTTTAATTCCATTCTTCATTTAATTTCATTTGCGAGCACTGTAATTTTTACTTTTATTCGTACCCACATAAATAGTGATGGCAGAGGCTTGTTTATCTCCTAAATTTTGAATTACAATTTTTTATAAAAAATAAATTTCTTTTTTTATATAATGTTGTCTTCTAAATTTTGAAATATAAGTTTTATACATAAAACATAAATAGGGTCGATTTTATGAACGTTCACGGTATCCAATTGCCCTGTATTGTATATTGCTCAAATACAGGTATTAAGTGGACGTACCTTAAGGTGATTACAGACTAACAATATCTCATTAACATAGAATTGCTTAGCAACGACGCAGCTGTATTGCTTCCAAAATAGAAGTCCAATATTAACGGCGATATCCTTTGAAGGTATTTGTCGTTGCCATGTAATCATGGTGACTTTCGGGTAAAGCTGGAGGTAATGATAATACGAACTGAGTTCATCGTTTCACGTTTTGAATTGAATCTATGAAACTGATTGAATCTGTAGGTAAGGTAGGTAATTGCTAATTGCAAACGTGTAGGTATTTTGTTTTCATTTTGTTTATTGACAAAACCCAAAGCACAAGTTAATAACATTATAAACATAGTAAACATTAAATTTATCATAGGTCAAGTAAGGAATTACTTTATACTATGTCTTGCATGTATGTGTCTATTGCTAATTTAACATGTTCAAAACTCTTAACTTTTAATTATAATAGACAATTACCAGGAGACGGGCAGCAGCGTCTTCCTGAGATTCCAACCGCATACTGCGATCGCCAACCCGCCTGCCAAGCGTTATGAAAACCACGAAGGAGGCCTGTGTCCTGCGGTGGACGTCGAGTGGCTGGTGATGATGATAATAAACAAGTTTTATTTTTTACATTAAAAGGATGCTAAAGTTGAGTTGCATTTGGTGTGTTCAACACACAGAACAGAGAAAATGTTCTGTGGTTCAATACTACCGACACAGTCATTAATACGTTTACTTTAGGATACAGTAGGTACCTATCTATAATGTTTTATGATTTATCACCTTGATGGGACTGTTTATATTATAGATTGAAATAACGGATAAACAGATGGAATGTTTTTAAATGTGAAGTAGAATATTTTAAGAAAGCCCATCAGTGGTTTACGTAATTTCAGCGTCAGGTCGACTCAATTTTTTTTCATTATCATGATCATCCTACCTAGACTAAAGCCTTTGTACAAAATTGTTTTTTAGTGCAATAAAAAAAATATCAATTCAATTCAATTACCATCAGCCATTCAACGCCCACTGCAGGACATAGGCCTCCCTCATGGTTTTCCAAGTTTCCCGGTCTTGTGTTGCCCGCATCCAGCGACCGTAACTGGTTGGGGGCCTGGCCACGCTGCGTCGTCCGATCCGCGGTCGACGGGTCAGAACCTTGTGGCCGCTCCAACGGCCATAAGTTTTCCGAGCTATGTGCCCCGCCCACTGCCACTTCCACTGAGCAACTCTTCGAGATATATTAGTAACTCGCGTTCTTCAGCGGATCTCGTCATTTCTGATTGGATCACGCACTGAAACTCCTAACATAGCTCTCTCCATTGCTCGATAGGCACCCTTGACCCTATTATGAAGCCCATAGTCAGCGACCAGGTCCCACATCCATAAGTAATTACTGGCAACACACATTGATTATACACCTTTGTCTTGAGACACAGGTATTTTGGACGCGAAAATGTTTTTTAGTTTCCTGAATGCTGTCCATGCGAGTTGGATTTGACGAGTGACCTCTTTCTCGAATAGTGGTCGACAACTTCGAGGTCAAAAACGCCAACGTTGATAGGAGTGGAAGCTACATGCTATATAAGACCCACTCTGATAGAAGCTCTGTTTAGGTCATGGAATATTGAACTCAAATCTTCCAAGGTCTCAGACATAGTCACTATGTCATCGGCGACTCGAAGGTGAGTGATGTACTCGCCATTTATCTTGATGCCAGATCCTTGCCAGTCCAGAAGTTTGAATACGTCTTTAATTGCAGCTGTAAACAATTTCGGAGATATTACATCTCCTTGTCTTACTCCGGTATTCTATCTTTTTGTACAAACACTTCAGCATTTCGATGTAGCGATAGTCAATTTGGCACTGCTGGAAAATTTGTTAATTTGAACTGAAATTTGAGGTTTATATTGAAAGCTTTTTCTCGATTCCTGTCTTGTAAGGAAACTTAAAAAAATCGATTGTCAAGTCTTTCACTGCAATTTCAACATATTATTATGTTTTAAATAGAACTTCCACAGAAATAAAAAATAAACAAAAACACATTTATTCCTATTAAAATCTGGGTATATTTATTTATTAGTCTGGGTGTATATCCATGTTTGTGATGTCATTGCCTCGTTACCATAGCACAGGGTATCCTAATTTGGGACCAGGTCAAGTGATTGTGTTGTGTAGAAGTTATTATTATTAAAATTGATTTACGCTTTGAAAAAAATACCCGATTTTGATGATAAAACCAATGGTAGCTTAAAACAGTACATAGAATACGTACATAAATACAGATATACATAAACTTACGCCTGTACTTAAACCTTGGTTTGCCAGCACTTAGCAAATTTGATATTATTTTGGAACATTACTTTTTTTTCTTGTCTAGCAACACTCCGCGTAGCGCGTGTGACTCGCGCTTTCCTTTCTCATCTCGAGTGACACGTGTCATGTTGGCTTAATTACCATTTGATCGGTGACATTTGCCTTTTAGTAGACCGATTAAAGGCTATATGACTATAAATTCCATTTTTTTAATGTAGCCTATGTACGTCCCACCGCAGGGCAGAGTGAGAGTATGTGCTTAATTACCACGCGTGCCCACCGCCGATTGCCAATTTTAAGCGCTGGGGTATGTGAACACCTCAAACACTCAGGTTTCCTCACAATGTTTTCCTTCACAGCCAGCGAGTGGTATTGCTACTACAACATCACTAATGTACGTAACTGAGAAAACAAAATTACATGCCGGGACTCCTCCAGAATGTGAGTCCGGCGTTCTACCGCTGCGCAATGTAAGTTGCCAATAAAAAACAAATTCTAATTTACTTTCCATTAAAAACTACTGACAATCGTTCGCGCCACCGATGTATCTGATACGACGACGTCACAAAAGAAGTAGCAAGCGGCGTTCCTTAAAGACGTGAAAGGATGGAATGTAGTTTGTGGCTCTCGTTTATCATGCAAATGAGCGGCAAACGAAGAGGAGTGACCTAACGGTGCCTTTTCTTGGAGCGTTGTACCGGATCCTCCACCGTTGACCTGCAAAACGCTGCAATGGTGACCCTCCTTCTACCGAGTGATAATTTACTAACCCTTCCCGAAACCCACGCGTTCTTTGCATCACACTTTGCTTTCTCGCAAAGGAACCACGCGTGAGAAATAAATGGCTTAGTAATATTGAGGTTCGATGTCGCCCTTTTTTTGCAGAAATTCATTTATGTAGGTTCGTCCGAATTCGTTTTCTAAAAGAAATAAAAAAGACGAGATACCCATCTTTTTTATTTCTTTCAGAAAACAAGTTTGGAATTACAATGCGCAATGTATTCAAATCGGGATCTCCAATAAGTGAAGCGCTGGTTTATATATACCTACGTACGTTTCACGCCACAAGAATGTTGAAAGTTACACGTGCATTTAGTGCTGTGATTGTTAGAGAACAAAATATTATAGTTAGTTTCCTAGCAAAAAATCATGGGTCAAGTGGTTGGTTTTGATGTCCAGTATTCAGGTCAGACGTCAATAAAATACAGTGTGTTGAACACTGTATTTTACACTTATGGGAAACATTGGACGGGAAGAACCGGATGGGTCTTTTTATGAGCTGATTAGATAGATAGATAGACGTATGTCCAATTGTCATACATAACGTTATACTCAAACTGAATATTGACACTAAATAGCAATTTTTTTGGTGATTTTATTATAAAAAGTCACTACAAAAACCCAGCGACGCGAACGGCGCGGCCGAAAATGTGATTAAATCGCACTTCGTTGCAATTTAGTAGTTTTGACTGACTAGTAGTTTTAGTAATTGTACCAAGGAGAGAGAACCTTTTTTTATGTAAATTTTGACTTCCGTAAACAATTAGCTGAGAGAGATCAACGAATATTTTATGTAATTTTCATCGCACTATACCTCCTCGTATTACCATTTTTATTGGTCGAACCTAATTCTCAGTTAACATTAGATTACAATCAATAAAAATGTTAGAATGTGTGAGGTAGATAGATGCCAGACGTAACAGAATGCAACCTTAATGAATCCATTTGAATCTCATAGCGTAGATAGAAAATAACTCTCTATGATTCAATAATTAAAATTTACCACAAATTTTCCCTCCGATTATTCTACATTTTCATAAGAACGGACGCTTATGAAAAAATAATCTTTTTATCTTGAGCTCCTAGAAAAATAGCTCTCGGCGATTTTAGGCAAAATAATTTGTCAGGCTATACTAAATTAGTGACTTATAATTAGTTCATCTACGTAATGAGATGATTTATGCAGCGTCCACTGACACCACAGATATCTCAGTGACACCTTCACTTACACTAGATGGGTGAAGGGACCACTCGGCGCTGCCGTGCCTGGGACATTGTTGTAGATGGAGTAGGCTTGCCCAGCACCTGTGCCATCCTGACAGGTTAGTCGGTCTAGCCCACAGGAAATACGAGTCAATACGTGCGGAGCCAACCAAGCCACGGGTTTCCTCACAATGTTTTCCTTCACGGTTAGCGTGTGGTATTTCTACACAAATTCGCAGATGTGCATAACATAACGTGGATAGAAAACATCTCCCAATTAAAGTTTACCACATTTTCTTCCTCCGATTATTCCACATTTTCATAAGAACGAGCGCTTTTGAAGAAGTAAAGCTTTTTGTCTCGAGCTCTTAGAAAAATAGCTCTCGGCGATTTCAGGCAACATAATTTGTCGAACTATGCCAAATTAATTACTTATATTGCATAAATATTTATATAACTTTGGCCTTTGAATCTACGTAATGAGATGATTTATACAGCGTCCAGTGGCACCATCACTCACACTAGATGGGTAAAGTTACCACTCGGACGCTGCAGTGTCTGGGACATTCTTTTTAGATGGAGTAGGAGTAGGCACCTATACCATCCAGACAGCTAAATAACTATCTAATAAGAGAAAAAGCATGAGGTTTCCTTTAGAGCTAATTCTGATAAAAGTGTCGGGGTCAAGTCAATACACATCCATGCACTCATAAATAAATGATTAGTTCGGATAGAGTGGTTACGTTAAGTAGAAGTAGCGCTGTTGTGTAAGTGTCATACATAATGAATTATTTTCATTACATTATGGATGCTTTCGGCTAAATTACATTTCCATACCGTCTGAGGGCATCACTGAAATGCGTATCTCTTTGTAATGAGAAAATAATGTTATTTGCCCTTTTTTGGGGGGGAAAACGTATAACAAGATTTTGGTTGCTGCCAGTTAACTGCCTCGATGGTCGAGCCGTTACGACGCTTAACTACCAAAACAGAGGTTGTGGGTTCGATTTCCAATGGGGACCGCCATACATTTGTATAAATGGCCTCAGTCTGGGTGTATTTTCATGTTTGCGACGTCCTTGCCTGGTTACCATAGCACAGGGTATCCAGCTTTGGGACCAGGACAAGTGATTTTATTATGTGAAAGTTATTATTATGGAAGTTATTTATTTTTTTATCAATCAAATTGACTTCTATTCTGTGAAAAAACATAAGTAGGTATATGGACTTTGGACGATTTCTGGTATAGAGAATACTAAGAAGCTCGTAATTTGTGGCAGAGCCAAGAAAAAAAATCAATCGATGAAGGTTATTGTAAGAAAACCTGTATTTATTTCAAATTTAGAAAGTCTGCCTAAATAAAAGACTTGTGACCTGTTATTATATTAGAACTCTTTCTTGCACACACAAGTAAACAAAATACGTTACATTTATGAGAACTGCCCTTTGCTAATACATCCCCTATTTGATCGAAGTATGTCCGCCTTCCCTTACCGGCCCTTCTACCCCCATTCGCTCGATATATTTGTTCGGTCAATCTTTCTCCCTTCATCCTCTCCACATGTCCAAACGAACGCAACATTCCTTTCTCAATTCTAGTCACTGCATCCTCTTTCAGTCCACAAAGTTCTCTAATCAAACTACAAAAAGTACCCGAAACCGGCGTGCGTGCATGCAACGACTAATGAATGTTGGGGAAGCGAAAGTGATCTTTAAGGATCGTGGCAAGTGGTAGGCCCTGGTCTCTGCCTACCTCTCTGGGATACAGGCGTGAGCTTGTGTATGTATGTTATGAGAACTGACCATATAAAAATAAAATCTTGCATTCTTGGGACCAGCGCCAGTCTTTTTGTGAATAATGCGATGAATTGCAAATAGTACAATCATAATTAAGTCAAAGTGTAAATGAAAAAAGAAGCATTGCCTGCCTATGTTTTGAGTTTCAAAAGGATTCATTGAATCCTTCAAGGAGTATTAAGACTTTAATACAATGAGGGTTTTTCAATGACAGCTGTCAGATGAGTTTCATTAAAAAAAACTAGAAGGCGCTGCAAGGAGAACAAATGTCATCATACGTTTTAAATGTTGTACATCGTTATTAATCTGTGATAATCTAAACATCTCTCCTCTCTTCAACTAAACAAGCAAGCAACCTGACAGAAACCACAAAGAAGGTACAGTGATGTCATGTCAATTTTGACATATTATGTGACGTCAGCACCATCTATCGGTAACTTGCGGTACTGTATTTTTTTTAATGATGCTTTGAAAAGCCCTCAAAAAAATACGTACCAGTGGCATATTTTCTAAATTTTCTCAGTTACCTAATGGTGAATTCTTATAAATCTCATAACGTAGTTAATAAATACCTACTGTTCTATGAAATGGTAAGTGGAAAGTACTTATGATACAATAACATGCGATTTAGTGCATGTCAGGCTATGAACAGCGTAGGGTTTCGTAGAAAGGGGTTTTTTAGCTGCTTTACAGAACTAACAACTTCATCAAAGTAATTTTCAATGGATTTTATATGAAGTTTTCCTTGTATAAGTTAGTCGCCTATTACTCGTTAACTTGTAAAGTTACCTACTTAGCCGTGATAGTTCTACATTTAAGTTCATTATATGTTCTACTGCATTGAAGTTTTTCAAGTTTCTATAATCAGCCGTTTAGCCTGGGGAGAGGGGGATGCCCTGACAAAAACCTGCGCTTTGAAGCTTAATATTTCGCAAGCGGAACCCTAAATCGATACATGATTGTATTAATTATATTATACTTTCATATTAATATTATACTTTCATTTGACTGTCAGCAATTTTTGCTTTTTTCTCACGAAAACTCAAGAGGCTGTTCAATTTGTCATTTTTAAGCAACGCGCTAAAACTAAACGGTCATTATTACGCCAAATTAGCTTCAAGACGCTGTTGTGCTGCTGTTTAATACGACGGGATGTGACATTTAAATTTAAATTGACCAATATATTACAGAAATAGCGGGCTTTAATGCCGCTTTATGGAGAGCCGCCATCGTTTTATGGTGGTTATTCAATTTTGCCCGAGCGCCTGGGGTGTTAGTCGCTGGATCGTGTACTTTTTAAGACGTTATGCAATGATTTATACGTGTTACCTACCCTTAATCCACGATGATACTGGGTGAATAATATTACCATGATCTATGTTTTCAAAAACTATATACGATGTACTATAAAAACTTGAAATCAAATAGCAAATTGTTGAAATATGAATGTTGCTGTTTTTTATTTGTGTTTTAAGATATTTTTTGAGATAAATACAATAAAATGCATGTTTTATTTCTGCCAAACTGCATAACACATTGTTGGCAGATGTCATTATGTATTTGATTATATACTGCTGAGAAAATATATAAATCTGCACAAAGGCAACCTTAATACTAAAAAGCACTTTATACCAGCTATTAGAGATATGGATAGAGAAAAGGGATGGTTAAGCTTGGGGATTTTGTTGGTATTTTCCTAACTAAAACACTACTCTACACTAGTACGTATAACACTACAAACGTAAACACTACACTAGGACGTATTTTCCTAACCAAAACACTACTTCAACACGACAAAATCAAATTAAAAGCTGTAAACATCCATCAAATGTCTTCTTTGGTGCGCGCACATCGTGCTAATGAGACGAGTGCCTCCATTCTACTTCCAATCCGCTTTCATACTCCTATTATGCTTCTGCAGACTTGACACTGCACTAAGACCGGCTGCCTATGAAACCCTACTCATATTTCTGTACAGTTTTTGCTAAACTTTAGCCGCCATCTCTCAAGACCAACATAAAAAGAAACCGTCTCAAAGGTCACAACATTATACGGAAAATCGTAAAATAAAAGTGAGATTCGGAAAGTGCCCGGCCTGCGTGTATGCAAGGACTAATGATCGATATTGTATGGAATCAGGCGTTACTTTCCGGATATCCATAATAGCATTAAAATGTTAAAAACCTATTTTAGATTCTGAAAATTCCACCCATGCCGGGACTTGAACTTGGACTTTGCACCGCCTTCCTTCCCACTTTTTTATGCTTGTGGGATTTTGGCGAAATTTAGTAAAGTAATTTTCACATTTTAATGACTAATGATCGATTTTACAAACTCTTTCACTTCATCAACATGAAGCAAGAGTTTGTTAAATCGGTCAGCATCGTGGCAAATGGCAAACCCGTTTCTGCCTACCCCTCCGGGATACAGGCGCGAGTCTATGTAATGTAATTTTTGTTACCTTTGGTGGTGCTGGCTAGCTCCGCTTTGCTCAGCTCCTTAAGGCTGCTGTTACGTGGAGCATGCTCGCTCGCACAGTTTAGCATTTTTTAATATTGTAATAATATAAGTAAACTTCTGATAAATGTGATCGGAGGGTTTGATGGATAATTAAATTGCGTGCAAGGCATGTTTTTCCTATCCCGTACCAAGTTTTTCATTGAGAAAATTTGATTCCAAAATTAACAATTTTAAAAAGAACTTTCTTTTATTTGAAACTACGTATCGGAACACGAAAATATACTAACTATGCAATTTAACGCAACTTAGCATTAAACCCTCAGATCACATTTATTAAAAGTTTACTCATTTTATAACAATAATTAAAAATGTTAAATTGTGCCAGCGAGACAGCATGCTCCACGTAAGAACAGTCTAAAGTTGGTGACCCGAATGGTGCCCCATTTTAAGGATTTTCGAAGGTGAGATGATTGTGAACTAGCGTGGCTATACTTGCACTTAGGCAGAAGGGGAAGGGGTGCAGCGAATACATCACAATGTTCCTGCTTCCATTGTCGAGCTTTTGTTGAAGAACTGACACAGTCTTTGTAATATTTTAAAGACGTGCTGTCAGCTGCATAAGGTGGTAGGGTTTAGTCTACTGCGATCCTATCACCAAGCGCCTTTGCCTCCTATCTATGTACAAAATCACGATTTGTAAAGTGTCTGAAAAGTGTGAAATGTAAATCCGCGTTTAAATTTCTGTCGCACTGCTGTCCAGGCAGTTCACATCACTTTTCACAGTAACAATGTGATCTATCTCATCAATTCGCAAATCTTCCAAGGCAATTACGTATTACCACTTTTTTGTACTTTTTTACGTTGTAAATATTGTATTTTCCTTTATTGCTATCTTTCAATCCACTGTCAATTATTTATTTTGTTACAACATATATAATGTAATAATTATATTTATTCTACGTCAAATTACTGTCACACTAATGAGGTCGAATAAAAAACTTCAGGGCTATGGAGACTACTTATAGAAGACTATTTGCATTCCAAATAATAAATTATGAAATTAATTTGAAAAAGAGAAAGAAGTGTTCCAAATTATGAATTCGAAGTTAATTTAAAAAATGGAAAGAGGATTGGGAATTCTTTACACTAGGTACTTGAATTTTAAATTATATATTTAAATTGAATCCAAAAATAGAACTAAATTTTTTATAAAGACTGATTCAGTCTCATTCCAGCTTTGAAAAACTACCCAGAAAAATATTGAAGTGTTCTGTAGTAATGTAGTCTGAAAGTTCTGTTCAGCCTCAAGCCAGTTCTGAGAATTCCTGCATACGTTTTAGTTAGTCCCGCGTTAGACGCGCGTTTTAAATGTCAAAAGTAACAAATTTCCAGTACATTACATGTAAAATTCTGACATTTTAGCGCCACAAAACCGCGTGACTCATGCCGTCGTACCACCCATGCTGAAAGTAACCAGGAAACTATTCCGAAATAGTCCGGAAACTCCTAGCGGCTTAATTCTGCTGTCCTACTGTCTTCTTGTCTCCACGACGCGACGATTCATTATGGCATGACTACCTTTTCTCCACGACGTGCCTACTTGTCTCCACGGTACGCCTGCCTATCTCCGCACCCGTCTCCTAGTTTTGCGCGCCTCCTTGGCACGTAGCTTTTAAGGTTACCTTTTTGTATTTTACCATTTGTTTTCCTTATTAGATTTAAGTTTAGCGTAGGTTTATTTATTTATTTAGTTTTAGGTTAGGTGTTTTGACAATGAATGAATGAATTTGTTGTGCTAATTGTATTATTCAAAATTTACTTCTTTATTTCTTCAGCTTCCGTTACGAGGGGTTATGCCTCCTCATAATCTGTCAGGGTTGTAGCAAGTGGCAGTCCCTGGTCTCTTCCTCTGGGATACAGCCGGGAGTCTATGTATGTATGTAGTGATAAGTTATTCTACGGGTATATCCTAAACGACGAGCAGAAATCATAACCTAGTATTTTTATGTGCAGCTTAGCTTACAATAAAAATAATTTTATTTCCTTTTATTTCCCTCCTTCAGGTAAGCATACATTTTAGTTACATTTTGACTTACAATATGACTAGTTATTATTCAGTTTTAAATACTTTATATTTTGATTGGTAAATTTGAAAGTAATTTTATTCATTTATTTATGCAGTTACTTAATAGATGGACTGTTGTAGCAAGTGGCAGTCCCTGGTCTCTTCCTCTGGGATACAGCCGGGAGTCTATGTATGTATGTAGTGATAAGTTATTCTTCGGGTATATCCTAAACGACGAGCAGAAATCATAAGCTAGTATTTTTATGTGCAGCTTAGCTTACAATAAAAATAATTTTATTTCCTTTTATTTCCCTCCTTCAGGTAAGCATACATTTTAGTTACATTTTGACTTACAATATGACTAGTTATTATTCAGTTTTAAATACTTTATATTTTGATTGGTAAATTTGAAAGTAATTTTATTCATTTATTTATGCAGTTACTTAATAGTCCATAGAGATAGTAACTAATTCTGCTTCTTACTTAATTCATTAATTACTTCTTCTTACCTAAATTATACTTATTCTAAGTTAGTAACTAATTCTGCTAAGATTATTCGATACTACCTTTTCTTACAAACGATCAGTGCGCATAAATAATCCATAGAATGAACTTCTTTTAGCGTGTATGCAAAAAATATATTCACAGTTAACATAATATAATTTAATAATTAACTTTTTTCGCTATGTATTTCAATTCATTCTATTCGTAATTAATAAATTGATTAATTCATCGACGTAACATAATAATGATAATAATATTAATTAATAACGATTTACAATCATCATCATCAGCCATTTGACGCCCACTGCAGGACATAGGCCTCCTTCGTGGTTTTCATAACTATAAGGGGTTTTGCCATAATCGCCACGCTTGGCAGGCGGGTTGGCGATCGCAATATACTATAGCATAGGTGTATGCGATGAGAACTTACATAAGTTTTCGATTTGCTGCGAAATGATATGCTACGGGAAGTTAGCATATCATTTTGTCAGTTGATTTTTTTGGGGTAAAATCGCCAGAACTATTTCTAAAAAGTATCAGGAACTGTAGAACTCAGCTGCATGCTGTAAGAACTTACTTTTTTTTTCGATTTTCTGAGAAGTGATATGCTACGGGAAGATAGCATATCATTTTTTCAATTGATTTTTTTCTATGTGAAAACGCCAGAACTATTTCTGAAAAGTATCAGGAACTATAGAACTCTGCTGCATGCGACAAGAACTCTCATTTATTTTTGATATGCTGGAAAATGATATGCTAAGTTCACTGACATCGTGGCTTCGGCCACTGAAGCGATGTCGTCTCGCCAGCGCCCCCCGCGGCCTCCCGCGCGGTCTCTTTGCTTCGTAGGGATGCCAGTGCAGGATATTTTCACTCCATCGACTTTCCGTTGTTCTCGCCGTGCGACCAGCTCATCTCCATTTCAACTTGCAAGCTATCTCGACAGCATCTAAAATCGTCGTTTTGTCTTTAATGTCTTTATTCCTTTTTCGGTCTTTTAGCTTTTTTCCTAGCATGCTTCTCTCGGTCGCTCTTTTGTACTATAGCTTTGGTAAGGGTTCAAGCTTGACATCGATATAATAATGTAGAAAGCACAACCGAATCCAAGGATTTTAGCTCCAAGGATAGCTTACAAGGATTTGTTTAAATGATGGAAGTTTGAATTTCCTTGCCACTAAAAAGGACAGCAATTTGTTTCTCCGCCTTGTTGGTGATAGAATAGTGTTGGTTTTTTCGGTGTTTTTTCTCAACATCATTCTGATTCTGATTCTGACAGAACAATAAATCACTGTTTCGTATGATCAAGGCGTCTACTTACGATTAGATTATTATTTACTGTAAAACACAACTAATTAGCAAAGAAAAAATAATATGGTGACGATGATGTGCCCACCATGCACAGCTTTGTATTCGCATGTGCATAAATTCATGCCTGTATCCCGGAGGGGTACACAGAGAGAGGCTCTGCCTGACCTTTGATATTTTCAGATAGTTTGTGATAGTACCGAAACGTCTGCAATTTATACGTACTTACCTAATAAAAACCGGCCAAGTGCCTTAGCAACATGAGATTTTGTTTTTTTTTTCGCTGCCTCTTTCTCCCTACGAACTTGACCCGAAGTCAGCGGCTAACATTGTATACCGATATTCAACAAACAGAGTGTATATTTAATTTTTTATGTTTGAGTTCTGATTTCGTTAGCGGGAGTCCAACTTATTCTTGGACGGAATGAAAGTTTAAAATCTCATAAATATTACCGTTTACACGATAGAGCAAGACAAAAAATCCCTGAAAAAAAAACACGTTTCGTTTGTACGGACCCCGATTTGTTTTTTATTATTTGCTAGGCAATCCGCCAAAACGCAAAACTCTGAACATTCTGTGAAAATTTCAACTAGCTTCTTATTACGGTTCAAGAGAAAAGTTTTTAGGGGTCGGATGTACAGACGCACAGACATAATATGGCTTATATATTTATAGGATCCGGTTCGACGCTTTACGGCTACGGAACCCTAAAAAAGGATACGAAGGAAGACAGTAGGAGGCCAAGACCCATATCACTGACGGGATGGCATCAAATAGCTATCATGCGGTATGTTTGGGATGCATGCTGAATACGGGATGCGTAGATCGGACCACATGGCGCCAAGCTACGCCTATACATCATGTTTTTATACGATTCACGACTTAATAATCTTGGAGGCTGCTTGAAACGTTTTTTGGGTTATAAGTAGTCGGGTCATAAATTCTGTCGTATAGTTCAAATTTTGAATTTAAAATGGTAACCAAAAAATATTAAGGCTGTTCTTACGTGGAGCGTGCTGTGTAGCTCGCACAATTCAACACTTTTTTTTTATATTGTAATAATATGATAAAACTTTTGATAAATGTGATCTGAGGGCTTGATGCATAATTAAATTACGGTGATTTTAAATATATTTTGGTTTTATTATACAAACTACGTTAATTTGGAAATCAAAAACTCAGTACAGGATAACAAACATACCTTGCATGTTCGCAACTTTATCATCTATTTATCAAAGCCTCAAGTGTACTCATTTTATTACAATCACAATCATATACTTTCATATTTTATGTCTCGCTTCTTGTGTGCAATCTTATCTTATCTTATCTCATCTTACAATCACTAACATTATTTATTTAAGCTGTCTTTTGTGTTTTTGCTCAAGGAGCTCAAGTATGTCTGAAAATGTTAGAGACTTATGATTGGCCTTCTTTATGTCTAAAGTTTTTGTTATTCATTGTAATGTGCTGTTAGTCTTCCTAATATTAAATAAATAAATAAATTATTGAATGGTGCGAGTGAGACAGTATGCTTGACATAAGAACAGCCTTAATTTAACAGGTTTAATTTCGTCCAACAAGGTTAACTTAGTTGTTCGAAATTTGGATATAAAAAGAAAATAAATACGCTGGATTCAGGAAATTTTCATACTTTCAAATATGAAATGGACGGGAAAAGAAGATTTGAGTAAATAGTAACTTAGAAGGCTAAGTTTTTTTAGAGTAAACATAACTAAATTATTACAAAAAGTAGCACATGTGTCAGCGAAACATCATAAATTAACATTATTCAATTATTTGACTGGTTTACTAGTACTGAAATACATGGCCATCAAGATTAAACATGACGATTTAACAGTAAGATACTTTCATGTGACGACGGCACTATGAAAAAGAAAGGCAGACGCCGCCGTCTTGGCTTGTCATTTTGGTAGGAAGGACGTGGTTGTAATTTTGTAGAGTAAATTACTCGAGTTAATTATTATAATGCTGGTATCATCAGCGAATTATTTACTGTATAAATACTAACTTATTGAAAATGTGACAAATTTAAATATAAATGCGAACGTGACATTAAGTTTTTTTTTCACTAGAGGCGTTTTCCTTAGTCAAATCAAGAAAAATACGGGCGTATTAAAATAGACAGTCGAATTTTGCACTCCACATGTATCTATTGGATTACCTCTATAATAGGTACCTTAGCCTTCCGCCTAACTGAATGTCAGAAGAAATTTAGCACCACACATGTATGTATTGTATAATCTCGATTTTAACTATGCATCTAACTGAATACCGGAGTTACAAACAAGGACTATGAGGCTACGTACGAAAAAAAAAACAGAAAATGTTAGCTCGCACGCTTTTCGAGACGTGAAACCAAGCTATATTCATGTCATAGACGCAAATAGAGATAGCAGTCTCAAGTTTCATTGTTTTCCGTCTGTCTACCACTTAACAACGTGGCATGGTAACAGCTGGCGCGGCGTCACTTTAGTGAATTGTTGTGTAAATATATACCCGTATTGTGTGATCTTCCAACACCTGGAATTGAAACAAAACAAAGCGATAATAACGAAGTTAGACTGCATGGTAAGCTAAAATAACCTTTGTATGTTGTGTCATTAGATGGAACGGAGACGTAAGTATTAATAGATAATTATTTACAGGGTATTATTAACTTAACTCTTAGGAGTTACTTGAATTTTGTCTTGAGAGTCCGACCAGGTAATAATTTAATCACTGCAAGTGGAAACCGATACTTAAGAAACCGTTTGCAGGTCTTGCGTTATTTCAATAACACTTTGTCTGCTTCTGAAAAGGCGGGGTTCAACTCGTCAATATAAATAACTTGACAACTTCAAAAGATTTTCTCGCAACCCAATCGATTGGTGATCGCGTGAGTGCCATAGGCCAGCATAAATAAAACAAACAAAAAAATGAAAGTCACTGAAAAGACAAAAATTAATAAAAAAAAACCGGACAAGTGCGAGTCGGACTCGCTTACCGAGGATTTTGAGGGTATCGAGGGCTTAAGTTTGTAGTTACTTACATCAATATATTATAAATAAACAGTTCAGGAATCGAGCCTCGCAGTTTTTACGAGCTTTGCCCGAATTTCAAAGACAATTTTTTTGATGATTTAATTACAAATGATTTACCAGTTTTCAGATTTTCTCCTGTAATTGTAGTATACGACGATATTACTTGCTGAATTTCACAGTTCTGGTTCAACAAGAGTACCCTATAAATTTTGATTCCCTTGACAGTGTCGAAATATACGTTTTTTGCGGCATAAACGGCCGTTATTTTTTTACGTTAACTTACAAGTTGTACTTTTCCCAACTCCACGTCTTCCCGAGATAAGGGGTATTGACAGATGGATAGATGGACAGACGGACGGACTGACGGACGGACGGACAACAAAGTGATTCTATAAGGGTTCCGTTTTTTCTTTCGAGATACGGAATCCTAAAAATAACCAACAACCTGACTGCTGAGCGTTAACTACTAGCGGGACCAACCTAGGTACTTCAAGCAGAACCAACTTAGGTACCTCGTAATGAGTTACATTGGTGAGTTTGGGTCCCTCCTCCTTATTAGGTAATGCTCAGCAGTCGGTATGTTGCTTATTTTTTATGTCAGGTTTTTTACTCGCGCAAACACGAATAGATTAAGTTCTTTTTTGTTAAAATCTGACCATTTATTAAGGAGTTATGTAAGAACATAGAATCAGACATACTTACATACATACATACGAGCCAAAAACAGATTACCCTCCTTTAGGGTCCCGCCGCAGTCAGTTTAAAATTATCGGCTGTTCCAAACGCTTCCAAAAAGTACGGTCGACAGGACGTTAACAATTATATAAGTGCGCTCTACTCAGTGACGTTACAGGCAATTTTGCAACGAAACCGTAAAGGTTAATCAGATGCCATATAGACCCTAAATGGGACCATTGACGGAGTGTATCTACTGTGAGAGATCAGCGGAAGCCTCGATTGTTCTCCAACACTTGCGAGTCCTAACAAACAACTATTCATTAAGTCGCATTAAGGAGTAGTTTTATCGCTGTTTCCCTTCGACTGGCAATGAGTTTATATCTATTATAGTCTATATCGACTGTGTTAAGCGAAGTGGAATTGTAGAGTAAGTTTCACAGTTTGGAGAGTATTACTACGTTTCGTGCTCTTGGATGAGAAAACAGAGCAGATATTATTTGAAAAGTGTACACGTGTTTTTATTCGTGGATATTTTGAGAAACTGTTAAATTATCAATTGAGGTCAATTTTCGAAACCTGACTTGTCAAAAAGCACCTGTTACTATGAGTCAATTTATTTAATACAGTTTTGCATAGCATTGGTCGTAAAGATGTAAAGATATTATGCATATCTCTTTACTTGTTATGGTGCTATATTACAACTCAACAGTAGCAAGACGAAAGGAAACCAATCAATAAAGAGGAAAGAGTTTAAAATGTGGGGTAGGTAAAAAAAATGCAAAATGCCTCCAGGCTACTCTTAAAATGAACAGGGAAGGTCGTGAAATTTCTCTAGAGAACATTGAAGGAGGTCAAAAAAGAAAATAAAATAATGTCTCGCATCTTGTTCGACGTAACTTATCACAGAGGGGTTTTTATAGAAACATTATTTGACTGAAAAGAGGCCAAAAAATATAAGCATCAGAATCAGAAGGAAAGCCTCGGCCTTATTTAGAAAAATGGAAACACGTTGGTACGTCAGAAAATCAACTTTAGAACAAGCTCCGTTGGGATAGGTTGCAGAAAATCAAGTTAGTAAGTCACTAAGATAAATATTTATTTTTTATTGCCACGATTTGCGCGGCTATTTTTGAGAAAACGCCATAAATTTGTTTAATTTGTAATAATTTGTAAGTTATCAATGTTAATGTTCAATGCAACGCTTGTTGCATCCCCCGCGACGACCAAGCTGCCAATGCTATTCGTCGCGCAAGACAAGTATGGTTCTGGATCAGACGCGTGAGGCGCATCAAATGCGACTAGAATGTCGATGCAAGAGTGTCTAGATGTTCAAAATTGGAGAGAATACTCATTTATGTGGTTAGGCAGTATGATGTAATCATATTATGAAATGGATTAAATAACTCAATCTAGCTCAATTGTTCTCAAACTCGCTCTCAAACAACATATTTTACAGAGGTTTTACATTATACTAGTGCACCCCAACAAGCGAAAACAGCGTTTGATGCCAAATACGCGTCACGTCGCGTAAGACGAGGGTCCACACAGAACTTCCGTCGTCGCATCGCGTCCATCACATAGGTAGGATAGTGTGGTTCTACCTTAAATCTTGCATTAACATAAAAGTGGCCGAATGAACTAACAACATTCATTCATTACCATTGCTCAGGAAGTAAATATGGCAGGCAGTGATGCTGAAATTAAGTTGCTACAAAGTTGATCGCGAGGCTTCAACGTGATAAAGTTGATACAGAAGTTTAAATAAGTCTAAGTAAAAAACCTACTTCGGTCTTTCACTGCAGCTCTCCTCATCATCCTCATCTCTACGCTATCACCTCAACTTGAAAAACCAAAATAATTGTCTGCATCAACCGAGCTTGGGAACGACATAATTGTCATCAAGTAAGTAACCACGTCGATCATAGCCAGCATAACTATCCCAAACTGTATTTTTCGAGCCTAGTACAGAATAATTAGTGATAACCTATTCCAAAGATTCTAAAACCAACAAGGTATAAAGATTCGAAGTTAGAGAGACGTCGTGGGATGTTGGTCCAACGGCGGCGGCGCGTTGGACAACGGGGTGGCCGGTGGCAATGGGGCAGTGGATGAAGTTGGCTAGACAAGAGTGGCATATTTATTAAAGACTAGGTGACCCCGTGAACTTCGTATCACATTATTATTATTTTTTGGTTTGTTTCATTGAAACTTTCCCTGGACTTCCACAAATATAAGAAAAAATATTTTGCCAAATCGGTCCAGCTGTTTTAGAGTCTTAGCGAGATTAACAAAAACAACTCATTTTTATATGTTAGAAGAATATGATAAGAATAGTCTTTACAATACACCAGAGCACATGCTATAAAAAAATTGTAAGGATACTGAGTTAGGATATATTACATAAAGTCACGCCTGTATCCCGGAAGGGTAGGCAGGGACCAGGGCAAAATTAATTAATTAATCAATTTAAATTCGTTTAATCATTAAACTTATCAATTACAATGATTATGTCGCAGTCCTGTGCTAAACTGAGTCTTGCATTACAAGTATTCCCGCTCGTCCTAAGATTTTTCTTTAGTGAACGAAATATACAAATTTAGTCAAAAATATCATGCACATTTTTTTTTATTATAATGAAATACATTAAAGACTTAACCCAATATCACTAAACAAAAGAAGTAGAAATTCACGTTACAAAATAATAATGATTAAAAGAATGCAAGGGTGACTTATTAACGCAATAGCATCTGCTTTCGGGATGACTTGTACCCAGCAGTATACCTATGTAGGCTGATGAATCAGATTGGATCAGTATTGATCAGAGCTTCTGCAGTGAATACTTTGCAACCTTACCGCTAGCGGCAAAAGTTCCTCGGTTTTCGCCGGCAATGTATCCTGATTTCACGATACATCTACAAATATTTATACCTAAGGCTTATCTGCTACTTTGTAGCAGTAATACTCTATTTGGCAGTTTGTGAACCACATAGCCCGCGCAAAGGCCAACTCCACTTTATCAAGATCGCCTAGAGATTCTATTTGGTAGATTAACGTTGACTGAATGCAAACGTTTTGAGTTTGAAAAGCATCAATTAATTAACTGAGAATTTTGCAATATTGTAAATAGGCCAACAGTACTTAGATAACGTGACGTGGAATAGTTTTTGGTATTTCTCAGATATGTCATAGGCGGCCTATATTATGTCCCACTCTCATAGAGAGAGCATGGGCACCACGCGTGCCCACCGCGGATTGTCGATTTCAAGCGTTAAGGTATATGAATGGCTCAGACGATCAGGTTTCCTTACGATGTTTTTCGTCATCGTTAGCGAGTGGTATTGCTACTATAACTTCATAAATGTACATAACTTAAAAAACAAATTCATAGGTACGTGCCCGCACTGGGAATCGAAGTATCTTAGATTAACAATAGGTTAACAGGTCAATAGGTCAGGTTAACAATATAACGAATTCGTGCGATGTAGAAGTAATTTATATTCTTTACTATCACATCTATTCGAAAAGACCTAGATCGTTCTCCGGGAACGGGGACTAAAACGCGTTTTTATTCCCTGAGGGAATAAAAGTGATTTGAATTTGGAACGCGCGTGTTGCTATTGTTGCTAAGTTCACAGCGCAACATTGTTCACGAACACGAACAATGTTTCACAAATTGCTGGCTGTTTAAAAGAAAACCGCGCGCGAGCAAAAGAAACTGAAAAAAGGCGCCTAATGCATTCCGTCTTTTCGTTTCTCTAATTGTCATTGTTATTTTTACTAGAGTAAAAATGAGTGCGTCTTCAAGCTGTAATAAAGAAATATTAACTCCGGAGTGTATCGTATCGGACGCTAACAATGTGATACAAAATAAATAACACAGGTATTCATAATACGGTTGCGTTCACTTATTTTCTCATAGAGGGTGATGAAAAGTAGAGTGTCCACCTCTGGAGTAAAACTATTTTTAAGCTCGAGTGGTGTACTTTTCATCCCTCGTGCACTCAGGATTGTACTCTAGAATCCTTCGTGCACTCGGGATAACAAAGAAACACTCTCGCGTTAAAAATTGTATTTTACTCCCTCGGTAAACAATCTACTATTTGTTGCATTAACCCGTGCTGAGGACAATTTTAAAAGTCTATTTAGAGGCTACGTAATGCAGAAAAGTTTGTAAAGAGGCTCGAAATTTTATCGATGCTTGCACTTGCCCATTAGCTCAGTTGGGAGAGCGCTGGAACGGTGAGCCAGAGGTCGCGGGTTCAAGTCCCGGCATGGATGGAATTTTTAGCCTCTAAATAGGTTTTTAAAATTGTCCTCAGCACGGGTTAGTGCAACAAAAAGAATATAATCATGTAGGTCAAGCGATATAATTCCGACGTAAAAACCTAACTGCAAAGTGGGTTGCTCGGGGCTGCAAGTGATGTAAATCGCTTCGTTCAGGTGTCGCTACCTGTACGTAATACAGAGAACTTTGTAGAGGCTCGAAATTTCATCGATGCTTGCACTTGCCCATTAGCTCAGTTGGGAGAGCGCTGGCACGGTGAGCCAGAGGTCACGGGTTCAAGTCCCGGCATGGGTGGAATTTTTAGCCTCTAAATAGGTTTTTAGAAGTAATTTGTTCAAATTATTTGTAGGGCATTATACAATAGTTTTTTTTTCAAACCACGAATAAATCGCAAGTTATTGTGCCATAAATATACTAAGTGCCCTCCCTCACCGGGATGCCATGGCCACGTCGCCGGCTACGTAGCCATGGCTACCTCTGGCTACTTTCGGATGCCAAATGGAGTGGCCAAGCCTGTCAGTCAGTTGTCTCGGCTTGTATAAAATGGACGCGTTAGGTTTGGTACGAACGTCTTGCTTGGCGGACCGTTGGCTAGCGAGTGAGTGAGACGCAACTTGCTTATATACATTTTGTTGGCGACGCCGCCAGGCTGCCAAGTATCCAGTCTCCACGCAAGTGATACGCCGTCGTGGCCACGCTTCCAAATTGGCGACGTTGCCAAACCGTCGCCAAGTGAGTGAGGTGCCATACATGTCAATACTAATTGTTTGGACCATGGCGTCCCGGTGAGGGAGGGCACTAACGGTACCATAACTAGTAATTTATTCGCGGTTTAAAAAAAAATTCTTAACTATAAAAAAATTGCTGAGAAATTGTTACAGGCAATTAAAAGCAAAAATTTGTAAATTCACATGACAAGGAAAACATTATTTCAAGACAAGAATCGAGGCCCCGATTATACAGTAAATGATTATTCATCTCTCTTTCTTTGTTTCTTTCTTTCTTTCTTTTCAGTAACTAGATTAAAAGTTATATATTTCATTATTAGAATCAAGCCTCCGGGACAGTACGGAACGATGAAATAAAATTTTACAATAGATTTACAGTACAAAATATAGAGACACCCGAAATGTATTTTCTAATTGACTGGCTCCAAAAAGCCCATAATTCTTCGAAGTTAACCCTGGCAACCCTAATATGAAGTTAGAAACTGCTTCCTAATATTAGTACCACATCAAGCACGGTTCACTTCTCTCAAAGGGCCATAGAATATTTATCTGCCACCTATTGCAACTTCCGAAGACAAAATAGTGAAAATTATCAGATTCAGGCCGTGTTTTGCAATCGCTTGATTTGCTTGATCTTGCTTTGTCAAAAAACACCTACAAATATTATTATTATTAAAATTCTTTATTGCACCAAGTAAATATTTTGCAATAGGTGGGCTTAATACTAATTAGTAGTTTATTCTAGCCAACCAATGTGTGACGAGAGAAGGTGGGGGTTGCCAAACCAAGAAATTAAGGAAATACAATTTTAAATAATGGAGGTAGAATACGCATTATGTTATTTTGTTCTTCTTCGGAACTGTCCATATAACGAGCCTACCCAATGCCTTAAAACAAGACAAGGACTTTGTAGCTGGAAGTGTTAATAAACGCTAAGATATGGTAAAATTGTTCTTCTGTCGCTTGGTGTCCCAAAAAGTAGGTACATTAATGAACTTCCAGAGGAGTTAGTGCAATAGATGACACCGTGGGTTAAACAAAATCACCCTCATATATGTTCCGCGATTTTTCGTAATTTTATTTCAGTAATAATAAAAATAACTTACACACAACACAATCACTTGTCCGGGACCCAAACTAGGATACCCTGTGCTATGGTTACCAGGCAAGGACATCACAAATATGGAAATACATCCAGACTGAGGCCAAGTGTACAAAACGTACGGCGGCCCCCAGTGGGAATCAAACCCACGACCCCCGGCATGGTAATCAAACGTGACACCGCCCAACGAGGCAGTCAATTTTGTTAGTTTATTAATATTTTTTACTTACCTATTTGGTGACTTTTAAGTCTACTTATATTGATGTGAACGTTCTGGATTTCTTTTCTATATCCGCTGCGTAGTACCACAGCAACAAAGACTATGCAGTAAAAATTAAAGCCAAAAAAAATGAGATTTCATATTTTTGCGAGATTTTCTTAGTACCTACAGTAACTGAATTCTCAGTTGATTGTTAATAGTTCCTTTTAAAGCGAATGATAGATAACAATATTGTTTCTTTTCTCGATAACATAACGTTATTCACAAAAAAAGTTTGATACGATCACAATACTAAAAAATAACAAAATACTGGCTTCACAATATTCAGTTAACATCAATTTATTGACTAGAATCTCCAGGCGATATAGGGCAGGTGAAAAAATTTTCCCGTAACGGGAAAGCTATTCTAGGCTATCTTACTTAATCTATGAGCACATATTAACATTTAGATAGTGGCGTGGTTTATTAGAGTGTGTTCGGCACAGATTATATTAATACCTTTATCTTTGTACTGTCAGAAATATCCCGAAGTTGCCCATTGTTGTTCAAAACTCGCATTTATGCCGTACGGCGTACAAGCGCTTTAGTGGCTACGCTACATCTCTTACAGATGTGGGGCTTCAGAAACCAGCTTTAGCGTAGGTATTAGATTTAAGCTATGCGGCGAGTTGCGATGAAAATTAATTGTTGATGACAACGTAATGTAATTAGAAATGTAATTAGATTTGTAAAGTAATTAATCTATGAAGTGAAACTAGAAACATATGAATGCTCTTACAATAATTCTAATTAATAATTTTCTGAGTGTTTTGCTACCAACGGACATTTTCGATCGTCTTATCAATAAATTGTTTAGCGATGTATTAGGTCAGGTATTAATGTGGTTCCGTGTGGCGCCGGATTAAGAATAGCGTCACTCCATTTTCTTCCGTGGATGTCGTAGAAGGCGACTAAGGAAATCAATTACCAGGAGACGGGCAGCAGCGTCTTCCTGAGATTCCAAACGCATACTGCGATCCCGCCTGCCAAGCGTGGCCATTATGGCAAAACCCCTCATGGTTATGAAAACCATGAGGAAGGCCTATGTCTTGCAATGGGCGTCAAATGGCTGATGATGATTAATGTGGTATTTAGTCGCAATGTCCGAATATAAAACAACAAAAAATCATCCAAACGCTAAAAATAAGGGTTTAAGTGGAAAAAACCTATCACCACTCTATTGATTGAAAAAGTGACATGGTAACTTTATTATTGGGAACATTCAACGATACTGTTATTCTGGATAAATTTATGGGGAAACCATTTCGTATATTTTTGCAGGTTGAGTTAATCGCTACCGTCAACACATGTTCCACCAGTGGTACGAAATAAATAGCATTAGCGCACTAGTAGAAGAAGGTTCATCATCATCATTATCATAATCAGCCGGTGTCAGTCCACCGCTGGACCTCTGTCAAGACACGTCACGGAGCCCGATCTTCAGCTCTTTCTTTCCAGTCACTGTCTACCACTTTGCGAATAATGTAGTCGTTGGGCGTCCTACGCTCTACGCTACGATTCAATCTAGAACCAGTCTACCCCAAAACGGCTATCGGTCCTGCGGCAGATATGACCAGCCCACTGCCACTTCAGTTTGCTAATCCATTGGGAGGTGGGTTACTCTAGACAAATATTAGTGATACTCGGTAGAACCGTCTCGGCTGGGATACGCTGCACGCGTTTACGTTCGCTAGTTAAAACTGAGTTACTACTCAAATTACATGAGAATAAAATTAGAAAATTCTAAGCAGATCTTGGTCGGGCAGTAGCCGTTAAACGGACACTGGGATCTTTCAAGAAATGACAATTATTTATTTATCTTGTGGCTGGTCCTACGCTGCGCTTGCCGATATGTGGTCTCCATTTGACAACTTTTCGGCCCCATCGGCCATCAGTTCTGCGTGCTATGTGCCCCGCTCACTGCCACTTCAACTTACTAAGCCGCTTCAATAAAGAGTAATTGATCGTCTCTTTTAGTGATCGAACCTGAAAGAATCGACCGCGCCGAACTCATTGAGAGCCTTCCGAATATTCAAATTCCGAATTGCCAATTCGGTCACGGGTTGGCGAGCAAGGTCTCATAAGTTTTCATACAAATGATTCTAAAATTTATTTTGTTTAGCTTGCTTAGACATGCGTTCACTTTCATACTGCCCTGTTTTATTTTTTTCCAAGAGTGGAATGTTATTCTAGATAAACTTATTTATTTTTTTAGGAGAGTCCGATCACTTTTCACTCCGGAGAGTCTTATCATTGAGACACTCGACAAAATTAAAATTAGGTAAGTGAATCCGGGATATCAATCATAATGTGTAGTGCTTTTTTGGATGCAAATGTTTTTTTTTATTTAGCCTATATAGTGTATGTAGTCCCACTGCAGGGCACAGGCCTTCTGTCAGAGAAAGAGAATATGGACTTAATTACCACTCATGCCCGCCGCGGATTGGCAACTTCAAGCGCTGAGATATGTAAACACCACAGACACTAAGGTTTCCTCACAATGTTTTCCTCTGAAGCACAAATTTTTCAGGTTGAAAAAAAATTATCCAGAAGTTATCTGCGCGTAAATAATTTTCTAAAATATTATCAAAGTCAAGAAATGTATCATAAGGGATGACATTTTTTGAAATAACAACACGAATGAATGACCTAGGATTAGCAAATCACTTTACAGACATTATTGCTCTCTATCTTAATCATTTCTATCAACAGTTTGTTTAAATTTAGACAAAAACTGATTGAAATTAAATTAAGATTAAATTATATCTAGAAAAATATACGTTGGGTCCACATTAGCAGTTGCCCGAGCCGACGAAATATTTGTAGCGTGTTTTTTTGAAAGCAGAGCAGAATGCTTTCAGTCCCTGAAATTTTAGGAAGTATGCATTGCATTACTAGAATTTTTACCCTTATATTTGACCAAGGCATTTGTTTCAGCTAGACACCGTTCAAAATAAACGTTTTCATATAAATAAAAAACTACTTTTATTAAAGGATTCCGTGAGGTTCACTAACGCAATGGAAAAAATATATAAATTTCTTTACAGACAAGTTAGTGTCAGATCAATTTCTCGACCATGTTAATAGTGATTTTTAGGACCCATGACGGAGAATCTAGAATCACGGTCCTGGAACGGAATAGCGCTTATGCACAAAACAGCAGTTTTTGGCGTGAATGCTATCAAATTAAGTTCACGACTACCTGATTGAGAGATTGATTTGACACTTTTTGCAAAAAACGATCTATAAGAGAAGATATGTTTTTTTCTTCCTAAATGTGATTTTTAGACCCATTAGCCTAGAACCAAGCACTTCAGAGCACTGCTTGGTTCTACCAAGCACTTCAGAGCATTCTTCTAAAAACCACCGTTTTTAGCCGAAATCGATTAAAATCCTAGATTATTGGCCGTAGGTGCCAGGTTGTAGGTTCTAAAAATAGCTATCACGGTTATTGATATTTGTGATTACAAATATGTATCGTAAAGGAAGTTATGATTATTTTCCATTGGTGGCGCTAGTTAGTACCGCTTCGCCCCCTAACTGAGAAACTACTAAATACACAGGGCGAGTTTGGAAGGGAAACTTGGCTAATGAGTTTATAGCGTGATAAACTTATACCTACAGCTGTTAATGATCAGACTGCTAACAAAACGAACGTTCTCCCTCCATTCAACTTCGAAATACCTTTTCGAGCTATGATACTATGACACTGTAGGAAAATAATAACATACACACAGCACAATCACTTGATCTAAAATGGTAACCAGACAAGGACATCACAAACATTAGAAAAAGCTCCCAGACAGGCCATCTATACGAATCAATTTATAAAGTACGGTGAGGCCTTGCGGATATTAAACTTAGGAGCCCGTGAATTAACTATGCTGCAGCCTGACCGACGAAGCAGTCCTAACAGTCGTACGTGAAGTTTAGATGTCTTTTTAGTTACTCTAAAATTAGCTGAACCATCTGGTTTATATGGGGTGTTACACAACCCCTCATACATCTAAAAACGGGGGGGGGGGGTTATATGCTTCACAGAACTAACAACTCCATCAACGTAATTTTCAATTGATTTTGTACGAAGTTTTCCTTTCATAAGTTTGCGCCTATTACTCGTTAAATTGTAATTGGGGATGCCCAACTTTGAAAAAATTGCTCTTTATAGCTTAATATTTCACAAAAGGACCCCTACATCGAAAAATAGTATTGCTACACCCACAATATTTTTTAATGAGCAATCTAACGACACCCCCGCACTATGATGTAGGCGAGAAAAAAATTGCTTCCCTAATTTAGGAGTAGGGGGGGTTCAGTAAAACAAAAAATGTTAAGATTTTATTGTAGCGTTTTGTCGGTGTGAATAATATGTATGTATGTGCCAAATTTCAGCTTTCTCGTGCTAATCGTCTCTGAGCTAGGCCGCGGACGGACCGATGGACAGACAGACATACAGACAGACGGACGGACATGGCGAAACTATAAGGGTTCCTTTTCGACTACGGAACCCTGAAAAGGTGATGATCGGATTCTTCCAACCGAAATTATAGTAAGTCAATACGGACTTTAGTTAAAACATAATTTTTCAATTAGTTTTGTTCACTGGACTTCTCTAAGAATTCTGCTTTTCTGTCAATGTCTGAGCTATAAAAAGTAGCACCTCCGGTAACGACAGTGGATATGTAACATGATGACGATAACGGATGGACGTCACTGGCCACCATATGCCAACTCAACAAACACTGTCAACTAAAATGTGGTGACTGGTAAGAATTGAACAAAAATAATCGCTAGAAGTGAGAACTATAAGCCTGCCGCAAAATTTAAAACAGATAAATTGGTCTTATTTTTAAGCATCTAAGTGAAAGTTCGTATTATATTACCCTTGTTTAAAACAAAAATATGACCGTGGCAATCTTTATTAGCGCTGTAGAGGTACCTCGCTCCAAACTCGGCAAAAGGGGATGTCACACAAAAGTTCACCGTTTGAATTAAAACTTTTAAAGTGACGTAAATTGTAATTTTTAGGGAAATTGTTTAAGGGAAAAAGGAAATTTATCTTTCTCTTAATTACCAAAGTTAGAAGGGACGCCGGATTCAAGGTCGATAAATCAAGGTGTTGTTCTGGTTTAAAACGAGACTTGTGCTCTTTATACAAAGGTACTATCCCGATTTTACATAACCTAACATAACCTAAACTCACGCCTGTATCCCAGAGGGGTAGGCAGAGACCAGCGACTGCCACTTGTTACAATCCTGACAGATCACTTTCGCTTCCTCAACATTCATTAGTCGTTGCATGCACGCACGCCGGTTTCGGGTACTTTTTATCTTGCCCTTTGCTAATACATCCCCTATTTGGTCGAAGTATGTCCGTCTGGGCCGTCCCTTACCGGCCCTTCCACCCACATTCGCTCGATATATCTAGATTTTACTTCAACAATAATCGAACTGAGTATACCCAGTTCACATAACTAGATCAAGTCATAGATAGATAGAATATTCTTTATTTGTACACCAGGAATTACATATGAGAATTAAACAATTATGTGGTAATAATATAATAATATAGTCATTTTCTCTCTCTCAGCCAAATGGTAACATTGATGAAAGGAACACTGCATATACTGCTGCACACTTTTACGGAATATCAGTGAAAGTTTATTTATCGCAATTATATTGCCACCAGCTGTCTAAGCCTGCACCATGCTGAGCAACGAATAAGGATAAATCTGCCTGTAGTCTATGAGTTGTCAGTAATATAACCTAGAGGGTCTGCGATATTAATTGCTCTACACATATTGTTTTCGATAGCGACATTGTATCTTCTGTTTCTGTGTAACTTTAACTCGCCTTTACTATAAAGAGGCAGACAAAAGCTCCGTATGTATAATGAATGATATTCACCTACTGATTATCATATTGTTACTGTATTCCGCTCATATCGGACTCGTTTATCGAAACTTGCACAAAAAACAGGTCAAGTCGTGTTGGGCCACGCACAGTATAGGGTTCCGTAGAAGGAGCGTTTTCAACCTGCTTTACAGAACTAACAACATCATCAAAGTAATCTTCAATGGATTTTGTACGAAGTTTTCTTTTTATAAGTTGGTCGCCTATTACTCGTTAACTTGTAAAGCCAGCTTAGCCGTGACAGTTTTCCTCTTAAGTTTATTATATTATTATGTGCTCTGGCCCTGATTTTTTTCACGTTTTTACAATCAACCGTTTAGCCAGAAGAGGGCGAGCGCAATTTTTTTTCAGAGTAAGGCTCTGACAAAAAATTAAAGCTTAATATTTCACAAACGGATTCCTACATCGAAAAATGACCTTCCTAGACTCACAATATTTTTAAACGAGCAACGTATATAACGATACCCCATACTATGATGTTGGCGAAAAAACAATAGCATCCCAAATTTAGGTGCAGGGCGAGGAACCCTAAAAAAATGTTTTTTTCTCGATTTTATTCTGTGGTTTTGTCGGCGTAATAATTATGTATATCTACGCCAAATTTTAGCTTTCTAGCACTTATCACGTCTGTGCAAGCCGTGGACAGACAGACAGACAGACTGATGGACATAGCGAAACTATAAAGCTTCCTAGTTGACTACGAAACCCAAAAAACGGACAAGTCTAAGGAGGATTAGTCCTTGAGCCTCATCAAATTCTTGGTCAACAAGAAGGGCCCAAAGATATCTATCTGGTAACACGTCTACAGTAGCCCCCAGGGCTCATGTGCACGGCATTAACTAATTGGAAAGTGACCCTCTCCCTGAATGCAACTGGTTAGCGCTGTCAGAAGGGCAGGGGCTCTGATGCTTGAGTCTTTCTCCTTACACGTTTGACGATTCACAGGGGGATTGGAACTTTATTTATGGGCTTACGATAGTTTTCGTGAAGCGAATTGTGAGTGTAATTGCATTGTACTCGCACTATTGGATTCCTTGTGGTTACGACAAGCACTTTTGTATTAACAAATTGGAAATGTTTTGTGTAATTTTTCATTTCATTCAGCTTGTATTTAATTTATCCGGTTGTAAACGACAATTCTTTTTAAATACCATCAGATTTAAAAATATATTAAAGAGGCTGATATTTCGTGAATTAATGGTGAAAAGGTAATTATTTAAAGCCAGTAAACGACTTGATAGATATTATTGCTTCAAGATTTTTATCAACCGTTTGTTCACATACGGACAAAAGTTGAATGAAATAGAATATAATTTGTTGGTACTGTATAGTTGAAAGCACGTCAACATTTACATCCATGCACTTTGCTGCGTAGGTACGTTACGTTAAATGTAAAGGTTAATATACCGTTTTATTCCTAAATATAGAATTTATGACATTTATATATTATTAGCATTAGCATTTATATACTAATAAAGTCCAGTTTTTTATTTCTATACATAAAATTGACATGTTTCCACATATTAAACAATACATACATAGATATGGATAACAATACATACATAGATACAAAACAAACAATACATAGATATAGTCAAAGTCAAAAATTTTTATTCACTATAAAAACAAAATGTTTACTTAATGAACGTCAAAGCTGTTAGTTTCACAATTAATAGATTATGCGGAGAAGAAGCTAAAAAAGAAACTCCACATTTATTCTTTTCAAAACAGGTTTGCTTAATTAACAGAGTTTTCAACTTAAACTAAGAATCGCTGAAGGAGCGAGGGATTCAATACTACAGAGACCAAAAATGATTTGCGCCCGTGTAGAACACTCTGCTTTTCACTACCATCTGAGAGGAATGAAATAAAAGATGACACTTACATACCACTCAAATGTAACTTCTGGCAGGAGGTTTTGAATTGCTTGTGTTACCTGTTTTTTTTATATATTCTGGTGTTAAGAAGACACTATCAAGACGCTTGACGACATTTTTCCGAGAAAAAAAGTGAAAATAGACAAAAAAGCGCGTGCCAATTTCAAATATTTGACAATTATTAGATACTTAAAAGTTTGGCAGCAAAGAGTTTGGTAGTTCAGTAAGTAGTTCCAAACTCGGTTTTAAAACTTATTGCTTGGGTTGGAGCGAAATAGATATAGGACGAATCTTCAAGAGTGAAAGAGAAGTCCGACTTCTTAGAAATGAGTGCATTAGTATATAAATTCAAAATTGAATTTTGAGTCTATTTACTTAAAGGTACCTAAAGGTAAATAGATTCAAAACCCAATTTTGAGTCTATTTACTTTGATGCGTCTTAGCTTCAACAACAATAGCGTATTTTGGATCCTAAATTTGGGCATCAAAATGCATCATTTCGAGCAGATTGAGTTAAAAATAACTTAACAATTGAATGCCTCAATCGAATGCTGAAGTAAAAGCGGCTTGCACTTAACAAAACATTTCACCGTGGAAGCTCTTAATCAAGTCCGAAGCAATGGTGCATTAGGTATTTCTTAGCTTATTTATTTCTTAAAAGAAGAAAATTGTATTGCGGAAGCGTTGCGAAAATTTCGCGCAAAAGCATCCCGGTTTAATTAAATCGTCAGTCGGAGTTTCCCAACATCCTGTATCAAACGGAGGAGGACATCACGAAAATTGAAAGTGAAAAGGATCGGCAAGAAGTAATTGGAGCGGAATTGATAATTATAATTCCCATTTGGGGTTTCGGCCCCTCCGAATAGAGCGTCCAATGTTAATAATTGAAACAGAAATACTTGGTGGAAAGACGCTAGGTAATCCCCCGATTATAGGCTATTAGTAGGACCGGAGAGGGTGATTTTTTGGTCTTTAGCAGGGGCGTTTGACACTGTTTTGCGCTTTGCTTACTCCGAATGACGCCCCAGCTAAACTAGAGGGCTGTATTAGTTTAGTTCAGTGGATATCGGATCTTTAAAGTTTTCCAATAAAACGGCCTGAGATGGATCGTTAACTGTTAGTGTTATTTCGAATTTTCTCTCTCACGTGGAAATAAATTATTCCGTTTAACGCTTCATTTGGTGTTTAATCAATCGTTATTTTTGGAAGCTTGGGTAGGCTGACTTTATATGCCCTACGTTAAACCATTAACCTCAAAGGTTGATCCCTCAATCGCTCACTTTTCAGCAATTTTGTTACTTTTTCACAATTTAATTTGAAAAAGGGGGTGGTAAGTGGTAACGCATTGGTAGCGCTGTTTTCCTTTACCGTTAGCAAGTTTTGTTTTTAAATTCACCAATATATGTTACTTTAGAAGTCCATGCCAGGATTCAAACCCACGACCTTTCGCCTGTGTGGCATGGGTTCCCCTAATACTCGCTAGTGGTGAAGGGAAACAGCAGAGCTCTAAAAATGCATTAGACACGCGTGATTGCCTAAGGGTATACAGAGACCGGTGGTAGCCTAGTAGGAAGAACATTCGACTCGGAAACGAGAGACTCAGGTTCGATTCCCAATGCGGACATGTACCTATGACTTTGTTTTCTAAGTTATGTACATTTGTGTAGTTGACACTCAGGTTTCCTCGCGATGTTTTCTTTCACAGTTAGGGAGTGGTATTGCTACTGTAGCAATACCACTCCCTAACGGTGAAAGAAAACATCGTGAGGAAACCCGAGTGTCTGAGCTATTCACATACCTCAGCGCCTGAAATCGCCAATCCGCGGTGGGCACGCGTGGTGATTAAGCCCATACGTGAGAGAAGATCTGTGCCCTGTGGGACGTAAATAGGCTACTTATGTATACAGAGAGTATGGCCTTAGACAATCATGCGTTTCCTCTCTGAGCATCTTTCTCTGAGAGAATGCATTTCTCCTGCACTGGGACGTATATACACTGTTTATTATTTATTTATTCGCTGACCGTAGAGGAAACAATTGTGAGAAAACCCGAGCGTCTGAGTTGTTGACACACCTCGTCGCTAGAAATTGCCAATCGCCAATGGACATTAACTAAGCCCATATTCTCTCTTTGAGAGAAGGCCTGTGCCATGCAGTGGGACGTATATAGGCGAACGTATATTTATTAAAACTATATTAATTAACTGCATTCTTAATTTTTTAGTTATTTGACTTACCTATAATCGTAACTAAGTTTCCATTTAAGTTTGAATTCAGTTTCTTTCAAAATAATGTATTTTAAAATTACTCACCTATTTCGTTATCCTTAAACTTCAGAAAAAGCTAGATAAATCATAGAAAGTTTCCTTCGCGTCATCAGATATTTATCTCCTATATTAGGCCGTGTTCGGTGCTGTTACATATTTGATAAGTTGACCCCATCCACGCACTCAAGAAGCTTGGGGGATTAGATAAACCTCCGAAATCGATAACACCCTCACTCAGTGCTTAGGGGTAAATCTTATTTTTCTCTCGGCTTTGTTTCAAAATCTGAATAATATTGTCAGGTTTTTTCCACACGAAGGCACATTTATAATGCTTGCGTAAACTCTTGAACAGGTTCAAGGGTGGTTTTGACGTTGATTTATGAAGCATATAATATACTAAAAAAATTGTTCATTTATGTGGAAACAACAATTAGTGCTCTTAATCTAGGGGATATTAAGCTCTGCAAATCTATTCACTATTATTTAAGCACCGGACAAGAGCGAGACTCGCGTATTGGGTAGGCACTTAAACACCACCACACTACAGAACATAACTTGGGTATTGATTAAAACTGTATTTTATTTCATTCAGTTCGGCAGAAGTCCTCTTTTTAAAAGTATGTTTTATAAAATCCGTTACACAGTTTCCGTGATAATTTCTATAAATTACCTATTAAGTTTCAAAAAACAGTATTTTGAACATAAGACAGACGTACGGACGTACGGACAGATAGGAAAAATAGGCCTATAGGGTCCAGTTGGCACCATTCCGGCATTGAACCCTAAAAATGGGCAGTTCTAATCGTACAGGCACAAAAGCTGACTTCAGATTGATAGTATGAAAAATCTGCGTTCTGTCAAGATATACCTGCATACTCCTACACAGCCATTGGTATGGAATGCAGGCCAGGCGTAATCCTTCCCAATAAATCTCCACCTAACTATAACCACATCAATTAAATATCTGCTCGCGTGCGTGAGATAACCCCCGGCCCATACTCTCTATCTGCGAAAACTGCTCAAAAAGAGCGAAAAGAGTAGTCGAGTTGCTACTCTGAGTATCTGAGTGTCTGAGGTGGCCAGTCCGCGCAGGCACGCGTGGTGATTAAGCCCTTACTCTTGATCTGAGACAAGGTGCCCTGCAGTGGGACATATGTAGGCTACAAAAAAAAGGTACAGAGTAGACCCCCAAACCACGGGAGCGTTTGAAAACTTCGACTTATCTCTCTCACGTAGACGGTCGTTACGGCGAAATTATGGCGATGGTAAAACACATGCTACATTTAGTCGAAAGTTCATGATTCCGAACGAATAAGTTCGTGTTCGGAATAGAGGCCAATGTAAAATAGGTTGGAGATTAAAGATAGGTTTGCCGGTAGAAAAACCAAATTGACCCTGAAGCTACGATTAACGACGAGTAACGTAGTTACGCATTAAAAGGGTCTAATTGCGATTATTTATTGGGTAAAATGTGATGTGTGAGCACCTCATACCCTCAGGTTTCCTTACGATGTTTTCCTTCACGGTTAGCGAGTGGTACTGCTATAACTTCACAAATGTACATAACTTAGAAAAAAATAGTAGATTGTTAACCGAGGGCTGAAAGGCACCCATTCCTGACGAGATGTTTTGACGCTCGAACGAAGTGAGAGCGCCAATAGTTCGAGGCAGAAATGGGTGCTATCACCCGAGTAAAACACTCTACTTTTCATTACGAATACGAGGAAAGTAAACACAAGCCAGTTAAAATAAAAAAATATAAAACTTAAGGAAATCACGCCGAAACAGACGGATGGTCTAGCTCGCGGCGAGATGTTATTTCCACTATTTAGACTTGCAAAAGTTAACACATCTTTTATGGGGCACTGTATAAGGTTCTACAACAAAATTCCTCAAGATATATTAGAGTTACCTCCAACGCGATTTAAAAAATGTGTTAAGCACATTCTGTGCAAAAAGGCTTACTATAACATCAAGGATTATTTAGAAGACAAAGATGTTTGGCATTAAACAGTAGATTAATATTATTTAAAGGACGATTGTGACTAGTGTTCAACACATTCATGACTAATATTTTAAGTTGAAAACTATGTTAATTAAGTTAAAACGTGTTTTGAAAAGAATAAATGTGGAGTTTCTTTGTTAGCTTCTTCTCCACATAATCCATTAATTGTGAAACTAACAACTTTGACGTTCATTAAGTAAACATTCTGTTTTTACAATGAATAAAAATATTTGAATTGAATTGAATTGAATTGAATAGCTCGCGCGCCAACTTGTGCTAGCCGTACATCACAATTCGCAAGATGGCGCGCGACCGCGAAAGACGGCCATTTTGAATTTGCGTATTTGGTGGTTTTATCTGTGTCTTAAACAATATTTTAATTTATTTCGCAAATCACATCTCGCCTTGAAAGTGACTAATAAAGACATAAAATACATTATATTAATTATAAACATCAAAAAGAATTTAAATGTCAACAAAACTAATAAATGAAGAATTAATCGTTTTATGGCTGTATAGGTTACTACCATTGCGTTGTTCAATATAAACTACGATTCATATATTTTTTTTAATACTTTTCTGCTTTAGAGCAGGCATGTACCACTTTCAGCACGGTGCCTGGATGAACAATGACCCCCTTTCAGAGTATAAGTAATGAAAACTAATTGGTACATGCCGGGATTCGAAACCACACCTCAGCGCTAGAAATTGCCAATCCGCCTTGGGCACGCGTGGTGATTGAGGTCATACTCTCTCTGAGAGAAGGACTGTGCCCAGCAGTGGGACGTATATTGGCCAAATAAAAAAAAATGTTATGTGGTAATGTGACGTAATGTGTGTGTGTGTGTGTGTGTGTGTATGTGTGTGCGTGTGCGTGCGCGTGCGCGTGTGCGTGTGCCTGTGAGTGTGCGTGTGCGTGTTCGTGTGCGTGTGCGTGTGCGTGTGCGTGTGCGTGTGCGTGTGCGTGTGCGTGTGCGTATGCGTGTGCGTGTGCGTGTGCGTATGCGTGTGCGTGTGCCTGTGCGTGTTTTATGTAAATCTAAATATAAGCATCGCGAGTCATTAAAAAGATGAGTAACATTTTGTTTCATTCTGTGACGCAATCATCATCATCAGCCATTTGACGCTCACTGCAGGACAAAGGCCTCCCTCATGGTTTTCCAAGCTTCCCGGTCTTGTGCCGCCCGCATCCAGCGACTCCCGACCACCGTAACCTTTTATAAAATCCTTTTATAAAACCAAAACAACCTTTTATAAAATTATTCTATAACATTTTAATTATCTTTTCAACACACCTGCTCGTAAAGTAGGTCTTATTACAGCGTATTTACACTGATAATGCAGAATATTACCCATGCCGTGCCTTTTACATTACATTATCGCACTAGTGCCTTTTCATTACATATCTTTTTAAATATTAGCAAGAAGCATTACTGTTTCGAAAACAGCTAAGTAGTTATTTGCGTAAATATAAAATTAAATTTAAAATGTGATAAATAATTAAAGAATTTCATGAAACTGCTTATTAGCTTGTTGGTATTTATATTTTGACGGTGTATTTTTACCTATAAATACCCAATTTCAAAATTTATAAATATGTGGCTGATTAGCTACTTTGCCGGTGCCCTTATCTCAGACTTGCGCGCGCATGTAGCGCTGAGCGCGCGAAAAAATAAAATTACGGCCGCCATCTTTTAAATGGGTTTCTGTTTGTTAAGTTTATTCACAGTATTGCATTTCGTTAGTGTTGTTTTTTTATTTACTTTTCCTCGCAAGTGTGTTGAAAAACGTCGTATGAAACACGTGAGCATTGGTCATTACACTTCTCGTCTCCATCTCCACTAAAAACCGACTCGAGTGTAATGACCAACATACCACACTTGTATCATAATGTACTATTACATATCTCTTGCTCTGTAAGTAGTCACTTACTTCCCTGAATGCCGGGGTGTATGGATATCATTACAGCATAGGTTTTGGAATTTGAAAAAAGAACTGTCATACTCATACTGCAAGAAGAATATTTTTTAAAAGTTAATATTTTTATTCTCGGTATCGATTATTTACTCGAATCGGAATCGAGACAATTTAATATTAGAATTTATGAAGATTTTATTTTAAATATCGAACTAGTTGTTTCGCAAGTCACATCGTATGTTAATTGAAATCGATTTAAAAATCAAATTGGCCAGCACGATTTGACGCGCTTGCGTGCCATAAAATCGTGAAGAGTAAAAAAGTCAGTCTACTAGCTAGGCGCGAATTTTTTTTCGTGTTTTGGAGTACTTTCTCAAAAGTCCTGCTTTCTTGTTTTTTTACTTACCTCACAATCGATATGTAAAGCAGAGTGTTTACCTCGGGTGTAAGCATCAATTGCATACTCGGGCTAATTAGCGCCCTCGCTGCGCTCGAGCGCCAAAAACCTCGTATGCGATTGATGTCATACAGCCCTTGGTTAACAATCTACTATTATCTACTCTGATACTATGATACAAATATTATAAAACTGAAAACAAAACTCTTATGACAAACATTACGCATAGGCCAAAAATAAAAATTAAAAAGTTTTATTCTTGTATGGACACCTGTATCATAATATAACTTTTCAACACACTTGCTCATAAAATGACTCTTATTGCACTGAATTAAGGCACATAATGTGGCTTATTATCAAAGCGTGCGTTTTGCATTACCATTATAACCAAGTGCGATAATGTTATAAAACCTTTTTGTTCAACCTCGGAGAAGGTTTGATATCATTTTGATGTATAAAAAAAATGTTTAGAGTTATTTCGTTCAGTGGTACAAATCAGTATCTACCCTGATAAATTCAAGCATTTCCGTACAATAAAATTAGATTTTTAGCATTTTTAAGCAAACTCTTTACAATAATTAATGTAAACCTAATAATTAACATAAAATTTATGAATAGGTTAGCAACCTCATTATATCTAGATGGCCATGCATTGCAGCCATCTTTGATGGATGCGCGCACACAAGAATACTGTTTTGAATTTTACCGCCATACATAACACGAATCACGCACGAAAAATATTGTTTTGATATAACACTCACTTTTCTTATTCACAAGTGTGTTGAAAAACATCGTATGATACTCGTGAGATTTGGCCATTGCAGCACTCGGTTCCATAAAGCCCTCGCCTGCCGGCTCGGGCTTAGAAACCACCTTGACTGCAATGGCCAGCTTATCACACATATATCATAATGTACTATTTTAATCATAACGATACACCTATACATACAACCTCCAGCTGGACCAAGAAGGTTGAACCTCTACTTTCAAAAAAAAGGTTTCAATAAACGAGTCCGCGGCGACGCAACACGCATGCGCAATCGATGTTTGCGCCTTGGCGCCAACATTTTACATTTAAAAAAACTTTTCCAATATTAAAACAAAGTTTGGTTCTGTTTGTAAAATAAATTAGTTAACAGTATTGAAAATAACAGAAACGAGGTCAACATTAACATACCCTCTCCGAGTACCTCCAATAACGCTTCCTGTCCGGTTCAAATTCAATTTCATAATTGTAATATTCAGAACATCGACCATTATTATAAGTAAAAATAAATTTGTTGATATTCAGCGTTTTATTTGCAATATTATTTTATGTATTATAGTATGAGAGTAGATAAAGTAGTGTATGACATTGTACATAACTTGGTCTTAAAACACTCGTGTGATACTATAAAAAAAACTCGCCTACGGCTCGTTTTTTTAAAACACACTCGTGTTTTAAGAACCCTTATTCATCATCAACCCATTATGTCCCCACCGAGGGGCACAGGTCTCTTCCCTGAGGAAGGTATAGGCCATACTCCACCACGGGGGCCAAGTCCGGATTGGTGGAGGCTTGTAGACTAGCGTCTACTGTCAGAAGTTGTCAAGCCGCCCTAAGGCCTCTGACTTGGCTTAACGACTGCCATCTATCGACGGCAGCCGGCACCAACAGCTTAACGTGCCTTGCGAAGCACGGAACCGCTCGGAAAAATGCCACTAGCGTTAGGCATAGACGGCGACCCATCCATGCACTGAACGCGCCCTGTGTTGCTTAACCTTCGTGATCGTTTAAGATCACTCAGGCAGCCGGGGCTACGAGCGATTCTTACCGCTCCAAACCTTATTATGCAACAGTATCATAAACTACTATTATTTCATTGATGGACAGCTGCCATGAAACAATGAAGTGAACATACTTACACGTTTTCTCACAAAAAATAAGCACGCTATTATTTGATATTTTAATTACCTACTTGTTGTTATAAGAACAGTAATTTAACGACAATTTCACTTATGTGCTTTAGCCCGCCGACCCTAACATTCTTGGTGATGTTACACCGCGTTAAACAGAAAAACTTAAATAATATTACTTAATCATAATATTCTTATGTTCGCTGTTTCGCTGTGGTCGCTGTTTGGGACTTCTGGCATCCACCGCGCTTGCACGTCCGAAAATGTTTAAACATTAATGATTGTAAAATATTTGGACTTTGGCGGTGCTAGAAAATTAAAATTAGTTGTTGATAGAAAAAGATGGCGTCAGATGTTCATAAAGTTTCTGAGAATTTTTTAGTATCAAAAACTAAGGCCGCCTTACAACGCTGGTTACCTTTTATTTAATTAGGCATTTAAATAAAATTTAATACGAAAATTTTAAGTAAAATGCTACTAAAGTCACATTTACATACGCGTAATATCACTTATAAAATTCTTTAAAAACTTAATTATATTTTGTCGGAACTTAAGAGTCCTACCATGTAGTGGTGAGGTTCATTCATCAAAATTTTTAGACTGGAGCCGTTTATGACTGTGAATTTGTCGGAAGCAAATATTTCTAGTCTATTTATTTATAGCTTTAAAATTATGACAGCGCGGCCGAGTCTCATGATTATAATTCACAGTTTATTATGACAATTTTATGTACATTGCGTAGCAGAGTCTTCCTATTTCTTAATCTGTTGGTTAATCGACTTTGCAATGTGCATCGAGTTGTCATAGTGAACCATGAATTGAGTTCTATGAAACAGGCTTCAGCAGATAGGTTCCGTACATGTTCCATTTCAATAACAATTAATAAGGCCGCGTTGTCGGAATATTCATTCAACGACACTACAAAATAATGAGCTTTCCATCGAATATGCTTATTGTACTACCCTGAATGCATAATGAGAACATTTTAATATCGCCTACGTGGATCGCATTGTTATCGGCAACAGTATTTAATACAAATAAAATGTCTATGCTGCCTGCCTTAATTTATGAAGAAATAAAATAGAGTAATCGTATTGTTACGAATATATTTATTTTAGAATAGCTCCACATAAATGTACTTGAATAGAATGAAAGACTCCTTAGATCTTGTTTATAGATAGATAGAGAACACTTTATTGCAAAACATGATTCCTTAAAAAATCTCCTCAGAGGAGGTTCAAATATTTGTGGTACAGAGAAAGATGTTACTACAGATTATTTAAACTGCCTCTGAGGAGTATTTTAGCGGAATCGTGTTTTTATAAATAACACCGTTAGCCTATTTTAGTAAATAAACCTAGGCAAAAAAGAGGTGCAATTAAATTAAATTTATATAACACCTGCTCGTCAATGGCATATTATGTGTCATGCAAACTCAACTTAAAGCAAGTCATTTGTGTCCTATGGTCTAGCCGGGTCATTATAAATGTACTGAATTTCATAATCCCCTAGGCAATTATGATTTTTTACAGATTATTTAAACTGCCTCTGAGGAGTATTTTAGCGGAATCGTGTTTTTATAAATAACACCGTTAGCCTATTTTAGTAAATAAACCTAGGCAAAAAAGAGGTGCAATTAAATTAAATTTATATAACACCTGCTCGTCAATGGCATATTATGTGTCATGCAAAGTCAACTTAAAGCAAGTCATTTGTGTCCTATGGTCTAGCCGGGTCATTATAAATGTACTGAATTTCATAATCCCCTAGGCAATTATGACATTTGAATTTGGAATGCAATCAACATTGAATATACGAGCTCCTTGCAATCCATGACCAAACGTCAAAATTAGAATATAAACTTTTCATAGAGCCCTACACCAAGAAGAATTTATTCAAAATTAGAATGAAAACTTTTCATAGAGCCCTAAATCAAGGAGAATGTATTCAAAATTAGAATGAAACTTTTATAGAAACCTGCATGAAGAAGAATTTGCCACTACAAAAAAAAAACAAATAGAACGAAAAGGCGCAGCCTCAAGCACCACTTTCACCAACATTTACGATCCAAACTAATCCGCAGACGCAAGTTCCTGAAGCTTCAGACATTTCCCAAAATATAAACTCTAATTCGACTTCGATAAACGTACCAAACAATAATATAACTTTGTCTTTTCACAATTGGTCCAACGTCTCTAACATTAACTTTTACTTTTAATTTTCTATATTTGTCTTCTTTCATTATTGTAAAATTAATAAAGTAAGTACTTTCTTTTTAATTGTATTATATTTTATTGCCTCGCAGTGTTTATATAAAGTAGAGTATGCATTTTGGGGATAAAGCAGTGTATTTGTCTCTGGCGTTTTTGAACCCCTCGGCCTCGGGATTCTAGCTTTAACTCCCTCGCTTCGCTCGGGAGTTAACCCTAGGATCCCTCGTCCTTGGGGTTCAAAATATCGCCCGAGACATAATACACTGCTTTATCCCCTTAATGCATAATCTACTATTAAGTATTTACAAGCGCACATGCGTCATGTGTCAAATCCAGTGCATGACAATGTGGCAGTCAACTCGATCTCCAATCATACTCAGGAACTGTTACTGCGGCCCCGCACTCTATGCAGTATTGAAGCTTGCACAAATTTTTAAAATCAAAGAACATCCTTTTATATAACCTGTTATTTTTAGGCTTACTCTGTAACTTACTTAATAAGAAGCAAATAAATTAATAAAGTATTATTATTATTATAGTTTCAAATTCGATTTATCAGGATTACATTTTGAATATGGGATAGGTATTCATAAAAAGCTGTCTTAGTAACATGGCATTGTAAAGTTTAATTTAAATAACGCAAAGCCTGAATATCGTTTCGTCAGTATCGATTAATTAAACCACTTCCAATAACGGGTCTGCTAGCAATGGTTTAATAAAACGTTAAGCGAATGGAATGTGTATTATAAGACACTATAAATAAATACATTAGTAGTGCATGCACGAAATGTTGATGAAGCGAAAGAGATCTGCCAGGATCGTGGCAAGTGGCATACCTTGGTCTCTGCCTATCCCTCCGGGGTATAAATGGATGTATACAAACAAAATACAATTTGAAACTTTTGCTTATTGAATTATGTAAACTGAGGAAACGATTTTCAAGTGTTATTTTGTTTCAGTCATACGTTGACAATTATAAGCCAAACAAAATTAATTAAAACCAAACTTGATGGATACACAATTATGTCGTGAACAACTATTTGTTGTCATTTATTGGAAAAGCGTTGGTTCTCCTTATAAAGACTAATGGGTCTAGATAAAAAACTATTATTCTCAATGAAAACGTTACCCAGACAATAGATTTTTATCACAAAAGACTGTCAATGTTTCTCGGTAATTTTTGAACATTGCCTTATGTGAGTAACGTAAGTCAACATTGTTTATTTACTTAATGACTAAAAGCACTTTCTTGATTACAACCACTGTTCGTTTATCATCTACGATGAACGACAGGTAATGACAAAATTGGTACAAATTGCGCGGGTAAACGTCCTGCCCCACGCGAGAAATAGACAAAAACTTTCACCATTCCTTTCAGCGGACGAGAGCGGGATAACGCGAGCCTTGGTACATTGTCGGGAATATTATGTCATGTAATTAAAAATCTATTTATTTTTTCTTTGTAATAATATTTGTTTAGAACCTTTTCTAAACATACAAAACGAATCTGTGTAGATTTCGTCTGTGAATTTTTTTTATCTGCCTGACATGTTTTCTGTTTTAAATAAAATAAAACGCTGTATATTTTTATCACGCATTTTATTGTACATGCGTAAGTGGTCCTTCGAGCCGGATTATGGCAAAACCCAACATGAAGGGTTTTGCCATAATCGCCACGCTTGGCAGGCGGGTTGGCGATCGCAGTATGCGGTTGAAATCTCAGGAAGGCGCTGCAAAACCCTTCAATAATTTTATTGTAAAATGTCATAAATATTGCATAGACCATTTAATTGAGTTCAATAAAGAGGCTGCATATTCTAAGCTATTTACATCAAAATAGTCGAGTCATTTCGAAGTGGATTAGAGTAGAAAAGTCAGTGGAATCAAATCCACTGGACGATTAGAGTGGAACAAAAAGTGCAAACAAATCCTGTAATGGATTTGCGCAGTGGATTAGAGTGGAAGAGAGCTTCATGGTTAGGAAAACCATGAAGGAGACCTGTGTCCTGCAGTAGGCGTCGAGTGGCTAATGATGATGATGATGAATATTTACATTCGTAATGTTGAGTATAAGTGCCTTTTTAGCCTACTGCGGTGGAGCCCAAAAGGAGGTTAATGTGTTTGGCTCGTATGTATGTAAGTATGTCCGATTCTATGATCCCCTTAAGTACTTAATCAATGGTCAGATTTTGACAAATGAGATCTCAGTCGATTCGTTGTATTTGTGCGAGGCTATATGAAATCAGCATAAATCTAAGAAACCTATAAAAAATCACTAAAAAGATAAAAATGAAAAACTGGTGTAAAAATAGCCAACAACCGGACTGCTGAGCATTAACTACTAAGCAGACGGGACACAAATTCAATATGAGGTACCTGGGTTTGTCCCGCCGCCTGCTTAATAGTTACGTGCTCAGTAGTCGGGTTTTGGTTATGTTATATTTCAGTTTTTTTTATGGTCTCAGAATTAACTAACTAGTAAAACACTCTGCTTATATGCGCTCCACTGCAGAGCATTATGCCTTCTTGAGAGTTACATTTTTGTTGCAAAGTCGTATTTAACATAATTGATTAGAGTGAACATATGCAAAAGTTGATGTGCTGTCGACTGTACGCTAACAATCCGTTAATATACTGTTAGCAGCTGTCAGTTGGCCAAAGTGAAAAAAAATCAAATGAAAACTGTCAACAGTAAATTAACATATCGCCAGCGTGAGAGAAAAAGGTCGTAAATGTCTGATTATTCTGTTCCAACCCAAATATTACACCAAACTACCTGCTATGTTTGGCCTTTGCATTTAAGTGTAGAGAGCGTATAAGGGACGTTCCGCTGGGCGTCGGCTGGTTGGACGAACCAAGTGTCGCTGGAAACACTTACTGAACAAGGACCTGCGCGATTTTCAGTTCGCTTATCGCTTTTGAGTCCTTACTTGCCTTTATCGAGGCGTACATCTCCCCGATATAGGCATCCTACTCTTATCCAGTACATGGGCGAAGGATGGAACGAATAATTCAAAAATTCAAGAATACTTTATTGCGCAAAAGAGGTGTTTGTACAAAGGTGAGCTTAATACTGGTAAGTATTTTCTTCCAGCTAACCTTGGGTTATGTGGATAGTGCAAGGGGTAGTGCCAAGAAAGATTTATTGCAAGAACAAAGATAAAAAAAATAATGTATGGATATAAAGTTTTTCTCGAGGCGGGCATGCTAAGCAAACTGGTGGACGATGAGGGATAGACAGGAAAGATGTCTTTTGGTTGCAGAGGCCAAGATCAAAATTGTGGCTCGCTGCGCCATCGAGACAAAATTAGTTAGGCTTGAGATTTCTGCACTCGCTCAGTGCACTATTTGGGTCATCGCATATACCTAAAGTATGAATTATTCAAGTGTAGAATGAGTGAAACGGTACGTAACGCAGCCAAAGACCTGGGTCTTCGGCTCGTGTTTTAATAACACATTAGATAGAGCAATGCGTTTTCAATGTGCAACACATTGTTTTTATTTTCTTTCTCTCAGCAGCGAAAACGTTTTGCACAGGTAAAACGGATTAGTGTCCTGTTGTTAAACAGAAAAGGGTACCATTATAATAACAATAAAATTGAAAAAATAATGAAATAATACAATGCACTGCGTTTTACTATCAATAGTATCAATTTAAAATATGTCTAATCAGAGGCCTAATAAAGATAGTATTTAGAACAATAAGTACCAATCTTACTTCAGCGTGTCCTATGACATGTGATAGCGCTGAGGATAAAAGGGTGACATAAATGTCACCCAACGTATTCGTATCGAAATACATACAATTGAAAGTCAAGTCAACACAACCCATAAAAGCAAAAAAATATGTGAAGTGTTATTACTATATCCCAATTTCACAGGTGCAAGTGTAAAGGGAGGACGTTGAAACGAAATTGATTGTAGTACCCCCCTTACGTATTTTGCTGAGAAGTTAGCATTTTGGTGTTCATAGTACTTTCGCATCGTAGCTAGCTGGCCCCTATTTCATAAAACTACAATTCTTGCTTTACTATGATAGTTCTTTGTCGCAAAGTCGAATAACTTTACCTGTTTAATTGGTAATTTGTATTAACAAGGAAAACTTGGCTACGCAGTCATATTAACCTATTAATTCCATTGTCAGCGGACTAAAGAACATATTAAGTTAAATTGACATTAAATTATTGTTCTATCCTACATAACACTAATTAAAATAGCAGTTCCCTAAATTGCCGTAAAAACACATGTATGTACATGTCACTATTTTATGACAGGAGCTCTCCATTAATGTGACAAAGGTAGTAAAAAAGTTATAAAGTAAATTTATAATTTTAATTTTTGTGCAATTTCCTTTTTCATGCACAATAAAGTGTTCTCTACCTATCGACAATAAGTTTTTTCACGTCTTAAAAAAATTGTGGGTTTGGACTTATATGTTTTATTGTCCGTTGACCCTATAATTCTAGTTTGTGAAACGCGAACCAGGTAAGCCATATGTGAGCACTTGTTGACTCCTTAGACAGTGGGCCTGCTGTTTTGGTCTTTAGTGACTTATTAGACACGAGTGACCAAAAACGCAGTCCCTTTGTTAATTTGTACGATACATCACAAACATATCGGAGTATAAGTTATACCGCAAAAAGAAAGTAAAAGCCCACCCTTAGGAAAGAATCCTATAGCACAGCCATACAAACGGTTTTCCATTTCGATATGGAAATTATTTGGGTGCGTGCGCGCGACACTCATGCCCGTTCTCCTCGCCCGCATTTCAGTGGTAATAACAGTTTTTTTTCTAACTACTACGATAGCATAAATTATACAGGGTGTTCGGCAGACTGGGCTTCGCCGCATGATAATGTTGGATTGAAAATATTTTGCCCAATTTTTTATTTTTTTTAATCTAGAACTTTTGTTACAAGGTGACGATGACAGTTCCATCGTACCCGTTATGAAATGATATCCTAATTAACTACGTACATAACAAAAACAACTTAAAAACCTATTTAGAGGCTAAAAATTCCACCCATGCAGGTTAGGCATGGGTGGAATTTTTAGCTTCTAAATAGGTTTTAAAATTGTCCTCAGCACGGCTTAGTGCAACAAAAAAGAACATAAAAACAGCTTAACTTTAGATTAGGAACATTAGATCACAAACAAACACAAATTTACTCTCTTAGCCTAAAATAGAATAATAATTTGGCTGAGTCAGACAAAGGCTCAGCCAATATACTCTGAACAAGTCCCACGTGTAGCCTATTAAGACAGAACTTATCGACCAGTACTTGCCTTTTCTCTCCGTTCCGAACACATTTCATCATCATTCTTCAGTACCACACATATCACAATTTGGCGAAGTAGCTTTTCTCATCATGTATGCGACTTCTTGTGACTGAATAATGATGATGATGATGATGACAATGCGAATTTATGCAATGGAATATGTCCGGAACGGAGTCTTAGTGCCATTACAATTTGTTGTCTTTGCAGTTTACTAGATATTTTGCCCAATGTTTTAATACGTTATTTATTTTATTTTTAGCATAGCCACAAATCACTTCTATAAGGTTAGTTTAAAACCCTTAAGCAATTTTATAAATTTGATAGAATCAACGTTCGCGAGGAGATTTCCTCTCCATGCCTGACCTAAATAAACTCAAACAAAATTTAAATTAAGGCAAAGGAAGGACTTACCTGACCGTTCTTTTCTTCAGGGTCGTCAGTAGGCAACTGATTAAAAACCTGGGAGACTTTTAAGTCTCGGGCGGACTATTAGCACAGGAGAGCCAGTTGATGCCTTTTAATTCAAGTTTATTCAACTTCTTTAAGTAGGCAAAAGTAAGTTTTCCTTCTTATTTCCATTCGGCACCTTTATTATCACAGCAGTTTTCTGCTGCGATGTTTCATTCCCCGGTTATTTCCTTTACGTTTTATTTCAATAAAATTAAAAGTACAAAAATCTTTTAACTTCTTTAAGGTGGGACGATTCTCATACAAATGATTTCTTCCAAATTTGTTAAAACAATTACATAATTACACACTGAAATTATATCTGTCTGCATAAATTAAGATTTTTATCTGCGCCATTTACATTTCCTTGAGAAAAAACAGTACCTAGTTTAATACTAAAATTAAATTGATATTGTTTGTATGGACTAAATTGTCGATCTCATTTAAGCATATAAACTACAATTTTTTTCAGGAACATATAAATTAGCGCAAATAAAAGTCTCAATTAATGCAGATATACATAACTTCAGTGTAAAATTGTGTAAATTTTTTTACAAAATTGGAAAAAATCATTTGTATGGGAATCGTCCCATTTACATTTCCTTGAGAAAAAACAGTACCTAGTTTAATACTAAAATTAAATTGATATTGTTTGTATGGACTAAATTGTCGATCTCATTTAAGCATATAAACTACAATTTTTTTCAGGAACATATAAATTAGCGCAAATAAAAGTCTCAATTAATGCAGATATACATAACTTCAGTGTAAAATTGTGTAAATTTTTTTACAAAATTGGAAAAAATCATTTGTATGGGAATCGTCCCACCTTAAGCCGCTTATGAAGGCATGTGTGGTATCCCTGTAAAATGTAAGCCGCAAAAGCAGAGAATATGTTGAACAATTTTATATTTTAAGGAAGGATCATACCATATTTGTTCGAACTCAATATTCATGATAAGTAGGTTTAAATTATTTGCTGTCCATACACTTTCAAATCGCACGTTAATGTTACTGCAGTAATTACGTCACTCTTCATGATGCTCGTGATTCCACTTAGGGTCTGGGGTTACTGGAAAACCAAGTTTAGTACTGTTTTTACAGATTATACATGCTGAGTCTATAACTTTTCTGTATATTTTTTGTTATAGTTACTTAATAACGTTTTATTCCAATTCAACAATGTTGTTTTCTCTTGATGTTTTATGTTATAAACAATACAATTTATAATCGGCAAAAGCCTCTAGTTAAGTATTTCGGAATACGAATTTTCGGAATTTTTTATCCCGGCTTTTGCCTAGTGAGATTTATTTTATTTTCTAATTTTTATCGCTTACGTTAGGATTCCGAAGAGGTTTAGTGCGCATAACTAGGCCTCAAAGTATGAAGTCAATACCATAATTATTTGACTCAATAAGTATCGTTGAAACTCAAAACTTTGGTATGATCTTGAATAACTGGCACAGCAAAAGTAAACAACAATTTGGTATCAACAGAAAGCATCAAACTAAGTTTCCCAAAGTTGACAAAAACAAACTAATTTCAATCCGGGTTAATCCGTATTCAACGTTGCGTTTCTGTCCATTCAAATAGCTACGAATAAATATGAATTTATAGAACATGAGTGAGGAGTAAAGTGGTACCAAATATTATTCAGAGAAGTTACAATATTTCTTAAAAGACAGAAGCAATAATAAATATATAACATGCATACTTTTAGCCTAGTTTTCAGAGCAAGATGAAACCTTGCAAGCGAACAATTAAACGAATAGGTATAAGTCAAGTGAAAAATTCGTTACACAACGACATTGTCATGAATAAACTCCACCTTTAATTGATTTTTCTATCCTCGGTATAAAAAAAAACAATGGCAAAATAATAATAGTTCTTCTCAATATTACTCTTCTACATTTTCTGTAAGTGTCTTGACTTTTCTACATATCTTTCGACACTGATACGTTACGATCATTCCAGGTGCTGTCCGTATGTCTGGCCGCAGCATTAATTTTTTCCTACTTTTGTAAGAATAGTAACCAATGCTTTATAATTGCAAATTGTTCATTGCATTCATGGGATCTTGTTAGATAGGTACTCGTACCAACTTATGTATCAGATTTGAGATGATTTGGGAAAAGATGCTTAGAGTGAAGTTTTTATTTTTCGCGCTTCCTTATATCCCTTACAAATTCGGCCCCAAGGCAGCGGCTAAAATTGTTCATCGACATTCAACAAACAGGCGTAAACGCTTTACGTTGAAATAAATTTCTGATTTCTTAACAATTTAGTAAACCAAGACTGACTAGTCTCACCACTTACTTAAATGTGGGTTAAGTAGCTTATAAAACTCTACGATTTAAATGGCCACTTAAACGACATTTAAGAAGTGAAGTTACTCTGTTTTATTTTCAGTCTCTTATTTCCAAGTTCATATCTTGGTACATACAGTGTGAAATTTCATTAGTATGTGCATTCTTCTTCTATGCCTTCGCAATCTAGGCACGGTTTGTTGTTACCAGTTCCTGTTTTCATCGGCCCCTAATTAGTTCATCGGATAATTTAGTTTGCGCGGAGCTCGTTATGCCGACGGAACTGGACAGGGTATGGCCATAAGAGATTTACTGCAGAAGGTCAACTGGTACACTTAGCAGCACTGTAATCTTTAGACACGTGCACATCACTCGGTAAAATAACAGATAAAAAGGGTTGTTGTGTTGTCAAATGTACTTTAAAAAATAAATGTACTTACTTATATGTCAATTTCGACGTTTCTTCTTCATTTATTATCAGGTGGCTGATTCCCGCCCATTGTCATTGAAAGCGTACACGCAAAATATTTGAAGGATTAGACATTTGTCGCATAAAATCAGTTTCATGTATATTCTCACAAAGTCCTATGCGCAAATCTATTACATATAATAAATCTGTTAATTTTATCTCTGTCTGACACATATTATGTCTGTTTCACTCTAATTCTTTGTGCGCGCATCACACAAAAACTACTGAACTACTCCGATTCCCGCGTAATGTATAGGCTATAAACATCACGCATAAGTCTACAGGAGGCGAGAAAAACACTATAAATGTCTTAATAAACTGGTTAATTGTATCAGACACTATTGAAAAACCAATACTCGATGACCTCTGAGCTGTCAGGGCCGAATTTCATAACACTGCAATTTGTAGTTTATTATGACAATTCGAGGTACATTGCGTAGCAGGTTTGTTTTATTAATCTGCGTATCAATCGGCTTTCCAATGTATATAAAACTTTCATAGTAAATATGAAGTTTAGTTTTATTAAGGTGGAACGTTTCCTATACATAAAAACATAATTATACACTGGTTAATTACAATTTTATTCAAGGAAATATGTATTGGCGCAAATAAAAATCTTAATTAATGCAGACAGACATAATTCCAGTGCATAATTATGTATTTTTTTAATAAATTTGTAAATTACTATTTGTATGGGAAACGTTCCACCTTAAGCAGGCCCCAGGTAGTAGCCGAGTCAGTCGGTTGCTATGGCAACCTCTCACTTGTGAGCGGGACGATATAGTTTCTTTTAAGTATATCTGTTAATTATCTTGATAACATGCGATACAAATAAATTTGTATCCGCTTTTAAAATTAGTATAAAACATATTTAATAAGATAACAGAACTGAATGTACTATGAAAGCAATTGTTTAGAATAAAATTATCAGAAGTAAAAAGTCTATGTAAGCAACATAAAAACGCTATAAAAAAACCGGCAATTCCGGCGCCACACGGAATATTGTCGTATACGAATTATTTACTAGTGAAGTGACAATCGGCTCCCTGGACAAATGTTACTTACTTAGAAAGCAATAACTAGTTACACGATAAAAGGAAATGCAAAGTAAAATGAGTCCTGTTTCGCTGATCTTAGTATTGAAATATAATTCAAATAATGTAAAATAAAAATAATGTTTTGAGCGTGCTTTCTAAGTTATCCTGGTTTCCGCCTTTTGCTTCGGGGTACTAGCACGAGTTTATTTAATATAATGTTTCTAAATAACAAGCATGCTTAAAAAGCTGCTCTCGGCGTTTAGATTAAGCAATTTTTATGTATTTTTACCTTTAAGGTAAGTAATGAGTCAACATTCTGAGATAAAACATTTGCTTTAATGCATTCGGAGCCAGTTATTTAATTAAACGATGAGACAAATACAAATTGGAAGCTTTACCTGCTGCCTCAGAGTAAATAGAAGTGTCTCTGAAATGGGGAAGGAAGTAATAGAAGAAAAAATGGCATGTCAACACATACTGCACCAACTTTTCTACCGACATAAAAAAAAAGGAGAAGGTTCTCATCATCATCATCATCATCAGCCTATGCTTGTCCACTGCTGGACATAGGCCTCTCCTATTGCACGCCACTGAGCACGGTCCTCGGCTACTCTCATCCAGCTCTTGCCAGCCGCCCTGCGGAGATCATCGCTCCACAGAGTCTTAGGACGTCCTACACTACGTTTACCGATCCGCGGTGTCCACTCAAGAACTCGTCTACTCCATCGGTTATCAGTTCTTCGGATGATATGGCCGGCCCAATGCCACTTCAGCATGCTAATTCGGTAGGCTATGTCGATGACTTTGGTTCTCTGTCGGATCACCTCGTTTCGAATTCGATCTTTCTGGGAGGTTCTCAACTCATCGAAATCTTTTTTTGGTTAATATAGAAAGAGCGTACCACGCACGCACAAAATAGATTAATCAGGGCGGAAAATGTTAATTAAACGGAACTAAACTTTTACCCACATTACAAAATCCATTGAAATTGTTGAAATCTTCTCTTAAACTAACACGGGAGAAATACGTAATGGGCTTCTAAAATAATTACACCAAAGCAGAAATATTGTGAACACTGAGTCAGACCCTCGACTATTCTTGATAGATTAGTGTACACGGGGGATGAAACCTCTGTCATGTGACAAATAGTACCAAAGGACCGCTGTATTAAAAATAATAGTAATAACTAAGTGGTACTTAACAAGTTTTCTTTATCTATGTATCTATAGCTTCCACAAAACATAATCACTTGTCCAGGGCCCTTATTATGAAGCTGCGACATTGTCGGAAGGGTTGTCAACGTCTCGCTTGAGCCTGACAATTCACTCGAATCCAGCGACAAATACGGTTCTTTTTTTTAATACTTTCCTTAGTTGAATAGTAATAGCTAGTCAAAAAGAGAACCGCATTTGTCGCTAGATTCGAGTGAATCGTCGGGCTCAAGCGCGACGTTTACGAACCTTCCGATAATGTCGCATTTTTCATAACAAGGGCCCTGGTGCCCGAAGTAGGGTACTCTGTGCTATGGTAATCAGGCAAGGACAACACAAACAGAAATATACCCAGACGGAAGCCATTTCAGCAAAACAAATGACACAAACCCCACAGTGAATCCGATGTGGCTTAGACCAGCATTCCGCAATTTTTGTATTTCGGAAATTTCATAGCTACACCACAATTTTTTTTTTCACCACAAATTAACAATTAATTAGGTAAGTATCTAATTAAAACACCCATTTAGTATATACTACAAAAGGAATTTAAGGGGCTAACTAGAAAACCAACTAGTAACCAACTAGCTGACTAGCTAACTAGTATCCAATGAAAAAAAAGTCTTTTAATATAATCAGTTTTTCTTAACAGCTACTTTTAGAAATTAGTACAAGATTGCAATTCCGTAAAAAACAACGAATAGTTTTTGCCAAAAACTTCCGTCGTTTTTCCATGGCGCACGCAACTGATAACCACGGTACACCAGTGTGCTGCGGCACACACTTTATGCAACACTGGTTCTTACGCTAGTCAGCTGTTTGGCTCGCTATTTCTTAAACCATACAAACATAAACTCACGCCTGTATCCCAGAGGGGTAGGCTGAGACCAGGGACTGCCACTTCCCACGATCCTGACAGATCATTTTCGCTTCCTGAACATTTATTAGTAGTTGCATGCACGCACGCTGGCTTCTGGTACTTTTTATCTTGCCCTTTGCGAATACATCCCCTATTTGGTTGTCCCTTATTGGCCCTTTCACCCGCACTCGCTCGATATATTTGTTTCATCAATATTTTTTCCTTCATCCTCTCCACATGTCCAAGCCAACGCAACATTCCTTTCTCAATTCTCTTGTCTTAAACTAGTTATATCTTAAAGATTTATTAACAAAAAACTAAAAAAAAACAAAGCGTGATCATTCCTGACCATTTTTGAAAGGGATTTAAAAAAAGTATGATAAACAAATAGTAGGTTTATAAGGACAATAGGACATTTAATGTCATGCCGATAAGAGCTTCTGTAACACCTATTCATTACAAGCCTCAGTCTTTTGAGGACTTTAGGTGTAATCCATCAATGAAACATGTCAACTGAATTACTTTCTAAATGATAGTCCAACCCTTAGGGAACAGATTATGATACGGTCATTTATCAAAATGCCTGGCTTTCGTTAATAATAAATTACTTAATATTAGGTATATTTTCATTCAAAATATAACATTATATTATTATTTTTTGCGTTAAAATACTGGATGCTATGGGATAATCAAATATTAAATAAAAAAATTGGGTTATTTTTAAAAATGACTTTATTTTCCCTTTACCCGGAAATAATTAGACTTTTAAAAATCTTATTTCCTATTAATTTATTTACAAGTGATAGTTACATTTACGGTTTAATTTTATTTTATACACAAGTCGAATCGTCATTTTGTTTATTTTAAATTCAGTTACACAGTTTATGAACGCTTAACTAGATTTGTTTTTACAACCTATATCACATTTTGATTTCATATCTAATATTTTTCACTGCGTGTTAAATACTGGTAGGTATTTATTATACAAACTCACACTTTTAGTAATCATAATTCAATATGCCACATAGTTGCTTTCAGTAAGTTATGTTCCTTCTTTACAATTACATCAGAGCTTATTAGTATTGTCAAGCATTCTAGTTGTTTACTTTAAATATTTTGGTAGATATGTTATCAGCAAATTAATTTTGAACACCTGACTTGTAACAGAATTATTTATTTAATTGTGTCTCAATTATAATTATTTATTTAGTTTATGTACAGTCCCTTTTTAGGAAACTTTCAAGAGACGCATCTAAATGAACATGTGCAGGAAGGTAGTGAGGGATAGGTACACAAACCGTTTCACACAACAACGAGTCTAACTGTACAACAGACGTCCATGACCAAAGTTACCAGGAGAACTCCGCCTGATTCAGTCTTTATTCTAATTTGCACGGTTAATACACCAACATGAGGTCTATTTGTGGGTCCAAAATTATTGCCGCGCATATTTACCGCTACACAGTTGTTTCCAAAAGGTCCGGAGATTGTCAACAGAAGCCGTCCTTGTGGTCTGTGTAGCCAAGATCGGGGAGAGGCCGCCTCGAACCGTTGCCTCGCGGGTTCTCTATCCGGACGCTGCGGCCCGCACGGCCCAGGCTAGCGTACCTCGCGTCAGCAATCTTTTCCCTCCCCTGCGTCACTTCATCGTAATACCGCGCATCATTGAGACCAGCGCAGTACTTCTGACTTAAGCTGTACTTGTCTATAGTGGCATACTTTTGTACAGTTGCATATTGCTGCGCGGCTGTCTCCTGTACCCCGTTTGTCTTGGCTCTGTCGAAGGGTCTCTCCTCTGGTGGGAGGGCACCGTCTAGCCTTGCCTTGAACTCCTTGACTTTCCGTTTGCTTCTTCTGCAGGCGCAGAGAATCACCGCTATAGCGCAGATCAGAAGTGCTGCTCCAGCCGCCGCAGCCAGGAACGGCGGCGGTAGGGATATCGTAAAGGAACAGTTTGAGTCTTCCTCATCATAGCCGGAAGGACAGTGCGCGCTGCCATCGCACCAGAGAGTCAGTGGGATGCAGGCGTTGAGCTCCGGACAGCTATAGAAAATACAAAAATATGTAAGGGTAAAGACTGAAATTTAATTTGGATAAAATTGATAGATAAACAGATTTTACCTGTATTGACAATCCAAGGCGAGTGACGCTGGTAGTGGCGTTGATTCAGGGTCGTGGTCGTAAACCCGTTTTTTCATCACCTCAATCCATTTGATCAGGTAATCCGCTTGCTCGTGCTGCAGGAAATCGATCACAAAGCTCCTTGCATGTGGCTTCAGAGACGATTCCAAATGTGGTTCCGATGAATCCCATTCGGGTGAGAATAACTCCACAGCATTAGAGCCATCGGGGCATATTTCCTTGGGTCTAAAAGTATCGCGAGCTTCGAAAATGTAAATTCTGTTAGGAGTGGGGCAAAAAGCGGAGTCCGATGTTACTTCATAACCTGGGATCTTCATGTACAAGTAGCGTCCTTGGACAGGTGTGACAGAATCACCTCCTGGTTCTATTAACCATGGCCTGTGGACACAAGCTACTTCTGCTCTTACGCTCTCTGATATAACGTGTCTATCACCAACTATCTCTGGAATTGAAGTCGTCTGTCTCTTGTCATAGAGTCGAATTTCCCCGCTACTGCCTCGAAGTTTCCTTTCACCCCAACCGGTAGAACATACTGTTTCGTCACCTGGCCCACTTGGTACAAATTTGTATTCTCCTTCAAAAGCAAAATCGTCGTAATCTTCAGTTATATTCATCATGGTCACGGTGAAGTTTATTTCTACTACTGGTGCTGTCAATGTATGAATAGTCAGAGGCTCAGATCGATTTGAACAAAGGCAATCTCTTTGTATAGGAACTCCATTCCAGGGGTATTCAGTGATGATGATTTGTGCCATGCCTTCACCACCGATGGTCCTTTTGGCCGGTCTATCGCATTTCCATCGTCTAGTGCGGGAATCTTTGTGGGTACTGCAGTGCTTATTACCAAAGTATGTGCTTGTGAAAGTAAGCTGGACTCTCTCGCCTTGCTTAGCTTCAAACCTTTGAGAAAGAAACAATATTTTAATAGAATATCGGAAAACGCAGCTTTTTCTATACTCAGGCAATTATAGTGTCTTACCTCAATATACAAGTTAAGTTCTCTGCGCCACCTCGCCCGTAGTAGAATATGGCTCGAGGTGCTTGGAAGCGCCCGGAGTATGTGTGAGCAGACCTGAAGACTCGATCATAAGCTGAATGCGACCCAGCCAAGGGTTGCCCTTGCTCGCTCACATCTACGAACTCATATCGTAGTAGAAATGAGACTGGATAGAGCGCCGATCCTTGACGTAGTTCCTACAGAAAAAGGAAATACATATTTGAAGTGAATTATACGCTCCAGAATCTACTACAGAATGCCTTTTCCCCACTGCGGAAGGAATTCAGCTTAACCATTTAGAGCAGACAGATTCCCAAGGTCGGTTTTGTCAAGACCGCGCGGGCTACGTGGCATAGTAAAACTTCAAATATTTAGTTAGGAACTAGCTACAGTCCTTCCCCCTGTTGAATTTAATATTGAATAATAAAGCAGTTCTCAACTTGTGACAACTTGCTTAAGACCGAGAATTTCTTGTATTAACTTTAGTGTCTTTCACAAATGGAACTCGCTTACAGCGTAACAATGGAGGAAACTGGAAGTTTTTGATGTTTGTTCAAAACATATGCAATTCACGTACTTAAGCTGCCGAGTATAATGTTACGCGCCACGATAAAACAATACTTTTACAGTCACCTGTATTAAGCCAACAAGGTTTCCAGAGAGCGAGCTTATCTCAACATATAAAAAAGTTGCGCCAATCACAATAATTTTTTTGGCAAGTTCCGGAATTAGTTCTGCTGCAGCCGTTACGTCGGGGTAATATCGCAACAGCACTAAAGCATTCCATCACGGCTTTAGAGCGGGAGTGGAGCTCGCAGCTCGCACGTGCCCCCTGCATTATTCAACCTGGCAAATGCAACGCTTTTCAGCGCTACTACGCTGCACTCGCTCGAGCGTATCTCGCTTTGCTTCAAATCTAGACCTGGTGGGGGCAGCGGAGCGCATAATATTTGTTGTAGCGCCAATTTGATTCACCAACTAATTTAAAAATTCGTTGTTCATTCTCGTAGTAATCAAGCGTTGCTTTTGTTCGCCATTAGTTAACAAACAATGGTTACACAGCAGCACACACGTGACTTATCTATTCCATTCGCGATGAATGTTTCACAGCGCAGAAAAATGCAAACCGCTCTAGTATTACTGGCAGACATGGCGATGGCGCGCTTGTGCAGTGTTCTCTATGCATTTTAAAGCGACCTGCTCTCGGCAAATGGGAATAGACGCATGTGTTTGCTATCGTAATTAGCAAGTGCTTCGCTTTGTGTGGCCACAATCTGTTGCTAATGTGTATGTCGGGTGAAAACGAGTCCAGGGAAAAAGATAATGGAGATCGGAGTTAATGATTAAACATTTTTCTGCACCTCGAGTTATTAATAATGGATAAGGAAAACTGTATTTTAAGTCACTTCATTTAAAGAGATTCCTAGGCCTTAAATCTGTTAATTTAAAAATGGTTAAATAGACGAACGGAATAGGTTATGCGCTAAAATAGATAGATAGAATATTCTTTATTATATGTAAAATTCACAAAATTAGCAGACCCGTGTTTATGATAATATAATTATATTCAATGCACCTGCGTCCCATCTTCCCAGAGGCTTAATTTTCGATCCCAATATTGTCTTTCTAATCCTAGAAAGGCTGAGAGGAGGGAGAATTAAGTGTTACCATACGTTTACTGTGGTCATATTTTTTCGCCCTCTTGTATCATTAAATATTCAATTTATTTATAAATATCATCATCAGTCATTCGACGCCCACTACAGGACATAGGCCTCTCTCATGGCTTTCATAACCATGAGGGGTTTTGCCATAATTGCCACGCTTGGCCGGCGGGTTGGCGATTGCAGTATGCGGTTGAAATCCCAGGAAGACGCTGCTGCCCGTCTCCTGGTAATTTATTTCCTTAGTCGCCTTCTACGACATCCACGGGAGGAAATGGAGTGACGCTATTCTTAATCCAGCACCACACGGTATAACTATACTTATATAAATATTTCATTTATTTTATAATACACCCTGTTATGAATAAGCAAATTTGTAACTTTTATTCTATTTATTTCTGTTTTTTATATATATTTAGCAATGAAATATTTTGTCATTCAAAATAAATTAGTACTATTATTATATTACATCATCATACTATTATTATTTGAGTCCGACCGAAAAATAAAAGAAAATAAAAATTAATTACCCTCCGGCCGCGATGGCAACTGAGTTTGGAAACCAGTTGCTAGGAAGTATTGGATATTCTTGTCACGCAACCAGAGAAATATTTTTTTCGCGATTCTTCAAGTCTCAAAAAACTTATGACAAGATAACATAAGATAAAAAAGTATTTATTACCTCATCAGAAAAAAAAATTATTAGATTTAATTTTATCTTTGAAATCTAAACATCTTCCAATATGGATGTAGACAATAATAACATTATTTACAAGAGAACTATAATATTGGTAAATGCTTCATACAATATACGGTGTTACAAGCATCGTGTGACGTCATATTTGGAGCCCAAAAAACTACACGACAATAGCCTTATTGAAAGTACGTTCATTAAAATTCTTAAATAAAAACTAGGAGCTAGAAACTGTAAAATTATCCCTGAAGGTTTACAGGATCTGATGTCCCTGGCCGCATTGGATAGAAGCGCCTGGTTGCATAATCTTGGTGACTCCTCGTGGCAGATTAACCTGAACAGGTTTACTCACCTGTAAGATAGTCAAGAAATCCCAGTAGCGATGTAGCTCTTTAACAGAACCTCGTAGTTGGATAACCTTGGCGACTCCTCGCGGCAGAATAACCTGAACAGATTTACTCACTTGTAAGATAGTCAAGAAATCCCAGTAGTGATGTAGCTCTTTAACAGAACCCCGTGGTTAGATAACCTTGGCGACTCCTCGCGGCAGAATAACCTGAACAGATTTACTCACCTGTAAGTTTGTCAAGAATGTCCAGTAGTGAGGTAGTTCTCTGACAGAAGCTTGTGGTTATATAACTTTGGCGACTCCTCGTGGAAAAATATCCTGAACGGACTTACTCACCTGTAAATAGTCAACGCAGGTAAAGTAGTGATGTAGCTCTCTGAGAGAAGCTCGTGGTTGCATAACCTTGGCAACTCCTCGTGACAGAATAACCTGGATAGATTTAATCACCTGTAAGATAGTCAGCGCAGGTCCAGTAGCGGTGTAGTTCTCTGACAGAAACGCATGGTGGCATAACCTTGGGGACTCCTCGTGGCAGAATAACCTGAAGAGATTTACTCACCTGTAAGATAGTCAGCGCAGGTCCAGTAGTGATGTAGCTCTCTGAAGGCGCACAGGGTCTAGTCGCTCGAGTAGCGTTGGACAGAAGTGCGTGGTCGCACAACCTTGGGGACTCCTCGCGACAGAATGACCCGAGCAGACTCCCACTATCCCCGTCTTTCTTCTCCAACTGTTGAGAAAACTTTGGGTTCAATATCACATAGCACGGTTAATTTAGGAAAGGGACCAAATAACTATTTGCCCCTTGCTCACATAATATAGGTAAGCAATGTTTTATGACCAAGAGCATTTTAAAACCTGTGCGCGCAATCAACGGCTCAGTATGGTTGACAGCAATGTTATATTGGGGAATGACAAACTAGACCTTGTAGAAGAAACTATGTTTCTAGGTATCACAATTGATGCAACGCTTCAATGTGTTCCTCTTATAGAAAAAATGCAAATAGGCTTACTTCTGCAGCATATGCAGTCAAAATAATCCGGGAGCTAACTGATGTCGCAACTGCTAGGCTGGATTATTTTAGTTACTTCCATAGTATTATGTCTTATGGTCGGGCAGTAGACAGAGATCATCTTTGTCTTGCAGAAGAGAGCAATCAGATTCATATATAAGCTAAGCAGTAGAGATTTGTTAAGTGATTTCTTTAAAGAAACTGACATCCTACCGGTTGCTAGTCAGTATATCTATGAAAATGTTCGGGAAAAATATTAGCCAATACTAGTAATAGTAAATACTAGAAATGAACATAAACTTTCATTCTCAAAATTTAGGCTGGCAAAGGTTAATACATCCTTTATGGGTCATTGTATTCGTTTCTATAATAAGATCCCTGAAGATATAATAAGCTTTCCAGAAACACAGTTAAAAAAATGTGTAAAGCACACTTTGTGCCAAAAGGGCTACCATAACATTAAAGATTATTTAGATGACAATGATGTCTGGAATTACAGCTAATTCAATACATGACTTCTAGGTTTTAGAATAATTAGGTATGTAAGCTCTGTTAATTAAGGGCTTTGAAAAGACTAAGTTTCGAGTTTTTTTTGTCCATTTTTTCTCCGAAATGACCTAGATTTTGAAATAGACACCTAGTTTAACTTTTAACGTTAATTAGGTCGCAGTATCTGTGCTACTTTGAACATAATGTTTTTTTTGAACGAATATAATGTGAAAATTAGTTTTTACAAATAACAAAACAAGACAACAGAGAACTATAGGAAAAAACGAGAACAGGACTGAAAAAAGGACACTTTCAAGTCATGAATTCTCTTGCGAACGCAGTATTACAGTGTATTATATTCCTTATTAGCTGATGTAGGGACGTAACCGGGTTAAGGGCTAAGCTGGATTACTGGGAGATGATAAGTTTATTAAGGTGTTAGGAGTTTGATACCGTTTGTTGCGAAACACAATTTCACAGGAAATGTGAAGTTGAAAGTTGAATTAAGTGGCTTACTACCATTTTGTTCGAGGCTGGTTAAACTGCTAATCGATAACGTGCTTAATTGAAATTTATTTTATCGCCACACAAATTTCATCAACAAAGGCGTCGCATAAGTGTAGCTTGACTGTTAGCTTGGGACTTTTGTAAGCGTGCATTTTATCATCAAAATTTATTGTGCGTGTTCCAACGACAAATCTCTCAATTTTCGAATTTATAACAGCGGGATGAGTAAAGTATAAAATTTTATACGAGAATGCGACGGATATCGTAAACGTGGCCGACCAAGGCGGATATGTTGGGACGATCTCACGATTTTTCTGCTGGGGTGGCAGGGAATGGCTGATGATAGAGAGGATTAAACAGCTAAAGGGGAGGCCTTTACCCAGCAGTGGGACACTAAGTCAGTCAATAAAAAAAAGTAATTTGAAGACGCCACTATTTAACATAAAAAACCTGATAATTAAGAGTAACTATATCCAGCAGTGGACTTCTTGTGGCTGAAAGATGATGATGATGATGATAAAAAAAGTTTCCAAATATTTCACAATTCATTGCCCTGTCCTGGCGGTTTTTGCATACGGATATACAGACGAACGGACAACACTGTGATCTTATAATGATTCTGTTTTAATCCTTTATCCCAAAAAAATACTTTGGAAGAAAAAACGGAACCCTTAAGGTTCTCTGTTGTCCTTCCTTCCGTTTGTCTTACCAGACCTTTTTTCTCAGGAATGGGTAATTTTATTAATCTATTTATCTATCAAGCTGCTGGGCCTGGGTAATTCCACGGCTACGCCAACCCTCCAAATCCTTTGCCAATCTTGTCCATGGCTTTTTACAGCAGTCACAAATTGATAATGGCCGAGGTTCAGCGAGTCCCTAACGCTGATTGGCAAATCGTTTTACCACGATGACATGGCTAAGAAGATCGCTGATGTTAGATAAACGATTGGTAGGCAGACTGGCGATTGAATGGGTCAAAATTTTCATACAATCAAACCTATTTGGCACTTCCCGTTCACCAAAGTTTCAATTAATATGCTTTTTGTAACTTTCATGGTAGAAATAGAAATATGTAAAAGAAACGAGATTAAAAATCACCTTAAAGATTCGTTTTCTTTTACAATTATGATAACAAACTTATCTTCGCTATTGTAATGTAATGTCACCATGATTTGTTCTGAGTCATAAGATTCTTTCAACGATTTTTTTTTTCGGGGTGAGAATTCCGTTTCTTTACAGGTATTGTGACAACTGCTGTATTCCACAAGTAATAGGGCTCAAAAGCCGACCTGCTACCGTTGAACAAGTTAAGTGGGCCGACAACCAAGCGATGGGAATTCCGAATGAACAGACCTAAATGAAACACTGCATTGCCGCATTCGCCTGGAGTGGGCAAAAGTGCTCAGACACATTAAAGAAAATTAATGTTTGGCTCTCGACATCAAGTGGGGAGGTAGTTGGCAAAGTGAAATGGCACGAAGGAGAGCGGTGGGAACTTCGCCCGAGCGTTTTTTAATCGCTGGAGTATTTGGTAATATACTGTTTATGGTAATATTTTTGCACATCGAATCTACAATGCGATGAACAGTCAACAGTAGATCGACTTGATTGCTCGACTTATGCATTTACATTGCTAAGTCACCCGTAACGTAACTGAGTTGAGAGCACGGACATTAATGCCGTTATCACAAACTTTAGGTGCGTGCAATTTATTCTGTTGTTTTGGGAAATGCATTGACCTACTATTATTAATATCGTAAGTCAATAGGTAGGTAAGTTGCTGTTATAAATATCGAGTAAAAACGGAAAAAAATCACGTTTGTTGTATGGGAGCCCCCCTTAAATATTTATTTTATTCTGTTTTTAGTATTTGTTCTTATACCGCCATCAGAAATACATCATCTGTGAAAATTTCGACTGTCTAACTATCACGGTTCGTGAGATACAGCGTGGTGACAGACGGACGGACTCGAAAAGACCCAATAAATGTGATAACTTTGTGTTGAATAAGCTCGTACAATTCTCATTGAAATATCTCATCTGCGAGGTATCCATCATCTACCTTCACTTCAACTTTAATAGGGCTGTCGATGGCACATCCACCTTAACATACGTGCATGCTACTTAACTGTTAGTACTATTGTTTAATGATTTGTGATGGTCATTCATGGATGTACATTTCACGTATCTAATTACGATCGTTTGTTAGGTAAACTTAATTTCCTGATTTCCACCGAATTAACTAATAATTCAACTCATACTGTAGTGTCACACAGATCACTATCGTAGAAACCACGTTTGAATCTACAAACCATAATTAAATAGTAATACAGGTGTTGTAGAAAGGTCCGAACTAACCTTATGAGGAGGTTAATTCATGGGAAAAAACTAAGCTAAAAAATACTGCTTTTGACTGGCGCTATTAGCTTATGCTTGAAACCAAATGCGTTGAATGGAATGGACATTTTTTAGTGTAGAACACAGATTTACTGAAAACTGCTGCTTTAGTAGAGTGCGTAAAGCGCGAACTTAATAAAACTATAAATCCTGATATTCCAAAAAATTAAAACCAAACGCAAAAGTTATTACCACCACACATAACTCTAATCTTATTCTTATAAGTCTGTATTCTTAAAGCCGCATACAATTTAGAGTTTTCTTCCTTCTAGTCTAAAGTTTGGCAACTCCATGTTAACCCTCTATGTTAAGTATACAATATAAATATAAAACTTTGTTTAGAAATTTATGTACAAATTTGTTTATTCGTCACGCGTCATTTAACGCATAGACAGCTTAACCGATTTGGTTCAAATTAGGCGCATGGCCTGGATAAAAATACATGATGATAACCTTTCACGCGAATAAAGTCACAGATAGCACTTCAATGAAACGTTTTCTATTTCTAGTTACCTTTCCGTCGAGGTCAGCGTCCGGCGCGGCTCCGTCCCATATAGTCAGCTGAGACGAACAGTCCTTCTGCTGATCGAACCCAGCGGGCTCGGTACCCGCCGAGTGGTATTTCACAAAGGACACCCACACTATCTCATTTGGACGACCCTGGAACATAAATCACGCTGCAAACTTGTACGGAAGAAGGGTTGACGAGAATTTAGTGCCTGTTTCAAAATTTCGTTCTTGGCCTGGATGAGGGCAAGCTATAATACAATTCGGCTGAAGTTTGAATAAGTTATAACTGCATTTATCTGTGCTCACTAAAACGGTTGTAGGGTATCGATTAGACGCTTGTCTCACTTTTCAGAGTTCCGCGATCGATCCAGGCATCTATGAATGACTTTGTTTTCTAAGTAGCCACTTGCCCACCCACAACACTATAACCACTCTGTAGAGGACACTTGAGTGTCATTGGTCGCCAATTAAACGTAATCAGCAAGCGTGCCCACCACGGATAGGCTATTTCAAGTGCTTGAGGTATGTGAATACAGCTGGGACGATGACTTTTAACTGCCGTATGGACATAGCCCATGACCCTTTCTTATTGTTTTTATTTTGGTTTCTTATATCTTATATTTATATTTTCCCAGTCCCTCGTCTCTGCCTATCCCTCTGTGGTACAGGCGTGCGTTTATATATGTATGTATGTAATGTATACAATGTCTAAGCGGCGATAAATTATTGTTTTTCGTTGTCAATACAAAAATTTACTATATTGACTCTTACATATTTTATACTATAAGTTTTTCAATTCGGTTTTTTCTCCTTAAATAAATAATAAAATAAAATAAAAATAAATACCTCAGACAAACAGGTTTTCTCGCGATGTTTTCTTTGCTCTTGGCCAGTGGTATTGTCATCATAAGCAGCCTATAGCGTCCCACTGAAGGGCTCAGGCTTTCTCTCAGAGAGAGAGTATAGGCTTAATCACCACGCGTGCCCACCGCGGATTGGCGATTTCAAGCACTGAGGTATGTGAATAGCTCAGACACTCAGGTTTACAGTTAGCGAGTGTTATTGCTACTATAACTTCACAAATGTACTTAACTTAGAAAAAAAATTCATTGGTAGATGCCCGCACTGGGAATCGAACCTGGGTCTCTCGCTTCCGAGTCCAATGTTCTAGCCACTAGGCTAGCAACGCTCTTTGTTATCAGTTATTACATATTTACAAATAAATACTAAAAACCTATTTAGAGGCTAAAAATCTGCCTGTACGTAATACAGAGAAGTTTGTAAAGAGGCTCTAAATAGGTTTTTAAAATGTTCCTGCATGGGTAGTGCAAAAAAATATATATAAATAAATACTAACTTGAAAATAGTAGACACACGATGTGTTTGGCGGCAGCGAGTGGCGCGGGTTCCGTAGCACGCCGCTTGTCTTGTCAGATGAGCGTAGCACGAAGCGACAGCGGCCGTCTGCACGGACGTACGAATGGGAGTCTTTGTCGACGTATAGCACCTGCAGAGTAGATGGGCCTGCTAGTTTATTTTGTTTATCACCAGCTGACCCCGCGAATTTCGTATTTGCCCCGGAATCAATAAATGTAAAAATCGTGAATTTTCCCCATGTTGCAACAGTTATTTTTTGGTTCAAAGATCAGAAAGATCAAGAAAAATGGTCTGGTCGTCTATTATAAAATTAAACTTGACTTATAAAACTAAATAGCGTTAATAACCCGACTTTATTTTATAGATAGCGATAGATTAACAAATAATCGTACCACTATTATAAATGGAAAAGTTTGCATTGATGGATGTTTCTCAATCACGCCAGAACAGTAGAACAGATTTAGATGAAATTTGGCACATAGATAGATATTATAGTCTGAAACTAAACAAAGGCTACTTTTTGTACTGGAAAAATAATCATAAAAGTCAGCAAAATAATACGGAAAAGAATAGTCATTAAAAATATATGATAATATTATCAGCAAAATATCTTTAGAACTTACTGGAAGCAGCCGAAACAATGTAAATACATGCTACAAAATTGGTTTATGTTTATTTAATAAACATAAACTTTTGTACTTAAGATTGAGGTAGGCAAAGGTTAATACATTTATGTATGGGCATATAATAGGCTATTTGACAGTGTAAAAAATATCATTATCCTCCTCAGTCCTGACCTTGAAAATAACAATTGAAAACCATTGTTATTTTCAAGGTCAGGACTGAGGAGGTTAATTATATTATTCGCGATATTATTTGTTTTAAAACCGATTTAAGGCATTAAAGCTAAAAAAAAAAACATTTACCCAAAAGAACAGCATAAAACTTGATAATTTTATGTACCTATCTGTAGCCATTTTATCGAAAACGGCCTGGAGTGGCCGAATCTATGATGACATCACAGGTCAGTAGAATCCCCAAAATTCTCAGATTTTTCAAGGAACCTATAGTATACACCTATTTTTACACCTATTTGCTTTTCCGCGCCCTAACATTTAAAAGTTCCCGCTCTGGGGGCACACACTAGATGGCGTTACAGTAAATTTTAGTACCCCTCTTATTTCTATGGAGTCGACGTTCTTCGTAGTAGGTAATATTGTTCTATGGAGTTGCAGTTTGTTTCCTTACTGACCAGTGACGTCACTGATTTCTGTGCGACGCCATATTCCCCAAGATAGCGTTTTGGCGGCTTATTTTAAAAGTGAATTTTAACTTGCTTGTTTTTAGAAGAAATACGCGAAAGAATTTAAAATTACCACTTTCTGAGCACTCATTGAACACCAACAAAAAATCTGAAATGGTTTTCAGAAACCTGTGAAACAGCCTATTATGATTCTTAAATAAGATACAGTAAGCATTCCCGAAATACGGTTCAAAAATGATGTAAAGCACACTTTGTGCAAATAGGCTAATCACATCAAATATTACATAGAGGACAAAGATGTCTGGAATTAAAGCTGTAACGATGCATGAGTACTATGTTTTAGAATAAGAATTTATTTAATCTGTGGGTTTTATTTGTCCACTTTCTAGAGTTATGCCGAGGTCTGCACGTCGCTATTAAACAGTTCAAATAAACGTAAAATATTAAGCATGGAGCGGCAAATGATTCCCAGAATATTCGTGATAAACGGCGGTAGTTAAAATCGTAACGGTACAAAAATGCCGCGCAGCGAAATGTTAAAATGTCGAAATTAAAATTTTACGAAACAGTAGCACGCGACTGCTTAGCATCGTCTGCCTGAATATCACAATGTTTAAACCAATAGAATAATAACAATGTTGAAACGAATAGAAAACCGTGTTCAACGTATGAAAAAACGGTAGATTAAAGGAGGAATAACCCACGATAAAATAAATAGTATAAGTCCGGGCTGTCACTTTCATGGTAACAGATCACGCGAAGCAAAACAGCCAATAATTAGGTTTCACAACCCATTGATGTGGCGGCTGTGTTTATGTTTTTGTATTTTAATGCCTAAGTCATTGCCAATAATATTAATTGCTCGGTGTCACGAACACGTGATTTTAATAAATCATTTTGCTTAGCTACAAACTTAACGTTGAATGTTTATTCATTAAGATCAATATGCTATTAGCTTGGTATTACTGTAAAGGACATTAGCCCTTGATAAAAATTTAGCAATCAATAAAAGGGGTTGATCAAAGAGCTGGGAACTACAGCAGGAATAGTTTTAGATAGCTAAGTTATTTTGGAACGCGGACTGTCATCTTCCAAACTGAGTGAATGTTATTAAAATTTGACACAAAATTGTGGACTTTAGAGCTCTTATTACGTTCACAGAATATAAAACAGTGATATGTTTTATAAGGTTATCTAAGGATTTCTTAACTATATTGACAAGAGCTAAAATCCTTTTCGTAGAATTCAATAGAACTATTTTTTTTTGCAAATTATGCACAAAAGCCTTTATAACTCCCTTGTTAGTCTAATGGTTGACTAGCTTTACTATAAAAACAGAGGCCCTAGGTTCGATTCCCACTGGAGGCAGCTGTAATTGATTGGTAAACATAACCTCAGTTTGTGTTTATTTCTATGTTTGTGATGTCCTTGCCTAGTTACCATAGCACAGAGTATTCTAGTTTGAGACCAGGACAGGCGATGCTGTGTAGAATTACGTAAATAATACTAGTATTATAGTAGCGCCTTCGTGAACTCAGCTTAAGTGTATTTATTCTTATATTTCTTTATTTCAATAATAACTAAAGATAATTATAGCACCACACATATTATACATAGCACTGTGTAATATAGGCAAAAATAATAATAAGTTAACAGTTTACCCAATAAATAATGCGATTAGACCCGTAAAATGTGTAACCAAATAATGGTATAAAGTTAAAGCTTTGGCTTACCTGCACTTCAAGCTCGAAACCCGGCAAGTAGCTCAACGGAACCGGGTGGAAGGGATTGTCATATGGTGAAGTATGGAACTCAAGAAGCATAATTGGACCTCGGCTGATGATATCCGGGACCGCATCACCACCACACAGACGTACAAGCACCGGAGAGTCCTTTGAGCCACCGTCCCAGACAGTCAAGTAATCTTGAACTACGTTGCACTGGTCCCAGATCCTAAAATCGAATGGGAACCTTAGCGGAGTCCGGATTCGCAACTGAATTGTAAAGTTGCAACAGCGGACTTACTTCAAAACACGCTGGCTCCTATCATATTTCACTATTTGGTCTTTGATATGTATTTTATGGCTGTTTGTTTGTCGCACCGCTAACAAGACGTGCTTGTCTGCTGGTATCTGTAAGAAACGGATTTTTTTTACTACTCTTTTACCAAGATTTCATATCTCAGTGATCATTAACATCTTATGGATTATTGCAAGAGGTATTCCGTTTTTCACTAATAGGTGATACCAATAGTATTCACGGAATGGATAGCTCATCTAACATTTTCGTACAATAAATCCATTGCTGTTCCATCTTGTGTTCAACTTTGAGTTTCAGACACATTTAGACACTGTAAACTCAGAGTCAAATAAAACGTCGAACAGCAATAGTTTTTGCAATTGATAATCCATTGCTTTTCGACGTTTTCTTCGACTTTGAGTTTCAGACCCAGAGCCCTAACACAAAACGGCTTTATTCCGAGCCACATCCAAAAAGTCACCGCGCACCTTGGTGTGCTCAATCCGGTAGTTACAAGTCGCGTTCCGCGGATAGACGCCGGGGAAGTTCGGCGACTGAATCCTGCAGGCTCTCAGGTCGCAGTCCGTAAGGGTGCGGTCGCAGTAGGTACCGGGGACCCGGCTCCCGCGCCAGGCACCGACCGTCGTGTTCCCATAACGGAGCCTCGCCTCGCTCCGCTGCAGGAACTTGTACGCCAACTTGAAGTCGAAGTTGTACCCGACGCCCTGCGGGAGAGAGGGTGTCACTTGGCGTCGCAATTGAGTTAGGACGCGGTGCGTGCGCGGTACAGTCATTGGCGAGGTGTATAATATCTTAATTTGATGATGGATTGGGTAATCTTCTTGTTCCGGCAACAATGGCTTTAAATTGTTTTGTAAATTTATTGTTGTGTCACGTATTCTATGTTCTCTTTTTATTAATAGGTAGTACTAGTAATGTGATGGAAATTAAAGCCATGCCTTCAGAATGGTGATATTACAGCTACATGAATTTTGTGAGTCTAAAGACTCAATAAATCACACACGGTGGCGTACTTTATTTTACTGAGTTAACACCATCCATTTTAATGAATTTTAAATGTTTCTGCTTAACTATTGAACTTCAAGCTCTTTTTTAGGGTAAGTAATGTAAGGGCATTTTTAGGGTTCCATACCACAAAAGGAAAAACAGGACCCTTATAGGATCACTTTGTTGTCCGTCCGTCTGTCTGTCAAGGCCCTTTATCTCGGGAACACGTAGACGTATCAAATAGAAACTAATATACTCAAGTTTATAGTCCCTTGAAGATGTGAAAAAATCAAAGTTCTAAGTAAACGTTATAAAAGTTACCGCAGATGCCGCAAAAAACGTATATTTTGAGACTCAAGGGAATCAATATTTATACGGAAGTAAAGTATAGGGAAACAAAGTATAGGAAAAAATCTGAAAACTATACATTTCTAATTAAATCACAAAAAAATAAGTCTTTATTTTGTTTAAGCTCCATCGTACAAACGGTAATACATACAGGTATCAAACAAGTGATTGTGGGACTTATTATATAACGACAAATAATAAAAAACGGCCAAGAGCGAGTACGGAACCCTCAGTGCGCGAGTCCGAGAGTAAGTGGGACTCGCACTTGGCTGGTTATTTTTCCAAAACAGTTCCTTACTTCACAGATCTTGAAAAAGTGCTGTTAGGTCAGATAACAAGTCAGGTACTGTTTTGGATCCTTTTTGGTGAAATCTCCAAAAAAAACTGAAAAATTTTTGGACCCCCAGTTTATGGGCACAATTTGTTTCAAATTACCTCTACTGTCACCTCTTTCATTTCACATCAGCCTATATAAGTTACTGCTAATGTAATTAGTGTATCTCATACTTCTTAGTTATTTTAGTTTTAAAAGCGATAATCTAGAACGGTGTGTCGCCGTTAAATGAAGGTCCTCGCAAAATAAACGAGGTATCAAATCTGGGGCTAAAGTAACGTCTGTAAGCGCAGGAAATGTTGCGTTAAAACCTTAATTTAGTCGTCGAAAAAAGCTAATTTGGCTCAAAGCTCCGTGTGTCAATTTACAAGCATCTGAGCCAATTTCGCAGATTCAGAATCCCGACATAATCCTGGATATCCTTGACGTTTGCTTTGAGCAGGTAACGAAATTTCCTTTATTGGATTACGGGCGTATACTGGAATGACATTAATTATTGTAATCGGGAGATAAGGTTCAAGGTAAACAAGAAGGGATTTGAAACTATATAACGATAATAAATAAATATATCTGTATATATTATTTGATCATTATTTTACATCATACAAAGACGTGGATAGTGCAAACTTTTTGAAATAGTGCTAGCAACTTACGACCTGTGCTAGGGGCCAGTGTGACGGAGTTCTGCGGTTTATTTTTAGTTCATTTAATACTGGCTGGCCCAGCGAATTTGCACCGCCTTAGAATCAATAAATTTCCATATGAAAATTAATTCTCCTCCTAATTTTTTTTTCGTGAATTTGTCGTACTGATATTCGGGGTGGAGAAAAATCAAAGATCACCAAATCAGTCCTACTGTTCTTGAGATATAAATTATGTAACTAACGCAACTTTCCTTTTCTTGCCTATATATAGATAAGACAGTCACAGGATAATATAAAGTAAAAATTATTCTACAATGAAAAATTTGTAGACATAATCTGAGTGTCTGAGGTGTTCACATAATAATATCTCAGCGCTTCAAATTGCCAATAGCGTGGTAATTAAAGCCATACTATCTCTCTGAGATTAGGCTTGTGGCCTGAAGTGGGTCATACATAGGCTACATAAAAAAAATTAAAAATATAATTTATCAAAGTTCTTAGTACCGTTCTGTTGTTATTTCGTACAAAGTATGATTAACCCTTTACTCTTATATTATACTCAGTCCTTATTGAGCACGACCTGCTTGTCTGCAATGAGACCCTTTTGAGGGTTCCGTAGTCAACAAGGAACCCTTATGGTTTCGCCATGTCCACCCGTCTGTCTGTCCGCGGCTTAGCACAGAGACCATAAGTACTAGAGAGCTGAAATTTATCATAGATATACATATTTATTACATTGACAATACGGTAGAATAAAATTTCAATTTTTTTTTAAGTTACACCTCCCCTACACCTAAATGAAGGGTGCATTTTCCCTCCTCTCTCCCGGCTAAACGGTTGATTGTAGAAACGTGAAAAAATTCAGGGCATTAGCACATACATTAAACTTAAAAGGAAAACTATCACGGCTAAGTAGGCTTTACAAGATAACGAATAATAGGCGGCCAACTTATAAAACGGAAAACTTCGTACAAAATCCATTGAAAATTACTTTGATGACGTTGTTAGTTCTGCAAAGCAAAATCAAAATTCGAAATCAAAATGGAAATGTTTTATTCAAAGTAGCACAGAAACTGCGACTTAATGAACGTTACAAGTTAAACTAGGTGTCCATTTCAAAATCTAGATCATTAATTAGCTTAGCTACCTTGAGCAGATGAAATACCCCTCTTTCTACAGAACTCTACACTGCGCGTGGCCCGACACGCACTTGGCAGGTTTTGTAAATAATACGTGATACTACTGGTGAATAATGCGGAAGTGAAAAATAGTAATAAATAAAATGTATTGTTTTATTCAAAGATATCCCTTTCCGCAATGAAAACTAATTTAGTCACCTTATTAAAACAAAATCGAGTAGTACTTGTAGAACATATATTTTAGTACTAAATCCTATGACCCAAAAGAGCCTGCGTGGTTCCGTATTCACTGTTTAATTAATTAATCGAAACTTCAGCCCCTGGAGCACATAATACGGCTGCTAACACTAGATAAAGGAACGCAGCGATCCGTTAAAAGCGGGGTGATGTGAAATATTACTCAAGTCACAGCGCATGTGGTAGCGAAGGTACAACACTGTGGGATCTAAATGAACTAATTATGTTGCTATACGTCACCCAGCAAATAGTGAGAGTAAACAAGTTCCTTTGATTTTTTTTTTTTGTTAGTTATTATTGTGCGGTGGTAGCCTAGTGGGTAGGACATTGGACTCGGAAGCGAGAGACCCAGGTTCGATTCCCAGTGCGGGCATATACCTATGACTTTGTTTTCTAAGTTATGTACATGTGTGAAGTTATAGTAGCAATACCACTCGCTAACTGTGAAGGAAAACATCGTGAGGAAACCCGAGTGCCTGAGCTATTCACATACCTCAGTGCTTGAAATCACCAATCCGCGGTGGGCACGCGTGGTGATTAAGCCCATACTCTCTCCCTGAGAGAAGGCCTGTGCCCTACAGTGGGATGTATATAGGCTGCTTATGTTATGTATTGTTTGTTTTGTAATAGGTTCATTGATCTATATAAAAACGCCTTTAGTTATGTCCTACACAAAATCATCGGCTCAAATTTCTTTCACAGAAACAAAGAGTATTTAATTACCGCGCGGACCCACGGTGGCTTGATGAGAAGTGTAGTTTCCTCGTGTGATAGTTTCTTCGCCGAATTCAAAATTTTGAATTTCGAAAAAATAAAGTATTAAATATGTTTGAAAGGTGAAACTAGCTTTTGATAGTTATCAATTTAGTTGACGTGGCGCTGTATAATTTAAGAAGGCCGATTTTGTTTTTTTTCAACTCTCATTGCAGTGCCTACTGTGGCCCCGCTACATCACGTCGGAGGCTCAACACGCACATTGTTAGTTACGTCACGTCAGTAAAACACAAAGGGCTGCTTAGTGAGAGTCTCCTAATGAAGATAAATATCGTTGTTCATTAATAAGCATTAACTTTGTTGTGTGCAAAAAATTATCTCTTAATTAACATGTCTATCGTTACCGTAATTAGGGGCGGTTTTGTCGCGCTATAAAGGTGTTTTTGCGGTCGTCGGAGTGTTGTCGTGTTAGAGGCTGTCACGAAATAAACGATATGTAAACATATTTTATGAATGGTCTCAGTCAATGCACTATAATGGTTTTGTTATATGTTGAAAGAATAAAATTATGTGTTTTGACAGGAAACTTAGATATTACTTCTCTGTCAAACTCAAATTTGATTTGAAATTTTACTTAAAGACTCAATTTTTTTTCTATTATTACTTTTTCATATATTGAACTTTAATCATAGAAAACGCTACTTATCCATCTTTTTGTATTTTTTATGTTCATTAAGTTCATAATAAGTTCACGCTGTGTTCCCGTGTTGGGAAATTAAGGTAATTTCATTGATGGTGTTGGCTTATGTATGCTGTGGAATCTAAGGAATTACTCTGAGCAATGTTTTCAGTGTGAAATTAATAGGAGAGATGAAACGCTACACAAATTCATAAATTTTCTCTGACCATGGATATAAATATGAATTATACATAGGGCCCGCTACAGAGGCCCGTTATGTTGAGGATGGCTCCACCTAGATGTAATCACCACATATTCCATATCCTACAAACGATGAATTGAAAATTATTATTCATTTCTTTACGATGAACAGACACCTTTTACTTTTTAAACTTCGATTTGATCTACATGATAGATATTTGACGTGCGTTTTAAAGATTCGTTAATCAATCTAGTTTCCGTAAGCGTCTACGCTAAATTGGGTATTTGACAAAATATCAAATGAGTTACTTTCAAAACGGAATTCTGTATAAAAATACTTGCTTATGACGTCACATTTCAGAGCACTCTTTTTATGTTTAATCTATTTAAAAATTGTAATAACTAGTAATTGACTAAAAAAGATACATTTTCCGAGATATTTTGTAATTTTTGTTTTAAACGAGCATATGAAATAATTTATTGTTGATCGTGTCAAATACCGTATTCAGACTATTCAGTTAGTAAACAAAATACACAACATAAAGTGCTACGCTCCAAAACATTACTTAATGGCGAACCGCGTGTAGTTTAAAAGTTTAAAGGAAGAAAAAGCGATGGTAGCGCAGAGGTAAAGTGCCGGCCTCACATGCTGGAGGTTGTAGGTTTGAATCCCGACATGAATCAATGACTTTGTTTTCTAAGTTACGTACATCTGTGAAGTTGTAATAGCAATACCACTCGCTATTAGTGAAGGAAAACATTGTGAGGAAAACTGAGTGTCTGAGCTATTGCACACCTCAGCGCTTCAAATCGCCAATTCACTTCACACTTTATTTTACACTAATTATAACAAAACAAACCCACCTGCTGACTAAGCCTGTCCAGTCTGAGCGTCATATTGATGGAATCGGACTCGCTGAAGTAGACGGTGTACCCCCACGCAGAACCGCACCATTGCCCAGTGGGCGGTGACGGACTTCGCTCCGTGATGGTCATGTGACCATCAGGACAGCCTTCCGAGGTGAATGATACGAATTTGCCCACAGTGAACGTGTCGAAGGTTAGCTGGAAGATTAATTCAGGGTTAGAAGAAGTATCGGCACAGTATGCAACAAAATTTATGTTTAGCGACTGTTAACATAATCAATAATTATGATTATCTATTTGTGGATCTGTGAAGGTATTATCAAAATGTACTTTAGTGACTCTACTATTTCTTATCATATAAAATATGATTGAGAAGTTTGTTTTTTTCCCCTTAAATAAATAAAAGTAATATTAAGGTAATAAACGATATTCAAACTAAACCAAAAACCTATAAGCATTATGCATAAAAGTCCAGTGCAAGCGATTTATTTCACTCATCAATACGAGCTTTTAATAGGAGATCAGCTCTGAAATCGCAAAAAATATCATCTGTTCCATATTACGAAAATTTCATCCGAGCTCTACAAAATGTGTGAAATTGTTGATACTTTTTTGCAATTTCAGAGTTGGTTTTATAAGGGTTTGAGTACAATAAATCTATTTAAGGTGTTAAGTTTGAGGAACTCGCTGATAGTCTATTTAATGCCTATTTAGCGCTGTCTGCGTATTTTAATTTCATTAAGAGGTTTCATGAGAAGTATGTCTGTTGCTTTGAATGACAGGATACGCAATAGTGTGATTAGAGAACGTTGTGGACTGAAAGAGGATGTAGTGACTAGAATTGAGAAAGGAATGTTGCGTTGGATTGGACATGTGGAGAGGATGAAGGAAGAAAGATTGACAAAACAAATATATCGAGCGAGGCCGATATATTTGTTGTGAATGGAAGGGCCGATAAGGGACGACCCAGATGGACATACTTCGACCAAATAGGGAATGTATTAGCAAAGGGCAAGATAAAAAGTACCCGAAACTGGCGTGCGTGCATGCAACGACTAATGAATGTTGATGAAGCGAAAGTGATCTGTCAGGATCGTAGCAAGTGGCAGTCCCTGGACTCTGCCTACCCCTCTGGGATACAGGCGTAAGTTTATGTTATGTTATGTAAGAGGTTAGACAGTTTTCATTTTCAAATTTCAAAAACCTTTTGCTCCCTATATATTTTTGTTTAACTTCTTTCAAATCACCTGTAGTGGAAGTTGAGTGCATTTGTCGAAAGTACGCAAATGTCCGAGGGGAGCTAACCTCTAGAGAACAGGCATAAGAAACCTCAAAAAGATTATGCTATTTTCGTTATCTCGAAGATTGGCCATATTAGGAATAATCTTTTTATTTTACGCACAAAATATTACGCCAGTCATCGGGGACTAATAAAAGACCGCAAGAAAAGCCGGGATTGATCGCTGGATATTTATTTTCTCGAGCATTTCATAAGAACGTTTTTATGCCAAGTCTGCACGTATAAACTGACCTATAAACCGAATATTTTATGTAGTTATGTATCACTTTTGTGGGCTAAGAAGCTCAGTGCTGCGTTAAAAGCCCCCGCTCGCACCCCAAGTCGACCTCAAAACTACATAACTTAGAAAACATAAAATTCCAACTGGGAATCCTCCCGGCATTCCAAACCATACCCGTAGTAAGTCCCTAACCTCACACGCACCCACGCTTTGAAATAAACAAATAAATTCAAAACTTCCCGCGTTACATTGAGGTGGTCGAATAAATCTTTACGACGTCGTTTTACTCCACGTATCACGTTAAGTACCTGAATAATATCGCCGTAATTGCCCCCCAGGGCTGTGAAGTTGAGGTGGCAGATGAAAGGTAGATGCTCCTCGCGCGGTCTTCGCACCTCCAGCTCGTATGTGCGTCCGACGTCCCCCATGTATGTTCTATTGCACGCTGCAAACAAAATGCATGAGTTAAAACTTCAACGCAAGTGCATTAGGTTTTGTTTTTTTTTTTATTCAATATTTTCCGATACTAAATAATCTACAGGGCCAATAATCGCCTTTGACATAAGTTTGGATAAACGGGAAATATATGTCCAGTTTGTGATCAAAGAATTGAAGTAACTAATATTTTTGTCCGATACAGCTTTCTAGAAAAATCTAATCTAAAATCTAAATATCGCTTAATAAATAGCAAAATATATTTTCTTTTAAAATTAAGACTTTATAGATAATCTCAACACATGTTGGGATTGCGAAATTAGCAGCAGTGTTTTGCATTTAAAATTTAATAATATTATGTGAATTTATTCATTTCGCGGCGTCGAAAAAGATTACACAATTTTCGTCTACTCTAAAAAATTTACATAGCCAGGCAGGCGTACAGAAATTATGCATGTCATAATAAATAGCACGGCACCTGCATTGTTAATCCTTTCTCTACACAAAAATGAGGAAATAAGCGGGGAAGGACGGGAGCGAACCACAATGGGCAGCCATATTTTTACATTCTTAAAAAAAGCTTCTTTTGTCTGTCCTGACGGTGCATTACAGAACATAAGTGCTTGGAACATGACTGCGCTTTAATATTTACTATCACTCGTCTTTTGTTTTCTATTCAAATCGAAAACAAAACAAATCCATTTTTAAGAATTGCCAAATGTTGCTTTAAAGTTGCTTTTCGTCGGGCATGCTGTCTCGTTCATGCAATCTAAAATTTTTTGTGATTTTATTAAAATTAGTATACTTTTGATAAATGTGGTCTGAGGGTTCGATAGGCATTTTAAGATAGACGGACATTTTAAGTACATTTTGTTTTCTTAAACTTAGTTTTTGATAAAGCAAACTTGTTTCCAAAATTATTTATCTTAGATGTTGGACAATTTGATAAAAAAAAAGTATAAATTTTTCTTTAATATCAAAATTTTCAAAATCAAATACTAGGTACCGGATAAGAAAAATAAGTTTTGAACGTCTCTAATTTTATTATCTGTCAGACAATATTTATCAAAGGTATTTTTTTTTACATTGTTAATTACAATGTAATACCACTTGCTGACTGTGAAAGAAAACATCGTGAGGAAAACTGACTGACTGAGGTGTTCACATACCTCAGCGTTTGAAATTGCCAATCCGCGGTGGGCACTCGTGGTGATAAAGCCCGAACTCTTTCTCTCTGAGAGAAGGCCTGTACCCTACAGCGGGACGTATATAGGCTGCATTATTAGAATTACAATGTTAGATTAGGGAAGCGAGACAGCATGCTTCACGTATAAAGTGCGATGATACAACCCTTCAAAAGTGGAAGTGAAACAATAATAAAATTTTCACGACGATTTAAATGCGAGCTTCGCGCAGGACTTACAGCGTTTCGGCTGGCGTAAAATAGCTGTTAATGCACATGAAGATCGTATAAAAGGCATGTAAAAAGCCTACTGAAGATGTTTCTATTATTCTCGAGAGAGCAGTCCCGGTTGGACAGATATATGGATCCCCTCGTTCCCCCAAACATGCTTCCGTCGAACAAATGCTCCATTTCATTCGGGTAATGGCCGCCAAAGATGGTGTTCTCATCTTGAGGGACCATTGTATGTTTTTTTTTCGCAGCCAGACGTAATTTTATTAGAAACAACTCAATGTAGAGTGAAATACTGAGCATTGTAGCCTTGATGTATTGATACTTTTGGAAATGTCAATAACTAATTTGTTTTTATTTCGTTTAGTATTTTTCTAAAATCGCCTTGCCTTCTTAATCTGCTCACTTTAATGAGTTAGTTAGATTTATACGGCATGACAATTACGGATATTTGTTAACCTTTTTAGGGTTGCGTAGTCAACACTTATAGTTTCGGTATGTCCGTCCGTCTTTCTGTCTGTATATCTGTCTGTCCTCTGCTTATCTCAAAATCTCAGAAAGCTCAATTTTGGCATAGATTAACATTGTTAATGACACCGACAAAATCGTAGAATAAAATGTAAAAAATCTATTATTTTTAGCTCAGTACACATAGGAGTTAAGTTAAAAGGCAAACTGTCACGGTTAAGCAGGCTTTACCAATTAACGATACATAGTGAACTAACTATAGTTGAAAATTACTTTGATAAAGTTTTCAGTTGTGTAAAGCAGGTTAAGGCAGGACTACAGAACCCTACAATGCGAGTGGCCTGACTGTAGAGGCATATTTGCTTATGTTATATTGTTATTTAATGTAAAATTGCGAAATGTTGGTAACATTATAAACAGAATTTTCCCCTACGTGAATCATTATTCATGTATGTAATAGAAAATTTAATACTTAGTAACGGCGAGCCGAGAACGACGTGACTGAATGAGAAAACTGTCAAAATTTCTTGTCATATTGTACAAAATACAGGCACTGAAGGCGAGAGCTTGTGACATATAGAAAGTAAAGGGAGTAACGAGAAAATATTTAAGTAGCTCTTATTGTATGTATCATAAGTTTAAAAATCTAACAAAAAGAGGAGGTCTGCAGTGATAAATACGGTGACTTGGGTGCTACGATATAGCTACGATGGCTGCTACGCGACTTCGTAGACGTGCTACGTGCGCGTAGCATCGACCACAGGGCCCCGATTCTCAAAGTACATTGACAGATTCACGGTCAGATCACGTGGCATGTTTTTTCATCATATTGATGCCTAGACGATTTGACGCGAGTCACGCGAGTAGATTTAAAGCGGCACTGAAATAAAATCGACTCGTTCATTCAGTTGTCATTGTTCTACAACGCAATAACAGAATCTAGGCCCAGCCCAGAACGGAGAACTCGTCACTTCTCTTTACGAGTCAGTTATTAAGTTGAACTGATATCATACAAAGATAAAAGGTACAATACAGCCAACGGCTTCAACAATTTCATGGAAAAAAATCATATCAAGACTTATAATTTATGGTATTATATTTTTAGAAAAGGAACTAAGAAGTTGGTGCTTAGTTTAAAAATGTATGTTTTTTGGTCCTAATGTATGTTGGTTTTGTCAGAAAAGTACTATCTAGTATTTTTCTTGTTTTGACATTTTCTACGAATAACTCTTCAAGACAAGATGCTAACGTCATTGTGCGTACGTCAATGATCACAAAGAAAGCCTTAATATTATCTCAAGGAAAAGGATGACTTTTTATTTCAGTCACATTCTCGAAAGATCTCCTAGTTTATCCTGCTCGATTCGAGTTACCTACAGCTCAAACCTCTATCACGATGACGTAAACACAAACAACACTTCGGCTCTGCTCACGAGCGGTACGAGTATCGTCGTTGCACTAATTATGTGCAAACCTCACTAACTACGATTTCACAGAAGAAGTACCCCTTAAATGTGGCACTTTGAGAACCACAGTGTTGGGTTTTATTGGATTTCGTGAAGTATACTTCCGGTTGGTTCGTTCATTAACAATATGTTAATTTACTGTTGACTGCTGTCAGTTTTTTCTATTGTATTTACTTTGGCCAACTGATAGTTGGTAACAATAGATAGACATATAATTAGTGTGCGAGAAACAGGGGGTTTTTATATGAAAATCAGTCAATCCTATTCTCGACTGCCTGCCTATTGATTACCATGCCGGAGGTCATGGGTTCGATTTCCACTGGGGGTTGCCGAACATTTGTACAAATGTTTGTGATGTCCTTGCCTGGTTACCATAGCACACGGTACCCTAGTTTAGGACCAGGATAAGTGATTGTGTTGTGCGAAAGTTATTTATTTACTTAAATTTCCATTAAATGAAAGTAAGTGCAAATTAGAACACGCACCTTACTGAGGCGAACGCTTCGATCGAACCGAGAAAAGGAAGGAATTTAAGAATTCTTCGTGTGAAATCATATGGCTCCTCGCTGACCAACCCGCGTCGCATCGGGTGAATAGAGAATTTGAAAATTTGGATAGCTCCCAATAACTTCGGTGCGGTTGATTCGGTGCGGATAGGCGCGCTTTCTTCTCAATGTAGAAAAGACAAAAAAAATAGCATCGAAGGTTTTTAAAAAGCTCCTAATAACTTCGGCTCGGCAGATTCGTTCGTTGCGGATAGGTGCGCTAATTCCTCAGAGAGGAAAAGATAAAAAAATACCGTCAACAAAGGTTTCATGTTGCACACCATAGAAGTCAATAAGACAGGGATACTTTGGCAAAAATTTAATGCAGTCTTTTTGCTATTTCGTATGATATAGCTTGTATACAAATCTGTTAAGATCACTCTGAGCTATTCAAGGAATGTTCTTCAAAACTATTTAATGAACATGCGTTTGGTGCTGAGCTTGCATCCCTTTGTGTGTCAACTTTTTTTGTTAATATCAAGCTTGTGTCCTTATTTATTCAAGCCTGTGTGTCGATGAACATTTATTTTATCTTCGCCTAACTATCTCAGTAACAACGTGTTACTGAGAGGTCCGGTAGATCTCGACTCTGAAACCGCTGAAAAAATTCAGTTCCATATTATCTTCCTTGACCTAGAAAATAACAATTGAAAACCGATGTTATTTTTAAGCTGACTGAGGAGGGACTGAGCAGGCTAAGGATGAAAGAATTTTAGTTGAAGAATTTTAGTAAAAGCTACTTGGCGTAGGGAATTTATAAAACATCTGATATAGACACAGAGTTGATTTCAAAATAATAAATGTTTCTATTAATGAATGTAATACGCCCCTTCACTTCTACGCGATCTTTCTGCACTTTGAATGTTGAGAATGGCATTAAGTCCGCCGCATTGTACGTTGTTTTTTAAGTGTCGCTTAGTCTTTCCGCACTTGAGGTACATGTAGCCCTAAATCTCGTCTTATTTATAAAAAAAATCCTAGAAGATAATTTTCATTTAGTATATTCAAGTAATTTCATCTTGTTTTTTTTTTACAGAACTATTAAAGTGTCGATGGCAAGCCTATTATCGATAAGATATTTCGAGCCAATCTTAACCCGTTTACTGACACTCACGTGATTAATGTTCTTTTAATTATAATTAGGTCAACGATTCATAATAATGTGTAAAAAAGTTAAATGAGGAGATAAACTTTATGACGAAGCGAAAAGACCTTCGTCAGAATTGTGACAAGTGGTAAAAACCCATGTTCCTACTATTCCTTCGGGGTGCCGGCATGAGCAAAACCATCAATCATTACAAAGAGCTGGCGACGTGCGGGCACACCGATTACAAACTTAAATATACTTTATATACTTTCCAGGTTAGATACAACAATACTAGTGCAAAGGAAACCCGGGCGTGGATAGACAGAGAAAGACACAAAATACGTGGATAGACTTTCGATGTGTATCACCAATGTGTTTTACAGAAGGCTTGGAGCTTCTGTTCGTGTATTTATTCAGTACAGACCTGCACTGGGGCACAACTCTCGAATTATTCACACATTTCATTTACATTGTTAATTGCACTACTTACCACTACAAGTAGAGAAACTTGCACTTTAAAATTTAGTTTTAAATAGAATGAAATAAAAGACTGATATAAAAAATAACCTACAACCCGACTGCCGAGCATTAACTGCTTAGCAGGGGGAACCAACCTAGGTACCTCGCAATGAGTCACAATGTTGAATTTTGGTCTCACCTGCTTAGTTTTTGCTTGGCAGTTGGGTCGTTGGTTATTTTTAATTTTATTTTTTTTGCGCTAATATTGTACTTTCTGACTTTTTAACATTTTGTGATTTTTTTAATGGCCTATGACACTTGTGCAAATGCTATAAATCAATTGCGATTTTAACTGTCAAAATCTGATCAATGAATAGGGTCACATACTTACATACAAACTTACATGCGTACGAGCCAAACACACTACTCTCCTTTTGGGCTCCGTCGCAGTCAGGTAAAAAGCCCAGCCACGCGCGGCTGACGGGCACGTGCTTTGCACTTGTACTGTTGTATTTAACTTAGTAAGTAGGTATTAAGGATTATTTTAGGTTGAATTCGTGCCTCCTCCGTAAGTTACCGCGGCCCGTTGTAAGGAGGACCTTTCATATACCCCACACTACGTCGCGCGACCCAGTGGATCGAAATAAAGTAAATCCCTCGTCTTCGGCGGGAAAATACATACGTAGGCGGAAGATTTGCCTATATTCATTCCTAATGCTCGTACATGCTATAATTGGAAAACGTTCTTTGTATTCCTGGCTGTATCTTTAGGTACGTAAATTTATATCATGTTTTACTGAAGAGAATATAAGATAAGAATAAATACTCATTCAAGGCAGTATTTATCCACATTCCAGAATTACACGTGAAGAAATTATTTCTAAAGAAACTGAGTTCTTACTACGATTTATTAGGACAATGTGCAATGTTGTTATAAATTCTTGTAGGAGGTGAGCTGGCAAATGTTGTTTTAACATATTAATCAACCTATAACCTATTTTCAGACCTACCAAATATACACAAAAAAATCATAACATTCAGTGAAGTCGTTTCGGAGGAGTTCGAAAACAAACACTGTGATTTTTATATATTAGATAGTGTGTATTCTAGGCATTTATGTTGATGTATTTGGTATGCTACGCTCGGAATTTCTCTACGAGATCGAATCAGAAATGATGAGATCCGTAGACGAACGAAAGTCGTCGACATAGCCCAGCGGATTAGTAAGTTGAAGTGGCAGTAGGCGGGGCACATAGCACGCAGAACTGATGGCCGATGGGGCCGAAAAGTTCTCGAATGGAGACCACATATCGGCAAGCGCAGCGTAGGACGACCAGCAACAAGATGGACAGATGACCTCATCCAAGTGACAGGAAGGCGCTGGAGGCAGGCCGCTTCCCGCCGGTCTTTTTGGAAATCCATGGAGGAGGCCTATGTCCAGCAGTGGACCTCTTGTGGCTGAATGATGATGATTTGATATATTGAGAATTATACTATAAATTTGAATTTTATTATATTACTAGCTGTGCCTGTGACTTCGTTCGCAATGGGTTACTTGAAGAACCTACCCAGGTCATGGTCTATCTCCGTTCTAAATTCCATCCCCTGAGACCATCCCATGAACGCGTTATATTAAATTCTGTATTATTTAATTCACCAGGTCGTCTCCCGTCTGCACAATTTTGTTTCAGGTAGAAATAACGCTCAATTTAATACAGCGATTTGTTATTCGGATCTGTTAGCGAAATATTCCCAAAAGCAACGTGTCTTACGTTGTCCACCAGTTCACCGGACCTACAATCTATAGTGGATTGCTGGTAGAGGATGGATGAAGATGACTGAGTACAAAAAAATGTGGTGTGCCTTGGGGAGCCTCCCCCACACAGTGATCTCAAACGCTGTGGCTGCACACAAGTCATTTACAGTTTAATGAACAGATAAATCAAATTGGTTTTCCTCTTCTATTCCATGTTACTTGTTAAGATAATGCTGTGTTTTTGTGGTTCAAATAAACATTTTGTATTTGTATTTTTAAAATAACTTGTTCAAGTTAAATCAACCCCAAGAGTTAGAGATTTTGCCTAACGTACCAAATCTTGAAAGATTCGTTACCTATATCTATCTGTCTATGTTATTACGTTTTGGTACGTAGCGATCGGTAGTCTTTTCTCATCATCATAATAGGCCTATTACGGACGATTTAAGCAGTGCCTAAGAGTTTGACACTCTCGAATGACTGAAAAGATCAATTCGAGAGCGGCAGGCCCTATTGCATGCAGGACACATAAAGGAAGAGTCCGGAGTCGGGTCGGTAGAGATTTGGTGCCTGTTGACTCTCTTTTCCACCAGTGCCGAGCACCATACTTCGTCGCAGGTCTTGCAGCCGTCCCAAACTCCTTCTCTCCAGGCGTCTTTGACTACAGCAAGTTTATCCCAGCTCTCTTGGTTGATCTCAAAAGCCGACATGTCACGCTTGACGCAGTTCTTAAAGCTTATACGGATTGAAATATGCTGAAAGAAGAAAAGTAAGAAGAAGAAAGTTGAAAGTAGTTTTTTCTCTGATAGTTTTAAATGTTTTTGAAGTAAAGTTTTTTTTATCTTTACTTTATCTTTATTTTTAGGGTTCCGTACCCGAAGGGTGCCAAACGGGACCCTATTACTAAGACTTCACTGTCCCACTCTCTGCCTGTCTGGCTGTCTGTCACCACTTCACCAGGCTGTATCTCATGAACCGTGATAGTTGGGCAGTTGAAATTTTCACAGACGATGTATTTCTGTTGCCGTTATAACAAAAAGTACTAAAAGTAGAATAAAATAAATATTTAAGGGGGCTCCCATACAACATACCAAATTATTTGCCGTTTTTTGCTCGATATTAATAATGGGAACAGCTAAACTCTTGAAATATTCACAGAATATTTAGTTCTATATTCGCTTCAAAAATAAATAATTAAATTGAAAAAAAGGAATATTTAAGGGGGGCTCCGATACAACAAACGTGATTTTATGCCGTTTTTTCTCGATCTTTGTGTCTAATATTGTATAGATAGTGGTACGGAACCCTTCGGGCGCCTTTATCGAACTAAAACTTTCGTAAGTTCTTTGACGGAAGAGTCTGACCAGGCTTTGCTATTATTTGAAGAATCTGGAAGGAAGAACCCGGTCGTGCTATTCTGATAAGAATTCAAGTAAGTGAATCCGGAATTCAGTTAATAATATAAATCAATATAATAAATCTAAATGCTACAAGATAAAACACAACGATGTAATCTATACAAATAATAAATGCGTAAATTTTGTCTCTGTGTCTAATATACGTCTCTAACTCAGTTTCTTTGTGCACGCATCACACAAAAACCACTGAAGGGAATTGAATAAAACTTACCATGGTGACAGCTGAGATTCCCGTGTAACATATAGGCTACATAACATCACGCTCAAATTCACAGGGAGCGAAAAAATCACTATAAATATCTTCATAACCTGGTTAATTATTAAATCCGACACTATAGAAAATGCAATTCTCGATGACCTCGGAGCGTTCAGGGCCGACTTTCATAACACTGCAATTTGTAGTTTATTATGACAATTCGAGGTATATTGCGTAGCAGATTCGTTTTGTTAATCTGTGGCTATCAATCGATTTGGCAATGTACATCAAACAGTCATAGTAAACATTAATTTTGGTTCTATGAAACAGGCCCCAGGTAGGAACCGAGTCAATCGGTTGCTATGGGAACCTGTCACCATAAGCTGAAATTGATTAGCCAATCATCTTCTCGCAAAAGCTCAAAACGTCGATTAAATACGACATAAAACGGTGTCATTAAACATTTGGGTACTGGTATTTAAAAGAGACTCAAAATGAGCCTTGTATGTCTCTCTATGACGTTGCCTAAGCACTGCCTAAGCATGAGCGAGACGAGGCGTGCCCGATAAAGCCTTCTTTAATTATTTCGCTGCCTGAAAACGAGCATTCGCTTTTATCGCCACCACGTAGGTGGTCGTTAACCCGAAATATAGCTGCAATTAACAAAAAACCCACGTTTGCTTTAATAGAGTGTTAAGTTCACCGTGCCGGTAGAGTTCTTCAAATGTAGTGCTATTAGTCACGGAATTTTACTTACTACGGATGTGTTTTGTAGTGGTCAGTTATAGTGGACAGCTTAGATATTATTAAAATGGAAGTAAATACAAGAAACTGATGATATTCGAAATAAGGTTATTAAGAAACCTGATTATTATGAAGCAAAATCGTTCACGATATCTTTGAGGTTCACTGAGATTTCATAAAAAGATCCTATGCACCCAAGTGCGTGAAGCGTCCTGCCGTGAAGCAGAGACTTCCCTATCCTGAACAGACTTCGCGCCGCGCACTACAAATGACTAAATGACCTTGACGTAACGATGTGACCGTATCTAGAACACCATTTCATGTTATTTGCATTTCATATTTTTTTATACGTTTCGAAATAAAAAACCTTAATAATAGTACATCTATTCATGTTTTTGTTTTTCCCATAGTCTTTTTATTTGTACATACCTATATATTATTTAATGTGTGCAAGTATTAACATCTCTGTTTACTTACATAAATCGACAAGTTGCTCTCAGGCGTGATCTATGTGGAAACATTGTGATGATTAAGAGAAATCCTTAAAACATAACACAACTTTTTATTGTCCGGAGAGCGTTGGTTTCGGCTGACGTCCCTGCGGTTCTTGAGCCACCAGGGTTGTGCCGCAGTGATGGTAAGCGCCCGGACGGTCTCACCTTGGTGCCGTGGGAGAAGGGTCGGAGCCTCTTGTGGGACGCAACGTGCGTTTGCACTTTTGCGCCTTCCCATTTGGGTTTGACAGCTGCATCTGCAGGTGCCACTGCTGAAGCGGCGGCTAAACTCAAGATAAGGAAATATAGCCAGCTTATGCTTCATTATTTGTTCGTCCCACTGGCTGTGGAAACGATGGGAGTATGGGGGGATGAGGGAAGAGTTTTCGTAAGGGAAATCGGTCGGCGCTTGAGAAGTCGTGGGTATGACCATCGTTCCGGGGCATACCTGATGCAGAGGATTTCCCTGGCGGTGCAGCGGGGGAACGCTGCTAGCGTTATGGGAACTTTTGGATCAGGCGTGTCCCGGGGCGGTATATTTAATTAGTTTAATTTAATATTTAGTTTACTCCTTAGTTACAAAATGTATGTGTGTAATATTTAGTTAAGTTATTAAAATGTAACAACCCTAAAACTTGTGGAATGCAATAAACATAATAAAAACTTTTTTTTGTTCGGCCAGTCGTGCCAAAGGGACGAATTGAAAGATCTAATCGACCCACTTTTCCCTTCACGACTGTGATGCTGGGGGACCGAGTGTAATCTACTTCTTTCAATCTTCTTTGTGCGGCCGTCTCCTCAGTCTTTTGTGCGGGACAATTATCACTCCGGACGTTATCGCTGTGAAAACCTATTTCACGGGGCAACCAATGATGAATTATCATGGCTATGGTTTTGGGAACAACATTTTCAGGAGCTAATTGTTCCCAATATAAACTTAGCTTGGATTTAATCCACAAATGAGATGCCGGATCTCAAGGACATTTTACTAAGATGCTTAGAGGACACAAATCAAGCTCTGCTCGTGCTTCTGAGAATAACAGAATAAAAATCGGCCAAGTGTGAGTCGGACTCACGCACGATCGGTTCCGTACCATTATTTATTCAACATTAGACACAATGATCGAGAAAAAAGGGCAAAAAATCACGTTTGATGTATGGGAGCCCTAAATATTTATTTTAATTTAATTATTTATTTTTAAAGCGAATATAAAACTAAATATTCTGTGAATATTTTAAGCGTCTACCTGTTGCCGTTATTAATATACAGCAAGAACCGGCAAAAAATAACGTTTGTTGTATGGGAGCCCCCCTTAAATACTTATTTTATTCTGTCAGAAGCACATCATCTGTGAAAATCTCGACTGCCTAGCTATCACGGTTCATGAGATACAGCCTAGTGACAGACAGACGGATAGACAGACAGGCAGACGGACAGTGAAGACTTAGTAATAGGGTCCCGTTTGGTACCCTTTGGGTACGGAACCCTAAAAAAGAAGCTTATCGTTCTTAAGAAAAAAATGGTCTTCACAGACAAACAGTTAAATAACAAAATTATCTTTTAAGGGTTCCGTTTTTTCTTTCGAGGTACTGAACCTTTAATAAGTAAAAATACTTACGCGTGCATCCTTTCGGCTCGTCACTCTTGTCTCCGCAGTCGTCCTCTCCATTGCAGTACTTGTCCAGGGAAATGCACTGGCCCGTATCGCAGAGCAGTTCGCTTAGCCTACAAGGGAGCTCCACCCCACTTTCTCGCGGCGACTTGTTTCTTTTCTGCGCCATTATTTCAAACTCGGAGCTCGCGTTGCCTTCCTCGCTCACAAACTCCTCGGTAAAGTCTTGGGGTCTGCCCAGTTTGAAACTGGCCAGAGCTATGATTAAGAAGAGGGTGCGGTTGTTTAGAACATCTAGTAAACTCTTTATGATACACATTTTCGCCTGTACAGTTCGTGTTGTTTGGTGTGCCGCTTGCGTCACATTTTATTTGGTGTGGATTTCAGTCAGCATCTTCGTTGTTTCAGTGCCTGTGGACAAAGAGAAATATTTGTAGTAATATTCTTTTGTGCAATAAAGAAGAGTGATGGTTGCAACGGCAGAACTCCGGCCTCACTTTTGGGAGGACGTGGTTTCGAATCCCTGCTTGTACCAATGACTTTGTTTTTAAAGTTACGTACATTCGTGAAGTTGTAGTAACAATACCACTCGCTAACGGTGAAAGAAAACATCGTGAGTAAAACTGAGTGTCTGAGGTATTCACGTACATCAGAGCTTGAAATTGGTAATCCGCGCTCACGCTCTCTTTTTGAGAGAAAGCCTGTGCCCTGCAGTGGGGCATATATAGGCTACATAAAAGAAATAGCCAAGATTAAGATAATGTCTTATTTCAGTAAAATGTTCCATATACAATATTCAAGGTACTTTCCCTCCATGTGGCACAGCTGTGGGACGCCCTGTATAATTTGGATACAGGTTTGATAGTTTGGATTATGAACCGGTGCAGAATTTCCTCTAGCAGCAGAAATTACTTAATCGAAAAAGTCTTCGCTCTTCGTCACTGCAGAAAATAAGTTGATAATGTCAACAGCCCACGTCCTTACATTATGTATAGTTGTAATGAAGACCGGTATATTGAGGTAGCTAGGAGCACGTAAACAGGAAACAGATCAATCTCCGCGGGGCACAAGCTAACCTGATTGTAATGATGGACGCTTAAATAACAGTCTTTGACAAGAAAATCGACGAGGAAATACAGACCAGTCGCAAGATACTGAATCAAGTCAAAATATTTTTATTAAAATTTATTAAAAAAACTACGACTTAGTAAACGTTCAACTAATAGGTTTGTACTATTTGTAGTATGATGTCGAGAAATAGATCGTTTCGAAGAAAAAATAGACAAAAAAGCTCTAAGCTTACGGTGTTAAGTATAAAAACACGATTTCTTAAAACACTTCTCAGAGGCAGTTTAAATAGTCTGTGCTAAAGGGAAAAACATAGCACATTAGGTAAACAAATGGTCTGACGAGTGTTTTAGAGGAATCGCGTTTTTATAAATAAGACCGTTAGTCTTTTCGATTTGGTCCTTAAGCAACAGTAAAATTTGATTATTCTAAGACCTAGAAGTTGCGATTTGAACTAGCTTTAATTCCAGACATCGTGATCATCTAAATAATCTTCAGTGTTGTAGTAGCTCCTTTCTCTTACACATTTTGTCAACTGCGTTACTGAAAAGCTTCTTATATCTTCAGAAATCTTATTGTAGAATCGTATAAAATGACTAATAAAGGATGTATTAACCTTTGCCAGCCTAAATCTTGGGAAAGAAACTTTATTTATTTCTAGTACCCGTTTACATTGTGTTGGCTACCTATAGTTTTGAAATTACTGTTTTTTTTTCCTGACATACCTACATAATATTCTCATAAATATACTGACTAGCAACTGTAAGGATGTTAATTTCTTTAAAGAAATCTCTTAACGAATCCCTATTGCCTGGCTTATGTATGAATCATATCACTCTCATAGTTAAGCTGCAAAACACGAGTCAAACAATACGTCCGGCTTGTCAAAATGTTTTCCCACAAAATGTTAATTAAGCCCCATTGTACGGCAATGAGCTGATTGGACATGCTGAATAATATTCGTACTAAATTTTATAACAGCAGCCATTTGTAAGCTACACGATCACAGAAATAACAAAGGGAAATAATAAGCTTTTCCACCCCTTCAATTCACCATGAATGCCATGCCTATACTCGAAGGTGGATCAGGTTATTTTTACTTAATGCAAGATAAGGCAGATTTCTTGCATAAGGGTCTGGTGACGACGGAGCTACTGCATTATTAAGGTGTATCCACATTGCATTAGGTTGGAGACATGGTGAAGACGAGCTTGAGTACAGACTTGTCTGGTTGGATTCTTTCTATAGTAAACAGAAACAAAATGCAGACAATCCAAGGAGGTTCGACTAACAATCACGAAACGTCTTACACGTAGCCTGCTGGGGTGGATCTCGTCCTCATATGCGCGCACTCTTCTTACTTACATTACGGGAGAGCTTGCAACAAAAATGTTAAGGTTGATCAGTTGTCAACAGTACACCATCGTAATATTTCCATATTTTAACAGAAATACGTACTCGTGCAGACCTTGACATAACTCAGCTATTTGATGACAACTGCTCTAATTTTGATTCTCAAGCTCATGCAATTCGGGCAGTATATTTTTTATTTTGATCTTATTTTATATTTTTTTCTTAAAGCAGAAGTAATTTCTAGAGACTAATTTAATTTTTTCAGCGATTTGTTAAGTTTATTATTATAAATTATTTATTTAAAATATTTGAAAGCGTGACGTCATATTTTTCGAGTGCACACGCCGAAACGTCGCGCAAACTGTCACACTTTGTTTCTGTCATTTGCTATGACAGACGTTTTTTTCACAGACAAGGAAATGATATGCATATGACAGTTATGACAGCAAGTCTTTTTTTTAAGTAACGTAGTGTTGCCATATGTTATGTTTATTTTAAAATGTGACGTCATCAGAAGGTCAAATGAAGGTTATTGTTTTTTGGCAAAAATAACGCTCATCTTCCTTAATATTTATCTTAAATATATAAAATATGGTTACTTAGATGTTAATCTCGAAATGGTTTTTGATTCAGCCCTCAAGAAAAAAAATAGTCTTTGCGAATTCACATACATCTTAATTGATACATAGGTTGTACCTACGTAAAATTAAAACACAGATAAATTTTGAAGCAATGATTTATTTATTTTCTATTTGACAGAGTGGAAACTAAACACAAACGAAAATTATAAACAAAATTTAAAGTGACGAATTTGATCTTAGCTACAATCCATTGAAAGATGTTTTCGTTACCAGATAAAAGTTTTTTACCAAATCTACCCAGCCTTCCTCTCACACCCAACAACAAGACCAATTCATAGTATTACGCACCAAGCATAAATCACGCTCGCACTCACATATACGTTATATTAAATTTCTTTATCTAAGCGCGATCTAGCCACTTCAGGTGTGCTGTTATTTATGCCCCGCACACATGGCAGGGGCTGAATGTATTGCCCTACTTAGTGGGGGTGCAAAATAAGGAAATCTCAGAAGGTCGAAGAGTATAGTGGGTAATATTTTGGAAAGAGCTTTGGCACTACGTTTTGTTACACAGCACAGGTGGTAAATATGGCTCATACAGTTGGGCTGGTTAAGTGAGACTTTTAGCACAAACTCAATTTACGTTTTTACTCGAGTGTGTGGGTTTGAGCAGAAAGAGAATCCATTACAGAACTGAAAAGCACTAAAGCAATGAGTATTCAGGGGCATCTTACTATTGTTAAATTACTATTGTTGTTAATGTTACATTACTATTGTTAGTACAGCATTAGAATGAGATAGGTTTAGCACCTTCAGGTTTATGGTAAGTAGAATTATGCATTTTTATATTCCTCTCTAATGGCATCTTTCGTTCACTTCCTCCGTAACCTCTTTACTTGTTCTTTATTTTTAAAATCACTGTTCTTACTATCTCAGTTCTATCAATTTGAATCCACTTCATTTTGAGTTTTGGAATCTACAACATCTTTATTGCATTGTTCTAAAATACCAATATCTACGAATGTTATCTATCCCCTGTTGCTCTACTACTAACTGTCTTTAGAACACCAATTAGTCCACACTCATCTACTTATATAAGGCACGCTACTTGTTTCTGTCCTCGGGCATTCTAATTCAGCTATCACCGACAATCCAATTCAGATCGTTGGTCTATTCTGCTTTACGTACACGCCCAACACGCTTTACGTATTGCACAACAGTAAGACCTATCCAATAAGTCAACTTCTTGTTCAAAATGAAAACATTTGGGTAATCCTTTACAGTTTGAGTTTTCACTAAACATGCGCAAATTATCTCTTTGGTAAGATCGACTCACTTAGTTAATTCTATCTTTGTATCTTTAAATTACTTACCCCCGGTTTCTCGTACACTAACAAGCTGTTAATCTACTGTTAACAACTGTCAGTGGTTTTTTTTGTATGCGCTTTGGTTAATTGACAGCTGTTAACGGTAGATTAACAGCGTGTTAGTGTACGAGAAACTAGGGATTAAATTGTCAGGATTAGATCGAGGTTCTTTCTAGAGGCTTCAACTAACTATCTCCTCTCCCACCAAAATCGTAAAGTTCAGTAGCTTCGGGAGCGTGAAAGAGTGCCCGAGTTAGAATGGGAGAGAGCATTTCATCGTTTTGACTCCTCCGGTGCATCGTATTCATGCGTCTCACTCAAATGCCGACATAGTACCATCGACTTAAAAGCGTCTGAGAGAGAATGCAGTGATGCAATACTTTGACTCGTAAGTTGAAGACACATCTAGTGCGTCGAGGTGATTTATCTCAAGTAGAGCTATCTGATCCAGATCTTTTTTTATGTAGCCTATGTAGGTCCCACTGCAGGGAACAGGCTTTCTCTCAGAGACAGAGAGAGTATTAGTCCAGTCAAAATAGATATTGAGTTTGCAGTTTAAATTTTCACAGATGATGTATTTCTGTTGCCGCTATACCAACAAATACTAAAAGCAGTATAAAATAAATATTTAAGGCGGGCTTCCATAGAACAAACGTTGTCTAAAGACAGCGCTCGCCATCTAGCGGCCATCTATGTAACCTTCACAGCGCCGATGTCATGTCGTTAAATATCAATTTTAAACGCTTTATGTTGGTTTCTATAGATGGCCGTGTTCTCAAATTCGATCTTTGTTCAATGTTGTATAGACAATGGTACGGAACCCTTCGTGCGCGAGTCCGACTCGCACTTGGCCGGTTTTTTCTCCTTACGAAGCACCGTTCTCGAGTTATCACGACTTCACACTGTAGGAAAGTCGTATTTACAACTGTATATACACATTTATATTACATACACACATATAAAAACACACGCCTGCATCTTAGAGGCAACATCAGAATATTGTATATGCGAAGCTGTTCATAATTTTTGTGCAGATGTCTCAAAATAAATAATCATAAAGGTAAGTCTGCAAAACAGGAGCATATTCTGCAGACAGGTATATATCACTGTTTGACACGATTTAATTGGTTTTCAAAATTACTAATGAATCCCTACGCGACGAAAATTATCGCCGTGGGCAATCCAACAACATGGTACTTATCAAAATTCCCTTAAACCTCAAACGAAAACAGTAGGTATTGTGTTTACACCGGTACAAACACCTACGTCAATGTAACTAAGCAAATTCATTATTATCTCAGATCTACACGGGTGCTGTTCATGGTTAGTTATGGTTCGCAAGCACGATACTCGCGTAGGCAACATGGTATATACCTACACTGCACCCGATATTGTCTAATAACAAATTTAGGCAGGGAGAACGAAGAATGGCATAAAATCAGCGCTGGCAAAAGGCAGTGGATTTTTTTATGGCAGCAAAAGCTAACGTCGAGAATGAGAATGAGAAGGCTGTTTTGTAGTTTAAAGTTAGGGGTAAGGTCCTCTTTGGTTTTATACTATAATGCTTCTCATTGCTCCTAAATATGAGGACTACCGTAACTAGTTTTTTTATGTATTTTAATGTGCGTATATACTTTAGGTGCCAATCTAGCTTAAACGTATTAAGATTGTTACCTGTTTTATATGCCTAATAAACAAAATAAAATATAATAAAATTAAGGTAATTAAATTGTGCCAAATAATTTGTCGTGTAAGATAGATGGCCCGTTTAATATATAACTAAGTTAAAGCTAAATTAAATCCTTTTGCCTAAGGTATATAAGATAAAAATATTCTGTGTATTTTGTTTAACTCCTTTTGACAATGTAGAACGTCCACATTTTTTTTTTTATTACAAAGGTGAGGTCGTGTTGAAAGAAAATGATTGTGGTTGAGATCTTTCTTGACGGTCTATACTTTCATAATGTAATTATTGCAAACTAATTCTAGTCACCTGGTACACAAAGGCTCCGTACAAATCTTGCGTAAATTGTGATGTCACTTGGTGACTGTCGCCTTGTTATAAAACGAATACAAGGAAACATTCTACTCAAACAAGTTCACGCCTTTGCAATCAACCTCCTTATTAGAAAACGTTTAGAATTCAATGGAAAATTTTAATCTCATAACCTTTTCATTATTAAAGCCTAAAAAAATGTAATAAGTTTTTTTTAATAACAGTAACTCTATTTTTGCATTTTTTGAGACTTGTCAAACCCGAAAAAATATTTTCATGGTTTTAATTTTTAATTTGTTTTTGCAGTATTTGTATGTATTTAATGGTATACAAGCAACATTGTAAGTTTGAGGTGAGTTCCCCATTGTTACTTTTAAGGGCCTAACATTTCTGCACAACGCGGTTTTCATCCCTTCGTTTAACATTCGATGGCGGTGACAGCGTAAAGCAACCCAGCGACGCTCAAGTTGATCGCCCTACTTACCGTCGAGTGTACTTTTGCATTTACATAGTTACTTGGTTTACTTTAGCAGTAGCACCTCGCTCTTTGCAAACCGGTAAACTATGCAGGCTGGTGTGTATGTTGTCATACGTCGGAGTTTTAGAAACAGATTTCGTGTTTCAATATTGTACATAGATAGATAGATAGAGAACACTTTATAGTACATAAAAAACGAAATTACACATTTATTTCTCACATTGTGAGCACCGGACTAACCCCCGGTTTCTCGTACGTATCGTAACAGTTCTTTGTAGGCACGTTTGCCAACTGACAATCGTTAACAATAGAATAACAGATTGTTACTGTACGAGAAACTGAGGATTACACAAAGATTGACCGCCTCATTGGTGTAGCGGTCAAGACGCTTGACTACCAAAACAGAGGTCTTGAGTTCGATTCCCACTGGACGCCGCCGTACTTAATTTGTACAAATGGCCTCAGTCTGGGTGTATTTTTATGTTAATGATGTCCTTGCCTGGTTACCATAGCACAGGTATCCTAAGCAACACTTGGAGAAGTGATTGTGTTGTTTTGAAGTTATATTAACATGTAAACTGGTATTATATACTTATTTAAATTTACCGGAAAACCAGGGCCCTATCATTGAAATAATATCGGGGTTGCTCAAAATTCGGAAGTTTTTACGAGTCTCTATAGCAGATTATATCGAGGTAGGCGGCAAAGTGTTGTCGTTTTTGTTTGTTCTAATTTTATCAGTGAAGTTACCTTTGCATAACTATACAGAATGCAAAATGGAGGCAGGTAGGCAAGCAAAGCAATAGGTTGCATAGTTTTTAGCTCTGTTTATCCTTAGTCAAAGTTACACTAAGCATAGCATTTCCATGTTAGTGATGTCCTTGTTTAGTTAGTTACCATATAACAGGGTATCCTAGTTTAGCATCAGGACACGTGATTGTGTTATGTGGATTTATGTTATGTTACATTAGGTCATGTTGTGTTATGTTGGCTATAATGTAACCCAAGATGCTAATTTAATTAAATACAAGACAAATCCAGTCATTATTCGGATATATGTTCTTGCAGTTGTAAAACTCACCTCCTGACAAAAGATCTGTGTCGCCCAAACTGTGTTAGCCTTTACCTTCCCGGGACTTAATAACGGGAATACGAAATGCCCATGAACGCTTGTAATTCACCCCTCCCTCCGACATTCAGATGCAAATTCTGTAAATTTTCTCATCTCAATCCTTCCGTGAAATCAGGAATGGGAATCGGAATCCTAATTGCGAGGTACGATATCGTGTCAAAAACCTGCCAAAAATTCTTGAGACTATTTGCTACATAAATAGGCAGGAAAAATATACGTGCTTTTTCCTTAATTCATTCACATGTACTGTATTTTCAATACATTATTTAGGAACACAATCGGGTTTCTAAAAAAACAGGGTATCATGTTAAACACTCTGTTCTTGAGCCTTAAAATAAGTTGCAACTCTTACCAACTCGCCAGCGATAAGTTCGTCTTTGTAGGTACATGTCATTACTTATGTAATGTCCTTTCACATGTTTCGTGTGAAATAAAATACAATTAATAATTTTTTTTTCAGAGCGTAACAAGTTTACGGCATAGGACATTTTTTTTTTGTTTTAAGCCTAAGTAATACTCCTTTACGACTAAACACTTAAAGTTGACCAAATCATATTAATATGATCTCGCCTGCTCTATCAAGGATGTAAGTTAGAGTTGTTCCGTAATACTAATAATTAATAATTAATTAACTTTACACTTCATCATATCAGCAATTCGACACCATAGACGTGACGAGACGAAGGGTTGTGCCATAATCGCCACGCTTGGCAGGCGGGTTGGCGATCGCAGTAAGCGGTTGGAATCTCAGGAAAACGCTGCTGCCCGTCTCCTGGTAATTTATTTCCTTAGTCGCCTTTACATTTACTTTATTATTATTATTTATTCATTTCCTTCCGTGCATGTAGCAGAAGGCGACTAAGGAAATACATTACCAGGAGACCTGAGAGTCCAACCGCATAATGCGATCGCCAATCCGCCTGCCAAGCGTGGCGATTATGGCAAAACCCTTCATGAATAGGAAAACCATGAGGGAAGCCTATGTCCTACAGTGGGCGTCAAATAGCTGATGATGATGATGATTATTTATTACACGATTTATTACCGGCAACTCCTTGAATCTATTATAAAGTTCCGGTGAAATGTAGGAGGTTTGTTCTACTCATGTCCAAGGTACTGAAAAAAATATCATCTATATAGTCGACAAGAAGATAGGCTATAAAATTTTATTATAAATTCGCCCGTAATGCAACTGAGTAGAGTAATAGAGAACACTTAAGGCAAAAAGCTAAATCCTGACAAACAGCTTGAAAGCGATAGGAATTGTCATTACATTACGAAACAACGGTTTCCATTTCAATGTCTGCTTAGTTATTCAAAATTGCTGGTGCATATATTATTGCCGGCTATATACGTATAGGCAAAAGGTGCATAATGTGCAAAATTGCAATGCGACATTTCGGAAGTCGTTGCAACTGTGACACTGCAATATGCAAATGGGCGTAAAAGCGAATTTGTGTTTCCAAATGCGGAGCGAAGCGCTTACTGAGGGTTTAAATTTACAATTCTATTATAAAACCGTTGCGGGTAATACGTCCAAATGCAAAACTATCGGATAGTTTGACTGCGAGCCGATGTGCGATCTAGAGATAGATTTGCATATATTTTTCGCTTCACGCGTTCGATTTTACTTCTATATGACGTTTGCAATGTGTCTGAATACCAAACTACGGACAAGTGCGAGCAAGACTCATGCTTTTAGAGTTCCAAGCAAACGATTACTATCTTTGCAGTGGAAAAAAATGTCCTCCCATGCAATCTTCCTGCAAAGGTAACTTTGTAAAATAAATCTATTAAAACACAACTTGTAAAAAAAAAGGTCTCGCAACTCAGTTCTTCTACCGTAAAAAGTTGTGAGATCCATGTAATACCAAGTCGGTTAATTTATTCAGTCCCTTCTTAAGGGTCCTTCTGTCTTAAGTTATTACGTGACTAGCTAACCTAACAACATCTTACATAAGCAGCCTATATACGTTCCACTGTAGGGCACAGGCCTTCTCTCAGAGAGAGAGAGTATGGTCTTAATCACCACGCGTGCCCAAAGCGGATTGGCGATTTTAAGCGCTGAGGTACGTGAATAGCTCAAAAACATCTTAAAGTGATCATAACAATATTAAAAACCCTTTGTTTATAATAAATAGATTGACTTGGCCTTCGCGTGAAAATACAATGTATTTCACAAGTAATACATATTAAATTAGATTGTTAAGTCCGATTGCCGAGTCAATCTATTTGTTTAAAACATACAAGGTTTTTAGTAGATTATATTGTATTAGAACACTTTATTGTACACACCAGAAAAAAATACATAAAAGGCTTACATTTCTAAGTTTTGCCGTATACAATTGGCGATATTGATATGGTCACTATAAGATGTGGTTAGGGTGGCTAATTACGTAATAACTTAAGAAAAAAGGACCTTTAAATAGTGACCGAATAAATTAACCGACTTGGTACTATGAAACTCACAACTTTTTACGGTAGAAGAACTGAGTTGCGAGCTTGCGAGAATTGGTTTTTTTACAAGTTATGTTTTGAATGGCATCTATTTCTTTTTGTAGATAGGTAGTCCTTGACCATTTTACAAGTTACCTTTGAACATAATTATATCTAGGTACCCATCTACACCTATTATTCCATTATGTTATACACATACAGGTACATTGATTTATTCACTGCAAATATAACTTTGTGATCCTATATATTTATATGAGATTATAAAGTTATTTATGCAGTTGGTGTATCTAGAAAACTGGACCAAATTGCAAAATATTTTAAATGTTCCTTGATTATACACTAAACACTAATTGTATTCCAAATTTGAAGCTTCTATGTCTGCTCGAGGTGCCTTAGAGTTTTGATGATCGGTCAGTCAGTGAGTGAGTGGGTAACAAAAAAAGAAAGTTTGACTTGTAATTCTTAAACTACTTGTTCAAATTGAATTAAATTTGAAATATACCGTGTTTATACAATGCCTGCTTGGTTACTGAAGATTAAAGCTTCTAATTTTATCCACAATGAAGTTAAAGGGCGTCGAAAATGTCCTGAACTGATTCGAGAAAAGGATGGTACGGCATTGCCGCTTTTTTGCTCGACTTGGCGAGGGCACTGCTGTGCTACCAGATCTCTACGTGATAGAACTACAAATGTGTTTTAATATCTTGCTTGTCATATTTACGAGTCTACGACAAAGTAAGATGCCTATAGGTTTTGATAGAAAGTTTGTTATTTTGTTAGTAAAAATCAATTGGTTACACTTATCTGAAATAGGTACGTTTTTTAATGGGATCATAAAGTCGTTCAAATGGCATATTTTTGGCAAATCTCACACAACACTTGGTCCACTTTCTTTGCTGTTCAAGACCATCTAGACTTGAGTACCCTATTATATTAAGCCTGTGGCTCTGTAAGTTCCTTTTTGTGTATAACCATCAGTGCCCGCGGCTACGTTCGCATGGTTAACGGATTACCCTATAGCGTATGTCATGTCCACTCTGAAGGTCCATTCCAAATACTGGTGAAATAATTTTTGAAATACTTTCGGAGGTTACCCTTTCTATATAAATTATACACTTTTACTCTTCATAATATTGGTAAATACTATCTGTGGCCGTGACTACGTTCGCGTATTAAACGGATAAGCCTATAATCTAATTTATGTCCACCCTGAAAGATCATTCTAAATACTGCTGAAAAAAATTTTGAAGTCGGATAAGTACTTTTTGAGGTTACCTCTTACATTCAAACTTACAAACTTTTCCTTTTTATAACTTTAGTATAGTGTCCTTTTATTTTGTTGAAGTTTTAATTTCTATTTCAGCTTTTTTATTAAGACAAAGAAGTGTCTTTTTATGTATTTCTATTTGTATACACGATTTCCCTCCACATTAAAACTATTTATGGCAATATACTATTTTATTAAAATGACAGTTATAAGGGACTACATAGGGAGAGTCGATTCAAGGTTTAACTAACTAAACCATATAGGTAATCACCACTTCAGGAGTCAACGTTCTCTCTTATTACGCTCTCTCTTATATAGACTTGTTTATCTTACGACCACCCACCGGGGCTCAGCAGTGTGGAGTACCTACTTTGATAAAAGAAAGATTTGTGCGACACTCAAACTTTTCGATATTTTCCCCTCCAAACATATCTACTCTTGAGATCTGTCTGGTCACAAGTAAACAGACCAGCGACCCTTTTCGCTAAGAAAATAAGCAGTAATGGTCTACGAAGAATATATAATAGTTTCTACTCGTTTACATGTAGGCACATAAGACCAACTTGGTTAGCCGTATGCTTCCTACTATTATAGTATGACTATAATAATCGGTGTAAAAGTGTTAAAAACCGTTTTTTCATAATATCAATAAGTAAATTAAAGCAGTTCTAATTTTTTTTATACAAATTGATTGCGAGATGTAGCCAGACTGAAAATAAAACAAATAAAATTTAGAAGTTTAAACTTTTGCTGTTAATTATAAAATGGTTATACTTTATTGCAAACGAAACATTGAACATGTATAAAGGTGAGCTTATCTCTGTGAGGGATTTCTTCCAGCAAACCTGGGAGGGTCGGAGCAGCGGTAAAAAAACGGGTCTATATACGTACGTTTAATTTACAGATGCTGGAGAAACGATTTACAGATTTGCGCTGTTTTTTTTCAATTACATATAGATAGCACAGTCCACAGAATTTCAGATAATTAAAGTACCTACTAACACAAAATGAGTAAGTGCCTTAGTATTAAAAAAACCGAACAAGTGCGAGTCGGACTCGCCCACTGAAGGTTCCGTAAGTTCAAAGAAAGCTTTTCCCTAAGTTCAAAGAATTTTTTTCTGTGATTTAATTACAAATGTATAGTTTGTAGATTTTTTCCTGTTTTTGTAGAATAAGACGATATTAAAATTTCATAATTCTAGGTCAACGGAAAGTACCCTAAAAATGTTGATTCAATCAGAAATCAATAATTTATTTCAACGTAAATAATTTACATTCTGTTTGCTGAATGTCAATGTACTATGTTACTATGTTAGCCGCTGCCTTTGGCCCGTATTTGTAGTGGTATGTGTAAGATCCCTTGAGCGTGTCGAAATATACGTTTTTTGCAGCATAAATGGTATATTTTTGGCCGTATCTTAGACGTTTGATTTTTTACAGCTTCAAGGGACTACAGACTTGAGTAAATATACGGTTTTAATTTCAACTCGATAACTCCACGCATTCCCGAGATAAAGGGTCTTGACGTCTGGACGGACGGGCGGACAACAGTTTTCCCACAAGAGTTCCGTTTTTCATTTAGAGGTACGGAGCACTAAAAACACTGGCCAAGTGTGAGTAGGACTCGCGCCCTAAACGCTCCGAACAAAGGCTCATAATTTAATTTTCTTATGTTTGGTTTAGGTTCAAGCAAATATTTTTTTGAAACACAATTAAAACTAAGAAAATGTTATTTTGTAATAAGATGTATTATTTAATCGTTAAGTGTGTGTAGATTTAAATAAATTTTCTTAACGTTGGAGGAAAAAAAAAGAAATTACTAATAAGGGATGCAATTACTGAATTAGTGAGAAGAATATATGACCTAGAGAAAAGAACGTTTTGATCTTCCGTATTTTAACGATCCTCATCAACGATTTGTTTATATTCTGACAAAAGCTGAATGAAATGTAATATATAAAAATCTCGTCTCACAGTGTTTGTTATCGACCTCCTCCGAAACGGCTTCACTGATTTTTATGATTTTTTTTTTGTGTGTATTTGGTAGGTCTGACAATACGTCGAAGGTTAATTAATATGGCAAAACAACGTTTGCCGAGTCAGCTAGAATATACAAACTAAACTTGCAATGAAAAAGTATGTACATTTATGCAAATCAATTACATATCTGTGAAGTATCAAGAGTATCAGTATGTATCAAAGTGTCTGTGTAAAAACCAAAAATTAACAGTATTCGAATTTTTCCTTTACTAGTGTCGGAAGACCTTGAGTTGCAGCCATATTCGACCCTTTGGAGAAGAAATGTAGTAAAAGCCATTTTACGAAATTACAGGAGAGCGAAAACAAAACCAAAATATTAAAAAAACGCATTGTCTTTTTCCTTTTAAATGCCAATTTAATGCAATGATTACAGCTGTACTAAAAATGTAACGAGTTTTACAAAGATTCATCTTTAAATTCAATATCTTTGGTAGTTTAGAAGTTAGCATGGCTTATACTACAAAAATGCATCCAATGGCTCTTACAACAACAAAATGTACCTATTAATGATACTAATAAGTTGGATTCCAACCAATAAAATAATTGCAGTATAAACCTTAAGAAAACTTACTACAGGCTACAAAAATTAAGTAGCATCAGTGTCGTTTACAGCATATTTTATTAAAAAAACTGTGGAGTCTGTTAAAAAATCAAGGTAGTAAAAGCCATTTTTTGCGAATTAGAGGAAACGAAAAATACAGATTGAAAGAGCCTGAAAAACTGAATAAGACTGCATTCAAAGTCCAACTTCACCAAAAATGGCTTTAACGATATTTCATCCTTAAAGGGTCGATATGTTTAATCTACAGAGGGCGTTGTATGGAAAAGATCACGACCTTAACAAGAGGGTCAGTATAATATAAGTAACTAGCTGCCCCGGCGAACTTTGTAACGCCACAGAATCCGTTTATAAGATTCTTGCAAAACGCCATCTATTTTTAAAACACAGCATTCGCTCGCACAACGCCATCTACTTTAAACTTAATATAAATATTATCCTGCGGGAACGCACTATCGGGATATCAAGTATGCTATGTCTCAATTCAGGTTTTTGTCTATCTATATGCCAAGTTTCATGTAAATCCGTTCAGCCAAAAAGTGCATGTAATCAATACTCAATACGAGATACAATTTAACTAATGAAAAACCTAGCAATGTGGAAAATTATCCTCAGAAGGATTTTTTCGTATGTAAAACCAAAAATGAACTCAAAATAACAGGACAAAGAAAAGATATAACTAACTACGAAGAACGAAATTAATATATTTTTTCGTTTTGTGACAGAGACAAATGTGGTATAAAATTACAAATATTTGAGATATTTCGTAACATTTCGTTATCTACCTGAATAATCAGAAATCTAAAATTTATTTTAACGTAAAGAATTTACATTTTGTTTGCTGAAAGTCAATGAACAATGTTGGCCGCTGCCTTTGAGCCGTTTGTAATGAGGAAAAAGGCAGCGGGAAGAACCTCCAACATATTTTCTCAAAAAATATAAAATTAACTAAATCTTATAAATAACGAATGTGGAATTCATGAAACAAGTAATTTGTCATCTTCAACTATAGGCATATACCTATAATAACTACGACACATTACAATCACTTGTTCTGGTTCCAAACTAGGATACCCTGTGCTAGGGTAACCAGGCGAGAACGTCACATATTTGGAAATACACCCAGACTGAGGCCATTTGTACAAATCAAATACGGTGGCTTTCAATGGGAATCGAACCCACGACATTGGTTTTTGTAGTAAAGCGTGTCAACCGCTAGACCAACGACGTAGTCAGTTACGCGCGCTAGGAACCTAAGCTCTACATATTTTTTCCTTCAAGCGAACAACATTGGCTTCCCTTCGCCGTAACTCCCCTGAAGCAGAAACAAATTGACCCATCAAGACCATAAATAAAGTGAGATAATCAGCCTGATAGTGATTAATTAATGAGTAAATAAGCGTTGATAATGATCGCAGACAAAAAAGAAACGCTGGCCGCAAACAAGACTGAAACGAGAACGTTGACAAATGAACCCTCGGGGAAAAAATATTGAGTCATTTAAATGCTTTCCCTCGAAAGCCATACAAATGAGCTATTTCTATTTCTGTTCAAGTGAAACACGCTGAATGAAACAAATAGGCGGTTAGGCAATAAGGAATACTTTGAGTATACCAGTGTCTACTACTTACGATGTTTAACCTGAGATTTCCGCGCTTAGCCTGATAGTTGGGCCATTGTACGTAGCAAGCAATAAGGTATGTAAATTCCTCAGATACTAGGGTTTCCTCGCGATGTTTTCCTTCATAGTTAGTGAGTGGTATCGCTACTACAACTTCATAAATGTACTTAACTTAGAAAAGAAAGAAAGTAAAAGTTATTGGTACATGCCAGGATTCGAACCGACAACCTCCCGAATTAGACGCCGGAATTCTACCGCTCCGCCACCACCGCGTTTACTTACGATGACAATGACTGTCTGCCTCGTTGGTCTAGCAATAGTACGTTTGATCACCGTGCTGCAGCTGGTAGGTTCGATTGTCACTGAAGGCCGCGATATTTCGATTTGACCTAAGTCCTAAGTCTTTTTCCTCGTTTATAAAATTCTTGTCTAGTTACCATATTATAGAAGTATCCTAGTTTGAAACAGGTCTGGTGATTGTGTTGTGCAGATATTATATATTATGTAATGCTTTTTCCACGTGATTGAAAAATTTTCGCAGGTGTGACCACAATTTTAAGCATCTGAAGGTTTCATTAAAATGCATAATATAAAACGCTTTCATTGACTATCGGTATGATTGAATTTCAGCGCACTTAAAACTAATTACGGAAAATTAACGCGGCAATGAAAAGAGTAGCGCTTGTTAAAACTGAAAGAGCGCCAGGCCGTTTTTCTATTTTACATTTAACGGCTATAGATAGTTTGAGTGGACATTATTCAAATGTTCCGGAGGGTTGCCAGCTATGAATTACTGATGTAGAGCCCCTGACTTGCGGTTGACAATGAAAAACGAAAAGTGTTCTGGCATGAATTCAAAAACCGCGCAATATGGATTTGAAACTTTTAATAAAATTGATGGGAAAATGAAAATTATGCGGCTCCGTCGAGTTATCGGTTGCCTCCCGTTTAGTTAATAATATCAGTAGGTTAAAAGGTCAACGTGTCATATTATGTCTGTTATCTCATTTTTAAAATCACGTTACACAAGTTACAGAATAAAATAGCCTTAACTAGCATGGACATACCTATCACTTAATAAAATTCGCTCAACAGTTATTTCTGTTGATCATTTGGTCATACAAACACAGAACACTTCATAATGGTAATAATATTATAATTACATGGCGTTGATTAAATCATCGAATAAAGAATATGATAGAATATAAAAATAATTACGCAAATAGGGGATGTATTAGCAAAGAGCAAGATAAAAAGTACCCGAAACCGGCGTGCGTGCATGCAACGACTAATGAATGATGAGGAAGCGAAAGTAATCTGTCAGTATCGTGGCAAGTGGCAATCCCTGCTCTCTGCCTACCCCTCTGGGATACAGGCTTGAGTTTATGTATGTAGCATAATAACCCTTCCCGCGATTTGATCTCTGGTGACATGTAGTACCTCGCGCTATTTGCGGAGTACCGCTTTTTTTTTATTTGTACATTAAAAGAAAACTTATTTATGAAGTAATTCCTACTTATCTTGAAACAATTCCAAATTTACTAATTCCAAAACGCTTTCCTAATTAGGTATATTGAAATTAAAAATGTAAATATTGTATATGCGCGTGGAGAACGAACCGTTTTTTTCTGTCTGGACGCGGTTCGGTTATCGTCAATTTGTAGCAAACGTAAATTTTTATAAAAATGCATTTCCCGGATGGTCACGTTTTGGTCGCCCGTCAAAATGTATTTAAAGGCTGCGAAGGGTCTTCATCAGACATTTTTCGATCAAACACAGGCTTTATTATCAGAAATAACAAAAATAAAGCAGATTGATAGCGCAAACGGTCCTCACAGATTAACGCGGATATGAATTTCACTATTCTGTTCCTGCCACAGATGTCATAATCCGCGCACTGTGTTCCGTCTACACGCACGAGCGTTCCGCAAGAGCTTCAACTCTTTCATCTGCTAAGAGACACCCGCGACAATGCGCCGTCATATTTATTTTGATATCAAAACAAATAGAATGATGATCGCGTTTCGCATACTTTAGAAAAACAATGGCACGGAAAGACACAGAGTTAGATACTTTTAAACATGGCCGGCTTTTTAACACTTACTACGCACATACTTAGGCGCACCATTGTATCTGCCTGGCAGTGGCGCTTGTGTACCTACCATTGTGAAAGATCTACCTAGCCTCACCCTTTCTTACGTTTACCAATACGTATAGTGAAAAGGTCTTTTCTTCAATAACAAATGTTTTATTATTCTTTCTAGTTGTATCGTTTTGTCAGCATTGCAAAGTCAAGACTGTGGCAAGGTAGGTAAGATAAGTGCGAGTGAGACAGCGTGCTTGCTTTAGAAGTAGGTACATAAGCATTCAGTTGCAAGCAAAAATTTGCATCGTGCGCATGTGGTGGTTCAATATGGATGACCCAATCCCCGGTTCAATTAGAAACAGTGACGTAACAAGTTGAACTAACAACGTAAAGAGGGATTTGGTTTTAAAATGAACTTACGTTTTTTTCTCATTTAAGTAATATAATAATAACTTTCTCGGAATAAAAACTTTATTGGATTTATTACTCGATTTCGCTCAAAACGAGTGTTAAATCCGATGAAAGTGTATTTTAATTATATTTTTGTAAGATGATATAAAAGATTGTTTTTACTGATTTAGATCTTTTGTAGTTTGTGTTATTTATTTTTAATACTTTCATAAAAATTTTAAATGACTTAAAATAATCGCTGTAATTATTTACAATAAAACATGATCAATGCAACTGTTGATTTTTTAGAACTCCTGTATTTTATTTGCATTTTTTTTCACAAGTGGGTTTAAAAAAAACTATGTTATAGATTAAATCTACAGTAAACAAATTTTAAGTGGGATATAATCGCAACACTACGTCATTATTTTTCACTAATCTGAGTTTGTTCATGACTCTAAGGTATTTTTGTCTTGGCAATTTAGGATTTGCTAAGATCCTAGGCCAAAGGCACATTTAGGATTATCACTTTGCTTCCACGCTATCTAGTAGATAGTATGGTACCAAGGCATAACAAAACAAGATAAGTCTTCTGAAGATGAAGGATTTATAGGACTTTATAATAAGTGAGTAATTTTGGCGATGTAACTAGGTAAGTGACTCGCACGTTTTAAGAGAATAATAAGTAAGTTTCCTTATAATTTGAAATAAGTACCAATCACGTATAAAAGGTCCTACTATGCCAAGTCTAATATAAAAGTTAATCTATGGGTTGACTGTAAAATAAAAATTTAGGCCGAACCGCAAGTGTGAAAGATATTATATAATTTATACTTAAATAGGTATGTGGAGTGTCCGAAACGCGACCATGGAAATGCATTTTTATTATATTTTTAAAAACGGCCGAACAGCGACCAACTTACTTGTTAACTACAAATCGACTATGACCGAACCGCGTCCAGGCCGTTTTTTTCCTATCCGATTATGGCGCAAGAACTCATTTTGAAACATCTGCATTTAATTAATAGAATAGCGCTAACACTTGAATAGCAAAGCAATGGTATACTAACTCCTCTACACTGGTACCGGGAACAATATAAGGCATTAAATGAGTGCAATTAATGGTGCGCTATTACAAGAAACGCAGTTCCTCTCTACAGAATAGTACCTGATAATAGTCTTACAGAAGACCCGTTTAAGTGCATTGGATTTGTTGCTCCACCAACAAAATACCGCTAATGGTGAAGATTCCTTACCATATTACGGCATTATTATTATTTTATTATTATCCCACTAATATAACAACATACAAACAATAGCGGCCTATATTAGTAACTAATGAATGTTAATAAAGCGAAAGGTTTTAGAGCAACGTCGCAGGTATACTAAAATATATTTCTCTATAGTTCGTTTTCGTTTCGTTTTCGCGTACTGCGATCGCCAACCCGCCTGCCAAGCGTGGCGATTATGGCAAACCCCCTCATGATTATAAAAGCCACGCAGGAGGCCTATGTCCTGCAGTGGGCGTCAAATGAATGATGATGATGATAGTTTGTTTTTGAGAAATCTAAAGTAACAGACCGTACTGAATTATTTACTCTGTGATATCACTTTGAATCTGAGTTAGTATCGTTCGCAATTTTCGATGGTCAGTGTCAACATAGGATCATCAAACTAAGAAACCAAACTACAAAGGATACACAAACAAACTCTCGTATGCACTACACATGATTAACTGATTTCTTCAAACAAAATTGCAAGTGAATCCGTACTAGTGTCAATCTAAATCCATACTTATCCTAATATACTGATGCTAATATGCCAATAGCAACATACCCATCTGTAGTAATGTTATAAAGAGGAAATTTTGTAAGTTTTTATACTTTCATTTAAACTGACCTTCTAGCTACAGCGTCCTATTGAAGTGGTCGAACAAACCGAGTTCAGAGATTATAAATGTGGGGCATTATTCAGCGGGCGCCGCGGATGAGAGCTGCGCCGCGGAGGAACTAAAATTTATTCATCTCCGCAGAGTTCGGTTTCATCTTAATGAGTTTGCGTCGGCGTTTGTTTTTAAATATCTGAGAAACTAGAGTATACCTTAGAACTTATACCTACTTGGACATAATGTGATATACGAGTATAGTACGATTATGTTACGTAAGGTAGTACCACGACGCATGTCGCGCGCTTTTTCATAAGTTGCTACCTACTTTCCAGTACATAAATTTTCATATTCTGACATTTTTGCGTCACAAAAAGCATGACTCGTATCGTCTACTGCCAAGGGTATAAGAAAAAAAAACCAGCATCTGACAACCCTGAAATGAGAACGGGATCAATGGGAGGTACCCTTGTTGGATACCTCCAGATCAGGATTCAACCCACTCCATTGTACAAGTGAAAATTTGAAAAAAGTTGCAAACCACTAGCGCCGAAGTTTCATTGCAGTCTGTTTCGTAGTCAACAAGAAACAAGATTAATACGCGCCATAAAAGATAATTAATTATAGTAATTTTACTCCACAACTAATTATTTTCATGATAATAACACATTCACTCACAACCGATTCAAAATTACAATGGGGTCCTCATATTGTAAAACTAGCACACAGGCTTAGCTCTGCAGCATATGCAGTCAATTGTCACTATTGTGGCAATTCTCACTATTGCAGACAATTGTTTACTTTTACATTGTAAAATGGGCGATGGGCACGCGTAGTTACCGCAAGTGCCCGACGCGCCCATACTCTCTCTAAAAAAAAATATAAAAAAATGTGTTGTTTGAACCATTTTGGTGTCCTCCCACACACACCCACATTTCAGTAACATGTAAGTGATAAATCTTTGTTTACGTATAAGAAGGGTATGGGGTGTTGGACCTAGTCACTCGCATTTTGAGTATTAATGGTGGTGGGTTCAGCATTCCTTATGCGGACGAGGCCTTGAGTTTGTGGCGGGCTCGTTGTCCGAGCAGCGATTTACCGGAGCATCCTAAGCGGCAGCGGGCATGGGACGAGGAGTTTTGCAAGGTCTCTTTGGATTTGTTGGTGAGTGAGAGTACTGGTGCCGAGCGTGCACGTTTGCTGGCTGCATCACAACCGGATGCAGGTATCTGGCTGCACGCATTACCATCTCCACAGTTGGGTACTTTTTTAGACGACAACTCTCTGCGAATTGCAGTAGCGCTACGTCTAGGTTGCGTGATCTGTGAGCCGCATCGTTGCTTTTGTAGCGCGGGAGTGGATTTGCTGGGGCGACATGGACTTCACTGCGTTCGAAGTGCGGGTAGACTCTCTCGGCACCATGCTATCAATGATATCGTCCGGAGGGCTCTTGTCTCTGCCGATATCCCTGCGGTTCTGGAGCCGCCGGGGTTGAGTCGGAGTGATGGGAGGCGTCCGGACGGTCTCACCTTGATACCGTGAGAGAGGGATCGATGCCTTCTGTGGGACGCGACATGTGTTTGCACTTTCGCGCCTTCACACGTCAATTCAAGGACTGTCACCCCCGGTGTCGCCGCTGAGCTGGCTGCTAGACAGAAATTCCTTAAGTACGGCCAGTTGATGAATAGCTACATCTTCATGCCGCTGGCTTTGGAAACAACTGGGGTCTGGGGTTCGCAGGGGAGGGCCCTTGTGAAAGAGATCGGTCGGCGCTTGAGGAACCGAGGTTTTGACAACCGCTCCGGAGCACATCTGATGCAGAGGATCTCCCTTGCTGTGCAGCACGGGAACGCCGCCAGCATTATGGGGACCTTTGGGTCGGATGTGGCTCGGGGTGGTTTATTTAATTGACAGTTAATTTTTTTTATGTATTCGCATGTGACTTTTGTTTTTAAAAAAAATTGATTTTGTACAGCTTGCCTGAAGTGCGGTTCCAAAAATGTGTAAAGCGCACTTTATGCCAAAAGGGCTACTATAGCATTAAAGATTATTTAGATGAAAAAGATGTGTGGAATTAAAGCCAGTTCAATGCATCCTAGTAGAAGGTCTACGTATTTTGGAACTCGCAAAGTTTTGGAACTCGTAATATTCCCCACAATATTAGTATTAGTAAACAATTTTTGGCAGATGTTTAAATTTGTGTTATCTGTGTTAATTTTTTTATTTTATCTTTGAAGTACGTAGCCATCAAATAAATAAGATCCAACGCGAAATTACATGGGAATAAAATAAAACTCTAGTAAAAGTCGCTCAGCACGCCAGTTGAATACAAAAATTATTAGTAATCTCGGCACTACAAAGAGTCCAAATATTTGTTAGACTTGTTACGGACGAAATATTTATTTACTCGTATTCCGTGTAAGTTGGCCAAAAGAATAATGTTACAAAGACGAGGTTCCTGAAAAGTTTTCCCCTGGCGGGCAAGTTGCCCGTAAATAATTCCCCGGAATTATGGATTGGCAACATCGCTTCATCAATGTCTGAAGAATGTATTGCCTCCCAGATACACACACGGTCACGGTTTTTTCGCGTAGCAAACAAGTTCACCACATTAATTTAATAGTTGCTACAAAAGTAATCCCGTAGAGTAATTGGTGAAGTTAGTTTATTAATCATAGTTTTAGGATGAGCTTCACACATCTGGCATAGTTGTATCAATTTAGGAAAACTGTAGCTGTACTATAAGCTCCTAAAAAATATTATTCATTCGCATGACAAACAAGCTTAGAGCGGAAAACCTACCTTTTATAAACACAGTTACCTAATACACTGCTATTACTTATTCAAACATGACAAAACGGAAAGTAGGAAGGAAAAACATCAAAACAACAATATTCGTAACAAACAGAATATGTTGGTCATGCTTCAGTGGTTTCTAGTACCATTGTATTTTGTCGACAGCTATCATTGTGTTTTCGAGTGTTCTGCTTCCTTACCAAGCGGCAGTTAGTTGGATTTATCGTGTGAACTTGTGGCTTTTTGGTAGATCGCTGCTAGTTGAAGCAACCCATAAATGCATCGATGAAACGACCAAAATGGCTTTCAGAGTTTGGGCAGATTGTTTTTAATAACATTGTTGGCAGTTGCCTCTGAATTCATAAGAACCAAATACTGTATCCTCACCAGTGGGTCAATAGCCTGACATGTCCCTCGTAAAATGTCAACGGAATTGAACTAACAGAGTGCCAGAAAATCTTATTAACCGCGATGCCCATCTTGTGACAAGGGCCTGAATTTATGCAAATGAGTGACGGGATTTGAAGGGACGTCTGTTCCTGGTGGATTATGGAGGACTCCAGATTTGTTTTTAGAACGCCAAATGGTGTCCCGCCTTTTATAAATAAAACAACTCGAAAGCAGAAGGGTGAACGTCCCCTGGGGTTTATACAGACATTATAATACAATACCCGTGCTTACGACACGTTCGTGTCACGCTAGCATATTATGTCAGTTTTCTTTTTTATGTCCCCGTGAATATTGGGTAGAGTTTAGGGTTACAGAATTAATGGTGAACGCGGGTTTGTTGTTTGGGACTATTTGACTTCGTGAACGGCATTTTAACGACCGACTTTGGGGTTGAAGTAACAGAAATGGGCCGGGCCAGAGTTGATAAAGTATTTCTGCTATTTGGAAAGTAAAAAATGGTTATAAAGAATATTATTTTATGAGTCGGCCGGAGTTCCATTTTCTGGAACGATTACATCGGGCAGCGACGAACTTACTTTGACAACGCGTGGTAATAGCTAGTTCATACGTGTTAATTGATTAAGTACGCAACTAAATTTTGAGTTAATCTTAAGTGGTCAGGTGTTTGCATGCTATTTAGCAATTTAGTTTAGTATCTTTAAAGAAATGTACATGGACACGTACACCAGGGCACCAGCGAAGATCGGAAGGCGAGGCTACTAAATATTAAAATTTCACTCGTTCCCTTATTCACTAAATCACTAACTTGCCACTAAAGTGATTCAGTGATTGCTTACACGTATATTTTAACGTCAAAATTACTGGCAAATTAGGACGCAAGTAGTCAGCTAATGAGGTAAAGCTCGATTTCACACATTTTTTCAATTATTCCACACATAAAAACCTATTAAAGAAACGCGCGTATTCAAGCTGTTTCTTTGTCCTGTGCTTAAAGTTTTAACTTATAAAATTGTGGCATTATTAACAGTTCTTTCTTATTATATTAAAAAAGCGTTATCTAAATAGGCTACATATTGCGATATACCCTTATATTGCCTAGCGCTACCCATGTCTGCGGTATCTACGTCTCATCTCAATAATCTCCTTACGCTTTCACATTTTTGTTTTAGCAAACCTCCTTAGGGCTTTTTGTGAATTATTAGAGATGTGTCCCACGGTTTGACCCCATTTTATAAACTAACATTAATTTGGGGCTCACTGCTCATACCCGCCAATTTATTATTTAAAGCCTCCTATGCTTATCTATAGGAGGCCAATAGAAGAATACAGCTGGGCTGGGCAGCGTATGGGAAACTAGTCGAGTCTTCACATCGCAAATCCCACAGAGTCTCAAGACGAAAGTCTTCAATCAGTGCGTCCTACCCGTCATGACATATGGTGCCGAAACGTGGACACTCACGGTGGGGCTGGTCCACAAATTTAAAGTCGCTCAGCGTGCTATGGAAAGGGCTATGCTCGGGGTTTCTCTGAAAGATCGAATTCGAAACGAGGTGATCCGACAGAGAACCAAAGTCACCGACATAGCCCACCGAATTAGCATGCTGAAGTGGCAGTGGGCCGGCCATATTATCCGAAGAACTGATAACCGATGGGGTAGACGAGTTCTCGAGTGGAGACCGCGGATCGGTAAACGTAGTGTGGGACGTCCTCAGATCGGGCGGCTGGCAAGAGCTGGATGAGAGTAGCCGAGGACCGTGCTCAGTGGCGTACTATAGGAGAGGCCTATGTCCAGCAGTGGACAAGCATAGGCTGATGATGATGATGATGATGCTTATCTGCAAAATTTAGAAAAAGAATCCTAATATTGTGAACGCTTTGAAAGGAAATATTGAAAGTCACCATAGATTCAATCTCGTTATTATATTGCTCAGAAACGATTAGCGTTACTGATAGTAGATCCAAGCCGCAGCTAGTAACTACTTACCGCAGAGAGACAGCTGCCAAACGATTCGTCACATTCCTTGGTAATCTGGTAATCTGGTAATGCCACTCCTATAAGCGGGACCACCAACAGAAACCAAGTGCGAGTTTGTCATACGTAAAAAAAAACAACGTTTAAAAACCGGATCGTCTCATGTGGTTTTTTTATTCTAATCACGTCTACAGCGGTGAATGTAAGTATCTGTGTTAGGTAATAAAATAAAATGTATTATTGGATCAGATGGTTAGACCAGTCCAGAGTAACTCCGCTTGTCTTACCCACGCTTTTCTCAGGAGAATATTATCACTGTCAATACACAAAAATAGGAGGCGCATTTTAGGGACAAAAATTGGTTTATCGGCACTATATGGTAGCCTGGAAAAGTAGCTCAGGGACCTATCACGTAGGCGATATTGATTGTAAATGTAACCGCTCGTCAAATATATATTTTTCTGTTGTAATTCTTTGACTATAAAATTTGTACTACTATACTTCCTAACCAAGAAGTGGTGGTAGTCCAGTGGGTAGAACAATGGACTCGGAAGCGGGAGATCCAGGTTCGATTCCCAGTGCGGGAATATACCTACAACTTTGTTTCACAGTATACATTATCAAGGCAGGTGGCAGTGATTTCGGGAATAGTAGTGGGCTCTAAGAAAATATTAACTAAATTAAAAGACTTGGAAATAAGTTTTAATTTAGTATTTAAAGGGGAATTTACCAGCAAGTTGATATTAAAATCTCCACAGACTATAACTTTCTTGCTACTACTAGAAGATATCTTTAAAATATCCTCTAGTACCGATTCAAATAAACTGTAGTCACTGGCGGTTCTACAATAAGTAATGTAAAGTAAGTAAAAGTAAAAATTCTTTATTACCAAATGATTAATAATTATTAATCTTGCCTAGCCTAGTGGGTAGAACCTCGGACTCGGAAGTGGGAGACCCAGGTTCGATCCCCGGTGCGGGCATGTACCTATGACTTTGTTTTCTAACTTATGTACATTTGTGAACATTCATCCCGTTTAGTTAATAATATCAGTAGGTTAAAAGGTCAACGTGTCATATTATGTCTGTTATCTCATTTTTAAAATCACGTTACACAAGTTACAGAATAAAATAGCCTTAACTAGCATGGACATACCTATCACTTAATAAAATTCGCTCAACAGTTATTTCTGTTGATCATTTGGTCATACAAACACAGAACACTTCATAATGGTAATAATATTATAATTACATGGCGTTGATTAAATCATCGAATAAAGAATATGATAGAATATAAAAATAATTACGCAAATAGGGGATGTATTAGCAAAGAGCAAGATAAAAAGTACCCGAAACCGGCGTGCGTGCATGCAACGACTAATGAATGATGAGGAAGCGAAAGTAATCTGTCAGTATCGTGGCAAGTGGCAATCCCTGCTCTCTGCCTACCCCTCTGGGATACAGGCTTGAGTTTATGTATGTAGCATAATAACCCTTCCCGCGATTTGATCTCTGGTGACATGTAGTACCTCGCGCTATTTGCGGAGTACCGCTTTTTTTTTATTTGTACATTAAAAGAAAACTTATTTATGAAGTAATTCCTACTTATCTTGAAACAATTCCAAATTTACTAATTCCAAAACGCTTTCCTAATTAGGTATATTGAAATTAAAAATGTAAATATTGTATATGCGCGTGGAGAACGAACCGTTTTTTTCTGTCTGGACGCGGTTCGGTTATCGTCAATTTGTAGCAAACGTAAATTTTTATAAAAATGCATTTCCCGGATGGTCACGTTTTGGTCGCCCGTCAAAATGTATTTAAAGGCTGCGAAGGGTCTTCATCAGACATTTTTCGATCAAACACAGGCTTTATTATCAGAAATAACAAAAATAAAGCAGATTGATAGCGCAAACGGTCCTCACAGATTAACGCGGATATGAATTTCACTATTCTGTTCCTGCCACAGATGTCATAATCCGCGCACTGTGTTCCGTCTACACGCACGAGCGTTCCGCAAGAGCTTCAACTCTTTCATCTGCTAAGAGACACCCGCGACAATGCGCCGTCATATTTATTTTGATATCAAAACAAATAGAATGATGATCGCGTTTCGCATACTTTAGAAAAACAATGGCACGGAAAGACACAGAGTTAGATACTTTTAAACATGGCCGGCTTTTTAACACTTACTACGCACATACTTAGGCGCACCATTGTATCTGCCTGGCAGTGGCGCTTGTGTACCTACCATTGTGAAAGATCTACCTAGCCTCACCCTTTCTTACGTTTACCAATACGTATAGTGAAAAGGTCTTTTCTTCAATAACAAATGTTTTATTATTCTTTCTAGTTGTATCGTTTTGTCAGCATTGCAAAGTCAAGACTGTGGCAAGGTAGGTAAGATAAGTGCGAGTGAGACAGCGTGCTTGCTTTAGAAGTAGGTACATAAGCATTCAGTTGCAAGCAAAAATTTGCATCGTGCGCATGTGGTGGTTCAATATGGATGACCCAATCCCCGGTTCAATTAGAAACAGTGACGTAACAAGTTGAACTAACAACGTAAAGAGGGATTTGGTTTTAAAATGAACTTACGTTTTTTTCTCATTTAAGTAATATAATAATAACTTTCTCGGAATAAAAACTTTATTGGATTTATTACTCGATTTCGCTCAAAACGAGTGTTAAATCCGATGAAAGTGTATTTTAATTATATTTTTGTAAGATGATATAAAAGATTGTTTTTACTGATTTAGATCTTTTGTAGTTTGTGTTATTTATTTTTAATACTTTCATAAAAATTTTAAATGACTTAAAATAATCGCTGTAATTATTTACAATAAAACATGATCAATGCAACTGTTGATTTTTTAGAACTCCTGTATTTTATTTGCATTTTTTTTCACAAGTGGGTTTAAAAAAAACTATGTTATAGATTAAATCTACAGTAAACAAATTTTAAGTGGGATATAATCGCAACACTACGTCATTATTTTTCACTAATCTGAGTTTGTTCATGACTCTAAGGTATTTTTGTCTTGGCAATTTAGGATTTGCTAAGATCCTAGGCCAAAGGCACATTTAGGATTATCACTTTGCTTCCACGCTATCTAGTAGATAGTATGGTACCAAGGCATAACAAAACAAGATAAGTCTTCTGAAGATGAAGGATTTATAGGACTTTATAATAAGTGAGTAATTTTGGCGATGTAACTAGGTAAGTGACTCGCACGTTTTAAGAGAATAATAAGTAAGTTTCCTTATAATTTGAAATAAGTACCAATCACGTATAAAAGGTCCTACTATGCCAAGTCTAATATAAAAGTTAATCTATGGGTTGACTGTAAAATAAAAATTTAGGCCGAACCGCAAGTGTGAAAGATATTATATAATTTATACTTAAATAGGTATGTGGAGTGTCCGAAACGCGACCATGGAAATGCATTTTTATTATATTTTTAAAAACGGCCGAACAGCGACCAACTTACTTGTTAACTACAAATCGACTATGACCGAACCGCGTCCAGGCCGTTTTTTTCCTATCCGATTATGGCGCAAGAACTCATTTTGAAACATCTGCATTTAATTAATAGAATAGCGCTAACACTTGAATAGCAAAGCAATGGTATACTAACTCCTCTACACTGGTACCGGGAACAATATAAGGCATTAAATGAGTGCAATTAATGGTGCGCTATTACAAGAAACGCAGTTCCTCTCTACAGAATAGTACCTGATAATAGTCTTACAGAAGACCCGTTTAAGTGCATTGGATTTGTTGCTCCACCAACAAAATACCGCTAATGGTGAAGATTCCTTACCATATTACGGCATTATTATTATTTTATTATTATCCCACTAATATAACAACATACAAACAATAGCGGCCTATATTAGTAACTAATGAATGTTAATAAAGCGAAAGGTTTTAGAGCAACGTCGCAGGTATACTAAAATATATTTCTCTATAGTTCGTTTTCGTTTCGTTTTCGCGTACTGCGATCGCCAACCCGCCTGCCAAGCGTGGCGATTATGGCAAACCCCCTCATGATTATAAAAGCCACGCAGGAGGCCTATGTCCTGCAGTGGGCGTCAAATGAATGATGATGATGATAGTTTGTTTTTGAGAAATCTAAAGTAACAGACCGTACTGAATTATTTACTCTGTGATATCACTTTGAATCTGAGTTAGTATCGTTCGCAATTTTCGATGGTCAGTGTCAACATAGGATCATCAAACTAAGAAACCAAACTACAAAGGATACACAAACAAACTCTCGTATGCACTACACATGATTAACTGATTTCTTCAAACAAAATTGCAAGTGAATCCGTACTAGTGTCAATCTAAATCCATACTTATCCTAATATACTGATGCTAATATGCCAATAGCAACATACCCATCTGTAGTAATGTTATAAAGAGGAAATTTTGTAAGTTTTTATACTTTCATTTAAACTGACCTTCTAGCTACAGCGTCCTATTGAAGTGGTCGAACAAACCGAGTTCAGAGATTATAAATGTGGGGCATTATTCAGCGGGCGCCGCGGATGAGAGCTGCGCCGCGGAGGAACTAAAATTTATTCATCTCCGCAGAGTTCGGTTTCATCTTAATGAGTTTGCGTCGGCGTTTGTTTTTAAATATCTGAGAAACTAGAGTATACCTTAGAACTTATACCTACTTGGACATAATGTGATATACGAGTATAGTACGATTATGTTACGTAAGGTAGTACCACGACGCATGTCGCGCGCTTTTTCATAAGTTGCTACCTACTTTCCAGTACATAAATTTTCATATTCTGACATTTTTGCGTCACAAAAAGCATGACTCGTATCGTCTACTGCCAAGGGTATAAGAAAAAAAAACCAGCATCTGACAACCCTGAAATGAGAACGGGATCAATGGGAGGTACCCTTGTTGGATACCTCCAGATCAGGATTCAACCCACTCCATTGTACAAGTGAAAATTTGAAAAAAGTTGCAAACCACTAGCGCCGAAGTTTCATTGCAGTCTGTTTCGTAGTCAACAAGAAACAAGATTAATACGCGCCATAAAAGATAATTAATTATAGTAATTTTACTCCACAACTAATTATTTTCATGATAATAACACATTCACTCACAACCGATTCAAAATTACAATGGGGTCCTCATATTGTAAAACTAGCACACAGGCTTAGCTCTGCAGCATATGCAGTCAATTGTCACTATTGTGGCAATTCTCACTATTGCAGACAATTGTTTACTTTTACATTGTAAAATGGGCGATGGGCACGCGTAGTTACCGCAAGTGCCCGACGCGCCCATACTCTCTCTAAAAAAAAATATAAAAAAATGTGTTGTTTGAACCATTTTGGTGTCCTCCCACACACACCCACATTTCAGTAACATGTAAGTGATAAATCTTTGTTTACGTATAAGAAGGGTATGGGGTGTTGGACCTAGTCACTCGCATTTTGAGTATTAATGGTGGTGGGTTCAGCATTCCTTATGCGGACGAGGCCTTGAGTTTGTGGCGGGCTCGTTGTCCGAGCAGCGATTTACCGGAGCATCCTAAGCGGCAGCGGGCATGGGACGAGGAGTTTTGCAAGGTCTCTTTGGATTTGTTGGTGAGTGAGAGTACTGGTGCCGAGCGTGCACGTTTGCTGGCTGCATCACAACCGGATGCAGGTATCTGGCTGCACGCATTACCATCTCCACAGTTGGGTACTTTTTTAGACGACAACTCTCTGCGAATTGCAGTAGCGCTACGTCTAGGTTGCGTGATCTGTGAGCCGCATCGTTGCTTTTGTAGCGCGGGAGTGGATTTGCTGGGGCGACATGGACTTCACTGCGTTCGAAGTGCGGGTAGACTCTCTCGGCACCATGCTATCAATGATATCGTCCGGAGGGCTCTTGTCTCTGCCGATATCCCTGCGGTTCTGGAGCCGCCGGGGTTGAGTCGGAGTGATGGGAGGCGTCCGGACGGTCTCACCTTGATACCGTGAGAGAGGGATCGATGCCTTCTGTGGGACGCGACATGTGTTTGCACTTTCGCGCCTTCACACGTCAATTCAAGGACTGTCACCCCCGGTGTCGCCGCTGAGCTGGCTGCTAGACAGAAATTCCTTAAGTACGGCCAGTTGATGAATAGCTACATCTTCATGCCGCTGGCTTTGGAAACAACTGGGGTCTGGGGTTCGCAGGGGAGGGCCCTTGTGAAAGAGATCGGTCGGCGCTTGAGGAACCGAGGTTTTGACAACCGCTCCGGAGCACATCTGATGCAGAGGATCTCCCTTGCTGTGCAGCACGGGAACGCCGCCAGCATTATGGGGACCTTTGGGTCGGATGTGGCTCGGGGTGGTTTATTTAATTGACAGTTAATTTTTTTTATGTATTCGCATGTGACTTTTGTTTTTAAAAAAAATTGATTTTGTACAGCTTGCCTGAAGTGCGGTTCCAAAAATGTGTAAAGCGCACTTTATGCCAAAAGGGCTACTATAGCATTAAAGATTATTTAGATGAAAAAGATGTGTGGAATTAAAGCCAGTTCAATGCATCCTAGTAGAAGGTCTACGTATTTTGGAACTCGCAAAGTTTTGGAACTCGTAATATTCCCCACAATATTAGTATTAGTAAACAATTTTTGGCAGATGTTTAAATTTGTGTTATCTGTGTTAATTTTTTTATTTTATCTTTGAAGTACGTAGCCATCAAATAAATAAGATCCAACGCGAAATTACATGGGAATAAAATAAAACTCTAGTAAAAGTCGCTCAGCACGCCAGTTGAATACAAAAATTATTAGTAATCTCGGCACTACAAAGAGTCCAAATATTTGTTAGACTTGTTACGGACGAAATATTTATTTACTCGTATTCCGTGTAAGTTGGCCAAAAGAATAATGTTACAAAGACGAGGTTCCTGAAAAGTTTTCCCCTGGCGGGCAAGTTGCCCGTAAATAATTCCCCGGAATTATGGATTGGCAACATCGCTTCATCAATGTCTGAAGAATGTATTGCCTCCCAGATACACACACGGTCACGGTTTTTTCGCGTAGCAAACAAGTTCACCACATTAATTTAATAGTTGCTACAAAAGTAATCCCGTAGAGTAATTGGTGAAGTTAGTTTATTAATCATAGTTTTAGGATGAGCTTCACACATCTGGCATAGTTGTATCAATTTAGGAAAACTGTAGCTGTACTATAAGCTCCTAAAAAATATTATTCATTCGCATGACAAACAAGCTTAGAGCGGAAAACCTACCTTTTATAAACACAGTTACCTAATACACTGCTATTACTTATTCAAACATGACAAAACGGAAAGTAGGAAGGAAAAACATCAAAACAACAATATTCGTAACAAACAGAATATGTTGGTCATGCTTCAGTGGTTTCTAGTACCATTGTATTTTGTCGACAGCTATCATTGTGTTTTCGAGTGTTCTGCTTCCTTACCAAGCGGCAGTTAGTTGGATTTATCGTGTGAACTTGTGGCTTTTTGGTAGATCGCTGCTAGTTGAAGCAACCCATAAATGCATCGATGAAACGACCAAAATGGCTTTCAGAGTTTGGGCAGATTGTTTTTAATAACATTGTTGGCAGTTGCCTCTGAATTCATAAGAACCAAATACTGTATCCTCACCAGTGGGTCAATAGCCTGACATGTCCCTCGTAAAATGTCAACGGAATTGAACTAACAGAGTGCCAGAAAATCTTATTAACCGCGATGCCCATCTTGTGACAAGGGCCTGAATTTATGCAAATGAGTGACGGGATTTGAAGGGACGTCTGTTCCTGGTGGATTATGGAGGACTCCAGATTTGTTTTTAGAACGCCAAATGGTGTCCCGCCTTTTATAAATAAAACAACTCGAAAGCAGAAGGGTGAACGTCCCCTGGGGTTTATACAGACATTATAATACAATACCCGTGCTTACGACACGTTCGTGTCACGCTAGCATATTATGTCAGTTTTCTTTTTTATGTCCCCGTGAATATTGGGTAGAGTTTAGGGTTACAGAATTAATGGTGAACGCGGGTTTGTTGTTTGGGACTATTTGACTTCGTGAACGGCATTTTAACGACCGACTTTGGGGTTGAAGTAACAGAAATGGGCCGGGCCAGAGTTGATAAAGTATTTCTGCTATTTGGAAAGTAAAAAATGGTTATAAAGAATATTATTTTATGAGTCGGCCGGAGTTCCATTTTCTGGAACGATTACATCGGGCAGCGACGAACTTACTTTGACAACGCGTGGTAATAGCTAGTTCATACGTGTTAATTGATTAAGTACGCAACTAAATTTTGAGTTAATCTTAAGTGGTCAGGTGTTTGCATGCTATTTAGCAATTTAGTTTAGTATCTTTAAAGAAATGTACATGGACACGTACACCAGGGCACCAGCGAAGATCGGAAGGCGAGGCTACTAAATATTAAAATTTCACTCGTTCCCTTATTCACTAAATCACTAACTTGCCACTAAAGTGATTCAGTGATTGCTTACACGTATATTTTAACGTCAAAATTACTGGCAAATTAGGACGCAAGTAGTCAGCTAATGAGGTAAAGCTCGATTTCACACATTTTTTCAATTATTCCACACATAAAAACCTATTAAAGAAACGCGCGTATTCAAGCTGTTTCTTTGTCCTGTGCTTAAAGTTTTAACTTATAAAATTGTGGCATTATTAACAGTTCTTTCTTATTATATTAAAAAAGCGTTATCTAAATAGGCTACATATTGCGATATACCCTTATATTGCCTAGCGCTACCCATGTCTGCGGTATCTACGTCTCATCTCAATAATCTCCTTACGCTTTCACATTTTTGTTTTAGCAAACCTCCTTAGGGCTTTTTGTGAATTATTAGAGATGTGTCCCACGGTTTGACCCCATTTTATAAACTAACATTAATTTGGGGCTCACTGCTCATACCCGCCAATTTATTATTTAAAGCCTCCTATGCTTATCTATAGGAGGCCAATAGAAGAATACAGCTGGGCTGGGCAGCGTATGGGAAACTAGTCGAGTCTTCACATCGCAAATCCCACAGAGTCTCAAGACGAAAGTCTTCAATCAGTGCGTCCTACCCGTCATGACATATGGTGCCGAAACGTGGACACTCACGGTGGGGCTGGTCCACAAATTTAAAGTCGCTCAGCGTGCTATGGAAAGGGCTATGCTCGGGGTTTCTCTGAAAGATCGAATTCGAAACGAGGTGATCCGACAGAGAACCAAAGTCACCGACATAGCCCACCGAATTAGCATGCTGAAGTGGCAGTGGGCCGGCCATATTATCCGAAGAACTGATAACCGATGGGGTAGACGAGTTCTCGAGTGGAGACCGCGGATCGGTAAACGTAGTGTGGGACGTCCTCAGATCGGGCGGCTGGCAAGAGCTGGATGAGAGTAGCCGAGGACCGTGCTCAGTGGCGTACTATAGGAGAGGCCTATGTCCAGCAGTGGACAAGCATAGGCTGATGATGATGATGATGATGCTTATCTGCAAAATTTAGAAAAAGAATCCTAATATTGTGAACGCTTTGAAAGGAAATATTGAAAGTCACCATAGATTCAATCTCGTTATTATATTGCTCAGAAACGATTAGCGTTACTGATAGTAGATCCAAGCCGCAGCTAGTAACTACTTACCGCAGAGAGACAGCTGCCAAACGATTCGTCACATTCCTTGGTAATCTGGTAATCTGGTAATGCCACTCCTATAAGCGGGACCACCAACAGAAACCAAGTGCGAGTTTGTCATACGTAAAAAAAAACAACGTTTAAAAACCGGATCGTCTCATGTGGTTTTTTTATTCTAATCACGTCTACAGCGGTGAATGTAAGTATCTGTGTTAGGTAATAAAATAAAATGTATTATTGGATCAGATGGTTAGACCAGTCCAGAGTAACTCCGCTTGTCTTACCCACGCTTTTCTCAGGAGAATATTATCACTGTCAATACACAAAAATAGGAGGCGCATTTTAGGGACAAAAATTGGTTTATCGGCACTATATGGTAGCCTGGAAAAGTAGCTCAGGGACCTATCACGTAGGCGATATTGATTGTAAATGTAACCGCTCGTCAAATATATATTTTTCTGTTGTAATTCTTTGACTATAAAATTTGTACTACTATACTTCCTAACCAAGAAGTGGTGGTAGTCCAGTGGGTAGAACAATGGACTCGGAAGCGGGAGATCCAGGTTCGATTCCCAGTGCGGGAATATACCTACAACTTTGTTTCACAGTATACATTATCAAGGCAGGTGGCAGTGATTTCGGGAATAGTAGTGGGCTCTAAGAAAATATTAACTAAATTAAAAGACTTGGAAATAAGTTTTAATTTAGTATTTAAAGGGGAATTTACCAGCAAGTTGATATTAAAATCTCCACAGACTATAACTTTCTTGCTACTACTAGAAGATATCTTTAAAATATCCTCTAGTACCGATTCAAATAAACTGTAGTCACTGGCGGTTCTACAATAAGTAATGTAAAGTAAGTAAAAGTAAAAATTCTTTATTACCAAATGATTAATAATTATTAATCTTGCCTAGCCTAGTGGGTAGAACCTCGGACTCGGAAGTGGGAGACCCAGGTTCGATCCCCGGTGCGGGCATGTACCTATGACTTTGTTTTCTAACTTATGTACATTTGTGAAGTTATAGTAGCAATACCACTCGCTAACGGTGAAGGAAAACATCGTGAGGAAACCTGAGTGTTTGAGCTATTCACATACCTCACAGCGCTTGAAATCGCCGATCCGCGGTGGGCACGCGTGGTGATTAAGCCCATACTCTCTCTCTGAGAGAAGGCCTGTGACCTACAGTGGGACGTATATAGGCTGCTCATGTATGTTATGTATGTGGATTAATAATTATTAATCTTAATTTCAATTTAAAACAAAATTAACAATAATATTTAAATAACATTAGGTAGTGGTTGCCGTGTCCTCGCACTAGGCTGAGCCTGTATCGTGTGTAAAGTTCTACAACTTTTTCACCAGAAAGTCTGCAAATATCTTTCCGTTCTTTATATTTTAAACTTCTATTTACTATTATAAAGGATCCCCGTGCAATGCAGACTTTCTGTTGAAGCAACTCTGGCTATTTCATAATTAGGTGCAGAAAAAATAATTTGGGACTCTAGTAGCCAGTGTTCTGTGACACAAAGTACCTACATCCACTCTATATTGTTCTAAGAACAACTCTAGTAATTTACCAGAAAAGCTACCCTGTAAATTTGGTTAGTTACGATAAGTTTTTTAAGGGGGGCTTTTCTGTTATCTGCGCTGACAGTTTAAATCAGCAGTCAAGTTTAACCTATGTATGCTGGGTTTTTTACAGGCTGAGTATACAGAGGTTTGCAAGTAAAACATTTTCTAGAGTTGGTATCGACGACTGTTCTCTGTTTTGACGATGGCTCATGCTGAAAATCAGTGTCGACCGGTGTTGCATGCATCTCCGGGCGGCATATTGCTGAGCATGAGTCCATTTGCCAAAAACTTTAATAAGATAACAAGATAGCCTAAGAATATTACTTGTTGTACACACTAGAAAACAGCACCTTTCTGTTGTATTTTTTTATAAAAGAAGAAAGTTTTAATTATGTAAGCTTATGTCTATATTTATGTGTTTTTGGCAATAAATGTAGTTCACTTTCACTTTTATTGTCTTAACAATAATGGGGTCATAGATATTGAATGCCAACAATTTGGCAATCTGTCGCTTTGAAGAAAGGGGTACGTGCATTGTGTCACTAGTCAATATAAAGTTTCGAATAAATTTATTCCTATTAAAAATACAATACTTTATCTCGATAGCCAAAGGTGATATTATACAATCGCCGGTTTATCTTATATATCCGACTATTTAGTGTGTCTGATAGAGTTTTAGAATAAGGGAAACCGCAGATTACAATTTTCCTTGCTTGAAGAGCAACTATAGAATCATAATAATTTGTCAAATTATCTCGCTATATTCCTACGCTGTCCCCTATTAATAACATCTATCTAATAATAACGATATCTACCAATCTATCTTCCTACGCTGTAGTTTTGATTAAAGTTGCCTAATTTATTTCGTAAGATAAATCTAAAATCCTTACCTACTTGCTGCATTACCTACAACTTGGAAACTAATACCGTAACAAATGATTCTAAAACAGTTAATTCTAAAGAAACTTTGATAACCGACCACGGCACTAATCCACATTACTCCAACTCTACAGCCCCAATATAACAAATGAGCGAAAACATGATCCCAGCACAGGCCCCGAATGCGGGGGCTACTCGCGAAGCCTCGGCTGTGGCCAAGCAATTATCTTGCTGAAATAGTGCCCTCGCTCGGCCGGATTAGACCGGATTACTCTGACTGTAAGTAGCCGTCTGCAGCTACTTGACTAAGTACCGGAGAAGTACCGCGAACTGCGCGCGCGAAATAGGTCGCGCATGGAAGTTAGCGACAGTCCGTGCAGTAAGGCATTCCGGTATAGCCCCCAGTCTTTCTTGCATTAATTGCCCTATTGAGCCAGTCATTTTATGCTGGAACAAAGCAGAGCTGTACTAAATCGTATTGAGGTTGTATTTGACAGATTTACGTTAATTGGGGATAGTAAAAAAAAACTTGTAGTCTTGTGACGGTGCTGGTTTTTGTGAAAATTATTATTTTAAATAAAATAAATGCCTGTACAAATTTCTCTTCCTGAGACTGAGACTAGAAACAGATTTCATTATAATTCAAAAATATGTGATTTGTAGCTTTACTCACAAAAATACTCTCACTATACGCTACATAGATAGATTTTTTTTACAGTTTTAAAGATATTCCAGAAATCTATTAAATAAAACCTCAAAGCAAATTAGGTTATAAGTTATAATTACATGCACTGCTACCAGTTCGCTGAGAAAATTAACCATAGTCATCTATGGTTTACGCCCGGTCTTGTGGATCAATGAGGGCACTGGCTTATTTATCTACAAACTTCAATTGCCAGTTTCGAATAGATCAGATTATTTTTTTTTTAAAGGTTCTGCTGTAACAGTCGACAGCAGATCAACCTTTGCATTTTTGTTGCAAAGTCACCCGTTATTTAACTGTAAAGCAGCGTAACGTAGTCACCGCCGACTGTACCACCTAAAAAATAAAAACCGGCCAAGTGCGAGTCGGACTCGCGCGTGAAGGGTTCCGTACCAGTAACTATACAACATTTGAATATTTCAAGCGTATAGTTCTTAAGATACAGCCTGGTGACAGGCAGACGAACGGACGGACGGACGGACAGACAGCGAAGTCTTAGTAATAGGGTCCCGTTTTTACCCTTTGGGTACGGAACCCTAAAAATAAAGGTTCCGACTAATTGAACACCTCCTCTTTTTTTGAAGTCGGTTAAAAATGTTGACGTAACAGAAACATAGGCGAAATAAAGGAATTTCCCGTGAGCTAAAGCGATATTTCTGTTCTCTTAAATGAGTCTGCCTAAACAAACTCGGAGAATAGTTTTACAAACATCACGGGAACGGAAGGGATTCTCTATTCAATTAATAATTTTGTAAGCCGTTACCGTAAATGGCAAAATCGCAATTTCCGACCTTACTCTTGTGGACTTTTGACTTACGTTTTTGAAAATTACATTTTCAATATAATCACTTAGTCAAAGGAGATTATTTTTAAGTACACATGATAAACGAAAATACCGGATAAGTGCGAGTCGGACTGTAGGTACTTACATCATTATAAATAGTTCAGGAATCGAGTCTCGCATTTTTTCGAGCTTTTCCCGAACTTCAAAGACTTTTTTTTTATTTCATTACAAATGTATAGTTTTCAGATTTTTCTGAAAGTACCCTATAAATTAACATTCTCTTGAGTGTTGAATTATACGTTTTTGCCGCATAAACGGCCGTAACTTCTTTTTACGTTAACTTGCAAGTTTAGTTTTTTTACAGCTTCACGGGACTGTACATGGTTTTAATTTCAATTCGGTACCTCCAAGCGTTCCCGAGATAAAGGGCATTGACAGACGGACGGACAACAAAGTAATACTATAATAATAATGGTCCTATAATATAATAGTAATCCTATATAAGGGTATCGTTTTTGATTTTGACGTACGGAACCCTAAAAATATCTGATTACTCACTGTTCTTTCAAAGAAAGAAGGTGTTATATATACATAAGCCACCATACGGGTACACAAAGACCACGTTATATGTTGATTATTATTTTTTTGGGTTAGAATTAATGGGGCGTATACTGACTGATTTAGCGTCCCGGGTGTGAGATAAGGATATGTCGCATCCCCGTGGTTTTACCAGGGATGGAAAGTGTGAAGGTGATATAGAAAGAAGATAAAAGGCGGAAAATTGTGTAAAAGGTGCCTTGCACTCCTTTGTGAGTGCCCAAAACATCTCCAAACGAGTTAGATTGACTAACCATGATGGAGTGCTGGTCCCAACACTTATGTATAGCGAGACTTGGGTATGGCAAAAGAAGCAAAAAAGTAGGATTAATGATGTAGAAATGAGGCCCTTCAGAAGTATGTCTACGACAGGATACGCAATAGTTTGTTTAGAGAACGTTGTGGACTGAAAGAGGATGTAGTGACTAGAATTGAGAAAGGAATGTTGCGTTCGTTTGGACATGTGGAGAGGATGAAGGAATAAAGATTGACGAAACAAATATATCGAGCAAATTTGGGTGGAAGGGCCGGTAAGGGACGACCCAGGTAGACATACTTCGACCAAATAGGGGATGTGTTAGCAAAAATCAAGATAAAAGGTACCCAAAACCGGCGTGCGTGCATGCAACGACTAATGAATATTGAGGAAGCGAAAGTGATCTGTCAGGATCGTGGCAAGTGGCAGTCCCTGGTCCCTGCCTAGCCCTCTGGAATACAGGCGTGAGTTTATATATGTATGTAATACTCTTTGATTAGAGAACGTTGTGGACTGAAAGAGGATGCAGTTATTAAGTAGTAGATGTTATAATTCAGGAAGGAATGTCATGTTGGTTTGGACATATGGAGAGGATGAAGGAAAAAAGATTGACGAAAGAAGTATAGCGAGCGAATGCGGATGGAAGGGCCTCTAAGGGGCGTCTTAGGCGGACATATTTCGACTAAATAGGAGATGTATTAACCTTAAAATTACCCACAAGCACCATGCGGTTAGGTTAGGTTAGTAATGCACCACCCTCCCTCCCACTTTTTCAAGCAGAAGCAAGACACAAACACACCACCACCGACACCAATACTTGTATGAAAAAATTAGTTGCGACGCGTTTCGCCTCTAACACGAGGCGTTCTCAGGCTCCGATGGTCGACTGACAAGAGCCTAGTAGGCAGTGCCTACCCCTTCGGGATACAAGCGTGAGTTTATATGTTATGTGTATATCTTGATCATTTAATAGTAAGCGCCTCCCGCTTTTACACTACCTGCTTAAACTGTAAGTGAAAAATGTTCTATAGGGCAGATAAGTCCACACCCAATATTGTAAAGCATTTTAGATATTTATTATTATGTCTTAGCACGACATAATGGAGTTGAAATTGAAACCCAAGAAAATTTAGATATAAGACTTTAATTCGGTCTTTTATTACTTATTTAACAAAATTAAGGCGCCTTCGGCGGTGGTCGATCGAAAAGTGGTTTTGTAGGTAGATTCTTCTTGCGCATGACATCATCACAGGCACTTGGGCCTGAACATTATGTGTGCCTGTATTTTCCCGGAATAAATAAATTAAATTAAATTTCGCAAATAACTGTCACTTTTGACACGTAACATATTATACCTTGTGCTTCTACGAGTCGAATGTGATACGAATCTGTTGTACTTTGGGGGACCTGGATTCCTTTAAATTTAGTTTAGGCTCGACTCCTTCAATAAATACTACATTGTGTTGCAGTTTATAATTTATTATGTGTTTTTTTTTTTAATATTTGAATATAATTTTTGGACAGAAAATAAACAGATATAAAACACACATCTAAAAAAAATTTAAACTGAAAAAGAAAATGTTATTTCATGTTCCAAAAACTTACGCCGATAGTGCAAGTGGCAATTATCTTTTACCTAAAACATCTAATAAAACTGCATTTTAACGGATATTTACTCGTTGACCTCAGTCTACCGAGACCACGGCACTTGAAAAAGTACCGAAAAGTCGGAAAATTGTAAAATGGAAAAGTAAACGAGTAAATATCAGTTAAAATTCAGTTGTATTATGTCTAGTGCTCATGTTAACCTCAGAAAATACTAAAACACCTATTTTGCCTATCGTTAAATAATTTTTAGCTTATCATAAAACGTTGTTTATGCTTAGTTACGAAAGCCTGAGTAAATATTACCACAATGGAAAATGTCAATAACCCATAAAACTTTTTGAACCAAACAGACGTTCTCTTTGGCTAACAAAACATCAAAAGAGTAACCATTCCATCCATTCACTCTCAACCGACCCTCCATATCAATCTCCCGCGGCGTAATTAAAAAATCAATGGACGCCCAGTGTCATTCTTTCCAATTCGCGTTACACATTCATGCCTATTGAACGTATTTAAATTTCGAATAAACTTTTAATACTCATCCACTCCCCAATCCAGGCCGTTTGATTACTCTTTTGATTACAGAAGGGGATTCTATTTACATGCTAGGCCTTTCTAAACCGACCCTCTGGTTCTGTTTTTATTGTTGAACTTTTAGATGTTAGTTATTTTTAATAAGGCGATAATGTACCTTGTCTTTTTATGTTACTTCTTTTTTATTTCCTTTGCTGGTGATGAGAAAGATGTACTACAGTCAAAGTTTGAATGTTTTTATTCAAAATAGCACAGGAATTGCCCCTTAATGAATGTTACAAGTTGAGCTAAGATCCATTTCGAAATTTAGATCATTTTGCAGACAAAAGGTACAAAAAAAACTACAAACCAAGTCTTTTCAACTTTGGTCAGTGCCGACAGTGAGCCCATAGCGCAAAGGTCATAGAGCGTCATAGTAAAGTCAAATACTAATACCTAGGTCAATGAGGAACGCCCCGGTGGACTGTGGGGAGAACGCGGTCACTTGATCAATAATGTATTGGCCCCAGGCATATATCTTGCGACAAGTTTTGCATATTTTATTATGTTGGAGGACGCTTTATGGTACGGTTGTTTAGTTTTATTGTCTTGCTCACTTCTCTGCGTGGAGAGCATGAATAATTTATAGATATTGATGGATTAAAGTGCAACCCCTCTACTCTCAACGTTATTGTGGTCCAAATTGCGCTACAATCAAATGCAATATGCTAGAAAGAATGACTTGGTGAATTGTTATATTCACACAAAACATCGTTACATTTACTAAAACTTCTTAAAGGTGTAACTTGGTAAAATTTTGTCACGACACACACTTTACAATGTACAATGTTACGCAAAAATAGTCCAACCCACTCTAGGTATATCTTGATCATTCAATAGTAACTAAGAACTTGCGAAAAAAGATCGTTTTTATGCACTATATTGTTTTTCTTTTCCAGTTTCTTATTCAGACGTGCTTAAAATTATAGTGATAACAAATATAAATTGAATGAACAAAAACTTGGAACCAAACATCGTATAAATAAAAAATAGCAGCAAATCCTCGTGGGTTGGAATGTTTCTGCGTAACACGGTCTAATTATGAGTTACGTAGGCACTTACTGAAAATCAGCGCTGAGAACTCACTCTCCCAGCACAATGCAATTTAGCGGCAATTCACCGACCAAAAGCTACGTCTACGTTCTCTGTCTGTTTTGTATTATGTTGTTTTTCACTCTTTCTTTTAATTTTTATTTTGTTTTTTATGATGTCATTGTGTTGTATTGTAACGCAACGTCGTATTGTAACCAAATTAGCGTCGAAAGTATGGAGGTAGACTGCACTGCATTGTGTCATTAGATTGCTTTATAGGCTGACATACAGCACAGCAGCAATAAATGAACTTCTTTGTGTAGTGGTATTTTCGGGACTCTTTTGCTTATTCTCCTACAGTATAATGCACCTGATAAATCGTTAAACTTTTGTATGTCTATTTTAAATGTGCTTTGCAATTGAGAATTTCAACTAACTACACAGGATCTTTAAAGTGAGTAATTTGCACCGTAATCTTACTGAATAATTTTAAGGAAGAAATAGTTGCATCCCAACAACATTAAAAGGCGTCACTCGCATCTTGTGATGTGTCAGTTATTTATCTAAGGTGGCTTTTCGATTCGGAGCAATAGAATTTTTCTGGCAGCTAGCCTATTACAATTTCTCTCGCTGGAAGTAAATTGTAATTGCGGACACGTAAAAGCATTTTGCAGAAGTCATCAAAACACATATTAAAATTTTCCTCTCAGTCATATTTTTACTCTCGCATTTGTCGACCTTTCTCTGCATTAACCCAGTTGGTAGGCTAAAATAACACATCTGTATGCAAATATCAATGGACACTCGACCGTTTTGTAGGTTTTAATTGGCAAACGAATGGGCTTTTCGCCCATAACATAATATCTGAGGGGAAATTGAGAATTAAATATTATCATTTCCGATACTTGTTGTCACCCCTACCGCGCGTGTTGACCCGCTTAATTACAAATTAATTTTAATTCTCGCTCTGGTCGTTCGCTTTATTTAATAAAAATTGTATTAGACATACTGCCCGTTAGTCTAGGGGTGTCATGTCTGATTAATATGCCGGAGGTCGTGGGTTCGATTCCCACAGGGGGCCGCCGTAAATTTGTACAAATAGCCTCCTCAATCTGGGTGTATTTCCATGTTTGTAATGTTCTTGACTGGTTACCATAGCACAGGGTATCCCAGTTGGGGACCAGGAGAAGTGATTGTGTTGAGTGGAATAAAAACATAACATAACCCTCGTTTCTTATGGTTTCCATTTGAAAATATAGAGTACTACAGTAGTACTACACGAGTAACTCGTGAAAACTTTGAAATTGAGAGAAAAATATTTTGAAATTAAATGAGGAGTTACACAGTTCAACGGTAACTTCAGTCGGAAGCCGTTAAAAATATATATTTTTTGCTATTTTGAAGTTGTATTGACGAGTGAACCCTCAAATTTCGGATTTGACCACTGGCGAGGTTAAAATTACTCACTAAACTCACGCCTGTGTCCCGGAGGGGTAGATAGAGATCAGGGTCTACCACTTGCCACGATCCTGACAAATTTCTTTCGCTTCATCAACATTCATTCGTCGTTGCACGCACACACGCCTGTTTCGGGTACCTACTTTTTATTGTGCTCTTTGCTAATACATCCCCCTATTTGGTCGAAGTACGTATTTATTTTTCTAAAGTTTTAGTTATGTAACATTTTTGCAATTTTGTTTTACGATACCATTTTATGTATTATATATTATATAATATGGTTACAAAAGTAACCCCCAGTTTCTCGTACACCAACATGCTGTTAATCTACTAATTAAAGCTGTAAATTGACCAAAGTGCATACAAAAAAAAACACTGACAGCTGTTAACAGTAGATTAACTGCTTGTTAGTGTACGAGAAACTGGGGGTTAAAACGGTAAGCACTTATTTGTTTTAGTGGATGCGCTGCAAACTGCTACAAGAAAGTCTCCGCGAACGTTCGGAATTCAAAAGGACAAAGGTATTTGGGATCGGACATCTGGCTACCGCTCAAAGTGCTCGTGCTCCGCCGTCTGCTTTGTAGACTAGCATCAGAGGATAGCCGTTGTCTCCCCGAGAGACCGCCTTCCATTTCGCTGACAACTTTCTGTGTTGTCTGCGGAATAATATAAACTCGTCGAGGAGCGTAAAAGTAAAGCTTGAGGACGAATCTTATTACGACATTCTATCTGTGGGCGTATTTGAATGACAGTCCTAACGACGTTATCTTCCACTCGCGTATTCAAATGCAAGTACTTTTGGAACGACAAATATTTAATCAGTTTGTAAAGTCAATGTTCATGGTGTAAATATTTTATTCGTTCGGTGCTTCACTTTTGAATTTATTATATTAATACGCAGCGCTGATTTTTGTCTACTTCACATCATAGTGTTACTGTTTTTATTATAAGTAATAAATCAGAATCGGTAGAAAATATATGGCAAAAGCACTTCTTAAGTTTCATCCTGTAAAATGTGTATACATAAACAGCCTATATACGTCCCACTGTAGGACACAGGCCTTCTCTCAGGGAGAGAGTATGGGCTTAATCACCACGCTTGCCCATCGTGGATTTGCGATTTCAAGGGCTGAGGTATGTGAATAGCTCAGACACTCAGGTTTCCTCACGATATTTTTCTTCAAAGTTAGCGAGTGGTATTGTTACCTTAACTTCACTTATGTACATAACTTAGAAAACAAAGTCATAGGTACATGCCCGCACTGGGAATCAAACCTGGGTCTCCCTCCCGCTTCTGAGTCCAAAGTTCTACCCACTAGGCTACCAGCGCTCTTGTAAAATCCGTAAATTTTATAGAAATCTATTTATCTACCTGTCCAGCTCATAAGCAAGGACTACTGCTGATCATGTAACATTTCAGTATCGAAATACGTCATAAAAAGTAATAAATAACTGGAAAAAAGAATATCCGCTGAGATTATTCAGAAAAATATTTCCAAAACGCATATTTACATATCCGTCTGCCAACTCTACGAGCATTCAGTGACACAATAACAAATCCTACTTTATTACAGCGCACATATTCGATTTTCGATTGAACTTTCCGACTGGCTTTCCTGACATTCGCGGGCGACAAGAACCGGTATTTGAGTCACATAATATAGGTCTCGGCAGATTCAGTTTGTTCCTCGATCACCGTTTACCATGAGTAGGTAATTCAATCAAGACTACATAGCTCTAGGTATCTAGATGAAGTCAATAGTCAATGAAGATCACAATCACTGGTAAGTCTGCCTCCTTCTCTTTGCGGTTATTACGTAATGCATGGAAGCGTTTTGCGTTTTGATATGGGTTAGATATTAATAATAACAATAAATAATTTTATACCACACCCACTCAGAAAGTGTCTCATTGCTCGTTCATAAACTGGTTACAAAGTTCGTCATTTCTCCCTTATAAATGTGCGGCGGAAATTTGTAATAACGCGGAACCAGATAATCTGATCTTTCGACAAATTGCTTCCAATAAGGAAAGGTCTAAAATTCCCAATTTATTTTTTCATTTTTGCTACTATCTGGAAACTTGACGTAGTTCATTTGTACGAAAAATTATATTGAGCATTTTTAACTTGTACTTATTCTAATATCTGTGTAATTTTCATTTTTATGTACAATAAAGTGTTCTCTATCTATCTAAGTGGCTAAATTATTGATTCGAAAGAAATGGTTTTTTGGGTTCTTCTTTTCATCATCAACCCATTATGTCCCCACCGAGGGGCACGGGTCTCTTCCCTGAGGAAGGTATAGGCCATACTCCACCACGGGGGCCAAGTCCGGATTGGTGGAGGCTTGTAGACTAGTGGCTCGTCTACTGTCAGAAGTTGTCAAGCCGCCCTAAGGCCTCTGACTTGGCTTAACGACTGTCATCTATCGACGGCAGCCGGCATCAACAGCTTAACGTGCCTTGCGAAGCACGGATCACGAAAACTAAATCAAGGAATATATGTTTTAACGTAATTTGCACTCAAAGCAACCTAGTGAACATCGGGTGATTGTGGAATACACCAAGGATTAGAGTGGCGCAATGCCGACCGTGGTATTAGGTGGATCGTTTGGGAAAATACGCTTCTTAGCAGTATTCGTATCTGCCATTATTATGCCGGTTTGAATCGAAGGCAACTTCCTGAGAGCTAGATTTTGATACAAAGTTACTAATGATATGTTTTACTCATATTGTGGTCAGCTGATAAACAAAGATCTTTTCTATGGTTTTGTAAAGCTCTGTATATTAAATCTATGTGCAATCCTGGCAGTAAGTAGGTGTGGAGTTTTTTTACATCTAATCTACTAAAATTATTCAAATGTTACAATGCTTGACCAAATAACTTGGATGCATGGATGTTCCGGGAATTACGAAATACGTCCACGCGGCACGTGCCTCAAAATTATGCGGATTTCAGTTCAGTTATATTACAACGAAAACATTTTTGCTTCTAAGTGTCCATCGCAAAGTCATTACCATCAAGTGAATTTTTAACCAGTCACTATGCCACTGTACCAACACTACAGTTAATAGATGATACGTAGGTATTTACAAAAAAATATACTTCCTACTAGTTATAGAATAGCATGTTTAGGATAGTAGAGTATAATAAGCTTATGATGGCTCGGGCAAAAAGAAAGCCTTCAGAATGATAAGCTTATTGACATTTCCGTCAACGCCAACTCTTAGGTACTTCCACTCGGACATGAATAGGGAATTCGAATAGGAATATAGATTGGCAGAGAAGTGCTGCGGAATAGATGTTCCCGGGTGGAGAGCCAGACGAAAACTAGGAGGATGGAAGTGGTCAATAAATATAGATAGATCATGAGAGGTTTCGCCATAATCGCCACTCTTGGCAGGCGGGTTGGCGAGTACTCGTTTACCATAGCCTTAGAAACGGGCAGGGACTTGGCTTTCCGCACCTCCACCGCAATATACTAAGTGATGTAAAAGCACATACAGGCTAAAAATTAGGCCACAAACAGGGTGTGGCCAAAAGCTACAAATAGAGAGAGAGAAAGAGAGAACAGTAGTTAGTGCGACAGCTTCGCCTTACTCATTGTAGGTAGTACCAGGATGCGAATCGCGCGTTTTGTGGCGCTAAATGACAGAAATGGACAATGAATGCACGGGAAAATTGCTTCTAACGTTAAATAGCGCGACTCGCATCCGTCGTGCTACCAATGCATGGCTACATTTTCATTCGTGTCAGGCATCATGAGTGAATGGCTGGTTTTCTTTTAGACTATTAAAAAAAGTAGTTCCCAAGAATGCTGTAGATGGCGCTAAACTAACGAGGTCACTAGCCGTGCGTTTTGACTGGCAAATCAGAACGTGCTACAGATTTACGTTTCGTTTTATGATCTCAAAATTAAATTCCGTTCCTTGCAGTAACTTACCAAGTTTGGCGCCATCTATCCAGCGACGAGTAAAAGGAAGGATAGAATAAAAAAATAAATAAAAAGAAAATCCTCATTGGTAACTAAAGTAGCTTATAGCACGAATATATGTCGAATCGCGTTAATGTAACCCCAGGGTTATTGTTGCAATTTTTCAGAACAAGTTATCAATAAGCTTTACGACCTCCTCGACTTTTAACGACCTGGAACAAGGTGCGTGCAGAATCCCCTTCCTCATTTTTGGCCGCAGCGTAAGTGTAAATACGCCTTTATGTCTTTTACGATCTTCAAATGAGCTCGTAAAATGTTTGTAGCACTTTTAAAGTATCATAATTTCGGGTCATTTGGCTAGTTACGATGTCTCTAGACAAGATGTTGTCTTCAGTTTATACCGTCAGTGGATTGATAATGCGTTTGGGATTGAAATTCAGAGCGCGACAGCTCTAGTTGCCTATCACTATTTCATCAGTAAAAACAAAGTGACAGGCCTCTGGAAATTAAATAGCATAGAAATAGAAATACACTCGAGAGCAATAAGTAAATGTTATTGACGTGCTCGTTGCTAAAAAAAGATTTTGAAAAAAGGGATTTATTAAATTAATCACGTGTAAATTTAGTATCTTAGACTAAAAAAGATGAAAATAAGAGCGTTAGCAAGATCAGAGAGATATTAATGTAAACTGACATTTTCGACACCTAATTTAACAAGCTGGCAACCAATAAACAATAAGCAACATTCAAATATTAGTCGTTACAAGCACGCACGCCTGTTTCGGGTACTTTTTATCTTGCCCTTTGCTAAAACATCAACTATGTATTTAATCATTATTATTAATGATAATATTCTCTATTTGTCTATGTTGTCGACCTTTCACATTTTAAATAATCCCCAAGTCTTACTTATTCACCTAATTACCCAAAAATAACCAAAAAATTAAAATATAAAAATAGAAGAAGAAGAGTGGCTAAACAAAATACTTACAATAATTTATTTTTAAATACTTTATTGAAAAAATTGTACCATATAAAAGTGACAAACTTGGTGTCATTATTATACGGACTCTATAGTATAAATACCGACTATCTTTTTTTTTAATCTTTGTTTTATTTAGAGGCTTTGATCACCACGTGATCATGTCTCAGCCCCATCAGACTAAATCACCGACTATCATAATGTCCGACTTACACTTGGCCGGTTATCCAAGTGTAAATCGGACTCCTAGCAGGAGTACCGTATCTAGAACTGAAAGATTGAAAACACATTTATACCAATACATTTTTCTGTATTACTTGTTTCTTACATGTAATACACGATGCCGGATTTGTCGTGATTTAAAGTAAATAACTTATCAAAGAATTGCTGCGAATGAATGATTTCGTCAGTAACCTTTATTCATTGCTCTGAAGTGTAAAGACTTCAATTAGATGCGCGTTATTATACAGCGGATGCAATATTGGAAAAATCTACATGGAGTTTTACCACAGGTTTTACCTTGCAATTAACTGTTTGAAGAAGTTTTTTTATTTCAATATTTAAATATATAGTGATCAATTAGTCATTTAAATGGATGAATTGGTTAACGAATTGTTGAGTTGGTTCGCTCTCTTTCTTTTTTTTCTTTCAGATTTCTATTTATTTATTTATCTACAAAGTCTTCTGGTCAAATTTCTACAAATCTCATTCACGGTGAATGAGTATTTTTTTACCAAGAACATTTTTTATTTTTATTTTACAAGGTGGACTCGATAATCTGGATCACGATTATAACACTGTCAATTAAAGAAAGGGACTGGATAACTATTTGCTTCTCGCTTTCACAATAACGCCGTACATATTGTGCGAAAGAGAGGCATGCGTCTTAAATTAAAAAAATCGTTTACCTAATAAATAATCGCGATCAGACCCTTTGAATGTATAAATAAATTGTTGCCCAGTCCCTTTTCCATACTAACAGTGCTATACTGTCTGGTAAAAGTTCATTTCATTTTGGACCAACGAGTAAATTTATTAGGCTCTACAATTTTTTTCAGTAAATTTTTTGCGCGCCTAGTCGATTTCATGCTCTCGAAAATCCCGGTCAATTGTTGCCAGGCACTTTGTCAATAGGCCACTCTTTCAATAGCCATTTTGTTCGGAAAAAAAAATGTATCAGTTACCAGGAAAAAAGGCTTGACACAAAAACTGTTTTTTGTATCATGACCAATTTTTCATTAAATCAATTAGGTAATGAATTGAAGCTTTGTATTAATTCTATCAAGTGAACCAGATTATAAAACATATACTCATTTGCATGCAATTTTTGAGCAACTCAACTGAAGCAACTAAAGTTGTTAGTTGTGTGTTTTTTACAATTGACAAGGAAGCTTGTAGAACCTCATATTTAGGAGGTCGTGGGTTTCAATCTCGGAATGTACCAATAGCTTTGTTTTTTAAATACCACTCGCTGTGAAGAAAAATAACGCGACGAAACCGTTTTCGAACTAAAACTAGACGAACACGAAGTAATAAAGTTAATCCGGAATTAAGATAATAATTTTAAGAATCCTGTGCTCGAAATTACCAATCCGCGGTGGAAACACGTGGTAATTAAACAAATACTCTCTGCCTGAGAGAAGGCCTGTGATCTACAGTGGTATATTTAGGGTACATAAAAAGGAACATTCTCAATACACGACTTTCACTAACGTTGTAAAAAACAATCGACTGTCAAGAACAGGCCATCAAAGAGAAATTTCAAATATGGAACAAGCATACGTCGTACGTGCTCAGTTCCGTTTCAGTGTGGTAGGGTACAGTCTGCATTGGATGTGAGTGATCGCCTCTTACTGGCGGCAACTAGTTCATTATATAATATTATTTATTAAGGTCTAGTCTACGATGTTATTTACGACATCATTTTAGCACCGATAGATGGCCTTTTTTCAACAAGCTCATCATAATTATTATATTTTAAGACTTAGACTCTTGTTGGTGCAACATCTTCCACGTACTCCTGTCACAAGCCAGTTTTGTCAGTCTTCGATAGCCTGGTACGTTACAACATCCACATTCCCTTTAATTTGATCGAAAAAGCTTCTTTTCCACCCTTATTTCTTTTTATGAGATATTTGTTACATAACTACTGTGAAGTAGCAATGAGCCCACCAGTTTTTCTCTTCTACATTCGATCGTTCTTAACATTTACTTTGCATAACTGAGAGCAGTAACCCTCTCCAAAATTTGCTTTTTTATTTCGCTATTGTTTACGGTATTTGAAAAAAAAAATTGTAGAGGCTATGTTAAAGACGAATAATCCTGATAAATATTTTTCTATGCAACTAATGTCTTTCCCAATATAACCTGTCAAAAAAATATTCTAATCTCGTACCAAACAGCTCCATACAAATTAGGAGCAAACTGTGGCGTCACAAGCGTAGTCGTCGTGTTTTGAAAAGGATTAATGTGGAGTTTCTTTCTTAGCTTCTTCTCCAGATAATCCATTAATTGTGAAACTAACTTTGACATTCATTAAGTAAACATTCTGTTTTTATAATGAATAAAAATATTTAAATTGAATTGAATTGAATCTAATTGTAGCGAGCATGTGGTTTGGTTAGTCATAAGTAGACATATAATTACTTACACAAATCTTGCAGTGCTTTAATAAGAACAGAAATTCAAAAGTCAATTAAAATCAAAATATTTAATTCGCAGTAACTTTGATTTAATGAATCTTACTAATTAAATAAAGGCGGGAAGTTAATGGCATCTGAATAAATATTTAGTTTTATAGTAGTCCTTTTTGCGCAAAGGGTGGTTTACAAATTTTGCAGCGTTTTGAAGCGTATACGATGCAAATTAAAATATTTGATGACGCTATAGAGTTCAATATAGTCGAAAGAAGAATCGAAAAATCACAAGAAAAGTATCTATCATAATACTTGCAGCAAGACCAGGAGAGTCGTTACGATTGGAACGACTGCTTCTATAGACTCTTATTTTGTGACTTATTAAATTACTGATCAAACTTGACAAGTTTTCACGGATGTTGAATAGTTCTAAAATGAAAAATTGCCGAGAACGATCTGTAAAACTAGAATTCATCCAATACTCTTCCGTGCTTGCTTTGCGACCGTTTAAGTATTGCACGATGCCCGTGTTGTGATCACTGCAACATTTACTTCCTATACCGACTGTACCTTTGCAGAGTTGTGGCGTATGACATACGCTCGACAATAGCCGGGGAGGCTCCCGAACAATGAGGCCAGTCAATCGCTGCATCGGTGCAGGTGTAAACAACGGTTTTGTTCATTTACAAACAGATGAACGCCGAGAACCGATAATGTGACGCGCTGAATATTGGACGCGGCGGTTTTGTCATAGGCGGCGAACGTGTTTCGCTTTTCGGAATTACTTTTTGATTAAAATCAATTTTAACCTCCTCAGTCCTGACCTTGAAAATAACAATGATTTTCAATTGTTATTTTCAAGGTCAGGACTGAGGAGGTTAAAGCCTTTGATCAGAGAAGCTTGATGGATAATTGACTAGAATTCAGAAAGGAATATTTAGTTGGTTTGGACCATATGTCCAAAGAGGATGACGGAAGAAAGATTGATGAAAGAAATATATCGAGCAAATGTAAGTGGAAGGACCGGTAAGGAACGTCCTGGGCGGACAAAATTCGACGGTAGAGATAAACTGTACCCGAAACCGGCGTGCGCGCATGCACCGACTAATGATTAAGTGATGTTAGTCTCACAAGAAATTTTTCCGCAGAAAAACGATTTAACAGTTTGTAACAGTTAAAGCATTTGTAACAAGTTGTAACAGTACGGGGTTTCAGGAGATAATTATACGCATTATTTTCTTATAAGATAAGTAGATAAGTTCTTTTTAGATAAGTATTAAGATGCCGCCTATATACGTCCCACTGTAGAGCACAGGCCTTCTCTCAGCGAGAGAGTATGAGCTTATTCCACACGCGTGCCCACCGCGGATTGGCAATTTCAAGCGCTGCGGTATATGAACACCTCACGACTCAGATTTCCTCACGATAGTTTCCTTTACTAAATAATTATAATTACCAGCCACTGAAACTGAAACGGCATACAAAATACGATCTGTCTAAATTGAGTTCTTGTAATAGCTCACTATTATACGCGTCTCGTAAAAGCAATAAAGAATTTTACTTAACATGGGTGTCATTTTTCTCCGGTTAACATAATATAGAAAGTGGTTAAAACCAGACCAAACTATATGTTAAATAGAATGAACGTTATTAAATGATGTTCATTCTATTTCGCTCGAGCTATAGATGCTACTAACATAAATATAAGTTTAAAATGTACTAACCAAATATGAATCATGTTGTTCGAGCAAATAAATTACTAATACTTATGTAGAATAGTGGTTTATTGAAGGCTGCAACATTGGTAGAGCGCATAAAGCGCGAATTTGATAAATATAAACCCTGATATTTTGAGAAATAAAAATCTACCGGAACAAAAATTGTTGCCAATCACAAACTCTAATTGGGATATCTCATAAATTGTGAATGTTTAAAATGAAGCCTTAAAAAAACTAATGGCATGTGTCTTATCAATGTAAAACGGCATATTATTAACTGAGTACCAATCAAATACACGTGGTAATCTTTGGATTATAATATAGAGTATCAACTCGAGTTTGATTTTCCTCTTTTTTCATGCATTCATCGTAACTAAGTAACCGAGAAAGTCGACTAGCGGACATAAAACATTTTTGGGATTTTATATAGCCTATATACGTTCCACGGCAGGGCATAGGCCTTCTCTCAGAGATAGAGCATGGGCTTAATCACTTCGCGTGCCCACCGCGGTTTGGCAATTTCAAGCGCTGAGGTGTGTGAACACCTCAGACATAGGTTTTAATCACGATGTTTTCCTTCACGGTTAGCGAGTGATATTGCTACTATAACTTCACAAATGTACGCAACTTAGAAAACAATTTGTACAATAAAAAATATAAATACCATTTTCTCCATAGGTGCCAATTTCACTGGGTTTGTCACTCACGTGTGACTCACGGTGATGAACCGAGTTTAGTGAAATGAACAGTGAAATTAAGAGGTAACCATTCGTCAAAAGAAAAAGAACACATTCTCGAAGCCAACAATTCATACTTTGAACTCTGCGAGCAAAATTTGCGCGCCACCACCGCGCTCCGCTCCGTGGGAATCGGGCAGAATTGTGCCAACTCGCACTAGGCCAGTCCGTAAATTGCCCAAAACCCGTACAGCCGTGCTGGTTTGCCCAACAATTGCACAATTTATTGCCCGGCTAACTGTGTGTATATTGCAACAGCATTCTTTGAATTATTGCCAGTGCACAGTGAGCAATTACAATTTGCGGTCGCGCTGATGAAAAGTGCATGTGTTGATTGTGGATTGATTGCTGATAAAATGCAGTAAATGGTTTTATTGTCCGAAATGAAATGCAGCGTTATATAGGTACATAATGAGGTTGGCAATGAGGGTCAATGTCTTATGTTACTGCTTATTTAAGCTAAAACAGAAATCATTCCCAGCAACTGTCATTAATCTTCAATGACATACTGATAAGAAACTATACATAATATAAACAATGTACATAACGAGCTATAAAATTTTGTGAGTCACGATATCTATATACGTGTATGTAGTTACTTATCAAAGTAATGTTTTAAACTTACCTCAATGGAGAAACCTCAAATGCAGACATTCCATAACAATACTCCCGAATGTAATTGTCAAAGTAATTAATTAATTTCACACACTATAATGTCACACGTTTCGTCGACTGTGTCCAATATCTCTTGCGTACCTTTATGTTACATAAATAGCTCGTTCGGCCCCTTGATTGCAGTGATGAACTCAAAGTTCTAGTCTTTATAGTATCACGAATTAAGTAAATCAAAAAAGCGCACTGAAACTGCCGAGTACTTCCACAATAATTATCCTTACACAGCGAATTTGTTTTAAAGAACAACGAATTTTGTCTCTTAGCGCTTAGGCATTTTCTTTTCCAACCTTAGCCCTCACAAAGAAATGGTTTTTTTGTTCACCAAAACTAACAAAAGGTCGCGAGTTCTATTGTCCATTATCGTAGGCTGTAATTCACCCCTGCTACGCGCTACGCCGTAGGCACGTCGTAGAGCGGCTACGGTTTCCCCAACACTAACGGGGCTACGCCGGCCCGGATCGCGCACGCACACACCGGCGACTTTAGAGCTCGAACCCCTAACCGTACACACCACGTAAACGCACACACCCACGCTACTTACACAAGACCCGCGAGGCAGAACGAGACGGCGGCATTTTTGGTCCCGTAAATTGTGTATCACACCAATACTGATTTACTCACACACTCGCGCGTCTGCCGTCGCTCAAGTCTGTCCATACACATAAAAGCGATTTCAAGTTGTAATCCCTAACGATGATTTAAGTTTAAGGGATTTCATCTATTTCAGTACACAAGGGTGCAGGAAGTGAACATTTTGATTTAATGCAAGGAATGTTTTGCAAACATAGATTTTTCAAATTAAGGGATGTTCTTAAACACGACTAACATGCTGACCTCCCTCCATCAATATTTAGTAGAAGTATTTGTATTAGTGGGCGTGGCAAGTGGCAAGCCCTGGTCTCTACCTAACTCTTCGGGTTTCAGGCGTGAGTTTATGTACGAATGTGTATGTTAAGTAAATGAAAAAAACTGTAAATAAGCTCGAGGTTAATTAATTTGTCCTCCACCTCCGACGTTCTATCTAACATAAATTACGCAAGACTTTCCACCTTTATTGATTTAAGTAAATTAAGACGAACATCGGCCTACTTCCAAGTAACCAATTATTATTTTCGAAACCTTATTAAGCTGGTTACAGCTAATTTACGCGAAAACTCGCTGAAAGATTTACTTACACGCCAAGTTGGCCACCCCTTTAGCCGTTTTAAGGACAATGCGATGTCAAAGTTTGCGTCGAGAAAATTTCTGATATAAAAGTTGAGTGAGAACTTTTCAATGGAGATGTCGCAATTAATTTTCGATAAATTTTAGCTCGTTAACGTCGGAAAATTACAGTCTTTGAGGGGACTCTAATTGAAATGTATAAAAGTTTTTTCATTAGGCGTCCAACGCCTGGTAGGTAGGTACGTAAGCCTTCGCGCAGCACTGTTGTTGTTCAAATAATAGCTCTAACTTTGTTAGCCGTAAACGCAAGTAAATAAACAGGAACAAAATATAAACCATTGAAAAGCGGAGTCGTTGTCGCTGCACAACTTTTTGAATGGTCGGAATTTTGATCAAGAGTTTTCGCCGTAACTTGTTGGCCTGTTTTTAACCGTTGATCGTTGACTGCAGTGCTACACTAATTATGTGACGGGAAGTGATATGTTCCGGCCTTTTTGGAAATCCATGGAGGAGGCCCAGGTCCAGCAGTGGACTTCTTGTGGCCGAATGATGATGATGATGATGATGATGAAGTGATCTGTTATAATAAATTTACCTTCGTAATCATTATGAATACACTATTAATCAGAACAATGTTGTGTTTTTTTTAACTAAGTGTAGTTGTTTTCGGCGCGTTTTCTTCCAAACGATTTAGACTTTGAAATGGACACCTAGTTCAACTTGTCACTAACGTAAATTTTTTTATCTTCCGGACTGGGAGATAAAATAATTAGGTTATTTACAAAGTTTCTTATTTGAATTAAGGCAATTTAGCGTAATGTCCATTGGTAGGCTACATGGGAGGTTATTAACTTTATGGGTAACTTTACACATTTTCTTGTCTTAAGGTACAACTGTGCTGACCCCAGGTTGAGTGCTTTTCCTGTAATCTTTACCTGGATTTTCGTATAACATTAAATCAATTCTAGGAAAATCTACCAATAACTTTAATACGCTTAACAGGTTTGGATATATGGAGAATATGAAGGAACATACCGTGCTAAAAGTAATATACCGGGCGAATGTGGGTGCGAGGGTCAGTGTGGCACGCTTCAACCGGACATTTTGTGTGGACTAAATTGCGAATGTATTAAATTATCGAAAGGTGAGATTCGAAACCAATCAAAGTACGCTGCGACTCATGAATGTTGACAAAGCGAAATAAATTTGTCACGATCGTGACAAATGGCAAATCCTGGTCTCTACTAATCCTTTTGGGATACAGGCGTAAGCTAATGCTAGGTTATATTATTATGTGTTAAGACGACCTCGTGGCGCAGCGGTAGTGCATCTGCATACCATGCGAGAGGTCCCGGGTTCGAATTCCGGCTGGGGATAAAAAAAAAACCCCCAGGTCTTGGATGTTTACATGTTTGTGATGTCGTTGTTTCTGGTTCCCACGACACAGGGTATCCTAGTGTGGGACCAGAAGCAATGTATGTGCCTGTATGTAAATGTTTATGTTTATTTGTAAGCATTTTTTGTTAAGTCTTTTCATTTTTTTTTTTAATCCTTGTTAAGTCACGTTTGTTTTAAAAAGTGCTGACAATGCCTATATAGGATGAATTCATAGTCACTGTATTATGTTTGTGTAATAAAAGAAATAATAATTTAAATAATTAGAAGTATATATACATGTAGGTATTGTAGAAGTATAATTTGGAGTCGGTGCCCAAAATATATGTGCTGGTCATGAAACTGGGCACCGACTACAAATTATACTTCTACAATACCTACATGAATAAATACTTCTAATTGTTTTAATTATGTGTAACTTTTTAGTGGTGCAGTGTTTTCAAGGTGGTTTTTATTTTTTATTTAAATGTTAATGTTTTATAATTTTTGTGGGGGAGCGGGAGAAAAATAAACGAGTGCCTTATAACCATAATTTTACCCTACATAATTCGTTGCTTTAAAATTTGATGTTCTAAATTTCCATCTCCGAAAGTCTTCATCAGAACATCACCAAATTAACTTGGAACTACTTTTACGCTATTTTATGAAACATACGGATATTACTAAAGGATGGGCCCCATTAGAAGAGTTCCGTTCTCCATCTCTGAAAGTCTTCAAAAAGAAATGTGACCAATGGGACGTTAGATCTTTTCAAACAAAATAGAATTGTCGAAATTGGTTAATATTTGACGGAGTTACGGAGGAACATAGCCAAAAAAAAATATGCGCGTCGAATTGAAGTCGGCCTTTTTTGAAGTCTGTTAAAAATTACCACTTTTACACTGAAAATTAAGAATTTTGAAACAAAGATCGTACTCGGCTTTTGGTTCGAGCGGTCGCAGCGCAGCGGTAGCCGGCATCAGATTCGGGAGGTCGTGGGTTTGAATCCCGGCATGTACCAAAGACTTTGTTTTCTAAGTTAAGTACAATTTTTTAGTTTAGCAATACGACTCCCTAACTGTGAAGGAAAACATCGTGAGGAAACCGTAGTGTCTGAAGTATTTACACACCTCAGCGCTTCCTACGTACAATAGCCCAGCTATGAGGCTAACCCCCAGTTTCTCGTACACTAACACGCTGTTAATCTACTGTTAACAGCTGTCAATTGACCAAAGTGCATACAAAAAAAACCACTGACAGCTGTTAACAGTAGATTAACAGCTTGTTAGCGTACGAGAAACCGTGGGTAAGTGCGGAAAGGTCAGGTCTTCACTAGAACTAGAAGACCACCAAACTGCCATACGATTGGGCAATTCACTATTTTAGATCCAGTATAAAGGGGCCATTTTTCTTTCAGCGGCGCACGTACTACGAGTACCTACAGAGGCTATCCGATCGAAAACCACCAGGAAAAGAAAGAGGAAAGTGTGTAAAGGTCGTCACATTCTGTTTCCGGCATCGATAAGTTTTGGACTACACAATTTCTATCACATTCAACTGGCTTGCACGACGTTCAGATAATCTTCCATCTGAATATGCTCGTTACTTATTTTTTATTTATTTATTCTGATTTATATAAGTGTGTTAACTTGTAGGTACAGGGTAAGTGGATCCGGACCTCCTAAAACCATAACTGGGTTGTCTTGCGGTCCGTCTAAATTTCTTGATCGGTTCCTTTGAACTTATTTGTTCTAAATAGAGTCCTAATCTAATCTTAATTTTCTACGAAAAATAAATTAAATTATTTCTTAATGGTCTTTACATCTATTGCAGATGATTTATGTAGCGTTTCTTGAGCATTTACGCTCGTGACAGGTAAATGCTCCCTCCTTCCTTCCCTTGCCTTCCGCGGATGTCGTAGAAGGCGACTAAGGAAATAAATTACCAGGAGACGGGCAGCAGCGTCTTCCTGAGATTCCAACCGTATGCTGCGATCGCCAACCCTCCTATGGTTGATCGCAAGCGTGGCGATTATGGTAAAACCCTTCATGGTTAAAAACCACGATCGAGGCAGTGGGCGTCAAATGGCTGATGATGATGATGACGCTCGTGACTAAAATCTCCTATTTAATAGAGGACCCGTCCGCATACTCGGCATATGTAAGCAGCAGGCCCCGTGCATTATTCTTTGCCCGTTTGTCAGTCAGATTCAGGAACCAGGCTGATGAGATTATCTAGTCTAAATAGAGTTCTAATCTAACGTAAATTATCTAGGAATAATAAAAAAGGAAACAATGTCTACTACTTTTATTAATATTTAAAAATTCGTTTGTCTAAAAATATATATTTATTTTATAAAATAGCAGTGACGGACTATTTTATCATTTCCATTCTTTTGTTGTGCCGTGTCCATTTTAAGGGTCTGTCACATTTTAGAGCAAGATGAGCTAATCTAGTCTAAATAGACTTCTAATCTAGCGCAAATTGTCTAGGAATAAAAAAAGAAAACTATTTCTACTTTTTCTATTAATAATTAAGAAATACTTTTGTTTAGGAATATAAACTTATTTTATAAAATAGCAGTGACGGATCAATTGCACTCTTTTGTTGTGCCGTGTCCATTTTAAGGGTCTGTCACATTTTAGAGCAAGATGAGCTAATCTAGTCTAAATAGACTTCTAATCTAGCGCAAATTGTCTAGGAATAAAAAAAGAAAACTATTTCTACTTTTTCTATTAATAATTAAGAAATACTTTTGTTTAGGAATATAAACTTATTTTATAAAATAGCAGTGACGGATCAATTGCACTCTTTTGTTGTGCCGTGTCCATTTTAAGGGTCTGTCACATTTTAGAGCAAGATGAGCTAATCTAGTCTAAATAGACTTCTAATCTAGCGCAAATTGTCTAGGATTAAAAAAAGAAAACTATTTCTACTTTTTCTATTAATAATTAAGAAATACTTTTCCCAGGCAAGTTAGTTCCAAATCTACTCGTAATATATAAAAAAAACTCCTCCGAAGCGGCATCACCGATTTTTCTATAATTTTTTTATGTATATATTTAGTAGGTCTGAGAATAAATCGTAGGCTTATAAATTATTAATTAACAAAACAACGTTTGCCTGGTCAGCTAGAAAAATATTAAATTATAATAAAGACAATTTCTATACCACATAAGTTACAGAAACTCGTAAACTAAGTTTACAAATTTACTAATAAAATTTGCGTCAACTCTATTGCAAAATTAAACATCATCATCATCAGCCATTTGACGCCCGCTGCAGGACATGAGGGGCTCATGGTTCTCCAAGCTAAATTGAACATAGTGTTTACAAATAAGTTGTTAATATAAATTCATGCTTAATTAAACCATGAAAGACTTAGAGGGCACAGGAAGTATCATCCTGAACCCCAGTAAAGTAAGACTACTGAAAAAAAGAGGAACACTCATTTGAAGGAAAAGTCGTTTTGACTAGAATTTATTTAATGGGACACAAGGAATTGGTGCGCCTTGAAGGCGGCACTATGAATATCCATAATTACGGGCAATGCCGGTCAATCTAAGGCTAGTATAATATTTCATTACCTTGAAGACATGAATCAGTCGCCTAGAGTGGCTAATACATAACCCTGATCAATTGATTACTTTCTAGGAAGTATTCCTAGGACGAGCTTGATCAATACGTGAAGAGACGAAACTCAGCTCGAACTACACTTTTTGAACTGATCAATTAAGTTAATAGAGAAATGGGGAAAAATTTACCAGCGCCATCTGAGAAACATACAATTTGTCAATTAGACAAAGTGGCTCACAATGATGTATTGAAATCACGCAAAGACAATTTAATTTATTAAAATATGTTAAAATATTTTTTTAACAAAAGATGCTTTGATGTTTATTTTGCGACAGAACCGACACAATATATTTTGTGTGCATGATTTTAATAAATTAAAACTATATCAATTATTAGCATCAGTTTGTGTTATTTATATCTAATGATAAATGATCAAAGGATTGTTACTTAAGAAATCTTTTATAATGATACGAAAGATTTTGTCAGTCACCCTCATTCATAGCTCGCGGGGATAAAATATTTAATAGGTCATTTATAACATATTTCACGTAACTGTGGCGTAATTAAGAACACAAATTCGGCGAGATTAAGGGGTGGATCTTCAATAACTTAAACAGTGCTCGTTCAAAATATTACAAAATTCAAATTCATGCGCAACGAACCAGTTTTCGTTTTCACTGTCGAGCTGCTCAGCGGTAGGTAGCATTGTACCTGCACCTTAAGACTTGCCTGTGAGAGGCAGAGCTCCGGACCTTTATGTGGACCGCGTCCGCTTAAGATATTGCGGTCCATGGACTGGGCCCTTTGAGATATCCTACTTGAGGAAATTTAATTTAATCGTATTACTATTTACCTATCTTGGTCTATCCGGTTAGCTATCTGGTCTGGTCTGGTTAGTCCCAGCATTAATGTGGATTAGTCTTGTCTATTGATTCGCTTAGGATTTTGGATTTGCTTAGTAATTAGGCGTTAGAATCGCTAATTCGTGATGGGCATATGCGGAGATGAAGCCCAAACTCTCTCTATGCAAGAAGGCCAGTGCCTAGCAGTACCCGCAACAGTGTAAAGTTTATTTAATTAAATTCAAGAGCTTTTTCATATCTTTTTAGAGACTCAATACTAACTTTTACTGTTGCATTTTGGTATCCTTTGAAACACATTTTCTTAAGATCTACGCTTGAAGTTTAAGTTTAAGTTCTCGGTCACGCCTCGTCACCATAGCTCCTTCAAAGGTAGTCAAAGGCACTATGCAATTATCGTAAAAGGAAACTCCCTGGAAAATGAACTTCGACTATTATTAAACGTATTTTCACTACTCTGTTGCCTTTTATACGCAGTGTGTTCTGAGACACTATTTTCGGACGCGCCCCTTTTTATTGCTTAATCCGGAAGACTTTATCAAATCTTATCATATACTTTGGGAACACAAATTAATTTTTCAACTACCATGACAAATTTCGAGCAAAGAATAATTTTTCACGAGAAGAAAAAAGTCCGATTTTCAAGTACCCGAATGTTCTTAACTAAACTCGGATGTTCTCGTTTACTACGTTTAAATGATAAAGTCTTTCGGTTTAAGCAATAAAAAGAGACACGTCCGAAAATCGGGTCTACGAACACACTGTGGCGCTATAGCAGGCGGTATTTTTCATTTGTGAGTAGTTCTTGATCGCTTTGCATAATCATTAAGTTAATGTGTTTCTAAGTATTTCTTGAATTATCTTTAATCGTCGATTAATTAATACCCACGTTAACGTAACACTTACCACAAATAAACTCAGGTCTGTGCTTTGCCACTTGCCAGGATCCCGAAATATCTGCAAAGTGAAAGAAACTATTTATGTATTTTTTAACATAACAAAAAAATAAACCAAAGCGTTAAATAATAGGGGTTAAAGTATGAAATTGCCGTTTTATTGCAATAGGTTCTTTGAATTGACATAGAATCTTCATGGTTAGAGGTTTTCGAATGAAACTTTTTTGAAATGGTTTCTATGATGTTCTTTTTTTAAAAAATGTGAAACATTTGAATATCGACTTTCAATTGTTTTTGTTATTCAATTTAGACAAGAAAGATGGATACTGCGAAAATTCGAGTGATTTTTTAATACGAGTTCCGACGCGGAACTAACGCGGCAGAAACAGCCCGCAATATCAATGCTGCGTTTGGAGAGGGGTCTACTAATGAACGCACCGTGCGATTTTGGTTTAAACGCTTTCGTGATGGAAATTTCGACTTAAAGAACGAGCCACGGGGAAGACCGCCCACACAGGTGAATAACAATGAATTAAGAGAGATAGTGGAAGCCGACCCTAGTCAAACTGCCCAGGAATTAGCGGCATGGTTTAACGTTACCTTACCTATAAAATAAAAAAATACGAAAAATGGGTGCCTCATAATCACTCGAATTTTCGCAGCATCCATCTTTCTTGTCTAAATTGAATAACAAAAACAATTGAAAGTCGATATTCAAATGTTTCACATTTTTTTAAAAAAGAACATCATAGAAACCATTTGAAAAAAGTTTCATTCGAAAACCTCAAACCATGAAGATTCTATGTCAATTCAAAGAACCTATTGCAATAAAACGGCAATTTCATACTTTAACCCCTAATATTATATTGGAGCACTAACAGCAGTATCAAACATCTCTTCAAGTTTGTCGATCTTTATTTACCGTTGGTTTTTTAATTGAGAATTTCAAGTACACACTATATCAGTCTATTTCTTCAGATTTCTCAACCTATTTTATAATATAATATAAAAACCGGCCAAGTGCGTGTCGGGCCAGCATGTTGGTCGCCTATTACTCGTTAACTTGTAAAGCCTTTAAAAAAATGTTTTATGATTTTTTGTGAAGTCCCTGAGACTACTTTTACCTAATAAATAATCGCGGTTAGACCCGTTTAATACATTCGTCATCAGCCATTTGACGCCCACTGCAGGGCATAGGCCTCTATCATAGATTTTAACCATGAGGGGTTTTGCCATAATCGCCACGCTTGGCAGGCGGGTTGGCGATTGCAGTATGCGGTTGGAATCTCAGTAAGACACTGCTGTCCGTCTTCTGGTAATGTATTTCCTTAGTCGCCTTCCACGACGTCCACGGTAGGAAATGGAGTGACGCTATCCTTAATCCGGCGCCACACGGAACACATTACTATGTATTTAATACATTACTATGTGTTAACTTAGTTCTCGCAATTCATAATTCAGAATCTGGTAGTAATTTCCTTCGTGCGAATTCACCAGATACCTACGTATGGATGGCCATATTAATCACGCTGAAAAATTTAAAAAGAACGTCGTTATGATATTTGTAGATATCGAACCTTTACTATTTAATCGAGTGGAAGTAGAACTAGAGACAGATTATATATTTTTTAAATTGGTAAAGAATCAGAAAGGTCAATAAATAAGACACAAGTAACTAAGAAGAAATTCATAGAACAAATTATGACATGAAAAGAGACGGGACTGGTCCCTTTAACGTTATTTATTAGCAGAGACCACCCTGTTATTCTGTTATGCTGACTTTGAGAGACACAAAGACAGCAAATTCTACATTGAATATAATATATATCATAGAAATTTAATCATTTATTACGCAGCATAACAGATAAAAGTTTCCATTCAACTCCCAACTTCCAAAGTACCCAGACGAGACAACGAACAAGACAGATTAAAATATCTTAAATAGCAACTAGTTGAAAATACCAACTAGCTGGGAAGTTATCGTTTAAGCAACTTCAAACACTCACTTGTTTACTGTTTCTTGCGGAGTGCCATAAATCTTTCTTACCAGCGAACTTAATCACCAAGTAGGGAGAATCAGAAGGCTCTATGAGGGCGGGGTAAAGTTGCTATACTCTAGGCATGTGAATGTCATTTTGTGGCTGCCGAGGTATGAACAGATTTTCTTAAAAAAGATTTCCCACGGTTCGATATTTTTTCAATATATAAATATAGATTAAAGGATAAACAGCTTAATTACGTTCCAGTGCGGGGCATAGGCTTTCACTCAGAGAGGTCCTGATGGTTTTTATTAATGTAATGAAATCTAAAGACATAATAAATGTAAATATATGATATATACCTATATTTTTGTACTTCTATTTGTTGAAATATACCATACAACATATAACTATGCACGAACCCCAAAATTCCCTTCTCAGTAATTCCTTAAAGATTAGTAGAAGTATTAAAGGGATTTATTTTATTTTATTCTATTTTATTCTATTCTAATCTATTCTGTTCTGCGCTGCTCTGCTCTGCTCCGCTACGCTCTGCTATTTATTCTGTTCCGTTCCTTTCCGTTCCGTTCCGTTCCGTTCCGTTCCGTTCCGTTCCGTTCCGTTCCGTTCCGTTCCGTTCCGTTCCGTTCTACTCCACTCCATTCCATTCCATTCTATTTATTCCATTCCATTCCATTCAATTCCATTCCATTCCATTCCATTCCGTTCCGTTCCGTTCCGTTCCGTTCCGTTCCGTTCCGTTCCGTTCCGTTCCGTTCCGTTCCGTTCCGTTCCGTTCCTTTCCATTCCATTCCATTCCATTCCATTCCATTCTATTCCATTCCATTCCATTCTATTCTATTCTATTATATTCTATTTTATTGTCTACAAAGGAGAATACAGTCCATTGTATTACAAAATAAATTTAGACATTAAATGTTTGTGTTCTGGACGTAGCCCAAGGTATGTAAAGATAGAGGTTTACCACAATGGAAAAGGAATAATACAGTTTTTAATCTAAAATATAAAGTAGGCAATTTAGAACTAAAAGAGCAGTAATTAAATATTTAATTAAGGGGCAAAGAGACAGGTTAGAAATTATAAAACTAATAATTTTTATTTAATCCAAGGAGTAGACTTTCTGTGATACCAAACATTGTCGGCTTAATCCTGACAAATTGTTAAATGTCGCATGACTCTTAATTGAAATACGCAAGGGGCAATTTGCATTGCACCGAGTGTCTAATTAATGTGGCTGACAGGACTGTAATTTTAATTCAGCTTACGCCAATGGGACGCCACGTAGACACTACATACATGCAAAATTGCAGAAGAATAAACATCTCACCACTTAGTCGATGATTGGTCCTATTTAACTTCTCCAACGCTCGTCCGTGGATTAAGGCAGTAAGATTTTATATAGATACTTGTTACCCGAGCGTGGCGAAACCCAAAACTTCTTTTGTATGTACGTAATGTATTTGGCTCGTATGTAAGTATGTATGTACGTATGTATGTATGTAAGTATGTCCGTTCTATGTTCCCTCATAACTCCTTAAGACTGTTCATGTATGAAGCATGATACATGAAGCATGCTGTAATATTATTAATTTTGGGCTCAAATTTTCTCATTGCAAATGATGAGAATGATAAATGATAAGAAAAAATGCCTTGAATAGCCGCCAATTGTACTGCGATTTATTGAATTTCTGTTAATGTAATCTTTGTGTACAATAAAGAATATTCTATCTATCTATAACCTAACCTAACCTAACCACATTCATCAAAAGTATACTCATTATATTACGATCACTAAAAATGTTAAATTGTGCAAGCGAGACCACCAATGGTCAGATTTTGATAAGATCTCAATCGATTCTTGTTGGCGCAAGTGTCATAGACCACGTGAAGTATATTAAAAACGAAAAGAATTTTTAAAGAAAGAAAGAAAAATATGTTTATTATCAGATATATGTAACTTTACAACTTGTGCTCGAAATTTATGGTAAACAAGAGTACAATAATACAATAAATCACAAAACAAACAAAAAAAAATAATAAAAAAAAATCACTAAAAAGACAGAAATAAAAAACTGGCATAGAAAATAACCAACAGCCCGACTGCTGAGCATTATCTACCAAGCAGAGGGGACCCAAACTCATCAATGTAACTCATTGCGAAGTACCTAGGTTGGTCCCGCCTGCTTTGTAGCTAATGCTCAGAAGTCGTAGATGGTTATTTTTTATTTCAGTTTTTTTAGATGTTTGTCACCCTTGAACAATAGATAAAATATTGGATAAAATTTTGCCCACCGATACATCAAAATACTTTTAGCCAAAAACTACGCGGACAAAGTCTAATTAAGAGTGAATAAAAGCTTGCAAGCCAGACGAATTGCGAAACTAATGTTTCTGTATTTAACCCTTAACTGGTATCGCAAAATTAACTACCGTAACTGGTTTTGTGGGGGTTGCGCGGCCCCCATTACAAAATAGCTTCTAAGATGCAAATGTGCCCAATTTTAGTTCAGTTTTATATAAAAACAACAAATAACAACCTTGTTTAATTGATACAATATTTTTTTATTAATGTAATTCTTTTTATTTATAATTACTACAAGAACTCACATAAAAATGGCAACTTTTTGGTAATTCTTTTTCTTACATTATATACAAACAAAAAAAAAGCTATTACTTTGTTAGTCTTAAGCTAAGATATATATGTTTTCTTGTTTCTGATACAATAAACTTTTGAAATAATAAGAAATAATTGTCTAATCAATGTTTAAAAAAAATCAACATTAATATAATCCTGAGGACTTAGGAACATTATAGATGAACTAAGTTCAATCTTGACAATTAGTACATAGTGTTTTTGCACTGAATCCGTATCCAATATCTCTTCTATAACCTGATCACTTATTGGTCTCGCCATTCTTGACAAAATAACTGTAAAATATACGAATATATGAAATAATATATTTACTAAAATCTTACGTAACTGGTATTGTGGGGGCCGTGCGGACCCCATAACGCACGTACCTCCGCTCTGGTAAAATCGCGAGTCGCGACGTCATTGGATTACACAAAATGGCGCCCACGCACGGTGCAAAGTTTTAAAGAAATTCAAAAAAATATCACGCGTGGGGGCCGCGCCACCCCCACGAAACCAGTAAAGGGTTAATAAAAGGGTATTTTGGTCATAAAACCTTTATTGAAAAATGTCCCATGCAAGCCAGATAATAACTTAGACAAAATATATCTACAACACTATCGTCATAACAATTTTTCTGATGTATTGTCTTTTTATATAAAGACATCTTAATATAAAATAACATGAATAATAAAGTTAATCGTAATATTTACATAATATTTACATGAATATTAGCTATCTATAAAAGATTGTCTCTAGACCGCTGCCGTTGGGGAGAGTTCCCAAAATACCTGGCAGAATTACCCCTACGAATGGCCAGGCTGATGCGCCGACCGAGGTAGCTACTAGCCCTAGGGTCGCCTGACGAGTTGATGAGGTAAAAATAGAAGTAAAAGTAGTCAAGCGTGTTAACCGCTAGACCAACGTTTTGGCATTAGAAATGTCTTTTCGTTCGCCCCAGTGCAGGCTCCGATTTTACTAATAAGTGTGATCCCCTTATATCTCGGAGAGTTATGAAGATATAATAATAAAAAGACGCGTATAAAGTGCAAAAAGAATTATTCGAGAAAGTCAAAACGAAAAAAGTTATGGCCGAAATAGTGAAAAAACTATATATATTTTTCCGAATAGATTTTGGCGCTCGATATTTTGGAAACGATGAATGATATCAAAAATTTGAGAATAACTCCTCTGAACAATTTAGTTGGCTACAATTTGAGCCTAAAACAGACGATCGGGTCAAGGGTTTGCCCTGTAGCCTAACCTTTTTGAAAAAAGTCAAACAGTCAGAACAACATTTTTCACATGATATCTAGTACCTGGGACGTCATATAATACTACGAAACAAACATTTATAATGTACGAAATTTATTATGTATAATGAACGCGTTATAATGTACGAAACATTAATTATCACAATTTAAGTTATCACATAAAATAATGTTTTTATTAAATGTGTCTACACTCTTCTTAGAAACCGTTTCCCATTCAATGGAAAAACCAAACCTATTAGTTTATTATTAGAGTAGGTACTTAACTTAACTTTCCGAAATTCTTAAGATCTGTAAAATCCGAAAAAAAGTATTTTTAAGGATTTGCTATTTTTGTGTGACTTTTTCGATTCCCTTTATGGTTTAAATACAATGTCATTAAAATATAATTTTAAGGCTTTTTCCCCATTTTGCTGAGGTAACGCCTATTCTTTTTTGAAAATTACCCAATTTCATTTAATCAAGAAAACAAAACTGCTTCTCTCACCCGGGAATCCTTGAAAAATGCCGGAAAAAAAAGTTTTTGTGCCATTAAGCGGAGTCATCATTGAAAAACGAAAAGCGAAGGCAAAACTTAAGCATTGCAGAAGTTTAACTAGGACTTAACAAAGTGAAGTCTACAAAGTACCAGGCGTAAGTACTAATTGGTAAAATTAATATATTTTTACCTACATTTTTCACATAAAATAGCTCTCTACCAGTTTAATATCAGGTTCTGAAGAGGTCTACTTGGACCGCATTAGGTACCCAAAAAAGGCTTTAAAAGCACTCATAACTGGTACAGCAATATCCGTCCATATTCAGAGATTTTGAAAATAATAATCATTAACACTAAAATGTAATGATCAAAAGATTTTCTAAAGTTACAATTCGAAAAAAATGCTTTTTCCACGCTGTGCCGTACATCCCACCCCAATGTTACGTTACAAGTATTTTATAGACTACGTTAATTCCGTAATTGTACTCACTAATAATATAACTTTTTGCCGCGGTGGAAGAGTTCCATCCGTATCTCTGACATCGAACCCAGGATCGGATAAAACTATCAAGTTGATACTTAACATATAATGCATGTGGTCCCGTAAGAGCCTCAAACTTGTAAATCATTACAATAAAAAGATAACACTACTTTATAAATTATGTCACAATTGTTTTCATAAAATAAAACTTAATATCAACGAATAAACACATCACCGTGTCACATGATGTCTATTGGTTTTCTCATTTAATAAATAAATTTAAAAAAACTGTAAAGGTGTTTATCAGTCGAGTTTTTCTAGCAAAGCTTCTGTGAAGAATATTTAGTGAGCTAGTCCAACGTTGCCCTTTCCATTAACGGGCGGGGCGCCGCGGGCTGCGCCGTCGGGACTCCCAATAAATCAATCTGCAAAACTCGACACAGTGAAACTACGACCAGTCTAGCAGTGCCGAGTTAGCCCTACCCTACAGTGCAAGCTATGACTGGTTCACTCGACTACTTGCACAAGGATACTCATACTTTGTCCCGATTACAAGTCATGGGTTCGTTTCCCAGAGGTGTATTTCCATGTTTGTGATGTTCTTTCCTGGTTGCCATAGCACAGAGTATCCTAGTTTGGGCCATGGACAAGTGATTTCATTGTGTGGAAGTTATTTATTATTTAATTACGGTTTCCGTACCGACGCGGCCGAGGACTAAATAGTCAAATGACAATAAAGACACACACACAATAAGCTTTTATCCTAGTTTGGAATCCCAGGAATTTGTAATACAAATATGGTTGCCCAATTGGCGTCACCCAAAGTAAATGGACGGAAGGAGCCGTCGCGATGGCGCAAACACGCTTGATGTACGAATCATCTCCGAGCGGTATAAGTCACGTATATTTCAAACAAGCTAGTTATTGTAGCCTCGTCTGATTGATTATTATCTTTCCTAAACAGCCTAGAGCAATTTTCCGATGGCTTTAATAGTTAAAGACAAAAATAAAAAAGTATATACTATCCAAAAACCACGACGGCGGCGAGTAATTTTACGGAAGAGCGAATAAATCGCAAGTTAGTATAAAAGAGTAAAATTCTGATTAAAGAGTCGCAATACTGAAAGATCTTTTATGCACTTAATATGTTCAGATTACGAAAATGTATCCAATAGATAAAACCTATAAATGGGCAATTTAGTTCAATTGGAGAATATTCTCGCTAGGCTAAAGTTACTTTCTTGTCTACTATAAATACTTGTTCAGTTATTGTATCATATATTATTGCGATCGGTGCGAGTAATTCTACTCTTTTATACTAACTTTCGATCTCGTAGCGGTGGTAACACGGTCGGTAGAACACTTGCCTCACATTCAGGCGGTCGTGGTTTCGGGCTCTGGGCATGTACCAATTATGTTTTTATCTAAGTTACATACATTTGTGAATTTGTAGTAGCAATACCACTCGCTAACGGTGAAGGAAACTATTCTAGGAAACCTGAGTATCTGAGGTGTTCACATACTTCAGCACTTGAAATTGCCACTCCGCGGAGGGATCGTGAAGTGATTAAGCCCATACTCGCTCTCTGAGAGAAGTATTGTGCCCTACAGGGGTACGTTTATAGGCTATATTATTATATATCTCGTATTTGTAAGCTGCCCTAACCCATCTGACTGCATGCCGTCGCGATAAGATTGGGGCCCCGCTCACGTCGCAGGACACTTGCAGCTCCAATTTCACCAATCGACGGCCGCGTGTGGATTGGGAATAAGTTAAACTGCAAATACACACCGCTTCCGGATTTACTGCCACGTTTTTACAGCCATTCCGGTAGAGCTACAATACGATGAATGTAATAATGTAGCTTTGCTCGCTTAAGTTTGTCAGAGCTGTGTTCGCTGATGAATGTTTGTTTGTCTACCCGAACTGGTGCAACTCAGTGTTGTACGTTAGAATTCAGATAAACGGCGGAAATTGAATAACATGCTTCGGCAATCTTAGGAAACAACGAAGCTTTACGTATTAGGTCACTAATATTTGTCGCTGAGAGAAAAACCTTGCCGTATAGTTAGGTGTATTTAAATTAATGATGTAAGCGATCCTCATGATGTTTAACAAGAGTCTCTGATGTTCACATTTCCCAGCGCTTGAGTTAATCAATCCACTAGATGCATGTTTCTCCCTCAGAGAGAGCATGTGCCATGCATTGGAATGTTAAGGAGTAGAGCACCACTAGAGCACCACCAATGGAAAAAAATAGACAGACACAGTTTTTGCAATGTTTCAAAAACCAATTTGTCCATCATGTTAATAGTGATTTTTAGTGACTTATGGCCGAGAAACTTTGCAATGCGTGAATGTTGAGAATGCATACAATAGTTGGGCATATAATAGCATAATACTTACTTGTAATAGATTAAGAAATAATTGTACGATGCAATAAAAAAATAAAAAACATGTAACATAGAGTAACGTGTTCTGACTAAGCTATTAACGCAGAATTAGACCCGAAAACGATACTGACTTTTTGTAAGACCTTTATGCAGGTAGAATTATTACTAGGAAAAGGTAAATGAAGTGGCTAAGCCAGTGAGAAATAGTGCCAACTATGATGGTCAGATAAAGGCAGTAAGTATCGGGTCACAGCTACATAGGTTTAACAAAATTTTATTGTTTTATTGACACAAAAACTCTCGTAGTTACATACTGTTGTTTAGAATAACTTCCACACGACACAATCACTTGTCCTGATCTCAAACTAGGATACCCTGTACTGTGGTAACCAGGCAAAGACGTCACAAACATGATAATACTCCCAGACAGAGGTCAATTGTACAAATCAAGACTAATAAACAACCAAGAAATTACTTCTTGGTTTTTAAAATTTTCATGATGACAATTTTATAGTGTGCTCATCGGTTTGAAAAAATGTTCTACCGAATAAGCGCTATTCTAATAATAAAATACTGGCACGAACGATTTAAACAAATACACTGTATCGACGTGTTTTCACACATCATGAAATATGATGCAAAGTCAATGAATAAGGAATGGTCTTTGTCTCCGTTGAGACTGAGTAAGGAGTAAGCAAACCTTACCATGACGTTAGTAATAGGATTTATATGAAAACATTGTCGTCGATGACTTTAGTTAACAACTGTATAATTTTATATCTTTTACCTAGCTCCAAGGTATTGGCGGAAATAAATATCCAGTACATTTGCAATAAATGTGATATAACAATTTGTTAGACAAAAAATTACGAATATTTTAAATTCTTAGTTTCTGATATTACTGTTTGTACTAAAATGATTACTTTTAGTAGAAAATTTTCTTGATCAAAAACTATGTATGCGATGACAAAAATGTATCTAAAATGTATTAAGGAAGTTATTATCTAGCAAAGCCTCAGACTATATTTATCAAAGGTTTACTAATGTTTTTACAATAATTAAAAATATTACAATGTGCGAGCGAGACGGAATGCTATCGAAGCGGGTTTCGAACGCACGTCTTTAGCATATTATTGTGCCAAACACTCTGATAAACTAAGCTATTCACACCTCGGCCCCTCCGAATCATGATCATCATCGTGATTCATGATTATCTTCGAATCATCAAGCCTAACATGAGCTCCATATTAAAAAGTAATTTAAAACATTTACTGGAGTAACATCGTAAACCTGCATCCCAATTGTAAAATTACGTCAACAGATAGCACTGCTAAAGCGTCGTGTGGAAAGAGAAATTTCGCAGAGTCGGTCGAGGTCCGAACGGCCTAGTTGGTAAGAACTTTGGCATGTTAGAGATGCGGGTTTAGATCCAGATCCGGCCAGAAAATTTTCTTTCTACGAGTATGTGAATTTTGTTTACCAAGCCTAATTTTTTGTTCATAAAGTAAAACAACTCATAGTGGAGCTCACAAGTGGATCATAAGCATAGCGCAACGGAATGTCGTTCTCCAACTTTAATATATGAACACGGACGCCCTCAGGAAACATTACTTTTTAAGTGTCAGAAAAATCGCGCCGAGGAAAAAGAGAGAAGCGCCCAAACAGATGTGAACAAAGATGAAAAAAGTTTGCAGAAATTGGGAATGGAAGATGATTACAGTACATAGAATGGAGTTGAGGCGGTTTTTATGAAGTCCTCTTTTGTGGAGATTCCGAATGTTTCACTTGGAAAGTTTCCCGGGAAAAGTTTATTGCGTACCCTCGGAAAATAATGTACAAAAGTAAAGTGAAATATCCAACGTTTTTAAGGTCCATTGGGCGTTGTGTTTTATTACGCTGCCGGTTGTGGGAAAACGGTTTGGATCACAGTCTGATTATGTTTGTCGTGTAAACTGTGTTTTTTTTTTGTAGTCTATATACGTTTCACTGCAGGGCACACGCCTCTCAGAGATCGAGTACGAGAGGTGTACAATAAGTATTAAGAATGAGGTATAAACACCCTGGATAGAGAAAAAGAAAATACTGTCGGACATAACCCAATTATTTGTCGACATAATGTAATAAAAAAAGTTTGATGCTCTTTTGTTTTTTCATTCATAGAAGGTTCTTGTGTTCTGTCGGAACAAGCAATCGAAAATGGAGAAAATTTAAGTTCGCGCGGTAATTCAATATCTATGTTTGAAAAATTTTACTTCGGAACAAGCAAATCAAGACTTGCAAGATACGTTAGGGGTTCATGCTCCTCCTTATTCTACGGTTGCGCGTTGGTGTGATGAGCTTAAGTAGGGAAGAACATCCACTAATGACGACGCACGCTCAGGGCGTCCTACGACTGCAATAACTGGAGAAATGATAAATAAGGTTGAAATAATGGATTTGCGGATCGTCGTACTACTGTTAGTTTTATAGCTGAAGAACTAAATATTTTAATAGGGAGCATTTGTAATATAATACATGACCAATTTCACAAAGCTGTTTCGAGATGTTACAGCAAGATCCTGACCGGTTTTGGCTCGATTTCTAACTATGGATGAAACATGGCTTCACCATTACGACCCTGAAACAAAAAAAAAACTATCCATGGCTTGGAAGAAACCACTCTAAGAAATCAAGGTCGTTCCCAAAGAGTATATAATCACTACGTTTTAGTCGTTCCATCCGCCGGCAAGATCATGGGTTCTTTTATTTATGGGACAGCCAAGGGTTGGTGATGATTGAATACCTACCTCAATCATGGAGCCACTATTACGGAGAATATGTACGCAGAACAAATCAAAAAGTTGCGTGACAAAATACGTGAAAAACGGCGTGACAAACTCGCTAAAGTTGTTTTGTTTCATCAAGATAATGCCCCAGTGCACAGGTTCAAAGTTGCGATGGCTGCCATCTTCGAATTGGTAGAAAATCCTCCATATTCTCCAGACCTTGGTCCCAGTAACCTCTATATAAATCTATTTCTGACATTGAAAGAATTAAATAAGTAAGATAACTAAGAGGCCAGAAATTCGACCATGATGACGTACTGATTGCCGCAGTACAAGCTTATTTTTTTAAGAAAGGAATTTTAGGTTTAAAAAAAGGTATGCTAAGTGTTTACAAAATACTAAAAGGTGAATATGTTCAAAATAAAATAACATTTGTTAAAAGTTAATTGCATCTTATTCATTTTCACTACTTATTGAACCCCCCTACTATATATTGGCTTAATTACCACGCGTGCCCACCGCGGATTGGCAATTTCAAGTGCTATGGTATGTGAGCACTTCCGACAACTACAACTTCAAAAATGTACGTAACTTAGAAAACAAAGTCATTGGTACATGCCGGAATTCGAACCTCCCGAGTGAAATTATTTTGTGAAAAATATATTGCTATATAGGTATTTACTTTATTATTGAAACATAAAATTCTTCCATTTAATCAATCTATCTATATATCTATCCATACAACCTATAACGCCCACTGTTGGGCATAGGCCTATTCATCCTAACGCCAATCTCATTTAATAAAATTGTTTCGGTTAATTTTTCATAATTATGTATGTCTTCATAATAGTTATGTTTACTATAATATTTCTTAAGTACTACTTTAAAGAATATTCGTGCACTCTTTTTCACTAAAACTTCTTCTGCCTATCCGTGCCATCTCATATCGGAGGTTGGCAACCAATGCAGCTAACTGGCTTGCTTTTAGAGGCTGAAAATACAAAAAAGAAACTGGTACTCTGTTCAGACCACGTATCAGCCATCTGCAGATATATTTGGTCTCAGTCAAACTACGCGGCATTTTATTATTACCAGTTCTATATTCCAAGACGTTGCACTAGCAAACAGACTTACCGATGTCACTAGTAAATATTTGATACTGAGCTTGCAAACTATAAAGCTTGCTGCCCCAACAAGTCCGACTGTTATATATAAATTAGATCTACGTAATGCTATACAATGGCGGTCGTACCGCCTAGAGCGATCTCTTTCAAATAACCTTCTGATAACCTTCGGATTGCAGGAAAAATATAGTGGGTAGGTGGATGTAAATAAGAAAATCTAAAATATATTTTTATGTGAATAACAAGTAGTAAATGATTGCAAGCATATAAATACTTATAATATAATTACATATTATGTGTCCATAAACTTAAATAATAAGTTACATAAATACCTACAAAATAAATAATTAAAAACATACGAACAACAGTTTTACAGTTCAAGCAGTGAGGTAGTAGGATATCACCAATGCCTTATCAATGGTGATGATTAACGATAAATACAACCTTACATCTACTTGGCATGTATTACGCTTTTTTATTTCTTCATCGTTCTGTGGTCTAATAGCCAAGAAAGTAGAGGCCCACTCTCGTTGGCGTGAAAAGTCGTAAATTTCACTGCTTCTTAATGGAAAAACGGCGTATTTCAATATTTCCCGACAGTTTTTATTCATTTAAAGCGGGCGTCATAATTACCTCTATTAATTTGCCACTGAGGTAGGGCCCGATAAAGCCAGCTTAATAATATTGTTATCGTGGACGTGCGAGGGGCGGCGAGGGGGTTTGGGAGGTGGAAGGGGCGCTGTCAAATTTCATGCGCTATAAGCCTCAGCGTTCTTCCACGGACACAGTTGGATCGGTATGCTCGTCGAGAAAAGGTCGTTCGAAATTTTTATCCGAGATACATTTTGGTTATTCGTTGTATAAGCATTGCATAGTTCTTTTGTTGCTAAGATATCAAACCTAAGCAGTGTTCACATACACTCCTTGAAATTTCCGTGCAGGTAAAAAAATATGTAGTCAGCAATTAAAATCTTTTTGCGCAGCGTAATAAAAATTACTTTTAACATAACATAACATCCACGCAACACAATCACTTATTCTGGTCCCGAACTAGAACAACAACCAGTCAACAAGAAACCCTTATAGTTTTACCACTTCCGTCCGTTTGTCCGTCTGTCTATCACCTTGTAACTATAAGAAAAGGGTGTCAAAAATATAGAAAAACATTTAAACCGAGGTCATTTGTACAAATCATATTACGTCACCCACCAGTGGGAATCGAACCCAGTCGTATAGGTAGGTAGTACAATTGGGAACTGTTATTAGTTTCATTAGCGATATTTTGCTACTTCTCTTTTTATGAAAAGACAAAATAAAGTAAAAATAGGATAAACATGAGAACCGGAATATCTCCAAAATTACGTATATTGAGTGAAGTATGCAGAACTATCAAGAATTTAAGATTTTTTCCTAATCACTAAATGGTACAAGTGAAACGTTAATTATAACTATTTTAAAACGACTTCAACCAGTAACTAAACAATGAATTTACAATAAATTTAAAATTTTACTAATTTTTAAACATCAATTACTCAAAACAGTATATTTTGAAATATTTCAACAATGAGTTAAACCGACGATTTGCTGATTAATCAATTTGGCATTATAAGCTGCTGCTTCTACCAACTATTTCTGTTCAAGCAACAGCTGGATTATTTAATCGAAGTCGAAGTAAAAAATTTCATCCAGTATAAAAACAAATGTTTAGTATTTTCTAAGGTTAAGACGAGCATTAGACATAATTGAAACTGAATTTGCAAGGATATTTACTCGTTTATTTTTCATTTTACAATTTTCCGACGTTTCAGTACTTTTGCAAGTTCCGTGGTTTCGGTAGACTGAGGTGACAGGGGTCTTTTGGAAAACATTAACTGTTAGTTTACTACTTTTTGTTGTACTAACCCGTCCTGAGGACAGCATCTAGATAGGATTTTTTTTCCAAAAGTTATTGAGTTACGTACCAAAAATATTTTGGCAAATTTTTAAATTGGTAAAAAACTATTTATATAACTCAAAAATATTTATTTTTAGTTATTGAAATTAAAATTAAATCTCAATTTAATATCAAGAGTTCCCATAATGTAGCTATGTTCTAACCACGATCTCTATTGAAATTTGGATATTTATTGCCTCGCGTATCAATAAAGAAGCTAATAAAACATTTATTCTTTTCAAAACAGGTTGGCTTAATTAACAGAATTTTCAACTTAAAATTACACTGATACAATCGTCCCTGTTAACATTTTTGACATAAAGCTAACAAAGTAATATATTTTATACATGAGATCCTTATCACATACTATTTAACCCCAAAAATTATCAATACCTATTTTTGTTAGACCTTATATAATTTTCTTCGAAACACTTCTCTACGTGGCTGTACTAGACGCACTGCGCTCGTAGAGGAGCCATTGGTGGTCAGCTTTATCTTTGCCAAACAGTACCTGATAAGAAGCTTAGCATTCCACCGCCAAAATGTTCCATCTCCACTAACAAACATCCTCAAATTGTAACGGTGACACTTTCGGAATACGGTAGAATTTTCCGTGGCAAAGGCGTGATGAGTGGACTTTATGCATAACGTTACCCGAAGCTTTTTGTGGGTATCACATTCACAATGGAGGTGTAACAATAGGACGTGAGCTATCTAGTCTCGCTGCAGGGAGGCGAAAACGGGAGCACTCAGGGAATAAAACGTTGTTTGGCTTTCGTGATAGTGTACATCAACGCATTAACCTACTAAGGGCAACTTCCCAAACATGTTTATCTCTCAGAGTTATTGCTTTGTAAAGATATCATGCGCTTTGCACGACAGTTTTTAATTACTATTTATTTATATAAGCCTCATTCGGCTGAACGGTTGATTGACCGTTTCTCAGAGAAGAGGGAGAGAGCACGGGCCAAACTAGCATAAAATAATCCATTTTCGAAGTTTAACCTTAATTCGGGCAGTATATTTTTTATTTTGATCTTATTTTATATTTTTTTCTTAAAGCAGAAGTAATTTCTAGAGACTAATTTCATTTTTTCAGCGATTTGTTAAGTTTATTATTATAAATTATTTATTTAAAATATTTGAAAGCGTGACGTCATATTTTTCGAGTGCACACGCCGAAACGTCGCGCAAACTGTCACACTTTGTTTCTGTCATTTGCTATGACAGACGTTTTTTTCACAGACAAGGAAATGATATGCATATGACAGTTATGACAGCAAGTCTTTTTTTTAAGTAACGTAGTGTTGCCATATGTTATGTTTATTTTAAAATGTGACGTCATCAGAAGGTCAAATGAAGGTTATTGTTTTTTGGCAAAAATAACGCTCATCTTCCTTAATATTTATCTTAAATATAGAAAATATGGTTACTTAGATGTTAATCTCGAAATGGTTTTTGATTCAGCCCTCAAGAAAAAAAATAGTCTTTGCGAATTGTCAAACCTACGAAATACTTTACTATAGCAAAATACAAAGTAATTAACAAATCTACAAAACAATTTTTCCAAGAAAAATAGTGCTTACCCTTCTTTTTATAATATTTTTTATAAAAGGTTGTTATTTCGAAACTTACATTTCACTAAACCTTCAGTGAAAGCTACATTCAATTGTTACCACGGAAAATTATAAGCATTATTTTCTTCCTTCCGATTGCATTCTATAATCACGATATTTTCCTTCACAGTTAGCGTAATTTCATACTCTCTATAAAACTTTTCTAAAGTAGGTACCCTGTACTGATACGACAGGAAAACCGATATTTTTATCACGGGCTCTATCCATCTAAATTCCATCCAGCGAAGCAGACTCTACAAAAAAGACATCGAAAAAACCCCGTCGCCCAATTAGCGGAATCTATTTAAATCACGTACGAAACGTCCAGAGTATAAATTGTTATCGGGATTAGGTGAAAAACAAGCGCTTCGAACATTACAGCAAAATATTCAGAAGGCACATTTAGTGGTAAGTGGCGCTGACATCATCATCATCATCATCATCAGCCATTTAACCCCCCCTGCAGGACATAGGCCTCCCTCATAGTCTTCCTAACCATGAAGGGTTTTGCCATAATCGCCACGCTTGGCAGGCGGGTTGGCGATCACAGGCGCAAATCAAATCTGAGGTAATAATAATCTCCTTACTAACGACATCAGTGCTTTCTGACTACCGCAACTTTTCGGGAAAAACAAATATTGCTGTTTCATAGTCTTATTTTGATTTTATATTAGAGATTGACGCAATTATTATAGAGCCTTTATGCAGCCAAATTGGCGAATTTATCTCGGCAGAATGAAACAGATTATTTTACTTTTACAAAATTATTTCAACTGCCAAAGCATGTCCTGCGACTGTTTTGACTGCATCCACCGCTTTGCTTGTCATGCAATGACTTTTTTTACACTACGTTTCATTCAGTTTTGGTCTGGGTGTAAACAAAAATGTTTTCAAATACATTCAATGTCAAGAAATTGCCATTAGATATTGATATTTTTTTTATTAATAAGATTTATTGTAAAATTTGTAGGTCGACACAATATTAACAATAATATAGCGTAATTGTTTTCGGTGTAACAAAATATGCAGTATTATGTTCTAAGAACAATGTGCCTCTGGACAGCCCCGATTTTCGCTGCGAACTTTCGATCTAGCTTAACCAGCTCTAAGTGGCAAATGAGGCCATTAGCAGCGACGGACGGTCTTCGCTGAACCGACGTACGCGGGACGTTTGAATGCCTTTAACAGTCGATAGGAGCGAGCGATTTCAGAGGATATCTGTGGGATTTACCTTTTTTTTACTGAGTTCTCGGACTTCTCTTCAATATTTGAGTATTAACATCATCATCACTTCTGCCCACTGCGCCGGGGTAAAGTACTTTTCCTTATCATGCCAACTTTCGCGGTTTCTCGCCGTTCGCATCCAGAGTCCCTCTGCCGACTTGACCACATTGGGCTGTTGGTCTTTGAAGTATATTTATTTTTATATTACAAGAAGGACATGGTGAGTATGAAATAAAAGTAATTAAATCTATACATATAATATAACTGTAAATTTTGTCTCTCTAATTATGTCTGTCTCACTCTATTTATTTGTGCGCGTATCACGCAAAAACCACTGAACGAAATTGAATAAAAATTACCATGACTATAGTTCAGATTCCCGTGTAACATATAGGCTGTATAACATCACGCTTAAGACCATGGGGGTAAGAAGCGAGGTCATTGAATAATGGTTTTTGACGGATACAATTAACCAGGTTATGATGAACCAACCAGTGTACACGCTACCCGTCGGAAATATCAATGTCTACCACCGTCAGAATCGCCTTATTGCGATTCCGTCGGGTCACGGTCCCAGTTTGTATGTCTGTTAATTGACTTAAGGTTAGTTTTTTCTTACTTGAGTATTACGGTAAACAACAATGGCGTATTTATAAAATTTGACATTCATAGGGTTGAGACTAACTGAATGAACTAGTTGTGATTAGCTATTTTAAGATTGAATGAATGAATTGGGTGTAAGAAAAGTACTTTAGAAATACTCATGAATGTGGTGATTGTTACTAGGAGACGTGCGATTGATATGATAAAAGGCAATTTTCCATTGAGTGACCCCACCAACATAATTTATTAACAGTTTCAAGTCAACAAGTTATTAAATTAAGGGGCACTAGTCTTAATTAACAAAGTTTCGAACGAACTAAAGAAGCAAAGGTTCACTAGCGACGTCAGTAAAAATAAAAAAGCGGTTTCTTAATCTCTGAATCATATCGATAGCGATCAGCGCACATGATCGAAAAAATAAGTAAAAACAGATTTGGTGTTATTTTTCAGCGTGAGCATAATTACTCACCAGTAAATCAATTAATCAATCGTAGTCGTGAAACAAGATTTTCATTCACTTTTCAAATCGTTCTTTCGTTCACTTACGCCCATCCGAATATCAAAACTAATCTGTGAGTTATGTTAACCTGTGTCCTGATAATTATAAATAATTACTATTTTAGATAAATATATCACCTTTAAGGACAATTATGAGTAGTTTTGTAAATAATTCAGTTCGTTAGTACTTAAGGTAATGTTCAAAAGTGAATGTGGTTCTTTACGAATTGTGATTCCTTCGATTCGATGTGGCGATTTGTGCTCGATTAATGTTTGTTTACTCAAATAAGAAAAAATGGACCTTACTTACATTAATTTGAAAAATAAACTGCAATTAAAAATTAGCAAACATTAAGGGGTTATAAATAAATTGACTTAACGGTTAAATTATTGATTTCAATTCTGTTTTACGGAGTCATTACAATGATTATCCAGTACAATTTGGCCAAATTCACGTGTTAGACCAGACAATCAGTTCTGTTCTGATTTTAGATGAGAATAAGGCTTAAATTTTGCAGGCAATTAGCTTCAACAGATCAAGCCTGTTCTGATTTGAATTAACTTCTTATGTAATATTCTTCTAAACGTCATTTATTTATCTCATAATCAGTGGAGAAGGTCTTTGACCAGTTGATAGTTACGTTTTTTTTTTGTTCAAGGATTGGAACTACTAAAAAAGCTAACTGCCGAAATCTCTCGAGTCTCTTTTCTGTTAATTGTTTTGCTTACAAGAATTAGAAAAATAAACTGCGAATGCATTCTGAGTAAAATTAGTTTAGCACATAATAGTGGCCTATGTCCAGCAGTGGACTTCTTGTGGCTGAATGATGATGATGATGACATAAGTATTAAAAGTTGATAAAAGAACTATGAAATAAAATCTACCTATAGTTGTGTTCTAAAACGTGATAAGGTCCCTAGACTAAAATTACTCTCTACAGCATATCTTTAAACTTTAACACCACTAACTACAGTTTAAATTTGCGTAAAAGATAAAATCAAAATTCTTATTAGCATAAGCGGCCTATATACGTCCCACTGTAGGGCACAGGCCTTCTCTCAGGGAGAGAGTATGGGCTTAATCACCACGCGTGCCCACTGCGGATTGGTGATTTCAAGCGCTGAGGTATATGAATAGCTCAGACACTCAGGTTTCCTCACGATGTTTTCCTTCACCGTTAGCGAGTGGTATTGCTACTATAACTTCACAAATGTACATAACTCAGAAAACAAAGTCATAGGTACATGCCCGCACTGGGAATCGAACTTCTCTCACGCTTTCGAGTCCATGTGCTACCCACTAGGCTACCACCGCATATTCTTGTTATTTTACATTTATTAGAATACAGCAACAGCACAGCAAATATAAAATTAAATTCAACAGGGCCATCATTTGCAATAGAAAAAGGCGTCAAACAAGGCGACCCTCTCTCGCCAAAACTATTCACTTCAACCCTAGAAGAGGTTTTTAGAACGTTACCAGACACGTGGGCAAATAGAGGCATTGAAGTTGGCGGCAGAAAACTAACAAACCTTCGCTTCGCCGACGACATTGTCCTGTTCGCTTCGAATGCATCCGAGCTCGAAATCATGCTGCAAGAGCTTAGTGCTGCAAGCTTTGAGGTGGGACTTTCTATGAACAGGTCTAAAACCAAAGTCATGACCAACGGTCGAAAAAGCAAAGTTGAGGTCGATGGGCAGGAGATACACTATGTCGACGAGTACATCTACTTGGGCCAGATAGTAAGCTTCGAAAACAGGCAAGGCAAGGAAATCAACCGCCGTATCGAAAACGCCTGGAAGTGCTACTGGTCCATGAAGGATTTGTTGAAAGGAAGCCTTCCGCTTTCCTTGAAACGGAGACTCGTCGACATGTGCATCCTGCCCGTCCTCACTTACGGCTCCCAGACTTGGTCATTGACCGAAGAACAGAAGTCCAGGCTCAAGGTTTGCCAGCGAGCTATGGAGCGTAGCATGTTGAGCATCAGAAGGATTGACCATATCCGCAACACTACGTTACGCTCAAAAACACGCATAGCTGATGTGGGTGTCCAGACTGCAAGGTTGAAGTGGAGCTGGGCAGGGCATGTCAGTAGAATGCACCCGGATAGGTGGGCGAGACTTGCCACTGAGTGGGTGCCACAAGGCGGTCGTCGCAGAAGAGGCAGGCCAAGAAGACGTTGGCGAGACGACCTCGACCAACACATGCCGGAGTGGCCTGAGGTGGCACAAGACAGAAACATCTGGTCTGAGTTGGGGGAGGCCTTTGCCCAGCAGTGGGACACAAACGAGGCTACGTAAAAAAAAAAAAAAAAAAAGAATACATTGCATTTTTAAATATTTTTTTTAACGTCTTCATCATCACCAAAACCTTTACGTTTTGGAGCGTAGTATAGTCCGCACAAATCTTTTTGGCGGTAACGTGAACATCGTCACAGCTCGTTTGCACGTCGCTTACTGTCTTTACAGTGTATGTGTGGGTAATTGACTACTTTAGTAATTGGCTAATAGTAATTTACTACGCATCACACTTCGTCAATTACTCACACATACACTGTACAATACACATACAATATTCTTTTAAACGTCATTTATTTATCTCATAATGAGTGGCAAAGACATTAAGCGATGTGTAAACGATCTGTGACTATGTTCACGTTACCGCCAAAAAGATCTGTCTAGTATTGTTATGTTGGTATATTCCATTTTTATTTCTGACACAAAGATTTTTATCGAGTCATCGTCTTTGTCATAAAAAAGCACAAAACCGCACGTAAAGTGCGCACCAAATCCTGTCAAATTCCTTACTTTTGACTGTTAGAATACCACAATCTTGCGACGATGGCGCGCCGGGCGCGATGTCACGTGAAAAGTATGTGAAAAGTTATATTTCGTTTGAAGTTTTAATAAACCCCATATCTTCCTGGGTCTCAGCCATCCTCATTGAGTAGAGTTTCAGATAGTAGAAAATTAAATAACTTAACTATGGAACCTTTTTGTAATACCGCCAATGTCCACCAATCAATCTATCAATCACTCGTCCTCTGCTAGACATAGGACTCCCCCAAGGCTCGGACTTTCAAGACAAGACTTTCTTTTGTCCTCGGCAAACGTCAACCCCGTACGTACTAAAAAAAATTGCTTTTGCGAAGTCACAGACAAAAAACCTAATTGGGTATTTGACAAAATATCAAATGAGTTACTTTTGAAACGGAATTTTGTATGAAAATACTGGCTTATGACGTCACATTTCAGTGCACTCTTTTTATGTAATTGACTAAAAGAGATACATTTTCCGAGATATTTTGTAATTTTTGTTTTAATCGAGCATATGAAATAATTTATTGTTGATCGTGTCAAATACCGTATTTGATCTCGGTGCGGAAAGTCACGGGGAAACGTCATAAAATTAAATAACAAAGTTGGTGCTTTAATATCGCAATAGTACCTTTTATTCAATCTAACTTTTGCAAACGGAACGGGGCCGGTAATTCGGTAGGTATTATTTCCTCATTAGTTCGACTTGGGAACGCCAAGGGTCGGATTAAAAACCCCCACGAGGCCGTTAGCTTAGCCGTAGAAATGTTAGAACGCCTACTTTCATTTGCTTAAAAGGACATGTGGTTGACTGGTAGAAAATGCTTATAGATAATGTCCACCACATTGCCATTGTATTTTTTACTTATGTGCAATAATCGTTATAATAATAATCCACATCACAATGGGCCGGCGAGCAACCTTAACAACTTCGTCAGACGGACTGCATTTCAACTGCATTCCGACTGCAAAATTGTTAAACATAATATAAAAAAACTTGATCCCTAGGTGATACATTTTCAAACGCGTTGTACAGGGCATTCTATCTTACGTTGTACAGGGTTATTTTTAAAATGCGAAATCCTGAAACATATCTGTTAGAATTTGTCACTTACTACAACGTTTGTTAAATTTTTTCAAATATTTCGTTCAATTTTACAGTTTTATTTCGTTCACTTGTTTTGCTTTGTATTGTCGCTGCTTTATAAATATTGCTTAAAAAATATGTATCAATAAAATGGTTATCTATCTAGGTCGGTCAACGATTTCCTCAAAGATGCAACACAGGTAAAGGGCGTAAAGCGGGAATTCATTACAAATATGTAAGCCCTGATGCGTAAAATATCAATCTCAGAAACAAAAGTAAAGTTGCGGAGTAACACAGACTCTAACCAACGTGTTTCAATAATTGCGCATTTTAGACGTAACTCTATACAACATTGTTGTTTAAGACCAAACAAACTTTGCATGGAAAGAAACCAAGAATAAGGAGGTCAATTAAATCTATCATGGGTCTCATATTTCGGGTTTAGCTTCTGTAAATTCTCCGTGTATGTTTTTGCCCTCCGAATTGGGAAACCTTAGAATTCGCCCCTGTCCCTTAATGCTAATTGAGATGTATCTGTCTATTGATGGCCACAAATGTCCCGAGTTTGGGCGTCTCAGCTCTAGTTAGAGGGACATTTTGCCTACATTATAGTAAAGTGCTTTGCAAGTTTCTGCTCACACCATTTTGCTCATGAATGCTGTCTCTCCCGATAAACATTTTCGATAATTTTCCATTATATTTGAAAAATTTCTTAATGCTAATTGAGATGTATCTGTCTAGTGATGGCCACAAATGTCCCTACGTTGAGTTTGGGCGTCTCAGCTCTAGTTAGAGGGACATTTTGGGTACATTATAGTAAAGTGCTTTGCAAGTTTCTGCTCACACATCATCCAAATATTATGTTCTTTGTTGTACTAATCCGTGCTGAGAACAATATTAACGCACGGTTCGCCACAGGTCGCGGGTTCAAGTCCCGGCATGGGTGGAATTTTTAGCCTCTTAATAGGTTTTTTAAAATCATCCAAATAATTTCAGCATTTTTTTACTGATTATTTAAGAAACATCCAACAATCTCAGCGTAGCATAAACTGTGCTTGTGGGATGAGATTTTTATTTCTGGCAAGCAAGCCATGAAGCGCGCGCGTGTAGGTAGTCGTAACTCGACAGAGGACCAAAGTGGAATACGTACAGACGTAGTGGCCATACGAACTATGAAACTAAAGTGAAGATGAGCAGCAAATCTGGTTAGACGAGAGCATGAATAGTGAGCTGAGACAATTCGCTAAAGAACTAAGGTGACTGGCACAGCCTATAAGATTAGCAAACTAAAGTAGCAATGGGCGGGTCACATAAGCCGAAGAACCGATGGTCGATGGGATACAAGTATCTCGAGTGTAAACCGCGAACTAACAAGCGCAGCGTAGAACGCCCACCAGCTCGCTGGACCGACGATCTGAGGCAGATCGCTGGCAGCGACTGGGTGAGGATCGCTGAAGACAGGAGGAAGTGGCGTGCCTTGGAGGAAGCCTATGTCCAGCAGTGGATGAGTACGGACTGATTCATCATCAGCCCTTTGACGCCCACTGCAGCACATAGGCCTCCCTCATGGTTTTCATAACCATGAGGGGTTTCGCCATAATCGCCACGCTTGGCAGGCGGGTTGGCGATCGCAGTATGCGCTTAATAATAAAAATATTAAGCGCATTAGGATACCCTGTGCTATGGTAACCAGACAAGGACATCACAAACATGGAAATACACCCAGACTGAGGCCATTTGTACAAATCGCTCATTTGCGACAAGAACGTGTTAACGCAAATATGTATCGTTATGGAATAATGATACAGTAGAATCCGGCGTATCGCGCTCTACTTGCTGCTAAAACGCGATATTTCTAGCGCCGAAAATGACCGAGTAATGAGGGAAAAGATCGGCGACTACCGGTTTAGCGCCATCTCTTTCCGCCCCTAAGTTTAATGCAAGATCGGTTCACGTCAGTTGTCGCCGCTTGCTTGAGGAGGAAAGTGCTGCCCGATTGCGGCAAAAACGTAACAGCTCATGGTGTCACGGTTTTAATGAAAAGTTAAATACAGCTTTTGGTTTTTTTAGTGATTTTTTTTGCAGCTATAACGGGACATCTGTATGTATGAAATAGTAATCGCATGCTATGGTTTACATAGGATTGTACCGTTTTTGCTGAAATAAACAATGTTTTTTGTTGGTTAATTTAAGATGTTCCGTTACAGTTGATAATAAAAGTACAAAATGTTTGGTTTTAATGTTGGTTATCTCAAGTTAACACATTTTTAATAAAAAATGATAAATTTTTACAACGAATATTTTACAATGTTGCATTGTAAATGATAAAAACCTTGTCTAATTACAATTTATTTTTCAGATGGAATCACGGTTTAGGAAGATTGTAAATCTTGTCCGAGAAATTAATGAACATTCACGTAAGTTAGAAAAATAAAAAGATACAAATAAATTAAATAATAAATTTATTTTTTAGCATATGAATCAGCACCGGAAGAACAACAACTGCAATGTGACCGACCTCGTTGCGACTCGTCTAGTTCTTTGAGCAGCAGCACTTCTTCATCATCAATACCATCAATTATTGAAAGTATGTTCACTTATTATAACAATATAGCAGCATTTGTATTCACAGTGCACACAAATATGTTTCATTTAATAAATCACGAAGCATAGTATTTTTATTCAAAGAGTAGGTTTGTGGAAATCACAATGAGCAACAATATTATTATTTACTAGGAATGCATCAAAACAATAGGAAACTTATGAAATTTAAGAACGTGTGATGTATGATGATTTCCTGGTGTATACAATAAAGTGTTCTCTCTCTCTCTCTATGATGATAATGTTAGTTTCTGTATTTTAGTGATAGCGCTATGCTATGCCCCAGTATTTTAATAATAAAAATTTTAAATAAACTTTTGCTGCAGACTCTGACGACTCAGTGAAGAATCTTGACTACGAATTAGTTCAATATCAACGAAGAATTGAGAGTTCTAGTGAAGGTGAAGATGAAGATATAATTATGGACGACAACGAAAATCCTAATAAGACTGATATACGTACTATACATACTGATGACAAACAAAAAAATGAGAACACAACCAATATAATGCAAAATACGATTTTAAATGAAGAAATAGATAACACAGCTAAACAAATGAAATTAGTTCACTTAACAATAATAAATAAAATTTAATTTATTATTGTTAAGTGATTTGTGAATTCAGAAATGCCTTGAAACTTTGTGCCATTAAAAAGCAATAATAATAATGTTTTAAGATTGAAGAAGATAATATTTATTTACTTAATTTATGTGAGACTTAAATAAGATTAGTTTCCTAATATTACTGAGATAAGCAGAGGCTTGTGATGTTTATGCTAATATGGCATTCCTAAATATTTAATAACGTTATAATTAATTGCTTACGGTTGTGAGTAAAAGTAAAACTACGGATATTAGTGTCTGGTTATAATTATAATATTTTTTTAATGTGATTATTACTTGTATTTCAGCGAAAGTTATATAATAACTTCGCTAAAATATCTTTCATTTTGTCAAACAAAATACAAAAATAAAGAGATTTCTACGACAGTAACGTGTCTTAATTAAAGTGTTCCATACATTTAGATTATAGATTATCAATAAAAACGTAACAATACGACATAACATGTAAAGGTTTAGATTTTTATTCAAATTTTTTTCAAGAAAAACGGTACATATCTGTTTGTTTTGCAATACTGCAAGTTTTTTACAAGAATAACGCAACAAGGAGGACCCTTTTTTAAATTAATAATCATAATAAATTTAATAACTGACTTAAAGGTCTGAATCCAATTTGATCCTAAAACACGAAAACCTTGAAATTATGTTGTATTGAGCTGAATAGTCTAAACATAATAATTAAAAAGTTACAGATATTTTAAACTTTCAAATGCGTTTTATCAAAAATTGAGATTTTTACTTTGTCACGTTCTTGTCGCAAATGAGCGAAATGTACGGCGGCCCCCAGTGGGAAACGAACCCACGACCTCTGTCTTGGTAGTTAAGCGCCTTAACGGCTAGTCCCACCAGGCAGTCACAACGATGTTACTACTAAGGATTATAAATACTAAAGATTTTTTTTTGTCAAGATTCGACCTCTCGGACGTCAGGCCAGCTTTCTAACGGTGCGCCTTGTATTTCGCAAATAAAATTGAAATCACTACGTTTGTATGGAAATTCAGCCGTCTAGTGCTTAGTGCAAGTAGGAGCTTAATACGAGACCACGTGCGCGACCAGATTGCGGCGACAAATAAGAACAATCCCAGAATGAAAGAATGCACACAAACAGCAGCCTCGTTGTTTATTATAAGCCGTGAGGCTATTGTGTGTTACCATTGTGATGTTGAGCTGGAAAAATGTTCGCTTATTAGGCTCGCATTCTTAATAGACCAAGATTTTAGTAACTTAGTTTGGTTTGCCTATGAACAGTGACAGTATTGTGAAGTTGTATTCGCAATAGGGTCTCTCGCTTCCGAGTCCATTGTTCTACCCACTGGGCTACCACAGCTTCAATTCCCGGTCCGATTCCCGCTGCGGGCACACCTATGACTTTGTTTACTTTCAAAGTTACGTACATCTCCAAATTTGTAGTAGCAATACCACACGCTAACTGTGAAGGAAAACTTCATGAGGAAACCCGCGGCTTGGTTGGCTCCGCACGTATTGACTTGTCTTTCCTGTGGGGTAGGCCGACTGAGCTGTCAGGATGGTATAGGTGCTGGACACGTCTACTGTATCTAAAAAACAATGTCCCAGGCACTCCGGTGTCTGAGTGGTCCCTTCATCAATGTAGTGTGAGTGAAGGTGCCACTGGAGACTGCATAAATCATTTCATTTCGTAAATGCAAAGGCTAAAGTTTACTCGGAATAATTTCCAATATTAGTTAAGCAGGATCGTGGCAAGTGGCAGTCTCTGGTCTCTGCCTACCCCTCTGGGATACAGACGTGAGATTATATATATATGTGTGTAGTTAAGCAGGCAAGGTTTATGCTAATAAGAAAGCTAGTTTTAATAACTCTCGGTGTAGTTACTATAAAACTGATTTTGAAAGCAAGCCCTTGAAGAGCTTTCATTGACTGCTATTATTTCAATGAAATAAACTTATATTTCCAAGGATATAAAATTTACGGAAAAGCTACTCTGCACAATACGTTAAAATTCAATGCTAATTCTACTTTCATTTTATTAATTTGATCTTGAAGAATTGTTATGAAATGTTATTTTGCCGTACAGTCGCTGTTGAAAAGAACTTGAATAAATAAAAATTCACAACCTATGACATAAGGTTTCAAATAACGATACTTTAGTTCAATACTTTACACTGCCATATTACGCCACAATCATTTCAAAAATAGTTATTTACAATTTCACTTGGATCAAAAGTGCAGTGCAAAGTATATTTTACAAATCTTAATCACAGGGCGGTTAATGTAAAAACACAAAAATAGGTAGATGTTATCGTGTATGTCCTCATAAACTAAATTTTATGTCCTCATAAATCATTTAATTGAAGACCCACGGGCATTTTGGAACTATATACGATCAATGCGGGGTGCTAGATGTCCGCAAAAGATAATTAAGGATGAGGAAGTGTTGTCCCCAGACGAGTGCGCCCAAGAGTTTGCGAATTACTTTCACTCTGTGTATAGTGCTGATCGAGCTCATCTGGATATCACCGCAGCTATGGCGGAGGCAGAGGCGAGCGCAGCACGCGTGCAGGTGGACCAGCTGCAGACGGAGGAAGTAAGTAGTGCTTTGGCACGGCTCAAACCGAAACGCTCGGCGGGACCAGATGGCATTCCAGCCTATATCATAAGAGATTGTCGTTTGGTTTTAACAGAACCTTTGACGTATATTTATAACAGATGCCTGGCAGCCGCAGTTTTCCCAAAACGGTGGAAAGTTACACGAGTTATACCAGTCCCCAAGGGTAGGGCTAGTCCAAAGATTGATGGATACAGACCGGTAGCAGTACTCTCAACGGCAGCTAAAGTACTAGAATCGGCAATACAGAAGGCAGTTCTAGCCCAGGTTGAGTCACAAATGTCGGATGCTCAGCACGGTTTTCGGCCAGCTCGTAGCACGTCAAGCAATCTTCTGAGCTTTATGTCAAAGGTAATCCCAGCAGTGGACAGTGGGGGTCAGGTAGATGCGGCATACTTTGACTACAAAAAAGCATTTGACTTAGTGGATAATGACATACTACTGAAAAAGTTGGCTAACGTGGGTTGTACTCCACATCTACTTAGATTCTTCGGTAGCTACTTAGATGACAGAACACAATATGTGGAGTACAATGGATATCGGTCGCAAACATATTTTACTAGGTCAGGGGTAAGCCAGGGTAGTAATTTGGGACCCCTCGAATTTGCAATAATGATAAACGACCTGCCAACGGTAGTAAAAAATGCAAGTTGTTTGTTGTTTGCGGATGACCTCAAACTGTCATTTCCTATAAGTAGTTACTTGGACTGTGAGAAGTTACAGGACGACATAGATAGGGTAGTACAGTGGAGTACAAGCAATAAGCTGGAATTTAATGTATCCAAATGTGCACTTATCACATTTACTCGAAAAAAACCCAGTAATCAATAACTATAGGGTAGGAGATAAGCCAATTCAGCGAGTAAGTGAAGTCAGAGACCTAGGGGTTAGATTGAGCTCAGACCTAAACTATCGCGAGCATATTGAAAGTATTTTTAAAAAGCTTACAGGAATCTGGGTTTTATCCTCCGTAAGGGGCGAGTTTTTTCACGCATTACAGCCATTGTAACCCTGTATAATGCTCTAGTAAGAAGCCAACTGGAATCGAACGCAGTCATCTGGGCGCCACATGAAACGAAATATCGTCTCATGCTGGAACGCATACAGAATAAATTCGTGCGGTACATATATTTGACGCAGTACGGGGTATATCCGTTTTACCCATTGATGTACCCTACACTATTTATACTAGGTATGGTAGGTTACAACGAACTTAGGGTAAGGAGGGACCTCGCCCTGGTATTATATATCCATAAAGTGCTAGTGGGTAGGGTTTGCAACCCAGTGGTGCCGGAGGCACTGTGCCTGTGCGTGCCGGACGAGTACGTGGGGCGCCGCCGCCGGCCGCCGCTACTGCGGGTGCCGCGCGCGCGCACTAACCTTCTAGCACAGGCGCCGCTAACGCGCGCGCTCCGCACCATAAATCTTATCTCGGACCAAACGGACCTATTTCATGTTGCTCTGGGTGAGTTCAAGAAAGTAGCTCTGTTTGTGGTGTGCTATATGGAACACATGTTGTAAATTTTCTTTATTTTTATTGCATGTTAATGTTTATAGGTAACTATTAACTAATAGTAATTATTGTGTACGTATTATATTAGAATTAAGATTTTACTGTTACTTGTAGCATACATATCGAATTAGGTCCACCCTGTAATGGTATGTATTTGTGGAAATAAATAAAATAAAAATAACAACCTAAAACTAAATAAAGCCAACAAAACTATGCTAAAATTATTAATTGCTTTTTTACAAAGGCGCTGCTAAATTGCTTATGAGTTTTTTCATAGATATTTTATATTACGAAGATAAACACTTTTTGACGGCAATCGCAAACGGGGCGGCCGTAAAGATGATGGCGGGATGATCTCGACACGTTCCTGCCGGATTAATCAGAGGTGGCAAATGATCTAAAAGGGGGAGGCTTTTGCTCTGCATTGGGAAACCCATGCTATGGAGGGAGGCTACATAAAAATAGCCACTCTTGAACAGTCACTGTATAAACAGTCCACATTCTGTTACGATACGTACGCCCGTACATCAAAGTTTTCTAGGCAGCAAAAATAAGAAATAATATTATTGGAGTGTTTTATTGGAGTGCGTTGTTTGAACGAATGAAAAGCTAACTTAAGGTCACGTTACAACGGGCCGGTGACGTGCGGATGACACGATTTTGATGGATTATGAGTATTTACAGATTTATTTGCCAACTTGAAAACAACACGTTTGTTCTACGACCGACAGAGAGTGACAGACTTTTGGATGCATACAAGGACAAAACTGTCTACACCAAATTAGAGAGCGTTCAGTTTACATTTCAACACCATCCCTTAAACTAAACATATCTAACTTCAGACAAGTTGCTTTGCCATCCCTTGACTTAAACTATCCAAATTAAGACTACCTAATTAACATTGACATAAGAACAAACATTTACATAAGCTACTTACAACATAACACAGCAGTAAACTTATTATGTTTATCTTTGGACAATGCTTTCGTTAAAACATCAGCCACCATATCACCACTGGGTGTATAATCTATAGACACAACCTTTTCTGTAACCAATTGCCGAACAAAATGGTGTCTTATGTCTATATGCTTCGTCCTAGCATGAAACGATATGTTATTGCATATCTTTTGAGCCGACTGACTGTCGTTGAACAGATTAATAGTACATGTTTTACCAAAACATTCATTTAAGAAGGTTCGCAAGAATAACCCCTCCTTACATGCGTCTGAGATTGCCATGTACTCAGCCTCGGCGCTAGACAGAGCCACTGTTCTCTGTTTGCGACTTTCCCACGACACTACAGAATTACCAAGAGAAAAAACATACCCAGTATATGAGCGACGATCAACCTCGTTTCCCGCCCAATCTGCGTCTGTGTAACCGATGATCTTCATTTCACCTTCTCCAAAAATCAGACCATAGCCAGACGTACCTTTTAGATACCGCAAGACTCTCTTAGCAGACTTCCAGTGCTCTTCTGAATAACAGTTATTAAATTGACTCAGATAACTGACAACATACGCAATGTCTGGTCTCGTGCAGACCGCCAGATACATCAAACTTCCAATCAGATTTCTATACTCTAACTTGCAATCAGATTTTATAGCCCTTTTTAACTTCAATCCACTTTCCATTGGAGTTTGAGCCGGTTTGCAATCAGACATCTTAAACCTTTCCAGAATCTTGTTCAAATAGTTTGTTTGATCTAAAGTGATTTTTCCATCAGTTCTCCTGATTCTCATGCCCAAGACATAACTTGCCTGACCCAAGTCTTTCATTTCAAACTCGCTCATCAATTGCTTCTTCAAAGAATCCTTCCTTCCTTGTGAGCTTCTCGTTGAAAATAATATTATGTCATCGACATATAGAGCTATAATAATAAGATCTACTCCATCACTATAAACAAACACACATGGCTCCGATAACATCTTTCTGAACTTCAGTTTTTCAGTCAAAACATGGTTAATTTTGTCATACCATGATTTTGCCGCCTGTTTTAAGCCGTACACTGCCTTATTTAATAGACAGACCTTGTTTTCTTTTCCTGCTTCTTTAAAGCATTCAGGCTGATCCATAAAAACCGTTTCTTGTAAATCTCCATTTAGAAACGCAGTTTTTACATCCATGTGCTCAATTTCCATATCATATTGAGCGGCCATCGCTAGTAATATTCTTATTGTAGAATATCTCACCACTGGCGAAAAAGTTTCAGTGTAATCAATGCCGTATTTCTGAGTAAAGCCTTTTGCCACGAGCCGAGCCTTGTATCTTAGTAACTCCCCGTTAAGACCTCTCTTCTTTGCAAATACCCACTTGCATTTTACACTCTTTTTTTGTTCAGGTAGATCCACTAAAGTCCAGCGCTTGTTACTCAGAAAAGAATTGTACTCTTCCTTCATTGCTGCTTTCCAGTGATCTGCCTCACTGCTCTCCAAAGCCTCTTGCACTGTATCGGGAACATCAATGTCAGTATTAACCATACCAGCCAGCTGAGCACGTTCAGACGTATCCGAGATGTCTTGAAAGCTTATTTCATTCGAATCTTCACTATTATAGTCTGAAGAACCTGGAACATAAGTTTCATCAGCAGACCCCTCTGTTGCATACGATTCAGATTCTCCTGAATCCACCAAAGTCTGCCTTAGTGTGCCCTGCCCTTGTACGCCAGATGTGCCCGGAACAATTTCACTATCAGGCTGAGCAGTAACATTCGAGTTATTTACCAAACTCTCACAAGGTATTGCTATCTTACAATCCTCCTTGTTGTCAAGTACCTCATCATTTACGAACACATTTTCCAAGAAAGTCACATGTCTTGCCTTGACAACTTTCTTCGGATATGTCGGATCTATCAACTTATAGCCTTTACTGCCCTCGCAATATCCAACAAAGATATATTTCTTGCTCCTTGCATCCAATTTACGTAGATCTGGGCCCATAACCGATTCTTTGAAGAAGCAATTGATGAGCGAGTTTGAAATGAAAGACTTGGGTCAGGCAAGTTATGTCTTGGGCATGAGAATCAGGAGAACTGATGGAAAAATCACTTTAGATCAAACAAACTATTTGAACAAGATTCTGGAAAGGTTTAAGAAATCTGATTGCAAGTTAGAGTATAGAAATCTGATTGGAAGTTTGATGTATCTGGCGGTCTGCACGAGACCAGACATTGCGTATGTTGTCAGTTATCTGAGTCAATTTACCACAGATGATTCTGTACGTTGATAGACAATGCAGTCAGTAGTGTATGGCTCTTGCCTTTCTCATTTTGCAATTTTCCAGATGACTTTCTGTTCGGACAGTCTTTCTTGAAGTGCCCTTGTTTCTTACACTTGAAACACTTTATGGCCTTTTTGACAGATAACGCTTGGGCCTCCGATCGTTCCATCTTTTCATCCCTCCTTATGTTCTCTTGTAGAAGCTTTGCCTTCACGGTTTTACTCGATAATGTTGTACCTGAGTGCTCCAACGCCATAATGAGGGGGTCATAATCATTGGGTAAACCACTCAACATGATTATTGCGATGAACTCGTCTTCTAGTGGTGCGTCTATATCTTTCAGTTGCTGTGAAAGTTCACTTATCCTTGATATGTATGTATCAATGGTCTCACCCTCCTTCAACTTCGTACCGAACAAAGATCTTAGCAATCCCAGCCTTCTGCACAATCCTTTGTCTTCGTATGCACGTTGTAAGTTGCCCCATGCCTCATATGCCGTCCCAGCGTTCCGAACTGATGGAGGCTGATGGACCCATCAAGGCTGATGGACCCACAGAAAGGCAAATCTTAGCCAATGCCCTTTGCTTTTTCCGTTCATCCTTGCGTCCGTCCTCGGATTCCACGCAGACATACAGATCTTCATGCAACAACAACATCCGCATCATGAATTTCCAATTATTGTAGTCCTCCACACCACGAAGCTTGTCAATGATAATTCCATTGCTTGCAGAAACGGCCATTCTTTTCCGTTGCTAAGGTAACCCGTGTGTTTAAAAGCTTTTCGTGTTTTTCTCAAAATAATAAATATTATTATTTCCTGAGAAGTGAAAACTGCTCTGGGCCCATAACCTGATGGATTATGAGTATTTACAGATTTATTTGCCAACTTGAAAACAACACGTTTGTTCTACGACCGACAGAGAGTGACAGACTTTTGGATGCATACAAGGACAAAACTGTCTACACCAAATTAGAGAGCGTTCAGTTTACATTTCAACAGATTTCAATCTAAAACAATCCTTAAATACTTTCAATGTAAGAGACTAAAATACAAGTGCAAAAATCACGTTCCCGTCCACCCGTGCCTGTGCTCGTTGGTCGCATATGGCCGGGCTTTTTTAGGGTTTCGTACATAAAGGGTAAGTCCGTTGTCCGTCTGTCTGTCACCAGGCTATATATCATGAACTGTAATAACTAGACAGTTGAAATTTTCACACATGATGTATTTTTGTTGTCGTTATAACAAAAAATACTAAAAACAGAATTAAATAAATATATTTTAGTGGGGCTCCCATATATCAATTGTGATTTTTTGTCGTTTTTTGCTCGATATTAATAACGGCAACCGGTAAACGCTTGAAATATTCCAATGTTGTATGGATAATGGTACGGAACCCTTGATGCGCGAGTCCGTCTGGCACTTGGCCGGTTTTCTTGCAAAATTAAAATTAACATAATCATATCATCATATCATAAGCAGCCTATATACGTCCCACTGTAGGGCACAGGCCTTCTCTCAGAGAGAGAGTATGGGCTTAATCACCACGCGTGCCCACCGCGGATTGGCGATTTCAAGCGCTGAGGTACCTATGTGAATAGCTCAGACACCCAGGTTTTCTCACGATGTTTTCCTTCACCGTTAGCGAGTGGTATTGCTAACTATAACTTCACAAATGTACATAACTTAGAAAGAAAAGTCATAGGTACATGCCCACACTGGGAATCGAACCTGGGTCTCCCGCTTCCGAGTCCAATGTTCTACCCACTAGGCTACCACAGCTAATCTACAAATTTTAATTTTATTGTGTATACGCCGGCCTGTAGTAATGTAGATAGTCCTTTAGACCAGCAATACGAGATCGTGGCACGTACCCCATGGTGGCACGTACGACTCAGATTGGTTCGTCGATCTAACAAGCAGGTAACTTTCACAATTAATAGCAAACGAACAAATGGCTCAGTCTGTTCCTGCCTCGAACACAATGCCTAAAAGCTGTTCAGGAAATGTCAGTGATTTATCTAACGTCGTGTTTCAAAAGTGTTACCTATTTATATATTAATTCAAATTTTTGGTCATTTGCTAGGTTTAGTTTAGAAACGTATAAAGTACAACAATATTCATCATCATCATTCAGCCATAAGAAGTCCACTGCTGGACATAGGCCTCCTTCATGGATTTCCAAAAAGACCGGTTGGAAGCGGCCTGCATCCAGCGCCTTCCTGCCACTTGTATGAGATCATCTGTCTATCTTGTGCCAATATTATTATATTTTCCAATAAAGAAGATGAAGCGTGCTACTACAGATAATTTAACACTTTTCAAATCAATTCTTCTCATTCAAAATTACCGAAGGACCGTCCTATGGTTAAGCAATAGAGACAATTCATGCGTCATATCGTCGTACAGAACTGCAATTATTTCAGTTTAAAATACAATATATTTTTTTATAAAAAATAAAACTAACTTCAGAATACGCTAATAACTTGGAGTCAATGCCCAAGGCCCAATTTATGTGCAGGTCATGCACCTCGTCACCAACTCCAAATCGTTATTGTATTCGGAAGTTCTTTTCAGTTTTTTTTTAAATATCATCATCAGCCATTTGACGTCGACTGCAAGACATAGGCCTCCCTCATGGTCTGCCAACCTTCCAGGTTTTGTGCCGCCCGCATCCAGCGACTCCCCGCCACCATAACCAGCCTAGGTAGTGCGACGATGCGAGTCGCGCGTTTTAAATTACATTAATATAATTTGGCAGTTAATGTACGCGTTCCAGTACATTAACTGTCACATTATGGCATCTTAGCGCCACAAGAGTCGTGCCATCTTACTACCCTTGCTGGTCGTCAGACCATCTGGTGCACGGCCCACTATTTCTGATTTGATTCTGATGATATTTAGTTATTCGTTTTGTCTGTTGTGTATTTAGTTTTCTTTCTGTTGTTGTGCATATTATGTTACTTATCTACTTATTTGGTTTCTGTGATGTATCTCGTTGGTATAATAAATGTCTTTCTTCTTCTCCATATTTTTTTAAATATATTTCACATTTTTTTCTGAAGACTCTGGGATTACCATGGTGAGATATTTTATAAAACATATTTTATAAAGAATTAATAAAGGATTTTTCCCGTCAGGCTTAATTACTGTCCATTAAAGACTGAGAAAGTCTTCATCAGATCATCACCAAATTAAAATGGGATGAATCGGACATTACCCCTACTCAAACAAAAAAAGATTTGTCTAAATTGGTTAAGATCTGACAAACTAATGAGAAAACATAGTCAAAAATAAAACAGTGGCGTTTAATTAGAAAATTCTTTCTATTTAGAAGTCGTTTCAATATGTGACTAGTCGGACGGCCACGCGCAGTGTAGGGTTCAGTAGAAAGAGTCAGTTTTATCTGCTTTACAAAACTACGTAACAACTTCATCAAAGTAATTTTCAATTTTTGTACGGATTTTGTACGCAGTTTTCCTTTTATAAGTTAGTCGCCTATTACTCGTTAACTACTTAGCCGTGATAGTTTTTCTTTTAAGTTCATTATATTATTATGTGCTACTGCCCTGAATTTTTTCACGTTTCTACAATGAACCGTTTAGCCCGGAGAGGGAGAAGGGGACGGAACGCCCTACTCGAACAAAAATTTGCGATTTAATGCTTAATATTTCGCAAACGGAACCCTAAATCAAAAAGTGGTCTTCCAACACACAAAATATTTTTAAGCGGTCAATCCAACGATATCCCACACTATGGGGTAAGCGAGAAAAAAAAATTGCATCCCTAATTTAGGTGTAGATACGGAAAGGAATCGAAATTTTTTTTTTAAGATTTTGTTCTACCGTTTTGTAGGCAAGATTAACTTCAAGCCGAGTTTCAGCTTTCTACTACTAATTTTCTCTGAGCTAGGCCGCGAACAGACAACCAGACAGACAGACAGACGGATGGACATGGTGAAACTATAAGGGTTCCTTGTCAACTACGGAACCTTAAAAACGCGTAGAATGTTCTATTTACTAATGTTCTCATACTTTTTTGAAGTGAGTAAAAAAAAATCTGTGGCTCCCAGTGTACCTTGTAATATTACAAATTATAGAACGAAGCCAAAAATTTCCAAACATTTTCCAAATATCCTCATAATATCAGATGTGTTAAATGGAAGCATTTCAGTGTTTCCGGAAAGTCCCTTCTGGGAATAAAGCTGATACGCGAAATGTACGCAGTTTCCCAAAACATCGAGGGACTGATGGTATTTATTTTGCAACTTTATGGCTTGTCCTAATATAACGCGATTCCAGCGAGCTATACCAGTGAGCGCTGAGATGATATCGCAATAAATTTATTTTACAATTTATTTTACTATCTACTTTATACTAAAAGAAAGCGATTCAATCATCACACCACAAACAAGGTTACTTTAATAATGTGCAGTTCTGAAACAAGCCAATTACAATTTATCATTTACAATTAGATATTCTTCTACGACTTTCCTGTTTTCCATTTTGGTTTCATTTCATTGCGGCTTTGTAGTGGCACCTTTTGATATATAATGCTTGACACCATTATTAATTTTACTTTATTGGTAAAACCGGTAAAAAACCGGACAAGTGCAAGTAGGACTCGCGCACGAAGGGTTCTCGTGACCACAACAGCTGCAACGTTGCCTAAACCTCGGGAATCAAAGGCTATTTAAATTTTACCTAATAGTTAATCACGGTTAGATCCGACCCAACCCCACACCAGATGGTCTGACGACCTGGTTACGGTGGCGGGGAGTCGCTGGATGCGGGCGGCATAAGACTGGGAAGCTTAGAAAACCATGAAGGAGGCCTATGTCCTGCAGTGGGCGTCCGTACTATTATCTACCTATACCACATTTGAATACCTGTTGCCGTTATTAATATCGAGCAAAAAATGACAAAAAAATCACGTTTGTTGTATGGGAGCTCTCCTTAAATATTTATTTTATTCTGTTTTTAGTATTTGTTGTTATAACAGCAATAGTAACATCATCTGTGTTTCAACTGTCTGACTATCACGGTTTACGAGATACCTGGTGACAGACAGGCGGACGGGCAGTGGAGTCTTAGCAACAGGGTCCCTTACCCTTTGGGTACGAAACCCTAAAAATAATCAATAACATGTAGAATAGGCTTGACAGTGTAGATCTAGAATGTCACCCAAACCATACATGTAAGATCACTTAAACTAGTCTAATATTTTAACAAATTTGTAATCTAAAAAATAGATGTAAAGAAAAACTTACACACATTATATTAAATTGCATAAACTCACGTCTGTATACCGGAGGGGTAGACAGAGACCAGAGTGAGACCGTGCGTGCAAGCATAACCTAATGAATATTGATGAAGCGAAATAGGTTTGTCAGGGTCGTGGCAAGTAGCAAACCCTGGTCCTTGCCTACCCCACTCTGGGATATGTACTGGATATAACAATAATATCAGTCAGACCGTTTCCGATGTTGTTTACGTAGGACGCTTTGTTATACGCTCCCAAGTCTTTACATAAAATCAGCAGGAAATAACGATCAGTTCGAACAAAAGTGTGGTTTGAGAAGTTGCCCGCGAGCTTGTGAACCGACTCATAAATAAAGAACATAAAATCACAAAGATTTCAAACAAATGAATGAATCTAACCAAAGACAATAGAAGTGGCCACAAATAACAAGTTGCGTTCTATAATCAATACAAGTAACGTTTTTTTAGTGCAACACACAAGCTGTCACTTAAACCGGAACTGTCACTTCTTTCGCCTATTAGCTCTATTTTGACATTTGTACTGAACCATGTTTCAACTTTTATACAGCCACTTAACTATAGCGCGATGTAAAATTTTAATAACGTAAAGATAAGTAAAAATTAAAGAATTAATTTTTTAAATAGCTTTATTATAATTTACTTTCAACTATTTCATATATTTGCATTTTTCAAATATAAAAAGGGAAAACTAATGGCTAAATAGTTGGCTGGCCATACAAAAAAAAATAGGCGGCTAAGCGGCAATCCAGTCTTCATTTGTTTTTTCAAGTTCTAATTCGTGTTTTTATTTTTACCTTCCTTACGACCTTGGTTTAAAGACTTATTAAGTCCCTCGAACTATATAAACCCCGACTCGGGACTGAATAAGTTACTTGCACCCCTTAGGTAATAATGTACTATTATTTTGCTTCCCCAAGCAAAATGTTTTGCCCACGGAAAACTCTATGTTTTGTACAATGTTTTTTTGCTAGAGACGCGTGTTTCCTTCTAAGCCCACGAAATAATCAAGCCGGTAAAGCTGTCACAAAATGTAACTGCGCATATCCATCAAAATCTATTACGAAACTATTTCAGTTTTAACATAGGATTAACCCTTCGGGAATTGCCCCTAAAAAGCGAAGTTCGAGCGGAGTTTGCACACTAGAGGATTAGCGGTGACCGTGGCCTCCGGACAGGTGTACGGATTGAACTACATATAACGTGTTATTCACGTAACGCAAAAACTGAAAACCGTTTATTGAGAAACGATAAATTAAACCACTTCCTTATTGGACACCAAAGCATTATTATTTTCTTAGAGCTTAATGCGGTCATTTTGTATAAAAATACTAAAGTCACCACCTGTGCTATTAAAATGTATGGAACGGCTGATATTTTTTTTGCGATTTCAAAGTTTTCTCCAGAGTAAAAGATATTCGTATTGACAATTTAGAACCTAACATTTACGAATATTATTGGAATTTTATTACACTCTGTTTAACAACCATTTAATATGTACTTTTTTATTTTATATTTATAAATACCTGCCTGATACCTGATTTATAATAAAAAGCCCAGTTTTGTATACACGCTGAAATCTGGGTTTGTTATTGAAAATGAGAGACTTTTACTTTTAAGTATACTTAGACGTAACTAAAAAAAAGTGTGTAGAAATCTTGCATAAAAAATGCGCGAGTAAGTACCTATGAGACCCGCGGCGCGCACGCACCGCTCTGGCTGGTTACTAATCGTTCTAATAGATTCGAGTTTGTGTCGAGAAAATTTTTGTATCGTTAGCTATTGTTAAGGCACCTTCATTTCGCTATGGCTTTCAAACCAACCACAATTCATGGTGTATGAATTTTATTCATGGTGCCTAAAAGTTTACGAACGAGGAAAGCTAGTTCAAAACGACGCATCGCAAAATGATTGCGTCAAAATACGTTCCTAAAAAACCATTGATATTTGTAGAAACAATGCAGAACGTATTAGAATACGTGAACAGTATATAGTGCTACAATCATAAATTAATAATGTTCCGTAGGGTATTACTAAGACTTCACTGTCCGTCTGTCTGTCTGCCACCAGGCTGTATCTCATAAACCGTGATAGCCAGGCAGTTGAAATTTTCACAGATAATGTATTTCTGTTGCCGCTATAACGACAAATGCTAAAAACAGAATAAAATAAATATTTATGGGGGGCTACCTTACAAAAAAAAGTATTTTTTGCCGTTTTTTACTCCATATTAATAACGGCAACAGCAGATACTTAAAATATTCACAGAATATTAAGTTCTATATTCGCTTCAAAAATAATTAATTAAATTAAAATAAAATAATTATTTAAGGGGGCTCCCATACAAACGTGATTTTTTTGCCGTTTTTTCTAGATCTTTGTGTCTAATATTGTTTAGATAATAGTACGGAACTCTTCGTGCGCGAGTCCGGCTCGCAGTTGGCCGGTTTTTTTAACCTATAATTACATAAACATACATAAAATCACGCCTGTATCCTAGAGAGGTAGGCAGAGACCAGGGATTGCCACGTGCCACGATCCTGAGAGATCACTTTCGCTTCCTCAACATTCATTAGTCGTTGCATGCACGCACGCCGGTTTCGGGTACCTACTTTTATACATCCCCTATTTGGTCAAAGTATGTCCTCCTCGTAGCCCCGGCTGCCTGAGTGATCTGAAACGATCACGAAGGTTAAGCAACACAGGGCGCTTTCAGTGCATGGATGGGTCGCCGTCTATGCCTAACGCTAGTGGAATTTTCCCGAGCGGTTCCGTGCTTCGCAAGACACGTTAAGCTGTTGGTGCCGGCTGCCGTCGATAGATGGCAGTCGTTAAGCCAAGTCAGAGGCCTTAGGGCGGCTTGACAACTTAAGACAGTAGACGAGCCACTAGTCTACAAGCCTCCACCAATCCGGACTTGGCCCCCGTGGTGGAGTATGGCCTATACCTTCCTCAGGGAAGAGACCCGTGCCCTTCGGTGGGGACATAATGGGTTGATGATGATGATGTCCTCCTGGGAGGTCGCCACTGGCCCTACCACTCACATTCATTCGATATATTTGTTTCGTCAATCATTCTTCCTTCATCCTCTCCACAGGTCCAAACCAACATAACATTCTTTTCTCAATTCTAGTCACTACATCCTCTTTCAGTCCACAACGTTATCTAATGAAACTATGTCGTATCCTGTCATTCAAAGACATACTTCTCAAGGACCTCATTTCTACTACATTAATCCTACTTTCTTGCTTCAATTAGATATAAGTAACTAAGTAGGTATAGAAAACTGTGCCCAGATATGTTGCCTCGCTGGATGGCGAGACTTATGCTTTGCCCGAGGTAATAGCCAGCCCTGGGGTCCCTGGTCGTGCCGATGAGGCGCGACGATAGTTCTTTAAAGAACAGTCGCGCCTCGGGCCCCCACGGTCCGAGTGTCTCGACACCAAACGGCAGAAATACGTGACTCTGTGCTAGAGCTCCATATTTGCGCCGCTTGATACCATCTGCACTTGATGCCGAAACAATTCGCGAACTTATTCACTTGAACATATTATTAAAATACGGGCAACGTTGCTTAGCCGCTGATTTTGTGCAAACAAAGTTTTCAACACAACCCCACACTTTCATGTTATTCTAGGGCCTCTACGTGTAAATGTCGGTAAAAGCACAATCCATATGGATAACAAGTGGGATATGAACGGGTGGAAAATTCTGTTAATTGTGTTTAAAAGAGTTTGTAAATGAAAAAATCGGAGCCCATATGGATTCCGATTCCAAAAATAGTTAAAGGATTTGAAACTATTAAGGACCACTTTGCGAAAGAAGGATCAAGTAAAGGGCATAATAAATAAAACCGTTAATTAGTAATTATTTGACATAAAAAAAGACTGTTACTATCAAATATTTTTGGTAATATTTGCGGTTGGTTTGTATAAGAGTGCATACTTTGGAACTGCGAAGTTACGTTTGTAATTGTTTGTTGGCAACCCTAAGAGCGCGATTCGTACTGGCATGTGTCCGCTTTTTTTACTAAGCTTGTTCAATCCATTGATGAAATTCATCATCTTTTATCAAGTTCGGACCCTTGAAAGAGGAGAGACCTGTGAACCATATTTGTGCGCGTAATAAAATCTCCAGTAGACAACCAACAAGAGAGAAAACGTTTGACGAGACCCACGTCTACTGCACAAAAGGTGTTCTAACTTACTTTTGCGTGAAAACGTTTACACAACTGGCTCGTTATATTAAATACTTTCGAGAAACTATGATATTAAATATATGAAAAATGTCAAGATGCAAAACTCCTTGCTGCGATTTATAAATAGAATTATAGATGCAATTTATAAACAGAACTTTGATTTTAATCATCAACATCATCAGCCATTTGACGCCTACTGCAGGACATAGGCCTCCTTCGTGGTTTTCATAACCATGAGGGGTTTTGCCATAATCGCCACGCGGGCGACCAACTTGCCAGGCGGGTTGGCGATCGCAGTATTCGGTTGGAATCTCAGGAAGACGCTGCTGCCCGTCTCCTGGTAATTGATTTCCTTAGTGGCCTTCTACGAAATCCACGGAAGGGAAGGGAGTGACGCTGTTCTTAATCCGGCGCCACACGGAATTGATTTTAATAGCAGTTTCATATTTTTTCGGTTTTTGGGGTTCCGTATCTAAAAAGAAAAAACGAAACCCCCATAGGATCATTTCATTGTCCGTCAGCCTATCAAAGTTTCAAATTTAAAGATTTTATTCTCTATATAAACCAAATGTCAAATGGACGTCGAAGTTGTTAGTTTCAGAAATAGTAGATTATATGAAGAAGAACCTAACAAAGAAACTCTACCACAGGGTCTTGAGACTTGAAAACTTAAGTCTTAAGTCCATTTTTCGTGAACCGGTAGAGCTAAGAATTATAATATAATTAAGTTAGGTCTACGGTCCCTCCATTGTGTAAAAAATAAATCAATGTAGTATTTTTAATGCCATAATTATGTCTTATATTTTAACCTTGGGAATTAGATAATATTAAAAATAATTAATCGCGATTAGACCCGTTCAATATATAATTAAGTCAATGTATAAACCTATTAAAACCTGTTGCACTAACCCGTCCTCAGCAAGGGTTAGCGCAAAAAAAAGTCAATGTAATAAAAATAAATTCAAAATCAAATATCTCAAACTCAGAATTAAGTAAGAATGACAGTATTGATTTCCTATAAAATATTAACAAGCTTCCAACTTCGGGCAATTACACACGTAATGTTAGGGGAGGTACTTTATCGCATTTAGATTGAGCGACCGTAGAGCCTTATCTATTCCCTAGCCATCATGAAGTGCTTTGGGGTAAACTGCAACAAGTCATCGACTTATTTTACATTTGTACACGCTCTACCAAGAACGTTTTACCCTAAAACATTCTAGCGTTTCATTTATTGCTTCAATCTCACAAGTTATTATTCTTCGTATCCCCAATGAACGGTTCTTTAATTTCACGGTGAGTAAAGTCTGGTTCAGATTTGCTTTTTAGCATGTTTTATTATTCCACATTCGGGCAAAAAAGTCCGCATTCAGCAAGTGCGAACGTGCTATCCTTTTTAGCTTGTTAAAAAACCAAGTAATTGTCAGATTTACTCGTATGATCGTGCTTTGCACTAAAAAAGTTAAAACTGGAAAACTTACTTGTAGATTACAGGGAACCGGAGTGCCTTCGCTTTTATATAAACAAAATATTGAGAGAAAACAGTGAACATATTAAAACTTAAATAAGAAGCAAACGTAAACTAAAATAACATAATGTACTCTATTTTTGCATCTTAGATAAAAATAAAGATTGCTATGAAGCATAGCAATATGCGCGATATGTTGCTTTTCAGTCAATTAATTTTATTTATTAAATCCAGCCTATTTTAATTATTGTCGTTATTTTCATTGGTACATAGTTCGAACGGAATTGAACCTAGAACTAATCAAATGTGAGGCAAGAGTATGAAAAATTATTTAAAAGAATTGAGAATTTATTGAGCGGTGGTAGCGGAGGAGCGGTTGGTATATATGTTACAGTCAGAAGTCTTAAACGGTCAAAACTAGTTTTGACTGTTAAATTTAGTCAAAACTATTTTTGACTGCAGAGATTGGTTAAAATAAGTTTTGACTGAAAATTATTAGTCAATAGTACTTATGACCGATGTTTTTCAGTCAGAACTAGTGTTAACTAAATCTTGTGGTCAAAACTGGTTTTGACTACAGAAGTGTTAGTCAAAACTTGCTTTGACTACAAGAGCCCGTTCAAAACTATTTTTGACTACAAATGTTTAGTCAAAACTTCTTTTGGCTATAAAATTATCAAGTTAAATATTTTACGCTTATAACTACCCAGCCACAATCAAAATGAAACTACAATTTATCAAATACAAAAATGTTAATGAGAAACTTACAAAAAAAGGTTTTATAAAATAGATATTAAAATGTTAGTTAATGTAATACGGTGAACTATCACTTAAGTTGATACCTACTATAAATTGTTATTTATTGGCACAACTTAAACTAATATGGCATTTGGAATTACACAGTAATGCTTTCTTCTCGCAAAGACATTTCTTGTTCTTGCAGCCCGTGGAGCACACACAGTCATCTCGCATTAGCATATTTCTTTGCTGTTTCAACCTTGAATCTATCGCGACCACCATGCCCAATAGAGATAATTATGAGCAGCATCGATGATATCATGAATCTCTTCAGCCGGAAAAAAATACTTAATAGGCTCTGTGTTTGTAGACTTCAATTATAGCAAATCGTTTCAATCGTGCATATTGTAATGGCGTCTTTTTCTCTTGAAATTTAGCATCCTCCACTTCCATAACAAATTCATCAATTTTTTTTTTCGTCATCACATTTAAATGACTGTCTTTCATGTCTTCTATTGCTAATATTCTTTGCAAGAAGCGTTCCGTCCTTTCCTGGTCACTTATTGCATCGAAAATTTCCACAATTCTTTATTATTTTTGTACTTATAAAAAAATATAAGCGTTTTCTACCTAATTTTACTCGACCTTATTAACTTTTTAAGAGATTTGACTGAAATATCAGTCAAAACCACTACTGACCAGAAGCTTTGGACAAAAGTACTTTTGACTGATTTTAGCAGTCAAAACTAGTTTTGACCGTTTAAGAGTTTTAACTGTAACATATATACCAATACCACTCGCTAACCGTGAAGGAAAACATCGTGAGGAAACCTAAGTGTCCTCAGCGCTTGACATTGCCAATCCGCGGTGGCAAATAATTTGGAAAATAATTTAATGGTGCTACAAATTCACTCGGTAGTGGGCAGCGATCGAAAGAACTTCTGATCTGCTAGAAATATTGAGGAGCTCTATTGGGAGTCTTACTGTTCCAAATTTCCGCGTTTGTCCATCTACACACACCTGTTATTTAGGATTTTATTTAATGTTTTGCTATGGTGCATCCACATCTATTTTTGTGCAGCAACATTTGACAACATAAGGCAGCATAAAACATACTAGGTATAGAAGTTATTGATACAAAGATATAGTCGTAGTGTTGTAAAACATTGCTAAGTAACGTGTTGATGCACCATTACGGGCTAGAAATGGCATTGGAAGGACTTGGTACACCGTCGTGTACATTTATTTGGGTCCTAACATAGTATCACAAAAGGTACACAGCCGCCCGCATCTTAACGCAACATTAGGGACAGATTGCGTGCACGGAATACCGGCTGTTTGCCTAATGTCGCTGAGGAAAAGCGATTTGTTCTGCAACAAGATGGGGTGGATAGTTTTCGAGATAGATAGGCCTGAACGTTGCATAGTTTGACTAATAGAATGATGATGACGAGCGTGATGTAGTTGTTATAGTATGATGTCGGTGATCAGTGAGGAATTTCGTCTGTCAAATGTTTTGGTCAATCAAACCGTAATCTGAGGATGTCTGAGAAAGCGACCAATTCCGGCTGCTCGAGAGCCAGATACCGTACATGTTTTCAAAAGTTTTAGGTGTATTTACTCCTACCCTTTCGACAAAAATAAAATTTATTATTTAGTTGATATCATTACAGTCAATCATGACAATAATTCTAACCAATGATACAATTCATATAAGATTATAGGCATGATTATATACGAGTAGGAGGATTCAGAAATTTTTGATGAAACTTAAAAACATCAACGCAAACAATTTTTACATAATAGAAAATCACATGAGCTGTGTCATACGTTCGCTAGAGTGAATACCAAACTATTGTATGGAACGGCTGATATTTTTTCAATATTTCGCAGTTTGTCTCATAATAGAAGTAGTTTGCATTGATGAGTAGAATAACTCCCTCATGTTTCACCGGATCCTTCCGAAACACCACTTCCACTTTGCCACTTCCGACACAAAAGTGGTCTGGGACGCTTCTGCTGAACGTGCTAGGCTGTATTTGATTTGTGTAATCCTATCAGCCGCTGTTCTACGGAGGCGGTGGCGCGCACAAAATAAAAGACGTCATGTTTATAAAAATTGAATCGCAGTCGCAAATTTCCGTGCGGAGGTGCATAAACGGCGTTGCATGGGGTAATTCCATCAAGAATCGTGCCCGCAAGATGCCTGCAGTCACGTGCCGTGTTATCTTAACGGGTCCAATAGACGTTGCGGAATTCGGTCCCAGTTTTCCGACGGGGGTAGTGTATAGTTGTTTCCCGTTCACGAGGCTTGGAGTTTGAATTGAAAAGTGTTGAAGTAAAAACTTTTTTTAACCTCCTATTTATGGTTTCGGACTAACGGGACATCAGGTTACGACCACCTATGACATCGGCCTGTTTATCCAATCTATAAAGAACGTTCTTTTTGTGAACCGCAATACGTGGATGGCTAAAATTTTCAAAGAATAAGTGTTACGGATTGACAAACAATAAAAAATAAAAAAGTAAGAACGAGCAAAAAGCTTTATCGTAAACACGGTAATGCAAACTTGATGTGAGTACAGTATAGTCCTTATAGTAAAACAAAAAGGCTCGCTAAGAGTTCCGAAAGAAAAAAAAATCTTTTACATATTTCATACCATATTTATGATTATACGAAATCTTCCGTGTAAGAGTCCGACGTGCAGTTGGCCGGTTGCCACACAAACGTTAATTATAATCACTAATAACAAGACCATCTTCCACACAACACAATCACTGGTCTTAAACTAGCATACCCTCTGCCTATAAATCAACGATTTCATATTCTAAACCTATACTCGTACCATTTGCGATACTCTATGTTGTGCATGCAGCTCGTGAACCGGGCCTGCGAACAATTTTTCGGCTACTACCGTTTGGGGAGCCTAAACGTCTCACATTTTACTCTTTATCGACTGCTCAGAGGGTTGTTGAAATGCTGGTAATTCAGTCGTAAAAATAGTCCAATTTTATCTTAGGGGGCGTGTAAAGTTTATTAGCTTATAAACCGTTACCTTTTTCAATACCGTCCTCCAGGTGAATGCCAACTACTAGTATTGTTGTTGAAGAAAAACCGTTTCAGGAGCAGAAGGTCGTTTGACTCTTTTGTGTCATGTCATAAAGTTTACGAGCTAGGCTCTCGAGCGGAGAGGTTGGCAAAAAAAAAAGGGCGCAGTCCGTTTACTACAGTAAACACGAACTGACGAAGTCTTAAATTACTGGAGAACCTTTGGGAGAGGTGGGCAGAATTTTTTTTTTGGTCCGCTCCGTCAACTCTGAAGTATCTGCACTGTACGTGGTTGCACTATGATGCGTCAAGCTTAGTGTTATAGGTGGTGACAAGTCGAACAAGATTTACTACATCCTGCTGAAGTATATGTCTAGCTGAATTTTTAAGGGTTCAGTTTAGCATTCTACGGAAATTGGCGTGTAACGGCCGACGCCTGACGTTTATTGCTGTTCCTTGTTGTTTTATGGCGAATTTTGTAAAAACTAGGTCGCCATTGTATCGGTGCTCCCGGTCGCATACGAATATTAAACAAAACTTCGAAACATTAGGTATTTGCGATGCGATTTACAAGTCAAGGTAGAATTGACTTAAAAGTGCAAGTATGCACCATGAAATTGTTATATTTTTATCATACTGGACATTTTAGGTGTTGGAAATTGCTTATTATTGATTGATGTACATGCCTACCTACACCTACCTACCTGTATATAGTTGAATAAACTACGTAGGTAGTAAGAACTTACGTTTACTATTCTGGAGACAATGGATGTGTCATGGTGTCACTAATATATGGCGTCATAGTTCCTGATTTATAGTATTGGCTAGACAATCTGATTAGTCTTAATTTCGGCCCTAGCCTGTATATTAAGATATTGCTCCACAAAATCGACAAATCCTTAATCTAGTAGGTACTATATCTCAGACACAACGCTCCCAATTCCCATCAATAAGGTCAAAGCACCAGGCCCTCAAGATCCCAAGGCGCCTCGCTAACAGTATATAGTTTGTTCTCCTCTCACACGTAGGCACTCGACGTGCGATCTCTTTCAATTAACTCGAGCACCCTCGAGTATGCGAGCGAACTCCTCGATTCTCGAGAGACACCGCAAGAGGTGCAGCCCCTTGTGCAAACGGCACGAGAAAAAAAGTGAAATTAACAAAAATAATGCAATATTGTTGCCGTGAAATCTTATAAAACTTTATGAATTTAGTCAGTTACAATTTTATCATTATAACTGACTGTAATTATACGGCAAAATTGTAAGTAAATGAAGTGACGTTCTCCATGTTTGAACTCAGTTTAGTAATAAACTGCGTTCACTTTAGACGGCAAAATATGTGAGACTACGCTCTCTATCGCGTAGATTTTAGCAGAATACGACGTTGCTTTTTGTAGTTTCAATATTAACAGTATTTTCGTAAAGTTTCGAGATTTATTCGAGGCATGCCCGGAACAAATAAGCTACCAACTCATTTAATCAAGTTCATATATTAGCATTTTATCCTATCATTGCGAGTGACGAACCTGTTACCGACGATTAAACTACTGTGATGTTGTTTATTATATGATGCTTGTATACTTGGTCGGACGAGGAGATTAATACAACGAGTGCAAAACGCATGTGCTCGGTTTTGTTTGAAAGTCCCACCCAGATACCACATCACTCCGTTCTTGAACGCTGCAAAGCTCCTGAATATGGAAGCCCAACGACGACTACACCTTGCCACCTTACCGTTTGGTGTTAAGCACTGTAATTTGAAAACAGGCATTTTCCTGAAAACGCAAAAAACATTTTGTTACAAAAATTACGCATAAATAAGTCAAATATAAACAGATTACTTTGAAATTTTTATATATGTTTAATAATACATAATTATGCCGTGACAAGAAATAAAAAAAGTATGTTATTCATTGAATTTACAGAATAAAACGTGTTATGTTAGGACGTAAAGGCCCAGATAAGCAGAATAATTGATTTCACAAAACACTGCAACTACATATGCAGTGTTTTGTGCAAAGAGTTGGTAAAGAAAGAGGTAGGCTGCACGTTGTGAGATTGTTATCACAAAACACCGCATCTACAATTACCTGACATAAAAAAAACACTGAGCTTGTTATGGCAAAACACTGTATCTATAGAAGCAGTATTTTGTCAAAACCGGTCTCTATAAAATTAGGAATACATTCTTAATTAGTATGGCTAATTTCCGTATTATTAAGACTTTTTCAATATTTTTTGATGGCATACCATGTTTGGTACATGGAATCGAATTGTTCATGTTACCGTAAAACACTGTATCTATAGATACAGTGTTTTGTCATACCACGGCAGGTAGTTCGCACTAAAACTCCTGCTTACACAAAAACCTCGAGTGGTCGTCCCGTCGGCGCTATGTTCACAAGGATAGAATTCTTGTCCCCGCGCATCGTACGATGGCTTTTTATGGCAGTTCCAGGTATGCGGCGTCCAAGTGCGGGAATGATATTCCTCCTCCAGTCAGCGACGCGCCTAGTAGATGTGCCTTTGGGCGCAGGCTCAGGGCATATTTGCTTGAGCAGCAGAGAATTTCCTATACTATCCATACTTCTCGCAGCAACTAACTTCGCATGCTATAGGATTCTTACTCTCTGACTCTTGATCGCATCAAACAAATCTCTCTCTCTCTCTCTCTCTCTCTCTGTTAATCTCTTAATATTTTATTATCTCGTTTTCATTTTGTTGTATATAGTGTATGTGCGTATGTATTGTACCTATGTATTATGCCAACATTACTTACATTATATCCATAATATTTTATATTATTGTATGTATAATGTGTGTGTATGTATTATGATGATTTATATTTCCACTGACAACTGAAGCATGCAGTGCGGCGCGCTGAAGCGCTTGCTTGACAGCTGGGACTAACTGAAAACCAGCGCTAAGGGCTTAGACCCTTAGCACACCGCTGAGTTAGCTGCTTTTTGCAGCAGCAGACACACCGCGAACACTTTGTTTTCTATTTATTTTGAAATTAATTAATTTGTGTTAATGTCTTTTTATTTGTAATTTCTTGTACCTATTATTGTCTGCCTAATTTCTTTTCTTTTTTTTTTTGTTATGTTTATTTCTTTGTGCCTTTGTGTTTGTGACTGTTGTTGCAAATAAATGTATTTCATCTATTTCTTCTTCCAATTAAAGCGCTGATAAGCTGAATAGCCAGTTGAGCTATTTGAGACCAGAAAAAATCTGGTTAGTATATCGTAGTAAAAAAAAATTATGCTATTCTGGAAAACACCATTGTCCACGAAACACATAATAATCGAAATCCCTCGATAAAAAATGTCAAAATAACCACTTAGCAAACCTATTTAACTTATTTATAACGATAAGTATCGTCGTAATATACTTAAGAACACTGCTGTTTTATAAAGAAAGAAGATAGATAGAGATATTCAATAAATGAATACATAATACTGTATATTCAGTTCACCTACTAGTTACTTACTATATTCTCTTGTCACTCATCGGAGACATAGAACATTTATAAAAGATTTCCACTTGCTGCGGTCTGAAGTGCAACATCGAGGTCTTCCCATACCACCCCTCGCCTCTAACGTCACTTACTGTAATCTGCTAGCTTTTTAGTGAAACTTTTTTTTGTCCAAATTATCTTTTCTCTTTCATTTGTACCCACACCGACAGGGATGCCTGAGACAATCGTGTCAGCCTCTTAATAAGTTTGGGTCTTAAGAATAAATTTTCCGGCATCGAATGAACGTTAAATTAGACTTTTACATTCGCTTGGTTAGCCTCGCTTCTATTTTGTAGAGCATAACGTGGCTATTCGTGCGTGCCACTCGCCAGACGAACCACGTACGAAATTCTAGTTAGGTACACAACGAAAACAGTGCACCTCGGCAATTTTCGTATTTCCTTCCAAACTGGTGCACCGCCTGAGTCTGGACTCCTCCTTTATGTGTCCTACTTGCAGTACGGCCTGCCGCTCTGGAATCGGTCTTTTTGTTCATTCGAAAAAGTGACAAACTCTTAGGCATTGCTTAAATTATCTGTAACAGACGCAAAGGCTATGATGATCATGGTGCACCGTTGACAGCTGATCGTGAGCCAGTCATTTTAACCTGAATCTATCTTGAATAACTCGCCTACAGCACTTTTCAAATGGCTTCATGATAGGTGAAGACAAAAAGGTATTTTTGTTTTATTATTAATAGCACGTTATTGTATGAATTTACTTTATCATAGAAAGAAAAACACTTATCAGTATGATACTTGTGAGTTTCAAAAGGATTGGTGAACAATGGAGAACTTGCACTAAAAATGTTTTAATATAATCGGAGATTTTTGCTCTCTACGACTTACTTTTCGTAATATAACCTGTCGAAAAGTCAATATAATAGTCACATGGTACACAAACGCTCCATACAAATCGGCCTCAAAGTATGACGTTATAACTTGCACGTAACGCCTTATAATCTATGAAGCGTTTATCAGTATTTGAGTTATCTCGCAAAATAATGTTTTTATGCATGTACACCGTTATAAGAACACGTTCAGAATTCAATGAAAAAACTAAATCTAATAAGGTTTTTGTTATTAGAAAAACTTCATTTTTCGTATTTTTCTTGACCTCAAACACCCCAAAAAAATATTTATTTTGTTTTATTTTTTGCTAAGATTTTATTATGATATCTATGCTATGAGAGCAATGTCACTCCAATATCCAAGTTAGACAAGTTCATAATTTATAAATCGCATGTTATTGTATCAGGGTGTAATTCACTTACTGTATCATGGAGAGAGAGATACATTATATCATCTACGATATGAGTTCACCAAAAATGTCAAAAGAAAATTATAAATAATTTTCTTATTATAGCAATAATAATAACTTTCAAACATAACAAGTACTTATCTAGGGTTCGAGCATAGCTGAGCACTAGGGCAACATTGAGAAAGCGGGTGGACATCCAAGACAACGTTTCGAACTTCCAGTTTCGTAACAAGAAGTTTTTTCCTCAAAGTATTCTATACATAGCCCAATTTCAACTGCAGCTTGAAGTAGGTATATCACATTTATTTCTTTGTTAAAAGACAAGACTCAGCTTGACAACTATGGCAATGTACGTATATCTTTCTTAGAAGTTTTCTCTGTATTGTTACAAGATCCGCCCTCGGCGGTCAAAGCTGTTATCTCCCTTTCTGTCCACTGTGTGTCGTAAAACCGACCAAGTGCATGTCAGGCCACGTGTATTATAGGGTTCCATAGAAGGAAGGATTTACGACTAAACTTCATGAAAGTAAGTTTCAATGGAATTTGTGCGAAGTTTTCCTGAATAAGTTGGTCGGCTATTACTCGTTAACTTATAAAGTCCTTTGCTTTAGATAGATAGATAGAGAACACCTTATTGCACAACCAGGTAAAAGATAGCTATGATAGTTTTCCATTTAACATCATAATTATGTGCTATTGCCTTGATTTTTAAGGCTCTGTACCTCAAAAGGAAAAAACGTAACCCTTATAGTATCACTTTGTTGTCCGTCCGTTCGTCCGTCCGTCCGTCTGTCTGTCAAGACCTTTTATCACGGAACCGCGTGGAGGTATCTAATTGAAATTAAAACCATATAGACCTGAGTCTACAGTCCCTTGAAATTGTGAAAAAAAAACAAAATTCTAACTTAACGTAAAAAACAGACATAGAACGTGTCCATGGCAACTTTTCTTGCAGCCCGTGGAGCATTGCAAAAAAAGTTGCAGGTACCATTAATGTGCAATCACTATGGTGAGCCTATCTCATCCCACTTTTATATAAAGATTTGCCTGAGGACCTATTGAGACAACCTAAATGAAATGTTTAAAAATTTATTAATGAAACACTACTTTAATAAGGTATAGTCATGTTCGTACGGAAGTATATTAAATTAGTATAAGGCATTAAATGTACATTAAGAGAGCAATGTACCAACAAACTGTATTCACCGTTTGGTACTATTAAATATTAAAGTTTTTGTTTATAACGTGTGAATAAATAAACTAAAAAAAAGATACGGTCGTTTATGCCGCAAAAAACGTATATTTCGTTGACCTAGAACTATGAAATTTTGCAAGTAAATATTTTAAATTATATTTTAAAGTACATATGTAAATTGCGAGTAATTTTGTGAACTGATAGAATGTTCTTTGGTTTCTAAATAATACTCGTATCTATATACATTATTAAATATATGTATATATATATAATCCAGGTAAAAATACCCAAAACCGACTGATCGTGGCAAGTGGCAGTCCCTGGTCTCTACCTACCCCTCTGGGATACAGGCGTGAGTTAATGTATATGTATATATATATATATGATCTGACGACCTGGTTACGGTGGCGGGAAGTCGCCGGATGCGGACGGCACAAGATCGGGAAACTTTGTCCTGCAGTGCTGTCTTACAAATTTGTACGGAACCCTCGATGGGCGAGTCAGACTCGCACTTGTCGGGTTTTTTCACGTTTCTATGAACAGCCTTTTATGGGGGAGGGCTCTACTTTAACAAGAAATTAATATTTCACAAACAGATCCCTATATCAAAAAACGGCTTACAGTATCTTAAGCGACCAAGTCAACTATATCCTACACTATGGGGTAGACGAGAAAAAAAATCGTCGTTAGGTGCAGGGGAGGAACGTTTGACTACGGAACCCTAAAAATTAAAGGGGTGCAGTATTTTCACTCTCGATAGAGCTTGATTTGCAGAATGTGCTTTTGCTCATGTGACAGACAAAACAAAAAGAAATACGCAAAACTGGAGTGGTACTCGCCAACGGTTCCGTCTGAGTGAGAAATCAATTTATTCCATCACTAACTCTTTGCCCCTGGTGCGGTTGTTTTACGATGGCATATTGTAAGTTAACTTTTTAAAATTGACAAGATATTTTTTATCTAACCTGTTAGATTATGACCTTGAAAAGAATAATTAAAAACCTTTGTTATGGTAACCCGTCATTTATAATTCTACAGATTAAGTTAATTCTTTTTATTATTATTAAAATTACTTATTGCATGACATTTTACATTGACCTTTAACAAACAGAATGTAAATTCTTTACGTTAAATTTATTTTTTTATCTCTGATTGATCTGTAGGACTTTATGTATTTATTGTAAGCAAGAATGCTCACACAATTAAACTAAACCATGTTCTTTTTATTAATAAATACAATACTCAAACAACTCGAATTGGAGGTTTTTTGAACCCTGTATTTTGTCATGCATTGTATTTTATTAAGTTATCACAAAGAAACATTGCTCTATAATGCATCTAGTATACGTAGTTTCCAATTTATTGTGGTCAAAGAATCGCAAGTTTCGTCACTCACTCTAGGAAGGTGCTTCTAATTGAACTAGAGCTTAAAACTGTTGGGGGTTCGAACCCTAACATGTAAAAATTACTTTGTTTTCTAAGTTACGTACATCTGCGAACTTGTAGCAGCATTACTGCTTGCAAAACGTGAGGAAACCTGAGTGCCTGAGGTGTTAACATATCTCAGCGCTTCAAATTGTCGCGTGGCATGCGTGGTGATTAAGCCCATACTCTCTCACTCTGAGAGAAGGCCTGTGCCATACAGTGGGACATATAGGCTGCACTATTTATACGCTTCCGACGCGCAAACGCTTATTAAGGCGCCTAGCAGCAGCAATAAACAAGTGTTTACTTACTCAATCATATACAAACAAACGGAAATGGCAAACTCTGTCCCCTAGACAAACGCAACGATTTTCATTTATGCAACTCAAGTGTTTCCATTCATTCGATGGCAAATTGAATAGGGTCTGACGGGGCTGACGGCCGGCTTAGCAGCGTCGTATCGACTTAAGATAGGTACGTCGCTGGCGCTTTTTCATGCTCATTTGCATTTTGCCCCAAAGCTGATAGGTTAGTTTTTTGACTTGAGTTTTGGGACTTAACATAATATTTGCCATAACAAAGCGTGATATTTCTCAATAATATAGTCAAATTAACTATAGCAGAGAATAGTAACTTCCCACTAATTTCAGCCTATTACATAGCTTTTATGCAAGAAAAATTCACTTGGCACACTAAACGGGCCAAAAGTGGCTTGGTCGGCTTTTGTCAACTTCCAACACCAATAAGTCTTATCTTATTCTAAATCACGAAAATATTTTTGGTAGTGGTTGGCCTAAGTATTTACGACGTTACACTATGTACATTTCTTTAAAACATCCCACTGACAAATTAATATAGTCGAGGTTCAGGGTGTAGGCTACACCTTAACTTTTACTATGTTATGCATTATTGCACAATGACAATTGCATGACCGCGACTTAGACACAATCTATGTGCACATACTTCAAGGCGTCAAAGGAACGAAAGGACATGAAACCTTCTCCTGGTTACCACCGCACAGATTTACGTCTGGTCCTAGATTCTGTTAATGCATTGTAGTAACATGACAACTGCATGAACATGGCGATTTCATTTCATGGCTGCTTTAAGTCTACGCGGGCACACGTACCAAACCTTCTAGGCGTCAATGGAATGAAAAAACACGTCACGTGACCCGACAGTGTACCTGTCATTATACTACAATGCACTAACAGAATCGAGGCCCTGGTGTGGTAACCAATCAATGCAAACCATGCTGTAACGTTTTCTTTATTATAAAACATACATAAGCAGCCTACGTAATATGTCCCACTGTAGGGCACAGGCCTTCTCTCAAGGAGAGAGTATGGGCTTAATCACCACGCGTGGCCACCGCATAATGACGACTTCAAGCGCTGAGGTATGTGAATAGCTCAGACACTCAGGTTTCCTCACGATGTTTTCCTTCACAGTTAGCGAGTGGTATTGCTACTATAACTTCACAAATGTACATAACTTAGAAAACAAATGTCATAGGTACATGCCCGCACTGGGAATCAGACCCTTAATAAAACATTTTGTTCTTATTGTATTTGTATTGTATGTCACTTGCTTGACCCGACCGTGATATTGACATTTTACTGTAATGCACTTACTAACTGAATCGCGATGCGATTACGGCTACGTAAGGGCCGTTGACCTGTGCAATTGAGCGGAAAAAATGCTTTTGGGTTTCCACCCTTCAAACTACAGCAGTGTTTCGAATACATTTTGAATAGAGGGGAAATGAGAAATACGCAACTTCTCCTAGCGTACGTATTCCACCTGTAATGCAATTTGCATGCATTGTGATCCGTCATCTTCTCCAACCCCAAGGGGTACGATTGAATTTGTGTTTCAATTCGATAAGATGAAAACGATTCTTTTGAAAACGGTATGTTTTTCATGTTGGAAAGCTGCGAACGTATAAAACAACGTGGTTATAACTTACATATTATTTGTTTATTCTTATACAGAGATGCCTCAAAAATCCGCTTTTCCTGAAACACCCCAATTGGAGTTTAATAAGATCGTCTTAACATGGTATACAGATGTTGCAGCCTCTGTAAGTAATATTCCTACATAGAAGAAACTCTATTTAACGCACAATAGCATTGTAAGCATTCTCTATGAAATAAGAGAGCAAAATAATATATTATTTTTACAGCGAGGGCGCTTTTTTTAATCCAGAGCGAAGTGAGGGATTCTAGAGTAGAATCCTGAACGTAGCGAGAGATTCAAAGTAGGTACGTCGCCCGAGCCAAAAATATATTTTGCGGCCGAGTGATACAGTCTACTTATCATGACCCACTATGAGAAAATAAAAGGCGCCTCTTGCGTTTCTTCATTCAATAAAATTACCATAGGCTTTTACATAATTCTCCCAGGATTTTGCTGGTAATAGATTATCCATTACATTTCTTGCGTCAGTTCTACTACTTTCAGGAGTTAATTCTATACTTTCACTGTCACTTGAAGAACTCATTTTTCAAACCAAAACCATGAATTTCTAACAATCCGTGGAAACAGACGAAAACGCGGGCTGTAGTTTGCGCGTTTTTAATTAATTTTCTTTTTTTTTATTCAGCCGGCAGCGCGACTATGGGCCGTCGTACCAGCCAGTCTTTATTTAAACAATATTTGCGTTCGATTTCTTTGGCGCTGAACACTAAGCGCCACTTGCACCATCCCACTAACCCGGGGTTCACCGGTTAAACCTGGAGTTACCATGGGTACCAGTATAATTTGACACTGGGTTAAACCTTTATAACGGGTTAACACCGGGTTAGTGGGATGGTGCAAGTGGCGCTAAGATGTTCCAAATTCAAAAAGTGCGCGGCAAAGATAATTGCGGCGCACTTATAAAGAGGATTAAAATCTCATTACTGCCCGCTAAAAGTTTCTAATAGAAAACACCTTTGGGTGCACTTAAAGGCGAACCAAGTCGACCTTTTGGAATAGTTGGGATGAAAAAATGTTCCAATATACCTAATAGGAGAGACCATGTTGAAAGAGAAATGAACGTTTTTTTCCTGTACGACTAATACTTTTCATAGCATAGCCAGTCGAAAAGTCAATAAAGTCACGTGGTACAAAAACGCGCCATACAAATCACAACTTGCAGGTAACGCCTTATAAATAATTATGAAGCCCACCCTTATAAAAAAACGTTCAGAATTCAATGAAAAAATTAAATCTAATAAGCTTTTTGTCATTAGAGTAACTTTATTTTTCGCATTTTTTTGGTACCTACCCCGAAATGCCGAAAAAAATAAATTATTTTGTATTTTTAAATTTTTGCTTGGTGTTTTTTTTATTTATATGGTATAAGAACAATATCTCTCCAATCTAAGTTAGACGCAAGTTCCCCATTGACATGGTTCGGGAATTGCTCATTTTTAACCCTGATACATACCTACTTAAATCTCCGTGTGGTGCCGGATTAAAAATAGCGTCACTCCATTTCCTTCCGTGGATGTCGTAGAAGGCGACTAAGGAAATCAATTACCTACCAGGAGACGGGCAGCAGCGTTTTCCTGAGATTCCAACCGCATACTGCGATCGCCAACCCGCCTGCCGAGCGTGGCGATTATGGCAAAACCTATATAAGGGGTTCGGTTCAAACTTCAAACGACTTCTAAAACACATTTTTTTGTGAATTATTCACAGAAAAAATTTAACAACTCAATGGTTATGAAAATCACGAAGGAGGCCCGTGTCCTACAGTGGGCGTCAAATGGCTGATGATGATGATGACATACTTAAATGTATCTGCAGCGGTATGACAATTACAAGGTGTCTTTTCTGCTGTTGCATAATCAGCCTATATGCGTCCCACTGTAGGGCACAGGCCTTCTCTCAAGGAGAGAGTATGGGCTTAATCACCACGCGTGCCCACCGCGGATTGGTGATTTCAAACGCTGAGGTATGTGAATAGCTCAGACACTCAGGTTTCCTCACGATGTTTTCCTTCACGTTAGCGTGTGGTATTGCTACTATAACTTCACAATGTACATAACTTAGAAAACCAAGTCATAGGTACATGCCCGCACTTGGAATCGAACCTGGGTCTCTCGCTTCCGAGTCCGATGTTCTACCCACTAGGCTACCAATACTCTCAACGCTCTTCTGCTGTTGATTACAAGCCAACTGTTTGCGCCATCACTGCGCCACTCAGTACTCTCACAGGTACTGTTCTCCGCTTACGATATCTGTATAGCCTTATCGACGTACATACCTGGTACAAACATCTATTCTTTTTTCATCTACTATACAGCTCTAATAAAGCCAATGGCAGCGAGCAGCTAATCGAAAACTGTAATGATTCAAAGGCTGCGTAGCGCAGACAGCTTTTGCAGATCAACTCTTTTATTTTACGTTTGTACCGCTCTCGTTAGCCTGACATGTTGGGCTACGATAGTTGTTCAACTCGATCAAAACTCTTCTTAAATCTATATCTACACAAATATTATAAAGTTTGTAAGTTTATATGTTTGTAATTTTGTACGTAGGGCGTAATTCACCAGTTTTTAGAATGGACCTTCAGGGTGGACATAGACTAGAGAATTAACCACGCCAACATAGTCGCGAACACTGCTAGTACAAAATAAATAGCATGCCTTGTCATAAGACACTTTGTTTCTTTTATGCAATAAAGAGTATTCTTATATTATCTTAACTGGGAACCTAAGACTTAAGCGGTATTAGGTACTAAACAATAAATCAAAATTTAAAATTAGAGTTCCTAAAAACTATCCCCGCAAACGACTCACCCTTTTCACTCCCCCTCTACGTAAGACAGTACTTGGTGCGAATTCTACTATTCCCAGAATATGTAAGCTCTTAAACTACTACAGTGACGCCATTGATATATTTTCGGACAGTATCGATAAAATAAAAAGTTAGTACAGACAAAATATTGAACACCAAAAACAAAGTAAGATATCTTTAGTAAAAATAATTTTGCATGCAGTGATTACTTTTAAGTGGCTTGTATACTTATTTTTAAGTTGATTTTACTTAAACATTCTGTAAACGTGTTGGTATACAAGTTGTTAGCAATCCTAAATAAATAAATAAAAAGGGTCTGTCGCCAACACTACGTTTAATCATACAATTAAGATTTGACATTCTCAAGGTCAGAGCTTTCATTCTTGACAAGGAGGGACTTTAATGAAATAAAATCACAATAAAGACCATTTATTATTATTCATATCGCTTGTTCAATTTTAAATAGTATTTTTAAGGTTTCGTGCCTCAAAAGAAAAAACCCTTTGTTGTCCGTCTGTCCGTCCGTCCGTCCGTCCGTCTGTCTGTCAAGACTCTTTATCTCGGGAAGGCGTGTAGGTATCGAGTTAAAGTTAAAATTGTATAGGTACTCAAGTTTACAGTCCCTTGAAGCTGTGAAGAAATAAAACTTCTTAATTAACGTAAAAAAAAATTACGCCTGCATATGCCGCAAAAAACGTATATTTCGACACTCCCAAGGGAATCAAAATTTATAGGGTACTTTCCGTAGATCTAGAACTATGACATTTGGCAAGTAATATTGTCGTATATTACAAGTACAGAAAAATTAGTAGAAGTACAAAAAAATTTGAATTTCGGGAAAAGCTCGGAAAAACTGAGAGATTAAAAATTTGTACGGAACCCTCGGTGAGCGACTCTGACTCGCACTTGTCCGGTTTTTTATACTTCTCGCTTAATTCAATATAGGTAGTTGGCATTATTTCTTGCTAAGTTGTCAAGGATTTCGTCACAGACCTTTATTCATTCTCAAGTGTAGTTAACTCTTTAAAACCTCTGCCATTGAATGTCGGTTTCATAAATTATTAGTGAGGATATCCATATTTAGGACTAAAACAATTGGACATTGAATAATCCTAGTATTATTATTCAATGTCCAATTGTTTTAGTCCTAAATATGGATATCCTCACTAATAATTTATGACAAAGGGAAAAAATCTGTGGGCATCTTTCTAGATCTGGCAAAAGCATTTGACACTGTTTCTATCCCTATCCTGCTTAAAAAAATGGAAAACATAGGCATTCGTGGAATCCCGTTACAACTTTTTAGGGACTATTTGACAAGAAGGTGCCAATGTGTCAAAATTGACAAGTTTGTAAGTTCCGACACCTACGTCACATACGGAACCCCTCAAGGCAGTGTACTCGGGCCTAGTCTCTTCCTCATTTATATAAATGAGCTATGTCTTCACTCTCCTACTGCTGGTAAAATTTTCACCTTTGCTGACGATACGGCTCTGATTTATGAGGGAAAGACATGGGATGCGACTCGTGAGACTGCTGAGCAAGGTTTAAGAGAAGTCATCCACTGGCTAGACCTAAATCTTCTTACCCTAAACACAGAAAAAACAAAATACGTTGCATTTACAATTGGTAAGAAAACCCAACCATCAGAAGACTTTATTATTAGGGCACACAGATGTCATCCTCAATCTCTTCAAACTCCCTGTGTATGTAAAAGTGTAGAGAGAACAAATCAGGTTAAATATCTTGGAGTAGAACTAGACTGCCACCTCTCTTGGAAAAATCAGATTGAAGCTCTGACGGCCAGGACTCGGAAACTTATATGGGTTTTTAAAAACCTACGCCATGTTACTGACTCTAGATTGCTTAAATCGGTTTACTATTCCCTGGTTCAGTCTAGTCTATCGTACTGTGTGTCTGTTTGGGGTGGAACTTGCAAGACTAGACTAATTCAGTTAGAGCGTGCTCAGAGATCAGTTCTTAAAGTGATGCACTTCAAACCGTTCCGATTTCCAACTAACGAACTATATTCCCTGTGCGAGGTGTTGACAGTACGGCAATTGTTTGTCTTAAAAATTGTTCTTAAGCAACACTTGGCTATTAACTTCGACTCCCAATATTATTATAGCCTTAGAAGAAATGACAAAATATGCCGTACTGAAAAATGCAATACTGCTTTTTATAGACGTTTTTGTGCCGTTCTGTGCCCGCAAATTCACAACAAACTTAACAAAATCCTAGATATACATCCCCTCCCTCTATATCTCTGTAAAATAAAGCTACACAAATATCTGCTCAAACTTAGCTATGCTGAGACAGAAGCTATCCTTTCCGTATTAAAATAAGTATTAGACCACACACACAAACACACACACACACACACACACACACACACACACACACGCACACACACAGACACACACACACACACATGCATGCATAATACACATTTAGCATCCTTATTGTTTAATTTTACTTTTTTTTTATGGTTTCGAGAAATTAATTCATTTTAATTCCAATCTCAAAATTTATAAAACTTATTGACTAGAGACAGAATAATGTAAGTATCAGTTATTGTACGGTAAAATCCCACATGTACTGAAGGAAGAAACTGACTCCTAAGATACAGGGTCCCCTAGTTTAGGAGTCAGGGACTTAACTAGCTATGTAAGATAAACTGTAATTTTGTAAGTGCTTCCTGAACTGTAATTAACTTGGTCAATAAAAATTATTATTATTATTATTATTATTATTCTCAAATTTTCACACAACCCTAAAACCATCAAAACTTGACAAGTGATATTGAAATACAACTATTCGACAAAGAACTTCGCAACCAATCCCATGCTACAAATATGTTCGAACCTCCAGGCTAAGAGACATCACTCGTGTACACCACCATTATTGAATTTCTAGCGCTTGATCCCGAAACATAATAGGTAGTAAAGAAACGCCAATGAGGTAGGTAAACCATGTAATTAAAGTATTATATCTCCTCATGCAGTAAATTTAGTTTTTGTAAGTTTTTGCAAGATTAAATCACTCTGACACCTGAATTTCTAAAAAGCGCTGAAATCAACCGGAGGTCATTAAAACACAAGATTGAGTACCAGCGCTCTCGTCTACAGCGCACCGCAGTTGTTCCGCTGAATTGAAAATAATCTTGTTATTTCAATTTAGCCTTCTTTGAAACATCTATTCTGCTTTTGTTTTTTGCTCTTGGTACGTGGTGCATTGTACGTGCGTACGTACAGTCGAGCACATCGAACTTAAAATTTTTGTTGCAAAGTCGCCCGTTACAAGACTGTGTAGAGTGCGTATGCTGTCAACTATACGTGGAAAGAACTTTTTATAAATGTCTAGGCTTTGACAACCTTGTGACAATCCGTTTTCTTTGGGCCTCGTAGCATAATTCTTTAATATTTTAATAAATCTTTGTGAAAAACAGAACTTCACTAATTTTTTAGTTACGCTTCTTCGTACCTGATAATATATTTTATCTAGTTACATAGACAAATATTGCACCGCACAGACTAGACCTCTGCGCGCCTTGCGTCAAGTTATTGGATGAGTAAGTAAATAGATAAATGCGTATCCAATAATAAAGGAACAAATAGCTGATGGATAGGGATGTCAGACATAAAAACGAGTGGGGCCGTGAAACGGCCGTTTTAACTCAAACTGCGGAATGTGTCGCACGACACTGGCACCAATAGCGGCACGAATCTAGAGGATCTGAGTAACGGTTTTTTTTTTTGTTTTCGACGGTATAGGTACAAATGAATTGCACACGTCACGTAGTTGCAGAGTTGCAGCCCTCGACGAGGCGACATGTTTTCGTTGCCTGCGGTTTTAGCAAGTGTCCCCCCTACTACCGAACTGAAAGAAGTTTTACGTTAAAATTTATCTATGGATAGCTCTGCTTTCCGCTGGATAAACAGATAGGTAGTTGATGTGCGTAACATTTTTGTGTGCAATTAAACATTTCTCATTTACAATCCTCAGCTCAGCTAGAAAAACGTCTGTCGTCAAGCGCACCCAACGTATTTCTCCATCAGTCATCTGCTAAGCCCGCAGCGGTGGGTGCAAAAAGCGGTCGACGTACGGCCCTTTGTGCGACGACACCCGTCCTACTGCGCCCGCACCACCGACAGCCAACTCACAACCACTCCAATTTCTATGTAGATAAATGGGAAGACGTCTCCACGGACCTATTCTCTTTAGAACGGCTTTTGATTTGAATTGTTTGGCGTTATTACGTCAGAGCGTTTACAATGCGGACTTTCGTGCGGCACTTTCCGCGGTGGGCAGGCGTGGTGATTAAGCCCATACTCTCTCCCTGAGGGAAGGCCTGTGCCCTACAGTGGGACTTATATATGCTGCTTATGATGATCGACGATAATTTAATATATTGAATTGGTACTAAAATATTTCATTGAAATAATATTGCAAACAACAAATTTCCCTACAGTCTTTTTAATTTAATTTTGACTGATTAATTCAGAATTTCGACGATTCGAAATGTTAGTTTGTGTGTCATATAGGGTACCGTTATAATTATGATGACATAAAATAAATGAAAACATTGTCGTCATCGGAATATGGCTATGGGTAAATAAGACAAATGTCATACAAAATTTTCAAAAAAAAGTTAGGCATTTTAGATGGACTATCTTGCACCACTAGTCACATTTTAATGCAAGCAATATGCATAGTTCACCAGCGTGGATAGCAATTAGCGTGGATAGAACTTCTAATCCATTTTCCCTGAATCGCCAAGACTGCCCATCTCATAAAATTTTCCCAATTTTTTACGAGCTCTTGGTCCTTATATTGTGGTATCTAATATTACATGTTACGGTCACTGAAAAACCATTCTACTTTGTTTTGTTCCACACTCCAATCAGAAAGAATACGATCCAGAATAAGGCCGCGGAATCGATTCACCACTTTACCTCGTAAAGGGCATACGAATTGCGAGATTCTGGATAAGAGAATTAAAAGAGGTGTTTTTACTGCGCTTTTCAGTACGATTTGTACAATTTTTCTTTTCTACTTTAATCTTCCACTTGCTGTATCCACCATCTTAATACATTAATATGATCATAGAATCCAGTGAATGTAGTAACCAATATTCGGGTATAGAATAGATAACCTTAAAACCGTCAATAATTTGACCACAAAAGTTTGAAACCTTGCTTGTTGGAAGGTAAATATTAGTTTACCTAGATTGTACCAATTTTATGTTACAATAAAGGACAATCTTGTTCCTTTTTTACCGACTTCAAAAAGCAGATTTGAGCTCCGTCAAATCTTAATCGATTTTGACAATTCTTTTTTTGTTCGAATAAATATAACCTCTCGTTGGCCCCATTCTAATTTGGTGAAGATCTGATGAACACTTTCAGAGATGGAGAACGGAACTCTTCAATGGACAGCGGTAAATAAGGCCTAATTGGGCCCACCTTTTAGTAATATCCGTATGTTTCATAAAATAGCGTAAAAGTAGTTCCAAGGTAATTTATTGATATTCTGGTGAAGACATTCGGAGTTAGCAATTGAGAACTTCAAATTTTAAACCAACGAATTAAGTAAGGTAAATTATGGGTATAAGAGACTTGTATATTTTTCTCCCGCTCCCCCACAAAAAAAAGTTAATAAAAAAAAATTCAAAAGCGACTTCAAAACACTACTGCACTTATAAGCCTAGTTTCATGAGCAGGACATAATATATTTTGGGCACCGACTACATATTATACTTCTACAATACCTACATGGATAGATACTCTTTTAAATTTATTTCTATCTTTTTAGTGCTGTAGTGTTTTGAAGTCGGTTGTTATTTATTTTTTTTTTTTTTTGTTAAACACCTAACTGGCAGATTGTTAACACTCGATATGAACGATCAACTTAGCAATTTTTTCTCAATTTTTTTGCTTAAAATTATCATAAGTTCAGCTTGCCTCATTCTTTATCAAACAGTATTTTAGCGAGCACGTCAAGCCTATTTCCTTCGAGTTAAAAACGGACGCCTGAAGTTTTTAGACGTCTCCCCCCTCTCGCTTTTTGTGGGCCCTTGTGTGACACCTCATTTATAATTCTGCTTAATCTGAGTGAGTGAGTTCTTACGAAGTGAATTTGTAATGCAAAGATTAATGGCATACACCGCATAACACTTCCAACGCCTTTCAAACGTAGATTTCTTTTTTGTGAAACTCCCCGTTCACGAATGAACGGAGGACAAAGACAAGCGCGGAAAAATTAAGCAATCCTATCGCTTATTGAAATTTCACGTTGAGACTTCAAAGTTTGCGAATTTAATTGTCGAAGTTGTTATTGGAAAAGTTGGCGGGGCGCGGCATAATTCGCCAAATCGGGGTTCCGTGTCGGGTGGAATTATTAGATGTATGTTTGTTTTGTGCAATTTGGTTAATGTAGCCGCGTCTCCTTTCCCACTTTATGAGCGAATTTCGTGGTAAATATTTAGAGACGAAGCGTAGGTGGAAAAGTTTACCCTTACCTTTGGAAACGAGCACTTTGCAAAGTAACTGAGTTTGTAAGACCTATTCGATTAAGCTTATACACGGGAGACGGTTTGGTGATGTTTGATTTATTTAATTGCCTGTCTGGTCAATGTACCTAAGGTAAGAGGATGAATTTTCAGCAGAGCCAAGTTTTCATTAGCTTTTGTGATTGAAAAGCACGAATGTGGTAACTCCTTACAAGAGTATCGACATCAAGGTTCATTCGAAAGTTTATAACCCTCCCAGGGTTCCTTTATAGGGTTCCGTACCCGAAGCGTGCCAAACGGGACCCTATTACTAAGACTTCACTGTCCATCTGTCTTGTCTGTCTGTCTGTCCGTCCGTCCATCGGTGTGTCTGTCTGTCACCAGGCTGTATCTCATGAACCGTGATAGCTAGGCAGTTGAAATTTTCACAGATGTATTTCTTTTGCCGCTATGAGATATGTACTAAAAACAGAATCAAATAAATATTTAAGAGGGGCTCCCGTACAAGAAACGTAATTTTTGTGTCGTTTTTTTGCTCGATATTAATAACAGCAACAGGTAGACGCTTAAAATATTCACAGAATATTTAATTCTATATTCGCTTCAAAATAGTTAAATTAAAATAAAATAAGTATTTAGGGGGGGCTCCCATACAACAAACGTGATTTTTGGCCGTTTTTTCTCGATCTTTGTATCTAATAACCCTTAGTGCGCGAGTCCGACTCGCACTTGGCCTTTTTTTATACGTTGCTACACGGAGATGGACATGGACATACCTCAATCTCATAGAGGATGTATTAATAAATGGCAAGATCCTAGTGATCCGAAACCGGCAAGCGTTCATGGCACGACTTATGAATGTTCAAGCGAAAGAGGCATCGGAATATCAGTATCGTGGCAAATCTGGTCTCTACCTACCCCTCCGGGAAACAAGTGTGAGTTTACTTATGTGTAATTTTAGCCATTTATGCCTGATTGTGTAACAAATATTGATGCGTCGGGTGACCTGAGAGCTGATGCCCATTTCAGGCAGCGGCTGAGCTTCGCGGCGCTATTCAGCGGGGTTACCTTATTAGCCTTCTAGGCACCTTACCGGCCGACGGCAGCGATTTGACTTCAATTTTCTACTTAAATTTATAGTTTTATTTACTAGTTAATTTCCAGATTTTCGGGTGATTATAGTTTCAATGACGTGTGATGTGAGTGCGACGAGCGAGATACAAAGTTTTATTTACTGCGCCGTTTTCAAACTCACGTACGTATTTTCAATATAGTTTCGAACATTTTTTCTAAAGAAATGCTTAGGAAATGCCGTTTTCACCTGTTACATTATGACCTTGAAAAGAACAATTAAAAACCATTGTTATGGTGGCCCTATCGGGTCCTTTGGAATTCTACAGATTAATAACCATTGTTATGGTTGCCCGATCCGGTCATTTTTAATTCTACAGATTACGAGATACTGATGTTCAAAGTAGGTACCATTTTATTTTTGCATATTTTTACAAAAATATTTTAGGAAACTAATTTAAATATCCTCGCAAAATTTTACCTTAGTTATATTCCTAGTTTTATTCAGTACCTACTTTGTTTATATGAATTACATATTTTCAAATTTTTATTTCTTTTTAAACAATTTGAATAAATTAATTATTTACATTTTTACGATAACGCCATCTGTTGGGATTTCCCAATAACCATGGGCTGACAACACACCCGCGGGCGACGGCGGGGTCTGAGGAGAAGAGGGGGTGCGCGCCCGCGCCGCGCTGCAGGCCGGTCGCGCCACTCGGGAAAACGCTGCTCCGTCGGAACCACGCGTGTTGCGTTGACTGACTCTTTGTTTTACTCTACTGCACAGAGAATATAATCTCTACTGAACACATGTTGTTTTACTTTATTGAACATTGGAGACCACACGACGTGATACTACTAGCTACTAAGAAGAAAGAAATACGCCTACCTTCCTTCTCTCAACGCAACGTTCCTGTTTCATCTTGCTGCACTCTGCACTGTACAACTAACGACGTGAGAAACCGTGTACCTGTACCTACCACCTTCGCTTGGACGCAAACCTAACTACGTGATCGCCTGAGTACCTATTTATCAGCGAACGACGGACGAGACGATATACCTACCTACCTACCTCGTGGCGTCGTCGTCGCGGGTCAAGCTTCTAGAACATCTACGTAGCGAGGCTTGGTCATTTGGGAGTTTGCAGGAAGTACCTACCGGTGTGCAGTGTGACGTAATTTCGCGTTACGGTATTCATGGTTGCCTTGTAAGTTCACTTACTTCTCCCATAGCTCGCCACCGCACGCTTCTATTTTATGCAAAGGTACGCATTCTATTCTTTTCTACTTTTCTATTCATGGAGTCAGATTCTAAAATTCTATTTAGGTAACACAAGTGTTTTCTTGTTCAGCTAAAACTTTGTCTGAAAGGTATACATTCCTACTGCATTCTATTGAGTTTTCACTACTTGCTACTGACTAAAAAAGGCGCCTACTCCTGTCTTGTTGATGTCTATACTAAAAAGGGCCTATTACTAAAATTTGAGAAAACTATTTCCCTGCACTTAATGAAATGATAGATAAATCTAATCTACTACTTTACTGCAAAGACAGGCTGTCTTACTAAAGCATATTATTATTGTAACTAACTTTAACCTTTAAAATTCTCAAAGTATACTTAATATTTTAGTGTGTCTAAGGACAATCTTTGTAAAGCTTTGCATATTGCTAAAGTACTGATACTTCTAGGTCTTTGCGTCGTCGAGACCTCTGCTTCTTGGGTTCTGCTGAGTGCGTGAGTCCTAGCCGCTTACTGAGAAACGCCGGCATTGCGTGTGAACTGCTGACCGAGTAACTTCACTTGCCGCTGTCATAGCGGCCTGCACGGTTTGAACTTATTTCTTAGTTACTTGTACCTACTTACTTGTTGGTCTGTTCGGTTTGTTGCTGTGCCTGCCTACTGAGACTACTTACTGTTATTTGATTCTGTTATTGCTGAAATAAGTAGGGAGGCATAATTTGAGACATGGCGGCCTCATTTGAACAACTTATTCGCCAACGCACTGCTATTAAAGGGAGAATAACAACCTTTTCTAAGTACTTGGACACTATTAAACAAATTGAAAAAGAAGAAAACCTTACTAAAGAGCTAATCTCTGAACTTGAACTAAAATTAACAAGATTTAGGGACTTAATGAATCGATTTGATGACTTAAAAAATGCTATTGAAATTTTAGACATTGATCAGATGGGAGAAAATGAAAACATTGAGAGTGAATTCTGCTCAAAGATTGCTGTGGCTCAAGTGTTAATTGAAACAAACACTAAAACTAATTTGAATGAAAGTTCTTCTAATTCTAACCAAGGCTACGGCAATGTAAGACTGCCAACCATCCAGCTGCCATCATTTGATGGCCATTATGCCAAATGGATGGAGTTCAGGGATACTTTTGATTCTCTAGTGAACAACAACAGTTCCATACCTGATATCAACAAGTTTCACTATTTGCGGTCTTCTCTAGAGAAAGAAGCACTAAATGTTATAAAATCACTTGAATTCAATGCTCACAACTATAAGTTGGCTTGGGAACTGCTTGTTGATCGCTATAATAACACCAGACTGCTGATAAACAATCATTTGAGGGCTCTCTTCAACTTTGAACCCATTGTCAAAGAGTCCTTCAAATCCCTGCGCTACATGATTGATTACTTCTCAAAAAATCTTCAAGCTCTCAATGCCTTAAACGAGCCCACTGATCATTGGGATACTCTTATAATATTCATGATGGTGTCAAAGCTAGATGGTGCTACTTGTAGAAAGTGGGAGGAGCACAAGGGTAGTGCTGATGGTACTTCCTCTTTAAAAGATTTTATTGATTTTCTCCGTCACCGTGCTGACATGCTAGAAACATTACAATGTAATAAAGGCTCTAGGCCCACTGAAACGAAAACTGAAAGAAAACCCTTTATTAAATCTGCCTTTGTGGCAAACTCAAGTCTGGCTACTTGCTTGATCTGTCCTAAAGATCACCTTGTATACAAGTGTGATAAATTTAAGTCAATGTCTTTAGAAGAGCGATTTGATGAAGTCTCGAAGCACAAGCTGTGCCTTAACTGCCTTCGTCTAGGCCATTTTGCTACCAACTGTAGGCACACTCCTTGCAAAATCTGTAAAAGAAAACATAATTTGTTATTGCATAAGCAACACTCTTCTCACTTACCTACGGGTAATGAACTTGGTACCTCTGCTTCAGTGCCTACTCAGGGAGCTGTACCTACTCACTTATCTGCTGTCACTATGCAGGCTCCAAGTCGCGACCCACAGGTACCCAACAACTGTGGCCGGGCCTCTACTCAAGATCAACAGGCCCATCTCAACTGTAGTTGGGCCCCTACTCACGATCTACAGTCCCATCTCAACTGCGGGCCGGCCCCTACTCAAGATTTACAGGCCCATTCCAACTGCGGTCGGGCCCCTACTCGCGATCTGCATGTCCATTCTACTGGCATGATGGCTCCTACTGCCGATGTGCAGGCTCCTACTACTGATTCTACTTCCTTGTCTGTGGTGACGCCCGGACAAGTCCTTTTGTGCACTGCTGAAGTGGAATTGCTTGATAAAAGAACTAACAAAACTCACCGTGTGCGGGCTCTCCTGGACAATGGATCTCAATCTTCCTTCATATCTGAAAAAATACAAAAAAGATTAAATCTCTCTTGTTCTGACACTACGATGTCCATCGCTGGTCTAAATAATAAAGTGACTAATACTACTCAAACTTGCGATGTGACTCTGAAGTCACGCCTCAACTCTTACGAATTCAAGGTTTCTTGTGTGGTGATACCGCACATTACCGGAATGCTACCTAGTGTAGCGGTAGATCCTTCGAGACTGAACCTGCCTCATCTTGAACTGGCAGACCCAAGTTTCTATCGCCCCTCAGATATAGATATCTTACTGGGTGCGGATATCTTTTGGGATATCATAGCCTCAAAACAGGTAAAACTTGGCAAAAATCTGCCCACTCTACAAGAGTCAAAGTTGGGTTGGCTAGTATCCGGGCCAACTGGGCAAGGCCTTGTGTCTCGTACTAACTCTTACTTCTGCCAAGAGATAAAGGACTCTGTGGCAAGATTTTGGGAACTCGAAGATGTTCCCTTTTCTCCATCTAAACTAAAGCTCTCTAAGGAGGAGGAGCACTGTGAAACTCATTTTGCTACACATACTACCCGTCTAGAGGACGGTCGCTTCTCAGTCAAGATTCCCTTTAGCGAGCCTCCCGAAGATGCTCTCGGTGACTCTTATCAACACGCTAAGAAGCGTTTCTATAACTTAGAAAGGAAACTTGCAAAATGCGATATTAAACCGGACTATGCAAATTTCATTGAAGAATATGAACAGTTAGGACATCTAACTAACTTGGGTCCGATAAAAGATGATAACCGCAGCTACTACATCCCTCATCATCCTGTCATTCGCCAAAACAGCGAAACTACTCGACTTAGAGTAGTCTTTGACGCTTCTTGCAAGACTACTTCTGGAAAGTCACTTAATGACGTTCAACTTGTTGGGCCAGTGGTCCAAAATGATTTGATGACGATACTACTTCGCTTTCGTCAGTACGCTTACGTAGTAACAGCTGACATTGAAAAAATGTACAGACAGGTTTTGGTAGATAAATCTCAACGTCACCTGCAACGAATCCTCTGGAGGCAAGAAGAGAATCAGCCCCTCAACGTCTTGCAACTGAACACCCTAACTTATGGGACAGCTTCAGCCCCTTATCTTAGTACTAGATGTCTAGTACAACTCGCATCTGAATGTACGGATGAAGCTGTCGCCAATACCTTAAAGAATGACTTCTATGTTGATGACCTCAACACTGGTTCAAATTCTAAATCTGCCTTAAAGGCCACTATCAAAGGAGTTACTGAAAAGCTCAATGAAGGCTGCTTTCCGCTGCGGAAATTCCGCACTAATTGTCCCGACATTCTTGACGATATTCCTTCTATTAACCAGTCCCAAGACTTCAGCAAGGAATCCTCTGTGCTAGGGTTAAAATGGGCACCTAATTCTGATACGTTGAGCTTTTCTGTCGACGCCCAAGACATTGCCAAAGTTACGAAGCGCTCTATCCTGTCAAACTCGTGCAAGATCTTTGACCCGCTTGGCCTTCTGTCAGCTTGCACGATATTTCATAAAATTATTCTGCAGAAACTGTGGTTAAATAAATTAGATTGGGATGACAATCTGCCTGATGAGATCAGGAACTCTTGGCTAGACTTTTATAATGATACTAAACACTTTCAAAACATTGAAATACCGAGGTATACCCTTTGCGAAGCTCCCACTGAAATAGAAATCCACTGCTTTACTGACGCGTCCCAAGACGCCTATGGCGCATGTATTTACTTAAAATCTACCAATGCCAAAGGCACACAATCTGTCAATCTGTTGTGCGCCAAAACTAAGGTCAGCCCATTAAAAGCTGAAACTATACCACGCCTAGAACTACTGGGAGCACTGCTTGGAGCAAAACTTTATGCCAAGGTTTTGCAATCGCTGAAAATTGCGGTTTCTCGTTCTGTCTTTTGGACGGATTCAACTATAGTTTTAGGATGGTTACACACTGAACCCAAAATTCTTAATACTTACGTTTCTAACCGGGTTGAACAAATTCGAGATCTTACCGATAAAAACGCATGGCGACACGTACCTACTGAATTGAATCCAGCCGACATGGCTTCTAGGGGCATTCAACCACGTTGCCTCTCTGGAAATGACTTTTGGTGGCACGGTCCCTCTTTCTTGTTAAAATCTGAAGATGAATGGCCCCCATCAAAATGTATTCCTCCGACGTTACCTGAAACAAAATTAAGCTTAAACACTAAAACGTTACACACTTACGAAATACCTTTCGAAAAATACTCTAAGCTTTATAAACTACAAAGAATATATGCTTATGTGTTAAGGTTCACAAAAAATGTAAAAAAGAATAAAGCTAAAGTAATTGGTGAACTTACCTGCTCTGAATTACACGACTCACTTACCTTGTTGGCCAAAGCTTCACAAAGAGAATTCTTTGCTAAAGAAATACACTCACTTAAAATTAACAAACCGTTAGATTCCAAGTCTTCTGTTCTCTCTTTGAATCCATTCTTGGACGATAACGGTGTGCTGCGCGTAGGTGGTCGAATTGACAACGCATCACACTGTCCTTATGGGAAAAAGCATCCTATTTTATTACATCCTAAACACAGATTTACTAAGCTTTTGTTTGAACGAGAACACCTTCGACTTCTTCATTGCGGTCCTCAACAACTGTTGAGCTCTATTCGCGAACAGTTCTGGCCTACTGGTGGAAAGGCTTTAGCTTCTGCTACTGTAAGATTGTGTGTTCGCTGTCAACGATTTAAAGCTAAACCTTTACACCAAATAATGGGCAACTTACCTAAACCTCGTGTAACCCCCGCTCTACCATTTGAAACTTGTGGCACCGATTTTGCTGGACCATTTCTCATACTTAACAGAAAAGGTAGAGGCGCAAGAACCTCAAAGTGCTATTTATGTATCTTTGTTTGCTTCGGCACTAAAGCTGTCCACTTGGAAGTCGTAAGCGACATGAGTACCGACGCATTTATTCTATGCTTACGTAGGTTCATTGCACGACGCGGAAAACCTCATACTATCTACTCAGACAATGGCAAAAATTTCGTAGGCGCCAGCAATGAACTGAACAGACTACTTAAGGCAAATCAAAAACCGGTCAGTGAGTTCGCGTGCAATGAAGGCATAACATTTATCTTTTCTCCCGCTTATGCACCGCATTTTGGCGGAATCTGGGAGGCTGGGGTTAAGACTGCTAAATTCCATTTAAAGCGTGTGGCTGGAAACACTGGTCTAGTCTTCGAGGAGTTGTACACTTTATTCGCACAGATAGAGGCAATCATGAATTCGCGTCCTTTGACATCTATGTCCAATGACCCATCGGACTTGTTGCCACTCACACCTGGGCACTTTCTTGTGGGCCGACCCTTGACATCACTGCCGTCGCCAGTGTCAGATCGAGTCAAACTCACTCGCTATCAACTCATCGAGAGGCTGAGACGACACTTCTGGACCCGATGGACAAAGGATTACTTATCTTCTCTACAACAGCGTACCAAATGGAAAACTCAAAGGCGTAATCTTCAACCAGGTGACATCGTCCTGGTCATGGATGCTCGCTTGCCACCACTGAAATGGCTGCTCGGTCGCATAACCAGGCTATATCCAGGCGCCGACGGACTATGCAGAGTAGCCGACGTTACTACTGAAGGAGGAGTTGTTCGACGAGCGCTCTCCAAGCTCTGTGCCTTAGAAGGCATTATAGAATCCCATGAGCTCCTTGGGCAGCAAGCTCCCAAGGGGGGGGGAGGATGTTGGGATTTCCCAATAACCATGGGCTGACAACACACCCGCGGGCGACGGCGGGGTCTGAGGAGAAGAGGGGGTGCGCGCCCGCGCCGCGCTGCAGGCCGGTCGCGCCACTCGGGAAAACGCTGCTCCGTCGGAACCACGCGTGTTGCGTTGACTGACTCTTTGTTTTACTCTACTGCACAGAGAATATAATCTCTACTGAACACATGTTGTTTTACTTTATTGAACACCATCCAAAGAACCATGTCCGAACTAATTTCGCATGTATACGCACCGTTTTTTAAGAATTACGTGCTAGATTAATTGATTAAATAATGTAATTGAGTTTCTTGCAACATTTTATGGATAGTTTGTTTTGGTGTCTACTAACGTAGCTTTCGCGTCGAGACTCAGATTTTTCACATCTTGTATACCTAGTACCGCCAAAGCTCTTAACGAAACATTCGGAGATTCGTTATCGCAGGCTGCAAGTTACTGTCCCGGAAGCTCCATTGTAATACTGTCGTAAAAGGATCTTTTTCTTTGATGATTTATTAATAGAAGTTGAAGTAATACCCCACGCTTCGCCTTTAGCGAGCGTTAAATTTCAATGAAGTTAGAAAAGATTTATTGTGCAGGGAAGCAAAGCGTCCCACAGAACTTTCGCCCTTGCGGAAAGAAATCGGTGAGCTTACTATCAATCAATAGTCAAAAGTCGTTTTTTGTGGCTCGTAAAAGGAAATCCAGCCAATAGAGCCGGAAATATAGCACATTGAGCGCTTGGCACTTGCTGTGTGTTGGGCAGCAAATTTACTGAAGTTTTCATGCAACTAGAGAGCTCTCGTGGACAAAATTAACAAGAAAAAATTAACGAGATCACGAGAACGACCCCAAAAGTCTAACAGAGTAGAAAACCCGGGCAAGCGCGCGTCGGGCCACGCGCAGTGAAGGGTTCCGTAGAAAGAGGTGTCTTATCTGCTTCACAGAACTCAAAACTTCATCAAGTAATTTTCAATGGATTTTGTATTTTGAAACCTAAATCGAAAAATAGTCTTACTACACCCACAATATTTTTTTACGATTAATCCAACGACGTACACTATAGCACACACGATACCGTTTCCTTGGCATACTAAATATATATGTATACCTATCTATGCCAGATTTTAGCTCTCTAGTACTTATCGTCTCTGTGCTAAGCCGCGGACAGATAGACAGACGGACAGACGGACGTAACCCTAAAAACTGGCTAAGCTCAGATTAGTTGATATTATACCTGTACTCTTCAACACTAGTGTATACAGGCACTCCGTTTAAGCTCCAGAAGCGTGTTAAAAAACCGCCGTATTTAAACAATACGGACTTTGCACGGCTCCCGTATAGAGGGTGTCCATTTAGCGAACAATCCAGCCGCGGCGGAATTTAATCCGTTTAACTGTATAACGCTCGGGAAGTTATCTCTTCGCAAATATGTGTGTAAAATCAGACCGAGCCTTAATGAGTCCCAAATAACGAAACACTGCAAGCGGTCTGCTTGTTTGAAATGGCTCGCGGCATTTTAAATGTGTACATTTTATTTATGTGTTATTTTAATTTCCATTTATTGTTTGCTTTCGCTTGCCGGTAAATATTTATTCGGTTTTTCCTTTAATTAAAGGGTCCGATCGAGCCATATAGACACGATTTCCGAATCCGCCTAAAAAGGAATTACCGTCAGATTTAAGTCACACTGTTGTCCTAGAGAATTATTCAAGTCAAGGCTTTCTGAAAAGCACTTACGCTTTGTTTTCAAACATTTTCTCTTCGAAAGAAACACTGTGTATAGGTAACTTATGAAATTTTGCGTCTCGGACTCAGGTTTTATTTTATAGAGCGACCAATGAACAGTAATGCGCCGAGGATAATTTTCTCATAGAATGTTCTAGCATGACATGAACTTATAATTGGGGGAAAAGCGTGATTTATCTTCATTGAAATTATTTACAGTAGAATCAATAGTTGTGGGTTAGGGTTGAAAACTGAGCAGGATTAGTTGAAAGAATTTATTAAATTAAAACGAGAATGTTCATTTTATTTATTTGTTTATTTTATTTGTTTCCACAAATACATATCATTACACGCTTAGCCTAATTCGATATATAAGCTACTGATAAGTGACAGTGATATCTTAATTCTAATATACTACTCACACAACAACTATTAAACTAACCTATATACTTTAACATAATATAAACATTTATCACTAATTACTAACTTAATTACGGATTCACAAGTAAGTGAATCCAGACTCAAGTTAATAATTAAATGAGCATTTTTACAACGAGTGCTCCATATAGCACAACACAGACAGAGCAGCTCTCTTGAACTCACCAAGAGCAACATATAATAGATCCGTTTGGCCCGAGATAACATTTGGAGTGCGCGCGCGCGGCTCCCGCAGTAGCACAGTGCCCCTCGTCAGTGTATTCTCTTCATCGTAGTGTACCACGGGTTAGATAATTACCTACTATGGTCGTTTATCTACAGGTTTAATAGGTTGCCTTGTTAAAAATCACTTTCTAAATCACTACAAACGTATTTAAGGATCGTATTAATACAACAAAGCTAATCATTCCGTCTTGGATCGATTAAGAGGAAGTTCGACACGCGTTAAGTGTGTCCGCGGAAAAGAAAAAAATATTTATGTATATTTTTGCCCACTGATATAATTCACTAGTTCCGGCTTAGTTCCGGCTATGCTTCCAGGTCTCTTTAGTACAGTCGACAGCAGCGTCATCCTCCACAGTATACACTGTACACTCAGTTACGTTTCTGGCAACTTTGTAGCGAAAATGTAAAGGTTGATATTCGCGATACCGTCTTCTTTCAGAAAGATTTTATTCAAGCACAGTTCTTATTAGTTGTAGGTACATCAAATTGTTATATGAATTGTAGTTCTATGAAATAGGACCCAGGAGAGGGCATGACATATACAAATAACCATTGGAACGAGTGATGTTTACATGACTCGTTCTGGAACTACCCCAAGTCTCGATCCGGCTCTTCTACATAAAATTGCATCTTGATACATGATTTCTTTTCCCGGTGGAGCTTAAAAGGAGGGTAATTTGTTTGGGTCGTAGGATTGTATGTATGCAAGTAATTCGGATTCTACGTTCCCTAATGACTCCTTAAACAATGGTCAGATATTGACAAATGAGATCAATCGATTCGTCGTATTTGCGCGAATGTCATAGGCGATATGAAACCGGCAAAAATCCTAGAAAATAATTTAAAAAATCACTGAAGAAATAAACAACTGAAATACAGAAATCAACCTGACTGCTAAGCATTAGATGCTAAGCAGGAGGCGGAACCCCAAATTCAACAATGTAACTCAATGCATGGTACCTAGTTGGTCTATGCTCAGAAATCGGGTTGTTGGTTATTTTTTATTTCAGTTTATTTTTATGGTACCTACCGTAACTCAAAAGTAAAAAACCGGCCAAGTGCGAGTCGGACTCGCGTCTGGATTAATCAAATTATTGTAATCTCATGTTCTTGCACTATCGAATTAATGGTAGTGTTATGTAAATAAATAAATATAACTTATTATATGTATGTACGTACAAATTTGTACGGAATCCTCCGTATGCCAGTCCGAATCACACTTGCCCAGTTATTTTTTTAGAACACCTGCATCTCTTATTTTAGTACGGACTGGACCTAAGATAACCCGCCGACAACGGTCGACATCCCACAGTTTGCTCAACAGCGCGGAAAGCACAACAGGCTAATGGGATTTCGTTCTAACAAAGTGGCTTCAAGCATTCACATTGCCAGCACTCAATTTGATACTGCTCTAGTTTTCTGTTTCATTATGGATGCACCTAGGTACGTACAGATATGGTTAGTGATCCTACTAATATTATAAATGTGAAAGTTTGTGAAGATATTTGGATGTTTGGATGTTTGTTACTCAATCACGCAATAACGGCTGAACGGATTTACGTAAAACTTAGAGTACTATAGACACAGACCTGGCTTGAGACATGGCATACTTGATATCCCGGTAACGCGTTCCCGTGGGATAATATTTATTTTAAGTTTAAAATAGATGGTGTTATGCGAACGAACGTTGTTTTTTAAAAGTAGATGGCGTTGTGCAAGGATCGTATAAACGGATTCTGTGGCGGTACGAAGTTCGCCGGGACAGCTAGTATTGTTGTAAGTAATCTCATAACTGGCCCGCTTGTGATAAGGGTGTAAATACTTCCTCTTCTGTAGAAAGCTTGATAGCTTATTTTTATTTTATTTTATTCATTAAGGAGCACCGACAGCATACAGCATATACAGCTTTTACGATTATTATTTTGAAGTATATAGTTTGAAAGGCGCCCACAACATTTGCCTTCTTATTAATCTTGACTAAAGTGAGATCTTATCAAAACTTATAGCTACGAGTATAACTTAATACCATTAACAACTAAGCGCATCTGTGGAACGCTGGCCTTACATTGGAGTGATCGTGGGTTCGAGTTCCGGCATGTAGCTATCAATGAATTACCTACTTTTCTTTTTCTATTTGTGAATTTGTGTGCTTCTACAAATGTCACTGGTGAAAACATCGTCAGGAAACCCGAATCTCCGAAGTTTTCACATACCGAATCGCGGTGATTAAGCACATAATCTCCCCTGCGGCCACGTGGTACGACAACGTTGTCCGACATGTCGGGCGACGAGGAATGTTGATTCCTTGCTGTCCGACATGTCGAACTATCAGGATTTTTGTATTCCACTTAGTTCTACCATCGGACCAAGAGGATACTTAAAATTCCACTTGTTTCGATCCGCGAACCACGAGGATTTTTAAAATTCCACTTGGTTCGCCCCTTGAACAACGAGGATCATCAAATTCTACTTGGTTTGACCCTCGAGACTATACTTTATTTAAATATCAACCCTTTCCAGGACATAATGAGGTTAAGATTGACTAAAGTCTGATTTTTAAATAAATGTTCTCTGGTCGCAGGTTCGTGATCCTAGGTTCTTTGTCATGAGTCCTAAAAATCACTGTTAACATGATTGAGAGATTGTACAGAATTTTTTTGCAATTTCGATCTGTAAAAAAATATATGAGTTTTTTTGTCATCGGTGATGCCATTTAGCCCACTGGATTCTCTTATAAGCTCACATACATACACACAGGCAGCATACGAGCATTTATAAGAATGGAAGAGGTACTTTACAATGGTTTTTTCGAATGACGTCGAATCAGTAGAGTAGTTTTAGTATGTTCGATTTTTTTATACAGCCTATATACGTCCCACTGCAGGACACAGGCCTTCTCTCAGAGGGAGAGAGTATGGGATTAATCACCACGCGAGCCCACCGCGGATTGGCAATTTCAAGCGCTGAGGTGTGTGAACACCTCAGACACTCAGATTTCGTCACGATGTTTTCCTTCACGGTTAGCGAGTGGTATTGCTTCTATAACGTCACAAATATACTTAAATTAGAAAACAAAATCATTGGTACATGCCGGGATTCGAGCCACGACCTCCCGAATTTGAAGCCGGCGTGCTACCGCTCCGCTACCACCGCATTTTTAATTGCTACCATACTAAGGACAAAATAACTATCTTACTAAAGTATCACTTAAATTCTGTGTCATACGTTTATAAAACACATGATTAAATTTCAGTTAGGTAAATAATAACATCTCGGTTAGACTGAAATCTAATTATTTTCACAAAACACATAAGAATTATGCATGCAAAATTAATAAAGATAAGCGGAAAAAAACAATTAGGTGTTACTTTTTGTTGCGATGCTTTCACATTAATGATCACGAATAACGAGTTAAAAGTAGGATGGTAAAAAATGACTGAATACTTTTCGGTAAATATGTTAAGCATTCGTCTGGAAAACCTCGCCTTATTTTACAGGAACACCACAAAGGCAACCAGTATTAATAATTAATTTTAAATCGAGAAGCATTTATAATTTATCCACTATAGAACGGAAACAGATTCAAGAGCCGGTCCAGTATCACGATTCAGGAGGCCTCTACTCATTTACAACCTGCGTTCAAGTCAAACACTGTAGGTACATTAGGTCTGTAAGTAGTAACTGATTTGAACGAAGGCCATAATACGGTCAAAAGTATCTGACAAAGGCTAATACGCAGAAATTTTATCACGATGAAAACTCGGAAATCGTAAAAAAACTGGTAGCGTTAGTATAGAATAGCTGATATTGTTTTGATTTTTTAAAGTTGTTACTATACCTACCTTAAAAGTGGTTCGTATTGGCGAGTTAGTTCATATTTTTATGTACAATGGAGATTTCGTTACGCCTTTCAAACTAAAATATCCATGAATAAGTTGGTTAGTTTGCAGTTAACAATAGAATTCGGTCAAGGGTGAGTAGGGCTCACGTTAAAGATCCCGACCTAAGTCATAGAAGATACATGTTCTTTTTGTATATAAGTACATGACAAAATACGAAGCCCTCTGTGCATGAGTCCGGTTCACACTTGGCCTGCTTTTCAGTACGTTTATGATTTGTATGTGAACCATCAATTGCTCTACGATCTTAAGTAGACCCTTAGGATTCGACGTTCACGTACAAATTTCAATTTCCTATCAGCAGAGGACGTTCTGAATGCCGTCGTATGCTTAATATACGGGCGTCGTAACTTGTACCTACTTATTTTATATGGTATAATACGGGTAAGGGCTGGCATAAAAATTTGATATTAAGCTTCTTCTCCGTCTTCTCCACATAATCTATTGATTGTGAAACTAACAGCTTTGACGTTTATTAAGTAAACATTATGTTTTTACATTAGATAAAATTTTTGACTTTCGTTGTTCAGTGTTCATTCGTCCAGAATGAAGCAGGAGTTCAGATAGCGTCACGATTCTAAAATAATAGTAATATCACCACACAACAATCACTTGTTCAGGACCCAAACTAGGACACCCTTTGCTATGCTAACCAGGCAAGGACATCACAAACATGGAAATACACCCAGACTGAAGGCATGTATACAAATCAAGTACGCCGGCCTCCAGTGGTAATCGAATCCGCGACCTCTGTCTTGATTAATTACACATACGGGTTTCAGAAATAGAAAATTTTAAAAGTAACCCTGTATACAGCTCATGAAGCATGGAAGGTGGGGAACAGGGTTAGATTTGTTAAGCAGAGTAATAGCGGAGCGAAGCGGGGAGGCCATTAAAACTTACGCCAGTTTCTCTGCCTGCACCGTTCAAGGAGATTACATGTAACTTCGAAATGAGTTCGAGTACTCGAAAAACAATAAAATTCTTGTGATGATTTTAATACTGTCTTTTTTATGTATCCTATATACGTTCCACAGCAGGGCACAAACCTTCTCTCAGATGCTCTCTATGTGCTTAATTACCACGCATGTCCACCGCGGACTACGCGGAACACTTAAATAGTTCTTTTTTTATTAACAATAATATAATAAAAACACACATTTTTTGGTAATAATTTTCTGGTATTTGATACCTACTCCAAGATAGGTTAACATTTAAACATTTAAAAAAATAATAATGCGTCCCTAAACAAAGAATGTAGGTATCGTAAATTACATTGAATAATCAAAATGCTGACGAAATTAAAGTTACCAGGAATTATTTAGAGCAAAGAAAAAGGAATTACAAAATTCAATTCAATTCACTAAAAGCTTCGTCATAAAAAGTAGCACAACAAACAAGCTATGGAAAAGGCTGCGGAAAACAATGTTTTACTTTAAGAAAAAACTGTTAGAAACTTTTTATTATATTTTAAAACATTGAAAGTATACGTCCATCTTCCGACATAGTTTTTAATAGTGATTGTTGCCAATGGGGTACATAATTTTTTGCATGTAAAAGGAAGTTCGTATTTCAGCACAAACAACATAAAACTAACTAAGATATTAAATTAATCAAAAATACCGCGAAAGTTAAAGTTTGTGTATTCATGAACCTCATGCCAACGGATTTCTTTTACAATTTTGACATTATCACAAGTAGCCGTCCTTACTCAATAGCACAGTGAAACGTCACGCCATCGTCATTCAAAACTAGAATAATTGCTTTTCAACATACTAGCCCTCGGCGCTACTCTAAATTGAATATCTGATTATTGATTTAGCTGATCAAACTCTCTATGAACTGAGAAAACTTGAGCAAATAATAATCTTCTTGAGCTCGATAAACTGAAAATAAAATTATTAAAGTTTATGCAACTCAGTCGTTGATCAGCATCGACCGCCGTATCATGTCTGACTACTTTACTCTTACCCAACAAGCGCTTAGTGGACACCATTTAGCCGTAAAGATTATAACGCCTAGGGCGATGACCGGACACCGTGTGTCCGTAAGCAAAGTAGTCTGATTGGTTGACGATTGTCACCGTTCCGATTTGAGCTAATCACTGTATCACTGTTATGTTTGTGGCGAGCACATGACATTCCTGGATCGCGCAAGCAAAATGTTCCACATGACATAACATAAATATAACGTCCGACGAACATTAGTCAGACCGGCCGTCCCCAGGCATACGATCTGCCTGGCGGGAAATTTCCCTTTATAGTGGAAGAGCACGATCACCCGCTCTTCCCTATAGTGGTGACCCTTGACAGAACAATGTCGACCTTCCTTCGCTCTCGCAGCACCCCACATACAATCAGTCTCAAAGCAAGGCCAGAATCCTCTTCCCTCTCACCTCATCAGTTCCACTACAGTCAACGCACTGACTACTGATACTGATGGTGATCTCCCCCAAACCCTCTGCACGGCAGCCACACAGCGACAGCGCACATTGCCAGTGGTACAGCAGCCTTCACCGGTTCCTACCACATGCGCGGTCCCCATGGTACTGTCGCCGGTGAAGTGACTGTTAGCCGCCGAACACCCTCAACCGCTAGTCGACTCACTAACTCAGCGCCTCCTGGCACTTGTAGGCTTTAGAGCACAGACTTCGATTCCTTTCAAACCTAGCTATGCGTAGCTACGGTCTTGAAGGGGAGTGGTGTGGCGAGCACATGTCAACTCTGCACGCGCACTATAAACTCCGACATTCCTGCAACGCGCAAGCAAAGTGTTCCACATGACATACCATAAATACGAGTATAACGTCCGACGAACATTAGTCGGACCGGCCGTCCCCAAGCATACGATCTGCCTGGCGGGAAATTTCCCTTTATAGTGGAAGAGCACAATCACCCGCTCTTCCCTATATGTTTAACATCCAGTACTGCTTTGGTGCGCTTTTTTATGACTTTATGAAACTGGAACGCGTCATGAAGAATTACAACATAACGTGCGCCCGCCCGCGATTTGTAGTTATCGCAATTTTTCGCTATCGCACATTATTTCGACGTTTTTGAATAGTGCTAAGGGTAAATACAATAAGTGAAATGAAACTCTTCAGTGTAAAAGAAACGAACTGGTGTTTATGAAGTGTAAGTGGATAAAACGTGGAAGTGAAATATGACCCAAAAAAAAGGAGAACAAAAGAAATATCACATCTTTTGAATAAAATGTATTTTCGATGTCTTATTTTTGGGATAACATAGGCGTAGGAAATTTAATCTAGTTTACAACGGCATATAATTTATGCTACGATGGATAATTTTTGACTGCCGTATTACGGTTTTTCTTCGAGTGGGTCCGAAGAAAATCGTTTCCTGATTTCTGTTGAGAGCTGGGGATCTAAGGCGCGGTTATCGAGCTATCGTTCGTTGTACGGGTTAAAAAAAAATCATCCATTTTCGGTCCATTGCATCTTCTTCCATCATCTTTCATGCTGATACCTTCTCCATGTTCTTAATATCTTCCACTATGCAGACAAGCCAACTCTTTTGTTGTGGAACCCATTTGGACACTACTTTCGCCGCTCTGTTATCCGGCGTGCGATTTAGGCGGCCTGCCCATTTTAGCCGTTGAGACTCATAGTATCTCACTATTGTCTCCTTATGTATCAGTTTATGCAGCTCATGGTACATCCATATACGATAAGAGCCGTCGCTTTTCCTTATTGAACCGAAATTTTTACCTTTCGTTCAAATAGTGCTAACTTCTGATTTTCTTTTTGGGTCATCGACCAAATTTTGCATGCATAAGCAACAACCGACCTCATTAGCACTTACATATTACATCGGCTAAATAAATCATCAATACGAGGGGTACAATATCTTCTCGATATAATAACTACCATTCGTGCATTCGCATTGATGTGCTGAAAAAAAAGCGCTAATGCTCTCACACGCAGCATCAAGCTGAGAATATCCTTTATACTATCTTAATTTTTTTTTTTATTAGTTATGTATTTTTTTGCGATTTTCGAATTTCATTTGTCAACGGAAACTTTGACAAATGAAATTAACAAAAATGTTAACGTCGAGCTGCTGACGACTGTACATCGTGTCTTTGTAACTTCGCCATCAATCAGCCCGTATTCGTTCACAGCTAGATATGGGTTTCAGGGCACGCCACTATCTTTCCTCGGCCATCCTCATGAACTTTCGGAGCTTCACTTTTACAAAGCTCAAACCTAAACACCGAGCACGTGCGCATTCTACCGATCAGATGTATCGAGCGCTAATGGGCCGATCAAAGGCCTAATCTAGTTGTCGCGCATCGGGGACGGGCCACTTTTTCTTCTTAATCCCTTCATTAGCGACTGTCTACTTGCCTTAAGCTCCTCCGCTTAGTTTGTTGCCGAGCTATTTCCACTTCTAAAGGCATCGGGTGTAGAAAGTAGTGCGATTTGATGGACTCAGTTATACACGCTGGTACAAATATAAAATACAAAAATACTTCATCAGTCCGTTAATGATACAGCATGTGGTGCAAAAGCCCTTCCCGGTCTTAAGAAACTGAGCTAGTAGGATTTCGAATTACTTTTGACAATTCGTTGGAAGAGCTCATGCTCATAGGGTTTGTCCGTGTATCATTGAAATAAATAAATGCGGTTTAGTCAGCAATAAAATATTTTTTGTCAGCAGTAAAATCTTTTAAGCAGCAACTTGTCTTCTGAAAATTCAAAATAAGCATCTAAATACCGTTCTGTTTGTCTGTCTGTTCGAACGCGCGTTACGCAAAAACTGCGAGCGTCAACTGATTTAAACAAATGGATCAGCGAAAAATTCCAAATTATTGTATTAAAATTAAATTAATTAATTTGCTGAGGGCATTGGATTTATTTTCTGATGACGTCTTGTCTATTTAATGTGTTGGTCAAAACGATTGTTGGCTTATTGGTACTAATTTTAGCTGCCTTGATATGCACTAGATTGGCCGTGCCACTTCAAACTCCGATGGTTCCGAAAATCAATTCCGCGAAAATGAATTTCCATTACCCCGGTCAAAGCTAATTCCGGCAATCAAATCTAGTATCGAAAGCGCCCCACTGTCCGGCATTCGTACGACAGTAATATTTTATAGATATTGAACGGCATTCTCTGTCATTATAGTAAAAGGAGCGTCAGCAGGAAAACTATTCCCTCGCCTCTATTACTTTCATAATACTTAAGTGGATCGGATAGTTGCAAAGGAAATTGAATCATTTATTGTAACGGTATTATACTGCTTTATCAGATAGGTTTCGGATAGACACACATACGGGGCGGTCTGCGAGTTGTTTGCCGCAAAAGATAGTTAGAGATAAATTTATTTATGATACAATATTGAATACCTAGATCCCTTCTGGTTTTTTTATGGCGATTTGTTTCCACGTTGTGAAGGTGTTCCTTTATTGAAAATTGATGCTTTGTAATAAAACTAAAACAAATGGCGAATGATACTAGCTGACTCGGCAAACAAATCAATATTTTGTTACAGTCAAATTGAAATACCGTCGCAACATAACAAACCCATAAACCAAATTGGAGGCCTTCAATTTATTCAGTCTACAAATAACCGGGAAAACTGTGCAAAAATATTATACAGTGTGTGTAAAAAAAGTCTCATTTAAACTGTGGAAACTTTCCAGTTATAAACTTTAGGAGACAAATTCGCTGCTGCATTTGTAAGGATTTGCTAGTCTGGTGTGGGACACAGATTCTCCTGGACTCCGGTGCATCTGAAAGTTTCTTTATATAAGTAACGGTTGTATGCTATTGACCATGTCTGAGAGAGAATATAGGTTAAGGGAGCTGATGACAACCAATTACTTAATTATTGTAAGCTCATAACTTAAATATTTTTACAAAATCTCGTTAGCACATCGTAGTGAAAAATTTGTTTGAGTAAAACAAAAAAGAAATGAAAAAATATAAATATTGTTCTTGAGAATATTTCTGAAAACATATTTGACCTCCGGATGTCAACCTTAATTTGTGTCCTTCAAACGTATTGGTAAAGTTTCATTGTGATCCGGCATGTCGTCCGTAAATAAAAACCAAACTACGTTTGTATGGGAATCGGTGCATGAGGCACCCTCTTAACCACCCCGTGTACCAGCTGGGGGTTGGCGTTCGGGTTTTCTCACCGTGTTTTCCTTCAACGGTACCGAGTGGTATTCTACTACAAATTCTCAAATGCACCTAACTTAGAAAACGAAGTCAGGTACATGCCGGGATTGAACCCAGGATTGAATTTTCTCAAAGAAAACTCAGTACAGGATAGCAGAAAACGATGCCTTGAATATCTGTAATTTAATTAGCCATCAAACCCTCAGACCACATTTACCAAAAATTTACTCATATTGTATTCAGCCTATATACGTCCTACTGTAGGGGACAGATTTTCTCTTAAAGAGAGAGTATGGGCTTAATCACCACGCGTGCCCACCGCGGATTGGCAATTTCAAGCGCCGAGGTATGTAAACACCTCAGGCACTCAGGTTTCCTCAAGATATTTTCCTTCACAGTAAGCGAATGACGATACTCATTACAATATTTAAAAAATCTTAAATTGTGCGAGCGAGACAACATGCTCCACTTAAGATCAGCTTTAAGACTGGTTTCCTTTGTCGTGTAGTATCTTAATTGGAACGTATGCTTTTTAATCAAACTTAATCTACTCCTTACTGGGTAGGCACTCTAGAAAAAAATATCAGTCTTTTTAATCTGGCATCCACTCGATCCAAAGGTTGTCTGAAAGAGATGGCTCTAATTGATAAGACCATCAATTGCATGCTATTTGCTAATATGCATACTTAAATAAATCATTTTTTCCTTGTGCAGTAGTGTTTTCTATCTATCTATAGTTCTATACCTACCCACAAGTAACAGAACATTGCCGGGTGTTCTGTTTCATATTGTCTTTATGTTTCTTTTTTCTTATAATGAACGCTTAACACGTGGTGGTAGCCTAGTGGGTAGAACATTGGACTCTGAAGCGGAAGACCCAGGTTCGATTTCCAGTGCGGGCATGTACCTATGACTTTTCTTTCTGAGTTATGTACATTTGTGAAGTCATAGTAGTAATACCACTCGTTAAATTTGAAGGAAAACATCGTGAGGAAACCTGGGTGTCTGAGCTATTCACATACCTCAGCGCTTGAAGTCACCAATCCGCGGTGGGCACGCATGGTGATTAAGCCCATACTCTCTCCCTGAGAGAAGGCCTGTGCCCTACAGTGGGACGTATATAGGCTGCTTATGAACGCTTTATTTCTTTTTCGTGATTAAATATTTACTTAATTAATAACTTCTGGAATAAAGCAACATTAAGAATAAAACCAAGGGTGCAGGACAGGATTAGATTTAGTTTCTAATTAGACTGTAAGTTAAGTGTAAAACGTGTTTGTTCTTGGCAATAAATAGTTATTCATTCATTCATAGACTGATTTCACTCACAAAAAAGGAATAAAGCGTTCATGTTCATGCCAGAGACTCTCCCATCCTGTCACAACTTCTCGCCGCAAGTGACTGATAATGTGATCGCATCATAATCATTAACCCTGTAAGTCATTCACTTTATTTGTATTTTATGTAATTTTCTTCATTTACTTATTTATTTAATCATCTATTCATTCATTTATTTAACTATGTTATTATTGTTATGCCCTGCACCGCAACCTAGTATATTTGTGAGACGGATAGGCACTGGCTGAAAATCAGCGCTTTGGGTGAATACCCTCAGCACAATGCTGAGCCAGCTGCCCTTTCCAGCAACAGGGACACACCGCAACTTTCTTTTTTACCTTTTGTATTGTAATTTAATATTTTATGTTGTAACTTGTTAATGTGTGTGTGTTTCTGTTGTTGAACTAAATGTTCTTCTTCTTCTTCCAAGAAAAAAAACTCACATAATCTATGGTTCTATGACTGATAATGGAACAGGCCCCTTAATATGATAGTTACCTACTGTTGTGGAAGCAGTTGATTGCTTTGTGCGTGAGAGGAGTCTGCATCCATTATTCACGTGTCAATCACACGTTCCTCTGTAATTTATGACTTTATTTGCTGTAAAATGGATTCTATACAATCAAGCTTATGTTAGTTGTGTGAATTTGGAATTCCGAATATTGTACCTGATTTTAGAATTCAGTTAATCTGCGTTTTTTATTGCCAAGCATTTCTTTAAAAAATATGTACCATCAGTTTGCGTATAGAGAAAGTAGTTTCGTAAGCTGAGAAAGCCTCAGCTATGGGGAATTGGGTAGAAATAAAAAAAAATGCTTTTCTTAGTATACAAGACTATGAAATATATTTGTATGGTATAATTAATTACACAGAATTATTTCTTAAATGTGTATTTCCCTACAATAAATTTCGTTCTTTTAGTTTTGAGATCCCAGGGGAAATACACATAATCTCTTTTCCAAATTTCAGATAATATAATATAAGAATATTCTTTATTGGACACAAGAAACAAAATACAAATCTTATTCGCACTTTTACAATCTTTAAAAAGGTGCCAAATTGTTCCAGCCGTTCTCAAGTGATGCGTTTACCAACAAATAGCTTTTTATCTATGCATATAATAAATCTGTAAATCTTGTCTCTGTCTGATATGTCTGTGTCACTCTGTTTCTTTGTGCGTTCGTCACGCAAAAACAACACCACTGATGGGAATTGAATAAAACTTACCATGATTAGGTACCTATAGCTTAGATTCCCGTGTAACATTTAGGTTATATAACATCACGCTTGAGTCCACAGGGGGTGAGAAAAAGACTATTTCTCAGATATGCTTGAAAATTTGAGCATTTCGACCACCTTCTTCGAGATTAATCGAAATTGCTGTACTGTGATACTGTGAACTACACGCGACCAGCGGCCGAAAAAAGTTCTATGAAAATTCATAACTGTCGTGTTTTGCGGCCAAATAAATTACATACTAAACTCATATCTGTCGTGTTATCTAGATAGATAAATAATTTATTCACATGAGACCCACACACGTATATAAAGCAAAGTAATACAAATCCATTTAAAAGTCACAATACGAAGAAAGAATATAACAAAACAATAACATACAGAAAAAAAAGCAAAAACACACTGGAAATTAGCCAGACACGGTACGGCAGGAGTACAAGAGTGACCAACGTAGGTGTGGCAAATGTGAATGGGCTCCGACTCAGCATGTGCTGAAAGTCCAGGAAGAACTTCAGCGCTGATATTCTGCCGGTACTCGGTAGGAGCGGCATGCAGCGCCAGGAGAGCTGAGGTGGTCGAATTGTTATCAGACCGGATTAAATAATGTAATGTCACGTTGCAAATATTACAATAAATTTAATTTTTATATAAGTATATTACAAGAAATAGTTTGTATATATTCGTGTAAAATGTCCATATAAAGTGTAAATCCGTGTAGAGTCATAGATATTAACTAATTTTATAAATATTAATGATTGAACAAATAAATTTTAAATGTCAACATCTTATTATTTTAATAATATAAAAATGGAGATCGTTTACTCCGAACAATGACAACCAAGGAGGTAACTTATCAGAGGTTTCATCTAAATTTCGAACTGGCTTGCGATAGAAAGATAGATATACCTACCTTTTGAAAAAAAATAACGGCTTCGCCTCGGCTCACATTTCCACGTTCGTTCATCAATGCCTCTTTTGCTGGCCGCTGCAGTAATGTACTATAAATATTTTCATAAACTGGATAATAGTATCCGACACTATTATAAACCAATACTCGATGACCTTTGAGCTTTCTGGGCCGAGTTTCATAACACAGCAATTTGTAGTTTATAGACAATCCGAGGTATATTGTAGAGCAGATACGTTTTGTTAATCTGTGTATATCTATCGACTTGGTAATACCGAATAGTTTGCTGTCATTTTGACGCCTGCTGTCTATAGTTTCCTCTTGTCATCGTCGGCAAAGTAATTGAAGATGATCTGTACGTGATACGTGATTATTAAACATCCACACATACCTGCTGACATTCTCCTATCCTAGTTTGGGACTAGTTCAAGTGATTGTGTTGTGTGGAAGTTATTATTAGGCATTGTTCCAGTCATTGGATGGACGACTTCACATAAGATGACACATCATGGGTCTTGTAATTTGATACATTTATTAAAACTATTTCATGTACAAATTGTATGAATGCTAGTGTAACAACGTCGCGTAAAAATGCATTGCAGCACGTCTGCATCGCTTCTTGAAATTATCACAAAATGCGCTTAGGGGCGCATGCAAAAGGCTTCGTAGGCGATGGCTCTTAGAATCTTACCTTTGCTATTGGATCGCAAGAGAGAACATTGTTTTCCGCTGCAAAGACATGGTTTTTTGTTTGTTTTGGAACCGTAACGTTGATAGTTCTACACTACATAGTACTACATGGATTTATTTTTATACTTTGTGCTAGGAAAGCAGACGGTATAACAAGGATATTAGCATAATATGGAGGCTGAATGAAGACGAACGAAAAATATATTCAGCGGTATTTCGTCGCTCGCAAATGGAAAGTTGTATAGAACAATTTTCATTTTTTAATGTCGATCCGTTCTACCTCCGCATATGTTTTGCGTTGGAGAGGATAAGGAATTTGTTTAATTATTAATGAATTCTATTAATACTATTATTTACAAATTATTTGTATCATCTGTGTTTAATTACCCGCGAATCTTTTATTCGTTTCTTTGTTTGTTGTTTTCGTATCAATAAGATGCAAGCAAGCAACTTCCTTGCATCTTATATTAACAAGACTGATAATGTGATTTCAGAGTGCCGCACGAGAAAGTATTTAAAGAGAACTGACTGGTAGAAATGCCATTAGCATTAAGTCTGCGTTTGGTACATCGCGTTTTGTATCTTAAAGAATTAGTAATATTACTGTGCTTTTAGTCACCAACTTGAGAAATTATCGTCTAAGGTCCCACTCTTTATTAGCGAAAGCAAAGTGCCTCGTGAGAATTTCCTATTTCGCTCTGAAAGCTTATCATTCAAGTGCACCTAAAACTTTGCTTGCTCTCGTAGGTATCTCTTCAAACTTGCACAGTTTTGCTCAAATAATGTGTACTTTACTCGAGGCCCGTTCGAATAGCGCGAGTGAGATGCATCACTATCGTCTCTTCCATTTGCGCCAGTAATCCTAAATATTATATGAAACATTCGGTTCGAATAAGCATAGGTTTTCAGCGATTGTGGCTGGGTCTCTTAATTCTGGTGGAAACTTATGATGGCTGTCGGGTGCTGTCCGTGTAACTGGCCGCAGCACTAAAGTTTTCCAAACTATTGCAAGAAAAATAACTAGTTAACTAAATTAAATAGTTTTGGCGCTTAAACTCTAGTGATGGTACTCATGGTATGTTATCGACTCGTCCAAAGATTCAATGAATTCTAGTCCCTAGAGCAGGCCGCGTATCGAAAAGGCTACAGTACCACAAACATATAGTGCGGTAGATGACACAAAAGACCGAGCAGTATGTCTGCTCTTTTGGACTATATAAAAAGCCTTCGACTCTGGGCTGTTTTGGAATCGCTGCAGTGATGCCGTATCGGTTGGCAGTACGTGGATAAAGGATCTGTTTAATGCTGCAACAATGACCGTCTAAGTCCAGAACCAGCAATGAGGTGCGAGACAGGGAGATGCCATATTTCCGAAACTGTTCACCTATATCTTGGAAGATGTCTTCAAAACAATGGACTAGACTGGTCGAGGCATTAATATTAATGGCAAATACATCTCGCACTTGCGCTTCACTGACATAGTTATAATGGCAGAATCCATGTAGGAACTCAGTGGGATGCTCGTTGACCTCGCTGTCTCAATGTATGGGCCTCGGCATAAATCTGAACAAGACTAAGATCATGTCCTCGTCGGAGAGGTGGCCCTCGAAGCTGTTCAGGAATATATCTTTGGCAGACTATTCAAGTGGGCAGAGGCAACTTCAAACTGCCGGGTGAAACGGTTTCCGAGTTTTACGTTATTTAAATGACACGTTGTTTAGTGTTTGGTAGTACGGAATCCTCTGTGCACGAGTCAAGCTCGCACTTAGTATGATTTTTTTTTAATTTTGATTGACTGGTGTTCGAGTTTTTGCTTCAAGTTACCACAGCTGGCAGCATTGTTGTAATTCCGATGCACTCTAAGAAACTTTACAACGAAAGCCAAATGAGCTGACAAAGTTGGCGTTCATCGGCTTCCAGAATAACTGCAACATTGTGACTTGTACGTTACCTTGGAAAATAATGAGCACCTGCGCCGGTTCGAAAGTGAAACAACGGCTTTTTTAGGTTCCGTACCCAAAGGGTACTTTCACTGTCCGCTCTACACTCCACTGTCCGTCTGTCTGTCACCAGGTTGTATCTCATGAACCGTGATAGCTAGACAGTTGAAATTTTCACAAATTATGTATTTCTCTTGCCGCTATAACAACAAATAAATACTACAAACAGAATAAAATAAATATTTAAGGGGGGCTCCCATACAGTAAACGTGATTTTTTTTGTTGTTTTTTGGTCTATATTAATAACGGCAACAGGTAGAGGCTTGAAATATTCAAATGTTGTATAAAAAATGGTACGGAACCCTTCGTGTGCGAGTCCAACTCGCACTTGACCGGTTTTTTTTTTTGCAAGTGTATTGTCGTGTTAGGGCGCTTCGCTAACAAAGAGTTCCTTAAGGAAACGCTGTTCAAAGGTAAATATAGAGATTCATAAGAAAAAAAAAATAGTAGATAAAGTATATAAATTCCATAATTATTATTGTTGTGAAATGAAATCCAGGATAATATTAGTTTTTCAGGGTAAATTCAATTTAATTATATTGAGCGAGATGCTTTCAGATCCAGAGGAATTTTTTGACAGATGTATTTACAAAACGACAAACTTCAAAATATAAAAAACTAATTCTATTATCCTGGATCTCATTTCACAACATTCTCCCACCCTGGGGTTGCGGAGTCAACGCCGGTTGTTCGTCGCCCAGTTCGCGTCCCGTAGCTCCAACGGATAGAGGCGCTGGATCGGCCTTAAATAGACTGCACCTTCTTGCGTACGGACCGTGGCAGCTCGAACATGACCATCTCGGCCTCGATGGGTCTCGATAATAATACCTATTGGCCACTTTATGCGCTTAGCTTCACTTCAATATCTGATGTTACTCCGATTGCGTTTCTCCTGAACTTTGTGAGTAATATCGGTATCTGCTCAAGGCAATTTATGCCCTTTTCGAGAAATGAGTTTAGAGAATTCCCGTTGAAGTCTCTAGCCGATGCATCGAACACCGGGCGGACTCTGGTAGTTTGGCTGGTCTCTTTGATACCTGCATGATGTGGAAGATAATGCTTAGGGGTTTGTTCTGCATAAGTCTCTTCTATGATGCCCACATCTAGCCAGTCCTTAAAGATTTTTCCGTAGCCTTCGAATTCATTCAATTGCTCAAGTCTTCGAGTGGTTGATATTAATCTTTTCTCCGCCAGTGGCTTATTATCTAGCAGCTCTGCATGACCCGGTTTTGAAGGTAACTTTACTTCATACCGACCTTCAGAGTTTATTTTGATCGTGCTTCGTAGTTCTTGTAGTACCGTAGCTTCCATGTTTGCCTTCTTTTCAATTTCTGCTGGATCTTTAATCCCTAGGGTTTCTAACTCCCACAGTTCAGCTATCTGCAAATTGACTGCAGCCACAGTGTTACAGACGTTCGTGATACGACCCTGTACTGTCCAACCTAGCTTGGTTTTTATCACCGTTATGTTGTCATCCAACTGCATTAGTTATTCAGTGAACAGCTGTCCCGCATAGTCAGCACCTATTAATAAATCAATTGCTGGCGCACCTTCGCCCACATCAATCGGTGCCACGCCGAGCTTCTGCAATTTTAATGTTATTTCATTGGTTTTGCTTAGTCTGGGTATATGACCACAATTTTTTTCTTTGTCCAGTGCTGACATTTTTAGTGAAAACTGATTATCCAAACTATGGACGTAGAACTCGTAAACCTCATGTTCTTCGCACTCAGTCTTTACGCCACCGAATAGACAATGAGACAGAGTTTCTTTTTTTACTGGCTTGATATTCAGCTTTTGAGCGATATCCCGACGAATGCCTGTGTCTATAAAAGCTCTTACGCTCAGACTGTAATCTCCATTCGCGATTTTAACTGTAAGTGTCTGTAGGAGAGTGGTGCCCATTTTGGTTTGTGATCCATTATTTTGCGCTTCTGACATCTCGGCCTGTCCTGCCTGCTGGCTTGGTGACTTTAAGTCGGGGCACATCAGCACACAGCGGCGTTTTGCGCATACAAGGCACTTGGTCTTTCTTGTACAAACTTTAGTTTTGTGTCCCGATTTTAGGCAGATCATACACCCTTTCTTTTTGGTTAGAAGCTCCTTTCTATCCTCAAAGGACATCCTATTTGCTTTATAGCATTCTAAGCTGTTGTGTGGCTTATCGCACCAAACACAAAGTTCTTGTGTTTTCTTCTTACCTACGTCGTTGGTTGACAGAAGGCACGATGCCGTTGGTTGCTTTTTGCCGTCATCTAAACAATCATAGTCGTTGTCTGTCGATAAACTGGTACGCGCCAGCTGTATGAGTTCTTCTGACTCCACTTCGCGTTTGAGGAAAAGCAGTAACTTGTTCAAGTTGTCGTCCGACTTGTCCCATTCACTTTGTGACCTCTCCCATGCTCTAAGTATGGATTCGGGCAAGGCGGACTCTACGAGAGGAAAGAGCAAGGCGGCATATTTGTCAGAAGTTACACCTAAGTTTTCTAATGCTTGCAACTGAGTTTTTAACTTATCATATAAGTGACTTAGTTTGGGTGTTACCTTGCTTTTTGCTTGATCGAGTACTAAGTGTAGTAGTTCGCGCACGTAGATTTCGATCAACAGATCGTCACGGGCAAAACTGGCCTTCAGTTGCTCGACTGCCTTCTTGTAGTTATCTCCCGAAGGGGGGAAACTTGCGACAAGTGTTCTTGCTGGCGAATCAGGCACGGTGCATTGGTACAGATACTGGAACTTGTCTTCGTTATCCATGCTGTCGTCACTGTAAATTTTCTTGAATTGCCCCCAAAAGCCGATCCAATACTTGACGTTTCCATCGAATTTCCTTAGTTCGAGCTTGGGTAGCTGGAATCAACGTGCTTGGCAGTTGGAACACGTAAAATTGTGTTGAGATCTGACGGTGTCGATGGGGCTATTCTCGGAACCACTTCCATGTCTTCCGGTGCTCCTTTCGAATTCCGTTTTCAGTTTCTCCCACTCTAGCTGGTAATTTTCGGCGGTCACGGTGTCTTCGAGTATTTTTTCTTCGTCGACGTCGGGTGTCTCCAGCCAAAAATCTATTATTTTTTGGTCAACCACAAATAAGCTTTCTGCTTTCAGTTTGCAGAAATTGAACTCAGCTGTGGCTTCTTCCTGTTCTGCTATCTTTTTCTCACGTTTTGCCCTTGCCCTCGTGAATAGGCCCGTCAGCAATCTCCGTTTTTTCATTGCCAAATCCATGTTTAAGGTTCGTATTTTATATAGTCACGGTCGCCAGATGTTGTGGATTGACTAGATCTATTATCCTGGATCTCATTTCACAACAATTATCTACATACATATATAGAAATACAAAATAGAGTCACTCCGTGTGGCGTCGGATTAGGAATAGCTTCACTCCATTTCCTTTCGTGGATATCGTAGAAGGAGACTAAGGAAATCAATTACCAGGAGACGGGCATTAGCGTCTTCCTGAGATTCCAACCGCATACTGCGATCGCCAACCCGCCTGCCAAGCGTGGAGATTATTGCAAAACCCCTCATGGTTATGAAAACCACGAAGGAGGCCTATGCCCTGCAGTGGGCGTCAAATGGCTGATGATGATGATATATAGAGTTTATATTACCGATAAAAAGTGATTGGAATTGACACACTGTATCAACCCGTACACCCGTTTTTTTATTAATAATACGTACATATATTGTAATACGGCCGACATAATATTACAAGGATGTACTACCAGTCAATCGTCAAGCACTTTCTTTTAGCAGTATAGTACCTCAAAGGCATTATAATTTTCCGCCCGAAGTTTTTTGGCACCCTTCAAAAACACAATCTTTGCAAGTCCTATTTCGGTCGTTATCTCTCCTTCTTTGTTTCTTTTACGTGAGGTTTGTTAAAGAACCTTAATATTTCTCGTACAAAGGGCTCCGTGCGACCGAATAATGAGGTTCTCACGAGCGCTGGAGGACTCTTCCCTTTATTTCGAACATGACGTTGTCGTCGCCTTACATGCTGAGATGCTAGGCGAAAAATAAAACCGGCCATTCTGCCGATGTGACTAGAAGTTCAAATTGGCCCGCAAATTAAGGTAGGTACTATATATCAGGTTACACATTACGTACCTAGTTAGAACTTAGTTTTATTGGAGACCCTTTTAAAGGTACTTTAAATATAACGCCTCAAAGTCAAATAAAATTAACGCCTGCAATAAAAATAACACATCCAACTACAGAATAATTGAATGACAGGCATTAATCCGACAAAATAACCAAACCTTCATAAAATTCTCGATTTATTTTGCAAGAAGTTCTCCACATAATCGCTAGGTGCTACTTTTCATTACTTTTTCACTAGATGGCGCTGCTGTTGCTCAAACAAAGTAAGGAATACTAATAATTAAAAATACTACACGGAAACAAAAAAAAAACAAAATAGATAAACCGACTACTGAGCATCAACTACCTACTAAGCAAGCGGGACCCAAATTCACTGGGGCTTTCACATAACAATTCACATTGTGAGTCATTGTGAGGCGTCGAGGTTGGTCCTGCCTACTTATTAGTTACTTCGGTTTTGTGTAGACTTATTATAGCCATATCTCAATATTTTTGCACTTCTTGCACTGCGCTCACCAATCGTCTTAATATTTTAAGGATAGTGAATAAAAACCGGGCTGTATATCCCATTTGTGTTTCTTTTTTAGTGTTCCGTACTCAACAAGGAACCCTTATAGTTTCACCATGACCATCCGTCTGTCTGTCTGTCCACGGCTTAGCACTGAGACGACAAGTACTAGAAATCTGATATTTGGCATAGATATATCTACATATTACTCACGCCGATAAAATGGTAGCATAAAATTGTAAAAATATTTTTTTAGTTTACCTCGCCTACACCTGAATGAGGAATGCATTTTTTCACACCTCCTGCTCGACAATGCCTTATTACGTACCGTCAAATATCATCGTAAAGCATGGCCTTGTCTCTCGAGGGCAATAATAATGAAGAATTTCCCTAGGGAATAAAGTGATTTGAATTTAGAATGTCAAAATTCGCATGAAAACTATGGAGAAGCCCCGCATTGCAATTCGAAATTCGAATTGTTGTTCGAAACTCACCTCTTTTTTTTCTTTTTTTTCTGAAATACTGTGTCCTGTGACCGCGCGAAACACCAACAAAAAAAAGAAAAAAAGGCGCGAATTGCAAATACGAATTTAAAAGTTATATTCAATTTAAGTTGCTAAGCCGTAAAAGAGTGTGGACTTTATATTTAATTTCAGGTTTTAATACATATTTTCAACTTATGCAGCCCTGTCTTTTTATTGTCTCCCAGATGGTGTGAAAAGTAGAGTATTCACCTCTGGAATAAAACATGTCTTAGTCTCGGGCGGTATGAACCCCTCGCTTCACTCAGGACTCTACATAACTCCCTCGCTTCGCTCAGGAGTTAAAATTTAACTCCCTCGCTGCGCTCGCGAGTTAACTCGGAGTCCTTCGCTCCGCTCAGGGTTCAATATGCCGCCCATGACATAATACATGGTTTTATTCCCTTAGTACATAATCTACTATTTGTTTCTCGCCTACACCATAGTGTGTACACCATATTGTGAGCGTAGAAGAACCATTTTTCGATCTAGGGATCCGTTAGCAAAACAATTTTTGTTAGAGTAGGGCGAAGAATAAAGAAAAATTTCAGGACATTAGTACATAATAATGAACTTAAAAGGAAAACTATCACGGCTAAGTAGGCGTTACAAGTTAGCAAGCAATATTCGACCAATTTTTAATAGGAAAACTTCGTACAAATTCTATTGGAAATTACTTTGATGTAGTTGTTACTCCTCCTTCTATGGAACCCTGGACTGCGCGTGGCCAGACACGCACTTGGCCGGCTCTTTTTTAGGTAGCCTATATACGCCCCACAGGGCACGGGCCTTCTCTCAGAAAGAGACGCGTGCCCACCGCGAATTGGCAATTACTTACTAGCGCTGAACTATGTGAACACCTCAGACACTCACTTTTCCTCACGATATTTTCCGTCACAGTTAGCGAGTGGTATTGCTACTACAACTTCACAAAAAATACGTGACTTAATATATGACTTAGAAAATAAAGTCATTGGTACGTGGGATTTGAACCCACGACCTCCCGTATGTGTGCGTTCTACCGGTCTGCTACCACCGCGATCGATTTTATTTGTTCAAATTCAATAGCTAGGACGAATCGCACCACCATTGTACGCGGCGAGTTATCAGATCAATCGTCGGGAAGCCGGTACATATCGTGCCCTCGTCTCTCCGTCGTTAATCTTCATCTCAGCGTTATGCCGGTCACGGCCGCTTGGCTTTGCTTTCCTATGGGAGTATAGACGGCGCTATTAATTGGCTGATATGAAACACGCTGTCGGATTTAATCCTAGCAGTAGGTTTAGACCTACATGTCGTATCCTGTAAACAGTGTTTGGCTTTCTACTTGCCAAGTCACACCGCAACTTGTAGATCCGCATTGCAATAAATTATACTTATTACTCAAAAGCGGGTTTGAAAGCAATGACTTTGTTTTCTATGTTACGTACATTTGGGAATTCGTTGTAGCAATACCACTCGCTAACAGTAAAGGAAGGAAATGATCATGAGGAAACCTGAGAGCCTGAGGTACAGACCGGCAATTCGCGGTGAGCATGCGTGGTGATCAAGTGCATGCTCTCTCTCTGAGAGAAGACCTGTGCTCCGATAAGATTTGATGCGCATAATTACGCCTCAGGTCAACTACATTTCGGATTGAGATGTAAAATATTAAGTTGAATTTAGATTGACAGTACCTATTAATATGATGTGTAGCTTGAACAAATTGACTTAAGGCTGTGTGCTCCAACCATACAGCAGGTCGAACATAGAGTTTTCTCTCTAATGGTTAGTATTTAATATCTGAAAAGTACTATTACTTTACTATTACTTTTCAATATCCTATCTAGGGCCATCGGTCGTTATTTTTACGTTTTTTTTTAAATTGTACTGTATAAAAAACGAGAACATGGGTCTAAATAATAAGTAAATATAGTTTCATGTGAGCTGTACCGAGTTTTGGACAATAAAAAATACACCAAAATTCGACGTCACTATGTCGGTTGTCAAAATTGCATTAATTACATGCATTTTAAAAATGCCATTTTAAAAATGCCTACTTTTCCCCCAAATACCTACATACACACGAGCTAAACACATTACCCTCGGAAGTTGGGTAAAAAGTAAGTGAATCCGGAATTAAGTTAATAATAATAAAAAATCTTTAAATGTGCGAGTGAAAGGGATGCCTTATACAAATGCAGTCTTAAGAGTAAGTTTTTTTTTTAAATATCTTCCACGCATGTGGTATTGCTACTACAACTTTACAAAATGTACGTGACTTAGAAATCATAAGCAGCCTATTTACATCCCACTGTAGGGTACAGGCCTTCTCTCAGTGGGAGGTTATGGGCTTAATTACCACGTGTTCCCACCGTGTACTGGCAATTTCAAGCGTTGAGCGCTCTGATACTCTAACTTCGTCACGATGTTCTCCTTCGAAAAATATAACTCAACAAAAACCAAGACACTAACTCCAATGGGAGTGTTTCGGGTATTCATTTTATGAACTGTTAAAATTAATTCAAAAACAGCGGCCAAGTGCGAGTCGGACTCGCGCACGAAAAGTTCCGTGCCATTATCTATACAACATTTGAATATTTCAAGCGTTTACCTATTGCCGTTGTTAATATCGAGCCCATCTCATGAATGTTGGTTGGTTGAACTTGGTTGTTTGTTACTGTTGTCACTCAACTGTCACACAGTTTTTGCAAACAGTGAACGGGACTCGATTTGGAACAAAGATTTATAAAAATACTGTAAATTGTACTTTATTCAATGAAACGAGGACGAAAACAAGGATGCGGTGAAAGCTACATAAGAAGCATATATACGTCCCACTGTAGGGCAAGGGCCTTCACTCAGGGAGAGAGTATGGGCTTGATCACCCCGCGTGCCCACCGCGGATTGGCCATTTCAAGCGCTGAGGTATGAGAATAGCTCAGACACTCGGGCTTCCTCACGATTATTTTCCTTCACCGTTAGCGAGTGGTATTGCTACTATAACTTCACAAATGTACATAACTTAGAAAACAATGTCACAGGTACATGACCGCACTGCCAATCGAACCCGGGTCTCTCGCTTCTGAGTCCAATGTTCTACCCACTAGGCTACCACCGAACACGTGATTTAGAAATAATAATGTAATAATGGCTTCCACACAACACAATCCCTTGTGCTGGTCCCAAAGAAGGTTACCCTGTGTTATGGTAATCAGGCAGGACATCATAAACGTGGAAATACACCCATACTGTCGTCATTAATACAAATCAAGTACAGCAGCCTCTGGTTAGAATCGAATCCACGACCTCTGTTTTAATTTAGTTGTCAATCGTGTTAACACTAGACCAAAGAACCTGCGAAGTATATATATTTCTTACCCTGATCGAAGCCAGAAATTCCTTCAGTTTCTGGCGTCGAAGGCAGCGCCTTTTGGAGTGTCTAACGCTCTATCACTAAGTTATCACCGCGTCTTGGCACGAGGCCGCTAGTGGGAACAACTTCTGTTTTACGACTTTTAGAAAATTTCTAACATAAAATTTCCACCTTCACAAATGAAATGACGTGGACGCCCGTGGCACATAGAGCACTTTTATTAGAAATTGAGGTTTATGATCTGGTGCTCTGCAGAGCTGCTCCGAGGGTGTTCCGAGTTTATAGGGATTTAAAGTTCTATGTAATGACTACATACATTCTTAATGTTTGAAGCAGTACCTGTCGTTATTGACTGAAAATAATGCCGTGCTACTGAAACTAGCAATAAGTGATTTTTTTTTATAAATAAATTTAAATCTTTTTTTAATGCTTCGACCAAATAGGGGATTTATTAGCAAAAGACAAGATAAAAAGTACCCGAAACCCGAGTGCGTGCATGCAACGTTTAATCAATGTTAAGAAAGCGAAAATGATATGTCAGGATCGTGGCAAGTGGTAGTCCCTGGCCTCTGCCTACCCCTCTGGGATACAGGCGTGAGTTTATCTATGTATGTAAATTTAAATTTTTATTTAACATTTATTTTTCAAAACATATTATATTTATATCTACTTCTGTTTTCAACAGCACGACAGAATAATAATATGAATAAGCACTGGGAGGATTTTATATGTCAGCGAGTCATAGGTTAAAGGCGGTGTTCAGGATAGCACAGGAAAACGACCTCATAGTTAGTTTATCTTCGTTTTTTTAACTGCACTGCTTTGGAAGCATACTCTCCGAGAAGAAGAAGCAGCAATAAAACTCCTTGCGGACTTTTCTTTCTTTTGATCTTTCAAAAATTTATACAGAGAGTTCATAAGCACTACAGATCTTACCAAATAGTCTCAATGTTAGTTACACTCAGTAATTATACTCTAGTTAGGCACTTGGAAACGTGGCAAGTTTGACACTGAACTGGTTACCTTTCTTTTTCGTACTGGCACAATCAGAATGAGACTGAGAATACCATTCGTTTTAATCATGGCTTCCCTCGTAGGCTATGGAGAAAACGTTACAAAGTTAAAATCACTATGGTTGGTCCACTCAAACAGCCTTGCCAACCTAACAAAGATAAAGTCATCGTGAACGGTCAATTTATACAGGCTTGCTAACCTTACAAAGCTAAATCAGACAGGCTAGCAAACCTATTCACTCCACAAACTAAAAGTGTTGCCGGCACTATGAAAACCATACCCCAAGCGTACTGCTTGACGTTTCCAAAACATAGTCTAAAAGAGGACTATGTGCGCTCAATTGTGCACGACTATCCACTTTGGACGTTTCATAGACGGACCATAGACCAAACTCGAATATAGCAAAGACTAAATCATAGAAATAGAAAATATTTATTTGTCTTCAACATAGTTAGGCACAATAATCACTTATGCTTTAAAACAATAATTACAATTTAGTGAGTAGTCATAGCTGTCAAAGTGACATTTCAAAATTAACATTATTCAAAACTACCTTTACTAACTCAACTGAAAATGAAACATGAGTTTTATTACGGATTACCTCCTCTCAGGGCTAAACGGTTGATTGTAAAACGTGAAAAAATTTAGGTCAAGTAATTGAATTTACTAGTTAACGAGTATTAGGCAACCAACTTATAAAAGCAAAATTTCGTACAAAATCCATTGAAAATGACTTCGATGAAGTTGTTAGTTCTGTAAAGCAGATAAAAAACCCTCTTTGGAGAACCCTACGGAACCCTACATTGCGGGTGGCCCAACACGTACTTGGCCAGGTTTTTTAGTATAAAAGAACGACGGACCAGGTAATTTTGAGGAAAACAGTAGGTAAGCCAGAGGATTCTAATTTCTAAAACGTTAAGAACGGCACATGAAATTTAAGACTGATTGGAGTTTTTTATTATCCGGTTTCATAATATTGCTAGGTTAGTATACATGAATAGATTTGTCTCTTCAGTAAATCCTCGCAGAAAAAATGTGACGACTTCTCAATAGGATCAATAATTGTTTACTAATAAAAACGTGTTCCTTGCGCAAATATTTTCACTAGAAGAAAAAACTAAAGACAAATTTAGATTATTACTAAAAAAGAATAAGTTAGAACTAATCAGGGGGTTACAGACTTTTTGGTTAGCGCAAACTGTATATGTGCTTTTTTTTTTTGTAAGCAGCATTTATTCCACTGCAGGGCCCAGGCCTTCTTTCAGAGAGACTTACATCCGTATTCCAAAGTCTTCCTAGACTCCACTGTTCCTCGCCTCAGGATAACGATATTATAAAACGTCAAAGATCTCCTCCACTCGAGCAAATTTCTCACTCATGTCGAGTAATCAACTGTCAAAATTAAAAAATCATCTAGTTTTTCACTTTTACACACATCCTTTTTTGTAAGTTATTTATACATATTACATATTCCTTTATTATATTATTTATATGTTCACTTACCTTAGTGCTTGAAGACGCTAATCCACGGCAGGCACGCGTGATGATTAATACCCGTATTTTAAAGACGGAACGTCTTTCTTTCTTTCCTTCTTTCTTTTCGGAAAGTCTTCCTCGCCTGAGAAAAACGGTAATATAAAACGTCAAAGAACTCATCCACTCGAGCAAATTTCTTACTCGAAATCAGATCAAATAAAAACCAATACACATGAAAACAGAAGAAAGATAGAAATTGTGTATGGAAGAAATAGACCCACAACTACAATGTATTGTCACGAAAACGCAAACATTCGCAGAACCCCGCTAATGTTGCCCTAGGGTAAGTAAACAGCTGTAAGTTGCACCAATTCAATACAACTGTTTCAACAAATGTGAGAGTACGAATGTACGCACACTTAACTAAATTATAGCGGTAGTAGCCTAGTGGGTAGAACCTCAGAACACAAAAAGAAGGGTAGAACACTGGGCGTGTACCTCTGACTTAGTTTTATGTACATTTTAGCATTACCACTCGCTAACTGTGAAGGAAAACATCTTGAGGAAACCTGAGTGTCTGAGCTATTCACATACCTCAGCGCTTGAAATCACCAATCAAAACGTTTTCAAAACCACCTCCGGCTCCACAATACGCCAAAGGATTTATAATCCAATCTGAAATTTTTGCATCGTCTGTTGCTCCTGCAACAATATATTACGCTCACTCCAGCATTAGTAACGTCTCTAATTTTAACGTGAAGGCAAATTTTATGGCACGTGCATGTGCTGCCAGTGTACAGACAACAGCAAATCGATCTATAAATTTTGGTGCAAAATGGCCCGTAATGTAACCGAGTAGATTACACGAATGTTAAGGTGGATGTGTTGACTGCTTTATTAACTAATATTGTACCTCCTGTTTCACAAAACGATATTCGCAAGACGAAATAATATACGCAAAACAAGAGTATGATACATACTATATTAGTAGCAATACCACTCGCTAACTGTGAAGGAAAATATCGTGAGGAAACCCTAGTGTCTGAGGTATTTACTTGCTACATACAATGGCCCAACCATGAGGCTAAGTGCGGAAATCTTCAGTCTATCCAGAGGTGAGAGTATAACTAAATGAGGCAAGAAATAAAAATTGGTGGAGATGGAAGACTGCTGGTGAAGATTTATTAAATATGTAGGTTAGCGTAATAGATTCCAAAAATTATATTCCAGGACCTCTGTACTGACCATGGTCTCAGACTACCTCAGCAATTCGGGCTGTGCTCACAACTTCGTTCGCATCGCGTGAGATCTGATTAGTAAATTATTATACTTAGTTAAATTAAAAAACCAGCCAAGTGCGGCCAAGGACTTGTGTACCGAGGGTTTCATGGCGTGTTTTCTTTTAGAGTATAATCTACTTCGGTGCCAATGTTTATCCAGATTCGGTTAATTAATTAATCATACTTTATTGCACACGAAAAAATTAATAATATATTACATAAGAAATAACATGCATAAAGGCGAGCTTATCTCTGTAAGTGATTTCTTCCAGCAAACCTTGGAGAGTCGGAGAAGTAGTAAAAACCAGTTCAACCGTTTCTGACGTCCGTGATTGAGTCGCAATCATATATCCATCCAAACTTTTGCATTTACAAATAATAAAGAGAGTAAATTTACCGCCTTGCCACCTTCTAAGTATTATTTATTACAAAAGATATCTATAGCATGGGAAGGATGAGGGAAGAAAGAATGACCAAAGAAATTATATCGAGCGAATGTAGGTGGAAGGGCCGTTATGGAACGTAACAGGTGAACATACTTCTACAAAATAGGGGACGTATTAGCAAAGGGTAAGATAAAAAGAATAGCGTCACTCCATTTCCTTCCGTGGATGTCGTAGAAGGCGACTAAGAAAATAAATTACCAGGAAACGGGCAGCAGCGTCTTCCTTAGATTCCAACCTCATACTGCGATCGCCAACCCGCCTGCCAAGCGTGGCGATTATGGCAAAACATTTCATGGTTAGAAAACCACGAGGGATCTGCAGTGGGCATCAAATGGCTGATGTTGATGATGATGATGAAGATAAAAAGTACCCGAAACCGGCGTGCGTGCATGCAACGACTAATGAATATTGATGAAGCGAAAGAGATCTTGTGGCAGGTGGCAGACCTTGCCTACCCCTTAGGGATACAGGCGTGAGTTTGTTTTGTTATATTTTGTCGAAAAAAAAAATTTTTTTGGGTCGGCGGACTAAACCACTAAGTCCAAAATAATAAATTTTTGAGGCAGGGCAAAAATCTATTATAAAATGACTCTATAACCTTTATTACAGTGATGAAGGACTGTCATAAAACAATGATTTGAACATTACATGTTTCTTACAAGAAATTAGGAAGTTGCCATTTTAATTAATTTTACTGCAAAGAACAAAAAAATTATGACAATTTGACTTATGTCGTTTAGTCCGCCGACCCTAAAATTATTGTAAGTACTGTATTAAAAAACCCGGCCAAGTGCGAGTCCGACTCCCTAAGGGTTCCGTACCACTATCTATACAATATTAGACAAAGATAGAAAGACAAGAAGCGTTTTACATTGACATTTAACGACATGACATCGGCGCTGTAAAGAAGAAGAAGAAGAAAGACATTTATTATACCAACAACATACATCACAGAAACAAAATAAGCACATAAGTAACATAGATGGCCGCTAGATGGCAAAAGCTGTCTTTTAGACAACGTTTGCTGTATGGCAGCCCCCCTGAAATATTTATTTTATTCTATTCGTAGCGGCAACAGAAATAATAGGGGTTAAAGTATGAAATTGCCGTTTTATTGCAATAGGTTCTTTGAATTGACATAGAATCTTCATGGTTTGAGGTTTTCGAATGAAACTTTTTTCAAATGGTTACTATGATGTTCTTTTTTTAAAAAAATGTGAAATATTTGAATATCGACTTTCAATTGTTTTTGTTATTCAATTTAGACAAGAAAGATGGATACTGCGAAAATTCGAGTGATTTTTGAATACGAGTTCCGACGCGGAACTAACGCGGCAGAAACAGCCCGCAATATCAATGCTGCGTTTGGAGAGGGTTCTACTAATGAACGCACCGTGCGATTTTGGCTTAAACGCTTTCGTGATGGAAATTTCGACTTAAAGAACGAGCCACGAGGAAGACCGCCCACACAGGTGAATAACGATGAATTAAGAGAGTTAGTGGAAGCCGACCCTAGTCAAACTACCCAGGAATTAGCGGCATGGTTTAACGTTACCTTACCCACAATATTGACTCACTTGCGTCAAATCAATAAAATAAAAAAATACGAAAAATGGGTGCCTCATAATCACTCGAATTTTCGCAGTAACCATCTTTCTTGTCTAAATTGTATAACAAAAACAATTGAAAGTCGATATTCAAATGTTTTACATTTTTTAAAAAAAGAACATCATAGAAACCATTTGAAAAAAAGTTTCATTCGAAAACCTCAAACCATGAAGATTCTATGTCAATTCAAAGAACCTATTGCAATAAAACGGCAATTTCATACTTTAACCCCTAATACATCATATATGAAAATTTCAACTGCCTAGCTATCACGGTTCATGAGATATAGCCTGGTGACAGACAGACAGACAGACAGACAGACAGACAGACAGACAGACAGACAGACAGACATACGGACAGACGGACAGACAGACAGACAGACGGACAGTGAAGTCTTAGTATTAGGGTCCCGTTTGGTACCTTTCGGGTGCGGAACCCTAAAACCGATCTGACATACAGTGAACAGCACATCAATCAATCATTCAGCCCATACTCGTCCACTTCTGAACACCCCCAAGGCACGCCACTTCTTTCTTTCCTCGGCCACCCTCATCTAGCCACTGCCAGCAATCTGCTCATCATCATCAGTCATTTTCACGTTTTAGACTTGCATAAGTTAATACATCCTTTATGGAGCACTGTATACGGTTCTACAATAAAAAAATCTCAAGATGTTTTAGAGTTACCACCGACGCTTTTAACAAATGTGTTAAGCATACTCTGTGAAAAAAAGCCTACTATAACATTAAGGATTATTTGGAAGACCAAGATGTCTGGTATTTAAATAATGTTAACCGGTACGATTGTATCTAGTGTAGTGTAAATTTGAAAACTCTGTTAATTAAGCAAACATGTTTTGAAAAGAATAAATGTGCAGATTTTTTGTTAGCTTCTTCTGCGCATAATCTATTAATTGTGAAACTAACAGCTTTGACGTTAATTAAGAAAATACTTACGGTCTTAGTTATAAAAACTCGATTCCTAAAAACACTTCAAAAACGCCTATTAAAATTATCTGTGGTGGAGATTTTACAAGGAAAAGTTGTAGCCACAGATTAAATAAACATAGTTTTAGATGGTGTCAGAGGAATAGTGTTTTTATAAATAAGGCCGTTTGTTTTTTAAGTGAGTAAATTTTTTGACTTTGACTTGGCAATATTCATGAGTTATTCGCAAAAGCGGCGAGCGCAAAATTGATCGATGAATGTGTACAAATAATGCATCGCTTCGCAACAACAGCAAAAGAGAAAATGTTATCCATAATTTCCCAAAACACCACGCGTCTGCGACAGGTGTGCGCCATTAACATTTGAGCAGCACTAGCGGAATTTATTGCCACGCCACCGTGTTGCTGGATCGCCACAATAGTAAAATACGGGACCAAATTGGTAATTTTAAATTCATTAGTCCACTGCCATTCGCTGCGCACGCCGACCTACTATGATGTGAACCTGGATTGAGGTCGGTGTTTGTTTGTCTGCTACAATTATTCTCACCTAAATCAGCATATGGAACACTGAAATGGATGTGAGATTATCAGACCAGCTAGCCCAGTAATTTTAACATCGTTTGATAAAGTACGTTGTATTAAGGTTCGGGGTTCACTAGCGAACATCACCAATGAAAACAAATATCTTCTCTTTTAAAACGTTTTTGCAAAAAGTGCCTCAGAAAAATCTCAGTTATGCTGATAGGAATTTTTAAGTCCTGAGAAATAGAACCTAAGGCCAAAAGCTTAGAACAAGATATCATTTCCGCTAAAATCTAGTCCTAGGCCTTTAACCCTGAGTGCTTTACGTCGACCACCCATAAAAAAATATATTCAGATCTGACCCCGCTTCACAGGGTGAAGGTTACAGATGCTAATTAAACTTAGTGCGTTCCATTAATCTAGAAAAAAGAAATGTTTACCTTGTCGTGTTTACCTTGTGTTTCTGTAACAATTTAATTAAATGTCCTCTTTCTTTTTATTCTGCTAAAAGCCCTATCACACTAGCGATGTGAGAGCGACGCCACGACGCATGACGCTGCGCAATAGCGGCAATGTCGCCGCGATTATCACCGTCGACGCCATTTTGTACAATCGCGTTCGATAGTCCGACCCGCCACACTCGAATCATATCAAAGATACGTGTGTAAGCGGACGTAGCATCGTTTAGAGGGACAATCGTCGTTGATACACTGGATACAAAGTTATTTATAACTAAAATTCAAAATGGTCCCGTTACAGGGGATAAATAGTAGTCGCCCTCTTCCAGTATTCCGTCCCAGTATCCCAGTAAACCAGATACGTTGTTGACTTGTATCTGCTTTCGTTTTCTGCGTCTTCGAAGTAACAAAACCAGCAATACTGTTTCCTCGTCAGATCAATCCAATTTGGTACTGAGTGTCCAAAACGAGGCGAGCATGCCGCAAGCTCGCTGCGACGGCGCAGCGTCGTCGCTGCATGCTCGCGCGCAATCAATCGCGGTGAACTCGCTGTGCAATCGCATCGCTTTCAAATCGCTATTATTGCTAATAGCAATTACTTATGTTATTGGATATAACATAAGTAATTGCATAAAAAATCTCATGTCACAGTGTTTGTTATCGAACTACTCCGAAACGGCTTAACAGATTTTGTTGTGTACATTTGGTTGGTCTGAGAAATAGTTCGTAGCGCTAATAATTAATATGGAAAAACAACGTTTGCCGAGTCAGCTAGTAGAACAATATAATTTCGACCCTAGAATTATTATCCGGATCGAAGCTATGAGTGTTCAAAAAATACGACGAAAAGGTACGTAGTACTCTCTTTGTCTTAGCGGGGGCACTACCCAAGCCCGTAAGTTTCTATTTCATAGAACTTCAATCGGTGTGCGTGGATGCAACTACTAATGAGTGTTGAGGAAGCGAAAGTGATCTGTCAGGATTGTGGCAAGTGGCAGTCGCTAGTCTCTGCCTACCTCTCTGGGATACAGGTGTGAGTTTATGTATGTATGTATACAATGCTGAAAGTTCGATGTACATTAAATAACTGAGTAACCCTCAGATGTTAATTGGCTACGCAATATACATTGAATCGATATAATAAACTATGAATTGTAGTTTTATGAAACGTAACCCCGGTTTCGGGCATTCAGAAGCAATAATGGTACATAAGCGAAGCAGCGGGTAAAAGCTAGTATCTTCAATATTTTATAATCAAACGCCAAAGTGACTCGCTGCGGAACGCAAATAGACTGTACCTTAATTAATTTATTATTTTGTCCATTTTATAGCGTTTTCAATCGATCGTGAACGTAAGCCCGGGATAACTGTTACATTACATTACATTACATAAACTCACGCCTGTATCCCAGAGGGGTAGGCAGAGACCAGAGACTGCCACTTGCTACGATCCTGACAGATCACTTTCGCTTCCTCAACATTCATTAGTCGTTGCATGCACGCACGCCGGTTTCGGGTACTTTTTATCTTGCCCTTTGTTAATACATCCTCTATTTGGTCGAAGTATGTCCATCTGGGTCGTCCCTTACCGGCCCTTCCATCCACATTCGCTCGATAACTGTATTTCGTGTTATATGCTTATTTCATAGATTCAGGCGGGTTAACAGGATTTGGAGTTCTTTACCTGGAGGGTACCAACGCGATAACGTTCTAACATCATCATCATCATCATCATCAGCCATTTGACGCCCACTGCAGGACATAGGCCTCCCTCGTGGTTTTTCAAGCTTCCTAGTCTTGTGACGCCCACATCCAGCATCCAGGTCGTCAGACCATCTAGTATCCTTAAAGCGTCACAAAAAAAATTTTTGCTATTATAAGAATAAGTTAAGACAAATAAGAATGCAAATCTTTCTGACGCCCGTTAGAGGGTTTTATACATAAAAACCGGCCAAGTGCGTGTCGGGTCATACGCAGCGCAGTGTTCCATAGAAAGAGAGGTTTTATTTGCTTTACGGAACTAACAACTTCATTAGAGTAATTTTTAATGGATTTTGTACGAAAGTTTATAAAAACTACTTAGCCGTGATAGTTTTTCTTTCAAGTTAATTGTATGTGCTACTACCCTGAAATTTTTCACGTTTCTTAAATCAACTGTTTAGCCAGGAGGGGGAGACGCTCTACTCGGACAAACATTTGCGCTTTAAAGCTTAGGTAATATTTCGCTAACGGAACCCTTAGTAAAAATGATCTTTCACACTCACAATATTTTTGAACGACCACGATACCCCGCGCTATGGTGTAGGCGAAAAAAAAATGCATCCCCAATTTATGAATAGGGGGTACCCTAAAAAAATTGTTAAATGTTTAATTCCACCGTCGTGATTAATACGTATGTCTGTGCTAAATTTCAGCTTTCTTGTACTTATCGTCTCTGAGCTAGGCCGTGGACAGACAGACAGACAGACAAACGGATGGACGGACGGATATGGCGAAACTTGTCGACTACGGAACCCTACAAAAAGGTGCTTCATCATCATCATACATTTAATTATAAGGCGTCGTAACAAGGCGTATAACATTGTGACGCCGATCGCCAAATCGGCCGTAACACGTTATCGGTTATTTTTCGGCTGGTTATGTTATTAGTAAAGTATTTTATTACGTAGCCTCTATCTTTGTGTCCCAATGCTGGGCAAAGGCCTCCCCCAATTCAGTAAAGTATTTGTTGTAGAAAATTCTTTATCATGATTTACATAGCCTTATCTATTCACATAGCCTCTGTAATGAGTTTTATATATCATTTTGCACTTTGAAAAGGACATCGTCAAGGAAGGACTGGGGTAGTATGGCTTTCAATAAGCTGACACTCCAAGAATAGCTCTCTTAAGCGCTGTTAATTCAATTCTTTGAATCGAAGACGGCTGGGATATTAGATTTGTAGTTTGCAGTCTTCACTTGAAAGAAAAAATCCATCCGCTCCCTTGTAGTGCTTGACGTGAATGTCGTCGTCGGAATGTCGAACAAACTTTTCTAGCTCGAGCTTATTCCCCTTTGATAACTCAAGAAAGGTCTCAGTCTCCATTTTCCTTTGTTTTGGAATGAACATAGCTGCCACATATTTCTAGAAAGTTGACCTGTGACCTTCGGGATATAGTACCTACCTGTTTCAGTGAAAATGCATCGGTCGCACTATCAACACCTTTTTTGGTTCGTTTCTCGCAAGTGCGAGAATAAGTATTCTAATCTGTGACTACGGCATACATATTGTTTTACCAATCTTTTGATTAACAGAACCCATTCAAATAAGGCATTAATAAACTTATTCTAGAGCTGTGGTAGCGGAGCGGTAGAACGCCGGCTTCTCATTCGGGAGGTCGTGGGTTCGAATCCCGGCATGTACCAATGACTTTGTTTTCTAAGTTACGTACATTTGTGAAGTTATAGTTGCAATACCACTCGCTAACGGTGAAGGAAAACATCGTGAGGAAACAATAGTGTCTGAGGTATTTACATACCTCAGCACTTGCTACGTACGTACGTACTTGTACGTGGCCCAACTATGAGGCTAAGTGCGGAAATCTCCAGTCGAACTAGAACACACACACACACTAAACTTATTCTGCGGCTCCTAATTACGTTTTTTTAGTAAGCCAGGTTTGTGTCCCACTGTTGAACAAAGGCCTCCCCCGTGATCTTCCACTTTTCTCTGTCCTGAACCACCCTCTCCCATCAGGGCAAAAAAGTCGAGAGATCGTCTCGCCATCTCCGCCTTGGCTGACCAGGTAAAAATCCAATTAATTTGTAGAGGTCAAATTGTCAACTTATTATAAAATGTCTAAAGCTACTGCATAAATATATAGATTTATCCTTACAAATGTTAACTGTTGTTATCATGACTCATTAATAAACAAAATTATTTTGTGGCTACAAATTAAGTGAGAGCTCATTATATTTGTTTTTTTTATGATGTCAAGGAGTATAAGCCTCAAGGTGGATTTCCATCAAGCACTCGGAAGCTGTCGGATAGCTAGGAGAGACATTTGTCACTAGCAGGCGCTTTTGTTTTGTGCGCAATACTGCCGTTCAATTAATGACGCCAATATTTTCACGTCACCGATCTTATCTGACTTCGCCACCTGAATTTTGGATAATAATTTCCAAGCGGAATAATTGTTTTGTGAATTTATTTTGCTAAACCGTCCCGTTTTACGTCATTCGAGCTCCCCAGAAACGTAAAATATTGGTTTTGGAACTGACAACCTTGAACTGATCAAGGACGAGTTTTAAATTATTAGTTCAAAGTAGTCCTAAAGTATTTATAGAACATAAAACTTGAAACAAAACAAAAATTAAATACAAAATAATTTAAAATAGCGAAATTTTACCTAGTAAATTCTGCAAAAGGGAATAGATATTTTCACGAAATTTACAAGTCTAGTTTTTCCTTGATACAGTATTTTACTGCTCCCTTTAATTATTATTTATTCCAGCCTGTGTTCACAGTATAGATAAATAGAGAATACTCCATTTTACATGAAAAAATAAATAATTTGACCCATAATATACTCATTTAGGATATATAAATTGATTCAATGGGACACTTTATTGATGTTTAATCATTGTAATGCGAGTCAGTCACTCGCTGCACCACAGGACGTAATATAATTAGCTCTCCGTTGGGACACTGGGAACAGTGTGACGTGGCTGGCTCTTAAATGGACTGAATAATATATTTTGTTCAATCAGATCTCTATGTTTGTCAAACAGTTATTTTAATTGTGACTGCAACGACTCACCACCACCTCATGGAAAGTCTTGGCTTAATCATATAGATTTCGCTTTATCTGCCGGCAAATTTGCGTGCCCAGGCAAAGATTCTGGCAAAGGCCAAGCAAAGACCAAAGACCAGGTAAAGGTAGAAGCGAAGAATTTTTTAAGCTGTCTGTTTGGTACCTATTACAAAACATAGCTGAGGCGCAGAATTTGCAGTTTATCCTCTTTGCTGTTTGCATAAAACACGTCAAGCGTGCTGTCTACACAAGTTACGTGAAAGGCAACTTCGCGAAGAAACTTGCAGGTCTATTGTCAAATAAAGCCAAGACAATCATATGGTAGACAATTCATTGTTAAACTTGCATGCTAATCCGAAAAATGTGCAATAATTTACCGCAAGTTTGCCGGCAATTTTTTTAGCAATTTGATTGGTCCAACCCACTTGCGTTAATTGAAAATTTTAAATTTGATTTGGTACAAATTGATACCTTAAAAGATCCCCGCGACAGTCAAATCAATAGAGGCCTCGAGTAATTAATGCAATTTAAATTGAACACAGGAAACAAACAACTCGCTCGTATAAAAAAAGGCGTTCGAGATGGTACAGCCGATATTTCCAACATGACATCCAAAACGCTAAGCCGAATGGCCCATGGAATACATTCAATGCGATTTGACGCATTTTGGCTCTACTTGACTTCTTATGGACGTCGATTAAAACTGACAATCTAAAAGTGCTTATGACGAGAACGGTTCAAAAAAGGTAATCGCAATAATTTATAAGTAGGTATTACACGGTGATATTAAAACCGTAAGCAAAAATTTTTAACGTAAATTTTAATTTTAATAGATTTCTGTGCAACTGTTGCGGACACCTATTACCAGAAAATTGGACATAAACTGTATTTTTAAACATTAAATGATATGTAACGTGCCAGCATTCCTCAATAAATAAATAAAAATGCATTCTGCCCATAATCTAGAAACATATTTAAAAAAAGGACGGTGACAATAATATTGTTTCATTTTTTTTTCATTTAGTATCTTTAATAAATCGTGACGCTCATAAATAGTTATTCATTAAAATAAGCAACCGCGATTAGTTTTTTCACTCGTTTACGCATATCGAAAAAATCTTGCATTTTTGCACTTGCATTACAATACATTTATGAAAATATTATTAAAAAAGTATGTTCGAAAAAATATAAGAAATTTCACAAATATTGGTAGACATCGAAATCTTTCGCCATCAAATTTCAACTTTACGATACTACCGACCACTTCAAATTAAGATTCACAGTGGAAATCACGTACATTTACATAAATGTTAACCTAGGTCATTGTAGTGATTGTAGTGTGTGGAAGTTATTATTATTATTACTTTCAAAATCACTCAATATTATAATTAATCATAATGAAAATATAAATGCTTTCAAAGATTGCGAATCGTTTTTAAATCAACCCTGTAGTAAACTCGTTAGCGAAAAGTTACTAGACTATAGAGATCTGTCTAGCTACATCACTATGATAATGCAGCCTATATACGTATGTGAACGCCTAAGACACTCAGGTTTCCTCACGATGTTTCCATTTACAATTGGCGAGTGTTATTGCTACCACATATGCACAAATTTACATCAAAGTACCTACTAAGAAAACAAAGTCGTCGGCACATGACGGGATAAGAACCCACGACCTCTCAAAAGCCTTTCACCGACCGCGCTCCCACCGCTTCTACAATACTGACATAAAAATAATTGATTGGAAATACTCTGAGTTTTAGATTAGATTAGACTGGAACTTTTTATTGTACATACCAGAAAATAAAATACGTTTAAAAGCTTACATATCTAAGTTTTGCCGTATACAAATGGCGGTCTTATCGCTAAAAGCGATCTCTTCCAGACAACCGTAGGATGGATAGAACTGAAAGATTAAGAGAGTAGGTAGGTAGGTGTACATGTACATTGGAAGAATATGTACATAAAAACTAACTGACTTACAACTAATATTCATACATATCTAATAAAATACTAACCATAAAATACAAATATATACCATACAAACATACATATAATTATAATATACTATAATTATAATAAAAATAAAAAATAATAAAAAATAAAAAGAACTTTATTCAAAAGTAACAAACTTGCTTCTTAACATAAGAGTAATTTAATTTAGTACACTTTTGAAATGGTCGGAGCCTCAGCATTAATGCTGTTTTTTAGTCTCCGCCGCGATTTTCTACACTTATTCTTTATAAATAAAAAACAGTGAGGCATAATATTAAGCATTAAATAATTAGCAATAATTTGGAATCAGTATTAAAGTATAAAATAAAATAAACGGAAGAGACCAACCGGTACTACAAGTAAGCAGTTTTTTTTTATGTTTCCGTACCCAAAGGATAAGGGACCCCACCACTAAGTCTCCACTGTCTGTCCGTCTGTTCTGTGGTCCGTCTTGCCTGTCCGTCACCAGGCTGCATCTCATGAACCATAATAGCTAGACATTAATACATTCATTTTACATTATAAACAATCAACAGACAAAACTTACTATGGTTAGGTTAGTTTTGAAGTGTAGGTATGCAGATAGGACAATCTTTTAAACAAATTCTGAGCTAATCAAATTTTAAATTATACATAGGTGCTTCAAAAAGAATACACAATGTAATTTAAATGGGTCCGTAGATCTTTTACTGCCTTTGTTCAGAAAGAAGTTTTCGAGTTCAGGAGAAAGTTTTGCTTTAAATATATTTTTGCGGTAACCACTGAGCGTGGAACCGCAGCGTGCCCGTTTTGAAAATAAAGCGGTTTTTACTTTGCTACCAAGGCACCTTAAGAACAACAACATTTCACTGTAAGGAAGAAAATTAAAAGTTCTCACTCAAAACCGAGCTTGTTTCTGCTGGATTGCGGGGAAAGTTAAGGCCATTAAAAATTGTACTAGCAATACGTAGCATACCTACTGTATTTTATAGACGTTTTTGTTTAAAGCAAGTATGCTCGGGGAATATTAAAGAACATCTCATCCTGTTGCATAAAACTGGAGACGCGTCGAAAAAAAATTTTCCTTCTGCTCCCAACCACTTCGTATTTGCGCTCGGAACGCGCCTGATCTACCGTTTTTGGGTTCCACGTTCCGTGTCCGAAGGTTGCCAACGGGACCCTTAACCCTATTAATCGTTTTCTACGTTTTTTTTTTTCCTAGCTTAAAAACGGTAAAATATACAAGTGTCATACTTAGTGTGATTGTAGTGCAGGCACTTTTGTATAAGAATAAACGTTGAAAAACGGCCAAGTGTGAGCTAAAGTTTCCAAACTAAATGAATTAATAGTACATTATGGTACAAGTGCGTAATGTTGGTGATTACCGCTGAGGCGCCATTGAGACCCGAGCCGATAAGTGAGGGTCTTAAGAGACCCGAGAACGGTAATCATCAATACACACACTTGTGCATAATACACTATCATGCGACGTTTTTCAACACACTTGTGAAGAAAATAATACAAAAAATAACTATAATTTCAACAGTGAAAACCAGTTGTGAAAAACTTTTTGCAATGGCGGGAAAAATTAGTCAGTTAATCAGCTCGGATAGCGCGCATTTAACAATGGCGATTGGCCATAGACTAAAAGAATGAGGTTTCTTTTTTTTGGCTTTTCGCGGATAGCGTTTTAACCACGTACAAAATGGGGAATTCAAAGTTTTCTTTATTACAGAGAAAACAAAAGTTATGTTTGAGTAAAAGTTTTTTTTATTAAAACGTACAAGTTGAAATTATATAATATTTAAATACGAAGTTTCATGAAATGAGTAAAGGAATATTAATTTATTTGTAGGTACTATTGAATACGATCTTTTTTGTATCGAAACTTTTTTAAGAACAAAGCGACTCAACCAATAAAAAAAACCCATATAACTTACTTGTGAATAAAAGTCACAGTTTGATTACAGGTGTCACTATGCGGTGAAATTAGAACCATTTGATGAGCATGTGTGTTGAAATAGTTATTTACACAACTAGGGCCGTAAAATAAAGAAAGGCCGATATCGCAGAAGTTAAAGGCCCGAGCCGCAGGCGAGGGTCATACATATGCGATAGAGGGCTTTCTATTTTACAGTCCGTGTTGTGTACACAATTTTATGTCGTCACTTGGCCTAAAAGTGGGTTTTCCCGTACACATAGCGTGCGGAAAACCCCGCTTTTTGGCCAGGTGTGGCGTAAAATACATTAATATTAAATTACATATACTCTGAAGGACCTGGTTTCGATTTTACCCACTAGGCTAACACATTTTTGCAAAATGAATAAAACGAATATGAAATTGAAATAGTTTATTTTATCAGTATCACATTACATAAAAAATATAAAAACATTAAAAAGTGGTGGTAACCTAGTGGGTAGAACATCGGACTCGGAAGCGGGAGACCCAGGTTCGATTCCCAGTGCGGGCATGTACCTATGACTTTGTTTTCTAAGCTATGTACATTTGTGAAGTTATAGTTGCAATACCACTCGCTAACGGTGAAGGAAAACATCTTGAGGAAATCTGGGTGTCTGAGCTATTCACATACCTGAGCGCTTGAAATCACCAATCCGCGGTGGGCACGCGTGGTGATTAAGCCGATACTCTCTCTCTCTGAGAGAAGGCCTGTGCCCTACAGTGGGACTTACATAGGCTGCTTATGCACACCAACGCCACCAAAATAGGAGTTGAAGTAGTCGCCGTGACCGAAATCGGTCGGGACCGTCGTCTCACTACGGAACGCTCGGCGCGTGAGTTCGTCTCGCGCTTAGCCGGTTTTTCTTTATTCCTCGATGTATTAGGAAAATGTTATGTGGACTTATAAATCGATGGTCGAATTGGCCGCGGGCCAGACCTCGCTTACCAATACAGAACATTACAAAAATCTGTTGTAGCACCATTTGGCAACCCCATCGGGCAAGAGAGAGGCACGTACACACTTTATTTAAAAAAAGGAAGGTTTACAACCTTAAATATATTGGACATGGAAGAGCGGCGTAAGGAAAGAACAGGAAATAAGCTCAAGTGAAATTTGTTAAGTGCGAGTGTCTGAGACTCCGTTTTGTACGCAACACGCTAGCACTACCTCGACTATGATGTGGTATTGTCTTCTTTGAAATAAGTAAGAATATCATAGGATGAGAATATTCTCTATTGCAACCAAGGAAAATAAAATATAGAATACAGATGCAGTACGAGTTCGTGGGTTGGATCCCCACTGAGAGCCGCCGTGCGTTTGTACAAATGGGCACAGTAAAGGTTTTTTCAAGTGACAAGTGATGGTATTGTGTGGAAGTTATTATTTATTTAAAAATTAAAGTAATAATAAAGATAAAAGAATTTTTCATTTCAACCGGACAGTCTTGAGATGGATCGGCTGCTGAAGGAGAAACAGACGGGTAGTTGATGCATACACAAATAAAACATATACTCGAAAAAAAAATGTTTTTAATACACGATTTCCTTCCGTGGATGTCGTAGAAATCCATGCGGCGCCGGATTAAGAATAGAGTCACTCCATTTCCTTCCCTGAATGTCGTAGAAGGCGACTAAGAAAATCAATTACCAGGAGACGGGCAGCAGCGTCTTCCTCAGATTCCAACCGCATACTGCGATCGCCAACCCGCTTGCCAAGCGTGTCGTTTATGGCAAAACCCCTCATGGTTATGAAAACCACGAAGGAGGCCTATATCCTACAGTGGGCGTCAAATGGCTGATGATGATGATGATGACACGTTAAATATGGTTTCCAGGGTATTACCAATCTTCAAGAATTTAATAAAGTAAGAATGTACCTTTCCATATTATTATTAAATTACCTTTATATTCAGTACATATTTATGGTGATTGGGTGTTGATGAACGATCACTTAACCAACTAGGCACATAAATCAATTATATCGCTTTCATGGTTAACATAAATCAATAACATCACTTTCATGTTAACATAACATAACATAACATAAACTCACGCCTGTATCCCAGAGGGGTAGTGTGACTCCTGCCCCTGGATATTAAAAGGTATGAACCCCCGTTAGTAAAGAGAAAAGGTACTATGATGCAAAACACTCTAATGGCCAACTGTGATCGTCTAGTCTAGTGAGGACCCTTCATTGTGAACGTATTAATAACCCAAGAACTTTTAGGATATGAGATTGAGTAATGAGTGCATGTAAGAGATCCGTTAAAATAATAAAAGTGGAACTAAGAACATTCAGTTCAAACCAAATGTTTTACTAGAAAAGGTAAATTTTGGGAAGATTCGAAGAAACTAAAATAGCAATAAAGCAACATTAAATAAGCAGAAGCGAGACAAGATTGGGAAAAAGAAGAGAATTTAAATAAAGAAGTTAAGTTTAGAAGACAATAAATTAAAGGTTAAATAAAATAAATTCCATCTAAATAAGATAAGATTATGGTAGCAAAATATTTGAAATAAATAACTACTTGTCATACTACTACACATGTGAGTGTTTTAGTATAACGTCCCCTACCAAAGGCCGGTTAAGGCAGACATTATTAGCCAGCTAAGTAGATAATATTGGATAAGAAGAAGAGAGTGCAATACTCAATTATCTACTAGCCGATAGTGCTAATTATATCTACCGTGGATGGGGATTGGCCGCCACTACGTTATACCGTTAATATATACTTATAAATAATAAAACTATGACTGACTAGAAATAAGAATACAATGATTCATTATTCCAAGTCTATGCCTTAAGAAAACATACATGACTAACGCAAGAATTGGCAAAGAGACGTTCAGCAGTACAATGCATTGGCAGACGAGAGTGTGAGAGAGGTAATAACCAAATGCACAAAGTACGTTGGAATAAGACTTCATCGAAGCTTGCCAACACTGAAACAGTCCGGCCAAACCCACGCCACCATGAAGTGTCACCCAAAGACATAAGTCATACAAATAAATATAATAGAAGCAATAAAAGCTTTGAGTAGGCATAGATATATTAAGACTCAAGTCACTTCACACAATTAACGCAAGAAACGGCAAAGGGATGTTCAGCAGTACAATGCATTGGCAGACGAGTGTGAGAGAGGTAATAACCAAAATGCACAAAGTACGTTGGAATAAGACTTCATCGAAGCTTACCAACACTGAAACAATCCAGCCGCGCTCACGCAACTATGAGACGCCACTCAAGGACAAGTCAAGCATAATAAAAGCTTTAAGCAGGTATAAAGATCTTAAGACTCAAGACGCTTCACACAATTAACGCAAGAAACGGCAAAGGGATGTTCAGCAGTACAATGCATTGGCTGACGAGAGTGTGTGAGAGGTAATAAGCAAATGCACTAGGACGTTGGAATAAGACTTCATCGAAAGCTTACCAACACTGAAACAATCCAGCCGCGCTTACGCAACTATGAGATTAAGCAGAGTATTAAGCCAATATACTTGAAATGAGTATACTACTACAAAGCCTATAGTGGCTCTTAACTACTCCCTAACGTCCCATAACGTCTTTCAATTCCTAACAATAATTCGTGTTTTGGCCACCCTATATATTATTCACCCTATATTGCGTCTAAAATGCAATAATACTAAAGAAACTGCGGTCGGCAGGAAAAGTATATACGCACCTACATAAATTGTCCCTACCTCTTTGCAATAGTGGAATGTCCCGTCCGAAGATCAAAAGAAAGGTACCTATGAAGCTAATACTTTCGTTAAGCTTTACCTATTCCTTAGTTTGAAATGATCACCGTGTGAATGAAGCGCACCAACATTTACGCCTAGTTTTAAGGTAAGGACCAGAGACATAGATAAGCAGTAAGCTTAGCAGCTACTAATTCAAGACTCGCACAATTAAATAACGAACACAATCTTTTAGTCAAACAGAGTTTTGCAGGTTTACATTAGCGCCCCCGTCGAGCCTTGGTTATTTCACAAGGGCTAGAAACACTGATTATCTAGAACTTACCTTTGCCGCCGTGAGTTTACCTTTGCACAAATTTATTTCCGCATAAACGTAGTACTGTGGAGGCAAAGGATTAGTGAACTTTTATTTCGCGAAAGCTACCCTAATTACTAAGGCTGAAAACCCTATTTTACGCGGAAAACTTCTAGCTAAGTAAACTAACTGTTTAGGAATCGAAGACCGTTTCTAACATTACACTTTCACTTTCAAATCTCATTCCCTAGCTAAGAAAGTAATTCAGAACCTGAAACTTCACACCAGATCTGATAGTCTGGGACGCAGTGCCCACAGGTGATGTTAGGTTACAAATCCGAATCCACTCTCCTACTTTCGAATTTAAATGCAAACGAAACTCCCTAATAGTAATAAATTCGCAAAATATCGAATTTGCCTAAGAGCGCAACAGACGTATTTACTTCTCAATTTTCTGTTCCAAAACAAGCCTCGAATAGTTCCCGAACCCCGCTTTTATACCCTCGCGGCCCCCTTCTAATATGGTGCCACTTCACCCTCTCGCTAAACCAATAACAAAATACCGCCATCTGAAGAATTTTGTTCCTTATTGCTATTAGTTTAAGGACTTCAACATAAGTAATTTATTTTTATTTGCCTAACTCATAAATTACGTTCTTTGTCATAGTGTTTCTTTGATATTCACCGCCTTAGCATGCCGCGGCTTTTTTCAAAAGAAATTTGCATTCTCGCTAAATCAATAACGAAATACCGCCATCTGAAGAATTCTATTCCTTATTGCTATTAGTTTAAGGACTTTAACATAAGTAATTTATTTTTGTTCGTCAACTCATAAATTACGTTCTTTGTCCTAGTGTTTCTTTGATATCACCGCCTTAGCATGCCGCGGCTTTTTTCAAAAGAAATTTGCATTCTCGCTAAATCAATAACGAAATACCGCCATCTGAAGAATTCTATTCCTTATTGCTATTAGTTTAAGGACTTTAACATAAGTAATTTATTTTTATTTGCCTAACTCATAAATTACGTTCTTTGTCATAATATCCCTTTAAATTTACTACCTTAACACGCCGCGGCTTATTACAAAAGAAACAAAGGAAGCCGACACGGCCCACACACGCGAGTGAATTTTGAGGAAACGACAGTGATCCGTCAAGATCGCAACAACTGGCAGTCCCCGATCTCCGTCCACCCCTCCGGGACACAGGCGTGAGTCTATGTTGTTTTGTTAAAGTTTTATATGATTTAAGTTCCCTATTTATTTAGTACTTGGATGACCGAGCTTTTCGGATGCAATTTTTTTTTGTTTTGTTTTAGAGAATGAATTAAGAAAGTGTCATCTATGAACAAAGTGGTGAACTGCCATGTATTGTAATAGGTTTAGTAACAGTTTTCTTCAATCCGAAATTTATTAGTTGTGCTATTTCGCAAGAGAGATGTCACTGTAATTAATCTCAATTATCATGAACCATCCCTAAAACAAGTTGCATAATTTAATCTACAAAAGACAACGCAATATTTCACAAGAACTGTTTAAATGTTTACAAATGCTACAAAACAAAAGCTTTTCGGATGCACTTTTCTTTTTGTTTTTGTTTTAGAGAATGAATTCAGTTCAGACCCACGCGTTTAGACCGGTAGCGTCACCTCTGAACAAAGCGATGAACTGTCATGTATTGTAACAGGTTTTAGGTGAAAACTTTCTTCAATCCATAATTTATTAGTTGTGCCATCTCGCAAAATAGATGCCGTTGTAATTAATCTCAATTATCGTAAAAATTTAATCTAGAAAAGACAACGCAATATTTCACAAGAACTGCTTAAATGTTTACAAATGATACAAACAAAATATAACTAGCTTTATTTTATGTTGGGGAACCAAATACGTTTTAGCGCTTTATCCGATTCTATAATAAGCTCTTTAAATGTTTTACAATCCCTATATAAGAATACGATTATCAATTCTCGGTTTCTTTTAGCTTCTATCCTCAGTCTTCTCGTGCAGAACACAATTCAACATGATATTAACGATCGTGAGCACTTGTACGGAGCTTGGTCCGTCACAATCAACCCCCAAAATTTGGATAAGACCTGTCGTTATCAAATTTTCAATAAAACATGTGATCACGAGAGTGGTCTTGCTACATAAGTTATTAATTACTTGTTTCACTATTTTCCAGAAATGACGAAATGAGTGAGTTGTGTTTTTCAACCAGACTCTTCGGATAATTGTCTATGTGAAATTTCAATCGACACCGTTTTATTCGGATCGCTTAGCAGCTTTTAACACAGCCTATCATTGAAGACCTTGATAAAGGGATCCTGGTTGTGAGGCAGGACAGCCCGAAGGCACCGACTGCTAAGTACCAGATACACTCGCTTAAACTCCAAAGGGGAGGCCTCCCCAAGAGCAAACGTGCACCGGTAGTAGAACCGACCCTTACAATAGCCTCAAATAACAATCAGCTGCGAAATCACTACGGGAAGCTATCAAACAAACGATATTAATCAATGAAAATCCCCAATCGACAACATCTTCGCTTCTGGAGCCTGCTCAGTTGCCGAAACTAGTTCTTAGCTTCTTGTGGAGTCCGGGATACAAATACAGTTTAAATTAATTTAAAATGAAAATCAAAAGAAGTATTTGTATCCGCTTGAGGTGTGTGCTGTATTCGGAAACTAAATAAAACAAGTTATCTGCGTAAAACCGATTCACCGAACTCTAGAACTTCCATTCAAGCCCCTTTTCATTCTCTTTCTAAATACTTCAACCAATTCCTTCTCCATTCATTGAATCATTTCCAAGCTTACTCTTACTTGCTTACAAACTGATATATGAAGCCTGAGAATTTGGCGAATGAACTCTTCGCAGATATGATTTTGATTACCGCGATATAAAATAACTACTAATTTTATTATAAATTTGACAACCCCATCCAATATGAGGAATAAAATAATTTTAACCAGAGCCCGCGATCGCAAATATAACCTAGTGATAGACATTATGAGACGCAAGTAAAATTTTTAAAATTAAATTAGTTTTACCTTACACAGTACCACACGAATTACCTTGATTACCGTACACAATACCTCAATTTCAATTACCAGATTACCTTTCAAAACCGTTTCAATTACCTGGTTTAAGAAGTACAGTCAACGACGAAAATTAAATAATCAAGTGTAAATCCCGATTAGATTAACTCGCGTCCGTATTTTATTAAAAATAGTATTTGGGTAAGACGTAAATTATGGTAAGGTACATTTAAATCCGAAGTTTGGTTTTAAACTATTCGATTATCTACTTTTATCGTTTACTGTACGCGGATTATTAAAATAAAACAAAATGTGTTGTTTTTTTCTCTATTATTTATAGTTTATTATGGGTACGCGGATTACTAAAATAAAATATTATTATTATTATCTTTTTTCTTTTTAATTAATAATTTAGTTTATTATGTCTATCACGAGATTTACGAATCGATGTGAATAAAATATACAAAATTTATTTGACATATCGATATTTTAGCAAATTAAAATTAATCTCGAGTCTAATGGAATAATTTATAATTCATGACTTTACTTGCGCCACCACTATACAAACTACCGAATTACGCAATACTAAATTCCTAGCAAAACTGTAATAATAGCAACCCCCCGTCGAGAAAACTTTTGTTAATTATGTTGCCTTTTCTTTTACAACCCCACAACCCCCCAAATAAAATACAAGTTTCCGCGTAATGGAATGCTAAACCGAATGTAAAGATATCAACCCCCAGCATGAAAATATTTAAAATGAAATACCTAAATCAATAAATTAAAATAAGAAAGACCTTTCACAATAATAACTATTAATTAATAAGCAAAACAAGTATTAAAGTATTTAAGAATTTAAAATCACGTAAGAAAATTTATATTTTGACAACCCCCCACAAAGCAGACCTTTGACTAATTAATGTAACCTGATGACATTCGATTTTTTTTTTATTCCCTAATTATCTTCTTAATTAACTATACTGGAATTATTATTGGCCTTAGTTTACCTACGAAGGCAACTTCTGACGTAAAATATAATTTGATACAACCCCCTGAATAAAAACCTGTTAACCGTACCTACTTAAAAACGATCGAAAAGTATAACCTCTACAGACTATTATTAAAATCCGACACGAAAGCATTGAATCAACTAAAGATTTATTGTAAAGTAACGTAATTTGAATAGAAATTACCAAGAGGTTATGGAACGTTAGTAAAAATAACGTGATTACACGTTAACAATTAGATAAATAGATCCATACACGAATTAAATATTTATTTTTACCCGTGCATACATCCATAAATATATGCGAAAGCAAAATTAACGGATCTCAATCATACCCTCATTGTCAATCTCAAACCTTTCCATTTCACGAACATCAAATTGTGGCATAAAGCCAACGATAATAATTAAAAATAAGAATATTCTGCATCATAAAACATACAAACAAACTACTCAAACTCGTATTAAAATATCATGGTCACGGCACACCATATTGTGACTCCTGCCCCTGGATATTAAAAGGTATGAACCCCCGTTAGTAAAGAGAAAAGGTACTATGATGCAAAACACTCTAATGGCCAACTGTGATCGTCTAGTCTAGTGAGGACCCTTCATTGTGAACGTATTAATAACCCAAGAACTTTTAGGATATGAGATTGAGTAATGAGTGCATGTAAGAGATCCGTTAAAATAATAAAAGTGGAACTAAGAACATTCAGTTCAAACCAAATGTTTTACTAGAAAAGGTAAATTTTGGGAAGATTCGAAGAAACTAAAATAGCAATAAAGCAACATTAAATAAGCAGAAGCGAGACAAGATTGGGAAAAAGAAGAGAATTTAAATAAAGAAGTTAAGTTTAGAAGACAATAAATTAAAGGTTAAATAAAATAAATTCCATCTAAATAAGATAAGATTATGGTAGCAAAATATTTGAAATAAATAACTACTTGTCATACTACTACACATGTGAGTGTTTTAGTATAACGTCCCCTACCAAAGGCCGGTTAAGGCAGACATTATTAGCCAGCTAAGTAGATAATATTGGATAAGAAGAAGAGAGTGCAATACTCAATTATCTACTAGCCGATAGTGCTAATTATATCTACCGTGGATGGGGATTGGCCGCCACTACGTTATACCGTTAATATATACTTATAAATAATAAAACTATGACTGACTAGAAATAAGAATACAATGATTCATTATTCCAAGTCTATGCCTTAAGAAAACATACATGACTAACGCAAGAATTGGCAAAGAGACGTTCAGCAGTACAATGCATTGGCAGACGAGAGTGTGAGAGAGGTAATAACCAAATGCACAAAGTACGTTGGAATAAGACTTCATCGAAGCTTGCCAACACTGAAACAGTCCGGCCAAACCCACGCCACCATGAAGTGTCACCCAAAGACATAAGTCATACAAATAAATATAATAGAAGCAATAAAAGCTTTGAGTAGGCATAGATATATTAAGACTCAAGTCACTTCACACAATTAACGCAAGAAACGGCAAAGGGATGTTCAGCAGTACAATGCATTGGCAGACGAGTGTGAGAGAGGTAATAACCAAAATGCACAAAGTACGTTGGAATAAGACTTCATCGAAGCTTACCAACACTGAAACAATCCAGCCGCGCTCACGCAACTATGAGACGCCACTCAAGGACAAGTCAAGCATAATAAAAGCTTTAAGCAGGTATAAAGATCTTAAGACTCAAGACGCTTCACACAATTAACGCAAGAAACGGCAAAGGGATGTTCAGCAGTACAATGCATTGGCTGACGAGAGTGTGTGAGAGGTAATAAGCAAATGCACTAGGACGTTGGAATAAGACTTCATCGAAAGCTTACCAACACTGAAACAATCCAGCCGCGCTTACGCAACTATGAGATTAAGCAGAGTATTAAGCCAATATACTTGAAATGAGTATACTACTACAAAGCCTATAGTGGCTCTTAACTACTCCCTAACGTCCCATAACGTCTTTCAATTCCTAACAATAATTCGTGTTTTGGCCACCCTATATATTATTCACCCTATATTGCGTCTAAAATGCAATAATACTAAAGAAACTGCGGTCGGCAGGAAAAGTATATACGCACCTACATAAATTGTCCCTACCTCTTTGCAATAGTGGAATGTCCCGTCCGAAGATCAAAAGAAAGGTACCTATGAAGCTAATACTTTCGTTAAGCTTTACCTATTCCTTAGTTTGAAATGATCACCGTGTGAATGAAGCGCACCAACATTTACGCCTAGTTTTAAGGTAAGGACCAGAGACATAGATAAGCAGTAAGCTTAGCAGCTACTAATTCAAGACTCGCACAATTAAATAACGAACACAATCTTTTAGTCAAACAGAGTTTTGCAGGTTTACATTAGCGCCCCCGTCGAGCCTTGGTTATTTCACAAGGGCTAGAAACACTGATTATCTAGAACTTACCTTTGCCGCCGTGAGTTTACCTTTGCACAAATTTATTTCCGCATAAACGTAGTACTGTGGAGGCAAAGGATTAGTGAACTTTTATTTCGCGAAAGCTACCCTAATTACTAAGGCTGAAAACCCTATTTTACGCGGAAAACTTCTAGCTAAGTAAACTAACTGTTTAGGAATCGAAGACCGTTTCTAACATTACACTTTCACTTTCAAATCTCATTCCCTAGCTAAGAAAGTAATTCAGAACCTGAAACTTCACACCAGATCTGATAGTCTGGGACGCAGTGCCCACAGGTGATGTTAGGTTACAAATCCGAATCCACTCTCCTACTTTCGAATTTAAATGCAAACGAAACTCCCTAATAGTAATAAATTCGCAAAATATCGAATTTGCCTAAGAGCGCAACAGACGTATTTACTTCTCAATTTTCTGTTCCAAAACAAGCCTCGAATAGTTCCCGAACCCCGCTTTTATACCCTCGCGGCCCCCTTCTAATATGGTGCCACTTCACCCTCTCGCTAAACCAATAACAAAATACCGCCATCTGAAGAATTTTGTTCCTTATTGCTATTAGTTTAAGGACTTCAACATAAGTAATTTATTTTTATTTGCCTAACTCATAAATTACGTTCTTTGTCATAGTGTTTCTTTGATATTCACCGCCTTAGCATGCCGCGGCTTTTTTCAAAAGAAATTTGCATTCTCGCTAAATCAATAACGAAATACCGCCATCTGAAGAATTCTATTCCTTATTGCTATTAGTTTAAGGACTTTAACATAAGTAATTTATTTTTGTTCGTCAACTCATAAATTACGTTCTTTGTCCTAGTGTTTCTTTGATATCACCGCCTTAGCATGCCGCGGCTTTTTTCAAAAGAAATTTGCATTCTCGCTAAATCAATAACGAAATACCGCCATCTGAAGAATTCTATTCCTTATTGCTATTAGTTTAAGGACTTTAACATAAGTAATTTATTTTTATTTGCCTAACTCATAAATTACGTTCTTTGTCATAATATCCCTTTAAATTTACTACCTTAACACGCCGCGGCTTATTACAAAAGAAACAAAGGAAGCCGACACGGCCCACACACGCGAGTGAATTTTGAGGAAACGACAGTGATCCGTCAAGATCGCAACAACTGGCAGTCCCCGATCTCCGTCCACCCCTCCGGGACACAGGCGTGAGTCTATGTTGTTTTGTTAAAGTTTTATATGATTTAAGTTCCCTATTTATTTAGTACTTGGATGACCGAGCTTTTCGGATGCAATTTTTTTTTGTTTTGTTTTAGAGAATGAATTAAGAAAGTGTCATCTATGAACAAAGTGGTGAACTGCCATGTATTGTAATAGGTTTAGTAACAGTTTTCTTCAATCCGAAATTTATTAGTTGTGCTATTTCGCAAGAGAGATGTCACTGTAATTAATCTCAATTATCATGAACCATCCCTAAAACAAGTTGCATAATTTAATCTACAAAAGACAACGCAATATTTCACAAGAACTGTTTAAATGTTTACAAATGCTACAAAACAAAAGCTTTTCGGATGCACTTTTCTTTTTGTTTTTGTTTTAGAGAATGAATTCAGTTCAGACCCACGCGTTTAGACCGGTAGCGTCACCTCTGAACAAAGCGATGAACTGTCATGTATTGTAACAGGTTTTAGGTGAAAACTTTCTTCAATCCATAATTTATTAGTTGTGCCATCTCGCAAAATAGATGCCGTTGTAATTAATCTCAATTATCGTAAAAATTTAATATTTCAACGACAACGCAATATTTCACAAGAACTGCTTAAATGTTTACAAATGATACAAACAAAATATAACTAGCTTTATTTTATGTTGGGGAACCAAATACGTTTTAGCGCTTTATCCGATTCTATAATAAGCTCTTTAAATGTTTTACAATCCCTATATAAGAATACGATTATCAATTCTCGGTTTCTTTTAGCTTCTATCCTCAGTCTTCTCGTGCAGAACACAATTCAACATGATATTAACGATCGTGAGCACTTGTACGGAGCTTGGTCCGTCACAGTAGGCAGAGACCAGGGAGTGCCACTTGCTACGATCGTTGACAATACAGACTAAACGTAAACATGACAGCTACTTTCAAGTTCTAAGTTGCCTACACAACACAAAGACTAATTTCACAAAACACATGTCTCAAAAACTTCAGCGCTTAGCTGTCAGAAAGTTTCGACAAGCGCTCAGACAGAAATTGTGATATTTCTCGCCTCACACCTCACCGAGGATACCGTAGAATTTAAATTAAATTAAAGTGACTTTACAGTAGCGAAGGCGTTGCCTGCGAAAAAAAACATTGCGAAGAGACCTGATCGGCTGAGATCATATGTCAATATGATCAAGGATCATACAATATGAGAGCAGTGGTAGCCTAGTGGGAGAACATTGAACTCGGAAGCAAGAGACCCAGGTTCGATTCCCAGTGCGGGCGTCTACATATGACTTTGTTTTCTAAGTTATGTACATTATGAAGTTATAGTAGCAATACCACTCGCTAACCGTGAAGAAAAACATTGTGAGGAAACCTGAGTGTCTGAGCTATTCACATAACTCAGCGCTTGAAATCGCCAATCCGCGGTGGGCACGCATGGTGATTAAGCCCAAACTCTCTCTCTGAGAGAAGGCCTGTGCCCTACTGTGGGACTTATATAGGCTATTATATTATATTATTATTCATTGTATTTTCGCAGGTGTCATATGTTATTATATGAAGTCAGCATAAATCCAACAAAAACTATACAAAAATCGGTCAATTTTGCAAGAAGTTGTCATTGTCATTATGTAAATGGCGTTATTTTTACGAACTTCACTTTCTTTATTTTAGTAACAAGGCTACCAATTTTTCTGTAATCTATTATTTTTTAAGCTTTTATTGTAATTTCTTATGTGCAATAAAGAATATTCTATCTATCATCTTCCTTCGAAAAGTTGTGTATAAATCCGTTGCAGATGATGCAGTGTACGTTGAGTACTAAATTGCCTGTCTGAGGCCCGAAGCTAATGGTGCGTCAGAAAATTGCATAACTTATAGCAATTTTCCCCTACTTTACCCCTACTGGGTAACGCGTCATTTGCCTGGGCCCGTCTCGCCACCACCGTTCCTATTTTGAATTACGAAATTGGCCAGTCATAGCGTTTTTTTCTTCCTGTTAAAGTAATTAGGAGACTATGTACATCACCTTTATACATCACCTTTTGCTGAAAAAATAGAAAGTTTTTCAGCAATAGGTGTACAGATAGTCTTAAAAGCGACGATAACTGCCTCGTTGGTCTGGCGGTCATGCTTGATCACCAAAACAGACGTCGTTCGTACAGATGGGCACAGGCTGTGTGTTTTTCCATATTTGTGATGTGCCTGCCTGGATACCATAGCACGGGGCTTATTAGTTTGGGACCAGGACACCTGATTGCGTTGTGTTGAATTTATTATTATTTGATTCGGAGTTTGGATTTGGAGATTTTTTGTCAATTTTTTCTCCCAATGATCCAGATTTTGGAACGGACCCCTAGTTTTACAAGTAACGTTCAATAAGTCACAGTTTCTGTGTGACTTTGAAAAAAAATTTTTAATTGATTTTTTTTTAATTCTTACAAGAGTTTTAACTATTAGGGACGTGTGAGCCTTCCTTATTATTAAAACTTTACAAAAAGATAAGAACGTAACAAACAGCATGTTATTGAATCGGAAAACCGTTTCTTTAGTACTTATCGATAAATAAAACCACTTTTAGCAAAGTACAGAGAATAGTTTAAAATGTTTGTAGATTATTTTTAGAGAAATGTTTAAAATTCTCAATCCATTTAGTACTTTAATACTTTCATTGCACTTAACCTAATGTACAATACGGCGGACTTAATGACAAGCATTTTCTACCAGTCAACCGCAGGAGGTGGAAGAATCTATTTAGATTTTTGTAGATTTTAATCTTTGACGTACCCGGAGTGGTTTGGGGGTTTAGTTGTTTACTTACTTACTTTTCTTGTCCTTCCTGTGGGCTAGGCCGACTAAGCTGCCTAAGTAGGACGTTACTAAGCTGTAAGGATAGTGTAGGTGCAGGGCAAGCCTAGTCCATCTAAAAATCTGTCCCAGGCACTGCAGCGTCCGAGTGGCCTCTTCATCCATCTAGTGTGAGTAAAGGTGCCAGTGGACGCTGTATAAAACATCTCATTACGTAGATGCAAAGGCCAAAGTTTTTTTTTTACTTAGTTTATACTGTATTGCACACATAAAACACAAAGTGTACATGGCGAGCTTTTCTCAGAAGAAATCTCTTCCAGGCAACCCTTGATGTAGTGATACCAACATTATTAATGAGGGGGGAGTGTACATTGTACAATAATAAGTAATAAAATGGAAAAGATTACGAGCCATACGCGCGGGGGTGCAGCGCTTTCGTAAAAATGGTAGCAAAACATATGCTATGCTGCAGTGTGTTTGCGTTGTTTCTCAAAAATGTCACAAAATGCGCTTATAAATGCGTACAAAAGTCGTTGTGGGTCTTGCAAAAGGCTTTCAGTTCTGCCACAATAATATTATTATTTTTTAATGAATTAACACAGTATGTACTAATTTGTGCTAAAGATGTAGCCCTCCAATTTACAGGGTGGTGCAATAAGGTTGAGGTTGACGTGGGTATTGGGTAATCGCTTGTAGCCCCGGCTGCCTGAGTGATCTTAAACGATCACGAAGGTTAAGCAACACAGGGCGCGTTCAGTGCGTGGATGGGTCGCCGTCTATGCCTAACGCTAGTGGCATTTTTCCGAGCGGTTCCGTGCTTCGCAAGGCACGTTAAGCTGTTGGTGCCGGCTGCCGTCGATAGATGGCAGTCGTTAAGCCAAGTCAGAGGCCTTAGGGCGGCTTGACAACTTCTGACAGTAGACTAGCCACTAGTCTACAAGCCTCCACCAATCCGGACTTGGCCCCCGTAGTGTGGCCTATACCTTCCTCAGGAAGAGACCCGTGCCCCTCGGTGGGGACATAATGGGTTGATGATGAGGTGGGTATTTGATTTATCAATTCAAACAAGTTTTATAATATAACCGACTCTGAAATCGCGACAAAAATATTTTCTTCTATTTCGAAACAGCCTCGCCAATCTAATGTTTATCCTGAAGGCCCTACTTCATTACCTATTTTTTTATTTATTTAAAGGGGCATTCTTTCCTGCAAGGAAGGGAGGAAAACAGCAAATAAACGTCCCTAATACCTCCCCAAAGCGTAGGTAAAAGGAAGGTAATGCCTCTCTAATCTATCCCGTAGCCATTACCGTCGCCTTTGCACCGATCGCGTCACTCGCCTCGCACGTAATGAAATTCGAAAACGATGTCGTAAACTCGGGAAACAATTTTCGTTTTTTTTTACGGGGCGAAAAGACGTCAGGTGTCCGGGCCCTGAATAATTAAGCCGGTCGCTGTCTTTCTCGTGCTTTGGCTACACCTACGGTGTACCAGGATTTTTTGTCGCCAAATATGGACTCTTATTGTATGGCGCGGTACTTACGGGGCTTCAATATCGGCGCTGTGCGCTTGATTGCCAAAAATCTGATCATGAAAGTGCTACGAACATAGTCCAATTCATCTTTATTCCGGAATTACCTACTTACCTGATTTTTTGTTGGACCAACCATGTCCGTCCACACAAGTGAGTAATTCCGGAGTTAAGTTAATAATGCTTACGAAAGTTTTAATTCGACTACTCCTACTACAATATTATTATTATTTATTTATTTATATTTACATTTGGAGATCTTACAGCTTACATTAGTAAAATACAGTAAGTAAAATAAAGACACAAAAAATTAAAATAAACAAACTTTCATTGCTTTAAATGCAACTTTTCAAATTTTGAAAAACCATTTTTTTTAGATTTCATCGAAAAATGTTGTTTTAACTCATGGTATATTTCAATAATAATAACATAACATAACATAACATAACATAACATAACATAACATAACATAACATAACATAACATAACATAACATAACATAACATAACATAACATAACATAACATAACATAACATAACATAACATAACATAACATAACATAACATAACATAACATAACATAACATAACATAACATAACATAACATAACATAACATAACATAACATAACATAACATAACATAACATAACATAACATAACATAACATAACATAACATAACATAACATAACATAACATAACATAACATAACATAACATAACATAACATAACATAACATAACATAACATAACATAACATAACATAACATAACATAACATAACATAACATAACATAACATAACATAACATAACATAACATAACATAACATAACATAACATAACATAACATAACATAACATAACATAACATAACATAACATAACATAACATAACATAACATAACATAACATAACATAACATAACATAACATAACATAACATAACATAACATAACATAACATAACATAACATAACATAACATAACATAACATAACATAACATAACATAACATAACATAACATAACATAACATAACATAACATAACATAACATAACATAACATAACATAACATAACATAACATAACATAACATAACATAACATAACATAACATAACATAACATAACATAACATAACATAACATAACATAACATAACATAACATAACATAACATAACATAACATAACATAACATAACATAACATAACATAACATAACATAACATAACATAACATAACATAACATAACATAACATAACATAACATAACATAACATAACATAACATAACATAACATAACATAACATAACATAACATAACATAACATAACATAACATAACATAACATAACATAACATAACATAACATAACATAACATAACATAACATAACATAACATAACATAACATAACATAACATAACATAACATAACATAACATAACATAACATAACATAACATAACATAACATAACATAACATAACATAACATAACATAACATAACATAACATAACATAACATAACATAACATAACATAACATAACATAACATAACATAACATAACATAACATAACATAACATAACATAACATAACATAACATAACATAACATAACATAACATAACATAACATAACATAACATAACATAACATAACATAACATAACATAACATAACATAACATAACATAACATAACATAACATAACATAACATAACATAACATAACATAACATAACATAACATAACATAACATAACATAACATAACATAACATAACATAACATAACATAACATAACATAACATAACATAACATAACATAACATAACATAACATAACATAACATAACATAACATAACATAACATAACATAACATAACATAACATAACATAACATAACATAACATAACATAACATAACATAACATAACATAACATAACATAACATAACATAACATAACATAACATAACATAACATAACATAACATAACATAACATAACATAACATAACATAACATAACATAACATAACATAACATAACATAACATAACATAACATAACATAACATAACATAACATAACATAACATAACATAACATAACATAACATAACATAACATAACATAACATAACATAACATAACATAACATAACATAACATAACATAACATAACATAACATAACATAACATAACATAACATAACATAACATAACATAACATAACATAACATAACATAACATAACATAACATAACATAACATAACATAACATAACATAACATAACATAACATAACATAACATAACATAACATAACATAACATAACATAACATAACATAACATAACATAACATAACATAACATAACATAACATAACATAACATAACATAACATAACATAACATAACATAACATAACATAACATAACATAACATAACATAACATAACATAACATAACATAACATAACATAACATAACATAACATAACATAACATAACATAACATAACATAACATAACATAACATAACATAACATAACATAACATAACATAACATAACATAACATAACATAACATAACATAACATAACATAACATAACATAACATAACATAACATAACATAACATAACATAACATAACATAACATAACATAACATAACATAACATAACATAACATAACATAACATAACATAACATAACATAACATAACATAACATAACATAACATAACATAACATAACATAACATAACATAACATAACATAACATAACATAACATAACATAACATAACATAACATAACATAACATAACATAACATAACATAACATAACATAACATAACATAACATAACATAACATAACATAACATAACATAACATAACATAACATAACATAACATAACATAACATAACATAACATAACATAACATAACATAACATAACATAACATAACATAACATAACATAACATAACATAACATAACATAACATAACATAACATAACATAACATAACATAACATAACATAACATAACATAACATAACATAACATAACATAACATAACATAACATAACATAACATAACATAACATAACATAACATAACATAACATAACATAACATAACATAACATAACATAACATAACATAACATAACATAACATAACATAACATAACATAACATAACATAACATAACATAACATAACATAACATAACATAACATAACATAACATAACATAACATAACATAACATAACATAACATAACATAACATAACATAACATAACATAACATAACATAACATAACATAACATAACATAACATAACATAACATAACATAACATAACATAACATAACATAACATAACATAACATAACATAACATAACATAACATAACATAACATAACATAACATAACATAACATAACATAACATAACATAACATAACATAACATAACATAACATAACATAACATAACATAACATAACATAACATAACATAACATAACATAACATAACATAACATAACATAACATAACATAACATAACATAACATAACATAACATAACATAACATAACATAACATAACATAACATAACATAACATAACATAACATAACATAACATAACATAACATAACATAACATAACATAACATAACATAACATAACATAACATAACATAACATAACATAACATAACATAACATAACATAACATAACATAACATAACATAACATAACATAACATAACATAACATAACATAACATAACATAACATAACATAACATAACATAACATAACATAACATAACATAACATAACATAACATAACATAAATTCACGCCTGTAGCCCAGAGGGGTAGGCAGAGACCAGGGACTGCCACTTGCTACGATCCTGACAGATCACTTTCGCTTCCTCAACATTCATTAGTCGTTGCATGCACGCACGCCGGTTTCGGGTCCTTTTTATCTTGCCCTTTGCTAATACATGCCTTATTTGGTTGAAGTATGTCCGTCTGGTCCATATGTCCGTATTAATAATAATAAATTCCACACAACACAATCACTTGATCTGGTCCCAAACTAGGATACCCTGTGCTGTGGTAACCAAGCAAGGGCATCACAAACATGAAAATGATTTTGATAACGTCCAACTGTAGGGCACAGAACTTCTCTCGGAGAAAGAGTATTGGCTTAATTATAAGTATTGGCGTGGGGACGCGTGCCCACCGCGGATTCGCTATTTCAAGCTCTGAGGTATGTGAACACCTCAGGCAGTCAGGTTTACTCGCGATGTTTTCCTTCACAGTTAGCGAGTGTGCTACCATAACTTCACAAATGTATGTAACTTAGTCATTAGTACACGCCGGGATTTGAACGCTAGGCCTCCCGAATGAGAAGCCGGCGTTCAACCGCTCCTGTACGGCTCTGCTACTACCGATCCTGTGCAGTTCATCGCTAAAGTTCAAATCATAAAAAGATATCTACATAATCCAATTTATAAGAATGAACAAGAGAGACGTAAAAACGAACAGTCCAAACGCCACTCATCTAGCAACAGCATCGGGTAAACTCTGTGAGCACAAATGGACGCTATCTAGAGCAGAATGAAAACAGTTTTTTAAGTAAAGTTGTAGCTTGTTAACAACTTTTGTTTATGTGTGTGTTATAAGGCCGCTATACCACGTGACGTCAATGAAGACTCGTGGACACAGTGGCGCAAAACCACCGGTGCCTTCAGTTGGAAAAAACGCAGGATATTAATTTTTTCAAGCGCGGACTTTCGATACTCGCGCTCCTAACATCGGACGCATTCCAAATTTAAATATTAATAATTTTAAGTATTTCTTATATGTAAAAATCACATTATAGTAAAACTGCACAACCCTTTGACTTTCTTTCATCTCCACGGTAGCCACCCACTATAATTTGTGGCTAGCCATCGACTTGTTGCGAAATATGGATACATTATAAGTAGTTGTAGTTGAAATTATAGAAGTAAAATTTACCAAAAAGACTAGTATACATAAGCAGCCTATATACGTCCCAGTATAGGGCCCAGGCCTTCTCTCAGGGAGAGAGTATGGTCTTAACCAACACGCGTGCCCACCGGGGATTGGCGATGTACCCGCGGATTGGCATGGTACCCAAAAGACTGGTATATAATAGTTCAATAGTACAATACTACAATAGTCCGGCTCACCGGTCTTTATGCATCCAGTTTGAATCTTTGCGAGAAGAACTATAGTAAAAAAGTTAAGGTTGATCACGAGTACCTACCAAAATATACCAAACCATAAACATTTCATCGAAAAAAAGGTATATTCTGGAAATTTCTAAAATGCAGTTAATCAGCTATAAATAAAGCTTAGGCCGCTGGAACAATATTTGCGCTGGCGCTAGTTGGAGATCGGCCCCGGAGTATTAATCCTATGATCTATCGTGGCCAGCACACACAGCGCCGCGCTTATCCCACGTCAGTGCTGCAGCCAGCCTATTCACGGTATTTACAGCGGTTTCACTGCAATTGTGTAGCAATTTACATGAAAACATCACATCTCTCTGTTGCTTACCTAAGCATTTTTGGAATGAGACAAACAAAAGACGAACATTGTTGCGGGATTTCGTAAAAAGAACGCAAAGACCTACGTTTAACTAAATAACGAAAGTAAATATTTTTTGTCTGTTGCTAGCCACCAGCAGCTAACCTTAAAATGGTTTTCTGTACCAGCCAGTATGCAAAAGTCACCTTTATTATCCTTTGTACGTATATTTGCTTACACTACACCCGGTTCTAGTAGCTAACCTTAAAATGGGTTTTCATTACTCATACTCTGAAAGGGGGTCATTGTTCATCCAGGCACCGTGCTGAAAGTGGTACATGCCTGCTCTAAAGCAGAAAAGTATTAAAAAAATTGTTTATATTGAACAACGCAATGGTAGTAACCTATACAGCCATAAAACGATTAATTCTTCATTTATTAGTTTTGTTGACATTTTAATTCTTTTTGATGTTTATAATTAATATAATGTACTTTATGTATTTATTAGTCACTTTCAAGGCGAGATGTGATTTGCGAAATGAATTAAAATATTGTTTAAGACACAGATAAAACCACCAATTCACCAAAACCATCAAAATCTTTCGCGGTCGCGCGCCATCTTGCGAATTGTGATGTACGGCTAGCACAAGTTGGCGCGCGAGCTATCTCGCCGCGAGCTAGACCATCCGTCTGTTTCGGCGTGATTTCCTTAAGTTTTATATTTTTTTTATTTTAACTGGCTTGTGTTTACTTTCCTCGTATTCGTAATGAAAAGTAGAGTGTTTTACTCGGGTGATAGCACCCATTTCTGCCTCGAACTATTGGCGCTCTCATTTCGTTCGAGCGCCAAAACATCTCGTCAGGAATGGGTGCCTTTCAGCCCTCGGTTAACAATCTACTATTCCGTACCAGCCAGTATGCAAAAGACCTTTGTTATCCTTTGTACATAATATTTGCTTACACGACACCCGGTTCTAGTCGGGTACCCACCCAGTGTACCTACTCAGCCTAACATAATAGAGCCGGTGATCCCACTCTTGGATAATCCACATCACCCTTGTATAGTCTGCCGCTACAATAACAACTTGTTTCAAATAATAGAGGGTCAGATAGCCCACCGGATGATTTTATGCAACCGCCCTATTGTCGCGGTGGAGATGTATAGGTATTGGCGTTGTGGGAAAACGGCCTGGTTCCGGTGTTTTGACAACAAATTTATTACTGCGACACTGTATTCTAGGGGGGTTCGTAAGAAACGGTAATTTACTTGTTTTAATGCTGGACACAATGTCCATAAAAAGTTCATGAATATGTACGTTCTGCCGAAAATGTGGCTAGATTTACACTTAAATTTAAGTTCAGTTGGCTGTTCTAGCTTCGATTGAGTAGATAAGTACTTATTTTCCCGAAGCTAGTGCAAAAACGGTTATTTTATTTATTTTTTTTTTTTTTATTTTATTTTATTTTTTTTTTTTTTCGCTCCCTTCGTCTCGTCTCGTCTCGTCTCGTCTCGTCTCGTCTCGTCTCGTCTCGTCTCGTCTCGTCTCGTCTCGTCTCGTCTCTGAGTCGTCGTTTATTTTATTTTATTTTATTTATTAGGCACACAAAACAGATATTAGCCAGTACATCATCAAGATAACATCAATTACTATGTAAAATCTAAACTATTCTCCAAAACATGTGTACACAGCATGATCACAGTTTACGAAATTAAACTTGAACGAGTCACTCAGCTAACACATTATTATTTATAACTAGCTGTGCCCGCGACTCCGTTCGCGTACATTTCGATTTTTACGAAGCATTTGTATGGGGGCCACGTCTTATCATAACTGGAGCTAGAATTTAAATAGCCTATCCTGTGTCCCAGATGTCTATATGTTTTTATACCAAATTTCATCAAATTCGGATAATTGGTTTAAGAGTTATGAAGGAACATACATACATACATACACACATACAGAAAAAAATTCTAAAAATCGTGAAATTAGTTTCAGTATCATATATTGAGCCTATAAACACAATATCTCTGAAAACAAACTAACTTACTTCATGACCGACCCTTACAGATTTATTATTAGTATAGAGTATAGAAGAAGATTTCATCAAATTCGGATAATTGGTTTAAGAGTTATGAAGGAACATACATACATACATACACACATACAGAAAAAAATTCTAAAAATCGTGAAATTAGTTTCAGTATCATATATTGAGCCTATAAACACAATATCTCTGAAAACAAACTAACTTACTCCATGACCGACCCTTACAGATTTATTATTAGTATAGATAGATTATTTCTTTACGAGTGCAAGCACCAATTTATTTTGTAAAACAATGTGAATACAAAATGAACTGGCAAACGTAGAACGCCTACCTGGCAGCAGCTGGATGAGGATGGTCGAGGACGGAAAAAAGTTCCGTGCGAATGGACGAATGACTAATACGAATGACTAATATTTATCGAGTGTTGTGAACGCGAGTATCAAAATTTGTGTGATTATAGTACGGGCTCTACAGTATAATAATAACCGGTCAACTTTGAGTCGGATTTCTGTTAAGGCTACCGAAGTCAATGAAAGAAAACACATATTATTGCTTAACATGTGTTAGTATTGAACCCTCGGTACGCGAGTCCAATTCACTCTAGACAGGTTTTTTATTCAATTATCCAGAAACATGCCCACTGCTTACATAGCAGATTGATTCTTTCCTCATTTCGTTACGTCAATGAGTTTTAAAATTGATTCGATCGTTCCATATTTAAATCCATGTCAGTTTTATTCGTTTTAATTTCCAGCGGCGATGCATTACGTACGGGCTTCCCTTAATTTTTCTTCCTGGCGGGCGGGCGTTCGCTCACGTCATATTTTTTGCTACGAAAAGCAAGAGATTAATGTTGATGACGTCTTTTTTGGTTCTACATCTAAATTTTCGGCTAAAAAGTGTGGCAAAATAAATGCTTTGGGGCTTGTAACGTGGACATTTCGGTAGACAATGTTTTTGTAAATAAAACAGCTACGATTGTCCCTTTTGCTGCCAAATGTTTCAGTGACAAGAGCATAGCCATTTTTATAACAGGTACCAGGTAATGTTTACTAGATTTTTCGAACTAAAACGTTCGTAAGCACTACACATTATTAGCATTATTCCGGATTCACTTACTTGATTTTTTGGCGGAAGAGTCCGGCCAGGCTACCGGAGTTTTTTAGAGTTAAGTAGGGTTTACTACATACAAATGCTATACTCCACGCCAGATATTCTTTCCCTGCGTGTAAGCAAACTATTTATTTCTAACGTGTAATTGAATAATGCAAAATCTGTAGACAATTTCTTAAATTAATTAAACGACTTTCAAGAAGATAATAATCTCAATTTTATTTATTCTTCAAGTACCTACGTATTTAAGTATAAAAAATAAAAAATACGGGCCCTTAAAAGTGTACCAGGCAAGTAGTATAAGTATAAATTGGATCTGGGCTTATATTGGGTCAAATAAACATTCTTCCTTTACGACACATGTAAATGAATAAACGCAAAACCGCTTCTACTGCGTCGATAAATACCTACATACAATTTAAAAATTTTGATACAGCGATACTGTCGAACTACTCCGAAACGGCTTCACCGATTTTTATGAAATTTTTGTGTATATTTGGCAGGTCTGAGAATAGGGTCGTAGGTTAAATTAATAGGGCAAAACAACGTTTGCCGAGTCAACCAGTAAATTTTAAATGTTCTCGATATTAAAGAAACCTATATACAGGCAGGTTTATTCAATTACCAACACGTTGTATATTTTATTGGGCAGTGTATTTGATCGAGATATTAAACTCTCAACTGTTTTTCTTTTTATTTAAATGGGTAAATTTGTTTAGGGGATGCTAGATATTCCAATGAGGAGTTTAACATCACCCGTGTAGCCTATCGAACTTCAGGACCCTTCACCGAGCCGCGCCCGGCCCAAGCCACAGCGTGTAAAGAAAATTCATTATTAAAAGCTACATCGGTAGCAACATGCGTAACCCAACCAAACAGCGCTGGACTTTCAATAAAGAGTGCCCAGAAATTTAATCAGCTTTGTACCTTATAAATAAACAAGTTACCTAGGTATGCTTTGAACATCTCCAGCCAACCGACAAGTGGAAAGTTACAGAAGATTCACTGAACAGACGAATCTTCTGTAACTTTTGGCTTGGCGTCTTTTGTAGATGAAGGTAAAAAAATGTAAGTTCTTTCTTTCTTCAAACTGCCACGCAGTTTAAACATAAACATTTACATACAGGCACATACATTGCTTCTGGCCCCACACTAGGATACCCTGTGTCGTGGGAACCAGAAACAATGACATCACAAACATGTAAACATCCAAGACCTGGGGTTTTTTTTTGTCCCGTTTTTTTTTTTGTCCCCAGCCGGGATTCGAACCCGGGACCTCTCGCACGGTATGCAGATGCACTCCCGCTGCGCCACGAGGTCGTCATGTATATTAACTCTTTATAAATAAATTAAATTGTAATAAATTTCATGTGTTTTATTTCAAACAGACTCAAGCAGGGGTTTCCAAACTGATTATTTCACGGCGCACTCAGAGATTTACGGTCTTATTTATAAAAAGACGATTCCTCTATGACTCTCCTCTGAAACAATTTAAGTAATCTGTGGTTACGTTTTTCACTTTACCATAATCTACATAAACTGCATCTGAGGAGGGTTCTACGGAATCATGTTTTGATATATAAGACCGTTAGTAGGTATTTTGTCATTCATAGAGCGCTCGAGTCGAATTGTGTTTTACTAATTTCACCTTTCGTTTCAAATGATTGAATGAATTAATGATTCTCGAATGATTGATATGAAAGGTGGACTAAACCTTGAAGCCGGCAATATTTTTACGGCGAGGGCGCTTTTTTGAATCCAGAGGGAAGTGAGCGATTCTAGAGTAGAATCCTGACCGTAACGAGGGATTCAAAGTACGTCGCCCGAGCCAAAAATATATTTCGCGGCTGAGTGATACACTCTGCTTTTCATCACCCACTATGAGAAAATAAAAGGCGCCTCTTGCATTTCTCCATTCAATAAAATTACCATAGGCTTTCATATATTTCTCCCGGGCTTCTACAGGTAATAGATTATCCATCACATTTCTTGCGTCAGTTCTAATACTTTCAGGAGTTAATTCTATACTTTTACTGTGACTTGAAGAACTCATTTTTCATAAAAACCATGAATTTCTAACAATCCGTGAAAATTGACGAAAACGCGGGCTGTAGGTTGCGCGTTTTTAATTTGATTTCTTTTTTTTATTATTATTCGCGACTATGGGCCGTCGTACCAGCCAGTCTTTATTCAAACAATATTAGCGTTCGATTTCTTTGGCCCTGAACACTAAGATGTTCCAAATTCAAGAAGGGCGCGGCAAAGATAATTGCCGCGTACCTACGAGTACTTATAAAGAGGATAAAATAGTAGATTGTGTCTCTAGGGAGCAAAATTATATATTTACGGCGAGGGCGGTATATTGAATCCTGAGTGAAGCAAAAGATTCTACAATAGAATCCCGAGCGTAGCGAGGGATTCTAAAGTAGAATCTTGAGCGTAGCGAGGGATTCAAGTGTTTACGCCCAAGACGGAAATAATTTTGCTACCGAGTGACACATACTGCTTTCCACACCTGCTATAAGGAAAATTTAAATCAAACACAATTAAGATATCGAAAGAAGTTTATGATCGATTGCAACAAAATAAAAATCGAATTGGAATTACATTTTGTGAAAATCTGCACACGGATCATGCTGAGGGCAATAAAAAAAAACTAGAATATCAGGGAAGAAAAGTACAATTTTGATCCCTCATTTGAGGGAATCAAGGGATCTTTTCTGAATAGCAGGTGTGAAAAATTCATTACTGCCCGCTAAAAGTTTCTTATAGAAAACACCACCTTTGGGTGCACTTAAAGGCGAACCAAGGCGCCCTTTTCGAATAAATAGGATGAAAAAATATTATTACTTAGTTATAATGCAGCTTAAATACGTCCCACTGTAGGGCACATGCTTTCTCTCAGAGAGAGAGTATGGGCTCACCACGCGTCCCCACCGCGGATGGGTGGTTTCAAGCGCTAAGGTATAATAGGGGTTAAAGTATGAAATTGCCGTTTCATTGCAATAGGTTCTTTGAATTGACATAAAATCTTCATGGTTTGAGGTTTTCGAATGAAACTTTTTTCAAATGGTTTTTATGATGTTCTTTTTTTAAAAAATGTGAAACATTTGAATATCGACTTTCAATTGTTTTTGTTATTCAATTTAGACAAGAAAGATGGATACTGCGAAAATTAACTAACGCGGCAGAAACAGCCCGCAATATCAATGCTGCGTTTGGAGAGGGGTCTACTAATGAACGCACCGTGCGATTTTGGTTTAAACGCTTTCCTGATGGAAATTTCGACTTAAAGAACAAGCCACGAGGAAGACCGCCCACACAGGTGAATAACGATGAATTAAGAGAGATAGTGGAAGCCGACCCTAGTCAAACTACCCAGGAATTAGCGGCATGGTTTAACGTTACCTTACCCACAATATTGACTCACTTGCGTCAAATCAATAAAATAAAAAAGTACGAAAAATGGGTGCCTCATAATCACTCGAATTTTCGCAGTATCCATCTTTCTTGTCTAAATTGAATAACAAAAACAATTGAAAGTCGATATTCAAATGTTTCACATTTTTTAAAAAAAGAACATCATAGAAACCATTTGAAAAAAGTTTCATTCGAAAACCTCAAACCATGAAGATTCTATGTCAATTCAAAGAACCTATTGCAATAAAACGGCAATTTCATATTTTAACCCCTAATATTAACACCTCAGGCACTCTGATTTCCTCACGATGCTTCTGTCTACCTACTACAAATTCACTACGAAACTTAGAAAACAAATTCATTGGTATATGCACTGGGGTTCGAACTCGTGACCTTCGGAATGTGAAGCAAGCGTTCTACCGACCGCGCTACCACCGCACACAATTGGCACCCGAAAAAATAAACATACTTCTTTCGCACGGCATTTAAGTGATCCTTAACATTGGCCGTTACACCATCCAAAATTTAATATTTCCATACCTTCAAATTTTAAAACGTCTGGGCACCTTTTCACATAACTACAATTCATGCTTTAATATCACAATTCGACGTAATATGCAATTCTTACAAGATATTCTGTTTTACTAACATTATGGACTTGTTCCGAAATAAAAACAATGAATTGAATTGCTTACCCAATTAACCCACAGGATTAATAAGTAGGAAGACCGATTGTACTAGTTTGGGTGTATTTTCATGTTCGTGACGTCCTTGCCTGGTTACCATAGCACAGAGTATCCTATTTTGGGACCAGATCAAGTGAATCTATTGCGTGAAATTTATTATTATTATTGTATTATCGGCAACGCAATGTACATCGAATGGTCATAATAAACCTATGAATTGTAGCTTTATGAAACGCAGCCCTGGAGTGAAACTTCCGGTCTTCCTTCCGTATCGCAGCAGCGTGGCATTTAATTTAGCCTTATCGTTTAATCTTACTTCCCTGACTGCCTGTCTACATATTTCTGCTTTCCTAGCCTTTGTAAAGGTGTGAAATTATATATCTACTGTAACGCAGTCTGTTTCTGTCGGAGGCCTTGCGTTCTTTTTGTGTTTGAAAACAGCGAAGACTTCATATTATCCTCCTCAGTCCTGACCTTGAAAATAACAATTTAAAACCATTGTTATTTTCAAGGTCAGGACTGAGGAGGTTATAGTATCTACTGTAATTTTCAAATCACGGTTTTTCTCTGGGCACGCCAAAGTGCCTTGAGGTGCCTAGCGATGAAATATAATTCCACAAGAAAGTTTTCGATATCAAAACAGATATTGCACTACACAATGCAATGGCTTCCCGGGCTACATGAATGAAGCTTATCAGTATTCAGTATTGAATTCCAAAGCCTCAGAGAGTGCGTGAACAATTCCCATTCACGCTCAAGCTATAGTTGGAACACATCGGAGTCTCCATTAGAGACTATTGACGCATATCCAATATTGGCGAATTACATAGAATCCGTGGAACTATTTGGCAAGTAATCAATCCGAAGTTTGATGGGCGGATTCGGCGAAAGCACGTAGCGTTCGGGTTCGTTATCTCGTTCAGACGCGATGCACTCCCGCCCCCTGCCCCGTCCCTCCTCCGCGCACGCCATCGCCTGAATATCGAATGGACGTATTCTATACTGCACCTGCTCTCGCCAACTCCGGCACGAGTTTGCCTAAAGTATTACAAAATTTGGTGCTGGCGCGTCCCCTAACTTATGGACGCTATATTTGTCAACCTGATGATATAGATAGTTGTAGATCTCAGTTGGCTTCAGTCGCAATCGTGGTATAGCCAGAAAAGTAATTTAACTGTGTGTGGGACTCACGAGTCACGCAACTTCTCGAAATTTCATCGAGTCGTCACAAATTAATATCAAGTTATGGGAAAAGTTTCTGGATTCAAAATTGACAATTTTACCAAGTACTTAAGGTACTTAAGATAAGTATCTGTCTGTATAGTTCTGACTTGCGAAATCTGAAGAGACAGAAAGATAAGTTAATAATTTTTTATCTCTTCAGATTTCTCAAATGAAAAAATAATAGAGAATTTCACTAAGTAAATAATTGTTGACCACTAATTATTCACTTGTAATTCTTTCTTTTTTTTTGTCGTGCAATAAAGTGTTTAGAAACAGGCTACTACTATAACACACTTCCTGTGATGATGATAATTGGACAAAATAGTCTCTAAATAATACTTTACATTTGGTTTGAGTTTACATTTTTGCAATTTCCGTTTTGGATCTTTCTGCATTTTAGTTACAAAACGTAATCATCGTCGTGTAGACATAATGCTCTACATCCGTGATATTTTTACTATGATACGAATTCATCTCAAAAATATTCCACCAATCTCCAGCAGCGTACAAAAGAAATTGCGAGAGGAATCCAAAGTTAGTCTAACTCTGCCCTCCCAGAGAACTTGTGCAGAGCAGTTACTTTTGAAAATATCGGATAGTGTTTCACAAAGACTCTTTCAATAACTTGCCGGGGCTCAGAAAAGTTGTATCTCAATTTTCAGACGATTCTAGAGTGTGCTACTTTGTTTCTTTATCTACAGTTCCCCAATCATTATCGTAGGTACTTAAAACGTTTATTAGAAATAAGTCAGATGAGATGTTGCCAGTCAAAGGAAAAAACTGTGGAAGCTGACGACCACTACTGGAATAAGGGGTACAAGTATGTAGATAGATAAAACCAAGTAAGTACAGTCGAAAGCATCTCGATATATTTTTGTTGCAAAGTCGCCCGTAACGTAATTGAAAAGAGTGCACTGATGTAGGTCAACGTGCTGTCGACTCTACATGCCGAGCAGATCAATAATTCTGTTCACTGCAATATAATCTGCGTCCAATTTAAAATAACAAGTTGCGTATGACTATACCTACGTGCGGATGCAAGCGATACTGTACGTCATGTAACATCCACTTTATCTTCGATTTTAAACTTTATATTTACTGCGATAAAGGTTATATGAACAGAGTTTAGTTTATAGCAGTTTGCCTGCGTGCCATACGATGTTGGAAGCTAATAGGGACGGCTGATTGCATGTGCACAATTCGACTTTTTTTATAACGAAGTAGGCAAAGGACTGATCCGTCCAGCCAGATGAAAGAATGATGCTTTTTCGCATCGCAACTCGTTACGCAGAAATCTCGACTCAGAAATGGCCGATCGCAATGCAAATGTAGTAAGATTATATTGCGAATCTTTTTAATTAAGTCCCTATGTCGGAGCAAAAGCGTTCATAATGAAAATGTGGTTTTCGAAGAACGCCTCCACTTTTCTCTCTTGTCGTCTTTTATATTATGCAAATTAAAGATAAGTGTGGCGGAGAAATCAAAATTTTGCCTTCAAGTAAATGAGGGAATAATTTCGGCGCGCTGATGTTTTATTCATTCCATGTTGGCCGGACAAACGAATTTTGTGAAAGAATCACATAACAAGGGACTTAACGGGATCAAGCAAATTGCATCGTTTTGTGTTTTAATGATTTTCTTCGTGAAATTGACGGCACTGTAATCAAACAACAACCTATAATCTAAATACGGTCTAAATAGCGTGAACATCGTGCAGGCCACGTTTTGCAAAATACCCTTTTCGGAATGAAGTATAACCTAATAGAATAGAATAGAGTAGAGCGAAGCTATAATACACAAAGCAGAATTCTATTATGTGCTCATTTACACTCTGTAGAATATCGATGTTAGCAAAATGTTAACGGAGTTTTTAGACAATTATTTAGAATCATATGGCGTGAGTTTAAAAATAAAGTCATTAAAATTTATTCATTTCATAAACAAACCATATCAGTAAGTGTGCAAATAAAAACAAAATTCAAATTCTTATGTTTGTCACCGGTCAGCTTAATAATGAATTATTATACATATTACCTGAATGATTGGCTTTTAAATGTTTAACGTAAAAGAAAACATTTTTTCTCAATACATTTTCAAACCTAACGTTCGAAATCGCGATCGCATATAAAAATTATTACTTTAAACTGTTTGATTATGACCTTGAAAAGAACAATTAAAAACCGTTGTTATGTTGGCCCGATCGGGTCATTTAGAATTTTACAGATTAAATCAATTATAGTCTATTCATCCTTACTTGTCCAATTTATTAAACAAGATTCTACCCGCAAAGTATGACTTTTTAGTCGAAAACTGCCATATTCCCATAAATGAAGTAACCTGGGACACCATTTCGATAACACGCTGCTATGTTTATAAACAAAGTACACGAACTTTCAAGAAAATATCTAGTTTCGGCATCAAATGTCAATTTTGAGGTTAGAATATTTTTTACTAAATTAGACAAGTAAGGATGAACAGACGGTACATACTTTTATGGCAAATTTGTAAATTTGAATTGGCAAAACAATGATTTTATATAAACCTAAAAATATTAATTATTAGTTATTGAAATTAACATTCAATGTACAAAACAATTTTTTTATATAAACTCATAAATATTGATTACCTATTAGAATTATTGAAATTAAAATGAAATCGATAGTCACACTTCTAGCAAGGGGGTCTCATGCACTTAAGCACTGGTTCCCACGCTGTAGGTAGCTATGTTCCAATCACGATCTCTCTATTGAAATTTGGATGCCGGCGGATCTCTATTGCTTCTCGTATCATTCTAGGAAAGAAACGGTCCTCTCGGGCTAGAACTTGAACTTTATCAAAACGAATGAAGACTTTTCCGGACTGCCTTTTGCGTCTGATTTGTCTTGTACCCTTTCAGATAACGGCTGGCCAGGCGCTCGGTCACTGCCAATATGTGAAAGGCGTGTGTAGGGCAAAATCGCCAAAGATAAAAATAAGGTTTAAAAAATAAACGGCTCGCCGCGACCGTCAACGGCCGTCAATAAATCATGGCGCGAGGGTCGTTACCACCCCCGGCCTCGCAAGGAGTCTGTCTGACACAGCGCACACACTGCGGGGCACTCGCGTGTTTGTTTACTTTGTACGCGCTGAAATATGGGTGGTTTCAAAGCCGCGGTTATGTATATAGCAATTAAAAATGGCATCTATTCAGACTATTTAAATAAAAAAACGTTGTCCTGCAATCTTGTTTAAAAAAAATATGCGAACAATTAGTATCTACCCTTCTCCGTATATCAGAACAATGACCCTCGGATCCGCGGCACGCACGCACCGCTCTGGCTAGTTTGTGCCGAAATATTTTTGTTCATTCTGCTATGGCTTTCACACCAACCAAAGTGCATGATGTATAGATAGATGTTGGAATATTGTAACAAACCAAGTCTTCACTAACACTACCAGTCATATATTTTTTAGGGTTCCGTAGTCAACAAGGAACCTATAGGTAATAGTTTTGCCATATAGTTTTGTCCGCGGCTGAGCACAGAGATGACAAGTACTTGAAACGGCGGAGAAAGGCATATTAATCACGCCGACAAAACGGTAGAATAGAATTCTAAACATTTTTTTCTAGGGTACCCTCCCCTATATTCGATGTAGGGTTCCATTTATGAAATATTAAGCTTTAAAGCGCAATTTTTTGTTAAAATAGGGCGCTCGCTAACTAAGGAGGAAAACATCGTGGGGAAACCCTAGTGTCCGAGGTGTTTACTAACGTCAGCGCTAGCTACGTACAATACCCCAATTATGAGGCTAAATGCGGAAATCTCTGCTCTAACTAAAACTATTCGCAGGTATCATATCTTATTTTACAAGGGAGCCGCAAAGAATAACGACACGTAAAGGAAGTCGCAGTATACAAGTTATACCAACAGTGATAGTTTTGGGATGCAGTTCGTAAAAGAGTCGAAGTAAAAAAGTCGACGAAATGCGTAAAATAAAACCATGAAAGAAGCCAAACCTGTCAAATGATTGAAGAAAATTTACCATTTGAATCTGAACGCCGTTTTGTCACTATGCCGAGTTTAAAACATACGAGATCAGAGTTATCCTTCAAACAACACGCAATCAATACTTTTTAGAGTTCCGTACCCGAAGGGCGCAAAACGGGACCCTATTACTAACGCTTCACTGTCCGTCTGTCCGTCTGTCTGCCTGTCTGTCTGTCACCAGGCTGTATCTCATGAACCGTGATAGCTAGGCAGTTGAAATTTTCACAGATGATGTATTTCTGTTGCCGCTATAAGAACAAGTACTAAAAACAGAATAAAAGAAATATTTAAGAGGGGCTCCCATACAACAAACGTGATTTTTTGCAGTTTTTACTCGATCTTCGTGTCTAATGTTGCGGAATGCTAAATGACAATGCTACGGAACCCTTCGTGCGCGAGTCCGATTCGCACATGGCCGGTTTTTTTTACTCTATCACACTGCGAGTGACTGTGAATGGCTAACTGTGAATTTGATGCAGCGCTGCCTGACTACATCAGTCACACACACCGCAAGACCTTTGACAGAGGATATTACTTTCTCTCCAACAGCGAAAATTACTCAGTGTTAGTGTCACGTTTCACGGCCATTATGTAGCTGTCCTTTACTAACCTACGCCTAAGCCACCCGCGAGAATACGCAAAAACAGCCAGTCCTGTCAGGCCCACCCTTGTAATCGCTAGATAATGGGTGCGGATTGAAAAATCATCCCGCTATGTGTGAGAACGGAGTAATCGCTAAAGAAAGTTTACTAAGTACTTACGCACGGCATGGTAAATGGCTCTCGCCGTCGCTTGGCAAGAAATTACCTATCTTTCTAGCCATCGCTTGGCCTAGACCTAGTGTGTAACGGGAATTTAACGAACCTCTGATGAGAGTAACTTTACTAGTTTTTACATTTAATTCGGATTCGACATATTTTCAAGTTTTTATGTGTTTGGATTATTGGTCTAACTAATTTAATTGTCCATACCAGGAACAAAGGCATTAGCAAAGGTTTATTCTTAAATCCTTACATAAACAGAACAGACAAAAAAGAAACCGGCTAAGTGTGAGTCGGACTCACGCACAAAGGGTTCCGTACCATTATCTATACAACATTTCAATATTTCAAGCGTCTACCTGTTGGCGTAATTTATATCGAGCAAAAAAGACAAAAAAATCACGTTTGTTGTATGAGAGCCCCCCTTAAATATTTCTTTTATTCTGTTTTTAGTATTCCTTGTTATAGCGGCAAGAGAAATACATCATCTATGAAAATTTTAACTGTCTAACTTTACTGTCACGATTCATGAGATACAGCCTTGTTTTTTTATTTGTCCAAAAAAATAAAAAAACTTTAATATAACACACAATTTTGCCAAACTGCGTAGCAGTTTGTTGGCGGTGCGCTCTATCTCTTTATATTATTTACTTATAGTATACCCTTATTATTATTATACATAAACAACGTATATTTAAATTCATTCGGCTTCCGTCCATACGCAAAAAAAACCGTTGACAGAAATCGCAAATACATCAACGCAACACCGTCGATGAAGTTGCTCAATTGTTTACATTGACAGAGGATGGATGGATGGATAGCGGAGTCTTAGTAATAGAGTCCCTTACTCTATGGGTACGGAACCCAAAACCTACCTAATAGTATCTAAACTACATATCGCGTAGTTGCTCCTTTTAGAAGTTATTAAAGATAATAGGGGTTAAAGTATGAAATTGCCGTTTTATTGCAATAGGTTCTTTGAATTGACATAGAATCTTCATGGTTTGATGTTTTCGAATGAAACTTTTTTCAAATAGTTTCTATGATGTTCTTTTTTTAAAAAATGTGAAACATTTGAATATCGACTTTCAATTGTTTTTGTTATTCAATTTAGACAAGAAAGATGGATACTGCGAAAATTCGAGTGATTTTTGAATACGAGTTCCAACGCGGAACTAACGCGGCAGAAACAACCCGCAATATCAATGCTGCGTTTGGAGAGGGGTCTACTAATGAACGCACCGTGCGATTTTGGTTTAAACGCTTTCGTGGTGGAAATTTCGACTTAAAGAACGAGCCACGAGGAAGACCGCCCACACAGGTGAATAACGATGAATTAAGAGAGATAGTGGAAGCCGACCCTAGTCAAACTACCCAGGAATTAGCGGCATGGTTTAACGTTACCTTACCCACAATATTGACTCACTTGCGTCAAATCAATAAAATAAAAAAATACGAAAAATGGGTGCCTCATAATCACTCGAATTTTCGCAGTATCCATCTTTCTTGTCTAAATTTAATAACAAAAACAATTGAAAGTCGATATTCAAATGTTTTACATTTTTTAAAAAAAGTACATCATAGAAACCATTTGAAAAAAGTTTCATTCGAAAACCTCAAACCATGAAGATTCTATGTCAGTTCAAAGAACCTATTGCAATAAAACGGCAATTTCATACTTTAACCCCTAATATTAACAGACTTACCCCAGTTTCTCGTACAATAACAATATGTTGATCTGCTCTTACCAACTGATAGTGGCTTTTTTGGCCAACTGGCAGCTGTTAACAGTAGATTAACAGATTGTTAGTGTTAGTGAAATTGGGGGTAAGAATGAATGCTACAGCAGATAATCCTATCCTTGGTCAATCATTAGATCGCCTAATTAAATACACAGATTATTCGCCGAATTAAATACACCAGCAAAGTTTCAAATCGATACAACAGTAAGTTAACGTACTGAAGTCCTTATGAGAAGCTAATAAATGTGTATCACTTAAGTTAACCTTCTGATAGAAAAATGTTTTCTGGGTGTGAGGGTACGCAGACCTTACGGATATAATTTGTCAAAGCTTCAAACGGGGTTGAGCGGTTAGACCCAACGGGTTATTAGTATTTTGTACTCCCACGCTTTCAATTACTGGGAGGGGTAGGCATCAATCTTTCATTTCTTTTATATTCTTTTTGTTGCACTAACCCGTGCTGAGAACAATTTTAAAAACCTATTTAGAGGCTGAAAATTCCATCCATGCCGGGACTTGAACCCGCGACCTCTAGCTACCGTGCCAGCGCTCTTCCAACTGAGCTAATGGGCATGTGCAGGCATCGGCGAAATTTCCAGCCTCTTTACAAACTTCTCTGTATTACGTACAGGCAGCGACATCTGGCCGAAGCAATTTACATCACTTGCAGCGCCGAGTAATGCAATACATCGTAATACATACATGCCGGGGCATGGGTGGAATTCTTACCCTCTAAATAGGTCTTTCATTTCTATGTTGAAGAATTAGAATTAGGGTATTTTATACGATGTATAGCTAAAGAGTATTAGTCTAATCTAATCTAATAAACTACGCAAAAGTTAATATAATCCCGATTCACTAACGAAATTTATACTATAGTGGTCCGATCTTACCCGATCTTATGTCGCAGCACAAATTTTCGTGGAAAACGTTTCTAGCACTATGTCCTAGTAGGTGATGAATTGGACTTAAGAACGGCTTGTAAGAAAGTCGTGCTACTGGTTCTAATCTTTCTGTTTAAGCACAATAAGAGCTGATATCGTCCACTAGCGGGACTAGAGCACTAGTGCACAGTAAACCTCACTACTAGCTATACCTTCTTGTTTGATAAATCAATACTCGCTCTTATGCCGTGCGTCATAGATGCTACCATTAGTTAGCACAGCAGCATCTTAAGTAGAGCAGATCAAACTCTAACTAAGCCGATTGAAAGTATATTAGTAAGTACTCAATTAAGCAACGTCGTATGATTCTAGTCAAAAGTAAAGCTTAAAACCGTCCCATTTATTATAATTATACCGTCATGTTTTATGATATAATGTGCCTACAAACAGGGTGTTACGAAACTTTCTATATTTTCGAATAAAATTGTTTTATAAAGCAGCTAACAGAACCTGGTCGGACTCTTCCGACAAAAAACCAAGTAAGTTTATCCGGTAGTAAGTTAATAATGTGTAGTGCAGTGCTTACGAATGTTTTAACCTCCTCAGTCCTGACCTCGAAAATAACAATTGAAAACCATTGTTTCTGAAAACCAGTCCTGACTGAGGAAGTTAATAGAAATCATGAAAACTTTCTATAAGCAACCTATATACGTCCCACTGTAGGGCACAGGTCTTCTCTCAGAGAGAGAGTATGGGCTTAATCACCACGCGTGCCCACCGCGGATTGGCGATTTCAAGCGCTGAGGTATGTGAATAGCTCAGACACCCAGGATTCCTCTGAATGATGAAAACTTTAAATATAGCATAATAGTAATACAGTACCGGGATACGGAATAAAAAAATGGTTGACCCTAGGAGAGGACTGCGCCTTTTAGGCCTGAATTTCAAAAAGGCATTTTAGAAGCCTGTAAGATAAGAAAATAATATTTTTTATTGTACACCAGAGCACATGAAATAAAAACTTAAGAACTTTGAAACGGCTCGGCTCGAAGACCTTCAAGTCAAATTCCAACATCGAAAGATCCACTCCAACCTCACGCACGTAAACGTACCATTTTAACAACGGGCAACTGTACTGTGAGACCAAGTCTCCAACGTCGAGAGGACATAATGATTCGTCCACTACTGAAGCGGCGATAGCGCCGTGATACTCGTAGATCGCTGGCTTCAGATTCGGGAAGTCATATGTTCATATTCTAGCATGTACCAATGACTAAGTTAAGTACATTTGTGAATTCGATGTAGGAACATCTCGCTAACTGTGAAGCAAAACATCGTGAGGTGTTCACATACCTCAGCGCTTGCTACTTAGTATGGCTCGACTATGAGGCTGAGTACCGAAATCTCAGGTCTAACTAGAACTAGAACTCGTCTGCTACTGGACATCGACCTCCCCAAGGCAGGTCACTTCTCGACCTCATGCCCAAGAAAAGCAAAGCCAGCGAGTGATATAGCAACGGTTCCTTAACACCCTTTAAGTTATTTGCTCTCAGATGTTGCGGATATTACTCAGCTTCCTTCATTTGAACTCGATTACTGCCTTAGGCGCTTTCAGAAATTAGGTAGCACGGGTTTGATATACTGTAGTGTAGGCACAGTTAACTATTCCCAGAAAGTTTAAATATTAATGGAGTTCTACAGTACGTACAGTCGATAGCACACATTTTGTTGTGCTTTTTATCAACTTCACATAATACTATGCTTAGATGTTTAGAATTTATTTCCAGAACAAGTCAGATATAAAAATAAGATTAAATAATAATAGGTAATTACTAATACTGTAAGCCCGAAATACTTCCCGTTAAATTTCTTTGTGTGTCCAAATTTGTGTCCTACTGCTAGGCAATCGTCTCTATAATAATCGTCCCTTTAGCTTTCCAGCTTTCCGTTCCTCTACGGTACTCTTTGCCTTGACATTTTACATGTTTGATTGTACAATCGAAAAAATAAATACTATATTATTTTAAAAATTAGAAATATAATATGTTCAGATTTATAATTCTGAAATTAATATCGACGATAACTAACAATAACTTGCTAAGATTTGAAATTTCAAATAATTAGAGTAATGCAAATTCTATTATTTCAAAATAGTCTCTTTAATTGATATAGGTACACTATCTAAGTATTTATATGACAAAACATCATTTCTGTTGCAAAAGCAGCATTAATAGAAAACTGAATAACTATTCCATGTTTCAGTGTTTCATGAAATTCTACTGTCTCTTTTCTTGACTAATTACTTAGCCATTTGGACATAGGTATAAACTTACCATATTTCCGGCATATTATTAATCGTGCAGGCAAGGCGCTTAGTAAAATCGCAAGCTAAGCCTCCAATCGGGCGCTCCAGCCATTCAGCAGACCTTAACATTGGCTCCGCAAAGCCCAGACATTTCCATACGTGCCCCGTCAGCTAACCGCTGCATTATCATGCTGCAATAAGCTTGAAATCCTCAATTTGATCGCTTGTCTGCGTGGAGCCTGACAGATGATACCGGCGGCGGCCACGTCGACCGATGCTACGGATCTAGAACAAAACCAGTGTAACGGGACCTTTCAGCTACACTCACTTTACTAAGATAAGGGACAACGCTTTCAGCTCAATCAAACCTGGCCGTTGCCATGAGGGCAATATCAAAACCATCGTAAATTAACCTCCAATGCTACCTATCCTGTTAAGAGGAAAGTGTTGTTGTAGAGTCCAGATAAGGCTGGACGTTTTAGAACGTCAGGCACCCGTGCTTGGGAAAGATACATCGATGTTATGATACGCAGTGACGTGAGGTGTATGGGCGAGGTGAATTCAGAAAACACAGGTCGTTATTGATCGGTCGATATTATGGTGGTGACGGGCGATATCGATATCAAGCTTGTTTTGTTTTGGACCGCAGTTTAGTAACTATGCAGTAGTCAAAGCCTTAAAAATTTAAGTGAAGTAGTTAATAAGTTAAAATAGCCATGAGTCAATCAACGATGAAATCAATGAGTAACGCGTTGGACAACAACAATAACATATTATAAAGTTAACTGTTTTTATTAGCTTAAATACCTATTAGATTACATTCTTTTTGTTGCACTAACCCGTGCTGAAGAAATAGGTTTTTAAAATATCTATTAGATTTCAAGGCTATTTGGCAAATAGTTTATTCTATAAATGCAACGTCCTTCAGATGAGGCTCTAAAATTATTTTATTCTTGTACAGTCGATAACATATAAACATTTACATTTACATTCTGTACACGTTGTGGAGTGAAAAAGGATGTAGTGACTAGAATTCAGAAAGGAATGTTATGTTGGTTCGGGTATATGGAAGAAAGAAAGATTGACGAAAAAAATATGTGAGCGAATGTGGGTGGAAAGGCCCGTAAGGGACGTCTCAGAGCAAATAGGGGATGTATTAGTAAAGGGCAAGATAAAAGTACCCGAAACCGGCATGCGTGCTTGCAACGACTCATAAATCTTAACGAAGCGAAAGTGATCCTGGTCTCTACCCTCCCCTGCAGGATACGGGCGTGAGTTTATGTTATGCTACATCCATACACTCTACTCTGCAACTTTGAACCTAACTACAATGTAAATTGGCATCATCTGTGACTGAGACTAACTAAGGAGGAATCTATTTAAAAATGTAGAATTTTTTGGAGTTTGAGGTGAAGTATTTTTCTGTGACATCCCAATGAAACTAAATTAAATTTGTTTAGATGTTGTTCTCATGTTGGTTGCTATAGAAGATACCCGCTTAAATGGAGAGTAGAAAATCTATTTTATGTTTTCTGGAATCTATAATTCTACTTTCTTTTACTCTGATAAAACCAGTTTTTCATGATCCCCCTGGTCTCTGCCTACCCCTCTGAAATACAAGCATGAGTTCATTATCGGTCGCCAGTTGGTGTAGGTGAAGTTCACATAAATATACACGCTAAAGACGGGTGGTTTTGAAGTCGCAGTTATGTAATTAGTTATTAAAACTGCCATCTAGTTAGACTATTACTTTTAAGTATAGACGTAAAATAAAAAAAAAAATAATGTGTTGAGAAACATTGTTCTGAGTTGAGAAATCTTGTTTCATAAAATTAACGAAAAATTAATACAGCCTCTCCGTCTACCAGAAAATTGACCCGTGGATCCGCACCGCGTACGTTCCGCTCTCGCTGGCTGCTAATCGTTCTCATACATTCTTCTTTGTGCAGAGATATTATTGAAAATTTCCTTTTTTTTAAAAAACAATCTAGCGTATTCGATAGCTATTATTATCATAAGCAGCCTATATACGTCCCACTGTAGGGCACAGGCCTTCTCTCAGAGAAAGAGTTGGGCTAAATCACCACGCGTGCCCACCGCGGACCGCGGATTGGCGATTTCTGCACTGAGGTATGTGAATAGCTCAGACACTCAGGTTTCGTCATGATGTTTTCCTTCACAGGTATTGCTACTATACCATAAGCAGCCTATATATGTCCCACTGTAGGGCACAGGCCTTCTCACAGGGAGAGAGTATGGGCTATAACTTCATTATTGTTATTATTCAGCTATTATTAGGGCACGTTCATTTTACTATGGCTTTCAAACTACCTATAATTCATGGTGTGTAAAGCAAAATCCAATGAAATACCTAATTGCACAGCTGACGTGCCGGAGCGAGCCTATTTAATTTCACGCTCACACGCGACCAGAAGGCACTTGACTGAAGGATTATTCCGGGACAATGACGGGTCAAAGCGGACGAACCGTGTCCGTACACCCTATTTACATTAGGCATAAGGATGAATTTGCATAAATAGTCAAATAACTACGGGCACGAATAATTAGAGACGCTGAAGGTAACCCGAGACGTAAAATCTCTTATGGTCTTAAGCAAGCTCGACGCGCGAAACAGAGTAGGTACAACAATTTTTTTACCAAACCAAAATTCTACTACAAATCGGTTACCAGGGGCCTTTTTCATAGAGGTACCATTCATGGTTTACTGTAATTCGATGTACATTGCAAAGTCGACCAAAGAAGACTAGGCTACGCAATTTTAAGTCAGTTGAAAACCAAGATGTTGACATCTCGAAAAAAAAATAAAGTCGTTTGCGTTAGAACATAATAGAATTACACTATGTTATTCATTAATCTGAGGTTTTGTTGGTTACGATGACGTACTTCCATGCAATGACGTACTTCCGGTATCGTCGACTTAGATTTGTTTTATTCGCTTTGACAACGTCAAAATGTGTTTCAGTGGAAACTCGGGCATTCTACCGCCCCACATGTGACCTGAATTAATATTTGACCGTTGTGTTTGTGCGTTTGAGTTGCACCTTATTTGGGCAGGGCTTCCCTGTTCTGCTCTATGGACTTCAATTTTGCAAATTAGTCGTGTACTCCCTCATCCCTCTGGAATAATTAATTGCGCGAGCGTGCTGGAGCGAAAATGTGGAGTGAAGCGGTGACGCGGTCGCTTCTAGCAAGATTTTTTTTTAATTCTGATGCCTATACATTATTTTCTTATTCTTGGCTAGTTGTAGAGACCATCGCGTCGATGGGGGTTAAAATAATGACTCTCGAACCAAAAGTCACCCATACTCGAGCGATAAAAAACCGGACAAGTGCGACTTCCGCAAAAATTAGTAGGTATACTTACATATTTACAAACAGTCCAGGAATCGAGTCTGGCAGTTTTTTTCGAGCTTTTCCCGAACTTCAAAGACAATTTTTGTATGATGTATATTTTTCACATGTTTTTCTGTACATGTAGTATAAAACAGTATTACTTGCCAAATTTCATTTTTTCACAGCTTTAAGGGACTGTTGACTTGTTTTAGTATTATGTGATACATTTAAACGAGCAATTCTTTTGTGTGTACACAAAAAAGTTGCTCGTTTAAATGTATATTATATATATGAATGTATGTATCCGAGATTCAGATAATATGTATATATAAACGGCTCCAACGGTTTTCACGAAATTTAGTATGCAGAGGGTTTCGGGGACGATAAATCGATCGAGCTAGGTTTAATTTTTCAAAACCTTTATCATTAAATTACGAAGGTAAATTTCGCCATCATCTGCAAGGTTGTAATAGCTCAGGTGTAATAGCGATCACGAAACCAGAAGACGCTGGTTTGAGCCTGTCTCCGGTACGATTATATTTTATCCTTTTTTTTTTTTATTTCTTCGCTTTTTTAAAGTTGTTTATTTTGTGAGAAAAACTATTATTGGGAGCCCTTTTCCATCGCATGTACTTAATTCGTATCTAAGTATATATTCTAATAAAACGAGAAAAATCACCGAGCTTAAGAAAAAAGAATACCGACATTCTGCAAATATCAAAGGTGAAAGTCAAATCAAAAACTCTTTATCGATAATCAACTTAAAGATAACCTGAAAAATATGACTTCCTGACATGTATTGGCGAGTAGTAATATTATTATTATTTATATATTTTTTTAAAGCTTTGGCAACATAATGGCAGTCTTAAGGGAAGGAAAGAATTTGTTGAATTGATTGTTAAACTGTAAAAAAAAACACTTTTCGGTGTTAAGTTACTTCAATGATAATTGCAACAAAATCAACAGCTATTCAACTCGCAAAAAAAACCGGTGCGAGTTCGACTCGCGCACCGAGCGTTCCGTACTCGCGCTTGGCTATTTTTATTATTTGTTGTTAGAACTAAAAATAAGCGTTTCAACAAGAGTTAATGACAAATATCTACTATATTCTCTACTGTACCAGCTGTGACCACCTGAGATCCTGGATCCAGATTCTATTCGTATTAATGCATTGTAGTACAATGACCACTGAGTTAACGTGGCGAATTCATTTCGTTGCTGCGTTAATTTTATGCGCGTAGACGCATCAAACCTTCTAGGCTAGGAATTAAAAAAAACATAGAAGGAATTAAGTTAATAAGCTGAGACCAAGTTTGTCCTATATACCTACAGGACATTTGAATTTGACACTTTTTAAGGGAATATTCTTACCATGATTTAGAAACATATACTCACAATTTTTTTATTTTTTTTTGCTACTCGTAATTCCATCACTTAAGCACAAACAACAATATCGGGAGAAAAGTAACAAAAATAAAAAAATAAACATGGTTCGAGCGTCCCTTGGTCGGCACAGGCCAACTTAATTGTTCTTTCACTTGTTTACGCATATCGGACGATAGACTCGTAAATATTTAACATAATAGAAAAAAAAATTGATGTTAAGAAACTTCCTACAATTTTGAATTTGGATGTACAGTTTTGAACCAAACGTCAAAAATCACGAATAATTACAAATACTGTTAAATCAGGCTGACATGCACCACTTTCCAAAACGTTGCTTAAAAAGGATTTAACAAAAATTCTTCATACAAAAGTCAATTTAATGGCGACTTAAGTGACAGTTAAGAAGTGGTGCAAGTCGGCCTAAAAGTATTAATAAATAATTGAATAATAACGCTGTTTAACATAATAAAAAAAACATTCCCGCAAAAAAATTCTAACGATTTCAAAATCACGCTGTAGTCCAATTTAATACCGTCCTTAACTAGCACTCACACAGTAATCCGTACCTATACCAGTATTGACAATTTCGTTAAAGCCTTGGCCTGGGCCAATGAAAAAATGCAAGGGTACGGTGCTAACTTTCATCCGTGTTAGCAAGACCTAAGTTACTTACCCTAGCTTCTAAACATAGCTAAGTGTCACAGTTATTAACAGTTATGATTTTAAATTTTCGGCAAAAATGTAGTATAGAAGAAGATAATATTTTTAATCCTACTATAATAATATTATGAATTTGAAAGTTTGTGAAGATGTTTGGATGTATGAGACTTGGCATACAGATAAACAAAGATCTGGATTGAGACATAGGATACTTGATATCCCGGTAATGCGTTCCCGTGGGATAATATTTTATGTTTGCCTTAACCTTTTTTCAAGCCAAACTCCAAAATATTTATTGATTGTGTTGCCACGATAACAAGAATCATATAAACGGATTCCGTGGTGGTACAAAGTTCGCCGGGACCGCTAATACACAATATGACATGTGCACATATTTTATGTGAGCCTAATACTAACAAGTATTTTCTTCCAGCTAAATTTTTGTGGCTCTAGTTAAAGCGAGTTAGCTCTAGCACTGGGTCGCCCCTTAATAAACTGCTGTTGACAAATTACTCCCAGCACATATTATTGTAATTTTATTGTGCAGAAATGTTAATTACCCAACTGCGAAAACGACAGAGGGTTATTTCACAAAGAGTTGATAAACCTCGTTACCTAAATCAGTTCGTTTCGCCGCTCTTGCAAGCAACCTTATTTCGGGCCGGGGTAACGAATGGGCGATAACTTTATGTTCCACATCACGTCCCCTGTCACTAAGGTGTGCGCCCGCCCTCACACCTTGCCAAAATGTCTTACGATGCAAAGTGTGGTCTGTTCAGTTTAACGAGGTAAAGCGTTAACTTTTAAAAACCATACCTACTATAAAATAATAGGGGTTAAAGTATGAAATTGCCGTTTTATTGCAATAGGTTCTTTGAATTGACATAGAATCTTCATGGTTTGAGGTTTTCGAATGAAACTTTTTTCAAATGGTTTCTATGATGTTCTTTTTTTAAAAAATGTGAAACATTTGAATATCGACTTTCAATTGTTTTTGTTATTCAATTTAGACAAGAAAGATGGATACTGCGAAAATTCGAGTGATTTTTGAATACGAGTTCCGACGCGGAACTAACGCGGCAGAAATAGTCCGCAATACCAATGCTGCGTTTGGAGAGGGGTCTACTAATGAACGCACCGTGCGATTTTGGTTTAAACGCTTTCGTGATGGAAATTTCGACTTAAAGAACGAGCCACGAGGAAGACCGCCCACACAGGTGAATAACGATGAATTAAGAGAGATAGTGGAAGCCGACCCTAGTCAAACTACCCAGGAATTAGCGGCATGGTTTAACGTTACCTTACCCACAATATTGACTCACTTGGGTCAAATCAATAAAATAAAAAAATACGAAAAATGGGTGTCTCATAATCACTCGAATTTTCGCAGTATCCATCTTTCTTGTCTAAATTGAATAACAAAAACAATTGAAAGTCGATATTCAAATGTTTCACATTTTTTAAAAAAAGAACATCATAGAAACCATTTGAAAAAAGTTTCATTCGAAAACCTCAAACCATGAAGATTCAATGTCAATTCAAAGAACCTATTGCAATAAAACGGCAATTTCATACTTTATTACATCGTCGGTCCAGAGAGCTGCTGGACCTCCTTACATCGTCGGTCCAGAGAGCTGCTGGACCTCCTTACATATTAGATATAATTTCCCGGAAATAGAATACACAATGGCTCACAGTGGATTTCTTTTCAGGTACATATTTGGAACGCTGTATAGAAAAACAAGAGTAAACTATTTTTAGAATAACGTATATTTTACTTAAGATTTATGGCTTTAATAACTTGGAGAATTTTGTAGAAAAAATGTGTTGTTAAAAATAAATAAATGAACGTGTTTTCTATCTATCTAGGTATCTATCTATAAATAACAAGTTATTAACTTACACCAGTTACGCTGAGTTAAGTTTCAATCATTACCTATTTTGGTTTTTTCATTCATGTTCAATCCACACCAATCACAGAGCTATATGGCATAGCTATAGCTACAAAGTTATACGAGCAGACAACCCTATAAAAAAAGCAAGATTAGCGTGTAGGGTTGTGAAACACGCGACGAGACATAAAATAAAGTTTTTTCCTCACGCATTACATCACCTGAGAAAAGTGTAGCTAACTGGGACACTAAACAACTACAACAGAGGGATTAGAAAAGATAAATGTAGTTTATTAAAGAAACAAGCAATTCGGAATACCTGACTTTCTTGTCATGTCACTTAAGTGAGATTAAATAGTCCAGTCATTACATGACCGTGAACTACGAACCATAGACGAAAAATGTAAAGGACATTAATTGTAGATCCTAAAAAAAGCCTTCGCATCTCAATAGAGCACCGAGTTATTGTGAAAAAACTGAATTGAACCCTTTTTTTCAAGGAACATCCACATAGGAAATCTTGGTCGACAATTTAAAGTTAAGCTTTTCTAGATCCCCCCACGTATTATGCAAAATGTTGCCTTCTCGTTTCACATGCTCTTCTAACCCGTTTTTTCCGACGAAATGGCTGGGCTAAAAGGCATTACACTGAGCTAAACATAAAAAATTAAGGTCTATCTCGTTGGAAAGTGCTCTAACTTCACGAATGTACGTAACTTAGAAAACAAAGTGCATGCCGAGGGATTAGAAAAGATAAATATAGTTAATTAATGAAGTATAGATCAGCACACTACACCAATAAAACTATACCAAAATAGTGTCCATCAGTATTTAAGAGATCGTGTTTACGCTAAACAAGTTCCGGTAAACTCGTTTAGTTCTAGTTTCAGATAATTATTATAATATCGGTAGATATTATATACTTTATTGCACACGAAACATTAAACAGCACCTTACATAAGAAATAGATATTGCGTATGAAAGACCTGACTTTGTTCTCTTATGTCTTGTACTTAGATTAAAGGCGTTAGACTTTCTAAAATGTCCGAAAATCAATTAGACTTAGCCAAGAATAAGATGGTGAAGTCTATCTCGTAGGAAAGTGCGCTCATGTAAAGAGAGGATTACGTCGACAATGTGCAATTCCCCAATCAGAGTCAGTGTTTTATACAACAACTTTTGTACTATTAGTTTTTGTCAGATTTATATTTTTCAAATGAGGGATTTTCTTTTTATTTATTTTTTTTATTTCTTCCCTAGTCGCTGGATAGATGGCGCTGCACTTGGTACGTTACTGCAAGGAAGGGAACGTCAGATTATTTTTTGATTAATTCACTTGGATGTAGTTTGAGATCATAAAACGAAACGTACTGACAGCATTACTTCCTCTCTTTTGTTCATATCGAAGATTCGTATGCGAAATTAGCAAGAACCTACGACTTTAATGTCTTCCTCATTAACGTCGTATAATTTAAACGTATTCTATTAATTAATCTGAGTATGTAAGCGATTTGCAGTGCGTTCAGGTTTGCCCACGGTCGCAAATTGTAACGTTCGGCTGGTAACGTAGTCAGTTCAGCGCCATCTACAGATTCCTTGGGAACTACTTTTTTTTTAATAGTAAAAAAGAAAACCTCCCATTGTTAGGGGCACATAACTTTATGATGTGCGCCTTGCGCAACGTCGCAACCACCCGTAAAGCATTGTCCTATATAGAAGAATATAATAAAAACGGAGTTTGCACGGATTATTACTCATTTATTTTTTTACTTTTCAATTTGAAAAAATAAACGAATAAATATCGGTGCAAATTCAGTTTTTACTACGTCTAGTGCTCGTGCTAACCATAGAAAATACTAGAAGAATATACATTCTATGTTATAGTACATAATATGGTTTTAAGAATCATCTAACAAAAAGCGCTACTGCAAATTTACGGACGGGACGTGACTAGAGAGCTTAGATAGACGTATGTTAAAAAAAATTTAAAGTTGAACAGAAAATTTTCAAAAGTCATAGAACAAACGTTATGACATACTTTAATTGAAATGTTTTAAGAATTAATTAATTTCAATAAAATATTACGGTTTCTCTCTTGCATAGGGCATTGCTAACATTTCTTTTCTAAATTTCTTACTATCTTTAAAAATCTACAGCCTCCAGATAAAGGTGGTTTTGTGAATAATATAGGTTTAATACTACGAAACTGGATATCCTGAATGAACGAGGACGAAAAGAGAGAGAAATATGTGTTATTGAATTAACGCAAAACGTGACAACCGTTTTTTTCGGTCTCGATAAATGAAACCACTTCCTACTAAAATTTTAAATTCTCAATTTATTAATTTTATTTTTGTTACAATAAATATATATAACTATACTAATAAAAATTGATAATTATTCGCAGTTTTTTACAAAAGCACGATTCCCAATTAAAACACAGGAGCTGGATGAGAGTAGCCGAGGACCGTGGTCAGTGGCGTGCAATAGGAAGGGCTTATGTCCAGCAGTGGACACGCATAGGCTGATGATTATGATGATATTGTAAGTAGTTTAATTTATAGATACCGAAAAATTTGTAAAAACCGTTTTGTGAATGGAACGTGGTATAGAAAAAACACTAAACACAACTAAACATTATCGTTTTCACGATCTCAGTACTCTTGGACAGAGTGTCCCATCTTAGTAACTAAAAAGTGTAGTCCACTCGGACGAGGGTGTACACACATTCTAGTGGATTTCGATTTTTTCTTCAGTTTATAGGCGTTTCGTTGCAAACGGTGTCGCTGTCTGCTATAAAATTACCAAAATTTACTGCTACCATGAATAGAAGCGGTATCAAATATTATGTTTATCGCCGAAATTAAACAATAGAAGTAGAAAGAGAAAACAGAAAGAATAAAGAAGGGAAGAGTTTGGTCGCGGTAATGAAAACCATACATTTCACAACACTTCCACAGCTTCATAAAACTCCATAAAGATCAATTTCACTGCCACGTCACTTTTTGTAACGAGACGTAGGCGTTTCTACTGTTTTTGCGATTTCTTCTTAGTCAGCTTAGACTAATAGAACTTAGTCCTCGTGTCCGTATTCATTAGAGTGTAAGTACTAAAATTGCACGATACGAGTAGCATCTTAGTAGATAAAATAGGCCACTCGGTCCGAGGGTACTAAAATCATGAAAGCCCGGCTTAAGCCTTATCTTCTACAGTTTTTCATTCTGCCTTGGCAAGGGGCAGCAAGCACTCAGGTCGGCATTAAATATTTAATTTTAGACAAGTTTTTATTGCAGTCGGAGAACGTGCCCGCGATAAACGGATGGGACGTGACTAGAGAGCTTAGATCGACGTATATTGGCCTGGTAGCTGCCACTGAAGGTAGTCTGAACTTCAGACCAAGTAGTTGAGTATACATGGTGCACAATTCGTTTAGCATGGTTAATGTACAGTTTTATTTTAACACCATCTTGCTTGACAAAGCATGAGAGCTCGACTTGTGCCTAGTCACTGGATAAGTAACTAAATAAATAAATACTTATCCATAGATAGACGAATAAGTGGCTGATTGACAAATTCATCGGTCATAAAATTTATCCATTGATAGTTTTGAAAATTTCATGGTGCAAGACGTTTTTGTACTTATTCACTAGATAGGTGTACCCAAGGATAAACATGTAGATAGTACTGTCAGATAGCGTTAGCACAAGCTAGCCTAAAACGGCTTATTAAACATTTAAATAACTCCACTAACATATAGGTACAGTGTGTATCTAGAACGATATTTCATTTTATTTTGGTGATAATTTTTAACATTGAGAAGCCGTAATAATAATTATATTTGTAATTTCTCCTCCAGTTCCTAAATTAAAGCAGACCCACGCTGTATAAGACTAACTAGCTTCCTGCCCACTGAAGACTATGGGTAAGTCTTCTGAATTTTATCCCATATAGTTGGGTAAAGGCAGTTTCTTAATATTCGATTGAACTTTTCCAATGCGGTGTATTAGAAGCTATTTTGTTTTGATTTTATAATCACTTTATTTTAATGGAGTAATGAGGCTTAACATAAGTATCCCATACATGATAAATTTTGGGTGGTTTGCAAACCATAGCAAAATGAACGTGTCTCAACAAAAGCTAGTTTGTTTTTTAAAACCGGCCAAGTGCGTGTCGAGCCACGCGCAGTGTAGGGGTCCGCATAAGGACGGGTAATTTTCAAAGGAATTTTTATGAAGATTTCCTTTTATAAGTTGGTCGCCTACAACTTGTAAAGCCTTCTTAACCGTGATAGTTTTACTTTTAAGTTCATTATATTTGCTACCGTCCTGAATTTTCTCACGTTTCTACAATCAATTGCTTAACCGGGAGAGGGGGAGGGATGCCTTACTGTCACAAAAATTCTCTTTATAGCTTAATCATCAGCCATTTGACGCCCACTGCAGGACATAGGCCTCCCTCATGGTTTTTAACCATGCAGGGTTTTGCCATAATCGCCACGCTTGGCAGGCGGGTTGCCGATCGCAGAATACGGTTGGAATCTCAGGAAGACGCTGCTGCCCGTCTCCTGGTAATTGATTTCCTTAGTCGCCTTGTACGAAATCCACGGAAGGAAATGGAGTGACGCTATTCTTAATCCGGCGCCACACGGATTATACTTTATAGCTTAATATTTCGCAATCAGATCTCTAAATCGAAAAACTGTTTTTTTTATACTTACAATATTTTTAACGACCAAATCAACGATACCCCATACAATGGTGTTGGCAAGAAAAAATATTTCCTCCCTAATTTAGGTATAGGGGAGAAACCTGTACTATATTTTTTTAAGATTTTATCCTCCCGTCTTGTCAGCGTAATGAATATGTAAATCTGTGCCAAATTTCAGCTTTCTAGTACTTGTCATCCCTGCGCTAAGCCGTGGACAGACAGACAGACAGACGGACGGAATGGGGAAACTATAAGGGTTCCTTGTTGACTACGGAAGCTTAAAAAGGCACTTCCCAAAAATAGCTCGACACAATCTCGAATCTATGAGAATCATTCGTAGCCAGCCAGAGCGCTGTGTGCGTGCCGCGGGTCTACAGCTCATTCCTTTGATAGAAGAGCTAGGCGGTTGCGATTTTTAAAAAATAAAACCATAATTTTATTACACTTTTTAAAAAGTTACTTTAGTAGTAAAAATACTGATAATATTTATGAAATTAAGGTCCGAAGTAGTCGTAGAACAATTTCTATGGTAGTTTACGCACTAGATCCGGCTTCCATCATCCGATGTCTCTCCGTCATCCGTGAAATTATTGACGGACTGAAGTAGCCATAGTATTTTTTGTAAGAACGCTCGCGCACTGCGTCCGAACCGAATCCGAGCTGCATACGAGCAGAGAGACAGCGGGGCGGCGGGGTATGTGGCAGGGGCGGGTCCAATTTAGTACGTACAATATCGATGCCAGAAGTTGACGCCGATTGAAAGGACTCATGATCAACGATGTGAACGCACGAATCTACTGTGTGTGGCCATATGCGTGGCCTCGTGGCCCCTGAACTGCTTGGATTTAGATCAGAGATCGGACTAGTGCGTAAGCAATAAGGTCCGAGATTTCTAGATCGGTATTTTCACGGATTCGGATCGGACGCAGTGCGAAACTCCTCTAAGGGCGGTTTTTTATCTTTTAAGATGCTAATGAGATAAAAACATTTTTTGTGCAAGTTATCCATCAGTAGCAAACTACTACATCATTCACTAATCGTGAAGGAAAATATCTAAATCTGAGTGATGTTTAGCGCTGACGTACGCGCTTGAAATCACATTCCCCACTCTTTGAGAGAAGGCCTGTGCCCATCAGTGGGGCTCACATAGGCGTATTTAGATCTAAAATTTTATTTGCATGTAAGGTTAGAGAAATAGTTGTAAAATAAAATTACACTGAAAGTTTATATTTCGCCAATAATTAAAACGAGGGGCTTAACCTGCATAATCTTCTTCGTTAATTATTTTCACATCCGGTTATTTTGCTAACGGAATCGGGCTGTATAATTAAAAAATAATTAAAATGGTAATTCGTTTTTAATTATCATGATAATTTTAGATTAGCGGCTGCTACTAATTGGTTTAGCGATAATTTCGGCAGCCTTTTTGATATCGTGAGCGGAGAATTGATTACGTTCAGCTTTTCGTAATTTCATAGCGATTATAGATAATTGAAGTTGATAATTTTGCAGCATTTTTTTCGATTTATGTATTGCGGCTAGATGAGAATGACCAAGCACAGAAAAAGATGGCATGGGGTAGGCTTAGGCGTATGATTATGACCACCAGTGGACGAATGTAGACTATTGAATTCGATTGGAAGTGTTGGTATTTTTGGATGATTATTTGCTATTTGCTAGATGTTACTTACTCGCAAAATCTTAAGGAAAACATCGTGTGAAATCCTTAGTGTCACCAGGGCCGCGTCTCATAAAACTACAATTCATAGTTTATTATTGCACTACCGTTAATTCCATATGATCCCATCCTCGTCGCCAATGTTGTCACGTAAACTCAATGAAAGACATTCGATTCGAGACTGACTTTTATTACTGCAAAGAGAGTATGATACAAAAAGCCAATTAACAAACTTAATGAACCGTCATCATCATCATCATCAGCCATTAGACGCCCACTGCAGGACATAAGCCTCCCCTGTTTTTCCAAGATTCTCGGTCTTGTGCCGCCCGCATCCAGCGACTCCCCGCCACCGTAACAAGGTCGTCAGACCATCTGCTGGGGGGCCTTCCCACGCTGCCTCGTCCGGCCCGTGAATGAGGAGATCCGCAGAAAAACCCGAGTTACTGATATAGCTCGAAGAATTGCTCAGTTAAAGTGGCAGAGGGCGTGATACATAACCCGGAGAACTGATGGGAAAATGAATCGTCAGATACACAACAATTATGTCAATCCCATTTACATTGCGTAACCGAGTCTTACTACGTGTTAATCTGTGGGTTCATCGACTTTGCAGTGTACGTTGAATTGTCATAGTAAACCATGAATTGTAGTTTTATGAAACAGGGCCCAATTCGCGGTTGGCGGTGCTGGCGTGTATGGAGAATGGCCCATACTAAGTATGTCTGCACAGAAAGCCTTTCTATCTGAAAGAATGCCAATACCCTGCAGCGGTTTTTTATAGACTTTTCATACTAAGTTGATCAATCCACAGATTAACAAGTAGGAAGACTCAGCTACGTAACACAAAAAGAATTGTCATAATAAACTATGAACTGCAGTTCATAGAAATTATCCTTACTAGACCTACATTTCTCATAGTTTACGCAAAACGCTCATTATCACGGCCGAAACTTTTATCCAGGTATATTATTGTAGTCACTTGGCTGCAGAATATTTCCAAACTTCAACCGCGGGTAGCTGAGTTTACTTTTACAACTTAATATCCAATAGGAAGTGAGTAAACACACACCATTCCGCCACAATAAAGTATATCGTCAGTATTTCCCCAGTTTCCTACCGACTTAGGAGGCGAATACTCTGCTACCGTCACCATCTAACACACCCATGTTTCGGGATCTTGGTACGGCGTAAAAATTAAAAAAAATCGTTATTTTTTTTTTTTTATTAATAAAATTAAGTCACTCCCTAACGTAACGCCTTATATGTATGAAGCGTTTCCTCATAAGATACTGTTTTTATGCATGTATACCCTTATAAGAAAACGTTCAAAATTCAATGATAAAACGTAATCTAAAACGTTTTATGTTATTAGAGTAACTTTATTTTTCACCTATTTTGTGACCCCGAAAACCCCGAAAAAATATTTTTATTGATTTATTTTTTAATTTTTCCTAGGTTTTTGTATGTTTTCTATGGTATAAAAGCAATGTCACTCCAATCTAAATTAGACGCAAGTTCCTCATTATTTACATACTGTGACATTGGTGGAGCGTGTAAAGTGCATTATATAAACAAATAAACTATAACTGACATATTTTCGCTTTCTTATACAGAAATAATAAGAATCTCAAAATCGCTCCAACGATTTCAATGAAATTTAGTAAGTACCGGGTTTCGGTGATGATATATGGATCTAGAGGTTTCACATTTAAGATTCCGTACACAAAGGGTCCCTTTATTACTAAGACTCCGCTGTCCTTCCGTCCGTCCGTCCGTCCGCCTGTCACCAGGCTGATCATGAACCGTGATAGTTAGATAGTTAAAATTTTCACAGATCTGATGTATTTCTGTTGCCGCTATAACAACAAAAACTAAAAACAGAAAAAAAAATATTTAAGGGGGGCTCCCATACAAAAATGTGATTTTTTTACCGTTTTTTGCTCGATATTAATAACGGCAACAGGTAGACGCTTGAAATATTCAAGTGTTGTACGAATAATGGTACGGAACCCTTCGTGCGCGAGTCCGACTCGCAATTGGCCGGTTTTAGTGAATCTCGTTTATCCCGTGTTCTTAGCATAAAAAATAGCTTCGCAATATTATTAGAAAGATATCCTGGTCAGTAATTTTATTTTTGTTCGGTTTTTTTGCGTTCATTTTTTTTATTATTTATTCCTTCATACAGTTATTTAAATGCAAAAACTACACAAAATTGGGAAGTTTAATTAATTTTATGTCTTGTTCCGTGTGGCGCCGGATTAAGAATAGCATCACTTCATTTCCTTCCTTGGATGTCATAGACTAAGGAAATCAATTACCAGGAGACGGACAACAGCGTCTTCCTGAGATTCCAACCGCATACTGCGATCGCCAACCCGCCTGCCAAGCGTGGCGATTATGCTAAACCCCTCATGTTTATGAAAACCACGAAGGAGGCCTATGCCCTGCAGTGGGCGTCAAATGGCTGATGATGATGATGATGATGATGATTTTATGTCTTCGTTGTCCGGTAGTTCAACAGCAGATGGCGTTACACGACCAGGTTCTACTTATTATTAGACTGAAAATACTTACATGAACAGTAAATCAATCTTTAATTCTCATTTCACAAGTTTCGACACCACACAACTCTAATTAACTGCCAACTGCAGTATATTGACAGCTCGACCAGAGACAACTAGCTGTTACGTATAGGCGTTATGATTATAGATTTGAGGTAACAATATTTCTGGTACTTATTCAAACACACACACCATGTACCAATGACTTTGTTTTCAAATAACATACATTTGTGAATTTGTAGTAGCAATACCACTTGCGAAAACATCGTCAAGAAACCTGGGTGCCTGAGGTGTTTACAAATTTACCAATCCGCAGTGGGCACGCGTGGTAATTAAGACCGTACTCTCTCTCTAAGCGAAGGCCTGTGTGCCCTGCAGTGGGACGTATTATAGGCTACATAAAAAAAACAGGACGCAGTGTAAACATCATGTTATATAACAAAAGACATTTACAGCCGTCACCTCAATGCTGGCTCCCATTGCGGGCATAAACCGGCAACTTTTGCGTTCCAATTCCGCCGTAGCAGTTTTGTACGCGACAGTACACAAATTTGCCTCAAGTAAGTTGCTCGCGTCGCGTTTATCGAAAATTCTTTGGGCATGTGCAAGTTTACTATAGTGAGTGAGGCATAAGCCTCTATATGTTTTTTCGTTATTTGCATGTTTACTCGCACATCTATTTTCTGGGAGGTGAACGAAAATCTAACGGTCTGCCTGGGCCGCATTTCATAAAACTAAAATTCATAATTTACTATTGTAATTCGATGTACATTGCGTAGCCGAGTTTTCCCACTTATTAATCTATGGGTTGATCGAATTAGCAATGTACAGTAAACCATGATTTGTAGTTTTATGAATCAGGTCGCTGCTGTCGGCTGTATAAGGCACTTCACTAAAGTCTTGACTTTAACTACTCACAAACGTATTTCGAGTGATATTGGTAGGATGCGGGATGTGACTTAGAATCATTCGGACTAAAGTTTACATAGTCAATTTAAGAAAAAAAAAACAAACACAAAATATTTACAAAGGTACATAGTACAAGGTACAATTGGTGGCCTTCTTGTTTAAAGTAATTTCTTCCAGACAATCTTACAATATTTTATTATTTTTTCTCTTAAGCAACCATCAGAAAATTATCCCGACTATGGAGATTATTTAAGTTACGTGCCGGACATTTTACTTGTATAAATACCTAGGATTCAGACATCCAAACTTAGCATATCTAGAGCAATTGTAGCATTTGCTAGCAGTTCTATGTAAGTGATAGTCCACCGATAGTTCACATTTCCATTCGAGCCATCAGCCTTGCGTAGGGAAATCTGATCGGTTTCATCTATAAATGGTTTACAGTGTACTGGGCTTTCAAAGGATTTTCCGCCGACATCACTTGGTAAATGTTTGTCCCTCAATTTGTGCGCTGTTTTCAAAGCTATGGACCACTCTACTTTGGGTAAAGTAAAGCAAACTATCTATATGGATACTAAGCTTATGCCAGGCTGAATTTGCAAGGTATAATAGTTAGAGGAACCCCACCCTGTGTGAGATGAAGTTCAGACATTACAATTTAATTTTACAATATGTCTTTGTCCTGCGGGTCAGTCAGGATTGTGGCGCTTTTACCCCTGGCCTCTCCGGAATATAGCGTGAATTTATGTATTTTTTTATTACGCATTAGAAATCAATATATTCGGCTAAAATAGGCTTAGCAAAGGGCATAAACCGGAATAGAGGTTTCGTCGTCATATTTAAGAGTGAGACTCGAGTCAGTGCAGCATCCTGGCTTTTACAGGCCATTTAGTTACCTAACAGGCTGGTAGGTATGTCAGGGCATCTACCTTCTCTTTAATTTTGTCAATACACGCTGAAACCTGGGTGGTTTGAAAGCTGCGGTTCTGTAATTGGGTATTTGACAAAATATCAAATGAGTTACTTCTATGAAAATACTGGCTTATGACGTCACATTTCAGAGCACTGTTTTTATTTTTAATCTATTTAAAAATTGTAATACCTAGTAATTGACTAAAAGATATACATTTTCCGAGATATTTTGTAATTTTTGTTTTAATCGAGCATATGAAATAATTTATTGTTGATCGTGTCAAATACCGTTTTATTTAACTTTTATATCTAGACGTAAATAATTTTAAAAAAATTGTTCAGAGATCTTGTTTCGAGTTGAGAAATCTTGTTTCGAAAAATTCGCCAACAATTACTGCTGCCTCTTCATCTATCAGAACGATGACCCGCGGACCTGCGGCGCGCTCACACCGCTCCATCTGGATACTGATGGTCCTCAGCAGTGTTCTCAGATTCGAGTTTGTCTCAAGATATTGTTGAAAGTTCCTTTAAAAAAAAACAAATAGCGTATTCGATAACTATTGTTTGGGCACGTTAATTTTGCTGTGGTTTTCAAACCACCCAAAATTCCCTCCATGTGATCTCTATGAAATCTCTAAGTAATGATTACAATGGTTTTGGAAAGGCCTTCACAACAAAAATAAAAATCCAGCGTAGAGACCAAGGATGACAAGGTACTTAATTCAATCATTATTTGTCATTAGCAAAGGGCAAGTAAAAAACGCGAAATCGGTGTGCATCGTGAATTGTGGTATGTGGCAGACCGTGTTCTCAGGCGTGAGTTTGTGTTGTGGTTGTTAACGTTAAGTTACGATACGTTACGTTAATAATTTTATGTTATCTTGAAAGGTTTTAAATGTGCCCACTTCCTGCTTAGGAACACGTACAACACCGCTCAACACGTACTTACTCATATACCCTAATTATATTTTTGCTTCGAGCTCCAAACATCTTCCGCGTCGTTAGATCAAAATTATAGTTACTTTGTGAAGCGAAACTTCAGGCTTATTAAAATATTTGTTGAGGAGCCACGATATATACCTTGTTTCACAACCGGCAGCACCGAGAGACCTATTAAACTCGATAGTGTTGTGTTAAGAGAACTTGCAAATTTTCATGTTTAAAAATTAAATAATAATCGTCACATGGAATTTTCTCTAAAAATAATATGAACTTTTTATAATAAATGATTATACAAACGGCATTATAAACATAATGCCGTTGCACTTTTCATAACCTACTGAAACTCATTTTTAGTTACGTAGTACAGAAAGGCTCCATACAACGATGGGGCGTAAACAGGCTAATGACGCCTTATTTGTATTACTATTTGAATATAATATTTTTTGCGTCTAGATTTATCGCATTTTTTGAGAACTATAAAATCTAAAAAGAAGTATTTAAGTAATTAAATTTGTTTATATACTTTGTGTTGCACTAACCCGTGTTGAGGACATTTTTTTAAAGCCTCCAAATGAGGCTAAAAAATCCACCTATGCCAGGACTTGAACCCGCGACCTCTGGCTAACCGTGCCAGTGCTCTCCCAACTGAGCTAATGAGCAAGTGCAGGCATCGGCGAAATTTCGCTCCTCTTTACAAACTTTTCTGTGTTACAAAAAAGTAAATAAAATAAATAGTTTCGATAGGACTGTGTGGCGCCGGATTAAGAATACCGTCATTCCATTTCCTTCCGTGGGTGTCGTAGAAGGTGACTAAGTAAATAAATTACCAGGAGACGGGCAGCAGCGTCTTTCTGAGATTCCAATCGCATACTGCGATCGCCAACCCGCCTGCCAAGCGTGGCGATTATGGCAAAACCCCTCATAGTTATGAAAACCATGAGGGAGGCTTATGTCCTGCAGTGGGCGTCAAAGGGCTGATGATGATGATATAATTATAATATATAAAATCTAATATCTAGAATGATAGAGTGATACATGACTGCCTCGTTGGTCTAGTGCCGCTAGACTCGCGGTATCATGTAAATAGGTTTTTAATTAAATTTGTTTATAATATGCCCGTTCCCATAACGCATGTTCTTCAATGTAATCTATCTTGGATGGTTCAGCAGACGCCAAAAGAGAACTTGATACGAAGATAAATAATATCGTCGTACTAGAGTTCTCAAGAGGCCACTGTAGCTCAGGGGATTTTGCAACTTATAAGATGGCAAACAATATGTAAACACTAATATGGTCACAAGTCGATGTTGTAGAAACTCGCTTACAGTATGAAAAACTGGCCAAGTGCGAGTCAGAGTCGCGCACGAAGGCTTCCGTAACATTATCTATACAACAGTTGAATATTTAAAGCGTGTATTTATTGCCGTTATTAATATCGAGCAAAAAACTGCACAAAAATCACGTTTGTTGTTTGGGAGCCCCCCTTAAATATTTATTTTATTCTGTTTTTAGAATTGGTTGTTATAGTGGCAACAGAAATACCTTGTCTGTGAAAATTTCAACTGTCTAACTATCACGGTTCATGAGGACCGACGGACAGCGGAGTCTTAGTAATAGTGTAAGGACCCTTTGGGTACGGAATCCTAAAAACACAAATATTACTTTATAATCTTGGTTCAACGTAAGTTAGCGCACATGAATTCTAAATATCATTCCACGTGTTCCGCCAGGAATGGCGGAAACCTCACAAGGGTGTTTCATTGAATAGTACCTATGTGGCCATTTCATTCGCTGGCTTTTGTCCGCTCTCTTTCAATTAGTGCTTTCCCTGTAAAACATCCACCCGGGCACGGGTAGAATTGAATGATTGAATCGGATCGAATGGGTCTACGTACGCCTTTAAGGGAAAGCGTTAGTTCATCGTGATTTCCCCCTCTCTCGTAAACCACGTTTATGTTTTTCCCGAGCGCTGGTATAAAAAAAAGGTTTTGGCCCTGGATCACGCTGTTATTACACACATTAGGTAGCCTGGAGTATGGTAACTTACGCGATAAGTTAACGCATTATTGCGTTCTCCCTTTTCCTTTTGGCATTACGTCACAAATCTATTTATCAATGTTTCCTTCGTTTCCCTCTTTCGGTAGAACAAAAAATATCCACGAATCCGAGCAAATCTTTTTCGCCTTCTAAACATATCAACAAAAAATATTCACGAGTCCAAGCATAAGGTACCTACTGTGCATGTTGTGTATATATTTTTCGACGCATTTCAAACAAGGGTACCGTGAAATGGGCTGATTAGAAACCGAAATAAAAATGTAGAAAATGTAAATGGAAACAAAAAGTGCAAAACGGTTTTTTTGTCACCGCTATAGTTGTAAGTTCAGTTCAGTGATATTTCTCAGTATATTATCGACATATCTATTAATAGACGTCGCTATACGTTCAGTAGAAAATCAGTGACAAAAAACCTTTTTCCAAATTTTGTTTCTATTGCTACTCCAGTTTCTAATTACCTCGTTATACCGTACCTACTTACTTATAACCATGGAAGTCTATGAGCGTAAAAAGTAAAAAAACTAGGAATTACTCCCATAATATTATAGTTGAGAAGTATCTCAACCGCAGTATTAGAAGAGTAATTCGTCATTGCTATTACACAGAAAATATATTACTGTGATATAGCAACGAAAATAATATCAAACATTTGGCGCAGCACAAAATACCTACCGATCCTTCGTGAAACAAGAGCATCCGTGGAGGTCTCATTTGAGGCCCAGCCTACAATAGCCGAAATCCTCCTTTGTCTGGGGTCGGAAAATCAAGGAAGCCCGCGAATAAAGGCCCGTGCCCTTTCAAGTCGGACAAATAACCACCTGACCCAGCGGCGGATGAGGGCAATTATAGATGCCTAAGTACCACTCTGTTGTGAGGTAGGAAAATTGAAATCGACGTTTCGTACGTGGCATTTGGCTTTGTTTTCCGCTAGAGAAACGTGGCTTAATAACACTCCATAAATATCATTGCTGATGTTAGGATACCGTAAAATTTTAATTTTCGAGAATACATACTTAAAAGTAAAGTTTCTTTCATCATAATCATCATTCAGCCACAAGAAGTCCACTGCTGGACATAGTTTCTTTGTGATCATCTAATTCCTAGTGATACATTTGCGATGAAAGGGGATGAAAATGGCCGACAATAAAGAGCCAGTCAAGTGCGAGTAGGACTCGTAAGCTAAAAGTTGGGGCGGTTGGTGTGTTGGCGACAAGACTTCCGATGAAGGCTGCGTGCTTGACATGCTCGGTAGCAGAAGCATGTGACGTGCGATGGACATACCAGTGAGAGGAGGGGGAAGCCAATCAGCGTTCACCACGAAGCGTGGCGCTCGAGTTGAAAAGTCATTATCGATGTGACCGCCGTTCGAATCGTTTCGGTTAATAACCCAAAATGCTGGTGATGCTACTCGATTTTGGTTGACAGGTCAATCAAAAGGCCCGCACTCGGCTATTGCTGAACAAAGGCCTCCGCCAAGGCACACCACCTCATACAGCCACTGCAATCTGCTTCAGATCGTCAGTCGAGCCAGCCGGTGGGCGTCCTACGCTGCATTTGCCAGTTCGTGGTCTGCTGCTCAAATTTCGTCAGACATTATTTACAAAATTATTGATCAGAGTTAAAATGTATCATATGTATAAATGTTTAATATTAGAGAGCTGTGAGTATCAATTTCAGTGTCAACTATCTAATAATGAAGATATTAATACTACCTTTGGTTTTCAGTTTATTCTCTCGTGGCTTATAAAGGTTTCTGGATCACGTTACGAAGACGCCCCTTTACCTTCAACAGGCTTGCTTAATTTGAATCATATCACGAGAGCTATTGAAGGCTCTTCACAAAAGCACCTCTCGAAGATCTGCTTCCACGTGCCTTTTCGTCCAAAAATCAATACGTTAAACGCTGCATCAGATTCCAATTCCTTGCGTGTAAGCAATTCAATTCTAAATAATTCATCTTATTGAAACATAAAAAAGACTAAATAAAGACATGAATTCATGATCGAGAAAAACGAAGGGTCTTGGCTACTTGGATAGTAGGTGGGTAAATAATCACTGGTTCCGAATTGAGAATTTCACTGATACTCCATTCCACGAAACGAGCACCCAAAGAAAATCCATGTGCGCCCATTGGCCAATTGTTTCGCTTATCTCTAGCCGCGCGCATTGACCAATGAGATGCGAGGTACTTATTTGTTTCCCTAGGAGTTTGACTCGTGGAATGGAGTTTAAAGTATTTAAAAAATACAAAAAAATACAAAAATCTTTATTCTTTATCTTCATTATTTTTCGGTACATAGTAATTGGAGTCACCTTTTAAGCATACAATGCCTGTACTAGGTGTCTCCGCTCTTCCATAGCATTAATCTAGTTTAGTTTGAGATGATATTACAAAAGAAAAAATAAATAGAAAATTAACTTAGCCAACTATGTGTGTGTGTGTGTGTGTGTGTGTGTGTGTGTGTGTGTGTGTGTGTGTTTTTATGTGCGTGTTTATATACATATGTATGTGTAAATATTATTTTACTTGCTCTATTAGTTTTTCTGTCTCGTTATAATTTAAGCTATTTAACCATTGTATAATATTTTTTTTACATTCATAATAAGTTTTGTCGTAAATTTTAATATTCTTATTTATCTTATTGTATATAAAAGATTGTCCCGTTATTCCTCAAAAAAAGAACGGGGCATACGGACAGACAGTCTTTCTCTTCTGATTTGACGAGACGGGCTGTTTCTTAAATACTTATCTACTTAATCGAATTCTCATTTTTAGTTATTTGCCGGCCAATAAAATATGCTATTAAAATAAAATAATTGAGTATCGATAGTATGGATATTTAAAATGTTTTCTATAAGCAAAAAATGAATATTTTAATCACATTTTTATTTTTCATACCAATTGACCGCGTCGAGTTATTATAAAATCAAAAATCAATCTATCAATCAGACGGGATTAATTTATAGACGAACAAGCTAAATTTGATATTTGCATTCGCAGTCAGAACGCGTCCACACACTACAGCAGTGAATGATGCCAAATCTTACTACTGCAGTTAATGACCGCCACCGACGTCGCCACCGTGACTGCTTTGGTTTGTGAGTTAACACAAACTTTCTACACCCTTACACCCGTGATACTTTTTAAGAAGAAACTGTGGATGGTTTTGCAATAAATGAAACTAAAACTGAAACTCTAATTTGCGTCAAATTGACAGTTCATATCAATTCAATTTCTTGATTCAGACGAGAATGCTCAATTCTCAAAATTGGTGTAAAGCAGTGAATTAATTAAGTAACCATAAATTCGAAAAATTATTACATAACATTGTTACGAAGGTGAAATGTAATAGCTACCACGAAAACTGAAATATTTTGAAATTTTCTTAGATATGAAGCTTACAAACTTACTCCACTATTCTTTCAGACTAAACCCCATGGAGTAAGCCGAGTACCCTGCCGAAACAGGCGATAAAAGTAAATCTCAGCCCACAAACCTTGCCAACGGCCAGTTAGCGACCGACGCCACACTCCACGGTAAGGCTTCTCCTTCAAAAATCTTACAAAAGCACTGAGTGAAAACCTTGTGTCTCTGCCAACCTAAGGACTATGTATGACGTCTTGGTGTGAACTGATTGGCTGGAAGAAAACACGGTTATTGTCGCATATTATTAGGTAATGCCGATGAGGTCATATCTTAATAATAGTCATTAAATAGTAAACATAAAGGTCACTTACCCTATTAAAGCTGATCATCTCCTTAAAGAGCCTTTCATCAGAGATTGGCATCTCAGCATAATTTTCTGCAATTCTGAATAAATTTTCCGTAATTTTGTCACTGGTCCACTTTTTGATTTGGCATGAGTCCTAGGTGTTAATGTGCCATTAAAGCGAAAAAAAATTATAAAAACTTACTTTTTTAAGGATATCTCAAAATATGGTATAATGTCCAACAAATAACTTAAACAAAAATTTGCACAGTTGGGATGAGTTTCCGATGGACACGTAAGGGCAAAATTTACTAAACTTTAGTTAGAGAAGAATTTTAAGTCACAGGCAAAGTCATTTGTTCAAGTTATATTTCGGGCATTATACACGCTGAAATCTGGGTGGGTTGTAAGCCGCGGTTATATTATTAGTAATTAAAAATGCCATCTATTTATACTTTTAAGTATAAAAAAATTTAATGTTAAGAAATCTGGTTTCGAAAACTTTGCGACCAATTGGCATTAGAACAATGACCCGCGGACCCGGGGCGTATACGCACCGCTCTGGCTGTTTACTAATTATAGTTCTCATACATTCGAATTTGTGTCGAGATCTGCTTAAATGTGAAAAAAAAACAAACTAGCGTTTTTGATAGCAATTGGTAATGCAATTTCATTATACGACGGCTCTCAAATCACCCAAAATGAATGGTGCATCTCTAGACCTTGCTTTATTTATTGTTTGAACTACAGAAACAATCTCAGAAGACAGTCAAATCGGCCTTTCGAATCTTCTCACCTCGTGCGCTCCGCCGACTATCCGAAATGATCGCCAAATTGCTAGGAGAGGCTTCCGTCATTTCAGCCGCGTCATTTCCTCCGCTATACATTCACGATGCCCTGCGCCCGGGCGGGGACATACCCCGTCTGACTAAGGGACCCTGACCCTTTGGAGGAAAAATCTACCAAATAGCACAAACCTAGTTTGGGGCCAGGAAAGAAGTGATTATGTTGTGTGGAAATTGTTAAAAAACTTTTTGTGCACGGATTTTTCCGCAATTGAATATATACTCGAGAGCTATAAGCAAGTTTTTGATGGATAGTTTTTGAGCGAGATAAATTTGTGTTACTTTTACAATAATAAATAGTCTATATATTTTACTTTTTATTTCATTAAGCAGCATTCTTTATTGTTGAGGTTTCAAGGATAACTTGTAACGACTACGGGTTCCTTTCTCTCGAGTGTATTTGAGATTGATACTGCGGGTTCATTGACTCTAAAAAACGGTTTCCTAACCCCTAATACAAGATTGGAGAGTCCAAAATTCTGAGTTTAGTTGGACCAAAGCGCACCACAAGACCACTATCAAATGATTCCCTTCCGCGCTTTGATCGGAGTTGCGATGAGGAATAGAGGGTGTGAACGATTTGGGTTGCTTTAAATTTTAGACTCCATGGTTTAGATCCGTCTTCAATTAACGGGTACACTAGAAATCAGAAATCGAAAATTTATTTCAGCGTAAAGAATTTACATTCTCCTTGCTGAATGTTAATGTACTATGCTAGCCGCTGCCTTCGGGCCGTTTTTGTATTGGAGAAAGTCTTGAAGTTTTTTTGTAGACAGACTGCCTTACCGCTAAGAGCTTACAGATAAGATAATTTATTTCACAAAAACATTACACAAAATATGACCTTAGTGATGATGATAATTGGATTACTATAGGAATCTATGACTAACAAATATTTTACTCGCTCAGGCCCGAATGTGTAACTCATCCTGCACGCACTTTAGTCTTACGGGAAACGCCGTTTTATTGTATTGTTTTCTACGTTGTTAGGTCAGACAAGTCACTACTAGAGACCACTAAATACTGTTAGTGTATAGAGCTCCAGATACTTGTTCTCTGTGGCATGAAAATGCTCTTTGCTTTAAATTGGCGCAATTTTTAAACGTTATTCTCATGGTTACGGTTAAAAGTAGGACTGCATAGCTGCTCTAATATGTTTTTCTAACATCGATACAAAAGCTTGCTAAGCGTATTTTCACTCAAATAAATAGCCTTATTAGCAACCTTCATACGTCCCACTACAAGGAATAGGCCTTCTCTCAGAGAGATGACTAGGATACCCTTTGTTAGGATACCATCTACCAGGCAGGTACAGTATAAATATTGAAATACGCCCAGACTGAGACCATTTGTACAATTCATGTATGGATAAAAATAAGAAGTAAAATAAAAATCGAACCCACGTCGTCGTAACCGCAAGACCAACGACGCAGTCAAAGTGTTGTTTATAATAAATAAAATACCGTGTAAAACATTTTATAATGGTGTAAAATTTAATCTACTCCGTCGGTAGAAGCAGGGTTTCATAAAGCACGCGAATGAAATTTCAGACATTCCCTCGTTCACCCGCTGTCTATTCATTTTATTTTTTAATTTAATATGTAGCTGAAGCATTTACCGAATTCCATATAGTCAAGTATAAAATTGAATAATACCATTGAAATTGTGGAATTTGTTAATTCAATATTTATAAAACCTCGCCTGATAAAAATAAACGAATTCTCATATGTTTCCCAAAATAGAATCCCCTATTCGTCAATAAGAACTTTTAGTGTATAATAAATATAAAAAAAATTTAAAGTAATTTTTAATTGTTCATTTCAAGGTCATAATCTAAAATGTTAAACTTTTACAATGGGAACGATTTGGAAACCCTGAAAAAATATAGATTTCCTACACATAAGTTTCCATTGGCGATAATGAAAAGGAAGAAACCGTTATTGTTCCTGTGACGTAAGATGCGTGGAACAGTTACTGTTGCAGGAACAGTAACTGTTCCATCCGTTTTGGTTGTCACAGATTGAAATTTAACTATGGAACAGTAATATATTTTTTCATAATTTCAATTGTTTTCCCGTTGTAAATCTTGCTAGTTTAATAATATAAGCTTTTGAGTTATTAATAATAGCTAATAACTCAAATGACTTACTTACATACAAAAGACACAAAAGGCTACGGTTGCAGGGCCAGTCACGCAGGTAAAAATTTTACTATGGATTAGCTTCTTTTTACTTTCAAAGTTTATCCCATTGTAAAAGTTGTTAGTAGTGACAGTAGAACCTCCTATTTCGGTTGTGATAGAATTATACAGTATGGTACCCCACATGACAAAATCAAATGATTTACATACAAAATAACACAAAATTTGTTAGGAGAGAAACCATACCCCCTGCATACACAGGTACTTATAATTTTGAGATGCAGAATATTGCCAACCTTGTATTCATAAAACCACAATTCATAGTTTATTACGACGATTCGATTCACATTATGTAGGCGAGACTTTCTACATGGTAATTTGTAGGTTAATCGGCTATGCAATGTACATCCAATTGTCATAGTAAACCATGAATTGTAGCTGGATGAAATAGGGCCCAGAAAGTATTTCATCATCACGGTTCATGGCGCAAGACTACAGCGCATGGCTGTAAATTAGGCAGGCTTTCCACTAAGTTAAACGCGACGCCCGCCATCGTACCACCTACGCAGGTGTCGCTGACTCTATCTATCACACAACTCCAAAATCGCAACGACACGTTAACCTGTTAAAAACCTATAGACGCATACTTGGGTGGCGTGCATCCGCCCACCCCACAGCCTCTACTCTCTAATCATACACATTAGGGATAATAATATTAACTTCAACACAACAATCACTCAGCCTTATCCCAGCCTGTACTATGGTAACCAGGCCAGGACCTCGCAAACATAGAAAAATACACTGACTGAGGTCATTTGTACAAGTCAAATTCCACGGTCTCCAGCGGGAATTGAATCCACGATTTATTTTGGTAGTCTAGCTGGCTTTGACAGCCTCGCTGTTCTAGCTCAGCGAGGCAATCAAAAACCTCCGAGTGTGCGACACTCTCGCTCTGCCGCTCAGTAAAGAGACGTTTATATTTCTATATGAATATTTCTACCACATTGACGGCAGTGTTGTACTGGTGACGTGATGAGCGAGCCACCAAACCTTACAATTTAGTAGCCACGTGAACTGAACGTTGCTTAAAACAATGTCGGCAATAAGTCGACTTACTTAAGGGGCTTTACTTCTGGGGTAGTGCCAGAAGATATTTATGTGGGGCCATGATGTACTTGTAGTGACACCTTCTACCCCATTTAGAATAGCCACAATCCTTATGTGCAGAGTCGAATATTATACATGACATCAAGCTGTACGCACGCGTCTCATTAAATACCACCAACCAATAGCCTCCTTACATACTTTTGTAACTCGTACAGTAAAATTAGGAGGATCCGTAGCGATCCGGAGTAGCCGTGCACCCAGGGCGAGCGAGGTGGTGGCGTCCGGCGGTTGATCCGATCGCGGCGCACAAGGCTGATTGATGACACCCGATTAGTGATGCCCGGACCGCCCGTGAATAATTGTCGACGGTTTTTGCTTTATAAAGCCACCGAGGTTTTTTTCAGTCTGCGAGAGGTCGATGTTTTCGCTCAGAGTTTTCCGGAATATTTTTTTTTGCTGCAAATTAGCGCTTGTTAGATTCTCGTAGGGTGCATAATTTGTCTTTAGCTGAAGCTTGAGTAAGTGAAAGTTGTGGAGTACGAACCAAAGAAGTGCCAATTCCTGAAGGTATGTTTTGTTACTAAAATAAATAATCTTACAAAGTACACTCAGTGTCGTTACGAGCTACTTTAGAACAAAATTAACATAAGGTGTACAATCGACTCTACAATATTTTAGAGAGCACAGAATAGAGGTTTGATTGTGTTTACAATTGGAAAAGACAAGTTTGTAGCTTTCTTTGTCCATTTTTTCTCCAAAACAATCTTGATTATTAAATGGACACCTAGTTAACCTGTAACGTTTATTAAGTCGTAACGTTTATGTGTAACTTTGAATAAGATATTTTGAATTTGAATTAGAGCCTTGCGAGAAATTGTGGGAAGGCTTATAATAAGGTTCTAATTTATTTTTACTCAATTATATTCTGGCTCAATTAAAACGGGCTGAGGTGCTCTGGAGTTTAAATAAATATTCAGGTGACTGATTAAAAGAAAAACCAACATGTTAATAAAATGATAATCAGAATAATATAACTGAAGTAAATGGTTTAATCATAGTCCAGTGGCAGCGAAATACCTGCATGCGTAGTCACAGTGGGTATTTATAGTACCATAATTACTTTTTGGTCCCAAACTAGCATACCCTGTGCTATGGTAACCAGGCAAGGACACCACTAACATGCAAATACACCGAGACTAAGACCATTTGTACACATGTACGGCTGCCCCCATTGGAGATCGAACCCACGACCTCTGGCTTGGTAATCATACATGATACCGCGAGTCTAGCGGCACTAGACCAACGAGGCAGTCATGTATCACTCTATCATTCTAGATATTAGATTTTATATATTATAATTATATCATCATCATCAGCCCTTCGACGCCCACTGCAGGACATAGGCCTTCCTCATGGTTTTCATAACCATGAGGGGTTTTGCCATAATCGCCACGCTTGGCAGGCGGGTTGGCGATCGCAGTAAGCGGTTGAAATCTCAGGAAGACGCTGCTGCCCGTCTCCTGGTAACTTATTCCTTAGTCGTCTTCTACGACATCCACGGGAGAAAATGAAGTGACGCTATTCTTAATCTGGCGCCACACGGAATATGATTCTATGCCCATACAAATTGCGAAATTATACCCCTGAAAACCGTGCATTGTACTTAAATAATTGGGCTACAATATTTTATCGTAATTGTTTAATGTTATTAAATCTAGTTTTAATAGAGTTCAGAATTGAAGGATAATTACAATTGCACACACTACCTGTCGTATAATCCGTACCGAAAATGTATTGTAAAAGCTATACCACCATATCACCAAGGGATGGGTGAGTCTACTAGGATTACAGATATTTTGCTTCTTCCGAGATTCGAATCTTTAAAGAGCAAGTCGAATTATGACAGAGACGTCATAATCTATGCACTGCATCACCGTGACTTGTCATAATGCGTGACTTACTGCTTTATGTATTGAGTTCCAGAAAATAAAATTTAAAACACAATACAAACAAAAACAAATCCAACACAAAATACACCGCAGGTTTTCTCATGCTCATATACAAAAAGTTCAATTAAAAAGATAATAATAATAACAGAATGTCAAAACGTCATTAAAAAAATTACTTGAAAGAAAAAAGAACGAAAGAAAGAAGACATTTATTTAAATTAAACATTAACATTAACTAATCGCTCCGAGTCACATCCGACCCAAAATTCCAGTCCAGTCCTCATAACAAAGCTAACCGCTTTAGGTTTTAGCTCAGATATGCCCTAGAGCGAACGTCCAAGTCACTCACGCCGACAATACGGTAGGATAAAATCTTTCATTTTAATGGTGATACCGCTAGACCAACAAGTGAAGGTAATAAAAGCGTGTTGCGTGCATGTTGTATTCGACGCTTTTGAAATTCAGTAGTATAGGTATATTTTAAGATTTAGACACCCACTCTTCAACAATCAACCATTCTTCCATCGCCTAAGTTTGGAGGCAAATTCCAACATATTTTCCACGCTTTATTTACTTTCCATAATAGGGAGTGACTAGGCAAGACCTTCCTTTGTGAACGAACAAAAACCAGTTTTATGCTGAAACGATTTATAAAACTATTCATAACGATTATACGTCAAAAAACGGCTGAGTATCCCTCCGGGTCTCTCTCTGTGGGGTTTCCACTCAAACACCAATCATTATAACATGTTTTTGTATAATTTTCCCCTCTTTCCTACGACAAAAAATGCATATTAATAATAAATATTAAGGCACAAGTTTTAGAAAAGCGAATCGTCTTCCACTGCTGTGCTCACACACCTTACGATGAAGCGGGAAACTGGAAGGAATTAATTAACTACGGCGTGATTTTGAAATCGTTAGGCATATTTATAGAGAATATCCTTTTCATTACGATAAACCGGATTTTCAACGATCAATCAGTAATGGTATAGTATATTTGTAAATATTCGTGATTTCTGCCCTTGGTTCGAAACTGTGAATACAAACACAAAGGAAGTACCGTAGCGTTGAAATAGTAGATTGTTAACCGAGGGCTGAAAGGCACCCATTCCTGACGAGATATTCTCACTTCGCTCGAGCGCCAATAGTTCGAGGCAGAAATGAGTGCTATCACCCGAGTAAAACACTCTACTTTTCATTACGAATACGAGGAAAGTAAACACAAGCCAGTTAAAATCAAAATTATTTTATTAAAAAACAAAGTCACTTGAAATCAAAATTATTTTATTAAAAAACAAAGTCTCTTGAAATTAATATTAACGTTTGTACAGTTATTGAGCGTTAGAGAAATATGTTAATCACTAAAAGATAAAAACAAGTTTAAAATATAAAACTTAAGGAAATCACGCCGAAACAGACGGATGGTCTAGCTCGCGGTGAGATAGCTCGCGCGCCAACTTGTGCTAGCCGTACATCACAATTCGCAAGATGGCGCGCAACCGCGAAAGACGGTCATTTTGAATTTGCGTATTTGGTGGTTTTATCTGTGTCTTAAACTACGATTAATTTTTTTTTTAATACTTTTCTGCTTTAGAGCAGGCATGTACCACTTTCAGCATGGTGCCTGGATGAACAATGACCCCCTTTCAGAGTATGAGTAATGAAAAATTATTTCTATTATGTTAAATATTTTAAAGTCTGTCGTAAGCGAATGAACATTTGACTTGGCCAGCGGTGTCCATAAGTCGATTTTTTTATTACAGGTTTCTTCGATTTCTAGGGTTCCGTATGCGAAGGGTGCCAAACGGGACCCTATTACTAAGACTTCACTGTCCGTGTCTGTCTGTCGCCAGGCTGTGGCTCATGAACCGTGACAGCTAGGCAGTTGAAATTTTCACGGCTGATGTATTTGTGTTGTTGCTATAACAACAAATACTAAAAACAGAATAAAATAAATATTTAAGGGGGGCTCCCACACAACAAAAGTATTTTTTTGCCGCTTTTTGCTCGATATTAATAACGGGAACCGGTAGACTCAAGCGTCTATTCATATTCACAAAATATTTATTTCTATATTCGCTTCAAAAATAAATACCTAATTAAAATAAAATAAATATTTAAGGGGGGCTCGCATACAACAAACGTGATTTTTACCGTTTTTTCTCGATCTTTGTGTCTAATGTTGTATATTTCCTCTGTGGTAATGGTAGGGAACTCTTCGTTCGCGAGTCCGACTCGCACTTGGCCGATTTTATTATTTTTCATCCCGATTGTTCATTGTGAAATAAATAAGGGTAGCAAAAAAAAAAAATTTTGACGCGCCCTTTTTTCAAAACAAACGCTATATTGTTACGTTTCCAAATCACGGTTAGAATGCCCCCTTAAAACATTGAACGAATTCTAAGTCACCCTGTAGAATATTCAGCCGCTGCAAGCGTTACACAATCTGATTTCAGATTTATTGGGGCTCCATGAGGTAAACCGGAGCCAACAATGAAAAAAACATCTTTTACAGATTTATAAATTCGTAGTATCAATACGACTCGCTAACAAAGACATCTTGAAGAAACCTGAGTGTCCGAAGTTTTCACATACCTCAGCTCTTGAAATCACCAACACTCGCCTCGTGGTGATTAAGCCCATATTTCTCTCTGAGAAAAGGCCAGGCCCTGGAATAGTACGCATGTTGGCTGTTTTTTTTTTAAATACGGACGTTCAAGGCTGCTTATGTATATTGTTAAGTATCTTTCTATCTCGTTCTTATTTGAAAAATCCGAACACACAGAAAGATAGGCATTTAGGTATTTACTCAGTGAACTTCTCAATTCAGAAACCGGTAAGTGTTTCATAACTACGTTACACTCGGTCGGAAACTTAAATTTTTAATTTCTCACTAACAACAAGTAGTAATAAGGGTCCCTCGGCCATTTGCAGATAAGTAAGTACCTATGTACAGACGATAACATCGATAAATCGCGAGCCAAGTTGCGCCGGATGTAGGTGGATGGACCGACCATCAAAGACTATTCACCCGCCCAGAGTCAATGAAGACTAGAAATACTATTTCTATTAATTGCGATCTTCTTGTCTTATTGTATTTGTAGTACAGTAGTGGTAAAACTCAACGTGTAAGATCGTGGGTTCGAATCCCGGCAAGTGCGTACCTTACGTCTGATCCTAATTATGAGTCCTAATTATGCGCACCAAAATCTGACGGAATCCTGACCATTGCAATAGGAATTAGTATGATTAACGACCTCGTGGCGCAGCGGTAGTGCATCTGCATACCATGCGGGAGGTCCCGGGTTTAAATCCCGGCTGGGGAGAAAATAAATAACCCCAGGTCCTGGATGTTTCTGGTTCCCACGACACAGGGTATCCTAGTGTGGGGCCAGAACCAATGTATGTGCCTGTATGTAAATGTTTATGTTTATTATTATTATTTGGCAGTTAGACGATTAGAATCGCTCAGGATTTGGTGCACGTCATATAGGAGTAGAGCCATAGATAGGAGGGGATTCGGATGGGCCGTGCCTAACCTAAAGTGTCTAGTTCCCACCCCAGGATATCCAGTTACTGCATACATTCCGTAGACCATAGACCATACTCTCTACGCTATTGTGTGCAAATTGCATACTAATTAAATGAATTCGTCAGAAATAACGACTTAGTAAATATTTTACTTGTAAGAAATAGCATTAAACTTATATTAAAACTTCAGAGCTCAATGGAAACGCTAAATTAATAATTGCACTCAAGAGTAACGCAAGTTGGCTAAATTAGCGTCGAGACTAGAGGGGCTGATCATTTTAAGAGGCCAGTCTTTGCGCGCACCACCTCTTTCCGGCGGGCGGCGTGGAACTAGAGCAACGTTGCCTTTTAGCATCGAGGTGAGCGGATGTTTTGTAATTTTTTGTTAAAATTCAATTCATTAGTTGAAACATAGGTATTTAATTACACGGCGAGTCTGTACCGCTGTCGTTATTCAGTCCGCGGGGGAAAGCGCGCGCGCCGGGCTCACTCGCCACCGGAACCGGACGTGACGCGTCTTCGCGCGCACCACCTCCTTCCGGTGGCGTGGAACAAGAGCAACGTTGCCTTTTAGCATCGAGGTGAACGGATGTTTTGTTTTTTTTTTGTTCGATGTTTTGTGTCGAGGTGTGCAAATGCGGGTGGATGGCGATATGTATTATGTGTATAAAGGGAAATCATAGTTGTAACTTTTTTTTCGGTTTGTGCAATAAAGTTTTCTCTATCTATCTACAATACATCTGCCTACCTAGCACGTAGGAGAGCGACATTATGTATGAAATTGACAGACAGAGTTTGTTAATCAGAAAAATAAAACTTAATGCCACAGATAAGACAGGAATATTATTTTCACTTCTCGTGCTCGTAAAATTCGACTTTAAGTCATGCGTAGATGACATAAAATCGCCTTTTAAGCTTTAGGGCATAAAGTAAATTTTTCTTCTAAAACTATGATTATGTCTATGTTAATTTCTTATATGTAATTCCTGGTGTACATACAATAAATAATATTTTATCTGTCTATCCATCTATCTATGATAATGAGGCTCAACAGCCAAACAGAGTCAAAATATATTGCACAATTTAATTGAGCAGTAAAATTTCGTAGAATACTAAAACTTGTTGTTTTATTTTATTCTTGCTATAATTGTTTGAATTCCGAAGGGTAATTAAACTAATGAAATCAGATAAAATAGGAGTTGATAATTGTTTAAAAATGCGCCGAAATGTTTTTATGACTTGGCAGAAAACTAGTATCTAAGTCTAAATTCACATGGTAAAAAAAAAAAAAACATTAAACACTTAATTGCCGGGAATCGGTTATTTTTTTGTTCTTTCACTGTACGACGATTTTGTTGTCCGAAATTTTCCTCGCAATTGAAGTGAAAAGCACAGTGTGTAACTGAGACCTAAATGTCCATTTTTGTCCTCGATTATTGCTTTGGATAAAAATGGATCACTTTTAGCCCTTGTTGCAGAGTCTACTATTATTGAACTCCAAAGCTCATAACCATCGATAAAAGGTTTTTTTTATCGATGCTCATAACATAAAAGATTCGCAAATATACAGAATACAATTGGCGGTCTTACAAATTATATGAAAGGAGCAAAAGAAACTGTATTTTAAGGTATGGCTTCGCCCATGCAATCTACAAACAATGTACACATCCTTAAAATGTGATAACAGGTACTAAAATGTAAACAACCTTCAACATTGTTTCTAAATACATAGATTTTATTGATTTTGCTTATAAATTGCTGTACTAAATATGCATTTCTTGCGGAAGTCATTTCTTTAAGAGGGTCGGGAGCTACAGATTAAGGAAAAGCCTTTTTGATCTGATATCCATACACTGACCCTTAATACTACTAGTAGGTACAGTCGACAGCACATTCACCTTTACCCGTGTGCACTCTACCCTGTTACGTTAGATAAGATAAGATAAGAATATTCTTTATTGCACACAAGAAGCGAGACATAAAATATGAAAATTACAATGAAAAAGTACAATGGGCGGCCTTATTGCTAACAGCAATTTCTTCCAGACAACCTTGTGACGGAAAGGTTTCCGAAGGAGAAAGGGAGACGGGCAGACGGGAGACTTTGCAGCAAAACGTAAAGCTTGACCTGCTTTCGAGTGTACCATGGAAGTCAGCGCATTTATATCATGTGAATTTACCTTTATGGAAATAACGAACTTTATTTTTAATGTGTTATCTTAAATCACACGTACGTAATCACAAAACAAAAGACCACAAAGGGCGAATAATGAGCTTACGCCCAGCGACTGTAACTTACCTATTGTTTTTCTCATTTTCCGTTTAGGTAGGCGCTAATGAAATTTTCCCATTCACAAAATGTTTACTTTGTTCGTGAATATGAGGCGGTAAATGTACATTTATTTGGGCTGAAATATGGCCCAACATACGTTCGGGCTGGCACCACGCGTAATTGACTTCGCCTTAATGAAACGTCATTCACTTAGAGAAGACGGCTTACTCCATATACACCCAAAATGTTGACTTCTTTTTAATACTATAGTGTACAGAAAGTGAGTAACATTCGGGACAAGACTCAATTAGTTTTGGTTTAAAAAGTAAAATACACGCTTTTACTGGTAATACACGCCTGGTGCCACAGAACATTATGAAACTAGATAAGTTATTTTCTACTATTTAGCTTTTTACACTGTTGTTCACAAACAACAGTGTGAAATGCTAAATAGTCCATGTTCATGAAAACGGGCAAATAAACATACATAAACATAATAACATAGCCAAGTGGTATTGCTACTACAAATTCGCAATAGTATGTACGTAACTTGGAAAACAAAGTCATTGGTACATGGCCGGGGTTCGAACCCAAGACCTCTTGAATGTGAGGTCAATGTTCCACCGACCCGACCGCACGACCACCACTCTTTTTACAGAAACAGACATACTGTAACAACATAACATACGTGTTTTATAAAACATATAAATAATTTGGTGACACTCTTCAGAGGCAATTTAAATAATCTGTGGTTACGTTTTTCCATTCACCACAGACTATTTAAAAAACTGCCCCTGAGGAGTGTTTTAAGTAAACGTTGTTTTAACGTCATTCCGGATTCACCTACCTGCTTTTTTGTCGGAAGAGTCCGACCAGGTTCGTGTTTCGTGTGTTTGTAAATAAGACCTTAAAGTACTTCTAGGCAAAAATAGGGTCTAGCTGCTGATTTCTAAATGGATAATTTAAGTAAACTTTTAAGTAACGGTTTCTTTTAAAACCTGAAAAGAGAGACATAGCGCCTGTTTCTGAATTGATAATTTCGCTAAGTAAATAGTTAGTCAGAATAGAGCGTGACAGAACGTTACTTAAGTATTTACTTAGAGTAATTCTCAATTCAGAAACTGGCCCTGTTACTAGTATTTACTAAAGGATGACACACACCAACGCGGTGGCGGTGGTGGTGGCGGTCCATACATACATCATTTACGGCAGTAGTATATTGTATGGAACATTTCTCTAAATCGATTGAAAGAGGCAAAGACCGAGACGGAGTAGAGATAGCATTTGAGGCAATTCGCTCCGTTTGTTTTATCTTTTACGGGAAGGGTGATTCTTACATCCAAATGTCAATAAAGTATGTCAACGACAGTGCCCTAATTGGTATCTTAGTAAATAAAACATCTTACTAGTATATCCCCATCAAATATTATACGATACTGGAACCTTAAGTTTCGGTAAAACTTAAGGGTCCAACTGCCTAGAACTAAGGCACAGAACCTAGGACTTTATAATTTCTTTGGCAATAATGACGAATCGATCAAAGTCCAGGTTATATAGAGTGTAGGTTCTAAAATAATTACCACAGTTTTATAATGTTGACGTTTTGCTAAAACGTACTATAAGAGAAGGTTTTTTTATTCCTTTGAAGGCGCTAGTTAACACTGGGTCGCCCCCTAAGAGGGTTATTATAAACATCAAGACAGACAACTTTTTTATGAACTTAATTCCGCAATCACATAGGTAATTGAATTTTTGTATGAAGAGTTCGACCAGGTGTCGCTCTTATTCAAACAGCTCAATCATGGCGAATAGTGACGGAGCTCGCGTCGTCGGCTGCTCGTCTCTGTAACCTGGTCGGACTCTTCCGACAAAAATGCAAGTAAGTGATTCCGGAATTGAAATGAAACGAAACTTTTTAGATAGATAGATAAATTCATTAGTCGTTGCATGCACGCACGCCGGTTTCGGGTAATTTTTATCTTGCCCTTTGTTAATACATCCTCTATTTGGTCGAAGTATGTCCGTCTGGGTCGTCCCTTACCGGCCCTTCCATCCACATTCGCTCGATATATGTTGAGGAAGCGAAAGTGATCTGTCAGGATCGTAGCAAGTGGCACTCCCTGGTCTCTGCCTACCCCTCTGGGATACAGGCGTGAGTTTATGTTATGTTATGTTATGTTATGTTAGATAGATAAATCATTTATTTACACTTGCACACACACACTTAAATGTACAAAAGCGGAACAGTATAAAAAGAGTACCTACAACGGCGGAGAGACACAACAAAGAGACAAACAAACAAATCAAACATAACACAACGTGCAATGTAGGTACTGTATGTAACTACACCAAATAGGTACGACCATATTGCTGTGGATGCGGCAAGTGCAAAATGGTACTTTTTCATGATACCTTCTCGGTCTTGTGCCGTCCGCATCGAGCGACTCCCCGCCACCGTAACCAGGTCGCCAGGCCATCTGGTGGAAGGCCCGCGCTGCCCATCTGCCCACGCTGCGTCGTCTGGTCCGCGGTCACCAGGTCAGAACTTTATCGCCCCAATGGCCATCAGTCATCATCTATCTACATTCAATAGAGCAAATATCAAAATAAAATATGGAGTAGCTGATGTTTTTTTTCAATATTCTGGAGTTGCTAATTAAAGTTGTCAGTATTGATGAGCTTCTAAAGTTGCACCGGAATTCTTGTAGAACAAAAGTCAGTAACAAGGGAAAATTCAATCATACTACTTAATGGAATCAGTACTGAAACGGGTTTTGGTGAGTTGTACTGAATTAGATATTTATTTGTTGTCCACGCATGCAGTACAATACAAAAATACTGGTTTAAAATATCTAAATAAATGTAATAATAACTTCCACACAACACAATCAGTTGACCTGGTCCTAAACTCGGTAATCTTGTGCAATGGAAATACACTCAGACTGAGGCCATTTGTACATACGCTCATCTGGAATAACAACGACGGAATGACACTTTTGAAAAAGGGGTTCCTAATACAAGTATATTGTGTTATACATTCAGTGAAAAGAGTATCGGGAATGAATAATTTGTTTATGGTTCCAAATTCAATTTTTGTTTTTTTGTTGTTAGATTGGCACAACTGCTCTTTATTTTGGCGCGGAGTTAGAGTTGCATCAGTTAATCAGATTAAATACAGTGCCGTTTTAGTTATATCATCTAATGTGTATTGCGAATTTCATAATGGATAAAAACATCGAAAAAAGAGTTTGTCTTGAATGTTGCATCGCCAATGGAATTTCGTGTTCGGAGTCACTAAAAATGTTACAGAAGGCTTACGGTGAATTGACTTTATCACAAATACATGCTTATGAGTGTTACAAAGCATTCAAAACGAACGACATGTGATGGAAGATTTGCCTCGTTCTAGTAGGCGTCTGCAAATGAAGTTAACATCGCAAAAGTGAAGGAAAACTGGAAATCCTCATTCAAATTCGAGAGAGAAAGCCGCCGAACTTTCTGTGTCTCACAAGCCGATCCATATCATTTTAACTAATCACTTAGGTATGAAACATGTTGCCGCTCTGCTAGTCCCAAAAGACCTTAATTATCTCTAAAAACTCAATCGCATAAGAGTCGCTGAGGGCATACTAAAACGAGCTAATTCCCACCCAACATTCATGAAACGAATTGTTACTGGTGACAAAACGTAGTTTTACGAGTTTGACATGCAAACTAGTCAACAAGCTTTGGAGTCCAACTGAACTGAAACCGAAAAAAGTCAAAGTCATGTTGACTGTTTTCTTTGACTATCTCGGAATTCTTGCCGGAAGGTCAAACGTAAAATAAAAATATACTACATATTTGTGCATTATGCGGCGTTTAAGAAAGCAATTTCGACGAAAAAGGGCAGATTTGCGAAAAGAAATTCTTGGATTTTACACCACGATAATGAGCCTTCGCACTAGTTCATCATTGTGAAAGAATTGTTGAACAAAAACTCAACAAATACCGATGGTATTATTCAAGTACAATACAAGTCTATTCACTGGATGGGGTTCCAGCCGAATTCTTTCTTTTTCCTAAACTCAAATTACCACTTCGACACAATACAAATAAAGACTTCGTGGCACCCGTTTTCATTCGGTAGAAGACATATAGGTAGGGAAATTGGCGACGAAAACTGAACTTAATTCTGGAAAAAGCGATAAAAAATATTTTCATGATTGGATTATTTGTTGGTGTAAGTGTATGGTTTCTGAAGGTGGATACTAAAGTGATAATTTGGATGAATAACTAACATTTTGTGTATTATTTATCTTTTCCCGGTACTTTCTTGACAGAGTAGTATATTATATTCTTAAAGGGAAGTTAAAGGATAAAGAAATTATTACTGGCAATTAATGTGTAATGACGAGTTAAACACGAGCTAACATCAATACAATTGAATTTCCATTAATGAACGTCAAATGACGTTCATTCTTGTTATGTTATGTTCATTCATAACTTTATTGCGACCATGTAGTTGTTGAGATATTACAATACTGTAGGTAAATAATGCAGGTAATTAAATTTAAAAAACATGCTGGAACAATTGATTAATATTTTATAACACCTAATACTAATGTACACGTATGTTTTAGAACTTATCTTATATTATCTTATCTGTAAGACCAGCGTCGAAAGGTTCTCTTATGACATACCGGATGAGCGAATTGTGTATCAAATTATCTGCCAGTTAGAAAAAACCGGCCAAGTGCGAGTCGGACTCGCGCACCGATGACGGTTCCGTACTCGGTATTTTTTAAATTTGATATTTTTTTAGGAAATCCGCCGCATTATCACATATTCTGTGAAAATTTTAACTGGCTACCTATTACTTTTCCAAAGATAGAGCCCTTTAAAGGCCGGACGGACGGACTGAGAGACACAGCGAAGGTAGAGTAATAGGGTCTCGTTTGGCACCCTTCGGGTACGGAACCCTAAAAACTGATCGATAATACCAAGGTATAATCACTAAGATCGAGTTAAGAGAGTGTTCCCATCCCGTATCCTTCTAGCTCGCATATTCTAATTATAAATTATTGTAAAAGTCAAAATGTTACTATTTGCGGGCGAGAGGCATGCCAAGGAGTAAACGCTCTCGAGTGAGCGTCACACAGGATAGCATATACATACTGAATATGTATTTTTATATAATAAAAGGTCGCTGACGAATACACAAAGGAAAATACACGACTGTCCGACGTCTAAAGCTCCTAACAATAGAATTCGTGTCTTTCGGAAAATCTGTCCTAACAAACACACATTAAAATGCAGCACACACTCGGAACTTTGTCTCAAGTTCCGCATACAAAAGTAAATGATAATATGATTTACTTTAAGCTGTTATGCCTCGATTAGACTGTACCAATGACATCATCACTTGTCCACAAGTGTGGCAGTGTAAAGTGCACTCATGTGAACAAATGATTCAATCACCTTCAACGACATCTTTGCACCAGCCAAAGAGAAGAAATAAAACCTGATAATCAGACCAAAGCTCTGCGGAAGACGAGAGCGACAAGTTTTGACAGGTGAAGTTTCATATAGTCAAATATAAAAGAAAAAGCAATACAAATAATGACCACACAAGTCGACGGACTTTCCTGGAATTATAAGGTTGAGTGCTTGAATTAGTCCACTTAATAGAAAGCCAAAAGTTAATATAATTCGAACTTCTATAGAGAAGTTTGAGGAACAAATACCTACTACTATTTAAATTATATTATGACATTTGATTCACTTTATTGTCCTTCGTATCATGATAAAGGATTGATAATCGTACAGCGGAAGGAAGAGAGAAGCATAGCGAGCTCAGTCTAAACGGGGAGTATATTAAAGAGGAAGAAAGGCGATGAAACAACAAACTCTAAAGGCTGACTGGAAACTTGTTCATATTTCTGAATCCCCGTTTAGATTCACCTGTTTGTGTTTCTCGTTACTCTCTCCTCCGCTACTTCTAATACCATATATTATAACATGACATATGGTACAAACAGCACATAGACACTTAAATTTTAGTTGCAAAGTTGCCCGTGACGTAACTGAGTAGAATTTTTTTATGCATTTAACGCTCTGAAATGAGTCCTCACGATGTTTAACCTGCACCGTTAGCGAGTGGCATTGCTACTACAAATTCGCAGTTTATGAAATTGTAGTAGTAGCTATTGCACGTAACTTAGTTAACAAAGTCATTGGTACATGCACCGGGCTTCGAATCCACGACCTCCTGAATGTGAGGCAAGCGTTCTACCGATCGCGCTACTATCGCTTATGTAGTAGCTCATGTACTAAGTAGAGTGCAGAGATGTAAATTTTTGTAATCTCGACTGTACCTCTAAATATAATTGAAAATCGACGCAATGCTTGTAGCATTAAGTCCGCCGCATAGCCATTGTAATGTTCTTACTTATGTGCAATAAATAAATAAATACTAATAATAATAAAATCAGTAGATGCCGGTTTTTTTTCGCTAGGGAGACCTTATTTTTTTCTGCATGCATGCAGACTTTTTTATGAAAACTAAATTCCTTAACACTCTCACACTTATGCAGTTTAAACTATTTAAACTTGAGAGGAATTTATTTTAGAGTAATCGTGTTTTTATAAATAACACCGTTGGTGCATCCTGACGAATTGATATATATATAACAGTTCGTATATATATACACTCAAAGGCAAAATTAACCGCCCACTAACATTTTCCGACGTAACTTAAAAAAATTATTATGAAATGTTTTTTTTTTCTTGCCAATATTGTAGAGTGGATAGTTTCAGAGGAAAAAAAAATAAATTAATTTGCTGTTGCTTTAATTTTTTTAATAATGAAAAAAAATGATATGACACGTTAGTAAACAAAAACAATCTTAAACTTTTTGTTGACATTGAAAATCTAAATTTTAATTATGACTATTGCCACCTCTGGCTCTTATGACCTCCTCCAGTCGATTTGGAACACCATCCATTATGTCTTGAATATCTGACTGCGGTATATTCTCCCACTCCTCCGCTACAGCAACCTTCAGCTCATTAATGGAGGTAGGAGCCGGAACCCGACTTCGCATTGCATTTGTCGTGCATTAAAAGAAAATCTTCTCCAATAAATGGGGCAAAAGGGATGACATGAGGTTTTAAGACCTCTTCCACATACCTTTGAGCAGTTACGCTGCCCTTATCAAGCACCACCAACTCTGAACGAGCCTCATAAGATATACCACCCCAGACCATTACTGAGCCACCTTGATAGCCCACTGTTTCGACAGCAGCACACTGCGCAAACCTCTCACCGGGGCGTCGGTACACTCGCTGGCGCCTATCGGGACCTCTTAAAGCTACTCTCGACTCATCAGAGAAGACAACGTTCCTCCATTGCTCCATGTGCCAGTTTCGGTATTGTTGAGCAAATCGAAGTCTAGCTCTCCGGTGCTCTGTGGTCAATGCTGGAACTCGAGCTGGCCGAAATGCAGTCAAATTACGCTCTCTAAGCCTTCTTCTTATCGTTTTAAGGCTAAGGCTTACATTTCGTACCTCAAATAGGCGATTACGAGCCTCGGGAGCCGTAGTGAAGCGATTTCTTAGAACGTTGGAAACGATAAAGCGGTCATCCATTTCAGAAGTGCAGCTCATACGACCTTGTCCCGGTCTTCTGGTGTAAGATCCAGTTTCTCTGTATCGTCTGACGGCATCACGTTCGTGGTTCGAGGATATCCTAGCATACGGCCTATGCGACGCTGGCTAAACGTAGCATCTGAAAGCGCTACAGCTCTAGCTGCACCAGCTGCATCCAATGGCATTTTACTGAGTAAAAAGCAGGTGACAAACTCAACTGAGACTCTGACGCAACTTAAGAACCAAGAAATGTGTCTAAAAACTTCACAGGCAATACTTTATGCTCGCGTAAAACAATCAGTTCAAAAGTCAACAATCGACTAAACTCAATAAACGATACCCAAACTTGAGGATAGCTTTAAAAAACGGTCAAAAATTGTCTTAATTTATCATTTAACAAATTGTCATTCAACATCATAAGCATTAGCATGCATTAGTTGTTTTAAGCAAAGTAATGCCACTTTAGCCGCCCTGGGCGGTTAATTGTGCCTCTGCGTGTATATTCTTTCTGTGGGGAAGCAGTCCACGCAAGTACCCTGTTAAACGACCGCACCTCACTCGGGCACGGTCTAAACTCGGCACAAACTTGACGCAAAGTGCATTATAACTTTTACCTACCTGACGTGTTACCCTGTATGAGTGATCGCTGTTTCATTATTACCAGCTACTATGTATACATGAATAAAGGCGCATACATAAGCAGCCTATATATACGTCCCACTGTAGGACACAGGCCTTCTCTCAGGGAGAGAGTAGAATAAAGGCGCATAATGAAGGCTAATAAATTAGTCATAGTTTAAACCAAAAGGTAGCAGATACGTAACTCAATTGCTGCTTTATATTATCAACTTACATAAGAAGGCTGTGTTGTGTGCGGTTATGAGTAAGTCAAGATATTGGACATTTAATTATAATATGAAATGGATCATAATTCACAGTGTAGGTCATGCACAGTATGAAATTTCAAACTGTTACTCATTTAGGTAACATATGATTTTAATATGATTTATTCTTTTTTATTAGAAGGAATGGTACGAGGAAAGAGGGGTAGAAGATAGAAGGTGTACGGCGGTTTCACAGAACTACAATTCATGGTTTACAATGACAATTATTATTCGACGTGCATTGCAAAATCAGAAATAAGAAATTTATTTCAATGTAAAGAATTTACATTCTATTATTGCATGTCAATTTACAATATTATCGTCAAAGTAGACTAACCCACAAATTAATTAGTAGACTCTGCTACGCAATGCACCTTCTAGGAATAAACTACGAATTGTAGTTTTATGAAACTCACCCCAGTATGTCAAAGAACTGTCAGCATAAATGAGCGGCGCTTTTTATAAAACTACAATTCATAGTTTATTACGACAATTAGATGCACTTATACTGTATAGCTGAGTCTTCCTAATTATTAATCTGTGGGTTAATCTATTTGCAGAATACGTCGAATTCACAGTAATCCAAGAATTGTAGTTTTATGAAAGAGGTCCCTGTGGCCTGTTTCACATAACTACAATTCATGGTTCACTATAATTCGATGTACATTGTAAAGTCGATCGACCCATATATTGACAAGTAGGACGACTTGGCTGCGCAATGTACATCGAATTGTCATAATAAACTATGAATTGTAGTTTTATGAAGCAGGCCACTGGAAGCCTGCAATGATTGCGGGAGGTGGTGCGGATGGATAAAATAGTGCCTTATCTTCTGAAGAAGACGTCAAGAATTCGCGTAAAGTTGGCGCTGGCATCCACTAGGTGAGTTTGTTTATGGACCGGCTACCCTTCATCATAATTCCACCTTTCGCCACTGCCGCAATCCCTTCCAAAGTAGATTCTGCGGTTGCACAAAATCGTCAAGGGTACAGCCGCAATTAAAAAAACGGCCTCGTAAAAAAGTAGGGCATTGTCTATTGCGGAGATAATATTTCGCACTCAATGGGCCGGTACGGATGGACCGGGCATTACACACGGTCGTGCCGTTGACAAATATCGGGGGCGCTGTCATCGATCAGCGGTGGCAGGGGCCCTACTTGGTGTCAGCTATGAAATGTCTATCGTTCTACGCTCGAATTGAGCAGCAGAAAATACCAAATGATCAGCAGGAAATTGCAAATGGGTGAACAGAAAATTCTAAATTGATCAGCAAAAACGTACGAATTGATCACCAAAAAAATATTTAATTGATCAGTTGAAAGTTGCAAATTGATCAGTAGAAATTTACAAATTCCTCAGAAGAAGATTCCAAATCGGTCAGCACTAAATTCCAAATAGATCTGCTGAAAGTTTCAAATTGAAAGTCAATCAAAATCAAAGTGTATAAACACTTTGATTAAAAATAACACAGAAACTGAACTTAATGAACGTTACAAGATAATCCAGGTATCCTTTGCAAAATCTACATCCTTTTGGTCAAAAAGTGGACAAAAGAAGTCCAAATTGAGTTAAGAGCTAATATCTCATTATTGATCTGGCTTTAACTCAAGGGATCTTTGTCATCTAAATAATCTTTAATGTCCCGATAGCCCTTTTGGCACATTTTATATGTTCTTGCCCCATAAAGGATGTTTTTAACCTATGCCAGCCTAAATCATGAGAACGAAAGCTTAATATTTATAACTAGTTTAAGTTGTGTTGGCTACCTACAGTTTTGAAGATCGTACTCTTCTTGATAATTAGTTGATAATTAGTTGCATTACACATTTAACAAAACGGGCACTTATAAGAACGAAAATGGTGACTACATTGGTTCCCGATTCATCCTAAGTAGAGAAGCTTTGCCCGTTGAAACGGAACGGTTAAATTGATGAAGCATTTTTCCCGTATCCCCAACCTTAACGCGGATTCGCGTATAACATATATGAAGAAATGTGTGTGTGTGTAAAATGTCGTATAACATTACATTACAGGCTGTCCGATCATGATGAAGCTGTCGGGAATAGTGAGCTATATCAATAAAGATATTTTATGTATTTACTGTAGTGGCGTAGCTTTATAGGGCCTCGATTCTTCAATTCTTGCGATTCGACTATGTAAAAATGTAATCTGTGTAAAACGCCAGTGAGCCTGTCCTAAATCCAGGCGATTTCACACATATCGCATTTTAGAAGACGAGAAGAAGAAAACCATTTTATTCCAGCAACAGAAACACACACATATATTAACAAAGTTAATCATCATTCAGCCACAAGAAGTTCACTGCTGGACATAGGCCTCCTCCATGGATTTCCAAAAAGACCGGTTGGAAGCGGCTTGCATCTAGCGTCAGGAAGAGGTTATGCTCGGAATTTCTCTACGAGATCGAATCAGAAATGATGAGATTCGTAGACGAACGACAGTCGTCGACATAGCCCATCGGATTACTAAGTTAAAGTGGCAGTGGGCGGGGCACATAGCAAGCAGAACTGATGGCCGAAGGGGCTGACCAGTTAACAACGTTACAACATAAATTAATATTAAATCACAATACAAAAGGTAAAAAAGAAAAAAAGCAATAAAACACTTTGTATTAACATAAGTTGCGGTGTGTCCCTGTTGCTGGAAAAGGCAGCTGGCTATTTGCGTATTCGCCCAAAGCGCTTTTCAGCCAGTGCCTGTCCGTCTCACAAATACGCTAGGGTGCGGTGCATACAAATTAATACACTGTTAAATAAATGAATAAATAGATGAAATTGAAATTTAAATGGAAAAAAAATATACATAATTCTAGTATTGGGATATTGATAAAAAGGGGTTTGCTCAGCATAAATGTTGTGTTAGACACAACGCTGATTTTCAGCAAGTCCCTGTTAAATGTTTGATATAATAAGAATTAAATAATAACAATTACCATTACAATTACATTTACCATTAGAGTTGGACTCTTGATTACATAAATAAGCAAATTAATAAAATTACATAAAACACAAATAAAGTTAATGACGTATTATGTTAATGATTATGATGCGATCACATTTTAAAATATAAAAATAAGGGGAATCACCTTTCTGGGGTAAAAATCAGAAATCAATTTCAACGTGTGGCGCGGAATTTTCGAACATGGTAGTGAGCGGGGCTGACAAATCAGTTTCTCAAGGCTCTAGACACTTCTCTTCCTCTTAGCGATTTTGCTCTATCGTAAAAACGGTAAAACATACAAGTGTCAAACTTGGTGTGATTATAGTGAAGTATATATGGTAGGTAGGTATTACAACATATAATAATAAACAAAGCAAGTATGCGGTGGAGTCTTGGTAAGGTACGGAACTGAATGAAAGAAACACATTATACTGCGTACCTATCTTATTATCGGTCTATTATAGGTGGGCCCAAGTTACGACCGATTAGGTTTTGTAAACTGGACACAGACGTCGCGGCAGACCTAGGCGAAGATGCCGGGACGACCTAAATGCATTAATTCAGGCACTATGCGAGGTGGCTGCAGACAGGTAGGAGGGAGGGGAGGTTTTTGCCCAGCAGTGGGACACAAAAGAGGCAAAGTAAAAAACAACCGGCCAAGTGCGAGTCGGACTCGCGCACGAAGGGTTCCGTACCATTATCTTTACAATATTTGAATATTTCAGGCGTCTACCTGTTGCCGTTACTAATATCGAGCAAAAAACTGCACAAAAATCACGTTTGTTGTTTGGGAGCCCCCCTTAAATATTTATTTTATTCTGTTTTTAGTATTTGTTGTTATAGCGGCAAGAGAAATACATGATTTATGAAATATTCAACTGTCTAACTATCGCGGTTCGTGAGATACAGCCGGGTGACAGACGGACGGACGGGCAGCGGACTCTTCGTAATAGGAACCCTATTTCGAACCCTAAAAACAGACTATTATTACAACCGTCCAATTATCGACATCAATAATATACAAAATTGTATTTGAATTACGATCACTAGCAGTAAAAAGTAAAAGCTAAAATCTGTTTCTTCAGTTTCTATGCAAACAGTTTCAGTTTCTATGCAAACCACTTGCAAAAGTTTCAAATTCTCAATTTTATTTTTTGTCAGGATTGTGGCAAATTGCAAACCCCACCCCTCCGAGATTCAGACGCGATTTTCTGTATGTATGTAAAATATGAATTCAAAAAGCGTTGCGACGGCAAAAGTTACCAAGAAAATCAGCCCTACCAAAGAGATTCCTATATTTCCGTCGCAAAAAATCCTACTCCCTGGGCACAAACGATTGTCCGGTAAACACATAAGTCCGCCTGCGCCCTGATAGCCGACCGTCCGCACTGGTTTAGCTCCTAAGTATGTCTTACCGCAGCCCGGTCACTGATAACCTCGCCCGAGCTAGAAAATGCGATGCACACGAGCTCGACCTCCCTGCCAAGCGAGATACCGGTCGGAGAGGTCTTAAGAGCACCCGAATAGTTGAGATCCCTTAACGTTTCGTAGGTAAATAACTTCCATATAACACACAACAAGATGACTTGTCCTGGTCCCAAACTAGGATACCCTGTGCTATGGTAACCAGGCAAGGACATCACAAACATGAAAATACACCCAAACTGAGGCTATTTGTACAAATGTACGGTGGGCTCCAGTAGGAATCGAATCCACGATCTCCGGCATGCTAATCAGACGGGATACCGCTAGATCAACGAGGCAGTCAAACAACATTTGTAATTTCTTGTTATTTTTCGCATGGTGCATGATATCATCACTTAACCAAAGCAAAATAATCTAGCTTCTTTAATATCGGTAGCCACACTTAGGAATTAATTTATTATAGAGCTTTCATTAATTTGTCTCGCATGGAACAAAGTGTTTTTAAAAATTTCCAGGACAAAATACGCTGGTGTATTGTTGAAAGATGGTACTACGTTATAATATTTTTATATTATTATATTAATATTTATGCTTACGTTGCAAGAGTAGATGGTCTAGTCAAAACTTCCTTTCCTTTCTTCTCGAAGCGCTCATGCATCTCATTACTAGAACAAGATTTATCTGGAACTAAACTTCTGCAGTGAATAATACTGTGTTGTTTTTACTGTGCTCTCTTTTTGTCTCTGGCGCTAAAACGGTTTTTTTGTCCACTGAAAGGAAGTGAACAAAACAATGGCAGTTTATTTATATTTGCAGAGCTAAGTCGCTGCGTAAAAGCTCATTAAGAGAGCAAAGCCGTTCTGTTCCTTGGCTTCCACCTGGCCCTTTGTTATTATTAGGGACCTGTGGAGGTTTTCTTTTTAAATATAACTAGCTTCCTACTTTGTTAATTATCTAGTTAATTTGCGACTCAGTTTCTGACCAAACGTGCATACCAAAGTATAGGAAGAAGTAGCCGCTACACGACATAATATGTATATTATACTTTATTTAGCGTGTGTTTAAAGGGCTAAGATTTTACATGTGATATTTCCAACTTATTGGAAATTCTGAAAATTTAAACTTGCAAGAACTTGCGTAGGCTCTCAGTGCCCCCTCGAGTCACGTTGATTTTCGATACACCGCTTGAATGTGGGATGTGTTACGTGTTCCCTCGCGCTGCTTTGTGTTCCAGAGACGTTAATTAAAGGAGGCTGCCAGCTCAAGAAGGCGCTGCTAGATCAGACAAGCCTGATGCACATGACCAGAGACGGAGAGCCCCCACACTCCCCAAAAGCTTATGCAACTAGGAGCGTAACGGGGCAACATACTGACATGTCACAGGCCAAGATATAATAGACGGGCGTTATACGCTCGCGTCCGATAGTTTTGGATTAGTTTAATTATTGTAACATGCTCCGAATAAATGAAGCCACATCCCGTACGATGTTTTGTAATCATAAATTAAAATTTCGGTAAATTTACTGGAGATAGCAAAATTATGTAAGCCGCAGCCTGTTCTATGGAATATTGGAATATTTTGTGAGATTCTAACGACACTTTAAAAACACAATTTTGCAGTAATTTAAGCCGACCTTTTAAAATGTCACTTAAGTAACGATTCTTTCAAATGTCACTTTACTTAAGTGATACTGGTATTTTGACGAAAAAGTTTGATAAATGCTACTAAAGCCACATCAAGAACGTGATGCAAGTCGATTTCAGTCTATAAAAGTAAGATTTTTTCTCCGATAATTGGCCCCGATCGAGCCTTAATAATCGCGTCGTGCTCCCATTGTTCAGTGCGGGACACAAAGGTGGAATGTAAACCTTTTCTCTGCCGGCGAGTTGAGCAAATTCTTTCTTTGGTTGCGCGCTCGGTCGCGAGATGCCAGCGAGTTACTTTCCAAACTGTCTACCTACACGCTACATTTTTCAATGTTGCGGATTGCTGTATGTACTCGAGTTTTTCCCAAAACTAACAAATTTTTAGCATTAAGGCTGTTCTTGCCTGGAGCGTACTGTATGGCTCGCACAATTAAAAAATTTTAGTGATTGTAATAAAATGAGTATAATTTTGACAAATCTGAGACAAATCTCATTTTGAAATCTGGTCTGAGGGTTTGATAGATAATAAAATTGTGAATTTTTTAATTGAGAAAATTAATTCCAAAGTAATTTGGAAACAATTCTTCTCTATTAAAAATATATTTAATATGTCCGTAATTTCATTATGAATCAAATCATTTATAACATTTATCAAAAGTTTACTCATATTACTACAATATAAAAAATGTAGGTCTACCAGAATCTCATGGCAAATAGGGAGAGTAAAAATTGTTGTTTGCAATACTGGGGAAATTGGATTAAACGATCTTGATACCATTAAATTTTTATTTATGTCTTTAGTGTTAATGAATATAAAGTATATTAGTTATGTGTATGAAGAATGTTGTTATACATCGGGTCCTTAACATACGAAAATATTTCATGAAAAATAAATTAATCGTCAATTACTTTATGTACTAATTTATTATAATATATCATTTCAATCATACAAACAAGTTAACACCTCATTCAGAACTAGAAAACGATTCCTAGAACTCCACTTGCATTTCTTATTCTTCATCAGATGATGAAGATAGAGATGTATTTATTATAAAGCGCTCTTCCAGCATTTTAATTATTCTAGCATGCTTGATGAAATCGTTTTCAATTTTTTTTACATGTTAACAACAATTTCGCCAATCCTCTGCACCAATTTTATGTCACATGCAGGCTTATTTACATTTTTATTAGCAGCATTTTACTTACTACATTATACTTACCCCAAATAATTTCTATGGGATTCAATGTGTAATGATGAGGTGGAAGCCTTAATACTTCATCTATCTCATATAAGGGCGCTGACATGTTATGTTACTACTTCAAGTAGTTGACATTTACGATAATGTAAATCATTTGCACGGAGCCATTCTTTTATATCAGCGATACGACTGGCTTGTGTGGACGGTTTGTTCATACGTACGGAATGATAACTAGCATTATTCATAACAATTAGTGCACTTCTTGTCGGATTTGGAATTAGCTTCTCTGTCACCCATTTTGTAAAATTGCCATTATTCATATCGTAGTGGTAGTCGTAGGTAGTAGTGGTAAAAGATAATAACATTTAGGTATCATGTTACTCAAACGACAGTTTAGTCATTCATCATCATCATCATCATCATCAGTCTATATACGTCCCACTGCAGAGCACAGGTTTCCTCTTAAGATTGAGAGTAAGAGGCATTATTACTTAATATTTTTCTTACCTCAGAGATTCTCTCCCTCTGTTGAAATCAATATAATATATTATCGAAGAATTCGTAACAGTTTCGTTACTGTTGGAATTTTCTTCTGAACTGTATGGATTTCGTTTACTTTATTCCTAATCAACTGTAAATCAAAACTGTCCAAGTTGATTTTCTTCTTCCCCTTCTCCTCTTTTTACCAGGTGTGGAAACCACACCGTCATTCGATGTGCCCTCAGTCGTGATTCGCCGTATAGTATTACTGGAAACACCTATAAGGAAGTCACAATTAAGTACACGAGCACTAGACATAATAAAAACCGAGACCACGGGACTTGCTGAAGTACCGAAATGTCGGAAAATTGTAAAATGAAAAAATAAACGAGTAAATATCCGTGCAAATTTAGTTTTTATTAAACTAAAAGTATCAAATCAACTCAATCCAAGTTACGATTTTGAGTTAAAGATTGAGTTTGATTTACACCTTCGTCTTCCCTTATTTTACGATAAACAGTGAAAACAATATTTCTCGCTTGAGATCGAGGTGGCGTCTTCGACATTTTCACAAAAACAACAAATTTCAAGAAGATACCTAATCACAAAATCTCAGCAGCGGTTGACAGATTTCGAACTTTGATTTGACGGGTGACAGTTGACATTGCCATATGAAAATCTATTTTTTTTTATTTTTGTTTTCTTATGTTAGATTCTAGTAGATAAATAACCTTTTTTTTGAGAATCGCGTTTTGACTGGCCAGTACCGTATTCTGAAAATAAAAAGTAAAAACTTTTACTTATATATTTTTCAGTCAATTTGCTCAACCAGCCAGTAGTCCACAGTGTTATAATAATAATAATAATAATAATTCATTTATTGATTCGTGAGACAGTGTTGTTAGGAATATTATAGCTTACTAAACTCAAATCAGAACCTCTATGGTCGTGCCATTTAAAAATAATAGCCAGTCTCATTCCCCAGCGCTGCAATTTCCATTAGCACAGAAAGAGGCACAATGCTAAGCAAGCTGTTAGCGCATAATGAAGGCATTGTACAGCCCCCAGTCACTGTGAAGCTGCGGTGCTGTCACAGAGTGGAAAGACAGAAGGGTTGCTCAGATTTAGCTTGCGTGATATTTCGGGTGGGATTCGGATAGATTTCGGATCGAAATCTGGTATTCCTTACTGTGATAGAAAAACAAAAAAACAAATATCAAAACATGTAAACATAATATGGTTACATACCTACTGGGATGAATAACCTGTTACTAATCTGAGCATAGACAATATTTGTCTATGATTTGAGATAGAAAAGGATGAAGAGTGTTTTGAAAAAACAACGAATATCTCTTTTTTTAGTAACAAAAGTAGGTAAATGTGACAATGGTTGTTTTTACAAGTAATTTTTTAAAAACCAATTTTTTTATTTTTATTTCAGCACGGGTTAGTGCAACAAAAAGAATATAAGTAATTTTTTGTCAAAGACGTTGTAATGTGAAAATTTATTCATCATAATTCTTCGGGTTAACCCGGGCGGGGAGCGGCGAGGCGATCGTATAGGACGAATATGATAAGGTCGGCGTGTCCTGGACCCACTTCATTAAAAACCCGCCTGAAAACAAATAAATAAATAACTTCCACACTACATAATCATTTGTCCTAGTCCCAAACTAGGATACCCTGTGCTGTGGTAACCAGGCAAGGACATCACAAACATGGAAATATACCCAGTCTGAGGCCATTTGTACAAATCTACGTCGGCCCCTAGTGGGAATTGAACCCACGATATCAGACGTGATACCGCTAAACCAACGAGGCAGTCAATATAGAGAAAGCTCCAAAACGTGGCGAATGTGGTTTTCTTTGCGAAAACCATATTTTTTTATTCGAGAATAATATCAAAATATTATAATACTAATAATAAAAGGATTTTTTTGTAAGGGGTCAATAGAAAAGTGACTTTGCCGAAATAACCGGGCCTGGCTGTTTTATAAGCTGCTTTACTCTATCTGTAAGCAAGGTAGTACCGTCTTCTGTATTCATCTATGTGGTGGGGCTATTATCTGACGCTCTCCCGCGAACTCAGCCGTCTGGCGACTCATTGATAGTGATATATCGCCCGCCCTTAAGCCGATTTATTGGCATCCACATGGACATCAGATTGCATAATGCTTATTTGGGACTAAAATACGCTGGCCATTTTGGGGAATTTGGCGAAAGCGCTGCTGACCCATTTTTTTATTTTCACCTAGTAGGTAGAGGGATATTGTGCTGGAGCGGACGCGCCACCCATCCGCGTGGGAGCGGTTGGCTCGATTATTTATTTTGGTGACCAAAAGTTATGCTGAGCAAAACTGGTTTATTTGCTGACCATCATTGGTTGCTGCTTATTGATTTCTTCTGCTGACCAAAATAATGGGGAACTTGCATCTAGCTTAGAAGACATACAAAAACTAGCAAAAATAAAAAAATAAAACCACAAAACATTTTTTTCGTTGTTTTCGTAATGACAAAAAATGCAAAAAATACAGTTATTCTAAATATAAAAAAACTTTAGTTTTTTTCATTCAATTATAAACGTTTTCTTATAGGGTATTAGAAATGCAAAACATTTTTAGCAGGTTGCATTTAAGTAAGGACATAATAAGGAAAAAAAGTTGTTTCATTCTTGCGTCCAGCGCGAGCCTTTTAGTGACTTATAACGCAGAAAATAACGCACAGCAGCACCTGCAACATTTTTATTCATACCTTAATTAATTTCTGTTAAATGAATAAAGATATAATAAAATAAAATAGAGTAAAACGCAAATGTGTGTCAAGAAAGATTGACAAAACAAATATATCAAGCGAAAGTGGATGGAAGGGCCGGTAAGAGACGACCCAGACGGACATACTTCGACCAAATAGGGGATGTATTAACAAAGGGCAAGATAAAAAGTACCCGAAACCGGCGTGCGTGCGTGCATGCAACGACTAATGAATGTTGAGGAAGCGAAAGTGATCTGTCAGGATCGTAGCAAGTGACAGTCCTTGGTCTCTGCCTACCCCTCTGGCATACAGGCGTAAGTTTATGTTATATTATGTTATGTATGTTTTCGAAAAAACGGTCGCGCCGGCCATGGCTTAAAAAATAAAATATTTTTGATTTCAGCTATCATAGCCACGCGATATATAGGGCTCTATAAAATGCGTCGCGTCTTTTCCCCGCCCTCGCCCCACGACCCTTCCGTGTAGCCAGGGCCTGTGTCCTGGCCCGAAAGCCCAGCCCGGGCCCAGGGCCCAGGGATGTGGGACGAAAACGGCGGGGCGCGAAGACACGACGCGTTGCATAGATTTCGCCTCCTCGCCTCATCTTATCTGTGTTGGCTATGTCTATGGCTTATATAGGACCTATGCCATTTTTCAATACGCAGTGTTGCGACAATTTAAGGAATTTATTTTTGAAAGGCACGTCTTTAAAATATAGGGTGTTATTTTAATTATGGTTTATAAAATATGTAATGAGTCAGGAATCTAAGGATAGACACGGATAGCCGAAAATGTCAAATTTGGTAGAATCGATGACTTCATCGTTTCAGAAGTTTGTGGTTTGATCATTAGTTTCATCGAAGTAAGTCGTACCTAAACAAAAATTTACTTTGAAGTAGGTACTATCGAAGTGACGAAAGGCAAAGTAAGTATAAGGTCGACCTGCACCACTTATTAAATGTATTTAAAATTATTTTGTACGATAATTTTAGTTAAAGCCTTAAATAAATGAGATTAGTGTATAGCCTAGGTAGAGCAGTTAGACAATACGGATTATACTTAGTCATCTGTGATCGACAATTCCATTAATCCCTCTTGTCTTGATAAACGGGCATCCGCTTTATTAAAAACAAGTAAAATACTTGTTTGTATCTAGGAAACATTCATATAGTACGGAGTATACACTGCCCTTTTACCTGAGGTTAATAGTCGACTGAGTTCCCGCGCCAACGGAGTTCCATGCAAACCTGGGCCTAGATTCTGTTAATGCATTGTAGTAACATGACAACTGCATGAACATGGCGGTTTTAATTTCATGTCTACGCGAGCACACCCATCAAACCTTCTAGGCGTCAATGGTACGAAAAAACACGTCACGTGACCCGACAGTGTACGTGTCATTATACTACAATGCACTAACTAACAGAATCGAGGCCCTGGTAGGTTATTAATAATTTCTATTACTTTCGCCGTGTCGCAGCAAGTACTTGGAAGCCAAGTCGACGCCAACCAGGGGGTAAAATTATTACATATTTTTTTATCTTTTTTTACTTTAGGGACTTTTGTATACATAGTACCTAACGATGGCAGTACGATCGTGCCCATCTTAATTCGGGGGGCAAATTTCGTTAAGACAAAAGTTTATATAACTATTTGTAGTGCTTCGACAGATGTTTTGATGGACACAATGCCTTCATGGCCGTCTGTGGTGGTTTTTGCTCAGCAATCGGTGGAAATGAAATGGTTTTGATGTACGCTGACGACTTTTTCCAAAACCCCCGCTCCACTACATGTTCCGTCGCTGTAACTTTTTACCTGGAAGATTTACAAAATAAACATGTAGACAAAAAATCTTAGTTATCCTACTATAATATTATAAATGTGAAAGTTTGTGAAGATGTTTAGAATTTTGGATGTTTGGAGGTTTGGATGTTGGGATGTTTGTTATGGCTAAACGGATTTACATGAAACTTGGCGTGCTGATAGACGAAGACCTGAATTGATTAAAATAGATGGCGTTGTGCGAGCGAACAATGTGTTTTCAAAAGAGAATCGTATAAACTGATACTGTGATGGTACGAAGTTCGCTTGAACAGCTAGTTCTTCATATTTCTTTCAGACTTTTTAGTCATAGAGTAATTCGTAGAGGAATTATTAAAAAAAATTAAATTGTGGTAAGTTCAGTTCAAGAGGTCGGCTCGCACCTAAGGTCGAAACCTTGGATTTTATTGCGACCTCATACCTGAACAATATTCATCAAAACCATTTCTTTTCCATCTATTCCAAAGCAAAGGCCTTTTTATTTCCCCACAGATTGGACTACTATGCAAGCAAACTTAAAAAGACAATGCATTATTGTACTAAACATCTATCAAAAACAGTAGCTTTAAAAGGTTTTCACACTTTTGCATTATGGTGCTAAGAGGGTGATAAGATTTTTATACTTTTGCATTATAGAGCTAAACTAGCGTCACTAATGAAAATAAATGTCTGTAATCATCAAAATATTATTCATTATTACGGTACGTGCCATCATCATATTTTATTTTTAATATATTTATTTTCGAATATTATCTACTTATCACTCTTTAACCACTTTCTTCTAATATATACTTTTATTATATATGTACATATTATGTACATTGTACATATTGTCTTATTTTCATTCGTTTGGCACCACCTTGTAATATACGCGTCAATTACCGCAGGCACTGACTGAAAACCAGCGCTGAGGGCTCACACCCTCAGCACAATGCTGAGTCAGATGCCCTTTGTGGCAACTTTGACACACCACAGGATGCACTCTGTCGCTCTGACTTTGCCTTGTATTATGTTGTATTTATGTGACTCGTTTTTCCTTTGTAGTTGTTTATGTTACTTGGCTTTTTTTCTTGTGATGTGTTAATTTGTCGCAATAAATGTCTTTCTTTCTAATAATTTTTTATCTCAATTTCTTTATAAGTAATCCGTTTTTAGTGGTTAATCAGGCGCCTAGCCAATATGGGCTAGTGGTTCTTAGCGCCTTAACAGATTGATAGCCTAGGAAGCCGGGGGCACTTGCAACGTTTGCGTTGGAATTCACGTCAGATGGGTCGTTGGAATATTTTCCTATTCCTAATATTTATTTTATACGAAATTGTCGTTGATTTAACGATAGAATCCATCGAGTTGGCCAAAAATGGCATCTTTTTTGCAAAAATTGTCTTGAGTGTTCTCTCAATCTCATTGTCAGCGATTTTTAAGACCCACAGTCGAGAACCTAGGATCGCAGACGTTGGATTAGATGGCATTTAGGCCAAAAACGGCTGTTTTCGGCGTGAATGCTATCTAGTTCTAAGTTTTTGTCTTAGGCACGTGGGTCCTAAAAATCACTATTAACCTCCTCAGGCCTGACCTTGAAAATAACAATACGGTATTTGACACGATCAACAATAAATTATTTCGTATGCTCGATTAAAACAAAAAATACTAAATATCTCGGAAAATGTATCTCTTTTAGTCAATAACTAGTTATTACAATTTTTAAATAGATTAAACACAAAAAGAGTGCTCTGAAATGTGACGTCATAAGCCAGTATTTTCATACAAAATTCCGTTTTAAAAGTAACTCATTTGATATTTTGTCAAATACCCAATTGCACTACGACTGGGCGCTCTCATACTTTTAGGATGATTAGATAAGAACACTTCATTGTACACACCAGAAAACAAAATACATTAAAACCTTGGGTTGGATAAACTGAAAGATAGTAATATAGAGAGTAAAGAGATGGCTTAACCATGTTTTTGGCTTACCTACATCCTGCTAGACAGGCAGACCAAGGTTCTCCGAAGGCACGCTACTTTGGCCATTCTCATCCAGCCGTGGAACACAATCTGCTTTAGATCGTCGGTACAGCGAGCTGGCGGGCATTATTACTCAGCGCACTCAATTAAAACCATTTATGTAAATATCATCATCATCAGCCATTTGACGCCCACTGCAGGACATAGGCCTCCTTCGTGGTTTTCATAACCATGAGGGGTTTTGCCATAATCGCCACGCTTGGCAGGCGGGTTGGAGATTATAATCTTATTTAACTTTAAACATTATATACATACTAGCTGTTTCCCGCGACTTCGTTTGCGTGGCAATTTTGATGTACATTTTTTCGGGATAAAAAATAGCCTATGTGCTAATCCAGACTATAATCTATCTCTGTGCAAAATTTCATCCGGATCCGTTCAGCCGTTTTTGCGTGAAAGAGTAACAAACGTCCATCCATACATACAAACTTTCGCGTTTATAATATTAATAAGGATTACATATTACTCACGCCTGTATCCCAGAGGTGTAGGCAGAGACCAGCCGGATTAAGATGAAAGTCGAAGATTCGGCTTGTCGGCTACAGTGTTGTGTGTCTTTCTTAAGCATTGAGAAGAAGAAGAAGTTGAGAAGCACATAGAAGCTTTAATTATTCAAGACAAAATAGGTGAACTATAGTGGGAGTGACCCGTTGGTTGTCAACCGGGAAAGCGCGGTCGTAGATAAATCACTTCTCTCAGAATTTATTGGCACACAAGGCATAGATTCAATTATAGCGCCGAGTTTAATAAATGTCTCAGCACATTATTCACGGTTCCATTTGTGAGTTGTCTTCGGAGGTAGTCGCTCGGTGGAATTATTGAGTTAAATCGAGAGGTAAGGTTCTCCTATTTCCACCCTACTGGCTCCGTGTAACAGAAGCAAATTGCAACCTACCAGCCAACATCCGCGATGCAAAGGGCTTCTGAAAGAAAAACCGACTAAGTGCACCCACTGGACTGGTGCACTGAAGCAACCTCGCATACGTAGACTGGCTGCGGCATGAACCTGTCGCTAAACATGATCTTAGTTTTGTCCAGAACCATGCCGAGGCCCACACGTCGGGAAGCAGTTTTAAGGTCGCAAAGCATCCCACTGAGTTACTACCCCTAAATACGCATATATCGTCGGCAAAGAACATGTATGGGATTCTCCGTTAATATTAAGGCCTCGTCCAGTCACTTCACTGATTCGAAGATGCATGTCAATGGATTGGTGATCATTTAATGAAATATGTTAATTAATTTCGGGAACGTCTACAACGATTTCGATGAAATTTAGTATTTTAGTGAACCTTATTTAAGAAGTCAGTTCGAATCCTGATGATTTATTTTTGTTCGATTTTTTACGTTTCTTTTTTATCATTTGCTTTGTTATTCTTTCATTTGGTTATTCAAATACAAAAATTACCTATTTAATTTTTTCGTAGTCCGAAAGTTCTCCAACAGATGGCGCTACACGGTATTATTGGGTAAAACGTTCTGGCACTATTAATAGCAGCTTTTGCATTCGTCTGTACCTATAATTTAGTTATATAAAGTTTATCTACGTACATAGGTGTATTACAAAAAAAGTAAACGATCGAAGCTCGGTCGCCTAGGTACTAATAAAGATAAGACGGGCTTCTTGAGAGCCTAAAATAAAAACGAAAACAGCAAAGTAAATAATTCTCTATTGTTTTATCAATATTTGGCTTCCATATACAAAAGTATCATATTGTACAAATTACATGTTTCATTAAGCGACCATAATATTCCAATTAAACACACAACGCTTTGAGGTATACAGTCAAATTTAACCCAAAACAAGGAGCTTTAAGTCCGCCTAAGGTGCACAATCACAATCAACACCGATTGCTCATCAGCGAGAAAGGTATTGCGTACCGAGTAGCTTAACTACTAAAAAGCAAGACCTAAATGGGCCAAATGGTATGTGTGTCTCAGAGCTTAGAGTCCAAAATGGCTTGTCAGCTGAAATGGCCCGTATTTGGCCTTATTTGCTTGAGTGCCTCGCGAAGTCAGCGAGTGGAAGGCTCTACGCTGCGATTCATCACGGGCCGGATCCAGGCCGATTTATTAGCCCACTCGTATATCTTCACTTAATTGGGTTAATCTATTGCATGTCGTTTCACCTTGCAGCCAAACCACCTATCTTCGCTGATAACAACTATGTTACAACTGTAATACAGACAATCTAAGAGGAGAAACATCTTGATTAAGAAACAATTAGGTAAGGTTGAGCCACCACATTTTATATACTTTAACTTCAGCTTAAATATTCTGGTTTTTTTTAAACGGGAAGTACACTAGGAAAAGTACTTAAAGCCTTAAAGTATTGAACTTGAGACAGCTAAAGATCAAGTCAATCAGGGGGACCTACTAAGGCTCTGAGGACAAAACCAAATACATTAGTTCGTATAAGCCCATTTAGCTCAAGGCCGAAGGCACCTACCGCAATCGTCAATATAGGCTCTCTATAAAGTACTGACACGTGAACACGGTGTCAACTTTTAGGTTTTTTGTTCGAACGAGGTTCGAACCATGTTCAATAAACGCATGAGACAACAAAATGGAGCAGAGATACAGATGCGTCACGGACTGCCTTCGTCAGATAAAATCCGTAGCGAGAGGTAGAGTCCTTTGACTGTCCACAATAAATTCTTTCCCAATCGCATCGGCAGCTCGGAAACGGAAATGAGTCGACCCAAATGACGGAAACAAGTTGAGCTTATTTGTGCTTCACAGCGGATCCTCCTTACACGCTTCCGCATGGCGCGGCGCCACTCAAATTTTATTCCTGGGTTCTCCGATAAATTGCCCAATACTTGTGTAGTCCCCTTCCTTAGGTCAATTGATATTTTATCTTTCGGTGCAAATAAAATTAATGAAGAACGGTAAAGTTTCTGCTGTTTACCAGAACCTAATACAGGACTTACAAGGACCAGCTGTCAGAAACGCTAAAGGCAAAATTTCTTCCAAAACTTTTTAAAATCCTCAACTAAGGCTAGTAAAGAAAGAATCGTTGAGTTTTTTCATGATAATGCTGTAAATCTGCTTTAGTTTCTCCATGTCTTTGTTAACTCGTTTAAGAGCCTCGATGTTTGCTTTGAATTTGTCTGTGGCTGTCTTATGCTGGTCTCCTTCGCCTTCGATAAACTTCCTATAAATCTGCAGTGGTTTCACATTTTTCCTGATACGGCTCTCTTCCAGCTCGTCCCTAATCATCTTGATTTTTTGAGACAAGGTGAGCTTCGGCAAGTTTGGTATGGTGTAATAATTACCGTCCACGTGTTCTATTAGAAGATCGTGCTCGCTTTCTTCCAAGTTTACCTTCATGAACATTACTTTCAGTGATTTCGTGTCCTCCTCCGATTTGTGGTTTTGTGGCGCGGGTACTGGCGTGTTTGTGGGCATTTTGGTAAGTCGTTGACGACGTTTCCTTTGCTCGGTATTTGATGAGGAGGATGGCGGGTTAAGCTATGGGCATAGCTAGCGGGTTAGATATTCATTGGGATGTTCTGCTTCCTATATTGGTAAAAATAGTCGTTGAGCTTCCATGGTGATTTTGTTTTGAAAAGTGACACCTCTGTGAGTGACACATAAGTGACGTTAGCCAATATGGCAAGTGAGTTATAAGTATATACTGTGTGTCTAATTTGTATCAGGAGGTTACTTGTTAACTTTTACAAATCTGTTATTCAGCCTTTTGATCGGAGTTTTGGTCGATTAATGAGGGCTTTTCAAAGCGTCATAAAAATAATAGAGTACCACAAGTTAGCGATAGATGGTGCTGACGGCACATAATACGTCAAAATTTACATGACATCACTGTAGCTTCTCTGTGGTTTAACATTTAAAACGTATGATGACATTTGTTCTCCTTGCAGCGCCATCTAGTTTTTTTTTAATGAAACTTAACTAACAGCTGTCATTGAAAGGCCCTCATTGCCAAACAGCTTTAGTAGTAGGTAGTAGTTAATAGATGGCCGATCAAAAGTTACTGTATTTAATTTAACAGACTAATATGGCAGTTCAGCCCTTGTATCACGTAACTTTCCACTCTATCGGGTTAAGCATTTAGACAACTCCAAAGTGTCAAAATATGTATATAAGTAGTAGACAGTTTGGAGTAGACTATCTGACAACACCATACAGTGGAAGACTTACGTGGTTACACCCCAGCGTATTTCCTCTGTGGTGCCTACGCTTCATTTAATGCCATCTGTACTTTACAACTCACACCACTAAAGTAGATACCTTTTGAGAACTGTCTGTTTTCCAAGAGCCATTCCGGTGTTTTCGAAAGCAGTAGCACCAAACACATGCTAGCTTTGAAGTTCCTCCGTTCTACAACAGATGGCGCTGTGGCGCCTTTTTATATCAGACTCCCGAAGCAGGTTTCGTATAAGGCGTGGTAAGGCTCAAGGCAATGTACCAAGGTGTTAATTTGAGATCAAATATGTCCAAAGACTTGAAACATCTCAAACAACCGACGAGGGCGACACGACAAAAAAACCACAAACCGGTAGTTGTTCGCAGACGAGAAACCACTAAGTCATACGGGGGAAATAGACGGGAAATAGTCTATGGGAGCGCATGAACACCGAGAGTTCGGTTTAATTTGTGGGTATATATTTTTGTACTGTATACAGGGTTACTCGGTAATTTAATTATATAGAGTGTAAAATGTATTTATATGAATTAAAGTTTGGTTTTGTAAAAATGTTAGGTATCAGTATGTTTTATGTTCTTGGGGTACTCAGGGCTCCTCGCATTGTCCATGCGTTGTCACCGAACCGGTGATGGTAGTAACACAGCCAGGTGGGGCGACCGTTATGGGCAGGTAGACGTGCTCCGGACCGGCTCCTTCCTCTAGCTAGACCAGAGATTTTCAAAGTGGTCGATATCGACCCCTTGGGGGGTCATGTAATAAATGCTATCAACAAGACTCTCGGTTATTTGCTCAGCTATGTGAGGAAAACGATGAAGTCTTTGCTCGATTACTTCTGCACACTGTAGTTCGCTGGCTATCAAGAGGCTCTTGCTTAGAAAGATTTTCAGCAATTTTTGAATCTGTGTTGGAGTTTTTACAAGAAAAAGATCCGAATTTGAAAGAAAATCTGAACAATTGTAAAACAGATATTTATTACTTGACTGATACCTTTGAAGTGCTTTGGAATATTCAACAAAGTTAATTTGCAGCTGCAGGGTAACGATCTTAACTTGATCAAAACAAAATCAATAATATCGGCCTTCGTGGGTAAACTTATCCTTTATAAACAAAATTTAGGCAGAAAAGAATATTCGCAGTTTTCGCATTTGTCAAAATTACCAGAAATGCTTCAAGATGATGACATTTTATTATATGTCACTCACTTGGACGCATTACACAAGGATTTTATGGAGAGATTTGAGGATCTTTTAAATTTACAAATTCCTCAATGGATAATAAATCCGTACAATACCACAGCCATAGAAGAAGCCAATGTGATAATGCAAGAAGAGTTGATTACCATCAGCACAGACGAAGAGCTTAAGCAGAAGTTCAACCAAGGCTATCAGAAGTTCTGGTTGCAACGTAGGTAACATTGAAACCCATTATCCTATATTGTGGAACATTGCTGAAAAATACCTTTTCATTACTCATACTCTGAAAGGGGGTCATTGTTCATCCAGGCACTGTGCTGAAAGTGGTACATGCCTGCTCTAAAGCAGAAAAGTATTTAAAAATATATATTTAAAACACAGATAAAACCACCAAATACGCAAATTCAAAATGGCCGTCTTTCGCGGTCGCGCGCCATCTTGCGAATTGTGATGTACGGCTAGCACAAGTTGGCGCGCGAGCTATCTCGCCGCGAGCTAGACCATCCGTCTGTTTCGGCGTGATTTCCTTAAGTTTTATATTTTAAACTTGTTTTTATCTTTTAGTGATTAATATTTTTAAGATAAGATAAGATTTATTCATCATAATCAGAGATACACGGTTATGGTACAATAACATTGTAGAGTACATTTTGACATATAGTTACATACTTGGTTTACACTTACATAATGAATGCCTGATGTCTAAACTAGGCAGGGCCTGTTGTATAGAGCATCAGTGTTCTTCCCTAGTAATATAATATTTTAAAGTATCACAATAGAGCAATTATTATTCACTAATTATTCGAAGTACCAAAAGTTAAATTTGGTCAATTTACCTATGATATCACATAGATAAACTGTAGTTTTATTATAATATAAAATTTTAATCATTCTGCAATTAAGTATTTTGTATAATTAAATTTAATTTAAATTTTATTTTTTATAATTAATTCTTATTTAGAGCTATACTAGCATGCATATGAAAGGTGTAAGTGTGAAAGCTGTGTATCTGTGAAGTGTAGTGAGTGTGTGAATAAATGATGTAGTGTGTGGTGAGTGTAGAGTAAAATTAATTAGTGTATAGTAATATTGTAAATTTATCTTATTATTGCCAATAGATCTTCAGTTTTGGTGTAGGAGAGAGTGAGAAGAAAGTTTTTAACCCACTTTTTACATTCATGTTTTGTTAGTTCAGATATACTGTGTTGTTTACTAATTCTATTATACAAAAATTTACCTAGGAATGACTGAGATCTTTGTGCGAACGTTGTACGGACGCGTTGCATCTGAAATATTATGTCTTTGCGTCTTTTTGTTCTGCCTGAAGAATTCATTTTTAAACTTTTATGTTGTTCAAGAACGACGTGCAGGACGTAGAGTTGTCGAACCGTGAGTACTTCTGTGATTTGATAAACTATTGTGGTGGGGGTACGAAACGGCAAAAAATTACTAACTTTAAGTATAGCACGCTGTGCTCTTTCAAGGCAAATTAGATGTGATTTCGCAGCGCCACCCCACACTACCATGCAATATGTTATTATGGATTGGCACAGAGCATAGTAGATTAATTTCATCAATGCGGAGTCAGCTACATGGCGAATAGTTTTAAATATATATATAAGTTTTCGGACACGAGCTGAGAGAGTTGCGATATGATCTTTAAAAGAAAGATGTCTGTCCAAAATTACCCCAAGATATCTAATAGAGTTAACTTTTTCAAGTTTTGGACAGTTACAATTGTTGGACGGTGAGAACAAACAAGGAACTGAATGTGCAATAATAGAATGGCTTTCTGCACTAGGTTGAGTCGATGCGACGATTGAAAAGGCGATATATTTAGTTTTTTCGGTGTTCAGACTGAGAAGATTGTAACTAAGCCATTTCATAACTAATTCAAAACCTTTTTGGGTATTACTGTAAACCTCGTTCCAACTCTGCCCCCTAAAAGTCAGGGCTGTATCATCGGCAAAAGACGTCACTTGTCCGTTTCGTAGGGTTATATTACAAAGGCTATTAATATATATTAAGAAAAGGGTCGGGCCGAGGATACTTCCTTGAGGTATTCCAAATTTTATCGGAAGGTAATCGCTCAGTAAGTCGCCCACCCTTATCCTTTGAGATCTATCTAAAAGATAAGTTTTAAATAATTGAAGCTGAGGGCCCCGAACACCAAACTCTAACTCTAGTTTTTTTAGCAGTAAGTGCAATGGGATCGTGTCAAAGGCCTTTCGCAAATCTAAAAATATAGTAAGGCACTTTTCTCCTGCATCCAGACTTTCAACAATGCTGCTTGTCAATTTTGATACGGCGTCGGTGGTCGACTTACCTCTACGAAAACCAAACTGATTGGATGACAACATATTGTTTTTTTCTACGTAGTTTATAAACTGATTATTTATAACTTTTTCAAGGATTTTTGAAAGTGTTGGTAACAAAGATATCGGCCTATAATTGCTTGTAACAGATTTTTCACCTGATTTGTGTAAAGGAATTATTATTGACTGTTTAAATGCGGTTGGGAATATACCAGAATTTATTGATAAGTTGCAGATATATATAAGTGGGCCAGCAAGGATTTTTATATTCTGCTTGATAATTTTTGAAGAGATTTTATCCCACCCGGAAGAGCAGGTATTTTTAAGTGAATTTACGATCGAAATAACTTGCGTGAGATCAGTTTCTAGAAGAACAAAAGAATTTAGGCAACGTGTAGCAACTTGATATTTTGACTCTTCGTTAGTGATTTCACTTGGGCGATCTCTTATTATCGAATTTGCAAGATTTTCACCCACATGAGCAAAATAACAATTAGCCTTATTTATGGCTTCAATGGGGTCTGCAGACAGTGAGAGTATGTCCTTTGGGACTGTCCTATTAGGTTTAAATCGAGTGATATCATTAATGACTTGCCATGTTCGCCTGGAGTTAATCTTACTGGCTTTTTCTAACTGTGACTTTTCGTACTGTCTTTTTAGGCGTCTCAATATATTATTACAGAAATTTCTGTATCGACGATATGTAGTACTAAGAACACTGTTTTCTGGATCCGATTTAACCTTTTTGTGCATCCTATCTCTGTTCTTCATACAGCGAAGCAGTCCTGGAGTGATCCAGGGTTTTATTGGTGTTTTTCGTTTGGATAATACAACATTAGTAGAGTTTGTTTCAACTATCCTCATTAGAGTATCCACAAACAAGTTAGTGGCTTCATCACAATTCACATGTTCCAAAACTGGTTTAAAATCTGTGTTGCCTAAATCGCTCGCTATACCCTTGTAATTAATTTTAGTTATCATTCCATTAGCAAAGAACTTTTGTTGACTCATGTCCATACAAATACAGACAGTACTATGATCGGTTACGGTGTTTTTTATGATTAAAGTTTTTGATTCGTGAGGTGATCTTAATATAATGTGATCAAGGCATGAGTTCTCTCTAGTAGGCGTGTTATGAGCTGGGAGCAGACCATGGCTAGCAATGAGCTCCAAGTAGCTGGAAGTACGAGCCTCTGAGTTATCTCGAGCAATATCAATATTTATATCACCAATCAGTAATAAATGTTTATATTTATTTAGTGAACTTAGTAAAAAATCTAGCGAGCTTAAAAAAGTTTCAATAGATGAATAGGAAGGCGATCTATAAATAGAGATGAGGGCAATGTTGTCATTAATAATCGAGACAATGCAATTTGCTTCATGAAATTCGGGTTCGAAACATTGTACATTTATATCTTCTTTTATATATACTACAACTCCATCGTTTTGATTGACATTTTTTGCTGTAGAAAAACATGTAAAATTTTGGAATGTTGGTAGATTTTGGTTAGTTGTACTATTTAACCAGCACTCTGTGAAGACTATGACGTCGGGCTCTATTTTAGTACGGTGTAGAAGGGTATTAAAGCCAGGAGTATTGCATGAAATACTCCTAATGTTCTGGGTAATAATTTTAAGAGTTTTATTTGAATGGCTTAGGTAACGGGGACAGTCGTCTGGGTCACAAAGAATTGATTTAGATATTTTATAATTATCTATAGAGTCAATCAACTTACTAATGTTGTTATCCATAAAAGAACAGGTAGGGAAAGTAGGCGAGTCTCTTCTTAGATGATTTCTGATGCATGCAAATTGTCATAACAATGATGTTAATGCCACTGTGGGTTAAAACTGACCTGGGAATGTTTTTATATAGAGTGAATGTAACAGTTTGGATTGTTTGTAAGAGTGTGCTGTAGGTGTGTACCAGTAATGTAAGATATATATTTTGCAATATGGTTTGAGTGTATGTGTGAATGTAAAGTATGAGTATGTGATTTGATATTGTAATGCACCAAGTGTTGTGTTTCTCAAACACTTGCCTTTTTAGGACTAAAAATACGAGTATGAACATGCGATTAAAACTTAAGAAAGCGAAATATTTAAGGACTAGTCAATTTTGTAATAAGTTGTCGATTTGGAGTTCCGATTCAACAGAGATGGCCGGCAGCCCTTCAGACTTCCGCAGGAAAACGTTGCCGTTGCTTGTCCAGCAGAAAAGATAACCCTTTGTTTTCTGGAGGTCACGTGCACGGTAGAATAGTCTTCTTGCTTTTGGGGTCAGATTTTCGCTGACGTAGATAGGTTTCTGAGGACCATGCAGCCCCACATGTTTAGTGCTCAGCTTGTCTCTTTTGTTTTCTAGATTAAATTTCTTTGTAGCCTTTATTATTTTTTCTTTGGTTATTACTGAGTTAAGCTCCACAATAACCGGTCTAGTGCTTTCAGATTTTGATTTGGCACGAAAAATATTTCGGATTTCGCACGGTTGTATCGGACTATTCAAGGCATTAGAGGTTTTTACCGCCAAATTGATTAGATCGTCTTTCGTCTCCGATTTATTTATTGAGATGTTGTGGATTTCGAAGCAGGCAGATCTAGAACTGCGCTCTAAAGTTTCAACTTTATTCTCAAGAAGTTGTATATACTTCATATTAGATTTCCCATCCTCTTCCATTTGTTTAAATTCTTTTAATATTGCTTCGTATTGTTTTGCATTAAAATCGCATGATAAGCGGAGCTCGTCGTTTTGTTTTTTGAGCTCATTTACAGTTGCCAATATTTCAGTTAATTTTGAGTTTTGTGACTTAGACCAGACTTCAAAAGTCGTCTCAAAGGAAGATTCGCCCTCTTGGCCATCTATCTCATCTCTCCTGCGTTTGACATTTCGTGAGATTTTTGAGAACTCCTCATCATCGGTACGGGTCAAAATAATCGGTTCTGACCCTGTGTGTTTCAGAATGCAAGGGGAGGGCGGCGGTGTTCTCCTTAGCGACATGTTTCTCTAGGTGATAATAGAGTGATGTATCAGGCGCACAGCAGTACGAAGAGACTCGATCAATGAGTGGAGATTCGGTTACAAGTTGTGAATCAACTTACAAGTTGGTTTATAGTAAACGCAGCGCAGTAGTTTAGTTATCAATGGAGCCGGCTTGATGCGCAACGTTCCGTGCGGAGAGTTTTTGCGTGCAATAACTTGAAAGATAGTTATCTCTGTCGCTCACCCAGTGTTTCTCCTTTCTCCTTGCATGGATACACGCCCGACACACACACAAGCCGCTCCGCAGTTTACACCGTAGTAATGTAGTAGCTCTTCACTTATTCTGCGCTCCCATTATTTCACTTGTATTAAGTTCCAAAATATTTTATTTATTAATCAAATTTAAATTTGGTAAATCCAGTCACACTTGTGCTCCGTATAGAGGTCCGGGAGGAAGGCGAAAGGAAGGAGAAAGATAATATGATAATTAAATTAAAAATTATTATTTAAATACTGATTAAAAAATTAAATTTTTGAGCAGTCGTTTAGAAGGGCGGATAGTTTATCTCTCGGCGAGTTAGCTCACGCGCCGACTTGTGCTAGCCGTGCAGGGTGTGCGTTGGTATTAAAAAAGTAAACTGGCGGGAAACCTTAAATGAAAAAGTGCAATTTTTTCTATGGAAGTTCCATTAGACTGTGTTTGTGATATTCGAAATTGAGTTTGATTTTAACTGGCTTGTGTTTACTTTCCTCGTATTCGTAATGAAAAGTAGAGTGTTTTACTCGGGTGATAGCACATATTTCTGCCTCGAACTATTGGCGCTCTCAGGAATGGGTGCCTTTCCCTCGGTTAACAATCTACTATATCGCTTTTCCATCATCATACCTAGTTGAAAAAAGCTTCAATCTGGTAACAAACATTTTGACGAAACAAAGAAACCGTTTGAAAATCAACGAAACGTGGAGATTTAAGGCTGCAACTCACCAATATTTTTATTTTTTGGTTACGCGGGGAATGCATTTACGCACTTCGCCGCCCTGCTGTCGGGGGACAACAGGGCGCCCTCGTGTAGGACTCCCAACCCGAGGGCTGGACTACCCACTAAACCCCCGCGGTGTTCCTCCTCTACTCTACCTGGCCACAGGATAGGCCAGAGGTTAACTCACTGTGGCCCGGCGAGAGGGTGTCCCAGAGGGACTCTCATAGTGGGGGGGGCAGACGGGCCCCCCTGCGCTGTGTCGCAGCGTCCAAGGGCGTCGCCAGCCGATGGCGCAGGGGGGGGGTAAGTTGACTTTACCTACTACAATTCATACTTTTCTCATTCTCTATGAATGAGAAAAGTAAGTATGAATTGTAGGTAAAGTCGACAGCACAGGAAGCTTTTCACTTGTACTACGAGCCTTACATCTACAGCGATTGTAATTACAACAGTATCTTAGTACTATATACATATATATTCTGTGACAGTACAGAGTCCAATGTGTAAAGCTACACGAGCACGAGCTGACAGAATGACAGACGCTAAAACAAAGGCGGCTGTGCGGGGGGCGCGAGCGCTACGCGGTTACATGTTGCTTCCCCACTCCCCCTCTCCCGCTTCAACGACAGAGTAGAGCAGAGCGTAATTGAGCGTACGGAATATTAGGAGTGGAATTGGTAAATTCATTCGAGTTTCGACGTACGGGAATGATTGTTCAAGGCTTGAACTTCAAGCAAATTAACTCAAAGACTTAAGACTTTGGTTGCATTATATTTGGCAACTTTTTTAGAATCTCTAGGGGGGGGCAACTGCAATGGCGACGCCCTTGAGCGTCTTGCCGCCCGCGTCGCATCGCCCTACGGGGCTCCTCTGCATTCAGAGGAGGCCGTGAACGAGCGCGCGGGCACTCTGTGTTTTGCTGGAAGGCACCCCGGAACACTTGGGGGCGCCTTCCGGCTCGCCGTAATGGTGGGCGGCGGGTCCCCCGACCCTCCGCCCACGGCCGCTCTAGTCGGGGGCGCGCGCATACGCCAGTATCACCAGTTTCATCCGTCACACTGAATTTTTTATTTTCTCTTTGCGAATTAATACTTTTTTAAATATATTTTCCTACCTACTTATAATCTACCAACTAAATAATCTTATTTAAGTACTTCATCATCATCATCAGCCTATGATTGTCCACTGCTAGACATAGGCCTCTCCTATTGCACGCCACTGAGCACGGTCCTCGGCTACTCTCATCCAGCTCTTGCCAGCCGCCCTGCGAAGATCATCGCTCCACCGAGTCTGAGGACGTCCCACACTACGTTTACCTATCCGCGGTCTCCACTCAAGAACTCGTCTACCGCATCGGTTATCAGTTCTTCGGATGATATGGCCGGCCCACTGCCACTTCAGCATGCTAATTCGGTGGGCTACGTCGGTGACTTTGGTTCTCTGTCAGATCACTTCGTTTCGAATTCGATCTTTCAGAGTTAATTAAGTACTTAATTTGTAATAATCATTATAAATTAAACTTGATATTTACTGAATTGTATGTCTTTTTATTTTGTTAAATGTTGATGAAAAAATGAAGTCAACTTTACCCACTTAAACAAGTGCAAACTTTTCCAATTGGTACCTTAGTACCTAGGTATTTTGTATCAATAGGTAAAAAAAAAAAGATAGCCCCCTTATTCATAATAGTCTGCTAACTTAATAGCATTGCTAATTCTCACTCTGTCTTCTTCTATTGAACTAAGTCAGAATGAAAAATAACACTCTGTAGCAGCTGTTTAGCTGTTAAGTTAGCGGACCATTATGAATAAGGGGGTTGATCTTAAAAGTAGGTAAATTAACCATGGGGGTCTAAGGTAACAGTTCATTTTGGAAAAGGGGTCACTTGTCCAAAATTGTTTGGGGATCCCTGCTCTAGACCTTGAGCGATGCTGGTAATGTTGCCGATCTCTTCGTCGGCGAAGTTCAGCGATCTCGAGCTTAATTTCGTTCATCTCTGTCAGCAAGAAATCGATCTTTCCAACGGTGGAGGTGGACTTGCTTTGAGTCACCATTTTGAGCGCACGTTGGGGTCACCAGATATGCGGGCCGGTGCGCCCGCAGTTGGGTTTGCGACGTAAAATAATTGCAGTCGAAGCTACATTCTTCATGTCACTAAAAGGAAAAAAAACATTCAAAAAACGAACAACTTTGAGTTGTTCACAGTTCTAAAAAAACATAAAGTAAAATAAAAACCTCTGTGGAGAGTCCTTACAAGTAATTTCTGGATCGGTACGGGTGACTAAATACTAATTCATGTAGTATACTTAAGCATCCGATTCAACGATATTTTTGCGATATATTCATTACCTAACACTAGTCACACGGATTTGTCCTCCAGTCTGAATCACGCGACAAATTCAGACTGTGCTGTCCGCACAGGCTTAGTAATAGGGTCTCATTTGAAATGCAGAACACAAACCAGTAATAAGCTACAATATTATGTTTTTAATATTATGATTTAAAAGATATTACGCGCTCCCTTACAACTCCGCCCACTGTGCGCCGCCTGTACTACGCGCGCTACGACCACTACGGGCTACGTAGTATTCAGTGTTGTTAGATACAAGAGATACATATTTTAGGATTCAGTTTAGGGATCCCTTATAGTTTCGCCATGTCATTCCGTCTGTCTATCTGTTCGCGGCTTGGCACAGAGATGACAAGTATTGGAGAGAGCTGAAATGTAGCATAGATATAAATATTTATTACGCCGACAAAACGGTAGGATAAGATCTTAAACAAAAACCAGCCAAGTGCGAGACGGACGTACGCACGAAGGATTCCGTACCATTATCTCGGAAGCGAGAGACCCAGATTCGATTCCCAATGCGGGCAGGTACCTATGACTTTTTTTCTAAGTTATGTTCATTTGTGAAGTTATAGTAGCAATACCACTCGCTAACGGTGAAGGAAAACATCGTGAGGATACCTGAGCGTCCGAGCTATGCACATACCTCAGCGCTTGAAATCGCCAATCCGCTTTGGGCACGCGTGGTGATTAAGCCCATGCTCTCTCCCTCTGAGAGAAGGCCTGTGCCTTACAGTGGACGTAATGGGTAAGTGCAGGCATCGGCGAAGAGAAGTTTGTAAAGAGGCTCGAAATTTCGCCGATGCCTGCACTTACCCACTAGCTCAGTTGGGAGATCGCTGGCACGGTTTTTTTTTTTTTTTTTTTATAAAACAGGTTCCGCCACCATTTATAACGTGGCGACCTTTAGTCTTGAATTAAAACTGTCCTTAGATAAAAATTAAAATTAAAATGTAAACAATTAAAAATGTCCTATGCTAAGTCAAAAATAAAAGTATACAATTAAAATGTCTTAATATTAAAAATATAGTAAAATGATAAAATACAATTTAAATAAAATTCGAATGTTTATACCCCGACGCCTTATCTCTGTCTACTCTATAGAGTAGTAACAAGTAAGGCGCCGGGGTTCTAGAATGGGTTGTACTGTAAAACATAAAAAATTGCATTATTAAAAATGTCAAGATTAAAATGTAGAATTAAAATGTCAGAAAATTATAAACATAAAAAGTCGGAATGTCAACAGTTTAAAATAATAAAATGTAAAAACTAGGTCAAAAGTAAAAATAAAATATGAGCAGTAAATATGTTACAATATTAAAGAGCGTTCAGTAATTAGATCGCCCTCCTCACGTCCGGCCTGTCTGAAGATAAAGATGTGTAAAAATTATTAGGGTAAGTGTAGGTATAAAATTAAAGAGATAAAAAAAATTAAAACAAGTTCAGATCCGGCCCCCATTAGCTTTGGAGGCCGCTTTCGTCACCGCCAGGGCGAAGGGCAGGAAGACTTCTCGACTTTTAGAGTCGGCCATAAAGGCGGCGAATGCCTCGCACCTCACCGCTGCTCCCAGGAGTATCTCGCAATCGGCCCGTGCAGCTCCAAAACGGGGGCACTCCTCCAGCAGGTGGTCCAGCGTTTCGGGAGTCACGTCATCACAAATGCAGGACGGACTCCCCGCGAGCTTAAACCTGTGGAGGTACGCTCGAAAGCCGCCGTGCCCCGTCAGGAGCACGGTTAGCCAGAGGTCGCGGGTTCAAGTCCCGGCATGGGTGGAATTTTTAGCCTCTAAATTGGTTTTTAAAATTGTCCTCAGCACGGGTTATTGCAACAAAAATAATATAATAACTGTTCTGTGTGGAGACTAAGGTATTTTATGTGGTCTACCTTCGAACAGCGCCATTTTCTTTACATCGCATCGCTGCATTCTGTTGCTGTCCTTCTTACCTATCCTTCATCATCATCAACCCATTATGTCCCCACCGAGGGGCACGGGTCTCTTCCCTGAGGAAGGTATAGGCTATCCTTCATACCCCTTAACATAATATCCGTTGGTCCTATTTTAAAAATAAATTACCTTATACACCTTATCATAATAATTATTATTTATTTATTTCAGAGAACATTGATCCATTTTATTAGTAAGCACAATATATTTACACTCAGTTCGTTTAGTAGACGTGAAAATAAAATTAAATAATTTATAAATTGGTGGCGCAATTTAACATTGGGTTTCTTAGTTACGGGGACGTGAAGGTTTGGTTGGTGAAAATTGAATTATAACTCCGAGTGCAACTATATATTTTGTAAAACCGAGACTATGTCACCAATAAAGATAAAGATAAGACAGAAAATTTAACAAAAAAACGTATCACCACAACTCAAATTCAGCCAAAATGTTACTCAGACTTTTCGCTCTATCGGAACGATTTGTACGCAACACAAGCGTTGCCTACGGAAACATGCAGAAGCGTCAAACTTTATGATTGCACATTTTGCTTATACCCACAAAGTCGACCTAATTCACTCTACGAAAAGGTTCAGTCATGCACGACACAGCGCCTTCTCTATTCAGCAAAAGCAAAGTGCTTACGTCAAACAACTCCACACTCCACAACACCGGAGTTAGTGCCATGCTCTTTATTAGTTTAACGCAGGGTTTCTCAAAGTGGGCTACGCGAACCCCTAGGGGTTCGCCATTCAACGGTAGGGGGTTCGCGACGAGATATACATAATGTAATGTACGGACTTTTCCCTCTTTCAAATCTTCCCATTCCTACCCATTTTTATAGTTCATCTACTACTTTTCTAAAACTGGAGTTGGCAACACTGGTTTGCTCAGCATTTATTTTTTTTATTTATTATTACCATAAGTTTGAGAAACCCTGGTTTACGCATTGCGCTAAAAACCTAGAAGCTTCTCCCTACCTATTGGCTTTGCACGTGTTGTACGCTGTTTCGAAATCGCTTGACACAATAGCATAGAATTCAAGTGCAAAAATGCATTTCGGTGGTGCTGGTGGTATTACTAATTACTTACTAATACCTAACTTTATCTGGGAATCTGGCTTTATAAATGTGTTACCATACAACATAGTGTACACATACAATGTGTTACCATACCATACAACTTCATCTCCAAATTAACTTGGGACTACGTTTACGCTATTTTATGAAACATACGGATATTACTAAAGGATGGGCCCCATTAGCGCTTATTTACTGCTGTCCATTGAAGAGTTGTTCTCCATCTCTGAAATTCTCCATCAGATCTTCGCCAAATTAAAATGGGACCAATGGGACGTTATAACTGTTCGAACAAAAAAAGATTTGTCGAAATTGGTTAAGATTTGACGGAGTTATGGAGGAACATAGCCAAAAAAAAATATACGCGTCGAATTGATAACCTCCTTCATTTTTGAAAAATACATACCCAAATAATTCTGCAGTTTTCCATTATTCGTCTCTTCGTTCATTTCCTATGATATAAGATAAGTTAAGACCCGCATTATCAAAAGAACCTACGATATCTGCAACAACTGTCAAGGAACACAGCAAACAAACGTACACGTCGAATTTAGAACCTCCTAATGTTTTGAAGGCGGGTGATGGTTAAAATCTCCTTAGAATCGAAGATACCTACTGCCAGCCCTTCCGTTGCAGAATTCCGAATGTTAATATTCATTGAAAAGGAGAAGAGTTTTATACCTTTTTCTTTTACCATTGTGCGGGTGACACTTCGTTTGGCGTCACTAGAACGTACCTAACAAGGCGCAAAATAAAATAAACTATTTTTTTCTGCCATACTTTTTACTCCGAGGCCAACTTCTCTCTCTAAGGGGAAGCCTTTATCCTGCAGTCGGACGGATATAAACTACTTTGTTATTTAAAGAGCATGGTGAATCACGTTCTGTGTCTGTGTGTGGGTGTGTTCTAGTTTTGTTGTTGTTGTCATGCCGGCGCCTCACTTGACCACTCGTATTTTGCAAATATTAACCATCCACTGCGGTGATTTCTGACGAATCTTCAGCACTGATTTTGTAGAGCCTTCAATGTATTTATTATAAATCGTCGGTGAATACGCGAATGCGAATAGCCAAGTGTGGCCAAGCTGTGACTATCAAAATCATTCAATTGTCTCGAAATCGGTGGCGAATCGTTTCAACATTTATTACAAGCAGCGTTTTTGTTTTAAGATTCTGTACCCGAATGGTACATCTAGTCATCTTGACGTCTCTGGATCCTCTTACAATGGCTATCACGTCTGTCTGTCCATGTTTAGAGGGCTTTTTCTCTTGATCCGTGTTAGGTAGCCACTTGGAATTTTCACTGATCTCTTCTGGAAAATTGCGCAACCAATCACAAAATAATACAGTTTGTATTGTATTTGTAAAAAAATTATACGTATGCCCGTTCAGGAAACCTATTTATTTTGCTCTGCTGTGAAAACGCTACTACAAACGTTATCCTTGGTATGATTAAAGAAGAGTCCCTATAGTATAAAAACAAAAAACTAGGTATCTGAATTAAACAAAATATATTTTTTCTAAATACGTAAAAAATACGGTAGTATGGAATCGTCAACGCAAGTCCGACTCGCACTTTGCTAGTTTTTTTATGCATTGCCAGTTGCCACGCATAACTAACTAGTCACAGACTAGTCCAATGATTCTTTCTGTTATGTTATCTTTCTTTCTGAATAGGGTCCTCGTAGTTGGTCCAGTGTCTCCCCCTAGGAAGCAAATTAGGTGATGATGGATTATACAACCAATGAATTTTCACCTGTTAACCGATTGTACCACAAAATTTCATTCTTCAGCGTAATCTCCAAAATGCTAGACATTATGTAAGTGTGGACTAAATAGGACCTGTGAAAAACCGGCATTAATACCTAGCGGGCGTCCCTAAGCGTATGTTTTGGCTACCAGCTTCAAGATACCACGACAAATATTCTTGCCGCCCAATCGCGTATTGCTTTGAGTAGTAAAATTAGAGAGCTGGGCCCTATTCTACAATTCAAGGTTTCGATGTACATTGTATTGCCGATTAACCCACAAATTAATAAGTATGAAGAGTGCTACGCAATGTACAACGAATGTCATATTTTATGAAAACTACTGCCAGTAGAGTTGATAGGAAGACAGATACGTTTATCGTGGTATCGTGCCGCAAGGGCTGAAAAGCAACATGTACGCGAAGCACACACGTAAGAAATTACTAATGCCCTACGCTTAAAAACGAAAAATAAATGCGGATGTGCATTTCATTTTCGATTGTTATTTCAAATAGTATTTTTTGCACTTATGTAATTGTGGCTACAGTGCACATAACAGTGTAGTAAGTACTTCTTAGACAGGAAAAAAGTTCCTGAAAACATCATGAAGAATTTGTGTGACATGTGTGATATAATTGAATCGTGTGATTTTAAAACGACACATGTCCTTTCATTACAACTTTGCAGGAAATAGAAAAAACTGTTTTATTCAAATACTAATATCTACAACAGCAATATTTTAGCATATTATATTGATTTCTGTATGAATAAACTACAATTTTTTTTTCTAATGTAAATCAATAGGTAGGTGTAAATAATTTAATAAAAAAAAAATGGGCAAGTGTTATTTTAAAAACACATGTGACTTGTGTTGTTTTAAAATCACACGATTCAATTATGCCAATATTAAAATCGTTAATGCGTCACATCTACGTTTTCCAGGTGGCAGCATCAACCTGTTTGACTACGTTGCGCATCTGCAGTATATGCTCTGATGTACAATCACCCAGTGTCGTCATCCGACGCTGGAAGAAGATCGAAGAAAGAGTCCAGTAAACCAGGGTAGGTAGCACGACGAACGCGATTCGGGCGTCTTACCGTTAAAAATCGCCACTTTCCAGTACATTTTGACATTTTAGCGCCACAAAACGCGTGACTTGAGGCATCGTACCACCTAAAGTCAAAGTCAAAAATGAAAATCAAAAACAAGATGTTTGCTTAATGAACGTCAAAGCTGTTAGTTCCACAATTACTATATTATGCGGAGAAAAAGCTAACAAAGAAACTCCAAACAAGTTAAAGTTACACTACACTACCATCGTCCCACGATACGTTTTCGTTGCTTGCGGATGCGGTTGTAGGCTGTAGCCAGTAGCTCAACCGAACTGAAGGACGTTTCACATCGAAAAAATCTTACATCGTAGGAGAAAAGTCATTGCAAACGACATGTTTCATTTTATTTTAGAAACAACCCTGTATGCGTGCGCGGCGCATGTTGACTTGAAGTGATGCAATGATATTAGATGGACGCGTTCCTGCAATCCCAGGACGATGGTCAGTGGGCAAACCAGCAACCCGTTGGTCGGATGATTATCATGACTACAGTCATCACGTGATAGTCATCTATCACACACACTACGTTTGCGTATAGCAGGATTGGCCAAAAAAAGGGACTGAATGACTATTTGCCTCTCGCTCACACAGTAAAGACGGCAATATTGTTTGAGCGAGAGGTACATAGTTGCCCTTTCTTCAATTCGATGCGAAATTCCGTAAATACATCACACATACGTTTATTTCAGTTCGGAATGACAAGGTTCAGTTGAGAGAGAGTAGTAATTAAGTTTGAACCTTATCAGCGAATTGTTTTGGTTATGTACGATTGCAGTGATGCTATAACTTGCTAAGAGGAAGAAAATACGTCGCCATTATTAGGTGCAGGTGGAATTCCGAATCGGAGAAAATTTGTAACGGAAAACTACGGTATGTATGTGGTACGTCTATAGGTTTATATGGATTTACTGCGTTCGGAATCCCGAGTTTCGGAATATCGATATTTCGAATCGAAATTCCGAAACGGAATTCCGGCTGTATGTGGCCATACATTTCCAGGTGCGTGAAAGCGCACCTTAGCGAGCTTTTGGAATTTCGATTCGATTCAATTCGGAATGACTTCGGCATGGTCGATTCTTTCGGTACGGTAGGTATGAACGCTAATACCACGGAAACCAGGAAATTTAATACGGCGCGAAGTATTGACGTGCTTCGAGCTACTGGTGAATTTGTAGCTAGGTAGGCGATGGGAAATCCAACTATTCCTTGAAGGAGTTATTTGAACAGCTAGGTAAGTTACAACAATCAATGCACTAATAACTGAGGGTCCAGAATAATCGATTGAGGAGGAGTTATTAGATTTGTCATAAGAAATCCGATTTCGTACAAAACATAGGTAACTTAACAAGACCAAATCACTTCTCTTGAAAGAAGTGAAAAGAATCACTTCTCTTGGCATCCTCATAGCAAGAGCTAGTGAGAGACTGTGCTATAAAATAGAATAAAAACTAGCCAAGTGCGAGTCGGACCCGCGTACGAAGGATTCCGTACCATTATCTACACAAAATTTTCACATTCCAAGCGTCTTCCTGTTGCCGTTATTAATATTGAGCAAAAAATGGCAAAAAATCTCGTTTATTGTATGGGAGCCTCTCTTAACTATTTATTTTATTCTGTTTTTGTTGTTATTTCAACCGTCTAACTGTCACGGTTCAGGAGCTGGTGACAGACCCTTACCCTTTGGGTACGGAACCCTAAAAAAAATAAAGAAGATAAATAAGTTTTTAGAAACGCGACAAAATTCTTGGCAGTAGCACATATTATACAAAAGTTAAAAAGAAAACTGCCACAGAGTTAGCGTACTTAGGTAGGGTATATAAATTAACGAGTAATAGTCTACCAACTTGTAAAAGGAAAAAATGGTACAAATTCCATTGATGACATTCAAATTCTATGAACTCAATTAGTATGTTCATAATATCAATGAAAAATTCCCTCCACCATATTTTGACGGTTGACTACGGAACCCTACACACTTGGCCGCTTTTTCTGCTATTTAAAAATGTAAAAATGTCTGTTGCAAAAGTGGATGTTTCAAATTAGCCGTAGGTACTATCCCTTACACCTTTTAAGGAAAAGCTTAAATCTCCTATCACCCTGTAGTAGGTAGCTAATACTGTTTCATTAATGTATAGCGCCCGTGGAACGTTCAGATATTATTAGTAAATTGTTTTACAGGTGAACGGAAAAACTAATGCCCCTAGGCACTGAATTTAGAAATATAATGAAAAGGGAAGAAAAAGTCCACAGAAAACTAGTTAAATGACCCGCATAATTTCAAAACAATGAAAGAAATATGATAAGACATTTATTACAACAATAAAACACATCACAGAAATAAAATAAATTTATGTATTAGTATACTACAATTGTATGAATGTTTGTATAGTACATATTTGTATTCTATGGTTAGTTTATAGTAGTTTATGCAACTGTCATATAATGAAGGGTATTAAAACACGAGTGTGAGTTATGAAACGAGCGCAGCGAGTTTCATAATAGTAACGAGTGTTTTAATACCCGTGTTATATGCAGTTGCATACACTACTTTATCTTCACTAATGCAATTAAAAATTAAATTCACGCGTACGTGAATAATCACAGTGATTTTGCCGCCATTAAAATTTAACCAATGAGAGCGCAGCTGCGCGCTTCAATAAAACGCGACCAACCTGATTGGCCCTGCAATCAAGTTGGTCGCGTTTTATTGATGTTATAATGAGATTTTACGATATCGATATGAATATTATGCCATCATGTGAAATTGCTTAAATTGAGTGTTTTGTTGTCTGCGCTATAACAGTAGTAATTATAAGTCAAGTATTGAAAACATAAGTAGAATGTTACAACATTAGTGTAGACAAAGTATTTTATTAAATATGTATGAATATTAGTTGTAAGTCAGTTAGTATATGTACATTTTCTTCTCATATATTTCATGCACACCTACCTACCTGGTGTGTACATTAAAGTGTTCTAATGTAATCTAATCTAAAATAAACAGATAAGTGACATACTACATTATATAGATGACTATATATTTTTATATCATGTGCTCTGTGTACAATAAAGAATACTAAGTGTACTTACCTATTATTTACTTTCTATACGTGGCGAATTTAATTTTGGTTACAAATAAATTCATTTCATTTCATTCTTATCAACATTATAGAAATCCTAATATACTACACATTTGCATAAAAAATAAATTTTTATTTATATGAAATTAAAATAAAATTTAATGAGATGAAGTGAAATGAAACCTAACCTAACTCATTGAATCAAATAATGAAATCTGATATTGAAACAAATTAGTAGCTTCTTTATAGAAATATTTGCATGAATCATAAAAACTTCTATGATTTTTTTTAGAAAAAACTTCGTGGTTGTTTTTTTCTTTTTAATAGACATTATTTTGACAGTTGGGAAAGAGAACGCACGAGTTCGGAAAAGGTAAAGAAAAAGCACGAGTATGTAATAGCCCACATCCCGAACGCTATACGTCCCTGCAATACGCCACTTTTTGAGCAACTGTATTAAAAAAAGGTATTTCAGTTAAGTTATTCACATTCACATTCGTCACATTCGTGTTGAACACTAGACACAATCGTCCCCGTTAATTAACATTATTTTAATACCAGACATATTTGCCTTCTAAATAATCCTTTATGAAAACTTCGCTTTTTTGTAGTAATTTTATAGCAAGCCTTTTTATACGGAGTGTGCTTAGTACATTTTAAACTTTTTCAAGTTAATAAATGTCTATTCATGACAGAGGTTGGCGATCGCAGTATGTGGTTGAAATCTCAGGAAGACGCTGCTGCCCGTCTCCTGGTAATTTATTTCCTTAGTCGCCTTCTACGACATCCACGGGAGGAAATGGAGTGACGCTATTCTTAATCCGGCACCACACGAGTTTGTTGTATGGGCCCCCTTAAATATTTATTTTATTCTGTTTTTTAGTATTTTTTGTTATAGCGGCAACAGAAATACATCATCTGTAAAAATTTCAACTGTATAACTATCGCGGTTCATGAGATACAGCCTGGTGACAGACGGACAGACAGACAGACATACAGACAGACGGACGGACAGCGTAATCTTGGTAATAGGGTCGCGTTCTACCCTTTGGTACGGAGCCCTAAAAAATATTCACTTGCTCTGCGTTAAAAGCGATTAATTAGCTACTATTTTGCCGTTCCATAACTTTTCCTAGCACCGTATTTCCATCGTTTATTTGCAGGTCTGCTACAGATCAGATGTACACTTTACAGTATGATATATGTAGGTTTACTATATTGTATATTATTATTATTATTATTATTATTATTATTATTATTATTATTATTATTATTATTATTATTATTATTATTATTATTAATACGTTTATTGCACATAAGTAAAAAATACAATAGCAATGTGGTGGACTTAATGCTATAAGCATTTTCTACCAGTCAACCACTGGTATTAGTGACAAGTGTTCTCTACTCTACGTGTACTGTATAATATTTTTTACCAGACAAACATGTTTCTCTTTCACCTGATTGTTGATTAAATTTCCATGAAAAATAAAGACATAAAAATACTGATCTGTTTTAATTACACTATCGTGTGTAAAATAGAACTCATTACTCATAGAACTTATTGTCCCATTCTATTATATTGCCATCATTTCCAAGCTCGAATTTCCATTTTATTTTAGCGAAAACAATTATTTTGATGAGATGAAACAAACCGCGTCTTTGAAGATGTAATTGCTTCTAAATTATGTTTTAATTTGATATTTGCTGATCAATATTTCAAATAGGCAATGTAATATTACACCTACATTTTCCTACTCAAAAAATATCCATAGCGTGCTTGAAGTTTCGCAGTTTTGTTTCGTACTCGCGTCACAACTTTTTTAGGCTTGAGAGTATTTTTTTTAAACTCGCAATTCCTGAAACTAGAATTGTTGTTTTAAAAAAACTTTTATTCTAGACCTTTTTCTCAACTTGATACAAAATAATCACTACCTACCAAATTATTCACAGAGAGTAAAAACTGTAGCTAAATGAACAAAAATTCTGATTCTAAAACCTAGTACTCCTCGTGCATTGAACTATATAGTTTAATGCCAGACACTTTGTCATCTAAATAATCTTTAATACCCTTTTTGCACAAAGTGTGCTTACACAACTTTCGAAGCACGTCTCTGGTAAGTTCAATATATCTTCACCTCAGGGATCATACTATGGAAGCCTATTAATACAATGCCCCATAAAACGATAAACTTTGACAGCCTACATCTTGAGAACGAATGTTTATGTTTATTCTAGTATTGACATTGTGTCAGCCATCTAATTTCGTAAAAGTAATTTCAATTCTGATATTACGAAATAATACATTATTACCCTAGGGGTGAAAGTTACTTATTTAGTCCCGAGACGGGGGCGCCAATAGTTCGAGGGACTAAATAAGTCTTTAACCCAAGGTAAACACTGTGATTTTCATTAAGAATATAGGAAAGTAAAAATAAAAAAACATAAATTAGCTAAAGAAAAATGAGTGAAATCTCTGGTATACGGAAGTATAAACAAAACTCTACAACTGGAAAAAACAAATAAAGATCGAAATGCCGCTTTCCCGCCTATTTTTTGTTTTGTTTTTGTGGCCGGCCAGCAATTTAGTCATTGTTCCTCATTTTCGTCATTGAAAAGTTGTAAATATTTTGCTCAAATCTATGTTATTTTAAAGAAATAGTTGAAAGTAAATTATAATAAAGTTATTTAAAAAAAATTCTTTAATTAATTTAACTTCTTTTATTATCAAAAAAACCTATTTAGAGGCTAAAAATTCCACCCATGCCGTGACTTGAACCCGCGACATAGTTTTTGAAATTGTCCTCAGCACGGATTAGTGCAACAAAGAATACCTGTACATAATTCATTTATTATTTAAATTTTCCATCGCGCTGTAATTGACTGGCTGTATAGAAAGTTGGAAAATGGTTCAATAGAAATGTGAAAATAGAATAGTTTTTTTTAAATAATTTGACAGTTGAAAACTATTCTCCCTAGGGCTGAAAAGTATTACTTTTAACCCGCTCCTCAGGCAACTTCAGACCCACTTTCCGAGTATGAGTAATGACAAGTATGTATTTTTCGAAATAAAGGGGTTTATATAAAACACCCCATCGACGACCACCCGCAGGCTCAGAGAAAGAGAGAGTATGGACTTAATCCCCACACGTATCCACCACGGATTGGCGATTACAAGCGCTGAGGTATGTTAGCACGACCGCCTGCAGAGCGCATGCCTTCTCTCAGAGAGTATGGTCTTAATCACTACGCGAGTTAATAGACGCTCCCACGCCTTGCAACCCCGGCAGCAGGTCCAAAATTCCAAAAGTTACTGATAAAGTGCATTGAACTATTTCGATAGGAAAATGCTTTTAACTTAGTAATTGTATTATCATAACATCTTCCGTTATTGCTACCCTTAAAATAACCCCAATGTATCCCATGGGCTTTACTTAGGTCACAATTGTTATCCATATGAGATGGTTATATTAAATAAGATAAATTTCTTTGAGACTTCGGCGTCGCTCGTTTTTAAATCGGCCCAATACAAATTGGCGATATCGAGCGCTGAGTTTGTGAATATCTAACTTACAACGTTTTATGAAATTCGTGGATAAGCAACAATATAAGCAATAATATAATTGTTAGAAGGCAACACCAATGGCCTCCGGCACAAATTAGTGATATTTAACACATATTTAATAAGCACTACATAACTTCGTATCACCTATATGTATCTTTTTTTTTGTTTTCATCATTTAAAATTTCCCTTGACAATCACAAATGTAAAAAAAAATTTAAATAAAAAATAAAAACCGACTTCGAAACACTACAGCACTAAAAAGTTACAAATAATTTAGAATTTAGAAATAGTTTAAATTATTTCTAACTTTTTAGTGCTGTAGTGTTTCGAAGTCGGTTTTTATTTTTTATTTAAAATTTTTATTTTTCAATTTTTAGTGGGGGAGCGGGAGACAAATAAACAAGTCCCTTATAACCATAATTTACCCTACTTAATTCGTTGCTCTAAAATGTGATGTCTCCGAAAGTCTTCACCAGAACATTTCATAAAACATACGGATACTACTAAGAGATGGGCCCCATTAGGGCTTATTTACTGCTGTCCATTGAAGAGTTCCGTTCTCCATCTCTGAAAGTCTTCATCAGATCTTCGCCAAAGATTTTTAAGGGTTAAGATTTGACGATTTCGACAATTCAATTTTTGTTCGAACAGATATAACGTCCCATTGGTCCTATTTTAATTTGGTGAAGATCTATCTGATGAAGACTTTCAGAGATGGAGGAAAATAGCCAAAAAATATATATACGCGTCGTATTGATAACCTCCTCCTTTTTTGCAATCGGTTAATAAAGAAAATTAGTCAAATTGGTCCAGCCGGTCTCGAGTTTCAGCGAGACTAACGAACAGCAATTCATCTTTTTATGAGAGATTATTTATTAGAAAAGAGATCGCCCGCTGCAAAGTAGAAAAGCTATTCTGGGACTAAAACAAAAGCGGCTCAGAAGCTGCAGTTTATCAGTTAAATAAACTCTGTAAACTGTGTTCAGAAAATGCGGATTTATAAAAATCCAGCGGAATATATTTACGAACTTAAATAAAAATAAGCCACTTATTTTAGCATTATTTAACACATTATGTCGTTAATAACAATCAATGATTCTTTGAATCACTAAAGTAGGTCCAACCGTTTATTTAACTTTTGACAGCTCGATTTAGTGACGTTCTATGAACTTACCGATTCGATTGATTATCATAATCTATTTTAATTATGTTGAATTTTTAATCGATTGATTGCATTGATATTTTATTTTAATATTTTTTATTGTTTATCTGTCTGAGCGTGATAAATTAAAAACGTGAAAACCGAACGGGTTCTAATATTATTTGGTTACTTACAATATTTAAACCTAATTTCTTATAGTATATAGATCTTTATAAAAAGATAGGTTTATATTTTTATCGAAAATCTGCTTGAATAGTCTTCGCTACATAATCTACTCATTATAATACTGTCGCATCGCCAATGGTTTCCTGTCAAATTAATAAGGAACTTCATGGGTGTGCAACAGTCAAAAGTTAAATAAACGGTTGGACCGATTATAGAGCATTTTCTCGATTCCTGACCTCCCTATTTCTAGTACACTAACAATTTGCTAATCTACTGTCAACAGTGCTGTCAGCTGTTTTCTTTAAGTTACATTGGCTAAGTGTCAGCTGTTATATTGTCCGACAGATAACTTGAACCAAAATCCGTGCTGTCGGGATGACTTTGCAATGGACACGTAAGACCAATTATTTTTTAATTTCACTAAGCTAAAAGTCGAAGAATTGTAAGTTAGGTACTGCCCCCGTCCCCAGTCAATGAGACCCTAAATACGATCATGCAAAGTGAAAATCATTTGGTGAAGTTATTTTACGGGTATTAACAGTAGATTAATAAATTTTTGGTGTACGGGAAACAGGGCTTTTTTTTGGTAAAATGAATTCTTTGAAACCAAATCAGATAGTAACTTAAGATGGAAACAATCTTCCCCGTCCTTGTATATTTGTAGATGTACAGGGTGTCCACAAAAGTACGGTCAGAGGCAGCGAACTAAAGGCGAAAGGTCAAAGGTAGACAACCCCAAGGCTATCCAAATCAGTCCCACGTATAAGATAAGAATATTCTTTATTGTACACTAGAGAACAATAATAACAGAAACAGCAGTTAGAAATGAAAAGGTACATTATTATAAAGGTGACCTTATTGCTAAAATCAATTACCACGTATTTTCACGACCCTTATGATACGTAGCATACGTATTTTTTACGCATTTAATAACCTTCCAGACTTGTTATCCATGTCTTACAGCTATAAGACAAAATGAAAATTACTTAATACTGAAAAATTCACTCCTAGTTTTTTTTTTCTTAAATGAGCTGGGTAGTAAGCTCTTTCACTATGACAGCAATTCGCCTTTGGAATAGCTTGCCTCTCGACATCCGACAGGCCCCATCGCTTGAAATATTCAAAACCAAAGATTACCGTCACTACCTAAATCTCTAGCATGTGTCTTAATTTATTCACACATATATCACAATATCTTTCGTAAATCTGTAGGTTTATTTATGTATTTATCATTATGTTGTATTTGTATAATATTTCCCCTATATTTTTTTTATATAAGCATAACATAACATAACATAAACTCATGCCTGTATCCCTGAGGGGTAGGCAGAGACCAGGGACTGCCCCTTGCTACTATCCTGACAGATCACTTTCGCTTCCTCAACTTTCTTTAGTCGTTGCATGTACGCACGCCGGTTGCGGGTACTTTTTATCTTGCCCTTTGCTAATACATCCCCTATTTGGTCGAATAATGTCCGTCTGGGTCGTCCCTTACCGGCCCTTCCACCCACATTCGCTCGATATATTTGTTTTGTCAATCTTTCTTCCTTCATCCTCTCCACATGTCCAAACCAACGCAACGTTGTATGTAGTTTTTATATGTAGGTCTAAATAAGTAATTAGCAAGTATATTTAATATGCTACGATTGCAACATCATCTGTTAATGTTTTTCTCATAACTTAGATTAGCTGGTAGATAATGCTAAGTAGCATTAAGCTCGCCTCTGTGCAATACTGTGTGTTTAAATGCCATAAAGGATTTTAATAATTATAATAATAAGCCGACGTGAAAACCGGAGCTACCTCCGTAGATCCTCTACTTTTGCTTGACTGTACTTTTTGTGACACCCTGTATATTCTTGAAACAAATTCAAACTGAATTTACTACATTTACGCTACGATTTGTTCTTAAATCTAGTTTAGATTAAGTTTCATGCCTGATCCAACGAATTAAGCTACGATTTGTTCAGTTTTTTCTGAGAGTCCCTAGGCAGTAGGTTCACGGGAGTATAGAGGACAACCATGGTAGTTGCCCAGTGGTTTTAAAACTGTGCCAGTCGTAAAGGAATCTGCCAATGATGAGGACGATCAGGGAGGCCAGGATCAGGTTCACGATGTTGATGGCACTAATTGGCATTTTCACCGTGCTGTTGCTGCAGACGAGGCTAAGCTGCATGGTGCTTATCTGCAAAGCAAAAAAGTTGCTAAAATATTTTTCTATAAGAAACATTTTTCAATGTGCTAAAATATTTTTGTACAAGAAACATTTTTCAATGACAATAAAGGACAATGGACGAAATTGACAGGGACCGGCGAGGCTGGCGTGATGGTAAAGAGACCTATGTCCAACAGTGGGCGCCCTTCATGGGCTCTGCAGATAGATATACTTATAGAAACATTTTCAATACAACATTATATACATACGAGTACATACATAAACTCACGCCTGTATCCCAGAGCGGTAGGCAGCGACTAGGGACTGCCACTTGCCACACTTGCATAAAACGACTCAAGAATGTTGAGAAAGCGAAAGTGATCCGCCCTTCCTCACAGATCACTTTCGCTTTCTCAACATTCATGAGTCGTTGCATGCACTAAAATATAAAATAAAATAGATATTGTTTGCGAGTAAGACGTAAAACAAGCCTTAGCAACCTGATTAATGCTCCTACTTATAATAATAATAACTTTCACACAACACAATCACTTGTTCTAGTCCCAATCTAGGATACCCTGTGCTATGGTAACCAGGCAAAGACATCACAAACATTGAAATACACCCAGACTGGAGCCATTTGTACAAATTTACGGCGGCCCCCAGTGGGAATCGAACCCACGACCTCCGGCATGGCAGTAAGACGTGATACCACTAGACCAACGAGGCAGTCTTCGATTAACCATAAGTATTATTTAGGTTTCGGTAAGCAAAATAGTAGGCATCTACTTCCTTCGGTATCCAAGTTCAACCATTATTTATTTATTTTAATTCTTTATTGCACTAATTACATTGTAAGTGTACAAGGGCGTGCTTAATGCAAGAAGCATTCTCTTCCAGCAAACCTTTGGTATTGAAGAGACTGGCGACGGGTAAGATAAGATAAGAATATTCTTTATTGTACCAGGAAAAACATAAAGACTTAGTGGTAAGGGGGGGGGGGGATAATAGAATAACCATAAACTCGTTTTAGATCCAATTTTTCAATAGTCAGATAAAACTTAACTGGAGAATAAATTTCATGCTATCACTATCTAGATCATACGACAAGATAGTGACAACATCAGTTTTGTTCTCCAGTTAAGTTCTATCTGACTATTGAAAAATCCGGTCTTAGGAAACAAAAATACAAAAATGTAAACTTTTCTCGCAATCGAACTATGTAACATAATATTTTACTTAACATTATATTATAGGTATACTATCTGACCTGTCTAACGTTGTTTACCTAGTTCCAAATATACACAAAAAAATCTTACTTCGGCCAGATGTCGCTGCCTGTACGCAATACAGAGAAGTTTGTAAAGAGGTTCGAAATTTCGCCGACGCCGATCGAATTTGGACATGTTCGAAGTATGTCCGCCTGGGACGTCCCTTACCGGCGCCTCCAGACACATTCGCTCGATTTATTTGTTTCGTCAATCTTTCTTCCTTCATCTTATCTACACAAACAAACCAACGAATGCGAGCGAATGTGGGTGGAAAGCACAGTAAGGGACGTCCCAGCGGACATACTTGAACCAAATAGGGAATGTATTAGCAGAAGGCAAAACCGGCGTGCGTGCATCCAACCACTAATTAATATTGATGAAGCGAAAGAGATCTGTCAGGATTGTGGCAAGTGGCAGACCCTGGCTTACACCTCTGGGATACAGGCGTGTGTTTATGTTATGCTATTTTCTTACTATAGAGGTTGCTAAGTGCACCGTTTGCCAATTTAGGCTAAAGCCCCAGTACTTTAGGTTATCCGAATCATAATAACACATCGCCTTTAAAAAAAATAACTGGCTACCTATAACGGTATAAGAGATAACAGATATTGTCTTTATAGGTCAGAAAGACTGACATCGTAGGCATAGGTCCCATAATTTAGACCCTTCGGGTAAGGATCCTTGAAGGTATGAGACAATTTTAATCTCTATAATAATGGGACGTACCGATCCTCGTTTGGGACCAGGTCAAGTGATTGTATTGTGTGGAAGTTATTATTATCATTATTATTAATACGTTTATTGCAAACTAGCTGTGCCCGCGACTCCGTTCGCGTACATTTCGATTTTTACGAAGCAGCATTTGTATGGGGGCCACGTCTTATCATAACTGGAGCTAGAATTTAAATAGCCTATCCTGTGTCCCAGATGTCTATATGTTTTTACACCAAATTTCATCAAATTCGGATAATTGGTTTAAGAGTTATGGAGGAACATACATACATACACACATACAGAAAAAAATTCTAAAAATCGTGAAATTAGTTTCAGTATCATATATTGAGCCTATAAACACAATATCTCTGAAAACAAACTAACTTACTCCATGACCGACCCTTACAGATTTATTATTAGTATAGATAAGTATAATACAATGGCAACGTGTTATTTATTTATTTTACGTGTGGAATGTTCTTTACATTCGACACGTCCCATAAATTAACAAATTTATCGCCACTCGCCATCCTCGCACTCTTAAGATGACACTTGAACAATGTGTGATTGTGTGAATGATGGTTTGGGCGCTTTTTTCCATAACTTATTCTTACACCCAAAACTCATGCATTGAACTTGTTTTAATGCCACATATGTATGCCATCTAAATCCTACTTAATATTGTGATGTGTGTGAAAGTTTGTGAAGATGTTTGGATGTTTATTACTCAATCGAGCAATAACGGCTGAACGGAATTACACGAAACTTGGCACACATATAGACAAAGATCTGAATTGAGACATAGGATACTTGTTATACCAATAATGCGTTCCCGTGAGATAATATTTTATTGTTACCGTAACATCACAAGTGCAAATCTGTGGTTGAAGCCCTATGTTCCCCTAGGAGTTAAAGGACCGAACAAGATAGTAAGTAATAAGAAAATTACGGAGAACATATCCACCAAAAATATATTTATGACATTATAATAAGGATGTCAACCTTATTAACGTGGTGACCGTTAGTTTTTTTAGGGTTTCGTACCCAAAGGGTAAGGGACCCTATTACTGAGACTCCGCTGTCTGTCTGTCTGTCTCATGAACCGTGATAGCTAGACAGTTAAAATTTTCACAGATGATGTATTTCTGTTGCCGCTATAACAAGTCAGCTGCCTTTTGTGGCAATGTAGATACACCACAGGCTACATCTATTGTCCTGTTTTATTTATTCATTTTGTCTGTTGTGTATTAAGTTTTCTTTCTGTTGTTGTGCATATTATGTGGCGTGTGTGCTTGTTTTGTTTCTGTGATGTATCTTGTTGGTATAATAAATGTCTTTCTTCTTCTTCTTCTTCTTCAAATAAAACCGGCCAAGTGCATGTTGGGCCACGCGCAATGTAGGGTTCCGAAGAAAGAGGGTTTTTTTTATCTGCTTTACAGAGCTAGCAACTTCATCGAAGTCATTTTCATTTAGCCGTGATACTTTTCCTTTTAAGTTCAATATATTATGTGCTACTACTGACCCCTACTCGGACAAAAATTTGCGCTTTAAAGCTTAATATTTCGCAATCGGAACCCGAAATCAAAAAATAGCCTTTTACAAACACAATATTTTTAAGAATATTTTTGGTTAAGCCAAAAATCTAACGATGCCCCACATGGTGGGGCATAAATAGATAAAAAATCATCACCACATGTTAAGGGAGGGACAGTAAAAAAAAATCTAACATTTTATTCTTTTACTTTGTCGGCGTGATAAATACTATATGTATACACATACCAAATTACAGCTTTCTAGTACCACCGGTCTTTGCGTTAGGCCGCGGACGGACAGACAGACGGACATGGCGAAATTATAAGGGTTTCTTGTCGGGCTACGGAACCCTAAAAACAGACTAAAATAAATATTTAAGTGCGCTCTTATACAACAAACGTGGTGTTTGCCGTTTTTAGCTCGATATTAATAACGACAACAGGTAGACGCTTGAAATATTCACAGAATATTTAGTTGTGTATTCACTTTAAAAATAAATAAATAATTAAATTAAAATAGAATAACTATTTAAGGTCGAAAAAGCAAAGTTGAGGTCGATGGGCAGGAGATACACTATGTCGACGAGTACATCTACTTGGGCCAGATAGTAAACTTCGAAAACAGGCAAGTCAAGGAAATCAACCGCCGCATCGAAAACGCCTGGAAGTGCTGCTGGTCCATGAAGGATTTGTTGAAAGGAAGCCTTCCGCTTTCCTTGAAACGGAGACTCGTCGACATGTGCATCCTGCCCGTCCTCACTTACGGCTCCCAGACTTGGTCATTGACCGAAGAACAGAAGTCCAGGCTCAAGGTTTGCCAGCGAGCTATGGAGCGTAGCATGTTGAGCATCAGAAGGATTGACCATATCCGCAACACTACGTTACGCTCAAAAACACGCATAGCTGATGTGGGTGTCCAGACTGCAAGGTTGAAGTGGAGCTGGGCAGGGCATATCAGTAGAATGCACCCGAATAGGTGGGCGAGACTTGCCACTAAGTGGGTGCCACAAGGCGGTCGTCGCAGGAGAGGTAGGCCAAGAAGACGTTGGCGAGACGACCTCGACCGAAACATGCCGAAGTGGTCTGAGGTGGTACAAGACAGAAACATCTGGTCTGAGTTGGGAGAGGCCTTTACCCAGCAGTGGGACACAAACGAGGGTACGTAAAAAAAAAACTATTTAAGGGGGACTCCTATACAAAAAAGTGATTTTTTGCCGTTTTTGGCTCGATATTAATAACGGCAACCGGTAAACGCTTGAAATATTCAACTGTTGTATAGATTGCCAGTCCGACTCGCACTTGGCCGGGTTATTTTACTTTTATATTATGAGTATTGTTATTTTGGCCTAAGCCGCCTATCAGTCAGTGTTATGTATGACTTATGTTTCATGCAGAAAAAGGCTATGTATAGCCGGTTGAAATATTCACGGATGATTTCTTAACAAGTCATATGATACAAAAAACTTGTATAAAATTTTCGACATTTTTGTATATTTGCTCTATCGTAAACACTGTAATTACATACAAACATTAAATTCAGTGTGATATAGTGTTAACTCCACAGGGTTTTTCAGCACCGGTGAGAGTTAAGGCTATTTCTACACATCTAAATAAAATGGAAAAAAATTCGACAAGTCCGATTAGAACTCGCATCCTTAAGGTTGCGATTCTGCACATATAATTACAAAGAAAATTTTGCATTTGTAAAGTATGTAGACCCATGAAAAATAGCTGCAAAGACAACTTCGTAATTACTTACTCGTATTAACGTTTTTCGGGATTTTTCCTTTACTTGTGCCATTCTTGGCAAATTTCGATTAAACTGCCGTATCTTTTGATTGCAAGAAGTTTGATTTTTTTATAGATTCAAGGGATTGCAAAGAGCTGAGTTTTTTATATTATTTCAATTCATTGCCTCCACACGTCCACACGTCATAAGGGTTTAGTTTTTTCCTTTTGAGCTACGGAATCCTAAAAATGTTAGCTTTTTCGTGCATTCACTGGAGCAGGTCAAATGATACATCTGCATCATGCATCACTGTGCTTGTTTTCTAAAAATTTGTTTCAAACTGTCGGACATTCGAAGGAAAATAAACCCCAGGGTGGTTTATGAGTGTTTTGCCAGTCATGTCACTTTTTATAGTTTTTCTATTTCTGTTTAAGTTTTTTTTTCCGACGAAACTTGCGTGACTGCTAATTTACCCGCCGCCAACTGTACTATGTACTTTTGAAAATATTACACACTAGCTGTCCCGGCGAACTTTGTACCGCCACAGAATCCGTTTATACGATTCTTGCACAACGCCATCTATTTTTAAAACACAATGTTTGCTCGCACAACGCCATCTATTTTAGACTTAAAATATATATATTATCCCACGGGAACGCATTACCGGGATATCAAGTATGCTATGCCTTAAGGTCTCGGGTCTTTGTCTATCTGTACGCCAAGATTCACGTAAATTCATTTAGCCGTTATTGAGTGATTGAGTAACAAACATCTTCACAAACTTTCACATATATAATATTAGTAGGATTAGTTTTTTTCTCGTGTAAATAGTATTATTGTCTTATGCCATCTCGCCTCATCGTATCCCATCTCATTCCATCATCTCATCTAATCTTATCGTAGCTTATCTTATCATACCTGCACTAGCGAGGTCTCCTTATCATCGGACCTGGAGCAGCGTATGTCCGTCAGATCCCGTATAACCCTCCTGTACTTGAGCAGCAAGGCCTGGAACCGCGGCGTGAAGTGGCAATCGCAGCGCCACGGATTGTGTCCCAGGAATACGTGCATTATGTCGTTATTCGCCTGGAACGCCTTGTCGAAAGCGAACACAGGAATCTGGCGGGAGAAAATCGTTGTTTCATACATAATAATAATAATAACTTTTACACAACACAATCACTTGTCCTGGGCCTCGATTCTGTAAGTGCATTGTAGTATAATGACAGGTACACTGTCGGGTCACGTGACGTGTTTTTTCGTACCATTGACGCCTAGAAGGTTTGATGGGTGTGCCCGCGTAGACTTAAAGCAGCCATGAAATGAAAACCACCATGTTCATGCAGTTGTCATGTTACTACAATGCATTAACAGAATCTAGGCCCTGGTCCCAAACGAATACCCTGAGCTATAAACCAGGCAAAACATATCTACACAATACACCCAGACTGAGGCCATTTGTACAAATGTAATCGGACTCACGACCTCCGGCATGGTATTCAGACGTGGTATCGCTAGACCAACGATGCAGTCGACACATAGACATACATACTTACAATAACTCACGCCTGTATCCCGGAAGGGCAGGCAGATACAAGTGTTTGCCACTTGCTACGATCCTGACTAACGTTTTTCGCTTCATCAACATTAGTTAGTCCTTGCATGCAAGCACTTCGATTTTGGATACTTTTTGCGGTAGCCTAGTGGGTAGAACATTAGACTCGGAAGCGAGAGACCCAGGTTCGATTGCGGTGCGGGCACGTACCTATGATTTTGTTTTCTAAGTTATGTACATTTGTGAAGTTATAGTAGCAATATCACCCGCACGATGAAGGAGATCATCGTGAGGAAAACTGAGAGTCTGAGCTAACCACAACAGATAATAGTTCTTTGTTATACAAGAGTGAAAAGTTGCTTTTTAACCGCGTGCTCAATTTTGATGACCGAGCAAGCGGAGGATTCTAAAATTGAATCACGAGCGCAGCGAGTTATTAAAACATTAGAATCCTGAGCGATAGCGAGGGAATCAAAAGAGCACGAGGTGAAAAATCTTTGCACTCGAGTGCAACACGTAACTTTTCATCCCACCTCAGCGAAGAAATTACTAAATGCAAAAAAAACCCAAAGGAGGTTCAGAGTCTGAGTTTTTAACAAAGTAAAAAAAGTTGTATGATAAATTCGGCACCATGGAGGTAGAAAGAAATAGGTTTCATGATGTTTCCAATTTACGAACTTAGTGTTCACGATGTTCTAAATTCTATTTACTTTATCCTCTAGCAGATAAAAACGGTTTTTGCACTCAGATATCGAAGAGCAAAAATATTCTTTCCGAGATGGGGGGCTGAAAAAACTTTTTTCACGCACGCACTCACTGCTTGATCTAAAGTACGCACCTGCTTCAGCGAGTTACCCCGGAGACTGAGCACTCGGAAGGTAGAGAACCACTCAGCCCCCTCGAGCTCCCTAACCGTGGGAAGGCTGTTGTTGTCCAAGTAGAGGTCAGCCAGCTTGGTGTACTGCGGGTTCTGGATGATGCCGTGGATCGAATTGATCTGGTGACAATTTGGGGCGTTAAAGTGTCGTATCCGTACGTGCCCGCTACATCGAACAACTACCTCACACTGTTTCACTTAATAAACATTTTTTTTTATAATATCAGACCGCCCATCGAGAAACATCAAAATCCAGCCAAGTGCGTGTGGGGCCACGCGCAGTGTAGGGTTTTGCAGAAAGAGAGGTATTTTTGTAGATATTTTATTTTACTTATATTAACTACCTGCTTTATACAATAAACAACTTAATGAAAGTAATTTTCAAATTGAATGTGTAGAGAGAGATATAGAAACTTTATTTTTAAGTACTACAAATACACGTTGGTCCACTATTACTCATTAATTTATAGATCCTATTTAGCTGTGATAGTTTTCCTTTAAACTTCATTATAATGTGCTATTGCGCTGATTTTTTTCACGTTTCGACAAACAACCGTTTATAGTCGGATGAGAGGGGGCGCTCTATTCTAACAAAAAAAAATGCGCATTAAAGCTTAATATTTCGCATACAGAAATCGTATCGGATAATCGTTTTCCCACAACCACAATATTTTTAAACGACCAATTCAACGATAACGCATGCTATATTTCATTACATTACATTCCTTCGTTTTTTTGGTGCGATTAATACATATATGCAAAACAGCTTTTTAGTACTAATTATCTCACTTGTAATTAGTATTATTAGTATTATCTCAGCCTGAGATCTCAGCGTAGGCAGGCCCCCCACCAGATGCTCTGACGGTGGTAACGGGGGCGCGGAGTCGCTGGATTCGGGTGGCACAAGACCGGGAAGCTTGGAAAACCATGAGGGAGACCTATGTCCTGCAGTGGGCGTCAAATAGCTGATGATGACGATAATCTCAGTTGTAACCCATTCTACCTATGTTAAAAAATACAAATTTACCTCAAATTTTTCGATTCATCAAGTTTTTTAATAATTAAATGATTCTTGATTCTTGATTCAAAAATGTATCCAAAAAAGCGAGCTACGAGTGGTGGATCTTACAATTTTTTATAGGTTAGAAAAATAATTAAATTAACATTTAACTATCAATTAAATGTTTTGTAAATTTACTATTACAAGATTATATTCTTTTTGTTGCACTAAACCGTGCTGAGTACCGTGCCAGCGCTAACCTACATACTTCTCTGTACGTACCTAATACAGAGAACAAATACACGCATGGCGCACAGAATGAGCCAATCACAGAGTGAATTACTCTACAACACATCTTGCGTTCATTTAATTGGTACAGAACAGACTAATCGAGAGGCTGGGGCCGCTTTTGAGTGTGAATTTTGTAGGACGAAATACTTCTTTGGTTTTTTTTATTCGTAGCTTGGACCGATCGAAAAATCAAATTAATAAGTCAACGCGATCTAAGGATACGGCCGTTTATGCTGAATATTTTGACACATTAAAATATATCTTTTAGATAGCCTCATAGTTCCCCCGCTATCCACTGCATCGTAAGTCAGTGGACCTGACAATGATAGACATAATACTAGCTTCCACACTACACAATCACTTGCCCAACTAGGATACCATGTGCTATAGTAACCAGGCAAAGACATCACAAACATAGAAATACACCCAGACCGAGGCCATGCAATGACACCCATAAACATAATTTTTCTTCACCACTTAGATTTATCATATCTAGGGCACTGTAACGTCAGCTTTGCACTTCTAGGTCCTCGCATGCCTAACTGGCACGTGTATCAGAGATTGCTTAATTTCTAGCAATCAAAACATCGCAGACGTAGGCAGGCAGGACTCTGTTCACATGTTAGGTCAGCAATTTTATGGTACTACATTGCGGGCGGTAGGTGGATGTTGCATCATATTTCAGAAGTGCAAAAGCGCACATGCCTTTGTAGCGACGACGTAGTTAGGTTCGGTATACTAAATATTATTGAAGGGATAATTTAATGCCATTGAGTAGAGTAAGACAAAGCGAATGCTCGCTATTTGCCGTTTCCTACTTATAAATTAATGATTTTCTCCGTAATATGTCTCCGACATCGACTTTTCAGACTTGACAGTTGTTGCAGATATCGTATGAGCAATGATAATGCGGGTCTTAACTTATCTTATATCATAGGAAATGGACAAAGAGACGAATAATAGAAAACTGCAGAATTATTTGGGTACCTATGTATTTATTATTTTTATGTAAACATATCGGTAGGCGAGTTCGATTCGTACTTCGCCGGTGTTTTTATTTGTACTTGAACATCTTAGCAATTTACGGCCTTACATATTAAAACACTCGCTACACGCCGATTAAAATAGTATGTAGTGGAGATTTTGTAATGAAAATACGATTAAATAAATTCCCTCTGAGGAGTGTTTTAGAGGAATCGTGTTTTATAAAATAAGGTATCGGTTTCTAATAAGTATATAAGTGTAAGTATAAAATATCTTCGTGCTTGGCAATAAATGGTTTATCATCATCATCAACCCATAGCAGTCCACTGCAGGACATGGGTCTCTCCCTGTATGGGAGGTTTTGCCATAATCTCCACGCTTGGCAGGCGGATTGGAGATCGCAGTGTTTGGTGGTCTGGTGTCACAGGTCGACGCTGCTGCCCGTTCCCTGGTTTCCGTTTTTTAGTCGCCTCTTACGACACCTACGGGAAGAAATGGGGTGGCTCATTCTAGGCCGGAGCCACACGGCTGGTAAATGGTTATTCATTCATTTAATCATTAATAAATTCATTTATTTTTATATTAATTCAACGTGTAAGTAACGTAGTTCGGTTGGTCTAAATGCACTTTCCAAACAACTTATAGCAACGTGGACATGGGTCACCTTACAATATGATAAACAAACAACCGTACTTACAAGGAACCCTTGTCAGCAGGATCAAGTAACGGTTTTCAAAGAACTCAATTACCTACGTAGGTTAAATTGCTTACATAGAAGCACGTGTTAGGGAACTCACAAATCAAAGCTATCGCGTTTGCGGGGCGGTGGTGGTCATTTACTGCAATAGTATTTTTTTGGACGCGTTTACTGACCGCTAAGAAAATTATTGCTGGGTTCAGTAAATGCTGCAAAATACTACTTATCGCGACCGTAACTGCTCTGGTTTGTGAGTTCCTTTATGTTTCTTTTAGAGATGAATGAAACCACTAGTGGTTACTTAGCATGCCCGCACGAGTTCGTTCAGTGATCATGATCACTGTGATCAGTCACTTAGGTTGTCATTGTCATAAATGACTGACTCATTTACAAAAACTTTTGTTCTATGACTTTGGAGTTTTTTTTTTGTTGAATTTTCAATCTATAGTACTTATCCATAATCAACGTGACTCTGAGCTAGAGATCTGTTGCATTATGTCACTTATAATATGGATAAAACATGATCTTACGCTTATCTGTAGTATTTCAATTATTTTAAATGAAACCACTTTTTTATAAATTTTCTTTTATTAACACGCAAAACTATATAGAAATAGTTACAAATAATAACTAAACCTTAAAATTATACTCTTAATAGTAGTTTATGTGACTGTCACATAGTAAGGGTTATTAAAACACGAGCGAGATTTTAAAAAACGAGCCTTGGCGAGTTTTTTAATAGCATTCGCGAGTGTTTTAATACCAAGTTATGTGCAGTCTCATACACTACTTTATCTACACTCATGTCTTAATCTTCAAAGTAAGGAATCAAAGGAAAACACGTTTGACAAGCTTTGTACTATACATAAATCTACGGTTATTAACTAAACTCATATCGAAATGAAACAAAATTTTTAATTATAAATTTATTTTTAGTTGCACTTTTGGTACCACGAAAATGAAATTAGGTTTTTTATAGAGTCAACTTTTGACATTAAGTTTTGTTTAAGTTTTGTTCCGTGATCACAGCAACACTTAAAAAAAAATAACTGTAACATAAAGTGAAAAATCTGACCTTTAATGTAACTTTATATTACACTTTTTTTTTTTATTTTCTTTAAAGTTATGTATTGTTTAAAGCCTGTCAATATGTGTTTACCTTTGAATTCTTAATTTGAAGATTATGATATGAGTGTAGATAAAACAATTTTAAATTACTAGTTCGTTTTCTAAACACCATTTTCTCAAGCACACAACATTTTTTAACGCGCAATAGTCGTTGTGAGTAAGTCAATTGTACTTACCACATTTATTTGTACAATAATAACTAATTAAGTTTTTTAAATTGGGGATTTTCCTTTCACCTATATCTTTCACAGTGCAACTAGGACACAGATTTTCCACCCATTTTAACTTTTCAAGGGCTTTTACAATCAGTGTTTTGTTTACCAAATGTGATTGGATGAACCGTATAAAATATTTATAGGCAATTAATCCCTCACTCCAGTAAATTCCTCGATTTTTTCCAATCCACAGCACTTGCTTTTTTTCTTCGTCTCTTAACGCTCTAACTAAACGAAAATGGTGGCTTTATCAAAAAACTTGTGTACATTCAGCAGTTGCCAAAGCGAACTCTTTAACAATAAAGTTAATTTTAAAATCTTTAAAACCTTGTAAATCTACAAAAATTATTTCTGAATACATGTTATTTCTTTCGATTCTACAATACAGAACGTGTGTCTGAGTCAGAGATCTGTTGCATTGTGTTAGGTAAAGGCCCCTCTACACAATGGCCCATGATGGGCGAGTACAGCCACGCACGATTGTGTAGAGAGCATAATCATCTGTGAGTGGCCATCATCGCCTGCAATCGTTACTTACGGTGAGTTGTCGGTACATCAAAGGAATGCGTGCCGATGATTGTGCTCGTGTCCACACAATCGTTCACCAATCAGTCGCACGGCTGAGGTCGAGTAAGAATAGTTTGCTGAAATATAATATAAGAAAAACATAACTATAAAACTTGTGCGAACGGAGACATGAAAACGAAAACGCAGGCAAGAGCTACGCAAAATGCATAAATAAGATTACTGCACCTTGTTCTGTTACAGTGAATAGTTAACATCCACCACCTTCTCTTTCTCCATCTACTTTTCACGACCTTTTTTTGATGCCCATTCCGATAGTGATTATATGTACTCAACAAATAGATAGCAGCAGCCGCTATAACTTCGACGTCCATCTTCAACAGACGACAGTGAGTAAATGTAGCGTCACGATTGTGTGGAGAGCAATTCATGATCGTGGCGGTGATGGCCACTTTTTTATGGCCCATCATGGGCCATTGTGTAGAGGGGCCTTGCAAGATAGATAAAACATTATCTTAGAAAGCTTTACCGCATGCGTCAACAGTGCATCATTCGCAGATTTTAACAATAATACCATTAGCCAAAAAGCATTCCAATGATGACATATCATTGGAATGCTTTTTACAATGAAATTATCTACCTGGTTTTGATAATATGATAACTATCTCCCGTCGTTTCAACTTGTTAATGGGAAAATGAAGTATAAAAGGTCTACGTTGGTGACGAAACAAATTTATTAAGCGAATGTGGGTGGAGGCGCCGGTAAGGGACGTCCCAGGCGGACATACTTCGACCAAATGGAGGGATGTATTAGCAAAGAGCAAGATAAAAAGAACCCCAAAACCGGCGTGCGTGCCTGCAACGACTAATTAATGTTGATGAAGCGAAAGTGATATGTCAGGATCGTGGCAAGTGCCAATTCCTGGTCTCTGCCTAACCCTCTGGGATACAGGCGTGAGTTTATGTATGTATAAATTTTGGAAACGCTGGGAATATTCCTCCAATTCCCGGAATCAGCAAATCAACAAGAGGTCCGTGACATTTATTAAGGTGACGGGGACTTACTTACCTTATTTCCCTCGGCGGAAGAGTGGACAGCGGCGGTGAAATTTAATTATGGTATAAGTCATCGTGAATGTATAAAACTTTGATGATACCTTTTTTGCTTCAAATTGCTCCGATAGTAATAGATTACAGTACAATTGGCGGCCTTATTACTAAGAGTACCTAATGTCTTCCAAACAACAATTGACGGAGAAGACGAAACGCCCGTTATGTCTTTATTCAATTACTTAATTCAGTTAATTACATTAATTACGCAAGCACGGGCTTGTATCCCGAAGGATTAGGCAGAGACGAGGGTTGGCCACTTGCTACGACCCAAGCGAAACCTCTTTCGATTCATCAAAATTCGTTAGCCGTTGCATGCGCGCGCCTGTTTCGGATACTGTAAACAATTTCAATAAGTTCACAATTTACGCTTTTTAGGGTTCCACAGTGGACAAGGAACCCTTATAGTTTCGCCACGTCCGACCGTCGTCCGTCTGTCTGTTTGTCTGTCTTTCCGCGGCTTAGCACAGAGACGGTACTAGAGAGCTGAAATTTGTCTTAAATGTAGATATTTATAACGCCCCCCCCCCCCCCTCTCCTGGCTAAACGGTTGATTGTAGAAACGTGAAAAATTCAGGATATTGAACTTAAAAGGAAAACTATCACGGCTAAGTAGGCTTTACTAGTTAAAGAGAAATAGGCAACCAACTTATAAAAGTAACATTTCGTACAAAATCCATTTAAAATTACTTCGATGAAGTTGTTTGTTCTATAATGCAGATAAAAAAATCCTCTTTCTACGGAACTCTACATTGCGCGTGGCCCGACACACACTAGGCTGGTTTTTTCCAATTTTAACACTCCGAAAACAATCTCCTCTATCACCAGTCACGCATGGCCAATCTACACCCTTAATAGAGAATTTAGTTTTTCTGTGTGTTCTTTGGTATTAAAACTATGTCACTCCAATCTCGGCAAGTTCCCCATTCGCAATTTACACTTTTCTTCCAATTTTCAGTTCTCATCAAGCGAGAACCTTCTCTGAAAACAGGGTGGTGGAGCCCCGCTCCAGCGCCTCCAGACCCAAGCCGGTGGAGTCCACCGTGATGAGCGGGATGCCATGCCGGCGCTGTTTGATATCACGTTTGTCATGGCCGGCCCAATCAGCCGGATAGAGAGGACGTTCTTCGAGAATGCCATACTAATCGACCTCAAACTATGGCATCACATAGTGCTTTGTAATGTATGAATCATTTGTCATATTAATATTTGAGTTATCTAGTAAGATAATTAAGTAAGTAAGTAATTTCGTTTATTTCCTTCTCACAGAGGTATCAAAACATATAGTAGGTACAATTTGAGTAATCAGGACTAATTCCTATGTGAGAGGCTGGAGTCCATACTAGGAAAGATCCTGTGTGACAGATCTCCAGGCCCTCACTAAACTTATGATGCATTGTTTCTCAATTGTATGTACATTTCTTTAAAGTTCTTAAGTTTAACAGGAAATTATAACCGGCAGTGTTATTATAGACAATATAAATTTTAAAACACAAAATTAATGGAAACATAAGATGCATAACATAACATAACATAAACTCACGCCTGTATCCCAGAGGGGTAGGCAGAGACCAGGGAGTGCCACTTGCTACGATCCTGACAGATCACTTTCGCTTCCTCAACATTCATTAGTCGTTGCATGCACGCACGCCGGTTTCGGGTACTTTTTATCTTGCCCTTTGTTAATACATCCTCTATTTGGTCGAAGTATGTCCGTCTGGGTCGTCCCTTACCGGCCCTTCCATCCACATTCGCTCGATATATTTGTTTTATCAATCTTTCTTCCTTCATCCTCTCCACATGTCCAAACAAGATGCATGCGTACTTAATGAGCGTATGCATGTTGAGTGAGTGTATGTGTGAGTATGTGTGTGTGCGTGTGAGTATGTGTGTGTGCGTGTGTGTATGTGTGTATGAAGGAGCAGCTTGTGCAATAACTGAAATACAATTTAATCTTATTGAGGTTGAGTTAGGAAATTATATTTAAGAGATCTTCAGTTTGTAATGTTTTTATGAGTCTTCTCTTATTAGAAAACGTTGCCAATTCAGTCTCACTCCAATCTAAAGTTGAGGCAAGTTCCCCCCAAACATGATTTATACTTTTTAAGTACTCATCAAGCGGGAACCTTCACTGAGAAAATTCCCCCAGCCCATCACCTTACCCTATTTCCCTCGAGGCGCAGGGTGGTGGAGCCCGGTGGCAGCGTGGCCGGCGGCGCCTCTAGCCCCAAGCCGGCGCAGTCCACCGTGATGAGCGGGATCACTGCGCCGGCGCTGTCTGACACCACGTGCGTCATGGCGCAATCGCAAGGTGACGGGCACGTCTGCTGGACCATCTGGTGGAAATTGAAATATTTAGTGTCGTTGGCTTTGGCTTTTCCGTTAAGCCGCGTTTTCACAATCTTATTTCTTTCGGACCGAGTGACTATTTTAGCTACTAAGATGCTTGTAGTACCCGTATCGTGTACACCGGTGATCTTAGTAAAAAAAAAGCTACTCTGATCAAAACGGTCACTTTTGTTTGTGATGTCGTTATTTCTGGTTCCCACGACACAGGGTATCCTAGTGTGGGGCCAGAAGCAATGTGTGTGCTTGTATGTAAATGTTTATGTTTATGTTCACTCGGGCCGTGTTCTACCTACTCGTTTTAGCTGACTTAATTGAAATCGCAAAAAAAATATCGCCAATAGTTGGAACTCCTGCGTTTCGAAAGAAAAGGTGAAGTGGTACTAAAGTTTTCATGTTTGTGGAGTCAGCCGTTTGACGTCCACTGCAGGACATAGGCCGTAGGTCTAGGTCTAGGTCATAGGTTCGATATATTTAAACTATATTTGATTCCACTTATATCCATCGTAGCAGTAAGTTTTTGACTGTGTTTCATTTATAACGTCGAGATCTATCTATCGAGATCCTACTAATATTATAAATGTGAAAGTTGATAAAGATGTTTGGATGTTTGTTACTCAATCACCCAATAACGGCTGGAGGTATTTAAATTAAACTGGGCGTACAGATAGACAAAGACCTGCATTGAGACATAGCATACTTGATATCCGGGTAATGCGTTCCCGCGGGATAATATTTATTTTAAGTTTAAAATAGATGGCGTTTTGCGAGCGAACGTTGTGTTTTAAAAACAGATGACGTTGTGCAAGAATCGTGTAAACGAATTCTGTGGCGGTACGAAGTTCGCCGGGACAGCTAGTACATAATATACATTCACACATGGATAGAGAAATCGGATGGAGGTAGGCTTTTTGTAAGAAGGGCTTCTTAGGGTGCCTGTACACGGACGGCACGTTGCGAACGACAGTGCCAACGTGATGCCAACTGCAGCCGGCGACACACGTCGACGGCAGTCGCCGACATGTCAGCGTCGAATATCCCCGGTGCGTTGACGCTTGCAGTTGGCACACGTGCCGTCTGTGTATAAGCGCCCTTAATGCACACGATAGAAATAACATTGTAAATTATTCCACAACAGAAAGCTGAATAAATGGTTGGCCATTTGTTTTTATGTAAAAACCAACCACCAGTAATTGATATGTAGTGTAGAGCATCAGCACGTAGTGGGTAAACTGAAATAAAAGAGGAAGATTGCACGTTTGCAGTAAATCCCAGGTACCAGGTACCAGGTAGCTCAGCGCAGGCTAGAGTCATCCGGAATACAGACGTGAGTTTATATGTAATGTATGTTGGTTTAATCAAGGAAATCTTAATCCTACGCCATACGGTCGGACCTATATTAAAACTATATTATTATGAGAATTACGAGACAAACTACTGTTTTATTTCTGTGCGTTACTGATAACTGCTGCTGCTGGTTATCTGGGAAAAAAATAACATCTCCACCTTATGTGGTTAATTCAGCTGGCAATCTGATACTTATCCGACATCTCAGATTACGTTGAGAGTATCCCAGTAGCTTATGTGAGGACATTTATTTCAAGTAATGTTGTATATTCTTTTTGTTGCAATAAACCGTGCTGAGGACAATTTTAAAAACCTATTTAGAGGCAAAAAATTCCACCTATGCCGGGAATTGAACCCGCGACCTCTGGCTGACCGTGCCAGCGCTCTCCCAGATGTCGCTGCCTGTATGTAATACAGATAAGTTTGTAAAGAGGCTCGAAATTTCGCCGATGCCTGCACTTGCCCATTAGCTCAGTTGGGAGAGCGCTGGCACGGTTAGCCAGAGGTCGCGGGGGGTTTTGTTTTTGATAGTTCTGTATCAAAACTGCAACGTTAAACTAAATTAAGAACTAGAACTCACGGTAAAGTGCCAGCATATCACGTCAGAATGGTTGAAAATTGCAAAATACAATATTTAATTTACAGAACTCCTTCGTGTTTCATAGATCTGTATTAAATCTGCACAACACATCTCATTTATAACTAGAACTCACGTAATCGTGCCAGCATATCACGTCAGCATGGTTGAAAATTAGAAAATAAATCAATATTTTTTTAAATAATTTCGCAGGCGCATAACACAGAACTCCTTTGTTTGTCATAGATCTGTATGAGATATGAACCACACATCTCAATTTAGAACTAGAACTCACGTAATAGTGTCAGCATATCACGTCAGAATGGTTGAAAAATACAACAGTATTTTTTTTAAATAGATTTAGCAGGCTCATAATACAGAACTCTTTCGTTTTTCATAGATCTGTATTAAATCTGCACCATATATCTCAAATTAGAACTAGAACTCACGTTATAGTGCCAGCATATCACGTCAGAATTGTTGAAAATTCAAAAATAAAACAATAATATTTTTAAACAAATTTAGCAGGCTTATAACACAGAACTCTTTTGTTTTTCATAGATTTGTATCAGATCTTCACCATACATTTAAATTTGAAACTAGAACTCACGTTATATTGCCAGCATATCACGTAAGAATGGTTGAAAATTGAAAAATACAACAGTATTTTTTTTAAAATAGATTTAGCAGGCTCATAATACAGAACTCTTTCGTTTTTCATAGATCTGTATTAAATCTGCACCATACATCTCAAATTAGAACTAGAACTCATGTAATATGTCATGTAATAAAAACGTGCCAGCATATCACGTCAGAATGGTTAGAAATTCAAAAATAAAACAATAATATATTTAAATAATTTAGCAGGCTTATAACACAGAACATAACACTATTTCAGCGTTTGCTGTTTAATGTTTCATGCGTGCAAAAAACGTATCATGCAGGTTCCAAATAAAAATATGAAAAAAAAAACGACTCACTAGAATTTTGTTCCAATTAAGAAAATTATAAAAAATAACAGTCTGTGAGTATTTTTCAATTTAGGATTAATATTTTTCTTTTAATGGCTATTTCTCCAGTATACAGTAATCTATATTCATAACTACTTATGTTGCAATAACTTGCGATTTATTCGCGTTGTTGTGATTCAAAAAAAAATTCTTTTCCTTTTAGTCTTTATATACAACATAAATAATGCAGCTTAAATACTTCCCAATGTAGGGCACAGGCCTTCTCTCAGAGAGATAGTATGGGCTTAATCACCGCGCGTGCCCACCACGAATTAGCAATTTCGCTTCTTTGTTCTTTGTTTTAATCTTTATCTAACTATCGTAATTTAATTCAGGACTTCGAAAAAATCATCTGTCACACGGTCCTAAAATTACTGGCCTAGTATTCAGTGAGTAGCAAAGAAACTCCTCTCAGATCAGACTAACTAATCTTGATAAAGCTCGGGGACATAATGACTAAACTATTGGTGCTTGGCGGTGACAATATTTGTATGAGCTCTTATCGACCCCGGGCATTCATTTCCAACAAATGAGACAGTTCTCAGAATTACAAACAGGAAGTAAGACGTTTAATTTCATTAATCGAGATTGTATTATTGACGTTGGAGAAGGCAAGCGATACTCGTTTCAAAACTAGGTAACTAACCAGACTCTCCCACGCAAGTCACAAATGTGAATGTATCGTTTACTCGCACGCAAAACATTACATAAACTCATGCGTGTATCCCAGAAGGGCAGGCGGAGACCAGGGTTACTCACTGGCCAGGATCCTGATAAAGCACTTTCGTTTATTTCCACGTCCATAGCGTCTATTCGCATGAGATACATCGTGCTTGGCCAGTTAATAAATAAAACCGTTAATAAAATATTCTTTGTCCACAGATTTTCGTCTACTTCAGGAGATAGCTGGACAAGATTATTGTACAATAAATTTAGCACCAAACGATTATTGTAACTTTTACGTGTGCTTTTTGGTTTCAAAATAAACAAGCTTATTTTATTATTATTTATTTGTTTCTAAAATAGTCTAATGACCACTTCACAGCATTTTAAGGCTCGTAATAGCGCTCTTGGAATTTTGTTTGTAGTTACACAGGCTGCAGTGCGTTGGCGCATAAAATTAGGTGCATCCATTCATGGATTTATTTTTTTATTTATTGATACTTTTATTGCACCAAAAAAAATCGTACAATGCGGCGGACTTAATGCCATAAGCCATATCTGACTTGTCTATCAAAAAATAAGTAGTATCAACTATCAACTCATAACTATTAATTCATATACCGCTGAAATGATTATTTTTTATGTTTTACGTCTAATTACTTCCTTATCCAATGTATCAGTCGAGTCCATCCAAAGGTTGTCTCGAAGAGAACACTTTTAATGATAAGGCCGCCATATTTACATATGGTCTTAGGTCAAGAAATATCTGTGTAATTTCCTTATTTTAAAGTGTTCTCTATCTATATCTACACTCCACTCTGCCCGCCCTTTGTTGCCGTAACTGTGGGCTGTTGGCAATCTTGGCTGTTGGGCAATATTTTCAAACATCCAACGGAACGAATTATAATCGAGATAATAAAGTAGATCGAGATACAAGGTGTTATTTTAGGACGAGGTTCTATTTGTGGTCTATGCGTGTGGCGCCGCCGGATAAGTATAGCGTCACTCCATTTCCGTCCGTGGATGTCGTAGACAGCGACTAAGGAACTCAATTACCAGGGGACGGGCAGAAACGTCTTCCTGAGATTTCAACCGCATACTGCGATCGCCAACCCGCCTGCCAAGCGTGGCGATTATGGCAAAACCCCTCATGGTTATGAAAACCACGAAGGAGGCCTATGTCCTGCAGTGGGCGTCGAATGGCTGATGATGATAGTTCATGCATAACTAGCCGTGCCCGCGAACCTCGTACCAGTTAATCACTTTTATTTCCGCGAATATGTCCCACGTTTTAATAATTATAATTCTGCTATTCGGGGCGGACACAAATCTAATGAATCAATACAGATCGTAAAAATCTGTCCAGCCGTTCTTGAGTTATAAATGGTGTAACTAACCCGACTTTGATAAACCATCTCAAACCAAAACGACCTTTAAGAGCTCTCACTTAGCTTTTTTTTTGTTATTTAGTCCGGTAGGGAAAGATGCCCTAATGGATCATCTAGAGCTACTATTGGATAGCTTTGCGTTAATTATAAGAAAAAAACGTTCTTGAGACCGGCGCTCTTTGTGGATGAGTGGAAATTAACTTTACTACACCTAAAAAAAACACCTACACCTACCTATACCTACTCAACCATCGTAAAGAGAGACTTATTTCCCATCAAACGTTATTAATTTTAAAAGTATCAATATCAAATTAACTGAAAAATAAAGTCATATCCAAAATTATTAGTAACAACATAAAGAAAAATGTGAAATAGTCGTTGGCATAATAATAAGTGTATCCAATCAACGCGGACTTGAGGGAGTATCAAGCAGGCTAATTGGATCGGCTCTTACAGAGTTATTTCTATCAGCCAATCAGCGCTCGCTGTTTGTAATATGAGAACGATTTTGTTCAAATCTTCCTACTGAAAGAATGGATTTTCGCGAATATCCTAGGATACTAGAGAACCATGAATGAAGGAAGAAAGATTGACGAAACAAATATATCGAGCGAATGTGGGTGGAAGGGCCGGTAAGTACGTCCCAGGCGGACATACTCCGACCAAATAGGGGATTTATTAGCAAAGGGCAAGATAAAAAGTGTCCGATACCGGCGTGCATGCATGCGACGACGAATGAATGTTGAGGAAGCAAAAGTGTTCTGTCAGGATCGTGGCAAATAGCCCTGGTCTCTGCCTACCCCTCTGGGATACAGGCGTGAGTTTATGTATGTATGTAATAGAGGACCAATTATCAATTACCCTTGTCTTCACGAATATCCGCTTTATATATGTATCCTACGACATATCTAACAACTTCCGCCCCGTGATTTCCATTAGGCAATGATCAAAATGGTTCTTAGAAAATGTAACACGATTCAATATTTAGATTTCATTACTTACACATTTTCTATGCTTTCTTTTTTCGTTAATAGCATAAAAACATCCAGCAAGTTCAGATATTATTGCGGGGAATATGTACGCAGAACAAATCAAAAGGTGGCGTGATGAAATACGCAAAAAACGGCGTGGCAAACTCGCTAAAGTTGTTTTGTTTCATCAAGATAACGCCCCGGCGCGCGGTGCACATGTCCAAAGTTGCGATGGCTGCCATCAATGATGCTGGCTTCGAATTGGTAGATCATCCTTCATATTCTCCAGACCTTGCTCCTAGTGACTTTTATCTATTTCCGAGATTGGCTTCTTAGATTCCGAGATATCTAAGAGGCCAGAAATTCGACGACGATGACGCAGTGATCGCCGCAGTACGTGGTTTTTTAGAGAATCAAATTGAAGATTTTTTTAAGAAAATAATTTTAGGTTTAGAAAAAAGATATGCTAAGTGTATACAAGTAAAAGGTGACTATGTTAAAATAAAATAAAATTTGATAAAATTTAATTGCATCTTATTCATTCTCACTACTTATTGAACCCCCCCCCCCCTAGTATAACATTAAAGATTATTTAGATCATAAAGATGTCTGGAATTAAAGCGAGTTCAATGCATTAGTATACTAGGTTTTAAAATAATATGTAAACTCTGTTAATTATGGAACATATTTGAAAAGACTAAGTTTGGAGTTTTTTGTCCATGTTTTCTCCAAAATGTTTTAGATTTTGAAATGGACACCTTGACATTGAATTTTCAGTGGTAACCAGTGCATACTGCCTTCGATCTAACTTAACAAAGTCGTTCAACTGATGTGGAAAATTAATTTCAATCATAATGAAATGAAATATAAGCAAAAAATAAACTTGTTTTGAATTTTTGTATTTATAGATTTTCTTCTTCTTCTTTATGTGCCAACCGCCTCCTATCGGAGGTTGGCAACTAATACGGCAATCTCTCCGAAGGCTGCCAATACAATGTATGTACAATGTAGTGTAGCCATGATATCTTTGGTCTCCCAGATCTCCTTCTTCCTGGAATCTTGTCTTGGAAGATACGTTAAAGGAGACTGTATTTGGTGTTACGCATTATCTGTCTGAAATACTCTAGTTTCCGTTTTTATGTGGTGTTAAGTACCTCTGTCTTTTTCTTCTTCATTCTATACAGAACGGAGGAGTTGCGGACCTTTTGAACCTAAGAAAAGAAATAGGTCGTAGGCTAATTGATATGGCAAAATGACGTTCGCCAAGTAAGCTAGGAAGTTGTTAATAATCACAGATTTCTTGTATGTGACTAATTCGACCTCCTAAAGTACAAATAAATTATTATCTATTTATTTATTTAACGTTCGTTTCACACGCGAATAAAAGTACCTTTAATATTACTGAGTGAAAAACCCCATGATATTGACATCTCGGTATTCCGTAAAAATACAAGTTAAACATAACTTTTACGTCTTATTATTTTATATAACTAATTTAGATAACGAAGGATGAACGGGGTGGGTGCCGGCCTATACTTGATACCTAGGTAACTTACCGTGCAGCAATGAGCGGCCATGCGCCGCCGCCGACATGCCACCTTGTGGAGCCCCTGGCATCCGCGCGCTCGCTCGCTGAGCGACAGCCCCTGCCATTTTAGCTAGTCTAGGCCATTATGCTTCGCGCGGACCTGAAGATTACTTACTATCTTTATTTGTACTGTGATCCGGCGGTACACCCCCATTTTATTACAGAAAAATAAAGATTTTGTTACAGAAAAAACTTACAAATGGTCGACAAAGTTTCCAAACTGCGCAGCAGTTTATCGGCAGTTATTTGCTAGTGTTTGATATTGTAAACAATATTTAAAAACCTATTTAGAGGCAAAAAATTCCAGCCATGCCGGGACTTGAACCCGCGGCCTCTGGCTAATCATGCCAGCGATCTCCCAACTGAGCTAATGGGCAAGTGCAGTCATCGGCGAAATTTCGAGCCTCTTAACAAACTTCTCTGTATTACGTACAGACAGCGACATCTGGCCGAAGAAATTTACATCACTTGCAGTCCCGAGCGAGCCTATTTAGCCTCTAAATACTATTTTAAAAATTGTCCTCTGCACGGGTTAGTGCAACAAAAAGAATATAATTGTAAACAATAATTTCTAAGAAATATGTTGATGGATACCAAATATATTCTTCTTCTTTATGTGCCGTCTCCTATCGGAGGTTGGCAACCAATTTGGCTATCTTTAAAAATAATAGCTTTTACTAATTTGGCTCACGAAATAATACTGCTGTTCCATTGTAAACTTAAAAAAATACCATGAAATTAACTTTAATGACTCACCCTTACTTCAATTACTCGCCAATCCGCGATGGGCTCTCTCTTTCTTTCTCTCTCTCTCTCTCTCTCTCTCTGTCTCTGACAGAAGGCTTGTGCCCTACAGCGAGTCGTATATCATCATCATCATCATCAACCCATTATGTCCCCACCGAGGGGCACGGGTATATAAATTGCATTTTCACTCACCCTTATAATATCCATAACTTTATGTAACGGCTTCCCCCTGTACAGTTGTTGGTGGCATACGAGAGCGAGATAGTCCACTATCCGACGCTTCACCGTCCCATTGTCCCGTTCCATAGCGAGCCAGTCCAGTCCACCGTCGCTGCAGTCCCATTTGTTGCCTAAAGCAGACATTCGCACGAATTAAAAACATTTGTGAAGAAATTAAATCTGACTTGTAGTTGTAGTACAAAGCGGTCGAGGGTACGATCCGCACAGTATGAATCATGAGTGCTAATTCGCGACATCGCTCTGTCTACACAGAATTACTACTCTTACTCCGCTGGGATGTCATAATACCTACGGGATACCATATTTGAAACAAACCGTATATGCGTGAAAGAAAAACACTGCACTACCAATAATGAAACAAAAAGATGTGAAAAAATAATCGATTTTTAACAAAATCGATTAATTTTTCAGATAAATCGATTTTCTTTGGACGATTTTTTTATGAAAAAAAAATAATTATTAATATATATAAAAATCAATTTTAAAATAAACAATTGCTTTACCTACAATTATGATATCTTTGTTTTTAGTTAAGTCATCCTAAGAATGCCGTTGACGTTTTGTCTTAATTACAAAACTCAATAAAAAATGTGAGGAAATTATAGTTGCAGACTATACTATTTATATAAGTATACACATAGAATAAACCAATAATGTGATCAGAAGGTTTTGTAAATAGCCATTTATTAAAAAAATTTTAAAGCTGACATCGAAATTCTTGGAAACAGTCTTGAAGTAACTACGATTTATTTAAATCGATTTTTATAACAACAGAATAAATCGATTATTAAAAAATCGATTTTTTATGTCCAATATCACATCCCTACCCTCATCATCGATCGTCAGCATCACACACACAACTAATATCGAAATTAATACAGCACACAAAACAAATTATGAACTTAAATTGCCGGCTGCCGCACAGGATCTTACAAGTGCTATACATAGGTGATTGATGAAGTGCAGAGACGCGCCTATTTGAAAGTTGTAGAGATGGAAAAGCTTTAATCTAATTAATTGTATTAAAGTGTTCTTTTCCTTTCCTTATTGCATAACTTAAAAACCACCAAAATATATGCCATTGGAACCGCCAACATTAGACAAGTATAAAACGCCTCGACATTGTATAGAGTCAGTTTTATCGCGCAACTCGTTTCAGCAAGTTGTCAATTCAATTGAAATATTTTTATTCATTTTAGAAATAAAATGTTTCCTTAATGAACGGCAAAGTTATTAGTTTCACAATTATTAGATTATGTGGAGAAAAAGCCAACAAAGAAACATTTATTCTTTTCAAAACACGTTTTAACTTAATTAACAGACTTTTCAACTCGAAAATTAGTACTCATGAATGTGTTGAACACTAGACACAATCGTCCTACAAATACCCTTTAATAGTAATCTATATATATAAAAGAAAGACGTGTAAGTTACACTATTTATAACTCAAGAACGGCTGAACCGATTTGGCTGAAAATTGGTAGGGAGGTAGCTAAGAACTGGGAGAAGGACATAGGATACTTTTTATGCCGTTCCCGTCGTTATCGTGTGACGTGACATAAAACGTTGTGTAACAAAACGCAACTGACATGGAATAACAAAACAACTCAATCAAAATAGTTAGCGGTTCATTTTTTTAAAATGGTATAACAAAACGCAACTGACAGCTGAGCATATTTAAAAAAAAAGTTAAAGCAAGGAATATTAATACTCTCTGCTGGTTTAAAGTTTCTAATAAAAAGCTACAAAGCGAACTTCAACTTCAAAATTTCAAATATTGTATTGCTGTACCGATTATCATCAATAAAAATACCATGCCGCGACCAAGACGATCAAACCTTTCTCGACAAAGCCGTAATGCAAGAGTAAATCGAAACATTGCGAATGAAAGCACTAAAGAAGAGCAAGAAATTGCACGTGAAGAGCGCCGCTTGACTTCGTGCTTCTCACTTACAATAGCAAAGGGAGGCAGCCCGTGAAACGGCTCGGTTGGCAATGCAAAATCGTCGAGCAAAGATCAACAGCTAGATAATTTACGAAGCAGGAGAAGAAATTCATTAAATACTGATTTGAATCAGGCAGCGTTTCAATACAATTGCAGCACTGATTACTGCTTGCATACTAGCGTTTGCATTGGGCCAATGGACGTTGTTTGCGAGTATTGTGGCGCATTAAAGTTTTGAGGAGAACCGCCAGGATTGTGCTGCCTTAGTGGCAAAGTGAAATTGCCATCATTGACTCCGCCACCTGAGCCATTAAATTCATTGCTTCGTGGCGAAACACCCGAATCCCGTCATTTCCTTGGAAACACCCAAAAATACAATAGTTGTTTCCAAATGACCTCATTTGGGGCAGACATTATTGAAGAACGAGGATTTAATCCGACATTCAAGGTATTTATATTTATTTAAACCTTTATGATTATCATATTTATATCATACACGCGATTAAGTCCCCGTAATACTAAAATCAATATTCAAGGTATTTATTTGTTTTTGTACGTATACAAAATACAGTAGGATAATAACATATTATATTTATCAGGAATAAATTTTGTTTGTAAATCAGTAATAATGATTGCTTTTGATTTTGTAGATACAAGGACAGATTCACCATCGAATTGGATCATTGCAATCTCTTGATGATGGACAGCATAAATTTTTACAAATATACTTCATGGGCAACACAGAGGAACAACTTGATCGACGTCAAGAGATCAAAACAGCAACGAAAAGAGCAATTCTTCAAGATCTACAGCAACTGCTTCATGAACATCATGCGTTGGTCAGGCTGTTCAAGCGTGCATTGGAGCGCATGCCAAATGATGACTACAAAGTCGTGATCAGAGCGGATAAACAACCATCTGTAACACACGAGCGCACATTTAACGCTCCAACAATACATGAAGTTGCCATTCTGATTGTTGGTGAAAATTTGGAATCACGAGATATTGTGCTCATACGTGGCATTATAATTATGTGGCATGTTCACGGGTCGGAAGACCTTCCGCTTTATTGGTTTTCGCACCTGATAAAAAAAACAAAAAATGTAGTTTATCACAAGGTGCTACTATAAATGGCAAATAAAGAATCATTGAATAATTATATGTTTTTTATTTACAACTATCCTAATTTATAAATTAAAAAATGTGATCAAGTGATATTTATTGTCTTTAAGGCGGAACAAAGTTCGCCGGGTCAGCTAGTATACTCATAAATGACAAACATCTTTGATGTTGTATGCTTTTTTGCACAGAGTGTGCTTAACACATTTTCTTAAACCGCGTCGTCGAGTGCCCCATAAAGGATGTATTAACTTTTGCAAGTCTAAATCATGGAAATAATAATTTACGTTTATTTCTAGTATTAACATTATAATGACTACAACATTTTCTAAGTCTTTGATATTTTATCTAACGTACATAATGTTTCTTAATAAATATTTTTCTTACATCCGGATCGCGGATACATACTTACCTATTCGTTATTTGTTTATTCGTGGTAAATATTGTGAAAGCTCTTGGGTACCAAACCAGACTGACAAACGTCAATGTTATGATTAGTTATCCTTGATTGAGACATTTTCTGAGTAGGTAGGTAAATAGAAACAGTGACTCAAGAAAATGATGAAATCAGTTAAAAAATAATGTTCCTAAAATAAGTAAAGCTACTTCGCACTGTAAAAAATTGTAACGCCTGTAATAAAATAAACCAAATAATAATAAAAATTTATCCAACTACCTAACATTTTCCGCTATTAATGAATAAACTAAACTAAAAAATATGCGTGACTACATGAGATTACGACGTGAGCAAAAAATGCTGTGATAGCTATCCGCTATCCGTTTGCTTCCATTTTCCGATAATGCAGAAATTGTAAGCCCAACTCACATTCCAGGAAACCTTCCACTTATTTTCAGGTCCATTTCCGTCAAATAATATAAAGACATCATCAGCATAAGTAACTTAGTACGACGACGCGAGTCGCGCGTTTTAAATGTTAAAAGTCCCGTCTTTTGTCAAATTCTGACATTCTAGCGTCACAAAACACATGATTCGTACATACAAAACTGTCAACAACATAATATCTATGATGTTTAGGTACCACAAAAGCAGCTATTTAGAGAATAAACGTCTGTTACGTAGTGCTGAACTCAAGCCTACTGAACTCAGTGTTGCCACCTTAGTATTAGTAATGGGGGCAGTTGAAGAAGCTAAAAAGGGCTAGATCGGGCTATATAGAGCACAAATTACAAAGAAAAGACTTGCTGTAAAAAAAGGCTAAAAAAACACTTACTAATGATTTCAATTACGTATTTATTTTTTAGTTTGAATCACAATAACATTTTTCAAAATTTAACTGAATTTGAAGAAAACTTTAACCAATTTGATGGGTTCAAAAATTTTAAAATATTATTTAGTTATTTAACAAACTAAACTTAAACATATTTAACCGGTTCTTACACATAGGCGGTCGGTTTAACACATCTTTAATTACCAAGTCGGTTCATAAAAAGTAAACGCTCTAGGTATTCCCCGCCGCCACCGTAGACTACGGGGAATACCCAGACAGGCGCGGCGTAGAGCTTCGGTATGTTGCCATAATCGAAGAAACCACACCACAAAAATATTAATAAACCAATATCTATGACACAAATCGCGAAAGTTCGATGTTACAGCGATGTTAACACGGCGCTGATTTTGGCGCAATATTTCTAATATTATTAAGAAAATGAAAAGGGCTAGATACTACTAGATAGCCCTTTCCGGGCTAAATAATTAAACGACGAACACCTACCTACAGTAAAAAGTGCTAGATCTAGCCCCAAAAGGGCTAAGGTGGCAACACTGACTGAACTCACCCAGGTGGCTCTGTTGAGACATAGAGAGAGGCATCACGCACTGTCGACTGGTCGAGGCGACTCAGTCGACGGCGACTGTGAATTTCTATAGTTTATTTAGGTATATACGCACTTGGTCGCTGGTCGCCTGGGCGACTCGGCGACCCGCCTCACAGTGGCGACAACAAGCGACTGCTGGTCGCCCGACCACTAGGACCAAAGGTTCAATTAGAAGCGGAAGCGTTCACACTGTGAGCAACTGTCGAGACGAAGGGACGTCGCGTACAAAAATGGCTCATTTTATCATTTTACCTAAATAAATAAATTATGATTTCTAAAAAGTACGATTTTAAAATAACGAAGTCGGGACTTACCACAGTGATATAAATAGTTTTTCTTCGGCAGAAATACAGGGTCGCATATTAGTATCTATGCCAGATATAATATTATATGGTTTCAGAAGACACAATAGCTTATCAAAGGAGCGCACAGACATTCTTGCGTACTTAAAAAAATACGAGGGTACTTTCCTTGGTACTTTCTAACGTCTTCGTAAAATATTTTCAATATTCCTTTTAATCTCCATTCTTGCTACAAAGCATGTGCTTGGCATTGCAAATGATACTCTCTTGCATTTCTTTTCTATTTAAAATTAGTAACGCTACTATTGCAGCTTCTTCGACGTCCATTCTGCACGAATGTACAAAAAACACTACATTCGGCTTGCTATCCTGGCCATAGTTGTCTATCTATGTTTTGATCGCCGCGAGACCGAGTCGCCGGCGACTAGTCGACAGTGCGTAAGGGCTCATAATATTATTATTTTTCCTGTCCACTGGTCGAGGCGTGTGGCAAATGGCAGATTTATAATTGCAATGTTTGTTCTTAGGAGGCCTGCAACCTAAGGGAATATTTTTCGTACACAGGATGTAATGAAATCCCCATAGCTATGCGAAAAGATCCCCATGTATATCCCTTCTCTTCCCATCTACGAACAACCAGTGACATAGCGTAGTGGGGTGTGGGGGGGTGCGGTCCGCCCCGGGCGGCACTTTTAGGAGTCGGCAAAATTTCACAATAAATTATAAAAATATTTTGTATCTACATTTTTGAACAATTTCATATTTTTGTCCCACTTACAATTCGAACCGATAGTAATGAGCGGTATTCTGTACAATATGCGGGTGCTGAATTCAAATTTGAAATTAATAACACAAACACAAGTTTAGAATAGGTTTCACTTTCATACTAGGTATTTCCAACATCTTTTTAGATTTGTTTCTGCAATAACTGTCAGAGTGGTTTTTAATACAAGGATTATCTCCCTCATTTACTCTCAAAAAAAAACTTGACAAAGAAACCGAAAAATGGCTATAGTTCTGAAACAAACAGGGGTGCAGGGGGCGCCATAAAAAAACATCAACCCAAAACCTGTAGTTAGGTTATGTTAGGTTTTCCTTTGAACTCATGTAGCGGAGCGAGCACCATAATAAATTATTTTATATACTTCTGTCGAAATCAATTTGGTCAGAGGTAAGTTACTTAAATTAAGACAGTAAAAATTATTGGAACAGAAACGCCTGTGCCTTTCAGCACACAAAAAAAAACAACACTACGAAAACTCTGTACCAGCACAACCAAACCTCATTGCTCCGTTGCTTTTTTTTGGTAGAGAAAATCCTCTTTGTTTTGTTCTGTAATGGAAAATGGAAGTATGTACTACCTAGATTTTAGTTATTTTATCTATAATTAGTAATTTCCTCTAGGAATTTTTACGCTTTTTCGTTATAGTTTCGTTAGCTATATTTGCTATATTAATTAGGGGCTTTAATTCGGCGTCCCCATAAAGTACAGTCAATCCCATTGACATCTTGCTCATTGTATAGGTAATAAAATTGTAAATACGTCTTTTCTGCGGCCTGCAATCGTGACAACTCGAGAACGGTGTTTCGGAAGGTAAGAAGTATTAATACCCTTTTTGTAGAAAATTCTATGAGCTACATTGTATTATGGACACTGCAGCGTCCGAGTGGTCCCTTCACTCATCTAGTGTGAGTGAAGGTGCCACTGGACGCTGCATAAATCATCTCATTTTGTAGATGCAAAGGCCTAAGTTTAAAAAACGAAAAAAAAAAATACCTTTGACCTTGAATAAAAAACAACGCACCCGCGGTATCAATGGAGACATTTCATATAGCATTTGTAATGACGTATTTAAGACTTTCACAAAAATCCAGCTAGATGGGAATTAATGCAAACTGGAATGTCTAATTTGTCTGGCTGAACTAAGTAATAAGAGGGCGGCAAATTTTTCTTCCGCCTCGGGCGGCTGACGCCCACGCTACGCCACTGCGAACAGCGTTTAGTACATAATAATATAAGTAAAAATTCATAAATGAAAAAAAGTAATAATATGCATTTAATAACTACGTGTACCCACCGCGGACATGTAAAAATGTTTTTATTTTTTATTTTACTCATCATAAAATTCTCTAATAATAATAATAATAATACCCATCATCATCATTATGTGTGATATTAGGAAGGAATATTTATAAAAAAAAAACTAGCTGGCACGACAAACATTTACCTCCTCAATCAATAATAAATTAAATCGTGATTTTGTCCGCGTTTATTAAATTCGTTATTCTGTTACTCGAGGCGGAGCCCAATCCAACAAATCACAGATCATAAAAATCGGTGTAGCCATTCTTGAGATAGAAACTAACCCAATTTTGTTTTAATATACCTATATAGATAACAACGATTACAAGAAATTACGTGAAACTTAAAATCAAATTATTTTTTGATTGATTAGTAAGACCCACAAATATTGTGTTCGTCAAATACAGTGAGCCTCTCAGATTAGTTAATTAATCTGAGGTAAGGTTCGCCTCAGATTAATTATCTTTTTTCCTTTAATGTTACGTTCTAGTAACGTCAAACGAAGTGTCACCCGCACCTTCTGTAGAAAGGCTGGCGAGGTCTTAAGAAATAGAGAGCATCTCTTGGCCGTTCTATGCCAAAACGAACTTTGGAAATTTTCCCCGAACGGAAAATATACCTGAAAAAATAATAAAAATATATCTTTTACTTGAAACTAAATAACATTCCAGCGATCGTTGGGCCGGGCTAAAACAACTCGGGAGATTGTCGAGTTTGGAAATGCAAACCTTCGTCGATTTTTTTAAAAAATTAACCAAAAGACGACCTTAATTATTAAGGGGCTCCAGCCATTTAATAATTAAGGCCACCCGAAAAAAAAACATCGTATTATCTTTTTTTTACAGACCAAATTTGCAAAAAGTGTCTGTACAATCTTTCAATCATTTTATAGTGTCTAAAATCATAAACATAAACATTTACACACAAAATAGCACAGCTTTGTTCATTTATAAATGAAAGTGCTATTAAACAGTTATTAAGTACGTATCGTGTACCCCGCAAGAAACAGATAAGCTGGAGATCTCTCAATATGAAACTTGTTAAGCAAATAATGCTTTATTGAGTTTACTGAATTCGTGTAATTTATATAATGTTATCTGTCTACATATAAAATACGTATAGTCCGCGCTTATCTTTTTGGCGGTAACGTGAACATAGTCACAGATCGTTTGCACATAGCTTACTGTCTTTACAGTGTACGTGTGAGTAATTGACTACTTTAGTAATTGACTAATAGTAATTTACTACGCATCACACTACTTCAATTACTCACACATACACTGTAAAGAAGGTAAGCGATGTGCATGTGCAAACGATCTGTGACTGTGGTCACGTTACCGCCAAAAAGATCTGTGCGGACTATACGTAAAAATTTACACCTTAACGAATGGATAACATGCTTTCTGCTGAATATACATTTTATACAAGGAAATGTCTCCAGTAGCGTTGTCTAGATAGATAATTAATAGATAATAGATAGATAATTTTTGTAATTCATGTATCGTTTGATCAATTTGATTGGAATGCCGTTATTTTTCTATCCGATTGGTTTTGTTTATTTTTTCTTTGACTCAGATTTGCTACTACAAATTCACATACGTATGTTACTTACACCTTATTGCACGTTAAAAACTTGTGATAAAAAATACGTGCAAACCTATTGACTTATTTCATTAGAAATTTCTTCCGAAGTAAGTTCCAATGCTACACATGTAAGTGTAAGTGCATCGCGATTTGAGAGGGTTTGGGAACCCGTTTCTTAAAAACACTCACCACTCAAGTGGACTCGCTCGAGTCGCGGCGGCACCCTTAGCAACTTGGCCTTCATGTGTCTCAGCACGTTCCACCGCAGATCCATCTCTCTGAGCTGAGGCATTTGAGCGATAACTTCGCCAGGCAACTCCCATAGTGACGAGAGACCGCTCAGCACTAGTTTCTGGGGACAAACGTGAGAATTTAAGATTGAAGAAGAAACAAACAGACTGCACGTTAAAAGAAACTTAGGCCAAAGTAATTCCAGCTCCCAATTTTATAAACTTTTTTGTCCGTTTGTCTGTCAGTCTGTGAAGATCATTTTTTTCAGGAACGGGTGTAGGTATCAAGATGAATTTAATGTCAAATAATTGTGGAGAAATCAAACTTCAGGTCAAAAAAATTTAAAATATAATCGCAAGGGATTCGAAGCATATAGAAAGTCAAGAAGCCAGGTATTATGGAACAAAGAGGAAACAAATGTAAAAAAATAGTAATTTTACTTAAAAAAAAATACTGCTTCGTTGTCATCATCATCTTTGTATCGGAGTACATACTTTTTAACTGAAAAGTTAAGTCTGTAATTGTCTGTCCGCAACCCTAACTAAAGGCGCGAGTTCTACTCGCACTTGTCCCGATTTTTTCTTATCGTGTGAATGGTGTTGTGACAATACACTAACGGCCTTTTTTATAAAAACACTGTCGCAGGATTGTTAAGTCGGGTGCGATCCGTGATAATAAAAGAGGGTATCCAAGGGCACGGTAAATTGTTGGTATATTTATAATGTAATGGAAAGGCACCTGAGAACAATAAAAAATAGAAAAGCTTAACTACGGTCTAAAACATAAATATAAAAATACAATGAGGAGTTGAAAGGAAGAACACTTACATTAATTTTATTAATGTGCCTTTGGAATATTTGTGATTTCGTAGATAAATAATATAAGTACCTACGCAGAATAAGGTGACAGACGTGTTATAATAAAATTGATAATAAAGATAGAATCTCGTTTACGTCCACTTAGTTCGGAGGCTGAGGAATATCTGTCTAAATACGTCCGAACACTGCGGCAAATGTCATAAAATAGTTAAATTTGGAATAGTAGATGGCCGAAAATGATAAAAGAGCAACGAGGCGATTACCTCGTTACAACACGATTCCTCTAAAGCACTTCTAAGAGGCAGTTTATAAAATCTGTGGTTACTACTTTTCCTTGTAAAATCTCCACCACAGACTATTTTAAACGGCGCTTTAAGGAATCGTGTTTTTTACAAATGAGACCGTAAATATAAGCACTTAGTGATTTGTGTTACCGGGCTCATTCGATGCATAAAACATAAAGACAAACTCCAAATTAAGTGCAGAAAACAACCTAAAGACGAAACGGCAAAAGTAATTTTCAAAAAGTATCGCATCTTTTGTAACAACCTCCTTCACAGACTCAAACAATAAAAACCCGAAGAATTAACTGCGAATTAAATTCTTCTAAACCCAATGCCCAGATGTCATTGCTCTCTAGCAAATCTACCCCAACTGACTCCATTCAAGAATGCAACAAATACTACGTCTCAGCAGGTGAAAAGCTGGCAAAAGAGATTCTCACTAATGTAAATCAAACCGAACGTTTTCTAGCCTCTGAGACCAAAACGCACACACTGTAACACCCACCCCGGAATATTAGTATGAACCCCCGATAGTAAAGAGAAAAGGTACTATGATGCAAAACACTCTAATGGCCAACTGTGATCGACTAGTCTAGTGAGAACCCTTCATTGTGAACACAGATTGTGAACGTATTAATAACCCAAGAACTTTTAGGATATGAGATTGAGTAATGAGTGTATGTAAAAGATCCGTTAAAATAATAAAAGTGGAACTAAGAACATTCAATACAAACCAAATGTTTATTAGAAAAGGTAAATTTTGGGAAGATTCGAAGAAACTAAAATAGCAATAAAGCAACATTGAATAAGCAGAAGCGAGACCAAATTGGGATAAAAGAAGAAAATTTAAATAAAGAAGTTGAGTTTAGAAGAAGATTATAGTAGCAAAATATTTGAAATAAATAACTACTTGTCATACTACTACCCATGTGAGTGTTTTAGTATAACGTCCCCTACCAAAGGCCGTTTAAGGCAGACATTATTAGCCAGCTAATTAGATAATATTGGATAAGAAGTGAGTGCAATACTCAATTATCTACTAGCCGATAGTGCTAATTATATCTACCGTGGATGGGGATTGGCCACCACTACGTTATACTGTTAATATATATACTTATAAATAATAAAACTATGACTGAATAGAAATAAGAATACAATGATTCATTATTCCGAGTCTATGCCTTAAAAAAACATACATAATTAACGCAAGAATTGGCAAAGAGACGTTCAGCAGTACAATGCATTGGCAGACGAGAGTGAGAGAGGTAAATAACCAAATGCACAAAGTACGTTGGAATAAGACTTCATCGGAGCTTACCAACACTGAAACAGTCCGGCCAAACCCACGCAACCATGAAATGTCTCCCAAAGACATAAGTCATACAAATAAATATAGTAGAAGCAATAAAAGCTTTGAGCAGGCATATACATATTAAAACTCAAGTCACTTCACACAATTAACGCAAGAGACGGCAAAGGGTTGTTCAGCAGTACAATGCATTGGCAGACGAGAGTGTGAGAGAGGTAATAACCAAATGCACAAAGTACGTTGGAATAGGCTTCATCGAAAGCTTACCAACACTGAAACAATCCAGCCGCGCTCACGCAACTATGAGATGCCACTCAAGGACAAGTCAAACATAATAAAAGCTTTAAGATGTTCAGCAGTACAATGCATTGGCTGACGAGAGGGTGTGAGAGGTAATAAGCAAATGCACAAGGTACGTTGGAATAAGACTTCATCGAAAGCTTACCAACACTGAAACAATCCAGCCGAGCTCACGCAAGTATGAGATTAAACAGAGTATTAAGCCAATATACTTGAAATGAGTATACTACTACAAAGCCTATAGTGGCTCTTAACTACTCCCTAACGTCCCATAACGTCTTTCAATTCCTAACAATAATCCGTGTTTTGGCCACCCTATATATATTGCGCCTAAAATGCAATAATACTAAAGAAACTACGGTCGGCAGAAAAAGTATATACGCACCTACATAAATTGTCCCTACCTCTTTGCAATAGTGGAATGTCCCGTCCGAAGATCAAAAGAAAGGTACCTATGAAGCTAATACTTTCGTTACGATTTGCCTATTCCTTAGTTTGAAATGATCACTGTGTGAATGAAGCGCACCAACCTTTACGCCTAGTTTTAAGGTAAGGACCAGAGACATAGATAAGCAGTAAGCTTAGCAGCTACTAATTCAAGACTCGCACAATTAAATAACGAACACAATCTTTTAGTCAAACAGAGTTTTGCAGGTTTACATTAGCGCCCCCGTCGAGCCTTGGTTATTTGACAAAGGCTAGAAACACTGATTATCCATAACATACCTTTGTCACCGTGAGTTTTCCTTTGCACAAATTTATTTCCGCATAAACGTAGTACTGCGGAGGCAAAGGATTAGTGAACTTTTATTTCGCGAAAGCTACCCTAATTACTAAGGCTGAAAACCCTATTTTACGCGGAAAACTTCTAGCTAAGTATACAAACTGTTTAGGAATCGAAGACCGTTTCTAACATTACACTTTCACTTTCAAATCTCATTCCCTAGCTAAGAAAGTAATTCAGAACCAGAAACTTCACACCAGAGCCGATAGTCTGGGACGCAGTCGCAGTCTGGGTTACAAATCCGAATCCACTCTCCTACTTTCGAATTTAAATGCAAACGAAACTCCCTAATAGTAATAAATTCGCAAAAATGGCGAATTTGCCTACGAGCGCAGCAGACGTATTTACTTCTCAATTTTCTGTTCGGAACCAGCCCTGAGTAGTTCCCGAACCCCGCTTTTATACCCTCGCGGCCCCCTCCTAATATGGTGCCACTTCGCCCTCTCGCTAAACCAATAACGAAATACCGCCAACTGAAGAATTTTATTCTATATTGCTATTAGTTTAAGGACTTCAACATAAGTAATTTATTTTTGTTCGTCTAACTCATAAATTACGTTTGCTGTCATAGTGTTTCTTATTCACCGCCTTAGCATGCCGCGGCTTTTTACAAAAGAAATTTGCCCTCTCGCTAAATCAATAACGAAACACCGCCAAATGAAGAATTTTATTCCTTATTGCTATTAGTTTAAGGACTTTAACATAAGTAATTTATTTTTGTTCGTCTTACTCATAAATTACGTTCTTTGTCATAGTGTTTCTTTGATATTCACCGCCTTAGCATGCCGCGGCTTTTAACAAAAGAAATTTGCCCTCTCACTAAATCAATAACGAAACACCGCCAACTGAAGAATTTTATTCCTTATTGCTATTAGTTTAAGGACTTTAACATAAGTAATTTATTTTTGTTCGTCTAACTCATAAATTACGTTCTTTGTCATAGTATCCCTTTAAAATTTACTACCTTAACACGCCGCGACTTTTTACAAAAGAAACAAAGGAAGCCGACGCGGCCCACACACGCGGGTGAATTTTGAGGAAACGACAGCGATCCGTCAAGATCGCAACAAGTGGCAGTCCCCGACCTCCGTCCACCCCTCCGGGACACAGGCGTGAGTCTATGTTGTTTTGTTAAAGTTTTATATGATTTAAGTTCCCTATTTATTTAGTACCTGGATGACCGAGCTTTTCGGATGCAATTTTTTTTTGTTTTGTTTTAGAGAATGAATTAAGAAAGCGTCATCTATGATCAAAGTGATGAAATGCCATGTATCGTAATAGGTTTAGTAACAGCTTTCTTCAATCCGAAATTTATTAGTTGTGCTATTTTGCAAGAGAGATGTCATTGTAATTAATCTCAATTATCGTAAACCATCCCTAAAACAAGTTGCATAATTTAATCTACAAAGGACAACGCAATATTTCACAAGAACTGTTTAAATGTTTACAAATGCTACAAAACAAAATATACCTAGCTTTATTTTATGTTGGGGAACCAAATACGTTTTAGCGCTTTATCCGATTCTATAATACGCTCTTTAAATGTTTTACAATCCCTATATAAGTATACGATTATCATTTCTCGGTTTCTTTTAGCTTCTATCCTTAATCTTCTCGTGCAGAACACAATTCAACATGATATTAACGATCGTGAGCACTTGTACGGAGCTTGGTCCGTCACAACACCACTATCGACCCCTTCTTAATGCACCCTACAAAGAAATAAATATTATTATACATTACTATTAAAAAACGAAAGTGCCCCTGGCTCGCTATTAAGATTAGCTTTCAGTTAGCTACCATACCACCCGACCTTGGAAGAAATAAACAGCTATCAAGAACCACTGAAAGTTTTCATCACCTATACAGTCCACCATACCCACGTCACAGGCTCTGCCTAGTGTGGGGGTCGGCTTATTTGCAAAATGTATCTTTTTATGGCAATAAATACTTCTTATCTTTTTTTTACTTTTCATTTGGTTTGTTAAACGTGCAAGTTTCCACGTAAAATTATTATGTTGTGTAGTGGGTAGAAAGGTAGGTTGCAAACAAAGCACCATGCTAGCTCGCTAATGATATCCTGAGCTCACCTCGATCTTGCTGGTGTTTGTAAAGTGGCCCTTAAATCCGGTGAGCAGAGTGCAGTTTCGGAACTCCAGTTGTCTCAGCTCGGGGAAGTGCTCCTGCAGCCGAGCTACGTTAAAACAGACGCCGGGCCAGTCCCAAACCGTCAGATGGGTGACATGCTCCCTGCAGAGGAAACAGAGCAATATAAATACATCAACCTAAAAAAGACTGTCTTTTGCAAAAATGCTTTGATACACACTGCTATGGTGGGTACAGCCCGAAATGAACGAACGAACAGTTCAGTATACCAATCAGGGCACACTTAACAGGACCATCGACCAAACCTGATTGGCACACGAACTGTTCCCTGTGCCAACCAGGGCACACAGAACAGGGCCATCGAACTATCCTGATTGGCACACCAACGATTCACAGCGCTAATTGGGGCACACAGAACTAAGCCATCGACCAACCCTTTTGAGCCATTGACCAATCCGTATGCCAAATCCTTATTGAACTGTAACGAATATATGAACTGACATACGAACTGTTCACTGTGCCAACCAGGCCACACAAAACTGGTTCATCGACCAATTCTGATTGGTATAGAGATAGTTTATAGTGCCAATCAGGATATACCCTTCGGTCTGTTCCACATCTGTGCGTACTCTCTCTGGTAATTGATTAGCGCAGTCACCATTAGAATAGTCATCTGCTCTAACGCTTCATTAGACTCGATCTTGCTGGTGTTTGGGAAATGGGAATCCTCTAGCACTAGGCGGCTGTACCGGACGGTGGTGAGCGTACAACTATGGACGGACAAACTGACATTTATCGCTAAGTTATAAGTATATATCACGTTTAAAATTGTTCTACACTTCGTAGATAGCTAATGCAAGACAACGAGTAAAGGTAATAGGTGATAGATACCTGTGGTTACTAAATTATTCCTTTACGTGACTCACGGACTTAAAATATGCAATAACCATACCCTGTGCTATGTTAACCAGGCAAGGACAACATAACCCAGCGGGAACCGGCAAATCTCAATCTACCTACTTTAGGTTAGTGTATGTCGCAGCCTCAGATTATAGAAAGGTCGCAGCACACTGGTGTACCGCGGTCATTCATTTTTATGCCCCGAAAAAAAACGAATCTAATAAAGTGGCAGTTTTTGCCAAAATGGTCCTATATTTACAAGATTTCCACACCTGTAGCTTATTGGCTCTGGATCCTAAAACAAGAACCTAGTAAAGATTGCCTTTCAATGACCTAGTACATGATTGTACTAGGATATTAGCCCTAGACCCGATAGTTAGGATTGCATTTGTTTTGCTATACCTCTAGGTTCTAAAAAATAGTTTTTACTATTATTGAGATTTCTGGGTGACACTTTTTTGCAAAAACGGTTTACCAATAACAAAAGCAAAAAGCCTCTTAATGACGTTTCGTACTTTACTAAATAGGTACATACAAAATGTAATATATACAAAAATTATTCATTCTTTTTTTTTTTATTTTTGTTCCTCTGAAATTTCCTGATTTCGTAGTTGCGCACCTTGTACACAAAAAGTGTGGGTAACACTGCTTTAGGTGATTATAGTACGCTAATATTATATAACTACATAAGGAACAGTTTTGAATCTGTAGAATACTCCTCCCTTCACTGAGAAATGTTATGTATTCACACTTTCTGGAAGGTTCGGACAACTGTAGGTACATTCTAGAATTCTAGGTGATTCGCTCATAGCTGCACGGCCTTTGCGAATAGTAGCCTTAATGGGTATACGACACATGCGGTGACTGGTTGTAGCATAGACGAGTTTACATTCCAATTAGCGAAATTCGGGGTTAAGTTTTAATGGTATTATTAGGACCAACGAAACGCAATTCCTCGCCCACTACAAAATATTGTTCCAAAACATTCACACTCCAATTGGGCCTCTACCAGGCGGGTCTGTCTGCATTTGGTTTTCAAGTTAGAAAGAAAAAAGTTGAGTTATAAAGAAGTATGACATAAATCTGAAGTGGATCTATCGTTTCAAAGAACCGAGAACACTTGAACCGATCGTATCTCGATCGTGTTACGTCAGCCATTCTGAGCTGAGTAAGAGGCACTTGAAGTGTTATTTATTTTTATTTATTCTCAGTAAAACAAGAAGAACCACGAATTCATTGTCTTAACAGCTTTTGAGAAAAAATATGAATTACTTGATACCAAATGGCATTTTTAAAAACTTATTTGGAGCCTAAAAATTCCACCCATGCCGGGACTTCAACCCGTAACCTCTGGCTAACCGTGCCAGCGCTCTCCCAACTGAGCTAATGGGCAAGTGCAGGCATCGGCGAAATTTCAAGCCTCTTCACAAACTTATCTGTATTACGTACAGGCAGCGACATGGGTGGAATTTTTAGCCCCTAAATAGGTTTTTAAAAATTGTCTTCAGCACGGGTTAGTGCAACAAGAAGAATATAACCAAATGGCATGTCCGTAAAGTCATCGACTCGATAGATTGGACAAAGGAAATGACGGAGTGATGTTATTGCACTATCCAAGTAGGTATTATAGTTGACAACAGATCGACATTCAAAGTTTTGTTGCAAGTAGTATTAAAATACTAATTAGATAGCACGCTTGTCATCTGGACCATCACTAGCAAGTCAACGAGCCTGGATTTTGTTAGTGTATTCTAATTAGTGCGTAACATTACGATGACATGTGATTGTTTTAAAATGCCTTTACAGAATCTAGGCCTGGGTGCAGCGACATTCTTGTCCATTTAATAAATAGATATATTACCGAGCTTAATCGTCTGTACAGAAGTACTGCCAATTACCTCTTTTGTTAGACACTGGCACCTGAGTTATCATGTTTGGCAGTGAGGCTCACTGTACAGGAAAGAACATAATCACCTTTACATATTTTTTTTATGTAGCCTATATATGCCGCACTGCAGGGCACAGGCTTCTCTCAGCGAAAGAGTATGGACTTAATGGAAAACTTGCACTAAAATATGTATTAATATAATCGAAAAGGCCATGTTAAAAGATAAATAAACGTGGTTAATTGTTTTCTCTGTGGCTAATACTTTTCATAATATGACCTGTCGGAAAGTCAATATGGTCACGTGCTACAAAAGCGCGCCCTACATGGCTTAAGCTATGACGTCACAACTTGCACGTCACGCCTTGTTTTGTTTGTTTGAAGTTTGAAGCGTTTATGAATATTTTAGTTTTTTCGTAAAATAATGTTTTTATACGTCTATACCCTATATTAGAAAAAAATTTGAATTCAATGAAAAGACAAAATCTATTTACACTTAAATAATGGATGCCTGATATCTAAACTACGCAGGACCTGTTGTGTAGAGCATTAGCTATGGCATCGGTGTTCTTCCATAGTAATGTAATATTATAAAATATCATAATAATGCTTCCTTTCGTGCCAATGCAATAGAATACTGTCGGGTTAGGATTTTTTGAGTCTATTATTGTACTTAATTCTCAAACAGCCAAACACCCAACCTAAACAAAAGATGAGCAATCCCCATTTTCTTCTACCATCGCCAAGGGAAACATGTTTCACACAGATGTGTGCCAAAAACAATAGATTGCTCAAAGTAACTATTTATGACCCTTTCTTTTAAGGGCGGCTTCGACCCCGAATAAAAGAGGTATTTATTTTATTAATATGCCCCGCATCTGGTTAAACTTGCCTAAGATATTCCCAGAAATATCTTCGACCATTTGACGAATGACGGTATCATTATTTAATAATTGTATTGCACTTAACCTAATGTACAATACGGCGGCTTAATGCCATAAGCATTTTATACCACTCAACCGTAGGAGGTGGAAGAAACATTGGAAGGCGTGCAAAAAAAAAGAAGAAGGGGAAAAAGTAGAAATGCAATTTAAAATATACCAACGGGCCAACGGCGGTGGCACAGGCAAAACACAATAATACCTATGCTTCTGATGCTTCCGTAACAGTACGAGTATTTACAATTAAATATGGAAGATGCCGGATGCGCGGCGTAACGACGTTGCTTGCCCCATTTCGTGACGCCTCAATTCATTCCCTTGTCTCTGTTTATCGAAAACAAACATTACCACCCACCAGTAGCAGTGCTGGCGGCACTCCGTATACTCCGGCTACGCTTTCCCTAGTAGTCCTGGGTTTATCAATACGATCTAGAAATAAAGTACTTACCAGGCGACGGTTTGGGTGTTTCAGAAATCAGAAATCAATAATTTCTTTCAACGTAAAGAATTTACATTCTGTTTGCTGCATGTCAATGTACTATGTTACTATGTTAGCCGCTGACTTCGGGCCGTATTTGTAGACTCCACTCTGACCATCTTTTCTCAAATCATCTTAAACTTATACATCAAAGCCTATATGATATGATTCCGTGATAGCCACCAATGACTTTAAAAGCCAAAATAACACTTAGCCGAAAAACATTAATGCTGCAGCCAGACACACGAACAGAACCCGTTCACGAGCATAAAACAGGGGTCAGCCATCACCAGTCTCAACCATTTTAGAGGGAGATAGGTGACCCGGCCACCTCTTGGGTCACTCTCCTTACAGCCCTGACCTAGCACCGTATGACTTTTTTTTATTCTCGAAAATAAAAAATCAAAGACCTCAAAGGATTATAATTTTCGTCACCGGAATATGCGCTGTCAGCGTTCGAGCAGGCTGTAAACGAGGTGTCTGCGGCGGACTGGAGAAATTGTTTCAAAAACTGGTTCAGACTCATGAAACTTTGTGTAGAGGCTGATGCAGTGAAAATACTTAATAAAAATATATTCACATATAGCACAGCTTTTTGGTGTCAAAAGTCGGGACGGGTTTCTTCTAAATAGCTATCGGTTATGACCAGCATAATAACTCCTAGATGTAAGAGTATATTGCAACTAAAAACTTAGAATTTGGGTGACAAAACTCAGTTTTATTGTTGTTTTCTACATTTGAAGTTGAAGTCTTCAGAGCCTGATCATGACCGGCTCAAAAACACCTTGGTTTCCGACACTGATGCCACTAGGAATCTTGGATTTGAGTAAAAATACTCAATCTCGTTATTCTTTTTTTACGTTCATTAGGCTCATGCCTCATGAATTGAATTGATCAGCTGAATAACACCCAGAAATGAACAGCTCTTAAGTTTTGTTGCATTTATTATACTTTATTTGTTTCACGTCTGCCTAGTTCTAATCTAAACTACTTATTTAGTTTATACAGCGGTCCCCGAATTTGTAACTATATTTTTTAAACTTTGAAAAGATTGAGGGGTCCGATTTTTTTCAATTAACTTTTTGGTTTGCAACTGACCGCTTTAACCGCTAAAGTTAATGTATTCCCTTACTTCGCGGAGCTGTGTTTCACTTTGATGGTAGTGGGTGATGAGCATCAGTCGATTACTACAAATGAAAGCTTTGCTCACCGTTTGCATCAATCCCAGAGGCGTTAAATGAATTTACATTGGCAACTCAAAGCGACTCTCGCTCGTCGCTTGTGAAACGCACACCCGAATCTCACTTTTAATTTACTTTTCACACCTGCTATTCAGAAAAGATCCCTTGATTCCCTCAAATAAGGGATCAAAGTTGTACTTTTCTTCCCTGATATTCTAGTTTTTTTTTTATTGCCCTCAGCATGATCCGTGTGCAGATTTTCACAAAATGTAATTCCAATTCGATTTTTATTTCGTTGCAATCGATCATAATTGTCTTCCACGGCACATATTGTGATTGATTTAAATTTTCCTTATAGCAGGTGTAAAAAGCAGTATGTGTCACTCGGTAGCAAAATTATTTCCGTCTTGGGCGTAAACACTTGAATCCCTCGCTACGCTCGGGATTCTATTGTAGAATCTTTCGCTTCACTCAGGATTCAATATACCGCCCTCGCCGTAAATATATCATTTTGCTCCCTTGAGACACAATCTACTATTAATTAACACAATGAAATTGTAAATTTCCACTAAAAACTTCTACTCACCGACTAATAACTTGACCAAATGACTTTGACTTCGCATGGACGATTTATCAGTCTCATTGGCGGAGGACGTAGGATGTGCAATGAAAATAAAGTAGGGTTTAACGAATGGGCCACTGCAGGCATCCGAAAGAGTAGGGACACACTGTATGCATTGTATGAAAAAAAACATACACATATGACCACAGTTTTATAGAGTACGTTAAACTATATTCTAAATTATTCAGGGCCGTCTGCCACAAAGCTAAATGCGAACATATAAAGAAACAAATTCTCTAGTCTTCAAATAAATCCAAAACAATCTGGACTATTATAAATAGGGAAACTGGTAAAGCCAAATCAGGAGATCGCGAATTTTGTCTAAAGATAGATGATAAAGTAATAACATCAAATGAAGACATTGCTGCGGCCTTTGAGCAATTCTTTACAATTGTTCCAATTGAAACTACGGCTCCTTTAGACTCGTCTCCTGATCTTGTTGCAAGTATATTTAAAGACAATGTCTCCTCGTGCGATTACGAGTTTTCGTCCGACTATATTAATCCTCATAGCGTAATTAAAGCGTTTAAACTATTAAATCTTAAAAAAACGGAAGATCTGTGGGGAATGTCAGTAATAATAGTTAGTTCAATAACATATGTCCTCGCTTCTCATTTAGCGAAAATTTTTAACAAATGTGTACGTGAGGGTACATTCCCTGACCTAATGAAATATAGTAGGCTCGTTCCGTTATTTAAAAGCGGCGATATGCATGATCTCACAAATTTGTCTCGATCCTACCCGTATTGAACAAAATATTCGAAAAGATTGTTTTAGGTCAACTACTTACGCACTTTAATAATTATCAACTTCTCCATAACCAGCAGTTTGGCTTCATGCAAGGGCGGTTGACGACGGACGCTGATGTCATGTTAGTTAAACACATTTATAGTGCATGGGAGGATCGTAGGGATGCTATAGGTGTTTTTGTGACCTATCAAAGGATTTGATTGCGTGGACCACGAGACACTTTTATTAAAACTAGAACATTACGGAGTAAAGGATGGAAACTGATAAGATCTTATCAGTTTTAGGGTTCAAAAAGCGGACATTAATCGTATAAAATCCACAGGTTCAAAAATAAAAATGAGAGTACCACAATTTTGATCAATTTTGGGATTTGCCATTTATGGTACAAAACATGTCCAAGATAGTATTATTTGCATGACACGTCACTTATTTTTTAAATTACGAGACAAGAAAATAGTCCCCTTACGGTGCAAATAATGCTCTTTCGCATGTATTGGATTGGTTCACGGCAAATAATCTGCTTCTAAATTCCAAGAAGACAAAATGTATAAAGTTTACCTTACCAAACGTAAGATTAGTGGAAAACAACATTGTACTCGGAAAAGAAAAAAGTAGAATTTGTAGAAGATACCGTTTTTCTAGGCATAAAACTAGCACAAAGGCTTAGTTCTGCAGCATATGCAGTCAAAAGAATTAGAGAGCTCACTGACGTTTGTGAAGGACCAAGCTCCGTACAAGTGCTCACGATCGTTAATATCATGTTGAATTGTGTTCTGCACGAGAAGACTGAGGATAGAAGCTAAAAGAAACCGAGAAATGATAATCGTATTCTTATATAGGGATTGTAAAACATTTAAAGAGCGTATTATAGAATCGGATAAAGCGCTAAAACGTATTTGGTTCCCCAACATAAAATAAAGCTAGTTATATTTTGTTTGTATCATTTGTAAACATTTAAGCAGTTCTTGTGAAATATTGCGTTGTCTTTTCTAGATTAATTTTTTACGATAATTGAGATTAATTACAACGGCATCTATTTTGCGAGATGGCACAACTAATAAATTATGGATTGAAGAAAGTTTTCACCTAAAACCTGTTACAATACATGACAGTTCATCGCTTTGTTCAGAGGTGACGCTACCGGTCTAAACGCGTGGGTCTGAATTCATTCTCTAAAACAAAAACAAAAAAAAGTGCATCCGAAAAGCTTTTGTTTTGTAGCATTTGTAAACATTTAAACAGTTCTTGTGAAATATTGCGTTGTCTTTTGTAGATTAAATTATGCAACTTGTTTTAGGGATGGTTTACGATAATTGAGATTAATTACAGTGACATCTCTCTTGCGAAATAGCACAACTAATAAATTTCGGATTGAAGAAAGCTGTTACTAAACCTATTACAATACATGGCAGTTCATCACTTTGTTCATAGATGACACTTTCTTAATTCATTCTCTAAAACAAAAGAAAAAAAATTGCATCCGAAAAGCTCGGTCATCCAAGTACCTACTAAATAAATAGGGAACTTAAATCATATAAAACTTTAACAAAACAACATAGACTCACGCCTGTGTCCCGGAGGGGTGGACGGAGGTCGGGGGCGGCCACTTGTTGCGATCTTGACGGATCACTGTCGTTTCCTCAAAATTCACCCGCGTGTGTGGGCCGCGTCGGCTTCCTTTGTTTCTTTTGTAATAAAACTAATAATTAAGCCGCGGCGTGTTAAGGTAGTAAATTTAAAGGGATATTATGACAAAGAAAGTAATTTATGAGTTAGAGGAACAAAAATAAATTACTTATGTTAAAGTCCTTAAACTAATAGCAATAAGGAATAAAATTCTTCAGATGGCGGTATTTCGTTATTGATTTAGTGAGAATGCAAATTTCTTTTGAAAAAAGCCGCGGCATGCTAAGGCGGTGATATCAAAGAAACACTAGGACAAAGAACGTAATTTATGAGTTAGGCGAATAAAAATAAATTACTTATGTTAAAGTCCTTAAACTTATAGCAATAAGGAATAAAATTCTTCATTTGGCGGTGTTTCGTTATTGATTTAGCAGGAGGGCAAATTTCTTTTGAAAAAAGCCGCGGCATGCTAAGGCGGTGAATATCAAAGAAACACTATGACAAAGAACGTAATTTATGAGTTAGACAAATAAAAATAAATTACTTATGTTGAAGTCCTTAAACTAATAGCAATAAGGAACAAAATTCTTCAGATGGCGGTATTTCGTTATTGGTTTAGCGAGAGGGTGAAGTGGCACCATATTAGAAGGGGGCCGCGAGGGTATAAAAGCGGGGTTCGGGAACTATTCAGGCTGCGCGCCCTCCTCGGCTTCGAGGTGGGTCGCTCACGATATAGGTTTAGGGGTCCTTAGGACCAAACCAGCCCCCAGGTGGTGTTTAGTGGGTAGGCGCACTTCCTGTGAGTCCCACATTGGCAGCACGGCCGGGTCCGTGCTGTTATGCATGAGCATTCACCACCTCCCTCCCCCGTGTCCTCCGGAGGGTGCCCTTTTTAGGGCTAAAAAAAAAAAAAAAAAAAAAAAAAAACTATTCAGGGCTGGTTCGGAACAGAAAATTGAGAAGTAAATACGTCTGTTGCGCTCGTAGGCAAATTCGATATTTTTGCGAATTTATTACTATTAGGGAGTTTCGTTTGCATTTAAATTCGAAAGTAGGAGAGTGGATTCGGATTTGTAACCTAACATCACCTGTGGGCACTGCGTCCCATACTATCAGATCTGGTGTGAAGTTTCAGGTTCTGAATTACTTTCTTAGCTAGGGAATGAGATTTGAAAGTGAAAGTGTAATGTTAGAAACGGTCTTCGATTCCTAAACAGTTTGTATACTTAGCTAGAAGTTTTCCGCGTAAAATAGGGTTTTCAGCCTTAGTAATTAGGGTAGCTTTCGCGAAATAAAAGTTCACTAATCCTTTGCCTCCACAGTACTACGTTTATGCGGAAATAAATTTGAGCAAAGGAAAACTCACGGTGGCAAAGGTAAGTTCTAGATAATTAGTGTTTCTAGCCTTTGTGAAATAACCAAGGCTCGACGGGGGCGCTGATGTAAACCTGCAAAACTCTGACTAAAAAATTGTGTTCGTTATTTAATTGTGCGAGTCTTGAATTAGTAGCTGCTAAGCTTACTGCTTATCTATGTCTCTGGTCCTTACCTTAAAACTAGGCATAAATGTTGGTGCGCTTCATTCATACGGTGATCATTTCAAACTAAGGAATAGGTAAAGCTTAACGAAAGTATTAGCTTCATAGGTACCTTACTTTTGATCTTCGGACGGGACATTCCTCTATTGCAGAGGTAGGGACAATTTATGTAGGTGTGTATATACTTTTTCTGCCGACCGCAGTTTCTTTAGTATTATTGCATTTTAGACGCAATATAGGGTGAATAATATATAGGGTGGCCAAAACACGAATTATTGTTAGGAATTGAAAGACGTTATGGGACGTTAGGGAGTAGTTAAGAGCCACTATAGCCTTTGTAGTAGTATACTCATTTCAAGTATATTGGCTTAATACTCTGCTTAACCTCATAGTTGCGTGAGCGCGGCTGGATTGTTTCAGTGTTGGTAAGCTTTCGATGAAGTCTTATTCCAACGTACCTAGTGCATTTGCTTATTACCTCTCACACACTCTCGTCAGCTAATGCATTGTACTGCTGAACATCCCTTTGCCGTTTCTTGCGTTAATTATGTGAAGCGTCTTGAGTCTTAAGACTATGTTTGACTTGTCCTTGGGTGACATCTCATAGTTGCGTGAGCGCGGCTGGATTGTTTCAGTGTTGGTAAGCTTCGATGAAGTCTTATTCCAACGTACTTTGTGCATTTGGTTATTACCTCTCTCACACTCTCGTCTGCCAATGCATTGTACTGCTGAACATCCCTTTGCCGTTTCTTGCGTTAATTGTGTGAAGTGACTTGAGTCTTAATATATCGATGCCTGCTCAAAGCTTTTATTGCTTCTATTATATTTATTTGTATGACTTATGTCTTTGGGTGACATTTCATGGTGGCGTGGGTTTGGCCGGACTGTTTCAGTGTTGGTAAGCTTCGATGAAGTCTTATTCCAACGTACTTTGTGCATTTGGTTATTACCTCTCTCACACTCTCGTCTGCCAATGCATTGTACTGCTGAACGTCTCTTTGCCAATTCTTGCGTTAGTCATGTATGTTTTCTTAAGGCATAGACTTGGAATAATGAATCATTGTATTCTTATTTCTAGTCAGTCATAGTTTTATTATTTATAAGTATATATTAACGGTATAACGTAGTGGCGGCCAATCCCCATCCACGGTAGATATAATTAGCACTATCGGCTAGTAGATAATTGAGTATTGCACTCTCTTCTTCTTATCCAATATTATCTACTTACTGGCTAATAATGTCTGCCTTAACCGGCCTTTGGTAGGGGACGTTATACTAAAACACTCACATGTGTAGTAGTATGACAAGTAGTTATTTATTTCGAATATTTTGCTATCATAATCTTATCTTATTTAGATGGAATTTATTTTATTTAACCTTTAATTTATTGTCTTCTAAACTTAACTTCTTTATTTAAATTTTCCTCTTTTATCCCAATCTTGTCTCGCTTCTGCTTATTTAATGTTGCTTTATTGCTATTTTAGTTTCTTCGAATCTTCCCAAAATTTACCTTTTCTAATAAACATTTGGTTTGAACTGAATGTTCTTAGTTCCACTTTTATTATTTTAACGGATCTCTTACATACACTCATTATTACTCAATCTCATATCCTAAAAGTTCTTGGGTTATTAATACGTTCACAATGAAGGGTTCTCACTAGACTAGACGATCATAGTTGGCCATTAGAGTGTTTTGCATCATAGTACCTTTTCTCTTTACTACCGGGGGTTCATACCTTGTAATATTACGGGGTGGGTGCCACACGTTGCAACTGCTAGGCTTGTTTATTTTAGTTACTTCCATAGTATTATGTCCTACGGCATACTACTGTGGGGTCGGGCAGCAGACATTGACAAGATCTTCATCTTACTGAAGAGAGCGATCCAATTTATTTACAAGCTCGGTAGTAGGGACTCGGGATTTCTTTAAAGAAACTAACATCTTAATAGTTGCAAGTCAATACATTTATGAAAATATAATGTATGTTAGAAAAACCATCAGCAATTTGGAAAATATTTGTAGCCATCACAATATTGATACTAGGAATAAACATAAATTTGTCATTTCCACGTTTTAGACTTGCAAAAATTAATACATCCTTTAAGGGGCACTGTGTACGGTTCTGCAATAAGATTCCTCAAGATATATTAGAGTTACCACCGACGCGGTTTAAAAAATGTATTAAGCATACTCTGTGCAAAAAAGCCTATTATAACATAAGGATTAATCGGAAGACAAGGATTTCTGGTATTTAAATAATGTTAACAGGAACAATTGTGTCTAGTGTAGTGTAACTTTAAGTTGAAAACTGTTAATTAAGCAAAACTGTTTTGAAAAGAATAAAAGTGGAGTTTCTTTCTCCGCATAATCTATTAATTGTGAAACTAACAGCTTTGACGTTCATTAAGTAAACATTTTGTTTTTATAGTGAATAAAAATTTTTACTTTGACTTTTTGACTTAGAATTCTTCGGACTTTAGTTTAATCCACGTCGGTGAGGTAGCCCTTGAAGCTGTTCAAAAAAATGTCAAACTAGGGCAAAATATTCAACTGGTCAGAGGTGACTGGCTGCGAGAAGGATCCAACTGAGTTGGGCTGCATTCGGAAAACTCCGCCAGATCTTCTCCTCAGCTACTCTTCAAAACCCAAAGAAAAGAGTCTTCAACCTGTACATCCTACTGTCAGTTATTATAATTATCTAATGAGCCGAAACGTGGACACTGACGGTTGGAATAGTTTACCGATTCAAAGCTCAGCGTGCTATAAAACGCGGGGTGGCACTTGGGGGTCTAGAACAAAATATGTCAACGTTTTCTTTTGCTTGAATTTCAACTTTTCAGCAATTAAAGTTTTTGGCTTATAAGCAACAGAAATTATAATGAAACCAACAGAAAGTGTAATTTCTCATGGATAACAAAAATCCATGTAGTTGGGGTGAGTTTTCGATGGATACTTAAGAGCATTTTTTTATATTTGTTAATTTGACTAAACTACCAATCGATCAATCAATCCGTATTCGTCCACTGTTTCTCTGTTCTTAGCCATTCTCATCCAGCCACTGCTGACAATCTGTCTCAGATCGTCAGTCCAGCGAGCTGGTGGGCTTTCTAATCTGTATTAGCTAGTTCATCGTTGATGGTCTCCACTCGAGAACCTTTGTACCCCATCGACCATCGGGTCTTCGGCATATGTGACAATCCCACTTTAGCTTGCTAATCTTATAGGCTATGTCTGTCACCTTAGTTCTTTCGTGGATTGTCTCAATTCTGATGCGATCCATCAAATAGACTCCGAGCATAGCCCGTCCCAAGGCACGCTGAGCGACAGTGAATCGATGGATTAGTCCTGCCGTCAGTGTCCACCTTTCAGCTCCGTAGGTCATACTTACACTCATTACCTGAGTAAATTAGGTATTAAATGTATACTTACTGGTATCCCTTAATCCATTCGGCCTCGATGCCGCGCCTGCAGTGAAGGTGGTACTGCGTCTGCCAGCAGCGAGCGGTGTGCACGAACTCCATGAGCGTGCAGGGCCGGCTGGACTCGCTCTCGTTGCGTCTGCGCTGCTGGACTCCAGAGAAGACGAGGCCACACAGCGAGCTTAGGAGAAGCGTCCGCCACAGTGGCTCTGGAGAACAGGGTTACTGTTGTCAAAGTGCTGAGGACGGGACAAGGCGGTGGGAGCGCACCAATTTTTCTTTTTGTATTTAATTCACTTAAGTCGAAAAGAGAGCGATACATCTGCCAGTCTGTGTGGTCCTACCGTATCTCATACAGTAGGACAGCACAGGCTGACAGAGGACAGTGTAAACTTCTTTGACTTGGCCTTCACTGGCAAAGTTCCTCTGTCAGAGGACAGTGTAAACGTGTCTGACTTGGCCTTCACCGGCAAGGTTCCTCTGACAGTCTGCGCTGTCCTACTGTATTAGACACAGTTTCCAGTTGTGTCTCATACGGTAGGATAGCACAGACTGACAGAGGACAGTGTAAACGTGTCTGACTTGGCCCTTGGCCTTCACTGGCAAGGTTCCTCTGTCAATCTGCGCTGTCCTACTGGTCTTGGACTTATAGTGAGATGTTGGATTTGACGCTAAACTGCGCCTCATAGTTTTGTCTTGAGTTATTGAAATCTGAGTGTTCGATATGAAAATATTCCCGTAAATAAATTCATGATTTTTATTGCCAAAAACACACTTTATACATAAATATAAACATAAGCTTACATAAATAAAACGTTATTTTTAATACCTATTTTGTAAAAAATACAACATAAAGATGATGTTTTCTGGTATGTACAACCAGGAATATTCTTAGGCTATTTTCTTATCTTAAAGTTTTTGGCAAATAGTCTCATGCTCAGCAAAATGCCGCCCGGAGATGCGTGCAACACCGGTCGGCGGTCGGCGCTGATTTTCGGTATGAGCTATTAAGACAAAATATAGGTTGGCAAAAACTAAATCGTGTGATTTAGTTATTGTTATGTGTAATATTAAGTGTTATTTCTTTTTGTTCAAGTTTACTTATTTTATCTAACTCTATCGCATTAGGTACTACACCTGTAATGATAGATGTTAAGTGGTGATACAAATAAATAAAATAAAATAATTTTAACCACCCATATCTCAATTCTTTTACAATAAGTGATACAAAAAAACCGAGTCTCGTTATTTTCACAAACGATTCGAATCTTAAAATTTGGCTGCTGATTAAAAACAGGTAGAGTTGATTAATCACTTATTGACGATTAATTAATAATTAACCCCCACCCGATACATAATTTATATAGTCAATAATATATATCTTTTAAAATCGATGTACCTAATGCATAGACGGACTAAGTCGTATATGTAAATGATTTGCCTTTCATAGTTCAAAACATGTCAGAGATAACTTATTCTAATAAATTCTTAAATTCAGTAAAATTTTTAAATAAAAAATAAAAACCAACTTCGAAAGACTACAGTACTAAAAAGTAAAAAATAATTTAAATAATTAGAAGTATGTATACATGTAGGTTACATATTGTAGAAGTATAGTTTGGAGTCGGTGCCTAAAATATATGTGCTGTGGTCATGAAACTGGGCACTGGCATGGCCATCGCTTGATTTACTGCTGTCCATTGAAGAGTTCCGTTCTCCATCTCTGAAAGTCTTCATCAGATCTTCACCAAATTAAAATGGGACCAATGGGACGTTATATCTATTCGAAGAAAGCAAGAATTGTCGAAATCGGTTAAAATTTGACGGAGTTATGCGAAAACATAGCCAAAAAATATATATGCGCGGTGATTTGATAACCTCCTCCTTTTTTGAAGTCGGTTAAAAAGTATAAAGATCACTCTACCAAATGTCACAATGGTTGACAATAACCTTATATTGGGAATGACAAACTAGATCTTGTAGAAGAAACTGTATTTCTAGGTATCACAATTGATGCAATAATTGATTTAATTTAATTTATTTTCTTTCTGTTGTGATGTGTGTTGTTGGTATGACAATTGTAAATAAAAATTTAAAAAAATTTTTTTAATTGTAAAATTATTGTAGTGCCAATTTAGATTCGCCAAAATATTTCTGGAACGTAACTCTGACGTTTTTGCCGAGGATAGTAAACTTGCAGTTAATGCTTTCAAAAAGAAGCCTGTCACCTCAGCCTACAGAGACCACGCCACTTGCAAAAGTACCGAAACGTCGGAAAATTGGAAAATGGAAAAGTAAACGAGTAAATATCCGTTTAAATTCAGTTTTATTATAATAAATGTCTTTCTTCTTCTTCTTCAATGCTTTAATGCAATCCTCATATAGAAAAATTGGCAAATAGTTTTAGTTCTGCAGGATATACAATTAAAAGAATCCGGAAATTAACTGACGTCGCAACTGCTACACTTGTTTGTTTTACTTACTTCCATAGTACTTATTATGTCCTATGGCATACTACCGTAGGGTCGGGTAGCAGACATTAACACCATCTTCGTCTTGCAGAAGACAGCAATCAGATTCATTTATTAACTAGGCAGTAGGGATTCGTTGGTAGCCCAGTGGGTAGAACAGAGGACTTGGAAGCGGGAGACCCAGGTTCGATTCCCAATGCGGGCATGTACCTATAACTTTGTTTATTTTCAAAGTTACGTATATCTGCGAATTTTTAGTAGCAATACCACAACCTGTTGCCGTTATTAATATCGAGCAAAAAACGGCAAAAAATTACTTTGTTGCATGGGAGCCCCCTTAAATATTCTATTTTTAGTAGTTTTTGTTATAGCGGCTACAGAAATACATAATCTGTGAAAATTTCAACTGCCTAGCTACCACGGTCAGACAGACAGACAGACAGACAGACAGACAGACAGACAGACAGACAGACAGACAGACAGACAGACAGACAGACGGACAGACAGACAGACGGACAGTGAAGTCTTAGTAATAGGGTCCCGTTTTGACCCCCCCCCCTGGGTACGGAACCCTAAAAACTGAGAAATACAAAAAACATTTTTATGTTACTTTCTAGTATGTTGTTTCTATTGCCCTATTTATAACTTTGCTAAGTGCTCAGTTTTAAAACTCATCATATAACGTAGATTCAATAATAGTAAATGACTCTCTTCATAATACAATTCATCAACGAATCAGCCCGTACTCGTCCACTGCTGCCCTGCTTAATTCTTAATTCATATTCGATAGAAATTCAATATTCTGTAATTTTTAGGATTAATCAAAAAAGCGAGTCTTTTTGCTCGCCGGTCGTAAGATTGAAAGATTTTGTTTTACTATGTTCAGTTGAATAAAATCAAATCAGCGTGTTTTTATTCAACATAATGCAGAAACTGCGACTTAATGAACGTTGAGATTTAAAATATGTGTCCATTTCAAAATTTGAAGAAAAAATGGACAAATAGCTGCAAACTCAGTCTTATCAAATTTGGTGCTTAATTAACAGAGTTTACATAACTATTCTAAAACCTAGAACTCATACATCAAACTGGCTTTAATTCTAGACATCTTTGTCATTTTAATAATACAGATGGATACAATGCCCCAAAAAGGATGTATTAACCTTTTCCAGCCTAAATGCTGGGAACGAAAGTTTCTAGTATCTACATTGTGTTGGCTATCTACAGTTTTTAAGTTACTGATGTTTTTCCTGGCTTCATAATATTTTCATAAAAGCGCGGTCGCCGAGCAGAAAGAATTTCGTACATTGACCGTTTTGCCTACGAGCAGTTGTCACCAACATTTTTTGTGAAGTGCAAGTTTATATTGATACTAGTTCGGACAGGTCTGTACAATCAATGTACAATTTTAATCGTATGTTAATTTAGTTTCTCGTACGTATCATAGAGGCGCTGCGGATTATATTCTCGCGTATTTTTCGATACGATTTCAGATTTCAAAAATTCGTTGATGACTAATTAGTTGAATAATGCAGTGTATAACTCGATTTTTGTATCTGTTATAAATGACTCCCTGGAAAAATAGTCGCAGTGAACTGTTATAAAATAGAGTTAGATATACTTAATTACTTATTTACAATTTGGAATCAATAAAATGTAGGTACTTAATTCAAAAATATATGATTTATTAATCAGAATCATATTCCGCGGTATCAGTGTTACTGCTTTCTGACGATGTTTCGCCTGTCACATTGATTAAAAAAGAATCGATAGTTTTGTCTATATCGTTGTCAAGTCCACCTAATTTCAATTCTTCTTCTTTAACGTGACGAATGCAATTTTGCCACTTTTCTGCTGAAACGTTGTTCAAAGCCTCCCGGAGCAGGTTTTTCACGTCCGCCATCTTGAATGTAGTGTTTTTCCTCGCCACATACCCCTTTATGTCTGCCCACACCAATTCAATCGGATTCAACTCACAGTGGTATGGAGGTAATCTCAATACCTCCACATTAACTCCTTTCGCCATTTCGTCGATGACGTACGATTCGTACTGGGATTTTACATCTTTCACCTTTTCCAAAAGCTGAACTTTTGTTTCATTGGGCTCAAAAAATATTTGCTTTGATGAAAGCCATTCCTGGATGTCCTGTTTTTTCCAACTCGTAACTGGAATTTTCTCCAGGCGTCTTGAGTGGTAGCTCGCATTATCCATGACAACCACTGCGTTTGGCTCAAGTCTCGGTAGCATAGCTTGAAACCAATTTTCAAACTTGACTGCATTCATCGATTCGTGATAATCACCCGTACCTTTGCATTCAAACACCAATTCTGATTCCGACACGAATCCTTTTTCACCTCCTATATGCAGTACAATTATATGGTTGCCTTTGGAAGTAGGATTCTTTGCACCCGTCGACAAACCCTCCAAAAATGCTTGTTTGCGTGACTTTACTGTAGTGTCTTCCCACACTTTGCCTACAGTGTGCCCTGAAAAGAAAATTCATAACTTTATTATAAGACTCTTGGACCTTATGCGTTGCGCGTAAAAGTGAAAAACACGCTCAGGCAATTACAATCGCGTCTGCTGATAAACCCATCTACGTTTTTATACCCACACATACACAAAAAGTATTTACTTGATCCCGTTATTGTACTGACTGATACATTACGTTTTATGTTATTAGATATTGTGGGTTTTATTATTGATGGAGGATGGTTTATAATAATTAAATAAATAAAAATTCTTTCCCATAATAGAAAAATTATTTCTTTTTAAATTATAGTTTAATGCGAGTGAAGTCGCGCGCCAAAAGTAATATCACGTTTATGTAATAAAACGAAAAGGTTACCTGCATTCACCCAAGTTTCATCTAAGTAATATATTGGTCGTTCTTGCTCTCGGTAAGCTTTAATCTTTTTCAAATATTTGATACGCCACAATGCTATGTCATCTCTGTCGATTAATGCGTTATTTCTCCTTCGTTTGACATACTTAAACTGCAAATGTTTCAGTAGTTTTTTTAGCGATGTCAACCCCATGTTTGGTAAAGATTCGTCTTCATTTATGACATGTAGCACCTTCTTTACAGTAGGTAACTCTCCTTTTAAATAAAAGCTGTGCACTATCCTTCTAATACACGATTTATCAAAGTCATCGATCTTATCAATTAATGAGAGACGTTGCTTTGGTGATGCAGCTGGCTTGACGGTGTCTGTTTTGTGGTATTCTGTTAAAATACGATAAACGGTCGATTTCGATATGCCCAAGATATCGGCTGTTTTGTCCTTCATTTCTTGTTTTGAGGAATATTTATCAGCATGCCAGGATTCTTTAACGTACTTAAACACGTTAATAATCATCAATTTCTCAGATTCACTTAAGTGTGACATTTTTCTTTTCTTCCGCGGAGAAACAAACGCCTTAAATGGGCGAGAGGTAGACGGCACTGGTTCCATTTTAAAACAGTCAAGAAAACTTAACGACGAGTAGCGTAACCAGATAACAAAACAACAATTAAAACAAGATAACAAAACAACAATTTAAACAAAACACAAACAACTTCAGAAACGATTTCACTGTGTCCGAAAACTGAGCGATCACTAGCGCATCCCAACATGGAATGTCGTTATTCCCTATTTCAAATAATGGGATTGACTCAAGGTCAACCGAACACAAGCGTACAAGAACAGACCTTACCGTCGCAGGTAAAAGGTTTGCAATCCCTTAAGACGTCGGCCAATGCATCTGTGCGAGCGTGACGCAATATATTTACGCGGGAGCAACAGAGATAGCTAGTAACAGGTTAATGTACGAAATTCTTCCTGCTCGGCGACCGCGCTTTAGAAGATACCACTGACTAGCAAATGTAAAGATGTTAGTTTCTTTAAAGAAATCTCTTAAGGAATCCCTTAAAACTTATGCCTTTGCATCCACGTAATGAGTAGTGGGGATTGTGCATTTCCAGACCACCCCTCCTCCGTCCCTCGCAAGGGTCCCCCTCATATTTATAGGTACAAGATTTGCTGGAAGAAAATGCTTTTTGCATTAAGCGCGCCCTTGTACATTTACAATTTAATCCGTGCAATAAAGAATTAAATTAATAATAATGTTTGAGTCTTCCTTTTTTGTGTACACTAAAGTGTTCTCATTATTTACACTTTTTGAGACTCTCCTAAATTACCTATATAAACAATTAAAAATTCATGTAAATATTTCTTTTTATTTTTTTTTTGTAATATGTTATACCTTATATCCGTTGATAAGACCCCGTATCCCACTTGAAACCATCTCACTTATTACTATCCTGTTTCTTATGTTCTTCAATATAACAATATTCTATCATATTGTACCCTAGATCATAATGTTAAGTTAAATATTTCAAGAACCTTCAATGTTACAGAATGAGCTAATGCCTCGTATCATCGCAAAGTATTGCCTACATACACAAATCATTATATTTTCACGATCCACTATTAGCTTTCAGTTGTAAAGATAACCGATGAAAATTATGTGCCTCGGCGAACTACAGATACAGAAGAATAGGTCTCTGCAAAATAGGTTGGTTACATTGACCTTAAGTGATTTTACAGCTTTGGAACTAGACTATCTTCTTCTTCTTAGCGTGTCGATGGCAAAACGATTTTCATTAAAGTCTTTATCAAACAGTTGCGGCCCAGAACTTTACGACGCTGACTGCGTTATCACTTGCAATCATTAGGTCCTCCTGAGTGCAGATGTTAGGGCACACAGGGCACGGTGAAAGATTGTCCATCGTTTGGGAAGTACCGCACAAACCGTTCAAATTATCGCTGCCGTGGTCCGCGAACCCCCACCTGGACATGCTATTATTACTTCGGCCGATACGGGGCCACAGCTGTTTCAGGGATTTCCATATTGCCCAGGGCAATCTATGTTCAGGCGGGAGACTCTCCGACAGCGGCGCGAACGGGGTAGGCAAAGTAACCGCCTGGGCCCAGAGGTTGCACATAGCTTGCGCCGCCTCGTGGTGAATGGTTTGATGCATTCTAGAAAGCTGCTTCGGCTTGGTAGCCTTTATCGTACTGGGTCGTAGCCGTGCATGGGGTGTCGTGCATCAGTGTCCATTTTGGATTATTGCATGGAGCTCGCCACAGCCCTGCGGATGTGCGGGGGGGCAATGCTGGCCAGTGGATACAGCCATGATACCGGGGTGAGTTTGAGGCATCAGTAATAAGCCGGCATGTTTCATTTAAGGCTGTATCCACTATCTTTGCATGGGCAAATCGGCTCCATACTGGGTACGCGTATTCTCCAGTGGAGAACGCGAGCGCTAGCCCGCTAGTCCGCATGACCCAGAGGGAAGCTTGCCATCTGGTGGTGGTGAGGCGGTGAAGCAGGTTATTGTGGTTTGTGGGAGTGCACCTTCTTTTTAATATTGTCACAGTTCTTCCTAAAGGTGAGTGACCTGTCCAGCGGAACACCCAGATATTTTGGGTAATCGTTATGAGCTATAGAAACTCCTTGCCACTTGATGTTAAGTCTGCGCCCCGCCTCTTTGCTGCGCAGATAGAAAACGCATGATTCCATTTTCGAAGTGTTCGGCTTGAGCGAATTCTCCTCGTAGTTACGGCCCAAGGCGCCAAGAGCTGAATTAAGATAAGCCTCAACTTTATCAAAGCTAGTAGCCTGGGAAGTTAACGCGAGATCATCTGCGTATAAGAAGCGGGACGTGTTTGGACTAGATGGTTGGTCGTTGGTATATATGTTAAATAAGAGCGGGGCTAGGACACTGCTTGCGTTCGCCAATGACTTTAGTCTGGGAGAAGGTGCACCTGGAAACGGCGTTGTGAAGAAGTTTACGGAGTACAGCGGCAAACGCGTGGTCGGCTGTCACAGTTTCCACTTTCCATAACAGCTGGATAAGTTTCACTGTGTCATAGGCCGCTGAAAGGTCGACTAGTAAAGTGCCAGTCACCTTCTCTAGCCCAAAACCATCTTCTATGTCCTGCGTGAGTTTTATAGTTTGGTTGCACCATGACTTTACTGGTTGGAACCCAGCTTGTTCTGGGATTAGCATTGGATCTATGAGGTCTGTCAGACGTGTCAACAGCAATCTTTCGATCAACTTATATGTGTGGCATAAAAGTGATATTGGCCGTAAGTGTTTGGTATTGCTTTGGTATTGCTATGACCTTTGACTTTCTTCACAGACTGGGTACTGAAGCGGATTCCATTCTATTATTGAAGAGTCGGAGCAACCACAACACAGCAGCTGGACCAAAGTGTTTAATTTGTTCTACAGTGATGTTGTAAACACCCGAGGCCTTACCGAATTTTAGGTGACTCATCGACATGACAATATTAGTCAGAGAGCTTACATATCTGGTCACATGACCCAGCAGTGCTGTTCAGTTGAGGAACCTTGGCAAGACGGCCAGATGGGCTTCTTGGACGCACGTAACGTCGCAGTGTGTTGAGCGGTGAAGGTCAGATAAACTTTGTGACTTATTCTGCGAGAAACCTTCGATATTAACAGAGACTAAACAAAGCGCCGGCCTCAATGCTGGACTTAAGTTTGCCATCGTAGTTAAAGAATTTGCCAATCAGCGTTAGCGCCTGCTTCCATGCTTTTGTGTGACTATAAAGATGCCGTAGGTAATAGGGGCTAACAAATATTTAACATTGACTTACTCTATTATTTTATAAAAAAAAATAATTAGGCATTTTGTCTTTTTTCATCATTTTGCTATATTGCACATTCATAAACACGAAGAAATTCGAAGTGCATTATTTTCATCGTTCATCAGTCCTGCCTATTTCGTGACAGCACCATTTACTACCCATCATTTGAACGACCTTTGTCGTACCAGCGTAATTGTTTAGCTTTGTAGCACTAACTGATATGTAGATATTAAAAGACAAAGACTTGTTGTGAATACCAAACATCCTGACGACTTCACTTTTCCTAGCATGGACATTACTTCACCAAAATAACATGTTGTTTGTTAGGTCAATGATTGAATAGGTTACCTATTGATCTACAATAAGCTGGCAAACGGATGCAAAGTTGAATAAGTATAATGTATTCCAGTTAGAGATCTAAGTTCATATTAAATTTATTGATTGAGTAAGCCCATTTGAAAATTAATTGAATGAACAATGTAAGCAATGCACTTAAATATTAATTAATCCTAATTAGTTAATTAAGTTGATGTAATGGATTCCATTGTGAAGAATTTTTTGATTTAATTCCTCCCATTACAGAATGACTATATAAGCATTCTGCGCGATAAAGAAAGCATTTGTCTGCCTACCGACTACCACAGAGAAAGTTTCCTCCTTACCAAAGGAACATGAGATATAGTACTAAAATTGAGTTAAAGAAAATAGAATAAGAAGATAGATTACAAGAAGGGCGAAAAACGTTGGAACACTTTTGAAAAAATGGTTAACAGAGGTACTGAAGTTATTAGTGCATTCTTCTTCTCTACGCCTTCAAGAGATACCAGTGACAGATGCAAAATGCTCAACCCTCAGGCCTTGATCACGGAAAATACGGACATTACAGAAGTGACAAGCGCCTTCTTTGACCCAAAAGAAAACAAACATAAGAACCGTGGTCTAAAAATTAAGAGTGCCTTGGAACTGTTCACCGAAAGCAGAAAGAAGCCAAGACTTTCTGCAGAAGTAAAAAGTGCGAACAAAGTAGGCGCAGTAGAGAGGAATAGGTAAGTAAAGTATTTTTTTGAGTTCCGTACCCGAAGGGCCAAACGGGGCCCTTTTACTCTGCCTCCGCAGTCTGTCTGTCCATGTGTCTGTCTGTCCGTCCGTCGGACCTTTAAAGTCGTCGAATCTTTTTGCACGCGATTATAGGATGGGTACATATTCTCTTTAGGCCTTCTCGGAAATCTCAGATTGCCGACTCTCTCAATGTATATTACACACTGCCACTTTGATAGTTGAAGTGACAACAATAGACCAAGTGCCATCTGGGGTGTAAATATAGTGTCTTGTTTTGGTGGTTTTTATAAGATCTTGAAATTTCAACAACTTCTGGGTGATTCAGCAAATGTATCACTGAAGCTACGTTTTCTTGACCATTATCCTTAATTTTCGATACAGGTGCATGTAAAAGTTCACTCGATTCACAATTCACATCAGAACTGTTCCTCTTTTTCTGTTTAGTACTTAAATCTTCAAAAGGTAGGTACTCCTGAGTTATATATCCTTTTAATATTTGTTCCAACTGTTGCTGGTGTTGATGGCTTCGAAATAACGACATCGACAGCAGAAGCCTGTTCTATCGATGATGACATCAGAGCTAATGGAACATTTTCTTTGATAAAACTTGGCCAGTCCACATCAGTTTTAAGCCAACTGCCATAATTGCTTCTGAAAAGTTCCACTTTTCGGGAGGCTGATTTCCAACGTTTTTGCACTGTTTTTGTAAATCTTCGACAAAATTCTCTTAAAGTTATTTGATCTTCTTTAGGTAAAATGTAACTTAGCTGACATAATATCATCATCATCAGCCATTTGACGCCCACTGCAGGACATAGGCCTCCCTCATGGTTTTCTAATCAAGAAGGGGTTTGCCATAATTGCCACGCTTGGCAGGCGGGTTGGCGATCGCAGTATGTGGTTGGAATCTTAGGAAGACGCTGCTGCACATCTCCTAGTAATTTATTTCCTTAGTCGCCTCCTACGACATCCACGGAACGAAATGGAGTGACGCTATTCTTAATCCGGCGCCACACGGAACGATAATATAAGCTCAAATAAATAGGTGTATTCACAAAATGTTGTTGAAATTTGCAAAATAACAAACATGTTCAAATTAGTGGTGATACTTTTCATGTCTGAATATTAACAGCGTTGTCTTTCGGTTCGATGCGTAAAAACCATATGTAGGCAAAAAACGACGCATAAAGAATTAATTTAATTGTCTATGAAAGCTCAAATTCAGCCCACTGTGCGGCGTCGGTGGATAACGTAATACTATGTTTCCTTTCTTCTTTTCATTAAATGAAAATTATACTGAGAGATTATTGGTGGAAACTGAGTAATTATTGTGGATGCTGCTTTGACTACCTGTTGAGGTTCAGAATAAATGGTAAGTAATATGAGCGATATCACAGAATACATAGTAGGTATCTAAAAACCAGCTGAAACAAATTTATCACCGCTTCCGCATTGTTTCTGTATGATTTAAGCTTTCGATCTTTGCTTTATACACTCGAGAGCAATGAATAAGAGCCACTGACGACATCTTTGAAATCTCAGCAAAAAACCGTCTTCAAAACACAACAAAAGTCAGAAATAATTTAAAAGAATACCTTTAAATTAGAAGTATGGATACATGTAGGTATTTTCGGTGCCCAAAATATATGTCCTGGTCCTGAAACTGGGCACCGACTACAAATTATGCTTATACAATACCTACATGTATACATACTTCTCCGTGTCTATCCGTTTGGCGCCGGATTAAGAATAGCGTCACTCCATTTTCTTCCGTGGATGTCATAGAAGGCGACTAAGGAAATTAATTACCAGGAGACGGGCAGCAGCGTCTTCCTGAGATTCCAACCGCATACTGCGATCGCCAACCCGCTTGCCAAGCGTGGCGATTATGGCAAAACCCCTCATGGTTAGGAAAACCGTGAGGGAGGCCTATGTCCAGCAGTGGGCGTCAAATTGCTGATGATGACGATACATACTTCTAATTTAAAGGTATTTTTTTTTATTATTTCTGACTTTTTAGTGCTGTAGTGCTTTGAGGTCTGTTTTTATATTTTATTTAAAAAAAAATTAAATTTTTAGTGGGGGAGTGGGAGAAAAATAAACAAGTCCCTTATGACCATAATTTACCCTACTTAATTCGTTGCTTTAAAATTTGAAGTTCTCAATTTCCATCTCTGAAATTCTTTCACAGGATATCACCAAGTTATCTTGGGACTAGTTTTACGCAATTTTATGAAACATACGGATATTACTAAAGGATGGGCATCATTAGGCTTGATTTACTGCTGTCCATTGAAGAGTTCCGTTCTCCATCTCTGAAAGTCTTCATTAGATTTTCACCAAATTAAAATGGGACCAATACGACGTTATATCTACAAAAAAAATCATTGTCGAAATTGGCTACGATTTGACGGAGTTATGCGAGAACAAACCAAAAAAAATAACAAACCTGTCGAATTGATAACCCCTCCTTTTTTGAAGTCGGTTAAAAATAATGCTGACCTATGACTAAGGACTGTTGACCGACTAAGGTTTTTTTATCTCATTTTGCTAGCATCTTTCCTTGCTGAGAATGAACAAGTTTGTTAGTGACCCTTTTTCATTGCTCTCGAGTGTACTTCGTATTGACCTGACTGATATGCAGTGGCTATTATACAGTTCACACAGACGTATCTTGGATGAGTCTGTAACACTTACCGATCATTATTGCTGTTTATCCTACAAATTGGCTTCCCGATCCCAATATTTTGTCTAAATATTAATATTCTCCTATCACAGTCACACTTTTCAACCAAATTTTGATTCTAATCAATATAATAACATCTAAAATTGTAGATATACATTTTATAGAGTTCGCCTCAAATTCCAGTGTTACTGCGTTTATAAGAGCGGAAAAATCAATGTAAAAAAATTTAAAAATGTAAAAAAAAAATTAAATCATGCACCCCACATTAAAAATACTAAGCAGCCCCTCCAGTTACGAACCCAGTAAATCTAAAGACGACACTGTGTCCTAAGTCATTTTCCCCTTTCACTATCGACTTCGCATATAGGAAAAAAAAAAAGACTAGTCAAAGTTGCCAAAGTTCTTCCCGCGAAAACTTAAAGATTTTCCCGTCATCGGGAAAGCGTGCGGCCCGCGCCGCGGTACTGCGAGCACTGCCTTCCAAATACAGCCTGTTATGAAACTGAAAATAAGTAACGTAAACATTGGAAAATCTGATTTTCTTTACAAATACGGATCGCCTAAGATGGTCACATAGAGTAAAACGGAAGGCCGATAAACGGGATTCGAATAAAAAGAACTCTATCTAGATGTATGGCAGCAGGTGTCCACTATCCAATTTCCGCCTCGCACCCTTTGGTTTCGGCAAAACTGGCGTGCGTGCATGTTTTCTTAGGTTCGTGGCAAGTGTCAAACACAGATCTACCTATCCGTCCGAGATACAGATGTGAGTTTATGATATATTATACAAGTTTATTCTGTACTATATCAATAAACGGAACTATTAAAATGAATACCTAAATAAAAAACTGAAATAAAAAAATAACCAACAACTCGATTGCTGAGCATTAACTACTAAGCAGACGGGACCCAAATTCAGCAATGTAACTCCTTAGCTTGGTCCCACCTGCTTAGTAGTTAATGCTCAGCAGTCGGGTTGTTGGTTATTTTTTATTTCAGTTTTTTATTTTTGTCTTTTTAGTGATTTTTTAATGCTGATTTATATATAGCCTATGACACCCGCGTACTGATGTTTTACATACATCACACGGGATTGGCCGAGGATCTAAAATCCGAGTATAATAAATTAAATATAACAGCGCCATCTAGTTACTGATGGTTGAGCTATAACGCTAAGGATTAGAATAAAATTAAATGTAGCAGCGCCATCTAGTGAGTCAATGTGGTACTTTAACGTAGCTTAATAGCAAATTTTATTTTTTGTGACTTTTCTGTTCTATTATTACCGATTTTATATAGCCTATGACACTCCGACAGGGATGACGTATCGATTGAGACATCATTTGTCAAAATATGACCATTGTTTAAGGAGTTATGAGGGAACATCGAATCGGACATACTTACATACATACATACGACCTAAACACATTACCCTCCGTTTGGGTTCCGCCGCAGTCGGGTAATAAACAATGATCGGCTACAAAACTCAACAAAAAAGTCATTCGATCGGCCAACTTCTATTTTGGTCAGCAGAATATTTATATACAACCTAGCTGACTGGGCAAACGTTGTTTTGTCATATTAATTAGCCTATGACCTATTCTCAGACCTGCCAAATATAAACAAAAAAATATATATAAATCGGTGAAACCGTTCCGAAGAGGTTCGATAAAAAACACTGTGACACGAGATTTTTATACGAGTATTTTATACTACTCGTAATTAGAGTAGATGACCTCGTATCACCTACATCTATCTTTTTAGAGTTCCGTACCCAAAGGGGTAGTGGACTCTATTACTAAGACTCCACTGTCCGTCTGTCTGTCTGTCTGGCTGTCTGTCACCAGGTTGTATCTCATGAACCGTGGTAGCTAGACACCTGGTGGCCTGGCCTTCGTGGTGGTATCGCTATTGTCTATAATGTTTTTAAAATACTTTATTCTGTGGGGAAGTAGGAGAGCGTTGTATTCATTACATAGATTACAGAAAATCAATGTGTCGTTTCGTCGACACTGGGAGTTTTCTGAATATATTGATATAAATCAAATAATAGCGATTTTTTACCGAGAATCTCATTAGTCACCCATGTGTTTTCCCTGTTACATACAGGTTTCTTTTTGAGTGGGAAACATATAATGGATTTATTACCTATAATAGTAGTGTAATATAATGAGGAGAATGGAGGGTGGTCGACGGGCAGAGCCCCGGATTATTATATTAAAACCACAAGTAATTTCTTCAAAAGGTCCTTGGTCTTGGTCCGCTGGCGTGGTCGTCTCAGAAGATCCCTTTTGATTTGGTTGGCAGGGTCGCCATGTAATATAATGAGGAGAATGGAGGGTGGTCGACGGGCAGAGCCCCGGATTATTATATTAAAACCACAAGTTAGCTGTCCGCGGTGCACGTAATAAAGAGGTCTTTATTTGGATAACACATTATTTTTATACATTCATTCGTGGGTAGCCAAGTCAGCATCATACGTACTTATGTTGTAGTAAAATGAGTAATGTTACAGTAAAGTAATACAATTAGTTATTTGCTTCAGTTACCATACTACAGTAGTAATTGATTGCGCCAAGTCGTTCACGCACATTGTTTTAGTGCATTGGTGCCAAAGAGCGGTTGTCTCTTGCATTCGCTCGTTGAGCGCGCGTGCTTATTGGTGCTGGCGCTAGTGGTGTTGTCGTCGAAGTGCGGCCGGTTGATACCTCGGGGATTTTCGCCGTAGCTCTGACTGCTTTTTCGGCAACCTTCGTTGACGGTTGGGCAACAATGTCCGCTTGTTGTTTTGACACCAAATCACTTTGAAGCTGATCTATTTTAACTTCCAGGCTTTTCACTTACTTATTAAGTCCGATATTTTTCTTTCACTGGCTTCTAAACACTTTTTCACAACTTTTTCTATAGTTTCAGAGCTTAAATTGGCCATAATAACGTTTAAAAATAATTTATAAATGGGAGCTTCTAATAACCGACCTCCACCTTCGGGAGGAACCGTGACACTTTTCGATGCCATTATTTTTTTATTAATTATTTGTATTAGCTTAGTAAGTATGAGTCATAACTATGTAGGTTCCCTTGCCTATTTTCGTGCTTTTTAAAAATTAAAATACGTTGACGTTTGACAATGACAAACAAAATATCAGTCAGTGTCAACTACTTACCAATATTTTCTTTTCTAATCATATAGCCAATAACCAAAAATTGAATTGAATTGCTCTTTTCATTTACTCACTGTATCTAAGAACATGACACTTTTGACGGTTGTCGAACCAACGAATGTATTTATTTTTGAAGGCAATGGAACTACCGCATTAGAGCCAACGATGACGTAATTGAGGGACAAATGAAGGTTATTGATTTTTTGCAATAAATATTAATAATTCGTCTTTATTTCACTTATTCAAACCCCTACAAGTAATCACTATCCCTATTCCTCGAAATGGTTTCCACTTTACGATCATCGGTGCGTCCCTGAACAATGCCCAGTCAATTTAATAAATTCCCTGGCTAGCTTACAATACAGATCTTTGAATAAAATAGCCACAAGCAAAGCTCACGTGCGTCTATAAGACAGATCTTTTATTTTCGAAACGTTCACGACTCTAAATCAAAATGTCATCGATAAATTGCCTTGAATGCTTATCGTGAGTGAGCTTTGCGCATGTTATGTTGCAGCCCCGAAAGCCTTAAAATGTGACTGGTCCCACTTTTCTTCATTGTAGTCCCAACATTTGGTAAAAAGTATGTGGCAACATTTAGTTGCAGGTTCTATCTACACCATCTTTGGAATTACTGCCACATACTTTTATTATTACCATAATAATAATTTACTCTTCCGGATAGGTTGCCAGAATTTTTTACTTGTAAAAGGGTCACACGTCTTCAAAAATATTGAAAAATACTGCCCCAGGTGATTTAGTTGAGGTAGAAAATGTTCCCGTACCGGGCTAGTGGGTCGCGGAACAATTCCGATCGTGAAATTCTGGGGGAAATGGGTTTTTCAGTTGGTCTGGCGGTCGATCGGTCGGTCATTTGGTCGGTCGATCGGTCGATCATTTGGTCGGTCAGTCGGTCGTTTGGTCAGTAGGTCGGTCGGTCGTTTGATCAGTCGGTCGGTCGGTCTATCAATCAATGCCCTTATTGATTAATATTTTTATGCTAGTGTGTACGACGACAGTCTTATCTTTTAATTAATGCTTATCAGTAGAGACTTTTAACAGTATGAGTCATAGACGTTATTATTAGTAACTGTTCGGCTTCTAAAAAACGGCCAAGTGCAAGTTTGACTTGCGCACCCAAGGTTCCGTACATAATATTAATTAGCAAAAATGTGGTTTTTTTCCATTCAGGTCTGGACCTTTAGCGGGCGTCCAAGTCACAATCGGCCAGTTTTTTATATACTATAAGGAATGCACTATAATCACACAAACTCACACTTGTATTGTCCGTTTTAACGATAGAGCAAAAACATACACACTAAACAGAAACTATAGCTCGCTAATTTTATCACTAGGTCGCGCTGACAGTATTATTTATTGCGATATGCTTGAATCCATGATACCGTGAAGGAGGCACATGGGACCACCTTATTTATAGTTATTTGTCAGACCAAATTTATAGATACTTTTTCGTTCAGTAGATTCGGAGAATAGGCTTTGTGACAGACGTGTAGATACACAAGCGAGTCATCCAGGATTCCGTTTTGTCATCGGGTGCGCGAAACCCTAAAATCGCACAGGGGTATCGGGGGCTGACGAGGCGCGGAGGCGCTTGTCATCGAACTGAGTCAGTTCCATCGCGTCAGTTCAACTTACCTGAGTACCCGACCGATTCGATTCGACACTAACTAGTGAGTGAGGTTGTAGTAGCAACGGGGTCTTGACTTGTGGCGCACGCGCACATTGTGTCTAACACATTAGATAAAGATCGAAAACGAAGTTCCTTCAGTTACCTTAATAATTATTGTGAAGTGAATTTGTAGGATAATAATAAAAATCGGTGATATTGAGTGTGGTTAGGTACTGAAAACAATTGTCCATGCTGTGCGCTGAGATTTCAATTTCAAGACGAATTCGGACAATTTATTCAATCGCAGTTGAAGGTGGGTTACTAAAAAGACAGTTGGTCTATGATGTGCGTTGAAATTTCTTTCAGTTAGTATTCAGACAATTTATTTATTCACAGCTGAAGGTGGGTGTGCATCAAAGTTTACAGTGGCACTTATAGAAAATGTGTGCTCATAGCCCTTGAAAGTAGGCAGGTGCCAATCACATACCACATGGAAATTATTGTATTATTGCTACTTATATAATCATTAATTATTTGATAATACTGGAGCCCTCCTCATTTTTTCTTTAAGAATCTTAAATTATTATTCAGAATCCCTCAGACTACCCAGCAATTTGGCTGGCGGAATTCTCCAATCAAAATTCTATAAAATGCATATTTAGGTTGTAAACAAAATACATAATATGTGGAAACCCGATTTTTTTTCGTTTAAAATTGACACGGACAGTTTGCATGGAAATTTATTAAGCATTTAATTAAGCATTTGCATGGAAATTAATTAGGCTGGGGTGAGTAAAGGTCGGGGATTCTAACTTTTGCTTGTTTGAACTTGAAGTGGTTCAATTTATCGTTAATTCAGTATTCCAGGCATGGAAGTTTGTATTGCCTAAGTTTTAGGTTTTATTAAGGTTATAAAGTTCATTATTAACGTTACCATAAATGTTTGTAGGTACCGTTGCTAGTACTCGTACATTTTTTTACTAGAGATCTAAACCTACTTTGTAGATTTACGTATTTAAGACCTTGTGACGGACCAAGCTCCGTACAAGTGCTCACGATCGTTAATATCATGTTGAATTGTGTTCTGCACGAAAAGATTAAGGATAGAAGCTAATAGAAACCGAGAAATGATAATCGTATTCTTATATAGGGATTGTAAAACATTTAAAGAGCGTATTATAGAATCGGATAAAGCCCCAAAACGTATTTGGTTCCCCAACATAAAATAAAGCTAGGTATATTTTGTTTGTATCATTTGTAAACATTTAAGCAGTTCTTGTGAAATATTGCGTTGTCTTTTCTAGATTAAATTTTTACGATAATTGAGATTAATTACAACGGCATCTATTTTGCGAGATGGCACAACTAATAAATTATGGATTGAAGAAAGTTTTTCACCTAAAACCTGTTACAATACATGACAGTTCATCGCTTTGTTCATAGGTGACGCTACCGGTCTAAACGCGTGGGTCTGAATTTATTCTCTAAAACAAAAACAAAAAAAAAGTGCATCCGAAAAGCTTTTGTTTTGTAGAATTTGTAAGCATTTAAACAGTTCTTGTGAAATATTGCGTTGTCTTTTGTAGATTAAATTATGCAACTTGTTTTAGGGATGGTTTACGATAATTGAGATTAATTACAGTGACATCTCTCTTGCGAAATAGCACAACTAATAAATTTCGGATTGAAGAAAGCTGTTACTAAACCTATTACAATACATGGCAGTTCATCACTTTGTTCATAGATGACACTTTCTTAATTCATTCTCTAAAACAAAACAAAAAAAATTGCATCCGAAAAGCTCGGTCATCCAGGTACTAAATAAATAGGAAACTTAAATCATATAAAACTTTAACAAAACAACATAGACTCACGCCTGTGTCCCGGAGGGGTGGACGGAGGTCGGGGACTGCCACTTGTTGCGATCTTGACGGATCGCTGTCGTTTCCTCAAAATTCACCCGCGTGTGTGGGCCGCGTCGGCTTCCTTTGTTTCTTTTGTAATAAGCCGCGGCGTGTTAAGGTAGTAAATTTAAAGAACGTAATTTATGAGTTAGACGAACAAAAATAAATTACTTATGTTAAAGTCCTTAAACTAATAGCAATAAGGAATAAAATTCTTCAGTTGGCGGTGTTTCGTTATTGATTTAGCGAGAGGGCAAATTTCTTTTGTAAAAAGCCGCGGCATGCTAAGGCGGTGAATATCAAAGAAACACTATGACAAAGAACGTAATTTATGAGTTAGACCAGTGTTTTTCAACCTGTGGGTCGCAACCCCCCTGGTGGGTCGCGAAGCTTCTGTAGGGGGGTCGCCAGAGGTCGAGAGAACTTGGTACTTTAGTAAAAGAAAGACAATAAAGATTATTAATATTTATTTATTTATTAAGTAAGAGAAACAAAAAATAAAATCCGAAGACCCATGTTAATTAATGCGAAGGTTGTGCTTGTTTTTTATTAATTAATGTATCCCATCGTGGATCTGTATTTGCGACACATAGAATTAAATCGTTTTCCAAATTTAAGCGATTTCTTTGCTTACTCTTTATCTGGGCCATCGATGAAAATGTCAACTCGCATAAGTACGAGGTGGCAAATGGAATCAAACACTTCAAAGCCTCAGTTGTCAATTCCGGGTATTCTGTTTTTCTCCTTAACCAAAAGGTATCCAAATTAGAAGACTTGAATTCCAAGTGTAACATCCCATCGGCAGATAATTCTAGCAGTTTCTCTTTGAGCTTATTTGGTAAATTCGCCTCATTTAAAAACGGATTTAAGATCCACCTCTGCCCAGTGTTCTCTGATATCTCTTGCACTGAGAAGTAATGACACAATTCTTCTTTCAAATTATCTAACAACTCTTTCATACCAGGTACATATGTCTTGATGTTTATCTCACATCCGACTTCTTCAGTAAAAGATTGTGTCGACGAAAATGAATCGAAGTTATTTTGATTTATGGACGACGACCACAAGTCAATTTTTTTTGTAAAGCCATGTATTTTGTCTTTTGCAGTGATGACATTTTCATTTCGCCCTTGAAGACTTTTATTCAAGATATTTAAATGCTCAAATAAGTCAGAAAGAAAAGCTAATTTCAAAAGAAATTCCGGGGCGCAAATGAATTCAGAGTATTCTGACTTGGCCTGCTGTAAATATATTAAAAGTTCAGCACGAAGTTCCATAACTCTTGCCAGTACTTTACCTTTTGACAACCACCTAACCTCTGTATGGTAGAGTAAATTTTGGTGGAGTGCCCCCATATCTTCACAAATAATCCGAAACAATCGTGACTGCAACGCTTTTCCTTTAATAGAATTTACAATCTTTATAATAATATTTAGAACTTGGCTGTATTCCTGTGGCAAGACTTTGGCCGCAAGAGCTTGGCGATGGAGAAAGCAATGCACCCAACAAGCGTTTGGCATCTGTTCTTTCAGCCTAGCAATAAATCCACTCTTCGCACCAGTCATCGCTTTTGCTCCGTCGGTGCAAATAGCAATGCATTTATTTGCCCAATCGATATTCATATCTTGCGTAGCTTCAAGGAACATGTTATGCAAACACTGACCTGTAGTATTTGTGGGAAGCGCTCTGCAAAATAGTATTTCTTCCATTAATTTATCACAGGATTCAAAACGCACAAAAGCTACAAACTGCGCACATCCCGCAATGTCCGTGGATTCATCAAATTGCAAAGATACAAAAGTGCTTTTCTTTATTTTTTCTATGACTTGATCACGAACGTCAGTAGCCATATCGCTTATCCTGCGTTGAACGGTATTGTCAGAGAGAGGTATACTTTTGAGTTTTTCGACCTCTTGTTTCCCAAACATAATATCTGCTATATCTAATATAGCTGGTAAAATCAAATTTTCGGCAATAGTGTGAGGTTTTCCTGCTTTAGCCACACGAAAAGCTACTCGATAACTAGCAAGCAACGCTTTCTCATTTAGGTTGGACATTTGCACTATACCAGTTTTTTGATGTTGAAGAGCTTGCAATTTTCTCTCAAAAAATTCCACGGGCTTATTTTTTTCATTTGGATGTTTTGTGTTAAGGTGGCGTGTTAATTTCGACGGCTTCATGCTTTCTCTTGATAAAGTTTCAAAGCAAATAACGCACTGTGGTTTATTGTCAATCACAGTAAACCCGAATTTCAAATAATTGTCGTCATAAAGACGTTTTTTCTTTGTTTTACTTCCACTACTTCCACTACTTTGTTGATCTTTTCAGGAATTTATCCATGTTAAATTATTACAAATCACTACAAATGCGTAATTCTTACAAATAAAAGTAAAAACAATGTCTAACGGTCGTCAAACAATTAAACGTCGACGTGAATTGAGTGAGTATCGCGTCGTTCCGCGACCCCTCCCCCGCAACGCTCGTTGTGTCCCGCTCGTTCGTTCACTCTCAACAACTCGCCAGCTAGCCACCCACCACACTTGCCGGGCGGTCGGCATCGGCCTTGGTCGTACATGCGTATGTGCGTAAATTGCTGCGACGTATTCGATGTATATAGATTTAAAATAATGTGTTTTAAGTACATACTATATTATGTACTTATATCCGAATCCTAATTATGGAGACGCATAAAAATACGTCGTATGGAACGAATATTTGTAACGCTGTAACATACACGTACATATATGATAAAAAAGTGAAGGGTCGGGGGGTCGCGAAATGTTTTTTCATACCAAGGGGGTCGCATCATGAAAAAGGTTGAAAAACACTGAGTTAGACGAACAAAAATAAATTACTTATGTTAAAGTCCTTAAACTAATAGCAATAAGGAATAAAATTCTTCATTTGGCGGTGTTTCGTTATTGATTTAGCGAGAGGGCAAATTTCTTTTTTAAAAGCCGCGGCAAGCTAAGGCGGTGAATATCAAAGAAACACTATGACAGCAAACGTAATTTATGAGTTAGACAAACAAAAATAAATTATTTATGTTGAAGTCTTTAAACTAATAGCAATAAGGAATAAAATTCTTCAGATGGCGGTATTTCGTTATTGGTTTAGCGAGAGGGTGAAGTGGCACCATATTAGAAGGGGGCCGCGAGGGTATAAAAGCGGGGTTCGGGAACTACTCAGGGCTGGTTCCGAACAGAAAATTGAGAAGTAAATACGTCTGTTGCGCTCGTAGGCAAATTCGCCATTTTTGCGAATTTATTACTATTAGGGAGTTTCGTTTGCATTTAAATTCGAAAGTAGGAGAGTGGATTCGGATTTGTAACCTAACATCACCTGTGGGCACTGCGTCCCAGACTATCAGATCTGGTGTGAAGTTTCAGTACTACGTTTATGCGGAAATAAATTTGTGCAAAGGAAAACTCACGGCGGCAAAGGTAAGTTCTTAAATTCAAAGGCTGGTCCTTACCTTAAAACTAGGCGTAAATGTTGGTGCGCTTCATTCACACGGTGATCATTTCAAACTAAGGAATAGGTAAAGCTTAACGAAAGTATTAGCTTCATAGGTACCTTTCTTTTGATCTTCGGACGGGACATTCCACTATTGCAAAGAGGTAGGGACAATTTATGTAAGTGCGTATATACCTTTTCTGCAGACCGTAGTTTCTTTAGTATTATTGCATTTTAGGCGCAATATAGGGTGAATAATATATAGGATGGCCAAAACACGGATTATTGTTAGGAATTGAAAGACGTTATGGGACGTTAGGGAGTAGGTAAGAGCCACTATAGGCTTTGTAGTAGTATACTCATTTCAAGTATATTGGCTTTATACTCTGCTTAATCTCATAGTTGCGTGAGCTCGGCTGGATTGTTTCAGTGTTGGTAAGCTTTCGATGAAGTCTTATTCCAACTGTAACGGCTGAAATGGTCAACCCTTTCACGCTTACAGTTTTCAGCAACCTATTTCTAAAATTGATACGAGTATCGCCATCTATTGTGATCTTAAAGAAGTTTTCTACTATAGGAAGGGATAGACGTAAGGTATGCTCCACCCATTGGGGGGAACACAAACTTCTGCAGGTATAGAATAATGTATCTTAAAGTTACATTGATACGCTCGAAGATCGTTTAAGTCATGCCAATTGTGTAACTCTTACACACACATTTACAAGCAAGATTCGTCGAAATCATAACTGTCGGCCGAAACTAAACAGCATAATGGCATTTTGCTGTGGCAAAAGTATTTTATTTTCTAGAGCAACTTCGACCTTATTCATATAATAATAGGGCGTGATTAAGAAAGCTAAAGTTAACATTTACATGTGGCCTCTGATACATCATTCGGACTTTGTTCTAAGAAATAAATGAGAACAGAGGGTCTCTGTATGAATTTAAAGTAAATATTGTATGAATGTTTATTAAATTTAATTATTTGTCGGCTAGGGACAAAAGGGTTAGAATTACGCCGCCTTACAGGGACTTCACTTTCAAGAAATCATGGGTTTGTCCTCATCTGTCCCTTAGGTTTGGAACTCGTCTTTGTATGGGAAAAATGCATTTATTGGGTAATTTCGAGAATTACAACTGTCATAATGTATTACACAGTTAGTATAAAAATTTAGTCTAGACAGAACAGCAAATATTTTTGCAGACAAAACCCGTAAGATTTTCTAATGAAACGACATGTACAGATGCCATCATATTTTTCCAAAGCATAGAGTTATATTCTCAGTCACGAATCTACAATATTCTAGAATTTCCATTCTTTGCTATACAATCCTTAGATGCAGTGGGTCCAACGGGAATACACCGCGTAATGTAAACAATATTCTCTAATCTAAACTAGCTTCGAAGTGTTCGACGAAATTTTGTACGGGTTCAGATTTCAAGTACGTGGGACCAAGATTTCGGGCAAGTCATAAAATGGATGATGAATGGTTTTGTGGGAGGAGTCGAGGATTGAACCGAGGAGAGCTGGTAAATCAGGGAGAAATCATCGAGAGTCAAGTCGGAGCCGTCGAAGAGAGTGGTAGTTCTACCGGAACTTACAAACGTGCGTGCAATCCTCTCCAGAGTCTAGCATCTAGACACCGCGTTACAAGTGTTTTATTAGAACAAGTCCTAAGTGAAGACTTCGTGAGTACAATAATAATCTAGCCAGCAGAGAACTCGCAAAGTAGAGAAAGAGTGCGTCACGTCGGACCGTTTTCCGCGAAACAAAAGATTTTCCATCGAGGGGCGAATTTCCTTAACCGAACAAACTATTTTTCTAATTTCCGCGACGCGAGTGATATTAAATTTTTATCTATGTATCCTATGTATTTTGTTATACATGTGTATATAATCCTTCAGTCTTACTTTCATTCTTCCAGTTTTATTTTTAGATTCCACATTAACTAGCGAGAGCAGAAGGCGCGGTGCTTCCCACATGGGTTCTGCGTTTAGTCTTTGATCTTAGCTAGGAACTAGAACTCATCGGCAGAAACAGAACAGAATGGATATAATACTTTGTCTACGGAAGGAGGCTTACTAACATAATGTTATCGGTTGGAGCTGGGGTTTTGGAGAAATGGCGGAATAAATCTTCTATATTTACTACAAGAAGCGGAGCTGCATCATTATGGATTACCTACTAATCTACATCACCACAAGGATTCTTACATCATCATGGATACTACAGGTTACATCGGGAACGTTCTATCCGTTCTATCTTCACTTTAGCTAGGGTTGATTCGAAATTGAGTAATTATGTGGCTGTACGTCGTGTGTGTTCTAGTAGAGTTTTTTAGTATCTCCACGGGTGTACAACTCGAGGTACATTTGTGAAGATGATGTGACGAAGGTTTTCGCGGATGTACGACTCGGCTGGATGGACGAAGTGGTCCTCTACGGCTAGCCGGAATCCCTGTCTTAAATGACGTGTTTAGGAAAGGAGCCTGTTCCATAGTCCGGAGGTCAATGGGTAATACATTTGCGAAAACTCTAGCATATTTGGTTTTGTTCTTTAGAACCACGACAGAACTCCATGAATGAATGATGTGTTCAGTGAATGTTGGGCGTTAAGTGAAGGTTTGAATGTGATAGGGTGATACGTTGTGTCCCGATGGATTCTGAAGGAGCGAGTTTCTTGTGGAAGCTCGTGGGGGTGGGTGTAGGTTGGAAGGGAGCCCATCGTCATCACGCTAGGGAAACAAAAGTTCTTCTAGATTTCCTCCTGGAAGTCTAGAACCCCTCCCAATTCCATTTATTTACAGGAAGGAGATCTGCTGACTACGAACTACATAAGTTGTTCTTTTCATTCCTATATTTTGATAATGACATATTATTTATACTTTGTATTTTATCATAATATTATGTATTAATATACTGTACGAATTATTATTTTTGTGTTACGCTATTCGCGAGTGAAACTGATTAGGCGCGTGTGTCAAAAGTCTTCCTAGAGAAGCATCGTGTAATGCATCGACATGCATAGTTGTAGTGAACAGAAGGATTGCAGCGCTCACTCTCTCACTAGTCGCGGACATTGAGGCTAATCGAGTCCCGATGCTTGTCTTCTTGGGGCGTTTACGATTACTGACCGAAGCTAAGTTGCATGTTTTCTTTACTTAAACTGATTATGTGTACCGTTAATTTAATCGCGGATTAATTTACTTTGTTTGTCATTGTTAGATTATTCGTCTTTATCATTTCTCAACACAACGTATGGGTCTTTATTACTTATCTAGACTATCACGACTATTTTCATTGGCCAATTAATTTTCAGAAAATTTACAACCCTTCAGGTTATTTTTTATATGTTTATATATTTTATTTGCGTGGGGTGGTGGCGTCTCGCATTTAACTTATTTGAGGGAACACCCCCACCTGTTTACACAACGTACCTTGTGCATTTGCTTATTACCTCTCACACACTCTCGTCAGCCAATGCATTGTACAGATTGTACTGCTGAACATCCCTTTGCCGTTTCTTGCGTTAATTGTGTGAAGCGACTTGAGACTTAATATATCTATGCCTGCTCAAAGCTTTTATTGCTTCTACTATATTTATTTGTATGACTATGTCTTTGGGTGACATTTCATGGTGGCGTGGGTTTGGCCGGACTGTTTCAGTGTTGGTAAGCTTCGATGAAGTCTTATTCCAACGTACTTTGTGCATTTGGTTATTACCTCTCTCAAACTCTCGTCTGCCAATGCATTGTACTGCTGAACGTCTCTTTGCCAATTCTTGCGTTAATCATGTATGTTTTCCTAAGGCATAGACTCGGAATAATGAATCATTGTATTCTTATTTCTAGTCAGTCATAGTTTTATTATTTATAAGTATATATTAACGATATAACGTAGTGGTGGCTAATCCCCATCCACGGTAGATATAATTAGCACTATCGGCTAGTAGATAATTGAGTATTGCACTCTCTTCTTCTTATCCAATATTATCTACTTAGCTGGCTAATAATGTCTGCCTTAACCGGCCTTTGGTAGGGGACGTTATACTAAAACACTCACATGTGTAGTAGTATGACAAGTAGTTATTTATTTCAAATATTTTGCTACCATAATCTTATTTTATTTAGATGGAATTTATTTTATTTAACCTTTAATTTATTGTCTTCTAAACTTAATTTCTTTATTTAAATTTTCCTCTTTTATCACAATCTTGTCTCGCTTCTGCTTATTTAATGTTGCTTTATTGCTATTTAGTTTCTTCGAATCTTCCCAAAATTTACCTTTTCTAATAAACATTTTGTTTGAACTGAATGTTCTTAGTTCCACTTTTATTATTTTAACGGATCTCTTACATACACTCATTTTACACATCCTAGGCTACACACTCTGGCCGGCTAGAAAGTCTGAAAACTAACTGAGTCAAGTTACCAAGTAATTTGAAACAGTCTGGTTTTCCGGAGTTAGGGAGGATAGAAGTAGGAAATAGCTGTGACTAGGGAGACACCTTAGGCACTCACGCATACACACGATTAAATGTAAATGGGGTTTGTTTTGCTGAAACGACAATAATTTTGATGGGTGGTTAAATATATTAGCTCACGGGGTTGGGAAAAATTAGGCAGGCTCCCCCTTTTCTTTCAGGGTATCCAGTTGTATGATGAGAGTAAGTATTTCCCCAAGTCCCCACCATAACAATGCGGTCATTAGATGCGTTTAAGGTTCATTTAATAAAACTAAAATAAGTGAAATTGGTGCTTCCACAATGTTTTGTTAAATGGCTAATGGCTAGGCAGATCGTGTGGAAACAACCAGGAGACCTATTTTTGAATCACTCGTATGAAATTGTATCGTCGAATGCGACTTAAGTCACACTCGTCTTCTAAGTCGCATGATGTCGTTTTTCCGTATTTTTGAATCGTTCGCCTGAAGTGTTGCCAGTACAATTTGAAGTATTGTATTTTATTCATTCCACGCAGAAATTAAAAAACCGGAAACTACCGTAACAGAAACGGAACGTAAAACATTGTTTTATTGGCTGTTTAAATAAAAAATCTTTGTCTTTTGTTACAAACAAAACACTACATACTGTCAACCTTTTTTGATTGTTGACACTCAGAATGACAAACAGTACCAACACACATTTATCGTTTTTTGACAATTAATCTACCGATCGCCATGCGAGACGAGTGGTAAGGACCATTCGTTGCAGTCGAGTGATTCAAAAATACGAAATTTCAGATGTCGAACGAAAATCAGTAGAAATCGAGCGCTCGACGCGATACGAGTGATTCAAAAATAGAGCTCCTGGAGACCTATTTTTGAATCACTCGTATGAAATTGTATCGTCGAATGCGACTTAAGTCACACTCGTCTTCTAAGTCGCATGATGTCGTTTTTCCGTATTTTTGAATCGTTCGCCTGAAGTGTTGCCAGTACAATTTGAAGTATTGTATTTTATCCATTCCACGCAGAAATAAAAAAAACCGGAAACTACCGTAACAGAAACGGAACGTAAGCACTTTGTTTTATTGGCTGTTTAAATAAAAAATCTTTGTCTTTTGTTACAAACAAAACACTACTGTCATTTTGGTTTGTGTTTGTTCTAACGAAATGTCGAAATCGTTTTTTGACAATTAATCTACCGATCGCCATGCGAGACGAGTGGTAAGGACCGTTCGTTGCAGTCGAGTGATTCAAAAATACGGAATTTCAGATGTCGAACGAAAATCAGTAGAAATCGAGCGCTCGATGCGATACGAGTGATTCAAAAATAGAGCTCCAGGAGCTCTATTTTTGAATCACTCGTATGAAATTATATCGTCGAATGCGACTTAAGTCACACTCGTCTTCTAAGTCGCATGACGTCGTTTTTCCGTATTTTTGAATCGTTCGCCTGAAGTGTTGCCAGTACAATTTGAAGTATTGTATTTTATCCATTTCACGCAGATATTAAAAAAACCGGAAACTACCGTAACAGAAACGGAACGTAAAACACTGTTTTATTGGCTGTTTAAATAAAAAATCTTTGTCTTTTGTTACAAACAAAAACTATATACTGTCAACTCTTTTTGATTGTTGACACTCAGAATGACAAACAGTACCAACACACAGTTATCGTTTTTTGACAATTAATCTACCGATCGCCATGTGAGACGAGTGGTAAGGACCATTCGTTGCAGTCGAGTGATTAAAAAATACGGAATTTCAGATGTCGAACGAAAATCAGTAGAAATCGAGCGCTCGACGCGATACGAGTGATTCAAAAATAGAGCTCCTGGAGACCTATTTTTGAATCACTCGTATGAAATTGTATCGTCGAATGCGACTTAAGTCACACTCGTCTTCTAAGTCGCATGATGTCGTTTTTCCGTATTTTTGAATCGTTCGCCTGAAGTGTTGCCAGTACAATTTGAAGTATTGTATTTTATCCATTCCACGCAGAAATAAAAAAACCGGAAACTACCGTAACAGAAACGGAACGTAAAACACTTTGTTTTATTGGCTGTTTAAATAAAAAATCTTTGTCTTTTGTTACAAACAAAACACTACATACTGTCAACTCTTTTTGATTGTTGACACTCAGAATGACAAACAGTACCAACACACATTTATCGTTTTTTGACAATTAATCTACCGATCGCCATGCGAGACGAGTGGTAAGGACCATTCGTTGCAGTCGAGTGATTCAAAAATACGGAATTTCAGATGTCGAACGAAAATCAGTAGAAATCGAGCGCTCGACGCGATACGAGTGATTCAAAAATAGAGCTCCTGGTCTGCTGCAGAGCTATTACATCTGTTTCCCGACACAGAGTCCTCGCATGGTCTATAGAGCACGCCAGTGACTTACAATTGAAACTTACAAAGCTACTAGTTGCTTGAGGACTTTCCATAATAAATTTTAAGGCTGTTTCTTAGCAAAGACTATAAAATGGCGAAAAGATATACCTTCCGGCCATATATGACCATCCAAGAAGAGATCTATCTTGTGCCTAGGTACAAATACCTTATATGCATCATACTCCTTTTCCTGCTTCATAGCGACTTTCTGTAATGTCACAGATACTTGCGTCTTTTCTCGTATATAGTTCGCAATGTCGGCCGGTGAAGCTCCTTTATCCACGTTATTTATAAACAACGGAAGTTTTATATCAGCGGCCCGAAACTTGCATCCTGGTGACGTAATCGCAATGCCTTTCTTGCCCACGAACCTGTTCTTATGCTTTTTATATTGTACCAAAGTCCATTCGGCATCTTTTTCTGGTGATTTCCAAGCGCCCGGCTTACGCGCAATATCTGCGAAAGATCGCTGAGGTAAACAGGAGCAAGAACCTTCATCCACCAAATAGCTCTTATCAACACGAGCGCTGGGTGGAATTTCCCTTGGCAACGACACCGGGGTCGAGATATTGGCGGTTCCGCATGACGTCATCACTACAGCTGGGTCCTCCTTGCCTATTGGGATATTTTTAATTACGGGTTTCTCAGTCGCAATAGTACGTCGGGTAGCCAGCCTCCATGCTTACGGACGGTGGTGGTGCAAGCGGGACCGTATTGGTACTGCCTGTGTACGAAGGAGACGGGCTTAGTTTTGTCGGCTCTGTGTCTGCACTTTTTGATTTTGTCGTTTCGTTTTCTACCACGAGTGACGGTGGCACAATATTCGTATCATATGTTAACAACCCCATATCGGACCACTGATTGCGTCGTCGAAGCTGTCCCGCAGGCAAAAACCGCCTCTCCCCGTGTTAACATAAGGTGCATCATTACGGGACGCACTCTTTAGCTCGTTTAATTCAAGCTGTAACCGCCGCATCTCTTCCTTTGTTGCGTAATTATCTTCACCTAAACATTTTTCCTGAATATCCCTCAATTCTCGTTGGATGATAAGAATATCCTTCAGTAAACGTGTGACATCCACATGATTGAAAGTCACGGGAGGCAGTCTGTGAAGTTGTCTTGCAACGAAGATAGGAACTTTCTCCGGATCTGTTTCTTTTATCAGCGTAATAATATCATTAAGGTTCTTCCTCGTCTTGTCTTCTCCCTTTCATGCGACCTTTCTCTATGACAGGGACTCGAAAAGAAGGCTCTTTGCCTCCTCAACCTCGGCTTCCGAAAAACCACTCGTACACACAGATATTAAGGGGCTACAGTGTGCTGGAACTGGCTGGAAGATGCTTTTGAATCGCTTGTGACATCCTCTAGGAATATTTCAGACCTTTGAAATTAATATATGATATAATTTAACTCCTCGATTCCCTATGGCATGTATGACAACTGTCATAACCTTACGCCTTCTATGAGTAAATATATTCCGTAAGAATGCTTAAAACAAACCTAAGAATTTATGTGCCATTTTAAATGCGCAGTGGATTACGTTTAAGCTTATACAGTCTTACGGGCAATATCAAAATATTGTATGTTCATGTTTAAAACTAACAGGAACAATAGTTACTCATTCAGAAAAAACGTTTTCATCAATTTATCACATTACGCCTTACGAGGAAAAGCCCAGCTACTCGTTGCATGTTGTCTGTGACCAGGCGCTCTTCGCATCACCATTGATTTGATTGTAACTTTTCATAAGCAATTCATCAATCATAAATCAACCTTCCAAAGTTCACCTCGAGCGCCATATAGTGAAATTAATTCAAAGTAGCAATTCTCATACAAAATTACCGATTGTAGGCCAAGGACGTGGGGTGAGGGACCGAAAAAGACGCCGCATCTTTCCAATTCACTTTCGTACAAAATGTACTAGGTCAAGTTTCATAAAACTATAATTTCGTAGTTTATTATGACAATTCGAGGTACACTGCGCAGCAGAGTCTATTTGTTAATCTGTGGGTTAATCGGCTTTCGGTCATAGTCACAATGAATTGTAGTTCTATGAAACAGGATCCTGAAGGGATGGGTCTTTTCCGCGCCCTCGCCCCACGTCCCATGTCCGAACAAAACAAAAAATATTATATACCTATTAGTCCAATCGGTGGAGACATTTTCGAGTTTTTGCAAGACCAACGCACGAGGACTGATTTTTGTAGTAGTGATCGAGCTTCAATCGTTAGAAAAACATAAAATGTAAATTCCCATTTCCTGTATTTTTTTATTTAAGTAAATAACTAAAAAAGAAAATAAAAAGAAGAAAAGTAAAAAGGAAACCGATCATTTATTATAATCATTATTCGAACCAAAAGCTCTCTGTCGCTCAAGGGACGCCTCTTCCCATCCGAGCTATTGTAACATTATGAATCTAAGCGAAACATCGTTCTATTATTTGTGCCTAAATCACGGTAAAAGCGAGGTTCACTAAAAATGAAACCTAACTACCTATGTATTATAATCCATTTATTGTCGCGATTAGGTCGGCCGCACGCGGCCAGACTTTCTGCTCGAGTATTGTAGTCTCTAATACCTAGCATTTAAGGTTCATTTTAGTTTGATGGAGTTTTGTTTCAGTCCTCGCGCTCGCACTTCGCCTCCTCGTTAGATTGTAGGGTACATAGGCGGTAAATAATGTGTTGGTAAATAATAACTTCGATTGGCGTTACGAATAATACTTGATTCATAAACGAATCTGTGTAGATTTCGTCTGTAAATTTTTTTTCTATCTGCCTGACATGTTTTTCTGTTTTAAATAAAATAAAACGCTGTATATTTTTATCACGCATTTTATTGTACATGCGGAAGTATTGTTAGAAGAATCAATGGCGTAATGCTAAAAATTTTAAAGCAATTATAATTTATATACATTTGTACTTGTTTTTAGTTTTTTTATTTTCTCGAAATTCCGCCGTATTGGGATAAGTTATCTACACTGCAATAATTATGCTCTTTACCTTCCCTACATGTAATATAAATCACACTTCCATGACATGTATGTTGATCCTATTCAATTGTTTTTGCAAGGGTTGTCACAAAATCCGGGTTTTTTTATTCATGATTTATTCGATGCTCATTTTTAGGTACAACGTAATTTAAATATATAATTTAACGCTCATAATATTTTTTGGGTTCCGTTATCATAATGACAACAAAAGAAAGTAGTTAGGTTTTTTGTACACGTAACAAAAAAAAAACAACTGAAACCTTAACAAAAAGGAAAAGTGTAACAAAAAGTAACCAAATAGAAATAGAAGTACTGTATCACACAATAGATTAAATAAAAATCTGCGTTCCTGGTTTACCGATATTACATATTTTTATTTAAGTGTCACAATGAATAGTTTAATGTATCTTGAAAATATTCGTCGGTGGGGAGTTCCAAAATTATAATAATAATAATAACGTCCACACAACGCAATCAAACTAGAATTCCCTGTACTATGGTATGGATAGTTTTTAACTATCAGCTTTAATGACAAAAATCACTTAAATGCTGTATGTTTTCTGTGCTATTGGAATGAAATAATAGAAATGGTATGAATTACACTATTAATACGATTATGAACAGATTAATCTGTTATAATATACCAATATAAGTTAAGACGAGGCGGCACTGTTTATTAATAATTATATTTATCAGTCTTTGTGCTGAAACAAGGATGCAGGCCAAATAAGCACTCAAATCCATTTGTAGCTCTTTTGCCAACATCCTTAGCAACGAAGTCTTTATCCATTTTCATAATTTTTGTTTTATTTCTTTGGTCAATATCCATTTTGAAATGTTTTTTTTTCTTCTGTAAAAAATAAATTATTTTGCTTTTGTTCTTAAATTTTTTATTATTTTGTTTGTGTTATACCATAGAAAAAAATACTCCTGTCAGATTCGCTTAATGGACTATGTGGCCACACAGGCACGGAAGCGATGACACATATTCACCCTTTTAAAACCGCTTCAGTGAATGCGCGTAGTGTAAAATAAAATAAAAAATTGCGTAAAGTCGATGATTTAAATTCAAAGATTTTGAGCCAAAATCTTAATCCAAGCTTCAAATTTATCAAAATTTCCACTCTTTTAAAATATTTATAATCCTCTGTATTTTTACACTATATTTAAAGATTTTCAACAGCTTTTGTAAATAAACCTCTTGAGTCATGGAAACACAAGAAGTCCACTGCTGGATATAGGCCTCCTCCATGCATTTCCAAAGACGAAGACCGGTTGGAAGCGGATTTCATCCAGCGTCTTCCTGGCACTTGGATGAGGTCATCTGTCGGCTGGTCGTCCTACGCTGCGCTTGCCGATATGTGGTCTTCATTCGAGAACTTTTCGGCCATGTAGACGACTTTCGTTCATCTACGAATCTCATCATTTCTGATTCGATATCGTAGAGAAAGCATAGGCCTTTCCATAGCTAGTTGCGTGACCTTGAGCTTTCTTATGAGGCCCATAGTGAGAGACCACGTTTCAGTGCCATAAGTCATCACTGGTTGTATAATTTTGTCTTGAGCGATTGAGGTATATTAGACGAAAGGACTTTTCTAAGTTTCCCGAATGCTGCCCAGCCGAGTTGGATTCGACGATTGACCTCTTTCACAAAGTTGGACGGGCCTAGTTGGACTGTTTGTCCTGAGTAGACGTATTCGTCTACAACTTCGAGAGTCGAGTTCCCCAATGTTATTGGGGTGGGCACGAAACGAGTATTCGATGTGACCTTTGTTTTGTCCATGTTCATTTCAAGGCCCACCCGTTGGGAAACTCGACTGAGGTCTTCGAGCATTATGCCGAGGTCTTCCATCGTTTCTGCCATGACTACTATATCGTCGGCAAATCGATGGTGAGTGATGTACTCGCCATTGATATTGATGGCGCGTCCCTGACATTCCAGAAGCTTGAAGGTATCTTCCAGTCCGTTTGTGAACATTTTTGGAGAGATAACGTCTCCCTGTCTTACGCCCTTTTTCAATGGAATTGCCTCCGAACTCTGTTCCTGTACTCGGACCGACATAGTGGTTCTGTGGTCATAGTGGACTGTTGTACAAGCATTTCAGCCAGCACCTCGATATACCGATAGTCAATACGGCAACGCTGGAGAGACTCGAGCACTGTCCATAACTCGATCGAATCGAAGGCTTTCTCATAGTCCACAAACGCAAAGCATAATGGCAAATTATACTCCTCAGTCTTCTGTATAATTTGCCGCAACGTGTGGATGTGGTCTTTGGTACTAAAGCCCTTTCGGAAACCGGCTTGTTCGGGAGGCTGGAAGTCATCAAACCTACGTTCAAGACGATTCGTGAGGACCCTCTAAAACAGCTTATAAACATGGCGCAGAGTAGTCATCAGTAACCACAAAAACCTCCAATACTAATTTTCATACAAAAACGGAGCCAGAGATAAAAATCAGAATTTTTAAATTTTTAGGAGCCAGCTTGAAATTCGACTTACGCCATTTTGTAAAAAGTAAGTTAACGTTGTCATCCAACCCAAGGTCTTATTCAACATTTGTTCGACAAGACTACCCCGTAATGTTACCGTTTTCTCAGGCTTTGACAAAAAAGCTGTAAAGAGCGGATTTTCCAAGTCAGATTTTTCTTATCGGATTGAGGGATCACCCTGTAAGGATGGAAAATTCCAAGTTTATACCATATGTGGAACTTGAAAATCTTTTAGCACCTGATAAGACCGAAATTAGAACAACCAAAAATTCAAGAATTTTCGCACGTCTAGTTATTTTAGCATTCAAATGCTGTGTGACTATAAAGTTGATACAATATTAGTCCAGCCGCTAGACCAGCGGGGCCCGGTGGCAAAACCTGCATTAGGTGTTGGTTGAAAATTTAAGCAAGTTTACTTTTCAATCGGCACTATTAAATTTGCCATAAAAATTTGTTGACGTCACCGTCCTATCTAGGGTTTATGCAACGAGTTTATGTTGTTTTAAAATACCACCCCTAAGTGTTACCATTATCCCAAGCCGTTGAAAAAAAAAAGAAGCTTCTCCAAGTTTTCGATTTTCTCCGTCAGTTTTAGCAAAAAAACTAATCGTATAGAAAATTTCAAGTTAGTAACATCAAAATGGGACAACAATTTTATCTAGCTGTTTTTCGCTGATCAACTTTATGTAGGTATATACATTCTTCACGTCACACCGTGTACATAAAGTTGTTATAAGCGATGTATATCATGTTAGTATTTTAATTAATATATCAATAATAATGGCACCAGGTATTTACATATTTTTTTCAAAATCAAATCAGATCCGGATTATAAATTACTATCTGAGAGCGTGACAACCCTAACGACGTAAAATCCGGACAACAATTAAAATGGTCGTAATTTCTACTTTCCATGGAATTGGCATTTGAAATATATTTTTTATTTCATATGGGGAAGTCGCTTCCTACGTTCCAATTTTGCCACTGAGTCCCGAAATACATCCATGTGAAATCAAAGTCAAATTCACTTTATTGAAAAAAGATAAGATGATTTTTTTTCACTTTTTGACATAAAAACCTGTTGTTGTGAAAAAACATGTACTATTTCGTAAGTAGGTAGGTAAACAAATACGTACTAAACATGTGATTTTTGTTTGAAAGCTATTCTTTCTACAAAGCATAGATAAGTTTTGAAGAGATGTACCTACCTTTATCTTTTTTGTTTGTAATGGCGCATGCTATACAAGAAAGCATTAGATTGAAGTCTATTCAATCTACGCGTAGGTACGCGGGCGGGCTGGCGAGCCGGCTAGAAAAGTAGAAACCGCTCGGCTCGCTCGACGCGTTCGAAATTCGGCTATATATGTGTGCGTTTGGCGGCGTGTGCTTACGCGAAGGGAATGAGACTGTGTGTGTGCGGCCGCGCGCGCGTCTTTCTATGGAGATTACTACTAGGAATTAATTCAGTCGTGTCATCTAGCGGTGAAATGTTGAAGTGCTGCACACCTGTGTCAAACGCTCAAGGTCATCGGCACAGGGAAAAATCTTAAGTGCACTTCTGTCATCACATCTATTTTGTTCTGCACAAAAGCAAGCACTTCATTTATAACGATATTACAGTTGTTACATTTCACTATGGTAGAAGCCATATTTCCACGATTTAGCGTTCTCTCACCGCGCTTCGACAAAATGACTTCGACTTATTGCTTCTATTATATTTATTTGTATGACTTATGTCTTTGGGTGGCATTTCATGGTTGCGTGGGTTTGGCCGGACTGTTTCAGTGTTGGTAAGCTTCGATGAAGTCTTATTCCAACGTACTTTGTGCATTTGGTTATTTACCTCTCTCACTCTCTTCTGCCAATGCATTGTACTGCTGAACGTATCTTTGCCAATTCTTGCGTTAATTATGTATGTTTTCTTAAGGCATAGACTCGGAATAATGAATCATTGTATTCTTATTTCTAGTCAGTCATAGTTTTATTATTTATAAGTATATATTAACGGTATAACGTAGTGGTGGCCAATCCTCATCCACGGTAGATATAATTAGCACTATCGGCTAATAGATAATTGAGTATTGCACTCACTTCTTCTTTTCCAATATTATCTACTTAGCTGGCTAATAATGTCTGCCTTAACCGGCGTTTGGTAGGGGACGTTATACTATAACGCTTACATGTGGAGTCGTATGACAAGTAGTTATTTATTTCAAATATTTTGCTACCATAATCTTATTTTATTTAGATGGAATTTATTTTATTTAACCTTTAATTTATTGTCTTCTAAACTTAACTTCTTTATTTAAATTTTCCTCTTTTATCCCAATCTTGTCTCGCTTCTGCTTATTTAATGTTGCTTTATTGCTATTTTAGTTTCTTCGAATCTTCCCAAAATTTACCTTTGGTTTGAACTGAATGTTCTTAGTTCCACTTTTATTATTTTAACGGATCTCTTACATACACTCATTCATTACTCAATCTCATATCCTAAAAGTTCTTGGGTTATTATTACGTTCACAATGAAGGGTCCTCACTAGACTAGCTAGACGATCACAGTTGGCCATTAGAGTGTTTTGCATCATAGTACCTTTTCTTCTTTACTATCGGGGGTTCATTCTTTTAATATTCCGGGGTGGGTGTTACAAACTTACTTCTCATTTCTTTCGGTCAGTGCTTTCCTCTCTCGAAGTTTCCTCTTCTTCACTCCACTATTGAGTGCACCAACAATAGGTGGGTCAGACATTCCTGAAAATCCAAAACTTTCCAATCCAAACACCTAAAATCAAATTTTTCGAAGCGCCCAGTCAGTCACGCAACTATACACTCTTATCTATGCATGCAACTTATTTTCTCTGTGGCAACTCGCAGTAAACGTCTCTGCACAATTTGACATTGACGGGAAGTAGTCAACTGACAGATTTTTTAAGGCTTGGACACCCTTGGGACACCCCAAGGATTTGGGCCAATATAGCAATAAGTTCTTTTTACATGGAATTATCCTGTTTTGTGCCAATTTCTATCGGTGTACTTGAAACGTATGGAATTTATCATGTTTTGTTTTGGCTTTGTTTATTGATTTTTATAAAGATGGAAATATCATGATCTGCACCAAACCTCCAACTTTAAAGGCAATTTACTACAGGAATAAACATGATTTGAACCATACCAAACCTTCAGGGCGATGGAATTTATAGTATTCTGTCGAGTGTCATATTCAAGTTTTTTTTTATAAAAGTGGAATTATCATTTTTTGTTCCGTCACCTGAGGAACTTTCACTTATCTCTCCCAATCTATTCCGGGCTAAAAACAAGTTTGAAGTAATTTTCAGAATTAGAGAAGCTTTATACAGATGCCATTCTCAGAACCTCGAGATTGTGCTGGCTTGGATCGCCCGCCATTGTGGCATTAAAGGGAATGAAGTAGCCGATTCTTATGCCAAGGAGGCTACTGAAGTTGGTACTGTGTCACATAAATTGTACCCACAAGACATATGCGCTACTGCTAAACCTAGATTGCAGGGTACTTGGGGCGAGTTATGGAATACTTCTCGAAAAATTAAAGGCAAACATTATGGAGATATCCAACCCTCTATTCCCGTTAGACCTTGTTTTTTTAAATTTCGCCTGGCTGACAAAAGAACCACATCTACGATATGCCGCCTCCGCCTTAATCACATTTGCTCTCCGGTGTTCTTAGCCAAGATTCGAGTCAGGGACAGCTCTCTATGCGAGTGCGGTCTCGATGAGGGAACCCCAGATCACCTATTTTTCAACTGCCCGAAGTTATCGTGTTCTCTTTATGACCTGTTGCCTCATTTTGTCCAAAGACCTACTGACTTTAAATCCGTTCTAAAATATGTTAATACTCCCTTTGTTAAAACTTGGCTTCATTTATTTGGTCTAACAATATTAAACTGTAAAAGTCTGCTATTAGACATTAATATTCTAATAATTGGTGGTGTTGGTATATGTTTGTGTTTGTTCTTTGGTTTTGGATTCCCCACCGGCCTGCGGCTACAGTTCAAATAACCGGTCAACAGTAATTGTGTCACTCCCATGACTGACTCGTCATTGGCAGAAGTAGTCGTCCAAGACAGGACCGATTCGAGTTGCCATTAAAAAAAACTGTACAGAAAATAAGCATTAAAACCTTGCGCTTGCATCGACAACCGCAGGGAAACATATTTATATTATAGTATAGCTCCCGTGTGTGGTCGCTTGCTATACTATAATATAAATCTCGGCATATTACTAAATATTATAGCTACGTCTGTGACGGGCTTTAAAATAGGTGTCCATTTCGAAATCTATATCATTTGGGAGAAAATTATCTAGATCATAAATCCATCAAAAAAGATCAAGTGATTCTTAATGATGTTCTGTGGAAGTTATCATTATTAATAAAAGTCTTGTTTTTTTCAGCTTGGCGGAAACAATGGCGAATATTGATAATAATAACATTATAGGACAAACGAATGTACAAACAGGTAAGAAACATAAAAATTATTACTTGAAAAACCTTTTTTTGTCGTCTCCGCCTGGTCGGAAAGGTCCGAATATCATTCCATCCGTCTTGGCCATAACATAGCGAAATCAAGTCGTATATTTTCCTAATTAATTGTAAAATAAGAAAAATTATGATACAAATATACATAGTTGTTTAAGTAGATTTTCATGTAAATGGAATCAAAAGTCAATACTCTATCTGTCACATTCGAAATGTTATCTACGGAAATAATTTTTTTTAGCAAAAAATTTAAACTGATTTTAGCGCACTAAAACACCAAAATAATGTAGATTCTCATATAATATAAATGAAAAAAGATATTTTGCATTTTCGTTTTTTTTTTAATCCGGTGGCAATACGAATGAATTTATTTCTGTGTTTTACTTCTGTTTTATTTATGTTTTAATTAACACGCTTTTTGCAGAAAGTGTACATCTTATGATCTTAAACAATAATAGTAACAGAGCGTAAAAATTGTCATTTTTTCAACTATCACTGGATAACAGCTACTCTTGACCAATGACAAAGTTGCCTCTTACAAATGTAAGAGGCTATTGCTAGATAGCAATCACATCTATATGAGTGTCACAACTGGTCCTTTCTTTCGGTCTAGATTACCAATAGTGATTTGAGGAAGACCATGGGAGCGGCCTCAACACCGCGCACATGGCCGAGGTCCGTATACCTACCGCTTCTGCTTCTTCTCACGTTCTAACATTTTGTCGCTCGCACTTTTTATTATTGTTAACATTATGAGACCTATGATGTTCACTTATGCATAAACGTAACAGATACTATAGAAAGAAAATTAAATCATAGTGTTTTTTTTCGTTACTGGTGCTAGTTTTTTACACGTAATCCCTTAAAAGTTACTGTTAGTATAAATTTTAGTATAAATACTTTATAATTTAAATACCTTCTGACAAGTTAAGTGTTTTGAACAACTAATTTTAAAACTGCCTATTCTAAAATTTCCTCTCCTTAATTTTTGTGAAACCTTAGTTATGTACATCCATCGGCAAAATCAGGAAACGTTTTTGCATAAAGTTACACTTTTCACCTTTCAGATACGATATTAGAAGATATGATATCATTTAAACTCGAGCAAGAAGTGACTGTAAATAAAATAATATTTGAAGACAGTGATGAAGAATTCCCAATAAATGACGTAGAAGAAGTATATCCATCACCCAACGAAACAGATCTAAAACCGCCTTTTATCAATAATGTTATAATTTTGGGCACAAAAAAGGTTATAAGAGAAAAACAAACAGATGAAATTGAAAATGAAAAATCTATAACAGAGACTGAAACAGGAAAAGAAGTGGTTTCAATTAAAAGTGAAGATGACATTCAAACTGAAAAAAATAATGAATTCAACATTGATACTGGCACATCCACAAAAACTAATATCAACAGTAAGCAACAAAACACAATTGAGACCGATGTTATAGAAGAAGAAGTGACAAAGAGATTGGGTCCAAATGAATTTGTATCTATCTCTATGGAGAATATAAAAGAAGTAAGACTAGAAGATGAAAATATGGATCCATTGATTATTTCAGAACCATCTGTACAAAATCACAACATTGAACCCAAAAAATGCACAAGAGATTTCCCACATATTAAAGTGGTATCAATACAAGACATCAAAAAACTTCCTAGCGAACCGGACACTGCGAGAAGGCATACAGACGATTCGAATACTTCACAGTCATATAAGTCTTCGCTGCCAGCTTTTACAACAAATATTTCCCAAAATATTGAATCCAACAATACTAAAGATTCTACAAATAAGAATAATCCAAATGCAACCTTTAATGATCCTTTCGTTATACCAATGCTAACTACGGTTGCAGAAAATTTGCTAGTGATTTTTCCTAGACTTTATTCCTACATAACAGCAAGAAGAACTATACCATCTAAAAGAGATGAAACGTACAAATCAATTAAATCTGAATTTGAAGCATTGAAAACCCACTGCTTTTGTTTGTCTTATACAACAACTCTGTCTATAATTGTGCCAAATAAAAATAATAGCACATTCATGAAGGAGTTTTACAAATTAACAGAAAAAATAGCAATGGAACGGGGGACATTACAGTTTTCAATGTCAAATCTCGAGATACTTTGCCGTGAAATGATAGAGTTTACTGAGGAGAAAAAGAAGAAAATGGCAGATTTGTTCACAAATCCAAGAGACAGCAAACAAACAAATTCATTTTGTCAGAATAAACAGCAAAATTTAGAATTAATAAAAATGCTGCAGGCTTCTGAAAAAATGCTACCCAAGGTTTCCGATACACCCAACAAAGACGTCAGTACTTCAGGATCACCTAGAAGTTATCCAGCATCAGTTATCAAAAATTACCAACTCAAAACCGGACCTCCAGGAAGGGAAATAGAAATCACGTACAACGCACATCAACAGCCGCAGGTAAACCTGCAAAACGTTATAAACAATCACCAAGCCGATAATTCCACTTTTACCTCCATGCCTGACATCTCACAACCATACAACCCAATCAACCAGCCAAATAGCAATAATCAGGATAAGAACAGACATACGATTCCGGCTGTTGCCTCCAACGCCCTGAATAATCTGTCAAACAAACCCGCGAATATTGACAGTCGAATCTATCTGAATAATGATACCAACAATACACCAAATATTTCAAGACCAAATAACTTAACGAATCAGAAGCCGAACAGTAACAACCAAACCTACCAAAGTGGACATTGGACTACAGCTGACATGTCAACTGTCTGGAGGCCAAACATGGCCATCAACAACGATATGCCAAATACTGTTCGAAATCAAACATTAAATTACATGGATACTTTTAATGCTTACCTTGGAACACTGGGAAAAGATTCAGACAGAGAAAAACAAACTAGCAACACATCTAATGTTACAAACACACCTAAGAGTGTCAAAAGGCGTCGTCCGAGTGTAAAGGATAGAAAATCCTCTCTTGGTGCGAGCATCGCATCGCTTCCTCCATGGATGGCGAATCAAAATAAACAACTGCAAATTGGAGGAAATACGGTAAATTCACCAAGCGCTGCCTGCCAACCTTACTCAATACCGCCACCGCCTTACTACAACCATCAGACCCAACAATATTACCAATTATACAACAATAATCAAATGCCTCAGACACATCACGGATACCAGAATATCCAGAAAGTGTCGCCAGCGCAACAGTATAGCAGTATGATCAATACACCAGCCCTACCTGTTCAAGAACGGTCATCAGTCTCAAGAGACAGCGGTTTCATGAGTCCTTTGGATGAGAGCAACCTTCTAGATCAACTGGTGAGAACATAGTTATTCGAATTAGCTTCCCTTCCGTTCCTCTACAATGAAATGGGGGCCTTTTAATATTATGTCAATGTATCATCAACTCTACTCGAATGATTGTAAACAGACGCTGAAAGGCAGAATTTCTCAAACTTGGCTAAAGGAATCGACACTCTGAAACGCCATTTTGTTTGTATAACTTTTTTCAAGCTGTAAACGTCCGGACCATTTCTACGACGACAGAAAACATTAATGTATTTGTTGGTATTCGTTCACTTTCATCACATTGCTAACAAATGTAGACTTCGTCGTCATTCAGCTGTGAAACCGCCATCTTATTTCGACCTGTATATTGCCTGCCTATTTAGTCCCAAGATTCTGACCGCTCGCTATTTTGTTCTAGGACTTGATGGTTAGTGCTGCCGCGCACACACATAACGCCAACGTCGGTCAAGCTCAGCAGATGAGCGTCACCCCAGTCATTACCCACGTGACGTCACTAGACCCGACCGCCCCTCTCGCTCCCTACGGAAACTGCTTCGTGTGTAAACGAACCACGAAGTTCAGATGCTTAGGATGCAACCTATCATATTATTGCCGATACGAGTGTCAGGTACATTGTATAACAATTCTAACTTCTAAATAGATTCACTTTTAACCTCCGTCTTTGATAGAGGAAGGATGCCCAGATGTCTATGGCATTATATCTCCCTGTATTTTTAATTGAAAGATAGTTTATTCAGAGTTGTTCTTAGCAGTCATGTGGACTTTATGCTGTATTTTTAAAGATCCTCAGCTCACACCGGGATATCGTGATGTTTATCATCAACTGGTAATATATTTGCAGTTTTATTATCATTTTATCCACCTGAAGACTAGGACTTCAGGTGGATAAAGTCACGATAAAACTGCAAATATATTACCAGCGCAAACGCCTAAAAACTAAACTATAACATAAAATTACTCAGTTTCATTGTTATTTTCTATATCCGAGTACCTAAACTAAATAAGTACCTACCCAATATAATGTTCGGTACTTAGCAATATATTTGTGTGAGTTTGGTCTAGATGTTTTGCACTGTTTTGTTCTTATTTTCCTCATTTTTACTCCATATTGTGACTACTTAGCGGTTCCCACACTTAGATTTTTACCTAACCATTATTCTTAACGGACCTCTCGAAAATACCTGCTTAATTTACGTTTACTATTTATTTTAATATGCCATCAAAATACTATACCAGCAAGTCCCTACTTTCATGCCTCGTCTCCACGTGGGTCAACTCGATAGCTATCAGGCAGTGTGTCCTTGTCAATCAGCCCCTACCTGACGGACACACTCATCGAGTTGGCCCATTTTGGCCCACGTGAGGCCAAACTGGCCCAAACCTAAACTAGGTACCTTAACAAAGATTCTTTCTTTCTTTTCAGCAATATGACTGGCCTCGTCATAGCATGTTCTGCAAAGGCAAGCAAGCAACCAACTGAAAGTTTTTCGATTGCCGCTCTTTTGTTTAGAACTTCGCTGCACGTTTTTTTTTGTTATTTTCACTGTGGCAAAAATATTATTAAATAGTTTATAAATGTTTTATTTTTGTTTTATTTAATTAAGTAATGTCTTCAGAACGACGGTAAATTTAAATATACGGACTACATCAAAGACGAATTACAGTCGACAGGATATCCCCCTTAGAAAATGCTTTTGCAATGAAAACATAGATATGAAAAAACCGGCAAAGTGTGTGTCGGGCCACGCGCAGTGTAGAGTTCCGTAGAAGGGTTTTTTATCTGATTTACAGAACTAACAACTTCATCAAAGTAATCTTCAATGGATTATGTACGAAGTTTTCCTTTTATAAATTGGTCGCCTATTACTCGTTAACTTGTAAAGCCTTCTTATCCGTGATAGACTACCTTTGAAGTTCACAATGTGTGCTATTGCCCTGAATTTTTACACGTTTCTACAATCAACCGTTCAGCCGGGAGAGGGGGGGGGCAGTATCGGATTTACCAGTAGGCTGGAGCCTAGGGCGGCAGATTTTAGGGGGCGGCAAATTTGGCCTAATTTTTTTTATCTTACAGAAATTAAAAAAACATTATTATATACACAAAGAAACGAGTGACAAAAATTTTTATATTTTAGTAATGCACAGTATACTGAAAACTCTTACGTCCGTAATCCGCATAATAAAATAAAAGATTGTTAACGCACTGTTAAATATAGGTACTTATTTTCAACTTAGTTTCAATATTAATTACAACTTAAATTTCGTAACTTTTACCCACTTTTCCAATTAAATGGGACTACCCGTTTAAACTATAAAAATGATATTTAACGTGTAACGTGTTTCAACATTTAGATATTTATTTTCTACTAGATACCTACGTATGTATTTGCGTAGTCGTTTTGGGTTGCGGCGCGGAAACGAATGACATCACATGACCGTTCGCTAAGTGTCTGGACGAATTGACAGCACGAGCCACTCACGAGCGGCTCCGCGTCGCGATCGGGTTGCCGCGCGCGGGAGTTGATGTAGGGGGGCATAGGCATTGAGTTCGAGAGCGAGAGAGATAGATATAGAGCGGCGATACAAGCGAGGAAGTCCCGTGTCCCGTATTACCTCAGAACACAAAAAGAAGGAGAAGTGCCTTATGGGCGTGGCACTGTCGATCAACGTTAGCCCGGTTGGGCTAACCTCGGCGAAACTTTTAAATATGGCCGTCAATCGCCTCGCGCCCGCTATCACCGTAACATATGTGAAAAATGCCTGATTACCTACAGAAATCGCTGTGATACATGCTATTCAAATAACAGTGCAGTGTCTTTTCACCGGTAAGCCTATTTTACTCACTATATCCATCTTTAAACTACGAAAAATCATAATTATAATAATTTTCCTGTGCAATATGCACTCCAGTACTAAGAACATAAATGAGACGTATTTATATCGTCGGGTTTACTCCATTGCTGTTTTTATGTAGAATTTTCGTGGAGGTTTTCTAACTTGGAAAAGCAGGCCCGCAATGGACCGTCTCGCGAAACTGACTATTGTTGTATGCGATGTTTCGTGGTACGGCCGCATGTATTTGCCGTGAACTGTCAAAGTCACCAGTAGGTGTCAGCGGGAGTCATAGTGATGGGGTAGTTGCTTTCTTTGCAGACTGATTAAGTATCGATACTTTCGTCGCATTTACACTCGTTCGTCCAGACTTCCAAAATTACTAGGACCAATTATAATGTACGACTAGGTAGCTATTGTCCGCGACTCCGTCCACGTGGACTTCAGTTGCTAAGGAAGCTTTTATTTTAGTTGCAGATTTGGTCGTAATATGAACAGGCTTAGTTTTGACCACGTATTAGGGGTTAAAGTATGAAATTGCCGTTTTATTGCAATAGGTTCTTTGAATTGACATAGAATCTTCATGGTTTGAGGTTTTCGAATGAAACTTTTTTCAAATAGTTTCTATGATGTTCTTTTTTTAAAAAATGTGAAACATTTGAATATCGACTTTCAATTGTTTTTGTTATTCAATTTAGACAAGAAAGATGGATACTGCGAAAATTCGAGTGATTTTTGAATACGAGTTCCGACGCGGAAGTAACGCGGCAGAAACAGCCCGCAATATCAATGCTGCGTTTGGAGAGGGGTCTACTAATGAACGCACCGTGCGATTTTGGTTTAAACGCTTTCGTGATAGAAATTTCGACATACTACCTAATGTATTTTTCACAAGTTAATAAAAATATTATTATTTATGTGATATTATTAAGAATGTTTTTTGTGTTCCCATCACAGTTATCACCCACCAAGGCAATGAAAATTTCAATCCAAACTCAGAAACATCTACAGTCACGCTCATTAATTCACGAGTTAAAATACGTAGTTCTAGATTTTTTAAAGTGTGCGCTATACAAAAACGCGCGGAAGGTGAAGGCAAGGCGCAGGCATCTTGCCGCTTCAAACAAAAATTACGTAGGCGATATGTTTTGAATTATATTCAAGCGGCGCGGCACAGCCAACGTCGTTTCGTCGCCTATGTAGGTTTTCGTACCTACATTTTGTAGGTATGAAAACGTTTTGAAGCGGCAAGATGCTTGCGCTGTCCCTTTACCTTACATACCTACGCAGTTTCTGTATAATTCAAGCCTAAGGTTTATCAGCAAATGGTCTCTAAACTTTGACATTTAGAATATTTGTATGATTAGAATTTACGATGAAACCGAATTCACGAATTATACGATAGGTAGGTATGAACAAAACTGACATATTTAGGAATTAACACATTGGTAGGCAAAGCCTGTAAAAATAAAACCTTAGGCAGCCTTTTGCAAAGGATTACTTCAACGAAATAAAGTAGTTACAGACTACGCGACATAAAGAAATAATTAGTTACTATTTAGGTATAGACGGTATAGATGGCAAGAAAAAAATCGACATAATGTACAAAAAAATTTTTGTACGATGTACAATTTTTTTAAAGTATAATCGATAATGTACTTTTTCTTTCCCATCCCTAATGTTGTGCTGCTCTTCTCATTGGCTGTTTCATTTGTGTTAACAGCGAATCGTGAGCCGGTTGTTTATGTTGTAATCAAATAGAGATTATGAGGAAACTGTAGCTGTGTGAGTAAGTGGCGACATCGGTTTTCTAGCAAACGGGCCATTATAACACTTCTCCTTATTTTTGTGTTCTGTGCGTATTACCTACTTAAAAAAAACCAATGAAAAGTCACCTCGGTTACAGTGTTGCCAGATGGGGGGTTTTTTCTCCAAATTTGGAGTCCTGGAGTGGAGTCCCGACCTTACATGCTGTCGTATTAGGTATTTAAAAAGTATTCACACGACAGATGTCATTGTCAAACATTGGAAAAATATCTGTAAAGCTTTTAGCACTACTTTAGCAATTTAATTTAAGCTAAGTTATATCGTCTCTATATTGTAATGTACCACGTAGACTTATCTTAAAATTCTCAAGTTGATGATTTGTTTGCAGATGATTGTATGTTCAAACACTATTAGTTGATCTATTTGAATATAATTAGATAACTTAATTACGGAACCGTCTAGAACAACATTACTGATGAGAAAGACAAATTCATTAAGAAATTGTAAAGTAAATAAGTTCAAACTACAAAATAACATAATTAGTTAGTTGATATAAATAACTTGGTATAAATACTTACATTTTTGAGTTAGTTCCTCAGTTCCTCGATAGCAGTTCATAGCTCAGTTCCTCGACATTCGGTCTCTCCCTAAGTTATTCGATATTATTGTATTAAGTAAGCAGTGTTATTGTAAGCAGTGTGAAATAAACCACAAGTTTAAAGTCGCTAATCTTTTTATTTTGACCCCTTCTGTCCACGCAATTACAATATTGGTTTATCTTATTACAATTTTAATTGCTAAAAAGTAGGATGGACGAAAAGAAAACAATTTCAATGTCTAGATATCTGAGGCCTGACCGATTTGACACAGAACCAAGCACGGTCAGCGCCTATCTCAAATGGTTGCACTGGATTAATACCTTCGACAACTTCCTATCCGAAGAAATGGCTACAGATAAAGGTATGAAACTGAAACTCCTGGTGAACCACCTGTCTCCCACGGTATACGCCATAATTAGGTCAAGATTACGATTCGGCCATTGAGCTTCTCAGGAAGACTTATGTTAAGCCCAAAAATGTCATTCACGCTCGACACTTGATGATGACTCGGATGCAACCACCTGGAGAATCCATAAATGACTACATTCGGATCCTGAAGGGTCTTTCCCTGGATTGCGATTTCACTAGCATGACAGCTGAGAACATTAAAAACGATTATGTGAGAGACGCTTCCATATCTGGGATAACATCAAATAAAATCCGTCGAAAACTGCTTGAAAATGTTTCCCTTACTCTTGACGAGGCACACAACCAGACAAGCTCATTGTATATATTGTACCACCTCTTTTGTACCTTATTTGTGGATGGAGAAATAAAGTTTATTTGTATTGTATTGTATTGTATTGTATTATTAGAAATGTCAGAGAAGAATTGCCAAAGTTACGTTACAACGTCAAACTCCCCTCTTGTCTTAAATACCCTTGATAGCAAAGAGGATCAGAGCGCTGCCGCCGCGGAAAGCACAACATGCGCGACCCGACCTTTGCAAAATCAGAAAAGGTGTTTTTATCACACCTGCTCTGAAAATACATACTAATTATACCAATTAGAGGGAAGAAACGCCTTTATCCCGCCCTTCAAATCCTTTCATCCCAAGGTATGGAAGTTTGTATGAAAATCCTTCCGACCCAAGGGTGGGAAGTATGTATGAAATTCCATTACATACCCGGTTTTTATTTTTTTTTTATTTGTCAGCAGTCATACTGCAAAGAGACTTTAAGGGCTTTACTAATAAACTCGACATAAATTTAGACCTTGGAATAATATAAAATTTTGTATAGGTATTCCTAGTTTATCCTACGCATAACTTTATACTAGGTTTATAAGTAAGGGGGTAACTGTCTACTAATTAAATTTCAAGTAAATTGTTACTGGCCACATACAGTTTTTTTTTTACCAGTTACCAACCTCCTTGGTGCATACAGAAAATTAAAAACGAAATTATTTTTGTATATAAAACGCGCGGAATGACGGAAGAAGTGGCTGCATGACCTTATGATCTTAGCCTACTCCAGAAACGGGCGAATAAAAAAAGGAAAAGCCCGCGCATTTTCGCAAAAACTTCGATTGATTTAGCATTTATCTTTGTGTTTTTTGTAAACATTTCTATGCATTTATGTCTATAATTTTCCTCGTAGGTGTAATAAAAAGCACTATACATACCTCAGGATAAAGTACAGTTCCATACCTCAAATGGTTTGCGCCCCTCGCAAGCTCGTGGCGCAAATGCCATAATCTCGGTATGGAACTGTCACTTTCTTCCCTCTGAAGTAATGTACTATTCTTTTGCGGAAGTAATACACTGCACAAACGTTTTAGATGTCCGGCGTTTAACGCTATTTGTTAACTTTGCTCGAGAAAAGGGCACTTCGCGAGTGTATGCAGAAACCCGAGTTCGCCTGCTACAAACGATGTAAAAGAGAAAGCGTCAGCCAACACACTTGTGTCAGCGGCTGCTCCTCCGAGTCTAAATAAAGCTACAATCAGCATCCTTGTAAACGACTTCCGAGCCGATGCTCTGATAGATACAGGGAGCTCTGTGAGTTTTATTAACAACGAGCTAGCTCGCACGTTGCGTCTCAAAAGGGAACTAAGTCACCAAACAATTACAATGGCTTCCACAAACTATGTTTCTTCTGTCGACGGGCTCTGCGTAGCCACACTCAAGATCCAGGAACATACGTATAGACGCCAGCCACTGCTCGTCATACAAAATCTTTGTGCGGATGTCATCTTGGGGCATGACATTCTGAAGAATCACTGGTCATTGGAATTGGAACTTGGGGCCGTTAAAAATATTAAATTTCATGGCTGCCTCGGTGCCACCTCGAGAAAATACAGTAACGAAGACCAGCAGTTTATTGAAGAAGAAATCACCAAGCTGCTCGAAGATAAAGTCATCGAACCTTGTGTGTCTCCCTGGCGAGCACAAGTCCTGGTAACAGGAGGCGGCATGCATAAGAAACGTCTAGTGATCGACTACTCACTGACTATTAACAAATTTACAGAACTCGATGCGTTTCCATTGCCCAGTATCGAGTCAATCGTGTCGAAAGTGGCGACATGCAACCACTTCAGCCAATGACCTAAAAAGCGCTTACCATCAGGTACCAATATTACAAAAAGAGAAGAAATACACCGCCTTCGAGGCTTGTGGAAGTCAGTATCAGTTTACGAGAATACCTTTTGGCGTCACAAACGGCGCGGCGTGGCTGCCTTCCAAAGAACACTGCATTATATTATACAGACCGAAGGATTGAAAGCTACGTACGCCTATCTCGATGATGTAACTGTCTGCGGCAAATACAAAGCTGACCATGATAGGAACCTAAAGAACTTCATGGACGCGGTAGAGAAATACCAACTCACTCTGAATAAAAATAAATGCACTTTTGGCGCTGACCGCATAAGCCTACTTGGATACACTATCTACAACAACGAGATCAAACCCGATGAGGCTAGGCTGAAGCCTTTGACCGAACTGCCTGTCCCGACTGACACCGCGGCGCTACGAAGGGCACTCGGAATGTTTGCACACTATGCAAAATGGATTAAAAACTTTTCTGCAAAAATTAATCCATTATTAAATAAAAAGGATTTCCCTCTTAATGAAGGCGATGTCAAATGTTTCCAAGACTTGAAAACAGGTATAGCCACGTCATGTCTAACGGCCGTTGATGAAAAGGAAACATTTACGGTAGAAACCGATGCGTCAGAGCAGTCCTTGGCAGCTACTCTAACACAAAAGGGTCGACCGGTGACATTCTTTTCAAGATCCTTGAATGATTCTGAACGCCGCCAAAGCTCCGTTGAGAAAGAAGCAGGCAAAATAGTGGAATCAATACGAAAATGGAGGCATTACTTGTCCGGGAAGCACTTCATCCTAATCACTGATCAACAATCGGTTGCTTTCATGTTTCATAGAAATCACACAAGCAAGATTAAAAATGAAAAATTTGAAAGGTGGCGACTAGAGCTCTCTTGCTACAGGTACGACGTTATCTACCGCGCAGGCAAAGAAAATATTGTCGCAGACGCGCTATCCAGAGTTTGTGTGAGCATTAATTCAGACAAGTTGGCTGAAACTTACAACATTCTGTGTCACCCTGGGATCACAAGAATGTTGCACTGGGTGAAATCGAAAAACTTACCCTATTCGCTTGAAGACGTACGGACTATGACCGCCAGATGTCGCACTTGTGCTCAAATAAAACCAAGATTTACGCGAAAGCAAGGTGAGCTTATAAAAGCAACGTCACCATTTGAAAGACTTAATATCGATTTCAAACGACGAATAAATAAATATATTTTAACTATCATTGACGAATATTCAAGATTTCCTTTTACCTATCCTTGCAAGGACTTATCTGCAAGTACTGTCATTTCCTGTCTAAAGGATCTCATCTTCACTTTCGGAACTCCAGCATACATACATTCGGGCAGAGGGTCTTCATTTATGTCGGCTGAGCTTAAACAATTCTTATTATCGCTCGGCATTGCCTGCAGTCGTACCACGCCGTATAATCCGCAAGGGAACGGTCAGATAGAGCGGCTGAATAGTACGCTATGGCGAACTGTGCAGCTTTCATTAAATTCTCAGGGCATTGCGACTGAGCATTGGCAACAAGTCCTTCCTGCAGCGCTCCACGCAATCCGTTCGCTGCTCTGCACGGCTACCAACGCTACGCCACACGAAAGACTCTTCTGCCACACACGAAGGTCACCAAACGGAGAGTCCCTCCCCACGTGGCTACTGTCCCCGGGGCCTGTCCTTAGAAGTTGAACTTGTGGAGGCCAACCCATCATACTCCTATGTTCAATTACCAGATGGTCGGGAGGCCACGGTCTCAAACAGACAGTTGGCGCCACTGCCTGATTCAGAACATGGCAGCAGCGAGACTGAAATCGAAGAGGACGAAGATGAGCCCGCCCCGCGCCGCTCAAGCAGGGAAAGGCGACCTCCAGCCTACCTCAACGACTATGAGACGTAGAGCGACTCCTATGAATAAAAGGGGGGGTGAATGTCGTATTATTTAAAAAGTATTCACACGACAGATGTCATTGTCAAACATTGGAAAAATATCTGTAAAGCTTTTAGCAATTAAAAGCCAAGTTATGTCGTCTCTATATTGGTTTATCTTATTACACATGCTGCTGTTTTTAGGTCAACAGTATACTCTTCACTAAAACGTGGGTTGCAAAAATAATCTAGAAACTGACACAACTTATCCCCTAGTTCACAATCATACTAATAACGGGAAAAAGCTGACGTAAAAAGGACGTTAGAACACAAATCATAAAGTTGCAATTTCAGAATAAATATTATTGTGAACTAAACTAGCGTAGCGTAGGTATTTAATTTCAAATGTCAGTAGGGGCGACAAAAATTGAATAGCCTACTATTCAATATTGAATAGCCTAGCGGCAAATTTGTAAATCCGCCACTGGGGGGGCACCATATTCTGTCAAAAATTTGAGCTTTAAAGCTTAATATTTCCCAAAAGGATTCCTAAATCAAAAAACGAAACTATTTTTAATTATCCCACACTGTTGTTAAAGGTTTCTCTTACATTAAATCATCACATACCTACTTGTAATTATACTAACAGTATAACCCATTGTATTATAAATTCATCACATTGAATGAGTACCTACCTACTCACTCTAAAAGTCTAAAAGCGCTAGGTGAGCATCTATGTGTACCTAGCTGTTTTTAAGGTAGCGAAGTTCAGAAGCACTTGGGCTTGCAGCCCTCATACTGTTTTGGCTCGGCTCGCGCTAACAACCAGACGCCCACAAATAATTACTGTAACGTATGAGAAGGTCTAAGTAAAGCCCTGTAAAGCTACCTGCATCGTTTTATTGACCACCCGCTCTACTATGGCGGAGGCGAGAAAAAAATGCATCCCTAATTTAGTACCTACCCTAAAAAATATTTTTTGTATATTTTATTCTACCGTTTTATCGGCTTATTATAATTTCCGTCACTAAAAATTAATAAACAGAAATAAGAAAATATAAACAAACCAACACTTCAAGCATTAACTGTCAGTGAACAAACAAATGTCTGAGTTGCTTGCAAGAACGTTTTACCCAAACATCCTTGGTTGCTTGTTATGAGTCTACTGAATTTGGGGACCCCACAGCCTGTTTATTAATACATAATTATAATGTTATTTTTTATTTCAGTTTTTATTTTATTTTAGCTTAGCTAGTGATAACATAAGATAGGTAATATAAGAATATTCTAGTGATCTTTCATTTTAGTAATAGCAACGCCATCTAGTAATCAGTAGCGAGATTAAACAGTAGCAATATTTATAATAGCACCATGTAGTGATAATGTAGAGGAGAACTTGAGAATTTTATAAAAAAATTCCATGTTATTTTATAAAAAACAGTCCTTGAAGGCACTTTCAATCATTGGTAGTTACGGCTTTTGTTTACGTAGTCTATTTAACCTGCATGTTTTTATAAATAACACTGTTTAGTTGAATTTATAATCTATCTATAGATCTAATAGACCCGTATATATTTCTTTCTAGCAAACTCTCCACTATGAGGCTGCCTGGAAGAAATTGAGTACCTATTTATTTTATTTTATGGTATTTTAAAAATACCATCGGTTAAGGTGTAACGTGCGTGACCGCTACTACATAAGTCCTCTATGGAATTGTCCCACAGAACAAAATTTGTTCTGTGAGTTGTCCGATTTAACCTACTCCGAACTCTCAAATACACAGAACAAAAAAATACATCTTTTTTTTCCCTCTGTGCTCAAATCTACATATTTTGACACTTCGGAGTCGTCACAACGGTTAACCCGATGAGCCTGGAGTGGAGCCAATAAAGTGGACAGTCTCGTGATAGGTATGTTTTCATTGCAGTTGCATTCAGACTCAGGTGGTTACGCGAAACGCGACGACACGCTACGATCCCGCTCCATCGTAGGTATACAAGAAGAGAAGAGAAAGCGCGAACAAAGTATGTCTCACCTAGCCGCATGGATATTCTTCGCCTCGTCTTAAGTCGAAATCAAACAATTCACTCGGTTGAACGAATCACTTGAGTGATCGTTCATTTTTCTTTCATTCCTCAGCCACACGACATGGTCAAAATTAAATACTTTTGAATAAATGGCGTGCTCTATAATTTTACAGAAATTAACTATAAAATATAAAAAGTCTTCATAAGGACCACGACCGCTCTGTCAAAGCTCTGTATACCGATCAAAAGGAAGAACTGTAAACAAGTCGTACTTAGAATTTCCTCGGTGGATACTGCTCTATTATTTCCGCGTTAATAACTTCCACACAACACACTTGTCCTGGTTCCAAACTACATTTAATACTATAATATAATACCGATTGATACATTAAATAAAAAAAATCTTCGGTTTCACTTTATAATTAATTATTGGGGTTGGAGACTAAATCCGGATCCTATGTATCAGAATTCTGACACAATACCACTGAGCTGAGTTGAAGACATGAGACTTTGGTGTATTTTCAACGTGGAATTTTATAGATTTTATAGTGGAAACCATCTATTTTAGAGCTGTTTATTAATTTACAGAGACAGAAATTATTTCACAGTACGAAGTAGCATGATTTATGTCAGAGCCATTATTTTTGTACTTAGGTTCATTATTTTTATAGAGCCTTTAAATGGTTCCTTTATTTTTTATAACATTCTGAAATAAAAAAAAGGTTTTGAATAACTATTTTGTCTTTGACTCACATGATTGTATTGCCGTATGCCGTTCATATCCTTTGAACAAGAGGCAAATAGTTGCTCAATTTGATCATTAAAATTGACCTTGATGGGAGCAAAATTGAATTACGTAAATTCATTTAGAGTTTTCACTCCTTTTCACTTCTAGAAATAAAGATAGGTACCAAATGAAGCAATCCAATATTATTGGCATTCATTCCAAATGAAAGATACCGAATGAAAGACAAAATTTAAAATTAACGTAAAGTGAACCGTTTGATTTCTCTGAAAAAGTAGCGTTATTACGCGGCACGTTTGCCTGCGCTTAATTGTGTGTGTGAGCACACCTACGAACTCGAACTCTGACTGAGCCTACGAATGGCTCAACCCGCCTCAGTGTCATAAACGTTTTAAAAAAATGAAAAAATCTGACGGATATCATTATTCAACGTTGTGAGATTAGGAGACAAATTAATCGCACGCTGTAGAAACGTTGTCTTTTTCTCCGAGTGACAGTAAGTCTGATTTGACAATTTGTGAGGACTTGTGACTTGAGGAGAATTTGTCGAATAGCCGAAGGAATTTTCATTTATTTTTATAACGACTAGGTATGCTGTTCGGCGTTTTAAGAACATTTTCTGCATCTTGACCTGGTAATCAGTCGTGTATATCTTTATAGGTCAGAGGAACCGTAAACGCGTTAAGATGTGGTACGCTGCTGTAATCCGTTTCATTCGAAGACGATTAGTTCTAGGAATTATTTTCGTATCGTCACTAACTTATTGCATAGTTAGCTTTTGGAAAGAGGTTAGTGTGTACATTATCAGTCTTGATTTGTTCGAAGTACTAGTATTTGTAAGCTAACCTAACTGATTATATCGACACTACATTTCTTACAGGGCAGCGCGAGAGGCTCCAGCTACCAAGACATCTCAATAGAGCACAAGCCGTTTGTCTGGCGAACTTTGCAAGAAACTAATGACACTATTGATAGGATTGTTTGCAGAAATTCTCTTCAAGGAAAAGACTTCATTGTTGATGACAGAGGTAAGTCCCCTAACATTACTGCTTCATACGGTTCCATACTCGAAGGGTACAAATGCAACTCTATTACTGTCTACGACATCTGTCTGCCTGCCTGACCTGTAAAGTGCTTTATCTCTTGATCCCTAATGGGTATCCATATGACATATGATGACACTGTGTTATTAGATAGATTACTAAATAAATAAATACCTACATTTTTTTAAATTATAATCACAATCTTACAAAAGCACAATCTCTCAAAACATACTGCAAATTTAAATAGCCTAGTAACGAGAAAGACATAGTTTGAAAGGTAATTGTGTGTGAGTTTGTAGGAGGTAATTAGCATTAAAGTCGTCTTTAATTAAAGTTTGTTTACATCTTGCAGGATATATTTGCCCAAGGGTAGATATTATGAGAAATGGTTGCTGCGATCCTGATGCAGAGACATCTAAGAGGTATCAATGTGATACATGCAAGAGAAACAACTGCTGTGTGGTCTATGAGTACTGTGTCTCTTGCTGCCTGGACCCTGGGAAGGTGTGTAAACTATAAGAAAGAAAGCAAATATGGGGATGCCCAAAATGCAAAATATTTTGCTTTAACCACTCGTCTGCCGCGACACAGATCTGTGTCCAACTTAGTATGGGCCACCTATACGTTCCATTCCGCGAGGGCAGTTCAGGAGTTAAGGAGCAATTTTTTTGTCAGAGTAGGGTGTCCTGCCCCCCCATCTACTGGCTAAACGGTTTATTGTAGAAACATGAAAAATTCAGGGCAGTTGCACATATATTAATTAACTTAAAAGGAAATCTATCACAGCTAAGTTTAAAAAGTCAATGAGTAACAGGCGACCAACTTATAAAATTAAAACTATGTACCAAATCCATTGAAAATTTTTTTCATGAAGTTAGTAGCTTGTAAAACAGATATAAACCCCTCTTTCTATGGAACCCTACACTGCATGTGGCCCCACACGCACTTTGCCGGTTTTTTTTTTTTTCATATTCATCTACAACCAGTTATAGCTTTCTTACTATTATATCTGATGCCTGTAGTTTGCAGCCTGTATACGTCCCACTGTAGGGCACAGGCCTTCTCTCAGGGAGATAGTATGGGCTTAATCACCATACGTGTCCACGATGGTGATTAAGGCGATTTCAAGCGCTGAGGTATGTCAATAGCTCAGACACTCAGGTTTCCTCACGAGGTTTTTCTTCGCCGTTAGTGAGTGATATAGCTACTATAACTTCACAAATGCATTGGTAGCCTAGTGGATAGAACATTAGAGTCAGAAGCGAGAGACCCAGGTTTGATTCGCAGTGTGGGCATGTACCTATGACTTTGTTTTCTAAGTTATGTACTTTGTGAAGTAGTTTAGCACATTATTGTATTTGAAAAACTGAGGTGTTTGCACACTTAAAATAGTGTGATGATTGTTACTCTCTCTGATGGTCCTGCAATGGGATGTAAGGCTGCTTATATCTTATGTGATAACAGAGGGACCAAACATCATATTTTCTTTTGAGTCATCTTCATGTGTAATCGACCATCATGTGGGAGTAACAGCGGATATTTTTTTAACACACTTATTAGCTTCACTTCTATGTAGTTGACAAAATGTTAAAATAAATAAATCATCATCATCAGCCATTTGACGCCCACAGCAGGCCATAGGCCTCCTTCATAGCTTTCCAAGCTTCCTGGTCTTGCGCCGCCTGCATCCAGCGACTCCCTGCCACCCTAAAATCTGGTGGGGGGCGTCCCACGCCCCAAATAAATAAAATAAAATAATTTGATATCATAAAACTAATCTGATGATGGAGCCAGGGGTTAAGTGGAATTCTTCAACTCTCTCACTCCACTGCGCTATTTATTCCTTTTCCTATTTATGACAAAGTACAAAATAAAATTATACTTTAAAAAATGTAATGCACTAAAATATACAAACAAGAAGTGTTCAGTAGCTACGCCAAAAAGCGTTGTCTATATTCATTAATAGCAAGCAGAACCACGAAATTAAATTAACTACACCAATAAGTTCCGGTACGGTTTTTCATTGCCACTGAATATTATTTATTTTGTACCTTTTTTTTTATTTTTTTCCAAATAGGGGATGTATTAGCAAAGAGCAAGATAAAAAGTACCCGAAACCGGCGTGCGTGCATCTAATGAGTGCGACTAATGAATGTTGAGGAAGCGAAAGTGATCTGTCAGGATCGTAGCAAGTGGCAGTCCCTGGTCTCTGCCTACCCCTCTGGGATACAGGCGTGAGTTTATGTTATGTTTGTTTTGTACCTTTTAGTGCATTACCAACAAAAGTCTGGTGTTTTTCAAACAATTTTTTTATCATAACATTTTTTACAGAGAGACATGCTGGAGTTAGTCCTGTCCAAGCTATCTGCAGAGGAGAATGTGCTGTTCCGTACATTGACAGATGATTATGAACTGTGCCTGGCCAAGTGCCGCACAAGCTCTCACAGTGTCCTACACGAGAACTCCTACAGAGATCCTGATCACAAACACTGCTTCGGCGAGGAACCGCCCGGGACCAGATCACCTGATTAGATAAGATACAAACTAAGAATTATGAAACTTTAGGATGTATGAAAAAGTGCATTAATAACTATTGAAACGTGTTTTGTGGTAAGGATGCAATTTTTTCCATTATGTGTGACCACAACAGGCTATTGCAGTTGAAACCTAGAGAAACTGTGTATACATAGTATCCACTGAAAGAACTACTGAAGAGATTGTCACTATAAGAAATGAAATAATTCTTAGCTGGCATACATACAATGAGAGTAACCTCTGAAGCATCTTATGAATGTGGCCTGTAAAGTTGATTGTTCTTTCTGTTGTTTATGCGTAATGGGAACTGTTCTGGTTTCTAAACTTGGTTAAAACATGATGGGAGTGCTCAGCTTACTTTATTAATGTTATGTCTCAGGCAGTACAGCCTCCAGGGCTGGTAACGCGGTTGGTAGAACGCTTGTCTCACATTGGAGAGATTAAAGGTTTGAATCGCAGCTTGTACCAATGACTTTGTTTTCTAAGTTACGTAAATTCGCTTTGATATTTAGCTTCAAATTGCCCATCGGAGGTGGGCATGCATGATTAAGCCCATGCTTTGTCTCTTAAGAGAAGGCGGGTGCACTACATTGGAACATCATTATATAGGTTGCATTATACTACAGTCTCATTGTCGCACTTTACCAATCTTGTAGTAAAACATGCCTCACGATATTCCATAATTGATTTCTTGAGTGCACCAAGTTAAAATAAACAAATTGTGTACAGTTACTAAAACGAAGCTGATGAAATATTTTTTTTTTGTAAAAAACGGGGCCTTGTTTAAACTATTCGCTATTTGAAATACGAAGTTATTAACGGCAGAGCGTGTCAAGCGAATTTCTATGTTAGTGATGTCCTTGCCTGGTTACCATAGCACAGGGTATCCTAGTTTAGGACCAGCGGGCGTAGCACGAGGGCCAATTTGTCTATTTTCAACTGTCATCTTAAACTCTCCAGAGTATTAAAATTACGATACGGGCGGTTTATCTACGCATGCGATTGAATGCGACGCATCTTCCCGCGCCTTTAAATTTAATTAAATTTATAATACATTTTTTGTCCGATTTGTCTTGGCGAACACGACGGTATTTTTTTTCTCAAAATGACCGCTTATTGCGAATAGATATCTCTGCTAGTATCGTGGGTGTAGATAAAGCTTTCATAGGTTCATATTTTTTTATTTCTTCTTTACTTCCTTTTATGCCTACCTCTCCCCCAACTTTTCGTTCGCGCAGCGCAATAAGTCCCATAACCTCTAAAATCGTATTTGTACAAAAACATAAAAAATCGGCGTTTTACAGGTCTCAAAAATTACGAACCATGAAAAATTTTCTCACGAAACACATGAAATAATAAAAATTTATTACATTAAGCTTTCCCATTGAATTCTAAACTAAGCGATGAGCCCAACAAACTTACTGTAAAAACATTTCAAGAAAGTATGTACTTGTTATAATTTATCCTTTTAGGTTTGTCGTGGTCAACAAGAAACCCTTATAGTTTCGCCATGTCGTCCGTCCGTCTGTATGTCTGCCTGTCCGCGACTTAGCTGAAAAATGATTATACTAGAAAGCTGAAATTTGGCATAAATATACAATAAGTATATTTATAGCGCCAACAAAACGGTATAATAAACTGTTTAAAAAAAATCATTTGGCGTATCTCCCCTACACCTAAATTAGGGATTTCTTTTCTCGTTTACCAAGTAGTGTGTGGTATCTTTGCGTTGGTGGTGTAGAAATATTGCGGGTGTAGGAAAAGCATTTTTCGATAAAGGGATCCGTTAGCGAAATATTAAGCTTTAAAACGGCAATTTTTGTTAGTGTTGTGGATTGTGTCCGTTCTCCCCTCTCTCGGCTGAATGGTTGATTAGATTATAGAAACATGAAAAAATTCAAGGCTGTAGCACATATTATTTTATTGAAGTTAAACTATCACGGCTAACTGAAAACCATCACGGCTAATAATTATGCTTGACAAGTTAACGAGTAATAGTCGACCAAGTTATAAATGGACAACTTCATACGAATTCCATTGAACATTACTTGGATGAAGTTGTGTAAAGTAGGTAGTTCCACGGAACCCTACAATGCGCGTGGTCTGACACGCACTTGGTCGGTTTTCTTGTTTGAAGTGGTTTAATAATCTGAATCACCTGAAAATGGTTTTGTATTGTACTATCAGTAAACTATATTCAGGTTTTGCGCCATTTCAATAATACGTTGCATATAACATACATGTAACAGGTCTAATGCCGATTATTTATTTCGTAGATAGATAGACAAATAATGAGACACTCAAAACTAAATTTCCGACGTTTCGGCAACGTTGCCGCTACCGTGGTCACGGGTACGCCTTCGAGATTCAGGGTTGAGTAACAAAAAACCGGACACTATTAATCGTCATAATAATATTTCTCCTCCTCACTATTGGGAAAGCCCCCTTGTGTCACAGCTTGTGTTAACAATTTTGAACAGCCTAGTAAAGGACCTTAATACTAAGACTCCACTGTCCGTCTGTCTGGTTGTATGTCACCAGGCTGTATCTCACGAACCGTGATAGCCAGACAGCTAAAATTTTCACAGATGATCTATTTCTGTTGCCGCTATAACAACAAATACTAAAAAGAGAATAAAATAAATATTTAAGGGCGGCTCCCATACAAAAAACGTGATATTATGCCGTTTTTTGCTCGATATTAATAACGGCAACAGGTAAAGGCTTCAAATATTGAAGTGTTGAATAAATAATGGTACGGAACCCTTCGTGCGCGAGTCCGACTCGCACTTGGCCGGTTTTTTTCATACTTGATCGATGACTAGGTGTAATAATAATGCAGTCAATCAATGCACATGAGAATACCAAATATTTTATACACTAATGTAAGTTTATTAAGTAATTTAAGATTAGTCTCTAAGGTCAACTTACACCACTTCTTAAATGTGATAGATTTAAATTGACTTTTATGTAATTTTTTTGTTAAATGCTACTAAGCCCCATTTAAGGAAGAGGTACATGTTGGCTTTAGGGTTAGAATGTTAATAATTGAGTATTTCAGCATTGCGGATAAAAAAACTATATGACTGTTTTTAATGAAATAAGATTTTATTAGTGCAGAGGGCGATAGTAGTAGTGTTAATTACATTGAGCGACACCTGGAATCATCCGTTTAATACTCGCACGTATTTCGCTAGCGATAAGAACCATGGGACCAGCCTTGACTGGTTGAAGAAAGTCAGTATTTTTTCAAAGGTGTTTGGCAGAGTTCGTCATACGGTGCCGGTGGAAGGTGCAGACATTTAAAAACTACTAAGCCATAAGACCAAGGCTCACTTTTGAGATATAACGGTTTGAGTAAAAGTATAAAACAAATCAATGGACCGTAGAAACTGGTACTTAATTAATGTTACAAATTGAACGTAGTCACCATTTCAAGCAAGATCTACATCGTTTTGGACAAAAAACTCCAAAGTTAGTATTTTAAATTTGGTCCATTAACAGAGTTCTGAAAATCTAGAACTCGTACGTTGAATTGAACTAGTTCTGATTCCAAACATCTTTGCAAGGATGTTTTCTTTGTCATCAGCGTATTGGACTCGTATGAATAATATGAAAGAGGCATTCTGGCGCCGATATTTCAGTTCAAGTGAAGCTTACGAACTTCTCGTAATGCAATGCTCGTAATGTATTTACGATATCTATTGCAACATTAACGGTACTGTAATACCGACTCGGCCGGCCCTATAAATTTTTGTGTTTTATCATCTGCATTTTATTGGTTACCAATGCAATGTTAATGGTGAAATTGGTTATTAACATAAAGAAATTGTAATTACCTATCGCAATATTTAAATACCCACCAGGGTTCAATAAATATTCAATCGAAAATATGTAACTAAGTAAATAAATTATTTTTTTAAACGGAACACTTGTTTTTTATTTGTTTAATTTTCTTCAGTAGTACCCATTAGCCTTTTCAATTTCAATTTGGATTCGACTCGTTTTTGACACAGTGCACGGGCCAAAATAGAAAGATGATACCACGTTGCCATGAAAAAAGTATTTATAAAAGTAGGTACCTACTTAAACTGATTCTTTGGATTGTGTCTATACTCATCTCTCCACAAGCGTTTATGACTTAATCCGGTCTTCAGATACGGTTCAGAAATTTGTCACACTGTATTGCATAACAGAAACGCAAATAAAACTTGAATAAGAGGCTAGGTGACGAAAATTACGTGAAAAGGCCCCCACTTACTTACAGACATTTTTTTTAGTCTGCCTAGAATGACCCTTCATTGTCACCACAGGTTATTATCGACATCCGCAGATGTCCGAGCATATCGCTCATTAGTAACAAAAACGACGGAATTACACTTTTGCAAAAAGGGTTTAAATACAACATCAAAACAATTGAATTTCTATTAATTTCTGCCAAGCGTCAACTCCCCAGAACAATAGAGATAGATAGAATTTTCTTTATTGTACCCAGAGATTACATTAACAATACTACTAGGAAGAATGTCGACTCCATAAAACGGTCAGGGGCCTAATTGAATCGTGTGATTTTAAAACAACACATGTCCTTTGATTACAACTTGTCAGGAAATAGAAAAAACTGTTTTATTCAAATACTAATTTCTACATCAGCAATATTTTAGCATATTATGTTAATTTTTGTATGAATAAACAAACTACAATTTTTTTCTAATGTAAATCAATAGGTAGGTGTAAATAATTTAATAAAAAAAAATGGACAAGTGTTATTTTAAAAACACATGTGACTTGTGTTGTTTTAAATTTATATGAGTTAGGACATGTGTTGTTTTAAATGTATAATGATACATAAAATAAATTAAACCATTTTTGAGAAAATTAAATATAATCAATTTTATTAATGAAATTTAAACAAAATTTACAATTCCTCAATAGAATCTTCGCTTTGTGTGGTAGGCCACTGAAAAATCTTATGATAAAAGTCTTGAATGTCTTCATCTTCTGGAATGTAAGTTTGCAATTGTTTGATGTCATTTAATTTTTTTATATTAATTGGTCGGTTTCCTTCAGGGAAAGCTTTTTGAGATGGCAATGTTAGACTGGTTGAGTTGTTGAAATTTTTTAGCCGGAATGTGTGCATTGATAAACCATCAATGTCAACCCTTGTGATTACACAACCGGGACTGTCGGTATTAAATTCAAAGTTGTAATATTTCAACACTTGGAAATGAACTTTGTCTGCTTGTTTGGATTTTTTTCCAATTGTTTCCAATGAAATTGAATTCTTTTTATAGTATGATGGCCACCATTCTTTGAAATTGTGCACCATTTCTGTAGGCACCATGACAACTGTGAATTTTTTGGTCTGCGTTGATAACATTATTTCCTCAGCATACTCTTTTGGAGTATATACCCGGTCACAAAGTCTTAATCTTCTTTTTACAGTACCGAAGTCCAGGTCACATGGCATGAAAGAATGACCTCTCACTGGGAAATAAATCATGATCTTTTTGAATTTCTGTGTGTCTGCATAAAACAGTAGCAATCTTAATATTGTGTTATTACGATTCTGTCCAGTGCATGAATCTGCGAAAATATGCAGTTCATCAAAACCATTTCCATGTTCTTCAATATAATCATTCAGGAAGGAACATACCTTGTTTGGACCCTTACCTGCTACACCTTCATGGTAAATGTAGAAAGTGGCCTTTTCCTTTCTGACATCATGTACACAGAATACATTAAAATTGAGCTGTCTCAAATAGAATACTTCTTGGACTGGATTCTTGGCAAATGCACATTCTGCATATAATCCATTGATACAACAAGCTTGTTGCTATTCGGTTCTTCCTTCAACATAGACATTTTTTTTTTTAAATTTGTTGCTCTTCTCTTATGTACTATAAGGTCTGCTTCTTTAGCCCTCTTAGCAGACTCTGATATAGTTTTGCTTTTTATTTTTATTTTCAATTCTTCACAAGTTTGGCAGGTATCCACTTGTGGGTGGCCAAACTTTAAGGAAAACTCTTGTTTAAAAACTTTTCTGTAGAACCAGTATGATACAGGATTTTCTGGATGCTTAGATTTGTATAGGTTGTGCATTATTTTGATGTCCAGTTTTTCATTCAGATATTTATATTCCTGACCTGTGTAATGTGCAACTTTGGTGGGAAAAGATTGTATGTGTTCTGTGACCATGTTCCGAGTAGAAGCACTTACAGCATTCCGAGGTGCACCCTGTCCTCTTCCATCAATAGGAACTTTACCTATACTTAATAATTTATTAATTCTGCGAATTTTTTCAGATGTTAGACCGTAAAGCTTCATGAACATTTGTTTGCACACTTCCACTCGACCAGAGGCAGAGTTTATGGAATAAACACATGAAAATGTTTTAGGTTTTTTACCGCTCTCATTACGTGGTCTTTGCCGAGCTACAGGTTTAATTTCCATTAGATTCTGCAAATATACATCTTGCTCGTTTTTTGTGTTGAGATTTCGGAACTGCTTAAACAGCTCGTCGCGCATATCTATGTCCACCAAATCCGCACAGTGTCGTTTACATCTGCAACAAATAGTAATTCAAGGTTAAAGTATGTAACTAGTAATTTTAATACATTGAAATGTAAAGACCAATATTTAATTTTCAAATACTTAAATGAATACACACCTGCAAATACCCGTACGCACTGCTGGTACTCGTAGATTTGAATAGCTAATATATGAAATACCTTTTAATTTTGCCTTTTTTATTGTATCACACTTATAAGTGATTTGATTAACTCCTTTTTTCCTTTTTATTTTATCACCACCAGAAGAACTCGTAGACGCCATTGTGATTATAAGGTTAGATGGCAACTGTCAAGATTGCGCGCTAATGTATGGGGATACGTTTTAAAACAACACACAGTTTGAAAGTGACTGGACATGTGTGATTTTAAAACCAATGTGACTGGAGATGTGTGCTTTTAAAACCATACCGTATTTTGACGCTCTCGCTTAATAGTATTTAGAGTGTAGGGAAATGTGTGGTACTTTGAGAACATGTAGCTAGACTCCTAAGGAATACAATTCGTTCAAAAACTTGATTTTCACAAAAGTGTGACATGTGTTGTTTTAAAATCACACGATTCAATTATGCGCTGGGTAATTCCATACTAATTTGACAGTTATACGATTGGAATCGCTCAGGATTTGGTGCGCGTAATATAGGGGCTGGCCGTTTTCGATGAAATGGTAAATGGCTACAGATACAAAATTATCAATTTTTCCTGTTTTTTTTTTTTTGATAAATGATCCATTTATTTTTTAAATCATCATCATCAGCCCCTTGACGCCCACTGCAAGACATAGGCCTCCCTCATGGTTTTCATAACCATGAGGGGTTTTGCCATAATCGCCACGCTTGGCAGGCGGGTTGGCGATCGCAGTATGCGGTGGGAATGTCAGGAAGACGCTGCTGCCCGTCTCCTGGTAATTTATTTCCTTAGTCGCCTTCTACGACATCCACGGGAGGAAATGGAGTGACGCTATTCTTAATCCGGCGCCACACTACAAATTTTTTAAACAACCTTACCTAACCTTAAATCGGTTTTAAAACTCATAATTTATACGAATATATATAATTAGACTTTTTTTACACTGTCAAATAGCCTATTGAATTATATACTAATTCATTGTAGTTTTTTACAAACATCGACAATAAAATCATGTTATACCGCACGAATGATGTGTTGTGGAGGCCTAGGCACTTAGTATTATAACGTTTCGTCTCAATTACCAACCACGATTCTATGTCCCTACAAGAAATTTGCAGCATAGGTAGCATGAGTCGCGCATTTTGTGGCGCTAAAATTTCATACGTCGCAACTGTCAAGTTCTGTCAGCAGCGCCACAAAACGCGAGACTCGCGCCGTCGTGCTACCTGTTTCATACGTAGGTCACGACCATCGAAAGCAATTTATCGTCACGTCACGCCCAGTGTGAGGACGCGACGCCCCATACAGAAGCCGACACTGCGCAAGCGAAGACACACCTGACTCACCTGCGCCAGCCATCATTGCCAGTTCGCGGGTGTCGGCGCGTAAAACACACGTCTGTTAATATGTTCAGGTGAGTCCATGCACACGTTTATTCCAAACGCAATCTTACTCGAATAATCTTAATCTTATCATCACGCATACCTGTTTTCCAAATCGATTACACGCTGTTATTATATTTTTTAGAAAAATATGATTATAGGCAGATTAGAGGATATTCACGGTACTGTTTGTGCGACTTTTCATAGACGCTTAGGAAAAAATGCTGCGTTGCCGAAATTATTTTTTTTTATTTTGTGGTTAGCAAAACGAGCGTTAGGTACATAAGCGAGACACATAAAATATGCAATAGTGTTAGATACAATGTACCTATCTTTATATTATAAGTAGGTACCTACCGATTTGCCTATGTGAATGGCATGTCATTAAACGTGAATTGTTACCTTGTTACATGAAAAATGTTCGTTGAGAGGTTTGTTCGTTGCAAGCTAGGGCATGCTTTTTTTAAAAACCGGCCAAGTGCGAGCCGGACTCGCGCACGAAGGGTTTCGTGCCATTATCTATACAACATTAGACTTAGAAAGATCAAGAAAAAACGCCAAAAAATCACGTTTCTTGTATGGGAGCCACCCTTAAATGTTAATTTTAATGTAATTATATATAGAACTCAATATTCTGTGAATATTTCAAGCGTCTACCTGTTACCGTTATTACTATCGAGCAAAAATCGGGATGCCCAAGGAGAAAGAGAGACGGGTAGTGATCTGGAGGGTCGTGGCAAGTATCTCTGCCTACACCTCTAGGATACAGGCGTGAGTTTATGTATGCATCTATTTATTAATCTTGTAGAGATGGGCCGATCAGAACGTTGACTCCGAAAATGTAAAATTAGAATTTTAAGAGAAATCGTTATTAGTACCCGAAGGGTGCCAAACGGGACCCATTACTAAGACTTCACTATCCGTCTGTCTGTCACCAGGTGTAACAACAAATACTTAAAACAGAATAAAATAAATATTTAAGAGGGGCTCCCATACAACAAACGTGATTTTTTTGCTCGATTTTAATAACGCCAACCGGTAAACGCTTGAAATATCCACGGAATATTTAGTTGTATATTTACTTAAAAAATTAATAGTTAAATTTAAAATAAAATAAATATTTAATGGGGTTCAAACGTGATTTTTTGCCGTTTTGTATAGATAATGGTACGGAACCCTTCGGGCGCGAGTCCGACCCCACATGGCCGGTTTTTTTTTCTTCCCCTCTATGTACCCTCGACGCTATTGCGTTCAAATTGCGTCACAACTAAATGTAATTAGTAAATTAATTAAACTTAGTAAACGTTTTAGTTGTAAGAAATAGATAAATAAATTAAACTTATTGAAAATTCAGAGCGCATCGGAAACTCAAAGTATATTTTGGCTAAGTTAATAAATAAATGCACTCAATTGTAAACAAGTTGGCTAAATTGGCGTTGAGAATAGAGGGGCTGTCCAAATTTATACAACGGAAGAGTAAAGTCATCTTTACTAACATCTCACTATTGTTTAATTAATATAGATAATCATTCTAAGCAATCTTGATACTACATAAGTAAATTACCTTGCTGGTGTAATTCAATTAACAAAAGGTAAATAATGAAATACCTATTATGAGTGCTTTTGCACTTGTGGCGCAGTTGAGTTATTGTGAGACTGCCAGGGCCTGTTTCATAGAACTAGAATTCATGGTTTACTATGACAATTCGTCAATCCATTTCCTTCCGTGGATGTCGTAGAAGGCGACTAAGGAAATCAACCAGGAGACGGGCAGCAGCGTCTTCTTGAGATTCCAACCGCATACTGCGATCGCCAAACCGCCTGCCAAGCGTGGCGATCATGGCAAAACCCCTCATGGTTATAAAAACTGCAGAGGAGGCCTATATCCTGCAGTGGGCGTCGAGTGGCTGATGATGATGATGATGAGTGATGACAATTCGATGTACTTACATTGCAAAGCCGATTAATCCACAGATTAAAAGTAGAAAGTGTCGGCAACGCAATGTGCATCGAAGTGTCATAATAAACTACGATTTGCAGTTTTATGAAACTCGGCCCGGTGTCCTGTCATTTGACAAAAAACAATCACATCATCTGACAAATAACGATTGACAAAATTATGCTTCTCAAATTGATCTTTATACAAAGTATTGTTTCTAAATACCTAAATAACTCATTTGACAAATAATCATCAAACAAATTATTATTTTATAAAACATAATTTGACATACAAATCATTTATTAGACACGTGAATTGGTAAAACAACGCATGGTTTATACAACTTTTGACAAAATGCATTTTGCGGAAATCCTTCCTACACAGTTGAACATCTCCAAGGCGAATAGAGGTATAGACCTATAGGTGCGACGACGAGCGCACCGAGGAGAAGTGTCAGGTTCCATGATGATAAGCGAGGCGTCCCGGAATGTTAAACTACACAAATGTACACAAACAAAGTTCGTCATTATGTAAAACATAGTTGAAACATCCAATATCTTAACAATTCGTAAAATCGCGAATTTGACAAACGAAATATGTGGTCAACTCATTTGCAGAGGTAAACATTTGCGAAATGTGTATTTATAAATTCATGCGTTTGGGAAATTAGATATTTGCCGAGTGACAATTTTTTAAAACGTTATTTGTAAAATTGATCATTCGTCATACGTTTTTTGTCAAACATTAGTGAACCACTCGGCCCAGACACTGGCCAGTTAGTCAAGCTCTGCGGTCGATTTGCCACAGAGTCGTACATACCGAAAAGAGTGGTATCGTTCACTGTCTCTTGAAATTTATTTTAGTGCTGAATAGGAAACAAAATTAAATGTCACATAACCTTGGACCACTGGGATAGTTCATGTATCGTCAATATTGTGTATAATTGTTTTAGGAATCAGGATATTTGTCAGAGTACAAATTTTGAGAGAAAAAACGTTTTTGTTTTTTAGCTTTACAAGTTATCAATTATCATACCAAATTTTCTTAGTAGTAGGTACAGTAATCAAGAAATATCTTTCAAAACAAAAACCACCTAGGTTTCACAGAGCGGCTAGATAGATAGATAAATGTAAATTAAGTACTTATTTTGAAAAATGAAAATCTGGAAATCCCACAAATATTACAAACATCTGGTATGTAGCGGTATTTTATTATAATCAAAGAGTTATGTTTGATTTATTGCAAGTTGCAATATACTTACTCGTTTTTAAGGTTCAAAACCCAAATGTCCGCCATGTCTGTCTGTCTGTCTGGCTGTGGCTTAGCACAGAGATGATTAGTCATAGAAAGCTAAAATTTGGCATAGATATAAAAGTAAGGTAAAAAAAATGTTTAGTAGTGACACTCTGTAGCCTTATTCTTCGGATTTTAGAGGTCCTTTGTAATAAGACTCCGCATATAGACTTTAGACTATGTAATGTAATTTTGGGTCGGACAACTAGTCTCGATCAACAGGTAATTTTGAAAAAAGGAGCAGATAGAGGTACTTATGGTACCCTCAAAAAGAACATAATAAAATTATAAATAAACTAACTTAAGCTAAAGCACCAATGCACAAATGAAGGAATCATTGCTTTCGCTAACTGGTAGGCGTTAGGCCTAAACATCTTCCCCGCCGTTGAAAGGCTCGACTTTCAAGCCTCAGAGGTCTTCACTCTTCGGCAAGGGACAAAGCCGGACCAAAGGACGTCGCACGCAGCTTCGAACGGTTTGAATGTTTGCCACTCGGGATATTCCGTCACGGCCTGGAAACAGACATGAAACCCTTCCGAGACGCCAGGACAGTGGAGGCACATTGTCTTCTTGAAGCAACACCAAATCATTCAGCTGAAGACTGCCAGTGCTGCTCTTCCATTTGATGCGCTGTTGTAATTCGGCTATATATTCGGCCTGCCATCGCTGCCAGAAATGCTGACGAATCTGTTCCAGGCGCTCATACCGACGCAAGGAAGACTCCTTATAGTGCTCCAAAGCAGGGGTTGGGAGAGCGGTCAATGGTCTCCCGATGATGAAGTGCCCAGGAGTGAGGGTGAGGAAGTCATTTGGGGAGGAAGATATAGGGCATAAAGGCCTGCTGTTTAAAATTGATTCCACCTGAGCGAAAAGAGTGGAGAGCTCTTCAAATGTCACATGGGTGTTACCCATGACGCGCCTAATGTGGTGTTTGGCAGACTTTATGCCGGCCTCCCAGATGCCGCCAAAGTGAGGAGCGTAAGTAGGAGAAAATACGAATTTAATACCCTCTTGGCAAGCAAACTCAGATATAGGCTCGTCATTAGACTTTAGAAAATTGCCTATCTCTTTCGCGGCAGCTACAAAGTTGCGACCATTGTCGCAGAAAATTTCCGCAAGCTTTCCACGACGAGCAATAAATCTACGCAGAGTCATTAAAAATGCGTCTTTCGTCATATCACTCACCGCTTCTAGATGAATGCATTTATATCGCAAGCAAACAAATAAGCAAAGATATGATTGTTGTAATTTAGCACCGCGTCCTTTGCGATTTAGCACCAAGAATGGACCCGCAAAGTCTATTCCTACGGTTATAAAAGGAAAATCTGCTGTTATACGCTGGGATGGAAGATTTCCCATTTTTGGGCTCAGCGTTTTGCCTTGTAAGCATCTGCATGTTACGCAATTATGCACCGTACGACGCGCTAAGTGCCTACCATTGATTGGCCAAACCTTTGCCTAATTGTAGCCAATAAAAGCAGCGGCCCCGCGTGCAAATTGTATTTATGTTCCCTTTTAAACATAAGTTTTGTAAAATGGTGAGAAGAATTGAGCAAAATTAGATGACGTTTTTCAAATGAATAATTTTTTGCCTCATCGATTCTACCACCCACCCTCATTACTTCATTTTCGTCAATAAATGGCGACAATGCCAAAATATTGGACCTACGGTTTTAGAACCGGGGTTTTTCGAGTTGAAAATAAATCTTGTAACATACGCAAATGTTCTTTGGAGCCGATCAAAATTTGAAAATCTATGAAAATCGATTATTGATGTAAAAATTGTTGCTGAATGGACCTTAATTTCAGGTAAGTTTTCAATTTTATTTTGCTTAAGAATTGGCCATTCAGATTCATGTTTCATTAGGTAAACAGGACCTGACCACCATACCTCTAAATCACCCATGTGACTGGCATTAACGCCACGAGAAATTAGGTCAGCTGGATTTTCAGAGGTAGGCACATAGCGCCGGGCTGAAATCTGTGTAGTCTCGATTATTTCGCCGATCCGATTCGCAACAAATGTTTTCAGTTTACTTGTCTCGCCATTTAGCCACCCCAAGACGATACTGGAATCGCTCCAGTGTACGACTCGACTGAAATTGGGCAGCCAGCAGTGCGGCGCAGAGCTCCAGACGAGGAATCGTCGTAGGTTTCAAAGGGGCTACCTTTGACTTCGCACATAGTAAACGCACGGTAATGCGATTGTGCTCATCAATGGACCTAAGGTAAATACAGGCACCGTAAGCAGTCTGCGAGGCATCACTGAATGAATGCATTTCAACGGCAACTGGGCAATCACAAAGTACTGGCCTAGAAATTCGAAGATTTGAAAGAACAGGCAATCCAACGAGAAATTCATTCCAAGAAATTTGAATATTTTGGGGAACAAGTTGGTCCCATTCGATTTTTGATGTCCACAGCCTTTGTAGCAACATTTTAGGCACTATAATAGCGGGACTCAAGAGGCCCAGTGGGTCAAATATTTTAAACGAAATTGATAAGATTGATCTTTTGGTTATTGTATTACATGCAGCTGGAATACTTATAGGGAAATGTCATCTACAGGATTCCAGCCGAGCCCAAGAGTATTTGACGATTCACTGAACGTGAGCGTTTGTTTATCATCAACGCTAGTGTTTTTAAAAATAGATGGAGCATTACTTTAAACTTTCGCAGCTTAAAACAACCAGCCTCTAATACCTTTACAACTGCGGTCTGAATGTAGCAAAGTTCTTCTTCAGTATCGGCGCCTGTAATGAGATCATCTACATAGAAATCATTTTGTATAATTTCCTTTATTTGATCGTCTCCACACTCCTCTCCGGTTTGCCACAGACATCTTGTGCTTAGATAACTGGCACTTGCGGTACCATAAGTGACAGTATCCATTTGCAACAGTTTAATTGGTTCAGACTCGTCTTCTCTCCATAAGATGCACTGCAAATGAGGATCGAGACAACGCACTTGGAGAAACATTTTTTCAATATCGCCAGTCAAAATGTATTTATGCTGGCGTGCTCTTACCAATATGGAGAAAAGTGAGTTCTGCACATTCGGACCAACCATCAGGATGTCGTTCAGAGAGTAGCCGGAGGAACTGGCAGCCGAGCCATCAAACACCACTCGAAGCTTTGTAGATTCGCTATTTTCTTTGAAAAGAGCATGGTGGCATAGAACATAGCCTGAATTTAGAACGTCTAGTGAAGCTTCAGACAAATGCTGTAATTCAGCATATTCACGCATGAAAGCCACGTACTCAGCCTTCAACTTAGGATTTTTTCGAAATCTTTTTTCTAAATTCAGAAATCGTCTTTTTGCCTGTCTATAGGAGTCACCTAAACAATCAGGTGAGTCACGAAGGGGTAATCTAACTCCAAACCTACCCGTGTTTAGTCATATTGAATTAGAAGAAAAGTGAGCTTCACACAATTTTTCTTCTTCGCTTAAAATTCTTTTTTGTGGGACTTCTTTAAGCTCCCAGAATGTTTTAAGCATTTCTTCAATTTTTAGTTCATTTTTTGCGAATGAACTGGAAGAACTGGCATCCACAACAGCATGATTGCATAGTACCTTCTTTGATGGATTTTGTGAACTAATCGGTCCTTCTATCAACCAATTAAGTCTGGAGCTTCTTAAATAGGGATTGCCTTCGCCCAATGAGAGTTGTTCACTCCCCAGAACATCCCAAAAGATATCGGCACCAAATAAAATATGAACTGGCGCTGGTTGGTCGAAAGCAGGGTCTGCTAATTGTAGCCCTTTAGGTATATGTAGCTGAGACGTATTTAAGGGAGACTGGCAGTTCGCCTGTTAAGTCGTTCAGAACAAAAAGTGACAGTTGTTTTGTATGCATTATCTGCGGATTTTAGTTGGGCTGTACAACTCGCAGTCACATGGTTTGACGAATTGTTGCCGATCCCCACCACCTTTAAAGCAGGGACGGAATTAAAATTTAGCGATAACCTTTTTGCTAAGTCATTGCTAATAAAGCTTGATTGGCTACCGCTATCTAACAAAGCGCGCACCCTTTCTGTTTCGTTTGTAACAGGATTTAACACCTGTATCATAGCGGTAAGCAATATGATTTCCTTGTAGCCTTGCTTACAAAAGGCAACAGCTACAGAGTCGGACTGTGTGACGGCGGAATTGCTGCCAGTTGACGCTGGGGTGTGCTCATGAAGTAGACTGTTGTGTCTTTTATTGCGCTCTCGACACGGACCCAACATTGTGACCCTGTCGTAAGCAATTAACGCATAACTTGTACTTTGTTATTGTTGTCATTCGCTCCCCGAACGTTTGTGACTTAAACATAGGGCAATCGTAAATCCGATGATTGCCGTCGCAACTCGCAAGCAATGCATTGCAGAGAGGACGTGTTATTTGAATTGTTTTGGCTTATGCTAGCAAACGCTTTAGTATTATTGAAACGCTGAGTCCGCTCCTGCCTACCGGCCAATTGTGCATTTCGTTGGCCTTGAAAATGCAGCGGCTGTTTGTTATAGGTACTGACGCTTGGACTAGAAAACTTGTTTTGACTGAGTGATTCTAATACGTCAGCTCGATCCGTCAGAAATTTATTGAATTGTCCCACAGCGTAGGCACGTCGTCGAAAGTGTTGCGTAATTCCTCCCAATTGATGAGAGAACGATTGTCCAATTTGGAGGACAACATGAAAATAAGCAATATGTCCCAGTGCTCTGTAGGTTGACCTAAGCTAGACAAGGCACGTAAATTCTTGGTGACGTGATCGACTAGAAAACGCAGTGATTTTTCGGATTCCTTTGTGATTGGCTGAACATTTAAAAGTGAACTCAAGTGGTGATTTATTAAAAGTCTTTTGTTGTCATATCGCTTGCATAGCAGCATCCATGCTTCATCGTAATTTGACGAAGACACTTCTAAATTTAAGCGTGCCGCGTCGCCTTCTAAATAGGAAATCAAGTAATGAAATTTGTGTATTTTTGTAATTCGCTCGTTTTCGTGAACTAATGTCGAAAATATGTCGTGGAATTCTAGCCACCGGCAATAAGACCCATCGAATTTTGATATTTGAATTTGTGGTAGGTAGTTTGAAACCGACTTCAGGATGACTGGCATGACATTGAGCTTGACTAATAGATTCTCGCCTTGTTTGGTTCAAAGCGTCATTCAAGCTGATCAAGTAGGCTTTTAGCCGTGGCAATGCAAATTATTATGTTCTAAACTTTCGGAGTTAAGAACCTCAATCTGAGTTTGCAAGTCCTCAAATCTTGTTGATACCCTTTCAAACTTACCAAGCTTAAGAGTCAACTCTGCCATTTCGATATTTGACAAATTAGGCATCACGGAAACATTGTCCAGGTAATTCTTAAACTTGGTGATCTGACCTTTTATGGATCTTCGTTTGAGAATCAATTCTTTTAATTGTTGGGAAGTCTCTGCAGCGGAGCTTTCACCTTTAGAATTTGTCATTTTGTAGTATGACTAAGCTCAAATTTAGTTAATCTAGCTTGTAAATACTCGTAGTTTAGTTTAAGCTTGTATTGTATTTTAAGTAGGTAAATTCAATGTAAGTTTGAGAGAAATTATTATATTTCGTTTTAGCAAATAAATTCTCTAATTATTTCTGAAACCCAAATGCAGTCCAGATAAACAAGTAAACTTTAGCTCACGCTCCTCAATCCGGTAACACCCAGCAGGCCGGTGGACTACACTACAGGCTCGAGGTAACAGCCAGTAGGTAGCTTGAAGTGGCGTTTCACTAGGTTCACTGGAATTGTTTTAGAGAATATAGGTGAGAATTTGGATAGCTTGCTATTCAGAGAGAGACTGGAAGTATGAGGAAAATACCGACTAACTATTTAACAAATTCTTAGATTTTTTGATGAAGTACTTGCTTAGAAACTTGTGGGCCTTGTTTCAATTTAGAATCTCATTTTTATTTTACAATATTTAGTTAGTTTTTGTTTATTTAGATTTAGAACTGATTGATTTATGAAAAATTGCTGCCTGAAAGCTAGAAAAAGCTTGATTTAGAACTTTAAGTTTAAAGACGATCTTTGTACTTACAATTGGAACTGCGATAATTTTGTTTTATTGCTAATCTGTTTGAAGGAACTGATTAGTTTGTGAATTGATTTTGTGCTTTAGGGAACTGAAATAGGGAGGTCAAAGGAGGGGCACTTAGCTTGGAGTCCACGTAGCTCTGCGGTGGGAAGATTTAGTCTCTTCGCTGATCCGGGCTGGTAGTAGCACTCGGCGTCTTAGAAGATGCTCCAGGTGATCCAGTGAGGGCTCCGAGGGCTGCTGTGAGGTCTTCTCAGAGAAGTGCAACGTGGTCAGTCCTCCAATTCCAATGACCGTATTTCTTAGTGATACGGTCCTGTCACGGTCGCCAACAATGTCTAGTAGTGACACTCTGTAGCCTTATTCTTCGGATTTTAGAGGTCCTTTGTAAATAAGACTCCGCATATAGACTTTAGAGTATGTAATGTAATTTTGGGTCGGACAACTAGTCTCGATCAACAGGTAACTTTGAAAAAAGGAGCAGATAGAGGTACTTATGGTACCCTCAAAAAGAACATAATAAAATTATAAATAAACTAACTTAAGCTAAAGCACCAATGCACAAATGAAGGAATCATTGCTTTCGCTAACTGGTAGGCGTTAGGCCTAAACAATGATGTAATTTTTGATATATTTTTTTACTTTGATAAATATTTATCTTGGTGGCATGTACCAGTCCGCCTTAAAATACGTCACGAAACCATCGAGTATCGCAGCTAGACACATTGTATTGTAAATTTATTAAAGGATACGGTCGCTGTTACGTTATGCTGTTCGTGCCGGCTGCCGTCGATAGATAGCAGTCGTTAAGCCAAGTCAGAGGCCTTAGGGCGTCTTGACAACTTCTGACAGTAGACGAGCCACTAGTCTACAAGCCTCCACCAATCCGGACTTGGCCCCCGTGGTGGAGTATGGCCTATACCTTCCTCAGGGAAGAGACCCGTGCCCCTCCGTGGGGACATAATGGGTTGATGATGATGATACGGTCGCGACCGCGACCGCGTTGAGTATTTTAGTTACAGTAACAACATTATACAATAACAGCATTATAGTAACAGCATTTTTTTTTAAAGTTTATTGGCTATTGGATACAGAGTCCTTAAGCCTAGCTTAATTAGGTAAGTAACAGCATTATGTCGTAAGCGATGGTAGCCTAGTGGGTAGAACATTGGACTCGGAAGCGGGAGACCCTGGTTCGATTCTCAGTGCGGGCATGTACCTATGACTTTGTTTTCTAAGTTATGTACATTTGTGAAGTTATAGTAGCAATACCACTCGCTAACTGTGAAGGAAAACATCGTGAGGAAATCTGTGTGTCTGAGCTATTCACATGCCTCAGCGCTTGAAATCGCCAATCCGCGGTGGGCACGCGTGGTGATTAAGCCCATACTCTCTCTGAGAGAAGGCCTGTGCCCTACAGTGGGACGTATATAGGCTGCTTATGAACAGCATTATGTTTAAAGTGATAACGTTGTAATAGTCCAAAAATTTGCAATGTCATGAAATTACATCATAAACAGCCTATATACGTCCCACTGTAGGGCACAGGCCTTCTCTCAGGGCGAGAGAATTACATTTTGAGTGCTAAATATACAAACCACAATGCCTCATACATAAGGAGCCATAAAGTTTTATTTATGGAGTGCTTTATCTATATCATATGTAATAATCTGTGTATGCAGTCTTTGTCCTTATTAACGCACAGCATTGACGGCTTTAGCCATTATGATGAAATTTGAACTGGAGATGCCTTGAGTGTCTTAGGTGCTTGCTAAGTTATTCTTTTTAGGGTTCCGTAGTCAGCAAGGAACCCTATAGTTTCGTCATGTCCGTCCGTCCGTTTGTCTGTCTGTCTGTCTGTCCGCAGCGCAGAGACGACAAGTACGAGAAAGCTGAAATTTGGCATAGATGTAGGTACATATTAATTACGCCAAAAAATACGGTAGGATAAAATCTTAAGAAAAAATTCGCAATTTAAATCGACTTTTGCATGAAGAATTTTAGTTAAATGCCGTTTAAGCCACATTTAAGAAAATGGTGCAAGTCGGCCTAAGTCTGTTAAAATCTACACTACCCTTTTTTTGAAGTCTTTTAAAAAAGAGGCAGAATATATTCACGGTGTTATTTATAAGAACACTATTCTGTCTGTGGTAAAGGGAAAGACGTAACTACGATTATTTGAACCGCCTCTGGGGAGAGTTTTAAGGAATCGTGTTTTTATAAATAAGACTTAACACGTTCACTGCCAGCCTTCTAGGCACCTTACCAACAGTTGCAAAGTGAACAACGCAAAATTAGGATCGCAAACGTATTGCCTCTAAACAAAATTTTTCAAACGAAAACATCCTATAAATTCCACTAAAAATTACTTTGGTAAAATTAAATTGTTGGCTGTGTAAATCAGTTAGTTAATCAAACCCCTCCTAAGTCCGCATATTCTGTCGCCAACTACGGAACCCTACACTGCGCGTGGCTAGTCACGCACCTGGCCGGTTTTTTTCACGCTAATATTAATCTGAAGTTTTGATTTACGATTTTTATTTTTAACCAAGATGTTTTGCCATTGGTTCATGCTTTACCCCTGGTTCGCATCATCCGTAGTTCATCAGGTAGGTAATTTTTTTCTCGTTCTCCATACATTTAGGAATCCAAATGAAGCGCACCATGCCTAGGGAACTCTCATAGCCACCAACAACATACCCATACAAAAAACACTTCTTTTCAATGTAGAAATGAAGTTAGAACTATGTGAGTATACCTTTTATATCTTTCCGGCTTGTTCCATTGCTACGGGTGAATGCTCACGCGCATCCACGGCCTTGTGCCGAATTCGACGCAGTGAGCGAAACTTGTTCTGTTCGTACCTGACTTACGCACCAATTTATCTATTGTGATGATAAACTTGTATTCTGAGCGTTTTTTTAATTGATTGATATAGTATAATCTCATCAATCAATTAAAAAAACGCTCAGAATACAAGTTCAGAATTTAAATAAAGTAACGACCAGAGACTCATGCACGTATACTGCATAATTACTCGATTTTTTCTGAAGAAACAAATTATTCGTCAATATTATTTATACGAATACGTGATACTGACAGTGTGAAGAAGATATTGTGAATCACAAATCACTATTTGTGAAGCACGAACAAGCCCATTCATCAACGTCTAATTATCCGGACGATTCGTTTATCTCTACTATCGGTAAAATTATAGAGCAAATAATTTATATAGATCGTACTTTGAAGATTACAAATTGATTATGTTCTCTTCAGAAGCAGCCTATAAACGTCCCACTGTAGGACATAGGCCTTTTCTCTTGGAGATAGTGTTATCTACCCTTCGGCCGTTAAGGTAACCGGAGTTTGGATACCAGTTTCCTAAAAGGATTTTTTAATCCTTCTATCTAAATTAATACTTTATTCATTTATTTGCTTCTTACTAAGTTACAGAGTGAGCCTAAAAATAACAGGTGATTTAAAAGGATGTTCTTTAATTAAAAAAAATATATATTTGTGGCCTACTGAGTTCGACCCGTAACGTGCGTAAGTGTAAGTGTAACTCTGGTCTCCTCGCTAGGTTACCCTGTGTGGAGGAAACCAGTGAAACGGACTTAATAATTTTGGTTGAGAATTTAGAGTTCCGATGAAATTACCTCTGAACATTTCACACAAAAGCAAGGATTCAAATTCAATGCCTCCGTGGTAGCATGGAGGTCCTTGCCAGTGTCGAAAAGTCAAATAACGCAAAAAAATAACATTATTGCAAAACGTCAGCTGCCAATTGATTTACAATTTTGACACCTTTTGGCTAACAATATAAATAAATTCTCATTCGTAAACAAATTTTAAATGACCTATCTCGAAGCGTTAATGATCCTATTTCGAGACAACACCAGTTCTTAATCAAACAACTTTAACTTTACACGAAAAAGGTACGTGAAGTCTCTTAACTTGCCGGTCAGACCCTAGATAGATTTTCAATTCTGCTGTAAGGACTCCCTGCGCTGATTATCCAGTAAAATTTCGCCAATGTCCGTGTTAGGCAAGAAAGAGTAAATTATCTATAAGAACGTTTATCCAAATATCAGAAATTAAAATATGTTCAAAATATTTTTACAAAAATAATTTCTCTAGATAGATTTAATTTTCATCTTTTGGACATTACAAAGCTTTTCTTGTTGGAATTAAGCCGTCATTTTTGCAACCGGTGCCGTGTCGTCGGCTTAACCCTACTCAACTCCACTGCTCAACCCGGAGAACTTGACCCATCTCACAGGACAGCCTTCGCAATCAAATTGCACAGCTCAGTATCTAAGCGCAGCGTAGGTATCGTCCCTGATTGTGCCTTTGCAGATTAACCCCCGCATGGAGTGGTTTTGACATGAAACGTCTTTCAGTTCGCTAAAACGGCATGCAACGAAAAGAAAACATATCGCCTCGGCGAGGGTTGTAATGTCGTGTTGTGTGCAATTCATTTATGTATCGTTGAGTAGAGTAAAGTAGACATTACTCAGATCCTCTTGACTCGTGTTGCTAGATGGCGCCAGTGCCGCGTAATACATTGCGCAGTTTTACATAAAAATTAACGCTTACGTTATAGACGTTTCACATAAAACCAACCAACGGCCGTGTAACCTGACACAGCCATACCCGCTTTTTAAACCATCACTTCTTAAATATACGAAAGAATTTTACTTAAATGCTACTTACACCCGTATTCCAAAACGTTCCTCAGAGTATCCTCGACTCAATATTCGAGGGAGGTGGAGTAGAGGAGAAGGTGGACGCAATTTTATTTATATACTATATTATCTGTCAGTATTTCGAGTGCACTCGAGTGAGTCCAGCCAATGAGTTATGTAACTCGAGTAACAATTTTTTTTGTTTATGTTGGCTATAGCGATGTGATCGATGTGATTTTAAAAGGGATCCATTTAGAGGCTCTTTAAAAATAATAGAAATCACTATTAAAAAGCCTGCCAAGTGCGAGTCGGACTCACGCATGAAGGGTTCCGTACCATCTATACAACATTAACCACAAAGATCAAGAAAAACAGCAAAAAATCACGTTTGTTGTATGGGAGCTCCCTTAAGTATATTTTATTTTAATTTAATTATTTATTTTTGAAGCGAATATAGAAATAAATATTCTGTGAATATTTCAAGCGTCTACCTGAACGCTACCGACGGACGGACAGACAGACATACGGACAATGAAGTCATAGTAATAGAGTCCCGTTTGGCACCCTTCGGGTACGGAACCCTATAAAATGCCCAGTGTGAAAAAAATATTCTAAGGCTAATTTACGAGGTTACCTATTAAAATTTACTTGGCCATCATAACATAACATAAACTCACGCCTGTATCCCAGAGGGGTAGGCAGAGACCAGGGACTGCCACTTGCTACGATCCTGACAGATCACTTTCAGTAAACGTACGAAACCTTTTTGTGAATAAAAAAGAAAGCGTGGCGCGCCACCATATTGGCTTGTCGTTTTGGTGGGAAGGTTGTGTGGTTGTAGAGTAAATTACTCGAGCAATGATTTTGGTAACTTCTGCAAATACAAGAAACTAAAAAATCCTCTGTATAATTGACAATGTGACAAGGTTAAACATCAAATAATTATTAGTAAATATTTTATTCCAAACGGCTGTATTTCTAACACGGAGATATTACAGAAACATGCCACTTATTCTTTAGGTAGGTACTAAGCACGCTTCCAAAAAATGTATCGCACTAATACATACTCTTAAGGGTTAGCAGGACAAACCTCACCCGTGTTCCTTGGTCCGTAGCGCGTGCGCGTGTGCGTCGCGGCGGGTGTGTCTCGCGGCCGCCGTGCTCTCGGCGGTGCTGGCGGGCGCGCTGGTGGCGGTCCTGGTGCTGCAGCCGTGGACTAGCCAGCACCGGCACCAGCGGTTCCCGCGTGCGGCCGTCGCCTCCAATGGAGTGGAGTGCGCCTCTATCGGACGGTAATACCTCTTTGATCCTATATTACGCGCACCAAATCCTGAACTGTTCCTATCGTCTGCTGGCGGGGGGGGCTGGTGGCGGTCCTGGTGCTTCAGCCACCTGGACTGGCCAGCACCGGCACCGGCATCAGCGGTACCCGCGCGCGGCCGTCGCCTCCAATGGAGTGGAGTGCGCCTCTATTGGACGGTAATCTGCGACATCTTTCTATCTCTAATGCCTCTAATCATTGTCGTCGTCATAATAATATACTGCCTCGTTGGTCTAGACCAAATCGTGTTATTCACTAAACAGTGGTCATGGATTCGAGTCCCGCGATTCGAGGCCGTGATTTGAACCACAGAGTAGGTACATATTTGTAGAAACGGCCTCAGTTTGGGTGTATTTTGTTTTACAGTAGGTATGCTTTATGCTTGCACGCGTATCCTCGAGTTCGAGGGTATTCGCTATAATTCCTGAGAGGATTCCTGTCATAGTAGTACAGATCTGAAACGTATGTGGTAATTGTGGTAGCCACCATTACAAAGAAAAATAAACAGTCATGACCTGACCATAAGCAATTGACATGACCTATCAACGGCAATCCTCGCCAGCTTATGAATCTCAAACTTTAAACCAGTCTAGTATCAGATCCAACATGACCATTCCTCTCTAATCCTAGGGGAATACTGGAGAGGAACGGCACCGCGGCAGACGCGGCGATCTCCACGCTTCTTTGCGAGGGCATCGCGTGCGCGCAATGTATGGGGCTCGGGGGCGGTTTTCTCGCGACTATATACGACGCGGGTGCCGGGCAGGTGAGCGTGTTGAACGCGCGGGAACGCGCGCCCGCCGCCACCACTGCGAATATGTACGCGAACGCCTCCTCCACCGTGGGCGGGCTGGCCATAGCCGTTCCAGGTACGAACAGAGACCTGGGTCCTACTTATACGCACCAAATCCTGAGCGATTCCAATCGTCTAATGTCTAATTCCATACTAATTTGACAGTTATTAGAATTGAATCGTTCCACATTTGAATTGATTGGAAGACATTGGAATCGTTCAGGATTTGGTGCGCGTAATATAGTAGCAGATTAGGTACACCAAATCCTGAAGGACTTCGAGAGTCTAGCTGCCATTTCATACTAATTGCTATCGCAAACGTCGACATTTCGTCAGGACTTGGTGCGCCTAATATAGGGGCTAAATATAGAGCCAAGGACAAGGAGGAATAGAAGTTTATAGGGAAGGCCTTTGCCCAGCAGTGGGACACCATCATGGCCATATAAAAAATAAATACACTCGTCATTACGGATACGTTAGCAGTGGCAGTCGATAGAACGCTTGCCTCACATACAAGAGGTCGCGAACCCCAGCAAGTACTTACCGATGGCTCTGTTTTCTAAACATATTTTGTGAGTTTGTAGTTATACCATTCGCTTTGTAGGTAACATCTTGCGGAAACCTGAATGCCCAAGACTCTGCGGTGGGACCTAAAAGACAGAAACCTAACTTCAACGATTTTTGCGCTTATTATTATTATTATTATTTATTAGCTACTCCAACAGTATTTTCACATTTCATTTAAAGACTACATTCTAATGTATAATTCCGTTATTATTATTACCACCGAGAACGTTACCGTTTCCTGCTGCCTTTCTTGCAGCTCTGAGAGATTCTCAGAGTAGATAAAATAACCAGAGGGTATTTTCGGACACCATCGCCTTAGCTATTGCACCGGGTATATGGGTCAGGTATCTAAGAGCAGGTGTGATCTCCAGGAGAGTTGCGAGGTTACGGCGATCTACATCGCGTATACGGTCGCTTGCCCTGGGCCGAGCTGGTACGGCCCGTGGCAGACCTCTGCCGCAACGGCTTCCGGATCACCGAGTACATGGGTCGCGTGCTCCAATCCTACAGCGAGAGAATCAAGAACGAGCCCTCTATGAGGTGAGCTTTATTTTTATAGCTACTAAAGCAAAGGAAGCAGAACGTCTAGTGCCGGACTTTGCTTCCTAGGGAAGGCCTACGTTCAGCAGTAAGCGAATGTAGGTTCTCAGGCTAGAAACGTTCAATCGTCTGTGGTTCAGTATAACTTCAATAAGTGATTGGAAGCGCGTCTCTAATCTCTTTATCCGAAGAAAACTGCAACCGAGTAGGTACAATACATCATCTTAACTTTAATGATATTTTCTTTGCGTCTGGGTCGTCATGCAATCTTCTGGGGACTAGAAGTTTCGACTTCACGCTCCTATATCGCTGCTTCCCAGTTACTCAAACGTGCCAGTTCCCGAGCCATAATATATGTGAACGCGGTGATTGGCGAGGTGTGGATTTATGTTATTTTCCGTCGTGCAAACCTCTGGAACTAAATCGTTTAATTCCGGGCGCTTGTAGTACCAGACCGGTGCTTCCCAGCCAATCAGATGCGCCACTTTCCGAGGCCTTTATACGTGAAAACGACGGTGGGCGAGTAGTGGATTCATGGCGTTATCCGTGGTACAATCCCCCTGGAACTAAAACGTTCGATTCTGGGCGCTTGTAGTCCTAGACCGCTTCCCAGCAACAGAGAGGTGGCACTTTCCAGAGCCATGTACGTGAACCCAGCAACGGGCGAGGTGTGGAACGAGGGCGACCTGGTGACGGACCTGACGTTCGCGCAGACACTAGACGTCATCGCCGCGGAGGGGCCGGAGGCGATTCACAACGGCACTCTGACCTCGAGGCTCGTGGCCGACATATCGAGCTTCGGCGGTATTATTACCGAGGAGGATCTCCGCCATTTCCGGTGAGTTACGGATGTGCTTTTGAATAGATACTTCATAGAGTACGGATAAGTAAAGTCTGGTTTACTATTTACAGATCTTGCAATCTACGAGCGCGCGGCGCTCTTAGTTGTGCGAGTGACCAATCTGTATACGCGTCAATGTAGGTGTAGAGTGACCGTACGTACGGCTCGCTCGCTACTGACCGCTCCGTCGGGTACGCACACTAACAAAAATGTGTATTTACGATGACAACTACAAATAAAGGCCACGCGCGCTCGTAGATTGCAAGATCTGTACCTATCAAAACGAGAAGTGACAAGGCACAGGTCTCTTCATATTATATACTTGAAAAAATTAACATGAAGACCTCCATTTCAATGAGGTTGACGAAGAGCTACGTAATATCTCATTGTACTTCATCGTCATCATCATTCAGCCACAAGAAGTCCACTGCTGGACATAGGCCTCCTCCATGGATTTCCAAAAAGACCGGTTGGAAGCGGCTTGCATCCAGCGTCTTCCTGCCACTTGGATGAGGTCATCTGTCCATCTTGTGGCTGGTCGTCCTACGCTGCGCTCGCCGATATGTGGTCTCCATTCGAGAACTTTTCGGCCCGATCGGCCATCAGTTCTGCGTGCTATGTGCCCCGCCCACTGCCACTTCAACTTACTAATCCGCTGGGCTATGTCGACGACTTTCGTACATTGTACTTACTACTTCCACATTATACTATATAGCTTGCTTGTATTTAGGTATGCATGCATGCATGACGTTTGTATTGAGTTCAATACCGATACCGCATTATCTCGCCAAGATTTGCGCTCGTCGAACAGATCGAGCACGACTTTACACTTTAATCCTATCCACTGCTACTAACTAAACAATCTTGACTTCCCATAGCGGAATATGGCTTATCGAGCTCGATTTTCTACTTTACCCATAAGCACCACTACTAACCAACCCAAGTTCCCCATAGCACGGAATGGCAGGACCCCATCGCCGTGAATCTATCGGACGAGTACACGCTCTACTCGGTGCCGCTGCCCGGCTCCGGGTCAGTCCTGGCCTTCATCGTGAACATGCTGCGCGGCTGGGTGGGCGCCGGCAGCGGCGTCCCCGCCGGCACCAACCTCTACTGGCAGCGCGTCGTCGAGACCTTCAAATACGCCTACGCCAAGCGCACCGGCTTGGGTGACCTTATGCGCGACCATTCGGATCTCCACTACAGCATGGCCGAGGTAACTCATTTGTTTTAACATAAACTCTTATATACCTTTCGCGAAAAATCAAAATCCGCAGTTACTTTCACGCTATACACACGCATTAACAATGCGATAAAAGGTGGAAATATTGTAAGTATTAATAATTTCGCTATCCTACAATAAAATTATCTTGTCATTGCTCTGCATAACGTTATAAAATCTTGATTAAAACTGTTTATTCTCGTATATGTTATGCTCTAGTAATTTCGGTTTTATTATTTTACCTTAAGATTAAGTATCTAGAACGCCTAAAGGTTATCTACAAACTGTTTAGTAGCATTCTAGAAAAAAGCTGATAAGAGTTGATTCTCAACACTGTCTTATGGCATTTTCTTAAAACAATCTAGTAAGCTACAGGGAAGGTTGTGCCCACTTTGGCTAAAGTGTGTCTATTAGCAATCTTAGGGATATCTTGAGGGACTATTAACTCTTATGGTAGACGCGTCATTTTAATTTTATTAGATATTCTTTAACCCTTTTTTAGACAAGCATGTGCTGCTTGGGAGATCACTACAGCTAGACAGCCTGCACAATCTTTCTCGTAACACCTAGAGGTTGATCATTGAACCAGTCTGCAGTCATACTCTGATCTTGAATGTGGAGTTCTTATCTCTCCAGCACTAAGTCAGACTTTGACTTCATCGTGAAAATACTGCGTACTTGTAGGCCGGTTCTTTCTCTTTATTCTGCAGTCTATTATAGGTTCCTAAACTTAAAAGGAAAAAATCGGAACCCTTATAGGATCTTTGATCCCTTTCTTGTCCGTCGGTCCTTCCATCGGTCGTGACTCTTTTTCGCAGGGACGGGTTAAGCGATCAAGTTGAAATTAATATCAAATACTTACTAATCCGAGATCTATTAATTTGCCATGATTTCACATGAAAAAATATAAGAATTATTAGCTTTCAATTGGGTTGTAAGTAGGTACTCTGTTGGGAGTTTGTAATCCTTTGTGCGGAACCCTCAACGCGGCAGTACTTGCACTTTTTCGGTTTTTTTATTTCTTTGTATGTCTGTATAAGTGAAGGTAAACCGGAATATGTACTACTTAGAATAAGTACTGTAAGCTGCCAAATAAATAGTGTAGTGTTTGAACTACAGAACTCCACTTTAAATTTATTGTGTTTGATTTACCTATCTGTGGCAAACAATTTGACAAGATAAATATTCTTTATGGTACACCAGAGCATATGGCATAAAACCGGCTAAGTGCCTGACGGGCCAGTCTAGGGTTCCGTAGAAAGAGGATTTTTACCTGATTTGCAGAACTAATAACTAATATGTCAGTAGACAGACTAATATGTCTGTAGTTTTCCCTTGTGAAAATAATAATGACTTCAAAAGTAGTTTGGATAATAACCTTACCAAAAGCGAGAACTAAATACTGATTACGTTTAAAATAATACCTATATTAAAAAGCGTAGATGTTTTTCCGTTACTGGGCCTAAATGTATATACAAAAATTGACTAGAAATTCTATTGACTGGAATATCGAGTAAACTCTCCCGTTTCACTAATGCTCTAACTAAACGAACTAAAGAGATCCACAAACATAAAAACCGCACTCTCAGCTTATTATGCTTATGCACATGCATGGCTAAGCCATGGGATAATACTGTGGGGAAATAGTACTGATGCACCTAGCTTAGAATAATAAATAATGTAGACAAAATGGAAAGCTATAGAGAACATTTCATTAAACTTAAAATCCCTACAGTTGCCTCATTACATATACTTGAAATTTATAAATTTGTTAGAAAAAACCAGCAACCAGCATCGCTTGCTAAGGACCAATACACGAAACCACTGAATTTAAGAAACCAAAACAAATTAGCCATACCTACCTCAACACTAAAACTTCATAGTTCAGGTCCACGTGTATTGGCAACTAAATTATATAATAAATGATCAAGATATATTCTACAAGAAAGGGTAGGTATTTAACAGATTTGTAAATTAATTAAAAGATTATCTTATACAAAAAATGCTATAATAGTGTAAAAGACATAGAAGAAAACCATTAGGCATGTAGAATAGTTATAAATTTGTATTAGTAAAAAAGAGGGTATAGTCGATGTATATAACAGTGTCCAATCCGGACTTGGCCCCCGTGGTGGAGTATGGCCTATACCTTCCTCAGGGAAGAGACCCGTGCCCCTCGGTGGGGGCATAATGGGTTGATGATGATATAACAGTGTTAGTGCTAAGTTAGATTAAGTTAGTTTTAAGCTGTTTTAAGCAACTACCTACTCATAAAAATATTAGATGCTTCTAATATTTTTATTATGGAAACGTAATACATTAGTTCCTATTAACTGTGTTGCAGTGCCCTTACAGGGCTCATGTTGAGGGCTATATTATTTATATTATTACTGCTGTTACGTGGAGCATGCTGTCTCGCTCGCACAATTAAACTTTTTTTATATTGTAATAATATTAAATTGCGGATATTCAAAGGATGTTTTTTTCACGTTTTTGCAATCAACCGTTTAGCCGGAAAAGGGGAACGCCCTATTCTAACAAAAATTTGCGCTTAATATTTCGCAAACGGATCCTTAGATCGGAAAGTGGTTGTCCACACTCACAATATTTTTAAACGACCAATCCAACGATACCCCACACTGTGTAGGCAAAAAAATGCATCCCTAATTTAGGTGTAGGGAAGGTACCTATCGTAATTTTTTTTTTACATTTTATCCTGCCGTTTTGTCGGCGGTATTAATATGTATATGCCAAATATCAGCTTTCTAGTACTGGCCGTGTCTAGGCTAAGCCGCGGACAGACAAACAGACGGACGGCCATGGCGAACTATAAGGGTTCCTTGTTGACTACGGAACCCAAAAAAATACATGACAAGGGTATTTGGGAGGTGACCTCAGGTAATAAATTGTGCAATATTATGATAAAGTGATTTACGCTTGTTAGTTATTAGCACAATATAGTCGGATAGCTTCCCACTTCCGTTATTGCGAAAATTGCGAAATTGGAATCAATTGCGGTGTAATGCATAGGATTACCCCATAGTTAGGTCCATAAGGTCGATAGGAATTGCGCTATGTGCATAATATTTTTTAAATGCACAGTGATTGGAGACTTCAGAGCCCGAGCTTCATTCATGACCTTGAGTAAAGTTCTGTGCTGTCGGCAACTCTCCATCAATGTTCGCAATAAGATCCTGCACTGTTACATAATAATATGGCCTGTCGTTCTTTACGGATGCGAGTCATTGACCATAAAGGAAGAGTCCGAAAAATACATGCGCCTTTCGAGATGTGATGTTACCAAGAACGTTGGCTGAAACATCCTTGGATGTAACCGATGAATGCTCCGGATCAGCTGGACTGAAAAAGTGACCAACGTCGAAGTCCTTAGACAAATGCACATGAAGGTAGAGAAATTGTTTGAACCATCAAGGAGCGAAAAGTGGCCACTTAGGCCAAGCTACGAAGAAAGAGATACAGTTGCTGTAGACCATTATGATGGGCAAGGTATAAGGAAGAAGAAGGCCGGGAAGGAGAAGGATGTCGTGGTTGTGCAACATCAAAGCATGGACCGGTGGTAAAACCGCGGAGGAGCTGTTCAGAACTGCACTGAACAGTAAGAGCTGACTGCCAGCCGCCATTGATTAGAGGCACTTTAACAAGAAGTGCAGACTAAATTCCACGTCCATCCGGAAGAGCCCTTTTGATTTTTCCTACAAATAGCATATGTAATTCAAGAATAAGCTAAGCGAAGCATTCCTACTGACCTCGTGGTCCTGAGTCTGGGGTTCCCGCTAGATAGAACCACGCACCTGAACTATCCTCAGCCTCACATTATTACAATCGTCTCTTGAACTCCACATATCTTAGCCGAGTTTACCGAGCTTCTGATCTACCCATTCGGTTCAATCCACCACTTGTCACTTTGCTCCTACCATATCTGGACCATAACACAGTGTATCCTAATTTGAGAACTGGACAAGTGATTGTATTGTGTTTATTTTATGTTTAACATACAGGAATGGTCCTGGTCCCTAAAATACAATCACTTGTTCTAGTCCCTAACTAGATACCTTGTCCAAATGGTGACCAGACAACGACTTCACCAACATAGAAATACACGTAGAAGTAAAGGCAAGACGATCCTAAGTATTGCCGTCTTTTACCCACCAGTTAGAGAGAAACCTGAGCGACGCAGCATGGGCGGAGAGCTTCCGGCCACTGGTGACCGACGACCGCACCTTCCAGGACTGGCGGCACTACGGCGCCCTGTTTGATGGCGCCGACGACCACGGCACGGCCCACGTAGTCGTCGCCGCGCCAGACGGCAGCGTCGTCTCCATCACCAGCACCGTCAACTACATGTAAGTTGGGAATTAGGTATACTGCCACTATCGATCAATTATCGCCTACTCGTCCACTGCTGAACACAGGCCACGCTGAGCGACCATACACGATGCAATCTCTCTTTCAATGGCCCGACGACCACGGCGAGTGGTCGTCGTACTCTATCTCATCTCGTGGTGGCTGTGGGTGGTCGATGGTGCTTCTAAACTCTGGCTAACCGGCAGGTTGGAAGTAGGTAGATACCTGGAGACGATATAATGTGTGAACATGTGGTTACAATGTATTAGCCCCAGGTGATTCAAGTGACTTAAGCCTACGTGTCCTGTAAGACTAATTTAGCGTCTACTGACTTGGTCTTCTGTAAATCTAATTTTAACAGCTGTCAGTTGTTTTACCGTATGCATTTTGGCCAACTGACATAACAGATTGTTAGTGTACCCCCAGTAGGGTATATGAAAATTAACCTTGAAAATAACAATGGTTTTCAATTGTTATTTTCAAGGTCAGGACTGAGGAGGTTAAATTATGTCTAAAATGTCCGTATTTTTACGTCTACCACATATATCAAAAGTATGCAAGGGTAAATGCGAAGGTCCCAGGTCCAAATAACGGGGCAGTTACTCACTCCCTCTTTCACAGCTGGGGATCCCAGCGGCGCTCCTCGCTGGGCTTCATCCTCAACAATGAGATGGACGACTTCGCCATCCCCGACCGCACCTCCGCCTACGGGATGCCGCCGTCCCCGGCCAACATGCTGGCGCCAGGTAAGCCATCTCTTCTGCTCCTATATGCGACAGGCATATTTATATGTGCATGGGTTATTGAAAGAATACTGAAAGTAATTTTCCAAAACATTTAATTAAGTTCTTTATCTATTTGGTATGTATGTTTGCATTTAATTGCCATTTTTATTGGATTTTTGTAATTGAAATGGAAGATCATCGGTATTCTTGAGGTGACTGAATTACTTATGTAGATTACCTGTGTGTTTTGTTTATACTGTATGCATTGTCTTTATTTGTTGTTTTTATATTGTTTACACGGGTCTTGCAACCTCAAATAAATGCGTTTTATATTATTTTGCATATTCGTGTAACTGTCGGTAATAATCAATCAGTCCGTGCTCGTCCACTGATACCATTCTTGACTGATACTAGACATAGGCCTCCACCTAAATGTGAGATTCCGTACTAATTGCTATCGCAAATTGTCAGGATTCCGGCAGGATTTGTAGCGCATAATTAGGCCTCTGTAATTAATCTGACAGGTACGTGTAAGTGTCCCGCTCCCGCCCTTAGAGTTCCAAATAAGGCAGCGAAGAAACTCCTCTGTCCATCTATTCAGATAATCTTAAGCTTAATGGGTTCTTAATTAAGATCTAAGCCTGGTAATAGTAGATTGTTCACCAAGGGCGCAAACAAAATATTTGCGTCGAGGTTGTGAAATTGAATCCAGAGCGAACTGAGACGATTCTCGCCGGGCTTTAACTAAGAATCGCTGAAGGAGCGACGGATTCAACACTACCGAGACCAAAAATGATTTGCGCCCGTGTAGAACACTCTGCTTTAAAATACCATCTGAGAGGAATTAAATAAAAGATAACACTTACATACCTACCACTCAAATGTAACTTCTGGCAGGAGGTTTTGAATTGCTTGTGTTGCCTGTTTTTCAACGGACTTCAAAAAAAGAGGAGGTTATCAATTCGACGCGTATATAGGTATATTTTTTTGTTTATATAATATTCTGGTGTTAAGAGGACACTTTCATCATCGCTTGACGACATTTTTCCGAGAAAATAAGTGAAAATAAACAAAAAAAAGCGCGCCAATGTTATTGATTTTTTGCATAGAAAAAAAAACTTGCGTTCCAATTTCAAATATTTGACAATTAGGTAGGTAGGTACTTCAAAGTTTTGCAGCAAAGAGCTTGGTAGTTCAGTAAGTAGTTTCAAACTCGGTTTTAAAACTTATTGCTTGGGTTGGACCGAAATAGATAGGTATAGGACGAATCCTCAAGAGTGAAAGAGAAGTCCGACTTCTTAGTAAATGAGTGCATTAGTATATAAATTTAAAATTGGATTTTGAGTCTATTTACTTAAAGGTACCTACAGGTAAATAGATTCAAAACCCAATTTTGAGTCTATTTACTTTAATGCATCTTAGCTTGAACAACAATAGCGTGTTTAGGGTCCTAAATGCATCAAAATGCATCATTTCGAGCAGATGGAGTGAAATAGTAGATTGTACAACAAGTGCATAAAACGCACCATTTTACTCGAGACGTTTATCCATCCGAGCGAGCTTGCGAGCGAGGATAGATATAAAGTCGAGTGTAAAATGGGTTTTATGGACGAGTTGTACACTCTACTTTTCACTTCGATTGACGACATTATTTATCGTTAATCAAAAAACAATTTTAAGTTGTAACACAAATATTACAATGAAAAAATAATTATGGTTCCCGCCAATTAACTTTTTTTTCTTTTTTTTTTCTGTAGGGACGTGACACCTGACTTAAGGTCGTTACATACTGCTCAGTTATAAAAACATTTTCTCTTTATAACTATGATAAGTTGTTGTTATGGCTTAAATACTATACTGATCTACTAAATTGAAAAATAAACAAATATAAAAAATAATAAATGAGACGAAATACAAATTATAAGTTTATTTCATGAAGTTTTATTGTGTACTTTGGCTGTTGGTATCTTTGCCTTGGTCTTAGAATACGAACGAAACGAAATAAAATAAAGAGGTTGTTGTATGAAGTTAAAGATGTTCGTGTGGCTGTTGCAGCGATTGCCTTGGTCTTCGACGAAGATTTTACTTTATGCTCTAGAGCATAAAAAGCGACTTTATGTCGCCTACGCACGACATAAAGACGAACTTTTAGAGCATGAGAAGTGAAAAATATGTTTTTATTTGTTTATTTTTCAATTTAGTAGATCAGTATAGTATTTAAGCCATAACAACAACTTATCATAGTTATAAAAAGAAAATGTTTTTATAACTGAGCAGTATGTAACGACCTTAAGTCAGGTGTCACGTCCCTACAGAAAAAAAAAAGAAAAAAAAGTTAATTGGCGGGAACCATAATTATTTTTTCATTGTAATATTTGTGTTACAACTTAAAATTGTTTTTTGATTAACGATAAATAATGTCGTCAATCGAAGTGAAAAGTAACTCGCAAGCTCGCTCGGATGGATAAACGTCTCGAGTAAAATGGTGCGTTTTATGCACTTGTTGTACAATCTACTATTAAATAGCACAGACATTCTTCTACATAGGTCAAGGCTAATATATTTGTAGAGCGAGTAAATCGTAACTTTAATCAAATTATGTATATGAACCTTCATATCTCGCAAAGTAAAAATCTGAAAAAAATGCCAAACACGAACTCTCGTTTTGGGGTGTCTCGTTGGGGTGTCTTAGGTACTATGACTGTGAATTTACCCTATAAAAGTAGGGACACACTTTATTCACCATATGGGGCAAAAAACATACGCATATGACCCTACTTTTATATACAGTATGTTTATTGATTTATTTTATCTATTTGGAAAAAAACAAAAAACAGGCTACAGTTTTATGTTAAAGTATATTCAAAATTATTCAGGGTCATCTGCTACAAAGCAAAATGCGGGCATATAAAATCCAAAATCCTTAAATCTTGTAATACCTAAATCTGAATCGATTTGGACTATTATAAATAAGGAAACAGTAATTTCACATAAAATTAATGATAAATTAATAACTTCAAAATTAAATGAAGACATTGCTGTGGCTTTTGAACAGTAAAGTTCTTTACAAATGTTCCAATTGTAACGAGTAACTACGGTTCTTTTAGAATCTTCTCCTGCTCTTGCTGAAAGTATTTTGAAAGACAATGTCCCCCATGCGATCACGATATTTCGTTCGACTACATTACAGCCCATACCGTGATTAAAACGTCTAAAAATTTTATTTTTTAATTTTTTGTGGGGGAGCGGGAGAAAAAAATCAAGTCACTTACACCCAAAATTTATCCTGCTTAATTCTTGCCTTTAAAATTTGAAATCCTCAATTTCTATCTCCGAAAATCTTCACCAGAACATCACCAAATTACCTTGGGACAATTTTTATGCTATATTTTTTTTTTATATATGCATATTACTAAAGTATGGGTCCCATTGGGCCTTATTTACTGCTGTCCATTGAAGAGTTCCGTTATCCATCTCTGAAAGTCTTCATTAAATCTTCACCAAATTAAAATGGGACCAATGGGTCTTTGGTCTTAAAAGAAGTAAAAACATAAAAAAGGTTGGTTGGTCGGTCGGCAACATGGCCCCAAGCGGTGTGGAACACCAATTAACAGCTTAGTGGTACCAGCTTGCGGACCGGGCGACGCAGCACATTGAAAAAGTATAAAAGAAGTAAAAACATAAAAAAGGTTGGTTGGTCGGTCGGCAACAGGTCTATTTGAACAAAAAAAAGTTGTCGAAATCTATTAAGATTTGACGGAGTTATGCGAGAACATAGCCAAAAAAAAACAAAAAGGAATATACGCGTCGAATTGAGATCCGCCTTTTTTTTCAATTCGGTTTAAAAGCTAAATCTTAAATAAACTGAAAATTTGTGGGGTATGTCAGTAACAGTAGTTAGCTCAGCAATCGATGTCCTAGCTCCCCATTTAGCCAGAATCTTTAACAAATGTTAAGATGAGGCTACATTCCCAGACCCAAGGAAATACAGTAGGCTCGTTCCTTTATTTAAAAGTGGTGATAAGCGAGATCCCACAAATTTTAGACCAGTCTCGGTTCTACCCGTTTTGAGTAAAATATTCGAGAAGATAGTTCTAAGTCAACTGCTTACACACTTCAATAGCTATCAACTTCTCCATGGTCAGCAATCCGGCTTCACGCAAGGGCGCTCTTCGGCAGACGCTGGCGTCATGTTAGTTAAACATATATTTAGTACAGAATACGCCTATAGTAGTACTATAATCCTCCCAGGATTGCAAGGATGCTATAGGCGTATTCTGTGATTTGTCGAAAGCATTTGATTGCGTAGACCATGAAACACTACGTAATAAATGGGAACAGCCTAACACTCATGAGATCATATTTAGAAGGGGGGGTTCAAAAAGCATGAAATATAAATAGAACATAAATAGAACTATCATGAAGGTCAGAGGTCAGATGAGTGCCACAGCGATCTATATTGGGGCCGTTCCTTTTCCTCGTATTATATGTAAATCATTTGCCGTTCAGGTTCAAAACATGTCAGAAATAGTACTATTTGCCGACGACACGTCACTTATTTCTAAAATTAGGAGACAATAAAATGACCTCGAGGATACAAATAATGCTCTCTCTCAGGTACTAAACTGGTTCACTTCTAATAACTTATTGTTAAATTCAAAAGAGACAAAATTAATAAAGTTTAATCTACCAAATGTCAAAATGTTATACTTACAAACTAGAAGAAACTGTATTTCTGGGTATCACAATTGATGCAAAGCTTCAATGGGATCCTTATATTATAGACAAATTGGCAAATAGGCTTAGTTCTGCAGTAATGAAAAAAATGCACATCAACGTAGGTTAGCTCGAAGTAAATACTACCTAGTATTAAGCTCGCCTTTGTACAATATTGGGTTTTTAGTGCAATAAAGAATTTTTTAATCAATCGATTATATGCAGTCAAAAGAATCCGGGAATGGAGAACTTGCACAAAAAATGTTTTAATAGAATAGGAGAGGACACGTTAAAAGATAAATAAACGTGGTATTTTTTTTCTCTGCGACTAATACTTTTGATAATATAACCAGTCGAAAACTCAATATAGTCACGTGGTACTAAAACGCGCCATACAAATCGACCTTAGTCTATGACGTCACTCCCTAACGTTACGCCTATGATGTATGAAGCGTTTATCAATATTTGAGTTATGTCGTAATATAATATTTTTATGCATGTACACCCTTATAAGAAAACTTTCAGAATTTAATGACAAAGCGAAATCTAATAAGTTTTATATTATTAGAACTTTACTTTTCGCATATTTTGTGACCCCGAATCTCCAAGCTAAGTTAGACGCAGGTTCCCATTAACTGACGTCGCAACTACTAGGCTTGTTTATTTTAGTTACTTCCATATTATGTCCTATGGCATACTACTGTGCGGTCGAGCAGCAGACAATGAGATCATATTCGTCTTGCAGAAGAGAGCGATCAGATTCATTTATAAGCTAGGCAGTAGGAATTCGTTAGGAGATTTCCTTAAAGAAATTAACATCCTCACAGTTGCTAGTCAATATATCTTCTAGGGAAATATTATGTAAGTCAGGAGAAATATAAGTAACTTTAAAAATTTAGGTTGTAGCTAACACAATGTAAATACAAAAAATAAACATAAACTTCCCAAGATTTAGGCTGGCAAAGACTGTTTTAATCGGCGTTTTATGAAATCGTGTGTTTTATAAATTAGATCGTAAGTTTGGAGTTTTTTTTGTCCATTATTTCTGCAGTGATCTACATTTTGAAATGGACGCCTGGTTTTACTTGTAACGCGTAACGTTACGCCAGTTTTTGTGTACAAGCATAAGCAGCCTATATACGTCCCACTGTAGGGCACAGGCCTTCTCTCAGAGAGAGAGTATGGGCTTAATCACCACGCGTGCCCACCGCGGATTGGCGATTTCAAGCGCTGAGGTATGTAAATAGCTCAGACACTCAGGTTTCCTCACGATGTTTCTTCTTCACCGTTAGCGAGTGGTATTGCTACCATAACTTCACAAATGTACATAAGTTAGAAAACAAAGTCATAGGTAAGTACATGTCCGCACTGGGAATCGAACCTGGTCTCCCGCTTCCGAGTCCAATGTTCTGGCCACTAGGCTACCACCGCTTACCACCAGTTTTTGTGTAATTTTGAATTAAAAAAATTGCATTTTAGAAATAGCCCTGTATACAGGTATTAACCAAGTATTACGGCAGGTCTGCAGCCACTAAGCTCCATGGTGCCTACTGTGGTGCTATCGAACAACGGTCAGGCGGAGCTGATCCTCGGCGCTGCCGGTGGCACTAAGATCACTACACAGGTCGCTTTGGTCAGTACTTTTGAATGGGTAACTGCGTGCTTAAAAGTGGCTTCATTATATCGTTACGGTCTTATTATTAAAAAAACACGATTACTTAAAAAACTCGATAAACGACTGTTAAAATAGTCTGTGGTGGGGATTTTACAAGGAAAAGTAACCATTAAATAAACTGCTTCTAAGGATTGCTTTAGAAGAATCGTGTTTTTATAAATAAGGCTAACGGCCTGTTAGAGAAATAAACGTAGCGCAAGGAAATCGGACCATTCAGGTACATAGCTCTCTCCAAATCCTCTTTCTTGTGAATTGCAAAGATGCCGGATAAAATATTGGCTTACATAAATCATCATCATCAGCCATTTGACGCCCACTGCAGGACACAGGCCTCCCTCGTGGTTTCCATAACTATGAGGGGTTTTGCCATAATCGCCACGCTTGGCAGGCGGGTTGGCGATCGCAGTATGCGGTTGGAATCTCAGGAACACGCTGCTGCCCGTCTCCTAGTAATTTATTTCCTTAGTCGCCTTCTACGACATCCACGGAAGGAAATGGAGTGACGCTATTCTTAATCCGGCGCCACACTTGCATAAATAAATATTACAAATAAAATAAAATATTGTAAGGCCGACTTGCACAACTTCTTAAATTAATGTTGCTTAGGTAGCCATTTCAATTATTTGCTTTCATCGCAATCTCATCGCATCGGCGCGGATTTTCGTTCAAGTTATCTCCCGAGCATTAGAAGTTAGCTTTTCTAACTCTACTGCCTGCCCCCACAGACGGCGCTGAATGTAATCCTGGAGCGCGAAGACATCGGCGAGTCGATCCAGCAGCCACGCCTGCACCACCAGCTCATACCCATGGAGGTCGAAGTCGAGGAGGCCTTCAGTCCCGTATGTATTTCAAGGTTCTACCACCACTAACATGGTAATGCTACCTGGGGGGCGAGTCACTGTTCATTAGTGACCATAGCTGGGCTTAACAAAACATTTACAAACAATGGTCACGGTGTGGCTCTGCTACGGCAATAGGCTGCTGACTCAACATACTGGTGAAGGTGTCAATCTACTGCTCAAACTTTTTGCTTGGGTTTTTAATTATAACTGGCCACTAAATATTAAAGTGGCAATCTTTACGAATAACATCAGCGTTTTTGTTAGTAGTTCTTAATATGGTGGCCAATGGTCTATGTAGTACACCTAAAAACAGATTGAAGCCATTTTTTCTTAACTTTTTAATTACAGAAAAACACACTTTAAGCGTCCGTTCAAGTTTTCTTTATTGAATGAGTATTTTCGCTCAGTAGAAATCCCATCTCCAGTTCCTACATACCTATGTTCGACCCTCTTGAAGCAGAGTGACAGCTTGTGACATCAGACAGCTCGTGACAAAGTGACATGCTTAGATTTCTAAACCAAATTAACACTCACTTCAATCAATAACACAATGGCTCTTGGCCACCATACTAAGAACTGCTAAGAAAAATGCTGATGTGCTTTTGTTTTTTTTTTCATTCATAATGTCACTTTAATATGGTGGGCAGTTAAAAATAACCAAAGAACTTTTTTTTGTTTCACTTTGAAATCTTAATCCCCAAATTTGTTTGAGCAGCTTCCGTTGGAAAAGAACGTACTTAGTGTTACAAATATAATAGAAAAAATTGTATTTAATATCGTCTAAAATATGTTTTACGGCAACTAGTCCATTCTAAGGAAAGAGACGCAGATTAGCATAACAATAATAATATGGTATTGAAAGTTCCATTGTACCATTCAGTAATGTGGCGTATAGCATAGAAATAGATCCTTTATGCTCTAAGTTACGTGGCATCCATACGACCGCAGTCTAGTTACAGCTATTGTGCATGCCTATTATATTATACACTATTACAATACACCTATTACTTTCGACTTACATTGACATTTCCAATGCAAATGACCTCGGCTATGTTATATAATCCTCGGCAGATAACTTGACCAAAAATCCGTTACATTCCGCGTGGCCAGCTAGACCCGAAATACTCGTACGTCCATGCGAAGTCAAAGTCAATTGGTCAAGTTATTGGTCAGACATTATACAGAGTGTAACACAATCCCAAAGGGTCTACAAACTGTCAATACGTACAAATTTTACTTTCGGGAAACTTCAAATTCCGATTTAGTTGTTCCACATTTTTGACGCCGCAACTGGTAACTTTAGTATGGAATAACCTCTTTTTTCGCCGAATCGATATCTCTAAAAATATCACCTGCTCTATAAATTTGAATACCGTGCCGCATGTGGCAATAACTTTAATATACAATAGCTGACATTTTTTTCGCGTTGAGTAAAAGTACTTCGTATTGAAGAGTGACACGTTCGTTTTCGGATGTATACGGGGATTTTTTTACAATCTGTATAATCAATCATCATCATCATCAGCCATTTGACGCCCACTGCAGGATATAGGCCTCCTTCGTGGTTTTCATAACCATGAGGGGTTTTGCCATAATCGCCACGCTTGGCAGGCGGGTTGGCGATCGCAGTATCTATGCGGTTGGATTCTCAGGAAGACGCTGCTGCCCGTCTCCTGGTAATTGATTTTCTTAGTCGCCGTCTACGAAATCCACGGAAGGAAATGGATTGACGCTATTCTTAATCCGGGGCCACACGGATGTATAATCAATATCTATAGGTAGGTATTGTTTGCCTCGGTGGTCTGGCGGTTAACACGCTTGAATATCAAAACAGATTCCATTCCCACCGGAGGCCGCCCTGTGGGTGTAGGTACATATTTACTTGTTTGTGATGTCCTTGCCTGGTTACAGATGGCCAGGACAAGTTGTGTGGAAGTTATTATAAAAATATTTCGTTTCAGTCTAGGTCTATGTGTAAACAGTTTTTTTAAATAAGTGTCAAATTTAAGGGGTTGTCAATAGAGGTTGACAATTCTTCATGAATAAACGAGCAAACAAATTGATAGACATATTAATGCTTCCCTTATTTTGACGATTTCTGTCAACAGTTTGTTTACATATAGGTAGATCAGCCCCTATATTACGCTTACCAATCCTAAGCGATTCTACGATTTGGTGCGCATAATTAGGCCACAGAGCTGAATGTAACCAAATAAATATAATTGGTCTTTTTCTGCAGAATATCATTGAGTTTCTGAAGCACTTGAATGAAACCAAATAAATATAATTTTGTCTTTTTCTACAGAATATCGTTGAGTTTCTGAAGCACTTGGGTCACAACATCACATTGCAGCCCCGAACTACCGGATTTGCTGCTTTAGTAGCAGCCAGTAGGGACAACTTGGGCCACTGGATACCAATGACTGACCCCCGAAGGAAAGGCAGCACCGACGGCTTCTAATATTTTTTAAGTGTAAGAACGACTCTCACTTTTCAAAATTCGGTCGTCTCCATTACTAGAGTCCCTGGAATCTGTTAAATATTAATTAAGTAATTCAGTCTGTAAATAGAGGAAAATACCTTATCTGTATTGTTAACCATTTGTGATTTATCTTTATATTGTATAGAACCAAATTAGAATCGAGTTTAAGTTATAAATACTAGATTAAATCTTCCTGTATGTACTGTTAAGGGGCTCCGTAGTGTAACACTAGCGCCACTAAAGGAAAAAAAAAACATAATAACTTTTTAAACAGATCGTATTTGCAGACAGTCTCTGTACAATCTCTCAATCTTGTTATATTGGTATTTGGTAATAGTGATATTTATGACCCACAATTGAGGAGCTAGGATCACAGACCTGCGACTAGATAGCATTCATGCCAAAAACGGCCGTTTTTGGCGTTGGGGCTATCTAGTCCTAGTGTTTTAGGGTTCCGTAGTTGACAAGTAACCCTTATAGATTCGCCATGTCCGTCCGTCTGTCTGTCCGCAGCCTAGCTCAGAGACGATTAGTACAAGAAAACTGAAATTTGGAATAAAAAATATTGTGGGTGTAGGAAGACCATTTTTTTATTTAGGGTTTTGTTTGCGAAATATTAGATATGATTTAAGGCGCAAATTTTTGTCCGAATAGGGCGTCCCGCCGCCGCGAGACTAGAATTCGGGGTTCTAATCTTGAACTTACTTGATTTTTTTGTCAGAAGCTCTGAGTCCGACCAGATTTCGCTCGATTCGCAGAACTTAGTCATGTAAATGTTGAGTAGAGACTGAGCTCGCGTCGTCGGTTGCTCGTCTCTGACAACAACAGAGTTGTTTAAGGTTGTTTATACAACATTTGTTGTATAAACAACTTTTACTACGGGAAAACTTGGAAGTACCGTTTCAGACAAAATTAGGGAAGAAAGGGGGAGTTCTAGATTCCAACTTCAAATAGCAAAAAATATTCGTTTCTGAATATTCGTTTTGAAGTTGGAATCTAGAACTCCCCCTTTCTTCCCTGATTTTGTTAAAAGCCTTAGTTAGAATTTTGTTAAGACCATTATTTAGAATGAGATACCTACATACTTCAATAGGCATCTTTGAACGTTGCCCACCAAAAATATTTTTATGAAGTTGTTTTTAATATTGTTTTTTTTTTTTGTAGCGCGATTTAAAGGAATGGACCATAGAGTAGGTACCCGGTTTCATATCGGACGATAACGACTGAACGACATCGTTGGATAAGTAGGTATTTGTAGGTATACAATGTTCACACAAAGTTCGCACAACCACGTTAGTAACTGTATGAAACTACCAGAAAGTATGATGTCGAAATCTTGTAATTACCTTACTGTTATCGTCCAATGTGAAATCGACCAGCATGGTCTCAAACTGATTTCAAGGTAGGTGTAGGTGCCATGAGAAGTAGTCAAGTCTTTACAATTATGTACTTTTCACATTTTTTTAGGTTTCCTTACCAAGAGTAAAAAATACGTAACTCAATTAATTTCATATTTTCGATATGTACCGACCTATACAACGGGTAACTGGGTTGTACATGGTTGTACCTATGGCAGTAACACGTATATGTTCAAGTGTTCCTATATTATCCCCCGTACTCAACGCTAATGTGGCGTTACAATTGAGTGCGTCTATTTAGTGATTTAGCCAAAATATGACTTTAGTTTCCGATGCCCTTTAGTCAGTTTTAATAAGAATTATGCTATTTCTTATGTTTAAAACATATTCTAATTCGCTATTTTGGACATAATGGGTGTAATTGCGGCACAATTTGAAACATAATAACGCCGAAAGTAGAGGGGCAGGGCGCTATCTTTGTCTATTTAATTTATTATGAGAAACATAGATATCTCGTATTATTATTATTTATTATTATGTAGATATAAATTATATTGAAAAGATAAAGATTGGCGAAGATGTTATAAATAAAGTGCTGTGATGTTTTTATTCTGTATTTTATTTTATTTAAATATATTCTTATCATATGAATCAAAAATAATATTTTATTTAGGTACCTTACACTTGCATGCACACGCTATTGCTTTTCAAATAATTCAGGCGTTAGAGTCTGACAAACGAAATCGTAACCTGAGAAATTGGCGGGAAATCAAAAAATATAACTGTGGTGTCATAGGAAAAAAAAGAATTGATACTGGTTTGTCTTTATATTTTGAATTGAAAAATTCTTTATTGCACTAAGAAGACAATTTTGTACAAGGGCGAGCTTAATACGAGGTAGTATATTTTATGCTGCGTTAAAAATAAAAAAATAATTTGTTACTACTTAGGCATATTAAAGCCTTATCTACATACATACATAAACTCACGCCTGTATCCCAGAGGGGTAGGCAGAGACCAGTCACTGCCACTTGCCACTGGCCTTACCTAAGAACATAAAATATAGCTCATGTTGATAAACTGACAGTATGTATTATAAGATATTGTCTATGCACATACAATTTATTACAAAAATATCTCATTAAGTATATCGTCTGTTGCACTCTTTAATACAGTAAAAAATTATCTATTTACTCATTAATTACAAACATTCAGCCAGCAAGTATCAAAATTATAATGTCACAATGGTAACAGTAGTGCGACCTCAGTCATCAAACTAAGTATCTTGTGTAACGATGCTGACATGACTGAAAGGTCAGTATTATATAATTTTTGGACATAGATTTTAGTTTTCATCTTGTTATTTTAATTGATCGAAAATAAAAAGCTCTGGCATTCTTCCATAACGCCACGATTTGCTAGAAATATCAAGTCCATACCTACTGGCGCGCAAGGGGGTTGTAAAATAAAATCCTGTTCGTTGCCTTTCTTAGGTTGTGTAGCATTTCTTTGGCACATTTTTCTTTCAAATCTCGTCTCCACTTCACCATATTTTTTTTATGAACAGCCTCCTTAGGCCCAGTCGCCTGGCCCGCCTAGCTCAGTCAATAGGTTCAATCAAGAAGTTATCTTGAACGCGGCCATGAGAAGGAAAAAAAGCGCGCGAGTTAACTGTCATTTTGACACATTGTTGTTTCAGCAAAACGAACGGCAAAATCTGTTTGTGAATGAAGGGTGAATGGTGATTAATTTCGAGATAACGCAATAAATTACAAAAGAACGGAGGACTAATCCATTTTAAAGTGAATTTTGTGTATCTGCACCATATCAACATGGCACACAATCTTTCAGAAGGGTCTCTCGAGGTTATTAGCCGTAATTCATGTTGGATCTCTGTTCTCTATCTTTTCGAATGCTTAGGGTATTTATTTATTTCATGTTTTCAGGTGATCATGAACGGTGGTCACTATGACAACCCTGTAATGCAAGTCTTAGGCAGCAAAAAGATCCAGGGTAGCGGCGCGAACGAGCGATTTCGTCTGCTAGTATCGGATGGAAAACACTCCCACAGTTTCGCGATGCTTGCAACACAACTCAACGAAAAACTGATCACCGGAGAGCTCTCCGACTACTCCGTGGTGCGAATAGACCGTTTTGTCACCTCCCTGCTGAAAAACACTGGTAAAGGAGAAAAGTGAGTTATTGTTTTGATTTTATTATGTTCCATTTCCTATTGGCTTTCTGCCGAAGTGTGTTAAGGTTATACAACAATGAGAATTAGTAATTAGGCTGGCCTAATGCAATTTATACTGTGAATGAACAATAAGGTGATGTGATAATTTTAAACTATTGATTGGAACCTCCACTCTGTGTTCTATACAGGAGGGTGATGATAATCCTTGACCTCACCATTCTCACTCCTGGCACGCAAGTTGGCAAGAAACTGGGCAATCCACAGACCTGGTCAGAGGACGCAGCAGCAGCCACCCCAGCCGCTCCAGCCATGCAGCCTGTACCCCGCCCAGCACCGGCCCCTATGGCACAAATGTCTCGCCCCTCACCTGCTGCGGGTCTGGATAACAGTATCATATCTTCCCAGATGACTCACCCCATTGCTAGTCTCAGCCCATATCAGAATAAGTAAGTATAGCCAGTGCTCTGCTCCTTACCTAGCTTGCACCTGTATGGGTAGTATGATCACCATAGTCTCGCATTTTAAATGTTAAAAGTTGTGACTTTCCAGTACATTGTCAAATTCTGACATTAGTGCCACAAAACGTGTGACATTTGCTATTGTACAACCCATGCTGTATCCTTTGTTTTGAGCTATGGAAAACTAAAGACTATGAGTCGATGGCAGCAATAAAAAAAAAAAACTATTTGAGTTTCCGGTGACTTATTTTTATAGCAATTATTGCTGTATATTAAGTATATTATTATTATGTATTTAAATGAATATTCATATTTGCACCTACTACCCGTCTCACTTTTCCTTCAACAACTCTCCATCGTCGGTTGCCTGGAAGAAATTGCTATAAGCAATAAGGCCGCCAATTGTACTGCATTTTTGTAAACATTTCATTTTTGTGTTTTTCCTCGTATAATAAAGAATATTCTTATCTTATCTTATTGCTAGACAGTATGAAGTTTTAAACTCTGCTTGCACATGACGTCATACATATAAACAGAATGTCTAATATGCCATGCAATAGGTACAATTTCATATTGTATTGTTTTGTATTAAGTTTGTAGATATTTTATTTTTCGTTGTTTTAAATTGAACACCTGTATGGATTTCGTATATATCTAGTACCTACCTAATATTGTAGGAAATTGTGCCTTGTAAGGTCTTAAAAATTTTGACCAGTGAGGTAAAGAAAACTGCTATAAAAATATGCTTGATATTGTAACATAAAAGCATAGTAAATTACCTAAAAGCATAGCAGAATAGACGATCAACCAAATGAATTGAGAGCTATTTGCATTCCAATAATTTGTTCTGTTGATAGTTTTTTTTTCAAAATTTACAACTATGAAGTAGTCACTGACAGATCTGTTACAACCTTGCCATGCGCCCAACCAGGGGCTAAGTATAAGAATTCAAGTATAACAATGTCAGCAGATAGAATCTAAGTTGTGATGTAACTTTTGCCAAAATTACAATAATCACTATCCGGTTACAGAGTTTCTTTCTTTTGGACCAAACCAAGTGATCGTGTTGTGTGGGTGTTATTTAATATATCATCTCAATTCTTCACCAGGTGGGTGATCAAGGCACGGGTAATGAACAAGGGCCCGATCAGGACATGGAGCAATGCCAAAGGCGAGGGCAAGCTCTTCAGCATGGATATCTGTGACGAGAGTGGCGAAATCAGAGTCACCGCCTTCCGGGATGCTGTTGACAAGTTCTATGATATGATACAGGTCAGCTGAAGATTTTATGTTGATGGTTGTTCTTAATGTCACTATAATTTCTTCTTTTGGTTTAACAAACAGCTTTCACATTAGATTAGATTAGATTAAAACTCCTTATTGCACACCACACATAGATAGAGATCAGGGCCGAGTTTCATAAAACTACAATTCGTAGTTTATTGAGTAGAGACTACTTGTTTGTGGGTTAATAGACTTTCAATGTACATTGAATTGTTATATATAGTAAACAATGAATTGTTATATATAGTAAACAATGAATTGTAGTTCTATGAAACAGGCCCCAGATATGTGTGATATGTGGTCTTATGAGTTTTTTTTACAATTTCAACATTGGCGATAAACAATTTTGAAGTACTGAGCGCGACGCCTTTGCGCGTCGGTAAAACGTAAGTATGAATTCGACATTGCATAAAATTACTATTGAAATTAAGCAGGGCACCATTTGTTTTTGTTCCATGGTTATGATTGATTTAAAGCCCTCTGCTCGTAAACCTCTTTACTCTGAGGTTATAAAAAAACCTAGCATAAGTAGGTTACCCTTGACCGCTGATTTAAACTGTCAGCGCAGACAAAAGAAAAGCCCCCCTTAAATAAATTAATTTTAGGTAATCAGAATATACAGGGTGGCTTTTCTGGAAAGTTATTAGAACTAGAGTTGTTCTTAGAACAATATAGAGTGGACATACTTTGCGTCACAGAGCACTGGCTACCAGAAACACAAATGAATTTATCTGTGAATAACTATCAAATAGCCAGTTGCTTCAATAGAAAGTCTGCAAGGCACGGGGGATCCTTGATACTAGCAAAAAATTGTTTGAAATTTAAAGAACGGAAAGACATTTGCAGACTTTCTGTTGAAAAAGTAATTGAAATATCATGTGTTGAACTGTCTAGACACATTGTAGTAGCCATATACAGGCCCCCTACCAGCGATTACAGTTCATTTGAATCCATATTAGAGGATGTTTTGAAGGTAGCCTCTAGCAGTAATAAGAAAGTCATAGTCTGTGGTGACTTCAATATCGACTTATTGGTAGACTCGGCTTTAAATACCAAATTGACAATAATTTTCAAGTCGTTTAATTTAGTAAATATTTTCTTGGAGCCTTCTAGAATAACCGAAACTACTGCCACCTGCATAGATAATGTTTACTGCGATTGCGACTTTTCAGATAATTCTACAGTAAATTGTTTGAAGTCAGACCACAGTGGTCAAATTGTTCATTTTGAAATAGATAGAAAAAACGCAGAACAGGTTATCCTCTGCCGGCCCGTAACAAGTAAAAAATTAGAGTCATTTAAAGTAGACCTTGAAAGTAGCATAAAAACTCAAGAAAATTACCAAAATGCTAATGCTCATTATGTAGACTTTTTCAAAGTCGTGTCGGGTAGTTTTGAAAAAGTTTTTAAATTGCGGCAGCTAACAAATAATGAGAATAAAGTAGGATTTAGTGAATGGGCAACCTCGGGTATCCGGAAAAGTAGAGACACACTTTATGAACTGTATGACAAAAAGACTTATACATATGACACCAAATTCATACAGCACGTCAAAAAATATTCCAAGTTATTTAAGGCCGTCTGCCATAAGGCTAAATGCGATCATATAAAGAATAAAATCTTACAGTCACCGAATAAAATTAAAACAATTTGGACAATAATAAATAGAGAAACGGGTAAAACAAAATTAGGAGACCGAGATATTTCGCTTAAGATTGACGACAAAATAATAACGACAAATGAAGATATCGCTGCAGCATTTGAACAGTTCTTCACTAATGTTCCAATCGTGACTACAGCTCCGTTAGACTCGTCACCTGATCGTGCAACAACATTACTAAAAGACCATGTCTCCTCGTGCGAACACGATTTCTCATTTAATTACATTGAGCCCCATAACGTTCTTAAAAAATTTAAATTATTGAATCTTAAAAAAACCGAGGACTTGTGGGGTATGTCGGTAAAAATTGTTAGTTCAGTGATCCATGTCCTAGCTTTACCGTTAGCAAAAATTTTCAATAAATGTGTAGATGAGGGAGTATTTCCGGACCTCATGAAATGTAGTAGACTAGTACCCTTATTTAAAAGCGGTGATAAACACGATCCAACCAATTTTAGGCCCGTCTCAGTACTACCAGTATTAAGTAAAATATTTGAGAAGATCATCTTAGATCAATTACTTACGCATTTCAATAATTACCAACTCTTTCATAGCCAGCAATTTGGTTTTACTAAAGGGCGGAATACAACAGACGCCGGAGTTATGTTACTTAAACATATTTTCAGCGCGTGGGAGGATCGCAAGGATGCAGTAGGCATATTTTGTGATTTATCAAAAGCATTTGATTGTGTAGACCACGAAACGCTACTCCTAAAGTTAAAACACTACGGAATAAAGGGTGCAGGTTTAGATCTTTTAAGATCGTATTTAGAAGGAAGGGTCCAAAAAGCAGACGTAAATCGTATTAAATCCTCGGGTTCACTTGTAAAAATAGGAGTCCCGCAGGGATCTATCTTAGGGCCGCTCCTTTTCCTAGTCTATATAAATGATTTACCGTTTATGGTACAAAAAATGTCTGAGATAGTGTTATTTGCTGATGACACGTCACTTATTTTTAAAATAAGGAGACAAGAAAATAATCTTGACGATGCAAATAATGCTCTCTCGCAAGTACTAGATTGGTTCACAGCAAATAATCTGCTGCTAAATTCTAAAAAGACAAAATGTATAAAGTTTTCCTTACCTAACGTACGAGTAGTTGAGAACAACATAGTAATTGGACATGAAAAATTAGAATTTGTAGATGATACTGTATTTCTGGGCATCACAATCGATGCAAAACTACAATGGGGTCCACATATTGTAAAATTAGCACACAGACTTAGCTCTGCAGCATATGCAGTGAAAAGAATTAGGGAACTCACTGACGTTGCAACTGCTAGGCTTGTTTATTTTAGTTACTTCCATAGTATTATGTCCTACGGTATACTACTATGGGGCCGGGCAGCAGACATTGAGACTATCTTCATCTTGCAGAAGAGAGCCATCCGATTTATTTACAAGTTAGGTAGTAGGGATTCGCTAAGAGATTTCTTCAAAGAAACCAACATCTTAACAGTTGCATGTCAATACATTTATGAAAATATTATGTACGTTAGAAAAAATATCAAAGACTTCGAAAATGTTGGTGGCCACCATAATGTTAATACTAGAAATAAACATAAATTGTCATTTCCACTATTTAGACTTGCAAAAGTTAACACATCCTTTATGGGGCACTGTATAAGGTTCTACAACAAAATTCCTCAAGATATATTAGAGTTACCTCCAACGCGATTTAAAAAATGTGTTAAGCACATTCTGTGCAAAAAGGCTTACTATAACATCAAGGATTATTTAGAAGACAAAGATGTTTGGCATTAAACAGTAGATTAATATTATTTAAAGGACGATTGTGACTAGTGTTCAACACATTCATGACTAATATTTTAAGTTGAAAACTCTGTTAATTAAGTTAAAACGTGTTTTGAAAAGAATAAATGTGGAGTTTCTTTGTTAGTTTCTTCTCCACATAATCCATTAATTGTGAAACTAGCAACTTTGACGTTCATTAAGTAAACATTCTGTTTTTACAATGAATAAAAATATTTGAATTGAATTGAATTGAATTGAATTGGAGTTATTTATAAAAACATGCTTCTTCTTAAACAATCACTTTAAACAAACAGTTTAAATAATCTGTCGTTACGTCTTTCCCTTTACAACAGACTATAAACTGTCATAGAGGAGTGTTTTAAGGAATCGTGTTTTTATTAATAACCCGATAAATCTTTGAAGTGTGATATCCACCTAGAAGCATTATCTTTATAAGTCAATCTGGGCATAATTCTTTAATTAAAGTTGTACAACTCCAAACTTTGTTTCCAGGTGGACAAAGTCTACTACATCAGCCGATGCCAGCTCAAGACAGCCAACAAGCAATACACAAGCATAAAGAATGACTATGAGATGACATTCACCAATGATACTGTAGTTGCCGAGTGTATGGATGAGGCATCCTCTGTTCCAACCATCAAGTACGAATTTGTGCCTATAAGCGAACTTGCTGATAAGAATGTGGATACTTTGCTTGGTAAGTATATAATTAGAATAAACTACCTATTAAGTTTTAATTAGTAATTAGTTTTACTTTACAGCTTATGTGACTTGGTTTTGTACAGGTCAACTTTATTTAACTAAAACATACTTGAATAAATTAGATTATTATTTATTCACTGTGATTGATGAAGATTATTCACTCTACTCAATATTATTTAAATAGCATTTATTTAAATAGAATTTTGATTCAATTAATATTCCAAGCGCTCCACACTTTATGGCTAAGTCAAAAAGGATGTCCAATCACTTTCAGCGTTCATATGGCACAGAGCGTAAACATAAATACTACGCTCGTTGGATATTCCAATGTTTTTAATAGCCCCTTGAAGTGTCAAGTTCGTTTTCTAAAAGAAAGGTTCAAAACGGCTCCTTGGGATTGAATTTTTGCTACACGACACTTCAATAACTGGATGCAGGTGGCACAAGACCGAGAAGCTTGGAAAACCATGGCTGATGATGATAATGTCACCACAATAACAAAAGCAGTTCTGCAAAATATACAAATAAAGAAGTGTGACTTGGTGCATTTATCTAACATTGATCAAGTTCATTGTGGTACCGATTTTGCCCCCAGACGTGATCGGCGTGTGCACCGAAGCCAGCGACGTGCAAGAGCTGACGGCCAAGAGCACTGGCCGCCTGCTTAAGAAGAGAGAAGTTACACTCGTCGATTCTACTGGCGCTGTGAGTACATTCAACTGTTATCTAAAGTGTCCACAATGCTACTCAGTGTTCCATTTGCTCTTGAAAACTCTTAAAAATCGTCTGTAAAATCGATAAATACGCTGACGCTGATTGAGAGACCACCACGACGTCGACACGCTAAGAAGAAAAAGAATTGAACACTGAGATGTCCGAGGAGGAATCGACGTTTTCAACACGAAAGAACAAGAATGGGCTACCTACAATCAGCGAGTCCGTAACGCTTCTTTCACCACGATGTCGACACGCTAAGAAGAAGTGAACACTGCAAGATGTCTGAGGAGGAGTCGACACGAAACAAGAAGAATTGCAATATATAAAATCTCGTGTCACAGTGTTTGTTATCGAACTCGTCCGAAACGGCTTCACCGATTCTTATGACAATTTTTGTGTATATTTGGTAGGTCTGAGAATAGGTCGTAGGAATGAATATGGTAAAACAACGTTTGCCGGGTCAGCTATTTATTCTATAATTTGCTGCAGGTAACCCTCACACTCTGGGGCAACGAGGCGGAGGCCTTCGACGCGTCCACTAACCCCGTGGTCGCCGCGAAGGGCTGCCGGCTGTCAGAGTTCATGGGCAGCAAGTCGCTGGGCTGCCTCGCCAGCAGCATGCTGCGGCTGAACCCGGACCTTCCCGAAGCTCACAAACTGCGCGGCTGGCACGACAACGGCGGTGCCAGCGCGCCCCTGGTCAACATATCCGCCAAGTGAGTCGGCCACTCAAGACGGCTCAAAAAGGGACGGGCTGTGTTCCGACTGCAAAATTGCAGTTTCTCAATGGACGATAAGCGTAACGACACATCATTGGACTGGTAGTTTCATACATTTACTAAGGCCATTGTGCAAACGTTGTATGAATACTAGTCCAACGATGTCGTGCAGTTACTGTTATCGTCCAATGTGAAACTGGCCTATGGCTGGTAAAGGAGGAGTGGGCACTAGGGTAGAACTGAATAATGTTTAAGAGTTTAAATTAGTGAACTAATGCATATAATATTCATTTTATTCTTTTAGATCGGGCAACTACACTGGTGGTAGTAACGAATGGATCACATTCGCCGACGTAGAGGCCAAGCAGATAGGATATGGGGAGAAAGGTATACAAAAATCACCCTTCATTAATTTATGGCAGCAAACTAATATAGTTTCCATTACCATTAGCGAGTGGTATTGCTGCCGCCAATGCAAATTCAAGAATGTTTTATTCAAAATAGCACAGAAACTGTGACTTAATGAACGTTACAAGTTAAACAAGGTATCCATTTCAAAATCGGCATCATTTTGGAGAATAAATGGACAAAAAAACTCCAAACTTAGTTTTTATCTATTTTACTTTTAAAAAACTAAAAAACACGATTCCTTAAAACGCCGATTAAACAGTGGGGGAGATTATTTTACAAGGAAAAGTCATAAACACAGATGAAATAAATTGCCTCTTAGGAGTGTTTTGGGGCCGTTCAAGTATTACGTAGGCAGATTTATTACAATTATTCACCGCCCCCCTTCCCCCTCGTCAGCAAGTAGCAAAGCTCTTAGAATGAATGAAGAATATTGGCCTTATTTTTAGTAATTAGTTAATAAGTAATTATAATCAGATTAAGCTGTTGTTGTTCCTAATAAAGTAAAATAAAATAAATAAATGTGCGAGCGAGATGACATGCCAGACGTAACAGCAGCCTTAACCACCTAAGTCCTGACCTTGAAAGGTTTTCGATTGTCATTTTCATGGTCAAGACTTAGGAGGTCAATCAAAATGTAACAAGCCAAAAATGCATTCACCTCCAGGTGACTACTTCAGCCTGCTCGGCGTCCTGACGTTTACGTTTGCCGACAACGCGTTGTACAAGGCGTGCCCGCAGGACAAGTGCAACCGCAAGATGGCCGACCAGGAAAACGGCCTATTCCGCTGCGAGAAATGCAACCGGGAGTACCCCAACTACAAGTATCGGCTTCTGCTCGGGGTGAGGTTCTGCTTAACATTACACTACTCATAGCTATATCTCTGCGGTGGGCACGCGTGGTGATTAAGCCCATATTCTCTCTCTGAGAGAAGGCCTGTGCCCTACAGTGGGACATATATACGTACAGGCTGCTTACGAAACTAGTTAGACCATGCCCCAAAGGACGACTCGCAAAAACATTACAAAAACGTAAACCGGAACCTATGTTACCTGGGATGACATGAGGATTCCAACAACCCCACACACTTAAATCGGTTCAAGTATTAAATGTTATGGTGGAATAAACAAGCGGTCTAACACACTTACACAAACCCTCAAAACATTACAATATTTTTCTAGTAATGGAAAGTGAAAGCGAAAATATTTATTTACCATAAAATCAATTTTTACATCATACAAATCAATAAATATGTATTATTTTTATGGTAAAAGGGAAGGGCTTATTGCTATGACTGCATGCGTGGTCAGTAGCGCTGGTTTTCAGCCCGTCCCCTTTATTCGCATTTTAAAGAAATCTCTTATTGCACAAAATAATTTAACAATGCTGAATACAGTCCAATGCACCAACCATTTTATAAAAATCATGACATGTATTACAAAATACAAACTTGTGGACAGTTTTGTCGATTTGTATTTTAAAACTAATGCAACTGTGTACAAAACCACTTGCTGGTTGGAGTGAGGAAGCAGCTTCCGCTAGCTGCTTCCACTAGAGACTATTCTTCTTTTGGTGGTAACTGCAATTTAGTAGCTCATAACAGTCCATTGCGGACACATGCCTCAACCCAAGACACATCTTTTTTTCTGTCCTCAACTATCTTCATCCAGCCAGGGCCTACCAGCAATCTGCCTCAAATCGTCTGTCCATCATAAACAGTATTCTAGAAACACGACTTATTAAAACACTCCTAAAATGCAGTAACAATGGTCTTGAACAATAGCTAGGAGTCATCAATTAACCCCCAATAGTCCTCGCCCATTCTCATCCAGCGGCTGCCAGCAATCTGCCTCAGATTGATCATTTGATCGAACTGATGTGCGTCCTACGCTGCGATTGCTAATTCTTGGTCTCCACTTGAGAAACTTTTTACCAGCCATCACCCACATTAGTAGCGATTTTTAAAAGTGGGTTCCACGGAACTCAAGGCTTCCGTAAAGTCACTAAGGTTCCACGAATCACATCATTTGCCACTGAGTCGTTGGAATATTTTGACTTTTATAATTCTTCCTAAAATAATTCCTCGGCTACAAATATTAATTTGGATAAGTGTAATGGGACAATGGGGGTACTTTGAAGCTTGAAGCAGTTTGAAGTAAAGTCACATATTTTTATATGGCGATCCATAAAATTACAGAAGTTTGCTCGTGTTCTTAAAAGCTTAGGAACCGCTGCTGTAGGCAGCTGTTTTCTTTTCCTTATTTTAGATTAACTTGTAACGCCTCTACCCTAGGCTAACGTGTCGGACCCGACGGGCGACCAGCGGGTGACGGCGTTCAACGAGGCGGCGGAGGCGATGCTGGGCAGAACCGCCGAAGACCTCGGCAAGATGAACGAATACGACAAGAAAGCCTACACCGACGTCTTCGAGGACGTCAAGTTCAAGACGTTCGTCTTCAAGTTCAGGAACAAGATGGATACTTACAATGTGAGTACACTTCTGCTTTTATGATGAAAGACAAAACTAACTGGTTAATATTAGGGGTTAAAGTATGAAATTGCCGTTTTATTGCAATAGGTTCTTTGAATTGACATAGAATCTTCATGGTTTGAGGTTTTCGAATGAAACTTTTTTCAAATGGTTTCTATGATGTTCTTTTTTTAAAAAATGTGAAACATTTGAATATCGACTTTCAATTGTTTTTGTTATTCAATTTAGACAAGAAAGATGGATTTTTTAATACGAGTTCCGACGCGGAACTAACGCGGCAGAAACAGCCCGCAATATCAATGCTGCGTTTGGAGAGGGGTCTACTAATGAACGCACCGTGCGATTTTGGTTTAAACGCTTTCGTCATGGAAATTTAAAGAACGAGCCACGAGGAAGACCGCCCACACAGGTGAATAACGATTAATTAAGAGAGATAGTGGAAGCCGACCCTAGTCAAACTACCCAGGAATTAGCGGCATGGTTTAACGTTACCTTACCTACAATATTGACTCACTTGCGTCAAATCAATAAAATAAAAAAATACGAAAAATGGGTGCCTCATGATTTGACTGATCAGGGCCTAGATTCTGTTAATGCATTGTAGTAACATGACAACTGCATGAACATGGCGGTTTTCATTTCATGGCTGCTTTAAGTCTACGCGGGCACACCCATCAAACCTTCTAGGCGTCAATGGTACGAAAAAACACGTCACGTGACCCGACAGTGTACCTGTCATTATACTACAATGCACTAACAGAATCGAGGCCCTGCAGAAAGAAACGCGTGTTGAAACTTGTGTTGCCTTGTTGAACCGGTACAGAAATGAAGGAATATTGGATCGAATTGTAACATGTGATGAAAAGTGGATTCTTTATGATAACCGGAAAAGAAAAATGCAATGGCTGACCCCAGGTCAAATGCCACAACAGTATTCAAAAATCACTCGAATTTTCGCAGTATCCATTTTTCTTGTCTAAATTGAATAACAAAAACAATTGAAAGTCGATATTCAAATGTTTCACATTTTTTAAAAAAAGAACATCATAGAAACCATTTGAAAAAAGTTTCATTCGAAAACCTCAAACCATTATGTCAATTCAAAGAACCTATTGCAATTAAATGGCAATTTCATACTTTAACCCCTATTATTATTATGTTATTTGTGTAAATATGTTACATACATTGTGGCCACAACTTTATCCGGTCCCCGCGATACAGGCTTGGCTACTGTGGGGATATCGGTTTCACATGTACCCGTTCAATTTGAAACTGTTATTAATTTTAGTCTGTAGTCGTAATGTGTTCGTATAATAAAGCGTATAAATTCTTGTTCGCAGGATGAAGCCCGCATGAAGACCACGATAATGTCCGCGGTCCCCGTCGATTACAAGGACGCAAACGCGCGACTGGTCAAGAGCATCAAAGCGGCCACCGGCATCGAAGTATAATTACATACCCAGATAATTAAATTAAAATAGTTTAGTCACCGTACCGATCACCAGGGGTTTGACCCTCTTAAGTGCATATTTGTTCAATAGAGCGATGTTAGTGTGTTAAATAGTTGGTAGTCTACTAATCATGCAACTTAACTCGGCGCCTCGCGCTATTCAATCTTCTTACCCTGGCAGAGATGTCATTTGAAAGGCATTAAGATAAATGGTTATTTTCATTAAAAGAACTTAAAATATTTTACAGTAAGGAAAATTGTACTACTCTTTTCTGAACAATAAACAAATTTTATTATTATAGTTCGTTTAGAATCAATTAGGCTAGCATATGACAAGTGTTGCCTAAACTAGGTGTATTCTGTATCTTAGGCGTATTTACAATTTTTTTAATAGAGGCAGAATTTTTAAAGATACTGTTCGCAAAATCAAATAATATTTGTAGATATTGTAATGCTATTGCTTAGTAGACTACGAAACAGCGTCAAATAAAAGCCAATGTCGTGCTAATATCACTGTTGAACAACGATGCGTTTATTAGAATAGGCCCAGGCAACGATAAGATAGGAAATATAATACCTGCAAGTTTTGTATCGAGCATAGAATAAGAGTTACAGGTGATACGCGTCCTGGTGACGCGACTTCAATGTTCCACCATTCCTTGTGATAAATAATTAGGTCTGTATTATGTAAGATATTTTGGGAATACACGATTAAGTTTGTTTCGTATTCCCAACGTTAAAATTGTGACGAAATTATGTTATCCTCAAATAAATTGTACCACGAGTGTTTTTGCCTGAATAAAAATAAATTGTTTTGTACCAAATCTGTGGTTTGTTTAATCTTTCTCTTCCAGTCTACATACATACATAAACTCACGCACGTATCCCAAAGGGGGTAGGCAGAGACCAAGGACTGCCACTTGCCACGATCCTGACAAATTACTTTCGCTTCTTCAACATTCATTAGTCCCAGTATAGATAGTCCTTCCATTCTATAAATTGAAAGCATGCAAATAAAAGAAGCATTGTTCACTAGGTACTTTATTAAATCTTGATTGATATGACTCATAATTTGGCTAAGAAAATGGGCAATCGTAAAGCACACTGGCTCGGATAGTTTTCAATAGTTTTTATAAGTTCCACGTACCTAAAGGTACCTAAACCTCTAATCTGAAAACTAGTTTACCGTGCAACAGCCAACAAAACTATCCGGGCGAGTGTGTGTGAAAATAAGTAGGTGCACATGAGCAAAGGTTTACCAAGGTGATTCGTAACGCTATTTTTACTATTGCAATGAGTGCCGGATTAAAAGCCTTCTTAATGCCCTAAGCCATCCACGTTTATGGTGCCTATCCACTAGTAAATCAGTTTTTAATTTAAAAAAAACCGAAGTATTCGTACATCATTACGTACCTCTTTAGGGTTCCTTGCCCGAAGTTTCAGTGCCCCCTGTGACGTAATGCTCTAAGAAAATGCTTAATTTGTTAACAGGCTAATCCAGTACTGATTGCAAGTTACTGATCAGGATACATGAGGATAACATAGAAAGGTTCTGACATCAAAAGGTAATTTCTAAGTCATAAAACAAGCAGTTCTAGAAAGAGAACTCTTGTATCTTGCCTTGAAATCGCCAAAAAAATGTGAAGATGTAGTTAAAAAAAACATTTTTCTTGGCTTTTGGATTGGCACAAAGTGATTTTTATTTGATTATAGAGATGGATCCAGACAAAACCTTTCCATAATATCCTGAGGACAAGAACAAAGAAGTATCTTATAAAATTATGATAATTCATGGACAACCTTTGCGGTTCCTTACGGACTGAATGGAACGGCAAACACCTTTCAAATGTAAAAGCAGCTTAATTGTACACTTATAGGAAATATAATAAGTTATGTTATTTAATGTTTAATAATGACTTTCGTTACAACTTAAAATTAATTTGTTAGCTACAAAATGGCAGTGAGATTTACACTCCGTGATAAATGAAATTATAATATTACTGACTTCTATAGTTACATTGGAAATAATGAAGAGTAAACGATTGTTCTTAAAGATTATACAGTGGAAGGTTCGATCCAGTACACAAAGGATATGCGTCAGAACACCTACCGCGTCACGACTTTCCGCTAAAACATGTTCTGGGCGCAGGTTTTCTTTAAATAGACGTATTGGGAATTCCATAGTCCCTGTATAGTGAATCGAATATCCGTCATGAAAATGTTAAAATACAGTCTTAAAGCCCAAACCAAATGGCAATAGAGTAGAGATACAAGTAAACGGAGTTACTTATCGGGAATGATTCTTTACACAATGCTCTAATAAATTCATCCCATCAGATTAACTGAATACATCCAACTATTCAATAACATTCTAACTATATCCCTTACCGATTATATTTTTATCGTTACGATAATTGTAAAAGTTAAGATTATATTCTATACAGTAAAGTATAATAACATTTCTCAATATGATAATTGTTCCAGTAAACGTTATCTCTTACATAAATATTAAAAAAATATCTCGCTCATTCGCCTTTTAAACTTACATAATTTTTTTTCTTCAATTCCAGATAAATAAAACATTCATTATTGAACTGTCAATGTATAAGAAAGGAATGAGATTTAAATATTATCACTTATAAAACACAAATGGCATTATCATACCAAATTAATAAAAAGTACACTACACATTCCACCTAGATAAGTATAAAGGATGTAGGGGGTAACTTCAATGGAAAGATATACGTTACAAAATTCCATTAAATATCTCAGTTAATTACTCATAGCCCGATAATCTCATTTTATAATTGCATTTTCATTCAGCCCTTTCGATAGAGCGTTTTTAAACAGTTTTTTATTACATATCACACAAAATCGAGCGTACCCTTAGTTTCAATAGTCCGTACGCGCTTAAATGTCTACACTTCTTAATTCTACCACTAAATTGTGCACTATCACTAGAATACAGAGTCCGTAGAAAACTTAGGGTTTTTTTCATAGATACGTTTGAGCGAGCGTCAGTATCTTTGTGGTCGCCTGCCCAATTGGCGCCTGCTCCCCGCGCGCCCTCGCCCCGCCCTCTCGCCGCCCACACACGCACGCTGCCCGCGTACACACTCACACACACTAACACACACACTCGTCTAGACGGAAGGGCTGTGACTCGTAAACTAGAAGCCTGTACACACTCATTTTTGGCGTCTTCATTTAAAGCTACCACTACCAAAACGAGAGCGTACGGACAGATGTAAAATATGTCAGGACAAAACAGCAGCAGCTTTCTTGTGCACATTAGTGTCCAGTCAGTTACTTTGACCAGATACTAAGTGTAATACAAAAGGTTTGAATTCAAAATAGCTGCCTCGTTAACTACTCCCGTTTACTTAGCAAGTCTCACCAACTTCGCGACTCGACGAGGTCCATTCACACGCGTCAGGGACAACATAAAGCTCAAACTAACAGGGAGAAAACAACGCTAAAACATAATTATAGTACATATTATGTATCATTGTGCATAATTATTGTACTTAAGTGAAAAATAAGTTAAAAGCGAATAAATAAATCAAAAGCGACGCTCTTTGGATTATGGATTACATTGAGAGGTACAGCCATGTGTTCGAACCCTTTCTGAACATCGTGGTCTGCTAACATTTTGAACTTTTTCGGTGCTAGTGCTGGTCAAAAGTCCGTCACACACGTGAAATCTTTACCTGACTTGAACATGTGATTGAAACCGTATGACTAATATTCAACGATTCCGAAAGTTTTTTGGCTGATTCCTATCCTTTTTTAATCATTAAGAACTACTTTTTTAGAGTTTCAAGATCTCCTCAATGTTGGTCCGCAATAAGCTTAGAAAAGAAGTTTCCTTAACAAAATAACAAATCAAACATCTACTATTAACTTAAACCTAGGACACATAATAAAAAAATATGTAAAAACAAATCAATAAAAATATGGCCCCAATATGTAAAGGCGAGCTGAGATTAAGTAAATCACAATCCTAGTTTCGTAACAACAAATTTTGCTGCCAATAAAATATAAATCAGATCTTATGCGAATCTCGACTGTCTTTATCTCCAGTACAAAAATAACTTCAAAAATGGCCATAATAAACAAAACAGGTGGAATATTGACGCGATACCTTATGCAACAGTAAATCAATGTGGAAAGTCTCGCTAAGAACAACTGCACAAATAATGTCCTTTTCTTGCGTAGCGAAACTTTACATTTATTTCAATCACATGGGAAATACACCGGCTGACCGTTTCAAGATTAAAATACCTTTTTGTTACAATACAAGTCAGATCTAAAGTTTGTTTACGATCAGAAAGATCATTGACTACAACTCGAACAGCTGATATAGTTTCAGTTAAAAAGTTTTTATCCCTACAATTTATACAAACTTGACTACTTCACATTGATTAACCGTATTTTGTGTATGTTCAAAAGGTCAGCAGGGTACTGCCGCTAGGTGGCGCTAACACACCGCGGTACTTTGCTTCCGTTTGTATTTACCACGGATGGCAATTGGCACCACACCACCAGCTGCGTTTACACGCTTTATGTTACTTGCACCGTTGTTTTGGCTAGCATAAACTCGATACAGCAGTCTAGGTCGCGCCTATAAAGCTTGATAAGACTTATATGAAATGACGACGATATTATTTTTTGACCCAACATTTTGCAAGTAATACGCAGCGTGTAGACACATCTAGTTCTTGAACTCGATACGGAGTTACGAGTCTTTGATCCCAAATCTGTCATGTCCCATCAGTCACACAATAATTATCAAGTTGTTCCAACAAGGAACAGTATAAGCCGCCCCTGTACATAAAACAAGATGACGCCCGCTGTGTTTTTTTTTTAAATGTTTTTCGTCACTTTTGAGATATCTTAACTTAGTTTTGCAACCAGGCCAAAGACGTACCTTTTTCTTAACGTTTCAAGTATGAAAAATAAAAAATGTAGCCTTGCCAAAAGTATAGCATGACTGGGCGCCCCTCGTATCGGCGTATCGAGTCCAGCTCCCATGTAACAGGTGAGGTTCGGAAAAGATTTTGAGCAGTCGAAAACCTTCTCAGAAGGGGCTTAAGGGTCGGTTTACCTTACAAGCGACCAACGGGTGGTGCCAAAATATCGTTACTGGTTTTATGCCTGGACCATGGCTAGTAACCGCTAACAAACCAATAAACCAATCAAAATTCGTCAGGTGACGTCACACCTAAAAGGGCGAGCTCGTAACATGTTAAGCCTCTTCTGAGACACCTCGAGACAAAGTGCGGGCCTTTTCAACATAAAAAATCTTTTCTGAACCTTAACTAACGGACGTTAACAAATAAACGTGCCATAAAGGTATGATTCTTATAACAATATAGAACCAACTTTGTTGTGTGTCGTTACGTACCTTTTCTATGTCTATATGAACAAAAAAATCAGAATGTTTGTTCGTGTTCGTGATTTTTTTTTTCAAAATACGGGGAGTGATAATGTCTACCAAGTTGTTTGCTAGTCACTAATTCACGAAACTATTTATCAATTTCTTGAGTTAGACAGGATTTTAAAAAAAAATGTTTACACACAGACCAAAACTCAATGAAATGTTCTTACGTCGTATTTAAGTTTGAAATAAGAACGTTGTGGGAGTATGTACGGAGTTCTTATTTCAAACTTAAACCACAATACGTCACGTTTATTTGCAAGATCGTTACGTAGCAGTCACTTTGTGAAACTCCACCGTTTACAAACGGCGTCAATTCACAAACGCTCCTCGGCGTTTGTAAACTACGCAAATTGTAAACAGACGAATTTGACTAACTGCCCGCGACAGTTACATGGACGGTCAGAGGCCTAATTACGCGCACCAAATCCTATCGGAATCCTGACCATTGCGATAGCAATCAGAGGCCTGTTTCATAGAACTACAATTCAGTCAGAGATAATCTGTAAACAAAGGGTGAAGGAGCAATGAAAATCCGAAAGAAATCTAGAATGGGTGACGTAATTTTAAATTTTGAGTTTAAGATGATAGACGGAATGAAAAAAAAATAACAGAAACTCTGCTACGCAATGTACAACTGGGCCCCTTACAAGTCCAGCCGTCAAGGACGAGGATTTGTCGCGCGCAACTTAGCTGCAGGACGGAAGCAAGTTACCGTATCGGACGTCAGGTGGCGCGGTCACACCCAGCGGCCCCGTGGAGCGGGCACGGACGCACTCAGCGCGCTAGATCCAGCGGGCGGCGGGCGGCGGCGCGGGCGCGGGCGCGCTAGCGAGCGCGGCGCGGCGCTCACGGCACCAGGTCGGGCAGGCGGCCGCGGCCCTAGGGGCGCCCGCCCTCGCCCGTCACCACCTGCGCGCGGGACACCACCTGATTTACTTAGCTGGCCCTCGGCCGGGACGCGCGTGCACTGAGGCCGACTTACGACATTTCCATAAGACTGTCCTTACGTGGAGCATGCTGTCTCGCTCGCTCAACATTTTTAATTATTGTAAGTTCACTCAGACCTTTTCATAAATGTGGCGTGAGAGTTTGATGCATATTTAAATAACGGACATTTTGAATATATTTTTTTTTCTGATACGTAGTTTTTAATAAAGAAAAGTAGTTTCCAAAATTATTAATTAACCGACTTTAAAAAAGGAGGAGAATATGAATTCGACGCGTAAATTTTTTTTTTGCTATGTTCCTCCATAATCTTAACCGATTTCGACAATTTTCTTTTGTCCGAATAGATATAACGTCCCAATTGTCCCATTTTAATTAGGTGAAGATCTGATGGAGACTTTCAGAGATGGAGAAAGGAACTCTTCAATGAACAGCAGTTAATTAGGCCTAATGGGGCCCATCTTTTAGTAATATCTGCATGTTTCATAAAATAGCGTAAAAGTTTTGGATGATTTTGGAAATTGAGAACGTCAAATTTTAAAGCAACGAATTAAATAGGGTAAATTATGGTTATAAGGGACTCGTATATTTTTCTCCTCCCCCCCCCCCCACTAAACATTGAAATATAAAAAAAATTAAATAAGAACAAAAACAGACTACGAAACACTACAGCACTAAAAAGTTAGAAATAATTTATATAATTAGAAGTATGTATACATGTAGGTATTGTAGAAGTATAATTTGTAGTCGGTGCCCAGTTTCATGACCAGCGTATATATTTTGGGCACCGACTCTAAATTATACTTCTACAAGACCTACATGTATACATACTTCTAATTATTTAAATTATTTGTAACTTTTTAGTGCTGTAGTGTTTCGAAGTCGATTTTTATTTTTTATTTAATAATTTTCTTTGGTCCACACATCCCATTCCCTTTCTAAAACCCGCTTGAACATCCCATATCTTTTCTTCAGTTACATCTAGTACTCTTTCAATCAAAACCTTTGCATCCAGTTTGCCGATGCTGAGAAGGCTGATACCGCGGTAGTTTTTGCACACCTGCTGGGACCCTTCGCCTTTATAAAGCGGCACTATGACGGCCATACCCCAATCCTTAGGTACTTTGCCACTCCTCCAGCACTTGTTGAAAAGCAGGTATAGCTTGCTAGCTACAATGCCTTCACCAGCCCTCAGCATTTCTAACGACTCTCCATCATATCCCGAAGCCTTACCTAGTTTCATTCTTTTCATTGCCTTGTCAATCTCTTCCATACTTATAACTCTAGCAACACTAGGTTCCGCCTCACGGTCGGGATCACCTTCCATGAGCCGCTCCTCTCTTTCAAACAGACTTTCAAAATATCCTTTCCAACGTTCCATTACTTTATATTCCTCTTTCAGCATGGAGCCATCCTCATCCCTAATAATACTCAACTTAGATTGTTGTTGATCAGTCTCTTTCTGACTCCACATACTTCGGCAGCAGTCTCTACTATATTAGTTTTTAAGTGAGCCCATAACTCTTTCACTCCACATTCATACTCTTCATTTACATGAATGAGTTTGTCCTTGAGTTTCCTCCTATACTCTCCGCTCACATCTTCATCTTGCAATCTGTCAACTTTTATGCGCTCTAGAGCTGTTCTAGCCACCTGCACTTGATGGCGCCGACGCTTGAACAGACCTCTTACCCGGCTAATTACCAGGAAGTGGTCTGTGCCGACATTAGTTCCTCGGTAGACTCTTGTGTCTACAACTTTACTGCTTAGTCTTTCATCCACTACCACAAGATCAATCATAGACCTGTCATTCTGTCTCTACCATGTATACATGTGGATCTTTTTGTGACTAAACACAGTGTTAGTCACTTGAAGATTCCACTCCAAGCATATATCTAGCAAACTTACCCCATTTTCATTCACTCTTCTGTCACCAAATCGCCCTAATACCCTTTCATACCCATCACGCTTTACCCCTACCCATCCATTAAAATCTCCTAATAATACCACGCTTTCATTTCCTTCACACTTGAGCAGAGAATCCCTTACGTTCTGCCAGAACTCCTCTCGGTCGCTTTGAGGTGACGAAAATATTCGGGCGTATATCTGGGGCATATACGCCCGAATATTTTCGTCAATCCAACTTTAAAACGAGCCCAGAGGAGTCTGGAACTTACCCATTCATGCTCAATCAAGTATTCGGCCATTCGCCCGGAAAGGATAAGCCCTACTCCTTGACAGCCTCGTTGGACTTCTGGTACACCTGACCACAAAGCTGTCAATCCACCATAAGTGGTCGTACCACTTCCTTTCCCGTTTGTCTCATTCACACATAACACATCTAAACATTTGTCATGAATCATATCGAACACTTCATCCAATTTCTGCTCCATTCCTCCACACACATTTATCGTAGCAAAGCGGATGTCCAAAGTCCGCTTTCCGTCCGCTCGTGTGATCCGGCGTGAGGCGCGGCGACCAACCTCGCCACCTTCGATACGTTTTTTAACAAACTTCATCTTGTTCCCACGAGCAGCTAGGGAAAGATTGTCCATCCCGGCAGAGCCCCAAAAATACATTTAAAATGTCCGTAATTTAATTATGCATCAAACACTCAGACCACATTACCGCGATTACTACCTAGATACGTGACCTAGATAGAGGTCGTGGGTTCGATTCCCACTGGCGATGGCGGCCGCAGAACATTTGTACAAATGGCCTCAGTCTGAGTGTATTTCCATATTTGTGACGTCCTTGCCTGGTTACCATTGCACAGGGTATCCTAGTTTGGGACCAGGTCAAGTGATTGTGTTGTGTACAAATTAATATTATTATTACATTTATCAAGAGTTTCCTCATTTTATTGCAATAATTATAAATGTTAAATTGTGCAATCGAGATAGCATGCCCGCCGCAAAAGAAGCCTTAAATGGGGCTTAAAAAGCCCCCCTCACCAAGCGGTTCCTATACAACCGGTAGTTTGGTTTTTAATTACAAACGACATGCCGGGTTGCAATGAAACTTTGTCAATACGTTTATAGGTCACAAATCGAGGTTTGATCTAATTTAGAATTGGGAACAAATTTATCAAAAACAACCCTCCGGCCGCGATGGCAAAATTATAGCCTTGTGATTAGTTTCTATGTAGTCTAATTTCCTTTTTTATTATGTTATTCTCAGTTGTAAGCAGTCCTCTTAGTTACCTATTGTAAGATCAACTATAGATTTGTAAGCTGACGATTCTCCAATCTGAATTAATCTGAATAAATAAATAAACATATTGGTAAAGTGTCATTGTGATCCGGAATTTCGTTTGTGAATTAAAACCAAACTACGTTTGAGGGACCCTCTTAAGCCGGGTCTGACTGACGGTTCTAACGTGTAATAAAACGTAACGAGCAAGGTAACGCGCATTTTGTGTGTGGACAATGGCATGGCATTACAATGGCGTGTAATGTAACGGCACTACGAGTATGACATGTCCATACACAAAACTCGCGTTACCTTATTCATTACACCCGTCCGGACCCGGCTTTGAGTAGCATTTAACTAAAATATTTCACACAAAAGTCGATTTAAATGGCTATTTAAATGACATTTAAGAAGTGATGCAAGTCGGGCCAACAATCCTATTACAAAAACACGTAAAAACACGTTTCCTTAACACTTCTCGGATGCAGTTTCAATTTATCTTTCCCTTTACGCAGCAAGGGTTGGTGGATTCTGAAGGTCTGTAGAATTCTAAATGACCCGATCGGACCAGCATAACAATGGATTTTAGGGTTCCGTAGTCAACAAGGAACCCTTATAGTTTGGCTATGTTCGGCCGTATGTCTGTCTGTCCGCGGCTTAGCACAGAGACGATAAGTACTAGAGAGCTGAAATTTGCCACAGATATATACATATTTATCACGCCGACAAAACGGGAGAAAAATTTTGAAAAATTTTCTTTCGGTGTACCTCATCATCATCAGCCAAATGGCTGAATCAAATGACACTGATGAGGTACACTGATGAGTCGTGTTTTTTTTATAAATAGTACCGTCATTCTTTAACAATAATTGAATAAGTTAGAATGTGCGAACGAGACGGATGTCAGAAGCAATGCAAGAGTTCTCTAGCGCACCACTGAAAAAAAAATCACGACGACGATTATACGATTTTTTTTTAAGTACAATTACAATTACCTACAGAACTTTTTATTAATTTCAGTAAGGTTAAGAGCATATGCTACAGGAACCCACCAATTAGCATTAAACCTGTTTTTCGTTGGTCTTGCTCTTTCATCAGGTGTTCAGACACCTTAACCAGGTGAGACAAAGAAGAAAAAGTAGTTGACACAAATCTCAACTGTGGTAAGTAATTTTTTAGACTTACAACCAAAGATCTAGGACTCGATAGCGTTTTTGCCAAAAACTGCCGTTTGTAGCGGAAATGCTATCTAGACTTAGGTTCTTTTAGGCTTTAGATTCTCGGCCCTACGTCCCAAAAACACTATTCGTCATCATCATCCATTCCTTTTATCCCTCATCAGGGACATAGGGCTCTCAAAACGCATTTTGCGCATTCAATTCAAGCTCGTCCATATTTGTTAAAAACAAAATAGTGTTTATTTAAAAATACTAATTACCATGATTAAAGATTTTTGAAAAAAGTTTTACAAATAAAAATATTTTTTCTGCTTGTTTTATGAAAGACCTTATGATATTTTTCTCATTGGTGGCGCTAGCGAGCCTTATGGAGCTCCTTAAACGAGGTTCAACGTTCCAATTCCCGATATTTTTGTAGCGTTCTGACGTTTGCGGTTGAGAGCGGAGGAGGCACGCGAAGGCACATCAAAGAAACCGCAGCAGCTGCGCCTGAACGCAAAAATTATATTGGAAACTCGAACTTCTCAGAGACACTTGTTTCAGGCGACAACCAAGAAAGGGATACTAAAACATGGCAGCTTATAAAGGACTTCGTACATCCAACGAACGCCCTCTACACTCTTGGATTGACACAGTATGCTGTGTACAGACTGATACAAACCATGTTTGACCAGAGGCCTATTTAATAAAACTACCTACAACTCATGGTTTACTATGATAATTCGATGCACATTGCAACGTCGATTAGACAAGTAAAAGGACCCGGCTACACGACGCACATCGAATTATCACCAGACAGACTGTGTCAATCGAAGCGGTGGTATCATCCGAAAAACGTATGAAAGAATGCATTCGCACTCACTTTCCGCTCCTTGTAGTAGAGCTCCTCGCTCTCCTTATCGCATAGCAACAGCACGACGGCGCCGAACAGGAAGATGGCGGCGCCCCAGCCCACGCCGTACGCCCAGCCGAACTCCCACACGGACCGGTTGCCTGCACCACAGGAAAACGGACCGTCAATGCACGGATATAGATTAAAAGAAACCTTCACATTTTGGGTTCTCATTCATTCATCCATACACTCATTTATTTATTTACTCTCGCTTGCTCTACGACCCCGAGGTACCTGAGGCCTAATTGTACAAATCCTGGCGGAATCCTGACGGAATTAGTACAGAATTTGACAGTTGAGACGATATGAACCGTTCCGCGCGTAATGTAGGAGCAAATCTTGGGCTCCGCAACCTGCGCTACATTCCACCGATCTTCCAGTTGGAGCTCGCACAGATTTCTCTCCAACAGTCTTATTGCATAGAGTTGATTACAGATTAAGAGAAACCTTGACATTTTGGCATTTAATTCATTCTACATCGCAGGCTTAGCGACCCGAAGTACCTAGATCCTGGCCACTTGTCCTGATCCCAAACTACGTTACCCTATATTATGATGTATATTAGAAACAAGCCGAGGCACAAACCTTTTTGTCTTCATGCATGAATGTCTAATTTAAATGCTGTTAGATAAACATCTAATTTACATTACATTATTGTTCTGTAGTACAAATGATTATTGTGTCTTACTATATTTGAAGACAAATAAAATATTTTTTATTTTATTCTATGGTAACCAGGCAAGGACATCACAAACATGCAGACAGATGGAGGCCATTTGTACAAATCAAATCTGGATGCCCCCAGCGGGAATAAACACACTTTGGTAGCAGCTAGAACAATGAGGTAATCATCATCATCATCATCATCGACCCATTATGTCCCCACCGAGGCGCACGGGTCTCTTCCCTGAGGAAGGTATAGGCCATACTCCACCACGGAGGCCAAGTCCGGATTGGTGGAGGCTTGTAGACTAGTGGCTCGTCTACTGTCAGAAGTTGTCAAGCCGCCCTAAGGCCTCTGACTTGGCTTAACGACTGCCATCTATGAGGTAATCGTTATTAGATATTAATATATCTGTCAGACAATTTCCTACAAAGAATTTCCGTAACTTTCCCCCGTAACCTATTATTACCATAACACACTTTCCATTGTAACACAATGACAAACAAAAACAATCACACATTCTCTCATAAATAACTCGCAGAGCATATTGTCAGTAGGAACTAGCAATAGAGTTGGTATTTGACTGTATGTAACCCCCTTGGGAAATATATGGCGAGACAATAGACTCACCTAGATTCAGCTCGGCGGCAAAACATACGGGGTATATCACCAGCGCTATTAGAATGCACATCACTGGAACAGAAAACAAGGGTAGGTGAAGTATAAGCGATTTCAGTTAATTAAAAACCGGCCAAGGTTCCGTATAAAGAGGGGATTTTATCTGCTTGACAGAACTAACCACTTCATCAACGTTTTCAATGGATTCTGTACAAAATTTTCCTTTTATAAGTTGGTCGCCTATTACTCGTTAACTTGTGAAGCCTACTTGGCCGTGCTAGTTTTCCTTTTTGGTTCATTATATGTGCTACTACGCTGAATTTTTTCACGTTCCTACGATCAACCGTTAAGCCACGAAAGGAAGGGGGGGGCGTTCTACTCGGACAAAAAATTCGCACTTTAAAGCTTAATATTTCGCAGAAAATAAAATTATCTTCCTACACTCACAATTGTTTTAAACTGACTAATCTAACACACTAATCACACACTGGTGTAAGCGAGAAAAAAAATTGCATCCCTAATTTTAGGTGTGGCGTTTCCTTAAAAAAAATTAAGATGTTATTCTACTGTTTTGCCGGCGTTTTGCCTATGCCAAATTTCAGCTTTCTCGTACTAAACGTCTCTGAGCTAGGCCGCGTAACGACAGACGGACAGACGGACAGACGGACGGACATGGCGAAACTATAAGGGTTCCTTGTCTGGTTGTGCAATAAAGTGCTCTCTACCTATCTATCTTCACTGCTATTGTGACGTGCGAGGGCCAGGATGAGAACAGCGAACCGGTGATAGCGGAACTGTCACGTCGCTACTGTGCTCTACTATATTGGTATAATGACGTCCGAGCGCCATGGCGAGGACGGCGAACCGGTGATAGCGGAACCGTCACGTCGCCACTGTCCTGTATTGTATTGGTAGGTATACTGACGTGCAAGCGCCATGGCGAGGACGATGAACCGGTAATAGCGGAACCGTCACGTCAACACTGTGCTGTACAATATTGGTATACTGACGTGCGAGCGCCATGACGAGAACGGCGAACTGGTGATAGCGGAACCGTCACGTCGCTACTGTGCTGTACTATATTGGTATACTGACGTGCCAGCGCCATGGCGAAGACGGCGAACCGGTGATAGCAGAACCGTCACGTCGCCACTGTGCTGTACTATATTGGTATACTGACGTGCGAGCGCCATGGCGAGGACGATGAACCGGTAATAGCGCAACCGTCATGTCGCTACTGTGCTGTGCTATATTGATTTACTGACGTGCGAGCGCCTCCGAGGAGGGCGAACCGTTGATAGCGGAACCGTCACGTCGCCACTGTGCTGTACTATATTGGTTTACTGACGTGCGAGCTCTTCCGAGGACGGCGAACCAGTGATAGCGGAACCGTCACGTCGCCACTTTGCTGCACTATATTGGTATACTGACGTGCGAGCGCCATGGCGAGGACGGCGAACCGGTGATAGCGGAACCGTCACGTCGCTACTGTGCTGTACTATATTGGTATACTGACGTGCGAGCGCCATGGCGAGGACGGCGAACCGGTAGTAGCGGAACTTGGTGCGGTGGTCGGCGGCGCGCAGACCCAGCCCCGTCAACAGCGCGCCGCACACGTCCGCAAAGAGAGTTGCCACGCAGAGCCCCGCTGCCGCCCTGCGAAGGAAATTACAATTAATTTGTTAGTTGAATCCAAGGAATGGCACAGGCACAGAAAAAAAACGCGCGCTAGTAAGAAACTATTTCATCCAGTATGACATAAGGACTTTATCAACACCACAAAATTTTCCCCTTTTAAATTCAAGAAAACAGAGGCTAGTCATGGCCTCTTAGCGAGAACCTGCGACACGCTGCGGGCTAACTAGTATTTTCTGAAATCAGCGCTTGAGAAACGTTCTGTGATACCAGTCCTACATTTGCCCTTTTAAATTCAAGAAAAGAGAGGCTAATGCGTGGTCTCTTGACGTGAAAGGCGCTCCGGGCAAACTAGTATTTTTTTTTAATTAGAGCTTGAGGATTGTTCTTAAGATACCAGGCGTAGGCTATAGTTTGGTGTAGATTATGTTTACTTATTTACCTTATTGGCTTGTAAATGCCTGGAAGCTTGACAATCAGTGTCTAAGCATTGTTCTATAATACCAGTACGGTTTACTAATGTATTGCCAAAAATCGTTTCCCAAAGTATTACTTCCCAAACTATTTTCCGCAAATTATCACTTGGCAAAAAAACATTTCTCAAAACAACTTAAAGCAAATATACAGTTAGCAAAAGTTATTATGGCAAGTTATTGTTTATCAAATAAATACTTGGTCAAAATTCATTTTACCAAGCATTATTCAGTCAAAAGTATCGTTTGGCAAAAAGTACCTTTCCCAAAATATTGAATGGCATACCATTTTGCCATATCATAATGTAGGGTACCTATGACTTTTCCATGCACCAACCTTATTTAAGTTTGACTCAAAACTAAGTTTTTTAGTGAAATATTTTTTTTCGCTTTTATGTAAAAAAAAGAACTAACACCCGAAGTTTCAGGATGGAGCGTCGCTGCGCTCCGCTCCATCCAGGAACTTCGAACCTATTTTTGCTTATGTGTACTGACCTAACAACCAACCCAAAATTTGAACAAAATGCGAAATATAAATTTAATCAAACAATTATTTGCTATATAACACTTGCCAAAATAAAACGTTAGCATAATAAACGTTTGTCTTAATAAAACTTGACGCAGTAAAATTATGCGAAATGATAATTTGACCAAATGAATAAAATGCGAAATGAAAACTTGCTAAAGTTTCATTTGGGAAATGAAACTGATGCCATAAGTTTATTGGGAAGTAAAATTTGGCGCAAAATACTTTGGCTAAACGGCGGTATCCCTACCAGTACAGATGTAAAGTGACTCGCCACCGAAGGGGAGCCTTAGAGGGACGTCGCAGGTGAGGTAGGCCAAAAAGGCGGTGGCGTCATGATCTCGACTGAGGTGAAGTGGTCTGCCGTGGCCCAGAACAGGAACAGATGGAACCCAGTTAGGACAAGCCTTTTGCCGGAAGTGAGACAAAAAGAGGCGACATAAAAAATTCGCATTTGGTCACATAAACGATTCGTACGTTAACGAACGATTTGTGCGGTTAAATTTCAATTAACGGCTCGAAATCGTTGCGTTGTTCCAACTCAAACACCAATTTCAATAATCCGAATGCACTACCCATACCCAATGCACGTACTAAATACATTCGTATTATTTTAATCTGTCTGACAGATTTCCAACCAGAAGGTCCAACACTATCCAATACTCTATCCTCTATAGTGCCATTAAAAGGCCTCGATACTATTAGTGCATTTTAGCACAATGACTGATACACGGTCAGGACGTGAATTCATTAACAGAATCTATGATATCTTTGTAAGTGATTCTAACCAACATCACCCTTAACAATTTGGAACAAAAGTTTGCGAAGTATCCGTGGCTAAAGCTTCTGTATTTTTACATGATTGAGAAGCCGGACGCATCGTAAATAACAATTAACGCATCGCTGTTGGACATAAAGACAGGTAATGTGGGCCGTAATGACTGCAGCTGTTAAACAGAGAAGTTTTTTTTTATCACAAAATTTAAATCACTCTATTAATCGGTGATGAGGGTGACTACTGGTAATGTTTCGTGCACAACATGTATAAACAGTCCAGAGCTTTTAAATCAATTTTATCAGTAAGTTAACACATTACATAAAGGTATCCTTCCCGTCCCTTACCCAAACACCCTCATCACATTGTTCTTTCCAAGGATGTCCCGTCCCTAAACTGAAAACACTTTTATTTTAGTTACCGTAAAGTTAGTCGCCGATCCGTTTAGTTGGACCCTCCCCTCAGTCCCTTGGGATGGAGCTGCCAAAATCAGCAGGCGTATCGTAATTATTTTTCTATCTCACTTATTTCTCCGAGGGTAGTAGTTTAGTGAATTCTTAAATAAATTTTATGTAATTTTTTGCAGCAATAGTGGCAAATCTAGGATAAAATTCCAAAAGAGCCCTGGCCCTGAAAAGCGATGACCTGCGACACCGAATCCCAGTGCATGTATGCAGAATCCCACCATCCCAACCAACATTCGGGAGTGGGCAATAGACATTCTCGGGTGGGCCCACCCACATATATCTGTGGGCCCACCCGACTTCTCCCCATTTACGCCAACGAATAAAATTCGCTAAATGTAAAGGAAATCACCGCGACGTAACCTGTGTGTTAGAGGCAGGTATTTTCAGCGCTTGAAATAGCTAATGCGCTGTGGGCATGCTGGTAAAAGCCAATAATTTACCCTGTTTCTGTGCCTTGCAGTGGGACGAAGTTGCATAGGCCAACTGCAATTAAGTGACTTGCTATTTCTATCAAAATCGAGCCCTGAACTTAGAAGCAACTTAAGTTACTGTTAGCAGGAGAATATTACAAAACCATCAATCAAGGTAGTGATTCCTCCGGGACAATGTTAATCGTTTGGAATATTAACTGCCTAGGTGACTTTTTCTTGGCTCGAATTGTTTATTCTTGAGGAGCGTTACTTCACATCTTAATGCGCTAAATAAATGGAGTAGCCGTCCATTAGGATCAATGTAAATTTATAAAGAGCGCTAGCGCGCGTCGTTTTGTTCTATTGTCATACAATGACTAGGATGCAATACAAACATAATGCATTTATGTTATTTTACCTATTCAATAAAACAAACATTCGCGATTCCAGAGTTAGTATTAAATGGTTTTTGCACCCTTTACTTACCAACTCCAGCACCACGAAGCCCGTTACGGTTCTGGTCTTGAACACCGAGTGATATATGTTTACCAAGTGCAAGCGAAGTTGCTTCTTCGGGCGTAAGAGAATAGAAGCTTAGGCAATCAGATTCGTAGGCGACTAGGATTGCTTATGAACAGGGTGCATCAGCAGTGGGAAGTGTCTCCACTTGACTAGACCGAACTACAATTACGAGTATTTTATAAGTCATGTGTGTTAACTATTCGTGTGCCTTATTAATGAATGCCCTCTGAGAAGGAATGTGCACTGCAGTGGCACACGTATGAGACACGTACGGAGCTTGGGCTAGGAACATCAACTCACTTGATATAGGGCGCGGGGCGGGCGGCGTAGCAGCCGGGCTGCGCGGTGATATCGAAAGGCAGCGGCGTGGGCGCTTCAGGGTCGATGCAGTGCACGAACAGCCCCTGCCGCCAGCCCGCCGCCATCAGCCAGTCGGCCGAGGCCAGCCCCAGCACCATCAGGATCACCACCAGCAGCCCACAGATCAGGGCTATCACCTGCCGACGGGGAAAACTGTCAGGCCCTGTTCAACGATCTAATAGTTGGTTGGCAGTCACAGTGTACCATAACTATAATTTAAGATAGTAAAAAGGAAAATTCGATTACTAAGATAAGTCTCAATTTTATTATTTCATTCGCTTTAATTTTGTACAAAAAACCGGCCAAGTGCGTGTCGGGCCACACGCAGTGTAGGGTTCCGTAGAAACAGGGTTTTTTGACCTGCTTTACAGCACTAATAACTTCATCAAAGTAATTTTTAGGGTTCCGTACGCGAAGGGCGCCTAACGGGACCCTATTACTAAGACTTCACTGTCAGTCTGTCTGTCTGTCAACAGGCTGTATCTCACGAACCGTGATAGCTAGACAGTTGAAATTTTCACAGATTATGTATTTTTGTTGCCGCTAAAACAAACTGAATAAAATATTTTTTTGCCGTTTTTTGCTCGATATTAATTCACAGAATATTTACTTCTATATTCGCTTCAAACGTAAATAATGAAATTGAAATAAAATATGTTCCGTGTGGCGCCGGATTAAGAATAGCGTCACTCCATTTCCTTCCGTGGATGTCGTAGAAGGCGACTAAGGAAATACATTAGCAGGAGACGGGCAGCAGCGTCTACCTGAGATTCCAACCGCGTACTGCAATCGCCAATCCGCCTGTCAAGCGTGGCGATTACGCAAAACTCCTCATGGTTATGAAAACCACGGAGGAGGCCTGTGTCCTGCAGTGGGCCTCAAATGGCTGATCATGATGATGATGAAAATAAATATTTAAGGTATCCTTCCTATGCTTCCTTCCTATCCTTCCTTATGGGATCCAATCCCCCCCCCCCCCCCCAGGGAACAAACGTGATTTTTTCCCCGTTTTTTCTCGATCTTTGCGTCTAATGTTGTATAGATAACGGTACAGAATCCTTCGAGCGCGAGTTCGATTCGCACTTGGCTGGTTTTTAATGGAATTTGTACGAAGTTTTCTTTTCATAAGTTGGTCGCCTATTAATCGTTAACTGGTGCAGCCTACTTGGCCGTGATAGTTCTCAATATTGAAAGTTCATTAGAAAGTTCATTATACGTATGTGCTACTGCCATTCACGGTTCTACAATCAACCGTTTAGCCGGGAGGGGGGGGGCGCAATTTGTTGTGTTAATAACTTTTTAATAATAATGTAACTTAATAATAATGTTTGTGAAATGAAATGATAATTTTTTTTACCATTTTCATTTACCAAAATATCGCCACTAATCCAAAAATTATTCACACCATTATTTTTCTGATGGACGAGGCGTTATGGTTTTATTGAACTTCTTAACTCCTGGAGGTAAGATTACTCTGAATCTTCTGAAACTACTTAGATATTCAAGAAAACATTTTGTCAAAACAAAAATTTGAAATGATATTAGACTTAGACGTTTTCAAGATAGGATGTGAATTAATAAAGTTAAAGGTTTATGTCCCACGTATAGGACGCCAGGACTCAGGAGGTTTAATGAAATTATGCCACGAGCAAAAGGTGAGTAATTAAATGGCTGAATGATTTTATATTTGTATAATCACGTATTTAAATTAAACGGTCATGAATAATTGCAATACGTGTTGTGGGATTCGATATGTATCATGTTTTATACAACGTAGTATAAAAAAGTGATTAGGATAAACAAATAACACTGTTCGAATAAAATTGTTTACGTTTCCATTAATTACTAAAACATTCTCTTCGACAAAGGATTTCAGTTATGTTCGATACATTTGTTTACTTTTGAATAGGGTTATGGTTCTGTAAATATACTTTGTTTTTCACTGCATTTTCAATTTACCGTATAGGTACCGTAATTTAAATGCAAAGAGAAAGAAAGCTTAACTGAGAGCTCCATATAAGTTCAAACGTAACACCTGTTCAATAGAAGTTTCTCGTAAAGCAAACTAAACTTTTGTTTAATTAGGAATAGAGCTGAACGGAGCGAGAATCCGCTTTACTGCAGTAACTACGACTACACGCTTGAAATACTCTAAGCCGCACCATTCCTGAGCTCTCATTTTGAACGCTTTGTATATGTGGTTTTAAAAGGGACTTCATTATGTTGAGTAGTTCTCGGAGCAAAAATGCCCAGCGCTTTCATAAATCACGCCAGTCGAGACTCAAAGAATAACGCACGATAATATACTACGAGTACCTTGTTTTTCTCGCGTGCCATCAAAGACAAAGAGCAGTGTTTCCACGACTTTGCGTATAAAGCTTGCCCATCCATCAAGCGTTGCGCGCAAATTATAAGCATCAAAACAATACGAGACCGGGCGGCGAAGGAAAGAAAAGCGAGAAAGTGTGCGGGGGTGAGGTGGCGCGCGTGGCGCGGGGAGGCGATCGATCGCGCCCCGCCCGCCCGCCCCATCAGCTGTTAGCAACCGGCTTTAAGACTCTCGGACCCTCCGAGCGCTCCTCCAGACGAGATCAAGTAGAGGATCTCCCGCGACACCGCTCCTAACTGCCACTGTTCCCGACAATCGCCGCCGAGACGACAAACTTTTAAAATTATACGACAAAACATTTCCTTCCGTCTATCCCAGCTAGACCGCTTAGTTATAGGAGCGTTTTGTTTTAACCCTTCCAGACATCGTCGCAAGTTTAATCTTTATAACTAAACTACGTTGTGCAGACTACTTTAACACCTGGCAATAGGCATTGGTGAAGGTTGGAGAACACTGAATGAAAAATACTTAGAGCTCGTGATTCGAATGAAAGCGTAATCGCAACGGAGCTATTAAAGGGGACAATCAATTAGTTCGAATCGACCGGATACGGCTGTCATCAAGAGGGATTCCATTCATTATTTTACAATGCTTATAAAAGAGTTAAGCTGGCACGTTTGGACTTCCGTTCACAAACGTAGGGCATTAAATGGCATGTAATTTCAAAGCTTCCAATCAATTTCAATTTGACTGACGAACTATTGGATACCCAAGCAATTTCCCCCGATATTACGAAGTCGTTTGTATGGCTTTCTAAAACGTGTAACAGCCAGTAGAGAAACATAAAAGGCATTTCCCCCAACTAGCGATACCAAATAAACGTGCCAAAAAACGTTCAATGGCTATAAAATAAGCAAAGCAAAGCCGCCGAGCAATCCAATTTCCGCTTTCATATAATAGAAGAGCAATCTGCCCATTGCAAATACAAGTTTTAATTTCAATTTTCTTCTGGACGTCCAATTTGAGCGTGGATATTAGTTATAGTTAGTACCTTATTCTGCAATAAGGTTACAATCCTTCGGTTGGAATTAAGAAACATTTCTACAACTCCGGCTATAGGATTTTAACGTTACACTGAGTAAGCGTCAAACGTGTGCTCAGATAGAGTATAGCTCTTGTTGAAATTGCTGATAGGGAAGCTTGCTGCTTTTCAACAAAAACTTTGAAACAACTAATGAGAGAAGTTTAGACTTGGTGACAACAAAGGACTGCAAGACGTTATAGTAATAATACAGTAACTGGTTGGTTTTATCTTTTGTTACAAGTTGGACGCATGAGCTGCTTTACAACTCTGCATTGCCTTTGCTATTAATTTATGTAAATACACAAAATAAATAAAATATAATGGATATAATTTAAATGCTCACCAAAATTGTATTTTCGACCCTACTCTAAACCAAAACACAAAAAGCCCTCGCAAAATAAAAAAAATCTGAGCAAAATAGATCCTTCCTAATATAAAAGTTTCCAAAATGAACAAAAAGACTTTACAAAATGCTCACGAAAATCGATAAATCCTTCCCAAAAGAAATGTTTCCCAAAACGGATAAGTAAATGCCCACCAAATTTTATGTATGGAGTTTTTTGATTTTAAAACTCAATTTAGTAAGAACTTAAAAAAAATAGTATTATAATTTTTGGTTGGCTTATAAATACAAGTCTATTAATTTAATTATAGACACAAGCTGATGTACCTACCCCTTAAAGGTTGCTTGAATTTTAAGCGTGAGGTACTCGGAATTCAAAGTGAAATGCAAAGTCCGTTAATATTTGATACCGTGACACTGACGCAGTACCTACCTCGTTGAATATTTAGGTCGATACTGAACCAGTATTTTTAGGAAGTTTATATGTAGACCTGCAGGATTAGAAGATGTCCGCATTTATTATTAATGAAAAAACCCCTCTGTCAACCGGCAGACGAAAATAGCAAGATACAGTAAAAAAATAAGGGATGTTGGATGTATTAGCGAAAGGCTTGATAAGAATTACCCGAAACCGGCGTGCGTGAAATGAATGTTGATGAGGCGAAGATTATTCAGGATCGTGGCAAGTGGCAAGTCCTGATCTCTGCCTACCTCTACGGGATACAGGCGTGAGTTTATGTATGTATTTAAAATCATGTATATACTAACCTCCGATTTGTGAATCTACTGTTAACAGCCGTTAATAGTTTTTTTTTTTTGCATATTGGCCAACTGACACCTGCTAACAATAGATCATCAGATTGTTAGTGTACGAGAAACAGGGCTAAGTATCACCATAAATACATTAACTTATACCTACACGGGCCTTACCAAATTACAATAAAAATTTTGTTGCTATTTGGTCACAAAATATACAGTACCCATAGGATATAACCAACATTCTAACCCGTGACGTCGGAGATAGAGCGCTTTCACATAAAGGCGCTTTTGTCGCGCGATTGTAGCGCTTCTAAGTCGCACTGTAGTAGCGCGACTCGTAATCCATACATATGTGCTGCAGCGCGGCAGCCGCACGGTGGTCGCGTGTCAGAAGCACGACTGCAGCGCTCCAAGATTGCGGTGGCATGTACGACGCGTAGTCGCGTGCGATCAGTCGGCGTTAGATCAGTGTTGCGAGCGCATGTGTATTGTATAGTAGCAAGTTGCAAATTTTGGACATTCGGAGATAGTTAAAGAATTTTCGTTTATTGTTTTTTATCACTTTGAACACTGTTGTATAATCACCATTTACACATCGAGTTTTAAGTAATGGATCTATCCAGTACTGCCTTTTTCATCTTTGTATTCGACGACGATGGCGTCGGAGAAGTAAAAAAAGAGCAGCAGTAAAAATATGTCTCCGCTGTGAAGCGCGGCTGTCGCTAGCGACGGCGCGTCGCGACTTAGCCGCGCTACTGCCGCTGTAATATGAAGGGATTCGCTGTGCAGCGGTTCAGTCGCTCATAAGGCGTCTCCTGTACAAGATAGAGGAGTCGCCCAGAAGTTTCTTGAAAGCTCTAACAAATAACCAAACTGTAACTGGAACAAATAAACAACACTTAAGAAATCACGACCTAGGTTGTGTATCCGGCTTTGGTGTAGACTGGAACATTGCCATTCATTGGCGCCCGGCACAGGCGCATTAAATCTCTTGTAACTCGGTGTCGCCTAGCGCATCTAGACTATAAATTGTAACCCGATGACGTCCTACCGCTGACGTCAGAGATAAAGCGTACTGGAAGATTATTGTAAGCTGGCGCCCAACGAGGAGCACAATATTGTTTATTGGCGCCCAACATAGGGCTTTAAATCCCCTCTGACACCGTGTCACCTAGACACCTAGCTAGACTATACCCGATGACGTCCAATCTGTGACGTCGGAGATAAAGCGTCTCCTGTAGAAGGTTGAGTTGATTGCACGATTTTGATCTGACTGTAAGATGAGTGGAGGCTTATTTTTATATTAAGTACGTGTTTTTTATGTATTGCAGTATCATTGTTAGCATCAATAAAATATTATACTATTATCTTATCATGTACTATCTGTGCCCGCGACTTCATTCGCTTATGATAAAAAGTGGCTTAGGTAGTTCCTCAGGATGCAACCACCTTTACATGAAAACTTATGAAAATTTGTCCACTGGTTGAGACACGAAAGCGTAACTTTTGTAATTTTGGATTATGTAACATAGTAAAGGTAAACGTGAAATGTTAGTAGGTAAATGTCTTTTCTGTTTTCCCGGTGTACAATAACGAATATTCGTCTCTATCGAAGCATCGAAACTGTAACTAGCGTATCTTGTGCACCTGTGCAATCTGGTTGGCGGGCATCTCGTCCTGCTCGGCGAACTGCGGCGGCGGCGGCAGCACCGGCGGAGGGAGGGCGCGCGGGTGTGAGTGCCCCCCCAGCGCCGCCAGCCCGGCAGGCCCCGCGCGCCCCTGCATACGCCTCCAACGCCCGACCGACCGCGCGACACTGCAGCCTCAGCACATCACAACACTTTCAACACTGCTAATGTCTCCGCCTTAGTCGCAACTCTTAGTACACAGCGCCGTCTTATTGAGCCTGTTGGGGTCTTCGCGATTGGGGTTTACTGGTAGTTAGGCCTTTCTGAGTTTGCGTGAAGATTTTAGCTGTTAAAAGTTGATCGTGTCGAGTCCAAAAAGCATAATTCTTGTTACGGTTAAACAAGAAATATTGTTACGGTTTTCTTTTGAAATTTCACGCACACCTGTTTCCCTACCTAGAGGCCGGCTGGTACTATCCTCAAAATAGGTGGTACATTTACAATTAAATGTTTTTGTTTTTAAATCATCATGTATTATTAGTTTTTGTTAGTTATTTCTTACAAGTAACTCTCCGTAACCAAATATTTTTGTACTGAAACATTCATCGGTATCCTCACGATTTTTATACTGAAACCTAATTCATGATCAAAGTCCCGACCGTGATTGAAACACGTACCCAAGGTAAATAAATTTGTGCCTTATCTACATAATACATATACGTACAACATACCTACATTCAAATTAGTATCTGGCCGATGGACATAAAAGGTGAAAAAAACCCAAAGCTGCACCGCAATTCGAAGTCGTCCGTGAGTCCCTAACCAAAGCAATTGAAAGGGCAACAATTCATCACTGTCAATAGGGTCGCAGACACAACACTGAGAAAAATCCGCCCGACCATCGGTAAGTGAGTGGCCCGTGATTGAAAGGTGATTGATTGCGTCAGCGGTGAAAATATACCGAAGAAGCCCGCAAGTCAGCTGAATGTAGATACATAGGGAAATTCGCTCATTTCTTTTACAAGGTGTTACAAGGTGGTAAAACTTAAGGGGTTATTCATCCTATTTGTATACCTATAGTTTAGTGCTTTTACAAGCTTCCTACGGGTAATGCAAATTCTAGCAAGTGTTATAAATGTGGATGAACACATCTATGGCGAAGTTTACATATAACCTACATCCAAACTAATCCATTACCCCGCCGAAGGGCATAACATAGTCAACGCAGCTGCATACCACTGACAGTAAACAGGAAGCGTCGCTGATCCGATAAAACACGAGGTTCGTCAAGGAATTTAGCCGGGCGACCCTAATTAGGTGACATCATTAGTTGACATTAGGAGTAGCCGTCAAACGGGGTAGGTGAAAGGTTGATTGATGGTATGTAGCTCGTGTAGCTATGACTACCCCTTTCGTATGACGGAGGACGAATGTAGGTCAGTCAGGGTCGGTGGTCGAGGCACGTGTGCCGGGGGGCGGGTCCAAGCCCGAATGGGAACAAGAAACGGTTGGCGTCACGCCACCGTTTGCTCTCTCCGGACTAAAATTGTATGCCGCCTCTATTTTGTGTTGGAAAAAAGAAAAACTGCCACCAAAGTAGGTTGAGGTCGCATGTGGTAAAATAGGGGCTTGGATTGGAAAATACAATACCAAAAAGAACTGCACGATATTTCAAACGTTGTAAAAGGGGAAACGAATTGCGAAGGTTCGGATAAATAGAGGATGATTGGTGTGTGATTGGCTATAGTCTAGTCTGACACGAACTTGTATCTAAAACAGTGCAGTGCGCCCACAAAGAGAAATTAAATTAAGGATGGATGAGTTGAGGATCCGTGTGGCGCCGGATTAAGAATAGCGTCACTCCATTTCCTCCCGTGGATGTCGTAGAAGGCGACTAAGGAAATCAATTACCAGGAGACGGGCAGCAGCGTCTTCCTGAGATTCCAACCGCATACTGCGATCGCCAACCCGCCTGCCAAGCGTGGCGATTATGGCAAAACCCCCTCATGGTTATGAAAACTATGAGGGAGGCCTATGTCCTGCAGTGGGCGTCAAATGGCTGATGATGATGATGAGTTGAGGATCGACATTAATATAGAGAATCAACATTAATATACCTACCGACTCTCTGAGCGAATATGCTTATAGAAGTGTTGGCACGGAAAAGCATCTCCCTTTTCCATGTCAGCGTGTGGTGTCCTTTGTAGGTCTTTGTTAGAGAAATACCGAATAAAAAGTTCATGACGTCCGAAACCGGGTGTCACCCTGACGATGTGAATGAGGTGTCTCAATATCAGGGCTATGCAAACCATAACCCCAGTATATGAAACATGCCGGAATCAAACCAGAGACTACAGTGAGCCAACCGTTAATGAATCAACCCAATGCAATGTGACTCTACCATGGAAACAATATGCAGTCGCAACTTCGTAATATCGCTGCTTTTAGTTGGTCAAACAACGTATGTCGCAACAAGCCATGACGATGTCGCAGACATTTTTCGCGACAAGATGGGTCGCTTGTAGGGTTGCCAACCCTACTATATAATATAGTAGCCTACTATATAATATAGTAGCCTACTATATTAGGGGCTCTAATACTATATTTCTAAAAAAAGTATATAGTAGACGAAACTACTATATTTTGCGTAAAGCGGAACCCAGCCTTAATCTTTTTCTAAAGCTCGCTCTTCAAGTCTAAGTCCGTGAATCGCTCGGCACGACTGCCGCTATTTTTTACTATTTTTTTACCATTATTTTGCCATCTACAATATTTTTAGAGGTAATAGCTTCTAAAATACTATATTTGTTAGAAAAAAAGTTGGCAACCCTAGTCGCTTGTCCGAATGTAAGGAGTAAGAATAATCCCGTTGTCCCAAAAATAAACACAGTAAGGGTCATTTTTTTCAAAACCGAGATATTTCCACTATTGGTTACTGGAACCAACTAGTAACCAATTCTTTCTCAGTTTTGAAAAAAAATGTCCTTTACTGTGTTTAGTTTTGGGACATCCGAATCATGTATAAGCTATTTTCGGCCATATTCGGTGAGTTATCCAAAACTAACACCGAAAACGGACATCCATTGTATAGCAATAGCAAACAAAAGTAACATTCTTTGTTTCTCTACAGAACCAATGTTTGTGTTACAATTTAGAATGCGCTCTATTTCCGGTATGTAACAGCAGCCGTGATGTCTTGGCTTTCTTTTGAAGAGTACGAGCGAAAAATATGATATTTCCTGCATCTATAAGCAATGCTTTCTTCTTGGTTCATGAACTACGTATTGTTTTTAAAAGGCGATTATTTCAATAATCGCAGGACGGGTTTGAACCAACTTTTGTTCTATGACTCTTAAATTTTTTTTGTTCTCCATTTAAAAATATTATATTATATTACAGGTAGTAATGACCTGGCAAACGTTGTTATTATTATGATTAATCATTTATTATTAAATCATTTATTTCGACCATTTATGCCATATCAATTAGCTTACGACCTAATCTCAGACCTACCAAACATACACAAAAAAAGTCATAAAAATCGGTGAAGCCGTTTCGGAGGAGTTCGATAACAACACTGTGACAAGAGATTTTTATATATTAGATTTATAAAATGCGCAATTCCTTAAAAATTCCGCTTAGAGTTTATCATACAACTTTTGTTCTGCCACTTTTGAGTTTTTTTTTTTTTGTTAAAATTTTAAAAAAGATGCAGTTTTTAAATTAATTAAAAATTCTTCTATTCTTCTTCGCCATTTGTTTGTCCACTGTTGGACCTATGCCTCTTCAAGAGTCCTCCATCACGATTGGTCCGCGGCTATTGTAGTCCAGGTCGACCCTGTAGTAGCCCTAATATCACCAGAATAATGATTTTTTACGGGTTTCCTACTTTGGACTGACGCTGTGTGATAGCTGTTGCTTAAAACCATGCGTTAAATAGAATGGACATTCTATGCGTTTTACTAAAAGCGAGCGCGTAAAAGGGAGAATTATTATACACCCTTATATTTGAAAAAAAATCATCTGAGAAAAAACTCACATAACAATATTTTTTGCCAAAAACAAACTCTAATTGGGGTCTTTCAGGAATTACACATTTTAGCAATAACCCTGTATAATAGGTGGCTTTATGTTTAAATATCGGCTTTGTGGTCGCACTGTTCAACACAATGCTTAAAACCATACGTGTTAAATATAATGGATATTATTCTACGTAAAGCAATGATTTACCGGAGGCTCGGACATTGGCAAACCACGAATTTATTCAAATTATGTATTACGAAAAACGCGAATTTATTCAAATTATGTATTTCGAAAAACATCAATCTAAGAAAAAACTCATAGAACAAAAGTTTTTATAAGCCAAACTCTAATTGAGGTGTTGCGGGCATTGCTTTTATACCTATTTCTCTTTCAACACGACCTCTCCGATTATATTAAAACATTTTTGTGCAAGTTCTCCATGGCGCATTATAGTGCATCGCTGTATATTTTATTATTTTATTTGCAGAATTCAAGTATCACTACTCTCTCTGATTTTACAGCTTAGACTAACGATTGAACGGATAAGAACATTCTTGAGAACGATAAACGTGAGAATGACGCATTACGCGGTCCATTATGTTTAAAAATAAAATAATGGAGAGAAAACTGGATCTCAAGAGCGGTGACGACAAGAACCCGAAAGTGAAAGCATTGTTTAAAATACACGTAGTGAAATTCGCAAGTGATAATTAAGACACTCTCCTCTTCTGTTTCTGTTTTGTGTTCGTAATCACTGTTTTCGTTTCTAGGGTTCCGTACCCGAAGGGTGCCAAACGGTACCCTATTACTAAGACTTCACTGTCCGTCTGTCTGTCCGTCCGTCCGTCCGCCCGTCCGTCCGTCCGTCCGTCCGTCCGTCCGTCCGTCCGTCCGTCCGTCCGTCCGTCCGTCTGTCTGTCTGTCTGTCTGTCAACAGGCTGTGTAGAACATGAACCGTGATAGCTAGGCAGTTGAAATTTTCAAAGATGATGTATTTCTGTTGCCGCTATAACAACAAATACTAAAAAAAAGAATAAAATAGATATGTAAGGGGGGCTCCCATACAACAAACGTAATTTTTTTGCCGTTTTTTGCTCGATATTATTAAGGTTTACTAATGTATTGCCAAAAATCGTTTCCCAAAGTATTACTTCCCAAACTATTTTCCGCAAATTATCACTTGGCAAAAAATCATTTCTCAAAACAACTTAAAGCAAATAAACAGTTAGCAAAAGTTATTATGGCAAGTTATTGTTTACCAAATAAATACTTGGTCAAAATTCATTTTACTTTTTTATTTTTATTTTTTTTATTATATGCATTTGTCTGTGGGGGCCACAGTTCTAACCTAACCCACTTTTCTGGTAACAGTAGGTGTCTGTGGGGGTCGCAGTTCAAATCTAACCTAACCCACTTTTCTGGTAAAACGTTTGTCTTAATAAAACTTGACGCAGTAAAATTATGCGAAATGATAATTTGACCAAATGAATAAAATGCAAAATGAAAACTTGCTAAAGTTTCATTTGGGAAATGAAACTGATGCCATAAGTTTATTGGGAAGTAAAATTTGGCGAAAAATACTTTGGCTAAACGGCGGTATCCCTATTATTAATGGCAACAGGTAGACGCTTGAAATGTTCACAGAATATGTCGTTCTATATTCGCTTAAAAAATAAATAAATAAAATAAATATTTAAGGGGGCTCTCATATGACAAACGTGATTTTTTGCGGTTTTGTTCTCGATCGTTGTGTCTAATGTTGTACGGAACCCTTCGTGCGCGAGTCCGAATCGCACTTTGCCGGTTTTTATTTCTAATTGTATTTTTTATTTTGGCTCTCTTTTTTGGTTTAGTATCGTTCATATTGCTTTACCTCTTTTTGGTTCAGTATTATTACATTTATTGCTTTACTTTTGCTTGTGATTTTTACTTGTATATATTGTTACAATGTCTTTGTTTCTTTATTTTATCTTTCTAGATAAAAAAATGCCATGCGTCAATATTTAACAACCAGGCTACAAGTGAATTTAATTACTTCAGGAAAGATCAAACATTCCTTATTGTTACCCCCAGTTTCTCGCAAACAATCTGTTAATCTACTGTTAGCAGAGCTATCATTTGGAAAAAGTACATAAAAAGAACAACTGACAGCGGTTAACAGTAGGTTTAACAACTTGTTTACGAGAAGCGGGGGGTAACAGTGAGAAATATGTCACCTTTTCTGAAGTAATTGCTGTAGTTTGCAGATTCTGTTTGCCAAAACTCTTAACTGTACTTCAGGATAATATGCGTTGAATTAATCTTTATCAAGGTTAATAGTTTTTGCAAGCGCTTAAACTAAAACCAAGCGAGTGAGCATACAGCGACTAATCAATGTTGATTGAGCGAAAGATATTCGTCAGGATCGTGACAAGTGGCGAACGCTGGTCCAGGCTCGAGTAAATAAATGTGTGAAAATTTTAACAAACCATTGTTCAAACATCAAGATATTCAAATAGTTTCAAAAGTTGGTTTTGGAGTGTCTTAGGTACCTGCCCCATCTCTTTATCACCGTGTATTTTGAGTTTTAAACTGGAACCTTATACAGTGGAACAAAAAAAGGTAACGATATTTTCGGGGGACAAATAGGTAACGATAACAAAAATAGTATGTCAAATAGTAATGTGATTAGGATCGCATCCATAAAATGTCACAAAAATCGAACATTATTTTAGTTTTGTCATATTAACGCTACTTTTCTTACCAGAATTGATAAAGCAGCATTGTCGATAACACGTCAGAGCCGTTTTTCATTCATTTTGGTAACAAAAGTAAAGAATTGTAATAACGTAATATATTTTTCATTACTCATACTCGGAAAGTAGGTCTGAAGTTGCTTGAGGAGCGGGTTGAAAGAAATACTTTACAGCCCTAGGGAGAATCGTTTTCAACTGACAGCTGTCAAATTATTAAAAAAAAAAGTTTTATTTTCACATTTCTGTTAAACCATGTTCCAACTATACAGCCACTCAATTAAAGCGCGATATAAAATTAAAATAACTTAAAAGTTCTAAATAACTTACAGAACATATTTTTTTAAATGACTTTATTATAATTTTCTTTCTTTAAAAAAGAACATAGTTTTGGGCAAAATATTTACCATTTTTTCTATAATAAAAATGAAAAATAATGGCTAAATAGCTGTCCTGCCACGGAGAAAAAAATAGGTGGGAAAGCGGCAATCCGAATCTAAATTTAAATTTACTCAATTTTTCTTTAGCTAAATCAAAAATCTAATAAGTACAAAATCAAAAAATTAAAATTAATTTTTTTTATTCAATGTAGCACAGAAACTGCGGCTTAACGAACGTTACAAGTTAAACTAGGTTTTCAATCCTCCAATCATTTTGGAGAAAAAATGGACATAAAACTACAAAGAGATCAATCACGAACATTGTATAAACAAGTGAAATGTATAAAATGTTGTGAAAAAATAAAAGATGCGCGAAATAGATTCCTCTGCCTTTGTCCGTAATTGTTTACATAGGTACTGAAATTTGGATTTTTTTCTAAATAATGAGTGTGTATTCAAGTAGTGAGAATGAAAGTATTCTATTAACTCCAGAGAACATTGTATCGGACGCTAAAAATGTGGTACAAACGTTCTATTCTATTCTTATTCATGAGTTCCAGTTACTTATTTTTTCATAGAGGGTAATAAAAAGTAGTGTCCACCTCGGGAGCTCAAGTGGTGTACTTTGAATCCCTCACTGCGCTCAGGAATCTAATTTAGACGAGATACTAGCTCTAGCTACTCGAGTACTCGCTACGCTTCACTCCGCTCTGGATTCAAAAAAACACTCTCGCCTTAAAAATTGTTGTTTGCTCCCTGGGTAAACAATCTACTATTTTGATGTTGTTCGATTTCCGTAACATTTTATAAATAAGATCTTTATAACATACTAATTGACCACCGAAAATATAGTTACCTATTTTTGTTAGACCCTATATACACTTTATAAGTTTATTTTAGTCAAAGTAATTGTTACTTTACGTTAATCCATGCCGCCTACTCGTCCTTACTTTTTTTTATTCTGAATCATTGATTGTTTGAACAACACTGGGCAAAACAGTGGACGCCATAACATAAATAATGCAGAAATTGTACTTGGGGGCGACTTGGCGAAGATAATGTGATTTTGGGGTCGTTGTGGGAATATCATTCGATATTGCTAAGTGGATGCCATCGAACATTATGATCGAATAGTGGCGATAACGTTCTGTCGGCTTTGTCAGAGATATTAAAAATACCTACTTTGCAGAAAATTATGTCTAAGGCATAGATTCGAGTTACAGAGAGAACTGCATTAAGTTCAAAACTTTTTTTTAATTAATTTGGTTTCATTGTGGAGAAACTACTTTCACCCAAATAAATAAGTTCCATACTTTTATTCTGCTTAATTAATTAATATATTAAACTCTACAGTTTCTCGTGTGGTCACTATAGATCTAGAGGCGGGCAACAATAATAGAAAAACATAAATTATTGTCATATTGGAGATAATAATAAATAATAATTTGGCTTTTGCAACTACGTAATGAGATACAGCGTCCAGTGGCCCCTACACTCACACTAGATGGGTGAAGGGACCACTCGGGCGCTGCAGTCGGCTTCACACCAGTACAGCTTAGTCGGCCCAGCCCCTAATATCTATTGGAGATAATATGCAGAATATAACTTATAGCAACAATAATTTTCTTCATAATCGTCTTCGGCTCATTTTTGTGATTTGCGCATCCAGTTGCGCCGGTTCCGTGATTACACAGCAAAATCACCACTAAAGTACTCCAGAATATACCAGTATTTAACGCAGATGTGGAGTAACAACTAGAGAAGCAGGTACAATAATCGGGAGCTACAAGGTAATTTCTGTGAGAACGAGTGAATAAAAAGTGTCTTTGGAGCGTTTACGCGGGGACAGGCGTTGAGGCTAGGGCGGGTGGACCGAGCGGCGCGGCGCTTGACGCGGGACTGCCGCCCACTGCCGCCCGCCCTCGCGCCGCGCCCGCCCGGCCAACAAAACACAGATTACGGAGACACATTTATTAGCCAAAAACGCTACTTAAGTTCAATCGCTCTACAAGGCAAACAGGAACATTGTCGCTTAGCGTTTCTAAATTGATTCAGATATTACAATGTTAAGTTAAGATTATCGTAACCTAATTCACTCATAGCGTACTTAGCTAACTGATACACCCACATCAACAATCCTTCTATTGTCAATCTAAGTACAATCACTCGTAAAACAGTCCCAGATCTTCTACAGCGTCCTCCGGGCGCATCTTTAGACCTGTGTGATTTGCAACCTCGGGGGTTGCGGGTCCCGTCGCGGGGGTCGCCTGGGCCGCTGCAGGCAGGCGCCGGCGGCGCGCCACCGCCGCGTGAGACCGGCGCGCGACGGCAGCCGGCACCAGCGTTTCGACTCCCGCGCGCCAAACGTCGTCACCATCCTATCCCCGGGCTTCGGAATATCATAAACAATTTTAGGACTGTCTACAGGCTCGTTGTTCGGCGCTACTCGGTATTTCGCGCCAGTGATGGCTTTCTTTATCGTGCTAATAGCTCTGCGAGCCGGATTTTCGATCACGTCGTCGTCGACGTTCGTCTCCCGCGGGACTGCGGTTAGACGGCCCGGCGGCGGGTGTCCTACGGGTGTGTCGTCGCGTTGTCTACGCACTAGAGTTCTCAGGCGATTGAATATCGTAGGCGGCGGGTCGGTGTTAGTGCCGACGGTGCAGAGGTGCGGCCGTGGCCGATGCTGTACTGGCGTGTGGGCGTACTGTTGTGGTGGAAGGGTTGCGGCGCGACGTTGTGGCTCGTCGTGCAAGTAGGCGACGTGGAGGGTACTGATGCTGAGAGGCTGGGGCGGCGGCGGCCAGAGGTCCCTGGTGGGCGGCACCGGGGAGGGCCGCTCGCCCAGCATGCGGCGCGCCAGCTCCCCCGGCTGCCAGAGGTAGCTGGCGGTCAAGTTGCCGTGTGTCTGCATCACCCCGCGGCGCGCCACTAACGGCAGCTACGCTCTACTAATTTAATACAGGGCTCCGGGCACTCGTACGGCTTGCGAACGTTGTGAACGCGATGCCGCGCCAAATTGGATCAAGGGGAATGTCCGCAAATAGTCTAATTAACCCTTTTGAAATAATCCGTATGTTTTGTAGGCTTCTAAGCCAAGTTATTATGCCACGTTACTGCGTAACGAAATAAAATAGTGCTGTTTACATACTTTGAATGTGTAAAGGTTAATAGAAATGTTGGTAACTTACCTTTAGAGGTCTTGTGATGGTCACTGTCTCAATCATTGTGGTTGATGCCATTTCTTCTGTCTTATCTGTGTGATCTGCAAATATAAAAAAAGGAAATTCACTTCTTACTGAAAAAGTAAATGTTAATGAATGATTTTCATTTACATTAAATAAAAAAATTGTATTAAATAGAATATGGGCTTGCTTTCTCTCTCAGAGAGAAAGCCTCTGTACTGGGACTTAATTCTTCTTCTTAATAAAAAATATATCTACTTTATTTAGGTCTTGTGTCCAGTTCAAGAAATGAGTAAAGCAAACTTTGTGCCAAAAGGGCTACTACAACATTAAAGATTTTTTAGATGACAATGATGTCTGGAATGAAAGCCAGTTCAATACATGAGCCCTAGGTCTTAGAAAAATTATGCAAACCCTAATAAAAACTGAATTTGCACGGACTTGTTTATTTCTTCATTTTACAAGTTTCGATGTTTCAGTAATTTTACAAGTGACAGGCGTCTTTTTGAAAGCATTAACTGTTAGTTTACTGCCCTCGGCAAAAAATATTAAGTTACGTTCCAAAAATATTAAGGCAAATTTTTTAATTTATATTGGAAAAATAATGATACTGATTATTAGTTATTGAAATTAGGATTAAATCTACAAAACAATAATTTTATATAAACTCAAAAATATTGATTATTATTTATTGAAATTAAAATTAAATATAAAAATTTAACAGTAACACTTCTAGCAAGCTTCAGCTGCTAATAGTAGATTAACGGCGTGTTAGAACGTGTGGCGTGTGTACGAGAAACTGGAGGAAAGTTTGGAATTTTTAGGGTTCCATACCCAAAGGGTAAGGAACTGTTGTCCATTTTTGCTCCAAAATGATTTAGATTTTGAAATGGACACCTAGTTCAACTTGTAACATTCATTGAGTCACAGTTTCTGTGCTACTTTGACACATTTTGAATTTTAATTTAAAAATTTTATCCTAAGATACAGGTTTCTGAAGATGCAGTCCTGAACGTGGATAGAACGGAGATAGAGATATATGATTTTTAACTGTTAAGTGAACACTTGTAACAACAAATACTTTTACTTTCTGCTGATTATATCTATCATGCTGTGTCAGTCAAACAATGTAACATTTTTTGTGATTGTACAATAATTTGTATAGTTTTCATTAATTAATGTGGTCGGAGGGTTTGCTATATAATAAATTTACAAACATTTCAAAGAAATATTTGTTTTTCTACACTTAGTTTGTGATAAAGAATTATCATAAGCAGCCTATATTATATATATATACGTCCCACTGTAGGGCACTGGCCTTCTCTCAGAGAGTATGGGCTTAATCACCATACATGTCCACTGTGGATTGGCGATTTCAAGCGCCAAGATATGTGAATAGCTCAGACACTCAGGTTTCCTCATGATGTTTTCCTTCACAATTAGCGAGTGGTATTGCTACTATAACTTTACAAAAGCACATAACTTAGAAAACAAAGGCATAGGTACATGCCCGCACTGGGAATCAGACCTGGGTCTCTCACTTCAGAGTCCAATGTTCTACTCAATAGGCTACCACCGATCTCACTAGCCTGCCACTGCTCTAAGTGAAAAAGAATATTGTTTCCAAAATTATTGATGCTTGGTATAGCATAACAAAAACATAACATAACATTTACATACAGGCACATACATTGCTTCTGGCCCCACACTAGGATACCCCGTGTCGTGGGAACCAGAAACAACGACATCACAAACATGTAAACATCCAAGACCTGGGTTTTTTTTTGTCCCTACCCGGGATTTGAACGCGGGACCTCTTGCATGTCTTAAATGAATCGTGTGATTTTAAAACGACACATGTCCTTTCATTACAACTTTGCAGGAAATAGAAAAAACTGTTTTATTCAAATACTAATATCTACAACAGCAATATTTTAGCATATTATATTGATTTCTGTATGAATAAACTACAATTATTTTTTCTAATGTAAGTCAATAGGTAGGTGTAAATAATTTAATAAAAAAAAATGGGCAAGTGTTATTTTAAAAACACATGTGACTTGTGTTGTTTTAAAATCACACGATTCAAATGTCTGTAATTTGATTATCTAGCAAAACCTCAGACCACATTTTGTTAGAATGTGCGAGTGGCATGCCAGACATAACAGTGGCCTCAAGGAGTGAGCAGTGGCTAGTGGCAACTCCTACCTTAGATTGCCCAGACACTGTAGTGCCTAGGACATATTTTTAAATGGAGTAGACTATCCCAGCGCCTACACCATCCGCCTAGGTGAGGTCTTGAGCATGTACATAAGACTTGGATTTTCTAACTTACATACACTCACTTACACTTTTTCTAGTGGACGGAAGTGATATAGATGCAACAGTTTAAAGCTGATGTGTATTAATGAATAATAATAATACAATTGTTGATTTGAAGTAAAAACACCACTTACTGTGAAGGAAATCATTGTGAGGAAACCTGTGGCCTAGTTGGCTCTGCATGGTCCTTGCCTTTTGGAATAGAAGCCTACAACATACTAATGTGAGAGATCCTGTGGACACTGAATATGTGTTCTAGACTAAGCGCGCCCCGAACTTTACTCGCCAACCAGAATAACAATATAACATTAGCAATTACAGTACATAGGGTAACCATACTATACAGATTTAAACAGATATGAAATATCCATGCAGTAGTAAATAAATGACCGTGTAGTAAGTACACAAATGTAGTACTTAGCAGTGAATCACTTTGCACTTTGATGTAAAGGCCTTAAGGTAAAGGCCTTGAGGCATAGGCACTTTGTTACATGATAGGTAAGGACTGGCCTGATGTAGACAGATATTTGTTGTTCCCATCTCATTTAACAATGTACGCGCTTTTAATTACCATGAAAGAATTTAAATTTAAGTAGGTAGGTACATTAACCACAAGAAACGTATTGATATTGCATGCACTTAGTGCTCAATCATACCTCAGCTAGACAAGTCACTGCAGCGCACCTTGATGAATGTAATCTTATTCACTTAGTACATGACGTTAAGGATAATAAAATAAAGTAATTACGCTACGGCTAAGAATTAATTTTTGTTATTTTGACAGTCTTTTTTTTGTTGTCTTTTACAAACGCCACAAATCTCTGGCGCACGCAGCGAGACTGTTGTGTTGTTGTGTTTGTTTAGTGATGTGAACCGGTTTTAAGAATACCGGTTTTTGAAAAAACCGATGATTGTCGGTTATTTAAATTTTAATTTTAAGCTACAGTACAGCTTAAGACAGCATGTAGAGAATGTATGTATGCCAAATGCCTCTTATATTCAAATAGTCAACCTTTTGCTCAGCAAACAATATGATAGAAATACAACTATTGTATTATTAATGGGGAACAGCACAGGGATTCAAGAAAGTGACTTAATAAATTATTATGAGTCCATAGTAGCTTTGCAAGTAAGAAAAATTATCATCTGTGCTTTTCCCTATTCAAAAACTCTCTCAGAGGCACAAAATGACCGGATAGATAAATTAAACCGGCTATTATTTAATATGACCTTCGGTCATCGAGACCAAGTACTTTTTTTCGATACGAATAAATTTATTCGAAATTTTATATTAACTAGGGACACATTGTATCTGCCCCTCTCTTCTAAGCGACATATTGCCAAATTATTGGTATTCAATGTATATGACCCCCTTATTGTTAAGACAATAGCACAGGGACCTCTAGGCTATACAAAATGTAAGAAAATTGATACTTCTCAACCTCTGTACTCTGAGGTTGTGAAAAAACCTAGTTTAAGTAGGTTAAACTTGACCGCTGATTTAAACTGTCAGCGCAGACAAAAGAAAAGCCCCCCTTAAATAAATTAATTTTAGCTAATCAGAATATACAGGGTGGCTTTTCTGGAAAGTTATTAGAATTAGAGTTGTTCTTAGAACAATATAGAGTGGACATACTTTGCGTCACAGAGCACTGGCTACCAGAAACACAAATGAATTTTTCTGTGAATAACTATCAAATAGCCAGTTGCTTCAATAGAAAGTCTGCAAGGCACGGGGGATCCTTGATACTAGCAAAAAATTGTTTGAAATTTAAAGAACGGAAAGACATTTGCAGACTTTCTGTTGAAAAAGTAATTGAAATATCATGTGTTGAACTGTCTAGACACATTGTAGTAGCCATATACAGGCCCCCTACCAGCGATTACAGTTCATTTGAATCAATATTAGAGGATGTTTTGAAGGTAGCCTCCAGCAGTAATAAGAAAGTCATAGTCTGTGGTGACTTCAATATCGACTTATTGGTAGACTCGGCTTTAAATACCAAATTGACAATAATTTTCAAGTCGTTTAATTTAGTAAATATTTTCTTGGCGCCTTCTAGAATAACCGAAACTACGGCCACCTGCATAGATAATGTTTACTGCGATTGCGACTTTTCAGATAATTCTACAGTAAATTGTTTGAAGTCAGACCACAGTGGTCAAATTGTTCATTTTGAAATAGATAGAAAAAACGCAGAACAGGTTATCCTCTGCCGGCCCGTAACAAGTAAAAAATTAGAGTCATTTAAAGTAGACCTTGAAAGTAGCATAAAAACTCAAGAAAATTACCAAAATGCTAATGCTCATTATGTAGACTTTTTCAAAGTCGTGTCGGGTAGTTTTGAAAAAGTTTTTAAATTGCGGCAGCTAACAAATAATGAGAATAAATTAGGATTTAGTGAATGGGCAACCTCGGGTATCCGGAAAAGTAGAGACACACTTTATGAACTGTATGACAAAAAGACTTATACATATGACACCAAATTCATACAGCACGTCAAAAAATATTCCAAATTATTTAAGGCCGTCTGCCATAAGGCTAAATGCGATCATATAAAGAATAAAATCTTACAGTCACCGAATAAAATTAAAACAATTTGGACAATAATAAATAGAGAAACGGGTAAAACAAAATTGGGAGACCGAGATATTTCGCTTAAGATTGATGACAAAATAATAACGATAAATGAAGATATCGCTGCAGCATTTGAACAGTTCTTCACTTATGTTCCAATCGTGACTACAGCTCCGTTAGACTCGTCACCTGATCGTGCAGCAACATTACTAAAAGACCATGTCTCCTCGTGCGAACACAATTTCTCATTTGATTACATTGAGCCCCATAACGTTCTTAAAAAATTTAAATTATTGAATCTTAAAAAAACGGAGGACTTGTGGGGTATGTCAGTAAAAATTGTTAGTTCAGTGATCCATGTCCTAGCTTTACCGTTAGCAAAAATTTTCAATAAATGTGTAGATGAGGGAGTATTTCCGGACCTCATGAAATATAGTAGACTAGTACCCTTATTTAAGAGCGGTGATAAACACGATCCAACCAATTTTAGGCCCGTCTCAGTACTACCAGTATTGAGTAAAATATTTGAGAAGATCATCTTAGATCAATTACTTACGCATTTCAATAATTACCAACTCTTTCATAGCCAGCAATTTGGTTTTACTAAAGGGCGGAATACAACAGACGCCGGAGTTATGTTACTTAAACATATTTTCAGCGCGTGGGAGGATCGCAAGGATGCAGTAGGCATATTTTGTGATTTATCAAAAGCATTTGATTGTGTAGACCACGAAACGCTACTGCTAAAGTTAAAACACTACGGAATAAAGGGTGCAGGTTTAGATCTTTTAAGATCGTATTTAGAAGGAAGGGTCCAAAAAGCAGACGTAAATCGTATTAAATCCTCGGGTTCACTTGTAAAAATAGGAGTCCCGCAGAGATCTATCTTAGGGCCGCTCCTTTTCCTAGTCTATATAAATGATTTACCGTTTATGGTACAAAAAATGTCTAAGATAGTGTTATTTGCTGATGACACGTCACTTATTTTTAAAATAATATAAGGAGACAAGAAAATAATCTTGACGATGCAAATAATGCTCTCTCGCAAGTACTAGATTGGTTCACAGCAAATAATCTGCTGCTAAATTCTAAAAAGACGAAATGTATAAAGTTTTCCTTACCTAACGTACGAGTAGTTGAGAACAACATAGTAATTGGACATGAAAAACTAGAATTTGTAGATGATACTGTATTTCTGGGCATCACCATCGATCCAAAACTACAATGGGGTCCACATATTGTAAAATTAGCACACAGACTTAGCTCTGCAGCATATGCAGTGAAAAGAATTAGGGAACTCACTGACGTTGCAACTGCTAGGCTTGTTTATTTTAGTTACTTCCATAGTATTATGTCCTACGGTATACTACTATGGGGCCGGGCAGCAGACATTGAGACTATCTTCATCTTGCAGAAGAGAGCCATCCGATTTATTTACAAGTTAGGTAGTAGGGATTCGCTAAGAGATTTCTTCAAAGAAACCAACATCTTAACAGTTGCATGTCAATACATTTATGAAAATATTATGTACGTTACAAAAAATATCAAAGACTTCGAAAATGTTGGTGGCCACCATAATGTTAATACTAGAAATAAACATAAATTGTCATTTCCACTATTTAGACTTGCAAAAGTTAACACATCCTTTATGGGGCACTGTATAAGGTTCTACAACAAAATTCCTCAAGATATATTAGAGTTACCCCCAACGCGATTTAAAAAATGTGTTAAGCACATTCTGTCCAAAAAGGCTTACTATAACATCAAGGATTATTTAGAAGACAAAGACGTTTGGCATTAAACAGTAGATTAATATTATTTAAAGGACGATTGTGACTAGTGTTCAACACATTCATGACTAATATTTTAAGTTGAAAACTCTGTTAATTAAGTTAAAACGTGTTTTGAAAAGAATAAATGTGGAGTTTCTTTGTTAGCTTCTTCTCCACATAATCCATTAATTGTGAAACTAACAACTTTGACGTTCATTAAGTAAACATTCTGTTTTTACAATGAATAAAAATATTTGAATTGAATTGAATTGAATTAATAATTTGTACATTGCGACCGGTAGCGAAGAGAAATTTAGATTGATTTTTGAGACGAAACCCTTATTTTCAAAGTAAGACGAGTATTAAAGATAAATAATTAAATCCAGCTTGTAATTTGAAAACATGTGTCAACAAGAATCGATATTTTCAGCTATAGCAGGCTGTTAGATGATGTTATTGACCTATTTCTGCACCAAATTGATGATTTCATTATCAAATACATACAGGACATAATCTCATTCATTTATTCCCTTCGGATGTCCAAGGCAAAGCCCCCGCATTATAAAAAAAAACACGCTCACCCGGTAACAGTAGGTTAGGTTGAGTTAGACTCCTTATTTGTTACCAATAAGTGCTTCTTTGAAATTAGTAAAATTAGTTAGAAACTAATAGGTTAAGGAACGTACCCATAGTACGTCACCCTGTGTTGCCAGCCGGTTCTTGCCAAAAGTTACTAAAAAGCAGTGCTGCCAGCCGGTTCTTGTCAAAAGTTCGCAAAAAGAGACAAAAAAGTAACCTTTTGGTGTAAAAGTTTACCTTACCAATAAAAAGGAGCTATAACTTATGTATAGAAAAGTCAGCGAGAAATTTAAAGAAAGAGTCTAAAATAAAACTTATATTGGAAAACACTACAGAACTTTTTAGGCTGGCTGGAAGAAATTTCTACCGAAATTCGCCTTTGCACGTATTTTATAACACAATGTTATTTAATTTTGTGCAATAAAGTGTTACAAACAAACGAACCACATTTTTCTGTAACTTATTAAGTTATGATACCTTGTAGGGTTTAGCTTACGCGTCTAGCGCGATTCTATTGCCTAGCACCCTACTCTTTCTATCAATGCAAAAAGACTTACGTTCTGTCCAAGTTGAACTACTGAAATCCAATTTCACAACACTTTCATATTATCACGAACGAAAGCATAATGTTGGTTCACTTAATAGTGAGTTAATAAATAATTTTATCTACACTAATGTTGTAACATTCTACTTATGTTTTCAATACTTGACTTATAATTACTACTGTTATAGCGCAGACAACAAAACACTCAATTTAAGCAATTTCACATGATGGTATAATATTCACATCGATATCGTAAAATCTCATTATAACATCAATAAAATGCGACCAACTTGATTGCAGGGCCAATCAGGTTGGTCGCGTTTTATTGAAGCGCGCAGCTGCGCTCTCATTGGTTAAATTTTAATGGCGGCAAAATCACTGTGATTATACACGTACGCCTGAATTGAATTTTTAATTGCATTAGTGAAGATAAAGTAGTGTATGCAACTGCATATAACACGGGTATTAAAACACTCGTTACTATAATGAAACTCGCTGCGCTCGTTTCATAAACTCACACTCGTGTTTTAATACCCTTCATTATATGACAGTTGCATAAACTACTATTAAATGCTAATACATATTTCTAATTATTTTTCCACTTTTCACATTGTAAATATTGTATTTTGCTTTACTGTCAACGATTCAACTATTAGTCAGATATTTCTTTTATTTGAATATTGTTCTTTATTTTTCTAAATTATGTCAAATAACTGTTATACTAAGAAGGTCGAATAAGGAAACTTCTGGCCTATGGAGACTTCTAGAAGACTATTCGCATTCCAAATCGAAATTATGAATTTAATGCTAGAAAGAGAAAGAAGATCTGGAATTCGAAATTATGGATTTGGAACAGGATCCGGAAACTTCCAGAAGAATTCTGACGCAGATTCAGATCAAATTTGAATATTAGAATCGAACTACTTTTGGGGTATAAACGCCGCCCAAGAAAGCTTTCGAGTCTGTCTTACCTGAGTCCTATTTGCGAGTCTTACCTGAGTCCTACTTGAGAGTCTTTCCTGAGTCCTACTTGAGAGTCTTACCTGAGTTTTACTTGTGAATCCTACCTGAGCTCTTGCTTGAGAGACTTACCTGAGTTCCTGCCTACCTCTCCACGGCCTGCCCTCGCAACTTACCTGTCCGTCTCCACGACCGGACTCCACGACTCGCCTGCCCGTCTCCACGATCTGCTTACCTTTTTAGGACCTAAGGTTTCTTTTTGTATATATTTTTGATGTTTTTATTAGTATTAAGTTTTAGTTTAATTGTAGGTTAGGGGTTTTGATGATTATATTTTTACATCTCTAAATCTTTCTTTTTATTTCTTTAGCTTCCGTTACCAAGGGTTGTGCCTTCACACAACCCACGGTAACGTGACAACCTTTTTATTGGTTAGTGTACTTTTATATCGAAAGGTTACTTTTGTGTCTCTTTTTGGGAACTTTTGACAAGACCTTGCTGGCAACACTGCTTTTTGGTAACTTTTGGCAAAACCCGGCTGGCAACACTGGGTCACATAGTATGGGTATGTTCCCTTACTTTAAAAAGCGAATAAAATCGGTACTGCAAAATGCATTATATTTTATCTGTCAAAAATGTTGAACTGGAAGTTTGTCTTTTAAACATTAATAAATAAGTAATGCATTTTTAAAATGACTGTATATCAAATTAATCTTTGTATTTAGATGCCATTGTTAAGCCAATACTTTGTAAAATGAGACATTGACAAATATTGCTTGTGAAGTGATACTTTTATAATGAATTGAAAGTAAAACATCACGGGGGGTCTCCTTCATTTTAACATTCCGTGTTTACTACCTAAACTAAGATTTCAAGAGAAGCAATCTTTTTTTTTTTAATAACACAAAAAACCTAACAGTACCCAAAAAGACCGGTTTTTTTTAAGTATTTGGAAGATTCAGGTGTTAAAAGTTGTAATCGGTACATCACTAGTCGTGTTGGTGGTCTGTGTGCAACGCCGCGATGATAAGACTTGAAGAAGAGTGCAACTTCTACACTCTCAAATACATTGGGGCGTCCATTTAAACATGTTTTTCTTTAAATAGACCACTTTAAGTATCGCTACCTATGTGAAGAGAAAAGTTTTGTAGTGGTTTAAACATGTGACGTCACGACATTAGGTTGAATAAGCGTAATTTTCACCATTTAAGTATCTACAAAATGCAGACAAACCAGAGAGGTTCTACCTTAAAAATCTCGAAACGTCTTATACGTGGCCTGCTGCATCCGAAGTAAGATGATTTGAGTAGTTCTGACAGGCCGCTACTCACTGAATAGACATTTCCACTCCATAATTATACCTCAAAGAAGAGGAAACACCCCACGCGGCATTCACTATGAAAGCGTGAAAAAGCAATCGGTCGTACACATGGTCCAACAAATTTTTTTCGTGGGGACACCTAAAAAGCGAAGTCTACAAAAGGAATTATAACAGTGTTCAGGAGTTGAAAGAAGCATTAACGAGGATTTTTAATAATATCCATCCAAGAAAATTATCGGCTGCTACTAGCTCAGTACAAAAACGAGTAAACTTATGTATTCGCGAAAACGGCGGTCATTTTGAGCAGTTTACTTCGTAGATCACCTATTTTAAGTTTGTGTTTAATAATACATGATGTCAGTGTTACTGTGACCTACCGTAGTTTTTGTATTTAAATTTCAGTTGGACTTAAAGAATCTTTTGATCTCAATAAGAAATGTGATTGCCCAAAATAAAGAATAATTTCGAGTTGATTTTCGTTTTTCAGTACAAAATGTATGAAAAAAATTTTTGGCGATTTCTATAATTTCTAGTACTCAAACCTTAAATGGTCCCATAGAGTATTTTGATCCCCACACAAAATAGGATCGATTGGCAAAAAATATTTATTTTTGTATTTCAGCATTTTTTCGCTGACTGTACATTTTCTCCAAAATCTGTGAATGCAGTTCATAATATCTTAAAAAGTTGGAGTATCCTAGGAACGTTTTCCTGTAACTATAACGATTAAGGTACCTGCCCTTCCTGACCCGTCTCAAAAATAAATAAATTATTTCACCAAATTGTATAGATTAGCAGCGATTTTCCTGAGCAATTTTTTAATGTCCAGCATGCTATTCTTATAAATTAATTTGAACTAGAATTTATTTTTGCGGAATGTTGTTTCAGCATTTGGTCGCTGCATATCTGCATACAACTCAATTGTTTTTAGCGGTAGAAATGAAATTTTCCGTGGTGGTACTTTCGGTACCTATCTGTTACTTTACTTTATGAGAAGCGCCATTAGCATTAAGTCCACCTTTTGTACACTGTCTTTGTGTAATAAAGAATTAATAATAATAATAATAAGCGCGGCGCATCGAGTAAACAAACATATTTGGTGATGTGTACCGTATTGTGACGAAATCTATATGATCTTATTCGTTTAATTTCCATATTTCCAGTTTTTCACGAGAATGTAGATGTATCATCGATCACAGAATAAGATGTCGGGTGACGGATATTGACTATGTATTGACTTTATTACATACAGGTAGTAGGTATATATTATAACAATATCGTCTGTGGCTGTCCAGTGTTGCCAATCCTACGGTAATTACCGTTATTCATTAATCTGAGGTAATTACCATGTTTCGACCGTGTATCGACACGAAATTATCGGACTGGTAGTTTATATATTTAACATTTAATTTATTACATTTAACAAAGCTGTTGTGCGAACTAGTTCAACGATGTCGTACAGTTATCGTTCGCATACATATTGGACGATAATCTGTTTGACTCAACATTATCGGACTAGTAGTTTCATAGACTGATACCATTGGGCGAACTTTGTATTAGAGCATGGAACAACGGACCTTTTCTAAAACCGGTATTCCTTCGTTATCAATATTTTAAATACCGGAATTCCGGAATTCCGGTATCTCAGTATTTTTTCACTTATTCATGATTTTTTTGTTAAAATTACTTTAAATCATTGTAAAGCTCCACTTTAATTTCACGATCTGGATGTCTACGTAAATTATGCAGGTTTTTTGGCATAGTGTGGTGTTTCAGACACGATATCCTGACAACCAAAATACTACGCTTCATTGCTCTCTGACAAACCCTTAACTTCTGCTGTTCCGCAAAAGATGTGGAATGAATTCAGATACATATTTTTTGTCTGAAGTAAATAAAATATCTAGTGATAGACATTGAATTTTTTTCAACAATTTTAATTAACTCAATATTTTATATACGTTCATTAAATGTTATATTCATTCAAATAGTCGAAGCAAAATTTTTTGACACAAAAACTCATCGAAACAATTACAGTTCATGTGTGGGATGATTTGCTGTGTAACTAACTTAGCAAATATTGTTTTCGGTATTTCAACACTTATTTGGTTCACAAATAATTTTAAGCTGCGTATCGACTTCGCGCGGCCGTCGATCCATCAACCGGGAGTTTTTAGTGCGTGGCAAATATGGACGTTGTACGTCGGCAACGTACAGCTACTGCTTTTATCATTATATTTATCATCTTACTCTCAAGAGACCGAAGCGAAAAGTCCGTTGGTGGATAAGAAAAATATATATGAATAGAATGTAATTAATTAAAGTACGACACTTGTCGTTTTCCATGTTTTTGCCGCGCGCATCAACTAAAAATACAGAGATCCGTCCCGACTTCGCGCGCTTAACGCACTGACACTCCTTTGCCGCGCCGTCAAAAACCGACATGAACTGGTTCGTCGCGAAATCGATACGCGCAGGTGAATTTATAACCTTGCCAAAAAAAAACTTCCAATATTTTGTAAAGGCATAAAAAAATTATTATTATTTTACTCATTTAAACTCTTAACAAACTTAAATTATATTACTATTAAGCGTAGTTAATATGTATTTCAATAAACGCAGCTTGATTTTCTGAACGATAACATAATTACATACCTGAATGTTTCAAGTTTATCGGAAATCATACGTTAATGGCTTGTAATCTCCAACATAACAAGCAGCCTATATACGTCCCACTGTGGGGCTTAGAAATGCATATGAAAAATTAAAAATAATAAAACAAAATACGCTTTACAAGTTTGATTCTAGACATTTTTCCGATACCTTTCACAAGAAAAAAGAAAATAGCTAAAAACAAATTTCACGATCTAAATTTATGGTTTTCAATAAATCGATCGATATCTCAATAACAATGAACGATAAGTGCAAAATGTAAAGGACCTTGTAGATCGTAAAAAAGCAACAAAGAGGTATTGCATCAAAATTTTAATATCTTAACGGAGAACCAAATTATACTAAAAAGTCGGACTTTAACCCTTTTTTCAAGATGGCGGAAAATGCACATACGCTTTTCTAGGCCCCCCAAACATAATATCCAAAATTTTGCCTTCTCGGTTCACATGGATCGGGAAGAAGTGTTAACCTCCTCAGTCCTGACCTTGAAAATAACAATTGAAAACCATTGTTATTTTCAAGGTCAGGACTGAGGAGGATAAGGTCGCGGACTCAGAACACAAAAAGAAGGTTAAGTGCCATATGGGCGTGGCACTGTCGCTGAACGTTAGCCCGGTTAGGCTAACCTCAGCGAAACTTTTAAATATGGCCGTCAATCGCCTCGCGCCCGCTATCGCCGTAACATAATGTCATCCCTAATGTTGTGCTGCTCTTCTCATTGGCTGTTTCATTTGTGTTAACAGCGAATTTTTGAGCCGGTTGTTTATGTTGTAATCAAATAGAGATTATGAGGAAAATGTAGCTGTGTGAGTAAGTGGCGACATCGGTTTTCTAGCAAACGGGCCATTATAACGCTTCTCCTTCTTTTTGTGTTCTGTGCCTGGCCGCATCATTACCTACAGAGCCACTATGACGTAGAGGACACCGTTATCAAATATTTAACTTCGTTAATCGCTACTCAGTTACTAAAATAGTTGTCTTCGTTAAACGTTAAACCGTTACATTTCAGAAGACTGAACACAAGTTAACGTTAATCGTTAATCCTTTTAGTGACTTATTTACAAAAACTGCTGCTGTTTAAATTCTGGATTAATTAGAAATAAAAAAAGACGTTGATAATTTGTGTGAGTAATTTATTCATCTGGCGTAATGCAAATAGTAGGTACTGGATTAAAAATTAATGGACTTGGGAAATTTTTATGGAAGTTAACGAGTCCGTTAATTTTTGTTAAAGGTAACTTAGAAGTTAATCCGTTAGTCAAAATGATAACTTCGTTAATTGAAGAAATCTAAATAAAAAATCAAAATCAAAATTTTTTATTCAAAGTAGCACAGAAACTGCGACTTAATGAACGTTACAAGTTAAACTAGGTGTCCATTTCAAAATTTGATCATTTTGGAGAAAAAATGGACAAAAAAACTCCAAACTTAGTCTTTTCAAGTCCTTAATTTACAGGATTTATATAAATGTTCTAAAACTCATGCATTGAACTGGCTTTAATTCCAGACATCATTGTCATCTAAATGATCTTTAATGTTATAGTAGCTTTTTTGGCACAAAGTGTGCTTCACACATTTTTTGAACCGCGTTTCTGGCAAGCTTATTATATCCTCAGGGATCTTATTGTAGAAACGTATACAATGGCCCATAAAGGATGTATTAAACTTTGCCAGCCTAAATTTTAGGGAACGAAAGTTTATGTCTATTCCTAGTATTTACATTGTGTTGGCTACCTACAGTTTTAAAGTCACTGTGGCGAGCACATGTCAATTCTGCGCGCGCACTATAAACTCCATCATTTCTGCATCGCGCAAGCAAAATGTTTCACATGACATACCATAAATATAACGTCCGACGAACATTAGTCGGACCGGCCGTCCCCAGGCATACGATCTGCCTGGCGGGAAATTTCCTTTATAGTGGAAGAGCACGATCACCCGCTCTTCCCTAGTGGTGACCCTCGACAGAACAATGTCAACCTTCCTTCGCTCTCGCAGCACCCCACATACAATCAGTCTCAAAGCAAGGCCAGCATCCTCTTCCCTCTCACCTCATCAGTTCCACTACAGTCAACGCACCGAATACTGGTACTGATGGTGATCTCCCCCAACCCCTCGGCACGGCAGCCACACAGCAACAGCGCACGTTGCCAGTGGTACAGCAGCCTTCACCGGTTCCTACCACATGCGCGGTCCCCATGGTACTGTCGCCGGTGAAGTGACTGTTAGCCGCCGAACACCCTCAACCGCTAGTCTACTCACTGACTCAGCGCCTCCTGGCACTTGCAGGCTTTAGAGCACAGACTTCGATTCCTATCAGACCTAGCTATGCGTAGCTACGGTCTTGAAGGGGAGTGATGTGGCGAGCACATGTCAACTCTGCACGCGCACTATAAACTCCAACATTCCTGCATCGCGCAAGCAAAATGTTTCACATGACATACCATAAATATAACGTCCGACGAACATCAGTCGGACCGGCCGTCCCCAGGCATACGATCTGCCTGGCGGGAAATTTCCCTTTATAGTGGAAGAGCACAATCACCCGCTCTTCCCTATAGTCACTGATATTTTTCCTAACGTACATAATATTTTCATAGATATACTGACCGTTGACCTAACCTGATCTGCAACTGTTAGGATGTTAGTTTCTTTAAAGAAATCTCTTAACGAATCTCCTATTGCCTAGCTTATATATGAATCTGATCGCTCTCTTCTGCAGGACGAAGATGGTCTCAATGTCTGCTGCCCGACCGCCTTTTCCTATCTGAGGACCCCATTGAAGCTTTGCATCAATTGTGATACCCAGAAATACAGTTTCTTCTACAAGGTCTAATTTATCATTCCCCAATATAACATTGCTGTCAACCATTTTGACATTTGGTAGTGTGAATTTTATACATTTTGTCTTTTTTGAATTTAATAATAAGTTATTAGAAGTAAACCAATATAGTACCTTAGAGAGAGCATTATTTGTATCCGCAAGGTAATTTTCTTGTCTTTTAATCTTAAAAATAAGTGACGTGTCATCTGCAAACAATACTATCTCTGACATGTTTTGAACCATGAACGCAAATCATTTACACAAACGAGGAAAAGGAACGGCCCCAAAATAGATCGCTGTGGCACTCCCATCTTAACCTCCGACCCTGATGATTTAGTCCTATTTATGTCAGCTTTTTGAACGCTCCCTTCTAAGTATGATCTTATAAGTTTTAAGGTTTTCCCATTTATTCGGTAGTGTTTTAATTTTAAGAGAAGTGTTTTATGTTCTACGCAGTAAAATGCCTTCGACAAGTCACAGAAAACACCTATAGCATCCTTCCGATCCGATTAACGGTTTATCAAGATTAACGGATTAACGAGTTAATGCCCAGCTATGGTGACTCGGTTGTTGTTTGACAGTTTTTCCAGCTCTTAGTGGCACTCTAGTATTAAAATGTTGTTTGTGAGCTTAATTTAGAGTGCTTGTAAGACTGAGGCGCTGTCCGAGATTATGCGTATCGCATATTCTTTCACATTTCTCATCGGCTGCGCTTATCATGCCGATGTATTCTGCTTAAAAGATGGTTTTCAAAGCATTAGTAGTACTTTCAAAGTAAGTAAGGTAGTAGACATATTTTGTTTTAGTTCATTGGAGAAAGCTGCTGCGTGCGCCCGTTCCTGTTTCGGTTTTGGAGCCGTCCGCATAGGCTCTGACTTCATGTTTGCCTGAGTAGTCAGCTGGCTTACCTTATATTTCTTGTCAAAAGTGTAAGTGAAGTACCTAACCTGTCGCCTATTGCGTCCAGCATACAAGGCTGGTCTGACACCGCGGCTAATATGATTTGTGTCTGTGCATGGTTGCTATTTTGTTTCCACATTTCGGCTTTTTGTAGCCAGGGCACCAGTGACTGCTTCTTGCTGGACATGTAGGTGTAGGGGTCTGAGGCTTAGCAGGGCTTCTAGGGCAGCGGTCGGTGTTGTTCTCATGCATCCTGATATCGCAAGACGTGCCAGTCGCTCTAGCCTCAGTAGTTGCAGTACTGGTGTTTCTATATATTTCTAAGCTTTAGAGAATCAACTTTACTTTGTACGGCTGGCCGGTGCTAGCAATTATTATTATTATGGATTTTTCATCTAGCGTAGATGGTTGCTTAAGAATTACGTTGGCAACACTGGCTGACATAAAAAAAAATTATTGGCGTCAAACTCGCGTCGTTTCGTTTGCGGCTTTTGTCGATTTGGTTGGCGCGAATTGATCTACATTTTCCAATAATACTTCAAAAAAGAAGCTGCTTCATCCATGGCAGGAATAAGATCCCTCGGTGTGAGAGGTATTCGAAGTTTTGGTCCAGAAGACAACGATGAACAGCGTATATCCTTCGAGAGACCGCTGACGCTGATACTGGGACAAAATGGTTGCGGTAAAACAACGATTATCGAAAGTTTGCGCTATGCGATCACCGGACAAATGCCGCCCGGTAGCCGCAACGAGTGTTTCGTTCATGATACAAAAATTAATAGATCGACAGAGGTGCTGGCTCAAGTTAAGCTAAAGGTACTAATAATTAATTCATATAATTATTTTAGGTTATATTTAGGGCCCTTTGTATAAAAAGTATGGATTTTAATTGTTGTTTACACTTTTAATCAGTATCTACGTATACTCTTCACCTTTTGACATTCACTGTCTAAATAAGTTAAAGTGTTGACCAGTTGACTGCTAACTGAAAAGGCATCCTCCATAATTTCTTTGCCGTCTGCTGACTCACTGCTTAAAGATCTCACGATTTCCAACAGATCGTGAATGCTAACGACAAACAACTGGAAGTGGCTCGGTCTATGAAGGTGACGGCTCTCCCTAACAAGAAGTCCAAGTTCCAAACTCTAGACTCATTCCTATCCATCCTTGACGAATCTGGGAAGCCGAAGGATATCTCATCAAGATGTGCCGACTTGGACTCCATGATTCAAGCAGAACTTGGTAAGATTACAAATATGTAATTTTTTTTTGGCGTGTTACAAATATTGTGTTGCTCTCGAGCAACCGAGCTATGGAGCAAATGCTCAAGTTATGAAAATTGTTAGCATTTCCTTGGTTCCAGTAAGGTTATGCATAGAAAAACTATTTTATTCTGAACAACTCTTAAACTCAATTTTTTAGAGAGCAAGCATATTTTGATTCAAGTGGAATAGTATGATCCTGTTTCATCACTAAAAGGCTGTTTTATCATTAGGTATATGAGTCACACTCAATAGCCTCTAAGTTATACAATGGCAGAATACAATTTTTTTTTTTCATACTTTAGGAAAAGATTACAAGTAGGTGACTAGATAATTTTCAAATAAAAATGTTTCAGGATTTTATAATGATTTGCCACTTAGCTCCTTGATTCTCACCAGGTGTTTCCAAAGCCATCATCAACTCTGTGGTTTTGTGCCACCAAGAGGACTCTGCATGGCCTCTCGACGAGGGCAAGAAGGTGAAGGAGCGATTTGATGAGATATTTGATGCTGACAAGTACAGTGACTGCTTCGACAAGCTGAGGAAGGTTCGCAAGGAGTACACCATCACTATCAAGATGCTTTGTAAGTCACAGAGCTGTTTATATTTTGTGTGATGGACTAGTTCTAGTTATACCTGAGATTTCCGCACTTAGCCTCATAGTTGGACCATTGTATGTAGCAAGTGCTAGCGTATGTAAATACCTCAGACACTAGTTTCCTCACTATGTTTTCCTTCACTGTGAGCGAGTGTTGTTACTAAAACTTAGAAAACAAAGTCATCGCCACATGCCAGGATTCAAACCCATGACCTCCCGAATGAGAAGCTGGTGTTCTATTGCTCCACTACCACTGCGCTTTGATGGACTATTCAGCAGGCTAGAAGACTTATCACAAGCTGCGTCAGTAAAAATACTAATGTTGGGAGTATCCTTATTATAGGTGACCTACAAGATGGACTCCATACAAGAAGTTAGTGTGTAGCTGTGGAACTGTTCCTTATTATATTTATCTATTTATGCCTGTATCGCAGAGGGTAGGCAGAGACCAGGGACTGCCACTTGCCACGATCCTGACAGATCACTTTTGCTGCCTCAACATTTCTCAATATCCCTCTGGGATACAGGGATGAATTTATGTATGTATGTTATTTATGCCTATGACAAAGACAAGTTTTAGATGGGACCTAAAACTTTTCTTTGTCAGTGGCATGACGGCACTGAATAATTGTTTCACCCTCCTATTGCCTTATTTGTGGTATATGATATGCTTTATTATTCAAACAAATGCTTCACAGGTGCTTCTCGTTATTGAGTTCTGTCAATGATTTGTTTCTATATAAAAATTCCAGTAAATATGCAATATTACTTTATGGTGTCTTGACTGCAATGAAGGCAAGTTAAGGCTACGATGTTAAAAGCTACAGTCAATATATCTAATAAAAGTAATTAAAGCTATCGCTGATTGTAGATAAAAATGAAAATAAAAGGAGTCTTCACAGCAAATGTATTGATTCAGACAGTTTTGAACTAACTAGCTTTTAGGAAGTCAGTCCACTACCAGCCTGTTGCTCTTAAATGATTCTGTTGCGACGCCAAGGGCGGATTTTCCTTAAGGCCATCTGGGCCCAGGCCTAGGCCGGCTCGCGAGGGGTGATTGAAAATTATATAAGAACGAAAAACAATAAGATGGTCCAGATAACATAATGTACAGAAAATTCATAAAGTGTCATACCTATGTAGCTCAGAAAAAAAGAACAGTCCGTGGGGCGGCCAATAATACTAGTCTGCCTGTGTGCGATGTGGTTGCTGGTAACTTAGATACACACTTCATTTATTTGAAATGTAGCAAAATTTGACACAAGCAACAGCGAGGCCTACATCTCACTATGACTTTCCAGCACAAGAAGTGGAGCATCTAACAGAAAAGAAAGAGGAGTTGGATAAGAAGAAACTCGAAATGGTGAACACAGAGACCCGCATTTCTGAGGAGGAGCTTAAGTTGGCTGAGCTGACAAACGAGCTCACGCCCATCTCCGAGAAGATTCGTGCCATTGTCACGCTGCAGAAGAATCTCGTCGCTTACGAGACCAAGAAGGAGAAGATGAAGACCAGGTAGGGGTTTCGCTTACCTTCTCCAAAGTACTTTTTTTACTTTTTGTTTTTTTTTTGTAGTTTAATTTTTGTAGTAAGGGTGCCAAACGGGACCATATTACTCTGCCTTCGCCGTCCGTCTGGCCGCAGCCTAGCTCAGAGACGATTAGTACGAGAAAGCTGAAATGTAGCATAGACATACATATTGATTACCTTCCTCAGGGAATAGACCCGTGCCCCTCGGTGGGGACATAATGGGTTGATGATGATGATACATATTGATCACGCCGACAAAACGGTAGAATAAAATCTTAAAAATAGTGTGGGTATCGTTGGATTGGTCGTTTAAAAATATTGCAGGTTTAGGAAGATTATTTAGGTTTGCGTTTGCGAAATATTAAGCTTTAAAGCGCAATTTTTTGTCCGAGTAGGGCGTCTCACGTCCTCTCCTGGCTAAACGGTTGATTGTAAAACGTGAAAAATTCAGGGTAGTAGCACAGATACTGAACTCCTAAGGAAACCTATCACGGCTAACTAGGCTTTACAAGTTAAAGAGTAATAGGCGACCAACTTATAAAAGGAAAATTTCGAACAAAATCCATTGAAAATTACGTGGATGAAGTTGTTAGTTCTGTAAAGCAGATAAAAACTCCTCTTTCTACGGAACCCTCACTACGCGTGGCCCGACACGCTCTTGAACGTTTTTTATTTGTGCTCCATCGTAAAAACGTTAATACACACAATCAAACTTTGCGTAATTGTGGGACTTATCTGGGGGCACGGCAGTGCTCCCGCCAAGTCAAGCAAAAAAGCGGCACGGCCTTACCATCCTTTTCTCGAAGCAGTTCAGGCTATTTTCGACCCCTATAACTTCGTTGTGGATAACACTAGAAGCCTGAATTTTCAGTACCCAAGCAGGCATTGTATAAACGCGGTATATTTTAAATTTCATTTAACTTGAACCTGTAGTTTATGAATTATAACTAGTCAAAATTTCTTAATTTTGTCACTCACCCACTGACTGACTGACTGACTGACTGACCGATCATCAAACCTCTAAGGCACTTCTAGCTAAGAAGATAAGATATACATATATCTTAATATATTTCTATATTAAGATTAGAAGTTAAGTACATGTCATGTAATATATATAATTTTTTTTTTAAATAAACAGCCTAAATTTTTTTTTTTTTTTTTAGCAACATAGAACCTTCAAATTTAGAATACTATTGAATCGATTATTTTGAAAAGGGCTTTAGTCCACTTGATCCAATTTTTCAGGAGACACAAAAAACTGTCTTATGCATATTTTTGTATGGGGGGCATTAATATCTAACATGCAATTTAATAGTCACCTACAATAGCTATTAATTTGATTCATAAATGACAGCCATTTATCAGCGATAATGGAAATATACCCGATTTAGCACTCTGGACTTAAGCCCTTTCCAAAATATACATATATGTATTACAATAATAGTACATTATGATACAAGTGTGGTATGTTGGTCATTACACTCGAGTCGGTTTTTAAGCCTGAGCCGAAGGCGAAGGCTTAATGGAGACGAGAAGTGTAATGACCAATGCTCACGTGTTTCATACGACGTTTTTCAACACACTTGCGAGGAAAAGTAAATAAAAAAACAACACTAACGAAATGCAATAGGTGTGAATAAACTTAACAAACAGAAACCCATTTAAAAGATGGCGTATTTTTCGTGCGTGATTCGTGTTATGTATGGCGGTAAAATTCAAAACAGTACATATTCTTGTGCGCGCGCATCCATCAAAGATGGCTGCAATGCATGGCCATCTAGATATAATGAGGTTGCTAACCTATTCATAAATTTTATGTTAATTATTAGGTTTACATTAATTATTGTAGTGTTTGCTTAAAAATGCTAAAACAAGCAGTTTCATGAAATTCTTTAATTATTTATCACATTTTGAATTTAATTTTATATTTACGCAAATAACTACTTAGCTGTTTTGAAAACATTAATACTTCTTGCTAATATTTAAAAAGATATGTAATGAAAAGGCACTAGTGCGATAATGTAATGTAAAAGGCACGGCATGGGTAATATTCTGCATTATCAGTGTAAATACGCTGTAATAAGACCTACTTTACGAGCAGGTGTGTTGAAAAATATTTTTTTTACTTATAATGTAATATATTTCCAAGAAAAACTAATACAATCATTCAACATCTTCCTCGAGAGTATCAGAAGTCTTGGTAGGCCATTTTGTGACAATTTCTTTATAGAAATTCTGATAATTAGGTGGTAATATGCTTCATGACTTTTCTTATATCCTCATTTTTTTATATTCATGGGTACTTTACCTCTATAGGCTAGATCTGTTGGTACTGAAGTATTTTCCCGTCCAAATGATAGTTTCAAATCGTACTTTACTAATCCATTCACTGGTTTGCACAGTACCAGGGATAGAACTATCTTAAACACTTATATGCAATAATACTAAGTTTTTTAATGTTGACATGCTCACTATAAGATGTTGTTAGGTTAGCTAATTACGTAATAACTTAAGACAGAAGCATCCTTCAGAAGGGACTGAATAAATTGACCGACTTGGTATTTCATGGATCTCACAACTTTTTACGGTAGAAGAACTGAGTTGCGAGACTTGGTTGATTTTACAAGTTATATTTTTGATATGGGTTTTATATATTTTTGGTTTATTCAGAGTTTATGCTATGTGGTCGTTTTACTAGAAAGTCATTACGAGCTTTTTGCAGATGTGGTCGTTTTGCGATCAAGTCCTTATGTGGTTCTGGTCGTTTTGAGAATCCAGTCGTTTTGATACCGACACAAAAAACGACCAAGTGGTTCCGTTTTGCGTGGTTCCATCCCTCGGTGCGCGAGTCCGACCCGCACTTGGCCGGTTTTTTAAATTATTTTCGTGATGGCAAACGAAGATGAGACCTAAAATTTAATAAAATTATTTAAAGATTTTTAATTTGGCACTTTCTAATTAACGAAAAATAGACATGAACATGTCACATACAGTCCATATATACCTATATAAAAATATAGGCCAAGTGCGAGTCGGACTCGCGCATGAAGGGTTCTACCATTATCTATTTTTTTAGTTTTTTATTTCTAATTCTATTTTTTATTTTGGCATTATATTGCGTTATTTCTTTTTTGGTTCAGTATTAAGCATCAATATTTAACAAAATCATGTTTGTTGTATGGGAGCCCCCCTTAAATATTTATTTTATTTTAATTTCATTATTTATTGTTGAAGCGAATATAGAACGAAATAATCTGTGAATATTTCAAGCGTCTTAAGTGTTGCCGTCATTAAAGACGAGCACAGAACGAAAAAAAAATACGTTTGTTGTATGGGAGCCCCCCTTAAATATTTATTTTAATCTGTTTTTAGTATATGTTATTATAGGGGCAAAATTTCAACTGCCTAGCTATCACGATTCATGATATGCAGCCTGGTGACAGACAGACACATAGACAGAAGACAGATAGACGGCCGGACGGACGGACGGACGGATGGACGGACGGACGGACGGACGGACGGACAGACAGACAGACAGACAGACAGTGAAGTCTTAGTAATAGGGTCCCGTTTTTCACCCTTCGGGTACGGAACCCTAAAAATTGAATCTCCAAAATAGGGAAGAAGCTGAAATTCTTCATATCTTTGCTTCAGACTGGAACATTGCAAGACCCAAGAGGAAGAGCTCACGAAGGCTATCAAGACGCTCTACGAGGGGGAAACTGAAGCTCTGCAGAGCGAGATCAACAACTACGGCGCCACGGCCAAGACCAAGAAGAAGGAGCTAGATGACTCGCTCAAGAAGATCACCAAGTTCAACAAGGAAGAAGAGAACATGGCCAATGAGATGTCCTCCAACGAAGCCAAGTTCAACAAGCTGCAGTTGCTTGAGAGCCAGAACCAGGAGCGCGTGGACAAGAGGAACCAAATGATCGTCGAGACTGCTAAACTCGCTGGTAAGTTCTTAAATAATAGCTTAGGGAAGAATATTTTTAAAAGTTTAAGACTGACAAGTTTTATTGTAGCAACAATTTCTTATACATAATATGTTGCCTGTTGAATCTTGTGGTAAAGCTGAAAAGTGTTTCAGGCCTTCTGAAAAAAGTTGTTCATTAATAGAAGCAATGTGAAACTGCTGATTTTAATAGCCTTGAAGATTAGACAGGCTTTAGGATAACCAATTTTTTTGTGAATCAACACATGGATTCTGTGTTTCTTATTGTAGTACTGTGAATATCTGTCCGAAATTAGTGATTTAAATTTCAAAGACAGATTGACCTGCAAATATTTGTATGAATGCCAGGTCAATAGCGTGAGATTGAGATGGGCCGGGTAGCTGTCGCAGTCGTACAGGTTGGAATGTGGCGTTGTGTTCGCCAATGCTTTATAACCTTTGCGTCAACGTCCTAATTGTCGCGCTAATCATATTGGACTGTCATATCGACTGAATAAATGTTAACAATATAAGCTACGCCGATGATATTGTGTTGCTGAGTGCGTCGATTTGTGGCCTCAGACAGCTTGTAGCGTTCTGTGAAGCATATGCAAAACGCCACGGACTGCCGTATAATGTCTAAAAATGCGAAGTCGTGGCCTTTGGGGTCAGGAGAAAAGATGTGACCGATTAAACGTAATGGTACGCCGATGCAGAGGGTGTTAGAATTGAAATATCTTGGTCATCTCCTAACATCTGACCTCAATGACGATGAGGACATCGAAAGGGAGCGGAGAGCGTTGTCGGTGACAGCGCACATGATAGCTCGCGAGTTTGCGCACTGTTTCAGGTTAGTGAAGATCACGCTCTTCAGAGCGTTCTGTATAGGTGCCTTCCATAGGTGCAGCCTGTGGGCTGAATATACTCAAAAGTCGTACAGCGCTTTCCAAGTCCAGTACAACAATGCTTCTAGGGCTTAGATCTGGGGCTAGGGGCTGTCATGCTTCTGCACACTAATAATAATAATAATAGCATGATGATATGTTTTGTGAATATCCTCATAATAATTAAGGAGTTAGGTTGGGCCTATGCTTGCCAGGACATTTTTTCGAAATTTCGTCACAAGACAAACATTATTATATTTTGTTGAAGGACCTATTACATTTTGTTAGGGATCGAGATTTCCCAGTTATCTCAGGGCCGAACTCAGGTGATGCTTTGTTGTAAATTACAGTATAAAATAACTTATAAACTACTTGTCTATAATAGGTAAAGAAAGGTACTGGGTTAAGTAATTGCTGCATACCATTATAATAAAATTGCTCTTTGCAATTTTACATGGCTATCAACGAGAATGTTGTTGCTGTCTCATCAGGCTGGTGGTGGCTAGGTGAGTGAAGCTCTTATGCACAAATAGTTTGTATTCAGTGGTGGCGCAGTGGGGACAACATTAATTTCTCACAAGAAGCTCTCATTCTGTCATGTCTATAGACATGTCAAGGCATATCTGCGACTTTAAATGTCCCACTGCTGAGCAAACAAGACAATAAAGATAAATAAAGTTTATCAATAAACAATCGCAATTACCTGCAACAGTAAAATGTATAACTGTATATTAGCATCGCGAGTCATTAAACAATACTGAAAGGCACGAGGCAAAGACATAAGTCTAATTTAATGACCTTTAATATGTTTTCTTTGGATGTTATTTCCCTTGTCACCTGAGTGACCTGACGACCTCTGTGACGCAGCGGTAGCGCATCTGCCTACCATGCGAGAGGTCCCGGGTTCGAATCCCGGCTGGGGCAAAAAAAAACCCAGGTCTTGGATGTTTACATGTTTGTGGTGTCGCTGTTTCTGGTTCCCACGACACGGGGTATCCTAGTGTGGGGCCAGAAGCAATGTATGTGCCTGTATGTAAATGTTTATGTTTATGAGTTTGTTACGCCTGCGGAAATTCTGATTCGTTCCAAGATCTGGGCCCTGTTTCATAGAACTACAATTAGTGGTTTACTAACAATGTACATGGAATTGTCATAATAAACAATAAATTGTAGTTTTATGAAACGCGGCCTTGGTGTCGACTACAGCAGAGTCGATCTGTAACGCGCTGTATCGCATCAAATTTGCTCCGCGGCGGCTTCGACACTTTGTGTCGCTACTTCACAGTCCATGTCTTTAGCGATAAAGTTTGTATAGGTTACTGTCCGTGAACAAGTTAACCTTCTCAGACTATTTCGATGGGCTAGCGGTAATAGGTCCGATTATTACGACTCTGCTTTGTTCTACGCCTACAGTCTTAATTATCTATCTACCTTATGACTCCTTCTAGCCTACCGAACTTTAGCTTTATTGTCTCTTTTAGAAGTACGATATTGCTAGGGCAGCGAACCTAACGTGGCGGGGCGTTTTGACTGCGCTTGGGACAGATACGTCCCTGTTTCGCATGGAGTTGCCGTAGGAACACTAGACAAAAACCGAGTCTACGTCTAACATATTACTTTCTAGCCTACGGAACTTTAGTTTTACCGTCTCTTTTAGAAGTACAATAGCGGTGGCCGACCTAGCGTGGCAGGCGTTCTGTCTGCGCTTGGCACATAGGTATCACTTGTTTCGTATAGAGTTTTGTATAGAGTTCTCGTATGATAATCCAGGCAAAAGCTGACTATACGCCTACCATATTACTAGGGCAGAACACATCATTGTGTTGTGTGGATGGTGAAGGCTGCTTTTACTTCTGGCGCTTCTCTAGCTCTACTTCTGACGAATGTGGTGAGGTGAGTGCGGCACTGGATAATTAAATCATGGACATCTTAGACATATTTAATTTTCATAATTATACTACGTTTTTGATGTAGAAACATGGCTTAAGAAGTCCTTAATTTTAGTGGACAATTTTCTTTTGGAAGAGCAGCCTCAAATAATTATGTTCAACTTGGCAGAGATCGAGATGGCGACCATAGAGACGAAGGAGGCGGCCGTGGAAGGCGTGAAGACGCTCATGGACAAGATTAAAGCGCTGCAGGTGGAGCTGAGGGAGCAGCGCTCGGCTGCTGACGCGGAGGAGCGGCAGCTGCAGGTCGCCGTCGACGAGTGCCGGGAGGCTTTGGTAAGATTACCTACTTACATACAGATCTTCGGCGAAAGAATTTAGGTAGATACTTCATCATCATCATGCATAAATGTGATGAGACTATACATACTTAGAGACGTTCGGCAAAACAAGTTAGGCTGATACTTCATCATCGTAATGGATAATTTTGGTAATACTATACATACTTACAGACGTTCGGCAAAAGATACACATACAGATATTTATTCATAATTTACATTACGTATTCTGCCAAGTTTTCCTTAACATAATAATATAGTGACCTGAAAAATTAGCACGCAGGGAAGAGTCATTATATTGAGGGTCACGAAGTGATCTCGAGCAGACTCATCACTAGCGACTCGTGCAATCGTCCGCACCGCTCTCTTCTGCATCCTGAAAACGCGCTCCCAGTCTACGGCCTACGCCGTAATGGAGCATTCAGTGCACGGTGGCGAAGTAGCAAACTCTGACAGCCTCCGTGGGCAAAGTGGAGCTTAGTCGGGTCAAGGTAAAGCAAGCTCCTCCAAGCCTGCAGCACAACATGTCTCTGTGAAGTTCCAAAGTGAGACATTGATCCAAACGGAAACTGAGAAACGACAAAACCGACACCTGCTCGATGACCACACCATCGACAATTACACTTAATGGACGACGCTGGCGCCCCTACAAGTCCAACTGCATAAATTGGGTCTTCGTTAAGTTCAGGATTAAACCGTTGTGCCGGACCCAAGTGACGCGCTGGCGCGCAACGGACTTAAGCTTTCTTTCAAGTTCGTCGAGAGATGCAGCTACCACCATTAAGGTCACATCATCAGCGTACATATAGACGTCTGCCTCTGATACAGCAGACGGTAAGTCATAAAGCAGCAGAGAAAGAGCTAGGTTAGAGAGAGATGACCATTGTGGAACGCCTTTCTCGCTGGACATACCATCTGATCGCACATGACCACCTTTTGCTGTAGTATATTGACGTCTTGCGCTCAATAAATTCGGTCAACACTGACAGAGAAGGTCCGTTGACGCCGTAATGGCAGAGCTTGACAGCCAAAGCACTATAGTCGGCGACGTCAAACGCCTTTGAAAGGTCGCAACCTGCGCGGTAACCACACTGCCTGTCAGACAAAGCCAAGAAAGACCGTAAGACGCGCCGATATACCATTTTCAAAAACTTTTGCTGCACCTGGGATTATTGAAATCGGCCGGTAGCTATTTGGATCTCCCTTTACCTTTTTAAGATTGTGGATATGCACAATTTTTAATGCATACATTGAACAACCTCGTGAGTGGTATCGAGATCGGCACAGCTAAGTCGTACAGCGTTTCAATTGATATGCCGAATATATCGCGCGTTGGCTTTTTTTGCGACCCTTTTAGTGATTTTTGTGTGTACCTCTTAAGGAGTAAAAGGTGTCAAACGCAGGGAGCGGTGTGCTGGGGCGCGCACCACCGCCAGCGCAGTTGTTACTCGAGCGATTAACAACTGCGCCATCATAATCTCCATCGTAAATTCGTAAACATGCTTTTTTTTCTCCATTTGCATCCGCCATCACTCGCCAGACTAATCAGATTTGTTCATAAAAGATTGTGGAGCGCTTGGGAGGTGGGCGACTCCCACTTGTGTCTTCTTTTGAAGCTGGATGTGTCCAGTAAGTTAGAAGCCAGAATTTTAGGGTGAATGATTAGCCTGTATTTGTCCTTGTACGACGCTATTTCGTTGTAAGTACCGTTGGTACTTCGTCTCCATTAGACCATCATACAGGTCATGTATATATGGAGACGATATTCGAAATTTTGCATCTGACAATGGCTGGACAAGGGCGCTCCAGGTTGAGCTGAGGAGCAGCGCTCGATGCCTGATGAAAGAAGGGATTTGTTTTTTTACGCTATTTGTGATTCTAAGAAGAGGCAATTGCGAATGTAGGGACTTTGGTTAATTTGTTTTTGGATCTAAAGGCTACCATAGAGTCCACTGTTCATCATTCTATTTCACCTGACTAGACCCTGAATTTTTATGTCCTCATTAATGATTTCGTAGCTTCAAAACGATAATTAGTTCAGTGACAACTGATTACTTCAGTGGCAAGTCGAATCTGTCGGCTTAGGTCTATGATAATTCAGGACAGACGTAATGAAAGGCAGTTCTCTGATTGCTACAATGTGCAAGTCGACCAAATCCTGACAGTTTCCCATCATGGTAGTTAGCCCGAGTAGGTTTGTCATTCTCTCTGCTTAGGCCCATAATTGGTGCAATCCGCAGATTGGTGACTCGTAAATAAAATAATCGTGTGTTGTGTATTATCTTAGAAATCATTAAAGTGTATTATTTTTAATTTATTTTATTTTATTTGGTGTACAAAACAGATCACAACCATTACACGATATAAAAGTAATAATATGACATGAGTACTAAGTTGTGGTCTAAAGCATGCACACACAACATTGCCACATGTGAATTTGAGTATCTGAATAAAGTAAATTTAGGGATAAGCATTTTTTATAAAACCATACAACTCGATGAAGTCAGGATTTTGGCTGAGCATCTCTTAAATAGATAGGTCTAGCTGTTTACGCCGGATTTCCAACGGCACTCTGCATAGTTAGAGAGTGAGCGTCCGAATTTACATCGGTACGATAGTACCTTCAAGCATCTCCTCTGCAAACTCTCAATACTGTTAATGTGAACCGCGTAGTGAGGAGACCAAACCTGACAACCGTACTCCAGCACGCTTCTTACCAAGCTGTAGTAGAGAAGGAGAAGACTGCGAGGCTTCTTAAATCCCTTGGATGTTCTGACCACAAAACCTAGGAGCCTATTAGCCTTGCTGGTTATGTGCTGGTAATGAGCTCTAAACGATAGTATTACTTTAGTTACTTGATTTTCTAATATTATAGGCTTCGAGCATATTGGTTATTTGATTATTTCTCTTTTCAGTCAAGACACAAGCAAATGATCATCAGCAAAGAGTCTGATATAGTGAAAGTGAAGAAGGAAATATCAAAAAAGAATAAGGAAATTGATGACGCCAACGAATCCAAGATCAAACTGGAAGCTCTGGAGACGAAGCTTAATGCTGCTGAAGAGTAAGTTTGAGTTACAGCTTGGCAAAAAAGTGTAGAAATCGGACATAGAACCTCGGTAAATAGTTCACCTAACATTCAGTTCATTAATTACCCTAATTAAAAGGAAATAAACTGTATTAATGCGTTGTGCATTAGTAAAGTGTTAAATGACTTAAGCTTCTTGTTTACAACAACTCATGTAAGGATAAATAAATAACAGACATTATAGAAATATGTACCTATTAGCAAATTCTTAATCTGTAGTATCTGAAGTTTTTTTGCATTTTATTAGTAACACAGACAATTTGATTCAGATATCTTTAAAGAAAGAGAATCACTATAGAATGTTTGACCACTGCCAGTTTGTCTCTTCCTTGTTGACTTTTCTAGAAGTAAAACACTGGTATGGAAAAAAATTAACTTACGTTAATTACGCAGGGAATATCAAACTGTCGCCGCAGAGTTGAACCCCGAGGAAGCCCAGAAAGAGATCAACGATGATGAGAAGGAGTTGGAGAAACATGACGAAGACCTCAAGGCCCTTGATTCCAAGGTACCAAATTTTCTCATCCCTATCACTTATAGCTCATCTACGTAATGTGGTGGTTCTATGATACTTCGTTCTAATAGAAAATCTATTGTATCAGCCTCGTCCCTACTCCTTGCAACGCGCAAATTCCTACTTCATTCCTACTTCTACTTGCTAAAATTAAGGGCATCACACGGCGTCTTTTTGCGGTGTTTCGTAAATGTAGCGAGGGCAACGTTACACCACGTTTGAGACTATTCTATGCAAACGCGCGCTTATATCGCTTCTGTAACGCTTTTCGGTCGGTCCTTAAAGTTGCCGTCTACGAGGGCTCTTATAGCATGACGCACAAAAACTCCGAGAGAACTCTAACTAACTAAAGTCAATTTTTACAGATCACGAAGCTGCAGAAGCAAAGCACCAAAATAAAGGAGCGGGACATGATCCAGGAGCAATTTAACAACAAGGAGAAACAGCTCACTGTCCTGCAGAACAAACACAGGTCGGCGCTGGTTGAGTTGCTCGGTCAAATGCCAGAGAAAAGCTATGCCATATCTGTCAAGAAGGTCGAGGTGGAGACGCACTCACAGGTTGAGTCTATAAAGAAGACACGGAAGGAGAAACAACTTGAGGTACGAAAGGATAGACTTATTTATTTACGATGACGAATGCGAGAAAAACAGAATTGAATTTGTATTAAACACCTGCTCTAGCTAGCAGTTTGAGTTTGTCCAATGATTAAAACAGCTCCTAAGTGACTGTTATTTTACCTTATAATTTATTAATGTATGTACTGTATTGAACTCAGTACTGATATCGTAATCTAGCGCCATCTTACTTGACGTAACAGATTGTGTCGAGCTGGCTAGCTGGAATTCAAAAATTCAAGAGAGATATCGCAGTGGTTTGACTCGTTGCTTCACATGAAATCCTGCATTTAAATCTCTGTATTATTTGTGTTTTCTAAGCTACGTATTTGTGAACCTGTAACACTCCCTAACGAAGGTAAATATCGCGAGGAATCCTATGTGTCTGACGTGTTTACATATTCTGCATTTGACAATCCGCCGTAGGCACGTGTCGTGACTAGCTCTCTGATAAAAAACCAGCACGGGTAGCACGGCGGCGCGAGACACCCCTTTAAACGTCAAAAGTAGCGACTTTCCCGGTATATTCCTTGTCAAATTCTGACATTTTAGCGCCACAAACCGCGTGACTCGCGCCTTTATGCTACCTAGGCTGTATACAAAATTATAACCCAACGTGCGAAAACCGTATCTTCAGTATTAATAAATAAACCACTTCCAATAACCGTAAGTATAAAATTCTGAATTTTAATTTATTACCTTTTTTATTAATCGTTTACGTCAAGCGTGAAATGAAATTGATGATTTTTAACGTTTTTTTTTTTTATTGATACTTAAGAAATGTGTTTCATATTTCAATAGGGTGTCGTGTAGGCTGCTTATGGTATAAAATGAAAATGTCGAAAGCGCACTTTGTGCAAAAAGAGCTCGAACATTAAAGAATACTTAGATGACAAAGATGTCCATACACGAGGTTTTAAAATAAGAATTTAAACTATGTTAATTAAGGACCAACATTGAAAACACTTGAGTTTAATTATTTTTTGTTTCACCAAAACGAACTAGATTTTTAAACGGACTCCAGTTTAACTTATAACGTTCAGTCGCAGTTTCTGGGCCACTTTGTTCTCATAAGTTAATTAAATTTCCCGCGCAGGCGACCCGCGCCGAGGCGAACCGCAAGAACTTCTACGAGCAGTTGACGGAGAAGCGCGCGGAGTTGACAACGGCTGAAGCCCGCATGTACAAGGCGTGCGGCACTCAGAGCTACGAGGCCACTCTCGCCAAGCTCAACGCTACCGTTGAGAAGCTGCAGGTATGTGAGACTGATAGATCCACGACGTGTAGCGCGTGTGAATTAAACCCACACGGTTCCTTTATTGGAACACGGTCAAGCGCGGTGGTAAGATGCAGTTAACATTATTAGCTATGCCTGCGTACATAACTGTGACCAAGCACTTTTTAACGCTCGGACGATTTGCGACCGTGGCAAGAGGCAAACCAAGGAGTTAATCTGTTAAGCAGGTACCATTTTTATTTCGGCGTATTTTATGTTGTTTACGATGCACGTTTTATTAATTTACCAAAGAAATACCGCTTACAGATGCATAAAATCAAAGTTACGAGTTATAAGAAGCATTAACTGTTTTATTGCGTTCATTTTTACAGAATAATAGGGCGCATTTCTTATATTTTTTTGCACTTTTCTTCTGATGTTTTCTCTATAATCTCTCATGTCATATTGATAAGACAGAAGAACCGTGTTGCATTTAACACGGTAAGTGGCACGCGGGGAAACTAGGAAAACGTCAACTGTGTCGTGTCCATTGGGTAAAACGTTCTTGGCTTAACCCGATCGAGTGCTAAGTTACGTGATACAAGGGCTGAACAAGTGAAGTGATTGTGTTGTGTGAAAGTTCCCCATTCAGTGGCGTAACTATACCATCTGAGCCCCTTTGCAAATTCATTGGATGTGGCCCTCCCAGGAAAAATAAAAAAAATATATGGTCTTTAGTTGTAGTACATATGCCCCAACTTTAATTGATTTAAAGTACTCATATATAAACATTATAATTGTAGCAAATTTTTGTTAAAAATGTTTATTACTTCTGTGCTCGCGGCTTCATGGTTCGGGGGCCCTCTCAGGTCGGGGGCCCGTGGCATATTGCCAGCCCTGCCACCCTATAGTTACGCCACTCTCCCCATGGCAACTCCTAATCTAGTTCCAATATTTCAGGAGGAGCACAGTCTTCTGCAGTCGACGGTATACGTCGCTAACAAGTACAAGGAGCAGCTAAAGGAGAACAATAATTGCCCGCTGTGCAGTCGTGGGTTTGAGGCGCAAAATGAGGTTTGTCCTTTACTAAACAAAAGGTTACCAGCTTCACTTTGAACATTATTTATTTAGAGATCTATGGTAAACCAACAGCTATTTAACAGCAAACATAGGATTTGACATAAAGCCAATGGGGAACTTGCACAGAAAAATGTTTTAATGTAATCAGAGAGACCATGTTAAAAGATAAATAAACATGTTATTTTTTTTTCTCTACTACTAATACTTTGGTAAGACGTTTTTAGAAAACGTTTAGAATTCAATTAAAAAACGAAATCTATTTCCTTAGTCGCCTTCTACGACATCCACGGAAGGAGATGGAGTGACGCTATTCTTAATCCGCCGCCACACGAAGGTCCCTATGATCATGCAACCTCTAATACCATCCACAATCTCCAGGTGACAGACCTGATCCAAGAGCTGGAGACCAAGGTGATGAACATCCCGGCCAAGCTCGAGAAGACTTCTGAGGAGCTGCAGAGGACCTCGGCTAAGAAGGACGACCTGCTCGGCCTGAAGACATTGAACGAAAAGATCACACAGCTCAAAGAGAAAGACATTCCGCAGCTCGAGACCAGGATGAGTGACGCCGACAAGGTTCGTAGCGTTTTACACGCCTTTTGCAATGTCAAATGTGAAAGGAATGTTGCGTTGGTTTGGACATGTGGAGAGGATGAAGGAGGAAAGATTGACGAAACAAATATATCGAGAGAATGTGGGTGGAAGGGCCGGTAAGGGACGTCCCAGGCTGACATACTTCGACCAAATAGGTATTAGCAAAGGGCAAGATAAAAAGTACCCGCTACCGGCGTGCGTGCATGCGACGGCTAATGAATGTTAAGGAAGCGAAAGTGATCTGTCAGGATCGTGGCAAGTGGCAGTACCTGGTCTCTGCCTACCCCTCTAGGATACAGGCGTGAGTTTATGTATGTAAATATGAAAGGCATCATCCCCTGGGACATAAAGGGAGGGATGGGCAGCCATATTTTCTTTTTGGGTGATTTTGGGTTCCAGAACAGAGTCCTAATTACGTGCAAATCGTAAAACCTGTCGAAATCCTGAGTTTTACGATAGCAATTAGTATGGAACGTGACTCTAGACTATTAAATTCGTTCAGGATTTCAAGATCAGGACCCAATTGTATATAGCACGGTTAATTTAACAAAGGGACTGAGTGACCATTTGCCCCTCACTCACACAATAAAGCTGGCAATATAGTATGAGCAAAAGGCAAGTAGTTGTCCAGACCATTTCTCTATTTAACGGTGTTATAGGTGTATTTCATTATTGGTCCTTGTCGTGGCCGTAGCCCTGCATCCGCTACAGCTACTTTGTGACATCAGAGCACTGCTGGCTTTCTGGAAAGAGACAGGCTGGCTGGAGTAAACTCACCACTTTGCCTACGTACAATGGCCCAACCACGAGGCTAAGTGCGGAAATCTCAGGTCTAACTATGTGTATTTTATTTCCTTGTTACCGCCCTGCATCCGCTCCAACTAGTTTGTTTCCCCAACATCATACTCGGCCATTTCCGCAGAAAATCGCCGAGCTGACCCAAGCCCTTGAAGAGAGCAACGCGGCGATAGTGGAGCCGGAGAAGCGACTCCAGACCGCCAAACAGATCCACGGCGAGTGCAAACTGCTAGACGTCTACACTCACGAGATGGCAACCATCTCTAAGAATGTGAGTGTGTGATTCTATGTTTGTAATGCCAAGCGCAGGGTATCCTAGTTAGGGACAACTATTTCTATTATTTAAGTCTCCACTGGGTTGGGTGAAGTCAATTATAACTTTTTTTTAAGCCACTGGTTATTTTGACACTTAACAAACATTAAAATTGATAATGATGGGAAAAAGAAAATTTGTTGCCCAATTACTTAAACTACTAACTACTTAAACTACAAAATTACCAAAAAAATCCCAAACTTAAACATAAACAATGATAACATAGCAAGACTTCAGTCCCAGAGGAATTATATTGGCTTTATCACGCATACCCACCGCGGAATGAAATTTAAGAACTTTAATAGAATACAAATGTAACAAACCTACCCCTATAATCCCGTTTCCATCCTACCGGTTGGTAGGATAACGAGCCTCCACTCTAACATATTAATTACCTCGTGCTGTGGGTCTTGTCAACAAACAAAATAAAATAATTGATGACAAATATAACAAACCCACCCCTAAAATCTCATTTCCTATCTACCAATTTAACATAACAAAACAAACCTCGTCTCTTTTCACATCACGTTAACACACGCTTAATTCTTCAGCTTGACAAAGTCAAGGAGCAATGCTCCGGCTTCGAGTCCGACATGACCCTTGACGAGGCAACTGCGCAGCAAGCCGAGCTGCGCTCTAGGGTGTCCACACTGCGCGCTAAGGTCAAGGCGGCGCAGACCAAGCTCAACATACATAACAAGAAACTGCAGAAGATGGGCGACGCCAAGAACAAGTTGAAGGAGCAAATGCTCAATATGCAGAAGAAGGTAGGTGTCTTTGTGTTCTCCGCGTACTGGAATAGGATTGAAAAAAATAGACTAACAAGACACATCACCGAAACAAAATAAACAGATAAGTAACAAGATAATATGCACAACAACAGGAAGGAAACTAAATATGGGATGGTACTTTTAAATCTAAGTTCGTAAGTATTGAACGGTCCCAACGATGTATCCTAAAAGTAATGCTGCGTAAGAAAAGGCTATATAGTACAACAAAACTACAAATCAGACAATTCAATATTTTGCAGTGTGCATTAAAGATTCATAAAAATAAGGAAGTGGACCAAAACATTATCAAAAAAACGTAATTCTTATACCATTGTGAAAACAAAACGAGTTCAGTCTTTGCGTCAAATCAAATTTTCGCACAATCTAATAAAGTTAACAGACAAATCAACATATATCCAATGATATATCACGAATGTAAAAAAAGCGAAAGCTCTCAACTTGGCTGAAAACTCTGACAGAAGAATTATTTAACTAAAGTAAAATGTTTGCATGTTAATTACTAGTTTTACATAATAATTCCTTATTAGTGTCCAAACCTAAAACTAAATCCGAGATGTATTAAATTAAGTACTACTTACACCTTTAATGTAACACAGGTATGAATTTATGTTCGTTAAAAAAGCGGGCCTCTCCTAAGTCACTTTTTTTAACTTAACATGAGAGTCCCAACCCCGGTCAAATGCATCCTGTCCATGAAATAAACAAATTTTGTATTTGTATAGTTATAGGAATGAGTCGCAGAAAATAGGCGACGCCAAGATCAAACGCCAACGACAGATCTATAAAACGACATTGTTTCTTCCGCAAGGAAGCGTTAAATAGTTTTCTGAGTTTGTTTCCCGTGTATCGACTCTGTCGGGAGTTATTATAAAAAACACGATCTGTTCCACACACAATATAAAAATAAACACTGAAAATACTAAAACTTTCCAAAATAGATCGTAAGACTTTATAGTACCGGCATAAAAGCGTCTAAGACTCGAGTACTAACGAGTCCTATTCAAACAACTCTCTTGTCTCAGGTGCAAGAGCTGTGCAACCTGCAAGATGCCCTCAAGCAGTTCGAAGAGAACCTGGTGACGTACGAGGCCGAGCTGGTGGAGTTGAAGGCGGGACTGGAACCATTAGACGTGCAGCTCAAAGAGAAGCAGCAGATCAAGGCGGACGCCGTCACCAAGAACAGGTGAGTCTTAAACGAACTAGAGTGCATTCACACAAATGTTTATTTGACCGCTCCACCCTAAACAACTGCCATAACCAGCCTATAACTTGTGCTCTGGTTTTTGTCAAAAAAAAATGGTCTAGCCGTTAAGGCGCTTAGCTACCAAAATAGAGGTCGTGGGTTCGATTCCCACTGAGGTAAGTCGTACATTTGTACAAATGGCCTCAGTCTGGGTGTACTTTAATGTTTGTAACGTCCTTGTCTGGTTACCATAGCACAGGGTATCCTAGTTTGGGACGAGGTCAAGTGATTGTATTGTGTGGAAGTAGTTATCTTCTTATATATAAAAATGAATTGCTGTTCGTTAGTCTCGCTAAAACTCGAGAACGGCTGGACCGATTGGGCTAACGCTTGGAATCGCCAATCCGCGGTGAGCACGCATGGTGATTAAGCCCCCACTCTCTCCCTGAGAAATGGCCTGTGCCCTACAGTGGGACGTATTTAGGCTGCTTATGTATGTAAATATTATGTATATCCCTCTGCAAGCAAAAAAGTCAGAATGATAAGTGTTTGTAGGATGTAGAGCCCCAGCTTAATTAATCTCATTGAATCAAGAAATACCAATCTCTGATTACTATTTCTTGACTTAAATTGTGTTTCGAAGAATATTTTTTGTACAACCATTGATTGAAAGCATAGTTATATGGAATGGAATATTCGCATTGTAATAGTCGCGGCGACGCAGAGATTTACGCCAGTTTACTTCGATTGAACCTCTGCGGCTTTGTTTATTAAAGTGTCCCTCCCCCAGAGCCGCGCTAGACGTGACGCGCGCTCACATCACCAAGATCGAGTCCTCCTTCGACAAAGTGAAGACCATCATCAAGGAGATACGGCAGCACGAGGAGCGCAACGTCCCGCGAGAGATGGAGAAGATACAAGAGGCCAACCAGAAGATCATGGACAAGAAAATACAGAACATGAAGGATAGGGACGAAGTCACCAAGCGGATCGAGGCACTGAAGGACGAGTTGGCTAAGCAGGAGGTGAGATATTCGTCATCAGCTATTCATTATCGGTCTACCGCTCCGCGCGACCGCCTCATTAAACGCGACGTCTTAAAAAATCAAGCGTCAAATGGTCAAATTGGTGTGATTACAGTTTCGTCTGTATTTTTAACAATAAATAATAAAAATTGGCCAAGTCTTAGTCAGACTAGCCAGACCGCTAGGCTCCCGAATTGAATAACACCTTTTTTGTTGTAATATGTTTGTGGTAAAGCGCGGTCGCCGAGCAGGAAGAATTTCGTACATTAACCTGTCACTAGCTATCTCTGTCGCTCCCGCGTAAATATATTGCGTCACGCTCGCACAGATGCATTGGCCGCCGTCTTAAGGGATTGCAAACCTTTTAACTGCGACCGGTAAGGTCTGTTCTTGTATGCTTGTGTTCGGTTGACCTTGAGTCAATCCCATTATTTGAAATAGGGAACTCCATGTTGGGATGCGCTAGTGATCGCTCAGTTTTCGGACACAGTGAAATCGTTTCTGAAGTTGTTTGTGTTTTGTTATCTTGTTTTAATCGTTGTTTTGTTATAATAGTTTGTTAGAATATAATATGAGAAAATCCGCAGCGCCTCTATCATATGTACGAGAAACTAAATTAACATACAATTAAAATTGTACATTGATTGTACAGACCTGTCCGAACTAGTATCAATATCAACTTGCACTTCACAAAAAATGTTGGTGACAACTGCCCGTAGGCAAAAAGGTCAATGTACGAAATTCTTTCTGCTCGGCGACCGCGCTTTAGCGCTCGTTATTAATGTGATAGTCGATGATAAAAATCGTTCAAAACGCAATGTTTATCAAGTTGTTTGTTCGTCATACATACATACATACACAAACTCACGCCTGTACCCCAGAGGCGTAGGCAGAGACCAGAGACTGCCACTTGCCACAATCCTTGCAGATCGCTTTCGCTTCCTCAACATTCATTAGTCGTTGCATGCACGCACGCCGGTTTCGGGTACTTTTGTTCGCTTGTCCTAGGCCATTAATTAATTGCATTAAGTAATTCAAGAAATACCAACCCCTATTTTCAATTCCTTGACTTTGATAGAAGTAAAAAAAAAACGTTTACACGCAGACTTAAGCCGAATGAAACGAAATATAGAGGGTTCCCCTTCGTTAATGATCTGTTTCACCTCCTTGTCAACCCTATACAGATCTACAAGCGTGACCTCGACGACAACCTCAAACTGCGCAAGGCAAAGACGGAGGCGGAGAGCCTGGTGAAGGAAATGGCTGAGGTCGAGGAGAAGATGAGCGGCGTCGACACCGAAATGATAAGCGAAAAGGAACCTCTCATGGAGAAGGAGCACCAGCTGTTTAAGGAGAAGATGACCACTGAAGGGCGGCTCAGTGAACTTAAGGTAATAATAATACTTTACTCACATAAGCTGAAGGAACGAAGGCAAAGTAGTTGCGGTGATTACTCAAACGCTTTGGTGCCTGGTACATAGTTCGAGCTGGACTTAATTCTGGCTGTGGCCTCCTGAATGATCTCACATCTGATGACGGTCAGTTTAATGTGGAGAACATTAAACTGACCGGCATCACTGCTAAAACAGCGAATTATCACATAGGAAAATGATTCCTCTTCAGGCTTTTCAAGAAGGACAGCCACGCTCAGTGATGTCGATGATTATTCTGTATTCTAGTAAGTTGGTAACAAACCAAAACCGTTTTGCTTTGCAAAGGTCATGCAACATTTTTATTTTGATAATGTACCAAATTCATGCTGACACTTCTTACACAGGAACGACTGAAGTACAGCAAGATAGAACTAAATAGGTCTCAAAACAAAAATATCGAGCAAAAATATAGGGAGAAATTCTACGAACTCTTCATCACGAAGGCGATGGATAAGGATCTGAAGGACTACGCGGTCGCCCTGGAGAAATGCGTGATGGAGTTCCACAGAGAGAAAATGGAGAATATCAATCTTATCATAAGGTAGGAAGACTTTATTTTACATGTATTTTTATTTGATTAACTAGCTGACTCGACTTTGACCTGCTCTGTGAAATCCCATAGAAAAAAAGCACTCAGTTTTCACGAATTTTCCAATTTTGCTTTATGTAAAAATTATAGGTACGTCTCACGAAAAAAACCCTTTCCAATCAGTCATTCTCAAGTGATGAACAGAATTTAATTTTTATTTATTAAATACGCCTTACATTACTGAAATAATAAAACAATATGAAATGTGAAGGTGATAAACATGATTGTGATTATTGTTTTAGGGAAATGTGGAGAAAGATTTATAGAGGCAATGATATCGATTACATTGAGATCAAAACTGAAAGCACTATGACTGCAGACTCGGATCGGCGGAAATACGATTACAGGTACGTCTAAACACCAAATATGATCCCTTCAACTAAAACATCATAAAACAGTATTCGAACAACTTAAAAGTATTAGTGACTACTTTTAAGTTGTTTGAATACTGTTTTATGACTTATTTATTAGACGGTGACTGTTTACCGTGTTATTACGTTTCAGAGTCGTCCAGTGCAAAAACGGCGTCGAAATCGATATGAGAGGAAGGTGCAGTGCTGGTCAGAAAGTCTTAGCTTGTCTCATTATTCGATTGGCGCTCGCCGAAACCTTTAGCTCAAGGTGAAAAAATCTTTCTATTCATGAATTAACATACACTTCTCAGTGAAGCATTTCTCTTAGCGAGAAATTACATTGCTTTCCATTGCCATTGGGAAGGGATGAGTTGTTCAGCAGGGCGACATAAAAGAAAACTTAATGTAAAATTTAATCAGATGATGACCTGTGTTCCTGTTACAGATTCGGAATCCTGGCATTAGACGAACCAACGACGAACTTAGATCAAGAGAACATCACTAGTCTCTGTTCCGCGCTGGGCGAAATAGTTCAGGAGAGAATGAGACAAAAGAACTTCATGTTTATCATTATTACCCACGATAAGGAGTTCATCGAGTCACTAGGAAATATCGACAAAGTAACCCACTACTACGAGGTGTCGAGAAATGATGATGGAAAGTCCAGGATCAAGAAAATCCGTTTTACATAGGGTACTCAATATCATTCCTGATAAACTAATCTCAGGCGGCTTGTATAGATGTATGGGGAGTCTGGCACCATCTAACTATGCGAGGCAAAACAACTTTACATACATACATAAACTCACGCCTGTATCCCAGAGGGGTAGACAGAGACCAGGGACTGCCACTTGCCACGATCAACTTTACATAACAGAAGTGAAATAAGTACTGCACACTACAGATGTGTGAAGTTTGTCACTAATGATTGCTGTAGTTGAATATTCATTTAGTTATTAGTACAAAGACTTCACAAAGAAATCGCGAGTATCACAATTGTGTTTCCATTTCGTGTCGAGACGTGTCTGGCAGAATCTGTCCACATAGACTGGTTGCCATTTCAACAAAAAATGGAATAGAAATACTGCGCACTACAGATTCACTGAAGTTTGTGAAGAAAAGTGGATTGTGTGTAATAGTGTCTTGATATTACTGTTCTTAGTTGGGTCTCATAGTAATTAATAACCTGTGTATCTGCAATCTAACCGCGACAGCTATACAAAGAATACAAAGAGAATTCACATATGGCCTGGCCCCACATCGAGCAGTCTAGTGTTTTATGTTCTGCGTTTTTCTGTGACCTATGCGGCGCCTTCGAAACTTCACAGCCACCGCGACCGTAAAAGAACGCACGTTCGAACGTGGTTCTCAAAAAAGTTACTAAGAAAATAACAGTGAATTTTTTTCCATGTCTTTTTACGATAAATTACTTTGTTAACATTAGATAGTGAGATTTCCCCTTCTTCCAATCTTTACTTGACCAGTAAATAAAGATTGCAGAACCCTAGACCACTCGCTGTGCGGACAGTAAACAACGCGCAGATCGCGCGACGTGGCGCCGGCGCCCAATATAATAAGCCATCCTTCATCATCAACCCATTATGTCCCCACCGAGGGGCACGGGTCTCTTCCTTGAGGAAGGTATAGGCCATACCCCACCACGGGGGCCAAGTCCGGATTGGTGGAGGCTTGTAGACTAGTGGCTCGTCTGCTGTCAGAAGTTGTCAAGCCGCCCTAAGGCCTCTGACTTGGCTTAACGACTGCCGTCTATCGACGGCAGCCGGCACCAACAGCTTAACGTGCCTTGCGAAGCACGGAACCGCTCGGAAAAATGCCACTAGCGTTAGGCATAGACGGCGACCCATCCATGCACTGAACGCGCCCAGTGTTGCTTAACCTTCGTGATCGTTTTAAGATCACTCAGGCAGCCGGGGCTACGAGCGATTCTCGTAGCCATCCTTACATACAGTTATACAGTCGCGACTGACCTTCATGATTTCAAAGGTGGAGATCAGTGATTCCATACATTGCAAGGTGAAGGCAGACCTGGCCGCACCGCAGTCGCCACAGTCATCGCTTTTGTGAATGGTCTCGGACACCTGCGCGCCGCAGTCACCGCAGTCGTTTCCGTCTCCGGACGCATCGCACTGGATCAACTAGCGCCGGTCGCAGCGTCCGACGCGGGCGGACCAGCGCGAATGACGTCAGCTGTGGCTTGGGGAGTTCGGCCGCTTCAGCTTAAGGATTATATTATTCATATTAAGGATTAGAATGCGGTGACTGCGGCGCATGCGGTGCGACCAGGTCTGCGTTTACCTCTAGAATCATCTTGGTATGTCTGTATTTTCGTTGCAAAATAAGCGGTTAGTATTTGTGGTGCGACAATTGGTTGCCAACGAGGTCAGCTGGTTTTTGTACAAGTTTGTACATTATCTGTCATCGCGTGCAACCAAAGGAGTGTTACAACATACTTTGATGCTGCTAAGGCAATATAGAAGACAGTTGAAAGTAGTTAAGTCAGAAATAGGGGTTGGCAATGCAAGAAGCGCACAACTGCATACGGCGTCAGTTTCCTTTAGGCCAGCATTGGTATGTACATTTACATGTATATAGACTATTCTTTCCCGTAATGTTAACTCCTCAATGTGCACCTTAGCTAGGCTTGGCTAGTATTAAGTACATAAATAATTAAGCCTACTGAATATTTTTCATTAGAGATTTCCATAGACACATTGAAAGTATATGTTTTGTAAACGCTGATGGCGCCTGCCCTTTTCACTTTGTCAATCCCATTGTGTCGTGTAGGTACTAATTAGGCAGTATCTTTAACTGAATTGTGTATGTGTATCCTCCATTGATAAATTACATTGATTTTCTATTTTAAGATTTTAAGAATCCAGTAGATTTTAAGTTATGTCCTTTTCGTATTTTTGTTATGTGTCATTAAAAAGTATAATATTCCGTATACAAAACGTATTTTATTAACAGTTAAAACAATATCAAATATTTCATAAAATCTATTTAATATTTTCTAATAATACTGTACATATGAAATTAATTAATAATTACACCTGTAATACTAAGCAAAGGTTCACAGATTTTAACTTGATCTACGTGAAGAATTTTACTATCCTGCAGCACCGTCAAAGTAACGCCCAAACATTCTGCAATTTGAGTCGCAGGGAAAGATAAGGCAAGACACTTGGAGATGTATGGGACAAAGTCTTCACTAAAGCAAACACAAAAAGCCACAAAGTTCTGGCGTTCCACATCAGAAAATGCTTGCTGCTCTCTATGGTAGAAAGCTACCAACACTTGCACAGCTTTGTCTATAGAATTCCTAAAGGACTCATAGACTTCTTTTACAATATTCAAAGGCGCAGTAACTCGTAACGAGTTTAGAACTGTTAATAAACCATTGCAATACTCAGCCAATGGGTAGTAGTCCAACAGTTGTTCTGGGGGACCAGACAACATGTTTTCATTTGTAGGGCGTGCCATATTTTTGATGGTGGGCACATTGTAAACTTTCATTTGGCTCTCGAACTGACCGTCAGCTTTGTCTAAGCCATTGTGAAATTGCTCCAAAAGATTGTTCGTGAATAGTGGAGTCAAAACGCATCTCATGTCTGCGCCAACCCTCCCGAACGATAGACTGAGGTACATACTTTGGTTGAAGAGTGACTCAAAGCTGGATTCATCCTCTTTCTGCAAGTTTTGATCTAAAATTTGGGCAAGTATTTCCACCTGAAAAATATTATAGTTTTAAAAGTCTGCCCAAGAGAACTCTGGCAGTGTATCGTCTAAAATGAAAACCTGTCAAGTGCGTGTCGGGCCACGCGCAGTGTAGGGTTCCATAGAAAGAGGGGTTTTTTTATCTACTTTACGGAACTAACAACATCATTAAAGTTATTTTCAATGTACAAAGTTTTCCTTTCATAACTTGGTCGCCTATTACTCGTTAACTTGCAAAGCCTACTTAGCCGTGATAGTTTTCTTTTTAAATCAATTTATGTGCTACTGCCCTAAATTTCACGTTTCTACAATCTACCGTTTAGCCGAGGAGCAGGGGGGGAGGTAGGGACGCCCTCTCTGACAAAAAATTGCGCTCTAAATTGTTTCGCAACCGAAACAGTAAACCGAATATTCTTCCTACCCACACTATTTTTAAACGACCAATCCAACGATAACTCTCACTATGGCGTAGGCAGAAAAAAAAATTGCATCCCTAATTAAGGTGCAGGGAGGTACCCCAAAATTTTTTTTTTCGTGATTTTATACTACCATTTTGTCGGTGTAATAAATATGTATACCTATGCCAAATTTCAGTTCTCTAGTACTTATAGTCTCTGTGCTAAGCTGAGGACAGACAGACGGATTGACATGGCGAAACTATAAGGGTTTTTGGTCAGTGGGTTGACCGTGGGGTGTTGGTTGCGGTGGAGTGCGTCGAAGGAGGTAAATAAGGACAGTTCGGAAGATGTAAAGGTTTACTTGACACTAGGTTTACACACTGACAACACAGTAGTTATTTGTTATTGACCGAACACCAGAGTTATGATATGAAGGAGAGTTAATATTTAAGTGATGGACGGACGATTAGTTGTTAGCGGAACATTCACACGAAGATCGACAATGCGTAATAATGCGCGTGCGCGGGAGCGTGCGACACGGGTACCACGAGCTATATCCGTCAGACGACTACTCGCGAGCGGCGAGTGCGGCGGCGGGGGTGAGGGTGAGAGCGCGCGGGACGCGGGGGTGCAGCGGCGGGCGGAGCGCGGGCGCCGCCGCCGGCATTGCGTAGGATCCGCCATCTTGCGGTGGCGGCGCGCAACAAATATATATATAGAAAAAGATTTGTCTTGTAAGTGTGTAATATATGTATAGTAGTGAGGCTACATCACTCCCCCCCAGAGACTGTGACTACAGGTGATAGTGTTTAGGAAAACGTACTACGCGGCCTGAGCGTGTTACTTTGGCAGGAGGAGTCGGAGCGACTTGCTGCACAGGGTCAGGGTCCGGTAAGTGTTTAGAAGAAGCAGCAGGTTGCTGTACTATTATGGGCAAGGGGCTAGGGGTGGGGTTTGAAAGAGGAACTGAAGGGGGAACAGGAGCTGAGTCTATCAGAACATGTGCCGGTTTAAGGCGGTCTATTGAAACTCTCATCTCCTTACCTTTAACTAAGATTTTAAAGGTTTTGTCCCCTCGTTCGAGTACTTCATGAGGTCCTGAATAGGGCGGCTGTAAAGATCCTCGTACGGAGTCGTCCCGTAGGAAAACGTGACTCGAAGAGGTGAGTTCTTTGTAAATGAAAATTTTCTCTTTATTATGACGAGAGGCGGGTGCCGGCCGCAGATTGTTCATGAAGTTCCGTAAACGAAATGTAAAATCCGAGATATCGGTTGTGTTTGTATCTGCCTAAGGGGCATGGAAAAATTCGCCGGGTAACCGTAATGGTTCGCCGTAAACTAATTCGGCGGGTGAGGCTTTTAGATCGTCTTTGTATGCACTCCTGATGCCTAAAAGTACTAAGGGCAATGTATCAACCCAGTTAGGGTCATCATGACACATAATTGCTGCTTTAAGCTGCCTGTGGAACCGTTCTACAAGGCCATTGCAGGCTGGGTGGTAAGGAGTGGTTCGACGGTGTTTGAACCCGATTGTTTTGGCGAGGTATTGAAAAAGTGCCGACTCGAATTGTCTGCCTTGGTCCGTGACGATGTCTGATGGACATCCGAACCTAGACACCCACGACATTAATGCTTTGCCGACAGTTTCGGCCGTCATGTCGGCCATTGGCGTAACTTCAGGCCAACGTGTAAATCTATCTACTACCGTAAGACAATATCGGAAACCTTGAGAAGGAGGCATCGGGCCTATAATGTCCATGTGGATAAAAGCGAATCTGGCGCGTGGTAAATCGAATGTGCCCAATGGTGAAGACACATGGCGAGTTACCTTGGCGCGTTGGCAAGCAACACAGTTTCGTGACCACTCTCGGCAGTCTTTCCGTACTCCAGGCCAAACATAGCGTTCAGCTACTAATTTGGCTGATGCGTTGGCGCCTGGGTGGCTAAGGATGTGAAGACTGTCAAAGAGCTGTTTTCGCAGTGGTTTTGTCACGAAAGGTCTCGGTGTAGGTGTGCTTACGTCACAATATAATGGTGTGTTACAGTTGGGAAGGCTCAGTTTTTCCAGGCGGAGTGAAGATTCGCTGCCAAGGAGTTGAGCTAGTTCCTCGTCAGATGACTGAGAATCTGCGAGTAACTCAAGATCGATAGGCATCTGCAGTTCGTCGACGCGGGATAAAGTATCGGCAACTACGTTGTCCTTCCCTGCAATGTGTTTGATGTCGGTGGTGAACTGCGAGATGTAGTCGAGGTGGCGAAATTGACGAGGCGAACAGTTTACTTTTCGTTCTTGAAAAGCAAAACTGAGCGGCTTGTGGTCGGTGTACACCACGAAGGGTCTCGCTTCGAGCATATGGCGGAAGTATTTTATGCTCTCATATATTGCTAAGAGCTCGCGGTCGTATGGAGAATACTTTTGCTGGGAGGGGCTGAATTTTCGCGAGAAGAATGCGAGTGGCTCCCAGTGTCCGTCCTTGAGTTGCTGCAAAACGGCACCCATAGCTAGGTCAGACGCGTCCGTTACCAGCGCGAGTTTGGCCTGACAGTCGGGGTGTGCGAGTAGTGCGGCATTGGACAAGCTCTCCTTGCTCTGCTCGAAAGCTAAAAGTGCATCGCCAGACAGGTTAATGGGTTGTGACGCTTTTACTGAACCGGTGAGTAAGGCGTTTAGGGGTGCTTGAATTTGGGCGGCGTGAGTTAAAAATCGCCTATAAAAATTAAGCATCCCTAAGTACCGTCGAAGCTGTTTTACGGTTTTGGGCGCGGGAAATTCTTTAATTGCCTGTACTTTTGATTCCAGAGGTTTTGTGCCGGATTCGGATATTGTGTAACCTAAAAATGTCACTTCCTTGGCTCCGAAAACGCACTTGGATGTGTTGACCAGGATTCCGTAGTCTTTCATACGTGTAAAAAGTTGTTTGAGGTGGATTTCGTGCTCTGCCTCGTTTCTTGAAAAGACCAAGAAATCGTCGAGGTAACAGTAGCAAAACTCTAGGCCTCTGGTCATCTCATCCACGAACCTCTGAAATGTCTGTCCGGCGTTACTTAATCCGAATGTCATAAATGGAAATTCATACAGCCCGAAGGGCGTTGTGATGGCGGTTTTTTGTATGTCGTCTTTGTTAACGGGAATCTGGTTATAGGCTTTTACCAAGTCGATCGTGGAAAAGATCCTACAACCAGTAATATTATGGGCGAAATCGTGGATATGCCTTATTGGATAGCGGTCCGGAATGGTCCGTGCGTTTAGCATGCGATAATCGCCGCAAGGGCGCCAGCCGTTCTCTTTTTTGGGGGCAAGATGGAGGGGTGAGGCCCAGGGACTTTCGGAGGGGCGGGCGGTGCCGTTACGTAGCATTTGTTCGAATTCGTTCTTGGCAATTTTTAACTTATCGGGTGCGAGTCTCCGTGGGTTGCAATATATGGGTGGGCCAGGTGTAGTGCGGATGTGGTGAGTAGTGCTATGTTTAGGTATAATAGGTGTGCCAGATGGGCGGGTAATTTCTGGGAACTTACTCAGCAACTCGTGGTACCTGGTGTCGCCCGTTACAACTTTTATTGAAGAGACCTCGGTGCTTGCATGCGACGCGTTCGCGGACAAAGTCGTGAGGTTATCCACTAGTCGGTGGTTGCGACAATCCACGGTTAAACTATAAAATATTAGGAAGTCGACACCGATAATTGGCTTTGTCACATTGGCTACGGTAAATCGCCAGGCAAAGTCGCGCCGTAGACCTAGGTTTAAGTTAAGTTCTACATAACCAAACGTCTCTATCGTTGTGCCGTTGGCTGCACATAACTCAAAGTCTGTCTTGGGTCGCCGCTCTCGCAGTGCTGAGCGGGGAAACACGCACAAGTCGCTGCCGGTGTCTACTAAGAATTGTAGGTTTGTATTGCGGTCCGTGACGAAGAGGCGACCTGTAGGGGCGGCGGGGCAATCGTTGTCAGTCGCCATTACCGACTGCCCGGGAAGTTTCCCGCCTTGAAGTCGCATGGCTTTATACAGTTGTGCGCTTGCTGTCCGTATTTCGTGTGGTACCAGCACATGGGGTACTTTTCGTAACTGGCCTTAGATCTCGATCGTTGACGCGATTCCAATGGCGCGCGGCGCTGAGTTGGTCTGGATCGGCTGTCTGAGCGCGGCATGCGGGTGAACTCGTCTAGTTTCGTAGCTAGTTGCTCCACCATCAGTCGTAACTCTGCTATTTCGCTAGATGGAGGGGGCGGCGGCGGCGGCGCTGGGGCGGCGCTGGCCGCAGCGACGCTGCATGGGGCGGCTATGTCTTGGATGCGGTCGGCCAGGTCTGCTTGCTGTTCCAGCGTTTGGGTGGTCTGTGACGCTAGGATAGTCTGGACACTTTTAGGTAGACGGCTGCTCCAAATTGACCGTACAAAATCCGCGGGCACTGCCGGTCCGGCTAAGTCTTGAAGGTGGCGTAAAAACTGTGACGGTCTTCTGTCGCCGAGTTGCTCGTGTGTGAGCAGCTGCTTCACTTTTTGTTCCTGTGATGCGCACAGTCGACGGATTAGCTCACGTTTTAGTTTACCGTAGCGGTTCTCTGCCGGCGGATTGAGAAGTATATCCTTGACACATTTAGTATACTTTAAATCGATGTTTTGCAGCACAGTGGCGAACTTTACCGCGTCTGTCGTTATGTTCAGGTTCTCAAACTGACTTTCCAGCAGCGCGAACCAGATATCGGGGTCCTCAGGAGAAAATGGCGGCATTTTTACGTTCTTACGACCTACGACGTCGTCGTGCTCCGTCGTTGGCTCTTTGGGCGTGCGTGCTTTCGGCGGGCGCCGTCTGGTTACATTTCTAGACGGGCTCCCGGTCGAGAATGTCGAGTCGTCGGTTTCACTCATCGTGCTCTATGAGGGGTCACCAGTTTGGTCAGTGGGTTGACCGTGGGGTGTTGGTTGCGGTGGAGTGCGTCGAAGGAGGTAAATAAGGACAGTTCGGAAGATGTAAAGGTTTACTTGACACTAGGTTTACACACTGACAACACAGTAGTTATTTGTTATTGACCGAACACCAGAGTTATGATATGAAGGAGAGTTAATATTTAAGTGATGGACGGACGATTAGTTGTTAGCGGAACATTCACACGAAGATCGACAATGCGTAATAATGCGCGTGCGCGGGAGCGTGCGACACGGGTACCACGAGCTATATCCGTCAGACGACTACTCGCGAGCGGCGAGTGCGGCGGCGGGGGTGAGGGTGAGAGCGCGCGGGACGCGGGGGTGCAGCGGCGGGCGGAGCGCGGGCGCCGCCGCCGGCATTGCGTAGGATCCGCCATCTTGCGGTGGCGGCGCGCAACAAATATATATATAGAAAAAGATTTGTCTTGTAAGTGTGTAATATATGTATAGTAGTGAGGCTACAGGTTCCTTATTGACTACAGAATGGGCATAAAATGTATATTTACCTTTTGTTTTAGCCAGCATGATAGGGCACTGTTGCCATTCAACTCATCATCTTTGACCTGCGTATCTTGAATGTCTGACAAGAATATAGACTTGTGCTGTGTCAGTACATTGAATAAATGTATCCTGTGTAACTCTACTAATCTTCTTAAGAGCCTTTCAGATGCTGTAAAATGGAGACTAAAATTCATAATATGAAGACCAGGGCTGGGGTGTCTTTCTCGTATTGGAGGCTCTAATCAGGATTATGGGGCCACAATGACTATGATATAAAAAGGGGCCAGTAGAACAGACAGAGTTACCAGAGTTTCCTTGTTCAAGAGAATACCAAAGAAGCTGATGAGTATGCATTGATATGTAGCCACTCCAAGCAGGTGTCCGGGGCCCTAACCAAAGGACACTTACCAAGAGTGGCAAATGGAAAATGGGGGCCAGAATAAATCCTTACATTCAGTATTTTTAGCATCCTCCAAAGCATTTTCGAACCAGGCATTTCTGGCTTTCAAAAAGTGTAGATGCAAGCCATCACTGGTAGAAGTTTTACTTCCTGTATACTGGAGTTCAGTTTGTTCATCATCAGTAGATTTATACACAGTGTTAGCTCTTCTCAGATACCCTAAAATCTGAAAAAGGAGAAATCAATAAGTATTTTGTTGCATGAAAAAGATTTACTTCAGTTTTTTAAACTTCTTTTTGCAAACCTGTAAGCATTGGGGCAGAGGCAAATCATATCTCAGCTGGTTGAATAGATGGTATAATGTTTCAAACCAAAGAGTCATAATTTCAGAAGTTGTGTTCTGGATGATGGGTATTTCGGAATATCTCTTAGAGAGATTCCTGATGAATGTAAATATATCTAGGGCACTCTCATAGTCTTCTGCATTCAAGGCTTCTCTCATGAGTGAAGGCAGCTCCAATAGTTCTAGGAGCTTATCGCTTTGGTTACGGATTGATATGTAGCGACTGAAATATATTTAAAATGTGTTATTATTATGTTAAAAGTATGTAAGGGTTCATTTTGAAACAATAGAATTATTAGCACCTTTTCTCCTTCACAATATTACCCGCCATTTGCGAGAAATTCTCACATTCCTCAACAAAACCCGGCATTGTGTCCAAAAACATAGCTAAGCTCTCCTTTGACCTTCCTAAGTCTTTCATGATAGCTCTAGAAACGTCTGCGCTCTCTACAAAGGTCTTATAGTTGGTGAATGCGAGATCTTGAGTCTGCTCAGTCAGATGTTTCATCTCTTCTGAAAGCCTGTCTGGCTCCTTCTGAATATGCTCCCAGTTCTGAGAACCGAGCTTCTTTATATAGTCCGTGATTTCAGCGAAGTATTCGTGGTTTGCTGTACGGGAGATGATAAAGTTAAATACGTAGGCATGTGTGTGTGTTTGAAATTGAATAGCAAGATTACGCTTACCAGTTGTATTGTCTGGAAACAGTAACTGACACAGTTCTTTCAGTTCTTGAGCCATGGTCGTTTATAAAGGCGTCTGATAGAAGAATTTACTGTAACTCTCTAACTAGCAAACACAAGATAAAGTGAATCCGATTACATGCGGCCACGACTTGAAAATTATTATTGAACTTTATTTACATTTTCTAATGTCAGATAATTTTAATTCTCTGTTTGGAGTCATTTTCCGTCCTTATTCTTTAAGTCTAATTAGAGAGAGAAGAAGCTGTGTTCGACTTTCGTCGATTTCGACAGCACTTGAGAGTCGAGAGCAGTGTTGCCAGATGCTGGCCGGCCATTGTCGTCAGAAAAACTCCAAATATCACCTAAGTTCGTGTAAACCCAAATCAAACCGCCTCAATTTTCAGGGTTGTAGCCTAAAATCACCTCAATAAAATAACTCTCCCCCGTTGTGGGTTTGACTCTACACCACATTCACAGACGGCAGTCCGGCGCGCGCAGGGTCGGTCCACATTGTTCGAACCTGCGAATGCCAAGCGTAGCTGGCAGGCTATACATGGTGGAGTAGCCGGGAAGAAAAATGTTTAGATTTTGAAAATAGTTTTTTCCTGTCTGTCTGGAAAATTGGTGGTTTTGATAGGTTCTGTTTCGGTTTCGTTTAAAATGTTATTTTTCAAGCAGATGCTGTAGTTTTTAATTTGATAAAGTTATTTTGGTTAGTCAGTGCTAACTCCTTCTGTACATTATAAATTCCACCGTGCCAGTGAATATTTATTCAGTGTAAATAAAACTTGTACATATATGAACCGTTTTTCTGCTCTTGGCACCTAGTTTTAAACCGTATTTGACAAGGAACCCTTATAGTTTCGCCATGTCCGTCTGTTTATCTGTCCTAGCTCAGAGACGACTAGTACGAGAAAGCTGAAATTTGGCATAGAAATACAATATGTATTTGTATTTCAAGCCAAAAAAACAGTAGAATAAAATCTTTAAAAAAAATTAACGGTATTCCCTATACACCTAAATTAATGATGCTTTTTTTTTCTGAACTACACCATAGTGATGGGCGAGACCCTTCACTATGGTGTAGTTGAGAAAAAAAAACATCCTTAATGCTGTAGTTTTTAATTTGATAAAGTTATTTCGGTTAGTCAGTGCTAACTCCTTCTGTACCTACATTATAAATTCCACCGTGCCAGTGAATATTTATTCAGTGTAAATAAAACTTGTACATATATGAACCGTTTTTCTGCTCTTGGCACCGAGTTTTAAACCGTATTTGACAAGGAACCCTTATAGTTTCGCCATGTTCGTCCGTCTGTTTATCTGTCCTAGCTCAGAGACTACTAGTACGAGAAAGCTGAAATTTGGCATAGAAATACAATATGTATTTCTATTTCACGCCAAAAAAACAGTAGAATAAAATCATAAAAAAAAATTACGGTATTCCCTATACACCTAAATTAAGGATGCTTTTTTTTCTCAACTACACCATAGTGAAGGGTCTCGCTCGTTTAAAAATATTGTGAGTGCAGGGAGATCATTTGATTTAGGGTTCCGTTTTCGTAATATGAAGCTTTAAAGTACAATTTTTTGTCCAACCCCCTAAGCCTAAGCGGATGATTGTAGAAACGTGTAAAAGTTCAGGGTATTAGCATAGGAAAACTATAACGGCTAAGTAGGCTTTACAAGTTAACGAATAATAGGCGAACTACTTATAAAAGAAAAACTTCGTACAAAATCCATTGAAAATTACGTTGACGAAGCCGTTAAAGTCAAAGTGAAAAAAAAATTGTTCACTGTAAATACAAAATACTGTTTCACAATTAATAGATTATGTGAAGAAGCTAACAAAGAAACTCCACATTTAATCTTTTCAAATCAGGTTTTGAATTAATTAACAGAGTTTTCCACTTATAGTTAAAGTTACACTACACTGGACACAATCTTTCCCGTTAACATTATTTAAATACCAGACATCTTTGTCTTCCAAATCATACTTAATGTTATAATAAACTTTATCTACACTAATGTTGTAACATTCTACTTATGTTTTCAATACTTGACTTATAATTACTACTGTTATAGCGCAGACAACAAAACACTCAATTTAAGCAATTTCACATGATGGTATAATATTCACATCGATATCGTAAAATCTCATTATAACATCAATAAAACGCGACCAACTTGATTGCAGGGCCAATCAGGTTGGTCGCGTTTTATTGAAGCGCGCAGCTGCGCTCTCGTTGGTTAAATTTTAATGACGGCAAATTCACTGTGATTATACACGTACGCGTGAATTTAATTTTTAATTGCATTAGTGAAGATAAAGTAGTGTATGTAACTGCATATAACACGGGTATTAAAACACTCGTTACTATTATGAAACTCGCTGCGCTCGTTTCATAAACTCACACTCGTGTTTTAGTACCCTTCATTATATGACAGTTGCATAAACTACTATTTTTGCACAGTATGTTTAACACTTTTTTTTTTGTCGCGTCGGTGGTAACTCTAATAGAGTTAGGAATCTGGTTCTAGAACCGTGTACAGGGCCCCATAAAAGATGTATTAACTTTTGCAAGTCTTAATCATGGAAATGACAATTTATATTTATTCCTAGTATCAACATTATGATGGCTTTTCGTTAGTTCTGTAAATCATATAAAATCCCCTCTGTCTACGGAACCCTACCTATATTACGCGTGGCCCGACACGCACTTGGTCGGTTTTCTTGAAACGATGCACAAAAAATTACTTTAGTGAAGTTGTTAGTTCTGTAAAGCAGATTAAAAAACCCTCTTTCTGCGGAATCCTACACCGCTCTTGGCCCGACTTGCACTTGACCGGTTTTTTAAATATAATTATAGGTCCATCTCCGCTTTTAATATTCATTGAACCCTTACAACGCCAAAACAAATCCAAATAAATAGGGGCTAGACGCCGATTACAATTTTTGCTCGCCAATTCACCTTCCGAGATACCCTAATGGCGATAAATCGCCGCATCTGGCAACCGTATTTGAAAGGAGAGAAAAGAACACAGACTATACTGAGATAAATATTTTTATCATAGAGTCATCAAAGTTTTTATAAAAATAGATGTCATTAAGGTCTATCCACACTATGCAAAGCGCCAGCGACGTTCGACGTACGTGTACAACAATGCCAGTTTTAATTTTTGCCGAGGGTAGTAAACTAACAGTTAATGCTTTCAAAAAGACGCCTGTCACCTCAGTATACCGAGACCACGGCACTTACAAAAGTACCAAAACGTCGAAAAATTGTATTGAAATAAATTGAAAAGTAAACGAGTAAATATCTGTTAAAATTCAGTTTTATTATGTCTAGCTCGTGTTAACCTAAGTAAACTTAATTAAAGTATTTTTTAATGGATTTTGTACGAAATTTTCCTTTTATAAGTTAGTTGCCTATTACAAACGGCGAAATTACAAGGGTTCCTTGTTGACTACGGAACCCTAAAAAGGTATTTTCACATTTTTAAGATTAATTTAGAGAATTTTAGAAAACAGCTGCGCACAAACTATACGCGCCATCATAAAACCGACCAAGTGCGTGTCGGGCCACGATTAATATAGGGTTCCGTAGAAAGAGGGGATTTTATCTGCTTTAAAGAACTAACGAAAATATTGGTAGCCATCATAATGTTGATACCAGAATAAACATAAATTGTCATTCCCATGACTTAGACTTGCAAAAGTTAATACATCTTTAAGTAAAATCTTTCGGGCTGATGGAGCCATTGACAGTCCAACCAGGAGTTCGTCGTGGAGATACAATTTCTCCTTATCAACAGCCTCACAATTGACAATATGTTTTGATTTATTTATTTGGCAAGATTGAAACTGCTTCTTGAATGTCATAATATAACAACCTGAATCTTTTGTCTATTAATTACAAGATAAGCTGAAACAATTATGTGTCTTGCAGTTGAGACACATTTAATGTGAGGATAAAAAAGGAAGAAGAGTGTCACAGAATACATGTCATATACTTCATCCAAACAATGAATCAGTCGACGTGTCCAGCTTGAATGAATTTAATTCAAAAAGTTTTTCGATGGGTGCCGTCTATGACACATTGACATAACATAACATAACATAAACTCACGCCTGTATCCCAGAGGGGTAGGCAGAGACCAGGGACTGCCACTTGCTACGATCCTGACAGATCACTTTCGCTTCCTCAACATTCATTAGTCGTTGCACGCACGCACGCCGGTTTCGGGTACTTTTTATCTTGCCCTTTCTTAATACTTTGTTGACACATTGATGCATGGAAATAGGACTTTCACCGTGTTAAACGTTTACTAATTTCAGATAACCTGTGAAAGAGTCGCCACTGTATTACAGTGGCAACCTAAACGAAATTAAATTAAATTAATATAGGACTAATTGTAGGCACAGATAAACGTATATCGACCATCATCCACGCTATCCAGGCCGTGGCATGATGACATCAACAAGGCGACCTGTAGTTGTAGCAGGCCTACGCTTGTCCACTGCTGGATATAGGCCTCTCCTACTGCACGCCACTGAGGGAAAACTGGCTCGATATGTGATAAGATTTTTTCTTATGTCTTTTGGGTTCAGTGTAAGTTTGGTTTTAAACCTTATGCGGTCGCTCCCCTGCTCAGCCTATCGCGCGTGACTGCGTGCTCTGTTCTCGTCCGTTATAGCCCAAGCCCGCCACGTCACGGGCCTTTTATAATTTGGATAGACCTTAATTTGTTGGCAACGTAAAACCATGAAAATGTTTTTTTATCAGGTTCCTTGCAGATATTTACATATATCAGGTCTTTTGAAACTAGAGCATGGAATACCGGACCCTTTTTCTAAAACCGGTATTTTTTCGATATCAATATTTGAAATACCGGAATTCCGGTATTTCGGTATTTTTTCGGTATTGATGATTTTTTTGTTAAAATAACATACATGATTGTAAAACAGTTGATTTACGTGGCCTCTACGTTTTGTCCCACTGAGCTTTCCCCACATCATCAGTTCAAGTTGTCAAATTAACTCAATGAAATATAAAGTAAGCAAAATTTTTTTGAGCAAATACAATAAGTCCGAGAGAAAATAACCTGATAGTATTCATCATCATCATTCAGCCACAAGAAGTCCACTGCTGGACATAGGCCTCCTCCATGGATTTCCAAAAAGACCGGTTGGAAGCAGCCTGCATCCAGCGCCTTCCTGCCACTTGGATGAGGTCATCTGTCCATCTTGTGGCTGATCGACCTACGCTGCGCTTGCCGATATGTGGTCTCCATTCGAGAACTTTTCGGCCCCATCGGCCATCAGTTCTGCGTGCTATGTGCCCCGCCTACTGCCACTTCAACTTACTAATCCGCTGGGCTATGTCGACGACTTTCGTTCGTCTACGGATCTCATCATTTTTGATTCGATCTCGTAGAGAAATTCCGAGCATAGCCCTTTCCATAGCTCGTTGCGTGACCTTGAGCCTTCTTATGAGGCCCATAGTGAGAGACCACGTTTTAGTGCCATAAGTCATCACTGGTAACGAGTTGGACTCGACGATTGACCTCTTTCATGAAGTTGGACCGGCCTAGTTGGACTGTTTGTCCTAAGTAGACGTATTCGTCTACAACTTCGAGAGTCGAGTTCCCCAATGTTATTGGGGTGGGCACAACACGGGCGTTAGACAAAACCTTCGTTTTGTCCATGTTGATTTTAAGGCCCACACGTTGGGAAACTCGACTGAGGTATTCGAGCATTATGCCGAGGTCTTCCATCGTTTCTGCCATGACTACTATATCGTCGGCAAATCGAAGGTGCGTGATGTACTCGCCATTAATATTGATGCCGCGTCCCTGCCATTCCAGAAGCTTAAAGGCATCTTCCAGTGTGTTCGTGAACAGTTTCGGAGAGATAACGTCTCCCTGTCTCACGCCTCTTCTCAATGGAATTGCCTCCGAATTCTGCTCCTGTACTCGGAATGACATGGTGGCGCTGTTGTACAAGTACTTCAGCACCTGGATATACGTATAGTCAATACGGCAACGCTGGAGAGACTCGAGCACTGCCCATGTCTCGATCGAATCAAAGGCTTTCTCATTGTCCACAAACGCTAAGCAGAATGGCAAATTATACTCCTGTCTTCTGTATAATTTGCCGCAGCGTGTGGATGTGGTCTATGGTACTGAAGCCCTTTCGGAAACCGGCTTGTTCGGGAGGCTGGAAGTCATCAAACCTGCGTTCGAGACGATTCGTGAGGACCCTCGAAAACAGCTTATAAACATGGCTTAGAAGCGAGATGGGTCGGTAGTTCTTCAATAGAGAGTGATCCCCTTTCTTGAAGAACAGCGTCACCACGCTTCTGTTCCATGCTTCTGGCGTTTTTCCTTCGAGCACGACGGAATTGAAGAGCTTCAGAAGGACTTTAAGTACTGGTGTTCCACCCGCTTTCAGGAGCTCTGATGTGATTCCGTCCTCTCCTGGTGCCTTGTTATTCTTGAGCTGTTTCAGAGCCATCCTAATCTCATACAGGTTGATGTCCGGGATATCGTTGGTATAATGTCGGGTCAGTTTGGCTCTCGGATCTTTGTTCAAACTGCTAACAGGTTTTGCGACTGAAGTGTCCGTAGAAGCTCTCAATCTCCCTCAGCACCTCTGATTTGGTGGACGCTATACTGCTGTCCTCTCTCTTCAGCTTCGTCAGCTGGCTTTGTCCAATAGACAAGTCTTTTGTGAACACTTTGGAGCCCTTGTTCCGCTCTATAGTCTTATACGTTCGGTATTAAAGGACCGAATATCGTGCCGCATAGACTTTGAGATGCGTCTATTGAGCTGCCTATATCCTCTTCAGTCCTAGCCTTGAAAATAACAATTGAAACCTATTGTTATTTTCAAGGTCAGGACTGAGGAGGATATGACTCAGCATCCTCGGAAGACTGCAGTTGCAACGCGCGACGTTTAGCTATGAGGTTGAGAGCTTTTGTAGTCTACTCGTACGGTTGGGTCTATAGAACCTCGAGCCCACTGTACGAACAGTTTCTACAAACCTGTTATTGATCTCGTCCACCGATGCGGCGCTCTCCAGGCGCTCAAAGCGATTTGACAATTCGAGTTGAAAGTTCTCGGGGTTCTGGATATGGGCACGAGTAGGTCGGAGCGTGGACTTCATGAGACGAGACCTCTCAAGTATTAGAATATTTAAAAGAAACAAATTTATTTTGTATTTATAATTATATTTCTCTTGCTCGGACTCTTTGCACTATTGCTAAAGCAAACCGAAAGAATGGCCATTGTCCTTCAAAAAATAAGTTTTGTATTTATATATTTTTTCGAGAATATAATTAATTTTGAGAGCCTAGGCTGAAAATTTCGATTGGGGCTGCTTTAATAAATTTTTAAAACGAAAAAAAAGAATCTTGAGTCTACGTAACCGGAAATACGTCATGCACGGAAGTACTGATATCCTACGAGCTGTCAGTTTCTAGTGATACCATGACTCGATACAAAAACTCTTTAAATAAACAAAACTTAAACGACTCCTCTATGCAAACGTAAGAAAAAATATATTATATTTGTTTTTTACGGAATATTATATGAACTTATACCTTTAAAACAAATTGTCATATATCCTCCCGCGGCGGCTAACCTCGCGTTCTAAATTAAAAAAAACATATTTAGGACAATACCCATTGTCGCTAATATCTTTAACTTAGTGGCTGTTGAAGATACTTACAGTTAGTTACAATACTGTATTATGTCACTACTGTACCGCAGGTACACCACATAGAGCAGGAGACCAACACTAGTTTCTTGTGGGACACCGCAATTCATAGGAACGAACTGTGATTTTAAATAGTACCCATCAGTTAATTCGAAACTATCTTTAAGGCTAGCGTTAAACATTTGACTGTATTGATACCGAAATTTCAAAACCCTAGAAAGCATGAGTTCTGTATTTAGACAGTCTCAGGCTCTCAAAAATTGCAGAAAAATCGTAAAACCAGATTGGAAATCTAGAATGTTTGTCCCAATGTTTTATGTTATGAAGTTTTTATATGGATGTAGAATCGAACAGCGCGTCTAGAAGCTGGGTATAGTAATACCGAAACTATCGAAATACCGGTATTAGGATTATACAAAACCGGTTTTATAAATTCCAATATTCTGTCCGGTATTCCGGTTTTTCGGTATTACCGAAAACCGGTATCCATGCTCTATTTGAAACACTGAAAAAGTCATTGAAAAGTAGATATTCTCCAGAATAACTGTTTTTTTATACTGATTGCTTTGATTTGATTGATAGCACAGACTCATTGTATTGCATTGCACAGAAAGAATTGATAGTGTGTATCGGCCTGTTCAAGATAGCCTTTTGTTCATTATCCAAACAATACACTTTTTATGTGCTTTTCTCTTTAGTTTTCCATGAAATTATGTGATCTCGGCCTAAATTCAATGAATCTGGTAAATAAACGTAATATTCTAAACATTTCATTGGTTATATTTATGTTTTCATCCGATATTGATAAGTACTTTGATTGCGTCATGTAAACCTATAAAGTTAAGGCGTAGGCTCGATCATTGTAAAAATAATTAAATTTCCTTTTTGAGAAATCACATGTCTTTGAAATCGTGTACTTCATTACTTCAATTTTAACAGCTATTGTAAGTTTCTAAATTCTAACCTTTCATTTGTCAAGGATAACCTACAGCGTTTTTGCTCGACACCATTTTTGTTTCACGTTTACGTGTGCAATATTAGCACGCTATTGATCTAAATGCCTATTTAATTTCAATATTTCTTGCCCCGGTTCAGTTTGTTTACGATATGATAAAGATGTAAAATAAGGTTATGTTGATGTTTTGGTTTTTATAAGCTATGGGGGGTATAGATTTTTTCGATGGCGGAGGCGTAATGTGGCTTTTCCATACGGTCGCAAACATTCAATGTACCAAACAAATTTTATTCTTTGCATACGTTTTTGTTTATACTAAAGTGATATTTAGTGAATTTTCCGGCTGATTCTTGGGTTTCTCACTTTCCCTAGTACTCTTAGCCAGTCCAAAAGCCTTGTTCCTTGTGTTCCAGGCATGAATAGTCAGCAGCTTTAGCCAGGATGGATGCTGAAACATTTAGCCTCCGCTGGGAGGAGGAGGAGAGGGTAAGCAAAATCTGCACAAATGTATCTTTTTACGGGGAGTCATCTGTTTTACTGCTTTTAATCTTAGTACAATGGTTCATGGACAAAAGAGCAAAAGCCTTATCTCATGATACTTTTGTGATTCCGCAGTTAGGTATGTACAGTCACATTCATGCTCTGTAATGTATAACTTTGCATTTATATGTACAGCCACCTCTATGTACCTGTTTACTACCAATAAGCTAATTGCTTATTGTCAGTAAACAGGTACATAGAGGTGGCTGTACATCTAACTGCAATGATAATTTCAGGCACAGACTCCTGGTGTGGCAGCATGCGAGGAAGTCATTTACAATACGCAGTCTACTTCCTATTCTAACATAGTATGTAATCCACTTACTTACTATTACTTATATTATCTCACAAAATTCACTATTCATTGGAGCAGTTTCAAGCTTATTACAGCCATTGCATACATTTGCTCATCTTATTGTACTTATACTTACATACTTATTTAATTTCAGTATTATAAAGTACTCAGTTATAAATGTAAATTTTTTCTGCTTTTCGGTTTTGAATTATCTTATATTAAGATTGCTTCCATTGATGCACAAGTGCAAGAACGCTGATTTTACATGTTTCGTTTCATGGAGTTTCAAGTTTGCACGCCCTAACACATCAAGGCTTTTATCTTAACAGAATAAGCCCCCTGACTTCATGTACCAAAGCTAGGTATATAACATAAACATAAGCAGCCATATGTCCTATTGCCGGGCACAGGCCTTCTCTTAGAGATATTTGAACACCTCAAACACTGGTTTCTCCACACTCTTAGTGAGTGGTATTCCTACTACAAATTCAGAAATGCATGTAACTTCGGTAATTAAGTCTTTGGTACATGTCAGAACTGATCCCAGGACCTCTCAAATGTGAGGCAAGAGTTTTATCGATGCGTCACCCCTGCTCAAGTATAGTAACATTTAACATTCAAATTAACTTTTCAGGAGGGCGAAACAATAATACCAGATACAGACCAGATGGCAGCTGAAAATCTGATGTACCTGGCCCAGGACATCAGCTACACGGAGGTGGCCGAGCTTGTGGATGACCAGGGAGTTGAATGTGTCACCGAGGAAGTCATCACGGATGACTGGGTGGTGCCAGGAGGCCAGGAGAGGTGAGGGCAAGAAAAGGCTTGCAGATGTAATATTTAGATTTTATTCTGCAAAATTTTCTTCTGGTGGAATTAAAATAATATTTTGGATTGGAAATATAGTTAATAAAATAGGAAAATTAATTTCCTTGAGCATAAGGACAATAATTTACCTTTAAAGTAAATTATATAGTCGTCATTAGTATAGATGCCGGCTTACATTAAGAGCAAAATGCTGAGTAAAAGTCCGAGATAAAGTGAAGTTCATAGCCAAAATAATACTCTCCGAAAAATCTACTTATATGTACTAAAAACAATAATAACCATTTGCTTGTTTCAGGGTGGAAGTACCATTGGAACAACTAACACAGCCCGTACCCGACATGAAGGATGACAATGATATTGATGTGCCATTGCCAACAGATCAAGTAAGTCCTCGCTGATATCATGCTCCAAAACATGACAGACAGACCTGAAATCATTAGGAATATTTTCTTATCTTTTCCTAGGGAACCCGGGAAATCAACTACTTAGGAGATGTTGAGGTTCAGAGACATGTTTTTATTGAATTGAACGTCAGTAATGAGCTTGAAAATAAAAATTGTTTTCTTGCTTAATTTTGTACACTCAGTCTTAGGAGGATAATGCTTCCCAAGAAACCATGAAGTATTTTCAATCTATTGTAAAACATATTTAAAATTTCAACATAATTAAGTAATGCAATATATTCAAAACATTGGCACCTCAAACAAACTTTGGAAATATTTTATTGTGATTACCCAAAAAAGTTAATTGATTTGCCAGCCATTTTGCATAACTTTCGGGTCAGGCGTCAGTTATTTAACACCTTATATTCACCAATTTTTGTATTCAGGATAGACTGAGTGCAAGTTTCTTTCAGTTTCTTAGCAGTCTAAGAAGTCTGTTACTTTATGCAATCTATAGGCTCCTTTAAAAAGCTTAAATTAGGTTCAAAATGTTTTAATACTTTTTTTCACATAATCTCAAATGTGTCTTAATAAAAAAAACAGCGGTAAAAAAAAGTCAGTGACTATAATAATAATAATGACATTCTTTATTTATTACTAGTGTACTCGACACACGTTGTTTTGACATATTAATTAGCCTACGAAATATTCTTCCGGTGCCCCTTGAGCCACTGTGTCTCAGTGGCGAAGGGTGGCATTATGATGGAGGGAAGCCGGTCGAAAAAAAAAAACTCACCGTGTGTATGCAAGCGCCAATTCCACGAATTCTTCTCATACATATTCACAAGAAAAGGTTCCACCTTCGCCATACAAAAAAAGCATTCATCGAGAATTTGAAATAACATTATGGACAAAACGTCGGCATTTCGACTACCACTTACATCATAAAAGCCCAGAAAACGCTCTTCTATTCCACTGCTGGACAAATACCGTACTATGGCGCTTAACTGTTCCCTATAATGACTGACGTCCGGCGTTTCGTAGATCATAGCTGTCACGAATTTCGCTATAATAATTTTGGATTTAATCTCGTCGCGCATAGCAGAAGCGATGCAATGAGTTAAATAATTTTGTATGTGAATTGTTGAAACTTAAAAGTTCAGAAAAGACTGGATATTGGGAGGAGGAACACTGCTCCAAATGTGAATCAAGAATACTATCATACTTGCACAAAACTTTAACGTTTCAACATAATTTCCGCGACTGTCCGATTCTGGTCTTTCATCGTGACCACGAAATGGTAATTCTTGCTTTCCCAAAAGAATGACTGTATCAATGAAACGTTTCATCAACTCGCGATTACGGTCAACTTTAAAGTATTTGAAAATAATGTCTGGATTCTGCTATTCCCGAACTCGTGGAATACGAACAAGCAGCTGCGAATGTGCTTTTCAGTCTGAATGTGTTTTTTTGGCTGTATTTAGTCAAATTATTCATCAAGACCATCATCAGCCATTTGACGCCCACTGCAGGACATAGGCCTCCCTCATGGTTTTCCTAACCATGAAGGGTTTTGCCATGTAATCAAATTATTAACATCGGTAAACCCCGATTCAATTCAATTCAATTCAATTCAAATATTTTTATTCATTGTAAAAACAGAATGTTTACTTAATGAACGTCAAAGTTGTTAGTTTCACAATTAATGGATTATGTGGAGAAGAAGCTAACAAAGAAACTCCACATTTATTCTTTTCAAAACACGTTTTAACTTAATTAACAGAGTTTTCAACTTAAAATATTAGTCATGAATGTGTTGAACACTAGTCACAATCGTCCTTTAAATAATATTAATCTACTGTTTAATGCCAAACATCTTTGTCTTCTAAATAATCCTTGATGTTATAGTAAGCCTTTTTGCACAGAATGTGCTTAACACATTTTTTAAATCGCGTTGGAGGTAACTCTAATATATCTTGAGGAATTTTGTTGTAGAACCTTATACAGTGCCCCATAAAGGATGTGTTAACTTTTGCAAGTCTAAATAGTGGAAATGACAATTTATGTTTATTTCTAGTATTAACATTATGGTGGCCACCAACATTTTCGAAGTCTTTGATATTTTTTCTAACGTACATAATATTTTCATAAATGTATTGACATGCAACTGTTAAGATGTTGGTTTCTTTGAAGAAATCTCTTAGCGAATCCCTACTACCTAACTTGTAAATAAATCGGATGGCTCTCTTCTGTAAGATGAAGATCGTCTCAATGTCTGCTGCCCGACCCCACAGTAGTATGCCGTAGGACATAATACTATGGAAGTAACTAAAATAAACAAGCCTAGCAGTTGCAACGTCAGTGAGCTCTCTAATTCTTTTGACTGCATATGCTGCAGAACTAAGCCTGTGTGCTAGTTTTACAATATGAGGACCCCATTGCAATTTTGAATCGATTGTGATGCCTAGAAAAACGGTATCTTCTACAAATTCTAGTTTTTCTTTTCCGAGTACAATGTTGTTTTCAACTAATCTTACGTTTGGTAAGGTAAACTTTATACATTTTGTCTTTTTGGAATTTAGAAGCAGATTATTTGCCGTGAACCAATCCAACACACGCGAGAGAGCATCATTTGCATCGTCAAGATTATTTTCTTGTCTCTTAATTTTAAAAATAAGTGACGTGTCATCTGCAAATAATACTATCTCGGACATGTTTTGTACCATAAACGGCAAATCATTTACGTATACAAGGAAAAGGAACGGCCCCAAAATTGATCTCTGTGGTACTCCCATTTTTATTTGTGAACCTGTGGATTTTATACGATTTATGTCCGCTTTTTGAACCCTTCCTTTTAGATAAGATCTCATCAGTTGTAAACCTTTCCCCTTTACTCCGTAATGCTCTAGTTTTAGCAAAAGTGTCTCGTGGTCCACGCAATCAAATGCCTTTGACAAGTCACAAAAAACACCTATAGCATCCCTACGATCCTCCCATGCACTATAAATATGTTTAACTAGCAAGACACCAGCGTCCGTCGTCGACCGTCCCTGCGTGAAGCCGAACTGCTGGTTATGGAGAAGTTGATAATTATTAAAGTGCGTAAGTAGTTGAACTAAAACAATCTTTTCGAATATTTTGCTCAATACGGGTAGGATCGAGACTGGTCTCCTCCAGAGAGCTCCAGGAGAGCTGCTCCAAACTGAGTTAGAGTGAAAATAATAAGCACGGAAACCAAACATTTTATTCACTTTGCAACGGCCCGTCATCTATGTATAATTGTCGTAAAAAAAGATGTATGGAAATGATTAAAAAATCCATCTTTCCTCTTGCGATCAATAGTCATGTTTGGAACAGCACCGCCTGACTAAGTGAGCTTTTTGTTTTCAAAAGCTTAGATTGGAAACTCGCTCGCACTCCTACAAATATAATTTGTGCGAATACGAGCGGGACAGATTATAACTGTATAAAGCGGCTACTATGGCCGAGATAAGCCGTAAGCATTCCGGGTTGTTTCGATAAAACGTATGGAAAACTCGGAGTGCCTGATATTATAAGTGTCGCTTGTTTTTGTGGGCTTCGAGTGAAACCCCTTCAATTTCTAAAAGGGAAGCCGTTAGGAATCGGCTTATAGAGACCCTTCGCCGCTGCTTTGTCCCTTGATCTTCTGCAAAGTGAGGTTGCTCTTTTACCTACCTTCGTCAGGGATTCATGACATTCCAGTATTAGGCTAGAGTTGAAGCTGTGTTTTTTGAAAGCGAGTAGCACAGCCGCACTGTCAGACAGTATGCAGATGTTGTATTTTTCTACATCCCTTTGTGTGATTGCCCGTATGAAGCCCACGCATTCGGCTGGAAAGACTCGAAGTTGTGAGCGCCTAGGGATGTTTTGATGTTTAAGTCCTCTGAGAAAGCTCCCGACCTTGGTTCGTTTTGGAGCCGTCCGTGAAGACCATTAGGTCTTTGTAGCTGTTATCTCCAGCTGGCTCGTCCAGTTGTATCTTGTACTTTTTGTCAAAGTTGAATACCTTGGGTAGCCTGTTGTTGACCGCTAGCATGACTGGTTCCTCCTCAATGGGTTAGTCTAGGATCCTGGTGTGCGGGATTCCGCTGTCACTCCACAGCCTCTGCGTACGCAATTGCGCATGCGTGTCGCTGAGATAGCAGCCTCCTGCTGGAGGTGTAAGTGGAGCGGCGGCTGGTTTAGCATGATTTCCAGAGCCGCACTTGGGGTTGTACTCATGCAGCCCGTCATTAACAGGCAGGGCATTCTTTGAAGCCGTTGCAGTTTATTTACCGCCGTGACTTGTGTTATTTTCGGCCACCACACCAGGTCAGCGTAGCTAATGATAGGTCTTACCATTGCTGCATACAGCCACAGGGTGACCTTAGGATTTAGTTCCCAAGTCTTACTTATCATTCTGTGACATTGTGCAAATCGACAGTAAGCTTAACTGGAACAAACGCATCGACTCCAAACTTAATAAAGCCTGTACTACGGCTTGTTTCAGTTTGGAGTCGATGTCCGCTGCATTCGCTGCAACTCCGGACCCCACCAGGTTTGGCTGTCCTTAGGTTTAGAGGGTAGGCTGGTCAGGGGGCAGGAATCATGGTAACATTGCTTAATTGCAGATATTTGTTACCTTTAAATGACCCAAAGGGACCCTGTAAGGAACCCTAATAAAAAGTGGCAAAACTCCCTGTCACCCAGGACGAGTACACGGCGATGCGTCCCTACCCGTGCGACTTTTGCTCGCGTCGCTTCCGCAAGAAGAACTCCCTCGTGAACCACATGGTGGCGCACCAGAGCGACCGTCCGCACGTCTGCAACCTCTGCGGCGTCCGCTACGTGCGCAAGGCTGACCTCATGAACCATCTGAAGGTGCACGCTTTCGTCCCGGAGCACCCCGACGAGATGGAGTATGGTGAGTCTTCTTCGGCGACCTACGCTACGATTGCCAGTTCCTGTAGGCTTAGCACGCTGAACATTTTGCCTGCTCTCAACTGTCACATTAAACACTAGACAGTATTAAGATGACGTCACACAGGGATATCTCGTCGGTGCGAACATGAAGACCGCGTGAGCTGTCTCAACGCGCCTCCTTCTGTCAGTTTAATACCGTTTGTCTATGGTTTGCCGCAACCGCGAACATGAAGGTGTTTTTTTCTCGCAAAATGACAGCTTAACTAAGAGAAATTTCTCTGTTGGTGTCGAGGTAAAGACAAGGCTTTTAGGTTATAATTTAACTTTGCTGTCGTACTCTTACATATTTGGGTTTCTTCTTGATTTATGATTTATGAGGATGACGAGCATACCCATACTTCACTTACAGCCACGAGAGGTCAAGTAAGAATAGCAAATGAATTGTGTGAAATTAGATGACGGCGTTATTGTACAAGTTCGAAACGACATATAATTACATAAAGCAGTTTTGCATTGAGTTTATAGACAGCCCAATGAACAAATACACATGTAACTGTCGTATACAGTTTCGCTCCATTTTCTCTGGAACTTCAGAAAACGGTTACCTACCTATTTGTTTTGTTAGGTCGGTTGTTGGAAAGAAGAACAAAAACGTTTCGATATTCCATTCATACATTTACCTTTATAGTCAGTTCAGACTTCAGACAAAACACGTAGGTTATCGACTGTTTTTAGGGAAAAAAAATTGTGAACGAAACGCAGAATAGCTAAATGAACAAATGAATAGTGTTGTCATACAGTCGAAGTGTACCGATTGAGTGTGACCAATCCAAAAAAATATTAAAATTGAAGCATTTTTTTTAACTGACATCTCCATTTTACCGCCTGCGAGAAAGACTTTAAACAGCGTCTAAATTTCTCTTCCACTCACATCACGTTCGCTGTTGCGACAAAACTAATAAAGCGGCAAAGTTTATGCCGCGGCGCCTGTCATTTTCTCGCATGCTAATGTGCTAAGCCTACTGGTCTCCACTCGAGCTCCTCACGCTGTTTGGCATACTTTCACTACAAACCGTGCTGTTTTTCCTACGAACCTTGTTTGCCAGCGCTAAGGAGATATTAAAGATTATTTTCCTTTTCAGACGATGTACTAGAAAATCACCTGGTCGTCAAATCCAAAAAGAAACGTGGACGACGAAAAAAGCCAATTCCAAAGCCGCCAAAGGAGGTACCAACATTCTTGACCGTATAATCATGCTGTCTTTAACACAATTGCCTGTGTTCTCCTCGTGATGAAGTCCGCTGGTCTTATTTATAAAAACACGATTTCTCTTAAACACTCCTCAGAGGCAGTTTAAGTAATCTGTGGTTACGTCTTTCCTTTTACCACAGACTATTTAAATAGCTTCTGAGAAGCGTTTTAAGGAATCGTGTTTATAAACAAGACAGTGGCAGTCTATCCTACACACTTAATCAATTTACAATCATGTGATTTATTTTAGTTTCTAAGACTAACAGCTATTACAAGGTTGCAATACATAGAAAAATTAAGACAGGCCAAGTAGATGTGTTCAACGTACTTGTGAACCTTCTAATACTGATTAGTATTACGCTCGTTTTTGTACAAATAATTATGCTTATTGTGCAATAAAAAAAATCTAATCTAATCTAACCTAATAGTAAATTAAGTAGAACGCAACCAGTTCACAGGTGAAGATGCCTTAATCATAATGACGATGTTACTGATGATGTATCATTGATGTATCATCAATTAATTCTTTGAAAGCTGCCATCGGCATTCTTTGAATAACTCAGACATAACTAACGCTCTTCTCGTCGAAATCAATCGTCTAACTTTGCACAGAACGGCGAGATGTGGGAGAACATGACGTCGGCGCGCACGCAGCAGTGGTCGCGCAAACGCACGGCGGCCGAGCCTCGCGCCTCGCTCCCGCCGCCCTCGCCGCCCTCCCCGCCCTCCTCGCCCTCGCCCGCCGAGCCGCCCTCCCCGCCCCCGCCGCCCGCTGACCCGCGCCGCCCTTTTACGTGCAAACACTGCGGCATCGGCTTCGCGCGCGAGAAGGCGCTGCAGTCGCATTCTAGGGTGAGTTTGGAAGGAAACAGAAGGAAAACAGTAGCATTTTACAGTGTACGATACTACCTCTGCTCGCGACTTCTTTTGTGTGGGAATATGGTAAATTTAAAGGCATAAACTACATGCCTTTAAATAGAAAGCAAGCTCTCTCGTATCTTCTGCCTACCCCTCCGCGATATAGGCGTGTGTTTATGTTATGATATGTCTATCTCGTACTTACATATCGTGATTTGGGGTCACCAGTTTTCTTTCACTATTAGCTAGTGCTATTACTGCCTCGTTGGTCGTAACGCACTTGACTGCCATGACTGAATACCCAGCGTTCGATTTCCGTCGAGGCCGCCGGAAATGCGCATTCCGCGCATTATTTGAGAAAAATCATATACAAGCCTTGGCCACAACTAGGCATTGATGGACTAACGTATGTGTGCCTCGCCTTCGCCTCGGCAACCATTTCCACGTTCGTCCATCAATGCCTCTTTTGCTGGCGGCTGCAGTAATGTAGGTACTGTTACTACTTTTGTATGGGAATCGCTCCTCGAGTGGCCGCCACAATGGGCGTCCGCTAAAGGCGTTTATACACGGGCGGCGGGTTTATGATGTTTTACCTACAATTCATTATAAAAATATCGCTTCACAAGCAACCTTTGTCAATGTTTCATTTTACAAACTATTGTTTTGACAATGACATCTAAATACAAAGGTTCGTTTGATATGCAGTAATTTTCAAAATGCATTATTTATTATATGTTTAAAAGACAAACATACATGTGAACATTTTACAGATAACAAATAATCCATTTTGCAATAACAATTTAATTCGATTTTTAACCTATAACAAACTAATTTTGTTTCGTCAGAAGAATTTATTAGTAACAAATAGAGAGCTCCGCTCGCTTTGCTAGCTTCGCGTAGCGAGATCACAAGCCTAATCCAACCTAACCTGACTGGTCCCGGGCGAGCACGATTTTTTTTAATGCATCCCTCCGCACCCCTCGTGTCCTCTTTTTGACTTGCGTGAACTGTATATCTTAAATCATATTAGCGGAACTTTGTCGATTTAATGCATTTGTGTTAAGAAAACTTAGCTAATGTTCTGTTGCCAAATGACATTATAAGAAAGAATTACTTTATGAGATGTAAGTTTTTTGAAACATTTTTATATGGACTGTCGAGTTGTGAAATGATACATTTGCATTACGTTGCTTGTTATCTGAAAATCTGTTTAATAACTGTCGGACATTCGAAGGAGACCCACGGGCGACACGTCGCGAACGACAGTGCCAACTGCAGCCGGCAGTCGCCGACACGTCAGCGTCAGTCGTTGATATGTCAAGCGTCGAATATCCGACGCGACGACGCCTTCCATCGACAAGTGTCGACGGCTGCACTTGGCTCTATTGTTCGCAACGTGCCGCCTGTCTATTAGTGCCCTAACGCGGCGCTGTGCGCAGGTGCACGGGGGGGAGTCCCCGCTGGAGTGCGGCGCGTGCGGCGAGCTGTGCTGGTCGCGGGAGGCGCTGGCCTCTCACCAGCGGCGCCGCCATCCGAACATGCCCGCGCCCGCGCCCCCCGCGCCCGACTACCGCGCCCCTGACTCCGGTGAGCCACTCGCCTTATTCGGTACCTTGAGGCTGCTGTTACGTCGGGCATGTCTCGCTCGTACATTGTAACATGTTTAGTGGTTGTAATAAAATGAGTATACATTTGATAAATGTGGTCTGTGGGTTTGATAGATTATTGATAGGTATGTATTGATAATTATGGACGTTTTAATCACATTTAAAATTTTCTATAATTGGATTTTAATAAAGAAAAGTTGTTTCCAAACTTATGAATTTTAGTACTAAATTTTCTTAGTGAAAATCTAGGTAGACGAAGAAATATATCTTAAATGTCCGTTATTTTATTATCTATCAAATCCTTAGACCACATTTATCAAGTACACAAATTTTATTTAAAATCATCAATAATGTTAGATTGTGCGCGCGAGACAGCAGACAGCATAACAGACGCAATAGCAACCTTAAGAACCTGTGCAGAAGGGGCAAATTCGCCGCGAATCGTTTGGCGTGAATTCATGCACGCTTTGGCGAGCTACTAAACGCTATTGCATCGCGTCCGCAAGCATCGCGCGAATTCAAAATACGTGCGTTAAACGCGTGTAGGCTGCCGGCCCGCACGCGTTATACGCACGGAACGATACGCGGCGCCGAAACTTTTACGACAGCCTTCGGTAATTCTCCCTTTCCATCACCAGAAGACGAAGATGACGACGACATCGATTACCGTCTCTCTCCATCCGCGGAAAGCGGCGGGGCGGGCGGCGGCGGCGAGCGGCCGATATATGACACGGTGCGAGGGCCAGAGTTGTTCTGCCAACACTGCGGCGTGGCTTTCCAACGGGCAGACCTACTGAGGCGCCACGTAGCAGCCGCTCACAGGTAATAAAATGCATTCAATTCAGGTTGCAAGGCCCATATCAGCAGCGGAAACAACTTACAAAGACGATACACACAGTGGCAATAAAGTTGAGTCATCCCAAGGATGCCGATGTCGTTTAAAAAATCTAACAATAATTCGAATAAAATGCAAAAGTAAAATGAATTATGTTTCTTTTGTATCAGCATAAATATCAAATATACCTTTGTCCTATTTTTAATATACTATTTACATACAAGTGTCAAACTTGGTGTGATTACAGTTCACTCTCTATAGAACAATAAATAATAAGAACCGGCCAAGTGGACACCTGCTAAGGATTCCCAACTGAATCATAGAAAACTCATATTTGCTAAGGAAATGCGTAATATTATATCTATAGTGGTACGAAACCCTCGGTACTCGTGTACGTTTCGGACTTGGTCGGTTTTCTTTGGCCTAATTATGCAGGCGTATCCTGACGGAATCTTGACGTAATCCTGACGTTTGCGATAGCAATAAGGATGGAATTCGACAGTTCGACGATTGCAATCGTTCAGGATTTGGTGCGCGTAATATGGGAGCAGAACAGATTACTACGGAACGAAGTACAGTAAGCGCCCAACGGGCGCGCTCGCTACGTCGACTCCCCGGTAAGGGTGTGGTTTGACGTTGCAGCTACAAGCGGCACGACAGCGCGGGCTCGTCGGGCTGCGAGCACACGTGCGGCGTGTGCGGCGAGACCTGCGCCGACGCGCTGCAGCTGCTGGCGCACGCCGAGCGACACGCCGCGCCCGACCACAGGTCTGCACACACCCTAACGGCTCTCACACATAAACACGATAACACGTCGCGTCGCGCTACGACGCGTTCATTTGCTTTTAATTTGGCTTAAATTTGTGACTTATTCAACTCGGAGCTCAATATTGGTTCAAGATTTCGCTCAAATTAAAGCCAAATTAGGGCGTCGTAGCACGACGTGTTTATGTGTGAGAGCCCTGACAGACACGATTCCCCTAAAACGGAGTGGTCATATGCAGCTTGAATAGACTGTTTAAGGGAAAGCCTTTACCTCAGACTATAGAAGCTGCATTTGAGGAGTGTTTTTAGGGAATCCTGTTTCAAATTCAAAGTCAAATTTCGACTTGAGCAGTGTCGGTGTTCTACGTTTGCACAGATTAGGATTCTTTTTAGTTGTTTGTTTCCTTGAGCTAAGTTTACTCACTAACCGAGATTTATGTTAATGACGTACCTACTTACATTGCAATGACTCAGATTTTTGTTATTAATGCAACTTAGATGGAAATATTCGGCCTAGGCTCTCAAATTTAAGTAGTTTGCAAGAAAAATTATAATATTAAAATATAACTTTTTTTTCATAAGACATTGCCCATTGTAATACCTATTTTTAGAAGACCCTCTTGTAAATAACTCCTCGTCACCACTGCGTCTGAAGGTTCACTTCACCTATCTATGTAGGATGAGAGAAATGACCCTTTATTTCGCTAACTCTATGCTTGCCTACCGTAGATGTAATAACCTACCTGCCTACCCTAGACCTAGAGTTAATAACCTGCAACATAAATTGGAAAATTCGAACTTATGCCGTGGGGCGTTTTGTTACAGAGTAAAAAGCAGAAGTAAGAGTCGGATCAACACAACGTTAAGCAATTCAAGACAGTTCCCCTGTAGAGAATGCGGTAAGTCGATGATCACTACAAGTTACCGTATGAACACGCGGCTGAGGCTGACCTCCGAATTAAGCAACACAGCATTGCATTTCTTTTTATTCCTCTTCTATCTGCCATCAGTCAGACATCTGTTATCAGATGCGTGCTTGGTTCTTTGACAAATATGGAAATACACCCAGACTGAGGCCAACTGTACAAATGAAGTACAGTGGCCTTCAGTCAGGCGTGTTGCCGCTAGACCGATGAGGCAGTAATACCACTCGCTTACAGTTTGGGAAACCTGGGTGTATGAAAAGTATGTTTAAGGCATGCCTGCTACGCTGTTAAAAATCCTAAAACTAAATCCTGTAGGAGGGATTTTGAGTCTTTGATTGAGTAACACTAACTTTGTCTACCACGCTTCCTTCTTGTACACAGAAGACATCCAATCCTTACTAATATTATAAACGCGAAAGTTTGTATAAGTTTGTTACTCTTTCACGCTAAAACTGCCGAACGGATTCGGATGAAATTTTGCACAGAGATAGATTATAGTGTGGATTAGCACATAGGCTATTTTTTTATCCCGAAAAAATACACATCAAAATTACCACGCGAACGAAGTCGCGGGCAACAGCTAGTAGTTAATAATACTCCCCTAAAACAAGTGTCAATTAACTGAAAGATAAGAGATTACAGTTAAAATTAAAACAAATAACAGTAAAATTATTTCGTCCCTAGGCAAGGTGTTTGGCTCGCGGTCGTCACAACAGATTCACGTGCGGATCCACACGGGCGAGCGGCCCTACGCGTGTCGGTTCTGCTGGAAGGCGTTCGCGGACGGCGGCACGCTTCGGAAACATGAGCGAATACACACTGGTAAGTCGCTAGGGTAGTTGTATTCCAAAGTAAGCTAAGATTTGTTGCACTTGAATGATAGATAAATAATTTATTTACCTAGGACAAACCGTGTACAAATAACAATAAAAAAAAATGTATTTAAAAATTATCGTTTTCTTAATCTTTATGAACCCTGTTTACTATTGGAAATTATTGTAACCTATTTTTGTTAGTTCCTTTAAAACAGTGTTTCGCAACGTGTGTTCCGTGGCACACTGCTGTCTCATTAGTGGGTGTGCCTCAAAAAAATTATGATTTTTTGCCAAAAATTGCCATTTTTAGCGGATATATTAGGGGTTAAAGTATGAAATTGCCGATTTGTACTGAAAATCTAAATTGTTTATTTTTTTAATTTTGAACAAATTTATTTAATCAAAATAGTTGCCATTATTATCTATACATTGCTGCCATCTAATGGGAAGGTCATTAATGCCTTTGCGATAGAACTCCGACGATCTAGACTGCACAAACTATGTGAAAGCATTTTGTACTGCCTCCTGGGAAGAAAACTTCTTGTCACGTAGATAATGGGCATTGTTCCGGGAGACATCGACTGTCGTAAAGTGAAAACCATTTCGAGGAATAGGGATACTGATTACTATTATGGGTTTAAATAAGTAAAATTAAGACGGATTATTAATATTTACCGCAAAAATTTATAACCTTCATTCGTCCTTCAATTATGTCATCGTTGGCTCTAATGCGGCATTTCCATTGCCTTCGAATATAAAAAATAAATACATTCGTTCGTTCAGCAACTGTCAGAAGCGTCAAATTCTTAGACACGGTGAAGATAACCTCAATTCTCGACAAATTCGAATAATTACTACGAACGAGACGCTAGCTTGTTATTTACATGAAAAATCAATTCAATTCAATTCTTGGTTATGATTAGAAAAGAAAATATTGGTAAGTAGTTGACACTGACTGACATTTGTTTGTCATTGTAAAACGTCAACATATTTTTATTTTTAAAAAGCATGAAAAAAGGCAAAGGAACGTAAATAATTATGCCAGTGGTGACGTCATACTTACTAAGCTATCAGAAATATTAAATAATTAATAAAAAAATAATGACATCGAAAATTATGAAAATATTCAAATTAGTTTCTCATATTAATCTATATTTTTGATTTCTAGAATAAAAAGTTGGGGTGAACAATGCCCATTGTCCAAATCACGAAAAAAATGGTAGTCCGTTGGAGCAAGGTCTGGTGAATACGGAGGATGACGAATGGTTTCTAACTGCAGTTCCTGAAGGGTCAAAATGGTTTCTCGTGCTGTGTGAGGTCTCGCGTTGTCGTGGAGCAATAATGGTGAAGATCGATTCATCGATCGGGGCTTTTTATTGATTTGACGCAAGTGAGTCAATATTGTGGGTAAGGTAACGTTAAAACATGCCGCTAATTCCTGGGTAATTTGACTAGGGTCGGCTTCCACTATCTCTCTTAATTCATCGTTATTCACCTGTGTGGGCGGTCTTCCTCGTGGCTCGTTCTTTAAGTCGAAATTTCCATCACGAAAGCGTTTAAACCAAAATCGCACGGTGCGTTCATTAGTAGACCCCTCTCCAAACGCAGCATTGATATTGCGGGCTGTTTCTGCCGCGTTAGTTCCGCGTCGGAACTCGTATTCAAAAATCACTCGAATTTTCGCAGTATCCATCTTTCTTGTCTAAATTGAATAACAAAAACAATTGAAAGTCGATATTCAAATGTTTCACATTTTTTAAAAAAAGAACATCATAGAAACCATTTGAAAAAAGTTTCATTCGAAAACCTCCAACCATGAAGATTCTATGTCAATTCAAAGAACCTATTGCAATAAAACGGCAATTTCATACTTTAACCCCTATTACAATAGTGGTTATTGGCCCTAGAATCTTCAGCCTATTATAGGCTGTAAGTTTTAAAACTAGCTATTAATATTAAAATGAGATTTTTAGGTAATACCCGGACACCCTGACCCGGTCCCAAACTAGGACACCCTGTGCCAAGGCAACCAGGCAAGGACACCACAAACACGGAAACATACCCAGACTGAGGCCATTTGTACAAATGTACGGCGGCCCCCAGTGGGAATCGAACCCACGACCTCTGTCTTGGTGGTTAAGCGCCTCAATAGTTTTTTGCAAAATAGTATTTAAAATATTATTATTATTATTATTAAATCCTTTATTGCATATAAAACAGAAAGTTTTGCACATAGGCGAGCTTAATGCTATTGATTATTAATTTGTGGTGCACCTTTAAAACTTTTTGATTTCCTAGGCATACCTTGAACACTAAACGTTTTCGGAACACTGCTTTATAACACAAACACACGGTTTCTCGTATACTAACAATCTTTTAATCTACTGTTAATAGCAGCTGCCGTCAGTAGTTTATTTTTTGTATGCACAAGCCCTTATATTACGCGCACCAAATCCTGTCTGAATCCCGACGTTTGCGATGGCAATGAGCGTGGAGTTTGACAGATATGCGTTAGAAACACTTCAGGACTTTGTGCACATAAATAGGCCACGGTCAAGTAAGTGATTCCGGAATTAAGTTAATAATGTGTAGTGCTTACGAAAGTTTTACAGTGACGCTTACCGTCCGCGCGAGTTGTACGCGCGGCCTGTATTTAACGATCCAAGACACTCGAGGCTCGTGGCCCGCCACGCTTACCAGCCGCGCAGGCAAAAGTAAAACCACACTTAACTGTAGATTACCAGATTGTTAATATCCGAGGGACCGGGGGCTTGATTGTCTATCTTTCGAACCTATCGCGATCCGTTTTAAGGGTATTTGGTTACGATCGCGATAGCGACTTGTCTAAGTTTGAGAGTCGCAATACTGTTCATCTTCCCGAATGAAGTCGGCGCTCGTCGTTCACTTTAAAACGTTTTGTTATTCCTAAGCTTTTATTTTATCGATTCATCGTTTTAACTTAGAAATATAAATATTTAAAAAATAAACGCAATTATTTTAACAAAACCGAAGCCAATATAAGCGTAACATTGTTATAAGTAAAAAAAAAGTATTTAATTTTGATATAAGTTTTAACTGCAATGTGCCTATTGTGCAATGCATTAACAAAACGCAGTTGAAACGTCAAATTTGCGATTTAGGTCATTCAATACCCTTACATAACGTGTCTAAAGACGGGTTAATACCGATATTTTCAAGTATTATCAATACTGAATATTAAGCCAAGTAATATTATAATATCCTGACCGATACATGAATATCGGTGATGTCTCTTATATCTGTCCATATTATAGTCTAAATTACTCAAAATACAGTAGAAACCACACTTAGATGGGAGAGAGTTAAAAATGGCTTACAGGAGCAATGACATGCCAGATCTTTGCTAATTTGTATCAACAACCGAAGTCATATAATCCAAGTTATAACCCCACAAATAATAAGTTATACATAAGCAGCCTATATACGTCCCACTGTAGGGCACAGGCCTTCTCTCAGTGAGAGAGTATGGGCTTAATCACCACATCATTGTGAATTTGTGAAACTTCACAATAGTAGCAATACCACTCGCTAACGGTGAAGGAAAACATCGTGAGGAAACCTGAGTGTCTGAGCTATTCCCATACCTCAGCGCTTGAAATCGCCAATCCGTGGTGGGCACGCGTGGTAATTAAGCCCAATAACTTATAATACCACATAAATATACTTTCAAACGAAAGCCTAATTCGTATATTAGGATGAGGCCTTCATTATCTAAAATATAGATCATTGCGGCGAACGAATGTTGATGAAACAAAGTTAGTGAAGATTGTGGCAAACCCTGCTATCTGCCTGCGTAACTTTTTGTATGTTTGTACCTACCTTATATTTTAAAAATCTCCTTGCACAGTGTACGTTTAATATATCAATGCCTAACGAGCTTCGCTGGTGTCAATGAAACGCAGAGTGCGCCAGAGCTGAATACGTAGATCCACGGAGGCCCCTTCGATGCACATAAATGAATAAATCCATAGAAAATAATAACGCTCTTCATTGCATGCACTTTTATGTATTATTTACATTAAATTCCCAACAAAAACAAAACAACGTCAAAGCGAACTGTCAAAAGGTCAAACAAACTAATGCGTTCAGTAATGAATATAATCGAGCACGGGGCAAAGTCCAAAAAGAAAAAAAAAAGAATATAATTGTACCTATTTGATTATTAAAATTCTACCAATACCTATAAAGTAATAAATAAGTAGTCATTTTGCATAAATATTTCGTATTTCGCGCTTTTGTTAGTCATACATTAATTTCACTCGTACCCACGAGAAAGTTGAGATGATGAATTTGATAATCTCTCATAGATTTTTTTAATCAGGCCACACTGTGTAATGTGGTGAGCACAATATTTTCAACATATACTGTCAACGTTGACAAGTATAAGGACTTTTGTGCCAACGTTAGGCAATGTCAGTCATGACGACTACTTTGTTTTTTTAATCAGGTCACACTGCAATATGGCGGGTACAATATTTGCAACATTCTCTGTCAACGTTGAGTAATAAATGCATGTAATCATGTAGTGTTGTGCCAACGTTAACGCATTAATCTAACTTGAATGGTAGGTGGTCCGTGGTTCGTTGGAATTAGATCAACCCGATATTAGATTCACGACCGTATCCAATCACAGATTGCGATTCGTAGAATATTATCGTATCATGTTGGGTCATTGGTCCGCTGGTATCGACTCGATATTAGATTCACGACTGTATCCAATCACAGATCGCGACTCGTAGAATATTCAAACTAATAGGTATTAATACGAGCTTCGTACAGATCGCGTGGATTGACGAATCAGAGCCGAAGTGCGATATTAAACGACCCATATTTAATGTTCAGTGTACAGTTGAAGTGAATACCTTCCTATTAGCATATTTGAATTCGTCGGATTCTAATACATGAATCCATTCAATATTATTGATATCCTAACTAATAGGTATGTATCGGTTCCATCTTTAAACGTGTCGCATTCCCTATCCCTATCACTTTCAATGACAGCTCGTGTCAAATAAATGCAGTCTGAAGTCCGTCAGCACCTTTCACACATTAAATCGAAAGGGATCGCGATAGATTTAAAAGATAGACAATTAGGCCCCTGGGGCTACGGGCTACGCTCACCCGAGTGTCGTTTGTGGCAGGCGAGAAGCCGTACGCGTGCGCGGTGTGCCCGCGCGCGTTCAACCAGCGAGTGGTGCTGCGCGAGCACGTGCGCTCGCACCACTCCGCGCCCGACCGCCGCGCCAACGGTACTCTTACTTTATTATTTTTAGAGTTGTTATAGGGATTATTTTTAGGTCATTTTCAGGGTTCCGTACACCGTACAACAAAAAAACGGCACCCTTATAGGATCACTCGTGCGTCTGTCCGTCCGTCTGTCGCAGCCAACTTGCTCCGAATCTACTGGACCAAATCAGGTGAAATTCGGTAGGATTGTGTAATCCTATGACCCAAACACAGACGTGCAAAGTAAATAAATAGATTTTTTTAAAATAAGGGTAATTTTCGGGGGACAAATTAGGAAATTAAAAAAAAAGTTTTGCAAACCTTACTGTGTCATATATCAAATGAAAGGGCTCGTTATAAGGATTTCAAATATATTTTGTTATTATTGTAAATAAAATAGTTTCGATTTCATTCATGAAAGAAGATGAAAATTGACCATTCCACCCCTTTGATCTCCGGAACTACCGACACTAAAATTTTGAAAAAAATTATAAGTATATATGCTTGTAGATTACAGGAAAACCTATAAGGAAATTCTATGAATTGAAAATAAGGTGGGAAACTCAATATAATACGTCCACTTACGAAAACTAGTACACTAAAATACCACCAGATAGCGCTAGTAGTAAAAACAAAATGTTTACTTAATGAACGTCAAAGCTGTTACTTTCAGAACTAATAGATTTTGGGGAGAAGAAAGTCCACATTTATTCTTTGGAAATAATGTGAGTTTTGATTTCATTAACAGAGTTTTCAACTTAAAGTTATTATAACTCATGAATGTGTTGAACACTAGACACACTCGTACCCCTTAATATTATTTTAATTCCAGACATCTTTGTCTTCTAAGTATATCCTTAGTAGGCTTTTGTGCACAGTGTGCTTAATACATTTTTTAATCGCGTCGGAGGTAACTCTATAATATAGCTATCTTGAGGAAACTTGTTTTAGAACCTTATGCAGTGTCCCATAAAGGATATACAAACCTTTGCAAGTCTAAATCGCGCAAATGATCATTTATGACCTGTGACAGTTGTAAAAGGCCTGTGTACAATGAAATGGAAACATCTTTAAATCCTATCTGCCGATGGTGACCGACTATTTCTGGTGTAAGACCCCAAGATAATATTTATGAGTTTCAATTGAGTGATACCACAGCAAAGGCTGTTATTTGACACTACTTTGTCTATAACAGTGAATCTTAATGCATGTTTGCAGTATCACTACATCCAGTAATACATGTGTCAAGCCTAGCACAGCAACAGATGATATTGTAATAAGTTTATTCATACACTAGTTTTATTTACACTGTAAAGTTTTCTCGAAATAATTTATTATCTTAGCTTACCTTAACCTGGGGTGGGCTACAATTAGTCGTGGAATAGTCGACTATTCTAATTATTCTAAGATGATGGTTCCCGGTGTAAAACTGTTACTTGTACAATAGGAGGCCCGTCATACTGCTGTGTGGTGTGCGGGCGGACGCTGCACTCGAGTTCGGAGCTGGTCCAGCATCTCATACAGCACTGCGACGCAAATACGGCGCTGCGTCGGCAGCCGCAGGTATGACTTGGCTCGATACACTCTATGTCAGTAGCGGGCTCAGTCACGAGCCATCCACCACTGCAACGCCACGTTGGTGCTGCGTCGCCAGCCGCAGGTATGACTAGGCTCGGTTCGCTTTGATGTCTGTAGCGGGCTCAGTCACGACCCACCCACCACTGCGACACCAAGTTGGTGCTGCGTCCCCAGCCGCAAGTATGACTAGGCTCGGTGCACTTTGATGTCTGTAGCGGGCTCATTCACGAGCCACCCACCACTGCGACGCCAAGTTGGTGCTGCGTCGCCAGCCGCAAGTATGACTAGGCTCGGTTCGCTTTGATGTCTGTAGCGGGCTTATTCACGAGCCACCCACCACCGCGACGCCAAGTTGGTGGTCCAGGCAGTAAAACTAGCGCCACCGAGGAAAAAATATCATATCTGTTTTTACAGATCTAATTTGCATATCTACAATCTCTCAATCATTTTAATAGTGATTTTTGGGACTCAAGGCCGTGAAACTAAGGCAAAAACCTAGAACTAGATAGCATTAACGCCAAAACCTGCCGATTGTAATAAATGCTCTCTAGTCCCATTTTTGTGATTCTAGTTTCTTTGTAGTGGGTCCTAAAAATAATTATTAACATGATTGATAGAATCTATTGTACAGACACTTTGCAAATTCGATCATAATTTTTTTTTTCATGGGTGGCGTTAGTGTTACTCCTTGGAGCCGCTTAATTTGGTTTGTCTGCGGTAAAACTTAGTGTAAAGTGTGTCAATCTAAAAATACAAACACGAAATAAGTATGTCTTCTGCGAAACGATTGATGACACCTTTCGAGAGACATCACGCATTTAAATTCCACGCCTGCTATCGCGATTGACTGTCATGTTCCTAGTATTTTTTTCTGTAGACATTTGTCTGAACGTTTTGCTGAAAGTTTTAAGCGTTCAAACGCAACGTCCCATTTTTATTATTCAAACTGTGTAACTCACTTCTGTTAAACACAAAAACGTGTAGTAGAGAGAGTGTTATAGCAATAGGGATCACACAAACCGAACAGCTTCATATTTGCACCGACTACCCGTTTTCCTTCAGAGAATTTACATCATAAGGTTGCCTGGAAGAAATAGCTTCTAGCAATAAAGCCGTCAATCGGTATGTGCTCCGGTATACAGTAAAGAATATTCTTATCTTATCTTCGCGTGGCAAACGCCTCGCTAGGGCTCGCTCTGTGCGGTCCCAGTGACCAGTCCGACCGCTCCGGTCTGTGTGTTCGCGTCCAGTGACCAGTCTGACTTCCGCAGTCGGGCCCGCGCAAGTACAAGCGGCGAAAAAAGCAGAAGCCGGAGCTCTCGCCGTCGTCGGAGAAGCCCGAGTGGTCCCCCCCGCCGTCCCCGCCGCCCGCGCCCCCCCCGCCGCGCGCGCGCCGCCGCCGCGCCGCCTCGCCGCCGCCGCGCCCGCGCATGATACACACCGCCGAGGACACTAGGCCCAGGACCAAGCAGGTGACCGGCGGGGGGGACTTCACTGATAAGATGACCAATCTTAAACTGCTTATTTAATCTGTGGCTACATCTTTTTCTTGCAAAATCTCCACCACAGACTATTTTAATCGGCGTCTTTCAAGTGTTTTAAGGTATCGAGTTTTTATAAATAAGACTGTGAGATATTCATTTGCTAAACAGAGTTTAGCATTTGAGTTTAATAAAAAGGTGGTACAATGTGAGAATGTGAATCCTGCACGTTTTCAGTATCACAACATCCTGAGGTGGGCTTAAACTATTCTAAGATTAAGGTTCTGGCTGCTGTTACGTCTGTCATCCGGTCTCAACCTCTAATCTAACATTTTTTGCGCGAGCGGGACGGGATGCCAGACGTAACAGCAGTCTTAACCTCCTCAGTCCTGACCTTGAAAATAACAATTGAAAACCATTTATATTTTCAAGGTCAGGACTGAGGAGGCTAAAGTGATTGATGATTTTCAAATTCTTTATTGTGTTACATAATATATACGTATATATTTTTACAATATTTACAGCTCTTATCGTGCTCTATTATGCCCTTCTAAATGTGTATTTTTATTATCATTATCATTCTATTAATATTCTATCTATCTAAATATTATATTAATTTACATGTAGGTAAATTAATTGATCTGTCTTATGTAGACCTACCTACCCACTCTCGTCTTCTTTCAGTCCTGTCCATCCTAAGGTTGTCTGGAAGAGATCGCTTTTAGCGATGAGACCGCCAATTGTATACTATTAGGAACTAGATATTAAGTACCTTGTATCTCTGTAAATTACTGGTGTGCAATATCTTGTAATCTGTCTATCTCTTACAAAACAGTGTGTTTGCTGTATTAGACTGTACTCGTCTATAAACGTTAAATAGAATGTGGAACAAGATACTTACTATTTATAGCTTAAAGAACGGAAACAATAACAAACGTGATTTATTTTTTATAATGATTACTTAAGTGGCTGATTTGAGGGCCCCTCACGAGGCGATTCCTATACGAACTTAGTTAGTTTTGATTTACAAACGCTATGAGCCGTTTCATAGAAACTTCACAAGGCTCAAATTGCTTTATGATTGGTTTATTTGCAACTCTAGGCTCGACCAAACCTCGATTTGAGTCCTCTACCATTTTAGTAAAGTTTCATTGCGATCCGCCATCTCGTTTGTAAATAAAAATCAAACTACGTATGGGATTCTCTGTCTGAGTCACCCTCTTGAAGTGACGATGCCCTTGAGCCTCGACGTAACATCAGCCTTAAAGTACGGACGGTCTAGGTTCGCAACCGGCGGCCGCCGCGGCACCCCGCGGACGACCTGCGGGCCATCCGGCCGCACTTGCCGCAGTCCCCCCCGCCGCCGCCCCGCGCCGAAGCCGCCCTCGCCCCCACCCCCGCCCCCGTTAAGAAGGAGATCGTCCCCAAGAAGGAGAACATTGTGCCTAAGAGCGAGCCAAGCGACGAAGAGGTATCTATAATTCTCGATCCATTTAGGTTAGGATCTTTACACCGTGAATTTTGGATGGTTTGAAAGCCATAGCAAGATGAACGTGTCTTACAATAGCTATCAAAAGCATTTAAACAGTTTGTTTGTAATATTTTCTCCTGGTTGTGCAATACAGTGCTATCTATGTATCTATCTACCCAATACGCTAGTTTTTTTTTTTTTTAAAAAGGACACTCCGAAAACATAATTATCGATACAAACTCGAATCTAGAACCATTATTAGCCAGCCACTGCGGTGCATGCGTGCCGGGGGTCCGCGGGTCATTGTTCTGTTAGACGGGGAGACAATACTAATTGTTCGCGCATTTTGAGAAACATGATTTCGCAACTCAATTTTTTTTTACTTCTATACTTAAAAGTTATAGTCTAAATAAATGCCATCCTTAGAGTTCCGTACCCGAGCCAAAAGGGACACTATTACTAAGACTTCACTGTCCGTCTGTCTGTCTGTCACCAGGCTGTATCTCATGAACATGCAGGTGAAATTTTCACAGATGATATATTTCTGTTGCCGCTGTAACAACAAATATTAAAAACGGAATAAAATAAATATTTCAGAGGGCTCCCATACAAAAACTGTAATTTTTTTGCTGTTTTTTGCACGATAACGGCAACAGGTAGACGCTTGAAATATTCACAGTATATTTAGTTCTATATTCGCTTCAAAAATAAATAATTAAAAAACCATACAACAAACGTGATCTTTTGCCGTTTTTTCTCGATCTTTGTGTCTAATGTTGTAAAGATAACGGTACGGAACCCTTCGTGCGCGAGTCCGACTCGCACTTGGTCGGTTTTTTTTAATTACTTATTAATTACATAACCGCGGCCTTCAAACCACCCAGATTTCAGCGTGTATGTTATTTCTACTTCGATCACGAGTGGAGAACACGAACTTGCAAACGCAGTGCAGGAGGCCAGCCAGCTCGCTGGACCGACGATCTGAGGCAGATCGGATGAAGATAGGCCGGGGACAGAAAGAAGTGACGTCCCTGGGGGAGGCCTATGTCCGGAAGTGGATAGTACAGCTTGATTGATTGATTCGTGGGTTCGATTCCCACTGGGGGCCGCCGTACGTCTGCACAAATGGCCTCAGTCTGGGTGTATTTTCATGTTTGTGACGTCCTTGCCTGGTTACCGTAGCACAAGGTATCCTACTTTGGGACCAGGTCAAGCGATTGTATTGTGTGGAAGTTGTTATTATTATTTATTATTGACATCTAGACCAAAGCAGAATGAAACAAATACACATACTTTAATCCTTGTTTTAAGAGGGCGTAGCTTTGTTTTAATTCACAAACAAAAACAAATGTAGCTTTGTTTTAATTTACAACGAGTGATAGGCGAGTCAGTTTTTTATTGGAAGCACCCAACTCGCCCGGCAATGATTATTATAAATAATGAATGGGATAAAACAGTGATAACCGTTGTCCACTTGTTATATGTGATGCTCTGTATGTGTGTGTCTCAAAGCACAAATAAATCAGTTATCTGCCTCGTTGGACTAGCGGTATCAGGTCTGATTACCATGCCGGGGGTCGGGGGTTCGATTACCACCGGGGGCCGCACTACAATTGTACCAATGGTCTCATTCTGGGTGTATTTCCATGTTTGTGATGTCCTTGTCTGCTTACCATAGAACAGGGTATCTTAGTTTGGGACCAGGCTAATGATGCGTACCAAATCCGAGCGATTCCAATCGACAATTGGCATATATATTGTATTTTTGGGTAGGTATTTTCGATTTTATATAATAGGATTTTATTAATCATCATCAACATCAGCCATTTGACGCCCACTGCAGGACATAGGCCTCCCACATGGTTTTCCCTAACCATGAAGGGTTTTGCCATAATCGCCACGCTTGGCAGGCGGTTTGGCGATCGCAGTTTGCGGTTGAAATCTCAGGAAGACGCTGCTGCCCGTCTCCTGGTAATTTATTTCTTTAGTCGCCTTCTACGACATCAACCGAAGGAAATTTATGTTGATATTATTTCGTTATTTGTGTAAATATGTATGTAGAATATCATGTGCACGTGCGAAGACCCGTTTCACACCTCCGCTCCGACTCTCCAAGGTTTGCTGGAAGAAATCTCTTACAGAGATAAGCTCGCCATTGTACATGTATTTTCTTTTGTTACCTTTCCTGTACTGTGTTCTTGTGTGTGCAATAAAGTATAATAATAATCGATTAACTATCAAATTCCATACAAACGTTATTGTTACACGATTGGAATCGTTCATGATTTGGTGCGCGTAATATAGGAGCTGGACAAAGTGGTTGTGTTGTGTGGAAATTATTAATAATAAGTCTGCTTTTTGTACACTATCTTTTGTGCGACAAAGAACTAATAATACCTAAGCAGCCTATATACGTCCCACTGTAGGGCACAGGCCTACTCTCAGGGAGAGAGTATGGGCTTAATCACCACGCGTGCCCACCGCGGATTGCTGATTTCAAGCGCTGAGGTATGTGAATAGCTCTGACACTCAGGTTTCCTCACGATGTTTTCCTTCACCGTTAGCGAGTGGTATTGCTACTATAACTTCACAAATGTACATAACTTAGAAAACCAAGTCATAGGTACATGCCCGCATCGGGGATCGAACCTGGGTCTCCCACTTCCGAGTCCGAGGTTCTACCCACTAGGCTACCACCGCCCTGCACTAGGCTACCACCGCCCTATTTAATAATAATGATTATTATCTATCCACGCCGGCGAAGCGGTGGTAACGGAGCGGTAGAACGCCGGCGTCTCATTCGGGAGGTCGTGGGTTCGAATCCCGGCATGTACCAATGACTTTGTTTTCTAAGTTACGTACATTTGTGAAGTTATAGTAGCAACACCACTTGCCAACGACGAAGGAAAACATCTTGAGGAAACCTGAGCGTCGGAGGTGTTCACACACCTCAGCGCTTGAAACTGCCAATCCGAGGTGGGCACGCGTGGTGATTAAGCCCGTACTCTCTCTGAGAGAAGGTCTGTGCTCTGCAGTGGGACTTATAAAGGCTACTGTACCCGGATGACCGACCTTTGCTCGGTTTTTTTTTGTTAATCGTGTTTTTTGCAAAATATATTTAGATACGATGAAAAAAAGGGAAAAATAATCGTACTGGAGAGATCTGGACTCGAACCGGGGTCTTCTGGTTTCGGGACAGCCCGATTTCCCACCTGAGCTATTACAACCTTGCAGTTGGTGGCGAATTTTACCTTCGTATTTTAATGATATTGTAGCAGTTTTTGCCTGAAAACACGGATAAAACGACGTTTTCTAAAAATGAAACCTAGCTATATCGATTCTTCGCCCCCGAAACCCCCTGCATACCAAATTGCATGAAAATCGTTGGAGCCGTTTCTGAGATTCAGATTATATATAAAATCTTTAATATAGAGCAACCTCTGGAAGCACTGGAAGCAATATACTCGTAGACTTGCTCGTTTAAAGGTATAAGATAGGTAGATAATATAATAATCTATCCACAGGAGCCCGAACGCAGCATGACGCCGTTCCGCTGCGAGATGTGCGACCTTCGCTTCGACAAGCGCGACGACCTCTTGATGCACGTGCCCGTGCACATATGAGAAGCTCGCTCGCGCGCCTCCGGGAAGCCCAAGTGAACGGACGACCAGCGGCCGAGTCTCTTAACCATTTGACTCAGTGACAGCTGCCAAGTCATGCGACTCGCGTATTCATGAATACGCTGCTGTGTATAACCTCCGGCAGCCCAAGTATTTTTTTCTTGTCTTGCAAGTAAAGCCCTCTGTCCACCGTAAATAATAATAGCCGTCCTGAGCGTTAGCGCCCAAGGTTTAATTTGTAATTATTGTTTTTTTTTTATTTGTTTTTATTTCTTTACTTTGTAGTTATGGATTTTTTAAACAATTTTTCCACTAATATAGTATTGTGATAGGACATGTTTTAAAAAAATATATGCAAAATATTCATTTCTTTAAAAAGCACACTGGGCGTTTGTTACATTTATTATAACTATTTATTTGTCCATCTCAAGCGAAATAGGGATTTTATTAAATACATGAATTAGTAGGAATCTAATAAACTTTATTTCAAATTTCTTAGACTGAAAGGCAATTAGCGTTATTTATTCATTATTTTGCGTATGGCATGCAGCGTGTTAAAATACGAAAGGGAGGCTATCAATCCACTCGGTCACTTCCTCGTCACCTTCGTGAATAATCACGTAATTACGAGATCTATAGTCGTTATAAACATAGTTGAGCTTAAAAGTTTTCCAATTTTCGTCGCAATTTCTCAGAAAAGAAAATAAATGTTTCCCTAAAATAGACAGCAGTTTCTTCTCGAAGTCTAATTAAATAGTTCTAAATAGTGGTGGTCGGTCCTACTGGAGACCACCGTACTTGATTAGTACAAATGGTCTCAGTTTGGGTGTTTTTGCGTGTTTGTGATTTTCTTGCCTGGTTACCATCACATATCACAGCCTAGTTTGGGACCAGGACAAGTGATTGTGTCGTGTGGAATTTATTATTATTAATGTCCTCATCGCTGGGAGTGAAATCTTCAAAATCTGACTGAAATGTCGCAAAACTGAAAAACGTTACGTCATACCGGCTCATTGTCACATACGAGATTCAAATAAACTAGAGCAAGAAAGAGTCTTTAACTCCTAACGTCCTTTTTGTGGTACTAATAGGTCTAAAATAAAAAATAAAACCGACTTCGAAACCCTACAGCACTAAAAAGTTAGAAATAACTTAAATAATTAGAAGTATGTATACATTTAGGTATTGTAGAAGTATAATTTGGAGTCGATATATATGCTGGTCATGAAACTGGGCACCGACTACAAATTTGTACTTCTACTATACCTACATGGATCCATACTTCTAATTATTTAAATTATTTCTAACTTGCTAGTGCTGTAGGGTTTCGAAGTCGGTTTTTATTTTTTATTTAATTTTTTTTATTTTATATTTTTAGTGGGGGCGGCAGAAAAATAAATAAGACCATTTCAACCATAATTTACCCTACTTAATTCGTTGCTTTAAAATTTCACGTTCTCATTTTCCATCTCCGAAAGTCTTTACCAAAACATCACCAAATTACCTTGGGACTACATTTACGCTATTTTATGAAACATACGGATATTACTAAAGCATGTGCCCCATTAGGCCTTATTTACTGCTATTCATTGAAGAGTTTAGTTCTCCATCTCTAAAAGTCTTCACTTCAACTTCACTATAATTGTAACAATAAGGTTAACGATTGACTTGATAAAGAGGGATTTAATTCACCTCGTTTTGTAAAGGTTGCTATCTTTCATTATTTTTCACCATTATGACAAACGTCACAAATCCTTACCGGTGATTGGTTATTGAACGTTTTTCAAAACGACCAATAGTAGTTGTGTAACATAAATGTGGGAAATTCAAATTTAAAAACCTCTGAAAGTTTTCGTCTTTTGTGTTGGACGGTGGGCGTTTATTCTTGAATTTTGTTTCTAGCGCTGGGCGTTACGGAAAGCACTATGTAAGACTTTGGGCTGCAGGAGGTTAAGGCTTGAATAAGGGCTAACTAGCGCTTCGTTTATATCCATTTTCCAGAAAAGTGAATAACAGAGTTTTTTGTATTAGTAATAGCTATTTTTAGAACCTACAACTTAGAACCTAGGGTCAAGAACCTAGTCCACAATTTCATTTACGCCAAAAACAGTCGTTTTCGCCAAAAACGAAATTGTAGCCTAGATTCTTGAACCTAATTTCTAAGGTGTACACAGTAATTTTTGTCGTTCACTTTTTTGCAAAAACGGATTTTGAAAGAAGATGTGATTTTTGTTCATTGGCGGCGCTAGTTAGCCCTTATTAAAACCTTAAGGGTTAAGGTCACTCTTGCACCTGACATGAGGTCTCGCACATTGTAACATTTTAATTATTGTAATGAAATGATTACATTTGGATAAATGTGGTCTGAGGGTTTGATAGATAAAAGAATTACGAATATACTCAAAAGTATACCAATTTTATTAAAAATCACAAAAAGTTTTAGATTGTGCGAGCGAGACAGCAGCATGCTAGAGTGATATAGAAAATATTCATGAACATAGGTAAAATACAAAAGGTCTTAAGTTGTATATTAGTTCATTACATGTTCGGCCCTTTAAGAGCGAATGAATATACGATATGAATACGGTAATGGTTGTTTCATTGACACTATTGGTAGTCTCCTAACCAGTCGCATTCCAATGGTATAACCCGTGCAACTTAACTCTGCGCTTCACGTGATTCGATCTTCTTCGCGAGAGTTGTCTATTTAATTTGCGCAGGTTATTAGAATGACATTGTAATGGTACTGATTAGTAGACTAAGAAATTGCGTCTAATAACAGCCATTGTCGTGCTAATATCACTCTATTGAAAGACGATGCGTTATTAGAATCTAGGCCCATTCTGTTACAATCGACGGCCATTTTGGATTCCAGATCAAGTGGAAACAAAATGGCGCGCTCAGCCAATGGATTCATTCTCGCTTTCTATTTTCGAAAGACGGTTGGGCGAATAGACGTGAGGTGTGGACTCACCGCGAGGCCATCTATGATAACAATAACATGTTACTTAATGGCATGGCTTAAGGCGTAGTGCAATGTGTCAGTGAAGTAGCCAGGATTGTATTGTGTTTGTGAACTAAATTATCTTCCAATTTCGTCTGTGGTTATGATGTGCATGTACATAGTGGAGTGTTTTGTTTCGATGTCGCCAGTAGCAAACCAAAGGTAATATAGAATGGTGTCAATGAATAATTTTGCCAATAGAGGACTTGTTTTTGTGTAACATAACAAATACTTATTATTATGTGCTGTAGAAGTTCACTTCTCGTCCTTTAGCACGAACACAAAAGTTTCTCTTTCTTTAATCTGGCGACAATATTTTCTTTACATAATCTCAATAATTTTTTTTCACTCTTGTCTTATGACGTATTTAAAGGCTCTTGACATTAATTGAAGCCAATTATTGGGTAACTATAAATCCGAAAAGACTTGAAAAGTAGTTGCTAAAGGTATCTTGTACAGTAAAGTAGAAATGTCTTAGGTATAGTAGGATTTCGTTAGTTGGAATGATTGAGATGTACGAGCATATAATTAATTATTTATAGTTCATTATAAATTATAAATAATGACTGTTGTCTGTCTTGTATATGTGAATCGTTGAACGTGTACAGTCAACATCAAAAGTATGTTGCCGTCGCTTTCCACATGTAATGGTGAGTACACGCCTTTGTTATGCACCTACATATTATTTTCTGTGTGATCGAACTTCATAGGCGCCATATTTGTGAGGCCTTTATATTGTCAAAGAGATTGATGCAGTCATCTGAACTTCTCATAGATAAATGAAAGAGCCTGATTAGCTTTAGGAGCACAACCAGTCCTTATGTACATATACCATAGCATAATATTACTTTGCATATTATTATTAATGCATAGAAATCTTATCACAAGTGTATGTTTCTGTTTAAATTGCATGAGTTAATTTAAATTCAAAGTTATTATTAATATCTTTTAGTATTTTATTGTTTTTGACATATATTTGATTGTATGTATCTTTCTTGCTTTAATACATAGTTGATGATTATGTTTGTATGAGTCTGTTGGGGATGATTGATTTGTTGTTGTATTTTAAAATACACCAGATTATACAGGCGATTATTTAAGATGGGTATGTAAGTAGCTACTAGAACCACTAGCAGCAGCTAAGGATCCTACTGAATAAATCATGCTAATTTAATTTATTTTTTCATACTCGTTGAATATTTCCATGTTTTAACATGTTTCCGGTCCATAAAATTTTGCCTTTCTATGTGAAGTTTGTTGAACATTAGTTGCATGTTCATTACTGATAAAGATGGAAATGGCCAGTTAAATGTTTTGCAATGGCTAGAACGATACTGGTATTTACCTCCTCTGCTGCCCCATCTCTAATGTACATCTAGGCGCTGTTTCATAAAACTACAATTCATGGTTTATTATGCCAATTCGATGTAAATTGCAAAGTCGATTAACCTACACATTTAAAAAAACGACTCTGCTACGCAATGTACCTCGAATTGTAATAATAAACTACGAATTGTAGTTTTATGAAACTGCCCTGTAGATCAATACAAGTCCAAGTAAAAACATCGACATCTTAGTACTACACACAGAACAATTATTTCAGCGCGTGATAATAGTAGTAACATAATAAAGCTATATGATTAGCGCCAACATCTATCCTTGAGCTTAGTGGAACCAGATAACTTACACCCGTTCCAAAAACCAAGCATTAGGTATCTGCGTCACAAAGAATATTTTTTCGTTTCGAGACATGGAGACATTTTGAATTTTTGTTTTTGTAGAGAAGCACCAAGGGCCTCTTTCATAGAAGTGCAATTCGTGGTTTACTATGACAATTCGATGTACATTGTAAAGTCAACCAGCCCACAGATAACAAGTACGAAGTCTGTTACGGAATGTGTGTCGAATTGTAATAAACTGTGAATTTTAGTTTTTTGAACGGGTCCTTCGTGTCTTAGGCCTCGGTCTCGAATTTTGCGGGCGGCGGAGCGGCAGCGGCGGCGGCGCGGGAGAGGGGCGGGCAACGCATACCTGTTCTCGAAACCAGCGGGCAGATCACGCGGCACTGTAGCGGTGTAGTGTTGTGTTCGTGGTTGTGTTGTCGACATTCGCAAACGAAATGTCTGAAAATCGGCGACAACATCTTTTTGATTCAAACTAATTAATTTGTAAACCATAATAAACATTGTATATAACATAATAAATAATTTTTATATTCACCTACCTTCAATATTCAGTTCGTTTTTTATTTCTTCCCATAATTGGTTAATATTCTTCTATTTTTATGGTTCACATCTTTGCTGTTCCATATGGGTCTCCTCTCAAAGATTGCCGAAATAATTTGCTCTTGCACGTCCGAGGACATTTTGATACGTCACAAAAAAAATGTACAACACTATACTACAATGCAGACGCGCAACGCGGGACGGTCACCGCTCGACTGGAGTGCACCGCTCGTTGCCCGCCCCCGCGCCGCTCCCGCGCCGCTGTTTTCGAGACCCGGTCCATTTGACGATACGCATAAGATCCTGCCGCTCCCGCTCCGCTGCCGCCGCCGCCCCGCTGCCCGCGGAATTCGAGACCGAGGCCTTAAACGGAAAATTTCTTGCACGTGAACATATCAAAATTGTAAGCTTTTATAAAACAACAACTTTCAATGCGAAATGTTACACTGGTTTATACTTATGCGCCGTGCCACAAGAAAGTTGATTTTCCAGCAAAATTTGGATCAAATCATTTTGATATCCAGTATGTTTAGCTTTTGGGTCGGGCGTCAGTAATTTAATACCCTATAAACAGTGATTAGCTCGAGTCTCGATACTGAGTTAATGCTGAAAGTCTATCCACGTCACAACGGCCGCCGACGTGTGGCGGAATGATTTCAATATTTAAATAATCTTTAAATACTTACTCATTCAACCAGTGTGTGTTACCAGTGATGACTTATGGCACTGAAACGTGGTCTCTCACTATGGGCCTCATAAGAAGGCTCAAGGTCGCTATGGAAAGCACGAGCTATGGAAAGGGCTATACTCGGAATTTCTCTGCGAGATCGAATCAGAAATGATGAGATCCGTAGACGAACGAAAGTCGTCGACATAGCCCAGCGGATTAGTAAGTTGAAGTGGCAGTGGGCGGGGCACATAGCACGCAGAACTAAGGTTCATTTGTATCGTCGCCCGCACGTCGCCGCCCGCCCGGTCCGTTGCAATGTGGATAGTCCTTAAGCCTGCTGATGGCGATTTGTTTATTTACGAGTGTATGGATTTTAAATCTGGTGTACTTGACTGATTTACGGATTAGTTTGGTGAAGTGGCATTACATTGGTTATTAATAAAATTGTTTGTGTAAATATTGTAAGTTTGTATGGTACAAGTATGTAAATATCTTTTGGGGTTTTGTAACAATTTATGTCATATGCTTTGATGTGATATTACCTATTTTATTGTAACAAGGCTTATAGCGGGTGTTTTAGTAAACGTGCTACATATTCACAAATAAGCTTATTTGGAAAGTAAATTACATAGTGTTCAAATATTTTATTAAAATCATCAGTAGGTTAGGTCGTTTATGAAAACGACTGACTGTGCCATGCTTAGTAATGGCTTAAGTTTTGTATGGATCTTATTTATGTTAAGTAAGTATCCACTTCACGCACACAAAAACGTTTGTCTAATGGAAAAGTATACCTTACGCGGGTGCGTTACCTAGGTAGGTTTATCTGACTTCGTTCTATGTGCCAATAAACAATTTCGGAACTACTAATTATGTCAAGCTACATTCCTAAACATTTATTGAGAAATCTAAGTACCGGTTTCTGAATTGAGAATTTCTTAAGTATCAATTGCTCTCAGCAGATTTCTCAAAAAAGAATGTGGCAGAACAGAACGATTCATAAGAATTTACGATACATAATTATTACGATTTATTTAGTGCAATCATCTTCAAGACGTAGGTAACTCAAAATTATGCAATTATGTGAGAAAATAGAACTCATCAAATTGTTTCTGGGATATCCATCACTTAAAATATTGATTGTAACTAAAATCTTTGTAATATAACAATACTTAAATAAAAAAAAACAAACATTTTCTGTTGTTGTTCTTTCCCAAAATATTCAAGGTATTCTGACTGGAATTTTTATCTGGGTCTGGAATTTATTCTGACTGGATAACAGGTCCAACGAATAAAAAAATTCATTATATAGTCACAGAATGTTGGACACTGTGAACTCGTCAAGTGACTATTCGTAACACCCATATCACATCATCCAGTGACAAATGGGGCGTACGTCGCAAAGAAATTTCTGTCGTCCGTAAGACGTCCGCGTCACCGACCTCCATAAGTAACACAGTCGATATCACATAATATCACACATGCACTCTACCTGGCTTACGTTACGTTGCAACTAATAAAAGGTAAAGGTTGATGTGCTGTCGACTGTTCCACATTGTACCTACTTCCAATGAAGATTAAGATGACATCCATAGGCCACGGCTATATTATGTTCATGGGTAGGTAGCGCACTTCGGGCGTCTCTCTCTCTCTCTCTCTCTCTCTCTCAAAACAAGTTCAAAATAAAATAAAACATGTACAGTACATACCTAGGTACGATTAAAATCAGTTAACGAATCGGCCAACGTCGGTAATTGTCGTAAATCCCTCATCTCTCACATAGAGTTATCAATTTACAGATATGACCTTTTAATTATATTCCTTGTTGTCTTATTGAATACAATAAAAGAACGATATGAGCAACAAAACCTCCTTTGTAGCTCAAAACTAACACAAAATTTATATTGAAATAAGAAAAATAATTGACTATTTTGACAGTATGACTTCTTAGTGTCAATAAAAACAGTTTGACATATACCTATGATACATTTATGTTTATGAACGCTAATTTCATTCGTGAAAATATTCGATTCTATCAAATTTTATCAAAATTAACTTACAATAGATATGTATCATGGCTTCAACAAATTTAAAGCGTGGTAAAAAAATTGTTGCTCAATCTCGCGAAATTGTAAATGAGGTATATAACTATTTTAGAAAAGAAGCTAATTTATTTAAAAAATAAGAAAGCAATTATCATAAAAAAAATTTGGACAGGGTTTGTGAAGCAACCGGAGTTTCGAAAAGCAGCGTGTAAAAATTTTTGAAGGAAAACGACAAGCTCTTAGATCAGTCACCTAAAGATCAACAATCCAATTAAGTGCCCGGCAAAAAATATCGTTAAAAATTGATGTTTTTGATTATTGCGTGATACGGCGAATGATATATAACTTTTATGAAAGATTTTAAGAGCTTCCTATGTTGCGATCACTTCTGCGTAATAAATTTCTTAGGTCTACCGGTTAGTAATGTCATCTTGGCAGGTGCTACCTATATAGGTATTGCGTTTATGATACTTCAAATTGAATGCTACCTAAAATAAATCGCGGTAATGTATTTCGTGTCATTTCCGTCTCGGGATTTAGGCGATGATATCCGAGAAAAGCCGAATCGTTAACTGATTTTATCTACAGTCATATCATACATAATCTTCAAATTAAGAATTCAAAGGTAAACACATATTGACAGGCACAATACATAACTTTAAAGAAAATTAAAAAAAAAGTGTAATATAAAGTTACATTAAAGGTCAGATTTTTCACTTTATGTTACAGTTATTTTTTTTAAAGTGTTGCTGTGATCACGGAACAAAACTTAAGTTTTTTTTTAATGTCAAAAGTTGACTATAAAAAACCTAATTTCATGTAGGTACCAAAAGTGCAACTAAAATAAATTTATAATTGAAAATTTTGTTTAATTTCGATATGAGTTTAGTTAATAACCGTAGATTTATGAATAGTACAAAGCTTGTCAAACGTGTTTTCCTTTGATTCCTTACTTTGAAGATTAAGACATGAGTGTAGATAAAGTAGTGTATGAGACTGCACATAACTTGGTATTAAAACACTCGCCAATGCTATTAAAAAACTCGCCAAGGCTCGTTTTTTAAAATCTGGCTCGTGTTTTAATAACCCTCATTATGTGACAGTCACATAAACTACTATTACATATCTCTTGCTCTGTAAGTAGTCACTTACTTCCCTGAATGCCGGGGTGTATGGATATCATTAGCATAGGTTACAAAACATACCATGTAATGTTAACATTACAGCATAGGTTTTGGAATTTGAAAAAAGAACTGCCATACTCATACTGCAAGAAGAATATTTTTTTAAAATTTTTTTTTCTCGGTATCGATTATTTACTCGAATCTGAATCGAGACTATATTACAATTTATGAAGATTTTATTTTAAATATCGAACTATTTGTTTCGCAGTCACATCGTATGTTAATAAAATTGAAATCGATTTAAAGATCAAACTGGCCAGCACGATTTGACGCGCTTACGTGCCATAAAATCGTGAAGAGTAAAAAAGTCAGTCGACTGGCTAGGCGCGAAAGTAATTTTTTTTCGTGTTTTGGAGTTCTTTCTCAAAAGTCCTGCTTTCTTGTTTTTTTACTTACCTCACAATCGATATGTAAAGCAGTGTTTATCTCGGGTGTAAGCATCAATTGCATACTCGGGCTAATTAGCGCCCTCGCTGCGCTCGGGCGCCAAAAACCTCGTATGCAATTGATGTTATACAGCCCTTGGTTAACATTGTATGCACCTATGAATACCTACAGGCTCACTGAATGAACGCACCTATATATTTTGAAACGTAAATGAGTGTCAGTAACAGCTAGTTTTGAAACGTGGGCGCATGTCATTGTTTCGGAGGGAAAATGTTTCGCTCTCGCTTCATCATGCTATTCTATCTGATTAATCTGTGATAAAATATCAACGAAAACCAGCCAAGAACGAGTTCAGCATAAACATGGTGGGGTTTCATAAAGTAATGATATGTACTTTTAAAAATATAAAATATTTTCTGCACACAATTTTTTACCATCTAACTTGATCTTGTCATCGTGAATGATCGAGTATATCAAAAAAGGTACTAAAAGATTTGTATTGATAGTGGTACACCGAACAAAATCCAGAGAACTTATGTGTTTAAACATTCTTAAATGATTTGTTTGTCGAGGCCAATGTTGACTAACATTTTCGCACCATTTTTTGCGAGTTCGATAGATGGTTCTCGCTATTACTTCCAGCAAATAGTCATTAAATTAGACTATAAATACATTGCTGATCAAGCAAAAACTAATTTGACCAGTGGACAAAGTCATTAAAGCTAAAACTTAGAATTTGGGTAATTAAAAAAAGATAAGAAGCAAATACTTAAACTTAATAATAAAAAAGGCATATCAAAAGACGATAGTATAGAGGTACCTACAAACATTCATCTAGCTAAATAATTTTCTATTGACCTTACATATACACCACATCATAATTATGACAGTCCATTTGTAAAAAGCCCTTTTGAATTGAAATTAGAATGTACAATTACTAGTAGGTCAAGTTTTACATAATTATTCTAAAGTCCTTATTGTAACTGAGTAGAGGGTATAATACCCTTAGGAAAATGTCAATGTGGCCAATATCAACCAATTGTGTGTAGTCGACACAGGCGACAGCAGGTCAACCACATTTTTATTGAAAAATTGGCTTAACGTATTGTTTTCCACAAATAATTTGGGCTATCGGTTTTGTAAGCAAGTACAGGATAACCTGACAACAACCCATGCAGATCAAATTCATCGAGAATTTTCATTCTTGACTTGAAAATACAGGTTTTCATAACTTTATTTTGTTATTTTCTTGTCGGCAATTACCTACATAAGATACATATGCATACAAATTAAAAACTATTTTAAAGCTATTTTGGTATTAAAAATAGTATTGCACTTAAAATGTATTAAGACTTTTTATCTTAAAAAGTATTTATTACCTCATCAAAATACAAATTAAGATATAGGTAAATTGGCTCTAATCAGAGAGTACTTTATAATATTGAGTTATTGAGTCTAATTTTTGTCAAATAATATAGGTTAGTACCTACTTGTACTTTGTTTCCTCGCTCGCCGCTATGAGAGTGGTATTGGTAACGGAACCCTAAAATGTATAGTTGTCACAGACAGATAGCACAGAATCGAACCAATTTGAGTGATGCAGTGTTGTTAAAACACAACAATTTGCCTGTTAATTTCTTGGTTTCCGAAGTCATTTGTGTTTTACTTTACAAACTAGAACAGTGTGCGGTACGATTCACTCAAGCATAAATCAATTAGGAGACGAAATGAGCTCTCAAGATTTGCAGGTTAGCTTGGTGTTTTGTTTGCCGTCGACGTCTATACCTACTTTTCTATCTTCAGGTACCTACTTATTCATGATTGTTGCTTGTAACTACATATTTGTGTTGCTAGGAAACCATGAAGGGATCGAGAAAATCGCTAATGACCATACAGCAAACATCTTTGGATAGAGAAAATTTAGTGGGTAGAGTGAAAAACCTCAAGCATCAGCTCACCCAAGACTCTACTGTGTAAGTACTAACATCATCTATAAATAAAAACCGTTACTGTTTCAATTAGGTACATTAAGAATTAATGCACAATTACTTGTTTCTAGAGATGTAGAAATCAAACGCAAGATAGTTGTGTCAAGCAAAGAGACCCAGGCTAATCTTGACACGAAGATAACTGCAGATGACCTTACGAATCCTGAAGGTGCTTCAGAAAAATACTGGGAAGTTCTAGCTGGAAAGCGCCAGTAAGTTTTGCTTCAATTCCTAGCTTACAAATTGCTGGTCTACTGAATCGCAGCAATTATGGCCTCTTCTAGCCCTCTCTGAGCCTACCATATAAGAGTAACAGTTCCTCTGCTGGTATGACCTACTTTGTTTTATGGTGAATAGTAATAAAACTGGCAAAGTGCGAGTCAAGACTCATGCACCGAGGGTTCCGTACCATTATCTAGACAACGTTTGAATATTTCAAGCCTCTACCTGTTATTAATATTGAGCAAAAAACAGCAAACAATTCACGGGAGCCCACTTAAATATTTATTTTATTCTGTTTTTAGCATTTGTTGTAGCAATATAAATACATCATCTGTGAAAATTTCAACTGTCTAACTATTACAGTTCATGAGATACAGACGGACGGACTGACAGACAGCAGGATGGACAGACAGCGGAGTCTTGGTAAGAGGGTCCCTTAACCTTTGGGTACGGAACCCTAAAAATGGGAGTTCGATCAGAGTAGTCTGCAGAATGTCTAATGATGTGTTTATTTGCAGGGTAGCCCTACAGGACGCTTTAGAAGAGAATGAGAGGCTCCGCAAGATCATTGAAGATCTGAAGGAAGAGAACACCCAGTACAAGCAGATGTTAGAAGAGGCTAACAGTTTTGTTGAAGTTATCAAGGTATTTGTTGAATTTCTATATTATGGTGCAAACAGGGTGCAAATCACTTAACTGATTGAACTTAAGAGCTATGAACTTGAAATTAACTAATGGGCTGAAGACTAGTTAATTTGGATTGTGTTACGCAGAAACCTTCCAATCCACAAAAAGGAATTTTCGGGAAAAACACTGTTTTGCTTTACATTGTTTTGTTACATTTTATATTTGTAATCACTATGATATTAAAAACGTCTGACCAAAAACATGTAAAGAAACAATGTTAAATTTAAAAATGTGATTTTCTTAGTTTTCATTTTTGTAGATTGGATTGGAATGTTTCTGCACAGTTTGTATAAGTTTATATAAACATTGTCATTACTTTTGAATAAAGAACACGCGAAGTATCATATTTACGTAGACTGAAAAACCAAAATCACTTCCCGGCGCGTTCTTTGAATTTGGAACGAAGAGCGCGCCGGCACTGTTGTATGAAACGGTGTGCTGTTTGAATTTAGAACTCTTTTATCTATCGTACACATTGCGTTCTCGTGGCTGTATAGCCACAGATGCGTTTACCTTTAAACTGTAAAATAAAAATAAAAATTGGGGGTAAATCGGAGTTTGTTGTTATTTTGTTAATAAAATAATTAAAATTAGTTCCGATGATTCTGAAAGTGAAAATGAAATGAACATTGACTGCACTCCACCAGATTTAAGATCGGAAGCTAAATTAGCGATGGAAAACCTGCTTCCAGCAAAATCAAAAGAAAAATTTATTATGTAAAAGGCCCCTTTTTAATTCCTTGCAATTTTTTTCAAGAAAAGCACTATATATGCTTCGGCCGAAATGGCAATTGCCTGTCTCGTATCATTGAAGTCCTCGCCTGCGGCTCGGCCTTCAAACTCATACTCGACCTGCAATTGCCTATTTCGCTGCCTTTGCAATCATCATCATCATCATCATCATCATTCAGCCACAAGAAGTCCACTTATGCAATAATGTACTTTTATTACATTAATGGAGAGCTGGCATGAAAAAATAACACAGCTGCTATTTTAATAACAAATGTAAAATAATAACATAATGACTTTTGTGCTTTAGTTTGCCTATACTAGATTCAAAAGTTCCAATTTACCTTGTACATACATTGATGGTAAAGTTCCTGTTGGCATTCAATCACAATAGCAATAATAGCAAAGCAATGCTTTTTTTTTGTTTCAGGAGGAACTGGCTAGCGCTAGTAACGATGACACTGGCATTGATGTGAATGATGTCAGTGCGGCTGATGAGACCCTCTATGAAACAGCTGAGGATGAATCCGCAGACAATGAGCCGAAGGCTAAAGCCAGCAAAACTGAATAAATTTAGCGCTAGTATACAACCAAATATCTGTGAATCTAACTTTAATTTTTCTGCGAATGTTATCTTAAGTCTTGTTTCCTAAGTATTACTTCCTTAATTCTTAAATTAATTAGTTTTTAGTTATGAAGTGAAGCACATTTTCCTCTTGATTTCAGTAAAATTTGGGTTTCTGAAGGTTCAGGCATTATTTAGATATAAGTTTCACATATTTTTCAGATTTGGCTACATCTGGTGACTGAGATACAGTTATGTAAATTACAAAATCTAAAGTGAATAAAGGTAAAGAAATAACATTGACTTGTCATTATTTTTTTATAAAACAATATATTTGATTTAAACAGTCTGCCCAACACAAAGGACAAACTAATAATTAGTCAGTCAGCCTGTAAACTATTACCTATGGAAGACAGTAAATACTTCATTAAAAGGCAAGTTAAATTCCACACACCATAAGCAATCCTAATCTAATGTTGACATGTTATTACTGTTCTGCCACTATAACTTCAACTTTACATGTAAATGTAAAGAAATTATGGTCTATCGCTCTTCAGAAAACATTTGAACTGTTCATCGAAGGACAGCTCATGTGTCCACGGCATCAAGTCAGGGTACATGGATATGTTCATCACAACACTAACATCAGCATCGTTTGGTAACACACTTCTCACTTTTATATTCAGGCAGCCTGTCACATGCATGTAGTGGTTGACAATCAAATTGTAGATGAAGTTGGCGTATTTGCAGTCCAAATTGTCTGTTGTGCTGGGCATGACTGGTCTGCAGGATTTGATTTCTTCTAGGTATCCTGGTGTTATGATGGGCACTATGTAGTGGGCCTGAAATGGAAGAGAAGCTACCAGTAAAGCATCTGATATTATGATACAAAGACAGGTATTTTAATGACCTGAAACCAGCGAGAGTGCATTTCGCATGCGCGGGACTGATGATCAAGCAAGAGGTTTGTAAGGATTTTGGCAAGTAGCAAATATTGGTGTCTTAAGGTTACATCTTTGAGTTTACGTGCCTGTATATTCACAACACAACACAGTCTTAGGCAACACCTGAAAACAGTTACTTCAATAACAACTTTCGACTATATCTTAGAAGAGTGAATGAAAAATAAAAGCAAGAATTTCACACTTTTGCATACATATTGGATGAGGATTAAATATTAATATTGAAGAAATTTGTTAGACACTGTATATTGTTCAATGAACATCTGTGAGTTTGGAAAAACTCCAATGCTGCCCTTGTACAGCAGCTTAAAACCAGTGCTGCACCAAACTACAATTGGATGAAATGGATGGATGGATGGACTGGATGAAAGAACCTTACCTTTTTGAAATATTCTCTAATGAACTTCTCAGGGTTTTGTAGGACATCTTCCTTCCTGTCATTTAATGTTATAGCTACCGCTTTGAGATCATCAGACCAATTGTTTACTTTATCCTGAATATTAAGAGCAGTTTCCAAACCATCTTCAGTGTATGTAAGTAAGAGGATTGGTATATCATTTGTTACTTCCTTAACTTTTCTCACTGCTGGTCGCTGCTGTAGGTGTGAAGGTTGTTTTGGCTCCTCTTCCTTTAGTATAATACTTCTATTTAGAGCCGGTGGCAAGTCAACCTTCACATTCTTTGGAAGACTAACAATTTCCCTCTCACTGCATTCTTTGCTATTGCTGTGGTATCCTGTATCAGATTTGTTATCTTCCTTTTTGAAACATGTTGCTAAGTCTGTTAAAGGCTGGTCTACTTTCTTCAGTATGTCATACCTTTTCATTTTAACTAAGGCATCAAGTATTTTGTCTAATGTCGCTTTATCATCATCTTGCATGAACAGTTTTAGTACAACATCTGTTGGGTCCTCTTTTACTGAATGTCTGATGTACTGCAAAAAAGGTGATGTTGAATGAAATTAAAAGTTAACAGATATTGTTTTCATAAATTTTATGATTTTTTTGACAAACTTACATCCAAGTCATTTTGTGCTAGCCCCAGATGGCGACCAAGATCGCTCCAGCCGTTGGGAGTTCCACCCACATTGGTAACCAAGCTTCGCCATGCCTCGTAACACACAGAGCCCACTTTAGATTTATTGTTACGATAATAGAGCAAACTTGTATGAAGGTAGCACACTTTCTTGCTCAATTGGTTTAGTTCAGATATTTCTGTAATTCTTTCCTTCTGTATGCCTTCTTCTAAGGCTAAAGTATCGATACTGAGGATGTCCGCATTATTATCAAATATCGTTCCTTCCCTGAAACAAGCACTTTTGAGTAAACTTATGTGTCGTTTGTCTTAATTCAATCGTGGGATTTTCTAACGGTAGTGAAATATACGTACATTTTGTTGTTGAAACGCTTGTTGTTGATAATAGTACTATTCATAATTATTACACTGCAACCTAATTATTTAGAGAAATGAGGAAAAACTCAGCGAAAACTGTCGTGTCGGACAACAAACGAAACACAGAGAAAATCGAAACGTCAATTTACTTTTTAAACGCATTAATATACAGAGCGTGTAGTGGTAGCTGCACCCATATCACAGACAACTAAAGATAAAAAAAATGTCTATGTTTCGCACGGCCTTGGCGGGAATAATGATAAATTCTTGCAGTTTCGCCAAAAGTTTAGAAAATTAAAATGACTCACGATAGCAAAAACCTGACTTTGTAAGTACACACCTCGGGGTAGTTAGTGTCATTGGCAGTATATTTTTAAATTTGCAGCATTCCCTTACCCAGCGCTTTCCTTTCAAGGTCCAGTTTTACTGATGTTTTTGCCGACGAATTAGTTGACTCTCAACCAATCTCACTGTCTTCGACAGAATCACAGTCGAAAACTATAAATATAGAGACGAGCAATGCTGCTACAAACCCTCGACCACAAAAACATACAGGACAGTACGGAAATTTCAGATCTGTGGATGAAATAAGTGAGTTCGGCTGCGGCTTGTATAATTGTTATAGCGGAAATTTATGATTTAATATGTACTACGTACTATATCTTTGACAGATTTGAGGATCATTATTTATGTTAAGACCATTTTTTTACCCCAAGAAGTAATTAATGAACTTTAACTTGAGCTCTGCAATAAATTGAAATATGTTTAGAAATTACCCAAAGTCTGACTTCTTCATTATCGATATTTCCATCGATAAACCCCTATGGTTTAAAATTGTCTTGCGTTTAAAGTTATGAAATATTAACGGCTTACATGGATCTGGTTTAAAAAAATTTACCTATACGAAAAAACTGTTTTCAGGTTTTGGGTTATTTCAAGAACACGTTGCAAGGTTGCTAGATTTATGTTAATGGTACTGCTCCACCTGCGTTAACGTTACGTGGTACTACACGTTAATTAATGGACAAAATAACCTGCGGCTACATTAGGGGAACTGCGCCGTTAAAGGCTATTTTTGTAGAGATAACTCGTAACTGTTCATACTGCCGTCCACAAAGTGAAACGCCGTGGTATCCAAAAATCAACTTTCGAGTTATGCGCAAAAAACCAGGGAAATAATAAAAAAATATGCTACTTGATAATTTGACTACACTTCAGGTATCAAAAGACAGATCTTTTTGAGTTGATACTTTTAGCATTTTACCTTATTAGTAAAAAATATATTTTTGGCGTTATTACACACAATTATTACTTAATTATTTAATAATTAAACTAACATAACGGCATTTTTCAGTTTTTTATCTCTGGAAGTAGGTACTTATAAAAGATAGGAAAAGTGGATTATGGATTGGGTTGGATAAAGATGTCATCAAAAAGTCAAAATCGACTGGATGGTCGATAACGGCATTTTAGGTTGTGAACGGCAGCTAGCACTCCGGACTCCGGACGAGCGCACGAATACGATGAAGGTTGAAGCAGCTGCATTGGTGGCAGCAATGAGCGTGCTAAACTATTATAATATGCATTTATACAATGTAGTTTTGGATCTCATAGGCACGGTTCTGTTTGAAATAATTTCAAAAACTCTAACACTCATTCGACCACTCCATTATTTATAGACAACAATGCAGTTCCCGCCAAAAACGATCACATGTCGTTACTCCGCGCGTGCGCCGCCCTAGAATGAGAGGCCGTTAACATGTAGCCAACAACGACGAATCGACTGAATCGACGCGTTACAAACCCTTTGATGTTACCTACGAAAAAACCACTACCCGAGCTATCGCCCAACGTCTAACGTCATTAATAATGCACCCTCTTAGGGCACTTAACTGTTGGCCACATTGTGTAATGTCATGGTTATCGCCTTTGTTAACATGTTACGGTACGACGCAGGTGGACGCACTGACCATTAAGTTATTGGTACTTGCATAAGCAGTCATTTACGTGCGACAGACTACGTTGTGAACTCAACGTCGACTAAATTAAACCATGTTAGTCTAAAAACCATCATGTGTACTACGGTATGATTTTGTGAAGTTTTTAGTGTCTCATGTAAAATTTTATAATAGTCGGATGCCGAACGACGATATCACTCTCATATTGCGTGTACAGTCGACAGCCACATCAACTTTTACATCCGTGCACTCTACTCAGTTACGTCACGGGCGACTGCAACGATCATGTAATGGTCAACCTTACTTTTAATAATTTGTTTCAGTTGCAAAATATAGGAGTGTCTTCACCTACCCATTCTTCAATCTGGTTCAATCAAATGTTATTGAAGATGCTCTCTATTCAGGTAGGTTCAACAAAACCTAAAATATTCTAATATATTTAAAATATAACTTTAACTTAATAAACGCTCACCTTGACTAACGTAGGTAAATACTTATTTTGATTCCAGATAAGTCAATGGTGGTGTGTGCGCCTACTGGTTCTGGAAAAACCGTTGTGTTCGAAATGGCCATAGTTCAGCTGCTAATGGAGTTGGAAGACAATCACTATACAGACGACTTCAAGATTATCTACAGTAAAATACCTGATGGAAATATATTACAATACCTATATAGTATTGTTGGGTACTTGGGGCGCTTGCAATGTAGTGTTTTGTACAGTCGACGGTACATTAAACATGCTTGGGTCATGGATGACTGTAGCGTTTAATCCCCCGAAATTAATTTTCTCTAGTAGGTATTTTAATTTCCAATGCATGGACAACTTCGTAAGGGAAATACTTATACATAAAGATTGATCAGCTGTCGACTATACATTACGCTTCCGCGTAAAGATATTATGCATGGGGGCTATTGCATTTCGCTAAGCCAGTGAATGGACGATAACTTTCATCATCAACCCATTATGTCCCCACCGAGGGGCACGGGTCTCTTCCCTGAGGAAGGTATAGGCCATACTCCACCACGGGGGCCAAGTCCGGATTGGTCGATAACTTTAACGGCACGATATTTTTCCATACAACTAAAAATTCGTTACGGTTTTCGTCCAATATTTAGAAACCTCCCAATGTCAAAAAACTCGAAAGGCAAAGCTCACTTGGCAAAGTTCTAAAGGTACCTTAAAATATAATACGGATATTCTTACGCCTGTTTTGTATTAATTTGCTTTTTACAGTGGCGCCAGTCAAGGCAATATGCACTGAAAGGCTGACGGAATGGTATTCAAAGTTCACCAAGTTAGGCCTACTATGCATCGAAGTTACCGGGGACACTAATGTTGATTTCTCACAGCTGAAGCCTTACAGGTAGGTAAATGATTATTTCGCTGAGAAATTTTTAACAATATTTTTTACCCTTTACCTTTTTTATCTAACGTTCAAGACACGGCTAAGTAATACACGATCTCCGTCTTGCGTTTCCGCGCTTGACTCTTGCCTACCTACTGATGACTGAATTGAAGGGGCGTTAATATCCCCTAACGTTAACGTTGTAGCTAATGGTGGTAACCCGCTAAGCACAAACTCTGAAGGGGTTGATATTCACTGTCAATACCATAATTTCACTACAGTTGGTCATTTTATTAATAGGTCGGAGAGGTTGGGCGTCTAACTATAATAACTATTTATTTATCTAAGCTAAAAGGTAAAGTGGCTCTCAGCAGAGGCCTTTATATAGCTTAGTGACAGAGAAGAAAACAACTGCCACAATCCCACAGGATAATAATAACAACGCCAGAGAAGTGGGACATCCTGACGCGCCGCTGGACGGACTACCGCGGGCTGGTGGGAGTCATCAAGCTGTTCCTTATTGACGAGGTGCATATACTCAATGACGAGACCAGAGGGCCGGTTCTCGAGACCGTCGTCAGCCGCATGAAGGCCATCGAGGTGATAATTTAAGCTACGGCGCGTCTATTCTTTGTCTTTTTTAATGACTCGCGATGCTCATACATAAATAATCGCAATTAGACCCATATTTAATGGGTCTAATTGCGATTATTTATTAAGTATATACCCTACGAATAATGTTTTTAACTATCACTGAGCGGGTATACCCTCACTACGATAATTGTCTGTACTGGCCATTTCCTTGAAGGGGCAAAAAATATGAAACTCGTAGATATTTCTCTGAGAACACGATTTTTAGTGAGTTAGCAGTTGAATTGTCATGACAAGCCAATTCCCTACTACGACGGTCTATTTCATGGTATCAATTTACCGTAAACTATAGAAATAAGCCATGTAATACGCTAAAAAAATGGTTCCAAGCAAAGTTGTTTAAAATTCAATTTTCTACAATTTTGGTTCTTATACATTTTTCCGTCAGATCGATATTTTTCGATTTTTACCCGAAAAGAGGTGGGTAAAATATTATCATTGCATTCACGTTTTTTTCAATCGAAACATTGTTACAACCAAAGTTTTATGAAATTAAATTTCCTGCAATTTTGGTCGTCCTAAGATAAGAACCGAAATAGGAGAAAATTTAATGTTTTAACAATTTAGTTTATTACAATTTTTCATGCAAAATAAAAATAAACGAGTTGTTAATCAAACAAAACTTCACCCTTCTTTTGGGGTATAAATCGGAAATATCGATTCTAGGAAAAAAAAGATGACAATTAAAATTGTAGGAAATTTAATTCTAAACAACTTTTGTACTTATAATTTTTCGTGTGAAATTGAAAATAAATATTCAATAACCCTTAAAATCAAGATGGCTGATGACGCAACGGATCGAGTACCCCTCCCCCCTCTCCAACGAATTCCAAAGAAAAATTGCAACTTAAACATTTTTCCCGGTCAAATCCTAATTCGACTGGGCTGTCAAAATTTTAGGTTTTACAATAACGATTACAAAATCTTATTCTCATCTTATTTTATTCTACTATAATTATTTATTACATTATTATAAATTAAATCTTTTGTTTCTTTTCAGAAAATCTTTATCGTAAGCCCTGTCTCAAAGCGACAGTAAAATTCTTTATTAAAAACTTATGTTACCTTTAGAAAATTTGTAATCACTACCGCAATAATTTTGTCATTACCTACCGCTTTAAATTTCCTTACATATCTCCTAAAACATTAGTATCACATAAGGTTACACCTGAAAGCAAGCCGCTTCCAACCAGTCTTTTTGGAAATCCATGGAGGAGGCCTATATCCTATGTCTATGTAAACTTCTTGTGGCTGAATGATGATGATGATGATGAAGGTTACACCTAATTGAATTTGTTTGGCATGACCGTAGGAATCTATTTTAGGCAGGAGTAAACAATTACCAGAACTTTTTTTTCATTCTTCAAAATTAATTGATTTCGAAGAACTAACCAGTCTACCCGTGACCGGCAGCTGCAACGTTGTCGGAAAGTCGGGAATTTAAGGTAATGAAATTTTGGCTAATAAAATAATCGCCATTAGACCCGTTTAATATATATAACGATTCTTCGTCTGCCTATAAAATAGAAAACACTTGAAATCGGATGAGATGTTTCGGTGTCTATCTTCTATCTAAAATTGTGCCCTTTATAATATTAGTGCAGACAAGAAAGTAAGTTAAACCAAGTGCTTAAACCATCATAGATTAACTCGCCTGTCATTATGAATCTTGAAGAAGCATTCTCCCTTCACACCGATGTAGGTACCTAATTAAGATAGATAGAATATTATTAGATTAATTCCGGATTTCGCCTACGAAGGTTTTAAACAAAATATTCAAAACAGAATATTCTTTATTGTACCTACACAAGTACAATCCAACTATTTCGCTCTCTCTAGCTACGTGAAGCAACACTTCTCTGTATCTCTGTAACTCTACCACAGCTTGGTAGAGTAGGTCAGTTGCTATCGCGGTTTATTCATGTCGATATCACCAAAAAGATGCGAGGAAGTCGTTACAAAAAAATAAAAACTTCCACACAACACAATCATGTTAAATAAGAATAAGGATATTTATTTGCTAAAGCATGGTAATTAGGGTGCGCAAATATTATTTTTGTCCGCATTTATAATTTTTGGCCAACCAAACAGATACCCTGTGCTAAGGTAGGTAACTAGACATCACAAACAGGGAAATACACCCGGACTGAGGGCATTTCTGCGAATCAAGTACGGCATACGTACAATTCCTACAAGAGAGACCTAACTCTTCCCACCAGTCGTCATCACAATCCGCCTTTCGCATCGAGCAACTCCAGAGGCAGTACCGAGGCGAGCATGCCGACCCGAGGGCGGCTCCCCCGCGTATTCGGTTCGTGGCGGTTTCGGCCACCGTCAGTAACCCCGAAGACGTCGCCGCTTGGCTCTCTAGCAGCGAGAAGCCTGCCGTTTATCACAAGTGAGGCATAACAAGTTCAATCGTTTATTGCTTCATGTGGCACATAACATAACATAAGCAGCCTATATACGTCCCACTGCTGGGTACAGGCCTTCTCTTATGGAAGGGATGTGGTACATATTTGGTCTTAATATAAATAATATATAGTCCTCAACATGAGCCCTGTAAGGGCGCTGCAACACAGTCTTATGTTTTTATAATAAAAATAATATTAGAAGTATCTGGTACGAGTAAGTATTTGCCTAATAAACCAAACAACTAACTTAGCACTAATAACACTAATAAATGGAATTTTTGGAAAAATTCTAGGGATATTGCGAAAACATGGATAATTAGACAATGATGATGATGTTTCTCAATCTTACTGAAAAAAGTTATTATTTTAGTTGAGAGCGGTCTCAACTCCATTAAATATAAACAAAAGCTGCTGACTTGCTTACAAAAACACAATCACAAACAAAACAACGTGCAAGAATGGATTGACTTTCAATATGCCAATTCGTCAACCAATCAGAGAAGATGCTATTTTGGGCGCTCCGACCGGCCAATCGTATTCTTATTTGATTAAAGCCAACGATTATTTTCGCAATCGTACTAAGCCTTTTTGTAAAAACCCAAACTCTATCTTTTTTCAGTAAGATAGAGAAATATCTTCACCATTATGTAATTATCCGTGTTTCCGCAATATCCCTAGAATTTTCGCAAAAAATCGATTTATGAAATCAGCCTACGAAATATAAATCGACTATACCCTCTACAACCAGACGATAACCAGTAACAAATTAAAACCAGAGGCAGACCAATATTGCCCTAGGCCGCGTAGTACAGTCGACAGCATATCACCTTTACTCGGTTGCACTCTACTCAGTTACATTACTGGCGACATTGCGACAAAAATGTAAAGGTTGACCTTCTGTCAACTGTACTAGCTGCCCCTTTTCTTCCGTTGTTTACTGAGTTACATATGATTTTCTGTGAATTTTCTGTATATTATCCCTTTACCCGATCATCTTTTGTTTTTCGTTCTTATACGAGTATAATTTAGAATTTTAGATTATCCCTCGCGGGTCAGTGTTTTTTCCGCGATTGGCCAACCAGGCCGCCTGCCTGTGCCTGGAAAGTCCGCATCTGGGGCGCTACTACGTAAGTCCTCCACTGTATGGAGTTGTCTGATTCAGCCTGCTCCGAACTGTGAAATACAAACATGTTTTAACACTGGAGTCTTTAAAGTGGTTAATGCGATAGAGTGGACAGTCACGTGACAGAAGGGCTGGGCGTGCCCTCACCTAACGGCAACGTGCCATAGGCGAAACAGAACGTACCGTCATCAGTGGAGATGAAAGGTCCTTTGATATCAGAATGATTCTTCTTGCTATCGCACCTTTGAATCTTCTAACAGAAGAATTGAAAGTGAAGGCATTCGTAGGATATAGGGACAGTAACTTAGAACATTGAGGTCCGATTACCAAGTCTTCACAGTTTCAACCATTTCTGCCGGACACATGTTGATGTTGCCATGCGCAAAAAGCCCATTCTAAGCATTGGGGGCATCCCACAAACTTTCCAGTAGACGATTATTTCATTTGTCACTTTGCTGGTTAATTTCATTGTATCCTTGCTGAAAACCCTATTAGGTTTGGAGACGAGTGTCGACCAGTGAAGATAAAGCGCATAGTGGAAGGTTACCCATGCGGAGAAGGCACGAGCATATTCAAATTCGATATTATACTCAACTACAAGCTCTGGCCTATCATACAGAAATACTACGATGGCAAACCTACGCTGGTAAGTAACTAGTGGTAGGTAGCCAAGCCCTCTACTCACAGAAATGAATTAAATCACAGTTCTGGGTCATTAGTCATTACCAGTTCGTTGTCCCTTAAGCTGCATTCACCGTAGGTTCCAGGGCTCTATTTCATAAAACTACAATTCATGGTTTGCTATAACAATTCGATGTACATTGCAAAGTTGATTAAACCACAGATTACCAAGTAGACTCTGCTACGCAGTGTACGTGGAATTGTAATAATAAACAAAGAATTGCAGTTTTATGAAACGCGGCCCGGTCCCTATAGGTATCTTGTTCATGCAAAAGTGCAACAAATCATTGTCAAGGGGATGTTTTTAGGGGGTGATTTAAGGGGATCTTCCATATTTTTGTTCATACGTTTTATATTTGTTTAATCACTGTAATATTAAAAACGTTTGAACAAAAACCTGGAACAAAACATTAAACTTAAAAAGTGTTTATCTCAAAAGTTACTTTTTTGGGTTAGAATGTTTCTGCGTAACACGGTCCATATAAGCACCACTAATGGAACAAAAATCGTCATAAAAAATCAATACGTTTTTGCCAAAAAATTATTCACAGCAATTTTTAGAACCTAACGGTGTTATTTAAAAAAACAGGATTCTTTAAAATACTTTATAAACGCCGATTAAAGTAGTCTGTGGTGGAGATTTTACAAGGAAAATACGTAACTACTGGTATGAATTGGCAATTTGGAGTCGGTGCCCAAATCACTGGGCACCGACAAAAAATTATACTTCTACAATACCTACATGCATGTATAACACACTTCTAATTATTTAAATTATTTCCAATTTTTAGTGCTGAATTGTTTCGAAGCAGGTTTCTATTTTTTATTTAAAAATGTTCTTTTTCAATTTTTTTGTGGGGGAGGGGGAGAAAAATAAACAAGACCCTTATAGCCATAATTTTTCATACTTAATTCGTTGTCTTAAAATTTGACGTTCTCAATTTCCATCTCTGAAAGTCTTCACCAGAACATCACCAAATGAACTTGTGACTACTTTTACGCTATTTTATGAAACATACGGATATTACTAAAGTCCTTATTTACTGCTGTCCATTGGAGAGTTCCATTCTCCATCTTTGAAAGTCTTCATCAGATCTTCACTAAACTAAAATGGAACCAAAGGAACGTTATATCTATTCGACCAAAAAAAAATTGTCTAAATCGGTTAAGATTTGACGGAGTTATGGAGGAACATAGCAAAAAAAATAATTATATATAAGCCCCCTGCAAGTTACCGGCCCCCCACGCCTGCTGCATTAAAAAAACAATGATCAAAGGAGATATTTAAAAAAACACGATTCCCTTAAAGTTAGTCTGCGGCAGACGTCTAGACACTATATAAGCGAAAGACAATTTAAACTGTATTTGAGGAATTGTTTAAAGGAAACGTGTTGTTTATAAATAGGACTGTAAACATTTTCAGTCTTGTTTATAAAAAGTAGATCCCACTAAAACACTTTTAAGATGGAGTTAAAGCTGGTTTACGAGAGGAATTCCAGTTATAAACGGGCTTTAACTCCGTCTTAAGAGTGTTTTAGTGGTGTCCACTTTTTATAAATATTTCTTGTGTGTTTTTCTTTTAGATCTTCTGTAACACCCGGAAGAGTGTGGGCATGACAGCCGAGACTCTCGCCCGAGAGCTGACGATCAACTTCAATGCCGAACAGAAGGCCAAGCTGACTACGCTGGCTTCCACGATCAAGAACAAGAAACTACAGGTAGACTATTACTTTTATTGCGGTAGAAGCTAAGAATAAAAGAACCGTACTATATTACTATCATTGGGTAAAAGCCTTAAAAGGCTAATTTCATTTAGTTGAACAAAGTTTTGGTGCTAAGATGCCAGAATTTTAGAATTTATCGGAATTCTGTCAGATTTATCGTAACAAAGATTAAAAAAAAATGTTTCTACGTATCCACCGCAAACTCATCCCGACTGCGCGTTTATCTGCTGGGCATTATCTACTACAGGTACTTTGAAATATTTCTTATTGTGCCAGGCCTTAGTCCTCAGTGGTGTAGGATGCCATCACGCCGGATTGCTCTTCGAAGAAAGAGTAAACATCGAACGAGCGTTTAGACAAAGAGACTTGCCCATACTCATAACCACCACCACTTTGGGTAAGCTTTACTTGAACATTCAGTTTTAGTATATAAGGAAAGGTAGATATTTATTAGATAATATGCAAAATTAATGCGGTGGTAGCGGAGCGGTAGAACGCCGGCTTCTCATTCGGGAGGTCGTGGGTTCGAATCCCGGCATGTACCAATGACTTTTCTAAGTTATGTACGTTTTTGAAGTTACAGGAGCAATACCACTCGCTAACTGTGAAGAAAAACACCGTGAGGAAACCTGAGTGTCTGAGGTGTTCACACACCTCAGCCAATCCGCGGTGGGCACGCGTGGTGATTAAGCCACGATTATACTCTCTCTCTCTCTCTCTCTCTCTCTCTCTGTGAGAAGGCCTGTGCCCTGCAGTGAGATGTATATAGGCTACCTAAAAAAAATGCAAAATTAAAGCGAATAAATACGAGACCTAAAGACAAAATTGAGACAATAAAGCCAACATTGCAGATAGCTGAACGTTATGCATGTTATGCACGTTTTATAAAGAATGCTTATCCCTAAAATTTAATTATTTATTAAGATACTCAAATTTACATGTGGCAATGTTGTGGGTGCATACTCTCTCTCTCTCTCTCTCTCTCTCTCTCTCTCTATCTCTCTCTCTCTCTCTGTGAGAAGGCCTGTGCCCTGCAGTGGGATGTATATAGGCTACATAAAAAAAATGCAAAATTAAAGCGAATAAATACGAGTCGTAAAGACAAAATTGAGACAATAAAGCCAACATTGCAGATAGCTGAACGTTATGCATGTTATGCACGTTTTATAAAGAATGCTTATCCCTAAAATTTAATTATTTATTAAGATACTCAAATTTACATGTGGCAATGTTGTGGGTGCATACTTTAGACCACAACTTAGTACTCATGTCATAGGTACTATTACTTTTATATCGTGTAATGGTTGTGATCTGGTTGGTACACCAAATAAAATAAAATAAAAATAAAATATCAAGCAGTTAATTTATACAATGTTTTACCTGATTACATAAAAATATTGACTCTAGTATACTGCATTTGAAACAAACCTAAATAAGTTTTTACTGGAAAAATATTATTATGGAGTAATAAGAAAAATATTATTATGGAGGTCGAAGAATTTTTAAATGATGTTAATAGGAGGTAAAAAACTTGACATATCATAATTATTCCGCCCATATACTTTTGACATTTTATTATTTGCAGTGTCACTAACTTGACTAACGTATTATAGCTAATAATAAGTTGTAATATAATTTGACATTTTGATATTTTTATTTGCTGACATTGACATGTTCGAAATTGTATTATTTCTGTATTTTATTATTTATTGTTAGTTTTTAGGGTTCCGTACACCGTATAAAAAAAACGGAAAAGTTATACTTTACTATGTCATATATCAGATGAAAGGGCTCGTTATGAGGATCTCAAATATATTTTTGTTATTATTGTAAAATAAATAGTTTTGATTTTATTCATGTAAGAAAACGAAAATTCCATTCCCAGTAAGACCATTCCCCCCTGATCTTCGAAACTTCTTAGCTTAAAATTTTGAAAAAAATACAAAATATAGCTTATTGCTTGTAGATTACAGGAAAACCTACAAAAATTCTATCAATTGAAAATAAAGTGGTAAATGCAATATAATACGTTCACTTACGGAAAATAGTTCACTAAAACACCACTAGATAGCGCTAGTATTAGTAAACTCGCGTTTTCCTGTGAGGATTTCAAATGTGATACCACAATTAAATAAAAACATTTGAGTTTGGCATTGTATGGAACCCTCTTCACGCGAGTTCAACTCGCACTTGGCCGTTTCTTAAAGATTTTATACACAATGCGTACGTGCACTCTAATCAGTTACGTCAAGGGCGACTTTAAAAAAAAACCGGCCTTTGCGCTTAGTACCTATTTCGCAAACGGAACCCTAAATCAAAAAAATGGTCTTCCTACACCCACAATATTTTTCAACGACGATATTGCATAGGTACTATGGTGTAGGCGAGAAAAAAAATTGCAGGGAAGGTACCCTAGAATTTTTTTTTTCGAATATTTATTCTACCGTTTTGTCGGCGTTATGGGCTAAGCAGCGGATGGACAGACAGACAGACAGACGGACGGACATGGCGAAACTACAAGCGTTCCTTGTCCACTACGCAACCCTAAAAAGCGCGTGGGGCTGTTGCGGGTTACGCGGTCGTTGACTTAACGTTAAACGTTTATAAGTAAGCGTTAACTTTTAGCTCAAACTGCGCAATGTGTTATGCTTCACTGGCGCCATCTAGCAGCACGAGTAAAGAGGATCTGAGTAATGGCTATTTTGCTCTACTCAACGATATAGAAATAAATTTCACACGATACGTAGTTACAGCTTATTAAATAAATGACATACATACATATACTCACGCCTGAATCCCAGAGGGGTAGGCAGAGACCGGGGACTGCCACTTGCTACGATCCTGACCGATCACTTTCGCTTCCTCAACGTTCATTAGTCGTTGCATATAAATGAATTATTAATTATTTGCCTAGAATATTTAACGATAATTTGTTGTGTATTCCAGCAATGGGTGTCAATTTACCAGCACATCTGGTTATCATCAAGAATACTCAGCAATATGTAAGCGGCGCCTTTCAGGTAAAGCGCTTGGTTATAATTTTTAAGAACCAGCCTATTTGTATAAAACGATAAATCACTGCCTAAATGTCTGGTGACATCTTCCGAAGAACCATATAAGCAATATTAGTACATAAGTGGAAGTTTTGACTGCCTCGTTGGTCTAGCGGTATCACATCTGATTATCATGCCGGAGGTGCTGGGTTCGACTCCCACTGGGAGCCGCCGTACAAATGGCCTCTGTCTGGGTGTATTTCCATGTTTGTGACGTCCTTGCCTGGTTACCATAACACAGAGTCACCTTGTTTGGGAGCAGGACAAGTGATTATGTTATAGTTATAAATATTACAATCAATAACCTATGGGGTAAAAAAGTTCTGCAGTGGAGATCACGAACAGGGACCTAATTATTTCATAAAACTGCAATTAATCGCATGATTTCGACGTACAGTACTATTGTTAAGTACTACAACTTCACAAAAAAAAAACAATACAATGAGGACTATTTTCCAGTGATAGTTAAAAACACAGATGTCTAATTATGGTAAGGCGGGTGGGGCTTGTCAATTGTGTTATCAATCGGAGCGAATTCAGTACTTATTACCCGGCAAAATATCTTTGCTCCTGCCACGGTCAGAGGAAGGTACCTAGATATTTCGACGAGTCATACATCATGAAGTCAATGGTTTGACGTTTTTGTACGAAACCAATCCAACCAACTCTCTCATTTACTATCGCCCAATTAACGTTCGCGTCGTCACGCATGGCGCACAGAATGAACCAATCACAGAGTAATTTACTCTACAGCACATCTTGCGCTCATTTCATTGGTAAAGACTAATCGAGAGGACAGGGATCGTTTTTGAGAGTGAATTTTGTAGTAAGACATACTTCTACGGTTTTTTTTATTCGTAGGAGTACAGCATAAGCACAGTACTACAGATGGTGGGTCGTGCTGGGAGGCCGCAGTTTGACACTGAGGCAACTGCCGTCATTATGACGAGGCTGCAGGATAAGGTAGGTCCAGACTTCACCTTGTAACGGTGTAAACCTTTTTACAACATTTTTAGGGTTCCCTACCCGAAGGGTGCCAAACAAGACCCTATTACTAAGACTTCATTGTCCGTCTGTCCGTCTGTCTGTCTGTCACCAGGCTGTATCTCATGAACCATGATAGGTAGGCAGTTGAAATTTTCACAGATGATGAATTTCTGTTGCCACTATAACAACAAATACTAAAATCAGAATAAAATATATATTTAAGGGGGGCTCCCGTGCAACAAACGTAATTTGCCGTTTTTTGCTCGATATTAATAACGGCAACAGGTAGACGCTTGAAATATTTACAGATATTTAGTTCTGTATTCGCTTCAAAAATAAATAATTAAATTGAAATAGCCAGCGAGCCAGACCACAGAGAGCTTGCGATACTAGAACATTGCAAGTCCCAGTCTGCAACGCTGAGTTCCATTTCAACTTGTTCTCTGTGTGCGCTGCTCGCCAGTAGAACTCTCTACCAAACCAAAGACAGTTAGGGATAGCTCGTCAGTGTCACTATTCCGTATGAATCTAAAAGAGCACTTCCTTTCTAAACTATAATATTATTATATTTCACACCTGCTATTCAGAAAAGATCCCTTGATTCCCTCAAATGAGGGATCAAAGTTGTACTTTTCTTCCCTGATATTCTAGTTTTTTTTTATTGCCCTCAGCATGATCCGTGTGCAGATTTTCACAAAATGTAATTCCAATTCGATTTTTATTTTGTTGCAATCGATCATAATTGTCTTCCACGGCACATATTGTGTTTGATTTAAATTTTCCTTATAGCAGGTGTGAAAAGCAGTATGTGTCACTCGGTAGCAAAATTATTTCCGTCTTGGGCGTAAACACTTGAATCCCTCGCTACGCTCAAGATTCTACTTTAGAATCCCTCGCTACGCTCGGGATTCAATATACCGCCCTCGCCGTAAATATATCATTTTGCTCCCTTGAGACACAATCTACTATTATGTAACTATATTTTTAGTAGCATAAATACCTAATATATTAAATATATATAAATTTTATTATTAATATTATATATAAATTGGTTTGACATTTATTTTCCTTATTTTATTAATGATCTATGTACTTAGACATTGGTTTATATTGTATTTTAGATATTATTTTTTCATATTCACAAATAATGTAGCAATTAAGTAGTAATTATTTTTGTGTTTGTGCTTTACATGCCCTTTTTCCTCTGTCTCTTTAATACCTACTATAAACATAAAGGCTGTCTGGAAGAAATTTCTCTTGAAATAAGTCCGCCCTTGCTCATAGTCTAAGACAATCATGTTTTTTAAGTGCTAAATTTTGTATTTTGTGCAATAAAGTGTAATAAACAAACAAACACATAAAATAAATATTTAAGGGGGGCTCCCATACAACAAACGTGATTTTTTGCCGTTTTTCTCGATCTTTGTGTCTAATGTCCTATAGATAATGGTACGGAACCCTTCGTGCGCGAGTCCGACTCGCACTTGGTCGGTTTTTTGTATTTCCTTCATTCTGTCCTATCATATTAAACTCAAAATTTAAAATTACGTTACCCATTTTTAGATTTTTTTTCGATTTTCATTGCTAAAAGGTAACTTTTGACTCAAAACTATCGACTTGCAAATTATCTATTTTCCCTTTTTGTGTTTTTCTATTTATTTAAGTTCTCCGCCACAGTTAAAATAAACACAGTTTTTCTGAAAGTCGTATATATTTTTATTAATCTTCATCAAAAACCCTGCATCTGTTACGAAGCACGTTAGAATAGAACCTGAAGGCCGGTTTCACATTGGACGATAACCGGAACGACACGAGATCGTTTGACTGGGCCCTATTCATAGAACTTCAATTCATGGTTTAGGTACTATGACTATTTGATGTACATTGCAAAGTCGATTAACTCCTAGTTTACCAAGTAGGAAAACTAATAGTCGAATTGTCATTACATAATATCTATGTTAATAATAAACAAGATTCCTCTAAAACACACCTCAGAGGCAGTCTAAATAATCTGTGGTTACGTTTTTCCTTTTACCGCAGACTCTTTATACTGCCGCCGAGGAGTGTTTTAAGAAATCGTGTTTTTATAAATAAGACTGTTATCTACATAATGTCTTCCTGAAATAAATAAAATTGTTTGTCGGACAAATGGAAACAAATAATTACTTCGTGCGCCTTTATAGCTACGCGAAAATCCAATGTTTATTGAACTGCGGACAATTATAAATACTTAACTTACGTTAATTTTCACAATTTATTTATTGTTGTTACATTTTTTGTGAGACAAATTAATTTTGCCTGTGATTGGTTAGGTACTAATCTTCAGAATCTTCAAGTTCTTTGTATGCATCTCCTTTATCACTATATTTTTTAATAAACTTGCTCTTAACGTAAGCATTGGTGTTATTCATGATCGATATTCTTGGTATAAAACCGCCCATTTCCGAAACAACGTATTCGACTAAGATGAGACGGTGATCAGGGAGCCGTATCCGGTACCCGCCGGCCACCTTGCCTGGTCTGTCAATGGATGGGTTCAGGCGATGGTAACGGATCCTACCCGAATATCCGATATCTTGCTGTTGAGAGAATCGAAAAATTAGTGAAATTAGTAGAGAAAACGTTATAAAATTAACATACCTACCATCACTAAAGATGATTTCAGATTTGGTGTCATATAGTAGGGAGACTAGGGTTCAAAGTGATACAATATACCAACGGAAGTAACACGATACAATTGCTTTATGTTACTTTTCGGTTAGATAAATATCTAGATATAATATTCTTCATTGATAAATGAATAAAAGTTCATCAAACAGAATCAATAAGTTGGTAAAGTCAAAGAAAATCACGTTGCCTATTTTCTCCACTGACTTATAATTTTTATGTGTCCCCATAACACATCTGTCTAAGAAAAGACATCAACGACGATTTTGTAACTTTATCGGAACAGTAATTTTGATGATTTATTTTCTGTTCTTCTCGATAGCTCACGATTCAAGTACCTAAGTAACAAGACTTCGCGAAAAGTGATCAAGGATACTGTGGCACTTGAGGGAAGTCGAAATTTTAAAAAACTTACGAAGTTGTCATATCCGTAATCGTAATCATCATCCACGACATCCCCATAATCCCCATTGATTCCCTCTAAAGAGCTGAGGAAGAGTATCGCCGTGGCATAAATGAGTGTTATCCTTGGCAGTGACATCTGGGAATACCGTGTAAATTCACAAAAAAACGTAACGCACTGCTAAAGTTTCAATGCTGCGCAGAGTGTGGGGTACAATTTTACATAGGTACTTAGTTTGGTCTTAATTTACAAATGACATGCAGGATCGTAATGAAACTTAGCCAATAAGTCAAAATTACACAAACAGAGATTTTGCGGTTTGTAAATAAAAAGCTAACTATGTTTGTGTGGGAATCCCACGCTGGGCTCTCTTAAAGTTGCTGAACTGATAAAATCTATTAACTCGTGTATGAGTGCGTCAAAGGGAACTGTTTGTATGCCCTGTCTTGGCCGTCTCTATATAGCCGTCTACCCTATGACATTGGCTTGCGGAAAAGATGCCAAAACAATAAAAATTCTTTATTGAAACAATACATAATGGAAACTCTCAACTTGAAATGATCGACCACATCATTCTGTGAGATATAGCGGCTAAATAATCTTCATATTTAACGTCTCGATGCCTATTGTTTTACTTATAAATAACTTGACTTGAATACGAAAAAGTGTGTGATTGTGTTGTTCGCCTGCAAAATTTTCTATAAACCTATAAACCAGCAAAGTGAAGAGTCCATCCGTGATCTACCCAATCCATGAGTCGAAATCACTTTTTGGCATTCACATTAGGTCCATAGTCCAGAAGTCTGACAAAGCTTTGGGTTTAATCGTTTGGATCTTATTCAAATAAGGTTTATATAGGTAGGGTCGCATTTTGAATTATTAAACTGTTTGTTGGTTGGTTATTTGGAGTCTTGTAGTAGGCATCACCTTCTACCTCTCCAAAAGCGTCGCAAAATAGCTGATGTAATGTAACCCTACAACATCGTACATCTGGGCCGCGTTTCACATAAAAATTCGTAGTTTATTGTGGAAATTCGATGTATATTGCGTAGCCAAGACTTTCTATATGTATGTGGAGACTTATAATTGGCTGTTTTATGTGCTGTTACTCTTTCTAATATAGGATATTTTTTATAATAATTCAACCCCAGTTAAAAGTGTCCCATAATTATACTCAATTTAATTATCTTGATAAACTTGCTAAATAAAAACACAATGTCGTGACAGGTAATTACCCAGCTCACGGTATACCGCTGAGTGACGGTACGCCTAGCTGTTTCTTTGCGGCTTTGTATTTACGCAGATCCAATCCTCCATCAACAGCGTTAGGCACAATTCTTTCAATTTTAGTTGTAACAGTAACCAGTTCGTCATTGCAGTAGCATCGCTCTTCGACTATCTTTTGCAACATTTGGTCTTCCCAGCAAGTGCATCGTGTAGGTGTCAAGTTATTTTTGTTCTCGGAGAACATTTGAATTTTAGCAACAATGTCTTCATTTTCTTGCTGCAAAAGTATTTTCTCTCGTGCTAATGCCCGTCTTGCCAGTTCTGCTTTGGCTATACGATGCCACAGTCTTGTAAGGCCAGTTGTAGTAGAAATCGCGTTAGTTACTAGAGCGTCTTCAGGTTGATTACGGCGTGACATGTTCTTTATGTCCGTTGGGGATTGTGGTATATCGGTTCCAAATGGCAATACTTTTTCACGCAGAGTTTCAAACCGGCGGCACATGGCTGCCATTCGCAGAATCTTCTCGCATTTCATATACGCCTTCTCCAGCCACTCCGCAGCATCGTCGGAGATTTTTACTAAAAGGGTCAGTTGTTTCTCATCCGTGTTGACACCGTTTAGTAAATCTTGCTTAAGCTTATGGCAAGCCGCTCTATGCCGGTCGCGTCTGTCCCGAAATACAGCTTGTTTAGTACCAGACTCGTATTGTTGCAATTCGCTACGCAGTTTCTTCAGCAATTCATCGTTAGTGGCTAACCTTTTACCCTGCGATGCTATAATATCAGCCATAATATTTTCTTTGCGACGCAGTTTCCGCACTTGCTTCTGATTGTCGGCTGTGTTCACAACATAGTTTTTGAGCACAGCCTTGTATTCGTCCCACATGGCGTTGTAAACGTATTCCAGGAAAGATCGTAGATCTTCTCTGATGTTCAAGTACTTGATGCGTTCCTCGTCTTCCTTGACTAAGTTTTCGCCGCGGGTCGTCCACGCCAGGGCATCAGCAGTCGTGTGTGCGTGGTACAGCATGAGTTGAAGGTGAGTCTCCTGAGCGTCGTGGTCCACCATCAAAGAGTCTCTTTCATCTTGACATTGCTTTAAAATTTCTCCCATCCGCATCTGATTGTGGTCGTACATCTCCTCAAGTTCGCCCAAGAACTTATTGATCATGGTATCAATGGTATCGCAGAAGCTGGCGAAAGTTCTCTGGTATTGGTCATCGGCTGTCTTCATCAGTTTCATGGTGTGGTTGATGAGATGGTCTTTCTTGTCGTAGGCCCTCTCGAAGGTGTGCCACATGACTTCGACGTCTTTTTTGAAGATAGGCTCTTTTATCTTAAGCATCATTTCGCGCCAGCTGCGGTCTAGCTCACCGCGCCTAAGCGCCTGCGCCGTCATCTCGCGCTGTAGTTCTAGCCGCTTCTGGACCTTCCGGGCCTCGATCTGAGCCTTCAGCTTCTCCAGCTTCTTAGCTTCCTTGCGGGCTCTTTTCTCTTCCTTCGTTAACTTCACCATCTTCGCGGTTTTCTATTATACTTTAAAACAGAGAAAATAAATTATGAATGTACGTTACCTTATTGTATTCCAACGATATTCTGTAAAATTATACCTATCAAACGTCAATTTTGGCCGGACAACTTCAATGTCAACTCTGAGACAAAAAAGTTTCTAAACTGAGATGTCGACAGTACCTACGGTGTGTTGCATAATGGTCCGGTGGAACAACTAGTTCCAAACTAAATTTTGATTCTTGTTTCAGTGAATGCAAGAAACGGCTGATATTTATTTTCGCAATTTCAGAGTTGCTTGCATAATTCAGTAACTTTTATTCAGTAAAATAAAGACAAAACATTACACTATAATAGAAGTCGTTTGTATTAATATGTAGAATAAGTTCTACGTAAAACTTAGACATCGAATCGAAGTTGTTCGAACTCCTTATTGTGACCTCTACAGCATCGCTACCAAGCCCTCGTCGGTGGCAGTGAGCCGCTGCAGAGCTACCTCCACAAGCGTCTCCCGGAGAACCTGAACAGTGAAGCAGCGCTGCGAACCGTGTCCGACGTGGCTCAATGCGTCGAGTGGCTTCGTTCCACTTTCCTCTACATAAGGGCTGCTAAGGACCCCAGGAGGTACCTCGGCTTACCTCCAGCGGCTGCACCGCATCAGATTTCCAAGAAGATTGAAGGTAAAATTTTAATCCTTCTATCGTCTGTAGGAGCCAATGCACTCCTTTCCCGTGGTACACCTGCGTAGTCCACCCGGGTGGACCACGGGGTTATTTTTTTGCCCGTGGTCCACCTATTTGTTATGAGTGCATAAATCTCTTTTCACTCCATCTGCTCGAAATGATGCATTTTGATGCCCAAATTTAGGACCCAAAACACGCTATTGTTGTTCAAGCTAAGATGTATCAAAGTAAATAGACTCAAAATTGGGTTTTGAATCTATTTACCTTTAGGTACCTTTAAGTAAATAGACTCAAAATCCAATTTTGAATTTATATACTAAGTAATGCACTCATTTACTAAGAAGTCTGACTTCTCTTTCACTCTTGAGGATTCGTCCTATATCTATTTCGCTCCAACGCAAGCAATAAGCTTTAAAACCGAGTTTGGAACTACCTACTTACTGAACTACCAAACTCTTTGCTGCAAAACTTTTAAGTACCTAATTGTCAAATATTTGAAATTGGAACGCAAGTTTTTTTTTCTATGCAAGAAATCGATAACATTGGCGCGTTCTTTTTTTTTTTCTATTTTCACTTATTTTCTCGGGAAAATGTCGTCAAGCGATGATGATAGTGTCTTCTTAACACCAGAATATATAAAAAAACAGGCAATACAAGCAATTCAAAACCTCTTGCCAGAAGTTACATTTGAGTGGTATGTAAGTGTTATCTTTTATTTCATTCCTCTCAGATGGTAGTCAAAAGCAGAGTAAAAAGTAGAGAATAATTTTTGGTCTCGGTAGTGTTGAATCCCTCGCTCCTTCAGCGATTCTTAGTTAAAGCCCTGCGAGAATCGCATCAGTTCGCTCTGGATTCAATTTCACAACCTCGACGCAAAAATTTTGTTTGCGCACTTGGTGAACAATCTACTATTAGTGCAGTTCTTATCTGCTTGTTTATTAATAAATGTTGACAACGTCAAGGGTGACATGACATCGCAGTAGTATTATATTATTGCACTTAGGTTATTATATTGTCATATACAATTACCAGGTGGACTATGGGCAATACATTATTCAAAAATTATTTAAATCGTATTAAAGATGGACCACGGGCAAAAAAAATAACCCCGTGGTCCACCCGGGTGGACTAATCAGGTGTACCACGGGAAAGGAGGGAGCCAATGGCCATTTTGCACGCCTATTAACGGAAAGAGTTTACATCCTGCGGTTGACTGGTAGAAAATGCTTACGGCATTAAGTCCGCCGCATTGTACGATTTTTTAAATTGCAATAAAAGTATCAATAAATAAACATAAACATAAACATAAACATAAACATAAACATAAACATAAACATAAACATAAACATAAACATAAACATAAACATAAACATAAACATAAACATAAACATAAACATAAACATAAACATAAACATAAACATAAACATAAACATAAACATAAACATAAACATAAACATAAACATAAACATAAACATAAACATAAACATAAACATAAACATAAACATAAACATAAACATAAACATAAACATAAACATAAACATAAACATAAACATAAACATAAACATAAACATTTACATACAGGCACATACATTGCTTCTGGCCCCACACTAGGATACCCTGTGTCGTGGGAACCAGAAACAACAACATCACAAACATGTAAACATCCAAGACCTGGGGGTTTTTTTTTTTGTCCCCAGCCGGGATTCGAACCCGGGACCTCTCGCATGGTATGCATGGTATGCCGTAGGTAATTGTATTTAAGCGCCTATCAAGAATTTAGAAGTTTGTAAAGAGGCTCGAAATTTCATTGATGCCTTCACTTGCCCATTAGCTCAGTTGGGAGAGCGCTGGCACAGTTATCCAGAGGTCGCGGGTTCAAATCCCGGCATGGGTGGAATTTTTAGCCTCTAAATAGGTGGAGTGTGCTTGTGTGTGTACCCTGTACGTACGTCTAGCTAATGAGGTGCAACGCACGCACACTAACGTTCAGTTGGATTAAACGCTTGTATGGACTAGACGCGTATTATTACTCTGCTCCCAGTAGCTACCCAAGACACTACAGTGGCGCAGCCGGTACTAAAGAAATCAAAATGTCAATCGGAAAACTCAACGAATTCAACTTGAATGGAGGGTCGTGGAGCACTTACGTGGAAAGAATGGAGCAATACTTCTTAGTGAGTGCAGTGAAAGAGGAAATGTTCGTACCTACACTTATTTCGTGCGTCGGAGACGATACCTACGAGTTGATGGTCGATCTTTGCAATCCCGTGAAACCAGCAAAAGTAACCTACAAGAACCTTGTAGGATTGGTAGCGAGGCACGTGGAACCAGTACCGTCGAAACTTGCAGAAAGATACAAATTCCGGAAACGGGTGCAAAGCAGTGACGAAACCGTAACTCAATTTTCGGCTGCTTTGAAACACCTCGCAAAGACTTGTGAATTCGGATCTAATCTACAAGAGAATTTACGCGACCTGGGCCTCGATTCTGTTAGTGCATTGTAGTATAATGACAGGTACACTGTCGGGTCACGTGACGTGTTTTTTCGTACCATTGACGCCTAAAAGGTTTGATGGGTGTGCCCGCGAAGACTTAAAGCAGCCATGAAATGAAAACCGCCATGTTCATGCAGTTGTCATGTTACTACAATGCATTAACAGAATCTAGGCCCAGTTTGTGTGCGGATTGAAAAGCGAGACCACGCGGCAGCGCGTTTTCATGGAAGACGTGGATTTCGCCGCGGCATTCAAGGTGGCGGTTACACTGGAGGCGGCGGCGAGTAATGCGGCGGCAGTCGAACAGTGTCGAAACAACTCATGGAAAGCAGAACATTTAGTTCAGACGGTACACGCGCTGGATAGGAAACGCACAGGACCGCGCCAACAAAATGGCGGCGGAGGTGGCGAACGGCGAGGCAGTGTGACGAAAGCGAGCGGGGCGGCCGGCGGCGCTGGGAGACTGTGGTCTTCAGGTCGTGGCGCGAAGACAGAAAGCTCATCAGGCTTATGTTCCTGTTGTGGTGCTCGAGATCATGCAAGAAACAACTGTAAATTCCGTGGCTATGTCTGCAGAGTGTGTCTGAGGCAAGGACATTTGAAGAGAATGTGCCCAAACATAGAAAGGAATGACAGGCAACTCTTACGGTTGGAAACCGCAGACACAGACGAGGACGAGGACAGCTATGAAAACGACGTCGATGGAAGTGGACCAAGTGGACTGTACATGGTGCAGCTGTTTGGTCGCGAGCCTGTGATAGCGGAGGTGGACGTGAACAGGCACGCTCTGGAGATGCATGTTGACCCCTTTATCCTGCATCAGTGAGGCGCTATATCAACAACTATACGCGCGGCACTCCCTAGTGAAAGGTAACATCACACTAAAAGGATATGATGGACAGCCCATTACGTCACTAGGTTACATTCAAGTGAGTGTACGCTATCAAAACATGACTAAACTGCTAGAACTGCATGTAATTCGTAATGGTGGCGTACCGTTGCTCGGGCGTGAATGGTTGAAGGCGCTAGGAATGAACGTGATAGTATCGGATTCAGTACTGTCAGTACAACAAGCTAATGATGGAAATAAAAGCGGAAGGTGTGAAGCGGAAGTTTTCGATAAAGAGAAGTTCATGAAGAAGTTTCCCCGTGTATTTAGTGGACGCCTAAGTTGCTACGTGGGCGCGCGAGCGACGCTGCGTGTCCGCGCCGATGTGGCGCCCGTCTACCGGCGCGCGCGGCCGCTGCCACTTGCGCTGCGCCCACTCGTTGACGCCGAGTTACAGCGCATGGAAAGCACAGGTATCATTTCACCTATACACTCTTCAGACTGGGCCTCATGCATTGTAGTAGTACTAAAAAGTAACGGAGCCTTGAGAATTTGTGGCGATTACAAAAGCACGCTTTGTTTTTGTTTTTCCTGGTACAATAAAGAATATTCTTATCTTATCTTATCTTATCTTATCTAAACCCAGTTTTAGAAGTCGATAGATACCCATTGCCTAGGGCAGAGTTTTTATTTAACAATCTGAGCGGGGGAAAGCGGTTCACTCAAATAGACCTATCCGAAGCCTATAATCAAGTGGTATTAGACGATTCGAAAATACTAACAGTGATAAATACGCATAGAAGTCTTTTTGTTTACAACAGATTGGTCTATGGTATTTCATCAGCGCCAGCGATATTTCAGCGTATTATAGAGGCAATAATAGTTAACATACCCCATTGCACCAATTTTCTTGACGATATTTTAATAACCGGAAAGTCCGAGGCGGAACATCTCAGAAACTTGCACGAAGTGTTTTGTAGACTAGATAAGGCGGGGCTAACGGTTCGTAAAGACAAGTGTACATTTTTTGCTAAAGAGGTACGCTACTTAGGTTACATTATTTCGGAAAAGGGCATATGTACGGATGAGAAAAAGATAGAAGCAATAGTGAAAGTGCCTAAACCTAACACAGTAACTGAACTAAAATCTTTCCTTGGGATGATAAATTTTTATTCAAAATTTTTGAAAAACTTCTCTGAGATTTTATGTCCATTATATGAATTACTAAAAAAAAATGTGCCTTGGCAGTGGAGAGAAATACAGAATGATGCGTTCGAACAGGTAAAGACCAAGTTAATTACTAGTCCAGTATTGATGCATTACGACGAGCAGCTTCCGCTGATTCTAACGTGTGACGCTAGCGCTCGCGGCGTGGGTGCAGTGTTGACCCAGCGCACAGCTGACGGCGAGCGACCGGTTTCTTATGCATCTCGCACGCTTAGCCCCGCAGAAGCGAATTACAGTCAGATGCAGAGAGAAGCGTTAGCGATAGTTTTTGGTGTAAAAAAATTTCACACTTATGTTTATGGGCGTAAGTTCACCTTGAGAACTGATCATCAGCCCCTAGTCATGATATTTGGACCGAAACACGACATTCCGCACACGGCAGCGGGGCGTTTAGTAAGATGGGCTATTTTACTGTCTGGTTATCAGTACGAAATAGAGTATGTAAGATCAGAGTTAAATCAGGCCGATGCCTTATCCCGCCTGCCACTAGCAGCCACGGATGAATTTAAAACAAATAATGACGATTGCGTTTTTATCAAATTTGTTGAAGATAATTTCGCCCTTAATACCAGTGACATAAGAATTGAATCCACGAAAGATAAAACTATTTGCAAAGTAATCGTATTCGTACGACACGGCTGGCCGATTTCAAGTGAGCGAGCGGGACGGGGCGAGGATGCTGGTAGCACGGACTGGCAGACCTACTGGCGACGGCGAGACGAGCTGAGCGTAGAGGCGGGCTGTCTCATGCTAGGGTGTCGCGTGGTAGTTCCGTCCGTGTTGAGGGCCCAGGTCCTAGCAGAGATTCATGGTTCACACCTAGGAATGGTAAAATGTAAAAGTTTGGCCCGTAGTTTTGTTTGGTGGCCTAATATCGACTCAGATGTAGAAAGCACATGCGCTTCTTGTAGGACTTGTGCGGAGGCAGCCGATATGCCACCTAGAGGTGTGGTCAAGCCATGGACATGGCCATTAAAACCGTATGAGCGGATTCACATAGATTTTTTTCACTTTAAAAATATAACGTACCTGGTGGTGGTTGACGGTCATTCTAAGTGGTTAGAGATCATACCGATGACTTTAAACACTACTGCCAACGAAACAATAAGTAAGCTAAGAGTTATTCGCTCGTTTCGGTATTCCACTAACATTAGTATCGGATAACGGGCCACCTTTCAGCAGCCGGGAGTTTAAACAATTTTTGAACGGTATCAAACACGTCACTTCCGCTCCTTATCATCCCTCGTCAAACGGGGAAGCGGAAAACGCCGTTCGTATATTCAAGAGGGCATTAAGGGGCTACAGTGTGCTGGAACTGGCTGGAAGACGCTTTTGAATCGCTTGTGACATCCTCTAGGAACATTTCAGACCTTTGAAATTAATATATGATATAATTTAACTCCTCGATTCCCTATGGCATGTATGACAACTGTCATAACCTTACGCCTTCTATGAGTAAATATATTCCGTAAGAATGCTTAAAACAAACCTAAGAATTTATGTGCCATTTTAAATGCGCAGTGGATTACGTTTAAGCTTATACAGTCTTACGGGCAATATCAAAATATTGTATGTTCATGTTTAAAACTAACAGGAACAATAGTTACTCATTCAGAAAAAACGTTTTCATCAATTTATCACATTACGCCTTACGAGGAAAGCCCAGCTACTCGTTGCATGTTGTCTGTGACCAGGCGCTCTTCGCATCACCATTGATTTGATTGTAACTTTTCATAAGCGATTCATCAATCATAAATCAACCTTCCAAAGTTCACCTCGAGCGCCATATAATGAAATTAATTCAAAGTAGCAATTCTCATACAAAATTACCGATTGTAGGCCAAGGACGTGGGGTGAGGGACCGAAAAAGACGCCGCATCTTTCCAATTCACTTTCGTACAAAATGTACTGGGTCAAGTTTCATAAAACTATAATTTCGTAGTTTATTATGACAATTCGAGGTACACTGCGCAGCAGAGTCTATTTGTTAATCTGTGGGTTAATCGGCTTTCGGTCATAGTCACAATGAATTGTAGTTCTATGAAACAGGATCCTGAAGGGATGGGTCTTTTCCGCGCCCTCGCCCCACGTCCCATGTCCGAACAAAACAAAAAATATTATAATACCTATTAGTCCAATCGGTGGAGACATTTTCGAGTTTTTGCAAGACCAACGCACGGGGACTGATTTTTGTAGTAGTGATCGAGCTTCAATCGTTAGAAAAACATAAAATGTAAATTCCCATTTCCTGTATTTTTTTATTTAAGTAAATAACTAAAAAAGAAAATAAAAAGAAGAAAAGTAAAAAGGAAACCGATCATTTATTATAATCATTATTCGAACCAAAAGCTCTCTGTCGCTCAAGGGACGCCTCTTCCCATCCGCTCGGATTGTAACATTATGAATCTAAGCGAAACATCGTTCTATTATTTGTGCCTAAATCACGGTAAAAGCGAGGTTCACTAAAAATGAAACCTAACTACCTATGTATTATAATCCATTTATTGTCGCGATTAGGTCGGCCGCACGCGGCCAGACTTTCTGCTCGAGTATTGTAGTCTCTAATACCTAGCATTTAAGGTTCATTTTAGTTTGATGGAGTTTTGTTTCAGTCCTCGCGCTCGCACTTCGCCTCCTCGTTAGATTGTAGGGTACATAGGCGGTAAATAATGTGTTGGTAAATAATAACTTCGATTGGCGTTACGAATAATACTTGATTCATAAACGAATCTGTGTAGATTTCGTCTGTAAATTTTTTTTCTATCTGCCTGACATGTTTTTCTGTTTTAAATAAAATAAAACGCTGTATATTTTTATCACGCATTTTATTGTACATGCGGAAGTATTGTTAGAAGAATCAATGGCGTAATGCTAAAAATTTTAAAGCAATTATAATTTATATACATTTGTACTTGTTTTTAGTTTTTTTATTTTCTCGAAATTCCGTCGTATTGGGATAAGTTATCTACACTGCAATAATTATGCTCTTTACCTTCCCTACATGTAATATAAATCACACTTCCATGACATGTATGTTGATCCTATTCAATTGTTTTTGCTAGGGTTGTCACAAAATCCGGGTTTTTTTATTCATGATTTATTCGATGCTCATTTTTAGGATTAACGCTCATAATATTTTTTGGGTTCCGTAATCATAATGACAACAAAAGAAAGTAGTTAGGTTTTTTGTACACGTAACAAAAAAAAAAACAACTGAAACCTTAACAAAAAGGAAAAGTGTAACAAAAAGTAACCAAATAGAAATAGAAGTACTGTATCACACAATAGATTAAATAAAAATCTGCGTTCCTGGTTTACCGATATTACATATTTTTATTTAAGTGTCACAATGAATAGTTTAATGTATCTTGAAAATATTCGTCGGTGGGGAGTTCCAAAATTATAATAATAATAATAACGTCCACACAACGCAATCAAACTAGAATTCCCTGTACTATTGTATGGATAGTTTTTAACTATCAGCTTTAATGACAAAAATCACTTAAATGCTGTATGTTTTCTGTGCTATTGGAATGAAATAATAGAAATGGTATGAATTACACTATTAATACGATTATGAACAGATTAATCTGTTATAATATACCAATATAAGTTAAGACGAGGCGGCACTGTTTATTAATAATTATATTTATCAGTCTTTGTGCTGAAACAAGGATGCAGGCCAAATAAGCACTCAAATCCATTTGTAGCTCTTTTGCCAACATCCTTAGCAACGAAGTCTTTATCCATTTTCATAATTTTTGTTTTATTTCTTTGGTCAATATCCATTTTGAAATGTTTTTTTTTTCTTCTGTAAAAAATAAATTATTTTGCTTTTGTTCTTAAAATTTTTATTATTTTGTTTGTGTTATACCATAGAAAAAAAATACTCCTGTCAGATTCGCTTAATGGACTATGTGGCCACACAGGCACGGAAGCGATGACACATATTCACCCTTTTAAAACCGCTTCAGTGAATGCGCGTAGTGTAAAATAAAATAAAAAATTGCGTAAAGTCGATGATTTAAATTCAAAGATTTTGAGCCAAAATCTTAATCCAAGCTTCAAATTTATCAAAATTTCCACTCTTTTAAAATATTTATAATCCTCTGTATTTTTACACTATATTTAAAGATTTTCAACAGCTTTTGTAAATAAACCTCTTGAGTCATGGAAACACAAGAAGTCCACTGCTGGATATAGGCCTCCTCCATGCATTTCCAAAAAGACCGGTTGGAAGTGGATTTCATCCAGCGTCTTCCTGGCACTTGGATGAGGTCATCTGTCGGCTGGTCGTCCTACGCTGCGCTTGCCGATATGTGGTCTTCATTCGAGAACTTTTCGGCCATGTAGACGACTTTCGTTCATCTACGAATCTCATCATTTCTGATTCGATATCGTAGAGAAAGCATAGGCCTTTCCATAGCTAGTTGCGTGACCTTGAGCTTTCTTATGAGGCCCATAGTGAGAGACCACGTTTCAGTGCCATAAGTCATCACTGGTTGTATAATTTTGTCTTGAGCGATTGAGGTATATTAGACGAAAGGACTTTTCTAAGTTTCCCGAATGCTGCCCAGCCGAGTTGGATTCGACGATTGACCTCTTTCACAAAGTTGGACGGCCCTAGTTGGACTGTTTGTCCTGAGTAGACGTATTCGTCTACAACTTCGAGAGTCGAGTTCCCCAATGTTATTGGGGTGGGCACGAAACGAGTATTCGATGTGACCTTTGTTTTGTCCATGTTCATTTCAAGGCCCACCCGTTGGGAAACTCGACTGAGGTCTTCGAGCATTATGCCGAGGTCTTCCATCGTTTCTGCCATGACTACTATATCGTCGGCAAATCGAAGGTGAGTGATGTACTCGCCATTGATATTGATGCCGCGTCCCTGACATTCCAGAAGCTTGAAGGTATCTTCCAGTCCGTTTGTGAACATTTTTGGAGAGATAACGTCTCCCTGTCTTACGCCCTTTTTCAATGGAATTGCCTCCGAACTCTGTTCCTGTACTCGGACCGACATAGTGGTTCTGTGGTCATAGTGGACTGTTGTACAAGCATTTCAGCCAGCACCTCGATATACCGATAGTCAATACGGCAACGCTGGAGAGACTCGAGCACTGTCCATAACTCGATCGAATCGAAGGCTTTCTCATAGTCCACAAACGCAAAGCATAATGGCAAATTATACTCCTCAGTCTTCTGTATAATTTGCCGCAACGTCTGGATGTGGTCTATGGTACTAAAGCCCTTTCGGAAACCGGCTTGTTCGGGAGGCTGGAAGTCATCAAACCTACGTTCAAGACGATTCGTGAGGACCCTCGAAAACAGCTTATAAACATGGCGCAGAGTAGTCATCAGTAACCACAAAAACCTCCAATACTAATTTTCATACAAAAACGGAGCCAGAAATAAAAATCAGAATTTTTAAATTTTTAGGAGCCAGCTTGAAATTCGACTTACGCCATTTTGTAAAAAGTAAGTTAACGTTGTCATCCAACCCAAGGTCTTATTCAACATTTGTTCGACAAGACTACCCCGTAATGTTACCGTTTTCTCAGGCTTTGACAAAAAAGCTGTAAAGAGCGGATTTTCCAAGTCAGATTTTTCTTATCGGATTGAGGGATCACCCTGTAAGGATGGAAAATTCCAAGTTTATACCATATGTGGAACTTGAAAATCTTTTAGCACCTGATAAGACCGAAATTAGAACTACCAAAAATTCAAGAATTTTCGCACGTCTAGTTATTTTAGCATTCAAATGCTGTGTGACTATAAAGTTGATACAATATTAGTCCAGCCGCTAGACCAGCGGGGCCCGGTGGCAAAACCTGCATTAGGTGTTGGTTGAAAATTTAAGCAAGTTTACTTTTCAATCGGCACTATTAAATTTGCCATAAAAATTTGTTGACGTCACCGTCCTATCTAGGGTTTATGCAACGAGTTTATGTTGTTTTAAAATACCACCCCTAAGTGTTACCATTATCCCAAGCCGTTGAAAAAAAAAAGAAGCTTCTCCAAGTTTTCGATTTTCTCCGTCAGTTTTAGCAAAAAAACTAATCGTATAGAAAATTTCAAGTTAGTAACATCAAAATGGGACAACAATTTTATCTAGCTGTTTTTCGCTGATCAACTTTATGTAGGTATATACATTCTTCACGTCACACCGTGTACATAAAGTTGTTATATGCGATGTATATCATGTTAGTATTTTAATTAATATATCAATAATAATGGCACCAGGTATTTACATATTTTTTTCAAAATCAAATCAGATCCGGATTATAAATTACTATCTGAGAGCGTGACAACCCTAACGACGTAAAATCCGGATAACAATTAAAATGGTCGTAATTTCTACTTTCCATGGAATTGGCATTTGAAATATATTTTTTATTTCATATGGGGAAGTCGCTTCCTACGTTCCAATTTTGCCACTGAGTCCCGAAATACACCCATGTGAAATCAAAGTCAAATTCACTTTATTGAAAAAAGATAAGATGATTTTTTTTCACTTTTTGACATAAAAACCTGTTGTTGTGAAAAAACATGTACCTACTATTTCGTAAGTAGGTAGGTAAACAAATACGTACTAAACATGTGATTTTTGTTTGAAAGCTATTCTTTCTACAAAGCATAGATAAGTTTTGAAGAGATGTACCTACCTTTATCTTTTTTGTTTGTAATGGCGCATGCTATACAAGAAAGCATTAGATTGAAGTCTATTCAATCTACGCGTACGCGGGCGGGCTGGCGAGCCGGCTAGAAAAGTAGAAACCGCTCGGCTCGCTCGACGCGTTCGAAATTCGGCTATATATGTGTGCGTTTGGCGGCGTGTGCTTACGCGAAGGGAATGAGACTGTGTGTGTGCGGCCGCGCGCGCGTCTTTCTATGGAGATTACTACTAGGAATTAATTCAGTCGTGTCATCTAGCGGTGAAATGTTGAAGTGCTGCACACCTGTGTCAAACGCTCAAGGTCATCGGCACAGGGAAAAATCTTAAGAAAAGCGGACATTGAAAGGATACCAATTCAGAGTTTTTTGCAACGATTTTTGACAGATTATAGGAACAGTGTCCATGGCACTACGGGTCAAACCCCGGCAAATCTCATGTTTGGAAGGCCCATTAGGACTAGATTAGACTTATTACGCTCTGGCTTACTAGAACCTATTACTGATAAACTTAACAAACAAGCAGCTATTAAAAAGGGCAAAAGCAGTAAATGGGAACCGGGTAACGTAGTCTGGGTGCGCAATTATAGCCAAGAAGGACAATCTATTAAGTGGACAAAAGCAACAGTTATTTCTAAAATAGCAAACAATGTTTTTGAGGTCCAGACTGTAGGTGGGTCGAAATGGATGCGCCATGCTGACCAAATGCGGTCTTCCTCGGTGATCATGGGCGGGGGCGGCGCAGAGACGGCCGCGGTGACGTCACCGACTGCGCGCGAAGAAATAAGAGCCGGAGGTACCGCGGTTACACAGGCAGCTGCACTGAATGCGCCTGCGACGGGTAACAGACCGCTGGAGGCACCGCCGCTGCCGATAAATACTCCGAGACGATCAACTCGTATGCGAAGACCGGTAGAACGTTATGGAATAGATACACAGGTGTAAAATATGTAAATAACATTAATATCAAAGTATAAACCGTAATGATTTTGAAAGTAAAGGTTATGTATCATTGTGTATAATATAGAATTCAGATAGTATTATGGGTCAACAATGTTATATTGTATTTAAAGAGGGGGTAGTGGAGTGTGCTTGTGTGTGTACCCTGTACGTACGTCTAGCTAATGAGGTGCAACGCACGCACACTAACGTTCAGTTGGATTAAACGCTTGTATGGACTAGACGCGTATTATTACTCTGCTCCCAGTAGCTACCCAAGACACTACAATAGGTTTTTATAATTGTCCTTAGCACGGGTTAGTGCAACAAAAAGAATATAATCATGTAGGTACAGCGATATCATTCCGATGTAAAAACCTAACTGCAAAGTGGGTTGTTCGGGGCTGCAAGTGATGTAAATCGCTTCACGTAATACAGAGAAGTTTGTAAAGAGGCTCGAAATTTCACTGATGCCTTCACTTGCCCATTAGCTCAGTTGGGGAGAGCGCTGGCACGGTTAGCCAGAGGTCGCGGGTTCAAGTCCCGGCATGGGTGGAATTTTTACCCTCTAAATAGGTTTTTAAAATTGTCCTCAGCACGGGTTAGTGCAATAAAAAGAATATAAAAATTTGCCTGTTATACCTACCTACTATCAAAAAAATCCAAACTAAGGCGTGGGGCACATAGGAAGGAAGTGGAAAGCGGGCGCGGAAACGGCGTCCTTTCAATTCACTTTCATACAAAACGTACTGAAGCAATGGGACATAGCTCCTTTTTGTGTTCTGTGGACATAGCCCACGCAGATAAGACGAGGCGAGGACGCGAACTCTATTCTGCGTCTACGTCCCACGTATTTCCTGGGTGCCACAGACTTTAGTATTTCTTTTCCTAAGACTAGCAAAGGACCGGATGGGTTGGCGTGAGAGAGAAGAGGGCTGTGCCCAACAGTGGGCTCTGTTTATGAGCTGATTAGATAGATCTGTATCCTTAACCTGTGCCAAATAATCCTCACCAAAATCAGATAAAGGAAGACGTGCGAACAACTACATACCTACCTACTTAAAAAAATACAGTGGATCCCTGGTCAATTAACATACACACACGTGTTAAAGAATGCCATTTGTAACAATGGATGCTTTAATAATGTCTAACCTTTTCAGAGCTATGCGTGAAGGCGATGAACGGGCTCGCTACCTCGGGCCTTATTACGATGGACGAAGCCAGTTGCATTGAGTCTACCGAGGCCGGAAGGCTGATGTCAGTCTATTACTTGGACTTTGAAACTATGAAGCGTATTATGAAGGTACACAGGTTCACGTTAATTCGGGAACTGATGTGTGTTATTTGCGTGTAATGTAACATGTTACATGCATTAAAGTAGTCTGTACCTACAAGGTTTTTATTCGGAGATGGGGATTAGACGAAAGCAAGATGGCCTCTGGAGCACCGTCGTAAGATCACTTGCCTCACAGGTCACTCGAGTGTGCACAGGGGCTGTACCTAAAACATTTTTGGCGAGGTACATGAACTTATCCCTCCGTCTTCTTTCTTCCATTGAAAAACCAGGCGTCATAGGCATAATTACGAGAGTATTTGTCATGAAAATTTCCCCAATTCCCCATTTGTTTGTGATGAGAACGGTAGCGGCGGTTTTGCCTGAGACACAACCTGGGTCATGTGCGACTCCACCGTCGTGGGCGCAATGGGCATGCCCACAGCCCTAATAGAAGTGCACCGAAGAGAATAAGTTTTGAAGTTGTAAAAAATCATCAAAATCGGTTCATTAGTTAGTCTAATGAAATATTGTGAAACAAATACACATTTACTTTTGTAATTTTCGTGAGCAAAATCAAAATTTTCAGGTTTATTAATTTACTTGTTTGCCCCACGGCTTTGCCCACGTGGAAAGATAAACTGTACAAAATCTTGGTCAGGGTGTCATATATTTTGTAAGCATCTCCTTTGTATGAATGCACTATATCGATCATGAGCGTGTTTATACTCCGACTCGCACTTCGCCGATTTTTGGGAAGCTGTATAGTGCTCTGTGGCTGTGACCACTACCTTTTTTGAGGGTTGGATCCGCGCCTGACCTGGGTTGGAATCTTTAAAACAAGAGTTAACTGGCATTTAACAGGCAACTCCGTACCTATCATCTTACACACCCGCTTCGTTTACCATCGGGCTAGACTGGAGTCAAGTGCTAAAAAAAGGATTACATAGGTCGGAAATTATATCATGGTAATGCACGAGGATATGACAATTTGTTAAGGTTAAGGCAACGATTATTAAGTTGAAGGTTAATAATATTCTGACAATTGCTATGAAATTAAGTTTTTAAAACAAATATTAGGAAAGGCTAGCTCAAACATTTTGCTAAATATTGCGCGGAATTCTGCACCTGTTCAAAGTTCACCGGGTCAGCTATTTTATTAAATAGAATCCTATTTCCAGATACGAGGCACGGAGACCCTGGAGCAATTACTCTGGGTGGTCTGCGAGAGCCACGAGCTGGGCGAGATGCACCTGCGAGTGGACGAGCGCCGCTGCCTGAATGCTCTGAACCGCAGCAGCGCCACCACCATCAGGTTCCCTATGAAGGGCAAAGTCACCACGCGGCAGATGAAGCTCAACTGGTAAGGGCCGAAGAACGAAAAAAAGAAAAATGATACCTACTTAACGTCCTCAGCCCTCACCTTGAAAATAACAATCAAAGATCGGCCAAGTGCGAGTCGGACTCGCGCACGAAGGGTTCCGTACGATTATCTATACAACATTAGACAAAGATCGAGACAAGATCGATTAGGTAGGTACATTGAGAACTGCGCCATCTATAGAAAAATAAACAAGAAGCGTTTAACATTGTTTAACGACATGACATCGTCGCTGTGAAGATTACATAGATGGCCGCTTGATGGCGAGCGCTGTCATTAGACGTTTGTTGTATGGGAGCCCCCCTTAAATATTTATTTTATTCTTTTTTTTAGTATTTATTGTTATAGCGGCAACAGATATACATCATCTGAAAATTTCAACTGCCTAGCTATCACGGTTCATGAGATACAGCCTGGTGACAGACAGCCAGACAGACGGACAGTGGAGTCTTAGTAATAGAGTCCCTTACCCATTTGGGTACGGAACCCTAAAAACCACTGTTATTTTCAAGGCCAGGCGTCTAGCGATCTCCCTCTCCTGAAACTACAGGCCAATGACAAAATATGGCCAAGGTCTATTCGCATCTATTACCTACAGAGTAATTAATGTTTATGCTCGGCGTCTGTTCTTCAGTGGGGCGCTTCGTCATGATTTGTGTTTTAGACATATTCATCTTTAGGCCCACTATCAGAGATATGCTTCGTGCAGTTTTGCGAGCATAATCTGGAGATCGCGAAAAAAATTTCATGCCGTTTGAACGTTTCTATGTGTCATGCATGACTCATGACTTTTTGTTTCAGTGTGATCCAAGCTATCTTGGGATGCCTCCCCATACCAGATCCATCATTGAACCAAGAGTCTCTAAAGATAATGCGCGTTGCTCAGAGAGTCTGCAAGTGTAAGTTATGCTTAAGCATCCGGAGCTCAAGCTTATTTGTTCTTTTTGCGGCTTTTGACAATTTGAGCGCTTCTTCAAGCCAAATTTTGGTCAAATCGATATATAAGATAGAAGATAGAATAAGCGGAAATGGCGGGACAACCTTTCTACCGGGTTGGCAGGAGATGGCCATGCTCAGCACAGGGTGGAGTGGAGAGCTAAAGGGGAAGTCTTTGCCCAGCATAATGGTTTTTACTTAAACGAGATAATTCTTCAACGCCTTGTCTTCTAACGAAGACTTCATTCCTTTCCTTCGTTGTGTAATATGGAGCTTTCCTGATATATTACAGGCTTATTGACTTACACGACAAGATCCGAACTCATAGCCACCCAACCGCAGTTCTACTCAGCTGTCCTCAACTCCATACTGTTGGCCAAATGCATAGCTGCCCATTTGTGGGAAGCCTCGCCCTTCGTGAGCAAACAGCTCAAGGGCATAGGGCCGACCATCAGCAACCTACTGGCAACGGCTGGGAAGGTCACCTTTATGCTGCTGGAGGAAGCGCATCCGAGGGATTTAGAAAGAGTGAGTTAGCTGCTAACTGCTGCTGTTGTCAGCGTCGTAGAACTAAAACATGTTTTTTTTTTAGTTTAGTTCAGCTGTAAAATAATACAGAGAGCGAATCGAAACATACGCTATTAATTCTGAAACTAACAACTTTGACGTTCATTAAGTAAACATTATCGGCCTTATTTATAAAAACACGATTGCTATAAAGCACTCCTAAGAGGCAGATTATTTAATCTTCGGTTACGACTTTTCCTTGTTAAATCTCCACAGACTATTTTAATCGGCGTTTTAAGGAATCGAGTTTTTTTTTATAAATAAGACCGTTTGTTTTTACATTGAATAAAAATATTTTAATTAATACCTAAGTACCTACTCTAGAACTTTCTCACTTTTATAAAGCTAAAAACTTTCAATTACTTGCCCCTGACTGGAAAAACGAACAACACAGTACGAGTCGTAGGAATAGGTACTTACTGCACAACACATGGTGCTGATAAGAACAAATCTTGACGATGACCATTCGTTTTTGACGTAGCGAAGAAAGTTCGTTAGTAAGCAGTAACAACTGCTTAATTCCGATTCTAGATCATGAACAAAGGCCCGCCAGCTGGAAACATCCTCCGGAAGCAAGTCAGCCTCCTTCCGAAGTACAAGCTCACCATGAGCCCGGTCGACGAGAGAACGGTATCAATTGAGCTGTCCCTGCTGAATCAAAGCCACTTGGCGGAGAATATGGACGCACTGACGGCCGGCGACGGGCACCAGAGCTACATAGTTGTTGGAGACTCTGAGAACCACATCTTGCTTTTGGTTTCTTTCAAGTTAGTGTTAGAACCCACAAACACTTTCTTTTCCAGCCAGCCCTCCTCTTATGTAATTTTCCACTGTAGGTCGCTGGTTTACTAACATTTATTAAAAATGTAAGTACCTATTTGGAAAAAAAGCGGTGGTAGGCTAATGGGTAGAACCTTGGACTCTGAAGCGAGACACCCAGCTTGATTCCCAGTGCGGGCATGTAGGTACCTATGAATTTGTTTTCAAAGTTATGTAAATTTGTGAATATAGTAGCAATACCACGATATCACTCGCTAGCCGTGAAGGAAAACATCGTGAGGAAACCTGAGTGTCTGAGCTGGAAACCGGATTAATATTTCTTGAATCAATGAACGGCTTGATTTACTGTAACTTATTTTTTCATATTTTAACAATTTTCTGTTTATTTACAAGTACGGATGGTTAATGCATCAAGGGACAGCATGTCTGGAATGGAATATGGCTTTGCGGAAAGTTGACCAGCTACAATGGACCGCGGCCTACTCAAAACAGTGTCGTTTGCTTTCAGAGACAATAATCTTATCACTGTGTTCGATGGCACGATTACCCACACTGTTACAAGAAAGCACAGATATGAACATAAAGTCTTCGCACACTGTATCAGTTCCACATTCGGTAAGTTCCAGTCATGGAAGTAGGTATTGATTGGTACATGGAAGCGGTGGTAGCCTAGTGGGTAGAACATTGGACTCGGAAGCGGGAGCCCAGGTTCGATTCCCGGTGCGGGCATGTACCTATGACTTTGTTTTCTAAGTTATGTAGGTACATTTGTAAAAGTAGCAATACAACTCGCTAACGGTGAAGGAAAACATCGTGAGGAAACCTGAGTGTCTTGAGCTATTCACATGCCTGAGCGCTTGACATCGCCAATCCGCGGTGGGCACGCGTGGTGATTAAGCCCATACTCTCGCTGTTTTCTTATATTTGAAAATTATTTTCACCATCAAATATTCTCACTGCTACCCGCCAAAAATATCTTGAGACCTCGCTTCCCTGCCTAGCACCCACGTCCAAAGTTCCAAAATAAATTACAAGGCTCACATGAAATCTAGATATACATTATGTCTCCATGAGATTTTAAGTACCATCTTTGAAGGTGTTTTAGACTCATTCCGGTAATGCCATTTTCCCACATATTTACGGTCGGTACATCTGCGATTTCATGCGAGCCTAGAATTTCGTCTCGAAAAAATTTATTTTGATAAATTTCTTGCTTCGTGCATCGAATTAGGAAGACGAATTCCTAGATTCATGCATCTATCTATTTCATAAGTTTGTAGGTTTGATAGAAATTCTTCCATGCTTCGGTTTCCTTGTTATCATCATGCTTTCGATTTGTTTCAGTTGGTATCGACGTCCAAGCAGAATACATTTTCAAAGACTTGGATCCTAAGTTAATTGAAATTAATGAAGTGAACGCTGAGCCAATTGAAGAAACTCCGCGAAGAACGGCGACGAAGCAAACAAATATAACAGACAGTTTCAAAGAGCGCAAGAGGAGAAATACAGAATTAGATATCTGTCAGTCGAAAGAGAAAAAAAAGCGAAGCAATGCTCTGATAGATAAGCTCAAAACATTGAAAGAGTCATTCGGCAGAACTAACAAGGAACTCCAAGATGATTTGAAGAAATCAGAAGAAATATCGAACGCATTATTGAATAAGATTGGTCACAAAGAGCAAACAGCTACATCGAGTAATGACATAGACGTCACAGGTTTCGAGTTCGATGAAGACATTGAAAGTCATTTCCTAAAAAACTATAGTGTGGAAGCAACTAATGCGAACCAGTCATCAGGGGCCCACGAAGAACCTAATATGGACGACAGTCGCATAAACAGCTTGCTTAATGATATTGAAAAAGAAATTTCAAACACAGTGCAACCTAAAACATGTAGTACTTATTTTGAGCAGAAAGACGTAGATGTGCGTCAACCTGTTTATTCGAAGCTCAATACGTTGAATGATAAAATAAAATCTCGTTTTGCGAAACCTGCGAAGAAAACAGACAACTTCAGTTTCATCGATTTACTCGAGAAAAACGTTGATTTTAGTGACGACGAAGTTCTTGATGAACAGCCAAAACAGACTGGATTTTCTGAGGCCATCAAATGTCGTGTTCAGCAGTACTTACAGAAGGCAAGAGAGACGACGACTAAACAAACTAATTGGTTTCAAAATCAAGATTTGTTTCTAGGTATCCATCAACCAGCAAAATGTAGAATAACTGTAAATCTAGAAACAGATCCGATTACCACACATGAAGAAGTGGATACCCATGAAGCTACGACGATACAAGATGCAGATTTACTGGAATGTAAATTACAAAATAATCAAGCACTAATTTTAGAAGATCAAAAAGAAAGAAGAATTGATAATATTGAAGACGAAATTCTTGACGAGGGTGTAGAGAAAAACAAAGACTACGAATATGACCAACAATTACATAATAAGGACGGTAAAAACAACATTGATTATGTTATTAGGAAACACGACCAAATAAATACCAAATCAAAGAATACTGATGGCCTAGACACAACAAGACAAAAAGATATATCAGAAGTCCGTTCTCTATTTCGCAATATGTCAACTGCGAGTGGTAATTTATGTACAGTCGCCAGAGACTATACACTGAATGATAATCCTGAAGGTGCTGAAAATAGTATAAAAGAAAAAGCCATGGGTCTGGTTTCAAATACTGAGACTGAATCGAATAAGGTAAGTGAGAAGCAAAACAGCTATCAAGATGATCGAAACGAAGAGGTTGCTGTTACGGAGAACTGGGGTATATTACCACTTAACTTCAATGATCAATCAACGCTAGCAGTTGGGTCTGAAATTACAGACGTGTTTAACGCATCCAGTAGTGTGATGTCATTTGAAGCCGAAGTCAGCCGAAATTTGGTGCCATATAATGACAGAGGGTTAACTCCTGCTAAATCAGATTCGCAAACTAGGTCAAGAAACGTCGACAATTATGTACCTAATTATAGCGAAAATAAAACTCGGACTTCGTTTTTGACAGCGCTCAAACCTGTAATGAGTTCAGACAGTCGGAAATTAGTACAATTTGGTGACAATCGTAGAATGAACACCTTGGAAAGTAAGATAGGCACGGAAACACTTTCCTTTAATAATCATGGAGTACTGGAAAACAAACCAGCTGCAACAAGTGAAACCTACTATCCCACCATAACAAGAAAACCAATTTTCGAACGGCAGTTACAACGGAGTCGGTTTCCTCCAACAGATCACTTTCAACAATATGGTTCATATAATACAACTAGCAGCATCAATCATAGTATAGAATCACCAAAAAGAAATCGGGAAAACGTTCACCACATGAAAAAATACACTTACATTGCGACTGAAATAGGCGTCTGGACAAAACAGAACGAGAGTAGAACTTTACAAGTAATAAACAAGTTGACAGTGGATTTGGACATAACAGAAATAGAATCTGAAAAAAAAATCTATAGAAGAGGCGATGGACACTATGGGACAATAAACCACAACGATAAGTCATCAAGTCCTTTGATCCCGAGAGTTGCGCAACTTACCGAAACCTCAAAAAGGCACAACAATGTTCATTTTACAAATGATTACATACCACAAGTCAAAGAACTAAAACGATCGTTTGGAACAAAAACAAGTAAGAACCTTACAAGGCAAGATAGCTTACACACAGAGAACTGCATTGAGCCTGATCCTATTGACTGGATAGCAAAAGGTGTTGTCGAAGTAGCTGAGCAGAGAACGGACATTTATCAAAGAGATGTTGAAAAACCTCTTGAAGACGTTGGACGATCAGCAGTTGAAAGCATTTTACAGAAATACATTAATGTTCTCAGGTAACTGTTATGAAATGTAGAGTCGGGTACCACTAACTTTGCTGCGGCCTAATCATAGTACTTAAATAAAAAAAAAATAGTTGAACATGAACAATCAAGCTGCCAGTATATCAAATAATAATATCGCAAGTGTTATTGTGTGCCAAAAATTTGTGATAAAGACCTACTTAATTGTACAGCGTAACTGACTCGCGGTTTCTCATACACTAACAATTTGTTACCTAATCTACCGTCATTAACTTTTCGGTTTCGTTAATCTATATTGAAAAGCAAATTACAAGATTTTGCAGTGGTCATATACCTACATTTGGCGCGCGCTTGCAATGTTCAATTATTGCTCGGAATCGGACATTTCGGAGCATTGTGGAGTGTGATGACTTGACTTGACTCCAATCTACCTTCTTGTGACATTCTAGGTACAAACAATAATTTTACTGTCTTGTTTTTTTAGGAAAACGACTGAGTCTCCCCAAATGATTCTCAATTCCCAACCAATATCATCCCAACCAATATCACAGAAGACAAAACTCAAGAGACCATTCAAGATAAGCGATATACACAGAGTGGAAGCATCATTACCTGAGAGTATTATCATTGTAAGCAGTCCTGGTACTCCTTCATTACTTACTACAACACCTTCCAATAATTATAACAGGTTACCAGAACATCATGAAGATTTGCAAAATACTCAGAGATCTGAGAGACCTGCAACACAATTAAAAGAAGAGAGTATCACATTCTCAGCACAATTCGACTCCGCTCAATTAAACAGTGTTGTAATAGAAGAGGTAGAAATGCCTGATACTGATGCGCAGGACGAATTCAACATAGACTATCATTCAATGCTTGATCCAAAGATGTTGTTGCAATGTTACATGAATAAACCACAGGAAGGACTACCAGTAATTCCTCCACCACCCCAGTTTTGCGATACAAACATAAAAATTGGGAATGGTGTTTATGAACCAAGCAGTACAGTAGAGTCTGTAATAGAGAAAAATAATTTCGAATACGAAAATGAAGGATTGGGTATGACGCCTGGCAAAGAAATTGAAGCATGGACTTTCGATGAAGAGGATCAGGAGAATTACGAGTCTGCCGAATCTTTGATCATGTGCGAAATATTGAAGAATCCTCCCTTTTTAAATGATAATGGTGGGTATAACATAAGTAGTGAAGCTAGATTAGGACAGTTCAAGTTTAGCGCTAAGCCTAAGTTTAGTGTGCGTAGAAAATAGGTATTTCACTACGCTTGAGTTGATAACATACCGGGTGTCCCAGAAGTTGACGTCAAGCTGAAACCGGGTGATAGGCCAAGTTGTAACGGTTATCAGAGAAATTTTGGCTTGACGTCGACTTGAAAAGCTACTTTTACTATGGGGAGACCTACTATTTAATAGGAATTCATAGTTATCTATGTATGGCAATTCGATGTAAATTGCAAAGCCGATTAACATATTAACAAGTAGGAAGACTCAGCTACCCAATGTACAACTATGATTGCAATTTTATGAATCGCGGCCCTGTTATTTCACGCAATTTAATGCTGTGGTAACGTTATTAAGTAACAGCTGATGTATTTAGTAAGTTTTGAAGTTGATTGACGAATAGAACCTCACCTTTTCGAATAGATACGGGAATTTCGTTGTGTGGTAGTGGTAGGTTTATAGGTTTTCGCGGACCCTCTGACATCAGGGGCCTAATTATGCGCACCCAATCCTGAGCGATTCCAATCGTCTAACTGTCAAATTCCATACTAATTTGATAGTTATACGATTGGAATAGCTCAGGATTTGGTGCGCGTAAAGTTATGCAAATGTTGGTAGCAATAAAATGCCAAGATTACACAAGCAACACGAAAGATTTATTAAATCGTACAATTTGAAATTGATTTTTAAAGTAGAAACATATTTGTGAATATTGAGAAATTCATACCTAATTTTCAGTTATCAAGAGAAGTATATTAATAGGTATGATACCTATAAAACACAGATTTTATAATTAAATGCTGTAATATAATATTCTTGAGATAAAAATTCACAAGAATAAGTAAAACCAAGACTCACTAAACACAAAAGTTAATTCTTCAATGCCTTGGCATGATGGCACGCGGCATTTAGTTGGTCTTGGTTGAACAGAACTCCAATCCTTTACTCCGAATAGTCTTTTCTAACTTGAACAGTGCGATGTCTCTTAGGGCAGGTTGAACTCACACCCTTCAATTTAAAAGAAACTTTGTGTGTGCAGTATCCTCCTCATAGTCTTAGCAGCTGAGGAAACGATGACGACGATACTCCACCGGTAGAAATTGTTACAACCTCTATACTTTGCATTAAAATAATGCCCATTTTCACAGGCAAGGGATCCGAACATCGCAACCACTATACCAGTGAAATTTTCACTCTTAACATCTAGTTCTCAGCTTCCCCGCAAAGTTTCCCATTCATTGTGACCAAAAAAATCATCGTTTAGTTATAAATTTGGAAGGAAATCACTGCAATCCTGCCTCTCAGTGTTCACACAATATTGGCTAGGACCAACCCTTGCACTTTGTAATATGATTACCTTAGGAGTTCAAGTAAGTTGACCACGCTCTATGAGTGTTACAAAGCAAAGGTCGGCTAGTTCGTCAACAAGACAGTACTCTAAGCTGAGAATATCATTTTCCGTTTAATGCTCAGCATGAATATTCTTTGAAACAATCTACAACCGTGTCTACAAACTACAGACATTATGATGCATTCAATAGGTAGGTACATTACTATAAATCAAGCAGAACTCATATGATTTCGCCATACTTAATTACTTTGACGACTTCCTTAACATTATTTCAAATATTTAAATAGGTATACATGAATGCAAATAAACATGCTTCTTAATGCTGAATATTAAACTGGAAATACATAGGTTCACACATTTTTTTTTATTTTGTTTTTTTTTTCTTTTTTTGTATTTTTTCTTTATATATTGTAAGTAATTTCCACACTGGGAAAATTACACTAATTCTATGCAAAGTATAGCTTGTATGTTTTGTTATATGACCACTCCATACTTTGTTAATGTTTACGGGCTATGCCATTTACCCTCGCACATTGGCAGTATTGTACAAGTGAGAATCTTATTCACTTGCTGTTACAATGAAGATAAAAAACTGGTAATCACGTAAAGTAGACAGAAAAATAAATAAAAAATAAGCACCTTAAATTGTAGGTATGTACTTATATCATTGGGAGGAAAAGAATCACAAGTAATGTACTGCAAATATGCCAGTTATAAAGCATAGCCCGAAGCCATGTCATCAATGGCAGATGCCGCTCAAATGGGAAGTGGTGGTACAGGTAAGTGCAGACTCAAGACCTAGCGACACCAATGACTCAAGGACTCTATGTCCACTGAGTTTCAACACCAACGCCAGTGTAATGCCCGCTCAATATAACTTATGATATTGCCAAATCTATTCAGTAACAATGTGAAGCTACTTTGCTTTGAACTGGGCAACAGGCGTGACGCATTGATGTCGCGAGATGGTGAGACTCTCACTTCTTGGTCATTATCTTGAGATACTCAAGTGCGTTCTGAGCAGCAGAAGCCTGAGCGTCCTTGCTGGTCAGTCCTGACCCATAGCAAACTGCCACTGGAAGAGTGGACAGCTGAACCAAGCACTGGGAGCGTCCAGTCATCGACTTTTCCTCAATGTCCACATATGTTACCTCAAATGACTGTTCAGAAGCAATTTCTTGCAGGAACTGAACAAAATTGAAATCCTTGTTGTTCAGTGGAGTTACCTATAGTGAAAAAAAAAAAATATTTTAGAATACCAAGGAAGTAGTGAAGTTACTAATGAATCAAACATGCATTATTTTAACTTGGGTAGGTACATTGTGGATTTATCAAAAACATGCAGAGAAAAAATTTATACTTGCATACCTGCAACTTGGCCAGGTTGGGGCCGACAGATTGTTTCAGGTGTTTGTGGAACTGCGACACTTTGTGGCTGTGACTGGTTGTCAATGTGGAGATTTTACTATCTTTCAGATCGGCATAACGGGCGCCGACGCCACCCTAAAAACATAACACGCATGATAAAGTCGACGAAAAGAACAAAAGGGACACTTCTGCTTCATTCAAGATGCTGAGGGCCGATCTAAAGATAGTAAAACACCTGGCCAAGTGCGAGCAACTCTTTCATGAATGTTACAAAAGAGCCACTCTTATCTTCTTAGTTCATAGCTGCTGTTATTTACTGAGGATAATTAAAAGATTATATAATCAATACATGTAGTTAAATTTGATGTCATAGAAGGTGAAAGAAAAATGAGTAAGTTCTTGTTCTGTATTACAACAAATGGTTGAGACATACCTCTTCTTCGGGCTGGAAAGATTCTGGAGGGTTGTCTTGCAGAGCTTGCCACATCTTGTAGGCAGCCTGACGCTTGGCCAGCTTCTTGGACTTGCCAGTACCGACTTCTCGCCGTTTCAGCAGAGTGCAGATGATAGTAAATTGGCGCTCATGAGGAAGACCTGAAATACAATATTATAAACACACTTAATAGTGTATGTACAATTTAATTGGTACGGTTCAGTGCAAGCTCAATTTTGGGAATGGTTCGAAGTTTCTATTTGCACATGAAAAGGAGGTATGCATGTAAGTGCTTTACGAACACCAATCAATATGCCAACATTGCCAACTTAGAAGCTATTATTTTTCCAAGGAATATTTTTCTGTTGAACGGGAGGAAAAAAGTCAGATTTTGGAGTAATTATAGATGGACAACACTAATATATTATCTTCTTAACTAAACAATATATTTAGCACTCGGGTGTTTTCGTCTAGTATTTGAAATTATGAGCAATTCGATTTCAGCAGTAAAAACGGGTGTCCGACGATGAACATTTCTTTTCCGCCGTATGTAACCCGAATTTATTTTTTCGCGCACATTTACATTCCTGCGCACGCATCCAATCACCCGAGATGCTATGTACGCGGGAACTAAGCGCGCGGTTCATCGGAACCTGTGGCGTGTCAAGCGTATTTTTACCAGACTGTGGCGGAGCTCAATAGGAGGGTAATGTGTTCAGCTCGTTTGTATGTATATATGTTACAGTCAGAAGTCTTAAACGGTCAAAACTAGTTTTGACTGTTAAATTTAATCAAGACTAGTTTTGACTGCAGAGATTGGTTAAAATAAGTTTTGACTGAAAATTATTAGTCAATAGTACTTATGACTGATGTTTTTCAGTCAGAACTAGTGTTAACTAAATCTTGTGATCAAAACTGGTTTTGACTACAAAAGTGTTAGTCAAAACTAGTTTTGACTACAAGAGCTCAGTCAAAACTAACTACAAGAGCTCAGTCAAAACTATTTTTGACTACAAATGTTTAGTCAAAACTTCTTTTGGCTATAAGTATGAAGGATTGGTTTCGAAACTAGACCTCTCTTCTTCTTGCTTTTCTTCTTTTGACCTCGCATATATTTAGATATATATTGATAATTTCTTTTGTAATATTAACTAGCATATTTCTTTGCTGTTTCAACCTTGAGTCTATCGCGCCCACCATGCCTAATAGAGATATGAGCAGCATCGATGATATCATAAATCTCTTCAGCCGGCAAAAAATACTTAATAGCCCTGCGTTTGTAACTAACTTTTTCATACCGCAGACTGCAATTATAGCAAATCGTTTCAATCGTGCATATTGTACTGGCTTCTTTTTCTCTTCAAATGTAGCATCCTCCACTTTCATAACAAATTTATCAAATTTTTCTTTCGTCATCACATTAAAATGACTGTCTTTTATGTCTTCTATTGCTAATATTCTTAGCAAGAAGCGTTCCTTCTTTTCCTGGTCACTCATTGCATTAGAGCATGGATACCGGTTTTCGGTAATACCGAAAAACCGGAATACCGGACAGAATATTCGAATTTGAAAAACCGGTTTTGTATAATCCTAATACCGGTATTTCGATAGTTTCGGTATTACTATACCCAGCTTCTAGACGCGCTGTTCGATTCTACATCCATATAAAAACTTCATAACATAAAACATTGGGACAAACATTCTAGATTTCCAATCTGGTTTTACCATTTTTCTGCAATTTTTGAGAGCCTGAGACTGTCTAAATACAGAACTCATGCTTTCTAGGGTTTTGAAGTTTCGGTATCAATACAGTCAAATCTTTAACGCTCGCCTTAAAGATAGTTTCGAATTAACTGATGGGTACTATTTAAAATCACAGTTCGTTCCTATGAATTGCGGTGTCCCACAAGAAACTAGTGTTGGTCTCCTGTTCTATGTGGTGTACCTACGGTACAGTAGTGACATAATACAGTATTGTAACTAACTGTAAGTATCTTTAACAGCCACTAAGTTAAAGATATTAGCGACAATGGGTATTGTCCTAAATATGGTTTTTTAATTTAGAACGCGAGGTTATCCGCCGCGGGAGGATATATGACAATTTGTTTTAAAGGTATAAGTTCATATAATATTCCGTAAAAAACAAATATAATATATTTTTTATTACGTTTGCATAGATAAGGAGTCGTTTAAGTTTTGTTTATTTAAAGAGTTTTTGTATCGAGTCATGGTATCACTAGAAACTGACAGCTCGTAGGATATCAGTACTTCCGTGCATGACGTACTTCCGGTTACGTAGACTCAAGATTCTTTTTTTTTTTCGTTTTAAAAAATTATTAAAGCAGCCACAATCGAAATTTTCAGCCTAGGCTCTCAAAATTAGTTATATTCTCGAAAAAATATATAAATACAGAACTTATTTTTTGAAGGACAATGGCCATTCTTTCGGTTTGCTTTAGCAATAGTGCAAAGAGTCCGAGCAAGAGAAATATAATTATAAATACAAAATAAATTTGTTTCTTTTAAATATTCTAATACTTGAGAGGTCTCGTCTCATGAAGTCCACGCTCCGACCTACTCGTGCCCATATCCAGAACCCCGAGAACTTTCAACTCGAATTGTCAAATCGCTTTGAGCGCCTGGAGAGCGCCGCATCGGTGGAGGAGATCAATAACAGGTTTGTAGAAACTGTTCGTACAGTGGGCTCGAGATTCTATAGACACAACCGTACGAGTAGACTACAAAAGCTCTCAAACTATACTCTCGACCTCATAGCTAAACGTCGCGCGTTGCAACTGCAGTCTTCCGAGGATGCTGAGTCATATCCTCCTCAGTCCTGACCTTGAAAATAACAATAGGTTTCAATTGTTATTTTCAAGGCTAGGACTGAAGAGGATATAGGCAGCTCAATAGACGCATCTCAAAGTCTATGCGGCACGATATTCGGTCCTTTAATACCGAACGTATTAAAGAGACTATAGAGCGGAACAAGGGCTCCAAAGTGTTCGCAAAAGACTTGTCTATTGGACAAAGCCAGCTGACGAAGCTGAAGAGACAGGACAGCAGTATAGCGTCCACCAAATCAAAGGTGCTGAGGGAGATTGAGAGCTTCTACGGACAGCTATACACTTCAGTCGCAAAACCTGTTAGCAGTTTGAACAAAGATCCGAGAGCCAAACTGACCCGACATTATACCAACGATATCCCGGACATCAACCTGTATGAGATTAGGATGGCTCTGAAACAGCTCAAGAATAACAAGGCACCAGGAGAGGACAGAATCACATCAGAGCTCCTGAAAGCGGGTGGAACACCAGTACTTAAAGTCCTTCTGAAGCTCGTCAATTACGTCGTGCTCGAAGGAAAAACGCCAGAAGCATGGAACAGAAGCGTGGTGACGCTGTTCTTCAAGAAAGGGGATCACTCTCTATTGAAGAACTACCGACCCATCTCGCTTCTAAGCCATGTTTATAAGCTGTTTTCGAGGGTCCTCACGAATCGTCTCGATCGCAGGTTTGATGACTTCCAGCCTCCCGAACAAGCGGGTTTCCGAAAGGGCTTTAGTACCATAGACCACATACACACGCTGCGGCAAATTATACAGTAGACAGCAGTATAATTTGCCATTCTGCTTAGCGTTTGTGGACAATGAGAAAGTCTTTGATTCGATCGAGACATGGGCAGTGCTCGAGTCTCTCCAGCGTTGCCGTATTGACTATACGTATATCGAGGTGCTGAAGTGCTTGTACAACAGCGCCACCATGTCGGTCCGAGTACAGGAGCAGAATTCGGAGGCAATTCCATTGAGAAGAGGCGTGAGACAGGCCTTCAAGCTTCTGGAATGGCGGGGACGCGGCATCAATATTAATGGCGAGTACATCACGCACCTTCGATTTGCCGACGATATAGTAGTCATGGCAGAAACGATGGAAGACCTCGGCATAATGCTCGAATACCTCAGTCGAGTTTCCCAACGTGTGGGCCTTAAAATCAACATGGACAAAACGAAGGTCATGTCTAACGCCCGTGTTGTGCCCACCCCAATAACATTGGGGAACTCGACTCTGAAGTTGTAGACGAATACGTCTACTTAGGACAAACAGTCCAACTAGGCCGGTCCAACTTCATGAAAGAGGTCAATCGTAGAGTCCAACTCGTTACCAGTGATGACTTATGGCACTAAAACGTGGTCTCTCACTATGGGCCTCATAAGGCTCAAGGTCACGCAACGAGCTATGGAAAGGGCTATGCTCGGAATTTCTCTACGAGATCGAATCAAAAATGATGAGATCCGTAGACGAACGAAAGTCGTCGACATAGCCCAGCGGATTAGTAAGTTGAAGTGGCAGTAGGCGGGGCACATAGCACGCAGAATTGATGGCCGATGGGGCCGAAAAGTTCTCGAATGGAGACCACATATCGGCAAGCGCAGCGTAGGTCGACCAGCCACAAGATGGACAGATGACCTCATCCAAGTGGCAGGAAGGCGCTGGATGCAGGCTGCTTCCAACACGTCTTTTTGGAAATCCATGGAGGAGGCCTATGTCCAGCAGTGGACTTCTTGTGGCTGAATGATGATGATGAATACTATCAGGTTGAGTTCAGTTTTCTCTCGGACTTATTGTATTTGCTCAAAAAAATGTTGCTTACTTTATATTTCATTGAGTTAATTTGACAACTTGAAATGATGATGTGGGGAAAGCTCAGTGGGACAAAACGTAGAGGCCACGTAAATCAACTGTTTTACAATCATGTATGTCATTTTAACAAAAAAATCATCAATACCGAAAAAATACCGAAATACCGGAATTCCGGTATTTCAAATATTGATATCGAAAAAATACCGGTTTTAGAAAAAGGGTCCGGTATTCCATGCTCTACATTGCATCAAAAATTTGCTCAATTCTTTATTAATTTTATGATTATAAAAAAATATATAGCGTTTTCTATCTAATTTAACTTGACCTTAGTTAAAAAATAAAAAGACAAAAATAAAATACTGAAATCAAAATAACCAACAACCTTACTGCTGAGCATTAACCACTAAGCAGACGGGACCCGAATTCATGAATGTATTTCCTTCTTATGTTGGCCCCGCCTGTTTAGTGGTTAATGCTCAGCTGTCGGGTTGTTGGTTATTTTTTATTTTGGTTTTTTATTCGAATCTGTGCACAAAAACGCTGTATCTTCGTCATTTCTTATCCGATTTCGACCTTTCGGCCGATTTGGCAACTGAGTTTCGCAACCAGTTGTAAACGAAGAATTCCTTTCGGCCGCTTTGGTAACTAGGTTCGCAACCAGTTGTGAAAGAGGACTGTATTCTTTTTTAGCAACTACCTACACACATCAAAAAAAGTTTGCGATCACTTTGAAAAACTGAAGCTTTTTTGTTACTGTAGATTATATTATGATTTTTTCTTCTTTTTAGATTCTTTATTTAAAAATAAAGAATTACAACACAAAACAATGACACTGTTCAGTTGTTTTTTCATATTAAAAGGCTTTCAGTCCTAGCTTACGCTCATTCAGAAATCTGATTTAGTCAATTATAAACCGATTTCAAGATATTTTTTGCGGAAAGTTGTGATTGAAAAAATGCCAAGAGGATTATCAGAGGTTTTACGAGCAAGAATAGAAGGGAGGGGAAAAAGGATACACCACGAGAGTACTAGCACGCAGACTTGCTATATCCCAATCCTGTGTCGTGGCTACGTTGCAGAGGTTCCATGGAATGGGGAATTTAGCTGACCGACCCCGCAGCGGTCGCCCAACTGTTTTGACAGCTGCCCAAAAGCGCTATATTAGATTGCTGGCAGCCCGTGATCCAACAATCAACGTCACTAAAATAAAAGCAGAAGTCAGGGCCGCCTCTGGGCTTGAAGTTAGCACGCAGACCGTTCGCAATTGCTTGCACCACGCTGGATTACGAGCCTTGGCGAGGTCTTGGCGAGCTCCGCTCAATTCCCGGCAACGTCAACAACGAAGATTGCAGTGGGCTAGACTTCGGCAAAATGAAGAAGGTGAGGAAGAAAACATTTGGCAAAACTGTCTCTTCGTTGACGAATCCCGAATCAGCACTCATTCAGATAACCGACGTGTCCGTGTCTGGAGAAGACCAGGCGACCGTGAAAGACAAAGAACTGCCACTGGAACAGTTCAGCAAGGCGGAAAATCGGTGTCCTTTTGGGGTGGCATTATGATTGGAGCTAGAACGCCTTTAATCCCGTATCGGGCTACATGACAGCAGACATGTACAAAGCAGTTGTTATTGATGATATCGTCAGACCATTCCGAGTAAACCATGGGCACCAATTTGTACTGGTCGATGATAATGCGCCCGCACATCGAGCTCAACGAGTCAATGCTGCTCTTCAAGAATACGATATCACACGTTTAGACTGGCCTGCGGGCTCGCCCGACTTAAACCCAATAGAGCACGCGTGGGATGCTCTTGAACGAGCTGTATGGAACCGTGAGCCACGTCCCCAGACAGTTCCAGAGCTCAGGGAAGCCGCTATTGAAGAATGGGATAGGTTACCCCAGGAAATGCTGGATAACTTGATCCTCAGTATGCCCAGGAGGATCACCGCATGTGTTCGAGCCAGGGGAGGAGTTATTTTATATTGAATTTAACCTTTTAATAATAAATTGTTGTTTAAGTTTAATTAAACAGTATTTTTCTTTCTATGAAATTTCTATCACAATTACATTATGATTAATGGCTCAATTTTTTTTAAATAAAAAAAAAATAGTTTTATTTTTTAATTTCAAACAGGGTATTCCTATTTAAAGAAAGCATACAACATAGATTTTTTCTTGATAAAGTTAAATTTAAAGAATTATAGGAGCTTATGCTATTGATCACAAACTTTTTTTTATATGTGTACGAGCGGTCCATGTTTTTTTTTATCACGCGATCGTTTTTTAGCCTGAAATAGTTATTTCGTACCAGAGTTTCGCAACCAACTAGGTGATAATAAAGTTTTTGTTCTTTGTACGCAATCTTCGTCGATATGATAAAGTTATATTTTAAATAATATGTTGTGAAAAGTTACATATGTCATTGAGGAGAAAAGCAGTGTCGAAAAATAGCTATATTTCTTTTTTCAGCAGTAAGTAGCAATAATCGTTATAATTATAATCTGAGTAAATTACAGTGTAAGGAAAGTAGTTCTTACAGTTTAATCGCTCAGGAAATCGATTTAGTAGTAAGAGAACTCTAAGAAAATAACATTTCAGTAGGCCACTGTTTGGAAATTATTAGCCCATTCGCAATAACGTTTTTAAAAAAAATATATCGAATGTTACAAATTACCATGAAAGTCATAAATTAGTATATTTTTTTTTTTTTTTTTTAATCTTTATTGAAGGGCTTGGTCACATAGTGATCATGTCACCCTAAGTTAAAATTAGTATATTGTTTTAGTTTTTGTTGCAAACAAGTTTGTTATTTATTTTAATTTTGCATTAACACATCACAGAGTATTTATTGGTGTACTTTATTTCGGTTTAACCCATGAATTGCCGCTTATTCGTCTCTAGCTTCTAGTTTATACTTGTAAACAAACACTAGTCAGATATCGTCTTAGGGTTGGTTGCGTATCAAGAAAAGTTAAAACTTATCGCAACCGGCATTTTTGAACAATTCTTCTTGCATAACCAGGTTGCGTAACGAGAAAAAATAATCCCTATCGCAACTACTTGCCAAGGAAGTGGAAGGGTTCCTGTTTCACAACTGGTTGCGAAACTTGGTTGCCAAAGCGGCCGAAAGCGATTTCGATATCTTTTTCACAGAATATATTGTTCATGATGTCTCTATAAGACTGCATGCATACTTGGTTTAAAACGTGAATTCATTTAAAAAGCGACTTTTTAACTGATTCTGATGGGAGTCTTTATCCCACCAGATAGAGGAGTGTTTTAAGGCATTTCTGCATACTTAACTCATTTTGTAAGTTGTGCCCTCGAAGGTGCGTAGTGTTCAAAGTTTTAGTTTGAAAAATTTTACACTTGTGGGACATTTTGCACTAAAGAATATAAATATCTGTCAACAGTTGATTGAAGGTTCCTATATCGGCGGTCGGAATCATTACTGGAACATCTCCAAAATCACGTGTTTTGAGTTATTGCAGGGAGTAACACTAGCGGCCCGAGGAAAAAAATCAATCTTTTTTACAGATCGAATTTGGGTACAATGTACAGACACTTTTTTGCAAATTCGATCTTGTACAGTGTACAATCTCACAATCATGTTAATAATGATTTTTATATAACATCTGCTCGTCAATGGAATATTATGTGTCGTGCAAATTCAACTTAAAGCAAGTCATTTGTGTCCTATGGTCTAGCCGGGTCATTATAAATGTACTGAATTTCATAATCCCCTAGGGAATTATGACATTTGAATTTGGAATGCAATCAACATTGAATATACGAGCTCCTTGCAAAATTAGAATATAAACTTTTCATAGAGCCCTACACCAAGAAGAATTTATTCAAAATTAGAATGAAAACTTTTCATAGAGCTCTAAATCAAGGAGAATGTATTCAAAATTAGAATGAAACTTTTCATAGAAACCTGCATGAAGAAGAATTTGCCACTACAAAAAAAAAAAAAACAAATAGAACGAAAAGGCGCTAAACTGCAAATCTTTGTTTTTTTTTTAACAAAATAGCGTATTTTAACAAAAATGTCAACTGACAGTGACGAAAGTAATGTGATACCGGAATGCTTTATTTTTGTCTTCTTTCATTATTGTAAAATTAATAAAGTAAGTACTTTCTTTTTAATTGTATTGTTTTATTGCCTCGCAGTGTTTATATAAAGTAGAGTATGCATTTTGGGGATAAAGCAGTGTATTTGTCTCGGGCGTTTTTGAACCCCTCGGCCTCGGGATTCTAGCTTTAACTCTGGAACTCCCTCGCTTCGCTCGTGAGTTAACCCTAGGATCCCTCGTCCTTGGGGTTCAAAATATCGCCCGAGACATAATACACTGCTTTATCCCCTTAATGCATAATCTACTATTAGGACCCAAGGCAGTTTTTGGCATAAATGCTTTCTAGTCCCAGATTCGTGACCCTAGGTTCTTTGTCGTGGGTCCCAAAAATCACTGGTAACATGATTGAGAGATTGTACAGACACTTATTGCAAATACAATCTGTAAAAGATATGATTTTTTTTTATTGGTGGTACTAGTTAGTGGATCCCCTTAAAATGAAGTACCATTTGTAACTATTTTCAATATTTAGGACAATGCCCATCATTAAGAATTTTTCCTAATCAATAATGGTACAAGTGAAACCTTAATTGTAACTATTATAACACAACTTCGACCAGTAAAGAAACAATGATTATACTGTAAAATAAAAAATTTACAGATTTTTAAACATTGACTTACTCAAAACAGTAAGTATTATATCCATTTTTCAAATATTCCAAAAACAATTTCGACCGAAGATTTGATCTATCTATCATCCTATTTGTTATACTTACGCCTATTGACATTGTCATCATTCTCAGCATGGTAAGAAGGAGGAGGCCAGAAGCGAGACATGCACAGCTCTTGGAGCCAACCAACTGGGTTGCCCATCAGTTTGTCCTCAAAAGAGGTCACTACAGCATTACTGTAAAAAGAAACATGTTTTATGTAGGTATTGTCAGTGAATGTCAGTTACAGTGGACTGTAGACTGAGCATAGCCTAGTAGATGATAACAAAACTATTGAACTGTTTTTTAATGTACTTACGCTTCTGGCACATTGCCATTTGCAGGCTGGTCAGCCGGAGCAGCCCCGGTCAATTTATCCAGCAGAGCCTTGGCTGCAGAGTGCTTAGCTTCCTTCTTGGAGCGTCCAGTTCCCATGGCTGAAACAACAATATTTTACCCAACTGTGATAGTAAAGGTAGCTTATGTTTACCTCGTGTACACATGATTCTCAAAGACCACACAGAAGCGACTGACTACATGAACCTCTAAACACTCTCTGATTGGTAATTAACTCAATGAATCATCAACTTTACTTGATGTAAGATCTCACCTTTGTTGAAATATCTAGACAAGCAAAAAAGCTACTCACCTACTAAATCAGCAACAGTGACCCTGTAGCGGAATGTGGGCTCATGGATCATGCCCTCAATCTGTACCAGCTCATACTTGGGAACAGTGCCACGGCGAGCTAGCAGCTCCTGCAACACTGACACTGGAGTCTTCATTGGCAGAGACTCCATTTCCTGGTGAAAATCCAATCAAATTTATAAATCAGGGAATGCTACATGTAAATAAGAATTAAACCTATAACTTTACCAGTTAAGGCGACTGGCGGATTCAGTTATTAGATCAATCTTATTAGGTTTGGACTGCACTAGTACTGAACCAAATATTCCTCATGTTATAAAATTGTACAGTTCCACTATAGCATAGATCAGATGTTCTACCTCATTCAAATAATTCTTCGCGTCGTGGCGCGTAATTCCACTGGCGTGTACTTACGCCTAGTGCGGTCAACGTTTAGAGTACCACCTACCCTCTTAGCGGCTTCATCGAGAGGTAGCCGCTCGAGATTGTTTGGTGGCTTCGGACGGTTCTGGTAGCGGCGCCGGGGGCCGTGGGGTGCGTGTTCCCCGTCCGGTCCCGCTCCGTGCACCGGCATCCCATGGACGACACCCGGCGGCACGCCGACGCCTCCGTGGACCACTCCCGGGTGAGGATGAACTATGCCCCCGTCCATCTGCGAGAACATACTCATTTTGTTCAATTACACTGCAAGTACTACCGCTAGAGACACTAATAGCACTAAGGAGCAACCAAGACGAATATCTGCTTTGCTTCACATGTGATTTGACATGGCGGCGGCCATTGCACAAGACCAAATCAAGATGGCCTCGATCCTTTACCGCATGCTGGGAGCCGGTGCGCGACCTCGTTATCGATAATTATGGCGAAATAACCGTAGGGAAATAGATTTTCTGATATATAACTAATTATGATCGTACAACTTACCGTGGAGATAAGATTGTGCAGCTAAGTCCACAAATTGCGACGTCAATTATTTTGAAGCTGCAACAAGGCATAGTTAAAGATATTACATTTTTGAGAAGCGACATGATAATTTGTTCTATGCTAAAATAATTCGCTTTCCTTACCTCTGATCGCAGAACGTAAAATAAGTCGTCCTTTTGACTTATAATTTCATTTCACAGACCATTCATTTATTGACCACAGACTAAATATAGGGATGATGATACAGATTAGAACTAGATTATGAGGTGTTGCCCACAGCCTAGGAAATATTAAGGAAAGGCGCTAGGCGGTGCCCCCGCTGACAGATCCTGCAATATAAGCCAGATTCGGCCAAGACAGTGTATTTTTCATAACCGAAAATCTAGATTATCATAATAAATTATGAAGAGATTTAGTAGGTATAATGAGTAGGTAACAAGTATTACCAATTGTACACTACTACTTAGATTTTATGAAACTATTTTTAATAATTTCTCCCGGCTATGCAATACAGTGTTCTCTCAATCTATTATTAAAGACCCGTTCCGCGGCCGGCCGTCTTCAAATGCAGGCCCTCGTCACTCCATACAAAAAATATTATGAACGTACTTTGTGCCAACAATGAAACAAAAAATATAATCCTGCTAAAACAAAAGGCATTAACTCCGCAGTGAATCACGTAGATGTATCATGATTTAAAATTAAGTCGGGTTATATGGGAAATCTTATGTTGGTAATGTTGGTATTGCGTATTTTGCAAATGGCCGGTAATTTTGTTCGTTTGTTGTTTTTGTGTGGCATTATTTTATTTAATTTAACTTTAGCAATAGGTGTAGTGCGTGAAAAGTGATTAAACAAGAAATATGGGAGGAAAAGCATTGAGGAAATGTGAAATTTGTGGCATTAGAAGAGTCAGAAATTAATGTACGTCTGGCATATTCTTAGCCAGATATCCACTGGAGCCAAACAGGTAAAATTAGCAAGTTTATCATAATAAATGTACGCAAATTTTGATATTTATTTAATGCGCTTGGATAAAACAACTGAATTATTTAGAACAATTTACGATTTTGACAAATTTAAATTAACGCCGGTTGTAGTGCGGTACCCATGTGGTAGGTACATTTTTTTTATCGATATTTTGGACGATTGATTTCTGCCAGATATTTCTACATGCTGTCTAAAATTGATCACAACTACTTAATTTTAAACGTCGAACACCACACAGCAAGAACAGAAATGATTTATGTTGTTTTATTTTGCTCAAAGCATTCAGGTTTGTTTTATATTTAAAAAAATACATTGTACCGCTTTGTTTTGTATTCTAGATGCCGCTTATGGGTTAAAGCGACAGGCAATGAAGATCACCGTTATATGACGGAGAGAATGATTGCCTTAATTGTAAAAAAAATTATTCGAAGACAATGTCAAATATATAATTTTGATTTCATAAAGGCAGAAGAAATTAACGCAAACGCAAATAAAATTTTGCAAGCTCAAAGTACAGCAAAATTGTAAACAGGTGATACAAACGTTCCTTGACATTATTATTATTAGCAGTACCTATACCATATTTATTTGGGGCTGAGACAAAGTGTAAACAACTTTTCAGTACTCTTTAGACTATTTTCATTGTCGAAAAATGTTATATCGGTTTTTACACTAAGAAATTAGTAAATTAGATTGAATTAGATTTAATACTTAATAAAAAAATTACGTATACAACATTATCAGACAGTATCATTTTAAAAGTATTAAAAAGTTTCATTTTGTCTCAGCCTCAAATAAATATGGTATAGATAATATATTTTTTGACTTATTGTTTTGTTTGTTGCAGACTCCAAAGATCTGAAATTCGACCAAAGTGCAAAGTTTTGATAGCGACGTGACGCATTGGTGACATTAAGTTTTCTACACTTGATGCTAAATAAATGATTTGATTTAAAAAAATGCCTTTTTCATTATGAAAGTAAGCGATAATCCATTCACACCATGTCATACTCGAAATAATTGAGTTGACCTACTGTGTTGGGATTTATCGCCTACTTTAATTTCCAAAGCATGAAAATGAGGTAAGAGGAGAGACGTCTCGAATTTTTTTTTATCGATATCGATATGTGATACGTAGTCAATCACTAATGTTTTGCAATTTCATTCTCATGTTGGTATTATACTATTTTTTGTTAGGTTGGTACAAACTACGTTCATAATTTTGAAAACGTGTTGTTAGCAGGAGAACAGCAGGTCGAGGTGACGAAGAAAATAACAGCACGCAGATAGGGGTTATCTTTTATTAGGTCAACCCAACAACATTAAGAAGACCTTTAACTTTTTTTTTTTTTTTTAGCCATAAAAAGGGCACCCTCCGGAGGACACGGGGGAGGGAGGTGGTGAATGCTCATGCATAACAGCACGGACCCGGCCGTGCTGCCAATGTGGGACTCACAGGAAGTGCGCCTACCCACTAAACACCACCTGGGGGCTGGTTTGGTCCTAAGGACCCCTAAACCTACATCATGAGCGACCCACCTCGAAGCCGAGGAGGGCGCGCAGCGGAGCTCCTTAAGGGAGCGTCCGCTTGGGACGGCTCGTCACATCGTGACCGCGGCTAGGACGGAGGAGGACCTTTAACTTTTTTTTTTTTTAGCCCTAAAAAGGGCACCCTCCGGAGGACACGGGGGAGGGAGGTGGTGAATGCTCATGCATAACAGCACGGGCCCGGCCGTGCTGCCAATGTGGGACTCACAGGAAGTGCGCCTACCCACTAAACACCACCTGGGGGCTGGTTTGGTCCTAAGGACCCCTAAACCTACATCATGAGCGACTCACCTCGAAGCCGAGGAGGGCGCGCAGCGGAGCTCCTTAAGGGAGCGTCCGCTTGGGACGGCTCGTCACATCGTGACCGCGGCTAGGAGGGAGAGGTGGGGACGCCGGCGGGGACACCGGCGGGGGCGGGAGCGGGGGCTACGTCTGACTGGGACTGGGCCTCTAGTAGTCGGTCCAGATCAGATGAAAGTTTATCGGGGGGGTCGACGAGGGCGTTCCTGGGCCTGCGCACCAGGTAACGGGGGTTCGTCGTGGGGGGAGTGTAGTCCGCTGCTTGGCGGATAAGGGGGTTGGGGTGCACTTCGGCCGTGCTAAAGAAAGTCTCTGAGAGAGATTTAATAAATTGTTGGATGGTTGGAATCTCCATATCCCGATGGAGGTCGGCATTTCTGACACACCAGTGGGCGTTCAGAGCTCTACGGATAAAAAGATTTTGAACTTTCTGAAGTTCGTACAGGACTTTGGGAGACGCGTGGGCGAAGACGGGTGCCGCGTAAGTCAGCACGGGACGAATGCAAACCTTATAGAGTGTTCGCTTGTTCCTAGGGGATCTTTAACGGTCGCTCCCTAGCTTTTATATTATCTTGCAACAGTGGTGACAACCGAAACTATCAATCAACGGAACAATCAAACCCATCCTATTAAAAGTAATTGTTGTGAAATTATTTCTACATTAATATAGCAAATAATAATTAACTAACTTATAAATTAATATTGATTGAATACATAACTAACTATTCCTATGCTAGATGTTAAATTTAAAAGTATTGTTACGATGACGGGGACCGGAACTTGTTACACTCGGCCATCCTGCATTGGCCGTGTCCCACGGCCCCCTTGGACGGCTTCAGCACTTCTTTGAACCTGGAACAATTTTGACGCAGTAAATTTTCTTTGATAAAATAAAAGTGCACAAACACATTTGTGAAATTTTACTTTTGTGTAAGATAGACAGATAGATTCCACTCTTTCAGCACAACCTACTACTTAGCAGGTATATGGTTAAGTTTGTTTTTCAATTGGCTGTCCGATTGTCACACAGATCTATCTTCATTCCTTCATAGCATGATAGATTTTATCTATGTCAGACAATTGCTGGGTACTAAAATATTATTTCATAGCATCACACAGGCCTGATTACCACAAAATATAAGTAGAAAACTGTAAACTATATTTGTAGGTAGGAAGTTTAGAAAAATTATAAAGTCAATTCTAGCTCAGATGACTGGATAAACACTTTGCGATACGTTATCACACAGATCTAGCTCATTTGACTAGATATTTAAACAAAGTAATCTATAAGATCTAGCTCCCATGACTTGATATTGAAACTTCATTACTCGCTGGCACACAGATCTAGCTCAGTGGACTAGATATTGAAACATAATAATATTACTCGCTGCCACACAGATCTAGATTTGTTGACTAGATATTAAAAGCTTAGTTAGGTACATGTTGTCACATAGATCTAGCTCAGTTGACTAGATATTGAAACTTCATTACTCGCTGGCACACAGATCTAGCCGAGTGGACTAGATATTTATCGAAACATAATATTACTCGCTGCCACACAGATCTAGTTTTTTTGACTAGATATTAAAACTTAATTACATGTGAACAAGATGTGTTATTTCAACTGAAATCACGATGTTATCAATTCAAACAGTTTTTAATTTTAATACAAATATCTACATTTATTTTTATCTCTTTGTTTATACATGGTCTAAATTAATTCTTTTTGTTTCCAGACCAATTAGATCTATTATTTACAATTTCTATTATTTTGACTTTATCCTTGTTACTTAACCAATTGATAAATCGTTAATCATCATATCTATACATCACACTTACATAAATCACACTGGCAGATTTGTATCTAACTCTCAAGTAAGTCTGTGAGGTCGTCTCGGTCAACTTCTCTATCGGATTCAGTAGAAATGTCTGAGACAGAAGGTTTATAGGGACGCAATGCTTCGCCAGGCACGACAGCACAAAATTTTCTATACCCCTTAATGCCTTTTATGCTGTTAATCGTATAACGGTCAATGGAAAGGTCTGCTTTTCAAAGGTCTTGAAGTCTTGAAGGTTTTGAAAGGTCAGGCCCCTTAACAATAAATTGGCTATTTATCTGGATGACGTGACCATACCTTCAGTAACCATAGAAGAAGGTATATACCTCCTAGAGGAAGTACTCAAACTGTTACATCAGGCGAACTTAAAACTAAATTTACAAAAATGCTCTTTTTTGAAAACAAGTGTCAGTTATTTGGGACATGAAATAACTGCTGGTTCCGTACGTCCTGGGCAATCGAAGATTGATAGCGTTTCAAAATTTCGTCGCCCCGCTAATGTACACGAAGTAAGGCAATTCATCGGCCTCGCCTCCTACTTCCGTAGGTTCGTGAACGGTTTAACTAAATAACATTTTAATTCTTATTCCTTAAGTAACAGAGTTTACATGTTCTAAAAAGCTGATACTAGGATGCATTGAACTGGCTTTAATTCCACACATCTTTGTCATCTAAATAATCCTTAATGCTATAGTAGCCCTTTTGGCATAAAGTGCGCTTTATACATTTTTTGAACCGCACTTCAGGCAAGCTTATTATGTCTTCAGGGATCTTATTGTAAAAACGTGTACAATGCCCCCATAAGGAGACAATATTGGCTTTACATTATCGGGGTGTGCGTTATCGGGGTGCGCATTATCGGGCTGTACAAAATCGGTACGGGGCAATAATCCGTGTCCAACCATAGACAAGAAAAGCACTTGATAGAGTGGTGTCTCGTTTACAGAAGCTAATTTTATTTACTTATTTTCATAGCTGCGTTCAAAATAAATATAAAATAATTGTCAGAAATGTTTCGGTTTACGCATCAGATTAATTAGGTATATTAAAATTTAGTATTTTTATACGTAAGCTGAGAGATAAGTAAGCGTAAGACAAACAATATCAGCCGGATTATGGTTGAAGACAAGTTCTCAGACCAACCTTCGTGTGACTGCTAAGGCTCGTGGTGCTCCATCTCGAGCGAGAGCGTTCCATAAAGGATTATCCATATTATAATCTGTGATTAACATGGGGTGCCGGTGACGTGCTGGTACAACGGTACAGCCTAAAAAAAAACTTTAAATACATTTACATGCATAAAAGCTATCGTAAAAAATGCTCGACACAATTAATCTTAATTTTTTTTGCGTACTTTCTCTGCACCTAAATTAGGTATGCTATTTCTCGCCTACACATTCACATACAATGAAAATGTAGGAAACCAATTTCTCGATTAAGGAAACCGTTTTCGAAAATTAAATATTTAGCTTTGAACCTCATATTTTGGTTCGAGTTGGGCGCCCCATCTCCCGGATACAGGGTTAGAAACGTGTAAAAAGTATAATAGTAGCACATATAATGAACTTCAAATGACAACTATCAAGGCTAAGTATAAGTAGTCATGAAGTTGTTCTGACCATGCACTACCTTTATGTTTAGGTTAAATTTAGGTTAAACTATCTTATAAATTTACAAAATTACAGATGAAATCTAAGCTAGTCTATACTCGGCTTTATGCCTGACCAGTAAGCTCTCACCTAGTCTCCGTGGAACACGAAATGAGTTGATAGCCAAAGATCACTTAAGAGGGAGGCCACATTTATTGGCTATGGGTGGCCGGTCATTAAAGTCGGTCTATGGATGGAGCCGTTGCCCAAACTTCCCGGAATTCAAAGACGAAGAAGAAGAACAGCAAGCAGTGAAGCTTCTCGTTGCCACAGTAGCACATAAACAATTTTTGTCGATACAAATTGATTAACTTTAAGATAACACTAAGATGGATTTTTTCTTGTACTCTCTTAATCTGGGTAGGCACATAAATCCATCATTGACTTAGCTGTCATTGAAAATTATTTGTCACTGTGGTGATAACATGTCACTATTTTTACATTGACAATAAAAAGGAGTATGTAATGAAGTTTAATAAAATATTTAATACCTACTTACCTGTAATTTTATTACAAAAGTAGCTTCGAATGAAACAAAACTATATACCTACGACCTAAAATAGCATAAAAAATTACCTATCAGTGCTTTTTTCACTATCTCCTATTTTGCAGTATATTTTCAGACATTAAAGTAACATGTTGTTATATAAGTTTCTTGATGCTCATCGAGGAAAACACTCCTTAGATTGCAAAGTGATAGTGTCAATTCAGTTCTATTTTTCCGTGTGGCGCCGGATTAAGAATAGCGTCACTCCGTTTCCTTCCGTGGATGTCGTAGAAGGCGACTAAGGAAATCAATTACCAGGAGACGGGCAGCAGCGTCTTCCTGAGATTCCGTCTTCCTGAGATTCCAACTGCATACTGCGATCGCCATCCCGCCTGCCAAGCGTGGCGATTATGGCAGAACCCCTCATGGTATGAAAACCACGAAGGAGGCCTGTGTCCTGCTGTGGGCGTCAAACGGCTGATGATGATGTGTATGTATCACGCAGACAACTGAGGAATTATATTAATTTGTGTACTTAAATCTCTTAGCAAAAAAACAATAACAAGTATGTAAAATGAATAAAATATGCACTTATTCCGACTTGCACCACTTCATTAATGTCACTTAAGTCATCATTCAAATTGACTTCTGTAAGAAGAATTGGAAGAGTGGAGTTTTTTTTTCTGCCTTATTCTCCACAACTTGACCATAGGGCAGCGGCTCACATTGTACCTGGACATTTAACAAAGAGAATCTAAATTAATATTTTTAGATATTTTTTTGATTTCCGTCAACGTCAGAAGAGTAGCTTGTGTACAAAGTAATACAATACCTCATAAGCAGCCTATATACGTCCCACTGTAGGGCACAGGCCTTCTCTCAGAGAGAGAGTATGGGCTTAATCACCACGTGTGCCCACCGTGGATTGGCGATTTCAAGCGCTGAGGTATGTGAATAGCTCAGACACCCAGGTTTCCTCACGATGTTTTCCTTCACAGTTAGCGAGTGGTATTGCTACTATAACTTCACAAATGTACATAACTTAAAAAGAAAAGTCATAGGTACATGCCCGCAATGGGAATCGAACCTGGGTCTCCCGCTTCCAAGTCCAATGTTCTACCCACTAGGCTACCACCGCCTCAAGCGAAATACAATACCTACTCAAGCGAATTATTGTTATCTGGCTCGTATGTAAGGATATGGAACAGTCCAGAGCGCTCGTGATAGACTGGTGAAGATAATTGTGGCACGAGAAGCTATCCTTATATTGTCCACATTTGAAACTTCACAGACTTTATAAACTTCTCAGCAGCTGCTACATGTAGGTTCATGAAACTGGCTCATCTCTCCATTGATAGATTTGGCACGGAAACCCGGAAAAGGCGTAGGCAACGAAACTTGGTTTTGAGCATTTTAATTTAGGCATTGCGATCAGTTGTAATGGCTGACACGCCGGCACCCACAACTAATCGGTTTCTCATACTGAAAAACGCGTCTTTCGTTTCGGGTCTCAGCTGAGCTAAAGCCGTCAATAACCTTGAAGAAGAATAGGTACTGTAACGATTCCTCTTTATAGTAGCTGGCTAGCAGAGCCTTCTCGTCTTATTTTGAATATTTTGAAGGGAATCGTTATGTTTTATTTTAGATGTCAGTCGATCCCCAGCTAGGCTAGGGAATCGATGAAAAAGAGTAATAAAAAGATATATGTCCCTTAAATCTGTATTTTAATAAGTAGAGCGTTACATATTGGTGGAGGCGCTTAAAGTCCCCATTAAAAAATTTAGTTCGCGCCCAAAATGTGCACGAGTTGGTGCCTCGCATTCGAATAGGGAAGAAGATAGGTACCAGAGTTTTCTTGCAGCCAGGCGAGTCGCCCAAAGAGGAGTCACCTACAAAGGACTATTGAAGTGCGTGGAGCACCATCAGGATAGTGCTCACCCAGTTTGTAGAGTACTAAGGCGTAATTTTGTACGCGCAAAAGGCGAAAGTTTGCGTGGACCATGCCACCCCGGGCTACCAGGCCACCAGGAAAAAAGCTAAGTGGTCTACTGTTTGTTTTGTATTGTGAAGATACGATAAGAAGAAGATTTCATTAGATGCTGTGTATGTGTAATATCCACCACGTTTGATGGCTTAACAACTGATGTCTATGAGTTTGTCCATCAGTTTGAGGCCATCGCAGTCCTCCATTAATGGACGGATAAGGAGAAACAGATTATTATTTCCGTATACCTGTCGGGACGAGCGCTATATTTTTACAGGGAAATTTCTGAAGATGGGTTGACCTATGATGAGATAATCGATAAACTAAAGGCCGAGTTATATATTTCATTCTCCGCCTACGCAGAAGGATGTTGCTTTCTATGAACCTCCGGTGGAGCACGGTTACAAACTTGGCAACCAGTTTCAGGGTCAGCAGCCAAGTTCGAAGGAAGTCGATGTCCAGCCTGAGACGGAAATCACTATTCAGAGCCACGCAGTATCGGCATTGAGTCATGCAGCGCCCGCATCGAATCAGACAGCGCAGGCGACAACGGATGAATCTGGTGTGTTAAGTCCGTTTATTTTGTGTGAAAGTCCCAGTGGACAAGATTGGTTAGCCTTAGTAGACACGGGTGCTTCATGTATTTCAAAATGTGTTGCCGATGCAGAGGACAAAGGAATCGAACCCGCACCCGAAATCAGAGTGAAGACAGCCTGCGGAACACTTCTAAAGGTGATAGGAAAAGTAATGATGAATTTGATAATAGGAGGAAGAGTCTTCACAGGAGTTTATCATGTTGTTGAGGGGTTGGAATGCCATGTGATTTTAGGACAAGATTTTTTAAAAGACAATGGGGCAACGATTGACTTTGTAAATAATCAGGTGACATTCATGAAAATTTTTCACGTCACATTTGAAAAATCTGTGACATTGCCAAGTGAAAAGTCATTATGTCATAGTGTGAAGTAGGCATGGCATACTAACTCTATGGTTCAGTTGGTTACCATGGATACTGAAAAGATATTTAAAATAACATGTGTGTCAACCTTTCATCTGGCTCTATAAAATTGTCTTACGAATTTCTATTATAAATAAAACACATTATTATTATTTATTACTCCTGCTTTATTCCTGCAATATTGGTATCTTAAGAGATCCACAAATATATATATAAAATTCAAATACCACTCTTGAATTTTACATGGTAGCAGAGCGAAAATCTAGTTCGAAACCTGTATAAAACCAGGTTCATACCACTAGAACTTTACAATCAGAACTTCGAAGTTGCAAGAATATTAAATGTAAGTACCCAAATAAAATGTCGAGTGCAAAAATAGACGCGCTCATGAAAGACAACTATGATACATGGTTAATTCAAGCAGAGGCCGTCCTAGTGAGACAAAAACTATGGAAATACGTTGAGACACCCTTGGCTCCGAACGCAAATGCCGAAGACGTAGATAAGGACAGATTAGCCAAATCTGAACTCATCCTTATTATCGCCCCATCTGAGCTTAAGCAAATTAAAAACTGCGGCACTGCTAAAGATGTTTGGGACAAGTTGAAGAATACTTATGCCAGTAAGGGACCTGCCCGAAAAGCGTCTCTACTAAAACAACTGATCCTAACGAAACTAGAAGGACACGACATACGCAGTCACCTTAACAAGTTTATGGATACAGTAGACAAGCTTGCCGACATGGACGTTACTATCAATGACGACTTGTTAACAATTATGATGTTATGCAGTCTTTCTCCTGAATATGAGAACTTCAGAGTCGCTATTGAATCGCGCGACAATCTTCCGAAGCCAGAAGAGCTTAAAACCAAAATATTAGAAGAATTTGAAGCACGTCATAACCAAAACATGACCAATACCGACGAACCTGAAGCCTCATATGAAGAAGCACTAAACGCGTTCTGTCAGATTTGCAAAAGAAGAGGTAACATCTTCAAACGCAAAAATCATAAAATATGCAAATACTGCTGGAAGAAAAATAATGAGAGACCCAAGAAACAAAACAATAACTCTCATCAGAACAACTATGCTACACAGTGTCTTCTTACACGGAACAAGAAGCCTGAAAAAAGCATTTGGGTCCTAGGATGTGAAGTAGGCATGGCATACTAACTCTATGGTTCAGTTGGTTACCATGGATACTGAAAAGATATTTAAAATAACATGTGTGTCAACCTTTCATCTGGCTCTATAAAATTGTCTTACGAATTTCTATTATAAATAAAACACATTATTATTATTTATTACTCCTGCTTTATTCCTGCAATATTGGTATCTTAAGAGATCCACAAATATATATATAAAATTCAAATACCATTCTTGAATTTTACACATAGTCAAGTGAAGAAGGAGGAATGTTCAACTTTTACGACCTTTGTGGAAAAAGAGGAGGATAAGTTTCACCCCGTAGAGGTTGAGCAAGAAAAAGGTGGAGTTAAAGAGTTGAACGATTTTCAAAAAAAAGCTTTGACAGAACTGTTGGGGAAGCATGGTGAACCATTTCTATTTCAAAAGAAGGACTCAGGTAAAGGTAATGTAGAAGAAGAGAAGATAAAGTTTTTTGATGACATTCCGATCCACGAGTCTCCTTATGCAGACTCGGGAACTCATAGGAAAATCGTGGAAAACCAGGTCCAGGTCATAGGTGAGAGACCTCAAACAAGGGCGCAAGCAACAAGTAAGTGTTTGCCTCATTTGTCCATATGTGGTGGAGAGCCACTGTTTCAAAATGATGGTGAATTGAAGGCTGGTATTCGGTTCTTACGCGTTGATGCTCAAAATAAAGGAAAGCCATTTAAAGTGATAACGCGCAGAGCCACGGGAAAAAATATCAGGGCACGAAAGAGAAAAAAAGGCTATTGATAATGATGTTTTGTCCTAGGAGACGGACAAGAAGAAGAAGAAGTAATGTGGGATGTACAAAGGTCCATATAGGATTATTAGAAGCACTTCCCAGTAAATTATATGATTGCAGTGATTAGGTAATAGCCAGATAGAGAGGGTAGTACATGTAACCCGTATGAAATGATGAAATTAAAATAATGAAATTCTTTAGTAGAATATTAGTGTAGGTGTGACTGTAAAAATTGTAAATATTATGACCTAATGTTGTGTTTGGTTTTCATGTTGTACGAGAGAATGGGCTTAAAGCTGTGAGGAGCTATAGAGATGGCAAAGCAGCTGCAGAGAGAGGCAGCGAAGCCGGACCATTTGTATAAACATTCCAGAACCCAATGGTTGCAAGACTATACAGGTAGTTTATCCCAACTTTACCCCTTAACCCTCTACTCCACTCTGCTACTTACTTACACTGCTTACACTGATCCCTAAGTCCCTTAATATCTGCTCCTGCCACTGATGCCCGCTGGTTCCTGCAGAGGACTCCATAAAAAAAATAACAAGAAACTAAAGAATGCACTCAGGGTTGTTAATTCCAGGGTGCAAGTCTATAAGTTGACTCTCCCTTCACATAACAAGCATAGCTTGGTGAGGAAGCTTTGTTGGCTTTTGGCGAGTTCAATATGGGCTTGGATCATTGTTCAACAGGAAGTCGAGACAGGTTTTGATATGCGATTATTTGTCGACTGCTGGTAGTCCAGAATATAGAAGAGAGTGTTGCATTGTGCATTTGATTAGAGATATTGGTCTTGCTTATTTGATGCGGGTTCTTGAAAAGGAAGTCCGGACCACAGAAGCTTTGCCATTTCACTATTTCAAAGGTGGAATCCTCACAACTTTAACAGGAGTAGGCAGGTAGAGTGTCGTTCGGTTAAAGTGAAGTGTGATAGTTCATTTAAGTTTTTAAGATTGTAGAATGTCTAGCTAGTTTATTTAAGTTCATGGGGTAGGTAGGACTTATAATTGTGAAACTTGAAGCGGCGTTCGATGGTGTCTTCTCGGTTTTTTGTTGGGTTTTGCCGAGAGGGGGTTCAGTCCGTTCAGTCATAGACCAATTTTCTTTTACGTTTTAATTGTAAATAACGGAGTGTTTATGGATGTTGACTAGATTGTCTTGATGGTCTTTGAATTGTTCTGGCACACTGACCGAATTAGTAACGGAGCGTCATGCGTTCGCCGGGATTGTACAATTTCCCCGACACTGTAGGACAGATGACTGACGTTAGGTTACCGAAGTGTGTTAGCTAGGGTAAATTTTAATTGTAATTAAAATTTTATGATAACCAGGGGGGAAATGTAACGATTCCTCTTTATAGTAGCTGGCTGGCAGAGCCATCTCGTCTTATTTTGAATATTTTGAAGGGAATCGTTACGTTTTGTTTTAGATGTCAGTCGATCCCCAGCTAGGCTAGGGAATCGATGAAAAAGAGTAATAAAAAGATATATTGCCCGTAATCCGCGTATTAATAAAATAGCGTATTACAGTACCCATTAATAGGTATTTATTATTTATTAGTTTGTGAGTCACCCTTTTCGAAGTTCAGAAATTACATTCGGTTTTTTTAATTGAATGAATGAATGTCAAAAACAACCTGGATTATGGAATAAACTTCTAAACGAATCCTAAGCGCAACAGCTGATTTCATGTCAAGTAAAATGTGCTAAGCATGTGTGAACGGGGCACCGATATGGACACCATTTATTGGTCCTACAAAATTGTGCGTGCATTATCGGTCCGTACCGATATTGCGCGACCCGATAACGTACGGGCAATAATGCACACCCTAATAATTGGTGTCCCTTGGGCACGAATTATCGGGGTGTGCAGTGCATTATTGAATGTACGTTATCGGGTCGTACAATATAATGACCTATCGGGAACACAGATAAAGAAAAAATAACATAATTGACAGGTAGGATTGTAACAAGCCGGAAATTGGCGTACTGACAACATAACTTTGTCTCTTTTTCTCATATGGTCCTCATACGGAAGATTCGTGTGCGGGAATAGGACCACATTAAAGTCGTAGGTTCTTGCTAAGTTAGATTTCATCTATCTATTTCAACGTCAACGTCAGTGTTCACAGAGAAAATAATCACTATGTCAGTGTTGTGTTGTGTTGTGGAATTAATGTTTCAAAAACTTCAAATCCAAATTCAATATAGGTATAGCAGTACCACTTAGGTAAATGTGAGAGAGGATTCTTCAAGATTTTGCAATTTTAATTTGTTTCTACTTGATGGATGGGGGTCCATAAAGCAGGATAGAATTAAATTACTCAGACATGGAAATGGGTAATTCATGTTCAATTGATTTAATATTGCTTGTAGCCTTTAGCTTACTTCTGTTAAATCAATACCGCTACAGCTCGGACTCAGGGATCATGGAGAAAAACCCTCAATTTACCTTGTTGGAGCCTTCAAATGTTATTATCACTCCTGTGAGAGATGATTACAGCCAGCTAGTAGATATAAAAAAATTCACTTTCCTGATTAACCCCTCAGTGTGCAAAAACTATACTGAAGGCATTCTTCTCCTCATTATTGTTTCGTCGAACCCTAGGAATCACAAAAATCGAGAACTAATAAGAAAGACATGGGGAAAAGAGACAGATTCAACTAAAATTGTGTTTCTGATGGGCATACCTCCAGACAATGTTACCTTGGAAGACAACACCACCACACTGGGTGACCAAATTCTCAAGGAAAGTCATCTCCATGGTGACATTGTTCAAGGGAATTTCTTAGATGCTTATCGGAACATGACTTATAAGCAGATTATGGGACTGAAATGGGTAGCGCATCACTGTCCCAGAGCTAAATATGTTTTGAAAACAGATGATGATGTGGTTGTCTATTCAGAAGCTTTGGCAAATTTCCTGATTAGAGACTTGTCACCTTGGGGTGCAAGAAATATGATCATTTGTGATGTAATTGGATCCTATCCAGCACTCAGGAACAATTCAAAATGGACTGTTACTAATGAAGAGTTTGTGGATGAATACTATCCTACATATTGTGGAGGTAAAAAATAATAATAGTTATCACTATTTATAGCGAATAAATGCTTAAGGCCTTATTTATAAAAATATGGTTCCTCTAAAGCACTCTTCAGAGGCAGTTTATTTAATGTGTGGTTCCATCTTTTCCTTTTAAAATCTCCACCATGGACTTTTAATCGGAGTTTTTCGAGGGTTTTAAAGGAATCATGTTAATCTAAAGGACCCGATCGGGCCCCCTTTGTCCACAAAACCACCGAAATGATATAAGTAGTCGCTCGCAACCTTATTGACAATGAAGGAAATTTTGATCTATTTTGTAGAACGAAGGGAGTTTATAAGAATAATCAACTTGTATAAGTACTATCACTGAGTTTATCATCCCATGTCTTCAATTCCAGGCTATGTCATTCTCTACTCTCAAGATGTGGTCCGTCAACTACTAGAAGCATCGAGAAACGCTACCTATTTCTGGATTGATGATGTGATGGTGACCGGAATTCTCGCACAGTCAATCAACATATATAGAACTTCTTTTCATACCCTGTTCTTATCCAGGAAAAGGTCTTATGCTTTGAAGACCATGGGACCAAAGTATGCCGGTCGCTTTCTTTTTGGATCAAGCAACTTGAATTTAAAAAACATGCTAGAAATATGGGAGGCTAGGGGTATTTGACAAATTTGTTGTACACAAATTAATACTTGTGTTAATACTCCATTAATCATGTTAAAATATTTCTATGCATAGGTCCTTAACATCTAGGAGAATATCACCTGAACATCTGTGGCTACTTCGCATATAGTTTTATCTTAAAATAAATAAGAAATACAAAATATATATTATGTATAATAGGTAAAAAGGAATGGGCTGAGTTGGGTTGGAGAAAGTTTAAGGTTTGCTTTGATATTTTTACAGACCATTAAATTATCAAAGCAAAACTTAAACTTTAATCGAGAAAGAGCATGTTTAATTCATTTGTAAGTATATTTAATATTTATATTAGGTACTATGAAATACAATAATTATTTTTATCCTTTACCTATGCCCCTAAAAAATTAAATTCGTGTTTTATTTACAAATGTCCTGTGTCCTGCGTTTTTGATAATGCCTATAGCTTTCTTTCGCTCGTAGCCCCGGCTGCCTGAGTGATCTTAAACGATCACGAAGGTTAAGCAACACAGGGCGCGTTCAGTGCATGGATGGGTCGCCGTCTATGCCTAACGCTAGTGGCATTTTTCCGAGCGGTTCCGTGCTTCGCAAGGCACGTTAAGCTGTTGGTGCCGGCTGCCGTCGATAGATGGCAGTCGTTAAGCCAAGTCAGAGGCCTTAGGGCGGCTTGACAACTTCTGACAGTAGACGAGCCACTAGTCTACAAGCCTCCACCAATCCGGACTTGGCCCCCGTGGTGGAGTATGGCCTATACCTTCCTCAGGGAAGAGACCCGTGCCCCTCGGTGGGGACATAATGGGTTGATGATGATAGCTTTCTTTTTACCGCTATTAATATTTACATATTTTAAACAATATTCAGTTAAAGTTAGTACTGACATAAATTATAATTTTAAGCTCTTGGTTCTCATTTTATGGTTCCGTAGTCGACAAAGAACATAGTTTCGCAATGTGTGCCCGTCTGTCTGTCTGTGGGGTATCGTTGAATTGGTCGTTTAAAAATATTGTGAGTGTAGGCAGATCACTTTTTGATTTAGGGTTCCGTTTGCGAAATATTAAGCTTTAAAGTCGTGTCGTGTTTGCCGTCATGTTTGCCGTGGGGTGCCGGCTTTAGAATAGTACCTCCCCATCTCTTCCCGTGGGTGCCGTAAAAACCGGCTAAGGGACACATTACCAGGAGGTGGGCAGCAGCGCCTTCTGCGGAAATACGATATACTGCGCTCGCCAACCCGCATGCCAAGCGTGGCGAGTATGGCAAATACCTTCATGGCAGTAAACCAGGAAACCAGTCCCCGGCAGCTAGCTCCGCTATTCCTGGCTACGGTAGCGGCCACGGTAACGGCGGAGCAAGGGGTGCTAAGAATCTCCGGCAGAGATCCGGCTACCACCCCCAACAACAAAAACGACTGGCCCTGTTATCACACTAAATTCGCACATTGAGAATAGACGAAAAGCTAATTGAGCTGGAAGAGGAAATGAGTAGGTTACACTGGGATATCCTAGGGTTATCTGAAGTCCGTCGAGAGGGCGAGGACACGATACCTAACCCTGAAATCCGGTAACCTGCTCTACTACCGGGAGGGCGAGCAACAGTCCCAGGGCGGTGTCGGGTTTCTCGTCCACAAGTCCCTCGTAAATAACATTGTGGCCATCAACAGTGCGTCGAGCAGGGTGGTGTACCTAATCGGAATATCCAAGAGATATTTGCTGAAGGTCATTCAGGTATACGCACCGACCTCGTCACACCGATGAAGAGGTAGAGGCGATGTATGAGGACATTAGTAGGGCCATACAAACCTCGGAGACCTATTTTAATGTGGTTATGGGGGACTTCAATGCGAAACTGGGCACAAGAAGTGAAGGTGAGATCAGAGTGGGGCAATTTGGTCATGGGCAACGGAACCCGAGAGGACAAAGGTTGGCAGACTTCCTGGAGAAAGAGGGACTCTTTATGATGAACTCTTTCTTTCAGAAGCCACCTCACAGGAAATGGACCTGGTTGAGTCCCGATGGTTCCTCGAGAAACGAGATAGACTTTATCCTGACCTCCAAGAGACAAATATTCAATGACGTCTCTGTGATCAACATGGTGAAAACCGGAAGCGATCACCGAATAGTAAGAGGCACAATGAATATCAATGTCAAACTTGAGAGGTCTCGTCTCATGAAGTCCACGCTCCGACCTACTCGTGCCCCTATCCAGAATCCCGAGAACTTTTAACTCGAATTGTCAAATCGCTTTGAGTGCCTGGAGAGCGCCGCATCGGTGGACGAGATCAATAACAAGTTTGTAGAAACTGTTCGTACAGTGGGCTCGAGGTGCTATAGACCCAACCGTACGAGTAGACCACAAAAGCTCTCAAACTATACTCTCGACCTCATGGCTAAACGTCGCGCGTTGCAACTGCAGTCCTCCGAGGATGCTGAGTCATATAGGCAACTCAATAGACACATCTCAAAGTCTATGCGGCATGATATTCGGTCCTTTAATACCGAACGTATAAAAGAGACTATAGAGCGGAACAAGGGCTCCAAAGTGTTCGCAAAAGACTTGTCTATTGGGCAAAGCCAGCTGACGAAGCTGAAGAGAGAGGACGGCATTATAGCGTCGACGCTCTTCAGCTTGGTCGACCAAATCAGAGGTGCTGAGGGAGATTGAGAGCTTCTACGGACAGCTATACACCTCAGTTGCAAAACCTGTTAGCAGTTTGAACAGAGATCCGAGAGCCAAACTGACCCGAAATTATACCGCAGATATCCCGGACATCAGCCTGTATGAGATTAGGATGGCCCTGAAACAGCTCAAGAATAACAAGGCACCAGGAGAGGACGGAATCACATCAGAGCTCCTGAAAGTGGGTGGAACACCAGTACTTAAGGTCCTTCAGAAGCTCTTCAATTCCGTCGTGCTCGAAGGAAAAACGCCAGAAGCATGGAACAGAGGCGTGGTGACGCTGTTCTTCAAAAAAGGGGATAACTCTCTATTGAAGAACTACCGACCCATCTCGCTTCTGAGCCATGTTTATAAGCTGTTTTCGAGGGTCCTCACGAATCGTCTCGAACGCAGGTTTGATGACTTCCAGCCTCCCAAACAAGCCGGTTTCCGAAAGGGCTTTAGTACCATAGTCCACATCCACACGCTGCGGCAAATTATACAGACGACTGAGGAGTATAATTTGCCATTCTGCTTAGCGTTTGTGGACTATGAGAAAGCCTTCGATTCGATCGAGACATGGGCAGTGCTCGAGTCTCTCCAGCGTTGCCGTATTGACTATCGGTATATCGAGGTGCTGAAGTGCTTGTACAACAGCGCCACCATTTCGGTCCGAGTACAGGAGCAGAATTCGGAGGCAATTCCATTGAGAAGAGGCGTGAGACAGGGAGACGTTATCTCTCCGAAACTATTCACGAACGCACTGGAAGATATCTTCAAGCTTCTGGAATGGCAGGGACGCGGCATCAATATCAATGGCGAGTACATCACGCACCTTCGATTTGCCGACGATATAGTAGTCATGGCAGAAACGATGGAAGACCTCGGCATAATGCGCGAAGACCTCAGTCGAGTTTCCCAACGTGTGGGCCTTAAAATGAACATGGACAAAACGAAGGTCATGTCAAACGCCCGTGTTGTGCCCACCCCAATAATATTGGGGAACTCGACTCTCGAAGTTGTAGACGAATACGTCTACTTAGGACAAACAGTCCAACTAGGCCGGTCCAATTTCGTGAAAGAGGTCAATCGTCGAATCCAACTCGGCTGGGCAGCATTCGGGAAACTTAGAAAAGTCTTTTCGTCTAATACCTATACCTCAATCGGTCAAGACAAAATTTTACAATCAGTGTGTGTTACCAGTGATGACTTATGGCACTGAAACGTGGTCACTCACTGTGGGCCTCATAAGAAGGCTCAAGGTCACGCAACGAGCTATGGAAAGGGCTATGCTCGGAATTTCTCTACGAGATCGAATCAGAAATGATGAGATCCGTAGACGAACGAAAGTCGTCGACATAGCCCAGCGGATTAGTAAGTTGAAGTGGCAGTGGGCGGGGCAAATAGCACGCAGAACTGATGGTCGATGGGGCCGAAAAGTTCTCGAATGGAGACCGCATATCGGCAAGCGCAGCGTAGGACGACCAGCCACAAGATGGACAGATGACTTCATCCAAGTGGCAGGAAGGCGCTGGATGCAGGCCGCTTCCAACCGGTCTTTTTGGAAATCCATGGAGGAGGCCTATGTCCAGCAGTGGACCTCGTGTGGCTGAATGATGATGATGATGAAGCTTTAAAGTGCAAATCTTTGTCCGAGTAGGCCCCCCCCCCTCTCCTAGCTAAACTGTTGATTGTAGGAACGTGAAAAAGTGAACTAAAAGTAAAACTGTCACGGCTAAGTAGGCTTCACAACTTCACGAGTAATATGCGACTCATAAAAGAAAACTTCTTACAAAATCCATTGAAAGTTGCGCGCGCGTGCGTGCGGGCGTGCATGCGTGCGTGCGTGCGTGCGTGCGGGCGGGCGGGTGGGCTCGGGCGTGCGTGCGTGCGTGCGTGTGTTCGTGACATCTGAGGAAGCTGCTTCACACTGATCATCCCAGTGGAATGGTCGTTTCTCTTCCGTCAGCCGGTGTAAAGGTTTGGCTATATGCGAAAAATTCTTAACAAATCGTCGATAGTACGAGCAAAGCCCCAAAAAGGCACGCACTTCTGTCTTATCTTTTGGTGTTGCCCATTCCTTAACTGCCCTTATCTTCTCAAGGTCTGTCTGGACGCCATCTAATGAAATCACATGTCCCAAGTAGTTAACGTTACGTTTGAAAAATTTGCATTTCTTCGGGCTACGTTTCAGTCCTACTCGTGCCAGTCCAATTTTCACTGACACTTTTTGCTTCCCTTGGACGGAAATGTATTGGCCGTTAGCAGTTGCAGCTGAAGGTGCACTGGTCGGACTAGATGATCTTTGGTTAGATGTTTGAGCAGTCTAGAACTGACCACAGTCCGAGAAGCTCCAGTTATTCCACCAATTTCTCCTTCGACGACCAGAATGTTCCCGTCGTTCGCCTGTGAGATCATAACTGGGACATTTTGACCACCAGCCAGCACTCATCCCTTGGTCCTGGCTTTTACTCGTTTCCCTGCTACTGCTGCTCTGGCCTACCAGAGCTTGTTGGCTTTTCCGTGCGGTCCGCGTCTCGTCGTCTCCAATTTCTTTTCGGGCAGCCGGATTGAATGTGCCTTCGTTCGCCACAGTAGTAGCATCGAGGCCCATTTTCACGAGGCGGAGCAATCGGATCCCTAGCCACAACTTCGCACATTCTGAAGGATCGCGTATGATCCTGGCGTACAGCTTATACCTCAAGGGCATGGGCAAGTGCATTTTTCAGGCCCCCATAGTGACCCAGATGTACCCCAGCCCTCACTTCAAGGTCCCTAAATCCATCTATGAATGCTTATACTAACATTCCATCCACAAATGTGGCTGACGAATCCTGGTACGCCTTCCGGACCAGTTTCTCTATTTCTAGGGCCCACTTTTATAATGACTCGTTAAGACCCTGAGTTCTGTCCTTCAGTTAAGCTCTGAACACGTGCTCCAGGTGACTGTCACCGTAACGTGCCTCTAGAGCTTTCAGGAGACGGTCTTATCCTTGCCCTGAACACGTGCTCTAGGTGACAGTCACCGTAACGTGCCTCTAGAGCTACCAGTCTTATCCTTGCCCAACGCTTCCAATACCGTGAGAGCGTGAGTAGCGCCAAACTTAATGCCGTTTTAGCGTAGTTCTTGCTCCAACCATTCGCTGCGGCAACCACTTCAAATTGAAGTTTGTACGCGGCCCACGAAGAGGTACCATTAAAGGGAGGTACTTTGAATTTGTCATCTCCTGAGGCTGGTGTACCCGGCAAGCTGGTGGTGCCGCTGGCCACTTTTGTCTCTAACTTCTGGAGGCGATTCCCGCGGCCCTCTACTTTTTCATTTAACTCATGGAGGCGCTCCTCGTGGTCCTCAACCTTGACGTTCACCTCCATAAGTTCATCCTGAACCACAGCCATCTCCTTCCTCCACTCTACAGTGGATTCGTGTACCTTAAGCAGAAGTCTGGCTTGTTCCCGTTGAGCTTCCTTCTGTCCTCTTAGCTCTTCCCTCTGTACTCGTAGCTCTTCCTGAAGAGTTCTGGCTTGTTCCTCTTGAGCTTCCCTCTGTCCTCGTAGCTCTTCCTGCAGAAATCTGGCTTGTTCCTTCAAGAGGACTAGAATCATGTTCATGTCCACCTGTGGCTTTAGTGACTCTGCCGCCGCTGCATCTGACGTCGTAGCGGTGGAGTCCCTGAAGAGTCCTGAAACCTCCGAGCTGCGGCTTGGGTACGGGTTTGCATCCCCTCCTTTTCTTGCTCTCGCGGAGTAATCGGCATTTTAGGGGTGGGTTCGTGATTAAAAAAGCACTTTATTATCCGATGCATAAGAGTAGGATTTATTTCCGCACAATTTCTTCACTTCACAACACTTTTCTCTAAATAAACACTCTTAAGAACACTGCATCCGATAGTTCTTATAGTACTTCTTCCTTCGCTTGTATTTCGTTTCGAAAATAAAACTGACTCGAGGCACGCGTCGTCCCCGCTTATAAACAGTTTGAGACGTTCTCGAAAACTCCATCAAGTCGTGGAAGGTTCTACAATACTACTGTCTCGCTCGATTGTGTTGTCTCTGTCACATCTTTCCGGAAGGTTCGGACTATAGCTATCCCTCTCTAATAATGCTATCTCTTTCACTTCTTTCTGGAACGTTCTGACTATTGAAAATTTCGTCATATACTGAAATGTACTTCAAGGGCCCATGAGGGGTCCTGAAAATTCTTGAAAACGGGTTTTCACGTTATGGCGTCATCGGATAGAGGGTGGCCTGAAATGGACTGAAAACCATGGTAACTTGGGTGAAATTTTGATAAACTAGTATGTGACAGAGCACCCTCTGAAACGGTCTGAAACGGTATTTCAGCCTGCTGAAAACGCCTCCAGGGCACGGAAAAACGCGTTCAAAGTTTTATCTCCTATCCACCGTCCTAACAATGTTATGAAAAATTCTTAGAGAAAAATTTTAACCATCATTATTACGTTTTATTTGTGCTCTCCAAAGAGATATTCTCCAAAATATTTTGCAATTAGACTATTCAGAGAATTGATTAAAATTTTAACTATAACTATACTAATTCGTTAAAAAAAAAACTTTTTTTAGTACACTTAGAGATACTGAAATAAAAAACGGATATAAAAGTTAAAGAATAAAGCGAAGACAGGGATTATATTACATTACCGTACATTTGTGCTAATGGACTCAGTCTGGGTGTATTTCTGTTTGTTTGCATTTTTACCATAGCACAGGGTATCCTAGTTTGGGACCAGGACAAGTGATTGTACCGTGTGGAAGATGTCTTTATAAATTTGAAGAAGAAGAAGAAAGACATTTATTGTACCAACAAGATACATCACAGAAACAAAATAAGCAGATACGTGTGTTTGTCATCTAACTCCCCCTAAACGGCTCGACCGATGTAGATGAAATTTTGTATATATGTTTGTGTACGTTCCTGGATGGTTTAAAAATATAATTGAACCCGGTAGGTGGCGTCGTGATCGCGTTTTCCGGAAAGAACAGATTAAATAACCAATTGACAACATTTTTTTATTGCGTCCCTCGATGGTTGGAAAATATAATTGGACGCGATAGATGACGTTGTGATTGCGTTTTCAGGAAAAAAACAGATTTGAAATCTACAAATTTTCCGTAGATAGCTACAAAGAATAAAGGGAAGGGGAAGTAACAACGTTGCATTAGCGAAGAGCAAGATAAAAAGAACCCAAGACAGTACGTGTGTACATGCAGCTACCAATTATTTTGCGTAAAACGGAAGTGGTTCGTCAGGATAATGGAAAGTGGCAAACCCTGGTTTCTGCCCACCTCTGGGGCGTGCAGGCGTGAGTTCATAATATGCATTTGAATAAAATACGCGTGTGGTGTGGTGCAGGGTGGTGTGAGGGCAAGGAGTGAGGAAGGGTCACCGGAGGCGAGGGGCAAGATGCGTATGTACTGATGTGCCATTCCTGGGAACGCTCCCGGAAACGTTTTCAAGCCTGGGAACAGCGGGGACAGCATGAGTTTTTTTACCATTTAAATCTTTCTCTTTGTATTAGGTATACCATGGTGGTCTGGGCCTGATTATGGAACCAAAAGGCGCTAAAATTCTTCAATAGACACCATCAGATCTATTGAGTTTGGGCTTATTTGATTGATTTTATAAGAAAAATATGGAGACAAGGGCATGATAATGGGACGAAAAGTAAAAACGGGATCTCTTGAATGTATAACAGCCGTTCCCACGAGTTTGGACTTATTTAATCAGTTTTCATTAATACTTTTGCATCTACCGGCAATGGCCGGGATTTGATCAATGACAATCTTCATTTTGACATAAACATTTGCGCTTTCGTCGTTATCCTAAAACAAAATTGTTGCGTCAGAGGAGCGGCATTTCTCTGATATTTATTATGGTAATCGGAGTCATTGATTTTTTCCACAAATAAGGGCTTTACCTGTACATTCAATAAATGCCGAAAATCTCTTGACGTTGACATACTTAACGATAGCATCAATGGCATTGATAAAATAATATGTTCGGTTGGCAGGTTGGACGGCAAGCGGCGTGGCGTACGTCTAGCGTTTTTCACACTGACGGTCAATCCAGAATCCATTTGGAATGGCGTAATGGATTTACATCCAAATGGAAATCCATTCCTGGACGCCAAATTAAAAATGGACGGCGTTGGACGGCTGGACCTATGTTTCTGAACTTCTATTGGTTGGATTTGTCTCCACCTTAATTAGCAGAGTACCTAACTAATAAAAGATGGTAAATACGAACGAAAAAAAATATAATTATGAAAATTTATCTTCTCATACATTTTGTACAGAAAGGCATTTGGAGGCGCCAATGCTACGATCTTTGAAATTATATTAGTGGACTGTAGGTGTGCGGGTTATTAAATTTCATATTTATGTGTCTCGCAAAGAAAATGGAGCAGAAGGGAAGGTGAAGGACTCGTGCACATACCTCAAGTTCTCAGCCCGCGGCGATAGCCTGAAGCGGGCAGCGAAGATCCTGCGGTTTAGCGGTCCAGTTGGTGAAATCCGAATTTGGCACTTGATCACAAGGGGGCCCCCTGCGGCAGTATCTTTGAAGGTTCACACGCGATAACTTGATGTCACCACCTGAAATTAGCGGGGAAAAAATGCAAGGACGTGCGTCCAGCAGCGGTGCGGCAAAAAAAAAAAGACTAGAAAAATTCGACGGCTTCGTTTTACTCCGTCGTTCGGCGAGCGAAAAGGTGACACTCTGTTCGGCTTTCTTGCCTCTTGCTCGTGGCTATAATAAAATGTGCACGAAGGAAAGGGATGGGAGATGGGAACTGCGAGAAAATATTATCAAAAATTATAATTTTGGTGGTTGCCGATAGATGGCTTTACCTCTTCAAAAAAGTTGGCGTCACCAGCATTTTTTGATAATATTCCGAGAACGAAACATTTATTGATTTTGAGGCGGTACGAAGTTCGCCGGGACAGCTAGTTAGTTATAAATTAGCAGTTAACTTTACGAGGTGTGACTATCTCATACATACATACATAAACTCACGCCTGTATCCCAGAGGGGTAGACAGAGACCTGGGACTGCTACTTGCCACGATCCTGATTCGCTTCCTAAACATTCATTAGTCGTGGCATGCACGCACGCCAGTTTTGGGTACTTTTTATCTTGCCCTTTGCTAATACACCCCCTAATTGGTCGAAGTATGTCCGCCTGGGACGTCCCTTACCGGCCTTAATCTATGTAGGTATCTGTTTGTTATTAATTACCTATTTAGGACTAATTAATTACTAGCGATAGCGTGTTCGCGACTCCTAGGATTCGGAAAAAAAGTATCCTATGTTATTTTGCTAATTGGATACCAAACGTCATTCAACGTGATTACAAGAAAATTTCTATAATCTAATGTATTTAAATAATTTTAGTAGTGCATATAATCCAAACATGAAATGTTACATTTATAGTATTTTAGAGAGATATAGTAGTTTATGTGACTGTCACATAATGAGGGTTATTAAAACACGAGCGAGATTTTAAAAAACGAGCCTCGGCGAGTTTTTTAATAGCATTCGCGAGTGTTTAATATCAAGTTATGTGCAGTCTCATACCTACACTACTTTATCTACACTCATAATGAAATTTTTGAAACAAAATGGCGCAATTTCGACAAAAGATTCTTGACATTTAATCGTCTGCACTCAGTTTTGCGCGCGCAATTTTAAGTATTTTTAGTTGCACTTTTGGTACCGCGAAAATGAAATTAGGTTTTTTATAGAGTCAACTTTTGACATTAAAAAAAAACTTAAGTTTTGTTCCGTCATCACAGCAACACTTTAAAAAAAATTACTGTAACATAAAGTGAAAAATCTGACCTTTAATGTAACTTTATATTACACTTTTTTTTTACTTTTCTTTAAAGTTATGTATTGTTTAAAGCCTGTCAATATGTGTTTACCTTTGAATTCTTAATTTGAAGATTATGATATGAGTGTAGATAATAGTACATTATGATACAAGTGTGGTATGTTGGTCATTACACTCGAGTCGGTTTTTAAGCCTGAGCCGAAGGCGAAGGCTTAATGGAGACGAGAAGTGTAATGACCAATGCTCACGTGTTTCATACGACGTTTTTCAACACACTTGCGAGGAAAAGTAAATAAAAAAACAACACTAACGAAATGCAATACTGTGAATAAACTTAACAAACAGAAACCCATTTAAAAGATGGCGGCCGTAATTTTATTTTTTCGCGCGCTCAGCGCTGCATGCGCGCGCAAGTCTGGGATAAGGGCACCGGCAAAGTAGCTAATCAGCCACATATTTATAAATTTTGAAATTGGGTATTTATAGGTAAAAATACACCGTCAAAATATAAATACCAACAAGCTAACAAGCAGTTTCATGAAATTCTTTAATTATTTATCACATTTTGAATTTAATTTTATATTTACGCAAATAACTACTTAGCTGTTTTCGAAACATTAATACTTCTTGCTAATATTTAAAAAGATATGTAATGAAAAGGCACTAGTGCGATAATGTAATGTAAAAGGCACGGCATGGGTAATATTCTGCATTATCAGTGTAAATACGCTGTAATAAGACCTACTTTACGAGCAGGTGTGTTGAAAAATACTTTACGACATTCGATGTACATTGCAAAGTCGATTAACCAACATATTAACAAGTAGGAAGACTGCTACGCAATGTACATCGAATTGTCATAATAAACTAAGAATTGTAGTTTTACGAAACTTGGCCCTATTTGTGCGGTCGATTATCGGTATGAACTCGTTTATGCGTAGCCGTAGCTGATGCTACGCCGTAGGGCGTGTAGCATCCACTACGCCTTGTAGCGTAGCACACGAATGTGTTCCTTACTTTAATCATTATTTTTATCTCCAGAATTGAACTGTGCCAAAATAGTGAGATACATCATAGCTGCTGCGACATTCTGAAAGAAAAGAGTTTTATTTCTGTATTGTCAGTGTTTTCTGTGATCAATATAGGTAAGGCACCGTAGGTTTACCTATATTGAACCGGTTCGTTAGTTTAGCTGAAGACGGTATGGTGTTATATTTGCGTAGTATGATATTTAAGTACCTAAGTCCGTACATAACACAACATAGGCATCCTATATAAGTCGAACTACAAGACAAATGCCTCCTCTCAGAAAGAGAGTCGCAGATTAGCAATATAAAGGCTGATGTAGGCTCATAAACTTCTTTCCTTACTTTAATGTGGTATTGCTACTACAAGTATTAAAGCTAATTTTTTAAACATAAAAGTTTACTTTTGCAAGTATGACGATAATTAGTTTTAACTTTAACGATTTCTTAGTCGTAGAGCTTACGTTGTATAGAAATGTAGCGTCGAGAGAGAAATACCCAAAAACAGACAATTGGATTTTTTGGTGTTTTATCTTAGATGAGAAGTGTTGTATCTGAAAAAAAAAAGTAAGTTGACGTTTTGTTTAGACTTTCTTCCTTTTTGTATTTCCTTACCTCCATGAGAGTAGTTAAATCTTGCCCTTCTGTTGGAATGTCGAGTAATGTCTGTCCAATTCTTTGAGCCTGCCCGAATACACAAAAGGTTAAAAAAGTTGTTTTGTTATGGGGCCAAAAGATCAGCAATAGTTGCCCGTATAGAGTCTAATTTCAAATTTTAAGCTTTACGAATTTTAATTAACGAAATGCCATCGATTTTATCAATGTACTATAATCCTACCTCATTTTTTAGTAACTGCCCTGTATGAGCCAAAACGTGAACTTTCATAACTTGAAAGAGTATCCACGCTGAACAGTTAATAATTTCATGCGTTGTCATTGAAAGTCCTACAGCCAGTCCATGATAGATTACGTAACCTTCGCTCAGCATAGAATGAAAGCACTGTATTGCAAACAGCAGTATTATTCCTTGAAAACAGTGGTTAATCTTCTTCGTCGTCTGAAAAACTTTTGCGTAAATACGTTCCATTTCCCGTAGAGACGCTTTTATTGAGTTTGGTTCGATTCTCCATACAGTTTGACTTGACTGCTTGATCTCACTAAGTGTCTGCATTCGCTCTCTTACGTTTTCCAGGGTCGCCGCCGCTAGCAGAACTAATACGCGTATAAATCCAATTATTACGTAATGAATGGTCTCAGTTAAGACAAATGTGACTAGAACCAGGAGAATCTTTATGAAACCATCATCTCTAGTTGCGTGTATAACAATATGTACCAAAATAATTATATAAAACCCACCAACCATAACAAACTTAGTGTGAGACCGCAAATTATTTAATATCATACTGTCTCGGTGAAATGGAAATTCCTTCCAAATTTCAGCAATATTATTTAAAATATCCACATAACAGTGGCGATCGACGAAAGCTTTCACAAATGATACAATGCATATTAAAAGAAACAACACCAGTTCCAATATATAGTTGAGTGAAGTAAGAAAAACGGCCTGGAAAGAGTCCGTGTCACTTGAAGCGTATAGTTCTTGAACGTGCCAGACGAGAAACGTACTGCAGAATAAACTGACACAAACTGTGGTCACCATATTGTAGTACAATGAATTTTGCACTATCTTGTAATTTCTTTTTGCTTTGTTAAACTTAATACCATAAGGAAGTAGCCCAAATAAAATGAGCAATTTATAAAAGGGCTGAAAAAGCAAGTCTAAATCGACGACCTTATCTTTTGGCCCGCACCATGCGGTGAAAAGTTTCCTTAACGTCCAACTCATGGTGACTCTAAAGGTTACTGAAATAACGACACATAGAACACAGGACAGTCATATTCTATTTTTAAGATAAAAACCACCGATAAAATGTGAAATGTGAGTGGTTTGTGCATTTTGTTCATTAGCTTATTGTTATTACTTATCACGGCTAAACGACTTGGCTTTGTGTTTTTATCTACCAATCGCAAATTATTTATTCATACTGACCGCAACCAATTGTCCTATGCAGGTAATGGGGATGGCAACACAAAAATTATTACAGATGGCGCCACTCAGATTTGTCCCGACAATGTTTGTTTTGTTTTATACGTGTTGCTTATTTTCGGATATTTTCATGGAAATTTAACATAAAAACGTTTGAAATGCTTTTCACTAAAAAGGGAAAGCTATAGTTTATACCAAAACTGAAAAAGCAAAGTTTTGTACACCCGCGAAAGGAATACAGACTGTAATACAAAGGTAACCTGAAAAATATTTTTTTAACATTTCTTGCAGAAATAATCGTGCATACGTATGTATACCTTTGATTAAATACCTCTTCTACTGGCTGATTTATTTATTATAAAGTGTAAAATACTAAATTTACTTAAGAAAGTTACTCAGAAACATCGAAAATTATCCACACTATGTACCATATAAACTTACTCACACAAACATACTATTTCTACATGAATTTTATTCCAGCTTTGGAGACGAAGTAGCTTTGTGAGCATCAAATGATGCTGCTGACTTAAAGGTCCTTATCACCAACAACTAAATTGTCTTATCAGAAGTAGGTACCTATTGATATCTATTCAGATCTGCCCAGTTCAATGCTGTGGGCTGGCTCTGGGTAATGAAGAATGTTAACTAATTTTGATTATTAGCACTCCATATTCTCTGTCAAAAATAATAAATACTAGTGAAAGAATTACTTCGATACGTCAATTAGTTTCCGATTTAGAAGTAAAACAAGTTGTAACCGTACGACGCGGGCCGCCGGTTACGGTGTGACGTCATCGCACAACACGCTCAGTCTGGCTCACTTAGTCCGCTCGCAGTCGCACGCCCGTGCCGTCGAAATTATACCTAAATACTTTTAAATATGTCCAATCCAAATACTAGGAAATCATGTGTTATGCCTAAATAGAAGATCCACAAAGTTTTGGAAATAATTATCAGTGTTTATAAATATAAAAAAAAGTAAGGGAGTGCAAGTAAATCTGAAAGCTAAAGGTGTCCATAAATCAACCATGACTGTAAACAAATGTTTAAAAAAGAAAGAGGAAAATAATATTTTCACCAGATGCAGTATCTTTTGGTAGTATGAACGACACATCTTCAAATGCCTCTTCACATGAAATGTTTAACCTTGATCAAGAATCAAAGAACCCTAATGAAGATTCAGATTCGGAACCGGAATGCGTAACACTTTTTTTTTAGAAAATATATGCAACAGGCTGCTCTTTTATCCATATCTAGAGAACCACAACTGTTGTTAGGTTTAGCTAGAATGCTATTTTTGTACTAATATGTTAGCTGAAACAACAAAATGTACATATAATGATAACTGTAAAAAAATACGCTTGTATCAACCTAATACTATTATGGCCTTGGATTTTGGTTTGTCGACTAGTTATGTTACTAAAATCATAAGGGTTACTTCGGCAGCAACGAAATCACTATTTGTTGATAAATCATGCGCAACCATTAATCCATCTATTTTAGGTAGATTATCCGATTGGCCTTTTTCGAACCCTTCATCCATTTTATTAATCGAATAATATTTACTATTATTAGACTATTAACTTAATACGCGGACGAAAACACAACAAAATACTGCGCAAGCTATTATACCTACTACTTTAACCTCTGGCGACTTGATACTAAGCAAAATATACTTATCTATGATACCAAGCGCGCGGTGCGTTGTGACATGACGTCACAAGCGGTCACGTGACTGTTAGCGGGACTCTATATTTTTCGAAAGTTTGAATGCCTATAAAATCAAAACTACTAGGTATTTTTGACTACAACAAAAACTAGTGCATTTGTATACATACAGGCTTTACTGAGACAACATTTCAAGCGATTTGGCATACCTAGTAACATTCTTCATTAAGTGCTGCTGCTTACCTATTTTGAGATACGGGCTTAGGGCTTAATACAGGCCCAAAGAAATGCGTGTCACAATGTATGATTATGATTTTATTGAATAAAACCGATGTTTACAAGTATCCAGGAACATTGTTTTATTTTACTTACAAGTGCATCAATCATAGCTGGCTTTTATTTGCTAAATGGGTTGAATCATAGATATAATAGCTTGTATTTCTCGTTTTTAGTTAGTTTTAGGTTTAACAGTCTAGGTACCTAAACATTGCCTCCGTTTTTAACGAGTGTGAAAGATGCGGACCTGAAAACAAACAAGAATGATAAAACATAATTGTTAACTATGATTCTGAATGTATTTCATTAGTATTATTTACCTGCATAGAAATATTTTTTTGGTATTTGTTTACTACAATGATAACCAAAAAACTTCTTAATAATGGATTTACTTCCTCCAAATGGTTTAGGAGCCAGAGTTTTTCTATTCCAAACTGAGGAGTAAATGCGACGGCACTGATTTTTTAGACATATTTCTGGGGTTTATATAATTACAAATATTGTGCTTTCCCATACAAATAGTCAAGAAAACGGGACATCCTCCATCTTGAATTTTTTGACAGATGCCACCCCCATTAAATAACTTTGGAAATGTTTGATTTAAGCATTACTCGCAGTGTTAAAAAATTAAAGTAGTGCTTATCAAGTATTGTTATTATTGTTGATCGAACTGTACAAATATTGTGAGATACATCATTGCAGCTGCAACTATCTGAAAATTGAGATAATTAGGTAAGAACCTATTTGTGTTTTAAAGACAATTGCTTCATTGATAGCTTAAAAAAGCCCGAAGTGCGTATCGAGCCACGCGCAGTTTGAAGTTCCGTAGAAGGACGGATTTCTTTATTGCTTTACACATAACAACTTCATCAAAGTAATTTTGAATGGAATTTGTACGACGTTTTCCTTTTATAGTTTCGTCGACAATTACTTGTTAATTTGTAAAGCCTACTTATGACAGACAGACAGACGGACGGACATGACAAAAGTTATAAGGGTTCCTTGTCGACTACGGAACCTTAAAAAGAATTTACTTACATTGTACAAGAGTGTGGCGTCAACTGGAAAATATCCGTAAACTGTCAATGATATTTCTTCAAATCGCATTTTAGTTGAAAAATGTTGAATCTGGAATAAATAAATGAACTAAGTAAGTTACTAAACAAGTAAAAGGTGAGGTATAGGTAGGCGTACCTGCCTCTAAAAGTAGAGCGAAGTCTTCCGTTTTCTTAGGGATGTGATGGAGGGCGATCCCAATGTTGTTAGCCTGAAAACAAATAACATCAATCTGAAATAGAATAAAGTTTTAATAGGATAGTCAAATGGGATCCGGAATTTTCACAAACCTCTTGCTCTACCAGACTTCCAGTATGAGCCAAAATATAGAGTTTTAACACCTGCCAGAAGATCCAGATACACCCATTCAGAATCTCAAACGAGGCGTCGTTTTGTTTTACTACCACTTCATGATAGATGATGTTAGCTAGCGTCACCATTCCATGGAAACATTGTATGGTTATCATCAGCACAGGTCCTTGAAAAGCCTGGTTAATTGACGATATTATATCGTAAGCTTTCGCATAAGCGATTTCTAGTTGACTTATTGTTGGAGGTATAAATTTCTTCTGATCTTTCCAGAAATTCCCAGTTGTAACTTCTTTCACCTCGATATAATGTTGAGCATTCTCTCTTATATTCTGCAGTATAGAATTGACCATCAGGAGCATGACGTAAATGTGGGCAATTTCGACAAACTGAATCAATTGCATAAGAGTGTATGTGAAAAAATACAGAATATTATCCCAAAGATCTTGTGGCTTCGTGAAGTTCACGGCTAAATGAACTACAGTGATGACAAGGAGACCGGTCATGACTACGAAGTTTACTTCAAGCTTAAATCTTCCGGGAATCTGGCTGGTGTGGCAAAAAGGCATCTCATTCCAAACGGACGCTACCATATTCAACATATCCACATGTTTCTTCCTGTTGATGACTGCACTGGCATACGCGAAGAAGCTGAAGGACAGCAGTAGAACCAGCTGCAGGAAGTAGTTGCTTGAGGAGAAGTCCAAAACGCGTAGCTCGAGCCATTTACGGGTTTCGAAAACGAAGGACGATGTGATCACGCATATTATACAGGCAGCCGGAATCAAATTGATGAATAGAAAGTCTTGTGACAATACGTAAAGCTTCTTTGCCTTATTGAAGTGAATGTTGTAAGGGAATAATCCGAATATAGACAATAAAACGTACAAGGGCTGAAATATTTCGCCTAAAGTAGCCCCATGGTTTCTTTTTACGTAAGAGGATATCATATTTTCGTAAGTACCTATAGTAGGTAAAGGAATGAAATATGAAAAAAATTGCTTAAGCGTGAAAAAGAGCCAAAAATCCTGCTTCTAATCATTTAAATAACGTATGATATCTGTCGACGAAATGTAGTTGATTGCCGAGTTGCTTACACAAAACGTACATACTTTGCAGGTTTAATAATCAAGAGTTTTATCCACGCTAAATGCTATCTAACGCGTTATTAGACCGCCTTCAAACAGTATTCGTTGCGGGTTTTGATGTTTCGTAATCATACACTTTTTGTTCACCAAATGGCCGTTAAAGTGTATAAATATATGATTTGTATATGCACCAATGCCATACTATCCTACTATTGTGCTTTGCCATATTAGAAGCTTTATCTAATACCTCTACGGAGTTTTTTTTATCAATGTATACCTAATAATGAGGTCTTATCAGATGACGTTTAAAAATGTACCGTATTTGCAATGGCTTTGTAATGGTGTGACTCGTATAATGAGTGACTTATGTAATTACGGAGTCGTATAATATCTGTTTGCATCTCAGATATTTCTTCTGAGGTCCGAATGGCTGTGGTCAATAATTTTCGTGTTAAACTGCACAGATTCGAGATTTTTCTAAACTCTTCGGGAATGACTGATGTTTACTCATACTTACATAAAAAATCTATTAATCGAATCTTAACAACCGTCAGTTGTTTGTTTTGTATGCTCTTTTTCCAACTGACAGCTGTTAACAGTAGATTATAACAGATCGTTCGATCGCAAAAAATTACGCCACGTTCAATTGTGGAAAGACGGGCGGGGGTTGACAATTGTTTTACCTATGTTCAGTATTACCCGGCAAAATATCTATGCAACTGCCATCGTCAGACCGCCATCTTGCGAGGTACCTAGATATTGCGACGGGTTATAGATCATGAAGTCAATGGTTTGACGTTTTTGTATAAAACTAATCATAAGTTAAGCTGTCATTTAGGTACTATCGCCTAATCAACGTTCACGTCTTCACGCATGGCGCACAGAATGAACCAATCACAGAGTGATTTACTCTACAGCACATCTTGCGCTCATTTCATTAGTACAGACTAATCGAGAGGACAAGGGCCGTTTTTGAGAGTGAATTTTGTAGGAAGAAATTCTTCTATGCTTTTTTATTCGTAGTCGTTAGTACACAGGAAACCAATGGTCAGTGTTCCTTAACTTCGTGAACCTCCGCTGTTACTGTTTGGAGCGCGCTTCATAATTATTAAGATATCGTCAATTTTTAAATAAAGCATATTCAACATTTATGAACATTCAGTTCATAAGCAAACTTTACATAAATAAAAAAATCAGGCCGTAGCGAGATTCTGCATCCCAACTGTAGGCACGTATTGTAAAATTACGTCAAGCAGATGGTACTCCCCAGTTAAAGTGTTGTGATAAGCATAAAATGAGATTGATTAGGTCTTATGCTTAAGCCTAATGCAATTTTGATTATACCTTGCGTATCAGTGTGACATGGAAGGTTTATGAATAAGTAATCAGGTTGCTACTAATACTTGAGCCACTTATGGGAACTAAATAAAATGAGTATTTGCCTACTTCATAAACGCTATTCGGACGTGAATTATGTTTTCTCAAAATAATAAAGTTGCAGTACTGAAAAAAAAAGTTGGGATTAATTTAGGGGCTATCTTTAAGCCGATACAAATCATAAACATTATTTTCGGTTTATACCCATTCCATATAAAATTTGATCAGAAAAAGAATTTATTTTCTATAGTTCCAAGGTCATTGCGGATAAGTTTATTCATTGCATTTGTCCACAATGCCGTAGTCTTATTTATTTCTGTTTGGCACGTTCATGTGGTGCTTTACATTAACAAAGCCAGGGATTTTACTACCAATAACTACATTGTGCAGTTCATGATCATGTTTCTTTTTTGTGAGAGTGCCTATATCAGCGTGTATACACAGCGCTACAAGTTGGTTCATATGTTGAACGTGGTAGCTTCAGCCTGGCACGTGATGCCTTTCGATCGTCGTGGCAAATTGTTGAAAAAACTGCGAAATCGAATCAGATTCATTATAGTCGTTCTTCTAATTCTACTGGGTATCCATTTATTTATGAATTTCTTCAGGCCGCGACCAAACTGGCAGATTCTAGTGGTATCTCTAGCTTTAGTCCAGATTGCTTTTTACCAGTACGTGGTGGTAGCCCATATTTTTACAATAATGTTGATGGTGATAACAACTTTGAGGAATATCACGGAAAAACTGCTGATGTTTTCTAAGCCTTACGACAGTACTTTAACTGTCATCAACGAGAATAGAGCTTTGTCTTCGGCTGCGTTAAAACAAATGGCAGTGACTTACAATAAATGCTATAACGTTATAAAGACATTGAATAAGTCCTTTCAAGTTTCGTTGCTTTTGCTCAGCATACAGTGTTTCCACAGCTTAGTGACCTTAGGACATACTGTCTACCACGTTGTTGTGATTACAAAGGAAGCCACTTTTTATCAATTGCTTAACTGCGGTATTTGGATATCGCTATCGTTCCTAAAGTTGTATGTAGTGGCGTACATGGGGGGCTTAATAAAATCGGAGGTTTGTACCACTTTAACACCGCATTGTAATACAATAATTTCTTTAATAATATTGATTTATTTTATTTAAGTAAGGAATCTTTTAGGCGTCACGTCTACAAAGGGATAAAAGCTTGATCACCTATATGTATACTATCTTTTTCTCATTCTTTCATTCTTTTTGCGTGTCAGATTTTTATAAGGTCTTTTAATGTTAACCTATAATTGGGCCTTATATTTAACCTTTATTATGTATTTTTATGTTTTATCGTGTCTGTTGGTTTTCTAATAAATAAATAAATAAATATAGATAAATCCTGTGTGGCGTAGGCTTGCCCAGCACTTATACTATCCTAATACTATCTAAATTAAAAACATGAGATCACTAGGGGAATGTGGTCGAGGGTGGCATAGTTTCAATAATAATTAATCAGCAGAAAGAACTAAAACAACGATCGAAATCAAAGATCGAAACAACGATCGGTTGAAGAACCACTGGATCTAACGTACCGTTGTTAGTGCTAGATATGACTTAATGTCATATGAGCTAACGTATTTAGTTTGTTTCATTTGAAAATCATTTATTCGCGAACATAGGTAACATTTGAGAGTCTGTACCTACAATCATAGTAACATGTCAAGAAATTGCTGGATATGTGATAAAGTAGGTAACGGAGAAAGAAATATAGAATTATTTATTCTTCTTCTAAAAATAAAACGAAAAGATTTATTGGATGCATTTAAGTCCCAGGACTCGCGCACGAAGGGTTCCGAACCATTATCTATACTACAACATTAGACAAAGATCGAATTTGAGAACGGCGCTATACCTATATAGAAACCAACAAGAAGCGTTTTACATTGACATTTAAAGACATGAAGGTTACATAGATGGCTGCTAGATGGCGAGTGCTGTCTTTATTTTTATTTTATTTTTATTATATTTTGCAAAAAGCTCTAAATGAAAAAATTGTTTTGCTACATTTTTTTTAAGATTTTACGCTATCCTTATGTGGGGGTGATTAATATGTTTATCTATGCCAATTTCATCTTTTTATTACTTGTCGTCTCTGTGCTAAGCACAAGACAGACGGACAGGCAGACAGACGGACGGACATGAAGAATCTATAAGTGTTCCTTGTTGGACCAATTATAAGTTAAAAACAGATTTGTGACGTTGATTTTTTTGAAAACAATATTTACCTACTTGCGACTAAAATGTATCCAATAAATCTTTATGTATGCAAAATTTCGTTTTCTTTTTCGAAGAAGAACACATAATTTATTAATTAAGACTAAAAAATTTGTGTATTTTTTACTTATGTGCCATAAACGTATTAACTAATTCATAATTTTGAAACTCATACAACATCGATACTCGAAGGTTGGACATTTTGAGAATTGGACATTTTGCGACTTGGTCGTTATGAGAGTTGGACCATATATGAATTGGACGTTTTGAGTACGTTGGACATTTTACGAATTGGACCTTTTGCGCATGAAGGGGTTTCTCGTCTGTTAACAAACGTTTGAAAAGGGGTTTTTGCCAGCATTTTGGAAATTGATAGCTGTTAATAGTTGATTAAAAGGCTGTCTATAAGCAAGGAGAATTAACTATGAGCCACAGCTAGCACCATCTGGTGATACCAATTCATAATAGCTAATTGGTGGGGCAAATAAGCAGACCTGCGGTTTAGGACGTTTTTTAAAACTTAAAGTTAATTATTCATTGAAATCTCCATTAAAACTTGCAAAGCATTAAGCCCTGACCTCTGGGGCTAATACCTAACTCTTTTTCATAGTTTTTATTTTATTTTACAGCAGAAGCTTTGAGAGTTTTAAGCCGACCAGGCTTGCTAATGTTTTTCATTAACAATTACACAGATCGGTCCGTTTTCCCCTAGCAACAACAGTGTTTTGCGTAAGGAAACTGGAAATGTTTTTTAAACCTATTACCTATTGATTTTTAGCAGGAGGCGCCTTTATAATAACTAACTGAAGAATACCTTTGCTAATTATCGAAGTCGAGTCCAGCCGAGTTGAGTGGATTCGAGTCGAGACAAGAGTAGATGAGTTGTCTAAGGCACCGTGGCAGCTAAAAACAGCAAGCTGAGTTGAAGTACTCAGTTTTATAGTCAACTGAAATTACAGATTTGTAGCTTCCATGCTGCCTTACCTACATCTAGGTCAGCCACTAAGCCAACTAGACTACTTTCTCCTAGATATGTAGCCAAGAAAAGGTCAAGACAACTCTTACACCCGGTCCTAATACTCTTTAGGCACAACAGCTATGCCACAATTCGAAATAAGTAAAATGTTTGAGAAATGTTTTTTTTTGATAAGAGGCGGATTTTTTACATTTTAGTGTAAAAATCAATAAAGCAGCCACATTGCGATGGCCGTGTGGCTCCGGCCTAGAATGGGCCACCCCATTACTTCCCGTGGGTGTCGTAAGAGGGGACTAAAAAGCGGAAACCAGGGAACGGGCAACAGCGTTGACCTGTGATACCAGACCACCAGACACTGCGATCTCCAATCCGCCTGCCAAGCGTGGAGATTACGGCAAAACCTCCCATACAGGGAGAAACCCATGTCCTGCAGTGGACTGCTATCTATGGGTTGATTGATGATTGATTGCGATTAGAGTGAATGAACCAATCATTGTCGCACAACACAATGTGCGACAATTAGTGGTTCATTCTTTTATTTAAAAAAAAAATATATCGAAACAGGGTTATAAAATAACAGTCTCCTTGAGTTGTTTCAGGAATCGCGCTTTTTTTAAGGTAACCCTGTATATACTTATATATTTTTCAGTCTAATCAAATTGGAGTGGCTCTTTATAATATCCCTGTCGATAGAAATGATCTGTATTTGTTTCTCGAGGTAAGTTAAGTCAATTATTCGTAATAGTTTGTTCTTCTTTGGCAGATTAATAAATTGAACGTAAATTTGTTTTTAGATAGAAAATTTTTCTGCACAAATGCGTAATGAAGAAATAGTTCTAACGGTTTACAAGTACTTTTCGCTCGAGCCTGAATTGGTATATAATGTAAGTAACAATGGTGGCTTTCATTCACCACATTAAAATTATATTTGGTCCTCATTGTCAATATCACCTCAAGCCTGAAATGGGACCGTCATATAATTGAAATTACAAAGAAAACTACCTCCATTCTCTACATTCAAGGCATTCTCACACGCATTTCAAAGCATTTTCATACATAAATAAAGAAATTTTCCTGAAACTTTACAAAACCGACGTTCGACCACTATTAGAATATGCATTTCTGACTTGGAACCCCTACTTAAAGAAAGACATTTATTTACTTGAGAGATTACAACGAAGAGCTAAAAAATGAAGAAGAAGAAGAAGAAGAAGAAAGACATTTATTATACCAACAAGATACATCACAGAAACAAAACAAGCACACAAGCATGTAATAAGCATGTAAGCAAGCATTCAAATGGTACCCAGTCTTAAAAACCATCCCTATGAGAGTAGAGAACGAGGTAACCTAATAGAGACTTCTTGAACAACTACTATAATGTACCGGACCTTGCTAAAATGCTATACAAAATGAATACGAACAAATCTCTATGAGGGCATCCACTGAAATTGCCCATGGTTGCTACAACACAAGCCATCCCAGAAAACACTTCTTGCCGAACCGTGTAGTGAATACGTGGAATAAACTACCAGAGACAGCAATTAGTGCTCCTTCTGTGAACTCATTTAAAAATATGCTTGATAAACATTTTACAAGTGCACGAATGTGATATACACGCATCAGCTTAAAGCTGCTTGTGTGTTAATGAATAATAATAACAATAATTGTATTGTCGAGAGCAAAGGTTGAGAGAGTAAAGGTTGACGCTTTACCTCCATGCACTTTTATCAGTTACGTTACGGACGGTTTTGCAACTAAAATGTAAAGGTTAACCTGCTGTCGCCTGTACTGTGACAGCGTGCTGCAGCGGTGCCAGTAGATCAACATTTTAACCTTTTTTTGTTTCCAAGTCGCCCTTTACGTAATTATTAAAGTGCACGTGTTTACACACCTTACGGATTGATGTGCTCTCGACTGCGACTGTACATTCGATGTGCACCGTTATATTCCTTATTACCAGTAGTAGCAAGACGGCATTTTTAACCCTACTATTAGATAGATAGATAGATGAGAAATAAATTCTCTTAATGAGAACTGAATTTGCACGGATATTTACTCGTTTTTTTATTCATTTTACAATAACATTTTCCGACGTTTCGGTACTTTTGCATGTGTCGTGGTCTCGGTAGACTAAGGTGACAGGGCGTCTTTTTGCTGTTAGTTTACTATCCTCGGCAAAAATTATTAAGTTACGTTCCAAAAACATTTTGGCAATTTTGTTAATTTAAATTGGCAAAACAATAATTTTATATAAACTCAAAATTATTTATTATTACTTATTGAATTCCGCATGTATATAAAGGTTGATGAGCTGTCTGTTGTATCTATTACATCTAATTAGCTGCACAGAATGCATATTTTTTCTAACTATATTTTTTTTGCTTCCAGATTGTAGCTGCTGCAATGACTTATTTTATTATTTATGTGCAATTCGATCAATAAATGTTGTGATCCTACAAAACGAAGAATTTTACTACTTATAAAATACCTAAGTACTTTCTTTAAGGCATTCCTTTATATCCCGCTGTATTCCAATATTAAAAAGAAAAATATTGTACATAGTAGGAATAATAAGCACGCGTCTCAAAACATATTTTATTTTTTTGCAAAAGTTTACACAAAATTCACATAGAATGAAATGTGTCAGCAACAGTCAGAGATCGCTATTCTGTAAAAAATACTTTTAAATAAAGTGGTCTCATGATATGGAATAATAATATGTAATACAGAAATACACAATATTATTATTTTGTTGTTTCCAGTTGCAAATTGCAGTAACAACGCACCACCTACAACATACAAACAAGATTTTTCTTAAATAAAAATCGAAAATTTTGTACAATGATTGTGACTGACCGAAGATTTTCGAGGGCGCCGGGGGCTGTTATGTTTCTAGAGCCGTTTGAAACTTTTCCTCATGTATGCGTTTTTTAATTGCTTACCGTTAGCTGTAATGCCTAGGTTTGCTACGGCCTCTCTGGTTTAAATCCATTTGATTCACTTTCGTAATACATCCTGTGTGTCAGGCCAGGACAGCTATGAATTAAATAAGTCCAAGTAATGTAGGTCTCCAAGCATCGTAACCACTTACTTAAAAAACGCCGTCCGGACGCGAAACATGTTTTTTCGTAATAACAGTGTTTTTCCACTCAAAGCAAAAGATGAGATCACTCTATGGGATATCTTTAAGCCGATACAAATCATTAATATTATTTTTGGCCTTTACCCGTACCACATTAAGTTTGATAACACAAAACATATATTCTCTATCCTTCCAAAGTCTTAAATTATTAGTCTAATCATTACATTTGTTCTTAATACTATAATGTTTATTTGCTCCACTTGGATTGTTCGAGTGACGTTAATGTTGAATGAAACTACAACTTTTATTGTAATTAACTTCATGTTTCAGTACTCCACTATGTTTTTTTGTGAGACTGCCTTCATTAGTGTTTACACACAGCGCTATAAATTGGTTTGCATGATGAACCTGATTGCTTCAGCCTGGCAAGGGATGCCTTTCAATCGTAACGGCAAGTTGCTGAAAAATCTTCGAAACCAAAGCAGATTAATAATTGTTGTTCTTATAATGATGCTGGCAATACATTTTATTATGAACTTCTTTAGACCTAAGCCAGACTGGATGATTATAGTGCCAACTGCAACTTTGGTCCAGGCTGGTTTTTACCAATATATAGTAATATCTCATATTTTCTCCGTAATAATGATGATAATAACAACTTTGAGGAATATCACCAAAGAGTTGCTGATGTATACGAAGCCCTCGACAGTAGTTTGACTGTTATCAATGAGAATAGAGCGTTGTCTTTTGCTGCTCTGAAACAGATATCAGTAACCTACACTAAATGTTACGAGGTCAAAAAAATATTGAACAGTACCTTCCAAGTTTCGTTGTTCTTCCTCAGCGTACAATGTGTCCACAGCTTAGCAGCATGTGGGCACTTTGCCTATCACAGTATTGTGGATTTAAAGGACTTCACGGATGAGAACATAGAAATTACGCATCACTTGATTTGGATAGTGATTTCATCATTCCTGAAGCTGTTTGTGTTATCATACATTGGGGGTTTGATGAAATATGAGGTTTGTTTTTCTTTTATACGTTTTCGTTTTTATTACAGGTGGAAATGAAGATTACCACCCGTCGGAAATACCTGGGCACCTCAAAGAAACGTTTCAAGGGGGATATATCGTCTTTCGCCTAGATATATTCGACGGCTTGTAACTGAGAACTTTTTAAGGAATTATATACGTGGTGTTAAATAAGTGACATTCGACCCAAGCCTATGCATTAATTGGTAATGAAGACTTTAAAAAGTTAACGGGCAATGGGCACTTAATTCTCGTATGGGGCATTCAATGTCCCGCCGGATTAAGAATAGCGTCACTCCATTTCCTTCCGTGGATTTCGTAGAAGGCGACTAAGGAAATTAATTACCAGGAGACGGCCAGCAGCGTCTTCCTGAGATACCAACCACATACTGTGATCGCCAACCCGCCTGCCAAGCGTGGCGATTAATGCATTAACAGAATCTAGGCCCAGATCGACAGGCGGCGTTATATCTACAGGGTATCATCATCATCAGCTATTTGACGCCCACTGCAGGACATAAGGCCTCCCTCATGGTTTTTTAACCATGAAGGGTTTTGCCTTATTATTTTATTTTAAAATACTATTATTTTATTCGAAAAGTACAACTTTACAAAGGACAACTTCTGTAGCAATCTCACTGCGGATTTTATAGTACGACAAATGCTGGTAAATTCGGCAGTCATGGAATAACCAGTACATTTTGTAGTCATGGATTGAACTTTAGTATGGAATAATACAGAATGATGGCGTTTACTGCTACATGTATTTTTATACCTAAAATTAGATGCCGTCAATGTCTGTAGTCTAAGATGTAGTGGATAACGAAATGAAGAATTTTGTATAATACCTGATATATTTTTCGGGAATTCGAAGTCCTGCAATAATGTTGTTCATATTGATTGACGGGTGGCAGTGATAGCACTGCGGGTAGGTACTGTAACGATTCCTCTTTATAGTAGCTGGCCGGCATAGGCTTTTAGTCAGATTTTAAATATTTGGAAGGGAATCGTTACGTTTGGTTTTAGGATGTCAGTCGATCCCTAGCTAGGCTAGGCAATCGATGAAAATGAAATTACATAAAGTAATATTTGCCCTAAATCAGGGTTTTAATAAGTCGTTAAATTTGGTGGAGGCGAAAATGTAACGATTCCTCTTTATAGTAGCTGGCCGGCGCAGCCGTCTAGCTAGATTTTGAATTATTTAAAGGGCTAGGCTAGACGAAAAGTTATAAATATAAATGAATTAACATTTACGAATATCTTCCTTTTAATCAATTAAGAGCATTACAGTAGGTACCTATACTATCCTCTTTTCGGGAAGATAACGGAATTTTGATACAATAATGTAATATGGTACCTTTAAGATACCTTTACATGCCACCAGTTTCTCATACCTATACTAACAAACTGCTGACAACTGTTTTTATGATTTCAGATTGTCGCTGCTTCAATGAATTATTTCGTAATTTATGTACAATTCGATGAATAAAGTAATTCGAAGTAGTTTCAAACATATAGTATACCCTTTCTGCGTTTCCTATATGTTGTCTCCACAATTAATTATAATGTAAACGTTTCACAAATAAATTATTAATAAATGGATCTACCCATATCAACACTCGACTTTTTTTTCTACGCCTATTGCCGAAGAAAGGGGCTTGCTTGGAATTGTTAGCTTGGTCAATAGCCGACGGCATGGTACATCAGAATAGAATAATATGGGTAATAAAGATGGCTGTGTTTCTATTTGCTTCATACTCACACACTATTTCCTTCTATATATACCTACTGCTCAAAACAATTAGGAAAATAAGATTTCAAAATAGAATAAAACAAGTTCTTCGTTTTTTAATTATAACTGTCCACTAAACATAAAAGTGACATGATTCATGGAGTAAAAAAACAAAACAAAAGACCATCAGGGTTTTTGTTAGGCTGTTCTTAATATGGTGGCCAAGAGTATGTACACCTAAACATAAAGTGACTGATTGAATTAAGTTCCCTCATTTTATGTGGCCTTTCAAGTCTTCTGAGTGTTGTTATTGATTGACGTGAGTGTTAATTTGGCATGATGCCAGATCTGACTGAAATCCAAGTATTCACAGCTGTCATTCTGCTTCAAGAGGGTCGAACTGTGACATTTATGAAATAGAGATAGTATTTCTACTCAGGACACTGAGGTAGGTATTTTGGACGCGAAAATATGTTTTACCTTCCCGAACGCTGCCTATTCGAGTTGGATTCGACGAGTGACCTCTTTCTCGAAGTTGGACTGACTGTTTGTCCCAGGTATATATAGTGGTCAACAACTTCGAGGTCAGACCCGCCAACGTTGATAGGAGTGGGTGCTACTTGGAAGTTTGACATTATCTTAGTCTTATCAATGTTAATTTTAAGACCCACTCTGTTAGAGAAGCTCTGTTCAGGTCATTGAGCATGGAACTTTAATCTTCCAGGTTGTCAGCTATAGTCACTATGTTATCGGCGAATCGAAGGCGAGTGATGTACTCGCCATTTATGTTGGTGCCAGATCCCTCCCAGTCCAGAAGTTTGAATACGTCTTCAAGTGCAGTTTGTTTGCAAACTTCTGGTTCTGTGGTAGTTTTGCGCTCCACTGTATTCGGTTATATATTTTCACGTTTCCGAAGTGTCAAAATAGAAATAGAAATAGACAGTTCGGAGTAGGTTAAATCTGACGAGACCTTGCAGTGGAGAAGTTACGTAGTAGCGCCCCAGGTGTCCCTCATGCCCACCATGATTTTCTAGTTGATCTACTGACCTCCATGATATCTAATTACCATGTAGGTTAGCTGATTCCAAGATGCGGCGATGTGTCTACCGTGTTTACTTACCGTAGCTGATAAGTTTAGTGTGCTTGTTACAGTATAGTTTCATACAAGCATTCTGGATGGCGAGTTGACGCGGTGGTGATCTGGTGCCTAACTTTATACCTTAAACTTGAATTAAGAAAAAAAAAACAGCCCTGATTTAGGTGTGGGGAAGGTAGCCTTACACTTTACACTTTTTTTTTTAAGTTTTTAATTTACCGATTTGTCGGCGTGATTAACATAGGAAGTATAGACGCCTACAAAACGTTATAGGCATAGGCCAACTTTAAAATGCGTTTTCGCTTGTTCATCCGAGCGTCGAGCGCCCGCTTGTGATCAATACACGTCAATACCCAAAAGGAGATTTTAAAGGAGATCTTATTTCGTGTAAACAAAAAAGAACATTACATTCTATCATGTACACAGATTAAAAAGACAAAATCATTTAGTAAACTTCAAAACTTAATAAACAAATGGAAAATCCCACAAATTAGATTTTTTCAATGAAAAATCCATGAAATCCTGCATAAAAATAAATTCATTAAGTAATATTTTCTAAACGATGTGTGTTTTTTATAACATTAAAAGCATTGTCGTAAAAATTGAATAAAAAATGCAGCACTCCAAGTTGTTAAGAGGAATAATACGCACTCTACATCACGAGGTGGTTGGAACGTGTAAATTAAGCGAAAATGTTAAAAATATGGGATACCCATTCAAAACAACGCTTACACGCAGCTACGCCTCAACTAAAGGGATGAAAGTCACCATTTGTGGATCTGGAGGCCAAACAGGTGCTTTAATAACGTAATATAAGATAAGACATTCGGATTTGTACGCCAGAGAATAATAATTACAAAGATGCTTTCCTAGAAAAAAATAATATTGTTGATACAAACCAGTTTAGTTTTCGGAAAAAATGTTCGACAACAAACAAAATGATATATCTGCGTACAAGAAATAATAAAATACATTAGAAATAAAAATTTAATTACATTAGAAATGGAGGAGGCCTATGTCCAGCAGTGGACTTCTTGTGGCTGAATGATGATGATGATGAAATAAAAATTACGCTGTCGGACTTCTTCTTGACATGACTAAAGCCTATAAAGTGTCACACGAAGTCTTCCTCTGTAAGCTTCATGGATGCATTAGAGGAAATGTACTAGAGTGGCTAAAATCTTACCTTAGATAATCAATCAAATGAATTAAAAAACTATATTTCCCTACTAGAAACAATAAATTGGTGTATACCTCAAGTAGCGTAATAGGGTGTGTTCTCTTTATCATACATATCAACGACTTACCAACTATATGTAACACGTTATCTATCTTATTTGCAGATGATATCTCATTGCTATTTAAATGCCCTAAAAGTTAGCTAGGAAAATTATTAAATAATAATAGAAACTCTTAGTAAAATAAAACTTTGGCTCGCCCAACACAGCCTGGAAATAAACAATAGAAAAACAAAAATATTACACTCCAAACCATACCAAAAACAAGAAATTTACTTAAAATCAATTACGAATTCCCTAAATATTGAAGAAGTAAATGAATTTACTTTGCAGAGATTAGATACTCATTTAAACTGGAAACATATCGAGAAAACTAAATCAAAACTAGCCCAGTTTACATTCGCGCTTAGGGTATTAAAATCTAATACTAAAAAAGAGTGCGCCTTATCTGCATATTATGCCTATGCATATGCTTGGCTGAGGTACACAATAATTTTGTGGGGCCACAGTACCTGCTGATGCTCAGGATTTATTTATAGCACAAAAGAAATGTCTACGCATTATCGTCAACGTAGCACAATGACAGAGCTGTAAACCCCACTTTATGTAAGAAAATATACTTACCTTACCATCAATATTAGAAGCCGCTCTATTTGTACACAAAAATATGATTAACTTCGATCAAAATAAAAATGAACGTCATAAATTGGTTCTTCCCCCACCCAAATTAGATTTTTTTTAAATAGCCCACAATATAGATATGTACGAGTTATTTACAACAAACTACCGGACAATCTTAAAAATAAAAAAAAATACACAAGATTTAACACTCAACTCAAAACTCTATTAATGAAAAAGTGCTGCTACTCCATATATGGGTAATAAAGAATTATAAAAAAACAGCTTAGTCTCTTAGATCTAATTTTTTAAGTTATTTAAGTACATGCATGCTTTACAATTGTATACGCCACACATGTCAATCTGCTATACCCTCAACAGGGTTCATGTTCAATTAGTTAAGTATCATTTTGTGTCTTTTCAAAATTGTTCATGAATGCATTGAATAAATGAAATGAAATGAATAATACTAATGGGTTTAATAATAATAATGGGTTTCTCCCACCACGTGCTGTAACATTAACATTAACATTTTGTGTTTTGTAATAGATACCTCTTTACATAATATGTTAGACCAAGTTCCACATCGTCGCCTCTGCTACAGGGCAACCGCTAGCGTTGCTGCTGAAGCAGTCGCCTCTCATAGACGAACTGGCACTGTACGACATCTGCTCAACGTGTGGCTGCGGCATGGAACTGAGCCACGTGGATACCAAGTGCCGCGTCTGCGCGTACAGCGGCCGCGCCTCGCTGCTCGATGCTCTCCAGGTGAAGTTATGGTCGTAATACACATGCCACTAGGTGGTACGGTACGAGCTAGTAAGCAAGCATGCCAAGTACCTAGTGGTGTCGTAGTGATACACGTGCTGTAGGGGTTTTCTACGGTCATATGTTATACGGTAAGTTGAATGAAAATGCGGAGTATTATTGAGAAAAAACGACCGCTCACATTGAATACGTTTATTTAACTGAATGCAAAGAATAAACAATGCCTACGCTACAGAATTACAAAATTACCTTAGTGCAGTGTTTGACTGCACACATACTGTACCTGGCATGCCAGTTGACGGTCAAAAAATGGATAATGTTTATGAAGACAGTGTTTTAACTTTACTTTTCACGAAGCGTTTAATTTGGAAAAGCATAAGTTTATACCTTTGGTGGAACGTGGTGTCACCCTCGTTACCAAGTTATACCAAACATCTCATGATGGCACTGCAAGGTGCGTATACATGAGATTTCCCCAACTGATAACAGTAGACCGTTCGAGTTTGTGCTTATTTGATTAGTATTAAGAAGATCTTTGGTGAAACTTGGTGAAAAGTGACTGATTTTGGGATCGGATTTCCTCAACGGATGACAATAGCCGGTCGAGTTTTGGCTGGCTTATTTGATTGGTAAGAACAAGATCTTTGATGGCACTTGGTGACCAGGGCCTGACAGTGGAAAGTAAGTACGGGATGTCCACAACATAAACACAACGCAACATAATAATAATAAAATTTGACCACTGGTTAAGGAGTTATGAGGGAATATAAAATCGGACGTACTTACTTATATACATACGATTTAAATAGATTACCATACTTTTGGGCTCCACCGTAGTCGGATAAAAAGATTGAACATCTTATATGAAGGCAGTGACAATGGTAGAGCCGTAGCGCGCGTAAAGCGCAAATTTTATAAATCTCAGCCTCATATTGGTGAGTCCTTTATGAGGAGTTCTTCATCAAGACCTCTGCGCCCCGTTTCATAAATCTACAATCATGGCACAGTACAAATAAAGAATCATTGTATCTTAACTGCGTAGCCGCTCCTACTCCTACAGGCTTGACCTAGCGTGGCGACCATAGTAAACTGTCTGTTGTATGTATATAACCAATTTTAGGGTACCATACCCGAAGGGTGCTAAACGGGACCCTATTACTAAGACTTCACTGTCCGTCTGCCTGTCTGTCTGTCACCAGGCTGTATCTCATAAACCGTGATAGTTAGGCAGTTGAAATTTTCACAGAATATAAGTATATTGCTGTTGCCGCTATAACAACAAATACTAAAAACAGAATAAATAAATATTTAAGGGGGCTCCCATACAAAAAACGTACTTTTTGTTGCTCGATACTAAATTAATAACGGCAACAGGTAGACGCTTGAAATATTCACAGCATATTTAGTTTTATATCTTCAAAAACTAATAATTAAAATAAATAAATATTTAACTTAATTTATACAACAAACGTGATTTTTTCCTGTGTTTTCTCGATCTTTGTATCTATCGTTGTATAGATAATAGTACGCAACCCTTCGTGCGCGAGTCCAACTCGCACTTGGCCGGTTTTTATTAATAAAGAACTTTTTACTTTTACTTGCTTACTTTACTTGTTAACATGTGGCTTAAGCTATGCAATGTATATCAAATAGTCATAGTAAACAGTTAATTGTAGTTCTATAAAACGGGGTCATGGTGTTTGTGTCTCACAGGACGCAAACGTGGTGATCATAGTGGCTCGCAACGTGTGCGACTCGTTCGAGAACAGCGCGCCGGTCGTGTGCGAGCTCGCGCTGCAGCAGTGCAATGTGTGTCCCGATGTGAGTACTCTACTACAGTGTTATTAAATTTTTTGGAAGACGTGACCGCCTTTAGAAATAAAAATTCTAGCGACCCCCAGGCCCTCAAGACCATGTTAAAATTGTCAGTAATTTCAAAAATGATGTAGGTAGTTAAAACCCACAACTAAGTGTTACCATATCCTGTTTACTAATCGCCGTAAAAAATAATTATTCATGGCATTTTGATGTACTCGTAGATCCGTGAAAATTTTTCGAAAATAAAAGATCTGTCTTGAAATTTTAATAAATTGACGGTGGGACGGTGCTGAAAATTTTAGACTGCATCTTGGCATTTGACATTAGATTGACATTTTCACTTCGATATATCAAACTCGGCGCCCTCGAAAATAAAATAATAAAAAATGTATTTTAAAGTCCCTGTTTAGGAATTAAGGGGGTTTATGCTGCTAAAACGTTTAAAGGGGGAACGAATTAAAGGGGGGGATACTGTATACACATATTATACACATGTACATATTACAATAAACTATTAAGTATAACGATTAAACAATCCCTCAAATCCCGACCGTTTCTGACCTTTTGTTTTATTCCACCACCGATCGTTAATTTTGCCACTGGCAACACTAACCACAAATATCTTGAATTTTACTTTTACCTGGATGGCGGCCGTGCCCCCCGAGCAAGTAGTCATGACTTCCCTGGGGGTCGCGACCCACATATGAAAAACACTGATCTACTACAAGGAGTAACAAAGTCCCAATATGTCTGTAAATAGGATACAATTTAAAACGGTAGAGGTTTCAATTTCAGTGGCTTGAAACTTTCAACTTTAAATTGGCATTGAATTTAAATTGAGTGAATATAGTACTTGCCATGAGATAGTACGAGGTGAAAGAAGTTCTCCACGTCTATCCGAAAATGGGGGATTCTACATAGTTTTTTTTATCTTTAATTAATTTAAACATGAAACTTCGAAACAGCGAAACAAATATCCATACATTTTAATTCGATAGGTGGTAAGTAATGTTTTTGAAGTTGTCACCACGAAGTTGTACCAGTGAGATTACATTCCAGGCGTTCACTATCGTGGCGACGGAGCCCGTGGAGAGCATGGTGGCTCTGGCGGCCGAGATCCAGCGCCTGCGCTGCGTTTACAACCCGCGCAAGCTGCTCGGCTGTGTCGAGCTGCACAGCGTGCGGGCTAACACGGTGCGCAATTCTCCCTACGCGACATATAAATTGGACTCTAGAGGGTGTCATTCAATTCCTAAATCTGTCTGATAATGGGGATCCTACTCGTCTATACAAATATGGATCTATAGCCAGGCCCTGCAAGTGTCTAGTGCCCCACGATCCACGGTGCCTCTTTGTTCCTGCCAGATCATCAGCCAATTACTGGTGTGCAATAAAGAGTTTCTATCTACCACCAGATTTTTGTACATATAAATATACTTACTTTCCGAAAATCAAACTAGAATTAGTTAGCTATAGTAAGCAACCTTTCCTTTTGTATGTTATTAATAAAATAGTCATCTCTCATATCGTCGTCCATTCTCCTTAAATGCCCATGGCTCCCCGTACGTTAAAGATAGCTTTGGGCATAGCGAGCCGGCGATCGCATTGTTATCAGGTGCTGGCGGACTTCCTGCGCGTGCAGCCCGAGGGCATCCGCGTGCCGGTGATCGGAGGCGCCACGCCCGAGACCATGGTGCCAGTGCTCTCCTCCGCCGTGCATCCCGGCAACATGACGCAGGAACAGGTAAATCATTCAGTTTTCGTCAGGTGAAAGTAAACAGGTAAATTAGGAGGGAGGGGTAGGCAAAGGCCAGGGTTCCATAACCAATATTAGTTCAGCGCTAGCTTCTGCTGCTACTTACTTAGTTGCTAGATATTATCATAAGAATTTTTGTATGGAATCAGGCGTTACTTTGCGGAAATCCATAATAGCATTAAAATGTGTTTGTGTTCGTTTCTTGCTTCTGCTTGAAAAAGTGGGAGGGAGGGCGGTGCATTAACTAACCACATGGTGCTTGTGGGATCTAACCGTAAAATTCCATGCTAATTGCTATCGCAAAGGTCAGGATTCCGATAGGATTTGGTGCGCATCATCATCATCATCAGCCATTTGACGTCCACTGCAGGATACAGGCCTTCCTCATGGTTTTGTAACCATAAAGGGTTTTGCCATAATCGCCACGCTTGGCAGACGGGTTGGCGATCGCAGTATACGGTTGGAATCCCAGGAAGATGCTGCTGCCCGTCTCCTGGTAATTTATTTCCTTAGTCGCCTTCTACGACATCCACGGAAGGAAATGGAGTGACGCTATTTTTAATCCGGCCCCACACGGTACATTTGGTGCGCATACTAGATCTATATTACTCACCCAAGGCAGTTTGTGTATTTTTAACAGACTTCAAAAATGGAGGAGGTTCTCAATTCATCAGAATATTTTTTTTTACTTTTTACTCTTATTTTTTATGTATGTTCCCCAATTACTCGAAAACGCCTGGACCGATTTGGAAAATTCTTTTTTTTGTTTATAAGGGTAGACTTCACAGGTGGTCCCATGGTCAACAAGTCAGGATCTGATGGTGGGATCCTGGAGAAATCGAGGGAACACTTCAAATTTTAAAGGTGCATTTGAAGCGATTAGTGTTTTATTTACAGTGATTCGTGGATTTGCTGAAACCACAATTTGGTGGAGTCAAATTGATTTTGACAAAACATTCTGAGTTTTTTTTTAATAAAAGTTAAAAACCGACTTCAAAATACTACAGCACTAAAACACAGACATAATTTAAACGAATATGACCCTTAAATTTGATACATGTTATGCTTCTCCAAATTATACTTCTACAAAACCTTCACGTACGTACCGACTTTGAATTTAAAGGTCATATTCGTTTAAATTATTTCTGTGTTTTTAGTGCTGTGCTGTTTTGAAGTCGGTTTTTAATTTATATTAAAAAAAAAAAATTCACAAAGTTTTACACCTTCCAGATCGAGTGCATATGCTCGAGCATAATGGGTGGCAACACGGCGATATGCGCGGCGAAGGGCTGTGCTACGGCCACGCCATGTCTCGCCGGCGCCTATGCCGTCGCAAGGACCACCATCAACGTCATCAAGGGCATCCAGGGAAGGAAGGACGTCGTGCAACTAGCTTACGTTGACAATTTGAGGACCTGCTGCCCCGATTGCCAGTTCTTCACCAGCGAGGTGAGTTGGTTCAGGCCCGATGTACCGTAAACCTTTATTTTAGCAGACAATTTTAGGATCTGCTGCCCCGACTGCCAGTTATTCACCAGCGAGCTTAGTTGGTTCGGGCACGAAGTACCGTAGGCCTTGACAGTTGTAGCTTACGTAGACAAATTGAGGATCTGCTGCCCCGATGGCCAGTTATTCACCAGCGAGGTGAGTTGGTTCAGGCCCGATGTACCGTAAACCTTTATTTTAGCAGACAATTTTAGGATCTGCTGCCCCGACTGCCAGTTATTCACCAGCGAGCTTAGTTGGTTCGGGCACGAAGTACCGTAGGCCTTGACAGTTGTAGCTTACGTAGACAAATTGAGGATCTGCTGCCCCGATGGCCAGTTATTCACCAGCGAGGGAAGTGGGTCCAGGCACCATGTACCGTAGGCCTTGACAGTGGTAGCTTACCTACGTAGACAATTTTGGGACCTGCTGTCCCGATTATCCGCTCCGGCCTCGTGCTCCTACTAAGTAGTCCTACTGATAGGAGCACCAAGACACCTGTGTCCTGATGCTCCTACTACTAAGGAAATCATGGAATTTCCAGTAGGAGCACCGAGACATTACAAACTCTCCGGCCTTGTGCTCCTACTAAGTAGTCCTACTGGTAGGAGCACCAAGATACCTGTGTCCTGATGCTCCTATTGAACGTTAAAACAAAGAGGATTAAAGTAGTTTCAAGATTTAATTCCTTCTGCTCTTATCGCATTACATATGGTACAGTCAGTGACTGAAAAAATACCCCTCCGGCCTCGCCCCTTTAGAAAAAAATATCGAATTCCAGTCAACTAAATTATGTAATTTTCAAATAAAAAAGAAACAGTTTTCAACTAAAACTTAAACTTGTTATTATAATAATTCCCGTCATACAATAAAAAACCAGTTTTCAACTAAAAACTAAACACTATTAGAGGAAATTGTTTATCTATGAATTTCCAAAAAATGACCCACAGTTATGTTGCCATGCAGTAGAGATAACTGAGTTTCACAAATTATATGGTCCTTTTCGGTTTGCTCCTTACGTCGCTTTTTCGGTGTATTGACTCTTTCTTCGGTTGCTTTGGAGAGAAAATTTATCAAGCGTAGAATGTTTACATTTTTACTGAGTGCTTTATTTAACGTTGTATTCCAACTCTCTGCTACATTATTAGTGCGATGCCTCTCTTGATGAATGCACCATTGTTTTCTAAAATCTCCCTTCATCCAAGTTTGACGCACATATTTAAAAAATTTAATGATCTTTGTATTTTCTGGGAATGATTGACTCATAGACACAATATACTCCCAGCCTTCTTGAATTAAAGATTCGGGCACAAGCGCTAGAGCGGAACACAACCCAACGAACCTGCGCTCAACTTAATTACTTATATTTAAACATTTTGCTTTTTTATACAAGGATTTTGTATAATGATAAAAGCAGCCTTTAATATTTGCTTCAGGAAACACTTCTTTTACCGCATTAATTATGGCTTTCTCGTAATCAGTGTGAATTGTTTTTGGCGCCCATGTCCTTATTTGCGATTTAATTATTTCGAAAACAGTTATGTAACTCTCTTGTTTTTTGTTGGGTAATAGTGCAAAAACTAAGGGAACGGTGTTCGTTTCTGCTGTAGTTCCGCCCATATCACCATGAACTATTAATAACTGTCCAAACGGCTTAGGACAACTTTTGAATGTCCCATCAATAAAGTATTCATCGACGGTTAACATAATTTCTTTTGCCTTTTCGGTACAAAAAACAATGATTCGAGAATCTTTGTAAGAATAATCTCCGATACAAAAGTTTTCAAATTTTGAAGGAATTATCACTTCTTTTAACTGTTTACATATTAACTTTTCAATACCTAAGGTATCATATCTGCTTGTATATAGATTTGTTTTAAGACTAGGAAGTGATGGTACCTTTTCCAATAGATGTACACCACGATCGTATAGTGGTCCCAAGTGGTTTTTATAAATTTGTGGTATCGGTAAATCAGATGTCGAGGCTTCTACTTTTGCAGAATTTACACACATGTCGATCTCATTTTTCAAATGATTTTCTTGACAAGTATGATTAACTTCTTTATTCCGAATCTTTAATTCAAGAAGGCTGGGAGTATATTGTGTCTATGAGTCAATCATTCCCAGAAAATACAAAGATCATTAAATTTTTTAAATATGTGCGTCAAACTTGGATGAAGGGAGATTTTAGAAAACAATGGTGCATTCATCAAGAGAGGCATCGCACTAATAATGTAGCAGAGAGTTGGAATACAACGTTAAATAAAGCACTCAGTAAAAATGTAAACATTCTACGCTTGATAAATTTTCTCTCCAAAGCAACCGAAGAAAGAGTCAATACACCGAAAAAGCGACGTAAGGAGCAAACCGAAAAGGACCATATAATTTGTGAAACTCAGTTATCTCTACTGCATGGCAACATAACTGTGGGTCATTTTTTGGAAATTCATAGATAAACAATTTCCTCTAATAGTGTTTAGTTTTTAGTTGAAAACTGGTTTTTTATTGTATGACGGGAATTATTATAATAACAAGTTTAAGTTTTAGTTGAAAACTGTTTCTTTTTTATTTGAAAATTACATAATTTAGTTGACTGGAATTCGATATTTTTTTCTAAAGGGGCGAGGCCGGAGGGGTATTTTTTCAGTCACTGACTGTACCATATGTAATGCGATAGGAGCAGAAGGAATTAAATCTTGAAACTACTTTATTCCTCTTTGTTTTAACGTTCAATAGGAGCATCAGGACACAGGTGTCTTGGTGCTCCTACCAGTAGGACTACTTAGTAGGAGCACGAGGCCGGAGCGCGATTATCAGTTCTTCACCAGCGAGATTAGCTGGTTCGGAACGATGTACCGTACGTTTTATGACGTTAGTTACAGCTTGAAGACGCTTATTTCAAATATTACTTGCATTTCTGGTAATTAACATCTCTCGCTGGTGGAAATTGATAAATGGACCAGTAGATCGAGTAAAATAAAAACAATCAGCCGTTTTACTTGGATTTTTTTCTTCTTTTATTTCGCGCAAAAGTTTTTATCCAAATAGCAGAAATTGAAAACAGAAAATAGAAGAAATTGCCGAGAGAACGGCTTCATAATTAGGTTTGGGCTTTACGCTCGAATTCACGTTAAATACGTTAAAGGGTTTTTTCGGCAACACTGAAATTATTATTGTGTTTAAAGAAGTTAAAAAATATTTTGTATTATACGTTTCCAGGTAGTACTAGGCCCATCGGGAGTGGAGAAGAATCTCGGCATCCCGGAGCTGACCAAGTTCGAGAACTGTCTGCTGTGCCACGTCTTACCATACGTACGGAACGAGCAAGCCCGGGCCTTTTGGCTGGTGAGCCAATCGCACACATTTATCTCAAAGAGGAAAAAATTAATGTACATTTACGTAACGACCACGCCGTCAGGTGTTGTTTGGTCTATTCATTTTGGCATTTTTTTGGCAACACCACTACCTAAACTATAATTTTTAAACTTAAAATCGTGTCAAACGATTTTTGTTAGTGATGTAATTTGGCACATTGTACTATTTCTATGACATTGTATATCAATGTATAATTTTCTGAATTGGTACATTGGTAAAGTCGGTGACAATTTGAAATACTAATGGCCTGTTATAATATGCGGACAATCTATTAATCTACTGTTAACAGCTGTTAGTTGGCAAAGGTACATACAAAAACAAGAACACTGGATTTACAGCCTGTTAGTGTACGAAAAACCGGGGATAAGTACGTCTTTCCTCTAATTCACTTCCGTTTCACACGCACTTGGCCGATTTTACTTTTATAACCGTCACAGCTAGCAAAAAATATTCGCATTCCAGGTGTATTCGATCTGCATGCAGCAGTCGATGAACACATACTGTTCGTGTTCGACGCCACAGAGTTGCTACAAGACTTACCAGCCTCAACCTTGCGGCACTTACGGGCCCTGTGGCGCTTGTGGCCCTTATGGCCCCTGCTGTTGTGATGACTGTACCTGCTATCGGGACCCCTGCGTTGACGAGTACTTGGCATCGGTAAGTCAGTTTATAGTAGTGTCTGACACCGCAAAGTTGCTACAAAGCTTGCCGATGGAATTAGCACGTGTCACCCTTCTGGCCCCTACTGCTCGGTGACTATGCTATCGGGATCTCTGTGTTGTCCAGCAATTGACATGTAAGTCAGCAAATATTATTAGTGCTCGACACCGTAGAGTTGCAACAAAACTTGCTGTTGTAGGTACGTGTGGCCCTTTCAGTACATGATGATATGGTGATACATCTGGTCTGCTATCAGGACACCTATGTTCAGAAGTTTTTGACGTCTGTATGTCAGCTACTATTGTGATGGACGAAGGTAGAAAGCGCATGTGGGCGGGGCGCGCGTGCCACGAACTTGTACAAATGATCATATTTTACAAAAACATACCCAGTCGGCCCCGTAGTCTTACCAAGCATGTTACTGAAGAAAAACTGTTACAAAAAGGGTAAAAATGCCATCGTGCGCAATTATCACCTGCAGAGCTCGAAGCAGAGACGTTAGTCAGACTAATGGAGGAATTTTTTTCATCGGTACGTAAATTAAACCTTTATTTTGAGTGATTTGATCGAAAATATTGAAAAGAGTATGTTTTCCAGCAATAGTGAAAATTATCGCAAGATGAAGTATACATTGCCGGTGTTGTACGTAAATAATTGCTGCGCCAACATCTAATGTACGCAAAGAGCAATGTAAATCATGTGTGTCTGCGTGAACGATTGACTTCACAATATTCCGTGGTACTCCCCAAAAGAGTAGCGAAGGGAATAACTTATCGATAGTGTTGGGTCAGTTTGCCGTGTTGTCGATATTGTTCAACTTTGTTATTTATTCCGTAATAAATATTTCAAAATAAATAAAAAAATAAATATTTACGGAATATTTCATTGCTCTTAGAAACCGGCTAAGTGAATGTAATTTTAAAATTTTCAAAAGTTGCGTTGGTGTGGACTGCATTGGCCAATTGCAACGCTTGCTTTCGCGGCCTTCGACTCACGCCTGCGTGCGTATTGCTTACATTAGTAGTAATAAAGAACGGTGGGGGGTGAAGCGGCGACAGCGGTTCCCGTACAAAATACGCGCTAGGGCAATTCTTAGATGGACGCATCAGAGTTGCTACAAAACTTGTCGGCCCTTCCTTCTCCCTTATGTCACTTATCTGTTTGTTTTTTTTTTTTGTTATAATAAACGCCTTCTTTTTTTTTCTTTCCACTAAAGATATCTGTTTTTCTATATAAACTAGCCTACCCATTTCAGATATGCCGTGACATGACGTGCCGCTGCGGCTCGTCTTGCCTGTGTTGGCGGCCGCGCGAATGCGAGGGCGATCCAGAGCGTGCCGGCAAGGCCAAGCACCAGATGATCCTCAAGTGCGCCGCCTGCGATGACAGGAAGCTGCCCAGGAGCCTGCGGCTGGCCGAGGCCATGAAAGAGCGGGCTTACCAGCCTTGCAGAGGCGCCGGGACGTAGATCACTTGAGAGGTTAATCAATCGTCAGATGTCGGCGAACGCTAATGCCCCTGATCGTATGCTTGGTACCTGTTGAAGCTTATAGGTATGTGTCAAGATGGCAAATGCACAAAAATATAAGATGTCGACGTTATTAACCTTTGCATCAATGTTTAACTCCTGTCCGAGGTACTGAAACGAGTTAAGTACTTACCGAGGAATGAAGCTGCCACGCTCTATGAGGCGAAATTTTACGAGGTTGTTGTACCTACTTAGAAAAATCTTAGAGTACCTACTCTGCATTGAAATAAACGTAACTTGGTAACTAAAATGTTGAGAGTATCATAGTAAAGTTATTGTCATAAAAGTGGCAATTATTATTGTGTTATACCTATCATTAGTCAGTTTAGTTTTACATAAAATTTAAAATTTGTAATGCGTTTCTATATTACAATAAAAATATTTATGTAATAATTACTTAGAAAATTTTATTTGCAACAAAAACAGAAACAACAAAAATAAATTATTAGGTAAAAATAAACAATTATTATATAACATTTTTAAATTCCTCTGACTTCTACCAAACCAAAGTAGTTTTGAATCTGCACCACATACGATCGCACTTGTCTCTGAGCGATCTGAATCCGTTGGAGTTCTCGTTATTCGTAACAGCATCGAGCTGCCAACCAAAGGCGTTCAGCTTTAGGTATACGCGTATGAAGAGAAATACATTACTGTAACTTTTAACGTCTTAATGAAATATCGCTAAACCTGAGAAAATGTACTTCAGTATCGATAATTCAACAACTTACAATAAGGAAACGTTTACTATTCTAAATATTATTTTTTAGTTTTCTTACAACGTCAAAAAAAAGAGAATTTTAGGCTCTTTGGGCACAATATCGAAACTGTGTGTGTTTTGTGTATAAATAAACGGGTTCTATTCTATTCAATGGGGATTTATGGACAAAAAATCCACAAATCTTGACTGGTGGGATTATATCGCCGTGTAAAGAACAAGTACCTATCAAGTAAAATGGATAACCAGCAAAGATGAATTTCACATAATCTTCGTGGCACAAGGTAGTTCGTGGTACATCAATGTTCTACCAACATACCTGGCTGCGATCGCTTATTTCCAAGTTCCATTTACGTGATATTTTTTCGGCTTTCCCTTTGTCTCCCTGGCCTCTCGTCTGCGACTTAGCAGCTAGTTGTTTCTGCAATATGACTTTGTCCGTTTTACGTAATACATGGATATACTTAGCTACCCATGTCATTGAATATAGGGAACGGTGAAACTTTCATGTGTAGTGCGACTTTCTTCAAGAGTTTTTGGGTGAAATATATGACCTCGACAGTGCTGTAGAAGGATGAACAGGTCTCGCTACATACCTACAATAGCCCAAATCTCAGTGCGAAAATCTCAGATCTAATTAATAACTAAAGGTGAACACAATGAGGAAAAGTGCAGGGTGTAACAAAAGTTGTGAGTTGGATACGGCAATAACTTTCGCGATATGTCATTATCGCTGTGTGCCGTAGACCACGATTCATAATATTATTACATCAAGCTCGATACAAGTTCATGTTCATCATCATCATCATCAGCCATTTGACGCCCACTGCAGGACACAGGCCTCCCTCATGGTTTTCATAACCATGAGGGGTTTTGCCATAATCGCCACGCTTGGCAGGCGGGTTGGCGATCGCAGTTTGCGATTGGAATCTCAGGAAGACGCTGCTGCCCGTCTCCTGGTAATTTATTTCCTTAGTCGCCTTCTACGACATCCACGGAAGGAAATTTAGTGACGCTATTCTTAATCCGGTGCCACACGGAACCACAGGTTCATAGTAGGTTATACTGTGTCTACTTTTTCATCTGTATTTGCATTTACTTACTATTAATAAGTTGCAGTTTTTCGTGTAAATATTTTTTTCTGTAGTAAATACAATGTAGTGTGCATATAAAGTCGGTGTACCAGTTATGAAATATTTGTTACGAACGTGGACGAAAGGGATAATGGAGACTACGTCGATACCTTAAGAACACGTTACGGTCAGGTATTAGCAGGTAAGTCCGGAAATATACCTAAGATATATTTATAAGTATGTCACGGTCGTATCAAGTGACAAACCCTAGTCAATACCCATCCACTCTATCAAGGAGTTTGGGTCAGTGACCCAGGGCTATAATTAGTGATACCACCACGGGTAAACCAGTCGTGGTATAGGGTAATATGGGCGTTAGAATACTGGATTTTGTTCGTGTGAATTGAGTAATAGGGAAATAATGCAACCTTTGATACAGTTATACTAATGCCCGAGGTCTGCCAAGAGTCGAAGAGATTTCGCGTGGATTTCTGGAAAAATATAAAAAGAATCTGTAAGTAACTCTTATAGACAAGAAATGCAATTTTCTACTTCTAAAGATCATGAAAATTTTATTTTGTTCAATAAATAAAAAGTTTGTGTAACAAACAAAATTCTTGTTCACAAAAGGTACAAGCAATACTTACTCTAATGCCCATATCCCCGAAGGGGTTGTAGTTAAGTTAATAAAGGCACCTAAGCACTAAATAAGTACTAGTAAGGAAATTATGTGAGCGTTAAAATACCAAATAGTTTGCCCTGTTTGTAATTTCAAAAAGTGACAGACAGAACAATAGTTACCTTAACTGGCAAGCAAATGGTTATGCCTGAAGGTACTTGAATGGGCATACCGGGTTTCGCGTTCATCATCGAAGCTTTAGGCACTAGGATCCACCCCTGGTTTTTAGCCATCAAGTCCTGAAAAAGTAACTCTAAGTATATTATGTACTAAGGTGCTTACTAAATTCACTACCCAATGAGTAATAGGTATTATGTGAGTTTAGTAGTCTTTCAATCAGGTAGAGTCAAGGAAAGTGAAGCCTTGCAGTTACTAACCGGTAAATTTAGTTTGTTTACGTATGCATTACTATCCCCAAGGATCACTTTTTTCTTTTCCGACATGCGCGAGCAACTCTGCAAAATAAGGTTCCTAAGTGAAAAAGTACAACAATTTTTCATCTTGATAGACAATAAATGCCTTGATTGGGCAGTAAAGATTTTGCACTGCATTATAGAGTTAAATTTAGCTATGGAAAGAGTGGAAGTGGGATTGATTTGGTAGATCGAAACGTTCATCCAAACAAGGACTCTCGTGTAGTGATGGGAAAGGGAGAATATTCTCAGAGAATTTTCTTACAGGACGAGAACTTAAAATTTAAAAAAGTGGGAATTTTCTGTATTGAAACATAACTTACAGCAGAATTAGTTTATTTGTGTATAACAGTGAAACTAATCGGAATAAATTGAATGAAGCTATTTTTGATTCAATTTATAAGGTCTGGCCTTGCGAGAATTACGTGGTTGAATAATAGCGGCGCCCTCAGAGTTAGGACCATGAGGTCAATAGGAATGGTTACTCAATGTCAAGGCTCCATGTCCCTCATTAGTTTAATGTTGAGCTCGTTTGTGTACCTCCAGAAAATGGAGAAAATGGAGCTGGCTAAGCATTCCTATTAACCTCGTGGCCCTCACTCTGGGGGTCCCGCTAAGTGGAATCACGTGCAATAACTTTCTCCAAGAACGTTCTCCCCGGCCTCATTTTTACACTCGTGATAACCAACCTCCTCCGTAAAAGATGTTGTCCAAAATCACTTGTCGAGTTTAGTGTCGCTAATGGCGGCAACATTAAGTCTGAAATGAAAACAGCCTCGAAGTCGCCGGTTAAGATTGGAAATGGACATTTTTTTATAAAGGCCCTATGTCCCTGACCACAGTGTCCCTGACTTATACCCATGCTTATAGTAATAAGTGGGCGGCGGTGCAGTAATGACGATGATCTCCCTAACCTCTCGATGAGAGACTATAGGATATGAGTTATTTACTAGTGTTGAAAGAAAGTGTCGAATGCACATACCATTTCCTCATCCCCACTAGACAAATTTTCAATCCTTTGAATTTCCACAGTGTTACTCAGGATGTCTGTGTTAGTATTTTTAGCGCTTAGTCTTATCTCTTCAAAGTTATTTATTCCATTTGGTTCGATCACCTGAAACCTCTAAAAATGTCAGTCTCTACAAAACTACGAGAGTGCAAAAAATCTCACCTGGTTTTAAATTGAATTCACTTTTTATTTTCAATTATCGTAGGTACTTATTTCAGTTACATACATCTGTTTTTGTAATTTGTGTTCAATACCTATCTTTATACATTTTATTAAAGAAAATTCGTCGATGAGTTTCAATCTATTTTGGTTAAATATATAAATAATTAATGAATCTTTGCTATTAAATATCAATACTGTTAACAAATATACTGTCAGTATAGAAAAGGGACTGAATAACTATATAGAGTAACTATTTTGCCTCTCTTACACAGAGTATGGACGGCAGTATTGTAAGACTGAGAAGTAAGTAGTTATCTAGTCCCTTTCTTTAAATAACAGGTGTTATATATCCCTGCTAAAATAACGGCTTTCCGTTCAATATAATACGTTAAATTCTAAGAGCTACTAATTATACATGGTGCTGCATTTTTATAATCAGGATCACTAGATAACCTTTAAATAGATTAATAATATTTTGCAGAGTCATACGGCGTTAGCATACACTCGAATTAAATAAATTTCATTTATAAGGACCCAGCTTATTTGAAGCCAACTTTAACTTCAAAAAATTCAACATTGTGAGCCGAAGCGCAACCTTTTCCCACGGTCGTCACTTCACTTGCACTTTACGCTTTTTACACCTTGCGAATTCTCGACGGTCGTTTGTTCGCGTGCCTTTTTATCTACACGATTGGTACAAGATACGTTTGGTGCGGCTCGGCTAGATGCCAACGTCGTCAGTGCGCGGTGACTCGTCGAGCTCGTGCTTGACCGTACAGGGCTTGGTTTCAAAGTCGTCACTGTCATCGGAGCCGAGGCACAGCAGCTTGCGGAAGGCGCGCGCCATCCGCGAGCCGTGCGCGTCACGCGGCAGCCCGCCGGCCTCCTCGTCGTCCGACTACAACAGGGGGCGAGCCTCGTAAATGCATAGTAGTTCAATAGAGAGATATTAGTACAGTAATGATTGATTAATTGACACTATTGGTAGTCCAACTAATCGTATTCCAACCGTGCAATCCGTGCAACTTAACTTAGCGCCTCGCGCGATCTCCTTCGCGAGAAAAATGTCATGATCTTGCTTAGTAGAATACGAAATAGCGTCAAATAACAGCCGTTGTCAAGCTAATATCACTCTATTCAACAACGATGAGTTTATTCGACTCCAGGCCTAGATAACGCGATGCGTCACAACAGCGCTGCCTCTTACACTGCCGTTGCACTCTTTTTGCAGGCATCATAATGGCGAGAGAAAAATAACCAGCTTTTACTTTGAAAGTTCTGTTACTTTTCAACTCGCACACTTGAGAGCTGAGAAGAGTGTAATACGCGGATTTTCTTTCGTATTCGAGGCAGCTGTGCGACCGGCGGGTGCAGTGACGCACGCTACATTACTGCTCGGTGCAGTCGATGGATTGACAAAGGAGTAGTTTCATAGTTTACTAGTCATAGTTTGCACCAAAATAACAGTTCTGGTTTACAATGATATGAAGTAAAGTGGAAGCTCAGTTGCTAATAGACTAACGGGTCTAATTAAATAAGGACGTTGATTAACTGGAATATTGGATCTCCACCGGTGACCGGTGAATTGTAACGCAGCGTCAAAGTTTCCTCAGTTGCCTTCCCCAATACTGATAACTCTACCGAATCCCGTTGCTGACTATATAATATTATAGTTCCCTTACATATTATTCGCGGTGGAGGGAATCAATAACTGTTGCATCTGTCATATAACTGAAATAATCCCTTCTGTCTGCCTAACAACTTAGAGCGATGCCACACGGACGTTGCGGCCACGTTGCGTCGTCGCAACGCAATGATTTCAATGAGCGTCGACGCTGCGTCAACGCACCTATGTCCGACGTCACAGCGTTGGTGTAGGATGTCTCAGTCTTTGAACGACAATGGAACATGTTCTGTTGCTGAAGAGCAATGAAGAGTTTTTAGAATGACTATAGATACGAGAGTTTGTTAAAATCCCTAGAACCTTATTTCCTCCTCCTCCTCTCCTTGCGCGTTGTGTCGCCGTCCGTCATTTCAACGCATCGTGTGGCATGTCGTTCAGATGTATTTGTAGAACGACGGAGCGTCACTGCTCAGTCGACGTAGCGCTAACGCAACGCACAGACAACGCCCGTGTGGCACGTCTCTAAAGGGCACTATTAAAAAGTACATAAGTGATTATCGTGCCTTACTATGTTTGATGAAGACAAATAAATATTTTAATTTCTCTTTATGACGTCATTTGAAAGAGTTAACAATCATATCAATGCATTCTGAAGTGCAATTTAAAACGTGTTCAAGGTTCGAAAACGACGAGCGAGCGAATGTAGCGTGCGGGCTGCCGCGTCTTTATACTATAGGGGTCAAAATAGTTCCCCATTCAATCCAACTGGATATTGGATTTATCATCTACTCATTATAATTTTATGCTCAAAATAGATATTGTGTAGCATGTTGCTCGTCACAGAATATAATTTTATGACGAGTCTAATGTAAAATACACTATGGCTATATCAAACTCTAGATATCTCGAGTTTGATATAGTTTATATCTTTGATACAGGATTGTACGGAAATTTCTGGATATTTTATGGTCATTTCATTGATAAAGAACCCTACTGACAGAGTTTCTTAGATCTTCCACATAACTTAGGTACCTGAACTACGATTTACTTAGGGCTAGGGCCAACGTAATAAACTTGATACTAAGAATTTCCTGAAAAATCTATCGTGCAAGCTCTACTTATTGTAACCGTATTGTTTCGTGAGGTTATTTCCTTTTTAATTATTTTTACTAGCTGTTGCCCGCGACTTCGTTCGCGTGGTAATTTTGATGTATATTTTTCCGGGATAAAAATAGCCTATGTGCTAATCCAGACTATAATCTATCTCTGTGCAAAATTTCATCCAGATCCGTTCAGCCGTTTTTGCGTGAAAGAGTAACAACCATCCATCCATACATACAATCTTTCGCGTTTATGATATTAGTAAGGATAAGCGGAATTGTCCTGAAAATATTGGAAAATTACTTTGGCTTTTCCTAGATGGACACTTTTTTTCTAAAGAAAACTAAATAAATTTTTTGCAAAACTATCTACTGCATTGGAATTAATAAAGATACTCCAAGTTTTATAGAAATCAGACAGAAATTGCAGTTTTTCTTTTTATTTTAAAACAGATTTAAAACAAAAATATTATTATTAATATTTTCCAATGCTGACTTTTGATGGACTTATATGAAAATTACTTTAAAGAAGAAGATTTTTGAATTTTGAAGATCGGTTAGAAACTCATGGATATCTGGAAATAGGTTGATCGTGGAAAAAAGGTTTATCGTGGAAATAAGTTTGTAGGTATGGCCGAACTCGAGAAATGATTCTATTTATCGGTAGGTTTAAGACGGAGTTTGGCGACATATCAGTCTACAAGATAAGCCTACTGACAGTAGGTAGATTGTTGCTATAAGTTGTATGGAGGACCTGTCAAATTTAACTGTCAGTAGCCATGGATTGTAGGAAACGGACCATCGGAAAGCCACAATAAAAAAAAAAACATTAATAGAACATTAGTGAACAAATATTACGCACCCACACGCCCTGCGTTTCGACGGCGGCCACCTCAGGCTGCTGATCTGGCAGCACGCTGTATGTACTGGTGGACTCCAGCCTGTCCTTGTCAGCGCCCTGCTCTGCCGACGGGGTCGCCTTGGCGTCCGCGACCGTAGGGATCGGTTGCGCCAGTGATACCTGGAATCAAAATGAAAAAGCAACCTTTTTTTTTATAAGCAACCTATATAAGTCCCACAGTAGGGCTCAGGCCTTCTCTCAGAGAGAGAGTATGGGCTTAATCACCACGCGTGCCCACCGCGGATTGGCGATTTCAAGCGCTCAGGCATGTGAATAGCTCAGACACCCAGGTTTCCTCACGATGTTTTCCTTCACCGTTAGCGAGTTCGCTCGCTTATTTTAAAATTTTTGATAATTCTAAAACAATGGGGATAGTTTTGACATATGTTATCTGATGCGTTCGGCACTAGCTGCCATGTATTGCAGGTACCTAGGTAGGCTGCCTGCTTGATAGGCTGATGACATTAAGAAGGCGGCAGGAGGGCAAAGGACGCGATTAGCAAGAGACCGAGGAGGATATCGTGACGGTAAGGAGGCCTATGGCCTACAGTGGGCGTCTTTCATGGGCTGTGTAATTAGGAATATTGGGTATCTTTACCTTGTGCTTTGTAGAGTTGAGAGCTTCCGTAGCGAACTTCTGCGGCGACTGCCCTCGGGGCTTGCTGTGCGAAGCCGCGTCTCGGTGCTTTAATTTGTCTATTTTCACTGAAATAGAAACAGGGTTAGAATGCTACTCACTTTAATTCTATTACATTAACGATTAATTTCCCCTCGATCCTAACGAGACAAACTAGTAATGGTTAAACGAATGACAAAATGTATGAAAAAAAAAACTTTATCCTTTGCATCTCCGTAATGAGATGATTTATACAATGTCCAGCGGCACTCTCACTCAAACTATGATGAGTGAAGGGACCACTCAGACGCTGCAGTACCTGGGACATTTTTTTAGATGGAGTTGGCTTGCCCAGCACTTGGCCTGGCAGCTTAGTCGGCCTATATATAGCCCACAGAAAAGACCAGTCGATCCGTGCGGAGCCCACCAAACCGCGGATTTCCTCACGATGTTTTCTACTACTACTTATAAAATAAACCAAATCATAGGTACATGCCCGCACTGGGAATCGAACCTGGGTATCTCGCTTCCGAGTCCATTGTTCCACCCACTGGGCTACCACCGTACTGCAAATGTATTAAATATGTATTTATAAAACATTTTTTTATGTAGCCTATGTACGTCCCACTGCAGGGCACAGGCTTTTTCTCACAGAGAGTATGGGCTTAACTAACACGCGTGCCCAACACGGATTGGTAATTACAAGCGTTGAGGTATGTGAACACTAAACACCTCAAACACTCAGGTTTCCTCATGATGTTTTCCTTCACGTTAGCAAGTGGTATTTCTACTGTTTATAACGCTATAAATAAATAAACAACTTACCAGTCTTCAAATCTTTTTTCTCGTCATCGTCTAGGACAGCAGCCTCTTCGATATTCTTCAATTCCTCTGCAACCGCTTGATAAAGTCAAAATTGTTACTGTACATTGTGAAAAGGAAGTATAATAGGTATGTTATTTTTGATCTAAAACTTTCGTAAGCTCCGCGGCTGGTGTGCGAGTCCCCCGCAGCAGTTGCCGGCGCCCGCAACACACCTCTGCAGGTGTTAATTTACTAATGCGCTTCCCAAAATCTACTTATTTTCTGCATCATTATAAACATATTTTTCTATGGAACTATGCCTGGGAACTCAATGTATTAGGAGATATTGAGATTCAAGGTAGAATTTTTTTTTGGAGCATATAACATTTCTTTCCAAGGCGCCTTAGGTTTTTTAGAAAACGTACTTGAAATTTCAATGCGCAAACAAGCGTAGCGTTGGTTTACACTTACGCTCTGTCAGCAAAAGAGATTTGCCGGGAGATTTACTTACGTGATTGTGCACGTTTCTTTCGATTGAATATTTAATGGTCAGTCAAAACATACTCATCTTCATCATCAGCCATTTGGCATCCACTGCAGGACTAAGGCCTCTCTCATGGTTTTCCTAACCATGAAGGGTTTTGCCATAATCGCCACGCTTGGCAAGCGGGTGGGCGATCGCAGTATGCGATTGGAATCTCAGGAAGACGCTGCTGCCCGTCTCCTGGTAATGTATTTCCTTAGTCACCTTCTACGACATCCGCGGAAGGCAATGGAGAGACGCTATTCTTAATCCGGCGCCACACGGAAACATACTAATCTCGTCCAATGTTTCCCAGCCGCTTTCATAAAATCGTCGGTCTACCGGGCTGGTGGCCTGCCTACTGACCATCGACCCGTTTTTGGGCACCATTCTGTGGCTGCTGTTTTTCCGCCTAACCAAATGCCCCGCCCATCTCCATTTCATCTGTATGATTCGTGTGCCTACGTCTTCGCCTATAGTTTTTTGCTTGATATCGACGCAAAGCTAAGCAAACGACCGCAAAACGAATGCTAGCCAAGGACGGGATAGGGGGGCGTGAAACAAAAGAGTTGAAAATGGGCTCTGTTTATGGGCTGATTAGATAGAGATAGTGATTATATTCTTTTTTGCACTAATCCGTGCTGAGGGCAATTTTTAAAACCAATTTTTTAGAGATAGTGAGTCAAGCAGGGTGGTGCTGTTTAGCTGGTGCGTGGGATTTGGCACTGCGTAATACTTACGAGGCACTGCAGGAGCTTTAGAGAGCCGCTGGTGTTGTTCAGAATAGGATTCATCCGGCGGGTCCTGTCTGTAGTTCTTGTGTTTGACAGATGATGTCTCCACCACGATGGCGGTAAGCCGGCTAGGCAGACTGAGTTTTTCACTCTCCGACATCCTTACACGCTTGCATCCATACGTACTAATACTAAAGAAACGAGGAGAAAAAGTGTTTTTGTTGAATAATGATAGAAATGTTACGCTTCATAAATTTTGACATGAGCTGGATTGATTTTTCGATTAGTTTTCCATTTTTGAAATGGTTTGTGAGAAGCACAGATTATGGTGAGAAGGAACATGTTTTCTCTCGATTCTGTTGAACTAGTCGGTTGTCCGCGAATTCAATAATTAGGTAATTCTTATTGAATATTACTATTCATTCGTACTAATAATATGAGTAGGTTTCATCAAAATTATTGACAATGGTCTCCACACTGCGAAACACTGTGCGTCTGCTACCTACAGACCTCTATGTTGCTTACTTACCCGTAGCCATTGAGATCAGTGCAACGTGGTGCTACCTTTTGACGTTTAAACAGCTGAACAGATCTTAAAAAATTTGGCAAAAATCGATTGGAAAGAATGATTCCATGTATTATGTCTAGAAGACATAAGGCGCAAACAAAGCCGCGTGAATCAGCTACAATTATTATTTTGCTGAGTAAAATATAAAAAAAAAACTTAAGAAAACATAAACTCGTACGCCTGCAGAGACTGGTCTCTGCTGCCCTGATCCTGGGGTCTGCCACTTGCCACGATCCTGACAGATCTCTTTAGCTTCATCAACATTCATTAGTCGTTGCATGCACGCACACCGATCTCGGGTACTTTTTATCTTGCCCTTTGCTAATACATTCCGCCTGGGACGTCCTTTATCGGCCCGTCCACTCACATTCGCTCGATATATTATATTATTTGACTATAATTGCGACAAAAAATCTCAATAGGGGTTTAATCCATATTCTTCTTGTAATTTTATGCAGGCTTACTTCGAAAAAGCGCAATATTTTTTTTTTTTTAAACAAACATTTTACATATAGGCACATACATTGCTTCTGGCCCCACACTCGGGTACCCTGTGTCGTGGGAACCAGAAACAACGACATCACAAACATGTAAACATCCAAGACCTGGGGTTTTGTTTTTCGTCCCCAGCCGGGATTCGAACCCGGGACCTCTCGCATGGTATGCAGATGCACTACCGCTGCGCCACGAGGTCGTCTAATTACTGGAACACTCAATTTAGAATTTATGTCTTACAGTAACCTAGTCCTAAAACTTCTCGGATATTTTGAAACAGGGATGTTTGATGTTTCCTATATCATTTTATTAAATGCATTCTTTATGCGCTCTAAAATGTTTTAGGAAAATAATGACCATTAAATGTACCACATGATATGCTTTTAAGCATTAACGGTCCAACAACACATTTAAAAAGTAGACGAAACGAGACAACACTTTTTTAAAACCGGAAATTGAACAAGAAATTTTCTAAACAGGTAGAAGGGTATTTCTCCAGAAGAGGCAAAAATGGCTGACTTCGGTGGTCGTTTTTTTTTTTCGTCTTTCGGGAATTTTATCGATTGTTTTGGATAAAGGGCTAAAAACTATAAATCATGATATATTTTGGGTACCCAGATTCTCGGTTATAAAACGAAATATTTAAATCACCGAAATCAGACTACACCGAAATCAGAAAACTATACACCGGAATCAGACTACCAGCACCGAAATCAGAAAAACTAACACCGAAATCTGACTACCTGCACCGATATCAGATTGTAAGCATCGACATCAGGAAATAATTCACTGGAATCAGAAAAAGACCAGAGAATCATTTAACGTGCCAAAGTCACAATTTGATACCAGTAATGTTAGGCATTGTCTAGTAATTAAAAGAGGATATAATAAATAAAAACCGGGCAGATATAATCAATCAACTTGTTTATTGTAATTCTCATACATTATTAAGCTCTAAAGTACCTACTTCTTTTACCTAAAATCACATTTTTTCAGTCAGTTTTGCTCATCTGTCAGTCTGTCAGCTCGTCATGCAAGCGCTAAAAATCTAACACGAATTGCGTGAGTAGGTAACTATTTCTAGCTAACTATTCTAGAACGAAAAATAATAATCCTTCCAAAAAAAAGTGGCAAAATTTTATCAAAACTCGCAATAAAGTCAAACTATACATTTTTGTCTCAGTATAGCCTTGTTTTTATAAAGTGACTACACCAAAAACAAAAAGAAATTCGAGACACCCTTTATTTGGTTTTAACATGGCATAATTAGTTATGAAAGAGATAAATTATTTTAAGAAAATTACACATACTATGCGAATTTTACTTCCGGACTTTATTTTATTCCATTTTAACGTTTTTTTTCATGAAAAGCGAATTTAACATTACTCAACTTTAAATGCCATAAAATGGAATAAAATAATCTACGTAGGTAAAATGTGTTTAATAATAATCAAATAAAAATTCTACAAACAAAACTTTCCTTAAACTTAAATCAGTCTTATGAACATATTTGTTTAACATTGTCGATAACCTTATTATAAAATTTACTTAGCAAAATAGTCTTTTGGACTTATTCAACACAAAATGTTGTGTAAACATTCAAAGATATGTTTTTATTATATTTTTTTATGCTACGGTTTGTACTTGTCAATAATAGTAATTGAGATAATTAAAAAATCGACAAACATAACTTTCCATAAATGTTTTTCAGACTTAAATCAGTCTTCGGAAAATAATAGGGGTTAAAGTATGAAATTGCCGTTTTATTGCAATAGGTTCTTTGAATTGACATAGAATCTTCATGGTTTGAGGTTTTCGAATGAAACTTTTTTCAAATGGTTTCTATGATGTTCTTTTTTTAAAAAATGTGAAACATTTGAATATCGACTTTCAATTGTTTTTTTTATTCAATTTAGACAAGAAAGATGGATACTGCGAAAAATCGAGTGATTTTTGAATACGAGTTCCGACGTGGAACTAACGCGGCAGAAACAGCCCGCAATATCAATGCTGCGTTTGGAGAGTCTACTAATGAACGCACCGTGCGATTTTGGTTTAAACGCTTTCGTGATGGAAATTTCGACTTAAAGAACGAGCCACGAGGAAGACCGCCCACACACGTGAATAACGATGAATTAAGAGAGATAGTGGAAGCCGACCCTAGTCAAACTACCCAGGAATTAGCGGCATGGTTTAACGTTACCTTACCCACAATATTGAATCACTTGCGTCAAATCAATAAAATAAAAAAATACGAAAACGATCTTCACCATTATTGCTCCACGACAACGCGAGACCTCACACAGCACGAGAAACCATTTTGACCCTTCAGGAGCTGCAGTTAGAAACCATTCGTCATCCTCCGTATTCACCAGACCTTGCTCCAACGGACTACCATTTTTTTCGTGATTTGGACAATTATCTACGTGACAAGAAGTTTTCTTCCCAGGAGGCAGTACAAAATGCTTTCACACAGTTTGTGCAGGCTAGATCGTCGGAGTTCTATCGCAAAGGCATTAATGACCTTCCCATTAGATGGCAGCAATGTATAGATAATAATGGCAACTATTTTGATTAAATAAATTTGTTAAAAATTTAAAAAATAAACAATTTAGATTTTTAGTACAAATCGGCAATTTCATACTTTCATAAAGATAAAACTTACTAAGAAAAATATATCTTTCTTAAAAATATTGTCTTTTATACTTAATTTATGAGGTAATACAAAGTACAGGTAAAGATAGCTTAACAATCTTCCCTTCCATCTTCCTTTTTAAGTAAAGCTGTCTGTCTTTTTCCTTAAGTCGTTCATAAAGGATTCACTCTTGATTTTTACTTTCCTAGCACGCTCCTTCAAACTCTTTCTTTCTTTATGTTCCTGTTTTTTTTTTGCAGCTTGTTTTTGCTTTATTTGCTCCATGGTCAGCTGAAATAGAATAGAGTGGTAGGTAGAGTAGGTTGATGTAGAGCCTACTGTACATACCTACATAAACTTACACACCGACTGACCACAAACTATAAGAAAACTATGTTTAAGAAATGTACACCCACTTTCTTTCTTGTGGGTACTTTAAACTTGCCATTGTTGACACAATAAATACAGACATAATAAGCACACACATACACATGGAAAAATGTACACACGAATAGGTACACATGTTTCACATTTTCAAGTTAACTAACAATCTAACTGAAATCAATTATGACAGAAACAACATATGTATTTTTGTCGTTATTATTAACAGTAAAGAAAATATCTACACGTGTAAAACTATTCATAGGTTTCCACACGATGTTTTCTTTCACAGTTAGCGATTAGTTAAAAAAAAAAAACAAATGCGCATATCCTACTTGAAACTTACATGTAAGGAATCTGACCTCGGTTCTCTAAAGTCGAACGAAATACACTGAAATCAGGCAAATTTGACTTCGGTGGAAGTTTTTCTGACTTCGGTGCTCAAAAAGCCACCGAAATCAGGCACACCGTAATCAGAAAAGATATGTTTTTTCAAGTTCACTCTTAAACAACAACACGTATCAACCCCAGCTCAAGGCACTAGAAATTAGTCACTGAGATAAATTGTACAGTAAGCACTAGATTTTACAGTCAACAAGTATTCTTTCCAATAACACCTCCACCGAAGTCGAAGTGTGCCCTGGACCAAATCTCAAGAATCAATTACTTACCCTGATATTTCCCAAGACTTTCATTCAATCACGCGTCCGTTGACCTCGGGCGCTACGGCGTAACTGACAAAATGGCTCATCCACACCGCGAATTCCTAGAGTAATCTACGACCGAAGAAACGCTTGGTTCATAAGTGCCACCGGATTCAGGCAGAAGCAAGGGACACTCAAACATCTTGCTATTGTAGGCGAGCTATTGTTTAGATTCTTATGGTATTTAAATGAGAGGTACTTTAACTATCTGAGAATATGTGAACATAAATACATTCCCCGAAAACAGTCTGAGTTTTACAAAAATAATTATAAATTGTCAAGTTTTGGGTTGGGGACAAGCCACCGAAGGTCATTTTCAGCCATTTCAGATTTTTTTTCTGTGAGTTGCAAACGGTTTTCAGCAAAGTTTGCATGTTCTCCAGATAGACGAGGACCTAGAGGATACTGTAGTATTTTTTGCAGGGGTATATTTTGATAATCTGGACATGTTATGCGCCGGGCCGTCAAGTTCGGACCCCGTGGAGAAATGCCCAGAAGTAGTCATTGCAAATGACAGACTCAAACTGATATGTTTCAGGAATAGGCATTGCCCCAAATATTGACAATAAGATTGTATAAAAAATAAACACGGTACATTTTTGTCAAAACCAAGATTTTTCCGCTATTGGTTACTAGTTTGGAAAAAAATGTCCCTTACTGTGTTTATTTTTAGGACAGCCGAATAGTTATTATTCTACTTCATTTTAAAGGTACGTAATGCTGCAATTATAAATTAATAATATTCACTGATGTCTTGCATTTTTGTGAATAAGCGCGTGACTAATTGGACCTTCTAAAACGTTCGTTTCCCATGTGAATGAAAGTACCTTTAATATTTTTGAATGAAAAACGCCAAGATATTGATTTTGACGAAGGAGGCCTGTATCCTGCAGTGCGCGTCAAATGGCTCTTGATGATGATGATGATTGACATCTCGGTATTCCGTAAAAAAACAAATATAATATATCTTTTACGTTTGCACTAATTAGGAGTCTTTTTGGTTTTGTTTATCTAATAATTCTTGTATCGAGCCTTAGTATCTGTTAGAAAGAGGTTTGCAATGGTTCCACTTCAGACTGGCTGGTATGACAGGATGAAGAATGTTTGAATAGAGTAAAAGGTACTTTTTTATTTGACTGATGTCATCGTGTTTTTCTTTGCCACTTGCTTACAAAATTTTCACGAATAAAGTCACAATTTAAATAAAACAACTTTTATTTAAAAGCGCACCCGTAAAAGGTTATGGGCCCAGGAACGTGAAAAAAAAAAAAATGGAGAGTCGTGATCACGGTGATGGAGTTGTTCATCAGAGCATGCCGAGCATATCAAGCTCGACAATAGAAAAGCTGGATGGAACCGCGAACTACAATACTTGGAAATTCGTGATGGAGCTATGTCTCATCCATGAAGATTTGTGGCAGTACACGAGCTCTACCCCAGATCCTTCAAACATAGCTGGACTCAAGCGAGATCAAAAGGCGCGAGCAAGGATATGTCTAGCTGTAATGCCGCATTGTCTGGTACACGTAAGGAAGTCGAAAACTGCCAAAGAAGCGTGGGATGCCCTCAAAGCCGCTTTTGAAGATAAAGGTTTAAACAATCGTTGCAGACTGTTGTCTTCGCTTGTGAGTTTGAAACTTGAGCAGTTTTCTTCGGTCAGAGAATACGTAACGACGGTAATGTCGACGTCACAGCAACTACTAGACTTAGGCAAAGAAGTTGACGATGAATTGCTTGCAGCGTTACTTCTGCAGGGATTAACGCCGGAATTTCAACCAATGCGACTGGCTATCGAGAATTGTAACATAGAATTAACAACAGACTATGTAAAGAACAAACTTTTTCAAATGGAGGAAATTTTTTCTGGAAAGCCCACTACTACATCAGCACTACTTACAAATAAAAACAAGACTAATAAACCTAAGAGGAAGAACAAAGAGATACGATGTTTTATTTGTGAAGGACCACATAAAGCACAGGCGTGTCCTCAAAATCCAAATAACAAGAAGAAGACGTTCAATAACCTTGCTATGGCTACAGTTGGAAACACCACAGAAGAAGAATGGGTCATCGACTCTGGTGCCTCCGCACACATGACCAATAGAAAGGACTGGTTTGAAGACTTCAAGGATTTTAGTGTGAACGATCGAGTACTTGTGACGTGTGCAGATGGAAATAAGGTGTATGGTGAGGGAAAAGGTAAGGTTGAATGTAAGTCGCTGGGGTTGACCGTGAGTAATGTGATGTATGTTCCAGAGTTGCATACAAACTTGATGAGTGTAAGTGCTATAGCGGATAGAGGTTTCGTTACAGTATTTACTGATAAAGGATGTGAGGTTTATAAAAAAAAAGAATGTGAGGTGAGAGGAAAGGCAGCAGTGAAAGGTGTAAAAGAGAAAGGCGTATATAAACTTAAACAATGTTTACAGAATACGGCACTCAGCACTACTGTCAGTCAAGAAGCGATACTGTGGCATCAACGGATGGGACATCTTGGTATGCGCAACCTCCTCCTCCTTAGAGATAAACTCGCAACTGGGGTAAGTTTTCCTAGCTCTAGCAATAAACTCGATTGCGTAGCTTGTGTGATGGGAAAGCAAACCAAGCAACCTTTTCCAAAGAAAGGTGGCACAAGAGCCAAAGAGCCATTAGAATTGGTGCATTCTGATGTTTGCGGACCAATGGATAATGAGTCTTTTAGAGGCTGCAAATATTTTTTGACTTTCATTGATGATTATACGCGGAAAACTTTCGTTTATTTTCTGAAACAAAAAGGAGAAGTTTTCGGAAAATTCAAAGAGTTTAAGGCGTTAGCAGAGAATCAAACGGGCAAGATCGTGAAGACGATTAGGACCGACAATGGAAAAGAATTTGTCAATAAACAGATGGATGAATATCTACGCCAGAACGGAATCCAACACCAACTTTCGGTGGAGTACACTCCAGAGCAAAACGGAGTAGCAGAGCGTGCTAATCGTACTATATGTGAAAAAGGCCGATGCATACTTCAAGACGCAGGACTTGAGAAGAAGTTCTGGGCCGAAGCTGTTCACCATGCAGTCTTCTTGAAGAACCGATCGCCAACGATAGCTGTCAAAAACAAGACACCGGAAGAGGCTTGGACTGGAAGAAAGTGTGATCTGAGCATGATCAAAACTTTCGGATGCAAGGCGTTCATGCATATTCCGGATCAAAAGAGAAAGAAATGGGATGCAAAAAGCAGAGAACTTGTGCACACAGGATACTGCGATAATTCGAAGGCTTATCGACTGGTAGATCCCAAAACTGGACAATACTATAAAGCGAGAGACGTCGTATTTTTCGAGAATCAAAAATTTTACGACAGCAAAGGAGATTTGAGGGAAATTAAAGAACCACGTTTAGGACCAACGGAGGTTATTGCTCCTTTAGAAGTTCACAATTACCCAAATTATGAAGAAACAAATCAAGATGTTTCAGCAAACGAAGGAACACAGCATCGTAGAGTCGATACTGAGCAAGATAACATTCCTTTACAAGAAGAGAATCAGCAGCCATTGACCAGAGATGAAGTGAATGAAAATGAGAGTTTGGGTATATCAGCAGACAGTGACGATAACGACGATGAGGTTGAAGATTATTTATCTGCAGAAGAAGATGAACAAGATAGTGGTCGGCGATATCCGTTACGCAACCGTAAACCAAAAGATTTTCAGGACTTCATTCTTTACCAGGCAACGGAGTCAGGAGATGATCCGATTACTGTTGAAGAAGCTTTGTCTAGGAATGATAGCGAAAAATGGAAAAATGCAATTCAGGAGGAGCTGGATTCATTAAAGAAAAATAAAACCTGGATATTGGTAAAGCCGCCAACTAAATGCAATGTTGTTGATTGTAAATGGATATTTAAAATCAAAGAAGAGCCGGGAAATAGAACTCGATATAAGGCAAGATTAGTTGCGCGTGGCTTCAGCCAAAGGTGGAAGGTAGACTATGACGAAACATTTGCACCGGTCGTACGTCATAGTTCATTACGTGTTTTGATAGCGTTAGCCGCTAGAACTGGTCTTAACATTGATCAAATGGATGTGAAAACAGCTTTTCTGAACGGGGATATCTCGGAGACTGTTTATATGAAGCAGCCAAAAGGATTTGAAGAGAAAGGGAAAGAAGACTACGTCTGTCGACTTAACAGATCCCTTTATGGATTAAAACAAGCTGCTCGAGCTTGGAATCATAAGTTTGACCAAGTTTTGAAACAATTAGATTTCAGACAATCAGATTATGAGCCATGCGTCTATACGAGAGCCAAGAACGGAAAGAAAATTATCTTAGCCATCTATGTGGACGACATGTTGATTTTCTGGGATGATGCAAGAGAATTGCAAAAGGTAAAAAGTGAACTTACTTCAAAATTTGAGATGAAAGATCTGGGCAAGGCAGAGCTCATTTTGGGGATGAGACTCAACCAAGAGAATGGTTACATTACGGTTGATCAGGAGAAGTATGTAGAAAAACTAATTCACAAATTTAGAATGACCGACTGTAAGATAGTTTCAACTCCTGGTACACCTGGTCAGCATTTCCGGAAACCAGAGATCTCAAATTCGAAACCAGATGAGGGGATACCATATAGAGAACTCATAGGCTCACTGATGTATCTCGCAGTCTGTACCAGACCAGATATAGCGCACGCAGTGAACTACATGAGTCAGTTCTGTACCAACTACGAAGAAAGTCATTGGACCGCTGCTAAAAGAATATTGAGGTATCTGAAGGGTACAAAAAGGATGGGACTGAAGTACTCTAAGGATGCGGATGGATCAATTCAAGGTTTTGCAGATGCAGACCATGCAAGTGACCTGGTAGACAGAAGGTCTTACTCAGGCTACATTTTCAAGATGGCTAAAGGGGCTATCTCATGGCAAAGCACAAAACAACGGAGCGTTGCCATATCTACAGCAGAAGCTGAATATGTCAGCTTATCGGAAGCTGCAAAGGAAGCAGTTTTCTTAAAACGATTTCTTAGAGAAATTACGGGTAAGGAGGAGTCCATACTGATTCACACTGATAGTCAATCAGCAATGGCAATAGCACAGAACCCAGTGCATCATCAACGAACAAAACATGTTGATGTAAGATACCATTTTGTCAGAGACGTGTTGGAAGATGGTATCATTACATTAAAATACTTAGAGACAAAGTATATGGTTGCTGATGTCTTGACCAAGGCTGTTCCCAAAGGGAAGCACGAGTTCTGTCGAAGAGAGATGGGCGTGTGTCATTGCGTGTGAGTGATTGTGAGGTTGTGAGAAGAGGGATTGTAAAGGGCATGGATTAGAGAGGAAGTCTGATGGAAACGATTGAGGAGGAGTGTTAGAAAGAGGTTTGCAATGGTTCCACTTCAGACTGGCTGGTATGACAGGATGAAGAATGTTTGAATAGAGTAAAAGGTACTTTTTTATTTGACTGATGTCATCGTGTTTTTCTTTGCCACTTGCTTACAAAATTTTCACGAATAAAGTCACAATTTAAATAAAACAACTTTTATTTAAAAGCGCACCCGTAAAAGTATCACTAGAAACTGACAGCTCATATGATCTCAGTTGATGACGTACTTCCAGTTTCATAGACTCTTGATTCTTTGTTTTTCGCTTTAAAAATTAATTAAAGCAGCCCAAATCTAAATATTCAGCCCAGGCTCGCAAAATTACCTATTTTATCGAAAAAAATATAAAAACAGAACATAATTTTTGGGCCAATGCCCATTGCACATTTTCGAAATAACCTTGAATACACTCTGAGGACACAGAAACCTCACGTATTTAATCTTTAAAACTTTTTTCGTTAACCTGAGTATTTCATCCTTCTGAAGTTTTTGACAACTTCTCTGTCACAATGATAGCAGAAGAAATCCAAAAAAAAGAAGAAACCTCCTGCCCTCGAACATCTGTCAAGAAACATGTAATTTTACTCCTGAATACGGTCTTTATCGATCTAAATTTTCGTTCCAGACTTTCACATTCGTTAACTCGGTGATTAACTTCATAACTATGCCGGGAAGGAAGAAAATAAAATGTGATGGAAGATAAAAAGTCTTTCTGCAAAAAGACTTTGATGTCCATCGAAGAAGGCAAACTGCCCCGTCAGGCTACGTGTGATTTTCGCGTGGGCGATACCCCACGTCTCACGCGAAAGGCCCTGCAGTTAGGTGAATCCTAGAAACATCAACTAAGCCGTACTCTCACAAATAGCATCCCAGAATAATTGCATTTCTATCCAGATCTCGAAATACACCGACAAAACCTAAGTCATCGCAGTGAATCGAAGAAAGTTTCAGTTTTTATTAAACCACGTCGGTGTCCGTCGATCCATACTATATTTGTGGCTACCAGAAACTGTTTAAATAGAAAGGTAACATTTTCTTACACATAGGTATTGAATTATATAGGTATAACATAAAAATCTCGCGTCACAGTATTTGTTATCGAACTCTTTCGATACGGCTTCACCGATTTTTATGATTTTTTTTTTGTTATTTGCAAGGTCTGAGAATAGGTCGTAGGCTAAATTAATATGGTAAGATATCGTTTGCCGGGTCAGCTAGTTTAGGTATAACATTATTCAGAAGTGACTGATTGGGATTGCCCTGATTGATTTCAGGACTACCAGAAAGTCTGTTCCCAAGAAGCTTTTGGCGAACACATTTCTATTAAAACTTGTGAGTTTTCTGACATCAAAATTCCTATTTTTGTTAATAATTTTAATATAATCTACTAATGCAGGTTTTCAGGTTACAGTGTTGATGACTCCATTGTTGTACGTTCCTCAAGATTACCAGATCAGTGTAAGATAGAAACATCAAAGTGCCCAAAAAATAAATGTGAGGCTGCACTCTCGCCGAATTTGAAATGGATTAAGAATACAGACCTGGAAAATTCAAATAATGATATTAAAAAACATAACAAAAAAATCAATTTGGATGCAACATCAAAGATAAATAAAGATCTGCCTAAGTTTTATTCAAAAGCTGAGAAACGTATAGTACCTAAACTAATCATTAAAACAGCGTTAGAGCGTTCTCAAGGCCTAAAAACAGCAGCATTGCCAAAACCAGACTTCTCGATCAATCATCTACGAAAAAGATTAGGTAACTTTTCGGGGAAGAAAATACTAAAAGAGATGGTTTTCCGTTCTTTGGATGGAAACGGGTCGGCGACGTCATCAGATGAAGAAACTAACGAAAGACCATCGAAGAGCGCACTGAACGAGCGTGCGGGATGCAGCTACATCGAGCAGTACAGCCACGTACCCGAGACCTCAGCCTTCCAGCGCCAAGCACTGCCACTACCACCGTTGTCACCACCACGTGGCGTCGCCATCGAAAAGGAGCATAACTCGGAGCAGTACGGCCGCGATTTCACCACCTACGATGGCATAACAGCGCGCAGCCGTCGCCAGTCCGCCTCCGTACCTTGTAAGCGCGACGATACGTCCAAACAGGCTGCGGAGCGCGTGCACAAGATTCGGCACAAGCTTAACCCTGTACGCGACTACCGTCTCATGGACACCGTGCACTACCTAGCACAAGGTGAATTCGCACCCCGTGATGACGGGATCAAGCTGACACCGTCGAGGGAAGCCGTGCTTAGCGACATCATCTGGGAAGACGTGTGCAGGACACACTGGCCAAACGCGCGGCTGAACAGACGCATCGCCGCACATCCGGAGCGGAGCTGCAGTAGTAGACGCGGCAGCAGCGAGCTACAAAGACTCATAGACAACTTACTACGTGAGCGCGTCGCTCACGTGGAGCGCAGGCGGCGACGGCACTACCGCATCGTCAAGCTAAACAACCGTCACGAGAATGGTAAGCCTGTTGGCAAAACCGGTGACATCATTGTGGCGAGCCACAAGAAAAAGGACCGCGACTTGGCATCCAGTGACCATCGTGCCACCTCTGTGATATCAGAGAGACACTGGGCAGAGCGTAGGCCGATGAGGCGCAGCCACAAGAGCCACGACCGACTTGTGAGCGATCGGCAGCGGCGCACGATCCAGTCGGAAGAATGTGCCCCAGGACCGAGTTACGCAGTGAACAGAGTCACGGAGACCCGAGAGGTGAGACCTGGCTACAGCACGTGTAAAGCCAAGCGATCAGGCAACGTCGCCCACCAACCTTTCAAAGTCGTATGTTGCTCGAGCGCACGCGAAGCCACAAGCAGTAGCGCCTCCAACTCTTCTAATAAGCACTCCAAATCCGCGCGTCTCGTGGTAAGGAAGGATGTTGCTCGACGAAAACACCAGCGGGAAGAGCCTAACCTTGAGCACTATATCTTGCTGCCGACACTAGTAGTGCGCACGCCGTCAAATATGCGACGGCAAAAGAAATTCAACGAATTGTATCATCGCATACTCCACGTGCATTATCAGAATAGGTGTGATGGTGAGTTTGTCAAAACTTTATCTTAATCTAAAATTTGTTACTTAGCTAGTTCTTATAAAAAAAAAAAAATTTTCAGGTGAAGCGTGTGCGCTAGGTAGGGAAGCCGCCATGCGTAATCAAGTACAAAATCATGAAAAAAAGGACGTTGGTTTCAATATTAACATCACCCTAAGTGACAGCGAAGAACATTTAAAAAAATCTTGAGACTATGTAAACATTCCGATCAATTATTATCATTCAGTTCTATTACGAGTTAATTAATGCTTTTTAATTTAATTTCGGTGCATGTTATTAGCACGAATGTGGAGAAAATTAGCAATCCACAAATGGTTTAATTAATACAAAGAACTTCAATGAAACTCTGTTGTTTACTTTCGTAAAGAGTATGCTTATTGTCGGTGCTTTATTTGTGGCAAGGTGAAGCTTGGGAATGAGTTCGAGTGATCCAGCTGCGGCCTACCAAGTCTTGTGTTGCGACGTTGATTGTCCTAGCCGGCAATGGTATTTACTATTAATAATTGATTTTATTCAATATTACACTCAAGAAGCGATATTAAATGACAATGTTAATAATTGTTATTTAATATCGCTTCCTAAGTGTATATTAAAGCAATTCTAGGTGGATTCTACAATCTCTATAGGTTTCTGTAGGTTTATAAAAATGAGTTTGCTTTCATTCAGTTCACCAATTTTTACTGTTGACCGATTTTTATTATAACCATGTTGTTATACAATTTTATTAGGTACTGCACTATAATTTTAGTACTCAAAGTGTGACACTTGTATGTAGGTATTACCATTTTTACCCCAGAGAAAAAACGTACAAAGTTGGGTTTCTGATCCATACCCAGAGGGTAAGGGACCCTATTACTAAGATTCCTCTGTACGTCCGTCCGTCTATCACTAGTCACTAGGCTGTATGTATCTCATGAATCGTGATAGTTAGATAGTTGACATTTTCGCAGATGAGGTGTTTTTGTTGCCGCTATAACAACAAATACAAAAAACAGAATAAAATTAATATTTAAGGGGGCTCCCATACAACAAACGTGATATTTTTGCTCGGTATTAATAACGGCAACCGGTAGACGCTTGAAATATTGAAATATTTGTATAGATAATGGTACGGAAACCTTCGTACGTCAGTCCGACTCGCAATTGGCCGTGTTTTTTTTGTTATTTCTTTCTGCCATAACACTTTCTGTGAAATATTTTACTGGTTCGGTTAACAACTTTTCGGTTTCAAAAATTTATTTCTTTATAAGTCAGACAAATAGATAGACATATGTCGTAGGTATATTAAGGATAGGTAGGTAGGTAATTAATAAGACAGGTGCTTAAGTTAAGTACATTAAGTTACTGAAATTCTCAATTCAGAAACCTGCGGTTGTCTTGTTGAACTATTCCAAGATAGCCACTTGCTGCAACTAGGTAGGAACTTGACTTTGAGATAATTTTGGACTTGATTTCTTCCACATTTACGAGGTCAAACGTTTTAGCTAATTGTGACCCAAAAAGAATCGAATCTGCGGCCAAGCTTGGAAAAAGGAGCAAACAACAAAGGAACATCGCGAATGATCATTAATTCGCTGTCCATAGAACCTTTATGTCGATACAGGCATCTGTTTTTCAAATTGTTGCTGAATCAGTTGTACACTTCAGACCAAAGTTACAAACTTATAAAAATACACGGCACTCAGAAAAACATCTCAATTTCAACCTAAGTGATTCCATAAATATTTTTTCAAATTATTTTTCATAAATATTTGAGTTATTTATGAAAGAGTATACACGAAACAAGTAACCTGTAGGTATTTACCTACGTATTTGCAAAGGAAATATTGATCGATTTACGTTTTGAACATTGAAAATGGATACGCCAACGACCCTAAAGAGGTCAACAGCCTCTTGATAAGTAGGAAGCTAGTGAATGCAGGCCGACAGGAAGTTTTGGTCGCGATTGTACCATTGTCGCACTATCTACCTTTGCTAGAAAGACGCCATGCCGCCTTGTGAACAGCAGGTGGCCTCAGTCGAAGACATCCTGCTTGTCTGTGAAGTCAAGTGTTTACTGATAAATACTTAGCTGTAGGTAAAAACAGGCTACCTGTCTGATCACAGTGAAAGTGCTTACGTGTCTAACTAGTTCGGTTGAAGTTCTGTAGTTTCCACAGTGCCTCCCTGAGTTTCATGATCGTTGTACTAAGCTTTTATTTAATATTACACTTAAGGGGATGCAGTGGGCTAACTAGCGCCACCAATGAAAAAAAAATCATATTGTCTTTTACAGATCGTATTTGCAAAGTGTCTGTATAATCTCTCAATCACGTTAACATTATTTTTTAGGACCCACGACCAAGAACCTAGAATCACGAACCTGGGACTAGATAGCAATTCTGCCAAAAACGGCCGTTTTTGGCGTTAACGCTATCTAGTCTTAGGTTTTTTCACGTCCTGCTTTCCTTGCCAGTGAGACCCGAAATACGTCCTTGCGCAGTCAAAGGTCTCTCAAGTCAAGTCACTTGGTCAAGTTATTTGTCAGGGATTATTTATAACTCTCTATTACAATACTAATTACTAATTCGTAGAGTAAGTACGCACAAGTATCATCTAATTGGGCGTACTTACTCTGGTGTTCCAATCGATGGATCACGGTAAAGTCTCTAGAATGTAGGTTGGGTTAGCTGTTAGAAGCGACCCTGGACAGTAGCTTACATTAATATTTGATTACCTACAATTTGGAACGAACCCAATCGATATTATATCGATACTCCGTCCACAACTCCAATGTGGTTTAGATCTTTTATGTAAAATGCATTTTGGTACAAGCGTTTATACATACATTGCAATATTTTAGCAAGATACTATACAAAGCCTTTAAAAGAGTCACGAAAGATTATTACGATTATTTTCGTACCCTATATACTTTTTCTACAACTTCTTTTAGCACACTTAATTAAAGAAAGGGACTGAATAACTATTTTCCTTTTTTTCTCTTTCATTAGACGGCAAAATAGTATCAGCGGGAGGCAAATAGTTGTCCAGTCCCTTTCTTTAATGAACAGTGTAATAAGCACGTTCCTGGAAAGCTAAGCCAGCGGCCACACAGAACGGTGGTGGGGCGAGGGCGAAAAGACCCCTTCGTTGATCCAATTTCATACAACATGTACCTACTGAAGGGAGACGGAACGAACCCCACACGGATGAGACAGGGCGAGGGCGCGATTTCTATACAACGCGTTGCGCCTTTCCCGCGCCCCGGCATGACGGCCCTTCTGGGTGGCTGCTGGCTAAAGCTTTTGAAAATCCTAGACGGACGAGCCAAGGAGGCACAATAAGTATCGAGACAGTGCAAACAAAACGTTTGTGATGAGTTGTAATCAAGGAGACCGCTACATCTTCCCCCGTTGGTTATGGAGAGTGTGAAGAAGTGGCTAACAGTTCGGAAAGAGACCAAAAATGGACTCTACGTCCACTACAGTCCACCTAAACGTAAGTACTTGTGAAACTTGTGTATCGCCAACATGTCACTATAGTGTAGTGTGTGTTAAGCAAGTATCCGCTGCTGCGAATGAAGCGATAACAGCTTTAAAAAAAATCATAGAACGTAAGTTTCCAAAACTTGTAATCCCATTGTTTAACTATAAAGCATTTGTCCTGATACAACCAACACATTCCTAGTTTTGTTGTGTGACCAGTGAATGAAAACTCCATTGTCATAAGAACTGGAAGATTTATTTTATGGTAACACTCAAGTTAAGAACCTAACATTTACTGTTATAGTGGTAGGAAAGGTATTTTTATTTTTTTTTTTTTTTTAAATACATCGTGTTTCCACAGACGCGGGGTCCGTGCCATTTTTTGTGTTTAGTTTTATTTTCATTTTCCCTCTCTACACTCCATATGTATAGCAGTTTTTTTTTTTTTTTTTCCGTAGTCTTAGTCTACTGTTTTGCTATATTTATCTCTACTTTTTACTCTATTTTTATTTACAACATTGTTCCTTATCGCTATTTTCCGCTTATTGTCCCTATGTATGCTATTTTGTCTGCCACGGATTCCGCAATTTACTGTCCCTTTGTGAATGACACGGTTTGGGCTACCACTTCTGAGTCGTATGACTCAGGTATTCTGAGGTATTACATAGTATAGACCTCAGGGCGGACTGCGTGGGTATTGCACCCTGATGTTCTCCTAGCTTGCTAACACCTGAGGACTGCGGGGCTATCGACGTAGCGACCTGAATTTCAGCAGACTGCGGAGCTATCGTACTCATTGCCAGCTGGCTGTCGCACAGATTAAAAAGAAAAAAGATAAGTGGCTGTCGAATGAATTTCTGCGGGCGTGCGCCCGTTTATATACGCTCCTCGCGTGCAGCTGCTTGCGGGCTGCCGTGGATATCAATGTGTTAGTTGTGTTCCATTCCTTAAATTTTTATTGGATTTTAGTAATTATTAAGATCTGAATAACTTGGCTATCTCAGAAGAAAGGCTTTCATCAGGTTGGTTGGGCTGCAACTAAAGTGACCGTATTATTTCGTAGTCGTTTCTTACCCGTAACTGTGCATGCCAATACGAAACCCGTATAAGGGTAAACCTAGACGAAAATGTTAACGTTTTTTTTAAATATTTTCTTTAATGAATAAATTACTTCCTCACAAAATATTACTTATTCTGGGCCCAAACAAAGATAGGTATTCTGTGTTATAGTAACCAGGCGAGGAAATCACAAACACGGAATAACACTGGGACTGAGCCCATTTGTACAAATCAAGCACGGCGGCCTCCAGTGGGAATCGAACCCCCGACCTCTATTTTGGTATCAAGCGTGTTAACAGACCTTTTAGGAATCGGGCCTAAGTAACTTCTCAAGGGAAACCGAAAATACAGAACCTTCTCCACATGACTCCTACTAGTCCATTATTTTTAACACTTTTTGTTTAAGAACGACTGCTTTTTTTAAATGGAAAGTATTCACTTATTTGTGCTGGACCCTTGCATGACTCCTGATACACCTTCCAGGTTCGGGAGCGCTGTCAAGTGCGACGGGCATCAGGTAAACAGGCAAGATAGTTTGAAATGTTTACTCGACCAACAGTTTTACCTTTCGTATAACTCTTCAGGTGTTCGGGAATAGCGTGATTAGGGCATTACTCTAATTTCAACATAAGCAATTGCAAAATTTGCTTGTTGTCTATATTTCCACGGTGAAATATATTATGATGGTTTCATAGTTTGAAAATAATGTATTGAAATTCAGAAAAATGCACGATACCGTTAACTTAAGAGGTGTAGCAGAATATCAAAACCGACCAAAACTAAAAACAGCGTTACTTGAAGCTTAAATATTTACACACAATATAGAGTATGTTGTTAGGGTATGTTACCGATTTTCAAGCTAGTTCCAAGTCAGTAAAAGTGTCCTGATTGTGTCAACGTTGCTGTGACAAGTTACGAACGTGTCGTCACCATTATTTATAAAACGGTAAACTTAATTTTATTAACAAGCCCAAAAAAGAGGATATATGCTCACTTATCATGTGGTCACATGATTAAAGTGAAACCTAAATGTCTGGCCACAGCATTAACGTTTTTCCTACTTTTGTAAGAAAATTAACTTATGTTTTGGCATTCAAAGTTGATGGCAATAGTGGAATCTAATCAAATAGGTAGCAACTGATGTAGGTATTAGGTTTAAGATGATTTGAGGAAAGATGGTCATTGTGAAGTTGGTTTTTCTGCTGCCTTTTTCTCCACTGCAAATACGGCCCGAAGGCAGCGGCTTACATTGTACATCGACATTCCGCAAATAGAATGTAGATTCATAACGTTGAAATAAATTTTTGATTTTCATCATCATCATGAAAATAAAAAATCTACGCTTGTCCACTGCTGGACATAGGCCTCTCCTATAGCACGCCACTGAGGACCGATAACCGATCCGCGATCTCTACTCAAGAACTCGTCTACCCCATCGGTTATCAGTTCTTCCGATGATATGGCCGGCTCACTGCCACTTCAGCATGCTAATTCTCTTTGGTTTTCTGTCGGATCACCTCGTTTCGAATTCGATCTTTCAGAGAAACCCCGAGCAGCCCTTTCCATTTTCCGCTTTTCCGATGAGCGACTTTAAATTTGTGGACCAGCCCCACCGTGACTGTCCACGTTTCGGCACCGTATGTCATTTTTTTTATTTTAGATTTTCTAAATTTAGATGATGGAGCCAAGTATAAACCGGTCGACCGGTCGTATACCGGGGTTTCAAGACTTCAAACGTTGAGCTGATCTTCTGCATCTCTTAAAGTCTATATTTGTGGCTACAATGAATAACCACAGGAAATGTCCTAAAGCCGTTATGTTATCGTAACGCCATGCGACGCGAGAGTGTGATCTTAGCGTGTGCCAGGAGCACGAAAGGAACGTAACAGCATAACGTAACATAAGTAACTGAGAAAGATTGCCATCTTTACCAGATATGGTGTAGAAATTATTGAGTGGTCGGAAATTGTACTTTAATCTGGAGGCCTGTTTTGGAAAGGCCATTTATAGCTGAGTGGAGAAGAACAGAAATAACTTAAAATGCCAGACTGCTTGTGACATGCGACAGAAACAAATGATTGGATTAGGCTTAAATTTGATATTTTTATAGACAAACATGTAGTAGTAACTATCATATGGCCAGTATACATACATTAATATTGCTGACCGAAGTTAGATTATTTCTATTTCAAGTTTTGGTATGTTATAACTATTTGAAACCTTTGTTTCAGTTTTTCCCTACAGTTGTTAAAAAAATAAAAGCCAGCATTATTACCCTATCTAGCTGTGAGGCCATACATAGAATCTATTCCATACATTAGCCACATGCTCAATATTCAGACCAGTTCGTTGGACGCTGTTCACTCGTCTGATAAAATATTTAACACAGAAGTTAAGCTCCCAGCATCTTTCTTTTTTTCTTTCTAAATTATTCTTCTTTATTACCAAAGTAAGCAAGGATCTTCTAACCTAAAAGTGCAATTGCATTTGCGCAAAGTATGCATTTGCGCAAATACACACGTACTGTCTCTTAAACCTACTTTTTATCTTTTTGTGAATCCTATGTGAACAAAGTACACAGCCGTACACATAATTTTTGTCAATGAGTTGTGCTTCTGACGGTAAAAATGTTGTGTCTGGCCAGCGGCCTACAAAGCCGCAATTAGCCCTACGTGTCACATGATACTTCGATAAGGGGTTATAGCCTCATGTTTCTAATATCAAAGTTTGGGCTAGATTGATGTGTTTTTATTGAGCGTTGAAATTATTTGTAATTGTTCACAGAAATAAGCTGCAAAAAAGGATATAAAAAATAGGCATCTCTTCGAACCTGAAAATATTCTTAATTCTAAGCTTAACAAAAATATTTGTAGCAGCGAAACAAAATCTTTTATTTACTAACACAGATGTTTTTAAGTGTGTTTACTAATCATAAAATCATAATAAAATAAAGGCGATATATAAACGTATTACCTAATGTTTGTAGATAGGAACTGAGACTGGTAGCTGAAAATCAAATAAATACATGTAAATCAAATTTATAATTATGTAATACCTACTCTTAAATTAGCCATGTCTGATTTTACGATGAAAACTTTTTCTTTTAAAATTGTATGGTTTCTGTTCTAACTATCTGCTTATTTACTAAAATGAAAACAGCATTAGGCATCAGATATGTATGTCAAAGTATGTTGCAAGAAAATAAAATAATTCCTAAATCAGTCATCATTTGTATTAAAAAGTCTTCTAGAATATGCAATAAAACAAAAGAAAAGTGTTTGAGACACTGCTTACTTAGAGTAGGTAAGTATACATTGTTAGATCAAGCAAAACACAAACCGGCAAGCTTGTACACTGCAATTTTGCAAGCAATTAAATAAGTGACCAGCGAATACTTAAGTGCAACCTATTCGTGCCAAGTGTAAGGTCAGCTTGGTCCGACTACGTCAAGACGTGTTGCATCTGGTGACCTGTATATTTCAAGAGAAGAGAAGAGAAGAGGGTAGCCTTAATGCAAACCCAGCTACTTATAAATTCCGTTATCTAACCTGTCGCCTACACGCGGCAGTGCCGTCCACATGCAAAGTTATAGGGTGTTGTAAAATATTTACAACATAAGTTTTATGAACTCATTTTATAATCTAAAGGGTGATGTTTAAATTATATACGATACTTTCCCGTAATATCAGTAGTACTGAGATGTATTTTGCTATGAAGCTGGCTACGCCGTAGTTTGGTACGGGGCGGAGCTTCACAGCCTGCGGCGTAGTAGTATAATTTATTTGTGGACAAGGCAGGTTATATTATTTTATAGGGTTAACACAAATCAAATCGAAATCTAGTAATGGGAGCCAAGTAAGCATAAGCGGAAGCTTCAACTATGTGTTTATTTCTACTCACAAAAGCAATATTATTAAACTTAACTTTCTCGGAGCCAACTTAGCGTAGACAACGACTTATGCCAATAGATTATGACATGAAATAATGAAGTCTTATAAATGTTTATCCGGATTCATTTTTTTGATAGTAGTTTCCGATGGGCGTTACCAGGTTTTACTGTGATCAGCAGAGCTTAATCAACATATTTTATGATGTGCCAGTCCAGTTCTTGCAGCTCTTATCTAATTCATGATACCATACAATTTCATATTTCTCCTTATAATTTCATAGCATCAGCATGTTACGCGTATACAAGTGAACTTAAAGCACAATTTGCTAGGTATGTATATAAAAATACACTTACAGTTTTACCATGAAATCTGTAAAGGATACGGAGCCAATTGATCTGACAGCCTCATTGGTCTAGCAGTTATCATGCTTGACTTTCAAAAGTGACGTTGAGGGTTCAATCCTCACTGAAGGCCACCGTCCTAGTTTGTGTCCAGGACTAATGATTGTGTTGAGTTGGAGTTGTTATTGTCGGAGTTATTATTATTAATTAAGCAATCCCAGGGACCCTGTCGTTCTAACTGTGAGGCCACGTCTAGATAAAAACACATTATACAACACCCCTTATAAGATAAGACCATCGACTGTAAAATTGATGGTGACGATAGCAGCGGCGTAGTTTACAGCTGCAGATAACAATCGGCAAGTTTACTTTTCAAGTAGCCACAGTGTCGCGTTACACTCTCTGGTAAAACATACTTGGATTGCGAATAGTGAAACTAAACTTATTCTATGAGTTCTTAAATTTAGATCTATATTAGGTAAAGTTGTGCGTTTTATCCAGATTCTTTCAGATCCCTTTACATGTTTTCTTTATCGTAAGAAAACAAGAATACTCAGGTTTTCTTACTTACTAAAGTGTTTAAATACTGCATTACTTGACATCCTTAATCTGCGGTAGACAAACGCAGTAATAAAGCCTTAAGCTCTCTCTTTGAATAAAAGTCCAAAACCTGTGTTCGGTCGCATATATGCTACTGCTTTAACATTTATGGCAATCTTTTCTCCACTGTTTTCTCTTTGGCAGTGAAAATTACTGAGGAAAGGTCGTTAATTCCCCTAATATGTTGTTAAGTAGCCAGCCAGAGCAGTGCATGCACCCGCGATCCGCGAGTCATTATTCTGATAGATGGTGAGGCGGTACTAATTGTACGCGAATTTTTCGGAACAATATTCATCAACTCAAAACACTATTTTGACCATGCCAGCAGTTGTACTAACGCTTCCGCGCCCGATAAAAGCGTCAATATAGCTGCCACCTACTGGATGAGGTCTGTACCGAGGCACCTACTGGCGTGGTCAGTAAGATCCTAGGGGAATTAACGATCCTTCCTCAGTCAGTTTATCTTGGACAGTGCTGGGCGTGGTAGCATCAGCACAGCTGCGGCAGTGGCTGCGTGAGGGCGCGGGCCACAAGCTGGAGCGCGCGGTGCTGGCGGGCCAGGGCCGCCGGCTGCTGGGCGAGGCCGAGGCTAAGCCGCTGGCGAGGCACCTGCCGGCGCTCGTAGCAAAGTGCGAGGGCCTGCACGCCGCCGTCGAGAGGGGATCGCTGTTGGAGCTGCAAGTGAGAATCTAAACTCTCTATTCTCTTCGGCGAGAATTCTTTACTTTACTGTTTAACATTTGCTGTGTTTAGTGTAGAAATGTATCCTATGTTTAGTGAAGGAAATGTAGGCAGGTAAAAAATAAATAAAATAGAGTTGGAGTTTTGGGTCGCAGATGTTAAAATAAGGGCGAGAAAATCCAGAACATCCTGATGATTGAAATTATTGTCAATAATTTGACACTCGTCACAGTGAATCGTAAATGGAACAATCCATCTGGCACCAAAAAATTATAACTTGTAGTCACCCAAAAAACACCTGCTGCACCTGCCACCCGCTAGATGTTCTAGGGGGTGTGGCCGCGGTTAAAGAAAATAATCTAAAGTAAAGTAGTAACTATAACTACCAGGCGTTTGGTAGTTATAGTTTGTAGACACTTGATACTCAATTGCATTTTCATCAAACGTAATTCCGATTTCTGAACACGCTGTTTTTCACCTTCATTAACCACCCACGCACACAAATGTTAAGGTCATTTCTCAATAAATAACCAAAGAATCACCCACGCCTATTAATGTAACAATAGTTACAATTTTCGCAGAACTCTTTGAATACTACTAGAGTAGCAACCTTGAAACCTTCGCTTTTTAATTTCGAAATTAGAATTAAAAGCTTAGTAGAATGGTATTAAGGTTGGTTTTCAAACGACGGACTAGTGCATCGTCATAGCATACTGAATGGTGTATTATACCAAGCTGAGCACTATATTTGAACATTGGTACTTTAACATCTAATAAATTTGGCCACTTTAGCAATTTTCGATTTTATATATTTATGAATCAGAAGAGAAACATTAATGGTTTGTTCCCACTATACGCTCAAAGCTAAACTGCTTTACGTTCAAGTATTATGTCTATTTATTTGTAGATTATTTTGTGGAAGTGAGAATTAATGGTTTGTTTACTAACATAACCATATTTGGCATCCGCGCATCCAGCCCTCGACTACTGTGACTAAGAAAGTGTATTTAAGAAAAGAAACATTTAAGTATTATACGTTAAGTAAACGAATTTAGATAACTCATAAAATTATATTATAAGTACAAACTAGACGCATAGTCTAACGGCCCTACACATTTACGTAGTGAAATAAAGCGAGATGATGCTATAGTCCATAGGAGGATGAAAATGTTTATCGCGATAACGCGCACCGAGGCTGTTCTACTAGGTGAACCGCTCAAATAAATAAGTATTAAACTAAGTGACAAAGCAGCCACAGCAAGCCACAAGATAAAGTTTTCATTTTACCACTAAAATATAGGCAAAAGCTACGACGTAGCAGGCCTACGGCGTAGCAGGACTACGTGGCAGCAGATAGTCTGTACTCCGTAGCATATTGGCGGGCCAAATAAAAACATGTTGTTGATTTGCAAGAAGAAAAGGATTTGTACTTTTTCTTATGTTTAGCAAAAATTACTAATACAAACAACAGGCATTAAGTATTTTTACTAATAGAGAGGTAAAATCTTCCCGCGCCTTTTATACGACTATTTTTCAACGTAGACTTAACCCCAATTTGACCATCAATATTGAGTTCAGTTCTTCACCAGGCTGTGTTCAAGTTATAAACTCCTTAGTAACAAGCGACGTTTTATTTAAATCTTGTTTCCTAGGAGCTACTCAGCACGGAGTTCAATAAGAAGAAATTTGTATCCTGCCTGGACGAGGCTGGCGTGGGGCTACTGCACAAAGCTGTTTACTACGACTTTGCAGATATCACTGCTTGGCTTGTGCAGAACTTTCCTCATCTCGTCAACCAGCGAGACTCGGTGAGTGATGATGAAAACTATCTGCCAGTTTATAAAACCTTCTTCTTCTTCATCATTTTCTACAGTTAGAAAACATTACTGTGGTTGGCTGACTGACTAATACAGCCTTAGCCTCTTGACACAGGGTTTTCAAACTATTTAGTTACACATTTGATGATGATTGTTCCGACCGGTTTCGGCCATGGCGACCACTTTGACCCCTAATCAGTGATGAGGCGCTGGTGCGCTCGAAGATGGCTTATGTAGCCTATCTTCACGGCGAAACTCCGTGCACACTGAGGGCACGTGAGAATGCCGTTCTCGTAATTATATATTATGGCAGCAGGTGGGCGAGCCTTTAACTGGTCGCGTTTGGTATCCAGGTCAGCTTTACGCTGAACCTCGAACTCGCGTACTTGACTGTTCACCAACCTGCGCCATTCTGGCTGCTGTGCTGCCAACCGTTCCCAGCGGGAGGGCTCTATTTTGCATCTTTTCATGTGTCGCTTTTGGACATCCTTGTACCGGAGGAGGGGACCGCCATGATTCCGCTTGCCCTCCTCTAGTTCAGAATAAAAGATGCGCTTCGCCACTCTTTCCTCCACCATACGAGAAACGTGACCGCACCACCGAAGCTGTCGACGCATTAAATAGGCCTCAATGCCACCAACATTGGCTCGTCGCAGAACTTCTGTATTTCGCACTCTATCAGACCATCTGATCTTCATGATGGTACGGAGGCATTTAAGGTGGAAGCGATCCAGAGTGCGAATGTGGCGGCGGTATACACACCACGTCTCAGAGGAGTATAAGAGGTTTGGCAGCACGATTGCCATATATGTTGATATCTTGGTGGCCAACTTAAGGTCATGAGAGCAGAAGACCTTGGAACATAGCTTGCCGAATGCTGCAGCTGCGGCACCGACCCTGCTATTGATCTCAGCATCAAGGTCACACTTGGATGTTACAGTGTTCCCCAGATAGCGAAATTTATCCACCTGCTTCAGCACATCCTCACCAAGTTTTATGGCCAATGTCTCGTGACCGTGTATATCCAGGGACATCACCTCCGTCTTATTGACATTGATCTTCAGGCCGAACTTACTGCAGGCTTGGTGGAATGCGTACATTAGCTGTTGCAAGCCGTCTGGGGATTCTGCTACGAAGCACAGGTCGTCAGCATACATGATCTCGGTGATCAGTACGTGTGAGACTTTAGTGCGAGCCTTAAGTCTAGCCAAGTTGAAAAGGCTGCCGTCTGTGCGGAAGCGGATGCGAACTCCTTGAGAAACAGTTTGTAAGACTTCTCTAACTATCACCGCAAAGTATAAGGCGAACAGAGTAGGTGCTAAAACACAACCTTGCTTCACCCCACAGGTAACGGGGAAGAAGTCTGTCTGATCACCGTCTACGGCAACGCAGCATTGCATGTCGTCATGCAGGAGTCTAAGCAGTCTCACAAACTTTCCCGTGCACCCAAGCTTACCTAGCACCAACCATAGAGCTTCCCGAGGCACGCTGTCGAAAGCCTTCTCTAGGTCAACAAAGCAAAGGTACAGCTGACGACCCTGTTCTCTGCTCTTTTCTTGCAGTTGACGCACAGAGAATATAGCTTCGCATGTGCCTCGATCCGGTCGGAAGCCTAACTGGGTTTCTGGCAGAATCTTTTCGGACAAGTTCTTTAGGCGGTTTAAGAGAACTCTAGCAAAGACGTTTCCGGGGGCTGAAAGAAGCGAAATACCGCGATAAGCGTTGCAGTCAGATCGGTCACCTTTGTTTTTGTAGAGAGCACTTATGCGCGATACTTTAAACGTATCCGGAACGCGCTCCTGCTCCCACATGCGAACAAATAGTTCCCAGACCCGCGTATGCAACTCCTCTCCGCCGTATTTTATCAGCTCTCCCGGTATGAGGTCAATACCAACCGCCCTTTTGTTTTGTTGCTGTTTGATGGCAGTAACAACCTCGTCACGCAATAGAGGCTCGTCCAGCTCAAAGGCAAGAGGGAGCTGAGGCATTAAGCGGATAGTTTGTAGATCAGCTGATCGATCCACATTTAGCAGAGTATTGAAGTGCTCCGCCCAGCGCTTTAGTACATCGTCCTTGTTCGTCAACAGGTGACACATTTAACATAAATAGGTTTTTAAAAATTGTCCTCAGCACGGGATAGTGCAACAAAAACAATATAATCATATAGGTACAGCGATACCATTCCGATGTAAAAGCGTAACTGCAAAGTGGATTGCTCGGGGCTGCAGGTGATGTAAATTACTCCGACCAGATGTCGCTGCCTGTACGTAATACAGAGAAGTTTGTAAAGAAGCTTGAAATTTCGCCGATGCCTGCTCTTACCCATTGGCTCAGTTGGGAGAGCGCTGGACGGTTAGCCACAGGTCGTGAGTTCAGGTCCCGGCATAGGTGGAGTTTTTAGCCTCTAAATAGGTTTTTAAAAATCGTCCTTAGCACGGGTTAGTGCAACAAAAAGAGTATAATATTTAATCGTGATTATTTATTAGGTAAACTATCAAATAATTATTATTATTGTTATTATGGCACGGCAATATTGTAAGACCGACAAGCAAATAGTCGTCCAGTCCCTTTCTTTCATTAACAGTGTAACATTCGGCAGGCTGGTCGCACCCCGCTGCATTACGTCGGTATGTGCCGTGACGAGGCAGCGACGGCGGCGTTGCTGGAGGGTGCGGGCGCGGCGCGGGGTGCGCGGGACGGGGCCGGCCGCACGCCCGGCCACTACCGCGGCCGCACTCGCCCCCTGCTGCCCGCCACGGCTGGAGACATGACGGACAAGCGCAACCCGCCAGGTGAGTGGTCTGCTTAATTTTTTTGTTGTGGCCTTTTTGGAGGTAGATGCTGGCTAGAGGGTCCGCTTAGTTTTTTTTTATTTGGAAAATTCAGATCGAACACAGGTTCTTTTTGTTGCGGCCTCTTTGGAGGAAATCGCTAGCTGGAGGGTGACTTTTAGTTTTTATTTTGAAAAATTTGTAATGAGAAAACTTTAACCAACTTAAAAAAATAGGAGGTTCTCAATTATATATATATTTTGTATGTTCAACGATGGTTCTTTACCATGTTCGATTTATTCATGCGATTTTTTCTGTTCAAATCGGGGTACTCGATCTCGAGAAATTCTCGAGAAAGTTATCGGACTCTTCTTTTTAATGCGAGTTTTTCTTGACACAACGTCGGTTTTTAACCGACTTCAAAAAAAGGAGGAGGTTCTTAGTTCGTCGGGATCTTTTTTTATATATGTTCCCCGATTACTCGAAGATGCGTGAACCTATATGTATTTTTTTTTTGTTTTGAGAGGGTAGCCTTCACAGGTGGTCCCATAGTCACCAAGTCAGGATCTGATGATGGGGCCCTGGAGAAATCGAGGGACCTCTTCAAATTTCAAAGGCACGATTAAAGCATTTGCTTTTGGAAAACATAATTTGGCGGAGTCGTAGTGATATTCACAAAAAATCGTGAAATATTTGTTTTTATTAAAATAGAAACCAACTTCAAAACACTACAATACTAAAAACAGAGAATTTATTTAAACTAATGTGACCTTTAAATTGTATGTAGGTATTGTAGAAATAGATTTTGGAGTCGGTGCCCAAAATGTATGTTAGGCTTCTGATTTTGTAACTTGGCACCGGCTCCAAACTATACTTCTACAATACCTACATCAAATTTAAAGGTGAAATTAGTTTAAATTATTTTTTTAATTATGTATGATGACTGGCTTACACTCATCTGTCATCTAAAATAATAAAATAATAAACATGGGTTTTTTGAGTCCAGTAGAGAGTTACCAATTATCACTGGTACCGACTTTGCACAGCTAGTATTTGCCAACTAAGTTTTGCTGTACATTATTGAATTTGGCTGCGAATTATCTGATTGGGCTTTATGGCATTCAAATTACGAATTCACTTATTTTCACACATTTTCCAATCCATTGCAGATTTTAATAAATTACGACTTTGACAGTCAGGTCAGTGTTTGTTTAATTTTTTTTACTCGAATAATTTAAAATTGTCGTTGTAGTTTATTTCTAGACGATTGTATTATTTCGCGATATAGTTTTTGCTGGAGGGCGTGATAGTTTATTCGTAGATACAAGGTATTTAGTTATCATATTTGTCTACTTAGACGACATTGTTGGTAGTAAAGTTCAAAATACTGAAAACTTTCTGAAAGTTAAGCAAAATATTATATCCTACCTTAAGTGTACCTATGGCTATCGATGGGTAGATACATAGAAAACTTTCATTTATATACATTTAATTAGTTTACAATATTCAAATACTTATCGCAAAATTGCAGATAGCGATCGTGTCACTAAAAGTGATCTCTTTCTCACTTAATTTTGTAAGTGATGAACTGATGATTTAGTGACGGTTGAACAAGTTTTCGATTATTGATGATTTAGCTACATATATAGATTTCATCGAAACCTTGTTCAATCATCATCACTTATGAATCTGCGTCCACTGCTGAAGTTTTAAATAGAGCTAGACACAAGTAACTTAATTTTGTATCTACCTACTTATTATAATTACGTACGTTGTTATAGCTAAGTTAACGCATTTGATTTCACATAATTACATAAAAAATCCTTCTATACCATATTGAAGAGCTAACTCCATGGTTCCAACTGTCGACTCATTATTTATGCATTGCCCATGCCCATATGGCTTAGTGAAGTATAAGTAAGTAGGTCAGTTCAAAAACGACACGAGCATGTCGAGGGAAACCAAAACCTTATACAACGTGTAAATCTGCAATGTAGACGAAATTCTCGGAGATATCCGCCGGATCTGAATAAAAATATACGCCATATTATATATACTCCATGAATATTGGGTGGTTTGAAAGACATAACAAAATGAGAATTCCTTAATAATAGCTATCAAATACGCTAGTTTGTTTTTTTTTTTTAAAAAGGCACTTTCCAAAAAAAACTCGACACATACTCGAATCTACTCGTGCCACGAGTCTGTGGGTCATTGTTCTAATAGACGGAGAGGGGGTACTAATTTTTCGCGAATTAAAAAAAAAATATTTCTCAACAAAATTTTTTTTAGTTGAGAAATTAATAATAATTAAGTTAATTTATTAATTTTACGTCTATACTTAAAAGTGGCAGTAGGCAGGGCACATAGCACGCAGAACTGATGGCCGATGGGGCCGAAAAGTTCTCGAATGGAGACCACATATCGGCAAGCGCAGAGTAGGACGCTTAGCCATAAGATGGACAGAAGACCAAGTGGCAGGAAGATGCTGGATGCAAGCCGCTTCCAACCGGTCTTTTTGAAAATCCATAGAGGAGGCCTATGTCCAGTAGGGGACTTCTTATGGCTGAATAATGATGATGATGATGACTTAAAAGTAATAGTCTAAATAGATTCTATTTTAAATTACTGATTAGGTAACCGCAGCTTTCAAATCTATCAGATTTCAACGTGTATATCAAGAACAGCTGGACCACTTTTTGTGATCTTTCATTTGTTTGATTTGTCTCCGAAACGAATTGCAGAATTAAAACATAGGAAAAAATCACAAAAAAATGAACGGATTTACTTGAGTAATGATTTGATTCTAAGGCGAAATGAAGTTCGCCGGGCTAAGTGGTCAATAATACAAAGATGAAGAAAAACCCTTTTGAAAATGGTATTTTTATCGGACCTAAACCTCTAAAAGTAGGAAGGTAAATCTTGGAAATCATCTATTTTTGTTGTTTGTGCTGTTCCATTCCCAGTCAGGTAAACTTAGGTTTATCCATTGCAAGTCAATGTATCCTAACCACAAAACAAAGCTTATAGACTTAAAAAAAGCGGAAGGTTATCAATATTTTTTATGTGGATCATTGTCAAAATCAAGAGTTTGTTCGGAAACAATAACTTTTACTAAAGCACACATTTTCATAAAGACACTTTACAGATCAAGCTTGTCCGACACATTTCATAAGTATATGTCTTTATGTTTTCTTAACTATATATTTTTATGTATGTCATCGATAATTCTTTACCACGTTGTTCGATTTCATAATTCACTTCATTATTTTTTGTTAGAAAGGCTACACCTCAAAGGTGGTCCCATATCATTTGGTCAAGATCTGTTGATAAGATCGATGAGAAAATCATCGAACTATTCTTTTTAGTGCGTGTTTTCCTTGAAGTCAGTTTTTTCAAAATAAAAATCTTATAATTAGAAAATTACAATAGACTATCTTATACCCAAACAAATTATTTCGTTGCTATTTTCGGACGGAAGTACTTCGGGTAGTCCTATTATTTATTCATAGGCCACATGGTCGGTATCTCTAAATTAGCCTAATTTAGTTTATTGCGGCACCATTTTATTAAAAGCGTGCTGATAAAGGCTTTGCGGGTGTTCCGAAGGTGCGGCGGTTTTTGTTTAGCTGCCATTGCGTGGCCGTAAAAATAATATTTTCTCAAACATGCTTGGAAATTTGAGCATTATTTTAACAACCTTCTTCGAGATAAATCAAAATTGCTGTGCTGGTCAAATGAATGCCAGCAGCGCAAGGCGAAAGTTGCATGATAATCCATATCTGTCGTGTTTTAGCGGCCAAATAAATTACATAGTAAACTGACGTAGTATCTGTCGTGTAATTAAAAAATGCAACGATCTTTTACTCAGAAACATGGCAACCAAGGAGGTAACTTATCAAAAGTTTTATTTAAATTTCGAAATGGCTTACAAAAATAGTTGTTCGTTGTTCGTCATTGATTTAAAAGTAAAAAGTTCTGCCTAGGTACTACTTCGTTTAATTTCGGCGTGTTATTTGAGAAAAATACTATACAAGCCTTGGGCACAACTAGGCATTGATGGACTTACGTATGTGTGCTTCGGCTTCGCCTCGGACATTTACACATTCTTCCACCCGCTTTTTACTGGTGCAATTGATGCTGACGTCAGTCCGTAAGAGGTCACAACCTCCACGCAAAATACAGATTTAATTTCTTCTTTAAACATAAACTAAGATAAGTAATGTATCTGTGTAGGTACCTGCCTTGTGATAGCGCATAGCCCTACCGTGGCCCTACCCAACAATTGCGTTCTGGTTCTACACCCCGTTTGACTGCTGTTTTTTTCACCCTCCACATTTTTATAGGCTTATTCGAGGTGTAGGCATTTCAAGGTCACATTCAATTAATATGCATAATAAGCAACATTCTGTGATTTCTAACCGTTTGTCATGTTTTGGATTGACTCAATTTTTTTAGAGAAACATAGCCGGTCTACTGAAGTAAATAGTACTATTAGAAACAGCTCGCACTTTATATACTTCGATTTAAGGTTTATGTATGTACCGTACATAATTAAAAAGCTCTGATCCTCAGGCCATATGAAATACCTCAGATTGTTTTCTGCCTATAAACGTCCCCATGTAGGGCACAGACCTTCTCTCAGAATCACCACGCGTGCCCACCGCGGATTGGCAATTTCAAACGCCGAGGTATGTGAAGACCTCAGACACTCAGGTTTCCTCACAATGTTTTCCTTCACCGTTAGCGAGTGGTATTGCGACAATAAATTCACAAATGTACGTAACTTAGAAAACAAAGTCATTGGTACTGCCGGGATTCGAACCCAAACCTCCCGAATGAGAAGCCGGGGATTTCTACCGCTCCACCCCACCCCACATTACTGGAAAACAATAAAGTATTGGAAAACTCTTTAAGAGTGATAAAATGAAGTAATTTTAAGATAAGGTAATTTTTAGACGAGGTATTTTTAAGATTGAAACAAGTTGAGATAAAGACAATTATTGAAATGGGGATATTTTGAGATGAGGTTCATGTAGTAATTTTGACGAATTTTATAAGTACATACGTAGTACCTAATTTTCCAAGTTTGTGATGTCCTTATCTGGTTACCACAGCACAGGGTATCCTAGTTTGGAACCAGGACAAGTGATTGTGTTGTGTGGAATTTGTTAGTATTATTGTTACTTTTTTATAAGATAGAGAATATATATTGTGCTCTAAGCTTATCTAACGTTGACTTTAGTTAAGTAAAGTTTTTAGAAGGGGAAAATGCTAAGAAACCATGAAGATAGTGAAGAAATAATTTCTTTGTAGGTACATACATAGGTACTTATACTGTGTAACTCTGATGAAAATTTATTACTAGTAACGATTTTCTTTACCAGGCGGTCCCTCAATGCTGAGGATTGTGGCCGCTATGACGAGGATAGGTGTAGAGTGCTCTCCATCTAGAACTGTCGTTCGCTGTGTCATTATGTGTTGTTATCGCGGGTATTCGATAATAAAATCAGCCTCGTCGTTTGAATAAGCCACACCCATACTTTTACATGGCGCAGCCGGTAGGATACGAACCTACGCTCCCAAAGGGAATCTGATCAGTTTCAATCATGCCGTCGTTTGAATTAGCCACACCCATACTTTTACACGCTGTGTGGACCGCCTGGTGAAACTTGAGTTTTGTTTCCTTTGTGATCTGGTCACTCCATTTAGCGGGTGGTCTGCCTCGAGCTCTAGTTTCCTCCACTTGGCTTTTAAAAATAGTAGCCTAAATATAAAAAACATGTTATAGCTCAATCTAAAGTTGTTCTCGTGCTTTTATCGGATTCCGTATTGATGATAAAATACCCCTGGTAAGTGCCTACGCCTTGGTTTTTAATCTGTAGAATTCTAAAGGAGCCGATCGGTCCACCGTAACAATGGTTTTTCATTTTTCTTTTCAAGGTCTAACAGGTTAAATTGAGATAAATTTTGAAGCTAGCTTGATTTCAATAAATCTGAAAATAACAGTAAAAATGCCCGCAAACAAATAATTGGATTTTTAATGTCATACTGTAATGTCAATGCAATGTCCATGCTGGCTCCAGAACTTATTCCTACAAAAATATTTTTGTGAGTGTAAAAGCTGCTAATATGTCTATATCTCAGAGAGGTAGAAAGAGCCGTACTTGTATAATGAAGCGTATAGGCTTTACCAGGGATATTTTATTAGAGTTCCGTACCCAAAGGGTAAGGGACCCTATTACTAAGACTCCGCTGTCCGTCCGTCCGTCCGTCTGTCACCAGGCTGTATCTCATGAACCGTGATAGTTAGATAGTTTTTTGCTCGATATTAATAACGGCAATAAGTAGACGCTTGAAATATTTAAAAGTTGTATAGATAATGGTACGGAACCCTTCGTGCACGAGTCCGATTCGTGCTTGGCTGGTTTTTTAGAATACTTCTAAATAAGCGGAAAGTTTTGCGGAATATTTCGAGAGACAGAAAGTATGCATTTTACGTCACCCATTCGTACACTAAGTACTACTGCTGAAGCAAACTACAAAAGCCACTAATGGCATAATTTCGTGAAGATCGTTATCGCCGTGTGAGGGAATTCCGTTTTCGGTGTTGGTATTGTTTAGGTATTCCATTAATCTCAAAATCGAACACACGCGAACTTGTTGCTCGCAATTTTGTACACCAAGCATAAAATATTAAAGCAACAGAATTACCGCTCATATAAAAGGAAAAAAATTGTAAATTCTCAATTCTCATGGAATAAACGTTAGGTTTCCGGAGAAATATCATTCTCATCTTGACTTTATGATGAACGGCCAGGCTATCGCCGACTAAATAACTTACTTTTTCTATCATTCTTAATACATATTAGGTATATTGCCGGGGTCGAAAAGCCTTTAGGAATCATCTTAAGTTCTATCCCTAAAATGTTATATTTGCACGCAACACAACATTACTGTACCACAACTTAGTACTTATATAATAGTTTTACTAAATATCGTGTAATGGTTGTAATCTGTTTTATACACCATATAAATAAAATAAAATGAAAGAAAGAAAGAAAGAGGAGAAAGAGGATATTTATTTAAATTGTCACAGAAACACAAAGTAAACAAAAGGTATACAAACAAAAGACACGAAATGGTTGGTATTGCTAGGCCCAGTATATATGGGAGCAGTTAAATCCTGATTATATAGTCTTTAAAAATATTCAAAAGTTTGGCTCTTTGTCCTACTCAATGATTCTTCGTGAAATAATTAAATAATAATATCTAATAATAACTTCCAAACAATACAATCACTTGACCTGATCCCAAACTAGGATACCTTGTGCTATGGTAACCAGGCAAGGACATCACAAACATGAAAATACACCCAGACTGAGGCCATTTGTACAAATGTACAGCACTGGGCAGCATTTGGGAAACTTAGAAAAGTCTTTTCGTCTGATATTCCTCAATCGCTCAAGACAAAATTATACAACCAGTGTGTGTTACCAGTGATGAGTTACGGCACTGAAACGTGGTCTCTCACTATGGGCCTCATAAGAAAGCTCAAGGTCACGCAACGAGCTATGGAAAGGGCTATGCTCGGAATTTCTCTACGAGATCTAATCAGAAATGATGAGATCCATAGACGAACGAAAGTAGTCGATATAGCCCAGCGGATTAGTAAGTTGAAGTGGTAGTGGGCGGGGCACATAGCACGCAGAACTGATGGCCGATGGGGCCGAAAAGTTCTCGAATGGAGACCATATATCGGCAAGCGCAGCGTACGACGACCAGCCACAAGATGAACAGATGACCTCATCCAAGTGGCAGGAAGATGTTGGATGCAAGCCTCATCCAACCGGTCTTTTTTGAAATCCATGGAGGAGGCCTTTATACTTTACCATACTTTATACTTTATTGCACACATAAAAACACATAAATAAAACACAACATTTACAGAATAATTAAAGTGTACATGGCGAGCTTATTTCAGCAGAAATATCTTCCAGCCAACCCTTGATGTGGTGATACGAACATTATAAACAAGGGGGGAAAGTGTACAATATTAGTAGGTCAGTAGGTAGGTTTAAAAAAAACCAAGTGACTCAAATCACCAAACCGGCATCGTCAAGGCACGTAGGGCCATCGATCGGGCGCAGCCATTAAACATTCAAGCGCTGTCTGTCTGGCTATGAAGGAGCTTGAATGACGCTGAATAATACATATTAGACCTTGACACTTCTTTGATGAGCACTATTTGGAACCTTTCGACAACGAAGCGGTTTTGTCGGTAGAACGCTTGCCTCACATTCAGGAGGTCGTGGATTCGAACGCCGGCGCGTACGTATGTAACAATGCCTTTCTTTTCTAAATTACAAACAGTTGTGAATTTTTAGTAGCAATACCATTCACTAACGGTGAAGGAAAACATCGCGAGGAATCAGCGTCTGAAGTCGCCAATCCGCTGTAGGCACGGGTAATCACACGCATGGGTATTAAGCCCATGCTCTCCGTCTGAGAGAAGGTCTGTGCCCTACAGTGGGACTTATAAAGGTAGGTTTATTATGTGGAATATTCCAGGGTTCCGTTATTTCCGTTCATCATCATCATCAGCCATTTGACGCCCACTGCAGGACACAGGCCTCCTCCGTGGTTTTCATAACCATGAAGAGTTTTGCCATAATCGCCACGATTGGCAGGCGGGTTGGCGATCGCAGTACGCGGTTGGAATCTCAGGTAGACGCTGCTGCCCGTCTCCTGCTAATGTAATTCCTTAGTCGCCTTCTACGACATCCACGGAAGGAAATGGAGTGACGCTTTTCTTAATCCGGCGCCACACGGAACAATTTCCGTTACGTAAGAGAATTTTGGTTAGTAATGTTACTTCGTTAAACTTCTTGCAAAAGCGATTTCTACAAAACCTAGGACATACAAAAGTCCCTTAAACCTCCTCTTTTTTCAGGTTCGTGGTCCGCCGCTCGAAATATCCTCTATGGATTTAAGTGAGGTCTTGGCTTTCTTATAACTTAAATGATTAGGTACGGAACTGGATCTCAGTACTTAATCTGACAAAAAAAAGATTTGATAACATAAAAAAGTATATAATATAATAATAAAAAAATAAGTCTAACAATTAGTAGATTATTTTTGCGAAGTGTATGATATAGTGGCGATTCGTAACTCAAAGCATGCCAGTGAAGATGAGAAAGGAAACATACTTATTGTTTGTCCGGAGTAACAACGACATGATTACATTTGTGCCAATTTTACAGGAGAACCCTTCGTCGATGTTTGTACAAAAACTACAATAAATTAGTACAGAATGCAACTGCAACAAGTAGTGTCATGTGGCTGAAATGAACAGAAATTCGGTTGCCTCGATATTTTCCCGTGCTTAGCTATACTTCGAAGGCTTTTTTAAAAATGCGATTCCTCTAAAACCAACTAAAACTCTACGTGTTTATTCTGTGGCTACATCATTTTCTTATAAAATCTCCACCACAGACTATTTTAATCGGTATTTTTGAAGTGTTTTAAGGAATCGAGTTTTGATAAATAAGAGCATTGGAGTATTATGATATACTAGCTGTTTCCCGCAAGTTCGTTCGCGTGGTAATTTTGATGTGTATTTTTCCGAGATAAAAAATTGCCTATGTGCTAGTCCAGACTGTAATCTACCTCAGTGCAAAATTTCATCCGGATCCGTTCAGCCGTTTTTGCGTGAAAGAGTAACAAACATCCATCCATACATACAAACTTTCGCGTTTATAATATTATTAAGTAAGGACGTAACTCATTTTGCAGTAGCTTAATACGTCGCTGTTGTTTCTGATGGCATATATCTATTTGGCTTGGGCCGCTGTCAAGACAACAATGACCTTCTAGTGCCAAGGGTATTGAGAATCATGTTTTTCATTTAACTACTACCTACTAGGTATATAAACTACGAAGGATCTACCTATGACCACAGCTGTGACGTACATTCGATGTTTGTGTGAAAATTATGACTCATAAAGTAGTGACTCTATATGGAGGGAGATCCCTATCTATTGTACCTAATTTATTGTAATGGAATACGGTATTCAGAATGATTTGTTCCCACAATGGGTTTCATTTACGTCTATCGATTGATTGACAACGTGAGGTATGTTGAAGTAGAATATTGACACATTCGTGATTATGATATTTCGGCAATCACCGCGGTGGCCGCGCAGCGGTAGAACATTCGGGAACATTTGTTTTCTAAGTTACGTACATTTGTGAAGTTATAGGTAGTAGCAATAGTAGGTACTCGCTAACGGTGAAGGAAAACATCGAAACCTGAGTGTCTGAGTTGTTCATCAAGCAGTAGTTTAAAATTCTGAATTTTATTTCTTATTTTTGGTACAAATATCTACGCCATTTTTTTTTATATTGGAAGTAATTTAACTATCGATACTGAAGTAATAGTTCTCAGGTTTTGCGTTATTTCAATAGCACGTTGAAAAGACAAGTAAGACAATACTTCAACAATTCCAATGGCGAATTCAATCAACCAAGGAGACCTACAACCAATTTCTTCGAGAACCTTGAACGCCCAAAGTAATTTCTCTTAATGGAGACAGTTGACTGAGTGGTGATGATAGCTGCGGAGGCACACATACAATACATTAGTATCACGTGTATTGTAATTTTTAGGGTTATGTATCTCAAACGGAAAATAACGGAACACTTTCTTGTCCAAGAGTTAAAAAAGAGTTAAGTTTATTTTTATCGTTTATTTTTTTCTTAGGAACGGATAGACCTATTGAATTCAAATTAACGTCAGAGCTATCAATTTTAAGCGCTCACGTAGCATTGAAGAAAAAAAAAAATCAAGCCAGTGATGACTTAATATGTCACACAAAACTTCTGAGGCACTTTCCGTTGACTTATAATCGTGAAATTGGCAAGGGGCAGCTTATCAGTCATAGCACTTTAGTAAAGATTAGAAAAACTGTTAAGTACTTACAAGTAAAAATATGTTTTTCGATTGTAAACTTACCTTTAGTTAGTAGTTTCCACTGAAAAGTCAATGTTTTCCTACCTACATTTGGATGCATGAGACTTCTAAATGAAAGTCAAGGTACACCAATAGTATTCTATCTATCTAATAAGCCCATAAACAGAGCCCACTGTTGAGCATAGGCCTCTTCTCCCTCACAACCCATCCGGTCCCATTATAGCCGGCCCACCGGGCTGGTGGTCTGCCCACCGACCGTCGACCCGTTCTTGGCCACCACTCAGTGGCTATCTTATCCACCGACCGTCTTCCCGTCTAACCAAATGCCCCGCCAATCTTCATTTTAGCCTTAGTATTAGACCCCTATAAATTGTTTTAGGAACCAATTTATAGACACTCTAAAAATAATGGCTATAACATAAATAATGCTACTATGCGCTCTAAAAATATAAACCACCTTTAATAAAAATAGGCACGTCAGACAAAATAATTTTCATAGCTATACATTAATAAACTAAATAAAAAATTTCAAAATAGCTTCGAAGTAGACAGATATTTTTGAATACGAAATTAAACTTTAATATCGAAGATGCTTTGAAAATTTTAACTAAGGAAAGAAAATAAGTTAATTTAATTTAAGAAAACAGTTAATTTCACCGAAGACTTATAGTTATCGAAATGTAAGAAGCCCGTTTTGACAGCTACACAAAAATGCATTTTCCTTTGGATTTACTCGAACATAAAAAGACACATACTCTGGCATATTATTTAACGCTCGAAAGAAAAAACAGATTTTGTAGAATGAAAAGTTACTCATAGTTTAGATTTTTAATGTTTTTGATCTCAAACTAGGTTAGATTCTATGGTTTTTGTAGCTGTCAAAACGGGCTTCTTATATTTTGACGACTTTAACATGTCGTCATAGCCGAACAGTATTGTGTCAAGATTCTGATACGGAAAATGCGGGTTCAGTACCCAACTACTTTAATTTTGAAGTTAGTAGAAGAAAATTCATAAGCATACAAAATCATTTATGTCTCTCTGAATTAATAAACAACTTTAAAATATATTGTTTTCATACACGGACATACATAAACTCACGCCTGAGTCCCAGAGGGGTTGACAGAGACCAGGGACTGCCACTTGCCGTAATCCTAACAGATCACTTTCGCTACCTCAACATTAATTAGTCGTTGCATGCAGCTTCTTCTGCCATACCCAAGTCTCGCTACCATACATAAGTGTTGGGACAAGCACTCCGTTATGGATAGCCAATCCAGCTCTTTTGCATATTATTTCCACTATAAAATAAAGCTTCAACGTTTAATCGCGCTTTGTAAATTTAAACAAGAGAAAGTCTCTTGTCTTGACGGAGGATTCGGGTTCCGGTAACTATTAATTTTAAAGTCAATCAAAGTTAATAGAAGAATATTTTATATTTTTTAATTCACGTCAAGTTGAAGAAAATTTTAACTCTTCGTCAACTTGAAAGATGACTTGATTATTGTTACTATCAATAAAATTATACAGCAATCCATGTAGTTTAAAGATAATAAGTTATAGTTGGAAATCTCTATCTTAAAAGTCCATTTAGACGCCTCATAAATTTTATTTCACAACCCTACTTGTGACTTTGTGAGTCACCTTCAATTCGATCGAAACCGACACACATAGAAAGGGGTGACTAGTTACACGTCAATATAAACACCTTAACAGGCTTGAAAACTTTTCATTCAATCTAAGTAGGTAAGTGCATGTGTGTTTTCCTTGCTTATTTATATATTTTTTATGTAGCCTATATATACGTCTCACGGTAGGGCACAGGCCCTCTCTCAGAGAGCGAGTAAGGGCCTAATTACCACCCGTGCCCACCGCGGATTTGCAATTTCAAGCGCTGAGATTATACGAAGACTTCAGATGCTCGGGTTTCTTCACTGCGATGTTATTGCGATGATATTGCTACCACAAATTCACAAATGTACCTACGTAACTTAGAAAACAGTCATACTAATTTATTGATAGCCTCTTTGGTCTAGCTGTTAATACTAGACTTGACAACCAAAACGAAGATCGTGGGTTCGATTCCCACTGGAGGCCGCCGTACTTATTAGATAGTTCGACCCACAGAACAGGTTCGACCTTACTAAATAAATAACTTCCACACGATACAATTACTTGACCTGGTCCCAAACTAGGATAACCTGTACTACGGTGACCAGGCAAGGACATCACAAACACGGAAATACAACCAGACTGAGCCATTTGTACTGACTCCGAACTCCGAACAATTTAGTGAAAGTAAAATCCCGAGCCAACTTTATTATATACTAAGTACTCGATACTTATAAAATCAATAAAAAGTTATTTTTTCTCAACAACCCGTTCGCCTTGCATTGTATCATTGCATTACCTTGAACTCACCCCATCGATTGTAGTTCTATTAACATCAAACGGAGCCCAAGGAAATACACACAGGCTATGATTTATTGAGTTTCCCTCTGGTTCTTTTCCACATATTTTTAACCCAAACAAAATATTAAATGAGTTTAGCGTCTTTAAACTCATTTAGTAAGTACTTAAGCATATTAAACTTTAAGTTTGAATAGAGCTTTGTGAAAAAGATGAGCTATCTCTCCTCTAACATAACTGGCCAAGTGCGTGTCGGGCCACGCGCAGTATAGGGTTCCGTAGAAAGAGGGGTTTTTATCTTCATCAAAGTAATTTTCAATGAATTTTGTACGAAGTTTTCCTTTTATGAGTTGGTCGCCTATTACTCGTGGATTGACAATTTTATTTTACACACCAGAAAACAAAATACATTAAACACTACAACAATAAAAGCCAAAGGAAACATAAATATTATCAAAATGTCAACCTATTAAAATCAAATTAAATTCATTCGCAAAAAGCTTCGTCAAATACAAACATGTGAAATATAAACAACTGAAAACACAAAATCATTACGAGAATAAGCCGCCCCGGGACACATCCGACCCAAAGGTTCCCAATACGCTGGCAGCGTTACCTCGCTGCACTGCAAGGGAAATTCTTTGCATAAGATAGGCCCCAGAGCGGTAATCATAGCCACGGTCCCTCAAGCGACGACCTATCTCTCTCACAAAGACCTTTCCCTGCACTCCCCAGACCCCAGTCGTTTCTATTGCGAGAGGCACAAAAATGTACTGGCCCAAAAGCGCAGAATACTTTTGAACCTTCAATCTCGCAGCCTCTTCTGCCGCAGCGCCCGGGGTGGATACGGTAGAAGCTAAGTGAGAGGGGGCAAAAGTGCAGACACACGTAGCATCCCAAAGCAAGGAGCGCCCTCTCTCCCAGGGTATCATCGTCAGGCCATCCGGACGTTTCCCATCGGAACGACAAAGACCCTGGGGCTCCAAAACACAGGGAACATTAGCTGTTACTAGAGCCCGCCTAACAATGTCGTTTATGGAGAAATGCCGAGAAAACCTGCCCGCGCTACGCACACAATGCAGACCATGCCGACCCCTAGCGTCCACAGCCGCGCCACACACGCAAAAATGAGGCTGGCAAATGTCACACCCAAGGCGCAATGCAACTGCCACGCGCAACGAGTCGCTGTCCAAAAACGTCCCTAGATGTGGAGAAGGCAAAGCGTGGAGCCAGAGACCGGACTCAGGCTGAGAAACAGCCCGCAAACGTGCCAGCTCCACCCCCGAACTGCTGGCCAACAACTCATTGAGCGCGAACCTGCATGAAACCTCATCCCAATGGCGCTGGAAATTAGGGTGATCGGGCGGATCGCTACCAGGACACCGAACCCGCCATAACCTTAAGGCCTCCTCCGCGAAGGGAATGCAGAACCCGTCACCATTGATACTTAAAATACGAGTGACAAGGTCTAGCACCCCACACGACGAAGACAGGAAGGCTGGGAGCTCAGTGTCCTGCAACCGTACAGCCCTGAATTTTTTGACGTTTTTGCAATCAACCGTTTAGCCTGGGGGCTCAATTTTTGCTCTCTAATACTTGTCGTATCTGTGCAAAGCCGTGGACAGACAGACATACGGACGGACATTGCGAAACTATGAAAAAATACTGTTTGTACAGTTTGTTTTTTTTCATATGTATTTTTAGAAATAACAGTGCGTCGCTTGTCACGTGTGTGCGACATCCAAGCAACTCATTACAAAATAAAATAACTGAAAGAACGGAAAGTTGATGAAAAACTTTTTAAAGGCCGTATTACAAAAATGTATTTGAATAACTCGGACATAATTGCGAAATTCTCACTACGCCACGAAGGCTGTAAGTGCTAATAAAAACTTTGTGCTTACAGGGTTGGTGATAAAGCGGCACAACATACGCATCTGGTGCCATGACTGCGACATGGCAAAGCTGCAGCGTGTCGTGTGGGAGGGACACGGCACGCGGTTGCTTAGCGAGGTCTGCAACCAGCCAGTTGTCAAGAAGTTTTTGGAGGCCGTGCCTTATATCATGGTACGTTTGGTGTGGTCTGGTGTCTTTATCGCCAAACTATAAATAAAGGAGGTCAGTGTAATGACAGACCTCCATAGTGCCTGCCTACCTACCATGGAGGTCAGTGGACACTACTCTAAAACCTAACGTATTTTTTACACCTATTAAAAAAGTATAACCTCTTTTTGTAAATATATGTTTCTTTTTAACACCAGCCCCCCCCCCCCCACATCCCCCTAAATGTTCGCCCATTTGGTGCCTGGCTGGTTAACACGAAACACGAAAACAAATTGCCATTGAATGGAAAAGAAACAAATGGCCGTTGTTTGAGTTTGCAAGAAATAATTTTTATTTTTCTTTTCACAGAACACAATCCGCGAAATTCACACGGCAGTCGTGCACAACCGGCTCGAAGACCTGATGAAGCACGCTGGTGATCCTGTACCGCCTGTGGCACTGTCCAGCCGAGATACTAATAACTTGACCGTCATGCATAAGGTAAGTACATTTTGTGATTCTACAGGAAAAAATAAATATTCTTGAACAGTTATATATTCGTTCCTTATTTATTCGGCATTAAGTGAATTAAGTTTTTCACTTAATGCCAAATTAATAAAGAACGAATGTTACAGTTGCACTTTGCGCTCTTTCTGAACTGCGAACGAAACCGAGCTGTCACGCTGCGTTTGGTGGGGCTGATTCGTGAATACTCGGCTCCAGTCGATCGATGACGCTGTACCGCGTAACAGCTGAAGGGATCTGGATGAATTTTGGCACAGAAATTTATTATAGTCTGAGACAGTAAATAGGTTACTATCCCGGAAAAATACAAATTAATAAATAAACAAGTACTAAATATTTATATACACCTACCTTCAATAAAAAATAATAATAATAATAATTATTATTATTTACTCCTCAATCAATCAATTAGCTTGTATTCGTTCACTGCTGGGCATGCGCCTCCCCCAGGGCACGTCACTCTTTTCTGTCATTGGATGGCCGAAAATGATCTTGACGTGTCTAGATTTAATAGAATAGAATAGGTTTTTAGAATTAATTAAAGCAAGTACAATATAACTTTCTAACCTATATAGTAAAATCCATTATTCCATGTATAAATTATTAAGAATCTAATGTTTATTGTAATTGTATGGCTGTGGATTTCTGTTAACATATTCTTTACATACATAAATAAATATATATATTATATGGATGAGGTCATCTGTCCATCTTGTGGCTGGTCGTCCTACGCTGCGCTTGCCGATATGTGGTCTCCATTCGAGAATTTTGGATGCGCTGGACGCAGGCCGCTTCCAACCGGTCTTTTTGGAAATCCATGGAGGAGGCCTATATCCAGCAGTGGACTTCTTGTGGCTGAATGATGATGATGATGATCCCCATATACATTTGAAAATAGGAGGTTCTAGTGGTCGATACTATTTGAACAACTTTTATTAAGGAGCAATTCCCATTCATATTCATATTCATTTATTGATCTGTGAGTCACAAGTACATAACATGGTATAGAAAAAGTACAGTTATATGTGCTCTACCTTAATAGGCATACAAATCATGTCCAAATTAATTAAAATTCAATTGCGAACATAAAATTAAACTACATAAAATAACATAAACTCACGCCTGTATCCCAGAGGGGTAGGCAGAGACCAGGGACTGCCACTTGCTACGATCCTGTTAGATCACTTTCGCTTCCTCAACATTCATTAGTACTTTTTATCTTGCCCTTTGCTAATACATCCCCTATGTGGTCGAAGTATGTCCGTCTGGGTCATCCCTTACCGGCCCTTCCACCCACATTCGCTCGATATATTTGTTTTGTCAATCTTTCTTCCTTCATCCTCTCCATATGTCCAAACCAACGCAACATTCCTTTCTCAATTCTAGTCACCACATCCTCTTTCAGTCCACAACGTTCTCTAATCACACTATTGCGTATCCTGTCCTTCAAAGTAACACCAGACATACTTCTCAAGGACCTCATTTCTACTGCATTAATCCTACTTTCTTGCTTCTTTTGCCATATCCAAGTCTCGCTAGCATACATAAGTGTTGGGACCAGCACTCCATTATGGATAGCGAATCTAGCTCTTTTGGAGATGTTTTGGCCACTTACAAAGAAGTGCAATGCACCGTTTACACAATTTCCTGCTTTTGCTCAATATTGTATGGGGTGGACAGCGTCTTGCTGCGAGCTCTGAAGTCTCTCTATGAAGACTCCAGTGCTTGCGTTAGAATTAATGGGGCGTATACTGACTGGTTTAGCATCCGCAGGGGTGTGAGACAAGGATGTGTCGCCTACCCCTGGTTGTTCAACTTATTCATGGACAGTTGCCTGACTGATTTGAAAGAGAATGACTTTGGGATAAGGATGGGTGAGCTACTGGTCAAATGCTTGTTATACGCCGATGATCAGGTTTTGTTCGCATCGTCGATTGAAGACCTGCAGACACAAGTAGCAGTAATGGATGAGGCATTTAAAAGGAAAGAAATGAACATTAATGTGAGTAAGACAAAAGTTAATTTATCGTTAACTTTCGATAGGTGCCCCCCATCACTATTTTTAAATTGCAACAGTTGCAATTTTTAATAAACAGGCAACCCAGGTAATGTCACTTTAGTATCCGAGAGAAATAAATAGACTATAGTAGCATTTGTTTATTAGAATGTCATACAGTTTTCTTTTGAATTGTATTGTACCTATTGAGTGTTAACTTATTATAAATTTTCGGTGCCATAATCACAATGCTTTTTTGTTTAAGAGTAGTTTTACTGGGTTCGATAGACAGTTTGTGTGGATTGCGTATCGTTCTGTATCGGTTTTCATGGGCTTTTGGGAATAGCGACTCATTAGTTTTGACAAAGGTAGCAATCTCATAGATGTATAAGCAAGTTAGTGTGAGGATCTTATGCTTTTTGAAGTAGGGCTTACAGCTTTCAGTAGATTTTAATTGGCACGTGGATCTGAGTTAAATTCTCTAAATTAAAATAAAATAAATATTTAAGGGGAGCTCCTATACAACGTAATTTTTTTCCGTTTTTTCTCGATTTTAGTGTCTAATGTTGTATAGATGGTACGGAACCCTTTGTACGCGAGTTCAACTCGCACCTGGCCGGTTTTTATTTAATACTTTTCTTATGAGTATATTATTCAATAATTATGTCTTTGATGCAATACGGTTTTTGGTCACGCGAGACTGCTTTTTTACTGTAAAAAAATATCTACCGCGTATAACGATATATTTTATAATGGTAACACTGCTTGTTTATTTTTTTACGTCGAATTAAAAAAAAAGACTTTTGGCCATTGAGTTAAGTAGGTACTTTAACTCAATGCTTTTGGCGGCATGTTCTGTGGTAAGGCTGGGGCTTGGTGGCATCCTGATCTGCATCACCCGCAACGCAGATATAAGCGAAAATGGCGTTATTGAGGCCAGTAAGACCAAATCTATCCAACCCTAGGCTGCAGAGTTGAGCCATGGTGGCATCCTCGAATACATCACGGAGCGCTACCCGCAACGCAAATTATAAACGAAAATGGCGTTCTTGAACCTAGTAAGCACATTTCTATCCACCGCCAGGCTGCAGGGCTGGGGCACGGTGGCATCCTCAAGTACATCACGGACCGCTACCCGCAAGGCATCAACGATGCCGACAACGATGGCCGTACGCCTCTACACTATGCTGCCGCAGTGCGGGATGAACAGCATCTCTTCAATACCCTTGTTGGCCTCGGGGCGGATGAGAGCGTGGTGGATAATGTGAGTCTCTCGTAGTTGATAAGTAGACTAAAAACCTTTTGTTGTTATTTTATAAAAATACGATTGCCCTGGTTCACTCCTCAAGAGCAGTTTAGGGTAAAGGGAAAGACCATTTTAAACTGCATTTGAGAAGTGTTTTAAGGAATCGTGTTTTTGTAAATAAGACAGTTCGTCTGTAGACGGCAAACAGCTACCAATATACGCCTACTTCATAGATTTGACTTTCTATCCCTTTCAGCGCTAATATGTAGACTTATAACGATCAATTCAAATACTTAGTTTTTTTAAATCAATTCTGTGTCTCTGAGCGAAAAGATATGCTCAGAAAGAAGACTTATTACCTTTTAGTCCAGTCAAAAGGAGCGTGTGAGAGAGCTTGTAGAGAGCGTGAGCTGAGACCCGAACGAGCATTCCTTCAGAAACTTGTTTTATTTGTTACACTTTATTGCACAAGAACATCATTAACATAAAGAAAACTTAAAGAATAAGCTTGTGATAAAAATCACGAACAGGGTGCTTAGGGAGTGAACATACTAGAAATCCTGTCATTTAGGAGTTGAACCGTAGTGATGGGTGAGCACGGCCACATGCTAATTATTGAACAAAAATCCAAAATTGCTGTTTTATTTTACTGATGATTGTCTCGTTGGTCTAGCCGTTAAGGAGCTTAGCTGCCAAAACAGAGATCGTGGGTTCGATTCCCACTGGGGGCCGCCATGCATTTGTACAAATGGCCTCAGTCTGGGTGTATTTTCATGTTTGTGACGTCCTTGCCTGGTTACCATAGCACAGGGTATGCTAGTTTGGGACCAGGTCAAGTGATTGTATTGTGTGGAAGTTATTATTATTACATGCATATGAAATAATCTTTCCTAACATTTTTTTAAAAAATATTTTATGTTACTTTTACACACTAAAATATTGTTTTTCCGACGATGGACTGTTTTTGAGATATAAAGTGCAGACCCCGAAAGTGGGTCCTTTTTCGGGCCCGCGTGACGGCCCTTTTACTAAGTTCACTCCCTAAACACCCTTAAAAAGTTTCTATAGGAATCGCGTAGGACCACGCACTCGCCTTTGTTGCCTGTGGTACTATTGCGTAGTCCTACCGGTAGAACCAAGGGCAATGTTTTGTGTTTAGGCCACTAGTTGACTGGACTTTTTTTGAGTGTGCCTTTTTCGTTAGCATGTATATTATATAGAATAATAATACCTACCTAATTAAAAGTAAGCAAATTTTGATACATAAAAGTTATTAAACTAACCCTAATTTTAAAACAATACTTAAAGCACATCTTAAAACAAAAAATATTCTGTTCTAGAAAAATAAAACGCCAAGCTACTACTTGAATAGGCAGCAGGAGATCGATAAGAACATATTGAAAACGATACCTGATGCCCCGCGCACTCCCTCCAGCGCCTATCCTCACGCCTGGGATTGGAAACTTCTTGAGACGGAAGCTGTAGTACAAGAATTAAACAAAAAGTCTAGGAGGCGTGTCAAAGCATCTAACGAAAACATTTCATCTAACAACACTAACACAGTATCCGAATGCACTAAAGAATATCGCACTGGTGGAATGAAAGCAAGCAGTACGCATGAATTCATTAAAGATTTACCAGACTTAAATGATCTAAAAAAATCACAAGACGACTTACATCAGGTAAAGAGAACTGCATGTTGTTTAATCATGGAATGGAGTTCGTTTGATTTTGCATTGGCTTCTTTAAAAAACATTTGCATGATCATTTCCTTTGTGCATTTTAGGAATCTCAAGTAGTTGAAGAGAGCCATGAACCTGACAGTAATGAAGTAGAGCCCGCACCTGAGAATGACCTTACCGAAGTACAAGCTAATGGTTCTCCAGAACCAAAAACAATTGACGAACATAAAACTCAAGATATAGAACAAGAAAATAACGCAAATGAAGATGATCGGAAAGAAGATACCCATGAAAATATAGGAGAGAAAGAAGACAACAATATAGGTAAGGATGAAGAAGTTGATAGTAATATATCAGATAATGAAGAAAGCCAAGAACATCGAAATGAGACAAATGAAGAAGAACTTGAGCTTAAAGCAGAAGATAAAACTGAGCACCAAGAACACACTAATGATGCTGAACATGGCAAAAAAGAAGAAGAAGTAGATCAAAACGGTGACGCAAAGGATAAGACTGAACAAGAAGACGAAAAACGTAATGAAAAAATTGAAGAAAAAAATAATAATCAAACTATTCCCCACACAGAAGAGCAAAGTAAAGATGAAAGTCACGCTGTTGAAGAAACGGAAGATTCTAATAACAAAGAAGAAGGAGAAGATGGCCATGATACAACAGAGTCTGAAGGTAATAACAACGAAGACGACGACGACGTACAGACACAAGGGGAGACTCCATCCGAGTATAGCAACTTCAATCTCACAAGTACTGCCGAAGCGTCAGATACAGCCAGTGCCAAGAGAGGTAACACTGTGATCCTTTCTGGCACTAAACGCGAAGTGATTAAATCGTAAACTAATTTCTAACTAGTAGATTATTTGGGGGTCCCTGACAAGCTCAATATTTTTGATTATTTTGCTAATTAAGGATACCAGACCGGAGGACGAAATACCCAAGAGAGTCTGATAGAAGGTCTTGTAAGTGGGGAGGCCGAGATGGATTCGCAAGATGCTAGCCTCAATCACGAAGATAATTCTGTTCAGGCTGACGTGCTAGTCGTTGTAAGTATTTCTAGCGATCAAGATTAATATACGAAAAACTAAAGAAGGTAATATAGCAAAATAAACTACCTATCTAGTTGATTGTGGTGTTTCTTAGAATAGCAGCATCATTGTAGCACTGTGTACTTTCACAGACACCTCGTAACACCCTGTCATAATTGATTTGCTAGCTTCCTAGTTTACCTATATGTAACAATCATCATGATTAGACCGCGCTACCATTCACATGTAAATATCTTATTCGCTTAAGCAGAAATTGGTTAGTTTTATAAAACATACAAAATTTTACAGGAAAATGAAATAGACCCTGAAGTAACAGAACTAATAAACAATGCAAATATGGAAATGTTGGCTGCTTTAGTATTGAATGGTGAAGGTGCTAGATTAGTTGGGAGGCAGTCGAGAAATACTGAACTGCAGGCGTTTCTAGAGAACGTTCCTACTTACATGGTTGGTATCAATTCTAATTTGTACTTATACATTGATAGGTTACTCAGTTAATAGAAATAAATTTGACTTGTTTACCTCGCAGAAAAAGATCCACAAAGTTCATATTGCAGCAAGGGAAGGTAACATAAGAGATTTGCAAGCCGCATTAGACCGCCGAAAATTCGCTATAGCACGTGATGCTGTTTCGCCGAATGGAGCAACGCCATTGCATGTTGCTACCGTGTTTGGCAAAACCAATATCATCAAGTATTTAGGAGGAAGGTAGTTTGTTATTTTCAAGAATCGTAATTATTCCAAGTACATTTTATTATCAATATTATTTTATGTATGACTTGTTAATTTCTTCAGGTTTCCTGAAACTTTATCAGCTGTAGATTTTGAAGGAAGGACAGCGTTGCACTATGCAGCAGTATTGCCAGATAATGGACATTACTATAATCTATTGCAGCAGCTTGGTGCTAATTCCAAGGATTTAGACGATGTAAGTACCAAGTACCTTTACATTTTTATTCCGTTATTAATTATTCATTAATAATAATAATAACGTTACCACATACTTTGACAGAATGGAAGATCCGCAGAAGACTACAGTAAAAATTCAGCCTTGTTGCCTTTTGATCAAATTCTCACTGATTTCGGAATAAGTGATGACGCGTTACAAGACATGCTCTCAGATAAAGGTTTGTAAACTTTTAAATGCAAATTGTTTCCATTATACTGTGTTTTAATTTGCTCTTGTTTAAGAAGTGCCTGATGATCGAGTATCGTCGCGCCGGTCATTGGATGTTCCTGAAGCATTGGATACCTTAGAACGTTGCTACACACTTTTAGCTTCGGCCCGATCATCAAGAACTCCGTTATCAGCCTCATCAAACAGAGCAACACCACCTATTTTCTTGGGCAGATTCCTGAAAAGACCAGTCTTTGATACTATCAAATTTAGAGTCACCAAGCTTGATCACGATTTGTTTGACGTGATCTGGCCTGCAGTCAAAAAATTACCTGAAAATAGGAACATTCTACAAACAGTTGAAGAAGATTTTCCTGGCGGGATAACTGCACCGGATTATTATGTCTTTGATGTGTTTCATGAGTTTATGATACCGCTCATAAAAGACCTGCATAATATGCATGTTCACTCAGAGTTATGTCTACATCCTGAATCAGACTTTTCAACTCATAAACCGATAACAATAAAGAGCTCTCTGGAACCTTTGATCCAACTCAATATAGATCCTAATGATCAATTCGTCATCTCGGGCACAATAGAATGTATGAGAAACTTAAACGGTTACGAACTGCCTCTCAACCTAACAATCGGGCAACTTGAGGATATTGAACATATTATAACATCAGCATTGATGCGAGATGAGTTCGCTAAATTTATTGAACATTCAAACCCAGAATCTGAACAAAAGGGAGGGACGTATTACACTCTGAGTGAAGTGTTAGAAAAGCCTTCAGAAATCTGTGCTACACTTGCAGCTTCTGGTTTGCTAATCTCAATATGCAATAAAGACGAGATAGATGATTCTATGCGACTCCATGGCAAGTTCTGGCCTTATGGTCGAGGAGTTTACGTCACCGATGACAATACTGTAGCAGTATGGATCAACGTTCATGACCATCTTAGAGTCATAACGACGACACCAGTAGATGCGGCTGGAGAAATCGGACTTACTTTTAGTAGACTATCATACATCATGGCGTATCTTCATGAATGCTTGAATTTCGTATTCGACCCTCATTTAGGGCATCTTTCCAATAGACCAAACTACCTTGGTTGTGGATTACATTTGAGTTTGATAATCAACTTCCCTGGATTGTCAAAGGACCAGGACAATATGAAACATCTTTGCGCTATGAGAGGGCTTCAGTACAGAGAGACGCTAAGCCCAAACATCGCAAGAGTGTGCAATTATCAGAGTTTGAGTGTCACTGAGACCAACTGCTTCAATGATTTTGCAACAGCTGTCTCGAATTTACTCCATCTTGAGAAAGACTTGTCTCTTGCATCAAATTCAACTCACATAGCTACTATGCTGACAAATATATTCAAGAGGAAACGAAGCAGTTTGGCCGATCTTGATGATCCTGAAAAACAATAATGAAAAAATTGTTATACTGTACCAAAATTGTTATACTGTTTAAAAATCTTTACGTAGAATGTGTAGTTACCTATAATGGTATATTTATTAGAGTGGATTTTACTGTTCTATCTATTTATATATTTAAACGTTATTGAATGTTGGAAAGATATAGTAGGTGCTGAAACATATTATCACGCTATGGACGAACGTGATTATCCAAGGCGGACAACTGAAAACCTTTAGGTTAGTATCGATACAAATTGTAATCTCACTCGTGTGAGTCTGCGTGATTTTGTGTGGTGTGACAACGTTTCGACACATCACGCTTTTATTCACCACGTATGGAGCTTCCGCATTTCAGCACACTCGCTTTTAGCCTGTCTTTCCAACATTAGAATAGCGTGTTCTGTTAATTTATCAATCGATTTGTTCAATGTCGTGCGTCATTAGAGTATAAATATGTAGGTACTTATAGCGTGCTAATTAAGGTGGGTAACATGTGATAGCCGGTGTGATAAATCATGCAAGGCACCGTCAAGACTCGTGGCGTATTAACGAATGCCCGGAAAATCTATAACAGCGGTGCGATCGATGAAGCAGGTCATATCAATTATGAGGCAGCGTGTGCTAATGGTACCGTACAGGTCATGATTTCAGACGTCCACGCCAACATGTGTCTCGCTCACATGTGAACAATTACGTGAACAAACATATGCGTCCCCCGCCCCGCCCGCAAGGCCTCGCTGAATAATTGATCGGTTTCAGGTGGAAGCGATGCCAGCAACGGACAAATGGACATTCCCATCTTCAAAACCGATGAGGGTAGATACCTCGCCAAGTGTAAGGGCTAAAAAATTTTGTGTTTTTTGTTTAAATGGCGGCTAAAAAGGGGTGTGATTACATGGACGATGTGTTTGCAGCTCTCGGCGATCCTTTGATCAAAGGTCTGACCGAAGTGGCGAACGTAAAGCCGAAAGACCCGGTCGCGTTCCTCGCGAGTTTCCTCCAGAACTTTCCCGAGCACGAGAAGACGAGATTAGGTACGCAGGTGAGCTACAGCCTCATAATACATTTTTTTCATTATTATAAAGTTCTTGCAAAGGTGTTTAACTAAAGTTTGTTTCCAAGTTTCCTTTCAATTTAAAGTCATTAAAAATATCTAAACTTTATACGTTATAATATATTATACGTGAAACGTTCTCTCAATCAATTTCTAAGTGCAATTGTCTATGTATTTCATTTAAACCGTCCTTTGTCTGTGGTTAAACAAACAATTGTTTGAAATACTATCAAAGTTAAGAATTTTACAATAGGGGTTGATATTTATTGAATTTGTTAGATCAATTAATTACCTAGAACGAGCGAACAACTTGGTTTGGTAGATATTACTAGCCGTATTTTTAACCATTTCTATCAACAGTTTGTTTACATGTACTAAATATCTCGTTAACACTAAAATCTAGCAGTCAAAGAGTTTTACTTCCCAATACTAAATATAGTGATAGCCACACAATTTTTTAGTGCGAAAGAGAATTTGAGGAAGGCATATTTTAGTAACCTACATGCGATATTATGTATTTATGCATGTATTTTAAGACGCTACATGCGGTTGTTGAATTCGTGTTAATTGTACTCAGGAGACGAACGTGCTGGTGACGAGTGAGACTCCTGAGGTGGAGAACGAGGCGCACCCGCGCGTCGCTCCGGAAGCCACCGCGGCGCCCCCCATGCCCATTGACGTCATCACCGTGGAGCGACAGCCGGAGATCAACCCTGACACTCCGGAGGTCGCCTTCAGCAGTACCAGTAGAGTGAGTACACAAACTCGGGGCGCCCGACCCCCACCAAGCGTCTGTATTTTTTTTTTAATCTACAGCGCTATTTTGAAACACGATTCCACTAAAGCTTTCCTCGGAAGCAGTTTATTTAATCCGTGGTTATGTCTTTTCCTTGTAACATCTCCACCACAGACTATTTCAAGGGCGTTTATCGAGTGTCTCAAGGAATCATATTTTTATAAATAAGACCGAAGGACTTTAAGAGATAACGCGCAATTTGTAGAGAGCTCCTCTAATAGCTAGAGATTATCACTTGGGACTTTGTAGGGTTCTCAGAGGTGAGATCTTGGCATCTCTGAACTATTTTACTACATATGAGAAGATGACTCAACATCCGCGGCGTAGCTCAGAGACTATTAGTACTAGAAAGCTTAAATTTGGCAAAAATATACATATTAATCAGGCCGACAAAACGGTAAAACAAAATTTAAAAAAAATTGACGTACCTCCCATCCCCTATATTCGGGTGATTTTTTTTTCTCGTGTATAACACCCATAGTGTGGCGTATAGTTTGATTGGTTGTTTAAAAATACTGTAGGTGCAGGAAAACCATTTTTTGATTCAGGAATCCGTTTGCGATATTGCGAGCTTCAAAGGGCAAATTTTTGTTAGAGTAGAAGTCACGATTAATCGAGAACAGAGCTTCATAGGGAAAAAAGTATTGAAACCTTTTCAGTAGAAAATTTTACAATGTACAACTTGGTTCATTTATTTTTCCGGTAGCTCTCTCCATTTTAGATATACGCAAAAAAACGAAAAGTTGTGACCTTTGACCCCGGATAAAAAACAAGGCACAAGCGGGAACGACGTGGACTTTTGACACAGCATTTGTAATAATTACAAACGCTATGTCAAAACTCCACATAGTTCCCGCTTGTGGATTTTTGTATAGGTAATTATTATGTATTTAAGACCTATACAAAAATCCAGCTTGACGCGAATTAATGCAAACTCAGCGCCTTTTTTCATCTACCAGCATAGACTGGACTCTATTGCAACGGGTAAAGGCCCACACAAATAAGTGTACGGTATTCAAAATAGAACTTCAGTGAATGTGAGTGACAGGACCAGCAAGGGACCCAGGTGGACATAATTCGACCAAATCGACCGAATAAAGGATGTATAACAAATAGTTAAACCGTGAATGATAAGTTAGTCCCCCTAACGATTAATGTTAATTTAAGCGAAAACGACAAACCTTAGTCTTTGTCTACCTCTCTGGGATACAGGCATGTGTTAGCGTATGTCGTAAGTTAATTCATGCATGTTCCACCGATTTCAGGACGAGCATGGCCAGTCCATGTTGCACTTCGCAGTCGCGCGTACGCACACTCACAATGCTCTATTCGAGCTTCTACAGGAGTCGGACATAAACTTGGCGTACCGTGACGAGCTGTACCGGACAGCGAGGGACGTCTCCATACAAGCCAACCTGCTCGAGAACACTGCGGAGATTGACAGATGGGTGGTGCATCTGGCTGCTAGAGGTGAGGGCCCAGGTTCCTTTAAGTGTTGAGATACAAAGGGGGTACGAGTTGATAGTCTTGAAATACAAACGTGGCTTGTAACAAGTTTATGGTCGTTGCCATGTACGCGAATCTCGTCTCCACCTTATTTTGAGAAACAATTCAATTATTATGGCATCATCTTTGGTTTCTTTAGCCTGATCTTAACCCATTATTACATTCATTCAAGCTAATATTAAATATCACAAACGAATATCTATTGATAGTTTTTGCCAAATAATGGTAATCACCCGACCTTGAAAAGAGGTGAAGTTATGTGTCGATTAGGTAACCTAGGGCATTATGCATTAAGTTTTAAAATAACCGATGAACACCAAGCGATAATTTCTATATATTTATCCTATCTTGAATATTTTCAGGGAACACCGAGAAGATAATGGAACTTCTGCTGGAGGGCTATGATCACATCCTGAACGTAGTTGACGAGGAAGGCGTGTCCATCACCGAGGTCGTCTCACAGCGGAACAACGCCACCATGAGTAGTCTGCTCGCCTCCATACCGACCTTCGAGGTGAGAAGATGAGATGAGGAATCCCAAGCCAGGACTGATCGATACAGAGATATTTGTCACTTGCTTAGGATCTCTGAAACATTTCCAATTATCCCCTATGGAAGACATGTCGTTGTGACAAAAAGCAGTTGGTAAGCCTTCATAATATTTTTTTTTATTTTCAACTCTCTCGGCCTCCAATGAAGTCATATTTTGAAACAATCTTGCGTCAATTAAAATCTATCGGCACGCTTGCTGCTAGTTGAACTAAGGCTTAGCAGGAGAGACGTGATGGGTACAATTTATGAAGTAAAACAATCCGTTTTCCACGCGCAAAACATTTCGTTCATCGCGGTAGTAAAATAATAATATATTATGCAATTAGTGAATAAAGGAAGGATTTAAGGCGAGGGCTATAGATAAATCACGAGCAAGTGAAGGATTCTAACGACTCAGTCACGACCGTAGGGAGTGATTCAAGTGTTAGAATCCTTCACTTGCGAGTGATTTACGGCCCTCGATATAAATCCGTTTTATTCAAGAGTTGCATACTATACTTTATACCATGACTACGAAAGAAAAATTTAAGCGAAAATAGAAATTTAATGAAGAAAAAAGGAAGGTTAATAGTAGATTGTTAACCAAGGGCTGTATGACATCAATTGCATACGAGGTTTAGCCCGAGTATGTAATTGATGCTTACACCCGAGATAAACACTGCTTTACATATCGATTGTGAGGTAAGTAAAAAAACAAGAAAGCAGGACTTTTGAGAAAGAACTCCAAAACACGAAAAAAAATTACTAGCTAGTCGACTGACTTTTTTTACTCTTCACGATTTTATGGCACGCAAGCGCGTCAAATCGTGCTGGCCAGTTTGATTTTTAAATCGATTTCAATTAACATACGATGTGACTGCGAAACAAATAGTTCGATATTTAAAATAAAATCTTCATAAATTCTAATATAAATTGTCTCGATTCCGATTCGAGTAAATAATCGATACCGAGAAAAAAAATATTAACTTCTAAAAAATATTCTTTTTGCAGTATGAGTTTGACAGTTCTTTTTCATTACTCATACTCTGAAAGGGGGTCATTGTTCATCCAGGCACCGTGCTGAAAGTGGTACATGCCTGCTCTAAAGCAGAAAAGTATTAAAAAAAATATATGAATCGTAGTTTAAATTGAACAACGCAATGGTAGTAACCTATACAGCCATAAAACGATTAATTCTTCATTTATTAGTTTTGTTGACATTTAAATTCTTTCTGATGTTTATAATTAATATAATGTACTTTATGTATTTATTAGTCACTTTTAAGGCGAGATGTGATTTGCGAAATAAATTAAAATATTGTTTAAGACACAGATAAAACCACCAAATACGCAAATTCAAAATGGCCGTCTTTCGCGGTCGCGCGCCATCTTGCGAATTGTGATGTACGGCTAGCACAAGTTGGCGCGCGAGCTATCTCGCCGCGAGCTAGACCATCCGTCTGTTTCGGCGTGATTTCCTTAAGTTTTATATTTTTTGATTTTAACTGGCTTGTGTTTACTTTCCTCGTATTCGTAATGAAAAGTAGTGTTTTACTCGGGTGATAGCACCCATTTCTGCCTCGAACTATTGGCGCTCTCACTTCGTTCGAGCGCCAAAACATCTCGTCAGGAATGGGTGCCTTTCAGCCCTCGGTTAACAATCTACTATTTTCAAATTCCAAAACCTATGCTGTAATGTTTACATTACATGGTATGTTTTGAAACCTATGCTGGAATGATATCCGTACACCCCGGCATTCCGGGAAGTAAGTGACTACTTACAGAGCAAGAGATATGTAAATGAATGAAAATGCATATTAAAATTGGAACAGTTACTAAAATTAGGAGTTATTTTCTTATTATTATTAGGATGGTTAACAACAAAGAACACAAAACAGTTTTTTTAATACAGTTGCTCAAAAATTGGCGTATTGCAGGGACGTATAGCGTTCGGGATGTGGGCTATTACATACTCGTGCTTTTTTTTTACCTTTCTCGAACTCGTGCGTTCTCTTTCCCAACTGTCAAAATAATGTCTATTAAAAAGAAAAACCAACCATGAAGTTTTTACTAAAAAAATTCATAGAAGTTTTTATGATTCATGCAAATACGTATATTTCTAAAAAGAAGCTACTAATTTGTTTCAATATCAGATTTAATGATTTGATTGAATGAGTTTGGTTAGGTTTCATTTCATTTCATCTCATTAAATTTCATTTTCATTTCATATCAATAAAAAACTTCTACTGAAGACTTGGCTGTATGGCCATAGTTCCCTTTGTCTACCAGAATGGGTGAAGAAAAAAAAAACTGCTTATATTCTACGGTTGGCGCCATTTTTCAGAAATTTTCATTGCGAGTTTATTTGTTTGTTGTACAAAATGAGTAATTTCGACCCTAGTTTTTTTGAATTAACACCACCGGAATGCAGTATAATTGCACAAAATGCTTCGGAGAACATTTTACCGGAAAAGTCAAAAAGTCACTACATATCTACATACGACGAATTTATTGCGTGGAGAGAAGAGAAAAAAGCAAATAGTTTTTCATTTTTTCGCAACTGTGTTAAAAATAGTCGTTCAGTAGACGTGCGGAACCGTCATTGCAACTTGTTCCGACTGTCAACCCTCGCCTTCGGCTGCGCCTTGGCTCGGGTAGACATTTGTCGGAACTCTTTGCAATGACAGCCTTTCCACACTTGTAATGAAATATACTATTTCACACCACCTGCTCGACAATGCCAAATTACATATCATGCAAACCTTACGTAAAGCAAGTTATTAAAGCCCTTGGCTTTAGCCGGGGTGTAATGTTGGACTGAATCTCATTACAACCCGCTGGGTTGTAATATTTTCACTTTTATTGCAATGGCCTCATAATAAGTAATACATCAACTAATTAATACTCGAAGGCCGGGGCCGGGGCCGGCGCCGCATCGAACTTATTTGAAAATCGAACTTTTTCTAAAATCGAGCTGGCCTCGGCAAGCTGAATGGAACACATTTGAAATAAAACAAAAGCCGCGAGTATTGTAAGACGCTGCAATAATATACGTAATAACTGCAAAAATGTTATAAAAATATATCAAAATAAAAGAAAAGTTCTGTTAAAATGTCAAATGACAAAAGTGATTTAACTCCGGAGTCCATTAAAATTGGATGCCTTAGGCATTGTGCCAATGCTGTTTTTAGTAGCCTTGCTTTTTTTATTGTCTCGCAAAAGGTGAGAAAAGTAGAGTACACTCCTAGGGAATAAAGCTTTTTTTGTCTTGGGCGCGCTTGAACCCCTCACTGCGCGCAGGACTCGTCTTAATTTGATCACGGAGTTAAGTGTAGCGACAGACCAGCGTAACGTACGGCGTTAAACGTTTAGTTGAATACGCTCGCAGTGTTTTTCAAATCCCCTATGACACAGACGAAATTACGTCGCGTTCGGCGTAGCGCCGAACCTTCCTTTGGGCGATTATGTCCGCTAATACGCATTCAATGTATTTTGCATAGCAAGCGACACGTCATGCGACGCGTTACGCGACCGAATGTTCGGCGCGCGTAGTTGAACGTTCGGTGTGCTTCTCGCTGCGCGGCGGCAAGCGAAGAGCATGTACCTAAACCGACTGACGACGACGACACCACGTGAAGTTCCGTCACGTAGCGCGCTGAACAAGACGCAGCGTTCTGAGCGTTTGATTTGTCATACCAACGGAACGTTACGACTGCAAGTTCAGCCGCCGGACGTTCGGCGCGGTACGTTCCGCAGGTGTGTCGCTACACTTAATCTGGAGTCCTTATTTACGTTCAGAATTCAACACGCGCCCGTGACATAAAACAGTGATTTATCCCCTCGGTGTATCTACTATTATTCTAATGCTAAACTTCTTGTCGGAAATGTCGACCAATCAAATCTCGAGGAGTTATCTGCACAAAGAGTTTGTATGTCGAGTATTCTTCGCACAAGGAGTTTGTATCGAGTCTTTCGCGCAAGGAGGTTATATAGCATTGAGATGGAGACCGAATGTATATGTTCACTTGGCTTGGCCGGTTTTTAGTCACTGTTTTCAGTGATTAAAATAAGCTTTTTAGAGGGGGAATGGTATAATAGTAGATTGATTACAGAGGGAGTAAAATACTATTTTTAAGGCGAGAGTGTTTCTTTGTTCTGAAAAGTACACCACTCGAGCTTAAAAATAGTTTTACTCCAGAGGTGGACACTCTACTTTTTATCACCCACTATGAGAAAATAAGTGAACGCAACCATATTACTCGTATGAATAGTGTTATTTTGTATCACATTGTTAGCGTCTGATACGATACACTCCGGAGTTAATATTTCGTTATCACTGCTTGAAGACGCACTCATTTTTACTCTAGTAAAAATAACAATGACAATAGAGAAACGAAAAGACGGAATGCATTAGGCGCCTTTTTTCAGTTTCGTTTTTGCTCGCGCGCGATTTTCTTTTAAAGAGCCAGCAATTTGTGCAACATTGTTCGTGTTCGTGAACAATGTTGCGCTGTGAACTTGGCAACAATAGCAACATGCGTGTTCCAAATTCAAATCACTTTTATTCCCTCGGGGAATAAAAACGCGTTTTAGTCCCTGTTCCCGGGGAACGAACTAGGTATTTTCGAATAAATGATATAATAGTAGATTGTACAACAAGTGCATAAAACGCACCATTTTACTCGAGACGTTTATCCATCCGAGCGAGCTTGCGAGCGAGGATAGATATAAAGTCGAGTGTAAAATGGGTTTTATGGACGAGTTGTACACTCTACTTTTCACTTCGATTGCGAGGAAATGAAACAGCAACATGTAAAAATAATTATGGTTCCCGCCAATTAACTTTTTTTTCTTTTTTTTTTCTGTAGGGACGTGACACCTGACTTAAGGTCGTTACATACTGCTCAGTTATAAAAACATTTTCTTTTTATAACTATGATAAGTTGTTGTTATGGCTTAAATACTATACTGATCTACTAAATTGAAAAATAAACAAATATAAAAAATAATAAATGAGACGAAATACAAATTATAAGTTTATTTCATGAAGTTTTATTGTGTACTTTGGCTGTTGGTATCTTTGCCTTGGTCTTAGAATACGAACGAAACGAAATAAAATAAAGAGGTTGTTGTATGAAGTTAAAGATGTTCGTGTGGCTGTTGCAGCGATTGCCTTGGTCTTCGACGAAGATTTTACTTTATGCTCTAGAGCATAAAAAGCGACTTTATGTCGCCTACGCACGACATAAAGACGAACTTTTAGAGCATGAGAAGTGAAAAAGATTTTTTTTGCGCATCTAAGTCTTCTTACGTAAATGTATACGAATTCGTTCTTCATGAAAGTTTGTTAGTCAGTGGACATTCCCTCCAAACTGAACTAAAACCAATGATACCAAAACCTCGTAAATAAATAGACAAAAGTTATCGTTTTTACCAGCTGAGCACTATGGTGGTAGGTACCTATGCTTGGGACCCAACAAGCCACCACTATGGTCAAGGTCTTACCATAGCACCAAGAGTAAGGCCAATGGTCTCACTATACCACGAGGGTCGCGCTACTAATATTATAAATGTAAAGATTTGTGAAGATGTTTGGATGCCATGTTTGTTACTCACCCCCAGTTTCTCATATACTAACACGCTGTTAATCTACTGTTAACTGCTGTCAATTGACCAAAGTGCATGCAAAAAAAACCACTGACAGCTGTTAACAGTAGATTAAGAGATTGTTAGTGTACGAGAAACCGGGGGGTTCCCATGCGATAATACTTATTTTAAATAAGTTTAAAATAGATAGCGTTGTGCGAGCGAATGTTGTGTTTTAAAAATTGATGGCGTTGTACAAGAGTCGTATAAACTGATTCTGTAGCGGTACGAAGTTCGCCAGTACAGCTGCTAGTTTATAATGATAATTCGATGTACATAACGTACCCGATTAGTACAATTAATCTTCCCACTTATTAATCTGGGAGTTAATCGAATATGCAATGTACGTCGAATTGTCATAGTAAACCATTGTAGTTTCATGCGTAAAGCCAGCCACTGGTATGTTAGGTCGCAGAGAATCAATCGAGGCCACCAATTCCAGGAGTCCCGGGAGAACCTACACGGCGCAATCCGGCGCGGCGACCTGCAGATGGTGCAGCAGAGCTGCGAGTCCGAGGGAGGCCGGACTCTGGCGCGGGGCAAGAATTCCTTCGGCCGGACTGCCCTGCACGTGGCCGTGTTAGCACAGCGTGAAGAGATCGTCAGCTATCTCGCGCAGACGTTTCCGGAACTGCTGCGCATCGGAGACAATGTGAGTACCAACTACCAAGGCCTACATTAATACAGGCTACTTAGTATCCTAGCCACATCAGACACTTACTTGTTTCATTCATGATTTCCTTTATTTAAAATATTTGAAAGTGAATGTAAATTTAAACATGTTACAATCAACAGTTTTTATTATTAGATTATGGTATTGCATTATAGTACAACCAGCAGTGTCCTCGACTTCGTTCCATTCTGCTCCTGTCCTGTCCATTCTAAATACTGGTGAAAGTTTTTGAAATCGAACTAGCAATTTGGGTGATTATCACCTACGTACAAACTTTTCCCTTTACATAATATTAAGTATAAATAATAATTGCGCGTCAATATAATTCCATCGCCGCCTCAAATCAACGCGCGCTCACGTATAAAATCTTCTAGGCGTCAATGCAATAAAAAAACTTGTCACGTGATCCGACCGTGAATCTGTCATTGTAATATAATGCACTAACCGAACCTAAGCCCTGGTACCACCTAGTGCTGAGTAGCACATTTGTACATTTTGAATGATTGTGAAAAAAATATTGATTGGTTATGAAAAATAAATGTAGGCCGAGACTTTGCTAGATAACCCTTGTAAGTTCAGGAACAAGATCTAACGAGGGTTATCTAACAAAGCCCTTGATTGATCGATGAGACTACATTCATCGAAAATTTACAATAATTCTAAATGTACGAAAGAGCGGGCGAGAGGCAAACTAGACATAACAGCAGCCTTAAACATATTTCTCCTCCTTCATTAGCTGGAAAGAAGTCCGCTGCACTACGCGATGGGTATGGACAATATGGAGTCGTTAAGCAGAGTGCTCATCCGCGCGGGCGCCAAGCGCGTCCTCAAAGACCTAAAGGGCCGGCAGCCCTCCTACTACTTCATGAACAAGTCCGACATACTGAGGCTCAAGGAGGAAGAAGAGGTCTATTAGATAGCGTAGTTTAGATACAAAATGGAAAGGCTTAAGGCACCACAGAGCATTAGAGGCGAAGGTTTGGATTAACGTCGGGAATCTGTACGAAATTGCGTCTGAAGGAGAAAAGTATTGAGCGATGGATTCGAAGATCGAAGTGATTGCAGATTCCCACCGAACGCTTATGTCATACAAATTATAGCGTAAAGTTACCTGAAGCCCTGGTTACCGGCTTACAGCCTTTCTATCACGTAACTGTCCACTCTATCGGGTTAACCTATTTAACGATTCCAAAGTGTGACAATATGTATGTCTTGATAGCGGAGTAGGTTAAATCGGCCAATTCTATATAGTGGAGGACTTACGTAGTAGCGCCCCAGGTATGCGACTTGGTGACAAGTTGATATATTTCAGATTAGTTGATCGAGAAAGATGTCTCACATTGTAAATTAATTCGCTCGTGTTAAAGTGCAACCCGTGTTTCGTAAAAGGAAGATTTTGTTGAACGGTGATTTGGCAAACTGCGATTTCGAATATGTTCTGTAAAAGGCTCAGTTCGATGGATTGGTTTGATTAGTAAGTTTCTTTGCTTCTTGTGCACGTCTTTTTCACTAACAAAATTGCAGTACTTTTTAATTACAATCTCAATGTTTAGGATATCGCGAATACGTAGAATGTGTGCCGAACGAACTAGAGATAAATTAGCATACAAGTAACGTATTTCTAGTATTTTTGTAACAATACTTACACTATTTATACTTGAAGGGACCCTGTTTTTAAAATAACTAAGATTTAAAGTCTATCTAAAATAATAAACACTTTATTGTCTGTACAAACAATTTAGTTTCATTTCGGTTCAACGACACGCACAAGATTATAAAATACGTCAATACATAAAAATTAATCTAAAAAGTAGGATACAGTTTCCAAGTACCAAGTCGATACCTAATATTTTAAACTATATCATACCCATACACACGTATCTAATAAAGGAAAACTACTAAGTAATGTAAATTATAAAACATATTAATAAGTAAATTCTAGACGTTAACTCACGTTGATCTCCTTCATATTGTAGACTGCCATGGGACAGGGTTAACGTACATTTGGGACACCGAGCCGCGCATGCCTGGAAAAAATGCATACCTTCAATGACAGTTAGTGCTACAGAGAGAGATATCTAGCGGTGTTTGTCACTTGCTACGTCGTAGCGCCTACGCCTTGGCTACGAATGTCGAGTGCTACTTCGTAGTACGTAGCTAAACGCGAAGTAAGTAATCCAATGTGAGCGTCTCACACCCTTGGGTTACTGTAACTTTATGATACAGTTAAGGTTGGTATAGTTTTTAAACATTGAGGCCTCCTTGTCCTCATCTTTCGCTGCAAAACCTTCCCTACCCTCAAACGATTTTTCCTAACACGAGGACAACTCGACCCTTCCAACCTAGAATCCGTGGCTGACCGAACCGAAAACGAGAGGCAGTAGGGAAAACTAGAAAAAACTATTAAACACTGTACATATTAACACCAACTGAATGAATAAATTTGGGAAAAAAAAATGTAAATAGGTAACACTACTAATAACAACAAAAAACTAACAAACGATAACTGTACATAAGAATATTTTAAAAAAAGGGTTAGTAGTAAGTTACTGTAAATTGCGTGTGTAGTACAAGAACTTCTGTACCAAATTATCATGGATTAATATAGCTTGAGTTAAATGAATGTGGAATAAAGGAGAATTTCAGGGAAAATAAAATCCAACTCGGAAAAAAAATGGCACGGACCCCGCGTCTGTGGAAAAGAGATGTATTATTTAAAAAATATATATTTTATTTTTTATTAAGAATAATATTTAATAAAACAATATTTTAAATTTTTATTAATTTTTATTTTCTAAAATATTATTGTTTTATAAAATATAATTGTTTCGAGACTAGACTGAGACTTTGGGTTCGAGACTAAATCCTCGGCATTCCCCCGCCAATTCAAATTAGGCGCGCTTCTGAATAAACGACATCGATTTGTTCACTCCATTCACTCACTCTTTTCACTTTTCACTTTGCGGTGTGCACGTTAAAAATTTTCTGTTGGATCCACTTCTCAAAACTGCCGGCCGGCGTGTGCTAGAGACTGAAATAACCCTGTGAAATCTTGTGTGGATTGTGTTCCGGGACCTGGAGACCAGCTTCATTATTGTCTGTGAGTAGAGCACCATTTCTCTTACCCAAATTATTTCCGTAGTTCAGTATCAAACACCATGTGACTAGAATTCTAGTCACATGGTGTAATAATTTGGGTAAGAGAAATGGTGCTCTACTCACAGACAATGATGAAGCTGGTCTCCAGGTCCCGGCATGTTATAGTGCCTGAGGTGTTCACATACCTCAGCGCTTGAAATTGCCAATCCGCGGTGGGCACGCGTGGTAATTAAGCCCATACTCTCTCTCTCTGAGAGAAGGCATGTACCCTGCAGTGAGACATATTATATAGGCTGAACAAAGAAACATATATATTATGAAAAGTATTAGTCAGACAGAAAAAAATACCACGCCACGTAATCTTTTAACAAGACCTCTCCAATATGATTAAAACATTTTTTACCCGACTGCGGCGAAACCCAAACGACGGGTACAATACGATTAAAATCAGTTAACGATTCGACTTTTCTCGGATATCATCGCCTAAATCCCGAGACGGAAATGACACGAAATACATTACCTCGACTTCTTTTAAGTAGCATTCAATTTGAAGTATCATAAACGCAATGTATAGCACCTGCCAAGATGACATTACTAACCGGTAGACCTAAGAAATTTATTATGCAGAAGTGATCGCAACATAGGAAGCTCTTTAAATCTTTCATGAAAGTTATATATCATTCGTCGTATCACGCAATAATCAAAATCATCAATTTTTAAACGATATTTTTTGCCGGGCACCTCTTTGGATTGTTGATCTTTAGGTGACTGATCTGAGAGCTTGTCGTTTTCCTTCAAAATTTTTAACATGCTGCTTTTCAAAACTCCGGTTGCTTCACAAACCCTGTCCAAAATTTTTTTATGATAATTACTTTCTTACAATAAAATTACATTTAAAATTTCACGAGATTGAGCAACAATTTTTTTACCAAGCTTTAAATTTGTTGAAGCCATGATACATAACCATTGTAAGTTAATTTTGATAATTTGATAGAATCGAATATTTTCACGAATGAAATTAGCGTTCTAAACATAAATCTATATGATATATTTATGTTTAGAACGCTAACGTCAAACTGTTTTTGACACTAAGAAGTCATGTCAAAATAGTCAATTATTTTTCTTATTTCAATACAAAGGTTGTGTCAGTTTTGAGCTACAAAGGAGGTTTTGTTGCTTATATCGTTCTTGTACTGTATTCAATAAGACAACGAGTAATATAATTAAAGGTAATATCTTGTGAGAGATGAGGGATTCACGACAATTACCGACGTTGGCCGAATCGTTAACTGATTTAAATCGTACTGTAATGTGTTTGGCTCGTATGTATGTATATCCGATCTATGTTCCCTTACAACTCCGTAATCAATGGTCACATTTTGACAATTAAGATCTTAACCCAATAGGCTGTATGCGTAAATCCAATAATAAAAACACTAAAAAGACAAAAATAAAAAACTGAAATAAAAATAACCGACAACCCGACAGCCGAGCCTTAACTACTAAGCAGGCGAGACCTAGATCGGTTGGGCCCTAGATTGATGTACCTAGATCGGTTGGGCCCGCCTGCTTAGTAGTTAATGCTCAGCAGTCGGGTTTTTGGTTATTTTTATTTCAGTTTCTTTGTGCAAGTTCTCCAAGTTACTCACTCAGCGCACCCTGGTTCAGGGGTACGGGCAGTGGCTTATTCTTGCTGGTCCGCAGCCAGTCTCGGTAGGCGCGGTCGCCGTTCACGCGCCGCTTCTCCTCTTCGATTGCCGCGCGCGCTGCCTTGCGCTCCTCGCGAGTTTTCATAACTGCACCGCAAAAGGGTTTCGTTTATATTTAGTTTCGTTCCTGCTCCTACATTACGAGTATTAAATCCAGAGCGGTTCTATTCATCTGTCAAATTCCATGGGACGCCTATCTCCTGCAGTGGACGAGTACGGGCTGATTGATTGATTGATAGAGGCGTGGCAATGGTTTCATCCACTTTTGCTTCAACAGGTTTTAGGGCCTGAGTAGTAATAAAAACGATGTCTCACGCACGTTTCATCTCCTCCTCCTTCCTGCGCACCCAATCTGCGAGTTTATCTTCTCGCTCCTTCTCGCGCTCGCGCCGTTCCCTGTCCAGTTTCTCGTTGCGCCGAAACTGTTTCATTACCTGTAAGTTTATTCCATTCAGGCGAAAGTTTACAAAACCAATGGAAAACCACTGACTTTGACAGACGTCGTTAATAATAGGGGTTAAAGTATGAAATTGCCGTTTTATTGCAATAGGTTCTTTGAATTGACATAGAATCTTCATGGTTTGAGGTTTTCGAATGAAACTTTTTTCAAATGGTTTCTATGATGTTCTTTTTTTAAAAAATGTGAAACATTTGAATATCGACTTTCAATTGTTTTTGTTATTCAATTTAGACAAGAAAGATGGATACTGCGAAAATTCGAGTGATTTTTGAATACGAGTTCCGACGCGGAACTAACGCGGCAGAAACAGCCCGCAATATCAATGCTGCGTTTGGAGAGGGGTCTACTAATGAACGCACCGTGCAATTTTGGTTTAAACGCTTTCGTGATGGAAATTTCGACTTAAAGAACGAGCCACGAGGAAGACCGCCCACACAGGTGAATAACGATGAATTAAGAGAGATAGTGGAAGCCGACCCTAGTTAAACTACCCAGGAATTAGCGGCATGGTTTAACGTTACCTTACCCACAATATTGACTCACTTGCGTCAAATCAATAAAATAAAAAAATACGAAAAATGGGTGCCTCATGATTTGACTGATCTGCAGAAAGAAACGCGTGTTGAAACTTGTGTTGCCTTGTTGATATTCAATATTCGATATTCAAATGTTTCACATTTTTTAAAAAAAGAACATCATAGAAACCATTTGAAAAAAGTTTCATTCGAAAACCTCAAACCATGAAGATTCTATGTCAATTCAAAGAACCTATTGCAATAAAACGGCAATTTCATACTTTAACCCCTATTATAATATATGCCTAAACGCCGCAGAGAGTTAACGCGTATGTGCAAGTGAGCCTGAAGCAGTAATGCAATAAAAACATCCGTCAAAGTCAGTGGGTTTATCTTTCTTCCTTTATTTTTCTTTGCCTTTGTGTCTATCCTGAAACTCCCCCGTGCAGCTTGCAGGATCTCATGGAGGCATCACCTAGTGCAATCGCAGTGGCGCGGTTTTGGGAGCCAGATGTCTGACTGGAGGAGTCAATGCTTTCGACTATAAGAAGTGGCTTGACAGTGGTAATATGCACTTTTGCAGTAGGTAACAGTATCTAGGGACTGATTACATCATGCACGTTTTGGACACCTAAGACGTGCATGATGTAATCCTTTGGTGATACACATCAACTATGGATATTCTTGAATACGGACACAGCCTATGGTATGCAATAAAGAGTATTAATCTAATGTAATCTATAGTAAGTACATTAGTAACCAACGTACTTACTAAGTATAGGCGGTCTAACTGTTAGACCTGAGATTTCCACATCTATGGCATGAAGAAATCTGTTCTTTTTCACTCTGACACAGGTTTAGTAAGCTTGATATGGCAGGCATATCATATCAAAACTCAACTGTTGTCTATGATTTCAATCGTCCCAGTCTAATCTACGTAGACAACCTTAGCGTTACAGTCTTCTTAGCTTTAGTAAGTACGTAGAGTCTACGCCTGTCATGTAAGAAAGATAGAGAACAGTTTATTGCCATACTCTCGAACTCGTGTGTGTACTTAATAATTTTGGGAAAATATGCCGTTCGTTTCCTATGCACTAAAGATTCAAGAAACATAATGTGCTATTATTTACTTACGACTAAAACGTTTAGTTAGGTACTTTTTGTGTTGTTTCTGAACTACTTGTGACGCAATTATGAAACTAACGTCGAGAGTAGAGGGGCAGAAATTATAGCCCTAGAGCCCTTTAGTACCTACCTATGCCCTGTAGAGGAAAGTATGCCGTGGACCGTGATTGATTACCGTGAGCATGCGTAAGCACACGAATCGATCGACAGTGCGCAGTCGAATTGCATAATTTAGGAAACAAAGTGCCTGAAAACATACTTCATCGCCTGAAATGGCTAATCCGCGGTACGTGGTGATTGCGCCCATACTCTCTTTCTTTCTCTCTGAAAGAAGTCCTGTACCCCCGCAGCCAGACGTCTTGGGCTATTTAGGCTGCCAATGTAACAAATAGATAGGTACCTCTTCGGCGCGTTGCCTGTCGGCCTGCGCGCGTTTGCGCTCCGCCCAGCGACGGAAGGACTCTGCGCGTTGCTCTGGTGTGGTGGTGCGCTCCTCGCGAGCTGCCTTTAGCTTCTCCAGACGAAGCTTCTCTTTTCTCTGCGGAAGAGTTATGGACAGGACTATATAATAGGGGGACGCTGAATTAAAGACTCAAATTAATTTGGCAAATACAGCTCACGAAACTATAACAAAAAAGCGTAAAAATTCCTAGAGGAAATTACTAGATAAAACAAACAAAAAAGTTTCACAATATCGTACTTCCATTTTCCATTACAGAACACAACACAGGTTTTTCTCTGAAAAAAAAAGCAACGGAGCAATGAGGTTTGGGTAGGTACAGTTTAAATATTGTTGTTTTTTGTGCGGCTGCTGAAAGGCAAGCCGGGTTTTTTGTTTCAATAATTTTGTTTCAACGTAAGTAGATACCTAACCTACCTGTGACCAAGTTGATTTCGACAGAAGTATGTAAAAGTAATTAATATGGTGCTTCGCTCGTTTCGCTACGTGAATTCACAAGGAACCTAACATAACCTAACTACAGTCTGTTAGCTTTTAGAATATACCTCGGGCTCTAGAGTAGGCTTCGGTTTTCGCCGAAAGCACACGAGTGTAATACTACTTCCTGCTCGTTATAAGACTTTTCTTCACTATTTTATAAAGTTAGGTATGTAAGTTATAAATAACAATACAAAATAAACCTTACCTTATTGCGATATAATCGGTTTTTGATTGCTCAGTTGATTTACTTAGGACTCTTTATTGTAAAAACAATGAAAAGTCGGTACTGACTGATAATTCAAATATAGAAATGACGTTTTGTCAATTACTTGTGTCACTTGAGAGATATATATAGAGCTGTAAATTCCACTTCCAGGCAACATAAAATAATTGTAATTCAATAAATATCTAAAATGTACATTAACAAATAATTTTAAATTCACATATCCATATCAATGTCGGAACTGTCCGTTGCAGTAGCGTCATCATCAGAACTATCATTAAATTAATGATTAATTGATCACTGTACTGACGGACGGCTCGAATCTTCTGTACTCATTTTCACATTTAATAGCATGTTCACACACTTTTTCCATTGCTCTGGACCTATCATATTGACTTTCTCTTGTTACAATCTCCTTATAGGTAGTTGCCATGTTCATATAAATAATAGGGGTTAAAGTATGAAATTGCCGTTTTATTGCAATAGGTTCTTTGAATTGACATAGAATCTTCATGGTTTGAGGTTTTCGAATGAAACTTTTTTCAAATTGTTTCTATGATGTTCTTTTTTTAAAAAATGTGAAACATTTGAATATTGACTTTCAATTGTTTTTGTTATTCAATTTAGACAAGAAAGATGGATACTGCGAAAATTCGAGTGATTTTTGAATACGAGTTCCGAGGCGGAACTAACGCGGCAGAAACAGCCCGCAATATCAATGCTGCGTTTGGAGAGGGGTCTACTAATGAACGCACCGTGCGATTTTGGTTTAAACGCTTTCGTGATGGAAATTTCGACTGAAAGAACGAGCCACGAGGAAGACCGCCCACACAGGTGAATAACGATGAATTAAGAGAGATAGTGGAAGCCGACCCTAGTCAAACTACCCAGGAATTAGCGGCATGGTTTAACGTTACCTTACCCACAATATTGACTCACTTGCGTCAAATCAATAAAATAAAAAAATACGAAAAATGGGTGCCTCATAATCACTCGAATTTTCGCAGTATCCATCATTCTTGTCTAAATTGAATAACAAAAATTTTCAATAGGGTTGAATTGTGGGTGGTATGGCGGTAAACGTAGAACAGAATGTCCGTGTTCGGCTAATATTCTGTCAATAGAGTAGACACGATCCTGTTTGTGTTTTTTAATAACTTCGTATAGTTTGGGTTTAGTTACACTGGGATCGACTGAAATATTCTTTATCGTTAACCAATTCAACATATCTTGCTTTTTACTGTTAGAGTTGTGTAGTCTTTCAACAAATTTGTTGTGGTAAGGGGCGTTGTCGACTACTGAATTTCTAGGTAAATTTGGAATAAGTTAGAATATCAGCCTTTTTTTATAATTTTCATTATTCATTTCTTTATGATAATCACCAGCTGTAGATATCTGTAGATTTATAAGTCAGTAATGCCCCAGGAATAAAACCATCTTCGCTACCTGCGTGAACTATAAGACGCTGGACTTTCGAAATAGGTTTTTCAACACCTACATTAAGTGGATCAGACCCTCAGAACACAAAAAGAATGTTCTTTATGTGTTCTGAGATCAGACCACACTTTCCCTTTGTTGTGCGAAGTATGTATGTAGGATTCATCCATATAAACTATTTCCCTTTTTTTCATTCCTAAGTTTTCTAATTTCATTCAAATATTTGATTCGCTTTAGACGCACATCATGTTTTTCGATCAATCTTTTCCTGTTGTCTTGAATTTTAAAGTATCGAAAGCCCATTTTATAAAGTATCTTTGATAAACTAAATGTTGTACCTTTGAAATTTATTGCTTCAATTAATTTTAGTCTTAATTAATTAATTAATTTAGAATTAAAGTTATACATCATCCTCCTTATTAGGTCATAATCAAAATTATCGAGATCTAAACTGTAGATACTCCTTTTTCGACCTATTTTTCACTGTCGGGTCGAAACTTTAGAAATTCCAGTCGCTTCGAGCACTCGATGTTGGACTTCGTTAAAATATGTCTTATTTTCACTTGTCATGTCATATTCTCTGCGAATACTTTCCCTCGGTTTTATTCTTATTGATTGGCATACCAATAGCTGTGTTTGTGGTATTAATTTCAGATTTCTAAGCATGAAGCAAATCAATTCATAAGAGGTGTGCTATGAAACGGCAATAGAACCGTTGAATTTCCCCCTTTTAACCGTGGTCCAACCGCCATGCCCCACTGGTGGGTCCACAGGTATTTTTTTTTTCTCTGTAGACCCACTGCACTATAGTTTTAATTTATCCTCTTCTATCCGGCAGTTCTCGTGGGTCCACGGGTAATTCCTATAGCATTTTCTTTCCCCGTTGACCCACTGCAGTACAGAGTATGATATTGTATAAGATGATGACGCAAAAATAAATGAACGTCGAAAAAATGGTCATATCTCGGAAACTATTGATCCTAGACTAGTTGTCTATCAAATATCGCATAAATAAATACTCCTAAAACAAAAATAGACTTTTTTATTTAGGTAACCTAACTGAAAATTACTAATAGGTGTCAGGTATTTTACGAACCTAGTTATCTTAATTTTTATAATGCAGTAATATCGGTCACAATAAGTTCCATCTGGATTTCTCTTATGTAATCATCGTTTTCAATTGTGAGCCTTGACCTCGATTGACCTTGATTTAACACGTGTATTATTTTTAAACCTTCATACTTTTCAAACCCTTATGCCATACCGACCAACTAAACGGATCAACTGGAAACTGATCAACTATTCTTATTCCTAACGGCTTAACTATTTGGTTGGTCGGTTAGGAAATAAACGGAATAACTATTTTTTTCCGGACGGAACAACTTTACTCCGACCCAAGAAAGGAGCCCGTTGTGTCAGCTGTCAAACCAAAAAAAAGTTATATCTCGGAAACTATTGATCCTATGCTACAGTTGTCAGCTGAATTTTTTTTTTTATGGCACCCCTAGGATCTGCCAATGTCAGGTTTGTGGAGATATATGGGATAGAGTTCATCGAGACCTTAATGACAGCTGTCAAACCAAAAACCGTTATATCTCGAAAACTATTGATCCTAGACTACAGTTGTCAGCTGGAAATTACAGAGTTCGTCGAGACCTTCATTTCGGATGACAGCTGTCAAACTTAAAAACGTTATATCTCGGAAAGGATTGGTCCTAGACTAGTTGTAAGCTGGAAATTAGAGAGTTCGTCGAGACCTTCATTTCGGATGACAGCTGTCAAACTTAAAAACGTTATATCTCGGAAACGATTGGTCCTAGACTACAGTTGTCAGCTGGAAATTATAGAGTTCGTCGAAACCTTCATTTCGGATGACAGCTGTCAAACTTAAAGACGAGATATCTTGAAAACAATTGATCGAAGGTACATTCTGGGCTGCAAGGATTTTACCTCTTAAAATCTAGTCTAAGATCAATAATTTCCGAGATATACCTTTTTTAAGTTTGACAGCTGTCTCACTGTGAACAACTGACCCAACGGGCCAAAAAGTACTAGGCTTGCATAAGCTTGGAGCAAGTAAAATAAAGTATAGGAAATTACCTGACTATACTTTATTCACCTTTATACCTTTAGTGGTTTGGTTAATATAAAAAGGAACCTAACATCTTCAGTTTATGCAAGCCTAGTACTTTTTGTCTTCAGAAGTATACTATTCCAGTATACTATTCCAAGTATAAGTAGATTTATGTAACTTTTTAATTTTATAGCGCAATTCTTCCAGCCAACCCTCGATATGGTGATACGAACATTATAAACAAAGGAGGAAAGTGTACAATAGTTATTAAGTACTATATGTGAACCCAATACAATCAAACATATGTACCATATACATATATATATATAGATTTCTGCTGAAATAAGCTCGCCATGTACACTTTTTAATTTTTCTGTAAATGTTTTGTTTTATTCATGTGATTTTATGTGTGCGATAAAGTATAAAGTAATCCACTCCGACCAACTTCATAGATGTTCCGTTGTCCACTCCGACCAACTTCATAATTGTTCCGTCGGGAACTCTTATATAAGCTTAATATGGTTGATTTGAGTAGTTGGAATAAAACCACGTAGGTACTGAGTTCCGATCGGAACAACGAGTTGATCCGTTTAGTTGGTCGGTACGGAATAAGGGTTTTCAAACATGACAGCGGTGGTAGGACCACAGATAAGACGGTTTTGTTTCAATTGCTCGTGGACCCACTCTAGTGCAGTGGCTCTACAGAGAAAAAAAAATACCTGTGAACCCACTAGTGGGGCATAGTGGTGGGACCACGGTTAAAAGGGGGAACAGTTAGGTGCTATATTGAAACAAAAATCATGATATACGTCACCTCTGCCTCTTTCCTTGCGACCCACTGTTTGAATGCTTCCTGCTTTTTCTGTTCGTTGCGTTCCCGTTCTTCTTTGGCTGTGGTCGTGGTGGACATAGAGGCGACGGACAGGCGGAACGTGTCAGGCCCGTCCTCGCGGTAAGTGCGGTTGTAGCGCGGCGTCTCCTCGTCCTCCGCATCGCAGTTGACCACGGGCAGGCGGATCGATTTGCGCTTCGTGCTGCCGGACGAAGCCACAGACTCGCGGCTTGAAAGCATAGGAGTAGAATTGCTCCCGAAGTTGCTGTGCGGATGAGGCGTCATCTCCGCCACGCTGCAAGCCTGCAGCGACGTAGCGGAGTGAGTGGCCTCCACGCTCTCCACGTAAATCGCTGGGTTGATGTACCGTGTTTTGCTCTTCTTCGATCCCACAGATTCGGAGTCGCTGTGGTACTGTTTGATATTCTCCCCGGCTCCGTCGAAGACATGATTCAAGCCCCGTTGCGTCACCTGCTCCTCGCGGTTGCGAGCACTGTCACCGCACTTATCAATGTCACTTGCCATTGTTTTGTTAGGTCTTTATTATTCCTGGACAAAGGTGTACGTGAAAAATATATTACTCAGCTGCAAAATTAGCGTGTATGATAAAAAAAAATACAAAACTAAAGAGAACCTACAAAAATACTGTCATTTTCTTACCTAAGAGTTGTCACATTAATTTGATTCTTAAAAAATACCGTGCGCCATTTTAAAATTTCGCCGGCCAGTTCTAGATGGTATCCAAACCTCCATGTTTGAAATCACATAAATAAGGATGTATAGTCAACCAAATTCCGTACATTGCAGTCAAGCCGAGAAAACGCTTACCCCCATAGTATAATGGGGCTCTTCGAGGATTAAGAAGGATTAGGTACCCACGTTGGGAAATTTTTCAGTAATACTAAAAAACCCGTTTATTTCCGGTTGGCCAACTGACAACTGTTAACATTAACATATTATTATTGCTACTGAACGGAAAACAGGGGGTTAGTGTCGTTTGCCACCGCGGGTGACAAAGTATGGCCTAACAATTGCCATAAATTGCTCCAGATTAGTCCACTATCTCTGACAGCAGGCGTCAGGCAATTATTGCTCCAAAAATTTTGTATAAGCCTCTTTGCAAGTCAGTCCGTTGGAACCCAAGCTCCTGAAATAGTAGTTGGAGACTTAAGGGCGTCAGAAATAAACGTGAAATAAAGTTCCACCAAGTGTAAAATACGAATGAAAAGTTCTTCATACATTGACTTCATAACAATACAGAATAAAAGTTCTTATTTCAAACTAAATTTTATGACACGTTTATTGTGAAGTGGTAAGTGCACAAAATATAACACATCTGAAATGATTAAACAACTTTGCACATTAATTAGAAATGTATTTAATTTACCGGTAGTTCTTGGTTACATTGTCAAATATAAACATTGACTGCTCAGGGGCCTAATTATGCGCACCAAACCATGAGCGAGTGAAATTAGTATGGAATTTGACAGTTAGACGATTGGCGTCGCTCAGGATTTGGTGCGCGTAATATAGGGGCTGATCACTTGCGGGTTACCAACTTATCTAGAGAGCAAGAGAGGAACTAAGTTTTCAATACAAATGGAGATCAAAATGGGGCACCTTAAGCCCTACATGGATGTACACTGGCACTAGATAAGTTGGTCGATCTGTACTTACAGATCAACTGACACTAACACTTTAATACCACAGGCACTTTACAATTGAAATTAGATTCAAAAGACTTAAATGAAACTATGAAGTATTTATTGTAACTAGGTAGTGAAGTATTATTGTAACCAGGTGTTGTGTCTAGCTTAACGAGCTACTTTGCAATCGTGTATCTGGAATAAGTAATTCACAAATAGCCTAAAAATAACTCACACTGTAGTTTCAGAACAATCTATGTACAGTTATATTCTATTGCATTTTAGGAAAATTATCAAAACAATCTAATACAATAATTCATTAACATTGATTGCATTTGGGTTTCTAATGTGCTACTTCGGTTTCCTCCTAAATTTCCTCCTGCAGTTTCATGTTTTACACCAATAGAATTCGTAAAACTACAGCGTGCTCGAATCAATCTATTTCTCATTCACCACAAACCATGTTCAGAATCCAAAACTTTGGCTTCACAATAGACGTACTATTCTCTCGCTTTCGTGAAGTCATACCACCTCCCTGTCGTCAGTGAGAACAGAAAATAAATGATAATGATGGCAATTGCGCGAGACAGTATGTCTAGTGTTGAAGACGTATTACAACTTTTATTTTACAACAATTCTGATATATTACAGATGCGAATATGGTATTTTAAATTTAAAACCAGCCAAGTGCGTGTTGGGGCACCCGCAATGTAGGGTTCTGTAAAAAGAGGGGTTTGTACCATCTTTACAGAACTAACTACTTCATCTACCTATGTAATTTTCAATGGATTTTGTACGAAGTTTTCCTTTTATAAGTTGGTCGCCTATTACTCGTTAACTTATAAAGCCTACTTAACTGTGATAGTTTTCCTTTTAGGTTAATTATATGTGCTACTGCCCTGAATTATTTCACATTTCTAAAATCAACCGTTAAACCGGGAGAGGGGGCGCCCTACTCTAACAAAAATTTGCGCTTTAAAGCTTAATATGTCGCAAACGGATCCCAAAATCGAAAAATGTTTTTCGTACATATACTTACAATATTTTTAAACGACCAATCGAACGATACCTCGCACTATGATATAGGCGAGAAAAAAAAATGCATCCCTAATTTACGTGTAGAGGTACCCACCCAAAAAAAAAAAATTTTAACATTATATTCTACTGTTTTTTCGGCGTGATTAATATGTATGTATGTCTATGCCAAATTACAGTTTTCTAGTAATAATCGTATCTGAGGCAGGCAGCGGACAGACAGACAGACGGACGGACGTGGCAAAACTACAAGGGTTCCTTGTCCACTACAGAACCCTAAAAAGGTACACAACTAGCTTCTCCATAGTACGGTAAAAATACCCTTATTCACTTCTGAAAAATCAATATTGCTGTGCGAACATCAAATCCTTCCAAAAACCACTAGAACTGATATTATCAATAATAATCTAGATCTAATAGAGGTTAAAGAACTGTTTGCTAATGAATGAAAACTGTAACTCCGCAGACCAAAAATCTTACCAACAAGACGCAAATCACACCTATGGTTTCATACAAACTCTGTCTTCATATTGAGTAAAAAGGATTTACGCAAAGTAAAAGCACAAGTTGGTAAGTCAGTCTGCCTTAGAAATAACTTTTATGAAGTCTCTCGCTATCGTGCGAGAGAATCATCGTTGTCTTCTTACAATTGGATGTGACTAAGTGAAGCTAAATGGGGCCTAGTATAGGGACTCCGCATTGGAGGATCGCGGTTTCTTGATCTTCTCCAGATTCTTGATGACGATGTCGTGTAGTGAACAGTAGCGATTGCGAATCTCGCACATCACTAGCCAGAGCGAGAGGTACTCTTTTTCATCCAGTTCCTGGGAAGGAAGGAAAACAATCGGTAGGTTGTCTGGAAGAGATCACTTTTGGTGACAAGATCGGTGTATGTCGTTGTCTTGAAAATACGACAAGAAAGTCCGTTCTCTCTAGGTTTGATAGCATGATGCCCACTATAGCACTTTGTTACTTTTATTAGTTCACAACACAATCAGTGGCACAATACCAACTATTACAAATCTTCATTTGTGAGATTGCACTATGCCTAAAATAGCATAAAGCCAACTCTTTGCATGAAGGATTTGTTTAGTTGCACACTTTCACGGTCTACAATATCTGTACAGCCAAGATTAAAAACGTAGGCAAGTCGGCATGGTGCATTCTAATGTATGAACATTTGCAAAAGTCGTCATTGTGCTACCGAAAAGGAAAAAGTGCAACAGTTTGCATCAAGCTATCAAAACATTCTCTATGTAACTAAAAGAAATTGTTGGTCTTCAAAAAAGTCGATGTTGATCAGTGTCGGCTCTGAATATTTACAGGTGCAACACCGGAAGTAGGTGGCAATGGCGCACCGGAAGATGCGCAGATTGATACAGCTATATGTGTTACGCGCTATCTCATTCTTGCCCAACTAAGGAAGAACGAAATATCATGTGCCATTCCTTTTTGACCCCCCCCCCAAGAGGTCGCGACCCACAGGTTGAAAACCACTGCACTAAATAATTTGTACATCGCTGTTTTTCAAGGTCTTCAATAGAATATTACTTACTCTGACAGCTCTTCTATAGTCCTCAATGTGTGGGTATTTGGCGACCTTCGAAACGATCTTCGCCCTGGAAATGAAGTACCGGGATATCTGGTCAAAGAAGGCTGCAGCCTCGGACTCCACAGACTGCACTTCGGCCAGTGTGTCCTCCTGTATTGACACACCAAAATTGTTGCCGTCCTCTATCTTCGGAATCATGAATGAGATCCACATTTTCAGCTGAAAAATATAAATTTAAATAAAATTTTGTGTACTTAAGTGAAAAAAAAATGTGTATAGTAACTACAACCAGGATTGCAACACAATTTTTACCAGACTATGGCTGAAGAGTTGATTTTAGCAGTCAATATATGTAGCTAGATATATACTATTATGTATTAAAGGATGTTCCACCATAATGCCTAAACTACCCATCCGATTTTGATGAATAAGGTAATAATCAATTTGTTATCTTTGTAAATATTAACAACAGAAAGTAGCCTTAAAATGTTTAGGTAATTACACTGAAGTCTCATATCTCTACATCTGGTATTGTGTCAAGAACCCAATATGGGAGAATCTCAGTTCAATCCCTAACATTTTAAAGAAATGAAATAATTATGTAGTTAAAAGTAGGAGTTATAGAGATGACACACACACACACCCACACACACATACATACACACATGTAATTTATGGCAATAAATATATTGATTGAGGACTTGTTTATAATTACCATCCATAAAATTACGGAGCAAACCAATTATTTTAAAGATTGTAAGTTATAGTTGGAAACAACATTCTACACTACATTTAAATAATTACTGGGAACAGGCAGCTGTGCCTGCAACATTGTTTGTATGGGATTCGGATAAGAAGTAGGTTGGGAGTGTTAAGTTGGGAGTTGGCAGATATAATTTTTTATTGTAAGCCAGAGAACAATAATTACAGAAACAGCAGTTACAAAAGACAAGTTTAAAACTATTTACTATACACCATTCCACGAGTCGAACTCCTAGGGAACAAATACTCACATCTCATTGGTCAATGTGCATGGCTAGAGAAAAGTGAAACAATAAGCGAAGATCGTCTGCTTCATAAGGTAGGTTTACATGCTGGCGCTGGCTATTGAACATCATGCGCATTAAGCAATGGGCGCACATGGACAAATTCCTTTGGGAGCTTGTTTTGTGGAATGGAGTACAATTTTCTTTTTTTAAGAAGAATTGTTTGTTTTTCTCATATTTCAGTTGATTTTTGTTATCTTTTTAATCAATGTCCAGCCACAGTTTGTTTTAAGTTGTATTTTTATGATGCAATAAATACTTTTTTATGTTATCTTAACAAGTACAATTGGTGGCTTTATTACTAATAGTAATTTCTTCCAGGCAACCTCATATTTGAGTATGCCGGAGGTGAAATAGATATGGGTGTACAATAATACAAATCTTAATAGACATAGTTACTTAGTTAGTTAGACCTGAGATGTCCACACTTAGCCTGGTTGGGCCATTATATTAATAGACATACTGTAGTTATTTATACCAACCAAGTTTGAATCCTCAACTAGCTCTCTGATGTGGGGTTTGACAAGGTGTATGAGATCGCTGAGTGGTTTGTTGCATGGTACAGTGCCATTGGGCAAAGCATACACCCTTGTGCCATCGACAGTAGAGTTGCTTGACACCTCAGACGAGTCCAGACGAGCACGCTTGGCATTAGGCTCGCTGGGGGTGATGACAGCAGCAGGTGGTGGTATGGGAATGTTTAAGTCCTGTAATTGTGACAAATAAAAAGTTCTTCACTATATTATTTCTGATTGATATGATAAATCTATCTTGAAACAACTCGATGTAAAAAAAGAGATGTACAATGGGAAAAATTAGTGATACTTATTTCATTCAGAAAGACAGACATTATTCATGTTGCTCAATAGTGACATAAGTCAATCATACCTGGTGAACATCGGCAAAGTCTCGATTTTGAAAGTGTGGTGTTTCTAAAAGTTCATTCAGCTTCACAATCTTTTCTGGGAAACCCTTTATTATAAGATGCTCTGCTTTTTGTTTCAGAGAGTCCTTGTAGTCCTGAACCTGAAAAGATTCTCATTAAGTTATTTTGCATGGATAAAATATCTTACCATTAGTGAGTAAAGTTGTGAACGAGAATCTCGAGGTATATTAAACACTAGGGCTGCGTTTCGTAAAACTACAATTTGTAGTTAATTACAAGTCGAGGTACATTGCGTAGCAGTCTTGATGATGCTGACATTGCAATGAAGATACGTCGAATTGTCAAAGTAAAACATGAATTGTAGTTCTATGAAACAGGCCCCGGTCAGTACCAATCACCAGGAAGAAGTGTTCGAGGTTATGTTGACTTACTCATTGATCATTGCTTTTTACTTCGATATTCACTAGGACCTGTAGTATTAAAATACATTGTGAACCCCTCTGTACAATTAAACATTCCAGATATCACAAGGTAAGCTACACTTCTATGCTCCGTTCACAAGGTCCCACACGCTAACTGACGACTCGTGTCAAAACCTGAAGCTGAGAAACTGAAGATGACGATGTATAGGATATTGAAACGATTACCTTCTTTGCTACGTCCGTCATTGTATGTTGGGTATTTTGGGCTTTCAATCAAGCAGACACTAATTTCTTTATTACAAAAATACACGGTTTCACAATCGTTAATAATTTGCCCAAATTTACGATGCGTTCAAGAACAATTTTAGTGTGGTCAGCCTGTTTATTCAATTTAAGACTACTTATAGTTTGAAAAGGTAACGGTTTGAAACTAAAAGGTACGGTTTTCTTATATAGTTCAATTCAATTTATTGGGACTCACTGCACTGATTATGCAATACGATTTAGCCATTCACGTGTTAGGCAAGAAATAGCCTATTATAAGAACATTTATTCAAATATCAAAAATTAAAATCCATTAAAAATATTTTTACAAAATGTCCGAAGTTAAAAAAACTTCATAATCCATTGTGTTTCAAGAGGATATTTTTATCTATATACCTAGTTAAAACTACCAAATTACCATAACTACCACTTCCAGGTTTTTTTTTCCTAAAAACAATTTTACAAGTCGCATAGTAAAGTAATCAAAAAAAAAAAATTGAGCGGGGGGCAAGGCGTGCTAGGGGCACTTACAAATTTATAGGGAGGAGCTGCCCTTCTCTTTTAACATGTAACTGTCCACTCTATCGGGTTTCTCTCCAAAGTGTCAAAATAAGTATGTATTTGACAGTTCGGATTAGGTTAAGTCGGACAACTCCATACAATGAAGGACTTTACATATAAGTGCCCCTGATTGTTAATCGCATTTAAAGATTGAAACGTCAGTTTTTTTATAATCGGATATTAAATCTTGTGCAGTGCCCCGGAATTTATTTGTTTATTTATTTGATCATTAAAAAATCAAAATTCCGGGGCATGATCAATGATCATATTATTATCGCAGTAAAGAGTATAAGAGTCGGTATGAGTATGAGAATATGAATAAATAGATAGGTTATAGTAAAAGCGCGCAATGCGCGCGAAAATTCCTGGAGTTTTACTGGAAATTATTATTGATCATCCTTTTCTCACACTTTTCTGTCCATCATCCTAAGATGGACAACGAATGCCAACGGACAGAAAAGGGACGAAGGGATGTCGGGAAGGCAAACAGGATGATTTTCAATTCAAGTCTGCTTTATCTCACTGCACTGATTTAGGACTTCTTTGTCCGAAAAGGGGTAATCGGGCAACCCTGTACTATTGCTATTTTTGATGAGTTAGTTAAGACTCAAACCAAATCCTACCATTCTCCGTAACGGTGAGTACAAAATTATCAGGAATTATTTATTTATAACTTAATTAGGTAGGTATTTATTTCAAAAAACCTATTGGCACAGTTTTTATTGTCACTTTCAATTTTTTCTAACTGTCAATCAATCACTCATCACCGTCAATTTTTGATCAAATAACCAAAAGGAGTTTAATAGCGTGACAACTAAGGAAAAATATTTTCCTGCTATTTTATCAAAAGATGATTTCCATTTTGTTTCCCTCAGATAAAATAATAATTAAATATTTTACTTTATCCTTATTATCAGAAAAAAAAATTGAACGCGTCAATGCACATCGTGCTGATGATCGCGGTGTCATTACCGTTACGCACAACGGTACTGATATTTAACTTAGGTGACTGTTTTTCAATATTATGGCAACATTGGCTGATATCTGGTAACAATGATATTAATTGTTATGCTGTGTTTATAAATTAATGTCATTCACGTTCACGCACGTTGTTTTCGAGTATCTAACAAAACATGTCTTCTTTCAAATTTAACTTTAATAATGAAGCTGATTTACCTAGTGTACCTCAAAATGGTAAGCTTAATTATAACGCACTAGGTACTTACTCATTGACATATTTGGTTTGGTTATACAAGCACTAAGTTTAGTAATGTTTAGATACCTAATTAAATCCAAACATTAACCTTAGTGCTGTTACCTAATTATTAACAGCAACTGTAATGATTTAAACGAAATGTGTTTTCAGATAGTAAAATCTTACCTAAGGAAGATATCCAATGGTTGAGAAGTTCAGAAATAAAACCCGACAAATCAATTTTAGATTCTAATACCCGCGCTAAAATATTAGTTTTTGATGACATCGAGATTTGTTACGTTAATCCTGGAGAAGTTTTGAAAACAATGAAAAACAAATTCAACGATATAATTTGTGCTGAGAATAATCATAGCGACCTCATTACGGGTAAATACGAAGGTAAGGAAAACCTAATAACTACAGATTGTGTACCTAAACATTTTGTTGAAACTTATTAATTACTCATTTCAATATTAGCTTTACATAATATACCTACCTATGACTTCAAACTATACCTGCAGCTAATAAAAATCACAATCAATCAATTACATAATATATAATTATGCTGGGGCATATCTGAGCCAAATGATTTCTCTCGCTGTGCAATGCTGCCAGTACCATGGGGATTTTTGGGCCGGATGTGGCTCGGGGCGATTTATTTGGTTAGGTTATATCATTTATTTTCAATAGTGTTTTGATATTGTATTATTTCTTTTTTATTTTACCATTTTGACTGACGCAACTTGCGGGTGTGTTTTGTATCGATTATTATTATTTCCTTGTTTGTATTTTAATGTGTATTATCTTTTTATATGTGTTTTTTTTTGTTGTAATTCTGAGTTAAGATTCTTTTGTGTGTTATTGAAATTAAAGATTACATAATTGATACCTACATAATTTGTAATTGGGTTCAAAGATATTTATTTCTCATAAAGAACTTACATTTCACTTAATTAATGAGAAAATAAAACAAAATTTGATTAAATTTATATGGCATGCATAAAGATTTGCAACCATGCTATAGCAAATAAATACTCTTATTCTTATTCTTACAATATATTAAGTCTTGATTGTTTAATCCACATCAGCTACTTAAAAGTGACTGGATGATATGTGCAACCATGTTATAAAGAAGTGGGTTTATCCATCTTTATTTCTTATTGGTTTTTCAGGAGGCTTGAAAGTTTGGGAGTGCACAAAGGATCTAATAGAGTATCTGATCTCTAACAGAGATAGTGTGACTTTGGAAAACGCTAGAATATTGGACTTGGGTTGTGGTTCGGGACTGTTAGGAATTTATGCTTTGTTGAATGGGGCTCACGTTACTTTTCAAGATTATGTAAGTATTAGTAAGATTATTATTACAGCCAAGGAAAATTTATAAATTGCTAAAAGAAGGGTGATTTTGCTAAGATATGCTACATGTTTTAACCTTAAAATTTATTTTTGCAGAATAAGGAGGTAATAGAATGCATTACAGTACCAAACGTTTTTTTAAATATTGAAAATGAAGAAGAAAAGAGTATAGATATAGCAAAGTGCAAGTTCTATTGCGGAGACTGGGCGTCTTTTAATAGTTTACTGGTATACGATGAACCATATGACATGATAGTCACCTCTGAAACAATTTACAATAGTAATAATTATGAAAAACTGGTTGACATCTTTGCAAAAAGACTGAGTACTAATGGAACAGTTTACGTTGCGGCTAAAACATATTATTTTGGTGTCGGAGGTGGCACCAGGCAATTTGAAAAAGAGCTGCAAAAAAGTGGTCTGTTCAAGTGTGAGGTTTGCTGGCAGGGCTTGGGTGGGATACAGAGAGAGATTCTAAAAATAAATAGAATTTGATCTTAAGAATAAATAGATTAGTATTAGACTACGCGTCTTTTTTAGCAGGAGCAAAGACCACCAGTTTGACAAAAACGACTAGTGACCGGAAGTTTGGGATATTGGAGAACTCTAAACGTTGTCCAAAAAAGTGGAAATTAAAGAGTAATGCTCTTTATTTATAAAAACACTATTCCTCTAAAGCACTCCTCAGGGGGAGTTTATGTGGTTACGTCTTTTCCTTCTAAGATCTCCAACACATATTATTTTAATCAACGTTTATCAAGTATTTTAAGGAATCGTTTTTATAAATAAGGCCATAAGATTTTGCTCACAATTTTTCTCCTTGTTATTTTCTTGTACCTGCTTAGGTATGTTTCGTAAAAGTAGAGCACTTTAAAAATGTAACTAAGGCCTCTAAAAGACGAGCAGCACTTTGCTGTCGATTAAAAAATAAAAAATATTTTCGTTATTTTTTCGTAGATTAAGAGTAAAAAAATCACTTTTCACTCCATCTGCTCGAAATGATGCATTTTGATGCCCAAATTTAGGACCCAAAACAGGCTATTGTTGTTCAAGCTAAGATGCATCATAGTAAATAGACTCAATATTGGGTTTTGAATCTATTTACCTTTAGGTACCTTTAAGTAAATAGAGTCAAATTCCAATTTTGAATTTATATATTAATGCATTCATTTACTAAGAAGTCGGACTTCTCTTTCATTTTTGAGGATTCGTCCTATATCTATTTCGCTCCAACCCAAGCAATAAGTTTTAAAACAGAGTTTGGAACTACTTACTGAACTACCAAACTCTTTGCTGCAAAACTTTTAAGTACCTAAGTGTCAAATATTTGAAATTGGAACGTAACTTTGGTTTTCTATGCAAAAAATTAATAACATTGGCGCGCTTTTTTTTGACTATTTTCACTTATTTTCTCGGAAAAATGTCGTCATGCGATGATTATAGTGTCTTCTTAACACCAGAATATATAAAAAACAAGCAACACAAACAATTCAAAACCTACCAGAAGCTCAAAAGAACATTAAATGTTCTTACATACCACTCAGTGTTATATTTTATTCCATTCCTCTCAGATGGTAGTGAAAACCAGAGTGTTCTACACGGGCGCAAATCATTTTTGGTGTCGGTAGTGTTGAATCCCTCGCTCCTTCAGCGATTCTTATTTAAAGCCCGAGCGAAGCGAGCGAATGCAAGAATCGCCTGAGTTCGCTCTACAACCTCGACGCAAAAATTTTGTTTGCACCCTTGAACAATCTACTATTGTTCTTTATGTGTTATTATTTCACTAACCCACAATGACCGATTTCGTCTTCTACGTTTGCGTCGATGGAGTAGAAGCAGCAATAGTGTTTCCTCCTCGAAATTCATTTTGATACTGACTGTCTCTTGTACTATGACGATCGAACTGCGCACCACAGCAAAGCCGCCGGCATCGGTGGGCTGCAGCCGTCGACGTGTCGACAGCTGCTGCCGACCAACGTCGACAGATGACGACGACGGCTCCGCAGCAAGCGCCGACCAATGCAGGCGGCTGAAGTTGACTCAGTCGATAGCAAAGTGCTGCTCGTCTGTAAGCGGCCTAAACGATCTGTATTATTTTTAGTAAAATTAGTGAGGTTTTACTTCGACTTTGTAGTTTAAAAAAATACTATAAATAAAATTTAAAAACTGGTGCTTGAGCCATGGACATAACATTATATTCTGTCGGAATCCTGACATTTGCGATAGCAATTAGTATGAAATTTGACAGACGATTGGAATCGTTCTGGATTTGCTGCGCGTAATGTAGGTTCGCTTCACTATGCGCCGAAAGGTCAATCTACCGAGACAAAAAGGATCAAATGATTTTATTCTTAGTAATAATTAAACCCAGACATTCATCAGGTTGACATGCAAGCACGCTTGACGGTTACTTTTTATCATGTCTACTCATATCATATTCCCTGGCATCCCTTACCGTCCATTTCATTGATCTTAAATTTTTGTTTTAAAACAATAAAATGTTAAATAATAATAAGTATAGAATATTAAACATTATAATAGAACTCGTTTGGAAGCCCGTATTGTACCTACCTATAATAATAAACTTTTTTTAAATATATTTAAGGAGAAAGTCTTTCATACACCCAACCGTCTTCCCCCTGATGCAAGATCTTGCCATCAGGGACTTCACCATCTTTCGGTTTCCTAAACTTGATGCGATCGTGCAGACGGTCTCGTTGACCTTGCCAGAATTCGACAGCCCGAGGTCGGATTATGTAACCGCCCCTGTAACGAAACGATAAAATTTCCAGCTCAGTAGGTATAATTAAACAAGAATTTCATCTATGATGCGACTCAAAAACATTAACAGAAATAGTTAATTGAAACTTATGGTTTTAATACAAGGATCTAGGTATTTTAATTTCACTTTTTCTTCCACTAAATTCCTAGGTGGACATCATGTCGATGAAAAAGGGGATTTATCGTGGAAGGACAAGAAAAAAATACACAAAGAGGCGAGCGGATCCTAGTCTCCGCCTTCTCCTCTGGGGTAAAGGCACGAGTATGTATATAATTCAAAACATGTTAAGAAAAATTTGTCAACTTACCAATGTTTAGGCTTCGGAACTTCTTTACCAGGAATCATGTAATCAGCTTCAAGTACTTTTTCTCGTTCACACAAAATATCTCTTGATTCTATCGGAGTGCTCTGGAAACTGGCACAAGCAGCAATTTGGCTTGGAACTGGCCTAGAATGAAAATACTTATCCGATTCTTCATCAGAAAGCTTCTCGACTTTTCCCTCAATCCTGACAGATCTGTTCAATATTTCCCAGTAGAAGGTAGCTGCTACGTTGGGGTTGATATCCTGAAAATATTAGAAATACAAGTTATGAGAATATGAGACTTCCATAAATTTTTTGGCACATAATATTTTTTATTGACAGAATAAGACCTGAAGTCAATGGCTGAATTTCAGAAAAAATAAACAAGTTAGTATGTAACATTACCAACGGTAGATGAGATTTTCGCTACAAAAAGTCGCAACTTTAGCTGCCATTTTAAGTCTCATCCATTTACCTACATCTCAGAGAGTTTGGTCATGCCATCTAGAAGCCATTGTGGAAATTATACACTTATTCATGTCTTATGTACCTCCTTAAATATCCTGGCTAACTCACCATTTCCCCAGCTTTTCTACTTTCATAATTAGTGAAAAATTTGAATCCATCTTTTCCATATCCTTTGCATAGAACAAATCTTGCAGATGGAAAGCCCTCCCTGCAAAATCAATATTTAATTGACAACATCTCGCTCTAATTATTTCATTTAGAGTTATTAAAGTATGTCACGCGTTAAGAGGGAGGAAGGGGGTCAAAAAAGTGTGACATTGTGTGACAAGGGTGGGAGGGGTCCTAAGTTTCGTGATGTCACATTTCAATAATATAATATACTTAATAATTTACTGTTTTGTTAGTTTTTTCAAATATTTGATATGATGTTATTGTTGATAACATAAAAAAAATGGAAATAAAACTAATTTCGGAACTGCTGCTTTAAACTAATAATTTTTAGATGTAAAATTACAAAATATGTAATGTCACACTAGGGTCATATGTGATCCATCTGTGACAAGGATGGGGGAGGGTCAAAAAAACACGAAATAAGTGTGACGTACTTTATGGATAACCCCTAATGACTGGGTGATGTAATTTTAATAGCACAGCACCGATATACGTATTATTGTGTAATAGTACTATCAAGATAATTTGGAATTGGTGGAAGGCCACACATTTTTAGAAGTTACGTATGAAGCGCAAAACTATATTATTATGTACTATATCTGCATTATAAATTATTTAGATCCCCCTTTATTGTTGTAGACTTTTCGTAGTAGGAACCACACCATTTGAATAATTTACTTACTTGGTTGCAGTCGCCAAACACATTGCATTGGGCTCTAGGATTTCTTTTCTCTCACAAGCTTCATCAAACCATGCTTTAAATTGGCCAAAGGGTTCCTTTGATGCAAGATGGGATTCCAAAAAAGTCTCACTTTTATCCTTATATCTGATACGCATTCCTAAAAACATTCTTAAGATAATTATAAACATTTTATGCATATACCTATTTTATATTTATTTATGTATATTTAATTTTATGTGTATATATTTTAGCAGTTTGAAACTGTGTTTAGTTATAAACACAGTTAATTTTACACGTAACTAGTACAATTTCGTGAACAGAAAAAATATTATTTGCGGTATTAAGTAAGAGCATAAATATCGTATCCAGGTAATTATTTAAATACACTTTCTCTATACTAACCTCCAATATCGATGCTCATCTTGCGGTTGAGTTGTAAATTATTAAAATGCAAAGAAAAGCACTTAAGTTTTGATCCCATGCGAACAAAAAAATGTGACTCGATGAATAGTTAGAAACCTTGAATTCACATTACAAATTGACAACAAGGTATTAGGTAAGTATTATCTTGCTTGTTTATCTCAATACTGCTAAATCACCACCAAATGGGCTGACTGAGCTGTAGCAACAGCAGCAAGCAATAGCAGTGATTACATACTCTTTGGTGAGGAGATGAGTGAATGGAATGATAAATTACAATGCAGTGAAAAAGGCTAAAATCACAGATTACATAGACGTCGACACTCACATTCACAGCTGACAGGAGTGAGTGGGAGGGAAGGAGACTTGAGTTGTTGTGTTGTCAATTATCGTTACGTTATTGTCATAACGTTATTTAATTTGGAGGACATCACTAAAAAGCGTTAGAAACCGTCCCGATCACACAGAACATAAAGAGAAACAGTTTAATGTGTGAACCATTTATTCTCATCCTCTAATTAATTAATTAATCCGAGATTCCCATAATACCTATTCTGAGATTATTCTTAATCTGAGATATTTCGTATCTCTATTATCCCTCCGGCATATAGTCTGTATACAAATACACAGACTATATAATTGTCAACTTTGCGTCGAAAACAGGAAAACGCAAATAAACAAAAAAAATCGTATTTAACGTGGCAAACCTTTTATTATTTATATATAAATTATTGTAGTGCCGTGAAATACACGATGAACGTGGAATCTGAAGTTGTAAAGGAGAGAATCCACACGGAACCGATGTTGAACGATCCTCGCTACATAACCTTACTTAGCGTCGTAGTTCTCGCTTTCACCCTCTGTAAGTCGTAGCATCCAGTAATTTATTTGGATTTATGGGTACTGTGACATGTTGAACTTTTGTTTGATTGGATTTTTCCAGTGTTTTGGTGGTGCTTCAGCCGCCGGCGCCAGGCGCGCCGATCGGTGCTGTTAACCGGCCTCTCTGACTCTGGCAAAACTCTGTTGTTCGTGCGGCTCCTCTACTCGCAGTATCGACAGACCTTTACCTCGATGAAGGAGAATGTTGAAGAGTACATCACTTCCCATGTCAGTTAACCAAGTACAATGTTTTTGATAATTTAGTGGTCAATGACCCAAGTATCGCTCGAATCGCGTATCTCAAGAATCGCTCGTAGCCCCGGCTGCCTGAGTGATCTTAAACAATCACGACGATTAAGCAACACAGGGCGCGTTCAGTGCATGGATGGGTCGCCGTCTATGCCTAACGCTAGTGGTATTTTTCCGAGCGGTTCCGGTTGGTGCCGGCTGCCGTCGATAGATGGCAGTCGTTAAGCCAAGTCAGAGGCCTTAGGGCGGCTTGACAACTTCAGACAGTAGACGAGCCACTAGTCTACACACCTCCACCAATCTGGACTTGGCCCCCGTGGTGGAGTATGGCCTATACCTTCCTCAGGGAAGAGACCCGTGCCCTCGGTGGGGACATAATGGGTTGATGACCCAAATAAAGGTTTTCCTCGTGTAACAACGTGTTTTGCCTCACCTAAGGTTCAAGAGTGGTTTGAACAGTTCTCTAATAGTTTACCATTTTAACCCTTAACCACTGACTTACGTCTGAGAGACGTAGGTGCACAATTAAAGCGGTCATATCTTTTTACACCAAATGTGCACGGACTTGTCCTTTCCTGTACCATCGTAATACCCAGAGACACGCGCGCAGCAGGGGTGAGGGGACGTGCGCCGCGCCTCCATTAGGTAAGAATAGCCTTCCTGACGTCTGTGGGACGTAGCGTCAGAGTTAATGGAAGTTTTAATTTTTTTAATAATTTTTTTTAGAGTTATAATGGCTTCAAATAAACGTGATTAGAATACTCAATGCCCGACTTCAAGTAAACGGCCTCGAATCAACGTTACTGATCAAGGTTTGAGAGTTTGGTCACGAAAACCCTTGCCTTTTTGGAGTCTGATAATTCTTCAGCTGATGAGAATGACATCCTGCCACAGGAGGCTGAAGTAGACTCCTCATGGGATAGCGATGACAATATCCCGTTAGCAGAAGTATCGAGTGAAACGGGACCTCGGTTGTATGTCATGTGAAACCTGTGTGTTTGCAGTGTTCAAAACCGACTTGTCGTTAAATAGTGTTAAGTTCCTAATAATATGCCATTTATTTGTTTTTAATAAATAAGTACTATCTAGATGTTAAGATACTATCAGCTCTGTGATCATTTTAGATTGATAAGTTATGTTTTTGAGCCGTTAGAAAGAAAGTGTTTTTTTGTTTCCGTTGATTTTTCTATGTTTTGTAATTTGAGTTTAGGTAAATACTTTCTATATAAATAACGTGTTTTTTTTATTAATTTGGTACCCATTATGCTAAAGTAACAATAAATAATAAAATAAATTAATAAATAATAATATCGTAATAATAAAGACTATTTAAAAAACCGTACGTCAGAGTGACGTACGTCGTTGTTAATGAAAGTAAATAATGGTCAGTGTTTAAGGGTTAAATGGCAACTCAAATTGGTCCTGTCTCAGACGACTGGTTCTGCAAATGTAGAGTCAGCCGAAAATATGTATTAGACAGTTCAGTGCAGCCAAAATTTTAAGAATCCACCCAGTTAAAGATTTTGTGGAAATTAGAAACAGCTGATTTTTTTATGCAATATGCAGTCCAACAGTAATGGTGCTTATTGATGCTATTTGTTTACAAAAATCTTTATTAAATTTATCTACTGCTGTACATAGGCCTAGGCCATCCTCGTCCAACCCCTGCCAGCAATCTGCCTCAGAAGTTGTGGCATTAATCTGGTCACAAATGCCGCAGAACCAATAGCCGATACTGTACATAGGTTCTCGTGTGGAGACCACAAACTGGCCAATGCATTGTAGGATACCCACTAGCTCACAGGTCCGACGATATGAGGCACATAAAAATCTCAGACACAGCTCCAACTCTTCATGAAATTTAGTATGCACGGGGTTTCAGGGGCGATAAATCAATCTAGCTAGGTTTCATTTTTAGAAAACGTCATTTTATCAGCGTTTTCAGGCTATCAAAAACTGCTTCAATGCAGTTTTAATTTTTTCCCCTATTTATTCCCTTTTTACCATTTTTCCCCCTTTTTCCCTTTTTTCCCCTGTTTTTTCATTTATCTAAATATAATTTGCAAAAAACACAATAAAAAAAAAAAAACCGAGCACAGCTTGGTCATCCAGGTACTACGACATTAAGTCAGTATAGCCAGTATGTATAGTAATATTATAACGTTACACATGATACTATTAATAAACAATCTTTATTTTATGTCTCAGAATTCACTGAGGATCGTGGACGTCCCTGGGCAGGAGAGGCTGAAGAAGAAGTTCTTTGATCAGTACAAGAACAGCGCTAAAGCTATTGTCTATGTGGTGGACTCAGTCACCATTCAGAAGGAGATCAGAGATGTTGCCGAGTAAGTTCTGTTATTCAGCTTAGTTTGGTAATGACAGGTTTTGTTTACAATACTTACTGCATATCGTCCCGATAAAGTGAAAAACCTTCGAGTAACAGTTTCTTAGTTTTGCGATACAGGGGTTTCTTTTCAGTTTAGTGCTAGATACACTATAATATTAAATTTTCACTTTCAAATTAGGAAACTGTTGTTACCTGATTGTTTGAATCCTGTGTCAAACTTGTTACCTGCTAATTCAGCAAATAAATTAAATAAATAACTTCCACACAACACAATAACTTGTCCTGGTCCCAAACTAGAATACCCCGTGTTATGGTAACCAGGCAAGGACGTCACAAATATGGAAATACACCCAGACTATACTTATGTATTCGGTCATTTCATCCCCAGATACCTGTACAGCATTCTGTCAGATGCCATTGTCCAGGGCAACAGCCTGCCCGTGTTGGTGCTGTGTAACAAACAAGACCAGCCCCTGGCTAAAGGCAGCCAGGTTATTAAAGGCTTACTTGAGAAGGAGATGTAAGTTCTATAATCCAATCTCGTCTCCTAAAGAATAGGCCCTCATGCTTATTCCGCTCACTGACAACTTTGAGGTAAAAAAAAATTATAAGAGCAACCTAACATTTTTTGTTATTATTATGTCCAAAAGATTAAGCATTGTATCGAAAAATTCAAGCCATAGATTTTCTTTTGTTGGGTTAAGATTTGTGAAAAGCAATGATAAATAATAAAAAAGAACTGGGCCTCCTGCTGTCCCTTTGGAAGCCGCTAGCTCCCATAAGCAGGCGTTTATAGCCCCACCGTTTAAAAAATATCTCGAAAATAAAGCAAGTTGTAAAAAATATATATTTTGCTGCCCTAAAACGCCTTATATAATAATAATAACATAGTATAACCCTTTTTTTCTTGACAGACAATTTACAAATTTTTTGTATACATACTATAAAACTGTTTTTAAACTTCATATTTTATATCACACTAGTACTGAAACTCGTCAAGCTCTGTCTCGGCAGAAGCCTCTTTCATGTCTTACCACGTCGCCCTATCCAATATATTCTTCTAAAGTTCTGTGGCAGAACCATCCCCCATAACCAGCCTTAGCGCTCCCTAATTTCCTCTGAGCCGCCAGCTGTTCCCCTGAAAGCCTCCAGCACCCTCTCGACCGCCCCGCCCACTTATCGCCCGACCTTTAGAAACACTTCTAAAGCAAGGGTGCACAATCGATTTCAAAGCAGGCCATAAGGTGGGTTGCCAGTGGGCCATCGGTGGTATTGCCAGATTTTACACGCTTTTATTAGCTTCACTTGTATGTAACTGAAAAACTAAGTCTGTCATCAACATTTCGGTTACAAATCTAGGACATTCTTGTCCGAAATATAAACGGCACTTAATATAAGATGGTACCTGACAAGTGCCGTTTATGTTTCGGTTTATTTCATCCATGGACTTAGTCGTAATGTTTCAATTTCTCCCTATCAAAATAGAACTCTATCACAAAACTGAATTCGCAGCTACCAAAGAGCACGTTAACTTTTTATAACCTTTAACAGTTTTATTTATTAAAATCATTGTCACACAAAAGTCACATACAAGCGATAGGTAAAACATATAATATATTCAATCCCCCTTTATAATTGATTATTGTTTTAGTACAAGCCAGTCTAAAACTTATTTTTTATTCGTCTCCAGAAACCTAGTGCGCGTCACCAAGTCTAGCCAGCTGCAATCGGTCGACCCGTCGCAATCCAACAGCTCTGCATTTCTCGGCAAGATAGGAAAGGACTTTGAGTTCTCACAGCTGAGCAGTAAGGTTGAGTTTGCCGAGAGCTCGGCTAACACCGGCGATGACGATACGCCAGCTGACATTAAGCCATTGCAGGAATTCATCGCCAAGTTGTAAGGATTTAAGAGGACGATATTGATCTGATTCTTCCATGATTGAACACCCATCTCAGTAGGTGATTCTGCTTCTTGCTTCGATCCATCGTGTTTCATTGAACATAAATAGGATATTTCCATATTTTTAATGGCTTCCTCAGGTCCAATTAAACTAAATTCTATACATCCCCTAAATGAATCATGAGTTTTTTTTATTGTGGCAACTCCAACGATGAGGTCAAAAACATGTATATCGCGCATCTAAAACCAGATTATTCCAGCATTAGTGTTTCAACAAGTACAATTGAACTGTGAACAATATGAATATTATGTGAAGACAATGTTAGGGCGGAACTATCGATCTCCTAATTTTTCATTTACTTACATGCGTTTACACTGCATTTATTTCTAATCAGTTAATTTGACGCGAAAGGAATATTAAATGTATTGGATTTAATTATTTTTTTCTTTAAAATCTACTACTGAAAGTCTTGTTAAGTGACTACTTATATAATGAAAAAATATCATAGTAAAAAAAGAGTGGTTGAAATGAAGTTATTGAGTATGTATTTTTTACCTTAAAATAACTTGTGTCAAACATATTAAAGCAATGCTTGATTTTTGTAATTTAAAGAGTTTCTATAGTAACATAATAACCCATCCCTATCACTACATTACACTTAAAATGTCTTTAGAAATATCCCCTTCGGTTTTTTGTAGTCGCCCAAAGTAACTTTACATTGAAATATCGCAAAGGTAATATCATTGTAGTATTTAATAGACCGTCAATGACTAAGCCGATGTCAGTGAAGATCAGAACCAATATTGATTATCGTAATTGTTATTTTTTCATATTCATATTTTCATAATTATGCATATCGGCAGGTCTCAATAATGGGGTTACATTCAAAGCGATTGATTAAAACTCTCGCTTTTAAAGGGGCTTGTTAAAGGGGTAAAGGACAACCGATTGATTTTGCACGTAGCTTCGCTACCTAGTACAAGATAAATACCAGGACAAAAGTACTACTCGACATTAGTGGGCATATGCCGTTTGATTTGATACTTTCGTAAATAGACAATAGTTATATGCATAACATGTTAGCAGACATCTACTTGACTGCAAAAATACGGTATTTCGTGATAAACATTCCGGCAGATATTACTATAATTACCTCCGACGTTGTGTTAGTCCAATAAATTCACTTATAAACAAAGTCTCTTGTACAAAAATAATGAGAATGGACTCAGTGCTATCGTCCGCAGTGTGCACTTTGAGAGAAGGTGCCCTGTAGTGCGATTCGTAAAAGACAATTTTCATTATTATTAGCCAACACAGCTCACAGGATACACAATACGAAGGTTTCCACAACACAGGCTAGACCTAGCGTGGCGACCACAGTAAACTGTTTGTATATGTCACCTTTTTATTAATAAAGAACTTTTTTACTTTTTACTTTTAAAAAAAAAAACTGCGTACTTTAGAGTCGCTAGAGCAGAACACTCAAAGCCCGATCTGCAGAGCTTGTTTGAAGGTACTTCCGCAGAGGCAATTAACTCTAAGGCCGACTTGCAACTTTGGTGCAAGTCCACAGTGGTGCAAATCGGCCTAAAGGCCCTGCAAATTATTTTATTGTTCGCGGCGGATTCGTCATAATTTTATTTCGTCACCTCATTTGCTGGTGTGCCCGAAGAACTACTTTTAGATAATTTTAGATTATTTATTTATTTTTTTTAAGAAATAGGCATACATGATAAGGTACTAAATATTATTAAAATAGTGGTTCAGTTTACATGATCTTTTTGTACTTACGATGATGACTGTACTAGTTCTTTCAAAGTATTTATATTCTGGTGTAGAACTATTCTACTCTATTCTGTTGGGCCATTCCACTAGTTTCTCGAGCACCGCAGCAAATTAGTCTTGTTCAATTGCTTAGAATAACGAATAGAATAATTGTGTAATAAACTTATTCACTAAAATACTATTTAATAGTATATTAGTGTGTGAAACGTAGGCTTCGGCTCGGGTTGGCATCGGCTTGTCGTTTGGCAGGATGACAATTGAACTGCAGGGCCGCATTGTGAACAATTCGATTACAGGGCCTGCTACACACTATGCAATTTGTCAGCGATACTGCAAGCAGGCCACACAAAGCCTGACGAAACCGTACTTTTATTCATATTTTTCTGTGACAACCCTTTAATGCGTGCTCAGCGAAAATTACAAAACGACATTTTTACAGGTCTATAAAAAGCGTTTGCATATTCATGGCTGCACCATAAATTAACGATTGCACGTGCCGACTATAAAGCGAGGGGTTATTAATAGTGCCATCGTCAGTTTTACGAGATAAAAAGTTGACGTAAAAAAACTTGCGGGCATAAAGTCCTTGATTCGTATTTTAAGGAATGGCGTGAATGTAATAACGACGATAAAAGTACTGACTGTAGTATGAATTCCACGAACCTGTAATTAACTTTATTTACGCGTACGGTCGACGGAAGATCAACTTACACATTTTTACCACAAAGTTGCTCGTAAGGCATAAAAAATCCCTGTAGAGGGCACAAATATAAACGTTTATATGCTGTCGACTGAGCATATTCGCCTGGTCCGTAATTCAGTGGACTATTATAGGTAGCACGACTAGGCGAGTCAAAAGTTGCGACTTTCCAGTAGGTACATTGTCGAATTTAGCGCCTCGTTACTCGATAGTAGAGCTGTATGTCGCGTGAGTGGTAAGTAAACAGTTTAAATTTCCCTAATAGGTCCTTTTTTGTACATATTAAAGTACCCCATGATTAAGGAAATTGTATTATAGCGGTTTGTAATGTAAGACGTCTGATGGCAACTAAGACCCGCATTAGGTAATCGTCAGGTGACTCAGACGTTGGTGCTTGGAGAATTCTGTCATTTAGCTACTACTTATGGAATACTCATTGTAACAGTATGTTATGCTCCTTTTGTCAAAAATAAAATGATTTGATTTGATTTCATGATTTTACAGAGGAGTTCAAAGTAATATAAGTAACACAGTAGTACCTAATCATCCTGAAAGTAATCCCTTATGATGGGTGTTTAACCAGTAGGGTGGGTGTTTTACCAACCCTAAACTGCACCAGTGGTGAATATAATCATTATTGCATAAACTCACGCCTGTGTCTCGGACAGGGTTTGTTACTTGCTACGATCCTGCCCAACCTCTTCCACTTCAAAATTCATTAATAGCTGCATGCACGCACCCCGGTTTCGGGTAAGTTTTATATAGCCCTTCGCTAATACATCCCCTATTTGGTCGAGGTATGTCTGCCTGGGCCGTTCCTTACCGACCCTTCCACACACGTTCGCTCTATATAGTACTTTCGTTAATTTTTCTTCCTTAATCCTCTCCATGACCAAACCAACGCAACATCCTTTTCTCAGTTTTAGTCACTAGGTACATCCTCTTTCTGTTCACAACGTTCATTTTTATTTTCAATTATATTTGTAGGCACATCAATATAGATGTTTTTAACACTTGCCAAGCCACCGCGCTACTACATTGAAAGCCGTAGTAACCCACCGCAAAGTTCACTCACAACGTTCCGCGCCGTCCGTCCCTGCAATGCCGACCTCATTAGCGCAGTTTTAAAACAGTTTCCAGCTTACTGAAAAACTGGTAATATTGATCAAAGTGAGTTATGCCGCGTCGTTAAGGCCGCATGTCATCGCAACTTCTTACCCCCCCATAATGGTGGCTATTTCACGAATGGACCATAATTTCGCCCGATGTTATGTGCCCAATAAAATAATTAATGTCCATGGAACTGCAGTCGCGAGGAATCCGCCATTATTAAGGTCATATAATTCTAGGTAGGTACCTAATTAAGTTAATGTGGTTGGTTTTGCGATGCATGCTCTTCGGTTTACGAGCTAATCTCATCGAATAGATTGCCTTTCGCTGAGTGCGAAACAAACGAAGGTCCACACTTTAATCTTAATTGTTTCCTTTAGTCTTACTTTTCTTGTTTAAACATCACAATAGGCGCTCGGCTTTTTCCTCTGTAATGAAAAGGCCGTGCAAAAATACGTTGTATCAAGCAAGAGCAGTAGCTATTAATTTGCGGCGCGGCTCACGATAATTATAATGTTGGCTACCGTGTCACGTATTCATAATTTACTTGATACCGAAATTCAGCATCACAAAGTGGCCTCTTGGACGCGAAGCATTAAAGTTAAGAAGAGGGTCTGTTTTAATTAAAGTCATCAAACGCGTTGTGTTTTTCAAAGGTAATAAAATTATTGAAAGCAAAATTTATTTTACTCTGGATCTCATCTTAATTGAGTGTCATTACCTAACGCAAGTAATAGAAGACTATCTAATATTGCAAATACTGTGTCTATAAAAAAACCGGTTCCGTACCATTATCCTTACAACATTTGAATATTTCAACCGTCTAGGTACCTGTTGCCGTTATTCATCATTCAGCCACAAGAAGTCCACTGCTGGACTCAGGCCTCTTCCATGGATTTCCAAAAAGACCGGTTGGAAGTGGCTTGCATCCAGCGTCTTCCTGCCACTTGGATGAGGTTAGATGAGGTCCATCTTGTGGCTGGTCGTCCTATGCTGCGCTTGCCGATATGTGGTCTCCATTCGAGAACTTTTCGGCCCCATCGGCCATCAGTTCTGCGTGCTATGTCCCCCGCCCACTGCCACTTCAACTTACTAATCCGCTGGGCTATGTCGACGACCTTCGTTCGTCTACGGATCTCATCATTTTTGATTCGATCTCGTAGAGAAATTCCGAGCATAGCCCTTCCCGTAGCTCGTTGCGTGACTTTGAGCTTTCTTATGAGGCCCATAGTGAGAGACCACGTTTCAGGACGTTAGAAGTAAAGCTACGGAGGGCCCCGACAAGCAGCCGTACATCTGGCGCATAATCTGTCCAAATAGAGAGCGTTGGTGGCGGAAGCTGCCCATAGTCCCTCCGGAGTCACGTCCCTCAATCATGAGGACACGACCAGAAAGAACCCTAGGTAAGGAACCCTAAAAACGTATTCTACTCAACGATAAAATCCAGGGCCAAGAAAAATTTGTAGAGAGAGATGCATACCTTCAGATTAAAACTAGCTGAGAACGAGTCGTAATCAGTCATCGAGGGTTCCATTCTATAAGTTATCAAAAATATTATTTAGCAAAAATGTGAACTCTTTATTGAACACACGTGGCTTGGCGATTATGGCAAAACCCTTCATGGTTAGAAAACCATGAGGGAGCCCTATGTCCTGCAGTGGACGTCAAATGGCTGATGATGATGATGATTGTACACACTAGAAAACAAAATACATTAAAAGGCTTACATATACTACGATGAGGTTCAAAAGAGTCAAGTTTCATCAACTAAAGTCCTTAAAGGTGAAAAATATTTTGTGCTGTCTGGCATACAATTAAACAGACGTTGTATGCATATAGGATCTCTTCGGGTATGCGACCTTAAAGTCGTAAAAAAATCACGTTTCTTCTATAGGGATACTCCTTATTTTTAACTCTTTTTGTACGGGCAGAGAATAGAGCGTGTGCGACTCGCTCTGCTGTGCCGCACAGTAGAGATGATGGACGGTGATAGAAAGATGGTTCAGTTTGTAGACGATTATTTCTGCATGTTTCTACATTGGTTGTTGATAGTGTGTTACTGGACTTAGGTACTGGTGAGGGGCTCGAACCGACTAACTAGCTCGTACCTACAGTTTTTATTATTTGCTGGTCAATCTGTTATTGACACATATTAAGCGAAAACTTCAACTGGCTGCCTATTAGACGGAGATTAAACGTTCAGTCTGGCGTCAGTTCAGTCCGTGACCTTGATCAAGCTCGGATTGACGCCAGACTGATATAGCTAGGCGAGGTATTACACGTTCACTCAAGACTGATGGATTTTGCATCAGTCCGAACGAAAAAACCAATACGACAGCACAGATCTTTGTCTATGACTATGGATTTTAAAAAAAGCCTGCGTTGCAATCATAATAGCTACGGCAATGAAAAAATGCCAAAAGAGGAAGTGGTGTAAACAATGGTTGTTAAAAAGAGAATCCTCCTCCTCCCCTCCAAGATTATAATATGCTGCCTGAAGTGACTAGGTACCTGAGTGCTGACCTAGCGTTGACAGCGTTGACTGATGCGAGACTGATAACACATTCAGACGATCAGTCTGCCGTCAGTCTAACCGTGACTGACGATAATTATCAAAATATTCAAATATCCGTCAGTCTGGGCCATCAGTCCATCAATCCATTGAATAGACAATCAGTCTGCCGTCAGTCTAACCAGACTTATGGAATTGACTGACGCCAGACTGAACGTGTAAACTCCCTCTTACGGTGCAAGAATAAAAGCCCTTATAGGTTAGACAGACAGGCAGACGTCGTAGGCCTATTTATATGGTCCCGTTGGCACTCATTGGACTGGAAACCCTAAAAACGAACAGCCGTGCAGTCGTGCTGTCAATAAATACCTAGTAGATGCATTAGGTTGTTGTCTTTTTTGTAAGAATTAAAATTTAAAAATAATGTCGCGCCTATATCCCGGTGGGGCGAGATATAAAAGGGTTTTCCACTTGCCACGATCTTACCAGACCTCTTTCGTTTCATCAACATTCATTAGTCGCTGCATGCACGCACATAGGTAGGTTTCGGGCACTTTTAACAAAAACAAAAAACAAACAATAAATTGGCATGACAGGGGTCGTGGGTTCGATTCCCACTGTGGGTCGCCGTACATTTGTACAAATGGCCTCAGTCTGGGTGTTAGGTACCATAGCACAGGGTATCCTACTCGTAGTTTTGGGACCAGGACAAGTGATCGTATTGTGTGGATGTTATTATTATTCAACTATTTAATGCAAGGTTCTTACATTTTCAAAAATATAAAGTTGTAGTCATTTTGGCCTATTTCGATCCTCTTATCCATAGACCTAACAACCCACACCACGCGTCTTACATTGAACGGCTAGTTTTTTTTCCTACTCATGGTCAGAGTCATTGATCGCTTGAAAGGAAAGCAATTCACGTCTCAATAAGCGATTCATACCGTTTGTTCCCACGGTAAAAAGGATTGCCTGGCATCCCACGCTCCCGCCGCGTCACTCCGCGGACAAAAGACAGCATCATCTTTATTATTGGTGCTTTCTTCTCTCGACCGCTTGCGCTTGCGTGCGGGTACATCTGTAATGTGGCTCATTCATGATACTGGTACTTCTGCGATTCTTCAGGCCTACAATACCAAGCTCACTTGCCGGAGGCGCACGCAGACGACGCAGGTACCGGGAGAAGGAGAAATATTGTGCAGTTCTAAAAACTTTTGCCACTCCATTGTATGGTTTTAGTATTTTAAAAACCTATTTAGAGGCTAAAAATTCCACCCATGCCGGGACTTGAACCCGTGACCTCTGGCTAACCCTGCCAGCGCTCTCCCAACTGAGCTAATGGGCAAGTGCAAGCATCGGCGAAATTTCGAACCTCTTTACAAACTTTCTCTGTATTACGTACAGGCAGCGACATCTGGCAGAAGTAATTTACATCACTTGCAGCCCCGAGTGACCCACTAGTCAATATATTGATTATATTACGCAGAAAATGACGAAAAGGAAAATGCGATTCATATTTTTCCATAGCAATTAGGTAAATCCAAAGTAATAACTTTTTATTATAATCTATCACGACATACTCCGTACTAGCTTAACCTAAAGTTTTTTTTTGCTGTGATAATTTACATTTACGAGAAAAGATTTTTTTTTTCTTTTTGGGTCAACCACACGTCAACCACACTTTTTTTTAATTAGTCTAAACTAACAAATTACCTACGCTTAGGGCGTATTCCGTGCTACCGATCGCTGTCTCGACGTGCGGAGGACTGAACTGAACCCTCACTTTCGTACCCAATCAGTACCTATCTTTGTATCAGACTCGAATCAGCGACAAGAGTTGCGGCATCTCGCTTCGCTCTGCTACGTGAAGCAAGTCTTCACTTATGAATCGTATCACATGACTTGTACAAATGGCTTTCGTCTGGTTCTATATTTTCCATGTTTGCTGATGTCCTTGCCTGCTTACCATATAACAGGGTAGGTATCCTAGTTTGGGACCGGAACAAGTGCTTGTGTTGATGAAAGTGCTTATTCTTATAATAAATAATGTTACACACTTCGCAACGGCTGTATTCTCTAGTCAAGTTGGTCTGCAAAACACGGAGTCAGTGTTCAACATTATGACCAACAGCCAATAGAATATCGTCAGGAACAGAAGCCTAATTATGCGCACCAAATCCTCAGCGATTCCAATCGTCTAACTGTCAAATTCCATAATAATTTGACAGATCGTCTCTTTGAAATTCCATACTAATTAGCTAGACGATTGGAGTATTGAGTATTTTATTTGCTAAAGCATGGTAATTACAAATTATGTAGGTGGTAACCTAAAATTATGGCACAAGCATGCTCTACCCGTCAGGGTGCGCAAATATTATTTTTGTTTAAAAAAAAAAAGTTTGTTGAGCTAAATTAGTAGGTAGGTACAAAAATATGTAACATAAATCTTTGCATAGTAATAACAATAAAAGAAAAAAAAAATCGTTTCGTGGAATCGTTTAGGATTTGTTGCGCGTAATATAGGCGAGGTAGTGGTCATTGGCGTATCAAAGGTTATTTTCCAGGGCATGTCTGGCCCCTGAAAAGCGATGGTATGTATATCACACCGAATGCTAATGCATGTATGCAGCAACCCAATATTGTGGCGTGCGCACACAGCACAGTCTGGGTGGGTACGGTCCGGTTCCCATCTATATCTATGCCAATGCAAGTACTTTATCTAATACTAGCTGACTCGGCAAACGTTGTTTTGCCATAATAATAATTAATATTGGTCCCAGGCCATTGGCGTATCAAAGCTAATATAGGTATTACCTATTCTCAAATCACAAAAAAATTCATAAAAATCGGTGAGGCCGTTTCAGAGGAGTTCGATAACAGACACTGTGATACGAGATTTTTATATATTAGTATAGTATATACAGAGCCGGATTTTGAGGTCTGGAGGCCCTAGGGCAACGAAGGAGCGGAGGCCCCTAATTATTCCCAAAAAAAAAAAATACGAAACAAAAACTACAATGAATAACGACGAATTTTTTTTTTATTTGAAAAATAGACGTTTTAAGTACTCATAAAAGATTGGCGTTTAATGATAGTACATATTAGCCTTATGTGGGGGCCCTTTCCTTGTGGAGGCCCCAGGGCAGTAGCCCCGCCTGCCCTCCCCTAAATCCGGCCCTGAGTATATATCATCATCATCATCATCAGCCACTGGACGCCCATGGCAGGACATAGGCCTCCCTAAAAGTTTTCATGACCATGAGTGGTTTTGCCATAATCGCCACGCTTGGCAGGCGGGTTGGCGATCGCAGTATGCGGTTGGAATCTCAGGAAGACGCTGCTTCCCGTCTCCTGGTAATTGATTTCCGTAGTCGCCTTCTACGACATCCACGGAAGGAAATGGAGTGACGCTATTGTTAAGCCGGCGCCACACGGAAGCCAAAATACTGTATATATACTATATACGTATATAGTATATGTACAATAATTTTATTTTTTTATATAGTATTTTCAATTTTTTTTAAGAAGTGATGTGTAGAATTCTATTAACCAAGAGGTAGGTAATACTCTTATTCGCAGAGTAGGTAGGTAAGCATAGCTAAGTACTTTATCCAACACCAACGACTTGTCGCTAAACATCGCTCTGCATTGATCTACGTGTGCGTAAGTTACATCCATTAGCCAGTGGCGTAACTATAGGATAGCAGGGCTGGCAAAATGCCACTGGCCCCCGACCTGAGTGGGGCCCCCGAACTATGAGGCCGTAACTTAACATTTTTAACAAAAAAATTTAACAATTGTAATGTTTAGATATGAGTACTTCAAGTGAATTTAAGTTGGGCCATATGTAGTACAACTATAGACCATATTTATATTTGTTATTTTTGCTGGGAGGGCCCCATCCAATGAATTTGCCACGGGCCTCAGATGGTATAGTTACGCCACTGCCATTAGCCTTATTACTTTCTCATGGCGCCTCTATAAAAGTGCAACCATCACAGGTGCCTGTAAGCCTCAGCTCCGTGTTGTTGTCCCCGACCCGACACTTAGCCTAGGGTTCTATTACACACGTTCAAATGGCCCTTCGTGTGGGACCAACGGCATGTAAGAATCAATCAATGTCGTGAGTTTTTTCCCGCCATTCATGCGGCTTCATTCACTGGACCCCTCGGCGTAGAGTAGGTAAGCGGGTCCAGCTCGTTGGAAAAACTTTATTTATCGAGTAGGGAGTGAGTTTTATGTTTGGATTTATTTAACTTAAAATAAACTTTAGAAAGAAATGGAAATAAAATAAAAGTTGATGGTACCGCCACAAAGTGTTATGTTTAAGCATTTACAGAATTACATAATTAGTTAATATGTTCTTAGAGTAAACATACCTACAAACTGCCAGAAAAAAAATTGTGACGAATCATTTATTTAAATATATACATTGTCTAATTGCGTCACATTTTTCGAAATTTGTAGAAATCTAGTTGGTCTCATCGATTCACCAACCAAATACTTACATACTGTTTAATGATAGTACATATTAGCCTTATGTGGGGGCCCTTTCCTTGTGGAGGCCCCAGGGCAGTAGCCCCGCCTGCCCTCCCCTAAATCCGGCCCTGAGTATATATCATCATCATCATCATCAGCCACTGGACGCCCATGGCAGGACATAGGCCTCCCTAAAAGTTTTCATGACCATGAGTGGTTTTGCCATAATCGCCACGCTTGGCAGGCGGGTTGGCGATCGCAGTATGCGGTTGGAATCTCAGGAAGACGCTGCTTCCCGTCTCCTGGTAATTGATTTCCGTAGTCGCCTTCTACGACATCCACGGAAGGAAATGGAGTGACGCTATTGTTAAGCCGGCGCCACACGGAAGCCAAAATACTGTATATATACTATATACGTATATAGTATATGTACAATAATTTTATTTTTTTATATAGTATTTTTAATTTTTTTTAAGAAGTGATGTGTAGAATTCTATTAACCAAGAGGTAGGTAATACTCTTATTCGCAGAGTAGGTAGGTAAGCATAGCTAAGTACTTTATCCAACACCAACGACTTGTCGCTAAACATCGCTCTGCATTGATCTACGTGTGCGTAAGTTACATCCATTAGCCAGTGGCGTAACTATAGGATAGCAGGGCTGGCAAAATGCCACTGGCCCCCGACCTGAGTGGGGCCCCCGAACTATGAGGCCGTAACTTAACATTTTTAACAAAAAAATTTAACAATTGTAATGTTTAGATATGAGTACTTCAAGTGAATTTAAGTTGGGCCATATGTAGTACAACTATAGACCATATTTATATTTGTTATTTTTGCTGGGAGGGCCCCATCCAATGAATTTGCCACGGGCCTCAGATGGTATAGTTACGCCACTGCCATTAGCCTTATTACTTTCTCATGGCGCCTCTATAAAAGTGCAACCATCACAGGTGCCTGTAAGCCTCAGCTCCGTGTTGTTGTCCCCGACCCGACACTTAGCCTAGGGTTCTATTACACACGTTCAAATGGCCCTTCGTGTGGGACCAACGGCATGTAAGAATCAATCAATGTCGTGAGTTTTTTCCCGCCATTCATGCGGCTTCATTCACTGGACCCCTCGGCGTAGAGTAGGTAAGCGGGTCCAGCTCGTTGGAAAAACTTTATTTATCGAGTAGGGAGTGAGTTTTATGTTTGGATTTATTTAACTTAAAATAAACTTTAGAAAGAAATGGAAATAAAATAAAAGTTGATGGTACCGCCACAAAGTGTTATGTTTAAGCATTTACAGAATTACATAATTAGTTAATATGTTCTTAGAGTAAACATACCTACAAACTGCCAGAAAAAAAATTGTGACGAATCATTTATTTAAATATATACATTGTCTAATTGCGTCACATTTTTCGAAATTTGTAGAAATCTAGTTGGTCTCATCGATTCACCAACCAAATACTTACATACTGCAATTAAATAGATTGTTTGCTGCAGCAGGACAGTGTAGATCGTTTTGTTATCTTTGTTATTAATAACCTCCTAAAGAGCTAACCAATCTGAGGCCACTTGTATTATTCGATCCTCAATCAGACCCACACCTGCTCTGGAAAGGCCTTTGGGTAATTCTCGTCGTCGTTGGTCGGTCAGTTAGCGCGCGTCGCCGATCGCCGGAGCGAATGGCTAATTATTTTAATCAAGAATTAATCGGATTCTTTGTTAGGGCAGATAAAGGCGCCGTCCCATCGCGTCCTCAGTTTTAACGCGACCAATAAAACCGACGGACTACGAAACGTACTACGCACAGAAATACAGCTTAACTGTCCTGTCTCCCTAAATCTCTATTCGTCTGTGGCTTTGTAAGCTTGCAAGTCGAGTCCTTCAATCAGGGCCCTATTTCATAGAACTATAAATTATTCATGGTTTACTATAACAATCCAATATACCCTAATATAGCCGACTAACCCACAGATCAACGAGCCTACGAAGACTCGTCTACGCAATGTACATTGAATTGTCATATAATAAACTATGAATTGTAGTTTTATGAAACGCGACCCAGACCAGACACACCTACGAGGGTGGATTAACCCTGAATTAGTGCTTCGACTTAAGGATCCATGACTTCTTATTGCAATTTTTTAGCTGAATAATATTTGCAAGAATAGGGACTCAATCTTTCATCCTCAGGTCCTTACCATCTCTAGTGTAAACATTTCTGTTGGAGCTTCTGCGGTATATTCTCTGTAAGGTGAGATTTGTACTTTTATGGAGCAGAACAAACAAGCCGCGTGTGTGGTCCCTGCCTGCAGCTTCAATATTTAATAAACAGTAAAACAGTGCCCAAACAGCATTAAGAATATGCTAATATTTAAGTCCGAGTTACTGAAGATTGTCGTTTAATGTGGTCTTGGAGATTGAAAACGTTTTTTTGTTTTTTTGGCGTTTAAGGTCAACTCTAATATAGAATGATCCGATTGTAGACTCCAAAAGCGGTAGCGAAATTCGATCAATACTGTACTTGTACCTACACAACGGATTGCCATGCATTGGTGTATATATTCTTTGCTGACTGAAAAATAACTGCTTTAAGCAGTCTTGTTTTGAAATTCAGATTGCAATCATGACTACACACACAAGCCTACAATCACAGTTCCCTATTGCTCTTCACAGGATTTAATCTCAGAGTAAGTGGGTATTTATTCCAAAAATAATACATTTTATGAAGTTTTGCACCAACGACATCTCTATTTCAATAACGTTTGGAACATCTGTTTCACTCACCATAGTCACCATCGCATCGGCATCGCGGGTCTGAGGTGTATATTCATGATTTATTTATTCGACAAATGAAGGCTGACCGTGAGGTCTATGCACAATAACCTAGTCGCCAATGATATTGCTACCTGGTTTGGAGTACACATTATCGTCGCAGCCCGTCTTAAGTTTCTATTAGCTTATACGCAGCTATTTGCAGTCTATGTGTAAATTTTGGTTGTTTTTTTGTGCTTGTCTTCAGTAGGTACCTACGAGTGCAATCTGGCAAGGCTGAAGATGTCCATATACGCTTTGTCGGCGCCGCTCGCCGCCGACATTTTGTGGAGCAAATCGTCATTCCGCGGCGCCTTTGACCGCGCGCCGTCTGCGTCATATTATGGTTTTAATTTTGACGAACGCCGCTCGAACTATAGATTTAATTGCATCTATTAAAGTTGCTATCTTCGTCGCTTACGCATTTTCGCTAGTTTTATTGCGATAGATGTGTTTATCTCGTCGGAAAGCTGACTGCTGCTGTAACTTGCGTCTTGTTAGTTGACCTCCTCTTAGCTGCACTGTTTATTGCTTCTTACTGGTTTTGAGATTTTCGTGGCGGCATTCTTATATTTAGAGTTAATGCTTTTATATCTTTTGACAACTTTTGATATTTTATTTCCGCTCAAAATTCTGTCCTCCCATTGCAATAAACTCTAAAAAGTGGTAGCAGATAGTAGAAAAAAAATACCTACTTTTATTGTAATATCTCCTCTACTGCATCTGCGTACGCTTGATCAACTTGCGCTTGACCAGTTCTTGGCTTCCTTTTTCATTTATTTCTGCGCGGTATGCTTATGTATGTCAATATCAAGTGGCTGGAGCACCTGAAGACCTTGTAGGATCGGCAACGCCTCCCGCGGCCTCTCATCGATCTCACGATTGGCTCGCCTAGATCCAACGCCCGTCGCCCATTGTAGGTACTGAAATGCCAAGTGGGTGTAATGATAGTAGAATATTTTTTTATTCGCGTACATAAATATCCTTGATGCCTCTAAATATGCAATGGACAGTATTAAAATTACTGAGGTAGGTTCACGAAGCTGTTCTTACTTCATGAGGGCGACCAGTGGCTCAATTATGCGCACCAAATCCTGAGCGATTCCAATCGCTTAACTTTCAAATTCCATACTAATTTGACAGTTAGACGATTGGAATCGCTCAGGTTTTGGTGCGCTTAATATAGGGGCAGGACCGTGTTTCATAAAGCTACAATAAAGATCCAACGCCCGTCGCCCATTGTAGGTACTGAAATGCCAAGTGGGTGTAATGATAGTAGAATATTTTTTTATTCGCGTGCATAAATATCCTTGATGCCTCTAAATATGCAATGGACAGTATTAAAATTACTGAGGTAGGTTCACGAAGCTGTTCTTACTTCATGAGGGCGACCAGTGGCTCAATTATGCGCACCAAATCCTGAGCGATTCCAATCGCTTAACTTTCAAATTCCATACTAATTTGACAGTTAGACGATTGGAATCGCTCAGGTTTTGGTGCGCTCAATATAGGGGCAGGACCGTGTTTCATAAAGCTACAATAATTAAAATTTAATAATAAACTTATAAATGTTACTAGTGGGCGGTTGGGTGAAATTGACTGAAAATTGTAAGTTTTTTACCAATTGCAGCATTACGAAACAGGACACAGAATTACTCATCTAAAATCTTGATCATCAATACGTGCGGCCACTTGGCTTCTAGAATTGCAATCGTAAATTTGACGTCAAGTTTGACAAGAAACAACGGAATTTATCGCCGAGATTCTTGGTTCGCAACAAAAGGAAGAGAATCAGGTTTTTCAAGCCAGATCGCTTGTCATGAAATAACGAATATGATTTTTATTAATTGAACTGCCAGCCGGGCAATCGGAGGCCGTCGCAAGGCTCGCAAGAACAACGGACCCATACATCTGTCCCCATTTATTAAATACCACCGGCAATAAAACATTTGAGACACGTTCTTGCGAATCACTACGTGCGTTTTCGTTATGAATTATTTATTTATTTTATTGTCGCTTTATCGCCATCGGATCGCGGCATCCGCTCTGAGGGCCAGCCTCTCGTGAAATAATAATCAGAACATAATTTTATTTTTGACAAATAACTGCGCCGGTACTGCGGTCAGGTTTTTGCCGGACTGGCTGTGCCCAATGCTTCAGATTCCGCCTCTCTTTATTGTCAAAATGTTTGAATAAACATAAATCGGCACTGAAATCTTAACGGTACACCCAAGACTTTATTATCGCGGTTTCCGTCAGAGGTTTTTCACGATTGTATTCTCAAGGAAGTCGAAATTGCATTTTGTGCTAGCATCAGCTTTCATTTTCATAACAGGTTCAAACTTATATGTGTGACATCTTCACAAACTTCTTCACTAGGTATGTCATACGTGTGATGTCATTGGGGATGCATGTCCAACTTGTCAGTGGCGGAGCCCCCTATAGCGGAGACATGAAGGTACAAATGAGTGGCGGATCGGTCATAGCTCGTGTCAAGTAACAATGTAGCAAGTGACGCGAAATGTGCTGTGCTGACTGCCACAACTTGATTGTGATAAGTTTTGGCAGCTTGGACGGTAAAGAGAACGACACGCACCTATAGGTGAAGTGTTGTTGGATGTCCTATTTTATTAATGCTATTGGGCTGACACAGAACTGTTTCTTTATTAGTTTATCTTGTTCGTCGGGATTACAGTCTTAGGGAAGAAAACATCTGTACCGATTTACAATCAGAACAATCTTGTTGCGTTTTTAGTCGATGTAACTTTGTAGAATGAGGCCAGGTAACGTCTCTCTTTTCTGAATACCTACATCAGTCATTGTCATATCAGTCCGCCGCTGTTGTTCATAACGCCCGAAAAGGCACTTGATGCCTCTAAATGGCAGCCTTAATATGTTGTACGGCGAGTGATGAATTGAGGGAGTCAGCCTAATGTAACAATGTTGTCGCGGCATCGCGAGCAACTTTGTCGCGATTTTATCTCTGACCTTTTTGTTTCTGGATCACATTGGAATTTACGGGCCTATAGCGCGGTGCTAGTATGGCACCGGTCAAACCTGCAGGGCTGGTGTGAAGATTCGCCGCTGGCATACTTTATAAGATGTATTTTGCGCCGTCACAACAACTTACGCTCTACATGCGTTGTAGATGATTTATAACGAGTATTAATTCCAATATTTCTAAAGCGAGCCCAAGATTTAAATAAATCACGTATGTTTTAATGCTACGTAATAACGTTTTGACGCTGATTTTGAGTAACTAACGTTAGGATTTGTATGGAAATATTTACTTATTTGAGTTTTGCGTACTTCTTAAGATAATCGAGTTGTGATCCTGAGGCCATCACTGCCAAAATGTAAAAAAGAATCCCAAAGAATTGCCGATGCGCTCAAAGAGGCCGGTCGTGAAATTAAAGGCCGAACCACGCACAGTTGGTCAAAATCCATTCGACAGTTGGACTCTGCGCACATCGATTCACTTGACTTAATGAGAACTCATTGTCAATCGACGCGGCCGCATGCAAAGTGACAGGAAACCCACAAAACATAAGAAAATACAGATGCCTGGCTCCGCTTACAGCTCTGACAGTACCACTAGTTTTGCGCACTATGTTCGAAACGGAACTGCCGCAAAAATATTATAAGTGGAAAAGCTTGGATATTTTGGTTACGTCCCAATTTTCGATGTTTCATACTCAACCACGTATAATGGAATAAAACAATTTGGATGAAAGGCAGACTCCTGCATGGTAATTGAGGATGGTTTTTATCCAAAACCCGCAGAACGGATTAACATATATTTCAAATTAAACAAATTATTTGTGGTTGTCTGGAGCATATCATAACTGACTACCTTCCGTCTCTCTTTGAGATCTTGCCTAAGCGGAGTTTCTGCTTATCTCCTATCTAGTGGAGACAGGCTTTGATCTTAAATGATATGTGCCGTCATTCAGCGACATTTTTAACCAGATCACGAGCGCTCTTTGTTGGTTTGATGACAGGATTTTCCAGTCAAGTTTTGTTTAAGAGTTGGCTATGTAGTGTGGCCGTCCCGTCCAAATTATGTGTTCAACTGATACATCCATTGAGCGTTACCTAACAAACCACGACCAGTTACCACGACTGCTACGTAGTTTGGCGAAATTGTGTACTACACTAAGGTTTATTTATTTTTTTGCAAATAAAAAAATTAGTTTTTTAAAAAAATAAGTTCCTAGATTGTCCACCCTAGTCCACCGTCGCGCCTCTAGCTAACCATCGACGCAGACATGAATAAGGTCCACACCCAAATATAATTAGATCCAATTATGTTCATACCTTGGTTGGACGAAGATATAATTATAAATGAATCGGGATTTTCTTTACGGTAATACATTAATTTTTCGTTTATCCCGATATTTCAGGTATATAAGGGTTAAGATATAAATTTACATACTTACTGTAATCGTAGTAAGAATTGCGTTTCTTTTACATTGAGGTCTAGATCCAATTATTTCAAGATAAAAAACATAAATACACGTTCATATCCAAGTGAAGCGACTATCCCTGGTCGTTTAGCCCTTCTTCCAATGCTATATATCAGTGACATCTCTGAAATATGTGCCAATTGTTAACCTTCGCTCGAGTTGTCAATTTAGTCGAAAAAAGTTGTCCGAACTTGAGGAAAGAATATATGTACGTTCGGTCGGGAGCGGTCGATTTATAGCGCGTTTCATGTCTTCTACCCATAAAACTGCTTGACAACAGTTTTGTTGGGGCTTTTAATCACACTGATGTTTTATATCGGTCGAAACATCGATATACTTTCGTACTTTTTGCCTTGGTCTTTATTTTCAAGTAATTAACGATCAGTAATACGTCTTATCATAAATATCTATCTCCATTCCCTTTAAGCCTTTTGAGTGTGCACTTGTAAAGCCTTAACTCGACACCAAACAAGCGAAGTACTAATTCATCGTCGTCATCGTTATCAGCGACGGCAGCAGCGGCGCGACAGATCGCGCGCGTCTACGCTGCGCCGGCGCAGCTAAGTATTTTAATTAATGCCACACCAGGGACACATAAATTTTCAGTACATTCTGCTGATTAAAAAGCTTTTCTCCTTTACTTATCGGTAAAGCTTCCGATGTCGGCTATTAGGTTTTGTGTCGTTCTTGTACAGTCGTCCACAAATTAGCGAAGAATTAAACGGCCCTTAGTGCCTGGTAAGTGCCGGCAATTTTAGATTATTAATCACGGGCCACTGCTAATGTATTCCAATTTCAAGATCGCAAATTGTATCTGATGGTTTAAATTCCATGTTTAAAACTGAGAAACGATTAAATTTCCCACCATGAATGCTATACTCCTACCTACCCGAACAGAACGTTACACCTGCAAGGCATTTCAATTAGCGACGACACTAACTCGAAATCGCGGTGCCGAGTATAAAAACCTAATTCTCTCCCGATACCAAATTAATTTCACGTAATCGAGCTGACATGCTTGGCAATCATGCATTTGCCGAAAATACTGGCCACGATTGTATCGGGCACCGAAATGTGCGGCAAGAAACGACGCGTGCGCGAGCCCGCGCGTGCATTATTCAATACAATATTATCAATAAATTAATGCTTACATTCGGACGCCACCGCACATACTAATGGCGACACGCGGCGCGCCGCTTTTTGTTGTGCCATCCTCCATTGAGGCCACCATTGATACGGCCGCGTAAAAACTGGCAATCGATGTTGGACAAGCTGCTCGCCGTGCGGCTGCTTTTTCCAAGGCCGTGCGATGGGTTTTTGTTCTCGACACGGACTGTTTTAATTGCAACCGCGTAAATTGCCGGCGGCCGCTGCAGTGGCCAGATGATTAGCGCTGTTAGCATAGCACTATATCAAGCTGTTGACATGGCTGCCTTGATGAGATGAATTATGAAGCAGTTCGCTTTGTATTTATTAGATTATTTCATACAGCTAGACATGATGTTAAGTGCTTGGCCTTTTATAATAAAGCTGCAATGGCAGCGATGCTGTAACCGTATACTGCGCAGCAAGCATCTTGGTCATTCGGTGACAGAGAGATATTTCAAATAAGTTGCAAAATAATAAACAAATAATAATTACAAGGTCCACACAACAAAACCAATTGTCCCAGTCCGAAACTACGATACACTGTATTGTGTAATAAATTATGATCAAGATAACCTTACGTACCTATGCAAGACTATCCTGTTATTTTTCCTTGTGATCAGTAAGTATAATACTCTAAAGTCTAATTATGGTAGGTAATATCATGACTGTTACGATCGTTATTGAATAATCGCCATATAAATTACTTCATCTCCATTAATATGCAATAATCAAACTATCAATGACGTTCGTTCCGTAATTAGTATGCGCATGCGTCCACGCCGACGCATCTGTTTATCTACATTTGCGCGCGTATGATCTACTCGGACGGTCACGTTTGTCGGCCACGACTCAGAGCTTCCGTTTTCTGCTAAGGCATTTAATAGTATCTCCATACCTTTACATTTCCATTCCCTACATCCTACCGACATTCCTATTGTATGGAAATTGCACTAGGCCTATTTTAGCCGTAGGACGCAGACCACGGTTAATGCCCTCCCGATGTATGTAATAATGGTGAACTGCACAAAAAAAATGTTTAAATCTCGTCGGAGAGGCCATGTTAAAATGAAAAAAGATAAATGTCGTGGTTACCGTGGTTATTTTTTTTTCTACGACTGATACTTTTCACAACATAACCTGTCGAAAAATAATTCTGGTCACGTGGTATGAAAACGGTGTTCATAACGCTTTATAATATATGTAGCGTTTATCAATAGAGTTATCTCGTAAAATAAAGTTTTGATGTTTCTACACTACTCCCTTATTAGAAAACGTTTAGAATTCAATGAAAAAACATTTTTTTTTCTATATTTCCATGTCTTCTATATTATAAAAACAAGTGCACACCAATCTAATCGTGAGGAAATTGCTCTGCACGTATTGACTTGTTTTTCCTATGGGCTCGGCCGACTAAGCTGTCAGGATTTAAAAAACAATGTGCCAGGCACTGCAGCGTCCTAGTGGTCCCTTTAACCATCTAGTGTGTAGATGTAGATGCAAAGGCCAATCTAATTTTGAGGCAAGTTCTCCATTGTCCTGACCATCACAGGAGGTATATGTTACAAAAAAATGCCTTAAGTTAAGACCTTCTCTATAGTACCTGGACAGTAACTTCATTCAGCTTATTTTCTCATTTTATTTTATGGAGTAATAAAGTAGCGTTGTAAATTACCGGCCATGTTCATTATAAATTTCCAGTTTTGTGTATTAACTGAATTCTGAACATGTTCTCAATCATTTATGCCAATTTAGCAATTACGCTTTATGTTGACAATAAAGCCGATACTTATAATAAAGGCTTTGAGCTCATTGTCAAGTCGGTTGCAGCACTAAGCATCGACTATAAAGCTGTATGAACTAATGAACAACTAAACAGGAGGAATTAAAAAAAATGAAAATTCCTACCTGAGAACCAGCCATTACAGATAAAAAAATAATAGCTTCATATCGTGTAATTGAGTATGCCTTAAACCCCAAAATGCGTCGGGACATAATAGTAATAAAAAAATTATAATGAAATCCGCACAGCAATCAAAAAAATTGTTTATTGTTGAAATTTAAACATAGCTACAAAACTTTTGTAAGTCGCCTAGTTTCGCAGTCTTTTTGTAGAGTTCCGTAACCGAGTGGTGCCGAACGAGGCCCGAAACGAGAGAGAAAGGAAACCTTCGATGTCTATCTGACTATCTGACCTTAAAGCGCATTATCTCCGACTGCAATAGATAGCTAGTTGAAATTTCCATGTGCATTATTAATAATAGGGGTTAAAGTATGAAATTGCCGTTTTATTGCAATAGGTTCTCTGAATTGACATAGAATCTTCATTGTTTGAAGTTTTCAAATGAAACTTTTTTCAAATGGTTTCTATGATGTTCTTTTTTTAAAAAATGTGAAACATTTGAATATCGACTTTCAATTGTTTTTGTTATTCAATTTAGACAAGAAAGATGGATACTGCAAAAATTCGAGTGATTTTTGAATACGAGTTCCGACGCGGAACTAACGCGGCAGAAACAGCCCGCAATATCAATGCTGCGTTTGGAGAGGGGTCTACTAATGAACGCACCGTGCGATTTTGATTTAAACGCTTTCGTGATGGAAATTTCGACTTAAAGAACGAGCCACGAGGAAGACCGCCCACACAGGTGAATAACGATGAATTAAGAAAGATAGTGGAAGCCGACCCTAGTCAAACTACCCAGGAATTAGCGGCATGGTTTAACGTTACCTTACCCACAATATTGACTCACTTGCGTCAAATCAATAAAATAAAAAAATACGAAAAATGGGTGCCTCATAATCACTCGAATTTTCGCAGTATCCATCTTTCTTGTCTAAATTGAATAACAAAAACAATTGAAAGTCGATATTCAAATGTTTCACATTTTTTAAAAAAAGAACATCATAGAAACCATTTGAAAAAAGTTTCATTCGAAAACCTCAAACCATGAAGATTCTATGTCAATTCAAAGAACCTATTGCAATAAAACGGCAATTTCATACTTTAACCCCTAATAATAAGTTTTTTTTTATCAATACATGCAAGTGTCAGACGTTATTATTATTGATTTATTAACATACATACAGCAAATGCCGAATCGATACAAAATAAGTACTTAATATCACAATAATCAGTATAAAATGCAACATAGCATTAATACCATACAAAATTACTAAAATAACTTGGTGTGATCTGATAATTGAATCGTGTGATTTTAAAACGACACATGTCCTTTCATTACAACTTTGCAGGAAATAGAAAAAACTGTTTTATTCAAATACTAATATCTACAACAGTAATATTTTAGCATATTATATTGATTTCTGTATGAATAAACTACAATTTTTTTTTCTAATGTAAATCAATAGGTAGGTGTAAATAATTTAATAAAAAAAAATGGGCAAGTGTTATTTTAAAAACGCATGTGACTTGTGTTGTTTTAAAATCACACGATTCAATTGTGCATTCTCTATAGTACAACAACTAATAATAAAAACCTTCCTTTTTTCCTTCACAGTTACTAAGTGGTACAAAAATTAACAAAATTAAATATAGGTACCTAACTTAACAAACAAATTCACTTGATAAGCCGTCGCTTAGATCAGATACGAATAGAATTTTTGAAATATGATTCATTATTTAACGGAACCATTCAAATTACGAACGCCAGAAATCAAAATCTTTTTGCCCATTTACATAGAAATCCCCACCGTCGCAACGCAATATATTAGGGGTTAAAGTATGAAATTGCCGTTTTATTGCAATAGGTTCTTTTAATTGACATAGAATCTTCATGGTTTGAGGTTTTCGAATGAAACTTTTTTCAAATGGTTTCTATGATGTTCTTTTTTTAAAAAATGTGAAACATTTGAATATCAACTTTCAATTGTTTTTGTTATTCAATTTAGACAAGAAAGATGGATACTACGAAAATTCGAGTGATTATGAGGCACCCATTTTTCGTATTTTTTTATTTTATTGATTTGACGCAAGTGAGTCAATATTGTGGGTAAGGTAACGTTAAACCATGCCGCTAATTCCTGGGTAGTTTGACTAGGGTCGGCTTCCACTATCTCTCTTAATTCATCGTTATTCACCTGTGTGGGCGGTCTTCCTCGTGGCTCGTTCTTTAAGTCGAAATTTCCATCACGAAAGCGTTTAAACCAAAATCGCACGGTGCGTTCATTAGTAGACCCCTCTCCAAACGCAGCATTGATATTGCGGGCTGTTTCTGCCGCGTTAGTTCCGCGTCGGAACTCGTATTCAAAAATCACTCGAATTTTCGCAGTATCCATCTTTCTTGTCTAAATTGAATAACAAAAACAATTGAAAGTCGATATTCAAATGTTTCACATTTTTTAAAAAAAGAACGTCATAGAAACCATTTGAAAAAAGTTTCATTCGAAAACCTCAAACCATGTAGATTCTATGTCAATTCAAAGAACCTATTGCAATAAAACGGCAATTTCATACTTTAACCCCTATTATTAGGAACCCATAATTAGTCTTTTTGATTTACAAGAAAACTATTACAATAATGATCAAATATATATTTTAATACATATTAACGCCTTAGAAATTGTAGTGTGGGACGGATGATATTTCTTTGCTATTTTGTAGTTTGCAGCACGGTAACAGTTGTTTGTATTGACGATTAAAGATTTTGTTACATTACATAAACTCACGGCTGCATCCCGGAGGGGTAAGCGGAGACCAGGGTTTGGCACTTGCCACGATCCTGACAGACCTCTTTCGCATAATCAATATTCATTGGTCGTTGCATGCACGCTGGTTTCGCGTACTTATTATCTTGCCCTTTGTTAATAAATCCCCTATTTGGTCAAAGCATGTCCGCCTGGGACGTCCCTAACCTTTTCTTATATCTTGCATAACCTTCTCGTTCCTAACGAGTAAGAAAATATATTTCTTCGATAACGTCTAAGATTGAGATTGAAACATTCAGTTAGCTCACACAAAATCCAATTCTCTGTTATCTCGCTTCCTTTACACAATTTTGAACATTTCCTCCAACTCTTGAAGCGCTCGTCAGAGTTGCTAAATTTATTGATGAAAATATAAAATTGATCGCTTCAATCATTAGTGCGCTGTGATGATCGCAAAACGCTTCGGACCTGACAATCGGAGCCTAATGACCAGAGCGGGGATAAATACAACAGCTGCTTGATGACTTAAGTACCTGGTTTGCCCAAATATGTACGTAAAGGTTACTGTGTATCAACATAGCAAGCTATGCTAAAGTTTTCTAACAAAAAGTTATTAAATGCTTATCTTAACATATGGAGTTGTCAAATATTTGCAAATTCTAGACAATTTATGCAACTATATAATTCGTTACCTACTTAGTTCGCATGGGATGCAGATTAAAGATATCGTATGTTTTAATCCAGGGACTGGGTGCTAAAATTTCATCGGAATCCATTGAAGAATTCATGATTGATAGATTGAGGTTTGTCAGGACTGTGACGCAAATATTGTAGCGCTTTGGTGTAAATACTGTTATGTTGCAATATTTATGTAAATAAAATAAAGAAATGTAAATGTAAAGAAATGTAAGTGGCAAATCCTGGTATTTGCCTACCCTTATGGTATACAGTCGTGAGTTAATGTAAAGTATTGTATGTTTGATGGATAAACATCCAAAAGCGTCTGCATATAAACGTTCACATTTTTATAATGTTGGTGCGATGATGAGGACAGTACGATGTTATTACGTTTATACGTAGCGTAAATACACTCAAATGTAATTTGTTTCGTAACTTAGCACGGGAGTGTACCGTTGCTGCAGGATCCCTCTTTCCGCGACGGCAGGGACGCACGCGTCGACAGTCTCATTAAAGACGCGTTATATGCAGGCGCAAACGCGCTCACCGCCGTGTAGTTTTTGCGTCAATTTGCGCCCCTGAGTGACAGACGGGAGGCAGGTAGCCGTCTCCTTGCCACTTCCTTGTTGCTGTTTATGAACATTTTTGGATATATGATTATTATGGTCATATACGACTCTGGTCAAAAATATGATCGATTTAAGCGTTGCGGTAAAAAGTATCATGAAAATTTAGTGTGTTGTAGGTCATTAAAAAAATATTATAGAGTCAATTCACTGCTATAATTTGAACATGGAGTTGCTTTCAATTCAAACTAATTCTAAGAACATTGGTAATTCCTATTGTTTGTTCAAGTCCAGTTCAAGTATAGTTAGGCGTCATACGAAAGACTTCAACGCGCGCGCACAGACTTACTCTTCCCATGCACGTTTCTTTCGTCCACTTCTCTTTATCTAGTGACATTTAAATGCAGAAACTGTTTCATTGAAATCTCCGCGAAGCGTGCCTGGCCTTACCTGCACCCATCAGCTCGCTACAGAGGCGAGGCTCTACCAGCCGCGAGATGAGAGAACAAAAGTCAAATCCAAGGGGCTTTAATTGAAAAATTCTCCTCGCGTACTAGCCGAGTCTAATTGAATTCAGCGGTAGCTGGAATTATTTCAATATAAGAAGAAAGGAAAGCGGCGGCGCTGGGGCAAATTGCGCCTACCCGCCGCGTTCCTTTTTCTCGGGCTGCGCCACCGCCCGCCGCCCATTGGTCAGTTTTAATGAGCACCGATCAATGGGCGTAATTATTTCTTGTATCATTCGCCTGGCGCGCGCTGTCGCCTACTTATGGCGACGGACGCAGCAGCGGTGGTTGTCGCGCTTGTTTTGCTTGTCGCAAATTTTTGCGTGCGTTTTTGGCGAATATCGCGCGGGGTGCGGCTGCGCGGCCAATTACGCGCGCATGCGCAAGACTGCTGCGGCGACGCACAATGCATGTTGCTGGCTATTCACCGACCTTTGTTTTTAGATTCATAAAAAATGAACAGAAATTGTTGGTAAAAAGTTTTTGTATGAATATCAGTCGCCTCTTATAGTAAAAGTATTGGTGTTTATTACCTACGTGATAATTCTACTTACTTAATAATTCTAGACGGTATTTCTAAATATTGTCATTGATGGTGAATAAAGAGCTTTATTCCATAAGCTCGTTGCCCGTAAACGCACTGTTCTCACATGGAATTTAATGAGACTTATCGGATTCTGCGGTCTGCTGGAAATACTTTTTTCTCTTTTCTTTGTTGAAATCTGGTTTTTACATACGATGTCATTGGCGATATTTTCCGCTGCAAACAATATTCAATATCAATCAGCACGTTACGTATATTATGTAAGCTCTTAGAAGGATTAAGGCTGGGTTCTTCGAGCGCATGGATTTGTATGGGAGTTATTGCGCTTCGCGAGCAAACGTTACGTTAGGGGAAAAGGCATTTATGAAATTAGAGAAAAAAAAATCTATTAATAGAATTTTAACGGCCGATGTCACTAACCCCCGCGGATCTTGAAGTGCATAGACGTGTTTTCTGTCTTTTAGCAGAGATATCTCTCTGCTAAAAGTAAAACGACGTAAAACAAAAAGTGCTAAATCTAAAAAGGAAGGAACTGACTCTTAAGATACAGGTTGCCCTAGTTTAGGAGTCAGGGACTTACGTTAGTGTGTAACTTAATAATTAACTTTTAAAATGTGATATGTCTCTGTAACTTATAGCCAATAAATTACTTATTACTTATTATTACTAACACATTCAGTGATAGTAATTTTGGTATATATTTTATTATCCAAAACTCTGTACAGATCAAAGTTTCGATTTCTGGGACACCACTTGTATGGAAAACAGATTTTTTGCGCGCGTTAAGAAAACCTGTCAAAATAATGTCCCAGGCACTGCAGAATGGTTCCTTCACCCATATAGTGTGAGTGATGGTGCCACTGGACGCTGTATAAATCATCTCATTACTAGATGCAAAGGACAAAGTTTATTTTTTTAAGAAAACCTGTGTAAATTGTTCAGTTAACTTTAAACGTTAAATTAACAAATCAACATGCCGTATGCAGCCTTTTTCCAACAGTCTACTGTAGTCAATCATCGTCCTTCAAACAAGACTTCTCATCACATGTCATTAAGAAGAATTTCCTGTCAAATATATCTCGCACAAAATAATGCGGTCAACCATTCACGACATGATATTCGTAATTCGTATTTGATTGCTTCAAGCCATTTACGTCCTTTCAAACTCGCGTAGCCATCTCAGTTACTTCTCATACGGTAGATCTTGATAAAATATACGTCAGCCTATATATATGTATTTCTCTGAGACCGTGGTCTTTAGCGAATCTGCGTAAATCGATTACATTGGCTAGTGTTTACAATAAGAGCTCAAGTATAGTAAAGTCTAATAGATCTTCATATAGCTGACATAAATAGAACTAAATTGTCAGGGTCAGAGGTTAAGATGGAGTGGCACAAGATCTATTTTGGGGCCGTTCCCTGTCCTCGTATATGTAAATGATTTGCCGTTTGTGGTCATGTCAGAGATAGTATTAATTGCAGATGACACGTCACTTATTTTTAAAATTAATAGACAAGAAAATTACTTTGACGATATAAATAATGCTTTCTCTCAGGTACTAAATTGTTTACTTCGAATAACTTATTGTCAAATTAAAAAAAGACAATATGTATAAAGTTCACTCTACCCGATGTCAAAATCGTTGACAGCAATGTTACATTGGGGAATGACAAACTAGACCTTGTAGAAGAAACTGTCTTTCTAGGAATCACAATTGATGCAAAGCTTCAATGGGGTCCTCATATAGAAAAATCAAAATTCGAATCCGGGAACTAACTGATGTCGCAACTGCTAGGCTTGTTTATTTTATGTATGTATTATAGGCATACTACTGTGGAGTCTGGCAGCAGACATTAAGACCATCATCGTCTTGCAGAAGAGAGCGATCAGATTCATTTATAAGCTGGGTAGTAGAGATTCGTTAAGAGATTTATTTAAAAAAACTATATACTTGACAGTTGCCAGTCACTATATCTATGAAAATATTATCTACGACAGGAAATAATAGGGGTTAAAGTGTGAAATTGCCGTTTTATTGCAATAGGTTCTTTGAATTGACATAGAATCTTCATGGTTTGAGGTTTTCGAATGAAACTTTTTTCAAATGGTTTCTATGATGTTCTTTTTTCAAACATTTGAATATCGACTTTCAATTGTTTTTGTTATTCAATTTAGACAAGAAAGATGGATACTGCGAAAATTCGAGTGATTTTTGAATACGAGTTCCGACGTGGAACTAACGCGGCAGAAACAGCCCGCAATATCAATGCTGCGTTTGGAGAGGGGTCTACTAATGAACGCACCGTGCGATTTTGGTTTAAACGCTTTCGTGATGGAAATTTCGACTTAAAGAACGAGCCACGAGGAAGACTGCCCACACAGGTGAATAACGATGAATTAAGAGAGATAGTAGAAGCCGACCCTAGTCAAACTACCCAGGAATTAGCGGCATGGTTTAACGTTACCTTACCCACAATATTGACTCACTTGCGTCAAATCAATAAAATAAAAAAATACGAAAAATGGGTGCCTCACAATCACTCGAATTTTCGCAGTATCCATTTTTCTTGTCTAAATTGAATAACAAGAACAATTGAAAGTCGATATTCAAATGTTTCACATTTTTTAAAAAAAGAACATCATAGAAACCATTTGAAAAAAGTTTCATTCGAAAACCTCAAACCATGAAGATTCTATGTCAATTTAAAGAACCTATTGCAATAAAACGGCAATTTCATACTTTAACCCCTAATATATCAGTAACTTTAAAACCTTAGGTTACCAACACAATGTAAATACTAGAAGTAAATATAAACTTTCGTTCCCAAGATTTAGGCGGGCAATGGTTAATACATCCTTTATGGGGCATTGTATGCGTTTCTCTAATAAAATCCCTGAAGATATAATAAGCTTACCAGAAACGTGGTTCAAAAATGTTTAAAGCTTACTTTGTGCCAAAAGGGCTACTGTAACATTAAAGATTATTTAGATGGCAATGATGTTTGAAATTAAAGCCAGTTCAATGAATGAGTTCTAGGTTTTAGAATAATTATGTAACCTCTGTTAATTAGGGACCGAATTTGAAAAAACTAAGTTTAGAGTTTTTAGGGTTTCGTACACCGTACAAAAAAATGGAACCCTTATAGGACCACTCGTGCACCTGTCTGTCCGTCCGTCTGTCACAGCCAATTTGCTCTGAATCTACTGGACCAAATCGGGTGAAATTTGGTAGGATGGTGTAATTATATTCTTTTTGTTGCACTAACCCATGCTGAGGACAATTTTGAAAACCTATTTAGTGTAACCGTGTAGCCGTGCCAGCGCTCTCCCAAGTGAGCTAATGGGCAAGTGCAGGCATCAGTGAAATTTCGAGCCTTTTTACAAACTTCTCTGTATTACGTACAGGCGGCGACATCTGGCCGAAGCTTAAAAACCTATTTAGCCTCTAAATAGGTTTTTAGGGATGGTGTAATCCTATGACCCAAACACATATGTCCAAAGTAAATAAATATTTTTTAAAATAAACGTAATTTTTGGGGGACAAATTAGGAAATCAAAAAAAAATAGTTATGAAATATGACCTTACTGTGTCATAATATATCAAATGAAAGGGCTCGTTATGAGGATCTCAAATATATTTAGGTTATTATTATAAAACCTACAAGAATTCTATCAATTGAAAATAAAGTGTTAAACTCAATATACATTCACTTGCGGAGTAAGTTCACTAAAACACCACTGTCTTGAATAAAAATATAAGACTTTGGCATTGTACGGAACCCTCTCCACGCGAGTTCAACTCGCACTTGGCTGGGTTTTTTGTCCATTTTTTCCCCAAAATTATCTAGATTTTGAAATGGACAACTAGTTTAACTTGTAACGTACCTTAAGTCGCTGTAATCTGTAAATGTTGTGTTAAATAAATAACTTCCACACAGGAAAAAACTTGTCCTCTTCCCAAACAAGGATACCCTATGCTATGATAACCAGGCAAAAACTTTATAAACATGAAATGAACCCAAACTAAGGCCATTTATATAAAACGAGTAGGTACGGCGGCCTCTACTGGAAATCGAACCCGCTGTCGAAAAAGATACGTTTGGAGCTCGTTTGGAGCGCCCCCGCGTCGTACATCTGAGGTGTGCCACACGGCTTTTGTTGTATACATAAGCAGCCTATATACATCCCACTTTAGGGCACAGGCATTCTCTCAGGGAGAGAGTAGAGAGAGTGCCACACGGATTTTGTCGTATATTATAAAATAAATAGTCTTATTTTTGTTCTACCGAAGCCTTCTCATTCGTCCACCCATGATCTCCATTTTGGTAGTCAAGCGTGTTAACCGCTTGACCAAATTAATAAAGAGCTAACCTTTATTTCCTTCTTTACATGAGATTTTGTAAATAAACTCGTCTTGCATAGCAGGCGTATACTTGACTCTTGCCTCCTTCTAAATGAGACGATATTTCTAAAAAGTGTAAAGAGAGATCAGACAAAAAGTGTAGATAAAGGCCAAGCGTTGCCATCGTAGCCCGAATTGGACTCATACTGTAATTGATAATCGACGCAGATGGTCTGACGACCTGGTTACCTTGGCAGAGAGTCGCTGGATGTGGGCGGTACAAGACTGGGAAGCTTGGAAAAGCATGAGGGAGGCCTATGTCCTGCAGTGGGCGTCAAATGGCTGATTATGATGATGATGATGTAATAAACATATAAGTACCTTCAATAATTTGAACAAGACTTGGTTGAGTCTCGCAAGAACACACCTTGTCTCAGTGTCACAAGTTCACAACTGAAGCGACAAGCCCAGACGTCGGTTACTTCCTTTTTATGGTATTGCTTTAATTGCAATTCGATTGGCTGCCTCATCTCTTTTCTGTACGTTGTTTTTTTTATTATAATTACACCGATTGTCTCATTAGGGATTCTCTATCGGGATACTGGGCGAACAATGTTTGTACGTTTACCACAAGCATTTTTATTTGAAATAGGGATACTATTGCGATGTCTTTTTAGAAATATATATTTATTTTGATTCAAAAGTTTGAGTCACTCAGCTATATCTCTGTATCTCAGTAACGTAGCTCTGTATCTTAGTAGAATTAATTATAAGTTTTTATTTCAAATTACACAAGTGATAAACAGTGACCCTACGATAAATATGAATGTTGTAAACTGACCGTACTTATCGATGTCAATCAAACTGAAAGAAGTTTATTCATCTAATTAAAACCGAAAAATGTTTTGTGATAATTTTCCACTATTTCCGTACCGTATGCACCTAATGAAGCAATTTAAAAATTACCCCGTACGTACGTAACGCAGCTGTCGTTTGGTCACTCGCTTACAGCTAACCTTAAAGCTCATAGGCCTTATCTCTTTTCCGATAAATGTGAAAATCCGAATTCGACGTGAAGATCCAGTGCAGTGTGCGCGAATGACATGTAATTTAGCTTTACGAGCACTCCTTCAGTGCGACGATGCCCTAAATGCTGCCAATTACACCGCTTGTTTGCATCGTAAATCCAACGGGGCCCTGTAATCAGCACTTTGGCGTGTGCACAGGCTTGGAGCCAGCTAGACGGGGACCTTTGGCCTTATCTCAGCTTAGATAGAGATAGAAGGAATATTCTTGATTGTACACCAGAAAGCATTTCATAATGCATGGTGCCTCGTTTAGCCAGCTTATTTTTTTAAATTGATGATATTAAAATAAACTATTAGTACGTACGTACGAAAAAATTATATTATTTACGTCCGACAGCGTATTTCAGTAATAAGAGGTAGATATACTCCTAAATACTCCTAGCGCTTATTATGCTCGACGTCCAAAAGAGTATACAGAAGTAAAAACCTAACTAATAAAGAACGAGGGTTTAAAATTTTAGGATCACTTTAACCAGCTAGGCTAGCTTAGAAGGAGAGTTTAAAATTTTAGGAAAACTTGACACAGTTTGACCGGCTCGAACCCAATGCGCACTCATTGCGTTTAATTTCTCGATCGTACCTTTTAATTGAAATGTTAAATCTTCGATGATAATGCTTCTTAGCACGAGGGCCCCTTAATGTGCGTGTCGGATTATTCTTAATGCAGCCTTTGCTTTCTTTTGTTTTTTGGGGACATTTTTGACAACACCGGTAGCCGTTAAAGAGATAACGCCCTTGCACTCTCGACGCTAATAGCCAACTTACGTTATAATTGAGCGCGTTTAGTCAAAGTACGTGTTTAGTTTCCTATGCATTCTAAAGTTTCAATAAGTAAAATATGCTTCCTAGCGTTTACTAAGTCGTTATTTCTGGCTTATTGCATTTAATTATAGCGCAATATTGAATACTATAACGTCGAGAGTATGGTGACTGTCTGCGGCGGATGGCCGTGAGATGGAATGTTATTAATTAAACCATCGGCCCAAGTAGCAAAGCATTCGTAAAATGAGTATTTGAGTGGAGGGAGCTGACACGAAAATAAAAGAATTTCTGCTTTAAGTGCGGTCTACTATCGCCGATAAGCGATCACTTTGGGCTCTTTTTTCACTCGGTGGACGTTAAAGCAGCTTCCAGTGATACTTAACTGATCGAAAATTTGTTGTACTTACTCACAAAGAAAACTTTTTGCGTACCTACATCTTGACGCGCTCCCATAAATAGTCGAATATTTTTCTGAAGTATTAAGCTATCAAGTTTAGCCCGAATGCTTTCTTTAGGTCAATACGTGCGGAGGACCAAGTCGCCGGGTCTGAACCCGGGAACCTGGGTCTCGCTTCCGAGTCCATTGTTCTACCCACTTCTAGACCGACTAAGCTGGCAGGATGGTATAGTATAGGTGATGAGCAAGCCTACTCCATCTAAAAAACCACGCCCCAGTCACTGCAGCACATCCAAGTGGTCTCTTCACCCATCTAGTGTGAGTGAAGGTGCCACTGGACGCTGTATAAATCATCTCATTACGTAGATGCAAAGGCCAAAGCTTTCTAAAGCTAGATTCGCAACCATGCGCGCAAAAATAAGCTATGACCTCAAAAGTATTTTTTTAATCGTGACAAGGTACTAATTTATCTCTCTTTACGTTACTACTTTGCTAAACTACTTCCCTACTTTTGATAATAATAATATAATATAATAATAATAATATAGCCTTTTATTTCACAAATTATTTTACATTTCATAAAATATCTATTAAGTATTACTATCCATTTATGTGCATGTTTGAACTCATAATAATTGTAGAAGAAATTACTTTTAAATTAAATTTCGTTTCAATAAATGTTACATTTCGTGCATTGATGATAATAATATGGTTTAAATTCGAGAAAATTCGATTAGGTTCTTATACAATCAATAAAATCTATTTAAGTTTCATGCATGTATTAATCAAACTTTATATCAATATTATCAACAAAATTCATGATTAGTAGCAATTAAAAATTAATATTAAAATTAAGATTAAAATTAAAAATTAAAATGTCCATATTAAAAATTCATTCAATCGATAAAATTAACTAGGTATTTATGTTATTATATTTATAGCTTTATTTTATTTATTTAATATTTAACTAAAATTATTGTGATGTCCACTTTAGGATGAAGGCCTCCTCCATCTGGTGCCAAGCTTCTCTATCTTTGGCCTGTCTAGTCCAGGTTTTACCCGCGATAGCCTCTATGTCTAAAGCTAGATTCGCAACCATGCGCGCAAAAATAAGCTATGACCTCAAAAGTGTTTTTTTAATCGTGACAAGGTACTAATTTATCTCTCTTTACGTTACTACTTTGCTAAACTACTTCCCTACTTTTGATACTTTGCTTTTATTCTTCCCAGGACAAGTGATTGTGCTGTGTGAATGTTACTTATTTTTATAATACAATATCTCGGTTTTCCATTACCTTACTACATGATAGCAGGTTCAAGTGACCCGCACGGGCGCCACGGGCCAGAGCTCGCGCATCTCGCGACCTGCGCCATGCGTCGGCGCATCCAGGCGGAGGCAATTCCATTGTTCCGCCGCTCGCTAATTGAATCGATGCCACCGATAGATTATGCTCTGCGATTCGGCCCGGCTGCCAGACGGACATTAAACTACGATTAACGGACTTCATACTAGTTAAGATGATCGGACATCCCGGCATTTTGTTCATTGATGTGATGATCAAATATAGAGCCCGCAATAAAACTCAAAATGAAGTTTTCTTCCATATTGGACCGAATATTTGAACCATATTTTATTTCGAAAACACGAAAGCGGTATTTATATAGTATACTGGTCCGCAATTTTGTGGTCACAGAAATTCTTGCAACGACAAGTAAACAAAACCGCAAAGCTGACAGCAACAGGACTATTAAATTAGACCTTGGTACGGCCTCAAAGAACACGATTAGTTCAGCTTGAACTTTAAAGATAGTACACCTACTTACTATGAGCGATGAGCAAACTAGTAAGAATATCTGTCTGGAGTTGCCTAAACGATGATTTATGGTAGCGCAGTTGACTGTGAAGGAACCCTTCACGAGGAAACCAGAACGTTTTACACTGGGCTTGTGCGATAAGCCCTAACTCTCTGAACTAGAACATGTGCGCTGCAATGGTACTTGCTTACGTAATAATATGAGAAGTAATCCTTGTGGCTTGGCTTGCAGTTAATGTCAGCATACTATAAAATGTAAATAAATTATATTATAGCATGGGCGCCGCCAGGATCAGGATCACTTTCAGAGAGATGCATTATGCGTCTACACATTATACTATTATAGGGACAAGCGTGTGATCGTACTCTTCCGTTATAAAGGGAAATTTCCCGCCAGGCAGATCGTATGCCTGGGGACGGCCCGTCCGGACGTTATATTTGTGGTATGTCGTGTGAAATATTTTGCTTGCGCGATGAAGGAATGTCTCAAATTAATCGAAATCATTGCGCTATAGCCTGCAAGTGCCAGGAGACACTGAGTCAGTGAGTCGACTAGCAGTTGAGGGCCCATAGGCCCATGCATTATAGACAAAGGAGAATGATCAAAAACAGTCTATGTTGCGCTTTAAGCATTTATACCTTAAAATGTTTCTTTTGAAAAATGATTTCATAATTCCATTTCATAAATTAAAAGAATCAGGGGTTTAAAAGGAATAATTAAAAAATATCTGTATTGATTGTATAACTAAAAAAACTTCAGTCAGTCAATACAGAGTACAAACACAGATTAGATTACATTATTGCAAACATCGCAAATCGAAACAGTGTAAAATGCGAAAGTGCAAACTGCAAACGGGGAGTTTTTGACGGGAATTCAAACGAGCGGTTTTATTACGCTTTTGTTTTTGTAAATTGATTCCAGTGGAATTTATACTGTTTAATTAGTGTAGTTTATTGTTAAAATGACCTCTCATTCTTGGCTTAAATAACTATTTTGTAAGAGCACGCATAAAGTCAAGGCATGTCAGTGGACGCACATACTTTGTTTACTTTTGGTAAACCGAGATACTGACACAGCGAACACATTGAGCTCTTTGGTGGGCTATGGCTGAAATTGCATTTTAGGCAAAAGAACAGTAGGAGGTTCCGCTCACGTGATGACAGTGGTGTAGTACTTAAGCTGGGTACGATTTAATGATATAAATGCCCCAGCTCCTTTCTTAGATAATATATTTGAAGAGGGTATTTAAATAAAAAATGTTATATTACTTACAAGACCTCGTTTTATTTTAATTTTTTTCCGTCTTAGACATGCCTATGACTTTTTTTTAAAGATATAATATTACTTATTGCCCACACCCTATTACTTATTGCATGAAACCTACGGATATTTTGTATTTTATACAGAATTATTACTTAGCACTGACTAACCATACCTACCTAATAATGACCTATGTTTATAATTCAAACTGACTAGGTACCCATGCCCTAGTCAAACCCAAAATAACACCAAACCACCAAAGTTATCATAACCTCAAAACATGGGCTCAAAATTAAGATTTCTCGAAACTCCCATCTAATATTTTCATAATATTTTTCCTGCATAATCCAGAGTTAATTTCTTATAGTTTACCGTTAGTTTCATTAATGCGCAAGAAGACGCAAAAATAGATTAACTCCTATAGTAAATTGATCATTCTCCTTTCAACATGAGGAACATTCCGTACCGAATTGGGGTTTTTATTTCAATGTGAAACTGTATTAATATAATTAATTATAATTATTTCTCATACAGTGCGGTAGAGTGGACTGGGCTTTCTTTTTTTTTTTTTTTTTTACTTTTTAAGTTTAATGTTATATTTGAGCCATTGTAGCTAAGAAAATTAAAGTGAAATAAATGAATACTGAAATATAAAAACAATGTATTATATTATAAACAATGGTTAGAATTCCATGATGCCGGGCCTTTGCAACGAATCGTTAGCGCTAGAGCGGTAGGCGAACAACAATGGACAAACCGAATCTGTCACGGGGCACGCGCACCACTCGAAGGATATATCATTGAAAGAGCGGAAATTAAACTTAAATGTTTTTCAAATAGAATGTTAGAGTAAAACTATCGAACGGTATTGCGTATGCGATTGCTATAATGCCCGGCACATTAATTGACCAAAAAAGAATGTGCGACGGCCACATAAGAACATTTGACTAAACCCGAATTACGTATATTAGCCAATTCATCAGTCGCAGCCAGGCCATTGGTCAAGTTATGTGCCATGTGTTAAACTTTGGTCCAGAAGCAAACCTGCGGAAGTTGTTAAAAGGTAGTTTACGCGAAATTTTCCTGAAACCCTAATACGTGTCATGGATAGCACTTAATGATATTTTTAAGTATATCTTATTTATTTAATCCACCTACCGACTATATTCTACCTGCAAACCACTCCATGAAAAGGTTAACTGGAAGAGATCGCGATCTAAGCGATATATAAGACCGGCAATTGTACACCGTTACCTAGATATACGAAATCACTGTAAATCTTTTTCGTGGCTGTGCTATAAATTGTTTTGTATCTATTTATCTTATATCAATTTTTAAACCGCATTTGTAGAAGAAGAAGAAAGACATTTATTATACCAACAAGATACATCACAGAAACAAAATAAGCACACAAGCAACATAATATGCACAACAACAGAAAGAAAACTTAATACACAACAGACAAAATGAATAAATAAATCAGGACCATAGATGTAGCCTGTGGTGTATCTACATTGCCACAAAAGGCAGCTGACTCAGCGTTGTGCTGAGGAAGTGATCCCTCAGCGCTGATTTTCAGTCAGTGCCTACGGTAACCCATAATTGTACTACGGAGTGCGTGCCGTGGTGCAGTCAAAGAATTAAGACAAATTCAATTAATAAAGTAAAAAATAATAATAATAATAATAAGTACATGATACCACAAGGTCCAAATAGTGGGAACCCAAATCAACTTTACTTTTTCGTGTCCCACATTCCCGTCCAGTCTCTCACAACAACATCCTTATGTCCCGCCGGTAAAAAATAATAACAATACAGTGCCTCATTACAAGTGCCGTCACCGCTTCATCAATCCCCTCGGCCGACATAATCACCCTTAAGTACGCCGTGCGTGGTTTACGAAGGACGATAAATCTCTGAGACGTCGCCCTTTAAAAAATTGCCAAAGTATCGGTGCAACAGCACTGCTGAAGCTTCGAACTTCACTCGAGGAATGTCATGAAAGATTCATAAAACGGATCTAAGACTACAGTGAGCCAATCGCGCGGACTAGATCTAGAGGGAGTCTGTGTCTATGCTGTTAAATTTCAGTCGCCTGTAACTTTCGGGTGGTAAAAAATTTACAAAACAGCATAGCAATGAGTGCTTTTAATTAATAGAATTCTCTACAATTGCTTAGCATCGCCTTTTTTAAGTCGCAGAAAGAGAGCAGAATGGTGAGACTCTATATCGCTGTATCAAGTTCAAAGGTCAAGATGAAGCCCTTAGCTAGACATAAGTAAAAAAATAATTAACATAATGATTACCAGATACTATTGACGTAAGACTGGTTCTTTGTGTTTCTTTCATCATTGGACTGACTATAATATCTAGCCCTTGAATAAAAGCTCTTAACTTAAATAACAACTTAATCATGGCTCTTATAAAACGTAAAATAAACTTGCCTTAAGTTAACCAGATTGCCAGTTACCGTGGTAGTCATTAACCTCGCGTATCCCTTTGTATTGCTGGAGATGTATAGAGGCAATCGAGCGTATTCATTATGCCATAATAACATAATTTTCAAAAGTAATTATCTCCGTAATTACTAATTAACATTTTGCGAGAGTCGATTTAGCTTTGGGCAACGGTGGGTGATCTCTGAACTCAATTTGGTGCCTAATTAGATTACTTAACTAGTAGTTGGCAGTGTTCAAGGAGATCCGGACTGCAAGTACCTACCTAGATTTAGATATTGCTCGCCGAGAGTTTTGATTTACTTATGAAGTCAGATAGCACTATAGTCAACCCAAATCACCCTTTCTTTGCACTTTTATGAAAACATTTGTCTTTCCATACCTTTCGTTTTAACGAATCCCACAGTAACTTAAATAAATATATACTTTGTTACACACGAAACCTTGAACAGGATATTACATAAAAATATCATGTACAAGGGCTAGCTTATCTCTGTAAGAGATTACTTCAATAACATTATCTTATTCTTCCAAAACATCCAGAGCGAACAAGAAGCAAAAAACTATTCGTACTTAGACTTTAATTTTTAAGGTATAAATAAGAAATTATGAAAAGATTCCCCTTACTATTGTCTCACGTAATACTAAGCTGTAACATAACATATTACGAGTTTTGTGTGTTCAGTTGGTGAAACCCAATATTAGTACCTACCACTTATTATATCGTCATCTGGACACGCCAAGATTTTTACGCTTCTTCACACAAAGAAACTTAATTGAAATCACTTTTATATTTTCGCCAACTGGAGACACGTTTGCATTTTACCCGAATTTATAACAAAGTACAGTCATGCAGATTAATGTATGTAATGTATAAGGAAGGGTGACGTGTAGGGTCACGAGGGTAAACTTAGGAGTGCAAGTATCTTCGACTAGGGGAAAGTCTTGGCTTGTAGTTAAAGTCGACTTTCAACAATAGATTGATTGATGTGTTTATTGACAGAAATCTGTTAGAAGTTGACAGATTCATGTAGGTACTCGTAATTGAGTTGAATGTCTAAATGGTAATATTGTGTGGCGATTGCATTTTATTCGTTTGGCGTGTTTCCACCGGGAGCAATTACGTGGATCATAAAACGAGGCCGAATAAAGCGCAGTTTTATGGCAAAAGCTGCCAATTGCCGCCATTTACGTTGTAAATAACCGCTTGATGACAAGAATGATGAAACGTATCGATGACTGATGATTCGAGGCTCTCTTTGGGAGCTATCTGCCAATGGTGTTTTTTTGTCTTCTGAATGCCTGCATTAAAGGCAAAGGGTAGCTATTTTATAATCACAAATACAAATTACCCTAAAGTACAAATTGTTTCATAATTGCCAACTGCCACATGCACTTTTTCCAGAGTGACAGTGATACATCATACAAGAAAAGATGCCATAAAAACTCTTCACTTACAAGTGAGCATAGGTAATAATAATATGATACAGTTAACAAAAAAAAAAACACGAAAATGACAAAATTACTTGTAATTTTTTTGACACATTTTGGTTCTTAATATTATGTGTGAATGGTACGTAATATTGCCTATGAAAATATTAACAGAAATATAACCGCACATACTAATGAAATACAATTTACACGTTTAAATTTAATTTCATTAGGAATTTACACGTGCATTTTGTCTGTATTGACAACAGCAACACAATTAGCAGAAAACATAAACAAAATTCACCAAATTGAAAGCTGTCAAGAACATCGGAGAGGAATTTATTTATTAAAGAAAGAAAAATGTAAATATGGCGGATCGCGAAGACCACCGCAGTTGCGCTGTCGTTGGTTTTAGGTCGACAAGTCAATGTTCTTGTACGATTGTCGGATTACAAGGACTCAAGGCATAAAAGTGCCTTTGGAAAGGTAGGATAGGGGCATACTTGGCGGAAATGTAATTGTATTTTGTAATGACTTGCGATACTCATACTATAGGTAAGGTAATTAGATTTGTCTAATAAATAATTGCGATTGGACCCGTAATGTATAACTATGGAAAGACAATTCTTGCTCGCAGGGAAAGTAAAAACAGGCGGAAAAATTGGTCGATGCTATTTCTTTTCCTCTGTGCTATTTCTGAATAACACTAAGTATAGCTTGCGATAACACTATCTCACAGCACTACCTATCTATATGTGTATCCACGGGTAAGCTCTATCCAGTGGATAAGTGGGAAGCATGAAAGGAGCCTCCCCGAATGACACACTGACTGAGCCCGAACGTCTGGCGCACCCTGGGCGACGATCAGCGAGTCCTTAACGCTGATTGGCAAATTCTTTCACAACGATGGCAAACGCAAGTTTAGCCTTAACTTCGGCTTTTATCGACACGCTAAAAAGAAGAATAATGGATAAGTCGAAAACCGTCTTACACCATGATATCGGAGCTATCCATACACAAATTGTATGTCTGACAACCCTGTCAATCAGATAATTTTTCTGTTTATCCCTGGATAAGTATTTATCTATTTACCATTCACTTGTTTATCCAGTGATTTGGCCCAAGTCACCCTATGGCTTTGTTTATTTTCAAAGTTACATACATCTGCGAATTTTTAGCAGCAATATCACACGCTAACGGTAAAGGAAAACGTCGTGAGGAAACCCATGGCTTTGTTAGCTCCGCACGTATTGACTTGTCTTTCCCGTGGGCTAGGCCGGCTAGGGATGGTATAGGTGCTAGGCAAGCCTACTCCATCACACTCTCCGGGGCACATAGCACGCAGAACTCATGGCCGATGGGGCCGAAAAGTTCTCGAATGGAGACCACACATCGGCAAGAGCAGCGTTGGACGACCAGCCACAAGATGGACAGATGACCTCATCCAAGTGGCAGGAAGACGCTGGATGCAAGCCGCTTCCAACCGGTCTTTTTGGACGCGCCATAGATGAGGCCTATGTCCAGCAGTGGAATTCTTGTGGCTGAATGATGATAATGAAGCCTATTCGTCTAAAAACTGTGCCCCAGCCACTGCAGCGTCCGAGTGGTCAATTGACCTATTGATGTGCTGTTGATCTACTGTGATTGAAGGTGCCACTGGACACTGTATAAATCATCTCATTACGTAGATGTAAAGGCCAAAGTTTTGATAATAGAATGTTGCGGTTGTCTTCACCATACGGGGCATAAGACACCGCCTAATAACTTTAGGCACTGTTGAGTTATCTATGGGTATATTGCATAATAAATTATGCAAACCAAAGCAATTCTCGACTGCCACAATGCCAATCAAGTGCCAGCTAGTAAACCAGTCATTTTGTACTGTTTGACAGATATCTTGTCTTATATTGCCAAAATCAATTTTTCGATGCCATCAAAAGCACTATAATTTTTAAAAATAAGACAAAAAAATATTTATCTACACTCATATCATAATCTTCAAATTAAGAATTCAAAGGTAAACACATATTGACAGGCTTTAAACAATACATAACTTTAAAGAAAATAAAAAAAAAGAAGTGTAATATAAAGTTACATTAAAGGTCAGATTTTTCACTTTATGTTACAATTAATTTTTTTTAAGTGTTGCTGTGATCACGGAACAAAACTTAAGTTTTTTTTTTAATGTCAAAAGTTGACTCTATAAAAAACCTAATTTCATTTTCGTGGTACCAAAATTGCAACTAAAAATACCTAAAATTGCGCGCGCAAAACTGAGTGCAGACGATTGAATGTCCAGATACTTTTGTCGAAATTGCGCCATTTTGTTTCAAAAATTTCATTATGAGTGTAGATAAAGTAGTGTATGAGACTGCACATAACTTGGTATTAAAACACTCGCGAATGCTATTAAAAAACTCGCCAAGGCTCGGTTTTTAAAATCTCGCTCGTGTTTTAATAACCCTCATTATGTGATAGTCACATAAACTACTATTTTGATACAGTGACCGTGGTGACTCTTTATGACACCGCGAATAAATAGCAAGTTATTTTATCTGTAGGTATCGTGGATAGAGAGAGGCACACGAGAGGCATTTCTTCTCCACGCCATGAGCAGAGGTCGGATCTATATATATAAAAATGAATTGCTGTTCGTTAGTCTTACTAAAACTCGAGAACGGCGGAACGGATTTATCTTATCTTAGTCTTGAAATGTTCGTGGAGGTCTAGAGAAGGTTTAAAAGGCGAGAAAAAAATCGAATAATTTCCGGAAAAACCCTAAAAACAGCCCTTTTCTATTTCCTTTTCTACGAAGTTCGCCGGGACAGCTAGTATTTAACTAAAGTTGACGAGCTGGCTTTTGTAATGCACTTTTGTATCAAATCTTACCCCACCATGCCCTGTTCCACATTGGATGATAGCCTTAACGACTGGCAGTTCCATACATTTACTAAGGCCGTTGTTCGATACCCTTACGGTCTCGATTCCTTAAAATACTCGATAACGCCGATTAAAATAGTCTGATTTTACAAGGAAAAGAGGTACCTAACCACAGTTAAAATAAACTGCCTCCGAGGAGTGCTTTAGAGGAATCGCGCTTTTATAAATAAGGCCGTAAATATAAAAGCACCATCGCTTGCTAAACTAACAAAGACCTGAGTCAGCACCTTCAGGCTCTTCAATAAATCCTAATGTCAGTTAAACGTTTTGTCTTTTTTAAAAAGACTTCCATAGTTCCCCCTAACATAAAGTTGCATAAATACAAGGTTAATATGTCGTGAAGTTACGGGAATCGTCCAATATGAGACTGGTCTATGAACGGGGAACAGACAGGGTTGGAATGGAAGAGAAGATGTTAAATAAGACGCTTAAATGTTACAGCGGACTCATTATAAGTCTCATGTTCGATACTTCAGTTGAAAAACATTTTCGATAATTTTACAGCATCGTAAAAGTGTATCCAGGTGTACAGAGAGCTCGGACATTCATAGCCCGGCACTTCAAGAAAGCCTACTTGTCCTAAATCGCGTAGAGGTTATATTCGATAACAAGACATAAACTCACGCCTGGACCCGGAAGGGTAGGTTGAGTGAAGGGTGGAGACCAGGGTCTGCCACTTGCCACGATCATCACAGATCTCTTTCGCTCTATCAACATTCTATTACTTTTTTTCCCTCTTCCTTCCGCCTTTTTTTTTCATCGTACTTATCTAAATATAATTTCAAAAAACGCATTAACAAAAAAAAAAACGAGCAAAGCTTGGTCATCCAGGTACTTTACATTAACTGAACGTGGTAAAGATTTTTTTCTTTTGCTCCCGGCTCTTGTCTTTTTGTAAATATTCCGATAAATATCGAATTGTAACAAGGTGTAGCTGAGGTGTCATGTCACGTAGAGAGAGTCACTTTTCTGTCAACATGTCTACTTTCAGAAGGATTTTTGCTAATGCTCAGCTTAGCAAATCCACTTGAAACTATAACCAGAAATTGTATAAGTAAATTTTCGGCTAATAAGTTATGGTGGCGGTTCCTTTAATAGATACATAGATAAAATATTCTTTATGTTGAATGTTATTTTTCTTAATTTAATTCCCAGCAAACATTATTTTTGTTTTATAAATAAAATAGATGGGAATAGTTATATACGGGAAATTGCTTTTGAGGGGAATTAATACGTTAAAATTTATTTACTTACGTACCTAACGATTCTCAACGGAGGTTGGATACATGGTACGGAAGCAACTTCTTAAAAAAATAACCGGACACCGGGATCATATATTATTCGTAGTCGTGTTTACTTGAAGATATGATAAGATAAAAAAATATTTTTAACCTCCGTTGAGAATCGTTATGTACGTAAGTAAATAAATTTTAACGTATTAATTCCTCTCAAAAGCAATTTCCCGTATATAACTATTCCCATCTATTTTATTTATAAAACAAAAATAATGGTACCTTATAAAAATTGTGCCCGCGCTCAAATTAAATGGGTTGTTTTATCCACGCAAGCAGAATTTCTTTAATAGGTTGTGCTATTTTATCGACCACCTCGTCGTAAAAACCGTAATGGAAATTACAACTTCGAGATTAGACAGCAAATACTTGTAATAGCGAAGTTTTACGGGTCACTACGACCTCTACGGCGTTAAATTTTATCATCAAAATGGAGTAAAAATACACATGTGCCTCTGCTTACCTCTTCGGGATTCTGTGGTCAGATGTGAGGTGGTTTTTTATTTTTATCCGTACTGCTTATTATTACCGAGATTCAGGATAGAAGAAGCAATTTTTGACTACCTAAAATAAAAGATACGTAGTGGTTACTATGTCCAGACGAAAGCAGATGAACCTTTACGTTTTAGTTGTAAAGTCACTCGTAACGTAACCAAGTAGAGTCCATGTATGTAAGGTTAAGAAAAAACTTTGGCCTTTGCTTCTGCGTAATGAGATGATTTATACACCATCCAGTGGCACCTTCACTCACACTAGATAGGTGAAGGGACCACTCGGACAATGCGGTGCCTAGGACATTGTTTTTTAGATGGAGTATGCTTGCCCAGCACCTATACCATCCTGACAGCTTAGTCGGCCTTTCTCACAGGAAAGACAAGTCAATACGTGCGGAGCCAACTAAGCCGCGGGTTTCCTCACGATGTTTTCCTTCACTGTTAGCGTGAAATTGCAGTAGCAATACTATGTAAGGTTACTGTGCTGTCAATTGTACGGCGATTTTTTTATATTGTCTTAGAATAAAGCCTCTACGCGCGTCGGAATGAAATGTTAAAGTCATCATTCATCAATATGAAGTAGCTTACAAAGTACTGCTCACGGAAAGTTGAGATTCGTTAATTACTTGTTGCATACTTGCCTGTTTTGCTACCGATTTGTTTATTTGTGGAGAAGAAGCGGCAGCGAAACATTTTACTTTGCAGAAAACTCATCTCCGGAAGCATTCGAGATAGATAAAATAGCTTATGAGAGAGCTATCATTACGAAATTATCGACGCTCCCGCCATCTCACGTCGTTAACTGCTAATTAAATCGCCCCAAACACTTTTTTAATCACCATGTAATTGTTTTTAATTAGTTTCTATATCAGGTACTATGCGTAGATGCTAACAGGTGTTTTTTTTTGCCGAGAGGCAATCATCATCTGTCTAAATATCCCACTAACATTTTAAAAGTAAAGGGTTAACGTTAACTATTTGACGTTTCATAGTCTGGATATTGAGATTGAGACCCAGGTTCGATCCACGTGCGGGCATGTACCTACTAATGACATTAGTGAATTTATAGTAGCAATACCACTCGCTAACCGTGAAGGAAAACACCGTGAGGAAAATGATAGTCCGAGCTATTCACATACCTCAGCGCTTGAAATCGCCAATCCGCGGTGGGCACGCGTGGTAATTAAGCCCATGCTCTCTCCCTGAGAGAAAGCCTGTACCCTACAGTGGGATGCGTATAGGCTCCTTATTCAGTCTGGATATTTGTCCGGCATCCACGTTCATGCCGCTGATAGAATTTAGACACTTTTGGGGTTCCTTACCTTCCGTAGGATCTTTGCTGTCTTCCATCCGTCTGTCAGACCCTTTTTAACAGGGACGGATAAAGCTATCAAGTTGCAATTAATAAATAGAATAGAAAGGCCGACCAGTCCTTCTGTGGTATAAAAGTTGAGCTTCTAAGCCAATGCATTAAAAAAACGTATCGTATTTTTCATAGTCCAATTAAACTCATTATCAAAACATACAATGGGTACTTCCTTCCCATACACTTAGAATCAGAAATATGAAAATTACAAGGAATACACACTCATCTTTGCAGTTGGCTTATATCGGAGTAAGTACATACTTTCCCACAAATTTGTGAAAACTGTAAGGGTGCGAGTCCGGTCCTATCCGATCTTTTAGTTTTTTAGTTTTCCATACACAAAGAGTAAGTGACCCTATTACTAAGACTCCGCTGTCCGTCCGTCCGTCCGTCCGTCATATGTCAGGTTCGTGAACCGTGATAGTTAGACAGTTGAAATATTCATAAATGATGTATTTCTGTTGCCGTTATAACAACAAATACTAAAAATCATCATCATCAACCCATTATGTCCCCACCGAGGGGCACGGGTCTCTTCCCTGAGGAAGGTATAGGCCATACTCCACCACGGGGGCCAAGTCCGGATTGTTGGAGGCTTGTAGACTAGTGGCTCGTCTACTGTCAGAAGTTGTCAAGCCGCCCTAAGGCCTCTGACTTGGCTTAACGACTGCCATCTAGCGACGGCAGCCGGCACCAACAGCTTAACGTGCCTTGCGAAGCACGGAACCGCTCGAAAAAATGCCCCTAGCGTTAGGCATAGACGGCGACCCATCCATGCACTGAACGCGCCCTGTGTTGCTTAACCTTCGTGATCGTTTAAGATCACTCAAGCAGCCGGGGCTACGAGCGATTACACTATATTATAGTGTAAGCATTCCTATATTAGGCCAAATAAATGTATTTGATTGGAGGATCTCATGTGATGATCAAAATACTCCATATTCATATTCATATTATTTATTGCTAAATCACGTACACAGTTATAATTACAGGTGGTATTGGTTTTTGTAGATAAGTACATAGGTAGGTAAGTACTCTTTAGATATCACCTGCCGTTATGTCAGACCGATCAGAATCCTGACGTTTACGATAGCAATTAGTATGGACATTGACAGTTAGACGATTGAAATCGCTCCGGACTTTGTGCATAAGTAACATAGAAACAGATCCTATACAGACTAAAAACAATGCTCGGTTTACCTCCAAGTCTCTTTTAAGCTACACAGAACGAAAAAACCTTGCGCACCATCCAGTAGGTACACATCCTGATGTGAGTGCGTTTCAAACAGACTCAAGGTCTTGCCCGATTAGACACGGCCGGCGGGGCAGAGGTGTGAATCGACATTTAATAAAATAATTCATCTCCCGTGCGCCTGATGCGATTTTAATGACCGTACGGTAAGGATACCGGTGTGGTCTAACCAAACATGGTGTTTTCCTTCAGGAGTCATTACAGGAAAGTTGGCAAAAATAAATAATAATAATAACTTCCATACAACACAATCACCTGTCCTGGTCTCAAACTGGGATACCATATGCTGTGGTAACTAAGCAAGGACATCAAAAACAAGGACTTGCACCCAGAGGCCATTTGTGCGGCAGCACCAAGTGCGAATCGAACCCAAGATCATCGGCATGGTAATCAGACGTGATACCGCTAGACCAACGAGGTATCCTGTACTACATATTATCATCATCACCATCATCAGCCATTTGACGCCCACTGCAAGACATAGGTTGGTTTTCCTCATGGTTTTCCAAGGTTATATGTACTACATATAATCAAACTGTATTAACTAATGTAGAACACAAGCCTTCTCTCAGAATTAAAGAAAGAGAGTATGGTAAATACTGAGATTGGATCCAGAGACTCTATCTAGGTAACCATTTTAAACATTGCTCTACCACCGCCCTAAATATATTCAAATTGGATAAGTTTTAGTCACCACGAATATTGGTTTAATTGAAAGTCTTCATCATTATGGTATTTCGTAATGGTTTCGGAAGTAACTAATGAAGTATCTTTTTTGGAAAAGGAATCCTTCCGTGTACAGTCAACAAAAGGTCGATCTTAATATTAAAAAACCGGCTAAGTGCGTATCGGGCCACGCGCAGTGTAGGGTTTCATATAAACAGGGGCTTTTATCTGCTTTACAGAACTAACAACTTCATCAATGTAATTTTCTATGAATTTTGTACGAAGTTTTCCTTTTATAAGTTAGTCGCCTATTACTCGTTAACTTGCAGAGCCTTCTTAGCCGTAATAGTTTTGCTTTTAAGTTCATTATATATGCTCGTGTCCTGATTTTTTTCACGTTTCTACAATTAACCGTTTAGCTGAGAGAGACTTGTTTCTATATTTACATTCCTCTTCGAGAAACCTATCCTCATATTTGCAAAAAGTTACCTGTTATAATGAGAAATCCGAGGCTTTTATTGATAAAATTATCAGGAATTGGAATCAAGCAGCGTGTGCAAACACTCGTGCTGTTTATTTAAGGACTCGTGTCCGCTAACTGATTGCGCACGCGCACAACACGTTCGATATACAAACGTAAAAAAAAGTATTGAGACTTCTGCCATTTCATCAACTTTGAAACGTAAACTTAACAAAAGCAAAACGTAAAGAACATTGTTTCTTTTATATGTAGCCTATATAAGTTCCACTGCAGGGCACAGGCCTTCTCTCAAAGAGAGAGTATGGGCTTACTTACCACGCGTGCCCACCGCGAATTGACTATTTCAAGTGCTGAGGTATATTTATATGACAATACTAGCTGACCCGACAAACGTTGTTTTGCCATATTAATTAGCCTATGGCCTATTCTCAGACCTACTTAATATACTTACACAAAGATTTCAAAAAAATCAGTGAAGCCGTTTCCGAGGAGTTCGATAACAAACACTATTATGACATGAGATTTTTATATTATATATTACATTCTGACCTTAAATGTTTGATTCGGTAGTTACTTCGTTACTTGTATTTTTTTCCTTCTTATGGTGCCATCTCCTATCGGAGATTAGCTGTCATTGTGGCCACTGTGGCCCTTGATGTGGTGGCTCGGAACTAATCGATGGTGCCTAGCTGAAACCATACAGCCAAGTTTTGGAGGCAGTGAGTTCTTCTACGGCTAGGTCTTCTGCGGCCTTATATTTTTCTCTGCAGGATCAGTTGGAGTAGATTGTATTTATTACTTCGCATAATGTTATCTTGCTTGCTTACTTGTGTCTATACTTTAGATAAAATTTTATCAGAGGTCATTTTGACGGTCAGTTATTTCTAAAGCTACCAGCTTGTGACATAAAGTTGGCTTAGCTGATAATGGATGGTCCCCCGGCTTACAGCTTTAAGTCGTCGAAATGTCTAAAGCCCATCATTTTATAGTGGCATCGGAATCGAGAGAATCAGTTAAGCGGTTGGTGCAATTCGATTATTGATTTTGTAATTAAATCGAGTCGGTAGGCGTGGGCCACGTCAGAGAAATAGCCGTGAATTATTATAATGGTGGATTTGTAATAACGACTGTGAATTTTTTCAATTAAGCCATTATTGCGATGCTGGCTTATTTCGAACTGCGATCTTATCTCAAAATCATTAAAACTAGAGGTGTGCATAACGCATCTCACCTTGCTGGATCAAAAAAATCATACTGTTTTGCAGAAAAAAATTATAAAATTATATTGTTGAAAATAACACGTTTATGGCGCGGAAAGCAAAAAGACGCTGCGATAATATAATTATTTACAAACGGATTGCTTTATAGCCTCGTATGCAAACATTTTAAGTTAAGCTCGCGCCTGTCCCCGGCGGAATAAAAGCGAATAAATACAAAAACTTGCACAAGTCCTTAATCATGTCTCCCTTAATCGATTTTTGAGAGCGCTTTCGATTCTTATTTTTCACCTCGCGGCCCGGCCGTATTAAATAATCTCGATGGCCAATGAGACTGAATTATACATCCCCTTAATCATATAGCGTTGTTATTATACCGTACATGAAGCTAAAGTTGTAATTAATTAAGACTCTCCTTTTAAAGTTCCTGCGCTGCGATGCAACACTCTACCCGCGGCGGGTGTTTTGTAAGAAATTAGTATTGTGAATGAGTGGCACATTTGTCGCATTAATCATCCGTTTAGATTGTAATGAGCTTCTTTAGTGCGCGATGAAGCCCTATGGATTCGGCCTCGGGCCCGGCACGGTACTATATGGAATTTGTTACGCCGGAGAACGTAAGAGAAGCGCACAATAGATCGCTGAAGACAAAAATAATCGGGACCCCCTAACTTAGCGGCCGAGTCTCATCAGTATGCAACGCGCGTCGGTCGCGGCCGCCGCCCATTCATCCGCGCCTCACACACCACAACAAATTGCCTTAACCAGAGCCGCGGCTTTGTGCACCAGTGGTGCTGCCTTTTTTGGTCAAAAATCCTCTTGTCGCACGTTTTTAAGTCCACTATGAGTAATTGAGCGTGAGCTGAGCCGGTATGTGACGCGACGCCCGGTAATGGCAAATGTATGCTGCGCTGGACCCGTTGATGCTTATACCCATTTAAAAGTCAATCATTGTCGTGATACTGCTCGTTTGACGGTGCATTTGCATGCCCTTTTACGGTTAGATGGACAATTTTAGCCACTTAACGTGTCCCGATATATTGTCCCAGCTTCTTGCATGCGGCTAGCACGACAATAATTGCTGACGCGAAGAATGTGTTTTGTAAGCGGCCCTCTCTAGGTATTACTTTTCTATAACACCTGCATTTTTTCATGTTTATTTAGCTGGCGTATACCTAATAGGTGAACAGTCGTCTCTGCCGGACTAGGGCTTAAAAGAAACAAATTGAATTACAATTTTCATTTGCATAAACGCCGTGAGCTATCGCATACATGAATATCCGATCTCATAATATATGGCGCAAGCGTCACATGGCGATGGTCATCAATTAAATTTTAATTTTCGAACGCCAACGAATGAGTCGGCAGCGACGTAATTGGCGGTGCCATCCCGATGATTACTTTATTGGTCGCACGCAAACGCGCCGCGTACGTTCCCACTATATCATTTTATACGAAAACTTTTGAGCAAGAATAAAAAAATATTGACACATTTCATTGTGGCTTGGAAATGTGGTTCTGTGGTAGGTAGCGCGTCAGCCCGCGGCGACCGCGGCGCGGCCACACTACGCCCAGACGAAGGCCGATTTTAAATAACTCGTTTGGCTACCAACACGCCTTTGACATAACCCTTAGGTCAAATCCTTTCGCTCCTTCATAAATAAATATAATATCCTGTCTCTGTTTCTCTCGTGGACTGCAGGTTAGTTGGAGGCCATGGTGTCCTTTATAATTTAGGGTCCAAAAATAATACAAGCGCAGGCTTGGGAGCAGGTAGCGCGCGTTTTTGCGACTCCACTCTCACTCAATTTGGAACGTTTCTGATGTTATTGTTTTGTAGCGCTCACCACACGAGCCCGGCGCGTGGGCCGTTGCATCGGCCTTACATCTAAACGCTTTAAAATCGCCTGACAATTTTAAAGCGTTTAGATGTAAGGCCGATGTTCTTTGTTCGGTATTTTCTCCACCAGAGATATCCACTTTTCGTGTTATTTGTTTATTGCTTGCCACCAAAATGTATTTGAAAGTCGGAGAGGCACAAATTCATAAGCTTTGATACTATTTTACTGTATTAAACTAAAGTTATTAACGATTTCAAAGTAGCCATAAATCGTCTGCTCACGCAGCCTGTCTTTAGCGCATCGCAGCTTGTGATGTATCCCGCTTGAGCTTGAGAACTTGATTGCATGTTGAAATTATATTTATGCGGAGTACTAAAACTATACACGTCCCGCTGTCTACCCCTGTATCCATTCCATGTAACTTAATATGCAGTTCTTACTTCCATACGCGGCGAGGAGACCGTACATAAACTAGTGGACTGCTGGATCTGCATAGCTTTGCTTTTGAGCACTTGTAGCGCTAGAGTGTTCTGGGAGACCGCTGCACCATCGCAGGTTTTGCCAAAGAAGACAGATTTGACCTATTATTAGTTTTAATATTTACCAAGCCACCATTTTAGTATCAGTGGCTCTTTAAATATCGAATCTAGATGAGTGGCTACCACTCTTAACTGCTAGGTATTTCAACTCATGGAATCACGACTTCACGAGTAATACATACTTTTACTAGTCGACCAACTCTTCTTTTTTACCTTAAAACCATATGTGATGTGGACGACGTTGAAGTCCTATGGATGGTCTTTTCCTAAAGTTGGTAGCTGTCTTATATTAAAGTCTGCGCTAGCTCTAGCTCCATGAAGAAGTAGATACCGTGAGTTAAATGAATCTAGTTCTTAATCATATGAATTCTTAATAATATTAGGATTGCCAAAGGACTTCTTCCATGGCACAGGCAAGCGCTTTTACTTCTCATTTGTGTGATCGTCACCTCATGCTGTCTAGCGAATAAGGACACATATTTTGTCTAAGGTGTAGAGTTTGTAAAGTTAGGGCTTGTAGAGTCAGGACGTGTGGAGTTAGAAGCTTGGCTTTGCATGAGATCTGATAACTTTTTGACATTGCAAGGTATATGGTGTCATCTTTGCTACATTTTACATGAAAATGTTTTTTATTGGAATTGTTTATTATTTAAGAGAAACATTTTATATATAGAGCCATATTTTTAACGGAAATAAAAATGTTCGTTTTCATATCAAAATTCAACGGTACTCACCTTCTCGAAAAGTGGCCTCCAGGTTATCGATCACGGCACAATGCAACTTGCCGTGCCTAAACTCCCTCTAGTGCCTGCCATAAAGGTAATTTGCCATAATGGTGCATAACATCAGCTGCCAAGAAAGCTGTAGCTTGAAAATAAACACCCTGCACGACCCACACCGCACGTAATCCCCTACCCAGCCAGTAAATTAATCACTGAAGAAAGACCCTGGAACATCACAATAGAGACACAGAATAAAAACAACAGAAGTGGAAACATTAAAAACTTAGAGGCTTAAAATTCCACCCATGCCGGGGACTTGAACCCGCAACCTCTGGCTAACCATGCCAGCGCTCTCCCGGGTCGCGGGTTCAGCCTCTAAATAAATTGTTCTCAGCACGGGTTAGTGCAGCAAAAAGAATATAAGAAGTGGAATTGTTCAACTATTTCCTTCGTTTTGATATTATTTAACACTTAGAACGGAAGAAACCTCTTTAAACCTTTTTTGATAATGTCTCGTCAAAAGGAGAAGTAGCAATAAAAATCCAAAAGAAATCTAGAGTGGGTGAAGCAATTTAAAATTTTGATTTAAAAATTATAGACAGAATGAAAGAAATATCAAAAAAACGTGTAAAGAGGTTTACGCCGTTACACTCTGCTTTATATAACACAATAAACATAAACAGTTTCGAAAGTCTTCATCGTACAACGTCACTTAAAGTGAAGAATATATAGAAAACAAATTAAAAAAAGAATTTAAAAAACAATGAAAAAAGATAACATTATTCTCAAGATTTTTCCACAACACAATATAATTAAACCTAAATTTAAAGATGTTTCCTATTTATAAAACTTTATAGTATGTATTGGTGGTCCAATGACGAATAGTTGCGCCGTTTGGGACTCTCTGCTGCGCCCACTGCTAAGTCGGCCGCCGCCGTCGACTAGATCGGGTTATTTAAGAATGCCCAATTCATGAAAAACTCTAGTCTGTTATTTACAATACCTTTTTTTTCTAAGACTTTCAATTTGTTTTAATTTATTTTTAAAATGCTTTTTTTTATTACAATGCTATTGAGATTTTTCTGCTTTGTAGATAGTAGCGCTGTCTAATAGATAATGCTTAAAACCTTCTTTCTGTTTAGTTCTCTTCACATTATGTGGGGCAATGATTTACAGGAAGGTTGGAACATTGATATTATACTTTAAGCGCGAATTTCATCAAATTATGTAAACTCTACTATTTCGAAAATTATAATGCGCAGAAAAAACTCATAGAACAGAGTTCCTCCAAAACATCGATTAGTTATTTAGGTGTTTATATATTTAGCGCTTGAAATAACCAATCCGCGGTGGGCACGCTAGTATATATACCCGGTAAACGTTATTTTACCACATTAATTAACCTACCTACTACCTATTCTCAGACCTACCAAATTTACACAAAAAAAATCATAATAATCGGTGAAGCCGTTTCGGAAGAGTTCGATAACAAACACTGTGACACGAGATTTTTATAATGTAGCTAGACAACCTATCCATCTGTATCCTTCCATGCATCATCTCGCGGCGGCCAAGGCACGTTCGCAAAAAGATCCCATCGGCCATGTGACACACGCTACGTGTGTATCGGGGCCTAGGATCGCAAGGAACTATAGCCTTAAGCACACTGAAAATAAGAGCTCAGAGAGCCATTGAAGATGCCGCTGCGTTCGCGAGATTGGAGAAGCACGTCTAGCCAAGATTAATCTGGATGTCGAGGCCAATTTAATTTTAAGTAAGTAAATGTACACTTAAATTGGTCTTTCATAGAGAGCCTACTCGAGTCACTGTGAAACTCTTCATACTCACATTCCACTTGTGTTGCTACACTACTTCACAAATAACTAACTCACAAAAATAAAAATCTCGGTACTCGGTAAATAAAACAAATATTGGCTAAGTGAGGTAAAGTGCACGGCACATAACTTGATCAAATGACTTTGACTACCCATATTTCGGTCTCATTGGCGAAAGACTTAAGAATTCTTCGAGTATTAGTTTAGTCAAATCAACAAACAATAAAAAAATATTGCTCTTAAGTATCAATCGTAAACTCATGCTAAAAAACAAGCGGATTATCAAATTAAAATTATTTATTGCCACTAAGTGTATGTACAAAAGTTCTTAATTATAAATAGAGAACTTGGAAACTTAGCTACCTTTTACAGGTATTGCAACATAGTAACTTATAGGCTAGAGTAGGAGCATATCTTTCATTTTTTGCAATTTAGTAACTTTAAACGTGGTAACGTATATACGACTGTATTTGTTATAATGGTAACTTATATGCTTGGTCTATTTATATGCCGGGCATTATAATTTAAAGTATATTACTAAGGTAAGTAAATAAAAATTCTCATCATAAATGTCGGTTATGATCATAAAATCCTGCGTGTTCTTTGCAGAAGTTTAAGGTCAATATAGTCAAGGTAATAGCCTCCGCGTTTCAGACTTATGTAATTTTTAAAGCGGCGCGCATAATGTAGGAGAATTAATGAGTCTGGGAGTGCTGGACATAGAGTAAATACCTTCTTAAAACAATGTAGAGCTGCGTTCCCTTAACAGCATATATAACATTTTAAAATTATAGACTAAAGTTTAGTTTCCTTAATCAAATCTGCAATGTTTTTTTACCACCCGAGAAACTCTTTAGCTCATCGGCTGTTCTCTGCCAGGTATGCCCAGTCTACTTCGCACAAACTTGCTTGTGTTTTATATTTATTCCTTCTTTACAGGTCCTATATTACGCACATCAAATCCCAAACGATTCCAATCGTCTAACTATCAACTACATAATTGGTATTGTAAACGAAAATTTCCGTCATTTCCGGATTTGTTGCGCTGCGCATACTTAGGCCTCAGATGAAGACTTCTTTTGTAGGTACTTCTGCAGCGTTTCTTTTGTGGGTAAGGTTTTTGCAAACCCGAGGAGCAAATCGGCTCGCCCCGTGTACCTATTACCTGGTAATGTACACTGAAGCCTGGGAAACCTCTCCTCTCTCAACATTCTTTTAGGAGAAGGGGATGTCCACGTTTAAAATATAATAAGCCGGTGTTTATTATTATGGACTGAGCAAAAAATTTGCTGCTCATCTCTGCCACAATTTGATGGAATAGTTAGCTGTTTTTTGAAGCGGCATTATAAAGGCCTCTCATTTCGTTTCCTGTGGGAACCTTGGGGATAGTTTAAATCTTGGAAATACACAAGGCTGTTGCAGAAATACGGAGTGAGAAGAATTCGCCAATCTCACAATGATAAATGTATATACAAGGTGGCGCAGAAGTAACGTCATAATTTGAATTAGCTGGCATTGTGTTATAAATGAAAAAACGATCTCTGTTTTCATCAAAAGTTTATTTGAAAGTATATAATTGGTTACATTACTTGGAAAAATTATATCGCTCACATGGAAAGATAGTGAGAGGCCTCCATAATGCCGCTTTAAAAAACAGCTAACTATTTCATTTTAAATTTTTAATGGATATTACATAAAAATTTTAATGGATACCAAAATCCCAAAGCAACTTCAATCAAAGTCTACGTGATATTGAAGGAAGTAAATACAAAATTTCTTGCAATAATCCCTTCGTTCGCGCTGGGCTATAAATAACGCGATCATATGACATCCATTACGCTTATCTGGCGCAACATCTAACACACGGAACTCGCTGATGTTCAATAGGAAGCCGCTCATGGAGTAGACGGAGTAGAAAAACATAGAGCGTTCGCTTCATCATCCAATCATGCTAATTGAATTGAATTGAAATATTTTTTTCACTTAAAACACAGTACAATGACAGAGTACAATTTTAAATTATAAATTAAAAAGAAACATGCTAGGAAAGCCAGTGCACTGCGTTTGTGAAAGGACCCGACTCAGCATTTGTCACAAAAGGGGTACCTTCTGTAACGCTGGTATTCTGTCGGCACCTAATAAGTAAAATAAATAAAAACAAGACACACATAATAGATATTAGGAAAAATAAAATAATTAAATAATATAATAATAATAAATATGTAAATTTTCAAATATATAAGCAGATATTTTTAAATATAATATAATATATTAAATAAAGTAAATGATAAGATTAAATAGGTTAGTTCGACCGATCCTAAAGTAAATGAAAAGATGAAATAGGTTAGTTTTACCGATCTTAAGCGAGCCATTGTAATTAATTTATTTTGTTTTGTTTTCTTTTTTCGTGAGGAAAGGAACTCGGGAAGATTTTGCACCACAAAAAATTGTGCTTTGAAGGAAGATTGAGCTAACCGCAGTCGCAGGTGCTGATTTGCTTCATCTTTTTGAGACTAGTGACAGAAATAGTTTTTTTTTGTGAATGGGTCGAAGGACAATTGCATAGAAGAACATTGTCGATTCAACCTCTGGTAATTTTCATTTTCCTTAGCCACTCGGTCACCAATAATGGTGTCAAAAAGTTGCTAGATTTCAAGCTGCGCGCGTTGGTCTTCGGCTGAACCTTCTACTTATTTTCTAATCAGTAATCATCACACCCATACAAGCACTTGTAGACTCACACGCTGAGGCAGAAAGGTGCAAGGAGAGGCTGCGTGTGTGCGGCGGCACGGGCGATAGGTACTCGTGACGGCATCGGGGGACTCTCATTTGCATCAGCATCTTGGACACCATTCTGAGGCTCTTCTTCCAGCCAGTGCCTAGATTTAGGTTTCGTGGCATGTATGCAGATACATACATACCATGGCCACTTGCCACATTCCTGACGTACTCTTTCGCTAGCTTCATTCGCATTCATATTCGGATACTCGTATTATAATTTACATTGGAATTTCCAGACCATCTCTTTCTAACATTGCAGTGAAGTGTAGACGTATTCAAGTAAATTTTCGGTTTGAAAGCCTCCTGTCCACTTACATACACACCACACATATCGAGATAAAAACTCGTATAAATATCATATTTATTAAAAAACAAATCTGCTTACCAGAATAGGAGATTAAGATAAGGGTTTTGACGTGGTCCCTCTTATCCCTCGATTAAATATTACTGCCCATTAGCTCAGTTGGGAGAGCGCTGGTACGGTTAGCCAGAGGTCGCGGGTTCAAGTCCCGGTATGGGTGGAATTTTTTGCCTCTAAATAGGTTTTTAAATATCAGTACCTAGACGTTACAGAGAATACAAAAGGCATGCTTCACGTCTACTGGTAACCAATCGCATTCCAATGGTATAACCCATCCAACTCGGCGCCTCGCGAGATTCGATCTTCTTCACGATAATGACATGTACTGCTATTGATTTGTAGACTACCAAATAGAGGCAAATAACAACTATTGCGTGCTTATATAATTCAACTGAAATACTACGTGTGTATTAGACTCTAGGCCCTGTTTAGAAGCGCCCAGCGGCACGCGGGTGTGGGAGGCGCGGGGCGCGGGCGCAGGTCAGTGAGGCCGTGAGAACGCGCGCGCGCCGCCGGTTCCCAGCCACGCGCCGACGCACGACCACGCGACTGGCACACCCGCTGGCAGAGTTGGTGCTTTGCCCGCGATAAGCCAGTTTTAATCGATATTTAGTATGCTACGAAGTTCGGCCTCCATTATAGGCACGGATTTTGTCCGCTAAAAGCTTCTATTGATACTTTACAGTACTTTGAACCACTATGGATATGACCTTTTGGTTGCACAAATCTAACACTATCGTTTAAAATGTGTCAAGCGCAAATTTTCTTGGTTGGGTAGGTTACACCAAGATAAGAGCGTTATCGATGCATATAATCAAGTGCATCAATCACATCGTAAGACATATGCTACATTGAGACACAAGGTGTGTCGAGATAATAACACTTATTGCGCCAACCGACCGTCTGGATGGAACTGGTACTGTAGCTTGATTCAGCAGATGATTTCATTGTCCACATCAACTATTAATGCCTTCTAAAAGTCTTGGTGCAGTGCGATGACTGCGCAGTCAAACATTCGGTGCGCGACAGGCGAATAATGAACTTCAACTCCCCGTCGTGTGTGCAGTGAGGAGCGGCGCGAGGTCGCCGCGGTCGCACTCACGCGCAGCGCTCCGCCGCGCCTTCGCGCCCCCAGCGGGTCGCTGGTGGGCAGAGGCATGCACTTACGCCTGAGATATTGCTCGTCGGTAAAACTCAGAAGACTAACCGCTCAATACACTGCGCTGTGGACAATTTTGTAGCTGTAGTGATAATGCACTTAAAAGCGTCAGTGGAATTTGTGCGTTGCCAGAGACTCCATAGACGGAAGTGCGACCGCCCGCTCCTCTTCCAGTAACTCTGGGTGGCCTTATGAGTGGGATAATGGCGTAAATGTACAACCCTTTACACATTGTTTTGTGCAATAATGACGTTAATAATGACGATCGATCCTTAATTATATTTAGAATAATAATAGCAATACCTAGATAAAATAATAATAATAAGTTTTACACAACACAATCACTTGTCGTGAACCCAAACTAGGATACTCTGTGCTATGTTAACCAGTCAGGACATCACAAACTTGGAAAATACTCAGACTGAGGCCATTTGTACAAATCAAAGAAGTCTCCAGCGGGAATCGAAGCCACGACGAAATCAAACCACGGAATCCCAGTGCCCAGCAAAACTGAAAACCACTATGAAAATCTAGAAAAAGTAGTAAACCATGTCTCATAGGCAAATTTTATATATATCTGTACATAAAACCTAGTTTTACGTGGTTTTACGTAGTTCATTCAAAATTTTAGTGACTTCTTTTGTGTCATGAATTTTGAATTTACGCTGACACAAACGATGACTCTGCAAAGCGAACCCATTACGTATTACTAGCTAATCGAGTAACACCCTACACAGAATCCTATACCACCTTCTGTAGTTACAACACAGATGAACCTTTAAAAAGTAACATTTCTCCCATGGATGTAAAACCAGGAAGAGACCAAGAGAGCTCGAACGAACAATGGAGACTGAGAGCGCACTGCACAAATTGTGATGAACGGTGAGCGAATACTCATGTCTGAAATAAATCTTGGTCATGTGGTCGCTGTCGACAGAATCGTTGTGGACGACATTCTAACAGCTGCCAGCCACATAATAACATAGTGGTAAGAAAGAGCATGACGCGTTCACGCAAACATCCATTCGCATAGCTTACCCATGACACGACCCATAACATCTTCGAGACGTCAATTGTAATGTAACTTATGTACAGAGTCCTACTTTATCCTATACCACCATCTGTAGTTACAGACGAATCATTAGCAAGTAACATTTCTCCCATAGATATAAAGCCAGGGAGAGACCAACTGAGCTAGAACGAACATTGAAAGACTCTTTGGAGACGGAGAGTGTCCAACCGAGAGCAAACATCCTTCCGCGCAGTCTACCCGCGCGACATAACATAATAACACCTTTGAGACGTCAATGATAATGTATGAATGTACAGAATATTATAACACTTTCTGTGGTCTGGTGAAAAATTTACACGTAAGTAAAATTTCTCTCATGGTAAAGCCAGGGACCATTACCAATTGAGCTAGAACGAAAAATGGAGACGGATAGCGTCCATCCGAGAGCAAACACCTATTCGCGCAGTCTACCCCTGACGCGGCATAACACAAAAACATCTTCGAAACGTCAATGGTAATGTATGCGCGGTCGTGCGCGAGTCGCCTACCGCATCACACCACCGGCCGCGTTCGTGACTGGCCGAATCACTCAGGAATTAAACCCCGGGGCCGAATGACCAGTTGCTTATGGCCCTTCGCTAAAATTACTTCCACATACTTTGGAGCATTCTCCGATTCCTTTTCGTTGGACTCGTAGGATAGAATCCTTCAGTGCCTCAATAAAAGGGTCAATTACCTATATCTATCTACCAACAGTTTATCCGACGGATCCTATGTGATAACACTTTATTATAATAATCTAGATATATACAGATGCCTGTCGCATATCTTTCTAACTTCTTTAGAAATTTAAAGATTCAGAAATCTTTGTCATTATTTATATAAATACGATTCTTCTAAAACACTCTTCAAATGCAGTTATATGGTATTTTCCTTTATCCGAGGCATGGCGAGTAAGTAGTATTAGGAATCGTGTTCTTATAAGTAACGCTTTAGGAGCAAGCAGCGCGGTGCTGCAAAAGAGAAAATATACTGCGGGTTCATGAGGGCTAGTTGACTTTGCTTTCAACAAAATCCCTTACAGAGACGTAGGTCATAAGAAACTGGCGCTAACGGACAATGGTGGCAGCGTACGGAGACGTGTGAGGACTTCTCAATCACGAGTGCAAATAAAGAAGTCAGACGTCCTTTGTTGAGACTGCACACGCGTCGACTTAGAATGACTGATCGATGCTACGGGAAGACAACTGCGGCACGCTTGTACTTTCAGACAGTTTCAATGACACGGCTCTACTCTTTGATGAATTTAAAGTAAAGTGAGCTAGGCACATCCGTCAAATTCTAAGCGCCGACGCCGACGGAGTGCTGATTGAGTTGACCAAGTATTGTCTGCCGACGCGTCGCGACGGTGGCAAACTTTCAAGACTTGCTCAAAAGGTACCTGAGTATGTGCTAGTTTTTGATGGCGATTTCCAGTTCTTTATGCTGCTCTTAGGTACACAGTTATTTTCAAAATGCCCAATTCCAGAAAAAGGTCAGTTATGCCTTAGAATATATTTTGTTCTACACAGTTTTCTCCTATTGATATTCAGCAAAATTCTAATGTAGCCTCCGTAAAACCACTGTCCTACATAGTCTTAGCATTATCTATCAGACAACGCCATTTCAAAACAATAAAAACCCTTAAAATAAAAATTATAACAATTGCAAATTGAAAAAAATATATAAATGACAAAGTCTAATTTACTTTGTCATTTTGGTGTAATTTGTGAAAAGACGTGTTTTTAAAATAAACTATACACAGATTTGGATTAGAGTGCCCTTGTAAGAGTACCATGAAATTTCTGAAAAATCTACAATTTCTCTTTTCCAACAACAATAAAAATCTGTTCTGTCTGACTTCTGCAGATAATATCCAACTCTACAGGGCATTATTTACATTTAACTATGTACAGTGACCCGTATCCACTTTCCGCGTCAGCATCGGAATTGCGTCTTCATAATACAATAGTAATTCCAGTAGCCATCTGCAATCAGTCGGCAGGAATAGAGTCGGGCGAAATTGCGGCGTTCCCGCCCGGTTATTGCGCCACGAAATCATTATGCGAACTTACTCGGGGAGGTCCTAACTGGATCGTCGTCAGTTGTTGCTGGTGATCGCCGGTAATAAATTTACTGTTGAAATATACATGCACATCCATTACCTTGTTGATCCTTTTTTGATAATTCTCTATTATTGGTATTCGATACCGGTATAATATGACTTTTAATCAATACTTTTTATTCTAAAACCAGCTATCCCGGCAACCTTCGCACAACCACAGATTCCGTTTATACGATCCTTACACAACGCCATCTATTTTTAAAACACAACGTTCGCTCGCACAACGCCATGTATTTTAAACTTAAAATAAATATTATCCCACGGGAACGCATTACCGGGATATAAAGTATGCTATGTCTCGATTCACCAAGTTTCATGTAAATTCGTTCAGCCGAAATTGCGTGATTGAGTAACAAACATCCAAACATGTTTACAAACTTTCACATCCTACTTAACTTTATAAATGTGAAAGTTTGTGAAGATGTTTGGAGGTTTGGATGACTATCAACTACTTGCTATCCAGTAACTACTCGCTCAGTTTTCCCTTGCCTTTGTTTGGTTACGGTTTTCGACTGTCGTCTATTCGTCTATTATGTTGTATATTTGAGAGAGGATGACGCATGACTGATGAGTATCAGTAATTTGTATGTAAGATTTGTGCATGTAGATAATAAAAGTAGACATACTTCGTCCGCTCCTTCACATTCTGTTTTCTTGTTTGTTTCACCAATCTAAATTTGTTTTCTAGATTGGTGAAAATCTTATTTGCCTATCGAACTAATAGAACACGTGGAGTTTAACATTTTTCATTTATTCGATGGGTAGGTAAGATCACACGACACACCATTTTGTAAGTAACCTAATAATGTACTCCTGCAGTTTTTGTCTTTTGTCTTTTGCTATGTCATGTTTTGCTTTTTGTATACTAATAGCGAGACCATTTCGACGTGAATTCGATAAAAGTATTGTTAAAATATTTAATTTTCATAGCTCCATACTCCTAAAATGTAAAGGTTATAAAAATTAATAATCAATATAACTCGCGATAGCATTACTGGTTAAATTTGAACGAAATAATAATAATAGAATATTGTTGGGATATTTCCATACACGATAACTAAGCAAAGCTTGTGCTATGGGTACTATCCAACTGATAGACAAACTTATATAATCTGAAAACCAATAAATACAATTGTTGCTCATCACATAATTGTTGGTCCCGGGTAGGGACTGAACCGATGACCTATTGCGCAATATAAACTATATTTGACATATTATTTGACATTTTTGATCTCTATTTTAACATAAAAAATATCGATTGATAGAGTCATAAGTAGTATTGCTACGTAGAAATGCAGAGACCGAAAGAAAACATTGAATTCACGAAAAATAAAATTAGCGGTAGCAAAAATCTTTCGCCGCTCTACGTTTGTTTTAACCTTTTTCTTTACTGTGTTAGGTTAGTTATGGACGTTGGCACGTAGAAAGAGCTGTGAGCGCCATACATTTACAGGGCACGCGCAGCTCTTCTTACGTGCCGGCACCTATATACTACCTGTCACAGGTATTCCAAATAACAATGTGGTGTTGGATTATTGTATCTTTTGTTTGCAAGATGTTTTGCTATCTGTGAAACTGGTTTTGTTTTGTACTGTTTTCTTGATTTCGTGTTCTTTTGCGTTGTAGTTCTAAGTTACAATAAACATACCAAATACATTCTACACCTATAAATAAATTTGTTAGGACATAATTCAGCTCATGCCAAGAATGTTTTCAACTCAACTCTATATTTTATCGCTACTTATTTATGACAAAATGACAACAAGTTAGGTAACAACTTTGCAATATTTTAGACTTGCTACATGAAGGAAAACATCGTGAGAAAATTCGCTGTTGGTGTAGTAAAAGTTAACACCAGAAGCAATACTAATATATCAACAACTAATTTTATTTGTAATAAAATATAACATAATTGTTAAGTCAATCACCACTAACAACGTATAATAAGGCTATTACAAACAATGTTATGGTTACATACCTACATACTGGCGGTTAATATAAACAAACTACTTGACGCCGAACTTGATACTCAATGCGCGGCACACGCCGCCACTTGAGCTCCGACCGCTTTACGGACTTGTTTTTTGCTGCCGGGTGACGCATTAGGTTACCTTTTTATTTCACTAATAGATAGTTGGTAATAAATATTCTGCATGCGTTTTATCGAAAATTGTTTTCCCCGCATTTTATCAATTCTTGCCCAATGAAAACTCTCCCTTACCCCATCCCTCCTAAACAAGACAAAATAACTGAAATACTATTTTATTGTTTTATTCTTTATTTTTGTCTGAATATTTATTGTAAATAGTGTATGAAAGGAAAATAAATATTTCATTATGAGTCAACTGTTTTATTTCTCCATTTACCCTTTCATCATCCTTTGATTTTTATTTTTTATTATATTTTGTAGGATATTTCTATAAACAAGCATAGATTCCAATAAGATTAGAGTATTTTCATTCAATAAAAGTGGTTTTCAGCTCGTGGTTTTTACAGTACATTTTCAAATTCAAATTGTCCTATCTTACACTGTTCAATAGGAAATGTTAGCATTCTCGCAAAAAAATTGATCCTGTTTTGGTAATAAATCTTAATAAATAAATAAAGAAAAAAACAAGCTTGATAGAATGAATAGGTGTAGCACCTTGTTATATTTAATAAATTATCTTTTCCTAAAGTTACGTAATAGTTCGGACACACACAAAAATTTGGGACACTAGGCCCTTATTTCTATTAATTGCATTTTCGTAATCTGAATGTAAAAATGTGTGTGTCTGAATTTTGATAAAGTTGTTATTGTTCAGTAAAGTGGTTATTCTAGAGTATAATTCTTTTTATTTCAAATAAATCCGTACATTGGTTAGATAATAATTTGATATTTAGGCAACCTGGTAATTTTTTTTTGCGCCTCCATGACACCCCTTTCAATTAATGTCATGTGATGAATGCGAGTGAAGAGGTTAAAATAACGAGTGTATTATTATGGAAAAAACGTTACAAACATTGTCGTCAATTATTGTTTTTAACCGACTTCAAAAAAGGAGGAGGTTATCAATTCGACGCGTATATATATATATATATTTTATTTGGCTATGTTCCTCCATAACTCCGTCAAATCTAAACCGATTTCGATAATTCTTTTTTTGTTCGAACAGATGTAACGTCCTATTGGTCCCATTTTAATTTAGTGAAGATCTGATGAAGACTTTCAGAGATGGAGAACGGAACTCTTCAATGGAGAGCAGTAAATAAGCCCTAATGGGGCCCATCCTTTAGTAATATCCCTATGTTTTATAAAATAGCGTAAAGCCCCAAGTTAATTTGGTGATGTTCTAGTGAAGACTTTCGGAGATTTAGAACATCAAATTTTAAAGGAACGAATCATGTACAGTAAATTATGGTTATGAGGGACTTGTTTATTTTCTCCCGCACCTCACCACTAAAAACTGAAAAATAAAAAAAATTAAATCAAAAATAAAAACCGATTTCGAAACACTACAGCACTAAAAAGATAGAAATAATTTAAATAATTAGAAGTATTTATACATGTACGTATTGTACTTCTACAATAATTTGTAGTCGGGGCCCAGTTTCACGACCAGCACACATATTTGGGCACCGACTTCAAATTATACTTCTACAATACCTACATGTATAAATACTTCTAAATATTTAGTAGTGTTTCGAAGTCGGTTTTCATTTTTTATTTTACTACTGTGTGGCCGTTAGGCCGTAAGACTGGCGCCCAAAGTCGGACCCGCTACAGGACTCTCTGAGAGAGGGCCCGTGACCCCTCTATGTATGTATGTACAACTCATGATCGCTATATCTTTTGTATCATTTAATAAATTACAATAATCTAATATCGTAATAATGGATTGCGATGTGTAGGTTCACACAGTTATATATATATATATATATATATATATATATATACCCTAGGCATGAATGTTTCGACGAAGGCCTATCCAAAAGCTTCCCTTAATCCGTTCAAGTTAGAACAACACCTTCATTGCATACGCATAAGAATAGAAATAACAGAATCGTATGTGATGGTCTTCTCTAATGACGATAATATGATCATTATTTTCAGTGACTCCGCTCGAATATTGTATGCAATATGCATCGCATTCTGTGTTCCACCAAGTTTCATAATTTTCTCGTACCTATGTCTGAGTCGCGGTACTACTTTTACAACTTTTATTTGATAATGGCATACATGTTCTAAAAAAAACATAATGAGCAAGATGTCAAGAACAGAAAGTAAAATAAAAACAAACAAACCGCCCCGAGACAATCGACTCAAAAGTTCCCGTAACGCTGCCTGCATTGGCCCGCTGTACAGCGTGGGAGATCTCTGCATCAAATATTCCGCAGCTCCTGTATTATGCGGCCCAAATCCTGAACGACTCCAAATTATAGTATTTTCTGAGCATTATAGCTACAGCATGGGAACCAGTGCTTAAGTGCATGAGACCCCCTTGCTAGAAGTGTAACTGTAGGTTTAATTTTAATTTCAATAACTAATAAAAATATGAGTTTATATAAAAAATAAATGTTTTTTGGATTGAATTTAAACTTCAATAACTAATAACCAGTATTTTTGAGTTATATAAAATCATTGTAGTGTCGATTTAAATTTAAAAATTTGCCAAATTTTTATTGGAACGTAGGTAACTTCATAATTTCTGCCGAGGGTAGTAAACTAACAGTTAATACTTTCAAAAAGACGCCTGTCACCTCAGTCTACCGAGACCAAGGCACTTGCAAAAGCACCGAAACGTCGGAAAATTGTAAAATGGAAAAGTAACGAGTTAATATCCGTTAAAAATTTGTTTTATTATGACTCCAAACTATCTAACCGTCAAATTCCATACTAACTGTTATCGCATACGTCAGGATTCTGATAGGATTTGATGTGTATAATTAGGCAACTTTAAGTGGTATTCCAAGCCACGGTAACACATTACGCGATACTACTTGTCTTCTATCTCAGAACAGTATATAATCATATTCGTATATTACAGGTATAAAAAAGCAAATATAAAAGTCAATAAGATAGGCAGGTACTCAATAATATACCTCTAGAATCGTAAGATCATAAGAATAATAGGATTCGCGACGGCGTACGTAAGTACCTACAGCGAAGCCTACGTAACGAACAGCTTCTAATATATCTGACTGCAAAGTCGACACCACATAAACTTTTAGTTGCAAAGTCACCCGTAACGTAGCTGATTAGAGAGCGCGCATGTAAAGGATGATGTACTGTCGACTATTGCTACATTATGCACTTTCCTCCTTGCCCGACAGTTTATACACGTATACTGACACGGCGTAAAAGAAACCAACGCGAGTGCCGGCCGTGTAGAGCGAGCTGTCAGTCTGTCCGTCGATCATGCTTTTCCATACCCGGTGGGGTGCCAGGAGAATGTTACACGAACGAGTTGAATAAAATTACTCTTCGTATAAAATTTGCTACCTTAAAATTTTAAATTCTCGTAACTGCTAAACTAGTGGCCTGTCTCTGGAAGACACTATTCCCAGTATTTTTCTGTCAAACCACAAATTCTTGTAAATTCGTATAATTTGTTACTCATAAGATTTTGCGCGCGACGTCGAACGCGTAAAGAGTTATTTTCTTTATTCGAATGTTATCATCCCTTTTCACCACTTTAGGGAAGTAATTTTGAAAAATCCCTTCTTTCTGCACCTCTACGGTACAGAGTATCCATATTTCTCCTCCAAATTTTAAAGCTGTGGGTCCACCGAATTAGGCTGAGCGTTGTCTGTCTGTCAGTCAATCAGTCACGGTACTGTTTTATTGGTATAGATAGAGATAATCTACATTTGAATTTGAGCTTCATTTAGTGGCAACCTGATTCTAGGTAGTTATATTTAAAGGGTCTGATCGCGATTATTTATCAGGCAAACTTAATTAGCTTAACCAATGGCTTAACGCCCGACGTTTCGGCAACGCTGCAGTTGTAGAAACGTTTAGGTAGTTTTAATAGTGTAATTTGGCCTTAGTACCTTATGTAAGTTACCAGCTTTCTCATTATTGATTCTATGTCTATTAGGTGCCATAGCTGCCACATTAGACAAGACATAGTGACTAACCGACAACCTCATTCCAGTCTAGCGTAATTCCCGGCCCCGCGTGACTAAGGGCCTGCTCGTCTGCTTAATCACCCAGCCCTCACGCGGCCTCCTAACCCGTTGAATCACCTGTCTTTATATAGGCTCAACAATATACCACACCACGCAGCCTGCCTTGCCTTATTGCCGAGCTCTTTTTAATTGGTTTGCAACATGAGGTCAGGTTTGATAAACGCACTTCATGGGAAAAGAATAAAATCTGACCGAGGCGGGATTTGAACTACTTAGCTAAACACGCCTTTATGTTATTTTCCATTAAATATCATGTCTCTCCATCTGGATAATAGCCCTTAAATCCTTTGTCGAGACTAGCAGCCAATCTTTAATGCTTTTATTAAACGTATTGACCTAATACACTCTGACTAAAGGGTACATTACTTGCCAAAGAAGCGTTCCAACATTTTGCAACGACACGTAGAGACGCAAGGGCCGCACCTTCACGATTCCTTACAGTAAGCCCTAGGGTGTATCGCGGATAAAAAACGAGCCTTTATTACAACGGACCTGTTATTCTATAATTCGAAAGAGCACAGTAATAACTGTAATAACATCGCCTCCATAAGTCACAGGCAACTTCGCAAATCGAAAGGTCGATCGCGAAAAATGACTGCGAATTTCTCTCTCAAAAGAGAAAGGCTACGCACTAAGCTGGAATTTCTGGCGAGATTCGGGAAGATTATAGTAATTATGTTTCGACGTACAATGTGTTGTAAGTGAGTTGATACGCACTTGAATAAGAAGTACGAAACTAAAAACACGTAGCATCAATATACACGCACAAAGTTCATTCCGCAAAGCAGTTTTCCTCTCTTACATAACCACTAGTGATAGAACCGGTTCTACAAAAACCGATGAAAACCTGTTTTTGAGAAAACCGATTATTTTTACTTTGGTTACGCACTTCAATAAGAAGTATACGAAACTAAAAACATGGTTCATGGAACCGGTTCTAAGAAAACCGGTAAAAAACCTGTTTTTGATATTAACCTGTATTTTTAAAAAGTATTCGATTACTTTTTATAGTGTAATTTATAAGGTCCAGACGAGAGTCAAGACAAATTCACGTTGGTTTTTTTAAATAAAACCCTTATTTTCCAAATAAGACATGTATAAAAGCTAATTAAATTCTGTTTACTTTTTGCCGACAGTTATTGATATTTTTAAGCAGATTATAATATTATGCAGTTGACCTATTTCTGCACCAACATTACGATTTTACTACAAAACAGACATAATTATACTTTATTTGAAGTTTTGAACAATGCGTTTTCATGACTTTTCATAAATAACATAACATAAACTCACGCCTGCATCCCAGAGGGGTAGGCAGAGACCAGGGACTGCCATAAATGATAAGACTTTTTTGATGAAAAGAAGAAAAGTGTAAGGGAACCAAAAAAAGCCGTTTTTAAAAATTGTAATCGGTTCACATCACTAATAATAACCACCATTTTTAATAGCCTGATCACATACAGACAGATCTTCACTAAAGCAACACAACTCCGTAAGAATGTGCTTCTTACCACTAAAAAAGGGTTGAGCAGAAAGCCTCCTATTCTGAAATGGTGCCACATATACCGGACATTCAGCCCCAACCAGCGATAATTTAAACCATTATTTTGAATATAATATTCACATTCAATAATTTTTTGATCTCAACAAGACAGTGTGAATGCGATACCGTCGTTAAAATTTATAAAAAATATCAAATAAAATATAAAATAAGTAACGTAAGCGGCATTCGCTGGAATTTAAGTTCCCAAGGCGCACTCGGAGCATTGGATCTCCGAGTGCGCCTTGGGAACTTAAATTTGGACTTGTTCTTCATTCCGAATAATTTCACCACTTTAGCAGTTTCAATTCACAAACTTGTCTATATCTACTAGTTCTCCTAGTTGCACTAGTTGAAATGATTTAGGACAAGTCAATAAAGACAATAGAACCGCTTTCAAAAGATGCACTAAACGGAAAGTATAGTTCGCCAGGTGGCGCTAACGGTTTTATTTATCGCTGTATGGTTGAGTCCTCAGAACACAATGTTCTGAGGTTGAGTCATAATCCGTGAAGACGCCTTTGCAAACTGAAAAGTTGGGTTTCTCATGGTTGACAAATCTTACCAAATTAATATAGGTGGTCCCATTGAGGTACCGACTTCTTTCTAACTAAAAAGAATCGATATAATCGGACAACGTGATAATAAGATAAGAAAGATCATCCTACTTTTTTGTTTACACCAGGTAAGAATGAGAATAGTCGCAAAGCTTTGCCTCCCATCGGCAACCGAGCTCTCACCAAATTGGCCACGCATGATCGTCTCAAGATCATAAAGACCATACAACGCAGCAGGTGATGTGCAAATCGTAGTAGGGCGCCGAGCACTTACCGGGCTCGCGTCACGTTTCCCCGCGCTACGCCGCTCTCCCACAGTACTAGTCACGAACTTATACTTCACTTAATTAACGTAAATAAGACAGTTTTGCGAACGAAAAAACAACGGCCGGCCTGGTAGACTTGGGGTTTGGGTACACTGCAACGTAGACTGCTCTACATTTTCCGTAAGTTTCGAGTTGATGGTTTTTTTTTACTGTTCATAAAAAGATGCAATATAGAATAAGTATGATTCATATTGAAATTAAAAATAAGAGAAAAGTGGTTCTACAGGGTGACTTTGAATGTTCGGTTCATTGCGAAAAACAGTATTATTCATCATCATCATCACCATCATTCAGCCACAAGAAGTCCACTGCTGGACATAGGCCTCCTCCATGGATTTCCAAAAAGACCGGTTGGAAGCGGCTTGCATCCAGCGTCTTCCTGTCACTTGGATAAGGTCATCTGTCCATCTTGTGGCTGGTCATCCTACGCTGCGCTTGCCGATATGTGGTCTCCGTTCGAGAACTTTTCGGCCCCATCAGCCATCAGTTCTGCGTGCTATATGCCTCGCCTACGGATCTCATAATTTCTAATTCGATCTCGTAGATAAATTCCGAGCATAGCACTTTCCATACCTCGTTGCGTAACCTTGAGCTTTCTTATGAGGCCCTAGTGAGAGACCATGTTTCAATGTCATAAGTCATAAACTGGTAACACACACTGGTTGTATAATTTTGTCTTGAGCGATTGAGGTATATGGGACGAAAAGACTTTTCTAAGTTTCCCGAATGCTGCCCAGTGGAGTTGGATTCGACGATTGACCTCTTTCACGAAGTTGGACCGGCCTAGTTTTACTGTTTGTCCTAAGTAGACGTATTCGTCTACAACTTCGAAAGTCGAGTTTCCCACTGTTATTGGGGTGGACACAACACGGGCGTTCAACATGACCTTCGTTTTATCCAGGTTTATTTTAAGGTCCACCCATCGGAAAACTCGAGTTCTTCGAGCATTATGCCGAGGTCTGCCATCGTTTATGCCATTACCACTATATCGTCGGCAAATCGAAGGTAAGTGATGTACTCGCCATTGATGTTGATGCCGCATCCCTGCCATTCCAGAAGCATCTTCCTGTCCTTTCATGACCAGTTTCGGAGAGAATAGATAATGTATCCCTGTTTCACGCCTCTTTTCAATGGAATTGCCTCCGGATTCTGTTTCTGTACACAGACCGACATGGTGGCATTGTTGTACAAGCACTTCAGCACCTCGTTATCATCATCATCATCAGCCATTTCATGCCCACTGCAGGACAAAGGCCTCCCTCATGGTTTTCCTAACCATGAAGAGTCTTGCCATAATCGCCACGCTTGGCAAGCGGGTTGGCAATCGCAGTATGCGGTTGGAATCTCAGGAAGACGCTGCTGCCCGTCTCCTGATAATGTATTTCCTTAGTCGCTTTCTACGACGCTATTCTTAATCCAGCGCCATACGGAATACCGATATACCGATAGTCAATACGGCAACGCTGGAGAGACTCGAGCACTGCCCATGTCTCATAGAGTATCTTTTTGTTAACCATGTCTGGATCGAATTGAAGGCTTTCTCATAGTCCACAAACGCTAAGCATAATGGCAAATTATTTAACAGTTATGGCAAAACCCTTTTTGGTTAGGGAAAACGGCCTGTGTCCTGCAGTGGGCGTAAGATTGGCTGATGATGATGATGATGATGAATGGCATAACATTATAGGGAAGAGCGGGTAATCGTGCCCTTCCACTATAACGGAAAATTTCCCGCCAGGCAGATCGTGGGCCTGGGAACGGCCGGCCGGTCCGACTGATGTTCGTCGGACGTTATATTTGTGTTATTATGTCATGTTAAACATTTTGCTTGTGCGATGCAGGAATATTGGAGTATTTTACAACATATTCATAAATATTCGTGATTTCCCGACCTTTGACTCCAAACTGTGAATCCAAATTCGAAGTGGTAAACAGAACTGTAAGGTTGAAAACATTTATCGATATAAATATTTATTTATTTCGTCCCGATATTATTTGTTTATACTTAAATGAAGTACTTATACATCCCCTATTTATAATAACTATATAATAATAACTTCCACACTACACAATCACTTGACCTGGTCCCAAGCTTGGATACCCTGTGTTATGGTAGCCAGGCAAGGTCATCACAAACATAAAAATACACCAAGACTAAGGCCATTTGTACAAATGCACGGCGGCCCCCAGTTGGCCCCTATTATGAGTAAGAAAAAAAAATTTTCACGCGTAATTTTTCAAACTTACGTTTCTAAATAATGGTTAGAATGCCCTCTTAAAATACGGTGAATGAATTCAAAGTCACCCTGTAGTGTTAAACTACCCTGTATCATAGGGGCCTATGCGGCGCTCTATATTTTAGCGCCATTGTAAGGACAATAATTTGGATCGTGAGTAAAGAAAAATAGTTTAGAGGCAAGGCAAAGCAAGTAACCCTTTTTCTGGCGCAGTCGGGCCAAAAGGAGTAAGTAACACTTAAACCAGGCTGGATTAAATTTGAAAAGTATCTTCTAAGAAGATGCAGATTTAATACCAACAAAGTTTCCCTTTGAACGAGCTTAGCATAGTTTATTTCCATTGACTTCTTCTCAGAATTCCACCATGAAAAGATATATATCTCATGCTGTAAGTATATAGACCAACCGTCAAAATAGACATTGTTTAATTTGTTTATAGACAGTGTTTGCCACTCCACTTGCCACAGACCTGTTTCGCTTGATTGACATTCATTAGTCGTTGCATGCACGCACGCCGGTTTTGGATACGTTTTTCGTGCCCTTTACTAATACATCTTCCTTTACCAGACCATCCAACCAACCACATTCGCTAATTATACAAACCTTGAAATTTTACAATTCCTGTACACAATTTCACTTTGAGTTTATCATTTACAACAACTTTTGTTCTACCACTTTTCACTTTTTAAATTCAAATTTCCGTTTTCTCTATATCTTTATTATGTTAACGGGTTTTTTGTTCTCTAGTCCGTTTGATAGATAATGCTTAAAACTGCAATGATTTACCGAAGGCTGCGAGATTGGTGGTAAAATTATATTTCAAAAAATATTTGTGTAAAAACTCATAGTGTTCCAGAAATTGCGTTTTTTTTAGTTAACCTTTTCTTTCTGAGCTGAATTCGAGCGCTGTTTTACGGAGGCAGTGTAAGGTGGCCGTGGACCCTTTCTACGGGTGGCTCTTTCATCGAAACCGGATCTGGAGGCCTCTTCTCCTCGTGTTAGGGCACACTTTACGTTGCTTTTTACTTTTTAATGAGCTTTTTTTATCGCGCGGCTAATAAACATAATTAACGATTAATTTAATTCCCGGGTTATTATAATTAAAAACGTCACTTTATTTTATCTTCTCTGATCGGATTCTTGTGTTTTTATGCAAGTATTTTTCAATTATAATGCTCTGCGAATTTAAATCGGACACGTTAATGAGAATTGTGTGGTGATAAAATCTTTATTCGACATCGGATATGCATCGAATTTGGTTGAGGTAGGGCTCACACTTTTTCAAACAGTCTAATTATTTTCGTATGTTGATACTCCGTTTTCTAATCCCTATCCAAGCCAACTTAAGTGCTTCAGAAGAAAATATATCGACTCGCAATCGGGAACTTTTTGCTTTAATTCTCGACTTGAGATAAAAGTTAGTCTTGGAATAAGTATTCGAGCTAGTTTTGTCCTCTACCCGACAATTGTAATCTGAGGACTAATATTAAATCAGTCCCGTCCATGTAACCCGTTCTTTGTGCAAGTCACCATGCATTCGCCACTTACCGACTCCCTTCAACCGTGAAGTCATTTCACCTGACAGCGTTGAAAGATCTGCGTGAACGCATTGTAAAGAGAAACCCTTTTTTGTGATGTGCAATTTTGCAAGGTATTATTTTTTTTTTGTTACAAGCAAGACATAAGTAATAACTCAGTCACTGGAACAAAACGCAAGTAGATATGTCTACATGTTTGTATGTTGGTTTTTTTGTCATTGATAGTTATTTGGTGCGTTTTTGCGTTCTGTAGCTTTTCAACTTCACTATAATCAACAGAATGTTTGGGCTTCTACTGCATTTCAGTTCTTGGTTGGTGCAAAGTGAGGTCCACCGGAATCCATCCCCCGCAACTGCCGCATTAGCTTTCTGTTCATTAATCATGGTCAGGGAAGACGGCGCAGTTATTTTTTTGTGATATGTCTAGCAGTACGAGTCTATATTTAAGATCATCAACAACACTTTCTCGCAATCTGGCGATAAAATAGGGTGAAACGAGTGAATAGGTAAAGTGTAATGCGGGTTTGTCGGTGTGGGGACGAAAGATCTTTTTAAAACATTTGGATCACTTCCTCAGCATAACGCTGAGTCAGCTGCCTTTTGTGGCAACTTAGATACACCACAGGCTACATCTATCATCATCATCATCAGCCATTTGACGCCCACTGCAGGACACAGGCCTCCTTCCTAGTTTTCATAACCATGAGGGGTTTTGCCATAATCGCCACGTTTGGCAGGCGGATTGGCGATCGCAGTATGCGGTTGAAATCTCAGGAAGACGCTACTGCCCGTCTCCTAGTAATTGTTTTCCTTAGTCGCCACGGAAGGAAATGGAGTGACCCTATTCTGAATCCGGCGCCACACGGCATATAGATGCCGGACCATAGGGTCCTGTTTTATTTATTCGTTTAGTCTGTTGTGTATTCAGTTTTCTTCCAGTTGTTATGCATATTATGTTACTTATCTGCTTATTTTGTTACTGTGATGTATCTTGTTGGTATAATAAATGTCTTTCTTCTTCTTCTTCTAAAGGACCATGAATTGCAAATATTTTTCTGAGCACCGTCCTCACCCACCAAAAGATGTAGCACTGGTGTTTATGTTCGCACAACGAACAATAAAAATGTTGTTATCGTTCACTTATCGACAATCGATGGGGGTTTTAGAAAAACGTGAAAAATCTGTAAATTGTGAGTATGATACTTAAATATTAGAAAATTCTATTACTTACGTATTTACATTTTATTACCTACCTAGTTATTATTTATAAGTTATTACAACAACTCTTGACAATAAATAGGTATCAGTTAAAAGTAAGTACACTCGTATTCAATAGACGACTGGTCAACTTTCCCTTTTCTATTCAAATTTCAAACCTATTGTATTAGCATAGAGTTTTGAAGGTCGAGCTGTGGCTACGGTACTCACACAGAACGAATAAAAAGAATAAAAAGTACATAACAAACAATACTAAAATACTTTACTGCACATAACATGCAGTATAAAGAGGAACTTAATGCTATTAAGCACCTTTGGTCATACCTACCGATATATATCATACTACTTTTGATTACAATCTTGGAATGAAATGCAACTTTTGTGTATATATTTATCAAATCGATTTTGCATAAAACCGCTAGACCTACGCAGAATGTTGTCATAACAAAAAAATAGCAGGGTGCCGAAAAAGCAAAATACATTTTTAATTTGTTTGGGAGACGATATCTGGCATCACCCTTTGCGATTTTAAATCTTAACCTTGATACTCTGTTGCGTGGATAATTTGGATATCCAATAAGCTCCGAATGCTTGTTTATGCTTACTATGGTCATTTTATCCATAAAGCTATTCAACCATCGCTGGTTGAACATAGGTATGCTCTATCCCTTAGGCTATCCTCACACGTTACAGGATCACATTTCTTCGTAAATATCGCAAGGAACAATGAGTAATTCCACCTCTTTACCGACGTAAAGTAAAAAAAAAAACTTAGTCTGGTATCGCGCGATCGCGACGGCTTCATCTCTCGTGCTGCGCGTGCGCGTCTATCGTGCTGAGGACCACAGAGCATACCTACCCTATAAGGGAAACAATGAAATCAAAATCAAAGGGGTTTTTATTCAAAGTAAAACAGAAACTGCGACTTAATGAATGATATAAGTCAAACTAGGTGTCCATTTCAAAATCTAGATAATTTCTAATGAATATAAGAGAAGAATGAGATGAAAAAACTCCAAACTTAGTTTTATAAATTTGGTTTTGAGCAAAAACAATAGCTTGATCCGCCCGCGTGGCACTCTTCAACGGTTAGTAGCACGGTCACGGTTGATAGCTAAACATGACTTTTTATCATAAACTGGTATTGCAGACTGGATTGCTTCCTCATGAGAGCACGCCTCATCGTTTAGAGAACAAACATGATACTCTACCGTATTTTGATCTATTAATATTCGTATTTGCATCCGTATCTATTTTTCCTCCGGCAAACTCTCCTACTCGTATATAAGGTTGCCTTGGAGGAATCACTATTAGAGGCCGCTGATTGCACCTTTTCTTTTGTATAATAAGGAATGTTCTTATTTATTTATTTTACTAATTATCTTTCACATAACTCAATAACTTGTCCTAATGCCTAACTAGGATACCCTGTGCTTATCTCATCCTAGTTGGGCGAGATTGAAGTCGACAGCATTTTAGAGCGTACCGACAAAACCTTGTTTGTTTGAAAAGGTTCTTTGAGGGCCAACGGTTGTCCCATGCAAGCTGGAATGTTTCTCGTACACTAACAGTCTGTTAATTTATTGTCAACAGCTATATTGCAGCCAACTGGCAGCTGGTAACAGCAGATTAACAGATTGTTAGGTACGAGAAACCGGGGGTAAATCTCACCGTCAAGGTGCAGGAATCTGCCGGATTTCATCTCTGCATATTACTATTGCCAGTAGGTACTGGGGTGTGAGCTTTGCATTGGCCTAGAATCCGCAGAGTAAGTGGGCGAGTCGGTATTGTCTCAGTCTCGGGCCGGACCGGTCGCCGCGCCACCTGCCGAGGGCACACGCCACGCATGCGCGATGCACACTGGTGCTCGAGGCTTTACTTTGCCAGTTAAGGGTTCCGTGGAAGGTACTTGTTGTTCGCAACCCAGCATCCGAGCGGAAACTGAAGGAAAAGCGAATAAAGGTGAATGCGCATCTAGCCGCACCTCGAAAATTACAAGCCGAACGAAACTAATATTAGAGTTATTTGTATGAAATCCTATCAATCCTCGCTCACTAACCCACGTCGCAATCGAATGGCGAATTTGGAATTCGGAATTTGAAAGGTGTCCAATGACTTCAGCGCGGAGTTTATTCTCATTTAATGAGTTTTATTGGAAAATGTGGGTACAGGAGCTACCTAAGATATGGAGCAAATACGTACAGGTTTAGTGAAACTGTGACCAAATTGCACAGTGCCCCGAGCGCGTGGTGACTCTGAAGTGCTAAAATTGACTAGGTTATGCGATAGGATGCGTCCACGTTCGATTTTAGCCTCCTGAGTTAAGTACTAAGATGGTCCGATCAACTCTTGGTCACCTTGGACCTATACCTCCTTCATCATCATCATCAGCCATTCGTCGCCCACTGCAGGACATAGGCCTCTCTCGTGGTTTTCGTAGCCAACGAGGGGTTTTTCCATAATCGCCACGCTTGGCAGGTGGGTTGGGGTTCGCAGTATGCGGTTGGAATCTCAGAAAGACGCTGCTGCCCGTCTCCTGGTAATTGATTTCCTTAATTTCCTTAATCGCCTTCTACGACATCCTTGGAAGGATATGGAGTGACGCTATTCTTAATCCGGCGCCACACTGATACGTTTTCTCAACTACCAATTAAACCCGAGCTTTTGTTAATAAACTATCAGGATTACCTCGCAGTCAACTTAGACTAGCAAAGTGCTTGAGAGGATCAGATTATACTTAGCTCGTCCTAAACTCGTCAGTATCGACAGGCGGTAAGTACATCCCAAGTAATCCGGCGAGTGTGCGCGCGACCTAATGTGTCTGCACTGCACCGTGCGCCTGCGCAGATAAGCCGCGACGTGTGCATTTTATTTATTTTAACATTTTTAAGGCGGCCGCTTGCGTGGGCGATTATTTCTTATTCTTCTAGGGGAACTCTCTATTGATGCATTTAGGGACATTATGAAATTATACATCCTTACAGTTCTTTCTTCAATTATTTTGTGCCTATAATAGAATGTAATTTTACACTAGACTAGGCATCAACGAACTATCCTTAAACTTTAGTAACCCAGAGGACTTCACAGTACCCTCAAGTTATTTAAAGTAAAGAAAACTTTTACTTCTCTTTATGACCTATAAACGGTTTGCAAGATTCTAGTGGTTTAGCGGCCGCGATGGCACGTATACATCTTTTCTGTATTATAAATGCTCTCTTCTACTCCGTAGAGCTACCCCATAAGATCAAGCCATAACGTATTATGGGAGCCATACATCCATGATATGCAAGAAGTGCAGTTTTTCTGTGAGCTATATTATTTAGTCTATGTAGTAGATTAATTTTGCTATTTACTTTGCTAATAACCTGATCTATATGTTGTGACCAATTCCAGTTTTCGTTACCTAATATTAATTCATAGGAATTTTGTACACTTTGTTCTTTCCTCATTTTTATATTTTAGTTTTAAGTCAAACTTTGTTTTGCTAGGGTTCACTTGCAAATTGTTTTTGTCTTGCCAAAGGCCAATACTTTTAATAGTTATATTTATTTCTTCTTCAAAATGTACAATTTGTTAAGGTATTATTAGGGATATGTCATCCGCAAATAGTATGCATTTATGATTTGTTATTGCCGGAAGATACAATAAAAAGAATAATGGTCCAAGGACACTGCACGGGGGTACCCCATATTCATTTTTCTGTAATTCAGACCTATAGTGCTCCATTTCATTGTTTTCATTTATGTTTGATATTTCAAGAAACTGTAAAGATTTTCTAGATAACTTTTTATCCAATTGTAGCATATACCACGTAGACCATATTATATTTGTCAATCAAACTAAGTCATTTAATGTCATTCGATTGCATTCTTTTATTAGTCAGAAATATTTTGGTATAATTATTGCATTTCCCTAGGATTCCAATCCCGTCCAATATGAATCCATTAAATCCATTATGGTCAGATTTTATAATATCACTGTTATAATTAAAAAAAGGAGACACACAGTACCAGAGTACCACTTCCTTGTTTATATTGGCAGCCTCGAAAAGCAAGATAGCTGAATTGATTTGCCGCCTTCCCTAGAACCACAATTCGTTTATTTATTTATTTATTTATTTATTTATTTATAGTTTATCATGACTATTCGATGTTCACTGCATAGCAAGTCTTCCTACTTGTTAATCGGCTGTACATTGAATTTACATAATAAACCATGAATTGTAGTTTTAGTCCGGCAGGGCCATAATGGAAGGCACCACGGCGGTAGACCGGGGCCGGTAAGTCACGACGTAGCCTGCACCACCTTGAGGGTTAAATAGCACCTACGTACGTACAAGCGTGGTGCAAGCCGCGAGGGACCGAAGGCCCTGCGTCTGCCCACGAAGACTACACAGGACAATAGAGTTAACGCTTCTGTACGAAAACTGAAGTATTTTCAGTTCTCAAATTTATCATAGAGGGAAACTTCTAAAAAGCACAATTCCGGATTTTGACTGTACATGATAACAAAGTTTTTTCTACGACTTTTGAAAATGTTTTGTTCAATTTACATTTTTTTTTTACGCAGAAAATATTCTGAATTTTTGTAGTTCCTGCTTTGTAGCAGCGCTTTTGATAGATATTGCTTAAAACCATATGTATTATATAGAATGAACATTCTTAGACAATGAGTTACTGAAGGTTGCGACATTGGTAGAGCGAGTAAGGCGCGAATTTAATAAAAAATATGTAAACTCTGGTAAAACGAAGTTGTGGCCAGTGGCTCGGAAGTTGATATCTTCAACGCGCATTATCCTAACTTTATAGATGCTCAGCCAAAATTCACAATTCTTTGAGTTATATGATTTTACCCAAAATGCTTATACTTAAAATTTAATGCATACTTTATTAAGATATACTCAAAATTACATGTGGCGATGTTGTGTTATATGATGTTATTACTTATTATAATCGTGTAATAGCTGTGATCGGTTATTCACACCAAATAAATAAAATAAATAAATAAATTTCAGAAAAATCCTATAGAAGAAAAAAATGTTATAAAACACAAACTCGGTGTTTCAGGTATGCAATTTTTGAAATGAATACTTATTTAGAAATAGTAAGTATACAGGGTTATTTAGATATAATCTGTATTGAGATTGATAGATAAATAGATAGAGAACACTACTATCTAAACCACAGAGGAAAAATCCAAACACACTATGCCGAAGATACCCGACGGAAGTTCGGCGGCATTATCCGTATAATACATTTGAATTAATAACAAAACATTTGCCGAAGTTACGACGCGTTTCGGGTACATACATCCCAAAACAATTTTTTTTAGAAAATGGCGAGTTTAATGAAAACGTTAAACTAGAAATACGTTGTTTGTATCAGTATAAATGCAAAATAGATTAAAAATGTGAGTACAGTTTTGGAAAGTTACGTTGTATGATTTTTATAACTGTCGTCGGCATTCTTTCAATAAGCTTGTGCTAAATCCTTCTATTACGTAACTGTCCACCCATTTTGACGTTTCCGAAGTGTCAAAACATGCACGTAGGTATATGACAGTTCTCGGTACGGTTAATTTGTCTTTTTTTCTTCAATAGGGCGAAGATACGCAGCAGCGCCTCTGATAATCGTTGTACTAGATTTATTCCGTTTTCGTTCATTTAAATTGTATTTTGCTATAACTTTACTCACCAACAGATTTACGTTTAATGAGCGCTTGTAACGTATAATTTATAATTGAAACACGGTGTACTGTAACCGGACGGCGGTCAGTCGGTAGACCAACAGCCCGTTGGTCCGATGATGTGGTCAGGTCGGCAGGGGGTCTGTAGTGTATGCGCGAATGTGCGAACGTGTATGGTACACTACTTTCGCGCATGCATTGTGGGAGTGGAGAGAAGAATAACAAGAGTGCGGAGCCGATAACGTGTAAGCTTGGTGAGATATTAAATACCGCAGGAATACACTACATGGTCCATGGATGTAGTGTGGACATGTGGAGAGGATGAAGGAAGAAAGATTGACAAAAGAAATATATCGAGCGAATGTGGATGGAAGGGCCGGTAAGGGACGACCCAGACGGACATACTTCGACCAAATAGAGGATGTATTAACAAAGGGTAAGATAAAAAGTACCCGAAACCGGCGTGCGTGCATGCAACGACTAATGAATGTTGAGGAAGCGAAAGTGATCTGTCAGGATCGTAGCAAGTGGCAGTCCCTGGTCTCTGCCTACCCCTCTGGGATACAGGCGTGAGTTTATGTTATGTTATTTTATGGTCCATGGATGCGACAGGCGAGAGACCACGAAGGATGGCGTGATGGAAAAAAGGCATACCTATACCCAGCAGTGGGCAGAGTTGGGCTGATGATGATGATGATAATGTTGATGTACTGTAACGACTCACAAATCACTGTTAGGAGCAGACAAACTAAACATAGTTCGCGCTGGTAGCGCAACGATATGGCGCCGGCCTCACATTCGAGAGGTCGTGGGTTCGAATGCCGGCATGAACAAATTTGTTTTCTATATTTCTTACATTTGTGAAATTGTAGTAGCAATACCACTCGCCGACATGAAGGAAAACATCGTGAGGAAACCAGAGGGTCTGAAGTGTTCACTTTATTAGGGCTTGAAGTGGCCAACCCGCGGTAAATACGCGTGGTGAATAAGCGGCCCCAGGGAGACACACATATCTTGTTTTACAGGTCGTATTTGGAAAAAGTATCTGTACACTCTCTCCATCAGGTTAGCAGTGATTTTTACCTTTCGGACCATTAGGTTGAGTTCTCAAAATTTAGAATTTGTGTTATTAGTACCCACGACAAAGGACCTAAGATCAAAAACCTGGTACTAGTAGCACTTATGCCAAAAACGGCCGATTGTACAGATACTTTTTGAAAATACGATCTGTAAAAGAAGATATGGGTTTTTCTTTCATTGGTGGCGCTAGTTAGCCCACACTGCCAACTCTGACAGATGGCCTGTGCCCTGCAGTGGGTGGAACATATAGGCGGCGTACGTAAAGATTGCGCCGTTTCGCAATGATTTTACATATAATTTCTCATCCAATCAAAATGTCAATGGCATTTGTTTCAACAACCGCCTGCACCAATAAATTATTTCGCAAGAAGATTTTCGAGAAGACAAGTTGGCGAAATTATCGTCAGCCCACAAGTTGCGGTGCCACGTTTCAGGCGAGGAATGCAGTCTTTATCAGCTCAATTGAGCCGCATTAGTTGCTCACGGCATGAGAACAATTGTCACCTATTGTGTATGTAACCGATATTATCAAAAATTGTGTATGGTCATCACGAGCCATTAAAAAAAAATGTATTGATAGGTAAAATCATATTAAAACTCAAAGATCATCTCTTATAATCGCTTTTTGTATGATTTTGACGCATAGATTCGTTATGTGTAGAATACGCAGAGATTTATTGATTCTACGCTATTAAATGTTATTTGATTCATGACTTTGCGCCGATTATTATTCCCACTATTATTAAATGTTTTATATTTGTATGCGTCTCGCTCTTTTTAGGACGTCTGAAGAGACAAACTTAGTGAAATTCCACGTATACGTATAACTCCGTTATAGATTGGGAGTAGTAATTTCAGGATCACATTATTTCCTGAAATCTGCATTATCTTTAACCTCGTCGCTTTGAGAGAGGAAAAGACTAGTCGACCGATTATTCTTTGATCGTGCGAATATGGAAAGCATATGATAATGATAACTTACACTCAACACTATCATTTGTCCTGGTCCGTTGGCTGGTCCTGGTCTCTGGCCCAACGGTCCGGTATACGTTGGACTTGTGGTATGGGACTCAGGTGTCACAAACATGGAACAGACACGGAGCCATTTAACACAAATCAAATATAGCGGCCTCCAATGTGAATCGAACCCACCACCTCTGTTTTGGCAGTCAAGCTTGTTACGGCTAACCAACGAGTCAGTCATATAGCAATATACCCCAGTGAGTCTATTGTATTAAACAGACATAAAATTGGCCACTTCTTTACCAAGCTCAACCTCAGAGTGACACGTATTTTAGCTACTCGGAAGCTACTTGTATCGTGTTTACCGGCAATCTTAGTTCAAAATTTGTCTCATTTTATCAGAGTGTAAGTACCTGCTAAGATCGTGCAAACTCGGCTTTAAGTCTCTCCTTGTATTAAGCCCATTTACCCGCAGCTTGTATTAACCTGACCAGTAAATAAAACCAGACAATCACGCAGCAGCCTTTGTGCAGAATCGCCTCTCCCATTACCGATTAAGCACTGCCTGTGGCCACTCAATGTGCATGTACGTATATAACCCGTTTACTTTTAACTACTCGATCTAGACCATCACCATTCACTTCCATATGGTACCTAGTCAAATATCAAATTATTAGGTAAGGTTTGATAACTTGCATTCGAGAATTGGCTAGGCTGTTTATGCTGAGACCGAGAAGCCAGCTAAAGCGTGGACTCAAAACGAATAAGAATTATCTGCTTATTCTTTCGACAATATGGCCAATTTGTTACATTTTATAATGTGTTTGTACTCTAATAGATTACCTACTGCAAAATGCACAACTAGGTTTGAATTCAGTTTGGGCGCGAACGAAGTTTGCGAAGAACGAATAACGAAGTTTGTACGAATGCAAGCTTTTTAATTTTTATTTTCTGAAATATTTTGTGTATTTTTTCGTTAAATCATGAATGATGTTAATTCTCGAATATTAACTTTCTTTAATCATAACAATTAACACGCTTGTTACGGAAAATTACAAGATTTATTCCACCATTTTGGACGCAAGTTTACAAATAAAGTCTTTATAGTCCTCAGCTGAATCTAGTGGCAGTGCGCGTAATGTAAACGCGCCATAAGTACATTGTTTCGTGCGCGGTCGAGTGTGCTCGTGACAAGTTCGTCCTCCCTCGCTGCGTCGACGCACGCGCCGGTATTAAGGTCAGCCCAAGTATCCTGCCTGCCTCTTACCGACTGATTTTACTTCAAGTGCCTTTAACATTATTCTCGTACTTATAAGTACACGTCGGTACAGTGTTTCTGGTAGATAGGTACTGAAACTACCAAATAAGAAATCCCGAATGGCCACCACTGCAGATAAGTAATACTTCTTCAGACTTTATTTATGTTTTCTTTGTGTTTAGAGTAATGATCAGTATTTTTCGCTAATTATCCGAAAATACGAATCGAAATGGCAAGACTCGCTTTAGATCTTAATCAGAGTTACGACCTTTATGTTAAAGCTGCGGCCCATTCCTCAAGTTATTATCTCAGATTCGGGTCGACATGTACTTGAGTATACTTGAGCGATACGTTTCACAAAATGGCCGGTTTCACATTTTACGAGAACCGTAACGACACGACATCATCGTACTGCTAGTAAACTAACAGTCTATTAATCTAAGCCGTTGTGCGAACATTGTGTGAAAGATTTATGAATCCTACGATGTCGCTTGCACTCTACTCAGTTATGCTGCGAGCTGAGCGGCCACCAAAATGTAAGGATTTATCGCTATCAGCTGCACTTACATTTCATTTTATTCAGCTTTTCTATAGATATAAACAAACGTGACAACACAGTAATTATAAGGGCCTAAGCTGTTTGCTCGTCTTCTAAAAAAGTAAATAGTTAACTGTAGAGCTGTCTCTTCGAATTTCTCAGAAAAGAGCGTGAGAGAACGTTACTTAAGTATATGCTTACAAAAATTCTCAATTCAGAAACCGGCCCTATGAAACTTATTGACCTTCATAGTATTGAACAAAAATCTTTATTTATACCCAAGGTAAAAGCTGAACGAAATTAAATAAACATTACAGCATTTTTAAGTTGTGTGTTATCGACTATTCACGTAGATGTAAATCTTTAGTCTAGTTCAAATACGTACTAAAATTTAACGTTTTCGCAATTTCGCATCGTGCCGACACACATCTGTTCTCTCTCAGCTTTTACGAATATTTACCAGTTTTACACTTTTAATGGCATTATAAATTAGCAGTTTAATGCGTCAATAGCCACTTAATTGGTTTATCTCATCGTACCATCCATCCCTGCAACTCTCTTGCAAACTTTTCGTACAATTTGCGAAACTATGTAATACACTGTAGAGAAGAAGAAAATTCATTTTATTTATTCGGAAGTGCATTTAAAACATACTACAATGCGACGTATGTACTATAGTATTGTTACGACGGTGGATAGGAGGTAAAACTTTGAACGCGTTTTTTCCGTGCCTTGGAGGCGTTTTCAGCAGGCTGAAATACCGTTTCAGGCCGTTTCTGTCACATACTAGTATATCACATTGTATAGTATTAATATTGCTCTTTAGCGCTTCGTAAGTGTAGATGTAGAAATTGTAAAGAAAATAGAATATTATTTTTTAAGACATTGACGAGGTAAAGAATAAAAGGTGGCCCGTTTTTTTCCTTCCGGTCATATTGAAGGTTTTGGCAGAAGAAGTAGTTACCTATATAAGTAACTACTTTAGTAGTTACATGATTACATGCCACAAGGCAACTATAATATGATCGGTTATTTCCGAAAGGCAATTAAATTGCAATTTTTCACTAACATACGTACCTTTTTAGTTTTATTACTTATTTATTATTATTGGGTGTCCAACCGGAGCATAAATTTTTTACAACGAATCTATATTTAATTCTTTCTCGAATGCCATTACTTACGACTTACGAGGATACTAAAAAGGCCTTTAAAATAAAATTGGCCCACTTAAAATTAAGTCTGGGATTAAGAATTTCTGATACGGGAGGCACTCTTTATACAAAAAAAAAACTGGACAAGTGCGAGTAGGACTCGTGACCACGGGATTCCGAGTAAAGGATTACCTACAAAATATATCCAGCGAATGTGCGTGGAAGGGCCGGTAAGGGACGTCCTAGGCGGACATACTTTACCCAAGACTGCCTAATTGGACTAGCTGTTAAGGCACTTGACTACCAAGACAGAGGTTGTGGGTTCGATTCCCACTGGGGGCCGCCGTACATTTGTACAAATGGCCTCCATTATTTCCATGTTTGTGATGTTCTTGCCTGGTTACCATAGCACAGTTAAAGTGATTGTGTTGTGTGGAAGTTATTATTATTTAGTTATTATTATAAATAGGGGATGTATTAGCAAAGGGCAATATAAAAAGTACAAGAGACCGTCACGCACGCAACTACTAATGAATGTTGATGAAGCAAAAGAGCGCTATCAGGATCGTGGCAAGTGGCAACCCCTGGTTTCTGCCTTCCCCTCTGGGATACGAGCGTGAGTTTATGTAGTGTAATAATTGCCTACAAACAACTTTGCAGTCGAAATAAACATTCTTCTGCACAACCCAATCTGCAAAGTTAAGTTTGTAATAAAAAAAACTCAATTTATTTTTATATTCTTTTTGTTGCACTAACCCGTGCTGAGGACAATTTTAAAAACCTATTGCTAAGAATTCCACTCATGCCGGGAATTGAACCCGCGACCTCTGGCTTACCGTACCACATTCAAGTATCGGCATGGGTGGAATTTTTAACCTCTAAATAGGTTTTCAATTTTTTTTTTTATTTCGTGAATTCCTATTGAGTTACATACTATTGAGCTTCATCATCATCATGAACCATTTGACGCCCAGGTCAGAACTTTTCCACCCCAGTGGCCATCAGTTCTCCGAGCTTTGTGCCCCACCCACTGCCGCTTCAACTGAGCAATTCATCGAGCTATATTAGTAACTCGGGTTCTTCTGCGGATCTCCTCATTCACGCAGTGAAACTCTTAACATAGCTCTCTCCATTATTGCGCTTGAAATGTTCATATCACAGAGGGACCATTGACCTATATCTGATATTATTCAACTTGAGGCAGAGCAATTTCTGCTTATTACCGAGAAGAAGGGTTTCGACAGACAGACAGACGGATGGACGGACAACAAAGTATAACGGTTCTCTTCTTTCCCTATGCGGTACACAAATAAAAAAAATAATTCAGTCCATAATTTATACTACTTTTATGGGATTTTGTTTCATGTTATTAAGTACCTACACAATACAAAAAAACTTTTACGCCTAGTATAGAGCTCGACCACAGAACAGAGAAATATCGACCGTAGATGAAAAAGTTTGCATGGATCATAAACTGCACGCCACGTGGTTCTTATCATGAAGACATTAAGACGAAATCAGGGCGTCATCAGTACAATGCGCGAAGTGTAAGCGTTGTCGGATCCTACAATGAAGAGCTCCTAATGAACAAAAAACTGGTTATTAAAAATTTTATATTACTGAGAATCGATTTGGTGAATCGGCAAAATAAAAATAAAAGCTTGATCTTTCTATAATTACTGCGTATTAAAAACTGTTGGAAAAGCAAACTAAGCAGTTAGTGAATTGGCCAAATTGGTGCGGTAGAAATAAATATTTCAAAAGGCGCCACCAATAAAACGGTTCTCTTTTTCCAAAGAAACAAAAGCGTCAAACCGATCGAAATTACGTTCAATCTCTAGGTTTAAACTATCACAAGGTGTCCCCGGACCAGAAAAGAGTATACACTGCACAAGGACCACCGCGGCAAAAAAACACTTTCACGTACCTACTTATGTGGGCGCGCACATAACTTTAACATAAACTTAACGATTATATTCTTTTTGTTGCACTAACCCGTGCTGAGGACCATTTTAAAAACCTATTTAAATTCAAAAATTCAAAATTCAAAATTCATTTATTTCAGGTTGCAAGACCCATATTGACAAAATAAAAATAAAAACAACAAAGAGAGACAACACTTACAGTACATACAAAACACATTCAAATTCACACTTCTATGCATGTATATGCCTGTCGCAGCAGTGCCGGATGTACGGGCAATCTATCCTATCCGCAATCATTGCCAGGGCGGTGTTGGTGCTGCCCCGCACCCTGCGCACCAGGGACGCTGCGCGCCGACGCATGCTCGCGTGAAAACAGTCCATGCGCGCCCACGCGAACATGCCCGAGGCGCTGCAGTAGCGAGGCAGCCTCAACACCGCCCTGAGCGCGTTATTGAATTGGACGCGTAGGGCACCGTAGGTCCTCTTATTATAGTCAGCCCACAGGCTGCACGTGTAAAATGATGTGCAATAGGCTTTAAAAAGCGTCAATTTTACTTCTGTCGAACAGCGTGCAAACCTGCGAGCTATCATATTTGCTCTCACCGATAGTGCCCTCCGCTCCCGTTCAATATCGGTATTATCTTTGAGATCATCAGTGATCAGGTGACCGAGATATTTAAACATATGCACCTGTTCCAAAGGCACGCCCTTCAGGACAATAGGCGGTACTTTTTCGGGGCGCCTTGTACCTGCCGCAAAAACCATAAATTGACTCTTAGTTGCATTATATTTCAGCCCGTGACTAAGCGCATACTCCTCACAACACTGTAGAAGCTTTCTTATGCCACAGACCGACGCACTCAGCAGCACCATGTCATCTGCGTAACTCAGGTTATTCATGCTAACACCATCAACATAGCAACCGACATGCTGACTGCTGAGCGCGACGATCAGTGCATTCATGTACAGGTTAAACCACAAACAATGCGGGAGAGGTTAGGCCCCCCTGCCTCACCCCGCACTCCATTAAATAGGGTTCGGACATTGTGCCCGCCCACCTGACATTGTTGACCTGGTGCCTGTACCAATATTGTAATATATAAACCAATTCACGCGGAAAGCTGATAGCCTTCAGCTTCTCCCATAAGATATCATAGGAGACCAGGTCAAATGCTTTTGACGAGTCAAGGAAGCACGCGTAGACTGGAGTCTTGCGATTCGTGTAGTATCCGACGGTATGCTTAGAGGCGAAAATTCTACCCATGCCGGGACTTGAACCCGCGACCTCTGGCTAACCGTGCCAGCGCTCTCCCAACTGAGCTAATGGGAAAGTACAGGCATCGGCGAAATTTCAAGCCATAATTAATTAATTAATTGTTTACAACATGATTAACTAACCCGTGCTGAGGACAATTTTAAAAATCTGTTTAGAGGCTAAATATAATATAGAGCTATGTAATACAGAGAAGTTTGTAAAGAGGCTCAAAATGTCGCCGATGCCAGCACTTGGCCATTAGCTCGGTTGGGAGAGCGCTAGCACGGTTAGCCAGAGGTCGCGAGTTCAAGTCCCGGCATGGGTGGAATTTTTTGCCTCTACATAGGTACTTAATAAACATGATAGTTATTTTACTGTTTTTATGATGTCGTGTTGTGACGTAAGTGGATTGCATGATTTGCCGTTCAGTATTTCTATACACATAAACTCACGCCTGTATCCTGTATAGAAGGGTAGGCAGAGATTAATCTCAGAAACGGCTCCAACGATTCTTACGAAATTTAGTATGCAGAGGGGGCAGAGGGTTTCGGGGGCGATAAATCGATCTAGCTAGGTTTCATTTTTGAAAAACGTCTTTTTATCCGTGTTTTTAGACAGTAAAAAACTGCTTAAATATCATTAGAATACGGAGGTAAATTTCGCCATCATCTACAAGATTGTAATGCCTCAGGTGCGAAATCGGGCGGTCCCGAAACCAGAAGACGCTGGTTCGAGCCTGTCTCCAGGCTGATTGTTTTTTTCCCTTTTTTTTTCTTTTTTTCCCTGTTTTTTAAAGTTCCTTCTTTTGCGAGAACAACTATTATTGGGAGCCCTTTATCAACGCATATACCTAATCCGTATCTAAGTATATTCTCTAAAAAAACGCGATACTAACATTCTGCAAATACTCGATGTTCCGGTACAAAGATAAAAGTCAAATCAAAAACTCTTTATCGATAATCAACTTAAATATAAACTGAAAAATATTACTCTTCCCAGAGCCGGATTTTGAGGTCTGGAGGCCCTAGGGCAACGAAGGAGCGGAGGCCCCTAATTATTCCCAAATAAAAAATACGAAAGAAAAACTACAATGAATACGACGAATTTTTGTTTTTTAATTTGAAAAACAAACAGACGTTATAAGTACTCATAAAAGATTGGCGTTTAATGATAGTACCCCCTTTTGTAGGGGCCCTTTCCTTGTGGAGGCCCCAGGGCAGTAGCCCCGCCTGCCCTCCCCTAAATCCGGCCCTGACTCTTCCTCACATTTATTGGCGAGTAGTAATACTATTAGTAAAGGGGAAGATAAAAAGTACCCGAAACCGGAGTGCGTGCATGCAACGAATAATGAATGTTGAGGAAGGGAAAGTGATCTGTCAGGATCGTGGCAAGTGGCAGTCCCTGGTCTCTGCCTCCAATCCTACCTCTGCCTATAATTGCATTCGTGATTTTTTATTTAAATAACCAGTTTATATTTTTTTATTATTATGTTCAAATCAAATCAAATCAATTTATTTGCTCAAACATGTATGTATTTATGGGTGTAAAATAACATAGGTTGGGCCAACATGCTTTAGCGACATTACCGGTGTGCAAATGGTTGTTGCAAATGGTTGCACCTCGGTTTCGGGTTCTTGAAAAATGAAGGAAATATTGAGGCAAATTATTTAAAACTCCACAACGGTTCAACTACCGAATAGATTCGCTAGATGTTAAATTGATCACAGCTAAGATGACGTCTTCACAATTTGTGAATTACGTCTAATACTCGTGATTTACGCTGAGTTGAAAGTCTGTAGTGTGCATAGCCTTCGGTATTCTTGTAATAGGTTGTCCGCCGCCCCGGTCGTCGGCAAAAACGGTAATTGCGACCAATTCAATTGGTTAATTAATTTGAAAGGATAGCCACCGACTATTGTAGGGCTCGGCTACGTAATAGGCTTTTTGCCAGTTCAATTTTAGTACCCCACTTTTTTCTATGGAGTCGGAATTCTTCCTAGTAGTTCTTCCTCTGTGCTAGTAGTATTGTTCTGTGGAGTTGACGTTTGTTTGCGGATTGACCAGTGATATTGCCCAAGACACCGTTTTGGCGGCTTATTTAAAAGTGAATTTTTATTTGCTTTTTTTAGAAGAAAAACACGAAAGAAGTAAAATTACCACTTTCTGAGCACTCAGTTAACACCAAAAAAAAATGGATGGTTTTCAGAAACCTTTCTAATAGCCTATTGCTGAGATTAAGGCTTCCGACCTAGTGGAGCAATGGATTTGTAGGGAAGAACGGGTGATCGTGCTCTTCTACTATAAAGGGAAATTTCCCGCCAGGCAGATCGTATGCCTGGGGACGGCCGTTCCGACTAATGTTCGTCGGACGTTATATTTATGGTATGTCATGTAAAATATTTTGATTGCGCGATGCAGGAATGTTGGAGTCTATAGTGCGCATGCAGAGTTGACATGTGCTCGCCACATCACTCCCCTTCAAGACCGTAGCTACGCATAGCTAGGTCTGATAGGAATCGAAGTCTGTGCTCTTAAGCCTGCAAGTGCCAGGAGTCGCTGAGTCAGTGAGTCGACTAGCGGTTGAGGGTGTTTCGGGCGTGCGTGCGTGCGTGCGTGCGTGCGGGCGTGGGAGATCACCATCAGTACCAGTAGTCGGTGCGTTGACTGTTGTGGAACTGATGAGGTGAGAGGGAAGAGGATGCTGGCCTTGCTTTTGAGACTGATTGTATGTGGGGTGCTGTGAGAACGAAGGAAGGTTGACAATGTTCTGTCGAGGGTCACCACTGTAGGGAAGAGCGGGTGATCGTGCTCTTCCACTATAAAGGGAAATTTCCCGCCAGGCAGATCGTATGCCTGGGGACGGCCGGTCCGACTAATGTTCGTCGGACGTTATATTTATGGTATGTCATGTGAAACATTTTGCTTGCGCGATGCAGGAATGTTGGGGTTTATAGTGCGCGTGCAGAGTTGACATGTGCTCGCCACAGATTGATGCTTTGTCACAATACTCTAAATGGGTAGCGTAGAGGGATACCACGAAAATTGGTGTCTTACATTTCTGTAGATGCACATAGGGACACAGTAAGGGATTCTTTTTTTCAAAACCGAGGAAATAACCGAGATATTTCCACTATTGGTTACTAGTTGGTTCCAGTAACCAATAGTGGTAGTAACTCGGTTTTGAAAAAAAATGTCCCTTACTGTGTTTATTTTTGGGACAGCCGACCTGCTTCAAAAGATCTTGCAGAAAAAACATAACAGATTGTTCTATTCACCAATGTGGACGTCACCTAAAAATACTTAAAGCTCCGTTTTAAAAAATACAACTTCCGTTTGAACCGCAATAGTCCTCTTACAATAAGTTCTACCGTGGGGTAAGCCTGAATGTGGCTGCATATAGGTTGCATTGTACATACAAAAATATTTTTATCGTAAATCCCACTAACCGACACTAAATAACTATGTTACGGATTACGACGTTAACTTAGATGGTACTGAGACGTGATATTCAGATTACTTTCGTCTCTATCCAGTTTTAATGACCATGAATCTTTGTGGTGATGTGATAATTACTCCACTTTTTTAAAATAGTTCTATAACAGGCTTGACGCAGACGAAAATCTTTAGTGGTGTCGCGTATCACTACTAATTCATTTGTTTTATTTCCTTCCTTTTATGGTCTGACGTTTTAAAACAACAAATCTAATTGGGGTGTTTCAGGATCTTAGAAATAAGCCTGTATACCTACGTAATAAGGACTGTATTTATAATATTTTTTTGTTTCCGTCACATAAGGTCAGGCTCCTGCCAATAGGCCTTGCCAGACGCGTCCGCGGCCGCACGTGCTAGCCCCGGCCAACGCAGTGGGTGGTGTGCCGGCCTCCAGCGGGTTTTTTCACGGTGTTTTTTGTCTACGCCGCCACGTCAATATCATGTAAACACGCCGCTAAAGACCACCGCGATTTGGTTTGACGAATCCTTAACTTTTAGCACACAGGTGAAACAATACTGGAGCGTTTGGCAAAAAAATGTTCATAATTTTCCCTAGCTACTTTTCAGAGGATTGAAGCTACTCGTTTCCTTGTTACTCTGGTTTTTTCAAAGGACCAACTTGGAAAAACAACGGCTTAGGAGATTTTTCCCCAGTTTCTCGTACACTAACAAGCTGTTAATCTACTGTTAACAGCTGTCAGTGGTTTTTTTTTGTATGCACTTTGGACAGCTGTTAACAGTGGATTAACAGCGTGATAGTGTACGACAAACTGGGGGTAAGTCACACAGAAATGCGTTTACATTATTGGAAACTTTCTGAGAGAAGTCCTGTGCCCTGCAGTGGGACGAATACAGGCTACATAAAAAAACACTATTGGAACTTTTTGGCTTTCTTAGAAAACTGATTTGTCAGTTCATACTTATACGAACCTTACGAGGCCTAAAGGCCTAATTCTTCCCTAAAATACAAGTAGCTAAGCTACGCCTAATCATTCGCATGCAGTCTAGTAGAAGTAGTAGTACCTATAGCTTAATTATTAGAATAGAATAGAAACAGTTTATTTGTTACACAAAACACACAAAAGAATTTTAACACAGAGTCAACCAAAGAAATACATAGATAGTTATAACTAACTAAATTACAGACTTTTACATTTTTATCATACTCATAATGTTAGTGTCTTTGTGATTAGACAGGATTAGTTTTTTTGACGCCCTGAACCGCCATTTTTGATAACCTTCGTGTAATGGATAAATACGAATATTATTAAAGGAAATAAAATTACAGCCAATGGAACCGGAGGTAGTCCATTTAGGCCCTTACAAATTGCGATTATTAAAAGGTCCCACAATATGGGCGGCCCACCCGCGAGCTCTTCAGCTCCTAACGCTCCATTTTACTTGTGCACAATACGTCAAATAACTCAATTAAGCCTTCACAAAACATCCACCGGGAGCCAGATTATAGATATTATCCCAGGAACCAAACAGTCCTTTGCCTTCCAGTATTTTTATTGCGCGCAATTTGGCTGAAATCTTCATTTTTGTAGATAAACGACTTAATTTTTTTGACTTCTGCCTTGACACAAGGCAAGCGCTAGCAAAGAAATAGAAAATAATTAAAGCCATCAGATTAACTAACTCAACAAAATATACCCTCACAAGAAAGGTAAGTAGAGGCACCAATTTTGCCGCCTATTCGTAAAAAAACCTGACCTGCAATGGCTGCAATTCGTCCTGAGAATTCTACAAATCAAGTACGATCGACTTTTGATGTATAGTCAGCTGCCGAACAAACTTTACATTTTTGTTGCAAAGTCACCCGCGTAGTACAAGTTGAGCGTAAAAACTGTGGCAAGATGAGCTACCGATGTTCTTTCACACCACCATAAACCATTTATTTATATAAGACATCATCATCATCATCAGCCATATGACGCCCACTGCAGGACATAGCCCTCCCGCATGGTTTTCATGACCATGAGGGGTTTTGCCATAATCGCCACGCTTGGCACGCGGGTTGGCGATCGCAGTATGCGGTTGAAGTCTCAGGAAGACGCTGCTGCCCGTCTTCTGGTTTTTTTTTTCCTTAGTCGCCTTCTACGACATCCACGGAAGGAAATGGAGTGACGCTATTCTTAATACATACACGGTTACAAAGCACAAACACATCTAATTACAAGAACCAGCACAATTAACACATAGCACAAAACAGAAGCACACATGAAGAGTAAAAGGATTTAGATTTTAAATATTCGGTACGGTAATGTACCCATTGGTGAAAAGAGTGGCAACGTAGGTGTGGCAAATATAAATGGGCTCCGACTGAGAATGTGCTGGAAGTTTGGAAAAAAGTTCAGCGCTGATATTCTGACGGTACCCGGTGTGAGTGGCATGCAGCGCCAAGAGGTGAGGTAGTCAAAGTGGTAGACCGGAGTAAAAAAATATTTGTATTGTCAGAATAAGTATAATTATAGTGTTATGCTGGTAATATTAATGAATAGTATTATTAAATAAGTGTAATATTAGAAATAATTATACAATATTCGTGTGAAATGTCTATATAAATCCAGGTACAAGAAAATAAATTTAGTCTGTGTAAACTTTGTGCACTTAAAGTCACAGATTATGAAATAAATTGTAAATACTCAATTTCTGTTATTCAGCAATATGAAATATCGACATTTTATTATTTTAATTTGTACTTATGCTGTAACATTTGCAAAACGCTAAAAGCGCGAATTTATAAAAAAAATAGAGTTTCGATATGCTCCCATAATGTACTTACATCGCGATTGTTTATTAGATTAACTTAATCGCGATTAGGCCCGTTAAATGTATAAAAAAATATTTAAAAAGTAGCTGACTAGGCAAACGTTGATTTTCCATATTAATTAGCTTATAATCTATTCACAAACCTACCAAATATATACCTACAAAAAATTTCATAAAAATCGGTGAAGCTGTTTCGGATAACAAGCACTGTGAAACGAGATTTTTATACCTTTATACCAAATTATGTAGAGGTCTGGACTGACTGTGGAGGGTTTGGAGCACGGAAACGCTAGATTTCACATATTAAATAATTTATTGTAGATTAGAACGTCATTACAGCTCAACGGTGACACAGAGAAGAGAAAAGGTTACAATGTTGCCACAGCTACAAAACATTCAAATAAATATACTTTGTTGGGTTGCCAACATGCTGCGGCCTCAAGAGAAATATTGACATACCTAAGCAGTGTATTACTTAAACGTGAGACAAATAGATCTTCAAAGTAAAACTGAAAACAAGTGTTTTAATGTACACTTGTGCAAGCACACTTAAATCATTAATTTAAACTTCTAGCAAACTCACTTACAAAATTCAAAATAAATCTATATTATGATTAGTAAGTAAACAAAGTTTACTTAAGCAATTCTAGAACTGTGCGATACCAGAACTAGTATAATTTAACTGGGTGAACACAGGCCCTTCAGGCTTATACATGTTAAATACGTACGTTAGTATTGCAGTTTTCTCAGAAAGAAATACTTTTCAGTCTCAAAAAAGCTTTAAATTAACTTTTAGTATAAGTAACTCTTTAAATTAACCACAAGCACCATGGTTTATTCTTATATGTCAATTGAACATAAATTACTGATTATGTTGATGTTTCGAAAAATATCTATGTTAGAAAAACTCGTAGAACAAAAGTTGTAGTTCTAAAACACAAACTCTAATCGAGGTTTTTCAGGAATACTAATCCTGAGTATTGCGGAACGTCTAATTTAGTCATTTTAATTAAGTTTCCGTGAATCGGAGCAAATTTCGGCTATGCAGGTGGTCAGACAAAGGTTAGGGAATTCGGGCAACACCGACCACCTCTGCGCCCACCTATGTAGTTTAGATGACCAATTGTCTTTCAAAGGTTGTAAAAACCGAAAGACCACCTAAAATGATTGCAAGCCTGTTAGGTAAAAAAATATATAAGGAATGAAAACACCTAGATATTTTCTTTCATCGTGTGTTAATTTTCTAATACGGTTCAGGTCATAAATAATTTATAAGTAGTGTATGTGAGCTGAAACGTCCTATACGTTTCAGCTCACATACACTACTTATAACACTACATTTCAAAGTAAGTACAATGACCAGACCTTCAAATAGAAAAGAGAACAGCTAAATAATATCCATCAGTGCCAGCCAAGGATGACGTTCTTGGTGCCAGCCCTTTGTAAAACTTAGAGATGAGACTGCCAAAGCCATCGTTAAAGATCGGCCAAGTCGATTTGCGTGAGGCGATAATCACTGGGCGATGCAATGTGCGAGGGGCGTCCTGCCAGGCTCTCATTACATCGTGTCACGCGTCAAAACACTGATTAATTGGCCTGCACGAGGCTGACAAGGGAAAAATGAAAAATACAAAAAGCGCGCCGTACCCATTGACATCGCGCAAATGGCACACGCTTACCTAGATCACACCCAAAGATGGAAAGTGTAATCTACTAACTCATATAAGTGTAGGAACACAAATAAGTGCTTATTAATACTATAAATTATGAAAACTGAATTTGAACGGATATTTACTCGTTTACTTTTTGATTTTACAAAATATCCGTTCAAATTCAGTTTTTATTATGTCTAGTGCTCGTGTTATAACCTTAGAAAATACTACAATAAATTACGTACGTCAACAAGCCCTGCCTCATTCAATCGTCTTAACTCGCATTACAAACCTCGTAAGTCCATAAAAACACTGGTCGTTCGGTGAAACACAAACATGTATGCGCGGAGCTTAATATTATGTCGAAACTTGCTGAAGTGTACCTTCGGTATTGCCGTGGCTGTTGCGAGTGCAAAAATAAAACTGGCCAAGTGTGTGTCGGGCCACGCGCAGTGTAGGGTTCCGCAGAAAGAGGGAGTTTTATCTGCTTCACAGAACAACTTCATCAACGTAATAATAATTTTCAATGGATTTCGAACGAAGTTTTCCTTTTATAAGTTGGTCCTCTATTACTCGTTAACTTTTAAAGCCTACCTAGCTGTGATAGTTTTTCTTTGAAGTTCATTATATGTGCTACTACCCTGATTTTTTTCACATTTGCATAATCAACCGTTCAGCCAGGAGAGGGGGGGGGGGGATTTTTTTTTTCTATCATTGTATTCTACCGTTTTGTCGGCGTGATTAATATGAAATGCCAAACAGCTTTCTCGTACTAATCATCTTTGATTAGTACGAGATGGTGAAACTATATGGATTTCTTGTCGACTACGGAACCCTAAAAATCAAAATCGAAAAAAGAACGTGCAGCAAGTGCCCGACCTTTCGGTAACGAGAGGAATGAGCCCGACCACTTGACAAGTCCAATTTATATGCAACTGGATGCCCATTCGTCGGTGTTGAATGATGGACAATCGATAGGTATGTTTCCTGTTTCGAACAAAAGACAGATAACTCGTCACTTTTAACAATAATTTGCTATAGTTTTTAGAGTCAACAATTTAATTTAGTAGGTATAGCTAGTAAGGCGCAGTTTCATTTTCCCTCCACAAATCAAAGGGCTCGGAAATTGCCGGGGTGGTATCATTACGGGCCAAACGGTAGTTTACGATCGCTGCTTCGACTTGGGTGGTACGGCAGATGATGCTAAAATAACCGATAAAAACACTATTTCGTTTGACCAGCAATCGTTAGAGGGCGAACCTTTAATAATACTCAGCATATTACCCACACTTCATCTCATGAATTTTAAATGAACGGTGGGCTGCGCGAAGAAATTGATACGTAACAAATAATTTAAGTGAAGGCATTGCCAAATTGTTTTTTATTAAATATCGACATTTACTCGTGCGTCGATAAATAATGACATTAAAAGAAATTGCAGCTAGCCTTCGAGATAGAAATGAGACAAAATCGCAAGCTAGTGATTAAAGCAATTTACTGGCGTCGTTGCAATAATTCCTGCCGATAGCCCGTCATTACCTTCGGACGGAGCAAAACGACGCGCAAACACTACTTTGAGCACGACATGCCCTTGCATTGCTCGCCTACAATGTATCAAACAGATTTACGACTGTGTGAAAACAGCAATGTAAACTGATTCCGATAGAGACTGCGTTGGGTCCACCAACCACACGCGACCACCCGCGAGCTTCAAAAACCTCACAATTAGTGGGCGAATACGTAAATGTCTTCATGACGAAACAACGACTGCGATTGTCCATAATTATGGACAAGGGCGCGAGTCCCACTTGGGCGGTGCGGCGGCAGCGGTGCCGCGGAAATAAGGACTATAACTCAGATGCCTACCTAGGCCTTATTTAATTTACAGCATAATACAGAACCTCTATACTTTAATCGGGGTGATTTCATTAAGTTGCTTCAATTACCATAGTTTAACCAATAATAAAAATTGGTATAACTGAAGAATGAGGTGAGTTTTATTTTATAAAAAAATGCACTGTCGCAATGGAGCACTTTAGCATCGACTAATAATTGTGTTAATTATGTAATAAACACACTATAAACTCAAGCCTGTATCCCGGAGGGGTAGGCAGGGACTAATGGCCTGTTTCAGAGAAATACAATTTATGTTTTACTATGACATTTCGATGTACATTGCAAAGTCCATTAACCCACAGATTAACAAGTAGACTCTGGTACGCAATGTACCTCGAATTGTCATAATAAACTACGCATAATAAACTACGCATAACTTATAGTTGTTGGTGGAAGAAATATCTTGGTCGAGATCCTGTGAAACATGCTTCCAACTTCGATCTTTGTAAAGTATAATAAAAATAGGTAAAGAAATTAATTAAATCAGGGCTCAAATAGTACTAATGTGATAAATTGACAAGGATCTCATTTATAAAATATCACGAAAATAGAGTTTTTTTTTATTACTTTGATTATTAACTTAATTCCAGAATTAGTAAGTACTTGATTTATTATCGGAAGATTCCGACCAGGGGGGCAAGTCTCTTAAATGCATAATTGTTCAATATAGTCATATTAGTATGATAATGGTTGTTTCATTGACAATATTGTTAGTCTAGTAACCAATCGCATCCCAATCGTATAACCCGTGCCACTTAACTCGGCGCCTCGCGCGAAGACTTTTCTTTTCTTAACCTCAAGTTTACACAAATTAAATATGATTTTTGAAAGGCGAGATTTTTTAGAACTTCATCACATATTAGCTATAAGATCAGAATAACATAGAATTTCCTTTTTTCGTCAATCATTATTTGAAAGAAGTTTAGTTTAGACCTATTTAAATTAATAAAATTCTAAGTAGGTACCTACTTATGGGTAAAACACATCAACAGTGTGCGAGTAAATAAAAAACGTATTTTAAATGTAAATTTATTGTTTTACCAAATATTTATACAGCAGAATACCCCTTCAGGTATATTTGCATACTTTAGTCTTTTATTCGTTAAAAATAATTAAATCTTAAATTAGTATCACGATATCCACTTACTTTATACCTACATACCCACATAGGTAGGTGTATATTTTAGACGGCAATTTGACAAATATTCACTTTACTATTTTACCTACATAAAAATAGCACTCCTATGTACAATTATTTCTTACATAGAAATGTATATTCTTCTGGTCTTCAAAAATCATTGAACGATACATTGTTAGCAGCTCCAGGTATTTCATTAATGTTAAAGTTGAAAGTTGCATTAAATTCTTTTTGCTGTACTAATCCGTGCTGAGGACAATTTTAAAAACCTATTTAGAGGCTAAAAACAAAAATAATATAATCATTTAGGTACAGCGATATCATTCCGATGTAAAAACCTAACTGCAAAGTGGGTACTCGGGGCTGCAAGTGATGTAAATTACTTCAGCCAGATGTCGTAATTTACGTAAGAGAGAAGTTGGGAGAGCGCTGGCATGGTTAGCCAGAGGTCGCTGGTTTAAGTCCCGGCATGGGTGGAATTTTATCCTCTAAAATTCTAAATAGGTTTTTAAAGTTGCATTAAAGTTAACAAAATGAAATCAACTCATTCGGTAACTAGGATTTCTTTTCTCATGAACGGAACCCTAAGAGAAAGACCTTAACTGGTAACTAACTAAAATTTCGTATCTATGTACTTACCTATTCAAACTAAAGTTATGTTTAAAAGTTGGAAGACCTAAGATTTTGCTGTAAACCTCTAAATTATAAGGCACAAATATATAATATTTTATGTCTAGAATTCAGTCACGAAATATATAAGCAAGCACACAGTATATACTAATCTAAAAAATAATTAATATTTTTTTATGTATTAATGCCACTTAAAATTAAAATATCTCTACTCTAAAATACAATATAGGACTCGCGTCCGAATCTATTTGAAATACTGCCTCAGATGTCATCCAAATGTACATTCTTTAAAAAACTAATTGAGGGGACTAGATAGAGAGTGGCCATTGACGTGATTGGTTAGACCAATGTCCATATTAGTTAATCACTTTCAATGGGAGGTTTTCTTTTTGACTATTAGGAAAGAAAAGTACTTCCCAAGAACTCTGTAGATGGCGCTGAACTGACTACGTTACTAACCGGACGTTCCAATTTGCGACCGTGAGCGATAATGAGCAAATAGGAACGAACTACAGATTGCTCACACCCAAGAACGTTTTACCCAATGGACGCGACACAGTTGACGTTTTCGCCTATTCCCCGCGTGCCACTTACCGAGGCTAATTGAACTCTGTTCTAAATTCTTATTGTCAGTGTGACATCTAACTTTCGAGGAAAAACGTCAAGAAAAAAGTGAGAAAATATGACGAAGTGCGCAGTGTTGTTCTGTAAAAATTACAGCAGCAAAACAGCTAATGTTTCTTATCACCCGTAAGTATGATTTTGTACTTATTAATGCGGTATTTCTTTAGTAAATTAATAGAAAGTGCAACATAAACAACATATAATACGCCGAAATTAAAAAGTTTCATGCTTCTGACAATATAATAGTATTGTGTATATAATAGTAATGTCACTTTGACATTCTGTAATTTATGGTACAATATCATTCATTCACACCTCATTCCCTTCTTTATGGGTATTTTTTTCTTGGAATAGGGCTTGACACAGTCGATAAAATATTTCGATATTTCAATCGACTTTACACCAGGGACGTGAACATTTTTTTTTCTATAGATCGGTGTCGACTCCGTTGTTGATCTAGCGGTATCACGACTGATTTCGAAGCCGGAGGTCGTGGGTTCCGTTTCCACTGGGTGCCGCCGTACATTTGTACACATCTCGTTAGTCTGGGTGTATTTCCATATTTGTGATGTCCTTGCCTGGTTACCACAGCACAGGGTATCCTAGTTTGGGACCGGGACAAGTGATTGTGTTGTGTGGAAGTTGTTGAATAATTAAAAACGAATAATATATATATAAGTATTTTATGACGATATTTTTTTTTACTTTATTGTATGTATGTTATTGCATTTGATTTAATTCTGCTGTACTGCACCACGGCACGCACTCCGTAGTACAATTATAGGTTACCGGAGGCACTGACTGAAATCCGTTGTGGTGAGGAAGTGATCCTCAGCGGGATCACTTCCTCAGCACAACGCTGAGTCAGCTGCCTTTTGTGGCAACTTAGGTACACCACAGGCTACATCTATAAACCTGTTTTATTTATTCATTTTGTCTGTTGTGTATTTAGTTTTTTTTCTGTTTTTGTGCATATTATGTTACTTATCTGCTTATTTTGTTTCTGTGATGTATCTTGTTGGTATAATAAATGTCTTTCTTCTTCTTCTTCTTAATATTTATTTCTTATTTATTTTGTAGATTTCCAGTCGATCCGTTAAGGAAAAGAAAGTGGGTGGAAGCGGTTCGTAGAAAACAAACATGGATTCCTACCAAACACCACAGAATTTGCGGCATTCATTTCGAATCAAAATTTTATAGCCAAACCGCAACAAAACAGAGAAAACTATACAAAAATGCTTTCCCAACACTGCAACTGCCAGAATGTGTAACTTTATTTTAATTATTGTTATAACCAACTATCAGTAGTGAAAGACTGCGATTGAGTCCCAATGCTACGTTAGAAGTTAAAATACCAAAGAAAAAGATTTGTTAGACTATCATATCATGATTATTAGATAAGTTATTTATTTAGTAGTATCATTTTGTTGATTTTGGACATTATCCATCAAATACTAAATCACTCGACTGGTGAATCGTTTCACTGCAGTATTGAACTGCAAATAAAATAAGATACATATATGGGTTATTCAGATTTAACTGCACCTTGCTAAGATAATTAAATTTTCAGTCTTATGTGATGGAAAACGAACAGGAAGACGTAGAAATTTTTCAAGACAAAATGCCAGATGAGATGAAAGCATCCACGCCAGCTCACGTAAATATTCTTTCTACTTATATACGTCTAAAATACGCCATCTTATTTAAAACTGCTGTTACGTCTGTTATGCTGCCTTAGACTTTATTGATTTTCCTGTACTCCTTTAGGACAAGAAAAAGATGTCTTGAACTGGCTTGCTGGTCAAGATATATTTTAAGATAATTTTATTTTTAGTCTCGTGAGACGGAAAATAAACCCGAAGACATGGAGACTGTACAACATACAATGCAAGAGGAGAAGAGAGCATGTACACCAGAGAACGTAAATATTCCTTCGCCGCAGCTATGGTTGTAGATATGTCAAACATTGACAATATATAAATATGTGTTCTTTTTAGAAAAACTGTTATTGCTTGAGCCGCAGGTATTTATTTTGTTGTTAAAATTGTCTCTGTAAATAAGTACATCATTTCAGAATTTATGTTACTGCAAGAGCCGCAGATATTTTTATAGTTCTTAAATTTTGTGTATTTGTAAATATATAACTAATTTTCTAATTTCTGTCATACATTTTTGATAATCAGAGCAGCAGATACAATTTTTGTTGCTGTAATTTGCATAGCTAACTATAACTTATGCTATTTGCATATAACTTATGTCGCTAATAGCTTTCGTTGACACCAGATTCTTCAAAATAATTCGAGTACTTTTGTCATTTGTAAAAATAAAAAATAAACTAGAAATAGCAGCTCTTTATTGCTTGCATTCACAAACGGCAAGTAATAATTAGTTGTACTAAATGGAAATAAGACTTTTCTTACAGAAATAAATAATCTAAAACTACTTAACTAGTACTTCTTTATTACCTACGAACTACCTGTAACTGCATATAGTTTACCTTATTCTTCATCTGTTCATTTCGTTCATTCACCATTTATCGATAATATTTTTATCGACATTTGCAAGCTCTAAAGTGATGTTTTGACAGTAATAGCTTCCTCCCGCCCCCCAAAAGTTGGTCGCATGTGTTTTCCTACAAAACGTCAGCCATGTCATATCCCGTGGCTAAAACATCCTTGCTCACACCACACGTATTCGCGTCTATGACAGCCGTTCCGAAATGGACGTCAATGGATATTGCGATAGCGTGAATGGATCAATTTGCAACGAAATTTATTTGTAATGTGACAAAATGAAGTTGCGTTTTATGATCTAAAAATTTTCATCCAAGTGAAAGAATAAAAAATAATGTGACGATTCATTCCTTGCAGTAACTTACCAAGTTCAGCGCCATCGATGCAGAGACTAGGGAATAATAAAAAAAAATCCCTCATTTCCCCTTTTGTACGCTAATCAAATTAATCAAAGCAAGACCTTACATTTTAATAATGGCCAACAATTACACTTATCCAAAAAAATATCACACATAATACTGGCCATTTAACGAAATTAAAATTAAACATCACACACGCAACCTATTTAGGAACTTTTAAAAATAAATCTGTCAGACGGCGCACAGATTAAATAAGACGTAATCATATATCACAGAGTGCAATCAACGGTAGTGAAGCTCCCTCCATTGTCACCAAGGTCTCCAGGGCTTATCTTCGGGTGGATCTCTTCTGGTCACGAGTGCCAACGGGACGTTCTCTTCAGTGGAAGGGGGAGGGCTTTCCCAGCCGGAGCTGGCTGGCGAGTAGCACCTTTGCTCCGAGGTCGTAGAAGAGGAAGAGCCAGCCCGCGGGGATAAAGGGACGAGAGTGGGGATAGCCCCGAGGGCGCTGGCGTTGACTCCGGCTGGCAAGACGAGCGCTATGTCACCATTAGGTAGCCTCGTGGGGACCAGGCGTACTCCAGAGCCGGGACCTGCATGATAAATACACTTGTTAGAAATATATCTCGGGTAGGTAGAAAAAGAAGTTCAGATTGAAATTACAGATTAGAGATGGCCAAATGTTTTATACATACTCATCGAAATAAGATATCATTTACTATTCGTTACCTCGGTAAACGATAGGTCGAGATAGAGAACACTCTACACCCATCCCCGTCATAGCGGTCATGATCATCAGCATCGAGAGACCGACTGAGTGGGTGGATTGGATACTAGTGCTGATGGCACTTGCTTTATCAGAAACCAATAATTTAATTCAACGTAAATAATTTACATTCTGTTTGCTGAATGTCAATGTGCTATGTTACTATGTTAGCCGCTGCCTTCGGGCCGTATTTGTAGTGGAGAAAAAGGCAGCGGGAAAAAAAACTCCACTCTAACCATCTTTTCTCAAATCATCTTAAACTTATACATCAAAGCCTATATGATATGATTCCGTGATAGCCACCAATAACTTTAAAAGCCAAAATAACACTTCTTACAAACGTAGGAAAAACATTAATGCTGCGGCCAGACACACGAACAGCACCCGTTCACGAGCATAACCAGGAGGATTATCTCGGAGTTACTGTACTGCACGCTTTGAATTCACCATGCCCAATCATCAAACATCATCACCCTCACTTGCCACCGATAGATATACTTGGAGGACCCTGATATTGGCCCCAGACTCGCAGGCGAGTAAAGGGATTGAAGAAGAAGACGCTTCAAAATAAATAAACTTACCAGAAATAAAGATGGTTGATTGCGAGGGCGCTACAGCTCCCATATCCTCGGCATCAGACGGCGGGGTCAAAGCGGCGGATGGCCTGACGCCTGGACTGTTCACAGTCACCTCTAGATGCCTGATCAGCCTCCTTTTGAGCCCGGCTTCCAGGCCTGAGAACTTAGACACTTCAGTGACGCAATGCCGGTAGCCGGCGCGGAAGCGGTCTGGTGAGGTGGAGCCTTCAGAGCGCAGGCCTTCAAGGTGCTTTACTGTCATCTCAAGAATGTCCGCCTTCTCGAGCTTGGAGTGTCTAGCTGGCTGTGAAAAGAGAACACAAATGTACCATATCGCCGTGTCGCTGACTGTGCACCGCGCACATTCTAACTCACGGGTTTTGTTGCCTGCGCCAGACAGTTGGCTTTTGCCTCTCATTAACAACGTACATCTTCCAACATGTAACTGTGCACAGTATCTAATAAACACCATGAAGACTTGAAACATCAGCATCTACTTTCTTCATCCACCACCGCCCTACAATCTACAACATCTGCTGTGTGACAGAGTTGAGTGGCACACGCTCTCCTCTGCTCGTACAACAAATATTACTTTCATGTCAGTAATCCGGGATGGTTAGGTTAGGACACCGCATGAAATAAGTAGACCAACATTACCTAATATGAAAAAATGCTTCATCCTTTTATATGTCATTGTTTTTGGAACAAGTTTTTTTTTTTCATTTTCAAATCATATTAATAATAATGGCCAGTTCGGTGGAAGCTCATTATCCCATTCGAGCCTTGAGATTCGTCCTAGTTGGTTTTGTAACCGGCAAAAAGGCTTTCGGTTTCAAAATTTATTCACTTACCTACTCGCTTTAGTTTCTCATACAGTTCGTTACATTCCCAATAAAATACAAAAAGAGGTAGCATGCAATGTCTTATGGTGCTTTTTACTCTGGTTAGTAACTGACTTTTGCTGTGAGCGAACAACTTACGTCTTTTTTCATTGCGTCGAGAATGAGCGCCTTGAGCTCATTGAGGCAGTTATTGATGCGCGCGCGCCGCCTCTTCTCCATTATCGGCTTGTTGCTCTGTAACAACGAGATGAATAAAGTTAGTACGTCTGTTTTTTATCGTATCAGTCGAGATGTTCGCTAATTATTAGGTGGCAAATCGAGTCCATACACGATTTATTTCTTTTCAGCATTCGGTGGCGAAACATGCAAAACAGTATGCTGCTTATGAATAGTATTTTCAATGACTCGCGATGCTCACATATAGTAATAAGTAATCGCGGTTAGACCTGTTTTATATTGCTATGCTTGTGAATATGTATGTTTGATACAGAACGTCCAATAAGCAGAACAGACAGCTTCTTTCACTGCCCAGAAATAATCCTCACGTATCCCTTGTCTCGCACTTTAAACTACCAATACGTACTCTATCAAGTAAATTATGACCCTATAAAGATAATTACCCATTGTTATGACCCTTCGGTATGCCTGTACAAAATTTATACTACTTGGCAACAAAGTAGGTATTGGCTATTTCCTGTAGGTAATCGATCCGTCAACCTTCACTTGTTAGTGAGAGGCCTAATAAATATAGTTTTTTTCTGCTAATCAAGAAAGGAAACCCGTCGGAGCGTACAAGTAGATTAAACGCTTGACGCGAGACTAATGTTAAACACTCCGCCTTAGGCCTTTATTCACGATGCCAGTTATGCTTCGTAATACACATTACAATTTTCATCTCTATGACAACCTGCAACCTTGCTGCTCCAAAACAAATAACCATTAGGTTTGTGGCGGTGGCCTCCTATGAGACCTTCGGTCCAACCACGGATCTGTGGATACAACCAATAATTAAATTGGTAAATTGGTAAATCGCCTGATAATCATACAAGGTGAAATAAATTCCCTTATCTATCCGAAAATGGAGGGGGGGTTCTATCATTGGCTTATAGGGAGGAAGCCGGAGTTTACTTTGGGGCAATGAAATCGCGAAAAAGTAATCAGCTTTTCCATACATTTTAATAGCGTCGGTTAGTATGGAAAAAGATAGTTTTTGCTCTTCTGACGTTTATAATGACGAAACGTGTATAAATTGGGATTTTGTATATATATTGGGATTTTGTAGACAAAACCAACACGAGACAGATTTGACACCAGCTTGAAAATATTAAGACGACGCTGTTCTGGGCACTAGATTAGTTGAATAAATTTATAGGGCCAGTGACAGTAAAAAAACTAGATAGGGCTCATTTCGGATCAGCACCTACGCGCTTAAGCAGTCTTAATAAAACCCAAGTGATATTTAGCGCGTGCACCGTCCAAGGTGAAGGTCGTGCCTGATCGGCTGAGCGCCGTGACACTGCGTCACGCGCCGGCGCCACCACGTGACGCGCGCGCACCGCGCCGCTGTTAATGTGAGGGGCTCTACCATGGATTGCTAGGTCGACAGTCCAGTCAACCAACAATCAGTAGAATTGGCCCAGAATTCACCGGCTGGGTAGATTGCTTTCGACACTCCTACCACTCTGATTCGTTTCCGAAGCATTTAATTTCACTTAATTTCCCTGATCCCTAATCACACATTATGATACACTAGGTTTCAATGTAAGAGCTATCAGAAATACAAGCGTTTTTGAGTTTTTGGCAGCTTTCATAGGAAAAGTAGGTGAGAACTTATATGGCTACTATTGACGGAGTAGAAATGTAAAGAATCCCCTACTTTGCACTCCTAACTGGAAAACAGCTGTAAAGCAGCGATTTAATGCTGAAAAATTATGCATCGCGTCACCGCCGCCTCCTATTAACATGGAATATTGATATTAGCTAAGCCGAGAATATTTTCAGCGTCCAGCTCAAATTATTACTTTAATAAATTTAATCATTACATTAATATTTGATGTTGAATATTGTGAGCTATGATTGCGACACAAAGTCACCCTTTCACATCCCACGTACCAACACGAAAAGATCACAACTTGGCAATATACCCTTGAAGATGATTTGCAATTTTGTCAGCCAAAAGAAACTCAAATAGTAACAGGACACCGGCAGCCGCCAGAAGTTGTAAATTCTGAAGGCAAACGTAAGAAGAGACCTGCGCGCGCGCGTCGTATCGAATTATCAATACAGTCAGTTTTTATGTGTCCATAAAATGCTCAGCCATCGACAACGGCTTCAAACAACCTGACACTGCAATTCGGCGTTCGTTTGACACATAAATGTCTTCATCAACCATTTTATTATCGCTATATATATATACACACTCGTACATTATTGTTACCGGGGTAACACGTACGCCTACGTTGCTGGTATAATGAGACTGTTACGTTTTTTTCTTAATGACACCATTAAGTTACGTTGACATCTTATGAGAAACTCCTTTATTAGGAGAAGAAAAAGCTGGACAAGAAGGAAAGCCGTTCTCCCTTATAAGTCCTCTGCAAGATCTTTTCTCAGAGAATGCGTTTGGATCTCAACGCTTGCCTAACGCAGATTGACTTTTTTTGATTTTGAATTTGAGATTGACAAATTTCGAGTGGGTCAGGCTCATTCATAAAGCGTAATCTTTGATTAGCATCTTAACATCGATATACGATAAGCTCGCTATCACTCGGCACCGAAATAGGTACCTACCTTCCGACTGAAACCAGACACAAAGCAAATGCATTTTCAACGTGACTGTGGTCGGTTTACGTAACTTGGCCTCAACACGTGCCGCCTGGACCGCGTTTCATAAAACTACAATTGTTCATAGTTTATTATGCTAATTCGATGTACATTGGGTAGCTGAGTTGTTTTACTTCATCTGTCCTAATGGAATTGTCATAGTAAACCATGATCGTAGATCTATAAAATGCCCCAGTGTCGCTGCGACAATGAGGGATTTTGTTTTCATTTTTTTTATTATTCCCTAATCGCTGCATAGATGGCGCTAAACTTGGTACGTTACTGCAAGGAATGGAACGTCACATTATTTTTCGATTATTTCACTTTGATGTAATTTTTAGATCATAACACGAAACTTACACATTATGTCATTGTCACATCACAAATAAATATCGTTCCGAATTGATCCATTTACGTTAACGCAATATCCATGGACGTCCATTTTATCATAGACGCAAATATGCACAAATACGTGAGCCGTGAGCGATCAGCGCATTCCGAGTAACGAAGTTAGTTCTCATCTCTAGCGGCCGCGACGCTAGTGGACGCCAGGCTTACATAACCACACAGCGACGCTGAAACACGTGGGGTGGTGAGTGGCGCGCCGGCACGCTTGCCAAAGCAACCGGCTGGGTTGCAAGCTAGCGCAATTAGCAGCAAATTCAAGTATCGAACTCGCCTCCTACGAGATTGGAAGAGAAGCGTGAAAAGGAAAAGCCTTGGACCGGATGTTAGTCCTGCCCAGCTAGTCTAAATAAGCGTGAACTAAATACGTCATAAGGTGGATAGTGACTGCAGTTTTGACTGCCTCCAAAACAGTTTAGGTACGAGATCTCTTCAGAGTATACTTGAAACCCGCGTTGTGCATTGCCACGTTTTTATTTATTTGTAGTTTACTGTGACGAACTTGAAGGAACCGAAATAAAATTCCAAGAAAATACTTGAAGAAAATACATTAAATTAACAAAATTAGAAATTTTGAACGACGTGCTTATGGACGTCTGGGACTAGAACGGAGCCTAACATCATAGATCTATACCACAGATATATTTCTAGCCACTACACGCTCGAGCAAGCCGCATGTTACTAAAACACGTGCCAGCCAGCCCACACAGCCACAATACCATTCCATATGCATTATTATTCGGTGGCCACGTCTCGCCTAGGACACGGCCTGCTTATACAACCACTGAACTCTACAACACGTGTGAATTGTAACCAGTCAAACTAGATACTTTACATACTAAGTCGTCATCATCATCATCATCATCATCATCATCAGCCTATGCTTGTCCACTGCTGGACATAGGCCTCTCCTATAGCACGCCACTGAGCACGGTCCTCGGCTACTCTCATCCAGCTCTTGCCAGCCGCCCTGCGAAGATCATCGCTCCACCGAGTCTGAGGACGTCCTACACTACGTTTGCCGATCCGCGGTCTCCACTCGAGAACTCGTCTACCCCATCGGTTATCAGGTCTTCGGATAATATGGCCGGCCCACTGCCACTTCAGCATGCTAATTCGGTGGGCTATGTCGGTGACTTTGGTTCTCTGTCGGATCACCTCGTTTCGAATTCGATCTTTCAAAGAAACCCCGAGCATAGCCCTTTCCATAGCACGCTGAGCGACTTTAAATTTGTGGACCAGCCCCACCGTGAGTGTCCACGTTTCGGCACCATATGTCATGACGGGTAGGACGCACTGATTGAAGACTTTCGTCTTGAGACTCTGTGGGATTGGCGATGTGAAGACTCGACGTAGTTTCCCATATTATCCAATATAGGGACCTCTCTGGTGGTCCGGACAATGATGCTACCATCAAACTCTGCGTGTATCGGAAAACCCGATTCTATTGTTACGGTAAGACGGTCGAGCCGTCTTTCAAAATCAAGGTTTTCTTTGAGGTTAACAAAAAGTTTGCAGGAGGTTGTTACAGCTTATAAGTAGCCTTTGCATTAGAGTTGTCTGGACCTATTATTACGTACGTTTTTTCAGCAACGAGGGATTAATAAAGAAGAGTACGCATCAGATTGACATCGCCTTTGTTGTTCCAGAACTTAGGTTTGAAGTTCATTCCGCAAGTGTTTCTAGGGCAATCATTTACCGAACGAGTCCCGGTAAGTTTTAAAGAGCCGCGGTTACGTAAAGGCAGTCTGGCGCGGCATTTCCCGGCTCCCGGCCCAGACGGCTATTTCCACGACTCTGGCACGCGACCAACACGCTCCGCCGCCAGTGACACACCGACTGGGAACACGTAGAGGCACTGACCATGGATTGGATGTCGATCCTAAACTATTTTTTTTTCTTCCATCCCTTCACTCCTCCGTGTTAGTACTTTATTATACGTAGAAAATGAAAATACAAAAACGTGTACAACTTGGGACGAGGGCGCGGGAAAGACGGGATGCGTTGTATAGAGTTTGTGTTCTCGTCCCGTCTTATCTGGGTGGTATAATATGTCCCATCGCTTGGGTACTTACATGTTGTATGAAAGTGAATTGAAAGGTCGTCGCCTCTTTTCCGGGCCGTCGTCGCGTCGTCCCACGTCCTGCTCATGTGCCCCAGACCTGAGATACGATGGAGTGGCCGCTCTGAAAACAGTCTATTTCTCGCTCTAGCTATCCACTTTGAGCTAGCCAGAGTTTGCCACACGTCGCGTGTGCGATGCATTTGTTTCGCTCGAATGCAGTTGCTACTTATTATGCCACTTGGGATTCACAACAATGGCTTGCAATTTATTCTTCCCTAGTTTTGAAGTAGTCAATTGTTTTCTGGTGTGTACAATAAAGTGTTCTAATCTAATCTAATCTAATCAATCGTACGTCAGCTCTGATCCTGGTCTTCTATTAAAATATTTGATTTTGAGATTTCAATTCAAGGAGATAGAAGAGAATAGGATTATTCAGCCTTCGGTCCGCCCACATAAGCATACGTCCGACTCCAGAGCACAGGCCGTCTCTCAGAAAGAGAGAGAATAGACAAAAAATAGGTACTCCTACCATACTTATTTCCGCCCATTTGATTATTAATGTAATATACCCACTATTCTTGAAATATACTACAAAAAGTTCTAATCTTATCCATTATTGATCAATGCAACATGAAAAAGACAAACCGAATGGTAGAAACTCGCGGAAAACAGATCCTTTGAGTCTAAGAACGACTCAAAGGAACTGTTTTCCGACAGAACGCCTATCATAGAGACTTGGGTATCTCACAGGAATGTTTGAAAATTATAATGAAAGTTTTTTCCGGTACAAATTTTTGTACACTCCACCACCAAAAGTTTATCTGCCTCTTTCTCCAGTACAACTCGACCCTAAGGCAGCTAACATTGTATACCTCGCCTCGACGTTCAACAATGATGAAATAAATTTTTGATTTGTCTCAAACCAAACTAGGCTTTAAGAGAACTTTATATTTCATTGTTGTATTTATAATCAGGTTAAGGTATTTATTGTATATGCCTAGTTGTCTGAAATAAATGGTTTATTATTATTATTTTGATTTGATTTCTGTTTCGAAATAAATCTTTATGTATACGATACGAAGGGAGGTATACGGACTCGCAACTGCGTAAATCCAACGCCCGCCGCTCGACCGTCACGTTGTGTCCGCAAATTGATTACGTGCGCGCGCGAGATGAATGCGCTAACGAACATGCATTCAATAAACGAAGACGCATCCAGGACGAGGTTTTCAACCTATTTGTGCTTTGTAACTACTGTGCGCCTTTAGAGACCCGCCCTCCTACTAGAAACATTACCGATCGTGCGTTTTCCACGCACATAAAGTTTTCTTCGCTAGGGAAGAACCGGTAAGAGACGTCCCAGGCGGACATACCTCGACCCAATAGGAGATGTTTTAGCAAAGGGCAAGATAAAATTACCCGAAACGCGTGCGCATATGCAACGGCTAATGAATGTTGATAAAACGAAAAACCGTCAGGATAGTAGCAAGTGGCAAACCCCGGTCTCTCTGCCTACGCCTCCTCGATACAGGCGTGAGTTTAGGTTATGTAATGTATTGAAAGCAAAAAAATACTTACGATGTTATTTATAAAAACAGTATTCCTTTAAAGCTTTCCTCAAATGCAGTTTAAATAGTCTGTGGTGGGTCTGTGGTAACCTTTACTACAGACTATATAAACTGCATTTGAGGAGTGTTTTAAGGAATCGTGTTTAAATCAATAAGATTGTATGTTTTGCGGGAAACAGGTTGTGTAATTGCTTATTTTTTGCTAGCATCAGGCTCGATCACTCAGGGCTTTGGGGAATTTACTCTGAATCGTAGAGCTATAGAAATTAATGACGTGTAGGTTGGTCGTTCGTTCGACCCAATGTGTTGATCAATCTTTTAACATTATTTTTTTCGTTTAGATCGTTTTTCATAGGTTTACAAAGGTAGTTTAATTATTTTATTATGCTTTATGGCACACAAAGAATGACATAAAATACGTAATGTAACTTATTTGACGAGTTGTGTATGTTCTATACTAAGGATAGCTCAAGAGCACGCTATAATTCGACTCTACCATAAACCGCCTCCTGTAGGTACGTTGGTGTGACACTGAGCCCCAATTTCCCAATCTAAATCAGGATGTGGGTCGCGTCATGACTTTCATTGTTCCCAGTAACTTATCACCTGCACATTGCACCGATACGAGTATCATTCGACGATAACATATCAGTTTCATGACCGCACGTTCATTCTGTCACGCACGTGTTATCTGTGGCATCCTCTTCATAATTGTTTCAGTTTTCCTGTTTGTTATTTGTAAAGACAGGTATTCTATCTAATTGAGTTAGCGTGATTAAGAGTTGGAGCCATTAAGTCGTAATGAAAAAATCAATTTCCAGAATTCCCAAAATACGAGCGTTGTGGATCGGACCTTCGATTACCTCTGCAATGAAAACAGACGTATTCTCTCCATAATGGGTAACATTACTTACATCTGATTACCTAGTAATTTCCGGTTGGCTAACAGCTATATTAGGCCTAGCAAATAGGTATTGGATAACCGACAATAACAGCGTAGTTTTTGGCAAGGAACTGAATCCACTGAACGATGAATCAGTTCTCATAGTTCTCAATCACCAATCCCCCTCCACAGCTCAATTGCAAGGGAGAGACGTGTTAGTCATATCATCATCTAATGCCCGTTAAAAATCCGTCTGCAACGATAGTCGGTCCGGCCGTGTAGTCCAGAATAGGTGCGCGCGCGCTTGCCAGTTGGCAGGCGCTGGGCGCTGGCGTGCGCGGGCGCCGTCTGCGCTGCGCGTGCCAACGTGCGTGGGAGCGGACGCTTCCGCGCACCGCAATGCTCGCCGGATGCACGAAAATATGGATGCGATACAGTCACATCAACCTTTACATGCCTGCACTTTAGTCGATAATGTTAGGGGCGAATTTTCTACAAACATTTTAGTAATAGTTAATCTTCAGCAGACTGAAATAAAAAGAGCTGATTCACTCATGTTCCCAAATTAATAAGTGGGGTTACCAATTAATTGAATTGGGCCTTTGTTACCAACTGTTAAATCGAAAAATCTTGATTCTACAATTTAAGTCACAAGTTTTGCCTTTGATGTCAAGTGGTGACCTGATTATGTCAAAAAAGTGATTAAGTTGAGTGTTAGGTGCCAAATTACCGTGCCTTAGTAGAACTAAATACCTGTCACACAAAAATTAAGCCTAACCTACAGTACGCCGACTACTGCTGTAAGCAACGCTATTTTAAACAGTAACTTCTTTGACACAGCGCCTGTCTCCACATATAAAACCAGACTCATTAGTCACCCGATTTGATGAGACGACGACACCCACAGTCTCAACCATATCAAAGGGACCATTTTAAATATTGAGCCCTCATCAGCTCTAGTTCATAACAGACGGTTCACTCATATACACAGGCAGAGAATGTGAATAATAGATTTTTTTTTCGGCTACCCACAAATCGTAATCATCCATAAGAACAAGGGTTTTAAGCGTACATGCCTATGTATGCTCAAAACCATATATCTATATAGTTTCAACATGACAAGCCTGAATCTGGTATCAAAATACAAGACAAGAGATTCTGGTTGAAAACTGTTTCATTTGCTTATGCGGTTCTTGAGGAAACCTGAGTGTCTGGGATATTTCATTTTGGTAAATAGATTATTTTGTATTTGTGTTCGGTATTTTTATATGTCAGCGCTTTAAATCGCCAATCAGCGGAGGGCCCATGAGGTGCTAACAACATTAATCATTTAATTTTTTTAATTTGCTCTGAAACTTGTGGGTCTTCTGTTAACCCGTAGAACGGCGGCGGGTCGTGGGCGGCGCGCGTGGGACGTCACACGCGAGCGCTAATCCCCGGCACCCGATGTTTATCTCCGTATGATCGATAGACAGCGCCGGTTGTGGCCCCTAATAACCTCCTGAGAACTGTGACTCACGATCACGGTTCAAATTGAGAAAGTGCAGGTAGAGTCATGTCGCTCCGGTATTCAGGGAAACGTTGCATTGTAACGGTGATCCGATTGGCCGCATTAACAAATTAACGCCTACAGCTCGAGGTAGTACGGCAAAAATGCTTTGTAATGTGAGTTACCTAACATGTTGAGCAACTAGCATCATTTGGTACCTGATACGATAGTTGCTAATAATAATACTAACGGATACGGGTTTCTGGCGACGCAGAGGTTTAAATTCTGAATACTCTACATAAGACATTATATAGCGTTCTCGCGTTAGTACAACAGCAGTTCTTCCCAAGTTAGATTAGTAACCAAGTGACCGCATTGGGACTAACAAGTGGAGGCGCGCGGTACCTATCGCGTCCGGGCGGTCGCGCCGATGCAATCTCGCACACGATTCTATTGCGAATTTCAATTCACAGTGCCTTTACAAAACGAATGCTACAACTTTACTATAAGGTCGAGATATAGAACCGTGAATGAGCTTATACTTCGAAAACTAGTTCTATTGATTTGACTTAAGAGCGCTTTTAGAGAATAAAATTGTACGCGCGAAGTGATGTGGAATTCAAGTGTACTTGTACACTACGCTCTGTGGCAGACCGTCGGTTTGCGCGTGCACCTTCTGTCTGATCAACTGCGGTAAATAGAGGCTACCTTCAGGTGTAAGATCGGTGGTTGGGGGAGTTCGGTTCATTGTATTGCAGCTTATAGACATTTTATCAAGTAGCAACTCGAAATGGGGTACCCATGGGTAATATTTAAGGGTGTTTCTCAGAAAAAATTAAGAGCTTTGTACGTTTTGCAGCAAGGGCCTTTCTCCACGTAAAACAAGGTACCTACCATAATATCAGAGCTACGTAGCTCGTGGACTGACGATTGTAAAATGGCGATAACACTCATTGGGAACAGAATTCTGGGTACTCAAGCGAATGTTCGCTAAAACTAAAACGCCCTCTTGGACAATAACCCAAGATACGCCAATGAATGCCCGCCTGAAGGACAGGACAGTTCCTTTTTATCCTACCGACAGAAAGACTATCAAACCTCATCAACAACCTCTGTAAATCTAATACATTAAACTCTACTCGGAGGCGCAGCGCCACGTTCCCACGACAATTAGACGCAACGCCGACCGCTTCCACCCACAGCCTACCCACACAATCCAACCAACACAGCCTGACCCTTCCATATGTACTAATATAGTCAGCTACCAGCATAAGCTGCGTCTCTGATGGGACTTATAAGAGTGTATTAGAGCTGAATTTAGCATACGTAGTGAGGGAAACTGGTGTGCTACGAGCTGACTCACAGGTAGGTCTGCATTGAGCAGTGAATCAATCCTTCGACGCCCATTTAGTTAACCGAAGGGAGGTAAAACGTGTGGGTCATGTTGTATTTAGTTACTGTAAAAACTATAATAGTCAGAATTCTAAACAAAACGCAAAGTACTGTAGAACTTCTCAAGGGAACTAGCAGGAGCGAAGGAATGTATAAAAATTGTAAAATAAAGTAATTTTAGATTCCTTTTATATTTAATGGATTCTGTAGTAAGTAGGTACTTAGTAAATCAAGACTTTGCTCATCATCATCAACCCATTATGTCCCCACCGAGGGGCACGGGTCTCTTCTCTGAGGAAGGTATAGGCCATACTCCACCACGGGGGCCAAGTCCGGATTGGTGGAGGCTTGTAGACTAGTGGCTCGTCTACTGTCAGAAGTTGTCAAGCCGCCCTATGCCATCTATCGACGGCAGCCGGCACCAACAGCTTAACGTGCCTTGCGAAGCACGGAACCGCTCGGAAAAATGCCACTAGCGTTAGGCATAGACGGCGACCCATCCATGCACTGAACGCGCCCTGTGTAGTTGTTCTTTTTTGTTCATATGCTTAAATTGTGTCAAGTGGTGTCAATGGTCACAAGTGGCAAATCCTGGTCTTTCCCTACCCCTCCTAGAAACAGACGTGAACTTATGTAACTTAAATAGGTACTCGTATGTGTAAATGGTGTCCCTCTGATAGACAAACCGAATTGTTATACTCAGGGACTTTCATTTCCAATTATTATACTACTAGCTGTTGTATTTTTACGGAATAAAAAATAGCCTATGTGCTAATCCAAACTATAATCTATCTCTGTGCAAAATTTCATCAGGATCCGTTCAGCCGTTTTTGCGTGAAAGAGTAACAAACATCCATCCATACATACAAACTTTCGCGTTTATAATATTAGTAAGGGCTCTACTAACACCAACAGGCCGCATCCGGGCGTGTGATTGTGTATCCTATTGTCACAAACGCCGACACATGACGCGGCGGCGCCACGTGACGCAGCGCGTGAGTCCTTAACTGCCACCGCCGCCGTCCGCGGAGGCGCGCGCGTCAATACAAAAGGCCTATGTCAAGGCTTCCCAAACTGTGCGTCGCGTGCGTGCAGTATTATCCCAGGGGCTCCGAGAAGCGATCCACGCAGATTGCCAGTTGCAGTCATAAAGAACAAGTATAGATCGCAAATAAACTTAGAGAAAGAGATGAGAGTGGCAAATTCCATACTTGACCCACGTTTTGAGAAGCTTATATGCATAGAAAAACAAGCACACCCTTCACCCTGGGGCATCGCGAAGAAATGGGTAATTCCCAAGGGCGTCAGAACCAAAAGAAGTTTGGGAAGCCCTGGCCTATGCCATAGAATTATTATAAGGCGCAACCGCAGTCTGAACTTCTGCAACAAATTGGTAGCCAAATTGGCGTGCTTAGCGTAGCAGGACCGAGTTTCATAAAACTAAAATTCGTAGTTTATTGTGACAATTCGAGGTACATTGCGTAGCAGAGTCTACTGGGTTTAATTGACTTTACAATTTACATCGAATTGTCATAGTTAAATATGAATTGTCAATGTTGCGCTGTTAATGCGAATGTGTGCGTGTCTGCGAACTTCACTTACTGCAGTCTGCTTAGGCACACAGTGTCGCCTCGCTTTTGAGCGGAATTTTGTTCGACACACCACACTGTCTTTGCGTGGTATGACCACGGCCTATGCACATTCATCTCCCAAATGAACTTATATTCCTTTAAGGTGTGAGACGTTTGAAACCGTTTCCACATGAAATCCAATAGCTACTAAGAAAGTATGCGTAATTATACGCGCGACATTCAATGGATGATGAATTTAAAATGAACCCACCTCTGATATGAATTTAACACGAACAAACGTCTCGGACTCATCGATTATTATGAAGGAAAACCTCGCGAGGAAACACATTCCGTACTTAAAATCGCCGTGACTTAAAATCCGTGGTAGACGCGCTCACACTCCCTGTGAGAGTGCCTGTATCCTGCAATGGGACTTATACATAAATAACTATATTCTTTTTGTTGCACTAACCCGTGCTGAGGACAATTTTAAAAACCTATTTAGGGGCTAAAAATTCTACCCATGCCGGGACTTGAACCAGCGCTTTCCCAACTGAGCTAATGGGCAAGTGCAAGCATCGATGAAATTTCGAGCCTCTTTACAAACTTCTCTGTATTACGTACAGGCAGCGATATCTGACCGGAGCAATTTACATCACTAGCAGCCCCGAGCAACCCACTTTGCAGTTAGGTTTTTACATCGGAATGATATCGCTGTACCTACATGATTATATTCTTTTTGTTGCACTAAACCGTGCTGAGGACAATTTTAAATAACTACATACACATTGCTTAACAGGGTAGGTATACTAACGACTTGTAGAAGCATTAGCTCGAAATACAATGAAAACTATTTTGACCATACAAAAATTAGATGACAAGTTCTGAAACCAACATGGGGTATGCAGGTAAATGACATAATTTAATACTTAAATTCTCATTTATCATTCATGTTTACGATTCGGAAGGAGGAAGACGCTGGGTGCAAGCCGCTTCCAACCGGTCTTTTTGGAAATCCATGGAGGAGGCCTATGTCCAACAGTGGACTTGCTGTGACTGAATGATGATGATGATGATGATTCATGTTTACAAGTTTTACGTTTTGTTCGCTTTATTTTTATGGAAAGTCAAATAAATTTTAGGATAGTTTTAGCGAAATTAATTAGGATGGCAATCACACTATAAATAATTAACCTAAAAACCAATGCTACTATACATTTGTAACATACCTACTATCTAACTAAACTGTAAAATGTAGGAAACTACACAGTATATTTAATATTCATATTAATTTGTGTTTGTGTAAATTATCATACAGATAACCTACACGTATATGTTGATAAAATACAATTACTTAAGGCATGTACAATTCATATACTTACCTAAGATATTAGGTATTATTTCCTGTTATTAAATATTTGTACATCTACTTCCTTTCTCTAATGTATTAATCCAGTCCATCCAAAAGTGGTTATGATGATGATGGTCACGTGATGAGGCCGCTGTCTGTATCGTTAGGTTAAGAAATATCTATCTAATTTCCGTTTTTGTGTGAAATAGAGTGTTCTATGTATCTATGAGAGTAGGTAGGGTGTAAGGCAGCTGTAAAGGCGTGTCTCCTCCTAAAAAACATAACACAAAACATTTTCGTTGCTAGGGTAGGCAAAATAAAAAGTTAATTTGGAGCATTGAAAACAGATTGTTTTGTGTAATGTTTCATGATAAACACGAGCAGGAGACCCGGCTTAAGGCAGCTCTAAGTTAGGGCGTGCACGCCGCATTCGCGTCACAGTCATAATTAGCGGTGGTAGGCTTGTGTTTATAATTCATACCTCATCATCCATGAAGTGTAGCATACATAATGTGGGTGACTTTGTCCAAGTGCTAATGAAACGGTCATGTTTACTCGTTTCATTCGCGTTGTGAAAGATTTACCCACGTTAGCTGCCATATTACTTTGGACATAGACACTTACGTGAAGCGTTTCTTAAATTATTCTCTACTCTCCTCTTATAATGCTTAAGTTCAATGAAATGCGCCGTATAAAAGTAGTTTGGTCGTTATTTTCCGGATGAAGATTTAGAAATATATTGGGATTTTTGAAGCGAGAGCAATATGTATGATTCTTCTTACCACAAAGCATTATTTGGATCAAAGGAGAAATAAAGGATATGCAACTATACTCCGTTCCACGAGTCGAACTCCTACAGAAACAAATACTCGCATCTCATTAGTCAATGCGCGCGGCTAGACGAAACAATAAGCGAAGACGGTCCGCTTCATAGAGTACATAATGCAGTGGCTATTGAAGGTCACGCGCATTAACAAAGGGCGCACATGGACGGAGTCTCTTTGGGAGCTTCGTGAATGGAGTATAAACAAGAATCAAAATGACGAAAGTTACAAAAAATATTTGCTACAAGCGCACAGTGTTTTAAATCACTTAAAAAATTTCCCGATGCTGTTTTCCACATTAATCGATCAAGGAATGCATTTGAAATGTAAGAGTAGAACACCCACGTGTCAATTCCTATTACTTTATTTTTAAAAAAATTAATAATATTTCGTGACCTTGGCTTAGAAAATTGTTTAATTAATTTTTGTAGGAGTAACGGTACAAGATGTCATTCTTTTATTAATAAGGTTTGATAAATGACTTTACAGCGCATATTTTCCAATTTTAAATTTTTGGAAATCACCTCGGGATATCGAGTAATTAACTTTTTTTCAGATTTTGGTTTTTATTTTTTTTCTTTAAAATACCTCAAAAGTGCGATTTGTAACTAGCACAGTTAAATTGCTCTTAATTAGGTTTATCACTGATAAAAAAATCACGTTGCACTTACGCGGCGTTTATGAGTTATTGAATTTCAAAATTTTGTGTTAGGGGTGTCACTCAACTTGACCTTTCAATTTAGTCAAAATCTATATATACTTTATTTTTTTTTATTTTTTGATTAGTTGCAAAACTATATATTATTTAGGCATACACTTAAAATATCTTCTAAATAGCTTCTTTCTCACATTATATAGACTAACATTTACATGCTTAAAACAATTTTAGTTTTGTTACCTGAAGTAGATTGCTTGGTTTTGTTTAAGTATTTACTTTAAGTAAGTACTTAGTTTTAGTTCAGGTATGGTTAACATGTAGCGTAGGAAGGGGTCCACCCTCGTCAAGCTTACCTATGCTAAAACCCTATGTTTATACATGTTAACTTGAGAAACGGGGGTGAGGCAAAATGGAGCCGTTACAGACCCATGGCGCCACTTCGCCTCAGCAGGGCCTTACCAAACCTGCTGAGGGATGTCCATCCGGGCCCCGACCGGAGGACTTAGGACAAGGAGGGCATGAGGGCGCCAACCCTCATGTTGGTACACGAGTGGCAAGCGATGCTATGGATCACCCCATAGCCGGTACTTCTTATCAAACTCCAGAAGTAACCGCAAGTATGCAAGGAGTTTATTCGAGACTACATATTTTTGAATGTTTTTACGCAGAGAGCAAAAAATATAAAAAGACTGGGTCTCCTGACGACCTAACATCATCGGATTTGATGACCGTACTTTTCAGAGAAATGGGCGAGCGACTTAAAGATCTCTCATCTAGCGAAAAAGATAGACTTATAAGCAACGTTGTTTACACATTTCTTAGAAAAGCCACTAGGTTTTATAAAAGTTGCAATCGGAACAAAAAGAGGTTCAGAGACAAGCATGCTGTTTTCTTGAACAAACTGTTGTCTGCCAGAAACTGTTCGTGGACTTCTGAAGCCGCTTATTGTAGAAAACTTGCAATTCACAGCAGAAGATGGCGAAGATCCATCAATAGATGAATCTTCATCGTTAGACGATGAAGAAGATTCATCCAATTTTGATGACTGCCCTCTGGTACTAGAAACTGAAAATTATTCATACGAGCCATAAAATCCAGAAAATTTGAAAGCAATCTAACATGCGAAAACGTCTATAATATATTTTGAAGTAACTTTTCGTTAGTTGGTTTCCAATTTCCTGTATTTAATGACATAATTGTTATTAATTGGCAACATATTCAAAAGTCTTTTAAGTTTATTTTTCACTTTTTAATTTTAGTAGTAGGTTCACTATTTTTCGGAAAATTTCATCATCATCATTCAGCCACAAGAGGTCCACTGTTGGAAATAGGCTCCTCCATGGATTTCCAAAAAGACCGGTTGGAAGCGGCCTGCATCCAGCGCCTTCCTGCCATTTGGATGAGGTCATCTGTCCATCTTGTGGCTGGTCGTCCTACGCTGCGCTTGCCGATATGTGGTCTCCATTCGAGAACTTTTCGGCCCCATCGGCCATCAGTTCTGCGTGCTATGTGCCCCACCCACTGCCACTTCAACTTACTAATCCGCTGGGCTATGTCGACGACTTTCGTTCGTCTACGGATCTCATCATTTCTGATTCGATCTCGTAGAGAAATTCCGAATAGCCCTTTCCATAGCTCGTTGCGTGACCTTGAGCCTTCTTATGAGGCCCATAGTGAGAGACCACGTTTCAGTGCCATAAGTCATCACTGGTAACACACTGGTTGTATAATTTTGTCTTGAGCGATTGAGGTATATTAGACCGGAAAATTTATTTTAAATCTATTTTACTATTTCTCGTGTAAAATATTTATCGTTCCTGTAAATAAAATACCTAGCTTTTAAGTTTTATTTGTAAAATATTTTATTTTTAGTGTAAAACATTTGTTAGTGTAACCTTATGCAGATAATTACAAAAAAAATCCACTCTTCATACAAATACTAAAAGTCAGCTACCAATTATTTATAGACAGTCGAAAAAAAATTCATTTCCGACACTTGGTTTCTTTGGGAAAGTTACTCAAAATCATGGTCTGACTGCCGTACACAGAGTCGTCAATTAAGATTTAATGTCAATTAAGTATCATGTCATCTCTTTCATTTCAATGACATATGAAAGAGATAGCACGACACTTAATGAACATTAAGTTTAATTGACGACTGTGAGTACGGCAGTAAGTCCACCCCTGAATTATTTAAACCTTTTGTATATATACCCCGTCTAGTTTTTTATTAGAGACAAAAAATAAACATTATATTTATTTGACCTTTAGAGACAACCCTAAAATGTGTCAGTTGACCTTTGTACGTAACTCCCAAAGGCCGCGATGGAGCAACGTGATCTTTTTATCAGTGATAAACCGAATTAAGAGCAATTTATCTGTGCTAGTTACAGATCGCACTTTTGAGGTATTTTAAAGAAAAAAAATAAAAACCAAAATCTGAAAAAAAGTTAATTACTCGATATCCCGAGGTGATTTCCAAAAATTTAAAATTGGAAAATATGCGCTGTAAAATCATTTATCAAACCTTATTAATAAAAGAATAACATCTTGATCCGTTACGCCTACAATAATTAATTAAACAATTTTCTAAGCCAAGGTCACGAAATATTATTAATTTTTTTTAAAATAAAGTAATAGAAATTGACACGTGGGTGTTCTACTCTTACATTTCAAATGCATTCCTTGATCGATTAATGTGGAAAACAGCATCGGGAAATTTTTTAAGTGATTTAAAACAGTGTGAAGCGTAGCAACTTTATTTTTTAATGAAAATGACTCGCGATGCTCATAGATCCATAGTAATATAATATTAACAACACACCAGACTTGTCCGCGGACGTAGTGTGCCGGCCCGCTGCGACAAACTAACCCCCGGTTTCTCGTACACTAACAAGCGGTTAATCTACTGTTCTGTTAACAGTCAGGAATGAAGATGACGAAAGTTACAAAAAATATTTACTACAAGCGTAGCAACTTTATTTTTTAATGACTCGCGATGCTCAAACAAGTAATATAATATTAACAACACCAGACCTGTCCGCGGACGTAGTGTGCCGGCCCGCTGCGACAAACTAACCCCCGGTTTCTCGTACACTAACAAGCTGTTAATGTACTGTTAACAGCTGTCAGTGGTTTTTTTGTATGCACTTTGGTCAATTGACAGCTGTTAACAGTAGATTAACAGCGTGTTAGTGTACGAGAAACTGGGGGTAAGAGTGACTTGAGGGTAGACCACCCACCCTTACTACAATAATTGACTGTAGTCGCCACTTCAGTCTACGCGTGACCACGGCAGCTGCAATGTTGCCGAAACGTCGGAAATCTAAAGTAATTAAATTTTATCTAATAAATCCTCGCGGTTAGACCCGTTTAATATATTACTATGTAGATAAGATAAGATAAGAATATTCTTTATTGTACCAGGAAAAACACAAACATGAAATGTTTACAAAAATGCAGTACAATTGGCGGCCTTATTGCTTATAGCAACTTTATTTAAACTCTTTGTCCAAGGTTTTTATTACATCCGTATTTATCTTCAGTCACGTATTTATTGGTTTTGAAGAAACTAGCCTGCCCGCTACGCTCAATCGTAGCGCGTAGAGGCGGCGTAGCAATCCACTTTTCAAGTTATTAATTAAATAGGTATATTGTTCGCCTGACAATTTTATTTTCCTGTTAACATCCTACAGCACATTTAACATCTAAATTAGATTTGTAGGCAAGGCACTTAAAAGTACGCAAATTAGACAAATATGCGATTTTCCTTAAACCGAAAAAACAATAGCAAACGTCATCAACATGGCCATCAACCGAAAAAAAAAAATCAAATACTCACCCTCCGATTATCTCCTGAGCTCTTCTTCACCTCCTGCTGCGGAGGAGTCATGTTGCTGACGACCACCGGCACGGGGACAGCGTTGGTGGCTGCCGCCTGCTGCACCGGACTGCCGCCCGTCACCATGGTACCCGATATCGTCCAAAATACAAAACACTAATCAAAGTCACTGCACAATCCTCCTAGCTGACCAATGAAACGATGATCTATGTAACCGTAGCAGGCGAGTTGGTTCGTCTGGGAGACGTGAGGCGCACGGCACGGGCGTCGTGCGACTGACGTGCCGCCGCGTCGCATCAGCGCGAGATTAGAACGGAGGAGGGTTTGCATATCACGATATAGCGCTGCGTGGAGCGTAGGGCGCTAGATGGTGTTGGATGGCCGAAGCATTGGTAGGTGCTACGATGAGCTTCGGTCTTTTTTGGTTGTAATGGCTGGTTTACATTTGCTATTTTTTTAAACTTTTTTAGCACGCTTTTTTAGACCATACTAAAAAAGCATGCATTTAGCAAATGTAAATACGCTTTCCTTTTTAGCAGGCAAAAAAATCTGACTGATGGTCAGATTTTTTATCCATGATCTGTGCTTTAAAAAAAAAAGCAACAAAAATGGCGTCGCAAGTAAAATGGACACGCGATTTAACAAAACGAATATGAAAAACAGGAGTGCCTGTGGGATTCCTACAGTGAAAGCTACAAAAACAAAATTCTAGGAGACAATGCGTATGCAGAAATTGAAAAAACTTTAATCTGTTAAGTATCCTGTTTTTCAGGCGTTCAGCCAATAACTGTGATATTATTTCAACAGCTTGCAAAATTATTAGAGATTCCATATTTTCGACTTGCAATGCGAGTTCTTTCTTCGCATTTTCTATCTTTTATGATGAAAAAAAGAATAGCAAATGTAAATCGGCGTCTTTTTTTAGCACTCTTTTATTTAGCATGCTTAAAAATCAATGCTTAAATAGCACGGAAATTTAGCAAATGTAAACCAGCCATTAGAGTAGCAAGATTGAACAGATAGCTCAACTTAACAATGGACTTGGTCTGGCCAATTGAGAATTACTATAGTGGCTTTACCAAAGATTTGGAAAAGCAGTTTACGGGCAGCTAGATTACTGCGACGTTTTTAATTATTCGGTACTTTGCATTGCATACGAATGAAAACCTCTCGTGCAAGGCCGTAGTAGGTAGAGCCACTAGGATTATGCAAGATATTCACCATAAATATAATACAGTAAAACTTAAGAGGGTATTTTTCCCCATTAATGCAAACAACTATTATTTGGAGACCCAGCTCCGAAATCGTCAAAATATATCAGCTGTTCAATACTATAAAGAAGACTAACATCTGACCTAAGGAATATATGAAACAGCTAATACTATTCTCGCTGTTTCAGTGTTTAAAAGTATTAAAAGTTGTTTGTTTTGATGAGTAGAATAACTCACTTAAGTATTACTGGACCCCACGGCTGTATCTTTTACAGTGAATAGATCGTACCTCCTACGAATTTGTGCGAGAGGTTTTCACACATACGGAACTTAAAACCTCAAAGCGACACCTGTATACCTACGTCGTACAAGTCCAGATGCAGCGCTTTTCCCGCTACCTGCCCCTAGCTGTTTCGCCGGTCGCGAGCCACGCGCCGCGAGACTCGGGCGCAGCACGCGGCGGCGGCGTCCTTTCGCGTGCCTCGTTCGCTGTATTATTATTCAAATGCACGCGCGCCGCCGCCGACGCTGACGTCAAGCGAGTAGATGCAGAAGCACAATAAAACATTTTGTTTTGTACATAGGCGAGCTTAATACTAATAAGTATTTTCTCTCAGCTCACCCTAGGTGATTGGGTATAGTGGTGTATTGAAAGGTGACTCGCACTTGCGCGCCTAGGACGTACTCGATGGAGCAATTTATACCACTGTTTGCCAACGAAATTGTTTATTGTACGAGACAAGTACGAGAGATATGTCCACGCGATTATGGTAATAGCTTCTTTAGTCATGGAATAACACCACTTACGTTATGGCTCTCATTGTGACATAGTAAGTAGTAGTAATAGTACTAAGTTTTTAAAGTTACATATATCAAACATAAATCGCAACTTCCTGGTGTCAACCGAAAATCCTTAATGAAGTCTGTTGTTTTAAGCTTCTAACGATCTCTCATTTAATTAGGCAACTTACCTACTAATGTACCGTGCCAAACTGAACCGAAAAACAGGCATAGCAATTAACTGAAGGTCCGACCGGAGCGCTCAAATTACTCAAATTACTTCCTCATTTCGTGAGCCTTTGATCTTGTTTCCGGTGTAAGCGTAAGGTAGCATACCTGAGATTGCCTGAACGCAGCTTCAAAATCGAAAACGAATGAATTCTGTCCATCAGCCCACGATCGTTCTTCTACAACTGGACCTATTTCTGATATGTAATAAACAAAGCATATTTCAGTATTTGAAACCGGCGTCCGACGAATCGAGCAGTGGTAGCTCAGCGGTAGAACGCCGGCGGCTGGCATTCCGGAGGCTGTGGGTTCGAATCCCGGCGTGTACTAATATGTGATGATAATGACTTTGTTTTCCAAGTTACGTACATTTGGGAAGTTGTAGTAGCAATACCACTCGCTAACGGTGACGGAAAACATCGTGAGGTAACCCTAGCGCCTGATGTATTTGCATACCTTAGCGCTTGCTACGAACAATGGCCCAACTATGAGGCTATAAGGGCCAGTTTCTGAATTGAGAATTTCACTAAGTAAATACTAAACTTAAGTAACATTCTGTCACGCTCTTTTCTGAGAAATTCGAAGAGACAGCACTACAGGTAACTATTTACTTAGCGAAATTCTCAATTCAGAAACTGGCCCTCAGTGCGGAAATCTCAGGTCTAACTGGAACTAGAACCGGCGTCCGTGCCGACGAATGCACCGACGAATGATTGAAGCGAAAGATATTTTGTCAGTTATGTGGCAAGTGGCGGGTGTATCCCAGAGGCGTCTTTACCTATGGTGCAGGGTGTGCGGCGCACACGGGCGCCAGGTCTAATGGGGCGCCGAGCGCCCTGCACCCTCTAATGCGACACCTCCAAAGATGCGTCGATGCCGGCGCTCTCAAAGACCCTGCGCTCGTGTGCCCCGCACACCCGCCGCCGCACCCCGTCGACGCCGGGCGCGCGGTAGCAAAGCAAGGCTACTCCTTTTCCTACTCTATTTAAATTTACACAATAACTTTGTTTCAACGTGAAATCAGCCTTAAAACAGATAATTAAAGATTAAATTGGCGTAATGTCGCATCGCTACCAAAGGCGCGTGCCGGCTTCGGCACCTGTTTGTTTTGATTCGTTTGACAACACCCCGTACGCCGACAATCATTGCTAACTCGGCTGTATTAGAATGCTATTAAGTTCAAATTAAAATTCCTAGGGACGTGCGGCGGTCATTTTCAAAGGCTTGTGTACGCGTGTCGCAATTTTTGTTTTACCGCTACACCGTAGTTTTGTGAAATAAGCCTTGATACAATTGGATTAAGTATCATTTTGAATAAACATGTAAATATGAAGTAAATCGGCTTTTCTTTTGATAAAAAATATATAAAAGGTAAGATTTGGTTATTTGCTTGCACAATTATTGCGACATGCCTCGAGGTCGGAGGTGATCAAAAACAGATAGTGAAGATATCGAAGTTAAATACGACTATACGACCTAGGATTTTTTATTTGTTTATCCTACTGCAGTGCGGAACAAACAAGGTAAGTTAAAGTACTTTAATATGTACCTACTAGTATACTAAGGTATTTATTTAGGTCTTACTTGTACCTAACCTTTGAACATCGAACTACTTTTTTATTTTATTTATTTATTACGTTTGATTGCTTAATGTAGGTATCGCGACGTTGATTGATGTGTCCTATCCATACTTATATTATAAATGCGAAAGTAACTCTGTCTGTCTTTCTGTCTGTCTGTCTATCTGTCTGTCTGGCTGTCTGTCTGGCTGTGTGTTACGCTTTCACGGCTCAACCACTGAACCGATTTGGATGAATGTTGGTATGGAGATAATAGGATAGGCGATAGCTTGAGTCCTGGGGAAGGACATAGGGTACTTTTTATCCCGGAAAAGTGCACAGATGATCACAGATCCCGGTGGAATCGCGATATACGATTATTGGGAGAAAGAATAAAAAAAAGCTATTGTTTTGGAATTGACACAATCTAAATAATATTTTTCCATTATTTTAGATTGCACTCCAGATATTGCACACGAAGAACAAATATCGGTTGTCGTACGGTACGTTCTTTTAAATGCAAACAACAACAAGGCTGAAGTAAAAGAACACTTTCTGAGTTTTTTCCTATTACAGACACTACTGGCCTGGGCTTAACTCAATTTTTGTTAGATTTTTTAATCTCAAACGAAATTGACATACAAGATATGCGTGGTCAAGGTTATGATAAAATGGTGCAGACATGAAAGGGAAAAATATAGGTCTACAAAAACGAATTTTAGATTTAAACCCGCGCGCATTTTATGTACCTTGTGCGGCACACACCCTAAATTTGGTAGTGAAAGACGCTGCTAAAAGTTCATTAGAAATTGTCAATTTCTTTTCAATTGTGCAGGAAATTTATGTTTTTTTTTCTGCGTCAACAGCACGTTGGTAAATACTTGCTAAAGAAGTGCCAACTTTAAGTCTAAAACCACTCTCAAATACTCGATGGGAGAGGACGGTTGAAGCAGTAAAAGCTCTACGTTTTGAACTGGGAAAAGTGTATGATGCCTTGTTTAGGTACTATATATTCCGATAGGAGCAAAGATGCAGAGTCAAGAAATATGGCAAATTCATTATTGGCAAATATTAAGTCGTTTAAATTCATCTGCTCTCTGCTTATTTGGTTTGAAATTTTAAGCAAAATAAATATAGTTAGCAAGGCCCTTCAAAAGTCAGACGTTGTATTGTCAGAAGCGGTGAAAATGATTGATAATGCAAAAATAAGTTTGTCTGAATTCCGTAATGAATCCGCTTTTGAGGAGCTCCTTAACCGGGCGAAAACTGTAGCGGAAGAAGTCGAGGCAATAGTAGAATTTCCCACACCTGCACGCCCTCGCGCTCGTAAAAGGTTTTTTAATTATGAGGCGGAGGATGAACCGATAAAAGACGCGAAAATACATTTTAAAGTAAATTTTTACTACTATTTGTTAGACACCGCAATTACTAAGTTCGACGAACGGTTCGAACTTTTGAATGAAAATAATGTAATTTTTTAATTTCTTCAAAAATTTAAACACTGGAAAGATTTGGACTCTGATACAAAAAGAACACATTGCTCTAATTTAGAAAATAAACTTCGCCATGCTGGCTCTTCAGATGTGAAACAGTTCGAGCTCTATAATGAAATCGAATTATTACCGATGTTTATTGACGATTCCACTACGCCGTTGGATATTTTAAATTACTTGTTTACGAATAAATTAGTTTCAGTGTTCCCAAATCTGTCCACAGCACTGAGGATATACCTGACACTTCCAGTCACGGTCGTACGTAGGGAAAGGTCATTTTCTAAACTAAAAATAATTAAAAACTACCTTAGATCAACATTGTCGCAAAGTAGATTGACAAATTTATCATTAATAAGTATTGAACATGAAATCAAAATTGAAGTTAGTTATATATATATATATATATATATAACTAACTTCAATTTTGATATATATATATATATATATATATATATATATATATATATATATATATATATATATAGTCCTGTTTGTTATGTAACTTTTTTCAACGACGACAACAACGTTTTTCAATTAAATATTTTTGAAAGAACTAGAGAGTTGTGATTTTTTTATTCTTATAACCCCTTCCTTAATAAAAAAACTTTTTGCTTCCCGACATCATTTAAAATTGCACCATTTGCATCCGAATTTCCGTTTGAAAATATAACTGTTAGTATTCCATTTTGACCCCGCTCCTACTAGACTAGAGGGCGCCAGAGTACTGGTTGCACATGGGCGCCACAAGGGCTAGAGACGCCTCTGTTTCTGCACGTAGGTATGTAATAAAGAAAGCATATTTCGGTATTCGAAACCGGCGTACGACGAATCGAGGAGTGGTAGCTCAGCCGTAGAACGCCGGCGGCTGGCATTCCGGAGGCTGTGGGTTCGAATCCCGGCGTGTACTAATATGTGATGATAATGACTTTGTCTTCCAAGTTACGTACATTTGGGAAGTTGTAGTAGCAATTGCTAGTCAGTATATCTATGAAAATATTATGTACGTTAGGAAAAATATCAGTGACTTTAAAACTGTAGGTAGCCAACACAATGTAAATACTAGAAATAGACATAAACTTTCGTTCCCAAAATTTAGGCTGGCAAAGTTTAATACATCCTTTATGGGGCATTGTACACGTTTCTACAATAAGATCCCCGAGGATATAATAAGCTTGCCAGAAACGCGGTTCAAAAAATGTGTGAAGCATTAAAGATTATTTAGATGACAATGATGTCTGGAATTAAAGCCAGTTCAATGCATGAGTTTTAGAACATTTATATAAATCCTGTAAATTAAGGACTTGAAAAGTTTGGAGTTTTTTTGTCCATTTTTTCTCCAAAATGATCTAGATTTGAAATGGACACCTAGTTTAACTTGTAACGTTCATTAAGTCGCAGTTTCTGTGCTACTTTGAATAAAAAATTTTTGATTTGATTTGAATACCACTCGCTAACGGTGACGGAAAACATCGTGAGGTAACCCTAGCGCCTGATGTATTTGCATACCTCAGCGCTTGCTACGAAGAATGGCCCAACTATGAGGCTATAAGGGCCGGTTTCTGAATTGAGAATTTCACTAAGTAAATACTAAACTTAAGTAACATTCTGTCACGCTCTTTTCTGAGAAATTCGAAGAGACAGCACTACAGGTAACTATTTACTTAGCGAAATTCTCAATTCAGAAACTGGGCCGCAGTGCGGAAATCTCAGGTCTAACTGGAACTAGAACCGGCGTCCGTGCCGACGAATGATTGAAGCGAAAGATATTTTGTCAGTTACGTGGCAAGTGGCGGTTGTTTCCCACATTTCTATTAGGTATTTCTAATGATAGAAATACTGGGACAGATTTTCCGACTATTTCCATTGCTGGCGGCGGCCGGCGGCAAAAGAAATCGGCATCATTATATTCTTTTTGTTGCACTAACCCGTGCCGAGGACAATTTAAGAACCTATTTAGAGACTAAAAATTCCACCCATGCCGGGACTTGAACCCGCGACCTCTGGCTCACCGTGCCAGCGCTCTACCAACTGAGCTAATGGGCATCACCTCTCTTATGTCGACTTGCAAATAGAAACTATTTATTTATTTCCTCTATAGATAAAACCACTTGAAGATACTCGTAGTAGTAATTGACTGTTATTGATAGAAGTCGTGTGTTTATTGTACTGATTAAATTCTCAATATCTCTTTAGAATTAAACAGATTCTCAAATAACACAACGGCGTTTTTTTGCCGCAATATAAATAATAGGATGTAATTTGGAAAAAGGCTAGTCCCACTTTTTCTATTTTGTATTTCCATGGAAATAGTGGTATCCGTGTGGCGCCGGATTAAGAATAGCGTCACTCCATTTCCTTACGTGGATGTCGTAGAAGGCGACTAAGGAAATCAATTACCAGGAGACGGGCAGCAGCATCTTCCTGAGATTCCAACCGCTTACTGCGATCGCCAACCCGCCTGCCAAGCGTGGCGATTATGGCAAAACCCTTCATGGTTAGGAAAACCATGAGGGAGGCCTATGCCCTGCAGTGGGCGTCAAATGGCTGATGATGATGATATGATGATGAGTGGGCTACACCCCAAGTGGCAAACCCTGGTCTTTCCCTACCCCTTCGGGATACAGGCGAGAGTCTATGTAATGTACGTGTTCAGTATTCTTTTACGAACGATCCTTCTAGCCCTTACTGTTCAGGATCGACGTTGACATCACAGAGCGACGCCGCGCGTCTATCAGCCAGCACTGACTCAACTCTACAGAGTCCTTACGTGTCCGCCTTGACTTGAGTGCTTAATCCTCTTAGCTGTGAGAAATGGAGATGAAATACTGTTGTAGAGTGCATTATGCCGTAGGATCTTTCGATAATGCGGATTTTCGCGTCCGGATTAGGATATCAGCGAAGAGACGGATAATAGAGGAAGGACTACAGAATTATTTATCTATCGTCCTAGGGTATTCGCTAAGTTACTTATTCGTTTTAGATAGTTTCAAATCTCGCTGTTTGGCTAGTTCAAGCATCAATTCTTTGCTTGGTTCTGATTGTTCACTTGCAAGGCATTTAAGTATTAATTTTTTTAGTATCTTTAACCTTCAAGTCCTGACGTTGAAAGAGAACAACAGTTATTTTCAAGGTCAGGACTTAGGGGGCTAGACCTCTTGACAGATTTGTGGTTATGTGTTATCTACTGAGCCAAGTCATAATTTAGTTAAAAAATGTCATACCCGAGATAGGATACCCAGTGCTATGGTAACCAGGCAAGGTTATCACAAACATGGAAATACACCCAGACTGAGCCCAGGCGGCCTCCAGTGGGAATCAAACGCACGAACTCCGGCATAGTAATCAGAAGTGATACCGCTAGGCCAATTAGGCAGTCGTACAATTATTTACAATTAGGTACTTAGTTGTACAATAAGTACAATTTTACAAATGTCATGGTGCGAGATGTTTTGTACACGTTCTTGTTTGTACTTCTTCATTGAATATGGCTTAGCCATGGATGAACAGAACATAATACAGGGTGACTTTTTGAGGGAACGCTAATTTCATTGCAAAAAACAGTAATTATTATTTAACAGTAATGGTACACCATATTTGGAAATATTCGTGATTTCCGACCTTTGTCTCCAAACTGTGAATACAAATTCAAAGTGGTAGGAAGTATGGTAACGTTGAAAAATGTTTTCTATTATGTTAAATGCTTAAGGATCTTACGTCCGATACGCGTAAACAATTAAAAAAACTATAGAGTTGGCCGGCGTCGGCCATAAGGACGCGCAAAACATAGATTTTTCGGCTCCGTTTTACTTTTTGTCCTGACATTGTTTGTTTATGCTTAAGTTATTTTGGGTAATAAAAAAAAAATTTTTTTGCGTAATTATTTTTCATAACTTGCACTATATGTTTCTAAATCATGAATTCAAGACGTGAACGAATTCAAAGTCACCCTGTAGATAATATTACTGTCAGATGGCGTTCTCAAGCCAGCCTAAGATAGCTCAACATTATTGTGTCGAGTTCGGCAGGATCCATCAAACGTGCGTCGACTTGCGCATACATAAAGCACGTCGCAGCTTCCTCCTGCATATTTACGAGTACCTATGCAAGGCAAGTCATGCACCAGTAGGTAGGACCTTATGTACGACCAAGACATCTTGGCCGACGTAGCGTGTGGGATAGCACACTAATCTCGCATTGATGTCACGTAATCATCGGCCAAGTTAACCTGGTCGAGGTAAATGGTGTCGTCATCTCCTGCCGTCACTGGCGCACTGTGTACTTATTGTCTTGAGGAAAACGTCGATTGCAGAAATCTGTTTGTTTTATTGACGCAGGACCGGCCGGCAAACAATTACTCGTGCGTTATATAAATGATAGTGCTGTGATATGGGGCATGTATGAGCTCTACCCAATCTTTCGCCATTGAATACCTGAGCAAAACTTCTTGACATCAGCTAGACAAGCCTAATATTATAAGTAAGTAAATAAATCAAGGTGATAAATTGTGGGTTACTTATATTTAGCACTAAATGTAATTCACCTGTACTTATATTTAGTACAAAATGTAATTCATCTGTAAAATGTAGAGTTAGTCTTTATTGTACACCACAAATTATACATTAAAAACTCAGAAAATAGAGTACCTACATTCAATCATAACATATTGTTTTTATTTAAGAGGGTTCATGTTGCGTCGATTCCCAAACAAACGTAGTTTCGTTTTAATTCACAAGCGCAAGTGAAACTTTACCAATATTATTATGATCGGCATCGGCGGTTACGAATCGAGGTTTGATGGTGCTTATAAATGAGAATAAATGAATAAAAAAGAAATTAGAGCTCCATAAGCGTCTTCATAAAAACTTTTCACTATGCTCAATTATCTTTTTAACTAGTTTATTTTATAATTCCAAGTAGGAAATCAAGCCTCGTTTCGTTATACGTCCTCTAAACACATTGGTTGAATTTCTTTGCAATTGCGACGTCGTTCGCAAATAAAACCAAACTATGTTTGTATGATAATTCCCACTTGAGGAACACCCTTGAGAAAGTCTTGGAAACACGAAATTGAACAGGGAATGTCGGGTGATATTAATGCAATAGCCCAGTTTCTAACTGTACAGCACAGCACCAGTCAACGCTTGTTCTGAGAATCAAACTGCACTAATTTTTTCACTTCTTCGGGACATTAAAAAAACTTCGTTTGTTACAATTAACGGTATGAAGCACCATAAAAAGAGCATTCCTTTATTGCGGGTCCCGTTTTGGTACAATCCGGCGGGATGTAAGGAAGCACGCTGACCTTTCTACACTCGCCCTTATATCGATAAGGGTAAGAGCTACCTGGACTCAATATTTTACGATATCGTTGAGTGTACTAGTACACGTAAAGCCGGTAAACAAAGAAGGCGCTCTATTTTACAATTTTTTACGAGCCCAAAATGGAGCAAACGTGCCTTTGAAAGTGGCATTTTTTCAGCACTTTACCGTTTTGTCGCGTTTCTGTTTATCCCTCGACTAAAAATAACAACGCATTTTACCGATACTATAAATAACAACGGGCTAACTGTAATTTTATTGCAGAAAAATATATTTGAATAATGTTCAGTCAAGTTTGCGATACGCTTACATTTATGGTTTGCGGTTTCAATTCAATTCCTTTTTGTTGCATCGCAGTAGGGATAGAGCAGTTCGGTGAGTTTTGTGACAAGTTTTTATGTCACCCATTTACCCGCTATTTAATTCATTTTTTCCTCTGCAAACACTCAATCAAATAATTAGCCTGTACTAGTCCACTACTGGACATATAGGCCTAGCCGAGGCAGGCCACTTCGTTCTGTCCTCGGTCATCGTCATCCAGCCGCAGTAGTACTCATTTCTAGGTAAAAACTAAGGTGTAATGCCTGGCAGATCTAACTTAAGTAAACAAAAATCCGCACAGTCGGGATGAGTTTGCGATGGACACGCAAGAGCATTTTTATTTCATAATTTGATTGAACTAAAGCCCGAAGAATTCTAAGTCACATCCCGCGTCCCCGCCATTGAGACCCGAAGTGGTAGAATTTGTTAAAGTTATTTGTATATCAATCCGCCAGTTTTGGGGCAGTAGCAAATAATAAGTTGGTTCTTACTAGAATCAGAATAACTTAATTTTATAGCCACATGCAGCAAAGCTGAAGCTAGTAAGTACTCTTAAAGTATGTAAAAATAAGTTGACAACCGAGATACCTAATCGACTCCCAAGCTAGAATAATCGTTGTATTATGGGATCCAGTGATACTCTGTACAACAGTCAGATAACATATTTGTAGATAACTTAAGACTGAGAAAATCACGTTCCTACAAAAACCCCAAACATTTGTGCAGATCTGTGCATCACCGTAATAAGCGATACAAACAAGAGGGCCGTATAATCGGTAAGTCGGTTACAGTCCGGGCTTACAATACCATACAATACATTTACGGCCCACGATTCGCGGAAGGATTGTCAGTAGGTACCCCGCAGACGTACCCTTTATGTCGGAGCCCGAAGGTCCGCGATGTTTTATTGCTACCGTAACCGAAAATGACGCTTTTATTTACCGCACTTTAATTGCTTTCCACGAGTCGATGAAAGGAAGCTGTAAGAACGTTCCGCGACAAATCGATTTGCGAAGAAGCCACCACCTTTGTACTAGGCCTTTCAACGCATACGGAACTTCAAAATATTACCATTACAATCGGAGGAATGTAGGATAAATTGCTTAGTAAAATAACTAAAAAGGAGGGCTGCTCCTCTGTAAGTTTCCACTGGCAAATCTAATATTTTTTTTAGGAACTAAACTGTCAAGTATATATGTACCTATATACATAGTGAAAACTTACAGAATAGTGTGGCTGGAGAGGGCGATGCATTGGATTGATTCTATTACTAGAAAAATATCCAACGGGAACTTAAATTCATGAATCTGAGATGTGTTTCAGTTTACAGCCATATTGCAAACGTATGAAAATTTTCCGCTGCGCCCAGCGACACCACGATAATGAAGTTACTGGTGGTCGGTGGCATTATAGCCTTGTGTACATAATTAATGCCCACAAGGTAAAATGTAGAATTTGTTTAGTACACAGGGTACTCAGACTTCTTTACAACGCTTTACCAAGATAATATCACGTACCCACATTGCGAAGCGAAGCATCGCACCAGTAGGTAGGCACGATGAAGCAACAATAATTACGATCATCGGCTAACAGTGAGACTGTTATTTTCTCCCACCAGCTTTGGCTATCGGGCATCGCGTTTACGACGGCCATAAACACATTTTGTTGCAGTGTTCGCGCCGCTAGCCCTTGGCGGCCCATAAACCTTTTCTTAACTCCGGCCAACGCATCAGCAGACGTCCTTCGAACGGCGAAAATGACGGGTTGAAGCCCCCGACAAAGGGACAATACCGACCGTACGTTAGCAAACACGGGTTAAAAACATCGGCGATACTTTGTTTGCCGCTAATTGCAAGGGATTGCAGAACCAAGGGCTGGTTCTATCGCCAATAACATCGCCATTTGTTAGCAGAAACGCACTTCTTTTACGAGCTCGGAGAAAGCTATACACTGTCATCCTTTTCGGGTTTACAATCGTGCAATTGCGTGTTATTCGGCTTTTTTTGCCCCGCGTCAAGCGTACGGAGACTGTAAAACAAATATTTGCGGCAATAATAGTTGTGTTTATGTGCCTATTGACGTCAGCATAGGCCACGATTTACATTTACAACCGGCAATTATCCTCGTGCACCTAGATATGCAGTTCCACGCTTCGACCGATTCCTCCGCGTCCGTCGGCTATAAGAAGCTGTTGGTGGCAAAACAATCAATGCAGAATGTCGCACCTGCCACTTTTTTAACACCAAGACGGTTCGGTGTAAAAATGGACGACTTTCATAATTATACGGCGTCGCTCGTTACGTTTATAAACGGGTCCATCCGACCGAAAACCTCACTCCGGGGCGAAAACAAATATTAGCTTTCACGCGCGGTCCGTCAGACCCGCTCATTATATTGCTCGTAATGGTGCCAGGATAGTGTTAAGATGGCTGTACGCCCGAATTTCGCCAGCACCCTTTGGCCGCAAGTTATAATTATCTTCCCGAGAGATGCTGGTTTTAGAAGCCTCAAAAAAGGCTATAAAAATATGATAATCACACTGGCAATCACGAGCTCTTCGCTCTTATTTTATTACCTTTTTGCTTTTTAAATTCCAAAAGTAGCGATACAGAAATTACAAGTATTTTTAGTGTTACAAAAATTATTTATTTCCAGCATTGGGCTTCGTTACAAAAATACGTCTTTATGACTAAACATTATTATCGTAGAGCATCTATTATCTCTAATAAGTATACTTATAGCTGTGGTTATAGCTTCCATTTCATAAGCCTAGATACTTACGGTATTTAGTGACTAAGTCACTTGGAGTACCGAATTTGTCAGAGGATTAAAATACTGTCTAAAATAAGATAACAAACCGCAATACAATTACAAATCAACTATGTTCCTCACTATTCTTTGTCATTTGCAGCAATCACAATAAATATAGTACTTATAAGCTTAGGAATTAGAGATAAACAGAAAAAAAATGTGTTAAGCTGCTTAACATTAACGATCGTAATTTAATGAAGATTATTGCAAATAATGTGTGAATAAAATAAAACATGGGATTCACTAATAAAATCACTGCTCCATGAAAAGCTTCGTATCAGACATAAGGCCCTAAAATTACTTCGTTCTCATGATTAACAAATTTATCAACAAACAAGTTAATAAGAAGGAGCTACATATTTGCAGGACCCAATGAACATAAAGGTATATATTAATAACGCAAGCAATTAACATGGTTATATTTTATATTTGTTATAATCAACTTTGAGTATAAAAATCATCACATAAGAATACTTTCCGAACTTTGGAAATCAGTTGGATTTCGAACAAACAATTGATTTATTTTAAATGGAATGACCAACCTACCGATATGTTACATACCTAACCTACCTACTTTGAACCGTACTTACGGTACTGCCCCTATATTACGCGCACCAAATCCTGAGCGATTCCGCGTGTAATAAAGGGGCTGATCGCTTTTAAAATTTGCTATATTTGTGCTTAGACTGATACAATGTAGGTACTTCGTATTATACGTCAAGTCACTGGATAAGAAAGTAAATAAATAAATACGTATCCAGGAATAAACGAATAAACTCGTTTGACTTATTGACAGGGTTGTCAGTAATACAATTTATCTACGGATAGCTCTGCAAATGTCATGGTGCAAGACGTTTTTGTACTTATTTACTGGACAGAGCTCACCCATGGATAAATTGCAGTGAAGTCATATAGCGTTGGCGCGAGGTGACCTAAGAGAGACAAAGTTATATCGACATTATAATATACAAAACGATTAATACCCACTAATAAATAATGTAGAAGATATAAAATAAATTCATACACACATATAATAATGTTTATGAAACATACATAAATATAGGTAATTTATACCTAATTAAATTAAAAGTGTAGCCAGCCACTTGAATCAAATATAAGCTGGCTTTATTACCTATGCCAATAGGAACTCAGAACATAACATAACCGAAAGAAAGTGTGAGTACCCTAAATATTTTATCATAAAAGAAAGGGGATTGTTTCAACGATTTATTTACTTACACAGGATTAAGTTAATAATGCGCATTTCACAAGACACTTTAATTTACATACATAAACTCACGCCTGTATCCCAGAGGGGTAGGCAGAGATCAGGTACTGCCACTTGCCACGATCCTGACAAATCACTTTCGCTTCCTCAACATTCATTAAAACAAATATATCGAGTGAATGTGGGTGGAAGGGCCGGTAAGGGACGACCCATGCGGACATACTTCGACCAAATAGGGGATGTATTGGCACTTTAAATTTTAGTTTGTTATTTGCTTTAGAATTTTTGTTTCTTGACTTTTTACTGTTTTTCCGCTTTTAAATGGCGCTGTTTAAAAGATAATGCTTAAAATCTTACGTGGTAAATAGGATTGTAATCATGATTTTCCGAGGTCACATTGATAGAGCGCGTAAATGGCGAATTTATTATATTTTATATAAATTATATAAACACATCTAGTGTGAGTGAAGGTGCTACTGGACGCTGTATAAATCATCTACGTAAGATGAAAAGACCAAAAGTTTATTATAAACTCTGATATTTCGAAAAATATTAAATTGAGACAAATAATATATTACTGTGCAAAAGTGAAATAGAAGTGTGACCCACGCGTGATTAAAACCGTAAGAATTTCTCGTAAAACAGTTTAATTGAATCGTGTGATTTTAAAACGACACATGTCCTTTCATTACAACTTTGCAGGAAATAGAAAAAACTGTTTTATTCAAATACTAATATCTACAACAGCAATATTTTAGCATATTATATTGATTTCTGTATGAATAAACTACATTTTTTTTTCTAATGTAAATCAATAGATAGGTGTAAATAATTTAATAAAAAAAAATGGACAAGTGTTATTTTAAAAACACATGTGACTTGTGTTGTTTTAAAATCACACGATTCAATTGTAATCCAGGTTGTAAAATTCATGTTTTGTTTTACTTCGTCGTTATTGAGACACAGTTGTAAGAAAAATAAGCTGCAATTATAACACTATAATTTTCAAGTGTGTAGATTAAGTTCCCTTTTATAAGTTTTAAAACGTATTGCGGTCTTCAATGGTGCAATCACACTACATCGCAATAATTGATTGTGCATTGCAAAACATTGCTCCACAAAAAGTAACCGGGGTATAGATGCACCATAATGTGTACAAACGGTCGAAAATCTTCGGTGATTTGATCCGCAGCAGTGATAGTTAAAAACATAGATGTCTAACTAGCGCTAAATAAGACCCGACGTTGAATTATGGGAAGGCGGGGGGGGGGGGGGGGCTGTCAATTGTGTTACCAATCGGAGCGAGTTCAGTATTACCCGGCCAAATATTTATGCACCTGCCACCGTCAGACCGCCATCTTGCGAGGTTCCTAGATATTTCGACGGGTTACAGATCATTGTTAATTAAATCTATCTTTTTAAATTTTCTTTTCCCTTGCTTCATTTTGCATGAAATTTATTTTTATATTAATTTATTTGTTCCTTTTAAGCTTTTGTTGAAAAGTGATATCGAACAGTATCCTACTATTTTAAGAATTTTTTATCACCATAGTAATTTAAAGAGCTTTCCGTAATACAGGTTTTTAGCTAGTACGGGGTCTTTACCTTTTTATAAATTGTGAGATTTCGTAATATTTATTATGATACAAGTGTGCGAGGTTGGTCTTTACACACAAGGCATTATTGTAAGCGCGAGCCGTAGCCGAGCGGGGTAAGGAAGCTGAGGGTGTAATGATCAGCGCACACGAGTTGCATACTATGTTTTTCAACACAATTTCAAGGAAAACAACAAAATTGTATTGTTAGTAACTTGAAGTAGACATTTTTGATAGCGCGCAGGTTCAATAACGACACAGGAAATATCGGCTGTTCAGCCAAAGCAGTAGCAATATAAAAAAAAATTAAAATAAACTATAACTTAGGGACTAGACATAACAAGCGCCCGAAGCGCGCGCTCAGAACGCTGCGTTTCGGGCGTCCTAAGTATTGTTCGAATTTGTACGACGCGCGCCCTACAGACGGCAGCGCTTGATGCGACTCGTTGCATATAAATTCATACAATTTTAGAGGGCGCCCGAAACGCAGCGTTCTGGGCGCGCGCCTCGTGCGCCTGTTATGACTAGTCCCTTAATGTTTCTAAATACGATAGTTGAGATAAATTGTGTTCATAAATACACACTTTGATGAAATGAAATGTTTTTATTTGTCATGTTAACCCTAAAATAATTTACCATTCGTAAAAATATTCAATGTTCTTACACATAAACTTTTGCTGAAATTAAAAAAAAAAGTTTATATTACAGCACTTGTACGGTAATGTGTTTACCGCACCAGTATGGTAACATGCGGAACTATGAAACTAAAAACAGTGTAGTAAGAGTCAATTTACGAGCAACTGTGTTGAAAATAATATTTTATTTTGCTTCCGCTTTTATGAGTTACTTACAACAATGTATCACATGACGCAAATAAACAAATAAATACTTTATCTATCTTTTAGCTACGTGAAGTGGCAGTCAAAACGATCGCATGGCAATGAGAAATATTTCGGGAATGTAAGTAATATAAACTTAATAGGTTAATTCCGGATTCACTTACATGCTTGATTTTTTGTCGGAACAGCCCGTCCAGGTCCGGTCAGAGACGAGCAACCGACGACACGAGCTCCGTCTCTACTCACCATGATTAAGCTCTGCGAATCAGAGCGTAACTTAGTCGGACTCTTCCGAAAAAACTCAAGTAAGTGAATCCGGAATTAAGGTAATAATGTGCATTGTGCAGTGCTTACGAAAGTTTTAGTTCGAAAATAATATACATTTATGATAAGAAGACTTCAATAGAAAATGGAACAGTAATATAATTCACTTTTCGCGAAAAGTCACGTTCGCGCACTGCTCAACTAGTGAATGCACATTCAGACAGATTTACAAAAAAGGGTAAGTTAAGAGAAATCAAATCATACTACAAGCATCACAGCGTTATTTGAACACTGAAGAAAGGAAAATTCTTAGGTCTACATTGGTTATACTTATTTATAATATGAGAAGCTTTGTTATCTTTGGCGGCTATTTTTAAGATAGTATTTTTTCTAAAACATTGTAGCACATCATATTAACTAAGAAGGCCGACATCCAATAAGCACCGAACCATGTCGACCAGAAAACCCAGTGACTGCACAAAAAGGTGTATTATTATTTACACCTTTTTGGACTAATTTTATTGACAGTCCAAAACTGGACGGAAAACCCGAGACTTTAGAGTTTTGTTACGCTTCTACATAGGCAGCGTATGTACGTCCCACCGCAGGGAACAAATTTTCTCCCAGAAAAAGAGTTTGGGCTTAATCACCACACGAGCCCCCCGCGGATTGACAACTTCAAGCGCTGAGGTACGTGAATGGCACTCAGATTTCCTCACCATGTTTTCCTTCACTGTTAACGAATGGTACTGCTAAATGATACTGTTAAAATTCGTGGTCTTCCTTTTATTTCTGACACCGTGTTATTTAGCAAAAATAATTCTTATGATGAAGCTTTCTCGTGTAGCGGGTTCGATTCCCGCTTCAACCATGTAATTATTTAAAAATCTATGAATGCAGTTTAAATTGTTTTTTAAATTAAAATAATGTCTTCTTTCAGTAAAATGTTCCATCTACATAATTCAAGGTACTTTCCCACCATGTGGCATAGCCGTGCGACGCCCTATATAGTGCTATCCAGATCTTTGCAAATCCTTGCGCTTTACTTTAAGCTCTATAAAGATAGAATTACCGCTAAGCACTCGGGTTGCCTCTAAACGACCCTGTAAACTTGTCAAAACAAAACGCTGTCATTATGTTACAAACTATTGAAAAAACATCAGCTTTTTAATTTATGTTTATTTTCATGATACTTATTTATTTTTTGTCCCAAATTCGGGGTTGGAACCAAAGAGTAGAACAACTTAGACATACTTTAGACATTCGCTAGGGCACATCAAGTTTACCCGATCTTTCCGAGACACGCAGTCCAAAGCGGTTCACGTCCCATGTTACACATAACGTCACATGAACATCTATGCACCCAGTGTACACAAACATCCAAAACTACTCACGTCGCGTTACGTCAGTGTCCAATTTATACAATATACTTTACGCCATTTTTAAGGCGCGTAAAGTAAAAGTCAGGATTTTCCCAAGCACATACTCGGACGTGCCTACATCTCATCTATCTACATATAAACTTCCAAAACGACTCACGTCACTACATCCCCTTGTGTTCTTAGCACTAAGACTCCGGATACAATATGCTATCGACCGGCACGGAGACATTGAGGTCTTCCGCTGACTCCGAGCGGGACCAGTCTTGCTCGTCTGTGCTGGCGAAGAATAGGTAGAAGAGATTCGCGCCGAGGTCAATGGCCGCGGCTAGGTAGAACACTTCGCGCCACTGCCCTAGGGTTTGCTGTGGATGAGAAATCGGAGTTGTTTATGCGTGAGATTTTCACACTTACGTCAGAACAAATAAAGCTTGTGAATAAAAAAGTGAAGAAAAATCAATACTATTCAGATCTCAATCAATCATCTCAAGATCGCTCGATGTAACTGTCGGGTTTGTTTGTTAGGAGGCAAACTTAATTTTCCACTTCCAGTTTCACGATTGTTTCGTTGACATATTGAAAGACTCGAGAAAACCATATTGCGGTGGCAGGTAGGCTCAATGACAGAATGACGGAATAACATACAAAAATAATAATGCGTCGAGTAAAATATTTCTTTATATAACGTAAGTTCCACAAAATGTCGAGGGAAAATTTGGAAACAAATTCCGTTGCTAAGAATGCTTTTTGAATGGGTAAAAATAGCAATAAATTATTAATGACAATCATCATCATCATCATTCAGCCACAAGAAGTCCACTGCTGGACATAGGCCTCCTCCATTATTATTAATGTTCACTACCGGCACGGCACCAATAGCCCTTTATTAATTCCTTAAAACAAGTCTTAAATGACAGTAACATTATAATCTAGTGACACCTCAGACCAGATTAAATAGGTTAGGATGTGCGAGCGTGACGGATGCTAGACGAAGCAGCAGTCTTAAACGGAACCTAAGTTTTTCTTAAGTAATACAAAAAGTGTGTATATGCCCCTTATTCCGCACACTAACAATTTGTCAATCTACTGTTAACAGCTGTCAGTTGGCCAAAATGCAAACAAAAATAAAACAACGAAAGCTATTAAGTACATAAACAGATTGTTAGTAAAAGAGGAACTGGGGCCAGTTTAATACGCATAGTTTTTCATCAGAATGATATAAGCACGATGCTATTTACCTCCATTTGGTAGTCTACAAAGCAATAGAGTACAATGTCATTCCAATGGTATAATGCTCTCAAATTAAATAGCCATCTTCTTAAAGAAGATCGAATTGCGCGAGGCGCCGAGTGAAGTTGCACGGGCTATACCACTGGAATGCGATTGGTGACTAGACTACCAATAGTATCAATGAAACAACCATCACCGTACTAATTTGACTCTATTAGACTACTATGTCATCATATATCATAACACTCGACTCGATTGGCGATAAGACCGCCAATTGTATACTATCATGGTTCCATACCCAAAGGGGTAAGGGACCCTATTACTAAGACTCCACCGTCTGTCTGTCCCCAGGCTGTATCTCATGAACCGTGATAGCTAGACGGTTGAAATTTTCACAGATTATGTATTTCTGTTGCCGCTATAACAACAGATACTAAAAACAGAATAAATTAAATATTTAAGGGGGGCTCCCATACAACAAACGTTGTCTACAGACAACGCTCGCCATCTAGCGGCCATCTATGTAAACTTCACAGCGCCGATGTCATGCCGTTAAACGTCAATGTTAAACGCTTCTTGTTGGTTTCTATAGATGGCGCTGTTCTCAATGTACCTAATCTATCTTGTCGCAATCTTTGTTTAATGTTGTATAGATAATAGTAAGAAACCCTTCAAGCGCGAGTCCGACTCGCACTAGGCCGGTTTTTTAAAGAACTAGATATGAAGTATCTTATGTCTCTGTAAATTACTGGTGTGCAAAAAAATTTTATCTTGCTATCTATCTAAAGCCGGGTATTGACGGTCTTAGTACGCTCGGAACGTGTGCGTACAGTTTTAGTTGATTATAACGACGCACTCGGACTGACCGTCGTCGTCATAAACACTCACCTGATCGCTGCTGATAATGTGCCCGATGACGTACGGCGCCATGAAGCCGCAGACGTTGCTGGCGGCGTTGGTGATGCCGTACATGGTGCCGGCGAACTGCGGCGACAGGTCGATGTGGTTCATCTGGTTGCCTGCGGGACGGAGGGGATTAGCCGAGGGGATAAGGGGAAAATGGAAAAAACCGGGCAAGTCGGACTCGCCCACCGAGGGTCCCGTACAAATTTGTAGGTACTTACATTTTATAAATAGTTCAGGAATCGAGTCTCGCAGTTTTTTCCGAGCTTTTCTCGAACTTCAAAGACTGATTTTTTTTTTATGAATTAATAACAAATGTATAGTTATCAGATTTTTCCCTATATTTATTACTCGCTAAATTTCATAGTTCTAGGTCAACGGGAAGTACCCTATAAATTTTCATTCCCTTGAGTGTCGAAATATACGTTTTTTTGCGGCATAAACGGCCGTATTTTTTTTTTTACGTTAACTTAGAAGTTTGATTTTTTCACAGCTTCAAGAGACTGCAGACCTGAGTATATGGTTTTAATTTCAACTCGATACCTCCACGCATTCCCGAGATAAAGGGTCTTGACAGACAGACGGACGGACAACAACGTGATACTATAAGGTTTCCTCGTTTTCCTTTTGAGGGACGGAACCCTAAAAATATAATAGGTAAGAGCGGTGGTAGCGCAGCGGTAAAGCGCCGGCCTCACATTCTGGAGGCCGTAGGTACAAACCCGAGCATGTCCGCATGTACCATGACTTGGTTATATTTGTGAATTTGTAGTAGCGATACCGCTCGCTAACGGTGAAGGAATCTTATTATAAAAAAAATGCTACATATGCTAAACTGCATTATGGGTACAGTATGTTACACTGGATACGACAGAACAATTCTAACAATTCCACACGGTTTTTAATCGGTTTTTAAGTATTTAGAAGTTATGGTAGGATACAGGAATGGCAAGAATCCTGAAAATAGTACACTTCATTTTGTTTAGGCATTCTTTATAAAAGGGGACTCGGAATTAAGTCTGTGAGCCTTAAGTGTGCCCTAAAATCTGTATTAACATGATCGAGAGATTGTACTGACAAATTCGATCTGAAAAAAAAAAGATATGATTTTTTTTCCTCTGGCGACGCCAGTGTTACTGTTGGATGGAGCCCCTTAACAGGTATAATAACCACGTAACATCTTAGACCCGGTCTTCGTTACCATGAGGCATGATTGAATTCAAGTTTTAACATGTCCTGATAATAAAAAAAAAACCTTATGTAACCTAGGATAGAGTAGGGTACTTAAACTAACTGACAGGTATTATAAAAACCTATTTACCTCTATTTTGTCAGGTGTGTTACTTTATTGTATATATTTATTTCTTCTCTTCTCTTTGAGGTATTTATTTACTTTTTCTCTTTCACAGTCCGTTCGGAAGACATCGTGAGGAAACCTGACTGCCTGACCTATCACATACATCAGCACTTGAAATCGCCAATCCGCGGTGGGCACGCGTGGTGATTAAGGCCATACTCTCTCCCTGAGAGAAAGCCTGAGCCCTACAGTGGGACGTATATAGGCTGCTTATCCTACTAGTAATAGGGGTTAAAGTATGAATTTGCCGTTTTATTGCAATAGGTTTTTTGAATTTACATAGAATCTTCATGGTTTGAGGTTTTCGAATGAAACTTTTTTTAAATGGTTTCTATGATGTTCTTTTTTTTAAAAATGTGAAACATTTGAATATCGACTTTCAATTGTTTTTGTTATTCAATTTAGACAAGAAAGATGGATACTGCGAAAATTCGAGTGATTTTTGAATACGAGTTCCGACGCGGAACTAACGCGGCAGAAACAGCCCGCAATATCAATGCTGCGTTTGGAGAGGGGTCTACTAATGAACGCACCGTGCGATTTTGGTTTAAACGCTTTCGTGATGGAAATTTCGACTTAAAGAACGAGCCACGAGGAAGACCGCCCACACAGGTGAATAACGATGAATTAAGAGAGATAGTGGAAGCCGACCCTAGTCAAACTACCCAGGAATTAGCGGCATGGTTTAACGTTACCTTACCCACAATATTGACTCACTTGCGTCAAATCAATAAAATAAAAAAATACGAAAAATGGGTGCCTCATAATCACTCGAATTTTCGCAGTATCCATCTTTCTTGTCTAAATTGAATAACAAAAACAATTGAAAGTCGATATTCAAATGTTTCACATTTTTTAAAAAAAGAACATCATAGAAACCATTTGAAAAAAGTTTCATTCGAAAACCTCAAACCATGAAGATTCTATGTCAATTCAAAGAACCTATTGCAATAAAACGGCAATTTCATACTTTAACCCCTAATATTATAAATGTGAAAGTTTGTGAAGATGTTTAGATGTTTGTTACTCAATCAAGCAATAACGGCTGAACGGATTTACATGAAACTTGGCGTACAGATAGACAAAGACCCGAATTAGGACATAGCATACTTGATATCCCGGTAATGCGTTCCCGTGGGATAATATTTATTTTAAGTTTAAAATAGATGGCGTTGTGCGAGCGAACGTTGTGTTTAAAATAGATGGCGTTGTGCAAGAATCTTATAAAGGGATTCTGTGGCGGTACGAAGTTCGCCAGGACAGCTAGTTCTATATATTTTGACAATTCGCTTACCGGCAAAGACGGCACCACCGAAGGCGGACGCGATGCTCAGCAGCAGAGTGACGGCGGTGCGGTCACAACCGGCCCACGCGATGCCCAGCAGCCCGAACGCGGGGATGAACGCCGCTGAAACAATAACCAAATAAAACTTCCGTAAGCACTACACATTATAACACAATTCCGGACTCACTTATTTGATTGTTTCTCGGAAGAGTCCGACCAGGTGTCGCTCAAGTGAATTAAGTTCATAAAACAAATAAATATCGTCCACATACCACAATTGGACCGCATTACGCGGAAATATTCCCACCAAGAATATGTAACTTGCGAGAAAAACGCTTTTTTATGTACCCGATTGTTTTTTTCATGTTTTTGTTCAGGACGTGTTTAATTTCATAGTGATTACAAATATAACACGTCTGTACAAAAACGTGAAACAAAACAATCTAATACTTACAAAAAAAGCGTTTTCCTTATATTATTATTTTTTTGTTTATTGTGGGTTGGAATGTTTCTGCGTAACACAGTCCAATTGCTCTATTCCCAAATAGTGGGTGACTATTTGGCTATTCGCCCCTACCATAATTTTCCCGAATATGTTTTCATACTAAGTGACCCCGTCAAGTTTTAATGTTCGACGAGATTCATAGTTTTTTGTACTTTTGTCTATTCTCATAGTGTAAGTGTGAAATAATTCAACAAATTATATTTTTTGTTTATTATATGTCAGTAGAAACAATAAATTCAATATTATTAGTTATTTTAACTCTCAGAGCCCTACAAAGGTGATTTCCCAAGACACCTACGTATACAGAACTTCCGCGAGCATTTATACTCATTAAATTTCACCAGCCAATTCCATCCACCTTTTCCATTCAGTATAAAACGTTAAAAATAAAATTGAGAATTTTTATACTTTTTCTTATCGGAAGTCAGGTTTTGCGTAATTTTACAAACACTTTGTATAACCGAGACTTCTTGAACTGTGACTGTTTCATCGCATTTGATTTAATCGTGTAAAGATTATCAAGTTGTTTAAGAATTAAATTAATTGGTTACTAATATTGTAGAGGCTGATTTGGGGCCCCGGCCCTACTTATAATAACTTCTCCTCTGTATGGACTCGTCGGATTCAACCTATTCCAACTGTCAAATACATACACATTTTGACACTTCGGAAACGTAAAAATGGATAACCCAATACAGTGGACAGTTATGTAATAGAAGGTCTGGAGCAAACCAAGGGCAAAGGAGCAAACCTACCTTATCATGTTTTAAGACATCATTCTTACATTTCCAGCCATTTCAATCATTTGTCCTCGTCCTAAACTAGGATACGCTGTGCTACGGTAACCAAGCAAGGAAATCATCACAAACATGGAAATACACCCAGACTGAGGCCACTCCTACAAATCTACGGCGGCCCCAGTGGGAATTAATTCCACAACCTCCGGCGTGATGCATAAGCATAAGCAGCCTATATACGTCCCACTGGTAGAGCACAGGCCTTCTCTCAGGGAGAGAGTATGGGCTTAATCACCACGCGTGCCTACCGCGGATTGGCGATTTCAAGCGCTGATGTATGTGAATAGGTCAGACCCTCAGGTTTCCTCACGATGTTTTCTTTAACTGTTAACGTGTGGTATTGCTACTATAACTTCACAAATGTACATAACTTAGAAAACCAAGTCATAGGTACATGCCCGCACTGGGGCACGAACCTGGGTCTCTCGCTTCCGAGTCCGATGTTCTACCTACTAGGCTACCAACGCTCGTGATGCTACCGGCGTGATGATCAGACGTGATAGGCAATCAATGAGAAAGAGAGGCGACTCTCACCGACAGTATTCCAGAGTTTCATGCTGTTGAGGCGGGAGATATAGCCGCGAGCCAGCAGCCAGTCGGCGAACGTGCAAATGATAATCCCCGCCACCCATGACGTCAGGTACGGCAACGCCGACAGCTTGGCATTCTGTAAGACGAGAAATGCTTCACATAATCAGCCTACACACTTCCCAATGCAGGCCACAGGCCTTCACTCAAAGAGAAGGTATGGGCTTAATAAGGATTTGACAGTACAGAGTTGTAAAGCAAATAAATAATTCAGTCAGTAGAAAGTTCAGAAAAGGGCCCTGTGATCTCTCCCTTCCACCTAACTGTTCACTGACCAGGTTATCCATATATTAAGTGTTAAAAGAACAAAACTTAGAAATCGCGAAAAAAAATCCGACTGCAATGCCGAAGGTGACGACTTTAGTATGGAACAGATACTCTTTTTTCGCAATTCGAAGTTGTTCTCTTAGTAAAAATAATTCGTATTGAAGGGTATTGGGTAGAATACCCCATTGTTTGATGTATGGGGGGATTCATTACCCAATCTATACACATGGAGTGGCTAAAAACATATAAGAATTGACGTCATCCAACCACCGGACACTTACAGCTTTGAGTTGGTCACGTTTCGTATCCGGCGTGCGTGCATGCAACGGCTAATTAATGTTGATTGAATGAATTAATGAATGAATGAATTTATTGTGCTAATGTTGATGAAGCGAAAGATCATTTCAGTATCGTGGCAAGTGGCAGACCCTGGTCCCTGCGGCAGGGACCCTGCCTACCCTCCGGGATACAGGCGTGAGTTGATGTTATGTTACATTGCGTATCGAAATCCGTTCATCATCAGCCATTTGACGTCCACTGCATAGGCCTCCCTCATGATTTTCCAAGTTTCCCGGTATTGTGCCGCCCGCATCCAGCGACTCCCTATCCAACGTAACCAGGTGGTCAGTGGCCAGGTCAGAACTTTTTCGCTCTTAACGGCCGTCAGTTCTCCGAGCTACGTGCCCCACCCACTACCACTTCAACTGAGCAATTCTTCGAGCTATATCAGTAACCCGGGTTCTTCTGCGGATCTCCTCATAACTGATTCGAAATCCGTTCGCACACAAAGACTTACAGAGACAATGTCGAAGTGCAGTATGTTGTTCATATAAGACGGCAGCTCAGTCAGCTGCGTGTAGAAGAGCCAGGACTGGCCGCACTGCGCTATGAGGATCGCCCACAGCGGGACGCACGTCAGAAACTTCAGCCACGGAATCGACACAGTTATCTTGTCTTCCTGGGGACGAGGCAGTTTTTATTAGTCACCATCGAGGCCAGACCATACGGTTTTGCATATAAATTTGGATTTATATAGCATGATATCGGTATTTTTTTTTTTTTTTGGTTAATCGTGTTTTTTGAAATTATATTTAGATACAATGAAAAAAGGGGAAAAAAAGGGAAAAAATAATCGGACTGGAGACAGGCTCGAACTGGCGTCTTCTGGGCTCGGGACAGCTCGATTTCCCACCTGAGCTATTGCACCCTTGTAGAAGGGCGAAATTTACCTTGTTTGTTACGCTTTATCGCACAAAATAAAAAAAAAACAGCTAACAGGTAAGTGTAAATGTACAAAGGCGGACTTATTTCAAAAGATATTTCTTCCAGCCAGCCTAAGAGGTTCTGAATGATGGAACAGAGAGGAGGAAAACCCAAATAAAGCTCAATTACGAGAGAAGAAAAATTACTCAAAAAAAATCACCTCTTTTTATTCTACCTTCGTATTCTGATGACATTTTAGCAGTTTTTCATAAAAATACGGATAAAACTGAAACATTCAATGCTGAAACCTAGCTAGATCGATTTATCGTCCCCGAAACCCTCTGCATAATTAATTTCTTGAAAATCGTTGGGGCTGTTTCCGAGATTCAGATTATATATTATACATATCATCATCATCGTCATCAGCCATTTCACGCCTACTGCAGGACATAGGCCTCCCTCATATAACAAACAGCGCCCCCATACGGAAAAAATATACTAATAAAACTGTAGCTAGCTCTAGATCTAAATTAAACCAGGTTTTGTTTTTAAGATATTGTATGTAGTGCAATCTTTTATGTTGTAGCTACTAATTAAATCTTTTCAATCTGGTATGAAAATTAAAAGAGTCCTCGTGGTGCTTACATGCATATGTAAGTGTGGGTGCGTGTGATAGGGTGTGTGATAGGAATGTAGGAAACTTCTTTGATTTTTGATTTGCGTGAATGTGGCTGATGGCTTGAGTTGGCTGGTCGTTTCCCCTCTCGATGTCGCCTTACCATTGTTCATTCGTCCACCTTCGTCTTATATTTCATCATCATCATCATCATTATCATCATCAGTCCCTTGACGCCCACTGCAGGACACAGGCCTCCCTCATGGTTTTCATATCCATGAGGGGTTTTGCCATAATCGCCACGCTTGGCAGGCGGGTTGGCGATCGCAGTATGCGGTTGGAATGTCAGGTAGACGCTGCTGCCGGTCTCCTGGTAATTTATTTCCTTAGTCGCCTTCTACGACATCCACGGGAGGAAACGCTATTCTTAATCCGGCGCCACACGGCGTCTTATATTTAGTTTTTGGTAATATAAATTTGTTTCCAAAATTCAAATGGTATCGAATTTTTCCAATCAAAACTAGGTATAGATACCAAAATAGACCTTAAATGTCCATTTTATTATCTAGCTAACCCTCAGACCAAATTTAAGTATACAATTTTTTTACGTTATTGAAAATGTTAATGTGCGAACGAGATAGCATGCTATACGTAACAAGAGCCTTAAGCCAGTTGTTACTGATTTTTTTTTGTCTCGTAATTTTTTCGTTACGTTGATGACATGGAAAAAGAATAAAAAACACAAGGGTTTTCAGGAAAGCTCGGAAAATGTGGATCGTTTTAAACATGGGTAAGTAATAGACGGGTACGTTAACGCTGACAAAATTGTATCGATTGTGTAGCAGTTAATTGATTGTACTCTATTTTCATTTAAAGAAAAAAGTTGGTAACTACAAAAAAGGTTTCTTCTGTAAAGTCGATCGAAGCGAAACGCAATTCTCTAAGATTATTTTCTGAGTATTTTTTCAACACTTCAATCATTTGCGAACTTGGATAATTTTAAAAAGGTTTCATTCCAATCCAAACCGGCTCGAATTTTTTGAAATGAAATACGACCTGATTTTGTATAAAATTGTGACGCTACAGCGCGCTAATACGAATAACTAAGTTGAGTGTGTCAGAGTACAGTGAACACAGCTGCGGCCCACATAACTGATAATAATACATAACAAGATCGCACGCGATGAAATCCTACACATTCGGTTAGTAGAGCGCTTTTCATGGTTTGACTACTTACCGAAACTTTCATTACCTACTCAGTATTTTTTGTAGCGGTAAAGTCGCTCAAAACTAGAGAGAGATTCATATGATATGAATGAAATGATACTCAGTTTGCTCATTGACAAAAAAGACTAATATATAATAAAACCTGCCAAGTGCGAGTCGGACTTCAACTTTAGTAATTTTTCTAACGACGTTGCGCGCACGATCGACGAGTGAAATGAGTAGCGATTGTGTTGTGTGGATGTAATTAATCACCGTCATAGACCGTAAGATTTATGTGGGATGCTTTTGATTACGAACCTGGGGCCCAATGGACCAAGTGATGTACTCCACTTCCTTCGGGCATATCCTGGGATGCGTCTGCGGAGTGTCGTAGACCAGGAACATCCACAGGATGAACCAGACCACCCCCAGACCGCCAAAGAGGTAGAAGCAGAGAGGCCAGCCCCCGCCGTACTCCAGTGTGCATAGCCACCCCGATACGGGCAGCGATATCACTGTGCCTATGTTTGACCCTATAATATTAGAAAGTGTTTATTCTAAAACATACGTCATCGTCATTGGCGTAGGATATTGGGAGCCGGGAGGCCGTGCCCACAACAGAGTATGTAGTGCTCTGCCCACCGCACAATGTTCAAAGCATATAATATTACTGCATACATAAGCAGCCTATATACGTCCCACTGTAGGGCTCAGGCCTTCTCTCAGAGAGAGAGTATGGGCTTAATCACCACGCGTGCCCACCGCGCATTGGTGATTTCAAGCGCTGAGTTATGTGAATAGCTCAGACACCCAGGTTTCCTCACGATGTTTTCCTTCACCGTTAGCGAGTGGTATTGCTACTATAACTTCACAAATGTACAAAATTTAGAAAGAAAAGTCATAGGTACATGCCCGCACTGGGAATCGAACCTGGGTCTCCCGCTTCAGAGTCCAATGTTCTACCCACTAGGCTACCACCGGGTATTACTTAATAATATTACTGCATATTATTTTGATATTGGGAACGCGATTGGCCTAACCACTCTCGAAGGTGAATAATTTACGTGAACTGGAGTACCTAGTAAATGTTATACATACGAGTATGTGATATAGAATCAAATTCAAATTTTTTTTATTTAAAGTAGCACAGAAACTGCGACTTAATGAACGTTACAATTTAAACTAGGTGTCCATTTCAAAATCTAGATCATTTTGGAGAAAAATGGACAAAAAAGCTCCAAACTTAGTCTTTTCAAGTCCTTAATTTACAGAATTTATATAAATATTCTAAAACCTCAAACTCATGCATTGAACTGGCTTTAATTCCAGACATCATTGTCTTCTAAATAATCTTTAATGTTATACAAGGGGCATGCCAATAGAAGTTAGATACTCTTTTCTCATTTAATTGACACTGGCAAGCTATACACCATCTTATAGGCTGGTTTTTTATTGACATATTTGAATATAGAACACACTTATTTTATTTATTTTTTATTTGAATGAGCATAATTAATCCGAGCATCTGGCGGGAATTCACTTGCATCAATGGAGCTCAGTCGACGTGATTTTCGCGCTATGATTTATTATGACTTTAAAAAAGGTTTAAAGCCTCAAGAATGTTTTGAACTTTTGGCTTCTACTTTTGGTGAGTCTGCTTGTTCCCGAGCAACAGTATTCAATTGGTTTGCTGAATTTAAAAGAGGACGGGGATGTCTCGAAGATGAAGCGAAGACAGGATGGCCGCCAACCGCGGTCACGCAAGAAAACGTTCGTGCAGTCGAAAAACTTATTCGCGAAAACCGACAAATTACATACCTATGTAGAGCTAGAGCGAGAACTGGGAATTGGATCAGCAGCAATGCAAACCATAATTCACGACCACCTTTCTCTCCGTAAACGTTGTTCGAGATGGGTGCCGCACAAACTTACCGATGAGCAGAAAGACCGTCGGGTGGATTGGTGCCTATTCATGATAGATAAATTCAACGGAGGCGAGAAAAAAAACGTATATGATATACTGACTGGTGACGAAACATGGCTATATAACTATGATCCCGAATCAAAGCGACAGTCGACTGTATGGTGCTTTGAAGACGAGCCAACTCCAACGAAATGTCGCCGTGCACGAAGCACACAGAAACAAATGGTCGCCTCGTTTTTCTGCAAAACGGGTCATATTGCTACTGTTGTGCTAGAGAATGAAAGAACGGTGAACTCCGAATGGTATGTGACAGTTTGTGCTCCAACAGTAATATCAGCTTGGTGTGACAAGCGACCGAAGTCAGGAATCCGGCACCTTCTCTGTCACCACGACAATGCGGCGCCGCACACGTCTGCCAGAACACTAGACTTTTTCAACTCGAAAAATGTGTCAATTCTCCCTCACCCGCCATATTCCCCTGACCTAGCGCCTTGTGATTTTTACTGGTTTCCAAAAATCAAAGAAAAACTAAAGGGGAAGAGGTTTGAAAGCAAAGAAGATGCGCTGGTTGCCTATAATTTCGAGATTTCTGAGGTATCTAAAGAAGAGTGGTCACAGGTATTTTCCAATTGGTTCAGACGTATGGAAAAGTGTATACGTGCTCAGGGTGAATACTTTGAAAAGATCGATACTTGTAATAAAGAATAAATTTTATAATTTTTGAGTATCTAGTTTCTTTTGGCATGCCCCTCGTAGTAGCTTTTTGTGCACAGTGTGTTTTACACATTTTTTTAACCGCGTTTCTGGCAAGCTTATTATATCCTCAGGGATCCTATTGTAGAAACGTATACAATGCCCCATAAAGGATGTAGACAATGAATTGCCCGTGTAACTTGAACTAATGGCTGCATTGAGTAGTAAATAAATAAATAAATAAAGTTTTTCCTGTAAATAACTCTAAATATAGATGATTAAAAATACAACAAAGCGGACGAGCGAGTGATTGCTTGTTATTTGGTGCTACAGAAGTCAGAGTTCACTGTCTCAGTGTATTCAACGTCTATTGATACTGGAACCTAACAAATGATGCTGGAGGATGACTCATTACGAAATACGATCCTGAATTTGCTACGACCTTATCAGAAACAGTGGAATTTTACACAATATAAATCGGCATGTACAGTCGACAGAATAGTTACTTAGTTAGAGCTGACATTTCCGCTATTAGCCTCGTGGTTGGGCCATTGTACGTAGCAAAGCTGTGAGTTTACTCCAGCCAGCCTATATCTTTCCTGAAAGCCAACTGTGCTCTAATGTCACTACTGGCCCCCTGAAGGGATCCCAGCTTCCCAATGATGGCGGTTCCGTTGCTTTTCCACGCCCTCACAGTGAATGATCGCGTGGGCGGATGTTCTTTTTTCTTCTTCCTCTTCTGTCGGTTAGTCCCACGTTGTGGAAATGTCTATGCAGTGAGCAGTGGCCTCAGTAGATGTGTAAGATAATATAGATTTTAGTTGCTACTCGCCCGTAATGTAACTGAGAAGAGCGCATTGATGGAAAGGTTGATGCGCTATCGACGACGTTTCTGCATCTCAATAAACATGTCATATTCATATTGCTCATATTAATACATTTACAGAGAATCATATTTAAGTAATATTGGTTCTTAATAAAATAACACTACTTAAATTTCTAATACGTACCAGCATATACATAAGCGGCGAACTTTGACCGTTCCATAGGCGGTATCCAACGAGCCAACATGGCATGCATAGCCGGGTAGGTAACTCCTTCCCCGAGCCCTTCTAGCGCTCTCACAGCTATGAAGAGCTTGAAGTCAGTGTATGCTGCAATCGGGGATAGCATGGTGAATACTGCAGTGAGTAGGACTCCAATGCCGTAGACCAGTTTGCCACCAAATATTTCTGCTATTCTGCCACCAGGTACCTGAGGTTTGGTTTTCAGAATTATGGACACACAAATTTTTGTATCTAATCGACTATGGAGCAAATTTTCTATCTAGCATACTGATTTATCTAAAAAGGTTTTTAAAAATTGTCCTCACCACAGATTAGTGCAACAAAAAAGAATATAATCATGTAAGTACAGCAATATCATTCCGATGTAAAACCTAACTGTAAAGTGGGTGCTCGGGGCTGCAAGTGATGTAATTTACTTCAGCCAATCGTCGCTGCCTGTACGCAATACAGAGAAGTTCGCAAAGAGGTTCCAAATTTCGCCGATACCTGCACTTACCCATTAGCTCAGTTGGAGAGCGCTGGCACGGTTAGCCAGGGGTCGGGGAATCAAGTACTGGCATGGGTGGAATTTTTAGCCTCTAAATAGGTTTTTAAAACTTATTTAAAACATTCACCTGTGTCAAGACGTATCCATAGAAAAATGAGCCCAAAATTATGCTCTGCTGTTCTGCACTCCAATTGAAATCTCCAGGCGTCTGAAATGCAGGAACATCTTCAAATGTCAGGAATATGGCTGACTCAAAAACATTTTAATAGGTTATTAGGTATACTTTTCTGTAATATCAAATAGCATTGTTATAACTTCGAGTTTTATTGTTATCACTTTAAACAGTATCAAAACAAATTTTCTTTTCAAAACTAATTATATTTGGAAGATCCAGTCTCATAAGCTTACACATTTAATTTGTGGGCAAATATATTGCATTTTATATAATTTATATTACGTAATTACCAGGAGACGGGCAGCAGCCTCTTCCTGAGATTCCAACCGCATACTGCGATCGCCAACCCCCCTGCCAAGCGTGGCTGGCAAAACCCCTCATGGTTAGAAAAACTATGAGGGAGGCCTATCTCCTGCAGTGGGCTTCAAATGGCTGATGATGATGATGATGATGATGATGATATTACGTAAGAACAGATCAGTGCAAGTATCGAGCATGCTATTTTTTTTGCAGTTAATGTAGCACATACCTGTAGGCACTTAGGTATTATGTTAACTTAATTACAGTTGTCGAGCCAGTGATTTATTTTTAGATAGATGAAACTTATTCTGCCCAGTGAACACAAAAATGTGACTTACGGGAGGCACCGTGTTGTTACTGGGCGGAGAAGCCGGACAGACATCCAAGGTAGAGTCATTTGATGGAAGAGGTGTTGTCGAGTTGATCATGGCCACTATAGCCACAGAGAGGTTGACTCGCATGGCATAGACATTGGCAAAGCCAAGGAAGCCCATGATTCCAAGCACTGTTCGACTTTTTATCCATCCTGTAGTCTCTTCTACTGTGGAGGCAAGACAAGAAACTTGACAAATGCGGTTTTCACTCAAGCAAGTAGGGTGCACACAAGTGGATAACAATATCTAATAATATCAGTCTATCAAAGTAGAGAGGCACTTCCAGAGCTGAGACACTTTTTTTATACTAGGCATTTTACCAAAGTACCAAGTATAAAAAATAGAACATAACAAAATAAACAAAAAAGTTGACATGGTGACATGCCATGCCATTGTTTATCTTGAATAATTATTCACAAATATCAATAATTCCCAATTCACTTCTGTCTTATTTGATTTCTCTTGTGTGCTAAATTATAATATTGTTTTGTTGTAACAATTTTTTTGCTAAAATCTGTTGTAGCTTTTGAAACATTTGTTTTTTAATTCTCAGTAATGTATTTTTGTAATAGTTGCCACCACTACGCCAAAAAGATTTGGCAAAGACTCAGGACAGAGACACATGGAGTGGATTGGAGTAGGCCGACACCCCCATGGGTGTTCCATAACAAAAAATCTTTGAAACTAATATGAATGAAAATGAAAATGAAAATAGCCTTTATTTGCCAATAGTCTTAAATAACAAAAGATATTAAGCATGCATTAAAATATATTATTTGAATTAATTGTATAATTGTATTTTGTTGATTTGAAAAACAGTAAGCAATTGAAATATATTTTAGTTTAAATTTAATTTCATTGATTTTGTTATAAATTGTCATTGCAATTACAAAAAATTATAATTTATTAATTGGCTGCCCATTTCTGAGCAAAGGCCTCCCCCAGATATTCCCATTCTGCTCTTTGTGATGTTATTCTTGTCCATGTAGATCCTGCTTCTTTTTCTATATCATCAGACCATCTCCTGTTAGGCCTTCCTTTACTTCGTTTTCCATCTTTTGGATACCATTCGGTTGTGCGTTTTGTCCATCTGTCATCTTTCATCCTCATTATGTGTCCTGCCCAGCGCCATTTTTGTTTTTGGATAAATTCTGCACAGTCTATTAGTTTTGTTTCATTTCTGATAGTTTCATTTCTAACTTTGTCACTTCTTTTAATATTTATCATGCTTCTTTCGATTGCCCTCTGGCAGATTTTTAGTTTTTTTATGTGCTGCTTGTTTAGGGACCATGTTTGACATCCATAAGTTAAGCAAGGTAAGAGAACAGTGTCCGCAATTTTCTTTTTGAGTTCAATTGGGATCTCTTTGTTTTTGAAAATACCTTTTAGGCTCCAGTATCGGTTCCAGGTCTTTGTTATTCTTCGATCAATTTCTTGTGTGGTTTTGTTATTGAATGATATATGTTGGCCTAGGTAAATGTACTCCTTAACATACTCAATTGTGCTTCCGTCTATGGTTATTGGTGATTCTTCTGAGTTAGTCATTAATTTGGTTTTCTGCTCGTTTATTTCTAGTCCTACTTTCTTGCTTTCTACTTTCAGGCTCTTTAGCATTTCTGTCATTTCTGCTGCTGTTTCGCTGAATAGTAGTATGTCATCCGCAAACCTTAGGTGGCTGAGTAGTTTTCCGTTAATGTTGATTCCCAATTGGTGCCAATCGATTTTATTCATTACACTTTCTAGGACTGATATGAATAGTTTAGCTGAAATAGGGTCTCCTTGACGTACGCCTTTTTCTATATTGAATTGGTTTCCTGTGCGCTCTAGTTTTATTGCCGCTGTACTATTGTGGTATATGCTTTTTAATATTTCAATGTAAGGTTTTTCTATTCCTTGTTCGTTGAGGGCTCTCCATATGGCGTCATGTTGTACTGAGTCGAAAGCCTTTTTGTAGTCTATGAAGCAAAGATAAAGATTCTTGTTGAACTCGGTGTATTTCTCTATTACTTGGTTTGTCGTGTGTAGGTGGTCTATTGTTGAAAAACCACTTCTGAATCCAGCCTGTTCCAGTGGCTGATTTTCATCTATCTTTTTAGTTATTCTATCTAGCAAGATTTTCGCAAAGATTTTATAAATATTAGACATGAGACTAATTGGTCTATAGTTGCCAATGTCTTTTTTGTCTCCTTTCTTGTAGAGTATCGTTATCTCTGAATGAGCCCATTGTGTTGGTATTTTTTTGTGATTTATGATATAGTTAAATAGTAGTGTCAACTTTGGCGTCACCATATCTTTGATAGCTTTTATGATTTCGTTGGATATTCCATCTTTTCCGGGACTTTTATCACTTTGCAAGCTTTTTATTGCTTTTAAAACTTCATCAGTTAGTATTTTTGGTATTTTTTCATTATTTCTGTATGTTTGTTGGTTGGATTCAGCTTCATTCATGTCTCTTTCTGATGTGTAAAGCTCTCTGTAGAATTTTGTTGCAGCCTCGATTAGGTCTTTCCGGTTCTTTATTTCGGTGCCTTCTTTGTTGTATAGTTTATGTATCCACTTTTTAGGATGATTTAAGCGTTTTTCTCCTTTCTTTAGACCGCCAGTTTGCAATATGGAGTTTTTATAAATATTCGTTTTGTACTTCTTAATGTCTATTTTCATCGCCTTCTTGGCACTTCGGAATAACTCTGTAAGTTTTGTTTTTTGGTCTTTGGTCTTTCCATCCATATTTTTCAGTTTGTTTCTCTCTTCTAGTAGCTTTAGTGTTTTTTCTGTAAATATATTTGATTTTATGGTTCGTTTTGTTTCTTTTGTTATTTGTTCCACAGTTTTTTGGAGTGTTGTTTCGAATTTATCATATTGTATCTGTACTAGTTCATGTATTTCTTCTGCTTCTTCATTGGTGTTTGCTTCGTAAATATCTCTTAGTCTTTGGTACGCTTCATATGGTACATTTCTTGCCATCGGCATTTTGTATCTTGTTCTTTTAGTCTTCATATTGTCCAGCCATATTTCGCAGCGTACGAGCCTATGGTCCGTATTGAACTTAGATTGTGCTAGGACTTCTGTGGTTTTAACCCGTTCCATTTTATTGGCGAGAATGAAATCTATTTCGTTTTTATTTCCAGACGGAGAGATCCAAGTCCATCTCTTTTTGTCTTTGTGTATAAAGTAAGTATTTGTTATATGCAGTCCATGTTGGAGGGCCATATTAATTAGTAGTTTTCCTCTCTCATTTCGTTCTCCGTAGTGATGCTTTCCCATTACTCTTTCTTCTCCTGGTTCTCCCTTTCCAACTTTAGCGTTAAAGTCACCAATGAGATATATTTCCTTATATGCTGATTGGATAGCTTTTTCTATATCTGTATAAAAAAGTTCAATTTCTTCTTGGGATTTGTCTTTGGTCGGGGCGTATGTCTGTATGATGGAAATTTTTCGAGTTTCTGATATTTTCATGTTTAGTTTGGCTACTCTATTTGATCCGGAGTGGATGTCTTCTATGTTGTTCTTCCATTTCTTCTTTATTGCGAAGCCAATTCCATGCTGACCATTTTTTTCTCCTGTATAGTAGAGTATGTATCCTTCCCGTTCTTCTATATCTTCACCAGGTATTCTTACTTCTGATAGACCTATTATATCCCATCTTAAGTCTTGTATTGCATGTTCAAATTCTATTAGTTTGCTCTCTGTTCTGAGCGATCGAATGTTAAGGGTGCATATTGAGATAGTTTCCTTTCTTGGGGGGTTTTGGTCATTTTCTTCCGCGGGGACCAGCCGTATTGGAAGAGTAGTTTTTTGGGTTCTTGTTCTGTTTATCTTGTTTTTGTTTTCAGGGGTAGGTGTCGCTATCTGCTACAATGTGTTTTGCTTTTTAGTTGAGTCCATGTAGGCTCCAGCACGGAGGACTTCAAAAGCGTTAGTTTTATTCATTTTTGCCTGTTGCTCGTTAGGATGTTCTTCTATTGGTTTATTTGGGTTCTTTGGGGATAATGGCCTTTTTGTACCGCGGCTTGTACCAGGTATTTCAATTGGTGGCTCTAGTTCTGTATATTTTTTATTTTCTTTATTGTTTTTCCTCTCTTTTACTATTAGTTTATCATATTTTATGTATGCATCGTTTCCTTTCTCCTTCTCTATTTTTACAGCCTGTCTAAGCTGTTTTCTTATTTCCAGTATTTCCTTAGGATAGTCTTCATCCACTGTGATATTTTTCATTAGGCCCTTTTTCTTTAAAATCTCAATTTTAGTGTGTTTGTTGACCAAGCGCATGAGCGTAGGTCTGGTTTTATCGCCTTTTCCTATTCTCCGCGCAAAATCTATGTCTCTTTTTGAGATTTCCATGTTTGTATTCGTTTTTAAAACATCTATGACCTTGTCCAATAGGTTTTCTGGTTTTTCTTCATGAATTCCATACAGAATGATGTTATTTTCTTTATTCGTTTTTGTTTGGGCTTTGACCTTGTTTTCCAAGTCGTTCAGTTGAGTTTTTAGCATTTGGTTTTCCGATTCAAGTTCGCTCATTCGTCTGCCGTATGTTTCCTCCATCACATATTTTATGTTAGCGGTTATTACCTCTGTTTGTTTGTGCATTTTTTCGTCCAATCTTTCGAAAAGGAGCTGCATTTGTGTGTCCATTTTTCAGTAACGTTTAGTAGAAATCGATCTTTCATATAGTAACACTGTTTAATCTGTGTCGTGTCGATGACAGTGACAGATATTTCTTGTGAAATGCGGGTTGTTTACGTTTAAAGTTTTTATCAGTTAACCTTCATTTAGAAAAAACAATTTAGCCAAAATTTATTTCACTGTTTTCTCTATTTTGTACACTATTTCGCCCAAGTTTCAACCTTTTTCGTAGACACTAGATGTTTTTCTTGATGCTCCACAAACTTTTCACTACTTAAACTTGTTATTTTGCGTGTTTTGGTTTTTTGTTTCGGGGGCGCAACGATCGCGATGTTTTCGGCTTGACAGTTGACAGTTAAAACTAATATAAAATTATTAATATCATGAAAATGCTGTTTATTAAAATAAATTAAAATTTTAAAATTCAAATACATATGTTAAACTCTCGTACATTGGAAATAATGTTTTTGCTTCGAGCAAATAAAGGCTTTTTTATTTATTTATGGTAAAAAGAAATTGGCAACCCAATCAAAAAAAAAATTGGCCAGCATCCACCACAAATTAATATACTTGTACTAATATATTTCACTTAATAAATAAGCAGAAACACCAGCAACTTCTCCAGCACCAAACCTTCAAGAACTGGCAATTTAACCATGACACTAAAACAATATTTTATTTATTTGAGCTAATGATAATGCAGTCTATCTTACAATGTCATTGCTGTCCATAGGCCCTAGTAATTTTGTAGCTGAAAGATAAAAAAAAAGATTCTTTGTTCTGTTTTTGTTTAAAGGTCGGCTGCACTTCCTTCTTGATGGCAGATAGTGAGAAAAACCGAGGAAGTCAAGTCTTTGTGTACTAAACAAATGTAGGTAAGGGAAGTAGTCTCTTATTATGTTAGTAAAAGGTAATAGGCATTAGATTAAGTGCAAAGGAATGTTTGTTTACATAGACATATTGGTGAATAAAACGTTACACTTTGATTAGGTGCAAATGCAACTAGGTAGTTACCAATATCAGACTCCACCAAGTTTCTCCGGCTGCTTGTGACATTATTTTCTATGTCCGAGTTGATAATTGGACTCTCTTCTGCGGAGGACGAAGACATTTTCGCTCGCTTTCACCCTTAGATCAACGTGTATGCTGCGCAAATTTAAACCATTCCTCAGATGTCGATTATATTGAGGAATACTAATAAAATAATAACTAAGATTTACATCAAAATGAGTCACTGTGGTCACTGTTTTGTAAAAATCCAAAACAAAGAACTTCCGTTTCGTTCAGAATCATGTAAACGTCAATTTTGACATGTAAAATAACGGTACTATTCCGTTAATTTATTACGTGACTATTTTTCCTTAATCTGTAATCAACTTTTTTTAGGAATGCGTGCGTTCAATGTAAGAAAAATTGCGTTCCAAAATACATTAAAAAAGGAGGTTCTTCAAAAATTAATCTGAGATAATTTGGATGTACTGGTCATGCATGAAACTGGGCACCGACTACAAATTATGCTTCTATAGACCGTGATCTTCATGGCGGTAACGTGAACCACTCTGGAACCATCTGTCCACTTTCCCCATCTGTTCATTGAGCCGTTTTCAGTACAAATTCACAAAGCAATTCATAGATGGCGCTTACAGGCGTGGCCATAGAAGAACCGGAATACGGCTGTCAAAATTAATCTGCGCTAAGTAAAATTTGACAGACGTTTTCCGATTCTTCTATGGCCACGCCTGTAAGCGCCATCTATGAATTGCTTTGTGAATTTGTACTGAAAACGGCTCATCATTAGTCTATTTTACCAAACCGTATCTTTTTTTTCCTCTTCCGTCTACTTTCTGATCTGTCCACTTTCCCCAGCTGCTGTCCATTTTCCCTATTAGTCTATTTTAACAAACCGTAAACTTTTTTCATTATCCGTCTGTTTCTAGAAACTGTATTAGGGTACCGTACCCATAACACTAGAAAAATACAGCATCTATAGTAGACGCAGAGTAGTTGTAAAATTTTCATCATAGCAAAAAATGGTCAATTCCGAAAAAACGGTCAAGTGCAGGTCGTACCCACCTCTCAAATAAAAAAACATTTAGTTGCTAAGTTCCAGTTGATGACAACATATAAAATGGTTCCGTAGACCGATGGGGAGATAGACCATTTGAGTCATATAGATGCAAAGGCAGCATCATCCAGTTTTCCCAAAATGGCAGTAAACAATTTTTTTGGTTTTAAAGCAGTAACATAACTATATGGTGATATTTTTAACATACATATTTAGATAATCATGTGATTAATACAAGAAACATTTAGGATTATATAGTAATATCATATTTTTTCTAAAAACCAGACGTTTGGTTTGGATGTTTCTGTTTCTGCGCCCAACTCGTGGATATTGCTACTTTAACAATTAAATCTCTGGGATGTTGCTACATTTGCAACCACAGATTTTAGATCATAGTTAGACTGAATAATCTTAATAGTTTTGGTGTAAAGTACATACAACAGGTGTCTGCGTCAGCAGCTTATTGTATCTAAGGGACACCATACCGACAAATGAAATTATAAACTTTAATTTTAGACCAATAATATTGTAGAATTTTAAATTAGTGGATTGGACATGGTCATTGGACAAGAAAAAAAAGTCGTTGTTAGATACATAATCCGCATTTCGGATTTATTAGATTTTAATGACACTCGCGCCATCAAGACGAATCGAAAATTTTCACCTTTTATTGGAAAAATATACCTTATTTTGTTTAATTCCACAAAAATAAATATGTCAACAAAGAACAACAAAACTGTAATCACCATATTAAACTAAGTGTCATGGTGGCCAAATACAGACACCTCATTGGCCGAATCGGATGTTGCTGTCTTTGGCATTACTCAAGTGGATAATGCTGTTTTTGCTACAAACCTAAGATTTAACGGCAATTTATATACGGGATATTGCTTATTTTGCTACAAACTAAATAATTAAACCAATTAAGCTGATTTTACACTTACAGACTGCATTCAAAGTTGCTATCGTGAAAAAATTGGATGATGCTGCCTTTGCATCTATATGACTTATTTGGAAAAGTTGACCGATGGGGAATTTAGGCAGATGATTCCGTAGACCGATGGGAAAAGTAGACCATTTTGGAAAAGTTGACCGATGGGGAATTTAGGCAGATGGTTCCGTAGACCGATGGGGAAAGTAGACCTTTTGGAAAAGTGGACCGATGGGGAATTTAGGCTGATGCTTCCGTAGACCGATGAGGATAGTAGACGGATGGTTCTGGAGGGACGTGAACATAATCACAGATCGTTTGCATATCGCTTACTGCAAAGACAGTTTGAAAAAAGATTTGTGCGGACTATACAATACCTACATGTATACATACTTCTAAGTATAATAATAATAATTTATTTGCCTCAAGACTCAAGATTCATATTTGGTTAGTATATTTCAAAACTTATATTTATGTTATATTTAAATTATTTCTAACTTTTTAGTGCTGTATTGTTTCGAAGTCGGTTTTAATTTTAATTTATTTTTTTCCAATTTTTAGTGGGGTAGCCACGGGGGAGCGGGAGAAAGAAAAATAAACCCTACCTACTTAATTCGTTGCTTTAAGTCCTCAATTTCCATCTCCGAAAGTCCACTAAAACATCACCAAATTACCTTGGGACTACTTTTGCGCTATTTTATACGTATCTATATTACCAAAGGATGAGCCTCATTAGGCCTTATTTACTGCTGTCCATTGAAGAGTGCCGTTCTCCATCTCTGAAAGTCTTCATCAGATCTTCACCAAATTAAAATGGGACCAATGGGACGTCTACTCGAACAAAAAAAGAATTGTCGAAATCGGTTAAGATTTGACGGAGTTATGTTACCATTATTATACCTAAAATATAACGTTATATTTGGTAGATTTTTGTTTTTCTGTAATAAAGTAGACTCGTGTGACCGAAAACCTTACTGCATCAAAGACAATTATTTAGTTCCTCATAAAAGAGAAGTAGGTATTTACAAAAACACTAACCAAACAATTTTTATTTGGATATAAAATGGAATCATTACTTTTTTACGTAGGTATTAGATATTGATAACCTCATATTACTGAATTAAGAGGTTTGACACATTCATGAAGACGTAATTTATTTTCAAACATTCCATTTTATTCTTGGTCATGCGAATGAAACAACATTTGTGTTTTCTTGTGATTTCGACAATTTTGGCTAGTACTTTACTTTGTTTTGGCATGTTTTGAATACCAGAGGGCAAGTTTTCTTATTTCGTCCGTTTAGTTTACACTTGAAATTAATACTGCAGAAAAGCCTATGGATACGAAGTTTAAATATTAAATGCTAGCACCTTAGAAACTCCTTAGTTTTCGAGATAAATTCTTGAAAATCCAAAGGTATTTATACCATTTTTACAATCGGTTTTAAGGATTAAAAATACATTATAATTAAATCATGAAAACTTGAATTATACTTAAAAAAATTAAATTCAGATAAGTGATATTATCTTACCTACTGTTTGGAAAACAAATTAGTCAACGTTTGTCTAGCTAGCAGATGAGAGCATTTTCCGTATTCCTGTCTGCGAAACAACGAATTTTGTAGCATAATCTTCTTATTTTGTTTCTGGTCACAATGTGAATGAGTCCTAAGTTATGTGATAATGTATTATCATAGTTTTACTAAATTTAAGCTAGAATAAGGTTTCTAGTAATAAAATTATTAAAATTAATCAACATAAGCTCAAAATTAGTTTTTAATTTTTCTCAAAAACTACAAGGTTTTAGCATCCTCCCCTTCCCAGAGGGGCTTCCCCCTTCTTCCCTCCCCCTCCTCATACCCCCCAACCCTTAATTCAACACATAGAGTGTGCTCACAAATGTAATGGTTTGTGATGGTTTACGATCCCGGCACCTGTCAAAGTGAGTATCTTTTTTAGCATCGAATTAAAAAACAGACTTTAGTACATCACTTTGACAGATGCGCCATATAAAACACGTGACAGACACGCACGGGCACTCGTATTACTTTATAATCTGTGATATTAGGTACTTTAAAATCTGTGCGCACGACACGAGCACTGGAGTAGACACCTCTATTGCGACAAGTCTGGAAAAAGCAATAAAATACAAAATATGGTAAAGGTTTTTATTTATAAAAGTATCCAAATAAGTTATGTAATAAATTAATTTTAAGTACATTTTGATATAACATAATCCAATAAATAATTTCACAACACTACTTAAAGAGACGTATCTTACTATCGTCCTATAAAAAATATTTAGGTATCAGGCGAAATAGATAACTAGTCTGTTTTTTAATACGATGCAAAAAAAAACTGTCACTTTGACATGTGCCGGAGTCGCAACATTACATTTTGTTGTTCTCTATGTGGACATAAATATAAGTTTATTTTTTAAAGGTCGTGTCAGACGATGGCTAAAATAACAATATGTCGCGCGATGTCTTGCTGCTCTATACTAAATCCGACCGCAGTCGTGTGTGGACGCGGGTTGCATGTTGGATATTTTGTGAAAAACCTTCCCGTCACTTGTTGCATCTATTCAGGTGGACTCGAAAAATTGTCGAAATCACAAGAAAAGACGGGAAACAACAACCAAGAAAAAAATGGAATGTTTGAAAATTAATTAAGTCCTCATGAACATGTCAAACCTCAAACCCAGGGCTACCATTTTACTACCAAATAAAAATTGTGTGAGCTACTTTAGTATATTTATGAGAAGCTAAATATTTGTGAATTTTTGTGCAATAAGGTTTTTGGTCACACGAGTCTACTTTTTTGCAGTAAAACAAAAATCTACAGAGTACCTATATATTTTAAAATGGTAACACTGTCCCATTTTTTGCATCGAATTAAAAAACAGCCGCCTAGCCCAGCACCTAAACGATCTTGACAGCTTAGTCGACCGGTATATGTGTTCTGTGGTCGACCTAGCCCACAGGAACGACAAGTCAATACGTGCGGGAGCTAAACAAGCCGCGGGTTTTCTCGCGATTTTTTTGAGTAGGACGCTCTTTAAGCCATAGGTATAGAGCATTTTAAGTGGTAATTTCTGAAAAATATATTTTCCAAATCATGTTTTAACTCTTTATCAAGTGTTTTGTTAACAGATTTTTGGAAATAGGACTCGTTTTTTTTTATTGCACCCCTAGTATTCTGCCAATGTCAGGTTATTTATAAAAACAAGATTCCTTTTAAAACACTTCACAAACGCAGTAGGTATAAATAGTCCATGGTATAAGGGGAAAGACCCTTGTAAATTCTCTACCACTGATTATTTACAAAACGTTTATGGAGTGTTTTAAGGAATCGTGTTTTTATAAATAATACTTGCCTTTTTGCTCCACAGACCACACGGTGTTGCGGCTGGGCTAAGAACGATTTATGTTCGAACTGCTAAAGGCGTGGGCCACATAGAAAGGAGGCGGGGCGAGGGCGCGGAAAGGAGTCTATAGAGTCACAGACCACACTCCTTGCTCTGTGGTCTGTGACGCAATACAACGCGTCGCATCTTTTCCGAGCCCTACGTCCCTGTGTGCCCACGCCAACCAAAGTTGCGCGCTTTCAAGGGAAGGGGGCTCAAGAGTAAAACAGACTGTATCACGCAACCTTTTGTGGTTCCTAAAGGATCCTACGTTATGCTTCAATCACGAAAGGGGCCAAAAGGTTTTGCAGATAGTCGGCATAAGCATGCCCATGATGACCGTCGATATGAGATTCACACTGTGATTGTCCAGAATATTTCTACCACTGATGTGTTTCACTGACCCGTTAGGATGCGACACGATCTTCCCGTCTTTGTCCAAACCTGGAAAGAAGAAAATGCGATGTTAACATAATATAACTTTTATTTACACGCCTTAAACACAAGATTAATAAGAAACAAAACCAAGTGCGAGTCGGCTGTCATAATTACAAATGATACTTTATTTTACAATTACAACAAATACAATGCTACAATTATAAATTCATAATATTCACTGATTTCTTGTATTTGTGAGAATAAGTGTGTGACTAATTCAACCTTCTAACGTTCGTTTGACACGTGAATACCTAGAGAGAGTACCTAGGTTTTAATATGTTTGAATAAAAACGACAAGATATTGACATCTCGGTATTCCATACAAAATAAATGGAATATATTGTTACGTTCTAGTATATATGGCGTCATCGGATAGAGGGTGGCCTGAAACGGACTACAAAATATTTTTCAGGCGCCTGACTTCACCGCCATGGTAACTTGGGTGAAATTTTGATAAACTTTACTAGTATGTGACAGAACACCCTCTGAAACGGTCTGAAACGGTATTTCAGCCTGCTGAAAACTCCTCCAAGGCACGGAAAAACGCGTTCAAAGTTTTACCTCCTATCCACCGTCGTAACAATATATTTTACGTTTGCACAGATTAGGAGTCTTTCTAGTTTTGTTTATTTAAAGAGTTCTTGTATCGAGTCATGGTATCACTAGAAACTGACAGCTCGTAGGATCTCATTCTCAGTTCATGACGTATGTCCGTGCTTGACGTACTTCCGGTTTCATACTCTGGTTCTTTTTGTTCGCTTTAAAAATTAATTAAAGCCCAAATCGAAAAATTCAGCCCAGGCTCTCAAATAATAGGGGTTAAAGTATGTAATTGCCGTTTTATTGCAATAGGTTCTTTGAATTGACATAGAATCTTCATGGTTTAAGGTTTTCGAATGAAACTTTTTTCAAATGGTTTCTATGATGTTCTTTTTTTAAAAAATGTGAAACATTTGAATATCGACTTTCAATTGTTTTTGTTATTCAATTTAGACAAGAAAGATGGATACTGCGAAAATTCGAGTGATTTTTTAATACTGTTGTGGCATTTGACCTGGGGTCAGCCATTGCATTTTTCTTTTCCGGTTATCATAAAGAATCCACTTTTCATCACATGTTACAATTCGATCCAATGTTCCTTCATTTCTGTACCGGTTCAACAAGGCAACACAAGTTTCAACACGCGTTTCTTTCTGCAGATCAGTCAAATCATGAGGCACTCATTTTTCGTATTTTTTTATTTTATTGATTTGACGCAAGTGAGTTAATATTGTGGGTAAGGTAACGTTAAACCATGCCGCTAATTCCTGGGTAGTTTGACTAGGGTCGGCTTCCACTATCTCTCTTAATTCATCGTTATTCACCTGTGTGGGCGGTCTTCCTCGTGGCTCGTTCTTTAAGTCGAATTTTCCATCACGAAAGCGTTTAAACCAAAATCGCACGGTGCGTTCATTAGTAGACCCCTCTCCAAACGCAGCATTGATATTGCGGGCTGTTTCTGCCGCGTTAGTTCCGCGTCGGAACTCGTATTCAAAAATCACTCGAATTTTCGCAGTATCCATCTTTCTTGTCTAAATTGAATAACAAAAACAATTGAAAGTCGATATTCAAATGTTACATATTTTTAAAAAAAAAAACATCATAGAAACCATTTGAAAAAAGTTTCATTCGAAAATCTCAAACCATGAAGATTCTATGTCAATTCAAAGAACCTATTGCAATAAAACGGCAATTTCATACTTTAACCTCTAATATTATACCTATTTTCTCGGAAAAAATATAAAAACAGAACTATTTTTTAGGACAATACCCATTGTGTTATGTTTTATAAAATTACTCGTTCTAATCGTTAGAATAATATGTATTATGAAAATAAAATAAACCTATTCAGTGTTATTTCTTGCTATTAATTATATGGCTTGAAATTGCATGTCAAATAATATGCACTCATAAAATATTTCACAACAGGGCCATCTATTGAAGAGTGTATATCTCCCAGTTTATAAGTTATGAAAATGTAGCAATATTTACCGGAGTATTGCAGAGTAGCGCCCATGTAAGAGTCGATGAGACTGCCGAGAAATCCCGCCACGGCACCGAAGACAATCAGCGGCCACTGCGGTGGCGCGTACTGCAGCATTGTCCCGTCCGAGAAGTACATCAGGGCCAGATACTGGGATAGACCCACAACGAGGCCTCCTAGGGTACTGCAGAGGGTCCCAATCACTGTGACACCTCCGTTAGTTCCTTTAGGGACTCTTTCCCAAGTTGTGATGAGGTAGGGCTCGGAGTTTCCGAGGACTGTTCCTAGTTCAGAGGCCCACGTGTCGCCATTGCAGCAGGCTAGTGTACCTGCGAGACGTAATATAATATATGTAAATAGGTAGGTTATACAATTTATTGTTTAAAGCATCTGTGGTCCAAAAGGTTAATACAGTCTGTTAGCTTTTAGAATATACCTCGGGCTCTAGAGTAGGCTTCGGTTCTATCCGAGGTATATTCTAAAAGCTAACAGACTGTAACAATGGTTCCCTTCTATTAGTATGATGTGTATCACATTTTTAACAATAGGTACATATTTCAATATGCGTGTTGTTCATCTTGTTTCTTTAGTTTATCGTTATACGAGTGTGTGTCGACTGACGGGTAAGATATATCTATGTTTAAACTACGAGTAAGATCCACCGTTCGGTGGCATACATGCACTTGAAAGTTACTAAAACTGTCAAAAGTTACCAACCTATTCAGAAAAAGTCGCGGTGAATCCTGCAAGTGGTGATTACCAGAATTTTCTTAGATGTAATTTTTACACTGTTTATATCATGGGAATTATTTTGGAATCGGTAAACGTAGTGTAGGACGTCCTCAGACTCGGTGGAGCGATGATCTTCGCAGGGCGGCTGACAAGAGCTGGATGAGAGTGACCGAGGACCGTGCTCAGTGGCGTGCAGTAGGAGAGGCCTATGTCCAGCAGTGGACAAGCATAGGCGGATGATGATGATGATATTTTCTAGGCAATACCGCAAAACAGTCTCTTGTCGGATTTTAGTGATCTGTGTCATACTTGGTAAAATATGCCGTATGTGATATTAGATAATAAAGAATATTCTTATATTATGTATACTACTTAATAGTTACTGCTACAACAGAACACTATCCTTACTAATATTATAAACGCGAAAGTTTATATGTATGGATGCATGTTTGTTACTCTTTCACGCAAACACGGCTGAACGGATCCGGATGAAATTTTGCACAGAGATAGATTATAGTCGCTCGTAGCCCCGGCTGCCAGAGTGATCTTAAACGATCACGAAGGTTAAGCAACACAGGGCGCGTTCAGTGCATGAATGGGTCGCCGTCTATGCCTAACGCTAGTGGCATTTTTCCGAGCGGTTCCGTGCTTCGCAAGGCACGTTAAGCTGTTGGTGCCGGCTGCCGTCGATAGATGGCAGTCGTTAAGCCAAGTCAGAGGCCTTAGGGCGCCTTGACAACTTCTGACAGTAGACGAGCCACTAGTCTACAAGCCTCCACCAATCCGGACTTGGCCCCCGTGGTGGAGTATGGCCTATACCTTCCTCAGGGAAGAGACCCGTGCCCCTCGGTGGGGACATAATGGGTTGATGATGATAGATTATAGTCTGGATTAGCACATACGCATTTTTTTATCCCGGAAATATACACATCAAAATTAGACATCGAAGTCGCGGGCAACAGCTAGTTATTAATATAATATGTTTCATAAGCAGGTTCTTACCAAGTAGGCCAACAGAGAGCCAAGATGCTCTATAATCCTTGAAAAAGTCTATGGGTCTTTCCGAGGCGCCAATGTCTAATAAATAGAGTAGAGCCAGCTGAGTTGCCATGCCACCATTGCAGAGAACTTGTATCCAGTTCCTTTGACCTCCTGAAATAATAATTTACATGGCTATTCATTTCCAAATGAAGTATATTATGTAAGTTTCATAAACCAAGAGAAGCCCTGAACCAAAATAACTGTGTATGCTAAAAATAAAAAAAAAATTGCACAAGTGTCTGTCTCGCTTGTAATAACATTCAATGAACGTGATTATATTTAACGTAGGATCGTAATATCATAGGATAGTTAGAAAAATATTATTTATTTATACTTTAAATATAATATACCTACCTACTTAAAATTAATCTGTTGCCCTGTTTGTCATAACATAGGTGAAATCCCAAAATAAAGATAACAGGGGACAAAATGTTTTGGTTAGGCATAAAGAGATAAACAGTGACACAAATCCCAATTGATAGTCTCGTCATAACCTTGAATAATAATTGGTTCAGTTCACCTTGAAGAAAAGGAAGTTATTAAGGCGTTTTTTTTGTAACAGTAGGTATTAAAAAAATGTCTTATCTTCACAAGATACCCATGATGTATCATATTCTTTCTATAACTTATTTTATGTTCAGTTAACAAGGAATTTAAAACTACCTAAATTTTATAAGTTGCAAGCCATACCTTCTTTAAAATTCTCTTCCACTTTCTTCTTTAAATGTGACCTATACTTTGTGGCCTTGGAAGAAGTTAGAAAGAATGTAACGAGTGCCGTTATAAAGCAGAAGTTACTCAATGTGAGTATAAACCCAACAACAAAGCCTAACATCGCTCCTGTGACATCTACACTCTTTCTACGGTAACCGTAGATGGCCAGTATAATAGGAATGAGGCAGGAGGCCAGCCATCGTGTGGGAGATATCACAGCTGGTTCTGAAATTTAAATAGATTTTTGTTATTTGGTGAGATTAAAATAAGAAGTGAAAATTATGCAGGCTGGTTTATTTTAGACTAAGTAGTATTGCCGGTGAGTTTGTGTACAATCTACAGCAGCTCAACCCCATTTTGTGGTAAAGTCACCTGTAAAGTAACTAATTCTAATCAGTTGATTAGAATGCAAGCATGCAAATGTTGTTTGTCAATGAGAGCCAAACATCTCAATCTAGACATATCATCCACACCACAACATAATCACTTGACCTTGTCCCAAACTAGAATACTCTGAGATAATTATGGTAATCACTAAAGGACATGACAAAACATGGAAAAACCCTAGCTTGGAAATCAAATATGCTACGAGACAAATGAGGCAGTCACACACTTAAACCACATTCACACAGTGCGGCAGATTATACAGAAGACCGAAGAGTATAATCGGCCCCTGTGCTTAGCGTTTGTGGACTATGAAAAGGCCTTTGACTCAATCGAGACCTGGTCTGTTCTGGAATCTTTGCAGTGATGCCAAGTCGACTGGCGATACATCCAAGTGCTGAGAGATCTGTAGGTATAACGCCGTTACTATGGCCGTCCGAATCGAGAACCGGCAGTCCGAGCCTATCCCCATACGTGAGACAAGGGGATGTTATTTCCCCTAAATTGTTCACAAATGCAATGGAGTATCCTTCAAGACACTGGACTGGAGGGGTACGGAATTAACATAAACGGCGAGTACCTTTCACACTTGCGATTTGTAGACGACATCGTCATCATGGCGGAAACGCTGCAAGATCTACAACATATGCTGAGTGGACCAGCTGATTCTTCCCAACGCTGTGGTCTCCGGATGAACTTGGATAAAACCAAGGTTAAGTTCAATAAACACGTAAATCCGGAGCCAATTGCAGTTCAAGGCAGTATTCTCGAAGTTGTTAAGGAGTATGTTTACCTCGGGCAAAGCATGCAGTAACTTCGAGAAAGAGTCCAATAGAAGAACGTACGGTGCCGAAACATGGACACTCACGATGAGGCTGGTCCACAAATTTAAAGTCACTCAACGTGCTATGGAAAGGGCTATGTTCGGGGTTTCTCTGAAAGATCGAATTTTAAACGAGGTGATCCGACACAGAACTAAAGTCACCGACATAGCCCACAGAATGAGCCTGCTGAAGTGGGAGTGGGCCGCCCATATCACCCGAACAACTGATCACCGATGGGGTAGAAGAGTTCTTGAGTGGAGACCGCGGATCGGTAAACGTATTGTAGGACGTCCTCAGACTCGGTGGAGCGATGAACTTCGCAAGGCGGCTGGCAAGAGCTGGATGAGAGTAGCCGAGGACCGTGCTCAGTGGCTTGCAATGGAAGAGACCTATGTTCAGCAGTGGACAAGCGTAGGCCGATGATGATGAAGCAGGTAACTTTAACTTTTTGCGTACCCCTCCGGGATACAGGCGTGAGTTTATGTAAGAGCTTCATACCTGAATTTATAACATACTTTTAATGTGCTTCAATCTTTAAAGTTAACCTAGAACACTGGACTGTATGTGTAGGTCGTTATTATCTTGCAACCAAAAATTATATATATTATCGTATGTAGGTAGGTATGTATTTTGTTTTTTCATACAAGATATTTTATATAGTGCGTTGTGTACGAATATTTACATAATGTAAAACCGGTCGCCGCTGGATTGTTGAAGGTGAACGTTTCACGACTCGAGTGTCGCACATTGTATGGAAAACAATATCGAGTGGAAAATTGATTTCACAGTTTGGTATTGGCCATATGTATTTATGTAGTTGTTTTCATAATAGAAAAGTAATGAATTTAATAAGTTATCCCAATTTCAGTTTATTGATGTTGAAAAAATTGATCAAGAGGTAGGTACCTACCTAAACAGAAAATTCTATCCCACTAATACCTTATTATGAATGTGAAAGAAGCTTACATATAATTTAGATGTTAGTCACGCTTTTAAACGAAGGAACATTTTTGGATCAAATTTCGCACACAAATAGACTACTGTAACTCGAATGCTCGAATAAAACGCAACGAAGTCGCGCGCGCATTTGGTTTAAATGAAAAACGCCAAAAAAGAGACAAAAAAATCTATAAAGGCCGTTGGGGCGAAAAAGTTCTGACCTGGCGACCGCGGACCGGACGACGCAGCGTGGGCAGGCACCCCACCAGATGGTCTGACGACCCAGTTACGGTGGCGGGGAGTTGCTGGATGCGGGCAGCACAACACCGGAAAGCTTGGAAAACCATGAAGGAGGCCAATGTCCTGCAGTGATCTCTCCAAATTGTTTTGTTACTAGCGGTTACCACAACATTTTTATGAGTATTGTTCTGGGATAAAAGGTAGCCTATGAGCTATTCCAAATCCGTTTAGTTGTTTTGGCATGATTGAGTGACAAACATCCATCCATTCAAACTTTCGCATCTATTACATTGGTACTAGCTGACTCGGCATACATTGTATTAATTAGCCCGCAACCTATTCTCAGACCTACTAAATATACACAAAAAATTTCATAAAAATAGTTGAAGCCGTTTCGGATGAGTTTGATAACAAACATTGTGACACAAGATTTTAATATATTAGATTATTATAAGACTTGGATTGGTGAAATTAAATAGCATTCTTCTGATAATCTATCTGTTTTTAGAAAACATTGTTTTATCCACGTTTACAGGCAATGAAAAACTGCTACAATATTGTCATCATTAGAATACAAGGTAATTTTCTCCACGATCTACAAAGTTGTAATAGCTCAGGCGGGAAGTAGGGCGGTTCGAGTTCAGTATCTGATTATTTTTCCCCCTTGTTTTTCATCGCATCTACCTAAATATAATTAAAAATAAAACTGAGCAAAGCTCGGTCATCCAGGTACTAATGTTAGCTGGACAGGATTCACCGTCAGATTGAAATGCTACAAATATTATAAAGATGAGTCAATAATATTCTAATAATATTTCTTTAACCTTTCCACTCACACTGGGTTAGATCTGTTATATATATATATTTTTAAATATATATGATAGATATAATAATCTAAGGTTTGCCACAATTCTGACAAAACTCTCATCAACATTCAGTAGTCCCTGAAGACACACGTTTCAGGGGAGAGATTAAGATTGCTTACCATCATATCCATCTCTGTTTAGTATCTTTGAGTAAACGATATTTATAATCCATAGTGACATAGAAAGAGGAATGGCGATGGCGCAGATCAGTACTGTTAGAATGTGATCATTCTTCATCTGCTTTCTTGGAGTGGAACTGCAACTGGTGTAAGTATTCAAACTATCCTCAGCTTTTATGTGATTCATATTGTTCTACCACCTTATTTCTGTAACCCGAAATTACCGTTTAAGAGAATGAAAGATAAGAAAACCGGCCGAATAAACTAGAGAACCGAAAACTACTGACCTACATTATGTTAAATAACAGATAAAAGATCATACATTGGCCATGACCATAGCTAACACCACAGTACCTAACTATGCACAGAACATAATAATATAACTTAAGTGCGATACTACTGCTAAATATCGAGACTTATTTTCAAGTTGAAATGAGTAAAAATTTATTTAGAAAGGAACCGGATCTAACCTTTGAGCTAGGTATGTATAAAATCCAACTTTTCCAATTTAGAAATCTGGTTTATTTGAACCACAGTTCTGGATGTAAAATTCCGTCACATTTCGCATTTATCAACAATTTTCTAATTTTTTATTATTTTTCGTGCTTTTAAGAAGTTCCAACCAATCCAATCACATTCATTCCAACATTTGTTGTAAAACGTAGTAATTATTTTCTCTGTGATTTGTTGTTTGTTATTACTGGAAGGACCACAGACAAAACTCTTTTTTTTTTTTTATTATTTTATGGCCTGGTTACACGACCTTTTAGCCATATCTTTAATAAAAATAGGTTTCGTATTTAACTTTCACTGATTTCACTAGGTATATACTGTTTATGGTGTTTTTAACATATTTATACAGTGACTTGAAGGCACTTTTGTCTTTTAGTAATTGTTTAAGCGTTGGCGGGCGGGAGGATTCACTAGTTTTTATCACTTCACTTATTTCACTTGCAAGCACTCAGAACTCAATAGGTACTTGATTTTTGCCACAGATTTCTAGAATTACCGTTACGTTATGATAAAATACCGTTACTTGTTGATAAATATTATGGTGTCAACCCTTAGCTTTTAGCAGTTTGGCTTTTTTCTTTTTTATTAGTCGGTTAGTCCAGTTAGTCTGTGAAAATAATTACAAAAAGTGGGTTGTTTTGTCGAACATTTTGCAATAATTTTCCATCAAACCTGTGTAATTCGATAAATGTAGCGGAATTACCAAGAATAACAATGAAGCCTTTAATCGATTTTGATGAATGCCTTAGGGACTCGCCTAAATTTAGGTAAATGCGTACAAAATCAATGAAAGTTATAGGATAGAAAAGAAAGTGAAATCCGTCCGTGTACATAGGTGATTTGTGTAATAATTGCACTGTGGTTTTAGGGAACAACTGGAAACTGAGGAAGCTAGTATCGACTCACTGGAGATGAAACTGGACAAGGTGTTGAAGGCATGCTCTGTTATGATTGATAGTGGTAAAGTCTACATGACCAACAGGGGGTGAGATCTTGATTTATTTCATCTTCTTTTTGTGCAACCTACAGCCACCCAATGCTGAGTAAAAGTCTCTTCCAATGCACACCATTTGCTTTGGCCATTCTTCTGATTTACTTAGCTCTTGCAATACCAATACCGACATCTCAGATTTGTGTAGTAGTGGAACAATGTGCACTTCTCAATACATGATTATTGAATCTGACATAGAACATAATGTTGACTATCTTGACACCATTATGAGTAATTGCAGAATAACCACTAATCTGCTGCAACACAGATCTGTGTCCAACTTAGTATGGGCTACCTATATGTTCCATTCCGCGAGGGCAGTTGAGGGTTCTATCCTAACATTGTCCTAAACCAAGACCACTCTACCCTATTAAATCAAACTGGTTATCACTGATACCCAGCTTAGTTTAGATAGTTAGTACGTTTAAAATGTATTAGCTTATTTATTGAATTAATCTGTAGCTCATTCACAAACACCCTATGGGACCTGAGTGGCTACTTCTCGGAGGACCCAGAGGTGATGGCGAGCCTGAACCGCATGATCCATGCGTTGCAGGAAATGACTAAGTTTCACTCCATACTGCTGGACCAGGCTTCCAGAACTGTACTCAAGAATCTCAGTGCCTTTATTAAAGTGTAAGTAATTAAAGTTTTCATTGTTTTAAACATTGTTTGCTAAGTTAAAGTATCTTATATGTATTTAATGATGACTGATAAAAGTGCCTTGACTGTGGTCTGATGAGTTTTAAGACTAATAAGAAGAGTTTGTTTTATCTTTGGTATTAAATTATCCCACTTTCTCAGCCGTGTTCTGGTAATACTGTCTGGGCCCTATTTCCTGAAACTTATTACACTAATAATGTTAGTCCCTGAACAAATATTTTTTACAAGTTTACTAGTGTACGTTTCGTGTTACTATTACATTTATTTATTTTATAAAATTTCAGTTCAATTTAGTGGATACACTATTACATTTTAAATGTGACAAATTTCATGAGCGCAACACACTTTTGTTAAAAAATTAGACAAATCTTGTTTTTGTTAATTTACTGTGTACCTCAAATGCGAGTTTAAATTGTTTGGTAGTCTTTCCTTTTACCACAGTGTAAGCACTCCTTGTGTTTATAAGACTGTTACACTTTTTATTCAATTTAATGTGAACGAAGTCACAGGCACTGCTGGTAGTCTATAAGACTATTGGTTGGGAGGGGTATGCCAGTATGTAAATCATGCACTTCACACTATTGTTTTCCTGCTGAATATCAGTTTGGTGATTCACGCTTTATTAATAGTGATAATATGTAAAACAATAAATTTTGCTTAAATTTTTGTTGAGAACGTTTTTTAGGACTGTGAAATGACGAGAGTCTGAGAATTCACTCAGGAACTAATTGCTAAGCATAACTGGATTAGTAACTGATCCCACGTTTAGTTGAATGGATGTTAGTCACACAGTCATGCATAAACGGCTGAATACTTACGAATGAAGTTGTGGGCTCAGCTAGTGCAGTCGACAGCACCTCAAACTTTACATATCGTCGGCTTATTGCAAGAAGTAATTTACTGCAAAAACTCACTAACCGGTTTTTTTAAAGATGTAGATATACATATAGATGTATTGAACAATGATAGTTTGCTTAAAGAATAATCCAAAAGCCGGTGTAGAGTGCGTGAGCATTAACCTAAGCAATTTCTTCAGACATGTGTTCAGGTTGCCCAGAGGGTAAACTTACTGAAAATCCCCGCCTCTAGGGGGGGCGCCGGGGTGGGGGAGGGGGTTAATGTTCCCATTTTCGAGTTTTTTGCTAATATCTTTAAAATGGTGCGTCGTCTAAGCAAAAGTGTCTTCTACGTAATGAAAGCTAATAAAATTTACTACAACTTTTGTATTATACACTTTTTCGAATTCTTAACTATTTTTGAAGTACACATTCTGGAAAAGTGTAATTTTGGTAAAAAAACCGACATTACCTATTGCCTGCTGCTTCAATCGTGTTATTTCGGGATGAAAAATAGCCAGCATGTTAATCCAGGACCTATTTTACCTACATACCAAATTTCATACAAATCTTGTCAGCCGTACAGCTATCGAAGCATTTTTCCTTTTTTTTATTTTACTAGATGACCCCGTGAACTTCGTATCACCGACGTCAACCGTTTTTTTTCTTCTCATCGTTTAAACCTTCCCTGGACTTCCACAAATATATAAAAACAACAATTAGCCAAATCGGCCCAGCCGTTCTCGAGTTTTAGTGAGACTAACGAACAGCAATTCATTTTTATATATAAGAGATTTTATATCTTAATCCGTTTAGGTCGTGAAGGTCCTGACAAGATTCCTTTTCCAAAGCACCCTCATCTTCAGTGGATGGTTCTTGCTGGAGGAACTCTTCACCATCTTCACCATTGTCTTCATCTTCACCATCGTCTTCGTCAAGAGACACGCCGTTGATACATTTCCCTTGGCAGTGGAGGCATGCTGCAGAACATTTGAGCATTGCTTACCCAGTATCTCGTCTTGAGCGTACTGACAATCGATGCTACCTTCACTTTCACACTACTACTTTTGTAGTCAAAAATCTCTTGCATAGCCTCTGTGACATGGCTGTCTCTGGGGATCTCAGCTTTTGAACTTAGGAAATTGATAGACTTTACAAAGGTGTAGTAGCAGTCTTTGTGGTATACTGCTCCCTCAGCCACAAGATCGTTGATCGAGGACAAGCGACCAACAACTGCGTCACCCCAGGAATCCTTCCTCATAGAACACACCTCCCTGATACGATATTGAAGAGTAAGTGTTTCAACTTTATGTACTATTCTCCTTTTGCTATGAGGCGTTTTGGTTTTTTCTTGTACATAATGCGCACACAAAAACAATTAGGTACTCTTGAAATCGAATTGGGGAGCTGACGACCTAAGCTGAGATGGCCCTGCTTGTTCTTGAGGTGTAGATGCATTCCTTACATCCTTATAAATTGTTTTAGCTCGAGTGTAATTTTTACGACAATTCGTGTGAATTAAAAGGGATTTCAAACCACGGAAAACTTGGTGCTCTTCATCTTTCCGTTCTTGACTAGCTTTTATAAGGCCCAGTATTCCCTTTTCTTTCATCTCAGTGACGTCCTTACTCCCTTTAACGACTTCCTCGTCACATACAGGACACTTATTATTACTCATTGCGGATAAACCGATTCGTAACTAATAACGTTTATAGATCAAATAATCTTTTCGGCCTTGTGGCTGTTCCCCTGCGTTACCGGGTAGGCTACTTCAAAACAGGTCAAAATGAGATGAGAGACGATTACAACATAAGCCCGAAGGCATGGATGATAATGAGAATGGAGTTGTAGCCAGCAAGATCGCGTTTTCTGTAAAAGTGGGCATTGGAGATATGGAAAGAAAAGTGGTGACCCACCTTCGCTCTATTACCCACTTTTGGTCGAAAACGCGATCTTAAACTGTTACCGCCTTCACCGCTTGGAGGTACTCCCAGCTTGTGCTATCAATAAAATATCTAATTTATAGTTTTCAACATCTGGCATCGGTAATGCCCGTCACGCGGAAAAACATTCATTTTCACTATTTCGGAGCGTGATACTCGAAAGCTTATTAGAATTTCGAAAAAATGTATAAGACAAAAGTTGCAGTAAATTTTATTAGCTTTCATTACGTAGAAGACACTTTTTCTCTACGACGCACTGTTTTAAAGATATTACCGATAAACTCAAAGTGGTAACTTTAACCCCCTCCCCCCACCCCGGCGCCCCCCCTAGAGGTGGGATTTTTAGTATGTTTACCCTCTGGGCATCCTGAACAAACTCCTGTAGAAACTGCTTAGGTTCCAGCTCACGCACTCTACACCTGCTTTGTTCAGTGGACTATGATACAATAGTGGTGTTTTAGTATCAGGCATTATTTTAACGATGTTATAGGGAATAAGGAGGAGGAATTATAACCATTAAACAACACGAACTAAAAAGTCCTTTTTCTCCCAATAGTGAATATGTCGGTTAATGAGTTCTTGCAATAAGCCGACGATATAGTGAACTCTACACGCCTACCTACTAAGTTAAATGTATCCAAGACATGTATTTTTTGTTGTACAGGCGTTCTGCATTAACATATTTATTTACAGAGATATCAAAGGCGTCAAAGAGAGCAAACATCATTTCGACAAAATCTCAAACGATCTGGACCTAGCGTTAATCAGGAACTCACAGGTATGTACTTTGTATTAAGTATATGCATTATCACGGGTACCAATCATTTGTTAGTAGGGAATGCATAATTCATAATTCATTTATTTGTGGATCATAGGTAATTATTTTTTACATAATTGGTGTTCAGTCTTAAATTAGAGATCACTATGGTCCTACCTGTACATAGGCATACAAATATAATTGAGGCGCTTTTTACAAGAACAGCCAATGTCCAATTTTAAAGAATATCTTTTTCGGTTTTTGCAAACACTGTTCAACAACCTGCATTAGGCTCACTAATCACTCTTCACAAAACCTTCCTATATCCACAGTTATTCCATGGAAAAGTTTAGGCAATTTTACAAAAAACCACCAAGGTTTGCTTGTAGGACAATTGTTTTGGCCAAAAAGCAACAAATTTATTCCGGAGACAAAGGTCGTTCTTGTAAAAAGCGCCTCAATTAAGTTAATAAGGCAAAACAAGTTACAATGTGTCATTTAGAAAGTCGTCGATATTATAATAACATTTGTCAATAAGTAGATTTTTTAATGTCTTTCGAAATAAGTCTACATTTAATTCTTTGTACAGTGTTGGTATCTTGTTAAAAATTATAGGCGCCATGCACAGAATACTTTTTCGCATCAAAGTAGTTTGAGATGGATAAAGGCATAGTCTATTTTCATTGCGGCGGTTCCTACGTACCGTGTCGCCTAGAGAGGGAAACAGATGAGGATTATTTCGTACAAACATGGCTACCTCAAATATATATAAACACGGAAGTGTCAGAATCCGGTGGGTATGAAAAATGGGCTTGCAACTTTCTATGGACTTCATGCGAAACATGGATCGTATACATCTTTTTTGAGTTTTAAAAGCTAGCTCTTTATTAGTGGAATTGCCCCAGAATATTATACCGAATCTGAGAGTTGATTCAGCTAGACCGTAATAGGCAGTAAGCAGATGCAATCCTGCAAGATAATTTCGATCCAGGTATATTTGCAGGACAGGACCATCTTAGTCCGGCTGGATCCAGGTATTTGCGAGATCCAGCAGGGTGGAGTCCTCTGAACTCAATCGTAATAAAGAACTAATAGATCTCATTTTCATGGTTTTAAATTTAACCAAAATTAAATAAGCTTTTTCGTAGTAGTAAAATAGAAAGGGTATTAAACTTTTAAATATGAAGATTAAGACTTAAATTGACATAAGCACATAATGTAAACATCAGAAACATAAATTGCCAAGGTCGCTTCAAATATCACAATTATGAAATTGACAAGCACACGCGCCGCCGCCCGCAGATTAACATGTATGATCTACGCTTCTTTTTAATCCCGCCAGTCCAGCGAGATCCCGCAAAATTTTCAACCGAGATTAGTCCAGCAAAATGTATGCGGGATCCCGGTATTTCGGGATCCCGGTATCCTAGTTGGTAGAAAGTCAGCCAAATTCAAGCCAAAGTAACCGGGAAAAAGTGGTTGCGTAAGGCATTATTATTGGAGCAAAATGACTTCCGTCGAAAATATTCCAATAAGATTTTGTATTCAAGAAAATATCGCCATTGCAATGGATAACAATAGAAACATGCTTCAAAATAGTATGGAGTGACATTGTATGTGTACAATAAAGGAAATACAGAACTACTTTTTATATTATGTTTTTTGTGGTTTTTCCTGATAAACCAAAAACTTATCAGATTTTTATTTTATTGAATTTTAAACATATCCTAATAACACATGAATTTTATTTAAGCGATAAATAAATTTTAATAAAATCCTTTACACATTATAATTCTGACGGTTTATAACGTCACAGTTTACGCCCGATTCATATGGAGTGTTGTCGAATTACTTTCCGACACATTATATTATGACAAGTATTAGTTTTAGAGAAATTTTTTGATCATAATTAATCATTTAACATGGCCTCTACAAATGAAACTGACGTATTTTATCTTCTCTCTTTCTCTATTATTATAGGAAACTAAAACACGAATGCAAGTTAGTCGTAAAATAATTAAAACAAAATTCAAGGTCTATGTACCTAGTTAGTTACCAATCGATTAAAATGAGGAAATTAGTATGGACGGCACAGTCGCCCTTACTTCGGTTAGCCCATTTCCTCCATTTATTAGTTTGACTGGTCGTACATTATTCTCGTATTATGAATTATACACCTGTCGTTCGGGAAAAAAGATATTGAGAGTGAGCAGTGCAACAAAACCTTCTAAATTATAGCTTGTAAAAGCAGAATTTGTTATTCATAAGAAAAAATGTAACACTCTACCACTTTTATTGTCGGTACCGAATGCAAATGCGTATGATGACATAGCCCCTATTCTGTTAAATTGTAGCATAGCTTAGTTCGGGGCGTTGGGTTTGCGCTTCAAGAACCATAAACTAAGGACTAAAAAGCCCGGCCACTATTGTCCGCGATCGTTATCAGGATGTATAAATAAGGATATTCCTTGGTAGGAAGAGCAAACAATTTGATGGACATTACTGCTCTCTTCATTTTAACGATTTCGATCAACGGTTTTTTTACATGTAGACAAAAGCTGAATGAAACGAAATATACATACAGAACGCTTTGCCTCTATATTACGCGCGCCTAATCCTGAATGATTCCAATCGTTTAACGGTCAAATTATATACTAATTGTTATCGCAAATGTCAGGATTCTGACAGGATTTGGTGCGCATAATTAGGCCTAGTCTTGAGCATTAATAATATAAACCATGTAAATTTTATAATATTATCATTTTTATAATATAAATTTAATAAATTTTAAATGTCGCCACGCTTTTCAGCGGCATTTTGTTCTACACACTCTGTCTATGCGTGGTATGTTGGTCTTGAGTGTTTCCAGCGCCTCAACCAATCTAAAATGTATTAAATTTAATGATGTATTTAATTTGTAGGTATTCATGTATATTATTATTTAAGTGTATGTACGTTATGTAATATGTATTACAAGTACTTATATTTTTGCAATCTTTCACTATACATACTTGTTACTTTACATATTTCCAATTCTCCTATTTATCAATTTATGTACATCCACCTACCGACTATATTCTTTCTGCAATCCACTCCATCCAAAGGTTGTCTAGAAAACATCGCTTTACGTGATAAAACCTCCAACTGTACCCCTACTTACGTATACAAACCATATTTTGTAATTCTTTCTTCTTACGCATTTTTATATTATTTATCTATCAATCAAAAAGTATTTTATTCTAACTTAATCTTTTCAGAGATAATTAGGTATCAACAGATACCAACAGATACCTAATTATCAGAGTTTACATATTATTCTAAAACCTTAAACTCACTGGCTTTAAGGCCGTTCTTACGTGAAGCATGCTGTCTCGCTCGCTCGATGTAACATTTTTAAATTTTGTAATTAAATGAATGAACTTTTCATAATTTCATAAGGGTTTGATGCGTAATTAATTTACGGACATTTTAAATTTATGTTTGTTTTCCTATACGTATTTTCTGATAAAGATAAGTTGTTGCCAAAGTTATATTTTGTTTTATCAATTATTATTTTGGAATCAAATTTTCTCAATCAAAAACTAGGTACAGGATAATAAAAATATGTCTTGAATGTCCGCAATTTTATTATCTTTCTAACCCTCAGACCACATTTATCAAAAGTATGCTCATTTTATTACAATCAGTGGAATTATTACAGCATGCTCCACGTAAGAGCAGTCTTAATGTCAATCTAACAGCGGCCGTATCAACAGGTGTCAAGGCACAAGACGGCTGACGTGGAGGACGCAGCCAACCTGCTGGCGGCCACCCGCTCCTGCTTTCGGCACACGGCGCTCGACCACGTCGAGAGGATTGTCATGCTGCAGGCGCGCAAACGGCACGAGGTGCTGGCCACGGTGAGTCCTGCACATTGTCTTATCATCAAGGCTTTCTCACGTGGAGCGTGCTGTATCGCTCACACAATTTAACAATTTAATTCTAGTGATTGTAATAAAATGCATATAATTTTGATGCATGCCTAATTTAATTACGAACATTTTAATTAAATTTTTGTTTTCCTATACGTAAAGTTTATCAAACGAAAGTTGTTCCCAAAATTATTAATTTTCGAATCAAATTGTCTCAATCACAAACTTGGTACAGGATAAGAACAATATGCCTCAAATATTCGCAATTTAATTATGCATCAAACTCTCAGACCACATTTATCAAATACTCATCGTATACTCATTTTACAACAATCACCGAAAATGTTAGATCGTGCGAGCGAGACAGCATGCTTGTCGTAACAGCAGCCTTAAGTGGCATGGGTTATGTCATTGTAATGCGATTGGTTAGTAGATTATCAATAGTGCCAATGACACAACCATAACCGTACTGATGTCTCTCTATTGAACATACAAAGCCGTTGTTACATGCCGGGATTCGAACCCACGACCTCCCGGATGAGAAGCCGGCGTTGTACCGCGCCGCTACCGCCGCGTCCCCACTTTTTGTCTTATTCCGTGCCAAAGGAAACGACGTGGACAGGTTTCGAAAACGCCCAGCAACAATGGTTGGGAAAGTAGGTAACTACTAAGTTTTTATTAGTAAAGGTTTGGACTGTATGAAGATTAGAAGACGTAAATTAGGACCTGTGATGACCCATGAGGTGAAAAGCTTGGCCTGAGGAAATGAAAGTAGAGTTTAAAAGTACTTACATCAATATAAGAAGTTCTTTATCAAAAACTAGATAAAAATATGTAAATTAAAATAAATGTCGAAAATATCTGTAATTATATTTTCTAATTGCCGCATAATCCTTTCAGATCAAAGACGCGGCGCAATGTACACCATTCTCCCCCATCACATTTTTCTAACTATAATTAATTTCATTCCGCTTTTCCCTGGAATAAGTAAAGAAATTCATTATAGGCGTTGACATTTTTTTTTAATGAATGACATGCTTAATTAATGACCTAGTTTCCGTATTTTAACGATTTATACTAAGACCATAGCTGTTCATCATCATCATCATCATCATCATCATCATCATCATCATCATCATCAACACCTATTATTAATTTACGACTTTTATTGCATTAAAAAAAATGTTTGCACCCAGGCAAACGCTCAATTAAATTAAATATACGAACACAATCGTTATCTGGTGTGACGCATACCCCGTAGTAGGTAAATGTAGTATTGCTGATGTATAATTAATATCATGTGGAACTGTACAAACAACGCACTTTGCCATATCCCTAAACCCATCCTATAACCCAAATCCGTTTACATTTTCGCCCATTGTTTATTTTCCTCACATGACACTGGTGACAGCCGTCTGTCGTGGATAAATAAAAATAAATACCTACCTACTATTTCGCAACAAAATAATAGACGCCTACCTGTGGATTCTGCAATTGCCCCGCTCCGTGATCTCATAGGTTTATTAATGTTAGTTTCATGAGAATACCTATTACCTAGGTAAAGGAAACCAATGACTATAAGTCGTGTTTTTTTTTTATTTAAACCTCCATTTGAGTGATGTAGTAAGTCAAGTGACAGTTTCATCATCATCATCATCATCTGAGGCATTACAGCCGCGGGTGGGCCTTAGCCTGGTCAAGCAAAGCTCTCCAGTCCGATCTGTTAGAGGCTTTCTTTCTCCAACTTGTCACTCCCAAGATCTTGATATCTTGTTCGACGCCGTCCAACCATCTGACTTCTGCGGCCTTCCGGTCGGCCTTCTAGAAGGCGTTTGGGTACTCTGGCCTCGTCCATTCGTATCACGTGCCCTGCCCATCGCAGGCGCCCGATCCTTATGGTCTTAATTACGTTTGGCTCATCGTACATTTGGTATAGCTCGTGGTTATAACGCGTTCGCCATCTCTCATTTTCCATCACAGCTCCGAAAATGCGTCTTAGTATTTTACGCTCAAATACCAACAAGGAATTTTCGTCTTTTTTGCTCAGCACCCAACATTCAGAACCGTAGGTGAGTATGGGCCTTAGTAACGTTTTGTACAAGAGAAATTTTATGCTTCTTGAAAGAAGTTTTGAGCGAAAGTGTCTTAGTAGTCCGAAGTAGCACTTGTTAGCCGCCATTAGCCGACAGTTTCAGACCAACATAATTTGGGGGTGGGTAAAACTGGATCTATCTTTTATTTTATCCAACTCCGAAGTGTCAAATTATAATGTACGCGAACACGCATTTTCGACGGTTTGAAATCGTTTTAATCGGGAAAATCCACCTGGGGTCACATTCGCGTTTGTATTGCCTCTGAGACGGTTAAGTTTCCGATATTTTTAACATCTAGACAGCAGCACTAGCAGCATGAAACGGCGCGATTCGCGCATTCTGTGGCGCAAAATGTCTAAATTTAACAATGAAGTACTTGTACAAAAAAGTTTTAATCTCACTGGAGAGGCTATGTTGAAAGATAAATAACCGTGTTAAAATTTTTTCTCTGCGACTAATACTTTTCATGTTGTATAATCTGTCGAAAAATCATTCTAGTCATGGGGTACAAAAACGCGCCGCACAAATCGGACTCTTACTATGACGTCACAACTGGAAGGTAACGAGTTATCAAGAGTTATCTCGTAGCATAATGTTTTTGTGCGTCTACGGCCTTATTAGAATCAATAAAAAAAACTAATCTTAAAAGTTTTTTCGAGACGGAAAAACCTACAAAAAAGATTTTATGATATATTTTTTTTACGTTTTCTGTGCTATAAAAACAATGTCACTCCAATTTAAGTTTGATGAAAGTTCCCCACAGCCGCGAGTTTTGACGTTTGAGCGCGTAACGCGCGACTCGCGTCGTTGTGTTCCTACAGGTGTTTCCCCGACGCCTCAACGCTCCACCGCAAGTCCACGACTTGTGTCTTTTTGAACGAAAAAAAAATGTCTGAAACTTTTAACACTTTAGTCATACATATCATCGTGAGCATAGATACCAATCGGCTTTCTGGGTTATTTCATGCTACGCTCAGGTGAATCACAGGCACAAGGCTGCATCGGCAATGTCGCGGCCCGAACAACATTTGTTACGGGTCCGCGGTACCGCAACGTTGTGCTGTTCGCGGCGCATTCTCATGTGATTGTTCGTGAATAGTGTGCTAGTACCGGTTGGATTGGCGTGAATGAGAAGAGGCCTATGCCCAACAGTTGACTCTGTTTATGGGCTGATTAAATAATAGAGTGTGGTATTGTAGAAATAGGAAGGAGTTTTGTGTTAATGTAAGGAAGGCTTTGGACCCGCCGATGGAGTGATCATAAGGGGTACTCCCTTACTTAGGTAAGTGAAATGTAATGTCAAGAGCATATTGCCAGTTACTAACTTGTTAACTTTAACTGATGTTTTTGATTGTTGATGATTTTTTTAAGTTTTTCGGCTCCAAATTTGTGCAAGTTAGCTAATTATTTTGAATGAAAATTGTAGCGAATACATAGTGTGGGATGATGAGGAAGTGTGGGATGCGTAGTGTAGGTACTTGTATTTTATGCCCATAAACATGTAAACGTTTTTGGACATAAATACCTTTTAAATTTTACTTTTACATACAGAAGAAGACTACGACTCTGGTAGGGTTTTCTAAGTGCGTATTATATAAAACTATGTTAACACTGATGTTCCAAAAATACAAAGAAATAAAAATTAGAACGAAGTTCCCTACATCATTCAAAGTCAAACCAATGAATTCGTTCCTGCTAGTCAAGAGTAGAGGTTCAAGCGTCGCGCATCATCGTGGAACGGCCTTCGACACATAATGGTTTATAAACAATCAGTAGTTAATTAATTTACTAGTTACCTCGAAAGATTGTTCCCCACGGCTGCGTGGTGCACTTGTGTAGGTAGACCTTAGGTAGTTGAGTTTACATTGAGTGTTTCATGGTCATCTCTGCTCTTCAGGGCTATACTATTTAAAACTAGCTGTCCCGGCGAACTTCGTACCGCCACAGAATCTGTTTATACGATTCTTGCACAACGCCATCTATTTTAAAACAACGTTCGCTCGCACAACGCCACCTCCAGATTTGATTGGTCGATATTTGTGACAAGGAGTTTAGCATTAGAATAAAACGTTTTCTGCGCTTTACTGCCGTTACAGATATATATATATATATATATATATATATATAAATGCTCCCTACGGTCGTGATTCAGTGTTGTTAGAATCCTTCACTTGCTCGTGATTCATCTATGCCCTCGCTTTAAATCCGTCATTTATTCATTGTCTCTCCTGTAAAGTAGGGAAAAAGGAATAATGGGGTGTTGTTTGCTAAGCGACGATATGATGCATTAACTTATCAAGGACGTCCATTAGATAAGTTTGATGATATTGAATCGTATCAATGTTCTACACCATTATTAAATTTCATATAATATATTTGATCCTAAATGTAAATGGACTTGCAGTAAAATTTTTTTTAATATAATCGGAGAGACCATGTTAGAAGATAAATAAACATGGTATATTTTTTCTCTACGACTAATACTTTTCATAATATAATCTGTTGAAAAATCAATATGCATATCGGGCTCAAACTATGACGTCACAACACGCACGTAGCGCCTTATAGTGTAGGTATGAAGCATTTATCACTATTTGAGTTATCTCGTAAAATAAGGTTTGTACGCATATACACCCTTATAAGAAAACGTTTAGAATTAAATGAAAAAACTAAAATCAATAAGTTTTTTAATTATTAGAGTAACTTTAATATTCGCATTTTGGGTCCGAAAAACCCCGACTTATTTTATGGTTTTGTTTATGACTTTTTCTTACGTTTTTATATGTCTTCTATGGTATAAAATCAATGTCACTCCAATCTAAGTTAAGTGCAATTTCCCCATTTTTACTACTACTAAAAAGTATATACTTAATATAATATTCAGTGGCTATGTCAAAGAATTAGCATGCTGAAGTGGCAGTGGGCCGGCCATATTGTCCGAAGAACTGATAACCGATGGGGTAGACGAGTTCTCGAGTGGAGACCGCGGATCGGTAAACCGGGATGTCCTCAGACTCGGTGGAGCGATGATCTTCGCAGGGCGGCTGGCAAGAGCTGGATGAGAGTAGCCGAGGACCGTGCTCAGTGGCGTGCTATAGGAGACGCCTATGTCCAGCAGTGGACAAGCATAGGCTGATGATGATGATGATGATGTCAAAGAACGTGGGACGCTTTTTGATATCGTTCTGATACTAAATATTGCTTGTTATCTAGTTTTTAGTGCATTATCAAGAAAAGTGTGTTGTATAAGGTTTTTTTAACCAAAATTTATTTCGTCACCCCTTTCATTGTCTAACAATTTATTTGTTAATCCAAAAATAAACCTTCCTAATCTTTACTTTATCTCATGCAGATAGCACCCACCCTTGATAAATAAACCGTGTGTCACGCCTTTACAATAACTTACGTGTGGATACAGTCGACAGCAAGTTAGACCTGTACGGCCAGCAACTCCAACTTTACCAAAACTTGCTTTAACTTAAATTTTACTATAGGGCCCTATATAAGAAAGCTCAAGGTCGCCCATCGAGCAATGGAGAGAGCTATATTAGGAGTTTCACTGCGTGATCGAATCAGGAATGAGGAGATCCGCGGAAGAACCCGAGTTACTGATATAGCTCGAAGAATTGCTTAGTTGAAGTGGCAGTGGGCGGGGCACATAGCTCGGCGAACTGATGGCCGTTGGGGCGAAAAAGTTCTGACCTGGCGACAGCGGGCCAGACGACGCAGCGTGGGAAGGCCCTCCACCTGATTGTCTGACGACCTGGTTACGGTGGCGGGAAGTCGCTGGATACGGGCGGCACAAGACCGGGAAGCGTGGAAAACCATGAGGGAGGCCTATGTCCTGCAGTGGGCGTCAAATGGCTGATGATGATGATGATAGGCACGAACTGCTTCTAATTTACGAAAAAATATCACCTATTGATACTGAACTTTAGTATTAGTTGTCGACTATACATTCATTTACTAAGTATCAATTTCCTTGCCAAGATAACGGACATGGCCGGTGCGTCGTTTCAGTTCCTATCGTACGTGCAAGCCTGTAGCACCTACCACCACCAGGGAGCTGATCTCTCCGAGGATTTGGACCCGTTCCTCAAGAGTACTGCTGATAACGTAAGTTTTGATTTTATTATAATAATAACTTTCACACAAAGCAATCACTTGTCCTGGTCCCAAGCTAGGGTACCCTGTGAAATGTTACCAACGTAAGGACATCACAAACAATGGAAATAAACAACGACTGAAAGCCATTCATGGTAAACGCCGCGTGAAGAACGTAAGAACCTGAGACTTTAATCGATTTCTGTTGTTTTTGCAAAAAACGTATTGAAGCTTTACACGTTCAAGTTCTAGTTCAACTGTGAGTTGTAAAATATGCTATTACAATTATTGCGATGCGAAAACGAATTCACTGGTTACGTCTAATTCCCACACAACACAATCACTTGCCCAGGGGCCTAATTATGCGCATCAAATTCTGTCCGAATGCTGACGTTTGCGAGAACAATTTGTATGGAATTTGACAGTTAGACAATTGGAATCGTTCAGGATTTGGTGCGCGTAATATAGGGTCCTGGTCCCAAACTGGGATGCTATGTGCTGTGGTAACCAAGCAAGGACATTAAAAACATGGAAGTACACCCAGACTGTTGCCATTTGTACATATGAAGTATGGTGTCTCGGTAGTCAAGCGTTTTACCGCTAGAAGCTTTTATTGATTATAATGTACGTCTATATACGTCCCACTGTAGGCCACAGACCTTCTCCCAGAAAGAGAGAATGGGCTTATTCAGCACCTGCGCACACCGCGGATTGCCAATTTCAAGTGCAATATGTGAACGCCTCAGACACTAGGTTTCCTCACGATGTTTTCTTTCACAGTTAGCGAGTGGTATTGATTACTATGAGGCATTTCGAATCAGCAACTGTTTGTCACGCTCTCGTTATGCGAAGGTTTCACTTTTTACGGTTCTTGTTCTAAAAGTCGATCGCTTCGAATGTCGAACGAGACCCAGTTCGCTAAAAGCATTTTCACATCTTACTGCGCAATTAGAGAAAATAAATCACTCGAGTATTTTAACGACCTGCGACCACAGACTAAAAAAAACACAGAAGACACCTCACTGAGCTACATTCTACCCTTTTCCTTCCGTATATGGATCCCGCCCCACAGCTCTCCTCTTCTTGATATTACCACAGATATTACTTAGAAATCAAGCGAAAAATAAAGGTTTAGTAAAGGTAATAATATAGGTTTATAGACTGATTAAATCTACAAATTAGGTAGCATTTAACACAAGGCTCTGTTGAAAATCGGTAAATGCTGGTTTGTTATTACATTTATATTTTGTTTGATATAAAATCGTAGCCCCCACAGGACAAGCTAGGCCTAGTTTGGGGACCATTGATTACATTTAAGTCTTTTAAAATCCAAACAGTTAACACTCCAATTTTAAGGACAACTCTGTAACAGATTTTTGTGAGATAAATAAATTTTATTTAATTTCATAGGTGTAGTGGCCACTAACACTTCACCTGTAATTTAAGAAATAGTGAAACCTAGAAGCTGTCACACCTAAAAAGTCCTAGAAGTGGTACACTTCTGTCATCATACAACGCTACCCGTCGGAACTAATTAAGCACATTTTCAGGTGGCAACGATGCGCAACGACACCAAAGCGCTCCACAAGGAGATGGAGAACCGCCACACGATTGTCAACTCTAAAGACTCCGTTCTCCCCAGCTGCAAAGCGAAAGAGGACGGGGACTGCAAAGACGGACTTATGACTTCGCCGTGTCTCAAGAACATGCCCCGGATGCAGGGCTATCTGTTTAAGAGGACTTCGAACGCTTTCAAGACGTGGAACCGACGGTGGTTCTATTTGTACGATAACCGACTAGTGTACAGGTTAGTACTATTGTTCTTTACAATTGTCTTTAGTACAATTGTTCTATAGTACAAAAGAATACGGGCAGTAGATGAACACACGCTGATTGATATCATGATATCAAACATCTTCACAAACTTTCACATGTAAATTGTAAGGTAAAAAAAATGGTGGTAGAATGAATGTAAAATAGATAAAAAATATGTTATTGGCACAGGTGTTAAGATAAATAAATTCATACATTCCACAGAGTGTCATCGTAATTCTTTCGGTGATTCTAGTAGCTATACTAGAAGTTTCTTTCTGTAGCAGTAAGACAGAAATGACGTCACTCTTCGTGACCCAGTGTCTCGCAAGCCAACATTTTCAGTTGCCTTGTGGTACAAGTGTTTATGTCGAGTAACGCGTAAATACAATCCAATGTAACGCGCGATAAACATTACAACAAAAGATAAGATTCGAATAATCTTTATTGTACCCAGAAAACAAATACAGAACAGTAACAAAGAGAAAATGGACACTTAGCGGTATACTATCAACTAATTTGAGATAACTTCAGTAATCATCATCATCATCATCATTAGCCATTCGACGCCCACTGCAGGACATAGGCCTCTTTTGTGGTTTTCATAACCATGAGGGGTTTTGCCATAATCGCCACGCTTGGCAGGCGGGTTGGCGACCGCAGTATGCGGTTGGAATCTCAGGAAGACCCTGCTGCCCGTCTCGTTGATTTCCTTAGTCGCCTTCTACGACATCCACGGAAGGAAATGGAATGACGCTATTCTTAATCCGTTGCCGTACGGAATGAATACCTACCTAATAATTAAACCTCAACCACCACCTTCCTACCTGTATTTCGTTTCTTGCCTCACATGCGCGAGATCGTGAGCGGAGTTGAAATGGGAAATCTGCGTATAACCTTGCCCTTCGCTCAGCACGAGTTTATATTACAAAAAATGCTGACTTTGTTCACAGGAAACGAACTGGCGAATTGAACGTGACAGTTATGGAGGAGGACTTAAGGCTGTGCACTGTAAAGACCGTATCGGACGGCGAGCGTCGGTTCTGCTTCGAAGTGCTGTCGCCATCTAAGTAAGTGTCGGTTTAAATAAAGATCTCACATGTTCACAAAGGGCTTGTATTTGAACGCCCACGCCTACGCCTTTTATTGTATTAAAATATCCCAGTTCTCGCCAAATTAAATAAATTATCACCAAACTATGCTTACCCAAGCCTTTTGTGTGGTGTAAATTTAATTGATTTACCCCGTTTTTCGTACACTAACAATATGTTAATCTGCTGTTAACAGCTTTCAGTTGACCAAAGTGGATAAAATAAAAAATACAGCTTTTTTCCAACTAAAACTTTCATAAGCGCTACTCTAACTATCGAAAAAAATTCGAGCAAGTGAATCCGGAGTTCAGTTAATAAACAACAGCGGTTAGCACTAGATTAACAGAGTGTTGCTGTACGAGAAATTACGGGTTAGAGTGAACTTATTTCATTCGGCCTTCAGCATTAGGGCCGAAGATTCTATTCACGATCACCGTTCAAACGACACCGCCCACCAAGTCTCCTGCTCTCCGCAGGAGCCACATGCTGCAAGCGGACTCCGAGGAGATGCTGGCAAGCTGGGTGTCAGCCTTGCAGCGCGGTATCCGCTCCGCCATCCAGCAGGGGCGCAGCCGCGACCATCCCGACGCGCAACACGTCATGGTGCCGGCCAACAGTCAGCCCACTACCCTGGGGAATAACGTCGCCAGTCCCAGGATGAAGAAAGTCATGTGAGCTCCTTGTTGACCATCTAGCTAACCATGAATGCCGCGAACATTCCGAGCAGTGTGTCATCGTGGCGGCCAACGGTCGGCCCGCGACAATAGGCAGTAAAGTTGACAGTCACCGAATGAAGAAAGTCATGTAAGTAACTCGTTATTCTCAACCATCCAGCTAACAATGAACGCCGCGATCATCCCAAGCAGTACCTTTTTTTGGCGACCGACGGTCAGGTCGCGACAATAGAGAGTAACGTAGCCGGTCACAGGATAGAAAGTCAGGTGAGCAGCTCGTTCTTGTCGACCATCTGCTTAAAGATGAATAGATCACACAGCTGTGCAAAGGCCGCTTCCCTGTCACGCGAATACACCTTGGTCCCCTGCCAATCCCGACCAATGCTTTTGGGCGGGTCCGTCGGTAGAGTTTGTCCATTTCTTCTCCACAACAATCTCGATCTTGCTTGAAGCGGGACACCTACCTATGATTAATTTGGAAAGGCTGACCTCCAGTTTCTCGAATACAAAGAATCTGTTAGTATTGCAAACAACTGTCTGTTGGCCAAAGTTCATAAAAAAAAAACAACTGCCAGCTGTTAACAGTACATTATCAGATTGTTAGTTCACGAGGAACCGGGGGACAGTTTAGATAAAAATTTCGCCCTCAGTGGCCCAATCGCTCTCAGTAGTTCAACATAACGCTACTATATTGATTGGTGTCGAGTTTGATATAAACTCTGCTACTGATATTGTTGTCCGTTACACTACGTTCGTTTGTACAAAAACGCCACAATGTCAGTCTAACTGCAAGATCAGAATACGAATCCTATTAATTTGCAGCGCGGAATGAGACAGGGAGATGTAATATCTCCGAAACTGTTTACAGCTGCACTTGAAGACGTAGTCAAACTTCTGGACTGGGAAGGATCTGGCATCAACATAAATGGCGAGTACATCACTCACCTTCGATTCGCCGATGACATAGAGTGATTATGGCTGAGACCCTGGAAGATGTGAGTTCAATGCTCAATGACCTGAACAGAGCTTCTAACAGGTGGGTCTTAAAATGAACATGGACAAGACTAAGATAATGTCGAACTCCCATGTACCACCCACTCCTTTCAACGTTGGCGGCTCTATCTTCGAATTTGTCGACCACTATGTATACCTACAGGCATCAAACTTGGCGTGATTGAGGGATTTATTATATATTCTAATAACAAATAATAAAAAACGGCCAAGCGCGTGTACGGAACCTTCGGTGTGCGAGTCCGACTCGCACTTCGCTGGCTTTTGTATTTTTCACATCGCACACCTATAGATTCCATCTTATTTTATTACAGTGATTCCCCGTTAAGAGTTAGTTCTTTAAGTATCCCTAATCGTGTTTCAGGATATGGGAGCAACTGCTGACTATTCCCGGCAACAACTTCTGCTGTGACTGCGGCGGGCCCAATCCCCAGTGGGCCTCGATCAATCTGGGCATCACGCTCTGTATAGGTTAGTTGGCTGACAATCACGGTTAGAGTACTTGTAGCCGTTTCCTGTAACTTCCTCAGTCCTGACTCTGAAATAACAATGTTTTCAATTGTTATTTTCAAGGTCCGCACTGGGGAGGATTCGTGGATAGGTAAGCTTACTGACAGTTGTATGTTAGCAAGCAGTAACTTGGACAGTTTATTTAAATGTTTTAAAACAACTAATTTCATTTTGTAATTGTCAACTTTTTTGTACCACTGACGGTTTTTGTTTGGTACCTAAGTAAAAACATGATTCTATAACCGTCGCCAACTATGATCACTGTCAATTCATCATAACCAGGTCCTCACTATACAGATTATCGTCTAGTGTGGGGTCCAACGGTAAACTCTCGATTGTCAATATAAACTATTTCTTATTTTAATACCTAACTTAATCATACTTTTATGAAACGAGTAAGTGGTTTAAATAATTTTTTTTACCTATTTCAGAATGCTCCGGTATCCACAGATCACTAGGTGTACATCACAGTAAAGTTAGATCACTGATTTTGGATGATTGGGAGCCTGACATAATCAAGGTACTTGTAGTTTTCCGATTACTGGAAGAATCCCGATGACAGCTTTTAAAAAATCATAGAACGTATCTTTCTATAACCGTGCAGCCCAGTTGCACTTTTGCCTGTGCGGAATATGAAACTAACAATATACACTTCGAGAGTTTCTCTTTATTGCTAGACATTTCGTTAATATCATCAGCTTCAACAAGGAAAATATAGGTTTGGTACAGAAACAAATCCTGTATTGTATAAGTTGGCATTCCGCAGGTGATGGCTGAGCTCGGCAATAAGGTTGTGAACGCCATTTACGAAGCCAAAGCTGAGGAGACCACCATTACGCGCGCTACTCCCGATTGTGACACGTAAGTGTTTTAACACCCGGCTTTTAACAGCTGTCAGTTGTTTTTTTTTTTTGTCTGCACTTTGGCCAACTGACAGTTGTCAACATAAGATGAACAGATTGTTAGCGTACGAGAAACTGTGGGTTAATCTTCATACCTCTATTGGCCAGCCCCGCAGGTGGCGATTCTCTTTGATTCTACAACATCCTCTATTTGGTCGACGTATGTCCGCTTGGGACGTCCCTTACCGGTGGAATGTTTCGATGAATATGGATGTTTTCCCAAAATTTTCTTCAATTATATTCAACTTTTTTCAACTATCGGCGTTGTTCACGAATTTGTATCTTTCTCCCGGAAAAAAGCTCCATCCACATTACAACGGTCCGCCGACGTGCTTGCGTTATGATACAAAAAAAAGTTTATTACAGAACACGAAAAATATGCCTTGAATATCCGCGTTTTATCGTCCATCAAACCCTCAGACCACATTTATCAAAAGTATACTCATTTTATTACAATCACTAAAATGATTAAATTGTGCGAGCGAGACAGCACGGCCTACGTAACAGCAGCCTTAAAGATTATCTTATTGAAATTAAAACCATATACTCAGCCTACACTCCCTTGAAGCTGTGAAAAAATCAAACTTCTAAGTTAACGTAAAAAAAAGATACGGCCGTTTAAGCCGCATAAAACGTATATTTCGACACTCTCAAGGGAATCAAAATTTATAGGGTACTCTTCATTGACCTAGAACTATAAAATTTTGGCAAGTAATATCATCGCATAGTACAGGGAAAAATCTAAAAACTATAATGTTTATCTAAAACATGGACTACAAATTTTTACAGAACCCTCGGTGGGCGAGTCCGACTCCCACTTGTCCGGTTTTTGACAAAATGGTTACAACTGCTGTATTTCCATGTTTGAGATGTCCTTGTCTTGTTAACATAGCACAGGGCATCCTAGTTTGGGACCAGGACAAGTGATCGGGTTGTGTGAAGGTTATTTAATTCAATTCATTTATTTCAAATATAAAAATTCATATAAAGTTGTTAGTGATCTTATTCTAGTGTTAGTACATATTCGTACGGTTATCTTTATCATTTTGCGCCACGGCGCAGGTCTGTGCGCGAGTCGTGGATCCGCGGCAAGTACGTGTCGGCGCTGTGGGCGCGCGGCCTCGCGCCGGAGTCGCCGCCCGCGCGCGCCCTCCCCCCGCGCGCCGCGCTCCGCTGGTCCGTGCGCCGCCTGCGACACAAGTGAGTGCGCCCGCGCATAGTCATAGCCCGCGCCCCTCTACTCTCGACGCTAACAGGCCATTCGTCCTAAAAAAATAAGTTTTCATATTTCTCTTCGAGAAAATACTGAATTTTGAGAGCCTGCGCTGAATATTTCGATTTGGGCGTCTTTAATTTTTTTTTAAAGCGAAAAAAAAGAAACAAGGCTCAATATCTTGGCGTTATTCATTAAAAAATCTGAAATATGAAACCTGAGTGTCTGAGCTATTCACATACCTCAGCGCTTTAAATCGCCAATCCGCGGTGGGCACGCGTGGTGATTAAGCCCATACTCTGAGAGAAGGCCTGTGCCCTACAATGTGACGTTTAGAGGCTGCTTATGATGGTAAGCAGACTTTTGTACGCAGTGCCGCCTAAAAGATCACAAAAAATGAAGTCAAATATTACCTATGTAGGTCCGAGTTCTGAAAAAATCCACCGGACGTTAGAAAGATTTAGGATACGGGTTGCGTTCAGGATGGGTAATTTTTTGGCTAGGAATCTGTGCAATCAAAAAGAGAGGGTAGATAGACTCCAGCGGTCTGGGGTGTATAGAATTGCTTGTCCGGAATGTAATGGAGTGTATGTTGGCCAGACGGGTAGGAGTTTCATGGCTCGGTATAAGGAGCTTGTGGCGGCTTTCCGGAACAATCATCCGGATAAGTCTCATTTTGCGAAACACCTTTTGGATGCGGGTCATGTACTTCATAATAACCATAATTTGGAAATTTTACACACCTACAGTAAGGGTTTGAGACTATCTATACTTGAGCACCTGGACATTTACAAATTATCTAAGGATACGTCATTTACAATGCTGAATGAACAGGTTGGCAGCTCCTCTATTTCCCCATTAATCGCTGTTTTTGCGCAAAACAATAAGTATCGTTAGGCGGTTGACGGTTTAACGGTCACCGGTTTGACGGTTAGATGATGTCTTCGGGGGGGGCCTAGCCTATAAATACGGAGTGCTGTTGGGGGTGACGGTCACTTGTCAGTTGACCATCGGAGCCTAAGGATGTCTCGTGTTAGAGGCGAAACGCGTCGCAACGAATTTTTTCACATAAGTATTGGTGTCGGTGGTGGTGTGTTTGTTTCTTGCTTCTGCTTGAAAAAGCGGTGCATTAACTAGTCTAACTAACTAAGTAAAATTTGGCAAATTAATTTTCACATTTTAATGCTATTATGGATTTCCGCGTGGTGTATTCCGTGTGGCGCCGGATTAAGAATAGCGTCACTCCATTTCATTCCGTGGAATCAATTACCAGGAGACGGGCAGCAGCGTCTTCCCGAGATTACAACCGCATACTGCGATCGCCAACCCGCCTGCCAAGCGTGGCGATTATGGCAAAACCCCTCATGGTAATGAAAACCACGAAGGAGGCCTATGTTCTGCAGTGGGCGTGAAATGGCTGATGATGATGGATTTCCGCAAAGTAACGCCTGATTCCATACAATAAAAAAATAAAATAGAAACAGAACTATTTTTTTTTAAGGACAACGCCAATTCTCGCCGACGATGTATGAGCATTGCGAGTCATAAAACAATACTGGTTCTAGCACTGGTACAAGTGACCTAACTAGTTTTGCTTATGTAGGGCCCGCGCCGCGCCGGCCGTGCCCCCTACCATCGATGACAAGAGCGAAGTTAACAGCAATACTAGTGGTGAGTAGATATGGAACCCCAAAACCGTTAGTTGTCTAACCCACCCGATATCCAGTGGGATATACACCTACCTACTGGTTGTTTCAGAAAGGTTAAGTGAAAGTTAAGGGGCGACCCGGTGTTGATTAAGGGGGAAAATCATATCTTCTCTTATAATCCGTTTTGGAAAAAGTGTAGGTCGCAAATCTCTATAAATCTGATTGTACCTTTCTGAAACATCCTGTATTTCTATTAGTTTAATATCAGTAACATTGAATGGATTAATGTATTTATGATCGGACGAACATCGATGTGCTAATGATACAAAGACTATACAGTGAAGATCCCCGTAAAATGTTAGCTGTTGTAGGCAGTAGATTCTCTATACAAAAAATTGTATGATAATCTCCAGTCATTTCAGAAACTCCCTAAGTCAACTAATGAAGCTGTTAGTTCTTAAACGTCTAGAATAATGAACTCTGACATAATTGTTTTTTAATTGTTTTTTAATAGCTTTTTAATAAAAGCGATTGAATATTATTATTATTATTATTAATACGTTTATTGCACGTAAGTAAATAATACAATGGCAATGTGGCGGACTTAATGCTAAGTATTGCGGCGCCTCTACTTGCCTCTTACACAATATTAGCACCAAGAGAGCGCCGCCATGTTCGATCCGTTGAAAATCAACGCCAGGACAGGAGATTATTTCACTGAGTTATACTCACATAATCTTCTGCCGGAAGATGGCTGAGGACAGAAAGAGGTGTCTCGCGAGAGGCCTATGTCCACCCGCAGTGTGGCCGCGACAGAATATCAGCGTTGTGGGGGCACCTCGGTGCACCTATGACATATGCTGAGTCGGGACCATTTTAGCGGCTCAATACTTCAAACCCAGGCGTAAATGTAAAAAATAAAATTATGATGCCCTTTTTTGTTTTAAAACGTATGCAAAAGTAATCTTTGTATTTATACCCAAGTGTTCTGTTCCTTTTTTTGTATATTGTATCTCAATGTTTATGTTGTGTTTTTAGTATTGCGTTGTTAAATAAATGTTTTATCTATCTATCTAGTAGAAGAATGTGGGCTGATGGAATCTCCCGCACTTACAGAATCAGCCTCGTCGAGCGCCGACAAATCCGAAAGCGACAGCGTATTGCTCATCGGTACAGAGCTGGCGGCAGAACAGAGGCGGGTGGAACTCAACCTGCCCAGTGACCAGGACTCCACCGAGGGAGAGGGAGAGGACGTCGATGACGGTAAGAGAGCGAGAGAGATAGGTACGTCGGCACAGAGGTCTAGTTATGCGCGCCAAATCCTGTCGGAATTCTAACGTTTGCGATGGTAATTAGTATTTAATTTGACACGGAGTTTAATATAGGAGCAGAGCTGGCGGCAGAACAGGTGGGTGGATTTCAACCTGCTTAGTGATCAGGACTCCACCGAGGAAGAGGGCTAGGACGTTTTTCTCTGTAATCAAACATTTATATTTGCTCATACGAGGGTCATTCAATAAATACTTAGCCTACAAAAAGTAAACGAAAATTTTAGAAAAGTGGCAATTTATTTTTCAACATAGTCTCCTTTTAGTTCGATACACTTAGCCCAGCGATGCTCCAACTTTTTTAACCCGTCCGAAAAATAGTTTTTGTCAAACTCTGCAAAATAGGCCTCCGTGGCGGCGATGACCTCCTCATTTGATCCATATCTATTCCCGGCGAGAGATTTTTTCAGATTAGGAAACAGAAAGAAGTCACAAGGGGCCAAATCTGGAGAATACGGTGGATGGGGCAGCAATTCGTAGCGTAATTCGACCAATTTGGCCATGGTAACGGCAGACGTGTGAACCGGTGCGTTGTCGTGGTGAAACAGTACTTTTTTCTTCGCCAGATGGGGTCGTTTTTCTTTAATTCGGCGTCGAATCGGCCCAATAAATCGGCATAGTAAAGCCCTGTAATTGTTTTACCCTTATCGAGGTAATCGATGTAGATCACACCTTGTGAATCCTAGAAAACGGTGGCCATAACTTTTCCGGCCGATTTTACAGTTTTCGCCTTCTTTGGAGCACGTTCCCCGGTCTGGATCCATTGTTTTGATTGCTCCTTGGTCTCTGGTGTGTACCAGTGGATCCAAGTTTCATCGACGGTCACAAAACGACGCAAAAACTCCGCTGGATTCCGCTTAAACAGCGCCAAACACGTCTCCGATGTGGTCTCACGGTTGCCAAGTGGTGTGGTTTTCCGGTGTGAGTAAACGCGGCACCCATCGCGCCGACAGCTTTCTCATGTCGAGTTCCTCGTGAAGAATATGATGCACTGTTCCTTCTGAAATGCCTACAGTCTCGGCTAGCTCCCGAACCTTCAATCGGCGATCTGCCAATACGAGATCATGGATTTTTTTAATGTTTTCTTCCGTAGCATTTGTTTTCGGTGCACCTGGACGTGGTTCATCAAAAACCGACGTACGGCCACGTGCAAACTCGTTGAACCATTTCTTGACGGTGGCCATCGATGGAGAAGAGTCACCGTACACAGCATCCAAGTGCTCTTTGATTTCGATGCGCGTTTTCCCTTCTAAAAATAGGAATCGAATCACCGAACGATATTGCTCTTATTCCATTTTTGTAAAACCGATCGATACGTTCGCTTCCATAAGTTGTCAAATTAAAACAAATGAAGGGATTGGAATGAAAATTTGAAAAAAGAATTAAAAAAGAATGTGCTACACTGTGGTAAAACTCTTTTGAAACTACTGCGCCCTCTGGCGATGAGGCTAGTTACTTATTGAATGCACCTCGTACTTCAGCGAATCAGGTGCAGCAGAAAACCAGCGCTGGTCACCTGTGGTTAGCATTTTGCTGAGCTGCAGCCTTTTTCTTTTGTAGCACTTGTGTGTTATGTTCATTTGTGTTACAATGGAAATTATTTGAAATAATTTGACAGTTAGAAGATGGAATCGTTCAGGATTTTGCCCAATTTAGGAGCTGAACCAAGGGAGAGAGAGAGAGAGAGATAGAGATACGTAGACACAAAATTGGCGACATAACAGAGCGGTGGATTTCAACCTGCCGAGTGACCAGAACTCAATCGAGAAGGAAGATAAAAAAAAACTCGATTATCTTTGTGCCAGCGCTTAAATCACTAAGCCTTTCAGGCCACGACTCTGCGAATTGGTTCGTTTCATATCGCCTTGGTATTCTAATTTAGTTAATCGAATATCCCTCTGTCCGCAGGCGAAGACATGTCCTCACTGTCGCCCCAAACGGTGCTGCACCGCGCGGCAGAAGCTCACAACTTGCCCGTCATGATGTCGGCCCTAGCCGCGGGCGCCGACGTGAACGCTGCTCTGCCCAGTCGCGGCGACCGCACGCCCTTACACGCTGCCGTGCTGAGCGTGAGTAGGCTCTACTTCATCAATGTGTATTTTGGTTATTTCGTCCGCACGTTGCTAAACTCCGTTTTTATCTGTAAAATCTTATATTTGTTTTGTTCTTAGTTTATATAAATGTTATTTGGAGTTTTTTTATATGATGATAATCATACTTTCCAACTGGATTCTGTCATGGCCACTGTTACGGCTGGGGAGTGCGTCGGTCATGTGCTCTGCAGTTGCACCGATGACTTTTTTATATATCCTGTTTCTGGCTAGAACTACACATGGTAGATACTTTTTGGCCAGATAGATAGGGGGAGGACATGCTCTTCACCCTAAATGTGTACTCTAGCGACATAATATTTTCTATTTTATCGCACGCCGCTACACGCCGCCGTGCTGAGCGTGAGTATGCTCTACTTCATCAATGTGTACTTTAACTACAGAGGTTTTTCTATCGACTGCACGCCGCTACACGCCGCCTTACTGAGCGTGAGTATGCTCTACTTCATCAACGCGTACTTTAACTACAGATGTTGCTCTATCGACCGTATGCCGCTGCACGCTGCCGCGTGGAGCGTAAGTATGTTCCTCCTGTACCGGTCGATATTCGCCTGTGTGTGCGTTTGGCGGCGTCTACAAACGCGGAACGGAATGAGGGTGTGTGTGTGGGGCTGCGCTCGCGCCTTTCTATCTAGATTACCTAGCGTGGTTCTGTGGCTTTACTGAGCGTCAGTCTACTCGAACTTTAGCTCCAGATGTTGTTTTATACACCGCACGCTGTTGTACTGAGCGTGAATATTATGCTCTTCATCATAAATGTGTATTCTAGCCACTGAGGTTGTTTGTTTGTTACTCTTAATTGCACAAAATACAAAATTTAGCACTTAAAAAACAAGGTACTTCACAAACCCAGGGCCTAGCCGCAGAGTTTATACGGCGCGAGGAAGTTGACAACTTGTTTGTGAGGGGGGGGTTTGTGAAGTTGATCATACGCACGCTCAGCAAGGCGGCGTTTTAGGTAGAGCAGTATGCGTGTCGGTACGCGCGGATTGTGCCAACATTATTACCGATAAGTTCTGAACTTTGCCGCGCTGTGAACCGTATCTTGCCTTATCGCGCGATATTGCAACCCTGGTATAACGTACTGCAGAAGTTTACATACGTTACATTAAATAAACTCACGCCTGTATCCCGAAGGGGTAGGCAGAGGGTTTTACACTTTCCACGATCCTGACAGACCTCTTTTCGCTTCATCACAATTCATCAGTCGTTTTATGCGCGTGCGCCGGTTTCATTTTTTTGCCCTTTGCTTACTTAATACATCCCCCCTGTTCGGTCGAAAACTCGTATCAATCAATCGATCGACGGCGTGAGCGCATAAAACGGCTGATGAAATGTGATGAAGCGAAAGAGATCTGTCAGGATCGTGGCAAGTGTCAAACCCTCTGCCTACCCCTTCGGAACACAGGCGTGAGTTTATTTAATGTAACGTATGTAAATTTCTGCAGCCCTCTCGTCCACTCGTCCTACTCGTCCACTGCTGGGCATAGGCCTCCTTCAGGATACGCCACTTCCTTCTGTCCTCGGCTACCCTTATCCAGCCGCTGCCAGCTGGTGGGCTTACGCTGCGTTTGCCAGTTCGTGGTCTCAACTCAAGAACCTTTGCACCCTTCGACCATCGGTTCTTCTGCATAAGTGACCAGCCCACTGGCACTTCAGCTTGCTAATCTTACAGGCTATTTCAGTCACCTTAGTTTGAAGCATCGTTTGGTAGAAGTGTAGAAGCTGTTGATAATGCGGTAACTCACTAACAGTGGTACTCTAACCTGCATCGTTTGTTACAGGGCTCGGTGATGGCATGCTCTTTCCTGCTCTTAAATGGCAGCCGGCTAAACGTGCAAGACAAGGACGGAAAGACGCCGCTCCATCTCGCCACCGAGGCTGGTAACACGCCACAGGTAAGTTGGTTTTTCCAGTCGGCATGGCTATTAGAATCATTTATTTAAATCAGACAGTGTCCATGTATCGTCGGTTCAAAGGTAAAACTCATTTAGTGGCATAATTGCAGGCAAAATTCATTAAGTGCCCAATGAGTTTTACCTGCAAGGGATAACAGAAGCTTTGGAGTTAGACTCTTTCATGTGACAGTTTTGTTATGGAGCACAATACGCACTTAAGTGTTTTTTCGTGTCGTAGATTTTCTCTTTAAAGAAACAAAACTAACAAAATCTCATTTTGTGTCAAAATGTCAGTGAGTTTTACCTCTGAGCCGACGATATATGTTAGTATAATATAAAAAGATTTATTTGCCAAAATGAGACAAACAAACAGGTGTGCCTGTTGCTGCGTTACCGCGCGGACCAAGCTCTGGTGGACGGCGCCGGCCGCACGCCGCTTGATGTGGCTGTGGACCATGCCAACGCCGACATTGTCACCTTGTAAGTGCTGCCCTACCTTGCTTATCAATCAATCAGTCAGTCAATCAATCAGTCAATCTGTCAGGCAGTCAGTGAGTCAATTAATCGGTCAGTCAGTCTTTTGCCCGTCTGAAGCAGAAGAACGAACCGTATAGTTCAATCACGACACGCCATAAAGTTAAATCATAAGTAAATAATCCCCGCAAACTACGTCTAATAAAGCTGACAAACCATCACACAACAATCTCCTAAAACGCTATTCATAAATAAGACCATTCTTCCCTGCAGACTTAAACAAAGCTACCATGATAATTCCTGCAACCAAAGATTACAAAGCATCAAACCATAGTCATATTAACAACCTAAACGGTAAAGTCCAATGAAGACACGCTGTAAAGTTCAATTCCCCACAGTCTATGGTTAAAGTAGCTCCAGAACCACCACACCACAAACCACAATCATCTCAACGAGCTAAGCCATAAAGCTCATAATTCCCCGCAGGCTGCGGCTGACGAAGCTGAACGAGCAGATGCGACAGGAAAGCGAGCCGTCGTCCAACGACGAAACGTACAATCAGGTGTTCCGCGACTACACGCAGCTCGCGCACGCGCATCCGGAAAGGTTGCTGCGCGGCAAGCACAACAATAATGACGGTAAATCACAACAATCATGTCGGTAAATCACAACACTCATGTCGGTAAATCACAACACTCATGTCGGTAAATCACAACAATCACGGCGGTAAATCACAACAATCATGACGGTAAATCACAACACTCATAACGGTAAATCACAACAATCATGATGGTAAATCACAACAATCATGATGGTAAATCACAACACTCATAACGGTAAATCACAACAATCATGATGGTAAATCACAACAATCATGATGGTAAATCACAACAATCATGACGTTAAATCACAACAATCGGTAATTAATAGGCCTCCCCCCCAGGGTATGGCATGCCTCTTTCTGTCCTCGGCCACCCTTATCCACTCGCTTTCAGCAATCTGCCTCAGATTGTCGGTCCAGCGAGTTGGTGCGAAAATCTTTAATTTGGCAATAAATCGAAAACAATAAATGTTACACTTGTTCGGTGCCTCTTAAGCCGGCAAACCTTCTGTGTCACTGTAACCTGCCACTTATGGGATGCTATATAGTTTTAGGGCCGGTTCATGAATTCAGAATTTAACTAAGTAATACTTAAGTAACTTTCTGTCACGCCCTTTTCTGAGGAATTTGTAGAGACAGTCTATAAGCACTACAGTTAACTATTTACTTAGCGAAATTCTCAATTCGGAAACTGGCCCTTTGTCATTTAGTACTACATACACTACATTATTATATTCGTACGGTCTTATTTATAAAAACCCGAATCAACTAAAATATTCCTCAGCGGCAGTTTAAATAATCTGTGGTAAGATCTTTCCCTTCAGATTGTTTTAAGGAATCGTGTTTTTAGTATAAGACTGTAATTTATTTAACAACAATGTGTTTTCTTTCATTCAGTTCCCTTAGGTCCCCACGAAATCGTTACAATACGGGAACCAATAACGTCTATCAAGTGATTTGCTCGTCCCACGACAGCCATTCACCTCATTAATCTTTCTTAAAATCATCTTTGATAGTATTAAAAAAAAATGTTTACACCCAGACCAAAGTAGAATGACACGAAATATAAGACATACCCTTTTCCAGGCGAGCAGCCCGAATGACATAGCGGTAAACACTGGCGGGCGTGGCTGTGGTGAGGTCTCAAGAGGACTGCACCGCGACGTACTAACGCCAGGTTATGTTGATAACCATTTTTTACTCTTGCACTGAACTTTTTGAGACATCTACATCGCCATTTACGCATACGCCAGAACGTTGTACGAGACGCCATCGATCTTTGAACATGAAAGGCTCATTCACACCGCAAACGCGGCGGGACAAGCTTTCTTGACAGTAGTGTAACGCGGGGAACGGATTAGTAAAAGAAATAATTATCGCAAAAAAAAATACAAATAAAGAACCAGAGAAGCAAGTAGTTACGTCTCAAATTTTGCGAGCGTTGGTCTCTTTCTTCCCAAATGACTTTTGCATAGCACTATTACAGCCCGTCGCTACAATTTACCATATCACGGTACGGTATAACGTCGATTATCAGAACTAATTAGGGGACATGGTAGTTCGGAAAACCGGTTTATTCACACTACATAAATATATGCTTGTTATATTTATAAACAAAATAAAATTTCTATCACTTTTATTGCAATGGCAAGTAGGAATCAAACTTATTTTCAAAAGAAAACAGCTTGCAATAAGATACATGCATGTACAATTGTATATAATAGGTAAAAGGAACGAACGGCTCGTAAGCAGGTGGGCTTGCTTCTGGAGCAAGCCCACCTGCTTACGAGCTTTTTTGAGCACTGGTCGCATTCAGCTTGAGCTTGAACTTGACCGCAAGGCAATATCTAGGCTTGTACCTAAATGTTCCAACTTCACTATCCTGCATTATTGGGTGCCCTTTATCTTCGTCGAAGACATAATAAATTCATTGTTGAAGCTTCTTCGGCACAAATAGTTGGGAGAAGCGGTACGTGAGGTTCGTAGCCAGTTCGGTTGAGCGGTCGTTCGGATGACCGACGTTCGGTTAATCGACGTTTTACTGTAATTTGTAGGGACGGACTGTTTACGATCCTACTAGTTTGATATGGATTGGACGCGCGAAGTGTCGCACTGCCTTTCCGGTGTGAAAAGGGGCTTCAGAATTGGCAATGCTAAAAAGAGCTCTAACACGATTAAAAAAAATACGAGCTATTGAACTAATGCCCGTTTTCACCAAATTGTATGGTCTACCTAACTCATAGCAAACCTTGGTCTTCGCCTACACATTCGGGAAATACGAGGAATATGTACCAATGTAACTGACCCGTTTTAAGGGCTACTTGACAGTTATTTCGGTTTCGCCGACGTTTATTTTACTAAGGACATCAACAGATGTGAAGGAAGTCACTTAAGACAAGGATTCCCTAACCTAACTAAGGTGGAAATTAGGGTTTGCCTGATGGAAACGGGCAATAAACATAATTTAAGGCGATTTGTCTGAACCTCACTGTACGGATGGAGCTACAGCTGACAAAGCATTAACTATGATTACACTAGCGAGGGCCTATCACGCGATTGACGTCGTGTTGGTATTAATTCGCTGAATCTATAAGAGCGCTTTCACATATAAGCGTTTTTGTCGTGCGACTGAAGCGCTGCACAGCGAATCCCTTCATATTACAGCAGCTGCAGCGCGGCTAGGTCGCGACGCCGTCGCTGTGAAAGCCGCGCTGCAGACGCGCGTTGAACTTGGGGTGACTAGCTCATTTCCAATATGGATCCTAACGGAGACACATTGTTACTGCTGCTCTTTTTTTACTTCTCCGACGCCATCGTCGTCGAATACAAAGACGAAAAAGGCAGTACTGGATAGATCCATTACTTAAAACTCGATGTGTAAATGGTGATTATACAACAGTGTTCAAAGTGATAAAAAACAATAAACGAAAATTCTTTAACTATCTCCGAATGTCCAAAATTTGCAACTTGCTACTATACAATACACATGCGCTCGCAACACTGATCTAACGCCGACTGATCGCACGCGACTACGCGTCGGACATGCCACCGCAATCTTGGAGCGCTGCAGTCGTGCTTCTGACGCGCGACCACCGTGCGGCTGCCGCGCTGCAGCACATATGTATGGATTACGAGTCGCGCTACTACAGCGCGACTTAGAAGCGCTACAGTCGCGCGACAAAAGCGCCTATATGTGAAAGCGCTCTAAGAGGTTTGACGGCATCTTGCTAGTGCGACATAGCTATTGGCATCGTTTGCTGACATCGGCCCCGGCAGAACGACGGCACGAGTCACTCGTTTTGTGCCCTGAAACTGCCAGGATATTACAATTTCTGTACTAGAACTTGGTGTATTTAGCTTTTTTTGGATATGGAGTTGCCTTGCGAATTTAACGTTTTTTATATAATATATACAGCCAATTTTAATATTGAAATAATACAATAATAAGTCAACGAGTCTAGTTTAGGAATTGTTATAAATTCGTAGAAAGTACATATACAAAACACTTGTTAATAAAATTAGACATTAGCTGAAAGCATTCTCTGTACTACTATCTCTGTGAGAGAAGGCCTGTGCCCTGCAGTGGGACGCATATAGGCCGGTTATGAATGATTCTCTGTTTTATTTGGTCTTTTATAATTTAAAATTGACTAAGATTCCTTTAATTTTGAGGCTTATTTTTTATCGAACTCGTATTGCCAAATCTCAATCGCTGAACATTTTAATAATGTTAAAATATACGCAAACTTCCATTAATTTTTTTTAACATAATAGGTACTTATGTATCAGAAAGAAACGACTACATGTTCTCTCTTCTTTACGTTATTAAAGAAAAGAGGTTTATTTTTGTAGAATAAAAATGTAGTTTACTATTGCTTGTAGAAATATAGATAATTTTACATAATATAAGAGCCATATTAATTTCGGTGATATGATAATTTGATTCGATGGTTGACCAAAGACTTTTAATTACTTAATTGCAACATTTTCAGGAGTTATATAAATAATTCATAGGGCCGGTTTCTGAATTAAGAATTTCGTTAAGTAAATACTTAAGTAACGTTCTGTCACGCTCTTTTCTGAGAAATTCAAAGAGACATCACTACAGTTAACCATTTACTTAGCGAAATTCTCAATTCAGGAACTAGCCATTAGACTTAAATATTCTTAGCAAGGTCGGTTTTTATTTACCGATAGGCCTAATATGGCAAGCGTAGACTAGCTTTGTTTTCTTTCAAGATTTAAATGCGATATAAGTGATACCTCTAGGCGAACAGTAGACAAAAGTAGTGTCTCCGCTTGCCATGTCAGGGGGGCTGATCTCTCGCGAAAAGCTTTTAATAATTGAAGAATAATCATCTATTAGCATTCCTGTTAAAATTCATTATAATTTTAAATCATTCCTACTGATTTAGTGCATTTACATATGATCTAATTAATTGGTGTATGTAGCTTGTATTCGCAAAGAATCTCACACATTTTAAATTTTATATTTTAAAGAAAGTTTTATTTTATTTTAGATAAGAATTTTCTTAGCTGTAGATTCTTGATAACTATCACTTGCCAACTAATAATAATGCAAAAATAAAAACGAGCCGTGCATACTATTATTTCACTAATATTCTTCCGAAACCATTGTTAAATAATGTCATTTAAAAGTTAAGCTGACTGATATCACAATTTTACTGATCGAGGCAAAACGAAGTAGGTAGTCGATGTAACTTAGCTTTCAGATATATGCCTCATATTGTAAGGCAAAAACCTCATTTTTATAAAATCTAACGTTGCACATCTGCAAATGTATACTCTTAAAAGTTATCTAGTTAGTAAACAAACAGCTCGATAAATAGATGCGATAAGTTTAAAGATCAAGGGCGTCACAAACGTTGAAGATACGATAATATTTTATTTTAAGATATAATATCGCTCGCTAAATAGTACCCGAAACCGGCGTGCGTGCATGCAACGACTAATGAATGTTGAGGAAGCCAAATTGATGTGTTAGGATCATAGCAAGTGGCAGTCCCTGGTCTCTGCCTACCTCTCTGGGATACAGGCGTGAGTTTATGTTATGTCATGTTATGGCTCGCTATACAATTCAATGGACAGATAGACAATATGAAAATCTATATTATCTTCGTCGTATGTGATGGTTCACTGAATTGTATGGCGAGCGATATTCTATCTTAAGATACTATTTTCGCCGTGTGTGACGCCCCTAAAGCAGACATAGGTATTATATGAATCAATGAGGCGAATAAGATAACGGGACTGACATTATTTACTTTCCTATATGTACGAACACGAGGATACCTATTTATCAACGTTTTCGTAACATTTAGAGGACTAAGGCCGTAAGATAATTGACGAGTATATTGATCCGTGATTTTTATGACCTTTGGAGTGTCGTTACAAAATGGCCAGTCACTTAACTGAGTGCACGCATGTAAAAGTCGACTTGCTGTCGATTGCACCTTCATCCTTGTTTATTTACACGATGTGTCAACTCGCCATTGTTCGAACTGTCACTCGTATGGGCTAACATACTATCCATAGTGGCCAATACAACGCTCGCGCCAAAGAGCAATACGTTACCCTTCACCATTAGTGATATAATTCAATAACGAGAAAGATAACTGGACATGGCGGCCTATGACAGCGGTACCGTCAGCATGAGCGAGCGAAATGATTTAAACTCCAGAGTACTAGGGACTGTTCATTTGTTATCGAAGACAATGTTAACCGCTTTCAGAAATCAATTATTTATTTCAACGTTGTTTACATTTTGTTTGCTAAATATCAATGTACTATGTTAGCCGTTGCCTTAGGGCCGTATTTGTAGTGGAGAAAAAGGCAGCGAGAAAGAAAACTCTTGCTCAAATGATCTTAAACTTACTACATCAGAGCCTTTATGATATGATTCCGTGATTGCCATCAATAGCTTTTAAAGCCAAAACATTACTTAATAAACAGTAGACTGTACCTTGTTCGAAGCCTAAAAAAAATGAGAGAGTAGCACCATCCGTTTCCGGTCTGAACTTAGGTGCACATCCGCCCGCGTCCTAGCTTCCGGCTATGTTCATAGCGGTTCCCCCACCACCAGCAGTTGAGTTTGCGAACACGAATTTCATGTCATTGGCGTCTTGTTTTCCGTTAGTGACGGTCGGTCGAGCTTTTTAACATGAGCTTGGCCGCCATTTGTCCAGCATTATTTTTTAAAATTTGTATTACCAAGTATAGCACCAGGAGAGAACTACCCCATAATTCGTTGCTCTCAACTTAGTGTTATACGTGGATTGTTTCGAAAGACCACGGGAAATTTTTCAAGTAACGGGTTTTCGTAAATTTAAGTTGCTTTCAAGATATTTTAATTTGGAAAAGACTAGCATTGTCAATTTGAAGTTAACGGTGTTACCGTTTGGTTGCAGTTTATTTGAATATGAGCGATTATAAGATAGAAAAGAAGATAAAGAGGAAAAGACGAGCGCCATCAACGAGTCCCGACTCGGGTAGCACAACCTCCATCTCCCTCGGGTTACCAGCGCCGAAAAAAACGCAAGATGAATAAGCACAAAGGGTACGATAACAGTAAAATTGATAAATTGGTTAGCGAAATAAAAATAAAAAAAATTACGTGGTAACCATCCCAATCGTTCACCGGAATTCTGATCAAAATTTAGACGTGCTAAACGTGGATGTCAACCACGTAGAGAGTGAATCTCTCGGGATTGAAGTTCAGGATGATCCTTATCCACATCGTGAAGCAGAACGGGTGGCAATCGTACTAAAGAACCAGTTGCTCGTGCCTCAGTAGAAATGCTCCAAAAACTATCAGAGCTGCAATGTTTTGATAGTGAACACTGGAATAATGTACGTTATGCACAGATCCAAAAATCGTATCTCCGTACCCCTGGCTTTACCTGGCGAATGATGAGGTCAGACGGTACGACAATTCTAAAACTACCTGCAATACCGAAAAAGCTTTTGTAGGGATAACCTATGCATTACTAAATCAGCAGGATGTGCTTCAAAATTAAATGCGCGGCTTTTTGCTGTGGGCTCGCCACGCTAATAATTTATCGTATGATGAAATTTATAGCAAGATTTCAGATATTTTCTCAACTGGCGCTTATGGGAAAGCGTCCAGCGACACATTTCAGCTGGTTTGTGGACACAGAGCGGAAATGGTACAACACAGCACAGAAAAGAAGTTGTCCTGGCCTCAGTTAAAGACCCATATTACAAAAGCGCATTGTGTAAAATTCAGCCGACTTGTACAAACTATTTAACGCGGAGAAATTTAGTGCAGTTGTAGAAAAGGCCTGAGGCTTAAAAGACATTTTTTGCCCAAAGACAAGGATCAAGCCATGCTTTCTGCTTCGCAGAACGATTCTAGAGCCCCCTTTCAAAGCTCCACAACGAACTTCATGCCCCCCACAAAGCAAGGCTGCTCTCATGGCTATACTCAAGAGCACGTAAGTAACTCGCGCACGAAAATAACTACCGGGAATTTTCGAGGACGCGGTGGTAAGTGCACTAGTGACCGAGGTAAGCACTCAAAAAGGGGTGGGGGACGGGGGCAGCCGCAGAAGAACCAAAGTTAAAATGCGATTAAAATCAGTTAATGATTCGGCTTTTCTCGGATATCATCGCCTAAATCCCGAGACGGAAATGACACGAAATACATTACCGCGATTTCTTTTAGGTAGCATTCAATTTGAAGTATCATAAACGCAATGTGTAGCACCTGCCAAGATGACATTACTAACCGATAGACCTAAGAATTTTTTTATGCAGAAGTGATCGCAACGTAGGAAGTCTGGTTGCTACACAAACCCTGTCCAAATTTTTTTTATGATAATTACTTTCGTCTTTTTAAATAAATTAGCTTCTTTTCTAAAATAGTTATATACATTATTTACAATTTCACGAGATTGAGCAACAATTTTTTTACCACGCTTTAAATTTGTTGAAGCCATGATACATAACTATTGTAAGTTAATTTTGATAAAATTTTATTGAATCGAATATTTTCACGAATGAAATTAGCGTTCCTAAACATAAATGTATCATATACGTCAAACTGTTTTTATTGACACTAAGAAGTCATACTGTCAAAATATAGTCAATTATTTTTCTTATTTCAGTATAAAGGTTGTGTTAGTTTTGAGCTACAAAGGAGGTTTTGTTGCTCATATCGTTCTTGTATTGTATTAAATAAGACAACGAGTAATATAATTAAAGGTCATATCTGTAAATTGATAACTCTATGTGAGATATGAGAAATTCACGACAATTACCGACGTTGGCCCAATCGTTAACTGATTTTAATCGTACTGTACTGATATATCATTGCTCGAAGAATTGCTCAGTTGAAGTGGTAGTGGGCGGGGCACATAGCTCAAAGAACTGATGGCCGTTGGGGCGAAAAAGTTCTGACCTGGCGGCCGCGGACCGGACGATGCAGTGTGGGAAGACCCCCCAACAGATGGTCTGACGACCTGGTTACGGTGGCGGGGAGTCGCTGGATGCGGGCGGCACAAGACCGGGAAGCTTGGAAAGCCATGAGGGAGGCCTATGTGCTGCGTCAAATGGCTGATGATGATGATGATGACCACATTCTCCCTCATCCCACCGGGATAGGAGACATTGGCTTGAATGTGTCCACCTTCCTCTCTGATACCAAAGACACTAGCATACCTGAACAGGGTTCCAAGGATTATTTACCTGCTCTTAGTACTAAGTTAACAAGTTTACGATATGTCAGATTAGAAGGTCAAAGTCCGAGTACATATTGAAAACTCAAAGATTTCCTGTGCATCCATCGTAATCGTGATGACAGGCCATCTAACGCCGACGGGCTCGGAGGTGGCGATGGATTGACGTGAGGATGGAATAGGCACTTGTGTGACTGGAGTCCTGAGCAAAGGAGCCTGTTGTCTTCAGGCTGGCGCAAGTCGACACAGAACAGGCATTACTGGCATAACATAAGAACTGGTATAAACCGGCCTGGAATAGGTGGAAAACTTGGGCGGAGATTAATAACGTTGGTGTAAACAACCCAAATGGTTACCAACTGGCGACGTGACGAGGTTCGTCCTGAGCACCATCCTGGTACACAAGTCTGTGGTGGCAACCAATCAAAAGCTGAGTTCACATCCCCTCGTGAAACAAGTTCTTAAGTCAATAGCTCTAAATCTAAATATAATCTAAAATATAATCTAAATCCAAAACAAAGACACCAATTTGGGATATCGATATCGTTGATGAGCACATGAGCAAAAATCCCAATACCTCAAGCTTTTACAGACTAGCGTCCCAACATACAGCTGCTTTACTACTGCTCTGTTCGGGTCGACTCACGTTGTTGAAAATGTCACACAAACTCTACCATTGCTGAAGACAGCATTAACTAAGACACGTCGTCAGTCTGGTTGGAAACTACTGGTGAACACTAACAAAGCGCTCGATCCTGTTTACTGGATTAATCACTTAATTAAATTGTCCCAGCCAAGGAGATTGTTGGCCAAATCCAAACCCAAATCAGCCTCACGAACAGTTATTGGTGGATGGGTGAAAAGTTTGCTGCAGGAAGCTGGTATTGAAGCCAACCCAGACAGCTTCAGATGTGCTGTAGGATCTAAGAATTGGATTGAAAATCTCCCTCTTGATGAGATTCTTGTTAAAGGCAACTGGAAATCTGCTAACACATTCCAAAAATACTACTGTAAAGAAATTATATCTGAAGCACAAAGCAGGCTTACACTATCTTCTCAATTTGTTCCATCGTCGGTTGAATAGTTACTTTATTAATTGATTTGTGATTTTATTGTGTCAACGTCAATCATCAAGCAATCATAACCATTACCGTGCCATGCCGTGATGATAGTAAGCAGTATTTTCTAGTAGTATTATCACTTAAATAATTAAAAAGCCTAAATTGTAATTATACATCATACGAAGGTGATTACACGCAGGTTTGTCGTAGCTTATATTATTTGAAGAGTATTATACTGTTTGATTTACGTTTACTCTTATTTATTTAGTACCCAAGTATTTCTATCCCATTAGCCATATACTTAAAACATAATTTCTGATAATCTTTTATATCTCAATATCACATTTGCGCCGGGTACCAACATAACAAGTAATTGGTAGTACATACCTTATAGTACCACTACCACCAGGCTATAACAAACACGTATCTCATGTTTTTTATTAGGCTTCCAACAAGGTACAGTCCTGTTTAATAATGACGTTTTACATAAAACGTTTATTAAACATACTTACCTTGTTTGAATCCTGATACTTTAAATCCTGCCTGGTGGCATACATATGGGACTCACAATGACATGAAATTCGAGTTCGCAAACTCAACTGCCGGTGGTGGGGGAACCGCTATGAACATAGCCGGAAGCTAGGACGCGGGCGGATGTTCACCTAAGTTCAGACAGGAAACGGCTGGTGATGCTCTCTCATGTTTCAGGCTTCGAACAAGGTTTTAATAAACGTTTGAATTTCAGGTAAAACGTCGCTAATTTTCTTACAAAATTTAATTAATTGCTTTCTGAGCTCAACTTATTTCAACCTCTTACTAATATATAAAGCTAATATAGTTCTCCTCCTGTATTACGCGCACGAAATCCTGAACGATTCCAATCATCCACCTGACAAATTCTATACTAATTGCTATCGCAAACGTCAGGATTCCGACAAGATTTGGTGAGCATAGACCTCTGAACTATTCAATACGCAGGTTGACTCGCATCAAAATTTATTAAATATTTAATACCTTATAGTATTGGACCTAACGAACCTAAATATATCGATTTGAATAAATAAAACATGGCTGTATACATTTAACTAAAACTCTTGTTTTTAATCTGTGATTAGAAACGCCGAAAACGCTGACGGACTATTAAAAAAAAAAGGTTCCAAAACAGTAATTAGTTATCTTGCCTAAGTAATCGCAGTGTAGTTCGAGCAATGACGTATGGGGGCAGCATAAATGTAACATTCATGCAAGGGCGTGCAGTTTTATAGGCTGTCCTTATACTAGTGGTTGTCACGTCCTGTAGGAAAACAAGCTTTGGAGTTCTCTATTTATTTTACCAAAGTACACGCACCAGAAAGTGAAGGTAAGTAGCATTTTGTTTTTTGATAGCCTGTGTACTTTATGTATGTTACATAAAAACTTTTGTATTTGAACTTGAGTGATGAATAAAGTTCGATTTTTTTTTCTAATCGCAATCTACTCTCACTTCTCTTGTTCATATTTATGAATTTGCTGAGTATTAATTGTTTATTAGAGTATTATTTAGTTTTAATTGTTTATTAGACTAATGAAGCAGTCTTTTTAGAACTAGCATAGAAATAAATTGTCCTTGTGGCGCCGGCTGTCCCTGTGGCGCCGGATTAAGAATAGCGTCACCCCGTTTCCTTCCGTGGATGTCGTAGAAGACGACTAAGGAAATCAATTACCAGGAGACGGGCAGCAGCGTCTTCCTGAGATTCCGACCGCATACTGCGATCGCCAACCCGCCTGCCAAGCGTGGCGATTACGGCAAAACCTTTCATGGTTTGTAAAACCACGAGGGAGGCCTATGTCCTGCAGTGGGCGTCAAATGGCTGATGATGATGATGAATAGAAATAAAACCTAGAGTGCTTGTATTTGTAAGCATTATATTTAAAAAGTTTTCGTTGACGAAAGTCATGTTTGTTACAAGAAAATGCAGAACGAAAACTTCCATAGCTAGTTTTTCTCCAGCACATTGTCAACCACAAGGTATAGGGTTTAGGGACTTGTAAGCACGGATAATTTTTTAATTTCTTCTATAAACGAAATTTATTTTTTGTGTCGTCCAGTAAAAGTTCGATAAGAATCCATTGCAAATTGTGAAAATTATGCGCATTTTATGCAGTAGATAATTATATACTATAATTGCAAATGTCTATTGAGAGTCTATAAATGTCATTTATTTTATCGTTAACCCTCGGGCTCTCGTCAGCTCTATCGTTCTATGTATTAAATATGTTCGTTTTAATGAAATAAAATATATCGATAATACTCTATCTTATACTGTTGATGTACCTTAATGCATACTATATAAATGTAATAATAATAAAGTTTTGAAATCGTAAATTAAATTTTTGATTTTCCAAATAAAACAACAACAAAAACAACTCTAATGTTATTCAAATCCTTTATTTAAAAATTTAAGAACATAAACCCACAACCGAACTAGAAAGAAAAGTATGAAATAAGTAGGTATTTTCCATTGGTAAAACTCCAATTGTATTTATATTATGCCAAAAAGTCTAAAACGATTACAAAAAAAAGATGTTGGATTTGCATGATAAAGTATTGCATGGAATAGATAATTGAGTGAATCATCAGTATTAAACAAATTAATTCATTAGAACTTTAAATTGTAATGGATTAGAATTGAGACGGTGATATTTTATTGATTTGATTTTATAATGGAATTAGTATAAAAGTTCATTTGGCTCATAATATTTCCAATGAAAAATAGATAATACAAAAATCAACCAAGGATCCGTCCTGACTCTGTGAATCTGTGACTATATTTCAGACTAAATATGGCCAGCATATATATGTGAACTACAGCACGAGTACCACGATATTAACGCACATGCCGGTTCATTGGCTCTACTATTGCTAATAGAGATATGAAATAATTAGTGCTCTACGCAGTAGAGGCAAACTTCACCCTGGTTAGAAAAAATGCGATACTGATAACACGAAAATATAGTTTCTTGTAGAGTCCAGAGAACCAGCTCAAATATAATCTATCAAAATAGATTTTCTTCAAAACTTAACAGTAACTTAAATCCGTTAAAGAAATGAATTAGTTTTTTATACGACTCATAGTGACTCAACGGCTGGACCGTTGATATATTCCGCCAATGATAGCTCGAAATAAGTGTTATCAACAAATTGATAAAAGTGGACCGAAAATCTAAATTTGCATTTGTTAAATACACAGTGATACAGACACCCATCCCTGTTATAGCGGCCACGATCATCAGCATTGAGGGACCGACTGATTGGATTTGATAGATGCCAATTTATATTAGACAGACAATGACAATACTTACTATATATCGCGTAGGTCAATTTCGGAGCTGTTCAAAAACGAATCAAAAAAACTTAATGCTGATCGACGTCCAATTACATCAACATTGCTGGTTCCGTTGTTCGCTTTGAGCTACGGAACCCTACAAACGCAACATACGTACTTACGGATAAATGATCGTAATAATAAAGAAAGCTTGCGTACAGAATTATTTACAGGGTGTAACAAAATGCCCATGTACATCAGAAAATGGGGGTTTCGTATTTCGTTTAACTTTTACTGTGGGGCCAACTTCGGAATCGCCAAAAAACTATCAGCTGTTGGTATTTATTTCGCTATTTTGAAGTTTTCCCCGACAATAAAAGTTGTCCATGCTGACGATTAGAACCCGTATGTTTATGGGGATTTTGTTCACCCCGTAGAATCCATCTTAGCGGGAACACTGTCCCGTGGTCAGCTTAGTTGAGTCCAAAGGAGGACCAGAGTCCTGAATTGAACGTCGACGGCGAGGGCGGCGGGCCGCTGTGAGTCGGCGTTTGCGGCATCGAGGACATGCCGCTGCTCATACCACCCCCGCTGCCTAGCGGCAGGGAGGCGGAGGGGGGCGCGCGGCGGCGGGCGCCCAGTCCGCTGGAACGCTCCAGAACTGGAAGAAAAGGTTGCGTTGGTCGAGAAGTCGTGTGGATGCGGATATTGTTACTTATTGATTCAAGTTGCATAGCGTAACACTAGGCACCTAGTAAAAAAAAAAATTTGCAAAATAAGTACAATCTCTCAATCATGTTCTCAACCATGACTATCATTAACGCCAAAAACGGCAATTTAAGCATAAACGCTACATTGGTGGCGCTAGTGTTACTCTATGGAGTCCCTTAAATAATAGGGGTTAAAGTATGAAATTGCCGTTTTATTGCAATAGGTTCTTTGAATTGACATAGAATCTTCATGGTTTGAGGTTTTCGAGTGAAACTTTTTTCAAATGGTTTCTACGATGTTCTTTTTTTAAAAAATGTGAAACATGTCAATATCGACTTTCAATTGTTTTTGTTATTCAATTTAGACAAGAAAGATGGATACTGCGAAAATTCGAGTGAAATTTTAATCACGCTCTACACACAAGCAACACTTGTGGAGCATGCCATGATGTTATCAACATGCATGTCACGCTCAAGTTTAGCAATGTAGTAACAAAGATAACAAGTCTTTCAAGACAGATACCCGTAGATTCGTAAGATCGTAGATTCGTAAAATTTGCGCGTTCGCGGTACTGGCCCGTTCCTATCTAAAAAGTTATAGCATGCACAGAGCGATCTTTAGTCGAGTGTTTTTCGGTCAGTATTTAACAGTTGCGCACGATCGCCGGTGGCGCCGCAGCGAGTGCTATCTCCTGGGATCAGTTAGGCCAGAATATGCTCACAGCGATATTTGTTGGAGACACCAGCGTCGCGGTTCGCCGAGCTATACTCGATGGTATGCGCGTGGTCGCCAATGGCGCTGATGAGAATTCTATCTGGTGGATTCAGCTAGGCCAGAGCATGCGATATTAGTTGTAGCTCACTAGGGTCGCTGTTCTCCGGGCACTTGATGGTGTACGTACGGACTACGGTGGCGCCGCAGCGAGGGCCGTCTACTCGGATCAGGAGCTAACACTGAAGCTAGCATGGCTAGCTAGCGTTACGCCTAGAGTAATCTTGGCTAGAGCTCACCAGTTTCGCTGTTTTCCGGGCAGTACTTGATGGTGTGCGCGCGGTGGCTGGTGGCGCCGCACCGCGGGCTATCTACTCGGATCAAGAACATTGATCTAGGCTCAAGGCTAGCTAGTGTACGCTTAGAGCAAGCAATCTTTGCTAGAGCTCACCAGCGTCGCTGTTATCCGGGCACTTGATACTTGATGGTATGGGCGCGGTCTACGACGGCGCCGCAACGAAGACTGTCTACTCTGATCAGGAACTAACATTTAGCTAGGCTCAAAGCTAGCTAGTGTACGCCTAGAGCAATCTTTGCTAGAGCTCACCAAGCGTCGCTGTTCTCCGGGCAGTAGGTACTTGATGGTGTACGCGCGGTCGCTGGTCGCCGGATGGCTATCTATCTGATCAGGAGCGAACATTGAGCTAGGCTCAAGGCTAGCTAGTGTACCCCTAGAGCAATCATTGTTGGAGCTCACCAGCGTCGCTGTTCTCCGGGCAGTACTTGATGGTGTGCGCGCGGTCGCCGGTGGCGCCGCAGCGCGGGCAGCGGAACGCGCGCAGCACGGGACAGAGCACACGTCCGCGCCAGTCTTTCAGAGCGTGCTGCGAATAGCACTCTTCGTTCTCGCCGTTGTTCTTGCAGAAGGCACACTCCTGTGGGTAAACGAAGTATTTGCTGAAGTGATACGATTCCCTCTAATAATAGGAATTGCCATAGAAATAGCGGCTCATTTTAGGTAGGTATATTAGCCTCTTTTCGAGCCCCCAAGGCCTGGCTTCTCCACGTATAAAACCTTCGTGACACCTGCAAAAGTATTTCTGTTCTACTTTATAATGAAACTTTGCTTTCTTTTCTTCGAGGCTTGGCCTTTCATTACATTATCCAGAAATGTCATGCAGAAGATTTATGCTGGTTTGGTTTAGTGCCGCTGGAAAAGGCGTTGCTTGCTGAAAGTCCTAAAGACAAGCCTAGCTCACGCTATCATAAAATTCCATCCACTCATGACTGCCTCGGTCTAGCGGTATCACGTCTGCTTACCATGCCGAAGGTCGTGGGTTCGATTCCCACTGGGGGCCGCCGTACAGTTGTACAAATAGCCTCCGTTTGAGTGTACGTATATTTCCATGTTCGCGATGTCCATGCCTGGTTACCATAGCACAGGGTATCCTAATTGGGGACCAGGACTAGTAAGTGTTGTATGAGAGTTATTATTAGGTATAGTTATAATGCACAGGAAAACGCTTTACATAGAAAGCAGAATGTGAACTCACATTAGGCAGCGCGCGGCGCATACGCTTGTCCGAGCGCACTTTAGCTACCTCCTGCAGGAACTCGAAGAGTAGGCTCGGGCGCAGCGACTGCAGCACGTGCAGCTGCTCGCGAGTCAGCATCGACACGTAGTTGTTGGCCGCCGACACGCCTGCACGAAGGAATTTTTGACAACTCGAACGAAATCATCGTTCTTGTCGAAAGCGCGCCATGCCCTCCTTCCTATTACGTAACCCACTCTATAGGGTTAGCCATTTTGACTATTCCGACGGTTCGAAGTAGGTTATATCGGATAACTCCACATTATGGAGACCTAACGTAGTACCTAAGTTTCATAAAACTACAATTCACAGTTTATTATGACAATTCGATGTAAATTGCGTACCTACTCGAGTTTTCCTAATTGTTAATGTGTGGGTAAATCGAGGTACATTGAATTGTAATAGTACGAGTGAACTATGAATTCTAGTTCTTGAAACAGGCCCCTGCAATCCTCTGGGGTGGATGTTCGCGCTAGCGTTCTTTCCAACGTAATTTCTATGAATAACATTGCTTCCGCGCAGTGCCGGATTAAGCCAGCGTGGGGCCTGTAGCAAATTTTAGCAAGGGGCCCTTGGTTTGCTTTAGGCATTGAATTTTAAGTAGACTAGGTTAGCAAGTGTAGGTATGCAATAAAACAAAACTGACAAACCAATAAATACCAATATGATATGATACCAATCTTTTGCAGATCGGGAGGCCTGGCAAGCTAAGATACAGATCTTTTGATCTAGTTTACACTCCAAGCTTTCCACAAATAGTACTTAGGTACATTCTTTTGCTGTGTATCATTTATTCAATGTTGTTTTTATATGCGAATGTATTTTGTGGACAGAAAATAAACAAATATCTTATCTTATCTTATATTCTTGAAAATTTTTTTTTTTACGGTCAGAAATCGAGGCCCCCAAACGCGTGGGGCCCATAGCACTTGCTACTCTTGCTACGTGGCTAATCCGGCACTGCGTCCGCGAAGCTATTGACGAAATTCGTGGTTCGATCCCTAAATGCAGTTTTTATAAGCATTACTATGCGTTCTCCTAAAAGCTGAAGGTCCCTCGCTATCCGCCTCCAAAGTGGACCACAGCATGCAATAGCCCACATATTATGCCCACTAGTCTACTGGTTTATCGATACCTACATTTGCCGACAACCTTCTTTCCGTCTGCAGCTAATGACCGACTAAAGAATAACCATTGCGTTTGTGTTTGGTTTGAGTAAAGAAACCAAAGGTATACGAACTTTTGACTAAGAAGTCGAAAGTTGACATCTGATCGTTGGGTCGCGGGCCCGAGCCGTCGGCCCAGGCGTTGTTACGGGATGACGTCACGGACTCCGCTCGGCTGCCTGTAAGCAATACCTCAAGTTACACACTGCCTATGCCACTGGCTAAATTGATGAACCTGAGCATTTAGGCATGCGAGGCAAGTGATATTATAGCTGAAGTGAAGTGACTGCTCGGAGTAGGTACCGAGATTTTCCCAGCGCAAATTCTATCCTTTCAACATCCACATAGCCTACTCGTATCTACGGAAAAGATATGGTCACTGCGGTGCAGAGCCGAAAGGCAAAGGTTTCATGGCGGTGTTAGCCTGTACCGTTACCGAATGATATTGGTAGCACAAAATTAAGTAACTTATTTTATTTTATTAATTATCTATGGAAAACCAACAGCTAATAAACAGTATATGCGACTTATATAACTAGTTAGTGAGCCAATTACAGGTTTTTACCTATAGCAACAGAGTGCTATTTTTCTGCTGATACAAAAGTTACGCTTGTAGAGTCTAGACTTAGAAACTTATAGCTAAACGTACATGGTGCATGCATCGCACTATGAAATGCTGATGCGTATCAATGGAAGGTATGGATTCCTAAGGCTTCTATAGCAGAGCAGAAATCCACTACAACAATCAGTTATATATTTTAATATTTTTATTTTCTTACATTCTATCAAACATACTTAGTTTAGTTGTTGAAGAAGTTATCATTGAAGTGTTGCCTAACCGACATTGCATTGCAGTTGAATAAATCTATATCAATTTCGCTCGCTAGTTTGTTCACGCTGCTACTAGCTCGCCAGAGGAAGGAGTTTTGCTCGTAGTTAGTCGAGACCTGCTGTTTGGATATAGGAGGAATTGAGCGCCTGGATCTTGTAGGTACCGTGAAGGATAGGATACCCAGGAGTTCGGGTGAGTCTACCCTTCCGGTAATTATCCCCAAAAGATATATTATATCAGCAACCTGGCGGCGCAGTTCAAGTGGAGCTTTGCTTGCACTTGCCTATTAGCTTAGTTGGGAAAGCGCTGGCACGGTGAGCCAGAGGTCGCTGGTTCAAGTCCCGGCATGGGTGGAATTTTTAGCCTCTAAATAGGTTTTTAAAAATTGTCCTCAGCACGGGTTAGTGCAACAAAAAGAATATAAAGCTTTAAGTAATTGTCGGATTTGTATGGGCTCTTTAACCGGTCGTTGCATGCACGCACGCCGGTTTCGGGTACTTTTTATCTTGCCCTGTGCTAATACATCCCCTATTTGGTCGAAGTATGTCCGTCGTCCGTATGTATGTATGTTGAGGAAGCGAAAGTGATCGGTCAGGATCGTAGCAAGTGGCAGTCCCTGGTCTCTGCCTACCCCTCTGGGATACAGGCGTGAGTTTATGTTATGTTATGTTTCATTAACCGGTAGCACAAAAACTTTAAAAATTATCTCTGGATTGATTCAAGTCTCTACGTAGTAGACACGGTACCTTGGGTTCCATATTTGCGAAGCATACTCCAGGTGGCTTTGGACTAATGTGCAGTATAGAATTTTTAAGGTTTTTGCCTTCGAGAAGCACGTGGAATTTCGCATAACAAAACCTTGGATGCCTTGTTGATAATTTTATTAATATGTTCATCAAAGAGAAACTTGGTGTCATGAATAACACCTAGGTTACGGACTTTAGAAGATCGAGCTAATTAATGTCAACCCCTTCATTGTATAGGACGTACTCGTAGGGACTATAATGCGAGTAAAGGTGACGACATTACACTTGCTTGGATTTAAGTAGGTCTAGCTTGTTTCTTAGGCAGTAGTCATCAAGTCGCTCCAGATCTGATTGGATGTTGCTTGCATCAGTCTGTGATGAGACCTTTGAAAATATTTTCATGTCATCAGCGAAACTGAGTAACTTAGATAAACCTATGAAAAGATATGCCTGGGATTGGGCCGCAAGCTCTTGAACGTGAGACCACAGTTTCATGCACATACTACAATCGCTATAATGTGCCTAAATGCACCTATGAGGGCTCGTCCAATAGGTACATACCTTGCATGAAGTAATTCAAGTAGTTGTGATTGCTCGCGTCGACATCGTCAAAGTTGATCTCGGAGCCACCCATGCGGCCGAAGTTCATCGTCAATTCATCCAGTTCTGAAGGCGGCGCTGCGAGGAAAACCGATACCTAGATAAACTGTTCCATTTTCTTGTAGTCATATGGATCTGTGTGTTGTTACCAGTGATGACTTATGGCACTGAAACGTGGTCTCTCACTATGGGCCTCATAAGAAAGCTCAAGGTCACGCAACGAGCGTACGGAAAGGGCTATGCTCGGAATTTCTCTACGAGATCGAATCAGAAATGATGAGGTCCGTAGACGAACGAAAGTCGTCGACATAGCCCAACGGACTAGTAAGTTGAAGTGGCAGTGGGTGGGGCACATAGCACGCAGAACTGATGGCCGACGGGGCCGAAAAGTTCTCAAATCGAGACCACATAGTGGCAAGCGCAGCGTAGGATGACCAGTCACAAGATGGACAGAAGACCTCATCATCCAATTGGAGACACTGGATGCAATTAAGCCGCTTCCAACCGGTGTTTTTGGAAATCCATGGAGGAGGCCTATGTCCAGCAGCGGACTTCTTGTGGCTGAATGATGATGATGATGATATGGAGACTCCTACTCCCTCCGTCAATTACCTGTCGGCGGCTTTTAGCAATGTCAGCGACCCATCGAATCGCTGGTATGCCTACCAATTGTCGCAGGACCTTCAAGATAAGTAGAATTTATATTGTTAGTATTCTATACTAATTCAAGTAGACATGAAGTGGAATTGGTTGACTGACTGGGCAGCGTTTTAAAACTACAACTCAGTTTATTGTAAAAATTTGAGATACATTGCATAGCTGACTCTTCCTATTTATTAATCTGTGGCTAAATTAACTTGCAATATACATCGAATCCTCATAAATTGAACTATACTTATAAGCCATGAATTTTAGCTGTATGAAATAGGGCTCTGACGATTTCCTGGTAATTTGCCTCGTCGTGGTTGCTACCGGCTGCGGCATAAAGCTGAGGGGAGGCCATTTTGGTGCCATTTGAAATGTTTAGAGATAAGTTTTTATAACAGTATCAAATATACATTTCTGTCTATCTATCTTGGGCAGCCATCTTCATTTTCAGTGTAAAGGCTCACCGACGTCCGCGGGCCGGGGCTCCTGTGCGAACATGTTGAGCACATCGTTGGTGCTGTGGGCGTGGAAGGGCGCCGGAGCGTAGCCCGGGTCCGGCGACGCGGGCTGTCCGGCGTGGCTGGCCGGCGCGCTTTCCTGTAGTGAAAGAAAAAGAAAGAATAATCATTTATTGCCATGAACGGTTTACGATGTTTATAGTTATGTATAAGTATAGATAGAACTTGACAATATAGGTAATAATGCAGCCTCTATACGTCCCACTGTAGGGCACAGGCAAGAACGTGGCACAGGCCTTCTCCCAGTGAGAGAGTATGGGTTTAATCACCACGCTTGCACACCGCGGATGGCAATTTTCAAGCACTGAGGTATGTGAGCTCCTTAGACACTCGGGTTTCCTCACGATGTTTGCCTACACCGGTAGCGAGTGGTATTGTTACTATAAATTGAATGTAAGTAACTTAACACGTTCCCTGTGAGTGACCCACATGTGGGGCATTTCGAGGTTTACTTGAGGCCTAAGTGCACCACATGTAGGTCTCTCCCCCAAGTGAAGTATTAGGCTTGTCAAATCTAGCACGTCTGAGCTAAAGCATTACATTTTCCTTACACGCGTGGGCTATGAAATTGTGAATAAAAACATGTCGGTACCGGGAGAACATTTTGGATAATGTTGCCATATAAAATATGTGAAAATATGGCAAAAATAAAAATATATATTATGATTTCCATTTATTTACGGCTTGAGAGAATTAATATTTGTTCAGAAAGTTGCTTTACACTAACATCTCACCTATGACCAACTCGGGTAAGTTACAACCTTCTACTTAATTAAATGACTTCATACGTGCATGCACCACTTATGTATAGCACCAAGTTAAAAACTCACACGAGATAAATGTGGAAAAAGAGGAAAAGGGATTTTCAGAAAATATTTTTTCTATATTTTACAATATTTCAATGCGTTTACAAAAAAGAAAGTATTGCATTTCAGTTACACAGGCAACGTGTTAAGAATGTGAGGCAAGTTTTCAACCGACCGCGCTCGGATCGTGGCTTGTGGCAAACGCTGGTCTCTGCCTACCCCTCCTGGATCCAGGCGTGAGTTTATGTGATGTAAATATCGTATGCAGCTATAAAATCACCATTCAATATACCGAGGGGTTAACAACATTCATTCCAGTACAACGTACTTATATCATAGTACCTATAAGGTGCTATAAGGAACAACTCTGCTTATCATCATCAACCCATTATGTCCCCACCGAGGGGCACGGGTCTCTTCCCTGAGGAAGGTATAGGCCAAATTGAGGTAGCGAAATTAAGGTACCTACCTAATTTGTACTGAAATTAAAACTCGTACAAATACTGTGTCTGTTCGGCGTAACCTACCCAGCTATAGTATGTAGGTACATACAACTAAGTATTGCAACCGTAGCAGTTCAAAGGAAAGACGATCTCTTTATACCTAGATTCTCCGAAGAAATTCACCCACCCTCTTGATTCTTGAACCATCTGCACCGCATGGTCGAATCGGAACTTAGGCCGACTTGCATCACTTTCTTAAATATGGTTTTAAACAGTATTTAACTAAAATTCTTTATACAAAAGTCGATTTTAATGGCGATTTAAGTGATATTTAAGAAGTGGTATAAGTCAGCCTTAGTTCATTTCATGAAACGAAAGCCACTTACCGGTGCCGTCGCCTCGTTTGCCGTCGAAAACATAGCCTTTGTGTCCTCCATAGCGTAGTTGTAAGCCAATGACTCCATTACAATAATATAACAACTGAAAAACGACTGCCTCCCGTACAAGTCACGATGAAAAGACCAAACTGCACTAGAATCCTCAATATATATTAAACGTACGTACCTTACACATACGTACAGTATCTATAGATAACTTGTTTGTGCAGACTGCCAAGTCTTAGGTACGTTTGGAGAGGCATTTTTTCTTACTACCCTCAAAGATGAACCAAAATGTATTTTGTCTATAGAAAAATACTGGAGTATAGTTACACACATAGGTACTTCATTAAATCCTAGGGTTCTCATTGAGACCTGTATTGTTTTGTCAAGTAATGTAATGACGTAAGAAAGTTAAACAAATAGTGGGCGCGCAGTAACATGAGGGTAGCCCAAAAGTATTAGTTGCACAGCTACTAAACCCTCACAGTTTTGTTGCAAAATCGCTCCTAACGTAAGTAGTTATGGTGTAACAAGCGTGTAAAAGTTTATGCAGGTATTGACAACTGTAGCACGAGTAAGCAGGGATGCTCAAACTCTTTTTAAATTGGGCCTTCACGTTTGCCGGGCATTTTTTCTATGACGCATTTTTTCACGTACGTAAGGCGGCTATTAGGTTTGTAATAAATTTTTAATAATTTTAAAATTTTAATCCAATCTTAGGGCCTTTGCACACCACGTTTCTTTAAACGCTGACGACGCGCCTTTCTGATTCACACGTTCTCTGCGCATTATCAACCCGTATTAGCAGATTACGCAAAGGTTCAAATATCTACAACCTGAGGCCTAATTATGCGCACAAAATCCTGTCGGATTCTTACGTTCGCGATAGCAATTAGTATGGAATTTGACAGTTACACGATTGGAATTGTTTAAGATTTGGTGCGCGTAATACAAGAACAGATTGCATTCTACGCGCGTCGTCAGCGCGTTCAAAAAAATGTCGTGGACAATTGTTATTGCTCCCGGAGTTAGAGGCGGAACGTAGGGATACTACAGGGCATATTTTCAGATACAATATCTCTAGATAGGATAGTAAAAAAAAGTTAAACTAAAACTGAATTCCTCTATAACGACATACTAAGTTTATAATTTACTAACATGTGAAGTTAATAAAAAATATGATATCAGGTAGGCCTGTGTCGGGATACACAGCCGTTGGTTTAACGTGAAAGGTCTATATGTAAGCATTAATTTTTATCTCTAACTGCGCAATAGATTACGTGGTACTGGCGCCATCTAGCGGCACAAGTCAAGAGTATCTGAGTAATGGCTGCTTTGTTCTACTCAAAAATATATAAACGAATTGCACACGATATGTAATTAGAGAGTGTCAGCCCAGTTGTAACATGTTACCTCCTACTACCAAACCGAAAGACGTTTCACGTCGAAATATTACCGAGTCGCGTTTTAATTTTTATCAAGTTATAGGTAATATTATTTATTTTTATTAATTTATTTATTTCTTAAAGCTAATAAATAATGAATACTTAAACATTTGTGAAAATTGTGTTAAATTAAAGGAATAAGACTTGCGAAATTGAACTTTATTTTTTCCGGTGCAATTATACATATTGAAATATTTGACTTTCATCGTTATTTCCTTCATTTCTCCGTAGATTTTTACACACATCATATCCTTACGGTCTTATTTACAAAAACGCGATTCCTTAAAATAATCTTCAAATGCAGTTAACTTTGTATTTCTTTTTACCGCAGACTGTATTTAAGGAGTGTTTTAGAGAAATTGTGTTTATAAATAAAAAAAATGTTAGCATTTGCCTAAATATCTGCTAAAAATATCACTCACTGACAAATCTGACAATACATTTTGATGAATTATTTAGGCGGCTGCAGTGATAGCCATTAATTGACAATTGATAATTGTTAATTGCTGTTCTTAACCGACTTCAGAAAAGGATGAGGTTTTCAATCCGACAGACACAATCGTTTATTTTTACGATCATTTATTTAAAAAGCAATAGTTAGGTACTGCCATTGAATTATGGGACTACCTAAATGTTCCGCACAAAAGCTTATTTACTGAAACTATAAAAGACTGATACAATATGACTAAATCCAACGAGCATAAGTAGTACGATTTTTCTTCACTAATTAACCATATCAAGCAGGCAGGCATAGGCAGGATGACATACAATTTTTGTTACAAGTGAAAAGGTATATAATAAAATAAAAATACTTTATTTCAGGCAGTACATTGTTAGTAACAATGGTGACTTAAGAACTATGTTAGTACCTAATAGTAATAAAACATTATGAACAGAATGTTTTGCTTAACATCGGTAAATAATTACTTCATCGGGCGTTTACGAACAAACGGAAGTCACTTCTCGGTCGTTTTGCACCTGTATTCTATGTAACCCCAGTCGAAGTGATCCACGTGGGAGTCGCATCTAGTGCCCGGGCGGCAAACACAGCTGAAAAGAAAAATAGGTAATTATGTAGATATTCTTTCGTGGTAAAGAGAAAAACGTAACTACAGATTATTTAACTGCCTCTGGGAAATGTTTTAGAGGAATTGTGTGAAAAAACGGAATCCGTCCGTCTGTCTGTCTGACCCTTTTTCTCAGGGACGCGTGGAGGAATCGAGTTGAAATTAAAACCATATAGGTACCTACGCAGCTGTGAAAAAATCAAACTTTTAAGAACGGAAAAAAAGATGCGGCCTAAACGGCCGACAGCAAAACACTCAAGGGTATCAAATGTACTTTCCGTTGACCTAGAATTATGAAATTTAGCAAGTAATATTCTCTTTTACTACAAGTACAGGGAAAGATCTAAAAACTATACATTTGTAATTAAATCATTAAAAAAAATTGTCTTTGAAGTCCGGGAAAAGATCGGAAAAAACCTCAAGACTCGATTCCTGAAGTATTTATAATATGTAAGTATCTACAAATTTGTACGGAACCCTCGATGGACGAGCCCGGCTCGCACTTGTCCGGTTTTTTATTTTTGTTAATCAAATTTTGGTAACTAAATAGTAGGTTTAAATCGCACGCAAAACCTGAAAATTACATCTTCGGTAGGTATCTGTTACTACCGCACTTGTGATATTAATTGCTTTTGACACCCACCAAACAACGAAACCGGCCAAGTGCATGTCGTGCCACGCGCGGTGTAGGGTACCGTAGTAGGAGGGGTTTATTGATTGCTTTATACAACTAACAACTTCATCAAAGTAATTTTCAATGGAATTTATAAGGAATTTTCCTTGTATAACTTGGTCGACTATTACTCGTTAACTTGACATACTACTTAGCCGCGATAGTTTTTAATTTAATTTTATTATGTATGCTTCTGCCCTGAAATTTTTCAAGATTTTGCAAACAGCCTTTTAGCCGAGAGAGGGGTGGGGGCAGACGCCCTATTGTAACAAAAATTTGCCCTTTAAAGCATAATATTTTGCAAACGAATCCCTGTATCGAAAAAGTGGTTGATTATGTGTAATGTTGTATTGGTTAAATGACCAATCTAATGGTATCCCACACTATGGGATAGACAAGAAAATAAATCATAGGAACTAAGATAGGGGTGATATCCTAAATTATATTACAACCCCTATAGCATTTTGAGCAACGTTGCTCGAGTAATCCATTTACATGTATAGCACAGGCGAACGGATCTGAATCTGTAGCTTCAGGCACACACAACTCACTAGGCTTACAACAACCTCCGATTCTACAAATTGTTCACATTGGTATGTGTCGCATAACGTTTGCACAATTTCTCACAGGTTTTCCGACTATTTCGGCTCAATCGATGACAGGCTTTCATCAAGAGTGAATGGTGCTCACGCGATTAAGCACATTTTTAATTTCTTTGTAATCCTATTAATATTATAAATGTGAAAGTTTGTAAAGATGTTTAGATGTTTGGAAGTTTGGGATGTTTGTTACTCAATCACGCAATAACGGCTGAATGGAATATTGTTTTAAGATTTTATTCTACTGTTTTGTCGGCGTGATTAATATAATTTACGTCAAATTTCAGCTTTCTAGTACTAAATGTCACTGAGCTAAGCCGCGAATAGAAAGACATGCGGATGGACGGATGGACATGGCAAAACTATAAAGGTTCCCTAAGAAGGAACCCTAAGAAAAAGCAAAGTTCGAAGTGCGTGATGAGGGCTTCGCTAACAAAAGAATTGCGATCTATATGCAAGACAAATCTATACAAATTAATCACGCCGACAAAACGGTAAAATAAAATGAAAAATAATTAAGGGTACCACACCCTTACACGTAATTAGGTATGGTATGATTTTTTTTTCACGTCTACCCTATAATGTGGGGTATCCTTGTTGATTTGTCTCCGCCCCAAATAGTAGAAGGGCCGGTTTCTGAATTGGGAATTTCACTGAGTAAATACTTAAGTAACGTTCTGTCACGCTCTTTTCTGAGAAAATCGAATAGACAGCACTACAGTTAACTATTTACTTAGCGAAATTACCAATTCAGAAACTGGCCATGAGAATAACTATTAAATCACGGGAAAAATTCACGAAAAAAAAATATTTGGTATGGATTCTGAGGCGGCACGAACTTCGCCGGGTCAGCTATAAAATAGTCGGCAATTACCTACGCGAATATGAAGAGCCAGGTGAAATGCCAGCATAAAGTAGCCTGGCTGACTGCTATTTGTACAGTCGACAGCACATCATGTTATACATCCATGCACTCTACTCCTTTGCGTTACGGGCTACTTTGCAACTAAAATGTAGAGGTTGACTTGCTGTCGACTGTACGCGGCCACCGCCATGGCCACCAATCTAGTGTTGTGATTCTGTCGTAAGTTTTACCAGAGAAATCTAACTAAAACGGTCTTATCTTATACCTACACCTCACTTAAACCTCATTGCTTCGTTGTATCTCTATTTAGTTTGTGCTTCGTTGCTTTGTTTAGTAGAAAAAACCTTTTTGTTCTGTTCTGTAATAGAAAATGCAAGTAGGTACGGATTGTGAAACTTGTATATTTCTTATCTATAACTGGTAGATAATTTCCTCCAGGAATTTCTGCGCTATTTTGTTACAGTTTCGTAAGCCGTATTTGCTGTACTAATTTGAGGCTTTTATTCGGCGTCCCTCTATTAGAATAGTCCCTCCACCAAACGATAAATGAAATAAATTAATCACCGATGCACTAATTAAACGTTCAGTTAGTAAGTAGTACCAGCGGTGGTAGCCTAGTGGGTAGAACATTGGACTCGGAAGCGAGAAACCCAGGTTCGAACTCCAGTGCGGGCATATACCCATGACTTTGTTTTCTAAATTATGTACATTTGTGAAGTTATAGCAGCAATGCCACTCGCTAACGGCGAAGGAAAACATCGTGAGGAAACCTGAGTGTCTGATCTATTCACATACCCCAGCGCTTGAAATCGCCAATCCGCGGTGGGCACGCGTGGTGATTAAGCCCATATTATCTCCCTGAGAGAAGGCATGTGCCCTACAGTGGGACGTATATGGGCTGCTTACGTAACACAGAGGAAAAAGTAATGATAAAGTTATTGCATAGGTACTACGAGTAAGTAATAATAATGTTATTTATCGATAGGGATAAGGTGCGCACCATGAGTTGTTGCATCATATCTAATTCGGGTCATTGAATGAAATTCAAGGAAGATATGTCAGTTAAGGGGATATACGTAAGATAGGTAAATAGCAAAACGAAAGACTAAAAATATATAAGACATAACATAACATAAACTCACGCCTGTATCCCAGAGGGGTAGGCAGAGACCAGGAACTGCCACTTGCTACGATCCTGACAGATCTATATAAGAATATCAGAAATATATATCAGAAATATATAAGAATAAACTAAATATCTCACCAATATTAATGAAGTTGCTTGTATTTATGTATTAAATGGTCTTCAGTCCTCGCACAATAATTTATTATAGGTTACCACTAACTATATAAGCCTTCACCTGCGTGCTATTTAGGAATAGCTTATATATACCCATCTTGAAGGCTTATATTAAATATTTATCTAATATATAAACATTTCGTGTCACAGTGTCTGTTATCGAACGAAACGACTTGACCGATTTTTATGAATGTTTTTGTGATTATTTTGTAGGTCTGAGAATAAGTCGTAGGCTAATTAATATTACAAAACAACGTTTGCCGTGTCAGCTAGTATATATATATATATATATATATATATATATATACTTTTCAAGTCGGGTTTCGAAAATTTCTTACTTAATCCATACTTACAAGCATCAGAAGTGAAGATGAAGTTTGTAGGTAAGTAGCGCGCGTGACTGACTAGCAGGCAACGCATATCCGGTAGACCTATGTTTGAAATATTTACTAAATAAATAAAAATATTTATTAAGTTCCCTGCAGTTCTTCTTCGGTCCTTTAACTCCTTAGGGGAGCATAGGGCCTCAACCACAGATTTCCACTTCTAATGGTCGTTCGCGGCAGCTTCTAATTCAAGCCAGCTAGTGTCGATCGACTTGGCCTCTTGGGCTATAGTTCTCTGCACTAAGGAGGGATTTTTTTAAAGGAGTAGTGAAATTATGTATAGAAGTCTCGCTATATGAGCAAATTATTAGTTGCTCGATTTACACTCGACTTGACTTTATCGTACTGTGTCGTAGATCTTCTGATTTTTCCCTTGAAAAAGTTTAATATTATATAATGGACATTTGTATCGGAAAAATACCTCCGGCATACAATGTCTTCATCTTATAACGTCCTCATTCAGTATTGTCCTCAAAATACCGTATTCTGAACTAGAATATACATATTGAGACTCCTCAGTGGCTAACGGCTGATTATTGTATGGTCTCAATGAGTGTATTGTAAAACATGATGACCAGGGTCTTAAGATAACACTGAAGGGCGGATACAGTATTTTCTCAACGGATAACAACAGACCATTCAAGATTGGGTTTATTTAATTGGTCTTAACGAGCACTTTGGTAAAACAGGGTCTGATGATGGTCTGACATGAGCTCAACAGACAATATCATCCCTTCAAGGTTAGGCTTATTTGCTCAGTCTTGATGATGTTTTTCTTACTTTAACTTTATACGATTGATCCGGCACCTACGCTACTCGTCGATACGGAAAAATTTTGCTAATGCCACATGTGCTGCGGCCCGGATCGCCCAACGATTGTGTCACCGGCTGCCGGTCGCCGAGCTACCTACTGAACCCCAGATGGCGGTGAATGTCCTGGGTTTATCATACTTTTTGTTTTACTGGCTTGCAGAGTACTACGAGAGTGGAACATCGGAATTCGTCGGCGGGCTCACTTGAGCCAGCCACGTGACGTTGGTCGTCAGGTTTCACCAAAGATCTCAACAGTACCGATCGAATAAAATAAGCCCAAACTCGAAGGGTCTACTCTTAGCCACCTTTCCTACCCACCTTTTAGTGCCTTCTCAGATCCTGCTCACCATGTCTAAAAAAAGACCTCATCCAGACTGAATTTAAGCTGAAAATTGGGAGGTCTACCTGCTATTATAGTTCGCTACAGATTCCTACCGTTTTTAAGTGTACCTTCTGGTGTTGAACTGGCTTACGCACGGTGCTCACACGCGGGGGGAAGGGGCAAAATTAGAAAAAATACTCGCCTTAAGTACTTACTAATTATTGACCAGTAATATCTCTGATTCGTCAATGAAGTTGTATACTCTCCACTGGCATGGCGTCGAGGTTTGACAATAGCGGACACCGTTTTTCACATCGTTGTCAATATTTCCAAGACGATTATGCTGTAACCATAATTTACATCGAATAAAATAAAATTAAAAGCTATATACTTAAATATAATACACAATCCACAGTTATCGTTTGAATAATAGCAAATATCCTAGGATGATGAGGAGAAGTTATAGTAGCAATACCACTCGCTAACCATGAAGGAAAACATCGTGAGGAAACCTGAGTGTCTGACTATTCACACATCTCAGCGGTTGAAATCACCAATCCGCGGTGGGCACGCGTGGTGATTAAGCCCATACTTCCACTCTGAGAGAAGGCCTGTGCCCTATGGTGGGATGTATATAGGCTACATAAAAAGGAGAACTTAGACATAGGTAACTTAGTTACCGTAACTAACATAGTCATCAAACCTAACGCTAAGCTTGGTAACAGATTTCTTTTTGTGTCGCTTTTCGCTCATACATAATCTTCAAATTTATCACTGTAGTCTAACGCCACTTATGTTAATTATACAAATGAAGCAACTTATTATTATTAGACAGTTTAGAAAAGCCAATCAGCGCAGTCGTCACTTTGATAAGTTGCTAATAGCCAATTAGCGTTCGCTGTTCTTTACACGAGATCGATTCTATACAATCTTCCTACTCCGATATCCTAGGTTAATAGAGTAGAAATTTGAAAAAAATCAGAAAGATCCAGAAGGAGAAATCAAATACCCATGCATGCGTGAGTTTATGTATGTACCTATATTATTTGTAAATTTCCTATTAACCGCATCGATCTAAACACCTTCTGCATTATCCATCTCATAATCTCGCTAATATCCTAAGACATTCTCTTATATCTTACGACATAATATGATATCGATTTTTTCTCGATAAATACTATTCCTGATCGATAAAGTTTGTAAATATCGATACGATATTGAAACGTTTTTTTTTTCATTTGCCCATCCCTAACAGACAGAACAAAACAACCGGCCAAGAACGCATCAGATTCGCGCACCGAGGGTGTGTACTCGTACAATAATACCTTACTTCATATTTGACTTAGCAAAAATGTGTCACACTTGGCTGGTTTTCCGGGTTCCGTACCCGAAGGGTGCCAAACTGGACCCTATTACTAAGACTTCACTGTCCGTCTGTTTGTCTGACTGTCTGTCACCAGGCGGTATCACATGAACCGTGATAGCTAGGCAGTTGAAATTTTCACAGATGATGTATTTCTGTTGCCTTTATAACAATAAATACTAAAAACCGAATAAAATAAATATTTAAGGGGGGCTCCCATACAATAAAAGTAATTTTGTTGCCGTTTTTTGCTCGATAACGGCAACAGGTAGTCGTTTGAAATATTCACAGAACATTTAGTTCTATACTCGCTTCAAACATAAATAATTATATTAAATTAAAATAAGTATTTAAGGGGGGCTCCCATACAACAAACGTGATTTTCTGCCGTTTTTTCACGATCTTTGTGTCTAATGTTTCCCATTCGCACTTGACCGGTTTTTATTATTACTATACAATATGCACTATGTATATAATAGCTCATATTGTGTGAAAATTTCAACTGGCTACCTACAGTGATAGTTAAAAACATAGATGTCTAACTAGCGCTAAAAAATTACCCCACGTTCAATTGTGGTGCCCCGCCCGCGGGGCTTGTCAATTGTGTTAGATACCAATCGGAGCGAGATTAGTTTTACCTGGCAAAATATCCTTGCACCTGCCACCGTCAGACCGCCATCTTGCGAGGTACCAAACCTAGTTATTTCGATGGGTTAATGGGTTATAATATAATATACAATCATGAAGTCAATAGTTTGACGTTTTTGTATAAAACCAATCAGAAGTTACGCTGTCATTTTTACTATCGCCCAATCAACGTTCACGTCGTCACGCATGGCGCACAGAATGAACCAATCACAGAGAGATTTACTCAACAGCACATCTTAGGCTTATTTCATTGGTACAGACTAATCGAGACAGGGGCCGTTTTTTGAGAGTGAATTTAGTAGGAAGAAGTACTTCTATGGTTTTTTTATTCGTAGGCTACCCATTACGGTTCAAGAGATAAATCCCCGGATTCTTGTTCGTTATCCGTCTGTTAATCAACTGCTGTCAGGTGTCGTTTTTCTATGAACTTTTGCCAACTGTCATCTTTTAACAGTAGATTAACATATTGTTTTAGTACGAAAAGGTTAGAACCTTTAAATGTTAGCCAGACAGTTGTCGTAGTATGACACCCTCTGGTACGGAACCCTAACAATGTTTTTATGGTGCTATTATAGCCCTTTGTTGCGGTGTTCTGTTTTGTGCGCAGGAGTCACGCTCACGCACGGATTTCATTTGCGTGCCAAGTTGAAGCGGGAATGAAAAAAAAAACACGTGTTAAAGTCACTGGCTGAGTACTCTTTTGGATCAACAGAATGTACCTTACGCTACGTTTGTGGCCTACGATTATTCCTATTATGCCAAAATCATAGAATTGATTTCAGTTTTTAATATTCATATTCCAATCCAAACAACACATTCACTTGTCTTCCCTATATTACGAGTACCTACGCGTACCAAATCCTGAGCGATTCCAATCGTCCAAGTATGTCCAGGATTTGGTGCGCGTAGTTAGAGACTGGTCCCAAACTAGGATACCCTGTGATATGGTCACCAGGCAAGAACATCGCAAACATTCGTGTGTAATGTACAGTCAGTTAATTAACAGCCTATATACTTAATGGGCATTGTCCTAAATATTGAAAATAGTTATAAATTATAAGTACTTCATTTTAAAGGTTAGGTCAGTGAATATAATGCTATAATTCTATGTTTGCACAGATTAGGAGTCTTTTTAGTTTTGTTTATTTAAAGAGTACAGCGGTGGTAGCCTAGTGGGTAGAACATCGGACTCGGAAGCGAGAGACCCAGGTTCAATCCCCAGTGCGGGCATGCACCTATGACTTGGTTTTCTAAGTTATGTACATTTGTGAAACTTCACAATAGTAGCAATACCACTCGCTAACGGTGAAGGAGAACATCGTGAGGAAACCTGAGTGTCTGAGCTATTCACATACCTCGGCGCTTGAAATCACCAATCCGCGGTGGGCACGAGTGGTGATTAAGCCCATACTCTCTCCCTGAGAGAAGGCCTGTGCCCAACAGTGGGACGTAGGTATATAGGCTGCTTATGTAAAGAGTTCTTGTATCGAGTCCTAAAAGAATCAAGAATCACTAGAAACTAACACCTGTTAGGATCACAGTTGATGACGTATACCTATAATAATTATAGGTATACCTATAATAATTATAATTATTATACTTTCGGTTACGTATTCTGATCCTTTTTTTTTGCTTTAATAATAAATTGAATTCCGTGTGGCGCCGGATTAAGAACAGCGTCACTCCATTAACTTCCGTGGATGTCGTAGAAGGCGACTAAGGAAATCAATTACCAGGTGACGGGCAGCAGCGCCTTCCTGAGATTCCAACCGCATACTGCGATCGCCAACCCGCCTGCCAAGCGTGGCGATTACGGCAAAACCCCTAATGGTTATGAAAACCATGAAAGAGGCCTATGTCCTGCAGTGAGCCCAAATGGCTGATGATGATGATGAATTAATTGAAGCCATCCAAATCGAAATATTGCCCGAAATACAGCCCAGGCTCTCAAAATTGTCTATTTACTCAAAACAAAGGACCTGAATTTTTTAGGACAATACCCATTCCGGAATCACCTAAGTACTTTTTAATTGAATGTTGCGCTTAGGAAAGCTTTAGTTAAAAAAATTACTGTTTAATACATTTTATTATAACGTGTTTTAAACATAAGTGCAATTTTCGAACAAAGAAAGGTTATCGTATTCCGTCCTTGTAAAGGTCAAGGCAGCGAAATACAGATTAGGTACGTATATTTTAAATAATCATAATCATCATCATCATCATCAGCCATTCGACGCCCACTGCAGGACACTGGCCTCCTCAGTGGTTTTCATAACCATAAAGGGTTTTGCCATAATCGCCATGCTTGGCAGGCGGGTTGGCGATCGCAGTATGCGGTTGGAATCTCAGGAAGACGCTGCTGCCCGTTTCCTGGTAATTATTTCCTTAGTCGCCTCCTACGACATCCACGGAATGAAATGGAGTGACGCTATTCTTAATCCGGCCCCACACGGACTTTAAATAATAGTAAAATACAATTGGTCTGCTCCGATTCGGGAAACGCCTTTGCGAAGTAGAGGCTGCGTAAAAACAATTTTATAATGTAAGTAATTTGTAACAGTAAACACTCATTATAAACGTTATGAATGTCACACGATCACCTTTGTTTTTTTTAGTAAATAGTGATCATACTACGTAAAATGTTCTATCAGAGTTCATCAACTCCTAAATCCAAAACGGGTCGGTTTCTATTCAAGACTTCACAAGTTTGAAAATGTCCAGTTTAGTTGCTTTATTTACCTAAAGAAATGGGAGATGTAGAAAGTAGGTAAAAATTAATAGCCGTTTTATCTATGGAAAATAAATAGAAATTTTTACGCAGTAGGTATTCTATGAATATATATAGGAATGTGAATGTTTTAAATCTATTTAGCTATCTATCATATTTTTCAACACACCTGCTCGTAAAGTAGGTCTTATTACAGCGTATTTACACTGATAATGCAGAATATTACCCATGCCGTGCCTTTTACATTACATTATCGCACTAGTGCCTTTTCATTACATATCTTTTTAAATATTAGCAAGAAGTATTCATGTTTCGAAAACAGCTAAGTAGGGTAACTAGGGTAGTAACTGGCCACTTAAGCACCTTGGTCACTTTGAATGTCTGCCGTGTTTAAATGCGCTATCGTATTTGAACGATTCTTGTATGTTTGAACGCAGTAGGCCATGTACATTCAGTTTACAGGTAGTCAATTAATAAGTCGGGTTCAGAATATAAAAATAATTTTATTTAAATAAAAACAGGTGTTTTTGGCAGTAACTAGCCACCATTTTTTGTTACTGGCATGCATTATTTAGATAACTGGCCACCTTCAGAAACAAAAAGGTTAACATAAATTAATTAGCTTCAAGACATTTAAATTAAGTGAAAAACACTATCACAATTGAAAACACATAAATTGACTCTCACTACATAAAAAGAACGTCTTATTTACCTTCAAAAACAAAGAGTTTAACATAAATTATTGGCTCCGTATATCTAAACTAAAATAAAAACACTATCACAATTGAAAAATAACATAACAATAACAAAGAACTTGAGGGTTCAAGAAGCAGATTTTCTGTCGCATTTGGAGTAAGGACCTTATCACCTTGTTGACGATTGACAGTCTCGATCTTCGCTTGTTTGGGTGCTTCTGTGGTCTGCGTTCTGTTTTTAATTTTGGTCGTGGTGGGGTTTTCGGCTTGGAGCCCCCCTCTCCGATGGATTGATGCCATGAAGAAGGCGGCAGCAGCGCAATGGACAAGATTAGCAGGGACTGCCGTGGTTGGCGTTACGGTGAAGAGGCCTATACCCAACAGTGGGCGTCTTTCATGAGCTGTATAGATAGATGTTTTTAGAATTCGTATTATCTTGTTTGTACTATTCTATTTTTCTAGTTTCTTTTCTTCTCTTAAGCGCTTTCGATTATTTTTTTCAATCTGTTATTGTAGTTTCTTTTGTTGTTTTGTTTTTATGACGTGAAAGTAGAAGTCAGAAGTCAGAGCATATAGTAATCTTTCAATTTCTCTCTCACCTTTCCTTTTTGGTAATTCTGGCCACATATTTCTTCATAAATAATGTGCCAATGGCTCGTCCGACAGAACAGTTATTTTCTTAATTTTATTGGAGCTTGATGCACTTGTACCTAAATGATTTTTGAGTGTCAAAAACTTCTCTATGGACCTGAACTAGTGAGTGGATTTTAGCAGTTTCGTTCGAAAGTTTTGCCAACATGTCTCCTCCTCCACCGGTCTTAGTATACTTGGTGATTCTGAAGCATCTATCAAGTGTGTATAAGTGGCTTCAATGGCGCTCACATACTAAGATAACTTTGCAAACTACCTATCCGAAAAGAAAATTAAGCATTTATCAGTTACTGGCCACCCGGTAATTGGCCATCTTTATAACTAGGCCAGTAACTACTAAGCGTTGTTATATTTTGGGAAAATTTTGACATGCAATATAGAATACTTTAAAGAAACTAATAAGATACACTTTTGCTTGATTTAATTAAAAGTGGTTATGCGTAGTAACTGGCATGGGTGGCTAGTTACTATAAAATCTAATAAAACCCAGTGTAGTTACTGGACACCTTCAAAATTGCTACAAATACCCTAACTAGACGAAGTGACAGTGTAAAATACGAATCCTTACCTTATACGCATCAAACTGAGCTATCAGCCACAACTCTAACACACCGGAGACATAATTTATTTGTAGTTAAGGACACCACGTTCCTTGACAAATATTTAACGCACGACTGTCCAGACGGGCACTAGTTGGCCGACCTGTCAAAAACGGCAGATGTTTTTGCGCCTTTATTGTTTTGACGAAAAAAGTTGATACTTTTTAACAGCCAGGTAGGCAAGTGATATATTCAAATCACAACAGATGGCATTGCCTTACTAGTTTTCTTATTTATGAAGTTTGTAGTGCGGAGTGGCTAGTTATTGGGGGCGGCCAATTAAACCACTGTTTACCCTAGTTATTTGCGTGAATATAAAATTAAATTCAAAATGTGATAAATAATTAAAGAATTTCATGAAACTGCTTGTTAGCTTGTTGGTATTTATATTTTGACGGTGTATTTTTACCTATAAATACCCAATTTCAAAATTTATAAATATGTGGCTGATTAGCTACTTTGCCGGTGCCCTTACCTCAGACTTGCGCGCGCATGCAGCGCTGAGCGCGCGAAAAAATAAAATTACGGCCGCCATCTTTTAAATGGGTTTCAAGTTTATTCACAGTATTGCATTTCGTTATTGTTGTTTTTTTATTTACTTTTCCTCGCAAGTGTGTTGAAAAACGTCGTATGAAACACGTGAGCATTGGTCATTACACTTCTCGTCTCCATTAAGCCTTCGCCTTCGGCTCAGGCTTAAAAACCGACTCGAGTGTAATGAATGACCAACATACCACACTTGTATCATAATGTATACATATGCAAGTCATTCAGTACTTATTATTATTTTTATATATTATTTTATAATGTATAATTATTTTTGTATTGTAACAATTCAATAAATTTTATATCTGTAAGTAATTTTCTTTTTTATGTACAACAAAGTGTTCTCTATCTATATCTACACATAATATCTACACGAAAGCAGCACGGTCATTTATTGCAAACAGACATCCACTGTGTGTACCTATCATTATGTAGGTATTTAAAAAATACGTCTATGTTCAGATGATGTGGTCCAATGTCCCATGGGTAATAAAGTTAAAAGTTGACTTACTCGCAATAAATTACAAGAATATTACGTCTTACCTTATCGATAGATAATTTTGCCCCCGCAAGTTGTAAAGCAAAGAATACCACGAGCAATGAATTCATATTCACAGAAAGCTTCTGCAGACTTTTTCACACACGATTGTAGCGACGTTCACTTTGGGACGTCGGAGGTCCAAGTGTAAGACTTATCTCAGCACTAGCTCTTTATATTCGTTCCTAATTTGGATGGGGTATTTGTCCATAGATATATTATGTTAGGGAGAGCGGAATACCGCGAACGATAGAGGCCTTTTGAGAAAATAATCAGACTTCGTGTATGCACTTGGAGTAAAACAACGTGTATTCATAAACTCTACCTAATAAAATTATTTCTAGAACCCTTTCAGCAAACGTGTTTTACACCAAATGAGAACAACATTGTTGTCGTCTACTTCGTAGGCAATAAATACTAACGGCCTTTATAAAGACACGTTCCTCGAAAACACTCCTCAGAGACAATTTATTTAATCTGTGGTGACGTCCTTTCCTTGTAAAATCTCCACTACAGACTATTTTAATCGGCGTTTGTAGTGTTTTAAAAAATAATAAATTGGGTATTCAACATCTAGTGATTAACCTACATCGTAACGTCAATTTCTTGTTAATGGACTATTGAATATTTGCACAAAATATCTAATTAATATTTTTGTAATTCATAACTTCTAGGAAGAAAGACATTTATTATACCAACAAGACACATCACAGAAATATAAAAAAAAATATTTCAAAATAAAAAGCGGCTTCAAAACACTACAGCACTAAAAAGTTAGAAATAATTCAAAAGAATACGTTTAAATTAAAAGTATTACATACATTTAGGTACCTATTATAAAAGTATGATTTGTAGTCGGTGCCCAAAATATATGTCCTGGTCATGAAACTGGGCCCCGACTACAAATTATACTTCTACAATACCTACATGTAGAAGTACTTACATACTTTTCATTTAAAGGTATTCTTTTGAATTATTTCTAACTTTTTAGTGCTGTAGCGTTTTGAAGTCGGTTTTTATTTTTTATTTAATTTTTTATTTTTCAATTTTTAGTGGGGGAGCGGAAGAAAAATAAAAAAGTCCCTTATAACCATAATTTATCCTACTTAATTCGTTCCTTTAAAATTTGATTTTCTAAATCTCCGAAAGTCTTCACCAGAACATCACCAAATTACCTTGGGACTACTTTTATACTATTTTATTAAACATACGGATATTACTACCTACAGGATGGGCCCCCACTATTTGCCTTATTTGCTGCTGTCCATTGAAGAGTTCCGTTCTCCATCTCTGAAAGTCTTTATCAGATCTTCACCAAATTAAAATGGGACTAATGGGACGTTATATCTATATGAACAAAAAAAGAATTGTCGAAATCGGTGAAGATTTGATGGAGTTATGCGAGAACATAGCTAAAAAAATTGTTAACCTCCTCCTTTTCTGAAGTCAGTTAAAAATCAGAAAGAAAACTAAATACGCAACAGACAAATCAAATAAATAAAACAGGACCATATATGCAGCCTGTCGTGTATCTAAGTTGCCTCAAATGGCAGCTGACTCAGCGTTGTGCATACCTACTCACAAAATGCCGAAACTAATGTGTTGAGTAATTCAATAGCCCATTAACTAAAAATCGACGTTATCAAAGCTACGACAAACATCACTACCGGAAAGGCGGTAATCTTTCTAAATGATATTTTTATTTTGGAATGACAAGACGCATTTATCTAAATTTCGTCTAATACATAGTTGCTTCCAATTCGACACTGTATTTATGGAGCGTTTATTTTATTAACACGTTTTTATTAGCCACTTCAGAATATAATTTAACTGACAAACTTAAGTCTGTCGAAATACCTACATTATTTAAAGATATAGGATTTCGTTTTTTTTTTCAAATTCAACGTGGCAAGAGTACCTAACTAGGTACCTATGGGATTCGGATGACAAGACAATATAATCATTTGGTGTTTTTGAACCAGAAATGGATAGTAGAATTCTTCAGCCCTTTCTACGGCGCCTTCTATTCCTGTTTTTTTATCATTTGTTTTATGTTATACTTTATCCGAATATATTAGACACACCACAAGTAAAATAACACATACGGTGTCGCCATAACGCACTGTATTTGAGAGGTAGATATAAAAAGCAAAAAACACTCAATTACCCAGCGAACTGTCACTCGAGCGGCTATCATTTAGTTCAGAGCATTTGTTATAGTTGTCGAAATGTAAGAAGCCCGTTTTGACAGCTACACAAAAATGCATTTTACTTTGGATTTACTCGAACAAATACATAAAAAGACACATAATCTGGCATATTATTTAACGCTCAAAAGAAAAAACAGATTTTGTAGCCCGAACAGTTACTCGTAGTTTAGATTTTTAATGTTTTTGTTACAGTGTAGGTATATTGATTGTTGATTTTTAGTTCTCCGAAGAAGAGCAAGATTTTTAGCTTAGTATTAGGAAGATTTTCATCTAAGGTGACTGGATGTCATAACGAGAAAACGGGATCCATCAATTCATGACAGTATAAGCTCTTTTGTTGCGTGTTGTAGATGGCCAATGGTCACGAAAAAAAAGGTTAATCTACAAGCTTAACTGGACGCGACGATTAATTCGAGGAGTTTTTGTGACGAAACATGTTTGCAGGTTGCGTGTTCCTCTGGGTCCCCAAAGGCCTGCGGCTGGGAGGCTGATATGTCTGTGACTGCTTATCTTTTGTATGGACTTATGTGGTGGTATAACGAAAACCTTATGGGCTCTCACACATAAATACGATACGACGTCACGTCGTGCTACGACGCCCTAATTCGGCTTTAATTTGAGCGAAATTTTGAAACAATATTGAGCTCTGACTTGAATAAGTCACGATTAGTTATGAATTGACTGGATATTTGCGATTACGTCATACAAATTTGAGCCAAATTAAAACCAAATTACTGCGATCGCCAACCCGCCTGTCAAACGTGGCGATCATGGCATAAGATAAGATAAGAATATTCTTTATTAAAATATTTATTTATTATTTATAAAAATATAATATTCTTTATTTAGGAAAAAATGTTACAGAAACATGTTCGATGTTCGGGTAGTTCGAAGGTAGGTTATGTTCAAAGCTTGGAAAACCATGAGGGAGGCCTATGTCCTGCAGTGGGCGTCAAATGGCTGATGATGCTAATGATGATGAAAACCAAATTAACGCGACGTAGCGCGACGCGACGTCGTATCGTGTTAATGTGAGAGTCCTAATTTCTGCGCCAGTTTCTTATTACATTTCGCTATTCACTATGTCGACCATGACCTCGCCAAGAAGCTGGTAATTTTCTATGAATTGCAGTTGATTCATAAGTTACTTTAGGAAGGACAAAGGTAATGCGCTTAGCAGAATTCGATTATTGACTATCACACAAGATTTTATTTGCATACATTACAAATCTGTCAAGAACTGTGTGTTTGGGCTTAGATGACGTACAGAGAAAACTTCATCTTATTATAATAATGCAGCCGCAACCCATTTCGCCTTTAACTAATGCTTTTAACCCGATTGACGGTTGCAATCTATGTATTAAAGCTATAAAGGCGAGTCAGGTTTAACCTTACCGTAGGTTATCGCAAAGGAGGAAGCATCGCCCAGTACTCATCAGAGTTGGTGCAGCGCAGCGCTCGGTCACGCTAGGTAATCTCCATAGGCGCGAGTGCAGCCGCACACACACACAGCCTAATTCCGTTTCGCGTTAGTACATGCTGCCAAACGCACACATAGGAGACGGGTCGCCCAAATGCACCCGGCCAATACGCCGAGCGAGCCCGATTTCATTCAACTTGCGACTTGCGTATGACCTACACGCACGTGACGCACGTCGCTCAAAACTATTGGCAAGATGGCACTAAGATAAATTGTTGTGTATGGTTGCCTCAACTGTAGTGAGAAGGAAACAATATTCAATGCACCACGAGAAAAAGAACTATAAGTACCGTAGATAGTTGTTTGTAACGTATAATTTATATGGAGCTGGAAATAATAACTTAACAAGGGTAAATTACAAATGAAAAAATGGTGGAGTTTCAATGAGATTTTATATTCAATCATATCACTCAATGCAGTGGGCTCTTTGTGGGAATTACATCAACTCTTTGTAAATATTTTATAATCATGCATGGTGTTTGTAGATATGCGGGCAGGTACTAATGAATTCGAATTGACTTACTCGCTAAGTACTCGGTAGGTTTAGGATTCTAGTAGGTCTTTTATTTAAAATGTTTTCAGTACCTTTGAAACATTGTAAATCTTGTATCATACCAGTAAACATTGTAAATCTTGTATCATAGCGAAAGTAGGATCGAACATAACAACCAGCCAATGGGCATTGTCCTAAATATTGACAATCGTTACAAATATACATGATACTTCATTTTAAAGGTATTTGGTCAGTGAATATAATGCTACAGTTTTCTGATATATAAAAATCTCGTATCACCGTGTTTGTTATCAAACTCCTCCGATTTTTTTTGTGTAGGTAGGTATATTGGGTAGGTCTGGAAATAGGTGTAGGCTAATTAATATGGCAAAATAACGTTTGCCGAGTCAGCTAGTACATCAATAATATTCACAGATTTCTTGTATTTTTGTGAATAAGCGTGTGACTAATTCGACTACAGAATTCGACCTTCTGACGTTCGTTTCACACGTGAATAAAAATGAAATATTGCCCATTACAAACATAGCTTGTAAAAAAACCAAGTCTCGCAAGCTCGCAACTCAGTTCTTCTACCGTAAAAAGTTGTGAGATCCACAATCTAACCGTTTGAGATAGTTTAGTGCGATTACCAAAAGTCTTTAAGTACTTATTGAATAAATTAACCGACTTGGTATTACGTGGATCTCATTTCATTTTGTAGATAGGTAGTCCTACTTTTTTCCTTGACCATTTTGCAAGTTATCTTTGAACATAAATATATCTAGATACCTTTGAACATAAATATATCAATAAACCTATTATTCCATTATATTATACATAATTATTCAGGTACACTGATTAATTTACTGCAAATGCAACTTTGTAAACCTTTATATGGGATTACTTGTGCAGTTATTTATGCAGTTGGTATATCTAGAAAACTGGACCGAAATTGCAAATTATTAGTTTTTCCTTGATTTATAAACACTAATTATATTCTAAATTTGAAGCTTCTGTGTCTGCTAGAAGTGCCTTAGAGTTTTGATGATCGGCCAGTCAGTGAGTGACAAAATTAAGAAAATTTGACTAGTTATAATGCTTAAACTACTGGTTCATCTTGAATGAAATTTGAAATATAATGATTGTCTGATTGGTTACTGAAAATTCAGGCTCCTAGTTTTATCTACAACGAAGTTATAGGGGGTCGAAAATAGTCCGAACTGCTACGAAAAAAGGGTGGTACGGCCGGGCTGCTTTTTTGCTCGACTTGGCGGGGGCACTGCCATGCCCTCAGATTGAATGAAAAACGCCATGATTTTGACACTCGATATTCCGTAAAAATACAAGTATAATAATAATATTATATTTTTCACGTGTTTGTTTGCCTGGTTAGCATAGCACAGGGTATCCTAGTTTGGGACCAGGTCAAGTGATTGCATTGTGTGGAAGTAATTACTATTATTATTAAATTATATAACTAATTCGATAACGAAGGATAAATGGGGTGCCTGCCCGCCTATACTTGATAGGTACTTTACGTGCAGCAACCAGCAACTAGCGGCCGTAATACGCCCGCGCCAACGGCCGCGCCACTCTACGCTCGCCGCATCGACATTGCACCTACCTTGCGGTGCGGAGCCCGTCGCATTCAAGCGCTCGCCCGTCGCTGAGCGACAGCCCTCGCCATTTTAGCTAGTGTAAGCTTCGCGCGGGCCCGAAGATTACTTACTATCTTTATTTGTACCATGGCTTGGTGGTGGTGTAGATGTCGTGGCCATATTGCTTGATCATTTCATGAAGTGGTCGCATTTCATGATGTGGGCAACTTAATTTGACCAGATCATTAAATCTTCAACATTTTACGATTTTGTCAACCATATTTGGCCGGATCGTATAGGTTGTCCATAGAATATTTAATATAGAATTTTGATCAGTTTTTGTGTGACTTTCATAGTATTTAAGCACCTTTTCGTCGTAAACTCGTTTCACTTCAGTTTCTTCCACATTTAATAGCGAATTATTCTCGTTATCACTGTGAGAAACAACATTGTCGCCAGCGGCCGCCATCTTCCCACATAAACAAAGCGCTTGCAGCGCCTCTACAATTGAGTAATGTAACTATTTTACGATACGATCAATACGATAATCTTGACCATTTCATGAAAAAATCGCGCATTTGGTTGCCCATATCGAGAAACGATTTCTAATCATTGATCTGCCCAAACCACATCATGATGTGGCCAATAGACAGTGAAACATTTCATGAAACGCGACCATTTCATGAAATGGTCAAGCATTTCATGAAGTGAGCAAATCTACGATATGGCCACGACATAAACACGGTGATGGCACAGCGCATGGAGGTGGGGCCTTGCACGGAGATGGTGCAGCCAACAGAGTGCGCACCGGCATTAGAAAGAAACGAAACTTAAAAGGATACCCGCATTTCTATGTAGGTTGCAAAGGTATAAACCTCTACATCATTTTTTAATATTGCTTTCCTTCTATCACTTTTAAATCAAAATTTAAAATTACGTCACCCACAATAGATTCCTTTTGGATATTCTTTGCCTTTTTACCTTTTGAATAAACCCTATGATTGACAGCATCGACATAATATTTATTAGTCTGCTTGTGAAGTTATCTTTTATTCTGTTTTTTCTCATATTCATCGGAGTTTTCGAAATAAAACCACAGTTTTGAAGTTGTACATGTTATAACATACCTACCAACCCTCGCATCAAGGTTAACTAAGTGATCCCAAGACATGCATAAAGAGGTGACGTCCCCGGCGGCAGTAGAAAAAACAGCCGGTGAAGTGGCAGCCTCAAAAGCTGAACGCATCTGTACGTAGGTTAGCTAAGTGACAATCCTAGAGACTGCCCGCAGAGCTAACTCATACATTATATCTAGAGATGACGTCACCGGCAGTAGAGAGAAAAACTACATGGAATGACAGCTCCAGAAGCTGCCCGCATGCTGTATGTAGGTTAGCTTAGTGACGATCCCAGAGACGGCCCGCAGAGATTATTTGTACCTATATGTAGAAGTGACGTCACCGGCAGTAGAAAGAAAACGACAGCGAAGTGACAGCTCCAGAAACATTTAGGCTTGTACATGTATATAATAGAAGTGACGTCACCGGCAGTAGAAAGAAAACAACAGCAAAGTGACAGGCCCAGAAACTTTTAAGCTTGTAAGCAACGCGATAAAAAGGTTATGTATGGCCTTTTATATCTAATAGTTCAAAATCATTAAACTAGGTACTTTTTTTCAATTCAATTTGTCAGAAGTCAATTTGTGCCTTTTTCCCCTTTAACTGATGAGTATGTTGCCGAAAAATGGGGAAGATACCTTCCAACCCAGCGAAAAAAATTGCCACATCTTCTAGAAGTTAAACTGAAGCCTGGGAGCCGGGACCCCTTGTATCTAAATATTAATGTCAACAATCGGATTGTACTGGACAAACAAGTCAATTACCTATTTACTTCGAAGGGGCCCGATGTAAGAAACAGCTAGACTGATTTCATAGTCTGGATGATTAAAACTGTTGGATCTATAAATAAAGAATGACATTGTTTAATAATATTCGTAGGTATGTCGGTTTGAAAGAATTTTAACTATCTAAAATGCCAAAACATGTGCCTGAGTTAATTGTGACCGTTTTTTGCAGTTGCAACTGCGGCCCAGGTTAGTACATCTACTGGAATCCTAATTTATTAAAAAGTAGTGAAACTGTTCAAAATTAATGACATCAGAATGAATCTTCTTTCACAACCGTATGATACCATCATACCATCATACCATCACGATTCTAGGTCCACCTACAACACAGTTTCCATTGACCTGCAAAGTTTGATATCAAGATAAGAAAATTCTTTTCACTCCATCTGCTCGAAATGATGCATTTTGATGCCCAAATTTAGGACCCAAAACACGTTATTTTTGTTCAAGCTAAGATGCATCAAAGTCATCATCATCATTCAGCCACAAGAACTCCACTGCTGAACATAGGCCTCCTCCATGGATTTCCAAAAAGACCGGTTGGAAGCGGCTTGCATCCAGCGTCTTCCTGCCACTTGGATGAGGTCATCTGTCCATCTTGTGGCTGGTCGTCCTACGCTGCGCTTGCCGATATGTGGTCTCCATTCGAGAACTTTTCGGCCCCATCGGCCATCAGTTCTGCGTGCTATGTGCCCGGCCCACTGCCACTTCAACTTACTAATCCGCTGGGCTACGTCGACGACTTTCGTTCGTCTACGGATCTCATCATTTCTGATACGACTTCGTATACAAATTCCGAGAAATTCTCATAGCCCTTTTCATAGCTCGTTGCGTGACTTTGAGCTTTCTTATGAGGCCCTTAGTGAGAGTTTCAGTGCCATAAGTCATCACTGGTAACACACACTGGTTGTATAATTTTGTCTTGAGCGAATGAGGTACCTATATTAGATGAAAAAACTTTTCTAAGTTTCCCGAATGCTGCATCAAAGTAAATAGACTCAAAATTGGGGTTTGAATCTATTTACCTTTAGGTACCTTTAAGTAAATAGACTCAAAATCCAATTTTCGGATTAGTATGCACTCATTTCAAGTCGGAATTCTCTTTCACTCTTGAGGATTCGTCCTATATCTATTTCGCTCCAACCCAAGCAATAAGTTTTAAAACCGAGTTTGGAACTACTTACTGAACTACCAAACTCTTTGCTGCAAAACTTTACCTACCTACCTACCTAATTGTCAAATATTTGAAATTGGAACGCAAGTTTTTTTTTCTACGCAAAAAATCCATAACGTTGGCGCGCTTTTTTTGTCTATTTTCATTTATTTTCTCGGAAAAATGTCGTCAAGTGCTGATGATAGTGTCGGGATACCGCCGTTTAGCCAAAGTATTTTTCGCCAAATTTTACTTCCCAATAAACTTATGGCATCAGTTTCATTTCCCAAATGAAACTTTAGCAAGTTTTCATTTCGCATTTTATTCATTTGGTCAAATTATCATTTCGCATAATTTTACTGCGTCAAGTTTTATTAAGACAAACGTTTATTATGCTAACGTTTTATTTTGGCAAGTGTTATATCGTCGCCCTAATTCTAATAGGTAGTATCTCATTTTTGGACGAAACTGACTTTTTGGGTGTTTTGGATAGAGTTGACAAAACTACATCGTTCTCTTTCGTTACTATTTAAGCTTTGTATGAAAAAAAGAGAGATAAAAGACTTGACGTAATACGTCGCATCTCGAATCACGGAATTATTAGTGCGAATATGTAGTAACTCATCATTCGCCATACTTAATTGACGTTTTGCAGATCGCTGCTTCATAAAAGTGTTTTATATTTGGATTCATTAGCATTTAAGGTAAGTAACAGATAGTAATTTGTAATTTATATTCTGAGCTATGTATTTTGATATTATTTAGGCACAACATTGTCTTTATGGAGTAAAAAAATGTGTTTAAAAATTACTGTTGAGATACTACTTTTTCGAATAAATTTTTTGAGACTTAGTATTGAGTTAATTCTTATTGACACTAATTTAGGAACAAATTTTGTTTCTAGTTTTTTTCAGTTTTGCGAAATTTTGTCTTAATTAAACATTATATTTTAATATTATTTTTTTCATATTAAACTTTGTATAATTTTACTTTTTTTTTGCTTTTTAATCTTTTCAGATAGGTATCTATGTGCAGGTCTAATTGTCATCAAAATGAACATTTTTCAATCGGATTCCGAAGATGATCAGGAAGTTTTAAAAGCATTGAGAGAGTGGCGTAACAGTGACTGACACTAAGAAGAAACCTATCATAAAGAAAAAATCCAGTGTACAAATTTTAGAAGATGTTGTAATCAATACCGAAGACATCCCGGACATCAGCCTGTATGAGATTAGGATGGCCCGGAAACAGTTCAAGAATAACAAGGCACCAGGAGAGGACGGAATCACATCAGAGCTCCTGAAAGCGTGTGGAACACCAGTACTTAAAGTCCTTCAGAAGCTCTTAAATTCCGTCGTGCTCGAAGGAAAAACGCCAGAAACATGGAACAGAAGCGTGGTGACGCTGTTCTTCAAGAAAGGGTATAACTCTCTATTGAAGAACTACCGACCTATCTCGCTTCTGAGCCATGTTTATAAGCTGTTTTCGAATCGTCTCGAACGCAGGTTTGATGACTTCCAGCCTCCCGAACAAGCCGGTTTCCGAAAGGGCTTTAGTACCATAGACCACATCCACACGCTGCGGCAAATTATATAGAAGACTGAGGAGTATAATTTTTCATTCTGCTTAGCGTTTATGGACTATGAGAAAGCCTTCGATTCGATCGAGACATGGGCAGTGCTCGAGTCTCTCCAGCGTTGCCGTATTGACTATCGGTATATCGAGATGCTGAAGTGCTTGTACAACAGCGCCACCATGTCGGTCCGAGTACAGGAGTAGAATTCGGAGGCAATTCCATTGAGAAGAGGCGTGAGACAGGGAGACGTTATCTCTCCGAAACTGTTCACGAACGCACTGGAAGATGCCTTCAAGCTTCTGGAATGGCAGGGACGCGGCATCAATATCAATGGCGAGTACATCACGCAGCTTCGATTGGCCGACGATATAGTAGTCATGGCAGAAACGATGGAAGACCTCGGCGTAATGCTCGAAGACCTCAGTCGAGTTTCCCAACGTGTGGGCCTTAAAATGAACATGGACAAAACGAACGTCATGTCGAACGCCCGTGTTGTGCCCACCCCAATAACATTGGGGAACACGACTCTCGAAGTTGTAGACGAATACGTCTACTTAGGACAAACAGTCCAACTAAGCCAGTCCAACTTCGTGAAAGAGGTCAATCGTTGAATCCAACTCGGCTTGGCAGCATTCGGGAAACTTAGAAGTCTTTTCGTCTAATATACCTCAATCGCTCAAGACAAAATTATACAACCAGTGTGTGTTACCAGTGATGACTTATGGCATTGAAACGTGGTCTCTCACTATGGGCTTATAAGAAGGCTCAAGGTCACGCAACGAGCTATGGAAAGGGCTATGCTCGGAATTTCTCTACGAGATCGAATCAGAAATGATGAGATCCGTAGACGAACGAGAGCCGTCGACATAGCCCAGCGGATTAGTTAGTTGAAGTGGCAGTGGGCGGGGCATATAGCACGCAGAACTGATGGCCGATGATGGGGCCGAAAAGTTCTCGAATGGAGACCACATATCGGCAAGCGCAGCGTAGGACGACCAGCCACAAGATGGACAGATGACCTCATCCAAGTGGCAGGAAGACGCTGGATGCAAGCCGCTTTTAACCGGTCTTTTTGGAAATCCATAGAGGAGGCGTATCTATGTCCAGCAGTGGACTTCTTGTGGCTAGCTAGATAAAACTTAAATATGTAGTGCTGTTTTTTAAAATTTTATAAAGATTTTAGTGATAACATGTGTTTAATTTTCAGTGCGAATTAATAGTAACTCAGTGAAATAGCTATGCTAATAAAGCTCATCTCATATATTACACTATCTGTAAGAATTAATGTTTTTTGCGTAACAAATTATGACATCTATTTAATTTTTAATATCATGTTCAGAACTTACCTTTTAGTGTTTTCTAACAACTTGTAAGAAAAAAACCGTAATTTTAGCCTCCTCAAAAGTCGTCAAAATTGAGATACTACCTATTAGAATTAGGGCGACGATATAGCAAATAATTGTTTGATTAAATTTATATTTCGCATTTTATTCATGTGGTTAAATACTATTAGGCATAAATACAAGTAATTTAAAAATTTAAGCTTAAGATACATTTATTTGTAGTATTATATTCTGATTTAAAAACTTACGAAAGCAATTTGGTGTAAAAAGTGTGTTTAAAATTTGGTTGTTAGGTCAGTACACATAAGCAAAAATAGGTTCGGGTTATAGCGATAAAAAATATTTCACTAAAAAACTTAGTTTTGAGTCAAACAAAAAAATTTTTGTTCTAGTTTACATTTCGCATTTTATTCATTTGGTTAAATTATACTTTTGACTGAATAATGCTTGGTAAAATGAATTTTGACCAAGTATTTATTTGGTAAACAATAACTTGCCATAATAACTTTTGCTAACTGTTTATTTGCTTTAAGTTGTTTTGAGAAATGTTTTTTTGCCAAGTGATAATTTGCGGAAAATAGTTTGGGAAGTAATACTTTGGGAAACGATTTTTGGCAATACATTAGTAAACCGATAGTGTCTTCTTAACACCAGAATATATAAAAAAAAAACAGGCAACACAAGCAATTCAAAACCTCTTGCCAGAAGTTACATTTGAGTGGTATGTAAGTGTTATCTTTTATTTCATTCCTCTCAGATGGTAGTGAAAAGCAGAGTTTTCTACACGGGCGCAAATCATTTTTGGTCTCGGTAGTGTTGAATCCCTCGCCCCTTCAGCGATTCTGAGTTAAATCCCTCGCTTCGCTTGGGCTTTAATGCAAGAATCGCCTCAGTTCGCTCTGGATTCAATTTCACAACCTTGATGCAAAAATTTTGTTTGTGTCCTTGGAGAACAATGTACCTACTATTAATGTACAACAGGATAAGAAACAAAAAAAAATTACAAAGATACCTACGTACAATAAATTGGCGCCCTTATTAAATTGCAAGAAGACATCCGAAAATGGTTAATTTGTTAATATGTAAAAGTTTATATATATTTTTTATTACAAACCTAATTTTGCAGTTGCGTTGTACAAGAGAACCTACTTTTCAACAGCAAAGAAAAGAAAACCTATCAAAACCTTTCTTTGCTTTTAATAGTTTGATAGGTACCTACCCTAACTACTCACATACAGAGTTGCCAGATCCTGACGGGCCAATGTCGCCAAAAAGTTGCCACAATCGTGTAAATTTCCCACCCTGTAGCGCCAAACGGGTGGTCTAAATATGTATGGTAACGTAAATAACCAAGAAATCAGATAAACCATGAAAAAACATACGATTATAGAAAGCGCCCGGTCCAGTAGCTTTTGAAATGTTTGGTCGCCATTTCAGCCCCCCCAAGATAGCCCAAATGGCGACAATCGCGTAATTTGACTGCACTGCTCGTACTTGACCAATTTTTTTACAACTACCTACATTGTGTGTGGCTGGGATCTAGATGTTTTCTTGTAGCACTAGAGCTTTTTACTGCTTGTTTTATACGGTTTATAAAGGAGTTACATAAATAACAGTCTATAAATCGTACTAAATTTTATTGAATCGTTAGACTTTTTCTATAGACTACGATTTATACAAAATACATTCTACTTCTTAGTCTAATTTATTAAGTCAAAGTATCAACTAAAATAAAATTACCATCCATCACGCATAGTATAAATTAAATACAAGTTACTTAAAATATAAATAGGAACTTTAAATTATGTGAAAGTGTTGCACTTAGAAAATTATATTATGACAAAATGTAATGAAAGCGACGTGGGCATCCAATATCTAGCTGATTTTTATTTAAAATAAACCTTGTAAGTGCATTAAAAACCCAGTCTAAACAAAAAATCGAAGACGAAATGCTATAAACATTGATGACAGTATTATTTATAAAACTGTGATTCCACTAAAACTATCTTAAGACGCAGTTAAAGCTGGTTCATGGCGGGGTTTCCTCTTATAATCCAGCTTTAACACCATCTTATGAGTTTCAGTGGAATCAACTTTTTAATAATAAGACTGTAAATTATGAATTGGAGTTATTACTTACTTTTACTAAAATATCATCGAAGTTATACTTTGGTCGAACCGTACTAAGTGAATGAATTAATAATGATTATGTTATGTATGTAGGGAAGCCTGGGCAAAGTGCATAACCGAGGTAAAGCGGATAATGCGATTAACACAATCAAGTCCCCTATTTTCTTGCGATCTACAATCAGGTGTGTGTGGTTTTTTTTTTGTTTGTAGCTTCTAGTAATTCAAAAGTACTTTTGTTTGGTCATTTGAGCATGTGTCGTAGTATTATTTGTGATTTTAATTTTACGCTCACAATAATTACGTACCTACCATTATTATATCAAAAAATTTCTCGCTGGGCATAGCGAATGTGGGCAAAGAGGATAAGTTATCCGCTTTACCCGGACATTTTACTGAGCGTTTTTTTTATTTGTTTGTTCTTCAGGGTGGTGTTCAAATATAAATGAAAAACAAAACAAGCATCATGGTCAAGCAGCAATGAAAGAGGTAAAAGAAAACGTCAAAAATCTCAAGTATTAACCTCGACACCACCGGTTAAAACCATACAAGTAGTGGAATACACGAAAATAAATAAGCAGAAGACCGAGATATCCAAGCTGCTTGGTCGCAGCATATCTAAAGAGGGAAGAGGACGAAGACAAACTAAAATGGATTGCTTTTGCCTGGTCTGGACTGAGAAGTATCTACATTGAACCACCTACAGAAGACTGGATACAGTGCACACAGTGTTGCCGGTAGGCACACGAAGCGTGCACATCATATGAAGGGCGAGGCAGTTACTTCTGCGACGAATGTGAAGATTATTTTTTTAATTATAATGTTTATAAAACCTTAACCACTTTGCTCTTGTGGCATAAATGGCTTTTTTTTATTAAAATTAACCTTAGCATGTTCTCTTTACCCGTGCTTCCCCTAGGTATCAGGGTCAAAAGTTCAAACTGTACTTTCAGCTATGACGTTATTTAATTTCATTACAAATTAGTCTTAAAACTACAAATGTACTCAATATAGAATTTGAGGCGGAATAAGTTCTGCCGCACCTAATTGGTAAACGGGAATTACTGACTGCACATTTACGAGTTCACTGAACTTACAAAAATGCTGTCGTAAAAGAAGAATAATACACCCGGGTGTTTTATAGAGTATTTTTGATGGGTCTTATCATGTAGCAAGCGAGAGATAGCGTGGGTGGTGCCGACTAAGACGTTAGCTGTCGTCAAAGTGGATTAATTTGGCTTCGGCTTCTGACCGGCATCGGTGTACGTATGACGCCATCCTCGTGTCGTACTCTGTCTGGATGCATAGTAACTCGGGGCTGCATACGCAACTGGAAAAAGACAATCTTAGGAAATTCATATAGGGGCCTAATAAAGTATGCGCACCAAATCCGGTCGGAATTCTGAGGTTTCGAGAGCAATTTATATGGAATCTGACAGTTAGAAGATTGGAATCGCTTAGAATTTGGTGCGCGTAATACCTATAGGGGCAGCTCAGATTATAATCAAATTTCGTGTCAATAGTATTTTGTTGGGTTACATGGGTCGCAATTACCAATTTGTAACAAATTCCACTCCTGAAAGGGACAGGTTTCTACTGACTAAGTTACAGACTACAGTTAAAAGTTGTTACACCAAAATGTAGGGACCAGGGGCCTGTTTCATAGAACTACAGTTCACGACAATTCGATGTATATTGCAAAGTCGATTAACCCACAGATTAACAAGAGGACTCTGATACGCAATGTACGAATTGCAGTGATATCATTCCGATGTAAAAACCTAACTGCAAAGTGGGTTACTCGGGGCTGCAAGTGATGTAAATTGCTTCGGCCAGATGTTGCTGCCTGTACGTAATACAGAGAAGTTTGTAAAGAGGCTCGAAATTTCGCTGATGCCTACGCTTGCCCATTAGCTCAGTTGGGACTTTGGGAGAGCGCTGGCACGGTTAGCCAGAGGTCGCGGGTTCAAGTACCGGCATGGGTGGAATTTTTAGCCTCTAAATAAACATTTCGTAACAATATAATAATAACGCCTCAGTAAAGTTGATTTAAAAAATTGTAAGAATACATGTAATGTGATCTACATTGCAATTTTAGCCTATGTCCAGCATTGGACAAGCGTAGGCCGATGATGATGATGATGATTCTGTTGTTTATAAATAAGAATGCGGCGAAATTTGTGTTTAAAAGAGTTATAGAACCTAGATTCTAGGTAGGTAGATAGTTAGTAATATTCAAAATTGTATTGTAATAGAAGATACGAATTTTTTGCCCGTGATCTTAGTAGCCCCGCCCCTTAAATGCCCTTAAATCTTTTCATAAATACAATAATAAAAAAATTGCATACCTAATGTAGCATAGCTCTGAAACTTTCTGATTTGATAAATTTGACAAACTTTTTGTGTTCCGGGCACACCCCAGGAAAACAAAAATTTTGCGTAACACTGCCATACAAATTACTTACTATAAGTTTGAGAAGTTCAAATCGACGATCTTCGTATTAGGCTTTAAAACGGTCCAACCGCAGGGGGTCTCCGGGGCGCACTGAATTTTGGAAGAACTGTTCACACCTGTTTTATCATCCGGTAAGGCACGCTGTAAAGGAAAATTACAAAATTATGATTTTATTTTTTCATATGATTATAAACAGGAATAATATATCACGTGTAAAACCTGAAACCCTCTTTGTTCAAAGCACTTTAAAAAGTTTAAAATTGTCAGGCGTCGAGCACATTAGAAAGGACGTCAGACGACAGCGCAGAAAAGACGCGACGACGCGTTAGCTACATAGAGTTCGCATCCTCGCTTCAGTAGGTACATCTTGTATGAGTGAATTGAAAGGACGCTGCGTATTTTCGCGCACTTGTCCCACGTTCTTCCTCTATAGCCCATATAATTTTTATTTTTCATTCGAATTTCATGAAAAAAATATATATATATTGAAGGAACCAGCTTAGAATCTTACGGTCTTATTTATAAAGACACGATTCCTTAAAACACTCGATAAACGCCGATTAAAATAGTCTGTGGTGGACATTTTACTAGGAAAAGACGTTATCACAGTTTATATAAACTGCCTCTGAGGAGTGCTTTAGAGGAATCGTGTTTTCTTTTAAAAAGCCTTTATACTTTTACTAACCTCGAATTTATTAAGGGCTTAGGTGAATATTAATTAACCGCCTTATTTATAAAAACACGATTCCTCTAAAACGCTTTTTATTTAATCTGTGGCTACATGTTTTCCTTGTAAAATCTCCACCACATACTCGAGTTCTTATAAATAATACCCTGAAGGTGTAATCATCGATATCGAAGAAATTGTTTACAGCTTTCTCGTTCCTATTTCCATCGCACTTTTTGGGTATTTATTTATTTGTACTTACAATAGACAGACACGCACTATACAAATAAAAAAAAAACTGATATAAAAAAATAACCAACAACCCGACGGCTGAGCATTAATTAATAACTACTAAGCAGGTGGACCAACCCAGGTTCCTCGCATTTGGGTCACGCCTGCTTAGTAGTCAATGCTGAGCAGTCGGGTTGTTGGTTACATTTCTATTTCAGTTTTTTATTTTTGTCTTTTTAGTGATATTTTTGGCTTTATGCTGAATCCATATGGCCTCGCGCAAACACGACGAATCGATTGAGATAAAATTTGTCAAAATCTGTCCATTAGTTAAGGAGTTATGAGGGAATATAAAATCGGACATACGCACATATATACATACATACATACACACGAGATGAGCATATTATCCTCCTTTTGGGCTTCGCCGCAGGTGGGTAAAAAACAATGCATAGTAAAACAAGCCACAATGTGAATCTAATTACTGAAAAACACAACATTCACAACACTATCATGTAAGACTTATGTACATACTACAAGTTGGTATAATGGGGAACTTGCGTGAAACTTAAATTTGTTATATAGGTATATAGGTATATGTGGGTAGACAAGTATAGCGGTCACTTGTGCCGCCAGTCGCGCAATAAACGATTGAGCGTACATACGTCTTTGATTTAACAAAATTGAAGTAGCATTGCTTTTATATCTTAGAAGACATTGTAACTCAAGATTTTCTTAAAAATAAAACCATAAAATCATCGATCAATCGAGGGCTCGACGCCATCCCTCGGGATTGTCACACTGCGATAGATTTATCTGCACCTCCTCTCTCGCACTATTTAAACTCATCACTGCATCCGCGTTCCTTTCGGTACCACTCTCATCCGTTAACAAATTCACTGTCACTGCTAGCAATAGTCAATTACAGAAATAGGCATTCTCAATAAATTGCAACAAAACAATACGCGCTGTGTTTACGATTAGAACCTTAATGCGATACCGTTAGCTACTACAAATTCGCAGATGTACGTAAATTTGAAAATAAACGAAGTCATAGGTACATGCCTGCACTTTAAATTGAACCTGGGTCTTGGGTTTGTAGTAGCAATACCACACGCTAACCGTGAAGGAAAACATCGTGAGGAAACTGGCGGCTTGGTTGGTATCGGCTCTTCACCTATTCACCTCGTACACAATATTTGAGGTGAAGATGAGTAGAACTGCTTTTGCTCAAGGGTTTGTGTATTTTCTGGGTGGTTACCTATATAATAAAACCATTCATTGAACCATTTTGCCAATAAAGAAAAGCTTACTAAACATTTGCAACGCTTCACTTCTGGCTCTACAGAAAAGCTTTTGCTAATACTGAAATGAAGAAATAGCGTACTCTATACATATAATTTATTGTAAATCGCAAATAAAAAATTAAAGCAATTTCTAACGACATACGCGTCACACACACACGCACGCACGCACACACGCACGCACGCACGCACGCACGCACGCATGCACGCACGCACGCACGCACACACGCACGCACACACACACACACAGTTTGATTAATACATAAAAATAACAGGAGGATTTTAGTAATCGATTGTCAACATTTGTTTGTGCATGATTAAAAATCATAACTTTGGCCTCCACGATACGGGCTCTGCTTAGTGTGAGGTCCAACGGTCCAACTTTTAAGGAAATACAACTTTTTTATATATTAAATAAAAGTAATAAACTTATCTTATCGACTTGTCTTTCTGGTTTGCATTTCTTACTACTGTATTATTGTTTTTATTGCGTGTGTGTAAATGCAAGCAAATAAATAATTCATCTATCTATCTTTCCTGTGGGCTAGGCCGACTAAGTTGTCAGAATAGTGTAGGTGCTGGGCAAGCCTACTCCATCTAAAAAACAACGTCCCAGGCACTGCAACGTCCGAGTGGTCTCTTCACCCATCTAGTGTGAGTAAAGGTGCCAATGGACGCTGCCTGTATAAATCATCTCATTACGTAGATACAAAGGCCAAAGTTTTTTTAATGCTATGTATTTTTCATACAATATCCAACCTGCAACCCGCGTCCCATATGACTGCGGCCGGATTTAGTATGGAACAAGACATCGCGCGATGTATTTATAGCCGTCGTCTGTCACTGTCCCCTTTAAAAAATAAACTGGTGTTGATGTCCACATAGCGTACGTCAACAAATGTTACGTAAACCATCACAAAGGATTGTGATGGTTTACGACCCCCGCAGATGTCAAAGTGACAGTATTCTATTTTTGCATCGCAGGTATTAAAAAAGAGACTTTAGCTCTGGCGAATCTCGCCGATATAATGAAAAGCACTATTTTTTATATACCTACAGGGTGTAACGTAATAGCTAAGTATCTACAGAAAAATGTGGTTTTCATAAGACGACGAATACTTTTATGGGGACCATTTTGAAATATCAGTACGTACATTACGTTGGAGGCTGCAAAAGGAAATAGGACAAAAGACTTGAAAAAGATTTAATTTTTTTTCATTATTTATTGTCATTTCATAAAAGGTAACGGTCATGTGGTATTTTCGGATAATTTTGAATATTGATCCATGATTCACTTCTGTCAAGGCCTGCGCGAAAATCCATAGAAATGTATAACTTGCACTAAAAATGTTTTAATGTAATAGGAGAGGCCATGCTAAAAGACAAATGAACGTGGTAATTTCGTTCGTGATTAACGTTCGTGCATAATTAACCTGTCGAAAATTCAATCGTCACGTGGTACAAAAACGCGCCATACAAATCGGGCTCAAACCATGATGTCACAATTTGTAATGCCTTATATAATGTATGAAGTATTTATTGGTATTTGAGTTATCTCGTAAAATAATATTTTTATGCTTCTATACTCTTATAAAAAACGTTCAGAATTCAATAAAAAAAAAATCTTATGACTTTTTTATTATTTTTCAAGATTTTCAAGAGCAACTTTATTTTTCGCTATTTTTGTGATCCCAAAAACCCAGAAAAACATATTTTTTCTGGTTTTATTTTGTAATTTTTTTTAAGTGTTTAATGTCTTCTATGGTATAAAAGCTATGTTACTCCAATCTAAGTTAGACACAAGTTCCCCATTATGAACACCCTAAATATTAAAATTAAATTCTGTAAAAAATATCACCCATAGTTTGGATGTTCATCTACCTGAGGAGCATGTAAGTTTTTAAAAACGCCTTCTAATATATTGAAAAAAAAAATGTAGAAGGCCTCAAATCTGATATTCTGATATGGCACGTCCCCTCACCAGAATCAAACATACAAGGGTAAATTGTTTAAAAAGTAAGCCATACATTTACGATTAAATTATGTTCCCGTATTACAGGTTAGTTAAATTAAATTCCACAGAAGATCAGACAGTAGTATTGTCACAAAATCATGCTCTCTGAGTGTTCCGGACCTATGCCTAATTGCAGTGGCACTTGCGAACCATGCTGTACATCATTCATAAAGCCTTCCAGAAGGACGAGTGACCGATGTACTAGACGTCGGTCATCTTTAACCCAAGAAAGTAAGTTCATTACATTAAATAAGCTACATTAAAGATTTGGTTTTTTTGGGGTACACTATGCGGTTCTCCGGATTCGGTCCAGACTGCTTTCTAAATTCTGTGCATCCGATATTTAGTAAATATTTGATATATTTTACCGCCAATTGGAGAAATGCTAAACAATATTTTAATGTCATCACTGGTACGATGGAGGTAAGTGATCTTGTCACTTCTGTTCTTTTTTCAAATGTTAGCCGCTGTTGTGACAGGTTATAAAAAAGTAAAAATATTTTAAAACTATCGTTTCGTCTTTCTGATTAGAAGTGATTTCTTCGGTTTTATTTTAATTTTTTGTGAGATTCTCCTGTAATACCTAATCGTCATGGACTGCTGCCAAGTGAGCGCAGAGCTTGCGACACAAAAGTTGGTTGGTAAGAATGACCTCTCTATGCTGTAGTACTTTATACTGTAACCGCCTTATTTATGAAAACACGATTGCTCAGAGGCAGTTATAATCTGTGGTTAAGTCTTTTCCTTGCAAAATCTCCACCACCTAGTATTTTAATCGACGATCATCAGGTGTTTTAAGGAATCGTGCTTTTATAAATTAGACCGTAAGTTTTTAATTCACCGCCTTTTCTGAGGTTGCGCTTTCGTTTGCCAGACTCTAAATCAGAATCAGTTATTTATTTGCGCAAACATGTGTCAGTACATAACATGCAATTATGTGTGTAATAAAAATATATCGAGTAAATGTGGGTGGAAAGGCCGGTAAGGGACGTCCCAGGCGTCCCAGGCGGACATACTTCGACCAAATAAGGGCAGTATTAGCAAAGGGCAACATAAAAAGTACCGACTAATGAATGTCGAGGAAGCAAAAGTGATCCATCAGGGTCGTGGGAAGAATTAAAACCGACTTCGAAACACTACAGCACTAAAAAGATAGAAATAAATAAAATAAATATATGTGCTGGTCATGAAACCGGGCACCGACTACAAATTATACTTCTACAATACCTACATGTATCATCATCATCATCAACCCATTATGTCCCCACCGAGGGGCACGGGTCTCTTCCCTGAGGAAGGTATAGGCCATACTCCACCACGGGGGCCAAGTCCGGATTGGTGTTGTATACCTACATGTATAAATACTTCTAATTATTTAAATTATTTCTATCTTTTTAGTGCTGTAGTGTTTCGAAGTCGGTTTTTATTTTTTATTTAAAAATTTTTTTTTTTCAGTTTTTAGTGGAGGAGCGGGTGAAAAATAAACAAGTCCCTTATAACCATAATTTACCGTACATAATTCGTTCCTTTAAAATTTTATGTTCTAAATCTGCGAAAGTCACCAGAACATCACAAAATTAACTTGGGACTACTTTTACGCTATTTTATGAAACACACGGATATTACTAAAGGATGGGCCCCATTAGGGCTTATTTACTGCTGTCCATTGAAGAGTTCCGTTCTCCATCTCTGAAAGTCTTCATCAGATCTTCACCAAATTAAAATGGGACCAATGGGACGTTATATCTGTTCGAACAAAAAAAGAATTGTCGAAATCGGTTAAGATTTGACGGAGTTATGGAGGAACATAGCCAAATAAAAAATACGCGTCGAATTGATAACCTCCTCCTTTTTTGAAATGGGTTAAAAAAAATATAAGCGTCGAATTGATAACCTCCTCCTTTTTTGAAGTCGGTTAAAAATTAGTTAATTTTGTCATTCAAGAATTCATAATAGCATTTTTCAATTAAGGAGTTACCATGATGACCAGTTAACATTGCCGCGTACATTCAAGATGCGGCACCTATTTCTTATTATACTAATAGTGCTATATATATAATCCACGTCTGTTTTTAGGGTTCCGTACCTTAAAAGGAAAAACGGAACCCTTTAAATAGGATCACTTTGCTGTCCGTCCGTCGTCTGCCTGTCTGTCAAGACTCTTTATCTCGGGAACGCATAGAGGTATCGAGTTGAAATTAAAACCATACACTTAAGTCTACAGTCTCTTGAAGCTGTGAAAAAATGAAACTTCTAAGTTAACGTAAAAAAATGACGGCTGTTTACGCCGCAAAAATCTTATATTTCAACATTCTCAAGGGAATCAAAATTTATGGGGCACTTTCCGTTGACCTAGTACTATATTATTTGGCAAGTATTAGGGGTTAAAGTATGAAATTGCCGTTTTATTGCAATAGGTTCTTTGAATTGATATAGAATCTTCATGGTTTGAGGTTTTCGAATGAAACTTTTTTCAAATGGTTTCTATGATGTTCTTTTTTTAAAAAATGTGAAACATTTGAATATCGACTTTCAATTGTTTTTGTTATTCAATTTAGACAAGAAAGATGGATACTGCGAATATTCGAGTGATAAGCCTTTGCCTATAAGGGTTCCATTTTTCCTTCGCTAAGTTCGGAAACTTAATAAGATTAACTCTCCATTCGTCTGTGGCAAAAAAAACTGTTTTGTGTACCTACTAATAAGTAATCTTGGTACACAGAGAGTCTACAAACTAGAATTGAATTAAATGTTGGTATAAAATCAATAGAAATACTTTGGCCTTTGCATCTACGTAATGAGATAATTTACACAGCGTCCAGTGGCACCTTCACACACATTAGATGGGTGAGGGACCACTCGGACGCTTCAGTGCCTGGGACGTTGTTTTTAGATGGAGTAGGCTTGCCCAGCACCTATACCATCCTGACAGCTTAGTCGGCCTAGTCCACAGGAAAAACAAGTCAACACATGCGGAGCCAACCAAGGCGGGGGTTTCCTCACGATGTTTTCCTTCGCCGTTAGCGTTATTGATACTACAAACTCGCAGATGTACGTAACTTTGAAAATAAACAAAGTCCGCACTGGACATCTAACCTGGGTCTCTTGCTCCGAGTTCATTGTTTTACCCGGACTACTGGGCTACCACCACTTAAAATAAACAGAAAAAAAATCGACCGAAAATATTGAAACATCTATCTTTTAAAATTAATAAATAATAGTATTATTTTAATACAAATAAATTAATAGAAAATAAATAAATTTTATGCAAAGCTATGTAGGTATAATTACCTATACCTATATTGAGCATAGTATTCCATCCGGAATGAGTTTGAGCAGCTGACAAGCTGCTCCGAAGGGAGACGGCGTGGCGAGGTAATAGAATACTGAATTTAATACAACTGCGACATGGTCTCAGGGGACGAAATTTAGAACGGATATAGACCATGACCTGCATTAAGAGGTAAGGGCACTTCATATTCTAATCCAACACAAACGAAGTTGCAATAAATCTTTGGTACTGCCGCAGCTACGCACAAGTTTGCAACACAAAACTAATAGATATCGATAACAATTTTCTACTTATAGATAAATAGTAAATTAAATAGATAATTATGATATTAAAATGTGGCAAAACTTGGGATGAGTTGGTGTCTGAACCTTTATCCTCGCGAAATTGGGCATGAGGTGTATTTATTTTTATATTAATGTTACTTTTAATAGTTTATTAAACATGGTAGCTGAAGCCGACCGTGTAAAATTACTACAGGTTACATCCCCTGATACAACCTACTAAATGCACAGTGCACGCGTCGCGGACATTATCGTCACCAGCCAGAGGATCCTAATCTGCCCATTCAGTGCAATAGTGGGAGCACTTTGTGCGGTACGATAGTATTGATAGTACGCTACGTACGCCCTTGAGCGTATCCGGTATGTGTGCCACGTTTTGCGATCCGACTACGTCATGAATCGTGGAATAGAATCGAACGCCTACTTGTGAATCAAACTAAGTAGATACGTTCCGTAACAGTAAGCGTGACTGAGAGTCATGCAAATTAGGTTTTTGACCGTATTCTTTGCTCCGGAATCGGCACTTCTCTATTCTTTGCCACTGTACAAGTGGGTGTGTGTGGGTGTATGTGTGTGTGTGTGTGTGTGTGTGTGTGTGTGTGTGTGTGTGACTCATTCATCTCGCGAGCAATGATTCCACGCACGCAAACGTAACGCAACGACTACCCAAGCGCGATCGAGTTCATAAATAAAAACAAACTCTTCAATTGCGTCGCAATAAATGCGGAATTGTACTAGGATGACGAAATTATGGATATGGTAAGCATCAGCTTTAAACAAGGGAAAGTGGATTAGGTAGATACTATATGGATACTTTGTGGGCCCTTATCACTGAATGCGTCTCTGGTTATGTAATCAAAAAGCTGAGATTGGAAAAAGGGGGAATATGTAGGCCAGAATAATGCTTATAGCATTAAGTCCGCCACATTGCCATTGTATTTTTTACTTATGTGCAATAAACGTAATAATAATAATAAGATGAGTAATCTTAATTTAATCGTTTTTAATCTAAGCATAAAGATCAATGTTTATTATACTATATTTAAACTGCTCAACACAATTAGGGATCTCAAAGTGAACAAAGTGACGTCATTGTATTTTCTTAATTTTTAATTACCTGCAGATACATTCTCTCATTTTATCTGGCCTTTTAAGTCTTTTGAGTGTTATTATCGATTAAAGTGAGTGTTAATTTGGTTTAAAAGGTCATGCCAAATCTGACTGAAATCCAAGTATCCCGAGCTGTCACTCTGCTTCAAGAGGGTCGAACTATGGCATAATGTAGAAACTAGAGATGGAATTTCTAAGTCCTTATCCCCTTGAGAGTAAATACTCAATTAGTAACACTCAGAAGACCAGAAAGGCCACTTTCGGTTTTCACTAAGTGAGTTTTCTGTAATACAAAAATTAAGAAAATTCAATGGCGTCACTGTGTTTTTAGGTGTAGGTACGGTGTAGGTACGTAGACTCTTGGCCACCATATTAAGAACTGGTTACTCTTTGGAACTGGTGACAAAAACGCTGATCTGATGTTGTATTGTTTTTACTTTTCCTAAAGGATTGCACTTCAATATTTCGTGGCCAGTTATAATTAAAAACCTAAGCAAAAAGTTTTATTCCACTTAGAAATCTTATTCCCCTAATTGTTTTGAGCAGTATATATTTTTATCTACACTCATATCATAATCTTCAAATTAAGAATTCAAAGGTAAACACATATTGACAGGCTTTAAACAATACATAACTTTAAAGAAAATAAAAAAAAAAGTGTAATATAAAGTTACATTAAAGGTCAGATTTTTCACTTTATGTTACAGTTATTTTTTTTAAAGTGTTGCTGTGATCACGGAACAAAACTTAAGTTTTTTTTTTAATGTCAAAAGTTGACTATAAAAAACCTAATTTCATTTTCGTGGTACCAAAAGTGCAACTAAAAATACCTAAAATTGCGCGCGCAAAACTGAGTGCAGACGATTGAATGTCAAGATACTTTTGTCGAAATTGCGCCATTTTGTTTCAAAAATAACCGTAGATTTATGTATAGTACAAAGCTTGTCAAACGTGTTTTCCTTTGATTCCTTACTTTGAAGATTAAGACATGAGTGTAGATAAAGTAGTGTATGAGACTGCACATAACTTGGTATTAAAACACTCGTGAATGCTATTAAAAAACTCGCCAAGGCTCGTTTTTTAAAATCTCGCTCGTGTTTTAATAACCCTCATTATGTGACAGTCACATAAACTACTATTTTAACATCCAGATGTTCATTTCAACGAGTTCGTTGACAAATCTATAAGTATTTCTGTTTTAATGTTACGAAGCCGTAACGGGGGTTTTTAAGAAGTTTTATCAACCTACCAACTTATTGAAAAAACTTTACAAGCGCTTTTAAAGTTCCTATATTACGCGCACTAAATCCTGAGCGATTACAATCGTCTAACTGTCAAATTAGTATGGAATTTGGTCAAAATATTGAATCGCGGTCATCATCAACGAAACTACGAGTAAGACTTTTCTAGCCATATGGTGGAAGCTCACTCACAGTTAAAATGCGACAGCAAATTTCACAATGTAGCTATATGTTAATTATTATTGATGTATTTGTTTCAGAATAAATCCATTAGAAAGACTGATTGTATTATATTAGTAACAGAACCTAGGTAGTAGAGAGACGTAATTTAATTTAAATATTTAATGGATCCGCGCACATGCGTGCAGATTCAGTGCCTGAAAATGTGGCAGTAAATTTTTTCTCTAATCACACTCAGAATGACAAAGAAAATTAATAGACAAAGTACAAAATCCTGTTAATCTTTGCTGGTGGGGAAAGAACAGATTCCACTCACCCGGTCCCTGTGGATTGGCATCACAGCAGCAGCAGCCAATGCCGCCAGCACCATTAATACCAGCAGGCTTCGCGTCATCCTGAACGTATCCACGGTTGGAGGGAAAAATAATTCTTGCAGACACTTTCAAAACGTGTCCGATATCGCGTCTTATGTTGGAGTGTGCGCGCCCGCCCGATGCACGGTTATATGTAGCGAGACTAGCGAGCCCCTGCCCGCGCCTCACGCCCTCACTCAAGATATTCCAAACAAAATCTGCGGGTTTACATCACAGTGCAAGTAATTTATCACTTGTTTTCGTGATTGTAGTGTCATGAATGGACGCGTAGGGCATCGATATCAGCGCACGCGTGACTCGAACAAACATATGGCAGGCCTATCTCCTCAAATAGCATTGCGACCGTCTTTTGTTTACACATATCGAACTTTGAACTGTCTTTTTCTAGTTTTCCATACCCAAACCTTTTATCGAAAACAAATAATATGTTGTTGTTGTATGAAAATGGGAATAGGCTAGTAGAGTGAGGTAAGTATATACCTACCATAGGTACAACTCCATATACTGACTGATTGTTTGACTGACTGATATAGGATTATTTTCGAGATATCACTCCTATATGAAAATTAAATAGGTACCTATTAGAAAGTTATAGAAAACTAGCTGACATGGCAAATGTTGTTTTGCCATATTAATTAGCCTACGACCTATTCTCAGACCCACCGTTTGGTGAAGCCGTTTCGGAGGAGTTCGATAACAGACACTGTGACACGCGATTTTTATATATAAGATTTATAAATTACGGACATCCTATGAATCAAGCCACTTTTCGGATTTTAAATTAGTTCAAATAAATTAATAATGAAACTTTTTTGTATCCAGTAGTTTTTGGGATCACAAATCCTTTATCGGTTATTCAAAATGAGGTCACCAATATGCGCAGAGTAACTCATTTTTCGACCTCTGCGCAAAAAAGTGCAGCTGCGCTGTAAACGGCAGGGTGCGTTCAGCGATACGCGCGTACGAGCGCCTGGCCAATCGCGTAGAGCCAGCTTCGCGTCGCGAACGCGCAGTCAACTCACAGTCAGTTCAGTCGGGGGACCACAAAATCCAGCATTTTGTAGAGTACGTTTTTGAAAATGAATTTATTGCTAAAAATACACTTTTTACATAAATATAGACATAAGCTTACTTAATTAAAACTATTTTTTTTTACTATTTTATAAGAAATATTTTGTTGCACAGAATACACGTGCGTACAATGCGTCTACATTAAACATAAAAAAAATTAATGTTAGTAAATTAACACATAGACACAATAATAATGCGGCACTGTATTACTCCTACTGAAAGACTTGCAGTAACACTGAGGTAGGGGTGTGAAAAAATAATCGAACTTCCAAAAAATCGATTATTCTTCAGTAGAAATCGTGTTTTTTTTAAATCGATTTTTGTTTCTATTACAAGCGTCTTTTCGATTTTTTTATAGCCGACTCTTACAATTTGTTAGAATTTTGGCCCTCCGCCCAGTTACAAAATGTCGGTAAAGCAACAGTGTTTTTTTATTCATTTGCAAAAAAAATTATTTGCTTACCTACATTTATTAAGTGATTTCTTTTTAAAAGCTGACATTGGAATTTTTGGACAGAGTCGTTGGTATAGGTAATCAAACTATACCTGGGTTACTCGAGGACTCTGAGTAGAATGCGTAGTAGTACTTAAAAACATTGATTCTATTACAAATTCTTGTTTTTGTGTCACCAAAGTCGATTTTTGCTGAAAATCGATTAATTTGCTTAGAAAAACTTTTTTTTAAATAGATTTGCGTAAGAACAGAATTATTCGATTGTTAAATGATGTTTTATGTGCATCACATCCCTACACTGAGGTGAGTAAAAATGTCCCGAGCGTTTGCGGCCAGAATGCCATGCCATCCTCGCGTCCGTCGTGGAGAGGGAGGGTGTAGAGGCGACGCGACGTGGGCTCTGCTCGGGTGCAAAGTTTGGGTGCAGAGCGATCGCAACACGTGCGCGAAGCCTGTGCGACGCTGTTACTTCGCGACCGCTGAGCGAGCGCACGTATTTTATGTTGAGATATTTTAAACTTTATATTACATACAACGAGCTGTCCCGCCGAACTTCGTACCACCACAGAATCCGTTTATACGATTCTTGCACAAAGCCATCTATTTTTAAAACACAACGTTCGCTCACACAACGCCATCTATTTCAAACTTAAAATAAATATTATTCCACGAGAACGCATTACCGGGATATCAAGTATGCTATGTCTCAATCCAAGTCCAAACAAACATCCAAACCTCCAAACACCCAAACATCTTCACAAATTTTCATATTTATAATAAGCATTCAATTTCAATGTTTGTAAAAGGAGAGCGAAGCTAAGACCCCCCGGTAAATGAAAAAAAAAGCGTTTCTACATGGGGCGGTTTAATTATTGACGATACAAAATAAAAAAAAAATAGTAGGTACTGAAAATCATAAAAGTCTGATGGAAAAAAATTGCGAGGCCAAAAACCGAGCTCCGCGTCCCCACCGCGACGTTCAGGCTGAGATTTGAGAAATTCCCCCACGAAAAGTCCCAACCTTAAAGCGAGGCCGAAGGCACAGTACAATGAACACCCAGTAGGCCATCTTGGCCGTCCGCCGGATTTTATTACCTACGCTCTCGCTCGATCGGAGTAGGCGTGACAGGGTTGACGCGCTTGTGTTTCGAATTCGATACTGCCACATTTAAATATTGTCGTCTCATTTACCAGGTATTTCGAAAGTTGTATGTACTCTGTACGTAGATATTTATATTATGTGCTTGTTTAGTATGAATGAAGTCTAATAAGTTGATAGGAAATAATATGTCTAGTTTCTACTCACAATGTAACAGAAAGTCGAAGTTTGTAATACATTCTAATGGAAAAAAGTGGGAAAAATAAAAAAAAATTAAGTGAAGTATATATTTAGGTACTTACCTTAAAATAGGTAAACCAGTTTAGTTTGGCGTTCGGCAGTTTCCTCAAAACTCTATGCGCATCAATATAGGGTTCACATTTGTATAATTATTGTCTATTTTTTATTGACAATAATTATTGATTATTGTTAATTATTGTATTTTTATTTCAAGAAATTTCGCACTGAAACGAAGCAATAGATTGACGGAAGAAATTTAGACAAGTGAGCAGCGCGCGTTAATTCCCCTACTCGGTTCCAATCGAGTACATAAACGTATTTATTATTTGTGGGAATCCCCGAAAACCTTTAATCGGCTAACCTTTATTCTCGAATCGTTAAGGTTCAAAGTAGATCCAAGCGAGCTCGTAACTTGCAAGAATAATTTTATGTTTACAGTCTTACCTTTCAGACTGAGCAGGAAATTTAAAAAAGTTAACTCTGGTCTTGATACTGTTCAGACATCCGTACACAGAGCAATATGTTTACTTGATTTCGACATTTTTGTCTAGTTAGCCGATCCGACGCGTCGCCCGTCTGCACTCACGCGCGGTGGTGAACACCGGTCTGCCACCGAACCGAATTGGACCGATATCCTCGCGTTTCGTAGTTATGTATGTTGTATAGGCGCGTTTCGGACGTTAGTATGAAGATGAGTAACTGTTTTTATTTAAACTGTGCCGAAGGCCCATTGGCGGCAGCGCGGCGAGCGAAGACCTGGGCCTCGATTCTGTTAGTGCATTGTTGTATAATGACAGGTACACTGTCGGGTCACGTGACGTGTTTTTTCGTACCATTGACGCCTAGAAGGTTTGATGGGTGTGCCCGCGTAGACTTAAAGCAGCCATGAAATGAAAACCGCCATGTTCATGCAGTTGTCATGTTATTACAATGCATTAACAGAATCTAGGCCCTGAGCTCGGAGCGGTCCTAGCCAGGTTAAGTGGTATAAGCTTTACAGACAATCTGGACAGGCCAAAGACAAATTTTCTGGAATATTCCGAATAAATTATCGTAATAATTCCGAATGTTGCCCAACGTTTCAAAACCATTCAGGCACCTTTAACTTATACAAGTTAGACAAGGAAATAGGACTCGGTAAACACAATAAATATTAGTGGTTAAAGTATGAAATTGCCGTTTTATTGCAATAGGTTCTTTGAATTGACATAGAATCTTCATGGTTTGAGGTTTTCGAATGAAACTTTTTTCAAATGGTTTCTATGATGTTCTTTTTTTAAAAAATGTGAAACATTTGAATATCGACTTTCAATTGTTTTTGTTATTCAATTTAGACAAGAAAGATGGATACTGCGAAAATTCGAGTGATTATGAGGCACCCATTTTTCGTATTTTTTTATTTTATTGAATTGACGCAAGTGAGTCAATATTGTGGGTAAGGTAACGTTAAACCATGACGCTAATTCCTGGGTAGTTTGACTAGGGTCAGCTTCCACTATCTCTCTTAATTCATCGTTATTCACCTGTGTGGGCGGTCTTCCTCGTGGCTCGTTCTTTAAGTCGAAATTTCCATCACGAAAGCGTTTAAACCAAAATCGCACGGTGCGTTCATTAGTAGAACCCTCTCCAAACGCAGCATTGATATTGCGGGCTGTTTCTGCCGCGTTAGTTCCGCGTCGGAACTCGTATTCAAAAATCACTCGAATTTTCGCAGTATCCATCCTTCTTGACTAAATTGAATAACAAAAACAATTGAAAGTCGATATTCAAATGTTTCTCATTTTTTAAAAAAAGAACATCATAGAAACCATTTGAAAAAAGTTTCATTCGAAAACCTCAAACCATGAAGATTCTATGTCAATTCAAAGAACCTATTGCAATAAAACGGCAATTTTATACTTTAACCCCTATTACTTATGCGTTACAAAAGATACTAAATAATCTTGTTATGGATATGAAATACAGAAAATGTATGCATAAGTAAATATGTTCATACACTCATACGTACCTAGTTTAAAAGAATGTTCACAATACACAAGAAAAACAACACAAAATCGGTAAAAGTTATAAAATACCTATAGCTAAATTTAAATACAAAAATATTTGATATCTATACTCTGTTGATACTTAATGTATGTAAAACTAATATTAATTATTATTGGTGATTAGTATAAGAAATCATGCTGGATTTTCTATATGTACCGCAAATAAATATATTATTACTAGCTTTTGCCCGCGAGTTCGTCCGCGTTGACTTTAGTTGATCTCTTATCAATTTTTTAAATAAGTTTAAGATGCTTTTAGCGTGTATATTACAAAAAAATGTAAATTAGATTAATTACAGCCTAGGTTTCGTCGAGGAAACCTTTCTTTAAAACGACCTGTGCCCCTATAGTAACTTCCGAGAACTGAGACTATAACTAAGTACGTGTTTTGCATTCACTGGAATCTGGTCTTTCTCAATCTGTTTATATACTATGTGAAAGACCTGCAATTACCTACCCATTTTTTATATTTTTGTGCTGTGAAGCAAGACTGCTTGAAGAGCTCACTCTAGAGCAGGCAACTTATGATCTGCCTCAAAGTACACACATAAAAAAAACTTTGTGAGCATAAGCTCCTATAATTCTTTAAATTTAACTTTATCAAGAAAAAATCTATGTTGTATGCTTTCTTTAAATAGGAATACCCTGTTTGAAATTAAAATATAAAACAATTTTATTATTTATTTAAAAAAAATTGAGCCATTAATCATAATGTAATTGTGATAGAAATTTCATAGAAAGAAAAATACTGTTTAATTAAACTTAAACATTTATTATTAAGAGGTTAAATTCAATATAAAATAACTCCTCCCCTGGCTCGAACAGATGCGGAGATCCTCCTGGGCATGCTGAGGATCAAGTTATCCAGCATTTCCTGGGGTAACCTATCCCATTCTTCAATAGCGGCTTCCCTGAGCTCTGGAACTGTCTGGGGACGTGGCTCACGGTTCCATACAGCTCGTTTAAGAGCATCCCACGCGTGCTCTATTGGGTTTAAGTCGGGCGAGCCGGCAGGCCAGTCTAAACGTGTGATATCGTATTCTTGAAGAGCAGCATTGACTCGTTGACCTCGATGTGCGGGCGCATTATCATCGACCAGTACAAATTGGTGCCCATGGTTTACTCGGAATGGTCTGACGATATCATCAATTGCATCATCATCAACTGCTTTGTACATGTCTGCTGTCATGTAGCCCCGATACGGGATCAAAGCCGTTCTAGCTCCAATCATAATGCCACCCCAAAAGGACACCGATTTTCCGCCTTGCTGAACTGTTCCAGTGGCAGTTCTTTGTCTTTCACGGTCGCCTGGTCTTCTCCAGACACGGACACGTAGGTTATCTGGATGAGTGCTGATTCGGGATTCGTCAACGAAGAGACAGTTTTGCCAAATGTTTTCTTCCTCACCTTCTTCATTTTGCCGAAGTCTAGCCCACTGCAATCTTCGTTGTTGACGTTGCCGGGAATTGAGCGGAGCACGCCAAGACCTCCGTGCTCGTAATCCAGCGTGGTGCAAGCAATTGCGAACGGTCTGCGTGCTAACTTCAAGCCCAGAGGCGGCCCTGACTTCTGCTTTTATTTTAGTGGCGTTGATTGTTGGATCACGGGCTGCCAGCAATCTAATATAGCGCTTTTGGGCAGCTGTCAAAACAGTTGGGCGACCGCTGCGGGGTCGATCAGCTAAATTCCCCATTCCGTGATACCTCTGCAACGTAGCCACGACACAGGATTGGGATATAGCAAGTCTGCGTGCTAGTACTCTCGTGGTGTATCCTTCTTCCCTCAAAGTTACTATTCTTGCTCGTAAAACCTCTGATAATCCTCTTGGCATTTTTTCAATCACAACTTTCCGCAAAAAATATCTTGAATCGGTTATAATTGACTAAATCAGATTTCTGAATGAGCGTAAGCTAGGACTGAAAGCCTTTTAATATGAAAAAACAACTGAACGGTGTCATTGTTTTGTGTTCCAATTCTTTATTTTTAAATAAAGAATCTAAAAAGAAGAAAAAATCATAATATAATCTACAGTAACAAAAAAGATTTCAGTTTTTCAAAGTGATCGCGAACTTTTTTTGATGTGTGTATGATCTGTATGATTGACTTGCTGTTCAATTACTGATCCTGTGACTTATTAATGGTCATTGGAAGTATAAGGAGACCAACTCGCTTGACATAGAGTAGGGTAGGTAAATGAGACCACAAAATGTTTACTCCTGACATCTATATTACACCCTCATAGGTGTTGAAGCTTAAAATACTGTGCATTACATGGTTCATAAAATTGTGTTGACTTGCATTTGTAGGTACTAAGTTTCAAGAAAAATCGAAATTAAATATTTTAGGTACTCCCCGCATCAAATGAAGCTCCCCTTTAGGGGTTGAATTGAAAAGTGAATTATCTGTACATTTGTTGATACTAAGTGTAAAGAAAATCCGACCAAAAATATGTTACTCCCCGTACAAACTTAGGCACCCCTTTTCACAGTCTTAGGGTTGTGTTTTGAAAAACTGAGAAATAGTGTAAATACTTAACACCAAATTTTGCAAATTTCTACAAATTTTGGCACCCCTTTCATCCTCTTAGGGGTTGAATGTTAAAAACAATGAAAAACGTGTTTAATAAATTATTTTGAATTTTATGTGCACTAAGTTTTAATAAAACCCGACCACAAATATGTTACTTTCCTTACAAACTTTGGCACCTGTTTTAACCCTTTTAGGAATTGTTGTTGAAAAACATTGAAATAGATGTCTCATCAATTTTACGGTTGTATCTGACCACATACACATTTGGACACCCTGTGTCACTCTGTCAGGGGTCGAATTTTATAAAATCGAGTGAGTGAGTCGGAACGTCACCTTTTATTGGTAAGACTTTCATGCTTTAAGCGGTTAAAGTCTACAGAGCTTACAGAAATACATCTGTGAAGTATTGATTTTTTCTCCACACAAACTTTGGATCCTGTTCCATCCCCTTAGGAAGTGAATTGTGGAAAACCGTGAAATGTTTGTCATCAATTATGTTGACAAAGATGAAGTTTCAGTTAAATCTAACCACAAAATATTTTACTCCCCGTACAAAACTTTGGCACCAATTTTCACTCTCTTAGGGTTGAATTTTGAAAAATTGAGAAATATGTATTTTATAAACAATTTGTAGTAAGTCTTAATAAAATCCGACCACAAAAATTCTACACAACGTACAAACTTTCGCACCCCTTTCAGGTTTTAATTATGAAAAACTGTTAAATATGTGTGTTTCTTAAATTTAGTTGAAGAAAATTTGTACTAAGTTTCAACAAAATCTGACCACAAATATCTTGCGCTCCGCACAAACTTTGGCACCCCTTTTCAACATTATCAAGGTTGAATCTTGAAAAACTGAGAAATAAATGTTTCATAAATTTTATTGAAGAACTTTTGTATTAAGTTTCGACAAAATCTGACCACAAATATTTTACACCCCATACAAAATTTGGCACAACTTTTCACCCTATTAGGGGTTGAATTTTGGAAAACTGAGATCGTGTTTCATACATTTTTTGAAGAACATTTGTAATAAGTTTTAATCAAATCCGACCACAAATATTCTACTCCCCGTACAAACTTTCGCACCCCTTTTAGGGGTTCTGTTTTGATAAACTGTGAAATGTGTGTGTCATAAATTTTATTGAAGAATATTTGTACTAAGTTTCAATAAAATCTGACCACAAATATTTAACGCCCATACAAATTTTGGTACCCCTATTCACCCTCTTAAAGATTTAATTTTGACAAAGTCTGAAACACGTTTACTTGGGTACTCCTGCGAAATTTCGAATAAAATAGTCTGACTAATCTTGTTTCTCCATACAAACTTTGTACCCCCGTTTCACCCCCTTAGGGGATGAATTTTGAAAAATCCTTTCTTAATGCACCTCTAAACCTCATAAGAAACCTATGTGCCAAATTTGAAGACTATAGACCCAGGGGTTTGGGCTGTGGGCCCCGTATAAATTTTGTCACCTCTTTTCACCCCCTTGGGGTCGAATTTTAAAAAAGCCTGATATATACATACTTACTTATTTATTGTCAGGAGTACTCGAGCGAAGATTCGAATAAAATCGTCTAACTAATCTTGTTTCTCCATACAAATTTTGGACCCCCGTTTCACCTCTTTAGGGGGTGAATTTTGAAATATCCTTTCTTAGTGCACCCTAAAACCACATAAGAAACCTATGTGCCAAATTTGTAGTCTCTAGACCCAGTGGTTTGGGCTGTGCGCCCCTTACAAACTTTGGCACCGCTTTTCACCCTCTCTGGGGTTGAATTTTGTAAAAGCCTGAAACACGTAATTACTTATTTACTGCCAGTACTCCTGCAAAGTTTCGAATAAAATGGTCTAACTAATCTTGTTTCTCCACACACACTTTGGACCCCCGTTTCACCCACTTAGGGGGTGAGTTTTGAAAAATCCTTCCTTAATGCACCTCTAGACCTCATAACAAATCTATGTTGTGCCAAAGTTGGAGTCTCTTAAGTTTTGAAAAAGCCTGAAACACATCCTTATTTATTTACCGCCAGAAATACTCCTGCAAAGATTCGAATAAAATGGTCTAACTAATCTTGTTTCTCCATACAAACTTTTGACCCCCGTTTCACCCCCTTAGGGGGTGAATGTTGAAATATCCTTTCTTAGTGCACCCCTAAACCACATAAGGAACCTATGTGCCAAATTTGTAGTCTCTCGACCCAGCGGTTTGGGCTGTGCGTTGATATGTCAGTCAGTCAGTCAGTCAGTCACCAATCAGTCAGTTTCTTCTTTTATATATTTAAAAATATATACATTATTATTTATAAACTCCAGAGGTATTTATTTATCACACATACATTTTATAGCTAAGTAGGTAGGTTAAACTAAATAGTAAACTAAACTAATCAAATATACCGCCCCAGGACACGCCCGATCCAAAAGTTCCTATGACGCTAGCGGCGTTCCCTCGCTGCACCGCCAGGGAAATCCTCTGCATCAGGTATGCCCCGGAACGATGGTCATACCCGTGACTTCTCAGGCGCCGACCGATCTTCCCTCATCCCCCCATACTCCCATTGTTTCAAAAGCCAGTGGGACGAACAAATAATGAAGCATAAGCTGGCTATATTTCCGTATCTTAAGTTTAGCCGCCGCTTCAGCAGCGGCACCCGCAGATGCAGCTGTCAAATCCAAATGGGAAGACGCAAAAGTGCAAACGCACGTTGCGTCCCACAAGAGGCTCCGACCCTTCTCCCACGGCACCAAAGTGAGACCGTCCGGGTGCTTACCATCACTGCGGCACAACCCTGGTGGCTCAAGAACCGCAGGGACGTCAGCCGAAACCAACGCTCTCTGAACAATATCATTTATCGCATGGTGCCGTGAGAGCCTACCCGCATTTCGCACGCAGTGAAGCCCGTGACGACCCAGGCGATCCACTTCCACTCCAGACACAGTATTGCGGCTCGCACAACCCGGACTCCGGCCGGAAAACCGCCCGCAAGCGCGCCTGTTCAGCAATGACACTAGTCTCCAGAAGAGTCTCGTCCCGTCCCTTCATCCCAAGCGCGCTGGCGTTCCGGCTGCTCCGGCACCGCGCTACCAGGACACGCAGCCTGCCAAAGCTGTAAAGCCTCCGCCGCTTGGGGAACACTAAACCCGTCACCATCAATTTGGAAAATGAGAGTGACGAGCTGTAACACCCCATGCGACGAAGCCAAAAAAGCCGGCAACTGCGCGTCCTCCAAACGCCGAACGCCGAGCCCACCATACCTTACCGGGAGCGCCGCCTGGGCCCATTGATCACCAGACAAGCTGACATTATTATTTATTGCTAGATGACCTCGTGAACTTCGTATCACCTACCTTTTTTTTGCTCTCACCATTTAAACTTTCCCTAGACTTCCACAAATATAAAAAGAAAGAAATTAGCCAACTTGGTCCAGCCTATCTCAAGTTTAAGCGAGACATTTTTATATATGAGCATATTATATTGGAGGTTGGAACTATAATGATGTAGCTACCAGCTATGTGAAAAGGATTAAAATGTTATGTTAAACACAACAGTGTGCTTGTTCTATGCGCCGTAGATGTACCTAAGTAGATAAATTACACCTAGGTACTAGCATAATTTGCGTAGCTGGAGACATGTTTTTGGACCGGGTTGTTTACTGCTAATAAAATTAATGTTGCGAACGTTTGCGTGAGAGGCGCGAGTCGCAGGCCGCAGGAACAATCCTCTGGTGTTCAGCCCCTATATTACGCGCGCCACGTTCTGAACGACTCCAATTTAAGTGGTGTAACTGTCAAATTCCATAAAAATTACTCTCGCAAACTTCAGGTTTCTGACAGGATTTGGCGCGCATAATTAGGCCCCTGAACTTGACATGACCGTCCCGCGACCAATGTTGCGCCATGCCAGGTTGACCACAGAACATTCTGCAAATGTCAGCCATGTTACTTGTCTCCTTCGGGATACACACATGAGGTTTATGTTAGGTACATTTAATTGCTCTTGTTCAAGTAAGTGCTCCTTATGTCAGGTTAGTAGATTAGGCGTAACCCGGATCACCTTAACGATAAATCTCGATCATCTACGTCGTCGTGACGGTATTTCCGCCAGCCTGTCTCATACGATTATGCAAAATTGTAATTGTCGCTCGACGATGTGTAAAATCTTTCAAAGCGTTTAGGTTTTCCCTCTTCGTCGCACCCGCTTACATTATCAATTATTGTAAAATCGTGAGTAGGTATACTATTGCCAACTGTGATTTATGACGGCATCAGAAAATAAAATTAAGGACATTTTAGACATAGGTAAGTATTTTGCTTGCTTGAAACACGGTGTAGCTAAGAAATTTATTAATTGTTTCGCTTATTTTTTTACAAAAACCTGTTACAGACCACATTTTTCAAACGATCGTTTTACAATCGATCCTTTTACAATCATTAGAATGCCAAATAAATTGTGCAAGCGAGAGCGAAGACCGACGTCATAAACGTTCTAAGCGTATTTCAGTAGAGATAAGACAATATCTGCCTACCCTCTACCCTCTTTATCTCTATGAATACAAAATGCAATCAGGTGCCAGTGAGTGTAATCGGGTGCAATGAAGTGCATAAACAGCAGGTTGGCAACTCGACTGATGCTAAACATAGACGAGACGCTGACTGAAGAAAGTTCAGGAATAAAGCTGTCCCAGACGATTATCGTACGCTTATGTGAGGCCGTTCGTTCAATATTCAGCTAAGCTACTCAGTTACATAATATAATATTAATTAAGAATAAATTATTGTTTAATCCTGTTGTATATAAGAGAAGGGGACTGTTAGAGGTTTCGTCTACGACTGGCTGAACCTTGTTTTAATCCTGGCCGATCGCATCTCGACATTGTTTGATTGACATGAGGTTTTATGTCGTACTCTGTTTTTTTCTTCTTGTGCTGAATAAATACTATTGCATATTTTCCACTAAAAACGTGTTTAAATCACTTTATAAAAGGTTATGGACTAGCACAAAAATAGTGAAAGTTTGTTATAAATATGTCGGAAAGTCAAAATCTAAATTTTTCTCAAGAAAAATTACGCGGACGTGAAACTTACGTCGAGTGGAAATTTGTGATGAAAAATGCATTGATTCACGACAATTTATGGACCTGTTTATGCGGTTACGGTAAGGATGACAATACAACATCTGAGGTGAGAAAACGACGTGACGAAATAGCTAAATCTAAGATTTGTTTGAGCGTCAAAAAGTCATGCTTTTCACACTTGATGTCGGCGGATACGGCGAAAGACGCCTGGAATGCACTGGAACGTGCGTATGATGACAAAGGACTTGGTTCGAGAGTTCGTACACTTCAGAACTTGTGCGCTGTCAAACTTGAAAACTTCAATAGCATAGAAGCTTGCGTCAATGAAATTTTGTCATTAGCGCAGCAATTGGCGAATGTGAACAAACCTGTTGATGACGAGTTTCTTGGTGCACTGATGCTCAAAGGTTTACCATCGCAGTACGAGCCCATGATCATGGCATTGGAGCATTCGGGAGCTGCTATTACATCCGATCTAGTAAAATCCAAACTGCTGCAGGATCAACATTGGTCTACTCATGGAGATTCGAGTGAGTGCTTGTTTTCTAATAGAAAATGCGCTTCTGGAAGTGACTCCGGAACGAGAAAAGCACAACAGCACAAGGTAGAGTCAAAAGCGAAAAATAATTCTGGTCGAAAGAGAGAATCGTGGTGCTGGAATTGTAAACAAAAAGGACATCTGAAGAAGGACTGTCGCAACGAAAAGCATTCTTCAGGAAACCTTGTTTTGTCAGCATAAAGTACTGGAGCGGGCTTGGAATCTTTGTGGTATATAGACTCAGGAGCTACAAACCACATAACTGGCAAGCGTGATTTGATGACAGACTTTAAATCGCGAGGTGGTTCCGTCACCATTGCTAGTGGAGATAAACTGCAGTGTACAGGTATAGGTAACGTTAAGTTGTCTGGTAACGCGATGTTGACTAACGTGTTGTATATACCTAAGCTATCTGTTAATTTCATATCTGTTTCTCAATTGATTAAGAAGGGTAGTACTGTAAATTTTGATACTAATGGTTGTACAATTTCCAATTTGAACGATTTACCAATTAAGGCAAATGACGTGGGAGGTGCGTATAAACTTCAAACTTGCAGTCTAAAGGCAAATCTTACTATTAGCACAGCGACTTGCCATCAAAGACTTGGCCACTTAAGTGGTAATAATATGAAGCTTTTGAGGCAGGGACTTGGTAATGATATTAGTGTTCAGGAGGACCCTTGTAAGGACGTTGCATGTGAGGTTTGTTTAAAAGGAAAAAAAGCCCGTTTCATTTTCCTAGCAATCCTGAGAAGTCTGTGGCTGCAAAACGATTGGAATTAATCCATATTTGTGTGGCCCATTGCCGCTAAATTCGCTTGGAGGCAAAATATACATCCTGACGTTCTTGGATGATCATTCAAGAAAGTTGTTTGTGTATTTCCTGGCGCGTAAAAGGGAGGTGAGTACATACATGAAAAACTTTATTAATTTAGTTGAAACTCAAACTGGTGATAAAGTAAAAATTTTGAGGTCGGATAACGGGACCGAGTACGTGAACTGAGATTTTGAAATTTTTTTGAAAGATAAAGGGATAGTCCATCAGGTAACTATTCCCTACAGCCCGCAACAGAACGGCAGTTCGGAAAGGCTGAATCGAACGTTATTAGAAAAAGTAAGGTGCCTGATGTACACGTCAAATCTAGACCACAAATTTTGGGCTGAAGCTGCCAATACCGCAGCGCATTTAATAAATTTGTCACCATCGAAAAGGCTCTCGGGAAAAACTCCTGAGGAGGCCTGGACAGGTAACAAAGTGAGCTTGAAACACTTACGTGTATTTGGCTGCGAAGCTCATGCTCATGTTGACAAAGTGAAGAGAAATAAGCTTGAACCAAAAAGTACGCGTTGTATATTTCTTGGTTATGAAAATAATGGGTAAAGGCTCTACGATTTAGAGAAAAAGGTAGTTTTTCGAAGGCGTAACGTTGTTTTTAACCTCCTGACTACTGAGACAAGTTTTTTGCTGCGATCAAGTTGATATTCAGAAATTGGCTTTAGAATAGGGTATTTTCTAACTAAAAAAATGTTGAAAAAATTCTAACTCTACAAAATCTAGCTTTTCTTTATGTACTACAAATAGGACATAGGGGCTTAGTTACTATAGTTATCAAATATTTATTTCCTATCATTAGGACTTACGCGATCAACTAGTAAGCAATGTACCTATAGCTACAAAAAAAAATACATTTTGTTTTTACTTGGGTTTTTATTTGTAAATCAGTGCTTGTTGAGATCAATATTACTTTCAAAATACTTAGAGGCATAGTCATAATCACATAGTCTTATACAAAAAATATTAGGAACCTTGAGTTACAATAATTGCTTACAACAATCACATTTCTCAGTTATTTAAAAACGAAAATAAGGTGTCACTCTGCTAACACATTTTAAAACAATATAATTAAATAAAAATATCTATAACAGACTATATTTAAGTAGTGTTCACTTTGGCCTTTGGCATAAACAACCATTATAAATTAATGACTAAAAGCTCAATCTATATTCCTAGAAAAATAAATCAACAAACAGGCACAATTACGAAACAAAAAGATACATCTTGTAAGTGACTAAACATTTTCATGAAACTCAGAGTAACAATTTCTAGCGCTAGTAAAACAAAGATAAATTTCGCATTTCGGACAGTATACTGTAGTTTTTTTGTAACTACCTTCTTTTCGGCACCTCATCTGTTTCGGCTCATGCTTTGGTAAATGCTTTGCTTGTTGTCCTCTGCGTTTTTGCGATGGGATGGGTTTTATCAAAACTTTTCTTTTCTTGTGCCTTGCTCTCAGCTCTTCGATAGAATCGTCACTTGAATCATCAGTTATCTCATCATGTGGTCCATTTATTTGTTCTATTGCGTGATGGGCAAACTGCCAACATCCTATCTGTCAAATCTACTCCACCCATGTTGGAGTTATATTGATGAATGACCTCTGGCATGGTCACACTTTCATAAGCCTTGTTTTTCTTTGACCACCTCCGACATGGCAAAGATGCTCTATCAGCCAAAAATGTCGACAACATGAGAACAGATTTGTTATCCTTCCATCTCGTTACTGCCATCATCTGATCATCTCTATATTTCACCTCGGTCGTACCCCTCGCCTTTTTAGTAAATACCTTTTCATCTTCCATAGGGCAATCTTTTGGCACTCTGTTGCGCATAATAGTACCGGCAGCGTTGAAGCCACGACGAAATCTACAAGAGGTTGCTGCTCAGACTGTTGACGTTGACAATGTGGGCGAAGTTGGTTGTTGTAATTCTTCTTGTGTCATCCTAAAGGTCGGATCACCATCATCAGAATCGCCGCTGGAATAATCAACATCAGACTTTGCCAAATAATCCAAAAGTTTGAAAGACCTAAAAGAAAAAAAAAATCACATCAGTTAACAACTGAGTTCCTAAATACAGAACATAAAAAAATATTCGTTTACGTAATACTCAACGGAATTCCTAACAGTAGTACATAAAACTTTTGGAGTAAGTAAAATCTTCATTTTCTATTTTCGATTGAAAATGCAATAATTATTAGTTACTAATATTACATCTATACGCAAAAAACTCAAAACATGCACGAAAACATTACATTTGGATCATAATTACAATGGATTTATTTACCTTTGCGCCGGCGCGCATCCGCACTTCTCCTGTCATCAGCCATTTTGAAAACTGTGTTGACAAGATCTAAACAGTTACCGACTAACTTTAGTCTCTTTAGATGATACAAGATGTCACTAGTTGTACTTTTTAGCAAATAATTTCAAACCAAAGGAATTTTAGAAAGCAATTTTATGTTCTTCCATTAGTCACTCAGCGGTCAGGAGGTTGAAATAAAATTCCCAGGTGTCAAGAGTAAGCAGTCCGTGGAGATATTCTTTCCAACAAGTGATGACGGTGCCATCGTTGAAGAAAGTCACGAGGAGGACGGAAGAAACCTGAGATTGAGGTTGAGGCGGAGATGCCATTGCCACCAAATGTAGAGACACAGGTTGAGGCGGAGAGGCCGGTAGTACTTGAAGTCTGGTTCGAAGCGGTCGAGCAAGGGCCGAGCTCATCTACTGAGGCAGGTGGCATACCACGGGAAACATCTAATGATGGGCCAGCCTATAACTTACGGCCGAGAGTACCGAGGACATTGTCTGTGCTCGAGTTAGAGCTGAATGAGCCCACAACTGTCAAAGAAGCTTTCCAATCGAGTGATAGCAACTTGTGGCGGCAAGCTATGCAAAATGAAATTGATTCATTTAACAAGCATGAGGCTTGGGAGCTAGTTGACAGACCGGCAAATAAGAATATTGTTAAGAATCGGTGGATATTTAAAATCAAACGCGATGCTACTGGAAAAATAGTGTGTTATAGAGCGCGATTGGTTGCAAAGGGGTTTACCCAAAAGTTCGGAATCGACTATGTGGAAACGTACTCTCCAGTAGTACGACACAGCTCGTTAAGAATGCTATTGTCTCTTGCAGTCAAGTTAGATCTGAAGATTGATCACCTCGACGTAAAAACAGCCTTTCTGAATGGTAACTTGACAGAAGAAATTTATATGTCACAGCCAGAAGGGTTTATAAGAGAAGGAGATGAACATAAAGTCTACAGACTCAAGAAAGCCGTGTACGGGTTGAAACAGGCGTCTCGTGCCTGGTACGATAAGGTAAAGGAAGTCTTACTAGCAGAGAAGTTCACGCAAAGCAAGCATGAGAGCTGCATCTTTAGTCGCCGAGTGGGTAAGCGAACCATTATTATCGCCCTTTACGTAGATGATTTTTTTGTTTTCTACAATTGTGGCGAACTGGCTAAGAAGTTGAAAGCGTCACTGGCATCTAACTTTACTATTAAAGATTTAGGTGCGGTTAAACACATGCTAGGCATCAAAGTAGATCGTACTAGTAGTGAGTTGAAGCTGAGTCAGAAAAACTATATCGAAAAGTTACTTGAACGTTTTGGTATGAATGACTGTAAAATAGCTAAGACGCCCTTAGACGTAGGTCTGAAGTTTTCTGACAGCGCTACACACGACAGTAGATTACCATATCAGGAGTTGATAGGTTGCCTAATGTACTTGTCTGTGATCAGCAGACCTGACATTTCATTTGCTGGAAGTTTTTTAAGTCAGTATAATACCTGCTACACAGCTGAACATTTTGCTGCGGCTAAGCATGTATTACGTTATTTAAAAGGCACAATGAATTTAGGTCTGGTGTACAGGAAAAGTGTTGAAGATGACATGTTTCGTTTTTATGGTTTCACTGACGCTGATTGGGCTAACGGGGCGGATCGTAAATCATATACGGGGTATATCTTTAAGTTAGGTAGAAATGTAATTTCTTGGGGTTGTTATAAGCAATCTTGTATCGCACTTTCGTCTACCGAAGCGGAGTATATAGCTTTATCTGAAGCGGCCAAAGAAGCGTTATACGTCCGTGTGGTTCTTGCTGAATTGATAGGTCAGACTAACCTGTAACACTGTATAGTGATAACCAGTCTGCAGCGAAGCTTGTCAGTAATCCGGTGTTGCATAAACGGTCGAAGCACGTAGACATTAGGTATCACTATGTTCGTGAGGCTATTGATAATGAAGTCATTGAATTAACCTATATGCCTACCGAGCAGATGACTGCTGATATGCCTGCCTAATTGTAAGCATAAGTCATTTGTTCAAGAAGTACTGGAAGTCGTCCAGGATTAAGATGGCGTGTTAGAGGTTTCGTCACCGACTGGCTGAACCTTGTTTTAATCCTGGCCGATCGCATCTCGATATTGTTTGATTGACATGAGGTTTTATTTCGTACTCTGTTTTTTTCTTCTTGTGCTGAATAAATACTATTCCATATTTTCCACTAAATACGTGTTTAAATCACTTTATAAAACGGACGATGTGGGTGCCGAATTTCATATAAATCCTTTCTGTCAATATCAAATCATTCATGTCATAGGAAATGTAGATAATGTAACTGAGTACGGTGACGGTACAGACGAAAATATGATACGGTAAGGAGACCAGCTGACGTCCTAGCTAAATTGCCCGAAACCCGGGGTAATTGAAATTCTCAACTTTCGTGGCGTTTTTTAATTGTTACAATTTTCAGGAAATAAAACTTACACCTGAAAGGGCGCTCTGATACAATAAACATTAAGCATTGGATGTGAAAATCAGACGATTAAATTTAGAGTTCCTAAAAACTATCCCCGCAAACGTCACTCTTTTTCACTCCCGGTTGGAATCTCAGAAAGACGCTGCTGCCCGTCTCCTGGTCATTGATTTCCGTAGTCGCCTTCTACGACATCCACGGAAGGAAATGGAGTGACGCTATTCTTAATCCGGCGCCACACGGAGATTACTTGTAATTGGCTTGTATACTTATTTATAAGTAAAATAAATAAAATTAAATATATATATACCTATATGTAAATGTATGTATCTAAGGCTGTCGCCACGATAAATGTTATAACGCTAACCGAATATGTGCCTAGGTATGAACGAACAACTAATAGGCGACAACGGATTTGGGTTATACAGGATTAAACTAAAATACACGTACGAGGGGATTAGTGTTAGATGCCAGATGCTAGCGTATCCTCTTTATGGATCACATCAACCAACGTGATATCTCTTTGACTCTCTTTTCTCTTAGTCACGATAAACGAAAGGGGAGCCGCTCTTGTCCCCTACAGGCCTCTAAACTACCCCTCATAGCCTGCCTCGTCCTGCACGTGGAACGAGACAATACTTTGCTCGTTCAAGATTTTCACTTTCAACTCTTTTACTAAAGTTTCTCTTCTCTCTCTCTCTTTCTCAAAATATCTAGATTACCGTATCTGAAATACAACTTAAAACGATCTCACCAAATTGCTCTTGTCCACCGCCTTTTTCTTCACGTCTCTCACTAGTCACACACTTTCCCGCCATCTTTTTTCACTCCCATTTTACCTGTCCCTTTTCTCAACCGTCCCAAGACCATTCTTGTCAACATGCCCGACAGCAAGATACTACTCACAGAGTATCCGGTATATTGACACGCATTCGCGATGATTCGCGACACTCCCGAACGGCCGATGAAGTCAGAGTATGGCTACCAGTTGCCACGTCGATTCAGCGATCTTCTCTCTCACTTTATTGGCCATGGCTCTCCTCGTTCTTCTCTCTATCGTCTCTACTTCTTGGGCATCGTAAGACTCTACGTCCGCATCTTCATTACCATCTTCATTACCCAGCTCCGTCTCTCTGTAATACACTACCCTAGTCCTTACTTTGCTCTTAGCACTATCTCTGTTCTAGCACTAGTTCTCTCGCTGTTGGTAAAGTCTTCGACTCCTAACTCTTGCTCAGAGTTACTTTTGTCTAACTCTACATTATTATTCTTAACGTGACTTAACAACTCAGCCTCATCTGTTCTCAGTACACAAAATTTTCTGTTCAACCTCTCCATGCGGGCATCAGCTGGTTCTGGATTCTGTTACACTGCAGATCTTAAGTCCGTTTCCGCATGTGGATCTATCTCAGCCATCTTGGTTGTATTCGGCTCTGGTTCTAAAGGGTACAGGTGTCCAACGGAATGTGTAAATTCGGTGGCTCCAACTTTCACCTTTGCAACTATACACTGGCCGTCAGATACTTTAGAAGTGATTATTTTTTCCGACTTTCCATGTCACTCTGTACTTAGAGTCATCTTTGATCTGGACAATGTCTCCTGTGCACGCGCGACTTTTCTGAAATTAAAGATTTAGAAGATATTTTGATAATATTGACTTATAAATATGTTTTGAAATTCATCCATTATGATTAGGCCTCTTTGCCAGCCCTCGATCAAGGCCTGCTTGGTAACTGGGCATGTTCCCAGTGTTAGGAAATCTGCTGGGCTTAGAATATAACCTAGGTCTGAGCTGACGCAGGTTAGAGGTCTTGTTTTTATCACAGCTTTAACTTCTTTCATGATCGTTGATAATTAGTTGTCTCTCAGGAGATGCTCCTCCAACGTTCGCTTTAGAAAATGTTTGACAAGACCAACCAGATGTTCGTAGAAACCAACATGTCAAGGAGCTAGTTGTGGAATGAAATTCCATAAAATTTTTCGTTGGATATAGTATGCGCTTGAAAATACCTCAGAAGTCGAATTAAATTGAAGTGCATTGTCTGACACAATAAGCTTGTGAGTCCTCTAGAAGAGATAAATCTTCTAAGAGCAAGAAGACATTCTTCGGCTGAAAAGTCTCTCACTATCTCTAGGTGGAATGCTCGCTCTGCCAGACAAGTACATACGAATCTCTTTTCTTTACCATTGCTTGTGTTTACAAATAGAGGTTTGAAATAGTCTATGTATATGTGAAAGGTGCAGTGTAATTCAGACGTTCTGCTGGCACAGCTGGAATTTGAGGTAGTTTTATAGTTCACCGCTATGTATGATGCACTGGGGGCATTTCTTTAAGACTCTCTATACTCGCGCTCTTGCTTGAGGTATCCCATATGATGCTCAAACTATGGGACACTCCCACATGATAGTTGTTAATGTGAGCTTCTCTAGGGATTAAGATTTCGTAAGACAATTCTGTGTCCGTCGTACGACCACAACATCTTAGAACACCATTAACGTCAAAGACGAGTCCCAGATTTCTTGTCAAATAGGTTTCTTTTCCTCGAGTTTCTTCAGGAAAGTATTGAGCTTGTAATCTGCGAATTTCTTTCACACTCTCATTAGTCGCTGTGTCCAGATTTAACGTGATGTCATCTTGCTGATATTAGAACGAATATATTCTTTGTCTATTAGAACGAACATCTTTCTGACTATTAGAACGAACATCTTCTTTGTTTGTCAAAACTTCTGGAAGCATGGCGTCCAGACCCGCCGCGGCCGTACAAGCCGAGCTCTGTAAAACCATCTCATCTGGTAAAAATCTTATTTCTTTGGCGAAAAATTGTGGTCCACTTTTGTTTTTACTAGAGTTCCGGTCTGGTTGCTATATCAGCTGGATTTAAATTTGCGTTAATATAGGACATTACAGCTGTACTTCGCTTCACCTCCTCGACTCGTTTTTCAACAAATGGTGGAAGTTATTTGATTTCATACTGCTGAGGACAATTATACTGTCGGTCCACAAGTATTGCTTGGAGATCTTCAAGTCTATGTTGTTCTTTACAGTATATGCCAGCAATCTACTTCTTATAACGAATCCAAGCAGCTCTAGTCTTGGAATTTTTAAACTTTCTTTCTCTTGAATAGACGTGATTTTGACATCATGAGCTCTATTTTTATTTGCTGGCCGTCATTGACTCGCAGGTATAATGTTGAAACATAAGCGTTCTTCGAGGCGTCCGTAAACCAGTGTAATTCGTATGTGGCTTTAGTAGTTATCGTACTCCCGACGTAGCGTGGGATGTCTATCTGTTTTGCTGTTCGGAAGCTATCGACTATATTTTTGCACTGTTGGTTAAGCTCTACAGACAAAGTGGTATCCCATTTATACTTTTGGTCCCGCAGCTGTTGTAAAAGTATTTTAGCTGGTAATATCAGGGGTGTTACATAGTCATATGGGGCGTAGAAAGATGTCATGGTCTTTTCAGTACTGCTTTTTTGTTTCGACTATTCTTCAGTTCTTCCTCTTCGAAAAGTTATTAATTTAAATTAAATTGGATAGTATCCTTTCTCACACTTCATATCAATCCCAACATTTTGACTTGTTCAGTTTGGGTCATTCTGTGTTGTTCAAGACTTTCATTGATAAATTCTCTATAATTAAAAGTCCATTCCCTGATGTTCATCGAACTGATCTTGTCTCAAGGTACAAGCCACAGGCTTCACTTCTTGAATTCACTCCAGTAACTAAATTATTTACATATTATTGTCTGCTATTTTGCTCAACAGGGCATTGTTTGTTCTTGACAAATGGTAACGAATAGTGGCTATCAGCAGGAAAGGGCTGGATATCACACCAAATGGAACGCTACAGAATCTCAGGTAAATGAGATTTTTCATAGAAACAGGTTCTTTTAACCAAAGAAATCTGGTGACATATCTATCTTCCATTTGTAAGCCGACTTGTAGAAACGCCTTCTCCACATCTGTAACTATGCCAATTCTATTTGTTCTGAATGAAAGTAGCAATGCTGTGGGATCTTCAAGCATGCAGGGACCTCGGACCATGCATTCACTGAGACTATTTTGATCTTTCATCTCAGCAGATGCGTCGTAAACAATCCGACTCTTCTTTCCCGTCTGCTTATAATATTTTGCGGTAGGTAATGGACAGAGTGAGATATCTGACAGGGTGTTGTTGATTCTACAGTCTCTATTACAGTAGCATCCAACTGCTCCTTTAGGAGTGTCGAATATTCTTGCAGTGTCGAGAGGTCCAATCGTTGACAAAGGCCTTTTAGGATTCCATAAGCTAATCCAAAGTTGGTGGGTAAGTCAGGTGGATATTGAGTCTGTGGCCATTTCACAAAATATCTGCCTTCCTGATATATTACAGTTTCATTACAATGCTTTACAATCTCTTCTTCTCTGTTAGTCTTTGGGGAGTCAGTAATGCCGATACCTTCTCATAGGAATTTGATGTCTATGTTTATACATCCATTAATTGAGAAACATCCATCGTGGATGGGTAGAGTATTTTCTAATCGACTGTACAGGTACCTAAGTAAAATAAAATCGAAAACAATTTAGGTAATAAAAAAGGAGGTAAGTATGGGGTGAGGATGAATAGTTTTTATTTTATAGCCAAATAGCTCCGCGTAGTTTCACCTGTGGAGGCTTGTTTTGGAATTTGGAAAATCTAATGAGTATGGATGGTGTCAGTATCAATTTATTGATAGTGACGTCTAAAAATTTTGGTTTATTGTAAAATATATTATGTTTTTTTAGGATTTTGTGTTGGGCTCTTGGCTGGTACATATTGTGCTTAAATTGTTTTTTTTTTTCGGAATTTTCTATTCAATTCTTTTTATTGGCGTTTCGTTACTATTCAACATTCATTGTGTACCTATTTAGTTACTGAATGTAGTTAGATCAACAGTTTTCGGTTAGTATTATTATTAGTTTTCTTCGGAATGGGTGACAAACCTGGACCCGGACCCGGTGCCTTTTGAATATGAGCCGGTTTGTACAATCACCTTGCCTCAAGAATCGCCAAAGTGCCAGCAGATGGATGGATCTGATTGTAAAGGGACACACCTGTATTTTCCTTTGGTTGACTATGGAAATAGTGGCGGAGGTCCCTATTTGAAATAAAATACTTAGACATCACATTTATATTTATACTTGTCACATCGTCAATTAGTTAGCATTATTACAGTGAATAATCTGCAGAAGATAACAAGATTATTAGGTACTCGAGTAATTTTCTTTACAAAATTACAATTACGTCCTTCCCGCCAAAAAACGATAAGCCAAGGTGGCGCCTGCCTTTCTTTTTTTACAGTGACGTCATCACATGAAGGTTTCATACCTTCATGTTTATCTAGATGGCCAAGCAACTTTCCGTACTAGTAAATTAGTCAAATTAAATACTCTTAAGTTGTTATGAATACAATAAAGTTCCACTATTAACAGGTACCTAGGTATTTAAGTCCTAAAGCGTCGCTGACAGTCGGCCATCCGTTTACAATAAGTACGACCTTGTACTTTATCCATATTATAATATTAGTAGGTATATTAATTTTACGTAACTATAGCAGCAGGTTTCTTGCGTCTTGAATTCCACTTAAAAATAGTAGCAATAGGCCTCGCGTCCTGAATACCATGGTAACAGATCGCATTCATCATGCATACCATAGCAACAGGCCCCACATCCTGAATACCACTTAAAACTATTGGTAACAGGCCTCGCGTCCTAAATACCATGGTAACAGATCGCATTCGTCATGCATACCATAGCAACAGGCCCCACATCCTGAATACCACTTAAAAGAAAGAAAGAAAGAAAGAGGATATTTATTTAAATTGTCACAGAAACACAAAGTAAACAAAAGGTACACAAACAAAAGACACAAACGTCAACAAAACAGAGATAAAACAAAACAATCGAGAAGAGAACATGTGAGGCATATAGAGTCAAAGGCAGCCGGGTACCATATAGTAAAACTATTGGTAACAGGCTTCGCGTCCTGAATACCATGGTAACAGGTCGCATTCGTCATGAATACCATAGCAACAGGCCCCCATATCCTGAATACCTAATTCGTTTAACTTTGTATCAATATTACTGTATCTAGTTTCATTTGTATTGTATCTTCTTTCAGTTTAACTTCGGCAACTGTATAGAAGCATTTTACTTTTTTATAATAAGATTTCGAGCTGTGAAGTTTCAATATGACAACAACAAGTTTACCTTTTAACTTTTTTTTTGTTACTATTCTTGTTAATCAATACATTTTTATAATATTAAACAATATTAGGTATGTATTTAGTGTCTGATAAGTAACCGTTTTCATAATAATTTAAAGTCGTGTGAATTTGTACAATATCGTATTAGGTACAGTTTACTTAAAGTAAACACCTGTAACATCAACAAAACATGTTCTCCTGACAAAAGTACGCCAAAGAAGATTAGAAAAAGAAATTCGAATTTTATTTATTCACTTACAAATGATATTTTGTATTCGGTTAAACCGTGTCAAATCAATATATTATTAAGAAACCAATGTAGGTACTGGTCAGAAATAACTCTAGCGTTATATATACACATACGACTATGATGGTTATAATAATTTTAGTTCTTTTTTTTTACTAAAGTTTGCACCAAACAAATTAACTAATATATTTAAGTAGCTACATGAGTTCAATTTATGGACACTTTTAAAGTTATAATAACTGTCTCCGCATCAGAGTAAGCCTCTACTTTTCTGAGTTAGGGAAATGTTCTTAACATTAAGTAATACCATTTCACACATGAAAATATGAAATAAACTACACATAGTTTTAAGAAAGGAGCAATCTATAAATACCTATTAGTCTATTAATTAAAGCCAGACACATTTTTTAATTTTATAGGTGATTTTCTACTTATTTGGACCTAAGGTTTTTTTTTTTAAACCGTATTATGTTATGTTTTCGAGAACCAGAACGGTCCTCCAACAAAAACGCACACACCTCCGCTACAGTCTAGTCGCATCTCCGCTCAGCTTTGGTGGATACACCTTTTTTTGAAAAACATCTCTTCTCGTCTCCGCTTCGAACATCTCCGCTTTGGTGGAGTCCGGGCCAAAAGATACTGCCACAGACCAACATTTTTGTCTACAGCGCTACAAACTTATCTGACCCGGTGGCGAAAACAGGAACTAAAGTCGCCATCTTGAATATGTCACTCTGTGAATGTCTGTGTGTCATTGTAAAGCTGAGAGCGACGTCGTGGTATTTTTTCCTTGTTTGGTGATAAAAGTGTCAGAAATAATGCCGAAAGCTTTGCGAAGTGACGCGAGAAACATTATTTTAAAAGTGTTGGCCTTTATGGAGGAAGAAAAACGTCTCCAAGCCCCAATAATACCATTTCAAAAACTGTATGATCGAGTAGCGGCTGCCACAGGTTAGTGTTGCCAGATATTGTAATATGAACTTCCCTGAACCCTATTGTTAATTTTTATTTTTTATTATAGAATTTAAGTATGATTTATTTTACAGGTGTTGGTGAGCGCTTCGTGCGTAAATTACTTAAAGACAAAGAACAGGCTGATGCAAAGGGAACTAAAATTTCTACTCCCGGGAAAAAACGGCTAAGATTGAAGGGGAAGATTGAAGTTGACGAATTTGACTTGGGTGTCATAAGACGAAAAATTCATGAGTTTTACTCCATGAAGAAAGAAATACCCACTCTTCAAAAACTGCTCCTTGTTTTACAACAAGAAATTGACTTCAAAGGAAGCCGAGAAACGCTCAGAAAAATATTGAGAAAAATTGGTTTTCGGTACAAGAAAACTCAATCAAACAGAAAAGTTCTCATTGAACGCAATGACATAAGTGCTTGGAGAGCAAATTACCTCCAAAAAATTAAGAAGAACGAACTTGGCGAACAAAAACCAATCGTATATTTGGACGAGACATATATTCATTCTTCGCACACTGTCGCACGCACATGGCAGAGTGATGACATGGATGGTGTTTTGAACCCCGTTTCTAAAGGTAGCAGATGGATAATTGTTCATGCTGGAGGAGAAAAAGGATTTGTACCTAACGCTTTACTGACATTTAAATCAAATACAAAAAGTGGTGATTATCACGATGAGATGAATAATGCGAACTTTAAAAAGTGGGTAACCGAAAAACTTCTTCCCAATTTACACGAAGATACAATTATTGTGATGGACAATGCCCCCTATCACAGCATTTGCATAAACAAATGCCCTAATTTAAACACAAAAAAAGGTGACATGCAAAAATGGCTCACTGAAAACAATGTAGAATATAATGAGGGTTTTACAAAACCTCAGCTATATGAATTAATAAAGAGGCACAAACCTGAACCAGAGTACGAAATTGATAATTTGCTTAAAAATCACGGACACACTATTCTTAGATTGCCACCATATCACTGTGATCTGAACCCCATAGAAATGATTTGGAGTTCCATGAAACGTCATGTTGCCGACCACAATATTGGAAAAAGTGATTCAGAAATGCCGCAATTAATCTCAAATGGATTTAATGCAATATCGGCAGAAGAATGGCAAAAGCATTGTGGACATGTGAAAAAAATTGAAAACGAATATATAGATAAAGATGGTTATTTAGATGAACCGTTCATCATTACTTTGAACAATGACAGTGAAAGTGAAAGTAGCGATTCTGAGGATGATGAAATTGATGAAACAGGTGACTTGGGTTTGGGAATATCTGGAATTAAACCATTAAATTGTTTACTTGATCACAGTTATAATATTAAAATATAATTGGTAATTTTTTTGTGTTAATTTTTTTATTCATGCTTAAAAACTTCAAACTTCCTATAAAGATTTCCTTAAAACACTTCCTTTAAAGATTTCCTTACAGGTGGTTTATATAATATGTATTTACGTATTTTCCTTGAAAAGTCTCCACTACATAATATTTTTATCAACGTTAATCAAGTTTTTTAAGGAACCGGACCGAACTAATTGTAGGTACCCTAAAAATCGCCAACTTTCAATTGACGGCAACACTGGGTTCGACTCTAGCGACGCCGTCACCGGGTCAGATAAGTTTGTGGGCCTGTACACTCCCGCAGCTCCGTAGCTCCGCTTCTCACTTCATAGTGTTCCATAGTGGAAATCTACGGACATAATGACAAAAGTCGGATTTCTTTCAGATTCCCGTCGTTGGTTTCTTTAATGATCGTAAAAATAATATTTGAGGAAAAAACTGGTAGGTTTATTTTGTAACAAAGCAACACAAAGTTTTTTCTTTGTTTAGAAATGTAAGTATTTACATAAGCATAGGTATTAAAACTTTTTTTTTTCAGAAAACGATTGTACGCTCCAAAAAAAAATTAGGAGCTATCAAGAATCTAGTTAGAAACATATAGCCCAGTCAAATTAGGATGTTCAGAATTCGTTGGAGGGATCAGAGACAGTCTAAATTTTGTTTTGCTTGGTACTCGATCCGTTGTATCATCCGCCATCTCGATTTTAAGGGTTTTGTTTATTGAATAGATCGTTTATCTTCAGTTTCACACGAAAAATGGTAATTACAAAAGTTGTTTAAAATAAAATTTTCTACAATTTTGGTACTCATTATTTTTTTCTTAGGATCGATATTTTCCGATTTATACCCCAAAAGAGGGGGTGCATTTTGGTTTGATTAAAAACTCGTTTATTTTCAATTTTACATGAAAATTTGTAGTAAACAAAATTATTTACATCTATCTTTTCCTTTACCGAAAATGTACGTCCCAAAAATATGAACCTTTCAAAAAAAGAAAGTAATTTTTAAAGGCATATTTCACCATCAAATTTTACAAGCGATTTGGGTGTTTTTTTATAGTAACTCGTGAATTTGCTTTCGGAAAAGATAGTTGCGTGGAGATGTGACATTCACAAAAAAATCTTGATTTTTTTTTTTAATAAAAACAAACTTCAAAACACTACAGAACCAAAAACAGAGAAATAATTTAAACGAATATGTCGTTTAAATTCGATGTAAGTATTATAGAAATATATTTTGAAGTTGGTGCCCAAAATATTTGTGCTGATCTTGTAACTTGGCACCGACTCGAAACTATACCTAGATAGCTACATGGCTATCTTGTTTTTTCACTTCATATAATTTTTTATTTTTATTTACATTTTTATTTCATAGATTCAAGATATGCCGTATTAATTAATTTTTATTTCAAGTTTTTGATTTTGATCTTATTTCCTTATAATTACTTATTTCTTATTTAATGATACTCTTGTTGATAAGCATCAGAAGCTTTTATGAATTTGAGGTTAGAATGCATACTATAAAAGTTAGATATTTTATGACGTGGGACGTCTTTTCCACGCTGCGACCAAAGAGCGGAGGCATCGAAGCGTCGCGCCCGCGCCCCGTCCTCTGTGTGGGCTTCGTCAAGTCCCTTTAGTACATTTTGTATGAAAGTAAATTTGATTAATGGCGCGTCTTCAGCGCCTCCGTCCCACGTCCCATCTGTGTGTCTCGCGCCTCAGACAGACGACGGCGTTAATATACCTATGCGATATTTTTTCCACACGATAACCAACATGCAACCCGCATCCACACCCGACTGCGGTCGGATTTAGGATAGAACAAGACATCGCGCGATATACTATTATTTATAGCCGTCGTCTGTCACAACCTTTAAAAAATAAACTTGTCTTGATGTCATGTAGAGTAGGTACGTCAACAAATATAATGTTATGTAATGTTATTGGTTTACCACTCCGGTACATGTCAAAGTGTACAGGGTTTTTTTGCATCGAATTAAAAAAACAGACTAGTAACGGTCAGATATACCTCACCTTTATTTTTATAGCCTTTAACATGTCGCAGCCCAACCTAAGTGTCGTGTTACTGTTTATTTCCGCGCAACATACTGAATAAAGCTCGGTAATGACGACTTGATGTTCAAGTTTGCAGGTCCCAGCGAACTCGTAACGTTAAGTCATCATCGAGCTTTATTCCCATATAATTTTGCAGGAATATTATTACCCTTTAGAAATGCATCACACATGTTTTGTTTCATATCCAGTCAACAGAAATGTATCAATCCAATTGTTCAAATTTATTGATATGCAATTGGTTGCTTTAGTATACTACAGTTTTTTTTTGTTTAGAAAACAACTTAAATGGCGTCACGTCTACGTCACACACGGTGAAGATAATTCAATGGTCAGATACGAAAATATGAAAATATATATTATCTGCGTCGTGTGTGATGATTGATTGATCCATTGAATTGTACGGCGGGCGATATTGTATCTTAAGATAGTATCTTCGCTGTGTGTGACGCCCTTTAATATTTGTACTTCATACAGTTAATAACTGTCACATAAGATGTCAGATGCATTAGACACCGTCCATTGGCAACTCCAAACTACACTAGATACCTACAAGCAAAATAGCATTATTATTATTATTATAAGTTTCCCAGTGCGGGCATGTACCTATGACTTTGTTTTCTAAGTTATGTACATTTGTGAAGTTATAGTAGTAATACCACTCGCTAACGGTGAAGGAAAACATCGTGAGGAAACCTGAGTGTCTGAGCTATTCATATACCTCCGCGCTTGAAATCGCCAATCCGCGGTGGGCACGCGTGGTGATTAAGCCCATACTCTCTTCCTGAGACAAGGCCTGTGCCCTACAGTGGGACGTATATAGGCTGTTTGTGCAAGTAGTATTCTTAGGATATTTCAACACCTATAAATCATATCATGCAGGCAGGCATAGGTAGGATCATATTATATATTTTCTCACAGTGAGGAAAGGTAGGCAGAATGTTTTGTTTAAATTTCATCAGTTTATTTAAAACTGCGTCATCGGACGTTCACTAATCAATTACACCTTTTTGCACCTGTATTCTATGAATTCTTCACGGGGGCGATCAACGTAGAAGGAGCATTTAGTGCCCGGTCGGCAATAACAGCTGAAAAAAAAAATAAGAATTAGTCCTTATGAACTAATGTGGCACAAGACAGAAACATCTGGTCTGAGTTGGGGGAGACCTTTGCCTAGCAGTGGGACACAAACGAGGCTACGTAAAAAATAGTAGATTATGTACTAAGGGAATAAAACCATGTATTATGTCATGGGCGGCATATTGAACCCTGAGCGGAGCGAAGGACTCCGAGTTAACTCGCGAGCGCAGCGAGGGAGTTAAATTTTAACTCCTGAGCGAAGCGAGGGAGTTATGTAGAGTCCTGAGTGAAGCGAGGGGTTCATACCGCCCGAGACTAAGACATGTTTTATTCCAGAGGTGAATACTCTACTTTTCACACCATCTGGGAGACAATAAAAAGACAGGGCTGCATAAGTTGAAAATATGTATTAAAACCTGAAATTAAATATAAAGTCCACACTCTTTTACGGCTTAGCAACTTAAATTGAATATAACTTTTAAATTCGTATTTGCAATTCGCGCCTTTTTTTCTTTTTTTTGTTGGTGTTTCGCGCGGTCACAGGACACAGTATTTCAGAAAAAAAAGAAAAAAAAGAGGTGAGTTTCGAACAACAATTCGAATTTCGAATTGCAATGCGGGGCTTCTCCATAGTTTTCATGCGAATTTTGACATTCTAAATTCAAATCACTTTATTCCCTAGGGAAATTCTTCATTATTATTGCCCTCGAGAGACAAGGCCATGCTTTACGATGATATTTGACGGTACGTAATAAGGCATTGTCGAGCAGGAGGTGTGAAAAAGTCCTTATTGCCATACTTAATACCTATAATAGGCGCGTCACCATAAGCCACGCAAAATCTGAAAATCATATCTTCGGTAGGTATCTACAGGGCCGGACTAACCAAGTCACTGCCTCTGAGCTATGCAATGCACGTCACGGGCACCTTCACCTTTTTGTAACTTTCTGAAATAGGTATATATTTCTACCACAACGGATTTTTTTTTACATAATTACGATGTTTTTTTTTTTGCTACATCACGAAGGTATCGCCGAGATAAAATTTATTATTATCAATATGCATATAATATTATCATTTGAAATGCATCCCAAAATGTAAAATATGACGAAATGAAATCTATACATATAATAAATCTGTAAAGCTATAGGTCTGTCTCATTCTGTTTCTGTGTGCGCGCATCACGCAAAAACCACTGAACGGAATGAAGTAAAACTCACCAGAACACAGAACATAACTTATTTTCTCTGTTCTCTGCACCAGAATTATAGCTTAGGTTCCCGTGTAACATATCCGCGGACCGTCTTCAATCCAACGGACCGACAAAATTAAATATCTAGGTGTATTTCAGCCTGGTGAAAACGCCTCGAAGGCACGGAAAAACGTGTACGAAGTTTTATCTCCTATCCACCCTCGTAACACTATCTCCTCCTAAGACTGCTCGTCCCGCCCGAGCATCATTAGACCCATGGTATCTGGCCAGTCGATCAACATGCACTATCTTACAGAGGCTACGCGCGTTTCGCTGTATCCGAGTGACTACTCTGCACGGCCCTTTCGAGAGGCACGCCATACCGACAAAATACTTCAGCCACTACAGTTTCCGCTATTGTGGTTGCTTCTTGACTAGGAATGGCAAATACTTCAGGTCATTTGGTGAAATAGTCCATGACTACAAGGATGTACTTGTTTCCACGGTCGGTGTCTGGAAAAGGCCCTGCGACGTCCAAAGCGATTCTGTCCTAAGGTGCCCCCACGTTACAAAGTTTCAGCGCACCTCTACTACGTGTATGTGGCCCTTTTAGAGATGAGCAGCTGGTACATTTCCTGCACCAGTCTTCCACATCTTTACGTCAGTTAATCCAGTAAAAGCGTGAAGAATTTTCATTAGTCCTTTTTGCTCCAAGATGCCCGCCTGAGATGTCGTCATGGAAAGATCTCAAAACATCGCTTACTCTTTTTCTCGGTACATCCACTTGTAGGTGAGCATCCTTCCCGTTCGCTGACTCCCATTACCTACACAGTACGCCGTTGTGCATAACCAGACTTTCCCATTGCGCCGTAACTCTTTATCACGGTACTCATCGGAGCTACCTCACACTACTTTGATTTGGGCTCCCCGGCATTAATGCAGTCAAAAATGGGTTTTCAATTAGTTTAAAATTGTCAAGCCGAAAAAATCGTTCGAGATTCTTCAAGAGAAATGGACATCGAAATACAGAAGATGATAAGCAACGGTGCCATTCGCAAGAGCGAACATCGAACGGAATTTTTATCGACAATGTTTCTGAGAGAAAAGGCCGGTGGAACAAACAGACCAATTTTCAACCTGAAAAGGTTGAATCAGTATTTTCGTGCCTCAGGAGCTAAACTCTTCAAACTCTTAAACCATGATCAACCTTCCATTCTTAACCCAAAAGATCACATGGTAAAAATAGACATCTCGCAATCCTACTATCATCTACCGATAGTACCAACGAATTGCAGATTCTTGTTTCTAGGACACGGAGAGGAAACGTACGAAATGACATGTCTCCCATTCGGGCTATCAAGTGCCCCACATGCTTTCTCAAAAGTAACAAACTGGATGGCACACTAGTTCAGACAAACGGTGGGCATAAAAATGTTAGTTTATCTCGACGACTTCGTCTTGATCCACTAAAATCTAACCATTTTAGAAGAACAAACAGCATTTATGCTGCAGAAGTTGGAAGAGCTAGGTTGGTTCGTAAACAACAAGAAATTCCGATTAGAAGCCACTCAATACCTACAATATTTAGGCATAATCTGGAATACTTGCACGCACATAAGCTTCTTTCGGACTCAAAAATCAAACAACTCGAATCACTTTGTCAAACATTCACCAGGAAAAGACAATGGAGCTGGATGGACGCAAAAATACTACTAGGAATGCTAAATTTTGCAGCGTTCATTAAATTGAGCTGAACTGAGTCCAATAATCCTCTAGGAATCAGATAGAGTCCAAAATCAAATCGCTATGCAAGCTATCCCATCATAGGCGTAGCTATGGGGGCAGGGTGGGCCGGGCCTATCCTAGAAACTGTGGGCCCACCCTAGAAAAATTCCCTTCCTCATACATGAAATTAAAACAACTTCATCCTCAATTACCTACCGAAACTGACACCCGTCTTCAAAAAAATATCGAAATAACGTCGGCGGGATCTAAATATTTTTAGATCGAATGTTTTTTTTTTCACATTTTGTTTTTATCTAGAACATTTGATTTAGTAAAAAACCGATTATGGCTAATCAGCGTCAAGTAGACGTATTAAGTAGTGCTCTACCAGATGGCATTGGCATTGAGTTTCTTTGTGGTAACGTCGTTACGTCGCTTGTATCTGTTTTGTGGTGCATGGTGTTAGCGACCGAAATGCCAAGAATTTAAATGACAGCGACAGCTGTGTGACGAAGAAAGAAGCATTGGGGAAGATTACGCAAAACTTTTTAGTAGAGGGCGCTGTATGTTTGTTACCTGTCAAAGGACTGCGACAATAAACAGATTTTGCTTTCGTGGATTATTGCTATTCAAGAAGTACCAGGGAGCCGATTCTCACTTCATTAGCAAATAATTCGTATACGACTCTAAGGCGTATGACTTGAATTCTACATAAAAAAGTCGAACGACAGCTAAAATCTGTATTCTGAACGCCATTCTACATTGAATTCGAATGAAAAAATAAATGTCTAACGACTTAAAACAGTTATCTGTGAATCATACGTTCCATTTTCTCGATTGTAAATTGAAAGTTAGTCGAATTTTATAACATTTACAATTTCACTTTTAAATTAATACATTTTGCGGTAGAATTTTAATTTATATGTTATTTTATAGACTAAAGAAACCATTTAGGTATAAAATACATGGTATTAAAAGTTTAATAAAATTAACTCTCAAAATTTTCAAATGTAATGTAACCTATAACGAAACGTCAACTGATCGTCGACTTGTGTGTGGTGTTTGTTTACAAATCACAAACTTTTCATGCAAAAACAAGAAATCAGAGCAAGTCAAGGAGTAAAGAAACAATGGTTAAAGGGGCTTAAAAAAAAGGAGGGCTATGCTTCGGCCAGTCAGACGAGGAGGCTCGCTGAGCTGCTGGATGCCGACCACGAGCTAAGATAGGGGAAGTTTTCCGCCCATTAAATAAACTCACGTTGGTTTTCAAATCAATTTCCTTTTGTGGGACGAGAGGTTCTACTATACTTATGAGATTCCTTGCTAAGTATTTCGAGAACCGAAAGCTCTTTAAAATCAGCGTCGCTCATATCAAATGGCTCTACCCTTCATGTAGCACGGGGCCTTGGTGTCGCTGAAGCTATTGCCGCTTCACTCAAACTTGTTCATTTATAGTAGCACCACACTCCAAAAGTTTTTCAAAAGTTTCCAAATCTAACCTTTCTTCTTTGGACTTTCCAATCAAGAAACGTCAACTATCAATGAATGCGGTCAAATTTCATACGCCTTTTGCCAGTCGCATGGTAATTACCATGCGACAAGATGACATCTCAAAGCTAGCGAAATTTATTAGCAAATTTGCGCATACGACTTTGTGAGAATACGTGAAACTGATTTTTATGCGACAAATGTCTAATCCTTCGAATATTTTGCGTGTACGCTTTCAATTCGCATGGGCGAGAATCAGCCCCCAGACCTCTTTTTTGTTGCAGTTTTACGAGGATGTATTCTTTGTGGCGTTTAGATAGGTTGAAGGAAGAGCTGAGAAGACGTGGAGCTTCTCTAAAAGGAAAAAAAGCTGAATTAGTGGAGAGGTGACTTTTAGATATTTTATTAATTTGTACACCTTTTCAAAGGAATTTCATGACTTAATTTGATCAAAAATAGTCTCAACTAAAGGAAACTTGTAAAATTTTAAGTTTTACTCATGACTATGTCTATTGTGTTATGATTTTTGTTCTTAATAGATTTGTGGCGAGCACATGTCAACTCTGCGCGCGCACTATAAACTCCGACATTCCTGCATCGCGCAAGCAAAATGTTTCACATGACATACCATAAATATAACGTCCGACGAACATCAGTTGGACCGGCCGTCCCCAGGCATACGATCTGCCTGGCGGGAAATTTCCCTTTATAGTGGAAGAGCACGATCACCCGCTCTTCCCTATAGTGGTGACCCTCGACAGAATATTGTCAACCTTCCTTCGCTCTCGCAGCACCCCACATACAATCAGTCTCAAAGCAAGGCCAGCATAGCATCCTCTTCCCTCTCACCTCATCGGTACCACTACAGTCAACGCACCGACTACTGGTAATGATGGTGATCTCCCCCAACCCCTCGGTACGGCAGCCACACAGCAACAGCGCACGTTGCCAGTGGTACAGCAGCCTTCACCGGTTCCTACCACATGCGCGGTCCCCATGGTACTGTCGCCGGTGAAGTGACTGTTAGCCGCCGAACACCCTCAACCGCTAGTCGACTCGCTGACTCAGCGCCTTCTGGCACTTGCAGGCTTTAGAGCACAGACTTCGATTCCTATCAGACCTAGCTATGCGTAGCTACGGTCTTGAAGGGGAGTGATGTGGCGAGCACATGTCAACTCTGCGCGCGCACTATAAACTCCGACATTCCTGCATCGCGCAAGCAAAATGTTTCACATGACATACCATAAATATAACGTCCGACGAACAGCAGTCGGACCGGCCGTCCCCAGGCATACGATCTGCCTGGCGGGAAATTTCCCTTTATAGTGGAAGAGCACGATCACCCGCTCTTCCCTATAGTCACGTCACGTCCTATCACGTCGGGGTCACCACTATAACGCCAAATGTTTTCCATATTACCTGGAAAAAACACTCGATTCAAAGTTTTTCCTTCTCAACGCCCTTGCCCACTTTTTCCTTTGCTTTGGGTTACTGGGGAATTTATATGAACCATGTCTTCACACCCTATTGGTGCACAGCATCCCATTTTTTACAAAACTTGATTATTTACCAACAAAACAGCGCACTTGTATGGAAAATGACAGTTTATTTGTAACAAACACTCGGCTCCATCTGCTTGGAACTAAGTGACAGTTTGCTTCCCCGGGGAAGCAAACTGTCACTTTAGCAAACATACACTTACATAATATTTCACTCTGTTCTCGCTACAATTAATGTTCTGAGTAAATATTTTCAGACCAAAGATGCAACTTTGTTTCAGGCCAGTGATTTAATAGCCAGCAGAATTCGTGAGAATTGTGAAACAACTAGAAACCACTTTAAAATTTAGGACGAGATCGAACAGTCTGCAAAGAAACATGACATTTCTGTGGAACCTATCCAAGTATCAAACAGGAGGCGTCAGGAAAAGGATTTCCATATTGAGACAACAGTTGGAAAAAGTAACATCCTCGATTTGCCGACAGACACTCAGCCGCGGGAATACTGGAAAATAAATTTAATATTAAGACAACATTATTGCCAACTTTAAACGGCGGCTTGACAACATGCCATTGGCGAATGTAGTAAACGCTTTCCTGAAGTTAAATATGGAAAATGCAGAAGATTTTATTAAAAATTATAAAGATATTTTAAAAATCGATGAAGAGGCGTTGAATGCCGAGGCAGTGATATTGAAAAACCTGTTTGCATAAAAAATTGAGGTAAACACAGAAAACATAAAAAAATATATAAATAAGGACTATTACCCAAATTTAACTAAACTGCTTCAGGGAGCACTAACGCTCCCTGTAAGTTGCAAAAGGAGTTTTTCTGCAATGAGGCGAATAAAAACCTGGCTGAGGACAACTATTCTCCAGAATCGTTTCTCTCAAGTATCTTTGATAATTTTTTGTACCTGGCAAGCTATGAACAGTAAAATAGAAGTTTACGATGATACGACTTCATTATTTGAATATTTTTCCAATAATAAACACGTTTATTCAGAAGCTCCAGCAAAACGTAGATACTTTCGCATGCATAAAATATGGATTTCTGATTACTTAAATTAATTTCTCGTATAATAACTAGGTACGTAACTGATATTTACACTTTCAGATCAGCGTAAAATTGTAGCGTGAATAATGGAATAATTACACTTAACGCAGCCAATGCGGTACACAAAAGATCATAACAAAGCAAATCCATTTTTACATCGACATCTTTTATTACAGTTCGGGAATATTTAGGTAACTGTATAATTCAACCTTATCTCAAACTACGAGTATACATAACTCTATCATTTCGCCGCCGCTCAATGACATTTCCCGTTATTTATAAGGTGCTCCTGGGATATTTTAACCACCTTGGGCAGGTTTTTTTAAGCTCCTGAAAAGTTGGGCGAATTTCCTTACCGCTTTCTTACAGGAAGTGTGCGAAATATAGAAAAAGATTTGATGAAAAATACCATAACATCACAGGCAGTCTTGAAACGGTTAGTTAACATTTTAAAAACCTATTCACTCAGCACGGGTTAGTGCAACAAAAAAATAATATAGACTTAAAATTGTTTGAAAACATTTTTCTCATATTTCAAGGTCGTGGAGTGGACCGAATCATATATTTTTGGTTTCTTTTTTCGTAACTTTAATGCCGTGGAATGGACTTATTTGTTTTTGGTTGCTGTGGTTTGTTAATTTGTAACAAATATATAACATTATAAGTACCTAAAATCTATTTTATTTACCCCGTTGTTGGTAATTTAAGAGTGGAGCTCTTGTAAGCGGTAAGGGAATTCGCCCAACTTTTCAGGAGCTTAAAATAACCTGCCCAAGGTGGTTAAAATATCCCAGGAGCACCTTATAAATAACGGGAAATGTCATTGAGCGGCGGCGAAATGATAGAGTTTCCGATTTTTCGTTGTGTTATGTATACTCGTACTTTGAGATAAGCTTGAATTATACGGTTACCTAAATATTCCCCGAACTGTAAAAAAAGATGTCTGTTTCTTTAATATCTGCCCAAAATGTAAACCAGGGATTCCCAAAGTGGTCGATATGGGGTCGATATCGGTTTCCTAGGGGTCGACATAAACGAAAACTGATTTTGGGGGTCGACGAGGTCAAAAAATCGACGCCTATTAAATTAACACAAGTTCTTATTTAAAACTTTCAAGATAGGTAGGTAGGTGGGTACTGTATTGTTTATGTTGTTTTACGTGTACTAAGAATAATTAATATTTTTGTAGGAAATAGCATTAACAAGTTCGTAGTTCGTACAAGATGAAAAACTCGGCAAGTCAGTGTGGACAAGTTTGTGTAAGATAATAAGTTCGAGCGTAAGTCTTTCAGGCGCATTTTGGCTTGTTCTCTATTTGACGCTCACGCGATTTAACACGAACGAATTCATGATCAAGTTGAAGTCCAAACATGTTTCTTATTGTTGTGGACGCCGAGACGGGTTAGCTCGAATTAGGTTCGCACTTAGCTATAGGCTGAACGAGGCCCTTTTATATTGTGTAAATGTAGCGAACCCCTAAAATGTGTTAGTCTAAGTTAGGTTCGCAGATAGTTGTATGCTGAACGAGGGCCTTTAAATATTATGTAACATTTGTAAATATGGTGCAATACCAGTGGAAAATTCCACAAACAGTTGTGATTGGTCGAACGGCTGGCCCGAATAGTATATAAGCCGGAACATTCTCTGCATTAGCATGAGCTTTCAGTTAGCTACTACACCACCCTGAACCTGGAAGAAATAAACAGCTATCAAGAACCACTGGAAGTTTGCATCACCACCTATACAGTCCACACCCCACTTAGTCTGGTCCATCGAGCCGGATCCGAACGAGAGAACCACCCTCTGCACCTGAACGCGGACCTGGAGCAGCCCCCAAGCGGCCCTCGAACCTGGGCCTGGAGCTGCACCCACACAGTGGTCTTCCGAGCGTCGGATCTGAACGAGAACCTTCGGCACTGGACCCGCTTCTGGAGCAGGCATCAAACGGCCCTCGAACCTGGGCTTGGCGCTGCACCTGAAGCGGAGCGGTCCCTGAACGCACCTGGAGCAGGCATCAAACGGCCCTCGAACCTGGGCTTGGCGCTGCACCTGAAGCGGAGCGGACTGAACCTGCACCTGGAGCAGTCATCAACCGGCCCTCGAACCTGGGCTTGGACTGCACCTGGAGCAGATTGGACCTGGAGCAGCTCGCGATCGGCCATCGAACCTGGGCCTGGAGCTGCACCTGGAAAAACTGTAAGTGAACCTAAATCTAAATCTGAACCTGCACCTGGAGCAGTCATCAACCGGCCCTCGAACCTGGGCTTGGACTGCACCTGGAGCAGATTAGACCTGGAGCAGCCCCCGATCGGCCCTCGAACCTGGGCCTGGAGCTGCACCTGGAAGAACTGAACGTGGACCTGATCGGCCCCTGATCGGCCCTCGAACCTGGGCTTGGAGCCGCATCTGACCACTGAACCAGGACCTGGACGACCTGGACTTGGACCTGGACGACCTGGACTTGGACCTGGACGACCTGGACTTGGACCTGGACGACCTGGACTTGGACCTGGACGACCTGGACTTGGACCTGGAAGACCTGGACTTGGACCTGGAAGACCTGGACTTGGACCTGGAAGACCTGGACTTGGACCTGGAAGACCTGGACTTGGACCTGGAAGACCTGGACTTTGACCTGGAAAACTTGGACTTCGACCTGGAAAACTTAGAACTAAATCTGTGACCTGTAACCTTTGTATATCATTGTAATACTGTCTTTTGTAATTTTGAATTAAACGATACTACCCTTTTGTCTTTTAATATAAATAATTTAGAGCAAAGAAGAAAGAAGATCGAGTCCGTGAAGTCCGGGCTCAAAGAAAAAGGAAGAACCCGCTTCGAACTAGGTACCGTCGCAACTCCCACGACCATTCTTACAAAATGGTTGTCACTCGGAGCATGGGGGACCCTGCGGAGGACATCGAACGGGAACAAATGGAGGCTGAACAAGCGCGTCAAGAAGCACTCCGCGTCGAGATAGAGCGCCGGAGGAGGCTGCAAGCTGAACCGCCGGCATCACCGTCGCTGACAATGCCCCCGACTGAAGACCGCGCAACCACTACCGGCGTGACTGACACCTCAACGAACGTTGGTGCTACGTCACTACTCGCCAGGGAACGTGAACGAACGTGCGCTATGTCACCGGCAGCGTCAGTGAGATCTACGGCAAGCGTTGTCACACGAAAGCGCCGCGCCGAGCTAGAGGCCGCCGAACAACTCGCGGCCTTAAAAGAGCAGCAGCTCCAACAGCTCCAACAACTCCAACAACAGCAACAACAGCAACAGCTCCAAATCCAAACGGACTTAATACAGAAGAGGCTCGCAGTCGAGATGTCAATCATCAAGGATGAAACGGACCAACCCCCTGTACATCCTGCACCTTCACCGGCAGAACAACGCCAGAAGGTGGATGAATGGCTGCGAGCAAACCCACTGAACGCTCCACGACCTGAGAGCGGCGCTCAACCACACGAGCGCCAAGAATCGCGAACTCTGCGTTTCGAGGAACCACCGAGACGCAGCAGATCTCCCACTCCCACCAGAACAAGGGGTGGGATGGAGCAACTAGCAACGGCGCTGGAGAAGATGGCCAGACCACGAGTTCGCCATACGGAACTACCGACGTTCTCGGGGTCACCGAACGAATGGCTACCCTTCCAAGCGGCTATGCGAGACTCCACGGAACTCTACCAGATCTCGTCGATTGAGAACCTACTTCGACTAAGAACAGCCTTGAAGGGAGCGGCACGGGATGCAGTAGCGACGCTTCTCTACACAGCGTCTGATCCCGAGACCATCATGAAAACACTGGAGCAGTGCTACGGACGACCGGAAGTCATAGTGGAACAAGCCCTCGCAGACATCAAGAAACTGCCTCGATTTGGGACATTGGCCAGCGAAATGAACACCTTCGCGGTCAAAGTTCAGAACATAACCTGCGTCTTGAAGAACATAGACAGACGCGGTTATCTCTACAACCCGATGCTGGCTCGAGAGGTGCTTGACAAAGTCAGTCCGCACACCAGGTCTCGATGGTGCGACTACGCCGCTGATGTCGACGTCACCTCAGACCCCGAGATCGTCGTTCTGTCTCGCTTCCTCATGCGCGAGGCAGAACGGGCGCTGCGGTACGCATACACGCCGACTCCTAGCGCCGCACCGCCTGCCAAGAAAGAGCAGCGACCCGTCGTGGCCCCGAAGAAGTCAAGCGCCATCTACACCGTCGTGGAAACAAGCGAGGAGATCGACCGATGCCCGAAATGCGAACAAGTTCACACGCTACCTCTGTGTTCGAGCTTCAAGAAACTCACCATCGGCCAACGCTGGGACTTCGTACGAGAGAAATGTATATGCTTCAGATGCATCAAAAGCAAGCATCAGCGAAGGTCCTGCAAAGCTAAGCCCTGCGGTGTGAACAACTGTCATCGCCCACATCATCCGATGCTGCATCAAGATCCACCTGCAGCACCGATGCCGTCTGAAGCAGTACTGTCGGTAGCAACCACTAACGCTACCGACTCACGATCTGTGCTGCTGAAGATGTGCCCAGTTGTCATCGTCGGACCACGGGGGGAGATGAGCACATACGCACTGCTGGACGAAGGCGCTACCATAACGCTCATCGACGAGGACTTGGCGCATAGCATCGGAGCAGATGGGCCACCACGCCCACTGAACCTACAAGGCGTCAACATGTCCCAGCAAGAAGGAGAGAGCAAGATGGTTACCGTGCAAATGAGAGGTAAGCACAATAGCGCGCTACACGAGCTACGAGCGCGCACGATCAAGAACTTAAGGCTTCATCAACAATCCATTCCGGAGACACTGCTGAAGCATGAGCATCTTCAAGATCTGCTACAAAGCGAGGTGTGCTACGAACGAGCACGTCCAGGCATCTTGGTGGGGACAGACCACTGGGAGCACATTGTCTCACGCGAGTTACGTGTCGGCAGGCCAAATGAACCGGCTGCCTCAAAGACAGAACTCGGTTGGGTGATTCATGGGACCTTGCCAAGCAGCGTGATCTACAAGAACGAGAACGTACTGCACGTCTACGCGCCCGAACGGCGCACCGAACCTGATCTAGACGAGCAGAACGAGCAAAACGATCGCAGCCTTCATGAACTACTCGAGGCACACTTTCGTATAGATGCTCTCGGCGTTGCCCTCAAACCAAGGGTGAACAGCGCTGATCAACGAGCAACCTTGATTGTCGAACAGACAATAAGGAAGATCGACAGTGGCTATGAAGTCGGATTGCCATGGCGAAACGACGACACGAACATGCCACCGAACTACAACCAAGCCTTCCGTCGACTGCGGAAGATCGAACAAAAGATGGACGCCGACCCTGACTTCGCTCAAGAGTACACCAAGCAGATGAAGAACCTGCTGGAGAAAGGTTATGCGGCACCATGCGACGGCTCCGAGCAAACAAGTGCCGTCCGCTGGTTCCTGCCTCACTTCGCCGTGCAAAATCCCAACAAACCGGGAAAAACACGGCTGGTGTTCGATGCGGCAGCCAAAAGTCACGGTGTGAGCCTTGACGATCATCTGCTAGAGGGACCGGACCTGCTTCAGTCACTGCAGGGGATCCTGTTCCGGTTCCGAGAAAAACGGATTGCTATCACCGCCGACGTACAGGAGATGTTCTTGCGCATTAAGATCCGGGCTGAAGATCAACCCGCGCAGCAATTCCTATGGAGAGGAGATAACAGAACCGACCCACCTCGCCTCTACAAGATGAAGAGCCTAATCTTCGGTGCAGCGAGCTCCCCGATCATAGCTCACTACGTGCGCAACCACAACGCACACCAGCATGCGCAAACTCATCCGCGCGCGCTGGAGGCCATCACGCAGAACCATTACATGGATGATCTGGTGGCGAGCTATGACGGCGAAGAGGAAGCGAGATGCAGCATCGAGGAGATCCGAGCGGTGCACGCCACTGCTGGATTCACACTGCGAGGATGGAGCGCAAACTGTGGGGAAGTGCTGCTCGACGTTCCAGCCGATCTACATGCGACAACTCCTGTACAACTGGGGGGAGAAGAGCTGAGCAACAAGATACTGGGGCTCTTCTGGAACAACGAACAAAACGAACTGGGCTTTAACACGTCCACGAACCGAGTCTCGGCTGAGGTGCGCTCACACTCACGCGCAGCCACCAAACGAGAAGACAACGAACGAGAGGTCCTACCTACAACCAGAGACGACGGGCTGCCTGAACCTGGTCGTTTCTCGCTGGTGCGAACTACCGCCCGTGTGCCGGCATTTAGTAACATATGCCGGCGCAGAGCCGACTCGGATAGAGCACCGGCACATCGAAAGTGGCGAACAGGCACTTATCCGGGCCCAGACGGCGAAGTACGAGTGATGGACGTCCGAACAAAGACAGGAGTCTTCAAACGTCCTGCGAGCCGACTCGTCGTCCAAGAGAAGGAGGCTACGCGTGCTGCGCCGGGGGGAGGAATGTTGTGGACGCCGAGACGGGTTAGCTCGAATTAGGTTCGCACTTAGCTATAGGCTGAACGAGGCCCTTTTATATTGTGTAAATGTAGCGAACCCCTAAAATGTGTTAGTCTAAGTTAGGTTCGCAGATAGTTGTATGCTGAACGAGGGCCTTTAAATATTATGTAACATTTGTAAATATGGTGCAATACCAGTGGAAAATTCCACAAACAGTTGTGATTGGTCGAACGGCTGGCCCGAATAGTATATAAGCCGGAACATTCTCTGCATTAGCATGAGCTTTCAGTTAGCTACTACACCACCCTGAACCTGGAAGAAATAAACAGCTATCAAGAACCACTGGAAGTTTGCATCACCACCTATACAGTCCACACCCCACTTACTTATATTTTACTATTTAACGAGCTTGCACTTAGGTTGAAAGTTCATTTGCGTTTTGAAATTCATTGGAGCTTGAACGATAATAACTCAGCGTCTTGGAGACGCTGTCAGCATTGCCCCACTGTATGATAGTGATCAGTTGAGCTATCTGTAGATTGTTTGCAACAGTTTCCAGTTGCCTCAGTTTTTTCAATTGTAAAAATTTACCAGTAAATTTAACAGTTTATTATTGTTTTTTTATTTAGGTAGTTTCTTATTTTTTTATTTGCAGGATTACTGAGAGTTTTATGACGGCGGACACGAAAAAAAAAATGCAGACAATACAGTTTGGACTACTTGAAGTTCGGATTTATTGCATCTCCATCAAATGAACACTTGCCGATGTGTCTCATATATGAAAAAGTATTCAGTAACCCTTCAAAAATGGATGACCACTTATCAAGAGTACATGCTGACAAAAAAGTAAGCCCTAGTCATTTTTTCAAGCACTCAAAGAAAAACTAGATAAAAGGCCATCCATAAGATCGATGTTAGCGTCATTATCTATTAAAGATTACGAGCGTCTTATAATATAGGTATCTTTACTAATAGCGAAGTCGGGGAATCCCCACACAATTGGAGAGCAGCTTATCTTACCAGCCATTGCGGGGGTCCTTAACAATATATGGCACAAACCCGCACATGATATTTTAAAGAGAATACCTTTGAGCAATAACACCGTTCAGAGACGCATAGACGAGATAGTACGCGATGTGGAAAACATTTTATTCAAGTTCTTACAGACCAACAGAGTCTCTCTCCAGTTGGACGAGTCTACATTACCCGGCAATGAAACTCTGTTGTTAGGATATGTTCGATAATATATCAAAGATGAAAATATGTTCCAAGAACTGTTTTTTGCTACATATTTAGAGACTGATACCAGAGGAGAATCGATTTTTCAGGCCGTGGAATTTTTTTTTTACTGACAAAGCTATTCCATGGAAGAACATTGTTTCTGTTGCGACTGATGGTGCACCGTCTATGGTTGGTCGTCATCGTGGTTTTATAGCTCACTTAAAGTGACAACTGCCTGATGTACTAGTTATTCACTGCGTGATTCACAGGCAGCATTTAGTAGCAAAAAAGCTGAGTCCTAGATTGCATAAGTCTTTACAATGTAATAAATGCTATCAACAAGATTCGAAGCAATTCTTTGAACTCTCGGTTATTTGCTCAGCTATGTGAGGAAAACGACGAAGTCTTTATTACTTCTGCACACTGAAGTTCGCTGGCTATCAAGAGGCTCTTGCTTAGAAAGATTTTTAGCCATTTTTTAATCTGTGTTGGAGTTTTTACAAGAAAAAGATCCGAATTTTAAAGAAAATCTGAACAATTGTAAAACAGATATTTATTACTTGACTGATATCTTTGGAATGTTGGGTAAACTAATCCTTTATAAACAAAATTTAGGCAGAAAAGAATATTCGCAGTTTCCGCATTTGTCCAACATTACCAGAAATGCTTCAAGATTATGACATTTTATTACATGTCACTCACTTCGACGCATTACACAAGGATTATACGGAGAGGTTTGAGGACCTTTTAAATTTACAAATTCCTCAATGGATAATAAATCCGTACAATACCATAGCCATAGAAGAAGCCAATGTGATAATGCAAGAAGAGTTGATTACCATCAGCACAGACGAAGAGCTTAAGCAGAAGTTCAACCAAGGCTATCAGAAGTTCTGGTTGCAACGCAACATTGAAACACAGTATCCTACATTATGGAACATTGCCGAAAAATACCTTATCGCTTTTCCATCATCATACCTAGTTGAAAAAAGCTTCAGTGTGGTAACAAACATTTTGACGAAACAAAGAAACCGTTTGAAAATCAACGAACGTGGAGATTTAAGGCTGCAACTCACGAATATTGAACCGGATGTAGCTACATTGGTAGATAGTCACCAGGTTCATCCATCACACTGAATGTTTTATTTTCTCTTTGCGAATTAATACTTTTTTAAATATAATTTTCTACCTACTTAAGATTTTTTAAGTAGGTACTTAATTTGTAATAATCATTATAAATTAAACTCGATATTTACTAAGTTGTATGTCTTTTTATTTTGTTAAATTTTGATGAGAAAATGAAGTCAACTTTACTCACTTAACAAAGTGCAAAGTTTTCCAATTGGTACCTTAGTACCTAGGTATTTTGTATCAGTAGGAAAAAAACTAAAGATACGCCCCCTTATTCACAATAGTCTGCTAACTTAAAGCATTGCTAATTCTCACTCTGTCTTCTTCTATTGACCTAATTCAGAATGAAAAATAACACTCTGTAGCAGCTGTTTTAAGTTAGCGGACCATTACGAATAAGGGGGTTGATCTTAAAAATACGTAATTTGGCCATGGGGGTCTAAGGTAACAGTGCATTTTGGAAAAGGGGTTACCAAAATAGTTTGGGGATCCCTGATGTAAACAAACATGGTCAAAGTAAAAAAAATTATTCAAAGTAACACAGAAACTGTGATTTATTGAACGTGACAAGTAAAACTAGGTGTCCGTTTCAAAATCTATATCAAAATCTAGGTGTCTATTTTGTGATAAAAATCATAAGTTTCTTATTTAAATGTGCATTATATAGTGAAGCAGTATTAATATTGTTCATTAAACATCATATTTGGTCAGCAGACAGTGAATGGTTAACCATATTTTGCTTTATGTGAGGTAATGGTACCTATGGTTTGTTTACATTTTGGGCAGAAATGAAAGAAATAGACTTTAGGTACTCAAGTATGGATTTCAGTTAGGTATCCTATTCTATTATACTTTTATTTTTTATCTTATCTGTGTCCTGACCAAAACTATGTAAACACAACCCTGGCCGAGTTGGAATGGTAGATGAGAAATGTGAACAGAAGCACAGCCATTCACAATCCCGATCCAACAACGTTCGTAACAACCGACGCAGCACACTAAAGGCTGGTTTACATTTGCTATAAATTCCGTGCTATTTAGCACTGTTTTTTTTAGTATGCTAAACTAAAAGAGTGCTAATTAAAGACGCCGATATACATTTGCTGTGCTAGTTTCAACACAAGTTGTCTCAAGAAGCGAAGAAAGCACACGCATCGCAAGTGGAATATATGGAATCTCTAATTAGTTTGCAAGCGGTTGAAATTTTATCACAGTTATTGGCTGCGATAAAATATTGTTTTATAAGTTTTGCCGCACGAATCCCACAAGCACGCATGATTTTCATATTATGTGAACAATTTAATTGTCAAATCCCGTGTCCACTTTACTTGCGACGCCATTTTTATAACATACTTTTTTAAAAGCACAGATAACGATAAAAATTCTGACCGTTAGTCAGATTTTTTAGCGTGCAAAAAGCATAGAGCACATTCACATTTGCTAAATGCGTGCTTTTTTAGTATGCTTTGAAAGAGCATGCTAAAAACGTATAAAAAATAGCAAATGTAAATCAGGCTTGAGGGTGGGGCGCGATAGCAAACGGTCAAAAACTTTGGCACTGCAACCAAAAAGAGCTTTAGGTACTTTGCGAAACCGTCAAACCGTAACGGTAATATGGCAGAAGTAAATAACGAAGCAAGGTGGCACGAAATCAAGGAGACCCCTGGAAACAACAGTAAGCATCTTTCATCTATGCGACCAATACAATTGCATCCAGATGGCGCGCTACATTCCAGGACCATACAACAGGCAAGCCTACCAGAATGGCATTTCAAGGCTTTGAAAGGCCTGTCTCACTGGGTGTAGGTATCGAAAACGTAACAAATAACATAAAGAAACCTTGACATCGATGAAGTTCTAAAAAGAGGACATTGGAGATCGAAATTCACATTTTTCAATCATTATCTCCGAGAGGTAAAAACGGGCTTTTTTTTTTTCAATTCAATTCAATTCAATTCAATTCAATTCAATTCGTTTATTGCGATAAATTACAGTATAATTTTAGGTCTTAAGAAATTATTATATATAAAAGTACGTGTAATTTTACCGGGAGCGGCATGGCAATATTATAGTAATTATTAATTATTTATAATAATTACATTATCTTATTATTATGGAGTATACAATTTAATTAAATTATAATTATATTATATTGTATTTATGTATTATTATCTGATATAAAATTAAGCAAATTATAATGCTATTAAAATCTATTTACTATTTTCAAAATATTCATTTAAATTATATGGGCACATTACTAATAAATACTGCTTTAAAGACTTTAGGAACCGATTACCAGAGAGATCCTTGATTTCTGTTGGTAGTTTGTTATAAATACTAATAGCCATATGACTAGTACTTTTACTGTAGGACGTAGTTCTGCAAGGCTTAAATTTAAGATTTAGCCTAAAATAGTCTCTTAACCTACTACTTTTCCATTCATCACTGATTGGGAATTTGTCTGGATGGCGCCTCACCAATTTGCACAATTCTATTATGTAAAGGGCTGTAATTGAGTGAATTTTCAATTTTAAAAATAAGTCACGGCAGGAAACTCTATTCGATTTTATTCCAGACAAAATACGGATGCATCTTTTTTGCAAAATGAATATTTTTTTTACGTCTACACTGCCTCCCCACAGAATCAAGCCGTACAGAATTCTTGAGTGAAAGAAAGCGTAGTATGCCTGCAGTGATGCGTGGGCAGTAGTAATCTTTGACAAGCATCTCAACGCGTAACAAAAGCTGCTCAGTTTTCCTTCCAGGGCTTCAATGTGTTTTTTCCAGTTCATGTATTCATCCGCGATAACACCTAAAAACCTAGCATGGTTCACCAGCGCAATCTCTCTATTATCTACCGCAATATCCAATACCAATTGTGGAGTGTTGTAATTACGGAAGTGAATGAGTTTACTTTTACTCGCGTTTGTTCTTAAGTCCAAACCTTGTAACCACTTAGCGATATTAGTGACAGTTTGAGATATTTCTTTGGACAAATGTGTCTTATCTTTCCTTTCAAATTTAAAAAATACGGAAACATCGTCTGCAAACATCGTAATTTTGTTTTCTATTATTTCAGGTAAGTGGTTAATGTATAGAATAAATAGTAAAGGGCCTAGGACACTGCCTTGAGGTACCCCACGAGTAGTTTCTATCCTCAAAGATTCCATGTGTGATATGGTTTTAGTCTTGTCGTCAAATTTACGAAGCAGTACACTTTGATTTCGCTGATTCAGGTACGATTTCAGCCAATCTAAACAATTTCCTCTGATACCATACCTCTCCAGAATGTTTGCTAAGATTTGGTGATTAACGGAGTCGAATGCTTTAGACAAATCTAATAGAACAGTCACGACATTTGATTTTATATTTAATGACTCTGCAACAAAGTCCATCATATCAAAAACAGCATCCGACGTCGATCTTCCCTTTTGAAAACCAAATTGATTTTTAGATAGTATTTTATATCGCGCCAAAAAACCTGCCAAACGGTCAGCAAAATATTTTTCAAAGATCTTTGATAAGGTTGGCAATAATGCTATCGGTCGATAATTACAAACATCGAGTGTACTATCACCTTTATGAAGCGGTATGACTTGCGCTCTTTTAAGTCTTGTTGGAAAAGTTCCAGTACTGATTGACAGGTTTATCAGATGAACAAGCATGTCAGCAATAACCTCGATAACATTTTTAATTATAAATATTGGCAAACCGTCATAACCACATGCTTTTTTATTGTTTAAATTTGAGACTAGTTTCAGGAGTTCATTTTTTGTTAAAGGAGTGACAAACATTGAGTTTTCTATATAAGCAGGAAGCTCAATATTTTCGAATCTACCGTTTCCCATGTTTGAATTATTTCCAATTGAGAAAAAGGTGTTAAATAAATCGGGAGCATCCAATTCATTTTCAATTGTTTCTACGCCATCTGTTAGCCCTTTGTAACTCTCAAATTTCGATTTTTTTTGTCCTTTAACAGTTTTATTAACTAAATTCCAAATTGATTTTATCTGATTATTTGAATTTAGAATAAAATACTCATTATCCTTCTTTTTTGCATAGGATATAACTTTATGCAAAATTGAACAATAGTTCCTGTAATGATTAGACAGTGCAGCTTTATCCTTAGACTGTTTTAGTTGAATGAAAAGTTCTCGTTTGGTTTCACAGGACTTTCGAATACCTGGTGTTATCCATTTTGGTGTGAAACATTTATTTTCAATTTTCACCCTTTTCAGCGGACAGAACCTATCGATAGCGCTTAGAAATATGTCGTGAAATGTATTAAAAGACGCATCCACATCGGGATTTCTGTAAATCGGGTCCCAGTTAACGGACTCTAAGAAATTTTTCAACTCATCTATGTTATTTTTACTGAAATCTCTTACTTGTTTAAAAGTAGCACCAGAATTTGATTTAATTTTGATTTCCAATGTGGCATGTTGAAGACAATGATCTGAAATACCTAGCTCGACCACTTTAACATTTCGTAGCTCCACGTTTGAAATCATATTGTCGATGCAAGTACTGCTGTGATCGGTAATACGCGTGGGTTCCTTTACAAATGCTTCGGCACCGAAAGAGTTTAGAAGACATAAAAAATCCCTGGCTTCCAAGCCATCAACTAGCAAATTTACATTGAAGTCCCCGCATAACAAGAACTTTCTGTCGACTTTGCTTAATATATGACTTAAGATGTTTTCTAGGTTGTCGATAAAGTTATCATTTCTCAAGGTCTTTGGTCTATATGCACAGACTATATAGAAGTTGTACAAGTTTATGCCGCATACTTCTAAAACATTGGAAATTGACAAATTTTTTATGGAGGGAAGCTCGTCAAATTTCAAGCTGTTATGAACATAGATACATACACCTCCTCTACTTTTTCTGTTTTCTCTACAAAAAGATGAAGCCAGTACAAAGTCTTTAAGTGACATTCTATTTAGATCGCAATTTACCCTATGGTGTTCAGTAATGCATAACACTTTTACACTACGCCCCTTTTCAGAGCAAAGCCACGCCTCGAGTAGTTCCTGCTTCCTATCATTAAGGCTTTGAATGTTTATGTGAGCTACTGTTATTTCGGAATTCAAACATTTACGCTTCACGAAAAAAATGCTTCCTTTTCGTCTCACTGATATCAGATATATTTTTTGTAAAGTAATAAGGAATAGTTCCTTTTTTAGGTTTTTTACAAAGGTTTTGCTGTATTTTTTGTCTATTTTTAGATTCTTGCTTGTAAAAATAGTACGGGATTGTACCTATTTTGAAAGTGCCGGGTGTATGCTGAGCTGCTCTGATTTTAACAATTTTACCAAAATTTGTTATAAATTTGTGTTCGTAATGCAGGTAGTCAATCTCTATTTTCAATTTGTCAGCTAGATCTAATTCATTTTTTAATTCTACGAAGTGATTCGTCTGGAACTTGTAAATCACTGCAGTTTTTGTTATGTTACAATTACTTTTATTTACGTGTTGACTGTGTGGGGATTCACATAAAAATGTAATATTTTGGATATTCTTTTTTCGCAAAACGTCCTCTACATCGAATTTTAAAATTGATGATGTGGCGCTAGAACCTACGATAAGGATTAAAATGTCATCATTATTGATTCTCATGATCAGTTCCTTAAAGTCTTTGAGAATTTCTGAACACGAGGCATGTGGTTTGACCAAAGCGGAGACTTTGTAGGCCTTGTTCCAGAGACTGTTTTTTGAATTCCATAAATGTTGAGCAATTCCTCGCGCACCTTGATCCCCCAAAATATGAATGAAGGTCTTGCTTGTCATAGTCGCTGAAGTTTTTGTGATCTTTTCTTTGGGTGACTTGCAGTTTTGGTTTGGTGGAGGTTCATTGCCGTCCTTTATCGCCGCTTTGACCCTATTGCTGTCATCATGTGGAACCATTATTTTATTTTCGGTTTTATTTTCGATCTTGTGGCAGCTGGGAGTTTCAGGTTTTTCAATAACTTTACTTTTAGAATTTATGCGAGACGTATTTGACCAACCAACATTCTGCTGTTTTGGCGTTGAAGTAGTGACACTAGAACTCAGTTTCAACAAGAGAGTGATTTTTTTATTAAGTTCTTGAATCTCCAGTTTTAATTTAGTATTCTCTTCGTTCAGGTTTATAATCTCTTCATGTGCACTGTTTAAGTCTATATTTAAGGTAGAGACCTGATCCTTCAAATTTTCTACTAAGGAATCATTTACGTTCGTTACGTTCGGTAGGCTTCTCGCAGTTGTATCGAGAAAACTCGAGCTCTTATCCAAGTTGTACATGAAAAGATCGTCCGTCGAATGGTTTCTTGGCATTGGGCTTGGCTTATCCTCACAGATATGGCTCGTTGTAGTAGGTAGGGTTTTTTTCGGTGTTTGGCCGACGACGATGATCGAGGAAGTTTTCTCATCACTATGTGCTACATCTTTTACTTGGGTGTTCCTTTTCAAATTCTTTCCACGAGTTACGGTAATATTTGAGCATGATTCACATTTCCACTGCTTTTTTCTCGGATATAATTCTGAGTATGTGGCAGAAGGCATGTTTAAGCATTGGTAATGGAAATGCTTTCTGCACGTAGCACATTTAAGCAGATCACTAAGTGATATTATTTTTCGGCACACTTGGCAATTCATTCTGCGAGATTTTCACCAAAAAAAAATAAAAAAAGAAGTTTTGTTTTTCTGTGTTATCGAACCGAGGTACCAACTTCAATGTTTTCAACGGCCAGCGCTCTTAACCAATGAGCCAATGTATCGAGCAATGATGTATGCGAAAATACTTAACTGTTTGCTCGCAAAAGCATTATACAAGTAGATGAAGGTGAGCAACAGTATTCTCGGAATTGGACTTTGCACTTTCTTTGTGTCACTTCACAATCACCACCGTTTTAACGGTACACTCTGAAATGTTTTCCTTAATTGTTAACAATTTTATGGACTTTATGAGAAATCAATTAGTGCGTCTTGTTGGTGACTTCAAACACTTTAATTTGATGTAATATTTACGACTTCATAAGCACTTTTTGAATGTTTAAATTATTAATTTGTGTGGAACAGAACGACAACACGTCTTACTGCAACTAGCGCTCGAACGGCCCCTCCTCTTTTCTCCTGATGATTAATGAATATATTATAATATTGCCAATTAAGACTGATCAATGTTGCTTAATATAGGTAGTCATAAATGTTTACTATTGGATTATTTTTAGGGTTCCGTGCCCAAAGGGGTAAGGGACCCTATTACTAAGACTCCACGTCCGTCTGTGATAGACAACCAGGCTGAATCTCATGAACCGTGATAGCTAGACAGTTGAAATTTTTACGGATGATGTATTTCTGTTGCCGCTTTAACATAACATACAACTAACGTTGTCTAAAGACAGCACTCGCCATCTAACGGCCATCTATATAACCTTCACAGCGCCGATGTCATCCCGTTATAATATGTCAATGTTAAAAGCTTGTTGTTGGTTTTTTATTTTTTATTTTTATTTTATTTATTAGGTAAGCAACAGCAAGCACGCAAACATATAACAAAACTTATAATAAATGTGACTTAGGGCTAGCGATTATGCCAATTAAGATTTTTCCCTGTGCCGATGACCTTGAGCGTTTGACACAGGTGTGCAGCACTTCAACATTTCACCGCTAGATGACACGACTGAATTAATTCCTAGTAGTAATCTCCATAGAAAGACGCGCGCGCGGCCGCACACACACAGTCTCATTCGCTTCGCGTAAGCACACGCCGCCAAACGCACACATATATAGCCGAATTTCGAACGCGTCGAGCCGAGCGGTTTCTACTTTTCTAGCCGGCTCGCCAGCCCGCCCGCGTACGCGTAGATTGAATAGACTTCAATCTAATGCCTTCTTGTATAGCATGCGCCATTACAAACAAAAAAAATAAAGGTAGGTACATCTCTTCAAAACTTATCTATGCTTTGTAGAAAGAATAGCTTTCAAACAAAAATCACATGTTTAGTACGTATTTGTTTACCTACCTACTTACGAAATAGTACATGTTTTTGCACAACAACAGGTTTTTATGTCAAAAACTGAAAAAAAATCATCTTATCTTTTTTCAATAAAGTGAATTTGACTTTGATTTCACATGGATGTATTTCGGGACTCAGTGGCAGAATTGGAACGTAGGAAGCGACTTCCCCATATGAAATAAAAAATATATTTCAAATGCCAATTCCATGGAAAGTAGAAATTACGACCATTTTAATTGTTATCCGGATTTTACGTCGTTAGGGTTGTCACGCTCTCAGATAGTAATTTATAATCCAGATCTGATTTTATTTTGAAAAAAATATGTAAATACCTGGTGCCATTATTATTGATATATTAATTAAAATAGTAACATGATATACATCGCATATAACAACTTTATTTACACGGTGTGATGTGAAGAATGTATATACCTACATAAAGTTGATCAGCGAAAAACAGCTAGATAAAACTGTTGTCCCATTTTGATGTTACTAACTTGAAATTTTCTATACGATTAGTTTTTTTTGCTAAAACTGACGGAGAAAATCGAAAACTTGGAGAAGCTGGTCTCCATGAGTTTCTTTTTTTTTTCAACGGCTTGGGATAACGGTAACACTTAGGGGTGGTCATTTAAAACAACATAAACTCGTTGCATAAACCCTAGATAGGACGGTGACGTCAACTAATTTTTATGGCAAATTTAATAGTGCCGATTGAAAAGTAAACTTGCTTAAATTTGCTTAAAATAACTAGACGTGCGAAAATTCTTGAATTTTTGGTTGTTCTAATTTTAGTCTTATCAGGTGCTAAAAGATTTCCAAGTTCCACATATGGTATAAACTTGGAATTTTCCATCCTTACAGGGTGATCCCTCAAACCGATAAGAAAAATCTGACTTGGAAAATCCGGTCTCTACAGCTTTTTTGTCAAAGCCTGAGAAATCGGTAACATTACGGGGTAGTCTCGTCGAACAAATGTTGAATAAGACCTTGGGTTGGATGACAACGTTAACTTACTTTTTACAAAATGGCGTAAGTCTAATTTCAAGCTGGCTCCTAAAAATTAAAAAATTCTGATTTTTATCTCTGGCTCCGTTTTTGTATGAAAATTAGTATTGGGGGTTTTTGTGGTTACTGATGACTACTCTGCGCCATGTTTATAAGCTGTTTTCGAGGATCCTCACGAATCGTCTTGAACGTAGGTTTGAGGCAATTCCATTGAAAAAGGGCGTAAGACAGGGAGACGTTATCTCTCCAAAAATGTTCACAAACGGACTGGAAGATACCTTCAAGCTTCTGGAATGTCAGGGACGCGGCATCAATATCAATGGCGAGTATATCACTCACCTTCGATTTGCCGACGATATAGTAGTCATGGCATTAAAGCTGATAGTTAAAAACTATCCATACCATAGTACAGGGAATTCTAGTTTGATTGCGTTGTGTGGACGTTATTATTATTATTATAATTTTGGAACTCCCCACCGACGAATATTTTCAAGATACATTAAACTATTCATTGTGACACTTAAATAAAAATATGTAATATCGGTAAACCAGGAACGCAGATTTTTATTTAATCTACTGTGTGATACAGTACTTCTATTTCTATTTGGTTACTTTTTGTTACACTTTTCCTTTTTGTTAAAGTTTCAGTTGTTTTTTTTTGTTACGTGTACAAAAAACCTACCTACTTTCTTTTGTTGTCATTATGATTACGGAACCCAAAAAATATTATGAGCGTTAAATTATATATTTAAATTACGTTGTACCTAAAAATGAGCATCGAATAAATCTTGAATAAAAAAAAACCCGGATTTTGTGACAACCCAAAAACAATTGAATAGGATCAACTTATGTCATGGAAGTGTGATTTATATTACATGTAGGGAAGGTAAAGAGAATAATTATTGCAGGGTAGATAACTTATCTCAATACGGCGGAATTTTGAGAAAATAAAAAAACTAAAAACAAGTACACACGTATATAAATTATAATTGCTTTAAAATTTTTAGCATTACGCCATTGATTCTTCTAACAATACTTCCGCATGTACAATAAAATGCGTGATAAAAATATACAGCGTTTTATTTTATTTAAAACAGAAAAACATGTCAGGCAGATAGAAAAAAAATTCACAGACGAAATCTACACAGATTCGTTTTGTATGTTTAGAAGAGGTTCTAAACATAACATTATTGACACAATTCATATTATAACTATGTAAAATATTTTTCTAAATATCCGGATGGGAATTAGAAAAATGGGTGTCATAAAACACTGCAATGTTTTATGAACGACCGAGCCGAGTTCGATAGCGCTATCTTCTTCTGTCGCTACGGAAGTGAGCGGTGCGGAAATACTAAGTACTGTAATTCGGCTTGGTTCACTCCTCAGAACACAGTTCTGAGGTTCACTCAAAGGTTATGAATCAAGTATTATTTCGTAACGCCAATCAAAGTTATTATTTACCAACACATTATTTACCGCCTATGTACCCTACAATCTAACGAGGAGGCGAAGTGCGAGCGCAAGGACTGAAACAAATCTTAATCAAACTAAAATGAACCTTAAATGCTAGGTATTAGAGACTACAATACTCGAGCAACAAGTCTGGCCGCGTGCGGCCGACCTAATCGCGACCATAAATGGATTATATATAATAGGTAGTTAGGTTTCATTTTTAGTGAACCTCGCTTTTACCGTGATTTAGGCACAAATAATAGAATGATGTTTCGCTTAGATTCGTAATGTTACAATAACTCGGATGGGAAAAGGCGTCCCTTGAGCGGCAGAGAGCTTTTGGTTCGAATAATGATTATAATAAACGATCGGTTTCCTTTTTACTTTTCTTCTTTTTATTTTCTTTTTTAGTTCTTTACTTAAATAAAAAAATACAGGAAATGGAAATTTATATTTTATGTTCTTCTAACGATTGAAGCTCGATCACTACTACAAAAATCAGTCGCCGTGCGTTGGTCTTGCAAAAACTCGAAAATGTCTCCACCGATTGGACTAATAGGTATATAATATTTTTTGTTTTGTTCGGACATGGGACGTCGGGCGAGGGCGCGGAAAAGACCCATCCCTTCAGGAGCCTGTTTCATAGAACTACAATTCATTGTGACTATGACCGAAAGCCGATTAACCCACAGATTAACAAATAGACTCTGCTGCGCAGTGTACCTCGAATTGTCATAATAAACTACGAAATTATAGTTTTACGAAACTTGACCCAGTACATTTTGTACGAAAGTGAATTGGAAAGATGCGGCGTCTTTTTCGGTCCCTCACCCCACGTCCTTGGCCTACTATCGATTAATTTTGTATGAGAATTGCTACTTTGAATTAATTTCACTATATGGCGCTCGAGGTGAACTTTGGAAGGTTGATTTATGATTGATAAATCGCTTATGAAAAGTTACAATCAAATCAATGGTGATGCGAAGAGCGCCTGGTCACAGGCAACATGCAACGAGTAGCGAATCTAGGAGCTGGGCTTTCCTCGTAAGGCGTAATGTGATAAATTGATGAAAACGTTTTTTCTGAATGAGTAACTATTGTTCCTGTTAGTTTTAAACATGAACACACAAGATTTTGATATTGCCCGTAAGACTGTATAAGCTTAAACGTAATCCACTGCGCATTTCAAATGGTACATAAATTCTTAGCTTTTTTTTAAGCATTCTTACGGAATATATTTACTCATAGAAGGCGTAAGGTTATGACAGTTGTCATACATGCCATAGGGAATCGAGGAGTTAAATTATATCATATATTAATTTCAAAGGTCTGCCATGTTCCTAGAGGATGTCACAAGCGATTCAAAAGCGTCTTCCAGCCAGTTCCAGCACCTTGAGCGTTTGACACAGGTGTGCAGCACTTCAACATTTCACAGCTAGATGACACGACTGTATTATAATTCCTAGTAGTAATCTCCATAGAAAGACGCGCGCGCGGCCGCACACACACAGTCTCATTCCCTTCGCGTAAGCACACGCCGCCAAACGCACACATATATAGCCGAATTTCGAACGCGTCGAGGCGAGCGGTTTCTACTTTTCTAGCCGGCTCGCCAGCCCGCCCGCGTACGCGTAGATTGAATAGACTTCAATCTAATGCCTTCTTGTATAGCATGCGCTATTACAAACAAAAAAGATAAAGGTAGGTACCAACATCTCTTCAAAACTTATCTATGCTTTGTAAAAAGAATAGCTTTCAAACAAAAATCACATGTTTAGTACGTATTTGTTTACCTACCTACTTACGAAATAGTACATGTTTTTGCACAACAGGTTTTTATGTCAAAAAGTGAAAAAAATCATCTTATCTTTTTTCAATAAAGTGAATTTCACTTTGATTTCACATGGATACATTTCGGGACTCAGTGGCAGAATTAAAACGTAGGAAGCGACTTCCCCATATGAAATAAAAAATATATTTCAAATGCCAATTCCATGGAAAGTAGAAATTGGGACAATTTTAATTGTTATCCGGATTTTACGTCGTTAGGGTTGTCACGCTCTCAGGTAGTAATTTATAATCCGGATTTGATTTGATTTTGAAAAAAATATGTAAATACCTGGTGCCATTATTATTGATATATTAATTGAAATAGTAACATGATATACATCGCATATAACAACTTTATGTACACGGTGTGACGTGAAGAATGTATATACATAAAGTTGATTAGCGTAAAACAGCTAGATAAAATTGTTGTCCCATTTTGATGATACTAACTTGAAATTTTCTATACGATTAGTTTTTTTGCTAAAACCGACGGAGAAAATCGAAAATTTGGAGAAGCTGGTCTCCATGAGTTTCTTTTTTTTTTCAACGGTTTGGGATAATAGTAACACTTAGGGGTGGTCTTTTAAAACAACTTAAACTCGTTGCATAAACCCTAGATAGGACGGTGACGTCAACTAATTTTTATGGCAAATTTAATAGTGCCGATTGAAAAGTAAACTTGCTTAAATTTTCAACCAATACCCAATGCAGGTTTTGCCACCGGGCCCCGCTGGTCTAGCGGCTAGACTAATATTGTATCAACTTTATAGTCACACAGCATTTGAATGCTAAAATAACTAGACGTGCGAAAATTCTTGAATTTTTGGTTGTTCTAATTTCGGTCTTATCAGGTGCTAAAAGATTTCCAAGTTCCACATATGGTATAAACTTGGAATTTTCCATCCTTACGGGGTGATCCCTCAAACCGATACGAAAAATCTGACTTGGAAAATCCGGTGTCTACAGCTTTTTTGTCAAAGCCTGAGAAAACGGTAACATTAAGGGGTAGTCTTGTCGAACAAATGTTGAATAAGACCTTGGATTGGATGACAACGTTAACTTACTTTTTACAAAATGGCGTAAGTCGAATTTCAAGCTGGCTCCTAAAAATTAAAAAATTCAAATTTTTATCTCTGGCTCCGTTTTTGTATGAAAATTAGTACTCTGCGCCATGTTTTCTAGGGTCCTCATGAATCGTCTTGAACGCAGGTTTGATGACTTCCAGCCTCCCGAACAAGCCGGTTTCCGAAAGGGCTTTAGTACCATAGACCACATCCACACGTTGCGGCAAATTATACAGAAGACTGAGGAGTGTAATTTGCCATTATGCTTTGCGTTTGTGGACTATGAGAAAGCCTTCGATTCTATCGAGTTATTGACAGTGCTCGAGTCTCTCCAGCGTTGCCGTATTGACTATCAGTATATCGAGGTGCTGAAATGCTTGTACAACAGTCCACTATGACCACAGAACTACTATGTCGGTCCGAGTACAGGAAGAGAATTCGGAGGCAATTCCATTGAAAAAAGGGGTAAGACAGGGAGACGTTACCTCTCCAAAAATGTTCACAAAGGGACTGGAAGATACCTTAAAGCTTCTGGAATGTCAGGGACGCGGCATCAATATCAATGGCGAGTACATCACTCACCTTCGATTTGCCGACGATATAGTAGTCATGGCAGAAACGATGGATGACCTCGGCATAAAGCTCGAAGACCTCAGTCGAGTTTCCCAACGGGTGGGCCTTGAAATGAACATGGACAAAACGAAGGTCACATCGAATGCTCGTTTTGTGCCCACCCCAATAACATTGGGGAACTCGACTCTCGAAGTTGTAGACGAATACGTCTACTCAGGACAAACAGTCCAACTAGGCCGGTCCAACTTTGTGAAAGAGGTCAATCGTCGAATCCAACTCGGCTGGGCAGCATTCGGGAAACTTAGAAAAGTCCTTTCGTCTAATATACCTCAATCGCTCAAGACAAAATTATACAACCAGTGTGTGTTACCAGTGATGACTTATGGCACTAAAACGTGGTCTCTCACTATGGGCCTCATAAGATCGCTCAAGGTCTCGCAACGAGGTATGGAAAGGCCTATGCTTTCTCTACGATATCGAATCAGAAATGATGAGATTCGTAGAGGAAAGAAAGTCGTCGATATAGCCCAGCGGATTACTAAGTTGAAGTGACAGTGGGCGGGGCACATAGCAAGCAGAACTAATGGCCGATGGGGCCGAAAAATTCTCGAACGGAGACCACATATCGGCAATCGCAGCGTAGGACGACCAGCCGACAGATGACCTCATCCAAGTGCCAGGAAGACGCTGGATGAAATCCGCTTCCAACCGGTCTTTTTGGAAATGCATGGAGGAGGCCTATATCCAGCAGTGGCCTTCTTGTCTTTCCATGACTCGAGAGGTTTCTTTACAAAAGCTGCTGAAAATCTTTAAATATAGTGTAAAAATACAGAGGATTATAAATATTTTAAAAGAGTGGAAATTTTGATAAATTTGAAGCTTGGATAAAGATTTTGGCTCAAAATCTTTGAATTTAAATCATCGACTTTACGCAATTTTTTATTTTATTTTACACTACGCGCATTCACTGAAGCGGTTTCAAAAGGGTGAATATGTGTCATCGCTTCCGTGCCTGTGTGGTCAATAGTCCATTGAGCGAATCTGACAGGAGTATTTTTTTTCTATGGTATAACACAAACAAAATAATAAAAATTTTAAGAACAAAAGCAAAATAATTTATTTCTTACAGAAGAAAAAAAACATTTCAAAATGGATATGGACCAAAGAAATAAAACAAAAATTATGAAAATGGATAAAGACTTCGTTGCTAAGGATGTTGGCAAAAGAGCTACAAATGGGTTTGAGTGCTTATTTGGCCTGCATCCTTGTTTCAGCACAAAGACTGATAAATATAATTATTAATCAACAGTGCCTCCTCGTCTTAACTTATATTGGTATATTATAACAGATTATTATGTTGATAATCGTATGAATAGCGTAATTCATAACATTTCTATTATTTCATTCCAATAGCACAGGAAAAATACAGCATTTAAGTGGTTTTTGGCATAAAAGCTGATAGTTAAAAACTATCCATACCATAGTACAGGGTATTCTAGTTTGATTGCGTTGTTATTATTATTATTATAATTTTGGAACTCCCCACCGACGAATATTTTCAAGATATATTAAACTATTCATTGTGACACTTAAATAAAAATATGTAATATCGGTAAACCAGGAACGCAGATTTTTATTTAATCTCCTGTGTGATACAGTACTTCTATTTCTATTTGGTTACTTTTTGTTACACTTTTCCTTTTTGTTAAGGTTTCAGTTGTTTTTTTTTGTTACGTGTACAAAAAGCCTACCTACTTTTTTTTGTTGTCATTATGATTACGGGATCCAAAAAATATTATGAGCGTTAAATTATATATTTAAATTACGTTGTACCTAAAAATTAGCATCGAATAAATCTTGAATAAAAAAAACCCGGATTTTGTGACAGCCCTAGCAAAAACAATTGAATTGGATCAACTTATACATGTCATGGAAGTGTGATTTATATTACATGTAGGGAAGGTAAAGAGCATAATTATTGCAGTGTAGATAACTTATCCCAATACGACGGAATTTCGAGAAAATAAAAAAACTAAAAACAAGAACACACGTATATAAATAATAATTGCTTTAAAATTTTTAGCACTATGCCATTGATTCTTCTAACAATATCATCATTATTGACACAATTCATATGACTATGTAAAATATTTTTTTAAATATCCGGATGGGAGTTAGCTGCAATGTTTTATGAACGACCGAGCCGAGTTCGATAACGCTATCTTCTTCTGTCGCTACGGAAGTGAGCGGTGCGGAAATACTAAGTACTGTGATTCGGCTTGGTTCACTCAAAGGTTATGAATCAAGTATTATTCGTAACGCCAATCGAAATTATTATTTACCAAACCAACACATTATTAACCGTCTTTGTCATAAAGGACTACCTATGTACCCTACAATCTAACGAGGAGGCGAAGTGCGAGCGCAAGGACTGAAACAAATCTCAATCAAACTAAAATTAACCTTAAATACTAGTTATTAGAGACTACAATACTCGAGCAACAAGTCTGGCCGCGTGCGGCCGACCTAATCGCGACAATAAATGGATTATAATACGTAGGTAGTTAGGTTTCATTTTTAATGAACCTCGCTTTTACCGTGATTTAGGCACAAATAATAGAACGATGTTTCGCTTAGGTTGGTAATGTTACAATAGCTCGGATGGGAAGAGGCATCCTTTGAACGGCAGAGAGCTTTTGGTTCGAATACTGGTAAAGGATTATAGTAAATGATCGGTTTCCTTTTTACTTTTCTTCTTTCTATTTTCTTTTTTAGTTATTTACTTAAATAAAAAAATACAAGAAATGGGAATTTATGTTTTTCTAACGATTGAAGCTCGATCACTACTACAAAAATCAGTTGCCGTGCGTTGGTCTTGCAAAAACTCGAAAATGTCTCCACCGATTAGACTAATAGGTATATAATATTTTTTTGTTTTGTTCGGACATGGGACGTGGGGCGAGGGCGCGGAAAAGACCAATCCCTTCAGGAGCCTGTTTCATAGAACTACAATTCATTGTGACTATGACAATTCGATGTACATTGCAAAGCCGATTAACCCATAGATTAACAAATAGACTCTGCTGCGCAGTGTACTTCGAATTGTCATAATAAACTACGAAATTGTAGTTTTATGAATCTTGACCCAGTACATTTTGTACGAAAGTGAATTGGAAAGATGCAGCGTCTTTTTCGGTCCCTCACCCCACGTCCTTGGCCTACAATCGGTAATTTTGTATGAGAATTGCTGCTACTTCGAATTAATTTCACTATATGGCGCTCGAGCTGAACTTTGGAAGGTTGATTTATGATTGATAAATCGCTTATAAAAAGTTACAATCAAATCAATGGTGATGCGAAGAGCGCTTGGTCACAGACAACGAGCAACGTGTAGCGAATCTAGGAGCTTAAGGCGTAATGTGATAAATTGATGAATACCTTTTTTCTGAATGAGTAACTATTGTTCCTGTTAGTTCTAAACATGAACATACAAGATTTTGATATTGCCCGTAAGACTGTATAAGCTTAAACGTAACCCACTGCGCATTTAAAATGGTACATAAATTCTTAGCTTTTTTTTAAGCATTCTTACGGAATATATTTACTCATAGAAGGCGTAAGGTTATGACAGTTGTCATACATGCAATAGGGAATCAAGGAGTTAAATTACATCATATATTAATTTCAAAGGTCTGCCATGTTCCTAGAGGATGTCACAAGCGATTCAAAAGCGTCTTCCAGCCAGTACCAGCACACTGTAGCCCCTAAAGTGAGAGACGTAAGCAGAGAGATTTGTGACAGTTGAATGTCTATCACGGAAACCGTGCTGCCTCAAGCTGATTAAGTGTTGAGTAAGTGCAAAATAACTTAGAAAAACAAGTTAAAATTGAGATGGGTCTATAGTTTTGAATACAGTCCGTGTTACCTTTTTTGTGGACAGGAACTATACGAGCTTTCTTCCATGCTTCAGGAAAAATCCCGCTTGTTAGGGATTTATTGAAAATTTCTTTAAGGGGAAATGATAGTGCAGAGGAACATCTTTTGACAAAAATGGGAGGGATACAATGAGGTCCGGGACCTTTATTGATATTTATTATTTTCATGTGTTTGAGTATTGTTCTTTCGTCGAGCTTAACTGATGAAAGAATATTTAAAGAAGGAGAAATTAATTGGTTTCTATAGATGGCGCTATTCTCGATGTACTTAATCTATCTTGTCTCGATCTTTGTCTAATGTTGTATAGATAACGGTGCGGAACCCTTCGTGAGCGAGTCCGACTCGCACTTGGCCAGTTTTTATTTTGTTGCTTTTTTTTCTATTAAAACAATTATTATAAATGTTGAAGAGGTAGGTACGTTTATATTCTTTTTGTTGCACTAACCCGTGCTGATGACAATACAGAAAATGCCTGTACGTAATACAGAGAAGTTTGTAAAGAGGCTCGAAATTTCGCTGATGTTATGCCTGCACTTGCCCATAAGCTCAGTTGGGAGAGCGCTGGCACGGTTAGCCAGAGGTCCCGGGTTCAAGTCCCGGCATAGGTGGAATTTTTGGCCTCTAAATAGGTTTTTAGGTACGTTTAATTATCTACTTTTGTTATGTTATCTAATTAAAGCATTAATTGTTTTTAGAAATCACAAGGCGTTCGTTTATTTTTTATATTTACTTCATGTAAAAACTTTCTTATCGCTGTGGTTCAATCGTAGGCACGGATATTTATGTTTCTGCCGTAGCTTGAGCTTGAACCAAACCTGAGGGCCCTGCCGGCTCCACGTAGGTACTGAGAAACCCTGTTCAACTAGTTAAGTAACTTTTGTATCTTTTCGAGATTGTTCATGAAATGCATTGAATAAATGAAATGAAATGAAATGAAATGAAATGAAACTGACTGACAGCCGGTTAGTGACTTTAACGCCGATAGAATGAATTTAATGAATTTGTGGGTTATACTTATTAGCAAAGTCGTATTGTTTCATATCGTATCGTATTTTGCGAAACACTGCCATAGAAACTATTATACTTACTATTGATTTGTGATGTTCACTTCGACGATTCTCAATTCAGTCTCGAAAGCGGTCCAAAAGCAGGGAGTCGCGTCTTCGCACATAGGTTTGTCCGCTGAGTCACGCTGTAAAGAAAAACGGCAAATCGGAAATTACATAGAGGTAGTATATACTAGAGGGGGCCTAAGCGTACACCCGTAGTAAGGTAGTTTTTTTCTTAGGGCATCACTGGACCCCGTGTAATCTAACTAAATTACATACATAATTTGTGACAGCTCGGTTCTGATCACATTATGATGCGTTTGAAATCGGGACCTACGTAAATAATAGTTAGGGAGCTGGTGAGCATTTCGCTATATGATTTCCACATATTTTACGTCGAGGTGGATTGCAGTTTAAATCATTACGAATTGATTTGGTCCAATCAATTAAGGTCCTATGTCGCTGCATTTTCGCGTTACAGCGGATTGAAGTTGCTTAAAAAAAATCTGGGCATTGAATCATTCGTGCATGTATGCTTCTGGAGTTCATGGTCACAAATATCTTGGAAACGAAGAAAATCGAAGAGGCAGACATTCAGGACTCTGCATTATCATGGGACGGAGTTGTAAAAATGTAAAAAAAAAAATCTCTATTAAATTATTTGCACGCGGTTTTTAGTGTGCCCATTCGATTCACTATGACTCCGTGGATTCGAAAAAAAATGTGGCAGTCACTTTGCTCACTGATTTTTAGCTGTACATCATATTTTTTCTGAATGCCCTTGGAACTTTTATTAGAAAGTAATTTTTTTAAATTGCATGCTTGAATGTAATCTGAATAGGATTAAGATCAGGATAGGAACAGTCTTTAACTTTTTTTAATCACGTTTTATTTATGTAAAATACGTAGATTTTGAACCAAGACTCCATTTATTTATTTTTTATTTGCAATGAAAATTAAAAAAAAAAAACGATATTATTCAGCAAGCGTCGTCATCGTTGGTATCAGAGGAACCTTGCCAATTATCCATGTCGGCGCTATCATCTATGTCTCCCTCCTCGTCTGAAAAATACACAACGTGTTCACATTTTAATAGCGCGAAATCTACATCATATATTTGAACGAAAAAATGTTTACCAGATTGATCTTCGGGTTCTTCTAATCTGAAATTCAGGGTGTTATCGTTTTGTACCCAGCCACAATCATTCGGATCCAAATCACCAACAGGATCTTTTTTGTGGGCATTTTTCCAAATTTTTGTTATTTACAGCGTCCTGAGAAAGTGTTCCATCAGTTCACAGCGGCAAATTTGAAGCGTCGAAATTGCGCGGAGAAAGCTTGAATGATGCATCAGCGTTTGAGACGTCGTACGTTTTCAAAAAAATTACGTATCGTCCCTCGTTGACCTTTTTTGTTTTTTTAACATTGTACAAACGACACACGAATTTTCCCAATTCATTAAAAACGCTCTCAATGGCGTCAATATCAATATTCCCAATGGTGATGAGAGCTCTTTGCAATTCCTGGCACTGTAATAATTGTTCGAAAGGTCTTTTTTTACCCTTTCGAAAAAAAGCGGGATTGTAATCACAGCCGGTCATCAGCACTTCAAATCGCACATTTTGCTAAAACGCGCTCCGATTTTTTCGAATATTATATGTATAAGCTTAGACACTAAAATTATTCGAAAAACTTCGGAGACTCAAATTACTCCAAATACTCCAGAACTGTTTATGAGCGTTTTGGAAAACCCGCTTTGAATCGTCTGCTGTGTACGGAGCCTTACGCTTTCGAGACATCCGTGTGACGGTGCCTGAGAGCGAGAGAAAGAGAGAAAAAGCGTGCAAAATAAAAGGGGAGGCTGTATATAGATATACGCTCTATACATTTAGTTTCACAATACGGAAAAGGTCGGAACCGTTCTCACTCATATTCCCAAATAAAAGAGAGACACCACGAAAGGAACTATGGGGATATTTCTATACCTGCTTGGTTTGGTCGTGCAACGCGAGCGTCGAGTTGAAAAAAAAATCAAATAGTCTGCCTTTGGAATATCTGAGGCTTGAGAGTCTGCCTCATCGATTTTCTTGGTGTTCATAAGGAATTTAAACATCAGTCGAACAAGCAGACGTGTCCGCAAATATAGCACACTTTTTTTTTTTACATTTTTGAAACACTGTCAAAAGACAACCAGAGGTAACATGTAGGCAGACTATTTTTCCGTGGTTCTTCTCATTGTTATTGATCGAACAGTCCAAATCTGCCAAGTGCGCACTTCATATACAGTTTTTTAAATCATAAAAATAAATTAAAAAATTGATTACTACAAAAGTTATTGGGATGGATGTCTGCTTTTTCAATTCTTTGTGTTTCCAAGGTTACTGTGATCTTCAGCCCCAGAGGCAGACCTGTGCGCATATTATAGCACACCTTTTTTTTTAACATTTTTGAAACGCTCTAACTTTACAACGCATCGCCACCATGGTGACAAAGTCCTTAATGTTTCTTAGGGCATAAATATCACTATTAATAACGCTTGCCTAGTGCGCTGATCATATCGAAATTTTGCTCGCCAGCTCCATAACTATAAAGTGGTTAGCACCGAAAAACAGGTGTTTGTGTTTAAGTCGATATTAGGTATTGTTGATTTATTTGTTCTCTTTTATTTTCTGGGATAGCAAACAGAGAAAAGTGTCAAAATAAGGTACTTAAGCATGGAAGGTAGTTTTTCCGTATTTTTGCTCTGAGAGAGCATTGCAGCCCTTTACCTAACCACTCGCCATAATGCCACTTGTAACACACAACTAATTCACTTTAAAAATATGTAACAGGTGCTCTATAATTAGCGAAAATATTTTTTTTTTGTCGTGCATCATATGACCTTTGGGAACCAAGGGCTGGTTGTAAACTGGTGGCAAACAAACGAAAAAGAGGAACTCTGACAAGGACAGAAGACAAGGTGCTGCTATCTATTCTATCCTATTGACAACTGTATTGAGTTATCTCTTTCTACAGTAGTAATAATAATTACATGTCGGTCTCTTAGGAAATTCCAAAGTTGCTAAGTGATTTTGATACAAAACGAAGATAATGCGCAAAAACTGTTTATTGAAAAAATATTATATCCCTAATATTAAATTAATAATAATATAAAATATTAATAGCAATAAGGCCGCTAATTGTACTGTATCTTTATAAATATTTTATGTTGTTTTTCCTGGTACAATAAAGAATATTGTTATCTTATCTTATCTTATATGGAAAATACACTTTTTCTGATTTTGTTTCGTAGCAGGTAACAAATCCCACAATTTTATGCAAAATAAAAGGATGGCAAAATAAAAAGTTGACACAAACTAGGTTTTAATTTCTTATAATTAGAAAAGTGCTTAGGTAAAGGTATGTTTTGCTAACTAATAGGGAATAACGCTAACGGTTAGGGAATCTCTTATTAAAAATAGATTTACTTATAATATTTGTAGGACACTAGATCATCTGGATGGAGCTCAGTATAAGCTTTATATAGTCTATGGAAGTTTAAATTAGGACTCAAATACCCTTTACCTACTGTAGTGTCTTGTATAATGGCGCACTTCTTTAGGTAAACGTATGATGTGCATCACCACCATATTTTCATGATGTACCTACAGTGTACTGACTAGGTATATTAGCGTATCTGAACAGGGAGCTTACAAAATAAGGACAGCAAACTTGTAAACTACTTCCTACCAAGTACTAAGGTACCACCACGAGTTGAAAAACTTTCCACAAACAATCGAGTTACACTACCATCGTCGTAGCAACTTCCAAGTCAACGACACTAAACTTCTTAGCAGAGGATCAAAACTACAGTGTAAGGGCTTGAACCCGTGCTACCTCTAACATACAATCAGTTTAAGAAGTGGTCAAGGAGAAGAACCGAAAACGAGTACCTATTTTGAACTGAAAGCAGTGAAGTTCGCCGGACAACCGAGTTGAAGTGGGGATAACTTAAATTGCTACAACATACTACCTCAAAAAGGCATACAAGTAGCTTGCCGAGTCTGAGAAGATATACAATGAAGTTCAGTGCATAAAAAAATCTATACCATGGAATTAATCAACAATCTACCTACTATGCTAGGGATGCCACAAAGAAACACCCATCATTGTGACAATTATTTACTGTTAGAGTGTGGAGATAAGACGGTACAACAACATTGAGAAGCTGGGATACCTGCTGTTTCTGAAGTATCAAAGACTGTCTAACTACATGTTTTATCGGAAATGTCATGAAATATTATTTATTAGTTTTTCATGTTTGTCTACTTGCTTCTGTGGATGGGGGAGGGTAAACGGGGTGAATTTAATTATTTCATTGTATTATTCACGTAATTATATTTAAATAAAAATATATTAACATATAATCCTGCATTATTTTCTTTGCTTTCTGCTATGAGTACATACTTGTAATAGTGGAAGTAGTGTGGATAGTAAAAATAACTAGCCATACAATGATTTTGTTAATTATTTCAAATAACTCAAATTTTAAAGTTCATTGTATGTACCTATGGTATATAAATTCGGTGCCAGCCTCAACTCATATGCACCTTGTAAACTTCCCAACTCACCAAAAAATACCATTTGTTATAAAGTGAGTGAAAATTTTATTGCAGGTACTGGTTAACCGGAGATAAGTTTTCGTTGACACTTGTGGTAACTAGTATACACTAGTATACATAACTTTTTATTGTTTTTATCATTCCTATTTAAATTTTGTGAAATTTTGTATTTTAATTTAACGTACAAACTGGACACGATTTTGATTCAAATATTAAGTAGGTATACTTAAAACCCAAGCGGAGGAAACAGCAGTCTTAAGTAGCTTGCAATTCCGCACCAATTGTCTGTTCTATTCTAGGGTATAACAGCAAAAGTGGATTCAGTCTGAAAAGATAATATCGTTTCAGACTGAATCCACTTTATGTAATTGAGATATTATAGATGAAACAATAAATTCTAATTTGTTATAATACGATATCTAAATGGAATTCTCAATACAATTTCACCAAGTACGTATCTTTACGTGTACCTTTGGACGGCTGTGTGACCGTTTGCTTAAGAGCAAATTCGGGTTTGCAACGCACGTCCGAAAGCATGTTCGGTTCTGAGATAAGCCTTTGTCAGGGTGCTGCCGTGGACAGAATTATTTTGGGGGGCATCTGTCTCAACTTTGGTTCCACTTTTCGTCAAGTCATTATCATCATTATCACCTTTACGTAGACGGGTGTTTGAAGAGTCAAGTTGAGGATTTGGCATCGATAGTGTTCCACTTCCTTGATCACTATTGTATAATTCTCAATGGAATTGAGAATTAAAATGGAATTAAAAAAGATAATAGTCTCGTCTGACCAAAATGGCCAGATGGACGCCCTCCGGCTGAGGAGTCCAAGCGGCCGGAGGTCAGGGCGGCAACGAGAGAAAACGCCGGACTATCCGGGCTGTATCAAGCAGCACCGCCTTCTGCATGATAGCCGGAAGCATGCCCACACGAAGTTCCAACCGCCTCAGATGGTCAGCGAGACTGGTTGGAATTAACCCATTCGCGGATAGGACTATAGGAACGATTTCGGTGGACACCACCCCCCACATATCGGTAACCTCGTGCGCCAGATCCAGATACTTGGTTTTTTTATCCGTTCCGGCTTTCACGAGGTTCTCATCATATGGGACAGTGATGTCGACCAAAAACGCCCTATTCTGCGCCCGGTCCACCACCACAATATCAGGCTTATTCGAGAGAATAGTCCTGCCCGTGATAATGGGCCGGTCCCAGTAGAGCTTGGCGCGGTCGTTTTCGAGCACGGCTTCCGGTGTGTACTTGTAATACGGTAGTCTCTGTGCAACGAGGCCATATTTCAGAGCGAGCGCCTGATGGAAAATCCTGGCTACAAGGTTGTGCCTGTGCAGATACTCAGTGTTAGCAAGCGCCGAACAACCGGAAATAATATGCCTGAGTGACTCACCGGGATGGCGACACGCCCGGCAAATATCGGCAGTGCCATCCTTCAGGATGTATTTCCTATAGTTGTTGGTCTTGATAACCTGACCTTGTATTGCACAGACAAAACCCTCGGTTTCCCCGAACAGGTCACCGAAACGTAGCCAGCATATGGAGGCCTTCGTATCCACGTGGGGCTCGTGTAGAGCCTTGAAGAACCTCCCATGCAGCTCCTTCTCCTTCCATATGTCCTCCCGCCTAGAGATACTCAGTACCACCGGGTCTTGCCATTGCTCGTTGGCTAAGGCCAGAGGGGTAAGTCCTTTATCACACCTTATGACATCTTTATGCATCGGACTGTCCGTCATCGTCAGGAAATAGTTTTGGAGGTTGCTTACCTCACGATTGTGCATGGTCTGGGCACTCAATAGCCCACGACCACCATGCTTTCGCGGCAAGTACAACCTCATCACTGACGATTTCGGATGATGCATTCTATGGAGAGTCATAGTTGTGCGGACTTTCCTATCCAGGGCTTGAAGTTCAGTCTGATTCCACCTGAGTATGCCGAACGTGTACATGATGGTGGGCATGACCCAGCCGTTATAAGCGCGTATCTTGTTCACGCCTGACAAATAGCTCGTAAGCACTTTTGTCAGACGCGAAAAGAAGATGCTGCAAACTGACTGTTTCATGTCCGCCTCCATGACGTTGATACTCTGTGACATACCCAGGTACCGGTATGTTTCAGCTTCGGAGAGGGTTCTTAAATTGACGGGCATAGAGGGATCTACGCCCTCAGAATGTGTTATCCTCCCCCTTTCCACATGAACCGCACACTTCTCGACCCCTAGCTCCATCCTAATGGATCCACTAAAGTCACATGTGATTTTTAGTAGATCCATCAGACGATTATTATTATTATTCTCTTTATTTATTTTCATGACTTAGAATAGGTTTATAAAAGTAAAAAAAATATAAAATATATTTTATAAACCTATCCTAGTTGGCCACCGGTAACGGAGCTAGGCTCAAGCTACCGGTAGTTAGGGCCGCAGAGAGAGAAATCTCCGGACGATGCGCGCCATGTCCAAGAGCACCGCCTTCTGTATCTGCCCCTTGATCCAGCCATCTAGCGAGAGAGCCTTAAGATGTTGGTCAAGACTCTTCGCTATGAGACCGTTCGCCGATACGACTATCGGGACAATGGTTGTCGAATCCACATCCCATAAGGCGGTAACCTCGTGGGCCAAATCAAGGTACTTGCTAAGCTTGTCCTTCTCGGCCTTCACGAGGTTCTCGTCATGCGGGATGGTGATGTCGACGAGAACTGTCTGGCGCATCAATCGATCTGTCAGCACGATGTCAGGCTTATTGGCAACAATAGTCCTGTCCGTGATGACAGACCGATCCCAATAGAGCGTAGCATGACCATTTTCGAGAACCGGCGCCGGTGTGTACTTATAGTACGGCACCTCGGATTCGACAAGACGGTATCGGAGAGCTAGTTGCTGATGAATAATTTTGACTACTAGATTATGCCTGTGCAAGTACTCACTGTTAGCCAGATGAGAACAACCGGAAATAATATGCCTGAGTGACTCCCCGGGACGGCGGCATGCTCGACAGATGTCGACCGTACCATCCTTCAGGATATATTTCCGATAGTTGTTCGTCATCATGACTTCGTCAGCAATTGCACAGACAAAACCTTCGGTTTCCCCAAAAAGGTCACCGAAACGTAGCCAGTTCACCGATGCGAGCAGGGCCACATCGCGCCCTGTCAAGGCCCGATAGAACCGCCCGAGAAGCTCCTTGCTCTTCCACACGCTCTTGCGATCCTCGATGCTGAGCACCGTTGGCTTGCGCCAGTTCTCGTTTGCCAAGGAGAGCGGCGTGAGACTCTTGTCCACTGACACAACATCCCGATGCAACCCACACTCATTGCTAAGGAAATATTCCCTGAGATTACACACCTCGCGGTTGTGGAGATTTTTGGCGTTTAAAAACACTTACGCGGGATGTATAGTCTCATAACAGATGAGCGTGGGTGTAGCATACGGTGTGCTGTGAGCATGAGACGGACCCTCCTGTCCAGGGCATCCAGTTTAGTTTGAGTCCACCTTAGTATGCCAAAGGAGTAAATGAGTAGGGGCATCACCCAAGCGTTGAAAGCGCGCACCTTGTTGCCTCCCGACAAAAGACTGTTAAGTACTTTTGTCAGGCGACTAAAGAAGCGCTCCTTCATCGCCTGTTTGATGTCCCCATCCACAATACCCAAAGACTGTGATATACCAAGGTACTTGTAGGTTTCCGTCTCCGACAGGGATTTAAAAGTCATTGTTTCTGAAAGTTGTAAATTTGTTGAATTTACAACCCTCCCATGCTGTACATGCATGACCGCACACTTATCTACACCAAACTCCATCTTGATGTCACTACTGAAAACCTGTGTCGTTTTAAGTAGCTCCACCAAGTCTTGGCGTTTTGGTGCAAATAGCTTCAGGTCATCCATATATAGGAGGTGAGAAATAACCTCTCCATCCCTTCGGAGTCGGTAGCCTAGCCCTGAGTCCTTCAGTAGAGTACTGAGAGGATTCAAAGCCAGGCAAAACCACAGCGGGCTCAGACTGTCGCCCTGGAAGATGCCTCGCTCAATCCTTATTAAGGCCGAAGAGTCAGACGGGCCATCTCCACCACCTGGGTGACGAAGAACTGTGGTCCACTATCCCATGCAAGTGCTGAGAAAGGATCTCAGAGTTGTATCTACTTTATACAGTTCTAAGATCCCCCTCAGCCATGAATGGGGCACCGAATCATAGGCCTTCTTATAGTCAATCCAGGCTGTGGAGAGAGCCGTCTTGTTCCGGCGAACTTGTTGGCTAATGGTCATGTCTATGAGGAGGAGTTCCTTAGTACCACGGGGCCCAACCCTACATCCATTTTGAGTCGAAGCTAATATTTTATTTGACACTACATGTGTATTAATTTTTGTACTCAAAATGGATGTAAGGAGCTTGTACAATGTAGGCAAGCACGTGATGGGTCTGTAGTTCTTCGGATCCGTGGTACTACCAGATTTATAAGAAGGAAGGTGATACCTGTAGTTAAGAAAGTAGGAAGGGATCCATGCTCTAAGGCTTGTTGGAATTGCGTCGCCAAACGTGAGTGCGAGCCCCGAAACCATTTTATCCAAAAGTTGTGCAAGCCGTCCGGCCCAGGACTTTTCCAGTTGTGTGCCATACGAATCGCACAACTCACGTCTTCGGGGCTGATAGATACAGCCCCCATGGCTTCGATAGGCCCACTCACGCTCACGCTTGATAACGCGTATCCAATCACCCTCTGTGTGTTCGACCGGCGTCGACCAGATACTACGCCAGAAATTATTCATGGCAGAAGTATCCGGCGACTGCCTATCGGACACACGTTCGTCGGTTCCCTCCCACTTACGGTACACCTTCCTTTGGTCGTTTTGGAAGAGTCGATTCTGCTGAAACCGATCCACACGTTCTCTGTAGCGTCGAATACGACCCGCCCACGCATAGACCTTCTGCTTCAGAAAGTCAATGCGTTCCGTGACACAGGCAATATAGTCGCAGGGTCTGATTCCAGTCCCCGCAAATGCTTGGTTCACGAAGCGCATCACTCGAGGGCGGTTATTGCCCTCTCTGAAGCAGATTAGCTTTACAATGAGAGTCCTGAATGAGTTGATACGCCGCTCAATCCTCACTTGCCATGCGGGGACACCAACGGCGGCCCCTGGTGCACGGTCTAAGTCTGGAAATTTGACACGTGCAACACGGCATGCCGCGATGGCCCCACAGTACAAAATTGAGTGGGTATCAACAAGGTCTTTACTAGTATTCAAGTATGGTACCAGTAAATCATTCAAGGCTCCCATTAGCGCTAAGTTGCGTCTATTTGTGGGTAGGCGTGGTAATCGCGGCCTAGAGTTAGGGGTAGATCGATACTGCGCGATCGCCTCCTCCAAAGCCCTCCTCAATTGCTCTTGGGTCTGGGTACTTACGTTCGTGTTCACACAGTCAATCCCTTCAATGTCGGGATCGTCCTGTACAACTGCCGTATGCAGCGTCTGAGTACGCGTTTCAGCAGGTGGATCCCTTGATATGGGGGAGGCTGGGCGAACAGGTCGTGCTTCCAGGCGTAGCCGATCAAGTACGGTATCATCCAGCCGTTTGCATCTCTGAAGGACCCGCACCTGATCCGACAATCGCTGGGCAGAGACGGTGATGGCTGGTTCAAGGGCCTGAAACAGAGGAAGCATTCGAACACGGTACGCGGTCATGTTGGTTTCTCCCTCTGTAGCACCATAGTAGGCGCGCATGCAGTTCTCATTATTCTCTGTAGTCCATCGCATGCGACGCACTACACCACCGGTAGCGGGGACCGAACGCGGAGCAGAAGGCCCCGCAGGCCCCAAGCGTGCCGGCAGCGGTGGTCGTCCTCGTCGCGCAGGTGGTGGTGGCGGCGGGACGGACGGCCCGCGCTCGTCGTCGCTCGACTCGTTGGAGTCGGCAGCCGTGGCAAATTCGTCACCCGACGAAGCTGGACGACGGCGTGGGTGGAGGTGGAGGGCGTGCGTTTGTTTCCGCTTGACGTTGTCGCAATCGTGTGATCATATTTTTCACTTTGTTGATATTTTGTTTGACAGTTCTGTCACAGGGAACCCTTTTGAGAAGAATTTTCATTTTTATATTTCATGTTGATATCACAGAAAGAACTTTTATTCGTTTATAAATATTGTAATGCCGGGTCACTATTTAAAAAGCTAAATACTGTAAATACACCGTAAGATAAAATTTAGATCAAAAATTATTATTATTATTTATTTGGAAAACAGAATATTGCTCTCAAGCTTTTGCATCATGTTGTAGTGGTTGATAACGCAGAACAATTCATAGGTAAATAGGTTTTTCTTAAACATGCGCGGAAATATTGTCATTACTTTTGAATAAAGAACACGCGAAGCAATAGGGGTTAAAGTATGAAATTGCCGTTTTATTGCAATAGGTTCTTTGAATTGACATAGTTCCACTCACCCGCCCCCTGTAGATTGGCGTCACAGCAGCAGCAGCCAATGCCACCAGCGCTATCAATACCAGCAGGCTTCGCGTCATCCTGATCGTATTTACGGTTGAAGGGAAAAAAAATTTTTGCAGACTTTCAAACCGTTTCCGATATTGCGTCTTGTGTTGGAGTGTGCACACCCGCCCGATGCACAGTTATATATAGCGAAAAGATTCTCAAAATTCCCCCACTCAAAAGATTTTCCTAACAAAATCCGCGCGTTTACATTACATCTACGAGTAATTTATTATCCACATATATAGGTAGATCTGAATTTACCACTTGTTTTGGTGTCGTGAATGGTCGCTTTGGCGTCGATTATTCGATTATTAAGTAAGTGGCAGTGATAGTCAAAAACATAAGATTTCTAACTAGCGCTCAAATATTGAAATACAAATTAAATTGTGCGGTCAGCAAAATAAAGGCGATATTATACGGTTCAATCAAATTGAAGCAATGCCATTGAAAGGAAAACATTGGTCATTAAACGACTTTAGGTACCTATTTACACGATTCAATCACATTGAAGAATGCCATTGTACATTGAAAAATGCGCCCAATCATACAATCTCCGTGCTTACACTTTTCTTTTTACATTTACATACATTTTTTTTTTTACATTTACATACAGGCACATACATTGCTTCTGGCCCCACACTAGGATACCCTGTGTCGTGGGAACCAGAAACAACGACATCACAAACATGTAAACATCCAAGACCTGGGGTTTTTTTTTTTTTGTCCTCAGCCGGGATTCGAACCCGGGACCTGTCGCATGGCATGCAGATGCACTACCGCTGCGCCACGAGGTCGTCGATTTTCAATCGCATTGAATGATTGGCTGCGTCAATCGCATTGAAAGCGTTCGCCGAGATTTTGCTTTTAATAAAATTGCGCAAAGGCAATGTATTTAGACGTTTCAATGCCATTGAAGCAAATGAAATTAAAGTAAGTAAGTAAAGTAACCGAAATATTGAACCGAAATTGAACCGTGTAATATCGCCATTACAATGCCACCGTCAGACCGTTATCTTGCGAGGTAGGTACCTAGATATTTCGACGGGTTATACAGCAATGATGTCATTGATTTGATGTTTTTGTATAAAACCATCAGTTGCGCTGTCACTTACTATCGCCCAATCAACGTTCACGTCACGCATGGCGCACAGAATGAACCAATCATAGATTTACTCCGCAGCGCATCTTGCGCTCATTTCATTGGTACCTATATACTAATCGAGTCGAGAGGACTGGGGCCGTTATTGAGTAAGAATTTTGTATAAAGGAATACTTTATGTTTTTTTAGGGTTACGTACCCGAATGGTGCCAAACGGGGCCCTATTACTAAGACTTCACTGTGTCTGTTTGCCTGTCTGTCACCAGGCTGTATCTCATGAACCGTGATAGCTAGGCAGTTGAAATTTTCACACATGATGTATTTTTGTTGCCGCTATATCAGCAAAGACTAAAAACAATATTTAATAAAATTAATATTTAAGGGGGCTCCCATACAACAAACGTGATTTTTTTGCCGTTTTTCCTCGATCTTTGTGTCTAATGTTTTATAGATAATGGTACAGAACCTTTCATGCGCGAGTCCGACTCGCACTTGGCCGGTTTTTTCTTACCAACTTGAGTTACCAAGACTCCGCGGCCGACTGGGTATGTTTTTGCAAAATATGATAATTTGTACAAATTCGTGGCACGCGCGCCCCGCCTATATGCGCTTTCTACCTTATCCCTTAAACGGCCATGGCTCCAATCAAGTTATTTTTTTTGTATTAGAATGTTGTTTTCTTAAAATTAAATAAAAACACAAAATTAAAATTATTGAATGTGGTTTTTTTTGACGATGGGAAATAATTTCCCTATATCCAGTAACATATATGTGGGAAATTAATTTCCCACTTGACTAGCTATTGCCTTCGGTTTCACTCGTTGATTTATTTATAGGGAAATAAAATTAAAAGTCCAGAGGTAAATCTTAGCTTAAATCTTAGCGGAGCTGGCGAATTATTCCTAATTTATAGTGGCGGACTCATCGACATATGCACTACAGGATTTAATTTCGACAGCGCAGGTACCTTCTAGTTTGCAATATAAACGGGTAGGTTGATGAGTTCTCCACTGTAGAGAGGTGATAATGATTAATAACGATATACTTCGTCGAAGAATTGGTCCAAAATTTTGCAAACTTCCTTCCAAGCATCGAACGTCTCTCTTCTGTTTTTGTATATTTCCCTCGTTTTATCCCATAATGCGGGCCTTTCTTGAATGAACGTAATTAAACATTCTTGATCTATTTCCGTCATCGATTAAATGCAGCCTTCGCCGCCCGGGCGCCGCGCGCGCCGCACACGCCCGGCCTCGTCAACAAACGCTCATAGACTGCCAATACTGCCACCAGTGTTGCCACCCTCTGATTTTGATTTTCCCCGGGCTCTTCGTGAATTTCCCCTGAATTAGGTACTTTTCAAAAACTTTTCCCCTAAACATAAGAATAAAACACAAATTGAGGTGAATAATATATTATATTTTATTACAAAATAAATATAAGCTTGTTATTAAAAGTGTTTCACCATTAGTCTATTATTTCTTGGAATGTGTCCATGGTTTGGACTTCCAACTCCAACTGTTCATTGTTTTTTTTCTTAAAATCATACATATCATTTGTGAATTTTTTCAACATTGCGTCTGTCGGGATGAATAAAACGCAAGACTTGCAGTTTAGTTTTAGGCTGTACCTTACCATCATCAAATGCTGTAACATGTCCAGGGATAATTTGTTCCTCAGCTTACTTTTTATAATTGAATAAATGGAAAAAGCTCTTTCCACAGTAGCATTCGATAATGGCATGCCGAATGCCGAAATGCCGATAACCGAATACCAAGCACAAACACAGAAGACCGACAAAGTTGTCAAAGTTAAACCAGTTTGTCTCGCACGCATGCGCACAGCGGTCATAAAAACAAAAGCTATTCGTATTCGATATCTCCCTTCCGCGTATACAAATGCAATGCGTGCGAAAGAGAAAAATATATTAGTATTTGTTACGAGCAATAGACAGAGGTACATTTTACTCTGAAGGTACATCACACTAAGTTACGTTCGGATACACGCAGTCACAAATAAATTATTCGGTGAACTGAAAATAAAAATTCACTTAAAAATCCCCTAAATGTTTTTTTTACCCTCAATATTCCCCTAAATAATTTTATACCCTAAAAAATCCCCTAAACGTACAAAAATCCCCTAAATCTAGGGGAAAATCCCCTAAGGTGGGGACACTGACTGCCACATACAAGACTGCGCGCCGCGCCGGGCTTAGACACGGCGCGTGCCGGTGCTAGCGACGGTTTCATGTACAGACTTTCATGGTGCTTCATACATAACTGGCACCGGCCCGGCGCTGGACCGGCGCTGTGCCGGGTAGAAACCGTCTCGTGGACACGAGCCTCTTTTTCTTAAGTATTTCATGAACAGATAATAATATGCTACGTATGTAGGAAGAGGTTCTATCTAACACATCTAATAGTTTATTATCATTAACCTCCATGAAGAACTATTGTCTTGCGCTTTCATGGGAGCCTAATACTTTTTGTCAAACATACTCGGAAGAAGCCGCAAAGAACGCCGTCCCTTCATTGTGAGCCTAAAAGCTGAGCTCTTCCTTTATATGAGCCCCTAATACTTTCTGCTAAAAACAGTTTATATCTTACTTTATCTTTAATGCGGTAGGTAAGAGGTAAGTAATATTGCTATCTCTACTTATCCATTTTATCATTATACAAGAGGTATCATCTTCTTTAATGGGACTACGAGAAATAGTTTATCCCTCGTGGATCCATTGATGGCGAATAACGGGACAAAATAATGGGACCACGATAAAACACCGAATAAATGTCATAATTCATTACCTAGGTACTCCATCAGGGTTGATGCGGTACATGACACATAAGGACAAGCTGCATCTGAAGTACCTATCGCAAAAATCCAGACAATGGGGGTGGCAACTGTCAAAAAATTCAAAATGGTGGATGTCCCGCTTTCTTTACTATTTGTATGGGAAAAGTACAATACTTATTTGTATTTATATAAACCCCAGAGATGTGTGTAGTTTCTTTTTTCAAAAAAATCTGTGCCTACGCATTTACTGCTCAGTTTGCAATGGAAAAACGGTGGCTCTTAAACCACTTCGAGGAAGTAAATCGATTATCAAGAAGTTTATAGGTTGTGATTCTAGTAAATAAATACCAAAAAAATATTGATGTGCAGGTATACAAATAATAGGTAAATACAAATAAATAATAATATGAAATACATTCAGAATCATAGTTACAAGTTATGTTTTATCATTCTTGTTTGTTTTCAGGTCCGCATCTTGGCAGTGTTTAGGTACCCTCAAGGATGGACGAAGCAGCTTTACGAGCACAAAATGATGCTGCAGGACTACTACTTGGGTACCCTAGACTGTTAAACCTAAAACTGACTAAAAACGAGAAATGCAAGCCTTGATATAAATTATTCAAACTATTTAGCAAATGTAAAGCCAGTAAGTTATTATTGCTAACTGGCTTTACATTTGCTGTAAATGAAGTAAAACAATGTTCCTGGGTACTTGTAAACATAGGTTTTTAAACATACATTGTAACACGCATTTCTTTGGGCGTAAGTTCGTATCTCAAAATAGGTATAAGCAGCAGCACTTAATTACCCAGAACCAGCCCATGGCACGTCTTGAACTGGGCAGATCTGAATAGACATCAATACTTCTGATAGATTTAGTTGTTGGTGATAGGAACCTTCAAGTAGTAGTCCTGCAGCATCATTTTATGCTCGTAAAGCTGCTTCGTCTCCAAACTGGAATAAAATTAAGAGAGTTCATGTAGAAATAGTATGATTTTATGAGTAAGTTTGGTACATAGTTTCACAAATAAAACTCGAGATAGATAATGAGCGGTTAGGTTTATTACTTCCAAGTTTACAACTGAATCTTAATTTACTTGTATGGTATACGTATAGTATTCTACCAACTACTCGCTGTGACTGCTTATTGAGAACTGCCCCCTGTCTGCCTGCCCATCTTACCAGCTCCACAAATGCCTCCATGATCATTTTCAATCATTTTAGAATCAACCAATCCGATACAAGCATAGATTTGACCAATCAGGGACAAGCATTAGTGTTGCCAGTAATTCGAATCAAAATGTAAATAATAAATTAGACTTTTGCATCTTTCTTTTAACAACTAAATATTTTAACCAAACACCGTAATTGAAAATTACTAGGAAATAAAATTAAAATTAAACAAATCATGACAATAGTGTGGATAATATGGTACATAGTGTGGATAATTTTCATGATTTTCGATGTTTCTGAGGAACTTTCGTAAGTAAATTAAAAACACACCGCGGCAGCGGGAACGGTATGAATTAATTTAGGTAGTTACCATTGAAAGCTCTCGAAATACTGAACTTAAGATTATTATCCAGACATCCTACAATATTATTAAAATATGGTAGTATCTACAGAACAGAGAATGTTCTGTGGTAGTATCTAACGTAAAGTCTGTTAGCTTTTAGAATATACCCCGGGCTCTAGAGTAGGCTTCGGTTTTCGCCGAAAGCACACGAGTGTAGTGTGTCCGTATCAAATGAAATCAAAATCTTTTATTCAAAGTAGCACAGAAACTGCGACTTAATGAACGTTACAAGTGAAACTACGTGTCCATTTCAAAATCTAGATCATTTTGGAGAAAAAATGGACAAAAAAACTCCAAACTTAGTCTTTTCAAGTCCTTAATTTACAGAATTTATATAAATATTCTAGAACCTGGAACTCATGCATTGAACTGGCTTTAGTTCCAGACATCATTGTCATCTAAATAATCTTTAATGTTATAGTAACTTTTTTGGCACAAAGTGTGCTTTACGCAATTTTTGAACCGCGTTTCTGGCAAGCTTATTATATCCTCACGGATCTTATTGTAGAAACGTATACAATGCCCCATAAAGTATGTATTAACCTTTGCCAGCCTAAATTTTGGGAACGAAAGTTTATGTCTATTTCTAGTATTTACATTGTGTTGGCTACCTACAGTTTTAAAGTTACTGATATTTTTCCTGACGTACATAATATTTTCATAGATATACTGACTAGCAACTGTTAGGATGTTAGTTTCTTTAAAGAAATCTCTTAACGAATCTCTATTGCCTAGCTTATATATGAATCTGATCGCTCTCTTCTGCAGGACGAAGATGGTCTCAATGTCTGCTGCCCGTCCCCACAGTAGTATACCATAGGACATAATACTATGGAAGTAACTAAACAAGCCTAGCAGTTGCGACATCAGTTAGTTCCCGGATTCTTTTAACTGCGTATGCTGCAGAACTGACCCTTTTTGCCAATTTTTGTATATGAGGATTGAGGACCCCATTGAAGCTTTGCATCAATTGTGATACCCAGAAATACAGTTTCTTCTACAAGGTCTAGTTTATCATTTCCCAATATAACATTGCTGTCAACCATTTTGACATTGGTGGTGTGAATTTTATACATTTTGTCTTTTTTGAATTTATAATAAGTTATTAGAAGTAAACCAATATAGTACCTTAGAGAGAGCATTATTTGTATCCGCAAGGTCATTTTCTTGTCTCTTAATTTTAAAAATAAGTGACGTGTCATCTGCAAACAATACTATTTCTGACATGTTTTAAGCCATGAACGGCAAATCATTTACATAATTATAGGTACGAGGAAAAGGAACGGCCCCAAAATAGATCGCTGTGGCACTCCCATCTTAACCTCCGACCCTGACGATTTAGTCCTATTTATGTCAGCTTTTTGAACCCTCCCTTCTAAATATGATCTCATAAGTTTTAAGTTTGTCTCATTTATTCCGTAGTGTTTCAATTTTAAGAGAAGTGTTTTATGGTCTACGCAGTCAAATGCGTTCGACAAGTCACAAAAAACACCTATAGCATCCCTCCGATCCTCCCATGCACTAAATATATGTTTAACTAATGTGACACCAGCACCCGTCGTAAACCGCCCTTGTGTTAAAGTGTGTAAGTAGCTGTCCTAGAACTATTTTCTCGAATATTTTACTCAAAACGGGTAGAACCGAGTCTGGTCTGTATATCCAGCAGGACCCTTCATCTAATTCCATTGACTACCAAAGTTTCACTTACGTAATATTTAATACCTTCTGAATAGTATAAGTAAAATATTAGTACCTTAACAGTTAAACAAAAAACTTATATTATTTTCCAGCAGGACCCGCCGTTGTTTGAAGGTCTTCAGACCAGTAGTGTATGTCCCTGCATAGCGGTACATTAGAACCTTTAGATTATTTTCGTTTTCTTAAAAAAAAAATTATTAGTTTATAAGAAATATACCTACAAAAGTTTATACTCCCAGCGGGATCTTTTTTTGTTTTGGGGCTTTCAGTCCAGACAATCATATTCCCTTGCAGCATTAAGCAAGTTTCGGCTCGCCCGTTCTACGTACAGTATTGGCTGCAAGAACAGATTGAATATTATAAAAAAAATCTCCGAAAAGAATGACGTATTTGTGTTTCTTTAGATGCGACAGGATCAATTTGCAGGAACGTCGAAAGGGCACACAAAAGCGATGATCATTTCATAGGCCAAGACAACTCTAAGCATGTATTTCTGTACATGTGCCTTGGATATTGAAGACAAGGAAGTAGTGTCCCACTAACGCAACTATTATCAAAGTCAAACGGCTGAAACAATATGCCGGTGGTTGGAGTCTTGGATTGGTTATTTAATGCCTCCTCATGAAGCTATAACAGATGATTCGGCTGCACTCATATCTGCTGTAGTAAAGGCTTTGGCAATATGTCCTACAACAAAAGATTATATAGACAACTGCTTCAAATTACTTGAAATCCTAACTTCCCAAGTGCCACCTTGCTTTGTGAGACTTGACACCTCACATTTCTGCAAAACACTTTCGAAGCTCCCGTGCTTTCAAGAAGTCGACACTAATATAAAATGGTTCTACTATAGATTATAAGATAGTGAAGGAAGTAGTATGGGATTTGATATTGACTTCCACACACCAATATGCAGAGTATGATAAAAAGAGCTGTTCCACCCTCTGCTCAAAATCAATAAACTGCTTGAAAGCTTTAATCTATGGTGGAAATGCAGCTATCGAAAGAGAAAAGGATACTACAGACCTAGATGGAAAAGACAAAAAAGCTGTGCCTGATAGCGTTTTAGTGAGCGAAATAGATGGAGAAGATGAACCTGTCTGTTGTTTGAAAAAGTTCATCGAACGCAACGAACTAATATTAATCTTGGAAAGTGACGGTGATCAACTTAATCCATATTAGCTCCCAAAATTTCTTGATATGATTAAAAACCTCATATCGCGGCTTTCTCTGTTTTCCAATGTTATGTGTCGATTTTTTAGTAGCGATAACCTTGTATCAAGTAGCAGTAACTGTGAAAGTGCTTTTAACATTTTGAAGAACCTCTTGTTGAAAAATTTCAATATGAGATTGCGAGTTGATGACTTCCTCGTAGAGCACTACGACTTTTTAAAAGGAGTAATTACGTTGGCGTTAAGAAACATAAGCAATACTCAAAGGGATAAATCAAAGGAAACACTTAAAGGAACGCCTAAACACACATCTAGGGATAAACAAAAGGGATCACTAAAAGAAACATTAGAATACTGCTTTTCCAGATGAATCTGTATTTAAAGATAATCCAATTTATTGTGAGAATTGGCAAAGATTGATAAAAAGACGAAAAATATCTAATAAGACTACGAACCTACAGACGGGCAATAGAGGAAGACCAAAAAAGAAGACAAAACAAAATAGAGTAGGTTTTAATTCTCGTGGAAATGAAATTCAACCAACTGAATGTTGCATAAATAAAAGAATTACTATTTTGAAAAACGGTGGCTATAATACAATTGATAATAATCCTTATTTACTCTATAATACGTGTGCGTTTGATGCAGTTGCGCACTCTGTAGCTGTAGCGTGTGTTGATAATGACTATCTTAATATTCACGCACAAAACCCAAATAATGATTTTCTTTATTTAGTTCGGTGTTTGATCAATGATAATTTTAAATTTGATATCGATTCCCGTAGACTCATGATATTAACAAAGCACTATGATAGTGTCACATGTGTTAAAAAGGGACCTATTATTATACATTCCCAATGCAATGTGTGTTACGTATTTGAAAAGGTTGTTCTACAACATCTATACAGCGCAATCCGCAAAAGTGTTTACAGCAACGAAAAATGTAATGTAAATGAACACCAACGGCTAATTGCTATGATTCCTTTAGATACAGACTTGCTAAGTAAAGGCGGAATTGTAATTTTGAACAAGGCTGTTTACTCCACGAAATTGATACGTTATGCACCGAAAAGAACTGTAATGGTATTCGTAAGCCGATTTACAATGTTTCAGATTCAGATATCATATCATTTGATATGATATGATATTGTGCCTTACTATATTGAAGACAAATAAACATTTTCTATTTCTATTTTTATTTCTAAATGATTATGTGATATACCCCAAAATTTATTGATTAAAGATGAAATATAAGATTGCTTTCTGCAATACAGTATTGCGGGGGTGGTATCACCATAGGGCATTATGCTCACTGCTTAAGAAAAAATAAACAGTGGCAATGTTATGACGACCTGTGCGACAACGTGATCAATAATGACTATACAAGTACATTGTATTTTATATATCCGTGTGAGGTAAAATTGTAAAATGTACTAAATGTGACGATGTTTTTTTATATTGTACATTTTCCTACTATGAACTTTATCGACCCATGCTGAAGAAGATTTGATACAATTGTTAATTCATAGACCTAATGACGATTTTGTAAATTAAATTTATTTGTTATAATTTTCGTTTTGTTTTTTACGACGATATTAAACTACGTACCTCATAAAACATGAAAATTTATTAGTATGAAATTGGTTGGATCACATAAATAAGACAATAATAAATAAAATCGTCTTTGGGTATCGGAGTAATGCTATGTATTTTAGAATATTTTTTTCTGATTTGTTAGTTATTTTTACTCCATCATTTCATCATCAACCCATTATGTCCCCACCGAGGGGCACGGGTCTCTTCCCTGAGGAAGGTATAGGCCATACTCCACCACGGGGGCCAATTCCGGATTGGTGGAGGCTTGTAGACTAGTGGCTCGTCTACTGTCAGAAGTTGTCAAGCCGCCCTAAGGCCTCTGACTTGGCTTAACGACTGCCATCTATCGACGGCAGCCGGCACCAACAGCTTAACGTGCCTTGCGAAGCACGGAACCGCTCGGAAAAATGCCACTAGCGTTAGGCATAGACGGCGACCCATCCATGCACTGAACGCGCCCTGTGTTGCTTAACCTTCGTGATCGTTTAAGATCACTCAGGCAGCCGGGGCTACGAGCGATCGAGATAAAGCGTATTTTACGAGAGATAAAGCGTATTTTTACTCATTATTTAAATATTTTAAATTAAGCTTTTGAAAAGTACTAATATTATGCTGCTAGGGAATATGATTGTCTGGACTGAAAGCCACAAAACGAAAAAGGGTCCCGCTGGCAGTATAAAACTTTTGTAGGTATATTTCTTATAAACTAATAACTTTTTAAAAAGTTACTAATGTACCGCTATGCAGGGACATACACTACTAGTCTGAAGACCTTCAAACAACGGCAGGTCCTGCTGGAAAATAATGTAAGTTTTTTGTTTAACTGTTAAGGTACTAATATTTTACTTATACTATTCATAGGGTATTAAATATTACGTAAGTGAAACTTTGGTAGTCAATCGAATCAGACGACGGGTCCTGCTGGATATACGGACACGAATACTACTTCCTACTCTGTATAAAACTTTTCTCAAACATGCTTGGAAATTTGAGTATTATTTCGACAACCTTCTTCGAGATAAATCGAAATTGCTGTACTGGCCAATTACACGCGAGGAGTGGCCGGAAAAAGTTCTATGAAAATTCATAACTGTCGTGTTTTGCGGCCAAATAAATTACATACTAAATTACATTAAATTACATACTAAACTCTTATCTGTCGTGTTATTTAAAAATGAAACGATCTTATACTCCGAACAATGTCAATCAAGGAGGTAGCTTATCAGAGGTTTTATTTAAATTTCTCACTGGCTTGCGATAGAAATCGTCATCATCATCAGCCATTTGACGTCCACTGCAGGACATAGGCCTCCTTCGCGGTTTTCATAACCATGAGGGGTTTTGCCATAATCGCCACGCTTGGCAGGCGGGCGGGGTGGCGATCGCAGTATGCGGTTGGAATCTCAGGAGGACGCTGCTGCCCGTCTCCTGGTAGTTGATTTCCTTAGTCGCCTTCTACGACATCCACGGAAGGAAATGGAGTGACGCTATTCTTAATCCAGCGCCACATGGAACACTTTAACGCGGCAAAAATTATTGTTGTTCGTTCGTGATTCGTCTGATTTTGAAAGTTTATTGAATTTTTCAAATAAAAAGTTCTGCCTTAGTACTACTTAGATTTAATTTCCGCGCATTATTTGAGAAAAGTCATATACAAGCCTTGGCCACAACTAGGCATTGATGGACGAACGCCATTTCAGGCAGTACCCATTTCAAATATAGAAATGACGTAAATTCCACTTCCAGACAATATAAAATAATTTAATAAATATCTAAAATGTAAATTAACAAATAATTTTAAATTTACATATCCATATCAATATCGGAACTGTCCGTTGCAGTAGCGTCATCATCAGAACTATCATTCAAATTAATGATTAATTGATCACCAGTCATCTATGGACGGCTCGAATCTTCTGTGCTCATTTTCACATTTAATAACATGTTCACACACTTTTCTATTCCTCTGGACCTATCATATCGACTTTCTCTTGTAACAATCTCTTTATAGTTGTCATGTTCATATCAATATTATGCTGTGCTATATATCGCTTTATTTGTGACCATATATTTTCAATAGGGTTGAATTGTGGGTGGTATGGCGGTAAACGTAGAACAGAATGTCCGTGTTCGGCTAATATTTGTCAATAGAGTATTGGACGTGATCCTGTTTGGGTTTCTTAATAACTTCGTATAGTTTAGGTTTGGTTACACTGGGATCGACTGAAATATTGTTTGTCGTTAACCAATTCAACATATCTTCAATTAAATTTTTACTGTTAGAGTTGGTGGTCTTTCAACATATTTGTTGTGGTAAGCGTTGCCGACTACTAATACTGAATTTCTAGGTAAATTTGGAATAAGTTGGGATATTAGCCATTTTTCATAATTTTCATTATTCATTTCTTTATTATAATCATCAGCTGTATCTGTAGATTTATGAGTCAGTAATGCCCCAGGAATAAAACCATGGCACCACCTGCGTGAACTATTATAAGACGCTGGCCTTTCGAAATAGGTTTTTCAACACCTACATTAAGTGGATCAGACCACACTTTCCCTTTGGTGTGCGAAGTTTGTATATAGGGTTCATCCATATAAACTAGGTATGATCCTTTTTCCATTCCTAAGTTTTCTAATTTCATCCAAATATTTGATTCGCTTTAGACGCATATAATGTTTTTCGATCAATGTTTTCCTGTTATCGGCAGTTCTTTAAAGGACTTTGTCCACTTTGTATGGGCGATTTGGCTAGACGTGAACAGTCAATTGAATTAAAACTAAGTAGTAGGTTTTGTAGTATGGGTTAGTAAGAACCCTATTACAGTAATTAATTTGCATCAATGTACCTGCATTGTGAGTTTTTGCTGCAAGGTGTCCTATGAGGTTATGTTCAATTAAAAAATAATTTTCTTTATAAGATAAAGATAAAGAGATTTATTTGTCAAACATGTGTACAGAAAGGTGGTATTAACATATTTAGTTCAGCATGTTTTGCCATAACAGGCGTACAAATTTTTATAATTATTGATAGTAATAGCATAGCATTAATATTATATTAACATCGTGAGTAAAATGTCAAAAATATGCGAAATAAAAAATAAAAATCATTCCATGCGATAATAAATTAAAATGTCAAAGAAGAGAGGTCACAAGGATTGTATTAAATAGAATGTCATTGTTATATCAAGAATATTGTATTGAGACGATGAACATATTTGTATATAGGTATTTAGTCAATATTATTATCAGTCAGAAATTCTATTGTTGTATAATAGCATTTTTCAATTAATATTTTTTTTTTATTTGTGCTTAAACAAGCCTAAGTCCAGTTCTCGTAATGCACTAGGTAGCTTATTGTAGATTACAGGGCCCATGCAAAATACACTTTCAAACACGATTAATATGTGATCCAGAAACTGGGCAGGTGAATTTATTGTTTCTTGGTACCTAGCCCAGCTTAAAAACCATACAATAGTCATTATATGACGCAGCAACCAACTGTCGTCGTGTAAGTCAGGTACAAATTCCGTAGTTGAGCCGGGGTCATCAATAAACGAAGAATCGGGATCCATTTTAACAAGCCAAAGTAGTAATAAAACAAACAATATTCACGAGAAGCAAAGAAACAGTAAACACTGTAGGGGTCGTTGGTTACAATCCCTGGCCTTATTGTGGACGTGGAGCAGCGCTGGCCGAAAGTGAAAACACTTGTTGCGTAGAATATTATAATATTTTATTGCGGAGCACAAGGTACACGTTTTAATGGCGTCGTAGGTGGTAGAAGAGAGAGAGATAGCATACAAAATGTTACCATATCACAATAATCTGTTGGGGATGCCAACAAACACAATGAATGAATGAATCGTTTTGTTTGTTTTAGCCGGTGACAACACAGACGATAAAGGGATGTGACAACGACAATTCAAACAATTTTTTTTTGTCTAGTGTTGCCATAAATATATAGTTTACCCTCAAATCCAGAATATTTTTATTAATAATTTTATCACACCAATAATTGAATTGCTGTTGCATTAGTGTGCATTATTTGGGTAAAAATAAATACTAAAACGCGTTGCATTAGAAACCCCAAATTGTTTTCTGTGCAATTTGTAACTAATTAAATTCTTTAAATTGCAACACCGAAATAAAAATCAAGGCTGGTTCACAGAATAAAGACTGGATTTCACATAAAATCCTTATTAGTTTGAAACAGTTTAAAATGTCAATTGATACAACCAGATAAGCAAAAATATTCATTTTGAAATTAATTATAATCAGGGGGTATTTCAATTTTTCTCTTACATTCTGTCCACGAATAGCCCAAAATGGACAAAGTCTTTTAGAATAAAAGTCATACACCATCTTCCTTATTACGTCATAATCAAAATTATCGAGATCTAAACTGTACTCCTTTCTCGACCTATTTTTCACTGTCGAGTCGAAACTCTTAGATTCGTCTTTTTCATCAGCTTCTTTTAATATGTAAATTATGTTACTTTAGTAATTCCAGTCGCTTCAAGCACTCGATGTTGGACTTTGTTGAAATATGTCTTATTTTCACTTACTTTGAAATTTTGAGCTTCTTTTAAAAAGTACTTATAGACATTATATATTACTTCTTTTGCTTGACCATTTAGCGGAATCCCGCTTTTCAAGTGTGTCCCCATTATATCCGTTCCCAGCCTCGTTTACTGCAGCGGGCGTACTAACAGCTCTATATAGTTATTAGGTAGCCATGAAGTAGTATGCACTTCTTGAAGGGTTATATCGTACTGATGATCGAGAACTGATTTTGAAATTAAGTGTCATATTAGTTCCGATTTCGAAATTAAGCCGATATTTCTATTACGCGAATATATCCGATTCTATCCGATAGTAGCCGAGGTATATTCTAAAAGCTAGAAAACAAGCAATTTTATAGTAATGAGTGAGTATTTATGTGGTCAGGGTGACCACCATGAGACACATAAATACTCACTTATTACTATAAAATTGCTTGTTTTCTACGTTAGATATTACCTCAGTTAGATACTCATAGTGGACTAAAAGACGCTAGAACTCCTTAGTGGTCAACAGATCTGATCTGTCGAGTTTGGGCTTATGAGTTTAATAAGTAGATGCTTTGGATAATATGTGAATGAGAGATGGATACGGGATCTCTTCAAAGGATAGCAGCGGATCCTTTGCGATTGGGCTTGTTAATTAGTTTTGCAGTAATGCGGTCGTAGCGGAGCGGTAGAACGCCGGCCTCACTTTCGGAAGGTCGTGGGTTCGAATCTGGGCAAGTTCCAATTACGTACATTTTTCTCTAAAATTTCGTACATTTGTGAAGTTTAGCAATACCACTCGCTAACTGTGAAGGAAAATATCGTAGTGAAACCTGAGTATCTGAGGTGTTCTGAGGTGAAGGCTTGTGCCCTGCAGTGGGACGTTATAGTCTACAAAAAAATTAAAAAAAAAAAGTTTTGATCTTGCCAAAACTGCCGAGGAGAGTCTAATGATGGAAGGCGAATAAGATAAGATAAGAATATTTCTTATTATACACCGAAAAAACAAACACAAAATATAAGGTTTTAGTTTTAACGGACAGTAGGAGACCCTTCGAATTTAATCTTCTTTTATAAGTCTTAATGGGGACTTTGGTAAAACTTGGTGACCAGGGCCTGACATTATAACTGCCCAAATCCACCCAATGCTTACGTAAACATTGGTATATGCATTTTTCTTTTAATGTGAGTCTAATTTCTTTTAATAAGTACACGATTACTTGTCGGTCATTAATATTAGTTCTTGCATTGTGCAACGTTTGTAATAACGTTTGTTATTAGTAAATAAATCATTATTTTTATTTTATACATTTAACGGATTTAGTCATGAATGTTCATTAAGAAATTGTTAAATGAGGAAAAAAATTAATTAAGTTCGCCTGATGAACTAGAACCATTGTAAGTACTTATAACCACAGAGGAAAAAATGAAGTAGGTATTAGGGGTTAAAGTATGAAATTGCCGTTTTATTGCAATAGGTTCTTTGAATTGACATAGAATCTTCATGGTTTGAGGTTTTCGAATGAAACTTTTTTCAAATGGTTTCTATGATGTTCTTTTTTTAAAAAATGTGAAACAAATTCGAGTGATTATGAGGCACCCATTTTTCGTATTTTTTATTTTATTGATTTGACGCAAGTGAGTCAATATTATGGGTAAGGTAACATTAAACCATGCCGCTAATTCCTGGATAGTTTGACTAGGGTCGGCTTCCACTATCTCTCTTAATTCATCGTTATTCACCTGTGTGAGCGGTCTTCCTCGTGGCTCGTTCTTTAAGTCGAAATTTCCATCACGAAAGCGTTTAAACCAAAATCGCACGGTGCTTTCATTAGTAGACCCCTCTCCAAACGCAGCATTGATATTGCGGGCTGTTTCTGCCGCGTTAGTTCCGCGTCGGAACTCGTATTCAAAAATCCCTCGAATTTTCGCAGTATCCATCTTTCTTGTCTAAATTGAATAACAAAAACAATTGAAAGTCGATATTCAAATGTTTCACATTTTTTAAAAAAAGAACATCATAGAAACCATTTGAAAAAAGTTTTATTCGAAAACCTCAAACCATGAAGATTCTATGTCAATTCAAAGAACCTATTGCAATTAAACGGCAATTTCATACTTTAACCCCTATTATAACCCATGTTCTGTGGTATAGGTAACCATTGAATTATTCAATGGTATTACTAATGAGAAGAACATTTTCCTATTTCAAATCCATAAATTAAGAATTGCGAGTCGGACTCGCCCACCGAGAGTTCCGTACCAATTTGTAGGTACTTCATATTATAAATAGTTCGAAACGAGTCTCGCAGATTTTTTTTAATGATTTTCGCGGTTGTATTAAATTTACAATAGTGGCGAAGGTAGAGTGGAAAATTAAAGAAAATCTGGCTACGCTGACGTGTATTTTGAAAACTGAAAATTTATACAAGGGAAAGATAGCGGCCGCCTCAGATGCTGAAAGTTAGTTAAGTTATTAAAATGTAACAACCCTAAAACTTGTGGAATGCAATAAACTCATGAACTTAAATAAAAAAAAAAAAAGTAAGTAAGTAAGTAACTAACTAACTAACTAACTAACTAACTAACTAACTAACTAACTAACTAACTAACTAACTAACTAACTAACTAACTAACTAACTAACTAACTAACTAACTAACTAACTAACTAACTAACTAACTAACTAACTAACTAACTAACTAACTAACTAACTAACTAACTAACTAACTAACTAACTAACTAACTAACTAACTAACTAACTAACTAACTAACTAACTAACTAACTAACTAACTAACTAACTAACTAACTAACTAACTAACTAACTAACTAACTAACTAACTAACTAACTAACTAACTAACTAACTAACTAACTAACTAACTAACTAACTAACTAACTAACTAACTAACTAACTAACTAACTAACTAAATAAATAAATAAATAAATAAATAAATAAATAAATAAATAAATAAATAAATAAATAAATAAATAAATAATTTAAGAAAACGAATTTGCTACGCAATGCACTTCGAACTGTCATGATAAACTACAAATTGCAGTGTTATGAAACTCGGCCCAGAGCTCAGAGGTCATCGAGTATATGTTTTTCTATATTGTCGGATACAAGTAACCAGTTTATGAAGATACGAGGTGCATTCAATAAGTACCTAGCCTCATCGCCAGAGGGCGCTGTAGTTTCAAAAGACTTTTACCACAGTGTAGCACATTCTTTTTTAATTCTTTTTTCAAATTTTCATTCCAATCCCTTCATTTGTTTTAATTTGACAACTTATGGAAGCGAACGTATCGATCGGTTTTACAAAAATGGAAAAAGAGCAATATCGTTCGGTGATTCGATTCCTATTTTTGGAAGGGAAAACGCGCATCGAAATCAAAGAGCCTTGGATGCTGTGTACGCTGACTCTTCTCCATCGATGGCCACCGTCAAGAACTGGTTCAACGAGTTTGCACGTGGCCGTACGTCAGTTTTTGATGAACCACGTCCAGGTGCACCGAAAACAAATGCTACACAAACTGCAGCGATTTCTTTTAAAAGGTTGATTATGTTTTATCTGTGCATTCATCTGTGAATGTGTTGAATTATCGATTGAGTCGGTTACTACCTGGGCCTGTTTCATACGTTCATACGTCATTGTTTACCATAATAAAATAAAAGCAATATATTCAGGAACCAGTCTTCAATCTTAAGTGGTATTCCCCAACTGATAAAAGTACAGACGAACAAATAGCTCAGACATTTTATTTTTACAGGCAAAAATCACCTGACGGGGGGGAGAGTGTAACGAGCCGTTGCAACGACGCGCAACCCGAGCCCTCAACTTCACAGCGGCGCATGAATGAGCACCCCGCTGACAACGCACACCCAGTGCATTAATGGACAGCCTACTCGTGACTGCTCCCCACCGCTTCAGCCAGCTAGGCCGGCTGACTCACCACCTATATAAGATGCAACACGCCGCACTCGATTATTTTTTTTTTTTTTTTTACCCAAGCGGACGCTCCCTTAAGGAGCTCCGCTGCGCGCCCTCCTCGGCTTCGAGGTGGGTCGCTCATGATGTAGGTTTAGGGGTCCTTAGGACCAAACCAGCCCCCAGGTGGTGTTTAGTGGGTAGGCGCACTCCCTGTGAGTCCCACATTGGCAGCACGGCCGGGCCCGTGCTGTTATGCATGAGCATTCACCACCTCCCTCACCCGTGTCCTCCGGAGGGTGCCCTTTTTAGGGCTAAAAAAAAAACACTCGATTTTGTCTGTTGTCAGGCAGGCTTCGTGTGCAGTCCGAGTGACCGAGTCGTGCAACGGGTTTGTGGGAGGATAACTGGCGGCGGCAGACCCCTGTGCATAGGCGCAAGTTTCGCTAGGTTCGGTTGCGGCACGTTTGGGCGCGTGGTGACCGGCCTACACGGAACTCGCTATCACTAACAGGCACGCAGACGGGCGCCGGGCGTGAGCGGAGGCTCCGGCCCACGCTCACTACCCAGCGTCCCCACCCCACAGTTGGGCTTTAATAGTCAGTCGCCCTATTCCGGGCTCGGGTATTTCTCTTCCCCCCAGGTCTATGCATTAGGGACCCGCGTTAGGAAGAATAGTGTATTAGAGTAGGGAATTATTGAGGCATAAAGCCGCTTAGATAATAGAGACGCTGTGTGTTTTACTTTAAGTAAAGCATGTTCAATTTGATAATAATATACATTACCGTTTGTTATTCTGATTGTGCGTTTCCTTCCATTCAACCCCCGAGCTGACAATAAATAGTGTTACGTTCTAGGGGTGGGTTCGTGATCGGAAAACGCACTTTATACCGACAAAATACTTCAGCCACTACAGTTTCCGCTATTGTGATTGCTTCTTGATTCGGAATGGCAAATACTTCAGGCCATTTGGTGAAATAGTCCATGACTACAAGGATGTATTTGTTTCCACGCTCGGTGACTAGAAAATGCCCTGCGACGTCCAAAGCGATTCTTTCCCAAGGTGCTCCCACGTTATAAAGTTTCAGCGCACCTCTACTACGTGTATGTGGCCCCTTGACGGATGAGCAGCTGGTACATTTCCTGCACCAGTCTTCCACATCTTCACGGCAGTTAATCCAGTAAAAGCGTTGTCGAATTTTCATCAGAGTCCTTTTTACTCCAAGATGCCCGCCTGAGAGGCCGTCATGAAAGGATCTAAAAACATCGCTTACTCTTTTTCTCGGTACAACCACTTGTAGGTGAGCATCCTTCCCGTTTGCTGACTCCCATTTCCTACACAGTACGCCGTTGTGCATAACCAGACTTTCCCATTGCGCCCAGTAACTCTTTGTCACGGTACTCATCGAAGCTACCTCGCACCACTTTGGTTTGGGCACCCCAGCATTAATCCAGTCGAAAATGGGTTTTATGTCACGATCTTCCCTTTGTGCTTCTTGCATGACTTCGTCACTCCACTCTTCGCTAACCGTGTCGGTCCTCAACATCCTCACGCAGTCCTTATTCTCTTGTCTTAGACAGTGTTTGCAGTCTTCCGAATAAGGTCTCCGGGAGAAGGCGTCTGCGTTTCCATGTGACTTCCCGCTGCGATGTTCTGGCCTACCAGAGCTTGCTGGCTTTTCCGCGCGGTCCGCGTCTCGTCGTCTCCAATTTCTTTTCGGACAGCTGGATTGAATGTGCCCTCGTTCGCCACAGTAGTAGCATCGAGGCCCATTTTTACGAGGCGGAGCAATTGGATCCCTAGCCGCTACTTCGCGCACTCTGAAGGATCGCGTCTGGTCCTGGCGTACAGCTTCTACCTCCAGGGCATGAGCAAGTGCATTTTTCAGGCTCCCATGGTGACCCAGACGTACAGCAGCCCTCACTTCAAGGTCTCGAATGCCATCTATGAATGCTTGTACTAGCATTCCATCCACAAATGTGGCTGACGAATCCTGATACGCCTTCCTAACCAGTTTCTCTATTTCCAGGGCCCACTATTGTAATGACTCATTACGACCTTCTGTTCAACCGTTCTGTCCTTCAGTTGGGCTCTGAACACGTGCTCTAGGTGACTGTCACCGTAACGTGCCTCTAGAGCTTCCAGGAGGCGATCGTAAGTCTTATCCTTGCCCAACGCTTCCAATACCGTGAGAGCTTCATCTCGTAGCGCCAAACTAAATGCCGTTTTAGCGTAGTCCTTGCTCCAGCCATTCGCTGCGGCAACCATTTCAAATTGAAGTTTGTGCGCGGCCCACGAAGAGGTACCATCAAAGGGAGGTACTTTTAATTTCTCACCTCCTGTGGCTGGTGTACCCGACAAGCTGGTGGTGCCGTTGGCCACTTTTGTCTCTAACTTCTGGAGGCGATTTTCGTGGCCCTCTACTTTTTCATTTAATTCATGGAGGCGCTCCTCGTGGTCCTCAACCTTGACGTCCACCTCCATAAGTTTTACTTTATTCATTTATTTATTTTGCTTCTTACTAAGTAAATTACAGAGTGAGCCTAAAAATAACAGGTGATTTAAAAGGATGTTTTTAGATTTATTAGTGGCCTACTGAGTTCGACCCGTAACGTGCGTAACTGTAAGTGTAACTCTGGTCTCCTCGCTAGGTTACCCTGTGTGGAGGAAACCAGTGAAACGGACTTAATAATTTTGATTGAGAATTTAGAGTTCCGAGGATAAGAAGGAAATAAACAATAATAGCAAAGAGAAACAAAATCCACAAGATTAGAAGAAAATTAAGTTCCGCTATTTAATGTTGTAAATTATGGAACCATTAAAAATACTAGAACCTCTTATTTTTATTTTTTTTACTTTACATACTTTTGGATATTATACATATAACATCAGTAACTATAGGAATGAATATTATATTATTTTAAATATTGTATTTACATACATATATATATACCAAATTAAACATATCATACACATTATCTGTATCATTAAATATAAATTAAGTGGCGAGAAAGTATTTTGGATATATCTACGAACATTACCGTGAGTACAGACTTCTTAGAAGATTTTCGTTTCGGCAAAAGTAAGAGTCAGTAAGTATTCAGTTACAATTTTAGATGTTTTATTTTTAGTTAAATTGACAATGTTGAGTTTAGTATTTTATTTTATTTTATTTTATTTTATTTTATTTTATTTTATTTTATTTTATTTTATTTTATTTTATTTTATTTTATTTTATTTTATTTTATTTTATTTTATTTTATTTTATTTTATTTTATTTTATTTTATTTTATTTTATTTTATTTTATTTTATTTTATTTTATTTTATTTTATTTTATTTTATTTTATTTTATTTTATTTTATTTTATTTTATTTTATTTTATTTTATTTTATTTTATTTTATTTTATTTTATTTTATTTTATTTTATTTTATTTTATTTTATTTTATTTTATTTTATTTTATTTTATTTTATTTTATTTTATTTTATTTTATTTTATTTTATTTTATTTTATTTTATTTTATTTTATTTTATTTTATTTATTGCATTACACAACAGATAAGTAACATTGCATGTTATAATATCATGATGAAAGCTTATAATTTAGTTACATATCCTTTAACGTGTGATGACAGCATGGTAGAATATGGACGAGAGCCAAAGCACATCAAGCCACACACAACCAAATACGACCACTCAGTGCAAAGTATCAAAGACACCCTACGCCGAACGGTCGCACCAGGACATAATTGTGGCCCGATCCGCTTCTACAAACGGATCCAAGAGCTCTCCTTACTCAAATAAGTAAGTATTAAACTAAGTAAAGAAAACCAAGAAAACTTTAATCAACAATTAACGATCTTACTTACTTAATTAAGATTGTTGTAAATTTGGGGGGCTAAGTAATAAAATTGACGATGAGTGAATGCGAGCTTACAAGTAGGTACTAATTGATTTAATAAGTTTCTGCGTCTTCCCTCAGATTTTTTTACTAGGTACAAGTCGACCAATTTGTGTTGTTTTAGACTAATGCTAAGAAGATACATTTGACGGACAGTTAATATTGTACAAATCTGTGGTAGGAAAATCAATTGATTTGAATATGATAATTTTAGTAGTAAACGCTGAGTTCTCTCAAGCGTTAACAAGGTAGTTTTTGGGACGCCACCCCATATAATATTACAATATCGATGTAGCGATTCGCACAGGGCCTTATACACTGATAATACAAAATGTACATCGCCAATATGTCTTATTTTACAAAATATATGAATAGTTTTTCTAAGTCTATCGGATAATAAATTAATTTGTTTTTTCCAACTTAAGTACTGGTCAATTATTATACCTAAATATTTAATCTCAGCAACTTTATCTAATTTTGGACATGAGCACCCTTGATTTTCATTGCAGTGGTGGCTATGAGCAATGAGTTCAAGGTTGTTTGACTTTGGTTGAGATGCTGCAGTTGAAGAAAAAGTTATAAATTTAGTTTTTTTTACATTTAAAGAAGTAGATTTAATTTCAGGTAGTTAAGTACCTCTTGGAGGCCACTCTCAGCTGTCATTTTAACCTCATCCCACGTTTCACCATGAAATGCAAGAACTGTATCACCAGCGTAAGTGACAACTTTACAGTTTTTCAGCTCCATGTTACATAAGTTATTCACGTATATTAAGAAAAGGGTCGGACCCACAACGCTTCCTGTGGCACTCCGAATTTCACAACAGCCTTATCACTCACAGCTCCCTCTTCTCCTAAAGATACTAGTTGGGTTCTGTCACTGAGATAAGAAGTAAGCAACCTATGAGCAACTCCCCTTACGCCTATTGCTTCTAATTTAGAGAGAAGGAGCGGGATCGAGACAGTTTATTTAAGTTTATCCTGTACCACAGCCATCTCCTTCCTCCACTCTGCAGTGGCTTCAAGCAGAAGTCTGGCTATGCCCGTTGAGCTTCCTTCTGTCCTCGTAGCTCTTCCTGCAGAGTTTTGGCTTGTTCCTCCTGAGCTTCCTTCTGTTCTCGTAGCTCTTCCCTCTGTCCTCGTAGCTCCTCCTGCAGAGTTCTGGCTTGCTCCTTCAGGAGGATCAGAATCGTGTTCATGTCCACCTGTGGCTTTAGTTACTCTGCCGCCGGTGCATCTGACGTCGTGGCGGTGCCCGAAGTGGGTTCGTGATCGGAAAACGCACTTTATACCGACAAAATACTTCAGCCACTACAGTTTCCGCTATTCCGATCACGAACCCACCCCTAGAACGTAACAATAGCATGCGCTTCCAATAGTATCCTCGAAGTAGTGTAGAAGGGCTGGTGTTTCGATCGCATCCACCCCTTATAATACTTTCATTGAAATCGGAAGTTAACCATAATAATTATTTCACCGCTCTTTTCACTTTTTAATAAGTCATATAAAATGGGTGATCGATGTTGAATTAGCCATTATTTATTGTAACGCTTTGTAATTGAGATAATTAACAGACATAGGTACCTACTTAAAAAGAAATTATATCGTCTCGCCAGTGCCCGCAGTCGTAGGTATGTTCCCATAGCAACCGACTGACTCGGTTAGTATTTGGGGCCTGTTTCATAAAACTAAAATTCATGTCTACTATGACAATTCGATGTACATTGCAAAGTCGATTGATGCCCAGATAAACAAAACAAATCTACTACTCAATGTACCTCGAACTGTCATAATAAACTACAAATTGCAGAGTTATGAACTTCTTTTTGTGTTCTGTGGTTATGAAGCTCGGCCCTGAAAGCTCAGAGGTCATCAGTATTGGGTTTAATATAGTGTCGAATATATTTAACCTGGTTACGAATATATTCATAGTGATTTTCTCGCCGTAAGTTTTAGGTAAGTATGCCATTAAAAATATAACTTGTAAAAAAATAAGTCTTCCAACCCAGTTCTTCTACCGAAAAAAGTTGTGAGATCCACGTATAATACCAAGTCGGTTAATTTATTCAATAAATGGATTGACAATCGCACTAAATAATCTTATTAAATATATATGATAAAATATGTAGCTTGAGCCTTACCTATAGTTTTGCTATGTCCGTCAGTTGGTCAGCTTTGTCGCGGCTTAACTCAGAGATGATCCAACTTAGGTATAAAAGAAAAACTTCTTACAAATTCCTTTGAAAATTTCTTTGGTAATGTTGTTAAGTGTGCAGGTAGTTATATAAGTAAAAATAAAATCCTAATATCAATCAAAAACCTCACCTCCCTAGTTCGCATAATTATTGTGAGGGGCAACTATGGAACCCTAGCCCATGGCCACACAGAAGTGGCAGTGGGGCGGGGGCGCGGAAAGGACGCGACGCATTGCATAGAAATCGCGCCCTCGCCCCACGTCCCTTCTGTGTGGCCAAGGGCTTACATGCGCGTGGCCCGACACGTATTTGGCCGGTTTTTACACTCTTTAACAATAGAATATTATTAGATTAGATTGTATCAACACTGAAAGATATCTGGAAAATAAACACAATTAAATTAAATACTATCTACAGAATAAATATTTCATCATCAGCAGCCATTTGACGCCCACTGCAGGACATAGGCCTCCTTCGTGGTTTTCATAACCATGAGGGGTTTTGCCATAATCGCCACGCTTGGCAGGCGGGTTGGCGATCGCAGTATGCGATTGGAATCTCAGGAAGACGCTGCTGCCCGTCTCCTGGTAATTGATTTCCTTAGTCGCCTTCTACGACATCCACGGAAGGTAAGAGAGTGACGCTATTCTTCATCCGGTGCCACACGGTACTTCATCCGGCGCCACACGGTAAATATTTATAAATATTTAATAAATATAAATATTCAGCCAACCAGTACTAAAATTATAAGTCACTCAGAAATACTGACAATGTACGAAAACAACGTGGAGCATGCTGTCTCGCTCCCACAATTTAACATTTTTAGTTATTGTAATAACATTTTTATATTTTTATGAATGTGGTGTGAGCGTTTGATGGATAATTAAAATGGCGGATATTCGAGGCATATTTTTCTTACCCTGTAGTAAGTTTCTGACTGAGAAAATTTTATTCCAAAATTAATAATTTTGGAAACAACTTTTCTTCAATAAAATCTACCAAATAAAACTAGGAAAACAAAAATATATTATTTAAAATGTCCGTAATTTAATAATTTAATTAAAAACCCTCAAACCACATTTATCAGGAGTTTACATATTTTATTGTAATAGGTAATTAAAAATATTAAATTGCGCGAGCGAGACAGCATGGTCTACGTAAGAAGAACAGCCTTAAGAACTTTTTTGTTTGTATTTACGTTGCAGACTATAATTACTGGAACTGGGACTCCTGCACTGACAACATCAAACTATCGTCATTGCTGTCATTAAAGTTCTCAAGTTTGGTGTTAATGGATTGTTTTTGATAAATTCTTTTGTATTTAACAGTCCGATGATGGGACCCCTGATGGGACTGAAAGGTGAATACCACTAAGACTTTTGTAAGTTTTCGTTTGTGTTTGATAGTCCGCACAGGTCTTTTTGGCGGTAACGTGAACGAACATAGTCACAGCGTTTGCACATCGCTTACTGTCTTTACAGCGTTACAGTTTCGAGATCGCCACCGCCGCGTGCAGACGCTGCACCGGATGGCGCGGTCAATTAGAGAACGCATCGATGTGAACACGTCGCTTCAAGTTCGTACACAACAACGATCGCCACCGCGGACGCGAGCTGAACGCGTTGGTTTGGCCTAGCCTTTGGTCAATTAGGTGCTAAAGTAGTCAATTACTCACACATACACTGTAAAGACAGTAAGCGATGTGCAAACGATCTGTGACTGTGGTCACGTTACCGCCAAAAAGAATTGTGCAGACTATAATAGGTAGGTACCACCACACAAACGGAAAACTTACAACGGCACTCGCACGTTTTACAGTCAAGCAAGATAGGCTACATTGGTCACATGATGAGCACATGACATTATTGATGCCGTTCCCAAAGCACATCGATTAGTCATAGTAGCAACTCGGTCTATTCATGATGTGCTTTGGGAGCGGCATAAATTAGGATAATCAATTAGGTACTAATTATTTTAATTATAAGACAGCTTTAATTCTTAATCTAGCTTTTACGAGTAACCATTCTCTTGATTTGGCGAGAACTCAACTTTGTTATGTAGTGTCTGGTCTCACTGTTGATTCATGCTTCGGTAGACGCAGACGCGTAAGTATATCATTAGCTTTACTGGCTTGTTTTCGATTCAAGCTCAATTACCTCAACCTGTTTCTATTCTGCGCAGTCTTTCGTTACAGTGTAGTTTGTTGGATTCGTCCGTGAAGGACGCCTCACCAATTAGCGCAGACGTGCTGGCAAGCGTCCAGTTTCATGGCAAACCAGTTTGCTGCCTCTAGACCGCGTGCGCCGCTGCACGGAGTCCCGCGCGTCTAATGACGTCCCACCATTTACCTGGTTAATAATAGACCTTGGCAAACGAGCAGTGGGAGGAGAAGTGGTGTGTTTACGTGCTGACTGGCTTAATGGCCGTTGGGCGACTTCCAAGTAAGTAGGGTTACCACTGACTTATCGGTCCGGACTTGTTCTGACAATACCTGGCTTTTTTCTCGGAAAATTGCATGAAAATGAGATCCGTACCCACTACAAAATATTTGATTGTGTAGAGTTATAGGCCATGGCCGGGCCGTTGCGCCACCATAACCTTCTAAATTTTAAAATTCCGAATTCCAAATTCGCCCGATACGGCGCTGATTGGGGAGTGATTGCTGATCGGTATTGAGGTTCCATAAGATTTCATAAAAATAATTCCAAAATTATTTTCGGTCCATTAGTTCGATGCGGATGGACTATCATTCCTCTAAAACACTCCTCAGAGGCAGTTAAAACAACCTGTGGTTACATTTTTGGTGTTTTTTCTTTTTTTAATAATAAGCCCGTATTTCTTTTTGAGACTGGTCCTGAAATAACTAATGTCCGGCCTTTTGATTATCTGAATGGTGCCTAACCCTACTTCCAAGTGTCTTGTCTGAGCCGCGAGACGCGGCGGCGGCGACACCGAGCGCGCATGTGACCGCCCGGCCACGACCGTCGCAAATCTCAATATGTTCTGTGTATACGCCACACCTGGCGAAGTGGCGACTCATACATAATTCGATAATGCACAGACCAAGACCAAGTTCTTTCGCTCTTATTTAAAAAAAAAATACACTAGAATACTACAGCACTAAAAACATAAACATAATTTGAACGAATCATAAGCAGCCTATGTACGTCCCACTTTAGGGCGCAGGCCTTCTCTCAGAGAGGGAGAGTATGGACTTAATCACCACGCGTCAAGCGCTGAGGTATGTGAATAGCTCAGACACTCAGGTTTCCTCACGATGTTTTCCTTCACAGCTAGCGAGTGGTATTGCTACTATAACTTCACAAATGTACATAACGTTTATTAAGGGCTAGGGTTGGCTTTTTTTGTTAAGGACTTAATCACCACACCTTTTTACCTATTTATAGCTCAGATACCTACATCATACACCGCGGCCTGGCAATTTTTTTTAGTTTTTCTTTTATTAACGACTAAAATTACCTCGCTTGGCCGCGGTGGAGTTTTTTTATAGTCTACCCTTTGAATTTTAAGTATAGTACTTAAAATTCAATGGTCTATCTAAGTATATCCCTATATACGCTCATTTCTGGGTGGTTTGAAAGCTGCGATTATGTGATTCTTAATTAAAAATGGCATCTATTTAGACTATTACTTTTAAGTATAGACGTACAATTGTTGAGAAATCTTGTTTAAAAACTTTCCCTCTAACAGAACAATGACCCGCGGACCGCTCTGGATGCGATACTCTAATGGTTCTAATTCTAATAGATTCGAGTTTGTGTCGAGATATTTTTGAAAAGTGCGTTTATGCAAAAAACAAACTATCGTATTCGATAGCTATTGTCAGGCACGTTCATTTTGCTATGTTTTTCAAACCACCCAAAATTATTGCGGTATAGCTCAGATACCTCTATACACCGTGCTTTGGCATTGTTTTGTCTTTTTAGGGCGTCTCCCATCCCCTCTCGGCTATTTAGGACGATTGTGGAAAAGTGAAAAAAATCGGGGCTAAGTAGGCATATACCTATGCAGCACAGAAATATCATACCCTAGAAGCTAAATCTGGGCTTTTAACGGACGACTGCGAGTTTGCCAAAATTTCCCCGTTTTTCCCCCGAAGGGTAAAAAACGGGTATTTAGTTTTCAGCCGAAAGGCTTGACCCACTGTGAGATTAACGTCGTGTGCACCTGGCGCCATCTAGTATATTTTCCATGGAATCTCTCTTCCATTCGTTCATTAGTTTTTTTCTTTCCTGGCAACACCCGCCGTTGGGTGTTCCCGAGGCAGCGTGGTTGGCAATTTCTTCAGTACGTTGCGTTGTCGCTGAAGCCGGCAAGGCAATAAAATGGTGGGTCAAGCCTTTCGGCTAAAACCTAAATACCCGTTTTTTACCCTTCGGGGGAAAAATGGGGTAGGTGTTCGAGCCTTCAGGCTTGACCCACTATGAGACGTGTTTAATATCAGCCGGCGCTGGCTCGTGCGTACTGTGATAAAGTATTGCTCTCTATGATGGTTTCTACGTTTTCGTGTAGAAAAATTAAACGAGTAGTAGGTATGATCGTATTTGAAAAACTATAATGTGTGATTAAAAAACAATTTTATAATTAAGTAAACAAGGCAAACATTGTTCCCTAGCCCGTGTTGGGTAGGTGTAGTTTGTTTGAATTGACATGGTTAAAATCTTATCACACTTGAGAGAGGAATGTGCATTTGAGACTGAAGCTTAATTTCTTTAAAATAATATTTTAAGAATGTTTTGGCGCTGCGCCAGTTGCCCTTTTCAAGGACTTCGTTTATATCTAGATTCCCTCTGGTCCACTGCCGCCCGACAGCTGCTTGGAGCGAAATTTATCCTCGCATCCAGGAAAACTTTTCGTAACCAGCCCGCGATTACTGTTTGGGATGCCGCTTTCACTTACCCTCTGGTTGTAACAAAAAGGTTTTGTTCAAGCGCCTGCTGCTATCTTCATCGCAACAAGTCTCCTGAGACCCACGTCGATTCGCAGATCAAAATGCTAGGCGTTTTCTAAAGCTAAATATGTAATCCTACCTGCAATCATTCACTTTTTTTCTTCTTTTTCGAAACAGCATCTTAATTGTATCTCCGTCAAAATTATTAGTAATTATTTAATTAAACTCTGTAAAGCGAATTTGGGCTTTGATTCCTAAAAACTGAAGCCCCATAATGTCCGCGAAGACAGGTTTGTTACGGTGGGGTTTGCCCCTCGCCGAAGTTTCGATAAATTTACGAGTGCAGGGATCCAATAGTATAAATCTAGTTCTGCCTTCTCATTTTTAGACAGGTGCCACCCCAACTCACGATATGTGGCGTTATCCGTTTTGGACCCAAAGGCGAGCCAGAGTGTAATGCCCTCGTCCGAGGTTTCGAAGTGGCCCGGGCTCAGGTGCAGTAGCGTCAGGTCGTGCACGCGGCGTCCCGAGGAGAGAAGCAGTAGGATGGCTACTCGTTGCGAAACTTGGAATAGACTGGTTCCGTCTACTTCTTGTCTTATTGGCCAGTTAACTAGGTCATCCACTTTCCAGGTGTTAGGTTTGTGGCTTGGTGGGGATGTAAGCTTTAAGGGTTTTATTGACCAAGGGGTGATGACTCAGGTTCTCGTTGAGGGGTCCCGAGAAGGTTGCAACTACCGATTTGTGCACAAGAATAGATTTTGGTGCTAGTTTTCGTTCCTTGTAAAAGAAGATCAGGTATGTAGCTATGTCACTAGGTGTTGGGGCCGATGGAGTGACCCTATTAGTTTTAACCAGCTCTCCCATACCGGTTTGTAAGTCTAGATGTAAGTGTAGATGTCCTCCAGGCAGATTCTATAAACTTGCGCTCTGACTCGTTCCAGTTTGTTAACGCGCTGGCCCACCCCGTATTTTCCAAACTTTCAAAGCTAAATTCTTGATATTCTGCGGGGGAGCGTTTGTCTGGAGATCGCGAAGGTGCGCATTGAGGTTCTTTATGCGAAGGACTGGGGCTATGGCGCGTTTTTTCAGGTCCGGTCTCCAAAAAGCTTTGTCCCATCTCGGAACTATGATCAGGTAACGACCCCGTGAGCTGTTCAGGTGTTGGAAGTATTCGAGGGATAAGTGAGGGTGGTGAAAAAATCCAAGTGAGTTTGTAGCTCCATGGCCTGCTGAATGCATCCGTAAATTCGCTCGTCTTGTCCCTCATATCCTCGCTTACATACCTCGGAACTACTGCTGATCTTTCTGACGCAAACAGGTCGATTTCGGGGACTCCCATCTTTCGGAAGATATTTTTTCTGATTTTGGGACCCAGGTGCCAGTCTTGTTGGGCCTTGACTCTGGATAGTCGGTCGGCTATGCCGTTGTATCTGCCTGGGAGATATTTTGTGGTGATGTGAATTTTGTGTTGGTGGCAAAAATTCAGTATCCTCGAAGCTGTTTCGAGGATTCTTCGGGATTTGGTTCCACCTTGCTTTCTCAGGTAAGCAGCCGTTGTGCGATTGTCTGTTTGGAAAATAACTGTTTTCCCCCGAAGGTGGACAAGCTCCCTTCGAATAATTTCGAATACTGTCCATAATTATTTCTGATTGGAGTGCCAGATGTTTTTGTGCTTCGTTCCATATCCCGGAAAGCTTCTTGCTGTTTAGGATCGCCCCCCAGCATACATCCGATGCGTCGGTTGTCACAAAGGCCGAAGAGGGAGGGATCTGGATGGGCGACTTTCCCTTGAGGTTTTGGAGCCACCATGAGAGTTCTTCCAAGACTGCTTTTGGTAATGGGAGTTTCTTGTTTATTTTCGATTCTGGTAGTTTGCGTGCAGCTATCTGGATGTATCTGCAATGGAGAAGGCCAAGTGGGATGGCATTAGAAGAGAAATTCAGTTTCTCATAAAAGGTGTTTCGCCTGAATCCAACTCCATGTCTTTTAAGTATTCGTGAAATTGTGTTTTCTATGTTCGTTATCTTGGCTTGTGGTAGCGCTTTATAGTTCTCCAACGTATCCCAAATCAGACCTGGATATTCTATTCGCCTGTTAGGTGTTAAGTTAGTTTTTGCCTCATTAATGTGCCAGCCTAGATTTTCCAGAAGGGAGACAGCCCAGTTAGCCTGGTGGATTAGGATACCAGCATTCTGATGCAATAGCAGCAAATCATCTAAGTACACAATAGTTCGAATACCATGATTCCTTAGGACACTGGCAACCCAGTTTGATAGCTTTGCAAAGATTGATGGGGCACTCGACAGACGGAACGGCAGACAGTTCATATTGTATATTTGGTCATTATAAGAAAAAGACAAGAATCTTTTGTGGCAGTCCTTAACGAGAATATGATAGTAGGTATGCGTTCGATATATCCAGTTTTATGAGAAAGTCTCCAGGTTCCATGGTTTGGCAAGTTTTTTGTAGGTTTACAAGCCGAAACTTCTGTGGGTATACAAAGTAATTAAGACGTTTAAGGTTAAGTATCATTCTTTGAGACCCGTCTGTTTTTTCTCTAAGGAATATTGGTGAAGTGTCCTGATCTATGCCGGTTTGGAGATAAAATCCCGAGTTGGACAAGTTTTGAGATCTCTTCGGATATGAGAGGGGATCGTTTTGGCTCGAATTTCTTCCCCGCCTCCTTTGAGAGCGAGGTTAAAGGTGGTTTATTGACAAAAGGAATTTTGTAACCCTTTAAGACGTTCAGAATGACATCAGGTGCCCCTAAAGACTTCCACACGTCTGCCTTTTCCGTCAGTTGACCCGCCTGGAATATCTTATTGCCTTTTCTTTTGGGTATGGGCTCGAAAAGTCTTGTTCGTTTTAGGAGCTTCGGCTTTTCCAGTGTTCCGAAAGTATTGTGACGGTTGGATTGTACGGTCGGGCGGCTTGGACTGGTGTCGGGATTTGTAGCTGGTCTTTGTCGTATCCTTTTTCTTTAAACTCATGGAGGAGTTCGCGTTTTTCTTTGGAAAGAATTTTGAACGTTCCTCCCTTTTCTTTCATGACCGCCCCCAATTTCTTTTCTGAGAATAAGTGAGTTGCAGAGGGAGGAATCTCATGTACCAGGTCATATGTTTATATGTTTCTCTCCTCTTTTGTATGATTTCTGCCCGTCGACCGCATGTATATTGGAGAAGATTGTGAGATATTTTTCTAAATTCACAGTCGGGTCCGAGGAAAAGGTTGTACACTTCGCGCTGCGTTGCTGAATCAAGTTTATTACAGGCGTCTTGGAATGCCGCTCTTTGTTTCAGAAGGCCGTGTGTGAGTCGGATCGCTCCAGTTGTGCCAGAGACTACCAGGATGGCGTTGCCGTGGCTAGGTGATTATTTATTTTGAGCGCGCAAAATACCGGTGTAACATGGAATGTTTTCTGCAGTTCCGCATACCTTATGTTTCTCCAACCATCGTTGTCCAGTCTCTGGCATCGTTTTCCTTGCTCAGCGAGATTTCTTGGTCATCGAAATCGTCTGGGGTCTGGTGTATTGACGAAGGGGTAGAGTCAGAGGAATCCTGTGATTGGCTCTTGCCGCTCATGGTGGTCTGTATGGTGTCGATACTTCCCGCAAGCGATTCGATGGATTTATTTTGCGCGCTCTACAACTTTTGACAGTATGCCATCATCATTCTTCTGCTTCTTGGGCGATGGGTGGTCTTCGGGAGGCAGGTGTCTCTTTGTGCCATCTCTGTCCCGCCCTGGAGTTATCGGTTGCTCCTGATGCCGATGTTTCCTCCTGATGCCTGCTGAGGCTGACTCCTTGGAGCTGGTGGACTCAGCTACCACACTTCGAGCGGAGGGACTTGGTTTTAGTTGGCGAACCGTGTTCATAAATTGCTCGTACGATTCCGAGTGTATTTTCTCCATGCTGGAGTGAGGGGTGTATAGAAGCGCACGACCCAGAGGCCATTCGAGGAGTTTTTTCTTTAATGACCTATAACGCCTTTCAGATAAATGAGAGTTTTCCGGAGAAAAGGCATAAGCCAGTTCCTTAGTGAGGAGGGTGAACCTCAGTTTAGACTGTATTGACGACGTCATGTCGCCGCCGAATAACTCGTTGTACGTATAGTCCTCCACGTTCCATGTCGGCCAGTCGCTAGGGTAGTGTTCGTCGACAATCCTTACGATGTTATCAAAGAATATTTTGTCTTCATCAGCCACGGGCCTCTCAGAGAGGTCCCTCATAGTTGTCATTTTGACCTGAAAATTATACGAAAGTCATTAATACCGTGATCGGTGATTGTCTCGTCGGCTATTTGGCTAGCCTTCACTCTTGGATGGACTGAAGATCTCAATTGAAAGTGTCGTGCGTGACAACTGAGCACGACATGTCAGCTGCTGTCAGCTGGTGTGACATGTCGTATCGACTGAATCGACATGTCGTATCGACTGAGACGACGTGTCGTATCGACCGAGATGACATGTCGTATCGACTGGGGCGACATGTCATATCGACGACCTGTCGCATCGCCTCTCACGACATGTCGTACACTTCGAGTCGAGCGAGGTCAATGAGATTACTCGCTGATCGGCATGAAGCTGATGGCGGTGCTGTACACTCATCCCTCGTAAGGGTAGTGTGGCAGAGTTGCTTTACATTTGCAAACACTCCAAGAGAGGTGCTCATCTAACCAAGTGCCGGGGCGACATGGTTTGCACCGGAGTATAGTTTGGGCGATATCCTTAACAAACTAAGGACACCCAATAATAGTAAGGTAGATTGTACCTACCTTTGTGTCGCTTGATGTCGTTGAGTAAATTAAATACCGATGACGCCGACATACAAAAGCGTACTGAAGAAATTGCCAACCGCGCTGTTTCGGGAACACCCAACGGCGGGTGTTGCCAGGAAAGAAAAAAACTAATGAACGAATGGAAGAGTGATTCCATGGAAAATATACTAGATGGCGCCAGATGTACACGACGTTAATCTCAAAGTGGGTCAAGCCTGAAGGCTCGAACACCTAAATAAGTGAAATTAAACCGGTAGTCAGTACTCAAGGTCACGTTCTACTGTAAGGAAGCTCTCGCAAATTAATTGGTTGTGACGGGCTGCGCTGTAAACAGCTACAGAAACAGTAGCGTGAAGCACTATCATGACACTAGAATATATTAATTTCGCTCGAAAGTAATCGTTCCGCTTGGTTTCTCTCGTAAAATAACATTGAGTTAAAGTAAACAGACGCCATTCCGAACAAAATATGTGTGCACAATACAATAACCAGTGATACCAACAGTGATATTTAAGCGCAGCTCGGTAAAACGGTTCAACAGATTTTATATCGCTTTCGTAGATTCAAAAAATGTATTCACAGTATTAATGTATCCACGCCAAAGCCAAATACGCAATTGGACTCGTCAGAAATCGTCGGATTTTTTTATTTTCACTGATATTTGCACCGTTCAACTAAACTCTACATCAGGGATTCCCAAAGACCCTTGGGGTCGATATCGGTTTCCTAGGGGTCGACATAAACGAAAACTGATTTTGGGGGTCGACGAGGTCTAAATTAAATTAACACAAGTTCTTGTTTAAAACTTTCAAGATAGGTACCTAGGTAGGTACTGTATTGTTTATGTTGTGTTACGTGTACTAAGAATAATTAATATTTTTGTAGGAAATAGCATTGTTGTAGTAATGTAAAGTCTCAAGTTCGTACAAGATGAAAAACTCGGCAAGTCAGTGTGGGCAAGTTTGTGCAAGATAATGAGTTCGAGCGTAGGTACGTCTTTCAGGCGCGTTTTGACTTGCTCTCTATTTGACGCTTACCTACGCGATTTAACACGAACGAATTCATGATCAAGTTGAAGTCCAAACATGTTCCTGATATTTTACTATTTAAAGAGCTTGCACTTTGAAATTCATTGGAGCTTGAACGATAATAACTCATATAAGTACTCATTTATTTGAAGAGATTACAAAGTTATTACATCGCTAAATTAAGTGAAGTAAAGTGACTGAAAAAGAATTTACAAAATGCTGAGCTCCCTACGGGAGCTAATAGCGTAACCATACAATATCTGCAGTTTATGAAAAATTAACAGGGTAAGTACCAAACAGTTTTTACCCGGCACAACGCATCAGCATTGCCATACAGTGGGGCAATACAGCCAGCGTCTTGGGGACGCTGTCTGTATCGCCCCACTGTGTGATAGTGATCAGTTGAGCTACCTATCTGTAGATTGCAACAATTTGTAGTTGCCTCAGTTGTTTCAATTGTATTAAATGTAAGAGAGCCGGTTCCAGGAGTACGACTGGAACCAAGTTTTCGCCACCGTAGAGACGATAATCTTGCTCAATTATGAGATATATAGGTAATCATATTTTTAACTATGACCCTATAATTTATAAAATATAATAAAGTGGAACATAAATAATTAAGCTTGCAACATACATTTTGAGCTGTCAAATAAAAAAATAATATAGGGTTGCCCAGTGTCCGATACACTACTCAGATGTTTTTCGTTAGTCTGTGATTACATTTTTTCATTTTTTTCAATAATACGGGACTGCTAGGTCTCGCATGATGTTCTGATGTTCTTAGTATATTAAATTCCTAGGTTATTGACCCTAGGTTCTAGGCTGTGGGTTTTAAAATTACCTATCACCATTATCGTCATTTACGATGTTCACGAACCAACGATCTGAAGCAGACTGCTGAGGACAGAAAGTAATTTGCCTCCTTCAAGGCACGCCCCTTCTTTCTCTCCTCGGCCATCTTCATCCAGCTGCCATCAGTAATCTACATCAAGTCAATCATCGTCAGTTCGTGGTTTGAGAACCTTTGTACCCCATTGACTATTGATTCTTCAGCAGATGTGACCAGCCCTCTGCTACTTTAACTCGTTAATAATAAGGTATGTCAAACGCGTTACTTAATCAAGTTATTTTTAATGCATTAATTAAAGTTGACTTGGCCGATAGGATTATTGCACATATGGAATTGCAGTATTGCGAAAAAAACTAGCAACATAATAATATGACAGATTGTCTTAAATTTTCTAACGAAACGATCGTAATCTTTTCTATGATCAGTTAAATAAATCCAATATTAACTCACTTTCCAGCTAACAATCGAAATGTTTTCGATTGTACCCACAGATATAGATACTGTGATTGTACCGAAACATGTCAGTCGACCAGTACATTTAGCACAGGAATTACGTCCTTAAACGACTACAAATAAGAGTTAATTTGCTTGAACATTACAATATCAAAGACTGAGCCTATAATTCGAATTGAGACACCGGAAGAGCATTTCTACGCGCCTAAAATTACAACTCTTGTTTATTACTATTATTTACGTCATTTACGCGATTGATTGGTTATAGGAGAGAAAAAATAATGAGTCAATTTCATTAGCATATTGCTCTACACGAGCCATTATATGTTCGCAAATAATTGTAGGTATGTGTATTATTATTATTAAATATGTTTTGAGCTTTTGAATGAAATAATTAGAATTGAATTGTTATTTTGCAACCATCGATAATGTTATAGTAGATCAGCTAGGAAAACGCTATTCTTTAAAACTAGGAAATTGAATTCGAATCCTGATACCTAAGTGTGTATTTTTGGTCGCTCTTTAGGTATACGTTGCTTTTTTTTATTTGTTTATTTATAATTAGGTATTCTTCCATTTGGTTATGTATGTAATACGGCTAAGAAATTAGAATTTCGGAAGTTCTTTAACATATCGACTGTGATCTGGCAATAACTCCTATGTCATTTTGTTACATTTTGACATAATTATTATGATTGAAAATTCGCGCGCAAATTGACTTCATTTAACTGCTCCTATCATCTTTGACTATAGATTTGAAAATATATTTTTGTCCGTCCTGTAAAAATAACAAGAGATAGGATATTTTACAAGATCACAGTCGATATGCCATCCAAATACGGGAGGTCTTTTACAAAAGTAAACGAGTGAAGCTCGGTCGCCCAGATACTTTTATTAATGGAGATTTTTGTAATACCGCGTAAACGATTAATTCCTCATATGAATTAATATATTTTACGTTTAATAATTTATTTTATGTAATGTAAGTACTCTTTGCGTGCTTGCATGCAATTCCTGGTCTCTGCCTATTCCTCTAGGATACAGGCGTGAGTTTATGTATACGTATGTGTATGTATATAAGTATTCCGTAATTAAATAAAAAAAAAAAACTGGTTAAGAAATGGATGTTTAAAACGGAAGTCAACCTCAGTTATTCACACTAAGCTTCATGTAAACACTGTTGCACAATCGTACAAACTTCAATCTATATCGCTTTAACTTGTGTCTATTGTGCATCGTATTAACCAGTAAATTTAACAGTTTATTATTGTTCTTTATTTAGGTAGTTTCTTATTTTTTTATTTGCAGGATTACTGAGAGTTTTATGGCGGACACGAAAAAAAAATGCAGACAATACAGTTTGGACTACCTACTTGAAGTAGTTAGTCCAAACTGTATTGTCTGCAGAATTAATAAAGAAATAATAGAATTATTGCATCTCCATCAAATGAACACTAGCCGATGTGTCTCATATGCGAAAAAGTATTCAGTAACGATGCCACGAAGCTTTCAAAAATGGATGACCACTTATCAAGAGTACATGCTGACAAAAAAAGTAAGCCCATGACATTTTTTCAAGCACTTAAAGAAAAACTAAACAAAAGGCCATAAATAAGATCGATGTTTGCGTCATCATCTATTAAAGACGATGATGGTTTACGAGCATCCTATAATATATCTTTACTAACAGCGAAGTCGGGGAAACCCCACACAATTGGAGAGCAGCTTATCTTACAAGCCATTGCGGAGGTCCTTAACAATGTATTGCACAAACCCGCGCATGATATTTTAAAGAGAATACCTTTGAGCAATAACACCGTTCAGAGACGACTAGACGAGATGGGACGCGATGTGGAAAACATTTTATGCAAGTTCTTACAGACCAACAGAGTCTCTCTCCAGTTGGACGAGTCTACATTAGGTACCCGGCAAAGCTCTGTTGTTAGGATATGTTCGATATATCAAAGTTGAAAATATGTGCAAAGAACTGCTTTTTGCTACATATTTAGAGACTGATACCAGAGGAGAAACGATTTTTCAGGCCGTGGAATTTTTTTTTACTGACAAAGCTATTCCATGGAAGAACATTGTTTCTGTTGCGACTGATGGTGCACCGTCTATGGTTGGTCGTCATCGTGGTTTTATAGCTCACTTAAAGCGACAACTGCCTGATGTACTGGTCATTCACTGCGTGATGCTGCCTGCATTTAGTAGCAAAAAAGCTGAGTCCTAGATTGCATAAGTCTTTACAATGTAATAAATGCTATCAACAAGATTCGAAGCAATTCTTTGAACTCTCGGTTATTTGCTCAGCTATGTGAGGAAAACGACGAAGTCTACTCGATTACTTCTGCACACTGAAGTTCGCTGGCTATCAAGAGGCTCTTGCTTAGAAAGATTTTCAGCCAGTCTGTGTTGGAGTTTTTACAATACTTTTTTTAATATAATTTCCTACCTACTTAAGATTCTTTAAGTACTTAATTTGTAATAATCATTATAAATTAAACTCGATATTTACTAAGTTGTATGTCTTTTTATTTTGTTAAAGATGAGAAAATTAAGTCAACTTTACTCACATAACCTTAGTACCTAGGTATTTTGTATCAATGGGAAAAAACTAAAGATAGGCCCCCTTATTCATAATAGTCTGCTAACTTAAAGCATTGCTAATCCTCATCCTGTCTTCTTCTATTGACCTGTCAGAATGAAAAATAACACTGTGTAGCAGCTGTTTTAAGTTAGCGGACCATTATGAATAAAGGGGTTGATCTTAAAAGTAGGTAATTTGGCCAAGGGGTCTAAGGTAACAGTTCATTTTGGAAAAGGGGTCACTTGTCCAAAATAGTTTGGGGATCCCAGCTCTAAGCCTTACCTTTTCAAGCAAACCGCCCCGTTCTAGATGGTGAGCACCAGTGATTATATTCTCTGTGGTGAGCACAGGCTGGCAACACTGTAGAAAATATTGTTTTGTTGTCAATGTCATTCGTAAAATCGTAAAAAAAATTTAGTTTTGCAATTTTCAGCAAGCGCGGTGCTGACCTGCATATAATTAGAGATAATATTGCAATAAAATGTCTTTAGACACCGTGCCAAAAGATTTAAGAGGCTTAAGAGCTTGTTTGGTGTGCTCCTTGATCAAGGTAAGAACCACTAGTTGTGTTACTTCATTTACACATTTTTTTCAAGTCAATACTGTTTACTTCCTTTCATTCTTCCAGACTTTTGACCAGTTTGAGTATGATGGCTGTGACAACTGCGACGAATTTCTGCGCATGAAAAACAACAAAGACAATGTTTATGACTGCACCAGCAATAATTTTGATGGGTACTGTGTTCTTTTTTTATAGTCAAAGAGTGCCAATTAATATGCCTACAACATCGAACTTTACTTACCAAACCGACTGTCTGTCTAGATGGAAATACTGGTTATATAACATAACATTTACATACAGGCACATACATTGCTTCCGGCCCCACACTAGGACACCCTGTGTCGTGGGAACCAGAAACAACGACATCACAAACATGTAAACATCCAAGACCTGGGGATTTTTTTTTTTGTCCCCAGCCGGGATTCTAACCTGGGACCTCTTGCATGGTATGCAGATGCACTACCGCTGCGCCACGAGGTTGTCTTGACTACCTGACATTATGACTACCTTGTTGGTCTAGCGGTTAACACACTTGGCTACCAAAACAGAGGTCAAGGATTTGATTCCCACTGGAGATATTTAAATTATTTAAATACCATATTTAAATACCATTGTTCCACACTTCATATTTCATCTACCTATGATTTTCAGAATGATTGCTGTAATGAGTCCAGAAGACAGCTGGGTGTGCAAATGGCAGCGTATAAGTAAGTTACTTGTTTTTTCGAAAGAGAAAGTCCCCTTTTTGCAACATAGTCAATAGTCATAAGTCCTCCTTTGTACATCTACACTTACCTGTTATCTAATTTTTATATCTTTAATTTTGTTCAATAAAGCGTAACAAACAATAAATTCAAAGTTATTGCTAAATTTTCCTAACCAGCTGTATGCTGCAACTGTCAAGCTGGCCCCTAATATCTTGCAAACTCAATCCATACTACTACAAAGGGGTCTAGAATTGAGAAAAAATCGGCAAAATCTATCCGTACTACATTACATATCACAGACTAGAATTAAGAAAAAAAATTGAATTTGTTTTTGGCATTTCATGACTGTTATTGGTATCTGTGTCCAATAATCTATTTTGTCATATACCTTATAGCGAGCTGAGAGGGCTGTGCCCACTGGGTTACACTTATTGCATATGTAGAACAATATAAAATCTGCGAACTGTACTATGTAGTTCTAGTTTGACTGGAGATTTCCACACTAAACCTCATAGCAGTGCTGAGGTATGTAAATACCTCAGATACTGGGGTTTCCTAATGATGTTTTCCTTCACCATTATCGAGTGGTATTGCTACTATAACTTCACAATTGTACGTAGCTTAGAAAACAAAGTCATTGGTACATGCCAGGATTTAAAAGCAAAAAAGTTAACCCCTATGTCCTAGCCCTAAGGAACCTTGTTCTTGGGAATGGGAATTAAAAGCCACTGGGAGAGAGGTCAACCTGCTAAAGTTATCTTTGAGATTTGGAGAAGCATGTTAAGGGATATGACATCCATCACAAAGCAGTATCATCATTCAGCCACAAGAACTCCACCGCTGGAAATGGGCCTCCTCCATGGATTTCCAAAAAGGCCAGCTGGAAAGGGGCTTGCATCCAGTGTCTTCCTGCCACTTGAATGAGGTCATCTGTCCATCTTGTGGCTAGTCGTCCTACACTGCGCTTGCCGGTATGTGGTATCGCCCATACTAGTCGCCCATACTGCGCCATACCCGCATGCCAAGCGTGACGAGTATGACAAATACCCTCATAGCAGACTACCAAAAGGCCTCCCAGCCCCGGCGGCTCCGCTATTCCTGGCTATGGTAAATCAGTATCCCAGCCTTAATTTCGTAATTTCCAACAGCTTTTCAAGTTCACAATGTAAACTGCCCTGAATGGTTGATAAATTGTTTCTTAACATGAAGTACATATGTTTAGCTTATAAATCAACTAACAATTGTGATTTAACTCAATTCTAGATCACTGCAGCAGTTACTTTTTTTGATTCTTCTTAAAAAATTTACTGCTGAAAGTCCATTACTTTAAAAGCACAAAATATACATACTACTTCTTTGCTTAATTTTTTCTAGCCTTGCCCATTGCCCTTAAACATTAGAATTATTAGAAATCTTGTTTTCAGGTAGATTCTGCAAAGGTGTATATGCTATATCGGTGTCCGGAAGACTTCCTGCAGGTGTGATCAGAGAAATGAAGAGCCGTGGCATTGCATATAGACCAAGAGACACCAGTCAAAGATAATGCACACAATTTTGTATTTAAAGATTAAGTTGTAATTTTTTACTGATAAAATAAAGTTATGTAAGTAAGCTACAGTGTTCTTACTTTATTGGTCTACTTAACTATAAAGGGGTTGTTGCTTTTTATTGTCAGAACTGTTTGTAGGGAGGGACGGACGATGAAAACTTTATTAAAACAAGACTATTTTATTATTCCAATTAACATAACAAAACAATAGAGCTATCAACCACAATCAAGATATGAGCAATGTAAAAAATATCTCAATGTCATACATAACTGAAAAAATATTAATTAATAGGATTTTTTACCAATACTGTACTTTACAAGCTAAGAGGAATTAATATACTGTTGCTTTATACTAAACGAAAATATTTTGTGTGATAAATGCTTCTAACTTAATCATCTTAGAACTAAATTAAAATATTGTACTGCATTGCAAGTTGTTGTTGTTTAATATTCTAACTAAATAGTTTTAAACATGATGTTGGTGTCACAATACAACACAAGCCAGGTTGTTGTCAACTACCACTGCCCGAAGGTGGTGCTTTAAATTCCTTATCTGTGCCCAAAATGTCCTTATCAATTTCCTTAAAATCAATGTTTTGCTGCTTCATTGCATTCTGCAACCAAAACATAACATAAACTCACACCTGTATCCCAGAGGGGTAGGGGGTTCTGCAACCAATTAACACAATTAGTAAATTACTCCTAGATCTCTAAAAAGAGATAACAATTTACAACCTGCAGTGCTACTATGTAAGTCCTGCACTGTACAGAGTTCTGATATACCCTACTTCAAAAAGTCAATTACCTACATACATATTTTGGCACTTTCGAGTCGACAAAATGGTTAACACGATACAGTGGAAAGTTACGAGTTACTTTAATTACATTTATACTCGTCAGTATAGAGTACATTTTCCTACAATAAATTTACTGCCGACCGATTTTTACTAGACAAAGTTAAAACATAGATATAACCAACTTAAGTAAGCAAAGGGTTGGTAGCTCACCTTCACACATTCCTGGTAAACCTTGAAAATGCCTGCGCATATAGAATCATCATGATCACCTTTCAAGAATCGCTCTGAAAACCAACTATTGAAACAATCGTCATACTTTTTCTTCAGCTCCGTACATTCTTCCCCGATGCTATTCATGGTGAAATTAACTTAAATTAAAAGAAATAAACTACTTTTCGGCTTGTATGTAGTATGTATTACCACAAAAATCTCTAAATTGCGCTTTTTTTTTTTTTTCTTTTTAATCTGTGCTTATTAGTCAAAATAACCTCAAAAAGTCAAAATAATACAATACCAAAGAGTGATGTAATCGGGTTTTGAGATAACCGGTAAAACACCGGTTATTCATTAAACCCATAATAAACGGTTATTTAAAAAAGTAATTGATTACTTTGGGTAGTGAACAACCATGTTCCGGAAGGCAGCGTAATTTGTTGGGTATGGCCGGTGGCCAAGACCAAATTCACAATGCTTTTTTGAGATGAAACTTATTTTCGAAGTAAGAATGTCATAGTTCCTAGAGAAGCTCCAAAGAATGCTAATATGAGTGTTGTTTTGTTGTAATGGGAATAATTAATGTTTTTAAGACTAAAATTTTATCTTATCTGTAAATAAGTAAATGTACATTAGCAATGCCCAGACGGTTGATTAAACTATTTATTAGAAGGCAGCACAACCATTTGTAATGCAAGGTTCTTCTAACGTTCGTTCCACACGTGAATGAAAGTAGGTTTTATATATTATTGAATAAAAAACACCAAGATATTGACATCTCGGTATTCGGCAAAGTATAAAATATAATAAAATATCTTTTACGTTTGCACAGATGAGGAAATTAAATGAAAATGAAAAAAACTGTATTTAGAAAAGGGTTAAAAGAGTGGTTACTGGCAGGAGCTTAGGAAAACTAGGATTCCCTGTGCTATGGGTAGCCAGGCTTTTTCTAAAACACATAATAATAGGTGTTTTTAATAGGAGTCTTTTTAGTTTTGTTTATATAATAAGTTTATTTTTTATATTTTCTTATTGGCAACTCGAATCGATTCTTCTTGGTGTAGGGCTCTATGAAAAGTTTATATTCTAATTTTGACGTTTGGTCATGGATTGCAAGGAGCTCGTATATTCAATGTTGATTGCATTCCAAATTCAAATGTCATAATTCCCTAGGGGATTATGAAATTCAGTACATTTATAATGACCCGGCTAGACCATAGGACACAAATGACTTGCTTTAAGTTGAGTTTGCATGACACATAATATGCCATTGACGAGCAGGTGTTATATAAAAGTTTATTTTTTAAGGTCGTGATAGATGACGGCTGTTTACATTTGCCAGTGAAATGCAGTATGGTCACACTGTACAGAAAAGCCTGTGTGGTGTGAGCATGCCTTCTGTATTTTTCGTCTGTTCACACCATGCAGGCAGCCTGCTTCCCCCACTACTACACACATTTTCGGACCCCCAGTTCAAAATTAAAAGTAAGTTCATTAGCGAGTTGGCAAAGTACTATCGTCGCGGTACAACTGTATTCTCTCGGCCGTTTAGCTAAAGTCGATTACGTCGATACGCTATACATTCGTTTTCTCGTTGTGTCACGTTTTCAAAAATATAAAATCAGTAATGAAATATTATCGTGAAAGCCAACAACGAAACATTATGCCCAAAGTAGGTCAACTTGAATCAAATACACCAACATTTTTTCGAGACCTATACAACCAATAACAAAAAAAGACAAATTCACTGTATTCCACCAAAACATAGCGGGTGTATTAACAAACGTGATATTCTACAGATAGCCCTAGCGGAACTCGAAAAATTGAATAATAACCAAACTTTTAATGCTGTTTGCTTAACAGAAACCTTTTTAAAGCAGGGTGCAGAGCGAAACCTAAGACTTAATAATTATAAATTAGTGGCATATTTCTGTAGAATTAATGAACGTAGGGGTGACTCCTGCATATTATTGAAAGACGACATAGAATATAAGTCTATCAATTTCACAAAAAGAGTATGAATTTGAGGGCTGTGCTGTACAATTAATCACTTGCCTCAAAACATCTCAATCCTGCCTCTTACTAAATTTAAAACAGTTACATAAATTCCTATTAGATAATAGGTATTACAGTGTAAGAGAATTTCTTGATGACAGTCTCATTAATTAACAACTTGGGTATCTTTATAACAGAGTAAAAAAACAATGTTAATAACACAACTTAATTTTTTTTCCTCTGGGATACAACTAATTAATATGCTAACTTTCAGTTATATAGGTACCTACTGATAGTTTGTGTTTAATATTCATTCTAAGATTCTAAATTTGTTATTTACATTATTCTCAAAGTCTAATATTTGCACACCTTACTGGTATGTAGAGCATACATGTTCTTTTCATTTACTTTACCAGCTACTTTAATGTAGTTACCATGCTTTAGCAAATAAAATGTTTTATCTTATCTTATCTTATCTTTATCTTATCCAGTGCCACCACAGAAACTAGATCCTAAGAAGGTGGAAAGGCGGACCAGGTTTCAGTTTAAGCTATCGACGGTGGGCGGTCGTGGAAGATGTATCGCCGAGGATCCAGCAGTGGCTACTCTAACCCTCCTTGCACCACGGATCTGGTGAGTCTTTCTGCCATTTTTTTGTCCCACTTTTGAACGTTCAAACAATCGCAACTTACAATTCGTCATCATACAGTCCACTTCATAGCCGCGGAATCCCGGGAAGACAAAACAACGACTATAAATATACTAATATAGGTATCGCGCGATGTCTTGTTCTACACTAAATCTGACCGCAATTATTTTCTCCGTGCCGACCGTGTGTGGACGCGGGTTGCATGTTGGATATTGTGTTGAAAAAATATCACATATATTACCGCTGTCGTCTGTGACGGCCATATATCTAAGGTTTCAATGAAATAATATGCCAATAAAAAACTCTGTTATCAAAACAAAAGTAAAAAAATATTAAGAAAACAAAATTCCCGACAGCAGTGGTAAATAAACTAAAAAGACAAAAACAAGATAGGTATTTCAAAATGACAACTACAACTCGGAAGAGATGATCCTGCTTCACTCGAGTCTTTATTTGTACTGTGACTCAAGTGAGCAAATAATATAATGTTTATAAGCATTACCTACCTAGGTATTTCTTTAACAAACTGTTGCATTTAAAACTTCATATAAAATATGGCAGTCGGGACCCATTACTGTAAGTTTATGGTCGCCTTATTATGGGCGTGACTGCCATTATATTTTATATGAAGGTCAAGATTGTAAATGTGGGCTCACAAAAAAGCCCTCTTTTTTTTTGTAGTGATGGCTTTCCTAAGGATTCTGCCAACGTCCGAGTTACGAAAAAGTATTACCTCTGTGAATGATAAATTGATAATGCAAGCTTCTTTATACACACATTCATATATACATATACATATATATATATATATATATATATATATATATATATATATATATATATATATATATATATATATATATATATATATATATATACATACATACCCATACATACACATATATATAAACTCTGTCGAGCTGTTTACCCGTAACAAAAGACAAACACAATATATACTTTTTGATAGGTGTTACTCGGTACAACAACAAAAACTACAATCTAATTTTATTAGTTTCTACATATGAACATAAAACTTTAGCAAATGAAGAGAAAACCAACGGAAGTACGCAGCAGCGGAGATCGGTGGGAAGGGGAAGATCCACTGGAAGATAACCGTACAATGAGGAATTGTATTTTGTACATTCGAAAAAGATGTGATCTGCAGTTCCCTCGCTCAGACCGCATTCGCACAAGGAATAGTCCCTGACCCGGATTTTGGCCAAAAAGACAGGGGTTGAAGCATGCCCCAAGCGGAGGCGACATATTGTCTCCTGTTAGCATCTCGAGATTGGAAAAACCATGGGCGTGCCGGTATGAAGTCCTGAATATTCCCATATTGGGTTGGTTTAGCTTGACGGTATGAAGCCTACTCGGTTTCCCATGCCTTATCAAGGTCTGACTTAGCTGTGGCTCGAAGGTCAGCTGGAAAATTGAAAGAGTGTGTGCTATCTCCACATTGTACTGCCCTCTTGGCACAGGAATCTACGAATTCATTGCCTTGGATTCCAGAATGACCTGGAATCCAGGCCAACATTAGGTATTTCTAAGCCCTCTTAGATGCAAAAGTCACATAAAAATTAAGCATAGAGGTGATAGAGGTACATGCTGTCACACACTCTACACTAGATGCTAAGGACGCCACAGAGTAGTTTTTATTCAAATTCTGTGAAACGTTCCACATGTTTTTGACGACTTTTTGGCGGGCATTTGAAAAGAAAGGGCGCGTTTTTACAAATTAATTTTTCAATAATTAATTTTTCAACTTCTTTTGCTCATTCTTTTACTTTAAGTCTCCAAAAGCACTGCGAATAAGATCATCAATATGAGTAATGCCCCGGGGGCTTTGCCCCCTGGGAATATTACCGACCCATCTCCTCGGAGCAAGAAGAGAACCAGATTAGCTTCCGGTTCGGAGGGTGAGAAAGAAAACACCAGTTTCAAGGATATGTACAAACCCTACACTAAACCAGGGTACAAGAGAGTATATCCAGATAACATGGTGAGTGCAGAATACATGGTTTTTGTTGAATCTGAGAAAGACGGTGAACGACTAGGGAATAAAAACCCGGACTTCATCAACAACTTATTTAAAAAGGCAGTGAAGGGCGTGGTGGGCATTAAGCGCATCAATGCCAATAAGATTGGAGTTTGTTTCGGTCAGTCCATCAATGCAAACAACTTCTTGATGAACGCGGATTTCCTGCAGAGTCACTTCTTTAAGGCACACATACCAGCAAGGTCGGTGGAGACAATCGGGGTTCTTCGTTTTGTCCCTACCACAATCAGCAACGAAGATCTGTTCAAGCAACTCTCGGCTGAATGCGAAATCATCACCGTGCGTCGCTTCACACGCAAAGTAAACGGCGAGGTGGTTCCATACAGTTCCGTCTCGGTGACATTTATGTCGCAGAACTTACCTGACTATGTCTACCTAGACTTGTATAGATTTAGGGTGAACGAATACAGAGCTCCGCTCTTACAATGCTTCAAATGCTTCAGGTTTAACCATGGAGCCAAGTTTTGCAAATCTACACAAAAGTGCTCGATCTGCTCTGAAGAGCACCACTTCTCGGAGTGCAAGAAAGATGGAGAAATTAAATGCATCAATTGTCATGGACCTCATTTAGCAATTTCCCGTGACTGTCCAATTAAAAAAACCAAAATGGAAGAAAATAATAATAAACAAAATTATGCAAAAATTGCTGCATCTTTCTCTCACAGAAACCAAGACTTGAATCAAATACACCAACATTTTTTCGAGACCTATACAACCAATAACAAAAAAAGACAAATTCACTGTATTCCACCAAAACATAGCGGGTGTATTAAACAAACGTGATATTCTACAGATAGCCCTAGTGGAACTCGAAAAATTGAATAATAACCAAACTTTTAATGCTGTTTCCTTAACAGAAACCTTTTTAAAGCAGGGTGCAGAGCGAAACCTAAGACTTAATAATTATAAATTAGTGGCATATTTCTGTAGAATTAATGAACGTAGGGGTGACTCCTGCATATTATTGAAAGACGACATAGAATATAAGTCTATCAATTTCACAAAAAGAGTATGAATTTGAGGGCCGTGCTGTACAATTAATCACTTGCCTCAAAACATCTCAATCCTGCCTCTTACTAAATTTAAAACAGTTACATAAATTCCTATTAGATAATAGGTATTACAGTGTAAGAGAATTTCTTGATGACAGTCTCATTAATTAACAACTTGGGTATCTTTATAACAGAGTAAAAAAACAATGTTAATAACACAACTTAATTTTTTTTCCTCTGGGATACAACTAATTAATATGCTAACTTTCAGTTATATAGGTACCTACTGATAGTTTGTGTTTAATATTCATTCTAAGATTCTAAATTTGTTATTTACATTATTCTCAAAGTCTAATATTTGCACACCTTACTGGTATGTAGAGCATACATGTTCTTTTCATTTACTTTACCAGCTACTTTAATGTAGTTACCATGCTTTAGCAAATAAAATGTTTTATCTTATCTTATCTTATCTTTATCTTATCCAGTGCCACCACAGAAACTAGATCCTAAGAAGGTGGAAAGGCGGACCAGGTTTCAGTTTAAGCTATCGACGGTGGGCGGTCGTGGAAGATGTATCGCCGAGGATCCAGCAGTGGCTACTCTAACCCTCCTTGCACCACGGATCTGGTGAGTCTTTCTGCCATTTTTTTGTCCCACTTTTGAACGTTCAAACAATCGCAACTTACAATTCGTCATCATACAGTCCACTTCATAGCCGCGGAATCCCGGGAAGACAAAACAACGACTATAAATATACTAATATAGGTATCGCGCGATGTCTTGTTCTACACTAAATCTGACCGCGATTATTTTCTCCGTGCCGACCGTGTGTGGACGCGGGTTGCATGTTGGATATTGTGTTGAAAAAATATCACATATATTACCGCTGTCGTCTGTGACGGCCATATATCTAAGGTTTCAATGAAATAATATGCCAATAAAAAACTCTGTTATCAAAACAAAAGTAAAAAAATATTAAGAAAACAAAATTCCCGACAGCAGTGGTAAATAAACTAAAAAGACAAAAACAAGATAGGTATTTCAAAATGACAACTACAACTCGGAAGAGATGATCCTGCTTCACTCGAGTCTTTATTTGTACTGTGACTCAAGTGAGCAAATAATATAATGTTTATAAGCATTACCTACCTAGGTATTTCTTTAACAAACTGTTGCATTTAAAACTTCATATAAAATATGGCAGTCGGGACCCATTACTGTAAGTTTATGGTCGCCTTATTATGGGCGTGACTGCCATTAGATTTTATATGAAGGTCAAGATTGTAAATGTGGGCTCACAAAAAAGCCCTCTTTTTTTTTTGTAGTGATGGCTTTCCTAAGGATTCTGCCAACGTCCGAGTTACGAAAAAGTATTACCTCTGTGAATGATAAATTGATAATGCAAGCTTCTTTATACACACATTCATATATACATATACATATACATATATATATATATATATATATATACATATATATATACATACATACCCATACATACACATATATATAAACTCTGTCGAGCTGTTTACCCGTAACAAAAGACAAACACAATATATACTTTTTGATAGGTGTTACTCGGTACAACAACAAAAACTACAATCTAATTTTATTAGTTTCTACATATGAACATAAAACTTTAGCAAATGAAGAGAAAACCAACGGAAGTACGCAGCAGCGGAGATCGGTGGGAAGGGGAAGATCCACTGGAAGATAACCGTACAATGAGGAATTGTATTTTGTACATTCGAAAAAGATGTGATCTGCAGTTCCCTCGCTCAGACCGCATTCGCACAAGGAATAGTCCCTGACCCGGATTTTGGCCAAAAAGACAGGGGTTGAAGCATGCCCCAAGCGGAGGCGACATATTGTCGAGGTGACTCTCCTCACTCCTGTTAGCATCTCGAGATTGGAAAAACCATGGGCGTGCCGGTATGAAGTCCTGAATATTCCCATATTGGGTTGGTTTAGCTTGACGGTATGAAGCCTACTCGGTTTCCCATGCCTTATCAAGGTCTGACTTAGCTGTGGCTCGAAGGTCAGCTGGAAAATTGAAAGAGTGTGTGCTATCTCCACATTGTACTGCCCTCTTGGCACAGGAATCTACGAATTCATTGCCTTGGATTCCAGAATGACCTGGAATCCAGGCCAACATTAGGTATTTCTAAGCCCTCTTAGATGCAAAAGTCACATAAAAATTAAGCATAGAGGTGATAGAGGTACATGCTGTCACACACTCTACACTAGATGCTAAGGACGCCACAGAGTAGTTTTTATTCAAATTCTGTGAAACGTTCCACATGTTTTTGACGACTTTTTGGCGGGCATTTGAAAAGAAAGGGCGCGTTTTTACAAATTAATTTTTCAATAATTAATTTTTCAACTTCTTTTGCTCATTCTTTTACTTTAAGTCTCCAAAAGCACTGCGAATAAGATCATCAATATGAGTAATGCCCCGGGGGCTTTGCCCCCTGGGAATATTACCGACCCATCTCCTCGGAGCAAGAAGAGAACCAGATTAGCTTCCGGTTCGGAGGGTGAGAAAGAAAACACCAGTTTCAAGGATATGTACAAACCCTACACTAAACCAGGGTACAAGAGAGTATATCCAGATAACATGGTGAGTGCAGAATACATGGTTTTTGTTGAATCTGAGAAAGACGGTGAACGACTAGGGAATAAAAACCCGGACTTCATCAACAACTTATTTAAAAAGGCAGTGAAGGGCGTGGTGGGCATTAAGCGCATCAATGCCAATAAGATTGGAGTTTGTTTCGGTCAGTCCATCAATGCAAACAACTTCTTGATGAACGCGGATTTCCTGCAGAGTCACTTCTTTAAGGCACACATACCAGCAAGGTCGGTGGAGACAATCGGGGTTCTTCGTTTTGTCCCTACCACAATCAGCAACGAAGATCTGTTCAAGCAACTCTCGGCTGAATGCGAAATCATCACCGTGCGTCGCTTCACACGCAAAGTAAACGGCGAGGTGGTTCCATACAGTTCCGTCTCGGTGACATTTATGTCGCAGAACTTACCTGACTATGTCTACCTAGACTTGTATAGATTTAGGGTGAACGAATACAGAGCTCCGCTCTTACAATGCTTCAAATGCTTCAGGTTTAACCATGGAGCCAAGTTTTGCAAATCTACACAAAAGTGCTCGATCTGCTCTGAAGAGCACCACTTCTCGGAGTGCAAGAAAGATGGAGAAATTAAATGCATCAATTGTCATGGACCTCATTTAGCAATTTCCCGTGACTGTCCAATTAAAAAAACCAAAATGGAAGAAAATAATAATAAACAAAATTATGCAAAAATTGCTGCATCTTTCTCTCACAGAAACCAAGACAAAAATATTGTGAGAAATTACAATACAAATTTTCCCCCATTAAAACAAGCACGAACACACAATAAAGCTATAACACTGCCATTAGACAAGGACGTTTCAAAAGACATTCCCAAACCCAATCCCAAATCGATTCCAAATGCAACACTAATTGATGAAGTATTAAAGAGCAACTTTGTTCTAAATGGCATGGTTGGAGCCTTGGTGACATTAGCTAACGGTAATATGGGCAAGATCAATGCTTCTGTTGTCCAAGAAGTATTAATTAAATCACTGCAACAAAATGGATAAAGTTTTTATTAGAATTTCACAATTTAATGTTGAAGGAGCTGTTAACAAATAGCCTTTGCTTATTAATTATTTAAAAGATAATGATATTGACATTTGTCTCTTAAATGAGACTTGGTTAAGAGAGAGAAGTACATTTAAAATTACCAATTACGACTTTATATTTCAAAATGGAAAAGATGGACGAGGAGGAGTAGGAATTCTAATAAAATCACATTTGAAATATTCAGTAATTCCTACACCCTTTTATGATTATTTGCAGTCAACAGCTATAGTTTTGTCCACCAATGTTGGCAATTTATCGATACTCTGTACATATGCTCATCCTCCGGATACTAATCGTCACAGATTTCAATGTAGGAGGCTCAAACAAATATTAAATATGCTGCCAAGTCCAATACTATTGTCAGGTGATCTCAATGCACATCATGTTGCTTTTGGATGCCTTAGATCCAATTCAAGAGGTAATGACATTTATAACTTATTAGATGAATATGACTTATGCATTTTGAATTCAGGTTCCTCTACTACAGTAGGTAGTCCTACAAAAAGACCTTCTGCAATTGACATTTCCTGTATAAGTCCTTCTGTAGCTCCCCTCTGTGAATGGAGAGTACACAATGATGCCATGGGTAGTTATCATTTCCCAACTATTCTTGATATCCACACCACAGTAGAGAAATATGACACTGGTATCCAAGCAGAGCGTTATCTTTACAGAAAAGCCGACTGGCCCACCTTTGAATCTGAAACAGAAAAGATCTTAGGTCAACTTAGCCTAGATTATTCTAACCCAATTAAAAGTTACGATGTTTTTTGTGAAAAATTGACGGAAATTAAGGATTTAACCATACCAAAGTTTAAGAAAGTTAATCAAAATATTTTAAGGAAACCTGTTCCCTGGTGGGACAGTGAGTGTTCAGACGCTGTTAGAAAAAGCAAAGAAGCTTTAAATGCATATAGATCTGATTCCACAACAACGAGTTACATTGAATTTAAAAAGTTAGATGCATTTAAAAAGAGATTATTGAAGGAAAAAAAGAAAAATGGCTGGGTTAAATTAGTAGAATCTTTCAACAGATATACACCTATTAGTACTATTTGGAATTATATTAAAAGATTTAAGCGTATTCGATTACCTAAGACTCCAAAGAATGATGAATGGATTCCCGCTTTTATTGATAAGTATGCACCATCGTCCCCTTCTGTAAATGCAATAGACATTGATTCATTAGATAACTTCTTTAGTCAAAATGGAAATGAAAATTGTACTTTTCTCTCTTGTGCCTTTACTATGCAAGAATTTACTATTGCAATTAGGTCTAGAAAAGACACTGCACCCGGATTAGACGATATTCCTTATAAACTTATTAAGAACATGCACATAGATGCACAAAGAACCCTGTTAGACATCTTTAACTTGTTATGGGAAACTCAGACTATACCAGATTCTTGGAAAACACAATGTGTCATACCAATTTTAAAATTAAATAAACCAAGTGACGACTGCAATTCTTACAGACCAATCTCTTTGTCTTCATGTGTGGGAAAAATATTTGAATTTATGCTTAAAACGAGACTTGATCATTTTGTAGAATCAAAGAGAATCTTACCTGACCAACAATTCGGTTTTAGGAAAGGTCGCAGCGCCACTGAGAGTTTCACTTCTCTCATATCAGACATAAAGAATTCATTTCATAGCCAATCGGTCACTGTTTGTGCATTCTTGGATGTGCAAGGTGCTTTTGATAATGTTGATCCATCCATATTGGTAAGCATCTTGTCAGAGATTGGTATCCCAGGCTGTGTCTGTAAATGGATATTTAAATTCTTGTACAATAGAACAATGTATGTAAAGTTTAATAATATTTTACACGGACCAGGTCAAGTCTTTAAAGGAACTATGCAAGGAGCCACTATATCTCCTTTGCTATACAACATTTATACATGTCAAATTAATAATTATCTGACACATAGGGGTGTTCAATTTCTGCAATTTGCAGATGACTTATTAATATATTCTGTACATAAAGATGTAAATATAGCTGTAAATAATCTGAACCAAGCTCTTGTACAGATAAACAACTATTACTCTAATAAACTTAAATTAGACATTAGCCCTAGTAAGAGTGGAGAAATGGTTTTTTCAAAGAAAAATACTGCTAGTGACAACTTTGTAACATATAATAATAACCCCTTACCCTGGTTAAATGAAAAGAAATTCCTTGGTATATTGCTAGATCAAAGGTTAACATTTGAAAGTCATATAAATTATATCATTAAAAATGCATCTAAAGCACTGAATTTACTTCGGTCTCTGGCCGGAGTGCATTGGGGATCAGATCCCAAAATACTGTCTATGTTGTACAAAAGTATCATGAGGAGTCACTTTGATTATAGTTGTATTGCTTACATGGATGCAAGCCTCGTATCATTAAGAAAACTAGATGTTATTCAGAATAAAGCACTCAGAATTATTACTGGAGCTATGTGTTCAACACCAATTAATGCTATGCAATGCGAGGCCTGCATTCTTCCACTACATTTCAGACGTTTGCAACTAGCTGAGAGATTTTGTTTAAAACTTATTGCTCAGAACAATAGATGTGTCTTAGACCACATTGTGCCACACCAAGCAATTGATATCTTACACCACTCAGTTGGCCCATATGCAAATATTACACAAATATTAAATGGTAACACTCCAACTCTGCTACGAATTATAATCCATCTAAATAGTATATCTGTAAATATGCATAAAGAAAGTTTATGGCCTCTATATAAGACTGATTTCAAGATACTCTTAGAAAATGATTTTATACAGCAACATTCAATAACTAACCAAAACAGTCTGCTGGAATTTTTGGAGGATAAACATCTTTATTCATTGTATACTGATGGTTCTAAGTCAAGAAGTAGAGTAAGCTCAGCTTTTTATGATCCACAGTTAAAAAGAACAAAATGCTTTAAAATTGATGGTAATTGTAGTATTTTCACAGCTGAAGCTTATGCTATTTACCAAGCTCTTGTTCATGTGCAAGATATTAATGTCTCTGAGATTATTATATTATCTGACTCATTAAGTGTCCTATCAGCTCTGGAAGGTAACTGTTTCAGATATAGTGTAAATTATTTAGTGTATGAAATTAGGAATATTTTGTACAGTTTAGATGTTAGAGGTAAAAAGGTTAAGTTTTTATGGGTACCTTCGCACCGAGGTATCACAGGGAACGAAGTTGTTGATCGAGCCGCAAACATGGAACCCGACGAGGACCATTCCACCGACCTGAAGACGCCGTTTACTGATCTGCACGCACCTTTGAATGAACATCTGAAATCATTATGGTGCGATTATTGGAAAGAAACCAGCAAAGATAAAGGGAGCTGGTATGCAGATATTCAAGGAAGCCCGCCCGCCCAACCTTGGTATCACAAAAACAAGGAAGTTAACTGCCGTAAATATATAACCATTGTGAACCGAATGAGATTTGGACACTGTCAAACTCGCACTCACCTCCATAGACTCAATCTGGCTGAAGACGCTAAATGTTTACATTGTGGCACGGATAACGCTGACCTTTCTCAGTTCTCACCATATCTTGAGTTGTAAAATATTTGGCCTGCACAGATTAACTCTAATAACAGAACTCGAATCAATCTATGGAAATAATATTCCAACGCGCCTTCAAGAACTTCTTGCTGATCCAAGATCCTTCACACCACTTTATAAATACATAGTGAATACGATCAATACCTTGTAAATAGTGAATAGTGAAAGTGTTAAAGTAACTTATAAACTAAACGAAAAGGCTCAAAAGGACTAGTATCCAGAGCCGTTAAACCTATTATAAAAAAAAAAAAACATGTTTTTGACAACTTGCAACAAACAAGCAATTCTGCAAGACCCAATAGGTTATTTTCTACTAAAGTTTTAGTTTTATTTCTTTAGTTCATTGAAATCATTATGAGTGAAATATTGAAAGATAGCCGCTTTACAAAATATCTCAATGACCCACGGTACAGACAAATCCCTAAACATGAGCGGAAAGTTAGAATTGACAAACGTTTTGAGTCCATGTTTAAGGATGAGAAGTTCAAAGTAAAATATACAATCGATAAGCGGGGTCGGCCGATAAATGAGACTTCTACGGAGAATTTAAGAAAGTACTATGACTTAGAAGAGTCAGAAACGTCCAGTTCCGAAGAAGATGAAAGTATCAGTGTGGAGAAACAAATACCTGAAGATAAATCGGAAACTGACTTGGAGCCACAAAATGCTGACTCTTCGGGACGCTTCGTGCGACGCCCGCCCAGCGAAGACAAGCAGGTGGAAGACAGAGTAGGTTTGAAGAACGACAAACTGGTGCGAGGGAAGCTGGATCGCAAAACAAAAAAGAAGTTACTGGACTTAGATATAGACTATGCACGAGGCGAAGGTTTGTTTTATTCTAGGCACAATGTCATATTAGGGTTGGCTATAGATGGACAACATTATAATTAGATAATAGGATAAATATTGGGCGGTTATTCGGCTTATGCACAAATCACTAAGAATATATTTTTAAAACACTAATCTATTTATTTACGACTGAAACGAAACAAGAGTTTTACAGTAAAGGGAACGGGTGACTGTCTATATATTTTGGGTGGCGAAGTTGATTTCATTAAAATGTGTGAAACAGAACCGTGCAGCCAATTTGTTTGTCATTCCATTTCTCCAGTAGTTATGCGAATGTTCTCTGCTGTTTTTCCTGTGCTTTTACAACGATTTTAGCTGTATTTCTGGACTGTTTGTAGATTGTTTTTACGTTGGACTTTGGCTTACTAGACTTGATTGGATACTTATTATGTTGGACTGTGGCTTGTTTCTCAGAATCCCTTATCATAAAACTGGTAGCAGGGCCGTCTTCCGCGACTGATCTATAAAATTTAAAACAATGCTTTTTATAAGGGTTCTGTACTATTACTAAGACTTCACTGTCCGTCTGTTTGTCACCAGGCTGTATCTCATGAACCGTGATAGCTAGGCAGTTCAAATTTTCACAGAGGATGTATTTCTGTTGCTGCTATAACAAATACTAAAAACAGAATAAAATAAATATTTAAGGGGGGCTCCCATGCAACAAACATAATTATTTTGCAGTTTTTTGCTCGATATTAATGACGGCAACAGGTAGACGCTTGATATAGTCACAGAATATTTAATTGTATATTAGCTTCAAAAATAAATAATTAAATTAAAATAAATATTTAAGGGGGGCTCTCATACAACAAACGTGATTTTTTGCGGTTTTTTCTCGATCTTTGTGTCTAAAGTTGTATAAATAATGGTACGGAACCCTTCGTGCGCGAATCCGACTCGCACTTGGCTGGTTTTTTCTAATTCCCTACATATTGACTTGGAACTTAAAAACCAACACAGCGTCGTTAGGTTACTATATCGACACCCTCCTTCCGTGCAGTGGTTGTGGTAACCTCCCTAGAGTGTATATGAAAAGCCGGAGGAGCGGAGGGAGGGCAGCCCCGCCCCCGCCCGCTGTAGCAAAGTGCAGGCACTCGTGGGAGCAGTAGCGGTTGAGGCTGGTTGCGCAAAAGCCGAAGCTGCGAAGGCGAGCATGGGTACATGTTACGCAAGGGCGAAGAGGCTGCACATCCCGCAGCGCCCGAGCAATTGCAGAAGTCACTTGGTGCCATTAATAGGTGTTTAGTGTAGCATAAGCAAGTGTCTAAAAAGTGAGCTTATGTGATAACCAAAAAATGTATAACTCTAAAAGTATACATTTCCGGAACTTTACCTACCAACCAATGTTTTTTTAATGTAACTTTTTGCTATATTTTTTTAAATTAAATGACAAAAATATTCTGAGTTTATAAAGAAAGTATAATTATAAAGAAAGTATAATTATTAAAATTATACCAAGCGTCAGAAATAGTAGATTGTGTCTCAAGGGAGCAAAATGATATATTTACGGCGAGGGCGGTATATTGAATCCTGAGTGAAGCGAAAGATTCTACAATAGAATCTATTCTAAAGTAGAATCTTGAGCTTAGCGAGGGATTCAAGTGTTTACGCCCAAGACGGAAATAATTTTGCTACCGAGTGACACATACTGCTTTTCACACCTGCTATAAGGAAAATTTAAATCAAACACAATTAAGATATCGAAATAAGTTTATGATCGATTGCAACAAAATAAAAATCGAATTGGAATTACATTTTGTGAAAATCTGCACACGGATCATGCTGAGGGCAATAAAAAAAAACTAGAATATCAGGGAAGAAAAGTACAACTTTGATCCCTCATTTGAGGGAATCAAGGGATCTTTTCTGAATAGCAGGTGTGAAAATATTTTTTCTGTATTCTACTCTGTTTTGAGCTCATTTATGCTAGTTCAAAATAATCTCATTTGATTTTTTTTTATCACCAATATTTTAAATGGACCTTATGGAAAGACAAGAATGAAAAAGAATGGTTAAGAAGTTAAGGGCTTGTTGTTGTACTGCCTCCCAAAAGCCTACTGTGTATAGGTACTTATGGTTTCTGTAATCCTGAACCGATAATAAACATGTTTTTCTTTTTTTTTTCAAATCCATTTTTTTTGGTGATTCTAGGGCTCCTGCAGACTGACAGCTCATCTGATGAAGAAAGCAGTGAAGGGGAAGAAGACAGTGAGTTGGAACACGAGTGGGGAGAGCTGGATGCGGATGCTGGTACCATTGATGAAGCCACTAAGAGGTAAATATAATGAACTTGGTTATATCTAATGGTCATGGTTTTTACTATCTTATCTCTGGTGGAAGATTGCATACCATGTTACTGAGGCTCTATTATACTAGGCGTCTAACAAAACCAGAAGTTTTGTTTAGTTGAAATAGAGCCTCAGTAACTATACCTACCAAGTATGATACCTATGCAATCTTTTTTAGGGTTCCATACCCAAACGGTGCCAAACGGGACCCTAAGGACTTTCGTGAACTAAGACTTCACTGTCCGTCTGTCTGTCTGTCTGTCTGTCACTAGGTTGTATCTCATGAACCGTGATAGCTAGGCAGTTCAAATTTCCACAGATGATGTATTTCTGTTGTCGCTATAACACCAAATACTAAAAACAGAATAAAATAAATGATAAAGGAGGGCTCCCATACAACAAACGTAATTTTTTTTTGCCTCTTTTTGTACGATATTAATAACGGCAACAAGTAGACGCTTGAAATATTCACTGAATATTTAGTTCTCTATTAGCTTCAAAATTAAATAATTAAAATAAATATTTTAGGGGGGTTCCCATACAACAAACGTGATTTTTTGCAGTTTTTTTTTTTCGTTCTTTGTGTCTAATGTTGTATAGGTAATGTTACGGAACCAAATCACAAAAAATATATTGTTATTCCATATTTATTAATTTTTCGTCATTACATTTCAGTAATAATAAATCAATTATTAAAAATTTATTGCCATTGTTGTTGCTACACTTTAGCACAAAAAATCATTAACATAAATAAAAACTTAATTTTCTTAATTGTCATAATTTTCAGGGTAAGGTTTGTATGAAAGAATAAATTTTCATAATTTGGATACCTGATAACATAATTTTTTGCAAAAATTTTGTGGGCTAGGATGCATTTTTTACGTGGTAAACTGTAATAAACGTAGGCGTGTGCAATCACAGTGAATATAAAGGTGTGGAATAGAAGCTGAAATAAATAAAAAATTTTTTGATATTATTATTATTAAACATTAATACACAAGCAACTTTAAGCTGATGCGTAGTAAAGTGTTTATCAAGTCTGTTTTTAAATGATTTAAATGATTTTATATAGAGCATGGATACCGGTTTTCGGTAATACCGAAAAACCGGAATACCGGACAGAATATTCGAATTTGAAAAACCGGTTTTGTATAATACTAATACCGGTATTTCGATAGTTTCGGTATTACTATAACTAGCTTTTAGACGCGCTGTTCGATTCTACATCCATACAATAACTTCATAACATAAGCAGCCTATATACATCCCACTGTAGGGCACAGGCCTTCTCTCAGGGAGAGAGTATGGGCTTAATCACCACGCGTGCCCACCGCGGATTGGCGATTTCAAGCGCTGAGGTATGTGAATAGCTTAGACACTCAGGTTTCCTCACGATGTTTTTCCTTCACCGTTAGCGAGTGGTAATGCTTCACAAATGTACAAACCAAGTCATAGGTACATGCCCGCACTGGGGATCGAACCTGGGTCTCTCGCTTCCGAGTCCAATGTTCTACCCACTAGGCTACCAACGGGGTTTTTTTTTTTGTTACTTCATAACGTAAAACATTAGGACTTTTCTAGATTTCCAATCTGGTTTTACGATTTTGCTGCAATTTTTGAGAGCCTGAGACTGTCTAAATACAGAACTCATGCTTTTTAGGGTTTTGAAGTTTCAGTATCAATACAATCAAATCTTTAACGCTCACCTTAAGGATAGTTTCGAATTAACTGATGGGTATTATTTAAAATCACTGTTCGTTCCTGTGAATTGCGGTGTCCCACAAGAAACTAGTGTTTGTCTCTTGCTCTATGTGGTGTACCTACGGTACAGTAGTGACATATTATAGTATTGTAACTAACTGTAAGTATCTTCAACAGCCACCAAGTTAAAGATATTATCGACAATGGGCATTGTCCTAAATATTGTTTTTTAATTTAGAACGCGAGGTTAGCCGCTGCGGGAGGATATAATTATGACAATTTGTTTTAAAGGTATAAGTTCATATAATATTCACTGGTTTCTTGTATCTTTGTGTCTTTGTTATCTGTACCTACGGTACAGTAGTGACATATTATAGTATTGTAACTAACTGTAAGTATCTTCAACAGCCACCAAGTTAAAGATATTATCGACAATGGGCATTGTCCTAAATATTGTTTTTTAATTTAGAACGCGAGGTTAGCCGCTGCGGGAGGATATAATTATGACAATTTGTTTTAAAGGTATAAGTTCATATAATATTCACTGGTTTCTTGTATCTTTGTGAATAAGTGTGTGACTAATTCGACCTTCTAACGTTCGTTCAACACGTAAATGAAAGTAGGTTTAATATTTTGAAATTAAAAATTTCAAGATATTGACATTTCGGTATTCCGTAAAAAACAAATATAGTATATTTTTTCTTACGTTTGCCTAGATAAGGAATCTGTAGCGAGCACATGTTAATTCTGCGCGTGCACTATAAACTCCAACATTCCTGCATCGCGCAAGCAAAATGTTTCACATGACATACCATAAATATAACGTCCGACGAACATTAGTTGGACCGGCCGTCCCCAGGCATACGATCTGTATGGCGGGAAATTTCTCTTTATAGTGGAAGATCACCCGCTCTTCCCTACAGTGGTGACCCCGACGTGATGCATGCTCGCACGCACGCACGCACGCACGCACGGGACGAACATTAGTCGGACCGGCCGTCCCCAGGCATACGATCTGCCTGGCATACGATCTGCCTGGCATACGATCTGCCTGGCATACGATCTGCCTGGCATACGATCTGCCCGGCGGGAAATTTCCCTTTATAGTAGAAAAGCACGATCACCCGCTCTTCCCTATAGTGGTGACCCCCACAGAACATTGTCAAACCTTCCTTCGCTCTCGCAGCACCCCACATACAATCAGTCTCAAAGCAAGGCCAGCATTGTAAATTTGTATATACTTGTACATATTCATCGCCTCCCCTCTCACCTCATCAGTTCCACTACAGTCAACGCACCGACTACTGGTACTGATGGTGATCTCCCTCAACCCCTCGGCACGGCAGTCACGCAGCAACAGCGCACGTTGCCAGTAGTACAACAGCCTTCACCAGTTTCTTCCTACCACTTGCGCGGGCCCTATGTCGCCGGTGAAATGACTGTTAGCCGCCGAACACCCTCAACTGCTAGTCGACTCACTAACTCAGCGACTCCTGGCACTTGCAGGCTTTAGAGCACAGACTTCGATTCCTATCAGACATGTCAACTCTGCACGCGCACTATAAACTCCAACATTCCTGCATCGCGCAAGCAAAATGTTTCACATGACATACCATAAATATAACGTCCGACGAACATTAGTTGGACCGGCCGTCCCCAGGCATACGATCTGCCTGGTGAGAAATTTCCCTTTATAGCGGAAGAGCACGATCAGCCGATGTTCCCTATAAGTCTTTTAAGTTTTGTTTATTTAAAGAGTTTTGTATCGAGTCATGGTATCACTAGAAACTGACAGCTCGTAGGATATCAGTTGATGACGTACTTCCGTGCATGACGTACTTCCGGTTACGTAGACTCCGATTCTTTTTTTTTTCGCTTTAAAAATTTGTTAAAGCAGCCCCCCCAATCGAAATATTCAGCCTAGGCTCTCAAAATTAGTAATATTCTCGAAAAAATATATAAATACAAAACTTATTTTTTGAAGGAACTTTGTGCTGGAACGTCAAAACTTTAAGAGTACAGTTTATAAATTTACGAGTACAATTATTAACTACTCATATTTTAATGAATATGTACCACAAAGCAAATGAGGAAATGTGCCGTGGTCGTGGTAGGTAGCATAATATAATATAATTATGACATAATAAATTTGTTTCTTATAAGTATTCTAATACTATCAGGTTGAGTTCAGTTTTCTCTCGGACTTATTGTATTTGCTCAAGAAAATTTTGCTTACTTTATATTTAAGAGTTAATTTGACAACTTAAACTGATGATGTGGGGAAAGCTCAGTGGGAAAAAACGTGGAGGCCACGTAAATCAACTGTTTTACAATCATCTATGTTATTTTAACAAAAAAATCATCAATACCGAAAAACTACCGAAATACCGGAATTCCGGTTTTTCAAATGTTGATATCGAAAAAATACCGGTTTTAGAAAAAGGGTCCGGTAGTCCATGCTCTAATTTTATACTACACCTGCTTGGTAAGTTCCTTGATACTTTATCAAATTTACGGTAGAAAGTACGTCATTGCATATCGAACAAATATGCGGGGAGAAAACGCATCTGAGCGGGAGAGAAAAGTGTATGAAAATCCATTTCTTACGTGGTTTTTCTTTTTTAATTTTGGGTAAGACTATGCGCCGGTAACCTAAATATCAAAAGCCAAAAAGTTTTTACAGTGAGTTTTTATCTCCAAGTTCGCAAAATGACACTGGCCACTAGCTGTGTGTTGGATGGTGTCGGGCTGGCAGTGCGACCCTGCGGCGGCAGGATAAACAATTTGAAAAAAGAACATGTGAAAATTGCAGACGCCATTGGCGCCATTTCCAATTTGTGTGTTGTTTGAGGATTCAGTTTTCGTAGAAAGTAAAATAAAACTATCAAGCAGGTGTAGTATAAAGCACTATGTATCACTCGAGAGAAACTGCGATTCCCGATCTCGGGTGTTTTAAAGCCCTCGCCTAGGGCTTCAAACGACACCCTCGACGGTAATCGGTCACTTTCTCCTCTCGGTGAACAATGTACTATTATTCCACATATTTACTTCACTGCATGGTTCGGCAAGAAGTGTTTTCTGGGATTGCTTGTCCATGGTTGTTTGGTCAATTTCAGCGAGTGCCCTCTTAGAGATCTGTTTTTATTTATTTTGAATAGCATTTGAGCAAGGTCCGGTAATTACTCAAGATTTTGTAAGTCTCTATTAGGTCACCTCGTTCTCTACGCTGTTCCGAAGTAGTTAGCCCTAGTTCATCCAATCTGTATTCGTAGGGATGGTTTTTAAGGCTGGGTACGATTTTTGTAGCTCTTTGTTGTACTCTCTTAAGTAAATCAATGTCTTTCTTAAAGTAGGGGTTTCATATCTGAAATGCATATTGTAATAGTGGTCAAACGTAGGTTTTGTATAGTTTCAGGAAAAGTTCTTTATCTATCTATGAAAATGCCTTGCGTATGATGTAGAGCAGGGATCCCCAAACTATTTTGGACAAGTGACCCCTTTTCCAAAATGAACTGTTACCTTAGTGTAGAGAATGGAGTTTGTTTTTTTTGTGATTTGAAGTATCATCATCATCAGCCATTTTTACGCCCACTGCAGGACATAGACCTCCCTCATGGTTTTCCCTAACCATAAAGGGATTTGCCATAATCGCCACGCTTGGCAGGCGGGTTGGCGATCGCAGTATGCGGTTGGAATCTCAGGTAGACGCTGCTGCCCGTCTCCTGGTAATTTATTTCCTTAGTCGCCTTCTACGACATCCACGGAAGGAAATGGAGTGACGCTTTTCTTAATCCGGCGCCACACGTTTGAAGTATATGAGTGTCCCATTTTAGGTTTGAGGTGATTTTTTTTTTTTATTTTTTTTATTTGGACTGCCCCGTGCTTGTAGGGTGCACAGGGATTTTGCCAGTGTCACGTTGTGAAAGGTACACGCTACTTTATATATACAAGAAACCAATGTAAAAGGAAAGAGATATTATAATTTGATGAGGACTTAAGTTTGAGGTGATATTGACTCCTAAATCCTTTTGACATTCAACAATTTCTAGCTGAATATTGTTAATGTTATATGGTAACATTGGGTTTTTATTGCCAGTCTTGGGTCCGATAGATGTGATGGAGATATATTTATTTTTATTTATTTTATTAGGTCTACCAACACAACATCTACTATCTTAAAATTTATGATGTGGTAATATTGTCTCTTTCAGGATAGCCATTTGCAATATGGACTGGGACAACATAAAAGCTGAAGATGTGATGGTGCTGCTCAGTTCCTTTGTTCCTGCTGGTGGTGTTATCCATAAAGTCATGGTATTATGGCCTCTTTTTTATCTAGCCTATATACGTCCCACTGCAGGGCGTATGCGTTCTCTAAAAGAAAGATTATGGGCTTAATTACCACGCGTGCCCATCGCGGATTGGCAATTTCAAACGCTGAAGTGTACAAAACATTTTCTACTTTTTAATTCACAGTTTTTGTTATGTATATTTATTGTATTCCTCATCATCGTCATCATCAGTCACTAGACGCCCAATGCAGTACATAGGCCTCTCTCCAAGCTTCATGGTCGCATCCAGCGACTCCCCGCCCGCGGTCGCTAGACCATCCGGTGGGGAACCTGCCTACGCTGCGTCGCCCGGTCCGCGGTCGCCAGGTCAGAACTTTTCCGCCCCAACGGCCATCAGTTCTCCATGCTATGTGCCCCGCCTACTGCCACTTCACCACCGTCTAAAAGGTTGTGATAGCTCACGTTGGAAATCGGGCAGTCCCGAAACCAAAAGACCCCGGTTCGAGTCCAGACCGATGTCTCCAATCCCATTATTTTATCGAAGTATCTAAATATAATTTTCAAAAAACACGATTAACAATAAAAAACAACATATCGAACAAAGCTTGGTCACCCAGGTATTGATATATGAAACATCATTCTGCCAGAGGAAGTGCAAAAAGTAAAGTCCCTTCCTATTTCCAAAGAACTGGTAAAGTCTCACTATCTCGCTGAAAATCTGTAATGCTGTTACTATGATTCTCTATATAGTAACCATAGTAAGTCTTGTCTGTTGTCTGTTTATATGTGAAATGTATGTATTAGTATATTATAATTATATATATGTTTGTATAGTATATATTATTTGTATTCTATGGTTAGTTTAAGTATTTTATTAAATATGTATGAATATTAGAAGTAAGTCAGTTAGTTTATGTACATTTTCTTCCCATATATTTCATGTACACCTACCTACCTAGTCACTTCATCTTTCAGTTCTATCCATCCTAAGGTTGTCTGGAAGAGATCGCTTTTAGCGATAAGACCGCCAATTGTATACAAAACTTAGACATTTAAGCCTTTTAATGTATTTTGTTTTCTGGTGTGTACATTAAAGTGTTCTAAACTAATCTAATCTAATCATTCTTGGATTGACTTAACTACAGTGGATATGTTGTGTTTCGTCTCAGATCTACCCTTCAGACTATGGTTTGAAGCGCATGCAAGAGGAAGATCTCCGGGGCCCCATAGAGTTGACAGATAACAAGCTTGATGGGAGTGATGTTTCAGACCATGATGGGAATGAGGAAGGTTCGTTCAAAGATAAGATAAGAATATTCTTTATTGTATACCGGAAAAAATGTTACAGAAACAGCAATGACAAAAGAAATTTTTTGTATGTATATATATGTCCCACAGTGGGACAGTGGGACTCCCACTACACTGCACCAGCCTTCTCTCAGAGAGAGGGCATAGGCTTAATTACCACGCGTGCCCACCACGGATTGGCAATAGGGTAGGTAAAAATAAAAAAAGTGTTTGTTTTTATATATTATTTAGAAAATATAGGCCATTTCAAAAATACACTTTCAGTAATATATTTTTCCTTTCTTTTGTTAATATTATATTAATATTTTAGTATTTATCGGAAGTGACGTCACCATCCCAGGTTGAATAGTAGCAAATCCATACCCACCAGAATAAAAAAAAAGCTGTCAGTTTTGTAAACGTCAAATCTGTCAACTTCATTCATAGTCTTGTCTTTTTTCTTTCTAATCTGTGTCATAGTCTTCATAATTCATTGGATTCTATTCTTGCTGCTTATAATCCCTAACGTTCTCTTTGCTTGCGCGATAATAAATTTTACTGTACATGGTTTTAGCATGGAACTGTCGATTTCTGTGACGTCATAAAGATCAAACAAAGGTTATAGGGTTTTTTTCGTATATGTAACAAAATACGACTCTTAAAAATACATATATTTTTTAAATCTGCTAACAAACCTTATTCCTCGAAATGTTTTTTGAATTAGAGACATCCGATATTTTTTTGGATAACCGAATTTCATGCTCTGAGTTATGTGAACACACTCAACAGACACTGAGGTTTCCTCACGATGTTTTCCTTCGCAGTCAGTGAGCGAAATTGCTACTATAATTGCACAAATGTATGTAACAAACTTTTACATTAGATATATTAGTTTCTACGTCATGTATCTGCATATGTTGCATTCTCAGTGTTAGGCTGACTTGCACCACACCTAAGTACCTAGCTATTTAACTAATAGAGCAAACAAAATTGAAATTAACCACGGTGAGCGTCCAATATCGCCCATGCTGCGGCCACAAAGAACAGACTAAAAATTATGAATGAAGAGTTTTAGTAAAATGAATAAGCCGCATAAGAGTGGTGATATAATAGGCAAGGTTGTGGTGTATGGTTAAGCAACATAAATGAGCGGACCCGTGTTTCAAACCGCGGCTGTTCAGAATTGCACTGAACAGAGACCGTTGTGAAGAGCTGATTGCCAAACTCCATTGATGGAGAGGCACTTTAAGAAGAAGAGAGAGAAGAAGAAAGAGAGAGTGGTGCAGGTTGGCATTACCCCCTTTTTCGCGCTATCTGTTTATCTACTGTTAACAGCTGTCAGTTGACTAAAACGCTAGTTGAACCTCACCAAAATTTATTATTATTTGTTTTATTTTCTTAGCTCGCGATAATCGTCATACTCGTACATAGTTAGTCATATGCCCACGGCAGCTGCAACGTTGCCGAAAAACGTCGGAAATCAAGGTAATTAAATTTAACCTAATAAATAATAAGCGGCGGCAGCGTAGCGGTACAACGCCGGCTTCGCCCGCATTCGGGAGGTCGTGGGTTCTAATCCCGACATGTACCTATGACTTTGTTTTCTAAGTGAAGGAAAACATCGTGAGGAAGTCTGAGTGTCTGAGGTGTTCACGTACCTCAGCGCTCGAAATTGCCAATCCACGGTGGGCACGCGTGGTAATATTCTCTCTGAGAGAGAGAGAGAGAATATTACCACGCGTCTGTGCCCTGCAGCGGGACGTAAAAAAAGTCAAGAATAGACCCGTTTGATATAGAACTAAAACCAGCCACGTCCTACCTTCCCAGGCTCGAGCTATCACATGGAGAAACTGCGCCGCTACCAGCTGAACCGGCTCAAGTACTACTACGCGGTGGTGGAGTGTGACTCGGCGGCGACGGCGGACAAGCTGTACGCGGAGTGCGACGGCTTGGAGTACGAGAGCAGCGCCACGCGGCTCGACATGCGATTTATTCCCGATGACGTCACGTTCGATCAGGTGAGCGAGCGTCACGGCGGGCGCGACGCCATCGACAGTCTGAACAGATTAAGACGGTTCTTACGTGGAGCACGCTGTCTCGATCGCACAATTAAAAATGTTTAATTATGAGTATTTCTTGAGTTATCATTTTGTATTTTTTTAAATACAACAAAATGAGTAAGTTTTTTTTAATGAATGTGGTCTGAGGGTTTGATGGATAATTAAATTGCGGGTATTCCAGGCGTATTCTAACAAGCCTGTACTAAGTTATTGGCTGAGAAAACTTGATTCCAAAATTAAAAATTTTCTTTAAAAACTACGTATAGGAAAACCAAAATATATTTAGAAAGTCCGTAATTTAATTATGTATCATACCCTCAGACCACATTTATCAGTTGACTCGTTTTATGACAATAATTAAGAATGTTAAATTGTGCGAGCGAGACAGCATGCTTCACGTAAGGTCAGCCCTAAGAGTTATCAGTAGCCTAATTATACGCACCAAATCCTAAGCGATCCCCATCCACTTACTGTCAAATTCCATACTAATTTAACAGTTTCAGAATCGTTCAGGATTTGGTGCGCGCAATATAGGGGTAGGTTACCTGAAGTACTCGGGTCTCCTTACGATGTTTCCCTGCAAGATTAGCGAGTGGTATTGCAACAACAAATCTTTGTAGATCATTTGGCAACACGCCACATAGCCCGCTAAAACCCGGCTCGAAGGTCCGTTTTCAAAACGTGGCTTATTTTTCAGACGCCCCGCGAGTCCTGCACCAAACTGCCAGACCTTTCCAAGTATAAGCCTCGATTGTTCACGACAACAGCTTTGCAACAGGCTAAGGTAATACTTGCAATACATTCTGTATGAAAGATGATTTCAATTGATAGCTCTGTGATTAAAGTAATTTGCCCAATCGGCGATAGGATGCACCATAGCGCTGTGACGAGTAGCCATGCTATCGATGTAGAACTGAACTCTTTTGTCTCCAGCATAGGTAGCATGATGAGTCGCGTTTTGTGAATTGTGGCGCTTAAATGTGAGAATTTGAAAATTGATGTACTTGCTGGGAAGTCCCACTTTTCACATTCGAGCGCGTATTATTCATATCTTATCTACTTGTGAATTAAACCGTTAATAGAAATCTTTTTTTTTTTATTGAAAGGAAATAATGTCTAACAAGTTGTTTGCTCGTCCTTGACTATCAATATTTTTTTTATAATCACGGTCCTAGGTCATACATCCATCAACCCCTGTTAATAATTTCTTGACTTTGATAGTATTACAAAAAACTTGATGGTCAGAGTGGAGCTTTTTATCGCTGCCTGTTTCTCCACTAGGAATTCGACTCGAAGATAACTAACATTGTAATTGACACTGAACAAACAGAATGAAAAATATTATTTACGTTGAAAAAAAAAAGTTTGTGTACATGAAGACAAAAGCTGAAATAAATGAAATATCTTGTAGGATCAGCATTTTTGTTGCATAGTTCGATTCAGTTGTACAGTAAGAACAAGATTGTGCTATTCACTTAGCTGTAACGATTTTTATGCATGTTGCGTGGAAGTTATTATTAATAATATGTTTCCGCAGATTGGAAAGCGGCTAGGTAAGTTTTGTGCAGTTTCAAAAATGCGGTTTGTGTGGCAGGTGGAGCTAACGTGGGATGCCACAAATCCCAACCGCACGGACGCGATAAAAAGCGCGATGACCGGCAAAATCGATGACCTCGACCTCAACGAATATCTCGCTTCTAGCACGGATGAGTCAGGTAAGAAGAAAACACCAATGAAGAAAAACCCGGACGAACTCACCTATTTATCGTTCTGCACCTTGTTACGTTTTTCTGAATGAGTGAAATGAGTTTTCTTTCATTCAGTAGTGGATTCTTAGCGGCGCTCATACTCTTTTTTTATCACATCTATTCAAAAAGGGCGAGTTTAGTCCTCGTAAACAAGGACCAAAATATCTCTTTGATCCGTAGCCTAGGGATGAAAAGTGATGGGAATTTGGAATGTGGATATTTCTAGTAAAAGTTCCAATCACCAGAGATAAATCACGAACATTGTATGAACAAATAACTGGCTGCATGATAAAGAAACCGCGCGAGCCAAATTAAAAAAAAAAGTCCATGGTTCATAATTGTTTATATACTCAAATTCGGATTTTACTAAGTTTTATAAAAATGAGCGGGTCTTCAAGTAGTGAGAATGGAGGTATTCTATTAACTCCAGAGAACATTGTATCGGACGTTAAAAATTGGTACAAACGTTCTATTCTATTCTTATTCATAAGTTGCACTTACTTATTTTTTCATAGAGGGTGATAAAAAGTAGTGTCCACTTCGTGAGCAACGCAATTTTAAGCTCCAGTACTTTGCCTCCCTTGCTGCGCTCAGGATTCTACTTTAGATCCTTTGCTCCGCTTTGGATTCAAAGAAACACTCGCTTTACAAATAGTCGTTTGCTCCCTGGGTAACATAAGCAGGCTTTATACGTCCCACTGCAAGGCACAGGCCTTCTCTCAGGGAGAGAGTATGGGCTTCATCACCACGCGTGCCTACCGCGGATTGGCGATTTCAAGGGCTGAGGTATGTTAATAGCTCAGACACTCAGGTTTCCTCACGATGTTTTCCTTCACAGTTAGCGAATGGTATTGCTACTATAACTTCACAAATGTACATAACTTAGAAAACAAAGTCATACGCACCCGCACTGGGAATCGAACCTGGGTCTCTCGCTTCCGAGTCCAATGTTCTACCCACTGGGCTACCACCGCTCTGGGTAAACAATCTACTATTTACTGTCTTTTGTGTGTTACCGTGAAAACATCATGAGGTAACCTGGGTGTCTGAGCTATTCACACACCTCAGCACTTGAAATCGCCAATCCTCGGTGCGCACGCGTGGTGGGTGATTGAGCCTATAACTCTCTCGCTCTAAGAGGCCTGTGCCCTATAGTGGGACGTATATTTTTATTATGTGTGTTACCGATCCGAAAAAAACTATTTCAAAAAGCGTATTGGTATATTTGCTTTGAGGCAATTACCTAAAGGCCCAAATTTAATTCCTTTCGACTCGTATTTAATAATGACAACGTATACGTACAACTAGTGTATAAAGATAAGATAAGATAAGATTAAGAACTGTTCAGAATTGCACTGAACAGACTATTGTAAACTGTTGACTGTTGGCTTAGTGCCGACCTCCAGTAATGGAGAGGCATTTTAAGAAAAAGATGGGATAAGAATATTCTTACATTCTTCCTTTATTTAGTTGAAAATAAAAATTGTACACTGTACAAATAAATTATTATTTATTATTACAGAAGCTGAAGACGCAGGTCCCAAAGCCTACTCGGAGGACGAAAATGAGGACCCGATCCAGAAGTACAAGAGTCTGCTGCAAGAAATAGAAGACCGAGAAGAGAAAAAGAAGAACAAGGACATGGAAATGGAGATCACGTGGGGACTCGGCGTCAAAGACAAAGCTGAGGAGTTCGTCAAGAAGAAGAAGACGGAAGAAGGTAAATTAAAAACAGGGGGGCTAGTCTCTGCTACGCATAGTTGTTCATCATCATCATCATCATCAGCCATTTGACGCCCGCTGCAGGACATAGGGCTCCCTCGTGGTTTTCTAACCATGAAGGAGTTTGCCATAATCGCCACGCTTGGCAGGCGGGTTGGCGATCGCAGCATGCGGTTGGAATCTCAGGAAGACGCTGCTGCGTTCATGCGTATAGTTGTTCAATAGAGTTAAATCGGTACGGTAATGGATGTTTCATTGTCACTATTGGTAGTCTACTAAGAAATCGCATTCCAATTGTGCAACCCGTGAGACTTAACTTGGCGCCTCTCGCGATTCGATCTTCGCGAGAGATGCCTATTTAATTTGCACGGGGTATACCGTTGGAATGACATTGTACTGCTATTGCTTTGTAGACTACCAGATGGAGGCAAATAACAATCGTGCAGGTATCATTGTATTTAAAATCTGTGTATTAGTCTCTAGGGGTTGGTTTCGAAATGGAAATCGGAACAACCAATACTTTGCAGTACACTTGGGCGAAAAATTCCGAACTTGCGACCGCGGACCGGACGACGCAGCGTGGGCAGGCCCCTTACCAGATGGTCTGACGATCTGGTTACGGTGGCGGGGAGTCGCTGGATGCGGGCGGCACAAGACCGGGAAGCTTGGGAAACCATGAGGGAGGCCTATGTCCTGCAGTGGGCGTCAAATGGCTGATGATGATGATGATGAGAAATACAATAAATATAACAAAAACTGTGAATTAAAAAGTAGAAAATTTTTGCACACCTCACCGTTTGAAATTGCCCATCCGCGATGGGCACGCGTACTTCTACTGAAGCTTATTCTGTTAAGATAAGTTTACAAAACCAGTCACTTTAAAAAATGTTTTTGGTACCTACATTAACGCCACAAAGAATTGACGCGTTTATGCGAGCGGACTTGAAGCGGCAATGCAATAAAAACGTCTGTCAAAGTCAGCGTCTTCTTGAAAACAGAATTAAGAGGCTAATTAGTTTTTCTGGTGAGTTTATCAAGAATCCCCTTTCTTCCGAAAAATGGCGATTATATTCGTTCAAGGCGAGCTTTTATCTTTTTTTTCGCAAAACTTTTATTATAGGGACGACTCTGGTAAGGTTATGTACTTGAAAATGGGCCATATTTTATATTTTTTGAAAACTTCTTTGGTTTATTTAGACAAAATATATTATCAGGTCAACAAAACAAACATATCAAGGCCCTTTTCAAAAAACGTATTATCCACCATCACTACAAATTCTCCTAAAATAACCTGGAAAATCAACAGCGAATAAAAATACATTACCCCCACGTACCGCCAAAACATATTATGTTCTGTGGTATAACGCCTCTTTTCGCAGTGTAAGGGCCTTGTTTTTGCCGCCCTGACAGTGTATCACTATGGAACTGCACATTAACAATGTGAAATAAGCTACGCAAGAAGTCCCTTTCGATAACAATGCGCAAGTACGCAATTTAAATTTAAATTTGCAAATTTGCGATTTCCAGAAACGAAAAACCTGACGCCGTTCGAGAAGCTAATGGAGAAGAAGAAGGAAAAACAGAGACAGAAGAAGTTGGAGCGCAAACAGAAACAGAAGACGAGCGACGAGGCCACGGCGAGCGAGGGCGAGGCGTCCAGCGACGATATCCCGTCCGACGTCGACCTCAACGACCCATACTTTGCTGAAGAACTCAACAAGCCTGAGTTCAAGAAGCCCAAAGAAAAGAACAAAAACAAACAGACAAAAGAAGATACAGAAGACGAGGAAGAGCAGAAACGAAGAGCCGAGTTAGAACTCCTGTTAGACGATGAAGACCACGGCAAAGCGCACTTCAGCCTCAAGAAGATACAAGAAGTCGAGAGCGGTACCAAGAAGTCGAAAAGAAAACGGAAACTCAAGCAGAAGATGATGGAGCAAAGGCACTCCGTGCCCGACTTTGAGATGAATTTGAATGACGAACGCTTTTCGGCTGTTTTTAACTCGCACCTTTACAACATAGACCCATCAGACCCTAACTTCAAGAAGACGAAGAATATGGACAGGCTAATCAACGAAAAGTTGAAGCGTAGGCCCGCGGATATGCCGGCTGAAGAAGAGCCTCCCAAAAAGTCGAAGGCCGACGCCGAAATGAGCATGATAGTTAAAAATATTAAAAGGAAAATTAAGAAATAAACTTGTAATGTTCCAATGATTGACCTTATTATTTTTTATCTTAATTAAAACGGGGGGTTCTACTGGTCAATACTAACAACTTTTACTATAAGAAAAACTTAAGTCGCAAAAAATATATCACCGTTCCATACATTTTAATGCCGCACGTTTAGTATGGACAGCTAATACTTTGCGATATTGAAGTTTTCCGCTTAGAACAAGGGGTAGAACGAGTAGAGCTATATATATGGGGATTTTCTTACACCCTATATATTAGAGTAGGGAAAACTATTGACTACAACAAAAAGCGTACTATACTAAAAAACATTTACTTTCCTACACATTAAATCATACAATGTTTGATTTTGAACAAATCTTACTAAAATTCTAAGCACATATTCCAAGTCAATGTTTTGGTAAAAGTCTTATCACATGATTAGAATGTTCTAGTGTAAAAGGCACCTAATATGATATGAGTGCGAGATCTCGTAGCATCAAAGTACAGTACTTTTGATCAGGGCTTTTTTTATTTCTCTTCCTAACGCAGCTCCGAGGGGTGGTGGGACCGCATTGCCGACCTGAAACGAAAACATTTTTTTAGCAACAGTGAACACTCCTGATCCCTAAAATATAAGATAAGATAAAATATTCTTTATCTACACTCATATCATAATCTTCAAATTAAGAATTCAAAGGTAAACACATATTGACAGGCTTTAAACAATACATAACTTTAAAGAAAATTAAAAAAAATGTGTAATATAAAGTTACATTAAAAAGGTCAGATTTTTCACTTTATGTTACAGTTATTTTTTTTAAAGTGTTGCTGTGATCACGGAACAAAACTTAAGTTTTTTTTTTTAATGTCAAAAGTTGACTATAAAATACCTAATTTCATTTTCGTGGTACCAAAAGTGCAACTAAAAATACCTAAAATTGCGCGCGCAAAACTGAGTGCAGACGATTGAATGTCAAAAAAAAAAAAAAAGATACTTTTGTCGAAATTGCGCCATTTTGTTTCAAAAATAACCGTAGATTTATGTAGTATAGTACTAAGCTTGTCAAACGTGTTTTCCTTTGATTCCTTACTTTGAAGATTAAGACATGAGTGTAGATAAAGTAGTGTATGAGACTGCGCATAACTTGGTATTAAAACACTCGCGAATGCTATTAAAAAACTCGCCAAAGCTCGTTTTTTAAAATCTCGCTCGTGTTTTAATAACCCTCATTATGTGACAGTCACATAAACTACTATTATTGTATACCGGACAAAATGTTACAGAAACAGCAATGACAAAAGAAAAGATGCAGGTAAGATAAGGTAACTACCTAGGCGTAGTTAAGGGGGTGGGCACTGAGACGGACTCATAAAATACTTTGAAAAACCACGTTTAGGAGGCAGGGTACCAAACAAGGACCTGTTAATCAAGAATCCAGCGCTCCATAGGCGCGGTGTGGATAAGTGATCTTTCATCACTTATCGAGTCCTTTCGACTCGATTTTTTAAGCCTTTTAAGAGAGACTCGCCTCAAGACTACATAGAGTCTTTTAGCCCTGAGCCATTTAAGCCTCTAGTCTTTTAAGGAGCCTTTTATGCATTCAGTCTTCGAGTCTTTTAGCTCGCTTTTATTAAAGACTCAGCCTAAAGAAAAAAACTTATAAGACGCAAGTTCTGCAAAAGTATAAATAAAATAAAAGTTTAAAAGAATATTTTTGTAATTCTTAATCCTTGTTCTTAAGGTATCATAAACAAAAAATAATAATTTATTGTAATAGCTAAGGCTTTAAAGCTTGAGCTCGCCTCAGTCGCGAGTCGTTTTACAAAACGCTTGAGGCGTGAGTCTTTTAAAAGACTCTAGCTTTATAATAAAAAAAAAAACTGAAAGCCTCGAGCCTTATTCTAGCCTCGAGTCCCCTAAATTGAGGCTAGCCTTAATAATAAAGGCTTAAAAGGCTCGAGTCCTTTCATCACTAGTGTGGATAGACTGTGTTGCGTTTGGGGAGTCGTGCTTTTATAAATAACACCGGTATAGTCTTAGTAACTCGTCTAAATTAAGTTTCGTAAATTATATTCATGCTGTGTACACATGTTTTGGAGATTAGTCTAGATTTTATATAATAATGAATCTTATCTTGAAATTATAATAATGGCTAATGTCCGTTTTGTGTGCAATACACAACACCATCAACACTTACATATTTTTTGTTTTTGGGGTTGAGTTCAATAAACTGATTTTTTTTAACGTACATGCAACGGCAATAATAAACCTGTCTGTCCTTTCCCAGCACGGAGCCAGCCAGCCAGTAGGCGTGCAATCGCGCTCGCGCATCTTTTTCTATTTCCAGCAGGCACTATATTGTGGCACTACTACATTGTCTCCCCTACCAATACTTATTACCGGTACCGAAATATCTTACAGAGATAAGCTCGCCTTTTATACGCCGTAATGTCCTGTCAGGCCCGAGACACACAGATGGGACGTGGGGCGAGGGCGCGATACTGTGGTAGAGTCACAGACCACAGCCCTTGCTCTGCGGTCGCTCTTGGTCTGTGACTCTATACATCTTACCGCGCCCTCGCCCCACGTCTCATCTGTGTGTCTCGCGCCTCAAATGTCTTGTGTGCAATAAAGTACAGTAATAATCATAATAATAACTCTTTTAATATAATATATAACATAATTGACATTTTTGTGAACCTCAATCGCTTTAAATCACAATTAGTTAAGTTAAAAATTTAATAAGTAAGTAAGATCGTTAATTGTTGATTAAAGTCTTCTTGGTTTTCTTTACTTAGTTTAATATTACGGGTTAAAGTATGAAATTGCCGTTTTATTGCAATAGGTTCTTTGAATTGACATAGAATCTTCATGGTTTGAGGTTTTCGAATGAAACTTTTTCCAAAAGGTTTCTATGATGTTCTTTTTTTAAAAAATGTGAAACATTTGAATATCGACTTTCAATTGTTTTTGTTATTCAATTTAGACAAGAAAGATGGATACTGCGAAAATTCGAGTGATTATTATGAGGCACCCATTTTTCGTATTTTTTTATTTTATTGATTTGACGCAAGTGAGTCAATATTGTGGGTAAGGTAACGTTAAACCATGCCGCTAATTCCTGGGTAGTTTGACTAGGGTCGGCTTCCACTATCTCTCTTAATTCATCGTTATTCACATGTGTGGGCGGTCTTCCTCGTGGCTCGTTCTTTAAGTCGAAATTTCCATCACGAAAGCGTTTAAACCAAAATCGCACGGTGCGTTCATTAGTAGACCCCTCTCCAAACGCAGCATTGATATTGCGGGCTGTTTCTGCCGCGTTAGTTCCGCGTTGGAACTCGTATTCAAAAATCACTCGAATTATCGCAGTATCCATCTTTCTTGTCTAAATTGAATAACAAAAACAATTGAAAGTCGATATTAAAATGTTTCACATTTTTTAAAAAAAGAACATCATAGAAACCATTTGAAAAAAGTTTCATTCGAAAACTTCAAACCATGAAGATTCTATGTCAATTCAAAGAACCTATTGCAATAAAACGGCAATTTCATACTTTAACCCCTATTACTTACTTATTTGAGTAAGGAGAGCTCTTGGATCCGTTTGTAGAAGCGGATCGGGCCACAATTATGTCCTGGTGCGACCGTTCGGCGTAGGGTGTCTTTGATACTTTGCACTGAGTGGTCGTATTTGGTTGTGTGTGGCTTGATGTGCTTTGGCTCTCGTCCATATTCTACCATGCTGTCATCACACGTTAAAGGATATGTAACTAAATTATAAGCTTTCATCATGATATTATAACATGCAATGTTACTTATCTGTTGTGTAATGCAATAAATAAAATAAAATAAAATAAAATAAAAATAACAACTTATCCTGCACGGAGCCGGCGGAAGCGTTTAAAACGCGCGCGTTCGCGCACCTACTCTGTCGCGAACTGACAAGGCAGAGTCTCGTCGCTCACCAGCGTGGATAGTACGACGACTCTAATCGCGCGTTTCAAATATCAAAAGTCGCGACTTTCCAGAACATTAATTGTCAAATTCTGTCATTTTAGCGCCACAAAACGCGTGACTCGTGCCAACGTACTACCCATGATGCTGAAGATTGTCCTGCACTGAGCCGCAGTAAGCGTTGTGGAAACGTTGCGAGCGCGCGCACTCGCACACTTTTTCCAGCAACCATTATATTACCAAAGCAACGTCTACTCAACTGCCGTTGCTTGTCCTGCTTGGAGCCGGCCATTCGGTACTACTCGGTAGTCATCGCGGAAGCCCTGCGAGCGCGCGCACTCGCGCACCTTCTAGTTCTAGTTCGACTGGAGATTTCCGCACTTAGCCTCATAGTTGGGCCATTGTACGTAAGCAAGTGCTGAGGTATGTAGATACCTCAGACGCTAGGGTTTCCTCACGATGTTTTCCTTCACCGTTAGCGAGTGGTATTGCTACTATAACTTCACAAATGTACGTAACTTAGAAAACAAAGTCATTGGTACATGCCAGGATTCGAACCCACGACCTCCCGAATGAGAAGCCGGCGTTCTACCGCTCCGCTACCACAGCTATTCTCGCGCACCTTTTCCAGCCACCCCTCTATTGTCAAAGCAGCTTCCGCTCACCTGCCGACGCTTGACCCGCACGGAGCCGGCCAGTCGCGGAAGCCCTGCGAGCGCGCGCACTCGCGTACCTTCTCCACCAACTACTCTATTGTCAAAGCAGCGCCTCTCACCTGCCGATGCTTGTCCTGCACGGAGCCGGCCAGTCGGTAGGCGTCGCGGAAGCCCTGCGAGCGCGCGCACTCGCGCACTGAGACCACGCGGTGTTGCGCGGGATGCAGCACCCGACCTTGCTTGCCCATCGGCTCGGGGTCTGTTACCGTCGTGCTAAAGTAGCCGCACCACGCCACGCGCCCTGTTTATAAAAACAAAGGTACGGACGTTATAAGGACGTCAAACAAACGACGTGTATCGTACACCTGATGTGATGTTAGTGCTCCTGGGCTGAGTTTCATAAAACTACAATGCTTAGTTTATTGTGACAATTCGAAGTACATTGCGTAGCAGTCTACTTGTTAATCAGTGTGTTAATCGACTTTGTTCAATGTACATGGAATTGTCAAAGTAAACCATGAATTGTAGATATACGGCCCCTTGTGCAAAATTGCAGTGACCTGGCGAAGCTCATGTCATGATCTTTTAGATTATTCTTTAATCTGGGGGTCGACAAATTGTGACATTGTGTGTCAAGGGGTGGCAGGGGTCCCAAGTTTCGTGACGTCATATTTCAAATTAAACTTAAATAAATTATAAAATAAGAGAGCTATGTACCTTTGGTACTATTAAATACTAAAAATTTTGTTTTTATAAAGTGTGAATTTTTATTTAACTTAAAAAAAAACATATAATTAAAAATTTATTGTTTTGTTACTTTTTTCAAATGTTTGATATTATGATGTTGATAATATTAGGGGTTAAAGTATGAAATTGCCGTTTTATTGCAATAGGTTCTTTGAATTGACATAGAATCTTCATGGTTTGAGGTTTTCGAATGAAACTTTTTTCAAATGGTTTCTATGATGTTCTTTTTTTAAAAAATGTGAAACATTTGAATATCGAATATTGAATATCAACAAGGCAACACAAGTTTCAACACGCGTTTCTTTATGCAGATCAGTCAAATCATGAGGCACCCATTTTTCGTATTCTTTTATTTTATTGATTTGACGCAAGTGAGTCAATATTGTGGGTATGGTAACGTTAAACCATGCCGCTAATTCCTGGGTAGTTTGACTAGGGTCGGCTTCCACTATCTCTCTTAATTCATCGTTATTCACCTGTGTGGGCGGTCTTCCTCATGGCTCGTTCTTTAAGTCGAAATTTCCATCACGAAAGCGTTTAAACCAAAATCGCACGGTGCGTTCATTAGTAGACCCCTCTCCAAACGCAGCATTGATATTGCGGGCTGTTTCTGCCGCGTTAGTTGCGCGTCGGAACTCGTATTCAAAAATCACTCGAATTTTCGCAGTATCCATCTTTCTTGTCTAAATTGAATAACAAAAACAATTAAAGGTCGATATTCAAAAGTTTCACATTTTTTAAAAAAAGAACATCATAGAAACCATTTGAAAAAAGTTTCATTCGAAAACCTCAAACCATGAAGATTCTATGTCAATTCAAAGAACCTATTGCAATAAAACGGCAATTTCATACTTTAACCCCTATTATTTCATATTTTAATAATTTATAGATGTAAAATTGCAACATATGTGACGTCACACTGGGGACAGGAGGATCCTACAAATGTGACCAACTGTGACAAGGACGGGGGAGGGGTCAAAAATCACGAAATTAGTGCGACGTACTTTATGCATGACCCCCACGTTAGAAGTTAGAAGTATACTGAAGTATCTAATTTAGTACTGAATTTAGGTGCTGCTCACCGTAGAGGCCCGCCCAGTTGTTGTGCCGGTTGGCGGTGTGCGGCAGGCACCACGGTATAGCATAAGCAGCCTTTAAACGTTCTACTGTAGGGCACAGGCACGGGCCTTCTCTCAGAGAGAGTACGGGCTTAATCACCACGCGTGCCCACCGCGGATTAGTGATTTCAAGCGCTGATGTACGTGAATAGCACAGACACTCAGGTTTCCTCACGATATTTTCCTTCACAGTTGGCGAGTGGTATTGCTACTATAACTTCACAAATGTACATAACTTAGAAAACAACGTCATAGGTACTTGCCCGCACTGGGAATCGAACCTGGGTCTCTCGCTTCCGAGTCCAATGTTCTACCCAGTAGGCAACCACCGCTATATGAGCGTGTTCAATACAGGTTCAGAAAAGCTGCTCGCATCAGTAGTAGTATACCGAAGTATTTTGTGCGCGTAATTGGGCTGCTCACCGTAGAGGCCCGCCCAGTTGTGCCGGTCGGCGGTGTGCGGCAGGCACATGTTTAATACAGGGTCAGAAAAGCGATTATGAACATTTATTTGTCGGACCGTGTTCGAAACACGGAAGTTTTGCGGCGAGCGAAGGTCAGCGGCATACAGGCCTATCTAGTGCGGCGGCAGCTACGCTGGTGCGGCCATGTCTCCCGTATGCCGGATGACAGAGTAGCGAAGCGCATCTTTTACTCAGAGCTGCAGGTTGGCAAGCGGAATCAAGGCGGTCAACTCTTACGGTACAAAGATGTGCTCAAGCGTCACATGAAGCGATGTGACCTGGATCCGGCACAGTAGGAGACATTGGCAGCCGACAGGGCAGTGTTGAGGCATACCGTAAGCACTAAGGTGCACAATTTTGAAGCGAAACGTAGAGCAGACCTCGATGCTAAGCGAGACGAGCTCGAGGCCCGACCACTTGCGGCCATACACTACAACTACGTCTACGACTTCATAGTATACGGAAGTATTTGGTGCGCGTAATTTAGGGGCTGCTCACCGTAGAGGCCCGCCCAGTTGTTGTGCCGGTTGGCGGTGTGCGGCAGGCACCACGGTATGAGCGTGTTCTCCTGCTTGTCGTGGGGGTCGCAGGCGCGGCCCGCGGCGCACGCGCACACGCCCCGCAGAGCGCCCGTCGACGAGCGGCCGCTCTTCTTGTCGTGGTGGCGGTATTGCAGCACCTGCGCGCGACGAAACCGCCGTTAGCATTAAATTATGAGACACGATATACCGGGTGGCATTTTAGTCACCTGCCAAACTTTACTCGTCAATACAAACAACTTTTACTATGGGACCAATCAGAGAAAATAATAAATCAGCTGTTTCATACATTTGGTGCAGTACTGCTTCTATCTTATGTATGAAACAGCTCATTTATTTTTTGCTCTGATTCGTTTGGCCCCATAGTAAAAGTTGTTTATATTTTATGAGTAAAAAGCCCCGTTAAAGTTGACTAAAATGCCACCCGGTATAGCATTAATTTTAATTACGCATGGACCGCCACGCTTTGGTGTGCTTCATCCTTAAGGCCGTAAAACGTCTTTCAGGGGCGATTTCAAGTGCTGAAGTAGGTGAACACCTCAGACACTCGGGTTGTGTCACGATATTTTCCTTCACCATTGGCGAGTTGTATTGCTACTACAACTTCAAAAATGTACTTACAAAACAAAGTCATTGGTACATGCCGCGATTTGAACATACATACATGCACGGTGCACCCTGACAAAATTATACTCTTCTTTAGGGTTCCGTACCTCACTACCGTAAAGGAAAAACGGAACCCTTATAGGATCACTTTGTTGTCCATCCGTCAGTCTATCAAGACTCTTTATCTTGGGAGCGCGTGGAGGTATCGAGTTGAAATTAAAACCTGAGTATAAAGTCCCTTGAAGCTGTAGAAAAATAAAACTCCGAAGTTAACTTAAAAAAACCGGCCAAGTGCGAGTCGGACTCGCGCACGAAGGGTTCCGTACCATTATCTATACAAGATTAGACACAAAGATCGAGAAAAAGCGGCAAAATATCACGTCTGTTGTATGGGAGCCCTACTTAAATATAGAACCAAATATTCTGTGAATATGTCAAGCGTCTACCAGTTGCCGTTATTAATATCCAGCAAGAAACGGCAAAAAAATTATGTTTGTTGTATGGGAAGCGGGGGGCTTTCAATATTTATTTTATACTATTTTTAGTATTTATTCTTATAGCGGCAACAGAAATAAATCATCTGCGAAAACTTCAACTGCCTAGCTATCACGGTTCATGAGATACAGCCTGGTGACAGACAGACAGACGGGCAGTGGTCTGAAAAAAAAACAAAATGGCAGCTGACCAGTATGCCAGTCTTCCAACAAAAATCTTCAAACCCCTTTGTACGGAACCCTTGGTGCGCGAGTGCGACTCGCACTTCGCCGGGTTTTTTTTTGTTTGGGCAGTCGTGTGAGAAGAACAGCGCGCGCAACGTAGACAAAGCAAGTACAAAAAAAAAAGAATATTCAGTTAGAAGCCTCACTCACCTTGCATTTGGTCCCATCAGACAACGTAACAGAGATATTGGGCAGGTCCCGCCAGTCCGAGCCCGGCTCAGTGGGTATCCGAGCCAGCCGCGCCTGGATCAGCGGCGCCATATTCTTGCAGATGTGGTCGCGCAACTTGGTCGTCTCGTCTTTGTCCCTCACGAGACGCTGGAAGTGGCTCTCCGGCAGCGAGCCGTAGTCCATCTCGATCTTGTTCGCCCCGTTCGGTATTTGAGGCAGGTCGCTCATCGCGTCGTGGATCGTGCAAGTCCGCCGCGGTGCCGACTCGTCCCACTGTATGTTAGTCACGAACCGCTTCCCGTCTATCGTGACAGTCAGCGAGCAAGCGCGCCGACTGAATACGTTCGTCGGCTCAGGGTACAGAGGCAGCTTGTAGCCGGGAGCCGCGGCTAGAATGATCAGTCGCCGCCGCGTCTGAGGCACCCCGTAGTTGCCCGCTTGCAGTATACCAAAAGTGCACTGGTACCCCATGTCTAGCAGCGTCCGGAGCGTCAGCTTCAACACCATGCCCTTCTTGAACGCGACGAAATTCCTGACGTTCTCCAGGATGAAGTATTTGGGCCGGTAGTAGTCGCAGTAGGACAGATAGGAGGCGACCAGAGAGTTTTTGAAGTTGGAGTACTCTCTGGAGTTGAATCGGTTCATGCCGGAGAAGCCTTGGCAGGGCGGGCCGCCGCAGAGGAGCTCGACCTCGCCTTGCATCGGCAAGCGCAGTCCGCCCTTGCTGTGCGTGGCGCCGGCCATGGCGTCCTTCAGTAGCGCGTTGCAGTCCTCGTTGAAAACCGTGCAGCCGCGGTTGTTTAGGGAGTACGCGTGGGCGGCCGCCTCCACGTTCTCGATCGCCCAGCGGCACTCCGCCGCGCCGGCCTGGTGAAGGCCGTCGGAGAGCCCGCCGCATCCCGCAAACACGTCCAGCGTCCGCAGAGGTCGCACCTTCACCTCCGCTTTAGGAGCGACTTGCGCTGCACCCTTGCTCGACTTCCCTTTCCCTTTGCCCTTGTCCTTCCCTTTATCCGTACGCCCAATAGCCTCGGCAAGCTCGGGCACTTCGAAGAATTTGCCAGTCTTTTTGTCGAAGCCCTCCTTGAAGTAAACCCTGTTCGGGTCCTGTTCGAGCCATTCGTAGCGCGAGTCCCAGTCGGGTATATTCTTGTCGTATATGAGGTGGCAGGGTCCCACGACGGCGGAGAACGGCACTTCGCGGATCTCGTCGCTCCAGTAGACGAGATTGAGGTCCTCGTGCTGCGGGAAGCGGCTGGCGGTGTTCTCGGGCCGGTAAAGCACGTACACTTTGAGGTATATGTCCTGAGGGACCACTAGAGGTCCGTCGCCTCGCGCCGTCACCGCCGCGATATAGCCCACGCAGAAAGGCTCACCTGTATCCACGTTCGACCCTCGCATGTTTGAGTCACTCTTTCTGTAGTACTCCGGGTACACATCTTCATCCACATCGTCCAGTTTCGGTTTGGAGATGTTTGTGTTCGAACTCGTCGTTCGGAAGTTAAAGGTGCCAGGCTTGAGAAATACTCCCGTTTCACTCTTGTAATCGTGGTCTCGCCAGCGGACCAGCGCCCACTCGGTTCTGTTGGATTCTGTTACCGTGTCGGATTTAACTGCCAATTTACCGATGACTTTTGGAATGTTCCTGGCGTCTTTCCTAGTTTTACGTTCGCAAGAAGGGCAGAAGCGATGTTTCCTCAGCGGATTGGGACATTCTGGGTTTTCCGGAAGGTCCTCGAATCGAGCCGTAAACCTTTCGTAATACTTGGAGAAGAAGTAAGTTTTACCATCGTCCTCCAACGTATTGTCTTCCATGTCCTTCCCGCCGAGCCTGAACCAGTCTGCCGGCGTGTCCTTCTTTTCGATGTGAGCTTTGCGCAATATGGACGACAGAGGGGCGCCGTGACAGCACCTGTCACCCAAAAACACCTCCCTAGGATCGCCGACCTCGCCCAGAACAGTGTCGGAGGATCGTATAAACACTTCGCCGTGGAAGTATCCGGACTTCGGATTGATGGTCTCCTTCCACATGTAGACGACGCGCACGACGAGGGCGGGTATGTTGGGCTGGGACGTCTCGACCATGACGTAGTCGCCGGCGGTGAGTTCCGCGCCGTCGATCTCGACGGTGTGGTAGTAGACTTTGGCGGCGTCGGCTTTGACGGGCTCGCCGGTCCAGGTGATGCGGCGGGTGCCCGCGCCGGTAAGTTTGACGGGCACAGCGTCGTCGATCTTGTCCTGTTGCGTGCGCTCGGCGAGCTGCCGGAAGTCGTCGTCGTCTTCCGGCTCAGAGTCCTCCGCTTGCTCGACGGCCATGTTGGGGCAGAGGCGGCGCGCGCACGCCTTCTTGGTGCGACCGTGACCTCCAAACTTGGCCATGGCGCGGCACGCCGAGCACTCGCCGCAGTCCGGAAGTTGGCACGGCTCGCACACGCCGCAGCGCTTGCGTCGCAGCACCAAGTCCTGGGGAAGTCAAATCCCTTACCAGATCCAAACTGTGGGTATCATTTAAACGGCGAGCAGGCAATACTGTTTCGGTCAGCAATAGTTCATTGGTAAATTTGAAATTGATAAGCTGAAAACAAACAGAAAAAAACCCAGCAGTGGGGAGAGGTGGGCTGACGATGGCAATGATGATGAAGTACTAAATTTAAATAAATTTGCTGACCATGTAGATTTATTTGCTGACTACGTGTTGCACATTTATTTCTTTATTCTGCTGACCATTATTTTGGTCAGCAGTTGTTGGCGGAACGCAGGACTTTTTTGTAGCTCATCATTTAATTAGTTGCCCAAATTAGGCTAGACACACATTTTAAGCTTTCTATTGGCATATGTGCGATGAAGATTTTTTAATCAACAGCCACAATCGCTCATTGCATCATCATCCAGCTGCTACCAGCAATGCCTGATAGGGACTCCAGCCGCTGCCAACCGAAATGTAGTGGTATCTTAACAGTTGCCAATGCAAGGTGACTAACCCTGCGATCACGAACCCTGTAGCATAGTGATGAGGGCAAAATTCCCTCAGTGGCTTGCACACCACAATTTTTTTGTCAACAACAAACAAGTTGCCTTTAAACGACTTGACACGTGTAAGCGAAGCATGAGCTGGCAACAAAATGACATCTAAAACCGCGCAAGTAACCAAGACGCGAGCGTGAGTCAAGAGGTCGAGTCTTAGGGGGGCAGGGGAGGAGTAAGAGGATTAATAGAAAACAACTTCGCAAACCTTTATCAGATAATGGCATATAAGCTGAATGCAGATGAACAACTACAATAATTTTTTTTTAAATGTAATCTCTATAATCTCTTATCTCTCTGAGATTAGTCGTGTGCCCTGTTTTAGGTGAGTTAAAATTACGTCTTACTGCTGGGCCTCCCCTTAAGCTCCACACTCCTCCCTCTTACGATATCCGTCGCGTGGTAAACAGTCGGGGGCTTTTTAAAATATATTATTATTAAATACCTACTGATATTTTTTTTAATATGAGACATAGGATAAAGCTTAGATTCTATGGGATAAAGTTAAACAAAACCGGAAAAATCTCTACAAATATTATTCTGGTGGTGAATGAAAATCTCCCGTCACCTTATGAATGAAAAAATTACTGGAATATTTTGTTTTTGTCATTGTTTTTCCGAAAAATTATGGAAGAAATGTCACGCGAGGGGGAGGAGGATCCCTATCAGATCCCTCCACATCTCGCCAAATCGTACCTAGGGGGAGTGCGGTCTAAGTTTCTGAAAAATCACCTCGCGCACTGCACCTTAATCTATAATACCATGTTTAATTTGTAACATTCATAAAGTCACACCAATCCGGACTTGGCCCCCGTGGTGGAGTATGGCCTATACCTTCCTCAGGGAAGAGACCCGTGCCCCTCGGTGGGGACATAATGGGTTGATGATGATAAAGTCACAGTTTCTGTGCAACAATAAGTAAAGTGATTTTGTATTTTCAATGGACAGCCCCTTTCTTACCTTGTTAGTCTTGTCCAGCTGGTTACTGAAGAAACTCTCGAACGTCTTTCTTATCAGTGGAGTCGTGGTCGCCTTAGTCCAGGCTTGCTTGTCTACCTTCTTGTACTCGATTTTCGTGCGCGACCGACGCTTGCCGAACTTGATACCCATTAACTTGATTAGTTCCCGCATGCAAGGCAGCGTTATAAGCGGTTCGTCGTCCTCGTCCTGAGCCTCTAAGCTCACAACTTGTTCACAAACGAACTGGGCGTGCTTGTGAAGCATCTCTTCAGTCATTTTCGTGTCATCCAACTCAGGGATTGTTGCCTCCCTGATGATTTCAAGGAGGTCCTCGTAGGTCGGCTGGAGATAATGGTACTCTTCTAGGTACTCCACGATGACTTTACTTAACCATATCTTCTCGTATAAGTTATTCATCAGAGGCGTGTACTGGGCGCTGGGTTTCATTAAGTTGTACTCTCCGAACTCAGTGGACAGGGTGATGCAGTTTTTCATGCCTCCGTCGAAGCCATGAATAAACCTGAACATTTTTCTTATTTGAAAATTATTATTATTGACTACAATCACGCCAAGAGTTCAGTGGGTTAATCATTTAAACAATTAGCAAAACATGTGGATTTGGTCAGCAATAAAATCGGCGAAATTGATTGATCAGGCCAAAATTCCAAATTGAGTAGCTTACAATTTGTTGTATTAAAAGTAAGTAAATTTATTTATTTGTTTATACTAATTTATTTATTTATTTTAAGTTGGACTTACTTGCGGACCACATGTGGCTGGAAATTTATTGATTCATACATACATACATAACCTCACGCATGTATCCCAGAGGGGTAGGCAGAGACCAGGGACTGCCACTTGCCACGATCCTGACAGATCACTTTTGCTTCCTCAACATTTATTCTGCTGACCAATATACAAAATAATTGTTGAATGACTTTTTTGCGAAATGAAATGAATCCTTGGCACTAGTTAAATGTCAGATACCAAATGGTGCTTGGTTTCTTACCATTCAATAATGGGCCCAACATCCTTCACAGGGATGGAATCCTCATCAATGTCAGGTGATTCACAGCAAATGGACTTGAGATAGCCTGACATGTAGATTCTAAAGTCACTCTCAATCAGTCCTCCATCTATCGGCACCAGATGCCCTTCTTGGTCGAAAATTGAGAAGCCTGTTATGTTTGATTGTGGCCTTTCTGTTATATCACCTTCATCACCTTAAAGTCACCAATAAAATAAGTACTGATTTTGTGCCAACATTTATTATATTGTGTCATTGGAAAAGAGTTTTGAGGCTTTGTCGTACAAGGCACTTTTGATACTCCAGCAATAAATAGGATCAATACAATAAATCAATATGGCAACAGAAGATCATAAAATATGAAGATCTTTCATATGCCCTCCTAACTAAGACAACCATAACTAAAACTTTTAGCAAAAGTTTTTAAGACTTATTCCACATAAGCGGGAGGTCTGTGTTCTCTTTCAGGATTTTTTATATTACTTAAAAGAAATTTTCTTAATCTTCGACACTGATCACTTTACACATAAAGATAAGAAAACTTTACGCGGAATTTCGAAACTGTTTGTCTTATTGATAAAAAGTCGATCCCACTAAAACACTCCTAAGACAGAATGAGACTTCAATGTTAGGTGTTTTAGTGGAATCGATTTTTTATAAATAAGACATTGTATGTTTTGTAGTAATGCTTGTCTTAGTAGCGCCCTCCCAATTCTTCCTCAAGATACCATTGATTATCTGCCCTCTATTTGTAACTTTCCACTGAGAGGATTTTCACTACTAGGTAGGTAAGTATTTTGTGTATTTGACAGTTTGGAGTAAGTTGAATTGAAAGAACCATGCAGTCGAGAAGTTACAGGATAGAGCCTCTAGACATTCTGATTACCGCACGAAACCCTCTTTGCATGCAATCAACAAAGTTGTAGGACAGATACCTGAAGCTAAGACTAGCTTTTCATTAGTAAGAGCAACAAATTCTTCAACAGAATCTTGTGGATGACCCTGGTAGTAAATGATGTCTGAATTATTCAGAAACTGTCCACATATGTTGCATTGTTCATTTTGTTGTACAATCTGTGTTTTCCTAGTTTTGTCGGTATTTATAGTCATCTTTTCCCTCATCTCTTTAAGTCCATTATTATTATTTTCAACAGTTTGTGTTACGTCATCCTCACTATCAGCTTTTTCTAGCGAATCATAAGATTTTACAGATGAATCTTCCATATTAGTATGATGGAGAAATTGTGTTTGATCATGTATGTCAATATCAAATTTTTTAATATCTGTTTCATGTGTTAGTTTTGGTTTATCATCATTCGAGGTATTATTTGACTCTTCCACTGTCTCACTTTTGACATTATTTAAAGATTCTGTTGATTCAAATTTTGGCTTCTTCTGTAAATTAAATATTCTTATTATTATTATAGTGTCAATAACCAGATGAGGAGGAAGGTTTTATTAAGAAGGGGCTTTTAACATGAACTACTTGCTTTTCTAACTATGCCAAATTATGGAATGTTATGACCAAAGGATCTGAATTAACACCTTTTCGTTCCCTAAAGGTGTGTCTCCTGCTAAAAAACATTACACAAAACATTCTGCTTTCTTTGTGCCAAACATTTTCGTTGCTAGGGGAAGCATAATAAAAAGTTAATTTGGAGCATTAAAAGCCAATTGATTTGTGTAATGTTTCATGATAAACACCAGCAGGAAGCCAGGCTTTAGGTCCACAAACAAAGGGATGGAGTTACATGCATGCTATGTACTTAATTACCTATTATAAATATTTTTATTGGCAAAAGAAAATGTACAAAGGGTGTTAATGCTAGTGACATTATCTATCAGCCTACCACAGTATTGGAGTAAGAAAACAATGTTATGAGCTCACCTCAATAGTATCTTCAGAGTCCTCTGGACTTCTGCTTCTCTTCTTGGGGAACATGTCAGTTATAGACAGTTGTTTGCCATTAAGCTTCTGGTTTAACTTTCTGAAATAACAAGATGAATAATGAATAACTTAATTTTAACAAAGTTTACATGGAAAGAAAAATTGTGTGTGAAAAACCAGGATTATAACCTGTGCCTCCAACTCATTGGAGGCAAAAGCTGATATAGTTTTGCTTCTAAAAAATACTGCACTATGCATGTACTATATAATTTTCTTTCTTTCTATTTGATTAATCAAAACCTAACATAGGTCATAACATACATAACCTGACATATTGTAATTTAATAAAATATTATTAACAGACCCATATTGTAATTCATCTTTTAGTTGAATAATTCAGTGCTATTTATTTATAAAGACATATCATCATCATCAAACATTTGACGCCCACTGCAGCACATAGGCCTACCTCATAGTTTTCATAACCATGAGGGGTTTTGACATAATCGCCACGCTTGGCAGGCGGGTTGGGGATTTCTCACAGTATGCGGTCGGAATCTCAGGAAGACGCTGCTGCCCGTCGCCTTCTACGACATCCACAGAAGGCCGGCGCCACACGGAACTCACAATTTCTCCAAATATCTCATTAAATGCAGTTGCTTGCGCCTTACTATGTTTGAAGACATAAAATTTTTTCTTGAGTAAAGGCAAATACTGTTTTCATTAATTCATGTTTTTATTCATAACATTGTTACTGTTGTTAAACATATTTTGTAGTCTTTTTTTGGTCAGACGCCACTGAACTGTTACAGATAATAAAAAAATATAAAGCAAATATGGCACCAAATATAAGTCCTGTGGCAGCATTGCATATCTGTGTCACAAATCCAAATTAAGAGGGGAGAATGCACACTAAGTCAGAAGGAAATCAATTTTTACATTATCTGTATCAGACGCATGCACCCACGAAATACTCATCCTTATCTATCTTTCTCGACTTAGCAGCCACAAAATACCTTATTTTATTTTTCTCAAGTTAAGATTGTTTACATACATACTTACATATAGCTCATTTCATTCAAGTTTTTCTGGCTATTATAAACACAAACGATAGTTTGAAATACTATAAAAGTCAAGAAGTCGATAATAGATGATATTTTTTTGAGGACAAGTAGCTGGGACAAGTGAACAACTATTGGAGATAGACATTATTGCTTTTTTATCGATTTTTATCAACGGTTTGTTTAAGTGTAGACAAAAGCTGAATGAGCTGAATGAAACAAAATATACCTACATAGGTTAATTAGTAGGAAAGGCCCTTGAAACAAGGTACCTACTAGAACTTCTCCATATTTAGGTTATGTTAGTGTTATCAAACATCCTGCTTACCCTTGAGGCGGCGTATTTATGTGATCAACGTCATCAACGAGAGTTGTGATTTTATCTTCGTGAGTGTTTCCATCTGCAGAACCAGCACAGCTGGGAGCCGCACGGTTTGTCTTCAAAGGGACTGGCATTGTGGGTAAAAAAGAGAACGATCACAAAATTCCGTTTAACATAATTAAAATCATATCTTATGGCAATCCACTATGACAAGTACTTCGTCCCTACTCTAAAAAAATCAGAAAATAAATAGGTAGGTGCACAAATTGCAGGCAGACTACCTACCTACCTACCTTACCTACGAGCCTACGGGTCACTATATTGTACGACCCGATAACGTACAGCCAATAACGCACACCCCGATAATTCATGCCCAATGGGCACCAATTATTGGGGTGTGCATTATTGCCCGTACGTTATTGGGTCGCGCAATATCGGTACGGACCGATAATGCACGGACGATTTTGTACGGCCAATAATTGGAGTCCATATCGGTGCCCCGTTCACATATGTTTAGTGGATTTTACTTGACATGAAATCAGCTGTTGTCCATAGGATTCGTTTAAAAATTTATTCCATAATCTAAGGTTTTTTGACATTCAAGGAAAACCGAATGTAATTTCTGAACTTCGAAAAGGGTGACGCACAAACTAATAAATCCCTACCTACTATTGTTCAATAATAATATGTGGCTAAACGCATGTCATGTCAAAGCGTGAAACTGGCAGAAATAGTCGCCATCGGCTGATTGCCATTACACAAAATTGAATTGAATTGAATACTATTGTTCAAGGTTATTGAAGGCTTTAGCTCAGCGCAAGACTGGAAACGAAAGACGCGTTTTTCAGTACCTATGAGAAACAGATTACTTGGGGTGCCGGCCGGCGTGTCAGCCATTACAACTGATCGCAATGCCTAATTCAAATTCCCGAAACCAAGTTTCGTTGCATTGCATACGCCTTCATCCTTCCTGTAGTCGGTTCCCGTGCCAAATCTATCAATGGAGAGATTATCCAGGTTCATTAACCTACAGGTAGCCGCTGCTGAGTTGTCGGTGAAGTTTCAAACGTGGATAATATAAGGATAGCTTCTGGTGCCACAGTGATTTTTACCAGTGTATCACGTCGAGCGCTCTGGTTGATCCCTGTCATAGTTTCTTATTAATTATCTCTACTAATGAACTCGTCCATATTGTAGGTATTGTATTACTTTGCACACAAGCTACTCTTCTGATGTTTATGGAAATCGGAAACTTATCTGAAAATAATATTTTACAACAATGTGAGCCGCTGCCCTATGGATGGTCGAGTTGTAGAGATAAAGGCAGAAAATGAGTCCTAATCCAAAAACAACTCCACTCTGCCAATCTTTTCTCAAATCATACCTAGGTATTAGGTACATCTAAAACATAAATTGACATGAGTACAACATCCCATCATGAGTGCAATCAACAACTTGCATTTAACTACAATTCTTCTTACAGAAGTCGATTTAAATGGTGACTTAAGGGACATTATAAGGTGGTACAAGTCTGCCTAAGTAGTTATATATTTTTATTTATGTTACATACTTGTTATTGTTTCTTTGCTAAGAGATCTAAGTACACAAATTAATATAATTCCTCAGCTGCTTGCGTGATAGACATACATGTAGTTAAAATAGAACTGAATTAACACTATAACTTTGCAATCTACGGAACACTCATCCTTCCCCGATGAGCATCTAGAAACTTGTATAACATGTTACTTTAATGTCCTTGAAAATATATTGCAAGATAGGTGATAGTGAAAAAAGCCCTGATAGGTATTTTTTTATGCTATTTTAGGTCATAGATAGTTTTTTTTTCATTTTAAGCTACTGTGGTAATAACATTAAAGGTGGAGTATTAAAGTGAGTATTATTGTATTAATCTATAGAAAACGCCACTGGTTGTCCAATTACATAATATATATCCATGTAAGATTGTTTTGTCTTGTAACTATATTGTACAATTCTTTGTTTTCTTTCAATAAATAAAAATAAAATACCTAAATATTTTAATCAATTTCATTATTTTCATCTTCAATGCAAAAATACTGACATGTTATCACCACAGTGGCAAATGATTTTCAATGACAGCTAAGTCAATGATGAACTTATGTGCCTACCATGAATAAAGGAGTACAAGAAAATCCATCTTAGTGTTATCTTCTTTAATAAATTAGTATCGACAAACATTGTTTATGTGCTACTGTGCTAAGGACAAGCTTCACTGCTTGCTGTTGTTCTTCCTCGTCTTTGAATTCCGGGGAGCTTGGGCAACGGCTCCATCCATAGACCGACTTTAATGGGCAGCCAGCCATAGCCAATCAAAGTGGCCTCCTTTCTAAGTGATCTTTGGCTATCAACTCATTTCGTGTTCCATGGAAGACTAGTTGAGAGCTTACTGGTCAGGCATAGACTAGTTTAGTTTTCATCTGAAATGTTGTAAGTTTATAAGATAGTTTAACCTATACATAACAGTTCTCTACGGTCAGAACATACACTTAAGGAGGTATAACAAGAAATGAAAGTATCAAATATAATCCATAATTGGTGGTAGCACAGTTGGGAGAACGCTTGCCTCACATTCAAGTCATAGGATCAAATCCCGGCGTTTAACTTGTAACGTTCATAAAGTCGCAGTTTATGTGCTACTTTGAATAAAAAATTTTGATTGTGAATCCCAGCACATCCGCATGTACAAATCATTGATGAATTTATTTCTTTGATCTCTTAGTTGAGTAAGTATTTAGTACCAATACCTCTCCCTAACTGTGAAAAACATCGTGAGGAAACCCGAGTGCCTTAGATGTTCACATGCCTCAGCACTTGAAATCACCAATCTGCGGTGGGTACGCATGGTGATTAAATCTCTTTCTCTCTCAGAGTAGGCCTGTCCTGTGTCCTCCACAGTTGGACATATATAGGCTACATTATTATGAGCTATGTTAGGAGTTTCAGTCCATGATCGAATCAGGAATGATGAGATCCGCAGAGGAAACAGAGTTACTGATATAGCTCGAAGAATTGCTCAGTTGAAGTGGCAGAGGGCGGGGCACATAGCTCGAAAAACTGACGGGCCAAAAGTTCTGAATTGACGACCGCGGACCGGATGACACAGTGTGGGAAGGCCCCCCACCAATGGTCTGACGACCTGGTTATGGTGGCGGGGAGTCGCTAGAGTTTCACAATTAATGGATTATGCGGAGAAGAAGCCAACAAAGAAACTCCACATTTATTCTTTTGAAAAATGTCTGATAATGATTAGGAAAAGTAATTAAAACATTTACCACACTATTTTGATGCAAATGATCCTTACCAATGCTTAGGTAAATACTCGTACCTATTTCGCATTTGGTAGCTTCCTTTTTTCCTGTCCGCATACAGCTACTTTCCTTGCAAAATGTATTATTTGCAACATTAAATACTCTTTGATTTGCAAACGAAATTCAATTCCGTTCAAGGTTAGAAAATATTTTGTCTGTCCAGTGTTGCCAGATGGCCCTATAAATTTCCCCCATAATCTGAACAAAATCACCCCGAAAATAGTGCGTCTTACACTAAAATAAAACTTTTATTATTAACCAGATATTATACCCAGCAAGTGTTGTGAGAGAGTGCGTCACTTCTGGTTCAGCAATCCACTTAGAAACAGAGGCAACTCAAGCTACTTACTTCCGGTTCCGCGATTTTGGTCACCTGGTCGCTCAACGTTGCCTCATGAGTCGAGTCTCTCACCAGGAGGTCTTAATGTGATGCTGTTCATCGACACTGCTTAATAATACAAGTTTTATTTTAATGTAAAACTTGCGCTATTATTCGGCATGTGACGACGTACAGCATCTGTTGTGAGAGATGTCTTTGTTGGCTCCTAGTGACTGCATGACGACGCTATGTGATTAATTACGCTGTAGATTTCTGTGTAAGTACTAGTGACGAGATGAGTAGACGATTAAAATTGTAAAATTATTGTTATAACATAGAATTGTCTTTGTTCGTTAATTGCGAATCATAGTTATAAATTACTGGACTGAATAAATCTTTTTGTATTTGTATTTTTTGTATTAGTGAGTTTATTGTATACATACTTGGTAGAAGCAAGGAGAATAGCAAAAGGTATGCCTTTAGTTTCCAGTCTGTTACTGTCGCTGATCAATAATGGGGTAGAATATAAATAGGGACCTAATTTAATCGAACCTAGTTAACAACGCCCCCTTATTAACTTCAGCTCCTTAATTTCTGAAAGAGTGGTGTAAGCATTGACCATAATAGCCAAATTAATTTATTATTTCGTCTTTCAATTCTTTCTGATTTAATTGTTGAATTCCCAAAATATCTTTAAAATATGGGCTTACTAAAAATTAATTGCTCCTTGAGATAGGTACTGCGTGATCTTGAAGACTTGCTAGTCTATTTGAATTCTTGCACAGCCGTGGTTTGTTGGTTAGTAATAGACATAAAGAATAGATGTCTGATGTCATTTGCCCCTCCGCTGATTTAACAGGAAAATGGTACTCAGACCATCTGATTAAAATGGAATTCCACGAATGAGTAGGTATTAAAATAGATAAAAATCGGGAAGTTAGCTGGTTTTTTAAAGCACAAAGATGCAGCTTACCTGTGTTGATTAATACGACCCATTCAGCGCATCTTGTAGCATATGGGTTGCACAACACTCCGTTAACGATGACGGTGACCGAGCCTCGATAGCAGCACCACGGTAAGGTAGTCGTGGATTATCAATGTGACTAGTAGTTAGATTCGGCTAACGATACTCTGCATGTTCCTTTAGCTCACGGCATTCGGTCTTGCGTAAGACTGATCCCCGGTTTCTCGTACACTAACAACCTGTTAATCTACTGTTAACAGCTGTCAGTGGTTTCTTTGTATGCACTTTGGTCAATTGACAGCTGTTAACAGTAGATTAACAGCTTGTTAGTATACGAAAAACTGGGGGTTAATCGATTGGATAAACAATAAAATAAAAAAAGCACAAAGAGTACAGACCAAAATGGTAGGTTAAGCATTTCTTTAATGAATTTTATTGTCTTAATATTGTAAGATTTGTCAAACCATCATCGGCCATTTGACGCTCACTGCAGTTTTCATAACCATGAGGGGTTTTGCCATAATCGCCACGCTTGGCAGGAGGGTTGGCGATCGCAGTATGTGGTTCGAATCTCAGAAAGTCGCTGCGGCCCGTCTCCTGGTAATTTATTCCCTTAGTCGCCTTATACGACATCCACGGGAGGAAATTGAGTGACGCTATTCTTAATCCGGCGCCACACGGCAAACCAAGTGACCATATATTGGAGCTCAAGAGATTAAAGTTACGACTGCGTCAAAAATATAAAAGTTCAAATTGGGCTGTATCTCAGTAGAGTTTAAACATAGCTATTTAGAGGGTAACAAAACACTGATCCGTTAAGTGTTCCATCATGAACCAAAATAATATAAAACTTTTTTTAATTCTTCTTAAATAGGTATCTCAATCATATCACCAATAAGAGGTGTTATTTTGATATTAAAAGAAAAATTCCATTTTTTTATATAAATGATCGGATGTTTATTTCATTATGAAGAGGAAGGTATGCCGTTAATAGTAGAAAATAATGAGGCAAATGACCACCATGACCACGCTTACAGGACCGTATCCTTTTCATGAAATTTTCCATAAACAAATCGCAAAGTTGCTGCCCTATGTCCTCGATAGCCTCACGAATTCCATCTTTGAGGTCTTGAATCGACGCTGGGCTGTTGGCGTAGACCTTCTCTTTTATGCGGCCCCAAAGGAAAAAGTCGCAAGGTATTAAATCACAAGATCTCGGTGGCCAATTGTGATCACCTCTTCGAGAGATAACACGGTCCGGAAACTTTTCCCGTAAAAGATCAATGGTTTCGTTGCTTGTGTGGCACGTAGCTCCGTCTTGTTGAAAGTAAACGTTGTCCAGATCAAATGGCGTAGTTTCTACTTGTAAAATGTCAAAAAATGACAGCTTCAAAAGTGACATCTACCGAAATAGCAGGCTATTCAAAATAACACCTCTTATTGGAAAACCCTTTATTTTTTCTACTTACTAATCCTAAAGTTTTAATTAGGGACAAATTTAGGGAAATATTTTTGTGCTAGTGAAAACGCACAGAGCTGCTAGATATTTTTGAAATTTCTCCGGAAATTTTCCCGGATAAGGCCGTGAATCTTTATAAATTGAGCATCGTTTATAGTATTCACGTTTTGGGACGTACTACCTACGTACATTTTTTAATCAGTCACAGTTAAACAAAGCCCAAATTACCGTAAATCTGGTAAAATTACCCTAAGCGGCAACACTAACTATAATAGTCCACAGATTAAATAGAAATCATATGGCCTGACAGAAGAGCAAACCGTAGTTTTTTTTTTATAATAGGTTTAACGGCTCTGGATACTAGTCCTTTTGAGCCTGGCAAACCGTAGATTGATTGGTCACAGACTACAAAGAAAAGCACGGTTCACATTACGTTTCCTATTCTGCAATCGGGTCCGTCATACATAAGACAAAAATACTATTTCGAAATATATTGATGATTTATTTGATTAATGGTTTATATATAACATTAACTTATTATTGTTATGCTTATTTTGGTAATTATTGTTTTGAAATATTTTTGTCCCATAACATACCCCATTGCAAACGCACCCGCGCTTGTAGTGTGAACTGTCCTTTTTTTCTAAAGTCTGTGATAAATCAATCTTATCTATGGTTTGCTCATCTGTCAGCCGTTTGATCTCTAGTTAATCTATGGACCACTATTAGTGTTGCCAATTAGGGTAATTTTACTCGATTTAAGGTAATTTGGGGTTTAATCGTAACTGAAAAGATACTATACCCACATAGTACGCACTTTCATCTTTTTGGCGGTTAAGTGAAAATAGTCACAGACCGTTTGCACACTACATACCCCCAGTTTCTCGTACACTAACATACTGTTAATCTACTTTTAACAGCTGTCAATTGACCAAAGTGCATACAAAAAAAATACCACTGACAGCTGTTAACAGTAGATTAACAGCAGTAACAGCTTGTTAGTGTACGAGTAACCGGGGGTTACTGTCTTTACAGTTTATGTTTGAGGAATTGACGTAGTGTGATGCGTAGTGATGTGAAAAGCAGAAAAGATTTAATCGATCGATTATAAATAAATAAGCGAGAATAATAGGTAAAATTTATTACTTAACTACTTATATCTTACATTATATGTATTCATGTTATTTGTACGTTAATTAATTTATAATGTGTATACGTTAATTAATTTGTAATGTGTGTTGTTTGGTTTGTAAAATTTGTTAGTATTGTGGAAAAAAATGTGATAGTCGTATTGTTATTTTTAAATCGTGCAAAAAAGACTTATTACTATATAGAGGAGCCTACAAATTGATACAGTACATACCTAATAATGTAGCCTAAATACGTCCCACTATATAGCACAGGCCTTCCCTCAGAGAGAGAGTATGGGCTTAATTACCGCGCGTGCTCACCGTCATTTCAAGCGCTGAGATATGTGAACACATCAGACACTAGGGTTTCATCACGATGTTTTCCTTCACTTTTAGCGAGTGGTATTGCTACTGCAAATTAACAAATGTACATAACTTAAAAAACAAAGTCATTGGTACATGCTCCGGGGTTCGAACCCATGACCTCCCGAATGTGAGCCCGGCATTCTACTGCTCCGCTGCCACCGCAGTACTTTCTTATATCATATAGTAAAAATAATTTAAATACAAGGGATGGTAGAGGTCCTAAGACTTCCATGGCAGTAGGGGGTAGAGCTGAATAAATATCTCTCGCTTCAATTTTATCAGTGTAATTTCGTTGCTTTCAACTATCTATCTCTCCAACCTCTTGACAAAGACTGTGATGCATGATAAGAGTTTTTCAACTGTGGCCCCCTGCGCAGCTCCCCTTTCACACCTAAAATTAGTCATTGCGCAGGAATTGACGAACTTCACCCACTCACCAAAAATAATTACGCATAGGTTATTATAGTACTAAAGTTTCACAATCTCGTGCTTCCATTTTCCATTACAGAACACAATAAAGAGATTTTTCTCTACAAAAATGAGCAACGGAGCAATGATGTTTTGTTGTGTATCGATAAAATTCTAATATTGTTGTATTTTTGTGTGTTGAGAGGCACAGGGTTTTCAGTTCCAATAATTTTTACTGTTTTAATGTGAGTAACCTACCACTGACCAAATTGATTTCGACAGAAGTACCTATATAAAAGTGATTTATATGGTGCTCCGCTATGTAGGTTTACAAGACAACCTAATATAACCTAACTAAAGGTTTTGTCGCTGCGCCCCCTTTTTCTTTGGGAATCATAACAATCCTTCGATTATTTTTTTGACGTAATGGAGGGAATCCTTGTACTAAAAAACCACTCTAAAAGTGATTGCAAAAATCCAAAAAGATGTTGGAAGTATCTGCTATGAAAGTATGAAACCTATTTTAATTATTTTCTCTGCAAACACAAATTTTCTCCAGGAAATTTTATTCTTGTTCAGTAGCATAGCTGCGTCTGTGATTAATATCACAGACTTGATTAATATTTCAAATAAAAAAAATCCCGATATTGACTTTTTACACCAAAAGTTTACTTTTCTGTCTCCTTCAGGTACCTTTTGCAAGACCCGGCTGGCAACACTAGTCCGTGTTGAAGTTCGTTTGCAAATATTTCATTTTGCGAGGAAAATAGCAATTATATTCTCTGTTAAAATAGTTGTATGCGGACAAGAAAGAAGGAGCTACCAGATGCGACATAGGTACCAGTATCTACCTAAGCATTTATCATCATCATCATCAGCCATTTGACGCCCACTGCAGGACATAGGCCTCCCTCATGACATTCTAACCATGAAGGGTTTTGCCATAATTGTCACGCTTGGCCGGCAGCTTGGCGATCGCAGTATGCGGTTGGAATCACAGGAATCTACCTAAGCATTGGTGAAGATCATTTGCATGAAGATAGTACGGTAAATCCTTTAACTACTTTTCATAATAATGCAGGCTGCATTACTGTACAGTTGGACGCTGCGCAGTACGTCCAACTGTAGAGCACAGGCCTACTCTCAAAGAGAAAGAGATTTAATCACCATGTGTACCCACCGGGGATTGGTGATTCCAAGCGCTGAAGTATGTGAACATCTAAGGCACTGGTTTCCTCACAATGTTTTTCACAGTTAGGGAGAGATATTACTACTAAATACTTATTCATCAATGATTTGTACATGCGGATGTGCCGGGATTCACAATCAAAATTTTTTATTCAAAGTAGCACAGAAACTGCGCCTTAATGAACATCATAAGTTAAACTAGGTGTCCATTTAAAAATTCAGATGGACAAAAAAACTCCAAACTTAGTCTTCAAGTCCTTAATTTACAGATTTTATATAAATATTCTAAAACCTCGAAATCATGCATTGACCTGGCTTAAATTCCAGACATCATTGTCATCTAAATAATCTTTAATGTTATAGTAGCTTTTTTTGCACATTGTGCTTTACACATTTTTTGAACCGTGTTTCTAGCAAGCTTATTATGTCCTCAGAGATCTTATTGTAGAAACGTTTACAATGCCCCATAAAGGCTGTATTAACCTTTGCCAGTCTAAATTTATGGGAACGAAAGTTTATGTCTATTTCTAGTATTTACATTGTGTTGGCTACCTACAGTTTTAAAGTTACTGACATTTTTCCTAACGTACATAATATTTTCATAGATCTACTGACTAGCAACTGTTACGATGTTAGTTTCTTTAAAGAAATCTCTTAACGAATCTCTACTGCCTAGCTTATATATGAATCTGATCGCTCTCTTCTGCAGGACGAATATGGTCTCAATGTCTGCTGCCCGACTACACAGTAGTATACCATAGGACATAATACTATGGAAGTAACTAAAATAAACAAGCCTAGCAGTTGCGACATCAGTTAGCTCCTGGATTCTATTAACTGTGTATGCTGCAGAACTAAGCCTATTTGCCAATTTTTCTATATGAGGAGGGGTCCATTGAAGCTTTCAAACCTATGCCTGAATGAGAGGCAAGCGTTCTAACAACCGCACCACCACCACCCCCTTAGGTGTATGGTCTGACCTTGTGAACGGTCACATGTGTGTGAACTCTCTTACAAACTTTCTAAATTTCAGATGAAATGTAAGCAAGTACTGGATGTCCGCAAGCAAGCTGGTAGTGGATAATCTAGATTCGGCTTCATGCCTGGCCAGTAAGCTATCACCTATTCTTCCATGAAACACGAAATGAGTTGATAGCCAAAGATCACTCTTAGAAAAGAGACCACATTGGTTGGCTATGACTGACTGCCCATAAAAGGATGGAGCAGTTGCCCAAGCTTCCCGGAATTCAAGGACAAAGAACAGCAAGCAGTGAAGCTTGTCTTTAGCACAGTAGTATAAACAATATTTGTGGATACAAATTTATTCTACCACTGAAGATAACACTAAGATGGTTTTTTCCAAGGAATACATCCTTTATTCATGGTATGCTCATATACCTCTACCAAGCTAAGTTTGCACCTCGCGTCGATTACCTTAGGAGACGAAAACTCGTAGGACGCGTATCGGTGACAAAGATGCTAACCGTACCGACGCGACGACCATCACGGGAAGGATCGCATTCCAGCGAGGTGCAAACTGAGCTTGGTCGAGTTGTAAATTCATCAATGACTTAGCTGTCACTGAAAATTATTTGCCACCGTGGTGTAGCATGTCAGTGTTATTTGCATTGAAGACGACAAAAAAGTGTGTAATGAAGTTTAATAAAATTCTCAATACTTACACTAAACTTTAATTTTATTACCAAAGTAGTTTAGAAAAATTCTCAATACTTACACTAAACTTTAATTTTATTACCAAAGTATTTGCGACCTAAAATGGCAAAACAATACCTAGTAGTTTTTCAAGAAAATTCGTTATACAAAAAAAAGTGAACTGCCTGAATCGAAAACCATTTCGAGCTTAGCATCCAAACTGCAGTATTTTTAATGTAACAGATTTTTATCTTAAAAGATGAGCCTTATTTTGAGTAAATAAGAATATTTAAATGCCCTTCAATTGACCGCTATGGTGACGTCACATGTTATATCGTCTGTGGAAAAAAAACTACCAATGGCCTGACAACTTTCTGTCTGTCAAACACATCGATGTCATTCGATTTATTGATTTTCTTCCCACCAGACAGGGGGCCCAAACCACCATTCTAGTGGTGATACGACTAAGGTGGCAACACTGAAAACGATTTTAAATGACAGTAGATTGTTCTATTCACACGGCAAACGCAATCGCGCGGCTAACACAGCTTGGGTAGCATATGACGTCAAAATAAAAACTCAATTGTTTCAAAACTTTGCGAATTCAAGTAACATGTTTTATAAATTTGTTGATGCTCATCGAGGAAAACATTAAGTAGGTTTTTTCTTGGTGTGTTAGTGTGTAGGATGTCTATCAAGCTCTTTCATATCACTCAAGCAGCTGAGGAATTATATTAATTTGTGTACTTAGATCTCACATCTAAGAAACAATAGCAAGTATGCAACATAATTAAACAGTACCTGGATGACCGAGCTTACGTAGTGGTTATATTCTCTTTGCCGAGCTTTGCTTGGTACTTTTTTGGGTTAATCGTGTTTTTTGAAAAGAATGTTTAGATAAGATGAAAAAAAGGGAAAAAAATAATCGGACTGGAGACATCTGCTCTGGATTCAAACCGGGGCCTTCGGGTTTCGAAACCGCCCAATTTCCCATCTGAGCTATCACAACCTTGTAGATGGTGGCGAAATTTACCTTCGTATTCTAATGATATTGTAGCAGTTATTCATTGCCGTAAAACACGGATAAAACGACGTTTTCTAGGAATAAAACCTAGCTAGATCGATTTGTCGCCCCCGAAACCATCTGCATACTAAGTTTCATGAATAGTTGGAGCCGTTTCCGAGATTCAGATTTATAAAAGAATTGTTCGTTTAAAGGTACTTACCTACCTAAAGATAAAAAACATTTATTGTTCATAAAAACCTGCCAAGTGCGAGACGGATTCGCGCACCGAGGGTTCCGTACCTACCAATTTGCAGGTAGGTACCTACTTACATAATATGTGAGTACCTACCTTATAAACAGTTCAGGAATCGGGTCTCGCAGTTTTTTCCCAGCTTTTCCCGAAATTCAAAGACAATTTTTTATAAAATTTAATTGAGTATACTTGAAGATACATAGATACAAACAAAAATCCTGTGAATTTATAACTACGGATAGTCCATTAGCATCTATTCTATTGTATTTAAATTGTCTAGTTTCTTTGTAAAGATTTATTTCTATGATCTGATATTAAGGGGCTACAGGCAGTAACACTAGCGCCAAAGAGAAAAAACTTCATATCTTTTTTACAGATCGTATTTTCAAAAAGTGTCTGTATAATCTCTCAATCATGTTAATAGTGATTTTTAGGATTTTTAATGCAAAAAACCAAGGACTAAATAGCATTGACGCCAAAAACGGTAGTTTTTGGCATAAATGCTATCTAGTCCCAGGTTCGTTTTCATGTTTCCTAAAAATCACTGTTAACATTATTAAAAGATTGTGCAGACACTTTTTGCAAATACGGTCTGTAAAAGATAAGATTTTTTTTTGCATTGGTGGCGCTAGTTAGCCCACTGGGTTTCCTTGATTGGAGATTTGCGTTGACAGTTTGCTGTTAGCAACCTGATAACGCAAATCTCTGTCAGTTTAATCTTTTAGCATCCCAAACCCCCAGTTTCTCGTACACTAACACGCTGTTAATCTACTGTTAACAGCTGTCAATTGACCAAAGTGCATACAAAAAAAAACCACTGACAACTGTTAACAGTACATTAACAGCTTGTTAGTGTACGAGAAACCGGGGGTAAGTCAGAGATTAACAGTCTGTTATGTATTTTTTAGAAAAAATGAGTTCATGTCAATGAATCTAGCCGTCAATGGTTTAACGTTGTGAAAAAATGTTACTATGAGGATGGTGTCACGCAAGCATGCTTGAACTCCGAGGAAACTGTGGAAGCCGAGGAAGTAAAGCTGATCGAGAAAAAAATATAACTATAAGTAGACTCTATAGCTTTATAAAGGGTGTTCGCAACAATACATAAGAACATTTAGTGTTTGTTACGAAGCGTTATTGCGAATTGCGGAGGGTGATTATTGAAATGCCTTCGTTCTGTTTTTTAGACACAATGCAGTAGAGTGTAACGTCTTATAATTATATGAGTTGACATCTTCACAAATAGAGCTGCAACGTTACTAGGTTCTTTAACCAAAAATTTGCTATCTAGATCTTATCCAATGCCAAAACAAGTGCATTTTATCATTTAAAGAAAGTTATAGGAGTCTTAAAATAACCGGCCATGTCTGGCCACGCGCAGTGTAGGGTTCGGTAGAAATTTTGGTTTTACATGTGTAATGTATGTCGGTAGACCGTGTTTCTCGTCACTCAGTATTAGTTGTAGGTTAATATATCTCTCCCAATAAACGCTTATTCGTTAACGGACGTATTTTATTGTGTCTCCGGCAAGAAGTACTGAAAATAAGGACTGAGCTGTGGACGTGAACCCTCATACTTATCAACATGCTTCATAGAACTTGACTTTGATGAAGTTGTAAACTTCATCCTCTTCGCCTGTTAACTTGCCGTGATAGTTTACTTAGCCTACTTAGCCGTGATAGTTTTCCTTTTAAGTTCATTATTATGTGCTACTATTTTACATGTTTTTACGTTTCTAACCCTGTATCCGGGAGATGGGTCGCCCCATCAGCTTCAAAGCTAAATATTTAATTTTCGAAAACGGATCCCTAAATCGAAAAAAGTGTGTGTAGGCGAGAAATTGCATACCTAATTTAGGTGCAGAGGAAGTACAGTAAAAAAATTAAGTTCAATTACATCGGGCATTTTTTACGACTGCTTTTATGCATGTAAATGTCTTTGAAGTTTTTTTTTAGTCTGTACCGTTGCGCCAGCATGTTACCGGCACCGCATTGTGATCACAGATTGTAATATGGATAATCCTTTACGGAACGCTTTCGCTCAAGATGGAGCACCTTGAGCCTTAACAGTCACACGAAGGTTGGTTCGAGATCTTATCTCCAACCATACTCCGGCTGGTATTGTTTGTCTTACGATTAATTACCGAGAGGCTTACGTATAAAAAAAGATAGATAGAATATTCTTTATTGTACACAGAGACAAAAATACTTAACTTTAAAATACCTAGTTAATCTTATACGTCAATAGAAACATGTCCGACAATTATTTTATATTTATTTTGAACGCAGCTTTGAAAATAAGTAAAGCAAATTAGCTATTATAAACGAGGCACCACTCTATCAAGTGATTTTCTTGTCTATGGTTGGACACGGATTATTGCCCCGTACCGATTTTGTACAGCCCGATAATGCACACCCCGATAGTGTACAGCCAATAATCCGTGTACATGTACACGGATTATTGGCTGTACATTATCGGGGTGTGCATTATCGGGGTGTGCGTTATTGGGACGTGCGTTATTGCCTCCCGAGCCTACCAAATAAATACCTAAAAATGGCGCGAAATAGGGGTGATCGATATCATCGATAATGAATAAACATCGATGTTCAGCTGGAAATTGACATCGATGTTTACAATGAGGATCAGTAAAGCTATAGCAAATTCAAAAGAACTAGTATCCACTTTATTCTTATAACATAAGAATGATATATCTTTTTGAATTATCCAAATCGGACCATTACTTACGAAGATAATAATTAATAAACATTAATGCCGTTTCTGTCGCTAAAAGTCAATGCGTGCCTGTGATGTGACGTCACTGTGACGGAAACAAGCGCGGCGGCCGGCCTGCACTCTTCGATTCGACGGAACGGCGCCGGCGCCGGTCACTAATATTTGGCAATTTATTTATATAAAGTGTTGTTAGAGTGTAATTTTGTGATATTTAAGTATAAAACGTCCATAATATGAGTACTAATAAAGTAGAAACTGGTTTTGTGCAAACTCAATCAGATAACCCTCCAAAGGGGATTCTTTTATGGTATTTGATTACCTGGGTAATCATTCAGCGCTGAAATCCGTGGTTGGAAACTACAAAGGTGCTGCTATTTTATTTATGTACGTAGGTAATAGGCAGGTAGTAATCTATAATTTGTTAGTAGTAGGTGGTAGTGGTGGATGGTAAAGTGTAACTGAACAGGGACGTATTCAGAACTTATGAATAGTGTTTATAGTATCTTGATAAACGAATGATGTTTTCGTTCATTCAAACGTAGATCATTTCGCGGATGGCTTTTTAGGGTTCCGTACCCAAAGGGTAAAAAACAGGACCCTGAAGCTGCAGTTGCTGATCGTGAAGCTAACGTTTGGATCGAGATTTTCAGGGATTGATTTTTTTTAACTATGCGTTGTTTCCATTTGATTGGCATACGCCAATCTAATAGTACTATTAGATTTAGTTTAGATTTTTTATTTCATATTAACCTGCACTACTTGTGTTTTTTGACCTATTTCATTGTTTTTTACATCTATTTCTTTAGGTGCGTTAAGGGGATCACTGTTTTGGATGATATTTGAGTCTTGATTTTCACACTCTACTACTTCAATGGAATGTGATAACAGGTCTTTGTGTCCAATGTTTTTACTTAAAACTCTTTCACAATATTCTATATCTTGTCTTTTGAAATTATTGTGTTTAGAGGCTTTTGACATTCAAACTTATGAGGCAAAACTCCCTTCTTCACTTCCCTTAACCAACTTAAACTTAACATAATTTTCCATATCTTCTTTGAACTGAAATTTAAAAGTATACGTAGGTATATTAAATTATTATATTAATTTATTTGCTTCTAACCGAAAGGCATAGCTGCGGCAGATATATTAGGGGTTAAAGTATGAAATTGCCGTTTTATTGCAATAGGTTCTTTGAATAATTGATATAAAATCTTCATGGTTTGAGGTTTTCGAATGAAACTTTTTTCAAATGGTTTCTATGATGTTCTTTTTTTAAAAAATGTGAAACATTTGAATATCGACTTTCAATTGTTTTTGTTATTCAATTTAGACAAGAAAGATGGATACTGCGAAAATTCAGTCAAATCATGAGGCACCCATTTTTCGTATTTTTTTATTTTATTGATTTGACGCAAGTGAGTCAATATTGTGGGTAAGGTAACGTTAAACCATGCCGCTAATTCCTGGGTAGTTTGACTAGGGTCGGCTTCCACTATCTCTCTTAATTCATCGTTATTCACCTGTGTGGGCGGTCTTCCTCGTGGCTCGTTCTTTAAGTCGAAATTTCCATCACGAAAGCGTTTAAACCAAAATCGCACAGTGCGTTCATTAGTAGACCCCTCTCCAAACGCAGCATTGATATTGCGGGCTGTTTCTGCCGCGTTATTTCCGCGTCGGAACTCGTATTCAAAAATCACTCGAATTTTCGCAGTATCCATCTTTCTTGTCTAAATTGAATAACAAAAACAATTGAAAGTCGATATTCAAATGTTTCACATTTTTTAAAAAAAGAACATCATAGAAACCATTTGAAAAAAGTTTCATTCGAAAACCTCAAACCATGAATATTCTATGTCAATTCAAAGAACCTATTGCAATAAAACGGCAATTTCATACTTTAACCCCTATTATAAATGCATCGCTGTTATGTACATTATTAAAAAACCGCCCAAATGCGAATCGGACTCGCGCACCAAGGGTTCCGTACTATTATCTATAAAAACGGCAAAAAATCATGTCTTTTATATGGAACTTTATGCTCCTCTCAAATATTTGTTTTTTTTTATTTTAATTATTTATTTTTAAAAGGTTTGTATAACTAAATATTCCGTGAATATTTCAAGCATGTACCTGTTGCCGTTATCAATATCGAACCAAAACGAGCAAAAAAATTACGTTTGCTGTATGGGCCCCCTTAAATATTTATTTTATTGATTTTTAGTATTTTTTGTTATAGCGGCAACAGAAATTACATCATCTGTAAAAGAATCAACTGTATAACTATCACGGTTCATGAGATACAGCCTGGTGACAGACGGACAGACAGACATACAGACAGACGGACAGCGTAGTCTTGGTAATAGGGTCCCGTTCTACCCTTTGGTACGGAGCCCTAAAAATATTAGGGGTTAAAGTATGAAATTGCCGATTTGTACTGAAAATCTAAATTGTTTATTTTTTTAATTTTTAACAAATTTATTTAATCAAAATAGTTGCCATTATTATCTATACATTGCTGCCATCTAATGGGAAGGTCATTAATGCCTTTGCGATAGAACTCCGACGATCTAGACTGCACAAACTGTGTGAAAGCATTTTGTACTGCCTCCTGGGAAGAAAACTTCTTGTCACGTAGATAATTGTCCAAATCACAAAAAAAATGGTAGTCCGTTGGAGCAAGGTCTAGTGAATACGGAGGATGACGAATGGTTTCTGACTGCAGTTCCTGAAGGGTCAAAATGGTTTCTCGTACTGTGTGAGGTCTCGCGTTGTCGTGGAGCAATAATGGTGAAGATCGATTCATGAGTCGGGGCTGTTTTACTGCTAGTTTTGTCAACATGGTTCGGAGTTCGGCACAATAGACATCTGCCGTTATTGCTTGACCAGATCGGAGAAAACTATAGTGAAAAACACCATGCTGAGACCACCAAACAGTTACCATTTCCTTTTTATTGGTAAGTTTTGCTTTAGGACACTGTTGTGGCATTTGACTTGGGGTCAGCCATTGCATTTTTCTTTTCCGGTTATCATAAAGAATCCACTTTTCATCACATGCTACAATTCGATCCAATATTCCTTCATTTCTGTACCGGTTCAACAAGGCAACACAAGTTTCAACACGCGTTTCTTTCTGCAGATCAGTCAAATCATGAGGCACCCATTTTTCGTATTTTTTTATTTTACTGATTTGACGCAAGTGAGTCAATATTGTGGGTAAGGTAACGTTAAACCATGCCGCTAATTCCTGGGTAGTTTGACTAGGGTCGGCTTCCACTATCTCTCTTAATTCATAGTTATTCACCTGTGTGGGCGGTCTTCCTCGTGGCTCGTTCTTTAAGTCGAAATTTCCATCACGAAAGCGTTTAAACCAAAATCGCACGGTGCGTTCATTAGTAGACCCCTCTCCAAACGCAGCATTGATATTGCGGGCTGTTTCTGCCGCGTTAGTTCGAAAGTCGATATTCAAATGTTTCACATTTTTTAAAAAAAGAACCATAGAAACCATTTGAAAAAAGTTTCATTCGAAAACCTCAAACCATGAAGATTCTATGTCAATTCAAAGAACCTATTGCAATAAAACGGCAATTTCATACTTTAACCCCTATTATTATCTCATTCACTTTAACTTTTACCCGAGTACGTCCCTGTGTCATCGTTTTAACCTTGGAATATTAGTAGAAATGGAAACGGGCAAATAGTAGGTACGTTGCTTTATCTATTCTCCGAAAAAGTAAGTTGGTATGTTTCTTTCTATTATTCTTCATTTCATTCATTCTTTCTTGTAGATACATTAGTAATATAATATAAAAAGGCACACTATACATTATTAGTAGGTATGTAATAGTTACGTATAAGTAAGTATAGTTATGTAATAATGATCTTCACAGCAATGTCTTGTAGCCTGGGCAGATGGTGGAGTTTTATCATCTCTTTTTACAATGGAATACCATTTTATACGAAGTTTTGGGTCTTTCGGCACGTTAAAAAAATGTTTTTCTGGTGTTTTAATAGAAGTGTTTGTACAATTTAGCACTATACTATATTATAAATAGTTAAAAGAGTGAATTAGAGACAAACCGGACACTTAATTTGTTTTTATCTACACTCATATCATAATGTTCAAATTAAGAATTCAAAGGTAAAGACATATTGACAGGCTTTAAACAATACATAACTTTAAAGAAAATAAAAAAATAAAGTGTAGGGTAAAACGGTCAATCATTAGCCACCGTCAGTTATTGGTCACTCTCAACTTATTTTGATTGAAATAGGAAGTGCGTCGCTACACGCCATCTGTGACTTAATTGGGTAATTACTTCGTTATTAGACTTATTAGTCTTCACTTTAGTACCACTTTTGCCCACTAGCACCAGTTTTATAATTTTGTTTTATAATTGTCCATTGTTCGCCAATACAGTCCACTCAGACAGATAGTGCGATGATATACCTCATAAATAAAGCGATACAAAAAACGACCCTGTATAACTAGGTGGCGGTTTAATATTTAATTTATAACTAGGTGGCGGTTTAATATTCAATTTATCAATACGACACTGTATTACAGCGCGGCGGTGTTATTAATTAATTACCTATAAGTAATAGGTGCGAGTAGTAATTGGACAGATACGTACGCGTGAACTATAAAATAGTAGCCACAAGAAGACGCGAGAAAATAAAGCTATGAAATAGCAGTCAACTCGCGGCGTACTATGCAGTTACAATGCGAAGCGACGGGGATTGAAATCTATTCTGGAGATATGCTCGTGTTGCGATAGGATAAGAAAAACACGGTTAAATCCAGAGCAGATGCGAATCTAATGTAAAGATCGTAATGGAGACATGAACTACGTAACCAACGAGAGCGAGTGAAGCGAGGTGGGATTTCAATAAATCCTGGCCATCCGGCTCGAAGGACCAAAATATGGTGCGGCGGGAGCGGCAACTGGGTGGACTGTATTGGCGAACAATGGACAACACCAGAAGGGTGCTCGTTGGTAAGCGTTGGGGTGGACGTACCTGGATTTCACACCCGCGGATGACGAAGGACGATCACGGCAGCCTAGGTGGGCGCTGGATTGTCCCGGCGTCTTGTATTCCAAAAGTAGTTCACGTTTCTTCGATATAAATGCGGATCAAAACAATAAGGCAACTTTTTAATTCAATCCCAAAAACGTATCTAAGTATGTCAATTGTATTTTTTATGGTTGTCATTGTCACTTCAAATTTAGACAGTGTTTGGCCAGGAGTCCAGCGCAAGTGCTGGCTGGATTGACCCGCGGAGTCCACGAAGGGAGAAACCAAAGTTTGCAACTCCTAAGCCTCCACGAACCCCTCTCACGGTTCGCCATATGCTCGCAACTAACAGCCCGTGCCAGTTGCTACTCAGGCGTAAACATGCCCCCGGTCTTGAAAGGACCTCTTTCAAAATGATGAGACGAGTTTTATCAAAAAGCGCTATGATGAAAAGATAAGCCAATAAAATGACCACTATTGACTACAAATAAAACTACAACCACTAAATGACAACAGTAGACTAGGAAGTAAATCACTAAAACAACCAAATGTCCACAATAGGCACTCAAACTAATTAAATATGAATAATAAGTACTAAACAGAAAAACAAAAAAATTACATCACTGCGATGGTAACAGACACAACTTAACCACTGGCCTCTTATAAGTCGCAACCTTGGTTCTCACTTGAACCACTCTAATAACACCGTCTTTACTCTTATAGGTTTTTATGATTACGCCCAAAGGCCAGTGTAGAGGCATTAAGTTATCTTCCATAATAACTACTACTAATCCCTCCCTAACTGGGAAGGCAGGACTATTCCATTTTTGTCTGACCTGCGGAGTATGCAGATATTCATTTCGCCACCTTTTCCAAAACGACTGCATCATCTGGTCTACTAATTCATGCCTACGAAGAAGATGAGACACTATTGACTCAGATGCTTCAGAAGCTGGCAAGAATGTTGCTGGCGCCGTATGCAAAAAGTGCGCTGGCGTCAAAGCAATTGGTTCACGAAGACAAAGATGTTTGGCATCAAACAGTAGATTAATATTATTTAAAGGACGATTGTGACTAGTGTTCAACACATTCATGACTAATTTTAAGTTAAAAACTCTGTTAATTAAGTTAAAACGTGTTTTGAAAAGAATAAATGTGGAGTTTCTTTGTTAGCTTCTTCCCCACATAATCCATTAATTGTGAAACTAACAACTTTGACGTTCATTAAGTAAACATTCTGTTTTTACAATGAATAAAAATATTTGAATTGAATTGAATTGAATTGAAGGGTCAGCGCTGAGAACGGTCAGAGGTCGCGAGTTGAGTAACGATTCTATCTGTGCCAGAACAGTCGACATTTCTTCAAATGTCAAAACTTGCAGACCTACAACCCTATACAAGTGAGATTTAACACTCTTAACATTACTCTCCCAACAGCCTCCAAAATGAGGAGCATGAGGTGGTATTAATTTCCAGTTAATCTTGTTTTCAGCTAGTTGTTGTTTCCAAGCAACCTTATATTCACTTTCTAAGAATGAATATAATTCTCGGAGGTAAGTACGAGCTCCGATGAAATTGGTTCCATGGTTTGTGTAAAGACAATGAACTGACCCACGTCGGGACAGAAACCGCTTTAATGCTGCCAAAAAGCAAGTAGTGCTTAGTTCACTAGCAAGCTCAATATGAATAGCGCGAGTCGTTAGGCAAGTAAAGAGGCAAATATACGCCTTTCGACTCGTGATGCCTCTACCTTTGTAAGGCGTTACATTAAAAGGACCGGCGTAATCACAACCCGTGTGGGAAAAGGCCTTAGAAGCTTCCTGCACTCGACATTCTGGAAGATCAGCCATAATTGGGACGACAGGGCGTGGTTTATATCGAAAGCAAACATTGCATTTGTTTATCACAGATCGAATTAATCGTCTAGCCGACAAAATCCAAAATTTATTACGCAAAATGGACATCAACAATTCTGGACCGGTGTGCAAGTTTTGGTAATGGAGAAACCTTACGAGCCTCTCTACTATCAAGTCCTTACCCGGCAGTAATATGGGATGTTTATAATCGATACTTTCGTTAGAGTTCGCTAATCGACCCCCTACACGCAAAATGTCATCTTTTAAATACGGTGTCAGTCTTTGTAACATAGGTGGACATATTTTGCCACTCTTAAGGCAATTGGCAAATGTACCAACTGAATCGCCTTAATAATTTCCCGTTCAGAGTAATTTATGTCGGAGCAACAAATGTCACCTCGTGGCAATTTTCTCGAAAATTTTAATATGTAAGTTACGATGCGCAGCAATCTTGACCAAGAAGAGATCTTAGAAGCAACTTTGTATAAAAATGGTGTTTCTGGTACGGTAGTAACTAACGCTACTGCTTTTAACTCCGGGACACCCGAAACCTCTCCCGGCAGAAATGAATGTACAGGCCATTGATGTCTAGGCTTGCTCACCCAAGGAGGACCTTGCCACCATAGAGGGTGAGTCACAAGCTGTGCAGGCGTTAAACCCCGCGATAAGCAGTCACTTGGATTTTTACTACCTTTAACATGAAAGAAATGGTCGGAACTCAGGTTATCCTGTATTTTCGACACTCGATTTGCCACAAACGTCTGCCACCTATGTGGTGACGAGTGAATCCAACTCAAGGCCACAGTTGAATCTGAAAACACCATCACCGAGTGAATCTGGTAACGAGCGTTATAACTATCATAAACCTTTTTAATTATTTTGGACAACAACAAAGCTGCGCATAATTCTAGACGTGCTAAAGAGACTATTTTTAGTGGTGCCACCTTAGACTTAGCACAAATTAGCCTGACAGTAACGTCTCCACAAGGTAAAATAACATGAAGATAAATCACACCACCATATGCTCTTTCACTAGCGTCAGCAAAGCCAAGCAGAATTGCAGAGCACTTCTCAATCACTCCAACATGTCGTGGGAACCTCACCTTAGCAATTTCTAGTCCCAGGACATCAAATAAACGTGCCACCGATGATAACATGTATCTTTTCGTACACGGTCTTTCATCTATCTGCACTTTAAAGGCAAATTCATCACTACTAGGATGCCAGCAAAGACCCAAGATTTTCAACGTTTCGTTTTTGTCAAACTCAACGCTCTGTGAGAGACGATAGTCTACAGGGATTCCTTCAAGCACTTTCTTTGAATTACTGCTCCACTTCACCAACTGGAACCCCCCATACTTGAAGAGATCGATTAGTTCATGTGCCGCTGCAGAAGCTTGCTCGGAATTCAACAATGAACTCGCAACATCCTCCATGTAGGTATCCTTGGTAATCTGATACCGATGTCCTTCGTCTTCAGCCAACTGTGCAACAGTTCGCATCGCCAGATACGGACTACTCTTTAGACCAAATGGGACGCAGTTAAATTGAAAGGTTTGCACCTCTGGCCTTACAGTTGTTATGGGTTCGATTCCATCATCGTTCAGATTAATTTCAGCGCTGAAGTTTTGCCGATAAAGAATCCGCTGAAATATTCTATCTTGCGAGCGCACTCCGATCCTTAGATACATTTGCCGTATATCCGAAGATATAGCGATAGGAAAAAGTTGCAAATTAAGGAGAATAGTGAACAGATCGCGTTGTAGGTTAGGACCTGTGTGTAATATATCTTGCTTGCCTAACCTTGCTTGTCACTTTGTCTTCGCGTAAGACCGCGTGGTGAGGTATGTAGAAATTGGGGGCACGTATGGGTTCAGCAGTACTCACTGGTGACAAGTAAGACTTTTCCAGGTAATCCTTTATGACTTCGTCATAAGCAACCTTAAGCTTAGGACTTGCCGCAAACTTACGTTCTAAATAAGTAAATCTGCGCTTAGCGCCTTGAAACGAGTCGCCGAGTAACTCTGTACTATCCTTAAAAGGCAATGCAACCTCGTAACGTCTGGAGCTTTCTCTAACTGTAGTGGCTTTGTAGAAATCCTCACATTGCTTTTCCTCAATACTTAAGCTCGGTTCTACTTTAACTTCATCTAGTTCCCAGAATTTTTTAATTAGCGACTCCAGAGACATTTCAGCTGTAACAGTCGCATGAAATGCGACAGACGTTGGTTGTGGAGATGACTGCGTAGGGGCATCGCCCATAATGACGTAACCCAACACAGTTTCTAGTGCATCTGGGAAACCTGGTTGCCCAAGGATCTTACCGGGTAACAATAATTCCGCAAATAGATTCACTCCGATCAGTAGGTCTATCTCTCCCGGAACTCCCCACGAATCGTCTGCTATCGGTAGATTCCTTATATTGTCAAGGAATTCAGCCTGAACTTGACATGTAGGTAAGTGACTAGTAATGTGACTTAAGACTAAGGCCTTAATATTGAACTTGGGACCAGTGTTAAAGCGCGATTTAATACTTACAGCTACCTCGCCTTTAACCACCTGCGACGCACCAACGATACCCTTCACAGTCACCGGTGAATTAGACTGGATCTTCAATCGAAATTTAGCACAACACTTGCTAGTAATGTAATGGCTTTGCGAGCCAGGGTCTAACAGACATCTAATCGTGACGTCTCGACCGTCTCGATTAGTTGCGTAGACCTTTGCCGTTGCCAGAACTTGAGTCATGCCTACCCCGCGGAGTGTTGACGACATTGTACAGTATGAAACCTCAGGAGGGCTCAAATCTTGGGTAAGCTCCTCGTCAATGTCATCTAAGGTATCTACCACTTCTTCCAACTCAAGCTCTTCGGGTGGTACTACATTTGTGCTCAGGTGTGCTTGAGTACCTTGTTTGTCGAAGTGAAGCAGAGTGTGATGTCGACCATTGCACTTGCGACAAGTTGTTGTGGAGTTGCAGTAAAAGGCCGTGTGCTGGCTACTTAAGCAATTGATGCAATAACGGCTATCCTTTATAAATCTGAACTTGTCTAATGGTGATAAGGCTTGAAACTTGTTACATGAAAACAAATGAGTGTGAGCGTTTGCCTTACACAACTTACAGTCCTTGCCTCCTCGCGCTTGAATTGTCTGTGTAGTAACTAATGCGCGCGGCATTATTGTTCGAGGGTTGATGCGTCCACTTGAGGTTGCAGGATATTCACATTTTATTGAGGCTGGCTTTACATCTTTGGATGTGCGCTCAAGAATTTTAACTTGCTCGCGAACAAATTTTAGAAAATCACTGTACCTTGGCATACCTTCCTCACCTCGGATGTGTTCCTCGAAACCCTTAGCTGTGTCCGAATCTACTAACTTAAGTCCGACGTGTACGAAAATGAAGTCGCTTAAGTCTCGGACCTTCAACTGTTTCAACGCAGCAATTGTAGCAGCATACTTACTTATCTATGAACTTCTCTAAATTGCTTGCCGACTGGCCATTCATGCTTTTAAAGGAAAAAATCTGGTTTAAATAGGTCGTACCTAAGGCTCTATCATCCTTATATTTGTCAAGTAGAGCGTTCCAGACCAACGAATAATTTTCGCCCGCAGGAACAATACCAGCGCACACATTCCTGGCCTTGCCTGTTAAGTGACTGAGCAGATAATGGACTCGTTCGAATCACACAGGTCTCTATTCTCATGAATTACCCTCTTAAATGTTTCATAAAAGAAAGGGAAATTTTGGATGTCACCGTCAAAGGTGGGTAATTCAATGCGTGGAATTTTTATGTTGTACTCAGATCGAGTCGAAGCAGCTGCGGTCGCACGATTCTGCGGTCTAGTCGGGGCAAGTTCGATTTCGAACCGATGTGCGGCTTCTTTTACGAAGCAGAATAACCCATCAAAGGCGCTTACAGACTGGTAATTTACCATGTAGTCGGGATTAATCTCCAAATTGAGAAGATTTACTTCATCCACAGTTGTCAGGTACTCGGTTCGTAGTTGTTCCACATGACGCGCTTGTGATATGCAAAACTGTTTTGCAGTTTCGTCCTTGACCTTTGATATTGTTTCAAAAACAGCGGAGATTTGAGAGAAATACATCTCACGTTTTCCCTCCAACAGTTTAAGTCTTCTCTCCAGCCCAGCCATCTTGTCCAGATCCGGATAGTTTTCAGTTAAGTTTAAGTAGGTATCTAAAATCTCACCAAATTTTATTATGACGAAGACTAAGCTATTAACTTTGTCAGCTGGTTACAATCTGTGTTAATTTAGTATAATTAGACAGATAGTGCGATGATATACCTCATAAATAAAGCGATACAAAAAACGACCCTGTATAACTAGGTGGCGGTTTAATATTTAATTTATAACTAGGTGGCGGTTTAATATTCAATTTATCAATACGACACTGTATTACAGCGCGGCGGTGTTATTAATTAATTACCTATAAGTAATAGGTGCGAGCAGTAATTGGACAGATACGTACGCGTGAACTATAAAATAGTAGCCACAAGAAGACGCGAGAAAATAAAGCTATGAAATAGCAGTCAACTCGCGGCGTACTATGCAGTTACAATGCGAAGCGACGGGGATTGAAATCTATTCTGGAGATATGCTCGTGTTGCGATAGGATAAGAAAAACACGGTTAAATCCAGAGCAGATGCGAATCTAATGTAATGATCGTAATGGAGACATGAACTACGTAACCAACGAGAGCGAGTGAAGCGAGGTGGGATTTCAATAAATCCTGGCCATCCGGCTCGAAGGACCAAAATATGGTGCGGCGGGAGCGGCAACTGGGTGGACTGTATTGGCGAACAATGGACAACACCAGAAGGGTGCTCGTTGGTAAGCGTTGGGGTGGACGTACCTGGATTTCACACCCGCGGATGACGAAGGACGATCACGGCAGCCTAGGTGGGCGCTGGATTGTTCCGGCGCCTTGTATTCCAAAAGTAGTTCACGTTTCTTCGATATAAATGCGGATCAAAACAATAAGGCGACTTTTTAATTCAATCCCAAAAACGTATCTAAGTATGTCAATTGTATTTTTTATGGTTGTCATTGTCACTTCAAATTTAGACAGTGTTTGGCCAGGAGTCCAGCGCAAGTGCTGGCTGGATTGACCCGCGGAGTCCACGAAGGGAGAAACCAAAGTTTGCATCCACTCCTAAGCCTCCACGAACCCCTCTCACGGTTCGCCATATGCTCGCAACTAACAGCCCGTGCCAGTTGCTACTCAGGCGTAAACAGTGGCCAATCTCTGGCCAATAAGTAACCTGTTGACTGAGTGACCGATCTTCTTTTTCAGACAGCCAGTAAATTGCCTAAAATGTCTAAACGACGGCAGTATACTGACGAAGCTCTTCAGAAAGCTTTAGAATTCATGCATAATAACGAAGGATCTGCTCGACAAGCTGCAAAAAAATTTAACGTGCCTCGCAGTACCTTACAATTTAAAACCCAACATCCTGAGAAAAAGTCAAAGCCAGGTCCTGATCCAGTACTAACAGAAGATGAAGAAAAAGACCTCTGTCATTTCATAATAAACATAGCGAAGCGAGGGTTTCCTATCAAAAAAGACGATTTATTACTTTGCGTACAGGGTTTTCTGAAAAAAGATCCCAGAATAAATCCCTTCAGGGACGACAAGCCGGGAGATACTTGGTTCAAAGCTTTCTTGAAGCGCAACCCTAATATTACTTCTCGCACTTCTGAAGGAGTTACAAACGCTAGCCAAAATCCGAATCAGAATCCAAAATCCGGAAAAGTCCTGGCTGAAAAAGGCAGCAAAAATGTCTATCAAATTGAGAAAACACCGGTTAAAGAAAACATAACAGTTCTGTTCACTTTCTCAGCCTCTGGTCAAGTCTGCCATCCGATGATCATTTACCCTTACAAAAGGATACCCGACAAAGTTGCTGCGAGCATGCCATCTGGTTGGGGAATAGGCCGTAGTGATTCAGGCTGGATGACTGCTGCAGTTTTTCATGACTTTGTTGAAAATTGTTTCCACAAAGAACTGATGAACAAAAATATTCAGCTACCTGGAATATTGTTTGTCGACGGACATAAGACTCACATAACAATCGAGGTGGCTGAACTGTGCCGAAGGCTGCAAATACATTTGGTAGCACTTTACCCAAACGCCACTCGGATATTACAACCAATCAAGGCTGGATGGAAAAAAGCTCTACAAGAAGATGCCGGCGATTAGGACCGAATTCTTATTTTTCGATGTGTGTAATTGTCCAAATGATTATCTGGACGAACTCTTCTTTATGAAAATTCTTAATTTTCCGAATTTTTCATATTCCTAATTATGGTTAGGACGAATGTTGTTTTTTTTTTAATAAAAAGTACAGTTAGCGATTTTGTGAATTGCTAAGTTTGCCTTTCTCGACCTCTTTCTTCACCTAACCGCTCCTATGCGGAACTCTTTGCGATAGTTTCAATAATCAGTAAAAGGTCAAGTTCCTGTCAATATGACAGATATCTGTTATGTAAACTGTAAACAAACATGTCATCGGTTCGTTTCTTCTAAGGTCCGCTGTAAGATTTCTTGCATAGGTATAAGATTTAAATAACCTGTAATAAAGAAAAATTTTGCCGTTTCAAGTAAGAACATATTTTACATAATATGTATTTAGTTGCTGCGATATACCTGTAATACATACACCTACTAGTGGACCCAACAGTCGTTGTCCTGACTACAGCGCCATCTGCCGGGCTGATTTGTGAATCTAAACCACCCAGGGCGCCACCCAAACGCATACAAAAAAAATCATTCAATTAGGTCCAGCCGTTTAGGAGGAGTTCAGTGACATAAACACGTACAGCAGAATTATATATATATATATAAAGATATCGCTATGTCGTTTCACTAGGTAATTGCATTAAAATAATAAACTTCATGTTTCCATGTTACATTTTAAATTTTGTTTCCTTTAATTTAAATAAATTGGGATTTGGATGATATCCAAAAACTGCATTTTGTTTGACTGTACTTATTTCGAAAAATGCGAATTCGTCCTAACCATAATTAGGAATACGAAAAATTCGGAAAATTAAGAATTAGTAAAATTAAGGATTTTCATAAAGAAGAGTTCGTCCAGATAATCATTTGGTCAATTACACACATCGAGAAATAAGAATTCGGTCCTAATCGCCGGCATCGTCAAGAAACCCCTTACACCCGTCATTGAATTTTACGTAGCGCTTTAACTCAATGGGGATGGGGCGTCTCTATACGTAGTACTTTAACTCAACGGTATTTTTTAATAATTGTACAGCTTTTAAATTTGAAAAATGTTATGCTAATTTTAAGTTCAATGTACAGCCTATGTCCTGAATAGCTGATGATGATACAGCTGACACAATCAATATTATTGTATTAGTGTGTTTCATAAGCCATGTCAGTGTTATCAGATTTTCTTTCCTTCGGTCATTACTATGCAGGTTTTTCGCCTAGTGTAGTGTCAAGTAGTGGTGTGGAGCAGTTTGACCATTTGGCAGATTTCTGCCATTTTGGCAGATTTGGCTCCAAAATTTTAGCTGTGGCAGATTATGCTGACGATTTACGAAAATGGCAGATTTTGAAAGATTCCAAGTGAACTTGTCTTAATTTTCATTGAAGTCATCTTCTTCAGTTTTATTCGCTTATTCAGTTTTTACACAGCTACGTCATATGATTATGAATGGTAATAGATCTCTTCTAAGTTTGCCGCTGTCCAAACGCTTCATGTGGGAGAATATTCTCCCAATTAAATCTGAATAAAATCAATATAAAGTACAGGTTCATAATCAAACATGATGTGTCGGCTATCACTACCACAAAAGAGGTGATAAATGAACACGGAGACTGTATATCCTTTAAACCAACTAAAGACATGATTACAAAGATGTTATCAAAATCTGTGTATACGGAAAATGAAAATTTTGAAGCCAATGTAGATACAGTGTGCTTATTGTACTGTAATTATCAATACAGATGTATCCCTCATCTCCTCTCAGATAGTCTGATGATGCCACAGATGACACGTAGATAGGCTATTAATTGGCATACCTGCTTTCAAATAATACTGATCAGGTGTGAGTAGGACTTTTGTTGAGAGTTCCGCTCTGTTCTGTTTTCAATGAGAATATACATGTGGGGTTGACTCTACACCACATTCACATTCATTGTTCGACCTGTGAACACCTTGCGTAGCTGGCAGGCTACACGTGGTTGAGAAACCAAGAAGTAAAAAAGTTTAGATTGTAAATTGTTTTTTCCCGGTCCGTCTGTGAAAATTTGTGATTGTGATGGGTAGGTACTGATCTAATTAGTTTATTATTTTTCAAGCAGATGCTGCAGTTTTCAGGTCCATTAAGTTATTTCAATTAGTCAGTGATAACTTTATGTATTTATTGTTATTTTTTTTATTAAAGAATGTTGATTGAAGAATTTCCATAATGTATTTGATTTTTTCGTTTCCTTGAAGGTAATAATATGAAGGCATATTTCAGTCCTTCCATCGCAACCAGTTGCCAACAAATTCTTCTATCGCAACCAGTTGCCAACAAAGAATGAAAAATCCTCCATCGCAACTGGTTGCGAAACTCAGTTGTGATGGCGCTGGCGGCCGGAAGGAACAGAATTTGGTGCCCATACTTTATACATCGTAAACGTAGGTACATTAGTTTTTCTACCACTCACTAAGCCTGCATAGTGAATGCAATACTGTTGAAATAAATATAACTCTCGATAGCACAAAACTATCGATAGTCTATTCGATATTAAAGAGCAATACTATCGATCCTATCGATAGTTCATTGGTTGGCAGCGATGAAACTATCGATACTATTGCTGTTTACCGATAGTATTGCTGTAGAAGAGACATAGTACCTACTATCGGTAGAATCGATATTATCGTGTTTTCTTTAAGTATCGAAAGGCTATCGATAGACAATCGATACTGGTCTATCGAGTGGCAACACTACTATATAGTCTGTGGGAAATATGGTGGAGGACACAGATTAAGGTGGAGGATCACTGTAATGCTTGTATGCTTTTGTATTCTGAAGAAAATTTCTATTTTAAAGATCTATTGATATCGATAGGTTGATTATATTATATCCAGTGATATAGATTATATTCAATGCCTTCAGTTTTGCCCATATAGAACTTTACTCTTTATTTGTACTGTGACTATACCACAGACTATATAGGTACACTACAAAATCTTGATCAAGGCGTCATAATGAGGGCGTTTCAAAGCAACATTAAAAAAAAATACAGTGCCGCAAGTTACCGATAGATGGTGCTGACGTCACATAATATGTCAAAATTGACATGACATAACTGTACCTTCTCTGCGGTTTCTGTCAAGTTGCTCGCTCGTTTCGTTGACGAAAGGAGAGATGTGTAGATTATCACAGAGTAATAACGATGTACAACATTTAAAACGAATGATGACATTTGTTCTCCTTGCAGCGCCATCTAGTTTTTTTTAATGAAACTTAACTGACAGCTGTCATTGAAAAGCCCTCATTGTTGTAAAACATCTCCTTTCTAGGAATGCTGTATATGGAATCGATATTACCGATCATGGAAGGGAATAACGCACGTCCCAATAATACACACCCCGATAATGGGCCCGCATTATCCAACACGCAATAATCCGTGTCCAACCATAGACAAGAAATTCACCCGATAGAGTGGTGCCTCGTTTGCAGAAGCGTTATTCATTTCTTTATATGTCCAGTAAAACGCGCTAAACCTATGTGAACGGGGCACCGACATGGACGCCAATTATTGGGTCGTACAAAATCGTGCGTGCCTTATCGATCCATGCCGATATTGTGCAACCCGATAACGTACGGGCAATAATGCGCCCGCCAATAATTGGTGTCCTTTGGGCATGAATTATTGGCTGTACTTTTCGGGCAGTACAATATAGGTAGTGACCCCCGATCATAAGCGAGTTCATACGCAGACTCGAACTTTGCCGATTTTGGTGGCTGTCTGTGACCACAAACTTTTTGAGGGCTGAATCCGCACCTAGCTCAAATGCCACTCATGTCTTTCTCTACATTTAACGTTGTTTACGACTTTACATGTTCTTTACTACTGCAACTGATCTGTGTAGATTGCTCGCAGCGCCTCAGGGCGTCGCGAGTCGTGACTAGCGATGGGCAACTCGAGTCAATACTAGAGTTAATCGAGTTGGGCTGCCAGCGAGTAAACTCGAGTTGGAATTGGAAATTCCGTCGACCGAGTTTACTCGGCAGGTGTGCGCAAGCGGGCTGACTCGCGAGTATGGCCGAGTCAGTACTATGCGACCGAGCTGTGTGTCCAAAGGGGTAAAACGTTCTTGTGTGTCAGGGTGAGAACGGTACTAGATGCAACTCGAGCTATAGTATCAACGTGGCTGTGCATATAATAAAGGATGAAACAAACAAACGCGGTGGCGTTCCTTACATATCCATTTACTGCAGTACTATTTATATGGACGGCCACCGCCACCGCGTTGGTGTGTCAGGTCGGACCGACTCGCGCAACTTGACGGCGGTGTGCGCGCTGAGACAACGCTGGCTCGAGTAACTGCTCGAGTCAGCCCTTAGTTAAACTCGAGCTACTCAAGTTGAAAAAAAAGGGGACTCGGGCCATCGCTAGTCTTGACTATGTTCTGTGGTCGTGACACTCAGCTCGGAGAGCCCTGATTTTTGAGGCCTCTGTTTTGAAATGAAAATAACTTTAAATAATTAATTCTGTTTTCATTTATTACCAACCGTTAACCAGATTATAAACTTTTAGTTTTTCACAACTATGTAGAACTACTCCTAAAGCGTAATGGGACCTTTCTGATCCACCCCAAATAAAAAGCAGGAAGTTATGAACCATTTAAGACTGAAGTTCAGGCTCTAATAGCAACACCCTTTGCTGTACACTGGTCACAGTATCTCTCAACAGAGTCGAATCCTTTACATTCTCAAAATATTTGGCATCTATGAAATCTGTGCTTGCTAGCACACCCAAACATTTCTGCTTCAAGACCTCAAGAAGATACAGCCCAGCCACTTTATAAAAGTGAACAACATTGTTCACAGTAACTAATTGACACATTGCCTCCTCGGCTGCTTGTTTCAACCTTGCAAAGTCATATTTATCTGCAGCAGCCATAACTTTTTCACATAGCTCTGGTTTCACTTCAGTTATGCCACAGTATATGTAACGAATGATTACTTCAAGTGTTTGTTTATCCATATCTGGTAGGTTGAGTATTCCATTGCACGCTTCTGCTCCATGTGTGAAGACTGCTTTCAATACAGGGCTGGCGGAAGCCAATGCAAACCGATGCAGAAACATCTGCCCATTACTGCAACGAATAAGAGCATCACGGTGTTCTGTGGATGTGTACATGTTCATCCAAATGTGACGTGCCCACTCCAATCTGGAAGGCTCAGCCAGTTCCTCTATTTCTTCGGTGGTGCACTCCTCGAATTCTATATCATAAGTTACATTTGCAACTCTAAAGTCGTCAACTTTGACAGTCATTACATCTTTTACCAAAGACTTAGGAGGAATCAGTACATTTTCACATTTACCTTTTATTGTCACCATCCAGATGTTGGAAAGAGCATTCAGAATGCATAACGACTTAACTTTGTTTCCATGTTTGTCGCGAATCTCTCGGCTCAGGAAAAGCTTCATCTCAGTCTGGTTTTCAGCAGTATTCGTGTACCCGATGGTAACATTGTATTGGCGTTCTTCGACTATGAAATCAGCATTCGTGATTTCAAACGTTTGAGCAGTTTTGGTCAAGCACGGTTCTTGTTCAGTATTGTTAACAATTTTTGTGGACATGTTAGCAGCCAGTCAACGAAAGAAAACTTTTACCAAGGTAGGTAAGTACCTTACCTACACAGACGATAAAGAGATACTACGTCTTACCTACTATTGTCGAGCTGAATAAATAACCAGTGTTGCCAGATGCTGGCCGGCCAATGTCGCCAAAATTTTGAAAAACAGCCCCTAAAATCGCCTAAGTTCTCGTCGCCCAAATCGCCTAAATTTTCAGCTTTGTAGCCCAAAATAACCTCAATAAAATGTCTTTTTTTAAATTGTGGCGCTTATAGTTCACTTTGTACGCGGGTGTTTTCTAAAATTATCTCAATTAATCTTATGAGTGTAAAAATACTTTTTTAAGTGTAGGTAATTACTTTTCAATCTTAGCAATTAATATTCATTGCACCCTTATACTGCTACGACAAAGCCAAAAATAAACGCAAAGATCAGTAAACAAAGATACAATTACCCAATAAATATATATAATTTCTTTCTTTGTCGTAATATTTTATCCGGAAATACTTTGTCATGATATCGTGTCATGATATAAAAGTTAGTTAAGAGTGCGCTCTCAGCGCAGTGCGACTTGATCTTGAGCTTGATCAGTGCGGACGTGATTTTGGATACCCTGGGAGAAATCAGGTTGTACATTGTTCTTTATTCTATCCATAATATAAAATAGTCTCTTTCTATAATGTGAAGGAATTATATTAATTCTCATATATACTATAAATAAACGAATTGATTCCATAATCTTTGGTCTTACTTATTGCTTTCACACCTTATAATGTTCATACACATACAAAGATATGAAAGTTATCTACATATCACGAGATGATGATTTTATCATCAACATGGTACATAAACTAAAAGCCTTTTTTGATTTTAAGGAAGCATTGTTCCTAAAGTACATTTATAGAAACTATAAATAAATAAAAGTACCAGAATGAATAAACAGTCTTTTATTATTTTTTCTTAGCTATACACTCTAAAATTACATAACATAACACATACAAAAAAATATCTGAATGCCAGTGCTACATACTAAGGATTTAAATTAGATAGTAAAAGTCTTGCTCAACCCTATGAAACGTTCAATGTGAACTCTTTGCCTGGCTATTGTTCTATCACGCTTTACAGTTACTCATGACAGTTGGCTTTGGCCTTTAAGAAAAGCTGGTATGTTAATGTCAATATTTTTACTAGCGAAAATATCTTGCACATTTATACCTTTGTCAGCCATGATACTATCCCCAGAGCTACATTTTTTCAGCAAATCACTTCTTTCCATCATTTGTCTATCAGAAGTAGATCCCCCAAATCCTTCATAGCAGTAACTAAATAGTAAGCCTGGTGTTGCTCCTACCATAAACTGCTTGCTGGGATGTTGGATTTTGTGGTTTTGAAATGGGAATTTCAGTTCCGTCAAGTATAACTCTAGTGTTTGGAAAGTGTTTCTTGAATTCAATAGGCATGTAGTAGTCAATTAAGTCCCTTTCGAGCCAAATATCAAGTAAGGACCACATATCATACGTGAAATTCAACCATGTGACAAAGATGTTCCATACCACCGTTTTGCTAACTCCAAAATATTTAGAAAATTCAAAGTCACTTTTATTTCTTCTTAGTTTTATTTATAATATTAGAAACTGATCTTCAATGGAGAGGCTAACTACCTGGCTTCCTTTGTATTTTAAGTAATTTGCCATGGGACATAATGTACTCAATACTACTTAAAATTTCTCATATGTCTCTAAGCCCGTGTAAAAATGGACAGTTTCGTTGTCCATTACTAACTCATTTGTACTAAATAATCGAAATGAGAACGGAGTTTGACTTGATTGGCTTTGGCTTCTACTACACCATGTTGATGTTGTAGATGTAGCTGCTTCCTCATTTGTGTCCATAACTTCCACTTCTTGTAAAAACTCTGGGTTACTGGTTTGTAGGTCTGTACCTAACACTGATTCAAGGCCTGTTGATTCATTTGTTGATGGTATCAAACAGCGCTTAGCATTTCGTTGTCTCAGACGTTCAGCGCCTGATACAGTAGAGGAGCTCTCCATTTTTGTTGCTGAACTCCAAGAAAAAACGGATGGAATTGCAGTTTTCTTCAAAACCTTTCGGTGATGTGGAAAACCTATAAAAGAACATACGCATTATAAGATGTTCGTTCCTGTATAGTTATAGATTTATTGCAATGGACTGAGTATCGAACAAACATGTTTACCTGTTGTTTTCACAGCAGGCTCGAAATCTGTGTCTAAGAAATGTTGACATTACCTAGAGAAATCTGTGGATTTATAGTTTTGTATCTTCAATGCCTTTTCCCACTTTCTTCTCATTACATACTGAATGTTTGGGGAATTTGTAAACCCCTATTTCCTTGCACTGAAAAGCCGCACAACGTCCCATAATTTATGTAAGACGCAAATATAAAAAATCTGGAGTATATTAACGACAGCTGTTTTGTAACAAATACTTAGCGCCCCTGTGATAAACTAATTTGACAGTAAGCATCCTCATTGTCGCCCGGTCGCCAATTGCAATTTTTGGTCGCCAATTCACCCTCGGAGATAGCGATAAATCGCCTCATCTGGCATCCCTGTAAATAACCTTTAAAACGTACGTACAGTGACTAATATATCTGTATCTGACTAAACAAATTGAAAGTGTTGCCAGATTGCCCTTCGAATTTAATCAAAATCTCCCCGAAAATAGCCATTTTCAAAAGAAAAACCCCAACAAAGTATTTTTTTTTTATTTACAGAATAAAAACGGAAAAAATTGTTAGTAAGTACGTTTATTTGAACACAAAGTTCACTTTAAAAAAAGCATGTCGCTTTCAATTCCATACTTAATTTTTTTCCGAATTAAACCTCAAGGTAACATTTGTGCGGACGGATCAAAACACAAGCATCCTTTAGGCATTGGATAACGAATTCTAAGAATTGCCTCTACAGTTTCAATTGACGACCTATTGTGCAATTTATCTTTAATTATATTTACTTCAGAAAAGGGTCTCAACAACTGAATTGGAAAATGGCAGGCATTTTGACAATCAGCATAAAGTAGATTGTAATTTAGATCAAAAATGATTTATAGCACAATATGTGTATTGGTCAAACATCCACAAGGTGACAAAAATACTTTTCTTTTACCTACTATCGGTATAACACAGATAAATCACAATTCGGTATTTGACACGATCAACAATAAATTATTTCATATGCTCGATTAAAACAAAAATTACAAAATATCTCGGAAAATGTATCTCTTTTATTCAATTATTAGTTCTTAAAAATTTTAAATAGATTAAACATAAAAAGAGTGCTCTGAAATGTGACGTCATAAGCCAGTATTTTCATGCAAAATTCCGTTTCAAATGTAACTCATTGATACTTTGTCAAATACCCGATGGTTTATTAACAGCGAAGCAAATACTAACAACACTATTACATCCTTAATTGGGTTAAATAATAGCTTGCCTTTCCTGTGGACTAGGCCGACTAAGCTGCCAGGATGATATAGGGCAAGCCTACTCCATCTAAAAAACAATTTCCCAGGCACTGGTCCCTAGTGTGAGTGAAGGTGCCACTGGACGCTATAAAAATCATCTCATTACAGTTAGCTACGACGAATTTGTGATATTTTTTTTATTTACGTTTGTATTGTAATTAGTTCGGCTACATTAAGTAGGTACTTAGTTGCCCCCTGACCAAAGTAGCCTAAACGACTTTCAGATTTTTTTGTCATAGATTTTATTTCCGAGTAGCCTAAATGACGAAAATTCGCCTACGTTGGTAACACTGCTCAGTACCTTTTTTTTATTCTTCAATAAATTCATTTCTCGGGATTCCCCACAGAATCACACAGGTACAACTAGTGTTGCCAATCCCATCCTAGATGATAACAAACATGATTTAAAAAAAGGCTGTGCCTCCGCCGCCAGATCCAGTTACCCTCGTCAAAAGCCGGACGGGACCAAATAGAAAAAAGCTGGATATTCCAATACAGAGGAAAAGTACGTACAGTCGACAACAGGTAAACCTTTACATGTTGCAACGTCGCAGTGTTTTATAAACCCCGATTTTGTTTCATCCACTTTTTATTGTTCAAATCGTTAGTACATATAATTTTTAGCACTACAGTGAAACTCCGAAACTTGTGTGCCTTCTAGTTTATTTTTAAAAAAATCGTTAAGTTTCACTTTATCGGGGTTCCGAAAATTGCAAATATATAAAAAAGTAAACATGCAATATAATTAAATTTCAATAGCTTACATGGAATACACATATTGAGACGTAAATTCTAGCAAAATCTCGAACATCAAATCTTAATAGATACCGAAATATTGTAGAAATTGTCTACCAGAGGTGAATCCGTGGATGATAATGTGGATGGCCTCAGACGTCGTTGGACTCACAGCGGAAAGAAAAGGCACTCGGTTATTGACACCGTATATTACCTCAAATAATATGAATATCAATAACCTAATAAGATTAATTATATTACAAGATTGAGACGGATGAAAAACATAACCAAGCAACCGGCATAACGTGATCAGAGAGAGAGACACAGATAACAGTGACAGATGACAATTACACATAGAGATGCGTTCAAAGAATAACTTAGTTTAGGGTTGCTGACACAAAATATTACAATTTAACAAATATTAATATTTTTCTCTCTTTTCATTTTTATTTTTTATCTCCCGAATAACCTCATATTAGAACGAGATTTTTAAACAGTATATTTGTTACACGTTATTCTATCAACACTATTAAAATCACAATCTAATTCCGCGTTATTCAAAAGTTATTGTCAAACCCAATTTTATCCCGATTGTCCCGACCCAGGGTTCACTTCTCATAAATTCATATTTTATAACCGGGTGTCTGTGATGAAAAGTCTAACATGGATCAAATTCTGAAAATTGTTAATCCTATCCTTATTCTACCTCTCATATACGTCATGTTAACATAGTAATGAAAATACAGGCGCAGTTCATAAAAACTAAAAAAGTACAACAAAAGGTAAGTTACTTTAAAGTACACACTAGTATTGAACGTATTTGTGTCAGACAATGGCATTGCTTTCTATGGGATGATGCCTAGGGCTCTCAATTTTCTTTTTGTTTCAGATGCTGATGATTTCGACGAAGAGCTGCATCCGCTAAAATGGAAACATTTAAAAGTACCACAAGCTCTTAAATCACTATTTTTTGAAGACAGTAAGGTCAATCGGGAAGACCTAAAGAGAATTTTCGATTATTAATTAAGTACCTAATTATTAATTAGTTTTGAAGTATGATGAATATAAAGGATGGGCTTTTGATTTATTATAAGCTTAGTAGTTTCAAAATTCAATCATAAAGGATATTTCTTGATTTATTGTAATCATTTTAGTGTTAAAACTTTTCATAATGGATGAAAAATTTAGAATAATAAGTATGGAATGATTTGTCTGTTATGTTACATTAAAGTCATAGTCAAATACTATTTATGATTCTTTGTTTTCGGTGAAATGCTACATGTGACATGGGAAGAAGTCCACCTTCGAAAAATCATACTCGGAAAATCAATGAAGCCACAATGTCTGATTTGTTTCATAGAGCATTAGAATCGTCAGACCCGGTCATCTCCGACTATAGGTACATAAAAAAAATGAAAATTTCGATTTCGAAAATTGATAATTTCGGACAGCATAAGCGTTTTAATGGCACTGTCAAATCCCACGTACAATGGTAGCACAAACTATATTATTTATAACATAAGGCAGAAAATTAGTAGGCTTTGGCTCAATCAAGCTAGAGAAATACGTTTGTTTTGGACACCATCTCTCTCACATTGGCGTTGGCGTCTCTGGTAACGAACTCGCTGATAAACTTGCCAGCTCTATAGTAAAAAACCCCAATATTCACCAAATACCTGTCAATCAAGAACATTAAGTTGCCAGCTTCAGATTGCAAAATCGACATTAGAACGAATATTAAACATCATTGGATGCTTCATTGGAGAGAAACGACACAAATAAAAGGAAAATGGTACAGCTATATTAACTCGGACATTATACCTAGTCCAACATAGGATGATCTCTGACAGCTTGTCACTGTGACTTTACTAGGCATGGGGATAATGTCGAAATAAATTATCGATATTCTAACCAAAGTTTCTGAATGTTTCAAGCAAATCAAACAAAAGGATGTTGCCGGATTGCTGCGGCATCAAAATCGTCAATTTTTGATATTGGACACGTCCTCTTCCTTTTTTTATTTGGCGTCGACAGTTTTTGCTCTTCGTTTTCCTCTGTCGTCGTTGTCGCAGATGATTGCTCACCATACTTTTCTCTGCTGACACGAATCACTGTAGCAATCCCGATTCCCAGAGCATCAGCAACTCTGTTGCACGCTTGTGTTAATGGCAACAACGGTCCGCCATTTTGACTCCCGCGTTCAAAGTATTCGCGCAAGCGAATCACAAACTCCCGGCTTTCACTATTTAAAACAGTTTTCTTTGTTCTTTTTGGCATACTGTATCCAAAAACAGAACAAACTTAACAAACAAATAACAGCAAAACTCAACAAATTAATAACAATAACGATAACCGAATGGAGACTGAATGAAAACACGTGGCGTATACAAGGCGTTGGCACTCGTACTGAACAAGATGGCAGAATGGCAGATGCAATGCAATCAAACAAGATGGCGGCATGGCGCGGTGAAGCCCACTCTACACACTCACGCGCAAAGCCCGCGAAACATGCATGAATGGATGAATGGGATTTCATTATTGTTTCACGCGCGAGTGTGGAGCGCCCATGAAGCGCCACTCGTTAAAAATTCAGTTTGCTATTTTTTATCGTTGTTTTAATAGTATTTCTATTTCATTTACCTTGTTGTTTGCAATCTATTTTATTTACAAAATATCATCAATATTCTATTATATGTTTCGAGTCAAGATCGATAACTTGTCTTACGATAAGTGTAGCACGTCACTATTTGCCAATAAAGTATTTAAATTGTCTCTATACATTTTACCGTCGAAAAATACGATACTTCATAGGCGTGTTTTGACACTGACAGCTGTCAGAGATCATCCTATGTTGGACTAGGTATAAGAGACCATGGTTTATCGTCGGGAAATATCTACATAGAAACTTTTACACAACTTTTTGTCGTTTGAGAATTGGACATGGCAGATTTAATGAACATTTACATAGATTGAAAATGATTCCTTCCTCAAATTGTACATTTTGTAATTCTGAAAACCAATCTCTAAATCATATATTTTTTGATTGCCCTCAATTCAATATACAAAGACTAGTATTTATTGACATTATTGAACATTTACAAATAAGCCCTGGATGTCCCGCGCTCTATTCAGGATCTCCTTAAGAATATAGAAGCATTTTACCCTATTTATAATTTTGCCATTGGAGTTATTTGAAAAATAATAATACACCGGAATAGACCTATACTACCTGATTTGACAACTCGGATGTGACCTATAAATATTGGAGGAAAATAGATACCTACCTGATTTGACAACACGGATTGACCTAAACATACTGGATTATGAAGTTAAAGAATAAATACGTTAGACAAGGCTATGTGCCTCGAATATATAATAAAGACTGAAGAAAATACCTACGGAAAGACAATGCTTTTAGCCTCAATCAATATGAAGAGAAGAAAAGAAATTAAAATAAGACCAGGCGGTATGGGCTTAAGCTCTTAGCCTTTTCCATAAAGGAAAAAACATTACAAAAAAAAAACTTACCATTCATTACCACTCCACTTGTATTGTAAATGTAAAGTTTACATTTGCATTTTATTGTTATCTTCTGTAAATTACGGAAAAATACTGAATAGATCAATACGCAATTTTGAACACACATAATGGCATTTATTTCAAATTTCAGATTTCATTTTCGGTATTATGGTCAGAGGTTATCTAGGTTATTTTCTTCGATAGCTCTTCCAGACATTGATTTGAAATATTATTGTGAATCTACTAACGTTTCGGAGATTAAGAGTAATATAAAATTAAGGAAAGGTGTCGGGGATATAGATAAAGTCCTAGAAATGTATAAAGCATTTCAAGTTACAAAGCCTTCTGACGAATGCTACCGGAATAAAAAAGAAGAATTGTACCGAGAACTGGGAAAATTACCAAACAGAACACACCCAACAGTACAGCAGTATCTAGAATATCCTTGTCTAGTGAAGGAATTGAATGAAAAATTATATTTTGGTGACCATACACCTCTAGAATTTAGTGACATCACAAGGCGTCTGAACCTTATGCGAACTGACAAATTAGGGCATACTTGTGGCCATAAAAGCTACTACTTCTTGGGAGAATTAGCAGAGCTAGAAGAAGCATTAATCAAATATACAGTGTCCTCATTGCTGAACGAGAAATTTCAACTAGTTGTTGTACCAGACATTCTACCAAGCTTTGTTCTTGAGAGCTGTGGGATGACTATCAACAGTGATAGAACTCAGGTGCATTTCCTAATCTGTCTATTCTTTAATAATTATAATAACAACATCCACACAGCACAAACACTTGTCCTGGTCCCAAACTAGGATACCCTGTGCTATGGTAACCTGGTAAGGACATCACAAACATAGAAATATAATCATACTGAGGTCATTGGTACAAATGTACGGCGGCCCCCAGTGGGAATCGAACTCACCTATGACATGGTAATCAGATATGATACTGCTAGACCAATGAGGCAGTCAATATCTATCAAATATTAATGCTTTGCCAATCCTATACACCAATGTAATCTTACCTGTTTTTCAGCTTAGTAAATAGAAACTTACCAAAACAATTTTTATCTATTAAAAAATCATATAGTTTGCATGAGCACAAAACACATTTAAGTATAATAAGTTTATTAAATTTCAGCTTTACTCCTTAGACCCAGTCCACCATGGTCCAGATCTGTACTTGTCAGGCACAGCCGAGATGTCATTGGCAGGGCTGCTCATGGACTCTGTTCACTGTGACCAAAGTCTTCCCTTGAAGCTAGCTGCGGTCAGTCGATGCTTCCGTGCTGAGACTTCCAATGTGATTGAGGAAAGAGGAATTTATAGGTACTTTTTTCTGAATTATGCACCTCTATGATATATGAAGGCCATCTCTCATTTTGAACTATGAAAAAATGTATTATCTGTTTGTTTAAATTGCAACCAACAGGGTTCATCAATTCACCAAAGTGGAGATGTTCATAGTAGCTACACCGGAACAATCCAACAAGATGTTGGAGTACATAAGAGAAATGCAGGAGCGCCTCTTCACACCACTGGACATTCACATGAGGGTTTTGGACATGCCACCACATGAACTCGGAGCTCCAGCTTATAGGTAATTTTGTTTTATTTATGAAATCTGTTTTAAGTACCAGTCCTATGGGTGATAATTCCATTTTCGGTACCTACTGGCGCAAATTCATTTTTGGCTAAATAAACATTGACAGGTTAGTAAAGTTGTATGCATCTAATACATAATAATGCCCCTAGTGTGCACTAACCATTTATTTTATTCCTCGCATTAAAAGCATTTAAAAAACTTCATGTGCACTAAATTAATAAATATTATTCATTTGGCTAAACTTTTGTTTTTTGTTGAAATTATGCCCACATTTGGCTATCTACAAAATGGAAAAATGCTTTTGATTCCCAGATTTTATTCTGGTATAAACTAACAAAATAATTTTATTATTTGTAAAAAAAAAATATTATTTGTTATTTGTAAGCCCGAGGCCATTAGGAGGGGGGATCTCGAGCCGAATCTCATGTGGGGAGAGGGGGGGAAGAGCAGCATTGGATAGGGTGATGTGGAAAAACATGGAGGTAGCCTATGTCGAGAGACAACTTGACAAGTTTCAGTGCTAGTGTCATGTAATTTAAAATATGAACACTAAAAATACTTTATAGAATGCAAGTAAAAATAAATTCTGTCAAGAAATAAAACGTCACCAAAATATTTTTTTACTTACTAAGGTAGCCTGAGGCCATTAGGTCGGGGGATCTCGAGCCGAATCTCATGTGGGGAGAGGGAGGTTTCAGCTAAAATCACATATTTTTTTCTGCAGGAAAAAATGTAATTTGAGAAAAATAACTGGGTTAAATTAAGTAAAATGTGTTTCTTCACTAAAATAGGTACCAAAATGGATAAAGTACTAGCAAAATAATACTTTTAGGTATGCAAATGCCATGAAGTAGTTATTTATTTATAATGTTCACCTGGGTTTTAAGGTAAAGTTTCACACTTCCTGGTTTAAGCTGTGTGTTGTCTGTCAGTCATTGAGAGAACTGTTAATAGTAAACTTAGGTAAATGTGTTCTCCTTATTTCAGAAAATATGATATAGAAGCATGGATGCCTGGCCGCAACAGCTACGGGGAAGTTTCCAGTTGTAGTAATTGCACAGATTATCAATCAAGAAGACTCCATATCTTATGTAGCAAGGACCAGGGCAAAAAAAGATATGCTCACACACTTAATGGAACTGCTTGTGCTGTCCCAAGAATGCTTATTGCTTTGCTTGAAACACACCAGGACCCAAAGGGGAAGATATCTGTACCAAAAACATTGCAACCCTTTATGAAAGGCAAACAATTCATTACAAAAAATAACAGTGTACCTGAATTGAAACTGCATAAAATAAAAAAGTAAAATATTGTGTTTGACTTTATTGATCTTAAAATATTTTTCAACTAAGATTAACCTATTTCTTTTGTCCTCTATTCTGTTTAGAGATTTTTTTAATTTTTGCCTTTAACTGGTTAATGTCAACTGCAGGTGATTCAGAAGATGGTGCTGAGGAAGTCACAGATTTCTCTTCCGGAGGAATGTAGTGCTTTTGATGCAGCTGGTCACGAGCACTCTTAGCGTGAGCTTGTTTCTCTTCCCTCTCGTGGCGACGTTTGCCTTTCTTCTGCTCCTCTTTGAGGAAGTACTCACCAGTTGCCAGCTCGCGATCAACCTTGCTCTCTGGTTGTGCCGGTGGGAACGGAGTGTAGGGCTTTTTCTTTGTTTTGTGCTTGGGCTGCTTCCTTGGAACATTTTTGCTCTTGAAGTTGGGCAAAAATCTGTCCCAACTTTCATTTCTTAATTTGGGATCTTTCATCAATTCTCTCTTGATCATCAATGTTTTAATATTGTACATGGGATGGATGTTCTTCATAGTGTCTTCTACTATCCTTCTTACTTGTATGAGACCTTTGTATGGGCCTACTGCTGACACTGTATTACCTTGGACAAGCACATAACACTCTGTGAGCAACTCAATTGATTTCAATGTGACCCCGTTTGGCCCAATCAAGCGTTGTCTCCTTTTGAGGAAAGTTTCCTTTTTTCGAACAAAAGAATTCAACTTTATTATATCACAACCCATCTCGTCATCTAGAACTCTCACAGCTTGTTCAAATGGTACACTTCGTGACAATAGTTTCATAAGGTCTCTGGCTTTTATAATGATGTATGGATCCCATGTCTTTCTAGTGGTTTTTACTGTTAGGCTTCCTTCAATTAGATCAAGTTCTGCTTCAATGAAATGCTCTTTTAACACTTTTTGAACCAATGGCCAACATTCTTTGAGATATTGCTCGCGATATTTAGGGAATAATGTGGCAAATTTACTTTCTTCGAGCAATCCATGTGGGTTATCTTCTTTAGTAAACTTTGGTATTTTCATTGCCCATGCGTTTTCAATGGGACCAGTATCTTGTTGCTCATCATCACTGTTTTGTTCATTCATGATTTACTATCCACTAAGTTCTTAGGTAATAAAATCTGTAATTTGTGCAAATGTGAAACTCTCCAGTCCGATACTATAGTGATTACATACTCTTTGATACTAACCTCGAAGCAGTTTAAATCAGTGTTGCCAGTTGCCAGCCGGGTCTTGTCAAGTTCCCAACAAACAAGAGACAAAAAAGTATGTAACCTTTTGATGTAAAAGTAACCTTACCAATAAAAAGGTAGGTATGTACAGAAAAATGTAGTTCGTTTGTTTGTTACACTTTATTGCACCAAATCAAATAACATCCCATCGAAAACATAAATGTACAAAAATCCAAGTCTCGTTTCCACCGTAAAAAGTTGTGAGATGTCCATGTAAAGCCAAGTCATTTATTTTACTCAGTATTGAAACACGTATTCGTTTCAGTGAGTGTGAAAACACCTGTTCAACAACTTTGTCATACATTGTTTCCTAATCAGTTACCTACGAACATTTAATGACTGTATCAATATTAAACATATTTATTTCTGAAATGTAAATAGTGTCTTGGCAATATAGCACGGCAATAGTATAGTAATAATTCATTCATCTACCAAATTATAACTATCACAGATTTGTGCTGTTGCCAAGTCACTATTTATATTTTAGAAATAAATATGCATTGCATTAAATTAAACACTTTATAGTAACAGCACGCTAAATTTACAACTTGTAGCGCCATCTAGCGATGAAAAGCAATATTAATATATTTTCATAAATTTTGTATGGCAGTACCTATAATTTTATTATTTACCAATCGGAAATCCTCATGAACATTTTTTATTGCAATAATTAAATACTTTATAATTACAGCAGGCAAAATTTTCAAGTAGTAGCGCCATGAAGTAGGAATATTTTTTGTCATCGTCTTTGTATGGGTAAGTATAGTAGGTATGTTCATTCATAAATTTCCGATAGTTATGAGTTTTAGCTCACAGTAGTATATTTAATCTTTACTGAATTTCATCGGATATGAAAATATATTGTGATTTGGAAAATATATGTCACTACACAATGCATGCAACAATGCATAGACTGCATAAATTATTATTTTTACTTTTGTTTATATTATAATTTACTAATCGAGAATATGTTCGTAGTGCATAATTCACTTAATAATAACCGCATGCAAAATTTCAACTCCATATGCCTACTAGAAGTACTTTAAAAATCAAGATGGTGATGAGTCTGTCACCCACGTTTTGACCGAACTTTGACTTGAGATATTTCATTATCAAATATAGGTACAAACTTGTAATTAGGAGGTCGAGGTAGGTAGGTTCCGTAAGAACTCTTAGTAACCGAAATTTCAGCCTTCTAGCTTTACTTACAACGAAGATACAGGGGGGGTCAAAAGTGCCGGGAGTTGCTTCGAGAAAAGTATGGTACGGGGTGCCTCTGCATAGCTCGACTTACGAATTACAAATTACGTGCAAAGGCGGACTTATTTCGGTAGAAATTTCTTCCAGCCAGCCCAAAAAGTTCTGTTGTGTTTTCCTATTATAGGTAATACCTAGGTATAAGTTTTATTTTAGACTCTTTCTATAAATTGCTCGCTGACTTTTCTATACACATTAAAATAAGGACATCAAATATTACTTTAGGTAAGTGTGTATCAGCGTTGCCAGAATGTTACAAAAGTAACATTTTACGTTACTTTTGACCCTCTTATGTTACCTCCGTGTTACACGACTCAATATGTTACTTTTGTGTTACTTTTTAGATTTTTCAGCAAACAAAAAGATATTGTGAATCGGAACGCATCCAAGAATGATATTTTTTTGTTCGTCATATTAACGGACTTGATTTTGTGGACTGACTGATGCGACGTCGGAGCAGAGCGAAAATCTGTCGACTTCGTCGTACCGCATATTCACTCACTCGCGTGTATTATCATTATCAATCTTCCATCCCGGTTACTTAGGCGTGCGAGCAAGTGAGAGGTGATTAGCAGCGAATCGATCACTCGACTCGATACTTTCTTCGAAGTTTGTGTTGTTGTGTATTATAGTCATTGAACCAAGCGTAACACAAAAATTTGAAATAAAAGATTTATCTAGCGTGGTGAAGAGATTCCCAAACATTCAAGATGATGTTAATGATGTGGAGCAACAAAAAGAATGGAAAAAGCATGCAGTCCTCGACCATAATGACTTAGACTTGTTTAAAAATGTTGAAGAATATTGGAGACAAATTTTGAAGCTGAAGGATTTGACTAGTACCGTCGTCTCTTTTTTTTTTTTTTTTAGCCCTTAAAAGGGCACCCTCCGGCGGACACGGGGGAGGGAGGTGGTGAATGCTCATGCATAACAGCACGGACCCGGCCGTGCTGCCAATGTGGGACTCACAGGAAGTGCGCCTACCCACTAAACACCACCTGGGGGCTGGTTTGGTCCTAAGGACCCCTAAACCTACATCATGAGCGACCCACCTCGAAGCCGAGGAGGGCGCACAGCGGAGCTCCTTAAGGGAGCGTCCGCTTGGGACGGCTCACCGTCGTCTCTTTTTTTTTTTTTTTTTTTTTTTTTAGCCCTAAAAAGGGCACCCTCCGGAGGACACGGGGGAGGGAGGTGGTGAATGCTCATGCATAACAGCACGGACCCGGCCGTGCTGCCAATGTGGGACTCACAGGAAGTGCGCCTACCCACTAAACACCACCTGGGGGCTGGTTTGGTCCTATGGACCCCTAAACCTACGTCATGAGCGACCCACCTCGAAGCCGAGGAGGGCGCACAGCGGAGCTCCTTAAGGGAGCGTCCGCTTGGGACTGCTCGTCACATCGTGACCGCGGCTAGGAGGGAGAGGTGGGGACGCCGGTGGGGACACCGGCGGAGGCGGGAGCGGGGGCTACTTCTGACTGGGACTGGGCCTCTAGTAGGCGGTCCAGGTCAGATGAAAGTTTATCGGGGGGGTCGACGAGGGCGTTCCTGGGCCTGCGCACCAGGTAACGGGGGTTCGTCGTGGGGGGAGTGTAGTCCGCTGCTTGGCGGATAAGGGGGTTGGGGTGCACTTCGGCCGTGCTAAAGAAAGTCTCTGAAAGAGATTTAATAAATTGTTGTATGGTTGGAATCTCCATATCCCGATGGAGGTCGGCATTTCTGACACACCAGTGGGCGTTCAGAGCTCTACGAATGAAAAGATTTTGAACTTTCTGAAGTTCGTACAGGGCTTTGGGGGACGCGTGGGCGAAGACGGGTGCCGCGTAAGTCAGCACGGGGCGAATGCAAACCTTATAGAGTGTTCGCTTGTTCCTAGGGGACATCCTACTGTGTCTGCCTATCATGGAGGATAGGCGGCCTAGGTAAAAACGGGCGGTCCGGGTCACCTTCCGGATGTGAGGCCTAAATGTCAGTCTGCTGTCCAGGGTGACACCTAGGTATTTGGCGGTGGAACGCCAGGGGACTGCGGTACCTAACATACGGATAGGTCGGTCGGAGAGACCGCGGCGGACCTTATGGTCGAAACGGATCGCGGTGCTCTTTTCCGGGTTGACCTCGATTCGCCAGAGCCTGAACCAGGCACCTAGCTCATCGACCGCGGATTGGAGCCTATTAAGGATGACTGACATTTTCCGACTCTAGGCTTGCAGTAGAGTGCGGTGTCGTCAGCGAAAAGTGACAGTTGGACCCCATTGCGGGGGATGGGGATGTCATTTGTGTACGAAATGTACAGGAGGGGGGAGAGCACGGAGCCTTGCGGGACCCCGGCTCTGAGGGGGCGGAGGGAAGAGAGAATGCCCTCGTGTCTATAGCGGAAGGAGCGGTCCTTCAGAAAGGAAGCTAAGATGCGGACAAGTCGGTCGGGGAGACCCAGCTCATACAACTTAAAAATTAGCCCTGCGTGCCAGACCTTATCGAAGGCCTTGGCGACATCGAATAAGACGGCTACCGTCTTTTCACGTCTGGGGAAAAACCCGCCTAGAATATACTCTACTATGCGGTGGACTTGTTGGGGGCAAGAGTGGATTGCCCGAAAACCAAATTGGTGGGGGATGATGAGGGGGGACCGTCGTCTCCTGTAACTTCGCCTTTTGTACCTAACTTCGCCCAAAAAAATTTAATGGGAATAATATTTTTATTATTATGGCAATACTGCTGCCTGCTCATTGGTTGGTTCAATAATTTGTCTATGGTCCTATTGCGCCTCCATTGGTCAAAATCGGAACGGCCATTTTGTCAATATGACGGAAAAATTCATAGAAAGCGTGTGCGTTTTTTTTTTGCGACTGCCAGCAAAGTGATCAATATTGAAAAGCACACTAAAGGTAAAATCTAGATATTTTTACAGTAGTTAAATTATGTATTAGGCGTTCTGTTGCGCAAATATTTGTTGGGCTAGGTCTCAGTTGAAAAACAATATCTAGTAAATATTGTTACCGAGGGTGCTTCCGACAATAACCTGCCAAACTTCGCCTACCTGCAGGGTTGTCACTTTTATGATTTTTTTTTTCTCACAAAAAATGGTGACTTTTTGTTATTATATATTATCTATGTAAGAGTAATGGAGGTGTGTCAAAGATATATGACAGTATATGTAGTCTATTTCTAGTAATTTTAGTGAAATTTCTAAAGTGTTTCTTAAATATTAGATAGTTGTTTCAAAAAAAATAGCAATAGGTCTATGGTAAAATTTTATCGATAAGGAAAGTCTAAAGAATAATTTTGATAGGGTTCTTCTATTTGCTATAACATTTTAGACAGCTGTTTCCTAAAATCACTTCTCTTATATTTTTTTATTTATTTAAAATAACTAGCATGACGACCAACTAGCGCGGCCGTTCTACAAGAAACATTGTGCGTCTTTTTAACTGTGTATTTAATCATATTGTTCAGAGGAATAAGAAAATGCAAGAAACAACTGGTATAAAATCTAAACGTAAACGGTCTTATACTGTGGCGCACAATCCACAGTTACTAGAACTGGCATTAGAATGCCTTCGAAAAAAAGAGATGTCGTCGTATGACGCCGAAAGGCACTTTGGGATACCGAGAAGAACTTTACTTGATAAGCTGCGTGGAAAGCATAACAAGAGTGTTGGATCTCCACCAAGACTTAGTGCCGAAGTGGAAGCAAAAATTATCAAGGTGCTGATTGCTGCAGCTGAATATGGAAGTCCCTTGACCTTACTGGACTTAAGGATTATGGTTCATAGGTATGTAGAAAAAAATGGAATAGGCATATTCAATGGAAATATGCCTGGTGAGAAATGGGCATACAGTTTGTTAAAACGATACCGATCTGAGTTGTCTCTATGAGCCACAGCAAACATTAAAAAGGTTAGGGCTGAAAAGTTCATTTAGAAATATAATATTTACTTTTGAGATATTTTAATTTTAATGTTATAAGAAAACTTAAGAAGTTAAAATATAATTGCGAGACTGAGTAATTGCTGATTAATTGATTATCTATTTGTACCTGTCTATGTTAATCTATTAGTACTTGTCTATGTTAGTAAAATAGATATTAAAAAGTCTAACATTTCTTAAAAAGTACCTGATTGTTCGACAATTCTTGTGCAAAGTACAGTAAAGACTGTAAAAAAGTGTGTTGATTAATAAATAGTCGCTCAGTTGACGCGCTTGCGAACGCATCACAGTGAACGCTAAGTGAACTTACAAAGTACCTATCAAGTTTTTTCTCCATTGTTTTCTTCATCTGACTAGTGTGACGTGATAATTATGGCAAAGTGCTATAAATGCAACAAAATTGTCAGCAAAAAAAGTCCCGGTATTCAATGCAGCAAATGTTCTAAGTGGATACATGGCGTGTGCGCCGAAATCTCAACGGAACAACTTAATGCGCTTTTTGCCATGGAATCAATTGACTGGAAATGTAAAGTGTGTACAAGTGGATCAAAAAATAAACGTATCTCATGTATTCTACCAGATACAGATGCAGATACGGACAATGAAATCTCAATACCAAAATTTTCCGTTACGAACCCTACCCACAAAATGTTATGCGAAATAAAACACGATGTGCGTGAGATTATTCGCGATGAACTACAAAGAACCCTGCAGTTTTATTCAGATAAGATAGATGAATACGAATCTAAGATAAAGACCTACGAGAATAACATGAGAAAATTAGAAAATCAAAACACGGATTTGTTTAATAACTTCAAACATTTATCTCTGAAATTTGATGCTTTGGAGCAAAAAATTAATAGCGTTGAACTACGTGCGCTTGAAAACCAGCTAGAAGTTGCTAACGTAAAAGAATCAGAAAATGAAAACGTAGAACAAATTATAAAAAATGTCGGCGTGAAGCTGGAGGTAAGCTCAGATGATATCGTTAAGGTACATAGAAAAACCACTATGCGTTTGGGAAACGGCGGCAACAAATCCATCCCACCAATTATTGTGTCACTGAAAGAGGGTTGCAGGAACAGGTGGATAGAACAAGCCAAGACGATAAGACTCACGACTCGTGACCTAGGACTTGAGGATAACAATACCATCTTTATCCGAGAATCCCTAACGTCAATGACGGCATTTCTACTGTGGAAAGCAAAGCAGGAACTAAAAGAAAGTAACCTGTGCAAATATGTCTGGTGTAAGAATGGGGTGATATTAGCTCGCCGACGAGATAACGACAAACCTAAATATATCCGCTCAATTAATGATATCGACCGTCTAATAGCGGAGTTTGGCGATTGATTACTATTACCTACCTACAACAAGCCTTTGTCAATCTACACAAATATAAAAATGGAGTCCGAAATAACTGAATATAACTGTGATACATGGAATGAGTTTATAGACAAAGCAGAAAAAAGCAGTATTTCCTTTCTCCATGTCAACATACGTTCTATGCTGAAAAATTTTGTGGAACTAGAACAAATTATCGCTACGTGCCCCCAAACGATACATATTATTGCACTGACAGAGGTTAACCTAACGCCAAGAAATGTAAAACTGTTTGAATTAGAAAATTATGAAATGTATAGCAACCTACGTAGCAATCGTAAAGGAGGCGGTGTGATGCTTTATATACACAACTCCTTGTCATTTTCGGTCAACGAACCCAGCTTAAAAACGGTTAACTTTGAGTGCATTAGTGGAATAATTAAAATATCATGTGATTGCAACCTTGGTGTATGCCTAGTTTATAGGCCTCCTGATTTAAATAAAAAATCATTTATTGCGGAGCTTAAGAGGACCCTGGGTATGTTACCACCTAAATATGACTGTGTTTTTCTTGGCGATATTAACATAGATACTAAACAGAACAACTCTAGTGTAATGGAGTACAAGAGTGTGTTAAGTGCAATCGGCTTTGAGAGCGGGATATCTCAGTTTACCAGGATAGAAGTTAAAAAAGATTGCTTAACACACTCTTGTATAGACCATATTTACATACGTAGGCATAGGTGTGAGGCGGCAACGGCGGTGATAAATATCGCGCCAGCTGACCACTTCATAACAGGTCTTATTATTACCTACGGTTCCGATCATCGCTTGGCGAATGACGGGCAAGGCACATGCGTCACTAGATTAGACAATAAGAGAGTGCAATTTGAATTGGATAGAGTTGATTGGTCCATTGCACAAAAATATGAGAAGCCCTCGGATATTGTTAACTTCATAAATACAGCTTTTCAGGGAATCTATGATAAATGTACAGTACGCTGCCGAAAGAGAAGTAAAAATTGCGAAAATAATAAATGGATAAATAAAACAATTACTTTGATGTGTGAAAAAAGGCGAGAACTTTTTAATTTATGGAAAAAAGATGTTAGTGATGTAAAAAACAAATTATTGTATAACAGGTTTCGTAATAAAACAAATAAATATATTAATAATACTAGAAATAAACATTACAGGGATGAAATAACGAAACATATGGGAAACAGCAGAAAAATATGGTCTATTGTGAACCGTTTATGTGGGCGAATTTCTAAGACTGTGGATGAAATTATAACAAAGTCATTTAAGCTAAATAAGTGTGATTTAACTAATAATTTTGCTCATACATTTGCTAAAAGTGTACAGGGCATTTGCTCGTATTGCCCTACGCCCATATTAGAACCAAATTCCTATACTAAATGTCTAGATAAATCATTCAGATTAAATAAGGCCACTAACGAGGTTATTAACACGATAATTAGACAAATAAATACCAACAAAAGTCCGGGTATCGACGGCATTAGAGCATTTGACATAAAAAACCACCATGAATGCTTAACTCCAGTTATAGTACACCTTATAAATCGATGCATTGAAACATCTACCTACCCAGACAGCCTCAAGATAGGTATAATCAGGCCAATCCATAAAAAAGGCTCCTATAGCGATTATAACAATTACAGGCCTATTACCATACTGTCATGCATAGATAAAATAGTTGAGAGGTATTTTAGCAATGAAATTTGGAATTTTCTTTATAAGCATAATGTAGTAGCCAGTCACCAATTTGGATTCCAAAAAAAGAAAAGTACTTCTCAACTACTCTCCAAATTTAGTAATGAAGTAAATAGTTGTTTGGATAACAAAAAACATGTAATTGTAGTGCTGGTCGATTTTAGCAAAGCATTTGACACGCTAGAATATGGTAAACTTTATAATAGACTAAGTAACTGTGGGATCCAGGGACCGACATTAGAGTGGTTTAAAAACTATCATAGCAATCGAAAAACAACCGTTCAAGTCCTTGACACCTTTAGCAATTTCACAATAACAGAACAGGGCACCGCACAAGGCTCTATAGCCGGTCCCCTGGAGTACTTGATATTTGTTAATGAAATGGGAAATTTGTTTCCTGAAGGCGTTGTGTATCAATTCGCCGACGACACATGTTTGATATCTGCGGATATTAATGTTATAAAGGCTCAGGATAATATGCAGAGGTATTTTGACACCTTATGTAAATGGTCTCACGATGTTGGCCTGGTTATAAATGCATCAAAAACAAAAATGGTTCATATCCATTCTTCCCACATAATTAGTCAATTTACACCTGCCGTTTTAGCACATGAACACGAATGTATGCACGGGCGCGCGGTGTGTCGGTGTGAGCCGCTCGAGCTGGTAAACAGTCACACATACTTAGGACTCATAATAGATAACCGGTTTAGCTGGGCCCCTCACATTGACCATGTCTGCGATAAGCTAAGATCGGTTATGTCACAATTGTATACACTAAAATATAAAGTACCGTACAGTGTACTAAGATTATTGTATATTGCACTTGCGGACTCAATAATAGGTTACAGCATAAGTAGTTACGGGTCAGCTCATAAAATGTATCTTGATAAAATTTATAAACTACAAATTAGACTATTGAAAATTGTCGTACCTAAAAACATAAAATTAAAATTTCAAGACGATTATTCGAAATTGTTCTGTTACACTAAAACATTAAGTATTTATGATAAAATTAAACTTTCAATAATATTAGAAAATACAAATAAAATAGAAGCTTTGTCTAAGAAAGAAAGATCAGGTTCACTTAGAAGCCTTGATTATCTACCTACATATAATTTACCTAAATATAACAATACCTACGGAAAAAGAACAGTAGACTTTATGCTACCGAATATACTTAACCAACTGCCAAAAAATTTGGTGGGTAATCTTGTTTCTCTGAAACCCAATCAAATCAAAGTCCTGGTAAAGAAATATTTTATTGAATAGTATTATTATTGATAATAATAACGTTGTTATCAATAATAATATTATTGTATTGCAACATGTATACGTAACTTAGTATTGTGTGTTAAAAAACTTAGCAAAAATGTTTATAAAAGCGGCTCAGGCTTCACGCAAAAACCTAATAAGGTTTAAGTGAAGCCTTTTGAAATGTAAATATAATTGTGTATTATCAATAAATTCTTTAAACAAAATATAATTAATGTTTTTACATTCGGTTTTATATTTCCTATAGTTACACCAAAAAAAAAAACATTTAGTGATAAAATATATCATAGTGACACATTTTATTTTTATTTTTAAAAGTGACAACCCTAAAGTTTGTTCCTACTTTCGAAAAAAGCCGTCCTAACTTCGCCTACCTCCAATAAAAAAAATAAAAGATAGGTTTATAGTAGTTCCATTATTATATAATGGTTCTAAATGTTTTTCAATGCAATTGGAATTTTTTCTTTGACATTAAATGTATTTTTATAGAAAATATGCGAAGCAGGCGAAGTTAAGATTTGCTCCCAAACTTCGCCGTCCTTTTTCAAATGCAGATTACAAGCTGATTGGCTAATATTGGTGGCTTAACACACGCACACTAGAAAAGCGCTCATATTTACACAACGTGGTAGAAGAACGATAGCAACGGACTATCTTAGTTTGGCGGGAAATTCAAAAAATATGAAAATTCGAGCCAAAAATAGGCGAAGTTACAGGAGTTAACGGTACTTCGTTATTTTCAAATTTAAAAAAGGTTATCGGGTTTTTGCTTGTGTTGCCTTTTTCAAATGCAAGCGTGGAACGGATTTTCAGTCAACTTAAATTAATAAAATGTGAAAACAGGAACAGGCTAAACACTGCAACCATTTTCTTTGATGGTTCTCCTTCGAAAGCAATGATGCATCCAAAAATAACATATAGTATGAGTGGTGACGGTACTGACTACTAATAATTTTCACAATATTCTTTAAACCTCAAAATGTTTTAAGTAACAATTTTTCATGACTACGATGCTAATATAAACGCTTTTTTTCCAGGTTCCACCAGTTCAAATTTACTTTCCCTGAAATACTCAGCCATTTTAAGCTAAAATGATTTTTTTGTGCCAATAAATCTCCAACTTCTCTATCATTGTCTATGTGAATGACAGTGAATTTACAATCGATTAAAGAAAAATTAAATGTATATGGGTATTTGGACGTTAGCTACCCTTTCTCCATTAATATAATATCATCATCATCAGCCATTCGACGCCCACTGCCGGACACAGGCCTCCTTCGTGGTTTTCATAACCATGAGGGGTTTTGCCATAACCGCCACGCTTGGTAGGCGGATTGGCGATCATAATATTATGATAGCGAATATAATATGATGGCGTTTTTTTATATTCATTGATGACAAAGCAGGTTGTAGTATTGAGACATTCTTAAATTGGTTGGTATACAATCAATGTGTGTCTAACATTGATTGTATGTTTCTTTTCTTTTTCAGCATCGCGGGTCGATTATTCGATCAACAATTATTAAGATTTTTTCGAAGTTTAACAAAAGGGACAAGAAACTTATTTAACTTTTTGTGTAATAGTATTGTGTCGGTTCCCACAATAAAAAAAGGTTATGTTATTTTCTCGACAAAATGTTACTTTTTGATCTGCCTCGTGTTATATTTGACTATCTGCCACTGGCGACACTGGTGTGTATGCATTTGTGCGGGAGAGAAAGACGTATTTTTGGGAGTTGCGCTTACTTCATGTATGAACGAAACAGCACTGCCATGAGACAGCCAGCACTGCAAAATAAAAAGCGTTGCGTTTCGTTTTACATTTGTTTCAGGCAAAAAAATACAAATAAATCCTTCAAATTGCAAAAAATCACCTAAAATAACCTTTTGAGTCGTGTAACCTAGATGTAACTTGATTTAGTTTAAAATCACCTAAAAAGTTACAAAAGTAACCTTCTGGCAACGCTGGTTTAAATGCCCCCATTGACCAATGTTGCCAATAAATAACTCTGGACCTGATACCGCCATTTTTTTTCAAAGCTTAAGTAGCCTAAAGTAGCCGAATTTTTGCTAAAGTAGCCTAGCTAAGTAGCCTAAACTCTAAAAGCTATTTTAAACGCTTATTTTAGTAAAATAAAACGATAGTTTTTGAAAATTCATTTATATTTTATTTATTTATTTATTCAGTTCGGAGAATCATCACCTTAAACTTATGTTATAACAATGTAATTTAGGCCTACTTGCACCACTTTCCCGAATGCGACTCAAACAGCATTTAACAAAATTACTTCACACAGAAATCGATTCAAATGGCGACCCGAGTGACACTCGAGAAGCGGCGCAAGTCAGCCTTAGTCTCTAAAAGCTAATAATAGAATCTCGCCCCCGTAGCAACACAACAATACGTGTGGACACACACTAAAGGTGGAAACAGATTATTGAAACGCGACGCGACCCGACCCAACGCGACGCGTGTTGAGTCAAATCAATTCTTACTATTTTCTATAATCAGAATCACATTAGGAACATCCGACGCAACGCAGTGTTATTAGTGTGTCGGAACCTTAATTCACGCCGAGGTAAAGTAACCACAAAAAACTAAAATAAAAGAAGAAACAGAATAAAGAACAAGATTAAGTAAATCTCACTTGCAAAAAATGGCGAACTCATTAGTCGCCTTAAAGTCGGTACCTTTGTGTTGAACAAATCAAGTTCCTCATGTAATTTGAGTAGTTTATTATAATGGTTACTCGCACGCACAATATAAATATTTTGCCTATAATTAGTTGAAGCCTTAGGAATTGCCAATAATGGATTATGACGGGCTCTACTGGGAATGCGCAGACTAAGTTTATTAAGCAACTCCGGGCAATCGATAGCGTAGGATGCGAACTTATGTAAGTATACCATATCAGCTATGTCGCGTCTGGATTGTAGAGTAAGAAAATGAAATTTCTTGCATAGCTCCAAATAGTTACAGGACTTGTAGGATATCCTGAGGCGATAACATAAAAAATTCATAATATTTTTTTTGTTTTGATTGAGTTTGTTGGCGTCTTCGATAGAGGATATGACTGAGAAAATTTTCATATCATCGGCGAAACATAGTAAGTGAGAAGACTCCAAGCAGGCGTGAGCGTCGTTAATTAGAATAATGAAGAGAAGAGGTCCCAGCAAAGAGCTGCGGCACTCCACTAGGAACCTTAACCCAGCTGGAAACATAGTTATTTATTACAACTGCTTGAGTTCTATTCTCGATATAAGAAGAAAACCACCTCAATAGATTGCCGTGGATACCAATACCTTCCAATTTACGCAGCAGCAGTTTGTGAGAGACCCGGTCAAACGCTTTGCTGTAGTCGGTATACACTACGTCGACCTGATGGCCGTGGTCTAAAGTCGCGCCGTTAGGTACTCGTTAAAAAGTATGAGGTTCGAGACTGTAGACCTGCCCGGTAGGAAACCATGTTGGGACTGGTTTAGCGACTGTTTGATGGCTGCGTACGTCTGGGAGTGGATTACTTTTTCAAAGACCTTTGAGATTACACATAACTTTGAAATCGGCCTATAATTTGTAATCTCCGTTTTAATACACTTTTTATGTACAGGGGTGATATACGCCTTTTTCCAAACAGTGGGTACAACACACTGTTCAAGAGATTTTTGAAAAAGCAGCTTGATTGGATGAACTGTGGTATAAGCGCAACCAATAAGGAATGTCGCAGGGAGGCCGTCCGGACCCGCGGACTTAGCAGGATCTAGTTTAAATAGAATCAGGCGTAACGAGTCTTCATTTAATTCGATGCTATTAATATCCGAGACCGAAGAAGATGATTGGATACCTTAGTTGAGACGATTGAACATCGCTGTCGAGGAAAGTAGATTTAAAAAAGTCCGAGAAGACATTACAAATCGTTTCACCTGTATTGAAGGTTGAACTACCTATGGTTAGACTGCTAGGCATAGAATTTGATTTAGATCTAGATCTAGACTCAATTGATATAGTCCTTATAACATCGCGCCTCCAGGTCTTTCACCCTTTTTCGTAATATTTTAAATGACTGCTCATCCCAATTGTTTTTGTATGTAATATATTTACGGTAATATTTATACTGTTCTTTGATAGTTCTTTTAAGCGCCGGAGAATACCATCGAGGGTAATGACTGCTGTTGCATAATTTTGAAGGAATGTTATTTTTGACGTAATTTATGGAAAGTTGAGTAGAAAAAATCGAGACAGTTATCTAAGGACCTTGATGAAAACTCATTATCCCAGTCAATATTTTTAATCTCATCGTTGAGAGACTTGTAGTCACCTTTATTGAAAATATATTTAGTGAATTGAGCCGGCTTCAAGTTGTTTAGAGTTGCGAAACTAACGTCAAGTAGTAGCGCGCCGTGGTGTGGGTCGATCGGCATGAGTGGGCACGAGCAGTCACTAACCAACATGCCGTCATTTGACAGGACAAAATCTAAAATTTTATTGAATTTGTTTAATACGCCATTATATCGCTTTATGAAACAGATTCTAGATCATCTGCTTCTAGCAATAACAAAACATCCACAAGGTGACAAAAAATAGTTTTCTTTTACCAACTATCGGTATAACACAGATGAATTATAATGGTTATTAACAGCGAAAAAATACTAACAACACTATTATATATATTACAGTTAAAACCAGTTTTTAGATAGAACGCGTTTTCCCTAGTTAGAACTAGTTTTTGCTAAATGCCATTGTTAAAACTAGAATTAACTGATGCTCAAATTTTAACATAAGTTAAAACTACTTCTTACTAGACAAAACGCGTTTTTCCGAAGCGAGTCAGTTAAAACTGCTCCGACCGAAGTTAAAGTTCATTGTAACTTATTCTGATTGGTCGCGAGACGTCACAATTCGACAAGTGCGCGGGAGCGGGGGAATCCCTTTCCTAGCGCCGTCCGCGCGCTGTGTGCGAGTGCGCAGTGTTGCCAATTTGGCATATTTTATGCTAAATTTGGCATATTTTCGCTATGTTTAGCATATTTATTTGGCTTTTAGCATATAGCATAATTTTTTAGCATTTTTTATCCTACACAAATAACGTGAGCGATAACATGTTTCCGAACGTAACTCTACGGCCCATCACTAATATTTTCATTCGGCGAATATTGTTCTAAGTGGGATTCCCTAGTGCCGCGTCATAGACAATCGAAGCAGTTTATTTTGTTTTGATTGTCTATGTTATGGAAAGTACATTGTGGTTTCGTTTCGTCGTCTATTCGTTCGTTACCGACTCACTTACGTCTGATATTCCGTGCGATTTACCAATTTCTTTTTCATTTTGAGTTTTATCACAAAAAAATAATACCGCCTAAGTATAATCAACATTGATTGGAAGCAAATAAAAGATTTTAAAGATGGTTGCAGCCCGTTGAAAACGAAATTGTGACAGATTTATGAGATCAGGGGCCTAATTATGCACACCAAATCCTGGGCGATTCCAATCGTCTAACTGTCAAATTCCATACTAATTTGACAGTTAGACGATTGGAATCGCTCAGGGTTTGGTGCGCGTAATATAGGGGCAGGAGAACAGTCTCTTACTTAATAATCTCTTACAAAATAGAGTTGAGCGTTTTCACTGTCAATCGATTTCTGAGCTTTGTTTTAACCAAACTCATTTGATTTTGTATATAAGATTTGGACTCAAGAGAGTAGGGAAGTGCTGTTATTCCTACGAAGTGCCAGACAGTGTTCTGAGCTGTATTGGTAGCAAAGACACTTACGATATTTCTCAACCATCAACAGCAGCTGCAGCTGTTGATGTTACTGATGATGACAAGAACATTGATATTATGTTTGACTGATATCCTATTATTCCGCATAACATTATATGGGAATTAGATTATGAAACATTTAAATGAATAAACATTTTAATTCATACGTTGGCATTTTAATTTAGCATATTTAACAGAGAGTTGGCATAATTTTGGCTTATTTTCGACGTTGATCTAGCATATTTTGTAGTTACTGAGTTGGCAACACTGCGAGTGCGTTTGCTCCGATCATTCCCACTTTGGTTTTATTCTGATAAGCGCTTATAGATTATTTCGAGCGCAATTATTATTGTCATGGTAAACTTAAATGAGGGTTTTTGAACAGTCAAAGCCAAGGATATGTGGAAAGGGCTAATCAAGACATAGAGAAAATCTTGGCTTCATGGAGGCAAGATAACGATAATACAGATGGGTCAAATAGTATTCGGTTTGTACAGTTTATATAATATCAGGCACTTCATTCGGGTATCAAACAGTCACCATACAAAGCAATGTTTGGTCTATACCAAGTAAGTCGTAAGACTTCGACTTTGCCTCTTTTTTTAATAAATATTTTTAAAATTATATCTTGTTTTCAATCCCAAATTATTTTATCTAGTACTAGTTTTAACTAAAGCTCGAAGTGATAACTAGTTTTATCTGAAAATCAAATATATCAGTGGTAAATTCTAGTTTTGACTAGGTAGTTCTAGTTTTACCAAGGTATTTTGTAAGAACTAGTTCTAACTAGGGAAAATGCGTTCTATCTAAAATCGGGTTTTAACTGTAACATTATACATCCTTAATTTTATTGAGTTAAATAATAGCTTGCCTTTCCTGTGGGCTAGGCTGACTAAACTGGTGGTCAATGGTATACGCGATGGGCAAGCCTACTCCATCAACAATACAATATCCCAGGCACTAGTTACTAGGCCAAAAAGCGCTAAAAGCGCTTGAAAATAGTGCTAGATTCCGCTAGACTGCATAATCAAAAAATAGCGCTACCTAGAATCCGCTAGATTGGATGATTAAAAAAAGACACCTAATTGTAAGAAGTTTTTATTTACCTATTTCAATTAAAATTGTATTTATAATCTTAAATCTAAAATAGTCTTAATAGGTATAGGTCTAGTCTAGTTAGTCTTACGTTTAATGGCTAATCGATTTCGATATCAGGTAAGTATCAAAGGTTCAGTAGGTACCTAATTATTAAAGGTGACTGAATTCCTGAAGGTCCAGGTTGCGGTGCTTGAAGATTTTGTAATTTCCACTTAAATTTTTGTTTTATCTGATCGGAGACAGAAAATTGTCAGGAAGTGTAATTAAAGCAAGTAGCCTTTTTGTACGCCAAACCCAATCGTTCATGATAAGATAAGATAAAGATAAAACATTTTATTTGCTAAAGCATGGTAAATACATTAAAGTAGCTGGTAAAGAAAATGAAAAGAACATGCATGCTCTACCAGTTAAGGTGTGCAAATATTATACTTTGAGAATAATGTAAATAACAGATTTAGAATCTAAGAATGAATGTTAAACACTAACTATCAGTAGGTACCTATATAACTGAAAGTTAGCATATTAATTAGTTGTATCCCAGAGGAAAAAAAATGAAGTTGTATTAATCTATTAGGAACATTTTTTTTTTTACTCTGTTATAAAGGTACCCAAGTTGTTAATTAATGAGACGGTCGTCAAGAAATTCTCTTACACTGTAATATATTTTTTAATACAGTTGCTCAAAAAGTGGCGTATTGCAGGGACGTATAGCGTTCGGGATGTGGGCTATTACATACTCGTGCTTTTTTTTTACCTTTCCCGAACTCGTGCGTTCTCTTTCCCAACTGTCAAAATAATGTCTATTAAAAAAGAAAAACCAACCATGAAGTTTTTACTAAAAAAATTCATAGAAGTTTTTATGATTCATGCAAATACGTATATTTCTAAAAAGAAGCTACTAATTTGTTTCAATATCAGATTTAATGATTTGATTGAATGAGTTTGGTTTGGTTTCATTTCATTTCATCTCATCAAATTTCATTTTCATTTCATATCAATAAAAAACTTCTACTGAAGACTTGGCTGTATGGGCATAGTTCCCTTTGCCTACCAGAATGGGTGAAGAAAAAAAAACTCTGCTTATATTCTACGGTTGGCGCCATTTTTCAGAAATTTTCTTTGCGAGTTTAGTTGTTTGTTGCACAAAATGAGTAATTTCGACCCTAGTTTTTTTGAATTAACACCACCGGAACTCAGTATAATTGCACAAAATGCTTCGGAGAACATTTTACCGGAAAAGTCAAAAAGTCGCTACATATCTATATACGACGAATTTATTGCGTGGAGAGAAGAGAAAAAAGCAAATAGTTTTTCATTTTTTCGCAACTGTATTAAAAATAGTCGTTCAGTACCACGTGCGGAACCGTCATTGCAACTTGTTCCGACTGTCAACCCTCGCCTTCGGCTGCGCCTCGGCTCGGGTAGACATTTGTCGGAACTCTTTGCAATGACAGCCTTTCCACACTTGTAATGAAATATACTATATCTAATAGGAATTTATGTAACTGTGTTTTAAATTTAGTAAGAGGCAGGATTGAGATGTTTTGAGGCAAGTGATTATAAATCTTTACATATCTCTTGCTCTGTAAGTAGTCACTTACTTCCCTGAATGCCGGGGTGTATGTATATCATTACAGCATAGGTTTCAAAAAATACCATGTAATGTTAGCATTACAGCATAGGTTTTGGAATTTGAAAAAAGAACTGTCATATTCATACTGCAAGAAGAATATTTTTTAAAAGTTAATATTTTTTTTCTCGGTATCGATTATTTACTCGAATCGGAATCGAGACAATATTTATGAAGATTTTATTTTAAATATCGAACTATTTGTTTCGCAGTCACATCGTATGTTTATTAAAATCCATTTAAAAATCAAACTGGCCAGCACGATTTGACGCGCTTGCTTGCCATAAAATCGTGAAGAGTAAAAAAGTCAGTCGACTAGCTAGGCGCGAAAGTAAATTTTTTTCGTGTTTTGGAGTCCTTTCTCAAAGTCCTGCTTTCTTGTTTTTTTACTTACCTCACAATCGATATGTAAAGCAGAGTGTTTACCTCGAGTGTAAGCATCAATTGCATACTCGGGCTAATTACCTCGTATGCAATTGATGTCATACAGCCCTTGGTTAACAATCTACTATTATAGCCATACAGTAAGAGTTGCGAGAGTGTAAAGCTAGTGTTTGGGACGGTACATGTAATTTATCTCCATTTCTGCCTCTGCGTTGTATATTTCGTGGTTCTTTTTAAAGATATGCGGATGTTTTTTTAACAAAAATGCATATTTCATGAATGTACAGACATGGAACCGGTAGTATATATAGGGTTTTGAAGAAGGGCTTACAACTATCAAGATAACCCTCCCCTGTAAGTGCCCTGATACATTTTTTCTGTGCTTTGAAAGCTCTTTCAGTCTCAACAGAGTTGCCCCATATGATTATACAGTATCGGTGAACCGATGCCACATAGCCATGATATGCATTTAAGGCTGCTTCTTTAGTAGCTATCTTAGAAAGACGTTTTAGGACGTACACAACCCTATCTAGTTTTAAGCAGACCCTGTTGATATGTGGTTTCCAGTTACAGTATTTGTCTATCTCTAAGCCCAGGAATAATGTAGTATCGATTTCTTCTATTCTGTTATTATTATGTTCTATATCTAGTTTTACTGTTGATGAGTTATGTGTTTGAAATCTTATTAGTTTTGTTTTATTTATATTTATGTTTAAGTTGTTATCTGTCAACCAGGCAATAACTTGTTTTACCGTTAAATTTATTTCATTTTCTAGAATTGCTTTTTTATTTTTTACGAGGAGTTATGGGTCTATAATTATTTGTATCCATTTTTCCACCCTTTTTAAATAATGGTTTGACTATGGATAGTTTTAGTTTAGACGGAAATTTTCCATCTTTTATAGATAAGTTTATTATGTGTGTGAACGGTTTTTTTTATAAATTCAGCAACGAGTTTGATTATTTTAGTATTTATATTGTCATACCCAGTTGCATTTGTATTACTTAGAGACTTTATTATTTTGACCGTATCTTCTTCATTAATTGGTGTTACATAAATTGTGCTGGCATTATTCTAAATTGTACTTTTTTTTGTGTGTTTATGTGAATTAGTGCTTTTAGTAATATTTATAAAAATTCGTTAGAAATTTCACATATTTTTGAGGGATCGTTATAAGTCTCATCACTAATTTTTATTTCTTTTGTTTCGTCTTTATTTCTTTTCAAATCTTGTTCTGATTTGATTGTTTCCCATGCTGCTTTGCAGGTATTTTTGGCATATTTTATATAGGTAGTATTTATATTTTTTGTGCTTGTATTATACATTTATTAAGTACTTTTGCTTATTTTGTGTAATTAATTTTGTTACTCTCTTTATTTTCTGGACTTAAATGATATTTAAGCAAAAGTTTTCTTTTCATGATGCAACTTTTTTTTAAACCCTTAGTTAACCATTTGTTTTTTATTAGTTTACTGAGAATTTCTGGGAAACAAATGTCATAAAATAAAGTAAGCAGATCATGGAAAGCAAGGAAAGCACTTTCTAAATCGTTCTCCTGTAAGACTTCAATAAATGTTATACTTGAAAGAGTTAGTGGTCGCTGGTGGGTCACAGGTCCGAACAAAATGCCCCTTAACCTTTATTTATATTATCGTTACTGTAATCACGTCTTGATTTAAACCAAAATTTCTGACTGTTCGAGTCGTTTTTGTTGTCAAAATATATACATTGCCCGGTTTCATGATCTGTGGCCTAATTATGCGCACCAAATCCTGAGCAATTCCAATCGTCTAACTGTCAAATTCCATACAAATTTGACAGACGATTGGAATCGTTCATTATTTTGTGCGCGTAATATAGGGGCAGAAAGACCTAATAGAATATTTTTGAATCTACCAAGGGGATATTACTATTATCAATACAGGCCTTTTTTCTCGTAGGTTTGTCTGTATGACTCCTAAGATTATTATTGCTTAGTATTGAAATGAGTTCCCTTGTAGTATTATTAGTTTTTAATAAGTCAATGTTCTAATCGCCAGTTAAAATAATTCTGTAATTTTTGTATTTTTTTGTGAGTTTATCAAGTAGTAACTTTAAATGTCGTAGGAAGTTAAGTTTTTGCTGTTGGTGTTTTATAAATACATACAATTATAATATTATGATCATTTAATTGTACAGCACAGCCCTCAAATTCATACTCTTTTTGTGGAATCGATAGAGACTTATATTCTATGTCGTCTTTCAATAATATGCAGGAGCCACCCCTACGTTCATTAATTCTACAGAAAGATGCCACTAATTTATAATTATTGAGTCTTAGGTTTCGCTCTGCACCCTGCTTTAAAAAGGTTTCTGTTAAGCAAACAGCATTAAAAGTTTGGTTATTATTCAATTTTTCGAGTTCCGCTAGGGCTATCTGTAGAATATCACGTTTGTTTAGTACACCCGCTATGTTTTGGTGGAATTTGTCTTTTTTTTATTATTGGTTGTGTAGGTCTCGAAAAAATGTTTGTGTATTTGGTTCAAGTTGAGCTACTTTGGGCATAATGTTTGGTTGTTGGCTTTCACGATAATATTTCATTACTGATTTTATATTTTTGAAAACGTGACGCAACCCATATCTGCTCAGTTTTCCAGTTATTATTGAGAACATATCAAATTGTACCTCGCTATTCGAGTAAAAAAAGTAAGCATGACCATGTGCTTGTGTATGAATGTACAAGAGTCTGTTAAAAAGTTCTACTCTTGTAACGTTATTATTCTACAAATAACGCTCCACTTTTAACTATCGTCCTGCCCATACCGCTAACGATACCGGTATGTCAACTGGCATTACGCTTGACACTCGCGATGCGACGGTGACGGTAAATTTCTAAGCCATCACTTTTTGTTGACGACGGTACGAACCGGACGCGAGACTTCTCGCTAATTTCTTTGCCGCTCTAACGTCGAATCATTGTTCCCAAGTGTAGCAGATTTAAATCTTTTTTTACTACATAAAGTACGTCATATTTTTATGGTGTTGTGTTTCCCCCACTGATTCGGGTAAGTGTGGACAAATCATATAATATGTATAATGCAGATCATTGTAGTTACTGTTGATTAGTTGATGGGTAATTAAATGTTTTACTCTGCTTTAATTGTGTGCCTTTGCTATGCAATAGATCTCGAGAGGAATCGAGGAACCCCATTGTAAATTGGTCGTCCGCAATATCTACCCTCAACGAAGATTTTCAAAAATGCCTTTCACGATTATTTTATTTTTCATTCCTTAATTTTTGATTGTTATGGATGTATTACTTGTTTTCCATATACTACAATTCATATCTTCCGAAATACTACAATTTGCTACGTTAAATCACAATACTCATCTGCTAATAGTATTTCGTACAAATTGATTTTATGTTGCAGCTAGCTCGCATTTTCTGCTAGATTTCAAAATGTCTAGTTGATTTTATCTTTAAGTTTTAATTATTTTTCCCCGTTCTGGTTTTGTGTACCGCCACACGCTTACTATAGCTAGACCTGTTCCTTGCTTCTGCTGTAGGTGGCGATACACAGAACCAAATTTACGGCCTGGTTCTCACGCCATGGAATTTCGAATTCCAGGGCTTCACGTCACGGCTCAAACCACCAGGATCGGCCTTGTCCTGCCTGACACTACGCACAACTGCGAATCCGAGCCTTTTCGCCGGCCTGACCTGCACTATTCGGATACTACATCCCTGGTTCTTCGCCTACAGTCTTCATCAGCGGACCAGGACAGTATAGCAATGTGTTGATCCAAAACCGTATCACGATACTGACCAAGGTCTTTTCTTTATCGCACGACCTTCTATCGAGCGTTCTTTTTTTAAATAGAATAGGTAGTTCTTTTTTTTTCTTTTTCTACCCTACGTAGATTTATTAAAGTTAATTTGGTAAACTTACTTAAATTTCTTTTATTTGCAAGCCCTTCAGGCTAAGCCTTTTCTGCCGCCTAGAAGCGTTTCACTGGCGCCCAAAACGTGGTTAAGGTCAGTATTACTTCGGTTTTGGACTGTCACTAGTGGTGTTGTGTGCGTGTTATATTGTAAAGCTTTGTTTTTATATATAGTTTTGGTTGAAGTCAACTACGGTGTAAGGTAAAAAAAAAAAAATAAATAAATAATAGAGAAGCATGTTTGTAAGTGTTCAATTGGTTTATCCACCTTACACACTAGTTGCAATAATTTTTTTTTCTTTAAGTTGCTATCTTGTTCGTTTTTCTAATATTTTCATACTATAATCATTATTAACAACCAGTTATAAAAAAACAATTGTTCTGTAAAAGTTGATTGTTACAGAACGGGGTATTCTGAATCATCTTGGTAGTTAGTTTGCTATTTGTTTTGTTCACACTTACTCTTTATAATGATAAGTAACTACACCTTAAATTAAAAATAAAAATTGAGTTCCATTTCTCTAAAATGAGTGAAGAAATAAAATTTCTGTCCCTTCAAAAAGCGGAACTCACTTACGAGGTCGCTATACGCGGCGAAACACCAGCTGATAATGTTGCTGGCTTGCGAAAGCAAATCGTTAAGTTAGCGCCGTTGTTCCCAACTAGTGATGTCTTAGAATCGAGCATTGATCCACTTACAGATATTACTGGAATCAACGATAGTTTGAAGAAACTTGACGGTCATTTAGCTACACTAAAGGCTTTATTTGATAAAAACGTGCAGTTTCGCGCTCGAAACCTACTTAACCACGTAATACATCGCTTAATTCGCATCGATTACTCAGCAACCCCAGAAGCGGTTGCCCAAATTAAGTTGATCAACAGCCGGGTAGATCAAATTGCTAAAGATCTTGCTGGTTTCGATGAAGTGGAATCTTCCGAATCGACACTGGTAGAATTAGACAAGGTTTCTCCCATAGTTATTTCAGTTTCCTGCGAAAAAGCCACGTCACTGGACTTTTCCAAACTGCAGTTTGATGGAAAGTCATGCGTGCGCGCTTTTATTCGGAGCGTAGATGAGTATATAAAGGCTCGTAATATTTCCCCTAGCAAAGTTCTTTCTTTCGCTACAGAAATTTTTAGAGATGAGGCCCTCCACTGGTTCCGTTGTATTCGGGAACAAGTAACCTCGTGGAATGAAGTTTGCTTTCGTCTGAAGGAGGATTTTAGCCAGCCAGATTATGACTATCGTTTTCTGTCAGAAATTAGAGCACGTACACAGGGGGAAGGCGAAAATATTGCAATTTATCTTTCCATTATGTCGGGCATGTTCTCCCAACTTGACAGACCTCTTTCAGAGGAAGAAAAGATTGAGATCCTTTTGCATAACATACGCCCATGTTATGCAACGGTACTAACTACCGTCCCGGAGATAAAAACAATAGAGGCATTGCGATTGATTTGCAAGAACTATGAGGACGTTCAGTCCCGAATGTCCCAATTTCACGAACCTCCAAAAGCAAACCAACAGACTATGGCACCGAATTATGCTTATTCACCCCATTCAAGTTTCAACACTGGTAATAGCAATAGGAACTACAGGAATGATAATTACAACACTAAAGTAAACACCTTTAATTCACCGTCACATCAGTCGATATATAGCGACCAATCGGGTGCTGGTTGTAATAAGACCAATTTTTCCAAGCCTGTTCATGCATTTTCATCGAGACCAAAATTTTGTCCGCGCTGTCGTGTCGACACTCACGGCTTAAGGAGTTGCACGGCAGAGCGGAAGATTGTGTGTTTCCGGTGTGGCAAACCAGATTTTCGTTTTCATGATTGCCCAGACTGTCAAAAAGAATTAAGGAATACAAAAAACCAGTAAGGCAGGGTTGTGTTACCAACAATAGCAACAATTTCGACGAAACGGACTGGCGAAATTGGCTCCACGAGGTATCATCAATCCTGCTTAATAAACCAAGTAATGACATTAGATCTTACGTCGACATAAAAATTAATGATATCGAGGCTTGTGGCCTATTAGATTCAGGAGCAGCAGTTACTATACTGGGCCATAATTCCCACGAAGAATTGATCAGTCATGGTATAAATATCTGTCATGATGACAATATCGACATTGTGGTTGAAGGAGGACAAAGATTCCCTAGCAAGGGCTACATGTTCCTGCCAATATCTTTTAATGACACCTTCCATATAATTAAGGCATACATAGTGCCACAGGCTAAAACACCTTTAATCTTAGGAATAGATTTCTGGAGACAATTTAAGTTATGCCCCAAGTACATTGGCTCTATAAGCGTAACTCAAAATCCTAATGTGCCAGAAACAATCCTTAAACGTGATCAACACATAACTTCCTATGATAACCTAGATGCTAATCAACGTCTAATTGTAGACAACCTAATCGACGATTTTAAAGAAATTTCAATGGAACGAAAAGGGTTAGGTCGCACCGGTGATATAATTCATCAAATCGACACCGCAGATTCCCCACCTATCCGCCAGCGGTATTATCGCATGTCTCCGGAAAAACAGAGGATTCTGACTGAACAGGTAGACGAAATGTTGAAATTGGATGTTGTGGAGCCATGCGAGAGTGCATGGTCGTCTCCAGTTCTCATCGTGTACAAGAAGAATGGACAACCAAGGTTCTGCCTAGATAGCCGGAAGTTAAACTCTGTTACCAAGCGCGACGCGTATAGTTTGCCCTATATTTCAGAAATTTTAGACAATCTGAGAGATGCAAAATTTCTATCGAGCATCGATTTATCAAAAGCATTTTGGCAAATTCCAATTGCGGAAAATGATAGAGACAAAACAGCTTTTTACGTCCCTGGTCGCGGCACTATGAGATTTAAGACTACGGCTTTTGGTCTTACTAATGCTCCCGCGACACAACAACGGCTTGTTGACAAAATGTTTGGTCCAGACTTTGATTTAAAAGCCTTCGCTTATCTCGACGACATCATCACTGTTAGTAGTTCTTTCGAAGAACATGTTTCCCTACTTTCTCGCGTACTAGAAAAATTAAAACAGGCTAACCTGACTATAAATTTAGAAAAATGCCAATTCTTTCGCAGACGCCTCAAATATCTGGGCTATGTAGTTGACGCTCAGGGGTTGCGCACCGACCCGGAGAAGGTGGAAGCTATTGTAAACTACCCGACACCGACAAGCAAGAAGGATGTTAAACGCTTTCTAGGTACAGCAACATGGTACCGGCGGTTTGTGCCAAACTTTAGTACTCTGGCAGGCCCTCTAAACCAGCTCACTTCAAGCAAAAAGACCGCGCCACCCTTTTCATGGACGAAAGATGCTGACCAAGCGTTTAACAAATTAAAGGAATGCCTTGCATCCGCACCGGTTCTTGCGTGCCCGGACTATAGTAAACCTTTTGAGGTGCACACCGATGCTAGTAATTACGGCGTTGGGGGCATGTTAACACAAACCATCGATGGAATCGAACGCCCAATAGCCTATATGAGCAAGTCCTTGTCAGGTGCAGAAAAAAATTATAGCATTACGGAGAGAGAAACATTAGCAGTTCTTATAGCTCTCGAGCATTGGAGGTGCTACCTTGAGAATGGACAGAGTTTCGTCGTCTACACGGATCATTCAGCTCTAAAGTGGTTTTTATCACTGAATAATCCGACGGGGAGATTGGCTCGATGGGGTATAAGGTTGTCGTCTTTTAACTTTTCAATCAAACACCGTAAAGGTGTCGACAACGTCATACCAGACGCTTTATCTCGTGCAGTCCCAGTCACAGCCCTCACAACAGATACCCATAGAACGACATCGGACTCTTGGTACAAAAAACTTTATGACCAGTGCTTAAACAATCCCTCACACTTACACAACTACCAAATTAAAAACAATGCTCTGTTTAGGCTTTCTAAACAAAAAGGATTTTCCCTGACCACGGAGTTTGCGTGGAAGGAAGTAATCCCAAGCGAAATGCGTGAAATGGTTATTGCAGAAAATCACACCGTGCCAACTGCTGGCCACATGGGAATCTTCAAGACCTACCATCGTCTGGCCCTGAAATACTTTTGGCCAGGTATGCATAGCGATGTTGTTAAATATATCGGAAATTGTCACTCGTGCCTTGCACACAAGCTCCCGAACCACGCCACTTTAGGAGAAATGGGTAGGCCCAAACAATGCTCTCGGCCCTTTCAGATGATTTCCATAGATTTTGTAGGTCCACTTCAAACCAGCCGGCAACAGAACTCTTATCTTCTTGTCGTAGTATGTTGCTTTTCAAAGTACTGCATGTTGTTCCCGTTGCGACGGGCAACAGCAGATGCAGTTATAAAGGCCTTGGAGGATTCTGTTTTTCTTGTACACGGTATTCCCCAAACTATTTTTTTGGACAACGGTAGTCAATTCATAAGTAAAAATCTAGACACCTTCTTTAAAAAATATAAGGTTCCGAATGTTTATTTTACACCAAAGTATACACCGCAAATAAATACCGTAGAACGCTACAACAAAACGGTGATGGTAAGCATTTCGACTTTTATAGATAACGACCATCGCTCCTGGGATATTCATCTACCAAAAGTGCAGTTTGCAATAAATAACTCAGTAAATGAATCCACCAACTACACGCCTTCTTTTCTCGTACATGGCCGAGAACTCGTAACCTGCGGATCCCACTATCTGGATACTGACTTAGGTGATGAAGTTCTTTTCCTACCTCGCGATATTTACAGCGAGAATATAGGTCATCTAGCGGCTACTTTCGATAAAGTACAGTCATCACTATGGCAAGCCCATCTGAGGAATTCCACTCATTACAACTTAAGAAGAAAACGCGCTGAATTTGAGATAAATGATATAGTGTGGAAGCGGACGTATTTTCAAAGTGACAAAGATCGTTACTTTAGCAAGAAACTTGCACCAAAATTTGAAAAGTGCAAGGTAACGGTTAAAAGATCTCCCCTTGTTTATGAACTTGAAGACATGCATGGAAAGAGTTTAGGTACATGGCATGTCAAGGACTTGAAACTTAATAGAATTTAAACCCAGGTTGAGCGGATTTCTTTCGATCAGCCTACTCAAATCCTTCGGTAGCGAGCGGGGTAACTGTAACGTTATTATTCTACAAATAACGCTCCACTTTTAACTATCGTCCTGCCCATACCGCTAACGATACCGGTATGTCAACTGGCATTACGCTTGACACTCGCGATGCGACGGTGACGGTAAATTTCTAAGCCATCACTTTTTGTTGACGACGGTACGAACCGGACGCGAGACTTCTCGCTAATTTCTTTGCCGCTCTAACGTCGAATCATTGTTCCCAAGTGTAGCAGATTTAAATCTTTTTTTACTACATAAAGTACGTCATATTTTTATGGTGTTGTGTTTCCCCCACTGATTCGGGTAAGTGTGGACAAATCATATAATATGTATAATGCAGATCATTGTAGTTACTGTTGATTAGTTGATGGGTAATTAAATGTTTTACTCTGCTTTAATTGTGTGCCTTTGCTATGCAATAGATCTCGAGAGGAATCGAGGAACCCCATTGTAAATTGGTCGTCCGCAATATCTACCCTCAACGAAGATTTTCAAAAATGCCTTTCACGATTATTTTATTTTTCATTCCTTAATTTTTGATTGTTATGGATGTATTACTTGTTTTCCATAAAAATACTACAATTTGCTACGTTAAATCACAATACTCATCTGCTAATAGTATTTCGTACAAATTGATTTTATGTTGCAGCTAGCTCGCATTTTCTGCTAGATTTCAAAATGTCTAGTTGATTTTATCTTTAAGTTTTAATTATTTTTCCCCGTTCTGGTTTTGTGTACCGCCACACGCTTACTATAGCTAGACCTGTTCCTTGCTTCTGCTGTAGGTGGCGATACACAGAACCAAATTTACGGCCTGGTTCTCACGCCATGGAATTTCGAATTCCAGGGCTTCACGTCACGGCTCAAACCACCAGGATCGGCCTTGTCCTGCCTGACACTACGCACAACTGCGAATCCGAGCCTTTTCGCCGGCCTGACCTGCACTATTCGGATACTACATCCCTGGTTCTTCGCCTACAGTCTTCATCAGCGGACCAGGACAGTATAGCAATGTGTTGATCCAAAACCGTATCACGATACTGACCAAGGTCTTTTCTTTATCGCACGACCTTCTATCGAGCGTTCTTTTTTTAAATAGAATAGGTAGTTCTTTTTTTTTCTTTTTCTACCCTACGTAGATTTATTAAAGTTAATTTGGTAAACTTACTTAAATTTCTTTTATTTGCAAGCCCTTCAGGCTAAGCCTTTTCTGCCGCCTAGAAGCGTTTCACTCTGGTGTTATACATTACGGCAGCGCAGATATAAGAAGGTGCACAAATCATTATGTTTGTATTGACTATGCTTAAAAGTTTCTGTCTCACTATCTCAACAAGATTCACATAGTTCTTTGTAGACGTAAAATCAGACTCGCCGACTAGAATGATGCAGTAGTCCGTAGATGTGAACCCATGAAGTTTTTTTTCCATATTATTTAGTAATAGGTAACTTCAAGCCCTGCATTAGGATAGGTGTAGTGGCAGAAGGTCGCCGCTGAGAATGTGTTCTCGATGGTGCTTGTTAGTGAGCCATTCCTGTTGTCACTCACTATACAAGCTTTGGTTTTAGTGCTACTCTCCGTGCTTTGTATTATATCCTCGCTGGAGGTGACACGCTTACTCTCCATGGCAGCTCTTAATTTTTTTCTACATTCTGTAACCGGAGGAGTTAGTCCAGTGGAAGGTTTTTTCTTTTTTTCAATCACGGTTTGTATAGGAGTACTGAAGTTATTGGAGCTAGTGTTACTGTCATTTATGAGGCACTCTTCATTACTCGCAGATCTAGCAGTCTCTTCTGAATTATTTTCCTTTCGCTGGGGAGTTGATCGATAAGTGTGAAGCATCTGATTGATTTTTGCGTCTCGTTTCGATACCAGCTCTTTGAGGGAGTAGTTTTCAGCAACCAGTCTTTCTAATTCAGAGTCAGTACTTTCCAGTTTCATTTCTAGCATCTCTATTTTAGATTTAAGGTCATCTATATCTTCCCTCAAATTTGAGCAGTTTTCAGGACAGCTACTGATCGATTCATTTGGGGAAAAGTTTGTACAGTCATCCTTGTCCATTGAGATAGTTGGAGATGGTAATTGTTTAGACACTGTTACTGTTCGTTTTCTTAAATTAATACAAATTCTAGAGTTTTGCTTTACTAAACATGGTCTACATTCCCAGTTCGTTTTGCGTTCTGCTGTCATTAATCGGAATCTTTTATCAGTGACCGAGATGCAATCTATATGAAATTTTTTCTTGCATTCTTTACATAAGAGGTATTCCTTATTTAGGATTTTAGTTGTACACCTGTCACATTCAATTCAAGTGCCATTTTTTAATTAATATGTATTTTGGGTCCTCGGTAAATAATGAGTAATGTGTAGGTAACCAGAGAATGCGCTCCACCTGAAGCCTGAATCGGCTGCTATAAAAGAGCCGGAATGTTTGTGTATGGCCTTCTTAAGGCTGGCAACACTATGGGTTAGTCTGTGATTGTGGACGCTCACTAGCGCTCGTGGCGTTAGCGGTGGATTTGTGCAACTTTTTAAAATTTACCGCTTAACGTTGTTTTCGTAAAGTTTGGCACTATTCACACATATTTAGTCTAATTTTAGTCAACTATTTAGTTAATTAAGATACACAAATGAGACTTGAATGAATGACAGACAGATACCAGAATGTTATTTCAACGTGTTTAAATGTCTCACAAACTTTGTTTATATGGTCATACGGGTTTTGGTTGAAATTGCACTTTTCGCACTTATTGACACGAAACATTTGATTCACTCGTAGATTTTAACTACTTTGTGCCACTTTTACCAAAAGTTACTGGGATTAGGGGAACTTAAGTACTTAATCAAGTACTTATATTATTTGAATAGCGGAGCAGTCCGCGGCGAATGAATTATTTTTATTTTTTTTTTCATGTAAGATAGCATTTATGGTATTATCTATATTCAAAGAATTTCTCAGTTTTGTCTTTACCACATTCATGGTACGGAAAACTTTCTATATCAGCATTGGAATGTGGCAAAGACATGACTTTGGTTGCTATTTCAAACAAATTCTTATACGGGCAATCCCCAACGGCATCTTTTGATTCACCGACTTCAGCCCAAAACAGTTCAGTACCTGTAGTATTAAAGTTAATAAATGGGAGCATTTCTGTAACTTGATTGTATTCCATTCTTGTATAATGTTATCCATTTTTTCGGCCTCACGCAGTCCCTCTACTAAACTTACTAAGTTTTGTACGATTCTATTTTCCTTCAGGATTACTGTCGCGAATCATCACGAAGACATCAAACCGTGAGTACAAATATTCCTACAGATTATGCACTTGCATAAATGAGTTGAAGTTGTAATTTTGTCTGTGCTTACGGGTTGGGTAGCTAGCAGAAGGTGAGGCGAGAAAAAAGCAAGATAGCGGAAAGGAGCTAAAGACTGTGTGGCGGTAACCGGAACATCGGTGTTTTCAGAACTAGGTAATAACTCTTGACTGTATTGAATATGTGTCTGAAGTGAAGAAGAAGTGAAACAAGGCTTTCCGAATAAGTTAATAACGAAATGGCACAGAATGTTGTTGTTAATGAATATGAAATACCTACGAGCTGAATGTGCCAAGCTCGTGGTGGAGAATAAGGGCAGGACTGTAGGGGTGTGTGAGGAGGTCCTGGGGGAACCAGAAGGTTTCCCTACAAATGAATGAGAACGTATGGCATTAAGTGCACGTTCTCAACCGAAGTTGAATTGAGTCTGAAAAGAAAGCTTTGTTTCACTGTCACCTTAAAATCATTATGAATCTAAAATCTTTGTCCCTTGTCGCCATGATATTTAATAGTAAGAACCTAGGCATCAATAAAGAATACGCGACAATTACAGATGCACATGGAATTTTTCAATACTTTCAGATTTTCTGGTAGTCTTTGCTTGCTGCAACTCATGAATAAGCTTTACGGTTAAATCCACACATCTTTGCTTAATTGCTGTCTTCTCATCATTGCGAAGACTGCATTCCGACAACTCAAAGCCCAAATAGGGACTTAAAGACATATTATGTTCCCTCACATTTATAGTCTCAAACTCCATCCTTGGTTTGGGATATAACTATTCTCAAACATAAAGATTTGATCAAATCAATCAATGTGTTGTAAAGGATACATGGGTCGAACGTTTTAGATTCAAATGTTTTGACTACCTTTTGAACATTGTTGCGGGCTCAATGGATAACCATCTAGTGTCTCTCAGTCTCCAGGATTGATGGTTTGGCACAGTTCTTTATAATCAAGCTGACGTTTGGACGAAATTTTAAACCAATTATAAGTTTCGCGCAGTAAAAACTCAATATTTCTCGGTATGGTTTCAATTGATGCATGGGATTACTGTAAATTGTATTGAGAGGCAAACACATCTGACCAATATTAAATTAGGAAGTGAGTGATTTTCTTTTAATATTTTAAAAACACCGGAATCGACGCCAGTCATGTCAGCTGCGTTGTCGGTCCCAATACCAGTCAGCTGATTTAAATTTATTTTACATTCTTTTAACAACTTGATCAAAGCATTGGTGATGGCTTCTGCATTCGATGAATCCAGTTCCACTAATCCCAGTAAAGTAGAAATTGTTTTGGAGCTGTACTTGTTGTAATATTTTACTACTACGCCCAGATTTCTTTACTGATATACTGAACCTACCTATCGGTTGACTCGGCGATTATCAAACTGTACGAGTTTCCATCAATCATCATTCAGCCACAAGAAGTCCACTGCTGGACATAGGCCTCCTCCATGGATTTCCAAAAAGACCGGTTGGAAGCAGCCTGCATCCAGCGCCTTCCAGCCACTTGGATGAGGTCATCTGTCCATCTTGTGGCCGGTCGTCCTACGCTGCGCTTGCCGATATGTGTTTCCATCAATATAATTTTTCAATTGTTCAATAAATGAGGAGCTAACACTTCTTTTATTATAGATGTACATTTGGTACGGTGTAACTTTAAGTTTTTGGCAGATTGAGAATCAAAAAATCGTTTTATACATAGTTCAGTAAGATGATCTACAACGGCAATCGCTGAATGTTCAGCTGTAAACATAGAAAGACCAGCTTTAGCTTCCAGAGCCGAAGAGATTTCACGGCGAAGCTCAGATGTGGAAATTTTACTCTGAGTTTTATCCAACACTGGTTTACATATCTTCATATGATGCGTTGACTTACTGTGCCTTTGTATATCGCTTAATTTTGCAGCAAAATTACGATTGCAAAACGTACCTACAAAACGCTCTTGTAGAATCACCTGGAAACGCAGTGGCGGATTTACAAATTTGCCGCTAGTAGGCTATTTTTAATTTAATTTTTACCGTCCCTACTGACCTTTGAAATTCAATACGCTAGTTTAGTTCACAATCATATTTATTCTGAAATTGCAAATTTATTATTTGTATTCTATCGTCCTCATAACGTCGGCATTTACCCGTTATTAGTATGATTGAAGGGGATAGTTGTGTCAGTTTCTAGATTATTTTTGCAACCCACGATTTAGTGAAGAGTGTACTGTTGACCTTAAAACAGCAGCATGTATTTGGGTAAACGTCGGCCCCCTTACGGATTTTCCTTTGGATCGCTCTGGCTCTATCAGTTTGCAATGAAAAGATAGCTTGTGATGCAGTTTTAGACAGGTTGATAAATCTATTTTATGTTTGTGAGAATAAAGTTAAGTTCTCTACTAAAAGAAAAACATATTAAGGTTTAAATGCGCCGAGAACGAAAAAACCGTAAAGTCGGCCGTTCACGGCCCAATGGTCGGCCGAGTATACCTAGGGTGTTTTAAATTATGGGCATGTTTCTGTAATATCTCCGTATTAAATAAATAAATAAGACAATAAATAATATGATCTGTTTTGGCAGGAGTATTGTCATACTAAGAATACATTTGAAGACGTGAGTGGATGAAGGTGATATGTAGTGTTTTCGGTTTTCGGTGTTTTTTTGTGTGGATGAAGGTGATATGTATAATTGAACTACTACAAACCTTAACACATTCGATATAAAGGTTATTTTTGTAAATAAAATGTTGAAAAAGGTGTTATGTTTAGTTTATTTTAAAAATTTAAGATGATGAAAGAGGTATGTACACATACCACCCTCTCCCAAATAAACAAAATAAAAACTTTACTTTTTGTGCGTTGAAGAAGGTGATATGTACGTACATAACACCTTCTTCCACTGCGCTTACTATGTGAGTTGGTTTGGTTTCATTGGTTTCTCGTTAATGTTTTTGGCATACCTAAAAGGTGATGAGGCTACGCTGACCTCTATGATATTTAGCTTTTTTGAGTGTTCTTTCGCGTAATACTTGTTTTGTTTTGTACTTTTGGTTAAAAAGTGTCAAAATAGGATGTGTTAGGATAAGGTTAATAAACAAAAAACATTGGATGGCAGGAGGAAAAACCGACTAAGTCAATATTTAAATTTTTCGGGTTTCCGACTTGTACCTGACGGGTGTTTACTAACTTTAATTTCTTTTTATTTACTTTTTGATCGCATGCCTTCTTCTACGCTTATGGCTTTGTTTTTGTAGGTAATCTGGACCCTGCGTGTGATCTTGCAGATGCAAGGCACAAATTATATTCGCAGTCTTGCGAACGTTCCTGTCTCTGTACATGATGAAATTTCAGATGTAATAGAGAATTCCCTAGAAGAAGATATATATTCTTTTGGACTTACTTTGCAAAACAAAAAGTCATACACAGTCTTGGGGATGTATCTCCATTTCAGAATAGAAATTAAGACTTTTCTTCCGGTAGTGATGACATTTATACACTCCTGAAAGCCCCGACAGCACTAGCTCTTGTGGCGTTAGTGCGCATGAACCTGACAATGGATATGCTGACCGGCAGGAAAACCCCATTATTCTCTCTACTAGTGAAAAGCCTGCAAATGAAGATTTGGAGGCAAAAAATGTGCCAAAAAAGGGCAAGATATTTCCACCAAAAGGAAATAAATCCAAAGAACGGCCGAGGAATGAACAATCTTGGAATAAAATTTCTGCATCTACAAAGGAGAGATAGTTCCGAAAAAAAGATTAAAGAAGGGATTTTGTGCCCCTAGAAGTGCCGACTTAAATGCTCAGATAATTTTTCCATTGAAGATCGGCAGTCTATTTTAAACAGCTTATATTCTCTGGAAACCAATAGTAAGAATGCCCTATTATTCAGCAGCTGATTTTGGCAGAATAGAAAAAGTCCTAAGAAAGCATGACACAGTTTATGCTTCTCGTAATAATACAGTGATGGATATGACCGAACATTTCAGACAAATTGGTGAGCTACGAGAGAATCTCAATTTGATAAATAGGAAAAAAGATGTAAGCAATGGAAACATCAGTTTTAGGGATGGTATCAAATGGATTCGAGTTGAGGAGTATGGATCTTATCTATACAAAGAATGTTACGATGAAATGACACCGTTTTTAAAGGTGGACAAATTAAAAAAGAGATCGAAGGTGTCCGCGAATCTAGAAATTCCACGGAAGACGAAGTATGGTACTGTTTCAGTAGAAAAAACAGAATCTCCGAGACCAAATAAACTACGCGAAGCCAGAATATCGCAATTTTTTGAGTAAATTTTAAGCCAAGAATAGTATTTTTTTTATATGTAAGATGTTGCACACTTGTGATCACTACTAATAGCTTAAGTTTTTGAAGAAACTGGCTCTGTTTATTAAAAAAATATATATGTCTATCAATATTCGTACTTAGCACCTAATTTTATAAAGCCGCAAGGACAAATAAGTTTAAGTTAGATAATGGAAGAAGGTGTTATGTTCAGTTTTTTTTAAATATAATATGTAATAATATCGCAAGAGTTTTATTGCCAACGTACCCTCAATATTTAAGATCATTCACATTACTTTGCATTCAAATTTAAGGCAACTAATCATTTAAACGACTTACAAAAGAAAATTGTAGTAAAACTTTAACTTCAATTTACTCAAAATCTAAAAAATGGCACTTATCGCCTTCATCCACTCAGGTCTTCATTTGTTTAATTGTAAATTACATCACAATCAAATGAAATGTAAATTAATATCTATGGATTCAAAACCGAAGAACCCTGTCTTGCAACGTCGTTCGTGGGATGCCAAATAGTTTAGAGGCTCGAAGAATGGGCATTCCATTACTTATTGCCTCAAGAGCTTCTTTCATTTTAGTGCGATCGTAACAGCATAATTTTCATTTTTCCTTGAAGGCCATGAATCTCCCTGCTCTGTTATTGTACCTTAAATCAAAAGTATTAAGTGAAAACGAGCTTAATATCTAAATGCAACGTTTTATCTCACTCAGGTTAATAAATTGATTAAAGATTCACTCCTTGTAATTCTAATAAACATGGGTTTAATAGATAGCAAGTTCCAAAGAGAAATTTATATTTGTACCCCAAACCATATTTAACTATCATAAAATATTGTCAACTCCTACATCCAAACTTAACCTCTTTATAATATTAATAAATTGTAATAATACCGTCAATTAAATTTTAAGGAAATAAGTTTGATAAATAAAGAAAAAATTATACAATCAATGAAAAAATATAAAAGCAATCAGCCTGTATAGTGGCGCTCGAATTCGAGGCTGGCCGACATTACGATCTTTAATATTTTTAAAGTCAGCCCCTGTTTCGCGTACCATAATTCTCGAGATTAAACTCATGTAATATTTACATATTATAAGCTTTGCAAATTCTCCTATCAAGACAATGGAATTTGTAAAACAGACTGCATTTATTTACTTTAAGTTGGCCCCGGCCGAGAATCCGGTTTTAAGTCGAAACTGGTGTTCTAATGGCGGCCCCTTATTTTTCCCTTAACCAATACGCAAAACGTTGAAAAAACTATCTCAAAATATAGTAAAAATAACTTTTTAGTAATAACAAAGCTTAAAACAAAAAAAACGAAACTTCTTACTGTTGTAATAACAATCCCCGAAGCGTGGGTATTCACAACAAGTAAGCTACTTTAACCACGAATTTGACGCTGCAACGGAGCCATCGCTACTGACGCTCAGTATGCAGAGTAAGTGACGTAATCGTATAGTAACGGTTTGTACGTATCGAGTATGAACTAAGGTTGCAAATCGAGTGGCAAAATTGCCACTTAATTACGTTTTGAATGAACGCAAGCTGAAAATGTGCAGACGGCCGAAGATTAGGGGGGGAAGGGCGACGTTTGGCGTATTTACCCTATAAGGTGGGGAAAGGTATGCCTTAAAAATACTTATACCATATGAAGCAATCGTCTTATTTTAAGATTAATTCGTAATTTTAATGGATGAATGACGTCCATGATAATTATTAGTAATTACTAACATAAGTATACAGATGGATCTTTGAGTAAAAGTGACCCATTGAATTTGTTTTCCTTTCATTTAATTAACCAACTTTGTTAGAGAGATTTCATCCTTATAATTGACTCTAACGATCGATGCACTAAAAGTAAAGGGTGTAATTTTTACAGATTTTAGTCGGTTCGATTCCCGGGTGTGGCAAGCAAATTTTCGAAAATCAAGGAATGCAGTTTTCTTTCTTTTCAAAAATAAAGGAATGTTTTCTTTGAGTACTATTTTCTATCTACAGTATTAAGAGTACTTTCCTTTTGGGTATATTACCTTTACCTTTGGATAATGTACTTAAATTAAAAATACTTCAATACCTACACATTTGTTGTGACGTGTGGCGCCGGATTAAGAATAGCGTCACTCAATTTCCTTCCGTGGATGAGATTCCAATCACATTTGCCATCTGCGATCGCCAACCCGCCTGCCCAAAAACCCTCATGATTACATCCAAAATACCCAGGCCCGCAGCCCCCAGCGCCCCCGGTATTCCTGGCTACGGTAGCGATCATGGTAAGGGTGCGAAGAATCCCCGGCAGAGATCCGGCTACCAAAAACGACGACTCGACCTGGTAACATACAACGCGAGGACACTGCGGACTGATGCAAAATTGGAGGAGCTAGAAGAGGAAATCAGCAAGTTGCGGTGGGATATCATAGGACTGTCAGAAGTTCGTAGAGGAGGCGAGGACACAATAACCCTAAATCTTGCTGTACTACCGCGAAGGCGACCACAAGTCTCGGGATGGTGTCGAGTTCATCGTCCAAAAGTCCCTCATCAACAACATTATTAAGATCGAGAGCGTTTCGAGCAGAGTAGTGTACCTGATACTCAGAATTACCAAACGGTATTCGTTCAAGGTCATCCAGGTTTACGCTCCGACCTCGAAACATCCAGACGAGGAAGTGGAGTTAATGTATGAGGATATCTCCAAAGCCATACATACCTCTAAATCTCATTATACGGTGGTGATGAAGGATTTCAACGCCAAGCTGAGCAATCGAAGCGGTGATGAACCGGGAGTGGGGAAATTTGTAGTTGGGCAAAGGAACGACAGGGGCCATCTACTGGCTACCTTTTTGGAGAAAGATGATGAAATCTTTCCTCAGGAAGTCAGAATGCAGGAAGTGGACTTGGATGAGTCCAGACGGCGCCACAAAAAATCTTGTCGATGAGGCAGACATTCAACGATGTTTCTGAGATCAACGCTGTTAAAACAGGCAGCGATCACCGTATGGTACGAGGCAAGTTGAATATCAACCTCAAACTCGAGCGCACAAAACTGATGAAGTCTACGCTTCGACCAGTGCCGGCCCAAATCCAAAACCCCGAGAGCTTTCAAATTGAGCTTCAAAACCGCTTCGATGGCCTAGACATTGGGGACGATATCAATAACAGGTGCGTAGAAATACGGTCGGGTCCAAGTTTTATAAAACCCACCGTACTAATAGAACCAAAAAGTTCTCAGACCACACCCTCCAACTCATGGAAGAGCGGCGACAACTGAGGCTACAATCTTCGCGTGATGCATCAGAATATCGGTGGCTTAATGGACAGATCTCTGGATCGTTGAAGAGAGACCTGCGCCGCTTCAATGCGGACCGTGTTGAAGAGGCTATTAAAAACAACAAGGGCTCTAAAGTCTTTTCCAGAGATCTGTCTATTGGCCAGAGTCGACTCTCGAAGTTGAAGACCGAATATGGTAGCATCGCTGGTCAGGTCCAGAAATTTTTAGGGAGGTCGAAAGATTCTATGGGCAGTTATATAAATAGCAAAGCACTAAGTCAAAGTCCAAATAGCATCCTTAAAGCACTAAGCAACAGGGCTGATAGCCCCTTTGGGAAGCATCATATAAAGGTGCATGTAAAATAGTCCGGAATTGTTCTCTTAATTTCACTAACATAGTTTAAGTCATCTACTAACTATTTATGGATGTTTCATCTGATATAAATATACGTCCTCACAAAAACCTGTTATAGGTCTAGCCCAAGACCCTCGAGCTAGACTAACCCGACACTACACCGAGTGTACATTCCGGACATCAGCATGTACGAGATTAGAATGGCTCTCAAACAGCTTAAGAATGTAGTTCTTAAGCTGTTTGAGAGGCACCGGGTGATGACAGAATTACAGAGGAAATCCGGTTCTTAGGGTTCTCCAAAAGCTATTTAATTCCGTCATGGCATGGAACAGAAGTGTGGTGATGCTTTTCTTTAAGACAGGTGATAAAACCCGATTAAAGAATTATAGACCCATCTCACTTAGGAGCCATTTCTATTAGCTGTTCTCAAGAGTCATTACGAATCGTCCCGCATGCAAGCTCGATGACTTCCAGCCCCCCGAACAAGCCGGTTCCCGCAATGGCCACATACATACGCTGCGGCAGATTATACTGAGTCCAAGGAGTATAATCTATTACAATGCTTATCGTTTGTGGACTACGTAAAAGCCTTCGATTCGATCGAGATATGGGCGGTACTTGAATCTCTCCAGAGCAGCGGTACCAAATCGACTATCGTTACATCAAAGTGCTGAAGTGTTTGTACAAAAACGGAATGTTCGGACTATAGCTATCTCTCTCTAACACTGCTATCTCTCACTCCTATTGAAAATTTCGTCATATACTGAAATGTACTTCAAGGGCCCATAAGGGGTCCTGAAAATGCCTGAAAACGGGTTTTCAGGTTATCACGCCATCGGATGGAAGGTGGCCTGAAACGGACTGAAAATATGTTTCAGGCGCCTGAAAACCATGGTAACTTGGGTGAAATTTTGATAAACTAGTATGTGACGGAGCACCTGAGCGGAGCACCCTCTGAAACGGTATTTCAGCCTGCTGAAAACGCCTCCAAGGCACGGAAAAACGTGTTCAAAGTTTTACCTCCTATCCACCGTCGTAACACTAATGTCGAACTCCCATGTAGCATCCACTCCTATCAACTTTGACCTCGAAGTTGTCGACCACTATGTATACCTGGTACAAACAGTCCAGTAAGGTACCTGAGTCCAACTTCGAGAAAGAGGTCACTCGTCGAGCGTTAGGGAAACTAAAACATATTTTCGCGTCCAAAATACCTGTGTCTCAAGACAAAGGTGTATAACCAATGTGTGTTGCCAGTGATGACTTATGGATGTGAGACCTGGTCGCTGAGTATGGGCTTCATAAGCAGGCTCAAGGTCGCCCAGCGAGCAATGCAGAGAGCTCTGTTAAGAGTTTCACTGTGTGATCGAATCAGGAATGAGGAGATTGGATTCGCAGAACCCGAGCTACTGATATAGCTCGAATAATTGCTCAGTTGAAGTGGCAGTGGGCGGGGCCGTTATGTACTCTGAGAACTGATGGCCGTTGGGGCGAAAAAGTTCTGACCTGGCAAACGCGGACTGGACGACGCAGCAGCGTGGGAAGGCCCCCAACCAGATGGTCTAACGACCTGGTTACTGGTAGGCGTCAAACGGCTGATGATGATGATTTTTTTGAAACTTTTTCGTCCTGTGGATTCCGAACAAATATTTTTTCGGACGGAGTCACGGTCGTATTCTTGCATTTTGGCCTAATACAATATTTGTATGGTGACATTATTTACAACGTTAAAATGACAAGGTCATTGAGACAGATCGAGATCTCTCGAGATGTGCGCGGTAGTCCATACGGGTCGTCGGAACCTGTGACGTGTCAAGCGCATGGCGCCAGTTTGCGCCCGTTTTTGGAACCTTTGCATTAAAATCGCTGTAACTTCGTCATTTCTTATCCGATTTTGATATTTTCATACAAGATATTGTCAATGATGTCCCTATAAAACTACATACTTAGTTCAAAACGTTAATGATTCTCATTGTGGTCTGGAGTGCAGGGCTTGTCAAATGTGTCTGCCAACGACGAATGTCCTAAATATTAACATTAGTTAAAAATTATTAGAGATACAAGTTAAAAAAGTTATTAAAATAGAGAAACTTAATTAAAAATGCGTTTTCAAATAGTAACTTAATTTTTTTTCGTAAATAGGAAGTATACAAATTTGGCACTTAATTTTCTTCTACACTTTATACTTAAATGCTTCTTAATCGATTAATTACCCAGGGCTGCGAATTCTTTATAACCAATACGTTCAACAATAACAAAACTAAAACACGCGATTGGTACAATATGAGATTAGGTGCCAAAATCATTTTGAAAACATCCAAACAACGAATTGACAAATTGTATGTTTTATGAGACAGATCATTAATTCGGTAAAACATCGCTTTTAGTCAGCAATTTTTTTATCAGTATTTAAAGTATGTTAGCGGCAACAACATAGTGCGGTAGGCAGAAAATACAAAAAATAAATATAATAAGCAGCAAAATAATTAAATTGAACAGCATTAATTTAGCAAATAAAGTTTTTGTACGGTGTAATTTTGATTAGCAAAGAAGACTCGTCACATGTGATCCAAAACAAAAAATCGACAAGCCTCGGTGCAAAAAAAGAATGAATTTTATTATGTTTAAAAGATAGAAGAGATAGTGTTCTCAAATTTAGAATATGTATCTAATACATAAAAATCTTTTGTTTTTATCGAACTCCTCCGGAACGGCATCACCGATTATGATTTTTTTTGTGTATATTTAGGTATGGTAGGTCTGAGAATAGGTCGTCGGCTAATTAATATGGCAAAACAACGTTTGCCCGGTCAGCTAGTATCTGTACAACATTTTGAGAATACATCTTTTGCGCCGGATCTAGGTAAATTTTGTATGCGCCGTGACGAATCCTCTTAAAAAATATTGTATTCAGAGAGATTGAAAAACAAAAACACTTTAACGCGGCTAAAAATATTGTTGTTTGTTCGTGGTTTGTCTGATTTTGAAAGTTTATTGAATTTAACAGAATGAGTTCAAGTGATGAAAATGACTGCGATGAACTTAATTTAACGCCACCTGAAATTCAAGAGGCGGCAAGAGCCGTAATAGAAAGCTTGTTACCGCCAAAATCGAAAGAAAAATATTTTTCAAATAAAAAGTTCTGCCGTAGATGTACTAAGTTACTACTTAGTTTTAATTCCGCGTGTTATTTGAGAAAAATCATATAGAAGCCTTGGCCACAACTAGGCATTGATGGACTCACGTATGTGTGGCTCGGCTTCGCATCGGCCCACATTTCCACGTTCGTCCATCAATGCCTCTTTTGCAGGCCGCTGCAGTAATGTACTATTTAAAGTGTCTTACAAAAATCGAGATGCAGAGATCTTTCAATCATGAAAATTTAGATTTTTTTATCCAAAATATAACTATAGCAATAGAGGATTTACGTTGAAAACGGCCGTTGGAAATGCTAAGTCTTAGGTTTTTGGCCTTAGAATCTCGGTTGTGGGTCCTAAAACTCACAACCTGCATGCTTGAGAGATTCGCAAGACACTTTTTGCAAAAACGATTTGTAAAAGAAGATACATTCTCGGTTGTGGGTCCTAATACTCACAACTTGCATGCTTAAGAGATTCCTAAGACACGTTTTGCAAAAACGATCTGTAAAACAATTTTCTTTTCGCTGGTGGCGCCAGAGTACCCTAAAGGAGCCCTTTAACAGAACCTAGTTCTAGACACTATAGTCGAGAGTCATCCGGCAGTCTGACGGAGGAGTTGTTCGTCCAGATGCTCTCGATCCAGTCCAGATACTTGAAGACGGCGGTGTAGACCGCGGGGTTGCCCGTCGCGCAGTTGATGCCGTTGGAGGTAATACCCAGCAGGCGGAACACCGACTCGCCCGGCATGCTCGTTACCAGCGGACCGCCCGAGTCGCCCTGCCGGACAGATTACCTTTCAGATATTTCAGACTAGAATCACACCGATCGTATGTGACGGACGATGCTTGGAAACACACTGAGCCTACACTTCTTATGCACTGCATCTGACGGGACATCCAACTTGCCTTACCTCAGCGCCGTCGGAAGGTGGAGGCGGACGTATTTATTTATTTTAATTCTTTATTGCACTAATTACATTGTAAGTGTACAAGGGCGTGCTTAATGCAAGAAGCATTCTCTTCCAGCAAACCTTTGGTTTTGAAGAGACTGGCGACGGGTAGTGCACGAAGAGGATTAAATACAATAATAAACTTACGTAAACCTAGGGAAATAACTTAGACTTAGTGGGGGGGGGAGGGGGATAATAGGGGGACGTACGACGCGATTAGAACATGCGCGAGTGTCTTAAGGTTCCGACACATTAATAATACGCTACCCGACGCGACGACCTAACTTGTATGAATAGCTGCATTGCGTCGGATGTTCCTAATGTGATTCTGATCATAGAAAATAGTAAGAATTGATTTGACTCAACACGCGTCGCGTTAGGTCGGGTCGCGTCGCGTTTCAATAATCTGTTCGAAATTGAAGACAATACAATTAAAGGTTTCGATACACTAATAACACGCCACCCGATGCGACCCGACGCGATGACTTTATGATTAGTTGCAGTGCGTTGGATTTTCCTAATGCGATTCTGATCATAGAAAATAGTAAGATTTGATTTGACTCAATACGCGTCGCGTTGGGTCGGGTCGCTTCGCGTTTCAATAATCTGTTTCCACCTTAAGTCATTTTGTTAGGCGATATGATATGCATTTTTTTAATATAAAGTGGATTAAATATCGTGATTTTACATCCTTCTCTTCTTATTTGTGCATATTAATTTAAATATTACTAATTCAATAAATAATTTTCAAACCCTATCAGAATCAGGCATCACATATTACAGAGGTTGTGCAGAATACTAGTGCACTTCGAGAAATTAAAACAGCGTCTGATGCCAAATACGCGTCACGTCCACAGCAGAAGTGTGCATATTCCGATCCGAGATGACTTTGCTATCAAATTTCTTCCAGTAGCAATACCACTCGTTAATCATAAAGGAAAACATCGTGAAGAAACCTGAGCTGAAGTATTAACAACTTCCTTGTCCCCATACAATTCATTTTGCAAATGCCACAGATCTGTGTCCAACTTAGTATGGGCCACCTATACGTTCCATTCTGCGAGGGCAGTTCAGGAGTTAGACAGGCAAGTTGGTAACATATAGCGTTTGCAGGTGCCAATCCGCGGTGGGTAGGTACGCGTGTTGAGTAAGCCAATACTTTCTCTCTGAGAGAAGGCCTGTGCCCTGCAGTGGGGCATATATAGGCTGCTTATTATGGAGGGGCTGCATGGAAATAACGTGGAAATAACCTTACATGGCATGTGTCACGCTTCGAGTCGACGGCGCAAATCTGCGTGTCTCTGATGCCTTCCTTCATGTGCACGTTGGCAGAGATATTCCTTCGGCATTCACGCGAAGACACGTAATTCAGGTTAGCTTGGAGCAGGAAGTTGCTTTTCTTGTCTACTGCGTACAAAGAACATAATAACAACAACAATAATATCGTCCATCCATAAATTCAGAAGCAGATAGCTACAACTACAACCGCCCCACATCGACTTGTCATAATAAACTGAAGTTTTATGAAACGCGGCCGATGTATAAAGCGAGGAGGCCACTGATCTGGCGTCTGGCTCGGGCATGGCGCGGACATCATTTTGTTTCATAAATACCGTACCAAACACACGGTCATAAGGTCATTATTTGAACACACTCAACGGCCTTTCGTCGGACGTGCTAGCACGCCATTTCGGTGCCCGCGCCCGGTTGCAGTCAGTTCCAGGTCAGTTCGAAGTCAGTTCCTTCGCTCCACGCTTTATAATAGTCATGCCCGGCTTGCCTCGCAATAACTGGATGCATGAAGACAACACCGACTGCTGCCCTGGAAGCCCTGTTGAACCTCAGACCTCTACACTTACACGTTCAACAAGCAGCCAGCGCTGCCCTACGGCTTCGGACGGCTGGACTATGGAAACAGAACAGCCGTTTAGCACACACACAAATCTTGTCAGCCGCTGTTTCGGACCAGCACATGATGGAGGCGGCGTGCGACAGGATACCTCACACCTATACCTTCGACAAGAAATACAGGGTACAACTAAAACAAGAGCCAGCCGACTAGCCGGGTATACACGAAGTCAGAGTGTATACGGACGGCTCCAAAACCGAAACAGGAACGGGCGCAGGAGCTTTCTCCAATGAACTAAACCTAAAAATGTCGACAACCCTCGGCACTCTGAATACAATTTTTCAGGCAGAATGCATAGGTATAACAAGAGCAGTCGCACTGTTGAATACAAGAAATGTGCAAGACTATGCAATACGCATAGTCTCGGACAGTGCCTCAGTCCTACAAGCACTTAACAGCAATCTCACCAACAACAGCCTGATACTAGAGTGTCACCATGAGTTGGAAAAACTGTCAACAAACAACCGAGTCACCTTACAATGGATAAAGGGTCATAGCGGCTCCTTGGGCAATGATGCTGCGGATGAACTAGTTAGAAGAGGCTCGGAAACTACAGTGGAAGGACCCGAACACCCGGCACAGTGTACCTGTCACTATACTACAATGCACTAACAGAATCTAGGCCCTGATCCCACTCCCATACAACCAGTTTAGGAAATGGCTGAGGTCGCGAACAGAAAGCCAGCATGCTGAACTTTGGAGAACAGAAACCAAATGCAGACAAGCCAAGGAGGCTCTACCAACGATCTCGAAACGTCTTTCATGAAGCCTGCTGCGTCTGAGAAGGCATAATCTGCGCAAAGCTGTGGCAATCCTAACAGGCCACTGCTCACTAAATAGACATTTCCACAACATGAGACTAACCCACGGTAGGGCACAGGGCTTCTCTCAGAGAGAGTATGGGCTTAATCACCACGCGTGCCCACCATGGATTGGCGATTTCAAGCGCTGAGGTATGTGAATAGCTCAGACACCCAGGTTTCCTCACGATGTTTTCCTTCACCGTTAGCGAGCAAACCGACAGCCCGCTTTGCCGGGGATGCCTCAAAGAAGAGGAAACACCCGCCCAAGTGACCATTCACTGTGAAGGCGTGGAAAAGCAACGGACCGCCATCATTGGGAAGCTGGGATCTCTTCAGGAGGCCTGTAGTGACATCAGAGCACTGCTGGCCTTCTGGAAAGAGATAGGCTGGCTGGAGTGAGCTCACAGATTTGCTACGTACAATGGCCCAACCATGAGGGTAAGTGCGGAAATCTCAGGTCTAACTAACTAGTCATGCCCGTCCCACGCCTGCGCCATGTCCGTGCCATGCCACCCAGCACCCAACTCGCCTAACGCGGTTCGGCGGGGCAGGCCACCACTTTTCAGGACCGACTCCTCCTCGAAAATAACCCTAGAAATGACATTGACCAGTTGGGGGCTGACTGACAATGAGCCACGGGCTCCCTGTTTCTCGTAATAACAATCTGTCAATCAACTGTTAACAGCTGTCATGTGGCCCAAGGTGCATAAAAAAACGGACAGATTATCCGCGTATTAGTTAGTGTACACGGAAAAAAATAAAAGGCTGCAAATAAATAAGTAGTTTCTATTTACAACCGAGTGACTTGGTTCTGAGGGAGCCTGCAAACTTCGTTGCTAAAATTAAACAAGTTAGTCTTGTTAAAGTATGTTGGTTCTGAGGGAGCCTGCAAACTTCTTTGCTAAAATTAAACAAGTTAGTCTTGTTAAAGTATGTTGGTAACATTAACCCAGTAAATTAATAAAAAAATAAGTTTCCTAGGTTAGTAACTTGTAACCTATTCGGTTAGTAAGCTTAGCAAACCTAAATGTGATTTTGAATAGAGTAACTTGGTAAAGTTTAACCAAGCTTATTTTTATTATCAATCAATTTAATCGGTAACAATAACGAACTGTCTTGGTTACTATGAAATAAACACGACTGTAATCACAACCAATGTGCTTTGTTGTGTTTAGCAAAATAACTCGGTTAGCACAAATAAGTTGCTTCGCATACCTAGCCAACTACTTGGTAGTATTTGGGTAGCTACAACCGATCCACTTTGTTACTTTTAGTCAATTAAAATTGGTATACAGTTACTTGGTACTATTAATCGTGTTAACTGGTTAGCTACAGCCTATTCAAATCGGTATACTTAGCCGTATGTTACTTGTGAAACCACAACTAAAATACACTTCGTTGCAAGTCATCTTATAAGCCGAAAATGTGTGGCACGAAGGTGTTGTCCGGAATAGGTACTTGCAAAGAAGTGTATTTTAGCAGTGGTTACCCAAGTAACACACGGCAAAGTATACCGATTTGAATAGGCTGAAGATACAAAACAGAGCGAGGTCAACTCACGCTGAAAATTTAAAACTTAATGATGATGATGATGTCCTCCACAACGATTCCGTCGACGGCGACACCCCGACAAGAACCCATCTTAGACCCGAGCGTGCGATCGAGCGTGTGATGCAAAACCGAATTTGCTCTTAAACACACGGTCACAGCTGCCGCAATACAGTTGACCGCTGGAGTTATATGTATAATTGTACGAGGGCTTAGGACGAGTTTTCCGAAACTGGCGCTTGGCGTCGAGTTCCTGAAGACGCGCGTGTTCAAAGGCGATGGTGCCTGAGCTAATAGCTTTTCGCCATTCAAACCTTTGTTGTGCAAGTTCCTCCCACTCGTTGACGGCTATATTGCTTGAGAGTAGGTGGCGCTTTAGGACATCTTTAAACCGTAGGTATTGACCACCTACTTTGCGTTTTCCGCAGCTAAGTTGGGAATAGAAAACAGCTTTCGGCAGTCTTGAAGAGTCCATCCGCACCACGTGTCCGCACCATCTTAGTTGTCCTTTCATTAGGAGGCACTCCATACCAGTCATTTTGGTACGGCGTAGAATTTCGGCATTGGGAACACGGTCCTCCCAGCTCACACGTAAAATTGCCCGAAGGCATTTCATGTGGAAGACGTCAAGGCGTCGAATATCACCTCTGTAAAGGCACCACGTCTCCGACGCATAAAGCAAGAGAGGTAAAATAATTGCTTTATATACAAGCATCTTAGTATGAAGATTTAGACCGCGTTCCCTCCAAACTCTTTGTTGCAGCTTACCAAAGGCTGTCGCAGCCCTAGCTATGCGTGTTGAGATTTCAGATTCCAGACGGTTGTCGCTACTTATTAAGCTCCCAAGGTACCGAAAAGACTGCACCTCTTCCAGCTTCTTACCATTTAGCATAAGTGAAGCACTACTCGCAGGTCTACCTCTAGCTGGTTGTTTAAGGACCTGGGTTTTAGAGGCACTTATCACTAGACCAAATTTGCGACAAGACTCGTCTAGATTGTCCAGATATTGCTGCAGTATACTCATAGCAAGTTTATCTCCTCAGAACACAAAACTCATTTCGCACTTCCTGTCACATCGCTGATCGCTTCTTAATGTACAAGGTCACAATATCTGTTCACCTCGCTGGAGTGCCATGCTTCCCCCTTCTCCACACCGCGCTCGCCCCGTTGCATCAGTACTTGACAAGCAGCTTCGTTCCCGATACGTGTCTTAATAATTTGATTTATTTATTTGGCACACCGTACAAGAGCGCCGATGTGACGTCATCGAGCCAGATGCACAGATATTGTGACCGTGTTATAGCCTCAGTCTTCGTGAGAGCCCACGTGTGCTGTCATGGTAAGCAAAAAGGTGGTATCCGAGCAAGGGCGTCGCCAGCCGATGGCGCAGGGGGGGGCAAGTTGACTTTACCTACTACAATTCATACTTTTCTCATTCTCATTCTACAGCACAGGAAGCTTTTCACTTGTACTACGAGCCTTACATCTACAGCGATTGTAATTACAACAGTATCTTAGTACTATATACATATATATTCTGTGACAGTACAGAGTCCAATGTGTAAAGCTACACGAGCACGAGCTGACAGAATGACAGACGCTAAAACAAACAACTAAAACAGCCGGTGCGGGGGGCGCGAGCGCTGCGCGGTTACATGTTGCTTCCCCACTCCCCCTCTCCCGCTTCAACGACAGAGTAGAGCAGAGCGTAATTGAGCGTACGGAATATTAGGAGTGGAATTGGTAAATTCATTCTAGTTTCGACGTACGGGAATGATTGTTCAAGGCTTGAACTTCAAGCACATTAACTCAAAGACTTAAGACTTTGGTTGCATTATATTTGGCAACTTTTTTAGAATCTCTAGGGGGGGCAACTGCCCCTCCCTGCCCCCCCTTGGCGACGCCCTTGTATCCGAGCCTTGTAAGCATAGCCAATAGGTATTTTGCACTAAGCAGAGCAGTGTAGAGCTAGCGGGGCATACGTACGGGTGGTGTTAAAATACCCAAAGCCTGTAGCGATGACCCGCGGTCCAGGCTCCTTGTCGCTCGTGTACAGACACACCGGGCCTAGCCCCTCCTTGAACGTCACCGACGAATTCAGCCTGTGCAACAAAAAAATTAAATCTTTATTTCGTTAGCTGCCTTATTGTACGGCATGTAATGCGTGTATCAGGTGTGTGCGCGTGTGTGTGTGTGTGTGTGTTTGCGTGTGTGTGTGCGTGTTTGCGTGTGTGTTTGCGTGCGTGTGCGTGTGTGTCTAAGTATGTGTTACTGCGTGGGCACAGAAAAAATACGTGGGTGTGTGTGTACACGCACGTCTCTCTCTGTGCGTGCGTGCATTTATGCGTTTGTGTGTGTATGTCACAGCAGAAAATACATAAATTACTGGTGGGATGTCATTTTGAAGTAAACAAGCGTAATAAGTATTCAGAAAATCCTAGCTATTAGAATCTTGAACATCGTAACGTTCATAGCTTTCCATAATAAAATATTGTTGCAGCAATGGAAATTTTTACAGCTACTGGACAACGTTCCAGTAGGACATCGAACGTTTGGAGAAATTATTAACTGCATACACAAACTTTGGGAAAATTATACAATCAGCAAGAAAAGTGTAATTTTGTCAACTTCTTGACTTATAGTATGTATTTCAAATCATTGTTCACATCCAGAGAAAAATGTAATTAAATAAAATATACATTACAGAGTAGAGTTGCGAGTCGGCCACAGTACCTCATTAACGCAATATCGTCATATTTATGACCGCGTCTGTGGTTGGGATGGACTATGTTCTCCGCAACACGAACGTCCGTCGAAGCGTTGAAGGCGCAACTCTCCGCGGCGTTGGGACACAATTCCACGACGCCCATTCGTACGATGCTTGGTGGAACCCTTAGCAAGATGGAAATTTGTTAGTTTCGTTTCGAAATGCGACATTAGGTGAGGTAGAATCTGCGTCTTACATTGATCCAGCGAGAAGTTTCAACTGAACTAAAAAACCGATGTGATCTACCGAAAATATTGACGAGGCTACTAACGTTGTGCTCTCCGTGAAGTGGGACGCATAGTGGCGTAACTATAGGGTGGCAGGGCTGGCAAAATGCCACGGACCCCCGACCTGAGGGGGGCCCCGAATTATGAGGCCGGGAGCTCAGAAGTAACTTAACATTTTTAACAAAATTTTGTAACAACTATAATGTTTATATATGAGAACTTCAAATCAATTAAAGTTGGGCCACATATACTAAAACTAAATACCAAATATAATAAAGTATTACCACAATATCAAAAAAATGCTCGGCCTTGACTTGTTCTTAAAATAAAACCAAATTCGTTTATAAAATCTCATTATTTAGGTACCAATGTTTTGTATCAAGTTATGGGAGCCAAAATTTGACGTGAAATGGACAGTCAACTTTGGGACGTTATTTTTCTTTTATGCTGCACTCCATAGACAATCAGGTGTGGCCACTTCAGAAAATAGATAATGGATTGTAAAAACAATAAATTGAGGGGTGTAGTATCAAAACCCACCATAATGCTTATTAATAATTTTTGAGGTAGAAACATCGTTAGAAGCGTCTTGAAATTTTCTTTGACTAATTAATCGGTTTGTAGCAAAATCCACTAAAACATAAATAAATATGGCAGTTAAAAACGATATGTGTGCAAAGTCCCCTATAACGTCTAGTATTAGTATCAAAATCCACCATAAATCAATCAACCAATCACAGCACTTCATTTGTGTCACCTGACCGAAAACACAGTATGGCGATGGTTGACTAATAGTGATTTTTTTCTCTGTGCAGAAGAAGAAGAAGAAGCACATTTATTTCAACAGCGTAAAGTGTGTGTGATTTTATTCAGATTTCATATGAAAAAATGGAAGAATTAGAACAATTTGTGAAAAAATCCGTTCCTAAACAGTCCAGGAAAAGGCCAAGCTGTCCATCTTCATGGAAACGTGAAATAGCACGTAAGAAACGGTGAGTAAAATTTTGTTAGAAATCACTTTGGCGATGACAAAAAGAAGTTATATGCAAGATGCAACCAGTACATAGGTACGAAATAGGAGTTTATGGTTTAAGTGTTTACTTGGATTGTAAGCAATAGAGACTTATTATTATAGCCTGTTACAAAAAGGTCCGGTCAAACTTAAAGGGATTGGTAAACTCATCAATACAAACGACTTTCCTTATGGGACCAACACTGAAAGCGCGAAAAAAAAATCTGCTGTTTCATACAATAGTTACGCTGCTAGTGTTTAGATCACAAGCGCCTACTAGCCGGTCGCGGCGTGACTACACACGTTAGGGCGGTTTTAACCGCAGTGTTTTAAAGCCAAAAGGATTTTTTTTTTATTTGTTACAGATACGAACCGAAAAAACGCCCAGAATTTCCACAATGTGGCCACAACCAAAAAGCGTTTTGTTGTACTAGGCTGACATGCCAAGATATACGATTTCACAAAAGCTTTTATAAATGTGAAAAAAAACTGCAACAAGATTATTTCATTCTGAAATATTGCAATATTAAGAAAGCGCGCAAGTCCAAAGCAAACTCCAGAAGGAGCCTTATAACGAAATATACTATTCCAACCAATGATGGATCGCAGAGGATTACCTGTAAAAGAAACTAGAGGAGGTGACCATAAAAGCATTCTGTTTGAAGCAAAAACACTGTCTGTTCAGTGGTTCATAGAAAAGTTTAAAGGCCAGGAAAGCCACTACTTTAGGTCACAAACAAATAGGTTGTATCTACCAGCTGGATTAAATATTCGGAAGATGTGGAGGATGTATAATAATTAACGAGATGCTGATCTAAAAGTAAAACAAAGCTTTTTTCGGAAGATATTTAACACCAACTACAACATTGGGTTTGGCTCCCCGAGGATCGATGTTTGTTCAACTTGCATCTCGTTACAAGAACAACTGAGAGTAGAAAAAGATCCGACAAAAAAAAAATGAGCTGATCATTCAGAAACGAATTCATAGTCTTAAATACAAGGCTTTTTATAGCATACTGAAAGAAGACAGTGAAACTACAAAAACGGTCACTTTCGACTGTCAAAAAAACCAGCCCCTCCCGAAGCTACCGGATCAGTCTGCTTACTTTAGTCGCCAAGTAAATTTCCATCATTTTGCCATTGTCGAAGAAAACTTTGCAAAGAAAATGTGCACTCTTATTACTGGAACGAGACAACGCACGCCATAGGTGGCAATGAGATCATAAGTGCCGTTTATAATTTTCTTCAAAATGTTACGATCCTTGAACATGTAAAAGTTCTACGCATTGTGTGCAATGGCTGTTCAGGCCAAAATAAAAATACAGGCATGATAAGTATGCGGGGGAAGTGGCTTTACACTGAAGCTCCCAGATATCTAAAACTAATTGAATTAGTTTTCCCTGTCGTTGGTCACTCATTCATACCTCTTCATCGTGTGTTTGCTAAAATTGAGAATAGATTAAAGACAAAAGAGGTCATAAATTCTCCATCAGAATACATAGATGTGTTGAAAGAAAATGGATCATGCGTAGACCTTGCATCTATTCCAGTTTATGATACGTACGCTACTATTATTAAGCCAACGTCATCCTGGCACTTCGCATTCATGAGAAGCAAGCGATTTTTTATTACTCGCACTAAAACGGAAAATGTGTTAGTGCAGCTGGGTGAAGAGGCTTATCGAATGAAGACTAATGCAAAAAAAACCATAACTAAAAAGAACAAAAAGATAACAATGATTTGTCCACAAGTAATTCAGCCTAACAGAATAACACCAAAAGCAACAAAACTAAAAGATATTTTTGACCTCCTTTCAAAACATTATGGAAAAGAATGGAAAAAATTTGAATTTTTGCAGTTTTACAAAGATTTGGAAGAGAATGCGAGTAATGATCCTGAGAGAACGAGATCTGAAAATAATGACGAAGAAGAGGAAGAGTGTGGTGATGATTTATGTGAGCCAGGCTTTGAAGAAGTTTCCGGATATGTTTAAAAAATACAATTTAGCTATTAAGAATTTGTCTACTTCATCTTCATCTACTTCTACTCAATAAATACATAATAAACAGAAAAATGTTTTTTACTTTTGAACCTAAAGTGGGTATTCACCGTATCAGATAATTTTTCGATTTCGCATTATGCCATCCAACCGCCATTTTGTTGTTAGTTTTGTTTGGTTGCAATAACCGCCAAAATATAACAGTTTAGTTTCAAAATCCACCATAAAATAAGGTTAATTTCAAATTCCGCTATAATGGACTTCAATTAGCTTATAATTCAGTGGTATTTCTATATTTTCTGCTAGACGAACTTAAATTAGTGTTACTATACCCTTACCTAATCCATTTTCGGTGCAGGAATTCTTGTCAGACTCTTCTTTAAAAAAAATGTAACTCTTTAAAAATTTGACATACCTACGTTATAAATACCAAGTTTTAAACAAATAATTGTAACTGTGAAAATTTTTACCAACTTTTCATGGTGGGTTTTGATACTACACCCCTCAACTACTCTTTCATTTTTACCTGTAGTGACTTTGATAAACTCACCAACAATTTTTTTTTAGATTTGTTTCTAATCACCCCGTGAATTCTATTAACCCCGTTTTACGGTACATATTTTATTTTTACTCGGAGGGCCCCATCCAATGAATTTGCCACGGGCCTCAGATGGTATAGTTACGCTACTGGGGACGCAGGTCTTTTAGTCCTCGGCGGAAAGAGATCCAAACTCTTAAGCGAGACTCTGGAGATGCGGGACTCCAGATGTAGGTACAAGAGATACGACTAGAGGCAAATATGATGAGACCTCCGCTCGCACACTATACAAGAACTTAGGGGTCTACACAATAAGGTCGAGTAAAGGGCCTGATCGTAACAAACAACGTTTATTATGACTCCATCTCTGAACTGCTCTAGCGAATGTATGAAACAGCGATTTCATAGTTGTTTATATCATAATCAGTTGTCCAAGTCCCTTTCTCTGTGCTAACTAGCCATTAAAGGGGAAATATCGTAAGTAACTTCTTTTACAATTTGCAGCCTACAATCTCAGGTAAATAACTTAGGACTTGAATTTAATTTCCGCTAAAAACGAATTTAAAAAAAAAATGTTTTATCCTTCTAAGTCCTTACTGTCTAAGTTCAAGTCCTGAATGGTTTTCTATCGGCCCTACGATGTAGATTATGAATTCTAAAAAGAGCTATCTATCGCAAGTATTGATTCACTTTTTGTAATACTGGGTACCAAGGGCGTCGCCAAGGGGGGGCAGGGAGGGGCAGTTGCCCCCCCCCTAGAGATTCTAAAAAAGTTGCCAAATATAATGCAACCAAAGTCTTAAGTCTTTGAGTTAATTTGCTTGAAGTTCAAGCCTTGAACAATCATTCCCGTACGTCGAAACTCGAATGAATTTACCAATTCCACTCCTAATATTCCGTACGCTCAATTACGCTCTGCTCTACTCTGTCGTTGAAGTGGGAGAGGGGGAGTGGGGAAGCAACATGTAACCGCGCAGCGCTCGCGCCCCCCGCACAGCCGCCTTTGTTTTAGCGTCTGTCATTCTGTCAGCTCGTGCTCGTGCTCATTGGACTCTGTACTGTCACAGAATATATATGTATATACATAGTACTAAGATACTGTTGTAATTACAATCGCTGTAGATGTAAGGCTCGTAGTACAAGTGAAAAGCTTCCTGTGCTGTCGACTTTACCTACAATTCATACTTACTTTTCTCATTCATAGAGAATGAGAAAAGTATGAATTGTAGTAGGTAAAGTCAACTTGCCCCCCCCCTGCGCCATCGGCTGGCGACGCCCTTGCTGGGTACTAGTTGAAGTTAAAAAAAAACCATTGAGGTTTCAGTCTTAAAAAAGTTAAATGATCATGTTACTCTAATAATAATATGTCTTCTTACATTTTGATTTTTCATTAAATTCTGGACGTTTTCTGCACGTGTAGACACATAAGAACATCATTTTATGACATAACTCAAATAACGATGGCAGCTTCATACATTATTATAAGTCGCCATTCGCACTTCTAATGCCATTGTGACTAGACTTACGGTCATATTTATAAAAAAAAACGTGATTCCTTAAAACGCCGATTAAAATAGTCAGCGGTGGAGATTTTACAAGGAAAAGTCGCAACCAGTGCTTTACAGGAATGATGTTTTTATAAATAAGGCCGTTTTTTTTCAACAGGTTCTATAACGACAACTATTCGTTCCAGAGAAAAAAAAAAACATCAGGCTCTTTTATCATTACACTTTCTCTCTCCATGATAGCAAAAAAATATCAATTAGCCTATTAACCGTGTAAACACTTACCGAGATCTAGTAACCACGCAATGTGCCGCCGTCAGCACGTATCGGTTGGATATGAGCGACCCGCCACAGTCGAATGAGTACAGCCCGTCGCCCGCCTCATAGCCCAGCGCTACCTGGAAGTCCCCATGAGCGCTACGTCTTAGGGGATCATCGATAAAGTACGTCACACTAATTTTGTGATTTTTTTACCCCTCCCCCGCCCGCCCTTGTCACAGTTGGTCACATTTGTGGGATCCCCCTCCTTAGTGTGACGTCACATATTTTGCAATTTCAATTCTAGTTTTATTCCTTTTAAATTATTTTTTAACATTATGAACATCATATATCAAACATATGAAAAAATGAACAAAACAATTAATTATATTATATTTTTTAAATGTGTTCCCGCCCCTCGTCACACAATGTCACACTTTGTCGACCCCCTCCCCCCCTTAGCGTGTGAGGTACTTTATCGATGGCCCTACAGATAGTGGATGGCCCCTTATGTGAAATAGGGGGTTAAGTATTTTTGATATTGCATAAAAACAAAACAATTTTTATTTAGGTAACAGTAAAAAAATGGTCTTTCTTATTATAAAGGCCAATTATTTTAAATAATGCTCAATTAAAAAATTTTGAACTTAAGGCAATTTTTTTTTACAATCAATGGAAAGTGACTGAAATTCAAATATCTGCATATCATAACTTATCATAACTTTTAGTGATGCGTATGCCCTCCTCTCTTAGCTGTGCACTTCCTAGGCCTGGATTGCATGCTCTCGATCACATGCCTCACGTTTACAGCTGGAATGTCTTCCCAGGCAGTTATAAATGCATTAATCAGCTGCTGCTGGTTGTGGATCTTTTGCTCACTCTCTCTGACCTTTCGTTTTAATTGACACTACATATTGCTCTAATAGATTTATGTCCGTCCGGACTATTCGCTAGCCCCGGTAACACTGGAATACGAGTGTCTTCCTGTACAGAATGGGTTGCTCGAGCTTTGTGTGCACGGGCATTGCCTTACATCTATCTAACCTAGGACCCTATTCACAGAGCTATTCACATACCTCAGCGCTTGAAATCGGCAATCCGCGGTGGGCACGCGTGGTGATTAAGCCCATACTCTCTCTCTCTCTGAGAGAAGGCCTGTGCCCTACAGAGGGACGTATATAGGCTGCTTATGATGATGATCCTAGGACCCACTCGCTACGAAAATGGGATCACATGGGGTCTGATGACATCCCCGATGTATCGCTGTGCAGTTACGCAACCTTCATTCAGAATAGCGAGCTCAGTTTTGCCGTGTAAGCTAAACCCACCATAAATCATTGAACTGGGAGCACCAAAACGATCATCTTCGTGGATTAGTCATCCGTAAATCGTTCGCCAGATCGTGTCCGGATAAAATTGTTTAGAGACGATCTTTTGCACTCGCCCGTGAAGACCATGCCCCACTGGTTTATTCCCCAGTCCGAATGTTGTCCAGAGAACCTTAAACGGTTTACACGTTGAGCCCTGGTCAAAGGAACTCGAATTACTCGTCGTCTTGATATTTGCTAATCTTCGTGCAACCGATTTCGAGTTTGTCATTTCCGAGCCGTCATTGTTCAAGTTCGACGGGCACTCAAGCGTATGAATCGGTCCTCTGAAGCAATTGTAGCCCGAAGAATACCCGAAGCAGGTCTTCTGACAACAGTGCCTGTCTCTTGGAAACGATTCCAAGTATTTTGGATAGTTTTTGGCTGCAACCCCACAGAACGCTGTGAATGTTCTTCTTGGATCAATGTAATGGCTCTGGTTGCAGTAGTCGTGTCCAAAACGTTTCGTACTCTTAAGGCCAATTTCTGAATTGAAAATTGCGCCAAGTAAATAGTTAACTGTAGTGCTGCCTCTTCGAATTGCTCAGAAAAGAGCGTGACAGAACTTTACTTAAGTACTTACTTAGTGAAATTCTCAATTCAGAAACCGGCCCTTAGCATTGTTAACTCGAAAAGATAACTACACAAGAAAATTACGATTCCTTGCTGAATCAATTGAAAATAATCCTAAGCTAAAATCTATACAAAACGCCATAGAGTTCAAATTAAAAGTTTACTGAAAATTATGGCCAGTTTCTGGTCTCAAACACCACAAACAAAGAGTTCAGATAATAGTGTTTAATTAGTTTTGTAAAAAAGGTACGTATAAGTTATGAATTAACTATTGGCCCCTATTTTGTTTTGACTAGTGTATTTAAATAGTCGGTGGTAGAGACTACAGGGGACATACTAAAGTATTGTAGTCAGCCACAGGCTGTTTACACTGCGTTTATGGAGTGTTTTAAGATAATCGTGCTTGTAAAAATAAGATTTATGTAAATACTCGTAACGTCACGAATTACCAAAGTATTGTAGAAAAGTAACTCTAGTCACGTGGTAAAAAACGCGCTATACAAATCTTGCTCAAACTATGACGTCACGCCTTACGCTCACGCCTCAAGTTATTTCCTAAAATACATGTTTTACGTGTCTTCATTAGAAAACGTTTGAAGGTAAATTTAATGTAATGTGGCGATCTATATAATAAAACCCGGGTTTAAAACTATTTTATTTTATCTTTTCGTCGATTCCCTTCGGGATCGATTGACACCTAAAAGAAAACATAACGATATATATCCCTTCAATAAATCCAAATTTTAACAAGACGGCTGTGCCGGCCGGTAATAAAGAGGTATCGTTACAGTAATAAGTTTTTTATTCGCCTACTAGCTGACTCGGTAAACGTTGTTTGGCCAATATTAATTAGCTTACAACCTATTATATATAAAAGCGGTGGTAGCCTGGTGGGTAGAACAAAAAGTGGTGGTAGCCTAGTAGGTAGAACATCTGACTCGGAAGCGAGAGACCCAGGTTCGATCCTCAGTGCGGGCATATACCTATGACTTGGTTTTCTAAGTTATGTACATTTGTGAGGTTATGGTAGCATTACCACTCGCTAACTGTGAAGGAAAACATGGTGAGGAAACCTGAGTGTCTGAGCTATTCACATACCTCAGCGCTTGAAATTGCCAATCCGCGGTGGGCACGCGTGGTGATTAAGCCCATACTCTCTCCCTGAGAGAAGGCCTGTGCCCTACAGTGGGACGTATATAGGCTGCTTATGTTATGTTATGTAACCTACTCTCAGACCCACCAAATATACACCAATGCAAATTCCCCGTTAGCCGAATTGTTCATTTATGCCGAGAAATAAACCTTACCATGTTTATCTTTTTTTAGATAGGTACCATTTGTTATCAGTCCGTATTCGTCCACTGCTAAACAAAGGCCTCCCCAAGCACCCCAGTTCTTTCTGACAAGATTAGCAAGTTGATTGTAGCAGTGTGCTAGTGAATGTGCCGAAGAACCGATGGTTAAGGTTGTCAGTTGAGGAGACCACGTACTGGCAACGCAGCTTACGATGCCTATCAGAAGCCCATTTCATAAAACTGCAATTCATGGTTTACTGTGACAATTCGATGTACATCGCAAAGTTGATTAAACCACAGATTAACAAGTAGACTCTGCTACGCAATGTACGTCGAATTGCAATAATAAACTACGAATTGTACTTTTATGAAACGCGGTCCTTCTCTCTGAACCGATGATCTGAGACACAATTGCGGGCAGCCGCTAGAGAACCGAAAGAACCGGCGTGCTTTTTTTCAATAATTGTCAAATTTCTCAAAGGGCAGTATTACTATTACTATTAGTGAATGTGTATGTGTCAGCCATTTCAAAGTTTTGACGTCGTCTCACTATCATGAGTCGAGCGAGAGGTTAAATTAATTTATTAACAGCTTTAATAGCAACGCATGTTTTCCACTATAAATATAAAAGTGGCTCTAAAATGTGTTGCTTAATTTCTTCGACACTTCTTGTCAGGATGTGTCAGTGGTGTTGTGCCAAGATCCTGATATGAAGGATCCAGGTTCGGTTCCCAACTATTCATTTTAAAGAAGAAGGTTTTTTAAGTTTTTGTATATAAGGGTTATTTATGGTTAATATCGGAAAAATCATGGAGCAAATCATTCTTATAAAAATCACAAGTTATAGTTAGAAACCTCCATTTTAAAGTACATTTAAATATGACGTAAAAAATAGCGAATATTATTATTAATTTGTGATGTCCTTGCCTGGATACCATAGTACATGGTATCCTAGTTTGGGACTTTGGGACAAGTGATGGTGTTGTATGAGATTTATTATTATTGATATAGTTTATTGAATATAAGATTTTCTATTTTAATTGCTTATTGATATTTCTTTCATGCTTCGATACCCTCAATGTTGTAATAAACTTATTACATATATTGTTTAAAGTAAAATTACGAAACGATTTACGCTGTGTAGAAACTTTCTCCACTCCACTATAAGTAAACTAATGTGATTAAGAACGATGAACAGGGTAGCCGCCTGCCTATATTATTCTTGATAGATACCTACTTTACCGTGCAGTAGACGCAGTGTGTCTTTAGAGGGAGTTGTTATATCTCATATCTTTGCTCACCGGGACACACTATATCTGTATCATATCTGGCTCACCGCTTGTATCCTAGCCTGTTACTTATTACCTATAACTTATTTTATTATGTATCGCATTACATTCAATCTTATCTTATATTTCATTTAATCTTACCTTACTCGTATATGTATTAGCAAATTTGAAATTGCATTTCTACTTTTTCACCTTCAATTTTATTGCAAGCAAGCCTACTCCTTTTCTTCCACTTCCCGCGCTTGACTGGTAGAAAATACTTTTGGCATTAAGTCCGCCGTATTGTACATTAGTTTAAGTGCAATGAGAGTGTAAATAATATGTAAAGGTGACGGCCTAGCTTTCGTAGAGTTTTTACTTTTCTTTAAACGACTCGCGCCCTTATAGCAACATCCGAAAACTGAGGCCATACTGGGTCGCTGATTAACCATAAATCGAAACATACTTCACGCAAACTTAGATTTAAAATAATATAGCTTACCATATGCGGGAATTCGCCAAACGAAGCCTTACTGCCGCCGATTATATAGCTTCTCAAAGGCCGTTCCACTTCGTCTTTTATCTTTTGACATTCTGCAAAATAGATAGGGAAGGATAAAGTTAGGGCGATAGAGAATGGCTGGATCCTATCATAACTTGTTTCTAATGCTGTGCCTATAATGCTGTTTCGCGAAAGAAAATAGCTACTCTTTCTGCTGGACAGCACATGGGAATATCTACCTACGGAAAGCTGAGGGTTTGGCTTTGATTCGCCTCGACAGTGAAAGTGATCTTCAGAGATTAATTCAAACTAAATGACTAGTTGCATGTCTTAATCTTGAATACTATTGTTTTAAAATATACCACAATCATTATCATACATATTATGATTACACTCCACACAAAAAACACAATTTTTCATGCACTCTGTATACGACACTACACTCTTACTCCATACACCAGGGGTCGGCAACCGGCGGCCCGCGGGCCGCATGCGGCCCGTAGACTATCTCGGTGCGGCCCGCAAGCCTGAGGTCCGTAAGAAAAAAAAACCGAAGCAAAAGGCCATATAAATTCACTAGAATTTATACGGCCATGCTGCTGGGCCATGAGAGTATTCTTGAAAGCTCGCTCCCACGCGGGGTGATAAAAATGTACCTCTATTTCATTTCTTAAGAACTGTTTATCAAGACTGTGATGTTATGTATTGTTTCTACCGAAAATAAATATTTGCTGTACTTATTCAATTCTTGGCAATTTCTTATGCGTTTATCCGCCGCACGTGCGGCGGCGGGCGGCTCCTTTGAGACAATAGGCGGAGCAGCAGTCTTTGATTAGACGCAGGTGTGCGGCGGCGAAAAAATTCAAAGCGACCGGTTTTAGTTAAAATCACAGCCGCGCGCAGCTCTCGCCACATTCGGTTGTGGAAATTCGCCGGAAACTCACGTCTCATCTGGTTGCTAGCTACGCGTTTCGTTTCACCTTTCTCCCCTTCGCTGATAGCTTCTCACGCACGACGTATGAGGTAAGTTGTATGCACTCGCGAGCATTTTGTTTTATTTTATTTACTTCTTGTTAATGTGAACCTTCAGATTGATGGGTAAATGTTATAAGGACGGGGATAGTAGTTACATGACATGAAGTTAGTTACGAGTGTGTCATGTTTTAATTATTATTTAAATGTGGAGTTGAATTTGTAGGTGCTAACTGGAACATATAATTTTACAACGAATTTAATTTTTTTCATTATTGTTACAGAATAATTATATAAACATGGCTTCAAGAAAAAGGAAGATAGAAGAAGAAAAAAGAGTTTTTAACGAATTATGGACAGAATTATACTTTTTTATCGAGTTGAAAGGAAAACAGTTATGCTTGATTTGTCAAAAGAGTATTTCTGTAGTAAAGGAATATAACCTGAAGCGACATTACGACATTGAGCACAAACTGCACCGACTTTAAAAAGAGCTCCCTTAACATGGAAATATTCCAAAACCCTTTTGCAATTGATATTAGTAAGGTACCAAGCAATTTGCAAATGAACATAGTAGATTTGCAAAGTAATAGCACACTTAAAACGGCATTTAAGGAAAGCACTGACTTGATACAGTTCTACGGAGGTTTGAGTTCTGAAAACTTCAAAGAATTGAAAAAGTTTGCTCAGCAGATAATAACTATGTTTGGTAGTACATATTTATGTGAGCAGACTTTTTCAATTCTCAACTACCGCAAAAATAAGAATTGTTCGCGGTTAACGGATGAACATTTAGACGCGATACTGCGCGTGTCTACTACTAAAATGAAAGCAGACGTTAAAAAACTTGCAAGTCAAATGCAGCCTCAAAAATCTCACTAGTACTTACTTTTATGTTAGTATAGTAGTTCAATTAAAAAAGACATAATTGTATGAATATATATGCGTTTTATTTCAAATATTAAAAATACATGCCCGAACATATAAATATAAGTGCGGCCCGCACTGATACTCTGGCAACATATGTGGCCCGGCTATAGCATAAGGTTGCCGACCCCTGCCATACACCATGAAACATATCTCAACCCCTCCCCTTACAACTGTAACAGGCTTTTACTATTTGTACCTAGTGATTTTAATTTCCAATGGGTAGCTCCAATATAAAGAATATTCTATCGGAACTAGAGCTCATTTCTGTATCCAAATCTCTTTCATGTACATCAGTGTAAACTTCATATTGACAAAAACGATAAAAAGTTAAATATACTTCACGTTAACATTAGAAGCATAAATCGTAACTTCGACTCCCTGGTTGTCTTCCTGACTGAGTTGGAGGTAGAGTGCGATGTAATTATTCTGTCTGAATGCTGGCTTAGTAAGGTTAACTCATTACCTATTCTCGATCGCTACACTTGTCACCAATCTTCATATACAAACCAAAATGATGGAGTAGTTACATATACTAGGATTGGCTTACGGTGTGAAGTCGTGGAGCCAAACTTTACTGACGCCAATTGCCTCATTTTGAAGTTTGACAAGGACTTGGCCATAATTGCACTTTATCGGTCTCCGTCGGTCAGGAACACTTCCATATTCGTTGATAGTTTTAACTCTATCATCTCTACACTTCAACATTTTGATACTATTGCAGTTATTGGTGATATCAATATTAATATAAGTATTAACAGTGATGACCCTTTGTGTAATGACTACTTAAATAGGTACCATTGTTTCTCTTGGACTTCTCCCTGCCCACCAATTACCAACTCGAAGTCTGAGCTGTCTAGATCACATCTTGTTAAAAACTAATGTACATACAAAGACAGTGGTAGTCTCAAGCACTATGACTGATCATTATCCAGTTTTATTGAACATTACTTCACGTAAGTTCTTTGATAAGCCCATGAAGTACTTTAATAAAATAGACCATTCAGCTGTTGTGACGGCATTGGAAAAGGCTGATCTCGGCATGGTGCTTGAGAGCCAAGATGCCAACCTTGCGACAGGTTTACTTGTATCAACAGTGTCTAGTATCGTCACTGATCATACACAAAGGGTAAAAATATCTCGAAGAAAAAGGAATTTAAAGCCCTGGATAACTCCAGGGTTAATTAAATGTATGCATATTCGAGATAAACTGCATCAAAAATCAAATAAATCTCCTGATAATTTTACGTTCCGCCTTACATATAGCCGATACAGAAATTTCTTCAACAATCTTTTAAAGAAATTACGAATTGAATATGAAAAACAACAATTTAAAAATTCTAAAGGAAATCCAAAAGCCCCTTGGGAAACCATTAAAAAAGTAACACAGATACATAAAAAAAAACAGTCCTCCTCTTGAGCTTTTAGACCCTTTAAATCCTGTAGCTTCTACTAATGCTGTAAATAACTATTTTGTTAATATAGGAAGAGACCTTGCTGCCAAAATTGTACCACCTGATGTAGTGCAGTCCATCTCGCCTACATTTAGAAACCCTCATTCAATGGTGATTCTGGATGTGGATGTGGATCATGCCGAAGTGGAAAGAATTATTCTGAGCCTACGAAACTCATGTGCATCGGGCTGGGACGGCATTCCTACAGTTATATTGAAAAACGCCCGCCGATGTCTGATTCCTCCCATCACACATGTTTGTAATCTCAGTTTACAATCTGGTATCTTTCCCAAAATCTTCAAGAAAGCTTTGGTATATCCAGTCTACAAGAGTGGGAGCAGAGACAGTGTTAATAACTATAGACCCATTTCACTTTTATCAATAATGTCAAAGATACTGGATAACATAATATCTAAAAGTCAATATGGCTTCCGTGCCGGTGTCTCTACTGAAGATGCAGTACTGGACTTAACCGAATGTGTGGTTAAACACCTCGACCAAAAACATAAGGCGATCGGGATGTTCTTGGATCTTTCCAAAGCTTTCGACACTGTCTCTGTTCCCATTCTTCTGGATAAGCTGGAAACCATTCGAGTCAGAGGCTTGCCCTTAGCGGTTTTCCGGGACTATTTGAGTGACCGCACACAACAAGTTAGGATCGGTGACTACACGAGTGGTGATCAAGAGGTATCTTTCGGCGTGCCACAGAGTAGTGTACTTGGTCCGACACTTTTCCTCGTGTATATAAATAACCTCTGCAACCTCAAGTTGTCTAACTGTCAATTGTTTGCTTATGCCGATGATACCGCTCTTGTTATACACGGAAAAAGCTGGCGTGAGGCAAAACAACATGCAGAGCATACCCTCTCTATTGTTATGGACTGGTTTTCTTCTAATCTGCTTACGCTAAATGTAGCCAAATCGCAGTTTATCACCTTCAGCCTAAGGAAAAATACCCAACCGGTTTCATCTTTCCACATAAAATACCACTCGTGTAGTCATCGGCTAGACTGCACTTGCCTCGCCTTGGATAGGACTACCAATACCAAATACTTGGGTGTGATAATTGATAGCACCTTAAGCTGGAAACCTCACATTACTGCTCTAACAAACCGGATGAGAAAACTAATATTTGTGTTCAAGAAGTTGCGACTATCTGCTGATTCTCACATACTAGACATTGTTTATTATACCTTGGCTCAATCTCTTATATCTTACTGCGTTACTTCCTGGGGGGGTGCTCCCCAAACTTCTATATTATGCCTTGAGAGAGCTCAGAGAGCTGTGATAAAAGTTATGCTTGGTAGGCCATTCAAATACCCGACCACACTTTTATATGAAGACTGCGGGTTCCTTACTGTAAGACAGCTTTTTATGTTGCAAATCGTTCTTCGAAAGCACGCCTCTATGCCCTACGATCCCCTAGTGCTTAATAGGCGCCGATTCGACCGAGTATGTCCAACGTTACCCCATAGAACCGACCTCTCCCGGCGTTATTTTTATGTGCTAGGCTCTTACATTTATAATAAAATAAATAAAATCCTTAATATATACTCTCTTCCTTTTGAAAAATGTAAAGACGTAACAAGGAAATGGCTCCTTAGTCTTGACTACTCAAAAACGGAGGATTTACTAAAAACCATAAAGTAAAGGCTTGACTTAAAAATGCAATTCCCATCCTTTCTTCCTTTCTTGCACAGACACACATAACACAAACACTCTCCTCTCACACATACACAACACACACACATACTTACCTCCATCTCCCTCTAATCCCTCCCATACATACACACACTTACCTATACACCACACTCCACTTACCAAACTTAATTTAAACTTAATTTATATTTCTTTATTTCAAAGTAATGTATATTGAATAGTACCTTTAATTTAATGCATTTATGGTGTATGTATTTTTGAAACCTTGCGGTAGTGGGCGTTGACATCTGAGATACAGTGTTTATCACTAGTTCAGATGTTATCGTTTTTCCTTGAATGTATATATTATACACTATAAGCATCAAAATACGATGGTGTAAGGAATGTAACTGTCCTCGTTTTTTATAATGAATAAATTACTGAAATTACCGTTTTGTACATCTTCTATCTTTTGACGTTCTGCAAAATAGATAGAGAAGGGTAAAGTTAGGGCGATGGAGAATGCCCAAATATCCTATCATAACTTATTTGTAATGCTGTATCTATAATGCATTTTTCAAATTTGTAATTCTGTGTCTATAATGCTGTATTGTACATCTTTTAACAATAAACAATACTTAACGTCTTATTCATAAAAAGTAGATTCTATTAAAATACTCTTAAGACGGAGTTAACATCGGTTTATAAGAGAAAATCCTGTTGTAAACCGGCTTTAACTCAAGTTGTTTTAGTGGTATCTACTTTTTAAAACCATTTTCCGATTTAGGGTCACGTTTGCAAAATATGAAGCTTTAAAGCGCAATTTTTTGTCTGAACAGGCCGTCCCCTCCCCCCTCTTCCGGCTAAACGGTAGATTGTAGAAACGTCAAAAAATTCAGGGCAGAAGCACATAATATAACAAACTTAAAAGGAAAACTATCACGGCTAAGTAGGCTTTACAAGTTAACGAGTAATAGGCGACCAACTTATAAAAGGAAAACTTCGTACAAAATACATTCAAATTTACTTTGATGAAGTTGTGTAAGGCAGATAAAAAAAAAAACTTCTTTCCACGGTACCCTACACCACAGCCTACATAGCGCGTAGCCCAACATGCACTTGGGCGGTTTGTCAGGCCAGAGAGCGAAAAGTATGGCGGCGTGTGGCAGGAAGGTTCGGATTCTTATCATCAATAGAAACAACTAACTATATTACAAAACCAACTCTAGAACCGCAACAAAAATATCAGGCGTTCCATGTTGAACCCGCTCTAGGATATTTATGAAACAGGCTGTTTCATAAATTCGCTGTTTCAAACCAGTTTCAAACAGTGAATACTAATTTCACGCGATTTCAGTGCCGGTATTATAATATGTTTACACAGAATTTCCTGCAACACGCTGTAATATTTTCTGCCCAATCAATCAATCAGCTCGCATTCGTCCACTGCAGGTCCTCCAAGCACGCCGCTTCCTTGTCCTCGGCATTCCTCATCCAGCGGTTGCCAACAATCTGCCTCAGATTGTCGATCAAGCGAGCTTCTGGCCGTTCTACACTACGTTTGTCATCGGCTAATTGTAAAAATTGTTGGTAATAAAACAAATTAAAATTAAAAAATTAATATGACGCGTCAATTTTTATAATTTTTGGGGTACGTTCCCTACACCAATTTTTTATGGAGCAGGACATAAAATACTTATATACCTACCTACGTCCTACCCACTGTAGGGCACAGACCTTCTCTCAGAGAGAGATTACGGGCTTATTTAGGTACCACGCGTGCCCACCGCGGATTAGCTTTGTTTTCTTAGTTACGTGCACTTGTAAGTTATAGTGGCAATACCACTCGCTAACCGTATAGGAAAACAAAGTGAGGAAACCTGAGTGACTGATCTTTTTAAAGCTTTTGGTGACTATTTACGAATACAATGTTGTAGTCTGGTGGAAACTAACAATAATTACATTACTTAGCTATGACACCAAAGCTTTATTTACTGGATATACGCACTGTATACTCAATCTATATAACGTGTTATTTAAATATCGCAAAACTTGAAAATTATTTTCTATTTTACTTCAACCACTTCCAATAACCAAAAGTTAAAATATTCACACTCGTGTGAATTCACGTATTAGAAGCAATATTTTTTCGGAGGATTCTGTGTCTTTTCTTTACTACAGCCTGTTAATTTGTTTGTAAAAATATTTAATGTACAGAATTGACTTGTCTACAGATTTATTATAATATTGTATACCTAGACATAGATTATATTATATTATGCGTCACTGTGCCAGCCTACATGTACCATTTAATGTGTACTGTTAAATGTAATTCATAATATAATATATTGTGTCTTTAGCTGCAAGTACTAACATATATAGTTTTAAGCCTACTAACTAGAATGGTATGGTGTTACTTATTTGAAATAAAATAAATATTATTATTATTATACTAGGGTAAACAGTGGTTTAATTGGCCGCCCCCAATAACTAGCCACTCCGCACTACAAACTTCATAAATAAGAAAACTAGTAAGGCAATGCCATCTGTTGTGATTTGAAAATATCACTTGCCTACCTGGCTGTTGAGAAGTATCAACTTTTTTCGTCAAAACAATAAAGGCGCAAAAACATCTGCCGTTTTTGACAGGTCGGCCTACTAGTGCATAGATAAGTATATTTACTGGCGTATAGATGGCCGTCTCGCGATTTCGATACAGTGCTGCCATCTAGTTTCTAACCTCATAACTTCTATCGCACCGTACATGGTACAGTGCGTAGGTACATACCTATAAATGCGTATGTTTCTGTGATGCTAGTAACGTTTTTGGAAGTTTTAAAGTTTGTTTCAATGAAAAAGGAACTAATGCACGAAATGATATAAAAAAACAAAAACTCCAAAAATTTAAGCCTTAAGTATACTTTTTCACTGAAACAAACTTTTCTTTAGGAAAAGGAGTACTTGCAATTGAGAAATAAAACTGTATACAATTGGTTTTCTCTCCATTTATAAAAGATCTATGTAATTTTATAAAAAGCAACAAAATTCGATTGTGATTCTATTACTAATGTATCTGGTTTTTTATGTATTTTATCTTTTTTGTTATTACTACATCACCACAACTAACTTACGGGATTTTGTTAAATATTAAAAAAAAAAAAAAAACTTGCTATCTCCAAAACTCGACATTGGCAGAATCCTTAGGGTAGCCATAATTAAGAATTGAATTAACACCTGACTCCCTGACTCGCTTCTTTGTTTTATTTTTTAGGTAATGGCTATGCGCCAGTACTTTAATGGGATCGCCTTCGTCCCATACAGTAGCTAGCTATTAGCTGGATATACTCCAGAACTTTGGTGGCCTGGCAGTGTGTTTTCAAAATTCCAATTGTTATCTCCTCCACATTTACAAAATATTCCAGCAAATGTTTATTGGGATAGTGAAGAATGCATTTACTAGAGTATTTTTTTAAAGAGATGAATTTTGCAAATGATTCTTCACTATCCCCTTCTAAATCGTTTTTGCAATTTGTGCATCTTTTGCCAATATATTCATACAGTAAGCTCAGCAATCAGCCACTGCAGTATGCTGCTGCTGCCACCTTCTCTATGTCCGCTGGAGATTGGCTATTTAATAAGTCCTCGATGTTAGGCAAAGACAAATTGAAATGATCAATATCAAATTCAATTTCTTTTTCTGCAGGTCTTACGATTTTTTCTGTCAAAAAGTATTTTAGGCTTTGTAGGCAGTAACTATCGTCACTTTGACAGTTGGCTCCTACAGTTTTAGCCGATGTCATATTGCTGAGGAGCAGGGCTTTATATGATGCCTCAAAGGCAGAGCAGCTGGGCATAATATTACCCTGTCCATGAGCCCTTATGGCACCAAAGAAATTCTCCAGCGGATCTTGGTTAATGTTTCGCAGGTTTTAATCCAGCTGGAAATTGAAGGTACCACCCCTGCTCGACCACCAATGAACATCATACTTTTTAGAACTGTCAAACTTCTATACCACAGTTTATGATGTGCAGACTTTGGTGTGACCGCCGATCTTAACACTTTTCCTTTGACGGGCTTGCTGTAGCTGCCATTGACGGAATCGAACAGCTTATCGAAAAACATCAAAAGGTCAGCAGTATCGGTGCTTTCTTTGGGAATCCTTCCAGTTCCTAAAACAAACAAAAAGTTGAAAGTAGAAGTTACCATTTACTTAATCAAATAACGTTTAATAATATTTATATAATGTAGAGTACCTGCAGTGCAATTGTATACCCATACTCCCAGATCCCAGAAGGGGCTTTCCAACTAATGGGGTCACGGTTTGCCAACTATTCATGCCAAATTGGCAAATAGGCTGTTCTGCAGCATACGCAGTTAAAAGATTCCGGGAACTAACTGATGTCGCAACTGCTAGGCTTGTTTATTTTAGTTACTTCCATAGTATTATGTCCTATGGTATACTACTGTGGGGTCGGGTAGCAGACATTGAGACGGTACATGGCTACCGTGTTACATAGTGATAAATAGTTGCTCATACTACCTTCATCCTCAGTGGACGTGCATGAAGAAACACAGCATCTTCTTTGAGGCATGGTGGGGTTGGGAAGTCAAGTTGGAAGAGTCAATTTCTCACGAAAAGTACCACAAAGAATCACTGTCTTAAAACACAAAAACACTATCGTCGAGTCAATTTCTCACATCAAGCCATATTTTAAGAGTCACTTTCTTAAACTTAGGAATCAATTCGAAGCTAATCCACAAATATTATAAGAAAAGCAAGCATGAAAAACTTTTTCACGAAACGAAACCCGTTGAAGAAAAGTTGTGTCATAAAAAATCTTGTGTTGCTAGTTTTGACATGTAATTAGCCACTTTCTTGGGAAATTAGGATTGTAAAAATAATATCCATACTCTCTAAATTGTCGTAGATTTATTACATATTATTTTATTAGAAATGACCTTGTTTTTGTGAAGTCTTAGTTTATATTTTGATAGTTTATTTGAAGAAAGTTTAAAAATTGGTGAGCAATATTTTGCCATAACTTGCAATCAGTTAGTTTTACGGGCAACACTGAATAAACATAGCTCATAATAGTTCCGGTGTTGGGGGATAGGTGGCGCTTTCGACTGAAACTCCTGTTTGTATGGAAGACAACATAGCATGAACTAGTGCCCGCCTGGACAGTCGTGCGTTAAATATTTGTCAAGGAACGTGGTGTCCTTAACTACAAATAAATTATGTCTCCGGTGTGTTAGAGTTGTTGCTGATAGCTCAGTTTGATGCGTATAAGGTAAGGATTCGTATTTTACACTGTCATTTCGTCTAGTTAGGGTATTTGTAGCAATTTTGAAGGTGTCCAGTAACTACACTGGGTTTTATTAGATTTTATAGTAACTAGCCACCCATGCCAGTTACTACGCATAACCACTTTTAATTAAATCAAGCAAAAGTGTATCTTATTAGTTTCTTTAAAGCAGGGGTCGGCAACCTTATGCTATAGCCGGGCCACATATGTTGCCAGAGTATCAGTGCGGGCCGCACTTATATTTATATGTTCGGGCATGTATTTTTAATATTTGAAATAAAACGCATATATACAATTATGTCTTTTTTAATTGAACTACTATACTAACATAAAAGTAAGTACTAGTGAGATTTTTTAACGTCTGCTTTCATTTTAGTAGTAGACACGCGCAGTATCGCGTCTAAATGTTCATCCGTTAACCGCGAACAATTCTTATTTTTGCGGTAGTTGAGAATTGAAAAAGTCTGCTCACACAAATATGTACTACCAAACATAGTTATTATCTGCTGAGCAAACTTTTTTCAGAACTCAAACCTCCGTAGAACTGTATCAAGTCAGTGCTTTCCTTAAATGCCGTTTTAAGTGTGCTATTACTTTGCAAATCTACTATGTTCATTTGCAAATTGCTTGGTACCTCACTAATATCAATTGCAAAAGGGTTTTGGAATATTTCCATGTTAAGGGAGCTCTTTTTAAAGTCGGTGAATCGATTTACAAACTCAGTTTGTAGTTGTGTTAACACGTTTCTCATTGTAATATTTTGCCACACAAAATTATCTCCAGCTTCTTCCACGGCTTTCTTGCAATTAGGAAAATGGTCAAGCTTTTTTTCATCAATATGCTTGATAAACAGTTTCAGTTTCATTTCAAATGACTTTACATCTGTATACATATCGCAAATCAATTTATTTTTTCCCTGCAAGCGTTTGTTGAGCTGATTCAGTTCCTTAGTCAAATCAGTCAAAAAACCAAGATCGATAATCCACTGTTTGTTAGTAAGCTCTTCTACTGGCTTTCCTTTCATCTCCATGAAGTTGCCAATTTCTTTCCTCAAATCAAAAAACCGTTCCAAAACGGCACCTCGACTGAGCCACCTCACTTCACAGTAGTAAACCACGTCACCATGTTCAGCTTCCAGATCTTCCAAAAACTTTTGGAACTGACGGTGTGTGAGCCCATTTCTTCTTATAAAATTAACAGTGGATGTTACAGTATCCATTATTTCTTTCCAGGATATAACTTTGGAGCACAATGCCTCTTGATGGACAATACAGTGAAAAATCAATGGCACAGTAGATCCAGAATCTTTCACTTTGCTGATGATTCTCCCAACAACACCTTTGTTTTGACCGCTCATGTTCTTGCCTCCATCGGTAGTGACACTTGTTAACTTTTCCCAGCTTAATTGCAATGAATCCAGAGCTTGTTCCACATGGTGAAATAAATCTTCTCCCGTAGTTGTACCTTTCAAACTGCACATTTTCACAAGCTCTTCGTAAACAGTAAAGTTTTCGTCAATGCCGCGTACAAATATGAGTAGCTGTGCTGTATCCGACACGTCCGTACTTTCATCCATCGCTAAAGAGAAGCAGTCGAAAGACTGCGCCTTATCCCTGAGTTGTTCACACAAATTAGCACCCAAGTCTTCAGTACGTCGGGTGCAAGTTCTTGCAGAGAGACTAAGACTTTCAAACATTTTTTTCTGCTCTGGGCATATTTCTTCTGCGATAGCTAAGACACACTCTTTTACTAATTCACTATCGGTAAACGGACGTCCACTTTTTGCAAGAATCTCTGCTACCCTGTAACTGGCCCGAACATTCGATTCGCTGTTGTCTGCCACAACCTTAAATATGTTTTGTTGATTTTGTAATGACGATTTCAAAGTGGAAATTTTCCTTTTCCGTATTTCTCCTTCAAGACAGTCAAATTTAGCTTTGTGCTCAGTGTCGTAATGTCGCTTCAGGTTATATTCCTTTACTACAGAAATACTCTTTTGACAAATCAAGCATAACGGTTTTCCTTTCAACTCGATAAAAAAGTATAATTCTGTCCATAATTCGTTAAAAACTCTTTTTTCTTCTTCTATCTTCCTTTTTCTTGAAGCCATGTTTATATAATTATTCTGTAACAATAATGAAAAAAATTAAATTCGTTGTAAAATTATATGTTCCAGTTAGCACCTACAAATTCAACTCCACATTCAAATAATAATTAAAACATGACACACTCGTAACTAACTTCATGTCATGTAACTACTATCCCCGTCCTTATAACATTTACCCATCAATCTGAAGGTTCACATTAACAAACGGTAAATAAAATAAAACAAAATGCTCGTGAGTGCATACGACTTACCTCATACGTCGTGCGTGAGAAGCTATCAGCGAAGGGAAGAAAGGTGAAACGAAACGCGTAGCTAGCAACCAGATGAGACGTGAGTTTCCGGCGAATTTCCACAACCGAATGTGGCGAGAGCTGCGCGCGGCTGTGATTTTAACTAAAACCGGTCGCTTTGAATTTTTTCGCCGCCGCACACCTGCGTCTAATCAAAGACTGCCGCCCCGCCTATTGTCTCAAAGGAGCCGCCCGCCGCCGCACGTGCGGCGGATAAACGCAAAAGAAATTGCCAAGAATTGAATAAGTACAGCAAATATTTATTTTCGGTAGAAACAATACATAACATCACAGTCTTGATAAACAGTTCTTAAGAAATGCCGTATAAATTCTAGTGAATTTATATGGTCTTTTGCTTCGGTATTTTTTTCTTACGGACCTCAGGCTTGCGGGCCGCACCGAGATAGTCTACGGGCCGCATGCGGCCCGCGGGCCGCCGGTTGCCGACCCCTGCTTTAAAGTATTCTATATTGCATGTCAAAATTTTCCCAAAATATAACAACGCTTAGTAGTTACTGGCCTAGTTATAAAGATGGCCTATTACCGGGTGGCCAGTAATTGATAAATTCTTAATTTTCTTTTCGGGTAGGTAGTTTGCAAAGTTATCTTAGTATGTGAGCGCCATTGAAGCCACTGATACACACTTGATAGATGCTTCAGAATCACCAAGTATACTAAGACCGGTGGAGGAGGAGACATGTTGGCAAAACTTTCGAACGAAACTGCTAAAATCCACTCACTAGTTCAGGTCCATAGAGAAGTTTTTGACACTCAAAAATCATTTAGGTACAAGTGCATCAAGCTCCAATAAAATTAAGAAAATCACTGTTTTGTCGGACAAGCCATTGGCACATTATTTATGAAGAAATATGTGGCCAGAATTACCAAAAAGGAAAGGTAAGAGAGAAATTGAAAGATTACTATATGCTCTGACTTCTGACTTCTACTTTCACGTCATAAAAACAAAACAACAAAAGAAACTACAATAACAGATTGAAAAAAATAATCGAAAGCGCTTAAGCGAAGAAAAGAAACTAGAAAAATAGAATAGTACAAACAAGATAATACAAATTCTAAAAACACCACTATGCATCTATCTATACAGCTCATAAAAGACGCCCACTGTTGGGTATAAGGCCTCTCCACCGTAACGCCAACCACGCCAGTCCCTGCTAATCTTGTCCATTGCAATGCTGCCGCCTTCTTCATGGCATTAACCCATCGGAGAGGGGACCTCCAAGCCGAAAACCCCACCACAACCAAAAGTAAAAACAGGACGCAGACCACAGAAGCACCCAAACAAGCGAAGATCGAGACTGTCAATCGTCAACAAGGTGATAAGGTCTTTACTCCAATTGCGACAGAAAATCTGCTTCTTGAACCCTCAAGTTCCCTTAAATAGGCTGTAAGGGTCTATTTATGTTATTTTTCAATTGTGATAGTGTTTTTATTTTAGTTTAGATATACGGAGCCAATAATTTATGTTAAACTCTTTGTTTCTGAAGGTAAATAAGACGTTCCTTTTATGTAGTGAGAGTCAATTTATGTGTTTTCAATTGTGATAGTGTTTTTCAGTTAATTTAAATGTCTTGAAGCTAATTAATTTATGTTAACCTTTTTGTTTCTGAAGGTGGCCAGTTATCTAAATAATGCATGCCAGTAACAAAAAATGGTGGCTAGTTACTACCAAAAACACCTGTTTTTATTTAAATAAAATTATTTTTATATTCTGAACCCGACTTATTAATTGACTACCTGTAAACTGAATGTACATGGCCCACTGCGTTCAAACATACAAGAATCGTTAAAATACGATAGCGCATTTAAACACGGCAGACATTCAAAGTGACCAAGGTGCTTAAGTGGCCAGTTACTACCCTAGTTACCCTACACCTTTTAGATTATGACGTTGAAAAGAACAATTAAAAACCATTTTTATTGTGGTCCGATCGGGTCCTTTAGAATGAGGATAATTCAGACATCAAAATATTGGACTTCCAACTAGGGCAAATGCAGCACAAAAGTTTAAGTATACTACTTTTTGAACTACTCAAATCCATCAAGAAATGACAAAGTTAGAGAAGTTTAAACTTAGGCTGTCTGCCGCTTATCCGCCGTGTCACGACAGATCTTAAAAACCTATTTTCAACACACCTGCTCGTAAAGTAGGTCTTATTACAGCGTATTTACACTGATAATGCAGAATATTACCCATGCCGTGCCTTTTACATTACATTATCGCACTAGTGCCTTTTCATTACATATCTTTTTAAATATTAGCAAGAAGTATTAATGTTTCGAAAACAGCTAAGTAGTTATTTGCGTAAATATAAAATTAAATTCAAAATGTGATAAATAATTAAAGAATTTCATGAAACTGCTTGTTTTAGCATTTTTAAGCAAACACTACAATAATTAATGTAAACCTAATAATTAACATAAAATTTATGAATAGGTTAGCAACCTCATTATATCTAGATGGCCATGCATTACAGCCATCTTTGATGGATGCGCGCGCACAAGAATACTGTTTTGAATTTTACCGCCATACATAACACGAATCACGCACGAAAAATACGCCATCTTTTAAATGGGTTTCTGTTTGTTAAGTTTATTCACAGTATTGCATTTCGTTAGTGTTGTTTTTTTATTTACTTTTCCTCGCAAGTGTGTTGAAAAACGTCGTATGAAACACGTGAGCATTGGTCATTACACTTCTCGTCTCCATTAAGCCTTCGCCTTCGGCTCAGGCTTAAAAACCGACTCGAGTGTAATGACCAACATACCACACTTGTATCATAATGTACTATTAGAGGCTAAGCTATTTAATTCCACCCATGTCGGGACTTGAACCCGCGACCTCTGGCTAACCGTGCCAGCGCTCTTCCAACTGAGCTAATGGGCAAGTGCAGGAATCGGCGAAATTTCGGGCCTCTTTACAAACTTCTCTGTATTACGTACGGGCGACATCTGGCCGAAGCAATTTACATCACTTGCAGCATCACAACAGATCTGTGTCCAATTTTGTTATAAGACCATTTTGTACAATATATTATTTCCTCTCCCCATATATAATTTGATTATTAGTATGTATGTATGTCTATTTGTTTAAATATTTATGTATGGTTTAAGAAAGTTTATATACTTTTCAACTCATATTTCTTAATTGCACCGACTACCCGTCTCTAACTTCTTTCTTGTCTCCGTCTATGGTTGCCTGGAAGAAATTGCTTGTAGTAATAAGGCCGCCAATTGTACTGCGATTTATTGAATTTCTGTTAATGTAATCTTTGTGTACAATAAAGAATATTCTATCTATCTACTGATTTTAAGTAAATTTCTTTTATATCCATGCATATTAAAGTTCTCTTTCATAACTGTGTAATTTTAAATAAATATATTTTTACTTTACTTTACTTTACTGTGCCGTGATGCTAGTATCACCTACTATTACGCGGCAACCAAGCGCGCGGTTCATCGCACCCTGTGACGTGACGTGTCAAGCGTATGGCGGCAGCTCCTGCCCGTTTTTCGAACCTGTGCACTAAATAAAATAGCTGTAACTTCGTAATTTCTTATCAGATTTCGATCATTTTCACAGAATATATTGCTTTTGATGTCTCTAATTGCATACTAGGCTCAAAACGTGAATGATCCTCATTCTACAGATTATTTCAAGTGTACGTTCATTTCAACGAAGTGTCTGATTTCGCCTTTTAGAATAGCTTTCGTTGACAGTCGACAGCAGGGTCAGCAGGTCAACCTTTACATCTTTGTTGTAAATTCATCCTTATCGTAACTGATTAGTAAAGGAGTATGTGTTGACGGCTGTAGACGGCCTACTGTCGTTCGTTTATCGTAATTTTTTCTTTCATTCCTCGATTACGACACGGTCTAAATCAGCGTTAATCTTTAGGCTTCCGTACCCGAAGGGTCCCAAACGGGACCCTATTAATAAGACTTCACTGCCCGTTTTCTGTCTGTCCGACGCCCTACTCTAACAAAAATTTGCGCTTTATTCGCAAACGAAACCCTAAATCGAAAAATGGTCTACCTACACCCGCAATATTAACGACCAATCCATCCAACTCTACACTATGACGTAGGCATCATCCCTAATTTAGGTGCAGGGGGTACCGTAAAACAAATTCTTTCTTGAGGGTTTTTATTTTCGTTTTGTCGGCGTAATAAATATGTATAGTCCGCACAGATCTTTTTGGCGGTAACGTGAAGATAGTCACAGATCGTTTGCACATCGCTTACGGTCTTTACAGTGTAAGTGTAAGTAATTGAGATAGTGATGCGTAGTAAATTACTATTAGTCAATTACTCACACATACCTACACTATGAAGACAGTAAGCGATATGCAAACGATCTGTGACTATGTTCACGTTACCGCCAAAAAGATTTGTGCGGACTATATATCTATGTATTTCAGCTGTCTAGTACTTATAGTCTGTGCTAAGCCGCGGACAGAGATAGACAGACGGACATGGCGAAACTATAATGGTTCCTTGTTGACAACGGAACCATAAAAAACCGGCCAGACTCGCGCACCACGGGTCGGACCTCTACAGCTGGCTTCCGCCAACGCTATCTGACAGGAATGTCTATCTCTTTATGTGTGGGTTAGCACCAAAAATGTCTTGCACCATGAAATTTGCAGAGCTATCCATAGAAAATTTGTATGACTGACAACCCTGTCCATCTCGACAAGTATTTATCTTTTTACTCACTTATCAAGTGATATGGCGCAAATCACCCTAACCCACCATTCATTCCTGTGGTTGACTGGTAGAAAATGCTTATAGCATAAAGTCCGCCACATTGCTATTGTATTTTTTACTTATGTGCAATAAACGTATTAATAATAATAATAAAACTACCACTTAATAATTCTGCAAATAATGATACGTCTGTTTTAAAACTACCACTACCTAATACTTTAAGAAGGTGAAAATAAACAAACCTCTTTCAGAAATCCTCAACGGATTACTGGGTTTCGTAGTTGAATCTGAAACTAAATAATATGTAACCTGTTTAACAACTTTTCTTTTAGACATGTGTTAGTTGATAGATTTCTGGTAAGTTTAAGTGTGAGATGGACAAAAATACCGCTTCCAGCCTTATCCGTCGTTTCGGGACAGCAAACAATTTCAGTTATGTTAGACCAGCCACATCTTGCCAGATTATGTTGATTATTGGACCGCAATTGCCTGCAACCAAATTAATATTTTTATTTAATAGGTACAACCTACTGAATGAAAAAAATATGATAAACTTATTAGAAACTAAATTGTTTAAATATTCTACTATAAAGCAATATAAAACAAGAACGATTTGTTTCATTACAAGAGCTTGGCAATCTAACTAAGCTCAGCCTGTGCTGTGGGCATTCTACAGCCGGGGCCGGATTAACCATGTTGAGGCAGGGGCCTACGGCATTGCCTAGGGAGGCAATGCTCATCTCGGGGCCCCTTCGGCAACTTCCCGTCCGTACTACAAATATTTTTCTTCTACCGCAACGTAATTTTATTTTATAATGAAGTATCTACAACCGAGCTCCACTCGATTAGTTTTTAACTTACGGTGGCAGCAGAATTAACGTTCTATTCTAACGGCAGAGACCAGGGTTTGCCACTTGTCACTATTCTGACTAACCTACTTCGCTTCATCAACAGTAACTACTAGTCATTAGTCACGGCATGCAAAGACGGTTCGGGTACATTTTTATATTAACCCCTAAAATTGCCGAACTAATTTTTGTGTCAGCGTTTGAAGTTGCCAATCCCCGCGGTGGACACGCGTGGTGATTAAGACCATACTCTCTCTCTGACAGAAGGCCTGTGCCCTGTAGTGGGACAAGCTACAGAAAAAAAAAAATGGTGTAGCAAGGGTACCCTAAACAAATTTTTTTAAAGATTTTATTCTCTACCGTTTCGCTGGGATCAGATTTGAAAAAAGTGGACTTAGGGTATTTTGACCCCATTTTTTTTAGTAATTGCGTAAAATCTTTTTTTGTGTAAAACTTTGTAGTTTTTGAAGATGTTAAAATAATATTTAGTAGGTGTGACGCTGAGTATTATTCTTGACATTTCATACCAAAACACCTACTTCATATCTCTGCGGCTTACAGAACGGTCGCTGTTTGAAATTTTATTTGTACAAACGAACACGCAGACAGGCCCTAAAAGTATTTACTATTTTTATTATGTTGGATTTTTTATAAATAATCATAATAAAAAAACCTTTGGTACCTACCAGATTTTCATACCAGCAAAAATGCCACACTTTACTCACGGACTTAACTAGTTACTATCATACCTACCTTCCTACCAACTTTTCATTATTTGTAAAAAGGATCTCAGAGACTTGTTGCGGTTAAAATGAATTCTGCATACCATGCGGGACGTTCGAATCCCGGCTGGGGACAAAAAAAATGTGATGTCGTTGTTTCTGGTTCCCACGACACAGGGTATCCTAGTGTGGGGTGTGTTTATGTTTATGCTTTGTGTAATAGTCTCGATTCGGTACCAATTTAGATATGTTTATGGCCCTTAAAGGCAGTCGCAATATTAAAAATAGTGAGTTTTTGTATCGTGTACTATTGGATTACGTTACAGTGGATGTTCCATTGAAAGATCTCGAGGTTCTTCAGATATTTTCCCGAAATTATGTAAGCAATGTCTACAAAAGATGGTTAAAAGCCAGTAGAAACCAAAAAACCTTCTTCAAGAATAATATGGAGTGGCTAGAACGTGACGTAATTTGGCCTCCTAATGGATCTTTGGATTGGCAGTCAATATTTTCCCGAAAAACCGTTAAGTTCAAGAAGTAGTGGACATTTCTCTGGATACCGCGGAAAATGTCCCTTCTTCAAAAGCTTCGATTAATATTCCAAAAAAAAGGTATACTAAAGAGAAAACCATTTAGTAATTTAACCAAGAAGCAGAAAAAAGGCGTTCTGGACAACTTTTGGAATACTCCAAAGAACATTTTACATTCGCCTTAGTGCTCAAACTTAGGGAAAGTGACAACACACAGCACACGTCATTGACTTGTCAAAAGATGGCGCGGAAACGCAAAGCTTGCATGATTTTTTGTTTACAAAACGACATTCTCAAGAACATATGCTAGAAGACGAAACTTAGCTCTAGTAACAGCACTAAATCTTTCAAAATGGCAATAGATGTCTTACATTGAAGAAGAGCTTTGACGAAAATGGAGTAACGGTTTTGCCATCCTACAAGAAATTGGGCGTTGCCAAAAAGTCGTGCTATCCTGATGAATGACAGAGACATATCTTAGATATGTCTATAACTGAAACTAGGGCTAAAATTAAGCGGGAAGCAATTTTAGATCTGACCGTGCAAAATATAATCAAGGTGATAGGACACCATAATATGAGTGGAACTTTGAAGCTAGTGAGTAAATGGGGTTGTGATGGGTTTTCATCACAGAGCACGAATTACTGTAGGCCAGTGATGTTTCAATTTGTAAAGGAAACCAAAGAATACATTCAGCAACACACTGCAGCAATGAACGAAAAAATTGCTAACCTGACACCAACTAAAATAGGTATTACGTTACTATATTTTATCATGTTAATTTTTTGTCCTTTTTAATTTGATTACTTGTGTGCTAATATTTTTTCCCTTGTTTTAGATGATCTAGAAATAACTCATGATGTGTAGATCGATGGGAAGGTGGCTACAGCTTTATCAGGGACTCAATCATATGCCAATTGCAATATATGCCTGGCATCACCAAAAGAGATGAACAATTTAAGCTTGGTTTTAACAAGCCTTGCCAATTGCAATATATGCCTGGCATCACCAAAAGAGATGAACAATTTAAGCTTGGTTTTAACAAGCCTGTTGCTAAAAATATATATAAATATGGACTCTCTTCGTTGCATATGTGGTTGAGGTGCATGGAGTGCATATTACATATATCTTACAATATGGATTTTTAAAAATGGGCTGCAAGAGGCCAAGACAAGCTGCTTCAGAAATCAAGGAAGGAGTTGACTCAGCAAGAACTCAGTCTGAACTGGGCTTTTGGTTAACATAGTAAAACAAGGCTTCGGAACTTCGAATGACGGCTACCGCACGGAGATTTTTTTAGAAATTACGAAGAAACTTCCAAAATCACAGGAGTAGACGAAAACCTGATAAAACGATTTGCAGTGATTTTGCAAGCTGTATCTTCAGGAAGAAACGTAAATTGATATCTTCCGAAACTATTGCAAAGAGACAGCTGAATTGTACGTGCATCTGTACCCGTGGTATTATATGCCATCACTCTATATGCCTCACATGTTCTCTTCACGATTGTTTTGTTTAATCTCTCTTTTTTTGACGTTCGTGTCTTTTGTTTGTGTACCTTTTGTTTACTTTGTGTTTCTGTGACAATTTAAATAAATATCCTCTTTCTTTCTTTCTTTCTATCAAGCATCCATAAACTTTCAGTGCATGGTGCAGAAATCTGCCGATATTTTTCCTTTATGCCCATAGGCATGTTATCAGAAGAGGCTTCTGAAGCTAAGAATAAAGATTTTAGAAAAGGCATTCCCGAAAAATTAATCGTAAAATGACAAACACTGATATCATTCACCACTTTATGATCAGTTCCGATCCATACATTACACACAGAAGGCCAATTCCTTTAAGAACACAAATGGATCTATTTCCTGAAGCACAACACTTCATTTCGAAGCACGAAAAAAATGCTTATGTTGATGACGAAAGCGACATTGACACTGAAAACTAATTATTTTTTATTACATCACAAAATCTTGTCAATACTGATCCGTTAGAGTAGCCATTATTATTAAGTAATTTAATATTTTCGTTGAGTTCTATGTTTGATTAACTATACATTTACTATATTTTATAATGATTGCTGCGTTCTTATTTATTAAATCATGTTCATTTGTATTTTTGTTTCCAACAAATCCTAATTTATTGGTAAAATAAACGAAATTTCAAACGGCGACCGTTCTGTAAGCCGCAGAGATATGAAGTAGGTGTATGAAAGGTCAAGAATAATACTCTCCGTCACACCTACTAACCATTATTTTAACATCCTTAAAAACTACGAAGTTATTCACAAAAAAAGATTTTACTTCATACAAAACTAAAATAATTTTTTTATCGTTAATGGGTGAATTTATTACAAAATTGCAATCAGTAAATGTTTATTGAAATGATGTAAGTCACTAGAAAAAAATGGGGTCAAAATACCCTAAGTCCACTTTTTTCCAATCTGATCCGTGTGGCGTCGGCGTGATTAATATGTAAATACGTCTATGCCATAATCGACTCTGAGCAAGTCCGCAGGACAGACAGACGGATGGACGGAAATGGCGAAACTATAAAAGGGTTCCTTGTTGACCACAGAACCCTAAAAACGAATAAGATACAGCATGTGATTTGTTTGTTTTTTGTTCTAATATATAACTACATGAATAGTATGAAATCTGGTATGAAAGCTGTGAGGTCGTCTCTCCATCTTCGCCTTGGTCTGCCACGTTCGCGATGTCCGTCGCGTGGAACCTAGTCTGTGGCAATTTTTGCCCATCTGGGCCCATACGGCATACATGACCAGCCCAATTCCCCTTGAGCTATGCGGTAGCAACTCCAACATCAGCGATTTTTGTTTTGGAACGCAGCATTGTGTTCCGGATTCTATCAATCCTCGTCACACCCAGTATGCTGCGCTAATTTTAAATGGGTGCTTGCTATTAATATCTGACTTCAATATTGTTGCAGAGGATCTTTCTTGCTGCATAGTGGGGCAAAGCTGTGACGGTTTAGCGTCGCAAGAATGTAGGTAGATAGAAGCCGGTCGAAATTAAACAACCCGGAATAAAATTTACAATTATTTATTAAAAGAGAGAAGTAGACTCGACTAGGTCGCGGGTTTATTACTGGCTGGCAATTAGTATAGAAGCAACGTCCTTGTAATTGGGGTCACTTCCCTGCACTGTATAACGGCACGTAGTCCACGTCGAAGCAGCACGCAGAAGTTCGAGGTTCCGGGATTCGGGTCTGCAACGCAGGTCTACCGGATACGCGCAGGAGCGTGTGGGTGAAGGTTGGTGAGCCCTAAATCGAACCCTGACTTGGTCCCTGGAATTCCCGGAAAATAGTCGTTTCACAAAAAGTCCAAATTCGTGTAAGCGACTGCAACATCGGGATTTTGTAGAATAAATATGCTCGCGTTTTAGTTGGCTATATTAGTGAACCCCAAAGCATTTAATGGTGATCAAAGGATGTGGCAGTCACAAACAAAATCAACAGTTTTATGATCAAGCAAAGTATGAAATGAAATTATCAAAACCTTATGATGAAAATTAAATGTACTACACTAATTACAATATGACCAAAAGCATTATAGTTGCCTTTTGTTGCGATTGTATATGAAATTACAACTTAATTAGCTAGAATTAAATGTAATTTAGCTAGTATACTATGAGTTTTTTATGAAGTGGCTAGATGATATTTCCAGAATCTCTTAGAAGCGTGATATTCCCAGCCTGATTCGAATAGGCAGATAATTTTATTACATTATTTAGACTAATGTATAATGAGAACTAGTTTATTTTTAATATTTTCGACATGTAAAGTGATTTATAGCTATCTATGTTAACTTAATCTAAGTAGTACAATATTCACAACACTCACCCGATTCGGGGAAATACTGGCACTTAATTTTGACACCGGTTATAAGTATTTATAGTTTAGTCCAAAACTGAGTATCTGTCACACCATAGTTAGAAAATATTTGGGAATAAATCCCATGGTTATTAAATTGGTCGACCTGTCGCAGTCCTCGCCGTCAGAGGGGAGACAGTTAGAACTATATGATATTTCAAGAATATGGTGGCGCCATCTACCTTTTTTTTTTAAATTTGGCAGATTTGATGTTTTCTGGCAACATTATTTTGTTTTTCTATGCACGTGTTTTTCTGTCCTGTCACACAGACTGAGTCTGATGTCGTTTCAAATTCTTTAATGAACGAAAGTTGTGGTGAAAAGTTTGTTAAAAGTTTGTTGTGGTGATTTTGTGTTTCAGAAAGAGCGTTGAGTTGAGCTGTAAGACTCCTCCGTTTTTACTGTTGACAATTATTAGACTTCTGTGTTTGTGAATTTGCGATATAGACGCTATACCTACTCTGTAAGTGTTTTGGCTGTGGATACTTCTGCGTTTGTGAAATTTGCGATAAAGACGCTATAATATCTACTCTGAAAGTATTTTGGCCGTGGATACGTACTCTGTTTTTGTGAAGCATGAACATATTAAAAATTAAAAATAATACTTCCACAACTTTCTAGTTTATTTTTCTTTGAAACTGTTTTGATCGCGTTTCTGTTTGTACTTTCTAAACATTATTTTGGGTTACCTACACATAGTTTTATGTAGGTATCTAAACAATAGTATATTATAATGTAGCACCCAAAACATGTAGAAAAGTCTAACAGAAACTTGAACAAAACAGTTTCAAAATACCTGAACAATAACTTTATCTGAGTACAGCTATAGGTACCTACCTACGTTGCTATATATAGTACACTTAGTACTTGGGAGAAAATGCAGAGGGCGCTTTTTCACGCTTCAATCGTGTTGGCAACAAAGAGCCGTGAGAGGGCTCTCTATTCCCAAATGATTACTATACTCTATGCTCGCCGTAATGCAAATGTCTAGTGGTGTGTGTCTCCTTCGCTGGTCGCGGCCGCGTTCTTATCGCGAGTCGGTGACGTCGCTCATTGTATTCGTAACTAGTTTATCTAATAGTAATTGTGCGCAGACGATTCTGTCTGTATGTAAATACATTTTATTTATTATAGTTGTAATATGTAGATTGGATGATTTTTGAGTTGTAAATATATAGTTTGGTTTTTAAATATAGTATAGCAGTCTTAATTTAGTACACATAAAGGTAAACCGTTACAAAGCTGCCAGCGTGATGGGAACCTTTGGGTCAGGCATGTCTTGGGGTGGTTTATTAAGTATAATTTATTTATTTTTATTCTCAATAAAACAAGAAAAACCACAATTTTATTAGTTTGCTAAACTGCTAATGCAGTTTATCAGCAAGCACCATAACAATCCTTATATAAGTTACACAATCTACACCACAAACAGTATCAATAGTACGTAGGGTGGAGCTCCAAAAAACTTTCTCATGGAACTAGAAAGGACTCAGAGAATGCTTCTTAAGGTTATATATTTTAAAAAACCTAGACTATATCGAACGGAGAATTTATATGCTGAGACCAAAGTCTTAACGGTCAGACAACTTTACATACTGTGCACTGAAGTGCATAAGCATTCTCTGACCAACAATCAAAATCGTGTAAAAAATAGTAATGTCAGAAGGTTCTACACTGTGTGTGAAACTAAGCCAGTGAACATTGTTTGCGCAATGATTTTACCACGATTTTACTGTTTTAATGCTGGTAGAATATACAATTCATTAAACAAGTACCTCCATATATTTGATCTTACCAAACATGAACTAAAACAGAAATTAACAGCACACTTAAACAGTCTTATAGCCGGTTCCTATATTTAAGAAATCGTTATTGGTAATCGGTAACTTATCCTTAACAAGCGCCCCGTAACTTGATAGCTGGTTGATGTTTAAAAATTGTATAGAAACTTTACAAATTGTTATCTCCATACCTACATTATCGTACGTATCGTCGTTATTCAAAACCGTTTTAAGAGGAATACTTGAGTAGACATTTTAACCATTCGTAAGCAAAACGAGTTGTTTCTGAACCGGGCATTAGCTATGATCAAACAGAAAAGCTTCTTGAAATTGATATCTAATACCTGCTTACTTTACTCACATAATTACATATGCATATAACTCGAGACTTTCTCAGCCACTGTGATACGAGTTTTATGTATACTAATCAACATCTACTTTTACAAATATACACTCCTCACACACATTCACACACCCTCTGCTCAGTGGCAGAAACCCGCACCCAAGACTCCAGTTGTAGGGCTGAGCAGAGATACACATACATACATTTTATTTTATAACATTCTGTAATTTTTGATACATTAGGTATGTATAATACCGTGTACCTTACGCTGGTGACGCTTCGAATATGATACCAACTTTTGTAGTTTCGGGAGGCCAGGAAACCTAAGATAGGAGTACATTCTTTTGCTGTGTATCATTTATTCAATGTTGTTTTCATATGCGAATGTATTTTGTGGACAGAAAATAAACACATATCTTATCTTAAAAATATCTTATATTATGCTTAAAACAAAGTGCTTAATCATCCTTTTGTGCTTTTTTGCGACTGTGTAATTCTTCTGGGTGGCATTTACAATGTAACATTGGTTTGTTTATTTTTTAATTTTGTAGATGAAATGTCTGCACATGTAAAGGCGTACTTTGACAGAATGAACAACAAATGCTAACAGAATTCTTTGGTGAACTGATATGAACAGACTCAACTATCTTAGATTATATCTCAATTTTGTTCCCATATTGTGTAGCTGTTAACTGAGGAAATATATAGAGCAACTATATGGCTCTCGCTCACACTATATGGACAGCAATATGTGTGGCAAATAGCTGCTCAAATGCTTTCCATTTGACCCTGTTATAAAAATGAACTATTATTTTGACCATGACATGTGATCGAGAAAAAAAAAATATCATAACAGGTACAAGGTTCACATTCGTCTGATTTTGCCTTCTATACCTATATATTCTTGTGGAATGTAGCAAATAAAATAAGATATTCTTATTATGAACTACAAACAAAATTGTGTATAAATTACCTTCTTGCCTCCTCACATTTATAGACTAGTTCACAGACCCCGTCTTTATCATCGGGGCATTCATCTCCAACTGAAATATTTATAATTTAGGTTTATGGTTAACATAAAATTGATTTTTGTACTGTGTGGGCGTAAAGTTTTTTTTTCTCTAATGTCTACTAGCGATGGGCGACTCGAGTCAATTTACTCGAGTTGGGCTGCCAGAGAGTATACTCGAGTTGAAAATTCCATCCAGCAAGTTCTCTCGGCGGGTGTGCGCGAGCGAGCTGACTCCCGAGTGCGGCTGACTGAGTCAGTACTTTGCGACCAAGCTGTGTGTCAGAGTGAGAAGGGTATGTTTGTACGGACCGCTACCGCCACCGAGTTGGTGTGTCCGGTCCGACAGACTCGTGCAAGTTGACGGCGGTGTGCGCGGTGAGACAACGCTGACTCGAGTTGACTTGAGTTGGTATTCGAGTCAGCCCTTATTTAAACTCGAGCTATTCAAGTTGAAAAAATGTGGCTCGACCCATCGCTAATGTCTACAGCTTAAGTTTTCCCTTAAAATGGACAACTTTTATAATTTCTGTTTTAATTTTCATGAGAATGTCTGTTTTGATCTGTAGAAAAGCATGCCATTTTAAACAGAAAGGAAAATAAATAAAGGTATCACGTGATAAACAACAACAAATTATTTTATTATTTAAAAAAATATATAACTAAAACCTCAGTGCACTAAAAGTACCAAAAACAAAAGTTATATTTAAAACTTAACGCTTCAAAAAACGGTCGTTTTGATAAATGGCTAAATGGCTAAATTGGCTAAATTGATAAATGGCTAGGTATTATGGGGTATTTGAGTAAGGTTAGGTGTCTAGGGTCAATAATGATGAGCTCAAACCCAGATATTACAGATTAGTTCCTACCGATGTAAAAAATTTAAGCCTGTGCTAATAAGATGCCTCGGGTTTTTACAAGCAGACTTGCAAACAACTATAGGTACCAAAATAACTCACCAAACTTAGAAACAACCAATCCTACCACAAAACAGTAATACACAAGAAACTTTAACAACATTTTAAAACGATTTTTAGCAATACTGCCGTCTAAACAGAGAGTTCTTATGTTAACCAGTGATAAGCACAGTGGTGACCAGTTCAACAGTAAAGTACTCTGTGAACCAGTTGACCAGTTGACCACCACAGGCGATAACATAGATGTTAGTGATGAAAAATTGCGAACCGGTCCTATGAAAAACGGTAAAATCCGGTTTCTAGCAACCATTCATTTATTTACATTGCCACAGAAGCAAACACATAATAAATAAAAACCAGCCAAGTGCGAGTCGGACTCGCGCACGAAGTGTTCCGTACCATTATCTATACAACATTAGGCAGTGGTCCCACCAACGGCGAGTAAACGATTAACTATCGACTATTTTCTCGCTCAAGAAACGTACAATAGATATAACATTCCGTGTAAATAAAAGAGATGCATATACTAATAGTTGATCTCTGACTGTTCACACTGCCGGCGACGACTCGCTTTACTAGTTTTATCGCTAAGCGAGCGACGAGCTTTCAAAAATAAACACTCAGCAATACTCGTTCAGCGATACTCGCCCGCTTCATCATTTCTATACAGTGCGGCATTGAATGTAGACGTGCGATGGATACCAAGAAATCATTGCTACTCTCATGTTTGTCTAGCTCAGACGACGACGATGATGTATTTTACGATAGTGTTTGTGTAGTGGCAGTGGCAATACAGAAAAAACGGAAGAAATCGAGACAGAAAAAAAGACGATTTTGAATGGAAAATTTTAATTATTTAAGAAAACAGTATAGTGAGTTCAGACTATTTTATGAATTGCAAGATAATCAATTTCGTTCATATTTTAGAATGACAAGAGATGAGTTTGAATATTTGCAGTTTAATAGAATGTGACATAAAGAAAAAAGATACAAATTATAGAGAAGCTATTAGTACAAGAGAGCGTCTTGCTGTTACATTAAGGTAAGTTTGTCTTAAATTAATCAACAACAATTTCGGACAACAAAACCTAATTATTATTTGTTGCATCGCTTGGAGTGGTTTGAGTGGCAGGCATTAAATCTTGGATAACTATTTCTTGTTGAGTTTGCTGCACACCAGAAACGCTTGGTTCAGTTTGCTGCACACCAGAAACGCTAGGTTCAGGTAAGTAAATAGAACCGTGTTCTGATACATAATTTGTCTGATTTGTAGAAGGTGTATTGTAACCATAATTATGTGAGTAGTAACCAGAATAGTTTGTATCGGCAATATTTTCTTTTGCATCCATTACCGATTGAAACAACTTTCTTTTTATTGCTCTTTGATGAAACTCCGGCATCTGTTTTGTACTTGGTACATTGAATCAAAAAATGCTTTCAACGGATCACCTGATGTAAGTAATTCTTTACGTAAGTCGTCCCTCAGCAGTTCGTTTGTCTCGATTTTCATTAATGTCTTTTAAAAAATTGAGCGAAGAATCTTCTTCATCATGGACTATTTCATCAGTCTTCCTTTTTTTGGTACTTGTCTCTACTAGTGAATAGTCTGTACTATCTTCTGTACTAGCTGTTTCCTCCAAACTTATAGAAATATCAGAATTTGGTGAAACATTTGTATCCCTTTCCGTATTTGTCATATATGGAAGCAGAAATTCCATGTGACTCATGTATTTCCAGGGTTTTATGGTTTTTTGCGACTTGAAAATTTTTTTAAGTTTTTCACGGTGAGTGTCTCGCAAATGTTTCTATTTTGTCTTTGCCAGTGAAACTGTAAATAAAACAAATTATTTTAAAAGAATAAAATTAATATTATCAAACAATGTTATTCTAGATCAGGTGTACAAAACGATGTGGGCTGAAACTAGGGTCAATTTAATTTTTTTATGTATTTAAAATTGACCTTCGCTTCAGCCCGTTTGTACACTTAATCAAGAATCACACTGTATGTTAATTTCATGTGTTTAACTATTAATAAAATACGTTTTTTCGGTAATTCTTAGTTTATTCATAAATATTTTTATTTGTTTTCAGATTTCTCATAACCGGAACTACATATAATGCACTGGCAAAAAGCTATAGAGTAGGCCGTTCTACGCTCTCGCAAATAATACCAGAAGTATGTCAATCGATATGGACCAGGTTACAGCCAAAAGTAATGAAGATTCCTACTGAATCTGAGTGGAAAGTTATAGCGAAAGACTTCGATGATTTGTGGAATTTTAAAAATTGCCTTGGTGCTATTTGTTGCGGATCTTTTTGCTTCATATCATATTTTCTGTCATATTTTGTCAATGTCATTGTCTCATTGTCTCAAACCATTTTCTCCCCTACATTTTCTCATTAAATCTTATATTAGCTCTTTAATTAGTTTCTTTACAAGTTTTCCATACAGTCCACCCGTCAGTAACATTTGGTCCATCCACCGGATCCGCGAACCTTTAACTCTCATGTTTCTTCAAAACCCTCATTAATCACAGTCTCATCTATCACCCATTTGCAATGCTCACTAGAAGCAAAAAACAAATATTTGAGGGCCAGGAGCAGGCCAGCCCCTCCACTTCAGGCATTCTAGTTGCTGGGGAGAAAGAGGACGATCAAGTCAGCCAGTCCACCAAACGATCGACGTCGACCCACTCTTCAGCGACGGTGCGAGCACGTAAAGCCGCCGTAGAAGCGCGGTTAAGGCGCGAGCATTGCCGCCGCGAAGAGGAACGCACAGCGAGGCTCAAGCGGGAGCAACAAGAATGTGAGAAGCAGCTCGCCGCGATGCGAAACGCAGTCCTTGAAAAAGAAGTGGAGGCAGAGTTGGCCGCTATCGACGCCGAAGTCGAGGGCAGCCAGCGAGCCGCCAGTGTAAGCGAAAATAGAACGGAACAATGGGTTTGTGACAATCTTGACAACAGTATTGTTTATAGGGACTTTTCTGTAGAAGAGCGCGGTCACTTGGATGTCGCGCGTCCCGACCGGCCGGTGTCGCCACCGGCGGCCACGAGGGCGTCTGCTTCCCTATATCAGTCACAGAACGTAAACGAAAACATAGCAGTGGGGCGTAATCTTACTGTCAGGGCGTCACCCGGTCGGTCAGTGTCGCCACTGCCGACCACAGGGGAACCTGCTATCCCTATCCTATGTGACCAAACTTTCGACAAGCTGCCCGACCAACCGATACCTCCACCCATGACAACACAAAGTATACATTGCCAAGAGAGACAACGAATCATGCAAGTGGAGCCAGTTAACAATGCGATTTTGTTGCAGGCAATAGCAGACACTGCTGCAGCGACAAAAGCCTTAGCCTTAACTAAGGCTCACCATAAAACTTCCGAGTTGGTGCCTTTCTCGGGGGATCCACTTCAGTGGTTATATTTCAAGCGCATTTATGATGCCACTAAAATAATTTTTTCTCCTCTAGACAACCTGATTCGCCTCCAGAGTGCCGTGTACGGGCCCGCTCGTGAGGCTGTCGCGGCCTTACTTTTAACCACCACAGACCCAGAGGAGGTAGTGACGGCGCTTGAAGATAACTTTGCGCGGCCCGAGCTGGTTGTCTTCAACGAGATGGCATCATTAAGGAGCCTTCCAAGGTTAGGCAATGACATGAAGGAATTAGTTACGCTGGCCAACCGGGTACGCAATAGCCTTTCTATCATACGCTTACTTAATCACGTAGAATATCTGCACTCGCCTGAACTGTTTCACGCAGTTCTAGCTAAGCTTAACACCACTATGAAACTCAGGTGGACCGACTTTGCCGCGCAAGACACGACCCGTCGAGCTAAGCTAGAAATTTTAGGCGAATTCTTAAAACAAGAATTAGACAAGTTTCATAGATTTGGTTTGTCCCCCGAAAGCGTGGTTCTGCAAAGACCTTTAGCTCTGCCGGGTACAACAGCTTTCAGGCGCGAGCACATTAATGCATTGACTCAAGGGGGCGATGCCAAACAACTGTGTGCCTTTTGCAAAAAAAATCACAAAGTCACAACTTGTGAAGAGTTTAAAGCTTTGTCTGTCGACAACAGGTGGCGTTGGTTACGAGAAGCTAGGGCTTGCTACAGATGTCTCAAGAATACCGCCCATACATGGAAGTCGTGTAACGCTAAACCCTGCAGCGTCGATGGCTGTCGCTTTCGTCATCACACCTTGCTGCACGGCAGCCAATCACCGACGGTGCCTACTACATCTCCGGAGGGGCAGAATTTGTGTGCTTACACAGTAATGGAAGAGCAAGATCCATGTGTGACAATATCTACTACATCAACCCAACAGTACTCCACACCCAATGCCATCACAACAGGTTCACAAGTTCTGCTTAAAACTATTCCTGTGACAGTTTCTGGGCCCAGCGGTACTTATGACACTTACGCCTTGCTTGACGATGGCAGCACTGCTACGCTGATTGACGCGAACGTCGCCGCTCATATCGGCGCGACGGGACCCCAAGAAACTATCACAGTTAGAGGGGTAGGTGGCCTTACAAGGAATACTATTAATAAGGTAAGTTTCTATATTAAGGGGAAGCACTCAAATGAAACCTTCTTAGTTGAGAATGCCAGAGCAATGCATTCACTCGCTCTGCCTACACAAAGCATAGGCAAGCATGAAATTGCCTCTTTTTCGCATTTGTCAGGTTTGATAGACGATAATATAACGTACGTAAATGCCACCCCTACAGTACTAAGCTTCGTTAATCACACACGTATTTGCGATGACGGCGATTTAACACAACAGAACAGCTTAGAGTCTCTGATCAAACAACAATATAGGCTTGACTCCATCGGGATTTCTAAGCTAGATAGCCTTGATACTAAAGAAGAGAAGCGGGCCATAGAGATATTAGAAGCTACTTCTAAACGCTTGCCAGACGGTCGTTTTGAAGTCGGCCTCCCTTGGCGAGATGATACAGTAGAGGTTCCGGATAGCTATCCGCAGGCATTGTCTAGGTTCTTAAGTTTGGAAAGACGAATGCGAAAAGATAGTGATTTTGGGTCGGCATATACAAAGTTTATCGGTAATATGGTGGAAAAGGGTTACGCAGAGGAATGCGCAAGTGAAACCTATTATGCCCAACACAATTCTGCGCAGACCTCTAGCAGTGACAAAAATAACGCCGTCAGATTGTACTTACCGCATTTTGGAGTGTACCATCCGCAAAAACGCAAGTTACGGGTCGTGCACGACGCTGCCGCCATGAATATGGGAATTAGCTTAAATTCTTTACTATTGCCTGGTCCTGATCTGTTGCAGCCTATGCTTGGTATACTATTCCGTTTTAGAGAGGGCCGCATAGCGGTAACCGCAGATATTAAGGAGATGTTTCCGCAGATCAGGGTCAGACAGGAGGACAGGGATGCTTTGCGGTACCTTTGGAGGGATCCACAGCTATCTAAGGGTATCGACGTACATCCCATTAAGGAATACAGGATGACTGCAGTTTTATTTGGAGCATCCTGTAGTCCGTTTATTGCACAGTTCATAAAAAACAAAAATGCTAGGGAGTACGAGCCTCTTTATCCCAGGGCGGCAGAAGCAATTTTGAATATTCATTATATGGACGACTATCTAGATTCACTTGATAATATTTCCGAAGCAGCCCAGTTAGCAGCTGATGTAGTTACGGTACACGGCGCCGCGTGTTTTGAGATGAGAGGTTGGCTTTCAAATGAGCCGGATGCGTTAGCATCGGTCCCCACTGAACTACGAGCGGTACAAATGTTACACATCGACCTAGGGAACCCACCTAACGGTATTGGAGTTTTAGGCGTTGCGTGGAATCCCGCCGCGGACAGCTTGGGGTTCAGAAAGGGGGCTGACTGCGAAGCGCCACTGACCAAGCGTAAGGTGCTCTCACATTTGATGCGCGTTTATGATCCGCTGGGTATGCTTGCACCTATCGTTGTAAAGGGTCGAATTTTGTTTCAACAAGCTTGGAGATCCAATGTTGGTTGGGACGACGTCCTTCCACCATCAGAAGTTGCAAAGTGGCATGAATGGTACCGCGAACTTTCGAACGTCAGCTCTCTAAGTGTGCCACGCTGGTATGCACAGACAAAAGGGGAAGAGCCCCTGCGCAGAGAACTCCATGTTTTTGCAGACGCTAGTGAACATGCTTACGCGTGCGTAGCTTACTGGCGCCTAGTATATAATGATAATGAGGTGCAGTTGGTTCTCATTTCAAGCAAAGCCAGAGTGGCACCATTGAAGCCAATATCCATTCCACGATTGGAGCTCCAAGGCGCGTTAATAGCTTCACGTCTTGCCACGACTATATCAGACGCTCATCGAAAAAAACCATCGCAAACGTTCTTCTGGACCGATTCACTGACTGTTCTTGGATGGTTACGTAGTGACGGACGCATGTTCAAGCCATTTGTTGCCCATCGAGTTGGAGAAATCACAGAGGTATCTAACGTGCGCGATTGGCGATGGGTACCAACGCACTTGAACGTTGCGGATGACGCTACTAGGTCGCGGCCCATCGTTTTAGAAGCAAATAGTAGGTGGTTCAATGGGCCATCGTTTCTTTTGCAGGACGCAAAATATTGGCCTGAGGAAAAGGAGGTCACACCAGTTCGGGAAGACCTAAAAACAAGGGGGGAGCTGGTGGGGCTTCTCCAGGCGACTATCATCGTTTCACCTCTACCTACGCCAGTAACGGCAGATTTAAGTTATTTTAGTAACTGGCTTAGAGTAGTTCGTGCTACAGCCCGCGTTCACCAAGCTGCAGCGAAGTTCGGTGAAATTTTGGCCCGTTTTAGAAATTGTAAATTAAACCACGTTAAGAAGAATCCCAAAACGCTTGCGACCACCACCCTCGCACCACTGTCGGCAGATTTGATTGGAGTAGCTGAGCAGCACATATTACAAAAAACTCAGTTAGATTGCTTCACCCCAGAATTCAAGAGATTGCTACAAGATGAGCCTATCCCAGTAAATAGCCGTCTGAAGAACCTGTCAGTCACGGTGGGAAAAGACAACCTTTTGCGGCTGACAGGAAGGATTAAGGCTGTCGAAGGTGTCGAAGAGGATGTAAAGTCACCAGTAATTTTAGATGGCAGCCACCCAGCGATACGCCTACTGGTGCTGCACTACCACCAGAAGGCTGGCCACGCCAATAATGAATACGTCATAAACGACCTGCGCCAAAGGTTCTGGCTTTTAAGGCTAAGAAACACCGTTCCAAGCGTGGTGAGGAGTTGTCCTATCTGTAGAATCCTTAAGGCATTACCAACGAAACCTGTTATGGGGGACCTTCCGCTTGAACGACTGGATCATCACCGCCGGGCTTTCACTAATACTGGTCTGGACTACTTTGGGCCAATGACCATAACGGTAGGTCGAAGGCACGAGAAGCGTTACGTGGCACTGTTTACTTGCCTAACGACAAGAGCTGTCCACTTAGAGTTGGTGCATAGTCTAACTACGGACGCAGCCATCATGGCGATTCGCCGCTTTGTCGCTCGAAGAGGCACCCCTGCCACCATTATATCGGACAATGGAACAGCATTCGTGGGAGCCAATCGGGCGCTCAAGGCATTTCACTCTGAAGCGGTAGAGGAATTTGTCGCACACAAAGGCATCCATTGGAAGTTCATACCAGCGAGAGCCCCGTCTTTTGGAGGATGTTGGGAAAGATTAGTAAGGACGGTAAAAGTGGCCCTGAAGGCAACGTTAAAAGAGAGATCACCGAAAGAAGAAGTGCTTGCTACGCTACTTGCAGAGGCGGAAGCCATTGTGAACTCCCGACCACTGAGCCACGTGTCCGTCGATCCGGATGTCACCGAGGGATCCCTCACGCCGTTCCATTTTTTAATAGGGGGTCCAACAGAACAAGCTCTCCCAGCACCCCTCAGCGACACCGCCCTGGCAGGCCGACTAGATTGGAAGAAGGCACTACGGCTGGCCGTCCATTTTTGGTCACGCTGGGTACGTGAAATATTGCCAGTTTTACAATCGCGACAGCCAGGTGGCAAGAACCGTAGCGTGAATGTCGGCGATGTGGTATTGGTCGCGGACGACCAACTGCCTAGAGGTGTGTGGCCACGAGGTCGGATCGAGGCGACGTTCCCTGGCCGAGACGGTGTAGTGAGGGTGGTGGACGTAAAAACAGCAGGAGGAACGCTGCGCCGACCTGTCAGAAAGTTAATATTTTTAATTTAGTTGTAAATAGTTATTTTGTTATGGTTTATAGTTTTTCGTTTGAGATTTTTGTTTTGTTTTAATTTATTTGTTGCAACCGAAAGTTACTAATATTCAGGTAGGTAACCGACTATGTTTGCAGTTTATCTTTATGATATTGTTGGGGTTGTTGTGTTAATTAGGTACTGTAAACAGATGTATGCCTTTGAAAAAAATGGGAGCATGTTGCGGATCTTTTTGCTTCATATCATATTTTCTGTCATATTTTGTCAATGTCATTGTCTCATTGTCTCAAACCATTTTCTCCCCTACATTTTCTCATTAAATCTTATATTAGCTCTTTAATTAGTTTCTTTACAAGTTTTCCATACAGTCCACCCGTCAGTAACACTATTGATGGCAAGCACGTGGTAATATTTTCACCCCCAAAATCAGGATCACAGTATTTTAACTACAAACACACATTTTCGATTGTACTGTTGGCAGTTGCTGATGCTCATGGGAGATTTATAATGATCGACGTTGGATCAATGGGCAGGTTCAGTGACGGAGGAATATTTACAGATAGTACTTCTATAGTAAGTTGCAAAACAATGGATTGAGATTGCCCCCAGATGAACCTCTATACGAAGGAGGTTTGCCTCAGCCTTATGTTTTTATTGGTGACTGTACATTTCCTTTGATGACACACTTATTAAAACCATACCCTGATCATGAAAGGTTAGATAATGACCAGACAGTATTCAATTATAGACTGAGCAGAGCACGCCGAATGATAGAATCTGCGTTTGGTATGTGGGTGCATAAGTGGCCTATCTTTTTTAGGCCATTAAATTTTAAAATTTTATGTATTTCTAATTTATTTATAATTTACAGCAAAAAAAATTGTGAAGGCTGCGTGCGTTTTACATAATTATATAATACATAATAAATTACAAAACAGCCGTCAAGAAATCGTCAACGCACAGTCAGAATTTCCTTATAATTTTTCAAGTAATGGCTCAGAACAGTTCCCAGCTGATCTTGAAAATGCCTTTTTCGTGAGAGAATATTTCAAGGAATACTTTAATTCCGTTGGAACGGTTACGTGGCAGAATAATCGTGTGCAACATATATTGGACTCTGATCGTATAACACACGGAATTATAAACTAATAATTCAACGTTGAAAAGACACTGTAAAAGTAAAACGAATGTATATTGCTACAATGCAATGGGTCTGCGTTTTAATCGCTCGGCAACTAAAATAAAATGACTAGTTTAAAAAAAAAAAAATTAACGCTCAAAAGCAAAAAAAATGTAGGTACGTATGTTATAACGTGACCACGCCGGTTTTAGTTGTGTCTGAGCAATCGAAATGCATACATACAACTGTCAATATGATTCAATAAAAAACTTGCCACTCGCTATGTTCGTTTTTTTTATAATCTCTTTCCACGCTTTGTCCTTCACATCTAATTGTTAATAAGAACTAAGTTTTGTGTCCCATAGACAAGGATATTGTCGGACACTTCAATAAAAAACTCCTCCATAGTGTCTTGGAACTTGCAACTGAAGTTGTTTGTAAACACGTGCGACGCGTACGCAGGTTTGCACAGGACTGAGCGAGTGGCGCGAGTAATCGCTCGTCGCACTTATGGCTGGTTTACATTTGCTATTTTTTTATACCTTTTTAGCACGCTTTTTTAGACCATACTAAAAAAGCATGCATTTAGCAAATGTAAATACGCTTTCCTTTTTAGCAGGCAAAAAAATCTGACTGATGGTCAGATTTTTTATCCATGATCTGTGCTTTAAAAAAAAAGCAACAAAAATGGCGTCGCAAGTAAAATGGACACGCGATTTAACAATTAAACTAATAAACGAATATGAAAAACATGAGTGCCCGTGGGATTCCTACAGTGAAAGCTACAAAAACAAAATTCTAAGAGACAATGCGTATGCAGAAATTTAAAAAACTTTAATCTGTTAAGTATCCTGTTTTTCAGGCGTTCAGCCAATAACTGTGATATTATTTCAACAGCTTGCAAAATTATTAGAGATTCCATATTTTCGACTTGCAATGCGAGTGCTTTCTTCGCATTTTCTATCTTTTATGATGAAAAAAGAATAGCAAATGTAAATCGGCGTCTTTTTTTAGCACTCTTTTATTTAGCATGCTTAAAAATCAATGCTTAAATAGCACGGAAATTTAGAAAATGTAAACCAGCCTTTACACACTCGCTTATAGCCCGGCGACAAAACTATCGAAACTACATTCGCTTCCCGCTGATCACCAACTCGTTTATAGTTTTTAGTTCTACTCGTTTCTCGTTCATCGTCACAAAGATCGGGAAAAAACCGCAAAAAATCACGTTTGTTGTATGGGAGCCCCCCTTAACCCCTCAAGCGTGTTCGTTCGGCTTACGAATGACACCAGTGGCGGACTAACAGGGGGGTGGAAGGGGCGCCCGCCCCGGGCCCCCGGTCTTTGGGGGGCCCCAAATGTCTCTGCGTTCTCCTGATAGTAGTTAGTACCTACATAATTTCATCAAGATCAAAACACTACAGCCATCTAGAATTTTTACGCGATACTAATGTTCTTTTAACTTTGCTGAACGCGTCCAATACGCTGAGGGAATTCCCATCTCTGTGTACGGATAAGCGCAGCGCGCGCCCTGCGCTTGTCCACAAACTGAACTAGTTTAAACCTGTTTTTTCTACGTTGATATCAAAGAGTAGTACATAAGATTACCAAAGGAGAAGAGAGCTCCATCGCGAGTTATTTCGAAACCTAAATTGAAGCGCCATCTCTTATTAAGTGACCGTACTAAAATGCATATACATGCGTATAGCTAGGGACGTATCCTATAGGTACCTCGATTGCATCATGCGAGAGGATTTTTGCGAAACTTAAACTAATTAAAAATTATTTTCGATCTAAAATGGGTCAAGAGCGACTATTTAATCTAGCCGTGAAAGCACGGCATAAAAAGAAAAATTTCAAAAGAAAACGATTTCACAGAAGTTATTGAGGAGTTCAGTAAATTGAAGGCACGAAAACATATAATTATAACACGCTACAAAAAAAAACTATATTTGATTTATTTTAGCAATTTTTTGTATTTTATTTTCCTCACCCATATCCATTCCATATTGTAGGTATGTATGTTTATTTAGCCTTAATAATTTAAGTCAAATTTAAGTTTCACTTGCCAGATTTTAACGAAATAAACAAGCTTGTAAAACTACATTTTTTTTAAAGCTGGGGGTGCCTCATTTAGGTTTGACGTCCTGGGCCTCTGACGGGCTTAGTCCGCCACTGGATGACACAAAACGTTACAGAAGTGTGGTGGTCCGGTGGACGGATGAGATTTACTTTTTTCTAACTTTATACGAAATGAAGCAGTTGAAACATCTAATTGTCCCTTTTTTTGCATCTCCTTGACTCCAGTAACAAGGCTAGTGACATTTGCCACACCATATATTTCATCAGCCCCTATATTACGCGCACCAAATCCTGAGCGATGCGAATCGCTTAACTGTCTAATTAGTATGCAATTTGATAGTTACACGATTGGAATCGCTCAGGATTTGGTACGCAGAATAAGTCACCAGTCCTTACTCACACATTCAAACCATTTATTTATTTACAATTTAAACTGCCGTCCGTTCGGCGCTTTATACGCAGCAGTAAAGTCGTGTTTTACCAAGTTGCGTTGGTTTTTTGATGTTTGTAACGAATGGATTCGCAAAGGAGTTATGTAATTGATCTTATATTCCACATGAATATATTTGAACCTTAGAAATACTTACCCACCGGCTTGCTCAAATGTTCGCATGAAAAAATGTCGAAAAGAAACATATTATAGAGTGTTAGTATACTTAGAATACAGTAATATCTGTTGATATCAAGTGAATGCAATGCATAAACGTGCAGGATTTAGTCTAAATCTTACTAGAAATTAATGTGTCGTCCGATGACTGGACGATCACGCTAAGGATTATCGTCTGTCATCGCTGTACTATATGAATTGAGTCGACTTATATGGCAGCGGCTTGTTTTGAGTTCAAGTCTTGCGCGCCCGCGGCTTCATTTGCACAGTCAATGGTACAAATGCCCAGCTGGGGTTTTTTAATAACGAAAATGTTTTTCTAGTAATTCGGGACACAATTATTCAAAGAGTAATAATTTCGCTAAATATGAATGTTCTCCATGCGGTGAAAGAACAATATGGTGTCGTGTTCTGAGTAGCCAGTGACAGAAAATATTTTCAACAATTAATCTGCATCTACTATTTATATTTATCGTAATAAAATACTACATTAATTGCAAAATGGTATTATTTACACTTATCCCCGAAGGAACACTAAAGTTCATCGGCGTATCCACTTATCCACTATTATGAAAAAAAGTCAGCATACAAGGTGTAATAAAATACTCTTATACATCTGAAAATGGGCGGTTCTACTCCACAACAATTCGAACAACTTACTATGAAGCACTACTCCGTGTGGTGCCGGATTATGAATAGCGTCACTCCATTTCATTCTGTGGATGTCGTAGAAGGCGACTAAGAAAACAAATTACCAGGAGACGGGCAGCAACGTCTTTCTGAGATTCCAACCGCACACTGCGATTGCCAAGCCGCTTGCCAAGCGTGGCGATCATAGCAAAACCCTTTTTGGTTAGGGAAAACCATAAGGGAGGCCTATGTCCTGCAGTGGGCGTAAAAATGGCTGATATGCATTTTTTTGTTAGCGCGAAATGTACCTAGGCATGTTGAAAAATTAATATCACGTAATTGAATGAATTTAGATAGGCATTTTTCTTCATTTCTCACATGTAGTAAATATAGCAAAGCTTTAGAGACCTAAATAACGCAGAGTTACCGCTTTAGATTTTCAATTATAGGTAAAAGTTTACGCAAAAACAGATAAAATAAAGTAAGACTGAAATTATTACTCCTTTTTGTATTGGTATGTGCATATAAAAAATTAAGTTATACAGACAATTTTATTACCTTTCCAAAAAGGCTACCTTCAAATATAAGTCACATACAAAAAAAAACAGAGAAATCAGCGAAAAACCGGAACGCGGTCGATGCGAATCGCTAACAAGTTTTACCTCCCGCGCTCAAGGGGAGTCCGACATTTTTGCCTCCCACGCTTGAGGGGTTAAATATTTATTTTATTTTAATTATTTATATTTGAAGCGAATATAGAACTAAATATTCTGTAAATACTTCAAGCGTCTACCTGTCGCCGTTATTAATATCGAGCAAAAAACGGCAAAAAATTATGTTTGTTGTATGGATTTTTGTATTTATTTTATTCTGTTTTAGTTGGTATAGCGGCTACAGAAATACATAAGTCAGTCAAACAGACGGACAGTGAAATCTTAGTAGGTAATAGGGTTTGGCATCCTTCGGGTAGGGAACCCTAACAATAATAAAATGTATATACCTAAATAGAACAAGAATAAAAAACAATAATCTAACAAAAAAATGAGGACATAATGCCTCCGTGGCAACAAAAAAGAGTCATCAACTCAGCATGCATTGCTGGCGTGTGCTGTGAACAACACATCACCAGCAGAACTGATTTTCAGTTGGGACCGTTCGATTTTTTATTCTTTGGCACCCGGAAAAATGCATAAATAATACAAGGCCGATAATAATCAGAATTTTTAAAAAGTAATCGATTACTTTTTTTTTTAGACAAAACAAATTCGGGTTGAATTTTTAAATAAAACCTTTTATACAACTAACATTAAATGGAAAGAATTTTCCAACTAACATGTAATTGTATAAAAGCAAATTTAATTCTGCTTAGCAAAACCTAAGCCTCTGCCGACAGTAAATGGTATTTTTAAGGTTCAGCATGTTATAATATTATGCCGTTACCTGTTTTTGCATTTTATCATGATTTTATTACAATACAATACAAATAAACTTTATTTCTCCATTCACAAATAAGGTACAAAAGAGGTGGCACATTATGGCACAATCTGACATAATTATACTTAATTTTAAGTTTTTAACATGTCGTTTTCATGACTTCATAAATTATAAGACTTTTTTGATAAAAACAAAAAAACCTAAAATTATCTAAAAAACCGATTTTTTTTAAATAATTGGATAATACCGGTTCTAAGAATTGTAATCGGTTCACATCACTAAATAGATGTCTAACTACCAGTGTTGCCAGATGTTGGCCGGCTAATGTTGCCTAGAAAAACAGTCAGGCCTAAGTTCTTGAAGCCCAAATCAAATAAGTTTTCAGCGCTGTAGTCCAAAACCGCCACAATTAAAAAAAAGTCATATTATTGTCTTTTTTTTAATTGTGGCGCTTGTAAATGTAACAAAAAATTCTCCCACTTAATCTTAAACATGTAAAAATACCTAGTTTAAGTATAAATACAGGTCCATCTCCGCTTTAAATATTAATTGAACCCTTACAACGCCACGACAAATCAGAAACTCGATAAACAAGGACGCATTTGCACAAAAAAATATATTGTATTATTTGTTCTAATATCCCAAGTAGCCCAAGTCGCCGAAAAAAAAATTGAGACCCAAATGGCGATAAATCGCCTCATCTGGCAGCACTGCTAATTAGCGCTAAAAATGACCCCACGACGTTTAACCCATAGATAATAAATACATCATAGATTACTATAATTATATACATTCTGTATCTGGTGTAACCAGAGAGGACATAAAGTTATTTTCGAGATAATGAAGTTTGAAGTTCAGACTGATATTCTTCAATGATGTTACTTTTACTCTCAGTTGTATTATTGCTCATTAACTGGTAAAATTATAGATTTTTTATAGATGGTCCTTAATTTCTGTTCGATTTAATGCACATTTAATGGTTCTCGAGTTATTGAACAAAACCTGTGTAAGTATATTATAATATGTGTGTGATTCCTTTTTAGTTGCTCAAAAAGTGGCGTATTGCAGGGACGTATAGCGTTCGGGACGTGGGCTATTACATACTCGAGCATTTTCTTTACCTTTTCCGAACTCGTGCGTTCTCTTTCCCAACTGTCAAAATAATGTCTATTAAAAAGAAAAAACCAACCACGAAGTTTTTACTAAAGAAAATTCATAGAAGTTTTTATGATTCATGCAAATATTTCTAAAAAGAAGCTACTAATTTGTTTCAATATCAGATTTAATGATTTGATTCAATGTGTTAGGTTAGGTTTCATTTCATTTCATCTCATTAAATTTCATTTTCATTTCATATCAATAAAAAACTTCTACTGAACACTTGGCTGTATGGGCATAGTTACCTTTGCCTACCAGAATGGGTGAAGATAAAAAAAAAACTCTGCTTATATTCTACGGTTGGCGCCATTTTTCAGAAATTTTCTTTGCGAGTTTAGTTGTTTGTTGCACAAAATGAGTAATTTCGACCCTAGTTTTTTTGAATTAACACCACCGGAACTCAGTATAATTGCACAAAATGCTTCGGAGAACATTTTACCGGAAAAGTCAAAAAGTCGCTACATATCTACATACGACGAATTTATTGCGTGGAGAGAAGAGAAAAAAGCAAAGTTTTTCATTTTTTCGCAACTGTATTAAAAATAGTCGTTCAGTACACGTGCGGAACCATCATTGCAACTTGTTCCGACTGTCAACCCTCGCCTTCGGCTGCGCCTCGGCTCGGGTAGACATTTGTCGGAACTCTTTGCAATGACAGGCTTTCCACACTTGTAATGAAATATACTATTTCACACCTGCTATTCAGAAAAGATCCCTTGATTCCCTCAAATGAGGGATCACAGTTGTACTTTTCTTCCCTGATATTCTAGTTTTTTTTTATTGCCCTCAGCATGATCCGTGTGCAGATTTTCACAAAATGTAATTCCAATTCGATTTTTATTTTGTTGCAATCGATCATAATTGTCTTCCACGGCACATAAATAATTAAATACCAATCCATTTAAATTTTCCTTATAGCAGGTGTGAAAAGCAGTATGTGTCACTCGGTAGCAAAATTATTTCCGTCTTGGGCGTAAACACTTGAATCCCTCGCTACGCTCAAGATTCTACTTTAGAATCCCTCGCTACGCTCGGGATTCTATTGTAGAATCTTTCGCTTCACTCAGGATTCAATATACCGCCCTCGCCGTAAATATGTCATTTTGCTCCCTTGAGACACAATCTACTAATTTTATATTTTTTATGCGGAAATGTGTAGTAATTCTACCTATTTCACAAAAAAATTACATTTATAAAGAAATTAATCAAATAGCACCAAAAAACAAGCAAAAATTTATCTAACTATCAAAATTCTTGAATCTATTTGCAAATTTTTTTCCATCTTATCTGTATTAAATATGTTTTTTTGACTTATTATATTAGTATTTAGTTTGTTTTCTAAGTAAAGGGTATACCTGCGAGAGTATACCAACTTTGCATACCTACCTATTTGAAAAAAAAAGTTTATTTATTTGAGCACGAAACAGAACAAATCACAATTTGCAGGATGGTATTTAACTGTACCTCAATTTATTCCCGTTTTCTTCAACTAATTTTGCCTTTGTTCCGCCAAATATACTGATTGTGCATCAAAATACGTTCATTAAATTATTTCATAATGAGCGCCTATTTACTTACAGTTGCAAATTTGAAAAAAATATAAAATACACCGAATTATTAAAGGAGCATTTATCTTTCTGGTATTACTTCAGATAAGTAATGTACTGCAAAATATATTTTAATTAAACACCAATTAATACCCAATGTAGTTTTATTAATCAAAAGTAAAATATACATTATAAAATGTAATAAACTACAACCTAAAAAATGTTTTTTGTACTAATCAGTGTTAAACTAAAATAATTCAAAATATTAAACAAAGTGTTTAATCCTACAATGTTGACATTGACACCGTCAGTCCACTTAATCACTGCAGTACAAAAGCCCGTTTTGCCTTTGTAGGACGCCCCCGTTTTCTTTTTTGCCCGATGGCTATGTTTTGGCTTCCACTGGTGATGTTACATATTTCAGTCTGATCGCAAGTCCAGTAACATGTTTGCAATTATAATTTTTAAAGAACTCAGGGCAGTTCAAAACAGGCGAAATTGGGAGACATTTTGATAAATTCAAGAAATTTGCCTTTACTCACTGGACAGTCTTGCCTTCCAAAAATTGTGACTGGATAAATGGTGAGTGTAACTGCCCTGAGTTTTAGGAAAATTATAAATGCAAACATGTTACTGGACTTGCGATCAGAACTGAAATACGTATAATTTGTGATGCAGCCAATTGGCTGCATTGCATGTGAATAAAGAGAATAAACGCTTTTTAAGCTCTTCAAATAACATTTTAAAATCTTATTTGCGTTCTAAAATCGAAATAGAAATCGCGGATAAAACTTTTTGCCTTTATCAATAGTTCACACCATTAATACGGGGAATCCTTGCCATACAATCTTGTTTGTAGCGTCTGCGTGTATGTCGGTTGCTACTGTTGATAATTTTTGTAAAGATTTCGTACTGACGTAGTAGAAGATCACATACGGTTCATTCTCATCTTCAGGTATCGCAGAATGATCAATTAGCCATTTCTCAAGCTCCCCTAGACTAATAACGGAAGGCCCGTAAACTGCACGGCGGCGATCGGACAAGTAGTTGTTCAGTTGTTTTGTTGTAGGAACTGTGATACCTGGTATCTGACTGGGTGCAATATAGCCTTCGATCTTAAATGCAATGAGAATAACTTATTTATTTCTCCTTTTGTCTCTAGACAAATACCATACTTTCTTTGACTACTATTACTCTCGTGATCATGATCGGCGTCCATGCGAACAGAACATCACTCATTTAAAACAAGAAATCACAACCTCTTCAACGCTTACATAATAATAGTAAACAACGTCTCTAACGTCTCGCTACTGTAGCTTGCTCCTACGTTGCTGCAATATCTGATATATCACAACGAACCAAAAGCGCTTCGCAAGCGCGCCAAAAACATTTTCAGTAAAATAATGCATTATTTGTTCTTCAATGATAATTATTTGAGTAGGTAACATAATAGTTGTACAAAACCGTTTTAAATGGGGGTCCGGTACTAGGATTCATATTAGATAGTTTGTGTAACGATTAGGAATATTTGGTGCACTCAGTATTTTTTGGGAAAGAATAATATAATTACTGTAATAAAAGAATATTTGCTGCGTAGTAGAATAAAAAAGTGTTATATCTTGGTGATAATTTTGAATTTGTTTGGTGTAACATATTTTGTTGGCCGAGTAGTTTAATTGCAGCAAAATAAGTTAACGGGTCTTAGAGTAATATTTTAGAGAGGCGTTAAAATTTACCCATATTTACTTAGGTTTTTATGAAGAAAAAAAATTCATACATAACAATGCTACAATAAGTCTCATATTATTAACTACAAATCATGTTCGTTTAGAACAGACAGCCTTTATTTATAAAAACCTATTTAGAAACTAAAAATTCCACCCATGCAGGGACTTGAACCCGCGACCTCTGGCTAACCGTCGAAGCCGACCCTAGTCAAACTACCCAGGAATTAGCGGCATGGTTTAACGTTACCTTACCCACAATATTGACTCACTTGCGTCAAATCAATAAAATAAAAAAATACGAAAAATGGGTGCCTCATAATCACTCGAATTTTCGCAGTATCCATCTTTCTTGTCTAAATTGAATAACAAAAACAATTGAAAGTCGATATTCAAATGTTTCACATTTTTTAAAAAAAGAACATCATAGAAACCATTTGAAAAAAGTTTCATTCGAAAACCTCAAACCATGAAGATTCTATGTCAATTCAAAGAACCTATTGCAATAAAACGGCAATTTCATACATTAACCCCTATTATTTTGAAATAAACGAACGTTTCAAAGTTTGACTAATTAGCATGATACAATGAAAGCAAATGTTGTTATGACAAAGTTTGTTGATGAGAACATTTATTTTAGAAGATTTTTTAAGTTTTAACGGAGCTAGAAGAACAGGAGTTTAAACAAATCAAAACCAGTGTTTAGCTAGTATACTCTTTAAGTATTGTTAATTATTTAAATGAAGTACTTTGCCTTAGTTTAAGTTTGTTTTTTAATTTAATTTTTTTTTTCTGATGAAACCTCTTCCTAGTAGTATGTAGGTATATTTCTCGTTCATCTCCTCCCTTCAATGTAAATTCTTATTCATGTATGTGTATTAAATATGTAAATATCTCGCTTAGTATTGTTTAGTTGCACCGACTATCCGTAATTTCTCTTCTCTTTTTTTTTCCTTCAATGGTTGTCTGGAAGAAATTACTTTTCGTAATAAGGCCGTCAATTGTACTGTAATATAGTATTATTGTCTTTTTTTGAAAAATACCACATAATGGCGTTACGTTGTAGGCTTCCAAAGGAAATAGGACAAAAAACTAACCTTGAACAGTATTTAATATTCCTTTCATGACGGCATTTTGCACAGTTTTTAATGAAAAGTAGCCGCACGGACAACATACATTCTGCATTTTGAGCGATGTCCCGCGTATAACTAGGAATACGCAAAAAGTATCGATACATCAGGGTATCTACTTTTCTTCCGATACCAGTAGGATGTTATTGGGCATTCTGGACCAGCTTCCATTCGCTTGAGCTCACGACGCACCGCGCCTATCGGCGCGGTTGGTCGCTCACCCAAGCTCATTCCAGCTGTTCCAGAATACCCAATAACATTGAGTTATTCTAATTTAGAGTTTCAATAATTTTACGAGCAACCTACACAGTGTATGATAAATTCAACCAATGAAAACAAATCACACTAGGCAGCTTGAGTGAATGCAACTCACCATCATCTTGCTTGGTAGAGATCTCCGAGATCCGAGATCCGCATAGTCACTGATTTGAATTAAATAAAGGATCCCCAAGCTCAAATGAATCGTATTTACCCACTAGCTATGTTTTGTGCAGTTTCGTAATATAGAAGATAAAACAGCACACATTATTTGTGGTATCGGTTAGGTTTCCTCATTAAGACAATGACATGAAATATTCCAAGTGCTACTTGTATTTACCCAGTCATAGTTTTGTGACCAGATTGGCTTCTCTCACTGCATGAATCCAACACCACTGGTGTCTACTTTTCATAACAGTGACACAAAACTTTGCTTTTTCAACCCAGTTTATTTTGTAGTCAGATTGACGTCTCCCACATGAACAAGGTACAACACCACAAATTTTGTTATCAGATTGATGTCCTGTGCTGGCCCTTCATACAATGACACAAAAGTACATTTTCAACTTAATCATATTTTGTGGTCAGATTGACGGCTCTCACTGTTAGAAAGATTCAACACCACAAATTACTTTGTGATCAGATTGACTTCATGTGTTGATCCTTCTTGCGCAACAGTGACACAAAATATTTTCATCTCAACTGTATTTTGCGGTCAGATTGACGTCTCCCATTGTAAAAAAGGTGATTCCAGCCCAACAAAATTTTGTGATCCTTTTCATGTGACACAAATACTGAGTGATTGGCAGAACCAGGAAATACTTGTCTTTTAGGACATATTTAATGGTCGGCACAAAGAATACCTTACTTTTCCCACAAAAATGTTTGTGATCAGATTGAAGTCCCCTGTTTATCGTTCATTACGGAGAACACAAAACATTGCACAGAGGGAAGAAAATACTTTTACAGTTACTCGAATCCTTGGGTATACTTTATTATCACTGACACATAAACTTATACGTTCGTCGATGCAAATCTACTTCCTACTAACGTGTCAATTAGTCAACGCGAATGCGAATGCGATAGGTGGCTGGTAGGGATTGTCGACCTTTAGCTGTTGACGCAGGAGTTATGAATTTGTTACAAATTGTACACGGTGTAACAAAAGTTACAGGAGAAAAAAAATACAGTTTTACTTATAAAAATATGATTCCTTTGAATACTTACTCGTATTCCTAAAATGCCGTAATAAAGCATTTTTCGCATTTTTTTTAAAGTCTTGCTGTTAAAGTATTTTAAGAAATCATGTTTGTGGATCCGGGACTATTTACACCTACCTATGTATGGAACTTACGAATTTGCTACGTTAACGTTATTGCATCCGTCGCCGGCTTCTGATTGCGAAACATCTTACCTACAATAATCGACATATTTTTCACTTTATGTTGCAATGGCACCCAACCAAATTAAGTTGAGCTGTTAAATAGTGGTGACATTATGAGAATAGCATATAGGCTTGACCTTGCTACCGGTCAAGATGATTTGTCTAAGTATGTACTTTTGAAGGCAAAGCAAAAATTTCAGGTGTTCGATACTAAAAAGTAATATGTATTATTTTTATTATCAATAACCTATATTCATATACCTGTAAATAAAGGTGAATTTAGCATTTTCTTCATTACAGTACTTGTAATAAAAAAACAACATACACATTTAGGATATAAACCTATATCACTCTGATTTATCCAAAATTCTCATCAATTCTGATAACGTGATAACGCTGTTCAGTGCAGTCTCCGTGTGGTGTAATTATCTACGACTTCCTCGCTACCCGTCAGCCCATTGGTATCAAAATGTTAGTAAGTACATTTACTTACATCCTTTTTTACGTGTTCCACTGACTAAACCTTATTAGTCCCTATATGAAAACTATGTCCCAAACTTTGTCTAAAAATATGTTCCAGGCATTACAGCGTCTAAGTGGTCACTTCATTTATCTAGTATAGTTGTCACAAAACTGTGTATAAATCGTATAGGATAAATGTATAAGACTGGTATGAAAATTCTAGGCGACCTGAATATAGACGTATCCCAGGCTGAATCTTCGCAAGCCAGAGAATTACTCTCCTTTTGCCATCAACACAATCTACATCAACTTATTGAGGAACCTACCAGAGTAACCGATCACACTGAAACCACTATAGATATTGTCATGACTGATACCCTCCCTAGATATAAAAAAGCAACAGTAGTTCATAATCAGTCTCTGAGTGATCATGCGATGATTCTAGTTGATTTTGATATAAAAAAACCGAAACACTGTAAAATAATAAAATATCGACGATTCCTCCAAAACATCAACCTAGATCTTTTCTCAGTTGATCTGAACTCTATACCCTGGCACTCTATAACTAACTTGGGAAGCGTAGATGACATGGTTGCTACCTTTAATAATTACATTACAGTCCTATTTAATAACCACGCACCGGTAAGAAAGCAGATTCTTAAAGACAAACCTAAACCATGGATCACAAATATGATCAAGTTTATGATTAGTCTACGAAATGACGCCCTAACCCAAGCGCAGAAAAGTAAAACTGAGGGTTCAAGGAATTACTATAAAAGTCTTAAAAACCTTGTAACGGCCTCAATCGAAAGAGAAAAAACCGCGTACTTTAATAATTTCATAAATAATAACTTAGATAAGCCTAATCTACTGTGGAAGCACATAAAAAACACCTCAATATTTGAAAATGCATGTAAATATACCATTCCCAATCATTTAAATGACCCTGATAAAATAAATAAACATTTTTTAACTATTCCAACCTGTAATAATGTGGAGATAGATAACCCTTTTTCGAATGAGAATAAAATTGACAACAGCACATTTGAGATAAAATTAACCACAGACACAGACGTTTTAAAAATAATTAATAATATTACTAAAATGGCTACTGGACATGACAATATAAACATTGAAATGATAAAATTAACCCTGGATGTGACACTACCTATAATTACAACAATAGTGAATAAATCAATTCAAACAAATACCTTCCCTGCTTGTTGGAAAACGGCTCTAGTGAAGCCCATACCTAAAAAGAACACAGTTGAAGAATTAAAAGACTTACGTCCCATATCAATCCTACCAGTACTGTCCAAGGTAATAGAGAAAGTAGTCTTAAACTAGATACTGGACTATCTGGACAATACAAATACTATACCTAAGTTTCAATCTGGTTTCCGCAAAGGGTATGGTACTGAAACTGCTCTCTTACAAGTAACGGATGACCTCACAGAAGCCTCTGAAATTGGACTGAATAGTATATTGGTGCTTCTTGACTACTCTCGTGCCTTTGACTGCTTGCACCCAGAACTACTCCTTACTAAATTAGAACACTATGGTTTCTCACCAAACACTTGTGAATGGTTTCGAACTTACCTTACAGGAAGGGGTCAAATTGTAGTTAATGATGATCTAAATGGAGAGAAAACCCATTCAGCACTTGGAATGCTCACTCAGGGAGTACCCCAAGGTTCCTTGTTGAGTCCAATCCTTTTCTCATAATTTACAGCAGATTTGCCTAAGTATCTATACTCGTCTAAATATCATCTCTACGCTGACGATACACAGTTATACTACTCATTTGCGGCATCTCAAACAGTAGAGGCTATCAAAAAGATAAACGAGGATCTACAGAGTATTCATGTGTGGTCACGTAAAAATTCTTTAATACTAAACCCTTCAAAATCTCAAGTATTGATATTAGGTACAAAACATCAAATAAAATCTGTCTTGGACTGCAATGAGAAAGTAAAGGTGGATAATGTCGAACTTAAGCAGGTCCCAGTTGCTCGTAACTTAGGTCTTATAATGGACGGTGAGCAAAAGTTTAAAGAACATATTAATAAAAAGGTTAGAAACGCCTTTTTAAAATTGAAAACATTATACAAAATCAGACCATACATTAAAGAAGACCTTCGTTTGCTATTGGTTGACCTGCTTGTCTTCTCACCCTTTAACTATTGCAGCTCCGTCTATGGGCCAAGACTAAATAGCATCGAAGAAAAAGCTATCCAGCGAGTACAAAATGCCTGTATGAGATTCAGTCTGCATATACCTAGGAGAGAACACATAACTCCCTATGTAAACAAGAAAGGTATCCTAAATATGAAGGCTAAAAGAGAACTCCAGTATGCCTGTACTTTACACAGAATAATCTGGAACAAAAGTCCAGAATACCTTTACGAAAAACTTAGATGGGCTAGCGATTCGACACCTAGAAATCTCCGTTCTGCCTCACAGAATTTACTTACCTTACCTAGACATAAAACTACACGATACAGGGGCTGTTTCAAGTTCAACGCAGCAAAAATCTGGAATGACCTTCCACCCCCCATGAGAAATAAGATCAGCGCAACTATTTTCAAAGCAAAATACAAATCGGCGCTCTTAAAAAGACAACTTGCTGCTGAAAACTTGAAGCGCTCCTATTGGAAAGATATGCCTGTGAAGGATTATTTCTCTTAGACCGGTAAAACCTTACATTCCCTATTTATCATAAAGTCGCACACATATGGGCAGATAAATCAGACACTCACATGCACGCATATACACACATACACACACACGCATACACACACATAAACACACACACACACGCACGGACGCACGCACGCACACACGCACGCACGCACGCACACACACTCACAAAATAATTGACCCCAAGACTGATTGTTTTATTAATTGCTGTTTGATCAATCACTGCCTTGTTTCCTTTATCACAGTTTAATATAATTTTATTTATTCCACTTCAAAGTATAGACGTGTCCTAACTACAGACGCTCCCACACAACAGCTCTGGGAGTAGGGAATGACTGAAAACGAGCGCTACACACTTTAACAAGCGTGATAGCATCAGCTGAGTCATTCCCTTTTGCCTCACTAAACTAGTTATAACTAGCAAATTATGTGTTTAATTATTGACTTTAGTATTTTATTTAGCTAGAATGTGAATGGCAATAAACTTATTTTATTCTTATTCTTATTCTTAAAACTATGTTACTATTATTTCAGGTCTGACTCCGAGTTTGAATTCCCTCGTGTACCCATTGCTGTGCAGACGAGTAAGAAGCAAAAGACTCCAACCAGCTCCAAACGCAAAGCATCGAGCTCCGTTGAGGAGACAATTAGGTAAGGATACCATTTTAAAATACATCGTGTCAAATGACGTTTCCCTGGATGTAAACAAGCTCTTGATGAGATAATACCTGTTTATTTGTTTGATAACTGAAAGTTGTTTATTCACCCTAATAATTCAAACCATACTGACCTTATTTTCTATAATCTGAATTTTTTTTTTTTGTGATAAATGTTTACATGCAGGGAAAAGTTAACTGGAATAGAATAAGTCTCGTTCTATTATTCACTGTTACGTTGTTGCGTCATTTGACTCTAGCACATCGCTGAGTCATTGAATCGCTGATTACATTGCAGGCATGTAATCGTAAACGTTGACATGCTGTTGACTGTATTTACGTTGTATCTTACTAGTCGTGGGTTCGAATCCCGCGTCGCGTAGGATTTTGGTTTTATATGTAAGATTTGATTATTAAGAATCACTTGGGACTCCCTATTATATATGGGTTAGTTCGAAAGTAGTTATATACCCTTCATATTAAACTAATATTAAACACTTCACTCAATTCAATGTAGGTACGTATATTTCCTCTAGATAGCCTACCCTATCGGAATATAAGCATAAGTGTATGTAGGTACCCATGTTTTAAAATATATTGTTTACTTTTACAGGTCTGCAAGCACCTCAAAAAAGAGGACGGTGGGAGATCTTTTCGGTATCTTGCGAGACGCAGAAAAGGTTGCTAAAGCGAGTCCAGAGCAGCACCAACTGGGGTCGAGTCTAGTGACGCGGGTCGCCAATGGTCACGTTCGTCGGACAGCAACGACGGAAGGAGAGTTCTATATAGAATTAAAGGTCTACAACATCACCGATGCTGCAAGTACCAACGCTCAAGAGAGGTGGAAAAAGGCTTTGATTGTATTAAAATTGCAGGCTGATACGGACACGCCGCACTGGGACGTATTACAGAAATTTATTAAACAGTGAGCCGAGTTTTTTTAGTGATAAGATAAATATAAAGTAACATTAACTGAATTTTTAATAAATATAATATTTTGCTACTTACCTATTTATTTATGTCTCTAAAACCTAATTTTTAATTAACAGTTTCCTGACCAATTTTACTACTTTTTATTTACAATGCCTTATTGCATTACTTGCAAAACTCTTGTGAAGCCGAAGGGTTGGGTGGGTCATATGCGCAGCACTGACCACAAAAGCAAAGCCGCAACTCATCATTTGTTCGAAGATGTTGAGGTTCTCTCCTCTGCATTCCGTAATCGTATTGCGACTTATAAGATACAGGCTAACGGCGATGCACTCAATTGAAGCCTTTTTCAAGTCTATCCATAATAAATTAAAATCTGTGATAGATCTTTCATTGAAAAAACACGTTTGCATAAAAGTTAATGTTGAGCTTTTTTCATTTTTCCTCATGTACAAAAACGATTCACAAGAACTTAAATCGTTTGGCACGAAAAACATTACCCTACACATGAACCACAATTTCAATTCCATTTTCTCAGAAATCACTAGTACATTGAAAAAAAAGCTTGAACAGTTTCAAGAGCGAGATAGCGGTTGGACATTTTTGAGTAACTCTCATTTGGAAATCAATGTCAATAAATATCAACCATTGAGTGGGTCATCGTTTATAGATTTAGGTACCAAAATTTATAAAAAACAAAAAAGCTTGTTTGAATATAAAAAATGATGATCCTTATTGTTTTCTTTGGTGTCTTACAGCTGCTCTATTCCCTTCAACGAGCCACCCCGATCGTGTCTTGTCTTATCCTGACTTTCACAATATTTTTAATACTCAAGGCTTATCATATCCAGTAACTTTTTCTGACATATCGGTGTTTGAAAAAAATAATCCAGATATCGCTATTTTTGTGTATGGCTTACAAGGCAAAAAAACTGTTGTAGGCCCACTATACAGATCAGAGTCTTCCACTGCAAAAAATATAGTTCATCTGCTATTTCTCGAGAATAATGAGGGTTCTCACTTTTGTTTGATTAAAAACCTTCCCCGTCTGGTTAGAAGCCAAGTAACTAAACACCACCAGCAACTGCATTTTTGCTCAACATGTCTACTATTTTTTAAAACATCTAATAAACTAGTCACTCATGCATGTGGTGGTGTTGCTACGGCTCTTCCTAACCAAGGGTCGGTTCTTCAATTTAAGAATTATGAACGAAAACAAAACATACCCTTTATCATTTATGCTGACTTTGAGACTATGCTTCAACGTCATCAGGGGTGTGAAGCAGACCCTAACATTGCGAGCACTAGCACGCTGCAACATGTGCCGTCAGCCGTCGGAGTCAAGCACAATGATGTTGTAAAAAAATAATAATTTGTCTATAATTTATTAAAGTCTTGATTTCGTATTTTCTTAAAGTATGGCGGCTCCTTGTGGGAATCGAGCTCACGACCTCTGGTATAGTAATCAAACGCTATCATCACTAGACCAACGAGGCAGTCAAAAGTAGGTCAAGTCGAGGTGTTAGCGGTGAGGTAAACTACGAGGGGGAAGTGCATTGATGTTGCATAGCGCGTAAGGGATCAATGACCACTATTTACTTAGTCAGCAGTGACATACTTGATTCAAACACATCCGATATTGAAAATGCTGACAACAAATTCGAGCCCGCTCACTCTTATATGGATTAAAAGAGACAGAATTATTTTCTAGAGTGATCGAAACGTATGAATAGGTAAGTTACACTCAATGACAAAGAATGGCTCAATAACTTATTATTACTGTATCGTTCGAGCCAAGGAGAAGATCAGCAGACGTAAAAACATGTCTATTTCGGTAAGCATTTTTTTTTCTATCCAATTTATACAGACAGTTTGAAATAGGTTTCAATATTTTTATTATTGTATTTTTGTTCTTTTCAGATTTTAGGCGAGACTGATCCGACAGACCCCTACTACTACGCGCAAAATATTTTGAGTGGGTTCGATAGCGATGTCGAAGAAATACAAAATCCAGCTCCATCAGACGTGGGGAAGCGGAAAAGTAAAACTTCAAGGAAACGGGTTGCAAAGGACTCGACGTCTACATCATATTATTATGTGGTTAGCAAGGCGGCAAGAAGAGGACATCGGTTAATAAAAATAGAAGTGTTCGACTTAAATGAGTGTAAGGACACAAACAGTGAAAGTGCGATGTTAAGTGCGCAATACGTTGTGATAGATCCTGTAGACGAATGGGTCACTTTTACTCAAAGATCCATCTGTATACTTATGTTAGTAATTACTAATAATTATCATGGACGTCATTCATCCATTAAAATTACGAAATAAGACGATTGCTTCATTTATGGTATAAGTATTTTTAAGGCATACCTTTCCCCACCTTATAGGGTAAATACGCCAAACGTCGCCCTTCCCCCCCTAATCTTCGGCCGTCTGCACATTTTCAGCTTGCGATCATTCAAAACGTAATTAAGTGGCAATTTTGCCACTCGATTTGCAACCTTAGTTCATACTCTATACGTACAAACCGTTACTATACGATTACGTCACTCACTCTGCATACTGAGCGTCAGTAGCGATGGCTCCGTTGCAGCGTCAAATTCGTGGTTAAAGTAGCTTACTTGTTGTGAATACCCACGCTTCGGGGATTGTTATTACAACAGTAAGAAGTTTCGTTTTTTTGTTTTAAGCTTTGTTATTACTAAAAAGTTATTTTTACTATATTTTGAGATAGTTTTTTCAACGTTTTGCGTATTGGTTAAGGGAAAAATAAGGGGCCGCCATTAGAACACCAGTTTCGACTTAAAAGTCATATACTGAAATGTACTTCAAGGGCCCATAAGGGGTCCTGAAAATGCCTGAAAACGGGTTTTCAGGTTATCACGCCATCGGATGGAAGGTGGCCTGAAACGGACTGAAAACATGTTTCAGACGCCTGAAAACCATGGTAACTTGGGTGAAATTTTGATAAACTAGTATGTGACAGAGCACCCTCTGAAACGGTATTTCAGCCTGCTGAAAACGCCTCCAAGGCACGGAAAAACGCGTTCAAAGTTTTACCTCCTATCCACCGTCGTAACACTAATGTCGAACTCCCATGTAGCATCCACTCCTATCAACTTTGACCTCGAAGTTGTCGACCACTATGTATACCTGGGACAAACAGTCCAGTAAGGTACCTAAGTCCAACTTCGAGAAAGAGGTCACTCGTCGAGCGTTAGGGAAACTAAAACATATTTTCGCGTCCAAAATACCTGTGTCTCAAGACAAAGGTGTATAACCAATGTGTTTTGCCAGTGATGACTTATTGATGTGAGACCTGGTCGCTGAGTATGGGCTTCATAAGCAGGCTCAAGGTCGCCCAGCGAGGCGAAGGCCCCCAACCAGATGGTCTAACGACCTGGTTACTGGTGGGCGTCAAACGGCTGATGATGATGATTTTTTTGAAACTTTTTCGTCCTGTGGATTCCGAACAAATATTTTTTCGGACGGAGTCACGGTCGTATTCTTGCATTTTGGCCTAATACAATATTTGTATGGTGACATTATTTACAACGTTAAAACGACAAGCTCACACATCAATTCATTGAGACAGATCGAGATCTCTCGAGATGTGCGCGGTAGTCCATACGGGTCGTCGGAACCTGTGACGTGTCAAGCGCATGGCGCCAGTTTGCGCCCGTTTTTGGAACCTTTGCATTAAAATCGCTGTAACTTCGTCATTTCTTATCCGATTTTGATATTTTCACACAAGATATTGTCAATGATGTCCCTATAAAACTACATACTTAGTTCAAAACGTTAATGATTCTCATTGTGGTCTGGAGTGCAGGGCTTGTCAAATGTGTCTGCCAACGACGAATGTCCTAAATATTAACATTAGTTAAAAATTATTAGAGATACAAGTTAAAAAAGTTATTAAAATAGAGAAACTTAATTAAAAATGCGTTTTCAAATAGTAACTTAATTTTTTTTCGTAAATAGGAAGTATAAAAATTTGGCACTTAATTTTCTTCTACACTTTATACTTAAATGCTTCTTAATCGATTAATTACCCAGGGCTGCGAATTCTTTATAACCAATACGTTCAACAATAACAAAACTAAAACACGCGATTGGTACAATATGAGATTAGGTGCCAAAATCATTTTGAAAACATCCAAACAACGAATTGACAAATTGTATGTTTTATGAGACAGATCATTAATTCGGTAAAACATCGCTGAAACGCATGCACGTAAATATTTAAGAAAACGCGAGAGTAACTTTTAGGAATCTGTTTTTATTTTGTCTTTCTCCTTGACATGGTTCTTTTTCAATTTTAAAAATATTAGACATAATAATATAGAAAAAGTATAAAAGAAGTAAAAACATAAAAAAGGTTGGTTGGTCGGTCGGCAACATGGCCCCAAGCGGTGTGGAACACCAATTAAAAGCTTAGTGGTACCAGCTTGCGGACCGGACGACGCAGCACGCCCCCTTTAGTCACAACATTCACTACGCGCACAATATTGTCCTTACCCGGAAATAACTCGGTGACTCGTCCAATAGGCCAGCAGTTTCTCGGCAGATTGCCGTCCGCGACTAGCACCACATCTCCCGATTTCAACTCTTTATGTGGTGTAACTGATTTTCGTGGTATCAAGAGCGGCAAGTATTCTTTAGTCCACCGTTGCCAAAAATGTTCTGCAAGTCTTTGGGCCTTTCGCCAGTCTGCGCGTCGTGATAGATCGGCTTCGTCAAATTCTCGAAGACTCTGGTCATGACTTGAGGTGCCAATCAGGAAGTTGAAGGGCGTCAGTGCTTGTTGGCTGTCCTCACCTACGGACACGTGGGTCAGTGGTCGGGAATTGACAATGGCTTCTACTTCTGCAAGCAATGTGTTCAGGACCTCTACTCGGGGTGATCGATCTTTTAGAGTGATTTTGAGTGCAGCTTTCACGCTGCGTATTAGACGCTCCCAACAGCCCCCCATAAATGGGGCCGATGGTGGGATAAACTTCCACGCTATTCCTCTATTTGTCGAGAAGTCGTACAGCTCGTGTAGTATATTCGAAGCGCCAACAAAAGTCGTTCCGTTGTCGGAGTAGATGCATGTGGGACAGCCACGTCGTGATATGAATCGTCGTAGAGCCAACAAGGCTGAGTCTGTTGATAGCGATTCCACTACTTCGATGTGGATAGCTCTGACTGTCAGGCAGGTGAATAGTGCTACCCAGTGCTTCATGGATCGTCGGCCTGATGTGACGTTCAACGGGCCAAAATAGTCGACACCGACGAAAGTAAAGGGACGAACGTGATGAGCCATCCTGGCTTCAGGTAAATCTCCGATCGGCGGCACCTGTGGCTTAGCCTTCATATTCCGGCAGAACTGACAATGTGTCGCTGTTGAAATTTATCCGAAGGTGAATACGCCTCACATTGGGTTGTCTGTACTTACAACATTAAAAGTGACATATTGACTCTGTGGTCATTCTCTTTTTTCCGCTATGGCTCTCTGACTGTTTTGTGTTCGTGTTTTATTATCGATTATGTGAAATCTATTTTAATCTCAGTAATCTTTATAATTTATCGACTCGCTATATTCATACTATATATTGATTGAGACAATATATTGGAATATAAGTTGCAAGTGAAGTTTTATCAATTATCACCTCGTACCGTATAACCTAATACTGATGGTGGAGACGCGACAGACAGCCCTGCGTGCCAGCTCTGCTAACAGGTTATAGGATCCCAGTGAAGAACGCTCCACAACATTTTACGATTGTTTGGTAGCACGAGGTAAAATAAGTATACTTCAAGTACCCCCCGTATACTTCAACTTCTCGCTTCAACTTCAACAATGTCGAATGATTCGAACACGAACACAAATGGAAATATCTCGCGCAACTTCCCAGTTGAAAAACTAGAGGGAATAAATAATTTTGTAAATTGGAACTTTGCTATGCTGAAATCTTGCTCAGTGGACTGCCGCAGGAGTTCGATACTTTGGTTTCCGGTCTCGAAACAGCGTGCCTTACAAGTACTCTAACGAGTGAAGTCGTGAAGACTCGTCTACTGCAGGAGGAGCATCGACGCAATGGTGAACAGGAGGGAGGAACATCGGCTTACTTTACTAAGAAGAAGACTTTGGTCTGCAACTTTTGTAACAGGAGTGGCCATACAGTGAAGAGGTGCTTCAAGAAGAGGAAGGAGCAGAAGAAAGAAGATCACAGCTTGTTCGCTTCTGCCCATGCCTCTGTCGTCTCGGATGTGGGCTCAACGGAGTTCATCGTCGACAGCGGAGCTACCTCACACATGTGTGCCAAGAAGGACCTGTTTGTAGAAACTGAAGGTAAACATACAGATGTTTATGTAGCTAATGGTCAGAAATTAAATAGTAATTGTACTGGTAAAATTTCTATTTCTTCAGAAGTAAGCCTAAATAATGTTCTTCATGTGCCTGAATTATCCAATAATTTATTATCTGTGAGTCAGATAACTGCTAGGGGATATAGTGTTGTTTTCCAGAAGGATCAGTGTGTAATATACCAAAATTGCGAAATTACTGGCAACCAAGTCTTACATGCTAGGAAGGTCAACGGGCTATACAAAATAAAGGTGCAAGCGCAGCCTGTCTTCGAGGAGGAGCATTCCAAGCCCTTGCACAGGCAAGAGACAGAGAATGCTCATGCTGCTTCGAGTGTTTCTATGGACACATGGCACGAGCGTCTTGGGCATTTGTCCGAAGGAGGTATGAGGGTTTTAGGTGATGGGAAACACTGCATGAGTTTTGTTTTTCAGTACGAAAATACCATGAGTGGTAGCTGCGTCTCATGCCTGACTGGGAAGATGCCTCGAGCATCCTTTCCCGTCAGTGCTAGCCGCGCTACTCAACCGTTACAGCTCATACACTCTGATGTGGTTGGCCCGATGCAAGTCAGCAGCTGGGGCGGAGCTCGCTTCTTGCTAACCTTTACGGATGATTGTACCCTAAAAACATGGGGATACCTTATGAAGCACAAATCAGAGGTGGGTTCTCATTTTATTTCCTTTAAAAATATGATTGAAAAACAGACTGGTTTGTCAATAAAAACTATTCGCACAGATAATGGTACTGAGTATGTCAATAAGGCATTCCTTAGTTATCTTTTGAAACATGGTATTGTACATGAGACCACAGTACCTTACTGCCCTGAACAGAATGGTGTCTCGGAGCGCCTTAATAGGACTATTTTTGAAAAAGCAAGGGCTATGCTACAGGAATCCGGCCTATGTAACCGCTACTGGGGAGAAGCAGTTATGACTGCGATATACCTTAAAAACAGGTCTCCTACCAGAGCGTTGTCAGGCGGCATACCTGAAAGCTTGTGGTCTGAGTCTCCTGTAGATGTTAGCCACTTACGCGTTTTTGGCTGTCTTGCTTATGCCCATATTCCTAGTCAGAAGCGGAGCAAATTAGATCCTAAGGCCAGAGCTTTAATATTTGTGGGTTACGGTGAAACCTGTAAAGGTTTCCGTTTAATAGATCCTTCTAATCCTCGTTCTGTGATTTACTCTAGAACAGTCATTTTCATTGAGAACGAGTTTATTGGAAAACATGCTAGTTGTAGAGCCATTAGTGGGAAAGATTTTTATTTATTTGACATTTATGAAAATAATAATAAAATTCAATGTGCAAGTAATGAAATGAACATGATAAATCAGACTGCTCATCTGGTACTCGTGACGTTTCAGATGCGGAGTCGCCAACGCCACCTGCGTGGTCCCCGGTGTCTGAACATTATTGTACTGGCGATGAAGGTGATAACGACGTTTGCGGTAATGAAGGTGGTGACCCTCCGGGCGCTTTGTCTTCTCTACCTACGTCATCACTTGAAGGTCATGATAAAGGTAACGAAACTTGTGTCCCATTGGGCGCTGCGTCTTCTCTGCCAGAGTCTGCACCTACGAAGGAGCCGATGCCGTCGGAAGGGTCCGTGGCATCTCGCTCACGCCCGGTACGTAATACACGAGGTACTTTACCAGAGCGGCTTAAAGATTATAATTTATCTTTGTTGGCTTTGATGGCGGAAGGTAGTTCATTAGATGAGCCAACATCGTATGAGGAAGCCATACAATCTCCTGAGAAGGATGAATGGTGGAAGGCGATGGAATGTGAGTATAACTCATTACTTAAAAATAGTGTTTGGACATTAGTTGATCGTCCTAAGAATAAGAATGTTGTTAAGTCTAAATGGGTGTATAAGAAGAAGTATGATGCATCAGGTGAGCTTACTAAGTTTAAGGCTAGACTGGTTGCCCGTGGTTTCAGTCAGAAAATGGGGGTAGACTACACGGACACTCATTCGCCTGTAGTAAGGCACAGCACGTTAAGAATATTATTTTCTATTGCCACTGAATTAGAACTTGATATTGATCACATTGATGTAACCACAGCATTCCTTAATGGCGAACTTAATGAACAGATATATATGGAACAGCCATCAGGTTTTAAAAATGATGATAAAGTATGTTTACTCAATAAGAGCATTTATGGTCTCAAACAAGCCAGCCGAATGTGGAATGTTAAGATTCATAATGTTTTGTCACAGAATAATTATGTTCAGAGTAAATGTGAGCCATGCATTTATACTAGAAAGACTGCCTCAGAGTATGTTATTATTGCTTTATATGTCGACGATTTTTATATATTTCATAATAATTGTATTAATAATGTTCTGAAAATGTTACAAGATAATTTTGAAGTTCGACATTTGGGCAAGTTAAAGAATTGTTTAGGTATAAGTGTTCATAGAGAAAAGGGTGTCACTACTTTGGATCAGTCTGAGTACATAAAACGTCTATTAGAAAAATACAACATGTCTAATTGTAAATCTGTTTCCACACCTTTACCTGTAAATTGTAAATTAGAGAGGTCAGAAAAGACATGCTTAAATGATGATGTCTATAAATACAGGCAGTTGTTAGGTAGTTTAATGTACTTATCTGTTTGTACGAGACCCGACATATCATATGCATGTAGTCAATTAAGTATGTTTAGCACATGTTTCGATGAAACTCATTGGCGCATTGCAAAGCGTGTTCTGCGTTATTTGGCGGGTACTATGAATTATAGCTTATTTTTTTTAAAAAGCAATAGTTTTGATATTACTGCATATACTGACGCAGACTGGGCTAACTCTTTGTCTGACCGTAAATCTTACACTGGTTTTGTTGTTAAATTAGGCTCTAATGTCATAAATTGGGAGGCCAGAAAGCAACGCTGTACTGCTTTAAGTAGTACAGAAGCAGAATATATTGCGATTGGTGATGTTTGCAAAGACATTTGTTTTGTAAGAAATTTCATGTCTGAAATTATCGACAAAACTTTTAATGTAATTGTTTATAACGATAGCCAAAGTGCTCAAAAATTGCTACTTGTAAAAGAACACTCCCATAAGAGGACGAAACACATAGACCTAAGATACCATTTCATTAAAGATCTTGTTCAGAATGGTAACATAAGTGTAAGATATTTGCAAACTGATCATATGATAGCAGATGTGTTAACAAAACCTCTTTGTGCTCAGAAACATGTTAATTTTGTAAGGGGTTTAAATGTAAAGCAGTTAAATTTATAAATAGTTTATTTGAATTGTAATTTCTTGGTTTATATTCCACTGTCTTTGCGTATATGTATAGCTGCATTGATAAGTTCTATACTTAGGTTTGTAGTATGTACTGGGTATGTAGAGATGGGTAAAATGTAGAGTTCTATTTTTGGATTATTGTAAACCAATGTGAAGCGTAAGGAGGAGTGTTGAAATTTATCCGAAGGTGAATACGCCTCACATTGGGTTGTCTGTACTTACAACATTAAAAGTGACATATTGACTCTGTGGTCATTCTCTTTTTTCCGCTATGGCTCTCTGACTGTTTTGTGTTCGTGTTTTATTATCGATTATGTGAAATCTATTTTAATCTCAGTAATCTTTATAATTTATCGACTCGCTATATTCATACTATATATTGATTGAGACAATATATTGGAATATAAGTTGCAAGTGAAGTTTTATCAATTATCACCTCGTACCGTATAACCTAATACTGATGGTGGAGACGCGACAGACAGCCCTGCGTGCCAGCTCTGCTAACAGTCGCCACACTTCTCACAGATGGTCTCAGCCCAATGATGTAGAAACGTTGTCGTAATTCATTCACCACGAGTTCGTTGTTGCCGTGGGCAAATTTGACGTGGTAGGAGTCGATTAGTAGGCGAGTGAGCGGGTGCTTTCCATCCAAAACAGCTGGCCGTGGATCAATGGCAGTGGATGCTCCCGTGCGGCCTGATAACCGTAATAGCCTATCATCTCCTATTATTAACGATAAGTTTTTAAGTCTACTCTCTTTAGAAACGGGGCGTCCAGCGTCAATCGCGAGATATTCGTCATTGAAAGAATCTAATTGTATGTGCAAAAAGGCATGGCGTTCTGCCGATAAGATAAAAGCGACATCTAAAACTGCTAAACAACATTGCGGAAATTTTGCCTTTTGAGACAAATGCCGAAATTTCGAGGCATACTGGTGCGCTCGCGCGGTAGCTCGAATAAACCGTAGCCACACACTAAAGCGGCTATAGTCAGCAATCACAGGTGATGGTAAGTCACGTGACTGAGTTAATGTCAAACCCACCAAGTCTTTGTTGGTTCTACAATCCTCAGACGTTGGTGTGTTGAGAGTTGTAGGTTCACAGGGCCATTCGGCTGGTGATTGATGCAAAAATGATGGCCCGGTAAACCATCGAGAGTTTATGGTAAATTCATCTTTGAATCTGGTTGCGTCGTCCGCAACATTCAATGATGAAGGTACGTACTTCCAATCGGAAACATTGGTGATCTCGCAAATTTCACAAACTCTATGAGCGACAAAAGTTTTAAACGTGCTTGGGTCAGATCGTAGCCATTTGAGTACCGTTTGAGAGTCTGACCAGAAAAAGACCCTTTCTGGCTTTCGTTTGTGAGATTCAACGATAAATACAGATAAGCGAGCAGCTATAAGAGCTGCCTGAAGCTCCAGCCTTGGTATAGTCGTAGGCTTTAAAGGAGCAACGCGAGCTTTACCACTGATCAACGCGACTTGTATATTTCCGTTTGTACACATAAAGCGCCAGTAAGCGACGCAACTGTACGCTTGCTCGCTCGCGTCTGCGAAAACATGTAATTGCACTGAACTTATAAGGTCGTTTACAGTGACATAACAACGGGGTACACAATTATTCAAAATTTTAAGTAAGCTTGTGAACCAGTCTCTCCACTTTTCTAAGAATTGTTTGGGTAATAATTCATCCCAAGATGTAGCAAGTTTCCAAGTCTTTTGGAATAGAACACGACCTTTTATAACCGCGGGAGTAAGTAGGCCTAAAGGGTCGTAAATTTTCATGAGATTTGAAAGAACAACGCGCTTTGTTAATTTCTCTGGTATTTTATCAAACTCAATATGCGGAAAAGACAGTGTGTCGTTAGCAATGTTCCAGGAAACTCCTAAGACGCGTGTCGAAGCTCGCGAGTCTGAACCTACATTTATTGTCGTGGCCCCAACAGCGCAAAGATCGGGAGGCAGTCTGATGAGAGCCTTTGTGGAATTCGATATCCAAGACCTCATTTCAAATTTAGCTGCGGCTAAAATCGATACAATATCTAGGGACAAAAGTGCGGCTTCTTCTTCATTATCGCAACTACCTAAGTAATCGTCCATGTACGTGTCACGAATAATAGCTGCTGCAGCTTTTGGGTGTGATCGCTGATGTTCGGTAGCGATCTTATTTTTAAGGTACAAGGCCGTAAACGGACTACACACAGTACCGAACATCATAGATGACATGCGATATTCCTGGATAGGTTGTTTAGGGTCGTCACGCCATAAAAAGCGCTGAGCGTCACGGTCTTCTGGTCTTATTTTAATTTGTGGAAACATTTCCCGGATATCAGCCGAAAGAGCTATACGGCCTTCTCTGAATCGCATCAAAATGGCTAACAAAGATTGGAGAAGATCGGGCCCGGGCAGTAAAAGGGAATTTAGGCTTACACCTTCGCACTTGGCGGCGGCATCACAAACAATCCTAAGTTTCTTCTTTTGTGGATGTACTACTCCGAAGTGCGGTAAATACCATGATATACCGGAAGGGGTGGCAGTGCACAATTCTGCATAACCCTTATCGAGCATGGCGTGAATATTTTGTTTATATTTACTAGCGTAGTCGGAGTCTTTATTCATCTTAGATTCTAGAGTTCTAAAACGGCGTAAAGCGAGTGGGCGGCTATCGGGGACCTGTTCGATATTGTCACGCCACAGTAGTCCTGTCTGAAATCTTCCAGATGGTAAACGCCTAGTAGTTTCCTCTAGCAATTTCAAAGCTCTTTGGTCCTCAACAGAGCGGTAATCTCTTTTTTCTATACCTATGGAATCTAAACTATAATAGTCTTTGATAAGGATATCTAAAGTACGGCTGTCCCCTAGACTATCTTCTTCGCACTCTATAATAGCATGGTTCACGAAGTCGACAGGTTTGGGCATGGTTGAAGTAGAGCCGTATAGAACCCAGCCTAATGGAGTCAAAGACGCTGCTGGTTGTGACAGCTTACCGCGCCGTATAGTTTTTGAAAAGGTAAGATGCCAATTGTCAATCCCAAGGAGAAGCATAGGTTTTGCGTTTTCGTAGCACAAAACATCGGTTAAATCGCGTAAATAATCGCAGCTTTTGATTCGCTCTGAACGAATACACTGTTGAGCAATAGTCAAATTTGGAATGGACTTCACTACAATATCGTGTGTTTTTACACTGTGGCAGCCTTTGACTTTAATGTTCACGAAATTGACCTCTATATTTTTACCAAGACCGCCGATACACTCGACCTGAATATGTTTTTTAGGTCCGGTAGCACCTATCAAGTCAGCTACAGATTTATCTATAAATGAGGCCGTAGACCCATCGTCCAGCAGCGCATAGGTATCAAAACTAGCTTTAGGACCGGTAATAGTGACAGGGAGAACCTTTAATAAGGACCTTTGAATTGACTTTGGTGTATGGGAGGAACTATGAGATACAATAGCAGTCGGTACCTCCTCAGACGGGCGCTCATCGTGTTCATCTATATCAACATGGGCAGCGGTTTCTACCGTAGGTCGATGGAGCAAAGTATTATGTCTCCGACTGTACTTGCATCCCGCGACTTCGCAATGCTTCCTGCAAGCTAAATATTTATGTGAACCTTTGGATAAACATTTATAACAGACCTTATTTTCAGTGACCCATTGCCAGCGTTCGTCGATAGGTAATGAAATAAACTTTTCACATTCATGTACATCGTGTGTACCCGTTTTACAATATCTACATGTTGTCAAACTCTTTGGTTTCGTTGACAATGTCGCATGAAAAACTTTTGCGGGTTGCTTAGTAGTGACGTTTGGTTTGACAACCTGCGAATTATTTGTTGTGACAGTTTTTCCGTAGAAATTTTCCGGACAAAATGTACAATATTTTGCTAGTCGTTTGGACTCATTATCTAAAAAGTCTGCTAATAGTTCTAGCTTGTGTTTTTTAGGGACATCACTCGAAGACGCAAAATCGGCCCATCTATAACGTAAAAGAGGGGTTAACTTCCCTATGATAGTATTGACAAGTTCAGGAGAGGCTAAATACTCCGGCTGATGTAGCTCCCTGATCACCTCGACGCAATTTCGAAGTCGGCACGCGCGAAGATATTGAGGTCCTTTAGAGACTCGTGCAGCGGCAACCTGGCTAAGGACCTAATGGACGAGAGTTGCTGCAGGATAATGGATTCCGGCTGGCCAAAACGACTCTCTAGGGAACTCATTATCTGTGCTGGATGTGCGGCAGTCATGAGAAGAGCGGATACAGCTTCCTTGGCGGCTCCACACAACGCGGTATCGAGCCTGGCCAAGTTTTCTTCTGGACTGAATCTAGCTTCTGATCGCGAGTATGTCTTCTTGAACATAAGCCAGCTGGAGATGCTACCGTCGTACAAAGGAAGTTGAATACTCACCATTTTATTCTTGCTTCCAAGATCTGCAATAACTTCAGCCAGTTTTATAAACGAGTCTTGTGTCTGTACATTACTAATCGTTTTATTTCTGTCGTCAATATTACAAATTGCAGGTGGGAATTTATTGTGGTGTGTGTCTAATATGTGTGTAGTGTTCATTTTGTCGTTGAACTGTAGGCACAGGTCTCCGCGCGACGCTTTTGCGCCCGTAGAGGCGACGGCGACATTTTGTGCACTTCCCGCAGTAGGTACATCACCAAAGTCTAAAGTGCTGCAAGGGAATGGTTCGTTATTATCAGGCATATTATTATCATCACACTCAATCAACCACCTTTGAGTTGAGTTGCTTTTTTCTGAAGCGGTAGACTCAATAGCCGCGAGTTCCGCCTGCAGTTCCAGCTCGGCTGCTTTGCGTTCATGCTCGGCTAACCTTCGCTCCCGTTCCGCATTTAAGCGAGCATGCCTTGCTATAGCAGCCAACTTCTGTGTCTTAGTAGAGGCTCGCGATGACGTTACGGAATGCGCGCTTAGATGTACCGGTTTTGGCAAATGAACAGTCTCCTTTGGAGGAACAGATTCTGGCAATTGGACAGGTAAAATAGATTGGGAAGTACCATGCTCCTGTAAGAGAGCCTCATCGTGGCAAGCTTGAGCAGGCGTAGTGCCTGACGATGGAGCTGGAGCGGTTTCACTTACCTCTGTCCGGAATTGTTTCTTCGTTACTGAACGCGTTATGGGCATTATTATACACTTACTTCTGACACCATATGAAACGCATGCACGTAAATATTTAAGAAAACGCGAGAGTAACTTTTAGGAATCTGTTTTTATTTTGTCTTTCTCCTTGACATGGTTCTTTTTCAATTTTAAAAATATTAGACATAATAATATAGAAAAAGTATAAAAGAAGTAAAAACATAAAAAAGGTTGGTTGGTCGGTCGGCAACAATCGCTTTTAGTCAGCAATTTTTTTATCAGTATTTAAAGTATGTTAGCGGCAACAACATAGTGCGGTAGGCAGAAAATACAAAAAATAAATATAATAAGCAGCAAAATAATTAAATTGAACAGCATTAATTGAGCAAATAAAGTTTTTGTACGGTGTAATTTTGATTAGCAAAGAAGACTCGTCACATGTGATCCAAAACAAAAAATCGACAAGCCTCGGTGCAAAAAAAGAATGAATTTTATTATGTTTAAATTATAATGATGTAAATATAAGTATCTCTCATTTATTTTGTCCCTAAAATATACTTAAAGAAGGTAATTTTAATATGTTAGCCATTATTTTTGGGAATGGCGTGTGTCAGTAATTGATTTACCTAATAATAAAAAGAGAAAGGTAAAAGATAGAAGAGATAGTGTTCTCAAAATTTAGAATATGTATCTAATACATAAAAACGGAACGGAACGGCATCATGATTTTTTTTGTGTATATTTAGGTATGAAAATAGGTCTGAGAATAGGTCGTCGACTAATTAATATGGCAAAACAACGTTTGCCCGGTCAGCTAGTATTTGTACAACATTTTGAGAATACATCTTTTGCGCCGGATCTAGGTAAATTTTGTATGCGCCGTGATGAATCCTCTTAAAAAAATATTGTATTCAGAGAGATTGAAAAAAAAACACTTTAACGCGGCTAAAAATATCGTTGTTTGTTCGTGGTTCGTCTGATTTTGAAAGTTTATTGAATTTAACAGAATGAGTTCAAGAGATGAAAATGACTGCGATGAACTTAATTTAACGCCACCTGAAATTCAAGAGGCGGCAAGAGCCGTAATAGAAAGCTTGTTACCGCCAAAATCGAAAGAAAAATATTTTTCAAATAAAAAGTTCTGCCGTAGATGTACTAAGTTACTACTTAGTTTTAATTCCGCGTGTTATTTGAGAAAAATCATATAGAAGCCTTGGCCACAACTAGGCATTGATGGACTCACGTATGTGTGGCTCGGCTTCGCATCGGCCCACATTTCCACGTTCGTCCATCAATGCCTCTTTTGCAGGCCGCTGCAGTAATGTACTATTTAAAGTGTCTTACAAAAATCGAGATGCAGAGATCTTTCAATCATGAAAATTTAGATTTTTTTATCCAAAATATAACTATAGCAATAGAGGATTTACGTTGAAAACGGCCGTTGGAAATGCTAAGTCTTAGGTTTTTGGCCTTAGAATCTCGGTTGTGGGTCCTAAAACTCACAACCTGCATGCTTGAGAGATTCACAAGACACTTTTTGCAAAAACGATTTGTAAAAGAAGATGTGGGCCCTAATACTCACAACTTGCATGCTTAAGAGATTCCTAAGACACGTTTTGCAAAAACGATCTGTAAAACAATTTTCTTTTCGCTGGTGGCGCCAGAGTACCCTAAAGGAGCCCTTTAACAGAACCTAGTTCTAGACACTATAGTCGAGAGTCATCCGGCAGTCTGACGGAGGAGTTGTTCGTCCAGATGCTCTCGATCCAGTCCAGATACTTGAAGACGGCTGTGTAGATCGCGGGGTTGCCCGACGCGCAGCTGAAGCCGTTGGAGGTAATACCCAGCAGGCGGAACATCGACTCGCCCGGCATGCTCGTTACCAGCGGACCGCCCGAGTCGCCCTGCCAGACAGATTACCTTTCAGAAATTTCAGACTAGAATCACACCGACCGTATGTGACGGACGATGCTTGGAAACACACTGAGCCTACACTTCTTATGCGCTGCATCTGACGGGACATCCAACTTGCCTTACCTCAGCGCCGTCGGAAGGTGGAGGCGGACGTCCGACGCGATCCGACTCTTAAGAAAATTGCAGCTCTAGATTCGACGCGTGTGACGCATCAGATGCGATTAGAACATGCGCGAGTGTCTTAAGGTTCCGACACACTAATAACACGCTACCTGACGCGACGACCTAACTTGTATGAATAGCTGCGTTGCGTCGGATGTTCCTAATGTGATTCTGATCATAGAAAATAGTAAGAATTGATTTGACTCAACACGCGTCGCGTTAGGTCGGGTCGCGTCGCGTTTCAATAATCTGTTTCCACCTTAATTGTTCGAAATTGAAGACAATACAATTAAAGGTTTCGACACACTAATAACATGCCACCCGATGCGACCCGACGCGATGACTTTATGATTAGTTGCAGTGCGTCGGATTTTCCTAATGCGATTCTGATCATAGAAAATAGTAAGATTTGATTTGACTCAACACGCGTCGCGTTAGGTCGGGTCGCGTCGCGTTTCAATAATCTTTTTCCACCTTAAGTCATTTTGTTAGGCGATATGATATGCATTTTTTTTAATATAAAGTGGATTAAATATCGTGATTTTACATCCTTCTCTTCTTATTTGTGCATATTAATTTAAATATTACTAATTCAATAAATAATTTTCAAACCCTATCAGAATCAGGCATCACATATTATACAGAGGTTGTGCAGAATACTAGTGCACTTCGAGAAATTAAAACAGCGTCTGATGCCAAATACGCGTCACGTCCACAGCAGAAGTGTGCATATCCCGATCCGAGATGACTTTGCTGTCAAATTTCTTCCAGTAGCAATACCACTCGTTAATCATAAAGGAAAACATCGTGAAGAAACTTGAGCTGAAGTATTAACAACTTCTTTGTCCCCATACAATTCATTTTGCAAATGCCACAGATCTGTGTCCAACTTAGTATGGGCCACCTATACGTTCCATTCTGCGAGGGCAGTTCAGGAGTTAGACAGGCAAGTTGGTAACATATAGCGTTTGCAGGTGCCAATCCGCGGTGGGTAGGTACGCGTGTTGAGTAAGCCAATACTTTCTCTCTGAGAGAAGGCCTGTGCCCTGCAGTGGGGCATATATAGGCTGCTTATTATGGAGGGGCTGCATGGAAATAACGTGGAAATAACCTTACATGGCATGTGTCACGCTTCGGGTCGACGGCGCAAATCTGCGTGTCTCTGATGCCTTCGTTCATGCGCACTGTGGCAGATAGATTCTTTCGGCATTCTCGCGAAGACACGTAAGTCAGGTTAGCTTGGAGCAGGAAGTTGCTTTTCTTGTTTACTGCGTACAAAGAACATAATAAACAACAACAATAATATCGTCCATCCATAAATTCAGAAGCAGATAGCTACAACTACAACCGCCCCACATCGACTTGTCATAATAAACTGAAGTTTTATGAAACGCGGCCGATGTATAAAGCGAGGAGGCCATTGATCTGGCGTCTGGCTCGGGCATGGCGCGGACATCATTTTGTTTCATAAATACCGTACCAAACATACGGTCATAAGGTCATTATTTGAACACACTCAACGGCCTTTCGTCGGACGTGCTAGCACCCTATTTTGGTGCCCGCGCCCGGTTGCAGTCAGTTCCAGGTCAGTTCGCAGTCAGTTCCTTCGCCCCACGCCTTATAATAGCCATGCCCGTCTTGCCTCGCAATAACTGGATGCATGAAGACAACACCGACTGCCGCACTGGAAGCCCTGTTGAACCTCAGACCTCTACACGTTCAACAAGAAGCAGCCAGCGCTGCCCTACGGCTTCGGACGGCTGGACTATGGAAACAGAACAGCCGTTTTGCACACACACAAATCTTGTCAGCCGCTGTTTCGGACCAGCCCATGATGGAGGCGGCGTGCGACAGGATACCTCACACCTATACCTTCGACAAGAAATACAGGGTACAACTACAACAGGAGCCAGCCGACTAGCCAGGTATACACGAAGTCAGAGTGTATACGGACGGCTCCAAAACCGAAACAGGAACGGGCGCAGGAGCTTTCTCCAATGAACTAAACCTAAAAATGTCGACAACCCTCGGCACTCTGAATACAATTTTTCAGGCAGAATGCATAGGTATAACAAGAGCAGTCGCACTGTTGAATACAAGAAATGTGCAATACTATGCAATACGCATAGTCTCGGACAGTGCCTCAGTCCTACAAGCACTTAACAGCAATCTCACCAACAACAGCCTGATACTAGAGTGTCACCATGAGTTGGAAAAACTGTCAACAAACAACCGAGTCACCTTACAATGGATAAAGGGTCATAGCGGCTCCTTGGGCAATGATGCTGCGGATGAACTAGTTAGAAGAGGCTCGGAAACTACAGTGGAAGGACCCGAACACCTGATCCCAAATTCCCTGATCCCACCTGAAACCAAACGCAGACAAGCCAAGGAGGCTCTACCAACGATCTCGAAACGTCTTTCATGTAGCCTGCTGCGTCTGAGAAGGCATAATCTGCGCAAAGCTGTGGCAATCCTAACAGGCCACTCTGCTCACTAAATAGACATTTCCACAACATGGGACTAACCCACTGTAGGGCACAGGGCTTCTCTCAGAGAGAGAGTATGGGCTTAATCACCACGCGTGCCCACCGCGGATTGGCGATTTCAAGCGCTGAGGTATGTGAATAGCTCAGACACCCAGGTTTCCTCACGATGTTTTCCTTCACCGTTAGCGAGCGAACCGACAGCCCGCTTTGCCGGGGATGCCTCAAAGAAGAGGAAATACCCGCCCACGTGACCATTCACTGTGAAGGCGTGGAAAAGCAACGGACCGCCTTCATTGGGAAGCTGGGATCCCTTCAGGAGGCCTGTAGTGACATCAGAGCACTGCTGGCCTTCTGGAAAGAGATAGGCTGGCTGGAGTGAGCTCACAGATTTGCTACGTACAATGGCCCAACCATGAGGGTAAGTGCGGACATCTCAGGTCTAACTAACTAGTCATGCCCGTCCCACGCCTGCGCCATGTCCGTACCATGCCACATCAGTGGGATCAGCACCCAACTCGGCTAACGCGGTTCGGCGGGGCAGGCCACCACTTTTCAGGACCGACTCCTCCTCGAAAATAACCCTAGAAATGACATTGGCCAGTTGGGGGCTGACTGACAATGAGCCACGGGCTCCCTGTTTCTCGTAATAACAATCTGTCAATCAACTGTTAACAGTTGTCATGTGGCCCAAGGTGCATAAAAAAAACGGACAGATTATCCGCGTGTTACTTAGTGTATGAGAAGCCGGGATGCGGCTGAGGCTACACTACTGAGCGACGCCATCTGCGACGCGCAAGTTATTTAAGGGTAATATTCACGTTCTCACGTTCAGGGCTAGGCTACTATTCGCCATAGATTTTAAACTTTTATTGCGATAGGAACAACATTATTGTAATCTCGGCCGCAAAATGGCCACTTCTCAGAATGTCTCCTTCGCAAAATGTCGCTTTCGGTGTCGGTACGTATGCCTGATTGTTTGCCCGCACACTTGGCAGAAAATGCACATACGAAGTCTTGGTCGACAATTTAAATATAAGCTTTTCTAGCCAACAATTATGAAGGCTTTTTTTATTAAACAATTATGATATTAATAAAAAATTTAGCCTTCTCGGTTCACATGCATTTCCAAGTGTATATAATGAGTGGACTAACTACTTTTTGCTACCTACATATTTACATAAGGTCAGGTTAAAAAATATGAGTAACTGATTAAATTAAAATAGGTACTCATAATATAATGAAACATTGTTTGTTTCATTTTAACTCCGGTTTGTTTAATTTTAACTCTTAAAAAACAATAAATAATTTTTTTGCGAAAGGGACATTTTGCGAAAGAGTCATTATGGGAAGTGGGCATTCTAAGTGGTCACGGTACCGGCTACACAAACATCGGCGAAATCGAAGCGAATTCTTGCGACAGCTTGTTGCGTCGCTGTGAAGCATACGTGTAATGTAGCCACGTCATCGCTGATAGTATACTCATAGCAAGTTTATCTCATTTCGCACTTCCTGTCACATCGCTGATCGCTTCTTAATGTACAAGGTCACAATATCTGTTCACCTCGCTGGAGTGCCATGCTTCCCCCTTCTCCACACCGCGCTCGCCCCGTTGCATCAGTACAAGCAGCTTCGTTCCCGATACGTGTCTTGATAATTTGATTTATTTATTTGGCACATCGTACAAGAGCGCCGATGTGACGTCATCGAGCCAGATGCACAGATATTGTGACCGTGTTATAGCCTCAGTCTTCGTGAGAGCCCACGTGTGCTGTCATGGTAAGCAAAAAGGTGGTATCCGAGCCTTGTAAGCATAGCCAATAGGTATTTTGCACTAAGCAGGGCAGTGTAGAGCTAGCGGGGCATACGCACCGGTGGTGTCAAACTGCCCAAAGCCAGTAGCGATGACCCGCGGTCCAGGCTCCTTGTCGCTCGTGTACAGACACACCGGGCCTAGCCCCTCCTTGAACGTCACCGACGAATTCAGCCTGTGCAACAAAAAATGAAATCTTTATTTCGTTAGCTGCCTTATTGTACGGCATGTAATGCGTGTACCAGGTGTGTGCGTGTGTGTGTGTGTGTGTGTGTGTGTGTGTGTGTGTGTGTGTGTGTGTGTGTGCGTGTGTGTGTGCGTGTGTGTGTGCGTATGTGTTCGCGTGTGTGTGTTTGCGTGCGTGTGTGTGCGCGCGCGTGTGCGTGTGTGCCTAAGTATGTGTTACTGCGTGGGCACAGTAAAAATACGTGGGTGCGTGTGTACACGCACGTCTCTCTCTGTGCGTGCGTGCATTTATGCGTTTGTGTGTGTATGTCACAGCAGAAAATACATAAATTACTGGTGGGATGTCATTTTGAAGTAAACAAGCGTAATAAGTATTCAGAAAATCCTAGCTATTAGAATCTTGAACATCGTAACGTTCATAGCTTTCCATAAAAAAATATTGTTGCAGCAATGGAAATTTTTACAGCTACTGGACAACGTTCCAGTAGGACATCTAACGTTTGGAGAAATTATTAACTGCATACACAAACTTTGGGAAAATTATACAATCAGCAAGAAAAGTGTAATTTCGTCAACTTCTTGACTCATAGTATGTATTTCAAATCATTGTTCACATCCAGAGAAAAATGTAATTAAATAAAATATACATTACAGAGTAGAGTTACGAGTCGGCCACAGTACCTCATTAACGCAATATCGTCATATGCACGACCGCTTCTGTGGTTGGGATGGACTATGTTCTCCGCAACACCAACGTCCGTCGAAGCGTTGAAGGCGCAACTCTCCGCGGCGTTGGGACACAATTCCAGGACGCCCATTCGTACGATGCTTGGTGGAACCCTTAGCAAGATGGAAATTCGTTAGTTTCGTTTCGAAATGCGACATTAGGTGAGGTAGAATCTGCGTCTTACATTGATCCAGCGAAAAGGGAGCGAGAAGTTTCAACTGGAACTAAAAAACCGATGTGATCTACCGAAAATATTGACGAGGCTACTAACGTTGTGCTCTCCGTGAAGTGGGAAGCATAGTGGCGTAACTATAGGGTGGCACAGTGGCAGGGCTGGCAAAATGCCACGGACCCCCGACCTGAGGGGGGCCCCGAATTATGAGGCCGGGAGCTCAGAAGTAACGTAACCTTTTTTACAAAATTTTGTAACAACTATAATGTTTATAGGTATATGAGAACTTCAAATCAATTAAAGTTGGGCCACATATACTGCAACTAAATACCAAATATAATAAAGTAATACTTACCACAATATCAAAAAAATGCTCGGCCTTGACTAGTTCTTAAAATAAAACCAAATTCGTTTATAAATACTATCAAGTTTTGGGAGCCAAAATTTGACGTGAAATGGATAGTCAACTTTGGGACGTTATTTTTCTTTTATGCTGCACTCCATAGACAATCAGGTGTGGCCACTTCAGAAAATTGATAATGGAGTTTAAAACAATAAACTACTCTTTCATTTTTACCAGTAGTGACTTTGATAAACTCACCAACAATTTTTTTTTGCATTTGTTTTTAATCACCCCGTGAATTCTATTAACCCCGTTTTACCGTACATATTTTATTTTTACTCAGAGGGCCCCATCCAATGAATTTGCCACGGGCCTCAGATGGTATAGTTACGCTACTGGGGACGCAGGTCTTTTAGTCCTCGGCGGAAAGAGATCCAAACTCTTAAGCGAGACTCTGGAGACGCGGGACTCCAGATGTAGGTACAAGAGATACGACTAGAGGCAAATATGATGAGACCTCCGCTCGCACACTATACAAGAACTTAGGGGTCTACACAATAAGGTCGAGTAAAGGGCCTGATCGTAACAAACAACGTTTATTATGACTCCATCTCTGAACTGCTCTAGCGAATGTATGAAACAGCGATTTCATAGTTGTTTATATCATAATCAGTTGTCCAAGTCCCTTTCTCTGTGCTAACTAGCCATTAAAGGGGAAATATCGTAAGTAACTTCTTTTACAATTTGCAGCCTTCAATCTCAGGTAAATAACTTAGGACTTGAATCTAATTTCCACTAAAAACGAATTTTGAAAAAAAAATGTTTTATCCTTCTAAGTCCTTGCTGTCTAAGTTCAAGTCCTGAATGGTTTTCTATCGGCCTTACGATGTAGATTATGAATTCTAAAAAGAGCTATCTATCGCAAGTATTGATTCACTTTTTGTAATACTGGGTACTAGTTGAACTTAAAAAAAACCATTGAGGTTTCAGTCTAAAAAAAGTTAAATGATCATGTTATTCTAATAATAATATGTCTTCTTACATTTTGATTTTCCATTAAATTCTGGCCGTTTTCTGCACGTGTAGACACATAAGAACATAATTTTATGACATAACTCAAATAACGATAACAGCTTCATACATTATAAGTCGCCATTCGCACTTCTAATGCCACGGTCTTATTTATAAAAAAAAAAAACGTGATTCCTTAAAACGCCGATTAAAATAGTCAGCGGTGGAGATTTTACAAGGAAAAGTCGCAACCAGTGCTTTACAGGAATGATGTTTTTATAAATAAGGCCGTTTCTTTTCAACAGGTTCTATAACGAAAACTATTCGTTCCAGAGAAAAAAAAAACATCAGGCTCTTTTATCATTACACTTTCTCTCTCGATGATAGCAAAAAAAATATCAATTAGCCTATTAACCGTGTAAACACTTACCGAGATCTAGTAACCACGCAATGTGCCGCCGTCAGCACGTATCGGTTGGATATGAGCGACCCGCCACAGTCGAATGAGTACAGCCCGTCGCCCGCCTCATAGCCCAGCGCTACCTGGAAGTCCCCATGAGCGCTACGTCTTAGGGGGTCATCGATAAAGTGCGTCACACTAATTTTGTGATTTTTTTTTACCCCTCCCCCGCCCTTGTCACAGTTGGTCACATTTGTGGGACCCCCCTCCTTAGTGTGACGTCACATATTTTGCAATTTCACATCTAGTTTTATTCCTTTTAAATTATTTTTTAACATTATGAATATCATGTATCAAACATATGAAAAAATGAACAACACAATTAATTATTAATTATATTATATTTTTTAAATGTGTTCCCGCCCCTCGTCACACAATGTCACACTTTGTCGACCCCCTCCCCCCCTTAGCGTGTGACGTACTTTATCGATGGCCCTACAGATAGTGGATGGCCCCTTATGTCAAATAGGGGGTTAAGTATTTTTGATATTGCATAAAAACAAAACAATTTTTATTTAGGTAACAGTAAAAAAATGTTCTCTTATTATAAATAAAGGCCAATGATTATTTTAAAACATGCTCATTTAAAAAATGTTGAACTTGAGGCAATTTTTTTTACAATCAATGGAAAGTGACCGAAATTCAAATATCTGCATATCATAACTTATCATAACTTTTAGTAATGCGTATGCCCTTTATTAATGCATTAATCAGCGGCTGCTGGTTGTGGATCTTTTGCTCACTCTCTCTGACCTTTCGTTTTAATTGACACTACATATTGCTCTAATAGATTTAAGTCCGGACTATTCGCTGGCCCCGGTAACACTGGAATACGAGTGTCTTCCTGTACAGAATGGGTTGCTCGAGCTTTGTGTGCGCGGGCATTGCCTTACATCTATCTAACCTAGGACCCTATTCACAGAGCTATTCACATACCTCAGCGCTTGAAATCGGCAATCCGCGGTGGGCACGCGTGGTGATTAAGCCCATACTCTCTCTCTGAGAGAAGGCCTGTGCCCTACAGAGGGACGTATATAGGCTGCTTATGATGATGATCCTAGGACCCACTCGCTACGAAAATGGGATCACATGGGGTCTGATGACATCCCCGATGTATCGCTGTGCAGTTACGCAACCTTCATTCAGAATGGCGAGCTCAGTTTTGCCGTGTAAGCTAAACCCACCATAAATCATTGAACTGGGAGCACCAAAACGATCATCTTCGTGGATTAGTCATCCGTAAATCGTTCGCCAGATCGTGTCCGGATAAAATTGTTTAGAGACGATCTTTTGCACTCGCCCGTGAAGACCATGCCCCACTGGTTTATTCCCCAGTCGGAATGTTGTCCAGAGAACCTTAAACGGTTTGCACGTTGAGCCCTGGTCAAAGGAACTCGAATTACTCGTCGTCTTGATATTTGCTAATCTTCGTGCAACCGATTTCGAGTTTGTCATTTCCGAGCCGTCATTGTTCAAGTTCGACGGGCACTCAAGCGTATGAATCGGTCCTCTAAAGCAATTGTAGCCCGAAGAATACCCGAAGCAGGTCTTCTGACAACAGTGCCTGTCTCTTGGAAACGATTCCAAGTATTTTGGATAGTTTTTGGCTGCAACCCCACAGAACGCTGTGAATGTTCTTCTTGGATCAATGTAATGGCTCTGGTTGCAGTAGTCGTGTCCAAAACGTTTCGTACTCTTAAGGCCAATTTCTGAATTGAAAATTGCGCCAAGTAAATAGTTAACTGTAGTGCTGCCTCTTCGAATTGCTCAGAAAAGAGCGTGACAGAACTTTACTTAAGTACTTACTTAGTGAAATTCTCAATTCAGAAACCGGCCCTTAGCATTGTTAACTCGAAAAGATAACTACACAAGAAAATTACGATTCCTTGCTGAATCAATTGAAAATAATCCTAAGCTAAAATCTATACAAAACGCCATAAAGAGTACGAGAGAGAGGTAGAACAAAAAGCGGTGGTAGCCTAGTGGATAGAACATCTGACTCGGAAGCGAGAGACCCAGGTTCGATCCCCAGTGCGGGCATGTACCTATGACTTGGTTTTCTAAGTTATGTACATTTGTGAGGTTATGGTAGCAATACCACTCGCTAACTGTGAAGGAAAACATCGTGAGGAAACCTGAGTGTCTGAGCTATTCAATTCACATACCTCAGCGCTTGAAATTGCCAATCCGCGGTGGGCAGCCCATACTCTCTCCCTGAGAGAAGGCCTGTGCCCTACAGTGGGACGTATATAGGCTGCTTATGTTATGTTATGTAACCTACTCTCAGACCTACCAAATATACACCAATGCAAATTCCCCGTTAGCCGAATTGTTCATTTATGCCGAGAAATAAACCTTACCATGTTTATCTTTGTTTAGATAGGTACCATTTGTTATCAGTCCGTATTCGTCCACTGCTAAACAAAGGCCTCCCCAAGCACGCCAGTTCTTTCTGACAAGATTAGCAAGTTGATGTAGCAGTGTGCTAGTCAAACGTGCCGAAGAACCGATGGTTAAGGTTGTCAGTTGAGGAGAGCACGTACTGGCAAACGCAACGTACGATGCCTATCAGGGGCCCATTTCATAAAACTGCAATATGACAATTCGATGTACATCGCAAAGTTGATTAAACCACAGATTAACAAGTAGACTCTGCTACGCAATGTACGTCGAATTGCAATGTCATCATCAACCCATTATGTCCCCACCGAGGGGCACGGGTCTCTAAAAATAATAAACTACGAATTGTAGTTTTATGAAACGCGGTCCTTCTCTCTGAACCGATGATCTGAGACACAATTGCGGGCAGCCGCTAGAGAACCGAAAGAACCGGCGTGCTTTTTTTTAATAATTGTCAAATTTCTTAAAGGGCAGTATTACTATTACTATTACTATTAGTGAATGTGTATGTGTCAGCCATTTCAAAGTTTTGACGTCGTCTCACTATCATGAGTCGAGCGAGAGGTTAAATTAATTTATAAACAGCTTTAATAGCAACGCATGTTTTCCACTACAAATATAAAAGTGGCTCTAAAATGTGTTGCTTAATTTCTTCGACACTTCTTGTCTGGATATGTCAGTGGTGTTGTGCCAAGATCCTGATATGAAGGATCCAGGTTCGGTTCCCAACTATTCATTTTAAAGAAGAAGGTTTTTTAAGTTTTTGTATATAAGGGTTATTTATGGTTAATATCGGAAAAATCATGGAGCAAATCATTCTTATAAAAATCACAAGTTATAGTTAGAAACCTCCATTTTAAAGTACATTTAAATATGACGTAAAAATTAGCGAATATTATTATTAATTTGTGATGTCCTTGCCTGGATACCATAGTACATGGTATCCTAGTTTGGGACTTTGGGACAAGTGATGGTGTTGTATGAGATTTATTATTATTGATATAGTTTATTGAATATAAGATTTTCTATTTTAATTGCTTATTGATATTTCTTTCATGCTTCGATACCCTCAATGTTGTAATAAACTTATTACATATATTGTTTAAAGTAAAATTACGAAACGCTTTACGCTGTGTAGAAACTTTCTCCACTCCACTATAAGTAAACTAATGTGTTTAAGAACGATGAACAGGGTAGCCGCCTGCCTATATTATTCTTGATAGATACCTACTTTACCGTGCAGTAGACGCAGTGTGTCTTTAGAGGGAGTTGTTAAATCTCATATCTTTGCTCACCGGGACACACTATATCTGTATCATATCTGGCTCACCGCTTGTATCCTAGCCTGTTACTTATTACCTATAACTTATTTTATTATGTATCGCATTACATTCAATCTTATCTTATATTTCATTTAATCTTACCTTACTCGTATATGTAGGTATTAGCAAATTTGAAATTGCATTTCTACTTTTTTACCTTCAATTTTATTGCAAGCCTACTCATTTTCTTCCACCTCCTGCGCTTGACTGCTAGAAAATGCTTTTGGCATTAAGTCCGCCGTATTTTACATTAGTTTAAGTGCAATGAGAGTGTAAATAATATGTAAAGGTTACGGCCTAGCTTTCGTAGTTTTTACTTTTCTTTGAACGACTCGCGCCCTTATAGCAACATCCGAAAACTGAGGCCATACTGGGTCGCTGATTAACCATAAATCGAAACATACTTCACGCAAACTTAGATTTAAAATAATATAGCTTACCATATGCGGGAATTCGCCAAACGAAGCATTACTGCCGCCGATTATATAGTTTCTCAAAGGCGGTGCCACTTCGTCTTTTATCTTTTGACATTCTGCAAAATAGATAGGGAAGGATAAAGTTAGGGCGATAGAGAATGGCTGGATCCTATCATAACTTGTTTGTAATGCTGTCCCTATAATGCTGTTTTGTACATCTTCTATCTTTTGACGTTCTGCAAAATAGATAGAGAAGGGTAAAGTTAGGGCGATGGAGGATGCCCAAATATCCTATCATACATAACTTATTTGTAATGCTGTATCTATAATGCTGTTTTGTACATCTTCTATCTTATGACATTTTTCAAATTTGTAATTCTGTGTCTATAATGCTGTATTGTAAATCTTTTAACAATAAACAATACTTAACGTCTTATTCATAAAAAGTAGATTCTATTAAAATACTCTTAAGACGGAGTTAACATCGGTTTATAAGAGAAAATCCTGTTGTAAACCGGCTTTAACTCAAGTTGTTTTAGTGGTATCTACTTTTTAAAACCATTTTCCGATTTAGGGTCACGTTTGCAAAATATGAAGCCTCAAAGCGCAATTTTTTGTCTGAACAGGCCGTCCCCTCCCCCCTCTTCCGGCTAAACGGTAGATTGTAGAAACGTCAAAAAATTCAGGGCAGAAGCACATAATATAACAAACATACGGCTAAGTAGGCTTTACAAGTTAACGAGTAATAGGCGACCAACTTATAAAAGGAAAACTTCGTACAAAATACATTCAAATTTACTTTGATGAAGTTGTGTAAGGCAGATAAAAAAAAACTTCTTTCCACGGTACCCTACACCACAGCCTACATAGCGCGTAGCGCGACATGCACTTGGGCGGTTTGTCAGGCCAGAGAGCAAAAAGTATGGCGGCGTGTGGCAGGAAGGTTCGGATTCTTATCATCAATAGAAACAACTAACTATATTACAAAACCAACTAGAACCGCAACAAAAATATCAGGCGTTCCATGTTGAACCCGCTCTAGGATATTTATGAAACAGGCTGTTTCATAAATTCGCTGTTTCAAACCAGTTTCAAACAGTGAATACAAATTTCACGCGATTTCAGTGCCGGTATTATAATATGTTTACACAGAATTTCCGGCAACACGCTGTAATATTTTCTGCCCAATCAATCAATCAGCTCGCATTCGTCCACTGCAGGTCCTCCAAGCACGCCGCTTCCTTGTCCTCGGCATTCCTCATCCAGCGGTTGCCAACAATCTGCCTCAGATTGTCGATCAAGCGAGCTTCTGGCCGTTCTACACTACGTTTGTCATCGGCTAATTGTAAAAATTGTTGGTAATAAAACAAATTAAAATTAAAAATTAATATGACGACGCGTCAATTTTTATAATTTTTGGGGTACGTTCCCTACACCAATTTTTTTATGGAGCAGGACATAAAATACTTATATACCTACCTACGTCCCACTGTAGGGCACAGACCTTCTCTCAGAGAGAGATTACGGGCTTATTTAGGTACCACGCGTGCCCACCGCGGATTAGCTTTGTTTTCTTAGTTACGTTGTGCACTTGTAAGTTATAGTGGCAATACCACTCGCTAACCGTATAGGAAAACAAAGTGAGGAAACCTGAGTTACTGATCTTTTTAAAGCTTTTGGTGACTATTTACGAATACAATGTTGTAGTCTGGTGGAAACTAACAATAATTACATTACTTAGCTATGACACCAAAGCTTTATTTACTGGATATACGCACTGTATACTTACTCAATCTATATAACTTGTTATTTAAATATCGCAAAACTTGACAATTATTTTCTATTTTACTTCAACCACTTCCAATAACCAAAAGTTAAAATATTTACACTCGTGTGAATTCACGTATTAGAAGCAATATTTTTTCGGAGGATTCTGTGTCTTTTGTTTACTACAGCCTGTTAATTTGTTTGTAAAAATATTTAATGTACAGAATTGACTTGTCTACAGATTTATTATAATATTGTATACCTAGACATAGATTATGTTATATTATGCGTCACTGTGCCAGCCTGCATGTACCATTTAATGTGTACTGTTAAATGTAATCTATACTAATAATTCATAATATAATATATTGTGTCTTTAGCTGCAAGTACTAACATATCGACGGGGAAGAAGCAAATACTTCTATCTTACACAGACCTAACTTTACAGGAGGAGGAAAAAACTGAATAAAATTTTTGTTTATAATTTTAGCGCGACATCATGTTCTGAAGGTTGTTTTATTATTTCAATAGCCTTTTTTTTAAACTAATGTTAATTTAGTAGACATAGAGGATTCAAAGTTAGTGTAAGATAGAAGCTATTGATTTCTGTGTTATGTTGAAAGTTTTGACGTTAGACGGTATTTCCACTTGTAAATATTTCTTCTAATTCCTATTAATTGCTTTATTTCTCTTTGTAAACTATTCTCTGTAGCATCAGAAAACTATTATTAATTTAGAAAAAAACAACAAGTACTGAATAACATAAATTATACATGATTTTGTAAGATAGGAGGTATTGCTTGAAACGAATTTCAAATTGAGTTCAAGTTAGGAGATATTATAAAGGAATGGGGCAAGATTTAGTTAGTAAAATTTTAACTGTTAACTATACAAAACATGCAATAAATTAACAAAATATTCGTATTTTATTAAGAAAATAATGAAATTATTAAAATAAAACAAAATTTTTGCATTTACAAATTCTTAATCCAACATAATAAAGTAGGTACCACCTAATTAGGTAGGTTTCAAAAAATTTACTATAAAGTAAGAATAACAAAAACAAATACTAAGTAAATAATTAACTGAGATCAATAATAAGAATCATCATTATGAATTGATTATAAACAAACTACTCGTGTGGTAAATTATCATAATAAGGATGACAGTCTTTTGGTAAAACTACCTTTAGCTTAGCAAGTAATAGGCAGGTTCCGTCGTATGCATTTTCTTTTCAAATAGTCTACGAGGAAAGAAGTGAAGGTGTTCGCTGTAAGATCAGTGGCAGTCTCATCAAACCATTAACAGCAGCAATCATGAGTGGTCAAATCATATACAGTGTAATTGTGGCAGGTAAGCTTCGTCTTAAAATATAAAGCGCTTGCAGTAAGACACGGACAAACTTTTACAGCCTCTAAATCAACTGTGAGCACTATGAGGTCTTTAGATTCTGCAGCTTTTTTGTCGTTTTCTTTTTCTTGTCTAGCTCTGTCTTTTTTTACAATATGCGCTTGATAGTCGACTTCATTTACGTTCCCAGCCTTGTGTGCAGAACACGTATCACACATATCTTTTTTTAACGTATACAGAGAGAGGTTTTTCTCATGAAACATTTTCTCGAATGTGTATCTACTCACTTGTGGTTCCTCGTTGTCCTTGCAATAAGCTTTTGAGATTGTGGTATGACGGCTCAAGAAAAAGTTTTGTTGTTTCCTTCCTTGCATAATGGGAAGGCAGTTTCGGGATGTTGTCCAGAAAATTATTTGCCGTCAAGGCTTTCCTATCAACATATACTCTACGTTCTCTATTTCTCGAAGCCATTGCTTTTTCTTTGTTGGTGACCATTCCATAGGCTACTTGTTTAGTCCAGGATTGAACGGTAAAGGAACCCAATGATAAGGTTTTCAAAAACATCTCACGACAAACTTGAATCCTTTCATTACCGTCTCGTGTAAGAGGTAGAAAATAAAACAGTGTTTCACCACGTCTGGAATCTTCCGATGATTTACTTTTACGGGCAGTATTTGTGCGTTTTACATGATTTGCCACATACACCTTACGCTGGTCCCAGTTTAAGCGTTTCCAAAAGTGTTAATGTATTTCCAGTCTGGTCTCCTCAGTCAGTCTATCACATCCTCTTAATTTACTTCTTCTACAAAAATCTGAATTGCATCTTTCTCCCATCTCTTATAACATTCTGTTCCATTTTGCTATTTGCCGGTTTGCTGTAGCCTAGATATTCTAAAAATATAGGAGCTATTGTCAGAAAAAAACACGCGCGAACGAGATAGGAGTAATTTATTTTCGTAGAAAGGAGATATTTTCATTAAAATTATTACAACATATTAAAGCTTTATTTTAAGAGCTATTTCTATACATTAAAAATCACCCTAAAACCTGGAAATATAGATAGGAGATCTTTCCAGCTAACGTTAAATTTAATTTTGCATCCAACTACATCTAAAAGTCAATTTGCCCAAAAATGTAAGATAGAAGTATTTGCTTCTTCCCCGTCGATATATAGTTTTAAGTCTACTAACTAGAATGGTATGGTGTTACTTATTTGGAATAAAATAAATATTATTATACTACACCTTTTAGATTATGACGTTGAAAAGAACAATTAAAAACCATTTTTATTGTGGTCCGATCGGGTCCTTTAGAATGAGGATAATTCAGACATCAAAATATTGGACTTCCAACTAGGGCAAATGCAGCACAAAAGTTTAAGTATACTACTTTTTGAACTACTCAAGAAATGACAAAGTTAGAGAAGTTTAAACTTAGGCTGTCTGCCGCTTATCCGCCGTGTCACAACAGATCTTAAAAACCTATTTAGAGGCTAAGCTATTTAATTCCACCCATGCCGGGACTTGAACCCGCGACCTCTGGCTAACCGTGCCAGCGCTCTTCCAACTGAGCTAATGGGCAAGTGCAGGAATCGGCGAAATTTCGGGCCTCTTTACAAACTTCTCTGTATTACGTACGGGCAGCGACATCTGGCCGAAGCAATTTACATCACTTGCAGCATCACAACAGATCTGTGTCCAATTTTGTTATAAGACCATTTTGTACAATATATTATTCCTCTCCCCATAGGTATATAATTTGATTATTAGTATGTATGTATGTCTATTTGTTTAAATATTTATGTATGGTTTAAGAAAGTTTATATACTTTTCAACTCATATTTCTTAATTGCACCGACTACCCGTCTCTAACTTCTTTCTTGTCTCCATCTATGGTTGCCTGGAAGAAATTGCTTGTAGTAATAAGGCCGCCAATTGTACTGCGATTTATTGAATTTCTGTTAATGTAATCTTTGTGTACAATAAAGAATATTCTATCTATCTACTGATTTTAAGTAAATTTCTTTTATATCCATGCATATTAAAGTTCTCTTTCATAACTGTGTAATTTTAAATAAATATATTTTTACTTTACTTTACTTTACTGTGCCGTGATGCTAGTATCACCTACTATTACGCGGCAACCAAGCGCGCGGTTCATCGCACCCTGTGACGTGACGTGTCAAGCGTATGGCGGCAGCTCCTGCCCGTTTTTCGAACCTGTGCACTAAATAAAATAGCTGTAACTTCGTAATTTCTTATCAGATTTCGATCATTTTCACAGAATATATTGCTTTTGATGTCTCTAATTGCATACTAGGCTCAAAACGTGAATGATCCTCATTCTACAGATTATTTCAAGTGTACGTTCATTTTAACGAAGTGTCTGATTTCGCCTTTTAGAATAGCTTCCGTTGACAGTCGACAGCAGGGTCAGCAGGTCAACCTTTACATCTTTGTTGTAAATTCATCCTTATCGTAACTGATTAGTAAAGGAGTATGTGTTGACGGCTGTAGACGGCCTACTGTCGTTCGTTTATCGTAATTTTTTCTTTCATTCCTCGATTACGACACGGTCTAAATCAGCGTTAATCTTTAGGCTTCCGTACCCGAAGGGTCCCAAACGGGACCCTATTAATAAGACTTCACTGCCCGTTTTCTGTCTGTCCGACGCCCTACTCTAACAAAAATTTGCGCTTTATTCGCAAACGAAACCCTAAATCGAAAAATGGTCTACCTACACCCGCAATATTAACGACCAATCCATCCAACTCTACACTATGACGTAGGCATCATCCCTAATTTAGGTGCAGGGGGTACCGTAAAACAAATTCTTTCTTGAGGGTTTTTATTTTCGTTTTGTCGGCGTAATAAATATGTATAGTCCGCACAGATCTTTTTGGCGGTAACGTGAAGATAGTCACAGATCGTTTGCACATCGCTTACGGTCTTTACAGTGTAAGTGTAAGTAATTGAGATAGTGATGCGTAGTAAATTACTATTAGTCAATTACTCACACATACCTACACTATGAAGACAGTAAGCGATATGCAAACGATCTGTGACTATGTTCACGTTACCGCCAAAAAGATTTGTGCGGACTATATATCTATGTATTTCAGCTGTCTAGTACTTATAGTCTGTGCTAAGCCGCGGACAGAGATAGACAGACGGACATGGCGAAACTATAATGGTTCCTTGTTGACAACGGAACCATAAAAAACCGGCCAGACTCGCGCACCACGGGTCGGACCTCTACAGCTGGCTTCCGCCAACGCTATCTGACAGGAATGTCTATCTGTTTATGTGTGGGTTAGCACCAAAAATGTCTTGCACCATGAAATTTGCAGAGCTATCCATAGAAAATTTGTATGACTGACAACCCTGTCCATCTCGACAAGTATTTATCTTTTTACTCACTTATCAAGTGATATGGCGCAAATCACCCTAACCCACCATTCATTCCTGTGGTTGACTGGTAGAAAATGCTTATAGCATAAAGTCCGCCACATTGCTATTGTATTTTTTACTTATGTGCAATAAACGTATTAATAATAATAATAAAACTACCACTTAATAATTCTGCAAATAATGATACGTCTGTTTTAAAACTACCACTACCTAATTCTTAAAGAAGGTGAAAATAAACAAACCTCTTTCAGAAATCCTCAACGGATTACTGGGTTTCGTAGTTGAATCTGAAACTAAATAATATGTAACCTGTTTAACAACTTTTCTTTTAGACATGTGTTAGTTGATAGATTTCTGGTAAGTTTAAGTGTGAGATGGACAAAAATACCGCTTCCAGCCTTATCCGTCGTTTCGGGACAGCAAACAATTTCAGTTATGTTAGACCAGCCACATCTTGCCAGATTATGTTGATTATTGGACCGCAATTGCCTGCAACCAAATTAATATTTTTATTTAATAGGTACAACCTACTGAATGAAAAAAATATGATAAACTTATTAGAAACTAAATTGTTTAAATATTCTACTATAAAGCAATATAAAACAAGAACGATTTGTTTCATTACAAGAGCTTGGCAATCTAACTAAGCTCAGCCTGTGCTGTGGGCATTCTACAGCCGGGGCCGGATTAACCATGTTGAGGCAGGGGCCTACGGCATTGCCTAGGGAGGATTCGGTACCAATTTAGATATGTTTATGGCCCTTAAAGGCAGTCGCAATATTAAAAATAGTGAGTTTTTGTGTCGTGTACTATTGGATTACGTTACAGTGGATGTTCCATTGAAAGATCTCGAGGTTGTTCAGATATTTTCCCGAAATTATGTAAGCAATGTCTACAAAAGATGGTTAAAAGCCAGTAGAAACCAAAAAACCTTCTTCAAGAATAATATGGAGTGGCTAGAACGTGACGTAATTTGGCCTCCTAATGGATCTTTGGATTGGCAGTCAATATTTTCCCGAAAAACCGTTAAGTTCAAGAAGTAGTGAACATTTCTCTGGATACCGCGGAAAATGTCCCTTCTTCTTCAAAAGCTTCGATTAATATTCCAAAAAAAGGTATAATAAAGAGAAAACCATTTAGTAATTTAACCAAGAAGCAGAAAAAAGGCGTTCTGGACAACTTTTGGAATACTCCAAAGAACATTTTACATTCGCCTTAGTGCTCAAACTTAGGAAAAGTGACAACACACAGCACACGTCATTGACTTGTCAAAAGATGGCGCGGAAACGCAAAGCGTGCATGATTTTTTTTTTGTTTACAAAACGACATTCTCAAGAACATATGCTAGAAGATGAAACATTAGCTCTCGTAACAGCACTAAATCTTTCAAAATGGCAATATCTTACATTGAAGAAGAGCTTTGACGAAAATGGAGTAACGGTTTTGCCATCCTACAAGAAATTGGGCGTTGCCAAAAAGTCGTGCTATCCTGATGAATGACAGAGACATATCTTAGATATGTCTATAACTGAAACTAGGGCTAAAATTAAGCGGCAAGCAATTTTAGATCTGACCGTGCAAAAGATAATCAAGGTGATAGGACACCATAATATGAGTGGAACTTTGAAGCTAGTGAGTAAATGGGGTTGTGATGGGTCTTCATCACAGAGCACGAATTACTGTAGGCCAGTGATGTTTCAATTTGTAAAGGAAACCAAAGAATACATTCAGCAATACACTGCAGCAATGAACGAAAAAATTGCTAACCTGACACCAACTAAAATAGGTATTACGTTACTATATTTTATCATGTTAATTTTTTGTCCTTTTTAATTTGATTACTTGTGTGCTAATATTTTTCCCTTGTTTTAGATCATCTAGAAATAACTCATGATGTGTACATGACGATGATCGATGGGAAGGTGGCTACAGCTTTATCAGGGACTCAATCATATGCCAATTGCCTGGCATCACCAAAAGAGATGAACAATTTAAGCTTGGTTTTAACAAGCCTGTTGCTGAAAATATATATAAATATGGACTCTCTTCGTTGCATATGTGGTTGAGGTGCATGGAGTGCATATTACATATATCTTACAATATGGATTTTTAAAAATGGGCTGCAAGAGGCCAAGACAAGCTGCTTCAGAAATCAAGGAAGGAGTTGACTCAGCAAGAACTCAGTCTGAACTGGGCTTTTGGTTAACATAGTAAAACAAGGCTTCGGAACTTCGAATGACGGCTACCGCACGGAGATTTTTTAGAAATTACGAAGAAACTTCCAAAATCACAGTAGACGAAAACCTGATAAAACGATTTGCAGTGATTTTGCAAGCTGTATCTTCAGGAAGAAACGTAAATTGATATCTTCCGAAACTATTGCAAAGAGACAGCTGAATTGTACGTGCATCTGTACCCGTGGTATTATATGCCATCACTCTATATGCCTCACATGTTCTCTTCACGATTGTTTTGTTTTATCTCTCTTTTGTTGACGTTCGTGTCTTTTGTTTGTGTACCTTTTGTTTACTTTGTGTTTCTGTGACAATTTAAATAAATATCCTCTTTCTTTCTTTCTTTCTTTCTATCAAGCATCCATAAACCTTCAGTGCATGGTGCAGAAATCTGCCGATATTTTTCCTTTATGCCCATAGGCATGTTATCAGAAGAGGCTTCTGAAACTAAGAATAAAGATTTTAGAAAAGGCATTCCCGAAAAATTAATCGTAAAATGACAAACACTGATATCATTCACCACTTTATGATCAGTTCCGATCCATACATTACACACAGAAGGCCAATTCCTTTAAGAACACAAATGGATCTATTTCCCGAAGCACAAAACTTCATTTCGAAGCACGAAAAAAATGCTTACGTTGATGACGAAAGCGACATTGAAACTGAAAACTAATTATTTTTTATTACATCACAAAATCTTGTCAATACTGATCCGTTAGAGTAGCCATTATTATTAAGTAATTTAATATTTTCGTTGAGTTCTGTGTTTGATTAACTATACATTTACTATATTTTATAATGATTGCTGCGTTCTAATTTATTAAATCCTGTTCATTTGTATTTTTGTTTCCAACAAATCCTAATTTATTGAAAATAAACGAAATTTCAAACGGCGACCGTTCTGTAAGCCGCAGAGATATGAAGTAGGTGTCTTGGTATGAAATGTCAAGAATAATACTCTCCGTCACACCTACTAACCATTATTTTAACATCCTTAAAAACTACGAAGTTATTCACAAAAAGATTTTACTTCATACAAAACTAAAATATTTTTATCGTAAATGGGTGAATTTATTACAAAATTGCAATCAGTAAATGTTTATTGAAATGATGTAAGTCACTAGAAAAAAATCGGGTCAAAATACCCTAAGTCCACTTTTTTTCCAATCTGATCCGTGTGGCGTCGGCGTGATTAATATGTAAATACGTCTATGCCAAATTTCAACTTTTTCGTACTAATCGACTCTGAGCAAGTCCGCAGGACAGACAGACGGATGGACGGAAATGGCGAAACTATAAAAGGGTTCCTTGTTCACCACAGAACCCTAAAAACGAATAAGATATAGCATGTGATTTGTTTGTTTTTTGTTCTAATATATAACGACATGAATAGTAACTATAACTAGATTACTTTTAACAAATTTTTTTTGTTACATGTGGGTCCGCAACCCGCATCAAAATCTTGACCCAATGCCACTGAGCATTACTTTAAAGCACATAAATATTTATTTATAACAGGAGTGGAAATTGTTTATTAGTTGTATATTTATTTTCATATCAGGGTGTTTGTTTTTTGCACGTTTTTTGGAACAATTTTTTACCCATAATTTTTAAAGTAATTACAATTATTTTCATTTTTTTGTCTATGTAGCCATTTCAGTGTCACACTGCTGGGCAAAGGCCTCCCCTTGGATTCTCCACTCCTCCCTGTTCTCGGCCACCCTTTTCCAATCTGGTATGAAAGCTGTGAGGTCGTCTCTCCATCTTCGCCTTGGTCTGCCACGTTCGCGATGTCCGTCGCGTGGAACCTAGTCTGTGGCAATTTTTGCCCATCTGGGCCCATACGGCATACATGACCAGCCCAATTCCCCTTGAGCTATGCGGTAGCAACTCCAACATCAGCGATTTTTGTTTTGGAACGCAGCATTGTGTTCCGGATTCTATCAATCCTCGTCACACCCAGTATGCTGCGCTCATTTTAAATGGGTGCTATTAATATCTGACTTCAATATTGTTGCAGAGGATCTTTCTTGCTGCATAGTGGGGCAAAGCTGTGACGGTTTAGCGTCGCAAGAATGTAGGTAGATAGAAGCCGGTCGAAATGAAACAACCCGGAATAAAATTTACAATTATTTATTAAAAGAGAGAAGTAGACTCGACTAGGTCGCGAGTTTATTACTGGCTGGCAATTAGTATAGAAGCAACGTCCTTGTAATTGGGGTCACTTCCCTGCACTGTATAACGGCACGTAGTCCACGTCGAAGCAGCACGCAGAAGTTCGAGGTTCCGGGATTCGGGTCTGCAACGCAGGTCTACCGGATACGCGCAGGAGCGTGTGAGTGAAGGTTGGTGAGCCCTAAATCGAACCCCAGACTTGGTCCCCGGAATTCCCGGAAAATAGTCGTTTCACAAAAAGTCCAAATTCGTGTGACTGCAACATCGGGATTTTTGTAGAATAAATATGCTCGCGTTTTAGTTGGCTATATTAGTGAACTCCAAAGCATTTAATGGTGATCAAAGGATGTGGCAGTCACAAACAAAATCAACAGTTTTATGATCAAGCAAAGTATGAAATGAAATTATCAAAACCTTATGATGAAAATTAAATGTACTACACTAATTACAATATGACCAAAAGCATTATAGTTGCCTTTTGTTGCGATTGTATATGAAATTACAACTTAATTAGCTAGAATTAAATGTAATTTAGCTAGTATACTATGAGTTTTTTATGAAGTGGATAGATGATATTTCCAGAATCTCTTAGAAGCGTGATATTCCCAGCCTGATTCGAATAGGCAGATAATTTTATTACATTATTTAGACTAATGTATAATGAGAACTAGTTTATTTTTAATATTTTCGACATGTAAAGTGATTTATAGCTATCTATGTTAACTTAATCTAAGTAGTACAATATTCACAACACTCACCCGATTCGGGGAAATACTGGCACTTAATTTTGACACCGGTTATAAGTATTTATAGTTTACTCCAAAACTGAGTATCTGTCACACCATCATAGTTAGAAAATATTTGGGAATTAATCCCATGGTTATTAAATTGGTCGAGCTGTCGCAGTCCTCGCCGCAATGCAAATGTCTAGTGGTGTGTGTCTCCTTGGCTGGTCGCGGCGCGTTCTTATCGCGAGTCGGTGACGTCGCTCATTGTATTCGTAACTAGTTTATCTAATAGTAATTGTGCGCAGACGATTCTGTCTGTATGTAAATACATTTTATTTATTATAGTTGTAATATGTAGATTGGATGATTTTTGAGTTGTAAATATATAGTTTGGTTTTTAAATATAGTATAGCAGTCTCAATTTAGTACACATAAAGGTAAACCGTAACAAAGCTGCCAGCGTGATGGGAACCTTTGGGTCAGGCATGTCTTGGGGTGGTTTATTAAGTATAATTTATTTATTTTTATTCTCAATAAAACAAGAAAAACCACAATTTTATTAGTTTGCTAAACTGCTAATGCAGTTTATCAGCAAGCACCATAACAATCCTTATATAAGTTACACAATCTACACCACAAACAGTATCAATAGTACGTAGGGTGGAGCTCCAAAAACCTTTCTCATGGAACTAGAAAGGACTCAGAGAATGCTTCTTAAGGTTATATATTTTAAAAAACCTAGACTATATCGAACGGAGAATTTATATGCTGAGACCAAAGTCTTAACGGTCAGACAACTTTACATACTGTGCACTGAAGTGCATAAGCATTCTCTGACCAACAATCAAAATCGTGTAAAAAATAGTAATGTCAGAAGGTTCTACACTGTGTGTGAAACTAAGCCAGTGAACATTGTTTGCGCAATGATTTTACCACGATTTTACTGTTTTAATGCTGGTAGAATATACAATTCATTAAACAAGTACCTCCATATATTTGATCTTACCAAACATGAACTAAAACAGAAATTAACAGCACACTTAAACAGTCTTATAGCCGGTTCCTATATTTAAGAAATCGTTATTGGTAATCGGTAACTTATCTAACAAGCGCCCCGTAACTTGATAGCTGGTTGATGTTTAAAAATTGTATAGAAACTTTACAAATTGTTATCTCCATACCTACATTATCGTACGTATCGTCGTTATTCAAAACCGTTTTAAGAGGAATACTTGAGTAGACATTTTAACCATTCGTAAGCAAAACGAGTTGTTTCTGAACCGGGCATTAGCTATGATCAAACAGAAAAGCTTCTTGAAATTGATATCTAATACCTGCTTACTTTACTCATATAATTACATATGCATATAACTCGAGACTTTCTCAGCCACTGTGATACGAGTTTTATGTATACTAATCAACATCTACTTTCACAAATATACACTCCTCACACACATTCACACACCCTCTGCTCAGTGGCAGAAACCCGCACCCAAGACTCCAGTTGTAGGGCTGAGCAGAGATACACATACATACATTTTATTTTATAACATTCTGTAATTTTTTATACATTATGTATAATACCGTGTACCTTACGCTGGTGACGCTTCGAATATGATACCAACTTTTGTAGTTTCGGGAGGCCAGGAAACCTAAGATAGGAGTACATTCTTTTGCTGTGTATCATTTATTCAATGTTGTTTTCATTTGCGAATGTATTTTGTGGACAGAAAATAAACACATATCTTATCTTAAAAATATCTTATATTATGCTTAAAACAAAGTGCTTAATCATCCTTTTGTGCTTTTTTGCGACTGTGTAATTCTTCTGAGTGGCATTTAAAATGTAACATTGGTTTGTTTATTTTTTAATTTTGTAGATGAAATGTCTGCACATGTAAAGGCGTACTTTGACAGAATGAACAACAAATGCTAACAGAATTCTTTGGTGAACTGATATGAACAGACTCAACATCTTAGATTATATCTCAATTTTGTTCCCATATTGTGTAGCTGTTAACTGAGGAAATATATAGAGCAACTATATGGCTCTCGCTCACACTATATGGACAGCAATATTTGTGGCAAGTAGCTGCTCAAATGCTTTCCATTTGACCCTGTTATAAAAATGAACTATTATTTTGACCATGACATGTGATCGAGAAAAAAAAAATATCATAACAGGTACAAGGTTCACATTCGTCTGATTTTGCCTTCTATACCTATATATTCTTGTGGAATGTAGCAGATAAAATAAGATATTCTTATTATGAACTACAAACAAAATTGTGTATAAATTACCTTCTTGCCTCCTCACATTTATAGACTAGTTCACAGACCCCGTCTTTATCATCGGGGCATTCATCTCCAACTGAAATATTTATAATTTAGGTTTATGGTTAACATAAAATTGATTTTTGTACTGTGTGGGCATAAAGTTTTTTTTCTCTAATGTCTACTAGCGATGGGCGACTCGAGTCAATTTACTCGAGTTGGGCTGCCAGAGAGTATACTCGAGTTGAAAATTCCATCCAGCAAGTTCTCTCGGCGGGTGTGCGCGAGCGAGGTGACTCCCGAGTGCGGCTGACTGAGTCAGTACTTTGCGACCAAGCTGTGTGTCAGAGTGAGAAGGGTATGTTTGTACGGACCGCTACCGCCACCGAGTTGGTGTGTCCGGTCCGACAGACTCGTGCAAGTTGACGGCGGTGTGCGCGGTGAGACAACGCTGACTCGAGTTGACTTGAGTTGGTACTCGAGTCAGCCCTTATTTAAACTCGAGCTATTCAAGTTGAAAAAATGTGGCTCGACCCATCGCTAATGTCTACAGCTTAAGTTTTCCCTTAAAATGGACAACTTTTATAATTTCTGTTTTAATTTTCATGAGAATGTCTGTTTTGATCTGTAGAAAAGCATGCCATTTTAAACAGAAAGGAAAATAAATAAAGGTATCACGTGATAAACAACAAATTATTTTATTATTTAAAAAAATATATAACTAAAACCTCAGTGCACTAAAAGTACCAAAAACAAAAGTTATATTTAAAACTTAACGCTTCAAAAAACGGTCGTCGAATTGATAAATGGCTAGGTATTATGGGGTATTTGAGTAAGGTTAGGTGTCTAGGGTCAATAATGATGAGCTCAAACCCAGATATTACAGATTAGTTCCTACCGATGTAAAAAAATTAAGCCTGTGCTAATAAGATGCCTCGGGTTTTTACAAGCAGACTTGCAAACAACTATAGGTACCAAAATAACTCACCAAACTTAGAAACAACCAATCCTACCACAAAACAGTACACAAGAAACTTTAACAACATTTTAAAACGATTTTTAGCAATACTGCCGTTTAAACAGAGAGTTCTTATGTTAACCAGTGATAAGCACAGTGACCAGTTCAACAGTAAAGTACTCTGTGAACCAGTTGACCAGTTGACCACCACAGGCGATAACATAGATGTTAGTGATGAAAAATTGCGAACCGGTTCTATGAAAAACGGTAAAATCCGGTTTCTAGCAACCATTCATTTATTTACATTGCCACAGAAGCAAACACATAAATAAAAACCAGCCAAGTGCGAGTTGGACTCGCGCACGAAGTGTTCCGTACCATTATCTATACAACATTAGGCAGTGGTCCCACCAACGGCGAGTAAACGATTAACTATCGACTATTTTGTCGCTCAAGAAACGTACAATAGATATAACATTCCGTGTAAATAAAAGAGATGCATATACAAATAGTTGATCGCTGACTGTTCACACTGCCGGCGACGACTCGCTTTACTAGTTTTATCGCTAAGCGACGAGCTTTCAAAAATAAACACTCAGCAATACTCGTTCAGCGATACTCGCCCGCTTCATCATTTCTATACAGTGCGGCATTGAATGTAGACGTGCGATGGATACCAAGAAATCATTGCTACTCTCATGTTTGTCTAGCTCAGACGACGACGATGATGTATTTTACGATAGTGTTTTTGTAGTGGCAGTGGCAATACACAAAAAACGGAAGAAATCGAGACAGAAAAAAAGACGATTTTGGATGGAAAATTTTAATTATTTAAGAAAACAGTATAGTGAGTTCAGACTATTTTATGAATTGCAAGTTAATCAATTTCGTTCATATTTTAGAATGACAAGAGATGAGTTTGAATATTTGCAGTTTAATAGAATGTGACATAAAGAAAAAAGATACAAATTAAAGAGAAGCTATTAGTACAAGAGAGCGTCTTGCTGTTACATTAAGGTAAGTTTGTCTTAAATTAATCAACAACAATTTCGGACAACAAAACCTAATTATTATTTGTTGCATCGCTTGGAGTGGTTTGAGTGGCAGGCATTAAATCTTGGATAACTATTTCTTGTTGAGTTTGCTGCACACCAGAAACGCTTGGTTCAGTTTGCTGCACACCAGAAACGCTGGGTTCAGTTTGCTGCACACCAGAAACGCTGGGTTCAGTTTGCCGCACACCAGAAACGCTAGGTTCAGGTGAGTAAATAGAACCGTGTTCTGATTCATAATTTGTTTGATTTGTAGAAGGAGTATTGGAACCATAATTATGTGAGTAGTAACCAGAATAGTTTGTATCGGCAATATTTTCTTCTGCATCCATTACCGATTGAAATAACTTTCTTTTTATTGCTCTTTGATGAAACTCCGGCATCTGTTTTGTACTTGGTACATTGAATTAAAAAATGCTTTCAACGGATCACCTGATGTAAGTACTTCTTTACGTAAGACGTCCCCTCTGAGCAGTTCGTTTGTCTTAATTTTCATTAATGTCTTTTAAAAAATTGAGCAAAGAATCTTCTTCATCATGGACTATTTCATCAGTCTTCCTTTTTTGGTACTTGTCTCTACTAGTGAATAGTCTGTAATATCTTCTGTACTAGCTGTTTCCTCCAAACTTATAGAAATATCAGGATTTGGTGAACCATTTGTATCCCTTTCCGTATTTGTCATATATGGAAGCAGAAATTCCATGTGACTTTCCAGGGTTTTATGGTTTTTTGCGACTGTCCAGTTGTTGTCTTGTAAATTTTTTTAAGTTTTTCACGGTGAGTGTCTCGCAAATGTTTCCATTTTGTCTTTGCCAGTGAAACTGTAAATAAAACAAATTATTTTAAAAGAATAAAATTAATATAATCAAACAGTGTTATTCTAGATAAGGTGTACAAAACGATGTAGGCTGAAACTAGGGTCAATTTAAATTTTTTATGTATTTAAAATTGACCTTCGCTTCATCAATAATGTACATACACTTAATCAATAATCACACTGTATGTTAATTTCATGTTTTTAACTATTAATAAAATACGTTTTTTCGGTAATTCTTAGGTATTCATAAATATTTTTATTTGTTTTCAGATTTCTCATAACCGGAACTACATATAATGCACTGGCAAAAAGCTATAGAGTAGGCCGTTCTAGGCTCTCGCAAATAATACCAGAAGTATGTCAATCGATATGGACCAGGTTACAGCCAAAAGTAGTGAAGATTCCTACTGAATCTGAGTGGAAAGTTATAGCGAAAGACTTCGATGATTTGTGGAATTTTAAAAATTGCCTTGGTGCTATTGATAGCAAGCACGTGGTAATATTTTTACCCCCAAAATCAGGATCACAGTATTTTAACTACAAACACATATTTTCGATTGTACTGTTGGCAGTTGCTGATGCTCATGGGAGATTTATAATGATCGACGTTGGATCAATGGGCAGGTTCAGTGACGGAGGAATATTCACAGATAGTAACTTCTATAGTAAGTTGCAAAACAATGGATTAAGATTGCCCCCAGATGAACCTCTATACGAAGGAGGTTTGCCTCAGCCTTATGTTTGATGACACACTTATTAAAACTATACCCTGATCATGAAAGGTTAGATAATGACCAGACAGTATTCAATTATAGACTAAGCAGAGCACGTCAAATGATAGAATCTGCGTTTGGTATGTGGGTGCATAAGTGGCGTATCTTTTTTAGGCCATTAAATTTTAAAATATGTACAGCAAAAAAAATTGTGAAGGCTGCGTGCGTTTTACATAATTATATAATACATAATAAATTACAAAACAGCCGTCAAGAAATCGTCAACGCACAGTCAGAATTTCCTTATAATTTTTCAAGTAATGGCTCAGAACGGTCCCCAGCTGATTTTGACAATGCCTTTTTCGTGAGGGAATATTTCAAGGAATACTTTAATTCCGTTGGATCGGTTTCGTGGCAGAATAATCGTGTGCAAATTATATTGGACTCTGATCGTATAACACACGGAATTATAAACTAATAATTCAACGTTGAAAAGACACTGTAAAAGTAAAACGAATGTATATTGCTACAATGCAATGGGTGTGCGTTTTAATCGCTCGGCAACTAAAATAAAATGACTAGTTTAAAAAAAAACAATTTTAACGCTCAAAAGCAAAAAAATTGTAGGTACGTATGGTATTACGTGACCGCGCCGGTTTTAGTTGTGTCTGAGCAATCGAAATGCATACATACAACTTTACTGTCAATATGATTCAATAAAAAACTTACCACTCGCTATGTTCGTTTTTTTTATAATCTCTTTCCACGCTTTGTCCTTCACTTTGTGTCCCATAGACAAGGATATTGTCGGACACATTCAATAAAAAACTCCTCCATAGTGTCTTGGAACTTGCAACTAAAGTTGTTTGTAAACACATGCGACGCGTACGCAGGTTTGCACAGGACCACAGAGTACTTTTACAGCACAGGACTGAGCGAGTGGCGCGAGTAATCGCTCGTCGCACTTACACACACGCTTATAGCCCGGCGACAAAACTATCGAAACTACACTCGCTTCCCGCTGATCACCAACTCGTTTATAGTTTCTAGTTCTACTCGTTTCTCGTTCATCGTCGCCGGTCGGACCACTGCCTTAGACACAAAGATCGGGAAAAAACCGCAAAAAATCACGTTTGTTTTATGGGAGCCCCCCTTAACCCCTCAAGCGTGTTCGTTCGGCTTACGGATGACACCAGTGGCAGACTAACAGGGGGGTGGAAGGGGCGGCCCGCCCCGGGCCCCCGGTCTTTGGGGGGCCCCAAATGCCTCCGCGTTCTCCTGATAGTAGTTAGTACCTACATAATTTCATCAAGATCAAAACACTACAGCCATCTAGAAATTTTACGCGATAATAATGTTCTTTTAACTTTGCTGAACGCGTCCAATACTCTGAGGGAATTCCCATCTCTGTGTACGGATAAGCGCAGCGCGCGCCCTGCGCTTGTCCACTAACTGAACTAGTCTAAACCTGTTTTTTCTACGTTGATATCAAAGAGTAGTACATAAGATTACCAAAGGAGAAGAGAGCTCCATCGCGAGTTATTTCGAAACCTAAATTGAAGCACCATCTCTTATTAAGTGACCGTACTAAAATGCATATACATGCGTATAGCTAGGGACGTATCCTATAGGTACCTCGATTGCATCATGCGAGAGGATTTTTTCGAAACTTAAATTAATTAAAAATTATCTTCGATCTACAATGGGTCAAGAGCGACTAGTTAATTTAGCCGTGCTTTCAATAGAAAGAAAAATTTCAAAAGAAAACGATCTTCGCTGTACTATGAATTGAGTCGACTTATATGGCAGCGGCTTGTTTTGAGTTCAAGTCTTGCGCGCCCGCGGCTTCATTTGCACAGTCAATGGTACAAATGCCCAGCTGAGGTTTTTTAATAACGAAAATGTTTTTCTAGTGATACGGAACACAATTATTCAGCAAGTAATAATTTCGCTAAATATGAATGTTCTCCATGCGGTGAAAGAACAATATGGTGTCGTGTTCTGAGTAGCCAGTGACAGAAAATATTTTCAACAATTAATCTGCATCTACTATTTATATTTACCGTAATAAAATACAACATTAATTGCAAAATGGTATTATTTACACTTATCCCCGAAAGAACACTAAACTTCATCGGCGTATCCACTTGTCCACTATTATGAAAAAAATTCAGCATACAAGGTGTAATAAAATACTCTTATACATCTGAAAATGGGCGGTTCTACTCCACAACAATTCGAACAACTTACTATGAAGCACTACTCCGTGTGGTGCCGGATTATGAATAGCGTCACTCCATTTCATTCTGTGGATGTCGTAGAAGGCGACTAAGAAAACAAATTACCAGGAGACGGGCAGCAACGTCTTTCTGAGATTCCAACCGCACACTGCGATTGCCAAGCCGCTTGCCAAGCGTGGCGATTATAGCAAAACCCTTTTTGGTTAGGGAAAACCATAAGGGAGGCCTATGTCCTGCAGTGGACGTAAAAATGGCTGATATGCATTTTTTTGTTAGCGCGAAATGTACCTAGGCATGTTGAAAAATTAATATCACGTAATTGAATGAATTTAGATAGGCATTTTTCTTCATTTCTCACATGTAGTAAATATAGCAAAGCTTTAGAGACCAAAATAACGCAGAGTTACCGCTTTAGATTTTCAATTATAGGTAAAAGTTTACGCAAAAACAGATAAAATAAAGTAAGACTGAAATTATTACTCCTTTTTGTATTAGTATGTGCATATAAAAAATAAAGTTATACAGACAATTTCATTACCTTTCCAAAAAGGTTACCTTCAAATACAAGTCACATACAAAAAAAAACAGAGAAATCAGCGAAAAACCGGACCGCGGTCGATGCGAATCGCTAACAAGTTTTACCTCCCGCGCTCAAGGGGAGTCCGACATTTTTGCCTCCCACGCTTGAGGGGTTAAATATTTATTTTATTTTAATTATTTATATTTGAAGCGAATATAGAACTAAATATTCTGTGAATACTTCAAGCGTCTACCTGTCGCCGTTATTAATATCGAGCAAAAAACGGCAAAAAATTACGTTTGTCGTATGGAAGCCCCCCTTAAATATTTATTTTATTCTGTTTTAGTTGGTATAGCGGCTACAGAAATACATAAGTCAGTCAAACAGACGGACAGTAAAATCTTAGTAATAGGGTTTGGCATCCTTCGGGTAGGGAACCCTAAAAATAATAAAATCTATATACCTAACTAGAACAAGAATAAAAAACAATAATCTAACAAAAAAATGAGGACATAGTGCCTCCGTGGCAACAAAAAAAGAGTCATCAACTCAGCATGCATTGCTGGCGTGTGCTGTGAACAACACATCACCAGCAAAACTGATTTTCAGTTGGGACCGTTCGATTTTTTATTCTTTGGCACCCGGAAAAATGCATAATAATACAAGGTCGATAATAATCAGAATTTTTAAAAAGTAATCGATTACTTTTTTAGTGTAATATATAGGGTCCGGACGAGAGACAAAACAAATTCGGGTTGAATTTTTAAATAAAACCCTTATTTTCCAACTAAGACATGTAACCTCTGCCGACAGTAAATGGTATTTTTAAGGTTCAGCATGTTATAATATTATGCCGTTACCTGTTTTTGCATTTTATCATGATTTTATTACAATACAAATAAACTTTATTTCTCCATCCACAAATAAGGTACAAAAGAGGTGGCACAATATGGCACAATCTGACATAATTATACTTAATTTTAAGTTTTTAACATGTCGTTTTCATGACTTCATAAATTATAAGACTTTTTTGATAAAAACAAAAAAAACCTAAAATTATCTAAAAAACCGTTTTTTTTTTTTAAATAATTGGATAATACCGGTTTTAAGAATTGTAATCGGTTCACATCACTAAATAGATGTGTAACTACCAGTGTTGCCAGATGTTGGCCGGCTAATGTCGCCTAGAAAAACAGTCGGGCTTCAAGAACTTGAAGCCCAAATCAAATAAGTTTTCAGCGCTGTAGCCCAAAACCGCCACAATTTAAAAAAAGTACTATTGTCTTTTTTTTAATTGCGGCGCTTGTAAATGTAACAAATAATTCTCCCACTTAATCTTAAACATGTAAAAATACCTAGTTTAAGTATAAATACAGGTCCATCTCCGCTTTAAATATTAATTGAACCCTTACAACGCCACGACAAATCAAAAACTCGATAAACAAGGATGCATTTGCACAAAAAAATATATTATATTATTTGTTCTAATATCCCAAGTAGCCCGCCCAAGTCGCCGAAAAAAAAATTGAGACCCAAATGGCGATAAATCGCCTCATCGGGCAGCACTGCTAACTAGCGCTAAAAATGACCCCACGACGTTTAACCCATAGATAATAAATACATCATAGATTACTATATATGTATACATACATTCTGTATCTGGTGTAACCAGAGAGGTTCGAGATAATGAAGTTTGAAGTTCAGACTGATATTCTTCAATGATCTTACTTTTACTCTCAGTTGTATTATTGCTCATTAACTGGTAAAATTATAGATATTTTTAGATGGTCCTTAATTTCTGTTCGATTTAATGCACATTTAATGGTTGTCGAGTTATTGAACAAAACATGTGTAAGTATATTATAAATATGTGTGTAAGTCCTTTCAGCTAAATCAGTATTGTTATGGAGTAAAATTTTGCATTTCGCAAAAACCAGAATAGTATATTTCATTACGAGTGCAGAAAGTCTGTCATTGCAAAGAGCTCCGACAAATGTCTACAAATGTCTAAATGGTTGACAGTCGGAACAAGGTGCAATGACGGTTCCGCACGTGTACTGAACAACTATTTTTAATATAGTTGTGAAAAAATGAAGCAATTTAATAAAGAATTTTCTTGGAAAATGACGCCACCGCCAACCGTAAAAGTTCAATTCAATTCTGCTTTATGGACTCACTGCACTGATTACATAGAGTATAGTAATCATAGGGAATAGAGAGCCCTCTCACGGCTCTTTGTTGCCAACACGATTGAAGCGTGAAAAAGCGCCCTCTGCATTTTCTCCCAAGTACTAAGTGTACTATATATAGCAACGTAGGTAGGTACCTATAGCTGTACTCAGATAAAGTTATTGTTCAGGTATTTTGAAACTGTTTTGTTCAAGTTTCTGTTAGACTTTTCTACATGTTTTGGGTGCTACATTATATTATAATATACTATTGTTTAGATACCTACATAAAACTATGTGTAGGTAACCCAAAATAATGTTTAGAAAGTACAAACAGAAACACGATCAAAACAGTTTCAAAGAAAAATAAACTAGAAAGTTGTGGAAGTATTATTTTTTATTTTTAATATGTTTATGCTTCACAAAAACAGAATACGTATCCACAGCAAAAATACTTTCAGAGTAGATATTATAGCGTCTTTATCGCAAATTCACAAACACAGAAGTCTAATAATTGTCAACAGTAAAAACGGAGGAGTCTTACAGCTCAACTCAACGCTCTTTCTGAAACACAAAATCACCACAACAAACTTTTCACCACAACCTTCGTTCGTTAAAGAATTTGAAACGGCATCAGACTCAGTCTGCTGACAGGACAGAAAAACACGTGCATAGAAAAACAAAATAATGTTGCCAGAATACATAAAATCTGCCAAATTTGTAAGAAGTTGTCAGATTTTAATTTTTATGTATTTATGCTCATTTCCTACGATTTTATGATAAAAGTAATAAAATTAACAAATCTTTTTTATAAGTGTTGTTGTTAATTATTGTCTTAGTGACATCTATAGGCAAATAAAAAAAACTACTAGGTTCTCGGGAAATAAGGTAGATGGCGCCACCATATTCTTGAAATGTCATATAGTTCTAACTGTCCACCCTCTGACTGATTATACAGTACAACTTCGCCAATGTCACGAAGAATATAAGCAGAGTTTTTTTCTTTTTTTTCTTCACCCATTCTGGGTAGGCAAAAGGAACTATGCCCATACAGCCAAGGCTTCAGTAGAATTTTTTTATTTATATGAAATGAAAATAAAATTTAATGAGATGAAATGATATGAAACCTAACCTAACTCATTGAATCAAATAATTAAATCTGATATTGAAACAAATTAGTAGCTAATAATAAAGAAATATTTGCATGAATCATAAAAACTTCTATGATTTTTTTTAGCAAAAACTTCGTGGTTGGTTTTTTTTTTAATAAAGAATTTTTTTGGAAAATGGCGCCAACCGTAAAAGAATATAATCAGAGATTTTTTTTTCTTCACCCATTCTGGGTAGGCAAAGGGAACTATGCCTGCATTCGTGCTACACAAAATAAATCAAAACTCTTGGTAAAAATGTAAGTATTGGCTTTCGTATTTAATTAATTGTATTTTGAAATAATTTAGAATGTTTGAAGTTAAGTTTTATCGTGCCACAGTGTACAGATTAACATGAATAAACCAAATAGTGAGAAGATTGAAGAGACGATTATTACTTTGCAGCAACTATTGAAGTACAAAGATAATGCCGTTTCAAGTCAGATCAACGATGAAGGTGATGCCGAAGTCTGTGATATAGGTGTTGATGAAGCTGAAGTCAATTAATCAACAATTCAACACTGCAAGAACAGCTGGATAAGGAACTCAGTAAATGCAAAGAACCTCGCACGAATCAAAAACGATATTTTGATCTTGCTGGATTCGTAAACGTTGAGAAAACCATGTACGATAATGGTGGAGAACGTGGTATTTATTTGACACAAGCATACAATTATATTTTAGGTGTGCTTCCCACAAGTGTTGAGAGCGAAAGAGTATTTTCGTGTGCCGGGTACTTTTGTAACCGCCTACGAAGCTCGCTCTCAGACAAAATGTTAGATGCTCTGATACTCTTGAGAACACATTATCAAGAGCGATCTTTTTTGAAAAAGTGATTTAAAGATCCCAATTTTCAAAAAATATGACAACGTAAGTTTAGAGTTTTTTAATTTAAGTTTAAATTTCGTTCTTTAATTAAACCTATTTTCATGATCTCTTCTGATCATGATCATGAAGAGAACTTGTTCATTTCGTTCATTGTGAGTTGAATCATAATGTTATTAGATAGTTATTTAATAAGCTACATAGCAATTGCAAATAGCTAGCACTCGTTGATTTTGCTATAATATATATTATTGAAAAGTTGATTATTTTTTGTTATGTTTACTAAGAACTAATAAAAGGCCGTTTAATTGAACTTAGTCAAGAGTTTTGTTGATTTATTTAGTTTTTATAATAAAGATTTCATTTAACAAAACAATTTAATGCCTATTTATTGTTTTTTTTTATTTCCTATACTTTTTCTAATTCCGGAACTGGTTCCGGAATTCCGGAATCGAACCAGTAGTATCGTAACTCAGTTCCGGAATCGAAAATCATCCGATATTACATGCCCTATTTAACATTCATAACTAGTCTTTCTAAAGATTTAATATAAGGTTGAAAACCTAACCTCGGGATGGGACTTGATTCTGACCAAGATTTTTTCTACCTTAAAATGTTTTCCTAGCATGGGAAATATTGCTTTATATTGTCACACGCACACTCCTTTATTTTTCTATTATTTTATGTAAGCATGTTTGTTTGTGGCAATAAATAACTCATTCATGCATTCAATCATTCATAAAAGTCATACAAGAAAACTCTTTCTAAAATCTCGTAAAATAAAACCATAAAAAACCTCCTTTATAAAAAACATACAACAGTGCTCTTTCTAAAATCCCGTAAAACAAAACCATAAGATATTACAAACTTGTAAAATATTTTGAAATAAACGAACGTTTCAAAGTTTGACTAATTAGCATGATACAATGAAAGCAAATGTTGTTATGACAAAGTTTGTTGATGAGAACATTTATTTTAGAAGATTTTTTTAAGTTTTAACGGAGCTAGAAGAACAGGAGTTTAAACAAATCAAAACCAGTGTTTAGCTAGTATACTCTTTAAGTATTGTTAATTATTTAAATGAAGTAATTTGCCTTAATTTAAGTTTGTTTTTTTTATTTAATTTTTTTTTCTGATGAAACCTCTTCCTAGTAGTATGTAGGTATATTTCTCGTTCATCTCCTCCCTTCATATGTAAATTTTTATTCATGTATGTGTATTAAATATGTAAATATCTCGCTTAGTATTGTTTAGTTGCACCGACTATCCGTCATTTCTCTTCTCTTTTTTTTCCTTCAATGCACGGAGAAGTATTTTACCCCAAATCCTGGCCATAAATCAAGTTTCCCATTGTTAACTAATACAAAGGAGATGTTTTTGTCTAGAAAGGTAGATAAATTCCGCGTACAATGGCGGTCTTTTTACCTGCATACGGTCAACGGTCCTTGTGTAAGGTCTGTCGGAACTTAGCATTAGTTGGATACAGTTTACTCTGCTTTTGACTACGCGCTGTGTTTTCGACTTTTGATTGGTGATTTCTAAAGTTGAGAGTGTTTTGTGAAGAATAATCATCATGGATCCCAATGTACAAGGTATGTACTATATTGTAAGATAAATATCAATAAGATTGATAGCTCTCTGGATTCAAACTTGAACTCTACATAATACATCAAATTTACGTAATGTTTTTTTCACGATTTGTACTTCATGAAGGTTTTTAAGTGGGTGCTACTAACAGAAACTGGACAAAACCTTTATCATATGAAGCAGTAATGTCTCTAGTTATATGACCACTAAACAAAGTTTTCCCGAGTTTTCCACAGTAATTTAAAAAAATATATATATAGTAGTTGTTCCATGATAGTTAAAATATTGTTTTTTTGTTACAGTATCTGATGACTCGTACAGAAGCTTTTCTCGACGATATATGCATGATATCGTGAGAGGAAGTGCTCAGAAGTATTTTGATGACAAACTCAAAGAGCTAGAGGACAAATTGTTAGCTTTGACAAAGTGCCCTCCAGAAAAAAATGATGAATTTCGTCAAGTCATGAAAAACTTCAAAATCGTCTACAAACGTTACTGGCAAGCATCTAAGGGAACTGATAAGAGGTTCCGCGAAAAGTACTGTGAATGGCTAAGCCAAACAATGGACTTGCCCTGTGCCTCATCTCCGCTAGCGGCATCTTCAAAGGGTCGACCAAACAAGGAATTCGGCGAGTGCAGCGAGCGAACAAAGCGTCGAAAAACCATGGAAATAAGAAAACAAGTGCCTGTGGATGAACTTACTTATGCAGCAGAAATGAGTAATCGCGCCGCAGGCAAAGCAGCCCAAAAAAAAGCCATGACTAAAAAACATTCACCAGAAGAGGCTCTGAAAATATTCGTGGACGCCAATCTGTCAACGACTCAGTACGAAATTATACAAAGAGCCAACAAAGAAATTTATCCATGTTACACGCTTTTGCAAAAAGCTAAACGAGAGACGTATCCTGATAAAACTGTCTCTGAAACTGAAGCGGAAATAAAATTACAAGATTTGGTGAACAACACAGCTACGAGGCTTTGCAAATACTTGGACGGTGTTTTGGAGATGTGTTCAGAAGTCGAGAAAAGTAATTTGTCACTTTTTTACAAATGGGGTTGCGACGGATCACAACAGACACAATACAAGCAAAAGTTCCAAAACTATGGTGATAGTGATGCAAACGTTTTTATCAGTTCTCTAGTGCCCCTGAGGTTGACAAGTGGAACAAAAATCATTTGGCAGAATCCAACCCCATCCTCGCCTAGGTTTTGTAGACCAATCAGAGTACGATTTACAAAGGAAAGTAAAGATGTAACTAACGAAGAAATTGGCTACATCGAAGGGCAAACCAGAGCACTTCAACCTACCTTTATTGGTGATGCTATTAAAATAACGCATACTCTATTCCCCACCATGGTAGATGGAAAAGTCTGCAATGCAGCAACAGATACAAGTTCAACTTTGAGATGCTACATATGTGGCAGAACTAAAAAAACATTCAATGACCTCACGACTACAAGTACCGAAAATCCAGAGACTTTTAAGTTTGGTATTTCGTTACTGCATGCTCGAATCAGATTCTTCGAGTTTTTGCTTCATTTATCTTATAAGCTTAAGGCAAATATACACAAAGGCCGCCTTAACAAAGAAGATCAATCTTCGATCCAAGCAGCAAAAGAGTCTATTCAGGAGAGTTGCAAGGATAAAATGGGATTACTTGTGGATATTCCAAAGGCTGGCTACGGCAACACAAATGACGGCAACACTTCTCGTCGATTCTTCAGTGATACAGGAGCAGCAGCTGAAATAACTGGAATCAATAAAGATCTGATTGAGAGATTTCGAGTGATATTGGAGGTTTTATCATCGGGATTCGAAATAGATACAGAAAAATTTGGCGTCTATACCTTCGAGACAGCACAAGTTTACGTAAACTTGTATCCTTGGCAGCCAATGTCTCCTACAGTCCACAAGATATTAGTACATTCACCGAGTGTGATAAAGCACGCTTTGCTGCCAATAGGACAGCTGTCAGAGGAGGCATCGGAGGCCAGGAACAAACATTTCCGGCAATACAGACAAAACTATTCTAGAAAGATTTCACACTCAGATTGCTTGGAAGACGTTATAAACAGGCTGCTCCTTACTTCAGACCCCTTCCTCAGCAGCATTCGCTCAAGGTACAAAATGCAAAAGAAGAAGACAATTTCAGAAGATGCAATTAGATTTTTAATACCTCCAGCATCTGCAGAAGATGACAGCGACCAGTGACGATTAATCTCATATATCGTAATTTATTCATTATATTGTAATATTTATATTTATAGGAAGGTGTTTAGTGACATCGTGATATTAAAAACCCATCTATCATGAAAATGGTCTATTACCTATTTAAGATTTTTCAGGCCTCTGACTTGGCTTAACGAGTGCCATCTCAACTATAGCAGCCGATAACAATAGTTTATCGTGCCTACATTATATACTCAATTTTTTTAAATATATTTTTTTATTTTTGTTGTTTAGTTACTAAATTATTGGTATGAAAAGTAGGTACTAATTTTTAGTAAATTTCAATGTTTTGACTACCAATTTTATTATTATTACTTATTTAGTACTTTCTTAGTGCTTTTATAGCAACTGGGTAAATAAAGTATTTTTGGCCACATTTTTGGGTCCAATACCTCTTAGTGCAATGGTTGTCTGGAAGAAATTACTTTTAGTAATAAGGCCGTCAATTGTACTGTTATATAGTAATATTGTCTTTTTTTGAAAAATATCACATAATGGCGTTACGTTGTAGGCTTCCAAAGGAAAAAGGACAAAAAACTAACCTTGAACAGTATTTAATTTTCTTTTCATGACGGCATTTTGCACAGTTTTTAATTAAAAGTAGCCGCACGGACAACATACATTCTGCATTTTGAGCGATGTCCCGCGTATAACTAGGAATACGCAAAAAGTATCGATACATCAGGGTATCTACTTTTCTTCCGATACCAATTCCTTTTGGAATCGATACTTTTGTTCTGATACTTTTGAGATACCAATACCTACTTTCCTTCAAAAAAAAGAAAAATTATTAATCGAGATTTCGTTCAAAATATTTGTCACAACACTAGTCACTAGTTCACTACTAAACACGTTTCGGGGATTGCCTGCTCGTTGCCTTATGTGTGTCACTCACTATTTTATTTCATTGAACTGTTTTAAGAGTTTTATTACGAGTAACCTTTATGAATTGAATAATCTGTAGTGTTTCATTTCTCTTTTAAACTATTTCAGTTATTCAGTTTTCTGATATTGTAGCCCTTAATGATATTATTGCATTATTTGCACAGTATCTTTCAGTTCCTTGGTTATAGGAAAGTACTTACTCTGACATATTTCGAAATAACAAGTAGCAACACTAAGTCACCAAATTATGTGAGTCGTAGAGAAGGTACCTACCGTTCTTTTGCTTTCCTCTCGTCTTACTTGTAATAGAAACGTATAGTATATTACTCGTATTTGCATTTAAAGTCAAATCAATCTCAAAAAGATGCCGCCCAGCAGGATCAGTGACTACTTTGTGAGACACGTTACTGCTAGATTTTTTGCTAAAGTTAGCTACACAAACAACACCCCATTCAGGTTTTTTATAAATGTATTGAAAAGTACTCTATACCTCCAGGTATCGATACTTTTGTTCCGATACTTTTTATACTTTTAATACGATACTGGAAACTGTGATACTGATATAGAGTAGAGTATCGATACCTACTTTTGAAATTTTGCGGAACCCTACGCATAACTGCGTAAGGTCACTTCCGCCCGCCCCCCGCTCCCAACGTCCGGCGCGAGAACTGGCAGATGCTTGGGAACAAAGGTGTACCAAGTTCCAAAAAAAAAAAACCTAGAATTGTCATATGAAGACTTTTTCAAAAATTTTTTTGTAGATGCATTCGGGTACGGAGATTACGAATATGGCCTAGACGTAATTATAATCGTGTAACTGACACTTACGTGATTGTACTTAGGGACCACAGATATTATCTATATCTGTATTAGGGACCGTCGAATTTTAGTTTAACATTTCATATTAAAGGCTTGCGCAGACGATGGACTTTCTTCCCCATGCACAGTGTATTATGGGAGTCATTTTTCGGAAGTCTGCAGGCTTATTACAAAAACTGATACAAATCATCATAACAAACACTAGAGTAGAACTCCCGTGGGTCAAATGTGCTTAGTAAAAGAAAAAAAAATGTTAAATTTATGAAAAATTAGTCCGGTTAAAGTAAAAAAAAATCAACGCTTAATCCCACTTTCGTGGAGTCTAGGATATAAAAATACCGGTCAAGTGCGAGTCGGACTCGCGTACCAAGGGTTACATCCTACGCCAACCACCAAAAAAAATAATTTGGAAAAAATTAAGTACAAACTTAGTGTTATAATTATAAAGCTTCATCTTGATACCATGAGTGATATAGAAAAGTTGACGTGCTAGAAATGCAACATGCTAGCAACCATATTATTAAATAAACCAAAATAATACAGTCTTCTCTTCTTCTTCAATCTTCTTCTACGCGGAGTACTAAAGATTCTGTAAAAATAAAATTTTTCTGTCTCGGTGGTACTACTAGGATTATCTTGGTTAAAATCTGGGACAGCTACAGAATTTAATAATTTTATTGCGGCTGCAGGTAATGGTATCTTCAGCTGTTTATTTTGTCTTTTGGTTAGCCGTGCATTTGAGTTCACAGGATCTGAAGATTCCAAAGCCCTATGAAACAGATCTGTCATTATTTGTATGCGATCCATTTTTCTACAATGGTGCTCGCGATCACTTCCTTCCATTCCAATATTTGTTTCTTGATTCCGAGGCCTGTTCAGAGAGCATACCCATGGGCAGTGTCGTTGACTTGATAATATCAGCGCCGTGCACCAATATTTTATGTAATGTTACTGTCATTGGATACCAGGGGGTAAGTGTTGACGTATTGGTAAGCAACTTTTTTACAAAACTCGCCAAATTTTTGATCATCTATTGGTAAGCCACTAGATAAAACACTTAAAATAACATGTAAGTCATGAAGCAGCCATTTTTCAAGATCCAAAATTTCGGAAAAAGTTTGTCGGTTTTTGTCAGATAAGGCTATTCGCGCGGTGTTTCCGTCATTAGTCGTGCCAGAATTAGGACGTACAACATCTACTAGTAACCCCAATTTTACCCTTACTTGATTTTGAATTTCTTCTTTTCTAGCATCAACGAGCCGCTTTTGTTCTGAATTCTGAGTCATTCTCCAAATTTTAATCCTCACCCTCACCCCCGTTCCTCAACGCTATATGTATCGACATGGGGTTTTAGGAAAATACCTTACGAGGGTGGACCCCTTCCCATGCCACACATAATAACATATCACTGGAATGAATTTACATTGATTTCAGTATATTATATCTCATCAGAAAGACGTAGGCTGAAGAAAATAAGTGTCAAGTTTTTCTCAAATTGCCAAATGATTGTTACAAATCTTCAAGCGATCTTTGCTTCTAAATGTAAATTGGCGAGTTTTTCAGTTGTTTGTAACATTCTAAGACGGTTAAATTAAATTTTGTTGAAACTTGCCAAGTTATGTTTAAGGAGCAAAGATCGCTTGAGATGGCGTTTTGAGAAGAACTTGGCACCCATTCTCAAAGATTACCCTTTGACTATAATTCCTCTTCTTCGAAAGCTTGCCTGGACGAAATTTTTAGCAATAAGACCGCCATTTATACTATGTAATTCAGTTTCATTTTGTAACTATCTATAATAACCTTCGTAAAAAAACATACCCGGATAATTTTATTTTTCGAAAGCGTGACTGACAACCCTGACGACAAAAAATCCGGATATAACTTAAAAAGGCTATAGTATCTACTCCACGAGAATGGTATTTGGGTTTTTTATAGTGGATACAGTAAGAAAAGATCTTAATTTTCATCTAATATAACTTTTCCCACTTTGGTGGAGTTACTGAGAAAATAAATGATAACCAAAAATTAAATAAAATTAAGTACCTACCTAATATATCTTGTTCTAAGCAAGTTGCGCGATTCGTTAAAGCTCTGAAAGGTGAATCATTTAAAGTGCTTTCAACCTGCCTAAGCAATTAAATAGTATTTCGTTTTGTTTTCAGTGCAGAAATTTTCTTAGCTGTAAGTACTTACCTAAAAATTTGGTAAAATTGACTTTTTTTTCCTTAACTAAGCACATTTGATGCACGGGAGTTTTACTCTAACAATTCAAATTATGATTTGTATCAGTTTTTGTAATTAGACTGCAGACGTCCAAAAATAGCTCCCATAATACACTGTGCCATGGGACAATAATCCCTAAAGGCCTGCGCAGACGATGGACTTTTTCCACCACGGGACAAAAATCCCTGAATCGTGTAAAAAATATCCACCGAGTACTGGTCACGGACTCGAAGCATACGTAAGCAGTGTGCGCTCATTTGTTGCCAATCGAGAATTAAATGCAATGCCCATAAATTAAGTGGAAAACACATTCTTCAGAGTGCCTAACATCTCACAATTTAGATAGACACTCATATTTTGTGAGACCTGATTCTGCATAATCAACTCATAAACATAGGCCAATAATTTTCTGATGGATCAAGGCTTTTAAACTAAACTGACCATTTTTTTTCAGGTGCCATCCCTCTTCATAAGTTCCCGAACCGAAATGCATTAGTGGCCACGTTGACGATCAATGTACCGTGACAAAATGTAAGGTACTGAATAAAAGAACTGACTGAAGCAATGGTTTATTTTTCAATGAATTGTACAGAACACTATAAGACATTGGAAAATCATTTATGAACACACAATATGATGGTGACGACGAGATGAAAATTAAAGCTCAAGTGCACTATAATAAACACAGACATAACAAAGCAAAAAATGAAATATGTACTTATTTGTTAATATAATATTCTTTTTATTGAATCCCAGTCTGCCTATAGCTGAAGCAAAATTTGGTTTCATTATGTTAGACTTACCAAACGGGATAGTAGTAATTGAAATATTATATTGAATTTCAGATTTATAATCAAGTAATTAAACGCTTTTCACAAATTTAAATCACAAACTTTACTCAGAACATCGACCGTCTCAAGCTGTAGTCGCCACTCGAATGAATCATGCGGTCTCTGACATTTTGTTTTTATTAACCGCTCGATTCTCGGATGGCCGTTACAGTCGCCCTTCTATACAACGCCTGATGGTGAGGTTTAGCAAAATGTTGAGTCTTCATTTCTTATTAGAGTAATATTTTAAATTAAATAACACAATTACATAAAAATTACAGTTGCCTAACAGACGGCCGTCCTGTAATAGGAATGCCCCCATTCCGATTCGGCCATTCGAGCATCTGTTATGTCCTCATACAGTATGTACATCACACAAATACAATTTAATTAAGCCTACTAAAATAGAAATAATTTACTAATTAAACTCTAAAATGAAAAAAAAAAAATATTTCTAGATCGATATAACTTAATTTACAACTTTCTTTGCAAAACGAATAACAATTAACATACTACGAATCAGCAACCATAAGCAATAACTTATATATGTTTAATTTAGGTACAATCAAAATATCGTAAGCAATAACTTATATTGTTTAATTTAGGTACAATCAAAATATTTTAATATATTCTTAGATACGCATATCGATTCTTCTGGTGAACCTGTGAACATAAAAATAATTTTAATACTTGTGCATGTTATATCTTACTAGCTTACTCGTAAGTCTTTTTTTTTTTTTTTTTTTTTAAAGTGAAAAGGAAGTAGGCTGAGAAATCATGGGTCATTCTATGATATGGAAGTGGCATGAAAATACAATTTAGGAAGTATTTAAGATACCACTCATCGCAGTAATAAAGTAATAATACAGATTACTTAGGCACCCTTTAAGCAGTGAGTACCGCTTGCACTTCAGCATCCTTTACACACATAGTGAGTACCGCTTGTGCATCGACATCCTTCACATGAAATATCTTTTATACCTCAGCATCCTTCATAGTGAGTACCGCTTGCACTTCGGCATCCTTCACACAGTGAGTACCGCTTGTGCTTCGGCATCCTTCACACAGTGAGTACCGCTTGCACTTCGGCATCCTTCACACAGTGAGTACCGCTTATGCTTCGGCATCCTTCACACAGTGACTACCGCTTGCGCTTCGGCATCCTTCACATAGTGAGTACCGCTTGCGCTTCGGCATCCATCACTTTATTATTGTTTAATACCACGACTACTCACCAGCAAGTGAGCCATGGTGTGATCGTAAGTTTTAAAGCATCGTTGGCCCCAGAGCCTGCATTATCTAAAACAACAGAAAAGGGACTGGGGCAGGCACGTAAATATAGATAGAGGGGTATGTATAATATATTTTTAGAAGTATGTATTGTGCTGCTTAACGCTGAGTCTAGCATGATATCTTATATAATACAGTAAGAACACATTTTATACATAGATTCTATAGGCGTGTAATTAACATAATTTAATTAGCTATATATACATATATTTATATATATATAATTTTATTGTATCTACAGGGTAGTATCGTACAGAAGACAGTACATTTTATTCATTGGTTGTATCACTGTCTCCGACGCTGTTGTGGTCGGATATATCAGCAGAAGCTTCTTTATTGGACTCAATTGAGGTAAAGGTTATCCAACGTTTCAAATGGTCTGCAGGATATATACTTTTATATTTGCGTTTGGAGTGACCCTCAATACTAGAGATTTCATAACGGTCGTTTGGAAATACTGCCGTTATTTTGAATGGTCCCTTGAACTTTGGACACAACTTTTTGCTCTTTCCATTAGCAGGATTATGGTAATTAGGAATCATGACCAAATCACCTAGATTGAAAAAGATTGTTGGTGCCCTTTTATTATCATATTGTTGTTTCATATAACTTTGGCTCTTTTCTGTATTCTTTTCGGCCGTGGCCCGTATATCTTCTCTAGAAGAGTCTGAACCGATATCTGCTAGAGATTCTTCTATAACATTGAGAATGTGACCTTCTTCATTGTTGGGATTTACAGTCCTGTGGCCAAATACAATTTCAGCAGGAGTTTTCTTGGTAGTCTTATTAATTGTGTTGTTAAGACTCCATTGAAGCTTGCCTACGTTAACGTCCCATTCACGTTCATCTAGGCCTTGATTGGTTGCTGCCAACGAATCTAAAATCGTGCGGTTATATCGTTCTATTTGGCCATTGGCCCGTGGCGTTGCCACCGCATTTAAGACGTGCTTTGAACCGACCGATTTCACAAATTTTTCGAATTCTGCCGAGGTGAAGCTAGATCCACGGTCCGATATTATAACGCTGGGACTACCAATTATGTCAAATATCTCTCTCAATATTTTAATAGTTGTCTTTGTTTTCACATTTTTGACGGGTTTAACAAAAATAAACTTGCTAAATCCATCAATAATGCCCAATATATAACAATGGCCTCTTTTACTTCTAACAAATGGACCTAAGTGGTCCATATGTAGGGTGTGGAAAGGTTTATTGCCCTTTGGTATAGGGTGTAGATAACCACTAGACTTCTGAGTCGATGTTTTGTTATATTGGCAGCTTAGACACGACTTGACATACTTTTGTATGAAACGATTCATTTTAGGGAACCAATAGTCCTGTTTTATCTTGGCGAGAGTTTTTTCTACCGAAAAATGCCCTGTGTCATCGTGGTTCATCTGACATATACGCCATCTAGCACCGTCGGGAACAACCCACTTTAACTGATCACCTACTCGTCTGTAAATTTTATCGTCGCGTAATTCGTAATTCGATGTTATATCTTTAATATCTTTTTCATTGCTGTTAAGAATTAGCTTTATGTGTTTTAATTTTTGGTCAGTTAATTGAACGGTTTGTAGCCAGTCTGTTGTTGAAATGTTCATAACCTCAAATTCTCTTGTATCCATATGGTCATTGAAATCGGTGCCGCTTATCGGGTTTCGACTCAATGCGTCGACATGTTTCATATTTTGACCAGGCCTATACTCGACGGAGAAGTTGTACTCTTGCAAAGTCAACCACCATCTTGCAATGCGTGGGACTAAGTCTCTTTTTGTAAGAGTGGTCCTTAAAGCGTTACAATCGGTGAACACTTTAAAGGGGACACCGATGAGGTACACTCTAAATTTTCTTAGTGTCAGCACTACAGCTAAAGTCTCCAACTCAAACGAGTGCCAAAACTCTTCATCTCTTGAGGTTTGTTTACTGTAGTATGCTACGGGTTTATGAGGACTTTTATTATCAGGCCTCTGTAGCAATATGCCACCTAGCCCCAATTTGCTTGCATCGCAGTGGACTTCGGTAATATAAGATGGATTATAAAGTGCTAGAAGCGGACGTTCGATCAATTTAGTTTTTATCGTCTGGAAAGCTTTCTCCTGTTCTTCGCCCCAGGTCCATAAGACATTGTTTTTTGTAAGCGTTGTTAGTGGCTTTGCTACGCTTGCAAAATTAGGTATGAATCTACGGAAGAAGCTTGCCAACCCAACAAATTGTCGCACCTGATGAACATTTTTTGGAGTGGGAAATGAAGCAACAGCTTCCGTTTTTCTATTGCCGGGTTTTATTCCGGTACCTGAAATTTCATAACCCAGATAGTCCAGCGAGGTTTCAAAGAAAACGCATTTCGTGATATTCAGTGTCAACCGGGCTTCCTTCAATAATTCAAATATTTTGCTTAGTTTTTCTAAGCTGTCGTCAATATTAGCGGCTGATGATAGCAGATCATCCATATAGGGCATTGCCAGTTCATACCTATGTTTACCAAGTGCCTTATTTATCATATGTTGAAAAACTGCAGGTGCATTGACCAGGCCGAATGGCATTCTCGTATACTCAAAGTGGCCATCGGGTGTAACGAATCCTGTCAAGTGCCTGGAGTCCTCCGCCATTGGGATTTGATAGTAACCAGATTTAAGATCTAAGCTAGTGAAGTACTTCATCCCGCTCAGTCTGTCTAATTGGTCATCTATGACCGGCATAGGGTACGAGTCTTTTATTGTCTTTTTATTTAAAGCCCGATAGTCGACACATAGGCGATAATCTTTAGTCTTTTTCTTAACAAGTACTATTGGACTCGCATAAGATGAGCTTGATTCTTGAATGATCTTATTCTCCAATAGTTCGTTGACTAGATCCCTAACAATTAGTCTCTCACTATATGGCAATCGATAGGGTTTGTAAGTGACCGGTGAATCGTCATTTAATTGTATGTGCATTTCTGATATTTGTGTCGTTCCTAATTCGGTCATATCTAATGCAAAACATTCACGATATGTGTTTACCAAACTAAGTAGTTTTTGGCGTTGCTGTTCGGTTGCATGCGATCCGATATTGAGCATTTCAAAAGTTATGCGTTCCCTGTCGTTGATAGCATCAGTTACGTTATTGCATGATGAAACGTTATTTACCTGAAACTCAGCTGGATTGTGAGGGGGACGCAAATTCTCCAATGTAGGTAAAATATACGCTCGTGTTAGCAATTTCTCTTGTTTCAAACTGATCTCAGCTCCCGAAATATTAATCACGAGTACTTGACCCAACCCCTTTTCGATAAAGTAAGTTCCTTGTAAAACTATGAACTCTTCCCCTGTTTTAAAAGTTGTATTGCCAGAGACAAATATGTAGCCTGTTAGATTGTCATTGCAACGTATATTAACGCTTTGAATACCCTTAAAAGTCACATCAACATTGCAGTATAATATGATTTTATCTAACTCAACCTTATTTGAATAAAGCATGAGATTAGTACTAGTTTTATGTACAATAACCTCTGGCAACTCTGTCAGATTATGCCCAATGAGAAGATCTGTCTTTAAGAATTCGTCAGGGACAACGAATGCTTGAATAGTTGCTTCGACAAAATCTATCTTTATATCAAACGTGACTTTGCCTATTGGCTGTAAAGTACCCAAGGCAAAGCCTTTTATAACAGGAAGTTCATCTTTGTTGATCTCTAGATCGGAGTTGGCAGCTACAGAGTGTTTCATTAACGTGCATTCACTGCCAAAATCGATGAATGCTGTTTGATCAGTTTCGTTTACGCTCACGGTCTTGTTATAGATATCCATGGTGTCTTTGCGCGCAGTAATTTGCAAAACTTTATTTGTTTCACCTGGCTTTGTCGTAGGAATAGGATTATTAGTTGTGTTATTGATTGTCGCATTAACATCTCGTTTACAAAAATCTATGATGTGCCCTAGACGGTTGCAGCGCTTGCACTTTTGCAGCTCTTTTGGGCATTTTGGCACAGTGTGGCCCAATTCAGAGCAATTATAACATCTAATAGTTCTGCTTGGTCCTGGAACAACTTTAATATTTCGTGTAGGCTCTTGATTTTTATTATTGATCGCAGTTTTGAAAGAAGAGTTTTGTGGTCGTTCTCTTAGATTTTTGCTTGTGATATTCCGCAAATACCTCAGAAGCTGACTGGGTCGGCGGAAGTTACAACCCTGCGCGTTAAGTCTAATGTTGTGATCAAATATACCGTGAATAATACAATCAACGGCATCTTTACCCCTGATATTACAGTGAGTCACAAGTTTAGATTTGTCATAAAAGAATTCTTCGAGAGATTCATTCCTCTGACTTTTTCGCTCTAACATTTCGTGCAGCCTGTCCGCATAATTGCGATCATCCGGGAAGCATTTTAGAAGTTTTCTCTGCCATTCTCTCCAATTCAGGTTAATCGTAGTAAGACTCTCGTACCACCTACGTGCAAGGCCTGAAAGTTTGGGTATGGCGTAGAATACGGTTTGTTTATCGCTCCAATTATATATGTGGGCAGTTTCATTGACTTTTCTAAGCCAGGCCCGTGTAGACTGCATCTTTTCACTAGGGTCGAATGATGGTATTACATTCTGGGCCCCGTGGAAAGAATGCGATCCGTGTGAACTAATAGCATCAAAAAACTTTTTCATTGAATATCGGTCGTAGTCGGGAGTCATATTTCGACGACGTTTGCCATATTTCTCCGAGTTTGGTAGACGGCGAGATCGTGATCGACTTCGTTTAGCTTCATAATAACTTCGAGATGACGTTGAATCGCTAGCTGAGGCCAGTGGGGAATTCGAACTGGCCCTACAAGCTCGCCGCTTATGACGCCGGCGTTCTGGCGTTGAGATGGTCTTACTAGAGTTATTGCTTGTACTTGTTCTAGTCCTGTACCTTTTTCTACGTCTAGTGTGTCGTCGAGGTCGGGAAATTTTTTGGTGATAAGAACGACTACGACTACGACTTCGACGATGTACGGAGCGTCTACGACTACGTGATCTACGTGTTCTAGAAGTTTCTATAGTATCATGTTCCGTGTTGATCGGGAGTGGTGTGTGTGGACTCAACCCAGGGTCGGTCATTATAGTGTCGTCTAATAGTAAATAAAATAGTATACACAAATAAAATGGGTGACAGATATTAGTAATGAAGGATATTGGATAGGTAGGAAGAAAACAACGTATTAATATTTAAAGTAAATTAAATTGGAGAAAGTATGTTGTATCATCACATAAGGATCGTATAAGAATATAAGTATATAAGATCATATAAGGATCCACTTAGAGACACTCGTCGGTGAATTTCGAACCTTATCTTGATAAAATGCGAGTTACGGAACAAAAATATGAAAATAATATTATAATCGGGTAGACAAAACATGTGTCTTTAATAGACAAGACCTATTTTAGAGAAATATATTAGGATCTCTCAGATAATTTTGGATTTCATCAGAAATTCGTGAACTTCCGAATGTCACGGTAATTATCAAAATATAAAAATTATAAAAATACTTGTATCTAGAAATCAAAACAACTATTTAATAAAAGGGGTTTGAGATCACCATGATATCTTTGGATTCAAATAAAAAACATTGTTAGATAAGAATGTTCTAATACCAACTTGATACCAACTAAAGTTCTAAACTGTTTTGATACCCAGGACCGGAAATAATATCTACTTAGGTTAGACCAGTCTTAAGACTAGACTTTATGCAGAGGAGTTTTGAGAAATATAATACCATTATCAAGATTACTTCGGATTCAGTTAACAAAATAGAATCACAATAAAATTATAATTTTATAATATCGTGATGTACTTGTTAAATATCAAAAATATTTTATATTTCGGTTGTAAACAACCTATACCTAGTTCGTAACACACTTATTTTTTAAAAATATAAGACGATCACAGTGATTATTTATGATTTCATTTCCATGTACCTTCTCAGAAAGTAATTATAATTTAAAACCATGTATGTAGTTGAAAAATAAATTATGAATATGATCTAATTTCTATTTCGAAATCTGCTATGTTTATATTAGATTTTATTTAAAATTGATAAAATGCTATGTAAGGTAATAAAGCGGTAACACAATAATGGCGAAAGCAATAAAAATATGAAAGGTTTTAACACTCACCAGTGGGTCTTCGCACCTCTGACTTGTTAGACTTACCAAACGGGATAGTAGTAATTGAAATATTATATTGAATTTCAGATTTATAATCAAGTAATTAAACGCTTTTCACAAATTTAAATCACAAACTTTACTCAGAACATCGACCGTCTCAAGCTGTAGTCGCCACTCGAATGAATCATGCGGTCTCTGACATTTTGTTTTTATTAACCGCTCGATTCTCGGATGGCCGTTACAGTCGCCCTTCTATACAACGCCTGATGGTGAGGTTTAGCAAAATGTTGAGTCTTCATTTCTTATTAGAGTAATATTTTAAATTAAATAACACAATTACATAAAAATTACAGTTGCCTAACAATTATATAAAATTTGCTTCAAGTAATATTCTCAGTGCAGGCTCTTAAAGAGGTTTTTGCAGCAGCTTATTTTATCGGTGATTATTTTGATAAACATGGCAAAATAATCTCAGATATAAATAAACAGCTGCAAAACGTGCGTAGGTGCTATAAGCTATAACAGCCTAGCTGTACTATAGCTACATAAGTATGTAGGTATATATGCATTTTGGTACGGTCACTTAATAAGAGATGGAGCTTCAATTTAGGCAACAAGGCTCTCTTCTCCTTACCTACCTAGGTAAGGTAGGTACCTAATATTTCCGAGCGGTTCGGTCGAGCTGTTGGTGCCGGCTGCCGTCGATAGATGGCAGTCGTTAAGCCAAGTCAGAGGCCTAAGGGCGTCTTGACAACTTCTGACAGTAGACGAGCCACTAGTCTAGAAGCCTCCACCAATCCGGACTTGGCCCCCGTAGTGTATGGCCTATACCTTCCTCAGGGAAGAGACCCGTGCCCCTCGGTGGGGACATAATGGGTTGATGATGATGAATATGTACTATAATACTACCTCTATGTATGTAAGTACTACTCTTTGATGCAGAGTGCAGGCTAAAGTTCGTTGTGTGCGTCGTTGCGCCTAGTTACTTACATTAGTTCGATTTTTTTCGGGGACCCCCTTACTTTTGTCCAGCTCAGTCTCTCTTTGTCTTCGGTAATTTGGGGGACTTCGTGCGTTGTACTTTTAGTCCTTCGTGTGCGTTATTCTATATGACGGGGGGGGACTTTCAGGGCCAGGATCCGGGCGCAATTCATGTTCGATGCTGTCGTCAGCCATTTTGGTGGAGCTTCGAAATAACTCGTCAGTCGTCTTCTACTAATTAGGTTTAATCTAAATCAACAATTACACAGCTTAAGTAACAGGGATTGTCACAATAATGTTAGATTAGGAAACGCGGCGAGTTCCGTTCTTTCGACTCGTAGTCCTGTCAAAAACGTAATGTCTTCACCAAAACAAACCTACCACAGACTAAGACTACCACAGACAAAGAGCGGACCACACCCAAGCGATGTTTGACAGCTGTCATCGCTTGACGTTTCGTTCAAGTAATCTATGGACGTCTCTTTGTTTTGTTTACACTATTGTGGAAGCCTCGCTCGCCACGACACGGCCATTCTGCCGCATCACACGTCCTCGTGTGCGCCTGTAAACAAAAAAACATCTTGCGGGTACTATGTCACACACTCGGTCAATCCTGACCAAAGATAACAGGGTGTTGACAATAAACGAGGTCCATAAAGATCACACTTTTATTTACAATCATTATTAACATTCCAACACACTTTCACATGGGGATCAACATTTCAAATCAAATCGTATCACTTTCTTTACAAATCATCATCTATTTTGATGCAAAAACTTCTGAAGGTTGCGATCAGAACGTTTACTTTACACGATAGGATTAAACTCTCTTTAAATCAAGTAATCAAATCATCAATGTCACAGTCACACATATTGCCACGCTTAGTCAAACACACCAGGTGTAGCTTAATATGGCATCGCTTCCCTCGAGCGACCCATAAAACTGATCTCTACTATGGCATCGCCTATAACGAGCGATCCATCTGCAGTGCCTCCATCGAGCACAACCCTTATGGCAACGCCTCCATCGAGCGATCCATCTGCAGTGCCTCCATCGAGCACAACCCTTATGGCAACGCCTCCATCGAGCGATCCATCTGCAGTGCCTCCATCGAGCACAACCCTTATGGCAACGCCTCCATCGAGCGATCCATCTGCAGTGCCTCCGTCGAGCACAAAGTATGCTTTCGCCTATATCGAGCTAGAGCATACATCGTAATAACACACATACTCAGCACCTCCCTCGAGTGCTGTCCAAGCTAGACAATATGTGAACTAGGCCCAGCAGCCTCTTCTGGTTCAGAAACTTCAGACTCTACATCAGAAATAATCGCAGAACCTTCAGGCATTTTTCGCAAACGATCGTGAGCATACTTGTAAGTTCTCCTAGAGTTTAAAGATTTCAAAACGTAGCGATCACCATCCAAAACCTCTATCACCTTAAACGGACCTTTGTATTTCGGGTCGAGTTTGGTCTGGTTTCGCTCCTCGTTTTGTAGCAATACAAAGTCACCTATTGAAAATTTGTCAAGTCTAGCTTTGTTAGAGTCAAATCGTCTTTTATCATATAGAGAGTTCTTTTCGATATTTTTAATAGCCTGAGCTCTAACTTGTTCAAGGTCAACATGATTCTCTTCAGTCGCAAACATCAAGTCAAGGGGCCTGGCAACTCTACCAATGAGCAATTCAAGGGGGCTCGACTTTGTAACTCGGTTTTGTGAACAGTTAAGCGCCAATTGGACCTCAGGAAGAGCTTCCTGCCACGATTGATCTCCAGACTCTACAGCAGTAAGCATATTTTTGAGCGTACTCATAACACGCTCTACTTGCCCATTCGCTCTGCTGCTGCCAGTCGCTATCAAGTGAAGTTGAATGTTAGAGCCCTCACAGAACTGTCTGAATTCACGGCTTGCAAAGCATCTACCCTGATCGGCGATGAGACGCGTAGGAGCGCCAAAAAGAGACGAGGCAAACTTTACAGCACTGATGCTGTTTACAGTGTCTATATTGGGAGTGTAATGGAGGAGGACGTACTTTGTAAATGCGTCAATGAGGACAAAAACGTACTCCTTTCTATCATTCTTGCCACTGTGACGTTCCCTACCTATTTACCTAAGGTCCCTATTGGGAGATAAGCAAAAGAGGTAGGTTAGTCCAACAAAAAAAGAAAATTTATTAATGGCCGCAGGCCACCTAAGTCGGTAGAACGGGTCGTGGTGTGTCGGCCTAGTATCTGATTTCACTGCGTAGTTTAAGCACTCCCCTGGATGGTCAGATGCCGGTGGAACAGGTCGTCAGCCACTGGCAGGGTTGTAGGTCGCCGTGCTTCGCTGGATATCCGATGAGGCGGAAGCAAAGCAGAGGGTGATGCAGCAGTACGTAGCAAGTGAAGCCTAGGTCTTCTAAGCCCCGTACTGAAACCCCAATATGGGGTCTGAGGATCTATGCAAAACACAGGTATACAGCGACTTGTCTAGCGGACCCGGAACGGTTAAGGACACTTTAGGTGCACTGACTATTAGATTAAGTACTTTTAGCGTCGCACTATGTATATGCGAAAGTAATAATTTATCTCAGCAGATGAAAGCGTTCGTTCCAGTTCAGTGATGGCAAAGCTAATCGTCACGAAATGTTACCAGTTCATTATACTAAATTTCTACAAAAATAAATAGTGTGACCAGTTTCATGATACTAAATTTCTACCAAAAAACTGTTAATGACTACAGATTACATTTCAGTATTTTTCAGTGCGAATGTACTTTAAAAGAAGTTATGTTTTTTAAAATTTATTTAGTTGTAGTTATTAGGTTTAATTAGTGTTTTATTTTATTTATTATGTAGTTAATTGTTAAAATTAAGAAAATAGGCTAGTTTTAGTTTAAAATATGTTTTATTAAAGACATGTACGTCTACAACGTTACATTACCCCCCGTCTTACGGAAAGGATTTTATCCTCAATAAAATCCGGTAAAATAATAAAAATAAAATGTAAAAATACTACGCTTTCATACATACCTGTCAAAAAAAACATTCAATCTTCAACTTCATACTTCCACATTCAAACTAAGCAATAAAAATCATATAAGATTATTAACGCGATCCTTTTATAAGAGAAGTCATTTTTTTTATATCAAAAAAATGACTAATATTTCCACAATTTATTATCATTATGATGTTAATATGGTAAAAATATACGTTTGGGTAATGTTGATGTTTAAAAAAAAATCTATGTTTATATATGTAAAATAAATAAATTAAACCTATTTGCGGCTAGGGAAACGAGACAATTTCAGATCTTTTATATGCCAAGTGCCCAAATCTTTACCTGACATGTCCTCTAGCTCATAGACTAGTGGCGATCTCTTCGCGGTAACACGACACTGGATGAATTTAGGCGCAAGTTTCTTACTGAAATACTTGTCCTTGTCACTCAAAACGTAAGTGCGCTTAAAGACTACGTCTCCGACATTGAATTCAGCCTGTTTACGTCTTAAATTGTATTGAGACGTATTTTTAACGTGTGCGTGCCAAAGAGTGGCCTGAACATTATTGAAAATTGACGAAAGACATCCCAAATTTTCAGCATAAATGTCCCTAGGCAGAAACAAAACCTCATCACCCAAGTCACTGTCAGTATAGTGAGAGCCGCAGGTAACAAGTTCACGACCATAAACAAGGAAAGATGGTGTGAATCCTGTGGCCTCATTGACAGAGTTGTTGATGGCGAATTGGATTTTAGGCACAAAGGTATCCCAAGACCGATGGTCATTATCAACAAAAGTTGATAAGCAGGTGACAATGGTCTTGTTGTACCTTTCCACCGTGTTAATTTGGGGGGTATACCTGGGGGTGAAAAATATGTTGGGGATGTTGTATTTTTTAAAGAATGCGCTCGTGACACGACTAATAAATTGACTACCGTTGTCCAGGAATATAGTCTGAGGAATTCCATGTATCAAAAAGACGGAGTCCTCCAGAATCCTGACAACGGCATCGGCTGTAGCCTTTCGCAATGGGAAAATCATACAAAACTTCGAGAAGCAACAAGTGACAACTAAAAGGTAGCTGTTTTGCTTCTTTGTCACGGGAAGAGGACCAACAAAGTCGACCGAGATCATCTGAAATGGTCGTGAGCATTGCTTCGGACGACCCATTTCACCTAAGGTTGCGTGATTTGGTGACTTGTAGGACAAACACTTGGGGCATGAGCCTACGAACTTCACGACATCCTGGTGCATCCCCGGCCAATAATAGCGTAAAGCTACACGCCTATAGGTTTTGAAGGTACCAAGATGTCCTGAGGCTGGCTCCGAGTGATTGTCCTCAATGACCTTATCACGCAAGTCTCTCGGGACGACCTCTTTCCATGCGAACTCTGAAGTAAGGTTGCACTTGTTCTTGCTCAGCCGATAAAGGGACCCATTCTTTATAAGAAAGTTTGGATACTGGCTGGGCGAGCTCAGACAACCGTTATACAGCTTCTTGTACCAGTCGTCATTAGTAGTTCCAATGGAGTTGGACGTGGACACAGAGGAACAAGGTACAGCTCTTGAAAGAGCGTCGGGAATAACGTTATCGACCCCACGCCTGTGCTTGATTTCAAAGTTGAACGATGACAGACGAACTCCCCATCGAGCCAACCTTCCAGTCGGATTGCTAAGCGAGAGGAACCACTTAAGTGCTGAATGGTCGGTGTAGACGGTGAAGGTCATCCCGCTCTCTAGATAGCAACGCCAGTGCTCGAGGGCCGTAATTACAGCAAGGGTCTCCCGTTCTGTGATGCTGTAATTTTTCTCTGCACTGGTTAGAGATCTGCTCATGTAAGCAATGGAGTGCTCTTTACCATCAATGACCTGCGTGAGCATAGCACCAACTCCGTAGTTGCTCGCATCCGTATGGACTTCGAAAGGCAGGCTGTAGTCCGGGCAAGATAAAACGGGGGCCGAAACCAAACACTCCTTCAGCTTCTGAAAAGCTGCGTCAGCCTCAGGTGACCATTTGAAAGCAGGTGCGTTCTTCTTATTGGAAGTCAACTTATTTAAAGGACCTGCGATCGTGCTGAAATTGGGCACAAAACGACGATACCAAGTTGCGGTCCCGAGAAAACGCTTTAAGTCCTTCCGACAAGTAGGTGTCGGGTAATTGAGGATAGCTTCGACTTTCTCTGGATCCGTACGGAGGCCGTTTGCGTCCACCACGTATCCAAGGTATTTAAGTTGACTTCTGAAGAACTTGCACTTGTCAAGATTGACAGTCAAATTGGCCAACTTCAGCTTGTCCAACACGCGCAATAAAAGTGACACGTGCTCCTCAAATGAGCTACTAATTACGATGATGTCATCCAAATAGGCAAAAGTCTTCAAATCGAAGTCGCCAAACAGCAAATCGACCAAACGCTGCTGAGTAGCTGGCGCATTCGTTAGTCCGAACGCTGTGGTCTTGAAATGGAGTGTGCCTCTACCGGGAACGTAGAATGCGGTCTTGTTTCGGTCCTCTGGAGCTATAGGGATTTGCCAGAAAGCTTTTGACAAGTCGACGCTAGTAAGATACTTAGCGTCGCGCAGGTTGTCTAGAATCTCGGCCACATAAGGCAAGTTGTAGGCATCTTTCTTGGTGACCGAGTTTAGCTTCCTGGAATCCAGGCAAAAACGAGGTTGCCCGTTACTCTTATAAACAATGAGCACCGGAGACGACCAGGCACTCTCACAAGGCTCGACCACGTCGAGGGACAGCATCTCGTCTACTTGGTCTGTCAGGATGCGCTGCTTCTCTGGAGACATCCTATAATAACGTTGTCTAACAGGCTGAGCATCGCCGGTGTCTATGCGGTGGGTAATCAAATTGGTCCTCCCCAGGCCCTTACGATCAGTTGAGATGTCCTTGAACTGCTCAATGATGTTGTCGGCTATGAGTTTCTGAGAGTCGTCCAGATTGTCATACGACTGTATGAAAGTTTCTTTAGTACCTACCTTGAGTTCTGACAAAGGAGAATCATGGAAGGTGATACTACTACCTAACAACTTTGGGCACAAATCAAAACTACGCCAAAAATCGACACCTAGGATAAGAGGAGATTCAATGTCGGGAACAACGTATGCTTTAACGATATGAAAATCGTTGTCAAAATGAATGGGTAAGTTAATGTACCCGATACTTTTCAGTGATTGGCCTCCAGCTGCAGTGACAGAAATGCAATCGTTCTCAATTAACTTAAGGTCACTATCAAGTAAAATTTTGTGAGCGTTATTACCGAGAATCGATGCAGCCGCGCCAGAATCTAGAAGACCACAAGCAGTTATGTCGTTTATGCGAATGGTGGCATAAGGTCTAGGATCATTAGCCGGTATATGTTTCAGAATTGTAGCAACTTTGCAACTATTAAAGAAAGTTTTAATTGTTTTTAACCAACTATCCCAGTCGGATTGATCAAAGTTACTACTTGATTTATTGCTACAATTCTGAGCATCTAGTTTTTTGAAGTCGATGGCTTGTGTTTGTTACAGTCCGGACAGTCGGGTGTTTTAACACCGTCACGACCACAGCGGAAACAAACAATAACATTGTTATTTGGGCATTGACGCAAATTATGTGCATCTGACTTGCACCTAGGGCAGAAACGAGTCCTATTGCCAGTTTCTATTGAATGTATATAGTTCTTAGGTTCATTTTTGTTTGTGTAATTGTTGTATTTATTATAGTTTCTGTTATTATTATTGTTACTTGAAAAGATTTTATTGTTATTATAGGTTTTACTATCGTTATAATTTTGTTTTTTATTTTGAGTACCTGAAGAATAAGCAAACTCGGGTGCTAAGGAATCAGGTGTTACGCCAGAAGGTTCGCGAAAATGAGAAAGTCTAGCCTGTATGTTCTCATAGTTACGACATAGGGTTCTGAGAGCTTCTATTGTTGTTATTTCTGTGACTGATGCCAAAGTACTCGCATAACAAGGGCGGATGTTATGTAGGACAATTTCTAGCTGCTCGTCTTCTGAGACTTTTTTAGAAAGTCTAGAAAACATGCCGGACATTATTGAAAGGAAAATGGTGATATTTTCTGATTCGCCCTGTGTTCTACGTCTGATTTCTGAAAGCAATCTGTAGTCATAATCAGATTGATCAAAATCTTTGATAAGCAGTTGTTTTAAATCAGCCCAGCTTGACACCTGATTTCTTACGCTTCTGTACCAAATAAGCGCATGGTCCGTAAAAATTTCAGTCGCATACGCAAGAAATTTATCGTCGGCAAGGTTCCGTGACTCTAAAAATTCCGTGACGCGTTCAACGAATGCACGTACGCAAGTTTTGCCATTATATTTAAGCTTGCATAATTCGCCTGCACTACCACGCTCACAGGTCACCGAAACGACGCAAGGAACGCTTGTATTGGGAACAGAAGGTTCCGCAGAGGGTATTGATAGAGGGTCTACACTCTTATTTTCCAAGGAAATTATTTTGTCCATATAAGATTTATATAAGCATACGGTTTCCTCATAAGCGACCCTATCTAAATCAACCGTTTGCATCCTATTTAGACGGTGATGTAAATGGTGCAACATGTTCCGTGTCCGCGTGACAAGTGCTTTGTCGGGTTTAACACACTCAAAATTGGCCTGTATTTTAGACAGAACCTCGAACACACCCTGTAAGTCCTTCTTAGCATCCAAACCGGACTCGAGTATATCCTCAGAGGGAAAGTTTATAGCCAGCTCCACAATTTGCTTCCGTAATTCCGCAACACTGGACGCTGGAACTGTACCTCTGATGGATACCTCGTATTCCAGTTCCGATTTTTGAAGGGACAAAAATTTAATGGGGAACATGATGGAAAAAAAAAAAAATTTTGCAATGGGAGAAAGCCACAAGAATGATTATTTAACAACTTGTGTAAAATGTGAACAAGAGTTAGAGAAAAAAATGACTCCGTTCCGTTACAAAAGAAAATTAGGTAACGCTGTACTCTTTTAAAAAAAATACTATACACAAAACAAAAAACACGCACAGAACCAAAAATAAAAGAAGCGTTGAAAAATAAAAATAAATGTAACTGATGTGTATTACGCTGGTATCACAGAAAAAAATTCACGAAACAGTGAGTGGGTAGTTAACTAATTAGTCATTAGTTAATTATAACAAATTTTAACAAGTTAAAAAAAATGCCGTTTTTAACAGAAAACAAAATACAAATTATACTAAAAAAAAAACGCAAAATACACCTCAGTTACGAAAAGAGCAACAAAAAAAACGTTTTACAATACACACACAAACAAACACTTTACTACTTACTGCGCAGCAAAATCAGACACAAACCACGTTTAAGGGCGCCAGTGTGACGTTCCCTACCTATTTACCTAAGGTCCCTATTGGGAGATAAGCAAAAGAGGTAGGTTAGTCCAACAAAAAAAGAAAATTTATTAATGGCCGCAGGCCACCTAAGTCGGTAGAACGGGTCGTGGTGTGTCGGCCTAGTATCTGATTTCACTGCGTAGTTTAAGCACTCCCCTGGATGGTCAGATGCCGGTGGAACAGGTCGTCAGCCACTGGCAGGGTTGTAGGTCGCCGTGCTTCGCTGGATATCCGATGAGGCGGAAGCAAAGCAGAGGGTGATGCAGCAGTACGTAGCAAGTGAAGCCTAGGTCTTCTAAGCCCCGTACTGAAACCCCAATATGGGGTCTGAGGATCTATGCAAAACACAGGTATACAGCGACTTGTCTAGCGGACCCGGAACGGTTAAGGACACTTTAGGTGCACTGACTATTAGATTAAGTACTTTTAGCGTCGCACTATGTATATGCGAAAGTAATAATTTATCTCAGCAGATGAAAGCGTTCGTTCCAGTCCAGTGATGGCAAAGCTAATCGTCACGAAATGTTACCAGTTCATTATACTAAATTTCTACAAAAATAAATAGTGTGACCAGTTTCATGATACTAAATTTCTACCAAAAAACTGTTAATGACTACAGATTACATTTCAGTATTTTTCAGTGCGAATGTACTTTAAAAGAAGTTATGTTTTTTAAAATTTATTTAGTTGTAGTTATTAGGTTTAATTAGTGTTTTATTTTATTTATTATGTAGTTAATTGTTAAAATTAAGAAAATAGGCTAGTTTTAGTTTAAAATATGTTTTATTAAAGACATGTACGTCTACAACGTTACACCACTTAGCTTGCCTGTGGCATCAATGTGCAAAGTATGCCATGGGATAGCAACTTTGGGGATGGGATGAAGCTCTGCTTGAATTTTCCCTGAGTGGCCTTTAGAAATTTTGCAAGTGACACAATTGTCAATGAACTTTCTAACATATTTGGACATTTGCTCGAACCAATAGAGATCGTAGAGTTTTTCGAGAGTTTTCTCCCAACCCAAGTGCATCAATTTCTCATGTATGTTATTAATAACAGACCATCTAAGAGATCTAGGCAAAATCGGCAGGCAACGAGATTTACCGTGACGCTGTATCTTGCGGTATAGAATACTAGAACGAACCTCATACGTCTTTGCTAGGTCGTCAGTCAGTCTGTGCTCATTCAAGTCCTCGACAATTCTAGCGATCTCGGCATCTCTTCGTTGTTCTGCTAGAAGCCAATTGTCAGTTAGCTCAGCAACGTCTACCCGTTTTGGTGCGACTTTAACTACCTCTTTAGCTTTTGGAGGTGGCAAGGGATTCCTTGAGAAGAAGTCAACATGACACATACGGTCACCCTTTCTGTGAATTATGTCAAAATCAAAGGCCTGAAGAAAGGCCCACCACCTATGGACTCGTGGTGTAAGGTCCAGCTTCTTTCGAGACGATTGCAACGATTTACAATCCGTAACCACAAGGAACTTGCGGCCATGTAGAAAGTGCCGAAAATGTTTGACCGCATTGACGACCGCGAGCGTCTCTAGCTCGTAAGAGTGATATTTTGACTCAGCGGGAGTAGTTCGCTTGCTGAAATAAGCGACAACACGAAGTTTTCCGTCCTTCTTCTGAAATAAGATTGCTCCATAGCCTAGAGCACTGGCATCAGTGTGCAGCTCAATGGGACAATCGGGATCGAAAATTATCAGAACCGGTTCGTTGGTCAATACAGATACTATCTGTTGCCTAACAGCTTCGTGCTTAGGAGTCCAATCAAGTTTCCCTTTTGAAGACGTCAAGGCATACAACGGGGCCATGGTTTGCGAGAAACCAGCAACGAATTGCCGAAAATATGACGCTAGGCCAATAAATTGACGTAACTGCGTTACAGTCTCCGGGGGAGGTAGAGCGGTAAGCGCTTGAATTTTCTTGGGGTTCGGTCTTATTTCACCTTGACTAACAATATAGCCTAAATACTCGACCTCTTCCTTGAGAAAGGCACATTTTTTTATATTGAGTGAAAATCCCTTTTCAGTGAGAACCTGCAAAACAGTAATGAGTCGATCAATACCTTCTTCAATGGTGGAAGCAACAATCAAGACATCGTCCATGTAGACCACAACGTATGAGCTGGTAAGATCACCCAAAGCACGAGTAACGGTACGTTGGAAGACAGATGGAGCGTTACGAAGACCAAAAGGCATCGCCACATATTCGAACTGACCCTCTGGTGTTACAAAAGCCGTTCGTTCGATAGAGTCGGGATGAATGGGTATTTGGTGGAAACCAGACGCCATATCCAAAGCTGTAAAATACACTCCGCCGTGTAATCGAGATATCTGATCCGATATCAACGGTAAAGGGAATCGATCGGGGACTGTATTATCGTTAAGTTCCCTATAGTCCACGCAAAGTCTGTAATTACCGTCCTTTTTAGTCACTAAGAGGATGGGGCTTGCAAACGGCGATGAGCTAGGACGAACAACGCCAGCATTAATAAGTTCGTCCACTCGCTCTCGGACTATCAACTTTTCTTCAGAGGACATACGATAAGGTTGACGACAAACGGTCTTATTAGGGTCCATGAGACGGATTTGCATTGGCTCAGTCTGAGCAGGGTGATTAGGAAAACCTGTAATGAAATGATCCTTGAAATTATTCAAAACCTGCATCAACTTTGGTTTAGCATCATGGGGAATATCAGTGTCAACTTGGTCTAAGTCAAAGTCCTTGTCATTCAACTTACAAACATTAACAAACTTCATTCTAGAAAACTGAATTTTGTCTGTAGTCATAAGTACAGCCAGTCCTTGCAAAAGAACCTCGCGTCCAATCAGGATATTTTGTCGCAAACAATGGTCAGGTAAAACATGGAAGAGCACTTCAAAACAAATGCCATCAATCTCTACCATAGAGAGGATCTGAACAGTACTGAAAACACTCGTCTGTCCTATGCCAGTCAAAGTCACTACTTCGTTTTGTCGTTTTCCACTGAATTTACCAGCAACTGACTCCTTTATCAAAGAGCACTCCGCGCCTGAGTCATAGTAGTATGAAAACGACCCACCTGAGTGATTTAGACGCCCACAAGGTCCAGTGACCTCGCACAGATCCACTCGCTTCACCACCGGTCCACCACTGGTCGCCTTGTCACCAACGGCCGGTCTCGTACAGTTCTTTGCGTAGTGCCCCACACCACGGCAGTTAAAGCAGGTGATGGCGGGCCTTGCCGGCGGAGCTGACCTAGGTGGTGCTTGCAGCGGCGGCCGGACATCTCGTACAGGAGCGAAACTTTGCTTCTGTTGCTTGCACTGGGCGGACTTGTGCCCCATTTTGCCGCATGTGTAGCATTTGCACGTTATAGGTGTAGGTCCACTTTTGAGTCGCTTCTGGTCGGGTCCCTCACTGTCGGCAGACTTCCTCTTAAGAAAAGACATGGCTTGAAGCTCCTTATGCATTTTCTCTCGTGTTTGTATCTCTGTTGTAAATGCCAGGCGCTGTACGCGCGGCTCAGCAAACTGTGAAAGATGTGTGAGCACACATGAAATTGCAATTTCTTCAGTTGTCATCTTCCTCCAGCGAGACACCAGTGAGGTAAGCATGGTTGCAGCATAAGCTGCCAGGGTTTCTCCTTCTTTAGGCCGGTTAATGTTCAGGTTAATAAAAAACGCGGCTGCGGTATCCTGGTGGATGTATCTGGCGGTGAAAAGCTGCTTGAAATCCAGCCAGGTCATACCGGGGAACGTGACTTGCGAGAGCCAGGTCGAAGCTGTTCCTTTTAGAGCTTTGCTCAACGTGATGACCAACGACGCTCCCTGAAGTTTCCTCTCGCTCATGCATAGGTCGGCGGTAGTTACCCATGCGCGTGCATCGCTATGCATTGCGGGATCGAACGCAGGCAAATAAAGTTGTTCTTGAAGCTGTGGCGTCCTGATAGCTTCAATTAACGCCATGAAGTTTAGGTTTTGCTGCTCCATCATAAGGCGCCACTTTTCTTCGCTGTCGCCTGGGTTTCCGCGTCCAGAACATGTCGCAGTAGGGTTGCATCCCACTTCTGATGACGGGGGGGGACTTTCAGGGCCAGGATCCGGGCGCAATTCATGTTCGATGCTGTCGTCAGCCATTTTGGTGGAGCTTCGAAATAACTCGTCAGTCGTCTTCTACTAATTAGGTTTAATCTAAATCAACAATTACACAGCTTAAGTAACAGGGATTGTCACAATAATGTTAGATTAGGAAACGCGGCGAGTTCCGTTCTTTCGACTCGTAGTCCTGTCAAAAACGTAATGTCTTCACCAAAACAAACCTACCACAGACTAACACTACCACAGACAAAGAGCGGACCACACCCAAGCGATGTTTGACAGCTGTCATCGCTTGACGTTTCGTTCAAGTAATCTATGGACGTCTCTTTGTTTTGTTTGTTTACACTATTGTGGAAGCCTCGCTCGCCACGACATATACAATTTAAAAGAGATCTATATCGATGGACAAAAAAGTACCTGGGGACAGTACCTCGTCTGCGCAAGCCTTAAGTGGTATGAGGGCAGGGATGAGGGACATTCTGGGAAAGGGACAATATGCAACGAAACGATTATTTACATTACCTAGGTAGGTAGGTACCTATTTTGAAAAAAAAGGCGAAAATAATAGTAAAATTCTTTTTATTACAATAAAGAATAAATGAATGCTTGTCAAAAATATTTAAGTTTGATAGGTAAAACTCTGTGATAATGCAATAATTCGTAGGATTTTCGTACGTTTGCCGAGAGAGTTTCGTGCGTGACTGATAAATGTTCAAAACTTGGTGTCGGCAGTATTCAGCGCGAAAGAGTTCGTTCTCTTTTAGGATGCAGAGGCTCTAAATCTTCCCGTATTATTGTATCATCTTTAATGAATTAAGTTGTGTATGTGTGGATTGAGTGAGCACCCTTCGGAAAAAAAAATAAAAATGCTGTTCATTTAGTAAAAGTTCTAAAACAATTGTAAAAGTAATCTCTGTATTTGTAAAAAGATTTTAAAAAATATACATCATTTAACGTGTGCTCACTCAGTTCCCACAAACTATTAACGAAATCAGTAAATGTATTAATTTAACATATAATATTTATATAGGTACTAGTCTTTAGTAAAACCTACGTTAACTTTACCTTTACCTTAGTAGTCAGTAGTTTTTTATTCAGCTTTGGTCTGGGTATAAACATTTTATTTTAAATACAACGAAAGTCAAGAAAGAATGAGAGAAGAAAAATAATAGGGGTCGTCTTGAATGAATGATATTAATGACGTAGGACGAGCACAAAACTTGACAGACATAATTGCTGTAGGGTTCGCTTACACGTAAACCAAACAAAGCTGATGCCATTAAATAAAGGCTTGCTAGGTATAAAAGCATTGGCGTAAGTAAAGTTATTCCATGGGGTGGGCATGACCCACCAGGCCCCCGTCTACAACAATAATTAGGTAGGTAGGTAGGTACATCAAGGAGGGATATTCGTGGAGGTACAGCGCTTATTACAATGATAACTGCATGAACGCACGATTTAATTTTATTGCCGTTTCAAGTCTACGCGCGCACACGCATCATAACCATAGAATTATTATAAGGTACAGAACCGCAGTCCGAGAAAGTGAGGCAACAAATTGGTAGCCATATTTTCGTGCTTATTGCAGCCTTTTGTAAGTGTTGCACTATCAATGCGAATGAGTGCGTGTCTGCGAACGTCACTTACTATAAAACGCTTAGGCTCACACAATATTACGTTAATGTAAGCATACTCTGTCTTTGAGTGGTATGTCTTATGTATCAAACCAAATAGGCGTCCAATGGTATAGAAAACACATTAAGTGTCCTGTTCAGTAAAGTAGGTAGGCACTAACAGAATGTAAACACCCATTGCATTACAAGATAGTAGCAACCCACGAGTTAGTTTACATGTGAAGCTAATCCAATCTGAAGTTAGCCATGTTGTTGGCCAACTCGGACCAAGCAGGGTAGGCAGAGCCATCCATCTCCCTCGCGTGCGTGTTGTCGCTACGCAAGCGATGAGAGCCGCCGCCGACGCGCGCGCCGCACTCTATACAGTTGCTCTCTTGCATGGCTCCGCCGCACTCGCCGATGCAGTAGAAGTGCCCGTTCGGACACTTGAACCAGTGGCCCGCCTTCAGCCCGATCGCCTTCACAATCAAGTCGCGGTCCTGCTTGCTCACGACGCCCGAAATCTTCACGACGTGCTCCAACTTCTTCAGGGCGGTCAAAGCGGTCACTTCGTCGTACACGCTCCACGTGAGGATCGCGCGCCTGGCGTCCTGCATTCCGGCCACCACTTGCGACTCGGTGCGGCTAGATAGGTAAGCGTCGTTGCTTTGTATTTTGGCCAGTTGGATGATCGCGTGCAATCGTTTGATCTCGTTGCCGATGTCCTTTTGCTGCTGCTGGCTCAATTTCCGCATGTTGTCGGCGAGGGTGCCGCACACTAACGCCACCTGGCTGTCGTACTCGTCGGCCAGGGCCCTCGTGCGCGCTGTGGCGGCCGTGTACTCTTTGTGACATTTCGCCACCATCTCCAGGATGGAGAAATAGATTGAATACATTTCCATTTGCAGCAGAGACTCGTGGGGAGGTTTTTCTCTCAGTTTTCTGATGACGACGTTGTCAATTTTCGCAAATGCGCTCTTCCAGTGTTGGTTCCCTGAAAGTGGTATTTAATTAATATACCTGTGGTTCTATACAATATACACTATTTGCAAGATCTAAATTTTTTTCGGCACCCTCTGGTGGCAAAGCAGACGCTTCCTTACCCACCTTTTAGGTCACTGTCCTTTGCTTGCAAGAAACTGTTGGCTTTCTGAAGCAGCTGCGCACGCTTTTCCATAATTTGTTTCTTGCTGCCATATATCTTTTCCTTGATCGGGTTAATGTCCTTTTTGAACATGTCATTGATGAGGTCTTTGTAGCGGTAGGTGTTGATGATGGGTTTGCGACAGTAGGGGCAGCCGCGGATGCTCACAGTCTCGCGGTCGGCCATCATGAGACTGTCCATGTTGTCCAAGTCCAGCACGTGAGGGCAATCCTGCAACTTGACGAACCTAGAAAATAAAAAAGTCTTCAGTCTGGCGCTCTGTGGTCACCTTTGTGTCGGCACGTAGGCTTCAGGAAAGGCAGTAAAGTAGGCTAACTAGCACCACCAATGAAAAATAAATCATATCTTCTTTTAGAGATCATATTTGCAAAAGGTGGTAGATACACTTTTCGAGCATTGATTTCTGAAATCATGTGATTTTCAGGACCCACAACAAAGAACCGACGATCACGAACCTGGGACTAGAAAGCATTTGCGCCAAAAACGGCCGTTTTTTGCGTTAATGCTATCTAGTCCTAGGTTTTTTGCCTTAGGTTCACGGCCATAGGTCCTATAGTAGATTATGTACTAAGGGAATAAAACCATGTATTATGTCATGGGCGGCATATTGAACCCTGAGCGGAGCGAAGGACTCCGAGTTAACTCGCGAGCGCAGCGAGGGAGTTAAATTTTAACTCCTGAGCGAAGCGAGGGAGTTATGTAGAGTCCTGAGTGAAGCGAGGGGTTCATACCGCCCGAGACTAAGACATGTTTTATTCCAGAGGTGAATACTCTACTTTTCACACCATCTGGGAGACAATAAAAAGACAGGGCTGCATAAGTTGAAAATATGTATTAAAACCTGAAATTAAATATAAAGTCCACACTCTTTTACGGCTTAGCAACTTAAATTGAATATAACTTTTAAATTCGTATTTGCAATTCGCGCCTTTTTTTCTTTTTTTTGTTGGTGTTTCGCGCGGTCACAGGACACAGTATTTCAGAAAAAAAAGAAAAAAAAGAGGTGAGTTTCGAACAACAATTCGAATTTCGAATTGCAATGCGGGGCTTCTCCATAGTTTTCATGCGAATTTTGACATTCTAAATTCAAATCACTTTATTCCCTAGGGAAATTCTTCATTATTATTGCCCTCGAGAGACAAGGCCATGCTTTACGATGATATTTGACGGTACGTAATAAGGCATTGTCGAGCAGGAGGTGTGAAATAGTAGATTGTACAACAAGTGCATAAAACGCACCATTTTACTCGAGACGTTTATCCATCCGAGCGAGCTTGCGAGCGAGGATAGATATAAAGTCGAGTGTAAAATGGGTTTTATGGACGAGTTGTACACTCTACTTTTCACTTCGATTGCGAGGAAATGAAACAGCAACATGTAAATATAGTAAATGCTAATTTAATTACAATGAAAAAATAATTATGGTTCCCGCCAATTAACTTTTTTTTCTTTTTTTTTTCTGTAGGGACGTGAAATAAAATAAAGAGGTTGTTGTATGAAGTTAAAGATGTTCGTGTGGCTGTTGCAGCGATTGCCTTGGTCTTCGACGAAGATTTTACTTTATGCTCTAGAGCATAAAAAGCGACTTTATGTCGCCTACGCACGACATAAAGACGAACTTTTAGAGCATGAGAAGTGAAAAAATCATTATTAACTTGATTGTGAGATTGTACACACACCTTATGCAAATTCGATCTGCAAAATAAGACATGTTTTTTTCCTCGGTGACGCAAGTGTTACTCCCCTTACCCCAAGGCCATAAAGCTAACTGCGCCCAACTTCAAACAACTACATAATTCACATTGATTTCCTTGAACATTAACTTTAATAAAATTAATCATCATCAGCCTTTTGAGGTCCACTGCAGGACACAGGCCTCCTTCATGGTTTTCATAACCATGAGGGGTTAATTGAATTCCTTAGTCGTCTTCTACGACATCCACGGAAGGAAATGGATCACTCCACGCTATTCTTAATCCGGCACCACACAGAAAATGAAAATAAAATTAATACATACAATAAGACTATATTGGCGCGAAACCTATCTTAGAAAAAAAAAGGGTAACTTGACGTAAAAAAAAAAGTAAGAAAAATTTCAATACCTACATAAATGGTTGTTACGGGAAACATACTATAAAAAAACGTGAACAAAACAATGAGTTACGTCCATGTAACTAACAATTATTTGCCATGTTTCATTCTGAATATCGAGCAAAACCAATACCCAACCGTTTAGCCAGGGGGGTGACACTACTGACACTACTCGGACAAAAATTTGCGCTTTAAAGCTTAATATTTCGCAAACGGAACCCTACATCGAAAAATGGTGTTTCTACACCCACAATATTTCACCCACAATAATCCCCAGATGATGGGATAGACGAGAAAAAAAATCATCCCCACTTTTCATGTTAGGGGAGGTAGAGTAAAAAAAAATTCCAACATTTTATTGTTTGACTTTGTCGGCGTCATACATAATTATGCATACACACACCAAATTACAGGTTTCTAGTACCACCGGTCTTTGCGCCAGGCCGCGGACGGACAGACAGATGGTCATGGCGAAAGTATAAGGGTTCATGTCGGACTACGGAACCCTAAAAAATATTTTCTTTAACATTAACGAATTTGCGCAAAGAATCAAAGGAGGCGAACATTCTTAAGGCTGCTTTTACGTCAGGCATGCTGTTACGAGACATCGTTCGCTCGATCCAAAATTAGGTAAGTTCCTACAGGATTAGAGAAAAATGTCTTGAATGTCCGTATTTTTATTATGTACCCTCACAACACATTTATCAAAAGTTTACTGATTTTTTTTTAGATCATAAAAATGTTTCTGCTTAGCGTTTGTGGACTATGAGAAAGCCTTCGATTCGATCGAGACATGGGCAGTGCTCGAGTCTCTCCAGCGTTGCCGTATTGACTATCGGTATATCGAGGTGCTGAAGTGCTTGTACAACAGCGCCACCATGTCGGTCCGAGTACAGGAGCAGAATTCGGAGGCAATTCCATTGAGAAGAGGCGTGAGACAGGGAGACGTTATCTCTCCGAAACTGTTCACGAACGCACTGGAAGATGCCTTCAAGCTTCTGGAATGGCAGGGACGCGGCATCAATATCAATGGCGAGTACATCACGCACCTTCTATTTGCCGACGATATAGTAGTCATGGCAGAAACGATGGAAGACCTCGGCATAATGCTCGACGACCTCAGTCGAGTTTCCCAACGTGTGGGCCTTAAAATGAACATGGACAAAACGAAGGTCATGTCGAACGCTCGTGTTGTGCCCACCCCAATAACATTGGGGAACACGACTCTCGAAGTTGTAGACGAATACGTCTACTTAGGACAAACAATCCAACTAGGCCGGTCCAACTTCGTGAAAGAGGTCAATCGTCGAATCCAACTCGGCTGGGCAGCTTTCGGGAAACTTAGAAAAGTCTTTTCGTCTAATATACCTCAATCGCTCAAGACAAAATTATACAACCAGTGTGTGTTACCAGTGATGACTTATGGCACTGAAACGTGGTCTCTCACTATGGGCCTCATAAGAAGGCTCAAGGTCACGCAACGAGCTATGGAAAGGGCTATGCTCGGAATTTCTCTACGAGATCGAATCAGAAATGATGAGATCCGTAGACGAACGAAAGTCGTCGACATAGCCCAGCGGATTAGTAAGTTGAAGTGGCAGTGGGCGGGGCACATAGCACGCAGAACTGATGGCCGATGGGGCCGAAAAGTTCTCGAATGGAGACCACATATCGGCAAGCGCAGCGTGGGACGACCAGCCACAAGATGGACAGATGACGTCATTCAAGTGGCAGGAAGACGCTGGATGCAGGCCGCTTCCAACCGGTCTTTTTGGAAATCCATGGAGGAGGCCTATGTCCAGCAGTGGACTTCTTGTGGCTGAATGATGATGATGATAAAAATGTTACATTGTGCGAGCGATACAGTAGGCATAAGCAGCCTACATAATTATATACGAGTACGTCCCACTGTAGGGTACAGGCCTTCTCTCAGAGCGAGATGGGCTTAACCACCACGCGTCCCCACCGCGGATTGGCGGTTTCAAGCGCTAAGGTATGCGAATAGCTCAAACACTCAGGTTTCCTCACGATGTTTTCCTACACAGTTAGCGAGTGGTATCGAATGGTAACTTAGAAAACAAACTCAAAGGTACATGCCCGCACTGGGAATCGAACCTGGGCCTCTCGCTTCCGAGTCCACTAGGCTACCACCGTTCCCTATATAGCCTTAAATTACATTATTTTCCAGAACAAACGTCTTGAACGTCTCACTTATCGTCCTCCTCGTAGTCGTATCCGATGAAGTCCTTGGGGAAGTCGTCGGGGCGGCACAGCTGGCAGATGTCGGGGCACGGCTCGCCGCAGAGCCCGCGGCAGCGGTGTCCGCAGGGGAGCGGCTCCGCGCAGGGCTCCGTGCACGGCGGCCGGTTACACGGCTCGCCGCAGCGCCCCGTGCAGCGCCCGTGCCGGCAAGCGCGCTCACAATCCTCCTAACATTTGAAGTTTTGTTCAGAAAAATGAAAAGCTGACATTGCCGTAAGGAGATACAACTGACATTATCATTTCAAAGTACATAGGTACCTATTACTATTGAATCAGTACCCACTTGAGAAGTAGGCATAATTTCCAAGTGCATGATAAAATTATTAACAGTTTCTGTGCAATCAAGTTTCTGCCATATTATCCTGAATCCCCAGATCGAACTGCCTCACTTTGGAGGCTCGGACTGCAGTTCTACACATTATAATAATGGGGAACTTGCACAAAAAATATTTTTATATAATCGGAGAGGACACGTACACGTGGTTAATTTTTTTCTCTACAACTAATACTTTTCATAATGTGAACTGTCGAAAAGTGATTTTAGTCACGTGTTTTATAAACGCGCCATACAAATTGGACTTAAACTATGACCTCGCAAATGATGTTTTATACATCTACACCCTTTCTTGAAAACTTTTTAGAACTCAATGAAAGAACGAAATCTAATATGTTTTTTATTATTAGAGTAGCTTGAGCATTCGTATTTTTTGAGACCCCGAAAATACCAAAATAAATATTTTTATGGTTTTATTATGGTTTTATTTTAGGTTTAAAACCTACTTCAATCTAAGTTTGTCGCAAGTTACCCATGGTTGTCTTTTTCATTTGATGGAGGATTTCTTCTGTGTATACGCACCTGACAAGGAGTACAAGGGTTCCCGCAGATCTTATTGCAGTTCGTGTTCGGACACTTCACTTCGCAGGGAACCTTGCAAGGGGGACAGACTTGGTTGCAAGGCTCCTGGCACCTAGAATGAATAAATAGCTTATTAAAATAAAACAAATTGTTGAAAATCAGCGTGCTCCGGACGCTGATTTCCAAATCATTTCACTGCGTTGGTGTACCTCATCTGCAATCTGTGCTTCAAAAAGAAGACAGAAGGACTCCCGCCAAGGGAAATTGAAAGGAAAGGGGTATTAAATAAAAAGAAACACATTTTTACTAAGTTACGCATCTACGTAAAATGGGGCCAATTAAAAAAAAACTATTTTCGTTTGGCCAAAAATATAATGTTTTGTTACACTTTATTGCACAATAAAAAACGTTAACAAAAATAAAAGGTAATTACAGGTTTGTGAAAAAAAAAAGTGCAACGGCGGACTTATTTCAACAGAAATAAGTAGTTCTAGTCCAGATATCTTGATCACATGAGTCAGTAAGTTACTATCAAGGGTCATCATTACCTTTTTCTGCCATTAATGTACAAATAAATAATTATGCAGCACTGTGCGAAAGTGGCGTTGGATAGGGCATAGAATGAGGAGATCTGATCACCACCCATACCCATCCAAAATTGAGCTCCACTCGAATGAGAAAGAGTGGACGTCCTAAAACCACCTGAAGATGCTCAGTCTAACTCAGCTATGCTTAGGACGCCACCAGTATCGGGACAAATATCACCTTATCGCTTCGAGAAAATGTACATAATATAACAAAAGTGGAGACAGATATGTGATAAAAAGGATAGGGCTCAGCTTAGTGCCGTGAGCGCATGCATAGAGGCGCTAAATCGGCCGGTATAGAAGTTTGTTTTGAGAGCTCTATGTCCCTAATTAGGCATAACAGGAACTGATGATGATGATGACTGATGAGGTGACGACAAAGAGGCTCGCTTACTGGTGTCCGCAGATGTTGGTCTGCTGGCAGGTGTGCGCGCAGGGCCGGTGCAGTCGGCCCTGCCGGCACTCGCCGCAGCTACCGGCGCAGTCGTGCTCGCACGCCAGCAGCTTGCGGCACGGCGCCCGGCAGTAGGCTAGCAGCAACTCGGCCTCCTGCCGGCCTGTAGGATTGATCTCACATTGTAACGAGGCTGTTGGTTGGTGGTGTTTAATGAGACGCGTGCGTACAGTTTAGAGTACATACTCAACGCTATATGCGGCCAGTGGCGTAACTATAGTGTGGCAGGGCTGGCAAAATGCCACAGGCCCCCGATCTATGAGGCCGCGAGCTCGGAATTTACTTAACATTTTTAACAAAAATTTGTATCAATTATAATGTTTATATGTATATGAGTACCTACTTCAAATCAATTAAAGTTGGGCCATATACTACAACTAAAGACTATATATACATATTTTTTTATTTTTACTGGGAGGGCCCCATCCGATGAATTTGCCACGGGCCTCAGAAATTATAGTTACGCCACTTTATGCGGCTTGGAGGTGTTACCACACTACAACGTCCCGATCACGTTTATGTCACATCACGTTGATTTCCTACCACGCTGATGTCACATCACTCTATAAGGAATCGTCCATTGATAACGTGAGGCCCGAAAAGGGGGAGGGGATCCGAAAAAATATCACGAAATATTACTTGTATAACTGTTTCGACAAAAAAGCAAAGTCAAAGTCAAAAATTTTTATTCACTATAAAAACAAAATGTTTACTTAATGAACGTCAAAGCTGTTAGTTTCACAATTAATAGATTATGCGGAGAAGAAGCTAACAAAGAAACTCCACATTTATTCTTTTCATTTATAGCAAGTAAGTGAATCCGGCATTAAGTTAATAATTGTGTAACGTAATTAAAGAAAGAGACGACAACTATTTGCTTCTCATGCTTAGAATAGTGCCGTCCATTTTGTGAGACCGAGAGGCAACTAATAATTAAATAATATAATAGTTTATCCCATACATAAACGCGATTGGACCCGTTAAATGTACAACTATAAATAGTTATTCAGTCCCTTTTTCACATTTACAGTGATGTCGAGTATATGTATTTCTTTTGCAGTCTGAAACTTCTCCGCGTATCACGAGGGGGGAGGGCGGAGAGGCCATCGATAGATGGCAGTCGTTAAGCCAAGTCAGAGGCCTTAGGGCGGCTTGACAACTTCTGACAGTAGACGAGCCACTAGTCTACAAGCCTCCACCAATCCGGACTTGGCCCCCGTGGTGGAGTATGGCCTATACCTTCCTCAGGGAAGAGACCCGTGCCCCTCGGTGGGGACATAATGGGTTGATGATGACATAAAATTTTGATAACTTAAACAATAGCAAAGGTGCACTCTGTGGCAACCTTAGGCTAGGCACTTAGTTTTACACCATTTATGTCTTATAGTTATGTTGTGTTGTTACTACCGATTGGTTGTCCTGAGTGAATAAAATAAAATGAAGCTTCGTGTCCATTAATTAATTAAGTATACTTTACTACTCACTAAACATTTAAGGTGCATTGCATATTTAGGTGACAGAACTGAGGCCTAGTTATGCGCACCAAATCCTGGAGGATTCCTAACGTCTAACCGTAGAAATACACTCTAGACGAGCTCGACGTTGCGCGAGGGTTAGCAGGACTGCACACAGCGGCCGCGGCACGCTAATAAGGAATCAGTATGGCTGATTGCCATCGCAAACGTCAACATTCCGACAGAATTTGATGCGTAATATAGGGGTTGATCAAAGTCAAAAATTTTATTAACTGTCAAAACAAAATGTTTAGGTACTTAATGAACGTCAAAGCTGTTAATTTCACAATTAATAGATTATGCGCAGAAGAAGCTAACAAACTCCACATTTATTCTTTTAAAAACATGTTTGCTTAGCAGAGTTTACACTACACTACATACAATCGTCCCCGTTAACATTATTTAAATACCAGACATCTTTGTCTTCCAAATAATCCTTAATGTCATGATAAACTTTTTTGCACAGAGTATGCTTAACTCCATTTCCTCCCGTGGATGTCGTAGAAGTCGACTAAGGAAATAAATTACCAGGAGATGGGCAGCAGCGTCTTCCTGACATTCCAACCGCATACTGCGATCGCCAACCCGCCTGCCAAGCGCGGCGATTATGGCAAAACCCTTCATGGTTATAAAAACCATGAGGGAGGCCTATGTCCTGCAGTGGGCGTCGAGGGGCTGATGATGATGCTTAACACATATTTTAAACCGCATCGGTGGTAACACTAATATATCTTGAGGAACTTTATTGTAGAACCGTATAAGTGCCCCATAAAAGATGTATTAACTTTCGCAAGTCTAAAAAGTGGAAATGACAATTCACGTTTATGAGTGACAATGATGATCGTTTCCGATACTTAAGAGATGGCGTTCTCACTGTTAACGTAGGAGCGGTAGACGTTGCAAGGCAGCTTGACGCGGTGGCCGCACGGCGACCGAAACTCGTGGTCCACGAGCTCGACGCAGCGCGTGGGCTGGCAGGGCTGCGCGCAGCGGCCGCGGCACGTGTGCCCGCACGGCAGCGTGCGCTCGCACGGCCGCGTGCACAGCTCGCGCGTCGCCTCGCCCCCGCACGCCGCCCTCACTTCGTGCCCGCATGATGCTATCGTCTTCTTCACCTGAAACGCATATCGCGCTCTGAGGTGTCCATATACCTAAGCGCTTCAAATCTCCAGTGGACACGCCTGGTGATTCTTAATTTGAAAAACGAAAAGTCACTACCGTGGAGGACAGATTAGCCCTTACATTTTACTGCCTTAGGCGTGAATATTCATCTTATGATGATTACAGAATAAAAAAATACCTCTACGGTAGTTTGTAGACCTTTCCGTTTTTCCAACTGAAAATTATCCAATTAGAAGAAGAAGAAAAACATTTATTATACCAACAAGATACATAGCAGAAACAAAATAAGCAGATAAGTAACATAATATGCACAGCAACAGAAAAAAACTAAATACACAATAGACTAAATTCGCCCCCTCTCTCTCTCACTAGGAAAAGGGCTGTGCCCAGCAGTGGGACGTACATTGATGGGCTACGTAGTTGCTTCGTCTCTACAGTAAAGTCGTATAAAACATCAAAAATCACTTGCATTCAATGAGATGGATTCTTGGGATCTGTCCCAGGATAATGGATTCTTCTATAGTGCAGAGACATCAGATAATTTGATGCAGTGATTGAGGTTTTTTTAACTCCTAGATTTGATGTCTTCGATCTTACTCAAAATACAGTAAACAACAATGGACAGCTACCTACATACGAGTTTTGCTGCAAAGTAGCGGATCTTACCGTGTAGCGCAGTTTCTCCAAACTTTCAGCTGTTCTGAGGTGTCACTTCTGAGACATACTTTTAGGTATTTCCACATCTTTGTGGCAAGGATATAATGCTAATTGGCTTTTGTCAGTAAAGTTTATTCTTACAATAAAATAATTACTGTTATGTTCTGAGAAGTATGTATGTATTGCAAGTGCTCTACTGTGTTTAATACTCGCTCGCTCGCTCGCACGCACGCACGCACGCACGCACGCACGCACGCTAACCTATATTTATTGTTAGTTTTAAGAGTTTCAGTTATTGGACTTTATTTGAGTATTTTTTGTTGTCAATAAAGACAATTTTACTTTCTTTTCCTTAAGTAGGTAGTGGGATCTAACCTGTTCCTTGCAGTCGCCGCACGTCTCGAAGCACTTCTTCTTGCAAAAGTGTCCGCATGCCATCGTACGCGCACAGTTCTTGCGGCACGGCAGCGAGTCTACGTCCACGAGGCAAGCCACGCGCTCAGAGTGCCGGCACGTCGACCGCTTCTTCATCACCTGGAGTGCATACACACAGTGGCGGATTAGCCACGTAGCAAGAGTAGCTACGGGCCCCGCGCGTTTGGGGGCCCCGCGCGCCGACACTTTTTGACCTTAAAAAAAATATCAATTTACTTTGCACATCTATTTATCTCTCATGATCACCAACTGCAGTGGTGAACGTTCACTATAAACATTAAAACGTATTAAACATGAGTTAAGGAACACGATGAGCCAAAAACATCTTAAATCACCTCACTTTGATGAATATTGATTAGATACGATTTGGTCAAAGAAGTCGTTATTATTTCTTGCACAAATCGAATCCATAAAAGTTTATTTGTTTAAGGGTCAAATTTTTAATAGTCAGATAAAACTTAACTGAAGAATAAATTGCATGCTATCACTGTCTAATTCATACGACAAGACAGTGACAACATCATTTTTTAGTCTCCAGTTGAGTGTTATCTGACTATTGTAAAATCAGATGTTATTTAATTATTCAATAACCATAAACTTGCCCTCTGATATAATTTGCTACGGCCCTGCGCTGACTTAATCCGCCACTGCTAACAAAAGCCTTCCTCTATACTCTAGAGCAGTGGCAGTAGTTACGCTGCTGGCTTAACTCGCAATTCGATTTAGAATAGCTCGAGAAAGGCTTTCCTCTGGGAAGGAATAGCCTCATCCTGCGCTCACTTAGCGGCTGAGAGCGGGATAGTACGAGTCAATGTCCATTCTCGCCTTTTTCAAGGCGTGCAAACTAAGCGCCCAAGAATGGATGAGATTTGCATCTTATCAAACGGTGATGGTATTATTTTGGCTTGTCGCTGTTAAAAGCAGTTTTCCAAAAAAATATGAATGTATACAAAAAATAAACATGTAAATAGTTTCGGTCTACGCTACCACTGGTATCACGGCCTGTTTTGTTACAAGCCACAAAGACAATAACTAAGCCTATCGAGGCCTGTGGGAACTTCATTTACCAGACCTTCAAGTGTTTCGTACCTCAACTGTGCAGTCGTCGCAGGTTTCGTGGCACCTCTTGTTGCACTGATGGTCGCCGCGGTCGCCCATCAGGTCGGCTTTGCAACCCTTCTTGGCCTTGGCACATGGCTTCTCGCACTTGTACTAGAAAGGACATAATAACACATCAGGCCTTGGCCATCAGTGGACGGTCTAATTATTGACGGTCTAATTATTGACTAGGCTAGAGATGTTTTGAAGTTATCATTGGTTTGTTTGAATGGGTTAATTAAAGGTTTGAATTTTTAAGTGTTATCAATTACTCTTACAGTAAGTTATTGGTAATGATTTCTGCAGTTGTTCATCATAATTATGGGAAATCTGGTGGACGAGAGAATGGAATGGAATCTGATGGCACTCGTGGGAATGTGATTTATTACCTACGATTTATTGATAGAGGTGGGGCAATGTCCGAAAGTCTTACATACTTTTTCATCTATAGAGTTTATGGAACACCTAATTAGCTTATTTTGTTTTAAATAAAGATTAAGGCACACTGACGCAGAGTTCTACGTCAGAACCTGACTGAGATTCACATAGATGCGCGGCCGTGCGTGCATCAATCGGAGTTTTTTTTTTTATTATCTCGATAGAAATATCTGCATTACGCTATGTACATTTCTAGATTGACCCTTCGATTCTGTGCCAGTGTTCCGTGAACCTTAGGGGAGTGACAGAAAGTGATTATAATATTATTATTGACTGCGTCGTTGGTACAGCGGTATCACGTCTGATTGGCATGTCAGAGGCCGCCCACTGTGAGCCGTCGCACATTTTGTACAAATGGCCTCAGTCTGGGTGTTTTTCAGGTTTGTAATGTCCTCGCGTGGCTACAGGGTATCATAGTTTGGGACCTGAGCAAGTGATTGTTGTGTGTAACTTTTTTGAGTCTTACGTGATAAACGAACAGGTGACTGAAGTGAAGAGTGGACAGATATCTTAGCAGCTGCAAACCTTCGCTACAGTAAGTCTTTGGTTTGGTTGTCACTTACGTTATCGTGCTTGGGATCATCGGTTACGTGGCACTTGCGGAGGCACTGATGGCCACACCGGTCCACGCGGAACACGCATGGCACGTGGCAGGAGACGTACCGATCATCCAGGTAGCACGGTTTCCTTGCCTGTGCAAATGGGTTTGGTTGGATTAACGATGGCCCGGATAAATGAATAAACAGAAAAGTAGGTAACTAAGCAGTAAAGTCATCACATCTTATCCATAACTAAGGCCGACTTGGGGGACGCCCTACTCTCGACAGAGCGCTTTCAAGCACCCACAATATTTTCAACGGCCAATCCAACGATACCCCACATCATGGTGTAGGCAAGAAAAAAATTGCATCCCTAATTACGATTTTATTCTACCGTTTTGTCGTGCGCCGTATGTAATCTATGCCAAATTTCAGCTCTCTGGTACTTATCGTCTCTGTACTAAGCCACGGACGGACGGACGGACATGGCGAAACTATAAGGGTTCCTTGTGGACTACGGAACCCTAAAAATTTGCGTGTTCAAAAATGTTTTAAATAATAGGATTCAATATTCGCTAAAAGAAAAGGGGATTCAGGTTCAGCATCTCAAAAGGGGAAACACGCAACCTTGCCGACTGCCCGTCGATCCGTCTGCCAAAATTTATTTTCTCAGAAAAATGTTAAAATTATTATGAAATGCTGCCACCAATTGAATGTAAAAGTCAGCGCAAAAAAGACATGGCTCGTTTTTCATAGCCGCAAATCCAGATGAATTAATTTTCCGTAATCTGAGATCAACAAATATTTAATAAGGTACATTCCGTTGGCATTTCTTGCCTTTCATAATGTTATACTTAGTTCTAGGATTCTTACTAGAATCATGAAATTTGACAGGAAGCAAGGTTACACGGCAAATGTAATTGATAAAATCCGATAGTAAAATGGTGAACTTAAATGCTTTTTTTAGATTACTATCTCACCTTTTACATGTATGTAATCAACCGACCATGAGTCAAACCAGATTGAGCGAAAACTACTGACAGTAGTTGTAAGTTAAGTTTATTACGAATTGGGACTTTGCGACAATCCTATTATTATGCCTACATACTCATCTATCTAATGCATTCATAAACATAGTCTACGGTTGGGCATCACAGGCCTCTTCTCTTTCACGCCAACCCATCCGGTCCTTTGCTGGTCTCGAGATCTCTAATAAATCGGGCAATATCAGCACTGCACGCATAAAGAACAACCCTTTTTGTGCAAAAATGTCGTCGCCGACGATGCAGGCTCAGTGTAGTGTGGGGACATGGTCACCACTACTTAATGTTAAATATTTAAATATAATTGTTAATATTGTTCTGAATGTATATTTTTTTAGTTAGCCATGTTTGTGTCCCACTGCTGGGCAAAGGCCTCCCCCGTGATCTTCCACTCCTCCCTGTATTGAGCCATCCTCTCCCATACGGGAAAAAATGTTGAGAGATCGTCCCGCAATCTCCGCCTTGGCCGACCACGTCTGCGATATCCGTCGCGTGGAACCCATTCAGTGGCAATTTTGCCCATCTGTCTGGACCAAGTCTGGACCCATACAACTGAAACGTGGCCTGCCCAGTTCTACTTAAGTTTTGCGGTCACAGCTTCGAGTTAATTTAACTCGAGTTAACTCTAGTCAAGATTAATCACATGCATGTAACTTAATTAATTTGGTAATAATAATAAATGATTACTCCTAAGAAATGAATGATTACCTCGTGTCCACAGTGAGGCAGCTTGACGTCTACGATGGTCTTACACTTTATGGTGGGGTCCGAAGGGTCCAAGTGGCAGTGCACGCGCATCCTGTGCTTGCAGGGCAGAGTCTTCTCGATCAGTATCATGCACGGCAGGCATTTATCGGCGCACTTCAGCGGACAAACATGACCGAGCTCGCAAAGTATCCTGTGGGTATAAAACTTAAATTAAAAATTTAGAAAACCCCCACACAAAAAACTAACTCTTAAAAAATTAAACCTTTAAACATTAAATCAATGTCGCTAATTTCAGCCAAATCAAAGCAACCAAATTTTTGGCGGCCATTTTTTTATTTCGCCATATATTTGTTTTTTTTTATCGCACTTAAATTTGCCCAGGGTGTAGGTACGTTGTTTAAATCAACGCACCATCCCTATATCTCTTACCGTTTTGTGAGGCAGTTTTATTTCTTTAAAAAGAAAATCTACGATTGTTTACCGAGGGAGTAAAATACTATTTTCACTTCTCATGCTCTAAAAGTTCGTCTTTATGTCGTGCGTAGGCGACATAAAGTCGCTTTTTATGCTCTAGAGCATAAAGTAAAATCTTCGTCGAAGACCAAGGCAATCGCTGCAACAGCCACACGAACATCTTTAACTTCATACAACAACCTCTTTATTTTATTTCGTTTCGTTCGTATTCTAAGACCAAGGCAAAGATACCAACAGCCAAAGTACACAATAAAACTTCATGAAATAAAAATACAATCTAATACAACATTAAATATGCCAGAAAAAACGATTACTTTAAATATTTCTCATTGCTCTAATGTAACTTTCAATTTTAATTAAATTAGCATTTACTATATTTACATGTTGCTGTTTCATTTCCTCGCAATCGAAGTGAAAAGTAGAGTGTACAACTCGTCTATAAAACCCATTTTACACTCGACTTTATATCTATCCTCGCTCGCAAGCTCGCTCGGATGGATAAACGTCTCGAGTAAAATGGTGCGTTTTATGCACTTGTTGTACAATCTACTATTTCACTTCTCATGCTCTAAAAGTTCGTCTTTATGTCGTGCGTAGGCGACATAAAGTCGCTTTTTATGCTCTAGAGCATAAAGTAAAATCTTCGTCGAAGACCAAGGCAATCGCTGCAACAGCCACACGAACATCTTTAACTTCATACAACAACCTCTTTATTTTATTTCGTTTCGTTCGTATTCTAAGACCAAGGCAAAGATACCAACAGCCAAAGTACACAATAAAACTTCATGAAATAAAAATACAATCTAATACAACATTAAATATGCCAGAAAAAACGATTACTTTAAATATTTCTCATTGCTCTAATGTAACTTTCAATTTTAATTAAATTAGCATTTACTATATTTACATGTTGCTGTTTCATTTCCTCGCAATCGAAGTGAAAAGTAGAGTGTACAACTCGTCCATAAAACCCATTTTACACTCGACTTTATATCTATCCTCGCTCGCAAGCTCGCTCGGATGGATAAACGTCTCGAGTAAAATGGTGCGTTTTATGCACTTGTTGTACAATCTACTATTTCACACCTGTTATTCAGAAAAGATCCATTGATTCCCTCAAATGAGGGATCAAAGTTGTACTTTTCTTCCCTGATATTCTAGGTTTTTTTTTATTGCCCTCAGCATGATCCGTGTGCAGATTTTCACAAAATGTAATTCCAATTCGATTTTTATTTTGTTGCAATCGATCATAATTATTGTCTTCCACGGCACATACTGTGTTTGATTTAAATTTTCCTTATAGCAGGTGTAAAAAGCAGTATGTGTCACTCGGTAGCTAAATTATTTCCGTCTTGGGTGTAAACACTTGAATCCCTCGCTACGCTCAAGATTCTACTTTAGAATCCCTCGCTACGCTCGGGATTCTATTGTAAAATCTTTCGCTTCACTCAGGATTCAATATACCGCCCTCGCCGTAAATATATCATTTTGCTCCCTTGAGACACAATCTACTATTTTAAGGCGAGAGTGTTTCTTTGTTATCCCGAGTGCACGAAGGATTCCAGAGTATAATCCCGAGCGTAGCGAGTAGAATCCTAAGTGCACGAGGGATGAAAAGTACACCACTCGAGCTTAAAAATAGTTTTACTCCAGAGGTGGACACTCTACTTTTCATCACCCTCTATGAGAAAGTAAGTGAACGCAACCATATTATAAATAGTGTTATTTATTTTGTATCACATTGTTAGCGTCTGATACGATACACTCCGGAGTTAATATTTCGCTGTCACTGCTTGAAGACGCACTCATTTTTACTCTAGTAAAAATAACAATGACAATTATTATTAGAGAAACAAAAAGACGGAATGCATTAGGCGCCTTTTTTCAGTTTTTTTTTTGCTCGAGCGCGGTTTTCTTTTAAACAGCCAGCAATTTGTGCAACATTGTGAACAATGTTGCGCTGTGAACTTAACAACAATAGCAACATGCGGGTTCCAAATTCAAATCACTTTGATTCACTCAGGGAATAAAAACGCGTTTTAGTCCCTGTTCCCGGGGAACAAACTAGGTCTTTTCGAATAGATGTGATAAAAAAACACTAAGTGCGTATTGTGCTCCATAACAAAACTGTCACGTGACTTTTAATGCCTTTGCAGGTAAAACTCATTTGGCACTTAACTAAGCCTGAAATTATGCCACAAAATGAGTTTTACATCTGAACCGACGAAGAACACAGATACAAATATATGAACAGATTTAGATGGTAACTGGTGCAGAGTAGACGACCACACGATAAAGTAAAAACTTCCGACCATCGTCGTTCACTCACTGTTCACAAAGAGTGCGAATGCGAAGTGCACCTAAAGAAGTTATCATTGTCTAGTAAGTACAAATTCTACTAATATTATAAATGTGAGAGTTTGTGAAATCACGCAATAACGGCTGAACCAACTTGGCGTACAGATAGACAATTACCTAGTTCGGACCAATATTTTTGGCGGTAACGTGAACATAGTCACAGATCGTTTGCACATCGCTTACTGTCTTTACAGTGTAGGTATGTGTGAGTAATTGACTACTTTAGTAATTGAGTAATAGTAATTTACTACGCATTACATTACCTCAATTACTAACACATACACTGTAAAGACAGTAACCGATATGCAAACGATCTGTGACTGTTCACGTTACCGCCAAAAAGATCTGTGCGGACTATACCTACTTGATACCCCGGTAATGCGTTCCCGCGGAATAATACTTATTTACTTTAAGTTAAAATTAGATGGCGTTGTGCGATCGAACGTTGTTTTAAAATATATGGTGTTGTGCAAGAATCGTATAAACGTATTCTGTGATGGCGGTACGAAGTTCGCCGGGACGGCATGTATTATCAAAATTTACTGCCACGTTGGTCTAGCGGTAAATGTTTGACTACCAAAACAAAGTTGGTGGATTCGATTACCACTGGAAGCCTCCAAACTAGATTATTTTATACAAATGATACATGTCTGGCTGTATTACCGTGTTTGTGACGTCATTGCCTGGTTACCACAGCACAAGGTATCATAGTTTGCGACCAGGTCAAGTGATTGTGTTGTGTGGCTATCCATACTTACATAAATATTATCATAGAGTACCTATTAATGGCAACAAAAGATAGAGAAATAACTTGCTAATTATTATGGAGATTGATCTTTTCAACACTCAGTACAGTGGTGTAGTGACACCCACTGTTCTTTCACGGTCTCTGAAAATCCGCATTCATAGACCTTCTGCCAAGCTGCCCCTATATTACGCGCACCAAATCCTAAGCGATTCCAATCGTCTAACTGTGAAGTTAGTATGGAATTTAGACGATTGGAAAGGCTCAGGATTTGATGCGCATAATTAGGCCCCGTCCAAGCAATCAGGCAAGTCTTCCTCTGCACCTGTTATTGTAACCTGGTTTCAGGCTTCAGGAACAACAATGACGCATATAAAAGTAGAACTACTACGTCCTTCACGAGAGCGGTACCACCGCCAACCTAGTGAAGCGAGAGACCCTGGTTCCATTCCCAGTGCGAAAATGTATGACTTTGTTTTCCAAGTTATGTACATTTGTGAAGTTATAGTAGCAATACCGCTCGCTAACGGTGAAGGAAAACATCATGAGGAAACCCGAGTGTCTGAGCTATTCATATACCTCAGCGCTTGAAATCGCCAATCCGCGGTGGGCACGCGTGGTGACTCTCTGAGAGAAGGCCTGTGCCCTACAGTGGGACGTAGGTATATAGGCTAGGTACTTAAACTACGTCCTTCCAAAATTCAAAGGCCTTACCTTTCACATTTCACGGGGCAAACGATTTGGACGTGGCCGCGATCGTAACCGTGACAAATCAACGGACAAAGATGGCCACAGGGCAGGTTGTACGTGCATTTCAACAGGCATCCGCCTTCGGGAACTTTTTGGAAATCCGTGGCGTTCATAATCTGTGGTACAAAACGATAATATAATACTCAACATCATCATCAGCTCACCGCTGCTCACTGCTGTATAAATGCAGTCTCTCACGGTCCCTTGCCATCCGCATCCACGGACAATGTAGTCTATTGCCAGATATTGAGCCATGTCGTCGTCCTAAGAAAAAGTCGCTCTCGTACAATTGATGAATATGCAGGTGCCTCGACTGTACTGGGTTCATCCTGTGTGGAAATCGGCACAAGATTCAAGACAAAATCTATCAATGCGAGACCTGACGCAATACTTCTTTCCGATTTCCAGCCATACTTTGTCCTGAATGTTTCTATTTCAATAATCATGGCGAGTAAAATCATAGACGACTGAATGTTTCTCTACTAATACACAGAATATTAAACTCGACGTCGTCACGCATATTTAATTTCCTTAATTCCTTCACTAGAAGACATCCGTGATACGTGCGCGCGAACTGACCTATAAATATCTGCAATCGGGCGCGGGCGCCGAAATGGCATGCTATAGCACGTCCGACGAAAGGCCGTTGAGTGTGGTCAAATAATGACCTTATTAACGTGTTTGGTACGGTATTTGAATGAAACAGAATGATGTCCGCGCCATGTCCTTGCCAGGCGCCAGCTCAGCGGGCTACGCGCCTTCCATGAATTACCTTTTACCCGAATGCTACAAAATTCGCCAAGGCGAGGAATTTTTTACTTTCAAAAACCAGAAACATATAGCAACAAACAGAAATGGCTTCACCGATTTTTATGTTTTTTTTTGTGTATATTGGGCAGGTCTGAGAATAGGTCGTAGGCTAATAAGGCGGAAGTTTGCCGAGTCAAATAGTGTTACATATAATCTTACTGTGGTTATCTGGTTGGGGTGGTTCTCACACTTCAGCCGTAGATTCGGTGCCAGTGAGCCATTTTGCTCCAATGTCGCGGCGATTTTGACCCAAATTTCAGCGTTGTTTTTCAGGATATCCATGTTTCCAAACATGTAGAAGCCTGAAAATATTGGTTGCAAACAATATACAGGTTGACTTCGAATTCGTTCACCGTTTTTAGGGGGCATTCCAAACGTGAACGTGAATCATAAAAAATGCTTTTGATACCTACCCAAAATTACTTCACTTCGGTTAACATAAATGAGCAACCATTTAGGTAAAACTAAGGATAAATAGTCAAGGGTAACTTTATTTAAGTTTCTTTTACATCGAGTTAGGTACCTATTATTGCTTAGTTAAATATTTGCCTTATTGGCAAGAAACTTATCTTAGGTAAAAAGCATTAACGTAAAGGTGACTACATATAAAAAATTTAAAGTTATCTAGATTTTTACCAAAGTGAAGTAATTTTGGGTAGGTGGACAAACGTCGCCTTACCTTCTCGCGCCCTCGACAGTGCAACACACACTCTGTTGACGGTCCCCAGGAACCCGATCTTGTTGTCGCTGTTATTCCTGACGAGGGAGAGCAGGATGATCTTCGACTCCTCGCCCTGGTAGTTGTCGACGACCGTTATTTTCACCTTGGCCAGGAACTTGTAGAGAGGCCGTTGCTGGAAGGGTAAGGCACCGTAATGGCGAGACTGAATGATAGTAGTCAATTTTTGGACAAATATTTTATATTGGTGGACAAATATTTTGTAAGTATTAGATGTACTAAGCTAATAATTTAAGATAAATATTTTTCACTACACACACGCAGGCATCCCACACACACACACACACACACACACACACGCACGCACGCACGCACGCACGCACGCACGCACGCACGCACGCACGCACGCACGCACGCACGCACACACACATACACACACACAGAGAGAGAGAGAGAAATCATCAACACTACGTACAGGCCAATACCTGTAGCCAGCCTGGTGGCCAACATAATGTTAATACTAGAAAAAAAAACATAAATTGTCAAAGTTAACACATCCTTTATGGGGCACTGTATAAGGTTTTACAACAAAATTCCTCAAGATATATTAGAGTTACCTCCAACGCTGTTTAAAAAATGTGTTAAGCACATTCTGTGCAAAAAGGCTTACTATAACATCAAGGATTATTTGGAAGACAAAGATGTTTGGCATTAAACAGTAGATTAATATTAATTACAGGACGATTGTGACTAGTGTTCACATTCAACACATTCATGACTAATATTGTAAGTTGAAAACTCTGTTAATTAAGTTGAAACGTGTTTTTAAAAGAATAAATGTGGAGTTTCTTTGTTAGCTTCTTCTCCACATAATCCATTAATAGTGAAACTAACAACTTTGACGTTCATTAAGTATACATTCTGTTTTTATAATGAATAAAAATATTTGAATTGAATTGAATTGTATAGGTATCTAGGTTTATATTAGATAGATAGATAGAATATTCTTTATTGTATGTACACCAGGATATTCTTATTATTCATTAGGTTTGGTTCAAATAAATTGTGTTTAAGGCTGGGTTCTCCGAGCGCACGGATTTGTATGGGACTTATTGCGCAGCGCGAGCGAAAATTTTGGAGGAAATGTAGGCATTTTTTAAATTACAAAAATACAAATCCCATTAATATAATTTTGACGACCGACTTCACTAACACATTCAGTGATAGTCATTTTGGTATATTTTTCATTTTACAAAAGTCAATTAAAATCATTAGTGACAATTTAGTCTCATGTACGCGATTTTTTTTGTGCTATCATGTTTCAAAAATCATAAAAATAATGACTGACGGCTCTAGATAGGCCAATGAAAAGTAATAAGTACTTATACATTTTTTTCAGATTTTAAATACTAACCATCAGAGTAAAATGTATTTTAAAACACCTAATTTAGGGGTAATGTCGGAGAACCCAGCCTTAAGAGAAACATTATGTCTAAGTGTGGAAGATACAGGATATTTTGGTGACACTGATATTATAATGATATTTTTTAGGTTGGCAGGCTTTGACAGAGGCAAAAACGAAGAAGAACCTGGATATTCCAGGTGGCCAGGGCAGTTTATTTTTAGTTAAAGGACTACTACTAAGTAAGTTTTAGTTGAAATCAGTGAGAAGGTACCTTTCTCATGTAGAACATCTGTCCGGAGTAGGCCGCCAATAAAGTGACATCCTCCGGCTCGTAGCCTTGCTGCATGAGGTAGTTACCGAGGCCCAGCACTAGGTCAGCTTCTTTTTCATTGCATTTGCTTGAGCTGTCATCCACAGACTGCAATCATTCCGAAGAAAGAAACAAAGTTAGGTACTGAGTGGAATACCTAAGCCCTTTAAGTCGCTTCGTCGCAAAATGTCCACTTCGCATGTCTCGTTCGCGCAATGTCTCTGCGAAGGGGATTTGCGACAGTGCGTCTTAGTTGAAGGCACAGACAACCAGGCTTTTGTGTAAAAACCAAGCGTTCCGATTTTTTACTGACTGCGATTTACGATTTTTGGTACCGTAACTGAAAGTGAAACTAAAAACTCCTCAGATGCAGTTTAAATAAGCCATGGTTACGACTTTCCCTTTATCACCGACTATTTAAACTGCATCTGAGGATTGCTTTAAGGAATCGTGTTTTTATAAATAAGACTTATTGTTTATGTTTAGGGCCAAGAAGGCATTTTGTCAATTTTTGAGGACGTTCCACTACCATAACTGCCGGGCGCAGACTGAAAGTAACAGCCGCAGAAGTGCCTGGCACTTGTCGGGCACGCGAAGTAACTATGCATGCGTTCTCTACATTCGTGTGGTTGAAGGAGTGCAAGCGAACGAATTATCTTTGAAGTAGTGTGTGAGGAAGTGTGAGGAAGATTGCCCTCGACGCCGCGCACTTGCAGGAACGTTTCCGCGTGAGTGCGCGTGCCGATTTTTTACTACCTATTGTGACGGAAAGTGGAAGGAAATGCCTCTTCGTTGGGTGCCTATCTTAGTTACATTTTCATGGTATATATTTGGGGCCAAGAAGGCATTTTGTCAATTTCTGAGAACGTTTGACAACGACAAAAGCCGGGCGCGGACTGAAAGTAGCAGCCGCTGAGGTGCCTAGCACTTACTCGTATGTCGGGCACGCGAAGAAGGTGTGCAGGCGTTCTCTAGATTCGTGTCTGTGTTTGAAGGAGTGGAAGCGAACGAACCATCTCTTTGAAGTCGTGCGTGAGGAAGTGGAGATTGCCCTCGACGCCGCGCACTTGCGGGAACGTTTCCACGGACTCGTGGTTGGCCAGGTCCTGGTAGATGCTGGGCGTGATGAGCGCGGCTATCTCGGGGCGCATGCGGTGCTGCACACTCAGCCGCCGGCTGTGCATCCCGTTGTTGATCATGCGCTCGAACAGGGAGACCTCTATGTTGTATTCCTTCGCCAGGCGGTAGCTCGCGGCGGACGGCCGCAGCTGCTGGTGGTCACCTGGTCGATGTAACATCACTTTAGACACTTCATAAGCGGCCTATATACGTCCCACTGTAGGGCACAGGCCTTCTCTGGGAGAGTCACCACGAGGGCCCACCGCAGATTGGCGATTTCAAGCGCTGAGGTATGCGAGTAGCTCAGGCACTCAGGTTTCCTCACGATTTTTTCCTTCACAGTTAGTGAGTGGTATTGCTACTACAACTTCACAAATGTGCGTAAGTTAGAAAACAAAGTTCATTTAATCTGTGGTTAAGTCTTTTCCTTGTAAAATAATTTAATATTAAAATCGTGAAAAACGCCGATTAAAATAGTCCGCGGTGGGACTATTTTAATCGGCGTTTATCGGGTGTTTAATGGAAAGTTCAGGGGGGGGTCACAGGGTCACAGGAGCGGGGGAGGGGTGTAGGCCTTCGTCACTTAGTCAATACCCTCTAGGGAAATCTCGCGCTTTTTCGAGCTGTATGGGCAGTGGTACAGTGGGCTCGAGGTTCTATAGACCCAACCGTACGAGTAGAACACAAAAGCTCTCAAACTATACTCTCGACCTCATGGCTAAAAATCGCGCGTTGCAACTGCAGTCTTCCGAGGATTCTGAGTCATATAGGCAGCTCAATAGGCACGATATTCGGTCCTTTAATACCGAACGTATTAAAGAGACTATAGAGCGGAACAAGGGCTCCAAAGTGTTCGCAAAAGACATGTCTATTGGGCAAAGCCAGCTGACGAAGCTGAAGAGAGAGGACAGCAGTATAGCGTCGACCAAATCAGAGGTGCTGGGGGAGATGGGGAGTTTCTACGGACAGCTATACACCTCAGTCGCAAAACCTGTTAGCAGTTTGAACAAAGATCCGAGAGCCAAACTGACTCGACATTATACCGAAGATATCCCGGACATCAGCCTGTATGAGATTAGGATGGCCCTGAAACAGCTCAAGAATAACAAGGCACCACGAGAGGACGGACTCACATCAGAACTCCTGAAAGCGGGTGGAGCACCAGTACTTTAAGTCCTTCAGAAGCTCTTTAATTGCGTTGTGCTCGAAGGGAAAACGCCATAAGCATGGAACAGAACCGTGGTGACGCTTTTCTTCAAGAAAGGGGATAACTCTCTATTGAAGAACTACTGACCCATCTCGCTTCTAAAAGATGTTTATAAGCTGTTTTCGAGGGTCCTCAGGAATCGTCTCGAACGCAGGTTTGATGACTTCCAGCCTCCCGAACAAGCTGGTTTCCGAAAGGGCTTTAGTACCATAGACCACATCCACACGCTGCGGCAAATTATACAGAAGACTGAGGAGTATAATTTGCCATTCTGCTTAGCGTTTGTGGACTATGAGAAAGCCTTCGATTCGATCGAGACATGGGCAGTGCTCGAGTCTCTCTAGCGTTGCCGTATTGACTATCGGTATATCGAGGTGCTGAAGTGCTTGTACAACAGCGCCACCATGTCGGTCTGAGTACAGGAGCAGAATTCGGAGGGAATTCCATTGAGAAGAGGCGTGAGACAGGGAGACGTTATCTCTCCGAAACTATTCACGAACGCACTGGAAGATGCCTTCAAGCTTCTGGAATGGCAGGGACGCGGCATCAATATCAATGGCGAGTACATCACGCACCTTTGATTTGCCGACGATATAGTAGTCATGGCAGAAACGATGGAAGACCTCAGTCGAATTTCCCAACGTGTGGGCCTTAAAATGAACATGGACCAAATGAAGGTCATGTCGAACGCCCGTGTTGTGCCCACCTCTTCTTTTTGTGTTCTGAGGCCCACCTCAATAATATTGGGGAACTCGACTCTCGAAGTTATAGACAAACATAGACATTTACATAGACATAAACATTATAGAAGTCTACTTAGGACAAACAGTCCGACTAGGCCGGTCCAACTTCATGAAAGATATGTGGCCTATGTACACAACAATAAGGTAGAAAATTGCCCTCATTGTAAGATAACTGTGTGCCATCTAGTGGGCGAAAGCATAGACAGCAACTGGTCGTGACGTCTATTTCTATGCCTAGTTTCACCGCTTAACGATAGGTTTCGCGGTTTGATTTTCATAGATTTATTGGTATGTCTCCTCCCCTCATCAATAGATGGCGGTATAGGATCTGGAATCTTCCACTGTGGAATATTCTAGAACCTACGTTAGCGCTTCCGCCTAGTAGTGGCGAGTACCTACGCATTCTATAAAAACTTCTCTTCCGCCCCGTTTTCCTTCTTCTCGCTGCAGACGTCGTCACGACCAGTGGTCCAGTCGTATTCGTAAGTGTTCGTAGAAAACCTACTTATTGTATAAATATTTAAGAAGCAAAGTGCTTGTGTGTGTAATTAAAGTGTGCTATAAGTTGTCTTGGCCAATTAAAATCTGTGACTTTACCATCTTCGTTTTCCTTCCACCCGCATGAGTCCACTGTCCTCAACAAAAGAGGTCAATCGTTGATTCCAACTCGGCTGTGCAGCATTCGGGAAACTTAGAAGACTTTTCGTCTAATATACCTCAATCGCTCAAGACAAAATTATACAACCGGTGTGTTACCAGTGATGACTTATGGCACTGAAACGTGGTCTCTCACTATGGGCCTCATAATAAGAAGGCTCAAGGTTACGCAACGAGCTATGGAAAGGGCTATGCTTGGAATTTCTCTACGAGATTGAATCAGAAATGATGAGATCCGTAGACGAACGAAAGTCGACGACATAGCCCAGCGGATTAGTAAGTTGAAGTGGCAGTGGGTGGGGCACACAGAGCACGCAGAGCTGATGGCCGATGGGGCCGAAAAGTTCTCAAATGGAGACCACATATCGGCAAACGCAGCGTAGGACGACCAGCCACAAGATGGACAGATGACCTTATCCAAGTGGCAGGAAGGCGCTGGATGCAGGCCGCTTCCAACCGGTCTTTTTGGAAATCCATGGAGGAGGCCTATGTCCAGCAGTGGACTTCTTGTGGCTGAATGATGATAATGATGATGAATAAATAACACCGTAGATAAATACCTATCAGTATAAGGTGTTGGCAGCTTCTAGTCAACGCCGTGACAATATGGCACTCCAGCACCTCAGCAGCTTCCTCAACTATCACTGGAAATTGAAAGGAATGGGTGTAAATGAGGAATTTTCCTTAAAATTAGATTAGATTGACATTCTTTATTCTTTTTATACCAAGGAAAACTAAAAAAAAAAGCCCAAAAGTCTTAAAAAATGCGAAAAATCAAGTTAGTCTTATAATAAAAAACTAGCCAACTGCGAGTCGCACTCGCGCACGAAGGGTTCCGTACCATTATCTATACAACATTTAAATATTTGAAGCGTCTACCTGTGCCGTTATTAATATCGCGAAAAAAAACAGCAAAAAAATCACGTTATTTTATTCTGTTTTTAGTATTTGTTGTTATTGCGGCAAAAGAAATACATCATCTGTAAAAATGTTAACTGTCTATCTATCATGGTCCATGTGATACAGCCTCATGGGACGGGTGGACGGGCGGACGGACGGACGGACGGACAGCGGAGTCTTAGTAATAGGATCACCGTTTACCCGTGGTCCTGGTGGGTCGACCCTTGAGCGGGTTATCGGGTAATTTTAATTACTTGTGGACCTTAGGGATTGTTCCCTGGACTGGATAGAAAATGAAAACCAGTTACATACAATTTGGAATTAATGAGATATTGAATTTTTGTTCCGGCTAGTCCTCTCCGGACCACCTAGCCAGTCACAAAAAGTGCTAGGCGCACATAGCTGCTAAGGTTTTCATGTTGTCATAATATTATACGTAAAAAATTGTCCAGTTAGAACCAGAACAAAAATTGCAATAGAAAATGATGAATTCATAAAACAGATACAATAATGGAATTAATTACTGGCAAAATATCAGTTGGATATGCACTAGAAATGTTAAGATAGTTTATGAGTGATAAGTCATTAGTGTGTACTGTACCTATCTGTTATGAATTCATAATTTTCAATGTTGGTTCTGGTATGAGTATGTTTTTGTGCTCAAGTATCGAATTATTGGTAGATGCCGGGATTCGAACCCACGACCTCCCGAATGAGAAGCCGGCTTTCTACCGCTCCGCTACCACCGCGTTTTTACATTTGCAGTAGGTGATTCTGTTTTGTTATGAAAAATATTGGACGTACAGAAAAATCTTTACCACGATTATTTTATCTTTTTACAAGGCCTCTACGATGAGATAAAAACATTTTTTGCAAGTTCTCCATTGTAGTGCTCCCCAGTAAACAGTACGTTTGCAAAGTTACGGCCGGCCAAGCGCAAGATTGTTCAGTCTTGGTTGACACATACATATACATAACTCACGCCGTCCCGGGGTTATGTATATGTATGTGTAACTACATCCCGGAGAGGTAGGTAGGGATTGCCATTGTTTGGGTTTACCCTGATCTTGGTTCACTGACTTCCTTTTCATTTATTATAGTAACTTACCGATATTTGGAGCCAGGCTTTGCAGGAGCTTTCTGAGGCGAGCGGCCCCGCTGGTTGTCATCCCGACAACCTTGGCCTTCTTAAGAATCTCCAGGTCCATCATCATTCTGGCTTCTTCGTAAGCAGTGTTGGCGGTCTGTTGGGCTTCCTGTAAACAAACTTTTTATATCGTTTCGTTGTATATCTGTGCTGCGACTTTGACTGATTCGGATAAAAATGTGCACCTGTTTATGCTAAAGAAAAGACCTTCGACAGTCAGTGGTTGGCTAGTCCTGGTTTCGTGGGCATCGGTTTAGGCATTGTTTCCCCACACAAAATAGTAATGTCACTCACCTCTACTCTGAGAACGTCTCGCCTCCGTTTTCTTCAACGGGCCGCGGGCCGGCGTAAAACTTGGGTTTTTAAAAGTCTAAGTTGTTTTGCTGGCCAGCTCACTTTATTCCAGTAGGAGACACAGACACCAAAGACCACATTACACACCAATAGTACAAAATTAAACAGTTAGTTCCGTTTTTGAGAGAATTTTCTTCTGGAGCGATTTAACAGTACATCGTCCGATCCGCCATTAGGAGCGCAAGTGACGTCACATCCACGTCCGCCCTTTCGCGCCTCCGGCGCATTTCCCGTTGTAAAGTATCATGACATGCCTAAATTGTATAGAAAAGACAATGCCAAAACATCCCGCCGCCTAACCAAGCCCTGTCTTGGTTAAGACCTATCCTAAAGGTAACCTACATAATTTGGAAATGGGCCGAAGTCGCGTCCCATTTTGTGTCAAAACTTCTGCAACGCGAGCAATTCCGTCTTTACCGGGTAAAAGCTTAATTATGCGACCGCGTTTCCATTGGAGTGAAGGAACATTATCTTCTTTAATAAGTACTAAATCATTTAGCTTGGGAGGTTCCGTTACCGAGGTCCATTTGTACCGTTGTTGTAGAGTATGGAGATATTCGTTTTTCCATCGCGACCAAAAATGTTGTGACATCTTTTGTATCTGTTGATAACGAGACAACCGAGGCGTTTTAACGTCAATATATGGATATTCAGGAAGCGCTATCAGCGGCTGACCGATTAAAAAATGACCCGGGGTCAATACATCCAGCGGGGGGAGCATGAGTTTCTTATCCTATCTAGATAGATAGGTTAAAATTTTAAAACATTACGATATTATATCCCACCCGCGAGCATGACTTCTCTTCGATATACATATCTTCCTTAGATAGGAGATAAGATAGACATTTTATTTTATCTACTTATTGGTATGACAACACTGAATCGGCAAATAGCGATGTCACGAAAATCACTATTTCATTCGTTCAATTTGCGTTTTTGACAGATTGAAATCTGATCTGTCTGTGATCTTTCCTTTACTTAGTCTGTGCTAGGTATCAAATAAAATGTAAATAAACAAACAAATAACGGATAATAGATGTTTAGATGCCGAAAATGAAGTAAGTACAAACTTTATAGCCATTGCAGTTAATTTATACAATACTACAATAGTTGGAGATCCTTCCTACAAGCTCATACGGACATCACATCATATACAAGTCAGTCATCGGCAAGAACTATAATATTTTTCTGTTTTAGAGGGCGCAGTAATGACTGCGCAGCGACACGACTGGAGCAGTGGCGGAATGTAAGTGTTGATAGTACTTATTATCTAGTGATATATTAAATTAAGTTCAATACTTGACTCACCATCACCAACCGAGTACAATAGGTAAATAATATGCTTGTGAAACTAATGCAAATGTGTACCTAGGCAATGCTCAGTGAATACCTACAGTATTTGGATAGATAGACCATAGAGGTCTATCCAGTATAGCGTCAATTTTTGCTCTTAGGGGCATCTAAAATAATTTTCGTAACATGTCTTACCTTTTTTTCTTTTCGTCTTAAGCTATTACATCATATTGGAATGTTTTGGACTCCTTTTTAATTATGCTCTTTATTTGTTACAGGATATTTTGAATGCGCTGACTACAATCATATTTGGTCCATGCTACAATCAATCAAATCTTACAAATAAATCAAATATTAAAACGAAGGAATATGTATGTACGAATTGAATATATTTTAAATTTAGCAGTAAAAAAGTCACAGCCCACCCTATTTTTTCAAAATAGTAACTCAAAATTGGATGCTTAATTACCCAAGTTCCACTATAGTTTTTTTATATTACATGCACAGGGGCATTCATTCAAGGGTTAAATATAACTTTAAAAGAAAAAGAAGAAGAAAATTCATTTATTTGACGACACAATACTCAAAACAACAAAAAGAAAATTTATCACTCACTATCAATACAAGATGCCTACATTTTTAACAAATTAACACAGAAAGGTTACAAAAAGTGGGTAAAAAATAAATAAACGATAAAACATGAAAACAATAATAAAATACATTATAGTTTTTAAGTATTGAGCCCCCAAAATGGGCCCGACTCAGCATAATGTTGCAACAGAGTGATCCGTTGCAACGCTGATTTTCAGTCGGGTCCAAACTGCGGTTAGCATTGTACGTGTGAAAAAGTAAGGTTAAATAAGCTACCCAACGGTGTGAAAAAGACAATGACAATAAGATACATTACTTAAATATGTAAACTTAAATATTTGAACTATAGCAGCTCGTTGGGCTGTTGCCTAGCATAGGGAATGTTCCATTGAGCTGGCCATTCCTCCTCTACTGGGTTTCGGGCTCCACAATGGCAATGTGTGTACCGAGCCTCGGGAGTCTACTCGGCATCTCCTCTGATGGGCGTCATCAGCCAAGGCAGGCTCAAGGGCATATCCAGAGTCTCCTAGGAAATGCATTACATTTTTTTTTTACTTCTTATTTTTTTGTTACAGATTACATCAAAGGTGAAGAACATATTAATTTGTTATTTGTTTGGTAACAATTTCCCGTTTTCAGAAGAAAACATATCATGCTTCTTTTCTCCATTGGGTACCCAGTTATGTATTAAACCACCTATTTCATTGTTTAAAGTTACAAAATAAATATTAGATTTACTTATAACCAAAAGCATTTTATTATTAACGGACTTCAAAAATGGAGGAGTCTGTGTCAAGCTTTTTCCAGAAAACTTCCTAGAAACCATATATTTGTAGTAAATACACCATACATACTTAGGTACTTAGTAGAAGTTAGGTATGATTTGTGGGGTTGGTCAGTGAGCAGAAACAGAGGAAGGGCACGAATGGGATGCGTAGGTGGCGCGAAGAGGCACCAGTGGACAAATCATGACAAATGTGATGATTTTATTCGTAGAATGACTGACAGAAACGCTAGATATAAGTTTATATGCCCCTCTCAAAAGTGGGATAAGTTTAAATGAAAAATCTGTCAAAAGTCGATAACATATCTTTTTATGTTGTCCTCATGCTCGCATTTGCGATAGGGTTTATCTTATAGTGACAGATGTTTTTTTATCTCACGGCACTGGGATAAAAACGACGCATTGTGCTCGCGACGATAATTTAACCTACTATAGACGTCAAAACTCGTTAAAACGGCCATTTTTTGTAGATAAACCGCCTCGATAAAATCTCATGCTCCCCCCGCAGGTCTGCAGGATCCGTACTGAGAGGGCAAAGCGGTCGCGAGTTCATTACGGCCTCTACCTTAGTAAAGAACGTAGTAAGTTCTTCAAAGGTTAGGCGAGATTCACCAAGCACGCGCATAGCATGCGTCTTTGCAGACTTGACCGCCGCTTCGTGGAGTCCACCGAAGTTAGGACTTGACGGAGCATTAAACAGCCAGGTAATATTTTGTTGAGATAAATTTCGATCTATGTCCGAATGATTGTCACGTAAAAATATGTAAAGTTCTTTAAGGTATTTATCCGTTCCCGTGTAGTTAGTCCCGCAATCTGACCTCACCAGAGAGGGAAGCCCTCTTCGAGAGACAAACCTAGTAAACGCCGCAACAAACGCCTCCACTGAGAGGTCCGCAACCACCTCTAAGTGGACCGCCTTGGTTGATAAACAAACAAAAACACACAAGTAGCTTTTTAGAGTTTTAGCGTTCCGTAAGCTGCTTGCTTTTATATAAAAGGGGCCCGCAAAATCCGTGGAAACCCCACTGAACGCACGAGCACCAGACTGTACCCGATCAGCTGGGAGATCACCCATAAGAGGCTGAGTAGGCCGCGCCCGAGACCGGTAACATTGGACACAGCGAAATGTAATGTGTCTCGTAAGCCGCCGTGATGAGACTATCCAGTAGAACCGAGACAAAATTGCCGAAAGTGTGTTCGCACCGACATGACAGTAGGTTTTGTGATATTGTGTAGCTAATAATTCCGTGAAATGTCCCTTTCCAGGCAATAATATTTGATGACGTGCACCGTACGGCAAGTCTGATGCTCCGATCCGACCGCCAACCCGAATAATATTATCCTTATCGATAAATAAATTCAACCGCCGCAAAGAACTATTAATAGGTTCACCGTTTTTTAAAGCCGACATTTCTTCGCCGAAATGTGATCCTTGTATTAACCGAATAAGATAGGAAATAGCATTCCTTCGTTCTGAAACCGATATGTTGCCGTAAATCCGAGAAGTTTTACAGTTACAATTTTTCACAAACCGTAAAATGTAAGCAGTAACGTTTACTAATTTGTCGAATGAACTATATCGTTCTAACAAATCAAAATCCGAGTCAACGATGCCGACATGAGAAACCTTAGCTTTAGATCTTAATCCGGGTAATAAATCAGAAGGAAAGTCCGAGCAGTCACGTGGCCAGTAGTCTGGTGGCTGCTGCAGCCACGACGGCGTCCACCACAACTCGTGACGTAATAAGTTCGCTGCTGTGGCTCCGCGTGACGCGACATCAGCACAATTAATCTCACCGGGTACATGCCGCCAGTGAATAGGTGTCTTAAATGCATTTATTTGTGTGACACGGTTTCCTTCAAAGACCTGCAATTTATGAGCAGGTGTCCGTAGCCAGGCTAACACTATCGTGCTATCAGACCAACCCACTACCTCATCAAAAACAATGTTGTCTTCCATTGAGGAGACAACATGATTGATTAGAGTGGTAAGTAGCGCAGCGCCATTCAACTCCAGTTTAGGAATGGTCTGCTTCGTCTTCAGTGGAGCTACCCTAGACTTGGCAATGAGTAACCGCACGAGAGCACTACCGTCCGTCTGTTCCGCCCGTAAGTACACAGCCGCCGCAAAACCGAGAGAAGAGCCGTCGCTGAATCCGTGAAGTGAGTACCGGGCTCGACCGTCTGGTTTCAAACACCTAGGTATAGAAATATGCTGTAGATTAGGTAAATCCGAAATAATTTCCCGCCATTGCCGAGCGATATCTTCGGGTACTGGAGCGTCCCATTCAACCTTCCGAGAATTATCAGAGGTGCTCAAAAGAGACTGCAACAAAAGTTTGATCTTAAAGACTACCGCACATATCCAACCAAGAGGGTCGTATAAACGAGCCACCATGGATAATATGTTCCGCCGAGTTACCGTGCCCTCCGAAGGCAAATTGACATGATATGTAAAACAATCCGATTTATGATCCCACTGTATCCCTAGTATTTTAATAAAACCCGTACCGTCCTGTCCGTCAAATGTCCGAGGCGATTCCAAATGATCCGCAGGTAAGCCATCTAACAATTCTGGAACATTGCTAGACCACTTCCGTAACTCATAGCCCGCCGTGTTCATGAGCGCCACCAACTCATCTCTTAAATTACGCGCGTCCTCCAGTGTGTCTGCGCCACCGTTTAAGTCGTCTACGTAACTGTTTTTTAGTAAGACCCGAGCTGCTCGCGACAGGTCCTGCCTTTCGGTCATAGCGTCACGTGCCAGTTGATGTAAGCAACGAATAGCCACAAAAGGGCTAGATTTTAAGCAGTAAGTATTAGTCGTTAGCTCGTAAACAAGCAACGGCTCTGAGGGATCTGACCGCCAAAAAATCAACTGGTACCTGCGATCCTCCGGGTGGATCCATGTCTGACGAAACATCATACGTACATCAGTAGTGAAAACAACGCGTGGCCACCGGAAGTTCAAAATAATATCAGTTATATCGCTCTGTAGCCGTTCCCCGGCATACAGACAGTCGTTTAAAGATACACCGTTACTAGTAGGTAAACTACCGTTATAAACCACTCGAATTTTACTTACTTCTCCCGATTTTTTAAACACGCCGTGATGACATAGAAAATAGTGCTCTTGATTAGAATTGAAATCGAAATTAGAAACTACCATGTGTCCAAGTTTAATATATTCTGACATAAATTCAACGTACTTCTCACGAAATTCCGGCTGTTTACTCATCCTGCGCTCGAGTGCCATAAATTGTTTAAATGCCGCTTGCCTAGATTCACCTAAACGTGGATGATCAGGTAGAAGTGGAAGTCGTACTATGTACTTCCCATATAAGTCACGTGACGTGCTGGTTGTAAACAAACGCTCGCACTCAATGTCCGCCGGGTCTCTAATTTGCGCATGAGGTGGTTCTTCACACCTCCAAAACTTCTCAACCGCTTCCAAAAGTGTTATTCCCGAAAATAAAACCGAATTATTATTTGACACCGAATTATCACAAGTTTCCGACTGTACCGGACCGAAAACTGCCAAATCAAAAATAGTACCCATTGCGTAGGGCCCGTTTGAACCTAAATTAAACATGCCGCCGCCGCCACCGTTAAGAATTTTACCGAGAATGTCACAGCCGAAAATTATGTCAACTTCTGACATACCAGAGCAACCGTCATCCGAAAATGTCAAATTACTGTGTGTAATATTTAATCTACGAGTAATATACGTCGTAGGTTTTTTCAATACCGCCGCCGTAACCGTTAATAATGGTTGATCCGATTTTCCCGATTTAAAATGTATTTCTACAACGTGCTGACTTCCGTTGGAGTGTACTCCGCCGATACCTACCAAAGGTGTTTGAGAGTAATGTCGCTTTATACCTAAACGTGTAACAAGATCGCTTCTTATTACTGACACTTGAGAGCCCAGATCTAATAAAGCTCTCGCCTTTATGAATTGACTGTTCGCCGACTGAACTTCAATAATAACCGTAGGCAATAGTACATTAGCAGCTAACTTTGGTACCGAGGCGACATTACTCGACTGTAGTTGCTATTCTGAATAGTGATTTAGCCTGCGAGACCCCGCAGGACTCGAACCCCGCCTATTTTCTCGCGCCGTATATTCGCGCGTGTTGTCAACCGCACGGCCGGGGCCGGCGCGACACTGCCTTTCCACGCTATTATTATACCCATAACGTTCATTTTGGCGCGCCGGAGATCTGTGCGAGCGGCCATTGTAAGGGCTCGTATCACGACGACGCGGTGGCGGCGGCGTGCGTCGACCGCTTGGGCCGCTATCGCCTGCCGAGGCAACGATTGCGTGTCGTGTACGTGGTCTGTCTGCCGCAGGTGAGCCAGAGCGCGCAGTGGACGCGGAACAAACTAATTTATTATGTCCGTTGTTGTTACACTCACTGCATGGTATATTCCTTTGACAGGAAACCGCGTGATGTTTTCCAAAACATCTATAGCAAAGACCGTTCGCTTGCACAAAATGTCTGCGATCATTGACAGTCAACCGACCGAACTTAAAACAGTTGCCGATTAAATGGCCAGGCAAATTACAGAAAACACATTGTTTACTTGGGCCGCCGTGGCCGTATTCCGTTTTGTTTTGGGGAATGGTTTCCGTGACATGCACTACGCGGTCGGGGCGACGCGTGCGCTCCGAGTAGGTCATAACTGGTTCAGCCGACGCCGTGTCTATGAGCCTACATTCGGTCTCTAAAAAGTCCAACAATTGTTGAAACGTGGGTACGTTGAGATTGTTACCACCATGTTTTTGCTCAAACCGTGTCTTGATATCCATGGGTAGCTTTGTTAGGGAAATATGCACTAGCATGTAGCTCCATTCCGCTACGGGAAAACCTAGGTTTTCTAAAGCCCGAGTTGATTCCCAAAGGGGATTCAGGATTTTTGTTCTAAGCCCGACAGACTTAGTTAGAACCTGCAAATGTAAAATCCGCGAAATATGACGGTCAGCTAGTAATCTTTTGTTTTCATACCTACTGCGAAGAATGTCGAGGGCCGTATCCAACGACGCATCGATCATGGGCAAATGTTTTATTAACGAACGCGGTTCTTTCTCCACGAACGAGAGTAAATAATGAAACTTTTCCGTTTTGGACAGGTCTTTCTTGCTAAGTACCAGTGACTTGTACATACTTATGAAGCTACTCCAGGCAAAAATGTCACCGTCAAAAATTGTGAGGTTGATCCTCCCCAAGCGTGACAATGACACGCTCTCCGTGGGGGCGTGGATACCGTCTACGTTAGGGTAAGCCGCCGATACCGAGTCCAGCTGATTGTACAACTGTTCAGCTTCTTTGAAGTCGCCTTCATACTTCGCGATGACATCTTCTTCTTCAATCTCAATCAAAATCGCCTCGTATGCCTCGCACAACAATTTGTATTTGAGTTCTAGTTTTTGAAGCCGGGCCGAAATAACATTAACGCTATGAGATTTGCTCTCCGCCATTTCTACCGTAGTTTTAAACCAGTCATATTGTATTTTAAACTTACTTTTGCATACCTTCGCCATCTTGCCAAGATAACAGAACCTCACAAGAAATTTAATTAAGTACGGAACCAACCGATAACGTTTACTTTACCTACCGAACTCCGAACATAAAATACCGTAATGTAACCCTGCAATACTAAACAAAACCATATAACAAGTATAACAACCGCAGACTACCTACACCGAAATAGGTACCGAACTGAAATTAAAATGGTAGTCGAAAAACCGGAATAGTTGCCTACCTACCTTACGAACTGAGCCGAAAAAATAACCGCCGAAAACTCGAAATATCGAACCGAACCGAATAAAGTATGTTATAAAACCAAATGTAATTATTACAGTAACTCTAATTCTTGCTTGATTGACACGAAAATCAAAGTTATTCCGTAAGATTAGGTGAGATTGACCCGGGCAAAACAAAACAACCTACAAACCGACCGGCTTTTACGGAAACCGATCCGGCTCGAAGGACCAAATATATGTTTATGCTAAAGAAAAGACCTTCGACAGTCAGTGGTTGGCTAGTCCTGGTTTCGTGGGCATCGGTTTAGGCATTGTTTCCCCACACAAAATAGTAATGTCACTCACCTCTACTCTGAGAACGTCTCGCCTCCGTTTTCTTCAACGGGCCGCGGGCCGGCGTAAAACTTGGGTTTTTAAAAGTCTAAGTTGTTTTGCTGGCCAGCTCACTTTATTCCAGTAGGAGACACAGACACCAAAGACCACATTACACACCAATAGTACAAAATTAAACAGTTAGTTCCGTTTTTGAGAGAATTTTCTTCTGGAGCGATTTAACAGTACATCGTCCGATCCGCCATTAGGAGCGCAAGTGACGTCACATCCACGTCCGCCCTTTCGCGCCTCCGGCGCATTTCCCGTTGTAAAGTATCATGACATGCCTAAATTGTATAGAAAAGACAATGCCAAAACAGCACCTATGTAACTTTGTGGCTCACATACCTGCAATGGTCTCATTTTTTCAATCAATGTTTCTGTCAGAATCTTTGCTGAACTGAAGTATATAGTCCATCGTTCTGCGATTGAAAATTGACGCGGATTTGGCTTGTCGGTTATTTTAATTGTCGAATTGTTTTGCTTCAACACTGCCATATCCTGAGGAAAAAATGTAGGTATTTAAATGTCCATTCTTTGAAAGAATGCTTGAAAAAAATGAAATTTCTGTATTCTTACTCTGAAACGTTTTATCTTCGAACTCAGAATTTGGATCTCCATATCGTGTAAGTACATGTCACCCTCGCGCTTAGCTTTCTTCTTGGCCATGGTTTTTAGCCGTTTGAGCTCCGCCAGGGCTTCAATTACATTGAACGAAGTCTGCAATTCATTATGCGCAATATCTTCCACTTCGAATTCAATATCGTCCAAAATAAATTCCATCCTATTAGGATCATCATCAACATCCACAGCGTTGGCAGGCAACTCTTGATCTTCGTCATTCTCATATTCACCCAACTCTGTATTGACCTCCAAATATTCAAAAAGCCACTGCATCATCAGATCTCCGTGTTGATGATTGTACACATGCTCAAGGTGCTGCAACTCCGGAGCATAACTTTTGACCTTCTTGTACGCGAGAACTCCGTTATTGACTTTTTCTAACACATTTTGGAACGACTGCAGTTGCGACACCGCCTGTTTGAGTTCATACTTATGTTCATAGAACAATTTGTTGCGTTGATGATCGGTTCGTGAACTCCTCAAGTTCATAAGATTATAATTTGTTAAATTTTCGTTGCGGGATTGCCCGCCGATTCTCACCATCGATTTGGTGACGGGTAATATTGCCTCTAGAAACTGATCAAGGGCGTGGTTCGTGAAGCAGATAAGTAGGAGACGAATGCCCTGGATATTATCAAGCAAGGTTTTAGCCACCTTGACGCCTAGGAATGTCTTGCCAGTTCCGGGAGGTCCCTGTATGACGGCAAACTCGTGAGTGAGAGCGAGATGGTACGCCTCATACTGACTTGCGTTAATTCCCAATTCATAGGTGGAAGGCCATGTGTCCTCGTCGAGCACTTGTACCTTTCTTGGCGGATACCCGGGCACCAACTCCATAGCATAGGTGGCTTCGCGAGTCAGATATGCCGGGACGTTTGGTACAGGCTGCAAAATAAAGTTATCTTGGTTTAAACACCCTATGCTAAGGTTGGTTGGAAGAGATCTCTATTAGAACATATTAACGTAATATGTTCTAATAGAGATCTAATAGAGAACATATTGCAATAAAGAGTAAAGTATTTTACAGATATTTTTAAGATAGTGTATTTATCTTGCTTTACACATAATCAGCCTATATACATCCCACTGAAGGCTCAGGGAGATAGTATGGGCTTAATCACCACGTGTGCCCACCACGGATTGGCGATTTCAAGCGCTGAGGTATGTGAATAGCTCCGACGCTCAGGTTTCCTCACGATGTTTTCCTTCACCGTTAGCGAGTGGTATTGCTACTATAACTTTACAAATATACATAACTTAGAAAACAAAGTCATAGGTCATAAGCCCACACTGGGAATCGAACCTGGGTCTCTTGCTTCTGAGTCCAATGATCTACCCACTGGGCTACCACCGCTCTGGCTTTATCTGGTCGATATTGTCAACCGGACCAAGCTTCTGTTATTAATCTATACGGGGAGCATAAAGTAACGTACGTCAACATTGATGATGTATTTGCTCATCGCAATGTGGTTCGGGAAGCCGCGGTCTTGAAGAGCGGTCAACACGTGGAAGTAAGGCTCGAAGTAAACTTCACTTTCGACCATTATGTAGGTGTCATCGTTGTACAAGCCTTGAATTTCATTCGCCATGTTTACGAAAGACACAGCGATCTGAACAAAAAAAAGTACCAAAGTAAGAGAAAGTACCCGGTAGATACAGTCTCGACACCACATCGACCTTTAGGTTATACGTTACAAGAGACATCGCAACAAACATGTAAAGATAGAGCTGCTGACAACTGTAGTCGACATCAACCTTTACATTCCACAAAGGAACGCCTAGAACATGTCAGTTGGACAAAAAGCATATCGGTAGATTAAAAAAAAAACCGGCCAAGTGCGAGTCGGACTCGCGCACGAAGAGTTCCGTACCATTATCTATACAACATTAGACACAAAGATAAAAAAGAGCAAAACAATCACATTTGTTGTATGGGAGCCCCCTTAAATATTTATTTTATTCGGTTTTTAGTATTAGTTGTTATAGCGGCAACAGAAATACATCATAAATGTGAAAATTTCCACTGCCTAGTTATCACGGTTCATGAGATACAGCCTGGGGACAGACAGACGGTGACAGTGAAGTCTTAGTAATAGGGTCCCGTTTGGCACCCTTCGGGTACGGAACACTAAAAAAAAAAAGGCAAGTAACATAGGTAAATACAAAGGAAAAACAAGTCACATAAATATAACACAGGACAAGGCAAAGTCAGAGCGTCAGAGTGCATAAAAGTATTATGTCAGGTTAATTAGAATAAACCTATCTTAACTATCTATAGATAGTTAAGATAGGTTTATTAGATAGGTTTACTAGTCTTAACTATCTATATATAGTTAAGATAGGTTCTAATTAAAGATGGTAGCGACGTTTTGTGAGTCCCAGAACTGATGCACTATAAAGTTGTCTCTCGCACCGTTTTTTTTAACGGTTTTTTGTGTTCTGAGGTTTTACTTCATTCTTTATCAATTGTATACAAGAGTTTCCAAAGGTTTGGTTGTGATATAGATACTGGAACTCTTGGTGTTGGTTATTTTTTTTAAATACGGTTACAAATCAAGCTTCGAAATTATTAATTTTCTTAAAGTTGCGTTACACTACTTATGTTACACTACTTTTTCACACATCTGAATTGACGTAACATTTAACGTGTAATTAATTATTATTATTATTATTACGTTTATGTGCACATAAGTAAAAAATACAATGGCAATGTGGCGGACTTAATGCTTAGTGACTAGGGAATCCAATCCCGCATCAAAATCGCGATCCCGCAAGCCTGCGTAATTAAGCTCATCAATCCCGCGGATCCCGCGGGATTTGCGGGATTGACTTTATTTATTATAATTTTTGTTTTATGTAGTCAAAAGAACGAAATAAAGAAGTATTATTTTCAATATGAAGCAAAGTTATTACTCATATTATAAATTAAATATAATTATGTTTAAGACACATAAATGATCAACTTTTTTTAAGAAACTATATAATACTATATTTAACGGTTCATATTTAGATTACCTTCTTTGGCACTTGACCGCGCGCGAAGGTAAATCCCCGTGCGCTGTAGAGGAATCCCTAGTCATAGAGTACTTGAACTGACATTGATAACGTTCCGTTCTGATATAGGATTCACCCGACACAAAATGGAAATTCAAAACTTATTTGGCTGTAAGTTAAAAAGTGAATCAAAATTATTTTCCATACAAATTCTATATGTCATGTGTTCTATTGGAAAGTTGTTAAATCACTTAATTATGAACTGTACTGGGGTGTCTAATAAATAATCAGATCGTCGCTGAGCCCATTTTTCTCAAATATATATTTTTTTCAATCCCGCAAACATGCGGGATCCCGCATAAGTAATCCCGCAAAAAATGCGCGTTTGCGGGATTGGATTTCCTATTAGTGACGTTGATGAAGTGATGAAGAAATTATTTGTATCTAATATTTCAGCTTATTGTCTACCTGTTGCGTGATTTTCGTAGCCTAAATATTTTTGTCCACCAAGCATGTTCTAGACGTTGACGTACAACCATTGGCCTTATTTACAAAAAGGGGTTTTGGGGCTTTTGATTTTTTTTAAAGAATCTAGTTTTGGTAAGCCCAAAAATGTATAGGTTGATGTCCTATCGACTTGACACTTTAGTAGGGTAGGTACCTAAATCGTAGTGATTATTTTCTCTGTGCCTAAATAGGTTATTTTTTTCATGACGGAGCTCCGTTACCTATACTTAAATTTGGAACGGAGAAATATTTCGACACTGTAATGCAGTGTATAGAGTTGAGTCCTTTTCTTTATAGTAGAACAATTATATAACCTATTTGTTATTTTCTTTTTAATAAAATCCTTAAATACAATACAATACTTAATTTGAGTGTGGAGATATGTTAAAAGTTCCTTTTTCTTGAAAAAATTTATCAACGTCAACTAGTAGGTAACTGGATGGCAAGAAGATGACAGACGCAACGGATTTTTTAAATAAAGCAATAAATATGTTATGGATTTGGAATATCAAAGTAAAGTGGATCAAAATGTTTCAACATACAAATTTAGATAACTCATCATCAGCCATTTGACGCCCACTGCAGGACATAGGCCTCCTTCGTGGTTTTCATAACCATGAGGGGTTTTGCCATAATCGCCACGCTTGGCAGGCGGGTTGGCGATCGCAGTATGCGGTTGGAATCATAGGAAGACGCTGCTGCCCGTCTCCTGGTAATTGATTTCCTTAGTCGCCTTCTACGACATCCACGGAAGGAAATGGTCATCAAGGAAGTGACGCTAACTCAAAACTTTATATTTAACGAAACGGAATATAAAAAAAATTGAATTATCAAAGGGGTAACGAAACGATCTGAGGCAGATTGCTGGCAGCGGTTGGATGAAGCTGACCGAGGACAGAAAGAAGTGGCGTGCCTTGGGGTAGGCCTATGTCCAGCAGTAGACGAATACGGGCCTATTGATTGAAACGAAGGAAATTAACGAGTAACATGTTGAACACATAACCATGAGGGGTTTTGCCATAATCGCCACGCTTGGCAGGCGGGTTGGCGATCGCAGTATGCGGTTGGAATATCAGGAAGACGCTGCTGCCCGTCTCCGTTATGGCAAAACCCCTCATGGTTATATTCGAAGCTTGGATTATTATTTTTGGAAAACCATGAGGGAGGCCTATGTCAAATGGCTGATGATGATGTTGAATACGCACCATGCCTCGGGACAATACTTTAGTGTCTCTGTCGAGTACGGTGGCCACGATGATGTCCTTGAAGTTGTTCTTGGTGAAAAGCAACAGGGACCCATAGAGCAGGCGCTTGCTGTGAGCCCAATTGATCTTTTGGTGTCTCTTGATGGTTTTCTCGTCGAATTTCACCATGATGCCCACTTTGTTTTGAGATATATACGGCTCCACCAATTTTACGCCGAAGAAGACGCTGCGAAAAAAAAATCCTCGATTCCATTCTATTTCTGTTGATATAAAGGTACCTAATAAATGGACAGAGATAGGTAAATACACTTACCGTATGTTATCATACTTTTTTTTATGTGGATCTTTGACGTATTGTACTGTAAAAAAACAATTACATAGGTACTGATTATATGAACTGAAGTGGCGATATAGTAGTAGACAGATAGATAATGTTTAATGTTGATAGTACAATCGTGCAGAGATAATTAGTACCTAATTAATTATTAATCAATTAATGTATTAAGCCTATTGCTTCCATGCAGCTTGAACATTGTCTTGTTTTTATGGAATTAAATAAATTTTGTTGATAGGGGCCCACCTGGGACAAGGGGAGTGGAAAGCTAAAAGGGACGCCTATTCTCGACAGTGGGAAACAAAATCGGTTAATAAAAAAAACCGGCCAAGCGCGAGTCGGACTCGCGCATGAAGGGTTCCGTACCATTATCTATATAACAAAAAACGCAAATCACGTTTGTTGTATAGGAGCTCCCTTAAATATTTATTTTATTTTAATTTAATTATTTACTTTTGAAGCGAACATAAATATTTTGTGAATACTTGAAGCGTCTACCTGTTGCCGTTATTAATATTCGAGCAAAACGCGGCAAAAAAATACATTTGTTGTATGGGAGCCCTCCTTAATTAAATGTTTATATTATTCTGTTTTTAGTATTTGTTGTTATAGCGGCAACAGAAATACATCATCTGTGAATTTTAACTGTCTAGCTATCACGGTCCACGGGATACAGGTGACAGACGGACGGACGGACAGACAGACAGACAGACAGTGAAGTCTTAATATTAGGGACCCGTTTGGCACCCTTCAGGTACGGACTCCTATAAACGATAGGTGGTTGTGTTACGTACGTAGCCCAACACGCAGAGGTCCTACGCAGTCCTCTCGCAGCAGCCGGAACTGCACATCCAGGTAGTGTTCTACACTGGCGTATTTGCCGCGCACAATATTGGGCCGCAGAAAGGGCCGTTCGTGAACCAGGTCCTCGCGAGTCGGAAGCACGCTGAGCTGCCGGAAGTCCTCCGGAGGGTCACTGTTCTCTTCTGGATCGAAGCGTCTCCGCTCGACCTGCAAGTGTTTATTACACCCAGTGGCGTAACTATAGGGTGGCAGGGCCGGCAAAATGCGCCACGGGCGCCCTCGAACTATGAGGCCGCGAGCTCAGAAGTAACTTAGCATTCTAAACAAAAATTTGTAACAATTACGTCATCAATTAAAGGTGGGCCCATATATACGAGTACTTACCTATACTACAACTAAAGATATATGTTATTTTTACTGGGAGGACCCCATCCAATGAATTTACCACGGGCCTCAGATTGTATAGTTACGCCCCTGGTTAGACCTGAGATTTCCGCATACAGCCTCATAGTTGGGCTATTTTAAGTAGCAAGCGCTGAATATCTACTGCCTGATAAATAATCAGACACTAGAGTTTTCTCACGATGTGTTCCTTCACAGTTAGCGAGTGGTATTAACTTAGAAAACAAGTCATTGGTACATGCCGGGATTCGAACCCACTTCCTCCCAAATTTGAGACCGACGTTCTGGCGTTGCGCTGATCAATGGCGATGTTGTCGGTTTTTCGGGCACACTTCAAAGGAATTGTGGCGTAGAGTGGCTGGTGGTGTTCACAGTCGCCCATTGTTCATTTCGACACCAACCGCTGACGGGGTGATCATCCAAAATGCCTTTATTGTAGAATAATAAAGAGACTTCCAAGGGTTACAAGGAAAAAAAGGAGGCATTCACCACCGCCTTTTGCGCCTTACTTTATTACACACTTCTACAGCACTTGCATATGCAGTATAAGTGAAAACCTGTAATTAGCTTACAGTTATTATTTAGAAGCTACTAAGAAAGTTTAAAGCTGTTGGTTTTCCATGTAATCGTAAATAAATAAATAAAAACAAGTTGCCGCCGCCGCCGTGATTACCTCCACATCCATCGTGAGTGTTTCGCCAGGCAGAAATGAGCCATGCGCCATTGTGTGAACACCCTTTGTACACGTAATATTGTGTAAACACCTTTGTGTACTTAATATTGAGTGAACACCCTTTGTGTACTTAATATTTTTTTGTGTAGACGTCAAAAGAAAAACATTAGGTTAGTATATTGGAAACGAACCTTCTTCTCTTCTTCTTTTTCACAGATCGCTAAATGATCTCGCAGCTGCGCCCACTTCAGGCAATCTTCCTCCGGCAGCCGGAATCTGTGTCTCTCACTCAAACCTTCCAGGCACGCCTTAGTTGTTCCGTCGATCAGGGATCTGCACTTCTGCAGGGTAGTCGAGGGCGACCGCATGATGATACAATCGCAAAAGCTAATTAAGTCTGCCCAAAACACCGTGGGATTTCCCCAATACATAAGGTTCTTCCTTTTCTCGTGCGCAGGAACATACGGCAGCTCCATCAGATAGTTTCGCAAGGTAGCGATGAAGTCAGAGTTGCATACGTCTAACAGAATATTCAGTTTCAGTTGTTCAAACGAAGAGGCGCAAACCTTGGCCACTACCTTTATCACCAACACGATAAAATCATCCTTTTCGATCTTTGAATTGATTAGGTTTTCGAATAGTTTCGATCTCTGACTCAATTTGAGGAGAATGTCGGGACCCTCGGTGTCGGCGATCTCTTGCAGTAGCCGAAATCCCATCCCTCTGTTGTTCCTGTCGTTGCCTCGATCGTTATTTCTTCTATTTTCATTACCTGGCCTTCCACCTGTCATGAAAGGTTTAAAATTAATAAGGTGTTGTATCTCTGGGCTCACTTAATAAAGAAAACTTTTCAATTAATATGAAACGTTTTTTTTTATGTACCTAGCCTATATACCTACGTCCCACTGCGGGGCACAGGCGTTCTCTCGGAGAGAGAGAAACGATAGGTTTACATAGGTAGTAATTATTACTAGGTAGGTGTATCAGTTTTGTTTTGCTCAGGACCTATAGTTGTGCTTCTCAACACAAATTTGAACAAAAATCCTTGCAGTCGGGATGACTTTGCGATAGATAGGTAAGCATTATTTTTATTTTATTATGCGATAGATCGCAGTATGCGGTTGGAATCTCAGGAAGACGCTGCTGCCCGTCTCCCGGTAATTGATTTCCTTAGTCGCCTTCTACGACATCCACGGAAGGAAATGGAGTGACGCTATTCTCAATCCGGCGCCACACGCCTGCCAAGCGTGGCGATTATGGCAAAACCCCTCATGGTTATGAAAACCACGAAGGAGGCCTATGTCCTGCAGTGGGCGTCAAGTGGGTGATGATGCGATAGATAGTAATTAACATATTTTTTTATGTCATTTGACTTAAATAAAGTCCGAAGCATTCAAGTCACATTCCGCGTCCCCCGCTACTGAGAGCCGAAATATGTTCAGGCGAAGTCAAAATCATTTGGTTCAGTTATTTGTCGGGCATTATACCAATAGGGTATCCTAGTGTGGGGCCAGAAGCAATGTATGTGCCTGTATGTAAATGTTTATGTTTAGGTATGTTTACATGTATTGATTTTTTCCTCATACTCCTATTCTATGCCTATTCTCGACAGTGGGAAACAAAATCGGTTAATAAAAAAAACCGGCCAAGCGCGAGTCGGACTCGCGCATGAAGGGTTCCGTACCATTATCTATATAACAAAAAACGCAAATCACGTTTGTTGTATAGGAGCTCCCTTAAATATTTATTTTATTTTAATTTAATTATTTACTTTTGAAGCGAACATAAATATTTTGTGAATACTTGAAGCGTCTACCTGTTGCCGTTATTAATATTCGAGCAAAACGCGGCAAAAAAATACATTTGTTGTATGGGAGCCCTCCTTAATTAAATGTTTATATTATTCTGTTTTTAGTATTTGTTGTTATAGCGGCAACAGAAATACATCATCTGTGAATTTTAACTGTCTAGCTATCACGGTCCACGGGATACAGGTGACAGACGGACGGACGGACAGACAGACAGACAGACAGTGAAGTCTTAATATTAGGGACCCGTTTGGCACCCTTCAGGTACGGACTCCTATAAACGATAGGTGGTTGTGTTACGTACGTAGCCCAACACGCAGAGGTCCTACGCAGTCCTCTCGCAGCAGCCGGAACTGCACATCCAGGTAGTGTTCTACACTGGCGTATTTGCCGCGCACAATATTGGGCCGCAGAAAGGGCCGTTCGTGAACCAGGTCCTCGCGAGTCGGAAGCACGCTGAGCTGCCGGAAGTCCTCCGGAGGGTCACTGTTCTCTTCTGGATCGAAGCGTCTCCGCTCGACCTGCAAGTGTTTATTACACCCAGTGGCGTAACTATAGGGTGGCAGGGCCGGCAAAATGCGCCACGGGCGCCCTCGAACTATGAGGCCGCGAGCTCAGAAGTAACTTAGCATTCTAAACAAAAATTTGTAACAATTACGTCATCAATTAAAGGTGGGCCCATATATACGAGTACTTACCTATACTACAACTAAAGATATATGTTATTTTTACTGGGAGGACCCCATCCAATGAATTTACCACGGGCCTCAGATTGTATAGTTACGCCCCTGGTTAGACCTGAGATTTCCGCATACAGCCTCATAGTTGGGCTATTTTAAGTAGCAAGCGCTGAATATCTACTGCCTGATAAATAATCAGACACTAGAGTTTTCTCACGATGTGTTCCTTCACAGTTAGCGAGTGGTATTAACTTAGAAAACAAGTCATTGGTACATGCCGGGATTCGAACCCACTTCCTCCCAAATTTGAGACCGACGTTCTGGCGTTGCGCTGATCAATGGCGATGTTGTCGGTTTTTCGGGCACACTTCAAAGGAATTGTGGCGTAGAGTGGCTGGTGGTGTTCACAGTCGCCCATTGTTCATTTCGACACCAACCGCTGACGGGGTGATCATCCAAAATGCCTTTATTGTAGAATAATAAAGAGACTTCCAAGGGTTACAAGGAAAAAAAGGAGGCATTCACCACCGCCTTTTGCGCCTTACTTTATTACACACTTCTACAGCACTTGCATATGCAGTATAAGTGAAAACCTGTAATTAGCTTACAGTTATTATTTAGAAGCTACTAAGAAAGTTTAAAGCTGTTGGTTTTCCATGTAATCGTAAATAAATAAATAAAAACAAGTTGCCGCCGCCGCCGTGATTACCTCCACATCCATCGTGAGTGTTTCGCCAGGCAGAAATGAGCCATGCGCCATTGTGTGAACACCCTTTGTACACGTAATATTGTGTAAACACCTTTGTGTACTTAATATTGAGTGAACACCCTTTGTGTACTTAATATTTTTTTGTGTAGACGTCAAAAGAAAAACATTAGGTTAGTATATTGGAAACGAACCTTCTTCTCTTCTTCTTTTTCACAGATCGCTAAATGATCTCGCAGCTGCGCCCACTTCAGGCAATCTTCCTCCGGCAGCCGGAATCTGTGTCTCTCACTCAAACCTTCCAGGCACGCCTTAGTTGTTCCGTCGATCAGGGATCTGCACTTCTGCAGGGTAGTCGAGGGCGACCGCATGATGATACAATCGCAAAAGCTAATTAAGTCTGCCCAAAACACCGTGGGATTTCCCCAATACATAAGGTTCTTCCTTTTCTCGTGCGCAGGAACATACGGCAGCTCCATCAGATAGTTTCGCAAGGTAGCGATGAAGTCAGAGTTGCATACGTCTAACAGAATATTCAGTTTCAGTTGTTCAAACGAAGAGGCGCAAACCTTGGCCACTACCTTTATCACCAACACGATAAAATCATCCTTTTCGATCTTTGAATTGATTAGGTTTTCGAATAGTTTCGATCTCTGACTCAATTTGAGGAGAATGTCGGGACCCTCGGTGTCGGCGATCTCTTGCAGTAGCCGAAATCCCATCCCTCTGTTGTTCCTGTCGTTGCCTCGATCGTTATTTCTTCTATTTTCATTACCTGGCCTTCCACCTGTCATGAAAGGTTTAAAATTAATAAGGTGTTGTATCTCTGGGCTCACTTAATAAAGAAAACTTTTCAATTAATATGAAACGTTTTTTTTTATGTACCTAGCCTATATACCTACGTCCCACTGCGGGGCACAGGCGTTCTCTCGGAGAGAGAGAAACGATAGGTTTACATAGGTAGTAATTATTACTAGGTAGGTGTATCAGTTTTGTTTTGCTCAGGACCTATAGTTGTGCTTCTCAACACAAATTTGAACAAAAATCCTTGCAGTCGGGATGACTTTGCGATAGATAGGTAAGCATTATTTTTATTTTATTATGCGATAGATCGCAGTATGCGGTTGGAATCTCAGGAAGACGCTGCTGCCCGTCTCCCGGTAATTGATTTCCTTAGTCGCCTTCTACGACATCCACGGAAGGAAATGGAGTGACGCTATTCTCAATCCGGCGCCACACGCCTGCCAAGCGTGGCGATTATGGCAAAACCCCTCATGGTTATGAAAACCACGAAGGAGGCCTATGTCCTGCAGTGGGCGTCAAGTGGGTGATGATGCGATAGATAGTAATTAACATATTTTTTTATGTCATTTGACTTAAATAAAGTCCGAAGCATTCAAGTCACATTCCGCGTCCCCCGCTACTGAGAGCCGAAATATGTTCAGGCGAAGTCAAAATCATTTGGTTCAGTTATTTGTCGGGCATTATACCAATAGGGTATCCTAGTGTGGGGCCAGAAGCAATGTATGTGCCTGTATGTAAATGTTTATGTTTAGGTATGTTTACATGTATTGATTTTTTCCTCATACTCCTACCCCCGGTTTCTCGTACACTAACAGTCTGTTAATCTAATGTTAATAGCTGTCAGTTGTTTTTTTATGATATTTGGATAACTAGTTAAATTTAATTGCAGTGCCCTTACAGGGCTCGCGTTCAGGATGATTAATTATGTTAAGACATATTTTGTACAGCAATAAATGAACCTCAACAGCTACGAATAAAAAAACCACAGAAGTATTTGTTCCTACAAAATTCAGTCAAAAAGTTTTAAATAAAAATTTTTTTTTTGAAGTCGCTCGCCAAACCGCCTGCCAAACATGGCGACAAGTGGGCGTCAAATGGCTGATGATGATGGTACGTCGGTACTTCTAATTTAAAGGTATTCTTTTAAATTATTTCTAACTCTTTAGTACTGTAGTGTTTTAAGTCGGTTTTTATTTTTTTATTTTCAATGCTTTAGGGAGCGGAAGAAAAAAAATCAAGTCTTTTGTAACCAAAATTTACCCTAGATACTTAATTCTTTGCTTAAAAATTTGAACTTCTCAATTTCCATCTCTGGGACTTTTACGTTATATTTTTATGAAACATGTGCATTACTAAAGGATGGGCCCCATTAGGTCTTATTTACTGCTGTCCATTGAAGAGTTCCGTTCTCTATCTCAGAAAGTCTTCATCAGATCTTCACTAAATTAAAATGGGATCAATGGGACAAGAACAAAAAAAGAATCGTCGAAATCGGTTAAGATTTGACGGAGTCATGCGAAAACATAGCCAAAAATAATATACGCGTCGAACTGATGACCTGCTCCTTTTTTGAAGTCGGTTAATGACAGCGTAACTTATGATTGGTTTTATACAAAACCGTCAAACCATTGACTTCATTCATGATGTGTCTTGGATGTGTCGAAATATCTAGGTACCTCGCAAGATGGCGGTCTGACGGTGGCAAGTGAATAGATATTTTGCCGGGTAATACTGGACTCAGATTGGTAACACCCGTCCGTCCGCCTTCCCATATTTTTTTAGCGCTAGTTAGACCTCTATGTTATTGTTTTTTTGTTACACTTTATTGCACAAAGTACAAAGCACTTAAAAAAACATGAATGTCAGACTATGAGCAAGGGCGTACTTATTTCAAGAGAAATTTCTTCCAGCCAGCCCTGACGTTTACAGTTTTAAACAGACAGCGGGAAAAGGGCATGTAAACCACAAACAAAAAAAATTTACTACTTAATTGCTACATTACTTTTTAATTATTATTATTTTTTTTACCTAGCCACGTTTGTGTCCCACTGCTGGGCAAAGGCCTCCCCCAACTCAGACCAGATGTTTCTGTCTTGTGCCACCTCAGGCCACTCCGGCATGTGTCGGTCGAGGTCGTCTCGCCAACTTTTTAATATGAAACTTTATTTTATTATTAACTATCACTGTTGAACAGATTGTTTGTGTAAGGGAAATCAGGGGTTTATAATTAAGAACTGAATTCCACGCGAGGGAAGTCGGAACAACCTGTAGATTGATAAAGCGACAAACCTCGTCCATTGTTCTGTTGACGAGGTTGGTCTTCGCGCTCCTGGTCATCGGGAAATGGCCTGCGCGGGCCAACGTTTTGCGGTGGCCTCCGCGCATGCGCGTGTTGATCCTGCCCGCCGTTTTGCGGTCGCCTGCGCGGGTCAACGTTTTGCGGTGGCCTCCGCGCGTGGTGCTCCTGCCCCTCGTTCTGCTGTCGCCTGCGTGCCCCGCGACCATAGCCTATATCCTGAGGGTCTTCGCCATCAGCTTCATTTCTCAGCCCGCCACCTGTATAAAGATAAAAAAGTATTTATTGCCTCATCAGAAAAAACAAAGTAAGGCTTAAACTATTGATGACATAAAATTGTATCAAATTAGCTCTATACAGGGTGTTAAATTACTGACGCCCGACCCGAAAGCTGCGCATTCTGGTCACCATTAGAAACGAATTATTTGTAAAATTTCACTGAGAGATCAAATCCCAGTAAAACTTTATGAATAAAATAGTTTTTTAGGGTTCCGTAGTCCGACAAGGAACCCTTATAGTTTCGCCATGTCCGTCTGTCTGTCTGTGTGTCACTGTGGTACTAGAAAGCTGTAATTCGGTTACGCCTGGTTTAAGCCGGTTAGAACTACATAGGTGTAGCCACTTATTCTAGGTTAAATCTAGTATAAGCCGATTGTTTTCGGGTAAAACTAGGTCTAGCCGGTATCATTCCGGCTATAACTAGGACCAACCAAACCCTAGTGGCTGATACAGGTTTGTTACCTTGGGTGGAAGTTGTTCTGCTAACGCTACAGCCATATATTTGTAGCTTTTAAGATATAAAAAAAACGGAGAAGTGCGAGTCGGACTCGCCCACCGAGGATTTCGTACAAATTTGTAGTCACGCAGTTTGAAAAATCTGAAAACTATACACAAATGTACAGTTTTCAGATTTTTCAAATTTCATCGTTCTAGGTCAACGGAAAATACCCTGTATATTTTGATTCCCTTGACTTTTTTAATTAGCCGTAACTTTTTTAATTACCTTATAAAATTGATCTTTTCACAGCTTCAAGAGACTGTACACTTGAGTATATGGTTTTAATTTCAACTCGACACCTCCACGCATTCCAGAGATAAAGGGTCTTGAATTCTTGATAGACAGATGGACGGACTGACAACAAAGTGATCCGTTTCCTTTCTTGTTGTTAAGTGTTTTTTTAAAGTCTTAAAAGCCACAAATATGTGGCTCTGTAGAATTAGTAGAACAACTTCCACCCAAGGAACCAACCTCCATAGGTAACTCCTAGTAATAGCCTCCAAAGTTTGGTTGAATCTAGTTATAGCCGGGGATAATGAGGGTGTCGTCGTCCCCCCCCCCGCTCTCCTAGTTAAAAGGTTGATTGTAGAAACGTGAAAAAATTCAGGGTAGTAGCACATAATAATATAATGAACTTGAAAAGAAAAGTAACGGCTAAGTAGGCTTTACTAGTTAACGAGTAATAGGCAATAATACGTAACTTTCATAAATTAGAAGTAAAATTTCGTACAAAATCCATTGAAAATGACTTCGATGAAGTTGTTAGTTCTGTAAAGCAAAAAAAAAACCCTCTTACTACGGAACCCTACAATGCGCGTGGCCCGACAAGTACTTGGCCGGTTTTTTTGTCCAGTATACCTACGTAGCGTTCGAGTTTTTACGGCATGCAGCGTAAGTGTAATCCTTGTTTGAGATCCCAGTGTTTTCAATACACTGTGCGTTGAAATTTCAAATCCGCTATCTAAAGGAAAACTTGAAAATTTTGATAACGTTTCGTAGCAACAAATTGGTATAGTTTAATAATAATAGTTTTGTTTCGACTAAAATATGCAAAAAAGTGCAAATTTGAACCTCAATATCACCTAAGAAAGGCATAATTACGAAAAAAAGAAAAACACGTAATGATCTTGAGAATGCGTGGGTTTGGAAATCGACGTTAACACCGAAGATAACACCGGGCTTGTCTTATCTTATCTGACTTACCGACCGATCAAACGATTGATTGAAAGATTCATGCTCTTTCGTCTGAAAACAGTCAGGTTTTGAAAGATACATACCGGGTATGTCCCGCCGCGGTGGATGGCGGCGGCGGCGGTGGTTGTCCCGATCCATCAGCGATTTGTAACTTCAGCCGAACCACATCCGGTCGTTGAACTCTAAAATAAGTTTTAAATAGTAAAAATTTATAAGCAAGCAAATTCCACGCAAGCACCGCCGCGCGCCGTGGCCATAAAAAAATAATTTCTTGATCTCTTTGTAGTGCTGAGCACAGATTAGAATTTTGAATTCTGACATTTTGAAGGTGCCGAGACCCTTTCTTTATTGCCGGCGCAAAAAAAACTTCATTGATGTGCTATCATCATCATCATCAGTCATTTGACGCACGGAAATAGACCTCCCTCACGGTTTTCCAATCTCCCGGTCTTGTGCCGCCCGTCGTTCGGTCGGTCGTCAGACCATCTTACAGAGATAAGCTCGCCTTCGTCCGGTCCGCGGTCAAAAATTTTTCGCCCCAACGGCCATCACATCACTCCGATCTGAGCGACAGATGTCCCGCCCACTGCCGCTTCAACTGAGCAATTCTTTGAGCTATATTAGTAACTCGGGTTCTTCTGCGGATGTCCTCATTCCTGATTCGATCACGCAGTGAAACTCCTAACATAGCTCTCTCCATAGCTCGTTGTCCCAGGTATAGATAGTGGGTGACAACTTCGCGGTCAGAGCCGCCAACGTTGATAGGAGTGGGTGCTACAGGGGAGTTCGACGTTATCTCAGTCTTGTCCATGTTCATTCTAAGACCCACTTTGTTAGAAGCTCTGTTCAGGTCAAATCATTCGGCTCAAATCTTCCAGGGTCTCAGCCATAATCATTATGTCATCGGCGAATCGAAGGTGAGTGACGTACTTGCCATTTATGTTCATTTTAAAAACCTATTTTAAGGCTACAAAATCCACCTATGCCGGAACTTGAACCCACAACCTCTGGCTAACCGTGCCAGCGCTCTCCCAATTGAGCCAATGGGCAGTGGGAGAGCGCTGGCACGGTTAGGTAGAGGTCGCGGGTTCAAGTCCCGGCATGGGTGGAATTTATAACCTATAAATAGGTTTTTAAAATTGTCCTCAGCACGGGTTAGGCAACAAAAAGAATATAATTTATGTTCATGCCAGATTCTTCCCAGTCCAGCAGTTTGAATACGTCTTCAAGTGCGGCTGTAAACAGTTTCGGAGATAGTACATCTCCCTGTCTTACTCCGCGCTGCAAATTAATAGGATTCGTATTATGATCGTGTAGTCGGACTGACATTGTGGCGTTTTTGTACAAACACTTCAGCACTTCGATGTAGCTATAGTCGATTTGGCACCGCTGGAGAGATTCATGTATCGCCCATATGTCGATCGAATCGAAGGCTTTTTCGTAGTCCACAGACGCTAAGCAGTGGTAGATAATACTTCTTGGTTTTCTGCATAATCAGCCGCAGCGTATGTATGTGGTCCAACGTACTAAAGCCTTTTCGGAAACCGGCTTGTTCGGGGGGCTGGAAGTCATCGAGCTTGCATGCGAGACGATTCGTAATGACTCTTGAGAACAGCGGGGGGAGCATGAGTTTCTTATCCTATCTAGATAGATAGGTTAAAATTTTAAAACATTACGATATTATATCCCACCCGCGAGCATGACTTCTCTTCGATATACATATCTTCCTTAGATAGGAGATAAGATTTTATCTACTTATTGGTATGACAACACTGAATCGGCAAATAGGGATGTGACGAAAATCACTATTTCATTCGTTCAATTTGCGTTTTTTGACAGATTGAAATCTGATCTGTCTGTGATCTTTCCTTTACTTAGTCTGTGCTAGGTATCAAATAAAATGTAAATAAACAAACAAATAACGGACAATAGATACTTAGATGCCGAAAATGAAGTAAGTACAAACTTTATAGCCATTGCAGTTAATTTATACAATACTACAATAGTTGGAGATCCTTCCTACAAGCTCATACGGACATCACATCATATACAAGTCACTCATCGGCAAGAACTATAATATTTTTCTGTTTTAGAGGGCGCAGTAAACAAAAACAACTGGGGTTCGTTCGAGTATATGACGCTCCACAGTAATTTAGCCAACAATGAGTTTTCTGGCCCCATGGGAAGCGAAAGGCTGTTGAAAGTGTGGGGCGCATTGAGCCTTGTCGAAGTAGCATGGTCCCGACACGACTGGAGCAGTGGCGGAATGTAAGTGTTGATAGTACCTACTTATTATCTAGTGATATATTAAATTAAGTTCAATACTTGACTCACCATCACCAACCGAGTACAATAGGTAAATAATATGCTTGTCAAACTAATGCAAATGTGTACTTAGGCAATGCTCAGTGAATACCTACAGTATTTGGATAGATAGACCATAGAGGTCTATCCAGTATAGCGTTAATTTTTGCTCTTAGGGGCATCTAAAATCATTTTCGTAACATGTCTTACCTTTTTTCTTTTCGTCTTAAGCTATTACATCATATTGGAATGTTTTGGACTCCTTTTTAATTATGCTCTTTATTTGTTACAGGATATTTTGAACGCGCTGACTACAATAATATTTGGTCTATGCTACAATCAATCAAATCTTACAAATAAATCAAATATTAAAACGAAGGAATATGTATGTACGAATTGTATTTTTTCAAAATAGTTACTCAAAATTGGATGCTTAATTACCCAAGTTCCACTACAGTTTTTTTATATTACATGCACAGGGGCATTCATTCAAGGGTTAAATATAATTAGGGAATGTTCCATTGAGCTGGCCATTCCTCCTCTACTGGGTTTCAGGCTCCACATTGGCAATGTGTGTACCGAGCCCCGGGAGTCTACTCGGCCTCTCCTCTGATGGGCGTCATCAGCCAAGGCAGGCTCAAAGGCATATCCAGAGTCTCCTAGGAAATGCATTAAATTTTTTTTTACTTCTTATTTTTTTGTTACAGATTACATCAAAGGTGAAGAACATATTAATTTGTTTGGTAACAATTTCCCGTTTTCAGAAGAAAACATATCATGCTTCTTTTCTCCATTGGGTACCCAGTTATGTAGTAAACCACCTATTTCATTGTTTAAAGTTACAAAATAAATATTAGATTTACTTATAACCAAAAGCATTTTATTATTAACAGACTTAAAAAATGGAGGAGTCTGTGTCAAGCTTTTTCCAGAAAACTTCCTAGAAACCATACATTTGTAGTAAATACACCATACATACTTAGGTACTTAGTAGAAGTTAGGTATGATTTGTGGGGTGAGTAAATGGCTTGGGATGCAAGTTCATTAGAAAGAAATAATTTTTGCCTTTTTAGTGTGTCGGTTTAAATCTTTGTTTTAGAAGTTTCTTATTTTAAAATTTTTTGTTGACTGGTACATTTTACCTACTATTATTTTAATTGAGATAGGCACTGGACGACGGTCTGAGCAGGACGGCAGAGGGTGCTTGGTTGCGTGGAGTAGGGCTGAACGGAGGTCAGTGAGCGGGTCCTTAAATCCCTGGAGACGGCCACTGGACGTCGGTCAGTGAGCAGAAACAGAGGAAGGGCACGAATGGGATGCGTAGGTGGCGCGAAGAGGCACCAGTGGACAAATCATGACAAATGTGATGATTTTATTCGTAGAATGACTGACAGAAACGCTCGATATAAGTTTATATGCCCCTCTCAAAAGTGGGATAAATTTAAATGAAACATCTGTCAAAAGTCGATAATATATCTTTTTATGTTGTCATCATGCTCGCATTTGCGATAGGGTTTATCTTATAGTGACAGATGTTTTTTTATCTCACGGCACTGGTATAAAAACGATGCATTGTGCTCGCGACGATAAGTTAACCTACTATAGACGTCAAAACTCGTTAAAACGGCCATTTTTTGTAGATAAACCGCTTCGATAAAATCTCATGCTCCCCCCGCAGCTTAGGTATAGAGTGGTATAGACATGGCTCAGAAGTGAGATGGGTCTATAATTCTTTAATAGGGTTTTATCACCTTTTCTAAATTCTAAAGATCAAGTCGAATAAAGATTCGACTCCGTATCATCCCCAAACCAATGGCGCGCTAGAACGCAGCCACGCTACTCTTAAGGAGTACCTTAAATCGTTTGTTAACGAAAATCACGATGACTGGCATTGCTATTTAGCTACAGCTATATTATCCTACAATACTACTCCTCACTGCACAACGCAGTTTACTCCTTTCGAGTTACTTTACGGTTATCAACCATCTATCCCCAGTAGTGTCTATGACTCCGATAACGGTACTACTTATCACGAGTAGGTAGATTAGGGCTCTACAGCATAGAATGAAATACAGTAGACAACGGGCCCTCGAAAACATTCAGAGAAGTAAAGAATCTTCTAAAAATTATTATGACACTTCTACTAAGGATATTAGGTACATATAAAACTGGCGATTTAGTATATCTCAAACAGCATCACAGGCTTCGGAAAGCCTTGTCTCCCATCTGGAAGGGACCCTATAAAATTGTAGAGGTCCATGACAAGAAAATGTCAGCATTTGCGTAAATCGCAAACACGTGAAATATCACGTTAATGAATTGAAACCTGCTTGAAAGTTTCATTTGTCATTTGTTTCAGGTTTCTCCATTTTCAAGGTTCTACATCAGAACCCGTAGTAGTCCAAGACATAGCTCATAGTCCTGGAATCTATTTTGACCCGACTTCCGTAGCATACTTTTACGATGACTACTGGAATGTGGTTACTCACGTCGAGGTTACTCACGTCGAGGTCTCACAAATCAAGCCCTATTTGGATAAAATTAAAGCATCTATGACTACGATTTCCTCTCTATGTAAACAAGCTCAAAATTTAGCCTATAACGTTGATTATTCTCTACTCCATATCATCTCTTTAGAGCCTCCGACTCATTTTAAAAGATCCCTAGAGTTCGGCGGAGAAATTTTGATATTCTTTTTCGGAACCCTAGATGCAGATGATGCCCGCAAGTACGAAGCTGCTATTTCAGCTTGCCAACAGAATGAAAATGAAATGTTTTCTTTGATGAAGGACAACATCCACGTTGTCCAATCGATGATTAATAATTTTAATAGTTCTATTCGTAAACTTAACGATAATGAAAATAGGATTAATAAACAGATAGATAAACTTTACTCAGTCTTGACCGAAAACAATCAGGTCAGTAATAATTTTATAAATGTTGCTAAAATTAATGGATTAGTTAATGTTATGGAAAGCTCGTTGCTAGCTATTTCTAATATCTTAGATACAATTTTGAATGCTATCTTATTCTCTAAGGCAAATATTTTACACCCTTATGTTCTCACCCCCACTAGGTTATTTAGAGAACTATCCAGTAACAGCAAATCGATACGGAAAAATGTAGATTTTCCAACCCCCTTGACTCAAGATAACATTCACAATATTATTGATCTTTCCAAGTTGACATCTTATTACTATAATATGAAGTTGATTTTTGTCCTGCAAATACCTTTAATTAAACTTTTGAAATTTAATGTCTACAAAATGGTAGCTCTACCTACCCTCACGATACAAGCTTTCGGACTTATGCTCATATTTACCCTACCAAACCATACCTTGCCGTATCGGATGACAGATTGAGTTACTCCCTACTTGATAATGTTAATGAATGTAAAACTGTTAATTTTGATTATCTAATATGTCCCTCTGTATCTGTTTTATCGACTATTAATAATCCGTCCTGCGAGACTAAACTGTTAACTGAAGTCACTTTGTCACTTCCTGAAATATGCAACTCTAAGTTACTATATGGTAGTATTAACTTGTGGCAAAAGCTTCATGATGGAAAATGGATTTATGTTCAGTCAAAACCTAGTAAACTTACTGTTAAATGTCAAAACAAGATGAATGATTATACGCTATCAGGTACAGGAATATTATCTCTTGAAAAGGAATGTATAGCATATTTTCAGACCTTGCAGCTTTCAGGCACTCATGTTTATACGTCAACCCTTCCTGAACAACTGTCTATTGATTTTGATGTAACTGAAGATGAATGCTGTAACCGAAAAATTATTAATAACACTATTGATAAGCTAGTTCCTATACACTTATCTCATGTTAATTTAGAGTTATTAAATGTGGTATCCCATAAATTAGATTACTTGGAAAATCAGATAAACCAGGTACAAAGCCAATCTCATCTTGTTAAATATGGATCTTACTACTCATCATCATCATCATCATCATTCAGCCACAAGAAGTCCACTGCTGGACATAGGCCTCCTCCATGGATTTCCAAAAAGACCGGTTGGAAGCGGCCTGCATCCAGCGTCTTCCTGCCACTTGGATGAGGTCATCTGTCCATCTTGTGGCTGGTCGTCCTACGCTGCGCTTGCCGATATGTGGTCTCCATTCGAGAACTTTTCGGCCCCATCGGCCATCAGTTCTGCGTGCTATGTGCCCCGCCCACTGCCACTTCAACTCACTAATCCGCTGGGCTATGTCGACGACTTTCGTTCGTCTACGAATCTCATCATTTCTGATTCGATCTCGTAGAGAAATTCCGAGCATAGCCCTTTCCATAGCTCGTTGCGTGACCTTGAGCTTTCTTATGAGGCCCATAGTTAGAGACCACGTTTCAGTGCCATAAGTCATCACTGGTAACACACACTGGTTGTATAATTTTGTCTTGAGCGATTGAGGTATGTTAGACGAAAAGACTTTTCTAAGTTTCCCGAATGCTGCCCAGCCGAGTTGGATTCGACGATTGACCTCTTTCACGAAGTTGGACCGGCCTAGTTGGACTGTTTGTTTTACTACTCAACCTTACTTATATTATTCTCGCTGTTATTTTCGGGTATGCCACTTATAAGACTTATAAAAAATGTTTTGCTACTACTAATGGTAATTCTTCCTGTTGCATTCAGATCTTTAACCAGTGTTATAATAAGAAAATTAAAAAGGATCAAAATAAAATTAATAATTCAATTGAATTAACTGACTTTACTGATGATGAAGAATGCGACAAGAAGTCTGTCAAGAGCCTTCCAGAGGTTCTATCTACTAGTGATAAGAAAATAGCGTTTCAGAGGTCATCCTCTAGAAATCTTAGTAATTTTAAGGTTTTGGGATTTGGGTTTTATTATAAGTACTTACTAAGTTTTCTTATTTTTGTATACTTACATGGCAGCACTTACCACAGAACCATTTTACCAAACCAAAGACTTTTAGATTTATATTTGTATTTTTCCTAAGTCATACTTACTATTTAGAATATCATATAGTATATTTTTTAAACATTTTAAAAATTCCATGCAGTAAAGGGTTAACGGTGTTATTTATGTTATTAAAGATTTATTTAAACTGCATTTGATTGAGGTGTGTTTTAGAGGAAATTTGTTGTATAATATTTAGGCTAATATTTATTTTAAAACTAGATGACCCCGTGAACTTCGTATCACCGACGTCAACCGTTTTTTTTTCTTCTCACCGTTTAAACCTTCCCTGGACTTCCACAACGCACCTTGATTTCCTTAACGTCACTAAACAAAAATCATCAAAATGGAGGTAAGTACCGCCATCTAACCTACAATCTCGGGCCTATGTTTGCTGAAGACACTGGTTTGAATAGTTCACTAAAAACCCCCTAGATGGCATTGTGTCGTTAGGTACTTTCCCGCGGAACGCATGAGTTTTAACTGAAGAATGACACTTTCGCCATTACGCAACGGGATGTCAACGGATGATGTTTATTCAGTTCAAGGAAAAGTGACACTTTATGCTTAGAGCCGTTATTGCTGTTAGACAACCGGTAAGTTATTTATGTTTATTGATGCCATAACGACATTATATTGTTAGTGTCGTTAAGTCAGTAAAAATAGCCTGTTGTTGTTTACAATAATGAATGACATACTGACACTACACTGAAAATGTCGTTACGACTTACGCAAAGTAGTATCACTTTTGTATAAATAGTGACATAATACGCTTACTGACGTTATGTCTCACAGTCAATATAGAATGTTCGTGTGTAATATTGACACTATAATGCATCGTGACATTATGCTTTCGATAATTTTAGTTTTCGCTTTACTAACAAACATACTTTTTTTGTATAGTGACATTTGGTATGACCCAGTAAAAAACAAGATTATGTATTATAGGAGAAAATTTGTCTTTACGAGTGGGGATTAGACCTGCACGTGGTCGGACGGTATAAAAGGCAGCGCGCACTGGTGCCCGCCCCTTATTCCGCTCCGAACCGCCGCTGGTGTAAGACCCATTTTGTATTGCCTCGTGTCTGATTTGTTTAGTGGATTTCCGTGTGAATAATTTTTGTGATTTCTAATGATTTTTTTTTTAAGTGAAGTAATTTTTGTTTGTATTAAATTTTGTGATTGTTGATTCCATTTTTTTTTTTTTAGTCATTTTTGCTCGAATTTGCTAAAATCAGAAGTGGGATAGAATCAACGTAGTTCTATCCTATCGGCTATTCTGTCTTTGGCTAGAATTCGAAGCGAGGGTACTGAAAAAAAAAAGAGGAAAAAATGTCGGATCGCGAACGCCGTCACAGCCGTTATAATTCTCGCGATCGGGAACGAGATCGTCGCCGTAGTAGATACCGCGATCGTACTCCACAAGGTAGCCTAAGGCGCGAGATGGATGCGATGATGGCTCGTCTCAGGGCGTTAGAAGATCAACCAAATAATTCACGAAACACCAAGTCGCCCGAACGCGCTTCATCGCCGCCATCTCGGCGCCAGACGTCAGCACCGGTTGATCGGCGAACAACCTCACCGTCTGCGAGTCGTCCTGCGTCACGAGTGCGCGGCGTCGGCCACTCTGGGACACCAGAGTTGCCAACGCCTGCGCTGGGCGAGTCGCATACGAACGAAACGGGGGATGTTTCTGAACGTACTGCTAGCGAAGCAAACGCGCCGTCGACAGTAACTGATCGGATTGTAGACGCTATTCGTTCGATAAACACGGTAGTACGGTCAAATCATTTTTATATCTCGAACTTTGACCCTAATTTACATAATATCGAAGACTGGTGTGCGGAAGTAGATCGCGCAAAAAATCTAAATAACTGGACTGACCACGAGTGCCTTTCACGCATTGGTAACTGTTTGAAGGGCGACTCTCGTACATGGCTGAACGAGTGGGTGACAAGCGATCGGACTTGGAGTAGTTTCAAGAAGGAATTTAAGCCCTTGTGCCCAAGGACCCCCGATGTTGCTAATATTTTGTACGAGGTGATGAGCACCAATTCGGACAACTATCCCACGTATGCCGATTACGCTCGTCGCTCGCTACTTCGCCTACGAATAGTCCGGGGTCTCAGCGATGAATTGATATCGGCAATCGTAATTCACGGCATCACCGATCCACAGATTCGAGCGTCAGCCACTAACGCTAAACTATCGCCTAACGATTTGGTCGAGTTTTTCGCAATATACGTGAAGGCTAACGTACCAAAAAATACTGCCCGTACTATGTCGCATAGTGTTCCCTCCGGAAAAGATAAGACTTATCCACAATTTGGCTCTCGAAAGCGACGGTTTGAGGAAGGAAAATGTTTTATTTGCGGTCAGTCGGGACACAAACAGAAAAATTGTAGCAAGAGAATTAGAACGGAGCAAGCTCCGTCTACCTCAAATACAAACGCCTCAAGCTCAAAACCTGCTTTTGTCCCGACAAAACCTGAACAGTGCGCTTTTTGCAAAAAGGTAGGCCACCGGGTTGACACGTGTTTTGCCAAACAAAAATCGGAGTCGCGAAACAAAAATGAGGTGAACTTTTGTCGTGAAAATCAAACTACCCGCAATAATGATATTGTTGTAGCTGTCATCCAAGGGGTACCGGTTGATGTTTTGATTGATAGTGGGTCAACGATATCACTAGTTTCATCTTCCGTGTTGAAACACTTCAATTGCGCTCACAAGCCAACGTTCCGCATATTGAAGGGACTGGGGAGTCAGGAACTCGAAAGCACCTCTTACGTAACGTTGCCAATTGAATTCGATGGTATCACTCTAGAAGTTGATCTATTCATCGTGGCTTCCGAGTTCATGAACACCCCGGTTATTGTGGGTACGGACGTCCTAAATAGGAAGGGTGTTCGCTATGTACGTACGCGTGATTCCCAGACGCTGACGAGGGAAGAAGTCGAACCTAGTCGTGTAATGGTTGTTCAGTCTACCCCACCGATTCCAATTAATACACCTCTTGTTGATGACCAATTGCAACAGTTGTTAGCAATTATAAATGAGTTTTCACAGCACTTGATATCTGGTACAGCAACAAGCACTGTGACTACAGGTAGCATGGTGATTAGACTGAGCAGCAACACTCCGGTTAGTTACCGGCCCTATCGACTTTCACACGATGAGACTCTTCGCGTTCGTGAGATAATCAAAGATTTGCTGGACAAGGAAATCATTCAAGAGTCGGAGTCAGAGTACGCAAGCCCCATCCTTCTAGTTAAAAAGAAGGATGGTTCAGACCGAATGTGCGTCGACTTCCGAAAATTGAACGATTTAACCGTTAAGGACCGATTTCCTTTACCGCGTATTGACGACCATATTGACCGGTTAGGACAAAACAAATATTTCACCAGTCTTGACATGGCTACAGGGTTTCACCAGATACCAGTAGAAAAAGAGTCGGTCCCTCTCACTGGCTTTGTCACGCCTGAAGGGCATTATGAGTACTTAAAGATGCCTTACGGCCTGACAAATGCTCCAGTCATATACCAGCGGATAATTGGAAAAACCCTTCGGGAATTTATTGAATCTGGTGAAATCCTAGTGTACATTGACGATGTTTTAATCTTGAGCAAGACGGTGGAACACGGGTTTGTTCTCTTGCGCAACGTACTTACGACCTTGACAAATGCGGGTTTTTCGATAAATTTGAAGAAATGCTCATTCCTCGCGACTGAAATCGAGTACTTAGGTCGCAGCATTAGTGAAGGTCAGGTGAGGCCGAGTCATGATAAAATTAAAGCTTTAACGGACGCCCCCGAACCAAAAAATGTGAAACAGGTTCGCCAGTTCATGGGCTTAGCCAGCTACTTTCGCCGGTATGTACCTGGCTTTGCTCACAAGACTGCTTGTATCGCGGCTTTAACGCGAAAAGGGGTCGAGTTTCATTGGGGATCGGAGCAGCAGGCTGCTCGAAGAGAGATCATTGATTGTTTGACTAGTGAGCCAGTGCTTGCAGTCTATGATCCCTCTTTGCCGATCGAGGTCCACACGGACGCCAGTTCCATTGGGTATGGGGCTGTGCTTATGCAGGTGCACGAGGGTGGTCACAAACGAGTGGTTGCTTACTTTAGTAAGTTGACACAAGGGGCTGAAAGTAAGTACCACTCGTACGAGCTCGAGACCCTCGCTGTGGTTAGAGCCCTGCAGCACTTCAGACATTATCTTGTGGGTGTGCCTTTCACCGTGGTTACAGACTGTAACGCGATGAAATTAACTAAAAGCAAGAAGGACTTGCTTCCTCGTGTGGCTCGGTGGTGGGTATACCTGCAGGACTTTGACTTTAGTCTTGACTACCGCAAGGGTTCACTTATGTCACATGCTGACTATTTAAGTCGAAACCCTGTCAATGTGTGCACAGTTCAAAAGCCACAGAACTGGGCACAGATCGCACAGGCTGCCGATGAGGAGACGCGGTCCCTTATACAGAAACTGAGTGACGGACAATTAGATGCGAGTCGTTACGTGCTAAAAAATGACCTCCTTTACGCAAAGTATTCGCCCACTGGGGAACCATCTCGTTTTCTTTGCTTTATCCCAAAGGGGCATAGACTCAGCTTACTCCGTGTATTTCACGACGAGCATGACCATCCAGGGGTAGAAAAGACCGTAGACTTAATTACGAAACACTTTTGGTTTCCGGGGTTAAGGGGTTTTGTCCAAAAATATGTCGCGCACTGCATAGTGTGTATTTCCCACAAAAAGGTACCGCGAGCCCCGTTACAGCCTATTAATTCATGGGAAAAGCCCGATGTACCCTTTGAGACAATCCACATGGATGTGTTGGGACCCCTTCCGGAGGCTGATGGCTACCGCTATATTCTCATCATTATCGATGCCTTCTCGAAATATTGCCTCCTTTACCCAATGTATCGTCTGGATGCTAACGAATTGAAACGGCATTTCACTAACACCATTTCATTGTTCGGAGCTCCCAAGCTAATTGTCGCTGATAGAGGCCGCATGTTCCAAAGTGCCGACTTCCTCGACTGGGTTAAATCAATGGGTTGCGATGCACATTTGATTACACCAGAGATGCACCAATCCAACGGGCAAGTTGAGCGCTACTGCCGGACGGTCCTAAACATGGTTCGCATCGAGTCCAATCACCGACAGCAGCGGTGGCCCAGCGTCATGTGGAAACTGCAACTGGTCCTCAACATTACTAAGCACAGGACCACCCAATACTCAGCTCTCAATCTGTTGGTCGGTATCGATGCAGCGACACCTTTGATACGAAGCCTGGTGCGAGACGTAGCCTTGGAGAATTCCAGTCCAAATCGCGAAGCATTGCGCGAGATGAGCAGACAAAGGACGGCTGAGCGGCTCAGGCAGAACCAGCGAAGCCAAGACGCTTATGTGAACCAAGGGAGGAAACCGCCCCGCGGTTACGAATTAAACTCTTTAGTTTTTGTCAGGAAGCAGGCCCAGTCAACCGGAAAGCTGGACTCCGGTATGCGTGGCCCGTACCGCGTGGTGAAGGTCCTGCCACATGGGCGTTACGCTCTGCAACTTCTGGCCGGCTCGTACGGAAAGGCGACCCAGGCAGCGGCGGAGTTTATGGTCCCGTGGCACGGAGAGTGGACTCCTGATGTGTGTGCTGCATATTTTGAAGGTAAGCAGCCTGGCCATCTGTAGACATGTTGCGAACTGTCCCTCAGATGTGTCTCCAGAAGTAGCTAACGTCGTGCTTACTTTCTGGTTGTGGAATCATTATGGTCACGCTAACGCCGTGCCTAGGACCTGATGATTCTGGTCGGATATGCCAACGTCGTGCCTATGTCCAAATGGTTCTGGTCGGATATGCCAACGTCGTGCCTATGTCCAAATGGTTCTGGTCGGATATGCCAAACGTCGTGCCTATGTCCAAATGTTTCTAGTCGTAGATGCCACCGGAGGGTAGCTATTCTGCTGATGTTAAGTTATGCCAACGTAGTGCCTATAACTTATTGATGTACTTATGTTGTAAACTATTTTTCCATGTATCGTTTTCTATGACCCGCAGACGCAGACAACGAGGAGTCTACTCTGGTGAACACTGAGCCACTGCTAGAGACAGCGGGACCATCATCGAACTTAGAGATGCTGCGACCTGCCGAGACACTGGCCAGCGCTGATGAAACGCAAGAAACTGACGAGCGGCGAAACAACCACGTTCTGCCTGAAGATGAGCCCGAGTCTGAACTCTCCACGCCGTTGCTGGAACCTGACCTGCATAGCTAAATGGGAGCCCGAGGACGGACTCTTGTCAGGAAAGGCCGTATAGGAGAAAATTTGTCTTTACGAGTGGGGATTAGACCTGCACGTGGTCGGACGGTATAAAAGGCAGCGCGCACTGGTGCCCGCCCCTTATTCCGCTCCGAACCGCCGCTGGTGTAAGACCCATTTTGTATTGCCTCGTGTCTGATTTGTTTAGTGGATTTCCGTGTGAATAATTTTTGTGATTTCTAATGATTTTTTTTTTAAGTGAAGTAATTTTTGTTTGTATTAAATTTTGTGATTGTTGATTCCATTTTTTTTTTTTTAGTCATTTTTGCTCGAATTTGCTAAAAGTATCTTATTACGACACAAGTAGCTGTAAACTAAAACTTGTCATATTCCTTTGATTAAAGTTATTTTTCTATCGAATTTAGTTTTGTATCGTTTAGTCAGTAATTTTGTTTATGCGAAAAAACAAAGAAAACTGCTAACTTTTCTATGACAACATGCATTTAACGTATTTAAAAATAGGTTTTTAATAAATTTAAGTTGGAGTATGTTTGGTAATTTATTTTAAACGTTACTTTTTATTATTACTAATGAAATTATTCTTTACAGATAACGATGCCACTACCTTCCGATCGAATTCAAAAGCTAAGAGACATCGCTAAAAGCTGTATTTAAAATGATGACTCAAGTATCAAAAAACAAAGCTGTCTTTCTCAAAATAGACCACCTGCTGCTCAATTGGAGTTTAAGTCTTTATTTGAACCATTAAGTGATTTGGAGGTACCTATGATATTAGGGGTTAAAGTATGAAATTGCCGATTTGTACTGAAAATCTAAATTGTTTATTTTTTAAATTTTTAACAAATTTATTTAATCAAAATAGTTGCCATTATTATCTATACATTGCTGCCATCTAATGGGAAGGTCATTAATGCCTTTGCGATAGAACTCCGACGATCTAGACTGCGCAAACTGTGTGAAAGCATTTTGTACTGCCTCCTGGGAAGAAAACTTCTTGTCACGTAGATAATTGTCCAAATCACGAAAAAAATGGTAGTCCGTTGGAGCAAGGTCTGGTGAATACGGAGGATGACGAATGGTTTTTAACTGCAGTTCCTGAAGGGTCAAAATGGTTTCTCGTGCTGTGTGAGGTCTCGCGTTGTCATGGAGCAATAATGGTGAAGATCGATTCATGAGTCGGGGCTGTTTATTGATTTGACGCAAGTGAGTCAATATTGTGGGTAAGGTAACGTTAAACCATGCCGCTAGTTCCTGGGTAGTTTGACTAGGGTCGGCTTCCACTATCTCTCTTAATTCATCGTTATTCACCTGTCTTTCTCGTGGCTCGTTCTTTAAGTCGAAATTTCCATCACGAAAGCGTTTAAACCAAAATCGCACGGTGCGTTCATTAGTAGACCCCTCTCCAAACGCAGCATTGATATTGCGGGCTGTTTCTGCCACGTTAGTTCCGCGTCGGAACTCGTATTAAAAAATCACTCGAATTTTCGCAGTATCCATCTTTGTTGTCTAAATTGAATAACAAAAACAATTGAAAGTCGATATTCAAATGTTTCACATTTTTTAAAAAAAGAACATCATAGAAACCATTTGAAAAAAGTTTCATTCGAAAACCTCAAACCATGAAGATTCTATGTCAATTCAAAGAACCTATTGCAATAAAACGGCAATTTCATACTTTAACCCCTATTATTATTGGTTCCTATTATACAAATACGTTTTTACATACAAATATTTTTCTTTAAAGGATAGCGTAAACTAAAATTTATATATTGCGACCTGTTATTAAATTAATCTACTTTCATTAATTCGCTAAACATGGCTACCAACGCATGTAATCGCACTAGGTATATCTGTCTTCACTAAAAATTATGAAAAATTATGAAGGATCGGACAAAATACTGTTTTTGTATAAAACCTGTTATGCTGACAATGATTTTAAGGAGATCAAATTAGAAAAAAGCAAAGTCGGAACACGAAGACAAGAGTCAGCATCAACAGGTACTGCAATATCGGAACTAAAAACGCTGTATACTTCTAGGATACCCTTAGCAGAAAGAAAAAAAAAATTTGAAGTCTCTAATTAACAATAACCACATCCCTAAATACTACGCCTCATCTTATTTTGACCAAATTCTTTCTTAATGACGTTAGTTACTTCGAAAAAAATACATTTAATACAATATTACGATCTATAATTGTAAATTCAAGGATAACTAAATCTACAAAATATTTTATATTAATACTTAAGTTGATTCTGATCTCAAATGTTGTGATTTGATAGTATTTTAGGACATACTTGTGCTCACTGCCTACCAAAGTGTTATTGTCGTGATAAGTTATACAACCTAAGATTAAAATAACAGGTTTTTAGATTCATTTTAACTTACATTTAGGTAAAATTGTTGCCTTTTGAGTCATTAATATTTTATAAAAACTTTTAAAAGCGCCTCTGTGTCGCGCAGAATAACGACACTATAATTGTTTTTTTTTTTTGTTACTTAAAAAGGGTTATATTTGATTTTTATTTTTTGCGATTAGTTCTATTTGTGTTATTTTTTTAATAAATATGTAACCAATATATTATTATATCTCCTACTTTAATTTAAACCCTTTTCAAAATTATCAAAACTTTAAACGCTTGTACTGAAAATGTGTGTATTTCGTTTAGTGACGTTAAGGAAATTAAGGTGCGTAATATATAAAAACAACAATTAGCCAAATTAAAAAATCGAATTCTCGAGTTTTAGTGAGACTAACAAACAGCAATTCATTTTTATATATAAGAGATAATTGATTTAAAATCGCAATGTTGTATAGGGGAAATTAAAACTTTAGCTTGTACAAGGAAAGTTATTTCTCATAGTAAAATTTTTAATCTAAGGCTGTTCGGCAGCATAGTGCAGTCAAAAGAATCCAGGAACTAATTGATGCAACTATGTACTAGGCAGCTTTATTTTAGTTACTTTCATAGTATTATTTCCCATGGCTAAGTCGGGCAGCATACATTGAGAGCATCTTCGTCTTGCAGAAGAGAGCAATCCAGATTTATTTACAAGGTAAGTCTCAGCGTACGTCCGTCCTCAGCAGGGTTTAGTGCAACAAAAAAGGATATAATTTGATATTAAGTTAATTTTTGCAGTTTGCTACTGAATTTCTACTTCCCAAATGTAGATGGCGTTGGTAGAGTTAAAACATACTCCCTAATAGCATTGAATTTTAGATAGACAAATCCAATGCTAACAGTAAGTTTTAATCCTTAAGGCGTTAATGGCGTTTTTTCGACAAATTGCAGAAACGGTTTTACTTCATTATTGTGTACTTGAGAACCATTAAATAACTTTTGTATTTATAGAATATACTTAACTTTTTATTTTTAGGCATGCCATTAAACAGAAACTGTTATTAAAAAAACCCAGGCTATGATGTATTGAAAACGCCGGCCATTTCGGACTGAAATATGTATTTTTTAAATAAAAATAAAAACCGACATCAATACACTGCAGCGCAAAAACAGAGAAGTTATTTAGACGAGTGTGACCATTATATTCGATGTAGATGGTGTAGAAGTATAGTTCGGGAGCCGGTGCCAAGTTGTAAGACCAGCACATACATTTTGGGAACCGACTCCAAAATATATTTCAACAATATCGTTTTTATTTTCATTAAAAAAAAATTATTTTACGATTTTTTGTGAATGTCACTACTACTCCGCCAAATTGCGTTTTCCGAAAGCAAATGCATGAGTCACTTTAAAAACATCCAAATTGCTTCAGTTTGCCTTTGAAATTTGAAGAGTTCCCTCGATTTCTCCAGAATTCAACCATCAGATCCTGGCTTGGTACCTATAAGATCACCTGTTAAGAATGTCTACCTTTTTAAACAAAAAAAGAATTTTCCAAATCCGTCCACGCGTCTTCGAGTAATCGGGGAACATACATAGAAAATAAAAAAGATCCCGACGAATTGATAACCTCCTCCTTTTCTTGAAGTTGGTTAATGAATGTTTAATTTGCCGGTTAGATTTACTTATAACCTGTTTATGTACCTATATATCATCAGATGTTAATTAGATGTTAGCTCACTTTAAAATTAACAACCTATTGCATCATTACGGTTTCAGAAAAGGAAGTTGCACCACTGATGCGGGTGTCATGTTAATAAAACATATTTTTAGTGCATGGGAGGGATCAGAGAACGCCATGGCGTTTTCTGTGACCTCTCGAAACCGTTTGATTGGGTTGATCATCAAACACTTTTGCGGATCAAATATTCTTGCTCTTAAGTAACCACTTTAACCCAGCAGTGCCTTTTCTTTAAAGTAAGGGCCAAAACAATGGATACTACTGCAGCTTTAACCTTATGTGAATCCATGACAACAGGAGTTAACGCGGCGTTTACAATACATGGATTGTGGTGCGATCCCATTATCCTCGATCATGATCTAGATTGATAGTGTACAGGCTACTATCACCAATCCACTACCTCCTATTTCCGAGTAAGGGACCTACGGCAGCTATAATGTAAAGACGTATATTACAGCATGATACATCTCATTGCATCTTTCCATAGAAATCGTCAGGAGACCACACACGACAGCTATAATGCATGGGATACCGCCGTTTAGCCAAAGTATTTTTCGCCAAATTTTACTTCCCAATAAACTTATGGCATCAGTTTCATTTCCCAAATGAAACTTTAGCAAGTTTTCATTTCGCATTTTATTCATTTGGTCAAATTATCATTTCGCATAATTTTACTGCGTCAAGTTTTATTAAGACAAACGTTTATTATGCTAACGTTTTATTTTGGCAAGTGTTATATAGCAAATAATTGTTTGATTAAATTTATATTTCGCATTTTGTTTGTTAGGTCAGTACACATAAGCAAAAATAGGTTCGAAGTTATGAGACAGATCTGTCTCTGCAAAGGTTACTTCAAGGCCACTAACTACATCCTGAAACTTCGGGTGTTAGTTCCTTTTTTTTATATAAAAGCGAAAAAAAAAATTTCACTAAAAAACTTAGTTTTGTGTCAAACTTAAACAAGGTTGGTGCATGGAAAAGTCATAGGTACCCTACATTATGATATGGCAAAACGTGGGATACCGCCGTTTTTGCCAAACGATACTTTTGACTGAATAATGCTTGGTAAAATAAATTTTGACCAAGTATTTATTTGGTAAACAATAACTTGCCATAATAACTTTTGCTAACTGTTTATTTGCTTTAAGTTGTTTTGAGAAATGTTTTTTTGCCAAGTGATAATTTGCGGAAAATAGTTTGGGAAGTAATACTTTGGGAAACGATTTTTGGCAATACATTAGTAAACCATAATGCATATTTTTACATCTTCGTATGTTAAGATACAGAGCAATAGGTACCTACATTAAACCATAACAGCTGGAAAGTGCAGACGTATATCAATGGATGGATTTAGGGAAAGTATTATACATTACCTGTTGTGTGTGTGATAATTTACGATAATGTAAAGCTATACATCCCAGGATGTAATGTACATTAGTAAACATTATAGCTGCTGTGTGTGAAGTCCTTAACAGATCGTGGCAATCGGCATTTGCAACGGTATCCGCGATACAGGTTCGCCTAGTGCAGAAGCCATCGGAAAGCGTAGTTGGAAGTAAATATAATTTTGGTGTACTCTCATTACATTAAGTACTTGTATAAATAAATAAACCTAATTATCAATACGCATGTATCGGCAACGAAGCGGTTGGTGGGTAAACCGTACCGTACCGTACCGTACCGTACTGTACTGTACTGTACTGATGCGACATCGACAGGGCAAGCGGGGCGTGGCGAAGGGGGAAGCAGGGGAGTAATCGCATTCCATCCAGCGAGGCGAGGTGCAGTGCAGATAAATGGTGACACTGACGCGTTATATAGTTTTTACCCACCAACCATTTCCTTTCTGGGCTATAATGTATAAAAGTAATTTTGAAATTATTTTTTTATCTTATCTATCGGTTGGTGGGTAAACGGAGACAGATCTGTCTCTGCCAAGGTTACTTCAAGGCGTCACTAACTACATCGATGCCCTAGCTACACTATCTCATTCTTGATTCTATTTACTACCTATTCATTAACCACAGTTAAGTAGTGACCAAAAACAGGAATTCAATGTCAGAGAACCAATGCTAAGCAATGTCACATACTGTATTTACCCTTATGATACCCTGCTTACAATGACGTCGTCATTGCTTAGCAAGAACACAGCATGATCACTTACTGTATTTATCACAAGTGACAAAATAAGAAAACAGAGTTCCAAATATTTAGCATAAGCACATCAAATACCACATGCTGTGTTTATCCTAAGCATTCACATTAACTTATGAGAACGCGAATGGCTTACGATAAGAGCAGTATGGGATTATACTCTATTTTTACTAAGCAACTCCTAGAAGTAAATTAACGAGTGACCTTAACATTGATGCAGTAACTTCAGACCTTCAGTACCTGTACATGGGTCTGAGGAGGGAAGTCGAAGGGGACGGGAGGGAATTGCGCTAGCGTCGCGCCACCAACCAAAATGGTCCCGTGACGTGATAATTCAGTCTAATCAGTATTCATTCAGTTCAGATTCAGTTACGATTCAGACGCTTCTCCACCCCACGGCTGCTCATGGCGATGTTGGCGCCAAAAATCCGTAAGAATTCCGTAAAAATGAACCTAGAGTTTACTTGAAGAATATGATGGTGGTAAAAGCAACCTGGGGAAAATATGTTCTCGAATTTAAAAACAACCATGACGAAGATCACTACCAAACTTTGGATTTTTTGCTTCTCAAATATTTGAAAACACAAATCTTGCCCAGTGCCGAACGAAAAACCATCTCCTAGAGGTGTAAAAGAGTCTACGAAAACCGCAATTATTACCAAATTCTTAGAGTTAATGCCTGAAAATCGAAGGATCTATTGGGAAAATTTGCCCACTTCACAATTTGGTAGCGATCTAGAATAACTTATTCCTTTTCTATTGCCTAGATTATAAATAACGTTGATCTCAACCATTGCTCAATAATTAATGTGTGATAAATATGTGTTCATTACAATTAAGTTAAGATTTCGGTGACTAGAAAAGACTAGTTAAAATGGAGACTGATGTGAATTATGTGTTTATGAGGTGCTAATCCTATCCTACATCAGTTAGATCTACCATTCCTAATACGACCTTAGGTCTGTTTAGGCTATTAATACGTTAGAATTTTAACCGTTTAATGATTAATACATATATTACATGGTTTACATATTTTTAGATTTCTATAAGTGTTTGCAGGTAGGTACCTAAGTACCTAATTAAATTTCTTTTCCTTTTGTTTAAGATTTAAAGTGAAAGTTGTTTAAAGTTAATTTTAGATTATAAATTAAACTAAATAAACGAGGATCTCAAACTAGATTTCATTTCATTTCATGCTTTAATGCTGCTCACAAAATAATGTACAAGCGATGAACGGTAAAAGATCATTTAACATTTTGTGGCACCCCAATAGATTAATAATTAAAACGCAGATCTCAACAGTATTCAATAATTTGGTGCCAATTCATAGTAATTAAAGTACAAAGTAAATTGTTGATAAGTTGTCACACATATCAGAGTAAGTAAATAATAAGAATATGAAATTAATAACATACTTTTTGTTACTGACTTTCCTACTTAACATTCCTATTAGTTACAGCTATTAGAGGTACTTTTTTCGTTGATTGGAATTAATCACTCTAAGCTTTGAAGTGCAGATGCTGTATTTGTATAAAGTATCCGGGACAAAAGGTAATTAACAATTGCTTAGCAATATGCAGTATCTTACATTACTTAGCATGAGTACAGTACCTATGTACAGTAGATGCTGTACTTATGTTATGCAATTAGAAGTATATGGCCCAAAGAGGGTCCTTAGCATAAAGTGTTTTTCCTAAATAAAAACCGCCCCACCAGTGGCCTAATTACGCTCACCAAATCCTGAGCGATTCCAATCGTCTAACTGTCAAACTCCATACTAATTTGACAGTTAAACGATTGGAATCGCTCAGGATTTGGTGAGCGTAATATAGGGGCAGGTCTTTGTTAACAAATTGTACGTTGCTAAAAAGTACATTTTATTTTCTATACGACCAAATAAAAAAAAACTGATTTTTTAAACATGAAGTCATACACACAAAAAAACAAAAAAGAAACTTTGGCGGCCATTTTCTCGAAACTATGTAAATGGTAGTTACTGCACTTATAATTAGCACGGCAGCATAGAACAGTCCAATTTTTTTTAATTAAGAACGTAAAAAGTGGACGCGATCTGTAAAAATATTAAATTCTTACTTACAGCAATTTCGTTTGTTGCAATGCAAACACTTGAAATAATCACAACTGACAATAAATACGGAGGAAGACTCCTCTATCGAAAGAAAGCTAACCAAACAGTGAACGAATGGGGAGAAAAACTGCCATTTGTTCACTTCAGCTAGCCCCACTCGTTTATGATAAAAAAAAGTAACAAAAAGGTAATTCACCGACCAAAGTTCGCCGAAGTGACTTGAGCACAGTGTTGCCAGACGCTGGCCGGTCAAAATCGCCTTGTAGAAACAGTCGCCCAAAAATCGTCTAGCCCATTCGAATTCGAGCCATGTAGCACGAACACGCCTCAATGAAATGCCTTGTTTAAAAGTGACGCTTGTAGGTTTGTACGCATTTCCGAAATTATCGCAATTAATTTAAAAAAATGTGAAAATATCTTTTTGACTCGAAATTAAAGGTAAATCACCACTTACACTTACACCCAGAATACAGGAATAATGGCTGGTTTACATTTGCTATTTTTTAATACATATTTAGCATACTATTTCAAAGCATACTAAAAAAGCACGCATTTGGCAAATGTGAATGTGCTATGCTTTGTATGTAGCACGCTAAAAAATCTGACTGACGACGGTCAGATTTTTTTTCGTTTCTGTGCTTTTAAAAAAGTATCTAATAAAAATGGCGTCCTAAGTGAAGTAGAAATACATGGGTGCTTGGATTCGTGGATTCTTGGATGGAAACTTTTAAAAACAAAATCCATGGAGATAATGCATATTATTATGCAGACATTGAAAAAACTTTAAACATAAATATAAATGACGTGAAACTAAAAATAAAGAATATCCGCTCATCGTATAGTACAGAACTTAAAAAGGTAAAGATATCGAAAAAAATCTGGCGCAAGCACAAACGTATTTTGTATGTACCAAAGGTATTTGGGTACAGCATCGTGGATACATTTTTAAAAAGAGTTATGTCTCTTCAAACGATATTTTCAAACGTGGTAAGTTTAACAAGTATATATGTTCAATAATAAAACTCATTATTCATTACTAATTTCTATTTTTTTCGATTATTATTATTTCTTTGTTTGTATTTTAATATGTATAGTATTTTTTCTGATTTAATGACAAATGTGTAGTTTTCAGATTGTTCCCTGTACTTATAGTATAAGACAATATTGCTTCATAGTTCTAGGTGAACGGAAAGTACTCTATAAATGTTGATCCCTTGGATGTCGAATTATATATTTGTAAAAGATAGTAAGGTATTTATTTAAAATAAAAGAATAATATTGTAATATTCGTATTAAAAGTAAAATAAAAGAATAATATTGTAATGTTCGTAAACGGCGGTGGTAGCCTAGTGGGTAGAACCTCGGACTCAGAAGTGGGAGACCCAGGTTCGATCCCCGGTGCGCCATGTACCTATGACTTGGTTTTCTAAGTTATGTACATTTGTGAATTTATAGTAGTAATACCACTCGCTAACTGTGAAGGAAAACATCGTGAGGAAACCTGAGTGTCTGAGCTATTCACATACCTCAGCGCTTGAAATCGCCAATCCGTGGTGGGCACGCGTGGTGATTAAGCCCATACTCTCTCCCCGAGAGAAGGCCTGTGCCCTACAGTGGGACGTATATAGGCTGCTTATGTAATGTTCGTATTGTCTCTAAATCTAGTTCACTTGCCACGGAACTGAACCCACGCGTGATGTAAAGTAGTCAGCATATCGGTTTTTTACATCTTGTGCAGAAATCATAGACCGGTTCCCAGTATGTAAAATTGGTACCTAATGGTTCATTCTTCACTAGTAACAAAACCAGTTGCAGTATTTTCAATATTTACGCTGCCAGCTTGTAAATGAGATGCATTGGTTTTTCGCAGCCAATTGACATTTCAAAATAGTAACCCGGATATTTTAATAGCTTAGCGGAAAGTAGGTAAAAAGCTAAGGGATTTGCTTCCAACCCTTTTCCAAAGGGATTTTTGGTTTTTTTATTTTATATTAATTTTTTTTTGTAACAACCACTTGTGGGCTGAAAAACTCCTGAGCCATTGCCATAAAACCTTAAAAGACAAGAAGCAAGCAGTGTTGCCGTACCGAGAGAAATTTCCCTTTTGAAAGAAACAGGCTTGAGATACGAAGAAGGGGAAAAGGACGTACGGCTTTTATTCCATTGATTTTAAAAATAATTCACTTATTAATTAACTATTCATACATTTATGTTTCAGTTGTTGTGACATTGCAGCTTGAAGTAATCTAAAATGGCGTATGTATTTCAAATGGGATTTTTTTCTTGTACGGAACCCTAAAAAACTACCTACCTAAATCATCTGAATAATTTTGAAGAAGAAGTGAATACATACATTGATACCTCTATAGCCTACGAAACTATAACCATCAAAGTGGCAACACTGATGTCAACGCGTCCAACAAACGTCAAATTCACAGATTATATTCGGATGTCAACATGACATTGACAGTTAATTTTTTTTTTACTTCTAAGCAACGGTATTGCAGCTCTTCAGCCCACATCCTTAATATTTGATTTATTTTTAAAAAATCTCTAAAACGAATGAACAAAGAAATAATAAAAGTTGGTTTCGTAGTAAGTTTTTATGGCTTTATCAATGGACATTAAAATTTGGCTAGAAATGAAAACATGTCAATTATGCAGGAAAATACAGGTTTTAACAACAGATACCACTTTATCCGGAGCAAGAGCAATTGGTTTTTCAAATATGCGAAAACGAGAAGCTAATATTCCAAAACAGATCTCAACTATTCTTCTTGCTTCTTTGTTTTAAGATTTTATCCTAACGTTTTGTTTCAGTTTTCTAGTACTTGTCATCTCTGTGTTAAGCCGCGGACAGACAGACAGACGGACGCACATGGCGAAACCTATGAATAAGAAAACCTTAGAAGTATTTCTTCATACTCAATAACAACCCCAATCCTCTCGATTAGTCTTTACCAATGAAATGAGCGCAACATGATGAAGTAAATCACTCTGTGATTGGTTCATTCTGTGCGCCATGCGTGACAACGTTAACGTTGATTGGGCGATAGTAAGTGACAGCGTAATTGACGATTGGTTTTATACACGTCGAAATATCTAGGTTCCTCACAAGATGCCGGATGCGCGATAAATCGCCTTATCTGGCAACACTGCTGGAGGATATTTTTTACATTGTGTGGCGATTCTGAAAAACCAAAATTACCCTAAATCCTGACTAATATTATTAACGCGAAAGTTTGTATGGATGGATGCATGTTTGTTACTCTTTCACGCAAAAACGGTTGAACAGATCCAGATGAAATTTTGCACAGAGATAGATTATAGTCTGGATTAGCACATAGGCTATTTTTTATCCCGGAAAAATACACATCAAAATTACCATGCGAACGAAGTCGCGGGCAACAGCTAATTATGCAATAATATTAAAGGTCTATCAAAAAAATACCGGACGCCAATGCCGTGGAACCGCAACGATATTAATCTAAAGTAATATTACCTATTTGATTCGTTACAAACCCTAACCTGAGTTAAAAGGCCATTCAATTTGTGTCAAAGCGATGAACTTGAATGTAAATGAACTATGCGGCTTTAGTTTCAAATTGTGCAAATGAGTAATTAGCCCAATAGTGACGTAAAATTTAGTGACAAATTGGGTTTAGTTTAAATTGTGAAAACTGGGCTTAATTGGTTATTTGTACATATTTATTTAAAATCCTACTAAACTTATGCACACAATAAAGTAGGTATTCAGTTTGTGACCATTTTAATTTGCATAGTGATTATTTGTGCTCAAAGCTACATAATATGAAATAAGTAATAATAATCCACGTACTTAATACAATCACTTATCCTAAACCCAAATTAGGAAATCCTGTGTTATGGTAATCAAACCAAGCACGGGCATCACAAATATGGAAATACTTATACAAATTGAGTAAAAAAGTTATATAAAATCAAGTATGGCATGTTTTTCAGTTGTTGTGATACACTTTACAATCTTATTAATGCAAAATGCTACCACAGATTAAGTACACAATCGTACAAGATATGTCAATTTACCTCAAATTTCAGCGAAATCAAAAATGGAAATACTGGTAGCATTTTGTATGACGTCACTAGGGGAAGACCGCAAACGGGTCACTATCAGTGTTGCCAACTGCTTTTTTTACCTAGTAGCGTAGCTAGACATCTTACAAAATGTTGCTAGATTGCCAGTTTTGTTTACCCCAAAAACTTACTAGTAGTAGCTAAATGTTACAGTAGGTTGATAGATCAAAATAAAATTACAAATTCTGATAATATTTAACATTTATTTTCATTAAATTTAACAAGAGCGTTTAATTTTAAATTAATTAAAAATTATTATAAAGAAGATTTTGATGGCTGTGGATCAGAATCTTTTATTGATTTGGAATATTTTTCTTCGGGAAAAACACTGTCATAGCAGCATTTGCCACTTTTTCTAAGGTAGTCGATGGAGAGATGTAGAGGATAGAGTTCGCACGTCTCATAATGAAATGAAATGTTGCTAGAAAAAGTAGCTAAAAAATGTAGCTAGATCTAGCTATAAAGTAGCTAAGTTGGCATCACCATCACTGCTCACTATATTGTACGGCCCGATAACGTACAGCCAATAATGCACACCCCAATAATTCATTATTAAAGGACACCGTTATATAACGGTGTCCTTTAATAATGAATTTTATATAACGGTGTCCTTTGATCATGAATTATTGCTTTTTGTTGCACTAACCCGTGCTAAGGACAATTTTAAAAAACCTATTTAGAGGCTAAAAATTCCACCCATGCCGGGACTTGAACCCGCGACCTCTGGCTACTGAAATCTACTACACGTTTTTCCACTACCAAGTTTTCGATATCTGCTCTAAATCTACTAAGGCGGGTCTCCTGAATTGAATACACAATAGTATATTCATCATCATTATTCAGCTCCAAGAAGTCCACTGATGGACATAGACCTCCTCATGGATTTCCAAAAAGACCGGTTGGAAGCGGCCTGCATCCAGCATCTTCCTGCCACTTGGATGAGGTCATCTGTCCATCTCGTGGCTGGTCGTCCTACGCTGCGCTTGCCAATATGTGGTCTCCATTCGAGAACTTTTCGGCCCCATCGGCCATCAGTTCTGCGTGCTTCGTCCCCCCCCCCCCCCACTGCCACTTCAACTTACTAATCCGCTGGGCTATGTCGACGACTTTCGTTCGTCTACGGATCTCATCATTTCTGATTCTATCTCGTAGAGAAATTCCGAGCATAACCCTTTCCATTGCTCGTTGCGTGACCTTGAGCCTTCTTATGAGGCCCATAGTGAGAGACCACGTTTCAGTGCCATAAGTAACTGGTAACACACACTGGTTTAACACACACATAATTTTGTCTTGAGCGATTGAGGTAATTAGACGAACATACTTCTCTAAGTTTCCCGAATGCTGCCCAGCCGAGTTGGATTCGACGATTGACCTCTTTCACGAAGTTGGACCGGCCTAGTTGGACTGTTTGTCCTAAGTAGGCGTATTCGTCTACAACTTCGAGAGTCGAGTTCCCCAATGTTATTGGGGTAGGCACAACACGGGCGTTCGACATGACCTTCGTTTTGTCATTTTCATTTTAAGGCCCACACGTTGGGAAACTCGACTGAGGTCTTCGAGCATTATGCAGAGGTATTTCATCGTTTCTGCCATGACTACAATATCGTCGGCAAATCAAAGGTGAGTGATGTACTCGCCATTTATAATGATGCCGCGTCCCTGCCATTCTAGAAGCTTGAAGGCATCTTCCAGTGCGTTCGTGAACAGTTTCGGAGAGTTAACGTCTCCCTGTCTCACACCTCTTCTCAATGGAATTGCCTCCGAATTCTGCTCCTGTACTCGGACGGACATGGTGGCGCTGTTGTGCTAGCACTTCAGCACCTCGATATACCAATAGTCAATACGGCAACGCTAGAGAGACTCGAGCACTGCCCATGTCTCGATCGAATCGAAGGCTTTCTCATAGTCCACAAACTCTGAGCAGAATGTCAAATTATACTCCTCAGTCTTCTGTATAATTTGCCGTAGCGTGTGGATGTGGTCTATGGTACTATAGCCCTTTCGGAAATCAGCTTGTTCGGGAGGCTGGAAGTCATCAAACCTACGTTCGAGAGGATTCGCCGGAACCCTAAAAAACAGCTTATAAACATGGCTCAGAAGCGAGATAGCTCGGTATTTCCTCAATAGAGTGCTATCCCCTTTCTTGAAGAACAGCGTCACCACGCTTCTGTTCCATGCTTCTGGCGTTTTTCCTTCGAGCACGACGGAATTGAAGAGCTTCTGAAGGACTTTAAGTACTGGTGCTCCACCCGCTTTCAGGAGCTCTGATGTGATTCCGTCCTCTCCTGGTGCCTTGTTATTCTTGAGCTGTTTCAGGGCCATCCTAATCTCGTACAGGCTGATGTCCGAGATATCTTCGGTATAATGTCGGGTCAGTTTGACTCTCGGATCTTTGTTCAAACTGCTAACAGGTTTTGCGACTAATGTGTATAGCTCTCCGTAGAAACTCTCAATCTCCCTCAGCATTTCTGATTTGATCGACGTTATACTGCCGTTCTCGCTCTTCAGCTTCGTCAGCCGGCTTTGCCCTGTCTTTTGCAAACGCTTCGGAGCCCTTGTTCCGCTCTATAGTCTCTTTAATACGTTCGGTATTAAAGGAACGAATATCGTGCCGCATAGACTTTGAGATGTGTTAATAGAGCTGCATATATGACTCAACATCCTCGGGGGACTGCAGTTGCAATGCGCGACGTTTTGCCATGAGGTCGACAGATAAGTATAGTTTGAGAGCTTTTGTGGTCTACTCGTACGGTTGGGTCTATAGAACTTTGAGCCCACACTGTACGAACAGTTTCTACAAACCTGTTATTGATCTCGTCCACCGATGCGGCGCTTTCCAGGCACTCAAAGCGATTTGACAATTCGAGTTGAAAGTTCTCGGGGTTTTGGATATGGGCACGAGTAGGTCGGAGCGTGGACTTCATGAGTCGAGACCTCTCAAGTACAATAGTATATTGCTGCGCCCCAATGTTTCATTGTTATGTTTCAAAAGAAAACACGCGCAGGAGAAACGCCTAAGAAAGTGAAAATGTAATAAAAGCTAAAGCGGTGGTAGCCTAGTGGGTAGAACATTGGACTGCGAAGCGGGAGACCCAGGTTCGATTCCCAGTGCGGGCATGTATCTATGACTTCGTTTTCTAAGTTACGTACATTTGTGAAGTAATAGTAGCAATACCACTCGCTAACGGTGAAGGAAAACATCGTGAGGAAACCTGAGTGTCTGAGATATTCAGCAAGGCCTGTACCCTACAGTGGGACGTATATAGGCTGCTTATAATAAAAGCTAAAAGTGGCCACAGTGACAACCACGAACTAAGTAGACTGCTTTGCTTTTTGGTTGGTAGCACCAAGTGGTGCCGATTATATTTTACAGCACAATTTGGCTTTTTCGTTCGCAGATACTTTTCAAGAGACTTCCTGAGATTAGGCTTTGTATTCTAAATAACAAAACTTTAGTCCGAAACACAGTTATATAAAATATTGTCTGTCGATTTTATATTTATTTTGAACGCAGCTTTAAAGTCAAATAAATGAATTACGCTTCTGCAAACGAGGCACCACTCTATTAAGTGAATTTCTTGTCTATGGTTGGACACGGATTATTGCCCCGTACCGATTTTGTACAGCCCGATAATGCGCACGCGGATAGTGTACAGCCAATTATCTGTGTTCATCCACACGGATTATTGGCTGTACATAATCGGGGTGTGCCTTATCGGGGTGTGCGTTATTGGGACGTGCGTTATAAGGAGTATTATATTCCTTGTGCATTATTGTCCCCGTGAACGAAGAGTCCGCGCCACCAAAGTCCATTTAGTTAAGACATTTTTGTCCTTATTTCAATGTAACAAGGATCTCCTCCGCGTGGGGACATGACATGAGTTGTGGTTGCATTGGGTGGGGCGTCGTTCCGAATTGACGTTGTAATGTTTTTACGAATTCGGGTTTTTCTTGGTATATTAGGGGTCTAACCCGATGAATAAATTAATATTTTTTATATTGTAGGTGCTTTTGATAGGAGGTTTGAGTTTTCTTTTTGAATGTGGCACAGACGTGAAGTCTTTGGAATGTGGTTTAGGATGTAATTTTATTATTGTAAAAAAGTATCTTTCCTTTAATGGGGATGGTGGCAACACGAACCTAATTACAGATGGCGACACTGAGATTTAGCCCGACAATGTTTGTTTTGATTTATAAGTTTTGCTTATTTTCGGAATTTTTCATGGAAATTCAACATGAAAACGTCATGAAATGCTCTTCACAAAAAAAGGGGAAGCTACCTATAATTTATACCAAAACTGAAAAAGCAAAGTTTTTCATACCGTGAACGGAATACAGACTGTAATACAAGGTAATAACCAGAAAAATATTGTTTTAACATTTCTTGCAGAAATAATCGCATACCTACCTACCTTTAATAAATACCTAGCTCTTTACGGGCTGATTTATTGATTATAAATTGTAAAATGTCATGCAGAGACATGTCATGAGAGTTCATGCAGAAATAGTACTAGGTATTTCTGCATGAACTCTCTTAATTTTATTCCAGTTTGGAGACGAAGCATCAACTGTTTTATCTTGTATGATACCTAAAACATTTCGAGCGTCTCCTTTAGCTCTGTCGAGCTAGGAATAGGTATGGTTACAGTTTTTCCAATCGCAATTGGCAGAAATTTTTGTTTAGATAATTGTTTCATAATTGATAATTGTCACTTGTTTGCGGACCACCGCAAGTATTTACAAACTTGTTCAAACATATTACAAGGTACAGTCGACGTTTGACTGAGTCTGCCAGTCGCTTCTAGGATCGACTAGGCAAAGCCCGAAACAGATTATTTTACTTCCGACGTTTGACACTAACTACAAATAATAAAAAACGGCCTAGCGCGAGTGCGGAAACTCGACCTTGATTTGCCAAAGATGTAGGTACCTACCTACATTAGATCTATAAAACACTAGGGCTCAGATCTTCTCAGAGAGAGAGAGAGAGTATGGGCTTAATCACCACGTGTGTCCACCGTGGATTGGCGATTTCAAGCGCTAGGGTATGTGAATAGCTCAGAAACTCAGGTTTCTGCACAATGTTTTCCTTCACAGTTGCATGTGTCGGTATAAGGTAGGTAGTTTATTTCTAATATTTTGACATGTATTTTATTGCATAGATTTTGATTTTGGAACAAGAAGCCAGGATAATAAATAAATCAATTATTAATTCTCAGTAGGTATACTCTTTCCAATAAGAGGTGTTATTTTGAATAGCCTGCTATTTCGGTAGATGTCACTTTTGAAGCTGTCATTTTTTGACATTTGACAAGTAGAAACTACGCCATTTGATCTAGACAACATTTACTTTCAACCATTGATCTTTTACGGGAAAAGTTTCCGGACCATGTTATCTCTCGAAGAGGTGATCACAATTGGCCACCGAGATCTTGTGATTTAACACCTTGCGACTTCTTCAGACTTCTTCCTTTAAGGCCACGTGAAAGAGAAGGTCTACGCCAACAGCCCAGCGTCGAATCAAGATCTCAAAGATGGAATTCGTGAGGCTATTGAGGACAAGGGCAGCCACTTCGCGATTTGATTATGGAAAATTTCATGAAAAGGATATTTTTCACTATTAATGGCATACCTTCCTCTTCATAATGAAATAAACATCCGATCATTTATATATAAAAAATGGCATTTTTCTTTGAATATCAAAATAACACCTCTTATTGGAAAACCCTTTATATTTGTCTACTGAGTACACAACTCTACTTATGCAGGTAAAGATAAATTAAATAGAAACATTTATTCAGTCACTTCATTTTTATTAGAAACTCATCGATTTGAAAATAAATAGGTAGGTATTTATTAGGTACCTACATCCATAGGTACTATGACAAAAACAAATTTTACATAACAAAATACAAAGATAGGGAGGTAGGTACTACCTACTACAAAGAATAAAAATATTATAAGGTCCTTCCTTTAAAATGTAGGGATAATAAGATGCATCAGGTGCATGAAACACAGGACAGATTATAGTAAAATTTCGAAGTCAAACAAACCACAAACATTGAAGAGACATGGACATGATGAACACTTTCAGCGATTTCCAAAAATATTTTTGTATAATTGCGCTAGCTTATAAAATATTGTACTCACATATAGTTCAATTGATTAATTGCAACATTTACAAGACTACACTTTGAAAGCCTACGTCGGACGGAGTTTTATTATGTTATATTTCACAAGTTCCGTTAAAAACAATTCGTTTCTGAAGGCCCGTTTACACGTTCGGGTAAGCAAAGGCAGAGTATAACTACCACCACTGTACTTACCAAACTTTAAATCGGTCTTCAGCGGTAGGTACTATTCGCTAACGACATTGGCAAACCTAGCTAGTCTTAGCATTGAATGCTTGGACTTTATTGTATGAAGACTTTTTGGTAAGCGCAAATGGAACATTGGAATGCTTAGTGCGAGCGCTTGTGTGTAGGTACTACACAATGTGTAATGCAGTAACTTGTACACATTATGTAGTACTTAAGTTCAAGGCCTCGTTTCTGTTAGTACATTAGTACAACGACAGACAAAGTAAGTTCAAGGTCTCGATCCTGTTAGTACATTAGTACAATGCAGACACACGGTCGGGTCACGTGACGTGTTTTTTCATACCATTGACGACTAGACTTTGATAATTAAATGAAATCGGCGCGTTCATGCAGAACTGTATGTACCACACAATGCATTAACAGAATCTAGGCCCTGATGTTATCATCTGGCATATCGATAAGCGCTTGGCAATTGATGGTTGAAGTCTGGTCAATTTCGTCATCGAATAGGGGGCCAGAATGCCACAGAATTACCCTAAATACGATAAATATTATTATGGGAGGATCACCAGGCCCACGCTGGCTCGTAGGCGTCGAATGCCCACTTGTCAGCGTGACCCTTTGGCCAGCTGAAGCCGCTGTCGGACCACTGGAACGGTTGGACCCTATGCTTGTTGATCTTGACCAGCCTGTCTCTCTCTGCTTGCTCTAGCTGCTGCCTCAGGAGGTCCATCATCTCGTCGCCGTCGATGTTTGGCTCGTCATCGAACTGGTCGGTGTAGATGGACGCGACGGTACCCTTGTTGAAGGCGGTGGAATTGCGCGTCACTGCGTTGAAGGGTGGGCCGGACTGCGCGTAGAAGCGCGTCTCTGCGCTACCTGCACTGCCTGTTAAGATAACGTTGCTTCTTTAGTACTCACAGTCTAACCGTTACATACATACCTACATAAACTCACGCCTGCATCCCAGAGGATGTATCGGCCGGTAAGGGACGGTCCAGGCGGACATACTTCGACCAAATAGGGGATGTATTAGCAAAGGGCAAGTTAAAAAGTACCCGAAACCGGCGTGTATGCAACGAGTAATGAATGTTGAGGAAGCGAAAGTGATCTGCCCCCCACCCCTCTACCGTCTTGTTTATTATTATTATTATTAATCGTTTATTTCGGATCATAAAATCAATTCCTCTACGAGTAAATCACATTTAATTTAGGTATAGACTTGAATCTGTCTTAAAAATAGGATCTCCAAAGTAAAATCTCCAACTTAAAACATTCTTTTGGGCTCAAATAGCAGTTTGCTTAAAGAACACATAACATAATGTGTTTTACATTATTTTTTTATAAATAACACTAAGAACACTCTTTGATTTAGGAGCAGTCACATACAAAGTGTAACTGAAATAACGGAAAACTAGACAGTTAGATTGTACCATTTCCAATAAGCAAAAGTTTACCGTAAAATGTTTAATTCTATATTTGAAACGAATTGGTCGCGCCAAACTCAAATTTGTTTCAAACACATTGTCCTGCAACATATTCACGGCAATGTGTGACGTCATGGACGTTAAAAGAGTCAACAGTTCATTTTAAACGAACCCAAACCATAGTTGTACATTTTTCCCGACATTCATGGAGCTCCTGCATCATTGATCCAGCATATCAAACAAAACGTTACAAATGCCTCAGACTCACCGCTAACGACCTTCGTGTCAATGACCCCGTACGCCTCTCTGTGTCTACTGAGCACGTCGCCTCTGACGCCCAGCACCGCCCAATAGCCCTTTTCGCGCAAGATGCAGTCTACTCCCACACACGCATCGTCGCTGGCCGTGCTGAATTAGCATATAAAAAAATCGGTTAACTAAATGCTGAGCACATGATTATGAGTGGTCATGCATGACACATTAGTGTGGTCATCGGGAAATAAATAAAACTGGCCAAGTGCGAGTGATTCGCGCACGAAGGGTTCCGCATCATTTATCTATACAACATTAGACAAAGATCGAATTTGAGAACAGCGCCATCTATAGAAACCAACAAGAGGCGTTTAACATTGACATTTAACGACATGACATCGGCGTTGTGAAGGTAGTAACATTGATGGCCGCTAGATGGCGAGCGCTGTCTTTAGACAACATTTGTTGTATCGGAGCCCCGCTTAAATATTTATTTTATTCTGTTTTTAGTATTTGTTTGTCGCTATGGCAACAGAAATATCATCTGCGAAAATGTCAACTGCCTAGCTGTCACGGTTCATGACATACAGCCTGGTGACAGACAGACAGACGGACAGTGAAGTCTTAGTAATAGGGTCCCGTTTGGCACCCTTCGGTTACGGAAAAGTAGCCTTGTAAATATTACGAATTTAGGATTACGTATCTCTAGTCTAGGGGCAGCGGTTAGATTTGTATTAAATTTGAGTTATGCACTTTATTTCAATCAATCAATCAATCAATCAGCCCGTTGGCCCGTACTCGTCTACTGTTGGACATAGGCCTCCCCAAGTATGCCACTTTTTTCAGTCTTCGGCTATCGTCACCCAGCCGCTACCAGCAATCTGCCTTAGATCGTTGGTCTTGCGAGCTGGCGGGCGTCCTACGTTGCACTGCGCTTTATTTCCCTTCCCTAGTGTTCATAGTTTCAAACTAACTATTATCACTCCTTAGGCTGGCTAGAAGAAATTTTAAATTCGCTTTTTTGCGATAGGTAGGTATTTAAAATATTACAAGAAGATTCGTATTTTCCACAAAAAGAAGAAAAAATGGTGTTCTTTTATTTTATTTACTTATTAGGTGCGTGTAACGAATACTACCATGCTACTTACACTAAACAAGACTTAGATTTAATAAATGTGCAAAGTGAGGTGTTATTTATAAAAATACGTCTGTTCTAAAACACTCCTCAAATGCAGTTTAAATATTCTGTGATAAAATGTTTTCCTTGACCACAGACTATTTAAGCTGTATTTTATGAGTATTTTAGATTAGATTAGATTAATACTCTTTATTGCACACCATACATTAAAAAGATACATGAAAAATCTTAAATATCTAAGTTACATAGGATATTTGGCAACTGGCGGTCTTATATCTATTTAAGGGAAGAAGGTCTATTTTAAGGAATAGTGTTTTTATAAATAATACCGGATAAGCTTTACTAACCTATTAATTGCAGTCATATTGATCTGCCGCATCAGCTTTAGGATCCTCTGCAGGGACGTAGCGTTTTTGTGGCCTCGCTTGAAGGTCATGGCCCTCGCTGACTCTGCCTCGGAGAACATTTTGCCGTGCGACTCTTCCATTTGCGTCGTCTGTGTTAAGTCGGCTATGTCCTGTGTGAGAGAACGTAGAACGATCATCATAAGCAGCCAATATACGTCCCACTGTAGGGCACAGGCCTACTCTCAGGGTGAGAGTATGGCTTAATCACCACGCGTGCCCACCGCGGATTGGCCGTAGAACGATAAATACGCACCTCTAAGCCATAGGTGATCAATTTTGATTGCAAATAAACTTGTTACAATTGGTGTCTGGCTCCCAAACTAGGATTACCTGTACTATAGGTAGCCAATTGGTAGTAAAATTTCATTTTCGCTCACGCATGTCGTCATTTTCGCAAGCCTCCCATTTTCTAGTCATTTCAGTTCACGAATGTCTTTATTAAGGTCGGCTTCTCCGTGCGCACGGATTTGTATGGGACTTATTGCTCTGCGCGAGCGAATAGTTGGAGGAAAAGTAGGCATTTTTGAAATAACACAAATAAAATCCTATTAATAGCATTTTGACGACCCACGTCACTAACAGCTTCAGTGATAGTCATTTTGGTATATTTTTCTATTATCGAAAACTTGGTACCTACCTACAGCTCAAATAAAACCATATCTAGTGGTAGGTAATTTAGACCCATGTTTGCGATTTTTTTTGATGCAATAAAGGCTAAAAATAATGAGAGTAATCCTAACTAGTCTCATTGAAAAGTAGTAGGTATAATTTTGTACCTTGAAGTGTGGCAGTCCGTGGCTGGCCCAGTAGCCGCGCTCGAGCAGCGCTTCGGAGAGGTCCGCCGAATGAGTGCGCGCCGGCGCCTGCTCCACCAGCCAGAACAGGCCCTTGGCCCGGGAGCCGCCGCCGCGATGCACAACTGTGTGCTTCATGTCCCTGGAGACAAAAGTCTGATTAGCGTGAAGCCTCGAACATACCCATACTAGACCCGCTTCAGCTTTTCAGAGACCGTATATTCGTGACAGGGCCGCTGTATGTATCTAAGCTTAACCGAAGAACTGCTCTAAGTACGTGATCAACATTGAAAACCCAAAATAATACTGGATCTTCAAAAGGAACTACAGCTGATAATTCGAGCCGCTGAGATTTAATGTGAAAGCGAAAAAAGGGTTATAATCTAGCCACTTGTCGGAGAACAGCTGAGCAGCATGCGAGAGGGCCAATTCTAGTGATACCTACTTATGGTTCAGTTCATACACGACCTCCTAGATATTATCTACTTATTTGTGAATTTGAAAACTCGCCAACGGTGATGCAGAACATTACGAGAACACCAGCGGCTCACTTGACTCTACACAAACAGATTTCAGATGTAATAAGCTGACTGAGCTGGGAAGATAGTCTATATGCTGATAGTATATCGCGTACTGCCGAGAATCCGAGTGGTCACTTTATGTAGGTATCTACATAGTGTGTGTTAGAAATGCCACTAGTTGCTGTAAAAATCATCTAGCATAGATAAAATGGCTAAATAGCTGAGCCACCTGCCCCATGGCACGATTACGTTAATAACGCGGCAGGAGCGCAGTGGACAAAATTGGCAGGTGACGGGAAGTGGCCCATGCCCAACAGAGAGCTTCTTTCATAGACTAAGTACATATATGTCAAGAATTCTTACTTATTCCTGCCGCCGATGGAGACCTCGGTGACGAGGTCTTTCTTGGTCGCGGACGGTGCGCTTTCTTGCGAGGAGTTCAGGTGGTAGAGCCGGGTGAAGTCCACGACCAGCCACTGCTTGCAGCCGGTGCCGGAGTTGCTGGTGGCCAGCAGGCGGCCCCAGGTGCTCACGTTCGATGCCAGCCGGTTGGCCGCCGTCAAACGAGGGCCCACAGGCACCTGTTGGAGTTGTTAAGAATTTGACCTCCTCGTTGGACTAGCGGTTAACGCGCTTGACTATCAAACAGAAGTCGTGGGTTCGATTCCCACTGGAGGCCGCCGTCCTTGATTCGTGCAAACAGCCTCAGTCTGATTTCCTTGCCTGATTATCATAGCACAGGATGTTCTAGTATGGGACCAGGACAAGTGATTTGGTTGTGTGTAAGTACAGACTGGTAGGCTGGTTTGCCATGTGAGAATTTAGTTTCTGTCTAATTTGGAGAGTTTAGGTCAAATTATATCTGGGGCAGCCTTATAAGTTGGAGTTCGGATAGAGGTACGAAACTTAGAGACGTCATAGTGTACTTAACTGTTATCGAGCCTTTTGTTGGGTTGAGAGAAACGTAGACTAAGAAGATGAAATAACAAAAACTCAAGAGTGCCCATATATACCTAATAATAATCATGACTTTCACACAGTACAGTCACTAATCCTAATCCCAAACTAGGATACTCTGTGCTATGGTAACCAGGCGAGGACCTCACAAACATGGAAATACACACAGAGTCACTGAATTGTTAATTGTTAATTTCTTCTTTTGGGTATTATTGTTAATTTCTTTATTTATTTAATATCGCAATAGTATACCAGAATATTAGGTAAGCAACTGACCTGCTCAGTGATGTTGATGTTTTTTCATAGCTTCGTAACCAGGCGAGGCCCTCACGAACATGGAAATACACCAATAATCATTGAATTAAGTATGCCAGAATATTAAGCAACTGACCTGCTCAGTGATGTTGACGTTCTTCCACAGCTTCTTGTTGAAGTTGCGAAAAGCAGTGCCGGCGACGGCCATCCGGTGATGGTTTCCGCGGAGGAGATAGAACTCGTCCTGGCTGGTGATAGCGCCGGGGTAGCCCGAGAAGTCGACGGTCACTCCGGGCGTTGGCGGTGAGTCGTCCGCCGACGTTAGGTGGTAATGCAGCTTGTACCGCTTGATAATCCGCATCATTGTTGAGTAGCTGGAAAGATTTTGCCTACTTAGCAAAGATTTGCGGGGTCATTGGAAAGGAATCTCGTAAAGTATGGGTACGTACGGAGCGGAGCAAAAGTTACCTTTTCAGAATAATTCTTTCTTAGTAAAATATTTTTTCTCAGTTTGCTACCATAGATAAATGCAGCATTACTACCTACTCGACCAAACTATTACTATACTTCGACAAGATAAAAAGTACCCGAAACCGACGTGTGTGCATGCAACGACTAATGAATGTTGAGGAAGAGAAAGTGATCTGTCAGGATCGTGGCAAGTGGCAGTCCCTGGTCTCTGCCTACCCCTCTGGGATACAGGCGTGAGTTTAAATATGTATGTATGTATTACCTACTCGATGTATCTCAGAAATACTTGTATTTTAACTTAAAAAAATAAAATCAAAATGAAAATGTTTTAATTGAAAATAACACAGATACCTAACAATAAAACTGTAAATTGAACGTTACAAGTGAAACTATATTGTGTCCATTTCGAATTCTAGATCATTTCCGAAAAAAATGTCCAAACAAATTCCGAACTTAGTCTTGTCAAATATCAAATCCTACTAATTTTAGGTTTGGATATTTTTTACTCAATTACGCAATAACGGCTGCACGGAGTTACATGAAACTTGGCATACCAGACAAAGATCTGAATTGAGACCTAGTATATTTGATATCGCGGTAATGCGTTCCCTTGGGAAAATATTTTATTGTTACCGTTACCTTTTTTCAAGCTAAACTTAAGATATTTATTTATTGCGTTGCGTTTATTGCGTTAACAAAAATCGTATAAACGGATTCTGTGGATGGCGGTACGAAGTTCGCCGGGACAGCTAGTCTACAATAAGTAGGTAGGTACCTACATTGAGTTTGTTGAAAGCCAAGTTACAAGGCAAGCCAAATTGTTTATTGGATCAGGTTATAGTACATTAAGATTATTCAGGAAGCAGGAATACTCACCTTCCAGCAGCGTTGTGAGCGACAAACAGTTTTGGGCTTGTTTTCCCGTCTTCGGCTGTTTCGTTGACGATCTTCAAGAAGGCGCTGGAGACGCCCGGCAGCCGGTCTAAGGCGGGGTCCTGGACGGAGATGTTCAGTTTCTGTTGGATCTCAGTGATCTCAGCTTGGGCGTTTAGCCAGTACAGATCAGAAATGTCCGTCTCATACTCGTTCATGCTGCGCTCCACGCCGTGCTTCCAGCCGGTGTAGACGCCACTCATTTGGGTGTAGTAGAGTGATACCTGCGGAGTTCAGGACAGAATTTCTTACTTAGAGGCTCACTCTTTTAATGGTAAGATGGAAGCAAATAGGGTGCTATCTAGTATTAAGCTCGGCTTTTGTATAAATTTATTTTTGTGCAACAAAGAATTTTTCAATTGAATTCACTTCAATGGAGGCCGGTGAAACTATAGGTACTGTACGAGTGTACGTCAGCGTCGACAAACCAATATGCTCATAAAATGACAGATAGATAGACCAAGCTACCAGCGGGGCTAGAAGAAGTATCTCCCTAGATCCTTACAAAATTTCGGCTGTACAAATTTCAGAGATGATCTGCTTCACTGCACGCTACCCAAACACAAAGTTCTATCGGCCTAATTACCAGAATATATTTTAGACTTAACTGGTTATGCATATAATCATGATATTAATAGCAGTGCATTATAAACGATGAAAATCTGTAATCCTCATATTACTGTGCAATACGCGTATCTGAACACTTTCAATAACAAGCCCTCGGGGTTCTGTTTATAATTTCGCAGTAGCAATACCGGCTTGCTACATAATTATGAAGGAAAACTTCGTAAGGAAACCTGAGTGTCAGAGGAGTTTTTATCAGTAATCCACGGTGGGCACGCGTAGTGATTAAGTGCATCTTATCTCTCTGGGAGATCCCTGCAGTGAAACGTTCATTGGCTGCATAAGCTTAGTCAGGACACTGACCTGGTGCCAGAAGGGGTCAGTCTGTTCGTTCTCCGAAGCGTATGTCTTCCAGTTGTTGGCGGAGCGGTCGAGAGCATCGCGCAGTCGGTCGCATGGCTTCTTCAACGGCTGGCTGGCACACCTGGCGCGGATGGTGTTTTCGAGGTGGTAGTGGATCAGCAGCCAGGTCAATGCGCCCTCCACGATGCCGGCGGCGTACGCCTGAATCTCGTCGGGGTACGAGCCGTCGGTTTCGACCTCCAGAATAGACCAGCTGGAATAACAGACAGAACTCTATTAGTAGGTACAGAGAAAAGACAGACAGCGGTTTAAAGTTTTTGGAGCATCGGCGAGATGATAATAAGTTTTTTTCTCTATCGAATCTAGGTACGTCGCTCAGCGTTAGGTATTGGTCACGACATACCATCTCTCTCTCTGTGTCTCTCTCTCTCTCTCTCTCTCTCTCTCTCTCTCAATCTGTTGTTTTGTTTTATCTCTGTTTTGTTGACGTTCGTGTCTTTTGTTTGTGTACCTTTTGTTTACTTTGTGTTTCTGTGACAATTTAAATAAATATCCTCTTTCTTCTTTCTTTCTTTCTTTCTTTGTGTAAAGAAAGATGGCGATGTTCATATTGTAACCTAATTTAACAATAGAGCGGCATACAGAACGTGTTATTGAAATAGCGCTAAAAAGCCGTTTCTTCATTATCGATCATATAAACGTACAATGTTCAAAATTGTGCTCATTGGAAATAAAAACCTAAATAGGTTTTTAAAATAAAAACCTTTTTAGAGGCTCTCCCAACTAAGCTAACGGGCAAGTGCAGGCATCGGCAAAATTTCGAGCCTCTTTACAAACTTCTCTGTATAATTTATTTTTGTAAATAGGTTTTTAAAATTGTACTCAGCACGGGTTAGTGCAACAAAAAGAATATAATCATTGGAAATAGTTTAATTACCGATACTGAAGAAACAGTTTTGAAGTTTTATGTATATCAGCATACGACCCACTGTAAGATACAGTCCTTCTCTGACCACTCATAGAACACACCCAGTGGTATTTATGTCCATCCGGAAGAATGCGCGGGCGACGCCACGCGGAATGTCAGCCAGATCGTTGCTCTGGCCCCAGTACTCGATGTGGTAACCGGTCTTCTCTGAGTGGAACACTGTCGCAGCGTATGTGCCGTCCTCTTGGGTTCTGCGGAAGAGAGTTTTCTGGTTATTTCGAAGCGGGTTAAGCAGTAACACTGGTTAATTTTGAGTTACTAATAATATCCAGCCTGTATACATCCCACTAGATACGGCACAGACCTTCTCTCGGAGAGGCGGATTGACAATTTCAAGGTATGTGAACAACTCAGGCATTTTCATTCACGGTTAGTGAGTGGTGTTGCCTAAAAATTCTCAAATGTACGTAACTTTGAATACAAAGTCCACGACCTCTTGAATTTGAGGCAAGAGGTTCTACCAACCGTTCTACTAGCTAGGTAATACTTATTTTTTTTTAATGTAAAACGGGCTCACACGTGGTAAGTGCCGACAAAGCCTAAAATGTTATATGTGAAACTATAGCTACAAAAGTGCATGAAATTCCGGTCTCTACAATTGATCCCTCAATCTATTTAGAGAAAACTGAGTAATCACATAAATACCCATATACCTTTTTGCCGTTTCATTAGAAGTCAGTTTCTGCTTTATGTAAATGCGCAAATAAACATGACGTTTATTTATGTAGCCAAAAGTAAATAATACTTGTATATGCCTCTTGAGTTATTGCCAACGAATTATTACACAGCTACGCGAATCCCCATTGGCGTCACCATTGCGAAGTTATATTTATGTTTTATCTCGTGTAAGCCATAAGCATGTTCCATAATATTTTCGAGAACTTCCAGTTTGATGCGAAATATCAATATTGTAATAATACTTATTTTTTAGCTCTTACCTACAGGCGTTTCATGTGTGGCAGACGTTCTGATAAAGTTTTGATACCTATCAGTAAAATATTGTAACAACTGCAATGTGTACCTACAGATGTCGAGTTTGTTTCATTAATCATAATATTGATCATCGAATCGCGACAAAAAAACTAATTAATTATATTCGAAATTGATATTGCTGCAACTAGTCGCAAGTCTCTACAAAGTCTATGCACAACGCTTTATGCGATTCCTTAACTTTCGGTAAAAATTTAAATCACTTGCTCACCTTTCCATCTGTCCAACGAATAACGCCAAGATGGCGAGCGTCCCCAACAGCCCGAGGATGTACGAGCTGATCTTGGTCTGGAGCCACGACGCTCCCACCACTTTCAACATTTTGGTCATCCCTTCTTGGGTAACTGGACACGGATATACTATAAAATGTGAAATATGTTGAGGAACTTAATAACAATGAAGTGACAAGGCGTTGGGACGATCTTCTCCAGGGGGAGAGCGACCATCGAAGTGGGGTAGGTGGCGTCCCTTCAGCGGGAATCTCCCGCAGGTCTACGGCGCGGCGGTGTCTGCTGCTGCTATATGTCTCGCAGACTGCATCGGTCTCCGACTCCGAAAGTTGTCTTTGGTGAACTATGCACCCTCTTAGTTGTCTGCTTTTGACCCTGGAACAAAATTAAAATAGCACTTAGTCAAAGCGTACCTGTGTGTTAGTCGACGATCGTACTGTTCAAAGATTGATCGCAGAATATGTTTAGATTTTAATACTAAGCAACACGGCACTGAAGTTTTAAACTAGACATCATAGAGTAGCTGGTAAAATTCCAACTGAAGTTATGTGTAGAAAAGCGCTTTATCGGTATATCAATAGAAGATACAGTAGCGTATGCCTGTTATCTAGATAGCTCACTATTAATAACTAAGAAGAGGCATAACATAATAATGTACCTGCGTCTATACCTATACAACAATTCAACGGAAATTAAAACTAAATCTGTAAGTAAATATTTATAACGCAAAAAACTACAATTTTTAAACGCAAATAAAACGGAAATCTCATGAAAAGTAGGACTAGGTGTTAGTTACATTAGTATATGTTGTATGAACCCTTAATTGGTAAATCTTTGTTACTATATATTTACTTAAACTTGTAGTGTGGGTTTTAGTCAATAATTTTTTTTTAATAAGATGCTACCGCACGATGCTACAGTTAGGTATATGACGGTTACACGCAGCTCAACTCTCGGGAGTATGAACAGGAACTGTTCAACTTAGGTATTGCAAGGAGTAACGTGCAAGTGAACTAGAGTCGACGCCGACACAACGTCTTCGGCTTGACATGGTCACTTCTAGTATGGGCTGAACCTGAGACCGAAAGACTTACACGTGCCGCCTAAAGCACTGGTTCACTGTGATTGAACATGGAACGAATGACTAAGACAATTGTTCACACCGCCTCCTAACGCACTCTGGCACGTAGTGTGTACCAACCATAACACTTAACAAGCGTTGTATGGATTTTTAGTTTTATATAGATAGAAGATAGATAGATAGAATATTCTTTATTGTATGTACACCAGGTATTACATATGAGAATTTAACAATAATATAGTACAGTACAATTGGCGGCCTTATTACTAAAAGTAATTTCTTCCACACAACCATCGACGGAAAAAAAATAGAAGCTAAATGACGGGTAGTCAGTCGGTGCAACTAAACAACACTAAGCGAGATATTTATATATTTAATACACATACATAAACGGTACATAAATAGGGACGGTGAAAATCTTACGGCAAAAGGCAGCTGTGATAGTAAAGGAATTGCTGAAGAATCTTGTCGAATGACTCGGTGTCTTCAGCAATCGATTCTGAGCGGATCGCAAAGTCCGGCCGTGCGTATAATTCAAACACTCAAAGCGAGTTTTGAGATACAGAGGTGTGGCTGGATTGAACAGCACCGAATAGAGGATTGAAAGAACGTGAGCATTCCTACGGAGGCGGATAAGGAGCCACTTGAGTTTGACGCGATATTCAGAGATATGGTCATATTTACGCTAGCCAAATATGAACCGGATAGATAAATTTTGGAGGCGCTCAAGCTTATCTAGTTGCTCTTCGGTAAGGTAAAGATAGCTGGAATCAGCATAGTCGAGGGTAGGAAGTAAGAGAGACTGGGCAATCGTAATCGCAATACCTATGGCTCTGATCGAATGAGATCTCCATCAAAACCGAGTGGATAAGTCTAAGATTCGGCACCAACGTAGAAGAAGGGATTCCATCGATCATTCCCAATTGCCACCCTCTAGTTTGGTTCCCACTATTGATCGTTGGTACAAATTTAAAGAAATCCCAACGACTACTCCTGTTTGCAAAGGCGTGGCAGTTGATAACTTTTTTCCTACGTTTCCTAACTACCACCCGTAGTCTGCCCCAAGTGGAGATGGCTGTCGCGTATTTAAAAATCATTCCGATTGACCACCCCGCAGATATAGCCAATATAGCACATCCCACAACAAAGTGCATCTCCGAACATAAAGATGAAGACATACCAGCTCATCCAACTCCAACATGCTCAAGATCAGGCACTAATGCCCAATCTTTGTGCTAAGGAGGGAGGTGTTACATAATATAACCTATAACAAGCATACGTCTGAGTCTCTTATCATGTTAGCTAATGATCTTATTAACCGACTTCAAAAAAGGAGGAGGTGTTCAATTCGACACAACGTATTTACTAATGTATAACTTTCTCACTAGTAAAGTTCACAGTTGTTATTGTTTATTATTCCGGAACTGATTAACTAAAGTATGTAAACAAACCCTGTATCCTTTCATGAGACTGATCCTTTGGCAGCAAGATTCATTCCTATTCCTGCAACAGTCGAGACTCTTTACTCGTCTCTACCTCCAACCTCGCTGTTCCTTTACATTATTGTACCACTGTATCTCATAAATATCTAAGTAAATAAAATGTGACTAAATAAATAAAGTTATAAAAAAACCAGTTTCTATTTGCTACCGCGTAACGCACGTTGGTGCCTGATATTTTTATCTTTCCCTTCCCTAATACATCCCCTATTTAGTAGACTTATATCCGCCTTAGACGTCCTTTACCGGCTCTTTTATTTACATTCGATGTGTCTCGATGTGTCTTTCGTTTGTTTTTCTACCATTAACCTCTCCATCAGTCCAGAATGTATTTTATTTTATCCTTGTAAATTTGTAAACGGTCGCAGATTCTAAACTATTCGTCCAAGCAGCAACGTTGTGTGAAGGGCAATTGGTATCTAGACAAAATTTTCCTGACGATAAGTGAATTTATTTTGTTAGAGATTTAATCTTACCATTACGTAATGAAATTACCTTCGAAAGATCGAAAATAATTTTTCATATTTTTTTAAGTCTTTTTTTATTCATTTGTGAACTAACCTTAGGAGATAAATATATGTCATCACGGAAATTTTTACGGGCCTTTTTAAGATCTTCATCTTTCCCATAAAAAGCGTTCATGTACAGAATGACTAGTTTCGAGGATAACCCCCGACACACAAACTTACATATAAACTTACAAACATACAAACTTTTCCTCTTTATAATATTTGTGTAGATACCTATGTTTCTTTTTACTTTAAAATTCTCTCGCAAAATACTAATTTTGACAAATGAGGTGTCAAACAAAAGGTCTACACGAGTGTATGAGGCCAAAAAAAATTTGGCGAACATCAGCTGTAATATTTAAGTAAAAAGCCACAAATAGGTGTATGTACTTAATACAAAATTATGAAACGAAAAACCCGACTTTATGCTAACGGAGTTATTTATACAAATACAAATATACTTTATTTTCTCCAGCACATAGTGCACTTAAAAATCAGTGAAACTTAAAAATGAACAAGTTCCATTATGTAGTAGGAGACAGGAGTCCAAAATAGGTTTACCCCGTGCTATGGATCTCCTGGCTTCCACTTCTCAAAGACCGAGGGCACTGTTCTTACAGAATTCAGTATTTAAGCGTGCAATACAATACATTACATTAACCTAGGTGGTGAAGGCCGTGTTTAATTAAGACTGACGGCCTTATTTACAAAAAAACCAAGGTTCCTCTAAAACCAATCTAAAACTCTGTTGATTGAATCTGTGGCTACGTCTTTTCCTTGTAAAATCTCCACCACAGACTGTTTTAATCGGCGTTTTTGAAGTGTTTTAAGGAATCGAGTTTTTATAAAAAAGCCTATGTGGATTTTGTATTATTATGGGGACTTTGTTATACACTGAAGTTGAATTGATACCGAAATTAGATTAATGATAGATAGAAAGAAAAATCGTTTAAGCGCCAGCTAAATAAATTCTATAGAAACGTCTTGACGACATACACCGATCTTTATAATCAAAAGTTCCACAGAAACTTGAATCCGTGTGCTATAGGCAAGCACGGTGCGAATGGTGTCACGATAATCCTTTACCTACGAGTATCTGGGAATTTGATGCTTCACTTCAGTATTTTTCATTTTTCTAACTTTTCGTTTTTGTGGGTTCGAATCTAAGCATGTAGGTACTAATGAAATTGTTTTTTAAGTTATGTACATTTGTGAAGTTGTACAAGCAATACCACTCGCTATAAGCAAGAAACATCGTGAGGAATCCTGAGTGTCTGAGCTGTTCAAAATTCTCATAACTTAGCGCTCAAAATTGCCAATCTGCGGTGGGCACGCGTGGTAATGAAACCCATACTATCTCTCTGAGAAAATGCCTGTTCCCTGGAGTGGGACGTATATAGGCTACATACGAAAAAAAAACATTTGTGCCGATGTGGTTTGTTTATAATAAATTGAAGTTATTGTTAGTGCGAAAAGTATAATAAAAAGTATGTCTCACCATGTTTTTAAATCAAATTACAATACTTTTGTTCAATTTAGCGCGGAAATAAACGAACGTACCTATTATGTTAAAAATAAACATAGGTGTCATAAAACTAGTGCCATCGTGTTTTAACCTATAGTTAGTATGCCCCCCATAGGCATTTTGTTAGATGAAATTAATGATAAGCTAGCGTTATGGCTTACTATTTTCTAACGAGGCGATTGAGTGGTGGATTTGCTTATTCATGTGAGAAGTTCTTTGAGGTGAGTTGAATCACAGAGGACTCGCACGGTACAGACCTTTTGGGCATGAGCGGACACCACAATCTTCCAGGAACCACTGGTCGAAATAAATGTGTGTGTTTGTATAAAAAAAATCTCAATATTTAAATTCCGAAAGGACGTCCGTACACCGGCGTACGTAAACAGACGAGAAGTAAATCAATACAGAGCCAGACACATTTCAGTTTTATTAGCTTTACGATTATGCTTCCCGATGGTTTTCACGTAGTACTTCTGAAAAATGTTCCGAGAACATCGTGATTACTTACGCCTACACGGTTCAAACAATGACTGAAGTGTCTGGCATCTCTGCAGACCACGGCGAGCTCCTCTGAAATTGTAATAACAACGCACGTCGTGAATTTGAAGAATACTTAGTTAAGGTTTAAATTAATGATATTTCTGATAAAACAAAGCCCAGTTTAAGCCTGTCTAAGTACATGTAATAATTAGGTACTTACTTATGCTCTTTTCCACATATATACGGTTATTTCTTAACTGCGCAATTCCCGAAACAAGAGTTTGTGTTTTACAGCAGCAGAACCAGAGTTTGTGTTTTACAGCAACTTTTCTCTGTCAATGGGGATATTCAATGGGGATTAGTGAAATAACCCTTTTACTCAGTTCGATATTTTTCAAAATATCACGGTTTCCGTTCACACCTTTATGAAATTCGCGCTACGCACTTTACTAATGTCACAGCCGTACATAGAAGAAGGTCCATTATATTCAACATTATGGAATTACTTACCAAAAAAATAACATAAAATTCAAATTTCAATAACAATGCGGAAAATTAAACGAAAAAAACAATCATCATCATCATTCAGCCACAAGAGGTCCACTGCTGGACATAGGCCTCCTCCGTAGATTTCCAAAACGCTGGTTGGAAGCGGCCTGCATCCAGCGCCTTCCTGCCACTTGGATGAGGTCATCTGTCCATCTTGTGGCTGGTCGTCCTACGCTGCGCTTGCCGATATGTGGTCTCCATTCGAGAACTTTTCGGCCCCATCATGCATCAGTTCTGCGTGCTATGTGCCCCGCCCACTGCCACTTCAACTTACTAATCCGCTGGGCTATGTCGACGACTTTCGTTCGTCTACGGATCTCATCATTTCTGATTCGATCTCGTAGAGAAATTCCGAGCATAGCCCTTTCCATAGCTCGTTGCGTGACCTTGAGCCTTCTTATGAGGCCCATAGTGAGAGACCACGTTTCAAAAAACAATAGTCGTAGAACAAAAGGAGTTTTAAATGACAAACTCTAACTGGCTAGTTCAAGGAAATGTGGATTTTAGGGGTAACCCTGTACCTATACATGTTAATTCCGGCGTCATCGCGTAATATTTTCGTGTGATATGTATGCACAATTTTCCCGTTTTGATGACTGCGATTGAGTTTTGTTTGATCAGCTAGAACTCTACGAACAAAACCCTTATTACCTACCAAGCGTTAATTGATATTACGTAATTCAAGAATAAATCATGCACATAGCAACACAAATCTCATGCCGTGCGTGCGTGCCGTATTAGATTTAAGTGTAATTGGCAGTTTTATGTTTCAGTCAAGATACCAAGATAGCTTCAGATAGCTTCTCACTCCAAATATCTAGGCTAAAGTGGTGGGACAGATAGGTAAAAATATTTATTTCCAAGGACATAAAGGATTAATTGCCAGAAAATGTAAACTAGGAATCAGGCCTTGTTGGTCTAGCGGTATCACGTCTGATTACCATGCCGGAGGTCGCGGGTTCGATTCCCACATTTGTGCATTCCGATTGCGATTCCCATGTTTGTGATGCCCTTGTCTGGTTACCATAACACAGGGTATCCTAGTTTGGGACCAGGAGAAGTAAGTGGTGTGAAAGTTAGGACAATATACGGTCGTGAGTGCAGCTTTTTTGTTTTCATTGTAAATATGTTGATTTACTCTACATATTCTGCAAACCCACCTGCGGCTTAGTACAGTCGACAGCAGGTCAACCTTCACATTTTTGTTGCAAAGTCGCGCTTAACGTAACTGATTAGAGCGCACGTGTTTAAAGGTTGTTGTGCTGTCGACTGTAGGTACAGTGTAACTAATAAATAAGTATTTGCATGTATCGAGAAAATGCGAAAATGCTCTCCTCGGTATGGCGCCGAGTACTTCGAGATGATTTACTTGAAGCCATTTTATTATCAATATTTACTCATCTTTGCCCTTGGCTGTGGCCGAGGTGCGTGCTCTATTTCTAGGTTCCTAAAATTTCGCTGTTTGTAGAGCCTTACGTTTATACGGAAATAACTACCTAGTTTAATAAGTTCACACGACTTGTTACTCGTGACAGGTTTATAATGCTTTGTTACATAATATTTATTTTCCTAGTTAAGGGGCTCCATAGAGTTACACTAGCGCCACCAAGGGATACAAATCATATTATCGTTTTTTACAGATCGTATTTGCAAAAAGTGTCTCTACAATCTCTCAATGATGTTAATAATGATAGGACCCACGACCGAGAACCTAGGACCACGGACCTCGGACTGGATAGCAAGTTCTAGGTTCTTTGCCTTGGGTATAACAGCCATGGGTCCTAAAATCACAAACTGCGGCAGCATCTTGGCATAAACTGCGGATGGCAACTGAGTGGGGGGGATAAAGTGGTGGGACAGATAGGTAAAAATATTTAAATATTTATTTCCAAGGATATAAGTATCTTATTTCAACTAAGGACTTCTGCTATTTTCATAGATGAACAGGGAAATACGGCAATAAGTATTTCTTACGGAAGAAACCACCACACTATTCCAATTCATATTCATAATCGAAAATTATTAAATTAAATTAAATCGACGGTCCCTAAGTATAAGCTCGTATCTTAAAAACATACAGGAGAGCCGTTTAAAGTTTTTTTTTCGCACTAAAATGGTCATAACTCCGTCAATTATAGGCGCACAATTATAATTTTTCTTTTGTGTTATTAAAATAAACATATTTTGTAAATATTGCCTCGAGCGGTCATGTGGGAATTTGAGAAATCTGAAAAAGGTAATTGCCATTTACGATGCTTGACTTGGGAAAATTAGTAATTAATATCAAACGTATCTCCACAGTAAAATAGTATATCCATATTATCTGTATAAATATTTAGTGTATTTAGTTAAAATTAAATTGTTAAGGTGAAAACTGAGGCGCATAACTAAGTAAAGATCACCTCCACCCGCTCCCCGCTTCCCACGTTCGGCGCATAAGCATGGAACTGGCAGATGCTTGGCTGTGCTTGGGAACGAAGTTTAGTTACGATAAGAAAAAAAAACCTAAAATTGTCATATGAAGACTTCACTGTCAGTCTGTCTGTCTATCTGCAGGCTGTATCTCATGAACCGTGATACATATCTAGGCAGTTGAAATTTTCACAGATGATGTAGGTATGTCTGTTGTCGCGCTATAACAACAAATACTAAAAACAGTATAAAAAAATATTTTGGGGGGCTCCCATACAAAAGACGTAATTTTTTTGCTCCCTATTAATAACGGCAATTAAATATTTACATAATATTTATATTAATATTTATAACATTTATATTCGCTTCAAAAGTAAATATAAAATTAAAATAAAATAAATATTTAAGGAGAGATCCCATACAACAAACGTGTTTTTTTGCCGTTTTTTCTCGACCATTGTGTCTAATGTTGTATAAGTAGATAATGAGCTACTAAACCATAACCGTGTAAATAATTTACGATTTCTCAAAATTTGTCGTCATGCCTCATGCTCTGAATCCTATATTGATTGTAGAATTTGCTCGAGTGGGGTTTTGTTTATTCTCGTATTTATGCCATACGCGATAAGAGCTACTCCGTAGACAGGCCAGAGGTCATTCTACGTGAGGAGATTATGAATGGCAAACATAATGCTGGGAATGTCCGGAATGCACTACCTGCCAGGCTAGACGGGCGCAGGAGGATTGACCTTTTCACAAAGCATTTAAAGGCTTGCCACTCAGCGCGAGAATATTCATTTTGATATTTATAAAAACACGATTCCTTTAAAGTATAAAGTAGGTCCTCAGAGACCATTTAAATAGTGGTTACGTAGTGGTCTTTTACCGCCTACTACGCGAAGTAGTCTACTGCATGCTATAACTAAATGAATACCTACAATACTTCTAAGATACGAAGACAGACTTCGGTGAAATTAAGCAACTCATTTTAAGGCCACTCTGTGCTGAAGCTTTATTTTGTAGTAGAATAGAAACCACATACTTTAAGCCGTTTCTTAATTTATGGCAACGGAAATAATGTTTTAATCGGATGTATTTTTTCACAGTGCAAAATAGCATTATTGGTCTAAATCTTAAAAAAAAAACACGATTCCTCTAAAACACTGCCTATCAGCCCCTATATTACGCGCACCAAATCCTGAGTGATTCCAATCGTCTAACTGTCAAATTCCATACTAATTGCTATCTCAAACGTCAGGATTCCGACAGGATTTGGTACGCATAATTAAAGGCCCCTGTTTAAATAACCCGTGGTTACGTTTTTCCCTTTACCACAAAGTGCCTCTGAGGAGTTTATTAAGGAATTGTGTTTTTTTATAAATAAGACCGTAATTTTTTAAAGGGCCTCATATTCTATCTAGCTAGAGACGGTGAGTACCTTACTGCCAGGGGCAGATACTTCCACAGTCAGACAGCTGTGATCGACAAAGCGGTTGGTTTTCAGCATTATATTTTGAGATGATCGCGAAATACGGCTGTGGGAACCACTCAAAAACAGAAAGAGATTTTTGAGGCATAGATGCCCCATCATTCCCATCACATTTACAGGAGAGGACTGTAACAGGTCATTCGACTGGGGGTAATGAACTGAATTTCTGCTCCAACCAGTTTACCAATAAAATAATGGAGCTGAAAATAATAATAATTATTATTATTATGCTATAATAATTTACACTATTGTATTTTACGTAATTTTATTTATTTACTTATTTATTTAATCATCTATTCATTAATTTACTTATTTATTTATTTAATTTTGTATTTATAGTTATTTACTACACCGCACCCTAGTACGCTCGTGAGACAAACAGTCATTGGCTGAAAATCAGCGCTTTGGGGGATTAACCTCAGCACAATGCTGAGCCTTTTGCAGCAACGGGGACACACCACAACTTATGTTACTAAAAAGTGTTTTATTGTTTTTTTTTTTAATCTTTGTATTGTGTTTTAAGATGTACTTAATTGAGTTTCATAAATTGTTTAATGTATTGTAACGAGACCCGGTCGTGACTCTGCCACTGTACTAACACCCGGTTTCTCGTACACTAACAATCTCAATCTACTGTAAACGTAACGCCTACTCTTAGTTGGCCGAAGTGCATGCAAAAAAAGAAGGGACGGCTGTTACCCAGTAGACTACCAGTTTGTTATTGTACGAGAAACCGGGGGTAAGTATAATGCAATAACTGAATGGAGGCGGAATAAGGAAATACAAACACAGGAACCAATCAACAATTATATTCTTTTTGTTGCACTAACCCGTGCTGAGGACAATTTTTAAAAACCTATTTAGAGGCTAAAAATCACCAATTCCTGAGTAAACATTTTGTTAAGTGAAACGTCATTCTTAGGTTGGACGGACTCTACCTAACAAGCTGATTTATTTGAACCGTTCATTATTTTATTACGTGTCTATATTTTCTAAGATTAAAATGCGTGACAACGTGACTTCCTAGTAAACAACGGCAGTGTTGCCCCATTATCAGGCAGTTAATTGAAAAGGCACGTCTCATCTCATACACATTGCGTGCTCATTGTCGAGCTAAGAGAGTGCATGCAATACAATGCCCGATAAATAACTGACCAAATAAATACGTGCAAAGGGACGTATTTCGGATCTCACCGAAGGGGATACGGGTGTGACTTAAAAATCTTCGGACTTTGGTTTAGTCCGATAAAAAAACTTTTTTACAGGTACCTATAGGCGCACAGTTCACTTAAAATCATTTAGCGTTTATGACAGCTGTCAATCAGGATGTGTACGGACGGGCTGATTGATGTAGTAAAAAAGAAAAAGTACTTACTGCGTCAGTGGTTGGTGTCCCACAAACACGACAAGTAGGCGTTCTCAACCCATCGGGATAGGATTCGGAAGCGCGCGGGACGAGAGACGGTGGAGCTAGGCCGTAGCAAATCTGAAACAATGCAAATGAAGCCGGTTACATAGAGAACGTAACACACAAGCGCGCACGCGGAGACGACGGGCTGCAGCCGAAGTTCACACAAAACATAAAATAGTGGTTGTTACGGCCGTGTGTGCTAGGCTTTATTGTTAACAAAAATGTAAGTTAGGAAGTGATGACTGGACACTTTTTAAAATATGGTAGATATGTAATCGTCTATGTCCTTCAGTGGGCGTCAAATGGCTGACGATGATGGTGACGACGTAAACGAATACGAGCCCTAAGATGTTTTGCGTGTTCGTGCAGAAGGAAAAACATGTGTCAACGGGTAAGTTAGATAGATAGATAGATAGATAGATAGATAGATAGATAGATAGAATGTTCTTTATTGTATGTACACCAGGAATTACATATGAGAATTTAACAATAATATAGTACAGTACAATTGGCGGCCTTATTGCTAAAAGTAATTTCTTCCAGACAACCATTGACGGAAAAAAAATGAGAAGTTAAATGACAGTACGATCTACTTTATTATTTACATACATAAATACATAAACTAGGCAGAGATCAGGGACTGCCACTTGCCACGATCCTAACAGATCACTTTCGCTACCTCAACATTTATTAGTCGTTGCATGCACGCACGCCGGTTTCGGGTTTATTATTTAGTATTAATTTATTATTTTACTTTAATTCTTTATTGCACTAAATACACATGTAAATGCACAAGAGCGTGCTAAATGCAAGCATTCCCTTCCAGCAAACCTTTGGTATTGACGAGACTGACGACGGGTAGTACAAGAAAATAAAATCTACTTATTTATCCATCACTTGTTTATACTACTTACTCAGGTGCTCATATCCTAAACATAACGTGACAGACTCTGTCTACGCCCTACACGTCACTCCTAGAAACGCTCTATTCACCTCGCGTACCTACGTCGGACGGGCGGGAAGGCCATCACTTTATTTGTACTGTGCCACCACTTCATGAACCGCAATGGCTACACTTCGTTGCCATGGTGTCACTCAATTACACCCATAAAGAAATGAAACGGTCTCGCTCTTGTCTCCAGCTGGTAGCGACGCGGGCGGCGCATATTTGACACCGATCGTTAGGCGAACGATTATGGGAGCCATAGTCTGCCGCCATTGTAAACGGATTAAGGCTAGTAAGTGCTCGCAGACCTATCCATGAGATGAAACTTGAAACGATGCATGGCACAATGGTCTGCTTAGACGTGGGGCACATAGAGAGGACGTGGGATGAGGGCTTTCAATTCAATTTTATGCAAAATACATGTACTGATGCGATGGGACAGCCCACACAGATAAGACGGGGCGAGGACGCGACTCTATATACAACGCGTCGCGTCTTTTCCGCGCTCACGTCCTTGGTTAATTAGTAGCTGAAAAAGGCTAAAGTAACCTGCTTAATGTCATTAGATACTGTAATAAAATTCCCACATCATGGTACCCCAAAGAGGATGTTCAACTCGTCAATCGAACAAGTTTTGCTATGGTGACAACTTCATAACAGAAAAAAAATATCGGCTGTCTGTTCTGCAATAAAATGTATCGAATATAGTTATATATTTAACGGGTCTGATCGCGATTATTTATTGGGTAAAATCGGTCCGTTCCGGCAACGTCGCAGCTGGTCACGGGTAGACCCGAAACTATGTATTAGCATCGCGAGTCATTAAAAGACTAATGTATCGAATGTCTGATATTTTCAGGATTCCGTATCCGAAGGGTGCCAAACGGGACCCTATTACTCTGTCTCCGCTGTCTGTCCGTCCGTCCGACCGTCCGACCTTTAAGTTGCTCTATCTTTGGAACCGTAATAGGTAGCCAGTTGAAATTTTCACGGAATGTGTTATTAAAAACGCAATCGTAAAAACAGTAATACAAAGAGGCATCAAAATTGGCGTGATTGTGGGACTTACTATATATTCTAATGACAAATAATAAAAAACCAGCCAAGGGCGAGTCGGAGTCGCGCACGTAGGGTTCCGTACCATTATCTATACAACATTTGAATATTTTAAGAGTACCCGTTGCCGTTATTAATATCGAACAAAAAACGGGAAATAAATCACGTTTCTTGTATGGGAGCCCCCCGTAAATATTTATTTTATTCTATTTTTAGAATTTGTTGTTATAGCGACAACAAAAATTTATCATCTGTGAAAATTTAAACTGTCTATCACGGTCCGTAATATACAGCCTGGTGACAGACGGACGGACGGACGGTCGAATAGCGGAGTCTTAATAATAGATAGTGTCCTTAACACTTTGGGTACGGAACCCTGCAAAAGGGCCAAGCGCGAGGACGGAACCCTCGGTGCGCGAGTCCCACTTGCACTTGGCCGGTATTTTTTCCATCTGGAAGTTTTCCCCATATTAAAAGTTGTTTGTATTGAAGAGAACCCCCCACTAGTTTTCAATATATATACGGGATTTTGTTACACCCGGCATTATGTGGGTAATCAGACAGGGCCAGATTCCGTTTTCAACAAATTTTCATCATCATGTTGGCCTAACGGTATTACATCTGATTACCATGCCGGAGGTCGTGCATTTGTGCAAATGACCTCAGTCTGGGTGTATTTCCATGTTTGTGAAGTCCTTGCCTTGTTAAATAGGACAGGGTGTACTAGATTGGGACCAGGGCAAGTGATTGTGTTGTGTGGAAGTTATGTAATTTTTTTAATTTCTTAAGTATCGAATAGGTAACCAGCATATCTCATGCTCACTTCTCACAGCGGTTACAGGCCTTTTTCCAAATGCCATCTCTCACAGCCCCTTGGCATCCGCATCAGCACATAATACCACCACAGGGGAAAAAAGAACTGCTACATAGTTTTCTAGGTACCGAAATACAAGTTATACAAGTGTGTTTGTTTTAAGCACTAATGCTTCGGTCAGACACAGCGACTGATCACTGCGAGTGCCTACTCGCCGCGAGTATGCGCTGGGTGTGACAGGCTATTCACTCGCCGCGAGTTGAAGTCGTCGCGCCTAGAATTTTACTCGCTGCGAATGACAGTCGAAACTCTCGTGTAGAAGTCGCTGTGTGAATGCACTCCCAGCGATTAGTCGCTGTGTGTGACCGAAGCTTTACCCAGAGAGTAAATGTGGGCTTACGTCACGATTTGGCGCACGAGTGATAATGATAACGCTTGGCCTCTGCCGTGTGCGACGTCACATGATGGTATTAATAACCATGTAAAGTGGGGGTAGCGTGGGTGAGACGTTATGTTTGGTTAACACTTATGCAACTAGATTTCTGATGAAAGATGCTAGGATTTTGGGCCTGGGATAGTGAGGTTTGTCGTTTGGATGTAGATTTTGAAATGTAGGTACACCTAGTTTTATTTGTAACGTTTGACTCATCAGATTTCCATAAGTCACGTTTCGCCTATCACGAAGACGCTGCTGAGTATTGGGGTTAAGTCACAGCTTCTGTGTTATTTTGAAAAAAAAAAAACTTTCATTTCATTGTTTTTGACTTATAACAGAGCGCGGTAACGATAAGATTTTTTATTTCTTCATCTATCGTAAACCCATAAAAAATGCTCCAATCCGTCAAACGATGCTGACTGATTTAATAATGCAACCTTTAAGCGTCCCACTGTAGGGCACAGGGCTTCTCTCAAAGAGAGGAGAGAGAGTATGGGCTTAATCACCACGCGTGCCCATCGCGGATTGTCGATTTCAAGCACTGAGGCAACTCAGGTATGTCACCACCTCAGGTACTCAGTTTGCCTCACGATGTCTTCCTTCACTTTTAGCGAGTGGTATTGCTGCTACAAATTCACAAATGTACGTAACTTAGAAAACAAAGTCATTGGTACATGCGGACACACCGGGATTTCAACCCTCAACCTCTTGAATGTAAGGCATGCGTTCTAAAAACCGCGCTTCCCCCGCGTTACGCTGACATCTGTGTTGAATGCTTCTGCTTATGAATCACATGTCAAAATTTGACTAAGGGGTCAAAATGTAATCCTGTACCTGTAGGCAATGCACAGTGCTAATGCTAGGCAGGTATGAAGCGTGCAATCGTGCTTGTAGCAGATCACAACATGTTTATGCAGGATTAGTAGGTAGGTATTAACGAAAGATGTAATAAAAGTCAAATTTCTCTCTATGATTTAATGTTGCGGCTCTGCGAAATACGCTTTCGAGCATAAAACAGTTTTTAGTAATAAATAAGTACCTAGTTTGTTTTATTTCTAGGTTTTCGCGGTGAAAAGAACTTTTGAAGATAATCTGCTCCAATTCCAAGAAATGTAAAGGAACCGCATGTTAATATATTATAAGCCGCTTTTAGTCGTAACACGCGCTCGTATCGATGAGATTCAAAATTAGAAATATGAGGAAAAACTTTGAAGGCCTCCAAGAAACTCTTGTGCAAGTGAACAATTGATAAGGGATATTTCTTTTCATCCAGCTTTTCTATGGGTGTAAGCAAACAGCTGTTTTTTGAAATATCAATGTCAACGCAATTATGCTAGGGGTTGATATTTCTTGGATTAATAATATTAATGAATCACCTAGAACGAGCAAACAACTTGATAGACTTAAGCGTTCAGCAACCGTTTGTTTACAACTAGGGAAAAGCTGGATGAAATGAAATGTTATACTTATGAGTCACATAATGCCCGGCAGATAACTTGAACAAAAATCCGCGCTTTCGGGATGAGGTTACGATGGACACACGTAAGAGCATTTTTTTTTATTTGACTAAATTAAAGTCCGAAGAATTCGAGTCACAACCCGCGTCCCACGCCAACGTCCATGTGAATGCGTAATCGTAGTCACTTGTTTAAGTTATTTGTCGGCCATTATATTATTAATATTATGTACATAATTGTTCAGAAAGGTAGTGGTGACCGTGTGGGGTACTTTTATTGAGCACTTAGGTTCTCTTAAAAATACCCCCTATATATTTAGGGTGTATTTTAGGGTTCCGTAGTCAACAAGGAACTCTTATAGTTTCGCCATGTCCGTCTGTCTGTCTGTCCGCGGCTTAGCACAGAGACGGTAAGTACTAGAGAGCTGAAATTAGGCATAGATATTTACTACGCCGACAAAACGGTACAATAAAATATCGAGTTTTTTTTTAGTGTTCCTCCCCTGCACTTAAACACCATAGCGTAGGGTATCGTTGGATGGTAATTGAAAAATATTGTGGGTGTAGGAGGACTCTTTTTCTTTTTAGGTTTGAGTAAGGCGGCCGTCCCCCTCTCCCGGTTAAATGATTGATTGTAGAAACGTAAAAAAATTCATGGCTGTAGCATATATAATGAACTTAAAAGGCAAACTGTCACAGCTAAGTAGGCTTTACAATTTAACGAGTAATAGGCGACCAACTTATAAAAGGAAAACTTCGTACAAAATCCATTGAAAATTACTTTGATGAAGTTTTTACTTCTGTAAAGCTGGGAAGAAACTCCTTACTACGGAATCCTACAGTCCTGTGAGATGGACTTCTTTTTAAACAGCAAAAGTTTATGTCTAAGCACATTGAATATTTTTACGAATATAAAATTGTTTTAGGGCTAAGATGAGAAATAAACAAACAAATGGTAAAAATTGCTTATGGCATTCAGTCCGCCGTATTGTACATTAAGTTAAGTGCAATAAAAGTACTAAATAAATAAATAAACATTTCATTTCATCATCATATTATATAATTTATAAACACAAATTAACTTAACTATCGTATTTAGAGGAGCGGTGGTAGCCTAGTGGGTAGAACACTGGACTTGGAAGCGGGAGACCCAGGTTCGACTCCCAGTGCGGGCATGTACCTATGACTTTTCTTTCTAAGTTATGTACATTTGTGAAGTTACAGTTGCAATACCACTCGCTAACTGTGAAGGAAAACATCGTGAGGAAACCTGGGTGTCTGAGCTTTTCACATACCTCAGCGCTTGAAATCGCCAATCCGCGGTGGGCACGCGTGGTGATTAAGCCCATACTCTCTCTCTGAGAGAAAAAAACAAAACTTACGCGCCATTTTCCGTAAATATTGGTACAGTTGCGGCTGTGTGGTTAATTCAATTTACTAACAATACAAGTTTGTTTTTTTCCTCGTAATTGTGTTGAAGAACATCGTACCTATACAACTCGTCTGCATTGATCATTATTACACACTCAGCTTCCTTACCGCGCTCGCCTGCGGTTCGCGCTTACAATAATGCCTCGTGTGTATGACCAACTTAGCACACTTGTATCAGTATGTACTATTATGTGGTACAGTTGACAGCACATCAACCTTTACACTCGTGCACTCTACTGAGTTACGTTACGGGTGATTTTGCAAGAAACATGTAAAAGTGGTGAACCTGCTTCTACTGTCGACTGTATTTGTGGCGAAATGACTTGTCTGAAACTATGGTCTTAAATACCTACTTAACATAAGGTTAGACAAGGAAGGCAGGGTCTCACAAATAATCTATATTATTAATTTTATCACTGGACGTGATGGATTAGTAGTTTTTATACAGGGTTACTACTAAAACGCACTGTGTTTTACTGCAACATTTGTTCTTCAAAATTTTCTGATTGTTTTTTTTAAATATCGGGGATTACAATAACCTTATAAAATTCGCGGTTTAAGCACTCTAACAACGTCACAGCCTTCGGTTAATAATTGACCTACGTAGGAGAATGTCCACTACATTCTTATACTAGCCACTACAACAACTAAGTACAATGCGGTGCGGACTCAAGTGCAAGACTCGGATTCGCGCACCGAGGTATCACCACAAAATAGCTTTGTTTTTTAGCAATAATCGGCCACCTGCGTGTCAGGCCATGCGCAGCGTGGTAGGGTTCTGTAGAAGGAGAGATTTTTACTTGCTTTACAGAATAAAGAACTTCATCCAAGTGATTTTCAATGGAATTGGTACGAACTTTTCGTTTTATAAGTTGGTCGCCTGTTACTCGTTAACTTGTATAGTATACTTAGCCTTGATAGTTTTCCTTTCCAGGAAACCCAACGTTTAGCCTGGAGAGGGGCCGGACCCCAAAAACGCTAAAAAAGCTTCAGTGCGGGATCCTTAGCAGGAGTTCGACTTACACGAGCTTCACGATTCTTCACGTACTTAACACATTTTAAACAAGTCGGTACAGAAAAAAAAAAGCACCTTAAATACTAAACAGAAACTATAGTTGGCTAATTTTAACAGTAGGTGGCGCTGGCGATATCGTGGTATCTATTGAGGTACTCCCTTTCTAACTTTTTTTTATGAAATCTGACAACGATTACCGTTTAACATACATAAAAAATACATATACGTAATATTATAATAGACCAACTGAGCACCTCCTTCTTACTTTAAGTTAGTTCATCATCATCATCAGCCACTTGACGCCCACTGCAGGTCACAGGCCTCTCTCGTGATTTTCATAACCATGAGGGGTTTTGCCATAATCGCCACGCTTGGCAGGCGGGTTGGCGATCGCAGTATGCAGTTGGAATCTCAGGAAGACGCTGCTGCCCGTCTCCTGGTAATTGATTTCCTTAGTCGCCTTCTACGACATCCACGGTAGGAAATGGAGTGACGCTATTCTTAATTCGGCGCCACACGGAACAGTAAGTTGGTTAAAATATTCGAAAAAGGAGAATTGAAAAAAGAAATAATTCGAAAGTTGTGTTGTAAATAATAAACTCTAATTGAATGATTTTGTTTTGGGATTAATTGTCTTGTTTTGGGATTTGGTGGCGTTCAAGTTTTACGTAAGCAGATTGGTATATAATTTTTTTTATGTATCCAATTCGTCAATCGTATCGAAACGAAACGAATAAATTTAGACAACTGAATCGCGCTCGGTAATTTCCCTACTCGGTTCTAACCGAGTACCTAAACGTATCCCTTATTTTGAGGAATCCCTTAAAATGCGTTTAGTTTTCAAGCACAGACAAGTAGGGTTGCCATGTGTTCAAAGCATAATCGACTAAATTTTGTAGAAAAAAAGTACAAAATAAATACCTACTGCTGACGTAGCCACCATCCAGCCCCAATGTCATCAAAATTAAGCAAAGCTAAGACCCCCTCGCCCCCCGCAATGCTTACGTAATGCTTGAATGGCCCCTTTGCGCACTTTTTAGGTAATCCTAGTTTCAAGCTAGTTCTCATCGATGGAGGAATTGTTGCCAACCAGTATCTAATCAAACTAGTCTCTGTAGCGAATTCACTTTCTAACAGTGGCTAAGTAGGTACTAAGGTAGGTAGTTGTAGCTAAACACGGACACTGGATTTTCCTGTATTGATTTCTGTCATTGTACTTATGTTTACTGATAGTGCTAATAATAGCATCGAGTTGATTCAAATAACTGATCGAGGTTATTTGAACCGAGTTGTTCGCGCTTAGCTTTGGTTCATTCTCATAACTCTAGGTAGAGCAGGATTACGCCCTATTAGGTATTCATTCTCGTAACCAGGGTTAATACATCTCATGATTTTATTTACAAAATCAAAAAATCGGATTGTTTTTTCTTCTAATTATTTTGATAATTTTTTAACACTGCTGTTTTTTATTGTGAAGTAACATTTTATTTTATTTAAAAAAAAACTGTATAAGTGCAAGTCGGACTCTACATTAGAATTATAATTTGTTGTCCGTGCCCAGTTTCAAGACCAGCACATATATTTTGGGCACCGGCTCCAAATTATACTTCTACAATACCTACAAGTATAAATACTTCTACTTCTAATTATTTAAATTATTTCTAACTTTTCAGTGCTGTAGTGTTTCGAAGTCGGTTTTTATTTTTTATTTAAAAAAATTTTCGGCATAAACGGCCGTTTCTTTTTTTCACGTTAACTTAGAAGTTTGACCCCATAAGGGTTCCGTTTTTTTTTAGGTACAGACTAACCCCTAACTGTACATTTGTAATTAAATCACAAAAAAATGTCGGAAGTTCGGGAAAAGCTCGGAAAAAACTGCGAGACTCGATTCCTGAACTATTTATAATATTATGGAAGTAACTACCTACAAATTTATACGGAACCCTCGGTGGGCGAGTCCGACTTGCCCATCGTTTTTTTTTTTAATTTTTTGTAACTCTTTCTGATCCTTTATGGTAGAAAAACAGTGTCTCTCCAAAAATTTTTTGAGGCAAGTTCCCGATTTTAAAAGTAGAATATTTTCTATCTTGAATGTTCAAAAATAGTTCTAGTGTTTGTTACATTTTAAAGTAGAGCGGCCATTTTAGTACTAGGATTTTCCATCGTTAATATAATAGCGTGTCGATCACGTTAGCGTAGTTCATTAAGTAAGTACGTTCTTAGCTATATACACACGGTGTTATTTATAAAAGCAAGAGTCCTCTAAAACACTCCTCCGAGGCAGTTTAAGTGATCTATTAACGCGCTTTTCTTTACCGCAGGCCATTTAAACTGCCTCTGAGGAGTGTTTTAAGGAATCGTGTTTTTTAGAAATAAGACCGTTATCTGACGATAGTGTACTTACTCGGCCAGCATACTGACCAACATTACGGGTTTTTTCCTATTCGTAAATAAATCCGGCGGGCGTGCACGCATCGTCTTATGAATGTGGATAAAGCGAAGAGATTTGTAAGGATCCTATAGTGGAAAATGGTAGAAAACTACGAATAAAAACCATAGAAGTATTTCGTCCTACAAAATTCACACTCAAAAACGGCCCTTGTCCTCTCTATTAGTCTGTACCAATAAAGTGGGTGCAAGATGTGCTGCAGAGTTAATCACTCTGTGATTGGTTCATTTTATGTGCCACGCGTGACGCGTGAATGTTGATTGGGCGATTAGCGATAGTACCTAAATGACAGCGTAACTTATGATTGGATTTATACAAAAAACTTCATTGACTTCATGATGTATGACGCGCCGAAATATCTAGGTACCTCGCAAGATGGCGGTCTGACGGTGGCAGGTGCGTAGATATTTTGCCGGGTAATACTGAACTCGCTCCGATTGTTAACACAATTGACAAGATTCGCCTGCCTTTCCACAATTGGACGTGGGGCATTTTTAGTGCTAGTTAGACATCTGGCAAAGCCTGCTTACGGCCTACCCACAACTGTGGGCCCCTCCAGAATACAGTCGTGAGTTTAAGTATGTATGAAAATGAATAGGTTACATAGTACCATTGTAGGTTTTGAGCTCAGTCATTTAATTAATTAATATAGTCTTTATTGCAAATCATAAATTAGAAAATTAATTACATAGCATTGTTATAAAGGCGAACTTATCTCTAAGAGAGATATCTTCCAGCCGACCTTAGCATTGGGTGTTTAAACCGAGATAACGGGAAGAAGGGAGAGATATTAAGGGACTAAATTCTTTAAGTCCATGGGAGTTATGTTCTCCGACCTCTGTAGTGATTTCGACTATATATGTATTTTTCTCTCGTTTGAATCTGCTATCAGCCCTTCTTTGCCTCTATAGTAGATGGTTTCTGGGGAGATCGAGCGTTGGGATGCTAGTAGTTGAATTGACTACACATCCTCAGTAAATAGTCAATTAAACTTAGTCGAATCCATTATCTGGTATCAAGCACACTGCACAGCAGCGGCCAGTAAATTCTTGCGATGTGATGTGACATACGTGCCCATACCTACCTTTCTAGTTCTTAACCCAACATATTACTCGATAAGGAATTTAGTATAGCGGGGGTACAGGTACACAAACATTTTAAAGGTTGAACTTATTAACTAAAATCGATTCCTTGAAAATACTTGATAAGATTTGATCTAGATTTCTCAAAAGTAGAATTATTTTTTGCAATGATTAAATATATATTTTTTTGCTTTTTTGCCTTCAACTATACCGGGCGTCCCACGGCTACTCCACATGAAGAGAAAGTACCCTGAATATTGAAGATGAAACATTTTACTGAAAGAAGACATTATTTTTATTTAAAAGCAATTAAACTGCATTCATAGATTTTTAAATAATTACATGGTTGAACCGGGAATCGAACCAGCTACACAAGAACCCTGTTGTTTTATCCTATCGAAAGGCTTCATCATAAGGATTATTTTTTGCTAAATAACATAGTGCCAAACAGTCCTAAAATAACGGACTTAGAAGCCGTAGGTAGGTACTTTACGTATGGGCAAAGGCCGTCATGTGTGGAAAACCCATCTTGCGTCCACACCGCATGGCAATAACAATGAGGGGCACGTCTCCCTTCAACATTTTATGCATAATTCATGAGGATTATTTCCACACAGATAGATATTCACCACACTAATTAACGTAGTATTATGCTGGAAATTCACTTGACTATTCGTATTCCCATATTAATTTGCTGTTGATTTAGAATACATTGTAGGTTTGACCAAATCAGTGCTGAAGATTCTTCAGAAAACCCGGCAATGGATGGTAAATTTTTGCCAAATACCTACGCAAATACGAGTGGCCAAGTGAGGCGCCGGCTTTAGAGAAGCCACTCTAAATCGCGCCTCATCGTCACGCACAAGGCATAGAGTTGAAATTGGCATGAAAATGCAGTTTATGTAGAAGTTTTATAATTATTATGCCTAATATATCAGCACAGGAAGGTTGAAAGGAAGTGGTGTTTCAAGGCAGACAGGTGAAGCTGGCGTAAACGCACGCGATACAATCTTTGGAATTTCCGAAATAAAGTTTCAGGGCTCTTCGTTTAAACAGCAGTCTTCACTTCGGCATTTAGTTCGAGTACCTACCTACTCATTCAAGCTCAAAGTATGATTTCTTATCGATTTTGACTGTTAGCTTGTTCATTTCTGGCAATAAACCATTTCATACTTACGCATGATGCCTATTCAATTTGTTTCAAACTATTTCGTCAGCCAGCGATTGGAAACTTCAATTATGATAATTCGAACGTCTTTAGACGTCTTAGAAATAGCGACACACAGGGTCTATTCTTGAGTCGCACATGTGACGTTTTTACAATCGGGCATTGGTCTTTGTGAACGTTCATTTGTTTCTACCACAGAATAGTTCTACTCCTGACTTTTTGTTAAAGAGGAGTGAAGGAATGTCGACAGCCAACGACCGCCGCGTTCGTCCCCTCGGTCGAGCACATTGGGGTCAACGCTTCTTGATATCTTAAGGGCTGTGTTTGTTAATAGCAGAACACTACGCAAATTCCACAACAAGTCGATGAAGTATCCAAAATGATTCCACTAATGTCACTGACCTCATTTAGCAGGCAGTATCATAATGAGTTTTAATAATGACAGTCCTAAGAATTTCCGAGGGACTCCATAATTTTGTCTGTTATCTTTTCGACAAACTTGTTAAGGTTTCAGGTCGTTAGAGATAACTAACCGAGGCTGAGAGAAGAGAAAGTTAGTGAGTGAGAAGAGGTTACTTGTTCCAAATCGAGGTTTTTGCCTAAAAAAGACCTAACGATTGCCAACCGAGCGACTCTTATCTCACTATGCTAAACTAAATTATACAAACTGTGCAGTAAGTAAAATACAGTAAAATTTTACATGCGATAACGGGAAAACGTCTTTCCCGAAAACTGGTAAAAATCGATTGACTTACGTTTGCATTTAGTTTTTCCTTCAGTGGTAATCCTTCGTCTTGTGTGTGCACGGAAAAGGACTACATTTGAGAGCGCACTGTTTGAGGGCTTTCTAGCGAACTACAATGAGCCCTGAGAGAAACACAACCGCGCGCCGTTACATGGAGTCAACGAGTGAACGAACAAGTGGCGGACTCGGGGCGATGTCACGCGCCGCCGTCGCGATTATGATCCACCTCTGCGCATGCCACGCTGTCCATCGCGGTCATTAAATATGTAGTACATACTAACAGACAGAGCGATGTAATGTGGTCTGACTGTCAATTTTAAGCGTTTTTGATGCTTTTCAGTTTTTTTTTATATTAATGGCAACTCAAATCGGTCCTGTCTTGGACGACTACTTCTGCCAATAACGAGTCAGTCATGGGCATAGAGTAACTTATATAATGTGAGTGACATGTCATGGGAGTGACACAATTACTGTTGACCGGTTATTTGGACTGTTATTGAGATGAGTCAATCATTATTTGTGTCAAGCTCTATGGTCGATGACGAAATGTACCTATGTATGACCAAGGAGTATTCAGATTATGTGGTTATTGGCGATAACAGTTGCAAACGGTGAGTAGGTTCCAACAAAGACCTCATTGAATATTATTACTATGATGCTATGGCCTAGTCTACCCATACCATTGAATCCCATATTATGTGGAGGAGATAGGAATTAATAAATTCATTCATACTGACATTGAATTTTAAAATTCAATGATACTGATTGATTCGTTCTGTTTTGGTCCTTCGAGGCAGATACATTGTCATATTTCAACACAGCGCCATCTGTTCCTATTCATTATAACTTCTTTACTCTGCATGCCCGTACGTATACAGAATTGTTCTCCGTCCCTTTGTCAGTCAATTGCCTCTGAAAGCCGGTAGATGTCGCGGCAGTTTCATATTTCAGGTTATTTCAGTAAAGTTGTAGATTGATCCAGAATGCATGGCAGCTGGGTGGGTGATGTGACAACGGTAACTTACTATTGGACGTTATTTATAGAGTACGTAGAGCTCCTATCTACAGATAATATTCTTACTATTGTGGTAATAAGTAGGTACATTTTGAGGTAATACCGTTTTGTGGTGAGTAGTGCATTTTAGTTAACTTAGGTTAACCTTAGTTAACTGATGTTAACTAATACTATTGAATAAATAGATGTAATAAATAAACGCAAATAAATGTACCTCCAAATCAATTTTCTTTGTTCAAAAACAAAATAGATTTGGAGGACATTTAATTACCTTTTTACATAGGTACACCTGCATCTACAACACAGATCAAAATCTAGCGTGGAGACCAACGGATAACTCTGCTTGGTTCTATCTGTGCTAGGCACACTGTTCTGTGGTGCTAGGCTACCACATCTTTTTAACCGACTTCAAAACAAGAGGAGGTTATCAATATTCGACGCGTACATATTTTTTTACTTTTTTTATATTGGAACTTTTTCATCCGCACCTTTCAAATACCTACAATAATTACCTACTCACTTATTACTCTACGAAGAATAAAAGAAAACCGGCCAAGTGCGTGTCGGGCCATTGCGCAATGTAGGGTTACGTAGAAAGGGGGGGGAGACCACCTACTCGGACAAAAAATTGCGCTTTAAAGCTTAATATTTCGCAAACGGAACCCTAAATCGAAAAATGGTCTTCGTACACCCACAATATTTTTCAACGACCAATCCAACGATACCCTCATGAGGTAGACGAGAAAAAATAATCACCCCACTTTTCATGTTAGGCGAGGTACAGTAAAAACAAAAACATTCCAACGTTTCATTGTTTAACTTTGTCGGCGTTATAAATATGTATACACACACCAAATTACAACTTTCTAGTACCACTAGGCTGCGGACGGACAGACAGACAGACGGACATGACATGGCGAAACTATAAGGGTTCCTTGTCGGACTACGGAACCCTAAAAATAATTCGTATTTACTAGCATACCACCACGAATAATCATACGTTTATTTTTGCGTAATAGATGATAACTGTTTTAATTTTGTCTATTTGTTATTGTAATTTTTTTTTTATTCAGATTTTTTTTTAGTTCCTGACACGGCGGCGCCGATCAAATCTTTACGTGTCGGAACGTTCGCGACATAGAACGCGACTTTAGGTTGTGGAGGACTTATATAATTTAAGCCCTGTCTTAAGACCGCCAAAAGTCTAACTGAGGAGTGTTTTAGTGAAATCGTATTTTATAAATAAGACCATTAAGCAGTGCGTGCATGCAACGACTAATGAATGTTGAGGAAGCGAAAGTGATCTGTCAGGATCGTGGCAGGTGGCAGTCCCTGGTCTCTGCCTACCCCTCTGGGGTACAGGCGTGAGTTTATGTATGTATATATGTAGTAAGCAGTACCTGCCAGTATCTGTGGACACCACCCGCCAGACAATGGGCCCTTACCTAGTTAGATATCTCTATCAAATAGGCGTGGCGCAGCTATTTATTATTGGCTTCGGCACGGCAGTTGGTAATATTCCAATCGATTAAATTATATTATCTAATAGCTGGGTACGTATTGGTATGCTCTGGTGACCTAAGTCCATTTTGATAATGACTTCGAATAGATCGACAAAACTTTACGTAGACAATGTATCCGACCGTTGTTGCTGAACGATAATGCGTATAGTCTCATTATTCCCGTTACTTAGTCGATTGCGCCTTATTATGTAACTTGCCACTGTATTGGGTCTATCTTCACGTTCCCGAAGTGTCAAAAGGCAAATTTTCATTGTAAAATTATTCAACATCTTCTAAAAACTTGTCAAGTTTGAGCTGTAGATTTAAAGTTACTTTTTCTTTCTTTATCTTCTAATTCCGCGAATACGAGAAACTTGGCAAGTTATTACATACCAAGTATTTTTCTGGTACGAGAAGTTGGTCAGTTTTTTTCGTGTGTGGTGGAGCGTGGGCGCCTCTATACAACGCGTCCGCGTCTTTTCCGCGCCTTCGCCCCACGACCTTTCTGTGTGGCCCACGCCTTAGTGACATAAAAGTGACGTTGGGCTATCTACTAGTAATACCTGCAGACATTCCTCTATATACGGTAATTTGCGGTAATTGTATCTAAATGCCTTAAAAAAAAAAATGTTTACTCATAAATCAGTCCATATTCGTCCACTGCTGCACATAGGCCTCCCCCAGGGCCTGTCACTTTTTTCTGCTATCGGATGACCGATACTTTGTACTTGGTTGTATCTAGGTACATAGAATAAGCAGAATATTTTTAGAATTAATGCAACAGAATTTTCTTTTCTGGCTGAAGATTTTATTGCTTGAAAAATAAATCAAATAAAAGAAATATTTTTTACATTAAAATTTCCTGAACGTGCTACTGCTATGTGCTATCTCTATCTCTCTGGTGCATATGGCATCTGGATTTTCCTTATACTGCATTAATTTTGGATAGTTTGAAAGACATAGCAAAATGAACGTGCCTGACAATAGCTATCGAATACGCTAGTTTGTTTTAAAAAAATACGCACTTTTCAAAAATATCTCGACATGAACTCGAATCTATTAGAACCAGTAGAAGCCTTCCAGAGCGTTGCGTGTGTGCTGCGGGTCCGCGCGGGTCATTGTTCTGACGGAGAGGCGGTACTAATTGTTCGCGCATTTTTTTAAAAATGTTTTCTCAACTCGAAACAAGATTTTTCAACAATTTTTTTTTTATTTAAAAAAGAAGAAGAAAAAAGCTTTTATTATAAAAACAGTGCACACGCCACAATAACAAAACAAAAAAAAACAATCAAGAAAATATTACAACATATTTTTTTTTAAAGAAAGGAAAGCTAAAGGTCACGGCGTGTCACTGCTGCTATAAATGGCAACTGACTCAGCAGTATGCTGAGGGTCAAGCCTTCAGCGCAGATTTTCAGTTACGTGTCATTTACGTCTATACTTAAAAGTAATATTCTAAAAAGATGCCATTTTTAATTACTAATTACATAACCGCGGCTTTCAAATTACCTACAAATCAGCGTGTATTCTCTCTTCACTTAGCCCTATTTGTGACTTCGCTTTTGGAGACTGCGTAATACTTGGTAATACGTACGAATAAAAAACCTATCACTGCGTAGTACCTATTCCATTCTCTTTATCTAGGTAAGTATTCTATTCTATATCGTATCGAAGTTCACGGTTGTACCACACTGCAGTCTGTTGTACCACACCGACTGAAAATCTGCGCTGAAGGCTTGCCCATCAGCCTAGTGCTAGGTCACATTGACACATCGTTCTATTTCATAAGCTTTTTTATGTAGAATTTTGTAGTATATTTTATCTAGTAAAGGGAAAGACGTAACCACAGATTACTTAAACTGCCTCTGAGGAGTGTGCATAGTCCTTAACGCTGACTGTTGTATCATCTGGGTCTGTAGGCAGACATCCCAGGTTACGTAATGGTCGCGCGAGGGGCCTATTCCCGACCTGCCCCACCGCCCACACCCGAGCTAGGTCACAGTATTGGTGGTTCATTCAACTGTGCGTGAGCTACTTCTATTCTTGAACGTAAGCCGAGCTGTAAAAAGCCCGAGTTACTGCCGCGGAAAGCGACGCCCAGCACTGCCCAAAGTGATGGATGGTACCTATCTAAAGAAAACTCGTTAATTTAGTAGTAAGCCTTGAGGCGGCCTCTCAAGGAGCAATTTCCGTACAAACGTAGTTTGGTTTAAATTCACAAACGACATGCATGACGGATCGCAATGAAACTTTACCAATACGTTTAGAGTTCACGAAGGTTTCTTCAAGGTTTCCTCGCGCTTACAACTGAGAATAACTAAATACATTTATTCTACCGTTTTGTCGGCGTGATTAATGAAATCTGTGCCAAACAGCTTTCTAGTACTTATCGTCGCTGTGCCTAGCCGCAGTCGGATATAAAGACGGACAGACAGACAGACGGACGGAAATGGCGAAACTATACGGGTTCCTTGTTGACTACCGAACCCTAAAAAGGGAAAATAAAATTGACTCCCATGTTAATGTTCATCAGTAAACATTCCGTTACTTATTTGTAAGGTCGATCCAATCATACGCTTTTGTGAAACAATAATTAATCCACGAGTCCCATTGGAATATAAGAATGAGTAGCAACTTGCTACACGAGCAAGATGTTAGTATAATTTTTCAAGGAAAACTTTCACTTCCAAACTTTACTTCCCTCCACCGTTAGATCATTGGATATGAATAAGTTTAGATATTTTTTTAGGGTGCCGTAACCAAGGATAAGGAACCCATATTACTAAGACTCCGGTGTCCGTCCGTCTGTCACCAGGCTGTATCTCTTGAACCGTGATAGTTAGACAGTTGAAATTTTCACAGATGATGTATCTCTGTTGCCTTAAAAGCAGAATAAAATAAATATTTAAGAGGGGCTCCCATGCAACAAACGTGATTTTTTGCCGTTTTTTGCTCGATATTAATAACGGCAACAGGTAGCCGCTTGAAATATTCAAATATTGTATAGATAATGGTACGGAACCCTTCGTGCGCGAGTCCGACTCGCACTTGGCTAAGTTTTGGAGTTTCAAATCTCGAATGTCAAATAGACGCGTGTAATTCGCGAACAATTGCTACAAATGAAGCCTTTCACTTAATGAAACCACTCATCCATTCATTTACTACGCATTTTATTGTATCTCTCCTTCAACGAAACAGTTCACACAGGTAGGTAGTTCATACTTCACATGTTATTAATATTAGAGCTCGCGTCACAAATGAAGTCCCGCGGTAAGTAAGGTCCTTAAATCCATTACGAACCAAAATACTTTAACACACGGAACTTTTTCATAATCGCCTTTCGTCGTTCTCTCGCTCGTAGTAGTCAAAGAGCGTAACGACATTTTAATTCAAGCAATTAATAAAGATAAACGTTTCATATGTTAGGTAATTAATTTAACAACTTATAGCATAATCAGCCTATAGGTATACGTCCCACTGTAGGGCACAGGCCTTCTCTCAGGGAGTATGGGCTTAATCACCACGCGTGCCCACCGCGGATTGGCGATTTCAAGCGCTGAATAGCTCAGACACTCAGGTTTCCTCACGATGTTTTCCTTCACCGTTAGCGAGTGGTATTGCTACTATAACTTCACAAATGTACATAACTTATAAAACAAAGTCATAGGTGCATGCCCGCACTGGGAATCGAATCTGGGTCTCCCGCTTCCGAATCCAGTGTTCTACCCACTAGGCTACCACCGCATTTAACAAGTTATTCATTCATTCATTGTTATTCGCGGATTAACGCAAGTCAAAAGATACGGGGGCTGGAACGAAACGTAAGCCAATAAGCTGCTGAACTGTGAACTATAAACAACTAGGTGTTGCCCGCGACTTCGTTCGCGTGGTAATTTTGATGTGTATTTTTCCGGGATAAAAAATAGCCTATTTGCTAATCCAGACTATAATCTATCTCTGTGCAAAATTTCATGCAGATCCGGCAGCATTATAGACTGCCTCGTTGGACTAGCCGTTAAGGTGCTAACTACCAAGGCAGAGGTCGTGGGTTCGATTCCCACTGGGGGCCGCCGTACTGGGTGTATGTCCATGTATGTGATGTCCGTGCTTGGTTACCATAGCACAGGGTATCCGAGTTTGGGACCAGGTCAAGTGATTGTCTTGTGTGGAAGTTATTATTTAAATATAGTTGGATTTCTTTGCGTAAGCAGTCTCTATCAGAAGACGAATATGCTTTGGGTTTGTTACAACTAATGGGTCAGGAGCATAGATATTTTTAAAATTAATGATCAGGATTCATACAATTTTTGCATTAATTTAAATGCACAAATGCTTTCGTACAGTGTACAAAACGTTTCCTTAGTCTGTAGTCATACAGAGCAGGATATTGCTCCACTAGTTGACAAAGCTGTATATTAAGTTCAGCATCGCCACGCATTTTTTTTAGGGTCTCCTGTATTGCTCCTCAGCGACGACTCGACGAGTAGCTTGCGACTGGTTACGTACGAGGGGCGGCGCGCGCCATTTGATGGCGGCGGCGGGCCGCGCGGCGTGCCCCTTTGTGTCTGTGGAGCGTCACTTGATGGCGCGACGCGAGGTCGCCTGAAGGCGCGGGCAGAAAATGTCCAGTTGAACTACTACTGAGAAAGAACGTCTTAAAACTATCGTCGTATAGCGTAAATTGAGGAAAACTGAAAGAAACAAATGTTTTTTTCTAAAATCACAAACTAAGATCACAAAGGTATCTCCGATCCGTTTCAGTCCAGTAACTAGTGCGCATTCGTTCACTGCTGAACATACTCCTTCCCCAAGCATGCCACTTTGTATGCCATCTTCATCCATCCATCGTGGCGGGCGTCCCAGGTACCGGGCAATTATCCCAGGCTCCACAGATCTATCTAGCGAAAACAGCACGCGTAGCATGAGCACCAATTTGTCTATTCCCAACTCGCACCGGGCATAAAAAAGCTCTAGCTCAGACACTCAGGTTTCCTTACGATGTTTTCCTCCACGGTTAGCGTGTGGTATTGCTACTATAACTTCACAATGTATATAACTTAGAAAACCAAGTCATAAGTACATGCCCGCAGATCGAACCTGGGTCTTTCGCTTCCGAGTTTGATGTTCTACCCACTAGGCTACCAACACTCACTTTGAATGCGCATCTATTATTACTAGAAATTGATTGCTGAACAAAGTAAACATGTCGAGATGAACGCGTTTCCACGGTTTCTCCGGGTACGGCCACGGAGCGAGCGGTGAGCGGGGCGGAGCATGACCCAATCTTATCTTCTATGTGAGTGTCTATATTAGGGCACCACATACGCGCTCTTGCCTCTGTTTTAGTTTTAACGACCCCAAAATGCGAACTATGAAGTTCCTCCAAAAGCTGTTCCCTATACTCGGTAGGTATTATAAGTGTGTGCCCACGTAAAACGCATTCTTTCTCTAAGGGAAGTTCCCACCTACACATATAAAATGGCCTTAAACTGTCGTTGTTGCACTTTGCGGGCCAGCCGTGCTGAATATAATCCTTTACCTTACTCAGAATTTCGTCCCGGACCGTTTCAATTTGATTGTCTTTCATAGTAACTGGTTTCAACATCGAATCTGTTATAAAGTTTATAAATAACCCTTGATTAATCATATCCGAATCCTCTTCCCCCACGCAGTTCCTAATCGCAACATTGCTCTCGCTTTTTACATACTCTATTTCAAAGTAGTATGCCGTTAAGAATAGGGCATATCTTTGTAATCGATTTGCGGCGCGTTCTGGAATTCCCTTCTTGCTGCCAAAAATTGTGATAAGTGGCTTGTGATCTGTTCTTAGTAGAAATGGAACCGTGCGCCCGTACAAGTAGTGATGGAATTTTTTTATGGCAAAAACTATCGAGACCGCTTCTTTCTGTATTTGCGCATAATTCCGCTCCGCTTTAGACAGTGAACGTGATGCATAAGCTATGACTCGCTCTTCGCCGTCGGGCTGGGCCCCCCTGCGTCTGACGTCAATATTGTCGGGTAGTCCGGATTATAGTCAAAACCCTCTCAGACATTAACTCTTCTTTTATCTTGAGAAATGCTTCGTTTTGCTTGTGGCCCCATGCCCACTTAACACCTTTTTGCAATAACTCATGAAACGGAGACAAAACACTGGAAGTGTTAGGAACGAAACACCGGTAATAGTTAAACATTCCAAGAAAAGATTTCAACTCGCTCACATTTTTAAGGTCGCTCGCAGTTCTGAATAGCCTCTATCTTTTTTTTTGATTTGTGCAGCCCGTTCTTATCAATTACAAAGCCCAGGTACTCCACAGAGTCTTTAAATAACTCACATTTATCTGGTTTTAAACGCCATCCTGCATCTTGTAAACGTTGTAATACCAATTCTAATCATTCAAAATGCAGTTCCCTATTACTTGCGGTCACTAAAATGTCATCGAGGAAAATACATGTACCTATCAAATTTTCATGTACCTATCAAATATACATGTCTCCTATCAAATTTTCCATAGTTTGTTGAAATATAAAAGGCGCGTTACTTAGTCCGAAAACCAGTCGGTTGTAACGGAACAAGCCCTTATGGGTATTTATGCATGTTAAATCGTGTTCACGCTTTTAATACCGGAGCAAGCTTCACATACGCATGACACAATGTCAACGTCGACATATTATTATGTCATATGAGAAGATCACGTCATTTTGGACCAATCAAATGCACGAAGGTGCCGTGCTGTCAATAGGATAGCCAATAGAAGCGCGCCAACGAACTACTTTTCCATAGAAGACTTTTAACGTTCATTAACCTCTACGTGGCTAACGAACTTTCACACATGAACTTGTTGTAACTTATTTTCCGAATTAAATGTAAATTTAGTAATCGCAAAGCCGCTGCATCATTCAACGACTGCCTTCCTCGTCTGCATCCTCATCACCGTGTCCGATCGCGGACCTTTGGTACTCCGGAGCCGGATAAAAGCTGCGAACCATCGACTGGAGACCAGCGCCTTGGATAATAGACGGGAGAACGCGCACTTGGCAGCGAAGAAGATCGGCATTAGCCATCGTCAGCAGCATAACGCACCTGGTGAGACGTACCAGCCACCAATTCCAAGCCCCTTTCCCTATACTCAGTTGTGTCAGAGCCGTGCCTTTCTAAATTCCAGCGCATCTGGGTGCCTTGCCTGCCGCGAGCCGTACAGTGGTCATTTCCAGCTACTACAGAACGTAAGTGCTTCAGTTTCCTTTGTGCGCCAATATGACTAGCAGTGGAGATGAAAGTGACACTAGCAAAATGGAAATTAAATTACTTAATAAAAAGCGAGGTTCTCTAAAGGGTAGGCTCACGAACTTCATTAAGTACCTGGACAGTTTTGGCGATTCGGTTCTTTCAGTAAGCCAGCAGGCAGAAATAAAGTTGCGCATGCAGGGAGCTTCAAGCTTGTTCACGGAATTCAGTGCAATTCAGAACCGAATCGATGAAATTGTGCCAGACAGTGAAATGCTAAAGCAGCTTGAAGCTAGAGAGAACTTTGAGGCTAGCTATTACAGTGCAATTGCTAAAGCTCAATGCATGTGTAGTGACATTGCTGAAAGCTCTAAAAAGCAAAATACGTCTGTGTCCGTGCAATTGCCCACCATAACGCTTCCTACCTTTAACGGACAATATGAGCACTGGTTAGAATTTCGCGACACTTTCGAGTCACTGGTCCACAACAATAGCAAAATTGATTCATTTGGCAAATTACACTATTTGAAGAGATCTCTGACAGGGGACGCTAAGCTAGTGATAGATTCGATTGAAGTATCAAGCGCAAATTATACGATTGCATGGGATTTATTACTAAATCGCTATAATAACAATAGATTGCTAGTACATACCCATGTTAAATCGCTATTTTCACTTCAAACACTCACAAAGGAATCACCTGACTTAATCCGGAAGTTTGTCGACACTATATTAAAAAATCTACGATCACTGAATGTTCTCGGTGAGCCTACGGACTCGTGGGACACTTTAATTATTTACATGGCTGTATCTAAGCTGGATCAAATAACTGAGCGTGAATGGGAACAACACAAAAGTTCGTTGTTGTCCGCCAAGTCAGACGATTCCCAAACAACTTTAAAATTAAGTGATTTGTTAAAATTTTTAAGAGACAGGGCTGATATGCTGGAGACGCTTCATTTAAATCACACAAAATCAACACACAATGCACGCGACTCTAAGAAACAAAGTTTGCCAAACATGCCAAACTCATCTAAAATCCACTGCAATGTAGTCACTGACAAAACTACGCAAAAAACACATTTTAAGCGGTCGGCGGCGAAGAGGTCGTGTTTCGCTTGCAATGGGAACCATCCGCTATATTCATGCCAAACATTCCTTGATTATTCGTTGCAGGAGAGGATTAAAATTGTGCGCGATAACAAGTTATGCGAAAACTGTTTCCGTTCAGGACATGTGAGCAGTGAATGTCGTAATGGGCCGTGCAGGAAGTGTGAAAAGAAACACAATTCACTAATTCATTGTGATGACGGAGCTGCTGAGAGTCAAGTAAACCAACGCGCGGTGGCCCTTCTCGCGACTGAAAAGGAGCTAAATACTTTGATTCCCATCAGCCCGCTCACCACTACATCGACAGATAATCAATTAGATTTGCAAGGGAACGCACACAAGAATGACATACAATGCGCACACTCGTCTTCGGTGCAATGCAACCCGTTCTGTTGTCAACGGCTATTGTGGAGATCCCTGATAATTTAGGTATTTACCATAAAGCACGCGCAATATTAGACAGCGGAAGCGAACGCAGTTTTATTACAAAATCACTATGTGATAAATTAAACGCTCAACTAATACAGTCCACTCAAACTATACAAGGTGTAGGAGGTTTCGTCACACAAAGCGCGCAGACTTGTAAAATTGAAATTAATTCCGTGGCGGGCACCTTCATTAGGCGTATGGAGTGTTTTGTTTTGCCGCAAATAACATCACATCTACCCAGCGTAGCTATGGATAGATCTCACTTTCACATTCCAGAGCACATTGAATTGGCTGATCCTGGTTTCTATAAAAGTTTACCTATAGACTTGTTATTGGGTGTCGATGTTTTCTGGGACCTTTTAACTGAAGGTAGGATGCGCTTATCCAATGGGCCCTATCTACAAAATACGAAGCTGGGGTGGGTTATTTCTGGGACTTTATTTTCGCACAATAAAGGGCAAAACAAAAACTTCTGTCATTTCACGCAATCTATAGACAGTATGGAAGCTATAGATAGTCAACTACGTAAGTTCTGGGAGATTGAGGAGATGCCTTCAGACAATAAATTTAGTGAATGTCTCAGTATGGAGGAGCAAGCGTGCGAGGATCACTTCGTTAAGACAACGGAACGGCTTGCTGACGGGAGATTTTGTGTACAAATACCCTTAAAACACTCACCTGACACATTAGGTCAATCGTACATGCAAGCGGAGCGTAGGTTTCTAGCATTAGAGAGACGCCTTCAGCGAAACGATAGTTACAAACAGATGTACACTGACTTTGTCCACGAATATATCCATCTAGGACACATGAGTTTAGTCACTTCACACGGCACGCCACATTATTTCATGCCTCACCATGGCGTTTTTCGTGAGCACGCAACTACCACGAAGCTCAGGGTGGTCTTCGACGCCAGTGCAGCCACGTCGTCCGGCAAATCTCTAAACGGATTGCAATTAGTCGGGCCACCTATACAGGGTGACTTAATTGCAATTCTGTTGAGATTTCGCGAGAACCGGTACGTAGCCTGTGCGGACGTTGAAAAAATGTACCGGCAGATTATGGTAAACGAAAAACAGCGTGATTTACAGTTGATCATCTGGCGCGACGAACCAACCCTTCCACTTCAAATTTATAGGTTGAACACCGTCACTTACGGAACTGCTTCCGCACCGTTTTTAAGCTGTAGGTGCTTGAAACAACTGGCACTGGAGAGTTCGGATCCTGATGTGGCCAGAACCATCGAAGAGGACTTTTATGTCGATGACCTTATATGTGGCCACTCCAGTGCGACTAAGTTGTTGGAGATTTGCGAAAAAACTGCGAAGGTTTTAAGTTCAGCGTGTTTTCCGTTGCGCAAATGGATTTTTAACTTCGACTGTACTTCTCTCAATAGCGTAGAAAGCAAGCTGAGTTCTAAAGAGTTGTCACTAGGCGAACACACACACAGCAAAACACTGGGCCTCGGTTGGTACAACAAAAGTGATGAGTTGTTTTTTCATTCGAAGTTGGTGGGTAGTCGGGCCGATGACTCATTATTTCACTCACAGCTGTCACAGTCACAAAACATTCCGACAAAACGTATAATTTTGTCTGGCGCATCTCAAATCTTTGACCCCCTAGGTTTGCTCAGTCCGTTAATTACAATCGCAAAAGTCCTGTTACAAAAAATATGGCTGTTAAAACTGGGCTGGGATGAATCTGTTCCCAAAGACATCGCGCAAGTCTGGGATAATTTCCTGAAAAATCTAGTTTTTCTTGAGCACATTCGTGTGCCGCGTCATGTTATGTGTATTGAGTCTACGCACACAGAACTACACATATTTACAGATGCATCACAATCAGCGTACGGCGCCTGCGCCTATATTCGCACAATTGATAACGAGTCAGCTGTTACAGTTAGGTTGCTTTTTTCCAAGGGCAAGGTCGCATCGCTTAAGCCCATTAGCATACCTAGACTGGAGCTATGTGGCGCATTAGTGGGTGCTCGATTATTTAGAAAAATTATTAAATCAATTCGATCGCCACTGCACAAAATTTTCTTTTGAACAGACTCCACAATAGTCCTAGGTTGGCTGCGCATGCCACCTAATTTACTAAAGACGTTTGTCCAAAACCGCGTAGCAGAAATTCATGACTTGACGTCGGGCAATTCTTGGTATCATGTAAAAGGAATCCACAATCCGGCAGACCTTATATCACGTGGTTTAAACATTGAGTCATTGGGTAATTCTGACTTGTGGTGGCATGGACCCCAGTTCCTTCACGATCCCAATTTCAACAGCGACTTAATGGGGTCATGCATGAAACTTGATGACACGGAGTTGCCCGAGGTCAAGTCTAACTTGATACAAAGTTTAATAGCGCAAAATACTGATGAATCATTATTCCCGTTTTCTAGGTTCTCTCAGTTTAGTCGCATGCAGCGCGCGTGTGCGTATATGCTTCGATTCATCCATAACACTCGCCATTCAAAGGACCGAAGGACGGGTGCGCTTGGTGTGAACGAACTGAGGCAATCTAATTTCACATTAGCTAGATTGTCACAGTTAGAATCTTTTTCAGATTTATATGACAATCTGCAGCGGGGAAAGAGTAAACCTCTTAAAAGGTCACATGCAATAGCAAACTTAAATTTATTTTTAGACAAAAACAATTGTCACGAATTAATCAGAGTGGGTGGCCGCATTGCTAACTCTGAATTTAACTATGAGAAAAGGCATCCAATATTGCTGTCTAGTAAACACCATTTTACCCTATTGCTAGCTAGACATGAACACAAACAGCTAATGCATGCAGGACCACAAATGCTTTTGTTTACATTACGTGAAACATGGTGGCCACTCGGAGGAAGGAATCTAACACGAGCTATTGTCCATGGGTGCGTCACGTGCGCGCGTCTACGAGGTAGAACGTTGACTCCTCTAATGGGTAATTTGCCGAAGGAACGACTTGAATTTGGTATTCCTTTCCTTAGATGTGGCGTCGATTATGCTGGGCCAGTGCACATATTAACCCGCAAGGGTCGGGGCGCAAAAACTACGAAGGCTTATATATGTCTTTTTATATGTTTTATTACACGCGCGATCCACCTCGAGCTGGTCTCCGACCTTTCTTCAGACGCTTATTTTCTAGCTCTAAAACGGTTTATATCAAGGCGAGGTAAACCAGCCGAGATATATTCCGATAATGGAACAAACTTCGTTGGGTTGATGAATGAGTTTGCAAAGTTTCTGGCTAGTTGTTCTGACAAAATAAAGGAATACGCTACGTCACAAAATATAATATTTAAAATGATTCCTCCTCATGCTAGTCATTTTGGTGGTTTGTGGGAGGCTGGAGTAAAGAGCTGCAAACACCACTTGCGGCGAGTGGTAGGCAATGCCAACTTAACGTTCGAGGAGTTCGGCACGGTTTTGACGCAAGTTGAGGCCATCCTGAACTCCCGACCCCTTACTCCTATGTCTATAGATCCGCAAGACCTTGTCCCTCTTACCCCAGCTCACTTCCTGGTTGGTCGTCCACTGACTGCAACTGTGCTCGCTGACCTGCACGACGTTCCTGTCCATCGTCTTACCCGCTACGAACGTGTGGAGCAAATTCGCCAACACTTCTGGGCCAGGTGGTCCAAGGAAGTTGTGTCTGAAATGCAACTACGAAGCAAGTGGAAGGAGAACCGGGATGATTTGGCAAAGGACACGCTTGTCCTTATAAAAGACGACAATTTGCCGCCGCTGAAGTGGAGTTTGGGCCGTATTATACAAACTTTCCCGGGCAAGGATGGTATTTCCAGAGTCGCAGAGATCAAAACGGCGACCAACACTATTCGAAGAGCATTTTCAAAGATTTGCCCACTGCCTATCCGCGATCAAGTTTGATTGAAACTCCAGAGTTCCAAGGCCGGGAGAATGTTCACGCTTTTAATACCGGAGCAAGCTTCACATACGCATGACACAATGTCAACGTCGACATATTATTATGTCATATGAGAAGATCACGTCATTTTGGACCAATCAAATGCACGAAGGTGCCGTGCTGTCAATAGGATAGCCAATAGAAGCGCGCCAACGAACTACTTTTCCATAGAAGACTTTTAACGTTCATTAACCTCTACGTGGCTAACGAACTTTCACACATGAACTTGTTGTAACTTATTTTCCGAATTAAATGTAAATTTAGTAATCGCAAAGCCGCTGCATCATTCAACGACTGCCTTCCTCGTCTGCATCCTCATCACCGTGTCCGATCGCGGACAAATCGCTTGAATCATCCAGAAGCAGCTGATTGTACGCTCTGGACAAATCTAATTTGGAAAATTCCTCCCCTCCGTGCAGTTTAGCAAACAAATCTTCTATCCTCGGAATAGGGTAATTGTACACATACAAGACTTTATTTAGTGTTACCGAATAGTCGCCGCAGATGCGTACATTCCCGTCAGGGCGTAAAACAGGGACTACTACTGTAGCTACTTCTGCATGGTCCACTTTACCTAGATTTTCTAGCCGTTTTAATTCCGACTCGATTTTTGCTTTTAATGCTAACGGTACGGTCCGTGGTTACTCGGTAGGTATCTTCTGCCAGAGCTGTTAGTAATATAGCTTTTCTTTTTACTCCTGCTTTGTCGTTTTCTTCTGTTATATCGTTTGCCAAGCAATACTGGATGAAACGACTTTTAAAAATGTCCCATTCTTGAGCACGATGATCAAAATAGAGGCTGCCGCCGAACATTCCATTTGTGCCACTCATTGTATTTTGTTTCTTTCAAAATACCACTCTTAGCTGTCAATGCAATACTTATTTCACCGTTTTGCACAATTTTCGTCGCCAATTTGTTATGTTTTAGGTACTTGGATTATCTAATAAAACACCGGAATACATTACACACGGTTTAATGCTCGGAAACAGACTGCCACCCCCCATACATGTTTACGATATACCCACTTACAAACACTACAGAAATACACCCAGACTGAGGCCATGTGTACAAATGTACGGCGGCTCCAAAGGTGAATCGAACCCAGGACCTCCGGCATGGTAATCAGACGTGATACCGCTGGACCAAAGGGGCAGTCAGCAACTATCTCGGGTACTACATTAAGGTCCATCTTAGGCCTATATGTAGCACGCGCTATCACAATAATAAGGTAGCTTAGGACAAATTTCGCAGCATCGTCGTAGCCGCGTAGCATTTGGACTTAGACGCGTCAAGTCTCATGTTTTGTTCTATATTGTGACGCAGATTATCAGCATACGACCACGCCACGAAATCTGCTTTCATCATCATCATTCAGCCACAAGAAGTCCACTGCTGGACATAGGCCTCCTCCATGGATTTCCAAAAAGACCGGTTGGAAGCGGCCTGCATCCAGCGTCTTCCTGCCACTTGAATGACGTCATCTGTCCATCTTGTGGCTGGTCGTCCCACGCTTTAAATGCTCTGCTTTAAATCACCTTAATGTGATAGTCACTCCAATAGTCTGGTGACTCAGTTACATTACGGGAGAAGATTGATTAACTGTCGACTGTATCTAAAGGTTAGATGCGCATCATGCTAGCAAAAATTACAAATAACAATCGGTTTTTCATGCGCAAAATATTTTCGTTACTGAGGGTAAGGTAAAAAACAAAAGCAATGGCCAGATACTTCACATACAAATAAATTTTCGGACCGAAGCGGGATTCGAAGGCTTTCATTAAAACGACGAAAAAACGTAACAACATTTTTATTTATTTCCGTTTATGTGACCTACATGCAGGCCTTCTCTCAGAGAGAGAGAATGGGCTTAATTACGACGCGTGCCCGCCGCGGATTGGCAATTTCAAGCGCTGAGGTATGTAAACACCTCAGACACTCAGGTTTCCTCACCATGATTCACATTGAAAGGACTAAGATTGGAGTTTTTGGTCTATTTTTCTTCAAAATGATCTAGATTTTCTAGTGGACACCTAGTTTTACTTGTAACGTTCGTGTAATTGTGAATAAAAATAATTTGAATTTGATGTTTTCCTTCACCGTAGATCGGTACGAAAAAAAAAATAAGACGTTTTATATATATTTATTTATAAGCAGCCTATATACGTCCCACTGTAAGGCACATGCCTTATCTCAGAGAGAGAGTATGGGGTTAATCACCCACTACGCGTGCCCACTGCGGATTGGAGATTTCAAGCACTGAGGTATGTGAATGGCAGACACTCAGGTTCCCTCACGATGTTTTCCTTCACAGTTAGCGACGTTAAGACGTTTTAATTAAATGAATATTGTGTGACGTCTGATAAAAAACATGAGCAGGGCTGCGTTTCATAAAACTGCAAATCGTAGTTCGACAATTCGATGTTCATGGCGTGTCCGGTTAGTCTTCCTACTTCCTACTTGCGTGCGTGCATGCAACGACTAATGAATGTCGAGGAAGACGAGAGTGTTACTAGTGATCTGTCAGGATCGTAGCAAGTGGCAGTCCCTGGTGTCTGCCTACCGCTCTGGGATACAGGTATGAGTTTATGTATGTATGTATGTATGTATGTATGTATGTATGTATGTATGTATATATGTAAGTATCTATGTATCTTTGTATCTATGTATGTATGTATGTATGTATGTTAATCGGCTATTTGTCATAGTAACCCATGAATTATAGTTCTATGAATTATGGGCCAGGACGTTTGCAGGCGTTTGCGTGATATCCCACTTCACGGTTTCAAATTCTTCATCCTGTAAGAGGTAATACTAAACAAGTACACCCCTATACTCACCTTCAATTAGCCACTGCGATCCAAGGCACAATATTTATAACGAGTAGGTCGCTCAATTTGCGTTATATTCATGCGTTTGCGTGGGCTAGCTCGTAATTGCCTTTCCTACTTTGTCTGTCGCCAGCCCTTACCTGAGGCCTCCGAAAATATACAAAAGGACAGATTAGGCTTAACGTGAATAATACCTAAGCACCGAGGAGGCCACCCACCCAGCTAATCGAAATAAAAAATAACCAACAACCCGACTGCTGTGCAGGCGGGACCAACCTAGATACCTTGAAATGAGTCACAATGCTGAATTTGGGTCCTATCAGCTTTGTAGTTAATGCGCAACAGTCGGGTTATTGGTTATTGGTAATTTTTGTCTTTTTACTGATTTTTGATTTGTTTTTAGATTTATGCTGATTCTATGTAAATTATTGACACTCGCGCTAACACGAGAATCGTTTGAGATTATATTCGTCAAATTTTCTTATGTTTAGCTAGTTATAAGGGAACATAGAATCGGACGTAGGTACTAACTGAACACAGTACCCTAATTTTCGTGTTGCCGAAAAATCGAATATTTGCAATCGATTGTCAAACGCTAAAATCATCTACACGATCGATAGTCAATCGATTCTATCGATACAATCAATAGTATCGATGTCTCTTCTACTGCAATACTATCGGTAAACAGTAATACTATAGTATCGATAGTTTCGTCGCTGCCAACCAATGAACTATCGATAATGTCGATACTATCGATATTTTTGTACTATCGATAGTGATCTTTAATTCAATAGTATTGGATGAAGTATGCATGCAGGTAAGGTAAGGGTAAGGCGTAGAACAGAGTTTGGGCCCATACTTTATACATCGTAAACGTAGGAACCACATTAGTTTTTCTACCAGTCATTAAGCCTGCATACTGAATGCAATACTATTGAAATACATATCACTATCGATAGCACAAAACTATCGATAGTATCGATACTATCGGTAGTCTATTCGATATTAAAGAGCAATACTATAGACAGTATCGATACTATCGATAGTTCATTGATTGGCAGCGAGGAAACTATCGATACTATCGATAGTATTGCTGTTTACCGATAGTATTGCAGTAGAAGAGACATCGATAGTATCGATGGTATCGATAGAATCGATTGCCTATCGATATTATCGTGTTTTCTTTAACTATCGAAAGGCTATCGATAGACAATCGATATTGGCCTATCGAGCGGCAACACTACCTCCTTTTCGGTTCCGCCGCAGTTGGGTATTAAATACATGAGCAGCAACCAAGAACGTTTTACCCAACATCCTTGGCAGTAACGCGTGGGCAGTAAAGAAACCAATCATACGCCCTGATTATGTAAATTTTCGCATATACATCTGTGTGCAAAAACGAAACACCTATCTAGAGGAGTTTGTTGTTTCCGGCATTTTTTTTTCAGATTTGTATTTTTTAAATATCAAGTACTTACTTATTACATACTGTCTGTAATACTGTCAACAAAAACTATAAAAGCTATGAAAAAGTAAAACTTGAATACTAGAATTTCTCTTCAATATATAATACTCACGCACTCACATACATACACAAATACACTGCTCAAAAGAATTTTATTGCTGACAGAAAAGATTTAAGTGCTTACCGTATTTCAAAACAGATTTCTTTGCTTATCGTTTAAAATGTTATCTTTCGATAAGTCGTAAAGTTCCTTCTGTACCATTTCAGCTTTGCACCGAAGGCCCTAATTCGCATACACGTGTAAAATCTCGATTCGGGCAACATCGGGACAACCAACCCTCTACCAACTTTCTGCCAAGTAAGCCACTTAGGCTATTGTTCTTTGGCTGGAAGCTTGAAATTGTAAATGAAACAAATTTAAGTTAGGGTAAAGTAATTTCTTTTGTAAAATAATATCTACAAAGTAGGTACACTTCCGAGTATTAGCGAGTTCAAAACCCGGGACTCCAGCGATCTGGAAAAAAAAAATTCTTTTAGAAAAAAAATGTAAGAGTTGTCTAATCGGTATCTAATCTTTTCCCACAAATCCGAACTCTGGCAAACTCTGGTTTTGTGGTAAACTCCCTGGTCTCTGCCTACCCCTCCGGGACACAGGCGGGAGTTTATGCCAGTATATTTTTCTGCATGGAAAATAATCAGTAAGCCGTTGTCCATGTTGAAAGCGGAAATAACCTTAGCCGGCATTTCTCCTTGGAGGTCCTCTGAATATACTACCAAGATATCACGACCCGGAAGTTAGATTACAATTAATCAATTAGTTAGTTAGATTATACCTGATCAATGAAGACTCCCGGTTGATCTTCAGCAACTGTTACATTTCTATGGTTCAAAAGAAATTGGGCATACCAATACATATGTTAAAAATTGTCTCTGAGGTGCATATGCGCGTACTTTTTTTAAAGCTGAAGGAGGAAGGATGGCTTACAGCGTCGCTATTTTCCGGGCAGCAGGGTACTTGAGGTTTGCGTGCAGTCTCTGCTTTGCTATCCCTTTCGACCAACAATTTACCTGCGATTGCGCAGGCCAAACACCATGCCAGAGGCGGGGAATTGTTTTTCGGGCAGTACTTGATGGCGTGCGGTCGCAGGTCGCGCTGCACAGTAATATTTCTTAAGCTCGGGATCTCTCCTTGAGCTAGTCTAGAGAACGCCTAGTGTTCTCCGGCCAGTAATTGATGGTGTGCGCGCTATCGACGGTGGCGCCGTAGCAAGTGCTATCTACTAGGATTTTACACTGAGACATTCAGCTATTATTGAGCTAGACTCGACGTAAGCTAGAGAGCGCCTAGAGTGGTATTTGTTGGAGCTCACCGGCGTCGCTGTTCTCCGGGCAGTACTTGATGGTGTGCGCGCGGTCGCCGGTGGCGCCGCAGCGCGGGCAGCGGAACGCGCGCAGCACGGGACAGAGCACACGCCCGCGCCAGTCTTTCAGCGCGTGCTGTGTGTACCAGGCCAGGGACTCGCCGTTGTTCTTGCAGAACGCGCACTCCTGGGAGAGATTGAAGATTTCAATATTCAAATTAAACATAAAAACATTTACATACAGTCACACACATTGCTTCTGGCCCCACACTAGGATAGCCTGTGTCGTGGGAACCAGAAAAAACGACATCGCAAACATGTAAACATTCAAGACTTAATTATTCATTATAAAAAAACGGTCTTATTTTATACAACACCTCCAAAACCCCCCTCAGAGGCAGTTTATATAATCTGTGGTTAAGTTTTTTTTTTCCAAGAGCGGTTGTTTCTTATTCGGGAGGTCGTGATTTATCCCGGCATATACCAATGACTGTTGTCTAAGTTACGTACATATTTGTGAAGTTATAGTAGCATCACCACTCGCTACCTGTGAAGGCACACATCGTGGGAAAACCTGAGAGTCGGTCTTCATATACCTCAGCGCTTGAAATTGCCAATTCGCGGTGGGCTCGAGTGGTACAATTTACTCTCTCTATGAGAGAAGGTCTGTGTCCTACAGTGGGACGTATATAAGCTGCATTATAAGTTTTTTCTTTACCCAAGACTGTTTAAACTGCCTCTGAGGAGTGTCTTAGGAATCGTGTTTTTATAAATATGACCGAAAATGTTTACTAAATGAACGTCAAAGGTGTTGGTTTCAGAATTAATAAATTCGTTATTGGAGAAAAATTTAAGTTAAGAAATAAAATCCACTTCATTATTTTCGAAAAACTTTTACACTTTTTACAAGTTCAAATCCTAGAAATGTCATTCATTCCTAGTATTAATATTATGTGATGGCTACCAATATTTTCGAAATTTCTGATATTTTATCAAACTTATACAATATTGTCATAAGTGACTTGAAGTTTCTTACATAAATACCTCAGCGAATCCCTACTAACCTAGCTTATACCTACCATTCAACCCTTGATTCGATCACAGCCGACCCGCGATTTTGAAATTGGTCCTAAATGAGTGGTGCCGCCCGCCGCCGGGAGCGGGCTGGGGCGAGTTTCATAAAACTACAATTCGTAGTTTATCATGTCAATTCGAGGTACATCGCGTAGCAGAGGCTACTTGTAAATCTGTGGGTTATAGACTTTGCAATGTATACCGCATTGTCATAGTAAACCATGTTTGTAGTTTTAACAGGCCCCAGGTTGTACTCTCAAGGGCGCACTGGAATAAACAATACCATTCTATTGATCGATTGACATTCATTCTATGGAGTTGTTTCGCTTGTTAACCAATAGCTGCTGCGCAAAATGTAATGATGACTAATTTCGGTGTAACGGCGTGAGTTTTCGAGCGAGCCACGCGCGCTGTTATTTAATTTAACTGCACAAGAAACACTCACAATACAACTGCGATATCATGAATATTTGATAAATACTTGATTTACTTGACTCTATGACCAAGTTCTTTTCTTTCTCTATAAAGTACTAGGTATTCATTGAAAATAAACCAATATGAAGAGACCGAGAGAACAGCGTAGAGGAGGAACCGCCATTGTTAGTCTTGCACGTGGACACTGATGCGGCTAGCAGGGACCTTTGGGCCCGGCCGAGCTACTTGTGAGCTCACTTACCAACCTCCGCTGCTCCCGGTCATGTATAGCTACCCACCAAAGTCCGTTGGTACCGGTCATGTATAGCTAGCTACATACCAAGGAGCAGCACCGGTCATGTATAGATAGTATCTATACGTATCTACTAGATACCCACCAAGGTTTGCTGCTACCGGTCGTGAGCTACCCACCAAGTTTCACTACTCCCGGTCATGTACAGCTACCCACAAAGGTCTGTTGCTAACGGATATTAAATTTATAGCTACCCACCGAGGTCCGCTGCTACCGGACACTTATAGCTACCCACCGAGGTCCGCTGCTACCGGACACTTATAGCTACCCACCGAGGTCCGCAGCTACCGGACACTTATAGCTATCCACCGAGGTCCGCTGCTACCGGACACTTATAGCTACCCACCGAGGTCCGCTGCTACCGGACACTTATAGCTACCCACCGAGATCCGCTGCTACCGGACACTTATAGCTACTTACTGAGATCCGCTGCTACCGGACACTTATAGCTACCCACCGAGGTCCGCTGCTACCGGACACTTATAGCTACCTACCGAGGTCCGCTGCTACCGGACATTTATAGCTACCCACCGAGGACCGCTGCATCCGGTCATTTATTGCTATCTAGCAAGGTCCGCAGCTCCCAGCCTTGTATACCCAAGATCCGGTGCCATCGGTAATTTAGTGCTACCCACCAAGGTCCGCTGCACCGCATGCCGCTGCCGCCGCAGAGTGCCGACATAGCGCATCAGCAGCGCGAGCTGCTCCGGCGCCAATGACTGCAGCGCCTGCTGCTGCTGCCCGGCCAGTCGCTCGAAGTTGCTGACTGATGGGGGACCTACAAGACAAGGGACAGTTAAAGGCCTATCAACAATAATACAACGGGCTGGCAACTTGCGGGCGCAATAATACAAACTAATAATCCTTAAATACTTACGGAAGAGACTAATACACGTTCATTTCTGGGTGGTTTGAAAGCCGCCGTTATGTATAATTACATTAATTAAAATTGCCATCTAGTTAGACTATTACTTTTAAGTATAGACGTAAATAAAAAAAATAGTTGAGAAATCTTTTTAAAAAAAATGCGCCAACAATTAACAACGCCTCTGTCTAACAAAACAATGACCCGTGGACCCACAGCACGCACGAACCGCTCTGGATGGCTACAAATGGTTCTAACAGATTCGAGTACGTGTCGAGATATTCTTGGAAAGAACGTTTTTAAAAAAAACAATCTAGCTAGCGTATTCGACAGCTATTGTCAGGCACGTTCATTTTGCTATGTCTTTCAAACCACCCAAAATTATTGCAGTAGAAGTTCAAAAAATGCCTGTCTTGGGACGGGCTTTTTTGCGCTAGTATTGTAGCCTCTAACTTAAAAGTATTTAAGGTTTATTTTAAATTCCATCGTCTCAACGGGTACGTTAAAGTTACGTTATGTACTTTTATGTTCAATTAAACCAGGCAAAAAGCGTAATGACGATCTACATACTTAGATTAAATTATTTCTCGATTTTGAAATCCTAGAAAGGTGTGACCTTTGGCATGTTCTTAATACAGAATATAGGACGTCACCAGTTCTATCCATCAGCCCCTATTCGTCCACAGCTGGACATAGCCAAAGTCCTCGGCCATCCTCAGCCCCTACCATCAATCTATCTCAGCTCGTTGGTCCAGCGTGGGTTCCCTATATGCGTTTGCCTGTTCGTCATCGCCACTCGATATAACATAATGATAAAACCTTACCATTATCTGGGCGCACGAACGCAGCGAAGGGACCGCCAGCATTCGATCGACTAGCTGCCTGCAGCCTGACAGAGTCCTGACACAACTGGGCTTCCAGCACTGCCGGGTCTTGCTTCACGGCTTGCAAAACATCTGTAGGCGCAAGAAGAAAAAAAAATAGGTATAGGTAAGTCCCACTTACCTTGTGTCCTAGGGCACAATTATGGGCTTAATCAGCACGCTTGCCCACAGCGGATTGGGGAATCCAAGCGCTAAGGTGAACACCTCAGAAACTTAGGTTTTCTCACGATGTTATCCTTCACGTTAACGAGCGGTATTGCTCACTGACGTCATTCAGTGATTGACTCCGTGTGAACAGGCGCTTAGGTATAGATGGGCCAAAATCCCATGAGAAATTCAATTCTGGGATGGATTACTTTGGCGATTAATCTATGAATTAAGGCCTGTAATATCAATTGCAGATTATACTATCGATTTTCTTAAGCATGTTATTCAATGTAATCTTTTAAACAATGGTTTAAACCTGCCGGTTCGGTTGATGTCCCCTATGCTAGGGGTTATCTGACTTGGCAAGGACATATTTCAGGTCTCATTGTGATGAATCCGTAAGATCCAGCCATAATATAGGGCCTTACTCTCAAAACAACGAAGAACGAAGAGCGAACGAACGGACGAAGAGAGATATCGAAATTAAATTATGTCTGTCTCGTTGGTCTAGCAGCGGTAACATGTTTCATTATCATGCTGGAGGTTGTCGACAAAAACTAATAGAACTTTGTGTACTGGACTTTAGACCGTTTTCTTATCACAGTTGTGATAAGTTGTGACTACGTGGAAGTACTATACACTGTTTAAACTCTTAGTCAGGGTGTCATAAGTTACTGTGACCCCGAAAGCCACGAAAAAATATTTACCTATATTTGTTTTATTTTTAATATTTTCCAAGTTTTTATATGATTTATATGGTATAAAAGCAATGCCACTCCAATCTTAGTTAGACGCAAGTTCCATTCGTTCAAGTTCCGTTCAATGTAGGTATTATGTTGTTACCAGTTTTTAGGGTTCAGCACCTCAAAATGAAAGACGGAACCCTTATAGGATCACTTTGTTGTCCGTCCGTCCGTCTGTCTGTCAAGACCCTTTATCTCGGGAACGCGTGGAGGTATCGAGTTGAAATTAAAACCATATACTCAAGTCAAATCATAAGCAGCCTACGTACCCGATGCAGGGCACAGGCCTTCTCTCAGAGAGAGAGTATGGGCTTAATCACCACGCGTGCCCACCGCGGATTGGCGATTTCAAGTGCTGAGGTATGTAAATAGCTCCGACACTCAGGTTTCCTCACGATGTTTTCCTTCACGGTTAGCGAGTGGTATTGCTACTATAACTTCACAAATGTACATAACTTAGAAAACAAAGTCATAGGTACATGCCCGCACTGGGAATCGAATCTGGGTCTCTCGCTTCCGAGTCCAATGTTCTGCCAACTAGGCTACCATTGCTTGCCGAGTTATAGCGAGTTTTAAACTATGATTTCGAATAGCTAATAGCGATACAATGTCAAGCATTGTAAACTAGTAAGCACGCAGCCAATCCCGAGCTACTTTGCCATCGGCCACACCGAAGCAACTTAGGGCGAGGGCGCGAAAAAGATCCACTTTCATACAAAATGTACTGAAGGGTCGGGACGGGACGAAGCCCACACACAAGAGACGGGGCGTGGGCGTGGTGGGCGCGATTTCTATACAACGCGTCGCGTCATTTTCGCGCACCCGCCCCACGTCCCTCCAGTGTGGCCCGGGGCTTTTGGGGAAGATAGCGTCAGAAAAACCAAGCATGAATTCTTAGCTACCTGGGCCGCGTTTCATAAAATTACCATTCATAGTTTATTCATCATCATCATCAGCCACTCGACGCCCACTGCAGGACATAGACCTCCTTCGTGGTTTTCAGAATCATGAAAGCTTTTGCCATAATCGCCACGCTTGGCAGGCGGGTTGGCGATCGCAGTAGATATGCGGTTAGAATCTCAGGAATAGTTTATTATCACAATCCAATTCCGTAGGCGAGTCTTCAAACTTGTTAATCTGTGTTAATCGTTAAATCGACTTTGCAATGTACTTACATCGAATTGTCATAGTAAACCATGAATTGTAGTTCTATGAAATAGGCACCTGCGGTAATGATGTACTCCAAGTAATATGGAATTTGACATTTGAGTAATATCAGGCGCGGATCCAGCCCTCGAAAAGTGTGTGGTCACAACCACCCAATCTGCCAAGTGCGAGTCGGGGTATGAACTCGCTCATGATCGATATAGTTCATTCATACAAAGGAGATGTTTACAAAATATATGACGCCCTGACCAAGATTTTGTACGGTGTATAAGTTCCACGTGGGCAAAGCCGCGGGGCAAACACTAGTAAGTTAACAAACCTGTGAAATGTTAGTTCGCTCACAAAAATTACAAAAGTAAATATGTGCTCTTACATCACAATGTCACATTTAGACTTAACTACGGAACCGATTTTAAAGAATTTTTGTCAACTTCAAATCTTATTCGGTTCGGTAGTCTTCTGTTAGGGTTGTGGGCATGCCCATTGTGCCCACAACGGTGGATCCGCGCTTGTTATATAGGGGCAGGTACCTACCAGTCTCGGTAGCCAGAGGTGTTTTGGAATTTTTCCACGCCTCGTGCGTGCCTTTCAAATCCTGCAAAATGAATAAGATGTTTTTAAATCACTGTTTAATAATGACTCTGAGACAATTGCCCGTTGGAAGTAGCAATCAGTGACATGTAACTTACAATTAAACCGGTAGGGAGAACCGTTCTTGTAACCACTTTATCTAAAGAGGGAACTGAGGTGATCACGTCCATGGTCGGCGCTCGGCGCACAAGAGAAACTAATGGCAAATTGCACTAACTACCCACTATTGAAAAGACACGAAGAAATAAGATTACCCGTCGATACACGCATTGTGGTTGCCACACGAAAAAAGTTCAAGGGATAATAGTACATTACGATACTAGTGCGAAAAGTAGGAAATTCGCAACGAGTGGCGATAAATTAAAACACGACCGAAGGGAGTGTTTTATATCGACACGAGTTACGAATTACCTATTCGCACGTGTATCGTACAACGTTTTATAGTACATATGGCCCTTTGAAGTTTCGACATAGGCACGTAAAGTGCTCATTATCGCACTAGTGCGGTAATGTAGCACCATATGTACTATAAAATCAATTATGATTTTTGCAAATAAGCGAGAAATGCTCGAGAGCTCAAACTGAATAAAATGTACTTCTAATTGAACTATAGAGATTTGAAATTTGTAATATAAAGAGATTTGAAATTTGTAATGTAATTGAATAATAATAACGTAAAAAGTAAAAAATCACGAGAAATATACAGGTTGACCGTGTCATACAGGGTCGTAATTTGAGGGGAACTATACCTAAGTAGAGAAAAAGTTTGTTAGAAGACCTATCCTGATTGATAAACTTAAGTTATAAGTATTTGTATTTACAGATGTTAAAAAAATTTACTGTCACAAAAAATACACTTTTTACTTTCATAGCGACAATAGACCATATTTATAAACTTATTAGGACTTCATAAGACACGTGGAGACCAATACAAAATTACAAAAGTAGTTTAACACATACAGGGTGACCAGGTTATACAAGTACATACATAATTTGAGATAGCATAGAATGCTGTGAATAATCCGTAATGGTTAGTTTATTTGTGTAGCCTATATACGTCCCACTGCAGGGCACAGACTTTCTCTCAGAGAGAGAATATGGGCTTAATTACCACGTGTGCCCACCGCGGATTGACAATTTCAAGCGTATGTGGTGAACACCGCAGGCACTCAGGTTTCCTCCCGATGTTTTTCCTTCACCGTTAGCGGGTGGTATTGCTACTACAGTATAATGTAATGACTAGAGAACTTTATAAGGAAACCTCCCCTAATTACTAAATTTATATATTCCTGCACTCATAAATAAAAAAATGTACTCGTAGCAGAAAAAAAATTGTCGCAAACAACTTATTGGGACTTAGACATATGAAGATCCTGAGAAAAATCATAAAAATTAGACCTATAGGGTGAACTTTCTATGCGTATTAAGAGGTGTTATAAGCATAAAATTAAATGAAACTAATAGGGGTTAAAGTATGAAATTGCCGTTTTATTGCAATAGGTTCTTTGAATTGACATAGAATCTTCATGGTTTGAGGTTTTCGAATGAAACTTTTTTCAAATGGTTTCTATGTAGTTCTTTTTTTAAAAAATGTGAAACATTTGAATATCGACTTTCAATTGTTTTTGTTATTCAATTTAGACAAGAAAGATGGATACTGCGAAAATTCGAGTGATTTTTGAATACGAGTTCCGACGCGGAACTAACGCGGCAGAAACAGCCCGCAATATCAATGCTGCGTTTGGAGAGGGGTCTACTAATGAACGCACCGTGCGATTTTGGTTTAAACGCTTTCGTGATGGAAATTTCGACTTAAAGAACGAGCCACGAGGAATACCGCCCACACAGGTGAATAACGATGAATTAAGAGAGATAGTGGAAGCCGACCCTAGTCAAACTACCCAGGAATTAGCGGCATGGTTTAACGTTACCTTACCCACAATATTGACTCACTTGCGTCAAATCAATAAAATAAAAAAATACGAAAAATGGGTGCCTCATAATCACTCGAATTTTCGCAGTATCCATCTTTCTTGTCTAAATTGAATAACAAAATCATAGAAACCATTTGAAAAAAGTTTCATCGAAAACCTCAAACCATGAAGATTCTATGTCAGTTCAAAGAACCTATTGCAATAAAACGGCAATTTCATACTTTAACCCCTAATATTTTCTTGGTATAATGGCCCCTCTTAATCATATCACTCGTTTCTAAGCTACTATGGACTTTATCAGACTAATGTTCTTAACAAAAAGTCATGAAATCAGACAAAACATAAATGTAAAAAAAACTGGCTAACTTCTCGTCTCAAAGAAATACTTGATATATATATAATATATAAACTTGCAAAGTTCCTTGTCTTCGCGGAATTAGCAGTGTTATTATAATAAATGAGGAAAAATTGTGTAACTTTTACACCTACAATGAAAACTTGCCAGATCATCATACTTGGCACATTTTCATTGTAAAACTATTCAACATCTTCTAAAAACTTGCCAGTTTGGTGTGTACATTTAAAACTTACACATTTTTTCTTTATTTATTATAACACTGCTAATAGTATTTTTTAATAAGTCGCGATGCTCATACATACATAGTAATATATGAGCTGCTGCTCATATACCTACTTTATAACACTGCTAATTTCGCGAAGACAAGGAAGTTGGCAATTTTATACATATACATCAAGTATTGTTTTGGGACGAGAAGTTGGGCAGTTTTTTTACATTTATGTTCTGGTTGTATTTATTTTACAGGGTAGGAAACATGTCGATAAAGACAAAAAGTAGGCACTAAGCAAACGGTAACGGTATTTTTTATGGTGTGGTTGTGTCCTTGACGCCGAAGACGCCTTTGCAATTGAAGAGTTTGATGATTTCCCCATGAACCCCGTCAGCAGAGCTTTATCGAATTTATATGGGACTACCCTTTCTAATAAAAAAATAATGAATAAAATCGGACAAGGTGGTAGGGAATTATTGCTGAAATAGGTACTTACATAAAAAAATATTATGTAGTACTGAAAACCCCCTCCTTTTTGAAGTCGGTTAAAAATAAGTCAGTCATAAAACTACAATATTACAATTTGATAAATTATTATGACAATTCGAGGTACATTGCGTAGCAGAGTCTATTTGTTAATCTGTGGGTTAATCAACTTTGCAATGTACCTATATCGAATCGTCATAGTAAACCATGAATTATAGTTCTATGAAACAGGCCCCTGGTCACCAAAAAAAATACTTTAGTCTATCTATAAAATTCTAAGACATATTTTTAAGTTAGAAAAATAACAGCCAGGTGCGAGACAAACTCGCGCATCGCGACGCGATTCTTCGATCCACAAAACTGTGTGAAAATTGCCACAAAATAAAGAAAATATAAAAGAATCTCAAGAAACTAATTTTTAGAGTAAATTTCTCATTCTGAAAGCTCGTTTCTTTAAACAATTGTATAGCCTCTTTATGAAAAGGAGAAAAAAATGTTTCTTTTTTGTAAAAGGCCATCTCCGGCGTGCTGTTTGTCAGTTGATAGTAACATCCGATTTAAAACATCCATTATAGTGCTGATGGTTTTTTGGCAAAAATTTTGTCTGTAATTTTTTAAATCTTTATTTTTGTTAGAAACTATGTCGTGCTTATGTATTAATATCTATTATCCCAATAATATTATAAATGTGAAAGTGTGTGTGCACATCAGTGTGTGTGCACCCGGTAGTCCAGAATCGACCAAGGAACAACTTTACTATCCCAACCGCGAATCCCATATTGCCAGTGCCACCTCTGACTATAGATAGACAGATAGATAGAGAACACTTTATTGCACAGCCAGAATAAAAGAATTACAACTGTGATTTCTTAAATCTAAGTACAATTGGCGGTCTTATAGCTTAGAGCGATCTCTCCCAGACAACCTTGGGATGGAGTGGATTGCAGGAAGAATGTAGTCGTTACTATACGTAGAGTTCCAAGAGGCATGTGTTTGTGCCCTATCGCCAGGTCAGTGTGTGATCGGCATCGTTAAGATAGTAGACATGTGCGCCGCGCTGCCACGCCGCCGCCGCCGTCGCCCGCCGCGCGCCGTGGCTTTAGACATAATACCGACGCAGGTGTTCACGCGCCGGCGTGTAATCGGCGTGAAAATTTACTGGATTATACAAGAACATATTAAAAGTTAACGCAGATTGTGTGCGTCAAGTTTCAAAATTGTATAAATAATGCAGACTGTATAAGACCCGCTGAAGGGTAAAGGCCATCTCTCAGAGGGAGTATGCGCGAGCCCATCTCGGATTGGCAAGCGCTGTGAACATCTCCTGTTTGAAAATCTCAGACACTCGGAGTGCTTATACTGAGTTGCGCAGATCGAATAACTTAACCATCGCGTTAAGCGAGTAAACGTCAAACGCATCGAGAATCGAACTCGCAACAAAATGTCAAGTGAGACCGTTTTGTGACAGCGTTTTGTTCAGTCAAGATTGTGAAATTAAATGTCAAATTTGTATCTTAAACTCGCAAAATGCTCCAAACCGAGCGATAACGCTGTCACTTTCGAATGATTGTCGATGGTCACTACTCGATATCGAGCGCGATAGAACTGGGAATCGCCCTTTTAGTTTCTCCAAGTGACAACTGGGTGGCGCTTTGTCACTCCTATACAAATTGAAAACGCTCTCGCTATCGAAAGTAAAATGAAAAAACTCAGTATAAGCACTCAGGTTTCGATATTTTCCTTCACAGTTAGCAAGTTTTCGACAAGAAAATTCACGTTAGGCGTCAACTCACCCTCAACCAAACTCACCCAGCGGGAGAGTTGTCATCTTGTAAATTTTGGAGTGGTAGATTCACCCTATGTGCTAACCGAGTGTAGGTGAGTTGCCAAATGCAAAATTTATATGTGGTTAACTCAGCCCACTTTAATGTTTACAAATTAATTGAATACAAGCCAACTACATATTACTGTTTGGATTGATAACAAACCTGAATGGATGTACTTGGGAGAATTTCTAAAATATATAACTGTTTAAAAAAAAAAATTAACCCCTAATTTTTTTTCAAACAATGCCCCGCATAAATCTCGCCGTCAGTCAACTCTTTTAATGCTCGTTCAATGTACTTTTGACGGGCTACTGCATCTTTTGTTCATTCCCATATGTACCTAGTCATTTACTTTTTAAAGCGTGAAAATTATTCCACCAGCCATTACAGCCATTTCAGAAGCCTTGAATCTTTCGTCAAAACTTGTATTAGTGCAGCAATGTACCTAAGAGCGATGCACCGCCTGATTTGGGCTTTACTCAACTTTGACTTTGTTATACCAAGTTTCTTGCCTGAATTTGAGCCTGAGATATTCACTAGTGTTTTTTCCTTCACCCGCAGGGCGAGTTTAGTTGAGGGTGACTTGAAGCCTAAGCCAAAAAATTCTAATAATGTATTGTAATAAATGAGATAGAACGCAGCCGTACGCCGCCCCCGGGTCCCGCAACCTCACCCCCGCTCGCGCCCTCTGGGCATACGGGTCTGTCAACTAAACGCAATCGCCGCCGCCCGACTCGCTATTTGTAGTTTCTTTGTGAAAACAGGGATATCCGAGTTCAGGCCTCTGATTTACGTACGCTTTTCGTTGTGTTCACATTAAACGAGGACCCAGTGGTGTTCCCCGCAAGAGTGGTTGCAGTTTTCTTCCCTAACACGCCTGGCATAGAAGAACCCCGCAATATAGTATAGAAAATATATGATAAATAAATATACTTAATTGAGTGTTTTAAAATTTTACTTAATGAAAATTATTTAATTATCGATACTGAAGAAAGGGTTTAATTAAAGGGTAATAATAACACTGCATAAAAAAACAACTGCTTGCGACCACTTTATTTATTAAAACGCTCTCTAAGGATAGAGATAACGTTAAATTTGCGAACTTGCGACTGATATTCGGCCTTACGCCGCCGCTGAAGTAAATTGCATCGATGCACAATATGTCCAAAAGTTCAACGAACCTTAACTTAGAAAGATAATCTTATTTAGATGTACGGAAAAGATAATCATACGTCAAAATTACTCCTTAGTATTAAATGGCTATTATTTCAAAGATTATTTACTTAATTTGATAAACTATGGTATGTATGTATTTCTCATATCAGTTTAAATAAAAATACAACATAATTATATATAAGTACTGTTTATTATTATTTAAAAAGGTAACGAAACATAATGGCTATCATTTTAAAGCAACAAAACATAGGAACTTCTCTTATAATTATGAAATCACATTTTTTAGACTAATCAGTGACACATTCGCCTCGGACCCCTTTGTGACCTTATAATATTCAGTGCTGAGATTCGTCCTCGTCTTGATGCCTTTGTAACCAGCAATGTTTATTTTGACTCCAACACCTGTTGTATTTCGAAAACGGGAACACTTAGGGGAGACTGGGGACACATGATCCTTACGGGACACATGGTCCATTTAGGTTATAGGCATGATTTAGGTTATATTAGGGAAGACTTTTTACATTTTAAGTTGGCTACACTAATTGTCTATGGTTGACAGCAACTTTTTCTATGACTTTTGTCAGTCAAATTTGACGTTTCACATTGATGGCGGACACATTCGTTTTTGCTGCAGCCGAAACTTCTTTTTCGTAAGTTTTATATTCTATTTTGTGGTTACATAGTGTTAAATAAATGTAAAATAAACGTTTTCAATGGAGAGATTGTCTATTAAACTGTGTGTTTCAATAAATGTGAGTTTCGTATTTACGGATGTTTATTTTATATTTTTTGTGTTCTAACCTCAACCGGATTGGGGAGACTTGGTATCAAAACTTAGGGGAGATTTGATCACCCCTGAACAAGTGTCCCATATGAGGGAAGATTATAATACACATAATAAGTATTATTAAATATTTAAATAGATAGCACTGCAGTTGTCCCTTTACCCATGTAGTGTGAGTGAAGGTGCCTCTGGACGATGTATAAATCATCTCAATACGTAGATGCAAAGGCCAGTTTTTTTTTTGATAGAAACATGAAAGTCAAATAGGTACTTAATTAGAAAGAGCGAGATAGTTAACACTCAATTAGTTTTATATTTAACCAAAACTGATGCCTTATTTAAAAAAAAATGTTATTTCGACATCTAAGTGCCAAAGTATTTTTATTATGTCTTAATTATAACAATGTAAGAATTTATAGAATAAAAATTATTTCTCATTCATTAATTACAGTTTTTTTTTGTGCCTAAGTATTTTAGTAGTAATAACTAGTCTCCCATATAAGGGTCATTTGTTCCCCCCCGGATCAAGTCATCCTTATGGGGTGAATCAAGTCTCCCACATATAGGGGACACATGGTACATATCTCAGTTCTCAGTTAAATCAAGATATTTTGAAAAAATGTGCACCAATTCCAACAATCACCATTATGGATAATATTTTGAATTGTCAAGTTAAACTACATTTCAAATAAGATTTATATTGTAGGAGCTAGGGTCAAAAAATAAAAGGGGGGATCAAGTGACCCCAGTCTCCCCTACTTTGGTGCCGCGACCGCCAATCGATAGCTCCGCCCGGCGACTGAAATGTCCGTAAAGCACAGCGCCGGATTCGCGCGAATTAGAGAGAGACAGCAATATTTCGAACGAAACACACGGAGTCATTTCATGACGTAGATTATCTTTCTAGGGAACTGAGTGCTATTTGTTCTATTCCTATCACATCACAATGGGTCCCCTGTGGGTCCTATAGACCAAGCCCCAGTTTCTGTCAAAGCTTCGAGCCAAGTGAACCAGTCATCGGATAGACCATGAGTCTATCGGAATGGTTTTAGTTGCTGCTTATATGACGACGTCGACCTCGTCGTCATTTATTGTTTGAAGAATCACTCGGAACAAGATTGTGGAAAGAGTTTTTGTTTTAAATATGCAGAAGTTGCAGGCTCCGTATAGTAAGAACGTCCTTTGTACTAATATAAAACACACGGCTTTGTGAACGATCTATCGCAGTACTATCCTTCATTATTGTCTTCTAATAGCCAGTATCTGAATTTCACTAAGTGAATTTCACCTGCTGAATTGATTTCTCAAAAAAAGAACAGAACAGCCAGATACTTAAGGGGGTCCAGGGAGTCCAGCGCCGCCAGCAAGGAAAAAAATCATATCTTTTTTTACCGATCAAATTTGCAAAGAGTGACAGAAACGGCCGTTTTTGGCATAAATGCCATCTAGTCCCAAGTTCGTGATCCTACGTTCTTTATCATGGGTCCTAAAAATCACTGTTAACATGATTGAGAGATTGTACTAACACTTTTTGAAAATTTGATCAGTATGTAAAAAAGATATGATTTTTTTCCTCGGTGGCGCTAGTGTTACTGCCTGGTGCCCCTTAAGCATAAACTTAGTGATATTAACATTAGAAACGGGAAATATGCGTCAAATTCAGCTGGAGGATGGATTACGTTATGACTACGCGACGTGTGTGACTGGTGACTAGGTATTCCGGGTGATTGATAGTTCCACTAAAAAGCATAAAAAACAAAAGTCAAACAATAAATTAAGGATAGTTTAAACAAAAACTTACTTTAAGCACAAAAAATATATTTGTCGAGCAATCCGCAATAACAACCATATTCCGTGAAAATTTCAAGGTCAGACAGACGTACAGACAAACGTAGGCATAATACTGAACCCAAAAAACAGAAGTTAAATAATGTAAACAACAAAACCGTATAAGGGCGACCTCGCGCCCGCGCGCAAAGGTTCCCAACAAACAATAACAATGTTGGCCATTCAGTCAACGGCCGGCCGACCAAAACCTGTCGCCCGTGAACACCTCAGACACTCAGGTTTCCTCATGATGTTTTCCTTCACAGTTAGCGAATGGTATACGTAACTTAGAACTACTTTTACGCTATTTTATGAAACATACGGGTATTACTAAAGTATGGGCCCCATTAGGGCTTATTTACTGCTGTCCATGGAAGAGTTCCGTTCTCCATCTCTGAAAGTCTTCATCAGAACTTCACCAAATTAAAATGGGACCAATAGGACGTTATATCTGTTTGAACAAAAAAAGAATTGTCGAAATCTCTTAAGATTTGACGGAGTTATGGAGGAACATAAGCAAATAAAAAAAAATCTACGCGTCGAATTGATAACCTCCTCCTTTTTTGAAGTCGGTTAAAAAGAAACTATATCGTCTCGCTCGCCAGTGAGAGGTTGCCATAGCAACCGACTGACTCGGCTACTACTTGGGCCCTGTTTAATGAAACCATTTACTATAAAATTTTATGTACATTGCAAAGCCGATTGATACACAGATTAATAAAACAAACCTGCTACGCATTGTACCTCGAATGGTCATAATAAACCACAAATTGCAGTGTAATGAAATTCGGCCCTGAAAGCTTAGAGAACAAGCTCACAAATAACCAGTTTATGAAGATATTTATAGTGTTTTTCTCGCCTCCTGGAGACTTATGCATGATGTTATAGCATATATATTACACGGGAATCTGGGCTATAATCATGTTAAGTTTTATTAAATTCCCTTCAGTGGTTTTTGTGTGATGCACGCACAAAGAATTAGAGTGAGTCTGTCTCTATATACCTATGTCAGACAGACACAAAATTTACAGATTTGTAATACCTATGTATAGATAGATTAATTCTGCCACACCGCCATTGTAAATATGTAATCCTTCGATTATGTGCAAGAAACGTACATAATCGAAGGATTAAAAATCTCGTGTCACAGTGTTTGTTATCTAACTCCTACGAAACGACTTCACCGATTTTTATGACATTTTTGAAATGAAAATGAAACGAAACGAAACGAAACGAAACGAAACGAAACGAAACGAAACGAAACGAAACGAAACGAAACGAAACGAAACGAAACGAAACGAAACGAAACGAAACGAAATGAAATTAAATGAGTGTTTTTGGTGTATATTTGGTACATAGGAGAATATGTCGTAGGCTAATAAATACATTTATGGCAAAACAACGTTTGCAGAGACAGCTAGTCATAATATATTATTAACTTAATTCCGAAAGCAGTTTCTTACGACATTTTTAGTTCAATATACCTACACGCTGAAATCTGGGTGGTTTTAAAACGCGGCTATGTAATTACTAATAAAAAATGCCATCTATTTAGACTATTACTTTTAAGTAAAGTAAACATGTGCTGATGCCTAGCACTTATAATAAAATTTAAGATGGTATAGTTCAACCACTTCTTCTCTGTGATGTGCCAAAACGCGCAGCAGCTATCTAGTTGGCAACAGCGCAAAATTGTTAATGTCTAATGATCTAGTTCAGGGTTTCTCAAACTTATTGCTCTACCTTCTCCCGGTAAACAAGATGACAGCGAATTCCTAATTTCCCCAAAGGCGCAAGTAACAATAAATAAAACAAATAAACACTGACCAAACCAGTGTTGCCAGGTTTAGTTTTAGAATATTATATAAGATGAACTATAAAAAATGGTAGATATTGGAAGATTTGAAAAAAGAAAATCAGTAGATCTACCTACCTACAAATATAGATCAGAAGAAAGAAAGAGGATATTTATTTAAATTGTCACAGAAACACGAAGTAAACATAAAGATACCCAAACAAAAGACACGAACGTCAACAAAACAGAGATAAAACTATGCAAACGTAAAGAGAACATGTGAGGCATATAGAGTCAAAGGCAGCCGGGAACCATACAGTAATGAATGGCTTTGCTTAGAATATGTTCTTAAAATTCCGAAAAGTCATAACTATATAATAAATATTCCTAGTTCCGCGTGACCCATTGAGAAACTCTGATCTAGTTGTTAGCATAAACATATTGAGTATACGATCGTGTCTATTTTTGAAATGGAATAACACGAGAATAGAACAACAATATCCTGCGTCGTATTACGAACATCGTAGGGCCTACGACGTTAGTCAATATTACATAATCGTAGGAGTATCACAGAACTGCAACTTAATAGGGAATCCATTCCGTTTTGTACGTGATGCCAGTTTTTGACACAAGAATGTTAGTGGGACAATTTGTTTTTATGAGAGTCATAGTAGTAAGTACCTAAAGGAAAAAAATTAACAAAAAATATTATTTTGTATATTATAATTAGGAATCATAATTAACAAGAAATTGTCATCAAACATTAAATATGCATTAAATAAACAAATTTTAGTAATCACTCTAACAACACTGTGTAATATTTTTAGAGGTAATTATTTGTAATTTTAGGTTGCCAGGTCCTTTGGAGGACATCGTAGGCCCATAGTAGGCCTCTTGATAGGATTAGCGAGGTTGGGTTGTCAGTCCATCTGATGAGTGGTCTTCCAGCTCCTGGCCGACCCTCTCGAGGTGACCCCGACGATGACTATGTCGTTAATCGAGCCCATCTGTCGTCTTTATGTGACCTGCCCATTGCCATCGTCTAATGGTGGCGATATAGTCCTTCACCCCTGCTCGCCCTTTTAGAGCTTCATTCTGAATTCTGTCTTGTCTCCTATAATTAACATACCTACTTACTTCGCTCCACCGCGCCACATCGCGCGGTGATTTTCACTCAGTTTCTCTCTTTGTTTTTTTTTTATAGTAGAATAAATTTAAGCACCGTAAGTCATTGCCGGTAGAAGTGTTAAACATTTTTTTTATAGCCATGTGTAGATCTGCTTTAAATATATACTTAGGAGCCCAGTATTTCTTTCATCCTATGTTAACTCTTCTGTCAAATTGTTTGTTAAGGCGCTTATCGAATGAGATTAGTTGAGCCAAATGTATCAGACCTCCACAGTTCACTCACTTGACATTTTCAAGAATTGGTCCTCTCGTACTGTTTATCGTATCTATAGTCTTACTCTCATTAAATTGTAGACCTGTATCCTATATGCTGCAGGGAATTTTGGAAATCTGATAAGCTGTTCTGTAGTTATGTTGCTGATTCTCATACAAAGTCAATGTCAAATATAATATTGTTGATAACACCGCTTATCTTCAATTTACCGTTTTCTTTTTAACTTTGTAGCTGTCCTCTGAAGAGAGGACATTATCTAAGGAAAACGGGTAAAATGAAGTAGGTATTATCGTGAAACTAGCACAACAAATGGTAATGTGGTGGTGACAGTATGAACATGACATGAGAAAAAAACATTATTATTAAACATATACAAAATCATAAAATGATTCCAAGCAGTCTTTAACAGTAGGATTATGCAATTAGAAACCCAGCAGAACTGGGTGGTATGTAAATAAAAACGTTTATGTACCCCCATATCTCCTACCCACACGCCAGCCAAACGTGGCAAGAATCATAATCCTAGTGAGTACACGTACGAGAGGCGTTATCGTACTCATGCCGATTTCCGTGTTTTAATAAACTACTACGGTGTTTTATTGTTTAACCGAGCGTAGTAGGTACGTCAGGCGCGATAAGGCGATTCGATAGGCAAGACGTCGGGCGACGTACCGGCCGCCAAGGCCACGCCGCCCAAACAAGTTAACGATAGCCGACGTCACTCTGAAACGTTCTATCTTTTTTTCTCCTCTACTCTCGACGCCATAGTCTAGGGTCAGCTGACTAAAGCGCATAACGAGCCACGCTGCACGCTGCAACTGCCGACAGCAAGTGCAGCGGCAAGCGACTGCATTTAGTCGCGGTGTTTGTGCCCGTCGACTCGACGCGCTGATGCCGCCGCGGTGTTCGGGAGTAATTTCATAGAAATACATAATTATACAAACCAGTCATGCAATTGCAGCCAACAACATGCAGTCGCTGCGCGTGCTGTCGGCAGTTGCAGCGTTCAGCGTGACTTGGAATAGCACCTTAAGTCAAATTGTTATAAAATTATTGTTCTATACCGCGTAATTTTAAAAGAGCATTTTCCTTAATTTGGTAAAAAAAAACATGTAGGTATGTTCATGTCATTGTTTCACAACAGCTCTCCGTTGATGTAAATAAGATAATAAAAATGTTGTAGAGTAATCTTAAGATAAGTTTTTTTCACGTCCTCAAAAAATTGTGTTTTGGACTTAGGTATGTCCTTTAGTCCGCCGACACTTGTCAGCCCCTTGTCCCTTGCCAACACTTGTTATAAGGCCCCACAAAAACAATTGCTTTGTTTGACTGTGGGAGCAGTCTCGTTTACAATAGTTTTACCACAGACTTTACATAGCACTTTTACATAAGAATGTATACTCCATTCCACGAAACGAGCTCCCAAATAAAATCGTCCAGGTGCGCCGATTGGTTAATGCGCGTGACCTTCAATAGCCAAAGCATTTCTTGGGATCGTTTTACGTGATGACACATTATTCTTCTCAGATCGTTCATAGCTCTCTCTCGCAGTGGTCGGACGTGGGTGTTAGTGCGCGTATTATTGAACATATTAAAGACTAGCTGTGCCCGCGACTCCGTTCGCGTACATTTCGATTTTTACGAAGCAGCATTTGTATGGGGGCCACGTCTTATCATAACTGGAGCTAGAATTTAAATAGCCTATCCTGTGTCCCAGATGTCTATATGTTTTTATACCAAATTTCATCAAATTCGGATAATTGGTTTAAGAGTTATGGAGGAACATACATACACACATACAGAAAAAAATTCTAAAAATCGTGAAATTAGTTTCAGTATCATATATTGAGCCTATAAACACAATATCTCTGAAAACAAACTAACTTACTCCATGACCGACCCTTACAGATTTATTATTAGTATAGATAGATAGATGTCGGATATTGAAAGCTTGAAGTGAGAAAACGTACAAGACGTCCTTTTTCATCGACAGAGAAATCTGTTATTTATAATAAGTACACATAATAAATATCGTGTGTCGTGTTATAACTTTATAAGATTACCACCATAACATTGCGAGCTCAACCCTATTGAGCTTATTTCGGTTCAAGTCAAAGACATGGTATGGCGGGTTCGCAAAATACGTCTTTCAAGGTACACGACGTTCACAATCTGCTAAAAACGCGATCCAGAAACTTTATTCGGGCAGATGGTCTGCTTGCGTTTGGCATGTTATTGTAACAGTTGGGCCCGGATTTGATCGTTCTGATCGAAATGCAGAAAACATGATGGAATCGTTCATAATTAATCTAATCTAATCTAACGTCGGTTCACTTACAAGGTTCAGATTCCGAGGGCGATGACTTGTAATAATTATGTCGCCGCCAACTCATTAAATCAGGCGCGCAATGCAACGCCTAGGAAGTTTATTAGGCGTCGGCATTCAATTACACGGCTAGCCTTTTAGTCATAATATAGCATTGTCTAAAACGTTTCACTACTTGGCTGACCGAAAACTGGCCTTTTTATTAGAAGGCTGGATGAAGAGCCGCCGTTTAGTGTGAATTTAGAAAATTCAAGATGGCGTTAACGTAACAGCTGATTTACCTACGTCTGCTTCGAGTGACCATGCTATTTGGTTGAAACTGAACTGATAATGGACAAAGTAGTTGTTAAAAAGGCGTTTTAACAACTACTTTGCGAAAAACATAGACAAATATTACAATGTGTAGAAACGAAACGCATTATGGCGCGAAAACGGCAAAGTTTAAATGTAAATTCGACGATTTTTTTCTTCCTGCGTACTTTCGAATGGTCCGTAGGTTCAAATGCCCTAAAACAGGATTGACGTACTCAGGATTTGGTTGCTGATAGGTTCAAATGGTTTGAAAACAAACTCGGTGCACCCTATTCCCACGCAGTTGTACTGGTTACCTTCCTAGAGGGTACCATATAAAAGCCTGGGCGCGCAGGAGCATGGGTACCTACAGTTTACTTTACAGCTCCTAAGCAAGGGTGAAGGAGCTGCACATTCCGCAGCACCGGAGCAGTTGCAGAAGTAAATTACGGTCAACGTTGCAGTAGCCGAGGTCACGGATAAACTGCAGTGGTGAGTACTGTAGTATGTTGGTCACCGTACCAAAGCAGACGCGCCGTCTAGTACTGACTTCTTGGCTAGCCAACTTCAGACAGGTTATTTACCGTTTTGTTCAATCACATGGCTGAATGACCATCAGCCCTTTAATTGGACGCCGTCGCCTAATGGACGTCCTAGGCAGTTAATTCGACGGCTAATTTTACCAGTCGGCGGCGAAATATATAGCGTAATTGCTTAGGACAATTAATTAGTCTTCCTACTTGTTAATCTGTGGGTTAATCGACTATGCATCGAAATATGTACATCGAACTGTTATAGTAAACCATGAATTGAAGTTCTAAAAAATGGGGCCCAGCGCTGCGTTTTATAAAACTACCATTCATAGTTTTTATTATGACAATTCAGTGTACCTTCGATTTGTTTATAAGTACGCGTTTGGTGTGAGTGTGTGTGTGTCTGTGTTGACACTATATAGAGGAAGGAGCATTAGCGCAATGTACTAATAATGTAAAATCAAAACTTATACGTGTAGGTATATCAGCACTTAGCTTTAGTCTAGTATTGATTCGAGCGTATAATAATAAATAAATAAATTACACAAACATAATAATTATTTTCTGACCTCATTATGCATTTTTATGCAAAAAAGCACAACTTGATAATTAAAGAGAATTAATGATGACATGAAATTTCCTCACGACAGCCTTATATCGTGCGATTTATGGGTATCAAACCCTGACGTATGTATTCCTCTCACGTTTGCTATCTTAATATCACGTTTGCTATCTAACTATCAATTGAGGCCGTCAGCGCAAAAGTGGCCTAAGCTTAACATAGTTAGTATGGAGATAATGAGCCATACATTTTCATGAATTTAAATTGAATACATAGTCTGCTTCGTAGGCAAAAAAAGTACGCGCAAAAATAATGTCTACAACGCCATCTGTTCTCCATGGGTAAAATAGGCCGGTTTTGCATCAAAATTAATTATGTTTTAAATAAATTGCAGTAGATAAGCAGGAATATGAAAAATTGTGGGTTAGGCCACTTTTGCGCTGACGTCCTCAATTGATGATAGTTAAATGGTTAAAATCCTTCAGAATTTGGTGCGAATACCACTACAAAGCAATACACAACTTTGTTGATCGTACAGGGCAGTTACATGGACTACAAAATTAGATTCTCTTGAGTGAAGACTCAGGTAAAAATATTGGCTTCTATTCCACCATCTCAAGTTTGATATTATTCTAAATCAAAATCGAAGTGTTTACCTATATTCAAAACAACATAGAAACTGCGATAGGCAAGACGTTACAATTTAAACTAGGTTTATTTAAAAATCTAGATCACTTTGGAGAAAAAATGGACAAAAGCTTAAAATTGTTGTATGTATCACACTCAAAATCAGATAAAAATCAGTTGACAAATTTTAGCGGTGACTGCTCTTTATTACGGTCCTTTCATAGGGAAAAAGTACATCAAAATCAAATAATATAAATCAAAATTTGATTCATGCTACGAGTATTAATACAGGAATAAACATATTTGTCCGGAAGGATCGTTTACAGAGAGGTAGGTGGACTATCATCTAACTGTACAAAGGTAAAAATTAGCACGTGTACACAACACCCAAAGTGCTGCACTGTTCGTGACAGTTAGGTGGAAGCATTGATTATTTGGATCTAGTACCAGGGGCGTTCACTTTGTTTGAGATCATTGACCGATAGAACATCACTAGGTACCTTAGAAAGTAGCCAAAGATACTTTTTTCTAGCCGCCACAGGAGAGGATTCATTGAACCTGGATCTTTTTTTAGATTATGGCCAGTCACATTTTTTGGCTGCCACACGACTAGACTCTGACAAAGCATTTATACTGTTACTTGAACGCGGACACTGTTTAGTTTTTTAACCAAAAGCTACTCGTAATTTGGCAGCTCTACATTTGGACTGCAGAAAAATATGACGTATAGTACAGTATTTTAATTTCAATTTATGATGCTTTTCAGAAAGGTCCTAGAAAATCGAGATTTGTGTTCTCTGACGGATACGCCAAAAGTACTTAGATATAATTATACATGTTTATAAAATTAAAACATTACTCGCCGATTCACGTTAATAAACCGTATTCGAATTTAGTTATTTAATTTTCAAGAACACAGTTTTAGATTAGTTTTGAATCTTCATATAAGTCCACAAATATGTGGTGGTACAGAATCTTCGGTGCGCCAGTCGAACTCGCACTTAGTATACTGTCATTTTTTATGCGTATTATTTTGCGGTGTGCTAGAAACGTCTTCGGAGAACTCTTTATAAAAGATAACACGAAAACACTTTAGAGTTAACATTTCTCTTTCACCGTTAGAAAAAAGCTGAAATGAAAAATAACCAACAACCCGACTGCTGAGCATTAACTACTAAGCAGCCGGGACCAACCTAGGTACCAACCTGAGTTATATTATTGGATTGGGATCCCGCCTGCTTAGTAGTTAATGCTCAGCAGTCGGGTTGCTGGTTATTTTTTTTATTGCAGCGCGTTTTATTTTTTACTTTTTAGTGTATATTTTTGTTCTTCTGTTCGATTTATGCCGATTTCATATAGCCTATGACAATCGCGCAAACATGATGAATCGATTGAGATCTTATTTATTAAAATCTGACTATTGGTTAAGGAGTTATGAAAGAACATAGAATCGGACATACTTACATACATACGAGCTAAAGACATTACCCTCCTTTTGGGCTCTGCCGCATTTGGGTAAAAATGGATGACTCATTTTATATCAATAAGCCCTTACAATCAAATGATGATCAATCAATCTGATTGAGTCTATTTTTCGACCGGTTATTTTTGCCAGGAAAATCCGGTTTCTTATCGTGTGCCACTAAAACATGTTTCTCATTAACTTAATCTCGAGGTTGTGAATTGTTAATTAGCATAGAAATTAAAATAAATAGGACTGAACCCTGAACCTCATAGATCTAACGAAATAGTTTAAAAAAAAGTCTAACCAAGATGCTTATGTAAAAAAGGCAAGGATGTTATTACGTTGTTGAAAAAAGGTTGCATTTGTATAATCTGATCACGCGATCCGTTGAGGGTGGAAACTGATATCGCACTAAAGGTGTGTTCTGATCTCGATATCAGTTTCACCTACAAAAAAAAGAATGAAAAGTAGAATCTGATCGTGTGATCCGATTCCACCGAAACAATATACTAAACATGTCGACTCTGATCACACAAATTTGATGTGATGTGATGAAATTTATTGTTTGTTTTTAAATAATTTTTAACAGCATATTAGTTATTTGTTATTGTTTTTTATTAAAATATCAAAAGTATAAAAGTCTAGTGGGTACATAGATTTATAGGATTATTGATCTATCCACACTAATATTGCCAAATGTCATAGTTCTAGGTCAACGGAAAGTACACTATACATTTTGATTACCTTGAGTTGAGAGTGTAGAAATATTATATGTTTTTTTGCGGCATAAACGGCCATATGTTCAGCAGTGGACTTCTTGTGGCTGAATGATGATGATGATGATGAAACGCCATAACTCTTTTTTACGTTAACTTAGAAGTTTGATGTGTCACCTGAGCGTTATAAATATGGTTTTCATTTCAATTCGACATCTCCACGCGTTCCCGAGATAACGGGTCTTGACCTTGATCCTTGGTCTTGACAGACAGATGGGCGGACCGACGGACAACAAAGTGATCCTGTAAGGGTTCCGTTTTTCCTTTTTGATTTACGGAACCCTATAAACAGGTGGTCAGCAAATAAATCAAAGCTAGCAATTATATATTAAATCAGCAAGTTTGAAGATAGTAATCTCCAGATTACAAAATCTTTTTCTGGTGATCAACGTTTGACTACTTGGCTGACCGAAAAGTAGCCTTTTTATTAGAAGGCTGAATGAAGAGCCGCCATTTAACTTGAGATTGGAAAATTCAAGATAACGTCAATGCCACATCTGATTTACTTGACCCATACATCTGTTTTGTTAGGGTGACCATGATATTTGGTTGAAACTGAACTGATAATGGACAAAGTAGTTTTTAAAAAGGCGTTATTTGGTAGATAAAAAAAACAAAGACAAACATTACAATGTGTAGAAACGAAACGCATTATGGCGCGAAAACGGCAATTTTTAAATGTAAATTGGACGACTTATTCTTCTTGCGTACTTTCGAATGGTGAATAGGTTCAAATGACTTAAAACAGAATTGGCGTACTCATGATTTGGTTGCTGATAGGTTCAAATGGTTTGAAAACGAACTCAGTGCACTCTATTTCCATGCCGTTGTTCTGGTTACCTTCCTAGAGGGTATATAAAAAGCCGGGGCGCACAGGGAGGGCAGATCCAGTCCGCCTTAACAAAGAGCATGGGTGCCTATAGTTTGTTACTAAAGGGCGAAGGGGCTGCACATCCAGCAGCGCCGGAGCAGTTGCAGAAATAAATTACGGTCAACGTTGCAGTTGCCGAAGTCACGGATAAACTGAAATGGTGAATACTGTACCTTGGCCACCCGTGCCAAAGCAGACGTGCCGTCTAGTACTGACTACTTGGCTAGCCACCTTCAGACAGGTTATTTAACGTTTTGTTCAATGACATGGCTGGATGACCTATAGCCCTTTAGGTGGACGCCGCCTCGTCGCCTAATGAACGTCCTCGACGGCTAATTTTACCAGTTGGCGGCGCCAGATTCACCACGAATTTTAGGTGGTTTGAAATCCAAAGCAAAATGAACGTATCTTCGAAAAACCGGCCAAGTGCGTGTAGGACCACGTGCAATGTATGGTTCCGTAGAAAGAGGGTTTTTTATCTGCTTTGCAGAACTAACAACTTCATCGAAGTCATTTTCAATGGATTTTGTACGAAATTTTACTTTTATAAGTTGGTTGCCTATTACTCGCTAACTAGTTAAGCCTACTTAGCCGTGATTTTTCTTTTAAGTTCATTTTATGTGCTACTACCCTGATTTTTTTTACGTTTTTACAATCAACCGTTTAGCCAGGAGACGGGGGAACACCCTACTCGGACAAAAAATTGCACTTTAAAGCTTAATATTTCGCAAACGAAACCCTAAATCAAAAATGGTCTTCCTACACCCACGATATTTTGCAATGACCAATCCAACGACGCCCCACATGATGGGGCAGACGAGAAAAAAAAAATCATCCCCCACTTTTCATGTTAGGGGAGGTACAGTAAAAAAATGTTTACCAACATTTTATTCTTTATCTTTGTCGGTGTGATAAATTTAATATGTTGTATACACATACGAAATTACAGCTTTCTAGTACCACCGGTCTTTGCGCTAGGCCGCGGACGGACGGACGGACAAACAGACAGACGGACATGGCGAAACTATAAGGGGTTCGTTGTCGGACTACGGAACCCTAAAAAGGGGGTCTTTCCAAAAATAACTCAACCCAAACTCGAATCTATTAGAAGGAAAGCCACCCCACAGCGAGCGTCACACAGCGTTGTGTGCATGCCGCGGATCCGCGGGTCATTGTTCTGACAGACGGAGAGGCATAATAATTTATTGTTCGCGCATTTTTTAAACAAGATTTCTGTAAGATTTTTTTTTACGTCTATATTCCAAAGTCATAATCTAAATAGATGCATTTATTATTACTAATTACACAAGGTCGCGGCATTTAAACCACCCAGATTTCAGCCAGTATAGATCAAATCCGTTTATTTTCCAGCTTTTGCAAAGCAAGCCCTCAAATGTCGCAACTCGCGACAGACTGTACCTATAGTGGGCTAAATGGGCTCTTGATGTGATGACAGAGTAGGCGCGAGCGCAGTTGTTATTACCTACACTCGCGAAGGTCGCCTAATCATTAATATTGATAACTCCGCGACAGTGTTGCCAGATCGCCCTTTGAATTTCCCCCCAATCTGAACAAAATCTCACCGAAAATAGCCATTTTCAAAAGAAACACCTCCACAAAGTATTTTTTTATTTAAACAATAAAAACAGAAAAAATTGTTTAGTAGGTACGTTTATTTTAAATAAAACACAAGCTGTAAACGAAAAGATTCCGCTTTAGCTTCTAAAACATCTTCGAGCATGTCGCTTTCAATGAGGGCTTTTTAAAGCGTCATTAAAAAAAATACAGTACCGCAAGTTACGGATAGATGGTGCTGACGTCACATAATATGTCAAAATTGACATGAGATCACTGTACCTTCTCTGTGGTTTCTGACACGTTGCTTGCTGGTTTCGTTAGCGAGAGGTGTGATGTTTAGATTATCACTGACTAATAACGATGTACAACATTTAAAACGTATGGTAACATTTATTCTCCTTTCAGCGCCATCTAGTTTTTTTTAATGAAACTCAGCTAACAGCTGAAATGCTGAGGGCTGTTTCCGTAATTTTTTTCTGAACTAAACCTTGAGGTAACATTAATTTGTGGAGACGCACCTAAACACATGCATCCTTTAGGCATTGAGCAACGAATTCTAAGAATTGCCATTACAGTTTCAATTGGCAACCTATTGCGCAATTTATCTTTAATAACATAACTTGAGAAAAGGCTCTCAACAACTCGTCAGTCCCAAAAATAAAGACAGTAGGGGACATTTTTTCCAAAACCGAGATATCTCCACTGTTGGTTACTACTTGGTTCCAGTAATAGTCGCTTTTGTTTTTTCACAATCAGCGAAAAGTATATTGTAATTTGTATGAATGAATGCTTTAAAACACAAATGTGTGGGATAACAATTAAAATTATATGAAAAGCCCGTATGAGATTCTTTGTGTGAAAATGTTATCTTTCAATCATGTGCTTCCTTATTTTGGAGATAAAAGATTGGCCTCCAAAAAACCCTGAACTCCATTCTTTCCCTCCAAAATTCCCCCCCAAAGAACTTCTCTCTCAAAAATTCTCCCCGAAGCAAAAAAAAAAACGTCCGAATTTGGAGGGAAAACGACACATCTGGCGACACTGCTCCGTGAGCGCAGTGGTGTAGTGGTGATGCAATCGTCACGTTGCACGTCGCATGCACTCTGACACTGCGCAGGCGGCCTACTCCTGGCCGATCTTGGAATCGCTACCGACCAAAACTATATTTTATGTATGCTTATGTCTTGTCTGTGTGTTCTCTGTGTTGTTACTTTGTGACTTACGGTCTTATAATTATTATGAAAACACGATTCCTTGAAACACTCCTCAGAGGCCGCTTAAATAGTCTGTGGTAAAGGGGAAAAGGTAAGCATAGACAGAGCAATGTTTTAGAGGAATCGTGTTATTTATAAATAAGACCGTCTATAATTCGCAATTCGAATTCAAATTCGCAGATGTACGTAACTTGGAAAATAACAGTCATAGGTATTTGCTCGCACTGGGGATCGAAACTGGGTCTCTCGCTTCCGAGTCCATTGTTCTACCCAGCTGGGCTACACCTCACGGTGAAGGAAAAACATCGTGAGGAAACCGGCGGCTTGGTTGGCTCCGTAGGTACGTATTGACTTGTCTTTCTTGTGGGCTAGGCCGACTAAGCCTTCAGGATGGTGTGCAAGCCTACTCCATCTAAAAAAAAAGCAATGTCCCAGGCACTGCAGCACCCGAGTGGGACCTGGGTGAGATGGGTGACCATCTCGTGTGAGTGAAGGTGCCACTGGGTGACGCTGCACAATATAAATCATCTTATTAAGTAGATGCAAAGGCCAAAGCTTTTTTATATGTAATGCTTTATATACGTGAGTGTTTCTTGTGTAAATAAATAATTTGTGGCGAGCACATGTACTCTGCGCGCGCAATATAAACTCCAACATTCCTGCATCGCGCAAGCAAAATGTTTCACATGACATACCATAAATATAACGTCCGACGAACATCAGTAGGGCCGGCCGTCCCCAGGCATAAAGAGCACGATCACCCGCTCTTCGCTATAGACTTAATTACAAATGTAGTTTTAAGATTTTCCTGGTATTTGTAATATAAGAAAATATTGCTTGCCAAATTCATAGTTTAGGTCAGGGGAAAGCATCCTATAAAATTGAAGGGCCCAGTTCCAGAAGTCCCTTAGTCCAAAAACAACGTTTTGAGTTATGTGACTAAATTGTTTAAAAAAGGCACTGGAAATATTTGTATTATGAACCTACAAAAAATAAAAACACCATTAAATAGAAAAAAAAAAAGACTTTTATTCTGACGTAAGTAACTTGTATGTAAACATTATGTTTTTTTAACAATTAAATTATGAAGTATTTGGACTTAGGTTCTAAACCAAGGACTTAGGCACTTATTCTTATATTTCTAGGACTTAGGAACTTTTATCAGTTTACAATTGAGATCACTTAACTATAATAAAATTTATGGTATACTAACAACTCACACTTTTTAAAATATATTTCAAACCACCCCACCTTTTTATTCCATTTCTTTTCCATTTCTGACGTATTTGGTTCCTCAGTTTCTCTTCCAGTATCCCAATGGTGGGAATATTATATTTGATTCAGAGCTGATTTCTTCTAAAACACTGGTTTCTGGATGAACAATGTAATTTTTATTACAGAATGTAACATCATTTCCTCTGATTCCTGATGCGTAGATACCATAATTTGTTGCTGAATTTCCATTGGAACTTTTTTAGAATTAGCATCGTTAGATGTTAATGATCTTGTTTCCAAATTTTCATCATCTATATTGCATTCGTTGATATTAATTTCACTCCCAGAATCATCATCTAAATCAAACAGTACACTCTTCCACAAGCACTTAACGAGAAAAAAAAATGCTACATTTTTAGCTTTACAAGCAATTAAATTGATTATTTTAATACAAAACCCACGACTTATCCTAACACTACAAAAGAGTTTATGATTATGACTTCAAACGTATGAACGCATTTTAATAAAACATGTTTAAAATCATCGCTATAAACCTGCTTGCAAATTAAAAAAACCGCATGCAAATCTTTTTGCGTCAGAGGTTATAAATGAAATAGGTAGATTATAATTATAATAGTACATAGGTACGTATCTCTGTAGTTTATCTTCGGATTTCTTACTAATTTTTATTATATTTTGCCTCCCGAATCAAAGTTAACAGCCATCTACTTATTTTCTTTAAAAGTCCTAGAAACATAAAAATAATATGATTTACGTAAGTGTTTATAAATGATGAATACATTGTCACCAATAATTTTTTACTAAACGAACGGAGAAGGAAAAACCCCACTTCAATTATTTCCTACGAAATTCGAAAAACACAAACCAGTACAGATTTTAACTGTCTACTCTCGCAAATGTTGCTAGAATTTTGGTTATAAGAACTGTGGACTAAGGGATTTTTTCATCTGGAGACACTGGACTTCGGTACTTATTATTACTTAGGGACTTTTTATCCTGAAATCTTCGTAACGGCTAAAACTTAACTATCGTTTAAATTAATATAGGGACTTTTTTTGCAAAAATAAACAATCAATTCTAGCATAGTTTTGAACGCAGAATTTGAAAATGTTGTCAGGTTTAAAAATCCCTAAGTGGACTTAGGGACTTCTGGAACTGGGCCCTTCATTAATATTGATTTCCTTGAGTGTCGAAATATACGTTTTGTTTGTGGCATAAGCGGCCGTATCTTTTTTTACGTTAACTTGTCAGTTTTATTTTGTCACAGCTTCAAGGGACTGTAGTATTAGTTTTAATTTCAACTCGATAGCTCCACGCGTTCCCGATATAAAGGGTCTTGACAAACAGACGGACGGACGGACGGACGGACGGACGGACAACAGAGTGACCCTATAAGGGTTCCGTTTTTACCTTTTGAGGTACGGATCCCTAAAAATCACTCGCTTGCCGGTAGTTCTGTTCAGCAAACTGTTCAGCAGAACTACCAAGGAACAAGATTCCTTGAAACGCTCCTCAGATGCAGTTTAAATAAATTTGGCTTTCTACGCTGCCCCTAAGGAGTGTCTAAAAGAAATTGTATTTATAAACGTAAACTTCATACTTCATATTTAAAAACATAAAGTCCGATTTATTTATTTATTTTACTTTTATTTTTAAATAACACCGATAGTTTGTAGACACTTCACCTCCTAGGTAGGTACATTAGTTATCGGTTTCTAAGCGCTCGTTTTTATTAAATACCTACCAGACTTCCACAATAAAGATAAGATAAAGCTACCTAAGACTGTAGTGCTCAAAGGGGAACTTGCGTCAAACTTAGATTGAAGTAGCATTGCTTTTATACCACAGAAGACAAAGAAAAAATCAAGATTTTTTTTTAAATAAAACCCAAAAAAAATTTTTTATCGGTGTTGTCGGGGTCCCGAAAAATGCAAAAAATCATGTTACTCTATTAATAAAAAAACATTAGATTTCGTTTTTTCATTGAATTCTAAACGTTTTCCAAAACGGGTGTAGATGCAAAAAAACATTATTTTACGAGATAACTCGAATGTGATAATCGCTCCTTTAATTATAAGGTGTTACGTTCAAGTTGTGACGTCATTGTTTGAGTCCGATTTGTATGGCGCATTTTTTGGATCACGTGACTAGAATGACTGTTCGACAGGTCACATTATGAAAAGTATTTAGTCGTAGACAATTTAAATAGCCAGTCTTATTTATCTTTTAACATGGCCGATGCATGGCCTCTCCGATTATATTAAAACATTTCCGTGTGGCGCCGGATTAAGAATACCGTCACTCCAACTCCTTCCGTGGATGTCGTACAAGGCGACTAAGGAAATCAATTACCAGGAGACGGGTAGCAGCGGTTTCCTGAGATTCCAATCGTATACTGCGATCGCCAACCCGCCTGCCAAGCGTGGCGATTATGGCAAAACCCCTCATGGTCATGAAAACCACGAAGGAGGGCGTCAAATGGCTGATGATGATGATGATGATTTTCTTGTGCAAGTTCTCCATTCGATTAGAGGTGGAATAAGTATCAGGTAGTAGAAGTATGTTATATAAATAGTGGCCGCGTGGTATTTGTATAATATTATCTCAAGTGAATAAAACTTTACCTGGATAAAAGAACCCGTCTTAGTACAAAATATTATGCACTATATTTGTGATAAAATTCACCCAAATCCGTTTAACCGACACTGAGTTGTTAGATCAGTACATTCGACAGCAGGTCAACCTTTATAAAAATTTTAAAGTCACTGGAGAGGCCATGTTAAAAATTAATAATCGTGATAAAGAATTTTCTCTGCAACTGATATTTTACGCAACATAGCCTTACGAACAGTGATTTTGATGACTTGGAACAAAGATGCTCCATACAAATCGGGCGTAACCTAAAAAATATGAAGCATTTACTAATACTTCAATTAACAGATATTATGTCGCTCGTAGCCCCGGCTGCCTGAGTGATCTTAAACGATCACGAAGGTTAAGCAACACTGGGCGCGTTCAGTGCATGGATGGGTCGCCGTCTATGCCTAACGCTAGTGGTATTTTTCCGAGCGGTTCCGTGCTTCGCAAGGCACGTTAAGCTGTTGGTGCCGGCTGCCTTCGATAGATGGCAGTCGTTAAGCCAAGTCAGAGGCCTTAGGGCGGTTTGACAACTTCTGACAGTAGACGAGCCACTAGTCTACAAGCCTCCACCAATCCGGACTTGGCCCCCGTGGTGGAGTATGGCCTATACCTTCCTCAGGGAAGATACCCGTGCCCCTCGGTGGGGACATAATGGGTTGATGATGATTTGATCTACAAGCTTTTTAGAAAACGTTTAGAATTCAATCAAAAAACTTGAATTATCGCATTTTTTGAGACCTTGTTAACCATTCAAAAAGTATATTTGATTAACTTTTATTAAATTTTTATATGTACTTTGTGGAATATATTACGTCGGAGGATGATTTTTAAATCGAATTTTCGGGAAAATTCTAGGGGTATTGTGAAAACACGGACAATTGGACAATCGTTATTACATATTTATGTAATTCGCGGTGTAGGTTGCAATAAAGAATATTCTATCTATCTATCTATATTCTCAATCTTTCTGACAAAATAGTTTTATAAATAATAATTTAACTCTGATTGGCTTAGTTTTGCTTTCTGGGCAATTCTTATTCTGATTGGTTCCCAGTTACACCCTGAAGCTTTGAAGTATTATATCATAGAGTCATTTAAGGAAGAATTGGTAATGCCTATTTATTGACTTTTACCACTATTTTACTATTATTGCACCTTTTAGTAAAAATATAAACATAGAACTCTATAGGAGGTAAATATCAATCACAGAAAGTTTGTAATATGTATCTAAGTACATATTGTAATGAATTTGAACAATTTTAATGAACAGAGTTACATTTTGATCTTTCTGGCATTGGTTTGCATATTATATTCAATATCACGATATTAAAATTATTTAATAAAGTGTCATGATCATGATACCTTTAAAATCGGAAGTTTTGGGCCATTATGGACACGTTGGCATCACTGCAATAAAGTATGGCAGGGTGCATCGATTAGTTGGGAAGGTCAGAAGCGTGAACTGGATCACTATTACTTTATTCTTGGTGGAGGAAACATAACATCTTCACAATATCCCTAGAATTTTCGCGAAAATTCGATTTATCAAATCATCCTACGACACAATGTCACTCCAATTTAATCTTGATGCCAGTTCCTCATTAAACCAGGTCCAATACGCAAAAGTTTAAAATTATCTACTATAAATACACTAATGTACCTCTGTAACTTAGAAAACAGTTGCCTCCTAGTTTTCTCTACACCACTAGGCAGAATTTTTAACCTTGACAGGCGTGATATCAAGTTTGCAATGTTAATACCTGAATACAAAGACAGCAGAGGAACTAAACCAGTTTCCAATACAAATATGTTATCTTGGTAGGTACCTTGAAGGCATGCTGGCTGTCAATGGGTAATTAAGCGTTTCGTAGTAAACTGGTCCTTCGAATGCTTCGAGCCTGGATGGTACTATACTATATACCATGTTATAATTTGCTTTCCAGCTCCTACATTACGCGCACTTACCAAATCGTGAACGATTCCAATCGTCTGTCAAATTCCATAATAATTTTATTGCTATCGCAAACGTCAGGATTCCGACATGATTTGGTGCGCATCTGTAGGTACAATTTCGATAGGGCGTTTCTGTTGAGGTCGAAAGGCCTCTTTTTCCTCCAAAGGGTTGGACGGAAGCATGGAGACTTGAAGACTCAAGGTCACGGTCGTCGCCGGGTCGCTCGGCCCTGCTGGAAGCCGCGTCTCCTGGCAACGGCCCGGACCCACCCGCCCCACCGCCAGCCTCCACCCCGCCAAAACGACCCTTAGCACGGACAGAATAGGTTAAACATTCCAATGGCAACGAATCCCAACCCCCGGCGCTCGGGATATTCTTAGACCGTGGGGCAAAATCGATTTTCTCTCCGGGCGCTAAGGTTTGTTTTGGTCAGACCGCGCCGCCCCTCGAGTGCACGCAATCAAGCTATCTCGTATAATTCAGGTGCACACTGAGCTCGTTTAGGTATTGGTGCAATCAATACCGTGACCTAGACCTAGGCGGTCTGTCTGTTGATGCTCATAGGGTAACACTAGCTGTTCCTATGTATTGTACGGTAGCGTTGCATGATCGCCCGCAACTGCAGAAATTCAACAGCCGGTGATTATCAGATAGCCAGTTGTGCAATATAAGGCCTGCATTGCACTGGGTTCCGTAATACTAGTAAAAATTGCTTAAAAGAATATAAAGAACGAAAATATATTTGCGTACTTTCGTAAACGTAGTAACAACAGGCCCACTCCAGTGATTTTAATAGAGCTTTTAAAAAAAAAATCTTAAAAGCCGGCTAAGTGCGAGTCGGACTCACGCACCAAGGGTTCCGTACCATAATGGCTATACAACATTAGACAAAAAGATGCAGAAAAGCGGCAAAAACACGTTTGTTGTATGGGAGCCCCCTTTAATTTAATTTAATTATTTATTTTTCAAGCATATATAGAACTAAATATTCTGCGAATATTTCAAGCGTCTACCTGTTGCCGTTATTAATATCCAGCAAGAAACGGCAAAAAATTACGTTTGTTGTATGGGAGCCCCCTTAAATATTTATTTTATTCTATTTTTAGTATTTGTTGTTATAGCGGCAACAGAAATACATCATCTGTGAAAATTTCAACTGCCTAACTGTCATGGTTCATGAGATACAGCTTGGTGACAGACAGACAGACAGACAGACGGACAGTGAAGTCTTAGTAATAAGGTCCCGTTTGGCACCCTTCAGGTACGGAACCCTAAAAACTAAGCACTAGTGGGTGTTTCATTTACAAAAGTTAGCTTAGTAGTTATAAGTACAATAACTGAAATAAAATATTTATTTATATTACCTATTGCGTTTTCGGGCAACTTGCAGTTTACATTAAAAATGGGTAGATCTATACTGTAGTGTAGAGCTAAAAATAATTTTCCCCATAAAATATGGCAACTAGGCTACAGCACCGAGGAAGGATGTGTAAAGGATCGTAACTCGAAAACTAAAGAAAATTCACCATTCCCGCAAAACAAAATTAATAGGTATCTCCAAGGAGAATACTCCTTGATCAGTCGTCACGATTAGTCAGAATCTTTAACAAAATGTGTCGAGAGTATATTACATGACATAAAAATCTATAGTAGGCGTCCTTTACTTAAAAGCGGTGACATAGAAAATGCCACAAAGGGGTTTGAAGATTTTTGTTGGAAGACTGGCATATAGGTACTGGCCAGCTGCCATTTTGTTTTTTTTTTTTAAATGGCGGCGCACCATAATACCTATGTACATCGACTGGGGATACTTATACAAACAAAAAAATACTAAGGTCACTATGTCCGAAAACGTCACGTTGTAGCGTTATTTGCAGAAAAAGAAAATATTTTTCAACTTGATTTATTTACAATAAAACCAATAATTACTTTCAGAATCATTGTTTATTGGTCAATATAACATACATGTATGAAAATAAGATCAAACATATAAATATACATAGGTACATATAATATAATATACATATTATGTATAAATACATATATTTTGTATGTATATGTATCGCCATACGTGTCGCCAGTCGGTGTACATAGGTTTATTGTGCGCCGCCATTTTGAAAAAAAAAACAAAATGGAGGCTGACCAGTATGCCAAAATCTTCAAACCCCTTTCAAACCAGTCTTGTTGAGAAGAATATTTGAGAAAATAGTTCTAGGTTGTTAAAGTGGTTGAACTTTGATAATGGGGAACTTGCTTCTAACTTGAAGATTGGGGTGACGTTGCTTTTTTACAAGAAAAATTAAAACCATAAAAACATTTTTTTCAGGTTTTCGGGATCACAAAAATAGCGAAAAATAAAGTTGTTCTTATAATAAAAAACTTATTACATTTAGTTTTTTTCATTAAATTCTGAACGTTTTCTTATAAAGGTGTAGATGTTTAAAAACATTATTTTACGAGATACCTTGAATATTGATAAACACATAATTATACAGTATAAGGCGTTACGTTCAAGTTGTGACGTCATAGTTTGAGTCCGATTTGTATGGCGCGTTTTTGTACCACGTGACTATATTGACTTTTCGACAGATTATAGTATGAAAAGTATTAGTTGTTGAGAAAAAAAATACCAAGTTTATTTAAATATGAATTAATATGAATATTTAATCTTTTAACATGGCCCCGTCTATTTCATATTAAAACTTTTTTTAGTGCAAGTTCTCCATCATAGACTTCTTCATAGCCAGTAATTTGGATTTACGCAAGGACGGTCTACGTCAGACGTTGGAGTGATGTTTGTTAAACATTTAATTAGTGCATTGAAGAAGCACAAGATGCTACAGGCGTATTCTGTGACTTGTCCAAGGTGTGTGATTATGTCGACCATGAAACACTTCTTTTGAAATTAAGACGGAATAAATGGGACAAGCTTCAAACTTGTGAGAATATAATTTATTTAGAAAGGAGGATTCAACAATCTAACGCAGAAAACTAAATCGTCGATCTCAGACGTAAAGAGTGCCAGATGGGACTATTTGTTGGCGTTTCCTTTTCATAACATGTTAGAGATAGTATCATTAACAAACTAGCAGCGCCCGCGGCTTCGCTCGCGTGGAATTCAGTTTGTTCAGTTACCCCCTACAAACAACCTTACGAATATATAAACATACAAACTTTTCCTCTTTTTCATATTATAGTGTAGAAGTGTAGAGGACACGTCACGCAAATTAAGCGACAAGACAATCACCTCGACGATACAAATAACGCTATCTCTCAGTAAATTGGTACACTTCTAATAACTTATTTGAATAAAAAAATACTTACGGTCTAATTTATAAAAAAACATGGTAGGTACCTTATAACACTCCTCAGAGGCAGTTTAAATAGTCTGTGGTAAATGGTACTTTTTTTATGTAGCCTATATACCTACGTCTCACTGCAGGGCAGAGGCCTTCTCTCAGAGAGAGAGAGAGTACCCACCAAGATTTTCTAAGGGAAGGATGAAGTCGTAAAAAAATCACAGATTTCGTGCCTCACACGACTATCGAGCACATTGGAAATGAATCGAGTCATAAAATGTCACGTGAACAATGTCGTTCTGACTTTTATATTTTTTTTTTTTCAAAAGATCAGTGTCAAACTTATTTTCTCTGTTCTGTGGTGTCAAAGACCAGGTCAGGGGCGATTCAAATCGTGTAACTGTCTCATACTAATTTGACAGTTAAACGATTGGAATTGGAATCGTTCAAGATTTGGTGCGCGTAATATTACCTATAAGAGCTGAGTACCGTAAGTTAGGATAGGCAGGATGCACATGTCGACGAGTTTTCGGCCAATTGTTTCATTAAAATTTTAGTAACTATGTACATTGTACATTGATAAGAGATTACAGTAATAACACCAGTAACAGTAATAATAGCTGATCTCATCTGCAAAAAAAAGGTACATAAAAGGGGCGATACCAGTTCTTAGACGGATAGATAACTTTTTATTCGACATAAAAATGGAAATTACACAGATATTTCCCTTTTTTTATATATACACCATTTTCGAGATACTAAGCATGCTTGGTCTGTGATGCGTACACTTACCCGTTGCGTACACTTGCCCCATTATGAACACCCAGAGGCCAAACGGCTTGACCAATTTTGACAAATAAAGATGTCAAATAAAAGGTTTTGACGACCTGAATGTCCCTGGCTATATGACATGACGAAAAAACTATGGTTGGCGCAGGCTATCATTCTGTAGGTCCTTCTAAAAAGTCGTAAACAAGCTTACCTAATAGATAAAAATCTCGTGTCATAGTGTTTGTTATCGAACTAATCTAAAACGGCTTCACCGATTTTAATGATTTTTTTTGTGTATGTTTGGTAGGTCTTAGGCTAATTAATATGGCAAAACAACGTTTGCCGAGTCAGCTATTTGATAATTTTTCCACCACAGTAGGAGGGACCTAAGAAACAGGTTCAGTCGACAGCACGTCAACCTTTATATACGTGCGGTTATGTTAAGGGCGATATTGCAACAAAAATGTAAAGGTTGACCTGCTGTTGACCGCTGCTGTTGCCCAATGAGGTTGAAAATTCAATAGACTTTTCTGGGCCTTAAGACTTCCAGCAGTCGGATTTTTGTTCTTTTGTTTTTTTTATCTTGTGTTGATGTAGCAATAAGAATATTGATTATGAGAAGAACTTTGCTTTGCTTTTCTGTATATAAATAGTATTAAATTAATTAAAGCATTACTTTTATTTCTAGCCAAATTGTGCTTTATCTTCAGAATTTAGAAAAAAATAAGACTAAACGTTTAAGAGAACCGCTTGCATCACTTATTTGCTATGCCGTTATCGGTAAAATTACACTGTGCAATATTAACTCTAAGTAACATCTGAACTTACTGTAATTTATGGCAATAAAGATTGAATTGAATTATTAAATTGACTTTTGTATGAAGAATTTTAGTTAAATGCTAGTTATTTAAGCCCCTGCAAGTAGAGTCTGGCCATCCAAAGCGTGACCTGGAGTATTCTTAAAAAGTTTTATATGGCAACATTATTAAGCTGTCAAAGGCACGTCAAAGTCTGTGATTGCAATTGTCAGTAGTTTGTAAAGACAAATATTTTTCAACAATAATTGCTATATGGGTAAAACAATAAAAAGTAACGTGCGAAAGCTGCTGCATACTATGATTAGTAAGTTTAAACAAAAACAAGAAGAGAAAGAAGTTGTATTCCAAGAAAAACAACAATGTTTATATGCGATCTCGGATTTTTTAGGTTAGTATGACTTTGTAATATTGATCCTTGTTGGCTGATTAAAAGATATATTTACGATATTATGATACTTTTTCTTATGATTATAGATAATCTTGGAGATACTCAAGGACTCTACGAAGTTAAAAACATTGTTGAAACGTTAAGAAATTTGGAGAAAAATTCTTTAATACAAACTCAGACTAAGTTCTTAGAAGAAATATCTTCACTGACTGGTATGTATGTTACGGTTAAAAGTGTTATTATTTGTTTGTTCCATTTCAAAAAGTTGTGTTATTTGATGTCTGTTTTTATTTTTTGTTATTTTTTTAGGGTTCCGTACCCAAAGGGTAAAACGGGACCCTATTACTAAGACTCCGCTATCCGTCCGTCCGTCTGTCACCAGGCTGTATCTCATGTTAGACAGTTGAAATTCTCACAGATGATGTATTTCTGTTGCCGCTATAATAACAAATACTAAAAAATAGAATAAAATAAATATTTAAGGGGGCTCCCATACAACAAACGTGATTTATTGCCGTTTCTATAGATAATTAAATATGCATTTAATACTTTGTTTTGCAGAGGTTGGTGTCACAACACTGAAAAAAATTAAAAAGGAAGGATCTGTCAATGAAGGGATGTGTAGTACTCCAGGAAAAAAACGCCCCCACAAATGCTCGGTGTCGGATTTAGACAGTTTTGATATTGATGCAATAAGAAATAAAATCAATGAATTTTATATTGTGAGAAAGGTGGTCCCGACATTGCGGACATTGTTAGAAGAATTACGTTCTAGCATTGGCTTTAGTGGATGCAGAGAAACTCTGCGTAAAATATTAATTGCTAATGGGTTTGAGTTCAAGAAAAATAAAAATGAACGATTGGTTCTTGTCGAACGTTTTGATATTGCTGCTTGGAGACATCGTTATCTACGAGAAATTGCTGCTAAACGAGCGGAAGGAAAACCAATCACCTATTTAGATGAAACATATGTACACAAAAATTATAAGCCTAAAATGTCATGGCAAGGTCCAACAACGAGTGGTGCCCCGCAACCAATCCCATTGGAACATATCTCTTCAGGGAAAAGATATATTATAGTACATGCTGGCTCTGAAACAGGGTTTGTACCAAATGCACTATTAGTTTTTAGTACAAAATCAAGGTTGGCGGACTTTCACCATGACATGAATGCCGAAAACTTTAATAAATGGTTAAAAGAAAAATTAATACCTAATTTGCACGAGCCCAGTGTCATTGTGATGGATAATGCGAGCTACCACACTGTACAAAAGAATAAAGTTCGTACGACACAAATGAGAAAAGCTGAAATACAAGAGTGGCTTGATTCCAACGGAATAAATTACGAAGATTCCCTAACAAAACCAGAATTGTTATGTTTAGATAACAAACATAAACCTGAGCCACTGTACGTAGCTGACGAACTTTTAAAACAATACGGCCATGAGGTACTGAGACTGCCACCTTACCACTGTGATCTCAACCCGATCGAGCTTATATGGAGCTCAGCTAAGCGTATGGTGGCAAAAAAAAAACATTAATCTGCCCGCAAAAGAAACAGAAACACTGATAAAAACCTCATTTGGCCGAATAACTGCAGAAGATTGGAAAACAATGACTGACCATATAATAAATGTGGAAAATAAATACAAACAAAGGGATCACATAACAGAAGAAGTATTGGAAGAATTCATAATAAGTGTAGGTGATGACGACTCCACTGATACAGATGAATCCTTAGAGGTTGAATTTTTGGACTCTGATTTTGAGTATGATGATTAAAATTAAACATTTCATTCGATTCGAGTTGTCCTCGATAGACGCTCATTCGATCAATTGTCTATTATTGCCGGAATACCTCAAGCGTCAGTTCTTTTCGCAACTCTTTTTCTGCTCCACGTCGACGATCTGCTGAAGCCCGGCATCTTCGTCGTAGTAGTCGTAAATACAAAAAATTCTCAAGTATCAAAACATTTTTCTCCTACTATAGTCAGTAATGCCACATAAAGATTTTTTGAATTTGCCGCGTTTTCTCAGGTCACGCTTTCGATGGCCAGACTCTAGCCCCTATAACTACGTCGTTATTTCTGATATAAGTATTGCAATTAATTGTGCGCAATTTGAAGCACAATAACGTTGTAAGTAGGGAGAGAGGCTTAAAGCTTTGGTAGCGTTTAAATGTTACAACGTCACAACAACGGGCCGAATATGTAATCGAATATGTAATCCAGTTATGGCGATGGCGCGGACTCAAGACGCGGATGCTGAGTCCAGGCTGTGGACCATGTGATGTGTGAATGGTGACGCGGGCTTTTTTTTGCACCGTCAAACCATCAACTTCAACGAAGAACTGCCCCTTTATTCCGCGCACCAAATCCTGAGAGATTCCAATCGTCTAACTGTCAAATTAGTATGGAATTTGACAGTTAGACGATTGGAATCGCTTAGGATTTGGTGCGCGGAAGTTAGGCCCTTGAACTCGCTCCAATTGGCTGGCAGAGTTGGTAATCCCCGCCCGCCTTTTTAGCGCTCGTTAGACATTTATGCTTTTTACTATCGCTGCCTGGGCCGCGTTTGGGGCCTGTTTCATAAAACTACAATTTATTGTTTATTATAGGCATAACTATTTGATGTACATCGCATAGCAGTCTTCCTACTTGCTAATCTGTGGGTTAATCGACTTGGCAATGTGCAACGATTTGTCAAATTGTAAACCATGAATTGTAGTTTTATGAAACAGGCCTTTGGTAGTGCAAACTACTTCATAGATAGACATTATCGCTTTCCGTATTTTTAAGATTTTTATCAAGGGTTCTTTACATGTAGAGAAAATTTTAATGAAATGACACATTTTGCGAGGTTAATCTTTTCTCTTTAGATATCTTAGCGTAGCGTGGTAACATGTTACAGGGATAGTATTTTCTAAGGTTAACACGAGCACTAGACATAATAAAAACTGAATTCATAGGGATATTTACTCGTTTATTTTTTTATTTTTCAATATCCCGACGTTTCGGTACTTTTGCAAGTGCCGTGATCGCGGTAGACTGAGGTGACAGGCGTCTTTTTGAATGTATTTACTGTTAGTTTACTACCCTCGGCAAAAAATGATTAATTTACGTTCCAAAAATGTTTTGGCAAATTTTTAAATTTAAATTGGTAAAACAATAACACAGGATTGCATTGGGATTGTTAAGAGAAGGATACCACTTTAATTATAAGATTATTCTAAGAATTTAGTTATAAGGCTTTTGTTGTGCCCGACAGGGTCCATACACATAACTTATGTGTATCATACACATAACTTATCTGTTATTTAAGATCCTTCCAAACTTATGGCTGCAATAAAGTACTTATTGGGTATTGAGAAGGCTGAATAAACATGATTTGCCTGTGCCATTTAACAACTGGCTAACACTGCAAAAGTACCGAAAGGTCGGAAAATTAAAAAAACAAGCGAGTAAATTCGTAAATCCGTGCAAATCCATTTTTATTTTATTACAGGGATACGAAGCTCCGTTTCATTATATTGGCTACAAGTTACCTTTTCTCGCGGAGCATCGCAAAATAGCGTCTGCCCTTCGTGAGAATATAATTATTGATTATCACATAATATCGGAAAATATCGCGTTCCGTCCGAGGACAGGTTATTTTGCGTCAGATCCCGATACGGTGATCAAGGTCGTACATGTAGGGTTTTTATAAGCCTATCAATCAGGCTGCTAACTGCCGCTTAAACAAGCAATTCTTTAAGCAATAATTGAAAACTTGCAAAAAATTTATCTCAATGGAGAGGCCATGTTAAAAGATTTAAAATAATATTGATAAAGGTAAATATTGATAAATAATAATAATATTGATAAAGGTAAATATTGATAAATAATAATAATATTGAAAAAGGTAAATATTGATAAATAATACAACTAGGTACTACTTTCTTTTTTAAACTGACCTGATAATATTGTTCTAGAAATATGGTGTTTACTTGCCCTTATTATATTGTAAATTATTTGGTAAGTGTTTTAAGTGAACCGTGTTTTTATAAATACATAATGTCTTTAGACACTGAAACTTACTTTACTTAGATGTGTGAGTCTATTATGAAATGAGTGCTTACAACATTCGCCCATTTTTAGGATTCCGTAGTCAACAAGGAACCCTTATAGTTTCGCCATGTCCGTCCGTCTGTCTGTCTGCTTGTCTGTCCGCAGCTTAGCACAGAGACGACAAGTACCTACTAGAAAGCTGAAATTTGGCATAGTTCGAGTGTCTCTACACCAAACGACATCATTGTGCATCACATGTATGTACTTAGTAACGCCTCCACAAACCCAACAGCAAAGGCACAAAATACTGGCAATTAAAAAACAAAATATGTATATTGGACCCGCTACATCGTAATGAATCTTTTATTGGGTGGCCAAGTGAATTCGGCGTAGGCCAACAAAAACGTTATGATATTGGAAAATACTACGAGAACATTGAAAAGATCGCGTCAACTACTGGACTACAAGAGGCAGTACTTACTCTATAACATAAAAATCGATAATCCGACACCGCCTTGCAAAACCCCATTTCATAAAACTACAATTGATGATTTACATTGACAATTCGAGGTAAGTAGGTGGGTACATTGTTTAGCCGTTTAACCCACGAATAAAAAAAACATACAACTATTTCTTCCTACAACATTCACTCTCAAAAACGGCCCCTGTCCTCTCGGTTAGTCTGTACCAATGAAGTGAACGCATGATGTGCTGTAAAGTAAATCACTCTGTGATTGGTTCATTCTGTGCGCCATGCGTGACGACGTGAACGTTGATTGGGCGACAGTAAAATGACAGCGTAACTTATTTTATTTTATTTTATTTACATAAATATTGCAACATGACAGTAATTAGGTTATAAGGATACCTAGTTTTAAAATAAGGATCCTAGCGACACCACACGATTCTAAACTCGTTCAAGCATTTAAGTCATGATGAAATAAAGAAATGGACAAATTTAAATCATGAATCCTGAAAACCCTGTTTGGTTTAGGCAGTTGGCTTCTTCTTGTCAGAAACGCGGTTCAAAAAATGTGTACCTAAAGATTATTTTTGGAGGATCATTCACGTTTTGAACCAAGTATGCAGTTTTACAGAGACATTAAAAAACAATATATTCTATGAAAAAAATATCGAAATCGGATAAGAAATGACAAAGTTGTAGTAAGTAAAGTAGCTGTGACGCCACACTCTTGATACGTCACAGGTTCCGATGAACCGGCGCTTGGTTGCCGCGTTAGCATCTCGGCCTGTTGTGCGCGTGTCGTTTTTACGTTCTGCAGGTGATGTAAACATAAATATAAGCAGCTTATATACGTCCCACTGTAGGGCACAGTCCTTCTCTCAGGGAGAGAGTGATATGCAGGTGATAATTATGTTGCTATACAAATATTGTAATGTGCCAAAATGCTAGAATAAGACTGTAACTGCGCTCGAAAATTATTTTTTCGGGTTACACACGACGAAAAAGTTGGAAGGATATAGGTATTTAATGTTGTGTGTTCGGAGACCCGATTTTACTGCTTATTAAATACCGAAATACTTATCATCATAGAGGATATCATGATGTGTTAATTTACCGCCGCTGCAGTGCTAACAATACTTGAGGTCGCTGTCGCGTCGTCGGGCTACGACGAGGAGGATATCCGACGAGGAGGACATACGAGACGAGAACACCCGAGTGCCAAATATTGTACCTATGTTTAGTTAAGAAGACATTATTACTCGAAAATCGGACGTTTTTCTTCCCGTGACACAGAAAAATTATTCCTTGGTAAAAATTTGCCATGTTAGTCGGCAATTTGATTTGTGTTCATAAAGTACATACATACATAGTCTCGAATGTCAGTCGACTAGGTAGAATCTTCCCGAAAAAAAATCCCAAATTACCGGAATTCTGGAGATGGGACGAAATTTCTATTTGCACGTAAAAATGAGGTTTTGTATGTTCTTTAAGAGCACAAATAAGTTTTCCAATTAACATGCTAAATTTTGATCAAGAAATATTTTTTCTGTTTTACGGGCACAAAAAAGTCCGATTTTTAAGTACTCATAATCATCATCATCATTCAGCCACAAGAAGTCCACTGCTGGACATAGGCCTCCTCCATGGTTTTCCAAAAAGACCGGTTGGAAGCGGCCTGCATCCAGCGTCTTCCTGCCACTACTCAAGTACTCATTCTCCTCTAACTAAACATATTTGGAAGGAACTCGGGTGTTCACACAGAACAGATGTTCTGTGGGTGTTCACGTCTACTATTTGAAAGTTAGTTTTTTGGTTTTTGTAATAAAAATGGTCACGTACCTACGGAAATCGGGTCTCAGAAAACACTGTCGGCCGGTCGGATCCTGTGACGTCACAATAGGAATCAAGGGCGGGTTTTGAAACAGCATCAGTTTAAACTTCGTTAACTTTGTAATTTCTTGATGGATTTGAGTCATTCAAAAAGTAGTAAATATTACTTAAATTTTTGTGCCCTAGTACTTGGAAGTCCAATATTTCGATGTCCGAATGATCCTCATTAAAGCCAGTTCAATGCATTAGTAGGTACAAGGTTTTAGAATAATATTATGTCTCGCTTCTTGTGTGCAATAAAGAATATTCTTATCGTATCTTATTATGTAAACTGTTAATTAAGGAACATATTTAAAAAGACTAAGTTTGGAGTTTTTATGATGATCTAGATTTTGAAATGGACACCTTGTTTTAATTGCAACGTTCAAGAAGTCAGTTTATGTGTAATATTGAATATTAACAACTTTTTACTTTGGGGAAAACTTCGAAAGCGAGGAAAATTAATAGCTGATCCATATAAAACCCGCATATGGTAATAAGTATAATTGAATAAAATTATAGCTATGAAAAAGTAATATTTAAGTAGAGAAGTAATATTTTATGTATTTTGTAGGTAGGTACATAGTATGTATGATTGAGGTAGATTAATATATAATTATTATTATTATACATTTTCCGCCCTTGTTTATAATGTTACTATCAATACATCAAGAGTTGGCTGGAAGCGATTTCTGCTGTAATGAGCTCGCCATGTACACTTTTCATTTTGTAAATTTGGTGTTTTCTGTATGTTTTTATGTGTGCCATATTCTGAACATTCGTACCTACTTATGTGACATACGGTAGGTCATAAAAAATATCTGTTATGATGACGCCCGCTTCGTGTGTGACTGATAATGGCCTGGCACCGGGGCTGAAGACATTTTATCTACTTAGGTAAAGTGACAGACAACCCACTAACCGACACATCGTGATAACAAGGTCGTAGTCAGAGCGCGGGGTCGACGATCTTGGCAAAATCAGCAAAAACTTTTGCAGTAAGGCTGTTACTGTTTGTTACCACTTGCTTACTGAAAGCACAGAGGAAGAACTGAAAGACAGGTAGAACCGAACGCTAAAACTCAAACGCCCTTATTTATAAAAACACAATTCCTCTAAAGCACTCCCAAGAGGCAGTTTATTTAATCTGTGGTTACGACTCTCCGTCCTAAGATCTCCACCACAGACTATTTTAATCGGCGTTTTGAGAAATTGTGTAGTTTATAAATAAGACCGTATACCTTTGCACCTGAATACCTACATACTCAGCTGCATAGTTGTATTCAGCTGCATAATTGTATTCAGATGCTACATAATGTCGTATTCAAATACATACAAAGTTCTAGCATCTAATGGACTATTTTTTACCGACTTTAAAAAAAGCAGGAGGTTCTCAATTCGACGCGTATATATTTTTTTTGGCTATGTTCTCGCATAACTCCGTCAAATCTCGACCGATTTCGGCAATTCTTTTTTGTTCGAATAGATATAACTTCCCATTGGTCCCACTTTTTGAACAAAATTAGGTGAAGATCTGATGAAGACTTTAAGAGATGGAGAACGGAACTCTTCAATGGGCAGCAGTAAATAAGGCCTAATGGCCTCCTATAAATCCTTTAGTAATATGCTAGCGTAAAAGTAGTCCCATGGTAATTTGAGGATTTTTTTTCTCCTGCGGGAGAGCGTGGGGATCAGAAAAAGTTGAAAAATAAAAAAAAAAAACCGACTTCAAAACACTACAGCACTAAAAAGTTAGAAATCATTTCAAAGAATACCTTTGAAGTCAGTTTTTATTTTTTTTATTTCATTTTTTTATGCTCTAGCTCATAGGTAGATAGCCTAGACAAAGACACTGGTTTGTTTCCTTCTAAGCAGCTACCAACTTGCTCAGATAGGTGAGTCAGCGAATTAATTTCGACTCGCGATTTTTTGGACCTACTTTACAATGGAGAACTTGCACTAAAATGTTTTAATAGAATAGGAGAGGACACGTTAAAAGATAAATAAACGTGATTATTTTTTTCTCTGCGACTTATACTTTTTGTAATATAACCAGTCGAAAAGTCAATATAGTCATGTGGTACTAAAACGCGCCGTACAAATCGACCTTAGACTATGACGTCACTCCCTAACGTAACGCCTTATATGTATGAAGCCTTTATCAATATTTGAGTTATCTCATAAAATAATGTTTTTATGCACGTACACCCTTATAAAAAAACGTTCAGAATTCAATGACAAAACGAAATCTAACAGGTAAGTTTTACGTAACTTTATTTTTTGCATATTATGTGACCCCGAAAACCACGAAAAGATATTTTTATTGTTTTATTTTTAAATTTTTGCTCGGTTTTTATATGATTTCTATGGTAGAAATGCAATGTCACTCCAATCTAAGTTAGACGCAAAGTTCCCCATTGATGATTTTACCAGCGAACACGTTCAGGTACAATGAACTTTAAAACGCTGAACCATGCAAAAAATCAATTTGCTACTCGATACTTCTTTTGGAGTGAATTGAAAATAACAATAATAGAGTCTTAAGCTGATAGAACAACGAAATTGACAGTCACTTCGTTAGAGTAACGTGAAGAAGATGGATCAAAAAGGAAAATTCGACGCATCAGAAACTTCAGATATGAACGTATATACGTACGTTTTTTTTCACGTTAGTTTTGATTCATGTAACCAAAGCAGCCGAAGCTAATTTGCCGTTTCGCGTCGAGCGGTCCTACCCTAACGACTTTTTTCAAAGCCCCCAAATGGCAGTTAGCAACCGAACTCGACACGATCAATGCGAAACAAGTCTGTAGCTAGGCAGGCACAGCTACGCTACAGTCTAAGCTGAGCCAGTCAGACAGAGCGAGCGAGACACAAATACGGGGGCCACACGGGTAAGACAGTGAAAAATTCAAGGGCACCTTCAAAATGCTGCCATTGACCGTGGTTAGGGGCGTACCGACCATGACCCTACACACATTTATGTTTCGGGCAGTCGGCAACGGCTGGCTGGTTGCTTACAATGTGTGTAGTACCTATATTATTATGTGATGTGAATATGCGACAGATGACAGATGGCTGATGACCAGTGATTGGAATAGGCTGAGCAGGTATACGGACAGTTGGAGAGGAGACAACCAACACATAAATTAATTTGTATTTTGTTGAATCCAGAAATCCAAACTGTGGTAAACTAGCCAGGAGGTGACCCAAATATTCCGCGTGTTAAAGACACGTTAGGTGAACTTTTGTTCTACTGATTCTGTTTCATACACATTTCATGCTTGAGCTGGTGACAAAATTAAGTATGGGACAGCTGATACTATTTTTGGCAATTTCAACATTGGTTCAGTTCGCCGGATATTTCTGCACACGCTTATATTTTGCCCTTAAAGTTCATGAATTTTCATGAATTTCTATATATAAATGGTAATACTAAAAACTTCCCTATGCCAGATTTTTTAAATAGCATTACGTCATCAACCTAAAGTTGCTCTTTTTACTGCGATAAATTTATGTTTGTAGTATCCTAGAAACTGCTTTCTACAACAGTTTCCTAGATACCACAAAAATAAATTAACATTTATACCTACTTACTCGTAGATATTTGGTGTTCTAACAAGTCTATGTCGTTGTTGTCCATTTGCGTCAAACGTAGGCATTTACACTTATCCTATTCCGATCACTGCTGATGATGAATGACAGAATGGCACAATGCATGGTATGTCCACAGAGTAGGTACAGACCGATCAGCTATTGTTATTATTTCAACTACGACCGGAAATTATTATTTATTTTAATTCTATAGCTAAGCAGGGCTCCTAAAGTAAGACAAAGTGAACGCTCATTTGGGCCATTTCGAACATATTAATATGAAAAACCGGCCAAGTGCGTGCCGGGCCACATGTAGGGTTCCGTAGAAAGAGGGTTTTCTTATGTGCTTTACAGAACTAACAAATTCGTCGAAGTCATTTTCAATGGATTTTGTACGAAATTTTATTTTTGTAAGTTGGTTGCCTATTACTCGTTAACTAGTAAAGCCTACTAAGCCGTGATACTCATCCTTTTAAGTTCATTATATGTGCTTGAATTTTGAATTTTTTCACGTTTCTACAATCAACCGTTTAGACAGGTACAGCGATATCAAGCCTTTTAATGTATTTTGTTTTCTGGTGTGTACAATAAAGTGTTCTAATCTAATCTAATCTAATGTAAAAACCTAACTGCAAAGTGGGTTACTCGGGGCTGCAAGTGATGTAAAACACTTCGGCCAGATGTCGCTGCCTGTACGTAATACAGAGAAGTTTGTAAAGAGGCTCGAAATTTCATCGATGCTTGCACTTGCCCATTAGCTCAGTTGGGAGAGCGCTGGCACGGTGAGCCAGAGGTCGCGGGTTCAAGTCCCGGCATGGGTGGAATTTTTAGCCTCTAAATAGGTTTTTAACAATTAAATTTTTTCGTTTATAATTTTATATTATGACTACATTTTTTATGATTTATGAAAGGTTTTGGTTTTGTTTTTGAAACAATGAAACCCTTTTGATAAATTCGTTTTGTTATGATTATAAATTAATTATGAAAATATTTTGGTTTTTTCGAAACAATTATGTAAACTTTTTCGTTATATTTTAGGTTGTTGATGATATTTCATAATTTGTGATGACACATTGTGATTTATTATGACATTATTTTGTTTTATTTTAATATGATTACATTCTTATTACACCTGATAAATCGCGCCGTGTGGCGCCGGATTAAGAATACCGTCACTCCATTTCCTCCCGTGGATGTCTTAGAAGGCGACTAAGGAAATAAATTACCAGGAGACGGGCAGCAGCGTCTACCTGACATTCCAACCGCATACTGCGAAGGCCAACCCACCTGGCGATTATGGCAAAACCCCTCAAAGTTATGAAAACCACGAGGAAGGCCTATGTCCTGCAGTGGGCTTCAAGGGGCTGATGATGACACCTGATAAAGAAGATAGGCAAATCATGGTATCGGCTAACAATTGTTTCGTACTACCGATGTACGATGAACAGTGCCTTATACGTACAATGGTATCGTACAAGAGTGGTTTTGTATATCGTACGTAGCTCCAAAAATAAAAACTGGCCAAGTGCGAGTCGGACTCACGCAAGAAAGGTTCCGTACCCTTATCTATAAAACATTTGAATATTTCAAGCGTCTACCTGTTTCTGTTATTGATATGGAGCATAAAACGGGATAAAAACACGTTTATTGTATGGGAGCGACCCTTAAATATTTATTTTATTCTGTTTTTAGTATTTGTTGTTATAGCTACAAATACAAATAGATTTATTTTACCAAAAAACAATTTTACATCCTTATTATCTACAGATAGTATGGATAGTATTACAATTTCAATTGCGGCCCTCACACTAGGTCAAGCCTGTCCTGTGAGGACCTTGCGAAAAATATTACCAAATAATTTATGATTTATGGCAGAATATGGCCGTCACTAAATTTAAACAAATCATAAATTATATGTAGGTACATAAAACATAAACATGCAAAGTGTATAATAGTGTTGTATCATAAGTATACTATTTATTTTTATTACTTAAGTAACTACTTTGCATATATGTAACAGTGCCAGTATAATTGTAATTCTTATTTAGTGATTTTGAGGACGTTTTCAGTTTCAAGATATGAGAGATTAGATAGCCAGTTATAAATTAGAAATTTTGCCGTATTCACAGTACATTCTTTTATAATACAGTATGTTATACTTTATTATAGATATGCGGATGAGTAAATTCAGGATAGTGCTGCGCAAAGGAAGTTTCAACAAATGGTTTGGAGATTTTAAATTCGCGTTTCTTGAGTAGAGCAGTATAGTCCGGGGAGCTAAGTGTTTTTCGATGCATTATTACTTATTGATGCCCTTAAAATGAATAGCTGTCTGACATTCAGGACTCTTGCCTCGAAGTAAACGGAGGAGGTTGAGTACCTATATGGCTTCTTGAGCATGACCTTAAGCACTGAGCGTTGTGCCCTTTCCAGCTCTATCATAAGCAGTCACTCCCAAACCGCCCCATACGCTAATACAGTAGCTGATAATAGATTCCACTAGAGCAGTGTTTTTCAATCTTTTTGAAGACGCGACCCCCTTTACAAGTAAAAAGTTCTAGCTACCCCCTAGACCATATTAAAAGTGTCAGTAATTTCAAAGATGATGTACCTAGCTAAAACCGACTACGAAGTGTTTCCAAATATTGGACATGAATGAAAAAAAAAAAACGGTGCCAGTCCCAAGTCTTTTGAGGCTGCAACAAGAGTATTTTAGCAATAGAATCAGTTGGATGAATAAATATTTTGAATTTTGAATATGAACATAAATTGCCTCGATATTCAAAGTACTTTGCGCGTCAGCGCGCCCAAAAATTTTGTGTCTTGTAGACGCACGTGAGCGCTACTAAAAATTTACGGCTGTGGCTTTTCATTTGGTACCATTAAAAGTCTGCGCCCTCAAAAACAAACGATCTGTGTAGCCAGAAAGTTTATGGTGGCTAAATTCCTAAAACTAAGAGATCTGCCTTGAAACTATAATAAATTGACGGTGGGGAATTCATTCGTTCGGTAAAACCAGGTTGACGATGGTGCCAAAAATATTATAGACTGATATTTTGGCATTTGACATTTTCATTGCAATATCTTAAAACTCAGCGCCCTCGAAAATAAAAGTCCCGAACGTTCCTAACCGTTTCATTTATTCTACTACCGCCAAATTGGCGAATTTGCAAACCTTGCATTTTAATTTTGTGGCTGGCGACCGCGACCCCCCGAGCAAGACGTCGCGACCCCACAGTTTCAAAAACACTGCACTAGAGAAACATACACTAGCCCAAGAACTTTTGTGTCAGCTGAATTTCGCTGTAGCTTCATTACGTAGATAAGTTTTCTAACCTTGCCAGCAAGTGTATAAATATGTTGTTTGAATGACAGGGTTGTGGTCAATAGTGATGCCGAGGTATTTAATACTATCCGCACGGTCTATTAGAGGACAGGCACACATTGATCCATCGCAGGAGTGGATTTTTAAAGGAGGCAATAAGTGTGGCTCTGATGCTCAAGTCTTATGAAAGCATAGGAATTTTCTTTTGCTTGGGTTTAGAGTGAGCAGGTTGTTATCGAGCCATTTGCTTACTTTAGAGATACCTACTTGCTTTAGCCATTTTGATTGTGTCATTCCAGACATTTCCGTTAACTAGAAGAACGGTGTCATCAGCAAAGCAGATGATATCTGTATTCACCAAGGAATTTAAATGAATGAAATGTCCCACAAGGATACCAAAACATATAGGGAGCTCATCACTAGTCTCTGTACCGACTTTGATACTCAGTCGCCTTTAGCTGTGGAACCAATCGAGGGGCCGGCCCCTGACGCCTATGAACTCGAGTTTCCTCAAAACTACTGACAACAACACCGTCTCAAAAGCCTTGGCTAGGTCCAAAAATATGCCCACACATTTCTGTCCCCCATCCAAGAATGACGATACTTGTTTAACAAGCAGTTCAACAGCGTCTTCAGTCGATCGACCACGCCTGAATCCGAACTGCCGGTCAGACAGTATGTTAAATTGCTCTAGATATCGAACTAAGCGGTTGTTTACAATTTATTCTAGTATTTTAGAAAAAATACCCAGTAGGGATATCGGACGATAATTCTGAGGGTTGCTCTTTAGCCCATTTTTATCGATAGAAACCACCGCTGCCATCTTCCATTCATGTGGAAAGATCCCAGTAGCAAGGCTGTGATTAAGTATGTGGGTAAGGGGTGCAATTATGAAAGGTCTTATTTCTTTGATTAACGTGGGTTTGAAACCATCCGCTCCTGGGGCACTGTAATCTTTTAGATGTGCTATAATCTTGTCCACTTCATAACAATCAGTTGGTTGGAGAAAGAAGGTGTGGTGTATTGGATTTCCCATGTTTATATTTGTAGCGACTTCATCTTCAGTTTTTTTAAGTTTAGTCAACAGTTCGTCCGCAAGATATTCGCCAACGCTTGAGAAGCATTCATTGCAATGGTTTAGCGAATCTAAAACAATGGATTTTATTTTTGTTAGTTCGGATGGCTTTGTAGTTTTATTAGAGCATTCCGTTATTGTTTTTATTGCTTTCCACAATCCCTTGGAATTTGTCTTGTTTTTTCAAGTTCATTACTTTCCTAATCTCTCTTGAGTCTATGGACTAGCTCTGTACAGAAATTTCTTTATCATGAATAGACAAGTCAGCGAACGGGATCATTAGGGTGCTTACGTAGATCTAGGTGTAGTTTGTCCCGGTGTTTCGTACCTTTGACTAATCCCGGAGTAATCCAAGGCTTAAACAATAACTTAGAGCGGCTGACTGTTTTTAGAACTGTGTGGTTTTGGATCGCTGAATTTAGGATTGCGTTAAAGATTCTTACTGCTTCGTTTACATTCTGAGCTTTTTCAACATCTGTCTAATTGGCCTCCCGTAGCTCGGTTGCTACAGCATCGTAGTCGGTTTTGAGCAATTTTCGATCACGTGTACGCGTTTTACTCCTTGAATACGGTAGGCCTACCATTGCAATTTCATGGTCCGTGATGTCGACTTTGCATACTATACCAGTAACGTCCTCTCGGTGATTGGTCTTTATAAAAATATGATCCAGGCAAGCGTTTCCCCTTGTGGGTTTCGTTATAGCTGGAAGAAGACCAAATTTAGCCATGATACACAGATGCTCGGAATTTGACATATCTCTGGTATTAAAAATATTGAGATTGATGTCACCTAGCACGAGGATAGAACTTTTACCCTGAAGCGACTCAAAAGTCTCACTAAGGGATCGAAAGAACCGGTTTGTCTGTTTGAACGCAGGGGAACGATAAATTCCAACCAAGGAAATAGTATTGGAGAGTTCAATTAATAGGCATTCTGCATCGTCAAACTCAGTCCCACGAACGGTAGCATTCCAAGTAGGTATCCCTTATGTAAATGACAACTCCACCATTTTGATTAAAATTTTTTGATGTAGGTAGTGAACACGTCGTAGGTAGGTAACCTGAAATATGGCCAGGTAGAGCACCACCAGAGATCCAGCATTCCGTGAGAACGATTACATCGAAAGAAAGATTTGATCATTTCAAAGCTACCGGGAAAGAGTTAAAATTACGTTGAATACTTCGTATGTTGAGGTTCTGGTTATCGTGAAAAATAAGCTTGCAGTCTTCAATTAAATCACAGGCCTTACAGTCAATTGTTAGCAGGCTTTCAATATTTTCGTCTAAATATGCGTTCGACTGTGCCGTCGTCGGCTACAGAAATTGAAAGTAATTGAGTAAATGTGTGACAAAATCAGGCCTTTGTGGACATTGATTATATACGAGCTAGCTACCAGTGTGACTATTTGGGGACTTGTATTTAGGCTTGCTTTTTACGAAGTTTGGGGATTGTCTTGGCAGACTGTGGATTAAAAGTTCAGAATTATTGTGTATTATTTTTGAAGATCTAGCGTATGCTTGTTCAGGCGTAGTATAGACTTTTCTTTGGTACATATTAGTATATGATTTTGTTTGTGTTTTGTGTTATTGATTTTACTAATTCGGTTTGCTTTTGGAGAACACTTTAGAATGTTTACTAATAATAATATCAGTACTTATAATTATTTGAGCTTCAAAAAATCTCAGCATGCAATGCAAACTCAAAAGTATACTGGCAATTATTACACAGCGTGACACATTAATTATTGTCGCGTAGGTATGCTGCTTGAAGTAGTTTCAGCGGGGAAAGCTTCCGCAATTGGACCGATTCTCTGCTCCAAGTCGTGATAGGATCGGATGCTCACTGCAGGCCTTTTTTCGGCTTTTCGCACGTAGATAGCTCCGTCGCGAACCCAGCAGAAACGAAAGTTACGTTGCTTGGCCCGCATTGTCGCCTCCCGAAAGAGGTTGCGGTTTTCCTGAGTGAGCCCTTCGTTAAAACATAAACATATACAATTTTGTTACAGGGCCTTCCACGACATTTTCTGAGGTAACATTACGCCTTGTCTTGGCTTCTTTTATTAGCTCATCGCGTTGTGTTCTGCTCAGTAGTTTGGCAACGATTGGGCTTGATCTCAGATCTTCCTGGCTGGGCAGTTATGGACCTCTCGGGTGCTTAGAGCCGGCGCGATATACTGAATCGACATCAACCTCGGCAAGATCAACGCCTATTTTCTTGGCAGTGACTATAATTATATGTTGCAGGCTTTCGTTTTCATGCTCGGAACCCCGAAAATCTCTATACCATTACGCAGGATTTTTTATTGTTCTTCTTGTAAATTTGTCTGTAGTTGAGAGATCGATTTGTTGAGCAATGCAATTTCGCTGTCTTGCGCTACAATCTTTTGTTCATAATCACCTATTTTTTCGGATAGCAGTTAAACATCTTGTCTCAGGAGTTCAATTTCAGCGCTTTTTTGTGTAAGTTCTTGCAGTTCTTGCCTCATTAGACGTATTTCTGTTACTAGGATAGACAGATCAGATTCATCCGGACTAGCTCGGAGGTTCCCACTGCCATGGTGACATTTGCATTGGAATCATAGGTGTCGTTTAGATCTAGTGGTCTACCCGTATCGGAGTTTGCTCGTTACCGGTTTGTGGACAAGAACAGACGCAAATAGAACATGACCAAGGTGCATTTGCATTTTTTGTGTGGAGATCATATTTCTCTTTGGTGAACTTCACACAAAGGAAATCATAGTCCTTTTTGCACTGCGTACAGTTTATGTACTCATTATTTCCTGTTTACTCCACATGCGTTGCACTTGATTAAAGTTGACATTGTTGAGTCTTGTTCAATATTCCTTGTTATCACAGAAGAACGATGGTACCGCAAACGAGCAGTAGTACCGCAACAGAGCAGCCGAAACGAAATCTTACCGGAGATGATTTGTACCGCAGCGCACTTCGAAAACACATCGCGATGATGATTCACCGCTCGGGCAAAATACCGGTGACAAGTTGTTTTGATTAGGAAATATGCTTATATAGTTATATCTCAGGCTGTTTTGTACTTGTTCGCCCAAGGTTTTCTACATTTCACTAGGATTTGCACTTGTGTATTCATCAAAACACAAACTTCAACTTTGACTTTTAATAGGTTTATCGATTAAAGTTTGCGGAGCAAAATAAATAACGTCCAACTCTGATAACGGCTGCGTTCAACAGCTGCAACAGAAATACATCATCTGTGAAAATTTCAACTGTCTAGCTATCACGGTTCATGAGATACAGCTTAATGACAGACAGACAGACGGAGAGTAATAGGGTCCCTTACCCTTTGGGTCCGGAACCCTAAAAATAGTTGTCTCGGGAAAAGTGGACATGCTCTTTAACTACTTGGAACGAGAGAACTCGTCGTCAACTCGTCATCGTCTTGTGTGTGGTCAGAAGCAACATCTTCGCTGTGACCATTAAAAATTATTTCTTACATTTCGTGGATCTTATGACCACTACCATTTTGTCCATAGATTACATAATGTCGTTTTGTAAATACATACAACTTTTCATGACGAAACTTTGTGAATCTTTTTTATGCACAACCAAAATAAAAAACAGTAAAAACACTTTTAAAGTTTAACACAAAAATCGTAAAAAACATGCAATATAATAGTGACGCCTGTAACTAATAAAAGCAATAATATATTCACCAGACGCAATAAAATATTTAGCCAAGAAAAAGCATAAGATAAGATAAGAATATTCTTTATTCTTTAGCATAGGTCAACATTTTGACTCCAACTGCGGAAATGATTGAACCCTTTCGGCCGCTTTCGCAACCAAGTTTCGTAACCAGTTGCGAAAGAATGAAAAAGTCCTTGTTCGGAACCAGTTGCGAAAGAATACTATTTGTTCTTTTTTCGCAACTTGGTTTCGAATCAAGACTTTGTAACTTCCCAAAATGTCTGGTTGCGATAAAAGAAAGTATAGTACTAATTCGCAACTGAAGACCATATTTCAAATTGTTTAACAAAAGGCAAAAAGTGGAGTTACAGTTTTATGTTACACACAACAATACATATAAATATTACATATGGGCAATACAGTGGCCCAGAGTTACTAAGCCTTTCCTTAAATCCTCTATTGAAGAATTTATTTCAATATCTATTTCTTCATAGTCTTTATTTTTTTTCTTACTTATTTTTTTAAGATCGATGCATGAAGATTCTCTTTTTAAGTCGTCGAGCAAATGCGCTAGAGAAGGATTTTTTCGGCCAATATATCATTTTTATTTTTGCATGCCAGCCCTCTATATTGTTATTTGTTCTGATGCTTTCAGCATGAAAGCAGCAATATTTTTTTATTTTGTCCTTGGCAATCCATTGTTTTTGGAAATATTTATTGAATTTCAGTATTTCTTCACTAACTGGACTTTTTTGTCATCACATATTTATATCCGGCATCAAAAAAGTTCTCAGGCAAGCGAGCTAGTCCAATACATCTTGCAACGTGCCTCTTCTTAGGCCTCGTTTTTATATTGAGAGCCTTAGCTTTTTTCCAGAGGCAGCGATTGTAGTGAAATTAGCATCCCCGAAATATGATTTCTGGAAAGACTTTTTTGATCGCATTAATGGCAGCAAGCTCGAAGTCCATTGTAATTTTCGTTGGTATACAGGTGAGTAATGTCGTCTTAATCAAATCGAACAATATTTCATAACTTGTCAAATTTAGGAACCTCATTGACAAGTTGCCAAGTTGGACACCGCTACTGTTGATACGTTCTACCGCTCTGTCATATTGTTGTTGTATGGAATCAAAGGTACAACTGCTTTTCCGCTTCAGTTCATCAAATTCTTTGAGTACTATATTTTTGCGTGGCTGATAGTACAATTTGCATGAGGTTCTTGAATTTTTTTTATCTCGTTTCGCGTATTTAGCGTCAAGTTAGCCTTTCAGCCTGGCACAGTCTTTCATTGCAGCACTGCCAAAACGACTCACCATTCACTTAAATTTTCTTTCGGTGGTACCGGCGTCCGTCGTATAGCATTTTTACACCTCCGCGTTTTGTAGATATAAATTCAATGCTGCTAGCGGTTGGATATACATTGGATGTCGACATTATTACGAAATCTGCTTCCAAATATTAAATTCAATTCTTAATTATGGCTACCCTAAGGATTCTGCCAATGTCGAGTTTCGTAATACTAGATAATAATTGACACACTTGACAATTGACAACATTTGACAATGACTTCTCAGCCAGTATCCACTTGAAAAAGTATAGGGTTGCGAAAAAGGAAAAGAAATTCTTGTTCCGCAACTGGTTGCGAAAATTAAATATTTGCGGTTGCAAGGACTTTTTCTTCTTCTTTCGCAACTGGGTACGAATCTTGATTGCGAAAACGGCCGAAAGGGATTGAACAAGTGGCGTTCAAGTTTTTACAGTTTAGTATGTAATAGATCGAAAGGCCACAGATGTGGATGAAAACTGTTCGCTAATGCCATTGAGTTAAAGTAGTACGTATAGAGACGCCATCCGGAACATAATTTGTGTCGAACAAAACAATAACCAGTGTTACCAACAGTGATATCTAAGCGCAGCCCGGTAAAACGGTTCAACAGATTTCGTATCGCTTTCGTGGATTCAAAAAATGTATTGACAGTATTAATGTGTCCACGCTAAAGTAGTCTTTCAAATAACGTAATTGGACTCGCAGAACAGATGGAAATAGAGGGATAGAAATCAATCGACAGATTCACTGATATTTGTACCGGTCAACTAAACTCTACATGGTAACACTGAACTCTAATCTATGAAATTACCGCCATATTAGCCGCCATTGTGACAGGGCATAAAAAAAGTAAAATTATTCTGCAATCATAGTTTTATCAAAAGTTTTGCAGAACTTTCCGATAAAAAGTGATTCCATCACTTTTTGTGTTTTTCGTGAGTAGTTGTTACACTATGTAAGAACACATGAAGGCATTTTCGTAACGTGTACAATCATGTTCTCACGGCAAGCACTCGTCATGAACAGTGTTGCCAGCGTGTACTCTCGATTTAATACGAGCGGTTTGCTTGAAAAGGCACGGTGAGTAAAAGGTACGACTTTTATAATTTTACATAGCGTGTGGCGTTAATAGTGGTCCAAGCTTAAGGTGATGATATAAAAATAATATATATTTTAGTGTAAATTAAAAAATCTACCTTTTTGTTCGTTTATTTTCTATTTTCCATAATTTACACTGTTTTTTAATCTGTTTTTTGTTTTCTAGTCTTCAGTACATGTGCTATCGCATGCATGCCACAATTTCAATACACGTTTTAACTCCTTTATTGATAAAATAATGTAAATTAAAATGCCATTAGTTTAAAAAATGTACTACACTGGTGATGCCTATTGTTTTAAAAAATGAGCCGTTTTCAGCACAAATTCACAAAGCACCTTAAAGAGCATCAGAACAAAAAGCGATATATCCAATTTACCAGTCTTCACAAATTAGATAAAACTTAATAATTTTGTTTATGTTGCAATAGTGGAAAAATTAAGTATGCCAATTTGCAGTTAAACATAACCTACATTAACGTGTGAAACGAAACGGAAGATAGGTACCTAATTTGGCGAGATATTGAGCGAACAAGTTTGGATAAATCGGGTATAGACGCGATCATTTGGATATTATTATATCGGTTTTTGACGGAACTGTAGTTGGATGAATCTGTTTTTGATACGATCAAAATGGATTTATCGGGTTATGGTAAAACTTATTCTGCCGTCAAGCAGATTAGCACTTCATAAATGCGCAACAAATCTAGTTATTAAGCTCTTTTTCAGGTTTAAAACTTTCATACATACATAACACATCTAGTTTTTAAGCTATTTTTCAGGCAAAAAAATTTATACATACACATAATACGTCTAGTTATTAAGCTCTTTTTCAGGTTTAAAATATTGATACATACATACAAAGTACATCTAGTTATTAAGCTCTTTTTTCGGTTAATTTATCTTACATTAATTATTTTTTTGGGTGTGGGAGTAAAACAAATAACACACATTATATATTTATAATTATAAAATTAACATAAATCTCAGACAACTGGTAATATTAACTCGGATGAATTGAACAGCGGCAATAGCGCTAAATTACATGACAGTGACATTGACAGACAGTTATAGTTGCCAGATTCAAAATTGAGTGTGTTTATGAAGTTCGAATGCGATTAAAAAAGGTTGGGTGCTAGCACAGATTAATCCTCAAAGAAAAAATGTTTTTTAAACTGAAGACACAGTATTTTGAAATGGATTTAACAGATTTTGAAGCAATCTTTCGATTCAATGCACAAAATTTCACTGAATTTATCGGTTTTCGTATGGTTTTAAGACCACATATGTACCACATGAAGCAATAAACGATTGAAATTGAAAAATTGAAATACGGTACTAATTTGGCTCATGGATTTCTCGGATTTAGAAATGACCATCGGTTTTAAATAATTATTTTCAAGAAGATTTGACTGTTTTTGAAGAGATCTGTTTGCAGAAAGTTATGAGATTCAACACAAAGAACAGAATTAAAAAAATTTGGCGAAGTGTGGCGTTTATCGGGTTTTGTTCCGACGCTCCTCACTTCATAGATGGCGCTTATAGGCGTGCGCATACAAGAACAGGGACACGTCTGTCAAATTTTGCTTAGCGCAGATTAATTTTGACAGCCACATTCCGGTTCTTCAATAGCCACGCCTGTAAGCGCCATCTATGAATTGCTTTGTGAATTTGTGCTGAAAACTGCTCATTGTCTATTAATAAATTGCAGTTTTTAAAGTAGTAAGATAAAGATAAGTAGTTTTAAACTAAAAAGACTTATCGGTATTGAATTTCAAAGAGCAAAATGTGGAACCTTTCACTTTTTAACACACATTTATTTTTTGTAAAATTTTTAACCGACTTCAAAAAAGGAGGAGGTTATCAATTCGACGCGTATGTTTTTGTTTTCCTATGTTTTCGCATAACTCCGTGAAATCTTAACCGATTTCGACAATTCTTTTTTTGCTCGAATAGATATAACGTCCCATTGGTCCCATTTTAATTTGGTGAAGATCTGATGAAGACTTTCAGAGATGGAGAACGGAACTCTTCAATGGATAGTAGTAAATAAGGCCTAATAAGGCACATCCTTTAGTAATATCCGTATATTTCATAAAATAGCGTAAAAGTAGTCCGAAGTTAATTTGGTGATGTTCTGGTGAAGACTTTAGAGGAGATAGAAATTGAGATCATATTTTAAAGCAATGAATTAAGTAGGGTAAATAATGGTTATTTATAAGGGACTTGTTTAGTTTTCTCCAGCGCCCCCACTAAAAATTTAAAATATTTTTTTTTTATAAAAAATAAAAACCGACTTTTAAACATTTTTTTATGCTTTACCTACAAAATTTGAGTAGTACCATTCACTACGGCAAGTGTTCAAACTGAGCAGAGCACCATTGCACGCTCTGAAGCGTCGTATAGAGGATTGCTTTAGACGCCGGATAATGCCGCATTCATTTCTTCAGCTGTTAAATGGCGCTGTCGTAGCTGGTCGATCCGGTCTTTGTAGACCTTTTCTTTAAGACATCCACAGTAAAAAAAACCAGAGGATTGAGGTCTGGTGAGCGAGGTGGCCACAAGATGGGCCCTGCGCGTCCAATCCATCTATTTGGGTATGCAGCGTCGAGAAGTTGCCGCACAATGACTTCGTAGTGAGCTGGGCAGCCATCATTCTGCAGCCACAATTCTACCCGCGATTCTGCTGGGTCGAGATTGGCCAATAACTGCGGTAGATGGTTTTGTAGAAACAATTAATACCTTTCTCCGTTGAGTACTTCTGGAAGTTCGAACGGGCCAATTATTTGCCCGTTTAATGATAGGTACTCGTTCAAAGAGTAATTTTAAATATAATGTTGAGTACATCATCATCATCATCATCATCATCAGCCACTTGACGCCAACTGCAGGACACAGGCCTCCTTCGTGGTTTTCATAACCATGAGGGGTTTTGCCATAATCGCCACGCAATGTTGAGTACGGTCTTCTCTAATCGAGGCTTGTGTTTACGGTCAAACATTGTAAATGATTTAATGAAGTCCGCAACATTAGGAAATGCGGTAAAGCAATAACATCCGAAATGCATTTTTTCAACATTTCAGCATCTGTCAAATGTAAATACTTACCAATAATTTTTGTTTGATACTATCTAGGACTAGGTATTTACTATTTTCAAATTGGGGCACTAATTTATATGATTTTATGACAACTCAGAAAATTTACTTTTTTTCTTAATACATGCATTAAAATGGTGCATGCATGCAATAACATGTAATTAAGACTAGACAATAAAAACAGATAGATAAAAGACCGTCATTTGTGGGAATATCGCTATATAAATTTAGAAATAGGTAGATTTTTGAAAAATATAAAAGAACCGTAAAATTTGGGTATGCTATTGGTAGCTACCTAGTGTATCATCCGCTTAAGCATGGAGCACTATTTACGCCACACGCTGTATAATTCTGAATAGTCAAGTTATTTTATAATTAAAAAAAATTTCCTAAACGATCTTGGGGGATAGAACGGTTCAATTGTAGATCAGCTTATGTTGATTTTCTATTGTCAGTAATTAGCTGAAAGTGTTGGCCATTTATAACCTACCTACTATTATGCTTTTATACACTAATTTATTTTTCATTGTCTTATGCTTGGCAAAACAGATTAAAAACGGGAAGTGAATTTTCACTAATTGTTTCACCAAAAATTGGGACCTTCACTTTCTTATATTACTACTACTACTATAACGTTCTACTAACTTTATGTCTTTCGTTACCTCCTCAAACAAGCCTTGGCCGAAGCGTTAGGCTAGGTATTTTCCGAAACAACGTTTTCGTGACCAGACTATTCGAAAATGTAGGTAGTAGTAGCATGTAGGTACCAAAAGGCCGTACCTTTTAAGTGACGTCGTACAAAAAAGGTACGGCCTAGGGGCCAATAGTACGGTTTTCGTACCAAAAGGTACGATCTGGCAAAGCTGGTCATGAACTAAATCACGACTAAATGACCGCAAAGCTTGCGACACAAATTTTGTTCGGGATAGCGTTTCTATACGTAGTACTTTAACTCAATGGCTAAGGCCCGCCAATTGTAAAATGAGTGTTATGTGTCGTTTTGTCCGTATATGTCATCTCGTAACTCCAATGATGAACAATACTGTAGTACTATTAACTATCCAGTACGTGCTGCGATCAGTCGAGTACACTATTCCTGTAACATCCGTGAGGTAATTTGTTGAACTTGTACCTAGCTGTCCGGTAGCTATTACATTTAAACGCCCTAGCCAAGAAAAATAACAGAAGTAGTACCGTATAGCAGCAAAAACAAGTCAGACAAGTTCATTGTCGATGAAAATTGACTAGCAGACACAAACGATCTACATCTAATAATTATTTTTAATTAACCGAGAGCGTGAAGAAAATTGCGTCAACCAAGCGGCAACCGCTTGGCTGACCGAAGCTGTTTCCGAGGAGTGTCTGAAGAGCATGTAGACGAAAGGCTAATTACAATAAAAGCTTTTCTTTCCTCAGGTACCTACTACTACTGCTTGGCACTACCAATTGTGTCATGGGATATTTTATTTTCCCACGACACTACTGGGAGTGCCAGGGGTAAAATTGCATTTCCAGTGACAAAAGGGGGCTATCTAATCTTTATCACTATAACTTTCAGTCAGAGGCCTTAGGGCGGCTTGACAACTTCTGACAGTAGACGAGCCACTAGTCTACAAGCCTCCACCAATCCGGACTTGGCCCCCGTGGTGGAGTATGGCCTATACCTTCCTCAGGAAGAGACCCGTGCCCCTCGGTGGGGACATAATGGGTTAATGATGATAACTTTCAGTAAAATGTTGAGTGTTTCTGGTCTACGTCACAGAACCAACAATATTTTGGAGGGGTTGGCACTCTAAAATTAATAAAAGAGTGACGGTTCAATCACAATACCACGATCGTTGAAACTTCTGAGGTAAACAAACAACAAACCAAAAGGTCAAAGCCGATTAAAGTTGCGATCGATAGTGATGATCATATAATGAACATTCTTCTTGATTTTATCAACGAAGAATATCGGTTGGTATCGCGATGTAGAAATTGCGATGTTTTACTTAAGTTAGGTTATTTCAATGCAAAGAGATAACTTTTTTGTTTTGACTTAATTAAATACTGAACAAAACAATATTTTGTTTAACTTACATATGTAAGTAGATACCTAGTAGTGCCATCGGTAATGGGATGATTCACGCGAAATTTTGATGCTCATGTTTAGTCAACCAATGGGAAATTAGAGTCATGAGAAAATAAAATATTCCATGACACTATTGGTGGTGCCAAGCAGTAGCGCCTAAGGAAAGAAAGGAACAAAAGTAGTCGAAAGTTCGAAATGAGCAAACTGTCTCTGAAGGTACATAAACCAAAAAATCTGGTCTCGGTTACCATGGTTACGGAACGCAGGTGATAATCGATAAGCCGAATGGTGTAGTGGTGGTAGTGAATGAAACGGTAATTGCAGTTTCCACTTTATTACATCAAATATCTATTAATATCATTTCATCGTACAACAACAATAATCATTCGTTCAATGATTTTCTCCACAAACATTTAGTGCATTAGGGAAACAGCACAGAGGATTCTCATACATAACATGTTGGAATGGGCGCAGAGAAAAACGTGTGAACAGTGGAAAAATTGTTTTATTAATTTTTACAGTACCGACTAGCGGCCGACATTTTTACGAATGAACGATTGAATGATTGAAAGTAAAAAGAATGAATCTGAACGAATGAATGGAAGAGTGGACTGGGATTTTTGATTATTCCAATAGTCCCCCTCAAAAATTCTAGTCTTATATAATGCGATTAGGCAATAATTATCACAATATGTATTTATATTATTAGAAATAAATTATACATTCTGCTCTCAATATTCTGTTTTAATTATTTTAGTACCTTTTAATCATTAGGTATATTACAAACATTATCAAATTCAATCAAGCTTAACTTTGATCTTAATTGTAGTAATTTCCCTGATGGTATCATTTTCGTGAAGATATCAGCTAGTTGATGTTCTATGGAAACATACTCTAGCTTTATTACTTTCTTAGTAATTTGTTCACGTTTGAAATGATATTTTATATCTATGTGCTTAGACCTTTTATGGCTAGTGGGATTGTTTTCAATGCTTATACAGCTGTTGTTATCTTCATATAAAGGGATATGCATTGGTAATTGGATTTTAATACTATTTAGCAATGATTTTATCCATTTAGCTTCTCTCACAGCTTCGAAAAGAGCCATATATTCAGCTTCGGTTGAGGAGGCGGCGACTGTGTTTTGTTTGCGAGTATTCCATGACATTACACAGTTATCAAACACTTGGAATACGTATCCCGTTGTGCTTTTACGATCAATTTCGTCGCCTGCCCTGCATGGGAATCTGCATAGCCTTGAACTATTTGATGATAGTCGCACCTTTTGTAGGTCAACTTTAAATTTATAGTGCCTTTTATGTATCTTAAAAGATGTTTTAAGCATTTCCATAGTTTATTATAATTTTTTTTTTGCTTTGATATCTGCTCAGAATACTGATTGCTGAGCAAATATCTGGCCGTGCGCAAAGCATTGCGTACATAAGGCATCCTATGACGTTCCTGAAAGAAGCGTCAAAGTGTGTGTCGGAATTAAGAGCCAAGTGATCTAATTTTGATGGGAACGGTGACTTTGTTGGAGTGCAATCACTCATGGAAAACTTGCTTAAAACATTGTTCAAGTAGACTGACTGGTCCAAAGTTATTGTAGCTTCTGTTATGTTTACTCTAATGCCCAAGAGTAGTTTTATTTCATTCAAATCAGTCTTTCAAATTAGTATTTCGGTTTGTACATAAAATCAAATCATCAACGTATAATATTAAATATACATTACCATCATTTTTTTTTTTTATCAAGTATATACAAACAAGGATCTACCTCTGAATTTTTAAAACCAAGTTCTTTAAGAGCGTGGTCAAAACGCTTGTACCAGCATCGAGAAGCTTGTTTTAAATCGTACAAGGACTTATTTAACTTGCATACCTACTTGGTTTGGTTCTAAAAAAAAAACACCCTCAAGCACCTCCATGTAAATGTCATTCTCGAGAACTACGTTCAAAAACGCAGTTTGGACGTCCAAGTGATGTACTTGCAAGCTATGCTGATTTGCAAACGCTAATATAAATCTAAAAGTAGAAATACGTACAAACGTTTGCAACGTTTCATCAGTCTTCGAGGTACTTTTGAGTAACTAAACGCACCTTGTAACGAGTTGGTTCTCCTAACTCATTAATTTTTATCGTGAATACCCATTTACAATCAATAATATTTACATTTTGGGGTCTTTTCTTTCCACTAGAACCCATGGTTGATTTTTATTTAGCTTTTAACCATTTGTCACTATCATCCCTGTTTGAAATATCACTATAGTTACTAGGTAACGGCTGAGCAGTCGTGAGTGCTAAGTAACACAAATCTGTATCGCTCATCTGTTTATAATCGACTGAGGGTAGTTTTTTTTTTTTTATTCTTTCACTTCGCCTTATTTTGTTTGGCGAATTCTCAGCATCCGATTGGTCATCGGGAAGAATCTTGTGTTTCGTGCCTGCTGACTTATTATCACCGATAGGCTTGTCAACTTTGGCGGGAATTTGTGTGTTTTGGTTTGTCGGCCTTGATTGAACAAATTTTGACTCATCGAATATAATATCACGGGCAATGAAAAAATTGGCCATTTTGAACGTTGAATAGTTTATGACCATTGTTGTCGTATCCGACTAGTATTGCTTTAAACGATTTACTGTCAAACCTTGTTCTTCTCGTTTTGTCATGGACATAAGCCGTTGCACCAAATTTTAGGTTTGTTATTATGCCACATTTCGTATGGTGTTTTGTTGCTGGTCAGAGCCTTAGTAGGGAGTCTATTTATTAGGTAGGTAGCTATTAGTATGGCTTACCACCAAAAAGACTTTTCTAATTTCGAACTTTCAACCATGGTTCTAGCCATTTCGGTTAGCGATTCATACGCTCCGACACACCATTTTGTTGCGGCGTATATGGTACCGTTAGGTGGTACGAGATACCCTTGGAAACACAAAACTCGTTAAATTCTGTTGAAAGATATTCTCTACCATTGTCGCAGTACAGATTTGTGACTTTCGTATTGAATAAGTTCTCACTCCTAGCAACACACTCTTTAAAAATATTTTAGCACTTCCGATTTTGCATTCATTAAGTAGGTCACAGTAGAATGAGTGTAATCATCCATAAAAGTAACAAAGTAGTTTTTGTCATCAAAGATGGTAGGCGTTATCGGACAACAAACGTCCGAGTGAATAACATTATAAAGGGGTTGATTCTGGTGTTTACTATTGTTATCTTTAGTTTTTGCAAACAGGAGACGTGATTGTTTACCAAGAATACAAGGTTCACAAATAGTATCGCTGGGGTTTATATTGTTTATCAAAGACTGGTCACTTTCATCTATTTTTATCCTTTAAATTCCAAACCTTTGTTTGTTTACATGTCCGAGTCGGCTATATCACAAACTATAGGCGTCAGAGGAATTTTGAGTCAAGTGAATATTAAGTTTATTTACTTTAAAATTTAGCCAAAAAAGGTTGTTGCAATTCTCCCCGGTCATGATGCACTTGTCTTTATGATGGACTTGCACACCGTTTGTTGCCAAAAAACCACTGTCATACCTGCACGTTGCATCTTACTTACAGAAAGTAAATTATGACGTACCTCGGACGAAAACAATACATCATCAATCGAGCCTTCAATACCTAAATCGGTTGTTACCTTTATGCTGCCTTTACCGTAGGCTTGTATGGACTCGCCGTTTTTCGCAACTCCGATCTTGAGAGGCGTCGATAGTTCCGTGTACGTTGTAAACACGTCAAGTGTATTCATAATATGATCCGTGGCACCCGAATCTAAGAGGAAAGAAATTTCCATATTAGTAGAATTACTAATAGGGTCAGATAACTTATAATCGGGTGACACCATAAAAGCGAAACCGCCCTCGTCAGGCCGTTTGTCCACCGCCGCCGTCACCGGGACGTCACCGAGAACGAGATTATTTCGGGCCGAGTTTAAGATGAAGTGACGGCGATCGTGTGTCCACCGCGCCGATATATCAGTGGCTCAGTTCTAGAGCTTTGTTGTACGTGGTACAAAACAAAAACCGGGATAACGGCGCGGTGCGACGGTAGTTTGTGGACAAGTTCAAACGTGTTTTGTATTGCCGGCACATCGGCCCGTCATAAAACCGTGCCGAGTTCTAGCAGTCACACCGAAATACTGGAAACATCGGTGGCCAGGATGACGGCGCTCGGGTGACGGGTGTGCGATGGACACATGGCCATATTAAATGTATGTATCGCTAAATCGGCGCCGTCATCTCGTTCTCGGTGACGTCCCGGTGACGGCGGCGGTGGACAAACGGCCTCATTGTTGCACAACGTGTTGTGCGCCGTCCTCTTGTAGCCGCTGCCGCTGCTCCCAGCCCAGTCTTGCTGGATCTTCTTGAGGTAGCGACAGTCATTCTTGAGATGATTTCGGCACCCACAGTGATCGCAGTACATTTTTGAAATTTTGTGAGTTGAATTTCCGGTATGAAAGTTTTTGTTCGGTTGAGGGTAGTTTTGTTTTTTTTTTTTTTTCTTAGAAAAATTTCCTTGTGATTTTGGAAATAAGAAATTCCTCGGACCTGTATGCAAAACCTTGAGCTCTGTTGTAGGTTCACCTTTCAGCTTCACTTTGTGGTCAAGTTGAAGCAAGGAACATTTGGTTGCAGTTTAAGATTCAGCAATTGCTTGCGTAGTGCTAATTGCGTGGCCAGGCTTCGTCTCTCGTAGATTTTATCGAGGTTATCGAAAATGGATTTGGCCGTTGCAGCGTCTTTCGCGAAATTTAAATATTCGATAATTGTACCTTTTGCAGTTTGGTTTTTCTTTAGCCACATTGCGTCTGGATTATCCGGCACTGGTTGTTCAACGACGATGGCCACTTGCAGTTCTTCTAACAAAGACTTGAAGACGTTCGCCGTTAAATTGCTGGATGTTTCGTTTGCCTCGTATCTCCGTTGTTCATATCCGTATTTTAGACGGATAGCAGGAACTTAATTATAACTTATTTAAATCGTGCCCTGGGCCCATAACCTGTTGGAATGGGCGCAGAGAAAAACGTGTGAACAGTGGAAAAATTGTTTTATTAATTTTTACAGTACCGACTAGCGGCCGACATTTTTACGAATGAACGATTGAATGATTGAAAGTAAAAAGAATGAATCTGAACGAATGAATGGAAGAGTGGACTGGGATTTTTGATTATTCCAATATAACATACCTGCCCTACTATCTCAAACATTATTTTTTCACAACCCTCCCAAATATTTATTTTTATTTTGGGGAACATACCTAGATACAAGTACCAGGTGCTTGTAATATTACGGTGTTATATAAAAACACGACTCCTTAAAACACTCTATAAACGCCGATTAAAAACTGGATTGGATCTGACTACGTCAATAGTAAATTTAGTAAAGACTGACTTGCATCTTAGAAGATGAAAATGAAAAATGAAAATGAGCTTGCTGTAGTCTACAGAACTGAGGCTTCACCTACATCCAGTGTTTCAAGGTTGAATATTACTAGTCTGTGGTGGCGATTTTACAAGGAAAAGACGTTAACACAGACTAAATAAACTGCCTCTGAGGAGTGCTTTAGAGGAATCGTGTTTTTATAAATAAGGCCGTTAGTACGTAGCACTTAAACCATATGGATATACACATATATATATAGATAATATATGTATATTAGCTAGGTAATTGATTACGACTTTTCACTTCGTATGATCATAAGAATTTGACCTTGGTAAGTATTTATTATAGATTCGTTGATAAAAAAAAATTTGATATCAAGTAATAAAATTAGTTGACCTTGCTGTACGTTTTCCAGATATACAGCCCACCAGAATTTATGTATATTTTGACAATTTAGTAACAATACCAATTTTTAACCAAAAATTCCTATCGACAAGTCAGTCCCACATTTGGATAAAAAATATACGTTGCGAACTTATCGTAACGCCATTGTAACGTTTGGCTATTCATTTGAATAAACTAGGAGTTTATTTTGAAAAAGGATGAGCAAGATTTTCAGACCTACATAGTATGATTTAGGCAAAAAAAATTATCTACTCTAATTAAATTATTAAGCCCATAATCGATGCTCTTTCGACTGTTTAATGGTTTCTTAGATACTTATACATCACATACCAAATCATCTATCGTAAATAATTGTTCAAGAATTTAATGCTAAGGGTCAATTCATTCTAGAGCGTCAATTTGAAACTTAACATAGCAAATTCACCCCTATCTCTACAACATAATACACATATTTCTTCTAAGATAAAAAAGACAGAATTCGAATTCGCGCGTCGGAGCGCAACCAACGCTGATTGGTGCGCGCACGTTGGCGCGAACCTAGCGAATCAACGGGTCATCATCGTCACTCGTCAGTCAGCATTGGTCAGTCAACAACTTGAAAAATATAAAAGCGTGCGAATTCTCTCCAATACCTCGCTTTACTTTTGAAGAATTTGACGCTTCGATACGCTTCGACTCTGTCCTAGTATGAATTGACCCTCAACATCGTTTTCATATTCATTAACATACAAGGACAATCGACCACGATACAAGGTGTTGCTACTTTTTTCAATACAAGGTGTTGACCACATTTTAACCTATTTCAGGCCGGACTCAATATACTAAACATTTATCATAATTCCAAAGGTCCCGCATACTGGTCAATACGTACAGTCATTCAAGATAATATCTTGATTGTTTTTACATTACTACAATTACATTACAATGCCAATTATATAAGAACACGTAACTAAAGCTACCCTGCCACGAAGTACAGGCTGCCCGGTGAAATATGCAAATGAAATTATGATGAAGTGTACATTTCATTGTCAATAAACTTATTTTCACATTATTGACTATATCTGCTATCTACCAGTTCCGCATATCATTTAGTCTGTATTTTCTCGGACACCCTGTAATTTATAACAATAATCAATATTGTCATTTACTTACATACAATTAATTAACAGTAATGTACAAAAATTTTATTGACACATACCTAATGATAGTATAGACCTAAATAGACCAAGTGTAGACATGGCACGGATACTTGAATTCGGCAATGTATTTTTTGTTACCGACCGAGTGACATATTCTAGCTGCTAAGATGTTAGTCGTATGTGTACACCTGCGATACTAATACAAAAATGCCTGTATTCATCAAATTGTACCAAGATCGCCGGTATACATGATATGAGTAGCATTTTAGAAGCTAAAATAGGTTACCCGTCCGAGTGTACTCAGGTCGCCAAAACGCGGTTTTAGTAAGCGCGGTAAAAGTTTCAGTATCGATTAAAAACAGGTAGGTACCTATGAAGGTATTTATTATAACTACATCGGTAGCTGGAGCCGATGTTTAAGGGGCTCCATATAGTAACACTAGCGCCACCAAGGAAAAAAAAAACTGGCCAAGTATGAGTCGGACTCGCGCACGAAGGGTTCCATAGCATTATCTATACAACATTTGAATATTTCAAGCCTGTTGCCGTTATTAACATGGAGCAAAAACCGGCAAAAAAATCACGTTTGTTGTATGGGAGCCCCCCTTAAATATTTATTTTATTCTGTTTTCAATATTTTCTGTTATAGCGGCAACAGAAATACATCATCTGTGAAAATTTCAACTGTCTAGCTGTCACGGTTCATGAGATACAGCCTGGTCACAGACAGACAGTGGAGTCTTAGTGATACATTTAACATTTACATACAGGCACATACATTGCTTCTGGTCCCTTTGGGTACGGAACCCTAAGAATCAAATCTGTTTATACAGATCGTATTTGCAAAAAGTGTCTGTACGAATCTCTCAATCATCTCAATAGTGATTTTTAGGACCCATGACCGACAACCTAGAGGATCACGGCCATTTTTGCCGTTAATGCTATCTAAGCATAAAAAGCTAAACCTCCTCCTTGATAACCTCCTCCTTTTTCGAAGTCGGTTAAAAATCATTGTTAACATGATTGAGAGATTGTACACACACTTTTTGCAAATACGATCTGGAAAAAGGATATGATTTTTGCTCTTAGTGGCGCTAGTGTTACTGTACGAAGAGCAAGGAAAATGCATCTGCTTAAAATTCGCTTAGTATTCTAACATTTGGTAGATAAGAATACAGGTGACGTAAAACTAACACCCGACCCGAAATGTACGCATTCTGAACGCCAAACTAAATCCAAAAAACTTAGCTGGGAATACAATATAAATTTCGGATTATGTGGAATGTGGACTATTCGTCCTTAAATATCTCTGTGATTTGAGAAAAATTATAATGTGGCAGAGAATGGGTGTTTCGGCAAGGGTGTTAGTAAATTAAAACACGATTAAAGATGAATCGATACACCGAACGATCTAATAGTGTCCGTGGACATATATAGGATTCTACAATTACCCCAGATGTCACACACAGTTAACCATGATCATTCATCACATTCTCTTAGATATAATATACCTACCTACTCTTAAAATATCGATTCCACCGGCCGTAGTCCATCACATTGACAAAACGTACATTACTGCAATATACAGCTTAAAGCAAGGTAAGGTACGGGAAGGTACGTCAGTGTGGAATATGCCTTACAACTCGGATGATTTAGCTTAAGATCTTATCATGAAATGCGACGACATGAGTAGAAAAGCCGCAAGCAAAACTCGCAAGTGCATAGGACAACACACATAGGTTGACAACAGATAACAATGTTCTCACAATCATTAACTTGTGGGATCGGATCATGATGGGATACAATTGGACACAATCAATGGTGGGATCCGATCACGAATAATGGAAATATTTACATGCGTAACTCTTAAACGTGAATTACAGTCGAGTCCAGTAATTAGAAAAAGTGATGTGTGTGGCCCATTCTAAGAAGTAACAGCCCGCTTAAATCACTGTGGTTTTATTTTTTTCACCATTTCCTTGTTAATTTCGTTAAATTCTGTCTGTTTTTCAAACCGTTGTCAAACCGTCCGTTGTCACAATTCAGGGTAAGCGATAGTCTGTGATCTCCGATAAGGGATCTGTTGTAATCGTCAAAATTATAAACGAGAAACGATTAGGATAGCTCGCCCTACAAACGGACCACGATCATTTTTGTCCGCATCGAAGGAAAGCGTGTCTGGAGTGGACTTTACAATATGATGTCATTGTCACTTCGGTATTTAGATATATAATGTTACTTTGGAACCATTTGGTCTCTCCTGACCCGGTTGAAAGATAAAGCCGTGCGAGCTTTTATATTTAGATCCGCGAGAAAAGTCACAACCGAATGACCTTGCCATTGCACTGAAGCCGCTACCTACGGCCCTACTGGGCTGGATTTTTAGTAGGATAAATAGGCAGACCTCAACTCCCGTATTCATTGAGGGGCCATATCGTCGTTCGGCATCCAAAACCGCGAACGTGATTTTTATTCAATCAAATTTTACAGGAGGCGCTAAGTAAAAACTTTAGAAATCATACCGTCGTGCACATACTTACTAAAAATTCGAAATAACGGTTTCTAGACTAACTGAACCATGTTAGTATAAAAACCATTTGTAATATTTTTAGCGTCTCCTGTAAAATTTGATAAAAATCACGTTCGCGGTTTTGGATACCGAACGACGATATAGCGTAGGTATGCCCCATTTAAGATGTTTACAAGCTCAACGTTAACTTTTCCGTGCGTAGTTTGGTTTGAAAATAATGTGTTATCAATCTTAGAAACTGTAATATCCTAACTTAATGACTGCCGCGATTGATTGGATTAATTACTATCACCATTTACAAAAAGTGGTCAAGGTTCTTGGCACAAACGTTTAAAGTTTAAACAATTCGCGTTAAAGATTACACTTCTAAATTACAACCATCTGACAGTCCTTTTATTGAATGTCTCCTTAACTAAGCATTATTAAATTCTAATGGTAAGTAAAACAAGCACTGGTCTTATTCCTGGTACTTCTACCTCTATCTAATCAGCCCATAAACAGAGCCCACTGGGCGGCATAGGCTTCCTCTATTCCTCTATTTCACGCCAACCCGTCCAGTCCTTTGCTAGTCTCATCCAATGTTTCCCAATTCCCATCCCAATGCCCATGGGGCTGGTGGTCTGGCCACCGACCGTCGAGCCATTCTTGGCCACCATTTATTGGCTACCTTAGACCACCGGCCTTATTTCCATTGATTGCTTACCCATAGGTACTTGTGGAGCAGATGAATAATATTTTTATTCATTATTTTGTAAGACTATTTTGGAATAACTAAATGGCATTCTAAATTAGACAATTTTTTTTCACTCAGTAGTGGAAAATGTTGTCATTAAATATTAAATCATAATTTTGTTGGGGTGCACATTTGTTACAAAAATACAAATGTACCCCCCAAAAATTTATAATTCTTTAACATTTACTTATTCTTTGAGACATTCATTTCGTTTGATTCTATGTTACCTATTTTGAATAAGAAACAAAGTGCTCAAGTTACCTCTATCAAGAATTTATTGAATTCTGGAAATTTTAACTACATCATACTAAAGAGATCAGTAGGTTCCTCGTAAGTCCAACAAAAATAGTCAGTATTGGTTAGGTAGTTATTCTTTTTAATTGTTTCTTGGTTATTCAGTAAAAAATGTCAAGGCAATAATATAATTTATTTCATCCCTAATTGAATTTAAGTACTGATCTATTTTGGGCACATAATAATTGATAGTAATTTTGCCAAAAGGACGAAAAATATGATTAATGAAATAGTATCAATATAACTTTTTTTTTCAATTTGCATGTGGATATACCAAAATAAAAGATGAGGTAATTTAGGAACAAAATATTACTTAATTATCAGTGCTGACTATCTGTCATAATTTACGTTTAGTAGTTATGCCCTAGAATTCCAGTATGCCTTTTTATGTCATCAGCATTGTTATCACAGTCTGTATTGTTATACCTTCGTTTCCGAGAGTCAAACCGTAACCCAGACTCATGTACAAGTCTCCCACTGTTCAAAATGGCTGTGATGATATTCTCCTTGGATGGGGCCACCAGTTTCAGGTCTTCAGCTGCGTCATTAGATGCTGGCTCAACCAGGTGCATAACTATGCGCTCCAAGCACTTGGGATTCTCTGTGGATGCGTCATCTGACACCAAAGCATCCTCTTTTATTTGCAAGTCCATATTCACCAAAACAGAGTACTTATGCTTCATTTCTTCCATCATTCTTTTACCATAGTCCTCACTAATGACACTGTTAACACACACAAAGCTCTGGACTTGCTTATTTCTCTTGTCTATTTCCAAGAAGCCACGAGTACGCATGTAAATAAACTGACCAGAACGATTCATCAGCCTATAGTAGGACTCACCAAACTCCCTGCTCTGGTCATACATTTGTCGTAGAACACAGATTACCCAGCGAACATCCTCTCTATGCATGAAAACAAAGGCAGAAGTGCCATTGACCTCCTCAGTCATATAGCCAGCAACAAGCGATATGCTCTGGTCACATTGGACAATGCGACCATCAACTAGATGCCGTGTCCAATATTCAGTGTATGCTGTGGGTGGCAAGATGCGGTGTGAAGGCATTGCAGTTGAAAGCAAGCGCACCATACCAATGAATACAAAATCATTGCCACTTGAGGCAAATGTGCGGTGGTGTCGAACTCTTTGCCTCCTTATGATCTTCTCATCTTCTACACAGGCACTAGTTGCACGATCTGAGCGCCGAAGATTGCCATCAATGCGGCACCTCTCATATCGTGGAGGGTCTGACCTTGCGCCCGCTCTCATGAGGCGAATGACAAAGTCATGGTGTTGTCCCAGGATCTGATCGACACACCCAGTCTGTAGCTCTGGCGGGTAGATATGTCGACGAAGAATGTCCTTATCTTCAGGGTGGACATAGTTGTATATATCTTGACCAAAGAGATCGATGTGGCAGTAGCCCAGCTTCTCCTGTACATTGGGAGAAACGCTGAAGATGCGTCCGCGGCAAGTGAAAGAGATCATGAAGCCACCGAAAAGTTCGAAGATGTTCATGAACGCCGACGTCCACGTCTCAGTGTGGCCGCACGTGATTGTGTCGCCGAAGACATACTCATTTCTGAGCTTGTTGGCAGCGAGCCTGAGCACGCTGGTCTTGTCCACCTTGCGCTGAGAGTGCACGACGTCGGAGACCAGCGACATCATTTGTGTGATGAGACCGTTAAATTGGCTCCGACGGTGCTTCTCGGCTGCAACGCGCGCGTCGCGGTCGCTCGCCTTGGGGTGCAGGACTTCGGGGGAGCGCGACTCGGACGAGGAGTCACCGCTGCCGCTGCTAGCGGACTGCATGTCGTAGCCAAGGGGCATCATGGCCACGCTGAACTCCGGCTCTACCTGCATGGTGGTAGGCCCCGGGCACGCGCCCAGCACCGAGTGCAACGTGCGTTCGCTCGAAGACGTCATATCGATAACACTTAACTCATCAGCCCAACAACAGCAGCACAAAACCACCTTGATAACCGCACTTCAATCCTGAATAATACATCATGTTTACTAATTAATGTTCAGTCAATAAACACAAAGTTTATGTATTTACACGTGGCAGTTGGAAGTTGTAACACTGTTTGGATTCGGGCAGCCTTTGGCTAAATGTTCTGCGGAAGGAGAATCACTGAACTTTGCAAATGATATAAATTTCTTTTATCCACAATAACCTCCCACGAAACAAACACCCGTCGTCCACGATCGAATGAAGAAACTTGAATGAACGAATTATGGCAGAATTCACAGACTATTTTTCAAAGTTTTATTTACATCATACAATAGTAAAGTTCTGGTTAGATGAAAATAACTTATTGAACTAAGCCTCTCCTCCTATTCTGTATTTGTCCATCGCATTCACAGGTTAAATTATATATTTTGAAATAATATTATGATTGTATGCAGGGTCGGGTCCCGCTTGGAGAAAAGTTACAATCCGACCTAATGTCAAGAATTTACTTTTGGTCACAGACTTCTGGGTAGGCAGAGGCCTGCATATAGGCCACAAGCATGCATTTTCTGCCACTTGCAACAATCCTGGTTGCCTGATAAACCTCTATTGATTAAATTATCGATAGTTATTAGTGTCAAGTAAGATTGTTGACATGTATGTGACGTGCGTAGTTGTGTTGATGTTTAAATGAGGAGAATATATTAAAAATGTGAACAGATGCTTGCAGCAGATTGTATAGTGTAAATGGCTCTTTTAGTGAATGAAATAAATGAATTGATTAAACGTTCCCATCTAATCTGTGTACATTTCATTCGGTCCCTGCAGGTGTCAGCTGTCTACTCTTGCTTGTCTGTCACCTAATAGAGATGGGCTTAGGAGAATTTTTCAGAGAATGTTCTCCTATGACAACAACTTATGAATGAGGATTGTCTATTTTGTGACCAGTACCCAAAAATGTGTCATTTTCAAGGTATAAGATTCCTCTAGTGAAAATTAATGAAAAATAATATTATTTATGAAATTCAACTCATATGAAACGGGTTCGCCAATTTTTACGAAGTTTTGCGTGTATTTAAGGTAGATCTGAGAATGGATCGTAGACTAATTAATATGGCAAAGCAATTTTTACCGAGTCAGCTGGTTTCTATATATTTTTTTCTTCTTAATTATATTTAATCATACATATTTTTAGTTATATTTATTAATTTATCTTTAATTATATTTTGATCTGGCTCTATACCTAATACTTGATTTTGTTTGTGTAAATTGTTCATCGTTGTAAAAAAACATGTAATGTTCAATTCTTTGTTCGATGCCAGCTCTCAGTAACATAACATAACATAAAATAAACTCACGCCTGTATCCCAGAGGGGTAGGCAGAGACCAGGGACCACTTGCTACGATCCTGACAGATCACTTTCGCTTCCTCAACATTCATTAGTCTTTGCATGCACGCACGCCGGTTTTGGTTACTTTTTGTCTCAGCCAGCTCTCAGTTAATGTATAAAGATATTTTTTTATAATAGATTTTTTCATTGCATCAAAAATTTGTGTTTTGAACTTATGTGCTTTAGTCCGTATAATATAACGTGCATTTAAATTTTGCAAAAAAATATATGACACTATTTTTAATTACGCGAGAAGGCGCACAGTGAGCAAATTGCCACCCCGCGACGACCGATGGTAAGAACCTCCTCCTCCAGTGGCACCCTGTTTACTGATCAGGTCCAGCCTTTCCGCACGCGTTACGAACAAAGCTACTAAAAAGCTCAAACTTGAAGGATAATTTTTTTACAAATTATTAAAGTTTTTTTTGTGACGGTGGCAAAATTTTGAAAGCATGTTTCAATTCAGTATAAAGATGCATGGTTGAATATTACTAACAGTCTTATCTGTGACATAACCGTGGCCAAACTTTCCGTGTCTGTCAAAAAAACAACAAAAAGATTCATTAAAAGAAAATTACCTAGTTTCTTTCAAAGAATGCTTTATGTACATGGGAACAATAAAATACAGTGTGGTAAGGAAAATAATTTCAGACAAGTAAAAATTGTGCTACATATTTTTTTGTTGAAATATACACTATATTTATTGTAACAGGCCTTCTCTCAAGGAGAGAGTACGGGCTTAATCACCACGCTTGTCCACCATGGATTGGCGATTTCAATCACTGAGGTATTTCAGTAGCTCAGGCACTCAGGTTTCCTCACGATGTTTTCCTTCACCCTAAGCGAGTGGTATTGCTACTATAACTTCACTGTCGCTTGCCTGATACGTATAATAAACTTTTTTCAAATTTAGATATTTTCCATTTGTCTAAGTCAGATTTTAAGTGTTCACTTCTACGTTCCCTTGGGGAAGAAAAATGAGTTCTGGTTCACACAAACAAACACTCACATGGTACACACAAACACACCCTCACACGCACGCACACACTATGCAATCATGTAATTTAGTAGCACTCTGTCCATAGTTATATACAAATAAGTCTTAAAATACGTAAGGCCATTGCCTATTTTTCTTCTTTTCCACTGTAAAATTTGTTTTTATAACTTAAACTTAAATTATATAACTTTACTTCCTGTCCAATACTGTGTTCCTGTCTACTAGTTAAGTCAACATAATGTAAGCCCTTAATTGGCCTATGGTTGGATATATTTAACATAACTATACTTTAGAAGTTAACTTGTGCTGTGGGTTTTGTATTAAAATAAAATAAAAAATAAAATAAAAAATTCACAAATGTGTGTAACTTAGAAAATTAAGTCATAGGTACATGCCCGCACTGGGAATCCAGTCCAACCTGGGTCTCTCGTTCCCGAGTCCAATATTCTACCCACTAGGCTACCACCGCTCTTACAAAGCCAATATGATGATGGAAAATTAATTTAACCAATCTACTACTTGATGCTACGCCAACAGTATTTAAAAGAGATTGAGATGACCCTATTCATGCAAGGTCTTCACTATAGAAGACCACAAGGTCTTCTATTCAGACATTGAATATTCCTTTGAGGAACCAAATTGCTCACTTGGTACTTATAGAGCAAGCGTTATATTCAAAGGAGAGCAAATGCAGTACCTATACAATGCTGTTAGCATTAAGTTCGCCGTTGTACTTTTTTATCTGTTTTAATAGAGCAATAAAGAATTTTAATAATATATTTCCAAACAAAGAAAAATAGGCGTACGAAAAAAAGCATACTGCAGATTCTCAAAGTTACTGTGCACTGAAGATTGCACATAATCATGTCAAGACTGTTTTTCTAAAGCACATCCTGTATAATACAGTAGAAAATATTTATTTTTTCCTTTGTAATTAGTACTGAGTTTGCAGTACAGTTTGCTTAATTTTGTCGTTCGAAAAAAAAGTTGTTGTCAGTTGTTGCTTGATGAAAAGGAAAAGTCAACAGTAAATTTTATTAAAGTATTTAATTACGCTCTAAAACTCTATTGTAACTCAACACTGCTGAGTTTGAACGTTAATACGTAATATGAACGTATTATGTAGGATTGATTATACAGAATATAAGTCAAAAAGGGCAATTAAAATGTTGTTTTCCAAAATCCTTTATGAAACAAAGTTCCTTAAGCAGAGTTCAATAAATACGTTGCTTTTTCATTACTTACTTGTGTTTTACTTAAATTCTGAGAAAATTAATTAAATCAAAAATTCCTATTTTAAATGGTCAAAAAAATGGGTGGCAAAATGGTCCCCACATCCCCGCTTACGTTTCACGGAAAGACGCGCCCACTCTAGAGTAACCTAATCTCGAAGTATGAAAAAACTTTACTATCTGAAAATTATCCTGATTATCATAAATACTTGGCACGTAATCGAACTCTCATGGAGGACAGATGTATTTTTATCTATTATTATTTAGATGTATTTACGCATTTAATTTTCTGTGACGTTATTTAAATTTTTTATATACAAATATATATATTTTTTTTAGTCAAGGAAAGCAACTATACAAGCTTCAGTTACTTAAAATGATCTGTATTTTATAAAAGTTAGAAAAAAATTACTTTTATTATTTTGCTAAATCTCCATTGAAAATTTATGACTTCGTTCAATCAATCCCTCTCAATTCCTCTCAATTAATCACTGGAATCCATCAATATACTGATTTCACTTCTTCAATTATTTCATAAAAGACATTTTACCGTTTTTTCCACTTTTAAGTTCTCGTCTTTCGAAAACATTCCTTTGCCATTCTCTGAGATCATTTTCTCTAACCCATCACTAGTCACTTGTCAATCTTGTCATTCGTTTGTAGTGTAAGTACCTACCAGTAATTTACATCCTCTTTTTACAGTCCTACCTAAATATCTCTTTTTACAGTCTGTTTTTGTCAAAAAAGTTGTGTTCTTTCAGTACCAAAAGAATTTAATTCCATAATTAAGCATTGAATTGAATTGAATTAATTTGGCCGCTGTTTTGATACAACGAAGGTAATATGGTGATCATGAAACTTTCGAAGTGATCCGTGTGATTCAAACACCTTCATTGTGCAATTTGATATCTACTATTATTGTGGGCCTGGTTTCAGCTTTAACGCATCTAAAACGCAACATGAACTTCTTCAAGAAAGCGCCTACTGTTAAAGGTTTGTATTTTATCTGTAACTTTGAGTCTTAAGTACAAATCTACATTTTGTTAATTTTGACTTCAGAGATGCAAAGGCAAAACGACCGAGAGCTTAGGAAAGCTGGCAGAGATCTGGATAGGGACAAGGCGGCCTTGGAACGCGAGGAAAAGAAACTAGTAAGAACCATATTAATTGTTGACATTAGATAATGATTCATTCTGGTATACATTTCAAGGCATGACTAATCTCATAACACCACTTGGCTCAATCAAGCTACTAGGTATTATTTTTTATTTTTGCTTACAATATTGATGTGACCGTTAACTAGTCATACACAAGTCTGAGTTCCTAACATGCTCACATACTTTATTGCTTGAAATGACCAATCTTCAGTGGGCTTGCATACACAAGTCTGAGTTCTTAACATGCTCACATACTTTATTGCTTGAAATCACCAATCTGCAGTGGGCTTGCATACACAAGTGTGAGTTCCTAACATGCTCACATACTTTATTGCTTGAAATCGCCAATCTGCAGCAGGCTAGCATAGTCTATACTTTTTCTCTTATAGAAAAAGTGTGGAAGAATGTTTTCTTATGGTAAGGCATAATCATTCTTTGCCATGAATGTTGTAAGTTATGTACTTTCCATACTATTATGCGATCATAGTATGTTTAAACTGGCGCTACATTTGTTGGAGATACTGATATTTTGAATTTTAATAAATGCATTGTTTGAATTCCTTACTTTGGTTTTAAAAATTTGATAAGGCTCCTTGAGAAGAAATGTTTGCTTTATGATTCTGCCTGATTTTATGCAAAAATATGCAAACACAAAGTGCTACTTCATACCTCCATACATCTCGTTGTACTGTCTAATTACAGTTACAATGGAACTGGCATGTTCACTAGTTAAAAAGAGCCTCAAAAAATAAAAGGTTTTAAAAATGATGTCTGGATAATTTTTTGTAATGATTTGTATAATATGTGGGTTTCGGGAACAGTCTAACTAATACATAAACTCTCACCTGTTCAGAGGGTTGGAGAACTTGAGAGGGATCAAGTTTTACCGCTTGCCATGATCCTTACAAAACTAGTTCACTTGAAAAGTATCTGCAACATAAACATGCACACAGCAACTAATGCATGTTGATAAAGCAGTAAACGCATGAATGCATGATTTTATTTTTCTTCAGGAAATGGAAATAAAAAAGATGGCTAATGAAGGCAACAATGAAGGATGCAAGATCCTAGCAAAGCAGTTGGTTCAATTGAGGAAACAGAAAACTAGGGTCTTCTCTGCCAACAGCAAGGTACCTTATTAAATTACCTATGAAATTCTCCACCATTACCGACAATCAAAGAGAAAATACACATTTGCCGACAATGCAGGCCTCTTCCAGTCCAATCAGGGATATGCTAGAGTCAAAATGCTTGAAGCATCTACAGCCGTTTCCTGTGTCAAATCCGTCAAAAGATAAACCTAACAACAATAAATACTTCACATTAATTGTGCAGAGGAACTGTAAAATTTTAACTTTCAGCGAGCCTATCTATCCATAGATTTTTCCTGGTTTTCCTCTAGTGTTTGCTACCATTAAATCAGTTGATAACACTAGTTTATTTTAAAGCAAATCCTGGCACTGCCTAGATACTTACCTTTATTTTAAAAGGTAATGAGTATTACATGTTAGAAGTAAGTATAAAAACATACTAGTTGGTTTTAAGTTGATACAGAAACAGAGCATATCCCAACAAAACAACAACAGCGTAAACTCGCGCCCCTATCCCACACGGTAGAGACCAGGGTTTTCTACTTGCCACAATACTGACAAACCTCATTTCTCTTTTCCCAATGGAACTAGGTTTGTTACCAATATTTCTTGGTAACAAATAAGCCACTGAAACATTTCAGATCTCGAATGTCAGCATGCATAACAAGGCTATGGGAGCGAACATAGCCATAGCGAATGCTATGGGCACAACGGCCAAGACTATGGGCAACATGAACAAGGTCATGAACCCTCACCAAATAGCCAAAGATATGGAGGCATTCAAGAATGCTAGTGCGAAGATGGACATGACTGACGAAATGAGTAAGTAAATTGAGTAAGACTAATACTTTAGATCAAGTAAAGTAGTGCGTAGGACTTGGTTTTAAACATCCTTAGCCAGTCTTTTATTAATTTTTAATTTTTCTAGAGCAACGAAAAAGGCATCAAAAAATCCGAACATTCACAAAAAGCTTAGTCGTAAAAGTGGCACAATAAACAAACAACATAAAACTGAGATACTAAATTAATATAAGATCGGGTTCCACTAGCCGTTAAGGCGCTTAGCTATCAAAACTAAGGTCGTACATTTGTACAAATGGCCTCAGTCTGGGTGTAATTTCTTTCACATTTGTGACGTCGTTGCCTGGTTACCATAGCACAGGGTATCCTAGTTTGGGACCAGGTCAAGTGATTGTATTGTGTGAAAGTTATTATTGTAGTATTACTATTATTATTTATCAAAAATACCGCCCCGGGACGCACTCGATCCAAAAGGTCCCATGACGCTAGCAGCGTTCTCCCGCTGCACCGCCAGGGAAATCCTTTGCATCAGGTAAGACCGGAACGACGGTCATATCCACGATTCCTCAGGCACCGACCGATTTCCCCGATGAAAACTCTTGAAGATAAAATTTGTTTGCTTGGAATAACAACTATCTAATTCCATACTAATTTGACAGTTGCACGAATGGAATCATTACACTGATAAATAATCATTACTTTCGCATCAGTTTCAGACACCCTGGACGACATAATGGGTGAATCGGGTGATGAAGAAGAGACTGAGGGCGTTGTCAACCAGGTCCTTGATGAGATTGGCATCGAAGTCAGCGGCAAGGTACGTGCCTTTCACTGGAACTCAATATATTTTAACACTTTTTTCGTATAGAGTTCGGGCAAGGTTAAATAGAAGAGATTAGAGTCTAGGTACACCTGGCATGTTAGTTTTCAGTAAATCAGATTCATATTAATAATGTTATTGCACTTAAAACTAATTAACAATACGACGGACTTCACAACATTTGAAAATTTCCACAGGTAGACGCTGTTGCCATTATTAATATCGAGCAAAAAACCTACCCAAATATCACTGCAAATACGTACTATACACAATTAGAAAGCAAGGCAATGATACGTATCATAATCATCAGCCATTTGACGAGGGAGGCCTATGTCCTGTGGGCATAGTGGGCATCTCTCTCGTGGTTTTCCAAGCTTCCCGGTGTTGTGCCGCTCGTAGCCAGCGACTCTCTGCTACCGTAACCAGGTCGTCAGACCAACTGGTGGGGGGACTGCCCACGCTGCGTCGTCCGGTCCGCGGTTGCCATGTCAGAACTTTTCCGCCCCAACGGCCATTACTTCTCCGAGCTATGTGCCCCGCCCACTGCTACATTAGTAACTCGAGTTCCCCTGCGGATCTCCTCATTCCTGATTCGATCATGCAGTGAAATTCCTAACATGATACATATTTCATTATTTCAATTTATAAATAATTTACATTCTATTTGTTAAATACAATATGAGCTGCCTTCGATCGAGCCTGAAGTCGAATAGGAAAGGAGCGAAGAAACTCCTTTGTTAGGCATTCTTCTCCTTAAAGTTCTTTTTCAGCACTGGAAGCTCTCTGCGCAATGCGACTCTGAACAGCTTTTCCGCGGTGTTTCTTCCACCTTGCTCAGCAAGGTTGCCTGATGGCAAACTTGCGTCAAATTTAAGCAGTGACGTTGCTATTATACCGTAGAAGACACAGAAAAACTCAGGAAAAATAAAACCAGAAAAGTACTTTTTTCGGGGTTTTCGGATTCCCAAAAAATGTGAAAAATCAAGTTACTCCAATAATAAAGAAACTTGTTCATCATCATCATCATCATCAGCAGCCCACCCCTGCCCACTGCTGGGTAAAACTTATTAGATTTAGTTTTTTCATTTAATTCTAAACGTTTTGTTGTTAAGGGTGTATGAAAACATTATTCTACGAGATAACTCGAATATTGATAAACGCTACATACATGCGTTACGTGCAAAGTGTGACGTCATAGTTTGAGTCCCTTTTTGTGTGGCGCGTTTTGTGCCACGTGGCTAGTATAAGTTTTGGACGTGTTATATATCATAAAGAGTATTAGATGCAGAGAAAAAAAAATTACCACGTTTATGTAATTTTTTTAACATGGGCTCTTATATTTTGTGCAAGTTCTCCATTGCCTTAGCTTCAGTGATTTAAAAATCACGCTGCAGAATTTAATTAGAAGTATATACATAACATACATAATCAGCCTATATGCGTCCCACTGTAGGGCACAGGCCTTCTCTCAAGGAGAGAGTATGGGCTTAATCACCACGCGTGCCCACCGCGGATTGGCGATTTCAAGCGCTGAGATATGTGAATAGCTCAGACACTCAGGTTTCCTGACGATGTTTTCCTTCACCGTTAGCGTGTGGTATTGCTACTATAACTTCACAATGTACATAACTTAGAAAACCAAGTCATAGGTATATGCCCGCACTTGGGATCGTACCTGGGTGTCTCGCTTTCGAGTCCGATGTTCTACCCACTAGGCTACCAACGCTCGAAGTATATGGTGATAGATAATATATGCAATTTAGGATTTTTTTCTTTTTCATTCCTTTCCCAGATGGCCGACGCCCCGTCCGTAGCGCGCAGTAAGCTCGGCGAATCCTCCGGCGACGCAGACAGAGACCTGATGGCGCAACTGGCCAAGCTCAAGTCCTCATAGTAGACACCACTTTAAGTTTTAACGCGGTACTGTATACTGCATTAATTTTGGGTGGTTTGACAGACATAGCAAAATGAACGTGCCTGACAATAGCTATCGAATACGCTAGTTTGCTCTAAAAAAATGCAACTTTTTAAAAATATCTCGTCACCAACTCGAATCTATTAGAACCATTAGTAGCCATCCAGAGCGGTGCGTGCGTGCCGCGGGTCCGCGGGTCATTGTTCTGTTAGACGAAGAGGCGGTACTGTTGCATAACTGCGGCTTTTAAACCACCCAGAAATCAGAAAACCTGTCACATTGGTTAAAAAAAAAAATTTCACACCTGTAGTAGTTTAAAATCTATTAGCGTACGGGAAACTGGGGGTGAGTGTTTCGGAGAGGTCCAGTGAAACGCTGTTACGTCTAGCACGCCGTCTCCCTGGCACATTCTTACGTTTTTAATTATTGCGAAGAAAAAAAATAACCAACACTTCTGGTAAATGTTGTCCGAGGCTTTGCTAGGTACTAAAATGACGGACAGACATATTTTTGTAATCCTACCTATATCTTGGTTTTGATTGAGATAATTCAATGCTAAAATTAATAAATTTGGAAATAACTTTTTTTTTGTCTAAAAACTAAGGTTAACAAAAATGTATTTAAAATGTCGCTAATTTTACTACCTAGCAATGCTTCAGTACGATAAATCTACCACGTACAAAAGTTGGAGCTTGAATACAAGACGGTACTTTGTAGCAACCTGACATTAAATTATGGATTGTTATTTGCGTGAATTAGTTTAAGTGATCGCCGAATCTGACGTGATAGGAGGCATTCAGTCCCAAAGACTCCACTGGCTTGGTTCATTCATTCATTCATACATCAGTGACGTCCTAAAGCTTTGCTAAGCGTTTGTTCCTCCATCTCCATGTTGAGGAGTGTCTTCCCCTGCGGGTCAGGTGTCAAGTCCGGCACAAACCGGTCCCTGAGAGTCTCGTGTAAGGTCGTTGCTCCAAATGCACAATGTATCGGCAAACTGTAAGAAAGAGCACACATTTATTATAACCACAAGTTACTTGTCTGTTTATTTTTTTTCTGTGTTGTGTAACACAGAAACAAAATAAACAGTAATAAAAAAAACATATGCCTAACGCTAGTGGCATTTTTCCGAGCGGTTCCGTGCTTCGCAAGGCACGTTAAGCTGTTGGTGCCGGCTGCCGTCGATAGATGGCAGTCGTTAAGCCAAGTCAGACGCCTAAGGGCGGCTTGACAACTTCTGACAGTAGACGAGCCACTAGTCTACAAGCCTCCACCAATCCGGACTTGGCCCCCGTGGTGGAGTATGGCCTATACCTTCCTCAGGGAAGAGACCCGTGCCCCTCGGTGGGGACATAATGGGTTGATGATGAAAAAAAACATAGATGTAGCCTGTGGTGTGTCACAAAAGGCAGCTGACTCATCTTTGTGCTGAGAGAGTGAGGCCATAGTTTTGCAGAGTTTTTTACAGCTACTTAGCTGTCAGCTCCCCCAGATAACATACCAATTGTCACTAATTTGTGTTATCCTCGGCTTACATTTGCTTACCAGTCGGCAGTATTCAGATATTGAGATCCATCCAAGAGGCACCATTAGATGCACTTGCGCCACAATAAGAACAGATCGTTTTTGCAAAAGTTTCTTAGAAATATCTCATCATGTAAATAATTGATGATTGATGATTTTTAGGATCCACGACCAAAATGAACTAAAGACAAAAACCTGGCACTTTATAACGTTTTTGCTAAAAACGGTAATTTTGGCCTACATGCGATCTTAAAACGGCTCTTAATCTTTTTTTCATAATATTCTAATATTCTTTTTTCATTGGTGGCGCTAGTGTACCCCATGGGGGCCATTAGAATTTATCTATGGTTGTTACTATATTATTATAAGAAAACATACCCATACTACGTGACCCGTTTAGGGGGGGGCTTAGGTCTTCGTCACGTAGTCAAGATCCTCTACGGAAATCTCGCGGTTTTTCGAGCTTATGGGCTCTCGATATTCTAGTTTATGGGCGCTTTTTACTCACAGGTGGCAGCACTAATTGTAGTGACCCATTTTTTTTCTAAACTTTCTGTTTGCAAAATTTATTTAGAACCATATTAATGATTACTACGTGAATAATAGAGGGTAGAGGGGGTGGTCTTGGCATATACTATGGGTAACCGATGGGAGACTGGAGGGGTTTTTTTTTTTTTTTTAAATGGGTCACGTAGTATGGGTATGTTCCCTAAGCTTAAAAAGTTATTGTTACTGATATTGCAGCCTGGGCCCAGTTTCATAAAGCTATAATTAGTAATAATCTTACAATTGAAGCAATATGAAACCATGTGAGGAGTGTTTTAAGGGAAAACACGATTCCTTAAAACCCCCCTCACCTCAGATGCAGTTAAAATAGTCTGTGGTAAAGGAAAAGGCGTAACCACAAATAATTTCAACTTCCTCTGAGGTGTTTTAGAGAAAGGTCTTATAATAGGTCTTATAAGATTGAACGTGAGTTAAAGTAAATTTAGAAAAATTTTAAAGCTGTAGGTGCGTGGGATACTCACAAAGTTTTGCGAAAGTAAAATAAAGTGTTTTATATGTAAATATTTTTTTATTAAATCTTTTAAAAGTACTCGCCACCAGCCTCTTTCCATGCCGCCGCAGACATCTCGCTTACAGCCTGCTCGAACGCTGACAGCGCATCTTCCGTTATCGAAAATTGTTTCCCTTTGAGCGGATTTTTTATTTTCGGGAATAAAAAGAAGCCCCAAGGTGCTAGGTCAGGGCTGCAAGGAGGGTGACCGAGGAGTTTGACCGGCGTGCTGTCCAGGAAGTGCCTCGTTTTGAGCGCGATGTGCACGGGCGCGTTGACGTAGTGAAACAGTAGCCGCGCGGTACCACTCTCTCGGCGTTGGTATTTCTTTAGTTTGCAAAGGAATTGATACCAATTAGCGAGTCAAATTGAAAAAGCTCGCGATCAAAATCTTCCTATCGCATCTCTTTGGTAGGCATTTGGTAGGCAAACACCCAAACCGTCGACTGGCGCTTCGTATCGGGATAAGATAAGATAAGATAAGAATATTCTTTATTGTACCAGGAAAAACACAAACATGAAATTATCGTGGGATCGTATTGATAAATCCAGGACTCATCACCTGTAATGATGTCGCAAACACGCCGAGACGAGCCTGCTTCAAACAAACAAATGTTTATCATATCACGGCACCATTATACCAGGGTCTGCTTCTGAGCGTCGGTGAGGTTGTGCGGCACCCAGCGTGAAACTATCCTCCTCACGCGGAGATGCACGTGTAGGATCTCGCGAAGGCTTCCCAATCTAACCTGCAGTATATGCTGAATCTCCCGATACGTTACTCTTCTATTGTCTTGGATTAAATTTTTCACTGCTAGCACGTTTTCTTCCGTAACAGCCATCAAAGGGCGAGCACTTCTTTCTTCATTCCCCAAAGTTAGTTGGGGAATGAAGAAAGAAGTGGTATCGTTGGTATAACGCTTGAATTAATTATACCAACGATACACGATTGCCTTGGAAGGGCCTTCATCCATGAATGCCGTTTGAAGTCTATCGTACAATTCGTCCGTTTTGAGGCGACACTTGAAATCGTAAAAAATCATAGCGCAAAAATGTTCCCGGCGCCGATTCAGTTTTCAATGAGACATGAGAATTAAATTAGCTCACGAAAATGTGGAGGGAAATTTTTAAACTGGAACTTACTTTTTTTTAATTATAAATAATAATATTTTCAAAAAAGTTTTTAACTCCTGGCGAGTTCTCATACATAAAAACTTTTTTCGCAATACTTTCTGAGTGGCCTGGTAACAATGTTAAATTTTGTATGAATTAGCACCTGTACGAATTGGTTTTTGTCGACACTTTACTAATGAAATACGTTGTTACTAGTTGATTGAGATGGACTGAATGTTTTTAACTAAGTAAATGTATCTTTACCTAGTAACTACGCCTACTTGATGCATATAATGTAAAAATAGTTAACTATCTGTGATATTTTTGTATTATATGAAGCAATCAATATTATTGATGTTTTATTTAATTCACAGCAAAAAAGTTTAGATTAAATACATATAGACGACAAAATAAACAAACAGACTAAACACGAAAAATTACAACTTAGGTACAGAAGCCCTCGAAGTCATGTTCAGCTTGAACTACCTACGACGTAGAATTTAAAACAAAATACTTACCTACATTCTCATTTGCCTTACAATAACTAAACTTCAACGCAAAACTCTAGACAAATATGAACTTTTATTTAATATTTGTTGCTTTTTAGATCTTTATATAATCTTGAAAGTCATATGGACTTCCATACGGGCCGAAGCTGGATCGGAACACGAAAGTAAGTACTCAATTAAAAAATTGTTGTAATGTCTAGGGAAAGTTTATCAGACTAACTAATATACAATTCCGCCAACAGATTGCACAAAACTATAGAAAGAGTAATTTCGAGGCGATTTCCGAATGGCTTACTCCCGGTTTCTTATACCTACACTATCCGTTAATCAACTGTTAACCGCTGTCAGTTGGCCAAAGGTCATTAGAAAACAGCTGATAACCCTCAACAGTCTGTTTACAGAACGTTAACGTGCTATAAACCGGGGGTTAGTTGATAAGAATACGGTGTGCTAAGGGTGCGGGCTCGAATCCCGCTTCAGTTCGGATTTTTTTTTCTTTCTAATGGTGAAGTTTGCTTATAATTTGTTATTATCAAATTCATATAAAACATTGAGTGCGAAACGTAGCCGGACTCTTCCGACTGAACTTCAAGTAAGTAAGTGATTCCGGAATTAAGTTAATATTGTGTGTTACTCTCATTCCTATCTCTTGTTTCGCTCTTTTATTTTATCTGTAAGATACGGAGCTTGATGATTTCACTTTCCTAATTTTCTGGCCACTATTAATTCCACTTAAGGGGCACCGAGTAACACCAGCGGCACCAAGGGAAAACAACCATTACCTGTCTTATTTTACAGATCGTATTTGCAAAAAGTGTCTGAACAATCTCTCAATCATGTTAACAGTGATTTTTAGGACCCATAGCCGTGAACCTAATGCGAAAAACCCAGGACTAGATATCATAAACGCCAAAAAGGCCTTTTTGACATAGGTAGTTATCTAGTCCCAGCTCCGTAATACTAGGTTTTCGGCCGTAGGTCCTAAAAATAACTAATAACATGATTGAAAGATTGTACAGATATTTTGCAAATACGATGTGTAAAAAAATCGGCCAAGTGCGTGTCGGGCCACGCGCAGTGTAGGGTTCCGCAGAAAGAGGGGGTTTTATATGCTTTACGATTATGTACGAACTTTTCCTGTCAAAAGTTGGTCGCCTAACTACATCCACAATATTTTTAAACGCCCAATCCAACGATATCCCACGTTGTGGTGTAGGCGAGAAAAACAATTGCACCCCTAATTTAGGTGTAGGGGAGGTACCCTTCAAATATATTTTTTTAAGATTTTATTCGACCGTTTTGTTGGCGTGAATAATATGTATGTATAAGTATGCCAATTTCAGCTTTCTCGTACTAATCGTCTCTGAGCTAGGCCGCGGACAGACAGACGAACATGGCGAAACATGGCGCTAGTGTTACTCTATGGAGCCCCTTAATATTTTACTTGGCTTGAGACGCGATGGCATTGAAATTCAACTCGCGAACGCGTCGTTAGGCTCAAAATTTAATGAATTTTACACCTTCTGTTTGCCCACTCGATAATGTCTCACACAGGCTATGAATATTTTAAACTGTAACCCCAAACTAAAAACACCGGCAGATATTTTGTCGGTTTTTCGTGGTTTTCCCGTGCACTAAGGAGACATGAGTCCTAATGGTAATATCTGCTAATCTTTGTTAACAGCTGTCAGTTTATTTCCCGCTTTCTGGAACACTAACAATTTCTTAATCTGCTGTTAACACCTGACAGTTTTTTTGTACGCAATTTGGCCAATTGACAGGCTGTTAAACATGTTGTTACGTAAAGCATGCCTAAAGCAAGTCTCGCTCGCACAAATTATCATTTTAAATTGTTCTAACAAAATGTGTAAACTTTTGATAAATGTGGTCTGAGGGTTTGATGCATAATTAAATTATGGACATTTTAAATATATTTTTGTTTTCCTAAACTTACGCAGTTTCTAGATAATAAAGAAAAGTTTAAAAAATTATTTTGCAATCAAATTACAATCAAAAACTTAGTAGGCACAGGATAAGAAATATATGCCTTCAATATCCGCAATTTATTTATCCATCAAACCCTCAGACCAAATTCATCAAAAGTATACATACTCATTTTATTACAATCACTAAGAATGTTTAACTGTGCAAGCGAGACGGCATGCTCCACGTAAGAACAGCCTTAACAGTAGATTAGCAGATTAATAGTGTACGAGAAACCGGAGGTAAGGCACTATCTAATTGGTATTAGATAGGTATACTGAATATTCGCTTCCTAGGTACGCAATATAGAAAGAAAGGAAGAGGATATTTATTTAAATTGTCACAGAAACACAAAGTAAATATGGCTACATGCCTATATTAGTGCGTAAGGCACACCCCCGGTTTCTCGTACACTATCAATCTGTTAATCTACTTCAAGAGCTTACTTTTTATCAAGAGCTTGGTTGTAAGTAAGGAAATCGCACGCGACTCAGGCTGTACAACGTAACTCTTGCGCAACGTAGGTAAGTTTGAATAACATTTCAATGCGTTTGCCTAGTAGACACGTTTGATGATCCAATGACCACCCTACGACAATAGGCATTTTTCATGCAATACGATGAAATTACGGATATTTTAAATACATTTTTGTTCTCCTTTGTTTTTGATCAAGAAAAGTTGTTTTCAAGATTATTGATTGAATATCAATAACAGCGGTGGTAGCCTAGTGGGTAGAACATTGGACTCGGAAGCGAGAGACCCAGGTTCGATTCCCAGTGCGGGCATGTACCTATGGACTTTGTTTTCTAAGTTTTGTACATTTGTGAAGTTATAGTAGCAATACCACTCGCTAACGGCAAAGGAAAACATCGTGAGGAAACCTGAGTGTCTGAGCTATTCACACACCTCAGCGCTCGAAATCGCCAATTCGCGGTAGGCGCGCGTGGTGATTAAGCCTGTACTCTCTCCCTGAGAGAAGGCCTGTGCCCTACAGTGGGACGAATATGGGCTGCTTATGTATGTATGTATGTATACAGTGCCCAATTTCCCAAAGGTATGAGGGGAAAGTCGGAAACGGCTTTCTGTTCCCATGTTGTTCTCTTCACACTGACAAAACTTTCTTTACAGTGTCATTGCACAAGAAATTTTCATCAAGGCGAGGAGTCGAGCGGCAACATGATACCCGATCACTACTTCGACGATGGTATCAACAACTCGCTCCTGAGGCGCGACATGAAACATGTACAGGAGAATAGAATACTTTACGAGAAGAATCAGAGGGATTATGTAAGTACCTACCTACCGAGAAGTTTTTCCGGCGAGTCGGCTTCATAAAACATTACTTAAGAGAATCCAGGACCCCGTCTCTCGAAGCGACTAGCGTCAACAATGGAAAAAAAATGAAGAAGAAGACGAAGTACATTTATTTACCGCCACATATATACCTACAAGACGTAAAACAGAAAGAAAAAATGAAATTAAAAAATAAAAAACAGGGCAGAACAACAATTAGGGAACACGAGCTATGTCCATGCGGCGGTGAAACAGCCTCACGCTCAGTAATCGCTGCAGTTTTGTTGCCCACAGCACTGATTTTCAGCAAGGGCCTGGTCTAGCGACTCAGGGAACATGGCATCGACGCAGACAGTGTGTATTATTATTAGTAAATACAATACAATACACGACCATGTAACCATTTATTGTTACTATTACTATGCAAAGATTTATGAACAGACTAGCTTTTGACCGCGACTTCGTCCGCATATATAATGAGTAATTTCCGGGATGAAAAGTCTTCTATGTCCTTTCCTGGGACTCAAACTATCTCCATACCAAATTTTTATCAAAATCCGTTCAGCCGTTATTGCGTGATTGAGTAACAAACATCCAAACATCTTCACAAACTTTCACATTTAAAATATTACTAGCTGTCCCGGCGAACTTCGTACCGCCACAGAATCCGGTTATACGATTCTTGCACAACACCACCTCATCTATTTTTAAAATACAACGTTCGCTCGCACAGCGCCATCTATTTTAAACTGAAAATAAATATTAAATATTATCCCACGGGAACACGTTACCGGGATATCAAATAGGTAGGTATGCTATGGCTCAATCAGGTCTATCTGTACGCCAAGTTTCATGTAAATCCGTTTAGCCGTTATTGCGTGATTGAGTAACAAATATCCAAACATCCAAACCTCCAAAGATCTTCACAAACTTTCACACAGATTTCTTTAATCAAATATTGGCGCTCCCTAACGGTTAGCATGCCTGTACCACCTTCTGAGTATATCAGCATTTAATTGAAATGCTTTTGGAAATAAATATTCTTATAACATTGTTTTAAGTCTAAAGTTTCGTGTGCATATGTTGTGCAGAGCTATCATCCCCACAAACAACTATTACGAGAGAGTGAAACATTCAATGTCGAACGCTACGGGACTGCTAAAATATGGCCCACACACCTTCGTGGGAGACGTAAAAAAAAGGTCCTACATCATCATAATGCAATTTGCGTCTATCTTTATACGTGCATGTTACCTTTTCGGGGGAGCTTTGCTGTACTTAATATTGTCAAGCGATACAGGGTCGTTTGCTACTTACATAAGCAGCAAACTGTACACGCCCCGCTGCTCATTGACAGTCAGCCAGTGGTATTGCAAATTCATAAATGTACCTAAATTAAGAAAGAAAGAAAGAAAGAAAGAGGATATTTATTTAAATTGTCACAGAAACACAAAGTAAACAAAAGGTACACGAACAGAAGACACGAACGTCAACAAAACAGAGATAAAACAAAACACTCGTGAATAGAAGATTTGAGGTATATAGAGTCAAAGGCAGCCGGGTACTTAGAAAACAAAGTCACTGTTACATGCCGGTATTCGAACTCACGACCCCTCGAATGTGTTCTTCCGATGCGCTATCACAGTGGCGTAGCGAGCGTTTCAGCCGCCCGGGGCGGAAGATAATTTTGCCGCTTTCTTATTTAGGTATTTCAATTTGAAAGACCATATTTCCGAAAAGTTCTTTAGAAAATCTAAAGACTTCGGCAATAATAGTGTGTGTTAGATAAATAATAAAGAAATTTTACAGTTTGTTTAAAATTAAATAGGCTAGTATATAATAAGTGTTGCCTAAACTTACTTTCCTGAATCTTAGGCATATTTACAAAAAATCTTAATGAAAGCAGAATTTTTATATTGTTCGCAAAATTAAATAATAATTATACAAACATCGTGAGGAAACCTGGGTGTCTGAGCTATTCACATACCTCAGCGCTTGAAATCGCCAATCCGCGGTGGGCACGCGTGGTGATTAAGCCCATACTCTCTCTCTGAGAGAAGGCCTGTGCACTACAGTAGGACGTATATAGGCTGTTCATGAAAGAGATTTGCTTTATTGTTGTTAGATAAATAAATGTATAAATCGATCAATTATTGATTGTTACAATTAAAATACCAATGCTGGAAATTAATCGGTCAGGCTTAATCGATTTAATTTGTAAATTGCATAGTGATTGTGCTATTGTTTACCTGACGTTTACTAAAATATTGTATTGTAGAGGTATTGTGACTTTTAAATAAATTTAAATATCATACTTCGCAAGTTTTTATTACAAAACATTCAACGCCTGTAAAGAAAACTGTCACACCATTTTTTCCGTGATTATCAACAAACTGCTAATTCTGTAAAAACCGTTATCATTGGCCAGTTCTTACATATCGTAAGTATATTTTTAAGACGAGTAGTTAAATTATTACTTATTGTAAAATTTTGCCGCCCCTAAAAGTGCCGCACCGCCCCTCGCCTCCACTACGCTACGGTACGCCACTGCGCTAACATACCACCGCTCAGTGGTAATGTTTGGTTACTTGAATATTCAACTTAATTTAGATATTTATTAGGAGAAATATAGACAAAGATAGTAAATTTTTATATCTTTTTACAATATAAGCCAAGTCAATATTATGGCAGTTACTGTTCGTTCACCGTGGAAGTCAAGTAATAGAAAAATCCTTTAAAAAAAAAATCTTACTTCTTAACTGCTAAGTGAACTGAAAATAATAAAAAACCTATTTAGAGGCTAAAATACCGTGTCCTCAGCACGGGTTAGTGCAACAAAAACAATATAATGAAAATAATATGTATTATATTCTTTTTGTTGCACTAACCCGTGCTGAGGACAATTTTAAAAACCTATTTAGAGGCTAAAAAATTCCACCCATGCCGAGACTTGAACCCGCAACCTCTGTGGCACGGTTAGCCAGAGGTCGCGGGTTCAAGTCCCGGCATGGGTGGAATTTTTAGCCTCGAAATAGGTTTTTTGAAAATAATAAGTGCTCAAAAATGTTGATATTCCCTTTACGGTACTTCAATCAACATTTTGTAAACTTATAGTTGCAATAAATGATGACTCAATGATGACCTTCTATGACAGGAGCAGGAACAGCGCGACATGCTGTCATCACAAGACGGCGACACGTGCGAGCGGCACGACCAGTTCTACCGTGATCACAAGCTGCTGCTAGTACTGTTCCGAGTGCTAGCTGTCATGCCCATCACCCGCTCCAGGCCAGGTAACTCGCATCAAACCCGTCTTCTTCCATTTTTGTCGACAGACTTAGGTACCTACCTACCTAACTGCGTCGTTTATTCATTTGTTGCTCGACTTTCAATTAATGAACATAAGGCGGTGACACGTGCGAGCGGCACGGCCAGTTCTACCGTGACCACAAGCTTTTGCTAGTACTGTTCCGGGCGCTAACTGTCATGCCAATAACTCAGATCACACCCATCTCTCACCATTGGTCGCCTACCAACCCGTGTCGCTTATCCATTAGTTGCTTAGCTGCCATTGATATTGGCATATTAAACTTGTTCTTGATACGACGCAAGATCTGAAAACCGAATAGAAAATTAACTATCTTCTTCATTTGATGATTTTCCTATTGGGGGTCGGCTATCATTGCAGCTTCTTCATAGTAAGGAACAGGCCTTCTCTCAGAGAGAGACGTGCCTGAGATAAAGAGTGAGGTAAAAATAAATGTCCGCGCTCAGGATGAAATACGCTTGGTCATTTAAAAAACCGCCCTAAACGGTAGGTGCTTTCTTATTGTAAGTACTTATACTTTATTTTCCACCCAATTCCCAGCATTCCAGCATAAGATACTGGCATGGGCTCTGCTCTACAAAAGAAAAATGGGACTGCCTGCCATTGCAACTTAACGAATTACTGCGGGTTTAACTTGATTCATCACGGAAGCATCTTAAAGTAACTTAGAGATAGCAACATCTACAATTTTACCCACCTAACCACACTCCTTTCCGCATAGGTACAATAACATTCAGCTGGAGGTCGACGGCCACCTTTTACGCCATCTGCTTCTATATAGCAGCAACCGCCATCGTGCTCATCGTCGGATACGAAAGGGTCCTCATTCTGCGCTCGATCAGGCGGTTCGACGAGTACATTTACGCCATTCTTTTCGTGGTGTTTCTGGTGCCGCACTTCTGGATACCCTTCGTGGGCTGGGGCGTGGCCCATCAGGTCGCCATTTACAAGACCAACTGGGGGAAATTTCAAGTAAGTTGGGGATTCTTTGCCCTTTGTTCCGACCTTTGTCGGAATGGATTTAAAGTACAGCTGTAGCTTACTTTTCTGATGTATAACTTCGCTATCTTTCATTTACGTGTATTCTGTTTTACTTTGAACCTTCTAAACAGGATTATTTATAAAAGTTCACAATTCCTGAGATATCTCTATTAGTTCGTGTTTGGCATAATTTTTTGTTCTATTAGTTTTTTCTCAGGTTTTATTTTTCTAAATATCGGGTTTGATACAATTTTAATCAATACGAGCTTTCCGCGCTCTACAAATTTTAATGTCTTCTATGGATCATTGTCCTACGTAGAAGCCTGTAAATACTATCCATTCTATTTAAGGTAAATACATTAAACAAAAAAAAAATCAAACAACATGTTTCAGGCATTGATAGGAATTTCGCTTGAAGAAATTTTCTCTCGACTTTCAATTTTCAGTTTCACTTTTTAACCTTAATCGCATTGAGTCTTGTCGCGATGTTTTTAGCTGAACTTTTATTGCCCAGAAGTGTTAGTAAGTAATTCGATTTGTCCCTCCGCCAAAGTTCAATGAAAGCTGGCCCTTTGACCCTTTTATAGCAGGTAGTGGAATGAAATTTAATTTAGATATTACTCAGAGGTTACTGACCTTCAAATGTCGTCATCGATTTCGTACAAATTCACACAGTACACGATGCAGCAACAAAGACCCAACAATCGCTTAAACATAGTATGTAAGTGTACTGGAAAGAATTAATAAATATTATTGTTGCATATTATATTAGGCAGCGCCTAAATGAGGATGGCGAGCAGATTGATTGGTTGACTGATTAGCCCGTAACCTAACCATGTAGAGCAACAAGGGTGTAGAAAGTTACATGCTCTCTGAGGCTTACCCCCGGTGTACTAACAAGCTGTTAATCTACTGTTAACAGCTGTCAGTGGTTTTCTTCTGTATGCACTTTGGTCAATTGATAGCTGTTAACAGTAGATTAACCGCGTGTAAGTGTAGGAGAAACTGGGGGCTAGTCAAATAAGCACTCCTGTAATTAACAACCTGGGCTCGCTAATTGTACCTACGGGGCAAAACATACGCACGTAAGGCTTTTAATAATATTTTATTTTGGTGCGTACAATAAGGCGTTTAGTCTAATATAAATCTAATCTGGATGAGGAGGTGATGGGAGCCTAGGATATAGGCGAAGCTTCAAATCCGGTTGAGTCCGGCCTTTCGATAATAAAAATTATTCACGAAATAAATAAATTGTTAATTTGGCAGATAAAGACTTACACACCTACGGTTAAAGATACAACGAATCGAACTGGGCAAAACTGTGGCCGCCCCACATGCCTCCGGGTACTAAGCGTTGATATGTCACAATACATACGTAAAGCCTCAGAAAAATAATAATTCCCCTGCACAAAAAATTGTACCTTTCGAACGCGTTTAGGTGCAAAAATACAAAAAATACTTACGCGAACTTCGCCTTCCAGGTAAGGTATTATCGCGTCACGGGCGAGAACCTGCAGTTCCCAAACCTGAAGACCCTCATAGTGATCATCAGTGTTGGATGCCTTCTCTTGGCCGTCTGTTTCCTACTGAGCCTCTGTGTTCTGTTGGACGGCTTCCTCCTTCGGCACACGGCTGCGTATTTCCACATCATCACGATGATTAACATGAACTGCGCGCTCTGGTACATCAACTGTAAGGGAATTAAGATCGCGTCGCACAGCTTATCGGAGTGTTTTAGGAAGGTAAGTGGACGTGATAGCTAAACACCGCGTTTTGTTTTGACACAATATGGTCTAGAGTCCATAAATCATGTACATAGCCCGAGTGACTGAAAGGAAAAGAAGAAAGATAATAAAATTGACGAAGCCGTGTGAATATATAAAATTATGATGACAGTAACAATCAGAAAGATAACAATAACAAAACCGTACAAAAGAGGATTACAGTTGAGTGTGTTTCCATAGTGGCAATTAAAAACAAATTTTGTTGTATTAAATCAGATGGACGATGTATCCTCTCCGGGACACAGGCGTGAGTTTATGTAATGTAACTGAAGCTAATGTAATGTAACAGGTTTCTGATGAATTCGCACATGACATTACCACACGGCTGCACATTTGTACCAGTCCAGCTCGCCTACTAAATTGTACTATGATAACAACTTACTTTTGCTTTGGCAGGACGTAGATTTAGAGTGCTCCGCGGCGCTGATCTCCCGTTATCGGTACCTTTGGCTGAACCTGTCGGAATTGCTGCAATTGCTCGGCAACGCGTATGCCAGGACCTACTCTACATACTGCCTTTTCATGTAAGCTTTCATCATCAGCCATTTGACGCCCATTGCAGGACATAGGCCTCTCTCATGGTTTTACAAGCTTCCCGGTCTTGTGCCGCCCGTAACCAGGTCGTCAGACCATCTGATGGGGGGCCTGCGTCGTCCGATCCACGGTCGCCAGGTCAGAACTTTTCCGCCCCAAACGTTCATGTCACGCTTTAGGGATCGGTAATACACCAATATTTCTGTGTATCTAGTCTATGATGCCAAATATTTCTGTTTATCAGCTCTGAAAGTTCTGGGCAAACGCATCTTCCATCACACGCCAACCCCTGTGGTCCTCTGAAAATCCTGTCCATTGGTTTCCGTTGGCGGCTTTAGTCATCAACCCATCGGAATTGGCTTCGGCGTACGTAAACATTGCCACAATTTTTGTAAAAGAAAATATGTGCCGCAATCCCTACCTGAGCTTTTATCTTCGACAACAAATCTTGCGGAAAATAAATAGATAAAATGAATAAAAATAAAAGAATAAATCGTGGTAACAATCCCGTTCTTAAGAATTCTTTGCTTGATTTAAAATAATAACTAACGAAAACCTACAATCCAGCTGTAGGTGTAGGTGGCAGCCTATTGTCTGAAGGATATAACACACCAACGCGCTGGCGGTGGCGGTCCATACGAAATGCCACTGCCGTAAATGATTTATGTATGGACCGCCACCGCCACCGCCCCCGCACTATATTGGATTATCTGGTTATCTATTTTTAGGTTTCCAAAGTGTCAAAACATATATTCTTTGTCAGCCTTCTTTGACAGTTCGTAGTAGGTTGAATCACAAATTATAGTTTTTTGGGTCAAATCATATGAGTTCATACAGTGGAGAAGTTATATAGAAGGACCCCTGCATTGTTCTATTACCCCGCTGTGTATTTGACTTTCCCATTCACTTCATCGACCACTGACAGTATAGCCAGCATATCAACACTCCAGGTTCGCCAACATAACGATCGCCATCTACGGCGCGTTGTCGGAGATCGTCGACCACGGTTTCGGGTTCAGCTTCAAGGAGATGGGCTTGGTTGTTGACGCTGTTTACTGCTCGACCTTGCTCTTCATATTCGTGGATTGCTCGCACAAATCCACGCTAAAGGTTTGTGCTTTTCATATTATAAAGGCTTATCTAAAAGTAAGTATGGACGAAAAATCTTTCAATTTTAGCTCCCTATGAAAATCATTATCATCATCACCAACAGCCCGTCGATATCCACTGATGACAAGGGCCGGTCGCCTATACTCTGCGCTGTTCTTCTCTTTCTTGCTGACTTGTTGATCACGTCGCACCACCTGGCTGGTGGTCGGTCTACGCTTCTACGTCCGGTCTATACTTACTTATATCCTGTGGCCCCTCATAAGGGACTTGGTTTCTTTCTCTATCTGCACTTGCTGCGGTATAGAGCCGCGATCTCCCTAGGATAGCTTCCTTAGTTGCTCTACAAGTACGCAGGGCTACAGGTTAAGTCAACCTAAATCCTTTAAGAGGTGGTAGTTCCCATCATTCTTGACTGATTTGACTATGAAACACCGTATCCCAAACTTAACCGTTCTTAAGATATCGGACTTTTAAGTTTTTTATAGCAATTGCCGTTTTTTTGTCTTTTCTTATACTTTTTTTTAGCCTGTGCTTTCTGAGTTCTTTTCTTAAAAAATCCATGCCGACTTAACCTGTAGCCCCGTATATATCGCAAGGCATCACATTCACGCCAGAACACGACGAATCCAAGGATGTCGTTCTTGGACGAATCGCTTAGCGGCGCGACTTTCCATGGTCCTAATTCTGTTAAGGCTGCTCTTACGCGGAGCGTGCTGTCTCGCTCGCACAATTTAACATTTTAATATTGTAACAATATGTGTAAACTTTTGATAAATGTGGTCTGAGGGTTTGATGCATAATTAAATTACGGACATTTTAAATATATTTTTGTTTTCCTTAAAGCGGTTTCCAAAAGTATTAATTTTGGAATCATACCTTCTCAATCAGAAACCTAGTACAGGATAAGAAAAATATGCCTTCAATATCCGCAATTTAATTATCCATCAAACCCTCAGACAACATTCATCAAAAGTACATAAGAATAGCCTTAATGCCTTGCAGTACAATGAGAACTGCATGAACATGACGATTACTTTTCTCTTCTTTAAATTTTCTCGCGCTTTCGTGTCAAAGCTTCTAGGCTTCAATGGGGAGAAAAACACGTCACGTGACCCGACCGTGTAGTTATTCCACTACCTATAATGCACTAACAAACAGCTAATTGCCGATTATTGTACTGTACTATTGTTCAACCTCAAATGTAATTCCTGGTGTACATGCCAGGAATTACATTTGAGGTTGAACAATAGAATATTCTATCTTAAAAGATCGAGACACTGGTTCATGATCTAGATTTTTTTTCTCCCCTTCCGCTTTTGCGATTCTAAAACGCAGATTATGTAGTATACTCACACGCTCTCCCACATCAGATAAAAACCAACCTTCGATTGGACTTCAATCTGCTAACTTTTTTTTCTATCATCATCATCATCATCATAAGCCATTTGACGCCCACTGCAGGACGATAAAATACAATAAAGAATATTCTATTTATCTATCTATCTTCTTTTCCTAAGAAACACGTTTTGTGGCTGGCTTCCAGGTGGCTGCTGGAGTTCAAGATACTCTTCTATCCATCGACGTCCTTGCCGTTGATAGACCTACGCAGAAAGAGGTTTGTATACCTAATTACCAAGCCGTTAGCTGTATAGATAAATCAACTCCTAATAAATTCTTTTTAATGTAACTTCCGCACAACCACTAGTCCTGGGCCTAGATTCTGTTAATGCATTGTAGTAACATGACAACTGCATGAACATGGCGGTTTTCATTTCATGGCTGCTTTAAGTCTACGCGGGCACACCCATCAAGCCTTCTAGGCGTCAATGGTACGAAAAAACACGTCACGTGACCCGACAGTGTACCTGTCATTATACTACAATGCACTAACAGAATCGAGGCCCTGGTCCTAAACTAGGATACGCTGTGCTCTGGTAACCAAGCATTTGTACAAAAAGAAGGAACTGCGGCATCTAGTGTTAGTCGAACCCACGACCTCTGTTTTGGTAGTCAAACGTGCTAAGTAAAGCGCGTCTATGGGTGCGGAGCAAAGTGTGCGTAAGCTCCTAAATATGTAGATTTACTTTATGTGTGTGTGTGCCGATGTTTTTCGAGTAAAATGTGTTTAAACATAAACATAAACATTTACATACAGGCACATACATTGCTTCTGGCCCCACACTAGGATACTTTACTACCTTGTGTAAAGGTAGGATTCCACCGAAATAGTGTGCAGCACATTGGTTCGTTAAAACGAATAAAACAAATAAAAAATTATCAAATTTATTCAAGCGATTGAAACTTATCCTATTATATGCGATTCCAGTCACAATGATTATAAAAATAGAAATAGAATACACGAAGCCACTCAAGAGTTGGCTCAAAGTTTTAATTGTGATTCGACTGAAATAATGAGAAAATGGAAGATTATTCTGGCTCAATACACAACGTTTTCCTGCCCGTCTATAGTTATTAGCAACTGTCGGTAGAAAATCTTGCTCAGTGAATATGTTCGTGAACAAGTGTGCCACACTGTGCGCTCACAGAAGTTACACACAGCATTGCCGGTGAAAACGGAGCCTCCGAGCGATACCAACTTAGTAGTGTTTTGCTGTAGTTCTGCACAAAATGTTTGTAAACCAATGTGCTGCACACTATTTTGCTGGAATCGTACCTTTAACGTATCCGAGTTACATGCACATAGCACCGCGCACACGATGAGTTGAAGTATCTGCACCACTTATAAACTGAACAGTAAAGGTGCTATCAAAGAGAAGAAGAGAAGACAAAGGGTACAAAAGTATTATTGTAAAGGCTTCCTTCTCCAATGTATTAATCCAGTTCATCCAAAGGTTATCTGGAAGAGATCACTTTTATTGATAAGGCCGTCATCTGTACTCTTAGGTTAAGAAATATCTGTGTAATTTCCATTTTTATGTACAATAAAGTGTTCTCTATGTATCTATCTATCTATCTAGATAGCAGTAAAAGTAGTATTACAAAGGCTTTATTCAATGAAAGCCAACCCAAGCGTTCCAGCGTCCCAGTGGTTACTTTACCATTGTATTCCTCGATTCTCTTACCCCCGGTTTCTTGTTCAGTAACAATCTGTTAATCTACTGTTGACAGCTGTCAGTTATTTTTTTTTGTATGCTAACAACTAACATCTACTCACAGGAGATTACCATATTGTTAGTGTACGAGTAACCGGGGGTTAGTGCAATATAGGGCAATGACGGTTGGGTCACGGGACATGGTTTTTCTTCCTATTGACGCCCAGACCGTTTGACACGTGTGCACGCGCAGACTTGACGCGGCAATGAAATGCACTCTTTCGTGGAGTTGTTATTGTAGAATAGAATAGAAAAAGTACTACAATGCTTTAACATAGTCCCTAGACACTGGCCCTTAGGCCCTGGGCCCAATGTATGTGTACAAGTCCTACCATACGGTTGTTGTTCCCTTTGTAACTGCTGTCTCTCCTGCTTTCTCATGTACAATGAAGAATAGTCTTCCAGGTCTTGGAAGTTTACATGTTTGTGATGTGGTTGTTTCTGGTTCCCACGATACAGGGTATCCTAGTGTGGGGCCAGAAGCAATGTATGTGCCTGTATTTTAATGTTTATATTTATGTTTATGTCTTCAGTCATCTAGCTTACACGAAAAGCCCTCAAATTTGCTTTGAATCTACCTAGGTACACTGCGAAGGCGTGGAAAAGCAACGGACCGGTATCATTGGGAAACTGTGATCCCTTCAGGCGGCCTGCAGTGATATCAGAGCACTGCTGGCTTTCCGGATAGATAGGCTGGCTGGAGTAAACTCACGTGTTGACGTGCTGCCAACATTCAGTATTAGTATTATTATACTTTATTGCACACAAGACATTTAACAGGACATCACATAAGAAATTACATGTACAAAGGCGAGCTTATCTCTGTAAGAGATTTCTTCCATCAAACCTTCGGGTATAGGAGAAGCAGTAGACAATTCTACTGCACTCTTACGTTACGCCTCCACTATGATGTATCTTGACATAATGCAATCTCTTTCCAGATAGACCATTTCATCCAGGCCATATCGATGAATCCAGCGGTAGTTAGTCTGAAGGGCTACGCCAATGTAAACCGCGAACTATTGACCTCGGTTAGTGCAGCATACTACATACGTTTAAAATGCCTCATACAAGCTATCTATACCTTCTAGTAGGGGGCCGGGGAGGTTGGTGTGACGGTAAAGAGCCTAATGGCCAGTTTCTATAAATAAGCTATTAGTATCTACATTTTTGAGAGGCCTCTTCAGCGGTAGGCTGCAAATAAAACGTTTTACGTTAAGACTCTCAAAAACTAGACATGCTAGCTAAATGGGGATTCGAAACCTTACAATTAATTGATTAGATGGATATTTTTTTTAATAAAAAGGCAATGTCCAAAAATACTGTGTGATGGTGAAAGACCTATGCTCAACAGAGGGCTTCTTAGAGATTGATGTGAAACTGTGGTTAAGCTAATCAGGCTCAGTTTCCTCGTCCGGCAATCTGTAAATTAATACGCATGTAGGCCAAGATGTAGGCAGACAAATTCAATGGTTTTGATTATATCTTGGATACATCGGGTTTTGGATTAGGTACCTTTAGATTTTCCTTTCTCGAAACATGCGTTGTTTGTATCAATACTAAATAAATGAATAAATTAAACAGACTGCATAATGCCCGACAGATAACTTGAACCCTTGAATTTTCAAATTCAATGCTTGAAGAGAAATCCGCAAACTCATGCCAAGAGTAAAGATATACGTGTAGTAAATATAGTGCTACAATTTGGGTATTTGACAAAATATTAAATGAGTTACTTTTAAAACGTAATTTTGTATGAAAATACTGGCTTATGACGTCACATTTCAGAGCACTCTTTTTATGTTCAATCTATTTAAAAATTGTAATAACTAGTAATTAACTAAAAGAGATACATTTTCCGAGATATTTTGTAATTTTTGTTTTAATCGAGCATATGAAATAATTTATTGTTGATCATGTCAAATACCGTATTATAAATTAGTAATATTCACTCATTTCTTGTATTTTTGTAAATAAGTATGGGACTAATTCGACCTTCTAAGAATTGTTTCACACGTGAATGAAAGTAAAAAACAAATAATAGGGGTTAAAGTATGAAATTGCCGTTTTATTGCAATAGGTTCTTTGAATTGACATAGAATCTTCATGGTTTGAGGTTTTCGAATGAAACTTTTTTCAAATGGTTTCTATGATGTTCTTTTTTTAAAAAATGTGAAACATTTGAATATCGACTTTCTTATTATTGTTATTAAATTTAGACAAGAAAGATGGATACTGCGAAAATTCGAGTGATTTTTGAATACGAGTTCCGACGCGGAACTAACGCGGCAGAACCAGCCCCCAATATCAATGCTGCGTTTGGAGAGGGGTCTACTAATGAACGCACCGTGCGATTTTGGTTTAAACGCTTTCGTGATGGAAATTTCGACTTAAAGAACGAGCCACGAGGAAGACCGCCCACACAGGTGAATAACTATGAATTAAGAGAGATAGTGGAAGCCGACCCTAGTCAAACTACCCAGGAATTAGCGGCATGGTTTAACGTTACCTTACCCACAATATTGACTCACTTGCGTCGAATCAATAAAATAAAAAAATATGAAAAATGGGTGCCTCATGATTTGACTGATCTGCTCCACGCCAACGCGAGACCTCACACAGCACGAGAAACCATTTTGACCCTTCAGGAACTGCAGTTAGAAACCATTCGTCATCCTCCGTATTCACCAGACCTTGCTAAACGGACTACCATTTTTTTCGTGATTTGGACAATTATCTACGTGACAAGAAGTTTTCTTCCCAGGAGGCAGTACAAAATGCTTTCACACAGTTTGTGCAGTCTAGATCGTCGGAGTTCTATCGCAGAGGCATTAATGACCTTCCCATTAGATGGCAGCAATGTATAGATAATAATGGCAACTATTTTGATTAAATTAATTTGTTAAAAATTTAAAAAATAAACAATTTAGATTTTTAGGCAGGAGGCAGTACAAAATGCTTTCACACAGTTTGTGCGTGGTTTGTGCAGTCTAGATCGTCGGAGTTCTATCGCAGAGGCATTAATGACCTTCCCATTAGATGGCAGCAATGTATAGATAATAATGGCAACTATTTTGATTAAATAAATTTGTTAAAAATTTAAAAAATAAACAATTTAGATTTTCAGTACAAATTGGCAATTTCATACTTTAACCCCTAATATATCTTTAAACAAATACATTTTTTGCGATTACACAGATTAGGAGTCTTTTTAGTTTTGTTTATTTAAAGAGTTCTTGTATCGTTCTGGTATCACTTGAAACTGACAGCCCGTAGGATCTCAGTTGATGACGTACTTCCGGTTTCGAAGACTCTAGTTGCTTTTTTTTCGCTTTAATATTAAAGCAACCCAAATCGAAATATTCAGCGAAGGCTCTCATTACCGAAAAAAAAAAAAAAACAGAACTTTTTTTTTCACAATGCCCTCTGAGTTGTACTGAAAACTTAGCGAAAAATATATATCAGTCATTCCATACATTCGAACGGAATTTAATTACCGTGTTAAAAGTTTTTGTATTGACTATTAGGGCCCCACTTTTCAGACAGATATAGGGATTTTGTTACACTGTATAGGTACGTAAAATCGAAGTAACATACAAACAAACTAAGCTAATAATATAATGTTACTCGTATTTTCCAGACAATAAGCATGATTGCAATCTACCTGATTGTCCTGCTTCAGTTCAAGATATCTCTACCCAAGGAGCCTGCCAGGTAAATGGGAAAGCCGTTGTTTACTCTATAAATAGATTTTAGATCAAAGTATGTTCTAGCTAGATGTCGTCGCAGTTACTTAGAAGTAATTTAGACCTTTAGCATTATTTTAATAGTATAGAGTTGTATAATAATTAGCTGATCTGTGAACCATACAATTTGCTGAATAAATTGGTATGTGCACACACTATTTCAGTATTTTAATTACAATTTGCAGTTATTGAGATCATGTTTTATTTTTAAACTTATTTATTTTATTTTATTAAGGATATCAACAGCGAAAACAAATAATTTGATTACAATAATAAAGGAACAGTTCACAAGGCATTCATTGATTTATTCAGTGTATGGGATTTTTGGTGTGTCCGTGAAATAAGAAAATAGCATGCAAACGTAAATCTTTGTTATTGAGACGGTAATAGGACATTACTGCAGCGGCCACCAAAAGACGCATTGATGGACGAACGTGTAAATGTGGGTGAGACGAAGCCGATGCATACATACATAAGTCCATCAATGAGTCGGCACAGGGCGATAGTCGGAATCGCGCTACTGAATCCCTAATTGTGGCCAAGGCTTGTATAGTACTTTTCTCAAATAGTGCGCGGAATTTAAAACTTAGTAGTACCTAGGATGAACTTTTTATTTAAAAATACAATTACTTTTCAAAATCCATGACGAACAACGAACAATAATATTTTTTTCAACAATGCCATTTGTCGTTGGTGAAAAAATTACGTACTTTTTGTATGAACTCATTAACTCATATTAATGAGTTGATACAAAAATTATGAACTCATTAATATTATTAGCTTTTTTTAGAGGAACCTACAGCGTTGCTAGGTAATAATGTAGGACCAATAACCTAGGACACGATTACATTAGATAGGGCAGAGAAGGACTGTGCCTTCTCCAATTCCAATTCAAAGATTTATCACCGTGTTCTTTATCGTCATAATAGCAGTAGTATAATTATACCCAGGTAGGTATAACTTAGTTTAAGGAAAGGCCTTGCCTGAAAATCGGCAACTAATTGCACACTGCTACACATTAGTTACTAGCCGAGGTACAGACCTTTTTGTCTTCAATTACTCTAGTAAATTACTCACTAAACTGTCATCATTGCTTTATAGTATAAGTGATTATTGTGCCTTACTATATTGAAGACAAATAAACATTTTCTATTTCTATTTCTATTTCTTGAGAAGGCAGAGAGCGTCACTACGCGTGCCCACAACGAATTAGCAATTTCAAGCGTTGAGGTCCACCTCAGGCACTTGAGGCACTTAGGTTTCCTCACGATGTGTTCCTTCCTAGTTAGCTGGTATTGCTACTACACATTGATAAATGTACCTAGGTACCTACGATCATGATTATTCGAATCTAATCACATATTAAGCTTACTACAACAATTCTGGACCCAAACGCAGTTGATCTCTAATGTCCCATACTACGGTATTAGGGATTGACGCGTGACAGTTGAAATGGATTCGTGAATCACAGAATTGGTAATACCAAAGTACGATTAGTGACGAAAGATACCGTGACGTGCTAAAAATTTACGCCTTAAAATTTGTAGATCAACATTGTGTAATGTATACAGGGCTTATTTGCAGAAATTTGCAAATTTTTATTCTTTTTGGGCATTTCAGAAGAAAATCACGTTTGTTGTGTGTGAGCCCCCTTAAATATTTATTTTATTTCAATTGAATTATTTATTTTTGAAGCGAAGAACTAAATAATCTGTTAATATTTCATGTGTCTACCTGTCGCCGTTATTAATATCGAGCAAATAACGGCAAAAAAATTACGTTCGTTGTATAGGAGCCCCCCTTAAATATTAATTTTATTCAGTTTTTAGTATTTGTTTTCATAGCGGCAACAGAAGTACATCATTTGTGAAAATCTCGTGAGATACAGTCTGGTGACAGACAGACGGACAGTGAAGTCTAAGAAATAGGGTCCCGCTTGGCACCGGACTCCGTCTTGTACGGAACCCATTAGAAAAAGAAAAACACTTTTCCGAACACGCGTTTTATTTGGGGAATTTCCTGCACTCTCCTTTTTTTCTTGAAAGGTGTTTTTCTTCGTTTGAAAGAGATTTAAAAGCATTTTTACACTTTTGGACTGTCTTATCTACATTAAAATTTATTTACGGCGACAAGCCGACCTTTCCTACCCTGTCCTATATTTTCCTGTCTTGTCCTTTCCCAGGAAACAGCCATTCATTAACCGTCTTACTAAATTTTCTATTCCGTCTACTTAGAAACAAAGTAGATGGTTTACGAAGCCTTAAATCCTTGGTTTCTAAGTAGACTGCTTCCGAAGTAGCGTTATATCGAAGTAAAGTCGTGTGGAAGAAAAGTAGTTTCGCATATTTTCGTAGTGTTAGAGCGAATTGATAGTTTAGGACACGGTTCTTCTATCGTATTTTTGTCGAGCAGTCTTGTCAGTCTGTCCGCGACAATCGTTCCGGAGATGTTTTGACAGCTGCAAAGGGAATTCATTAATCAACTTTTCCAATTTTGAACGGATCCATCCGTTCCAGCACTTATTTGAGTTTTAGTGAGCGTTCGTTTTTATTACGAATGGAAAAAAATTCGCCGACTCATAAGCGCAGATTGAACACTACTTGTCCATTGTGCGGTGGGGGTCAAATGGCTGATGATGATGATTAACTAGCATTTGATACTACAATAAGCAGCGACCATTTTTTTTTATTACTCGCTACCTGAAGCCGGCGCGGCGGCGGCGGCGGCGGCGGCGCTGTTGTGTTTGCGCTTATTCAATTCAATTCAATTCAAAAATACTTTATTGCACAAGAGGTGTTTGTACAAAGGCGAGCTTAATACTAGTAAGTATTTTCTTCCAGCTAACCTTGGGTTATGTGGATAGTGCTTATAAAAACGTTTAAACGTTTTATACCTGTATTTATACCTGTATGTCACGTCACGTGAAGTCCATGAAACCTACGAAACTTAGCAAGCCTTAACCGGCTGCAGCTTAATGAAATTCGATCCTTGGCAACCAAAATAATAACAACAGAATAATACTTTGTCAGGATAGTGTCAAGTGGTAGCCCATCGTCTCTGCCTACCCCTCTGGGATACAGGCGTGAGATTGTGTATGTATGTATGAATAATACTTAAAAAATCAGAAATAAAAGACCAGTCTTTTAAGAAAGGTCGACTAGTTTGTACAAAATGTCATATACCTATTTAGTTATTCATTTTTTCAAGACCACAATAGTTTTAAGACTCAGTGAATACATTTTTGTTATGGCCATAAAAAACCGCTTCAAATAATAAATAATAAAATGTTTATTTCATCAACAGTATGTGGAGCTTCCATTTAAGCAAATAGATGCCTGAATCTGCTTCAAACCGCATCAAAGAAGTTTTTGTCGGCTCTGAGTTTTTTGTGTATGACTTTTTGGCCGTCTCGTCGTATTTATAATTGTAGTAAGATTAACATGTCCCTGGGTAACCATGCACACCAGTCATCAGTCATGCACGAGCACCAAGATGCGTGTTGAACTATAGGAATTAAAATTACAACATTGTTATGATACGATTAATATGGAAGTAGTCGAATCTCTAGCGTACGACATCTGTGGCAGACTTAAATCCCACGGCGACTGGGCACATTCGCCCTTTGCCGATGAAGTTCGAATCTGATTTATATTTGCGTGTGTCTCTGAAAGAACTCAGCTACGGAATCGAAGGCCTTGCCTGAGGGAATTGTGTGGCTTTGCGGGTAGTAGAATATGAAGAGCGGTTCAATTGAAATGTTAGCTATCCTACTAGTTCAGGAAACACTTTGATTTTTTAAAATTTTATGTAAGTAGTCTATGTACGACGCATTGCAGAGCACAGGCCTACTCTTAGAGAGAAAGAGTACGGGCTCAACTACCACGCGTGCCCACTGCGGATAGGCATTTTCAAACGCTGAAGTATGTAAATACCTAAGGCACTCAGGTTTCCTCACGATGTTTTCCTTCACAGTTAGCAATACCACACGTATTGCTACTAAAAATTATTTATTGCATTAAAACAAATTTGTGTAAAGCAGAGCTTAATACTAAATAGTATTTTCTTCCAGCTAACCCACGTCAATGTGGAGAATGAAAGGGGTTGCTAAAAAAACTATGTATGAGCATCGCGATATATTCTTTGAATAATTCCATAAATTTGTTACAAAGGCGAACTTATCGCGATGCTCATAAATAGTTTTTTTAACAATCTTTCATTCTCCACAGTGACACTGACATCTATCTTCTATCTATACTAATAATAAATCTGTAAGGGTCGGTCATGGAGTAAGTTAGTTTGTTTTCAGAGATATTGTGTTTATAGGCTCAATATATGATACTGAAACTAATTTCACGATTTTTAGAATTTTTTTCTGTATGTGTGTATGTATGTATGTTCCTCCATAACTCTTAAACCAATTATCCGAATTTGATGAAATTTGGTATAAAAACATATAGACATCTGGGACACAGGATAGGCTATTTAAATTCTAGCTCCAGTTATGATAAGACGTGGCCCCCATACAAATGCTGCTTCGTAAAAATCGAAATGTACGCGAACGGAGTCGCGGGCACAGCTAGTATATAATAATAATCATGATCATAACTTTAATCAAAAAGCTGTAATATCCAAAAGAACAAAAGTTTTTTGAAAACTAGAAACTCTAATTGACGTGATTCAGAAATGGTATGTGCACTGTTACTTCTGAAATGTGCAATTTCTGAATCACGTCAATTAGAGTTTCTAGTTTTCAAAAAACTTTTGTTGGTCCGTAGACATGAAACCTAAAAATCGCCACAAAGGATGATTAGTCCAGAAGCACAGAAGAAAGACCGAAGAACTCAGAAACGATTCGGGGTTCCCTAGTAGTGTGGAAATTAATGTAAACTTGGACTAAGTTTAGAAAAGAAAATAAATATTTTTTATCTTTATCTTTACATAAAAGTACCGAAAATCAGCATACATGCATGCAGCCACTAATTAATGTTGATGAAGCGGAAAAGGCTCTTCAGGATTGTGGCAAGTGGCAAACTCTGGTTTCTGCCCCCCCCTCCGGAATACAGGTGTCAAAGTCAAAGTCAAAGTCAAAAATGTTTATTCACTATAAAAACAAAATGTTTACTTAATGAACGTTAAAGCTGCAAACTCTGGTTTCTGCCCACCCCTCCGGAATACAGATGTCAAAGTCAAAGTCAAAGCCAAAAATTTTTATTCACTATAAAAACAAAATGTTTACTTAATGAACGTTAAAGCTGCAAACTCTGGTTTCTGCCCACCCCTCCGGAATACAGATGTCAAAGTCAAAGTCAAAGCCAAAAATTTTTATTCACTATAAAAACAAAATGTTTACTTAATGAACGTTAAAGCTGCAAACTCTGGTTTCTGCCCACCCCTCCGGAATACAGATGTCAAAGTCAAAGTCAAAGCCAAAAATTTTTATTCACTATAAAAACAAAATGTTTACTTAATGAACGTTAAAGCTGCAAACTCTGGTTTCTGCCCACCCCTCCGGAATACAGGTGTCAAAGTCAAAGCCAAAAATTTTTATTTATTATAAAAACAAAATGTTTACTTAATGAACGTTAAAGCTGCAAACTCTGGTTTCTGCCCACCCCTCCGGAATACAGGTGTCAAAGTCAAAGCCAAAAATTTTTAATTACTATAAAAACAAAATGTTTACTTAATGAACGTCAAAGCTGTTAGTTTCACAATTAATTGATTATGCGGAGAAGAAGCTAACAAAGAAACTCCACATTTATTCTTTTCAAAACAGGTTTGCTTAATTAACAGAGTTTTCAACTTAAAGTTACACTACACTAGATACAATCGTTCCTGTTAACATTATTTAAATACCAGACATCCTTGTCTTCCGTGTGAGTTTTATATTATAATGTAATATGTAAGAAGAACTTACTTAATTGATGCTTGTTACTGATGAATAGAGATTGGCGATGGGTTTAGAGGTGTATTTTTTTCCGTATAGAAGCACGATAAACTGGCGTAAAAGGCTGTCAATTATGGTATCCCGACCATAGAAAAAGGTTTTTTTTTCCACACTCACTGCTTACTTTGAATAGCTTTGCGTTTCGGGAACTGTTAGGGTGCATCCACGAAAAACGAAAACTGTTGGTTTAGCATCATATTCTCCTCCAATGTGATACACTATGCTATGAGTCTATGATAAATTTTTGCTTTAGTTTTAATTCTATTGAATTACTTGTATTGTTTATTTTCTGTATAGTGGCCTTTTATTTGTGGTGAAATAATAATCCATGATAAAAAAGCCCGTAACCTTTAATTTGGGCCTAACGATGAAAACTATACTTAGTGGGTTAAAACTTCTTTAGTTACTTAAGGTCAAATTTTTCCGGTATAGAGTAGCTCAGCTTGGAGTTCTCCTCATTTCTCTACGGAGCTACAAGCCCTGTATGAAGTGCTACGGGACTACGAAGCCCTACGTAGCTCTACTCTCACTCCACTTGGGGCTACGACGCTACGAGCCCTCTTTGAAGTCTCTTAAATACTCATTCTATGACGGGGCTGCAATGCTACGAGCCTTCTACAAAGTCTCGTAGCTACTCACATTTCACAACGGGCTATGACGGAGCTACAACGCCACGAACCCTCTACGAAGTCTCGCAGCTGCTCTACTCATTCCGCTACGGGCTACGGTGAAGCTTCGATGCTACGAAACCTCTGAGAAATCCACTTATTTCACTATGGGCTATAATGTAGCTATGACTCTACGAGCCCTCTACGTAGACTCGTAGCTACTCTCATTCTGCTACGTGCTACGTCGGAACTCTCTGCAATGTCGCGTAGCTGCCGAAGAAAACTATCTCGTACCTACCTTTATATAGTGATCATTCATGGTGGCAAAGTTAAGAGAAACATCCTTTAGACAAATACAGTCTAACTGTGACATATTTTTTTATGCTTAAACCTTGTTTTTGATAAAGAAAATGAACAGAAAAATTACGCATTCTTACTCCTATCACATATTTCTCTATCAAAAGCATGAAATTAAAATATGTCTAAAATGTCCATCATTTTATTTGTTAGTCTCGGTTGGATAAAAGTCAAAAGCACTCATTTTTTAGGGTTCCATAGTCAACAAGGTAGGCTTATAGTTTCACCATGTCCGTCCATCTGTCTTCTGTCTATCTTCCGTCTGTCTGTCTGTCTGTTCGCGGCTTAGCACAGAAACGATAAGCACTAGAAAGCTGAAATTTAGCATAGATATACATATTAATTACACCAAAAAACCGGTAGGATAAAATAAAATTAGGGTACCTTCCGTACACCTAAGCTAGGGATGCATTTTTTCCTACACCATAGTGTGGGGTATTGTTGGATTGGTCATTTAAAAATATTGTAAGTGTAGGAAAACTATTTTTCGATTCAGGATCGCGAAATATTACGCTTTAAGAGCAAATATTTTGGTAGAAATCTCCCGGCTAAGCGGTTGATTGTAGAAACATGAATAAATTCAAGGCAGTAGCACATATAGTGATACAAGTTAACGAGTAATAGGCGACCAACTTATAAAAGGAAAACTTAGCACAAATAACATTGAAAATGGTAAAAAACCCCTCCTTCTACGGAACCCTATGCTGCGAGTGGCCCGACAGGCATTTGGCTAGTTCCTCACATTGTGCGAGCGAGAAAGAAATAAAAGGAAATTAGCGACTTCGTAACTGCGTGCACTACGCAAGCCATGGCAGCTACAAGGAAATGTTCTTAAGAAACTTCCTCAACTTTTAGAGAAATGTTCATGTACATTAGTGACTAAACTCAGATTTTCATCTACACAGGTTGGAGAGAGGATGCAAAACATGCTAAGCAATTTTTTTCTTTTAATTAAATGTACCGAATTTTATTCTTTTTGTTGCACTAATCCGTGCTGAGGACAATTTTCGAGGCTAAAAACTTGGGAGAGCACGGTTAGCCTGAGGTCGCGGGTTAAAGTCACGGTATATGTGGAATTTTTAGCCTCTAAATAGGTTTTTAAAATTGTCCTCAGAACGGATTAGGGTTCAAGTCCCGGCATGGGTGGAAGTTTTAGCCTCTACCTAAATCGGTTTTTAAAATGGTACCGAATTTGCATATTTAAATTTATCAACTTGAAATGTTTAAATGTGAATGCTTCCTTAGGGGTAAAGACCTGCTTCTTTAGCAGATTTATAAGAAACAAAAGATACTTATTTAGTGATGATCTGTCGAGTTATTATTAGGGTTCTATACTGGAAGGGTCAAAGATACCCTATTCATATGCCTACAATACGTCTGTATGTCTGTCCGTCGGTCTGGAGCTTTATCTCGAACCATAATCGGTAGTTAGTGGAATATTTCACAAAATATGTGTTACTATGGCGGAATTCCCGATAAATAATATAGGGGTAAAATAATTAAGACGAGAACGCTGTCGGCCATGATGTTTTTATTTTATTTTTAGTTATGTAAATGTTTAGTTTTCGTTATGTAAATATACCTGTAGTATACCTACTCTATGGAGCGTTCGCGCGTCTCATACGTGCTGTCGCGATATTACGCGCGCTAAATCCTGAGCGATTCCAAGTAACGGTCAAATAATATACTAATTGCTATAACAAACGTCAGGATTACGACACGATTTGGTGCGCGTAATATCGGGGCTGGCCGGCGGAATATTCGCCGCGTGACACGTCTCGGTATCAGTCGGTCGTCTTTGCTGCTACGATTTTCTTATGCACTAAATATTCGTGCCTATATTCTGCTAAATCCTTCTATTCAATTCATTGCTGAGGAGGAAAAACATCCCCCCACGTAACTTTAATTACCTTTGTAATTAGGCTGTATGGGAAAAAATACATTTCAACACCAAAGTCAACTTGACTTATAATAATAGTTTGTTCGGAACCCTAAAAACGCGAGACCTGCTCGCATTCGTCCGGTTTTTTTAAACATCTTGAACAGTGCAACGACATTGTTTCAAGGATAGATTTTGTCAGCTGTGTAAGTTTAAGTGAATCTAGAGATTCGTTTAAACAAGTTCAATAAAGTCGGGATACCTGAGGGGGCGCACCTATATTGGGCCTGCGACAGAAAGTTTCTAATTGAGTGCACACAGAGAAATCGTTTCTTCCCATCTGGTATTTCCAGTGAAAGTATCGATGAGAGAAAAGAAAGTATGGAAGTATCCGTGAGAGAAAAGTACTGACTTTTTTTCTATTACATAGGGCAAAATAAAAATAAAATGTCAAAAATACTCCAGTAATCTTTTCCCCACAAAAAAAATTTATAACACGCTGCTATCGTAAGTTTCTCCATACTAGAAGGCAGTTTTAACTCATATAAATGTCTGTAAAAATATGTTCATATTTAATTTATTGAGAATTTTGTAGTCCGTGAAGAAATTTTGCAGTGTGAAAATAAGAAAAGCCCTACCTACATAATTTCAATTCAGTTGGGTACATGTTTATCCAAGCTTAGGAGCTATCGTCCACGACATGTTTTGTACGCGCTTCTAAGTGCGTTTCGTGACAGTTTTGTGCAAAGCAAACGCGCTGCAGCATAGCATATTCTTGTTAATATTTTAAGTACCTATATGCTTATAGGCTAGACGTGTGCTGCAATACTACCTGCAATTTATGGAGTTAGCTCCATAAATCTATCCTGCCATTTGAACCATTATGCTTACCTCTAGTATGGTACCCACGATACAGGCTTGCCTAGTGTGGGGCCGCAGTGAAAAATTGTATCGCTGAATATTGTTTACATATAGATACTTTCATGTCATGTAAATAAAGATTTATTTATTTATTTATATGTTTTTCTTCCATTTTTACGGAAGCGTGAATCGCATTTGAAAGTTGTCCTGGGCGAAAGCGTGCGGCGCGCCGTTTCAAAGAACAGCTAGGTACCATCCGTCATTTTGCAACGCGATATTTCATCCTTTGAAAGTAAACGGGGAAACTAGTCGACGTAGTCGTGCCTTGTTTCCCGCTATTAACGCGATTAGCTTCCAGTTTCTCGTGCGCTGACAATCTATTAATCTACTGTTAACAACTGTCAGTTGGCCAAAGGGCATACAAAACAAGTGCATACGAAAAAAATACTCTTAGCTCCTTTTGTGAATGACAAACTTCAATGTAACCGATATGTTTTATGAATGGACATTGTCCTTAATATTGACCGTAGTTACAATAATACTTCATTTAAAAGGTATAAAAGCTCAGTGAATATAATGCTATAATTATAAATTAATAATATTCACTGATTTCACGTATTTTTGTGAATAAGTGTGTAACAAATTCGACCTTCTACCGTTTTTGAATAAAATAAAGTAAATAAATAAAATAAAATGCCAAGATATGGACATCTCGTTATTTTGTAAGAAAAACTAAATATCTTTTATAAATTTGCACAAATTAAGAGTCTTTTTAGTTTTAATTATCTGTAGAGTTCTTGTATCAAGACATGGTATCACTAGAAACTGACAGCTCGTAGTATCTCAGTTCATGACGTAGTTCGGCGCATGACGTGCTTCCGGCTTAGTAGACTCTAGTTCCTTTATTTACTTTAAAAATTAATTAAAGCAGCACAAATTAACTCGATTGCGTATTTATTCTACGATTCCTTTGTTATATATGTACTTAATATTTCATATTGTACGTATATGTATGTGTATATATCTCTTTATATATGTATTTAGATACGTGTATATCGCTGTTAATGTAAATTTATTGATGTTTATTATGTTACCTATATGTTTTTATTTATTTGTTAGCGGCAGGCCACGCTCCGCTCTGGAGCACTTGGGGCTATCGGCACTGACTGAAAATCAGCGCTGAGGGTTCACACCCTTAGCACTATGCTGAGTCAGTTGCCATTTGCAGCAGCAGAGACACACCGCGACAATGTCTGAAAAGTGTTCCTATTATTTTTGATTACTATTTTTTGCTGTACATGTTTTGTTTTGTTTTAAGTTTTAATTACCGTGTGTTGTTTGTTGCTGCAATAAATGTTTCTCTTTCTTTCTTTCTTTCTTTCTTTAATTAAAACATTCAGCCCAGGCTCTCAAAATTACCAATTTTCTCGAAAAAAATGTAAACAGAACAAATGTTTTTTTTAGGACAAGGCCAATTATTCATTTCTAAAATAACTTTGCACTGCATACATAATATAATAGAAGCACAAAAAAAAACGTTACTATACTGTTAACATTTAAGACGCTCAAAATAAACACGAGAATCAACGATCAAATCTAATTTCAGTATCACCTGACATCGTACACACGTTAATGCAATACAGCTCTACACCTTGGATCGCTCTTAGCGAAGGGGCATAGGGATGAATATAGATCAGTGTAGTACATAAATCATAGTGTACTGATATGTGTATACTCTGTATACAGGCGACAGCAGGACCACCTATACATTTTTGCTGTAAACTCGCCCTTAGTAGAGTCCACATATTATTTAAGGACTGGTGTGCTGTCGGCTGTATCAGATAAGACTTCCGTAGACGTAAATATATGTTTGCCATTCGTCTAATTGATATCTACTTGTAATTTTAACCTTATGGAATTGATTACAGAAATACCTAGCTTTAAGTATTTTGATCCGACTGCGAAAGCAAGGAAATATATATTTATCTTTTATTCATCATCAACCCATTATGTCCCCACCGAGGGGCACGGGTCTCTTCCCTGAGGAAGGTATCGGCCATACTCCACTACGGGGGCCAAGTCCGGATTGGTGGAGGCTTGTAGACTAGTGGCTCGTCTACTGTCAGAAGTTGTCAAGCCGCCCTAAGGCCTCTGACTTGGCTTAACGACTGCCATCTATCGACGGCAGCCGGCAACAACAGCTTAACGTGCCTTGCGAAGCACGGAACCGCTCGGAAAAATGCCACTAGCGTTAGGCATAGACGGCGACCCATCCATGCACTGAACGCGCCCTGTGTTGCTTAACCTTCGTGATCGTTTAAGATCACTCAGGCAGCCGGGGCTACGAGCGATCTTTTATTATTTTTTTACAAATAATGTGTCAATTGAAATGTACTGATGATGCTAGTGTCAATGTGACGTCCCAAAAAGACAAAACAGCTATCCAAAACGGAAAAACTCACAAAAAAAGAAAACAAACAGCCCGACTGCTAAGAAAGCCCTATGCAAGGCCTACGCTAAGCGTTTCTATTTCTCGTGGTTAAGTTAGTTTGGTTCCGCCTATTTACCCGACTGCGGCGAAGCCCAAAAGGAGGGCAACGTGTTAAGCTCGTATGCATGTATATAACTATGTTCGATTCAACATGGTCCGATTTTGCTCAGCAGCTCAGCATCCGATAACTATGCTCAGCAGTCGTGTTGTTAGCAGGTGGGACCCAAATTCATAAATGTAAGTAGCTCATTGCGATGTGCCTAGTCTGGTCCCGCCTGCATGCTCAGCAGTCGGATTGCTGGTAATTTTTTATTTCAGTTGTTTTAAAGTTTTAAGACACTTTTTGGTAGCTATTTACTAACACTTATACCTACCTACTTTTTATCTGACATCTGCCATCAAATTTGTTTTTGTGACATTATATATAACCATTGTTTGTACTCTTTCTCTGAGAGAAGGCATGTGCCCTACAGTGGGACGTGTATAGGCTGCTTATGATTGTTGGTGTACATCTAGAGACATTCATCTGGCACTAAGATTACCCACAACCCCTTCAAATTATTACTTTATCAGCGCATTCATTCCAATTCTCGCATAACCGAGTGGAGTGTCCACCCACATTATATTGTTGGCAGCTCATGGGAATAGCTTCTCTATGACGCAACACTGCGTGCATTTCAATTGACATCGTTCGGTAGCGACTGATACGCTTCATAATATTTGCTGGAGAACAAACCAAGTATATTCAGAACGGAGTTTTGCAAATTAATAATACTAACTTCCACAAAGTACAATCACTAGTTCTGGTCGCAAACTAGGATACCCTGTGATATGATAACGAGGCGAGGACATCATAAATATAGAACTACACTCAGACTGAGGCTATATGTACAAATCCAGTACGCGTTCCATTGGGAATCGACCCCACGTCCTTAGGGTTACTATTTAAGCGTGTTGACCGCTAGACCCACTAATTAGTGTAGATGTAGTCTCTCACCCATCATCATCATCATCACCATCATCATCATCATTCAGCCACAAGAGGTCCACTGCTGGACATAGGCCTCCTCCATGGATTTCCAAAAAGACCGGTTGGAAGCAGCCTGCATCCAGCGCCTTCCTGCCACTTGGATGAGGTCATCCGGAGATTCTTAGCACCCCTTGCTCCGCCGTTACCGTGGCCTCACCCATACTTTTGACAAATTAAAGAGATTAGAGGCAGCACCAGAAAAATAAATCACGGACAATTTTTACAGTTATCCTTGTTTATGGTAAAGAAAATTATCAAGAAAGAGTACAAACATTATTGCTATATTTCTTTCATAAAAATTAAACTATATCTACGTCCGTGTTTTTATTTCCCAACCACCTCAGATCACTATTGTCAATAGTATCATCTTAGTTCTTTGCTGAGCAAGCTGTTAGTAAAATAAATATCAATGTCGCGAATCTTCGGCTTACATTTGACCATTGTTTGGCTTTTATATCTGTGAATAGCCCTTCTGTGTGGCCACTTAGCGGTCGTATCGTAGGTTTTTGTGTTGAGTGCCTATATTGACTGTGAAGAGCTCTCTACACCAGATCCAGATAAGATAGGCTGATCCACACTTTCCCAGGAGATTTCACGAACGTCATAATATGATTGATTTGAATTTATTGATCTGTAGTCAAATTACGTGCGCTTTAGTTATTTATAAACGGGTCTAGGTAATCGCGATTATTTATTAGGTAAAAAGAACTAATAATCGCGATTAGACCCGTCTAATAAATAGCTATTTATAAGCATTTTTATTGGCGGTTCGATTAGGAGTCTTAAAACTCACCCGTCACTTTTCCAACTTAAATGGCAGTTTTGTTACGTCTAGCATGCCGTCCCGCTCGCATATTCTGACATTTTCAATGATTTAAAAAAAATAGTAAAAAATATAAGTACTTTTGATAAATATGTGGTCAATAAAATTTGATGATAAAAAATGACAACAAAATTTCCGACATCGAAGACGTATTTTTGTTATCACATAGCTACCCAGTTTTTGATTGAGAAAAGTTGATACTAAATTTATAATTTTGGAAGCTGAGAATCAAAAACACAAAAAGAAACTGAATTAAAAAATAACTAAAACAACCCGACTGCTCAGCATTAACTACCCGTGTATAAGTTTCGTTTCACTTTTCACTTTGATCCTTGGAATCAGAAGTCCTTGTAAATACCCTTAATGGAGTTGCGGTGGTGGGATCCGGTAATAATACCTATCCTTTAAAACTTTGTGTACGTACCTCCTAAGTGTAACTTAAAACTTCTATCAAAGCCACTAATTTTATGCATTTTAAGGCTGAGCTCTCAGACCCCCTGGGTCAGGTGTTTTAAAATACATTTTATTCTCCAATGGTTAGTATGTGAAATCTGAAAAAAATATAATATTAATTTTCAATGGCCTATCTAAGGCCGTCGGGCATAATTTTTACGACTTTATAGCGACTTTAAAAAAAATCGCGAACATGAGTCTAAATTATCACCATTTTCAGGGGACATTCTAAGAAGAAAGAATTCCAAAAAATTTTATAACATATTATGCTAGCTTTGAAAAAAATTATGCGAATAAATTTTTTTTTGCTGCCTCAAATTAACCATAAATAAACAATCCTGATGAAAAGAAATAAAAATCCAAAAAACTTTGTTTTGAGCGTCTTATGGTCGGTGCCGGCCAGCTCATTTTTTTTTTTATTGTTTACGCGTATCGTACATCAGACTCTTAAGTATTTAACATATTAGAAAACAATTTTCAACGTTACGTTACTTTCTACCACTTGTAACTTGAGGGGTAATCTCGGAAAGTACTTGACCGAGTTAAAAAATTATTTCTCCAATATTTAGAAGGGACTTTTAAGGTGGACATAGGCTATAGATAGGTTAATCCGTTAACCACGCGAACGTGGTCGCGGGCACTGCCAGTTGTGTAATAGTGTTTTTCACAATGAAAAGAACATCCCCTCAAAATACGGTGAACGAATTCAAAGTCACCCTGTAGATATGGTTTAATTTGTGCTGTACTGAGTTTTGGATAATAAAAAATATACCAAAATGACTATCACTGAATGTTTTAGTGACGTCTCTCTTCAAAATTCTATTAATAGCATTTATTTACATTTCAGTAATTTCAAAAATGCCTTCTTCCCAATGGGACAGTGGGGAAGAAGCTTCTTTTTGTGTTCTGAGCGTCTTCCCCGCTGTCCCACGCAAATCCGTGCGCTCGGTGAACCCAGCCTTAAGGTAAGACTTTAAAGACCACAATAGAGGATTATAGCACCTCCCTATGTAACTCCGCTGGCAGTGACCGCAGACACGCTGCATATTAAATCTTATTGCGTAGCAACAAGTTCCAAACTCAAAGGCACGGTATTCAATTTATCCTCCAGGAACTATTTGACTAGTTTCGCAGCAACTACCTACTTGAGTGCAAAGTTTTCCCTGGCTGAGGATAATATCTGGTTAGACGTCGACACTAGTTGAGCTTAGTTAGCGTTCAATGCATTAGCGTATGGAAATATGGAGGATAATGGACAGAACATTAATGGATGAGGAATTTAAAAGAAAGGTGACGAACATCAATGTTCTGAATGAACATCTTCGAAAAAGATGATGAAATGATGAAGTGGAAGGATAACGATTAGAGGTGGAACAAGTGAAAGAATTTGTCTATTTGGGGAGCCTGTTTAAGAGGTTTGGAAAGTGACGTAGAAAGAAGAGTTAAAGTGGGAAATTGTGTACTCATTCGTGAGAAGCCGAAACATCTCCAAAAGAGTTAGATTCGCTATCCATAACAGAGTGCTGGTCCCAACACTAAGTATGGTAGCGAGACTTTGGTATGGCAGGAGAATGAAGAAAGTAGGATTAATGCAGTAGAAATGAGGTCCTTGAGAAGTATGTGCGCTGTTACTTTAAATGACAGGATACGCAATAATTTAAATAGAGGAACGTTGTGGACTGAAAGAGAATATAGTGACTAGAACTGGGAAAAGAATGTCACGCTGGTTTGTACATATCATGGACAGGATGAAAGAAGATAGACTGGCGAACAAAATATATCAAGCGATTGTGGGTGGAAGGGCCGGTAAGGCACGTCTCAGGCGAACATACTTCGACCAAACAGGGGATGTGTTAGTAAGGGGCAAGAATAAGTACCCGAAACCGGCGGGTTTGCACGCACGCAACGACTAATGAATTTTGATGATGCGAAAGAGATCTGTCAGGCTCCTGCCTTCGATCACTTGTCACGATCCTTCGTGGCAAGTGGCAGACCGTGATCTCCGCCTACCCTTCCGGGATAGAGGCGTGAGTGTATGTTACGTTATGAATAGAAATAGCAGTTGGCTCTGTGCACTCCGACAGCACATTAACGTTTACATGCGTGCACTCACTTTATGTGTGTTTTTGCTTTGTATGAATGCTACAGTTTTTTTTATATTTGTATTGCTTTGTTTTGTATACGTGTGTGAGTCTTATGTGAATAAATTATTTATCTATCTATCACTATATTACGTTACTGGTGACTTTTCTAATCTGCTGTCGACTGTACGTCTAGCGCAACAATCAGCGACCTCTCCGAGCTGATCCTTTCACTGTGACCTTGAGTTTTACTATGCAAAATTTTTATACTCTCCTCGACCGTATGGATGAAAAATTATGAAGTATTTTGAAGTGTCTCTCATAATATTATATAATTTGTCTGTATTGATCAGTTGAATAACCCACTTAGGCGTGGGGCACATAGTAAGGTCGGGGAGGAGGGCGCGGAAAAGATGCGACGCGTTGTATAGAATTCGCGTCATGCATCGCCCCGTCTTATCTGTGAGGGCTTTCGCTTCAGTACATTTTGTATGAAAGTGAATAGAAAGGACGCCGAGTCTTTTCCGCGCCCTTATACCACGCCCTTCCTATGTGCACCAGGCCTTAAGTTTTAACGGGTTATTCCACTTTTCTTTCCGGATATCTTTGCAAGGACCTACATTAATTCATTCTTCAGTTTGATGAACCATGCCATAAAAAACCGGCCAAGTGCGAGTCGGGCTCGCCCACCGAGAGTTCGGTACTTTGTCGGTGTTTATTATAAATAGTTCAGGAATCGGGTCTGGTAGTTTTTCTGAGCTTTTCCCGAACTTTAAAGACAATTGTTTTATGATGTAATTACAAATGTATAGATTATTCTCAGTACTTGTAGTGCACGACAACGGTAAGGCAAGTACCCTCCAAATTTAGATCCCCTTGAAAGTGTCGAAATATATGTTTTGGCGGCATAAACGGCCGTGACATTTTTGTACGTTCATTTAGAAGTTTAAATTTTTTACGGTGTCAACGGACTGTAGACTTGAGTATATGGTTTTAATTTCAAATCGATACCTTTACTCGTTTCCAAAATAAAGGGTCTTGACAGACAGACGGACGGACGGACGGAGAGACGAATGGACGGACGGAGAGACGGCCGGACAACAAAGTGATCCTACAAGAGTTCCGTTTTTCCTTTTAAGGTACGGAACCCTAAAACAGGGAACCTGTGTTTGTAACTGCTACCCCTTGTGGAAATTAAAGAAAATAAGCACTTTGGAAGCTAGAAAAATTACCGCAAGACCAACTAAGCAGTAATATTTAAATAACAACTAACCCCAACATTTGAATAAAACTAAAGATTTCATTACTGACTCAAAGGATCAATCAAATAGTGATTGTATAGGGGAAAAAGAGTACCTGAAACGACTATGAAAACCCCGGTCTTTACGTACCCCTCCGGAATAAACGAGCGTAATTTTATACATGTATTCACAGTAACGATATTTCAATTTTCGAGAACGGTCCTAGCGTCTATCACGACTCGCTGTATACTTTAAAAGCAAATTATTAACATAAATTCCCGATAAATAAGTACCTTTAAAATTTCTGTATTTTCTAAAATTCATAAATTATCTTATATTTTGGTTTTAGGTATTTCAGTTGTTTTAAGTATGTTAGTCGCTTCAGAGTCTGTCATGCTGTATGGATATATATTTTTCGTTATAGTTTAATAAATAACCCATCAGCCATTTTTACGCCCACTGCAGGACACAGGCCTCCCTCATGGTTTTACCTAACCATAAAGGGTTTTGCCAGAATCGCCACGCTTGGCAGGCGGGTTGGCGATCGCAATAGGTACGCGATTGGAATTTCAGGAAGACGCTGCTGCCCGTCTCCTGGTAATTTATTCCCTTAGTCGCCTTCTACGACATCCACGGAATGAAATGGAGTGACGCTATTCCTAATCCAGCACCACACGGACCCCATCATAGCTTGAATTTAATACTATGTCTGTTTTGTACATCTTTTAACAATAAACGATAATAATCGTAGACTCGAAATACCTAACGCAATCTACTAGTAAATTCTAATAAGTATATGAAAATATTGTGTCACAATGTTTGTTATCACACTCCTCCGAAACAGCTTCACAGATTTTCATAATTTTTTTTTGTGTATATTTGGTAGGTCTGAGAATAGGTCGTAGGTTAATTAATATGGCAAAACAACGTTTGCCGGGTAAGCTAGTACCTAATATATGTAAGATAGATACATAGATAGAATATTCTTTATTGTATATACACCAGCAATTACAAGGAAGACTCGGTTGCCTTTTTCAATGCAAAAATCAATAAGCATCATAGTGATACACTAGCAGTTGCCCGCGATTTCGTTCGCGTGGTAATTTTGATGTGTATAATTCCGGGATAAAAAATAGCCTATGTGCTAATCCAGAACATAATCTATCTCTGTGCAAAATTTCACCCGGATCCATTCAGCCGTTTTTGCGTGAAAGATTAACAAACATCCATCCATACATACAAACTTTCGCGTTTATAATATTGGTAAGGATAGTCATGCAACAAGATCCAAATTAAAACGGCAATAAATCGTGAAAAAAATTGGTTATGGTGATACGATATGTGTTATTAATTTTATTAAAGCCCCTTTGTGTTATAAAACAGATAAAATACCGAGGTAGCGCTAGCAATGATGTCTTATTTTATATTCCACGCTTTAAACCATAAAGTTCAGATGGAAATAAATATGTTTATTGGTTTGAAGATGATCCTATTCCTCTATGCAAGATTTAGGTTATTCTACTCTATTTGGTCTACATACATAGGTTACCTGATGTAAATTCGAATTATATTCTTCTGGTACCTACATATTAAATTGGACTATGTTACGCACAAACATCTTAACCTCCAATACGTATCTTGCGAGAAAAACGCTTTTTTAGGTATTAGATTGTTTTGTTTCATTGTTTTTCCGTTTATAAAATTCACAATTTCGTAATTTATAAACAATCAACCACGGAAATTAGGAGCTTTGATCGAAACTTATAGCAAGTTTATAATTATGGAATAAATCGCGGAAACTAGAAGGTTTGTTTCAAACTTGCAGTAAGTTCATGCTGTACGTATGTATTTGTGCGTAGGCAGGTATGTACCGGTTGGTATTGCAAGTTCCTTAGCAATTGGCTATTTGACAAAATATCAAATGAGTTACTTTTAAAACGGAATTTTGTATGAAAATACTGGCTTATGACGTCACATTTCAGAGCACTTTTTATGTTTAATCTAATTAAAATGGTATTAACTAGTAATTGACTAAAAGAGATACATTTTCCGGGATATTTTGTCATTTTTGTTTCAATCGAGCATATGAAATAATTTATTGTTGATCGTGTCAAATACCGAATTGTCCCCACTGCAGAAGAAAGCTCTCAACTACTAAAATATCTATAGGAAGCTCGATCATTCATACTGCGACAGGATATTATGTGCGGATGCTTAACGCTGTGATAATTAAGGGCAGGGGCAAACTGGCCGTGATAGACCGGGGGCAACGTGCTGGTTCTCAGGTATTAATAACTAACTAACTTCCACACAACACAATCACTTGTCCGGTCTCATGATCTACTATGCATTGGGTAATTTTTCAGCGACTAAATAATAAATTATTCAATAAGTACCTAAATACATAAAAACGACTAATAGACATAAAGCGTGATGATTCTTTGCAGAATTTAAATTGTATAATAAAAACAGCCAATTTTAGGGTGTACGAAAAGAGTCACGCTATTAAAAAAGGCTATCCTGTGTCTCGCAGCCTTTTCAAGCTGTTCCCGCGAGTTTGTCAGCATAGGATTCGAATAAAAGTAAGTCTAGCGGTATCACGTCTGATTACCACACCGGAGATCTTCGGATCGATTCCCACTGGGGGGCGCCACGTATTTGTACACATGGCCACAGTTTGGGTGTATTTATATGTTTGTGATGACCTTGCCTGGTCACCATAGCACAGGGTATCCTAGTTTGGGGGGCAACTCTCTTAAATGCATAGTTGATCAGTAGATTGATATTAGTAAAGCAATTGTTGTTTCATTGACACTATTGGCAGTCTTCTAACCAATCGCATTCCAATGATATTTACAACCGGAGCATCTTAAATTGGTGCCTAACAAACTTGGTGGCCATTGCCATATAACATTGCAATTAAATTGCACATCGTACGTATAAAATGTAAATTTTGTATGCCTTTAGTTTGAAAAGTCACCACGTGACAAAAATATTTTTACAGACTCCCGGCCTATTGTGATATTAAAGAAAAATACAAGCGACTCATCTTGATAAAGACGCCACGGACGCGTGGCCGGCATACCAGAGGGGCGTCAAAGACTTGCTAATGTTAACAAAATAACAGTGACCGACCTCGGTTATGCGAAAAATGTTAATTCTTAATTTCGTATACGTGACAGATTAGTGCGCCCGACGCTGTCAGTGCTTTGTTGAATTTATTATCAAGGAGCTACAACCTAACGAGACTAAGCAAACATGATTTCATGCATAGCGTCTACCACACGTGGTGATACAGTCCATTCTCACTCTCTCTCTCTCTCTCTCTCTGGATGAGAGAAGGCATTTGCCCTGAAATGGCCGGAAGTGGCACAGCACGGGCAGTAGGTACGATGGCACAAGAATGTCAGAATTTGACAATTAATGTACTGGAAAAGTCACGACTTTTGACATTTAAAGCACGCAACTAGTGTCGTTGTACTGCCCATACTGAAGGGGTATTTAGGCTGCTTATAACTGTACAACGGCAGGTGGTGGCAGTATGTATCAGGCGGTCCACGCGGAAAACCGTTCGCTGTGGAAAACTGGAAACGAGCGACCCATGATCGCGATCCTCAATCATAAAAGAATGACTAAGAAGAAGTTTTTTTCACTATTGCGAAGTTTTCCCCTTAGTAAACTTTGCGAGCAGAAGCCCCGTTTTCGGGTGTACTCGTAAATGGGGCTTTTCCCACCCTGTATAGTGCATAATTAAACAATATCTACACAATACAATTGTTTGTCTTGTCAATAAAATTGTCTTTGTCCAAAATTAGGACACCTAAAAAATGTAACCAGACAAGGACATCACATGATATCATCATTATTTAAATACTGAGTAAATAATTAGAAGCTAATATACAAACTCGTGCCAAAGGAGTGGGCTGAAAATATGACACTTATTGTCTCTAGCACCCCAACACACGCTTTCTGCGTAAACTAGAAGATACTATACAACTTTTGAAAGAGGAACCAACAACGTCTGTGCTTCTTGAAGCTCTCCTACGTTAACTTTTTTCTACTACTACTCTAAGCTCTACAACGTTAAATAGCCAAAAATATCTTAATCTTGAATCCTGTTATAGGGAATGTGTGAAGCAGCTGGTATTTTTGGCGGTTTCAAAGTTGGTTTCATAATAATAAAAAAATGTATTGATCTGAGTAATCTGAAGGTATAATAAGCTTGCCAGAATTGCGGTAAAAAAATGTGTAAATCACACTTGTGCCAAAAGGGCTACTACATACATAAACTCTCTGGCTACCCCTCTGGGATACAGATCTTAGAGGGTTAGGCAGAGACCAGGGGCCTAATTACGCGCATCAAATCCTGAGCGATTCCAATCGTCTAACTGTCAAATTCCATACTAATTTGACAGTTAGACGATTGGAATCGCTCAGGATTTGATGCGCGTAATATAGGGGCTGGGACTGCTACTTGCCACGATCCTGACATATCACTTTCGCTTCCCTAAACATTCAACAAAAGGAAGAAGAAAAACATTTACATAGACACACATAATTATGCAAGAAAAGTAAATGCAGAAAATAGGACAAAAGCAGAAGAAAGGGCTACTATAACATTAGGTAAATGTTATTTAGATGACAAAAATGTCTGGAATTAAAGCCTGTTCATTTCATGACTTTTAGGTTTTTAGAGTACCTACTAGTATGAAATCTCTGTAAATTAAGATCCAAATTTAAAACGACTTACTGTTATAAAAATCGATCCCACTAAAATGCTCTTAAGACGGAGTTAAAGCCGTCTTACGGGAGGAATTTCTCTTACAAACCGGCTTTGAATTCGTCTTAAGCGTGTTTTAGGAAAATCGACTTTTTAAAAATAAGACCGTAGATATTTGGCATGCAATCATGTATTTACACAGCTGAAAGGTTTGCTGGTGTTTTATTTAAATTTGTAATGGGAGATTTCGACAGAAAGGTGCATATCGTTCTTTGCCTGTGATGCAAAGAAAATAAAGGCTGGAACTGGAAGTGAGTAGCAGAAAAAGGCAAAAAAACGACGAAGCTGGTGCAGACAAGTGCGTCCCGCCACGTGAGCGAATGATGCGTGCATGAGAACATCCTATCTCTTCTACAGATTCACCTTTACAACGGACAACCTTCTATTTATTTTATTATATTTATTTACTAGCTCACTCGGGAAACGTTGTTGCTTTTAATTAGCCTACGACCTATTCTCAGACCTACCAAATATGCACAAAAATATCATAAAAATTGGTGGAACGAGATTTTTATGTATTAGAAGATTAGGTTCATCAACAGTTGCGACATCCTTACATGCTAAAAAGAGAACGGATATTGTATTAAACTAGATGTGCAACTAATTAAAGATAAACATAGCATACATAGAAATAAACAAGTACCTATAGCTAGTATCTTAATAATATAAACCCTGCAAAAAAGTCCGATTTCATTTCATTGGAGAGGCCATTTTAAGCATATTGTAGTCTGTATCTTTACTTGTTTTTATCACATAATATGCTCTTTTGCTCAATAAAATATTCTTATCTTAAGATATAAACAATCGTGGTTATTGTTTTCTCTACGGCTAATACTTTTCGTAAGTAAATTATACCTGACGAAAGGCTAGTCACGTTTTTTCTAGTCACGTCACAACTCCATTTTTTAGATTTTTCATCGTCATCAAAACAGAACACGGACAATGATAGGCATTGTAGCCGAAACAACAGAAGTATGTTCAAGTACTATTCACATGCTACTCACCTGCTACTCATCATTGCGAGTTCCACCGGAGAAGGATTGTTTCACGAATACCGTAGTCATTTCTCTCATCAATTTGTAGCCTGCATTGAGTAACAGGTTGAGGACTATTGCAGGTTATTCCCAAATGAACGCAGGGTACGAGGTCTCTTTCAGTTTCTACGAGTCACATTTTTGCGAAGAGATTTTCTTCGTTACATAAGAATTTAAGAAGGAGGAATCTTTTGCGCGACGACGCGAGTCGCACATCGCGACTTTCCAGAACATTAATTCAAATTCTGGCATTTTAGCGCAACAAAAAAATATCACAATTTGACAATTAATGTTCTGGAAAGTCACGACTTTTGTCGTTAAAACGCGCGACTCGCGTTGTCGTACTACCCATACTAGAATTACAATTAAAACATATGTAATAGATTACAGTAAAATTAGAAAGAAAGAAAGAAATTTATTGGGACAAATTAACACATCACAAGAAAAACGGCATAACAAGTAATATAAACAAGTACAAAGGAAAAACAAGCGGCCTTATAACTAAAAGTAACTTCTTCCAAACAACCATTGACTTTGTTTTCTAAGTTACTTACATATGTGAATTTGTAGCAGCAATATTCGCTAAACGTGAAAACATCGTGATGAAACACAAATACTTGAGGAATTCACATACCATTTATTCTTTTTTTTTTTGTTAGAAAGGGTTGGTCTCATCTGAATTTGGTCAAGATCTGTTGGCGGGATCCATTAGAAAATCATCAAAGTCCTATTTTAGTGCGTTTTGTCCTTAGTCTTGTCTTCTACTAAGAATTTTTTTTTTTCCTTTATTTTCCTAGAGCCTCGTTGGAGGACGAGCTTGGCAAAGCCCAGTGGGCGGGAGTCCGCCCATTGGGCTGGCTGCGCGGCATAATATATAAAGCCCGGTCTCGGCACTCCAACCATCAGAAGCTTCCAGTCACTCAAACGTCCGCTTCAGTCCACTACCAGCCTTGACACCAGTTGAACGGTAAGCCGAAAAAAGTATACTTTTTGAACTATGAGAAATTATACGTGCCTTATAACAAAAATAAAAAAATAATCCGCACTTGTCTCCCGCTGAAAGAAAGAATGTGCATTGCAGCGACATATATTTTTCACTTCTCATGCTCTGAAAGTGCTGGATATAGGCTGCACAAAATCGAATTTTGTGCACAAGTGCATTAACGTATCTACTCATAAACCTATCTGTATTAAGGCAAAGAAAACACAATAAGAAGTTCATAGATAGAATTTGATATTTTATAATATTCACTTTAATTTATTTGCCTTATGTGTTTTTTAAGACATATGAGATATTAAAATTTAAATTCAAGCACGGTAGGTTATTTAATTAATTTAAGAAAAAATTTATTACAAAATTAGTTTAATAGTAGGCTGTATAGGTCTGCAGCCGAAGCCTAATATCAATGTCGTAAGATTAAAAAAAAATAAAGCGGCGACAAACAGTTCTAGTTTTTTCGTGCGTTTATTAATTTCTTCAATTTGCTAAATTATACTATTGTTTTATTAAAAGCACAGTTTATAACACGTCCACAAAACCATTCTATCGCCAAACCTCGCCTTCGGCTCAGGCTGCTAAAAGTCTCGGATAAAAATGGTTCGTTTTATGCACTTGTTGTAAAATCTACTACTATTCAAAATAGCACACTGACTGTGAATTAATGAACGTTACAAGTAAAACTAGGTGTCCCTTTAAAAATCTAGATCATTTTAAAGAGAAAATGGACCATAAAACTGCAAACTTAGTGTTTTCAAAAATGTTCCTTATTTAACAGAGTTAACATAAATATTCTAAAACCGAGTACTGATGCACTGAAGTGGCTTTAATTGACATCTTTAATGTTATAGTAGCCCTTTAGGCTCAATGTGTGCTTCAACTATTCCATGCATTCTATGTGGTGTAGTGGCTGTATTATTTTATTTTGAAGTTGACACATTCTAGCTGTACGCTCCAAAACATTTTGTGCAAATTCGATAAATATTTTTATTACACACATAATTGTTTGTGTTTTTGTCACATTTAACCGGAATTGATCTAATTTTACGTTTTAGTGTCAATAAATGATTCTCTTTTTGTTGAAAAAAGAAGTAGGTGTTTAAATTTTATTTTATTTAATAAGAAAAAGCTCGCAACGGAAATATAATTGAACAACTTTTTTTCTATGAGTTTTTCTCGAATGAATATTTTTATAAAAATCAGTTTTCACTTTAAATAATTTTATGAAATTTGTGCTTATATAAATAGTAACAATATCTTCTATAAAGCGTCGTCTTACACAGAAGAGTGTTCATCCTATTGACACGTATTAGGTACTATAAACATTATTACAGCGTCACTAAAAGGTAAGAAAACTAAAAAAAGTGTTTAATTGTATTGTATTTAAAGATTTTATTAAAGAAGAAAATAACAAATAGGTTGACAGATTTGCCAAATTGCGCAGCAGTTTATCAGCAGTTATTGACTTTTATGAGTGGCATTGTTGTAAACAATCTTTTCTCTGATACATGTTGATGGCGAATTAAATAAGTTTTATATATTACAAACACTCTTCCTTATGTGCCGTCTCCTGTTGGACGTTGGCAACAAAGGCTATAAATACAATATAAAACAACATTAACTTGATCAAGCCAAACCCCCGCCGCCCTTCACTTAAACATTTTTTTTGTAATTCTATTTTTCTTACAAAACGTTCTTTAGACAATGTGTTAAAATTTTTAATTTAATTTAAATAATCACAATACATACTCGTATAATTCAGCATATATAGTAGGGTGGCACGAGTCACGATTAACATACAGGAAAGTCGCGACTTTTGACGTTTGCGACGCGCGACTAGCGTCAACGCACTACCCTTGCAAGAGTTGGTAATATCCCTGCAAAAAAAAAAAAAAAAATTTTTTCTTAATTCCTTGCATACTCAATCTGGAACACAGCATTCAGTTTGTTTTATCATTAACAAGTTCTTGAGTTTATAATTGTAGTCTATGTTAGTTCAGAAACTTCGAAACACGGGTAGACTATTAAGTAGGTACCTAACTAAACAGACTGGCAAGAAGTTCCAGGCAAAGTGTAATTGCAAGGATCATTAATTATATACTTTACTATCATCATCAGCCATCATGGTTTTTAAACATGGAAGGGTTTTGCCATAATCGCCACGCTTGGCAGGCGGGTTGGCGATCGCAGTATGTAGTTGGAATCTCAGGAAGACGCTGCTGCCCGTCTTCTGGTAATTATTTCCTTAGTCGCCTTCTAAGACATCCACCAGCGCTGCCCGGGACTGACGCTATTCTTAATCCGGCGCCACGCGGACAATACATTACTATACTGTTTCCGACTTTACTATATCCGAAGTAATCATGACTTCCAGGTCCTCGTAAAATCGTAGTTCGTTTTACCGTATTTTTCTTCTCCAGCAAATAGAATTAAACCGATCCACGTCAATCCTTTATAAATAAAATCTAAGTTAATGACTTTTCCGAGATGAGAGCTTTATATTTCTTTGACTTGATGTTCCAATTTCCCAGCACGCAAAGATAATTTTTCGACAAAACTCTAATATAAGAAACGAAAGTTGGAAGTGAATCAATTATCTGAACCCACATAGGTATCGTTAGTAAAAACATCGGTTCATTTAGTGTTTAAATAGGAGCCTGTAGTAACATAGCCTGAAATAACTGTCTGTGGTTACATAGCCTCCTGAGGCCACACCTACTTTATTTAAAAATTTTAAAAAGAAAACAATATTTTCTTAAAGTTCATGTAACAATTTTCCCCGGTTCTCAAGCTTATGTCATCGTGTGAGGACGCAGGATCTCAAGAGGAAAAACATGCAACCACTTTTAAAAATATATACAAAATATAGGGCTAATTTATGTATTACCCAAGGGACACGGGGATCTCTGCTTTGTTTATTTTTGATGGCATGGGGGACAGGGTCTGGACGTTGATTGCGTCAGCAATATTTTGTTTATTTAGTTTTTCTGATTTTTATATGAAATTAAGTAGATATAATCTTTGAACTAAATTTTTAGTAACACCTTACTTCACTTACTTAATTGATTTTTTGTCGGAAGAGTCCGATCAGGTTTAATTTTTTTTTTCTCATTTTTCTGCAAAATTGATTTGAATCTGAATTAAGTTGAATTTGATTGAGAATCATGTTTTATAAATTAAATTCAAATCAAGGTCCCTGCCTACAGTACAGTACTAGCTGTCCCGGGCAAACTTAGTATTGAATCAAAGTTGTATATTGGGTAGAACTACATAACGATGAGTAAACCACGCGGTAATTTTTTTCTTTAGTAAATTATTTAATTTGGTCAGTTCCCAAGTTAGATTACTGTTTCCCTAATCTGCGGCACACATATTTATAAAATAAAGGTTTTGTATAAAAATCGTACCTTCTTATTGTTTCACAGCATAAAAAAGTCGTACTTATTTACCTTCTCTGTGATTGATGGAGAACATAATGATTGCTGATTGCAATCAGCCTTATTGAATGTACCAATTTATCAAAAACATACTTAGTCCCAACATTCATTAGTCGTTGCATGCACGCACGCCGGTTTGGAGTACTTTTTATCTTGCTCTTTGCTAATACATCCTCTATTTGAAGCGAAAGTGATCTGTCAGGATCGTGGCAAGTGACAGTCCCTGGTCTCTGCCTACCCCTCTGGGGTTTATGAAGGTTAAGTTTATTTATGTATGTACTTAGTTCCAACAATGCCCATGGGCTATCTATCTAGTACAACTCGGCACTTTAATTAACAGAAAACATTAAACAAAATACAACTACTATTTAGTAACTTAAACTGCACATACTACTACCTACTTACTTACTAACTAAAAGAAAGTTGAAGTCACAAACTGGAATCGTCGATTAGTTATAAAAGTCTATGAATGAATGAAATCACCTTGGAAAGAGGAGCCACTTGTTGCTTACTGTATTGAATCCACGTGCAAGTATCTAATCAGGGCAGTTATTGGAACGCAATTTTACCTATTTATAGACAGAAATTTAAGGCCACCCGGAGCGAACTAGTGCCAATGAAAAAAATCATATCTTCTTTTACAATATACGTTTTTGCAAAAAGTGAACATCATAAATCTCAACAATCTAATCAGAAAGATTTTGTAGGATCTAAAGACAGCTAACCCGTTATGCTATAATAATCCAACATGCTATGATTTTTATGCCGTAAACCGATTGTAACTTTTTAAAAGCCCAAAACGCCACAAAACGTGAACGCAAATACGTTACCTAGTCATACAATCCATTAGTCACCTATGTCGAAGAGCCATTGTAACAAACAATGATGGACTACATACTACATTGGGATCCACAGTGATCAAATGATTGATTGTGACATCTGACATATGGAAGGACGTTTCAAATATTTTTTCACTCAGTAACATTTTAGTAATTTAAATTGTCATTAAAATAAGATAAGGTACCAAGGTTTATAACATGACATTCTAAGCTAAAGAGGAGTGTGCTATTTTCAGGTGACATGTATGTATGTTTGTGAATTTCTATATTCCAGCAAAACTTTCAACTTTGAAGTGTGTTGTTTTGCTAGAATACTTATGAGATATAGTAAGTACCTACAGTTTGGACACTGAGCAAAATAGCAAACAAAAAGACTTAATGAAAAGAAAAAAATGGATTTGGAATTGGGCTTGTTAGCAAGCGACTGATATAAACTTAATGAAATTGAGGATTTAGATTTTCGATAGGTGTATTAGTATGTCTAGTAAAAAAGTAAAAACGATGCAGATAGAGTGACATGGGACACGGCCCATAATTTAACTTTAGGTGCGACACTCGTTTGGTCGGCCTGCAATGATATATTCTCTACATGCAATAACAGTTACTGTTCTTACGCGTTTTACACTTTTCCTGTCGTTCTTGAGAAAGTTTATGAAACCTAAAATTGCAACTTTCCCAGTGCAAAACACGCTGCAGAAGTCGAGACGGGTGCCAAGGCTCGGGTGAAATAATAATATAAGAAATAACGAGTGTTAAATCTGTATGAAACTGCTATTAATTACCTACTGATAAGAAAACTTCTAATATCCTAATGTTTTGTCGGCAGCTACAAGAATGAAGATCATCAGTGGAGCTATGACCCTGACCCTCGCTATGCTGCTAGCTTGCTGCAGCGCCGCCCCTCATCAGGTAATTTTTCGTTCTTTCACGCTGGACCGACGATCTGAGGTAAATCGCGCGCAGTGGCTTGACAAGGATGACCGAGGACAGAAAGAAGCAGCGTCCTTTGTGGAGGCTTATATCCAGCAGTAGATAAATACGGGATGATTCACGATACTGATGAATAATTCGTAACGTGATAGGTAGTTACTGCTCTCAAGGAGGTAAGAACTTTTATTATCACTGAGAGGCTCAAAGTGCACCACCAAAATATGCCATTTATAACAAATATTTTATACGCCATTAATAGAAATTGACGTTGAAAAATGGTTTACATAATTGGACATACGTCGGTGAAATAGGACCTAAGTTAGCGAAGAGCGAAATAAAAAGTACCTGAAACCGGCGGAGAGGGTGCAAAGCAATGAACAAATGAATGTTGATGAAGCAAACAAGGGATTTGACAGAATCATGGCAAATGGAAAACTTCAGTCGTCTCTCTGCCTACCTCTATACAGGCCCTATACAGGTTATACAGGCCCAAATTTAAGTACGTATTATTCCTCCGTCCTATGTTTTTTTAATATAGAGGAGAAAAGCTCCTTGTTTTATTTTGTAGTAAAAAGGAATTCACGAATTTTACTCGACCTTTTACAGCATTCTTCATGTATTTCATTTTGTACTAATATTGAACTTACGAATTTTACTCAGTATTTTACAATACATCATTATTATTATTGAGTAAAATATGAGATTCTAGTTTGGGACCAGGTCAAGTGTTTGTATTGTGTGGAAGTTATTATTATTATTTTATTATGTAGTTTTATTGACAGAACGTTTATTCGGTTCATAGTTTATGGACAGATTTGGAAAAAGAAGCTTTAAGCTTGGTAGAGTTTAGATTACCATACGAACAACATAGGCTTTGATAGGATTCGACTGTAAACATTCTCGGATTGGAATGTTATGCTCAAATACCGCAAGACTAATGGTACACAATGTGAATATTCATGCAATGTTACGTGACAAAGAAACATGCTTCAGTTTTTTCAAAGACTCAAGTCTACTCAACTTGGAAGCTACTATCATGACAATGAGTCATTAAAAAGCCTGGTTTTAATGTCAAGAATGTACAACAGCCGTCTGTGTATGTGTGCGTAAGATCATCGACATCTTAACACCTTATTGAAACTGGAAAAAGGTATCTAATAGACATTTTACATCAAAGTTAAATAGTTTATGTAGTGTATCGTGGCAACTTCTAGATGGATGAAGTGACCGCTCAGACTCTTTAGTATATGCGGCATATATATATTTTTTTATTAGTCTTACCCAGCACACACCTACTAAACCGCGGGATTCCTTAAGATGTTTGGCCGCATGGCTAGCGATTGGTATTGTTACAACTAATCTACGTAACTTACAAAATCGAAGTCATAGGTCCACATGCGCTCTCACAAGACACCCGGCACTACAATAAAAAGTAGGTCTCTGCTAGAACTAAGACCAGGGAGAGTGTCTGTTTTTATATCTGCGTGCGTAAAAACAGTTTGTCAGCGTCCAAATAAGTCTTTTTAATTAAAAGATCACAGAAATAATAACAATTTGAGCCTCCAATCAGCGGGCGGTCGACATAACCAAGAATTCTGGTGGTTGAATAGAGAAATGCTGATAGGAGACTTTATCAAGTATGTTTACCATTCAAGCCAATGTTGGTTTTGACTTGGTAATTTTTCGTACATAATTGCCGTTAGTAATACTAATGGGCATTTTCCTAAAAAAATAGGTTCTGTTATTATATTTTTTTTCGAGAATAAAGGTAAAGTAAACATAACATAACATAAACTCACGCCTGCATCCCAGAGGGGTAGGCAGAGACCAGGGACTGCCACTTGCTAGGATCCTGACAGATCACTTTCGCTTCCTCAACATTCATTAGTCGTTGCATGCACGCACGTCGGTTTCGGGTACTTTTTATCTTGCCCTTTGCTATTTGGTCGAAGTATGTCCGTCTGGGTCGTCCCTTACTGGACCTTCCATTCACATTCGCTCGATATATTTGTTTTGTCAATCTTTCTTCCTTCATCCTCTCCATATGTCCAAACCAACGCAACATTCCTTTCTCAATTCTAGTCACTACATCCTCTTTCAGTCCACAACGTTCTCTAATCACACTATTGCGTATCCTGTCATTCAAAGTAACACCAGAAATACTTCTCAAGGACCTCATTTCTACAAGAGTCAAGAGTCTGTGCTGAATATTTTGACTTGCGCTGCTTTAATTAATTATTAATGCGAAAAAAAGAACCAGAGTCTAAGAAACCGGAAGTACGTCATGCACGGAATTACGTCATCAACTGCGATCCTAAGACCTATCAATTTCCAATGATACCATGATTTGATACAAGAGTCTTTAAATAAACAAAACTAAAAAGACTACATAGGTAGTAGGACGACGATAGTCGCGCGTTTTAACGCCAAAAATCGCGACTTTCCCGTACATTAATTGTCAAGTTGTGATATTTTAGCGCCACAAAACGCGTTACTCGCTCTGTCGTAGTACCTATGCTAATCTGTGTGCATACGTGCGATGTCCATATCTTGGCGTGTTTTATTCAAAACTATGAAACCTACTTTCATTCACGTTACAAGTTCGAATTAGTCACACACTTATTCACAAAAATGCAAGAAATCATTATATTCACTAACCTTTAAAATGAATTATAATTTGTTACCATTGTGAATATTTAGGACAATGCCTACGGGCATAAAACTACAATTTATAGTTTATGACAATTCAATGTACATTGTTTGGCTGAGTCTTCTTCTTGTTATTCTGTGGGTCAATTGACAATGCAATGTACATAAGACATTGCATAGCCGATTAACCATAGTAAACCATCAATTTTTGTTCTGTGAAGTAGAGCGGTAGTAGCCCATCGACAGATTTTGTGCCTCATATGCCACAGGTCGTGGGTTTGAATGCCACCGGCAGCATTACTTATTTTTCTGACATTAAGTATAAGTATAACAATAAGGGGGTCCAGGAAGTAACACTAGGGCTACCGAGGAAAAAAACATATCTTTTTTACAGATCAAAATTGCAAAAAGTGTTAGTACAATCTCTCAATCATGTTAATAGTGATTTTCAGGACCCATCGCCCTGAACCTAAGGCAAAAAACCTGGGACTGGATAGCATTAACGCCAGAAACGGCCGTTTTGGCATAAATGCTATCTAGTCCCCGGTTCGTGATCCTAGGCTCTTTGTCGTGGGTCCTAAAAATCACTGTTAACATGACTGAGAGATTGTACTGTCACTTTTTGCAATTTTGATCTGTAAAAAAAGATATGATTTTTTTCCTCGGTGGCGCTAGTGTTATTCCCTGGACCCCATTATGTATAAAAGGCGTCCCAAAATGCCGATTAGCTACGAGATAGAATGTTTCCACCTGGCATATAAGAAGTGGAAAGTGGAAGTGGAAATCTGTGGTTGAAGCTCTATGCTCCCCTAGGAGTTAAAGGACCGAAGAAGAAGAAGAAGTTACATCTACAAATACAAATACCGTTTTTGTGGTAACCATGAACGAAGATATCGTAAAGAAACGAATGTAAGTGTATAAGACGTTCACATAACTGCGCTCGCAAACCTTGGCTCGCGTGGTAATTAAACCCATATTCTCTAATTCTCTGGAAAAATATTTGTGCCCTGCAGTACGTTTGTCACCACAGATTTTTTTAAATAATTGTTTATCGGTTTCGCAAAATCAAGTTAATAGCAAAAAGTCATACTAGGTTAAGTTATTTTATTTACGTTATCCAATGTGTAAAAATTAAATCATGTTTTTATGTGACTACAACTCTAACTTCACTGAGCGGCGAAAGGTGTTTTATGGAAAAAGAAGAATAAAAAAAGTATTAGCCGTTAACAAAAATATTTATTACGATTATTTATGTTTTAACATGGCCTCCTCAAGTTCGAATCCCGCCATGTACGAAAGACTTTGTTTTCTAAGCTAAGAAAGAAAACATTGTGAGGAAACCCTAGCAATGGCCCAATTATGACGCTAAATGCTGAAATCTCAGGTCTAACGAACTAGCAAGTTCTCCATTATTGCTTACTATCTACTCCTAAGTAGGTAGGTAGGTGAAGGTAGGCAATAATATTTGACTGCAAATACAAAATACTCAAAATGTAAAATAGTATGTTTGTCGAAACCTGTGTCAATCGCATAAGCCGTTGTCAGAGCTGCATTTATCACGAAACACGTAGCACCGCTACGGCGTAGCGGAGTTACGACGTAGCACGTTATAGGCTACGACTTATCTCTTAGCTGTAACCGTGCAGGTGTTAATAATAACAATGTTGCTTTCAAAGTAAAGTTATCGGCTAACAAGACTATCCTAATAAACGGCAGCTTTTAAATAAAAAAGAGGGATATGGGCCAATTACGTTTCAGTAAAATCAGGCGGGCTCAATTTTATTTCCATTCCAACGCCAGTTTTTTACTAGTAAATTTGACCGGCCTAAATTGAAACTATGGCAATAAAACAGTGTGGGTGTAATTTGACTTCTGGCTATTATAGTCAATGGGCCTGGTTGCCGGCCACCATAAGAAGATCTCGGAGGAATAATGCAAAGATTAAATACGTGACATAATTTATGGTGGTCGTTGGTAACGGCTCAATGAAAGAGATGCTACAGTCTAGTGGCCTAATGCAGTACATTGGCACGGTATGTTATTTGAATTGTGTAAAATGTTCGGGGTTACCATTGTATGCTAGCTTTAAGTATCATTGTAGTGTGTTAAATTAATTTGTTAATAAAACTTTTTCTATTCTATTCTATTCTAATATAACAGTTTACCAAATTGTTTTGGTCATTGTTTTGTTGTTGTTGTTAGTAGGCTACATTTTTCTGAAAGCTGCACGCGGATGTATGTTGACATGTCTCTTGCTATACATTTTATTTTTCTTTTCACACGAACTAAACGTAAATAAAAACAGTTATAGTTTAGCCGTTTGTGATTGCCCACCAAGGTCTCAAGTTTGATGACCCTCAAGTTCGTGGGTCCTAAAAATCAGTATTTACATGATTGAGAGAATAGAAAGACAATTTTATGCATAAGCCATCTGCAGGGCTGGATTTAGAGGTCTAGAGGCCCTAGGGCAACGAAGGAGGGAAGGACTGTAATTATTTTCCGAATAAAAAATACGAAACATGAAACAAAAATTAATCGAAGACAATTTTTTTGTTTCAAATTTCAATAAACAGAAGTTAATTTACTCATAAAAGATTGGCGTTTCGTGATAGTATTGGTCTATTGTGGAGGCCCCAGGGTAGTAGCACTAAATCCGGCCCAGGCCATCTGTGTTATGTGATATGATTTTTGTTCATTGGTGGCGCTAGTGAAAATCATGGAGCGTGAACATCATCATCACCATCACAATTACATAAACACACTCGGTTCTATTAATGAAATTATAGTCGACGATTTCGTTGTCATTGTTTTTTTCCTTTTTCAACAGGAGCCAGAACTGAACGGTCAGCCCACGGATTGGACCGTTTCCGATGGTAAGTCCTTATACAATGAATATAACTTTGTATATCACTGCACCTGTGAACCCTGTACCGATGTTAATGAGTAAACTTTTTATGTACTTAAATATTATATGAATACACGGGACATGTGGTGTATAAAACCCTTATACAGGGTGTAACGAAATACACACATACGAAAATTACAAATACACTTCCAAAAATGGGGGTTTTTACTCGTAAACAATATAGAACACTTTATTTCCATGGTATTTTGTTACACTTTATATAAAATTATTCTTGCACTACGAAAAAATGTGATAATGTTACTTAATCACATTATGTTTATGTTTTAATCACACTTTTTGTAAATAAGCACTTCTCCACACTTTTATTTCTGACTGGCACAACAAAATCGTTCTTAACTAATAAGAACCGCATAACTTTAATCATTCGCATACGGCAAAGCACAAAAACTTTCATACAAAATTAATATACGAAATTCTCTCATTCCAAGGTATTTTCTCTGTATTCCCTTTGCACACTATGTAAATAGTACCACGTACATATTCGGTGACGGACCTCTTCTTGCACCAAACACATGTTGTAAGAGTTGTAAGCACCAAGCACATTGCACTCTGGATTCGCAACGGTAAGTAAAAACTGAAATGAAATAAATTTTATAACATCGGTCAACTGCAGTAAGGCTTTTATAATCAATATAAAACAGTAAGGTTACTCTAACAACAATTGAAATTCTGTTCAATAGAAAAGATGACATCAGTATTAATTATTCTAAAGTGACTTTAAATGTATGCCATGGTATTTTACATAATGCAGTTGATCAAATTTTTAACAACTCAAAATCAAGCACTAATCTTTCACCGGCTTTGTTCCAGACCTCGTTCAATCGGCAGAGCTCGAACAACTGATCAGATTCCTCATAGACTACAAGACCAGGTACGGGGAGCGAGCAGTTGACGGTCTGGGCGGTAACAGTCTCTTAGGCAGGAACATAAATGGTCTCGGAGGGTCCTCGCTGCTTGGACGCAATGTAAACGGTATTGGCGGAAACTCTCTGCTTGGAAGGAACCTGGACGCATTGGGAGGCTCGAGCTTGGTTGGCAGAAACATCAACGGCATAGGAGGCTCTTCGCTTATCGGGAGAAACATCAACGGCATCGGTGGGACCACTCTGGTTAGCCGTGACATGCAACGCATCGGCGGATCAAGTCTTCTGGGCAGGAGATTCGTAGACTCCATCGGCGGCGGGAACTTTGTGCGAAACTTGGACTCTATTGGGGGCGGAAACCTGGTCAAGAAGAACTTGGACCAACTCGGCGGGCCTAACCTGGTTAAGAGGACTCTGGACTCCCTCGGAGGTGGAAATTTCGTCCGTAACCTGGACTCAATCGGCAATGGCAACTTCGTGAGGCAACTTGACTCCCTAGGAGGCGGCAACCTGGTGTGAACGCTCCGCACAGTTATTTAACCAGTTTTCATTAACGATCAACATCAGAATGTGATAAAATATTGTCTTGTTTTTGTTCAATTAAGTTAGAATAAGATCCCTTGAGGCTGTAGGTGGATCATCAGATTACTTAAAGTTTGGTGGTTAGACTATACTTACTATACCTACTTGTTGACTTACTCGATGTAACCGACCTTTTTCTTTACAAGATCATAGTCTAGTTTCAGGTTATTTGTCTTTATCTGTATTCTGTTATTTAATATATTAAATGAACTCTGCAGTGCAATGGAAAATCTCTTATTATCCAATAATTACAATACATGCATAGAATAATAGGGCGTCTGTAATATTTTGTAGTCACTGTAGAGAGATACTTACTGCAAAACGCAAGTAACCACTCTGTCAGTTTAATAATCAATTCGTAATCTGGAGATACATAAGATACATAAACAACAATGCAACACCACTGCAAATTGAGATTTGTGTTAATAAAGTCTGCAAATTGCTCTTGTCGGAAAATCTACCCACACTTTCTTCTCTGCCAAAATACATACCGAAATGAGTGTGCATAATAAATTTTAATATGTGCCCCGGAGGACAGCGAGGTAACTAAGTTAGAGACGGTATCCATACATAAAACGGGCAGGGATTTTTGCTTTTCAGAGTCGGCACTGTAATAAACTAAGAGTTAATTCGAGTTTATTAGATTGTCCTTTACCATGTGAGGTATATTTGAGAATATGTTTACTCGACGGCTAAGGTAATTCTTTATAGAGGATAACATCAAGGTACTAGTTATATTACTAACAAATTAACTTGCCATCCAATAAGTAATCCTTCCATTTATTAAGTACAAAGATAAGTAATAATAAAGTCTTATCAAATAAAAGATTCGAATACTTCTTTGCGAAGACGTAAAGTCCGTGTCAGTAGGTACCATTGACGTCGGCAAGTTTTTTTTTTCTCGCTCTAAATGAAATCCTATTGGAACGGCCGGAGTAGCATTAGGTATAACAAGTGCCCAAACATTAGCGAAGAGTGACTGCTGCTTATTGCGTGTTTGCACTAATTCCTGACTGCGAACAGATCCAAAGACCCGGAACTTGGACCCGCTGGGCGGAGGGAACCTCGTTCGCTCTGTGCGCGACCTCTCTCTTGCACCGTATGGACTTGGCAGGCGGCAAAACAAATGGTATGTACCTTTAAATTACAGGAGGATTTCTTAAGGGATTGTCCATTCGACGGGAGCGGGTTTGCGTCGAGATTTACATGGTGTAATGTATTTTCATACGGACTATTGTTACAAATCTTCTGAAGTATATTTATAGGATAGGTCGATTTATCGATATCGATAGCTATACGGGCAAATCGGGAAAATGCCCGTCGGATCATCCGGCCGGATGTCCGGTGGCCGGTGTGACCGATTGGCCGTCAACTTTCTTTTGCTATTGAAAATCCAATTCGCAGATGTACGAAACTTTGAAAATAAACGAAGCCACGATCCAGATCTCTTTGGCTTCATCAGCATTCATTAGCTAATTCATCCCCTATTCAGTCAAAGTACGTCCGCCTGAGACGTCCCTTAGCGGCCCTTCTACCTACATTCACTCGATATCTTTATTTCGTCAATCTTTTTTACTTCATCCTCTCTATGTGTCCAAACTTTCTTTATCTTTAAACTAACGTAACATTCCTTTGTCATTTAGCTATTGAAAACTTTGTAAATCGTCAAAGTTGAGGTAACTTTATATTGTTATACATCGTGTTACTCTTGGGTTAATGCGTTTTTTCTGAGATAAGTTTCTCGGCCCTATAGTCTTGTATCAATATTAATTTTGTTCAAATTATTGGTTGAGGCAATCAATGTGGATTAGTTGTTTTAAGTTGCGCGCAGTTATATTTATTCGGGGCCTTAATTAGTCATGACTGTTATTGTCTAAACCTAAGCCAAAATCATTGTAAATCAGTTATTTTAGAGTATGTAAAATTTTGTTTTCCCTCAATCAACCTAAATAGGTCGTTCTGGCTCTCTGTAATTCAATGCCCTAGGCATCCCGCGGTGACGCTACAACGGCACTATAGCCTTGCTGTAGGGGATAATGTCACTCATTTTTCATTTCGCCCATTGTTTCATAAACTACCGGAGCGATCGTTGATTTACAGCGTATGAAAATATAGACTTGGATCTTATAATGTTATATTGGAAACAATCAGATATAGTTCGTTTAAAACTTTCACAACTTTATACTTACAAACAATAATTCATTGTGTGTACCTCGTCGCCACAGGATGGCGAGGTAGGTACATACAATGAATTCCAAGCGCAAAAATATTCAAAAATTCACAAATTAATTTTTCAAAGTAGCACAGAAACTGCGATTTAATGAACGTTACAGGTTAAACTAGGTGTCCATTTCAAAATCTAGATCATTTTGGAGAAAAATGGACAAAAAACTCCAAACTTAGTCTTTTCAAAGTCCATAACTAACAGAGTTTACATAATTATTCCAAAATCTAGAACTCATGCATTGAACTGGCTTTAATTCCAGACGTCATTGTCATTTAAATAATCTTTATTAATGTTATAATAGCCCTTTTGGCAAAAATTAGTGTCCTTTACACTTTTTTGAACCGCGTTCCTGGGAAGCTTATTTATTATATCTCCAGGGATCTTATTGTACAAACGTATACAATGGCCAATAAAGCATGTATTAAAGCCTGCCAGCCTAAAGTTTATGTTTATTTCTTATATTAACATTGTGTTGGATACCTAAGGTTTCAAAGTTACTGATTTTTTTTCTTGACGTACATAATATTTTCATAGTATACTTTACTCTGTTGTACGGATATTCTTATGCATTTTGTTTATTGTTTCGATGAAGTTTTTGAGAATATTATCTTTTATTTTTTTGTGACTCGCGATGCTCATACATAGCAACATATTAAACGGGTCTAACCGCGATAGACCACCTACCTCACTACAATAATTGACTTTACTCGCCACTTCCGTGTGGCGCCAGATTAAGAATAGCGCCACACCATTTCCTTCCATGGGTGTCGTAGAAGGCGACTAAGGAAATAGATTACTAGGAGACGGGCAGCAGCGTTTTCCTGAGATTCCAACCGCATACTGCGATCGCCAACCCGCCTGCCAAGCGTGGCGATTATGGCAAAGCCCCTCATGGTTTAGGAAAACCATGAGGGAGGCCTATGTCCTGCAGTGGGCGTCAAATGGCTGATGATGATGATGACTCGCCACTTCAGTCTACCGTGACCACGGCAACTGCAACGTTACCGAAACGTCGGGAATCTAAGGTAATTAAATTTTACCTAATAAATAATCGCGGTTAGACCCGTTTAATATATTACTATATTTTTGAGAATAGGTAGGTTAATTGATTGATGATAAAACGAAACATAAAGTTTGGAATGTCTATGATAAGCATTAAGTAGAATAGAAAGGGATAAAGTTATTAAATCCGGTAGCATGTACAAAATACCCTTGTTCTTCGTACATAACTGAGTTACATAACTAGCTATGTACAAAGAAAAAATATCCATCGTACAAAACCGGGTTATGTACCAAGAAACCTACTTTCTTTGCACATTACCAGATACAATGACAGTTATGTACGAGGAATTATAAATTCTTCCTAGATAACCCGGTTTTGTACAAAGAAATTGCTGTTCCTACTACAAAACCAAAGAGATTTTTAGACCAGTGTATCAGACTTATGAATATCAATTCATCTTTTGCTTTTTGAACATTTACAAGCTTGAGAGGGAATACTATGTGTGTGTGTTAGTGTGGGTGTATAATAGGATCAAAATCGAGCATGTCATTTTTTTGTGATTAATCGTACGTGCGTACGGTCCTAAGGTGACTAGTCCACACACGAGTACTCGTGATTCATATAGCACATAGAGAACCAGTAGCCTCTGCTCGCAAAATAAGAAGGCAGGTAGGAATAATTAGATATTTATTACGACCTAAAAATGTACATCCTGTTTGTTGAATGTTAATGTATAATGTAAGCTGCCTTCACAAGCGCTCGTGGTGTACAATGTAGGAGTAGGTACCTTCCTATCTATCTCTTCGATTCCTTGCTAATCTCGACCATTGCTGATTGAAAACTCTTATGTTCATACCGTTTCAATATACTGCCACGGAAGTTTATGAGAAGGCTTAAGTTCTACCAGTAACATAACTTTTTCTTTAACCATCTGGCAGAAGGTATCATAAGACTGTATAGTTCAATTCCTCGCAGAACCAAACAAAAGATGTGAGCGTTCTCTGATAAGTCTTTCATGAAACTAATATGTGTAAAAAAAGCTTTAGCAACACACACCTACTATTTACACGTATCCACAGACTTGCATGTACCCACAATCTCACACTCTGCCCTCACAGGCCCACGATAATCAATAAACTAATACTTTATTGTGCTTTAAACATAATGATTTATTGTTCTTTTGAAATGGCTTAACCACAGCTTTTCTATTTTTGTTTCCTTTAATATTTAATTTACTTTTCATTACTCATACTCGGAAAGTAGGTCTGAAGTTGCCTGAGGAGCGGGTTGAAAGTAATACTTTTCAGCCCTATGGAGAATCGTTTTCAACTGACAGCTGTCAAATTCTAAAATAAAACTTGTTCTATTTTCAAATTTCTGTTGAACCATGTCCTAAACTTTCTATACAATTACAACGCGATGTAAAATTGTAATAAAACAAAGTTTAGTATTAATACAATCATATTAAACAATATATTTTTTAATTACTTTATTATAATTTACTTTCAACTATTTCTTTAAAATAACATAGATTTGGGCAATATATTTACCATTTTTTCAATAATGAAAATGAAAAATAATGACTAAATAGCTGGCCGGCCACAGAAAAAAAAATAGGTGGGAATGCGGCAATCCGATCTTCATTTGTTTTTGCGTCTCACAATTTTTTTTCTTTAGCTTATTCATATTTTTATTTTTACTTTCGTTGTATAATGAAAAGCACAGTGTTTACGTTGGATTAAAAACTTATTTAGTTAATTTCACCCCTAGGGCAATAATGTACTATTTATTTTAGTTCCTCCAAAAGTTTATCCTGTGTCCCTTTGGGTCTACTTTGTCTTTAGTAGATACCTTTGGGTCTCTCGTACGTAAGTGTCGGGAGCAGCACAGCATTATGGATAGCTAATCGAACTCTTTTGGAGATGTTTCGGCTACTCATGAGGGAGTGCAAGGCGCCGTTTACACAATTTCCCACTTTTACTCTTCTTTTCTATGTCACCTTCACAATTTCCATCTATCGTAAACAGGCTCCCGAAATTGACAAATTCTGTGTTGTTTCACCCTTTCACCTCTAATCATTATCTTGTACAGTCTTTCATAATTTTTTTGAAGACTATTACTTTCGTCTTACTTATATTGATATTACTTGCGCTAGCTCTGTCTCTCTGTGTCTCTATATCTCTTTCTCTTTCCCTATGCATCGGTTTGCTATCATCTAGCTCTGGGATTTTATTTCGTTTTTTTTTGTTTTTTCAATTTACTATCAACTGCAGTCTCTAAGCTATGTTTCTCCCACAAGGAGTAATGCGTTTCGACATTAACGCCTCCATTTTGTGACAAATCAGCCCATCTACTCTGGACGACTATTAAATTTAGCGCTCGACCGCTGGTTTTGCGTGAAAAATTGACTAGGCGTCAACCGTAACACACTCTAAGAGACAAATTAGCAAAAATAAGTCTTATAAGATAGAAATATTCTTTATCGTACACCAGAAAATAATTACAGATATAGCAGAGCTTATATTAGATTGCCGACGTCAAGAGTAGAAGGGCAGCGTAGGTGGTACGAGGGCGCGAGTCACGCGTTTTGTGGCGCTTAAAATGTCACGATTTGACAATTAGGAAACGTACCCATACTACGTGACCCTGTGTTTCCAGCCTGGTCTTGCCAAAAGTTACCAAAAAGCAGTGTTGCCAGCCGAGTCTTGTCAAAAGTTCTCAAGAATATATTAATATTTTCACTTTCACTTTCACATCTAGGTTACACGACTCAAAAGGTCACTTTAGGTGATTTTTTGCAATTTGCAGGATTTATTTATATTTTTTTATTTGAAACAAATGTTAAACGAAATGCAACGCTTTTTATTTTGCAGTGCTCAGCATTTTTTTCGTTTCGTTTATACATGAAGTGAGTGCAACTCCCAAAAATACGTCTTTCTCTCCCGCACAAACTTATACACACTTGCCTAAAGTAATATTTGATGTCCTTGTTTTAACGTGCATAGAAAAGTCAGCGAGCAATTTATAGAAAAAGTCTAAAATAAAACTTATATAGGAAAACACTGCAGAACTTTTTAGGCAGGCCTTTGCACGTAATTTGTATGACATGTTATTTAATTTTGTGCAATAAAGTGTAACAAACAAACGAACTATATTTTTCTTTAAGTTATTACTTATTAAGTTATGGTACCTTTTTATTGGTAAGGTTACTTTTACATCAAAGGTTACTTTTTTGTCTCTTTTTGGGAACTTTTGACAAGAACCGGCTGGCAACACTGCTTTTTGGTATCTTTTGGAAAAATCCGGCTGGCAACACTGGGTCACGTAGTATGGGTATGTTCTTGAAAGTCGCGGTTTTTTGACGTGAAAACGCGCGACTCTCGTTGTCGTACTACCTATTCTGGTTTAGTTTTACGGTGAACTGGTATTCAGACAGGCTGTTAACCGGGGTTCTCAAACAGGTCTCCGTTTAGTGAAGGCGGGTTCAACGACAAACGCAACTTTGACGAGATCGTCCGCACCAACATGCCGTTCCCGTACACAGCCAAGCGGTTCGTGCGCTACTATGGACCATCCTACCTCGGATCGGCTGAGTAAGTCACATTTTTGAGTGTTGATTCCATGGTAAAGGTCTCATTTAACCTTCTCAGTCCTGACCTTGAAAATAACAATGGGGAACTTGCGTCAAACTTAGAAGTGGCATTACATGTATACTACAGAAGACAAAAGAGTGTAGATTTTTTTTTAAATAATCCCAAAAAAATATTTTTTTCGGGCTTATCGGGGCCCCAAAATATGCGAAAAATCAAGTTAGTCTAATAATAGAAACATATTAGATTTTGGTTTTTCATTGAATTCTTAACGTTTTCTAAATAGTTAGTCAGGACTGAAAAGGAAATATTCCGGATACACTTGCTAGGAATTTTGTCGGAAGAATCCGACTAACTGACTGTATCCGAAATAACATTCATAATTTGTTATGCCAACGAAAGTTTCAGTTGGAAGACATTGATTAAACTAACGGTTTAGTTGGCTCGGTTTCCTTCTTCTTTTACGATTTAATGATTAATGTTTTGGAGAGTATTTGGCTATTGGGGTAGTCTAAAAATATTTATAGATGGGTGGATCATGAGCTAAATAAGATGAAGTAAAAGAAAGATGTAAATAAATAAAGATTACAACACATCAACCTTTGTATGAGTGTACACAACTTTCTAGTCACCAGTTTGATTTGCTGTCAACTGTACCTAGAGGCGTGGGAAAATATACTTATCTGACAAATAGTTTGCTAACCGAACACCAAGTTTCTCTTTCAAAAGTAAGTTATCAATCCTTACAAGCCACCCGGGGGGCGAGTTTCTTAATAATAAATAAATAGTTGTTCAATAGAGGTACATTAGTAGGGCAATCGTTTTTTATTGACACTATTGGTAGTCTACTTTTTTTTTAATCGTTTATTTAAGATAAAAAAAGAAAATACACACAAAATATACCTCCAATCCGCCGAAACCGACAAGGTTTATCCGTGGATTGGGTTCGTTTGTTAGTCGCTAGCTTGACAAACGTTTGGCACTAGTACTATGCTCGGCAGATAGCTTGAGTGGAATTTCCGCAGTCAGGATGGGCTTGTAATGTACGCGCAAGAGCAAAGTTTGTAGGTGTTTAGTTACCTACTTTTTAGTTTGACTACACTAAAGTACATAGTTCAGGACACATGACGTCGCCAATGCATTTGGTCAAGCCATCTGTCGAGCACTACAGTACAGTTGACAACACATCAATCCCCACTCGCCCGTACGGGAGTCCACGACGACTTTCCACGGGTGTGTGGTCTGACGCCCGTACTTATGTACTGAGTTAGGCCTTATCTAGAGCAATTAAGTTAAGTTGTATTTAACAAATAATCGCGATTATCGCGATTTGACCCGTTTTGTATGTAACTAAACCTAACCTAACCGACTGACTGTCAACAACATCAGCTGGTAACTGGTTTAATATATTAGGTACTAACCGATCGCATTGCACCCGCCGATCTTTTTCGCGAGAGATGTCATTGGAATGACATTTTACTGCTATTGCTCAGTAGACTACGATATAGAGGCAAATAACAGCTATTGTTTAGCTGTTTACAGTTATTGTTGTAAAGCTTTTGAATATATACCCTTTGCTCTCTCACAACGTCAAAAATGTAATCCACGCTTGGTTGAGCCAACTTGATTATGACTCTACCGAAGCACTAATCACAGCATAGCGAAGTATATTATGTACCCACATAGCACAAATTATTTTTTATTTTTTTTTTCTCATCTCACGACCTCTCATTCACGACCCCCTCTACTGCTAAAGATGGTGACAATAATAACACACACACACACACACACACACACACACACTCTCACACACACACACACACACACACACACACACACACACAACTTTTCTGTTCTTAATTTTACATAACTATGCATAACTTTTTATTTAATTTAATCTATGTTAATTTTTAATAAGCTTAGCAATGTCAAAAGGAAGAGCGGGGTATCTGTAACACAGGTTTCGACTTAGTACAGAGCCCCAATGACGTGTTTAATCTATAACCGCTGCTTATTGAATAAAGATTTTATTATTTATTATTATTATTTATATTATTGTCGTGTTAATATAATTCCATTGAATAACTATGTGTTTATTACACTCTGGGCCCAGTTTACCCGCAACGCGTCACAGGTTTGGGCGCTTCAGCCTACTAATCCGGTCATTGTTTCTTCCAGCTTCGGAACGAAGAGGAACCGTGCCGACTTCCCCATGGATGAGATAGACCTGTCTCAGTTCCCTATCGGCTCCAAGCGCTCCTTCAACGAATACCCGCTCCTCGAGCACGCGTTCCGCTAATTCACCACCCCTGCTCGCCTACTCTGATACTCAGCCTCGATAAACATCCATCTCACTCTTCCTAACCACTGTACCGCACAGGTCAACTGCATATTGCCAATGAATCTATCCGCTGTAAACTAGTCTTTACGCTCTTAAAGTCTATGTATATCTGTGATTTTAATATGGTCGGGTAGGTTTTCGGAGACTGGATGAAACATTTGAGTTGTTGCTGAAAAAATGAGCTTTGTGTGCGGGCGATATCGAAACAATGGATTGATGAGCGTACACAGCTTATTCCGAACTGAGGCAGTCAGCGCAAAAGTGGCCAAACCCACAATTTTTCATATTCGTACTTATCTATTGCAATTTATTTGAAACATAATAAATTTTGATGCAAAACCGGCCTATCCCTAGTTTCACCCATGGATAACAGATGGCGTTGTAGACATTATTTTGCGCGTATTGTTTTTGCCTACGAAGCAGACTATGTATTCAATTTAAATTCATGAAAATGTATAGCTCGTTATCTCCATACTATGTTTAGCTTAGGCCACTTTTTTCGCCGACGGCCTCAACTATGGAAAAGTATTGTTCTTACCAAGCGTTTTCTAGTAAATGTTCTTGTCAACTAGAATTTGCTTTTACTGTAAGTACAATTCATAGTAAAAGACTTATGAAGTAGGAGTCATCGAAAGTTTACCTGAATCTCACCCAATTGTTATAGGATTTTGTTTTCCTTACAAAATCAATGTTAAAGGATATACTTGTCCCAGAACAAATATTGGATGGTCCTTGTCTTAATTGCCTACTGAATTCGACCCAGCCAAGTAGGCAATTAACGATGGTCACTGTTAGTTTATCTGCGATCGTGTTGAACTCTCTGCCAAAGTGCATGGAGTGAGATGGTGCTCAAAGATATATCTGTCGAGTTCTTAACAATCTCAATATCTAGTAATAATAATGTTCAGTTACCGATGAAAAGCGTACAAACAAGATGTGTTTGAAGCTCGATTGCTCAAGGCAGTGTGCTTGAGTCTATTGAGACACCTCAAATTGCCAATCGATCTATCGAGCTTGACACTGACTGTTGGAACAGTTCTCGGTAACAATGTTACATAGCTCTAAATAAATGTAATAATATATAATTTTACTAAATGTAAGTTTCATCAAATTATATTTAAATTAATATTTGAACTTAGCTTAAGGAGAGAGAGGTCGAATTAATCCAATCATTTAGCCATATAAAATAAAATCTTGCAAAAAGAAAACACTATCGGATGTAGCTAGTTCTGTTGCTACGTTATTTATGAAACCGAAAAATTTATATAAGATTTAAGTAACAATATGATGAAAAGAGAATTCATTGGTATATATTCCACTTGGGTCTACAAAAACTCTTATATTAATCCTAGGCCATATCAATCCTAATGCAACCGTAGAAATATTGACGGCACATAAATAACTACTAGATATAAAACGAAGAATGTACCTGTATGATAGTTTTAATAAAAGACTATGAATGTTCTTATGTGTGTCATCTATATACCCTATTCTCTGGCGATTTAAGTAACTAACGGTTTTATTTATAGCTAGACAATTCCTTAAAACACTCCTAAGAGGCAGTTGAAGTAGTCCGTGGTAAAGTGAAAACGTAACCACAGATTATTTAAACTGCCTCTGATGAGTGTTTTAGAGGTATCGCGTTTTTATAAGTAAGGCCGTTGCAATCTAAGTACAAAGAAATGCCCTTTACTATCACTGTATACTAATTGTCAGTATTTTTTGTCCAACAAACTCTCATGATCAGTCTAGTTGACTTTGCTACATGGAATATCAATTTTAGCAACTTATAAGTTTGAATATCATCATCATCATCATCAGCCATTTGACGCCCACTGCAGGACATAGACGTCCAAAGTAAATTAAAAATTAAGATAGTCAAAATATGGTTCTCATGATCAAATAAAAGTTGATAACAATCGTTTAAGAATCAAATATTTCAGGTCTACCTGAAATACCTACACAATTTCCGTATTTGCATGGTTTTGTTTTATACGTTCATAATTATTTTATTGATACAGATTAAAATTAAACTCAGTTTTAGTAACTTGTAAAGTAAACACTGTTAATTGTAAGTCAATAACGTAATATCAATATCAAGGGACAAGCAGAACCTTCCCCAGTGAACAAAGTAATAGAATACCATTACGAGAACTCTACATCCACTTCAACCGTACCTACGTTTGGTTTTTGACGTGAAACCTCTTCCAATCCGGTAGTAAACCAGAAAACATGAAAACATTCGCCTCGGTGAGGGCTGTAACTCTGTAACTACCTACGTCTCATGTGCAATTTATTTATATATCGTTGACCAGAATAAAGTAACCATTACTCAGATCCTCTTCACTCGTGCCGCTAGAGGGCGTCAGTGCCGCGTAACAGATTGCGCAGTTTGAGCTACAAATTAACTCTTACTTAATGACGTTTCACGTTAAACCAACGGTCGTGTAACCCGACACAGCCCCACCCGCTTTTTTATGTTTTAAAGTTACATTTTCACAAGAACAAGACAGTGAAACAAAAATGTATTCGCAATAGGCTGATAATCTTTTTTGAAGAAAGGATTTCTACAGTAAACATATTTTAATAATGTTTGTCTTGGGATACCTATCCACACAACCTGAACATACATCCCAAAAATTGTCCGTAAAATCACTTTACCAAAAACAATTCAATCTTGCGACCAATCGCCTCGAAATCCAGAAAACAGTTATCGCGAAAAAAAAATCTGCGGAAAACGATAACGCGGCAGAACGTAAACCCTAAACTTTACGAGTACTCTACCTACTCAGTTACGTATGTACCTACCTATATTAATGTTTATATATGCTACCCAATGGTCGATGGGGCGCAAAGGTTCTCGATTGGAGACCACGAATTGGCAAACGCAGCGCCAAGCTTCCTAACGCTCACCAGCTCGTTGGACCGACGATCTGCGGCTGATTGCGGGCAGTGACTGGATGAGAATGGCCGAGAAGAGACGGAAGTGGCGTACCTTGGGGGAGGCCTATGTCCGTAGTGGACGAATACGGGCTGATTGATTGATCGATTGGTCCGTCTCACTTTTCCTTCAGGAACTTTCCATCATAGTGTTGTCTGAAAGATATGTCTCTTAGCAACAAGGCCACCAATTGTACTGCGTATTTTTGCAATTTTTTATAGAATATTCTAATCTTGTCTTACGTTATGATACGCGTGACATTGCAATGAAAATGTAAAGAAGGTAGATTTTTATTCCAGTTGTCTACTAGTGGACACGACTCGAAAGATTGATATCAAGCATTTACATAATTATCAAGCAGGAATTTTGTACTCACACAAATTTCTATTCGGGTAAAATAGGTTCTTTTTGTAACTAGAATTATTAAGAGAGAAAAAAGAGAGGGTGAAGGAAAAACGATTGATGAAAGTAATATACCACGTGAATGTGGGTGGAAGGGCTGGCAAGGGGCATCTCAGGCGGACTAACTTCGACCAAATAGGTGATTAGCAAAGGGCAAGATGAAAGTATCCGAAACCAGTGTGCGTGCATGCAACGACTAATAAATGTTGACAAAGCGAAAGCGGTTTGTCGGGAATCGTAGCAATTGGCAAACCCTGTCTTACCCCTCCGGGTAAAAGTTTATGTTATGCTACGTAGATTTTTTTTAAAGTATCTACACTTATCTACGATATTCTCATATTCAGTTTTTATTTGGATTTTTTATGTAGCCTACGTCCCACTGCACGGCACAGGTCTTCTCTCAGAGAGAGAGTATGTCCGTGTGGCGCCGGATTAAGACTAGCGTCACCCTATTTCCTTCCGTGAATGTCGTAGAAGTCGAATACCACGCCGACGACCTCGTGACGCAGCGGTAGTGCATCTGCATACCATGCGAGAGGTCCCGGGTTCGAATCCCGGCTGGGGACAAAAAAAAAACCCCAGGTCTTGGATGTTTACATGTTTGTGATGTTTCTGGTTCCCACAACACAGGGTATCCTAGTGTGGGGCTAGACGCAATGTATGTGCCTGTATGTAAATGTTTATGTTATGTTATGTTATGTTATTGGAATTTAATTAGAATTTATTGTTCGCTAACCTGAAGCAAAAATGTCCATCGGTGAACAAGTGAAACAAACAGTCAGTCAAAACGTTAATCAGGTCAAATCAAGTCTCCACTGTATCCTTACGTACAATTTCCGGCTAGTAGAGTTAATCCGACAATGCATAACTGTTATTAAAGTGGCCATAAACCGAGGCGCGACCATGCTGTGATAGCTGACGTGTATTTCGAGTAATTGAAAGTTCGCTTACAGGCAAGCGATGAAAATATACCGATACAGCCATAGAGCTACTACACAAAGACAGAGTGCGTCGAGCAAAATTCCGCTTGAACGTCAGGCGATACGCACTCATTTACGTAACAAGTCTGTGCTTAAGCGGATTATAGTGAGTGACGTTCACAGACACTCACACATTTGCATTAACAGTGCAACACTGACAACCGGCTACGATAAGCATGCCAATTTAACTACCTAAGAATTTGTTGCCTCACTCTGAAAGCTCGAACTGCGGTTCTACACCTTATAATTCTCTGGATACAGCTTCGACACACCTCATTCGTAAAAACTAGGTGATCATAAGATTTGTGAACTTATAGGGTTTGTCCTACATTCGACATGCCGTTTTTCCTGTTTGCTTTACTATTAGTATGGGAAAAACACTAAATTCGTAAATGTATAATGGGACCTACTTTACAAATAATGGCTCTAACATAAATAATGGTTAGTATTTACTAAGGTTAACATGAGCACTAGACATAATAAAACTGAACTTGCCTGAAACGTCGGAAAATTGTAAAATTAAATAATAAACGAGTAAATATCCGTGCAAATTCAGTTTTTATTATAAATAATGTTACTTAGCTCTATGAAAAGCAGTTTAGTTGCAAACGTGTCGTAGAAGGCGACTACGGAAATCAATTAACAGGAGACGGGCACCAGCGTCCTCCTGAGATTCCAACCGCATACTGCGATCGCCAACCCGCCTGCCAAGCGTGGCGATTATGGCAAAACCCCTCATGGTTACAACCATGAGGGAGGCCTATGCAGTGGGCGTCCGTCAATGGCTTATGATGAAAACATCGGTTTGATTTATAAAAACACAATTACTTAATACACTTCTCAGAAGCAGTGTAAATAGTCTGTGATGAACCATCCTTTATTAATATCCGTCTGTTTCATAAAACAGCGTAAAAGTAGTCCCAAGGTAATTTGGTTATGTTCTGGTGAAGACTTTCGGAGATGAAAATTGAGAACATCAAATTTTAAAGCAACGAATGAAGTAGGGTAAATAAATAGGGTAAAACAAATGAAGAGTTTTAAGGGACTTGTTTATTTTTCTCCCGCTCTAAAAATTTAAAAATAAAAAATTAAAACCGACTTCAAATCACTACAGCACTAAGAAGTTAGAAATAATTTAAAGTAGTACCTTTAAATTAGAAGTACGTATACATGTAGGTATTGCACAAGTATAATTTGTAGTGAGTGCCCAGTTTTATGACCAGGACATATATTTCTAACTTCTTAGTGCTGGAGTGATTTGAAGTCGGATATTTTTTATTTGAGATCTTTTTTCCAACCTTTGAAAGGTGATACTCGAACTCAATATAGTTTTAAAGGAAATATCATATATCTCTTGAAAAGATCTATCAAAGATTTACTTTAGACTCAACCATAAGAACCTCCTTATCTCCTTCGGCTGCCCGGTGCCGTATTAAAAAGATTAATAGGAATTGGATGGCGTGCAGCGTGTGTGCTCTATTTTATACTTTTAGCAAGACAGGACTTACAATGCCAGAGGTCATAGTAGCTAATGGCATTGGCAAATGTGGTCTATGCCTTACAAAGTCAGCTCTGGCTAGCATTTTAAGGCTGTTTTAAAATAATAAAAATCAGTGTATCAACATAATAACTTGAGAATGAAGTTATAGTAGCAATACCACTCGCTAACGGTGAAGGAAAACATCGTGAGGAAATCTGGGTGTCTGAGCTATTCGCAGTGCTTAAATTATACTCAGTGCTTGAAATCGCCAATCAGCGGTGGGCACGCGTGGTGATTAAGCCCATGCTCTCTCTCTGAGAGAAGGCCTGTGCGCTACAGTGGGACGTATATAGGCTGCTTATGAAACATCATGACTTTAATGCTACTTTCATGCTGTGAAATAGTACATTACGATATTAGTGCGAAAAGTAGGAAATTCGCAACGAGTGGCGATAAATTAAAACACGACCGAAGGGAGTGTTTTATATCGACACGAGTTACGAATTACCTATTCGCACGTGTATCGTACAACGTTTTATAGTACATATGGCCCTTTGAAGTGTCGACATAGGCACGTAAAGTGCTCATTATCGCACTAGTGCCGTAATGTAGCACCATATGTACTATAAAAAATATTAAACTACAGTAAAATAAACCCTTACAATAACAGAGTTGCTAGCTAAGGTTATATTCACAATGGGACCCATTTTAAGGTTGTTTTAAAATAATAAAAATCACTATGAAAAAATAATGACTTAATAACCTAACCTAACCTAAATAATGCTAAGATAATGCTTTCGTGCTATGAAAAATTTATTACACTACAATAAAACAGGCCCCCAGTGAAAATTGAACCCGCGACTAATGCCCATGCATGAGCAAGGTAATCAAAGTGATACCACTAAACCAACGAGGCAGTCAAATGAAAATACATCAAACTGAAATTAATTTCGGTCGCTAACTAGATAAATAAATAGATAGATAGAATATTGTTCATTGTACACAAAAATTACATTAACAGTATTTTAATAAATGAATAATATAAATTAATAAACAGCATCAAAATTAATAAACACCTTGAAAATTTATGTTTGAGTAAAACTTGTAATTTTTAAGTAAATTATGATTAAATGAGGAATGGACTGTATAATGAAAGAAAACTGATGAAAACGGGTAAAACGAAGTATAATAGGAAAATATCAGAATAAATGGGCAATGAGATGGTGACAGCAAGAATATTACAAAGATGAGTGACATGAGAGAGAAAAGTCAATAAAAGGAAAAATATAAAAACATCATAAAACAGTCTTGATAGCTAAGTGATAATGTATCAAGATTCTGTTAAGGTGAGGGTACGCGATGACACTAGATACTAGACACTCTTCCCGTATTTTCTTGTGATTTCGACAATTTTGGCTAGTTTTGCACTATTTATGTGGACTCGAGATGAGCTCTTTTTAATTTTGTTTTCACAACAGAGTTTTTTATTGGCGTACATTTCATTGGAGCCTTACATTCATGGCCGTCACAGACGTCAAAACGGCGTTAATTATGCGATATTTTTTCCACAAAATATCCAACATGCCCCTTCATTCGTGGTAATGAAAACCATGAAGGAGGCCTTGTCCTGCAGTGGGCGTCAAATGGCTGATGATGATGATGATGATCCAACATGCAACCCTCGTCCACACACAATTGCGGTCGGATTTAGTATAGAACAATACATCGCGCGATATATCAATATTGTAGCCGTCGTCTGTCACAACCTTATAAAATAAACTAACTTAAGTTGCTGTTACCACTCATTGTATAATTGTTTGTTTCATAAGCAGCCTATATAGGTACGTCCCACTGTAGGGCACAGGTCTTCTCTCAGAGAAAGAGTATGGGCTTAATCACCACGCGTGCCCACCGCGGATTGGCGATTTCAAGCGCTGAGGCATGTGAATAGCTCAGACACCAATGAACGATTAAGGCGGTTCTTGACTTTAGAACACACAATTATATGCTGTGAGCTGCATGTGAGTGAGATTTAAACACTGTATTTCTTATAAAAATGAGATTCCTCTAAAACACTCCTCAGCTTAAATAATCCGTGATGGTTTTTCCCCTTTTACCACTGACTTTTTTAACCACAGTACAAAATTAACTGCCTCTGAGGAGTGTCCTAAGGAATCGTGTTTTTATAATTAAGTAAAGGTAACTTGTTAATTGATTTATAGGTGTATGCCCATGTATAGGTGTATAATTATGTATATCTTATTGGCGGTTCTAATAAATAAAGTACAAGTCAATTTTTTTTTATAGGTACCTACTTGAGTTTCTTCTAACAAAAAATCCAAGAACTTGAACAGCGTGGTAAGGAATTATCGCCGTACATACATGAAAAAAAAACAAATTATGTATACGAGCTGAGAACCTTCTCCTTTTTTTAAGTACATATCTAGGAATATCTCCTAGGTATTTTTAAACATCCTGTAAATAGAGTTGTGAAAAAGGTAAATATACATAAATGATGCCATGGTGTCTCAACGCCTACCTTAGGGAAAGTTAAAGAATTTTCCTGGGATAATTTTCCTTGTTTCGGCTATTTATAAAACATGTGGTGGCTTAAAGAATTTTCCTGGTTAAGTTACTAAAGAATGTTATAGTGTGGGTCTTTGAAGTTTTACTGTTGGTAGTGGTAGCTCAGGTAGCATCATACATACATAAGCAGCCTATATACGTCCCACTGTAGGGCACAGGCCTTCTCTCAGGGAGAGAGTATGGGTTTAATCACCACGCGTGCCCACCGCGGATTGGCGATTTCAAGCGCTGAGGTATGTGAATAGCTCAGACACTCAGGTTTCCTCACGATGTTTTCACGATGTTAGCGAGTTGTATTGCTACTATAACTTCACAAATGTACATGACTTAGAAAACCAAGTCATAGGTACATGCCCGCACCAGGGATCGAACCCGGGTCTCCCACTTCCGAGTCCGAGGTTCTACCCACTAGGCTACCACCGCTGTTAGCATCGATTAGGTATATTCAGTACCTAGTTCTTGAAAATAAAGCCGCGTTTTCACGTAACTAAAAACTTTATTATGTTTGAGAACGTAAAGTACCATCTTGTGTACAGTCGCGTTACTTACTGGTGACTTTGCAAAAAAATGGTCGAGCTGCAGTCGACCATGCCCTGTCCGTTTGTCCTGCTGACCGTCTGTCCGTTCGTCTGTCCATCCATTCGTCCACGCATCCGTCTCTCAAGCACAAGACCCTTACGGTCTTACTTATAGAAAATGAAGTAATGCCTCTCTTAGAGTCTTTTTAAGTAAGACACTATTTAACTTTAGTGGGCGTTTTAGCTTTTTATGATTTATGAAAAGTTCGAGCTAAAACCCTGTTGTTTTTTTATTGTCATATTATAGTCCGCACGAGGTCCGCACAGATCTTTTTGGCGGTAACGTGAACATAGTCACAGATCGTTTGCACATCGCTGTCTTTAGAGTGTATGTGTGAGTAATTGACGTAGTGCGATGCGTAGTAAATTACTATTAGTCAATTACTAAAGTAGTCAATTACTTACACACACACTGTAAAGACAGCAAGCGATGTGCAAACGACGTACTATACACATTTCATTCATTCTTATGTAGTCTGTGGTTGTGTCAGAAACGCTTTGCTGTTGCAAATTTATGAAGTTTTGCGACTTTTTTTTAAACTAAACACGATGGAAAATATCTACATTAAACACCAGCGGTCTTATTTATAAAACGGATAGTGCCATTAAGTTGACATTAAATACAAAAGATCTCATAAAAATTACTACTCAGAGGCAGTTTAAATAATTTCCAATAATCCTTTTACCACAGACAATCACTAAAAATGTTAGACTGTGCGAGCGAGACAGCATGCCAGACGTAACAGCAGCCTTAAGGCGAAATCAGTCCGTTTTCATTAATTTCCCTTGTTTCATACCGCATCTTTCACTCAGGATAAATTATCTAAACACAAAATGAACGTGGGATCGCAAGCATCTTCGCCCATCATTATGCAGGATGACTCGGCGGGGCGAGTGCACGCCTCGTTTGCCGCCAAGCCGAGATACAAAGAACTTCCACGTGATTTCATTTGATAAGATGCAATGACCCCTTATGGGCCTGTTACAAGAAGTGACAGTGCTTTTTGCCGGTGGATTAGCCCTAATAAGGCGGCTAGGAATCAACGGGCTGTCTTTGATGCGAAGGTAAACAAAAATAAATTGTTAACGTCGAAGACGACAAATATTTGCGAACTGTGGGCCGAATAAAATACAAATTCAAGTAGATGAGTAACGCACGCGCCAACACATGCATTACTTAAAAAAACCGGCCACTTGGCCGCTTGGAACACTTGTTCCGTACCATTATCTATACAACAACATTAGACACAAAGATCGAGAAAAAACGGCAAAAAATCACGTTTGTTGAATAGAAGGCCCCCCTTAAACATTTATTTTATTTTAATTTAATTATTCATATTTTGAAGCGAATATAGAACCAAATATTCTGTGAATTTTTCAAGCGTCTACCTGTTGCCGTTATACATGATCATCATCATCAGCCATTTGACGCCCACTGCAGGACATAGGCCTCCTTCGTGGTTTTCATAACCATGAGGGATTTTGACATAATCGCCACGCTTGGCAGGCGGGTTGGCGATCGCAGTATGCTGTTGGAATCTCAGGAAGACGCTGCTGCCCGTCTCCTGGTAATGTATTTCCTTAGTCGCCTTCTACGACATCCACGGAAGGAAATGGAGTGGCGCTATTCGTAATCCGGAGACACTCGGGGGCGCCACACCGACGCCACACTTTATTAATATCGAGCAAAAAACGGCAAAAATAATACAATTTTCAACCAACGATCACTGTTTTTAGGGTTCCGTACCCGAAAGGTGACAACCGAGACCCTATTACTGAGACTTCACAGTCCGTCTGTCTGTCTGTCTGTCTGTTTGTCTGTCTGTCTGTCCGTCTGTCACCAGGCTGTATCGCATGAATCGTGATAGTTTGGCAATTGAAATTTTCACAGACGTTGTATTTTTGTTGCCGCTATAACAACAAATACTAAAAAACAGAATAAAATAAATATTTGAGGGGGGCTCCCATACAAGAAAACCTAGCTATCACGATTCATGCGATACAGCCTGGTGACAGACGGACAGACAGACAGACAGACAGGCGAACGGAATGTGAAGTCTCAGTAACAGGGTCTCGATTGTCACCCTTCGGGTACGGAACCCTAAAAACAGTGATCGTAGGTTGAAAATGGAAATTTGCATTATATTAATATTTATATGAAGCCATAGTGGAAAATACATGGTGAGTAACTCATTATAGTGGCGTACGTTTATTGTGCTACCCCCTCTTCGACGGTTGAAGAATGGTACACACTGCGTGTAGGTGGGTATCTATGGAAGTGAATGACTTCTCAACTGAACTTTTAAACTTTGACTTGTTTATCATGCATAAAAGCTTTCGTTACATATTCCAACAATACTAGTTCAATGAACTCTTAAATGAACTCAAAACCTTGTCTTGAAAAAGTGTAACTTGTCTATTCATACATAAAAGCTTTTGTTAGATGTTACAACAATACTTGTACATTGGACATTCTGTCCCAAAAGGCAATAAACACTCAACTAAACTTAAAAACTTGTCTCTAAAAAGCACAAATGTTTATCATACATAAAATCTTTCGTTACATATTCCACTACAGTTTAAAAACTAATAAGACTGCCTCGTTACCCAGACAGAGGTCGTGGGTTCGATTCCCACTGGGGGCCGCCGTACAATTGTACAAATGGGCTCAGTCTGGGTCTATTTTCATGTTTGTGACGTCCTTGCCTGGTTACCATAGCAAAGGGTATCCTAGTTTGGGACTAGGTCAAGTGAATGTGTTGTGAGGAAGTTATTATTATTATAATGGCAGAAATACCACAGAAGGTAATTTTGTATCATATTCTCCCCGTTGGACAAAGACATTATTTGTATCATTTGATGATGTCACTCTCCTACTGTCATTAAGAGGTAGGTTATCAGTCAGTTAAGAACTTTGAGTTTGATGTCAGTTATCTAAGGGCGGATTTTAATTTTGGTACGTATTAGTCAAATATTTGTCAAAAAGTTACCTTAGCGACAAATCCTGCAAGAACTCGCTGAAATTCTTTGAAATATTTCCCTTCCATTTCACCTTCCCCAGACCAGCCCATGGGAATCGGTCAGACCCAGATTTCAACACTGGTTACAAGGCATGTAACGGTTTCACAGTTTTATGTCACACGACAAATTGGTATTTTTTCAAACCACTTTTGTGAACATGTGATTTTCGTATCGATGCTGTGCCTGTCACTGTTTCGCACGTTACCGCAACGCGTCGCATCCCCGTTCCGTGTTTGTACACGCCGCTAAACGCACACACAGGCGAATATCGACCGGTACAGGAGGTATTCAGACGGGTTGTTCAATGCGCCCGGCCAGACGGCATGCACGCCGATTTCATTCAACTTGCGACTTGTCGCTCAAGACTACTGGCAAGATGGGTCTAACATATTATTATGTGTATGGTTGCGTACCCCGAGAAATATATAAGTTGGAGGTAGAAATAAATAGGTTAGGTACGGTAAATTAGAAATAAAAAGAACTGTTCTAACATAAATAATAATTATATTCTTTTTGTTGCACTAACCCGTGCTGAGGACAATTTAAAAAATGTAAATTGCTTATTTCCAGCCTCTAAATAGGTTTTTAAAAAATAATGATACTTCGCACTGTGAAAAATTGTTACACTGCAATAAAATACCTTTATAAATAAAATACATCTTAATTTCCGTTGCTATATAAATAAATTAACAGCTCTAATAACAACGCATGTTTTGAACTATAAATAAAAAAGTGGCTCTAAAATGTCTTGCTTAATTTAGCGGCAACAGAAATACATTATCTGTGAAAATTTCAACTGTTTAGCTACCACGGTTCATGAGATACAGCCTGGTGACAGACAGACAGATGGACAGTGGAGTCTTATTAATAGGATCCCTTACGCATTGGGTATGGAACCCTAAAAACAGATACACAAAAAAAATAAGGAAGCACGAGGGCGATGTTGAAATTAAACATTAGAATTTAATAGTCTGTAATAATAACGTTGTTATATACCTTATATACCTTCCGTTTTCCAAGCTATCACAAAACTTACTAAGTAATTACCCTCATAATATTCAGGATTTGAATACGGCCGTTTAATATGCATCGTTGGTCCTGAAAGTTCTGGGAGACGAAGCTATCAATCATCAATTCAACTCGCAAATTAGATTTAACCGTCATGGCCATGTTTGGGCTTCCATACATAAATAAAGCACGTTTTATCGGGAAAATATCGACGCTGGGCCATCCCAGCAGCAAAAAAAAAGGGTCGTAAAGAATGAGCTAAATGAAATAGTAAACTTCACTAATAGTAAGATGAATTCAGAATTGAATGCGACTTTTCTTTCACTAAAAGTCTTTTTGTTATTTATAAAATACGTGGCCTGAGGTGGCACAAGACAGAAACATCTGGTCCGAGTTGGGGGAGGCCTTTGCCCAGCAGTGGGACACAAACGAGGCTACGTAAAAAAAAAAACGATTCCTTTAAGACTCTCTTAAAGTGTAGTTTAAATAGTCTGTGGTAAAGGGTAAAGACTTTACCACAAACTAATTGAACTGTTTTGGAGGAATGTATTTGAAGAATCGTGTTTCCAGGGTTCCGTAGTCAACAGGAACTCTTATAGTTTCGCCATGTCCGTCCGTCTGTCTGTCTGCGGCTTAGCACAGAGGTGATAGGTACTAGAGAGCTGAAATTTTGCATAGATATACATACATATTTAATACGCCGACAGAATGGTAAAAAAATCTCAAAAAAATTTTTTTACTCGCCTACACCATCGTTGGATAGGTCGTTTAAAATATGGCTATTATATATTGTGGCTGTAGAAAGACCATTTTTCAATTTACGGTTCCGTTTGCGAAATATTTAGCTTTACGGTAGGTACCACCGTTGTCAAGATTATGGAATTGGTTGGTTTCATGAGGTGTGTCACTAACATAAAATGCTACATTACATTATATAAACTCACACTTATATCTGGGAGGGGCAGGCAGAGACCAGGGTTTGCCACTTGCACGATCCTGGCAAACCTTTTTACCCGACTGCGGTGGAGTCCAAAAGGAGGGTAATGTATGTATGTATTTAGATTTATTAACATTAGTCACTACATCCACGCACGCTGGTTTCGGGTACTTTTTATCCCCATTTGGTCGAAGTTTGTCCACTTGTGATGTCCTTGGCCCTTCCACCCACATTCGCTCGATATATTTATTACGTTAATCTTTCTTCCTTCATCCTCTCGATATGTCTAAACCCACTCCACTTTCCTATTTCAATTTCTTTGAAAACGTAGAGACGTTACGAGACTACGCCGTAGCAGCGTGCTACAGTCTATAGTAAATTCTGCGTAGCACGCTGCGTAGCTGCGTAGCGTAGTTTCACATAATTATCATTAGTTTTACATATTCTCATAAAATAGTAGGGATGTGATACTGGAAAATACTTTTTGTAATAAACTATGGCTATCAAAAAATCGAAACGACGCAATCGACATAAAAATCGTCTTTTAAATAATAGATTTTTTTTTAAATCGGTTATTTTTTCACAACCCTATAAAATAGCCGAAATAAATTTTTCAATGGTTTTATAATAGTTAAAGATAACAAAGATCGAAATATTCTTTCTCAAACCCAAAAAAATACTTATCGTGTTAAGCTCTAAAGGATTCTAGTAAGGACTTTTTTCTTCTTTTTTAATACATTTTTGCAAAAAGTGAACATCTTAAATCCATAAGCCTCAATAACTGTAATAGCAATTTTAATAACCTATAGCCAACTACAGCCTAGAATAAGATCTAAGATAATTTAAATCGATTTTCGCTAAAAAAGGCTGTGCTTGGCAAAAATACTTTAAAGTCCTTAAAATAGCTATAACCATTATTGAGATTTATTATGTTCACATTTTGACACACACAACTTATCCTAAAAAAACAATACTGTAAAAGTGTTCACTATCTATAAAGAAGATATGATTTTTTCCATTGTTGGCGCTAGTTAGCACTTTCTTAGCTTTATTTTACAGCCACTTTCACTTGTTAAGCGCGTGATTAGACATTTTAGTGGAAACTATAATATACCACTTAAGAACTTTAAAAACCTATTTATAGGCTATAAATTCCACCCATGTCGGGACTTGAAACCGCGACAAAATAAAACAAAAAAAAAGAATATACTTATTGTTTTTATTACGTTTATTAATTCATAAAAATACGGTCTTATTTTATAAAAACACGATTCCTTCAAACAACGCTCATTAAGATAGTCTGTGGTGGAAATTTTGCAAGGAAAAGTTGTAACCACGATATTATATTAGGGGTTAAAGTATGAAATTGCCGTTTTATTGCAATAGGTTCTTTGAATTGACATAGAATCTTCATGGTTTGAGGTTTTCGAATGAAACTTTTTTCAAATGGTTTCTATGATGTTCTTTTTTTAAAAAATGTGAAACATTTGAATATCGACTTTCAATTGTTTTTGTTATTCAATTTAGACAAGAAAGATGGATACTGCGAAAATTCGAGTGATTTTTGAATACGAGTTCCGACGCGGAACTAACGCGGCAGAAACAGCCCGCAATATCAATGCTGCGTTTGGAGAGGGGTCTACTAATGAACGCACCGTGCGATTTTGGTTTAAACGCTTTCGTGATGGAAATTTTGACTTAAAGAACGAGCCACGAGGAAGACCGCCCACACAGGTGAATAACGATGAATTAAGAGAGATAGTGGAAGCCGACCCTAGTCAAACTACCCAGGAATTAGTGGCATGGTTTAACGTTACCTTACCCACAATATTGACTCACTTGCGTCAAATCAATAAAATAAAAAAATACGAAAAATGGGTGCCTCATGATTTGACTGATCTGCAGAAAGAAACGCGTGTTGAAACTTGTGTTGCCTTGTTGAACCGGTACAGAAATGAAGGAATATTGGATCGAATTGTAACATGTGATGAAAAGTGGATTTTTTATGATAACCGGAAAAGAAAAATGCAAAGGCTGACCCCAGGTCAAATGCCACAACAGTATTCAAAAATCACTCGAATTTTCGCAGTATCCATCTTTCTTGTCTAAATTGAATAACAAAAACAATTGAAAGTCGATATTCAAATGTTTCACATTTTTTAAAAAAAGAACATCAAGAAACCATTTGAAAAAAGTTTCATTCGAAAACCGCAAACCATGAAGATTCTATGTCAATTCAAAGAACCTATTGCAATAAAACGGCAATTTCATACTTTAACCCCTATTATTTTATTTTATTTGGTGTACAAAACAGGTCACAACCATTACACGATATAAAAGTAATAATATGACATGAGTACTAAGTTGTGGTCTAAAGCATGCACACACAACATTGCCACATGTAAATTTGAGTATCTGAATAAAGTTTAGGGATAAGCATTTTTTATAAAACCATACAACTCGATGAAGTCAGAATTTTGGCTGAGCATCTCTTAAATTTAGCATAATGCGCGTTGAAGATATCGACTTCCAAGATAATTAACTAACTGTGAGGAGTGCTTTAGAGGCATCAAGTTTTTATAAATAAGGCCGTTAATTTTTAAAGATCCTAGGTCTCCAAAAACTAACCGCCTTATCCTGCGAAGTCCTAGCCACATTAAACTTTTCCCCTGTGTAGTTACGCACTCAAACTCACTTAAGCTACGGGTATGATATTTAAACTTTGTGGCCTCATTACCTGCCTAGAGAAGAGGTGGTGATAATGAGATGAAAGATGAGAACTCCCAAGTGAAACCTGCGTCATTTAGCTGGCAGTTAAACTATACAATATCTTTGCACATTTGAGCAAAAATTACAAATCTGAAGTTGAACTATTTTTAAACGAACCGGCTTTATATTTTTTATTAAATCTTACTCTTAATATCTTTTCTTCAGAATATTAGTATTTTACCCACACCCGTGAAATAACGCAGACCCAACGTTTCACTGAAATGATGTGAAGCATGCTGTTGCTATAATTTCGTATCTACTAAAGCTACACCCATACATTTCCTAAGGTCTGGTTCTGTGAGGTCTGTTATCTTAACTTTAATTTCTTATCTTTCTTGACAATCCAGTATAAATAGAATAATGAACATTTAAATTATTTCTGTATTGTTTACTTAATCTTATACCGGTCTGAGTCCACATTTCTATACTTTTTAGGGTTCCCTACCTCAAAAGGAAAAACAGAGCCCTTATAGGATCACTTTGTTGTCTGTCCGTTCGTAAGTTCGTCCGTCCGTCCGTCTGTCCGTCCGTCTGTCTGTCTGTCAAGATCTTTTATCTCGAGAACGTGTGGAGGTATCGAGTTGAAATTAAAACCATATAATCAAATCTACAGTCCCTTAAAGCTGTGAGAAAGCTTGTAAGATAACGTAAAAAAAAGATACAGCCGTTTATGCCGCAAAAAATGTATATTTCGATACTCAAGGGAATCAAAATTTATAGGGGTAGGTGCTTTCCGTTGGCCTAGGACTATGAAATTTGGCACTACAAGTACAGGGAAAAATCTGAAAACTATACATTTCTAATTAAATGTTAAGAATAAATTGTCTTTGAAGTTCTAGAAAAGCTCGAAAAAACTGCGATTCCTGAACTATTTATAATATGTAAACAACCTACAAATGTATACGGAACCCTCGGTGGGCGAGTCCGACTCGCACTTGTGCGGTTTTTTTATGTAGCCTATATACGTCCCACTGCAGGGCATAGGCCTTCTCTCAGAGAGAGAGTATGGCTTAATTACCACGCGTGCCCACCGCGGATTGTTAATTTCAAGCGCTGAGGTATGTGACCACCTCAGATACTCAAGTTTTCTCACGACTTTCCTTCACAGTTAGCGAATGGTGCAAAAACTTCACAAAAATACGTAACATAGAAAACCAAATCATTGGTACATTCCAGGATTCGAACCCACGACCTCCCGAATGTGGAGGCCAACGTTCTACCGCTCCGCCCCACTTTTAATGTGAGTTAAAAATATATTAGGTACAAATACCGAAAAACATCTTGAACAAAGCGCAGAGTCGATTTCTAGGACTCTTTAGCGGACTGAAAGCGGCCGCAGGGCGGAAGAATATCATTTTGGCCACGGTATTGGCTTATAAGTAGGACCCCCATACGATTTCATTCCCCATTTTTGTTCGAGATATGTGCCAGTTTCTGTATTGTTATGTCCATACTATGTGAACAAAATAGTTTTTTATTGAGCTCTGTTTGAGACCAAATAATTTTAAAGATCACTTGTGTATATTTACTGTCGATGTTTCGAGTCAATACAGCAGGGCCTCGTAACAAAATTCAATTGACTCACTTTATTTGTCATGAAACGCCCAATTCCTTTTCCATTACAATGTTGATGCCGTTTCGTTTAGCCTTTAAGTACCTATATTTGTTGGCTTTATAGGTATTTATTTAACGCACATAACTTTCAAATTGGAGTTTTGCATTCTTAGATACTTGCTTACCTACGTAGGTAATAATAGTAAAAGGCCGGTAATGGACGTCCCACGCGGACGTACTTCGACTAAAGAGGGGATGTGTTAGCTGGGGCAAGATAAAATTTACCTTAATGAATGTTGATGAAGCGAAAGAGGTCTGTCTGTGGCAAGTGGTAAACCCTGATCTCTGATAGAGGCGTGAGTTTATTTTATGTTATCTTGTAATGTTAGTAAGTCTACGCGCTTTTTAGGGTTCCGTAGTCAACAAAAAAACTTTTTCTTTCACCATGTTCGTCTGTCAGGCTGCCTGTACCAACCTCGCCCCAGTGACAGTTACAAATATAGATGTCTAACCAGCGCTAAAAAATATCAATTGTGTTACCGATCGGAGAGAGTTCAGTATTACCCGGCAAAATATCTATGCACTTGCCACCGTCAGCCCGCCATCTTGTGAGTTACCTAGATATTTCGACGTGACATACATCATAAAGTAAAACGTTTTTGTATAAAACCAATCATAAAGTTACGCTGTCATTTAGGTACTATCGCCCAATCAACGTTCACATCGTCACGCATGGCGCACAAAATGTACTAATCACAGAGTGATATTCTACAGCACATCTTGCGCTCATTTCATACAGACTAATCATAATGAACGAAATGAATGAATGAGGGAAACGGAAATTTAATAATTTTATTTAATAAATTTTAAGTAATAAGTAGTTTGAAGGCAATAACAAATATCAAAAAAGTAGTTATTTATGTATGTATTTATTTCTCTAAAACAGTTTGCTTTCCATTATTTCCATTTTATTTTATTAATCTTCGCGGGCCATTTGTCAGTAATTTGCCAGTCGGTTAACCGGACTGCGAATCTAAAGCAGAGTTGAGTTTTCTAGCTAATTTAGTTTATTTATTTGGTTTACAAATCACCTCGTAACTATGACATATTATATAATAATAAGTATGACTATGACACAAAAACTAAATTGTGGTCTAAAGCGCGCACACACACACACACACACACTAAGACAACACATACATAACCTCCTCAGTTCTGACCTTGAAAATATGGTTTTTAATTGTTATTTTCAATGTTAGGACTGAGGAGGTTAAAGCAAATGTTACGAAAAAATAATTTTATTTTTCATTTTTTCATTTTAATCATTTTATTAGTGGTTTTTAAAACTGGTCACCGAGAACTTAGTAAATTTAATGGAATCCCTGAACTTATTTTTTTACTGAAAACTGGAAAATTGCATGGATAAATAAAAACGTTTCTTTGGTATAAAATAAACAATTGAACTACTTAAAAAATTACCGTTCTCACCTAAAGATTGTAGGAATGTATCTATGGTTTATTACCGATACCTACTGAAGGAATAGTTATCAGGTTACGAATTTTTTTCACAGGCTGTATCTGACGAAACTAAAGAACTGATTTTGAAGATTTTTTTTTCACACCACATAATGTCTGTCTCTTCCTTTGTAATTTGAATTCAAAGCCACATGAAATGCGACTGAAATATTAAAATATGATAGTCTTATTATGGTATTTTTGGTCCGTGTGCTTCGGGGTGCATAACAGTACATTAAATCCGAATGAAGCAAATGCTGTATTGGAAAAGAAGAGTTATTGTCAATAAAATGAATGCCCGATATACGTCAATAATAGTTTGTCATTTTAAAAAAACATTTGCTCTACGGCTTGATTTTTTTGTTCCTTCTTTTTTTATGCCAAACTAGCTCTAGTATCACTTTTTTTGTTCTCACCTTGACTTACACCAATAAAAAAATTGCTACATCCGTCCAGCCGTTCTCAAGTTTTAGCGCGACTAACGAACAGCAATTCATTTTTATACATAGAGATATGATAAATAGAATGGATATACATACTTCTGTTTAAAACAATGATTTACCGGAGGCTGTGAGATTAGTACTATCCTATAAGCGCAAATTTAATAAGTGAAATTATGTTAACCCTGACATTTGGTACTTGTTATACTTGTTATACTTTATTGTACACAAGAAAGAAATATGTTACACATAAACATTTTTAGAGGAAAGTCCGTATAGCCTGCACTGATTTTTGCGTTTTGTATATATTCGGTTTGAAATTAATGTTCCTTATGAACTGATACCAACTATTTTTTACTTTTCTTGATAGCTTGATCAACTGCTAATCTATAAAACGTTTTAAATAAAACACCGAACGAATATTTTATGGATATTTAATTAAGATAATAGGGCGCATTTCGTATATTTTTTTGCACTTTTCTTCTGATGGTTTCTCTATAATCTCTCATGTCATACTGATAAGACAATATCAGGACCGTGTTCAATTTTACACGGTAAGTGGCACGCGGGGAAACTAGGAAAACGTCAACTGTGTCGTGTCCATTGGGTAAATAAAACGTTCTTGCCTCGCCCTCATTCACGGCTAAACGGTTGTTTGAAGAAACGTGAAAAAAATCAGGCCAGTAGCCAGTGATAGTTAAAAACAGTAGCACATAATTTCTCAAGGCTGTTGGCTATTCTCTTCCTCTTAAGGAAAACTATCACAGCTAAGTAGGTCGGCCGGTTTTTAGGGTTTCGTACCCGAAGGGTGCCAAGCGGGACCTATTACTAAGACTTCACCGTCCGTCTGTCAGTCTGCCTGTCACCAGGCTGTATCTCATGAACAGTGATAGCTAGGCAGTTGAAATTTTCACAGAAATAATGTATTTGTGTTGCCGCTATAACAAGAAATACTAAAAACTAAATAAAATAAATATTTAAGAGGGGCTCCCATGCAACAAACGTTGTCTAAATACAGCGCTCGCCATAATCATAATCATAAAGCATTTATTTGTGGATCATAAGTACATTTAAATTTGGTGTTCAGTCAGTTTTCGGATCGCTAATATATTTTTTGTCAGAGTAGATAATATAAAAACCTCTACCCAATCAATGTCACATGCATTTGAATTATTTGGAAATAAAAAATGTCAAAATCTATATAAATCTTGAAATTAAAATTAAGTAAAATAATAAGTACATATGTCAAATAAGTTTTTTAAAAGTATGTCCAATTATAAAATAAGTTGAAGAAACATTAAGTTAGATCTGTAATACTTCTTTAAAGCTATAAATGTGAAACATAATGTAACATAATTAAAATTATTAAAATACATGTCAATTTACTCAAAAATAATTACAATTGTTAAAAATCTACTTTTAAGTAGGTATATAGACCAATCAAAAGCAAAATAACATAAAAAATTAAAAATACTTATTAATTAATTTTTAGCCTCTAAGAATTAATTAACAGAGTAATAGGATTTCTCAATAAGATATTTGAAAAGGAGCCTTTTAAGTTTCCTCAGTGTCGCGTTTTTTATTTCTTGTGGTATATTATTAAGTATATATTTTCGGTGCCATACAGTAAATACTTTTACGTAAAAGTGCAGTTTTAGATGATGGCACGCATAATTTATCAGTCTCATGCTATCTAGCGGCCATCTATGTAACCTGCACAGCGCTGATGTCATGTCGTTAAATGACAATGTTAAATGCTTCTTGTTGGTTTCTATAGATGGCGCTTTTCTCAAACTTGTACGGAACCCTTCGTGCGCGAGTCCGACTCGCACTTGGCCGGTTTTTGCTAGTAGCAAGGGTACTAAGTGTTTTCTGATGGAAATAGCTTAAAAAGTTGTTCTCTGCTTATGCTCGGCTGAACAAGTAAAGCCCGATTACCGACTTTAATCACTTTGTAATAAGATAGATAATTGCCATTTTGAAGAATAATTTTTCGGTCGAGTTAACCCACTCACTTTATCTTATTTTTGCCGTGGAGCGTTTTAAAATTGTTTTTGTTTGGTACTTGTATTAAAAAGTAAAGTACATACTTACCTATATATGACTGATATGTAGGTACCGATATACAAAGAAGTGGACGACATTTGCTTAGATCGATGATAAAATATAGGTATTTAAAATTTATTTCGTTCTTTTGAAGGTAATTAACATACCTACATAAAAACCCTTCATTTTTCGTCAATCGAGAAGCAAAAAAATAACTGATAGGCCTCGGGCCACACAGAAGGGACGTGGGGCGGGGGCGCGTAAAAGACGCGTTGTTAATCTAATTCACTTTTATCAAGGATGTTTTTTTTATTCGTAGAGTGGGGCGGTAATATGTAAGTCCTCCACTGTTGGAGTTGTCTGATTTTTAGCCTACTCCGAACTGTCAACATACATAATATTTTGATATTTTGACACTTTTGAGTCGTCAATATGGTTATATGGTGGACAGGTATCTACGTGTGACGGGACGAAGCCCACACAGAAGAGACGGGCGAGGGCGCGATTTCTATGCAACGCGTTGCGTCGCGTCTTTTCCGCACCCTCGCCCGACGTCCCTTGTAAGTGGCCCGAGGCTACAGATGTACTACATGGATGGCAAGACAGGCAGGTTTTTCGCCTTTCCCAGTTTCCAGTTTTCAAACGAAAACGTAAACGGGCTGCAAGTGGTGCAACCGTGTTTCAAAACTTTTTCTGAAGATGGCGCTACCAGTGTTGCCAGTATGCACTCACGATTTAGTATGGGGCGCTTTGCTTGAAAAGGTACGTTTTAGAATTTATAATAATTTTACATAATTTGGCAACATCATTCTGAATGAGGTCGTCAAAAAGTAATTTTATCGTTAAAATTTAACCGACTTCAAAAAAGGAGGAGATTATCAATTCGACGCGTATATACTTTTTTGCTATTTTTTCGCATAACTCCGACAAATCTTAACCGATTTCGACAATTCTTTTTTTGTTCGAATAAATATACCATCCCATTGGTCCCATTTTAATTTGGTGAAGATCTGATTAAGACTTTCAGAGATGGAGAACGAAACTCTTCAATAGAAAGCAGTAAATATTTTTAAATAAAACATAAAAACCGACTTCGAAATACTACAGCACTAAAAAGTTAGAAATAATTTAAATAATTATTAGTATGTATGTATACATGTAGGTATTGTAGAAGTATAATTTGGAGTCGGTGCCCAAAATATCATGAAACTGGGCACCGACCTATTTTTTATTTCCTTAACGATCTATCTTCGAGAATAGATCAGCCTAAGTTGATTGTGAGTACCTACTTCCATTTTCCGTAATTACTGAAAGTGTTTTCTTAAGTTTTGCAAAGAAAATTACAAACGGGAAGTGAATTTTCACTAATTACTTCAACAAAAATTCGGACCTTCACTTTCATAAAGAAAGTGAAGGTCCGAATTTTTGTTAAACGCTATAAAAAACTAATACAAAAAACTTTATGTACTTTAGTTCTACTAACGTTATGTCGTTCGTTACCATGACAAAAAAGTCTTGGCGGAGAGTTAGGCTTAGGCTCAGGCTGGTTTCGGAAACAAAACATTTTTGTGACCAAAGACTATTTGAAAATATAGCAGCATGTACCAAAAGGTACAGTAAGTGACGTCGTAAAAAAAAAGATACGGCCTAGGGTCCAATACAATACATAGAATGGTATATATACTTATCTAGTATGGTTTTCGTACCAAAAGGTACCTACGATCTGGCAACGCTCCGCGCTAATGGTGCTCACAGACTAAAAATAGAGATATTATAACACTGACGACACTCAGATATATCTTGGCCACATTAAGGAAACGCTTAATGGCCATAAACGCCATAATTCTGTTGGCTACACTGGTGTTCAATGTTCAATGGTAATAATTAAGGCGTTAAATTTTTAAAAATCCTAATCTGTGACTTTTGCGAATTCGACATGGGCGTCGTATGAAATCATTTCAAGGAATTTATTTTGATTGGAAAGCAAAGATGGACGTCGAAGCTGCTGCTTTGTTGTATTTTATGAGCTACGCCAATGTTGTATTACATGTACTGCATTAAAAAAAGACAACAACGTTATTCATTTAACCAATCCAATGTTGAAAAAACTTTTAGACATAAATCCATTAAAATAAACAAAACTAATTTTGGACCAACGCAACTCACGAAACAAAAACAACAAACAACCTCCTAACTCCACACCACCAGATAAAAAAACAAAATCAAATCAACTCTACACGTTCTCGAATGACAGATGACAAACCCTAGTGTAGTAGCCACATCAACGCAGCAAGAAACGCGATAATCCCTTTGATGTGTTGAAAGAGACCGCCACCCTAGCTATCGCCAAATGTTTAACGTCATTGACAACCGCGTTTATAAAATTACGGCGTCAAGCCGGCCACACCAACGTTCAACGCCCAACAACGCGATAATTAATGCCATTTCCCGTTTGTCTTGGCCACATTAAGGAAACGCTTAAAGGCCATAAACGCGTTAATTAAGGGGGAAAATTAGCCCATCAAAAAAGCGATAATTCTGTTGGCTACACTGGTGTTCAATGTTCAATGGCGATAATTATGACGTTAAATTAAAAAAATCCTAATCTGTGACTTCTGTGAATATAAAGTTTTTTCATTTGACCAATCCATAGTGCTGAACAAACTTTTAGACATAAATCTATTAAAATAAAAAATAAAACTAATTTTGGACCGACGCAACTCACAAAACAACAAACAACCTCCTAACTCCACACCACAGATAAAAACAAAATCAAATCAACTCTACACGTTCTTGAATGACAGAAGACAAACCCCAGAAAGAGACCGCCACCCTAGCTATCGCCAAATATTTAACTTCATTGTCAACGGCGTTTATAAAATTGCGGCGGCGTCAAGCCGGCCACACTAACGTTCAACGCCCAACAAGTTAAAGTACCTAGCCAAGGAGAAGAGAGATGACAGATAAAAATATAGTACGATCACGATTCATGAACGAACGAGATGCGCTGACGTTCGCTGATAACGGTTCTGTTCTGTGATATAGGCTTAACACTAGTCTATGAACGGTGTGAACTTTTTTTTTGCAATTTTCGCATAAAATATGACAGTAACGAGATCTTTTATTTTTATCAAGAAAATTACGAAATACTAGCTTAATTAGCTCATAAAAGCGTATATTCCAATATCAGATCACTTCCGTAACCCTAAGGCTTAGAAATACTCATAATTATATTAATCAAACCGTGAAAACGCCAACACTTGTGTGGGTGTGTTGGGCAGGCTCTTGTGTATTTATCTTTGAAAAATTGGTTTTTGTACAGTGTGTTTACGTTTATAAGGACTGTAATTTTAAGCTCCAAAGATGGCTCAAACAATGGGACTGATAGACAAGTCCAAGGAGCTCCAAAAGGAGATCCTCATGGAGAAGTTGCGATCCAAAACACCCCAGCTTAAGAACCTGACTGAAACCTCTAAAGCTGTCCGGATGGCATTGCTGGTGAGTTATCTAACTGATTTATTTTTATCTAAGTGATGATATCTTCCATTATTTGGTCTAACAAAGTAAAACCAACAATAGGCCCGCTTAGCGAATAGTTTATGGTGCCTGGGCCATACTATAGTATGGTATAACTTTATTTTTAGTATATTATAAACTTTATTTTTTTTTAGCCTTAAACTATTTTTAGTACAGTAAGGGCCCAAAACACGGACACGTGGAGTAGATAATATGTTTGCATTGGTGTAAATTATTTTGTGTAGTACTGTGTGGTTATTTAAATAGTGTAAAACTGTTTCTTCAGTATCAATAATTAAAAGTATACTCACAGTTTACTGTTTACGCACTTTAACTTCATCCAGTTGACAACTGATTCACCTTAACATTCATGTTCTTAAATCACCAATACATACTAGTTTTGAGTGCACACAATATTGACCTCCCCACATGTGCTTGGAATAGATCTGTTCTCAGTACTATACAGTGATTTTTACAAAGTAATAGCATTCCACTTATGAGTCAGCTGTTTTTAGTTCTGCAAATAGATCTATTTTACCACACCAGGTGAAAGGTTAAAGGTCAATGAGCTTTCAATCTAATATAACACTGTTTTTTAGTAAAATGAGCTAACCCCCAAACATTTTTTTGCCATATAAATTAGCCTGTTCTCAGACCTATCAAATATACAAAAAAAAAAAAAAACGGTGAAGCCATTTCGGTGGAGCTCGATAACAAACACTGTGACATGAGATTTTTATATATTCAATAAGCATTGTCCATTATCACTTTACTTATTTCAAAGGCAATGGCAGAATCTAATAAAATATTTTTTTTTGTACGAAGAGGTCTTAACCAGTTTCCCATCGGCAGGACAAGCGCTGGGCGGTGGACAGTGTGGACCGCATGATCCTGCGTAAATGTCTGGACAGCCTGCAGCATTGCATCAAAGTTGGGTCACTCCAGAGCCTTATTGAAAGGCTAGAATGCCTTTGCCGCCAGCTGGGGTGTGTATCAACTGCAGTCAGTCATTATACTGATGGTTTACTAGCAACTAGCTGAGGGATTTGGGTTTATTCAGTGTATTAATAACTTTATTAAGGACACAATCTGTCTGTTTAACCCAAATTGCTAAAGGTAATCAATAAATAAATGTTCATCGGAGTGAACATAATTTTTTTCTTTCTCATCTTATTCACTGGGCTGGGCATGGTTAAAATGACAATTCAGATTTCTTTATTGCAATAATCATGTGTCATTACAGTTCTTATATGTAATTCAAAAGGTAAGGGCACTACAATATAACTTAACTAATACTAATCAAACTAATTATACACTAATTCTTTAATTTTGCCTAATCCAAATCTGCCAAATCCAAAAGTAATGAAAACAATACAACATTGTTGTATCTATTAACCTAATTAGACTTATTCAACATTTGGCAGACCATTCTGAATCTTAACATTTCAATCTTAGTGAAATATGCACAATGAATGTAAAATTATCCCCCTATTTCGCTTTCAGTTTCATATAAATACTCTCTAGCAGATTATATGTCATTGCGTGCAAACAAATAATCTTGTAAATTTTCATATTTGTAGTATTGGTGGGATTCACAAATCAAGAAGCTACATATTGCTAACATATTGCTTTAAACAATATTGATTATGGTTATGGCATGGAATTTTTTATTTAATTAGTTTTTTGGAAAATTAACAGCTGATAAACAATTTAATATGAAGCTTAAAAAACTATTTAGTCAATTACAGGTTTCACTTACAGTAACAGAATGATAGCTTTATGCTAGGGCACAAAAAATGCAATAAAATAATACATGGACGCTGCATCACTTACTACGTTATTGTGCAGCTAAAATAGCCACTAGAGCAATAACAAAACCTCACAGTTACAATACTTATTTGATATCAGAGATAAGAAAAAATTAAGACAATAAACAAAGTTTGAGTAGTGCTGCACAACTTATAAATTTATTTTCCATCTTCACTAGTTTCTATAGATTAAAATGTTATATTAGTAGAATATGAATGTTATGCAGTGAACATTGTCATTCACCAGTGTTCAGAAGGATAGGCAGATATTTTAACTAATAGCATTATAGTTCTCTTTCCAACATAAGCCAATCAACATACTCTGAAAATATATTTTGCAGGTTGAAATTCGTAGTCGGTGCATCCGGTGTGAACTTCTTCATGTCATCAGACATGTTCTATTTAGAAATACTTGTGGAACCATCAGGCAATGTTAAAGATGTAAAAATTCATCATGAAGGAAAGGTGAGGACTAATTGGTTTCTGATTAAATTTGTTTTAAGAAAGAAAGTTTCATGTTCACTAAATCTCTATTCAAGCTTGGTTTCCATTTCTGTTTTTTTTTATTATTGTAGTAAATCTGTACATTGCAGATTGAGCAACAAAGTTGTGAAGAGCTGGTATCTTCCATCTCCCGAGGCGATTTCGCTGACTTCACAGCTCAACTCGAGGGTCTTACCGCTGTATATCAGTTAAATGCTGAAAAGAAGGTAACTTTACAATACATCAAAATTATCAAGTCTCGCAACAATCCACACATTGTATCATAAAAGATAAGAAAATATGAATTAAATAGTAAAACTAAGTTTGTCACAATTCATCATTGTGTGAAATTCGAGATAGGCCATAATGCCAAATTTCATGACAAAAATTAATTACATATGTAATAAACTCATGGAGTACAACAACAATAAACTTACAGGGGGTTTGACCCATAGGGGTGGGTAGAGACCAGTTTTGCCACTTTCTTTCATCAACATTCATAATAATATGTCTCCAGGTGAAGTCCAAAGCGTTCAGCGCGCTGCAGAGCCTGGAGGAAGACCTTTGCATGCTGAAGCAGCTACAAAGCGCCATCAAGGACCCGTGGGCTCAGGTGCACAAGAGCCCCATCGGTTTCCTGCAGAAACGGAGGGGAGGTGAAACATTGTTTCTTATTATATTCCCACTTTGCCCGCAACTTTGTTCATTTGGGAATCGGATAAACATATCTAGTGCATCATCTTCAAATCCTTAGATATCTTTATTTTATTTTTCTCCAGTTGAAGGAATACACCGTAAGATAGATAAGACTTTATGGGACACCAGTAATTTACAGAGATATAAAGTGTATACCCCAGCGTTTTAAATAAGCCAATCCGCCATGGGCAGGCATGATAAGTCAACCTACACTTTCTTTGAGAGAAGGTATGTGCCCTATACTGGGCCATTGTATATAGGCTGCATTATATCACTATAACACTGTCAGGGTCTAGACGTCTATTTGCCTCTGGCTTTTACAAAATTGCCGTTTATATTTTTGGGCGAGAGGCAAATAGTCATTCAGTCTTCTTTAATTAATCGTGCCATACAAACAAAACTAACCGCCCAACCACTCTCCAGGTCACGCCTTGCGCCTAACCTACTTCGTATCGCCCTACGAGCTTCTCGACAAAGAAAAAGGCCTGCAGCCACTCACGACTGAGCTGCTGACCCTAGGCAAGCCGACAGTTCCCACGGGTCCTCCGTCGCTGGTCACCCCGTCGCACACGCCGATCGGGCATTCAGCGTTGGTCCTGCTGGAAGGCTCTGGACCTAACAAACTGCAGTTGTCGCCGATTATTTCCGGGGGGCAGAGGCTGGTGAAGGCGTAAGTATTTTTTACCACAGTGTCGGCCTTTTAGATTAGTTAACAAGTCAAGTATTTGCGTAATGTCCCAAAAAGGTTACTAGAAAAGTAATTAGCTGTAGAGAAAAGTACTTTGGTAAAAAATATTTTTGTAGCCTAGCGTATCCCAATCCGACCGCTTCCAGGTCTAACACGCCAATACGCGTTGCTATATTAGGAAAAGAATTACTTGTAGAGAAAAGTCTTCATCAGGCTTTCTCATAATTTACATGGCCTCTCGAATGAGAGCAAAAAACAACATTTTTCTCAACTGGAGGCTATCCCAATCCGGTTGCAACCAGGTCTAACGGGCCAGTGTACGCGCCGCTAAATTAGGAAAAGTACAAGTTGTAGAGACACAGCAGCTGTCGCCGATTATTTCCGGGGGTCAGAGGCTGGTGAAGGCGTAAGTATTTTTTATCAAAGTGTCGGCCTTTTAGATTAGTTAACAACTCAAGAATTTGTTTAATGTCCCAAATAGGTTACTAGAAAAGTAATTAGCTGTAGAGCAAAGTGATTTGCGAAAACATTTTTGTCAACTAGCGTATCCCAATCCTAATGCTTCCAGGTCTAAGGAACTAGTATATGCGCCGTTGTATTAGGAAAAGTATTGGTTGTAGATAAAAGTGTTCATCAGGCTAAAAATTTCTGTCAACCGGCGATAGGTATCCAAAAAAATATTTTTTGTCAACTAGCGTATCCCAAGAAAAATAGTTTATACCAATCCGACCGCTTCCAGGTCTAACGGGCCAGTGTACGAGTCGCTGGTGCCACAGAATAGCGCGATGCTGCCGGCTTGCTTCACGCTCAAGCTCTCCCAGCCGACGCCGCTGTGCACCAGCCTCGCCAAGCTCATGCAAGCCACCACCCAGGTAAGTTACATCTACTGCACCATCATATACGTCAGTAAATTAAGTGCCTTTGCATCTACGTAATGAGATGATTTATACAGCGTCCAGTTGTAACTTCACTCACATTAGATGGGTGAAGGAACCACTTGGATGCTGCAGTGCCTAGGAAAATTGTTTTTAGATGGAGTAGGTTTGCCCAGCACCTGACAGCTTAGTAGGCCTAGCCCACAGAAAAGACAAGTCAATACGTGCGGAGCCAACCAAGTCGCGGGTTTCCTTACGATGTCAAATACAGACATATTTTGACACTTTGGAGTTCCAAAACGGTTAACCCAATCGAGTGGACAGTTACGTCTTAGAAGGACTGGCTTCACACAAGGATACCCTGTGCTTCGGCAACCACGCAAGGCCATCACAAATATGGCGACGGCCCCCAGTGGGAATCGAACCCACGACCTCCGGCGTGGTATTGAGCCGTGATACTGCTAGACCAACTAGGCAGTCAAATAAATAAATACATTTTGCAGGTCGAAGTAGCGGGTGACTGGGCGAACGCTAAGCCCATGCTGGGCCTTATAGCCCAACAGTCGTACAACAAGCTCACTCCGGGGAAGGTCGTCGAACTCAACCTTAGCAAGGGACTGTTTGTTGTAAGTACACAAAGAAGATTGAGTCTTGAACAAAGAATCGCAATCCTATAGTAATTACGAATTTAATTACGTAATGTGGGATTAAACGGGCAAATAATTTTGTCATATCCATTTACACCATACCCTAATTTCCTCCTAACTAACAAACCCTCTGGGAAGTTAATATTCTAGAAAGTTACTTACGACTATTTTCACCAGGTAAATTCTAATGTACTCCTAACTAGGAAACCATATGTTAAGTGACATCTTAAAGTGTTTTTCTCTATTGGCTAGCGTAACCACTGCGTAAAAAACGTCACAACCGCTTGCCCGACGCGCATAGTTTCGGAATTTTACATACCTACTCATGTACCATATAGCTTCAAACAATCGAACCGTATTCGTCCACTGTCAGGTGTATGCCTCTCCCAAAGCACGCCACGCCTTTCCGTCCTCTGCCATCCTCATCGAGCCGCCGCCAGCAATCTTCCTCGGATCGTCGCTCCAGCGAGCTGGTGGGCGTCATACGCTGCGTTTGCCAGCTCCTGGTCTCCTCAACTCAAGAACCTTGGCACCCTAACGACCATCGGTTCTTCGGCAGATAAGACGGGCATGGGTACGACCACGCCAGTCGCGCCTTTATATATCAAAAGTTGCGACTTTCCACTACATTAATTGTCAAAAGGTGACATTTTAGCTCCACAAAACGCGTGGCTCGCGCCATCGTACTACACATGCTGCCCACTGCCACTTCGACATGCTAATCTTATGGGCTATGTCAGTCGGTTCAATTAATTACTGTTTAGTGTAGTCGCTCTAATTACACTGCTCCGTTCCAGAACCTACCAGATCAGAGCCAGTGCTACTTCATGTGCGAGACGCGCGGCCTGGAGGGCAGTGTGGTGACGAGCGTGCCGTTCACACACCCCTCGCACGTGCCGCCGCTGCTCGCGTGTCTGCGGCAGCAGGCGCTGTTCAACACTCTCATCGCCAGCTGCGTGCGCCCGCAGAGCAAGCAGTGTAAGTGCGCCATACTTCGTCTGTAGTCTGTGGCTTGGCATGGAGTCTCTAAGTCTGACGTTTTGAGTTGTGCATTTCAACATGGCCGTCACATACTGCGTTCAGGCGCAGAGTTCTAATATGTGTCCTTATCAATATGTTCAAGCTCGTAGTAATCAAAGTGTGCAAAGCAGAGAGTGTTTAAGGCACTCATTATAAGTGCTAAAAGCGTTCTCCTAGCTGCATGCTGTATGAATTTGATATGCAGCAGAATGTTGGTTCACCAGCGATTGAAACTCCGAGGCATGCGGATTGGTTGATTGGCTTGCAAAATACGGCATCTAGGCGGTCCGGGTGGAATTGTGGATTTGCCACCAGGCGCTATATAAATCATCTAGCAAATCTTGGCATCTAAAATGCCTATGACCAATATGAATGAATTGACCTATATCGTTGATAATCACCTTTTTCCGCAGCGATGGGCCTCGACACCGTGATAATGTTCGAGTAGCAGATATCGGTATCCCAGTGAAATCTACGATATCTTAACATCTGTAAAGCTTATTCAATTGACAATTATGGGTAATGTCGCCCTTTTCAAGCAGCGAAGAACCTCAAAAATGTCCTGATGTTCCAAGTAAACGCTGTCACGGTAGCACATATCGATGTCCTTCCCCACCCCTGGAATCTAATATATTTTACTATCGCTAAATATTATACCATTTACCTATATCTATATCGTGCCCCTTTTCCCGCAGCGATGGACCTCGAGAACGTGCTAATGTTCGAAGTGAGCGCGCTGTCATGGCAGCACATATCGGTGTCCCTCTCGCATCCGCTAGACGTGGGGCTAGCAACAGTAGAGCTACAACTGAGCGAGCCAGCCGCGCCGCGCGCCACCGTGTGTGCTCTAAACGCGCCGCCGAGGGAACACGTGGATGAATACGTCAGTCGCGTGCTCAGGAAGAGCCATTCCATACCCGTCACCCTGAGGTTCGTGCAATTGCATTTTTAATTACTATGCTCTGCGCGAAACAAAAAGTACACAAATTGACTGAGGCTCGGATTACCAACGTCGGAAATTGAACGTTTGTTGAGAGCAACTTTCCAAAGTAAATAATAATAGCACTAAACAAAAACTGCTGAAATTGACTGAGGCTCTGACTACTACTCCAGAAAAATCTTCTTTGAGTAATGGATTGTATCTGGGATGGTCCGTACCAGAGAGATTCTATAGTATTGTAGTTCGGAACACTTGTAGTGCTCAGGAAGGGTCAATACCCGTCACGCTGAGGTTGGTGCGATTGTATTTTTAATTACTATGATCTACACAAAACAAAAGAGGGGGGGGGGGGTTCCAAAAACCACCTGGACCGTATTTCATTAAACCATAATTTACAGTTAATCCATAGATTAACAAGTAGGAAAACTCGGCTACGTAATGTTCATCATCATCAGCCGTTTGACGCCCACAGCAAGACGTAGGCCTCCCTCATGGTTTTCCAAGCTTCCCGTAATGTTCATCGAATTGTTATAATTTGAACTGAAGGTTTATGAAACGAAGCGAAACACTAGGGCTGGGATGGGAAGCCCTCAAAGTCTCCGCTCAAGACCACATCAAGTGAAGATCTTTTATAAAAGCCCTATGTACCAGTGGTCATCAGGGACATAGGGCTTTTATAGCATAGACAAAGACATGGGACCACTACTTGTGTCACGTCCTGGTTCGTGCTACTTTAACCTACAGTCTTTTAATGCTTTCTCTGAATTCACATTTCGTTTTGCGACGTAGCGACGTATTTGCGGAAGGTTGTGTGAAACATTCTAATATGTGCGACAGAATGTTCGCTAGATGTTCCTTCTGGAACTACGTAGGGTTTTGGTCGGATACAGATCGTAGATGTTTGTCTACACAATATCTCGTTCAATTTTATGGTGAGCAATCAGGCTCTAAAAGATTAACAGCCCAATAAACATAATAATTAGAATGCCATTCTACAGGTTGCGTCGAGATATGGTGTTTGTTTAGAGGATAAGATGCAAAAAAAAAACTTGATGACATTATACTTAGCATATAATAAACATATATTATATACTAGTGATATTGCTACTACAAACTCGCAGATGTATGTAACTTTAAAAATAAAGAAAGTCATAGGTACATACCTGCACTGGGAATCGAACCTGGGTCTCTCGCTTCCGAGTCCATTGTTCTACCCCTTGGGCTACCACACGCTGACTGTGAAGGAAAACATCTTGAGGAATCCCGGGGCCTGGTTGGCTCAGCACGTATTGACTTGTCTTTTCTGAGGGCTAGGCCGATTAAGCTGTCAGGATGGTATAGGTGCTGGGCAGGCAAACTCCATCTGAAAAACAATGTCCCAAGCACTGCAGCGTCCGAGTGGTCCCTTCACCCATCTAGTGTGAGTGAAGGTGCCACTGGTCGCTGTATAAATCATCTCATTACGTAGATGTAAACGCCAAAGTAGATGCAGTCCGTATGGCACCGGATTAAGAATAGCTTCACTCCATTTCCTTCCATGGATGTCGTAGAAGGCGACTAAGGAAACAATTACCAGGAGACGGGCAGCAGCGTCTTCCTCAGATTCCAACCGCAAACTGCGATCGCCAACTCGCCTGCCAAGCGTGGTGATTATGGCAAAACCCCTCATGGTTATAGAAACCACGAAGGAGGCCTATGTCCTGCAGTGGGCGTTAAATAGCTGATGATGATGATGAAAAGCCAAAGTATATGGCCCAGTGTGGCTCTCTCAGACTGACAAGTTTTAAGTGGCGGTTAATATCGGATACTGTTGACGCTACCGCGATATTGCAGCGCACCTGCAATGTTTGCCAAGCCGCGTACTCAAGTTTTTTATGCCATAGTGCGCAACAGAAGCGCCTATCTGATGAGCAGGGTTCAACAGCGTCAACACTTTCCTTAATGTCATTAGAACAAATAGGACTGACATCCCTATGCTGAGGCACTGGATCACAATCCATGTAAAATTAAATTATAATAATAAACAGTTTTTACGTCATAACAAATATCTGTATTACTAACACTATGGACTTGTTCCGAAATATAAATATATTGAATTGATTAATGAATAGTGTAAATTGCTAATACTGCAAATTCATAAATATACTTATGAAAACTAAACCAAACCAAAGATGTACCTAGGATGCCAGCATCGAAGCCATATCGAACCTCTCGCATTTGACACAACCGGTCTACCTAAGGCGCTACCAACCACCGCTTTTAGATAAAGACCAAGTTATTGCACACAGAAAACGTGTTCGTTATAGTAGCTAGCAGCATAATCAGCCAACAGCCGCCATACGCTAGAGCCCAGGCCTTTTTTTCCGATATGGTATGGGGTTTAATCACCATGCACGCCCACAGCGGATTAGCGATTTCAAGTGCTGATGTATGAGAATATGAGAACGTTTCAGACGCTCTCCCGACGAGAGCGTCATCATCCGGTTCCTTATTCCTAGTAGATGATGTCGGTTGACCATGTGGTATAGGATAACTAGGTTATGGGCTTTAGTTCTGTGCTTGTTCTATCAAAGTACACGCAGTTTGAGAATATGCTATTTGGCAGTCCAAACAACGATGATAAAACTTGATAATGATGTATATGTAGCCATTTTATCGAAAACCGGCCGAAACTATGATTACGTTACAGGTCAGTATCTGTCAGCATCTGTCAAGTTTAGAATCACCAAAATTCTCAGATTTTTCTAGGAACCTATAGTACACCTATTTGCTTTTCCTCGCCCTATTATTCAAAAGTTCCCGCTCTCGGAGCACACACTGGTGAGCAACACCATCTGGTGTTACATTCAATTTTAGTACCCCTCTTTTTACTAAGGAGTCCACATTTTTCCTAGTAGTATTGTCCTCTGGAGTTGACGTGTTTCCTTACTGACCAGTGACGTCACTGATTCCTGTGCGACGCCATATTGCCCAAGATGGCGTTTTGGCTGCTTATTTTAAAATTTAATGTTTATTTCCTTTTTTAGAAGAAATACACGAAAGAATTAAAAATTACCACTTTCTGAGCCAACACCAACAAAAATCTGAGATGGTTTTCAGGAACCCGTCCTTTGCTCCAGAATAATCTTTTTAATTACAAAGTTTTCATGAAAAAACTGACATGCTAGTATTTAATTTCACGTAATTAATTAATTACTCCTCATTTTTTTTCGTAATTACTCTAATAAACTGAGAGAAAAAAACACACAGGGTGACCTAGGTTTTTAAGACCTTGAATTCGTTCATCTTATTTTGAGGGAATGTTCTTTTCATTGTGACAAACAGTTTATTAATATTAATTAATTACTTGGAATAATTAATGATTTATCAGTAATGTTTTGTTCTGTTTTATTTGTTATAATTGTTTATTGGAAAATGTTTGTAAATATTAATATACATATTTGTAGATATTCGTGATTTCGAGATAGCTCCAAACGGCGAATCCAAATTCGAAGTGGTAGGAAGTACTGTAACGTTGAAAAAAGTTTTCTTATGTGTTAAATGCATAAAAGTCTGACATCCAATATGCGTACTCAATTAAAAAAACAATTCAGTTGGCCCGACCATAAAACGCTCAAAACATAGTTTTTTTATTACTTTCCGTCCTGATATTGTTTGTTATGCTCAAGTGAAGTAATTTTGGGTAACAAAAAACATTTTTTTTGACGCGTAATGTTTTTCAAAACTAGCTACCATTTGTTTCTAAATCATGGTTAGGATGACCCTTAAACGGTGAACGAATTCTCACCCTGTAGTGGGATCCCCATCAATAAAAGTTGATGTAAGTTAACCGCTAGTTGCAGGGACATTAAGAAGAAGAAGAAGAAGAAAATTCATTTATTTGACGACACAATACTCAAAACAACAAAAAGATTACATGTATTGCAAAATCTGATTACTCTCCAACAGGTCCCTAGTGAAGATATGGGAGCGCGAGGCGGCAGCGAAGCAGATGAATGGAGGCTACTCTGCGCTGGACAGCTCAAATTTTAGCTTGGGCTTGGGGGGCCTTGACCCAGGGGGTGAACTGAAGCAGGAGCCAGGGGGGGGCGCTCGCTCCATGTTCCCCTCAAACGTCTCACACCCTCACCAAGGTAAAATATGCCTCAATTCAATTCTGCTTTATGGACTCACTGCGCTGATGGTCCAGTACAATTTCGCCAATGTCCACGTGTTAGACAAGACTAGCCAATCACAAGCGAACGAGGCTCGGTCTGAATTTCGAAGCGATCAGAGCTGTTTGTCGGAGAGTTTAAAAAATGCTAAGTTAGATAGTATACAAAAATATTAAAACTCTTTTATTCTTTTGCTCATTGAAAGTGGTGTAACCTTCTGAGTCAGATCTACTGTTATCGAAAACATAATAGGTATTTCCTTGGACGTCATGAAGCAAGGTTCCCCGGTTCTTAACTTTGTCATCGTATGAAGACACAGGGTCTCAGGAGGTTATCGAATACTAGAGAAACGGTTATCAGGTTTTGCGTTTCAATAACACGTATATCACTCTCTTTCTTTTTCTGGCAAATTAGCTTGCTATGTCTATGGCTTTTTCTCTTATGCCTTGGCTACATTAACGGGAAATGGCATTAATTATCGCTTTGTTGGGCGTTGAACGTTAGTGTGGCCGGCTTAACGCCGTAATTTTATAAACGCCGTTGTCAATGACGTTAAACGTTTTGCGGTAACTAGGGTGGCGGTCTCTTTCGACACATCAAAGGGATTATCGCGATTTTTGCTGCGTTGATGTGGCTGCACTGGGTTTATCATCTGTCATTCGAGAACGTGTAGAGTTGATTTTATTTGGTTTTTTATCTGTGGTGTGTAGTTAGGAGGTTGTTGGTTGTTTTTGTTTTGTTTTCCAATCCAAATAAATTCCTTAAAATGAGTTCATACGGCGTCCGTGTTAATTCACAGAAGTCACAGGTTAGGATTTTTTAAATTTAACGCCTTAACTATTGCCATTGAGCATTGTACACCAGTGAGTGTAGCCAACAGAATTATAGCGTTTTTAGACGCGATAATTTTCCACCTTTTATGGCCATTAAGCGTTTCCTTAATGTGACCAAGACATTAGAGAGGACCATGGGCTTTAACGCTCTATGTCTTCTATAGAATAAATACAATTTGAACTCTACTATTTATTTCACCAGGTATGAGCCACCTTTCCCGCTCCCGCAAGTAACTCTGTTCCTGTCCTGATCCTTCCTCCTTACACATTCCAATTCTCCTTGTGGTAATAAACAGGTATTTGTCCACATTTTTCTATCTTACAAGTAATAGTTAATCAACTTTGCACAGCAATATCATCTTTAATTGCAAAAAAAAGTTAGTTCCCTTACATCATTAGGGTTCCGTATCCGAAAGGTGCCAAACGGGACCCTATTACTAAGACTTCACTGTCCGTCTGTCTGTCACCAGACTGTCTCTCATGAACCGTATGGTATAATGTATGGTGTACAATAAAGAGTATTAATCTAATCTAATCTAACCGTGATACCTAGTAAGTGACAGCGTAACTGATGATTGGTTGTATACAAAAACGTCAAACCATTGGTGTAACCCGTCGAAATATCTATGTACGTCGCAAGATGGCGGTCTGACGGTGGCAGGTGCATAAATATTTTGGCGGGTAATACTGAACTTGCTCCGATTGGTAACACAATCGACAAGCCCCGCCCGCCTTCCCACGGGATGACGTGGGGTCGATTCTTAGCGCTAGTTTATTTATTAATTTTTTTATGTTTTTAACTATCACTGCTGATACCTTTGTTTTCATATGAATTACTTAATTAAACATTTAGATTAAGCTATACACTAAGCTACACCATACACTAACGGTATTATTTATATAACACGATTCCTTAAAACACTCGATACACGCCGATTAAAATAGTCTGTGGTGGCGATTTTACAAAGGAAAGACGTAACCACATATTAAATAAACTGCCTCTGAAGAGTGCTTTAGAGAAATTGTGTTTCTTATAAATAAGGCCGTAAGAATGTATGTTAAGTATGTATGTACAAATAATTAATAAGAATAATATTAAACCAACTTTTTTGACTGGTTAAAATTGTATGCTCTTATTATATTCATTTTGTTCACGGTAAGGTCTATTTTTGTACATACATACATTTTTATTTTTTGTTATTGTCCTAAATAAATTGAATTTATCAGACCCTAACCCAACACCATTCGCAGGTGGCGCCTACCTCTCAGAATCTAAGCACCACATGTCGATGATGTGCCAAGACGACGCGGACATAAAGCCACAACACGACGAGCGTAAATCCAAGAAGCGGAAGTCCGACCAAGACCCCTGGTCCACATGCCAGAAGAAGGGCAAGCAAGGCATGTCCGAACTGATGGACTCCGACAGCGAGACCGACAACTCCGACGCGTTCGTCAACGAAGACGATACGACGATGAACAGTAACTCCAGCAACGAGCTCGGAGGTCGGGAGTCTTCGATATCGCAGAACGAGTTCGCTTCGGATCTGGAACTGTCCGGAATGGACGCGACGGATGCACTGGGAGGCGTCGACAATCGACTGCCGTCGGATATGGAGAATTCGACCGATGGTGACGTGGAGGATTTAATCAGGTACGCTGTGTGTGTTTTGGTCGTAGTTTCGAACGATTCTTGTTATTTTAATGCGTTTTTTGGGTACGCTATTTCACTCGGAATGATATAAGAATGCTAACACCTAACCCTTTCTAATCGGTTTCTAAAGCGGAATAAAGAAAAAGTATCCAAAAAATTTAACATACCCACAAACCCACTTTTTGTTTGAACAACTGCTCAAACTGGGTCACGTGATACATCGGGATGACCTCTAAAGTATGACGCTCCTTTGTCTTCCGCTGTAACAGGTCTAATATAAAAATACTATGAAGAAACAGCTTTTATTGTCGACAACCAAAACAAGTTTGGATAATCTTACCCGTCATCCATTAGCCTCCTTGACAGACGCATTATTCACCCATCGGAACCTACCGCTCTGCCGCTTTGACTGGACATATTAAAATAGTCCTCTTTTCCCTTCCAGGAATTCTTTTCACAAGTCCGACCACAAACGGCAAAAGGTGAAAAGCAGAGATTCCGACATGCGCAGTGGTAAGAGCACATCCTCCCTTCTCTTGGACCTGACTGACGGGAAGCCCTACATGCCATCGTCAGTGAGCATCACGCCTATCGGCTCCGCGCCCACTACACCGGTCAACACCGGTTCCGGATCAAACCTGTCTTCCATGCTGGGCCTAGACAGGAGGCCAGGCATCGAGATCATTCCCATAACGGCAGCCACTCCCGCAGCCCTGCCCAGCTCCATAACCATCACACCCATAACGTCCTCCCAAGCGAAATCACTAGACGACCGCATCCGGTCCGAGAAGAAGCTGAGCAGATCCAGCGAGGAAAGGAACAAGGAGAAGAAGAAGAAACGGCGGAGAGACGAACAGATGGGCCCGCCGGAGAAGGTGCCGCCTAAACAGGACCCGCTAACCAAGCCGGTCTCTGTCAGCATCAAGCCTACGGACGGATCGCCCATGCGTGCAACCTCCCCAAACTCCATGCTCAGGAAGTTCAGCCCCAGCCCCACACACGGCCGGTCAGTCTCCATAACGAAATCTCCGAGCCCAAACAGTGTCAAAGGCTTAACCAAACCATCTGGCACCTCGAGCCACCATAGCAGCCCTAGGCATTCGCCAGTGCAGAACAGTCCCAAGCACCTCGCAGGTTATTCGAGTCCAAAAAACCACGGCATTTCCTCCCCGAAACATAGCTCGTCCGGGTCGGGAAAGCCGAGCATGTCGACTCTAAAGTCCGCCACTAGTGGCTCCCCTTCCGGGAAGTCAGGAACCACTGGGTACGATCTCTCTAAGAAAGTCTCAAAAGATAGTTACAGCTCTAGTTCAACCAGTTCGAAGGATAAAGAGAGGAAGCACACCGGACTCTCCTTCTCGAGTTCGTCCGGCCGGAGTAGTCCCAAGTTAAAAAACCCAACGAAATTGAAGCAGCTAGAGATAACTCCGGTCCCTTCCGATCTTTCGATAACTGAGCCTCTTATATCACCGCCCAATGTGGAGGTTAACAAGTCCAGCGCGCCGAGTCAAGCCCGCAACCGGAAAGGTTCCCTGAGCGCCGTCATAGACAAGCTAAAATCGGCGCAGCACGTCGGAACCGACAACGATCTAGGCGCGACTAAGTCAAGCAGCTCTTCAAGCAGTCAAAACAAGTTCTCAGATCCAAAAAACTCATCGAGCAGTAGCGTGAAGTTAAACGAAAGTAAAAACCCCGAGTACATGGTGAAACCCAGCTCCGACGGCATGAAAATAACCATTAACAAAACAAGAACTAAAGAATCTTCAAGCAGTTCGAAGTTGAACTACAGCAATTCTGGTTCTTCCAAGTCGTCCTCACCTCAGTTGACTCCGCCAAGCCAAGGGTCTCCTAAGACGCACACGGGCCTAAAGCCAGGCGTTCTTAGTGGACCAGCGTCTAAAAAAACTCAAGTAATGCAGTCGTCGAAGAGCAATAGCTCAGCCCCTAGTAGCACACCGCCTAAAACCAATCTGAGTCCCTCAGACTCATCTAGTTCCAGCATCTTAAACAACGTTTCTAAAGTGCCTTATTCTAAATCATCTAGCTCCTCTTCCACTGGAATGAACCTATCAAAGTCGGCAACAAAATCTAGCTCAGGTTCTCCAAAAAGCAGCAGCACAGACATGACAAAAATAGTTAGAGAACGGGAACGTGAAAAGGCCCGCAGTAAACTCATGAGCAACTCTGAAAAGTCCATATTTTCGTCCAAATCCGAGCGACACTCGAGTCCTAGCGGGTCTAGGGACGATGTGGACGGAGAGAGGAATAAATCTAAAGAGGCCTCCAACTTCTTGGTCGAAGGTCTGATCAAACCATTAGACACAAGCAAATTCCAGATTCCGAAACTAAAAAACCAGACCACGCCCGATAAGAACAGTCCCGTTTACGATAACAGATCCTTAGTCAACGACTTTGCTCGATCGCTGGATCAAAATAAATACCCATTTCCTCATTTTCATAGTCCTAATACGAGAAACGAAGAAAGTATACAAAAATCAGCATATCCGTTAAATGTACCTAAACCTCTGCTCAACATGGGATCAATGAGCCCCAAAACTATGCAAAGCACTAAAGAATCTGAGCGACCTTTAGAATTTTCAAAATCAGTCGCCGATAGCATACCGAAAGGCGACGGTCCCCAGCGCAAAGACGAACCTAAAGACGGATTCTCAGGGTCTTACCCTTTGATGCCGTTGGACTTCAAGACCGACATGGCCAAGGGGTTTCCCGCGCCCAAAGGCAGTTCTGAGGACAGGAAGGGGGCGGATTCCTGCATGAAGCCTCCTGCCAGTGGGTCTGTGGCCAGAAGCGGCGCCACCACGCCTCAAGAGGCCGCGGAGATGCTCCTAGACTTCTCCTCGTCGTCAAATAAGGTTTCGGGTATGGTGGCGGTGCGGCCGGTGTACCCCCCCTCCCCCGCCCTCGCGCTCCAACTAGCCAAGAGCCCGGCCCCTTCCCCCCTGGTTGCCCCCTCCCCCCACTCCAACTCCCCCTGCATCACCGACGATGAACTCATGGACGAGGCGGTCGTAGGCCCCGGGAAATGAGTACACAAGTTCGCCGTTAGAGTAGGATTATTATTGCAAAGTACAAGGTGAATTCTATTGAGTTTTTATTAATTTATGTTTGTAAGGGTGACTCTGGTGGCTCGAAATACCAAAATCTACTCCAAGCCTGAATTTATGTCATGTTAACCTTCATGTTCATTGATAGGTATGGATAATCGGGGTGAGCAGTCTATATACGACAATTTATAGTTTTAAATCTCATTATGGGTTACTTACTTGTTAAATTTATTTATAATTATTGTGTTAATAATATGTAATATGTAAATTACCATAAAGTGTTTACTCAATTAGTCGTAAAAATGTTGTGCTTATTACCTTAAAAAAGACCAGTATAATAATGCCAAGACGTATCTTGTAATTAACGCAAATATTTTTGTATAATCGAATTCAATGTAATAAATACGGCACGAAAAAGCTATAAACAAATAGCGAACTCAGCTCATGAAAATCAAATTAAAACAGTGACCTTAAAATTAAAGACAAAGAAATTAAACATTATTCGAATGTCATGTATGATGACAAAGATAGTCGTGACTTTGACCTGATTTTTATATAGCGCCAAGCAAACTTGTTAATTTAATATTTATTGAGTCTAGACTTCTAGAGCCTGCAAGAGTAAAAATAAACAGGCCACGACGTTTTATTAGGCTGCCTAATATTGTTCTTAAGGCTTTCACGTCTGCGCTGGATGATTTTTACAATTTATTAGTTCTACTATTTATTTCTTTTCCAAACCATGTGATCTGTGCCAATAACTGGATTTTCTATTTTAATGGGGAACTTGCGTCCAACTTAGATTGAAGTGACATTGCTGTTATACCATAAAAATCATATAAAAACCTAGGAAAAATATAAAAATAATACAATAAAAATATTTTTTTCGGGGTCTCAAAATATGCGAAAAGTAAAGTTACTCCAATAACATCAAACGTAGTAGATTTGGTTTTGTCATTGAATTCTGAACGTTTTCTTATAAGGGTGTACATGCATAAAAATATTATTTTACGAGATAACTCAAATATTGACGCTTGATACATACGAGTATAAGGCGTTACGTTAGGGAATTATAAAAAGGTTATATTATAAAAAGTATTAGTCGCAGAGAAAAAAAATACCACGTTTATTTTTCTTTTAACGTGTCTTCTCCTATTCTATCAAAACATTTTTAGTGCAAGTTCTCCATTAACAAAATACTACATAAAATCTCTATCAGAATCTTATTTTAACTCTTGTGGAATGGTCATCTTTTAGTCACAAGATGTTCTCGTGGTATAAGTATTATTTATCTTATGCATCTTTTAGCATGCTGTGCGCCAAATCCGTTTGTTACTTTAGGAAAATGTCACGCATTTAATGGTTTTTCTGAGCTAAAATCATTTTGTCATATCTTACATTGTATTTCTTTGAGCGCAAAAACTTTAGAAACCTTCATACCTATTTTGTGCTGCACTTTCTAAATGTTCTTTAATATAATTTTACTAAGAACTATCCATTTTGACTATATCCGGACCGTACTTATTTCTATTCCTCTATTATCTAGAGCTGAAAAAAACACAATTTGATATCTGTATAAAAAAACTATTTATCAAAACTGCCATTAATGAATAATTAAGTGTACAAGAAATTTTGATAGCATAAGTAAATGCGTGAATCAAATTTATTTTACAATCAATGTAAATAATATTATTAAAAGATATAATATTATTAATGACGCGATGGCTGAATAATGAGGCGTTAATGCCTTACCATTAGAACTTATCGGGTTTTTTTTTCTAGAAATAAATGTATGGAGACGTTTTAATCTTTCAATGTACCTATCCCCTTTGCTTAAGTTTGCAAGGGACGATAAAATTTTACTCGTCCAAATGATGAGTGCATTTATTAACTTGAAATATACAGTATAAATTCTTAACACTAATATGGCAAGAATGGACTCTACTCAGTAATAACGTAGAGAGCTTGGTCGGTAACTGGCGCTATAATAATAAGGGTAGTAGAACGGGTAATAACTAAGCCTCCTATAGCTATAGGGATTCCGTCTGAAATAAGGATTCTTTCGTCTCCTGACTGGCTGCTGCGGTTTGCGTTTCTTTTGCTTGTTTCGCTTCCGAAGAGAGAATCCCGCAGAAATACTGGCAGACGGAGCCGCCTCCATCATTTCCTCTTCCAACTCGGCCATGGCGTTCCCGTATAAAATGTTCTCGTCCACTATAGACACATCGGGCACGTCGCCAAGGTAAAACGTTCCCTCTTCAGGCGGCATTAGGTCTTCATCCGAAGGAAGGTCAGCGAAAACGTCCGCCACGATCACATCCACATTGTCGGCATGTCTTATTTTCACGATATCGCCAGAGTTTGTGTTTTCGCCGCTTTGTTCTGATTCTTCTTTGTTTGTAGTTTTTTGCACAATGATTTGTGAGTCACTGGTTGTCGAGGTTTGTTGATCAACTGGGACGGCGGACGCGATGAGGAGGCACGCAGCAAACAGCGGTAGAACTAAACTCTGCATGTTTACTGTGAAAAGAATAGGCTCGTTTGTGCACTTGTTCCCCTTTCAGTGTAAAACTAAGGTGTGAGCTTTTGGGTTTCAGTATTTATGGGCTCCCGAACGAGGTCGAAGAAAGGCGCCCGTTAGCTCGGAGGGAAAATATTTGTTCATAACATTAGGACTTCGCTTTGATAAAAGAGAATGAACGTCAGTTATTTAAGTCTGCCCTTCCAAATTAAGACAAATGAGCTTTGCCCCTAGGTTACCATGACAAGATATTGTGTTCAACCCTCAGATCATGATCTGAGGTTAAACCCCATAGGTAGATAAAAATAACAACTAAGTTTCTCCTGATGTTACCTGTTCCGGAAAGCTATTACCTGTCAATCAATCGGTTGTCTCACCTACATACACTATTTTTGTGAAGATTTGTTTTTCGATATAATAATATGTAGGCACTGAGCAAGGTAAACTTCCGCACGCTACGCAAGTATTTACTCACGTGGTGATAATGATTTGGCGGGCATCTGACGGTCGTCACTGGGTGATCGTGCCGTCTTTGACCCGGATTGTTCCTTCGTTGCGCCCACTGCTCCTTCTTCTCCTTAAATCTTCGCATGGCAAATTTTGGCATGAACGGATTCTGTGACTCTGCCACCTCCATAGACTCCTCTTGATCTGTCATCGTATCCCTATTTGGTTCTTCTAAAGGCTGGGTTAGAACCGATGTGATTTGCAAAGCCAGTAAGAATACAAGGAGTATCGCTGCTTTATAATGCATGCTAACGTGAACTAACGTAACAAGTTGATAAAAATCTTTTGGAAAAAATAATACTACACGGAAATGGCGCGTATGGTGCGAGTAGCGCTAATCCAGATAAATGTAATTGCACTGAAGCTCAGTGCTGTTTTTATACGGTATTTCATGTACCAGTGACACACTGGGGATGCGTTTGTTTGCCATATGGATGTGTTTTAGGAAATGTAACGGTGCATTCGTCAGCCTGTTTTCAAATTAACACAACGTTTGTCCGTATCTATAGTATGGCGCTCTACCTACAGAGACAACCGATTGATTATGACAGGATAGCTTTCCGGAACAGGTAACATCAGGAAAAACTGAGTTGTTATTTTTATCTACCTATTAACACAATATCTTGTCATGGAAACTGCAAATCTGCGAAACTGCGCCTCGGTGAAGATGTAGGTAAGTGTCAACATGGCTGGCCTCTTAAATTCTCTGTGCTAGCGGTTTTTTTTTTTACCTAATTAATAACTTTAATCTTCAGGTACAACTCCAGGGCTTCATCAGGAGAGCTGATGAGCTCCAGAGAATTGAACAACAAATTATACAGATGAGAGATGTGCGTTCCTTTGTGATACCTAGTGGAGTTCCGTGTGACTCACAATCTTATTTAGACTCAATCACTTCGCCATAGCTGCTTATTAGATGTGTAGGTACGAAAGTAGGCTTGACGCGCAGCGCGCCCTACCAAAGGAACAATACCTACATAACATTATTTTTTTATCAGGTGGAGTAGGGAAGGTATGTCCACGAAATGACTGCTGCGCTATCATCAGCATCACACATAAGCCGTAAAGTCGATGTACCTACTCTATGAGAAAATTCCCGGCGTTTACGCCCTGTTTCTGGTTGTTAGAAGTTACGTATACATTTGTGGAGCTTTAGTAGCAAAATCACTCTCTAATCGTGAAGGAAAACATCGTGAGGAAACCTGAGTGTCGGAGGTGTTCACATTCCTCAGCGCTTGAAATTGTCACTCCGCGGTGTGCACGCGTAGTGATTAAGCTGTTACTCTCTCTGAGAGAAGACCTGTGCCCTTTAGTGGGATGTAAATAGGCTACAATAACGGATCTAAGGGATTGTTAACACCACGAATGACGATTATTAGTATTGCATTTTATAATGTATTTATTTACGCGGGCAAACATTTTTCATTTAAACAGAAGAGGGAGCGACGCCCCCGACTTGTTCTATTTTCCCATTAGGCCACGTGGGCGCTGCTTTCCGTTCAGAGACCTAGAATGAAGTTAACAGTAAATAGATATACATACTTATCATCGTAGTAGATACCATCTGTATCGCACCCGACTATGAATACAGCGGCATTTGGTTCGCACATTTCGTCGCATGGTCAAGGCAGCTTGACTCATGCATATCACAATGTCAACAGCTGTAACTAGATAAAGCGCAATCAAACCGGTTTCCGTGAATTGAAGTAAGATAAGCAAACAATCATTTATGGTCTATACATTGAGGGAGTTTTTTTTAGGGTTCCGTACCCGAAGGATGCCAAACGGGACCCTATTACTAAGACTTTACTGTCCGTCTGTCTGTCACCAGGCTGTATCTCATGAACCGTGATAGCTAGGCAGTTGAAATTTTCACAGATGATGTAGGTATTTCTGTTGCCGCTATAACAACAAATACTAAAAACAGAATGAAATAAATATTTAATGGTAATTTCGTTGCACCCTGTATTGTGAGCCCATGGTCGGACGATGTGGTCAAGTCCGGAGAGGGCCCGTGGATGCGGATGGCGAGAGACTGCGAAAGATGGTCAACCTCTGCCCGCTACTGGGGCCTATATCCAGCAGTGGGCAGAGGTGGGCTGATGATGATGATAATGAGCAAAGCCAAGGCTTTACCATGCCTTTTTATCACTTTCAGTATTAAGATTAGGCTGGCGGAGCTAAGAGGAGTCTGTATAGGACATTTAACTCTAGCCAACTAGAAGTAAACATAAACTTTCTTTCCCAAGATTTAGGCTGCCAAAGGTTAATACGTCCTTTATGGGGCATTGTATACATTTTTACAATAAGATCCCTGAAGATATAATAAGCTTGCCTGAAGTGCGGTTCAAAAAATGTGTAAAGCGCACTTTATGCCAAAAGGGCTATTATAGCATTAAGGATTATTTAGATGACAAAGACGTGTGGAATTATAGCCAGTTCAATGCATCCTAGTACCTACTAGCTTTTTAGAAGATATGACATGTAAACTTAATTAAGGAATATGTTTGAAAAGACTAAGTTTGGAGTTTTTTTGTCCGTTTTTTCTCCAAATGATCTAGATTTTGAAACGGACACCTAGTTTTTCTTGTAACGTGTGTTACCTTGAATAATTTTTTGACTTTTTACATTTTAGTTAGCATGCATGCATTATTTACACCGAGTGTTTATTTAGGTACTAATAGGTACCCTTGCCGAAACCCTCCGTATTCTATACATTATTACGTTATTAGGTACCTACATTTTTTTCAAAGTAACCATACCTGGATAATCGACGGCTTGAGGAATTGAGGTTCAAAGCCGCAACTTTTGTTGCATTTTTTTGCAGAAATGTTCCAAGGAGCCGAAATTAATCGAATTTTTCAAGCTATTTCTCAGAAAACGAATTAGAAAAATGCTAGGTCATTATGCCCAGTTGCCCACGCAGTTTTTCCAAGCCTTGGAACCTAAGGGAAGTCATTTTACATTTATCTGGTGTTAATTTACTATAATACCTTTCCCGAAACCCAAGAATTCTCTGCATTATTGCGATAATTTTTATGAAGGAGCCATAGCTGGGAAATCAACATAGCCTAGGACATGTCGAGGTTCCAAGCAACAGTTATGTTCTCGCATAACTCCGTCAAATCTTAACCGATTTAGACAATTCTTTTTTTGTTCGAATAGATAGGTACAACGTCCCAATTGGTCTCATTTTAATTTAGTGAAGATCTGAAGAAGACTCAGCGATGGAGAACGGAACTCTTCAATGCAAGCAGTAAACAAGGCCTTATCGGGTCCATCCTTTAGTAATATCCGTATGTTTAATGAAATAGCACAAAAGTAGTCCCAAAGTATTTTGGTGATGTTCTGGTGAAGACTTTCGGAGATGGAAATTGATAACATCAAATTTTAAAGCAACGAATTAAGTAGGGTAAATTATGGTTATAAGGGACTTGTATATTTATCTCCCACTGCCCCACCTAAAATTAGAAAATGAAAATTTTTAAATAAAAAATTAAAACCGACTTCAAAACACTCCAGCACTAAAAAGTTAGAAAAAATTTAAAAGAATACCTTTTGTACACTGTCTTTGTGCAATAAAGAATTAATAATAATAATAATAGCTCTAAATTAGAAGTATATACATGTAGGTATTGTAGAAGTATAATTTGTAATCGGTGCCCAGTTTCATGACCAAGACATATATTTTGGGCACCGACTACAAGTTATACTTCTACAATACCTACATGTATACAAACTTCCAATTTAAAGGTAAGTATTCTTTTAAATTATTTCAACTTTTTGGTGCTGTACCTAGTTGTTTTGAAGTCGGTTTTTATTTTTTATTGCATTTTTTTCTCTCAAATGCTTCTACTGAACATTATCTTCCGAGGGAAATTTTGAGCTTTTGGAAAACGAATTTGAAATCTCAACGCATTGGGAATCTTAAACAAACGTAGTGCTACTTTATACGCGTCTATTGCTCTCTAACATTTAAATTTTAAAAGTTATATTTGCCCAGCAAGATTGTATGGATAATTAATTGTACTTGCTTACCTACTAGGAATTGTTCTGGTTTCGAGTGTCAGTATTTCACACCCTTTCTTTTAATACCTACCTACTTCCTGGTGTGCAATAAACAATATTCTTATCTTATCTTTCGTAGTACCTAAGCTCTAGCATTTTGAAGATAACGGTTTATCGACTATTATCATATCGTAACACTCGGTCTTGTCTTAGGAATATTGATCAGCTATTACCTAATAGTCAATTTAATACGTGCCCAAGGCTATTCAGGGACAACTGACGTTGATAGTGTATAGCGTGGGCAACTACCTAAGCTGTTTGACAAATCCATGACTTACGATTGAAGAAACCCTTTTCACGGTAAATTTTGTTCTATTTTTTTCTATATAATCTTCTTTCAATTCTACGCGCAACGTTCTAACCTATTCAACCCATTGAAAAACGTTCTTTGTCAAGTGCTGAAAAATAGGCCTCAGTTTCAGCTAGCATCCCCTCGTTCGATAAGAATCTTTGGCTACCAAGCCATTGATGTTTGGAAAGAGGAAGAAGTCACGGGAGGCTAAATCTGGCGAACATGGAGGTGTGGCAATAATTTTAACCGTAATTCGAAAACTTTTGATATCAGTCGAAGGCCGAAGCATTATTTTTATTTTATTTTATTTAGGACACAAACAGTCAAACAGGAAAAAATAAAAAGTATATGTAAACAAAAATAGACCTGGAGGTCCCTTATCCTGGTGAAATAGAATATTTTTCTTTGTTAGATACCGTCGCTTTTCACCAACTGTTCATTGAGTCTCTCCAGCAATGCTGCATAGTATGCTCCGGTTATTCTCTTGCCTTTTTCCAAAAAAATCGATATAGATAACCCCTTGGCTGACCCTAAAGAGTGGCCAGCACTTTACCAGCTGAACAAACAGTTTTTGCCTTATTAACAAAATATGAAACACTCGTTCAGTATGTAACCATATAGAGGTACTAAACGATCTATAAATCGTAAATTTTCTAGAGACGACAGTTTAGACGTTTAGACTAGATCAGGAGTGGCCAATTTAATTTGGTGGGGGGCTAGATCCTTCATTTTTGTTTGTTTATTTTTGTTTCTGTAGCGGGCCAAAGGGGATGCTTAACATTTTAAAGAACGGCTCGGCTATTGCCGGCCAAATCTATTGTTGTAAATATTCAATTGTGCATTCCGGGATCCTAGCATATAACAGTAATTTACAATAAATACTATGTGTTAACCACTATTTAGGTACAAAAATCTAAAATTGTCAAATACCTAGCCTTTCAATCCTCACTTTTACAACCTGTTGAGAAAACTGTATCTTTTTTAACCGACTTCGAAAAAGGAGGAGGTTATCATTTCGACGCGTATGTTTTTTTTTTGCTTTGTTCTCGCGGTACCCCGTCAAAGCTTAAAAGATTTCGACAATTCTTTTTTTGTTCGAATAGATATAACGTCCCATTGGTCCTATTTTAATTTGGTGAAGATCTGATGAAGACTCAGAGATAGAGACCGGAACTCTTCAATGGACAGCAGTAAATAAGGCCTAATGGGGCCCATCCTTTAGTAATATCCGTATGTTTCATAAAATAGCGTAGTCCCAAGGTAGTACTTTGGTGATGTTCTGGTGAAGACTTTCGGAGATGGAAATTGGGAACTTCAAATTTTAAAGCATCGAATTAAGTAGGGTAAATTATGGTTATAAGGGACTTCTTTATTTTTCTCCCGCTCCCGCACTAAAAATTGTAAAATAAAAAAACGGAAAAGAAACCGACTTCAAAACACAACACTAAAAAGTCAGAAATCATTTAAAAGAATACCTTTCAATTAGAAGTATGTATAAGTAGGTATTGTAGAAGTACAATTTGCAGTCGGTGCCCAGTTTCATGACCAGGATAGGTATAACTGTATTCTTTTAAATTATTTCTAACTTTTTAGTGCTGTAGCGTTTTGAAGTCGGTTTTTATTTTTTATAAAGTTTTTATTGATTTGATAATAATTTGTTTCATGCCCGAAAGTACCTATACACGAACTACCAAGTAAGAAGATTTTTTCTAAGATAATAAGAAGAGCCACTTTGGTAAACTATTTCGGAGGTCAATTCGTGGTTAATAGATAAAAGAATAAGTCACTTTTAAAATTTTTCACAAACATCGACGCACTAGAGCTTTTCTTATTACCACGATTAACAATCGAAATGGGAAATATTAATCGGGGTAAGAATCACATTTCCTTGACAATAAGGTTCATTCATCTATGTTATGCAATAAGAAAATCTATCTTATGCATCACTTAGGTGTTTTAAATATTTCAACTATGTAGTTCGCTGGAGAGATTAGAAGCGTTTACAGGCCGGCCGCCTCGTTGCACGCGGGCCTGGGCCTAGATTCTGTTAATGCATTGTAGTAACATGACAACTGCATGAACATGGTGGTTTTCATTTCATGGCTGCTTTAAGTCTACGTGGGCACACCCATCAAACCTTCTAGGCGTCAATGGTACTAAAAAACACGTCACGTGACCCGACAGTGTACCTGTCATTATACTACAATGCACTAACAGAATCGAGGCCCTGGACTAGACGCCCTACCTGTCCCACAATCGGTTGACTGACATCTGGAAGTTGGCCAAAATACATACAAATAAACAACTAACAGTTAGTTGGGTACGTACGAGAAAACTGGGGTTCGTTACGTATTCTGTTCTGTGGGTAAACTTTCACGACACGCGTGCCGAGCGGCATTGCGTGAAATTTACATACATACAATCACTGCTCGATAAACCAACAGTCTTTATTTGTACTGTGCCCACAGTGACTAGCGTTTCGGTGCCGTTTATCAAAACCAGATTCGATGGTTCAACGATTGATGTCACGTCCGTCCATTGATCGTCCGCGGTGACGTAAGGCTGTGCCATCATCTTAGCACGTGGCAATGACTGGCAAATGTTCTGAAAGACTTCCGTGAAGTTTCGTGCATCGCGGCCGATCGCAGCCGCGCGCAATCGATCGCGTGCGACTGACACGTGCGGCCACACAATTTTCATACACACTGACTGACTATTTGTCGCATCGCATCAGCCGCGCGCTAGACTTGCGCAAAGTGTGTCCTTAGAAGGAGTTGTTATATCCCATATCTTTGCTCACCGGGACACACTATATCTGTATTAAAATCAAATCAAAATCAAAATCAAAATTTTTTTTATTCAAAGTAGCACAGAAACTGCGACTTAATGAACGTTACAAGTTAAACTAGGTGTCCATTTCAAAATCTAGATCATTTTGGAGAAAAAATGGACAAAAAAAACTCCAAACTTAGTCTTTTCAAGTCCTTAATTTACAGGATTTATATAAATGTTCTAAAACTCATGCATTGAACTGGCTTTAATTCCAGACATCATTGTCATCTAAATAATCTTTAATGTTATAGTAGCTTTTTTGGCACAAAGTGTGCTTCACACATTTTTTGAACCGCGTTTCTGGCAAGCTTATTATATCCTCGGGGATCTTATTGTAGAAACGTATACAATGCCCCATAAAGGATGTATTAACCTTTGCCAGCCTAAATTTTGGGAACGAAAGTTTATGTCTATTTCTAGTATTTACATTGTGTTGGCTACCTACAGTTTTAAAGTCACTGATATTTTTCCTAACGTACATAATATTTTCATAGATATACTGACCAGCAACTGTTAGGATGTTAGTTTCTTTAAAGAAATCTCTTAACGAATCTCTATTGCCTAGCTTATATATGAATCTGATCGCTCTTTTCTGTAGGACGAAGATGGTCTCAATGTCTGCTGCCCGACCCCACAGTAGTATACCATAGGACATAATACTATGGAAGTAACTAAAATAAACAAGCCTAGCAGTTGCGACATCAGTTAGTTCCCGGATTCTTTTAACTGCGTATGCTGCAGAACTAAGCCTATTTGCCAATTTTCCTATATGAGGACCCCATTGAAGCTTTGCATCAATTGTGATACCCAGAAATACAGTTTCTTCTACAAGGTCTAGTTTATCATTCCCCAATATAACATTGCTGTCAACCATTTTGACATTTGGTAGTGTGAATTTTATACATTTTGTCTTTTTTGAATTTAATAATAAGTTATTAGAAGTAAACCAATATAGTACCTTAGAGAGAGCATTATTTGTATCCGCAAGGTCATTTTCTTGTCTCTTAATCTTAAAAATAAGTGACGTGTCATCTGCAAACAATACTATCTCTGACATTTTTTGAACCATGAACGGCAAATCATTTACATATACGAGGAAAAGGAACGGCCCCAAAATAGATCTCTGTGGCACTCCCATCTTAACCTCCGACCCTGATGATTTAGTCCTATTTATGTCAGCTTTTTGAACCCTCCCTTCTAAATATGATCTCATAAGTTTTAAGCTCCTCCCATTCACTCCGTAGTGTTTTAATTTTAAGAGAAGTGTTTTATGGTCTACGCAGTCAAATGCCTTCGACAAGTCACAGAAAACACCTATAGCATCCTTCCGATCCTCCCATGCACTAAATATATGTTTAACTAATGCGACACCAGCATCCGTCGTAGACCGCCCTTGCGTGAAACCGAATTGCTCACTATGAAAAAGTTGATAATTATTAAAGTGTGTAAGTAGCTGACCTAGAACTATTTTCTCGAATATTTTACTCAAAACGGGTAGAACCGAGACTGGTCTGAAATTTGTGGGATCTTGCCTGTCGCCACTTTTAAATAAAGGAACGAGCCTACTATATTTCATTAGGTCAGGGAATGTACCCTCATCTAAACATTTGTTAAAGATTCTGGCCAAATGGGGTGCGAGGACATCGATTACTGAGCTAACTATTATTACTGACATACCCCACAGGTCTTCAGTTTTTTTAAGATTTAGCTTTTTAAACGCTTTATTCACGGTATGAGCTTCAATATAATCAAACGAAAAATCGTGATCGCAGGGAGGGACATTATCTTTCAAAATACTTTCTGCAAGATCAGGAGATGAATCTAAAGGAGCCGTAGTTATAATTGGAACATTTGTAAAGAATTGTTCAAAAGCCGCGGCAACGTCTTCATTTGACGTTATTAATTTATTATTTATCTTAAGCGAGAATTCGCGGTCCGCTGATTTGGATTTACCGGTTTCCTTATTTATTATATTCCAAATGGTTTTAGATTTATTAGACGATTTAAGAATTTTGGCTTTTATATGCTCGCATTTAGCTTTGTGGCAGACGGCCCTAAATAATTTTGAATATAATTTAACATACTGTAGAAAACTAACTAACAATTATATCTGGCTCACCACTTGTATCCTAGCTCATACGACATACAATCGAGTGAGTGTGTTTGGATACAAGAGCTGTAAGACACAAGTGGTGAGTAAGTGTAGTTTATCTGTTTCCTACTTTATCCAGCTGACGCGCTATTTTTTATACTATCAGTCTATTCCAATAAGAGGAGTTCAAACCAGAATCAAAATGTATATCTATTAATTAACTTTTGACACTTTATATAGGTTTTCTCATTAATTAAGTGAACTGTAAGTTTATTTGATTATCGTCTTTACCGTTCATCTTTTTAGTACGAGTACTGCGACCAAATGCCCGATGTTGACCGAACAAGCCATCCGTACCAATAGCGATCAAAAAGATAACCAAGTCAATACATTTGTAGGAGTCTGGTGACCCCTTTCTCGTCTCGTTTATTACTGCGACGAGAAATGCTGCCGAACGCATCCGATTTCAGCCGATCTCGGTCTCGCTCTCGCGCACTGTGTGTGAGCTGGATAAAGTAGCAGGAGCTAGATGTCTACCGTACTGACTTGAGAGTATAGTGAGAGAGCCAGATATAGTTGACATCTCTGGGATATAACTGGGACACAGTTGACGGCAAGGGAGATGTGTGTCCTATCATATCTGGCTCCTGAGTTACCCAAGGCTACCGCGCGCGTCAGTCGCACGCGTGAGTCGCGTGACGCGATATGAGAGTTCTGTAGACGCGATCGATCGCGCGCGGCTGCGATGCCTGCGATCGGCCGCGATGCTGAGCGCCAACGACGCCGACTGTGCGAGAATCGTGCGTGATCTAGGTACTCACTCGTCAGTTGTGGTGGGACAGCCATCAACTCCGCAAGCCGGCATCGGCAGTAGGCGGTCGACCGCGCGCCGCTAACCCCTCTACAGTATCGATCGCCTGTTGCTGCAGGGTTTTCGACCGAACCACTGATAAATTACCAAACAAGACTGCATATTTACGAGAATTTCCCGTGCCTCTCAGTGTTCAGTACCAACCAAACCAAGTCGGCCAGACATTTTAGATTTTTTACGGACTCTTTTTTTGCAAAACCCCAGTGTACATTGCCGGAGGACGAAGGGTCTGAGCCGGAATGAAGGACAAAAAACCGCGGTGAGTTAACATGTTTGTGCTCGGCAACAAGTTTTAATTCAATGACTTTGCAATTCGTGGATTGTGTACTGTGAATGCGAAATAAACTTCACGCAAGTTAAGTTATTTAAGTTATGTTAGCTATGCGAGTTAAACATTATTAATTAATAAAGCACGTGTTATTATGTTAATTACCTACCTACGCATTATTTAAAGTCCAGTTTTGAGTTATTACTGAATTTGAGTAATTCTTCAATATCCTTGCAACTGCTAAGATTCTTCGTCGTATTAGATAAAGATGAAATTGAAAGACGCAAACCTGTTGAAATACTTTCTCTACTTTACCTATACTTTGATAGTTTCATATTCAAATGATATACCTATGCACAGTGTTTTAAATCACTTAAAAAATTTCCCGATGCTGTTTTCCACATTAATCGATCAAGGAATGCATTTGAAATGTAAGAGTAGAACACCCACGTGTCAATTCCTATTACTTTATTTTTAAAAAAATTAATAATATTTCGTGACCTTGGCTTAGAAAATTGTTTAATTAATTTTTGTAGGAGTAACGGTACAAGATGTCATTCTTTTATTAATAAGGTTTGATAAATGATTTAACAGCGCATATTTTCCAATTTTAAATTTTTGGAAATCACCTCGGGATATCGAGTAATTAACTTTTTTTCAGATTTTGGTTTTTATTTTTTTTCTTTAAAATACCTCAAAAGTGCGATCTGTAACTAGCACAGTTAAATTGCTCTTAATTAGGTTTATCACTGATAAAAAAATCACGTTGCACTTACGCGGCGTTTATGAGTTATTGAATTTCAAAATTTTGTGTTAGGGGTGTCACTCAACTTGACCTTTCAATTTAGTCAAAATCTATATATACTTTATTTTTTTTTATTTTTTGATTAGTTGCAAAACTATATATTATTTAGACATACACTTAAAATATCTTCTAAATAGCTTCTTTCTCACATTATATAGACTAACATTTACATGCTTAAAACAATTTTAGTTTTGTTACCTGAAGTAGATTGCTTGGTTTTGTTTAAGTATTTACTTTAAGTAAGTACTTAGTTTTAGTTCAGTTATGGTTAACATGTAGCGTAGGAAGGGGTCCACCCTCGTCAAGCTTACCTATGCTAAAACCCTATGTTTATACATGTTAACTTGAGAAACGGGGGTGAGGCAAAATGGAGCCGTTACAGACCCATGGCGCCACTTCGCCTCAGCAGGGCCTTACCAAACCTGCTGAGGGATGTCCATCCGGGCCCCGACCGGAGGACTTAGGACAAGGAGGGCATGAGGGCGCCAACCCTCATGTTGGTACACGAGTGGCAAGCGATGCTATGGATCACCCCATAGCCGGTACTTCTTATCAAACTCCAGAAGTAACCGCAAGTATGCAAGGAGTTTATTCGGGATTACAGGGCATTAGATAGAGGGCGCCACCATCGCCAAAACAAGTTGATCTCGGAGAACGTATTTTTTCAAAATTGTGTTTTAAATTGAATAAACGGATAAATATTAACAAAAGTGATAAAAGTGTGTTAAGGACTAATAAGTGTCCCTTCACAAGTGTTCGCATAGCAATATATAAAGGTTTGCCAAAAACAAAAACCAACATAACTGTTTGAAGCAAAAGTGTTAATAACCAAATAATTCATGACCTTAAAGTCCATGCATAATAAACCTACCCTTTCATAAACGACAATATTATTCAAAGTGATACATAAAGTGATAAAGTGAACATTTCCAATAAAAAGTGTGTGTTCGAAAAATCACGTACTAACTAGGGTTCATAGTGCAACAACGGTTTTTTTGTTAACCGCCATTCTACAAATTTAATATATTCCAAGTTTTTGCAAGCAATAGCAAGCAACGCGTTGGCCTAATGGGACTTGGTGCTGCGTAGAACTGGTGTAATAGTATTCCGACACCCGGTTCGAACCTCTAACGTTATATCACTTTTTGTTAGATCGATATTTATAAAAAGCGACATCTATACATAGAAAGATGAATTTCTTCGACAACATTACGCGCAGGCGTCACCAGCAGCGCACCCATTCAGAAAGCGCAGATGAAAGTGTCTGTGCTACTCAAACACTAGATGCCACTACTAGTAGTCTACCGGAGATCTCGGATGACGAACAGAATGACGAGCTTACAAAATTACGTGAACAAATAGAGAAACTAGCTCTCGACCTTAGCAGTGCCCACGGAGAAATTGAATCTCTTATGATCGAAAATAGTAACTTGAAACAGATGAATGAAGACTTAGTAAAGAAAAATGATCTCTACAAACAAATAACAGCCAGCCCTGTCAAAAAGTTGAAAAATAAAACGAAAACCCCTACACCAAAAAAAGGAGCAAAAAATATGATGACGAAAACTCAAGAAACACAGACAGACATAAAACCGACCTGTACACCGACGGAACAGGAGAGTTTTAAAACTCCTGGGAATGAACCAGTTATTCAACAAAGCTCTGAAAATGGTCAAGGGAAAAGGAACGAAAATAAAAACCTGGAAAAATCAGATTGCTGTACTAACAAGTCCCATGTGACTCTACCAACCAATTACCAAAATAAAAGAAACAAACTTCACATACTTAGTTGTGATAATATTAATAGTATCACATCAATTGCTGAATCGACATTAAGTTCGAAGTTTGAAAAATGTCATTTTGTAACACCCCACTGCAGCACGAAATATCAACTAGACGGCCTGAAAGAAAAGTTGAAAAACTTCACGTTTGACGACTACTGTGTAGTATTAATTGGACGAGAAGATTTCGAGACGACCAAAGACTATTTCGATCTTATTTTCTACATTAGAAAGACGATAGAAGAACTAAAACATACCAATATAATAATATGTTTACCAACAATTAAACACTCACAGTTCGCCACAATGTACAACTGGAGAGTTGAAAATTTCAACAACCTCATCTACTTAGATTTAATAACGCACGAACATGCGTGGTTCTTAGACTCTAATAAGAACCTTAAATATGATTACACCATGTTCTCAAAGCGCACTGGTTTAATAAATAATGACGGAATGTTGACCATATTTAGAGATTTAAATAAACTTATAAAGGACATAGATAGTTTCAACAACAAATCTCAACGTCCAAAGATTACTCCACAGAACGATGATAACCAAGAAAATAGTCTGTTTTTTCGTAAATAAATGGGTCTATATTATGCATCAGAATATTGCGGGCCTACTAAATAAATCCGATGAACTCACGGTTTGCCTTGAAGGTCTATCTGATGACGGTAAACGTATAGATGTGATATGCCTAACGGAACATTTCATGGAGTCGGGATCTGAAAAGTACTTAGTAGTTCCGAATTATAACTTAGCTGCCTACTACAGCAGAAAAGATAGTAAAAGAGGAGGATCCTGTATATTGGTGAGAAATGGACACGAATTCATCGATTTGCCGGAAGTTGCCAAGCGGTCAATAAGTGGTGTGATTGAATGTTGTGCTGTAGAACTAACCACCCATGGGATTATAGTTGTAAGTATATATAGAGTGCCCAAGCCAGGCAACCTTAATTTCTTCTTTGAGCGTTTAGACGGGCTGTTACTGGAGTTATCGAGGAAACGTAAGCATTTAATTATTGCTGGCGACTTTAATATAGATTTACTAAAAGAAAGCACCGTTAAACTAGACTTTGAATGTTTACTTCTGAACTTCAACTTAAAACTAGAGTTAAGACAGCCAACTAGACTCGTAAGTGGTACCTGTATTGATAATTTTGCACATGACTTTAGGACAAAATGTAAGACGGAAGTGATAGAGTTCTCGTTGTCCGACCATACTGCTCAGCTACTGAAATGTCCAGCAAAAAAAGTGTGCCTACTACCTTTTTGGCGCACTAAACGTAGAGATTACAATAAAGAAAACATGGATAAATTTAAAGAAATTATTAAAAAATTAACATTTTCCAAAATCTATGAAACTACTGACCCAAATATTGGTTATAATGAATTTATCGAAGAATTTCGACTGTTCTATGACCTTTGCTTTCCTTATAAATTAGTCACAATAAAAACAAATAAATGCCCTAGTTGGGTATCGCGTGGCATAAAAGCTTGCAGCCGGAAAAAAAGAAAATTACTATGGTTATACAGACTTGAAGGCAATAAAGTAAATAAAATTAATTTTAAAAACTATACAAAAATATTTAAGAAAATCGTGCGTTTAACAAAACGTGCCCAAAACAATTATAAAATAAAAACGGCTGACAATAAGTCTAAGGCCACATGGCAAATAATAAACAGTTCCAAGCAAAAAATACTTAGAGACTCTATCTCAAAAATAGAAATTGACAATGAGACCATAACAGACCCACAAACCATATCAAATGCATTCAATGACTTTTTCATTGACAAAATTAAGCCCATAGATAGTACTGACACACAATCACGAGTAGTAGAGTCCCGTATTACACGTTGCTGTAAATCAATGTTCATGGAGCCCAGTACACCACACGACATTTGGAGAATAATCAAATCGTTAAAGAATACGAATAGCGTTGGATACGATGGCGTCTCTACAAAAATAATAAAACATGTAGCGCTGGAAATCTGTAGTCACTTAAGTTACCTGATTAATCTTAGTATAGTAGCAGGCATATATCCTAACAGCTTGAAAAAAGCAATAATAAAACCCCTTTTTAAAAAAGAAAATAGAAAACGAATGGACTTTTATAGACCAATCGCTCTTATTCCTATATTTGCAAAAATTTTTGAGAAACACATGTATAAAAAAATTTACGCCTATCTAGAACATAATAATTTATTGACTAAAGAACAAAAGGGGTTTAGGCAACACAAGACGATTAATTTAGCCATTTACGATTTCTTAAATACAGTCATGACATGCGTAGATAAAAAAGTTCCAGTCTCTGCGTTATACATGGATATGACGCAGGCTTTCGATCATGTAGAGCATTCTATCTTACTGCGAAAGCTTGAAGCATATGGCATACGGGGAAATGTATGGAAACTAATAGAGTCGTATCTTAAAAATCGGACACAGTACACAGAAATTTCAACAATAAATTCTAAAACTAGGCGTGAAAATACTTTCATGTCACGTAAACGTGAAGTCTGCCACGGCGTTCCTCAGGGAAGCGTAATGGGACCGTTACTTTTCATACTCTACATTAATGACCTTCCCAAAGTCACAGCCCACCCAATGACTCTGTTTGCGGATGACAGCACTGTAACAATCCAATGTGACCAAGAAACTTCTTACGAATATGACATAAACCAGACTCTACAATCTATCATAAATTGGTTAAATAATAATAACTTAAAGGTAAATTTAACTAAAACTAATTTAATGCAATTTAGTCAAAGGCTACCAACAGTAAATTTAGACATAAATTATGAAGATAGCAAAATTGAACAAGTAGTGACTACAAAATTTTTAGGACTGACGGTGGATCAAAATCTAAATTGGAAAGCGCATATTGCGGGACTCTGCAAAAAAGTTAGCTCATCGGCCTACCTCCTCTATAAACTTGCTCCTGTAACTAATACTGATGCTCTAATTACTGCATACCATGGTATTGTAGCTTCAGTGCTGAGGTATGGCCTAATATTCTGGGGTAACTCAACTGATAGAGATATAGCGTTTAAGGCGCAAAAAAGGTGTCTAAGAGCAATGTTTAGATTAAAAAAGACTGACAGTTGTAAATCCTATTTTAAAGACAACAATATTCTGACACTTCCCTCAATGTACATTTTAGAGGTGGGACTATTTGTTAAATCCAATCCTGATATTTTCCAACCAGTTTCGCTCGTCAGCACTCGCTTACAACGGGACGAAAGTAGAGTTTATATTCGTAGAGTCAACACTGCACTTATGCAAAAGAGTGTGTTTTGTATGGGGCCTACAATCTACAATAAAATACAAAGATCATTACGAGAATTAAACATAGACCAATTCAAATTTAAATTGAAAAAAATGTTGTTGGAAAAATGTTATTATAATTTAATGGAATTCCTGACTGAATGAATATATAGAATTAATTTAATTATTCACTACAACTCTGACATTATTATTATTATTTTTTTGATTGACCTTGTGTGTACTAAATCATCTTGACTATAAAATTGTTTTATTTTTATTGATTTTTGTATTTACTAATGAATTAATATTATTATGATTATAATCTAATTTTTTTACATAAATTTAATGGAAGGTGCTCTCTCAAAAATTTTGTAAGTCCCGAAGGACAAAACATGCACAGGACATATTTATTATAATGAAACAACCTTTTTAACTCATGTTTGACAAATAAATAATCTTTATCTTTATCTTTATCTTTATCATATTTTTGAATGTTTTTACGCAGAGAGCAAAAAATATAAAAAGACTGGGTCTCCTGACGACCTAACACCATCGGATTTGATGACCGTACTTTTCAGAGAAATGGGCGAGCGACTTAAAGATCTCTCATCTAGCGAAAAAGATAGACTTATAAGCAACGTTGTTTACCCATTTCTTAGAAAAGCCACTAGGTTTTATAAAAGTTGCAATCGGAACAAAAAGAGGTTCAGAGACAAGCATGCTGTTTTCTTGAACAAACTGTTGTCTGCCAGAAACTGTTCGTGGACTTCTGAAGCCGATTATTGTAGAAAACTTGCAATTCACAGCAGAAGATGGCGAAGATCCATCAATAGATGAATCTTCATCGTTAGACGATGAAGAAGATTCATCCAATTTTGATGACTGCCCTCTGGTACTAGAAACTGAAAATTATTCATACGAGCCATAAAATCCAGAAAATTTGAAAGCAATCTAACATGCGAAAACGTCTATAATATATTTTGAAGTAACTTTTCGTTAGTTGGTTTCCAATTTCCTGTATTTAATGACATAATTGTTATTAATTGGCAACATATTCAAGTCTTTTAAGTTTATTTTTCACTTTTTAATTTTAGTGGTAGGTTCACTATTTTTCGGAAAATTTCATCATCATCATTCAGCCACAAGAGGTCCACTGTTGGAAATAGGCCTCCTTCATGGATTTCCAAAAAGACCGGTTGGAAGCGGCCTGCATCCAGCGCCTTCCTGCCACTTGGATGAGGTCATCTGTCCATCTTGTGGCTGGTCGTCCTACGCTGCGCTTGCCGATATGTGGTCTCCATTCGAGAACTTTTCGGCCCCATCGGCCATCAGTTCTGCGTGCTATGTGCCCCACCCACTGCCACTTCAACTTACTAATCCGCTGGGCTATGTCGACGACTTTCGTTCGTCTACGGATCTCATCATTTCTGATTCGATCTCGTAGAGAAATTCCGAATAGCCCTTTCCATAGCTCGTTGCGTGACCTTGAGCCTTCTTATGAGGCCCATAGTGAGAGACCACGTTTCAGTGCCATAAGTCATCACTGGTAACACACTGGTTGTATAATTTTGTCTTGAGCGATTGAGGTATATTAGACCGGAAAATTTATTTTAAATCTATTTTACTATTTCTCGTGTAAAATATTTATCGTTCCTGTAAATAAAATACCTAGCTTTTAAGTTTTATTTGTAAAATATTTTATTTTTAGTGTAAAACATTTGTTAGTGTAACCTTATGCAGATAATTACAAAAAAAATCCACTCTTCATACAAATACTAAAAGTCAGCTACCAATTTTTTATAGACAGTCGAAAAAAATTCATTTCCGACACTTGGTTTCTTTGGGAAAGTTACTCAAAATCATGGTCTGACTGCCGTACACAGAGTCGTCAATTAAGATTTAATGTAAATTAAGTATCATGTCATCTCTTTCATTTCAATGACATATGAAAGAGATAGCACGACACTTAATGAACATTAAGTTTAATTGACGACTGTGAGTACGGCAGTAAGTCCACCCCTGAATTATTTAAACCTTTTGTATATATACCCCGTATAGTTTTTTATTAGAGACAAAAAATAAACATTATATTTATTTGACCTTTAGAGACAACCCTAAAATGTGTCAGTTGACCTTTGTACGTAACTCCCAAAGGCCGCGATGGAGCAACGTGATCTTTTTATCAGTGATAAACCGAATTAAGAGCAATTTATCTGTGCTAGTTACAGATCGCACTTTTGAGGTATTTTAAAGAAAAAAAATAAAAACCAAAATCTGAAAAAAAGTTAATTACTCGATATCCCGAGGTGATTTCCAAAAATTTAAAATTGGAAAATATGCGCTGTAAAATCATTTATCAAACCTTATTAATAAAAGAATAACATCTTGATCCGTTACGCCTACAATAATTAATTAAACAATTTTCTAAGCCAAGGTCACGAAATATTATTATTTTTTTTTAAAATAAAGTAATAGAAATTGACACGTGGGTGTTCTACTCTTACATTTCAAATGCATTCCTTGATCGATTAATGTGGAAAACAGCATCGGGAAATTTTTTAAGTGATTTAAAACAGTGTGCTATGTAGGTATTTAACAATTTACTAAAATTACTTTTTAAAATACTAGTTTAAAGCACATATAATATTTTTAAATAAAATTTCATAATAAGCAATTAAGGTTTATGTATTTAATTGTTATACAATCAATAGTGACTTTCTGTGCTCAGTCACCCGGCAACGACCGTAGGTAGCGGGCTTAATTTTCCAAGCATTGTTTCTTACTGATTGCTAGGCAACGGTCGATTGATTGATTGATTGATTGATAGGTCTGGTAACAATCGGTCGTCGATTGCAGTAGCCAACAAAACAAGCTCCACAATCTGTTTGTAGAAAGCTTCAAGTTATTGCGACATCTTTTTGAAAGGTCAATTCAAACTCGGAGTGTGGGGCGCATCTTGCTACATTACTTATGTTCACCAAACAATCCGGTTACCCTGCTCAAAACATTATTGCTGCTAGAGATTGTTTTGTGTTTGATGAAACACACGATCAGGGCCTTAATTAGGCAACTATTTGGATTTGGTGCGCGTAATTTATTCTATCTATACAGCCCACCAAAGACACCCACTGTTGGGGATAGGCCTCTTCACCGTCACGCCAACCTCGCCAGTCCCCAGTTAATCTTGTCCATTGTCCTCCTGCCGCCTTCTTAATGTCATTAACCCATCGGGTAGGGGGCCTACCCACCGTACGACGGCCAGTTCTCGGCCACCACTCTGTGACTGCCATCGTCCAACGTCCGTCTTCTCGAGGGAGCAGTGCACTATCACTGCAGGAGCAGAGATAGTGATTTTTTTTATTCGTAGAGCAGGAGACCCTACTTTATATGTAGGTTAGGATCACAGAACAGAGTATTAATAATGTTATGTGGTTACGACACTTGACAGGGTCACCACAGGGTGGAGGACAGGGTGTCAATCAATCAGCCAAAGCCACGCCCCTTCTTATTCCCTCGGCCACACTCATCCAGCCGCTACCAGCAATCTGCTTCACATCGTTGGTCCAGCGAGCTGGTGGGCGTCCTACGCTACGTTTGCCGGTTCGTAGTCTCCAATCGAGAACCTCCATCGGCTATCGGTTCTTCGGCATAATGTTTCCAGCCACTGCCTCTTCAATTTGTTATTCTTATAGGCGATGTCACCTTAGTCGAATTGTTTCATTTCTAATGCAATTCATCCAACCCCATTCCATCGGTGGGCTAGTCCTACCGTCAGTGTCCACGTTTCGGCTCTGTGGGTCATAAGCATAACTGGCAGGACGCACTGGTTGAAGACTCGTCTCGTCTTGTCTTTAGGCTTTTGTCTTTAAGGAATAGCCGAAGAGGAAACCTGGCGCAGTTGGATGTTTCTCGTGGCCTCTTTCTTTCTCGAAGTGACCCGAGTAGTCTCTTGTGCCATGGTATTTCATGGTCTATGGTGCTAGCGCCCCTACCAGAACCAGCATGCTCTGGGTGCTGGACTTCATGGAATCTTTCTCACCAAATTGATATTCAATCCGGATCCTCTGTGTAGTGGCGTGATATAGTGATTACTGGAGTCCTGGAGTCGGTGTCAGTGTCAGGGATACAGGATGTAATGGACATTAATACTACAGGAGTGGCGATCACTTTGAAGTAGCAAAAACAGTAAACTATATCACATATTTTCGTAATAGGTACCGAAATCGAATCAAAATAATAAATATTCTTATCTCCAAATTCACAATTTTTTTAACAGATCTGCATCTTAGTAAAGTTACAACCCAAACCCAAGATAATCTTAAGATTATCTTATTATTGTATTAATAAAATATTCGTAACACCTACAATAGTAAGGAAAATTTTGGCTCGCATTGATCAGCAAAATAAATATTCGCCATTTCTATTTAAAAACAATACAAGAGGTAAAAGTGTTGTGTTCACATGGTGCAGAACTATGGTCACATAATGATATTGAAACATGATAAAAAAAAATTACAGCTGATTCCACGCTAGACAGGAGTCTGTGTTGTGGTAATCCGGAACGATAAATTAACTAATTAATATGTGGTAATCCAGGAACGACATTTGTCAGCACTACTCGTATCTATCAGTTTATCCAGGCGTAAGCTCGATCCAGTGAATAAGCCAAGAACATCTTGCATTGTGACATTTCCAGAGCTATAAATAAATTATATATGACTGACAATCTATTTATCTATTTACTTACTTATCCAGCGACTTGGCTGTCGCTATAAAGTGATGACCATAACAAAAGGTACTCTCATACTCTTCATGTCAAAGGTGGTTAATAATGGTAAATAGAACGCAATATGGAATATAGAACTTTCGGGTGGACACCAAGGGAAGTAAATAAAACATGCACTCCATGAATTCAGGTCCTCTACCTCTGCAACAGGGTTGCCATTCTACAAATTTTAAAGTCTCTAGATGACCAGAAAAAATCCGCCAGAAACAGGAGTTTTCGGTTTCTTAAAATCCGCTAGATGTTCCTAGGTACATAGAATGGGTATATACAATTAATAGCATGCTTAGCAATTTCATATCGATAGTCGATTTCGAATCCTTGAAGCATTTTTTACATACATCAGTCAAGTGGTCAATGTGGCAAATTGCACTATGTTCAGCAATGTACAAAGCTAATGTGCATTCTGCTTTTGAACAATCTTTGCATGTTTTCTTTGGGGTGGAAGAAAATGTCAGTTGTTTATTTTGGGAAAGCAATTTCGCACTGTTTTTTGTGCTTCTTCGTTTCCAAATGCTTTTTGAGGTCGTTCAATTTAGATTGTACATTTCAGAGCGACAATAACTACAAAATGCATTGCTCGAGTCACCTGGTATGGGTTTCAGCCAATGTTTGAACTCTTCATTTTTCTCCCACTCACTTCTGTAATGCTGGGTGTAGTGCTTCTTTTTCAACGGAGCTTCCATACTGCCAGATCTTGAAAATTGTTTATTGTTTCAGAGTATTCACAAAATAAGACCTCTACAAAAAATGAGTTTGAAGAAATGATTGATTACTTGAACAGTATTTTTATCTCACTCAATAGTGGTAGAAATAAACGAGAAAAAGTGAACGAACGAAATAATTGAACGAACAAAACAAGTGCTGAACGAACGACAAAGAATTGTTAGTCTACGGTCGGGAATTCCCGCAAAAGTTTATGAAATAAAAGTGTTACCAGCGGTAGACTACAAAATTCGGCGTACGATTAAAGTAATTGAGTTAATTAAATTATTTGAAACAAAGTTCTTTATAAAAAAAATCACCATCTCCAAAACCCAAAAGTCGCTAGAAATCCCTAAATAATAATTTCTCGCTAAAACGTTTTTTTATCCGCTAAACATTGTTAAAATCCGCTAGATCTGGCGAGAAAGTCGCTAAAACGGCAATCCTGCTCTGCAAGACATGGTGCAATTTTCCTCAAAGATCACCTGCATTCTTTCTTGTAATTGCAATTTCTTGCAAAACACTCAGATACAGGGCTTGTTTAGTACGGTAGGTAGGTAAAGTCTCTCACTGCCGGCTAAATCTTTTTGTTCCATACTCACGCTTATGGTGAGCACAATAAGAGCTACCATGATGCAGTATCATGGCTAGCGGTGAAGTCCACCATCACATCCCATAGATACCTATAACACGGTCACATTATCTAGAGACTTGACCTTGATACAATAATGTCCAAAACAAATACCAAAATGATAGAAAACTAAGCAAATTATCGACACACGTATTGGTTACAAAGATACTGACCATACTATCGATAATTTGCTTAGTTTTCTATCATTTTGGTATTTGTTTTGGACATTATTGTATCAAGGTCAAGTCTCTAGATAATGTGACCGTGTTATACATAATAATATTCCTCTACTTAATTAAAGAGGAAAATAAATTGCTCCGCGGAAATACCAAACATTTCCATGATTCTGGTCTACAGGGCTTGTTGTACTTTTATTTTAGGTATTACGTACACTGATTATTTTAATTTATTGCTCTGTTTTATTCGTATGCTCTGGTGTATGGCAATCAATACAAGTATAGGTAACTATGTAGGTACGACACCACAATATTCTAAAAATGGAAATCACTCATTTCTCCAATAAATCCATTTCGTGGTAGAGCATATCAAGAGCCAAGCATTATTTCATTGATTTAGTCACAGAAAGTCAGCTTTGTAATTACAAAGTTCCTTTCCCCGATGGATTTCCGACTAAAAATACTTAGACCGCAGCGTTTTTGTGCGTATTAGTCCCGAGGCGGATTAGTTCTTAGAGTTCTAAAAAAACCAAAATAGTTGATTAGCTGGTTTAACTACCTACCTGCCTACTTATCTAAAAAACAAAGAGCATGTTAGCCGCTTCATACATAATTCACGTACCCAGCTATATCAAGGTACTGGCTATTTCCAGCAAGCTTGTAATCATGCTAAGTAGAGTTCTAAAATGCGCGTTTCCTCAAACGTGTCATTTTACCAACAAATTTTGTTCTACGATTTTGAACGAATTTTTCATTATTCGAAACTAAAAATTTTTGAATTTTAGCCGTGTTTCCGCTTTGTACTGACGCTGTTTGATGGGTACCTAATGCTCGAAACCAGAATAACTATCACCATTGAATATTAAGTGTTACATAGAATGAACTTTCCTGTATGTCGTACGAAAATGACTAATTTTCAACGTAATTGATCCTTTTATTGCACTTACATTAAAAAAACGTACAATGCGGCGGACTTAATGCCATAAAGCATTTACGGCGGACTTAATGCCAGATGGCTGCGACATTGGTACATAGAGCGCTTAAAGCGCGAATTTTATATGATTCTGTAAATCGTGATATTTCGAATATCTAACAAAAAGCTCATAGTGCAAAAGTTGTAGAATACGAACTCTAATTGGGTTGTTTTCCGGTTCCAATTTTATACTCGCTTGCCTCACGCGATATGGTAACTAACTCTGTGCTACCTTGATACATGATAGTATTGTCTCTGTTTCTGTGAATTGACAACGGCTGGTTGGCCACACACACTGCTGTGGGTGTGTTCTGTAGGGAAATCAAATGTTATTTTCGTGTAAGAATACCGCTTTTTTACAAAATTATGTCTGGTTGGTATAGGAAGAGTATGGGGGGGTGTAGTTTGTTCGCAGTAGGGAGCAATAATAATTCACTCTATATACGTCTCGCTGTGGGGCAAATTCCATCTCTCAGAGATAGTATGGGCTTAATTACCACGCGTGCCCACCGCGGAGTGACAGTTACATGTGAGGTATGGCAACACCGCAGGCACTAAGGCTGATATTCAGAAACACAGCGTTGAGCTACACTTAACGTGCACTAAGCTGAGCATCGGTTGAGCAATCTCAACAAAGACTCAAGAATTTTGTATTCACAGCCAATATCTCGACTCGAACTCAGCTAAGTCACAGCTCAAGCTAAACTTACTCGAGCGTGTAATCTGTGGTACAGTTTTTGACTTTACCGGTTTATATTATCTGTTAACGCTACATGAAAGGCATACAATAATCCACAGGAGTGAATGAGATGGCAACAAATGTCGAAACTTTTTACTCGCGGTCTCATTAGTCTAAAAACACAATTTAACTTTTTAAAGGAAAATGAGCATGCAAAATGTCAAATTGTGAATATAAAATAGTAGATTGTACAACAAGTGCATAAAACGCACCATTTTACTCGAGACGTTTATCCATCCGAGCGAGCTTGCGAGCGAGGATAGATATAAAGTCGAGTGTAAAATGGGTTTTATGGACGAGTTGTACACTCTACTTTTCACTTCGATTGCGAGGAAATGAAACAGCAACATGTAAATATAGTAAATGCTAATTTAATTAAAATTGAAAGTTACATTAGAGCAATGAGAAAATAATTATGGTTCCCGCCAATTAACTTTTTTTTCTTTTTTTTTTCTGTAGGGACGTGACACCTGACTTAAGGTCGTTACATACTGCTCAGTTATAAAAACATTTTCTTTTTATAACTATGATAAGTTGTTGTTATGGCTTAAATACTATACTGATCTACTAAATTGAAAAATAAACAAATATAAAAAATAATAAATGAGACGAAATACAAATTATAAGTTTATTTCATGAAGTTTTATTGTGTACTTTGGCTGTTGGTATCTTTGCCTTGGTCTTAGAATACGAACGAAACGAAATAAAATAAAGAGGTTGTTGTATGAAGTTAAAGATGTTCGTGTGGCTGTTGCAGCGATTGCCTTGGTCTTCGACGAAGATTTTACTTTATGCTCTAGAGCATAAAAAGCGACTTTATGTCGCCTACGCACGACATAAAGACGAACTTTTAGAGCATGAGAAGTGAAAAGGTTACTTCACCACAGGTTAGTTAGATTTCTCAAATTGCCTACAGGTGTCGCTACTTTCTTCGTCATTGCCACCTTGAGCTAAGTCGCCGAAATCCACTACTCAGTCTCAGCTTAGCTTGCGCTCAATTTTTGTTATCTCCAACTCAACTGTGAATACAAAATATCCCTGAGACTTTAATTTTGTCAGTTGGAAGACCTGGGCCTCGATTCTGTTAGTGCATTGTAGTATAATGACAGGTACACTGTCGGGTCACGTGACGTGTTTTTTCGTACCATTGACGCCTAGAAGGTTTGATGGGTGTGCCCGCGTAGACTTAAAGCAGCCATGAAATGAAAACCGCCATGTTCATGCAGTTGTCATGTTACTACAATGCATTAACAGAATCTAGGCCCTGGACTCACATTGAGCTCACGCTCAAAATCGTTTCTGAATATCGGCCTAGGTGTTTCTCACGACGCCCGACGTTACTCTGGCTGGACCGTTTGCGAGTTATACCTATTGCTATACGAGTAGCTCCAAAAAATACATAGGTGTACGTAACTTAAAAAAAGAAGGTCATTGGTTTTGGGTCAAGTTCGAACCCATGACCAGCAGACGACTGTACAGAACCCTAAAAATCAATGGCTCGCAATTTGAGCTGCAGTCATCAGTCATTGTTATTATTAATATGTCTATTGCACATAAGTAAAAACTACAATGGCAATGTAGCGGACTTAAGTGAACCCCATGCGGTGCGAGAAATTAACTGGTAGGCATACGAAATAGACGGATAAGACGATTTAATTTTACTAAAATTACAAAAGCTGACTAATAATAAATAAATAAATATTAACTATAAAAGCTTATAATACATAATACATATATAATACATATTATAACAACATAAGTAAATATAAATATATAAGGAAGAAAGATATTAATAATATTGCAATTACACAGCTGAAATCCTCCTCGCGAGGAGGATCTTTACAATATAACTTGAACAACAATCCGTGCCGTCAGAATGAGTTTGTGATGGACACAAAAAGCAATTTTTTTTTTATTAATTGATAATTTGTCTAGACTAAAGCCAAATGAGATCCGAAATACATCCATGCGAAGTTAAAGACGTTTGGTCAAGTTATTTGTCGGGAATTATATCTATAAAAACTTGCATTCAAGGGTCAGTAGATTTTTAATGCTATTATTATTATTGCTTAGTAACAATTCATTCATTAGACTTTATCTTTCTAACTTCTAAGTAAATACCTAAATGCAAATCAAGGCTGCATTTAGATAATATCGCTTTATAAACATCTCAACTTAAATTATTGTTAGGAATCCGGCATGATGACTAGATGATGAAAGCAGTCGATGAATTAGCAGCAGCTCTGTGATTACTTAATATTACATTTAATGGAGAACTTGCACAATAAAATGTTTTAATCTAATCGGAGAGGCCATGTTAAACGATACGTACATAATCGTGGTTATTTTTTTCGGTACTTATGGCAGAGTAAAATGGACATTGATCAGCTGTAGGTATCTACTTAATACATGTTTTTTAAGTAGATAAGTGAGTTTACGCGGTCTGTCACATGAATCAATGTGTGATGATAGATAACCCATCCATTACATGTCACAGTGGTCACGTGTCTAACTTAACCGTGGAAGTTTTCAGTCGTATACAGAATATATCCATGTACCTAGCATGCATGTGATGTGTCTATTGCTGTTGCTCAATTCGCAACGCCTCAGTGCAACATTGACGTCAAATGGTGTCAACTGGTGCATCTTTCAGTTCATAAGCCAGCCATTGCCTCCTTCAATTGTATTCGCCGTCGCGTGAACTTTTTAACGTCTTCAAAACTCTTGTAAAGCAGACTTGCATAGCAGCAAACTAAAAACGTATCAAGGTGCAATAAATGTGTTTCATTCTTTCTTCCTGAATTGTAGTAGGTATTTAAAAATTTAGATAATTTTTGGTTTCAGGTCAAAGAATAGTAGGTACCTAATTTGTAAGAAACTCACAATTCTTTTTTCGTCTCGATTTATTTACACTAAAAAGCATAGCCCACCGGACTAGCATTGATCGGAAGAACTGATAACCGATGGGGTAGACGAGTTCTTGAGTGGACACCGCGGATCGGTAAACGTAGTGTAGGACGTCCTCAGACTCGGTGGAGCGATGATCTTCGCAGGGCGGCTGGCAAGAGCTGGATGAGAGCAGCCGAGGACCGTGCTCAGTGGTGTGCAGTAGGAGAGGCCTATATCTAGCAGTGGACAAGCATAGGCTGATGATGATGATGATGATGATGATGATGATGATGATGATGATGGTGAAAAAGCATTTTCAAAGCTTGAAACATGTGACTGTGGAGATAATAATTCAAGAAGAAGAAGAAGAAAGACATTTATTATACCAACAAGATAAATCACAGAAACAAAATAAGCAGATAAGTAACATAATATGCACAACAACAGTAAGAATTCCTTCCAACTTGGCTCGAATTTTTAACCGACTACGGCGGAGCCCAAAAGGAGTGTAGGTAATGTGTTTGATCATGCATATGTGCGTGCGATATGTGCGTGAAGCGCAACGTCGTGTTTGGAACACGGTCTATTCTCACGAATTGCCTGCTGGCAAACATATTATTTTAATTCCGGGTTCACTTACTCGATATTTTGTCGGAAGAGTCCGACTCAGATCAGAGCGAATCTTGGTCAACCACAAAAAAATCAAGTTAGTGAATCCGAATTTAAGCTAATAATGTGTAGTGCTTACGAAAGTTTTAATCTGATTTTCAGTTTGAACATCACCACAAAAATAAAAAAAATCAATAATAAAAGAAATTATAAACAACTGCTGAGCACCACCAAAATCAACATTATGACTTACTGTGAGGCACCTAAGTTGATTGCGCCCGCCTCAAAAGTCGGTTTATTCGTTATTTCTTATTTCAGTTTTTTAAGAAAATTAAAACCGATCTACCCGAAAAAAAATACCGAAACCGGCGTGTGTGCATGCGACATGCGATGATGCGATGCAGTGCAACGACTAATGAATGTTGTTGATGAAGCGAAAGAGATCTGTCAGGATCGTGACATGTGGCAGACCCTAGTAGGTACCTGCCTACCCCTCCGGGATACACGCGTGACTTTATGTTATGTTAAAACCACAATACTATATTTATTTTAGTTTTTTTGGGAAATTAAAACCAAACCACGTTTGTACTTGCGCTTTTAACTTGAGCTATGAACCTGAAATAGGTTAATGTATTGGCCTCTGACGAAAACTGGCTGATGACATAGAAAGCAATGACCTAAGAAGTTTTTGCCAGGCTTCATGCCTTTTGTATCTTCATGTGTCTAGACAGAATACACAAATGATTACATTCACTTTTTTCTTTATTTTTTTACCAATCTATTAAGATATTCGGTGGTATTCTGTCAAATTTCTGACACAGACATTGCTGTTCCCTAAGTGGGGTCATGTCATGTATGAGAAAAACAATAAAGTTCGCCTTAAAGCTATAAATATGCGAAGATATGTTGCCTCTGCCAAGAATAGATACAGTAAATAAAAGTGATCCAGCCAGCCAGCCAGCTCGCGCTTCTCATCTTCTCAACTAATCGATGCCCCCCGCCATATTTTGTCGCAGTGATGCCAACCTAACGACCGGTTACTTTTAAATTGTGACAACGGCACTTCCAATTTTAAAGGTATCATGTGACACTATGTTATTGAATACTTTTAATATTGTGATATTGAATATTGACCGGTAAAGCAATTTGGAAACCATATTGATGCAAACCAACGCCAGAATAATCAAATGTTCATCATTAAATTTTGTTTTTAAAATCATGACAAGTATAGGTCATAGATGCTGATAAGTCCTCTACATTACAAGTCAGTACAACGCAATAAGCCTACGTTCTTAGGGTTGCGCACGCGAAAGGTGCCAACGATACGCTAATGTTCGCATATTATATACGCGGCGTGTATGTCCGTCTTCGCCTGTTTGACTTTTAAAGGACTGTAGGTATTATGTTTTTAAGCGTAATAGGCTAGTTGAAATGTTCAGAGAAATTAAAAAGAAAACAAAAATGTCCTTTTAAAAATTTTTTTTTTTTTGCTCTATCACGACAACAGTAATTTAGGTACAATACAAACAAACATTAAAATTGGTCTACAAAAAATACTTAATTTAATCATAAACAAACAATATCAGCAGTATGAAAAGTAATAAAAAAAAATTATATGCCCACCCCACTACAGATTAATAAACATTAACAAATAGGAAATATTTTGCAACGCTAAGCTACCGCGCAGCTCAAATTGAAGTGGTAGGGCTAAGAATTTCACAGTTTGGCACCAAATTGAAAATCACGAAGAATTACAAGTTACGAAATGTTATGCAATGAATATTCCCTTAAAAAATTGCCAAGGATTTAAAAGCGCATTAGATATAACAACAAATACCGGCCAAGTGTGAGTGGGGCTTCCGCTAAGAATCTCGAAGTGAATGAAAGAAAACAAAAATACCTATTACTTACCTAAATAAGTGGCACAAATACTGTGTGCTGGTGACTCGCACTTGGCCGGTTTTTTCTATATAATCTTAGGCCCTAGCATATTGCCTTACATCGAGTTGCAGAATGACAATCACGGTTTATTACCGTCGGTGCGCAAGTACAACTGTTTTTATAAATCTTTGAACGTATTTTGTGGTTAACTTACCACCGGTTTCTCTTAAACTGACAATCTTTCGACTTTTAACAGCTGTCAGTTGGAAAAAATGCATACAAAAAAACAACAGCAGCTACCAGTTTTTTTTTTCAACGGAAACATGAAACCGAGGATAAGTATCGTCTCTTATGTAGAAACTATAGGGGATGCAATAGACGGAGGGCCTTAATTTATGTGTAGGTATATAGGAGAGTAAAGTTAAAAGGTCATAATGTGCATTGATAAGTTATATTTGAGCCAATACGTTATTTCTGTGTCCGTTCCTTAGGACGTCTTGCGATTCGTCCTCAGTGAAAAGTTCCGTCCTTTGTTTTCAAATAAATAAAAAAATATATAATGGTATTGATTTTGTTTGGATTCGCGCTATCGTATCGCAGACGGCTGCGAATAGTTCGGGTTCAAAGGTGAGTCAGAACGATAGCTCTATAAACTTCTGCCTTGGTAAAGACACTATTTACTTAGTCAATACCATTAAATTTTAATCATTCAATACAGATGCTCGTGATCTATAAATTAACTGTAGATACCGAGCAAAATTATTTATATATGGTTCCATACGAGAATTTTGCCAAATTGCCAAACAGGCTATGCCTATGCTATGCTGTGGCTATGCCTACAAGTCCTACAACGTCTTGTCTGTCTGTCGTATCAACTTTCCTCTTGAGCCAGATTTTCACAGAATACCTATACTTACATATTCTTATGGCGGATTCCTCTACAAATAATAAAAAAGTAAGGATGGTCCACATACACGACTTTTTTTTACATTTTTTTTTTGCTCTATCGTAAAATGGTGAACATTCAAGTGTCAAACTTAGTGTCATTATGATGTGTACATACAACAGTACTGACAGTACCACAGTAAAACAAAAAATGTAGAATGCAGCCAAGTATGAGCCGGACCCCCTGTAGAAGATGAGATATGTGAATAGCTCAGACACTCAGGTTTCCTCACGATGTAACGTAAGTAATATGATATTTATGATAGTACGTACCCCTCGGTGCGCAAGTGCGACTCACACATTTTTTTTTATAAGCTGGAAAGCATTTTCTTCAGTCAATCCGTGTCATGCGCGAGTGGAACCTACTTTCTGACTCTATCGTTAGTACTGACTTAGTGAAGTGTTTTAACAATAGACTAGATAATTATATAAAAACCAAAAACAATCAAGCGCAATGATAAGTTATAAACCATCCGCTCTAAGCTGCTAGTGCTGCTAGAAGCCTATAATACTTGAAAATAAAAATAAAAACGGAGAGATTTAGGTGACGAATCGTCCTCAACGCCAACCAACCCGGTGTCCGGGTCTCTCAAATGCATTGTTGTTGAATAGAGTAACATTAGTAAGTACGTCCATGTGCCCTTGCATCGCACAAACTATGCCAGGAATGCAGTTCTTACGAGATTGGCCCATATATTTAATAAGTTTTTCAAAGAAACAGATCCGTTTTTGTCATCTAAATATGAATTCAAGAGACAAATAGCCGGAGCCGAGCAATAATTTCTACGCGACCTTAATTGCATACACTTATGTATTTTTATGTACTCATTGATATTTTATTTTATTCATTTATGTAATATTTGTCTGCTCATTATATATACAACAAATATATATTATCTACCTGTTTATTTATTTATTTATTTCTTCGTCGTAATTCAACAATAGTCCAATACGATTACGGTGATATAATGATGTTAGCAGATTAAAGTTAATTTCACAATTCAGTTTTGTTAAAATAAGTACTTATGTGAGTTGATTCTGGTTGATCCGGTTTTGTAAATTCATCTTTTTTAAACGTAAATACTCAGTACATTGTATCTTCTGAGGTAACCTATAATTTGCTGTTAAGCTTGTCTACTTTAAGAAATTAGTTAATTTGTAAAGCTGGTTGGTTTCCTGAATAAACAAAATTAAATTAAAAAATTAAATTAAAATTAATGATTATTTCATTAGTATAACGGTTATACTATAACCCGGCGCTTGCAACTTAACTCGGCGCCTCGCACGATTCAATCTCCTTCGCGAGAGCATTGAAGCTTAAAATTCAATGGCGAGGGATTTGCGGGGGGTAGGTATGTCGCAGTAAAGTAGTTAAATCAGAGAGTCAATTGAATCTCTAGACAGTCAATCAAAGATCGATATTTAATCAAGTCGCTAGCATTTTGATTAAAATAAAGCAGCGTCGAAAACGTTTAACTATCTATCTGACCGAAAGCCAGTGTGTTGATTAATAATGTAAAACAAGATGGCGGTCACGACAACAGCTGATTACTTTTAGAGTCTTTCTTTTGGCAAACGTTGTGCAACGTTGGTTTGTTGTGTGAGTGGTTTTTTGTTTCAAATTGTAGTCTTTGGTGAAATTGTAAGCATGTTGTCCACTCCGCCATAATTATTTCATTTGTTATTGTTATTTCGGTGTGATCGTGAAGAACTGAGAGCTTGGAAATTCCGTGTTTAATAAAGGTAAAACGAACCAAACAAATGTACCAAATATCTGCAGCAGAGCAGGTTTTATTTTTTCTAATTAAAGAAACATAAAACAAAAAAATATATATTTTTATTGGCTATTCATTTTCCAAAATAATGAAATATATTGGTCCCATTCAAAATCTAATTTCTTACCAAGTAAGTGGGCACAACGACGCCTAAGATGGACGTGACGTTACATCGATCCGACAAAGGCCACTTTAGCAAGGTACCTATGTTCTTCAATTTTGGTTGGGTAGAACATGCCGTGCAAAGGTAGCCCTTGTCAGATCGTCAAACATCCACACCACCTAAGAGGGCATTTATTTATTTATTTATTTATTTTTATTTACATAAATATTGCAACATTACAGTAATTAGCATTACGCCTTATGAATAAATATAAGACAAGCAATGTCTTTTTACGATCCATTTTTTTCCAATCAAATATCTTGGTCACCCTACCAAAGTTGAAATGCGTCTTGTTGCCTAGGAAAGTTTAGGAAACTCGTTAAACGTTTCGTTCACTCACTTGTCTGACGAAACTTTAGCGAATTCATTGAATATCGATCCCCAATTAACTGTCCAGAGACTCAATCAACTCTCCGATTCTGCCACCTTACTGCGACAGGTATACCATTGGAATGACATTGTATTGTTATTCCTTAGTAGACTACGAAATGGTGTCAGACAACAACCTTTGTCGCTATATGAACAAGGATGCGTTTATTTAGACTACGCCCTACGACTCTACGAACAGTAACCGGAGTTAAACAATGTTCGACTGCCGTCTCGTCGGTCACCATAATATTATCTAATATATACCAATAAAGTTAATAACTTGGACACGTAATTGCCAATGAATCGCAATATTATATTATCAGTAAAAATTAGTTACATAATTTAATTTATATTATAGCGAAATCTTTTGGGTTTTTGAAACGCAACTATAATTTAATTACGACTTGTGTTGTACAGACCTGCTTATTTATACTTAAACTATTTATTTATACTATTTATACTTTACTCATATTGTAAAACTAGCACACAGGCTTAGTTCTGCAGCATATGCAATCAAAATAATTAGAGAGCTCACTGACGTTGCAACTGCTAGGCTTGTTTATTTTAGTTACTTCCATAGTATTATGTCCTACGGCATACTACTGTGGGGTCGGGCAGCAGACATTGAGACGATCTTCATCTTACAGAAGAGAGCGATCCGATTTATTTACAAGCTAGGTAGTAGGGACTCGTTAAGGGATTTCTTTAAAGAAACTAACATCTTAACAGTTGCAAGTCAATACATTTATGAAAATATAATGTATGTTAGAAAAAACATCAGCAATTTCGAAAATGTTGGTAGCCATCACAATATTGATACTAGGAATAAACATAAATTGTCATTTCCACGTTTTAGACTTGCAAAAGTTAATACATCCTTTATGGGGCACCGTGTACGGTTCTACAATAAGATTCCTCGAGATATATTAGAGTTACCACCGACGCGGTTTAAAATAGTACATTATGATGATACAAGTGTGGTATGTTGGTCATTACACTCGAGTCGGTTTTTAAAATAAACAAGCCTGAGCCGAAGGCGAAGGCTTAATGGAGACGAGAAGTGTAATGACCAATGCTCACGTGTTTCATACGACGTTTTTCAACACACTTGCGAGGAAAAGTAAATAAAAAAACAACACTAACGAAATGCAATACTGTGAATAAACTTAACAAACAGAAACCCATTTAAAAGATGGCGGCCGTAATTTTATTTTTTCGCGCGCTCAGCGCTGCATGCGCGCGCAAGTCTGAAATAAGGGCACCGGCAAAGTAGCTAATCAGCCACATATTTATAAATTTTGAAATTGGGTATTTATAGGTAAAAATACACCGTCAAAATATAAATACCAACAAGCTAACAAGCAGTTTCATGAAATTCTTTAATTATTTATCACATTTTGAATTTAATTTTATATTTACGCAAATAACTACTTAGCTGTTTTCGAAACATTAATACTTCTTGCTAATATTTAAAAAGATATGTAATGAAAAGGCACTAGTGCGATAATGTAATGTAAAAGGCACGGCATGGGTAATATTCTGCATTATCAGTGTAAATACGCTGTAATAAGACCTACTTTACGAGCAGGTGTGTTGAAAAATGTATTAAGTACTCTGTGCAAAAAAGCCTATTATAACATTAAGGATTATTTGGAAGACAAGGATGTCTGGTATTTAAATAATGTTAACAGGAACGATTGTTTCTAGTGTAGTGTAACTTTAAGTTGAAATTTTGAGTATTGAGTATTTATTTGCTAAAGCATGGTAATTACAAATTATGTAGGTGGTAACTTAAAATTATGGCACAAGCATGCTCTACCCGTCAGGGTGCGCAAATATTATTTTTGTTTAAAGAAAAAAAAAGTTTGTTGAGCTAAATTAGTAGGTAGGTACAAAAATATGTAACATAAATCTTTGCATAGTAATAACAATAAAAGAAAACAAAAATGCTTAAAATTAAACTGAGATCAATGGACCATTTAAGAAGTCCTTTACACTATAATACATTTTGTCTATGAGAATTGTATATAATACTGTTTTAAATTTTGTGAGAGGTAGCTCCGAAATGTTTTGTGGCAAATGATTGAATAATTTTATTGCCATACAATATGAGTTACGCGAGTGTAGAGCTAATGATTGTGCTGGCACATGTAGTTTATTTCCATTCCTGCCTCTTCCGTCATATATTTCGTTATTCTTTTTAAAGATTTGTGGGTATTTTTTACAAACATACATATCTCATAAATGTAAAGACTAGGAAGTGGTAATATATTCAGCGTTTTGAAGACTGGTTTACAACTATCTAGGCAACTTGCCCCAGTAAGATACATTTTTTTTGCACTTTGAACGCTCTTTCAATATCAACAGAGTTACCCCATAGAATCAGACAGTATCTGAGGATTGACGATACATAGCCGTGATACGCATTCAAGGCTGCCTCGTTTGTTCATCACCATCAACCCATTATGTCCCCACCGAGGGGCACGGGTCTCTTCCCTGAGGAAGGTATAGGCCTCGTTTGTTGCTATCTTGGAAAGACGTTTTAAAACATATACAAACCTATCTAATTTTAAGCAGACTCTGTTAATGTGTGGTTTCCAGTTGCCAGAAAACTCTTTTAATTAAGCAAACCTGTTTTGAAAAGAATAAATGTGGAGTTTCTTTGTTAGCTTCTTCTCCGCATAATCTATTAATTGTGAAACTAACAGCTTTGACGTTCATTAAGTAAACATTTTGTTTTTATAGTGAATAAAAAACTTTGACTAAATTCAAGGATCGCGTTGAGAAAGTGGACAATACACAAAAAAATATTATTAGGTTATAATAATATATAAGTTCGGAATAGAGATATAGATAGAGAACACTTTTTTTCACAACCAGAAAAAAAAAACAATACGTAGTTCTATTAATGATGATAAAGAAATGTGGACAGCTTATTATTAATTTTCCAATAAATCTCTTCTGGCACTACCCCATCACCCAAGATTAGCTAGCAGAAGATTCTTATTATTATTAAGTTCTAAAATGAGTGCAAGTCTTTTATTGTGCAATAAAGATGTTTCAAATCAAATTATTCGACTATTCACCAAGCAAATTACAGAGGTTTACAGAGTCTAATTAGCACATTTTTAGGGTTCCGTACCCGAAGGCTAAGGGACCCTATTACTAAGACTCCGCTGTCCGTCCGTCTGTCCGTCCGTCCGTCTGTCCGTCTGTCCGTCCGTCCGTCCGCCCGTCCTTCCGTCCGTTTGTCACCAGGCTGTAGCTCATGAACTGTGATAGTTAGATAGTTGAAATTTTCACAGATGATGTATTTCTGTTGCCGCTATAACAACAAATACTAAAAACAGAATAAAGTAAATATTTAAGGGGGGCTCCCATACAACAAACGTGATTTTTTGCCCGATATTAATAACGGCAACAGGTAGACGCTTGAAATATTCAAATGTTGTATAGATAATGGTAGGGAACCCTTCGTGCGCTACACGCACTTGGGCGGTTTTAAACTATAAGCTTTGTAATTCTATTCTAATAGTTGAGTAGCAATTCAATTCAATTCAATTCAAATATTTTTATTCATTGTAAAAACAGAATGTTTACTTAATGAACGTCAAAGTTGTTAGTTTCACAATTAATGGATTATGTGGAGAAGAAGCTAACAAAGAAACTCCACATTTATTCTTTTCAAAACACGTTTTAACTTAATTAACAGAGTTTTCAACTTAAAATATTAGTCATGAATGTGTTGAACACTAGTCACAATCGTCCTTTAAATGATATTAATCTACTGTTTAATGCCAAACATCTTTGTCTTCTAAATAATCCTTGATGTTATAGTAAGCCTTTTTGCACAGAATGTGCTTAACACATTTTTTAAATCGCGTTGGAGGTAACTCTAATATATCTTGAGGAATTTTGTTGTAGAACCTTATACAGTGCCCCATAAAGGATGTGTTAACTTTTGCAAGTCTAAATAGTGGAAATTACTATTTATGTTTATTTCTAGTATTAACATTATGGTGGCCACCAACATTTTCGAAGTCTTTGATATTTTTTCTAACGTACTTATGTAATTCATAAATGTATTGACATGCAACTGTTAAGATGTTGGTTTCTTTGAAGAAATCTCTTAGCGAATCCCTACTACCTAACTTGTAAATAAATCGGATGGCTCTCTTCTGTAAGATGAAGATCATCTCAATGTCTGCTGCCCGACCCCACAGTAGTATGCCGTAGGACATAATACTATGGAAGTAACTAAAATAAACAAGCCTAGCAGTTGCAACGTCAGTGAGCTCTCTAATTCTTTTGACTGCATATGCTGCAGAACTAAGCCTGTGTGCTAGTTTTACAATATGAGGACCCCATTGCAATTTTGAATCGATTGTGATGCCTAGAAAAACGGTATCTTCTACAAATTCTAGTTTTTCTTTTCCGAGTATAATGTTGTTTTCAACTAATCTTACGTTTGGTAAGCACAATGCAAACTATATAATGTCTTTGCCCCATTAAGCAAACGCTTAATGGCCATAAACCCATAAACGCGTTAATGAAGGCGGAAAATTAGCGCGGTTCAATATTCAATGACAATGATTATGGCGTTAAATTTAAAAAAATCCTAATCTGTGACTTCTGTGCATTCAACATGGACGTCGTATGAAATCATTTCAAGAAATTTATTGGGATTGGACAGCAAAGATGGACGTCGAAGCTGCTGCTTTGTTGTAATTTATAAGCTACGCCAATGTTGTATTACATGTACTGCATTAAAAAAAGACAACAGTGACGTAAACGGAGATAAGAGAAAACAACAAACAACCTCCTAACTCCACACAACGGATAAAAAACAAAATCAAATCAACTCTAATACGCGTTCTCGAATGACAGATGACAAACCCTAGTGTAGCCACATCAACGCAGCAAGAAACGCTATAATCCCTTTGATGTGTCGAAATGGACCGCTATCGCCAAACGTTTAACGTCATTGACAACGGCGTTTATAAAATTACGGCGTTAAGCCGGCCACACTAACGTTCAACGCCCAACAACGCGATAATTAATGCCATTTCCCGTTAATATAGCCAAGGTAGGTATCAGAGGTATTCTAATTGAAGTGTTTCTGGCATTGCGCAATTGCGCATCTACCCGTTTCTTATCAACGAACTTGAACGATGCGATTTGTCAATCGGACAATGATCGGACGTGTCGATTTTATATCTTGTTTCAATACCCACGACCCCTCTACTCTCGACGCTATTGTATTCAAATTGCGTCACAATTAAATGAAATAAGTCAGAAATAACGACTTAGTAAACGTTTTAGTTGTTAGAATTAAACTAATTGAAACTTCAGTGCACGTCGGAAACTGAAAGCATATTTTGTATGAGTTAATAAACAAATGCACTCAATTGTAACGCTATTTTGGTTAGCGTCGAGAGTAAAGGGGCAGTCTTGAGATATAACAAAAAAGTTTAGACGTTCGAGCATGTGTCACTCATATCAGCTTCGGCTCTTTCGTAATGGTGATGTAATGTAGTTTTACGATGAATCCCGCTGAATACGAGCGGATGATTACTATAGTCAGCTCGGAGGCATGACCACTGTATCAACGCGCCAACAAGATATAACGATATTTCGCTCTTAATTGCTATTTGCTACTAAGGCGACTAAGGAAATAAATTACCAGGAGACGGGCAGCAGCGTCTTCCTGACATTCCAACCGCATACTGCGATCGCCAACCCGCCTGCCAAGCGTGGCGATTATGGCAAAACCCCTCATGGTTATGAAAACCATGAGGGAGGCCTATGTCCTGCAGTGGGCGTCAAGCGGCTGATGATGATGATGATGCTACAAATAAAGTGAGATGACGCTATTATACTGGGTCATTTCTAAAATTCGCAATTTGTGAGACAGCCCAATTACAGTTTGGGTTTGGCAACAACTTTTTTCAATTGGTTTTTTTGTCTTAATTTACTATTTCATTAAATTCGCATTTGACGCGCTCTACCACAGACAGTAAATCATTGTCAAACATGTCCATTATATTTAACACAATATTTAAGGTTTTCCACATTATCAATGAGCGCCACTACAAAGCAGGACAGTCGGACTGGCCCACCGAGGGTTCCGTACAAATTTGTAGGTACTTACATTATAAATAGGGGGCCGTTCAAGTATTACGTTAGCAGATTTATTACAATTATTTACCCCCTCCCCTCTCGTCAGCAAAAGTAAGCAAAGCTCTTACCCACCCCTCCCATGCTTACATTGGTATCTGCGTTTTTCTTTATTCAAGTCGTCAATCGTACCTAAATAGCACAATACATTGGCGGAAGAAATTTAGACAAGTGAATAGCGCGCGGTAATTCCCTTACGCAATTCTAACCGAGTACCTAACCGTATCAAATGCGTTTCGTTTTCAAGCACAGGCAAGTTACCATAATGTGTTCAAAGCAAAATCGACTAAATTTTGTAGAAGAAAAAACTTACTGCTCACGTAATCACCATTCCGACCCCCCCCCCCCATGTCATCAAAAATAAGCAAAGCTAAGCCCCTTCCTCCCTGTAGTGCTTACGTAGGGTAAGGACGGGCAACATGGAGATGTCGGGCAAAAAGAATATTTTGATTATTTCCTAGAGTAACTGTTAAAAAGAGAGAGAAATAGTGTCATTCGATGCGCACTGCGTTGCCGCCAGTAAGTAAACTTCAATCAGCGCGGAAGCTATGTTTTTTCTCAAACTGTGACAAAATAATTGTTTTTGGATGAAAAATTGTGATAATCCGAGGTAAGTACAACGCAAATTATTGCTTAAGTGTTAAACCTATACATTGATTGTTAATAACAATAGAATGTGTATTTATTTGTGATCTAAATTCAAGTTTCAACTTGCTTCTCAAGTAGTCGGTGTATATGGTGTAATGAGATCTATAGAACATGTACTCGACGGGCATTACGAAACCGGGCAAAGATAATACTATTCATTTTGCCCGGTGTATCTTTTATTGACACTTTTGTGGGTATTTCGACTAATCGTGATTGTTTTCTTTTGTTTTAGATGGTGTGTAACTACAAACGTAAAACTAACCGTGCAAATTGGTCGGAAGCCAGCTTAGAACGTGCTATGCAGGAGGCACAACAGAGTTCAATTTTGAACGCGAGTTTTCATACGCAACTTTATTTAGACATGTCAAAAGTGATACCTCGATAAAAAAGCTTGGATGCTTTACTTCAAGAAAAAGCTGGTGGCTCCCAGAATACAAACAAATCTTTTCAAGCAATCCTGGAAGAAATTCGACCAATTCCTGAAGAAAAAAATAAGAAAGCCACGTCCACAGGACGTAAGAAACAGCACGATGCAGCTGCCGCTAAAAAAAAGTTTCGTTTGAGGAAAAGCCTGGACCATCGAATTTTAAAAAGAGGAGAACCCGTGACTTCACATCTAAAACTAAAGAAAAAGAAAAACACCCTGATTACTACTGCACTGTATGCAAAGAAAAGTATTCTCACCCACCCAGAGAAGACTGGATTCAGATACTTATAGGCAATGGAGACACGAAGCGTGCTCTTCATATGAGGGCCTCGGATCCTATTTTTGTGATGATTGTGATGATTAAATTGTTATTATTACTTTTGCCCGCCTACAGTAATCATTTTACCCGCCTTAGACGGGCATAACGAATAATGAGGAAGTTTTTAAAAACGATTAGTTCCTATTAGAATGACCTAAGTATAGTTGATTTTTTGTTTTGTTTTTCAATGATTATAAACCTATATTCAATTTAATATAGAAGCTGATTGCCAAAGTTGATGACCAGTGCCTTTTTTTTTCAAAGAAAACCTTAGTATAACCGTCCTGCCCGTCCGTCCCCTAATACTCGAATGGCCCCTAGTCCAGAAATCGAGTCTCGCAGTTTTTCCCGAGCTTTTCCCAAACTTCAAAAACAATTTTTTTTTATGATTAAATCACAAATATTTAGTTTTTAGATTTTTCCCTGTACTGTAGAATAAGACGATATTCTCGCCACTACACTAGACTCTCTAGACCTCATCGGAAAGTATCCTATAAAATGTCTGTCTGTCTTTCTGTCTGTAGAATAAAATAAAATCTTAAAATTTTTTTTTAGGGTGTCCCCCTACACTCAAATTAGGGATGTAATTTTTTTTTCTCACCTCCACCACAGTGTGGGGTATCGTTGGATTGGTCGTTCAAAAAATATTGTGGGAGTAGGAAGACCATTTTTTTTTATTTAGGGTTCCGTTTGCGAAATATTAAGCTTTAAAGCGCAAATTTTTGTTCGAGTAAGCCGTCCTCCCCTCTCCTGGCTAAACGGTTGGTTGTAGAAACGTGAAAAAATTCAAGGTAGTAGCACATTTAATGAAGTTAAAAGGAAAACTATCACGGCTAGTGGGAACTTTTTGAAATGAGAATTTCGCTAAATAAATGGTTAATTGTAGTGCTGTCTCTTTGAATTTGTCCCCAGCGATGGCGCCCACGAGGCTATGCTGGGCGACGGAAAGCCAGCGACGGTCAAGGACGCGCGCAAAACTGAAGACTACGAGGCTCTCCAAAGCTTCCTCCGCTCCATCAGCTCTACGGCTACCCTGCCGCCGTACGTCAAAGGAGAAACTTATTCCTCCTTCCGCGGCGTTTTCAACCAGGTAAGTGTATCCGTCCTGTCTCTACGGACGTACTGGACTAGTTTTGAAACGACTCTTCTTCTTGGCTGCTCTTGACAGAGCGATCATGGTCCTAATGAAGAGGCTTTATTACAGGCTGATATTGCGTGCTTTCCCTTGGCTTTTCCTCTCGGCTAGATGCCGCTCTGGTACATTCATGCAGCGGCCTGCCCACAGTGGACTTAACTTGAAACAGCATAGAGCCAAACTGGAGCCATTCAAATGCGTATCGACCTTGTGAAAAAGTATGTTAATAAAAATGGTTTATCAGATCAGTGATCGAAGAAATGATTTTCCCATAATATAGTCAGTTTCACGGCTCAGCTTTCTGAAAGTAAAGTGATTTTCAAAACGTGGTTGATTCTTTTCACGTAAAAACAATAATTTATGGCTCTTATCAACTAGCCAGACTACAAGAACCAAAGTTAAACGGGTCTAAACGCGATTATTTATTAGGTAAATATACCTTAATTGCCGACGTTTCGGCAACGTTGCAGCTGCCGTTGTCTCGAGTAAGTAGACTGAAGTGGCGAGTACCAGTAAATTTTACCAAACGTAATAAATAATCGCGATTAAGCCGCGTTTTCACGATCATAGTACCATTGAATTTTAAATTCAATGATAGTACGCCCGGACAGAGTGATTCTTCTTAGTAACTAAAAACTGTAGTCCACTGGGATGGACGGTGGACACAAATCTTAGTTAATTCAAATTTTTGCTTCAGTTTATAGGCGTTTCATCGCAAACGGTGTTGTTGTAAAATGTGCGTGCTAAAACTTACCAAAAATCTACTGGTACGATGAGTAAAAGTCGAATCAAATATATTTATCATCGAACTTCAACAATAAAAAGAAAATAGTTTGGTCACGGAAATGGAGACCATACATTTCACAAGACTTGCACAGCTTCATAAAACTCTACAAACATCAACATTTCACACTTAATTTTTTCTTACGAAACGCAGCAGTTCCCTACTGTTGGTGCAATTTTGTTTTTGCGATTTCATCTTGATACCGTCCGAGTGAACCATAATGGCCGTTTTCATCCGAGTGGCATTTTTTGTACTAAGATCGCCGGCGTAGGTACCTATGTGTTGCAAAAATTTGTCACTCGGTCCGAGTTCATGTAAAACTACTTGTTTCAGTGTCTAATAACGTGTGCCGTGCTGGTGCTGGCGGCCGGCGCTGGACATCCGATCGGCTACTCTGCCGTGGCTCTCCCACAGCTGCGCCTGGAGAACTCCACCATGAGGATCGACGAGGATATGGGATCCTGGATCGGTAAGCCTTAACCCACAAGTTAACATACATCCACACAACATAATCACGTTGATTCACTTCACTACCTCTACCATGATTATTTTCTCTGTGACCTCCATAGATTAGAAAGAAAAAAGACAAGTGACCTCTACTCGTTCTTACTCTGAGCGTTCTTAGTAGACCATAAACAATTTTTCTTTTTCTTAATTCACCGGAAAAATGGCAAGGTGGTTGGCAAGAAAAGCTGATTGCCACATATAGTGCTGATATCTGAACAAAGTGGTCTGAGGGTGATATCTTTATAAAATGATAAGGCAGATTCTAGATGTTACTGGCTGTAAGGACAGTCAACTGTAACTTAACTTAATTGTAACTTACAATGTCACGAGAGTTGAGTGTCCTTGATCAACGTTTGCCAAGTCAGGTAGTTTTATTATAACGAGCGTGTAGCTAATTATGAAAGTAGGTAGGTATCTAACAATGTTACAATTTGTAACAGCGCTCGTTATAATAAAACTAGCTGACTCGGCAAAGGTTTGTTTTCCATATTAATTGGCCTGCGACATATTCTCCTATTATACCTACACAAAACATTTCATAAAAATCAGTGAAGCCGTTTCGGAGCAGTTTGGTGACACTGTGACACGAGATTTTGATATACTTATGTACCTATATAGATCTACTAGATATGAGATCGTTATTGAACGTGCACCGCGCGTGTGACGCTAACGACCGTGTTTATTTACCTTTTCGAATTGGATTAACGATGCCGTTATTACCTATTCATCTGCTCTCTACAATTTTGTTACTATGCCAACAAATAAAAGTAATGCCTTTAATAGTACTGTCACCAAAACGCTATATCATCATCAACCCATTATGTCCCCACCGAGGGGCATGGGTCTCTTCCCTGAGGAAGGTATAGGCTATATATTACATATAAACTATCATGGTAGCAGGCTCAAACATATACTCGTATCTATGTTACCCGCCATCTTGCTAAAGAAAGAGTGAGATGTTGCCAGTGATACATACCCCCGGTTTCTCGTACACTAACAAGCTGTTAATCTACTGTTAACACAGCTGTCAGTGGTTTTTTTTGTATGCACTTTGGTCAATTGACAGCTGTTAACAGTTGATTAACAGCGTGTTAGTGTACGAGAAACTGGGGGATAGATGTCTAACTAGCGCTAAAAATGACTCCACGTTCAATTGTGTAAAAGCGGGCGTGGCTGTCAATTGTGTTACCAATCAGAGCGAGTTCAGTATTACCCGGCAAAATATCTATCCACCTGCCACCGCCACACCGCCATCTTGCGAAGTACCTAGATATTTCGACGGGTTTTGCATGAATGAAGGCAATTTTTTGACCTTGTCAAGAAAATCCTGCTATGAGAATGGTGCTATGCAAGCATGCTCCGTGTGGCGCGGGATTGAGAATAGCGTCACTCCATTTCCTTCCGTGGATGTCGTAGAAGGCGACTAAGGAAATCAATTACCAGGAGACGGGCAGCAGCGTCTTCCTGAGATTCCAACCGCATACTGCGATCGCCAATCCGCCTGCCAAGCGTGGCGATTATGGCAAAACCCCTAATGCTTATGAAAACCACGAAGGAGGCCTATGTCCTGCAGTGGGCGTCAAATGGCTGAAGATGATGAAGCATGCTTGAACTTCGAGGAAGCTATGAGTAAAACTGATCGTGAAAATAATATAACTATAGACCTAGCTTTATATCGGTTGTCCAGTTTTATACATGGTGTCCAGAGGCTGCCTTAAGCACACTTCGTTTGTCTTACGAAGCGCAAATTACGAATCACGAAGTGTGATTCTTAAAATCGCCGGCGTTACGTTTTTTCAGATGCAATTCAGTGGAGTGCATTACTACTATTACTAATTACTAATGATTGATTGACTGGCTAACTGATTACTGGAATACATGATATCTCGGAAACTATCGCACTCCTATGTTAAAGTGATGTATGGGAAAGTTGCAATGTACCTATGAATTACGGTCATTTTATGAAGCCGATTTTTAAGACTAGGGGCTTACCACGGATTTCAAGCATTAAGGCACAGTACAAATAAAACTAAGGTTTTTGAATACACCCAGTCAGCCACATTTTCTTGTACCATTAGCGTCTGTTATTTCTGGGTAAGATAAGATTAGATAAGATAAATGCCGCTACATTCCATTCTCAAGTCCCTACGCAACACCCGCCGGTAGAATAAGATAGTTTAGTTTACCTTGTGCCTACCTATATGAAACTATATATATGTATATATATGGTTTTACTGCAGTGCTTGCTCTCTCTCAGTGCCGGTTATATCGTAGAGCGAGAGGAGCCGCTCTAGGCGCCTTGTGGCAAACTGCGCTAAAATGCATGAAGGAAAGGCGACCGCGATGACGGGACGTGTGCGCCGTTGTTTATGTTAAATAATGAGGAGGTTAAAAGTTTCAGTCTTATGTAATATTAATTATATATCATGTAATGTCTATCAAAGGGCGCCCTGATTTAGGGCTAGAACCAGCACTGCATGCTCTCTATAGCATTCGTCAATTACATCCAATCCAATCTAGCTACAAAAAAGAAAACTTGAATTTTCCGTCACATTAGTGACAGCGCCATAAACTTGCTTGACTGCTTTACCTTTGGAATAAAACGAACCATCGGTTACGCTGTCACTTACTATCGCCCAATCAACATTCACGTCACGCAGGGCGCACAGAATGAACCAATCGTAGAGTGATTTACTCCGCAGCAAATCTTGCGCTTACTTCATTGTAAATTGGTAAAGACTAATCGCGAGGACAGGAGCCGTTTTGGAGTGTGAATTTTGAGGGCGAAATACTTCTATGGTTTTTTTTCGTAAGATGTTGTTACTTCGCTGAATCGAGCTCGATACAATGACGTACAAAGTGCATACAATTCGAACAAGAGGTTGATATTATATATAGTTAACGTCTTACTAATCAAGATACTGCAGGTAAATTATCTTAATTACTTATCGTTTTTCAGAAAAAAAAAAACATTTAAATGACGTTTGAGACATTAGTTTGGGTCTTGTTGGCCTTTATGAAAAATAAAAAAAAATACCTGATAGATATCAATCACAGTGCTGTCAGTTTTTCATTAATTTTTTTGATGCTCTTATCTATACTCCTTATATTCTTCTTTTATTTGACATTAGTAAAAATTGCCCACAGGCCGAAAGTAGATTTAAAGAAAAGATGGCGGAGAATTGGTCGGGGTGGGTACCCATATTTTGCGATGCTTCCAAACTGTCTGTGATGTGTCGGATGTGTCGAGGCAGCTGTCTGGGTGCCTAAATTCAGTATAATTTTAAGTTATAAAAGTCCCCCAGCTTCCTCTGTTTTTAGTTTTTTACGGGTGAAGCCGTAGCAATTCTGACAGCCATTTCATTGGTCCAGGCGCACAAAAATATTCTTCAGAAAGCTATAATTTTTACGGATTCCCTGAGCTGTCTGCAAGCTGTACTCGCCAATCCTTTTAGGTCTAAAACGAAATACCCGATTATTCTCAAAATCAAAGAGACACTTATTGCTTGCAATAAGCAGAATATAGATATCGTACTTGCTTGGATTCCGGGTCACTCTGGGATCCAATGAAACGAATTTGTGGATTTTTGTGCAAAAAACGCCGTTGAGTCTCTTCTTGCGAACGCCAAAATTGATATAAATAATTCCTGGGCAGCCGATTGGGGATCCTTTCAGAGTAGCAAAGGTTCGCAATATGGCAATATACAGGCTAGCATCCCCGCGAAACCTTGGTTCTTCTCCTTCCGTGACGCGGACAACAAAGTAACATCCACGATTGGTCGCCTACGCTTAGGTCACGTTTGTTCCCCTGTATTCCTAGCGAAAATACGGGTGAGGGATAATTCGCTATGTGAGTGTGGTATGGAAGAAGGGTCACTGGATCATATCTTCTTCAACTGTCCAAAGCTGACTTCTTCTCTTTATGATTTCCTTCCACCAGACTTTCCTCTCCCAACAAATTTCCGTTCGGTGTTACCCCTCGTATTTTCTCCTTTTATTAAAGTTTTATGTGATTTTATCAAATGTAACAATATACAATTATAGATGTAAAGTCGTTGTAGAATAATTATGTACTGTTTTATTTATTTTGTTTAGGTCTTTACAATTTGAGTTCCTCAACTAACTACACTGTGCGAGACGACTGTGAAAAAAAAAAACTTGCCGTCTCCACAAACCTGACATTGGCAGAATCCTAGGGGTTTTCATTTAATTTCATACCTGACAGCTGACAGGCCAAGCCAAGACACAAAGCTACTAACGTACCCATACAAGTGTACCCTGACCAGTTTTGTGTTCCAAAATCAATATAGTCGGTAGTCAATATCCTAAACAATACTGTCACTTTGACATGCGCCGGGGAAGTAAACCATCACAACCCATTACATTTGTTGACATACTCTTTGTGGACATCAATACAAGTTTATTGTTTGAGATCGTGATAGATGACGGCTATAAATATATTAATATATCGCGCGATGTCTTTTTAAGGTTCCGTACTAGGCAGAGAGCTAGGCAGTTGAAATTTTCACAGATGATGGATTTCTGTTGCAGCTATAATAACAAATACTACCATACAACAAACGTAATTTTTGCCGTTTTTTGTTCGGTATTAATAACGGCAACAGGGAGACGCTTGAAATATTCACAGAATTTTGCTTCTATATTCGCTTTACAAATAAATAATTATATTAAAATAAAATAGATATTTAAGGGGGCTCCCATGCAACAAACGTGATTTTTTGCCGTTTTTTCTCGATCTTTGTGTCTAATGTTATATGGATAATGGTACGGAACCCTTTGTGCGCGAGTCCAACTTGCACTTGGCCGGTTTTTTTTAAATCAATCTCTAGGAGATTTAACAAAATAGATTTACTAAATCCATGTTAGTACTTAGTAATTCAAAGCCTAGGCATAAATGCTATCTAGTCCCAGGCCCTTGATCCTAGGTAGTCGGTCGTGGGTGCTAAAAATTACTATTAACATTATTGAGACATTAGTCTGTCGCTTTCCACAAAAACGATCTGTAAAATGATATGATTTTTTACTCGACTGCGGCGGAGCCCAAAAGGAGAGTAATGTGTTTACCTCGTATGTATGTAAGTATGTCCGATTCTATGTTCCCTCATAACTCATTAACCAATGGTCAGATTTTGACAAATAATGTCTCAATTGATTCGTCACCCCTGTCGGAGTGTCATAGGCTATATAAAATCGGTATTAATAGAACAGGAAAGTCACAAAAAATTAAATTCGCTACTAAAGCTACGTTAAAGTTCCACATTGAGTCACTAGATGGCGCAGCTACATTTAATTTATTCTATTCAGACCCTTAGAACAAATTAAATGTAGACGCTATAAGTAATGTTATAGTACAACCCTCAGTAACTAGATGGCGCTGTTATATTTAATTTATTATACTCGGATCTTAGATCTTCGGCCAATCACGTGTGATGTATGTAAAACATCAGAGGCCTAATTATGCGCACACAAATCCTGGGCGATTCCAATCCTCTAACTGTCAAATTCCATACTAATTTGACACTTAGGTGATTGGAATTGCTCAGGATTTGGTGCGCGTAATATAGGGGTAGTACGCTGGTGTCATAGGCTATATATAAATCAACAATAAAAAAAAACCGGCCAAGTGCGAGTCGGACTCGCGCACCGAGGGTTCCGTACAAACCTGCAAGGTTTACAAAGTTCGTTCATTTGAATTTCAATTTAATACCTCTACGCGTTTATGAGGAAATGGGTAGTAAGTTTAAAATTATTAAAAAAAAATATATTATGTGATGTAACTAAAAATTTATGGTTTTCGTAATTTTTCCTTTATCTATGCTATAAGACGTTGCTTCGTACCAAATTTCAAGATTCTGAGTTCACGGGAAGCACCCTGTAGGTTTTGATTCCCTTGCAAGTGTCGAAAATTTGCGGCATAAACGGCTGTATCTTTTGATTGCGTTGGCTTAGAAGTTTGATTTTTTCACAGCTTCAAGGAACAGTAGACCTGAGTAATTGATATAAATTTCAGCTTCATACCTCCACGCGTTCCTGAGAAAAAGGGTCTTGACAGACGGACGGACGGACAGACGGACAACAAAGTGATCCTATAAGGGTTCCGTTTTTTCCTTTTGAGGTACGGAACCCTAAAAATCACTAAACAGACAAAAATATAAAACTGAAATAATAAATTACCAATAACCCAACTGCTGAGCATTAACTACTAAGCACATTGAATTTTAACTACTAAGTATTTACTATTCTACTTAAAATTCAATGCTAAGCAGGCGAGCGAGACCAACCTAAGGAGTTACATTACCTGAATTTGGGTCCCGTCTGCTTAGGTAATGCTCAGCGGTCGGGTTGTTGTTTATTTTTTATTTCAGTTTTTTTTTTCATTGAAGGCGTTAGTGTTACAAGGCGCTAGTGTTAAACGCAAATATCTTGGTTTTGCGACCAATTGTACAAATATTGTGAAATATGTTATTGTACAAAACGTCCGTATACCCAGACAGTACCTACAATCAAATCAGGTCAATAAAACTCGACACATTTGTATCAATATCTCCGTCCACCCAAACCCCGCCCCCTCTCCATTTACAAATATTTTTTTTACCTTTTAGCCAGCATCCACTCTGCAGCGACGCCTCTCGGATCCATGCTCTCGGGGCCCATAATGGAATCCATAGGGCGGCGTCGGACGCTGCAGGCTTCCACGCTGCCCCTCGTAATAGGCTGGTTGCTGATTGGAACGGCTACGCAACACGCTTTGCTGTTGCTGGGCAGAGTCGTTTGCGGGTTCGCCGTGGGAATCATGGCGGCGCCCTCGCAAGTGAGTATCCGATCTGCCCTCCTATTAGGTACGTAACTTTCCGCAGTATCTGGTTAACCATTTTGACGATGCCAAAGTGTCAAAATATGTATGTATTTGACAGTTCGGAGTAGGTTAAATCGGTCAACTCCACACAGTGGAGCCCCTGCTCCTATATTACGGGCACCAAATCCTGAGCGAGTCCAATCGTCTGTCAAATTCTACATTAATGGCTATCGCAAACTACAGGATTCCGACAGGATTTGGTGCGCATAAATACCTGTTTCTGATACCTAGGCGCACCAAATCATGCTGGAATCCTGACAATTGCGATAGCTGTTTGTCAATACAACTAATCATCATCATCATCATCAACCCATTATGTCCCCACCGAGGGGCACGGGTCTCTTCTCTGAGGAAGGTATAGGCCATACTCCACCACGGGGGCCAAGTCCGGATTGATACAACTAATGTTTTGGTGTAATGGCAACCAGCCAAGAAACAGCCGATGTCGACAATTTCTGCCAGAATCACGTCTAATCGTCTGTCAAGTTTCATAATTTGACAGTTAGACGATTGAAATCGTTAAATATTTAGTGGTAAAGGAGCTAAGGCAGATTGCCGGTAGCGGCTGGTTGAGGCTGGCCGAGGACGATAATTAAGTGGCGTGCCTCGAGAGAGGCCTATGTCCAGCCAGCAGTGTTGCAAACTCCAAACTGCAAGAAAAAAAAAAGATGGTTAACCGAAAAACCAGGAGACAGTAATAAAAACGAGGAGGAAAATTAAGTAGCTTTTTTTCCCGAAATAAGCAAACAAAAGTTTTTTCAGCACCGGCCGTTTTGTTTATTTACCTATATACCAAAAACCGCCTAAAAGCAAAAGTGGACCTTCCAAAAAAAAGGCCAAACCAAAACTTGATTGTTCCAACAAACAAACAACACCTAGAACTTACTTTATGTTATTAAACACAATGTTTCAAATTAACGCTACTATTTATTAATTTCAATTGGTACTCGCGCTTACTCCCAACTCGACAGATTAGACACAGCAGACACTATATCCCACAGCACAGATACGAAACGTATTATGAATAATCGTACTCACCTCACTTGACAAGAAAACGTTCCGTTCGATGCGATGTGATTAAAATAATAGTTGCCAACATAACACAACCACAAATACCTAAAAATCAGTAGATTTTCTCTATTTACGACAAAAACCAGTAGACCAGGAGACAAGGCCTAAAATCATGTAATCTTCTGATAAATCAGGAGAGTTTGCAACACTGAGCCAGCAGTGCAGGAATATGGATTGATTAGAAGACTGATGGATTGGATTCGGTTAGACTTACACCTCAAGCTTTATTATAAGCTGGTTGATATTTGACCCGAGCTGTTCCTAGACAGAGTTATCATTATTTATATTTAAGAGTTGCACTCTTGTCGGTGTAGTATCCTCCATCCGCACTGGTCTCAGGAGCCTGATTATGCGCACCAAATCCTGCCGAAATCCTGACGTTTGCGATAGCAATTAGAACGAAAATTGGCAGTTAGACGGTTGGAATCAGGTTTTGGTCAGTGTGTATAGGGGCTGACCAGTTCCTTTATCGCCTGGCACGTTACGACATCCACCTTCTCTTTAAATTGGGCACTATACCTTCTCTGTGGCCTTACTCTACCTGTCTTCCATCCTTCCTTGTATGACGTTCTTTGTGAAATCGTCGTGACGAAAAAGTGTCCCAGCATCTTCCCCTTGTTGTTTCGATCGTCCCCATCATCGATAATTTCTCCTTGACTCTCCCTAAAACTTGCTTATTTGTCAACTTTTCTCTCCAGCTTATTTGCCTGGACAGAGTAGCCTCTATTCAGTATAGTCAGGTTAGTCCTCAGGGTTAGTCACTAACATAGAAGAAAGTTACAGGCAATTGGAACGTCCCGTCCGTCCCGTGGATACAAAGATCCAGACAACATCCATCTTAGGTACTCTAAACGCAGTAAGGGGCTTGTAAGTGGATTAACGCTGAAACCTGAAACAGTGGCTTATAATTTGTGGACAATTACCAGCAGAGGAAAACGTCTTGTTTGGAAGTTTACAACAAAAAAGACTGACGATACGTTAGCAAGACTAAAGCCGTCCATTATAACATGTAATGCTGTGACGAACGTCTGTGTAATAATCATTCTAGCCACATTGTTAGTCCAAAGTTATGTAATTGTCTATTATTATCTCCACCCACAAACTCACGAGTTTACCATGACGAATTGATAAAAATAAATAGGTACTTAGTCTGTTGCAATTGACACTTGTATAAGATAAGTCACTCTCAATATCTATATGGGGGTACGAAAGTGCTCCCTCCTTACGAGCCGCGGCAACCACGAACAGTACTTAGAACTAGCTATTAAAAAAACAAATACCGAGTTTTGGGTGTGATGTGTATCCGAACACGAGGTTGCTCTGGCGTAAAAGAGCCTTGAACGTCGAGGCAACATCGTGTTCGAATACAAGCTGCGGGCTGCGACAGTCTGCCACATTACGCAAGGTGTTGCTATGCCGCACGATTCTTGCCACAATGTGCGACATTTTAATTATTATAGCGTGCGGCCTTGTGGCACGCTGCAATGCCTTTAAATGGGCCTTTAGTAACTTCTACCATGAAGTGGTAAAACAAATCAATTCTTACTTTAAATTAAACTAATTATGGCCCACCTTCCTCCGCAGGTGTACCTAGGCGAGATCTCTGAGCCTAGACTGCGAGGTCTTCTGATCGGGACACCATTCGTGGCCTACTCCCTAGGCGTTCTCTACGTGTACGCACTCGGTGGGTCGATGCCATGGCGGCACGTGGCATACCTCTGTATCCTGCTGCCCGTGCTGTCATTTGTGGCTTTATGTCTATCACCGGAGAGTCCAACTTGGCTTGCGCGCCGCGGACGGTTCCACGAAGCCATGGATGCTATGGCGAAACTGCGCGGCAATCCTGACATTGTAAGTACATAGCTATGGCGGTCACACCTCAAAATTTGATTGATGTATGGTTTATTAAGCCATAAAGGACACAGAAAACTTCACAAACAATATACACCAAAGTGAAAAAAAGTTCAATATCATACTGCAACATTTCATGACAAGCATCAAAAACAGTTGAAAGTCGTAAAATATTAATGAGACACATAATAATATTAATCTTAAGACATGTAACACCTCAACAAGTGTTCCTCTCAAGACTTATAACCCTTTAACGCATGGATTTTTTAAAATGTTTCAATAAAATAAATTATATTCTAAATTAATATTAAAATTATTAAATTTCAAAATCAGACGAACCACGAACGAACAAAAATCCAGCTTTCTATCGCAAGCCAGTTCGAAATTTAATAGTAGATTGTACAACAAGTGCATAAAACGCACCATTTTACTCGAGACGTTTATCCATCCGAGCGAGCTTGCGAGCGAGGATAGATATAAAGTCGAGTGTAAAATGGGTTTTATGGACGAGTTGTACACTCTACTTTTCACTTCGATTGCGAGGAAATGAAACAGCAACATGTAAATATAGTAAATGCTAATTTAATTAAAATTGAAAGTTACATTAGAGCAATGAGAAATATTTAAAGTAATCGTTTTTTCTGGCATATTTAATGTTGTATTAGATTGTATTTGTGATGCGATATTTGGCATATTGTCAACTTCAGGTTCTTTTGAAGGAACGGGATTACCATTTAAGCTCTGTTCCAATGGTAAGTTAGCACTAGATGGGCCTGGTTCATTTGGGACTATGTCGATTCCTTCGGTAATCAAGTCGGTAATTTTAGCTTTTTGTTCTATGGATTCCTCAAAATAGCCCTCTGCCACTTGGTCAGACTTCCAGCCGCCATGTCGCTTTAATGTTGTGAGATTTGCTCCAGAATCGGCTAACAGCGTAGCTGAAGTTCGTCGAAAGCAATGGCCTGTGTACTTTTCAGGGTTTTCTAATTTGAGAAAGGCTGCTATCTCCTTTGGCATTGCAGCGAATTTATTGCGTCCTATGGGTTGCCGTGTACATTTCCCGTTTTGATAATTAAGGAAAAACCGTTTCGTTGCCACATTTTCTGGACGTAGGGCTTGATACTTTCTAACTATATTTAAGTATTCGCCTTTGACGACGAATGTTCTTTCTTTATTTGTTTTTGTGTCAGGTAAGTTTATAGCCTGCAACTGAGTGTCCGTTTTCACGTCATCCACAGTAATGTTGATAAGTTCTATACCTCGACATGCACCACTGATTCCATATATGAGCGCCACCTACAATTAAAATAGTAATCATTATTACAACGTTGCACACTAATATAAGTACTAGGTAATGAATTATTGTACAATATTAAATTGCTGTTTAACAATGTAGAGTTTTACGTACTTTTGCAGCCAAATATCTTACATCCGGAGCGGTCTTTAAGAATGTTTCGATTTGATTCGCATTGAAAACCCTGGATTTTACACTTTTGTGCCCAGTGGAAAGCCTTTTCAGGTAACATGTGAGCTTCACGTAGGTTTTTATATGCACGTCGTTTTTCATCTGCAGCGTAGTCTTGAGCATAGAATACACACTCCATAGTGTAGACGGCTTAAACTTCTTAGATAATTCGTTGAAATACGTTAAGAAAACACTCTCTGAGAAACTATTCACTTGTTTTTCCGCCCTCCAACGCATGAAATTTTCATAAGCGGTAAGATAAATTCGCTTAGATTTCGACGGCAATATCTGTTCAACGACGTTTTCCGCGTGCCGCTCCATTAAAGTGTTAGGAGTGAGTGTTATTTCCTCTTCGCTTGACGACATTATTTATCGTTAATCAAAAAACAATTTTAAGTTGTAACACAAATATTACAATGAAAAAAATAATTATGGTTCCCGCCAATTAACTTTTTTTTCTTTTTTTTTTCTGTAGGGACGTGACACCTGACTTAAGGTCGTTACATACTGCTCAGTTATAAAAACATTTTCTTTTTATAACTATGATAAGTTGTTGTTATGGCTTAAATACTATACTGATCTACTAAATTGAAAAATAAACAAATATAAAAAATAATAAATGAGACGAAATACAAATTATAAGTTTATTTCATGAAGTTTTATTGTGTACTTTGGCTGTTGGTATCTTTGCCTTGGTCTTAGAATACGAACGAAACGAAATAAAATAAAGAGGTTGTTGTATGAAGTTAAAGATGTTCGTGTGGCTGTTGCAGCGATTGCCTTGGTCTTCGACGAAGATTTTACTTTATGCTCTAGAGCATAAAAAGCGACTTTATGTCGCCTACGCACGACATAAAGACGAACTTTTAGAGCATGAGAAGTGAAAAAATAAAACCTCTGATAAGTTACCTCCTTGGTTGTCATTGTTCGGAGTGAAAGATCGTTCCATTTTTAAATAACACGATTACACGACAGATATGAGTAGGTATGTAATTTATTTGGCCGCAAAACACGACAGTTATGAATTTTCATAGAACTTTTTCCGGCCGCTGCTGCTCGCGTGTAATTGGCCAGTACCGCAATTTCGATTTATCTCGAAGAAGGTTGTTGAAATAATGCTCCAATTTCCAAGCACGTTTGAGAAAAAATACTTTTCAAATAAAAAGTTCTGCCTTAGTACTACGTGTTAATTTCCGCGCATTATTTGAGAAAAATCATACTATAGGCATTGATGGACTCACGTATGTGTGCCTCGGCCCACATTTCCACGTTCGTCCATCAATGCCTCTTGCTGGACGCTGTAGTAATGTACTATATTCGACATACAACAAAACACTATGTTTATACGCTCTATCAAATTTGAAAATTCTCCTTTACATGCTTACACTTGATACCTACACTCGAATCAGTAACATAACATTTGTACTGTGACATTACGGCCCGTAGTTTATGGGCATGCTTGCCAAAAAAATGTGAAAATAAAAATTAAAGGTGTTTTTTTATGTAGCCTATAGGTATACGTGCCACTGCAGGGCACTGGTGCACAGGTCTAGGGAGAGACTATGGGCTTAATTCAAGGATGTTCTTGGCTTAATTACCACGCGTGCACACCGCGTTTCAAGCGCTGAGGTATGTGAACACCTCAGACACTTACCTAGGTTTTCTCACGATGTTTGCCTTCATCGTTTACGAATGGTAGGTAACGCAAATGTACGTAACTTTGGAAAAAAGTCATTGGCAGTCACCGCTTGTGACAAAAAATGTACCCAACACTTAGAATGGATCCGCTGTCGATCGTACAACATTACAAATACTGTATTAAGTTCGCCGCCTATAAATAATATTAACGCCAACGATTAAGCCGATGACAGCATTTAAAGAGTTTAACAGGCGCAATGGACTGGCGGCGGGTACGCGCAATTGGACCGTCTCGAAGACACTCTAGGCTCGGCAGGCTAAAATAGACGTTGTTTCAATAGCCGCAGAGATAATAATCCATGTTAGACTCCAGTCTTTAAGTACCCGAAGGACGCCTCGTGTAAATATTATCCAAATTGTCATGTTGTTAGTATCTCTACGACCCCTTATGAATGTTTATTCATAAGGAAAACCCCTTACGTTAGTTGCAGGTAAAGTTCACCGCAATCAGTTCTTTTTACGTAGCCTAATATACATCCCATTGCAAGGCACAGGCCTTCTCTGATAGAGTATGGGCTTAATTATCACGCGTGCCCACTGTGGCTTCCCAATTTCAAGCGCTGAGGTTTGTGAATAGGTACCTCAAACACGCAGGTTTCCTCACGATGTTTTCCTTCGCATTATTAAGTTTATTTCACAATGTTAGTCGTGTAAATATTTTAAGTACATTGTAATTGTTCTGCAGTCCTTCTTAAGCCACTTACAATAAGTACCTAACCTAGTTTAACTATTATGTTAATAGATTTTGTTGATTATCAACGCAGAGTTGATAATTATACATTTGATAATGCGATACGTATCGCAAGTGTTAACAAGTAGAAGTAGCATGACTACGCGAGTCACGTGGTGTAACTCGCCCAAATATCAATATTTTAGCGCCACAAAAGTTTAAACGGCTTGTACCGTCATTTTACTTGTGCAGTTAAGCTAATAATTATGATCTTTGTCTAGGACCGCGTTTCCTGAAACTACAATTCATTGTTTATTATGAAATTCGATGTACGTTGCGCAGCCGATTAGTAGAATAGTCTTCCTACTTCTTGATCTGTAGGTTATGCACATCGATTTTTACGCCCATTCCTCTTTGTCTTTGGCCAACTCTTGCCACCCAGGTAAATATTTGGTCAAGTCACCCCACCATCTCCGCCTCGGCGGAGGTTATTTCTTACTCCGCTGGCTCAGCGACCCGAAGTGGGTCTTGGCCTCTGGCACAAGAAGTCACCACTTGTCTATGTCCTGCGCGGTCCCTTACTAGTCGCCCGCCTGGAGCACACGCAGGTCCTTGGCCACTTCATCCTTCCAGCAATATCAGCGGCGGCCAAGCGGTCTTTGTACCGCTTGCCAACCCCAGGTATGCCCTCTTCACCGCCCGATCCTTCTCCCATCCTTTCTATGTGACGGAGTCGGTGGGATTTCGTTTCTTCGATGATGTTGGATCCGGCAATCACGTCTTCAACTTCCTGGTTCTCTTAACTCTCCAACTACCATCTTCCCTCCTCGTGAAACCTAGAGTATTCCTCATGATCTTCCTATCGGCAACCAGTAACTTATTTTACTTTCGCAGCCGTACTCAAGAACGGCCTGATTACGGTAAATTATAAGATTACGATAAATTATAAGATCCGAATTTATTTTATTTATTTAATTTTTCAGGCCCAACGCGAACTCCACGATCTGATCTCGGCGCGCGAGAAAGAGAAGGCGCGCGGCGAGGAGACCGTCCCTTTCTTTGCCACCATATCCCAGTTGCCGGTGCTCAAGCCCCTGCTGCTCATAAACGCATTCAACATGCTGCAGATCCTGTCCGGAAGCTACATCATCATCTTCTACGCTGTGGACATTGTGCAGGAGACCGGTGGATCGCTTAACAAGCATGTGAGTTTATTAGTTGGATTTTTCATTGCTAAAGTAGACAAAAATAAGCATGTTTTATTAAGGCTGCCGTTCCGTTTTGGCATGCTGCCTCGCTTGTACAATCTAAAATTTTGAATGAGTAATAAAATTAGTACCTACACTTTTGATATAAAAATGTGGTCTGAGGTTCGATAGATAATAAAATTACAGACATTCAAGACATTTTTCTTATCCTCTGCCTAGTCTTTGATTGAGAAAATTTGATACTAAAACTGACTCGGCAACCCTACCAAATATACACAAAAATTTCATTAAAATCGGTGAGTCGTTTTGAAGAAGTTCGATAACAAACACAAGATATTTATATACATAACATAAGCAGCCTATATACGTCTCAGGGAGAGAGTATGGGCTTAATCACCACGCGTGCCCACCGCGGATTGGCGATTTCAAGCGCTGAGGTATGTGAATAGTTCAGACACTCAGGTTTCCTCACGATGTTTTCCTTCACAGTTAGCGAGTGGTATTGCTACTATAACTTCACAAATGTACATAACTTAGAAAACCAAGTCATAGGTACATGCCCGCACTGGGGATCGAACCTGGGTCTCTCGCCTCCGAGTCCGATGTTCTACCCACTAGGCTACCACCGCTGTTATTGATATTCAATCAGTAATCTTAAAAACAACATTTTCTTGATCAAAAACAAAGGAGAACAAAAATGTATTTAAAATATCCGTAATTTAATTACCTACCCTTCAAACCACATTTATCAAAAGTATACAAAGGGTGGACCTCTTTTTGAATTTTTTTTAAAGTTTCCGCGCACCATAAAAGTGGTAAATATATAAATATATAGATATAGGATACTCATACAAACAAAAAACTTCTAGTCATATGGCACCCACGTGTCACGTTTCCGAGATATTTGGGGGTAAATATCGTCATATGAGATGCATGAATTAAGAATGCAGTAATCGCGCCGGATTAAGAATAGCGTCACTCCATTTCCTCCCGTGGATGTCGTAGAAGGCGACTAAGGAAATACATTACCAGGAGACGGGCAGCAGCGTCTTCCTGAGATTCCAACCGCATACTGCGATCGCCAACCCGCCTGCCAAGCGTGGCGATTATGGCAAAACCCCTCGTGGTTATGAAAACCGTGAGGGAGGCCTATGTCAAAGGGCTGATGATGAATCACGTGTTTATACGCATTTGATTGCATTCAAATAATAGTCTCCGAGTTGATTTAACTATTTATTCTTAGCATAATTCTATTCTCCTCCCACAATACAAGCCTACTTCATTGTGTACAAGACAAACGACAAAAACAAACCGATCGATTCGATCGATCGATCGTAAATCTATGATTGAGGCCCTATGCTCCCCAAAGAGTTTCAGGACCGAGAAAAAGACTATGACGGAAAGTGTTTATATTTAAGGTCAAGGGGGCATTATGTAAACTTTTAAGGACGTCCGAGGACAGACCTAAAGTAGCAGCCGCGAAGGTGTCGGGTACGAAGCGAAGTACGTGGGCTTGCGTAGCTAGATCCATGTCTGTGTTGAGAAGCGCGCGATATGGTCTATGAGTGACCGTCAGTACCTGCGGCCAAACCTTTCTAATTTGGAACTATTCATGACTGCCTTGCGGTACCACGTCTGATTACCATGCATGAGGTCGTGGGTTCGATTCCCACTGGGGGCGCCGTACAAATGGCCTCAGTCTGGGTGTATTTACATTTATGTGATGTACTTGTCTGGTTACCATAGTACAGGGTATCCTAGTTTGGGACCAGGACAAGTGATTGTGTTGTGTGGAAGTTATTATTATTATTCTTTCTCGCCCACAGATAGCAGCCAACGCAACAGCCGGCGTGCGACTGGCCATCACCATAGTGGCCTGCATCTTGCTACTTCGCATCACGCGGCGCTCCGTAGTCATGGTCTCAGGCATAGGTACTGCAGTCGCTACTATAGCACTGGCCATCATTCTAGCTCTGAGCAAGGAGTCCATCGCAGCGTTACCTCCTTGGCTGCCGCCAGCGCTTATTCTCTTCTACGTAGGATTCAACACGCTAGGCTTCTTCTTACTGCCCGGTTTGATGGTAGGAGAATTGCTGCCCACAAAAGTACGTGGCCTCTGCGGCGGTTACATATTCTGTATCTTCAACGCCTGCCTCTTTGGTTTCACGAAAGCTTTTCCGACTTTGAAAAACGCCATCGGAATGAGCGGTACCTTCGGTATATTTGGTGCTTCATCGTTGCTAGCTACGCTGGTGTTGTTCCTCATGCTGCCCGAGACCAAAGGGCAGTCTCTCTTGCAAATAGAACAGTATTACCAAAAGTCTAATTACTTCTGGGTAACGCGGAAGAAGCCTGGAAACACTCGGACAGTGTGAACGTTAATTTAGCACTACTTAGCTAGCTACAGAGCCGGATTTTGAGGTCTGGAGGCCCTAGGGTAACGAAGGAGCGGAGGCCCCTAATTATTCCCAAATAAAAAATACGAAACAAAAACTACAATGAATACGACGAATTTTTTTTTTATTTGAAAAAAAAACAGACTTTATAAGTACTCATAAAAGATTGGCGTTTAATGATAGTACATAATATTAGGGGTTAAAGTATGAAATTGCCGTTTTATTGCAATAGGTTCTTTGAATTGACATAGAATCTTCATGGTTTGAGGTTTTCGAATGAAACTTTTTTCAAATGGTTTCTATGATGTTCTTTTTTTAAAAAATGTGAAACATTTGAATATCGACTTTCAATTGTTTTTGTTATTCAATTTAGACAAGAAAGATGGATACTGCGAAAATTCGAGTGATTATTATGAGGCACCCATTTTTCGTATTTTTTATTTTATTGATTTGACGCAAGTGAGTCAATATTGTGGGTAAGGTAACGTTAAACCATGCCGCTAATTCCTGGGTAGTTTGACTAGGGTCGGCCTCCCCTAAATCCGGCCCTGGCTAGCTATGTTAAACGGTATTGACCACGTATGTATTGCACGTACTTAATAAGGACTGGAGTGCGATCCTGCGTGTACAAAACGACATTCAAAAGACGCTGTCTCACTGTAGTAGAAAATTGTAGTATTGTGATTAAATGTAAGTAGTTAGCACAATACAGTGCACTTTTTGAATTGTACGACTGTTATGGTACGATTATTGTACTATACATTAGTTATAGTATAGTATTGTTGCCGTGCGACGAATGTGTACTTATATTTACTTTTTGAATTTTTTCTCGTCAAAGCCAGTGCAAATGAGCAGTGGTTGTGATGGTTTTCGAAATTGAAGAATCTGCTACCGAAATTATAGCTAATTTATCTGTAGCTCCAGACGCTGGTGTAACTCCAGTGTTTTGTGCATACTTGACTACATTGATTCGTTATTACAAGGAGATTTTTGATCTGTGATTTTACTAACGACCAACTTGTTATATCCATATTGCAGTGTCAATGGATTCGAAGTCTGCTGTGATTCTGAACAAGTTTTATTGAGTTTTATTACTCCCTAGTTAAAAAACTTGGGGAAGCTTGACAAGAACCTACCAGGCTCCGAAGCTCCCCGGGCCGAGTTTCATAAAACTACAATTCGTACATTATTATGACAATTCGAGGTACATTGCTGGGCAGAGTCGTTTTTTGATAATCTGTGGGTTAATCGACTTTGCAATAGTAAACCATGAATTGTAGTTTTATGAAACAGGCTCCAGATATAGATAATAACTTTTTATTTAAAATACTCTGTAATTTATAGACAAGATAAAATGTAATGCACAGCAGTCGAGAAAACTGATATTTTATTAAAAAAAATGCTACAATGAAGAGTAGAAAAATGGCAAAATAGATTTTAACGAATGTCAAAGGATTTCAGCGTGTTTGTTCAGATTCACTAGAACAAACGTCTTTACGTTTCAAATCCACTAATATTACACGGTATATAATGTGATTTTTAAGTTAGGTGCTTTTATAACGTAAGAGCAAACATTATTTTTCTATAAACTTAGGAAAATGCCGAATTGTGATATATAATATGTAATAAAACCATATTTAATTACCAATTGTAACTTATTTTATTGCGTTTTTTCTTTTGAACACTTCCCACGCTTCCCACATAAATATACAAAAACATGAAAAACATAAATCATTTTATAAAAAGTTTGCAAATTCATGTCTACACATATTACACTCGCTCGATATTTAAAAATTCACTGTTTTGCAGATGATTGCATCTGTTTTAAGATCACAAGAATGAATCCAGCGAATACACTGCACAGTAATTATCACAACCGTACTTTCCTATGCAACAAGACGGTCAGTCACGATCAACGTTGGTATTAGTCACAGCTGATGTTCAGCAACGTTGCGAAACACTTCCCTAGGCGTACCTGCAGCTACAAGCTGTTCACACACCTCGTGTACACTTCCGGCGGCATTGCTCAGTGCGTCTCGGGCAGCCGCTGATAGAGGTGAGGGCGGGAGGCGCACCCGGGACACACGTGCAGCGTAGTAGAAACGAATACTTCGCACTCCCAGCAGTAGTGCTCGTGGCAGCGAGTGCAGCGGTGCAACTGGTGGCATGGAGTGTTACCGTGTTAGAATTTAAACGTTTTATGTGCGTTTTACCTACATAAAAAATGCCTATTCTGCGTGCTTTAAAAAAGAGCTAAGAAAGAATATATTATTATGTACTTCACTTCATTCGTTTACGTTGCGAAATAACGAAGTTTAATAAAAATACAAGAACCTAGAAAATTGGCGAAATTTTACTCCTAAGTATTTTTTTTTTCATCAAAGTTAATTTGTATTTCCTTTTAGTAACTAGATTATAAAGACTTACCTGTTTATCGGTATCGGTGAAGGAACGAAGGCAACCAAAGCAATTCTGCGCCTGCCCCTCATTTGGTACTTCTTCGTACGATTCCACAGGGAACAGATGATGGTAGGATCTAAAGTAGAAAAAATATTCAGTTAGAAAAAAAAACCGATCAAGAACTTTGGGATCAATATCAATCTTGCTTTCCACTCAAGACACATGCAACTTCGTTTAGCTGTAACTATTGTTTTTTTCCTGTAGGTTATCAACCAATTAGCTCACAATTATACTGCTTGCTGGATGAAGACCTGTCGTGGGTAGGATTGCTATTTTCTTTTTAAGCATAATTTTCATTTTTGTCAATTTACAACAGCTTTTGGTCGGCATTTGACGACCACCAGCCCCTCCTATTACGTAACTGTCCACTCTATTGGGTTAACCATTGTGACGATTCGAAAGTGTGAAAGTATGTATGTCTTTGACAGTTCGGAGTAGGTTAAATTGATAACTCCATACAGTGGAAGACTTACTCAGTAGCGCCCCAGGAAACTTAAACTTAAGTACACTCGCCTCTGGCCAGGTGTGAGCCCACAGTGCAGCCGTGTAGACGACCCTCCCCCCTCGCCCCGCATGCTAGGTACTCGCCTGGCCAGGTGTGAGCCCGCAGTACAGTGCAGGCGACCCTCACCTCTCTCCCCTTATTCCAAGCTAGGTATGTACTATCCAGGTGGGGGCGGAGGCCTGCGTGAGCCCGCAATGCAGGCGACACTCGCCCTTCGTCCCTTACGTTAAACTCTGTACTCGCCTGGCCAGATGAGGCGCGGAGGCGAGCGTAAGCCCACAAGTTCGGCACTGCACCGGCAATGAGCAATATTTGCTGCGGCACTGCGGGCACAGGTGGCCCTCGCCGTTGACGCCTTCGCCATCGCTTTCTTCTAGGTGACTGCAGAAAGACATAAAGATACTTTAACATTTAGGAAAGACATGAAAAGCCTTCGCGAGTTAAGACCGTCGTAGAAAATATGCGGTTGTGCCGAAACAAAGATAGAAATTCCTCTGAACAATATAAACGTGAAAGTTTGACGATTGACCGTCTTCTTCTTAAAATGCCTCGCAATAATTCGAGGTTCGCATATGTGAAAAGTTCATGTATCAATGAATCACGTATGATCAGTAAAATTCTCAACTGACTTAGTTAAGGGGCACAAAGATAGACTAACCTGGATAACACAGAGGATGTATATTTTTTGGGTTAACACGTGAGCTAAAGGTGAAGGAAAACATCGTAAGGAATGTCTGAGGTGTTTACAAACCACAGCTCCTGAAACGCCTATCGCAGTGGACATGCGTGATGATTAAGCCCATACTTTACCTCTCTGTCCAGTCTCAGAAGGCCTGTGCCTTGCAGTGGGGTGTTTGTAGGCCTTATAGCCCTCACCACTATAGACAGTGAGCAAGATATCGGCGAAGGTTCTGATCTTTAAAAGATCGTTTAGACGTTACATTCAGAGTGAAAGATGCGGAATGAACGACAGGGAACTGAACGACGAAAAAAGTCGCCTTCATAGACGTCTGGCGCCACCTGGGAAGTGTAAAAGCGATCCTCACCACATGCAGACGGTGAGCGGGGGGTCGGCGGAGCTGTTGTCGGCGGCGCGGGAGTCTGGGGGCGCGGCGTGCGGGAACCCCATCTTGACAAGCCCCGCGTCCAGTGACCGAGCGCGGGCAGGGGGGGAGGTACTCTCCAGCAGAAGCGAGCGGTAATGGACGTCGTCCAACACCACCTGCGGACGCGCTTTACAACTGTAATAAACTATGTGATAACTGTGGGAAACTTGCGTCGATCTTACGAACACCGAAAAATTTTGAAAAAAGTAAAACCATGTTAATACGTTTTTTAACAAAACATAATTTGTTGTGCAAGTTTACCATTCACCACCAAGTCTGGATATGGGCAGTTTCCTATCAGCTATGTGTACCATGCCTGACCCATAACTTGGTGAAAAGTCCGCGTAGTTCGAATGAGATTGCGATGGACACTAAAACTTTCGTAAGTACTTACTACACATTATTAGCTTAATTATGAAATAATAAAAAAATCAAGTAAGTGAATCCGGAATTAGGCTAATGACACTTATATGTTAATTTGACTAAATCCGAAGAATTCTAAGGCACTGAATACGTCCATGCGCCGTCAGTCATTTAGTAAGTTACTTGCCGGCGTCATATGACGGTCAGTGCCGTATTTTTTCGGGAAAACTGAATAATATTACTGTTCCATGATAATTGTTTTGATAAATTTAAATTAGGAAGTGACCCATTCCATTCTTGAGCTCATAAGCATTGGAAATAGTCAGCGAACTTAGCATTAAAGAATGAAAACCTGAAAGCATTTTGAATAAAATCCCAAAAAGCATTTAAGCGTTTCTTTATTATATTCTTTTTGTTGCACTAACCCGTGCTGAGGACAATTTTAAAACCCTGGTCCCCAGGGTCCCAGAGGTCGCGGGTTCAAGTCCCGGCATGGGTGGAATTTTTTGCCTCTAAATAGGTTCCTTTACTGTTCAACTAATCGACTCGTCGATAGTTGATTTTTGACTACTTATGTGGAAGTTCAATGTTACCTGTATATATTATCTATCGACGGAGCTTTTATAGGAAAATTTTATAATAATAATAACATTGTGATTGACATGATTCAGTGCGTTTGTGATAGTTTACAAATGTAAATCACATCGAAACGTAGCTGGATCTAAAAATACTAATCAAAACGTGCCGATAGTTTAATAGGTACGAATACTTACACCATAGTCGCCACCAGTGTCTTGACACAACTTCTTGCAAATCCTAACTTCAGCTGCTAGTCCGATGACTGAGCATCTAATGCCATCTGTTTTCAATGTCTGCAACAAAAATTACGCAAATTTTATCAACAATAAAATATTTAAGCCAGCTGTGTTTTTTTAAGGTCATGTACACCGGCTTGTCATGTCTAAATGTTAATAGTAGGCTGTCCGCCTACCCCTCCGTAATACAGGCGTGAGTTTATGTAATTTAATGTATGTTAAACGCCCTTTCCGAAATCGAAGTATTCACTGCATCATTACGAATATTTACAGAGGTTATAGAGGTTCAATGTCACAATAACATTTTTTGCAGAACCCCCTCTAGATAAACCAAACATTATTTTTCAAGGAAAATTACATAAATGTCAACATTCTTTTAGAAAACTAATTTTAGATTTCAACGCGCAAGTAAAGTTTGTATGACACACAAGAGCAGCGCTGGTTTACACTTACGCTCCGTATCATAAGAGCGATGAAAGTTGCACGTCTATTGCGTGCTAACATCGTTTATTTATTCGTTTTATAGATAAGTAATTTGTTTTCGTGTCGAGCATGCATAGCTTTCGAGTAGGGCGTCAGTATTTTAACACATTCAGGTCGCGACATAAAGGTCTAAACCCTTTGACGATGAGTGGTCAGACAACACACCTGGATCGTAGTGGTAATGTCGCTGGGGTCGCAAGTGGTGAGCGAGGCAAAGAGGACCAGGAGCTCCTTGGAAGCGTGGCTGGGCAATGGCCTCAGTACACGCCCGGCGTATTCCAATGTGTTCTGTAGGGACGGCTCGCCAGTCAGAGCAACACTTTTCAAACTACAAACAAAAATAAGGCATCTTATTAGAAATGTTCCAATCTACAATGTTATTTTAACAATTTTACATTTGAAAAACCTTTGGAAATTTTAAGAAATATTAGACACTCAATAAGGAGTCGACACCTATTTATCAGTAGTGTAATAATATTACCACCTTATAGCCTTATATGAGGATACATAATTTTATCAGACACGTGAGGGACATGACTGACGCTCTCCATAGTTATAACAGTCGCCGTGAGTGCGGGTTCATTCACGGCGAGTGTTACAACTGGGGAAAGCATCAGTCATGTGCCCTCACACTGACGTCGGGAAGAATCATCAATATTACCACAAGATACTATACAGGGTTATTTCTCAAACACAACAGCTTTTGTTCTATGAGTTTTTTTCTCAGAATTATATTTTGTGAAATATCAGGCTTAACATAATTTTATTAAATTCACGCTTTACCAATGTCGCAGCCTTCAGCGAATAATTGTCCTACATAAAAGGTCCCACATATAGTATTAAGCACTATCTATCAAACAGAGAAAAAAACCGGCCAAGTGCGAGTCGGACACGCGCACGAAGTGTTCCGTACCATTGTCTATACAACATTAGACATAAAGATCGAGAAAAACGGCAAAAATCACGTTTGTTGTGTGGGAGCCCCCCTTAAATATTTATTTTATTTTAATTAAATAGAACTAAATATCCTGTGAAAATTTCAACTGCCTAGCTATCACGGTTTATAAGATACAGCCTGGTGACAGACAGACAGACGGACAGTGTAGTTTTAGTAAAAGGGTCCCGTTTGGCACCCTTTGGGTACGGAACCCTAAAAACGAAAATTCAATCAAACCAATTGTCAAAAACCGGTAAAAAAATAATTCTAACCTGGTAAAACAAGGTTGTTGTAAATGACAAAACTTGTTTTAGGAATTTAGAATTTTAGAAATAATCCTGTATAAATAAATGTTTGCTCTATTCTTTTCTTAATCTTCTGTATACCATAGATATAAATAAAATATGTCTTAGATCGACTTTCGGGCTTTAATTAGGGCTAAAAAACTGCGTGGGCTTAATCATCAAACATAATCGCCTATGTAAAGTCCTAGTTTAGTGGGCAGTATATGAGAATGGTGCGTGGACAGTATTTTGTCTTTCTGGCAAAAGAACCCGAACGTAGAAAACTTACTCATTAATAGCTTTCAAGTGTTTTCTGATGTTGCCAGACAGTTCTGTGATCTTCTCGGCTCTCTTGTTTTTCATTGCAACGATACCAAGTTGACTCAGAGGGTTCTGATCGAAGAACTCTTCTACAAACTTCTCGAGAAGCTGAAATAATATTTTTTAAGCTGCAATGAAGTAGTAGATACAGTTGCATTTTACTAGGTATAATTTAAACCTTGTGGAGCTACGGACCCCCACAAGTTTCAAAGCTGAAGTTAATTTCATCCTGTTCTTCAACTAAAGAACAACATGAAATTAAATAACTCATAACATCGATCGAGTGGACATTTGTAATGTTAGCGGATACAGAAACATGTAGAATTCGTAAGCGAAACGATTTTTCGTTTCGTATGCAAAATCTGCTGGCATCTATCGTGTAAACATCTTTTCACAATAGGTGTTACAGATAGTCCTTTGTGCAGAGCACGCGCGGGGCCGGCTTGGCCACACAACGGACCGACCTCCCCGGAAATCCGGGAACACTGCGGAAGACCTGCAGCGACATTCGCCAGCTCCTGGCTTTCCTGGAGGAGCTGGGGTGGCAGGATTAACCTCCTTTTGGATGATACCTTCCTTTACGCAAAATTGGCTGATTTGCAATAGACTTGCAGAAACCCAAACTGTCACCAATACCAAAATATTTGCATAATATCAGCGGTGACTTCATTGGATTTAATTTTATTTCTTTTTAGATTGTTGTTATCTTCATCCTATCTATTTTTACTCGTTAGATGAATAATAATAAGATGAGCCCCTCTTCCTGTACTCAGATCAAGTAATGGGTGTACTGTCTCTGCAGCTCACTAGTTATACCTAGGTATACTCTATGTAACAGTATATATGTATCATAAATGCCTTACTATTTCTGAAGACATAGTGAGGCATTTATAATTTCTATTTCATGTTCTTTTTGTCAAAATAAAATTATCGGAATTGATAAGAACGGGTAATTTGTATATGTGCAGCTCACCTTCAAGGTGCAAAAGAACCGCGAAGGCTTCAAGTCCTGCGCGCTCATAGCCTCGGAGCAGTCGACGGCGAGGAGCAGATGTCGCATCATGCCCAGGCGAACGGGCAAGCGGCGAGGCGCGGCGGCCTTCCTCGCCGCTTTCTGGGCAAACTCCGCCACCAGACTCTCCACCAGGCCATCTTCGTCCTCTTTTATTGCCTCCCTGGTTTAAACAGTTTTGGCAGCTGTTAAGTCTGGTATCCGTTTGCTAACACATTATAGCATAAAAATAATTAATATAATAAAATATGGATGGGATGGGGATCTATTAGCCAAATATGAATGTTGATGAAGCGAAAAAGAACTGTCAGGATCGTGGCAAGTGGCAGACCCTGGTCTCTGCCTACCCCACTGGGATACTGGCGTGAGTTTATGTTATGTAATGCTTTTTTTTATAATAAAAAGCAGTTTTAGTTTGAAAATTAGTGAAATGCTCGACAAATCAATTTGACTTCGCATGAAAGTATCATAGTTCTCATTTATTCCATTACAATTTTTCTCTCTCAAATTCTGAAATTTTAACGTCACCAAACGCCTGACTTGTGCTATCGTGCTACTGCATGGGTAAAATTGTGTTACAGAATTGTTAAATTTAATGCATACTAGTAAAGATAGTTTAGTTCTTAAAAAAAAACCGGCCTAGTGCGAGTCGGGCTCGCGCACGAAGGGTCCCGTACCATTATCTATACAACATTAGACAATGATCGAATTTGAGAACAGCGCTATCTATAGAAACCAACAAGAAGCGTTTAACATTGACATTTAACGACATGACATCGGCGCTATGAAGGTTACATAAATGGCCGCTAGATGGCGAGTGCTGGCTTTAGACAACGTTTGTTGTATGGGAGCCCGCTTAATTTTTTTTTTTATTGTTTTTAGTATTTTTTGTTATAGCGGCAACAGAAATACATCATCTGTAAAAATTTCAACAGCCTAGCTATCACGGTTCATGAGATACAGCCTGGTGACAGACAGACAGACAGACTGATGGACAGTGAAGTCTTAGTAATAGGGTCCAAATGGCACCCTTCGGGTATGGAACTCTAAAAACAAGCTACCCATGCTGGCCAGGGGTGTACACTGTACAGGCGCAAGATCTAATAATTCTTATACTTATACATATTGCACAGGACATATTTATTATCAGCCTTTTCACTCATGTTTGACACATAATAATCTATATCTTTATGTAATATATAAAAACCTGTGTCACACTGTTGGTTATCAAACTCCTTCGAAACGGCTTCACCAATTTACATAATTTTTTTGTGTGTATTTGGTAGGTCTGAGAATAGTTCGTAGGCTAATTAATATGGCAAAACAGTGTTTGCCGGGCCAGCTAGTTAGTCTACTTATAAGTAGAGACTATCCAGTGTAACCTGACAACAATCCCTAGACAGAGCCAGACTTTAATTACTCTCAGATTGTAGACTCTGACCATAAATACAGTGCATAAGGATAATTTCAGATTTATATTGTCGACCCAACATGGCCACGACCCAGTGTACTCGTAACAATATAGAATAATATATATATTGCATAGAGAATAGGCGGGAAACAAATTAGTGCTCCGTGAAGTGAACTCATTTAAAAACATACTTGATAAACATTTTACAAGTGTATATAAGGTAAGAGGAATAATACAAAGTAAGGGGGCGAAAGAGCTTGAGTTGGAGTACTTTTAAGATAAGAATTTCATTTCATTTAGCTTTGGTATACATGAAACAAACCATTGATAGAAATCATTAAAATCTGGGAAGAAATGATCTTAAAAGTTATTTGCTTATCCTAGGTCATTCAATAATCTCATTAATTCAATAGTACATACCCCCTGTTACGAATTAGTGGACTATGACAGTATTAAACAAAAATTATAACCAAAGCTGGGCATACAATGAGATCCGGTAACCACCCATCCAAAATTGCTTTGAAATGGTGCCCAGCTGGAACGAGAAAGGGAGGACTTCCTAAACCCAAAGCCCTCTTTCACAAAACTACAATTCATGGTTTACTATGACAATTCGACATACATTGCAAAGTAGCTTAACCAATAGATTAAATAAGAAGACTCAGCTAAGCAATGTACATCGAAGTATCATAATAAACTAGGAATTGTAGTTTTATGAATGGCGGGCCTGGAGACACTCAGTCCAGCAGGAAGCAACCGATATCGGGACAAATATGGACGAGCTTGAATTGATGGCGCAAAATCGACCGCTATGGAAATCTTTTTCGAGAGCCCTGTGTCCTTGATGAGGGATAACGAGAAGATGATGATAACCAAAATTTACTGAAACAAAAATTTTTGCAAGGTTCAAATAATAATGTTATCAACTCCGCGAGTTATTCTCGTTCTGACGTTCACATTATTTTTGATAAGACACGGGTTGGTTGGTAGAGATTTTTATTTTTAAAACTATGCAAGACAAGTACGAAAGGTGAACTTACCATGTTTTTTCGTAACCCGACTCCCACCGATATTCTTTAGGATCTTCTTCTTCATCTGCCATACTTGACTTGTGCAACGACGGCTAACAGACGTTAATCGAAATCCTAGTCGAAATGTCGAAAAATCTGAAAAAGAAAGCAAGAAAGCTTTTGTAAACAAACCCCCGGCGGCGCATGCCAAAAAATTGCCAAGGTGTTGCCAACTCGGATTTTGAAAAAGGCGTAGGCCACATTAGAAAAGTGCCGTAAAAACCGGCTAAGGGACACATTACCAAGGTAGGCAGCAGCCAAGAACGAACATCCTTGGCAGCAGCGCCTTCTGCGGAGATGCCTGCCATGCCAAGCGTGGCGGGTATGGCAAATACCCCCATGGCCGAAAACAAAAAAAACAGGCCCCCAGTCCCCGGCAGCACCGCTATTCCTGGCTACGGTAGCGACCACGGTAACGGCGGAGCAAGGGATGCTAAGAATATCCGGCAGAGATCCGGCTACCACCCCCAACAGCGGAAACGACTGGCCCTGTTGACACACAACATTCGCACATGGAGGACAGAAGAAAAGCTAATTGAGCTGAAAGAGGAAATGGGTAGGTTACACTAGGGATATCCTAGGGTTATCCAGTCATCAGGGTCGGAGGTTAAGATGGGAGTGCCACAGGATCTATTTTGGGTCCGTTCCTTATCCTCGTATATGTACCTAAATGATTTGCCGTTCATGGTTCAAAACATGTCAGAGATAGTATTGTTTGCAGATGACACGTCACTTATTTTTAAGATTAAGAGACAAGAAAATGACCTTGTGGATAAAAATAATGCTCTCTCTAAGGTACTATATTGGTTTACTTCTAATAACTTATTATTAAATTCAAAAAAGACAAAATGTATAAAATTCACACTACCAAATGTCAAAATGGTTGACAGCAATGTTATATTGGGGAATGATAAACTAGACCTTGTAGAAGAAACTGTATTTCTGGGTATCACAATTGATGCAAAGCTTCAATGGGGTCCTCATATAGGAAAATTGGCAAATAGGCTCAGTTCTGCAGCATACGCAGTTAAAAGAATCCGGGAACTAACTGATGTCGCAACTGCTAGGCTTGTTTATTTTAGTTACTTCCATAGTATTATGTCCTATGGTATACTACTGTGGGGTCGGGCAGCAGACATTGAGACCATCTTCGTCCTGCAGAAGAGAGCGATCAGATTCATATTATAAGCTAGGCAATAGAGATTCGTTAAGAGATTTCTTTAAAGAAACTAACATCCTAACAGTTGCTGGTCAGTATATCTATGAAAATATTATGTACGCTAGGAAAAATATCAGTGACTTTAAAACTGTAGGTAGCCAACACAATGTAAATACTAGAAATAGACATAAACTTTCGTTCCCAAAATTTAGGCTGGCAAAGGTTAATACATCCTTTATGGGGCATTGTATACGTTTCTACAATAAGATCCCTGAGGATATAATAAGCTTGCCAGAAACGCGGTTCAAAAAATGTGTGAAGCACACTTTGTGCCAAAAAAGCTACTATAACATTAAAGATTATTTAGATGACAATGATGTCTGGAATTAAAGCCAGTTCAATGCATGAGTTTTAGAACATTTATATAAATCCTGTAAATTAAGGACTTGAAAAGACTAAGTTTGGAGTTTTTTTGTCCATTTTTTCTCCAAAATGATCTAGATTTTGAAATGGACACCTAGTTTAACTTGTAACGTTCATTAAGTCGCAGTTTCTGTGCTACTTTGAATAAAAATTTTTGATTTTGATTTTTATCTGAAGTCCGTCGAGAGGGCAAGGACACGATAACCCTGGAATCCGGTAACCTACTCTACTACTGGGAGGGCGAGAAATATCTAAGAGTTAAATGAAATATTATCAGAGAAATATCTAAGTTACATGTTCTTGGCCCCTTCAAAGCAATAGCCGGCTATGCTCGGAATTTCTCTGCGAGATCGAATCAGAAATGCTGAGATCCGTAGACGAACGAAAGTCGTCGATGTAGCCCAGCGGATTAGTAAAAGTCAAAGTCAAAAATTTTTATTCACTATAAAAACAAAATGTTTACTTAATGAACGTCAAAGCTGTCAAAGCTGTTAGTTTCACAATTAATAATAGATTATGCGGAGAAGAAGTTGGAGTGGCAGTGGGCGGTGGCCGAAAAGTTCTCGAATGGAGACCACATATCAACAAGCGCAGCGTAGGATGACCAGCCAAGGATGGACAGATGGACCTCATCCAAGTGGCAGGAAGACGCTGGATGCAAGCTGATTCCAACCGGTCTTTTTGGAAATCCATGGAGGAGGCCTATGTCCAGCAGTAGACTTTTTGTGGCTGAATAATGATGATGATTAAATAAATATTAACCTGTTAGATTATGACCTTGAAAAGAACAATTAAAACCATAGTGATGCTGGCCCGATTGGCTCCTGTAGAATTCTACACATTAAAGTGAATAAATAATAAACTGTTATTTATTAATTCAATTCTTTTCAATATTTTTTTATTAACAAATTATTCAATACTGACTATAATTTCGTTTTCTTTTGGTTCAAAAGATTTTTCGTATATGTTAACATTAAACATTACCATACCTATTTTATTTCTTCGCAATGTGTATCGGAATCATCATCATACAAAAAATCCGAGGAAATACGCATGAAAATATAAGCCCTCTAAAAAATCCCATCCCACTTTTTTATCCCCATAAGGAGGAAAACCCCTAAGTTGGGAACCCTGATAAAGATGCTAAAAAATCACTATATTGTACGGCCCGATAACGTACAGCCAATAATGCACACCCCAATAATTCATGCCCAAAAGACACCAATATATTGGAGCTCGCTCGTATCAACATTTTGTTTTTATAGTGAATAAAATGGAGCGAGCGTGTCGCGCAATATCGATACGGACCGATTCAATGAGACATACGCGCTCCAAATCCTGAACGATTTCAGTCGTCCGACTGTCAAATTCCATACTAATTGCTATCGCGAGCGTCAGGATTTCGACAGGATTTGGTGCGCATAATTAGGCCCATGGATAGACGCATAGAGCAATGGACGAGACCAACGAGATGCCGGTCTCCGATTAATGATAAAAAAGGGGTTAAAGTACGACCAATACTGTACGGCAATATTGTACCTAGTATAGTTAAAGCCAATAATACGGGGTCCATAATTCTTAATTGTACTCTTTCATCTTCACCTTCAGCCTTTATCTTAATTCAAATCGAACTTCACATCACACAACAATCTAGCGAGGAAGGTTGGACGTCGTGTGGGACACGTAACGTACCAAACGTGGCGTAGGCTAGATACAATGAAGGTGTGCGTTTCGAGTTTCGTCTGCTCGACCACGGCATATTTAAAAAAAAGTTATATGCCAAGATTTTGTCAAATTTGTCAAAGTCGATTCCAAAAACCGTAAATTTGTCAAAGCAATGGTTTAAAAGATATAAAGGTTAGAACGTGGCCGCGCCATAAAAATGCGGAGAACTGCGTGGCCACGGAGATCTTTAAAACAAAGCGTCGCAGAGGTCTGAAATAACTTGTAAAACCTAGAATTCTAGAGTTCTCCACGTTTCGATGGCGCGGCCATGTTCAAACCCTTATATCTTTGAAATCATTGCTTGACGAAAAGATTTTGGGAATCGACTTTAACAAAATTTAAAAAAATCGTCGCATGTAACTTTTTTTTGAAAATACACCGTGGCCGAGCAGTCGAAACGCACACATGATCAAGTGGGCAATCTCACGTGACGCCACGTACCTACTTGGCGTACGTGGACTCAGTATGGTTCTAGATTGAAGGTGAAGGGGATATCGCTACGCTGTCCCATGCGTAGGCCAAGTTAGTGGTGTGGTTCAAGAATCTAGATCTTACACTTGTTGTGACAGTCACGATTCAAATGTCGATGCACGAGTATCTATTAGTTCGGATTGGAGACGAACTACTTATTGATTTACCCCCGGTTTCTCGTACATTAACAAGCTGTTAATCTACTGTTAACAGCTGTCAGTGGTTTATTTTGTATGCACTTTGGTCAATTGACAGCTGTTAACAGTAGATTAACAGCGTGTTAGTGTACGAGAAACTGGGGGTCAGACAGGCGTAGTATTTTTTAATGACTCGCGAAGCTCATACGTCTAACCGCGATAATTTTAGGTAAAATTTAATTACCTTAAATTCCCCAGCCAGCGTTGCAGCTGACGTGGTCACGGGTAGACTGAAGTGGTGAGTACAGCCAATTATTGTAGTGAGGGTAGGTGGTCGACACCCTCAAGTCACTCTTAGATTTTCGCAGCGGGCCGACACAGCGACACACAACACTCACTGCGTCCGCGGACAGGTCCGGTGATAAGGCACGAGATTTTTATTTGCTTAACAATGGATTCTTGAAACCATCCTCTTTGATGAAATTCTTCGACAGTAATGTCGATCGGTTGAGAGAACTTTCAGTCAGTTGATGTAGCTCGATCTAGAGTGGTTCGTTCCGGCCTCCAACAGGTGTTCAGCTATTGCGGACTTGTTTACCTGCCTATTTTTGACTGCTTATTTAAGGTGTATTTCGATTTACCACATATTATTTAAACTGTATTGAGGAGAGTTACGTGTTTTAATAAATAATACCGTAAACGTTTATACGCTTGCATTTTACCCAGTTGCGTTATGTACGGGTGACTGCATATAAATATAGTTGCTGCCGATTGTTCTACCATGCACATTATGCCTGTCGTTAGATGACAATATAAGATACAAAAATGCATAGGTAATGTATAAAAATCTCGTGTCACAGTATTTGTTATCGATCTCCTCCGTATCTGACGGCTACACCGATTTTTATGATCTTTTTTTGGGTAAGTAGGAATATTTGGTAGGTCTGGGAATAGGTCTTAGGCTAATTATTATGGCCTAGGTACTTAATTGACTAATTAATTAGTCTGATATACAAAAATCTCGGGTCACAGTGTTTGTTATCGAACTCCTCCGAAACGGCTTCACCGATTTTTATGATTTTTTGGTGTATATTTAGGTAGGTCCGAGAATAGGTCGTTAGTAGGCTAATTATTATGGCATGTCTCCATAATACAAAATTAATTTGGTCGTCTACCAAGTTTGTCGGCCTTGGAAGTGTCGGTCAAATATGTCGCCTCCACAAACACTTAAAGTCTGTCATATTACTACGATTTGGTTGCTAATCTGCTATTGGTTGAAATTAAAATATGCTTGTTTGCTATTGGTTGTTAGAATAAAATGTTGCATAGAAAATATACTTTGTCGGCCAACACCAGAGGGCATTCTTGTAGTGTCGGCCACGCTGTTTTTTTGCTCACAAAATTTTCGATTACCGTGGTGGGAAGGTGATTTGTTGAGTTTTGTTTTGATCTGTGAAGAGTTCAAAAAATTAATACATTGACATTGTTTTGGTAAGTGCATTCTCAAATAATTAATTTATCTACTGTTGATGCAACGGTATGCTTTGTGTAACGAACGTAGATGAAAATGCATTATGAAAGTAAGCCTGCCAGATGCGTCAGCTCGTCAAGACAATTCAGGTTTCGTGGCTTTTTTATTTTCGCAAAGCAACGTAACTTACATTCTGTCGTACTATCCACTGTAATTCATGGTTTAAATTTACTGAAATACCACGTAATTCAAAGCATTCTTCCAAGTGTCCACTGCCGTCTTGATAAATAATTCAAAGATAATTTGGCGGGAAGTCGTCGCTGGACCCGGCTACAAATTTAATGAGGTTATGCTTTGATTAGCAAATTGTCTTCTAATTCTATCAGAATAAACCTGTCGAAAATGAGTAACGTCGAAGAAGGGGAGACAGCCACCCCTAATGATGAGGTGCCCGTTGGTAACCCTGAAGAACTTGCCAACAATCCTGCTGCACTAAAAGGTTAGTTTTCGGAACTATACTAAATACGTATCGACAATACAACATTATTATTAAAATCGTCAGACAAGTGACTCTTAATACAAACAAGTATACAATATTATTCTATCAAATGATTGCAATTTCAGAAGCCAATGATGAAATGGCTGTGCTAGATGTGCTGGTTTGTGGCCAGTGCCACTCAGCCGTCCACTTTATAGAGGAATTCAAGGAGCACAAAGAAGGAAGCAACTGTACTGGAAAGTCACCTGTCAGAGATAGTGTAAGTTTCTTATATTATTTTCAACTTATTATTTGGTGTGATTATTATGAAGCCTACTATCCTGCTCTGCCTACCCCAGTTAATAAAATCTATTTCTAGAATGTAACAATAAATAGCCGCTTTCGTATTTGCCTCTGGCTCCCACGCATTTACCATCTTTTTAGTCTATTTCATGCTCCTGTATTGATAACATAAAAGTTTTTGAAACACAATTTCAGGTCATTTTTTTATAGACCTGAGATTATTTTATGGAACATCTAAATTTATCCATAAATATTCTTTTTATCTTCGCATTGGATCCAAAGATTAATCAAGTTCCTTTTTTATTTTAACATAAAGAATTTACACTTTGTGTTTCAAAGTAAAATGTAAGCTGCCTTAGGTCGAATTTGTAGCAGAGAAAAAGGAAACAAAGAGCCTACACTCGGACCATGTTTCTCACACCATATTCTTAATAAATTCATTGGTTCCTACATCTAATAATGTCCATCAACAACTCAAATGCTGAAGTAACATATTAGCTGCTGCACTAATAAATAAGTCAATCCCCTAACTTGCTTATGGTGCTGTAGTCACAGGTCACAATTTTCATTTACATTCTCTTAGTATTTGAACTACATCTATCTCAACTACTATGTTATCATGAACTCATAGGATTTATTGAAATCTTTGTCCTTAAAATATACAATTGAATGTTCTAGATAGCTTGAATAAAAACAGTTTGGCTAAGTAGTATAATTTGGCTAAAAAATAAACAATCTTTTGTTTCAGTCTGAAACCAAAGCGCAGGTCTGGGCATTCCTACTATGGAAATGCTCATCATTCCGCGAAGGCAACAATGCAAACACGGAGAACAGCTGGAAGCTCTACCAGCAGTGGTGCCGAATGCCTGAAGTGCAACGCTCAGCCTGGATCACTGCTGGGACCAATGTGCAGGCCTTGTCTAAATATGCACACTCTAAAGTTGTAAGTGATAAGATAAGAATATTCTTTATTGTATGAGGGGTTTTGCCATAATCGCCACCCTTGGCAGGCAGGTTGGCAATCGCAGTATGCGGTTGGAATCTCAGGAAGACGCTGCTGCCCATCTCCTGGTAATTGATTTCCTTAGTCGCCTTCTACGACATCCACGGAAGGAAATGGAGTGACACTATTCTTAGTCCGGCGCCACTTAATAATAGACTTACATAAACCTTACTTAAATACTGATAATCAAGTGTTAGTTGGATTGCTAGGATTAATATTGATCTGAGCAAGTCTGCATGTATTTTAACTCATTAGTCATTGTGTAGACTTGTATCATTTAAACAATCAGCAACGAAATATGGTTTTGTCCTCTTTAAAATCTATTCTGTCAGCAATAAAAGGTTGGCTGAAAGAACAAAATTGTGCAGCAGAAAATTCCAAATCCAATACATGAAGGACTTCCACTCCAAACAGTGAACGGGTGAGGTTCACAAAAAAAAAAAAAATTTAATTACTTAATTTGCTTTCCCTGTTTGAGTAATATCCTGACCAAAATAATTTATCTTAGCCTACTTGTTGCTGCTCCAATAAGCACTCTGCTTATTATATTTAGTCTGGTATACTTGCCTTGTATTGCCTCTCATCTATTTCTTAATCTCATTGTCCAGCCAGTGCAATGATTGTTTGCATAGTTTTTCCAGTAACTATTAATAACTAATGTTGTATTTCCCTTCTAGACGGAAGTTAAGGCTGATGACCAACTGGTTCCTGTGCAGACCCCAGCTCCAGATGCAGTTAAGAAAGGTCGTGGTAGACCCAGGAAGATACATAAATTGGTGAGAAAACACTGTATCATGCTAACGCACCGCCAGTTTCTTCATTGAGAATTTAACTAAGGAAACACGTCAAAGCATCAGACTCTGAAAAAGAATAACAGTATTATTTATAACAATGCGATTCCATAAAATACTCGATAAATGCCAATTCAAATAGTCTGTAGTGGAGATTTTATAAGGAAAATATGTAATCACAGATTAAATAAACTGCCTCTCAGGAGTGCTTTAGAGGAATCGAGTTTTTGTAAATAAGGCTGTAAAACTTTTGTGAAATCATGTTTTTATATTCATGAAGACAGAGATTTTTAAAAAAAAAACTATATTTATGTACACACAATGATATACTAAAGATATATATTTCAAAGTGTCAAATTTTGTAGGAGGATTCTGAAACTCAACCTTCAGGCGAAGAGAGTGATGATATTGTGAAAGCAACTCCTGGAAAGAAGATTCCTTTGGGTACCAAGACTGTTGCTGCCAGAACTAAGGTAATTTTTTATTGAAATAAGGTGTCTGGTGATGCCTCGCAATCTAATTTCCGCTCCAATCTGTTCTTCGAAATTAGACATATTTCGATTTGTTGCCACACTATCTTCTATGGAACAATCTATGTATGTTTTTTTTATTCAGCCTCAGTGGAACACAATTCCTAATAAGCAAAGGCATTTTTAGTTCTCCACTCCTCCCGGTCTCTTGCGACTTAATTGGGGAATGAAGAACAAGGCTTTGCTTGAGCTGCTTTTCCACAGAGAAAAGTTTTTAATTATTTATATTATCTAACATTAGGTAGAGAATATAATATTAATAGTTGAGTAATCAACTTTCTTTGCTCATAAAAACATGGGCTCATATTTCGCTCGACGCCTTTTACCCGTACCTATATTCCAGGAACTAATGGAGAAGGAATCCGTTCGCAACGCCCAAGAGCGCGTGCCGCCGGAGGAACGAATCGCGCGCCGTACTGAGGAGGGTATGGACCCCTCTGAAGGCGGCGAGTATGTCGTGGAGAAGATCCTCGCCAAGCGGTTCAATCCGCGCCGCAAGCAGTATGAGTATCTGCTCAAGTGGGAGGGCTATCCGCAGTGAGTAAAAACTTGACCCTTTATTTTATACACCATAAGAGCGCGTGCCACCTGACTAAAGAAAGCATGGGTTCAACCGGAGCCGAATGCATAATGAGTCTCCGCTCAACTGGGAAGGCTATCTGCAGTGAGTAGAAACTTGAGCCTTTATTTTATACAGCGTAAGAGCGCGTGCCGCCCGACTGAAGAAAGCATGGGACCAACTGGTGCCTATAGCAGTATGAGTATATGCTCAAGTGGGAGGGCTGTCCGCAGTGAGTAGAAACTTGAGAGCCTTTTCTTATTCAGTCCGAACACCCCGAACAGCTTATCAAGCGTCGCACTGAGGAGTACATGTGTTCAACCGGCGCCGCAAGCATTATTATGAGTATAAACTCAATGGGGAGGGCTATGCGCAGTGATTAGAAACTTGAGCCTTTATACAGTGTAAGAAACGCGCCAGAGCGCGTCCGAAAGAGCATATCCCGCGCCGCTCCGAAGAGGGTACATAACCATCGATTTCGAGTATCTGCTCAAGTGGGAGGGTTATCCGCGGTGAGAAGAAACTTGCGTTTTTATACAGCGTAATAAGAGCGCTTGCGAAAGAGCTTATCACGCGCTACTCCGAAGAAGTCATAGACCCATCGAAGAGCAAGTGGTGGTGAAGGTATTCGCCAGTCCGCGCCGAAAGCAGCAGTACGAGTAACTACTTATCTGGGAGGGCTATAACACAACACATATCATTGTTCCTAATTTACAATTAATGTGTAGAAAGTATTTTTTGTATGCAGCGCAAAAAGCGCGTCCGAAAGACAGTATTGCGCGCCAAATAGGGCATAGAATACGTTTGCCGGTTCTCCTTTTCAGAATCTTTGCCGCATCGGCTATGGGTTTTTCGGCAGATACGACCAACCCACTGCCACTGCCAGCTTGCATTATGTAATGATTCTTACGGTCTTATTTATAAAAACTCGATTCCTTAAAACACTTCAAAAACGCCGATTAAAATAGGTTGTGGTGGAGATTTTACAAGGAAAAGATGTGGCCACAGATTAAATAAACAGTTTTGGATTGGTTTTAGTTTAATCATGTTTTTATAAATGAGGCCGTTAATGTTTACGGAAACTAACCACCGTTCCTTAACAGTGAACAAAACACCTGGGAACCAGTGGAGAACATGGAGACATCTAAGAATCTTTTGGAAGCATTTGAGAAACAACTGGCGCGACAAAAGGAACTCAAGGCGTTGAAGGCACAGCAACAGCAGCAGGTGCAGGTTTGTTTAACTCAATTATGTTTTTCACAGGAGGACGTTTTAAATTCGACTGTTATACAGGCAACAAAAGTTTCCTCGTTTTTTCTTTGAAATGTTTTTTCGTTACTTTTCTTGTTGTTCCTTAGTGCATCCAAAATATTCTTCATTAAGTTAAACTGTAATTTTGATACTCCGTAGCGTTGTGTTCCAGCGATGTTAATTGTCTGAATTTTGAGGCTACGATTCACTGTCTTAACCTTTTTTGTTGTAGGTCAAACAAATTTCAACACCACTCATCAATAAAGTGAAGGCAAATGAAACTCCGACCCTCACTCCTACTGGGTAAGGACTAAGAATTAAACTATAACGGTCTTATTGATAAAAACACTCCCAACCGTTTAAATAGTCTATTTAAACTGCATTATCATCTAAAACGAAGTTTAACTTTAGTTTTAACTTCACTCTAGGCGCCTGCAAAGAACCAGCAAGGCGCGTGCGCTTGACCAAGTGAAAGCGTGGTGCGGTGCGACTGACGACGAGCCCGCGCCGAAGCGAGTCAAGAAGGAATCTAGTGACGATGACTTTAGCGACAGTTCCTCGTTTAAAGGTAACTTGCAACTGCCAAACTGGTAACTGGCAAGATCTTTCCGATAAACTGCATTAGCATTTGCAATTTTGTGTAATTGTTAATTTTCATGTTTTCTTGTGACTTAATGATTATAATTCCATGGTTCGAACTTTATGTCGTTCTGTGGTAAACTTGGTTTCACTGTTCTGGTCAATTTAAGAGCTGTCGAACTCATTTCAATAACAAACTGGGTATATAGATCGAATGGTAAAATTGGAGATTACCTTCAGGGTTTCTGTACTTACTGCGTTTTTTTCTAATTAAACTTCTGTTTCACAGAAACAAAAGCTATTTGCTTAAGCATAAGACGCCATTTTTTAAGATAGCCGATAATGTATGAAATTTTCCAAGATGGCTGATAAGATACGCTGTATTCCAAGATGGCTACTCTTGCTAGCTTATTTGCTACACAGGAGATCACACACCATTGGAAAACCAAGGTGGAACGGCACCAAATTTCTCCTGTTATGCAGTGTTTAATGTGTGCGACTAACCCCCTACTTGTGGCACTGTTCCCATTTCAAGCCGCGACCGTAGGAGGGTGTAGAATGTAAAACAAAGTTAAATAAAAAATGCACTGTAATTCGCCGCCAAACTGCCAAGCCGGTTTTCGAAGGTTTTGCTTTTTCAAAAATGTACTACATTTGAAAAAAGAAGTTACATTCGATCAATTTTATTTCATGTCACAGAAGAATCACTCAGGATAACCAAGGTCTCTGACAAGACGCAGGTGAACGGGCAGCCTCCCAAGGCGTCCCTCGACCCCGAGCTGGTCAAGTCGCTCGGCCTGAGCGGCAAAGGCATGCCCAACATCAAAGGGGTCATCAAGGTGGACCCTAAACACATGCCCAACCTTAGCACTGGTGAGTTACTTGAATTTTGTCGGAGCACGATGCCCACTATCGCACTTTGTTACTTTTATTTAATTTCAGTGCTGTTGCATGCTACCGATTACAGCACAATGCAACTTTTGCAAATCTCAAACATTAAAACGCACTGTACCTACTTTTATTATAAAATGTTTTCGTTTTGGACTGCATAAATTGGTGGCAAACCATGCATTTAAAGTATTGTAGACAGTAAAAGTGAGGGCTAAAGAAACCCTACATAATAGAAGAAGAAGAAGAAAGTAATTTATTATATATGTAACAACAACAGAAAAAAAACTAAATATACACAACAGACAAAACGAATAAATAAAACAGGACCATAGATGTAGCATGTGGTGTATAGTAATAGTTGGCTTTAAGCTATTTTAGGCATTGTGCGATCTTACACACACATACATCATTTACGGCAGTAGTGTTTTGTATGGATCGCCACCGCCACCGCGGAATATAAAAAAATATTTGGTATAGTGATGATGATGATGATGATTCTTTACGACCGGATTCGGCCATGGCGACTGTGTAGCGTATGACTGATGTAGCTTATCTTGCCTATAAAGGTGCGGTTGCACAGACTACAACTTTACAAGTAAGTTTCTCGTTTGAGTAGTGGTATTGTACGGCAGCTGGTGGTCTACATCTGATTTCATCACGTCTAGCGTCAATAGCAGCTCTTCGTTTGGCTTCGAAATCAAAGATGTTAGTTTCAACTGTATGGCGCCACACGACTCGGTCTTTTGCCTTCTCTTCCCATGTCGAGTGGTCAATTTCGCATCGTTTCATGTGACCTTTCTGCACGTCCTTAAACCTAAAGAACTGCCCGCGTCTCTTGCGTTTCCCCTTGACGAGTTCAAATCCATTTTGCCATTCTCTCTTCTGGCATCCGACGAACATCCGTCGATACGTCGTCTGATTCGTCGTCGTCGTTGGTATAGTACATGCTCAACTACTGCAAACTAGCTATTCCCTTGAATTCAAGTATTTGCACGTTTGTTTCAGGTGTGTATATAATGTCAAAAAGCTCTGGTATCATGAAGATCGACTCGCCCGGAAAGATCGGCCCCGGCCTCAATATTGACCAAGATGTCATCAGGAAACAGATCCTTGCAGCCAAACAGGTATGCGATACCAGTTTGTTGGTTTTTTTTTTACCGCGAAATCACGATCATAATTTTGTTATGATCGCGATTAATAATAATAACTTCCACACAATACAATCACTTGAGTTTATTATGTGAAATTAATTGCCTTACAGTTCAGTCATGTTAAGAATTTTGATGACGTTGATTTTTAATTACCGCCGTAAATCAAAATTGCGAGTACAACGCAAAGGTAATCCAAGGTTTGATAGGTTTGTTTGTATCAGTATAAATGTAGTAAAATAGAAAGAAAGTTTTGGAAAGTTACATTCTATGATTTTTTTAAAGGTGCATTTTTTCAATAATTCAGATATAATTCCCGTCGTTTCGGCAACACTGCAATAGTCTCAATATCTATAGAAAAATCTTCTTTGGCTATGCACTGTTATAAAAATTGTCAATTCTTTCAGAAAAAACTGGAAGAGGTCAAGAAGGCTTCACCGAGGACTCCTATGCAACAGGTAACACTATAATCGAAGTTTATTTACTCAAGTATGCTCGGGAACGTGTCAAACGTCTCACATTCAATTCGACTATAACACTGGAAACTTCAAGTTGAGGCAACTGTCTTAGTCCCATTGGACAGATAAGGTAGGTGATAGTTAAAGCTTTCCTATCGACCCACATGTCCCACATACCAAACTTTCGAGCTCAATCTATTTACAAAGAAAGAAAGAAAGTTCTCCTTTCCCTTGACAAAAACCAAACAATATTCACAGGTGAAGAAGACAATAAGCCCGAGTGGGCAGCAGGTTACTGAGAAGACCATCATCACGCCGTCGGGCCAAAAGATCATCCAGCGCACAATACAGCGGCCCGGCGCCGTTGATGGGAAGTCGCCCGTCAACCTGCTCAACAGGAAACTCTCGCAGGTACATCATCATCATCAGCCCAGCTCTGCCCACTGCTGGGTATAGACCTTTTCGCGAGCTCTGTCGACTTGACCACATCGTCCGACCGTAGCAGCTCTCGCAGTTACGTCATGTTTTTTTCATTCTACAGAGAAAACATTTTTTGTGGCTATATAAATGTCTGCCTGAGGCTTGTATATCAGTGGATGTGGATTACGGTCGTGCGTCCCAGGTGGTGTTTTTGCTTTGTAGCTGTCGTTGATTGTAGATAATTTTCAAAGGTCATTGTGGTGTAAAATGACTTTATTGCGGGTTTTTTGTTTAGAAAGTGCAGCAATAAATATAAATAAATGTCTCAAGTCTTCACCGGCCCTCTCAATTGTTATTTCATTTGTTTAAGCGTTTGTGTAAGCGCAGTAGAAATGAGGTCCTTGAGAAGTATGTCTGGTGTTACTTTGAATGCCAGGATACGCAATAGTGTGATTAGAGAACGTTGTGGACTGAAAGAGGATGTAGTGACTAGAATTGAGAAAGGAATGTTGCGTTGGTTTGGACATGTGGAGAGGATGAAGGAAGAAAGATTGACAAAACAAATATATCGAGCGAAGGATGGAAGGGCCGGTAAGGGACGACCCAGACGGACATACTTCGACCAAATAGGGGATGTATTAGCAAAGGGCAAGATAAAAAGTACCCGAAACCGGCGTGCGTGCATGCAACGACTAATGAATGTTGAGGAAGCGAAAGTGATCTGTCAGGATCGTAGCAAGTGGCAGTCCCTGGTCTCTGCCTACCCCTCTGGGATACAGGCGTGAGTTTATGTTATGTTATGCGTTTCTGACTATGAATTTGACGAATAGGAAACATTTTTCCAACGCGACGATAATTTTTTTCATACCACTTTAAATTGAGATTTTCGATTCTGAAACAAAGATTTTGATTGCAAAATAATCATTAGCACTGCTTTCGCCAGTTGACCAAACAGATGCGTTGGAACTCCCGGGATAACTTCATGTGTTATATTAGGGGTTAAAGTATGAAATTGCCGTTTTATTGCAATAGGTTCTTTGAATTGACATAGAATCTTCATGGTTTGAGGTTTTCGAATGAAACTTTTTTCAAATGGTTTCTATGATGTTCTTTTTTTAAAAAATGTGAAACATTTGAATATCGACTTTCAATTGTTTTTGTTATTCAATTTAGACAAGAAAGATGGATACTGCGAAAATTCGAGTGATTTTTGAATACGAGTTCCGACGCGGAACTAACGCGGCAGAAACAGCCCGCAATATCAATGCTGCGTTTGGAGAGGGGTCTACTAATGAACGCACCATGCGATTTTGGTTTAAACGCTTTCGTGATGGAAATTTCGACTTTAAGAACGAGCCACGAGGAAGACCGCCCACACAGGTGAATAACGATGAATTAAGAGAGATAGTGGAAGCCGACCCTAGTCAAACTACCCAGGAATTAGCGGCATGGTTTAACGTTACCTTACCCACAATATTGACTCACTTGCGTCAAATCAATAAAATAAAAAAACACGAAAAATGGGTGCCTCATGATTTGACTGATCTGCAGAAATAAACGCGTGTTGAAACTTGTGTTGCCTTGTTGAACCGGTACAGAAATGAAGGAATATTGGATCGAATTGTAACATGTGATGAAAAGTGGATTCTTTATGATAACCGGAAAAGAAAAATGCAATGGCTGACCCCAGGTCAAATACCACAACAGTATTCAAAAATCACTCGAATTTTCGCAGTATCCATCTTTCTTGTCTAAATTGAATAACAAAAACAATTGAAAGTCGATATTTAAATGTTTCACATTTTTTAAAAAAAGAACATCATAGAAACCATTTGAAAAAAGTTTTGTTCGAAAACCTCAAACCATGAAGATTCTATGTCAATTCAAAGAACCTATTGCAATAAAACGGCAATTTCATACTTTAACCCCTATTATTACGCTGCCTCGCCGTTGAAAGTTGTGTTTATGAATTTGTTCAAACGTATCATCGGCACTCTTGCAATAACCGAGATACAAATTCCCCGTGCTTCAAAAATACTCGAGCAGCAAACGTATTGCAGGGCGACAGCTTGCTGCGGCGCGGCAGCGGCACTCCGGGGCGCGGGCGCGGGCGCGGCGGCCTGTCTGTCGCCACGGCCGGCGGGAACATCGTGCGCATCCGCGACCGCACCGTCACCCTCGACTTCGACCAGGTAACCAGGCATGCGACACACACACACACACACACACACACACACACACACACACACACACACACACACACACACGCACGCACGCACGCACGCACGCACGCACGCACGCACGCACGCACGCACGCACGCACGCACGCACGCACGCACGCACGCACGCACGCACGCACACACCGCACTATTTAAACAAATTGTGCGAAAGAGACGTTCTGAGAAGTATCCATTTGGCAAACGGTGGACATTCTGCGAAAGGTTCATTTTGCGAAAGAAACAATTTGAGAAGTGGCCTCTATGCGAACGGTGGATGATTTGCGAAGTCGACATTTGGCAGCGAAGCGTTCGTTACAAAAGAACAACAATAACATGTAGTAACACCAGTCACCCTCCCGCAGTCGGACGCGTCCTCGGAGACTTCGGACGGCATCGAGGACCCGTTCCCGAAGGACCTCGGGCCGCTGCCGCCGCCTAGCCCCGAGCGCGAGCTGACCATCTGCCCGCTCACCGGCAAGCGGTTGGCGCGGGCCGAGGGCGAGCCCACGCCGCCGCCCACGCCCTCCCCGCCGCCCACTCCGCCGCCGCAGCAGGAGCATCCGCTGCTCATGAAGGTATGGTTCATCGAGGACCCATAATATTGGCTTTGGTTTTGTTAAAATAATTGTGTTTGGTGTTGAAATATTTAAATATCTAAGTTAAAACGATAAATCGATGAAATAAAAACTTTGGAATAACAAAACGTTTTGAACGACGGGCGCCGATTTCATTCGGGAAGATGATCGGTATTATGACTCTCAAACTTAGACAAGTCGCTATCGCGATCATAATCCCAATACCTTTGAAAGGGATCGCGATAGATTCGAAAGATAGACAGTTAGGCCCCCGGTCCCCTAGGACCTCGGGCCGCCGCCGTCGGCTCTCAACATCCGATGCTTTCTCTCTGTCTTCCCAGCTTTAGTCCCACGTGGTGGTGGGATCGTGGTGGCTTTCTTTACTTTTCTCTCCACTTTGCCCTATTCATGACCTCGTTTGTTCAGGCTCTGCATTCTGTATGATCTTTCTTTACTACATCCATCCACCTAGTTTTCGGTCTTCCTCTGGATCAGGATCAGCTGCTATTAAAAGTGTATTTCATTTCATTCGGAAAAAACCTTGATAGAAGGCCCTTGCAAGCCCTAATTTATTTCATCGGTATCTGATTAATATTTTATTAAATAGATCATGTTTCTATCTTCCCTTCGATAGAAATAGATCATGGTGCAACCATTTAATTTTATTTCGCTACGCAAAGCAATATGGCGCTTCGCAATAGGCAGTTTGAATAGTCTATGTGCCTGAAGGTGTGTTTTTATTTTCTGAGTGGTTTGTAGGCAGTCTTTGAGAACGGTTCCATCTATCGCACCGCAAGAGCGTTCTTACGAGTTCGATATATCGCACCCTCGGTAGTACAAAGGCACAAATTACAAAAAATGGTAAAATGAGTTAAGGATGCAGAAATGCGACTTTTTAACTGAATCTGATGGGAGTCTTTATCCCACTAGATAGAGGAGTGTTTTTAGGGCATTTCTGCATACTTAACTCATTTTACCATTTTTTGTAAGTTGTGCCCTTGTACTATCGAAGGTGCGATATGTGTTGTTTACAAGTAACTTCCAACAGGTGGAGATGTCTCCTGGAGGCACCACAGGCATGCTGGTTCAAGGAGACGGCGCGCAACCCTCGCTGCCTATGCTTACAGATGAAGATGGTGTAAGTTACCTGTTCCCTAACTTAATCTGTAGAATTCTAAACGACCCGATCGGGCCACCATAACAATGGTTCTTAACTGTTCTTTTCAAGGTCATAATCTATTAGGTTAAGGCTTGCTGTTGCATGCTGTTTCGCTCGCACATTGAAAATTTCTTTGTGATTGTAATTTTTTTTTATACTTTTGATAAATGTGGCCTGAGGCTTTGCTAGATAATCAAATTACGGACATTTAAGATAGTTAAATTTGAAAAGTGAGAGAACTCTTGAGTTGTATTTTGTTAACCATCCTTCATTCTCCTTTTGTTTAGACTCCATTGACGTCTTTCTCTTTTGAACAGACTGAAGTGAAAGTGGAAGCGAGCGCAGTGAAACAGCTGTTGGAGGAGGGAGGCGATGAAGGCGAGGAAGTGAACTTGTTGCACTCGGGACACCCGCCTATTATGATCCGAGGGGAGGACGGCGTTTTATACCAGGTTAGTAGTCGTTGAAAGACCGGGTCCTGTTTCATAAGACTACTATTCATGGTTTACTATGACAATTCGGTGTACATTACAAAGCCAATTAACCCACAGTTTAAGAAGTTAGCAGACTCGGCCACACAATGTACATCGAATTGTCATAATAAACTATGTATTATAGTTTTATGAAACGCGGCCCTCAACTGTCTCTACAGACAGGCAGTTGGTTTGTGTTATAGCCTAGTTTAGCATAGCGTCGAGTAGCTTCAGAGATCGGAAAGATACATTCACTCTGGCGAAGGTAGTTACAAATACTATGTGTTAAAGTGGTATCTAAATGATAAATTCAGTTTTAGGAATGTGGTCTAAAAAATATTAATCTGTAGAATTCGAAAGGGCCCGATCGGGCTACCATTACAATGGTTTTTAATTGTTCTTTTCAACAGGTTAAACATGTTGCTGAAGAACTTTCCATAACCTTGAACAAGTCTTCTTAATTTAAGTGGACAAAGCGGCTTTCAGCTCTTGTTATCTTTAACGTACCATCGCCCTTTGCGTGTAATTTCAGTGGATTACTCAGCTGCTGAAAAAACATCAAATGTATTGGTGAAGTACTTTCTTGATCAAAACAACGTAATTTAAGCCGACAAAGCGGTTTAAGGCTCATGTTTTCTTACAACATACAATCGCCCATAGCAAGTAATTGCAACAGACTATTCAAACGCAAACAAGCGCCCAGTAGTGTTTTAAAAAGATTCAACATACGCAATAGACTAGCTTTTTTTTGTTTTGAGGAAGAAGGTCAGACAGAGTGGACCTTTATTCGCTGCCTCTTTCTCCGCTACAAATCGACCTGAAGGCAGCGGCTAAATTTGTACATTGACATTCAACAAACGGAATGTAGAAGAAGAAGAAGAAGAAAAACCATTTATTATAAAAACAGTGCACACGCCACAATAACAAAACAAAAAAACAACAAAGAAAATATTTCAACCGAAATGTTATAAAAAAGAAACGAAAGCGAACGGTCACGGCGTGTCACTGCTGCTATAAATGGCAACTGACTCAGCAGTATGCTGAGGGTCAAGCCTTCAGCGCTGATTTTCAGTCAGTGCCAGGAGTTTCCCCGCGAGCGTCACATACCGCGGTGTGGTACAACCGTGAGCAATACTATATATAGTAGAATACTATGTAATACAGAATAGTACGTTACGTTGAAATAAAGTTTTGATTTCTGACTTAAGCACCTATTCGCCGTAGGTTGCCGGCGAGAACGAAGCCGGCCAGACGTTGCTGGTCGCCGCGGAGGGAGTGGAGGGGGCGGCGGAGGGGGTGGAGGGGGCGGGGGAGGGCGACAGCGAGAGCGTCATGTACGTCACGAGAGAAGACGGCCAGGTGCGTGTCACATACTTGTTTATTTAGTACAATATTTTAGATATTTTAATTTTTAGGGTAAACTAACAGATTGTCACTAACACATAGAGATACAGAAAGATCTGATGTTTTCGTAAATATTATTTGATGGAGACATAATAGTGTACATTTGGGTATGAATCTAATGGGCATTCTTCTTTCACGATAAAAACAGGATTCCTGTAAAACACTCCTCAAAGGCAGATGAAAAAGTCTGTGGCAAAAGGAAACCTTTTTTAAACTTCATTTGAGTTTCGTTTTATAACACTGTTAAATTAAGAAAGGTACTGCACCCCTATTTGCTTCTCGCTTTTACCTATTCTGTTAGATAATACATATAATAATATTGTGCACAGTGTTTGTTATCGAACTCGTACGAAACGAATTTATTATTATTATTATTAAATTCTTTATTGCATAGAAAACAATTTTCTTACAAAGGTGTACTTAATGCTAAATAGCATTTTCTTCCAGTCAACCTTGGGTTTGTGGATAGTGTAGCTTGGGCAATGCACGATACATACTATAAGTACATAAATTACTTAAATACAAGAAAAATAAAAAAAAACCAGGGGGCGGGGGAGGGGTTATAATTATATACAAGGTCAATAAATAAATAAATACATACACACATATATATACCTAACAGACGTACAATAAACTTACTAAAAATAATAATGAATAGTCCATCGTCATATATTATGCGGGAAGGGTATTTAAGATACGATATTATGATTTTGAAGATAAATAAAGTGATTATATACTTTGGTTTTAAAAACCTTCAATGATTCCGCCTGTCGAATATGCAGAGGTAGGCTGTTCCACAGGCGAACCGCAGTCACGGTGAACGAGTTTGAATATCTAGCCGCATTGTGCTCGGGGGTGCGGAGAAGAAGGGTCCGGGACGAGCGCAGAGGGCGCCCATCAGTTTGGAGAAATTCAAAACGATCCTTGAGATAAGAAGGGGAGCACTGATTGTGTAATATGCCATATAAAGTGGAGAGAATATGAGCATTCCTGCGGAATCGGATGTTAAGCCATTTAAGCTGGGCACGAAATTGGGAAATGTGGTCATACTTACGCAATCCGAAAATGTATCGGATGCATAAATTAAGGAGTCTGTCAAGCTTGTTGAGTAGTCAGGATAGCATACATCTGCATAGTCAATGATGGGAAGTAAGAGAGAATTAACCAGCATAACCTTGGCTGAAAAAGGGAGAAAGTTCTGTAAACGCCTAAGGGAGTGCATAGAGGAAAATATCCTCCTACTTATCTCAGCCACGTGCCGGTCCTAAGATAAATCGGACCGGATGAAGGATTTACCTATTATCATGAAATTTTTTGGTCTGAAAATAGGTCGTCGCCTAATTAATATGGCAAAACAACGTTTGCCGGGTCAGCTAGTAACTTTAAAATATTTAACAATTTATTAATTAAAATATTTAGCGATTGTTATTAGGTAAACTTTTAAACATTACATGTTAAATGTACAACTAAAGTTATCCAGTACCGTTCTTACACTAACAGTGTTGTATAAATAAGCCGGCTAATAGTAGCGCGCCCGTCCAGCAGGACGTCCTGGCGATAGATCCGTCGCAGCTGGCGCACCTGATGCCGGGCGGCGAGGCCGCGCCGCCGCTGCAGCAGGTGGCCGTGCAGGTGGAGGGGGAGCCGGGGGAGGACGCCACGCAGGTCATCGCGCAGATCGTGCAGACCGACCTGCCCTCGCCAGGTGGGTACCTTGCGCTTAGCAACGAGTTTGTTAGACCGTCCGGCTGCCGTCAGATTTGCATGCAGAGTTTGATAGACTGTCCGGTTGATATCATATAATGTCAGATTCTCCACGGCGGGTCTGGATAGGATGCCACGCAGGTGATCGAGCAGATCGTGCAGACCGACCTGCCCTCGCCAGGTGTGTACCTTTCGCTTAGCAATGAGTTTGATAGAACGTACGGCTGACGTCAGATAGTACAGGTCGTGCAGACCAACCTGCCCTCGCCTGGTCAGTAGCAAGGAGCAAGCAAGGATTTTGATAGACCTTCCAGTTCATATAAGATCGCACAGATAGTGCAGACCGACCTGCCCTCGTCCGGTAAGTACCCTTCCCTTGGTAACAATTTTGATAGGCCATCTCGACACTGGGTGCCTCTTTACTTGATTTTTACAAATTTAATTGGCCTCAGATTGGGTCATCATGATGTTTGCGATGTCCTTGCCTGGTTACCATATCCTAGTTTGGGACCAGGACAAGTGATTGTGTTGTGTGGAAGGTATAAGTGCGGAAATCTCGGGTCTATCATCAGTCTATCATGGGTCTATCGGAATGTGTTCTAACTTCATGTGTTTCCATTTCCAGGCGGCACGCGGCGGGTAGTTCTCCTGCTGCCTGATGGCAGTCTGACGATGACGGAACTCGATAAGGAACAGTACGAATCAATCACAGAGGCTGGACGCGCCGAGTGAGACCAATGCGTCGTTGGCTCGCAAGATGCTCCTGCGCAAGACGCCATGAAAGACTATGAAGTCTAGACCATGGTGTGGTCTGTATTATATAACGATGAGGTTTGTGGCCAGCACTGGAGGGGTAGGCAGAGATCAGGGGTTGCCACTTGCGTCGATCCTGACAAACATCTTGTACCTCCAAAAATATATGAGTGACCAATCTTTTTGCATTCTTTTCTATCGTCTAGACCAGTGGTTCCTAAACTTTTAAGGAAACAGAACACTCAACAAATCTTTTGACTGAACCCAACTATGTTTTGAAGTTTTTATATTCAGGCTTATCACTTTACTGGCTTACCTTAAAAGCAAGCCGGTGTGTATGAAATTACCTGCATGTAGTATTTGTATAATTAATGTTATTTAGCTTTGGACTAGGTGTAAACAAAACATTTTTTTAAATACTTTCAAATTGTCACGAAATTGACAATAGGCGTGATATTATTTCTATAATTAAAGTCGTCAAAATATAAGAAGCCCGTTTTGACAGCTACAAAAACCAGAATCTAACCTAGTTTGAGATCAAAAACATTAAAAATCTAAACTATGAGTAACTTTTCGGGCTCTAAAATCTTTCGAGCGTTAAATAATATGCCAGAGTACGTGTCTTTTTATGTATTTATTCGAGTAAATCCAAAGTAAAATGCATTATTGTATACCTGTCAAAACGGGCTTCTTACATTTCGCCAACTATAGTAATATGAATGACCTAGGGCCACTAAACAACTTGATAGACATTGTTGCCCCCCATTTTGTACCATTTCTATCAACGGTTTCTTTAAATGTAGACCAAAGCTGAATGAAATTCAAAATAATCGGGAAACAGTCCAACTAATTCCTGATACAAGGAACACCGAGCCACGTTTCATAAAATTACCATTGAAACATTGCGTAGCTGTCCTTTTACTTCTTGATTTGTGGTTTAATTGACTTGTAATTGTATGAATTCTATAAAATAAGACCCTGGACACTTTTCCATTAAAAACCCTTTGATTCGCGCGCTTAGCATAGTAGTAGAACTTACTGTGAACTATTTTAAATACATAAATTCACGCCTGTATCCCGAGGGGTAGGCAGATCACTTTCGCTTCCTTGACATTCATTAGTCGTAATTTTAATAATATTTATAGATTATTACTAGTGATAAAAAAAATTAAATTCCACACAACACAATCACGACCTGGTTCTAAACTAGGATACCCTGTACTATGGTAACCAGGCAAGGACATCACAAACATTGAAATACACCCAGACTGAGGCCATTTGTACAAATGTACGGCGGCCCCCCAGTAGGATCGAACCCACAACCTCTGTTTTGGTAGATAGTGCCTTAAGGGCTAGACCAACGAGGCAGTCAGAAGCCTTCATTGATCAATTGATACATCAATGTCCGTATGAGGCGTTTCGCGCGAGTACCGTGTGAGCCAGTCCCGAAATAGTCAATAAATTTTTCAATAAAAGATAAGAGATAAGACGCATAAAGTCTTTAAGATGTCAACGTAATAATAGTTGTTTGTTATACAAGAGTGCAAAGTTGCTTTTTAAGCGCGTGCTTAAATTTTGATGACCAAGCAAGCGAAGGATTAAAAAATTTAAGTAGCGTAGTGAGTGATAAAAAATCAGAATACTGAGTCTAGCGAGGGAATCAAAAGAGCATGTGAAGAAATTCTTTGAATGCTCGAGTGCAAAACGTAACTTTCATCCCACATCAACGAGGAAATGACAAAATGCAAAAAAAAAAACACAATGGAGGTTCCGAGTCTGAGCTTTTAACAAATTAAAAAGTATGATAAATATGGCATCATGGAGGTAGTAGGAAACTAAGCGACAAGAAGAAGCCTGTGTTTTAATTAATATTATATCGTAGTTTCGTGCGCATCTGAGTGTACATAAGTTTGACTGTTATGAAGAATGGTAGCAATCTGATCTTAGTTTTGCTTGCTAGCATTTTTACTGAACAGTGAGTTGGAATGCTAGGAGTATTTTTAATCGAATATTTTACTTTTTTGTGGATTTGTTATTCAAGAGACATTTCAGGTAATAATAGTGTTAAATTATTGAAACACTTTAATGTTATGTCTTCATATAATATCTAATAAACAACTGTTGTGTGTAAACTGAATGAACATCAAACAATCAAACATGTCAGGATTGTAAGTAACTAAGAAAGAAAGGATATTTATTTAAATTGTCACAGAAACACAAAGTAAACCTTTACACAAATAAAAGACACGAACGTCAACAAAACAGATAAAACAAAACAATCGTGAAGAGAACATGTGAGGCCTATTTTGACGAATTTCGTATCTTTAATAAATTTTTGGTAGATAATTCTATCAGTAAGACTTCATGTATTCTAATAGATATCCGTGTAAAATATACGCTCTTTATTATATGTAGGTATTTTAAGAAAAATAAACAGTTTGTAAGAAGAGTGTATTTTTATTCTAGTCCACATTGAAATAACCTTTGCAGGTAAATACCAAACTTATTGCCCCTTTATTAGTATGTGGGAAGGTTGGACACTAGACTGCGGTACCGAAAAAGAAGTCGATTGAGTTCAGTCACTATCTATCTATACTACTAATAATAAATCTGTAAGGGTCGGTCATGGAGTAAGTTAGTTAGTTTTCAGAGATATTGTGTTTATAAGCTCAATATATGATACTGAAACTAATTTCACGATTTTTAGAATTTTTTTCTGTATGTGTGTATGTATGTATGTATGTTCCTCCATAACTCTTAAACCAATTATCCGAATTTGATGAAATTTGGTATAAAAACATATAGACATCTGGGACACAGGATAGGCTATTTAAATTCTAGCTCCAGTTATGATAAGACGTGGCCCCCATACAAATGCTTCGTAAAAATCGAAATGTACGCGAACGGAGTCGCGGGCACAGCTAGTATACCTATAAAATACCTATCACTGCCGGTCGCAATCTCTATTTAATCCACACTGGACAATGGACATGTTAACCTATCCTTCGGCCGACACGGGTCCGCCGCCGGAGCCGGCCGGCTTAGTGATTTCTTGACTGGCCAGGGTAATTTATGTCCAGGCGGGAGGCTTTCCGACAGCGGCACAAATAGGGAAAGTTGCATCTCACTTGCGCAGGCTCCGTGGTCAATGGGTTGACGCATTTTAGAAAGCTGCTTTGGCTTGGCAGCCTTTCCCGTACTGGGGCGTAGCCGTACATGGGGTGTCGTACGTCAGTGTCCATTTTGGATTTCTCCATGGAGCTCGCCATAGCCCTGCGAATGTTAGGGGCGCAATGCCAGCCAGTGGATACAGCAGTCGTACCGGGGTCGGTTTGAGGCAACCAGTAATAAGCCGGGCTGTATCCACTAGCTTTGCATGTGCAGTTCGGCTCTACATTGGGCACGCATATTCTCCAGCAACGCGAGCGCCCGCCAGCCCAGCGGCATTTATTTATTTATTATACCATAAGAACTTACAGTTGCCCAAAACGCTCTTACAGTTACTATAACTATTACAGGTACATTATACTAATTACATAAGTGTAATCTTAAATGTACAGCAATACTAAACATGGAGTCCACAAAGATGTCAACATGTTGGACCTCGGTAACAAACTCGTTGAGCAGGGCGAGGGCCCTGGCCGTGGGCGCATTGTTAGCGTAGCGCGTGCGCAGCGAGAGCTCCGCGAACAGCTGGTGCCGGCGCCGCCCCGCACGCACGTATTTGTCGGGGACAAATAGCCTTATATTGCACAGTACATCGGGATTATAAATACCATTTCGCATCAGCAGACAATAATGTACAGCGAGTTGCAGTTTCCTCCTCAGCTCCAGAGTGTCGAGCCCGACCATACCATACACAAACATAGACGGGTACAGGAATGGATAGCTCCCATACATTCGTTTGTATATATATCTAGCAAACTTCCTTTGCACCCTTTCAATCATCGATATGTATTTAGCCTCCCGTGGATCCCAGGTAAGGGCACTATACTCTAATTTGCTGCGAACGAATGCATTGTACAACATTATGGCCACTCTTATATCTCGAAACTGTGCAGCGGTTCTCATAATGAAACCCAATTATTAGCGTTTTTACAAATGTGTATTACATGATCACGGAAATTAAGCTCCGAGTCCAGCAACAACCCCAGATCCCTTATGCTAGTCACTCTTTGCAACACTAGACCACTCAGTGCGTACGTTGCCGTAATTGGTTTGCGCGACCTAGTGAAAGTTATGACTCTACACTTAGTGACATTGAATTCGAGGCGATTCGACTGACTCCACTGTTCAACCCTCTCAATATCACCCTGCAGAGCCAGACAGTCTGCCTCTACGTGAACGGCTCTAAAAATTTTTAAATCGTCAGCAAACATTAAGCATTGGGCAACATTGAGGACCTTAGGCAAATCATTGATCATCAGCAGAAATAGAGTTGGGCCGAGCGTGCTGCCTTGACTTACTCCGGATCTGGTGCAATATTCATCAGATTGATAGTGCTGAAGCTTTACGTACTGCTTTCTATCCTTAAATTAATTAGCAAAAAAATTCAGCGAGTGGCACCAAAACATGAAAGTTTCATCAACAAAATGTCATTGTCTACCATATCGAAAGCTCGCCGAAAGTCCAAGAATACCGCATCAACTTGTTTGCCCGTATCCATCTGGGCTGTTGAGTAGTCGACAAAGCTAACGTGATTTGTAGTTGTATACCGACCCACCCGAAACCCGTGTTGTGCATCATCAAGTCTAGTAATAATTTGGCGAGTTATGTGATAGTTAAGTATCTAATAGACTCGAAAACTTTACCAAAAACTGCTAATACGGCTATGGGCCTAAAGGTACTAACGTCTGCTGATGAACCATCCTTGGGTACCGGCGTCACTATAGATAATGGCATTGTGCTTTTTTTTTTTTTAGCCCTAAAAAGGGCACCCTCCGGAGGACACGGGGGAGGGAGGTGGTGAATGCTCATGCATAACAGCACGGGCCCGGCCGTGCTGCCAATGTGGGACTCACAGGAAGTGCGCCTACCCACTAAACACCACCTGGGGGCTGGTTTGGTCCTAAGGACCCCTAAACCTACATCATGAGCGACCCACCTCGAAGCCGAGGAGGGCGCGCAAGCATTGTGCACAAACCTTTATTTATTTATATATAGAACTGAACGCAGCCAAAGTCAAACCTATATTTTTGCGAACGCAGCCAAACAGCTGTTTTCAAACCAAGGATGTTGGTTTTAGCCACCTTAGTTTTTTTTTTTATTTTTATCACTCCTCGTCATAGAGTAACCTACCTATATAAACTCTATCCAGAAATTAAAGTCTTATTATGTAAACAAACCACTTACCGGAAGAAAAATACGCATTCCCTGTGTAATCACACACAATAGCTAGTAGATAATTATTGTAGCATCTGGGTAATCACATGCAATACCATTATTTTTGTAACAATATAGGTCCATTTCATCGTAGAACTAAGATTTTTTTGCACTAAACTGAATTCGCTGTAACCTCAAACTTACAACTAACATTTATCACTACTCTGTGCTGTCTTTGTTGGTTAGTGCTGGGCGTTCATCAATATCGATAAAAAATTGAGGTCAAGGATGAGTCTTATCGAGGTACTGTGATTAACAACTATTATTAAGGCGAGTCCGGTGCGTCAACAACATTGTTTGTTAATAAAGCGTCTGCTGTGTTCGGGGTTGGATATTGTTTATCTATCGTAACTTTTGATTTAAAATCTCATTGAAAATACTTTGTGTTTCTTTGTAATCAAATTGCAAATACTTTTTTAAAGAAGTAGGGTCAAGATAGTATGGAGCCCCGGCTAAGGCAATGTGCACCTAAAACAAATACAGTATTATTAATAAAAACACGATACTCTAAAACGGCCTTCAAACGCGCTATAACTTGGTCCTTCCAAGGTTAAAACGCCGTTAAAATGTACTTAAACAGCATTTTAAGGAATCGAGTTTTATTAATAAGATCGTTACGGTCTTATTAATAAAAACACAATTCCTTAAAACGTCGTTGAAACCCACTTTAGGATGACAGCTCTATATGGAACTGTCACTTGATAGCAGGCTTGTAACGGGCTTTAACTAAAACGGTGTTTTATTATTAAGACCGATAGACTTTAAATATTGCTCAACAACTTTTTGGCAACAATTTCCTCGTACTTTCATTAGTTTCTATGTAGAAAATGTTTTTATTATACATTAATTTCAATACTAACGAAATGGCGATGTATGAAAAGGCAGCACACCTGTCCTAACAGAGAGTAAAAATGGTCAAAACACAGTAACTTCAAATACCGAAAAGTGTATAGGGAAGAGGGTTTATAGTGCGCGCGCAGAGTTGACATGTGCTCGCCACAAGTGCATTCGGAAATCGGATTTGAAACGCTCTGGACAAATAACAAAATATTGCAGTGTTTCCTATTTCTTTGTTTCATTAGCCATTTCTTTCTCTATACGGAATAATTCACTTTTGTAATATCGTCAACTTCCATGATCATTCAACACATCATCATAATCATATCATTCCACATACAAAAATCACGAAATTGCCATTTCAAGTTATCTCTATAATCTCATTCGGGAAAAAAACTGTTTCTGAATAATTTAGAATGGCTGCAACCTGCTAATGTTGCTAGAGTCTTTTAACGTTCAGTTTATGAAAAAACGTTTTGTACTAAAAAATTGCAGGAAAATAAATAAAATGGTAGTCAGATAATGTTGTATGGATTTTTCTCTACTTCCTAGTAATATGGTGCACATATTTTGACCGAAAATGAAACAACTCCTTTAAGAACGAATAATAACCTGATGAAAACGAGAATTAGGATGGTTTGCCGAAATACGTTTCGTGGAGGGCTTCGACAGCATAGAAGTAATTTATATTGAGTAACTCAAAAGCAAGTTGTCGTTAGTCCAGATGAAAGTGTTCATATCACTTTCTTCTTTCGTACTTTCGGGTATTACACACTTCCATCTGTGCTGTTGAAGCCAAAAAATAATAATAGAAATAATCTGGTCAAGAAATGAAGGCTTATATTATTATTATTTAAGAAGTCATGATACTATAAATATTATTTTTATGCATATTTTTTTATGCATAATTATTATTTTTATTTATTAAAGAAATCTAATAACTCTACTTTGCTACGTGTTACATAAATAAATGCTGTTTGTAATAAACACATTTTAATGTTTTATGTAGTTTAGCACCAGCAGAAATGCACCATAGTTTTACCGACATCGACATTCTATCTACATACATCACAGCACTATAGTAGTCTATGGTTACCCATTCCGCCATTATTGTTTACTTAATAAGACTTTAATTTCTGGATAGAGTTTAGTGCTCCTCGTGCGCAGCTCAAAGCTGACCATCGAATCTCTAATTTGAGTCCACCTCACTGATCCATGTAGTCAAAAGTCAGTGATTTTTGTTTGAAGAGAAGTTTTTCGTGAGTTTATGTCCTTATAAATAGTTAACTCCACAAATAAAAAAAAAAAACTAGTACATTTTTTGAAGTGAGAAAGAAGACAAATACATATTACCTACTGCTAAAACCTGTTAATTATAGTCTTAATTAAGAATTAAAGAACTCAAAACTATGTCTAGAGAAAACCTTCAAGTCCATCTTCAAATAGCAGTCAAATATTATTTCGACAGTACCACAGCTAATAGGAAAAATCTATTCAATGAAGCAATTACAAATGCACAAAACGGAAAAGTCCTCTACATATTACGAGAAGAATTCAACGAGCTGCCACAACTGTCCCAAGACTTGGCTTCGGTGAACAGACATTACATGAAGATGATAAGTTTTCTCTATGCTCATACTTTAAGTTTACTTATAGAAAGTCTTTCTACTTTGCCTGATTGGCAAAACATTCCCTGTACAATAATATTGGACAGTTTGAATGACTACTGTCCAATGGATAAGATTCAGAATGCCTGTGGAGTGGTCACTCTGTTGGTGGACACAATCCTGAGATGCTCAAAGGTGAAGAATGTACCTTGTAAATTACTTGTATCAGTTGACAAAGCAAGTGTTGGAGATGACTATTGCCTATTTTTAAAAGAATTTTATTCTTTTCAGTAAATTTGTTGCAAAATTTCCCTGTTTTATTTAGTAGATACCAATACTGTATGTTTGGTATCCATACATTTAAATTAAGTTTTTGTCAGGGATAATGATTAGCAGAATACTGCACTGATTAAAAATGTGCTGGGATGTGTACAGCCCACACAGAGCCACGAGCTCTTCCTCAAAAGGTTATTAAAGGGCTACAATCTATCCTACATATTATGTACATATAGGACTAGCAGACAGAAAACGAATAGTAACACAGCCAGTTAGCCATAACAGGTGTATTTATTTACATATGTACTTAAAATAACCAAAAGGATTGAATACATGACAATAATTATAAATATGTAGTAGGTATATCAGACAATGAAGGGATCAATAACAGTGGTAGATCATCTGAACTTAAGAATTATGTAAAGTAAAAAGAAAACAAAGATTGAGAACAGAAATAAATAGAAAATGTAGTAGTTATGATTCCCTTTGCCGAGAGTCAGGACCCTGCCCATGGTTCTGCCGAGAAAGCCTGAGCTTCTGTCCACATCATCATCGAGCCCACGCAGTAATTTGTCCTGATAGCGAACTTCGTTGCCAATTTCTATTGACATATGTTTTAGGGTTGAGATCTTCCCACCGAGTTCCTCAGCCATGAGTTCATTGTCATGTTCTAGCGCGTCGTCCGTTGTCGCCCTGGGTATAGGCTGATACTGGTACCCATCCCGTGCCCGCCGCATGCTGCTTCGACCTGCCGTCTTGCTGGCAAAGTTCACAAGTCAAGTAACTTCTATCAGTCCGATAAACTGTTGATTTCGTCTGGGGCGCTTTCGAGAAGTCAATGTCGGTCGTTGTTGTGACGCTCTATAAAATTTGTTCACTGCTGATTCACTAGCACATACTTAGTGTTATTGAGTAATAATTTAGAAAATTGCACACAAAATTGTTCAAGAACTAGAAAACAGACTATGAGATACACTGGTTTTGACAGGTAGTTGACAAGTCATCAATCGTCAACATAGTAAAGTTCAGTCAGCTATATGAACAACGAAACGCACTTTTTTTTTTTAATGGCAACTCGAGTTTTGGACGACTACTTTGCTGCGTCAAAATTGAACTGTCACTCAAAAAACGCCAAACTGTTGCAAATATTTCTTAACGTTGGATCCACGTTCCTGGATTTTTTAAGGCCGAATGTTGGAGAGTTTTTGAACTGTCATTAACTCAACTGATGACAGCTGTCAACTTTTCCATGAAGTTTGAAGTGTCACTTTTCTTTCTCTTTCATATCCTGGAAAACCCAAGTGATTCTTCCTATATTAAAGCCAGGAAAAAGTCCTACAGACCCGACGGCTCGTAGACCAATCGCGCTGTCGTCAACGCTGTGTAAGGTGCTAGAGCATATGGTTAAAAACCGCCTAGAATGGTATCTAGAGAATAAAAAGATCCTCTCTGAAAGCCAGTATGGCTTTAGAAAAGGTATGAGCACGCTTGACAGCCTCTGCATCCTCACGACGGATATCCAAATTGCGTTTAAACGTCAACAATTCCTGGTCGCAGTCTTTTTAGATATAACATCGGCTTATGACAACGTCCAGCTACCACAATTAAAACAAAAATTAGTCCACTACAGTATCCCAAACAAAATTATTCGGTACTTATGTAATCTGTTAATGGAACGTTCAGTTATCGTCAGACACCCCGGCTCCAACGTTTCTCCTCGGCATATATGGAAGGGCCTCCCGCAAGGATCCGTCCTAAGCCCACTTCTTTTTAATTTCTACACATGTGATCTGGAAAGAACAGTAAACTGCTTCTGCAACGTATTGCAGTATGCCGACGACCTAACACTATATTTAGCAGTGAATGACATTGCAGAAGCCACAAAAAGGTTGAATTTGGCTCTCTCATATTTAGGACTCTGGCTGACTAACCATGGATTATCTCTTTCTGTGGCAAAAAGCTGTGTAGTTGTGTTTACCAGAAAGTACAGAATTCCGAGTTTAAATATTCAAATCGAAGGACAATCCATACCAATGGAAAAAAAAGTTAAATTCTTAGGAGTGATCCTCGATTCGAGGCTGAACGGACAGGCACATTGCAATTATATCAGTCAAAAATGTGAAAAAAACATCAACATCCTCCGTGCTCTTTCTGGTGTATGGTGGGGTTCCCATCCATACTGCCAAAAACTCCTTTATAATGCCATCATAAGAAGCCACCTCGACTACGGTAGTTTTGTTTTGGACCCGTACTCCAAAACAGCTACAGATAAAATAAATCGCTCCCAATACAAAGGCCTTCGGACAGTGATTGGCGCGATGAAGTCGACCCCGACAAATGCGCTCCAAGTTGAGTGCTCAGACCCCCCCCTCCACGTACGAAGACAATACCTATGTGACAAATTTCTATTCAAAATTACACAATATTCAAGTCATCCTTTATGGAGTAAGCTTCAGATACTATCAGACTTATCCGATTCCAACAACAATTTGAATCCTTCATGCCTTTTAAAAAGCTTCCGAATGATTACGCAAATTCATTATCCGATCCAAAAATTTGACAAATGCCCCGTCTTTAGCACCAATTACAACGCCCTCCAATTCACCCCTCCTATTGTTACCAGTTTTGGCATTGATAAGGACTCCATGTTTGCGGAGAAACAATACAGAAGTATTATGGAAAGGGACTGGAAAGATTGGATACCTATCTTCACAGATGCTTCCAAACTCTCTGAAGAAGGCGACGTGGGAGCTGCGGTATGGGTTCCCAGAAATCAGATAGTTCTCAGTTTCAGACTGCCTCCATTATCCTCAGTCTTCACAGGGGAAGCCATCGCAATTCTAGAGGCAATCTGTTACGCTCAAAACCATAACATAGACAGGTGCATCATCCTCACGGACTCCCTGAGTAGCCTTTATGCCATACAAGCAAACCCCTTTAAAAGTAAACAAAAATTCCCAGTAATACTCCAAATTAGAGAAGCTTTGGCAGAATCAAATGTAGACATAACCATTGCATGGATCCCCGGACACTGTGGCATTATTGGCAACGATACTGCCGATGCCCATGCTAAAATAGCCACTCAAATTGGTGACATCCCTCATTATAAAATAGCTGCCCACGATTTGGCCCCCTTGGCCGGCTCACGGATGAAAAAATCCTGGGATAATGACTGGAAGATCTCCCAGACCATTAAAGGCAAGCATTATGCGGAAATTCAACCTGTCATCCCGTCGAAACCATGGTTTTTTAGATTTCGTGATCTGGATAAACGTGTGACCTCGACCATTTGTCGTTTACGCTTGGGACATGCCTGCACACCGGTCCACCTGGCTAAGATCCGAGTGAGAGACAACTCCCTTTGTGAGTGTGGATTGGACGACGGCTCTGCAGAACATATGCTTCTTAATTGTCCCAATCTCCGATTTTCTCTTTTGGATGTCCTCCCTGATAACATTGTCCGACCTACTAATCTTAAACTTATCCTCTCCCAGGCAAATTCCCCTCTTGTATACATTATAGGTAAATTCCTTTCAGACAACAATATCAAACTTTAGCTTAAAAAACAAACGGTCTAAAATCACTAAGCATCCCATTATAACCTTCCGACAAACAGTTCTGATTGCCTCAAAATTCTGACCGAGCCTCGTTCGCTGTTGTGATTGGCTATAGTCTTGCCTAACACGTGACATTGGCGAAGTTGTACTGTATAATCAGTGCAGTGAGTCCATAAAGCAGAATTGAATTGAATTCTCTTTCATAGCGAGATAGCGTTTGTGATTGTTATGTTTTTGTGAATTAAGTGAAATAATTTGAAAATAAATTAACGCATTTATTTGAATTACTAACATACATTTTAGTATCTGTGTATTTAGGCGCATAATGGTCTGAGCGCACAGATAAAAGTGTAATCTTATCTCATAAATCAATAATTTTATCAAGGTTTCGTTCGTGCCCTATTATTACCTACTTTATGCTTGTATCTTCAGTTATTTGTAGTTCTGAGTGGCTTGCAAAATATTTCCAGTGAAATTACGATATATTTTGCTATGGATACTCTCAGGTGAGTTTTAAACCAAACACTTGAAGTATTATGGTGTACTACGAACTTTTACGTGCTAAGAAACATCTTCAAGGTTGTTTAGCGTTATCACGGACACTAAAAAAAGGTGTAGGTCATTGTTCTATTCATTAACAGCTCTTAAATTATATGTGATAGGAATTTAGGTGGTTACGTTTTATATAATAATATACTTTATTGCACACGAAACATTGAACAGGAAATTACATAAGAAATAAGAGATTTCTTCCAGCAAACCTTGGAGTCAGAACAGCTGTAAAAAAATGTTGAAATTTTAGAACATCTCTTAGGGTGCATAATAATAATATCCTTGTACAATACATTTCTGAATACATATTAAGCATGTATAATAAGAATTCAAAGTCTGTGAATTACCGACCAAATTTAAAAATACTGGAGATTTTTTGTTTATTGCTTGTCCACATGAATCTTAATTATGAAAGGAACACCTTATGTTTAATTTGTGAATTCCAATAACTTACCATCTATGTTTAATAAAAATGATTGAGTTTGACTTTGTTCTCATATTTTGAAATACAGTGTGTAGCCACAAGGTCAGGTGAAATTTAAGTAAATGGGTTATTCTACTCCTTGATACAAACATCTCTTATTATGACACCAAATTTACTCTGAGCTCACAAATGAAATACCAGCTCTAAGCAGGTGGAGCAGGTAGGTATCTAAAAATAATATGAAACAATATTTTTAGGGTTCCTTACCCAAAGTGTAAGGCTAAGATTCCACTAGATACTAAGACTCCGCTGTCCATACGTCTAGCCCTCTGTCACCAGGCCATGAACTTGGGCGGTTTTTTTTATTTCAGAGTTGTTCTCATAATGGGTAGAATAATCCCCTTAACCTGTTAGATTATGATCTTGAAAAGAACAATTAAAAACCATTGTTTTCGTGATCCAATCAGGTTCTACATTCTACAGATTAAGTTTCAACAGACCTGTCTTCAACATGCTGTAGAGGGTTCAACCTTAGAGTTAGTTAATGAATTTTAGATTTTGGTTTTCTATTAGTTAGAACTAAAGGCGCCAACCTTTGGTCCAGTCAAAAAAAGCGTATTTAGGAAGAATAAATTACCAGAAGATGGGCAGCAGCGTCTTCCTGAGATTCCAACCACAACATACTGCGATCGCCAACCTGCCTCCCAAGCGTGGCGATTATGGCAAAACTCCTCATGGTTATGAAAACCACGAGGGAGGCCTATGTCCTGCAGTAGGTGTCAAATGGCTGATGATGATGATGATGATACAAAAATCCAGCTTGTCGGGAATTAATGCAAACTCAATGTCTATTTTGACTGGACTACTTATTCAATTCCCATATCATAAATTTTACTTTGGAAGGTACATTTGACCTTGTAAATGTTTGTTTTACATTCCTAATAGTTTTTGTAAAATTGCCACTATACTAGCTCAAATTGCTTCATCAATTTATTGATCATTTATCTAACAAAGATGGTACAAAGCAATAATTTGATAATTAAAACCAGAGTTCAACGTAGTAAAATAATTTGAATAGCAACTAATTTTCAATATAAACACACCTCGAAATTGATCGAGTAGTTGTAGTTAGTTGTGTGTGGCCTACCACGCAAAACTACTATGTCATAAGGGCAAAAAAACCATGCACTAATAATGTCGTAGTGTGGTATACCATGGCATACATAAACTCACGCCTGTATCCCAGAGGGGTAGGCAGAGACCAGGGACTGCCACTTGCCACAATCCTAACAGATCACTTTCGTTTCCTCAACATTCATTAGTCAACAGAGGAAAAATTTGTCGTTGCATGCACGCACGCCGGTTTCGGATACTTTTTATCTTGCCTTGACTAATACATCCCCTATTTGGTCGAAGTAACCATGGCATAGCTTCCATACAAAATGCAGATGAAGAAGAAGAAATACATATGTCTACATAACACACATCTTCTTGTATATACTATACATCTGAAACTTAATGCTACATCGATTTTGACAAATTATCTTTCAAATGTCATCCACACGCTGCGGCAAATTATACAGAAGACTGAGGAGTATAATTTGCCATTCTGCTTAGCGTTTGTAGACTATGAGAAAGCCTTCGATTCGATCGAGACATGGGCAGTGCTCGAGTCTCTCCAGCGTTGCCGTATCGACTATCGGTATATCGAGGTGCTGAAGTGCTTGTACAACAGCGCCACCATGTCGGTCCGAGTACAGGAGCAGAATTCGGAGGCAATTCCATTCAGAAGAGGCGTGAGACAGAGAGACATTATCTCTCCGAAACTGTTCACGAACGCACTGGAAGATGCCTTCAAGCTTCTAGAATGGCAGGGACGCGGCATCAATATCAATGGCGAGTACATCACGCACCTTCGATTTGCCGACGATTTAGTAGTCATGGCAGAAACGATGGAAGACCTCGGGATAATGCTCGAAGACCTCAGTCGAGTTTCCCAACGTGTGGGCCTTAAAATGAACATGGACAAAACGAAGGTCATGTCGAACGCCCGTGTTGTGCCCACCCTAATAACATTGGGGAACTCGACTCTCGAAGTTATAGACAAACATAGACATTTACATAGACATAAACATTATAGAAGTCTACTTAGGACAAACAGTCCAACTAGGCCGGTCCAACTTCATGAAAGAGGTCAATCGTTGATTCCAACTCGGCTGTGCAGCATCCGGGAAACTTAGAAAGGACTTTTCGTCTAATATACCTCAATCGCTCAAGACAAAATTATACAACCAGTGTGTGTTACCAGTGATGACTTATGGCACTGAAACGTGGTCTCTCACTATGGGCCTCATAAGAAGGCTCAAGGTCACGCAACGAGCTATGGAAAGGGCTATGCTCGGAATTTCGCTACGAGATCGAATCAGAAATGATGAGATCCGTAGACGAACGAAAGTCGTCGACATAGCCCAGTGGATTAGTAAGTTGAAGTGGCAGTGGGCGGGGCACATAGCACGCAGAACTGATGGCCGATGGGGCCGAAAAGTTCTCGAATGGAGACCACATATCGGCAAGCGCAGCGTAGGACGACCAGCCACAAGATGGACAGATGACCTCATCCAAGTGGCAGGAAGGCGCTGGATGCAGGCCGCTTCCAACCGGTCTTTTTGGAAATCCATGGAGGAGGCCTATGTCCAGCAGTGGACTTCTTGTGGCTGAATGATGATGATGATCTGTCAAATGAAAGGTTTTCACGACGTGAGTCACTCTCTTAATGACGTCACCAAAAAACCAAAATGTTGGTGGCAAGCTGTCATATTGTTGGTGAATTATGTATTTTGTTTTCTGGTGTGTACAATAAAGAATCTAAATTCCAATTAAAGAATTAAAAAATAAGAAAGCAAAAAACCCGAGTGCTAAAAAGTCTTAAACAAGGCTTAGATGAGTCCGTTGAATTTTTAACCACAGCAGACAGACCCAAAGAAATCGAATGGAAGATTTGTCATCAAACATGATGAGATTATAAATTAAACAGACTCACTAAGCATAGCTTAAAACTTTTTAGCAGTCAGGTTTTTTGTTGTTTTTATTTTATATTCCAGCCGGTTCCGGTTCAGTCTCCCATTTTGTCAAAGACGTCAATCTTCACCATTGAGGTACATCCAATGAATTCTGTAGTTTGGATTCTTTAATTTGTCATTGATTAATTTCCATTTATTTTAAAATATCGTTGTCTCACAAGACCCATACTGGGCAAAAGCCGAAAGTTGTATGTCAAAGTAAAGAAGTGTAGCAATAGGCCAATCCACACAGTCCGAGCATGGGCCGCGTTTCGTAAAACTACAGTTCCTAGTTTATTATGACAATTTGATGTACATTCGTAGACGAACAAAAGTCGTCGACATAGCTCAGCGGATTAGTAAGTTGAAGTGGCATTGGGCGGGGTACATAGCACGTAGAACTGATGGCCGATGGGGCCGAAAAGTTCTCGAATGGAGACCACATATCGGCAAGCGCAGCGTAGGACGACCAGCCACAAGATGGACAGATGACCTGATCCAACCGGTCTTTTTGGAAGTCCATGGAGGAGGCCTATGCCCAGCAGTGGACTTCTTGTGGCTGAATGATGAATGATGATGTACATTGCGTAGCCGAGTCTTCGTGGGTTAACTGACTTTGCAATGTACAACTATCAAAGTTTTTTTGAATTTATCACTGATAGTTATTTGGTGCGCTTTTGCGATCTGTAGCCTTCCAACTACAATAAGCAAACTGTTTGGGCTTCTACTGCTTCTCTGTGGTTCTTGATTGGTGCAGAGTGACGAGTCGTGGATTCGAATCCTGGCTTTGTTTTCTAAGTTACGTACATTTGTGAAGTTGTAGTAGCAATACCACACGCTGACAGTGAAAGAAAACATCGTGAAGAAACCCTAGTCTCTGAGGTATTTACATGCCCTTGCGCTTGCCCAACTATGAGGCTAAGTGCGGAAATTTCAGGCCTAACTAGAACTGGTGCAGAGTGAGGTCCATCGGCCTCCATCCTCTTAAATTGCCTTTACTGCCGAATTTACTTTCTGTCTGGCAGATCGATTATATTGTGCCTCTTCAGTCGAGCATTGTCATAGTAAACCATGAGTTGTAGTTTAGACGCGCGCGGCGAGGCAGTCTCGATCGGATAACATTCCTACGCGAGGCTGCTGTGCGCGGTACACCCGAGCCATTTTATTTGCTCAGTTCAAAGGCACGGAACAAAATATGTATGCGTACAGATTGAGCGCGGCAAACGACCGAGGCACCTTTATGCAAAACTGGAAAAAACCGGACAAGCGCGAGTCGGACTCGCCCACCGAGGGTTTCGTACAAATTTGTAGGTACCTACATATTACATACTAGCTGTGCCCGCGACTCCGTTCGCGTACATTTCGATTTTTACGAAGCAGCATTTGTATGGGGGCCACGTCTTATCATAACTGGAGCTAGAATTTAAATAGCCTATCCTGTGTCCCAGATGTCTATATGTTTTTATACCAAATTTCATCAAATTCGGATAATTGGTTTAAGAGTTATGGAGGAACATACATACATACATACACACATACAGAAAAAAATTCTAAAAATCATGAAATTAGTTTCAGTATCATATATTGAGCCTATAAACACAATATCTCTGAAAACAAACTAACTTACTCCATGACCGACCCTTACAGATTTATTAATAGATAGAAGATAGATATATAGATAAAATATTATAAATAGTTCAGGAATACGAGTCTCGCAGTTTTTTCCGAGCTTTTCGCGAACTTCCGGCATTTTTATGATTTAATTACATACTCGTATGTATAGTTTCATATTTTTCCCTGTAGGTACTTGTAGCATAAAGACGATATTACTTGCTAAATTTCATAGTCCTAGGTCAACGGAAAGTACCCTTTAAATTTTGATTCCCTTGAGTGCCGAAATATACGTTTTTTTGCGGCATAAACGCCCGTATCTTGTTAGAAGTTTGATTTTTCTTTCACAGCTTTAGGGGACTGTAGACCTGAGTATATGGTTTCAATTTCAACTCAATACCTCCACGCTTTTTCGGGATAAAGGGTCTTGACAGACAGACAGACAGACAGACAGACAGACTGACGGACGGACGGACGGACGGACGGACGGACGGACGGACGGACGGACGGACGGACGGACGGACGGACGGACGGACGGACGGACGGACGGACGGACGGACGGATGGACGGACGGACGGACGGACGGACGGACGGACAACAAAGTGACCCTATAAGGGTTCCGTTTTTCCTTTTGAGGTACGGAACTGTAAAAACGGCACCGCTTGGCTCGGTTCCGACGGCTCAGGTGAGGTAGCGCGTGCGTTTAGAGTAATGCAGCCTATATACGTCCCACTGCAGGACAATGCCTTCTCTCAGAGAGAGAGTATGGGCTTAGTCGCAGAATCACGGAATGTAATTGCGGATTGGCAAATACAAGTGCGGAGGGATGTGAACACCTCAGACACTGGTTTCCTCACGATGTTATCCTTCACCGTTACGTTACTAATATTTATTTGTATTTCTTAAAATACATCAAAAACTGTTCCATGAACTTATTTTTGCAATTCAGCAATGTTATTTTAGTTGATGTTTTTTTTCATGATTTCGAAGTTGATATAGCTCGAACTATGTACCATTTGAGTTGTTTGTACCGCGAATAGTTAGTTTCACCCGAGATTACTGTAGTCGCGTAGCAGGGCTTCTGCATCCAGCCTTTATGTTTATTTCTACTCAGGCACTCTAGCTCATGCCAGATCACCGACCCATAGCCGATACATGTATTTATTTTCCGAAATTCAATGATCATCATCATATTTTTCAGCCAACCTCTGACCACTGCTGGGTGTAGCCATTTTCCCTGTCACACCAATTACCTACAGTAATTTTCGTTTAGATTTTCGGAAAATAATGATTCACCTAAAATGATTATTATAGTCGTGAAAGAGAATAATTGAAAAAAAAGTAGGGTTACTAAAAATCTACTTTATTAATTCAAATAAAAAAAAAACGTTTTTAAGTATGTCAGTTGATTGCCTAAAATATTATCGATAAACTTAAAGAGGTTCGCCGACTAAAACAGGGGTTTTAAAATGCATTTAACTCTCAAATGATTGCAGTGTTATAAAAGGTCCATCCCAGTAAAACACTCTTAAGACGGAGTTACAGCCGGTTTTTGAGAGAAATTCCTGTTATAAATCGGCATTAACTCCGTCTTGAAAGTTTTTTAGTGGAATCGACTTTAAAAAAGACTATGTTACGGTCTTATTTATAAAAACACGATTCCCCTAAAACACTCCTCAAAGACGTTTAATTCGTTATGTTTTTACCTTTACCACACACTATTTAAACTGACTCTATGGAGTGTTTTAAGGAAACGCGTTTTTACAAATAATATAACAGTTAACGGTTATATTTGTAAAAACGCATTTCCTTAAACACTAATGTTTAAAAGTACCGAACTAAATATGTTTTCAGAGATATTCTCAAGAATTACATTTTTTTCACTACGATATAGAAAATATAAAATTCAACTGAGCGATTCCGCAATTAAATCGGTAATAACTAAAGTACCTTTGAAAGCACTTTAAGGTATTTCGCCAACAGACTGTACATGGTGACGTGGAACGTCGCCACGCGCAACCCTGGACAGGACCTCAACTCCCTGCTCGACTTCCCATCGCAGTTCAACAAGAATAAACTTTTGCCAGATTTCTACGTTATCGGGTAAGCTATAGCAATCGATTTATCAACTGTTAACGGCATGATAGTTGAACACATAGATGTCTAACTAGCGCTGAAAATGACCCCACGTTCAATTGTGGGGAGGCGGGCGGGGCTTGGTAATTGTGTTTCCACTCAGAGCGAGTTCAGTACTACCCGGCGAAATATCTATGCACCTGCCACCGTGAGACTGCCATCTTGCGAGGTACCTAAATATTTCGGCGGGTTATACATAAGAAAGTCAATGGTTTGACGTTTTTGTATAAAACCAATCATAACTTATGCTGCCATTTACTATCGCCCAATCAACGTTCACGTCGTCACGCATGGGGCACAGAATGAGCCAATCACAGAGTGATTTCTCTAGAGCACATCTTGCGCTCATTTCATTGGTACAGACTAATCGAGAGGACAGGGGCCGTTTTTGAGAGTTGTAGCAAGTTGTAGGAAGAAATACTTGTATAGTTTTTTATTCGTAGGTTTAACGGTCGGTTGGCCAAGTGCATACAAAAAAAAGCGACAGCTGTAATTGATAATAGATTAACGCGTTAGTGAAAGTGAAAGTGAAAGAAAGTGAAATTGTCTTTATTTTACAAACCTATTTAGAGGCTATTGCCAACACAAAAAATAAAATAAAATTAATAACTAAATAAAAAATTCTTAAAAACTAGGCAAGAGGCCTTATGCTCAGCCTAAAGTCTTCAGGGAACATGCTCCACTGCCGACGCTGATTTTCAGCAAAAGCCTTAGAGGTTAGGTTAAAGATATAAAATAAGTTACAGAGAGCTGAGCGGAAAAAACTGTTTTCACGTTTGCTCAATACCACATGATAGTCCAAAAATAGTTTTTTTTCTGTTATTATTACCACTAAAAGTATGTATATCTAGCAGATTATGGACATAATATTTTTTTTAATATTTTGTTCTTACTCTATGAATATTCTTATAATATAAAATCTCTGCTGTTTCTGTAACATTTTTTTCCCGGTATACAACAAAGAATATTCTAGTCGCGTGTTTGCTTACATCAAAATACAAAACTATTTATTTCAGTAAAGTTATTTAACGTAGTAGATTCACAAAGCTCAGGGTGCCTTATTACTATTATAATAGATTTTCAATTTAATGAATTCGCAATGGTAAGAGCGTCTTGTTAACAATACGTGCTTAAACTCACGCATGTGTCTCGGAGGATTAGGCAGAGACCAGGGTTTCCCACTTGCCACAATCCTGACAAACCTCTTTCGTTTCATCAACTCATTAGTCGCTGCGTGTGCGCACGCCGGTTTTGGTACTTTTTATTTTGCCCTTCCCTAACACATCCCCTGTTTGGGGATGGGACCATAAATCCACAGCCAATAATAACTTCCACACAACATGACTTCTAGTCCCAAACTAAGTGACTAGGCAAGGATATCACAAACGTGGAAATACGCCCAGGCTGTGGCCATTTGTATAAATCACAACAGCCTCCAGTGGGAATCGAACCCACGACATGTGTTTTAGTAGCCAAGCGTGTTAACCGCTGGACCAACGACATCACAAATGTGGAAATACACCCGGACTGAGGCAATTTGTACAAATCATAAGAGCCCCCAGTGTCGAACCGCTGCACCAACGAGTAATCTTGTCTATACATTCCCAAACCAGCCTGCAGGAAGTAAAGTCCCAGCCACAGAACCTGCTAATGGACACACTCTTCACCGATCCCTGGACGTCGACGTTCAACAAGATCCTGTGCCGACAAGGCTACGTCATAGCTAAGTCGATACGGCTCCAGGGGATCTTGCTGCTGGTGTATACGCAGATTAAACACGTGACGCACCTGCGGGACATTGAGGCGCAGTACACGAAGACTGGACTTGGTGGGATGTGGGTAAGTCTCTAGGGCAGATAGGTGCGAGAATTCTTTGATGTGGGTGTTTCACACCCAATTTATTTAGTTACATAAATAATCAAGGAAAAGAGTCCTATAATATGCTCAACTCATTAATGAGATAATGGAGGAAATACCTATACATTCAGTGAATTAGCGCTCATATTCGTTTTTTTATTCACATTCATATTTAAAATTTATCTACAATACTAGCTGACACCGCTAACGTTGTTTTGCCAAATTAATTAGTCTACGACCTATTCTCAGACCTACCAAATATACACAAAAAAGTCATAAAAATCGGTGTTTCGGAAGAGTTCGATAACAAACACTGAGACACGTGATTTTTATATCATCATCAACCCATTATGTCCCCACCGAGGGGCACGGGTCTCTTCCCTGAGGAAGGTATAGGCCATACTCCACCACGGGGGCCAAGTCCGGATTTTTATATATCAGATTAATATTTGTATTCATATTCATGTCAAAGTTCATATTCATGTTCAACGCGATACTGAACATTTGTAGGGTTACCCATATGTATACCCCCATTTGTCTTACCCTATATCTATATCCCTACCCCTGTTTCTCGTAAACAAAAAATTCGTTATTCTACTTTTAACAGCAGTCAGTTAACTAAAGTCTATACAAAAAAACCTGAGAGTTGTTAACAGTAGTTTAATACATTGGTAGTGTACGAGAAACCAGAGACTCGTCATAAAACTACAATTCATAGTTTATTGACATATTTATGACCATTGTACATTGCGCAGCCGAGTCTTCCTACTTTTTACTCTGCGGGTTAATCGACTTTGCAAATGTTAGGTTTACTGGTGTCGTAGTGTCACGATTATACTACACAGTTCATCTGACTACGTTCGTATCGACTTTTTGCTAACGGCAACACCGCAAATGAAAAAGGTTACTCGGTCGGTTTGGAACGCCTTGTGGGACGGTGAGTGGGGGCGATCTGGCAGTCGGCTCTGAGTTCTGTGGTTCTGAGTAACCGAGTAGATCGGATACAAAAGTTGTGAACTCTTTAATTGTTGAACATTTTTTATTAGAGTGTATTAGCATTAAAACTCTTGAGATTTGTGAGACGTGAACGTGTGAAGTAAAGAATAAATCATTGTTGAAATGAAGTGGAACGAGTATCATTTTTTTTCTACACAATGTACATCGAATTGGCATAGTAAATCATGAATTGTAGTTCTATGAAGCAAGGCCCAGTATGTGCAGTAAGACTATCCCATCTCCCAGGGCAACAAAGGTGCTGTGAGCGTCCGTTTCAACATCTACGGCTGCTCGGTCTGCCTCGTCAACTGCCACCTCACGGCACACGAGAACCAATTAGCGGACCGGGTGAATGACTACAATACCATCATCAAACAGCACCTCTTTCACGTTACCGAGACTGTCAACATACTTTATCATGAGTAAGTGGGACTTAGCTGTAATTTTATCGGTAGCAAACACTTCGTTAGCAAACTCTTACGATTCTTCTCTATTGGCCTTTTTGATTCTAAATCAACGAATAAGATGATAGTGACTTTCCACATTTTGTGCTCTTCCGAGTTTCGACGAGTGAGTCTTAAGACTACGTTAGTTTATCGCTTTGAGGACTGGAATTACCGAGTTGAACATTAATGTCGATGTAAATCGACGAATGAGACGATATTTTAGTAAAGACGTTTATATTTTACACTCTTCTCATTCCTAAACTAACGTAATCACGGCTCACCGTTATATTTCTGTTTTTTTTTTACAATCGGAACACTTACTTTTAAGCCCCAAAGCTATTGAAACCAACCTGATTCCAGCTACGTATTTTGGATCGGAGACCTCAACTTCCGGACTGACTACCCTTCCGGCGAGAGTCCCACCTCCGAGCAAATTGTGGCCACCCTACAGAAGATCGAGAAGGACAAATACACTAGTCTGCTGAACCATGACCAGCTGAGAGCGGTCATGGAGTCTGGGGAGGCTTTCGCCGAGTTCTCAGAGCCCGAGATACGGTTCCCGCCCACGTACAAGTTCTTTATCGGGACCGATGATTATGATATCAAGTGAGTCACCTTGGTTTGGTCCAAGTGTTGTGAGAAACCGATCATCGACCCACCCGATCATGGCCACAACTTTTTAAGTCCAGAGCCATGGACTTACAATATTGCTATACAACGTTCAATGTTTATAACAGTTGAATTTAATTTTATTAAATTATAACTTAATAAAAAATAACAATTAAATAGTAATACTAAATAACATAAAATAAGTAATTTAGCCATTATTTTTATTTTAATAATTTTATTTAAGTACTTTTTTTGAAGGAGAAATACATTTATTTATCGCCACACAGACATTATACAAGGCATAGGAAACAAGGAAAAACACGCATGCTTAGCAACTTTTTTCTCTACCTCCTTCAGTTGACTGATAGAAAATGCTTATGGCAAAAAGTCTGCCGCATTGTACGATTTTTTTTATGTAAGTGCAACAAAAGTATCAGTAATTATATAAATAAATCCCGTGCATGCGCGCCTCGAGAAAGGCGAAAATGGATACAGTCTCGCGTCATCCCGCTCACATCCGGTACGTGAGGTTACGATGATGCATAATATAAATACAAAAGTTTGGATGGATGGATTATATTATGAATCGCGCCTGAACAGCTGAATGGATCTTCTATTTTTTGTCGCGGAAAAATACACATTTAAATTGCCACGCGTACGAAGTCGCGGGCAACAGCTAGTAAAGTGTAAAGTAAGTAAAGCCTGTCTATGAATATCTGAGAATACATCCGATAGAATTCCGATAGGCGCCACATTACCGTTGTATATAGCAACACATAGCTTAGTAATACTTTTTTAATACAGTTGCTCAAAAAGTGGCGTATTGCAGGGACGTATAGCGTTCGGGATGTGGGCTATTACATACTCGTGCTTTTTTTTTTACCTTTCCCGAACTCGTGCGTTCTCTTTCCCAACTGTCAAAATAATTTCTATTAAAAAGAAAAACCAACCATGAAGTTTTTACTAAAAAAAATCATAGAAGTTTTTATGATTCATGCAAATACGTATATTTCTAAAAAGAAGCTACTAATTTGTTTCAATATCAGATTTAATGATTTGATTGAATGAGTTTGGTTAGGTTTCATTTCATTTCATCTCATTAAATTCCATTTTCATTTCATATCAATAAAAAACTTCTACTGAAGACTTGGCTGTATGGGCATAGTTCCCTTTGCCTACCAGAATGGGTGAAGAAAAAAAAACTCTGCTTATATTCTACGGTTGGCGCCATTTTTCAGTAATTTTCTTTGCGAGTTTAGTTGTTTGTTGCACAAAATGAGTAATTTCGACCCTAGTTTTTTTGAATTAACACCACCGGAACTCAGTATAATTGCACGAAATGCTTCGGAGAATATTTTACCGGAAAAGTCAAAAAGTCGCTACATATCTACATACGACGAATTTACTGCGTGGAGAGAAGAGAAAAAAGCAAATAGTTTTTAATTTTTTCGCAACTGTATTAAAAATAGTCGTTCAGTACACGTGCGGAACCGTCATTGCAACTTGTTCCGACTGTCAACCCTCGCCTTCGGCTGCGCCTCGGCTCGGGTAGACATTTGTCGGAACTCTTTGCAATGACAGCCTTTCCACACTTGTAAGGAAATATACTATTTCTATTCTATTTGAATTTGCCACTTTATTTTTTAACAGGCTTAGTATTTTTGTACAATTATATGAAAACTCTTTCACAAAGGCATATAATTATTTTTAAGCAAGAGAAGAGTGGCCTTTTACTAGTTTGAACTAGCTTTTGCCCGCGACTTCGTCCGCATGGAATGAGTAATTTCCGGGATGAAAATTATGCTACGTCCTTCCCCGGGACACAAACTATCCCTTTTTGATCATGCTTCTCCATAACAAAGTTTACGTCCAATCCTAAAATCATCCAAAAATCCAGCCGTTATTGCGTGATTGAGTAACAAAGATGACAAACTTTCACATTTATAATATTATAGTAGGATTAAATTTACATGAATTGAAATCGAGTAAACAAAACCATTCAGTAATGCACAATCTTAGCAATATTGAACGGTGATAAATTACCCAATGGTTATTGTGAACAAATGTTATTGGATCCAACTTCCTATTATAAAAACTCGACTTATATCGTATCATTCAAAAATTATTAGTCATGCTAGAAAAGTACCTAATAGTGAGCGGAAATAACTTCTACCACAGTGTTTATCAATATATCTGTCCCGTATCTGTTAGGAATACTTGTCGAAGAGACATTATTATCCAAGATAATAATGGAAGACGTACCGATTACACCGGCGGCATACCGGCGAAGTAATAAATGGAAAATTGCAGTTGTAAAAACTGGATACTTAGCTAGATTTAATGCCAGTAATTATATTTTTATGGCCAAGAAGGTCTTTAGACGTTAAACTGCGTTTATAATGCTAGTCATTTCAACTCAAGTTCAGTTGGATTGATGAACCTAAAGTGAGGTTGATTCGGTTTAAATTTAACTGAGTATAGTTTCTCAAGAACAAAAATAACAAATTCAGGGATTCCAGTAAGAAATCCGATATAGCGACGCTAATTAAGGAAAGAGACAGGCTAGCTATTTACCCCTCGCTCACACAATATACACGGCAGTATTTTATGATCGAGTGGAAAATCCTGTCCCTTCCTTTTATTAAGTTATATCAGCATTTCCAATGCAAATTAATTGTTGGTGTTATAATATGCCATGGCGATATGTAACGGCCTTGGTAGCCTAGTGGGTAGAACATCGGACTCGGAAGCGAGAGACCCAGGTTCGATCCCCAGTGCGGGCATTTACCTATGACTTGGTTTTCTAAGTTATGTACATTTGTGAAGTTATAGTAGCAATACAACTCTTTAACGGTGAAGTAAAACATCGTGAGGAAACCTGAGTGTCTGAGCTATTCACATACCTCAGCGCTTGAAATCGCCAATCCGCGGTGGGCACGCGTGGTGATTAAGCCCACACTCTCTCCCTGAGAGAAGGCCTGTGCCCTACAGTGGGACATATAGGCTGCTTATGTTATGTTACGATATACTAAGTACCATCTTGAATTTCGAATTTCGTCATCCAATGTTACGTGTTGGCATATTTCAGGCATAGTTTCCTAAATTTACGAGTGCTCAGCGCGAGGGCATTTTGTTTAGACTGGAAGACGCAGATTGAGGTTTGAAAGTGCGTAGAATTGCGAATAAATAAGAGCGAATAACCTCTTATCCGTGTGGCGCCGGATTAAGAATAGCGTCACTTCATTTCCTTCCGTGGATGTCGTAGAAGGCGACTAAGGAAATCAATTACCAGGAGACGGGAAGCAGCGTCTTCCTGAGATTTCAACCGTATTCTGCGATCGCCAACCCGCCTGCCAAGCATGGCGATTATGGCAAAACCCTTCATGGTTAAAAACCATGAGGGAGGCCTATGTCCTGTAGTTGGCGTCAAATGGCTGATGATGACCCTCTTATAGAGCCCTCCACAGCAGGCTCTAATTTCTTGTTGAATATGTAGATTTTTTTTATTCTACACACGGTAAAACATAGATTTGTTTCCTCTAAAGGCATTGACACAGTTTCTGTAACGCGGCATTTGGTTTGTAAATTAAAACTAAACTAAGTTTGTATGAGAAATGTGGGACTCGGCCCGAGTACATTAAATTAGACCCATTAAGTGTAGAACTGGATTGGATTTGATGTGTCTCGAAATTAAAATTAAAACTACTCTACTTCTACAGAATAAAACCTAAGACTGCACTACATTTAAAATAGTTTAAAAATTTACTTTATTCCTCGATACCCAAAGCCTAATTTAAAACAAGTGCCCCTTTCAAGATCAAATGGTCTTGAAGGAACCGGGAACTCTACAATCTACAGTGGCCTCAGTCTCGGCACTGCAGAACCTAGAATAGTACATTATGATACAAGTGTGGTATGTTGGTCATTACACTCGAGTCGGTTTTTAAGCCTGAGCCGAAGGCGAAGGCTTAATGGAGACGAGAAGTGTAATGACCAATGCTCACGTGTTTCATACGACGTTTTTCAACACACTTGCGAGGAAAAGTAAATAAAAAAACAACACTAACGAAATGCAATACTGTGAATAAACTTAACAAACAGAAACCCATTTAAAAGATGGCGGCCGTAATTTTATTTTTTTCGCGCGCTCAGCGCTCCATGCGCGCGCAAGTCTGAGATAAGGGCACCGGCAAAGTAGCTAATCAGCCACATATTTATAAATTTTGAAATTGGGTATTTATATGTAAAAATACACCGTCAAAATATAAATACCAAAGAGCTAACAAGCAGTTTCATGAAATTCTTTAATTATTTATCACATTTTGAATTTAATTTTATATTTACGCAAATAACTACTTAGCTGTTTTCGAAACATTAATACTTCTTGCTAATATTTAAAAAGATATGTAATGAAAAGGCACTAGTGCGATAATGTAATGTAAAAGGCACGGCATGGGTAATATTCTGCATTATCAGTGTAAATACGCTGTAATAAGACCTACTTTACGAGCAGGTGTGTTGAAAATAGCATTAATGCTGCTGTTATGTCTGCCATGCTATATCGCTCGCACAAACTAAAATTTTTTGTGATTGTATAAAAAATTGTATGCTTTTTTATTTTATTTTTTTTTTATTTTGTAAGGGACACAAACTATAAAGTACATCGCATTCTTAAAGACTTAGTTTTAGTTTTACATTCTGGTACTTATACTAGTAACATGCGTCCACAACGCTCGCCAAACAAGTGGATGTGAAAGTAAATTTATGTTAATTTTTTTTTTGTTACATTTAGTGAAACGTTAATCTACAAACTAATAATATAATAAAGTCTCTTAATCATAAAAACTCTTTCGAAATAGCTTTTCTAAATGCGCGTTTATTTGTATTAAAAATGTCTTATGTTTAGTTGATTGTATTCTTTTATTACACGTGAAATGGTTCTGTGTTTCCCCAAGTTCGTACGACTCTGTGGTAAATTAATAGTTATTTGTTATGCAAGGCGGCAAAGTTAATTTTTGGCGCGAGTACCTTGTATTGAAACCTGAGCAAGCGAAGGATTCTAGAATTGAGCCACGAGCGAAGCGAGTGGTTCAAATATAGAATCCTGAGCGTAGCGAGGGTTTCAAAGGTACGAGACGCTAAATAACTTTGCTGCCGAGCGCAACACACAACTTTTCACCTCACTAAAGCGAGGAAAATGTTAGGTGCAAGAAAAACAGTTTTAATAAATATTAAATTACTGTTAATTTATATCTTCGTCGCTGCTAGCTTCGCTCATATTTTATGATTTCTTTCGATTTTATCAAAAAACAAACCAAAATAATGGAAGTAAAGTGAATTCAATAAAGAGAAGAAAATTTTAAAGGTTTTTTTTTAATCAAGTTTTCTTGCCGGCCAGTGCGATTCTTTAAATGAGGCTGGCGCATGACATGAAATAAGTATTTGCATTTCAATCATCAATGGACTGGCTGCAGAGAATATAAACTATTACGAAACCAATGAGGTTCTATATAGGTATATGTAATTTATTGTACGAAACCTTTATTGAATAAAAATATTCGAATTTTAAAAACACTTTCCACGCTAGCGGATAAAGTGCGATTTTCCACGCAGATTTCGAATGATAAACAGAGCTTTTACGAGCTAGTGAGGTGAAAAAGTTATTTTTACTTTCTTAAAGTTACTTTTGATAAATGTGTTCTGAAGCTCTGCTGGCTAATAAAATTTCGGACATTTTAAACGTATTTTGCACCAGTTTCGTAAACGTGGCTTAAACAGCATTTAACTAAAATTCTTCATATAAAATTTAATTTATAGTGCGACTTAAGTGACTTTTAAGAGGTGGTGCAAGTCGGCCTTAGTTTTTGACAGAGAAAAGTTGATTCCAAAATTATTAATTTTGGTAAGTATCTCTCAACCAAAAACTTAATATAGGACATTGAAAAATATCTCATGACCACATTAATTATCAAAACTATGTATCAAAGGCATGCCAGACGTAACAGCAGCCTTTAAGACTCTACTTTATCCCTCGAACTCCAAAGCCTAATTTATTACGTTCGTCTTCAAACTATTAGCTAACTTCGCAACGGCCAAGATAACAAGCACCCGAACGACTAATGAATGTTGATAAAGCGAAAGAGATCTGTCAGGATCGTGGCAAGTGGCAGATCCTGGTCTCTGCCTACCCCTCTGGGATACAGGCGTGAGTTTATGTTATGTCTTCACCCTACAACTATGTTTCAGGAGGAAACCATCATGGACGGACCGGGTGCTCTACAAAGTCGTAGCCGATAACTACGAGAACGTAACGCTGAAGGCGGAGTCCGTTTCATACACCCACCTCCCCCACTACATCGTCAGCGATCACAAGCCTGTGGTCGCGCAGTTCAAAATCAAGGTCAGTTTCAGGTTCGATTTTCGCTTCATGTGGTACCAAATAGCTCTCAACATAAATAATGGTCCTCAACATAAGCACTGCAAATTTTACACGTAAATAACTTGCTAATCAGAAACGTACTTAGGCAAACATCTAATACGTACACTGGTTCTTAAGCCGGGTTTTGACGCTCTTAGTAGGTACGCCCGGACCGTGTGCGTACAGTTTTAGCTGATTATGACGACGCACTCGGTCCGAGCGCACTGAGCGTCGTCATCTTCTATCTTCTATTCTATCTATATCTTCTATCTATCTATACTAATAATAAATCTGTAAGGGTCGGTCATGGAGTAAGTTAGTTTGTTTTCAGAGATATTGTGTTTATAGGCTCAATATATGATACTGAAACTAATTTCACGATTTTTAGAATTTTTTTCTGTATGTGTGTATGTATGTATGTATGTTCCTCCATAACTCTTAAACCAATTATCCGAATTTGATGAAATTTGGTATAAAAACATATATACATCTGGGACACAGGATAGGCTATTTAAATTCTAGCTCCAGTTATGATAAGACGTGGCCCCCATACAAATGCTGCTTCGTAAAAATCGAAATGTACGCGAACGGAGTCGCGGGCACAGCTAGTAATCAACTAAAACTGTTCACACGCGGTCCGAGTCTACTAAGACCGTCAAAATCCGGCTTTAATCTTTTAGTGATGATTGGCCAGTTGGGATATATTATCTTACATACCGGAATCGAATCCCACTCGGTTCCATCGGTAGACGTGGGGGCGCTACCAGCGCTGTTAGCTCTGTTCAGCACGTAAAAGAGCAATTAGTAATACATGCAATAACGAGTATGACGCGAGCGTGACAATACACGTGTGAACGTGCATCTAATTGGGTCAACCGACCTGACCTAACTAATCTATAAAGATTGACGGTCGCTAGATACAATTTTCTGACGTCCAGACAGAAAATCAACCTTTAAATAGGTGCCCCATCACGGCCGCAGCCAGAACGGGTTAAAAATAATTCAGGGCGGGCTGAAAAATTAATAATAAGCAGGCGAAATGTATTGAAAAATTCAACGAGGTGAGGCTAAAAGTTTTCTAGGGTAGGAAATCAGATAGATAGTTAGTTAGAACTGAGATTTCCGCACTTAGCCTCATAGTTGGGGCATTGTACGTAGCGAGCGCTAGTGTATGTAAATATCTCAAACACTAAAGTTTCCTTACGAGGTTTTCCCTCACAGTTAGCGAGTGGTATTGCTACTATAACTTCGCAAACGTACGTAACTTAGAAAACAAAGTCATTGGTACATGCCGGGCGTTCTATCGCTCCACTACCACCTTCTGTTTGAGAGACAGGTTTAGCCGGGCTTGAAGTATCTCTGGCTACACCCCAGTGCATTGTACTCTGTAACTTTATTTGCGGCCTTGTAACAATGTAGCGGTCACTGTCATCATTGGTAATTTTAGCTGCGAATGTGTCAACAAGTACATTACATTTGTGAAGTTATAGTAGCAATACCACTCGCTAACGGTGAAGGAAAACATCGTGAGGAAACCTGGGTGTCTGAGCTATTCACATACCTCAGCGCTTGAAATCGCCAATCCGCGGCGGGCACGCGTAGTGATTAAGCCCATACTCTCGCTCTCTCTGAGAGAAGGCCTGTGCCCTACAGTGGGACGTATATAGGCTGCTTATGATGTGTCAACAAGTTGAAACGTTATCACGAGGTTGTTTTTGGTGATTTTTCGTCATCATCATGATCATCAGCCATTTGACGCCCACTGCAGGACATAGGCTTCTTCCGTGGATTCGTAACCACGAGGGGTTTTGCCATAATCGCCACGCTTGGCAGGCGGGTTGGCGATCGCAGTATGCGGTTGGAATCTCAGGAAGACGCTGCTGCCCGTCTCCTGGTAATTGATTTTCTTAGTCGCCTTCTACGACATCCACGGAAGAAAATGGAGTGACGCTATTCTTAATCCGGCGCCACTCAGACACTGGTGTTTTTTAGCGTGTGCAACAACGCCTTCCGTATACTAATGCCTTTGCCTCGATTTTGTAGTGCATCGCAAATGTTCGCTTCGGCCAGGGTGCCGGAATGCTTTGCCATTGTCCGTAGTAGAGTTGCCTCATTTTGGAGCCGACTAAGGGCCCTCAAGAATGAGATTCTGTCGTGTCTGTGTGAGGATGTGGGCAGTTCACTGTACCAACATTGGCATTCCGTTCAGCGCGACTATAATGACAATGACGATGACAATGAATAATGACATTAATCGAAAATGACTTAAACTCATTCGTTTATTTTATTTTTATATTGTATTGTTAATTATATTGTAATCTGAAACTGTGTATTCTGAAATAAAATAGTAGATTGTACAACAAGTGCATAAAACGCACCATTTTACTCGAGACGTTTATCCATCCGAGCGAGCTTGCGAGCGAGGATAGATATAAAGTCGAGTGTAAAATGGGTTTTATGGACGAGTTGTACACTCTACTTTTCACTTCGATTGCGAGGAAATGAAACAGCAACATGTAAATATAGTAAATGCTAATTTAATTAAAATTGAAAGTTACATTAGAGCAATGAGAAAATAATTATGGTTCCCGCCAATTAACTTTTTTTTCTTTTTTTTTTCTGTAGGGACGTGACACCTGACTTAAGGTCGTTACATACTGCTCAGTTATAAAAACATTTTCTTTTTATAACTATGATAAGTTGTTGTTATGGCATAAATACTATACTGATCTACTAAATTGAAAAATAAACAAATATAAAAAATAATAAATGAGACGAAATACAAATTATAAGTTTATTTCATGAAGTTTTATTGTGTACTTTGGCTGTTGGTATCTTTGCCTTGGTCTTAGAATACGAACGAAACGAAATAAAATAAAGAGGTTGTTGTATGAAGTTAAAGATGTTCGTGTGGCTGTTGCAGCGATTGCCTTGGTCTTCGACGAAGATTTTACTTTATGCTCTAGAGCATAAAAAGCGACTTTATGTCGCCTACGCACGACATAAAGACGAACTTTTAGAGCATGAGAAGTGAAATAGTAGATTGTACAACAAGTGCATAAAACGCACCATTTTACTCGAGACGTTTATCCATCCGAGCGAGCTTGCGAGCGAGGATAGATATAAAGTCGAGTGTAAAATGGGTTTTATGGACGAGTTGTACACTCTACTTTTCACTTCGATTGCGAGGAAATGAAACAGCAACATGTAAATATAGTAAATGCTAATTTAATTAAAATTGAAAGTTACATTAGAGCAATGAGAAATATTTAAAGTAATCGTTTTTTCTGGCATATTTAATGTTGTATTAGATTGTATTTGTGATGCGATATTTGGCATATTGTCAACTTCAGGTTCTTTTGAAGGAACGGGATTACCATTTAAGCTCTGTTCCAATGGTAAGTTAGCACTAGATGGGCCTGGTTCATTTGGGACTATGTCGATTCCTTCGGTAATCAAGTCGGTAATTTTAGCTTTTTGTTCTATGGATTCCTCAATATAGCCCTCTGCCACTTGGTCAGACTTCCAGCCGCCATGTCGCTTTAATGTTGTGAGATTTGCTCCAGAATCGGCTAACAGCGTAGCTGAAGTTCGTCGAAAGCAATGGCCTGTGTACTTTTCAGGGTTTTCTAATTTGAGAAAGGCTGCTATCTCCTTTGGCATTGCAGCGAATTTATTGCGTCCTATGGGTTGCCGTGTACATTTCCCGTTTTGATAATTAAGGAAAAACCGTTTCGTTGCCACATTTTCTGGACGTAGGGCTTGATACTTTCTTACTATATTTAAGTATTCGCCTTTGACGACGAATGTTCTTTCTTTATTTGTTTTTGTGTCAGGTAAGTTTATAGCCTGCAACTGAGTGTCCGTTTTCACGTCATCCACAGTAATGTTGATAAGTTCTATACCTCGACATGCACCACTGATTCCATATATGAGCGCCACCTACAATTAAAATAGTAATCATTATTACAACGTTGCACACTAATATAAGTACTAGGTAATGAATTATTGTACAATATTAAATTGCTGTTTAACAATGTAGAGTTTTACGTACTTTTGCAGCCAAATATCTTACATCCGGAGCGGTCTTTAAGAATGTTTCGATTTGATTCGCATTGAAAACCCTGGATTTTACACTTTTGTGCCCAGTGGAAAGCCTTTTCAGGTAACATGTGAGCTTCACGTAGGTTTTTATATGCACGTCGTTTTTCATCTGCAGCGTAGTCTTGAGCATAGAATACACACTCCATAGTGTAGACGGCTTAAACTTCTTAGATAATTCGTTGAAATACGTTAAGAAAACACTCTCTGAGAAACTATTCACTTGTTTTTCCGCCCTCCAACGCATGAAATTTTCATAAGCGGTAAGATAAATTCGCTTAGATTTCGACGGCAATATCTGTTCAACGACGTTTTCCGCGTGCCGCTCCATTAAAGTGTTAGGAGTGAGTGTTATTTCCTCTTCGCTTGACGACATTATTTATCGTTAATCAAAAAACAATTTTAAGTTGTAACACAAATATTACAATGAAAAAATAATTATGGTTCCCGCCAATTAACTTTTTTTTCTTTTTTTTTTCTGTAGGGACGCGTGACACCTGACTTAAGGTCGTTACATACTGCTCAGTTATAAAAACATTTTCTTTTTATAACTATGATAAGTTGTTGTTATGGCTTAAATACTATACTGATCTACTAAATTGAAAAATAAACAAATATAAAAAATAATAAATGAGACGAAATACAAATTATAAGTTTATTTCATGAAGTTTTATTGTGTACTTTGGCTGTTGGTATCTTTGCCTTGGTCTTAGAATACGAACGAAACGAAATAAAATAAAGAGGTTGTTGTATGAAGTTAAAGATGTTCGTGTGGCTGTTGCAGCGATTGCCTTGGTCTTCGACGAAGATTTTACTTTATGCTCTAGAGCATAAAAAGCGACTTTATGTCGCCTACGCACGACATAAAGACGAACTTTTAGAGCATGAGAAGTGAAAACATATTATTATTATTATTCTCTTTATTTATTTTCATAACTTAGAATAGGTTTATAAACTCAATGTAAGAAGTAAAAAAATATAAAAAATACAACTTTTTTATTATTATTATTATTATTGTTTTTCTTTAAGTTTTCACTCTTTTAACAGAGGTACAAGTTGGCACGGGCCAAAGCCAAGTGCATTAATCGAATATGTTAGAGCTCGTTGTCTTTGCCGAAGAACTTTCGGACGATACGACAGGTGTTTAGTATAGTAGCTTTTTGCAGCAGTTGGTAGGTTGATCGGTGTATGTCTAGCGCTTTTAGGCTTGTGTGCAGAGTGTAAGGTATAACTCCTGTAGAAGAAAGGATTATTGGAATCGTTTTGACGATTATTATTATTAACATGCGTGTTATTTATAAGTGTTTGATTTGAAATAATCGTAGGGGTTTAGCTTATTATAGTAATTGCCTTGGTAATAATTTGCATGCATTTTGAACACTGTACCTCCTTGCATGGTTTCTAATGTTATTCATATCGGGTGATAATTTACTAACGCGTATTGTCTGCATCATTGCGAACATTTTTTCCATAGGAACCATGCCTCGGAAATCAGCGGCTTTATTGAGGTTCAGTGTAGCACGTTTAATACCTATCTTTGCTGAAATGCATCTACATAGTGTCGGACACCGGATACCTTTATTTAATATAATTATAACTTCCACACAACACAATGACTTGTCGTGTGATTGAATAATTTCCAAGAAACTTTATCAACATTTTCAAGCTTTCTTTTAGGAAACGAATTCGAAATTTTGACGCGCAACTTAATTAAAACACGGTGTCTCAAGCGTACCCTATACTTGCGCGTCGATTGCATTTTTTTTAAATATTTTAGGAACCCAAATAAAATATTGATCTCCCAGCAAATTGGTTCTGGGCCTAGAGTCGAATACACACATAGTTTAAAAACCTATTTAAAGGCTAAAAATTCCACCCATGCCGGCACTTGAACCCGCGACCTCTGGCTAACCGTGCCAGGTTTTTAAAGTTGTCCTCAGTACGGGTTAGTGCAACAAAAAGAATACAAACGCACATCTGTTATTTGCCTCTACTTTGTAGCCTAGTAGACTACTATACTATCTGTACTACTATTGTACAATGTCATTACCGTCTAGGCAAATAGGCATCTCTCGCAAAGAAGATCGAATCGTGCGAGGCGCCGAGTTCTATCATCGGACTGCGATTGGTTAGGTTAGTAAATTACCAAAAGTGTCAATGAAACAACCATTGCCGTATTATTATCACTCTACTGAAGAACTATGCATTTAACAGACTCGTTTTATCCCTTTCATCCCTTGCTGGGACATTTGGATAGATAGGGCATAGCTTCAGGTCTGCTTATTTAGATAATCACCCTAGGGCCAGTTTCTGAATTGAGAATTTCGCAAAGTAAATAGTTAACTGTAGTGCTGTCTCTTTAAATTTCACAGAAAAGAGCGTGACAGAACGTTACGTAAGTGTTTACTTAGTGAAATTCTCAATTCAAAAAGCGGCCCTTAGGGCCAGTTTCTGAATTGAGAATTTCACTAAGTAAATAGTTAACTGTAGTGCTGTCTCCGAATTTCTCAGAAAAGAGCGTGACAAAACGTTACTTAAGTATTTACTTAGTGAATTTCTGAACTCAGAAACCGGCCCTGTGTCTTAGCGAAATTGTGCTGCCAGAGTAATGAGGAATTAAAATAAGAGTACTTGCTAAAGTGCGAACACATTACGTCTATAAAGTTAATAATATTAATATTATAAGTTATAATAGGCCATAATGTGTGCTCACCTTACGCCTGAGGTCGAATGTGTTGTAAGACAGCAGTAATGTAACGCCGATGCCACGTTGCTTAGACGATGTTTTAAACAAATTCTTTGGTACCTTTTTCAAAGTTGAAAAGATATTTAAACATATTCCGTGCTTTACGGTTTTTGAATAACATTCACATGCGAAATAATTTGTGCTTCCTCAGTGAACTTATTTAAAACAGACTTGATAAACATTTTACAAGTGCACGTACATGATGATTTGATGTAAAGTGATGTACATACAACAGTTTAAAGCTGCTTGTGTATTAATGAAGGAAAACAAAAAATGTTCTATTTAATGAAAATAAGCAAATTTTTTTATGTAGCCCATACACGTCCCACTGCAGGGCACCGGCTTTCTCACAGAGAAAGTATGGGCTTACTACCACGCGTGCCTATTGCGGATTGGCAATTTCAAACGCTGAGCTTACTACCATGCGTGCCTATCGCGGATTGGCAATTTCAAACGCTGAGCTATGTGAACTTCACTTCAGACTCAGGTTTCCTCACGACGTTTTCCTTCATGATTAGCGAGTGGTATTGCTTCTTATTATTTATTATAAACATTATTTTTTCGGGCCGAAACGGCAATTGATGAGCCGCGTTTAGACTCTGCGAATGTTTTTTCACATGTAATGCTGGCGCCTCACTTGGTCACTCGTATTTGCAAATATTAACCATCCATTGTCGAGCTTTCTGACGAATCCTTAGCACTAAACAGTGTGGAACTTGCCATGTACTATAAATTGTACGGGAATACGAATAGCCAAGTGAAACGGTAGCACCAGGAGCTCTCATAGAATATGTAGAGAATAGCTTAACTTATACTGAAATAATTTTGGGGGGTTTGAAAGACAGCAAAATTAACGTGCCTGACAATAGCTATCAAATACGCTAGTTTGTTTTTTTTTTAAAACGCACTTTTCAAAAATATCTCGACACAAATTACCTAATTGTTGGCGCATTTTTCGAACAAGATTTTTCAACTCGAAACAAGTTTTCTCAACTATTTTTTTTTACGTCTATGCTTAAAAGTAATAGTCTAAATAGAGGCCATTTTTAATTACTTACGACATAACCGCGGCTTTCAAACCACCCAGAAATGAGCGTGTGTCTACGACACTTGCCTTGCCACTTGGTTCTAGTACACTAACAAGCTGTTAAGATAAGATGTAACAATCTTTTAAGATGTATTACATGCAAGAAAGCAACTCAGAAACAAAGTTACATTAAATAGATTTATAGATATAGAATACAATATAATTTTTTATCCTACATTAGTTCGCTGTAATTGTATTGCTGTGGATTTATGTTCAATAAATAAAAAAAATATAATAAAAAAGATACAATGGGCAGTCTTAATCTACTGTTTATCTCTCCTTGTCTGTTAATCTACTGTTAACGCCCGTCAGTTTATTTATTATTTAATGAAATGACACAGCATAGCAGTTTACAACAATACGTCACACATACAATTAAATTTAACATACCTACTATAACTTACTTTACCCAAATATTTTAAATATAAAACAGCCAACAATACAGTCCGGACTTGGCCCCCGTGGTAGAGTATGGCCTATACCTTCCTCAGGGAAGAGACCTGTGCCCCTCGGTGGGGACATAATGGGTTGATGATGATTGAACAATACAGCGCTTAAAACTTAAGTAAAAAAAAAACCTACGTGTCTAATTAAGAACCGTTTTTTTTTTAAGTCGCTTAAAATAATTAATTAACAACATAATTATATAGCTTTTAAAGTTTCTTCTGTGCGAAAATTAAGTTCTCCTTTTTGTATGCATTTCGGCGAACTGACCACTATGAGCAGTAGTTCAACACATTGTTCGTGTACTAGCGACCCGGGGTTAGACCTTGCATCTAAGGCAACCTATTGCACGCTAATTCCACCCTTAGCTCCTTTGACACAAGCATGTTTTACCTGCACATGTAGATCAAATGCGCTAGCAAGAAACCGTCAGCTTTCGCCGCCCCGTTTACCGTGACCATGCGGTCAGCTGTGATGGCGACCAGGGCAATGGGGTCACCAGGAGCTGTAGTGGCGGATTCCTTCGAGACGCCTGGTGAAGACGAGGTACGCACTTGCATTCTGAACTTTAAGGCTTATCTGTTAGAGGCATTTTTATGATTGCGCTAATTGAAATTGGAACGGGAAAAATCTTTTAAAATACTGTAAGTAATGCTCACGTTTATTTAAGGCTTGGAGCCTTGAGTTAAATTACGATAAAAACTGCCTCGTTGAGATTGTGCCTCATGCCTTACAGATCCGCAATATTACAGTATTTTTCATAAGATCACGATTCCTTAAAACACTCTTCAAATGCGATGTAAGTTGGGTCTTGCCCTTTATAATTTATTAATTGTTTTATTGCACTTAAATTTATCGTAACATGCGGTGAACCATAAGCATTGTGCCACAGACTAAACTGCATTTGACGGGGTGTTTTAGAGAAATCGTGGTTTTAGAAATAACTCCATGAACTTTGAACGTTAATCGACAATGCCACTTCAATGCTGCGTGCGACGCGGTAATTCTAAACTCGTGACTCTAACCCCCGATTTCTCGTATAGATCAACAGATTGTTAGTTTACGAGAAACTGGGGGGTTATACGCGTGTCACGAGAGCGAGCGTCGGTTAATATTTGAGTTTCTGTTATATTCTGTATTTGTAAGGCTATTTTAATGGGATAGAGGGGTATGCGCTTTTCCATCGCCTTCTATGCATTAATAACAATAGAAAATGTGTATCAAACCACTCAAAGGGATTAAAAATAGGACTTTAATTTTATGCAAATAACTAAGTTGTTGTTGTAGATATCTCATTGTTGTGTAGTGTTTGGCTTTCGCATGTACTTAGGTGATGGTAGTACTATAGATAACCTTTGGTTGCGGCGTTTCAATAGACTTAATTGCATGCGGCGGCAAAGGTGTAGATCCTCCTGATTACAGGTGTTTGCTTACGGTTGTGAACGAATCTGGATACTAACGACATAATTTTGTACCAGTAGGTACACATTCTTACTTGAGGGGCTCCAAGCAGTAACACTAGCGCTACCAATGGAAAAAAACTGGACAAGTGCGAGGCGGACTCGCGCACCAAGGGTTCCTTAACATTATCTATAAAAAATTAGACACAAAGATCGAGAAAAAACGGCAAAAAATCACGTTTGTTGTATGGGAGGATTATTTATTTTTGAAACGAATATAGAACTCAATATTCTATGAATATTTCAAGCGTCTACCTGTTGCCGTTATTAATATCGAGCAAAAAATGGCAAAAAATTACTTTTGTGGTATGGGAGCCCCCCTTAAATATTTATTTTATTCAGTTTTTAGTATTTGTTCTAGCGGTAACCGAAATACATCATCTGTGAAAATTTCAACTGCCTAGCTATCACGGTTCATGAGATACAGCCTGGTGACTGACAGACAGACAGACAGACGGACAGTCAAGTCTTAGTAATAGGGTCCCGTTTGGCACCCTTTGAGTACGGAACCCTAAAAAATCAAATCTTTTTTGCAAAAAGTGTCAGATCCATCTCTCCATTATGTTAATAGTGATTTTTCGACCTATGGCTGTGAACCTAAGGCAAAATAAAACCCAGGACTAGATATCATTTATACGAAAAACGGCCCTTTTTGGCGTTAATTCTGTCTAGGCCCAGGTCTGTGATCCTAGGTTCTCGGGAGTGGGTCCCAAAATTACTATTAACATGATACAGTGATTGAGTTGACACTTTTTGCAAAAACGATTTGTAAAAACAGGCACTCAGGTTACCTCACGATGTTTTCCTAGACAGTTAGCGAGTGATATTGCAACTAAAAATTTACAAATGTACGTTACTTAGTAAACAAAGTCATTGGTACATGCCGGGCTCGAACCCACGATACGAGGCAAGCGTTCAACCGACCACGATACGATCGATACGATGCTTACAAACACGCAAAGTCATGAAACATAAGTTTAAAACTCTAATCAATTCAATTCAACTCAATGCAATCCAATTCAATTCAAGTTTTCGGTACACGTCCATAGTGTTAGTTTTATGAATTGTCCTATAAAATTGATTATGATATGAATTATTATTGTGTGTATATTTATATTGATTTTTGGCGACCGCCGTCTTCACCGATTATGGCGAAATGCAGAGCGGCGGCCATTTTGGTGCCATTTTATACTTTTTTTATGATAGTAAGTCAGCTAAATTCTGTATAACTTAATTTACACGCATTTTGATTGTGTTGGTACTAAATAACTATTCTACGTAGCGGTGGTAGCCTAGTGGGTAGAACATCGGACTCGGAAGCGAGAGACCCAGGTTCGATCCCCAGTGCGGGCATGTACCTATGACTTGGTTTTCTAAGTGCTGTACATTTGTGAAGTTATAGTAGCGATACCACTCGCTAATGGTGAAGGAAAACATCGTGAGGAAACCTGAGTGTCTGAGCTATTCACATACCTCGGCGCTTGAAATCGCCAATTCGCGGTGGGCACGCGTGGTGATTAAGCCCATACTCTCTCCGTGAGAAAGGCCTGTGCCCTACAGTGGGACGTATATGTATAGGCTGCTTATGTATGCTTATGTAAATAACTATTCTATTGTAATCAAAACTTCTTCTTTTCAGGCGTTCTCCAACTACACTGAGAAGGTGGTGGAGTTTGCCCCCATCAGCCGGATATGGTATGTTGCTGAATCCACATTGTATAACACGGTCACACACAGTATCTATCCACCTAGATCGATGACGTAACATTGGCGCTCTGTTACGGTGTGTAAAATAAATAAACCTTTCATTCATATAAAAATAAAAAAAAGTAAAGTTTTTTTTCCTTTAGTATTTGGCCTGACAAACCTAAACGCGGCTGTAGAATATAAATATAAAATTCTTAATTTAAAACACCGTAAACGCCATATTCACCATATTCGTGACGTCAGACAGCTAGTAAATATGTAAGCCTATTGTCAATTGTGGTGCTTTCTCTGATTTTATTAACCTCCTGGATAGTACAGTTTATCTACGATAAGTCGTCAGATCAGAGTTTTTGACTTCTGTATTATGTCCCTTGCTGCAACGCCAGTGACAGCGGTCACGCAAACTGATCGTAGGGGTAATGTCATAAAATAAAAACTTGAGATCTGTATTAGGCAATGTCTAATTTGCCAACTAAACAGTTTGCATTTTGGATGAACCAGTTTTAGTGAGGGAGGTGCCTCTAGTCACGACTTCATGGAAGAAATATATATATATATATATATATATAGTTCCCCTCTCGTCCACTTTCCTGAACTTTTAATCAAAATGGACTCAATTTAAGGCTGGGTTCTTCGACGTTACCCTAAATTAGGTGTTTTAAAGTACATTTTCCTCTCTAATGTTCAGTATTTTTTATTACTTTGCAATGTCCTATCTAGGGCCGTCGGTCATTATTTGTATAATTTTTTTAAACTTTATAGCATGACAAAAAAAATCGAGAACATGAGTTTAAATTATGTTTAGATATGGTTTTATTGGAGCTGTACTGAATTTTGGATAATAAAAATAATATATCAAAATCACTGAATGTGTTAGTGACAGTCGGTCATCAAAATTCTAATAATAGGAATTGTATTTCTGTAATTTCCTATTTATCCTCCAACTGTTCGCTCGCGCAGCGCAACACGTCCCATACGAATCAGCGCTCGGGGGTTCTCCGAGCCTTAACTTAGTGTTCGACCACTGCTGGACATAAACCTACCAAATATAGCTTACTCCTGCATTCTTCATCATAATCACACCATTTTCTCCTACTCTTATAAGAGATGTACAGTCCGCACATATATCTTTTTGGCGGTTACGTGAACATAGTCACAGATTGTTTGCACATCGCTTACTGTCTTTACAGTGTATGTGTGAGTAATTGACGTAGTGTGATGCGTAGTAAATTCATCATCATCATCATCAGCTATTCGACGTCCACTACAGGACATAGGCCTCCCTCATGCTTCTCATAACCATGAGGGGTTTTGCCATAATCGCCACGCTCGGCAGGCGGGTTGGCGATCGCAGTATGCGGTTGGAATCTCAGGAATGCGCTGCTGCCTGTCTCCTGGTAATTGATTTCCGTTAAATTACTATTAGTCAATTACTAAAGTAGTCCATTACTCACACATACACTGCAAAGACAGTAAGCGATGTGCAGACGATCTGTGACTATGTTCACATTACCGCCAAAAAGATTTGTGCGGACTATACCTATTCAGCGTCAATCAGACTTTTGACTGATGGTTGAGCCCGTTTCCGCAGGTACATCGGCGACGCCGACTTCCGGATACAGTGCACACTCTCGCCCGACGTGCAAGTCAACCCGAACGACTGGATCGGCATCTACGACGTGAGTGTGGATCTGTCTAATAGTTCTTGATATTCAAATCCAAGTACGTGTTATAAAGGTTACATGTTATTTACTGCCTCGTTGGTCTAGCGGTATCACGTCTGATTACCATGCCGGAGGTCGTGGATTCGATTCCCACTGGGGGCCGCCGTAAATTTGTACAAATGGCCTCAGTCTGGGTGTATTTCCATGTTTCTGATGTCCCTGCCTGGTTACCATAGCACAGGGTATCCTAGTTTGGGAGCAGGGCAGGTGATCAAAAATATTCATAAAAATCGGTGAAGCCGTCTCGGAGGAATTCGATAACGAACACTGTGACACGAGCTTTTTATATATTAGATATAAATGGGAAAGTTTATATGGATGGATGTTTGTTTTTCAGTTTGTATCTCAGCCAAAACAGCTGAACGGTTCTGGATGAGATATATATAGTCTGGGTATTTTTACTTTTTAAATGTACGGTGGGATACATTTTTGCGCGAATGGAGTCGCGGGGAAAAGATAGTAAATAAATAAAACATAATTTCGAACAGCACAAACAGTTAATACATCAGTTAAAATTTGACCAAATAGGGGATGTATTAGCAAAGGGCAAGGTAAAAAGTACCTGAAACCAGGCTGCTTATGATTTGCCGCAGATAGGTTTAAAATCCAATGAACTCTGTAGCCACGTGTTATTATTAGCCTCTAGTATTTGCCGCAGATAGGTTTAAAATCCAATGAACCCTGTAGCCACGAGGTCGTTGATGACGACTTGATGATGTCAGTGTGACGCATGTACTGTTACTCTTAATTTGATTTTATTGAAGAGGTTTTCCTCGGACGAAGAAAAAAGTTTAGGCGTAAGTCGTTAGGATTATGTATTGTTTTTTTGTTTTGTTTTTGTTTATATTGTTCATTAAACTAACACATCTTTAATAAACCAACTTAAATAAAATTCTACGTACAAAATTCAATTTAAATGGCTACGACTAAGTAATATTTACTTAATAGCAATACCACTCGCTAACGGTGAAGGAAAACATCGTGAGGAAACCTGAGTGTCTGAGCTATTCACATACCTCAGCGCTTGAAATCGCCAGTCCGTGGTGGGCGCGCGTGGTGATTAAGCCCATACTCTCTCCCTAAGAGAAGGCCTGTGCCCTACAGTGGGACGTATATAGGCTGCTTGTGTATGACCTTAAAAACACATTTACGCTTAGTGACTTCCTAAGTGAGATTTTATAATCTAGCGAGTGATATTTTATGCTCACTATTCAGACACTTGCCGCTAGGATATGACATACTGTTACACTGGGGATTGATCAAATGTCAAAGGGAGACGATACATTCACGCAATAAGTAATTTGATCAAATAAAACTAAAAATATTTTGTAAGCCAGAAAACAACATTTAAATTATTTCGAGCGAATCATCAAATCGTCTTAGTGAAAGGATTTGCCAATCGGCGCCAGGAGCTCGCTGATTGCAGAGGGTGCGTTGAAAACGCTCGAGATAATAGCAAAAATATGTGTTAATTTTAAATGGAATTTAACTATGATTTATAATAGGCCTTCATTTTTAAAGCAGCACGTCGTGGATTTGTGGAATCTTGAGTGATAAAGAAAATTATCAATTTGTGTAGTGCTGTACAGGCCTGACGTTTATGTTAGCTTATTACTTCAAACGAGCAATTATTGTAAATATGTAATATACATAGTTATACCTCCCCTGCTGGTGTGCTGTCACAAATATAAAAAAAAAATAAAACCGGCCTAGTGCGAGTGCACGAAGGGTTCCGTACCGTTATCTATGCTTCATTAGACAAATATCGAATTTGAGAACAGCGCCGTCTATAAAAACCAACAAGAAGCGTTTAACATCGACATTCAACGACATGACATGAAGGTTACATAGGTATATGACCGCTAGATGGCAAGCGCTGTCTTTAGAGAACGTTTGTTGTTTGGGAGCCTCCCTTAAATATTTATTTAATTCTGTTGTTAGTATTTGTTGTTATAGCGGCAACAGAAATACATCATTTGTGAAAATTTTACACTGCCTAGCTATCACGGTTCATGAGATACAGCCTGGTGACAGACAGACAGACAGACAGACAGACGGACAGTCAAGTCTTAGTAATAGGGTCCCGTTTGGTACCCTTCGGGTACGGAACCCTAAAAAAAACTTAAAACCGCACTTCAAAATTATTTATTCATTTTAATTATTACTTTATTTAATCTTAAAAATATATATGTGATACATACTTAAAACGTTATATCGAGTTGTAAATATTATTTTCTTGTACATATTTTGTTTATTTATTAGATTTTCGTTAGAGTCAATTCATACGAAGACGATACAAAACTTATGACTCGTCCCCTTGTTACACAATAATGTCACACTTTGTTGACCCCCTCGACCATTATATCCACCGAATTTTCACAAATAAACGGTTTGTATTTATCACATCCCTCTGACATTCTCGTATTGTATATCGAACAGAAAAAAAAGGCCACGTTCCTCGCTTCGTTACTATTAACAATAATGAATTGTGTTTTTAAAATTATTATATTAACCTCTCCTTTTCTTTTACCTCTTTCAGGCCGATTTTCAAAACCTCGACGACTATATAGTATACGAGTACCTCGCCAAAGTGAGCTTGCCATCTGCACCGACAGAACCCGGTCAACCGAGAACGATCACGCTTAGCTTCCCCGTGGGAAGCGGCGTCAGGACTCCCGGATTCTACCGGTTTATATACTTCAGTCAGCCGAACAGTGACGTCAGGAGTGTGCTGGGTGAGTTTGAAAATAGAATGCTTTATTTTCCTTTTTCCGGGAAGAATGGGCAAACTTAGGCCATAAAGTTGGCTGTGAGCTAATACTGGCTGGAATTTTTTTTCGCATAAGTCTGCCAGTAGCAATAGTATCAGCACAAGGTATGTATGTGGAGCGGCTTAAAATTGAAATAATTTATTTTTCCGCACCAGCGGTTTATTTAAATGAGAGTATCCGGAACTTAACATTTATATTATTTTACCGAAAATTCAGTCAATTTAGTAAATGCCTCTCCTATTATATACGATTCTAGCTATTTTTACCCATAATTGTTTTAATTTTTATGCTTTATGTTAAGTATATGAAGATAACGTAGAAATACAGAACGCTCTATGCGAAGAAAGTGTATTTGCTATAACTTACTATTACTTTGGCGCTACTGGTCCAGTGGCATTCGTAGCCTTTCGGAATGTTGTTTACAATGGAGCTGTTAAGCTATGTTAATCTCTCTTTAAATGCGATTAATTAACTGCAATTAGTTTGTCTTCACAGCCCGGCGCTCTTAATCTCTACATTATTGAAATGTTTCCTAATTGATCGTTTAGAAACTAGCTTTTCGATCCTCTCTCAAATTAATATAATAAATCTTCTTCTTTTTGGTAAAGGCCGACGCCTTTGTACAAAAGTTTTTTAAGTTTTTATTTTTGTTCATAAAGCGTAACAAACTCCAACGAGAGGAGTCCAAGGATTCTTTTTTTGTCGTACCCTCATGACTGAGGGACGTGGCTATGGGGCAGCTTTCGCCACTAACACTCTCCATCAATGTCCAACGGAAAATTGTAAGGTAGTAGGCAACCGCATTTCAAATCAGAAAATACAATTTATTTGTTTAAAAAGTAACCATTTACATACAATTGACCTAGCTTCCACTTCACCTGCGGTTTACTTACGTTTCCTATATCCTAAAGTCACCAACAAGCCTCCTCTCAAAAAGAGATAGAGTTATAAGCGAGAGGGGTAGAAAAAGACTCAGGAAGAGAAATAAGACTAGGCACGCCAGTTGATGATCACGCGACCAACATAATTAAGCTGCCTATATACGTCCCACTGCAGGGCATAGGCCTTCTCTCAAAGAGAGAGTTCAGGCTTAATTACCACGTGAGTCTCCCGCAGATTGGCGATAAACACCTCAGGCACTAAGGTTTCTGCACGGTATTTTCCTTCACGTTAGCGGGTTATATTAATAGGTACTACTTTTGAATTCAAGAATGTGGGTAACTTTAGAAAACAATTTCCTGTGATTTAAGCGGATGACATCCAAGCAAATTAGGCACGGGTTCTACAACTGCACACTCGACCAACCTTCTTATTATTTCCTTCTCACCCCAGGTATCTCCAACCAGTTCGAAGTGAGCAGCAAGGAGGACAGGTTAGTCGCGATAGACCCCTGCATCGAACCTTCTTGCAGCACCTCTCCGCACAGGGCCAAGCCGTCCACCACGACCACGGACCTCTTTACCGACTTCACCGGTTTGGACGTGGCGAATCTCTCCAGGCACTTCTCTAACGACCTGTCGATCGACTGACTAAAGGTCTATTTGCCCGGCTCGCCTTCCGTCAAGAAGAAAGACTTCTAGAGGCGAGTTTAAGTGGGTCTACTTGATGCGCGAATCTGATAATAATCATCCCTTGTTATTCGTGATATACGTAGGTAGATAGAGAACTTTGGAAGGGTCCCGCATGGGTGGTACGACGACGCTAGGAGCGCGTTTTAAATGTCGAAATTCGCGGCTTCTCAATACGTTAATTGTCAAATTGTGACATTTTAGCGCCACAAAACGCGTGACTCATGCAATCGTACTACCCATGCTGGATTAGTTTTGAATGTCAAACAGCTTTTCTTGTGGCAACCCTGAAATCTTTATTTTTGTGATTTTAGGTCATAAGCCGATCATCTTAACTTGTATGTCACAGGACATTTCAAAGCATTTTTTTTATAATGTAATGTGTGTAAACATGAATTCAGGGCTTGGTTTAGTTCGAGGCGTTGAATTACGCCCCGTTAAGTCGATGTTGTTATGATGTCTAATAACGATTTAGACGTAGATTTTAAAATAAATATACAGAAGTATTAAGATTATCCTGTGACCAACTTGTAAACCCAGTTAATTAGTTGACTTATTAACTTGTTAGCTATATTGAGACGTAATGGAGTTTTGTTACGTAGAAGTTAGATAAAATGTACGTGGCCTAACTAAATTACTTCTAAATGGAAGAATATATTGTAATAGCATTTTATATTATTCATAAGTGCGAGCTGTCACTCGTGCCATATTATATACCGTCTTCCTGAAACACTTTATGTGGAAGCATATGTAAAATAATAAAATATTCTAAACATAGCAAAGTTGCTCATTGAGCATTGTATTCTATTTACATTTTTAAGGCTTAATATACATTTCATCAATCTCAATAGTGAGACGATGTAGGCATTAGAGACATGTGATAGGTATTGGAAATGTTTAAATAATCGCAAGAGTGTGACTACGATTCTTTGAATATGTTTGTAAGAAAGTTTGTGTAGATTGGCTTTTGTATATTATAAAAAGGTATCGATATAGAACCATCTATAGGGTATGGGTATAAATCTACTTAAATTGTAGAAAATAAATATATATTGGGCATTTTTTTATAATAATTTAGAATTGAGCCCCTTTTGTACTGAACCGGACGACGCAGCGTGGGAAGGCCTCCCCACACGATGGTCTGACGAACTGGTTACGGTGGCGGGTAGGCGCTGGATGCGGGCGGGACAAGACCGGGAAGCCTGGAAAACCTACGTCCTGGTGGCCTATGTCCTGCAGGTGGCTTCAAATGGCTGATGATGATGATGATGATGAACCCCCTTTCCTACACCTGTGTGAAATCGTATCGAGTATGTGTCCAATTTAAAACCGAACGAGTGTTAAACACTGTAATTGTTTAACAAACTTTATCAAACTTTGTTACGTACTAGATACCTATATGTCATAGGTTTTATATTCTACTACATTGCAAATGAACACGAAACAAATACAATATACCTAAATGATTTTTTAACTACCCAACATTGGATTCCATAAAATCGGTATTACATAATAATTTATAAATAGGTGCAAGTACAATGACGTAATTTAAAACTACTTATTTCTTAACTTAATTTTATACCTCTTTCTTAATTCGTAACAATGTCACTTAATTATCTTTTAGTTTGATTCTCTTCACCGCTTACTACAAAAAAAGCTTAATTAGGCTCAAAATCACACTAGAATGCTCAGACTTTTACAATGACAATAAAACATATTGGTTATCTTATAGTTTCTTAGATCGAGGCCGTAATGTAATTTTTAACTCGTGACTTCTTTACCTTGTGCTCAAAATATTGCACCTGTCTTTTTTGTGTGGCAACTTTTAGGGGTGTTTTAGAGATTAAAATGTTTATTGACATTATGTAATGTAATTTTACACGCCACAAGAGATCCTAATAGTGGGTGTGTGTTCTACTCATGCATAAAAAAAAAAGATAAAACATACTTATTTCCAGTAACTTAAACCTAGCTTACATTTTCTGGCGGCATTCACTTTAGGCTGGTAAAATATAAGATTCTAGAATCCAACATAAACAATAACTTTTAACAATATTTATGTTAATTGAGTAACAATATATATTTTATTATTATTATTAATAAATTTATTGCACATAAGTAAGAACATAACAATGGCAATGCGGCAGACTTAATGCTTGATATTTTCATTAATACAATACCATTCATTTCGGAGCTGGCTCCATGTTTGTTTGTATCGATGTTTAAAACCACCTCTGTTAAAATATCTTTTGAAGCAGATTGTATACAAACGTCGTAATTCAATATTATTACGGCTAACTCATGCGTCGGTTCCTACAACAAGTAATATATTTTTGACCAAATGTGATTAGAATAATTCTTTCACAAAGTTATGACAAAACCGGCCAAGTGCGAATTGGACTCGCGCACGAAGGGTTCCGTACCGTTATCTATACAACGTTTGAATATTTCAAGCATCTACTTGTTGCCGTTATTAATATCGAGGAAAAGCGGCAAAAAGATCACATTTGTTGTGTGGGAGCCCCCCTTAAATATTTATTTTGTTATGAATGTTCCGCGCCTTGCAGTGGAATGTATGTAGGCTCCACTTTTAATAAATTTGTAAGTGAATTCTTTAGGCGCCCTGCGATTTTTTTTGAACAATGAACGAAACTGAACTTCACAATCGGGTCAGTGATGCTGAAATTTTCTCTTCTATCGTATGGTGATACATAAGTATTCACCCTCTTTTTTAGGGTTACCTCCCCTAACAGGAAAAGTGGGGATGATTTTTTTTCTCATGTAGACGAGATGATGAGCTACCCCATCATGTTCGTCTACTCCAAAATATTGTGGGTGTAAGAAGACATGTTTTTGATTTAGGGTTCTGTTTGCGAAATATTAAGCTTTAAAGCGCAAAGTTTTGTCCGAGTAGGGCGTCCCCCCCTGTCCTGGCTAAACGTTAGGAACGTGAAAAAAATTCAGGGTAGTAGCACATATATAATGTACTTAAAAGGAAAAGTATCACGGCTAAGTAGGCTTTACTAGTTAACGAGTAATAGGCCACCAACTTCATAAAAGTAAAATTTCGTACAAAATACATTGAAAATGACTTCGATGACTTGACTTTCTACGGAACCCTACATTGCGCGTGGCTCGACATGCATTTGGCCGGTTTTTTATTGTCAAACGAAGTTCCTACAATTTAAATACTTTGATCGTCGCCCTTGCGTCATATTCCCACCAATATGTAGATAAAAGAGTACCTCTAACGTTCATTACGTGTGAATTGTGATCTACAATCTTGCTACTCTATTCTTTTGCATTGTTAGTTGAATACTAAATGTTACTGCGATTTAATTAATATAGAGTTTATTACATAATATTTATTGTATTGTAATTCTCTTAGTAAGGTGTTGGTATTTTATAGATTACTTTGTTACAAAATTGTATTGTTGTTTGTTATTAGGGAGTTGTATGTAGCGATAAAATTGGTTAGTGAAATTGGTTTCTTTACGACTTCAAATTTGTAAATGTACAGGGTGTATCAAAATATTTTTAAATGATATTTTTTTCCGAAAAGGAGGGTTACTACGCTCGCGTCAATGAGAAAAACTTACTACGGCGAGAACTTGGAAATGGCAAAAATAATATCGAGTCCTGTGGCCTCCAGTGGCATGTTTATATATTTACTACTAATGTTATAGTATTTATATATGTAGCCTATGTTATACGTTGCACTGCAGGGCTTCTCTTAGAGAGGGGAGAAAGCCCGTGATATTGATTATTAATACAAAAAAGTGTATGTTAATGTACTAGAGCGTACGACAGCGGAAGGTTTCCAACTGCTGATATTGTATCTGTCCCAATGTAAAAGATAAAAAAAAGAAAGATCTGTAGCCCAAGAGGCCAAGTCGATCGGCTCTGGCTGGCCTGAATTGGAAGCTGCCGCGAACGACCGTCAGAAGTGGAAATCTATGGTTGAAGCCTTAGTATACTCCCCTAGGAGTTAAAGGACCGAAGAAGAAGAATAACGTAAAATATGGTCATCAATCCGTGTAGAACCCCCTTTCGGGAAAATATGTGAATTTTGGTACGTCCGGTAGGTTTTTGTTTTGATCTTTCCCCGTTGAACGAAATGCGAGGCTCTATGTGGGGTTCTCAATTTGTTTGGTGAACAATATTTGAGACGACTCCTATTAAAGGACTCCGATACTGACTACCCGGCCATTGCTTGCCTAAGTTACCCTTATGGGGCTACATAAGGTTTACTAGCGCCATGAATGAAAACAATCATATCTTTTTATAGATAATTTCTGCATATCTTATCTTTTTATAGAATAGAAAGACACTAAATCATGTTCGTAGTGATTTGTAGGACCCACGACCGTGGACCTCTATGGCCAAAAATCTAGGACTAGACATAATTTCCGTTGAAAACCGCCGTTCTTTGGCATAAAGGTCCTCAGTCGTGGGTCCTAAAAATCACTATTACGTGTTGGAGATGATAGAGAAATACAGAGTAAGCATGTATGGAGGGATCCGCTGTCGACTGTACTTTAAAACTTTAAAATTTAGTTTATTGTTACCTAATACTATTTTTAAAAAAATGTTAAAAGAGTGCGATTAATTCGCCAACAAACTGCCACGCAGTTTGGCAAATAATTTAGAAAATTTAAAACTCTGCGATACCAAAGTAAGTCAATAAATTAAAAAAACTAAACTTTTTGCAAAAACGTTCTGTAAAAGATATTTTAAATTTTCAAATACCTATTTTTATTCATTGTAAAAACAGAATGATTACTTAATGAACGTCAAAGTTGTTAGTTTCACAATTAATGGATTATGTGGAGAAGAAGCTAACAAAGAAACTCCACATTTATTCTTTTCAAAACACGTTTTAACTTAACAGAGTTTTCAACTTAAAATATTAGTCATGAATGTGTTGAACACTAGTCACAATCGTCCTTTAAATAATATTAATCTACTGTTACAGAAGCCACCTCACAGGAAATGGACCTGGTTGAGTCCCGATGGTTCCACGAGAAACGAGATAGACTTCATCCTGACCTCCAAGAGACAAATATTCAATGACGTCTCTGTGATCAACATGGTGAAAACCGGAAGCGATCACCGAATAGTAAGAGGCACATTGAATGTCAATGTCAAACTTGAGAGGTCTCGCCTCATGAAGTCCACGCTCCGACCTACTCATGCCCATATCCAGAACCCCGAGAACTTTCAACTCGAATTGTCAAATCGCTTTGAGTGCCTGGAGAGCGCCGCATCGGTGGACGAGATCAATAACAGGTTTGTAGAAACTGTCCGTACAGTGGGCTCGAGGTTCTATAGACCCAACCGTACGAGTAGACCACAAAAGCTCTCAAACTATACTCTCGACCTCATGGCTAAACGTCGCGCGTTGCAACTGCAGTCCTCCGAGGATGCTAAGTCATATAGGCAGCTCAATAGACATATCTCAAAGTCTATGCGGCACGATATTCGGTCCTTTAATACCGAACGTATTAAAGAGACTATAGAGCGGAACAAGGGCTCCAAAGTGTTCGCAAAAGACTTGTCTATTGGGCAAAGCCAGCTGACGAAGCTGAAGAGAGAGGACGGCAGTATAGCGTCGACCAAATCAGAGGTGCTGAGGGAGATTGAGAGTTTCTACGGACAGCTATACACCTCAGTCGCAAAACCTGTTAGCAGTTTGAACAAAGATCCGAGAGCCAAACTGACCCGACATTATACCGAAGACATCCCGGACATCAGCCTGTACGAGATTAGGATGGCCCTGAAACAGCTCAAGAATAACAAGGCACCAGGAGAGGACGGAATCACATCAGAGCTCCTGAAAGCGGGTGGAACACCAGTACTTAAAGTCCTTCAGAAGCTCTTCAATTCCGTCGTGCTCGAAGGAAAAACGCCAGAAGCATGGAACAGAAGCGTGGTGACGCTGTTCTTCAAGAAAGGGGATAACTCTCTATTGAAGAACTACCGACCCATCTCGCTTCTGAGCCATGTTTATAAGCTGTTTTCGAGGGTCCTCACGAATCGTCTCGAACGCAGGTTTGATGACTTCCAGCCTCCCGAACAAGCCGGTTTCCGAAAGGGCTTTAGTACCATAGACCACATCCACACGCTGCGGCAAATTATACAGAAGACTGAGGAGTATAATTTGCCATTCTGCTTAGCGTTTGTGGACTATGAGAAAGCCTTCGATTCGATCGAGACATGGGCAGTGCTCGAGTCTCTCCAGCGTTGCCGTATTGACTATCGGTATATCGAGGTGCTGAAGTGCTTGTACAACAGCGCCACCATGTCGGTCCGAGTACAGGAGCAGAATTCGGAGGCAATTCCATTGAGAAGAGGCGTGAGACAGGGAGACGTTATCTCTCCGAAACTGTTCACGAACGCACTGGAAGATGCCTTCAAGCTTCTGGAATGGCAGGGACGCGGCATCAATATCAATGGCGAGTACATCACGCACCTTCGATTTGCCGACGATATAGTAGTCATGGCAGAAACGATGGAAGACCTCGGCATAATGCTCGACGACCTCAGTCGAGTTTCCCAACGTGTGGGCCTTAAAATGAACATGGACAAAACGAAGGTCATGTCGAACGCTCGTGTTGTGCCCACCCCAATAACATTGGGGAACACGACTCTCGAAGTTGTAGACGAATACATCTACTTAGGACAAACAATCCAACTAGGCCGGTCCAACTTCGTGAAAGAGGTCAATCGTCGAATCCAACTCGGCTGGGCAGCTTTCGGGAAACTTAGAAAAGTCTTTTCGTCTAATATACCTCAATCGCTCAAGACAAAATTATACAACCAGTGTGTGTTACCAGTGATGACTTATGGCACTGAAACGTGGTCTCTCACTATGGGCCTCATAAGAAGGCTCAAGGTCACGCAACGAGCTATGGAAAGGGCTATGCTCGGAATTTCTCTACGAGATCGAATCAGAAATGATGAGATCCGTAGACGAACGAAAGTCGTCGACATAGCCCAGCGGATTAGTAAGTTGAAGTGGCAGTGGGCGGGGCACATAGCACGCAGAACTGATGGCCGATGGGGCCGAAAAGTTCTCGAATGGAGACCACATATCGGCAAGCGCAGCGTGGGACGACCAGCCACAAGATGGACAGATGACGTCATTCAAGTGGCAGGAAGACGCTGGATGCAGGCCGCTTCCAACCGGTCTTTTTGGAAATCCATGGAGGAGGCCTATGTCCAGCAGTGGACTTCTTGTGGCTGAATGATGATGATGATGATGAATCTACTGTTTAATGCCAAACATCTTTGTCTTCTAAATAATCCTTGATGTTATAGTAAGCCTTTTTGCACAGAATGTGCTTAACACATTTTTTAAATCGCGTTGGAGGTAACTCTAATATATCTTGAGGAATTTTGTTGTAGAACCTTATACAGTGCCCCATAAAGGATGTGTTAACTTTTGCAAGTCTAAATAGTGGAAACGACAATTTATGTTTATTTCTAGTATTAAAATTATGGTGGCCACCAACATTTTCGAAGTCTTTGATATTTTTTCTAACGTACATAATATTTTCATAAATGTATTGACATGCAACTGTTAAGATGTTGGTTTCTTTGAAGAAATCTCTTAGCGAATCCCTACTACCTAACTTGTAAATAAATCGGATGGCTCTCTTCTGTAAGATGAAGATCGTCTCAATGTCTGCTGCCCGACCCCACAGTAGTATGCCGTAGGACATAATACTATGGAAGTAACTAAAATAAACAAGCCTAGCAGTTGCAACGTCAGTGAGCTCTCTAATTCTTTTGACTGCATATGCTGCAGAACTAAGCAGATGTTTTTTTTAAATTTTTCGTGCTAATGAACGTCATGGAGCCCTATAAACTTGTTGGTAAACCCTATTTTAGTTTTTTTTAGTCGAAAAACGTCCCAAGTAGATCCTCCTATGCTTAAGTACAAAAATGGTTTGTAGGTATATTTTGTTAGTAATATTAGTCACAAAACGTTATGTACCTATGTTTTTTTATTGTAATTAAACTATTTCAAGACATTGGCTTTGTTTTATTTCTATTTTTTATCTCGTATTTGCCTTTCCAACGCTGGCCTTCGATTTCGCAAGATAAAGTGGATTGTTTGCTTTATCGTTCGAAAGGATGTACCTACGATAATGATAAGCGCAGCGTAATGTTTCGTGACAGTAATAGTGGCAAGATTTCATGTCAATACACAAGTTTTGTAGCTCTACATGCCGACTCGTGGGAGTCCAAACTCAAGGTTTGCCAAAGAGTCGATTGGACGTCGAGAGGACGGATCGTGTCTGGAATATCACACTGCTCCAAAACGCGCTCAGCTGATCTGATGTAATTGTGGGAACTACAATTCATAGTTTACTACAATTCAAGTGCATTGCATGGCCGATTAATCAACAGGTATAGGAAAACTAATTGTGGTACTATCGGCTTCGCAATCTCCAACGAATTGCAGTTTTATAAAAAGCGGAAGTGATAGGTGAGCGAGACTCGCCAAATTTTACTGGCTTGGTGGTCTAGCGGTAACTCGCTTGACTACCAACACGGATGTAGTGGGTTCTATTTCCACTATTTGTACAAATGGCTTTAGTCTGGGTGTATTTTCACCTTGACCTTGCCTGGCAGGTTGGCTCATGGTATCCTAGTTTCGGACCAGGACACGTGACTGTTCTGTGGAAGTTATTATTAAGAGTGGATGTCATCCCAAACGTGGTCGGCCGAGAAGACAATGGAGGATGATTCGACAAGTTGTTGCCGGAGTGGTCACAGGTGGCTAATGACTGTTTTTTTTATCCCAAATAGTGGAGGCTTTCCATATTGTGGAAGCTACATAAAAAATGCTACATATTGACATATATCTGCGCCCGCGATTTCGTACACGTGGGTTTTAGATAAAACGTACTTAATCAGTGTCACATTCCGGCCTATAAATTATCTCTATGCAAAAAACGGTCTAGTGCAAGTGGGACTCGCGTCCTTGGGGTTTCGAATGAATGATTACCTGCTGATTTAACTTTGCAATGTAAAAGGATGATCGTACATTGAAATGCAGAGGTAAGTTTGTTATTGTAAAAATATATTATTTTAAGAGGTCAAATCAAATCAAAATCAAAAATGTTTATTGGGCAGAACAAAACCTAACGATATATATGTATACACGTCGATCCGTTGCTCCGTTACTGCCTGAAAGTACGACAAACCATGAAACACAGAAATGTTAGGAAGGTTAAATTTTTCCACAAATTGATGTAATAACATAAGCAGCCTATATACGTCTCACTGTAGGGCACAGGCCCTCTCTCAGGGAGCGAATATGGGCTTAATTACCGCGCGTGCCCACTGCGGATTGGCGATTTCAAGCTTAGACACTCAGGTTTCCTCACGATGTTTTCCTTCACAGTTAGCGGGTGGTATTGCTACTATAACTTCACAAATGTACATAACTTAGAAAACAAAGTAGGTATATGCCTGCACTGGGAATCGAACCTGCGTCTCTCGCTTCCGAGTCCAATGTTCTACCCACTAGGCTACCACCTCTGGGCAGAACAAATCTTAACCATATATAAGGTAACTCAGAACCACGTCGATCTGAAAGAACGACAAACCAAGAAACAGAAATGTTAGGGAGGTACAATTTTTCCACAAACTGATGGGGACCTATTGTCTTTGTTTAATTATTAAACTTCAATTTAAAACTATAAAGTACTTACATAACATTGCATTCGTGAAATAAAACTACCTACAGTGCGTTTTATTTTTAACTATAGGTACAACTACCGTCTTAATCATGTCCTGACTTAAACACAAATTAAAGAGAAGTGCCAGTACTCTTGGAAGATGGGGCCCGGCATGCCGGAGGTGCTCAATGCTGAGACCGTCCTGGCTTGTGGTCGTGTTTTGTGGACGGCTACCGAACTTACTTCAGAATGGATAGACTCGTGTTGATGAAATCAGAAATCAATAATTTATTTCAACGTAAAGAATTTACATTTTGTTTGCTGAATGTCAATGTCGAGGTAATGAGTACTATGTTACTATGTTAGCTGCTGCCTTCGGGCCGTATTTGCAGTGGAGAAAAAGGTAGCGGGAAAAATAAACTCGACTCTGACCAACTTTTCTCAAATCATCTTAAACTTAATTACATCAAAGCCTATGATTCCGTGATTGACATCAATAACTTTAAATGCCAAAATAATACGCACACTTGAAGCAGTACTTCTATTTTCCCGTTTGCGCCCGCGTTGAAGTCTATTAGCCGCGCGTTATCGGAAAAGCGCGGGAAAGCGCGCCTATCAGTCGCCGCCGCCAGTACGCTCGCGGCCGCGAAGCGAGATGGACGTCCTCGCGCGCTCGTTGCTCCTGACTATCGCGCTCGTCGCCGCCCGCGCCGAGATCGCGTCCCACGACAACATCCTGCGAATACAACTTTGGGATGCCGACGGCCTGAGCAGAGACCCGATCACCACCCCGCCGACCAAAACCACCCTGTCACACAAGTCAACAGTTAACTTGGACTCTCTGTACGACGCGATGATCTACGAGGGCTACGGCGGCGGCGGCCGGTTTACCCGCCACAGAGTTCGGCACAAGCGGCGCCGGCCGCGGCAGAGCGGGACCGACCTGCCGTGGCGGTTCCACGCCGGGGAGGGCTCGCTGAACGTGGCGGAGTACGACGCCGACGTGCCGTGGTCCGCCATCGAGGCAGTTAGTGCAGTGAGTGTGGGTGAAGTGAACGACTCGAGGGACGTGCCGGCGCCGATGACTCTACGCCAGGACGCGGAGGACGAGGTAATGAGCAAACAGTACTCCCTTTCAGCGTTATCGCCGCCCGAGGTGGTTAATAGCCATTCAGCGGTGATAGCCTCCGGTGTGCCTATTCAAGGCTCCCTTTCAGCTGCACCCCGGGCGACGATGCGTCGGTACAAGTGAATGGCCCTCATTGTTTTTTCAAGATATCCTCGGTGGCTGCGAGGTGATAGTATCGCCGCCCGTCGAATGGAGTGTAAATATTTCTCGAGGGGAGATCCCTGCGTGCTGGAGCGACGATAGCGTAGTAGAGTCATCGGTGTTTGCTTTACATATCCTATGAAGAAGGATATTTTGCGAGCATTTTTCAACCTAGTTTAAAGACTTCTTTACAAAAACTTCTTTTCTTCTTTACTTTTAACTTCTTTACATACCAAACTTTTTTACTCTCAGCTGTTCTGAAATTGTAATAGCAGATGCCTTACTTTGAATATCTCGCGATGCCAAATTTTAGATCAGAGTGATTTGACTGCATTTCAACGTATTAGGTGATCTTGATACCTTTTACTCAAGATATTTTGACCCGTCTAATGTAAGTTTAACTTATGCAGAGCAAAATCATCGCCTATAATTTTCCTCGTTAGAATCCATGTCTCATTCTGAAAAGGTTAAGTACTGAAAAGATTTAAAATACTTAATCGCTGTAAGTAGGTACAGAACACTAAATCCAGGAAATGAGCACATTTAAGTATTTATAATAACGTATAAGTACTTAATTGTGAGCAATTAGGGTGTGGATGTAAGTGGGTGTTGCCCATAGCTACGCGATATGAGCTCTTTATTTTAATATCTGACATTCTTCCGCGAAGGACCAGATTACAATGGCTCAGACACGACCAGCGACGCGAAAAGATAACGAAAATAGGGCTTTGTTACCATACGTCTCTTCTATACTAAACAACAAAAACTACCTATAGTACTTACCAATGTAGATTCAACAGTACCATTCGTGAGACTCTCCTTTTCCTGAAAAACTAATTTAATGATCGGGCAGCCTCGAAGTTTCTATGTTGTTTCGTTTGTCACTTAATCATGTAAACGGCTGCACGAATTAGGTAAAATTTGTCCGACAGATAGATTAAATTTTGAAAGATAACTTACTTAAAACAAAATCAATGAAGACTTCAGAAAAAGATCAGTACCTATCCAACTCGTACGTATTATTGTAGTACAGGAAAAGCCCTCTAGTGGAACAAATAACTTTATTATCAACGCATTGATTAACACTGCTTTGCTAAGAGGGCATTCCTGACGAATGAGTAAACACTATGTCTGCTCACATTGGCAAACAAATTACTGTCTAAGTATCTAACCAGACGATAAACAGAGCCCATTTTTGAATATTTCACGCCAACGCCAGTCCTTTAACAAATATTGTTAAAGTTAAGTACAAAAGCAGAAACACGTACTATATCATTTACAAAAACTTTTGTTCTAAGTACGTTTTTTTGTCCAATTTTCCAATTATAGTCAATAAATTTTCGCAAAGAGGAGAATCATAATTAGGTAGTTTTACGGTTGTCCGCTTTGTGGTGACGCTGTTTGATAGATCATTGTTAAAACCACGATAATTTACCGAAGGCTGCGATATTAGTAGAGCGCTAACATTAAGCAGCCTATATACAACCCTAGTGATTATATTCTCTGTGCAACCCACTGTAGGGCACAGGCCTTCTCTCAGGGAGAGAGTATGGGCTTAATCACCACGTGCGCCTACCGCGGATTGGCGATTTCAAGCGCTGAGGTATGTGAATAGCTCAGACACTCTGGTTTCCTCACGATGTTGTCCTTCAAAGTTAGGGAGTGGTATTGCTACTACCACTTCACAAATGTACGTAACTTCGAAAACAAATTCATAGTTATATGCCCGCATTGGCAATCGAACCTGGGTCCTAGTTTCCCAGTCCTACGTTCTACCAACTAGGCTACCACCGCTCATAGCGCTTACTAAAGCCTTTCTAGAGCGCTTACTAAAGCCCGAATTTAATAAAATGAACTCAATGGCGCCGGATTAAGAATAGCGTCACTCCATTGCCTTCCGTGGATGTCGTAGAAGGCGACTAAGAAAATAAATTACCAGGGGACGGGCAGCAGCGTCTTTCTGAGATTTCAATAGCATACTGCGATCGCCAACCCGCCTGCCAAGCGTGGCGATTATGGCAAAACCCCTCACGCTTATGATAACCATGAGGGAGGCCTATGTCCTGTAGTGGGCGTCAAGTGGCAGATGATGATGATGATGATGATAATGTATCGAACATTTTAAGACCGTAAAGGAAATTCTAAGGTACTTACCTCCATCTCTATATGTCCCTAAGAAGGGCAGGCCTTCTCTCAGAGACAAAGAGTACATTGGGTTAATCACCACGCGTGCCCACCGCGGATTTGTGAACACCTTAGTTGACTGCCTCGTTGGTCTAGCGGTATCACGTCTGATTACCATGCCGGAGGTCGTGGGTTCTATTCCCACTCGGAGTCGCCGTGCATTTGTACACAAGGGCTCAGTCTAGGTGTTTCCATGTTTGTTATGCCTGGTTACCATAGCACAGTTTGGTATCCTAGTTTGGGACCAGGACAAGTGATTGTGTTTCAGTTTTCCTCACGATGTTTCCCCTGACGGTGGTAGTTCTACAAAAAAATCACAAATGTGCAAACCTCGTAAACAAAGTAATGTTTACACGCCATGCTTCGCTTTTATCACAATTGCTTTCAGAAAACCGTTCCTAGAACTACGATCAGGAGCAATGTACACAAAATATTATTAGTCTATTATCTATTCTTATCTTTTCACGAATAGACTTATCTATTCACTAAATGATTCTATTTAAGAAACAAACAGAATTTCGAGTTACTTATGTTTAACGAAGATAAGCGAAAACGAGGAACGAAGAAAGGGACGATTACAAAAGATCTTAAATATATTGAATGAACTTATTGTAAAAGTTACAACGAAAGTGAATAAACATTTTTACTAAAGAACTTTACGCTACCTACGATGATATAAGGCTGGAAACACATCCATATTATTTTGACTCTACGGAAAAAATACGCGAACGTGTGAATCGTCATTAAAGCTAGATAGATGTCGGCCAGCCGCTCATCATCATCATCATCATCAGCCTATGCTTGTCCACTGCTGGACATAGGCCTCTCCTATAGCACGCCACTGAGCACGGTCCTCGGCTACTCTCATCCAGCTCTTGCCAGCCGCCCTGCGAAGATCATCGCTCCACCGAGCCGCTCATATTTGTCCAATTCTTTAATTCCTCGTCCATCCTTGTCCAGCCGTTACTTGAAATCTGCCCCAGATCTGCCCCGGCCCTACGAGCTGGGCCCCATTTAGAATTATATAGAACTACGATTCATGGTTCACTATGACAACTCGATGTACATTGTATAGACGATTAATCCACAGACTAATAAGTAAGGAACACTAAATGTACTAATCGGCTATGCCTTGTACATCGAATTGTCATATTAAACAATGAAATTGTAGTTCTATATAATTCTAAATTCGAAGCGCGGCTCTGGCGAGCGGCCGTCCCACGTTACGTTTGCCAGTTTGTTGTCTCCACTCTCTAGAACAATTCTATGTCATCCCCAGCAAGCATACCCCCTTTCGTCATCAATTAAACTTTCATCAAATGACGCTTGTTAGTCCACTTGCTTTCATCATGAACCGTATTCCATCCTCCACCTACCCTCTAACCGGAACGTAAATTTCAACTTCGAACCACAATACAGGAACGTTGTCATCTGTTTGGGTCGCAATCAAACATTATTTTTATAGTGAAAGTGGCCTGTAACATAACATAAGCAGCCTCTGTAAGTCCCACTTTAGGGCACCGGCCTTCTCTCAGGGAGAGAGTATGGGCTTAATCAGCACGCGCGCCCACCGCGGATTGGCGATTTCAAACGCTGAGGTCTGTGAATAGCTTAGACACTCAGGTTTCCTCAAGATGTTTTCCTTCACAGTTAGCGAGTGGTAACTTCACAAATGTACATAGCTTATAAAACATAGTCATAGGAACATGCCCGCACTGGGAATCGAACCTGGGTCTCTCGCTTCCGAGTCCAATGTTCTGCCCGCTAGGTTACCACCGCTGTTAGTGGACTGTATTTATTATAAAATAAAAAAATGGAATAAAACATCATCATCATAGTAATGAAATCTGAAATATAACATAGAAAATAAAATTAACATTTTTATTACGCGTCATGCACAAACCTTCTTGTTGTACTGTTTCGTATACCATCTTACAATTAAAATTCCTTCCTACCTGCATAACAAGTTGTCTAATCCAATGATCCAAAAGTGGCTGTCAAGTAGTACCTACTTAATTTTCGGCTTAAGAAAATTTACATAATGCCTTGAAGTTGTTTAGCATAATTAGATTTTATCGATGGGCCAAATTGTGCTTTACTCAATTAATCAAACGTCAAACTCGTAATTAAGTTGCCAAATTAGGGAACTCTGCAATATTTCACAGTTGCTATTTAATGCTACTAAACTCTATTAAATTTCCGTCGAAGCCCTTTAAATGAAAATTAACCTTACTACATCGTGGCTAAGCGGTAGATACTCTAGCTAGGGCATTGCTCTACGAACATTTTTTATCAGGGGACCAACCGACTCCTGAGTGTACTAACAAATAGTGTGCGTTTTGACTGCTCGGCCACGGCGTATTTTCAAAAAAGTTATATGCCATGATTTTGTAAAAAATTGTCAAAATCGATTCCCAGAACCGTGAATTTATTAAAGCAATGGTTTAAAAGTTATAAGGGTTTGAACGTGGCCGCGGCATCGAATCGCGGAGAACTGCGTGGCTACGGAGATCTCTACAACTAAGCATTGCAGACACTTGAAATTTAGGTAGACAACAGATTGAATTTGTAAAAAGTTTGTAAAAATATAGAAAAAAATAACCGATTCAACTGCGCGGCCCGGGGTTTTTGTCTCACAGCTTCTGAAAGATCTCTAAAACTAAGCGTTGCAGAGACTTGAAATTTAGGTAGACAACAGATTGAATTTGTAAAAAGTTTGTAAAAATATAGAAAAAATAACCGATTCAACTGCGCGGCCACGGGGTTTTTGTCTAACAGCTTCTGAAAGATCTCTAAAACTAAGCGTTGCAGAGACTTGAAATTTAGGTAGACAACAGATTGAATTTGTAAAAAGTTTGTAAAAATATAGAAAAAATAACCGATTCAACTGCGCGGCCACGGGGTTTTCGTCTCACAGCTTTTGAAAGATCTCTAAAACTAAGCGTTGCAGAGACTTGAAATTTAGGTAGACAACACATTGAATTTGTAAAAAGTTTGTAAAAATATAGAAAAAATAACCGATTCGACTGCGCAGCCACGGGGTTTTTGTCTCACAACTTCTGAAATATAAACGTAGGATCGTTTATATTTCAGGAGTCGCGAGACAAAAGCCCCATGGCCGCGCATTCGAATCGGTGAATAACACTAAAAAGCCGATATCTCGCTGAAAAAGCGTCGTAGAGAACTGGTTTCGTGGAGTGTAATCTCTTTCACAAATTTTGATCTAGGTTTTAAAAAATATTTCAGACATCTACGACGTTTTTTCAGCGAGGTATCGACGACTATATGTATTTTTCGCCATTTGGTCTGCGTGGCCATGGGGTTCTAGTCTCATAGCGCCTAAACTAAACTAAAATCCTAGGCCTCGTTTGGTGTAAATAGATAGAATATTCTTTATGCAATATTTTTTAGTGCAATCTCTTTAACACATTTAGATCTAGGTTTTACAAAATACTTCAGACCTCTACGACGCTTTTGCAGCGAGATATGGCCGATGAGACCGAGCAGTCCGAACGCACACAACAAATGAACTAGCTCTAATAAGTGGTTTTAATAACTTCGATTTATAGTTAAAGTAGAGCTTGAAGCTCCTTCAACTCGGCGAATTGAGATTTGAAATCAACTCAACGTGCAAAAGATACTTATAGCGGTTCACTCACTCACTTCTACTATCCAATTTAATATTCTGAAATCTCGGTTAAAAGAGCGAATGGTGCAAAGAACAAACATGGTAGTAGTGTCGCGACATATTTTTCATAGTTCTTAGCTGTAAGAGTGGTGATAGCGCGGTGGGTAGAACTTATAACACTAGCTTCTCATTCAAGACTTTGTTTTCTAAGTTACTACGTACATTTGTGAATTTGTAGTAGTGAGACCACTCGCTTACTGCGAAGGAAAACATCGCCAGGACATCTAAGTCTCTGAGGTGGTCACATACCACATCGCCTGAAATCGCGCCAATCCACGGGGGGCTCGCGTGGTGATTAACCTCGTACCCCCTCTTAGAGAAGTCTTGTGTCCTACAGTGGGACGTATAGGCTGCATTATTCAAATTCTGTGCCGCCAGCACCGCCAGCTGTACCCACGTATTCCGCAATGAAAATAGCGTTCAAATTTAATCTCTCACATGATCACATCGACGGCGGGGTCCGCGCTAGTCATTTCCCCTCGATAATTAAGTCAGGGTTTCGATGGGGTCTCAGTTAGTCGCCCTGACCGTGCCCACGCCTCCACTCCGCCCATCCACCGCTGGCTGTCGATAGGAATGTTCTATCTAAGTATTTATCCAGCTATCAAAAGAAGTTTACTCTGTTGGTTATAGGGCTTTTGCCTGTCACGCTAACACACCGATAAATATAAGTGAAAATTATTAAAACCTGCACGCTCGTGGACTGTAATGGAAATTCGAAGTCTACAAAATATAAAATTATTTTATTTTTATGATTTTTTCAACTTTATAGCATAAAAGGAAACGTGAACATGAGTCTAAATTATCACTAGATATGGTTTTATTTGAGCTGTACAGAGTTTTGGACAGTAAAAAAATACCAAAATGACTATCACTGAATGTGTAAGTGATGTCGGTCGTCGAAATTCTATTAATAGGATTTGCATTTCTGTGCTTTCAAAAATGCCTTTTTTCCCCCAACGTTTCGCTCGCGCAGCGCAATACGTCCCATAGAAATCAGTGCGCTTAGAGAACCTAGCCTTAACCCCGTGGTTCATAATAGATAGGAATAAAATGGGAAATCTGCTAGCACAAATGATCAAATACGTAAATATATAGAAATCGGACATGAATTTCAACACTACAAATAATTTCATTTCTATTGCTTTAATTTCAAAGTATCGGAAGATTATTCAGGGTATCCTAGTTTCGGTTAGGGCATGTTGTGTTGATTATTATTTATTATTGTGTTGATTATTTGTTATTGTAGAGTTCTTGTCGGTGTATAATAATAATAATAACAACTTCCACCCAACACAATCACTTGTCCTAGACTAGGTCAAGAATTCGAAGAATCGAGGAAGAATCATCATCATCATCATCAGCCATTTGACGCCCACTGCAGGACACAGGCCTCCTCCTTGGTTTTCATAACCATGAAGGGTTTTGCCATAATCGTCACGCTTGTGCTATATAAAACGCTGCAATCACCTACTTGCGGCATATACTTACCTTTTTCTGTAACTTACAATCATTCTATTCATGCCAGTAAATATATCCGCACTTACGCTGCGTCGATATAAAATTAAACAGCTCCAAAAGGTTCTAGCTGGCAGAGCAGTTCGTGTCACCGGCCCCCGCCCAAAGGCCGCAGGCTTCGTCCGATGAAGCGGATATTAGGCTGAAATCAATAATTACCCGCCCACTCCTGCACAGTGGACACTGCCTTTTAACTCGGACGATATATGACGCGTACAGGTTGCTTTAGATTTTTTCTCGTCGTTTTATTGAATTTTTGTCGAATTTTCCTGTAGAATATTCGTAGAGTTTTTAAGGGACGAGGATGTTTTGACAATTTGACACTGAATTGATAATTGTGCCTTTCATCATCTATTTCACGTCATGTAAACAAACCGTTGATAGGAATAGTTAAAATACGTAAAGCAATGATGTCTGAATGAGAATGATGTTTTAGGTAATTAATTCTTCTCATTAAGTCAAGAAATGTCAACCCCTATCATCAGTTCATTTTGAGAAAATTAATTTTTATTCTGCACGGAAGCCGAATGAAAGAAATACAATTTTGTCTAATTTTCACGGGCCTGTTATTTTTTACAGTGACAAACCGCTGAAGTTGTAGTGGATTAAGATTTAGTGAGTTTAGTTAGATGTTCCGCGAAACCGGGCGTGCGTGCATGCAACGACTAATGAATGTTGATGAAGTGAAAAAGGTCTGTCAGGATCGTGGCAAGTGGCAAAAACTGGTCTCTGCCTACCCCTCGGGGATACAGGCGTGAGTGTATGTAGTTAGATGTTTTATCATGCCGACAATTAGTTGGTGAAACTATGTCGTACCTTACATGTAATTGGAACTGATATAGGTGAACCAGTTGATTATTCATCATCATCATCATCAGCCATTTGACGCCCACTGCAGGACATAGGCCTCCTCAGTGGTTTTCATAACCATGAGGGGTTTTGCCATAATCGTCACGCTTGGCAGGCGGGTTGGCGATCGCAGTATGCGGTTGGAATCTCAGGAAGACGCTGCTACCCGTCTCCTGGTAATTGATTTCCTTAGTCGCCTTTTACAACATCCACGGAAGGAAATGGGGTGACGCTATTGCTAATCCGGCGCAACACGGATTCCTTCTTTGACTATTAAAGATGTCTAATCTAGGTGGTATGTGTCCCTCTTTTCCCGTGGTACACCTGTCTATGTCTAGAGATGCCCGAAAGATTTCTGTTTGGGGTGTGTCATTCCCACATGACTAATTATTTCCCCAGATTTGGCATGGCAGTCACAATTAGGTGTATCATTACCTCTGTGTCAAAACCGCAGTTACAAGTACCCATGCCATAAGCTTAATTCCGGATTCACTTACTTGATTTTTTGTTGGAAGAGCCCAAGTACCTACAAGTATGTTCTTAAATAACACCCTATAAAGTCTAAAGTCTCTCTGAGAGAAGGCCTGTGCCTTACAGTGGGACGTATACAGGCTGCTTATGATGAAGTCTAAACTTCCCTGTAGAGAACAACTAATTGAGTTCTGATTTAGTTTTTAGGATCGTCGTATTCAACAGTAGATAGTAACTTACTTGATATCTCGAGTGATGGAATTTCCAACTTGATAAACAGTTTGTCAATTTTATTGGGATAATATGACTAATATTATTGTTGATCGAAAACATAAATGGAATTTGCTGCAAACTTGACTTTGTATATAAAATGTAAAGGTTTTATAACATAATAAGATAATACGCCCAAAGGTTGCACGGGGACAGGTTTTTTGTGCGCTAGTATTGTAGTATTGCGCTTATAGGATTTAAGGTTTATTTTAGTTTGTGTCTTTACGCACGCACGTTGCTTGGCCCGTTATAATGTGGATTAACCTTTACTGTGTCGTGCGTACTTTAAAGATATAAAAATGATGTCCCACTTTAGTAACAAATCTGTGATTCATACTTTTACTGACGTGCATTTTACTTTTTTCTATCTATCTATCTATTGATGCCGAAATAACGGGTTTAGGTTTAGGTTTCAGATTTATTCAATTATAAGTTGTATATGCGAAGTTGAGAGGGTTTCAACAACATCCTTTCCCGGAGATCCATAATTCCATTCCAATGCTGAAGCCCCTGCGGGCTAGTCTATCTAATAATCGCGAAGTTAAAAGACCTATAAATAACCGAAAAAGAGGCGAACTGTAACAACCCTCGAGGAAAGAGACGCTCTGGCGAAGGAAAAAAATGTCATTCAGTATTTAGCCTACGTGATTTCGTGCCTTGGCATTGGGGATGCCTATTCCCCGCGTATCAGATTAGCTGGGGCAACAAAATTGCTTACAATCGTTTTTGCGTGATGAAACCTCGTACTGTACTGAAAACGCGTGTTGGAAACTGTTCTTATAAGGTAATATTTTAAATGTTTCAATGGATGGATGTTTGTTACTATTCACACCATAACGACTGAATGGATCTGGGTGCAATTTAGCACAGATATAGATTATAGCCAGGAATATCATTATTTCTCATCCCGGAAAAATACTCATCGTAATTTCCACGCGAACGAAGTCGCGGGTAGTTTGTTTATTTTGCAGTAAATACCCATTTAAAAAGTACTTTGTAGGTACTACGTGTTACTGAAATAACCAGAAAAGCGTTTCTTTAGTATTATAGCCTTAATAATAAACCACTTGTATTAGGCAAAAATTAAAAATTATAAAATTCAATTTACTTCTCAAAGGTCAATAGTTAAAGGTCAAGGTTGAATTAAAAATAAAATTGAGAATTATAAAATTAAGCCTCCTGAAAAAGGTTCAAAATTATCGATACGGGTACCAAGTGTTGCGTTATTTCAATGACACATTTTTAAAGTTAAAAAACCGGCCAAGTGCGTGTCGGGCCACGCACAAGAGGGCCTCAATAAAGACGGCTTTTTTATCTGCTTTAGACAACTTACAACGTCATCGAAGTCATTTTTAATGGATTTTGTACAAAATTTTACTTTTATAAGTTGGTTGCCTACTACTCGTTAACTAGTAAAGTCTGCTTAGCCCTGATACTTTTCCTTTTAACTTTAATAATGAATTTTTTCACGTTTCTACAATCAACCGTTTAACCAGGAGAGGTTGGGACGCCCTACTCGGACAAAAAATTTCGCTTTAAAGCCTAATATTTCGCAAACGGAACCCTAAATCAAAAAATAGTCTGCCTACACCCACAATATTTTTCAACGACCAATCTAACAATGCCCCACATGATGGGGTAGAAGAGAAAAAAAATCATCCCCACCTTTCATGTTACTCCCCTAACATGAAAAGTGGGGATGATTTTTTTTTCAACTTTTTATTCTTTAACTTTGTTGGCGTGATAAATATGTACACATACCAAACTACAGTCTGTGCGCTAGGCCGCGGACAGACAGACAGACAGACAGACGGACATGGCGAAACTAAAAGGGTTTCTTATCGGAATACAGAACGCTAAAAAAGGAAAACAATAGTTTTCTGGTGTCTTGAAGGTTATATTATGATTAGCGAAGATAATACACGTGACTAACGTAGGTAATCAGCTACGTTTTTTCGTTTTTCTTTGTCTCTGATAAGGCAAGTTCAGCAGTACTCATAAGTCTGTTGATGTAAAGATGTTTAAGCCTGTGTTTACGTGGAGCATTCTGTCTCGCTCGCACAATTGAACAGTTTTTAATATTGTAATAATATGAGTAAACTTTTGATAGACGTGGTCTGAGGGTTTGATGGTAATTAGATTAAGGACATTTTATACATATTGAAATATATGCGTAAGAACAGTCTAAATGTGAAAAAAAATTTAGGCGCATTTTTCTGTGCAGTGGACGAAACTGAACTGCTAGTTATTTATGTATTTTATGTATTTTGTTATTAGTACTACATCACCACAACTGACCTACGGGGTTTTGTTAAATAATAATAATAAAAAAAAGTTGCTGTCTCCAAAACTTGACATTGGCAGAATCCTTGGGGTAGCCATTAATTAAGAATTGAATTGAATTGAAACTGAACTGTCATGGTCGGATCGGTGATGCTGAATCGGTTACATTCGGCTCCAATCGGTCGGTGACGCTGCAACTCGGCTAGAGTCGTCATATAAATTTAGAAAATCATAATTATACATTTTCACTTCTACTGTGTGGTCATAAGCACTCTCTTTTTTCATTTTCTGTCTCGAGGTATCGTTGACTGATATCACAAGTAAAATTAGATGAGAATATTTCGCTTTTTATTCTTAAGTATTCTTTCCCCTATCGTCTTACATATGGAAAAGTCCACCTCACGGCAAAATACCTATAGGTTCTCGAGTTCCTTTATCATTTTCATTAGTCGCCAACAAGTTCAATGTTCTTTAATAAAATAAAAGTCGGCTCTCTACTGGCAAGAGTCCATGTGTCGCGCGCTTTATCATTTTTAATTACGGCAGACGATACAAAGGAACGATTTACCGCCGCGAAACTGTAGTTTTTCGTTCAGGCCTAGGCTTTTAATTAATTATGGCGCCAATAAAGCCTTCAAGTGTGTAATTTAATATTCCCCTAGTGCACCCGCCGGGCCACGTTTACCAGCTAGATACCCATATTGCGAACGTGTCGCAACATAATACGAACGCTGGAGGATTTATTTCTTGGTGATGTTTTTTTCTATGATTATGGTTGTGTCAGAGCGGTAGTAGCGGAGCGGTAGAACGCCCGCTTCTCATTTGGGAGGTAGTGGGTTCAAATCCCGGCATGCACCAATGACTTTGCTTTCTAAGTTACGTACATTTGTGAAGTTATAGGAAAAAATCGTGAGGAAAACTGAGCGTCTGAAGTGTTCACATACCTCAGCGCTTGAAATTGCCACTCCGCGGTGAGCTTGCGTGGTGATTAAGTAGTACAGTAGGGCTCCTAAAATTTGTCGTGTGAACTCGTGTGTGACACATAGCGTTAAAAATGACAAAGTAGCGTTACACACCAGTTGGGTTGCCAGCGTCGAAGATCTATTTTGCTTTCGCTTGGCAAAGAGAAGACAGCAGTATGCAGAGCTGACGGCCAACCTCCAGTAGTGGAGAGGCACTGAAAGAACGAGAGGAACATATACTGGAACAAACACGTCCCGAAAGCGTGTTCGTTATGTCATTATAAAGTTTAGTTTGTGATAGACCTGCAAGCTGTGTCGTGAACAAGCTACCGGTCGTAATTTAACTTTATCTTCATTACACAATTACACGAATTCGCCGGCAGGAAAAAAGTAAAAGCGCCGATAGAACAAAGTACTAACGTACCTGCCGGTCGCGTGACCGAAAAGCTACGGTTATTATTATGACTCATGAATTCCCTCTAATCCCCTGTCAATTACTGCGAAACAAAAGGGAGAATGTTAAAGAATGTTATGCTTGACAGAAATTTGGAGGCATTTCTGTCGATTCTAAGTCTAAACTGTTTTGTTCCCGTTATTATGAATCACCTTTATTTGACGATTTTACACGGATCTTGTAATTATGGATATAATTTTCGCAGAAGTTAGTTTCTCTCCGAATGGCTACAATCTGTTAAAGGAGACGGATGGCAAACCAAGCCAGTGATTATATTCTGCATGGTGCGGTTTTTAATACTCCTTGTCGTCTCTTATGACAATCTGTCTTAATATGTCATCGTTATAAAAATCTAGCTTATTATTTGAATGAAAGTCTGTTTTATAGTTAAAAGCCTTTATATCCATCAGTCTAATAGCTTCCACACATACTGCGAACTCCAGACGTCAACAGGTTATGGTAGATTTGCCGCAATTTAGCTGAAAATGGAAAAATCAACGTTCAAGTGTAAAATGGTTCCTCTTGAAGGAAAAGTCAACTGGGACACTTGGAAATATAAAGTGCTAATCGTACTCAAGAGTATACCTCGCGCTCTTGACGTAATTGAAGGCAGACTTACCTCGGATCAAGAAAGTGAAGCCAGTGGGACCGCAGCATCCGGCGCTGCAGTGCCTGCAGAACCCGCTCGTGAGTTCACGAAGGCCGACTCCAGTGCTCTTTTCTTTATGACAAATAATATGACAGAAGATATGCTACGAAAAGTTATGCGATTCACATCTGCACGTGAGATTTGGTTAGAATTACATAGAATGTTCGACGGAACTAATGAAGACAAGACATTCCAACTATGCATGAGCTTCTTTGGACTTAAGAAGAATCCATCAGATGACATTGCCACTCACCTATCGAAATTGAAAAACATATGGACCTCGTTAAATCAAGAGCTTGGCGATGAGAAGAAGTTACCCGAAGTCCTACTCATCTGCAAAACTCTAGACACACTTGGAGAAGAATACAATCAATTTAAAAGTGGATGGTTAATGTGTCCTACGTCCGCACGAACCGTAGATAATCTCACCGATCGTCTGTGTGTCTTTGAAAGGAATATGATCACGGCTACCGTGCCACCGGATCAAGAAGCCTTAGCATCGACAAGCACACAGAAAGGGAATACGAAAAAGAGCAAGGATTGCAAGATTAAGTGCAATTACTGTTTGATCAAGGGCCACCGCGTCAGAGACTGTAAAAAGTGGATCCAAGACGGTCGACCACCTAAATCAAACAACCCGCCTTCCTCTTCTTCAACCCAAAAAGAATCTCAGATAGCTGAAGTACTGACAACAGAATTATCAGACCATGAAGTATCAGCGACTTCATCGAATACAGTAAACTGGTTTGTAGATAACGGCGCAACATGCCACATCACCAACAGAGGCGATTTATTTCAAACTTTTGAACCTTTTGAAAATAATAACATGCACACCATCTCTACAGCTAATGGCAATGCAGTGCAAGCCAAAGGCAAAGGAAATGTAATCATACAGTCGGAGGTTCAAGGAAAAGTTCACGAAATCACCATGAAGGATGTCTGGTACGTGCCACAGATCACGAAAAATCTTTTCTCTGTATTAGCTGCTCATGACTGCAACCCAAACAGCAGGTTTGACTCGACACCTACGAACTGTACTTTTTATACTCGAAATGAAGTAAAGATGACTGGTGTACGCAGCATAAGCGGAGGCTTATACAAGCTAAACGTAAAGAATGTGATTCCAAAACGAAATTTGGAAGTCAACTTAACACTAACAAAGACACAGCTGTACCACGAGAGACTCGTACACCAAAATAAACGACATGTACGAAAATTTGTGAAACAAGAACTGGGAATAGAGCTTCCTCCAGATGAAAGCACATGTGAAAGCTGCATACTTGGCAAGTCGCATCGATTAAAGTTTGGTACCCGACCAAGAGCTTCAAGACCCGGCGAACTTGTACACAGCGATGTATGCGGACCGTTTCCCAATTCATTTACAAACCTACGCTATTTCGTGCTATTCAAAGATGACTTCACCGGCTATCGCTATGTTTACTTCTTGAAAGCCAAGTCAGAAGTAAAGCAGAAGATGCAAGAATTCATCGCGGAAGCGCGCAATACGAACCATTCGATCAAAACGCTCCTGAGTGACAACGGTGGTGAGTTTGATAATAAAGAAGTACGTGAGATCCTCGCCACGCATGGAATCAAACAGCGACTGACCATGCCGTATACACCAGAGCAAAACGGATGCAGCGAAAGAGAAAACAGGACCTTAGTAGAGGCTGTAAGGACTGTAATGAATAGTGGAAGTTTCGAGCAACGACTTTGGGCAGAACTAGTTAATGCGGTAGCGTACGTTCTAAACCGAACAGGCCCGTCCCGTACCGAGAACAAGGCACCCTACGAACTATGGCATGGAAAGAAACCGAAAATTTCTCATTTACGCATCTTGGGCTGCACAGCTTACGTCCATGTCCCCAAACAAAAGCGCAGAAAACTTTCTATGAAAGCCCTCAAAGGAAGATTAATCGGATACGACAATGATGATGGCTATCGTATCTGGTGTGATGATAATAAACTGATTCGATCACGAGACGTTATCTTCGACGAGAAACCACTTGATAGAACTCAATGCGACGATGTTGTATCTCCGACAACGAAAAATGAAACACCGTTCAATGAATATGAGTTGAAAGTATCATTTAATCCAGAACGCATTGAAGCTAATCAAGATTCGACAACAAGCCATCAACACGACCAATCGGAACCTGATCCTGTAGATCAGATAGATGCACAAGAACAGCAAGAGGATAGTAGACCTTCCGAATTTATCGAGGAAATTCCCGCTAGTGATGAACTGTCTAGACCAACCAGTCCAGTATGGCATGACGCCGATGTACATCATTCATCTGACTCCGAAGATGAAACGATGACACATCCGTACAACCTACGTGACAGAAACACCATTCGCCCTCCACAGAAATTCAGAGACTGTTGTGCACTTACCGATGAAGAAGCTGAACCCACTACGTTCAAAGAAGCAATGAAGAGCTCACACAAAGACGAGTGGATTAAAGCTATGTTAAAAGAGATAGATTCTTTAAAAGAGAACAACACGTGGTCCCTTCAAGAACTACCTCAAGATCGTAAAGCCATACCGTGCAAATGGGTCTTTAAGATAAAGAAAAACCCCGATGGCTCTATTGATAAATATAAAGCGCGTTTGGTTGCGAAAGGATTCAAACAACGCAAAGGAGTCGACTACGAGGAAACATATAGTCCTGTGGCCAGATTTGCAACCATACGATCACTACTAAGCGTTGCTGCGAGTGAAAGGATGTACTTGACTCAATTCGACGTGACTACAGCCTTTCTCTACGGCAAGCTAGAAGAAGAGCTGTACATGCAGCAACCCGAAGGTTTTCACGATGGCTCTAGTCGCGTTTGTTATCTAAACAGAAGCTTATACGGGCTGAAGCAAGCGCCTCGCTGTTGGAATCACCGTTTCCATAAAGTACTTCTTGAACTCGGATTCACACAGAGTACTGCCGACCCGTGTCTATACACAAAGAAAGTAGGGGGGAAACATATCTCACTTACCCTTTATGTCGACGACGGACTAGTGGCTGCTTCAGACAAACAGCTTGCTGATGATTTCATAGAGAGTCTGAAAGAAAAACTTAAAATTACGACGAAACCCGCGTCCTATTATTTAGGAATGGAGATTACTCAATGCAATGACGGCACGATAGTAATACATCAGGAAGCGTATACCAAGAAGGTACTAGAACGCTTTAATATGGCCAACAGTAATCCTGTCTCAACACCAATTGATGCTGCAGAAAACTCGTCTGCACCACATGTTGATGAAGAGAAAGAAAATAACAAGGAGATTAACTTCCCATATCGCGAGGCCGTTGGCGCATTAGCATACCTTATGGTAGCAACTCGCCCTGATATTGCCTACGCAGTTGGTATAGTATCACGCAACTTAGAACAGCCGACCAGAAATGATTGGAACAAGGTCAAACGTATACTGCGGTATCTTAAGGGAACTACGTCTCTAGGGATACAATACAAGCCGAAGACCATGAACCTACCAGAGCTGGAAGGATTTAGTGACGCCGATTATGGTGGTGATACTACGACTGGACGATCCACCACTGGAATCGTATGCCGTTACGCAGGAGGTCCAGTATCGTGGACCAGTAAAAAAACAGACCTCAGTAGCGCTGTCTACAACTGAAGCTGAACTTGTGGCTGCTAGTGAAGGCGCCAGAGAGTTAGTTTGGCTGACAAGAATCTTCGAAGACCTGACGAAGAAGAAGAGTGTGCCAAATCTTCATGTCGATAATGAAGCAGCAGTACGATTGGCACACAACCCCGAGTTCCATAAGAGAACCAAGCACATTCGCATCCGACACTTCTTCGTGCGAGAACTTGTGTCTGAAGGTGCTATATTCGTCAAGCGAATTGGAACAAGAGACCAGATCGCAGACATCATGACCAAAGGATTGCCGAAGCCTACCTTTGTGAGGATGAAGTCTGCACTAGCATTGGTTTAGAGGGCGTGTTAAAGGAGACGGATGGCAAACCAAGCCAGTGATTATATTCTGCATGGTGCGGTTTTTAATACTCCTTGTCGTCTCTTATGACAATCTGTCTTAATGTGTCATCGTTATAAAAATCTAGCTTATTATTTGAATGAAAGTCTGTTTTATAGTTAAAAGCCTTTATATCCATCAGTCTAATAGCTTCCACACATACTGCGAACTCCAGACGTCAACACAATCGACAGCAATCGTTATAGCGAGCGCCCTACGCTGTTTTACGCGCATCATAATAAAAGGGAGAAATCTAACTTAATGGCGCATCAAAAGACATCTGCCTCTGAGCATCTCTGAGACATTGCCTGTCGTCAACCGAAATAATTATCTGTAGGTAAACCCAATCGCTCAGCCCGTGGAGCGAATATTTTATAACAACCATTATTGAATTACTTCTAGGAATAAGCCCGACAATTGTAATTAAGGGGGCCCAGGGAGTAACACTAGCCACCGAGAGAAAAAATCATAGCATTAACGCCAGGAACAGCTGTTTTTGGCATAAATGCTATCTAGTCGCAGGTTCGTGATCCTAGGTTCATTGTCGTGGGTCCTAAAAATCACTGTTAACATAATTGAGAGATTGTACTGACACTTTTTGCAAATTTGATCAGTAAAAGAAGATATGATTTTTTTCCTCAGTGGCGCTAGTATTACTGCCTGGATCCCCTTAAGTTTTAAATGTAATCCTGACCCTAAGGTCCATACACACATAGTTTTTCAATGGAATTATATATTCTGTTCCTCTATTTGGTTGTCTACTATGTAATGTAAAATGCAATTCCAACGGTATAGCCCGCTCGCGAGAAAGATCAAATCGCGCGAGGCGCCGAGTGAAATTGCACGGGTTATATTGGTTAATAGATTACCGATGAAACAACCATTACCGCAATATGTTTATTGCTCTAGGCGATTCAGGGCCCTTATTGTGAAGCAGCGACATGTTCGGAAGGGTCGTCAGCATCGCGCTTGAGCCCGACAATTCACTCGAATCTAGCGGCAAATAGAAGAAGAAGAAGAAGAAGAAGAAGAAAGACATTTATTATACCAACAATACGGTTCTTTTTTTTGAATAGTCTCGAAATTTCCTGCCAGTGCCGTAAGTTGTGCAACTTCTCACGGCACTCACGCTATCACAGAAATAAAAACTAAATTATAGTTTGCCGTCAAGTAGATTGATTGGTCATGTAAGACGTTTAAAACCCACTATATACGGCAAATACCGATTTATAGCTATAACTGCTGTAACATTATTAAACGGATCTAACCTCGATTATTTATTAGGCAAAATTTTACCTAGTAAGCAATGGCGATTAGACGCGTTTCTATGTATGAGTATCGCGAGTCATTAAAATTACTACTCGATACCTTGCTAGAAAAAATTAAACCTGAAAACTCATTAATTTGTTCAAGTATTCCCTTATTCTCCCTACGTAATCCCTCAATGTAATGTCACAGATTAATGAGCGTGTAAACCTGAAGCCTGAAATATAATTATTGCTTCTCTTTATGATTCTCTTGCGCGGATTAATGTGAGTCTCCGGATGTTTTTACGCTGAGCACCTTATTAAAACGGAGCGAAGAAAATTGAAGCATACTTGAAGCTTAAATCGCTCATAACAAAGCATTTAGACGAATGAACAGTAGAGAAGACCGTGATTTAATTAGAGCATTTTAATTTAACATTTTTATTTTGATTGGTTCTCGAGTTACGCATAAATGTCACTTGAAATACATTTTATAATAGGCAATATTATTAAGATGTAATAGAAATGACTGAAATAGCATTGTTATGACGTTTTAAAAAAGAAAACGTAAACCATCTCAGATAATCAGAAAGTAATGTGAACAAGATGGAGCTTCGATGAGCCAGTCAGAAAAGTCTATTCTGGTATTAATGATACTGCTTACTGTTTGCGGTGCTAGCTACAAGAGGTTTTAATGTTCTAGAACAAAATCAAACTTTTCCGAAGGATAGATAGATAAAGATAAGATAAAAAATTATTTCTTGCCTCATAAAAAAAAAACTTAAAACAAAGTATATTCTTTTTGTTGCACTAACGTCCGTGCTGAGGACAATTTTTAAAAGATTTCGCTGCCTGTACTACGGAGAAGTTTGTAAAGAGGCTCGAAATTTCACCGATGCTTGTACTTGCCCATTAGCTCAGTTGGGAGAGGGCTGGCACGGATGGCCAGAGGTTGCGGGTTCAAGTCCCGGCATGGGTGGAATTTTTAGCCTCTAAATAGGTTTTTTAAACAAAGTACCTAAGGCTTAACTAATAATGTCAGCCGAAGGTAGTGTACCTAAGTAAAAGGGTATAAATATAATATTTTTCCTAAAGGTAGAGTGACATCTAGAGCTCTATTTATAACCTAGCAATCCTTAATTAACTATGCACTCATGAAAACAGCTTCCGGAACATAACGCAACTACAGCCGACTAAAGGTCCCAGTATACTAAACCGGTTTGTGTACCAGAGGTTCAGGAATTCAAACCTGAAGTAAAAAAAAATTCAAATAAAAAGTTAAAAATTACTATACTATACCATTAGGCTCCGTGTGGCGCCGGATAAAGAATAGCGTCACTCCATTTTCTTCCGTTGATGTCGTAGAAGGCGTCTAAGGAAATTAATTACCAGGAGACGGGCAGCAGCATCTTCCTGAGATTCCAACCGCATACTGCGATCGCCAACCCGCCTGCCGAGCGTGGCGATTATGGCAAAACCCCTCATGGTTATAAAAACCACGAAGGAGGCCTATGTCCTGCAGTGGGCTTAAAATGTCTGATGATGATACAATACTATTGTGTATTGTATTACAATCGTCATACAATACTATTGTGGCTCGGAATGTTTCTGTGAAGATGACCCAATTGGTGGACAGACAAAGTAATAAACTAAATTAAACAACGACATTTCTCATGTAATTTCCTGTTGTATATTTCGGGTGCTATAAGGTATAATTAATTAATTAAAATATAACAAAGAAGAAATATAATATGTAATGCGAACTCCGTGGCGAAAGGCCTTCAATGCACACAATGAGTCTCTCTCGATGTTGAAGTGGTAAAACGTTTGACTACCAAGACAGAGGTCGTGGGTTCGATTCCCTCTGGGGGGGCTTTGATTTTTGGCCGTACTTTGATTTTGTGTTATTAGTATGTATTAAGATATTATTAGTATTAATTCGACACTAATTGTTGGTGGTTCTGTGGCCACAATTCGATTAGGGTCTTAGGTTCATGCTTGGATATGTTTTCGTAGCGTTTTAGTGTGCTTGAACCATAAATCGCTTCTTACACTACTTGGAGTACTTGTTTGCATCAGGTAATTTCCCAGCTAAACTCACTTTAGTTAGAGTTTTTGTGACAAACAAAATGATTACGAGAAACGCCGATTTGTTTCATCAATAGCACGTTTTTGCGATAAGTTCGGTCTAAAGAGGCACTTGCTGACTTGCTGTTGTATGCAGGCAAAGATAAATATTTTTTAGGGGTCTGTACCCGAAGGGTGCCAAACGGGACCCTATTACTAATACTTCACTGACTTTCAACTGCCTAGCTATCATAAACTGTGATAGCTAGGCAGTTGAAATCTTCACAGATGATGTATTTCTGTTGCCGCTATAACAAAAAAAAAAATACAAAAACAGAATAAAATAAATATTTAAGGGGGGCTCCCCCACAACAAACGTAATTTTTTTGCCGTTTTTTACTGGATATTAATAACGGCAACAGGTAGACGCTTGAAATATTTACAGAATATTCAATTTTATATTTGCTTTAACAGTAAATAATTAAATTAAAATAAAATAAATATTTAAGGGGGGCACCCATACAAAAATTGTATCTAATGTTGTATAGATAGTGGAACGGAACCCTTCGTGGGTGAGTCCGACTCGCACTTGGCCGGTTTTTTTAACGACGGCAGGCTTTCTTGTACGATATAGGTAATATGCAATGAATAATCTCTTTATAAATATCGATAAAAATCATTCGTACCAGATAAACGTACCCTCAACGTAAACAACTTTTCTTAAATACGATCCAGATTACAACATGGTAAATAGGAATGGGTATGTTTTGAATGGAATTAATTATATGAATAATTGGATAGGTACAGTCGACAGTACTTGATCTTTAAAATCGTGCACTTTATTCGAATGAGTTACGGGTGACTTTGCAACTGAAATGTAAAGGTCGATGTGCTGTACTCTTAGTCCATTCATATCTGATTCAGGTGCATCAAGGTTGTTGTGATGTGTTGAAGACGAAAAAGCTGAGATTCGAAAGAGATTCTTTGCACAACCCAACACGACATTGCGCATTTTCACAATTTATTGAAGTGCCAAAACTCTTTGATAAAAAAATTGGTTCACAAAAATCCACAAACGTATCGAAAATACCATCTTGTCAAGTTCCATCATAAATATTACTCAATCATTAGAAAATTAAAAAGATACTACTACACCGGTTGCATATTTACTTTTGCTGAACATTGTATTGGAACGGACTAACTGAACACAAGTAACGATTGTAGTGAATGTCAAGACCTCGCGATTGGACAAGAAAGCGATCACAAGAACAGGTTGATCGTTTCAAGGTACGGGTTTTTAATGGATTTAATCGCGGTCTAATATTGGTTATCGGCGCTGGAGTCCGTAACGACTTAATGCAGGGATTCCTAAATAACGTTCATTTGTAGTAAAGATAGTTATCGTTGGGGCGCTGATCCCCGGAACTCGTTTAGATAAATTGCGTGAATATTCATGGTATATTTAGCACGATATTAAGTGCGTAGGCTTATGTAAGGAAATTATTATTTAGTATAAGTATGTATGCAAATCAATATTCATATTTGCACCGACTACCCGTTTCTCTTTGCCTTCAGAGACTTTTCATCGTATGGTTATCATCGTTAACTAGAGTGCATGCTTGTAAAAAGTGCGTGTGCTGTTGCACGTACCGCGAATTGGACGTATTTTTCGTACAGTCGAAAGCACACCAACCTTTACATTTTAGTTGCAAAGTCATCCGTAACGTACCTGAGAAAAATGCTTGGATGTAAAGGTTGATGTGCTGTCGACTGTACAGATTCATATCACGGATGATAATTTCATCCGACGTAAGTGCTATATTTAAATGCGGTAAGTGCCGCCATGGATGCATTGTTTAAACTGAGAAAAAAGAAATAAAAATTTTACTGTATAATTGACCATACTGAAGGTTACCTACACCACAAGAGTTTTTATCGCGTGCGGCATAAGTACTAGAATTGAACAAAAAAGGTATCCGGTCGTGAGGACCACTGTACAACGTTTGTTGGACGTGTTTTCCACTTCACCGGAATGTCATTTGTAAAATGCAAAAAGGCAAAAGGAATATTTGTGTGTGTGTGTGTGTGTGTGTGTGTGTGTGTGTGTGTGTGTTTAATTACTCGGTGCTTTTTACAGCACAGTCTTGTTTGGGTTGAAGTAGAGCGGGTAAAAAGTTGTAGTATTTCGTTTCAGCTTTGGTCTGGATGTAAACAAGTAATTTTCTAAATATGTACTATCTAAGACAAAAAATTAATAATAGGGGTTGACATTTCGTCAATTAACGATATTAATTAACGACCTAGGACGTGCAAACAACTTGTGTCGAGCTTCGACATTAAGGTTAAGAAGAGACAAGTACAGTATTTACAATTATTTATTTACAGAGGAAAAACTGAGGGAAAACAATGGGTTCGTGCCCTACACCGGTTCAATTGGTTCAGCCCGGAAATGTTGATGAACGGTACTCCCCTAGCCTGGATGGGATGACGCGCCGTGTTGCCTCAGTAGAGACGCTGAAGAAAGGCGCGATCCCTCCGGGAAGCCGTAGAATCTCGTACAAAAGGTGTTTCGTATGCTGTGAGACCGGAAGTTGTTGATCCGGTCTTAAGCTGGATACGGAAGTTCACAAGCTGGACTTCGAACCCTGGAATCGTTTTCCAGTATTAAAATAGGGACATCAAAACGCCCCTGTGCATCGCCACCCAAACCGGAAAGCACCAGAAGGAAGTTTGAAGGTGGCGGTACACTAAAATAGGCAGAACGGCGGAAAATTAGGTACCTAGATAGTAAAACATGCAAAGCCCATTTAGCAATAGATATTTACACAGTCAATTACAAGAAATAGATACTTAGTGTAATAAACACAACCAGATAATTGTTCACACTCACCCAAAAGCGAGGGCAATCGTCGCAGACTATAAAATATGAAAAAATGGCTGCTAGGGCGGTTGGAGAGAGACGGCGAAGCAGAGCGCACACCCAACTCCTTCCGTGGTCAAAATTTAAATGATTTGTGAGAGCTGAGATGAGTGAACGGAAGAATATTTGAATGAACGTATTGAATGAGCGATTGCCATAGGCATTTACTTTTGAAATAATTACAAACGTCATTCACAGTTTTTGGAAAAATGCTACTTTTCTCACACTTTTTTGTGCTGTCGTTCGACTCTACCTTGGAGTAGTACTAAAAAAAAACCAACCAAGTGCGAGTTGGACTTGCGCACGAAGTGTGCCGTACCATTATCTATACAACATTAGACAAAGATTGAATTTGAGAACATTGCCATTTAAAGAAACCAACGAGAAGCGTTAAACATTGACATTTAACGACGTGACATAGGCGCTGTGAAGGTTACATAGATGGCTGCTAGATGGCTAGCGCCGTCTTAAGACAACGTTTGTGGTGTGGGAGACCCCCTTAAATATTTATTTTATTTGTATTTGTTATTATAGCGGCAACATAAATACATCACCTGTGAAAATTTCAACTGCCTAGCTATCACGGTTCATGAGAGACAGCCTGGTGACAGACTGACAGACAGACGGACAGTGAAGTCTTAGTAAAAGGGTCCCGTGTACGGAACCCTAAAAAGCAACGGAGGATGGGGATGGGATGGTCAGAAATCTGAAATTGTCTCCTTTTTACGATATTTCTTTGAAACAATTTATGAAACGGAAGTACCCGAGAATGACAGCGGCTAATGAATCTTGATGAGGCGAATCTCCCTACTCCTCCGGGATCGTAGATAGAGTAGAACTCTACGTCCGGGATACAAGCGTGAGTTAATGTAGTGTAATTTATGAAACAATTTAATTTCTTACCTAACTAATTACTTTACTTTCATAACAAGTTTCTGAACTGTCCAAGCAGGAATAAATAATTGCGCTTGGAAAAAAACCCCTATTACATTATACAGGTTCTACCATCCAAGATTCCTTACGATTTAGGGTTTCGTTCTCGGAGGGAAACAATGACACCATATTAATTAATATATGACGTCTGTCTGTCTGTCTCATTTATAAAAGAGGCCTTTTCTCTTAAACCGCGGTTTTCACAGAATATGTGTATTTTGGCGGATTGGCCATGAAAAAATAAAAAAACTAAATCTATCGGAATAAAAAAAGAATTATCGAAATCGGTTAGGATTTGAAAGAGGTTAGGTATGGGAGAATATAGCAAAAAACGCATACGCGTCGAGTTAAGAACATACTCCTTTTTTGAAGTCGTTTAAAAAAAGGAAAAAGAAAAACGCAATTTTTTGTTAGAATAGAGCGTCCCCCCCTCTCCTGGCTAAACGGCTGTTCGTAGAAACGTGAAAAAATTCAGGGCAGTACTCAACTTAAAAGGAAAACTATCACGTCTAAATAGGCTTTATACAAGTTAACCAGTAATAAATGAACAACATTTATGTTGAAACGTGGTTATGAAAACCACAGAAAACCTGCAGTGGGCGTCAAATGGCTGATGATGATGATGATGAAATGAACAACTTATAAAAGGAAAACTTAGTACAAAAATCTATTTTTATCTAATTTTCCCATTGAAAATTACTGTGATAATGTTGTTAGTTGAGTACCTAATATCTACGAATAGAAAAACCATAGAAGTATTCTCCCTACAAAATTCACACTCAAAAACGGCCCCAGTCCTCTCGATTAGTCTTCACCAATGAAAATGTGCTGTGGAGTAAATCACTCTGTGATTTTCCATTCTGTGCGCCTTGCGTGACGTGAACGTTGCTTGGGCGATAGTAAATGACAGCGTAACTGGTGGTTGGTTTTCATTGGTTTTATACAACAACGTCAAACCAAAGACTTCATTGACGTATAAACCGTCGAAATAATTATGTAGGTGTATAGATTTTTCCGGGTAATACTGAACTCGCTCCGATTGGTAACACAGTTAACAAGCCCCGCCCGCCATCTCACAATTGAATGTGGATAATTTTTGGCGATAGTTTGAACTATCACTGCCTAATATCAGTAAAAAAACCCTGCTTCTACGGAGCTCTACACTGCGCGTGGCCCAACACGCACTTGGCTGGTTTTTCTAGCGAAAAATTGCTTTAGGCGACTTGGGGCTAGATAATTTGTCAAACATTCCTACAATTACTACTTAGAAATGGAACAGAGTTTTGTAACTTGTCCCTTATGAATGTACTAATTAAGTTCTTCGGCGATCGACGTCGCGTGGGCCCATTCCTGTAAAAGTAGAAAACATAACCGTCAAGCAACTTTGTACTTTATCTTATGAGTAACAAAGTCTATATAGTACATGAAGTTATTTCAAGCCACATGCAAATGGGCGAATATTTATAGCCTCTGTAAAGGGTACGAGTTTATTTCGATTTCAATTGATAATGTTAATCGAAAGTCGGTTTGATAAGTCTTCGGTGTCTCTGTATGTAAATGAGACAGCGACGCTTTGACTATATCTTATTTATGGCAGCATTTTATAATTTCAATATAAGCTTTATTTTATAGGTAAAGTCATCAATAATAGTGGATCTCATTTAAGTTTCTTTTCACTGATTTTTAGAGCTTTTCAGTTGCAATGTTTCTTTCTTCATGTTTGGATCAAGACATTGACTGCCACGATGGTTGAGCGGTTAGCGCGCTTGACTACTATCAAAGGGATGGCGTAGGTTCGATTCCCAATGGAGACGGCCGTACTAGATTTGTACAAATCGCGTCAGTCTGGGTATATTTGCATATTCGTGTTGTCGTTGCCTGGTTACTATAGCACAAGGCATCCTAGTTTGGGATCAGTGAGAGTTATTATAATAAGTATTTTTTTCATGTTTTGTATGCTATGGATATTTTTTCGTGATTTCATAGTTGATCTCAGATTAAATGCTGTTTGTATTGATGTTTAGTTTACTGAGGCTTAGTTTACAATAAATTGTATTTTACTACAAGCAATTTCTTAAGTGCATCGGTCGAAATCGATGCTCTTAATTTCTGTTTTAACCTAATTTCTGTGTACAATACAGAATATTTAATCTAACCCCGTATAGACTTATTCACGGAATCACCACGCTAGATTTTGAACTGTTTTTTCTAGTTTATGTTGAAGTATCAAAGCAAAAAAGACATCATCATCATCATCATCATCAGCCATTTAACGCCCACTGCAGGGCATAGGCCTCCATCATGGTTTTTCAACATGAAGGGTTTTGCCAAAATCGCCAGGCGGGTGGGCGATCGCAGCATGTGGTTGGAATCTCAGGAAGACGCTGCTGCCCGTCTCCTGGTAATGTATTTCCTTAGTCGCCTTCTACGACATCCACGGAAGGAAATGGAGTGACGCTATTCTTAATCCGGCGCCACACGGAACAAAACAAAAACAACGGAAAAAACAACGTATTGCATTAATTCCGCCCAAGACTAATCACTTCATTCAATAGAACCATCAGCTTTCATAAATGACTAAAAGGATATTATTAAAAGATTTCCGAAAGGAAGAGTCAATTAAAAGAAAGAATTAATTAAGGGGAAATCCTCCTTAAGCATTTTTGTTAATTTCACGGGGCGGGAATTTTTCCCGGAGCTTTTTTCGACAAGTGCCAATTCCCCTCTGGCATACCTCTGGGACAGAACTGTGGTAGCGGAGCGATATAACGCCTGCTTCTCATTTGGGAGGTCGTGGGTTCCAATCCCGGCATGTACCAATGACTTTGTTTTCTAAGTTACGTACATTTGTGAAGTTATATTAGCAATACCACTCGCTAACTGTGAAGGAAAAAATCGTGTGGAAACCCTAGCGTCTGAGGTATTTACATACCGCAAGCACTTGCTACGTACAATGGCCCAATTATGAGGCTAAAAGCGGAAATCTCCAGTCGAGCTAGAACTAGAACCCTCTAAGACATTTTTAATGATTGTAAAAGAAAATAATCATAAGCAGCCTATATACGTCCCACTGTAGGGCACAGGCCTTCTCTCAGAGAGAGAGTATGGGCTTAATCACCACGCGTGCCCACCGCGGATTGGCGATTTCAAGCGCTGAGATATGTGAATAGCTCAGATAACCAGGTTTCCTCACGATGTTTTCCTTCACCGTTAGCGAGTGGTTTTGCTACTATAACTTCACAAATGTACATAACTTAGAAAGAAAAGCCATAGGTACATGCCCGCACTGGGAATCGAACCTGGGTCTCCCGCTTCAGAGTCCAATGTTCAACCCACTAGGCTACCACCGTTTCTAGAAAGAAAATAATATGTTTTGACAAACGTGATCTTACCGGTCTTGTTTATAAAAACACGAGTCCTCTTAAATACTCCTCGGAGACAGTTTAAATAATCTATGGTTACGTTTTGCCCTTTACCACTGACTATTTAAACTGCCTCTGAGGAGTGTTTTAGAGAATCATGTTTATATAAATGAGACCGTTAGCTATTACGGAAAGTTCATTAAAATTATGAACTTTTTACACCATGTTTTTCTATCAAAATCCCAGCCCCCGTTTTTCGTATACCAACAATCCGTTAATCTATTGTTAACCGCTGTTAGTTGGCCAAAGTGCATATAAAAAAAACAACGGACAGCATGTTAACAGTAGATGAAGAGATTGTTAGTTTACGGGAAACCAGGGGTAAGTAGGTATATGTAAATTAAAATATGGAACGGACCGTATAGGTTCAGAAGCGTTATGGTTATCGAGTTCTTACGGATGAGGGATTTAAACATTGAAGAAGCAACAATTAACCTAACCAAAATTAGAACCCTCTTTTAAATTTAGTGCTAACTGCGAGACCAACCCATGGCTTTTTTGTGTCATTAATTTACTTACTGTATTTTACTACTGTAAGCTGTAAGATCTCCAAATGTAAAAATAAAATAAATAAATAATATAAATAAATAAATAATATAATAAATAAATAATATAAATAAATAAAATAAAATAAATAAATAAATAGAATTTCTCCCCATCTAGATGGGTCTTACATAGAATGATAAGGAGTAGAACCGCAGGCAGAGCTTTCAAAGTGAGGCAGCAATATGATAATCCAATTGGTATGCTTTAGCAAAGGCGGTTGTCAGTATCGTATATTGATAAGAATGTTTTCGTGTCTGTGAACGTCACTTACTACAATCCGCTTAGGCACACAACTATTACGTAAATGTGTGCGTATCGCTTCAAGCAGAATACTGTTCGATACGCTCTGTCTTTGCGTAGTATGTCTATGGGCTCTTACCTTCTGCTTCAGTTCCAAATAGGCAAACGAGGTGCCTTTATTATTTTCTCAATTCTATCTCGCACCATTGTATCTTACGACCTCAAATCACTAACCGCGAAGGTCTAACGAGGTCTGTATCTTTATGAACCATAAAAAACTTGGAGCGGATGAAAACCCACAGTAATAATAATCCTTATAGGCATTGTAATAAGCAGCTATTCGAATACCTATCATTATGATGACAAAGTTAACATAGAGGGCCAATGAACCACGGAGGTCGTTTGTCCACCGATTCGTTACTGGGCCATGAATAGAGTCAGCAGTCAATTTGTCAAATATCCGATAATGTTGCTTAGACGTGGACCGTGGTCACTGTTTCGATTACAGCCCCTCAAGCTATTTTGCTTACTTGCTTGCGGTAATGTTAACTATGGGTTTAAGCGATTTATAGTAAGTTGCGTAAACCGTAAAAGTGTAATAAAAACATAATAACAAATTTAATCAAGTTCGCTTTTTTTCGTTCCAAACATATTCAGAATCACTATTTAAATAGGAACAGCATTGGATGCAAAGTAATTAACTTCACTATGATTTAAACGTCATGCTACGCAAACTGTGAGGTCTGTATTGTATCATTGCACACGAGACAACTAAAAGAAATTCAAAGTAAATTATTAAATACTTACTTATATCCTGTTGTCCCTCATCAGGGACATAGGGCATTATTGATAAATTTCCACTTGCTACGATTAAATTATCAACAAAAAATAAATTTAAGATTTATAACAATTTATCGCAATAAACAAAGAAAGAAAGGCCCAAAGGTACCCACTGACCCTACAACGGTGTCCACTGAGTTATGTATGAATGCATGAGATGTAGATTAAAATGTAGCTCGTTCACCCATTGTTTTATGTGTAATCGTCATTAGAATAGTAAGCTAGAGTTATGTTCACTAAGCTCTTTTGTTTTCATGTTGTTCACACCCACATAATTATGTTTTTGAAAATGGAATCAACAACCGTTTTTTTTTTACTAAAACTGGTCATCATAGAGACAGAGACTCGAATATCAAGAGTCGAATTTGATGATAGGCTTACTTGTTAGGGTTCCCTATCGGGATCCTATTACAAAGACTTCACTGTCCGTCTGTCTGTCTGTCTGTCCGTCTGTCTTATGAACCGTGATAGCTAGGCGATTGAAATTTTCACAAATGATGTATTTATGTTGCCGCTATAACAAAAATAGTAAAAAAAGAATAAAATAAATATTTAAGGCGGGCTCCCATACAAAAAACGTGATTTTTGGCGTTTTTTCTCGATCTTTGTGTCTCATAAATAAAATAAAATAAAAATAAAAATGTTGTATAGATAATGGTACGGAACCCTTCGTGCGCAAGTCCGACACGCACTTGGCCGGTTTTTACGAGTACGTTTACCCTCTATGGTTATGGTTACCTTAAACACGTCCGTTAAATTCTTATGTTCTACAAGTTTTTTTGTTGTTAAAATCTACCTATTATATTTACTTACCTATTGTACTTTACTGCAAATGACAGAGGTACGTAGAAGTAGATAGAGACATTTAGATGAATTTTGAAATAGAGGTTTCCAACCGTAACTTATAATTCTTAAAGTAAATGGTTTGCTCATTCATCTCTAAAATAGCTTTTTTTGACATATAAATTTCTTACTTATCAGTATCAGGATCTTGACATAATACCACAAAACTATCAAGACATGTAACTTCGGAGAAATTAAGCAATGCTTTCTCTTGTTAAAATTTTAAAGCTGTTTATTAATTTATAGTGACTACAGATAGAGTGCACGGTTAATTAAAGAAAGGGAATAAATAACTAATTGCCTCTCGGTCACACAAAATAGTTGCACAGGCTATTTCCTTAATAATTAAGTGCTATAACCGAATCACTTTAATGCTAGCTATGGGGCGGCAAAATTAGCCACCTCGCTCATTAAAACCGTCTGACGCCAAATTTTGTGTATTTAGTTTTCTTTCTGTTGTTGTGCATATTATGTTACTTATCTGCTTATTTTGTTTCTGTGATGTATCTTGTTGGTATAATAAATGTCTTTCTTCTTTTTCTTCAAATAAACACCGCGGTAAAAAATAAACATTTTCTCGTCAAATATTTCCAGTTAAAAGCCTCAGTCAGTAGACATTAAAGATAGACGATAGGCAGACGTCTATCGCACGCAGGCTAGATACTGTCGTCGCTAAACTAACAATTTATGCATGTCCCCTAATGGGTTCCTCCATCAGGCTTTGTTTGCGAACCTTTCTATGAAATTTTATTCGGTAATGGCAGCTCGGCGGGCGTCTTGCTCGAATTTCATATTATAAATATTTCCCCCTTGCGTTGGGTAAACTTAAACGTTTTTTTCCTCTTTTTGAGGCGCTAAAAGGGGTGGAATTCGTCGAAACACTTTCGCGGCGGAAAATATGTACCGGACAAGAAAAGATAGACTAGACGAATGTGAACCCGAGTGCTATTTATCAGAACGTGTGCAAAGGCGTCAGTAAATTCTTTCTCATCCTTACCTGCCTGCGAAAGAATATATATGTAGATGCATAAACAAGAATAAAATATATGTGGAACATGAGCCGTCGCGCTTGCATCTCGAACAGAATAGGTAGGCGGCGAAGGAAAGGTTCGAAATTCGAAAACATATTGGAATGCGCGAAAAGGTAGATATTTCCTTCTTTTTACCGCCGTTATCGGGTTCGAGTTGACAGTTAGGGAACGCCGAGGTGGTGCCCGGGAACGCAATATTCGAACACGTGGAGTGTACACCGTAGAAGATCCTTGCCGGGAATGCGAAGCATTTAAACTGTCTCAAACATTTCTAAACTGAATGGAATTTTCTTAATTATCGACCAAGCGTACGTTGACGTCGTTTCGAGACCAAACTGAATTAAAGCTGACTCAAAAGCCACTAAATCTCGCAGTGTCCAAACTGTGAATGAAATTATCTTAAATTATCGTGTGTACTAATAAACGTTCAAAGTGTGAATGCGTGTCGACGCTTCACCAAATCGAATTAAACCTGTCTTCGGGTTCGATAAATTATTTCGAATAAAAGGCCATTAAAATATAAAGTACCTTTTTAATTTTCCCCTCATAATGGGAGAACTTTCTGGGGAATTTACCGTTGTTTTTTCCTCAGATCAATTAGAGGGTCCAAGCTCAGCGGGTCATTAGGTCGCGAGCATAAATTTATTATTAGACGGACGGCACGTGGCCCCGTCAGCTTGTGACCGACTTCTTTTGGGCAAATGAAACATTTTTGCGGCTGAAATAAAAAAAAAACAACGTGCAGCGCGTGGTGAGCTTATAAAAGAGTAGCGTCAAGCTGAAAAACTTGTTAACTTATGTAACCTTAACCACCTAATTTATAAATTTATAAATAGGTAGGTAATGCCGATAAACTGCATTGGCAGTTTGGCAAACTAATGAAATTGTGGTTTTTCTCGTCTTAAGAGTGGTATACGTTTTTAGCATGCTCCTTCAAAGCAAAGCACACTAAAAAGCACGCATTTAGCAAATGTGAATGTGCTATGCTTTTTAGCACGCTAAAAAACCTGACTGACTGTTAAATTTTTTATCGTTATCTGTGCTTTTAAGCAAGTGAAGTGATGGACACGGGATTTGACAATTAAATTGTTAACATAATATGAAAAACATGTGTACTTGTGGGATTCGTGCAGCAAAACTTATAAAAACAATATTTTATCACAGCCAATAACTGTGATAAAATTTCAACCGGTTGCAAACCAATTAGAGATTCCATATTTTCCACTTGCGATGCGTGTGCTTTCTTCGCTTTTTGAGACAACTTGTGTTGAAACTAGCACAGCAAATCTAGGCATATCGTCGTCTTTAATTAGCACTCTTTTAGTTTAGCATGCTAAAAAAACAGTGCTAAATAGCACGGAATTTGTACCAAATGTAAACCAGCCTTTACTGAGAATAAATAAATAATAATAATAATTTGGTATTCGAACTACCTGGGTCGCTTTTTAATAAGCTACAATATAGTTTATTATGACAATTCGATGGACATCGCATAGCCGATTAGTTTAATTACTCTTCTTATTGCTTAATCAGTGGGTTAATCGGCTATTATGCAATGTGTATCGAATTGTCGTAGTAAACCATGAATTGTAGTTATATGTAATGGGGCCCTGAAAAGAGTATTAGATGTAAGTTAAGTTCCTTTTATATCGTGAGGTACAGTCGACAGCACATCAACCTTTATTATTTAGTTGCAAAGTCCCCCGTAACGTAACTGAATAGAGTGCGTGTGTGTAAAAAGTGATGCGACAGCACGTCAACTTCAACTAAGTGAAGGTTTTTAGGGTTCCGTACCCGAAGACTGCCAAACGGGACTCTATAACTAAGACTTCACTGTCCATCTGTCTGTCTGTCTGTCTGTCTGTCACCAGGCTGTCCCATGAACCGTGATAGCTAGTTAGTTGAAATTTCACAGATGATGTGTTTCTGTTGCCGCTATAATAAAAAATACTAAAACCCGAATAAAATATATATATTTAAGGGGGGCTCCCACACAACAAACGTGATTTTTTTGCCGTTTTTCCCGAACTTTGTGCCTAATGTTGTATAGATAATGGTACGGAACCCTTCGTGCGCGAGTCCGACTCGCACTTGACCGGTTTTTTTCAAAGTTGTGATATTTTATGCCACAAGATTTGATTCGAATGATAGATATATTCTACCAAATGTTTTCTGACTAACTTTCGATCCCAACAGTTCTCTACAGAGCTGAATGACCTTTTGAACTAGAAAGGCACTTGTCCCACTGCATTTTCGTTGAAAATATCAGAGAAAGAATTGATTCGGTTCAAACGAGCCTCCGACCACCGATTAGAGCAATTTCCAAAGTCAACATCCCGGATCGACAGGCATGCGGACATTCAAGTAACAGACAATTAGATTCCGGCCCGAGTAGATTGTTCCAGACATCTGCAATTCCTTGAGATCGTGTCTATTGTGTGTCGGCCAAGCGACCCAGACAGTTATCTCATGGTCTCACTGATTCAAATGGTGGTATTTGATTTAGGCCTTGGAGTCCATTAAATACATAGTTGTTCACAGAAACATTAATGTCACAATAGCTTTTATTTGCGTCTTTTTCGCAGCGTACTACGCAATGGCAGTACAACATCATTCCAATGGTAAAACCCGCGCAAATTATATTGGCATCCCTCGCGAAGAAGATCGTATAGATTTTTTTCTGCTTTGTGGCGGCGCTGTCTGATAGAAAAATGCTTAAAACTACATGTTAAATAGAATGGATATTTTATATTACAATAATTTGCCGAAGTGAGCAATATTGGCATTAAAATGCAAGTGCGTTTTTTTTTTACAAAATTACGTTTTTTATAAGACTGAGACTTATAAGTCGCGTGAGTTTTAACGTTAAAAAAATAGAAAAGTCAAACTGATTTCAAAACAATTCAAAAAATAAAAAAGCCAAACATTTTAGAAGTCGGCCCATGCATAATGTTGATTCTGGGCCCTTATTATGAAAAATCCGACTTTATCGGAAGGGTCGTCAACGTCTAGCATGAACAATCTAGCGACAAATACGGTTCTTTTTTTGAATAGCTATTACTATTCAACTATGTAAACTATTCAGACAAGAGCCCTGCAAGGCTCTAAAATAGATAGGACGTTATGCCATTACCGTAAATGAATAAACAGTGGCAAAACAAAATCCTTGGACCCTTTTAATTTGGGCCAATTTAACCTGAACAAAGGTTCAGACGTAGTCTCCCAAACTCACCTAGGCGACCCATAGAGCTTCTGACCATACAGCGCTATCCGAATGAATTTAATGCAGCCTATATCCACCCGAATGTAGAGCACAGGCCTTCCCTCACAAAGAGAGTATCGACTTAATCACCCTGCGTGTTTACCGCGAATGGGCGCTGATGCATGTAAACACCTCAGGTTTTCAGGTTTCCTCACGGTTACCGAGTGGAATTGCTACTCCAAATACATGTCCCGGCACATGCCGGGATTCGAACCATCGACCTCTTGAATGTGAGGTAACCGTTCTACCACCGCTCCCTTAAAAAAATATTTAGAATGTGAAAATAATTTTACTATAAATTAAAAACTAGTTTTTGCCGATGACACAGGCCGAAAGATGATTTTATTAAAAAGAAAAAACAATCTTGTTTTTTTGCATAGGTATAGTTTTGTGGCCAGCCAGCAGCCGACTCCGCAGTATTACGGCATCAATATCATCTGACCTCATGCAATAATTACAAACGGACTGTGTTACCACAGCTAAAAATATGAATATATTTTAAATATTAAATAAATAATCGACTCTTAAAATACTTTAAAACTCAGTCAACTTAGTAGAAATAGTAATATGTGAAAGGATAGACAAAAAAGTTTCATATTCCTTAAAGTATACGCGACAGTTGCAACGGAATAATATGCCCCATAGATATCGCTATAAATATAATAAGAAACTTTATTTAAAAAAACTGCTTTCACGGTTTGATGGGGACTTTTGGGCCGGATGTGGCTCGGGGTGATTTATTTGGTTAGGTTATATTATTTATTATTATTTATTTTCAATAGTGTTTTGACATTGTATTATTTCTTTTTTTTTTTATTTACCATTTTGACTGACGAAACCTGCGGGTGTATTTTGTGTCGATTATATTATTTCTTTGTTTGTATTTTAATGTGTATTGTCTTTTTAAAATCGAGTGTTATAATTAAAACCATATATATTTGTGGTTAGTTATATTGTATCAGTGTACTGGTTGTTCTGAGTAAATAAAATATAATAGACATAGTAATATCGTATTACACATTTTCACGGTTAGATAGAGACAAAAAATAATAGAATAAAATCAGCATGATTTTATTCCATTATTTTCTTGTCATGCCGGAGGACGTGGGTTCAATTCCCACTGGGGGCGGTGGTACATTTGTATACACATGGCCACAGTCTGGGTGTATTTCCATCTTTGTGATGTCCTTGCCTGGTTACCCCAGCACAGCAGCAGCATCCTAGTTTGGCACCAGGACAAGTGACTGTGTTGTGTGGAAGTTATTATTTAATTAAAATTTCCGTACATGCAAAAGCCTTTTCTTTCCCAAAACAAATAGGATATGATTTCCGCAGTCTTTATACTGGGGGATAATCGACGAGGTCGCCCCAATTCGACCATTGAAACGCCAGTTTCTCCTAAATCTTACATTATTATACTTTGTCTTTGGTTTTATCAAATCGCCCGTAACAGGTACTTAACTATAGTATTCTTTAATCTCAGTTTTAGGTTAGGGGAGCGAGGGGCTTGTTGTAACAGGGGTAAGTAGTAACAGGCCCTTTTCACTAGGATCTTAAACGCTATTAACGTATTTCTTTGACTCGATTTAACCTATAAACCGCGCCGCATCATGTTGCCATAGCCAATGTCCCGCCGGCCGGCGCAGTGAGCGGAAGTGTGCACGTGCTTAATTTCTGCCAGGTAATATAAAATTGTAGTGTCGTTAAATTTCGGTTTGCGTATTTAATATCGACTAATTTCAAATTTTCTATATCTTATTTCCATTCAAATTTATCTATCTCTGATAGTGTGTAACAGTTTTTATGATTGCTAAATTGTTTAAATAGTTATCTTGATGAATGTTGAAAATCATACCATAGGGTTAGTTGTAACAAAATCCCGGGGCTTGTTGTAACGTGTTACAAAGAGTATGAAAGATTATTAGAAAGATTGGATAGAGTGTATCATTTGTAAGATGTGGGCACATGTAGGATGTGTTACAGGAGACATTATATCTTTTATTTGTATTAATTGTAACTCAGATGAAGACTGAATTTAATTATAATGACACCCACTAAATGTTGATTCTTACATATTAAGTATAATACTTTGTTAGATAGCTATTAAGAAGAGATAATTACGAGCATACCTTAAATAATTTAATTACTTACTGAGATTTAAAAGTGCCATGATGATTATAAGTAGTGTTTAACTAAATAAAACTGTTAATTACTTAATTTTTAAGTGTTGATTACTAAAAAAATGTATTTGAGTTGATTTTTGATAAGAATTACGTAATACTTACTTTAGAAAGATGTCAATTTAAAAAAAAAACAAAGAATAAATGATTAGAGGTATTATTGTCGTTTTTTTTGTCGTTACTACTTGCCCCGGTAGATGTTACAACTTGCCCCAAGCACGAGGTAAGTTGTAACACCGCACTTCTTCTAGAAAATAATTGATTGTAAAATAATGACCAATAGTTATGGTATTATTTTTACTTGATTTGGTAGAGGAAGAGTTACATACAGTATTCATCCATCTTTATTTAGTAGAAATTTAATCAATAGATTTCAAGATATATTAGTTTTAATGAAAACTGTTACAACAAGCCCCTCGCTCCTACTTTAGGTTAACATTGTACCTACTATCGTATTATTATCAAAATAGCATTAAAAGATCATACATTAGTATTGAAGAATTTTGATGGAGATACAAAACAGAGTAAAAGCTTCGAACATCTTACCTACATTCGTAAAACATAGGCCTCACTTTACCTAATTTAGAGTAGAATAATTATTTCTTGCGCGTTCCCCGGGGCTACTCCTTTGATCATTTTACACACCCTCTGCTAAGTAATGGATACAAGGTAACGTATTTTGTAAGGGAAATCACCTTATCACACTCCAAGCCCTCTAATGTGGTTATGATTACCTCTCCTACATTGCTTAGGTAAGCAACTAGCTGTATTTTATTACACCCATGGAGTCGGAAGACAAAACCGCATATTACAATGACAGGTAGGTACACGGTCGGGTCACATGACGTGTTTTTTCGAACCATTGACGCCTAGATGGTTTGTTATGTGGGCGCGCGTCGACCCAAAGCGGCAATGAAATGAAATTGGCGCGTTCATGCAATCGTCATTGTACTACAATGCTTTAATAGACATTACGCCTAGCAGCACACGCCAGCAATGCATGCTGAGTTGGTGACCCTTTTTTGTTGTCACGGAGGCACAAGTTCCTCATTTGTTTTGTTAGCCTATTGTTTTTTTATTCTTGTGCTATTTAGGTATATAGATTCTGTATTTTTATGTGTGCCACAGAATGGCAGACTAAATAATAAATAAATGGTTTATTTCTTTTCTGTTGACTGTATGTATCTTCTCGTACTGTTAATGTTTCAGCATTGCATGTTGTTGATTGCTGTCATGGGATCTTGTTAGGTCGGTACAAACGAATGTAGGTACGTACTACACTTAATATGATTTTAGAAAATATATTCAGAGTGGAGATTTTTTACTTTGGCATTCAACAAACAGAATGAAACAGATTTTTTTTTACATTAACACTACAATTTAGAATAATTTGATTTAAACACAAACATGAAATGTTTACAAAAATGCAGTACAATTAGCGGCCTTATTGCTTATAGCAATTTCTTCCAGGCAACCGACGATGGAGAATAATGTTCAATATTAACTTTTACCTAAATGTACGCAAATTATAATCCCTTAACCTAGGTACCTATCAGAAAATTTTCCGTAGCACCTAAAAGTCCAAAAGACGGAGTATCGGAAAATTGCTTTTAATCACTTTCGAAGGTCACTTCTCAAAATCAATCCCTCGAAAGATATGCTTCGGAAACCAACTCATTGAATCGAAATCTCCACGACACATAAAACTATTTTTTAAGAACTCCGCTTTAAAATTGTACATTATGATCTTGATATCGAAAATGTTAAAGTCTGCCGATGAAGTTACCAATGGATTTCATTGCATCTGTTTAACATACCGGTCTCGTGAGCTGATTATCTTAAAGACCAAGAAATCAGTGTAGGTACGGACTTCGGACATGATCTTTAAGTAGGCACGGGGTTCCGAGTCGTATGTTTTTATGATTATTGCATGAGGTCAGATGAAATCGATAGCCTCCTTTTTAAAAACAATACGGCTGTGTCCGTTGCTGGCTGGCCACGATTCCATAAAACTGTATAAAAAAAAAAAAAATTGCTTTGTTTTTTTCTTCAGTATTATTTCGGCCAGTATTAAATGCAAAAATGGTTTTATAGTAAAGTTTTTTTTACATACCTATTTACCAGCATATTTATATGCTGTGACAATGATGTAGACTGGAATGTGTATTTTTTTATAAAACTTTATTTTTGAAGCAAAATAACACCTCTAATGCTCTGTAACATTGTATACAATTTTGTCAGCCCTCGAAATCAATGTTACGTAATAATAAATCATACTAACGGGATTGTTAAGCTCGGTGCCGCATAAATTATACATCGCGGGTATTCGCTAAGCCGTGGAATAGACCAGATTTATAAAGGGAATTAACGCATTGTATTTTCCTCTTTGTTCGTTTGTTTGTGTTTATATTTCGGGAGGTGAGGTGCATTACTTAACCATAATCGATGTTGAAAGTAGAACATACACAGATAATTCCAATCCGGACTTGGCCCCCGTGGTGGAGTATGGCCTATACCTTCCTCAGGGAAGAGACCCGTGCCCCTCGGTGGGGACATAATGGGTTGATGATGATGATGATCTCTACAGGATGTTTACATACTGTTGCCCGAACCAAACGTCATTTATACTGGCATTAAAACAAACTGCCTTATCCATATAATTTCGTTGGGATATAAATAATATTCAAATTAGGTGAATAGAAATGTTAGGCGCATAATTTTCAGCGTTCTTATGGCATGGAGCGTAAGTGCGCTTGTTTGAAATCCCGTTGTTCTGAATCGCGGTAAAATCAAAATTTTTTCCTGAAAGAAAGCTCAAACATTTTGATAAAGTGTTTCGGAAAGAAAGACGATACCAGATGCATTTCTGCAAAAATATCCAAACAAAAGTGCGACTTCAAACATCAATATTTATAGAGATGTTGATGGAAAGGCATGGTTCCTTTGTAAAAAATGTTCGTAATAATACAAAGAATACATGGGTTTCGTAAATTACCACCCGGTATATACAATAAAATAATTAGCCGCTCCCTTTACTTAGTTATAACACGGGTAACTTTAGAAAAAAAGGTTTTAGTTTATAAATATTTTTAAGTTTAAAAAAAATAAGGACCTAATCGCCAGTATTGCACAAAACAGGTAGCCGCCCGCCCGCGGGGAGGTCCGCTGTAGGATAGGATTGTGCAAAAGATCCTCGGTCGATTCAGGACCAACCTTAGGGCCTTTGCAAAACACGTTTTTTATGCGCCGATGAGACACGCTTTTTTGATGAGCGCGTCCTCTGTGCGTTATCAATTCATATAGGTAATCAGGTTACAAACGCAAAGATCGTGTGCAAAGGTTACAATTACAACATGCGGGCGGCCTAGCGTTTGCCGAGCGTCCTGATTGCGTTTTACACGCGTCGTCAGTGCGTTCAAAAAACGTCTTGCGACAGGCCCTTTGTATTTTGTATTCAGCCTATATACGGCTCACTGTAGGGTACAGGCCTTCTCACAGAGAGAGAGGGCTCTATCACCACGCGTGCCCACCGCGGATTGGCAATTTCAAGCGCCCAGGAATGTGAACACCTCAGATACTCAGGTTTCTTCACCATGTTTTACTTTAAAGTTAGCGAGTGGAATTGCTACTAAAACTTCACAAATGTACGTAATTTTGAATAAAAAGTCATTGGTACATGCCGGCATTCAAACCTAGGACCTCGCGAATGAGAAGTAGGCGTTCGACCGCTCCGCTACGACCGCTCACTAAGTTGCATAACAATTTATAATTACAATAACAAGTAAATGGTCGGCTTATCGCCGCCTACGCCCAACGGCTGTGTGACGGGTCGCGAGACTTGCAAAGCTCATTGAATGTAAAGCCCGTCGCTTAGGGGTGACACTTGACTGCCGCGGCAACTTTGTGAAAAAATCTAGAACAATACTTCTAAGGTTAATTTTAGGCAAAGAGTAACTCACCTCACATATAAACCTATCAGGTTTCAGTGATGGTTTTTTGTATGCAGCATATGCACTTTGTGAAATTTTTTAAATGAATAATTTAAAAAAATAGTTTACGAAATTCCATGGTCATGGTCGTTAAATTAACAGAAAAATACTGACCGTGTTCTAAAGAAGTTATAATAATGTTAGTAAGAAAAGGACTGGATAACTATTTGGTTATACGTTTACCTAACGGGTCTTATCGCGATTATTTATTAGGTAAACTATTAAATCATTATGAATATTATTGCCTCTCTTCCACACAATATTGGACAAGCGTCTTCTTTTATTGCATTAGGAAAACGGCCGTTTCCTCAAACGATGCAAAAGTATCATGCTCTAAAATTCATTGCTAGATATCTTGATACAAAAACAATAAAAAACACAGACTACCCGTAAAAACATGTAAAATTTTTAGGCGTAAGTGTGTAAACTTACGGCCTTATTTATAAAAATACGATTCCTCTAATGCGCTTGTCAGAGGCAGTCTATTTATTCTGTGGTTTTCGTTGTAAAATCTCCACCCCAATTGGCGTTTATCAGACCGTTAGTTTTCTAGGGATAACTGAGAATCGTTTAAAAACGAAAATACACACCCTATTTTCGCTAATAAGTGTTTAAAGAACAAAGTTACAGAATTAACCCAAATCTATCGATATAATTTTATATGAAAAAAGACAACCTTTTCTAAGTCAGAACTTTGCGGAATATAAAATGCACAGAGGTGGACTAAATAATTTGCTTAACTTAGTCAGTTATAAATAAAATACTCCTCCCTTTACCGATGATTATAAGTATTTGCTTAGTCAAGCTTTGTAATACTCGACAAATTTGTATTAAAAGTTTAAGAACTTTTTACAGATGAATTTAAACCCCACGATTCTTGGATATTATACCTCAATCTTTCTGTGCAATTCACTGTCACCAGCAAGAACACCTCTGTTTAACTTGGCGGACCAGTTTTGTTTCTTATTTATTTTTCACATCCCTAAAAGCCAGACGGTTGCTTTGACTACAGTCGTCGACGCCTTGAGCCAAAGTTCCTCTTGACATGTTCCATTTCTTTACCCCCTTTTTCGCGCAATCGATTCTTGACTTATTTACAGTACTTTACTAGCAAAGAGGTTCATAGTTTCACACCTCATAATATGTGTTTGTTTATGTTACTAGCAATAATGTCAAAAAAGGGATTTATAGAAAAAAATACGAACGTTAGTTTTGAAAATAGTCTCTCTTTTTATTCTGTAATTTTAAACCTGCCAGATAGTTGCTCTAATTTCATAATTATAATGTTATCAACTGCTTCTACTATAAGTAAAACTATTTATTAGGAAAGCGGTTCTAAGTTTGAAACGATACTGGCAACGTTATTAAAGACGCCATCCCGTAAAAAAAAAGTTTGTTGATATTGAATATAGAAATGTCTGTGCGAAAACTGCCAGATAATGTCATTTCACAGGTTACAAGAGAGGTCTGCATACTTGCTTCTACAATTAATAGAAGTAATTGTTTTCGGAATAATATGTTGCAGGTAATACGGCCAATCAAAGAAAGGAATTGGACAACTCGCTCACACAACATTGCCGTCTCTATTCTGTGAGCGAGAGACAAAAGTTATTCAGTCCTTTCTTTAATTAACCGTTATACCTATGTGGGTATTTTTGTCCTATTTAAATGCTATATTTACATCTCAAAAACATCAAAGCCCTACAGAGATATGTAACTCCTCATAAGTAATAAGAGTACCTAGTAGAGGTAAACACAAAGCAGTGCCCCGCTTTCATTTACTCCTACTTAGGTTATTAAGCTTGTTCTAATTTCAACGATGTGTATTTTCTCGGTAAATGCTTGCTTCGTAGCGTTTAGGGCATATAATGCGTCAGGTCAGGTGTTTACGAATCTAGGCCGAATGTAACTGACGTAATCAGGTATATCAGCCATGATTACACTGGTGAGTTTTCACATAGAGACCCATGTCTCATATAAGGACATTCTTTTCTCCCTGTTTTAATTTAACAATATATTGGTTGATGAATAGGTGGTCAACAATATATTGGTTGATAGGTTAACAGCCGGTCAACCACCTAATTTTCAATTTTTAACTGACTTCAAAAAAAGGAGGATGTCGTCAGTTCGTCATTGTATAACGTATGGTCAACGATAATTTCTTAACACGATGTCCAACTTCATTGATTTTTGGTGGTACCTGGGAGTTGGGTCCATATAAATTGGTTCAAAATGTGTTGATGGCTGGACGGACAAAATGTGTGTTGATCCATGAGAAAATCATCAAACTCTTCAACCTCAAACGCTGTAAATAATAGAAATTTAGGAGGTAGTGCGAATATTAAACATAAACATTTGCATACAGGCACATACATTGCATACGTTAAAGGCGCTATTTTGTTTTTATCGACTTCTTATCGTAACGGTATAGTGTCAAATCCAGATCGTGTGTATAAAATAGGTTCTAGTGCATTGTATGTATGTATCTAACTATTTTTTTGGATGGACTTTGGCCAAGAGGCCCGGTTTCTCGTACACTAACAAGCAATTAATCCACGGTTCAACAGTGGATTAATTGCTTGTTAGTGTACGAGAAACCGGGCCTCTTGGCCAAAGTCCATCCAAAAAAACAACTGAGAGCTGTTGACAGTACATTAACAGCTTGTTAGCGTACGGGACACCGGGGGTAAGTATAATGCCAGCTTCACCTTTCCCCTCTAGGGATGGTAATTATGTAAGCGAGGTACGTTCATAATCTATTGGGTATCGATTATTGATTTAGATTTTCCTCAAGCTGAATAGGCTACCGTCATATCCAGAGCGACCCATACGCTATTAGCCTTTGTCATCGCAAACAATTCAGGTAGAGTAGGTATTACCTGTATCAGGGCTCAAGATTGGACAATAGAGTTATCTTGATTGCATGAAAGCTTAGGGTGGTTATTATATAGATAGATAGAGAACACTTTATTGCACAACCAGGTGAAAGAATTATACATATTGTACGGGCACGAGCCGAGCACTGCCGCACAGTAGATGTTGTACGTTGTCTACGTTGGACGGTGGTGGAAGAGAAGACGTAATTTAACTCTTCATAGCAGTTGTTTATTCACTTTACAGAATTACATTGTTTTAGTAGTTAATGTTGTGTGTGTATCTGACGAGTGGCTCCAGCCGACTGGCGGGCGGTAGCAGTATGTTGGAAAATGCAAAAGTCAGCACATGCAGCGATGCACGGTGCTTGGGCCGTACAACATAGTTTCTTATATCTGAGTAGGGGTATACAATTGGCGTTGGCAGTGGTATCATACCTACTTAGCTTTATTTCGCGCAAAATTGGATTATTCAGACATCAAAATCAAATGCGTGTATAAATAAAATCAACTGTCACATCTACGATGGAGCATCACTTGAAAACGACTCGACAGATTTTTCTGGTTTTATTTTGTGTTCATAAGTTCAAGATAAGTAGGTACGTAGTATTTTTTTATGATTGTCGAAGCTCATACATTAATGGGTCTAATAAAGATCGGGAATTAAAGTTATGTTTACCTAATAAACAATCACGATTAAAACCGTTAAATTTATAACTAACTACATTATTATTTAGATTAGATTAGATTAATACTCTTTATTGCACACCATACATTATAAAAGTACATGAAAAATCTTTAATATCTGAGTTACATAGTATATAACTGGCGGGTCTTATCGCTAAACGCGATCTCTTCCAGAAAACCAGATAACATCATTATTTAGGTAATTTATTGACTTTAAAAGATTTAAATGTTGTTTAAGTAGTTGCCATCTAACTGTGCCTGACAACTCCATCAGTTTGGCTTAATATTCCTACAAGTAATTTTCATTAACGTATTAAAATAACCTTGTTGCTAAAAACAAAAAAAATAATAATAACTTCCACACAACACAATCACTTGACCTGGTCCCAAACTAGGATACCCTGTGCTATGGCAACCAGGCAAGGACGTCACAAACATGAAAATACACCCATACTCGGAATCGAACCCTCTACCTCTGTTTTGGTAGGTAAGCGCCTTAACGGCCAAGAGCTTGGTAATTAAAAACGACATAAAAGGCCCTTTCATTGGTTAATAAAGCATGCTTTTACGTCTATCGAACGCATCGCTAACGAAATGGTCGAAAATGTCCGCAGCAGTCAATTTCCAATTTCGATTCTACTGCAGCGTACTAATGCAGGGTTACCTTACCATGAAATGTTTCAATTATCAGGATGTTCTATTCTTTTGAAGAAGTTAATTCATTTGCCACCTCCTGCTCTCTGTTTTATTTTTATAAATGTCTCTTAGGCTGGCTGGAAGAAATTTCTTTTGAAATAAGTCCATGAACTTCCACTATACAACAAGGAATATCTACAATCAACAATGATTTCTATATATGACTGGCAAGGATCTCTTACAGTTGCTTTTATTTACAGCCCCCCGAAGCCCACCATTAAAGAGGGATTGTACTCACAATACTTTGGAACAGTCGATCACAGGTTCATAGCTGGAGGTGATTGGAATGCCAAGCACAAACAATGAGGATCAATAATTACTCTATCCAGAGGTAGAGAACTTAAGAAGTCCATAGAAATCAGAAATCAATAATTCATTTCAACGTAAAGAATTTACATTCTGTTTGCTGAATGTCAATGTACTATGTTACAATGTTAGCCGCTGCCTTCGGGTCGTATTTATAGATTTATAGATGCAAACAATCTTAAAATGGTGTCTAAGGGTGAACCAACTTACTAGCTTACCGATCCCAATAAAATCGCGAACCTCCTCAACTTCTACGTAACTAAAGGAATTGCCAACTTGTAGATTAACTTGGAAAGCTGTCTAGATGGATCATCAAACCATTCACGAGTTATACTGACCTTGAGCACTACAATAATACCAAAAGAAAAACCTTACACTCTTTACAATCGCCTTACATATTGGCAAAGCTTTCGAAATATTTCAATTTCAATTCAATTATTCCACAAAACACAATCACTTGACCTGGTCCAAAACTAGGATACCCTGTGATATAGATAGTAACCAGGCAAGGACATCACAAACATGGAAATACACCCAGACTGAGGCCATTTGTACAAATGTACGGCGGCCCCCAGTGGGAATCGAACCCACGACCTCTGTTTTGGTAGCTTAGCGCCTTAACGGCTAGACCAACGAGGCAGTCATCTAAAGGAAAATATAGATTTGAATATATGACTTAGCAGCACCGAGAAGTCAGAAAGCATTTAAAAAACCTTATTCATAGAAATCAACACCAATCAAACCAGACAAATCATCCACTACTAACGGTTCAATGGAATTGAGACAAAAAGTACAAGAAAAGCGGCGGCTCAGGAGAATCTGGCAAAGAAGTCGTCATCATCATCCGGTGGACAGAGCCAACTTTAATAGACCCAAATATGAACTTAAAAACTTTTTATCGAGTTTACACACGTCCAAACACTGCAAGACAGACTTGAAAAAGCAGGAACAACCAAAAAAGATGAACACTCCTTGTGGAAATTAACAAAATTGTTTAACCAATCGCAACAAATTATTCCTCCCTTGAAACTTTCAAATGGTTCCTGGGCCAAAAGCAGTAGAGAAAAGGTTTGGTGAAAAAGAAACATTTCCATGTTTGCAAAATATCTCGAAAACGTTTTTAAGCCCAACGACACGAATGCCTGCACTGCAATGAAGAAGCTATAAAGAACTTCATAAAGAGTGACCAACAAATATCTCTACCATTGAAACTCGTGACTCTCAATGACGTAGCCAGAGAAATAAAAAGGTTTGCAAAATCTAAAGGCACCCAGGTTTCGACTTCCAAGAAAGGGTATAATTCTTATAAAAGTCCTCTTCAATGGCATGCTAAGACTACAACATTGTCCGTACTTGTGGTTGACTGGTAGAAAATGCTTATAGCATTAAGTCCGCCACATTGCCATTGTATTTTTTACTTATGTGCAATAAACGTATTAATAATAATAATAATAAAATCATGATTGAGAAATTAATTTGCACTTATTGCATATAATAAATTTTATAAATTCAATAAAGTTTGATGTTGCTGGACATGAACTTCTCAAGTTAAACTCAAAGCGTTGAGTTGTGTACCTCAGATACTCAGGTTTCTTCACGATGTTTTCCTTCACGATTAGCGAGTGGTATAGCTACTATATCTTCACAAATGTTCGTAACTTAGAAAACAAAGTCATTCAAAGTTGCTACATGCCGGGATTCGAACCTGTGATCTTCCGAATGACAAGCCGGTGGTCTACCGCTCCGCTCCCACCGCGCAATTATGTTTTTTGATTTGCGTAATAAAGCGAACTTTACGCTGCTGACTGCGTTATCACTTGTAATCATTAGATTCTTCTGAGTGCAGGTGTTAAGGCACGCAGGGCACCATAAAAGATGGTCTACTGTCTGAGAAGTGCCGCACAAACAGTTCAAATTATTGCTGCCGGCGATACCCCACCTGGACATGTTATACTTCGATGACACGGCTTCCCAGCCGGTTCAGGGATTTCCAGATTGCCCAGGGCAGTTTATGTCTAGGCGGAAGGCTCTCTGACAGCGGCACAGATGAGGTAGGCAGAGAAACCGCTCACTGATAGAAACGGATGACTTCTAATTATTAGAAAACGAAAATTCCAATTCATTTTCGTGAGTTGATTGACGACCCTGCTACTACTTACTGACAGACAAGGCCGACCAATAGGTGACTTAGAGTCATTAAAGTCACCATCACCTTTCATACAAACTCAGGAGCATTAAATGTTGCAAAAATAACAATATTCGTATTATAACAATATTGAATCGTGGCATATTTTACCCGTCTTCTTTTTATGGTGTCATCTCCTATTGGAGGTAAGGTATCATTGTATCACCCTTTCCCTTAAAAATTAAAAAACTTAAATTGTGTTTTGTAAGAGTTGCTCCATTGGATTTTCTAAATCTGCCTTCACTGTGCTCGTGGTAAGATCCTAATGATTTACATCTAATATCCGAGCGTGCGTGCAATAGCAATTTAAATTTGTGGACCAGCCCCACCGTGAGTGTCCACGTTTCGGCACCATATGTCATGACGGGTAGGACGCACTGAAGACTTTCGTCTTGAGACTCTGTGGGATTGGCGATGTGAAGACTCGACGTAGTTTCCCATACGCTGCCCAGCCCAGCTGTATTCTTCTATTGGCCTCTTTCTCGAAGTTGTTTTTACCCAACTGCATGGTTTGCCCGATGAAACATACTCCTTAACAACTACGAGAATACTGCCTTGAACTGCAATTGGCTCCGGACTTACGTGTTCATTGAACATAAGCTTGGTTTTATCCAAGTTCATCCGGAGACCAATGCGTTGGGAAGAATCAGCTAGGCCACTCAGCATATGTAGATCTTGCAGCGTTGGATTTTCTAAATCTGCCTTCACTGTGCTCATGGTAAGATCCTAATGATTTACATCTAATATCCGAGCGTGCGTGCAAATGTTTGCGCGATCCCACCGGCCAATTACTCTGTGTTTGGAAAACTAATCTAATGACAATATTGCTGAACTAGGAGTTTTAATTAAACGACTCTATTGTAATATAATCTTATCGTAAGTCCTTCATGCTTGGAGAGTTTGTTCTTCAGCAAATCAGTCCGTTTTGGTAGAGTTTGTTTCGGTGGATAATAATTTTTATTTCTGAAGCGTTCTGTATTTCAGTGTGTTATTTAAATAAAAACCAAATTAAATGACTTCCAGTAAGAACATTACATTACAGAAGCTTAATATCTCAGAGGGGTAGGCAAAGACCAAACCTCTTTCGCTTCATCAACATTCATTCAGGTACGCTAGTTTCAGGTACGTTTTATCTGGCCGTTCGCTAATACATCCCCTATTTGGTCCAAGTATGCTGCCTGGGATGTTGATCCAAGTACTCGGACGTTCCCCGGTAAGAAGGATCTTTCTTACCGGCCTGGCGGACATACTTCCAGTAAGAAGATAAAAATCTTTAAAGTTGTTTCTTTACTTTTCGTACTTTCATACAAATTTGACGTGGTCAATTTATTTTATTTTGAAATCGTTTACCGATATTTCAATAACACCTTCTATTGGTCAGATGAAGAATAGAATAAAATATAGGTACTAAATTTTTTTATCAACTCAACAATAATAATTTTCACTACATCTGTCTTCTTTGACTGACCCCCGGTTTCTCGTAAGCAAACAATCTCTTAATCTACTGCTAGCATCTGTCAGTGTTGTTTTTTTCTGTAAACATTTTCTGCAACTGACGGCTGTTAACAGTAAATTAACTGTACGATTTTTGTAATTGTTGACAATTGTTAGTTACGAGAACCTGGGGAAAGAAACTTCGAGGGTTGTGATTTGATTTGATTTGTTTATTTGATCCATCAACGATTTGAGCTATATTACTATTATTATAACATTGCTTACTCTCCATCGTCGGTTGCCTGGAAGAAATTGCTATAAGCAATAAGGCTGCCAATTGTGCTGTATTTTTGTAAGTATTTCATGTTTGGGTTTTTCCTGGAACAATAAAGAATATTCTTATATTATCTCTTAATGTGCCTCCAATTACAGATGGATACCGCAGGCATAAATACTAATTTTCTAAAAGAGAACAGTGTCATGCACTTTGAGTTTTTGGATTTACATACATAACAAAATTATTATTAGCGACAACAATTACGAAAATCGAATTACATTTTAAAATTGAATGAAAAAATATATGCTTTCTTAGCATATATATTTCTTAGCTTTCTTGGCGATTTCAAGCGCTGAGGTATGTGAATAGCTCAGACGCTCAGGTTTTCTCACGATGTTTTCCTTCACAGTTAGCGAGTGGTATTGCTACTATAACTTCACAAATGTACAAAACTTATAAAAAACAGAGTAATAGGTACATGCCCGCACTGGGAATCAAACCTGGGTCTCTCGCTTCCAAGTCCAATGTTCTTCCCACCAGGCTACCACTGGGTTTTGTTTAACTTTGAATTATTAATAATAATAATAACTTCCCCACAACACAATCACTTGTCCTGGTCCCAAACTAGAATACCCTGTGCTTTCGTAACCAGGCAAGGACATCATAAACATGGAATTACACCCAGATTGAGGCCATTTGTAGAAATAAATATACGGCGGCCTCCAGTGGGAATCGAACCAACGACCTCCGGCATGGTAGTCAGACGTGACAGCACGGTGCAGTACAGTGCGGTGCGGTGTTACTGCGGTGTTAAAAAAAAGATTACGACGAATTGAACACCTTCTCCTTTTTTGAAGTCGGTTCATCATCATAATCATCAGCCCCTTGACACCCACTGCAGGACATAGGCCTTCTTCGTGGTTTTCATAACCATGAGGGGTTTTGCCATAATCGCCACGCTTGGCAGGCGGGTTGGCGGTCGCAGTATGCGGTTGGAATGTCAGGAAGACGCTGCTGCCCGTCTCCTGGTAATTTATTTCCTTAGTCGCCTTCTACGACATCCACGTAAGGAAATGGAGTGACGCTATTCTTAATCCGGTGCCACACGGCGGTGGTTACGGAAGTCGGTTAAAAACCGGGAATCTATCTGACTCATAGCCCTTACAAATCACTAATCCAAATTGTATCACAACTTAACAGTGATATAGTAATTTTTTTTACGAGATTCGAGCGCGATGAACTTTATTACATCTTCGGCCAACCGGCCGGTTTAAGAAGACCTTTGAACATTCCAACTAGTAAGTACCAACCTTTTGCTTTATTTCTCGTGTCATTAGAGTGACAAGGGAGCTCGTTAAAATGGTCCAGCGTCCACGCGGAACGAATGTTCTTAAAACAGTTGGTTCTTGGAACTGTGGCGGTGCAAAGAGAGACAGTATTTTCTTCCTACTTAACACTTCAAACTTGAGTGTTCAGAGTATTTTTTTGTATTTGAGAGGGTCGGTAGAATTTTAAAACAAAATTTTTGAGTTGAAACTGCGAGGCGGAGTCTCCATGGTCAGATTAAAAATAAAAATGAAAAACCGTGATACAGTGAAGTTATGTGAGAACATAGCAAAAAAAGGAATATAAGCGTCGAATTGATAACCTCCTCCTTTTTTGAAGTCATTTAAAAACTTACCATATTTTTTTTCTAGTATGGCACACTGAATTCCGATTTAGTAAATTATTTATTAATGACATAAAACAGCAAGGTAACAAATATTAAACATCTATCGTCTAGCTGACTCGCCAAAACAAATTACTATTAAATTTACTGCATAATATTATGTCAGTACTGCAAAATGCGATACGAATACCTGCTCTAAATTCTGCATTGAGAGTGAAATGGCAATAGATCTAAATAAGGAGCTCTATAAACAGTTCATGGTATTTTTTTCATGTCCTATTTACATTACTAGTTTCCGGAAACTTCGGAGAAGTTCGCAACAAAACAAGAAATATGCTCAAGCAGCAAAAATTAGGCAGCCTAAGACTGCCACTGGTGGCAAATTGTTTTCCAAAGAAGGCCTGCGATTGTATCGCAAGGGCTACGTGTCACTTCCAGAAGAAAAACACTGTGTTTTGTGACGCCACAAGTCGCCGGAGTAGAGGGCGGAGTAGCCGATTGATAAATCGGTCCATCTGTTATTTGCACCTTCTATTGTTTGTTCGCTTGAAGAATGTGCTTGCGCGCGTCGCACCACGGCCGGTTTTACATTGGGAGATAACGGTAACTGGACGACATCGTCGGACTGGTAGTTTCATACACTTACTCGGCCGTTGTGTAAATATTGTATGAATACTGTAAATACTAGTCTAAATACTAGTGTAATACGATGTCGTGCAGTTACCGTTGTCGTCCAATGTGAAACCGGACCTTGCCTGAAGTTATCCCTTATGGCTCAATTAAGGGGCTCTATGGAGTAACACTAGCGCCACCGAGGAAAAAAATAATATCTTTTTCACAAATCGAATTTGCAAAAAGTGTCTGCACAATCTTTCAATCATATTAATAGTGATTTGTAGGACCCATGGCCATGAACCTGAGGCAAAAAACCTAGGACTAGATAGCATTCACGCCAAAAACGGCCGTTTTTGGCATAAACGCTATCTAGTCCCAGGTCCGTGGTCCTAGGTTCTAAGCCGTGGGTCCTAAAAATACTATTGATATGATTGAGAGATTGCTTTGAGGCCATCTGAGATGCCTCGACTTATTGCAACCAAGTGTTACATTACATTACATAAACTCATGGCTGTATACCGGAGGTGTAGGCAGAGACCAGGGTTTGCCGCTTGTCACGATCCTGACAAGGCTCTTTAGCTTCATCAACATTAATTAGTCTTATGTATGTACGTAAATAGTAGCTATAATTTTGACACACGTATTTCTCCCGCAATAGCCAGTAGGTACTTCACATACCACAATTTATCACACGTTCCGATATGGAGGTGGACTTCTGTCTAACCTTGAATATAAGTTCATAGCTTTCTCAACATTAATGAAAATAAGTAAGCGGTGACTGCGGATAGCGGGTTCGATGCCACCGTGGGCCAATAACTTTACTTTTCAAGTTACGTACTTATCTGAATTTTGTCGTAGCAATAACATTCGCTAGCGGTGAAAGAAACATCGTGAGGGAACCTGGAACCCATTTCATAGAACTACTTTGGCCTTTGCATCTACGTCATCATCTTTATACAGCGTCCAGTGGCACCTTCACTCACACTAGATGGGTGAAAGGACCATTCGGACCCTGCAGTGCCTGGGACATTGTTTTTTAGACGGAGTAGGCTTGCCCAGTACCTATACCATCCTGAGAGCTTAGTCGGCCCAGCCCACAGGAAAGACAAGTCAATACAGGCGGAGCCAACCTAGCCGCGGATTTGCTCACCGTGTTTTCCTTCACGGTTAGCGTGTGGTATAGCTACTACAACATCGCAGATGTACGTAACTTTCAAAATAAACAAAGTCATAGGTGCATGCCCGCACTGAGAATCGAACCTGGGCCTCTCGCTTCCGAGTCCATTATTGGAACTACTATGCATGGTTAACTATTACAATTCGGTGTATATTGCATAACCAATGAACCCACAGATTAACAAGTAGGAAGAAATAATTGTATTAATCGGTTGCGCAATGTGCATTGAGTTGTTGTGATAAACTATGAATTGTAGTTTGTAGTTTTATGAAACGCTTCCCTAAGTGCCTGGGATGGTCGTATACTTCAGCGTTTGAAATCACCATTATATCGGGTAAATGTGTGAGAAAATCTGTGTCCTGCAATGAAACGTATAAAGGTTCGTTATCCTAATTCCTACTAATATTATAAATGTGATATTGTTAGCTAAGGCGAGGGATGCAGTAATAGTTCAAAGGAAATTTAGATATTATGTTACGCAATGAATAGGAATGTATAGATAATGGTCTATGTCGACTTAAGATAGAATTAATGCATGTGTTAGTACTGCCCGATACTAAGAAAAAAAAAATTTTTTTTGTTTTTTTTTCACATCAAACGAAATTTCACATTATGCAGATTTTCCTTCCGCCGTGAACATGGTTTCAATGGTGTGCACCGGACGCGTGAATGCCCGTATCAATTCCAACCAATTACGTGCGTTATCGGCCAACACCCCAATGTGGCAACCGCCAGCTGCGTTTGCTTCTATTATACTATGAAATATGCGTAATCACGCCGGTAATCTCTAATTGTGAAGTAAAACATCGAAGCACGAAGCCTCCTTCCTCTTGGCCAGTCTTTGTAGCCTCGTTTGAAAGGCGATCTTGTCCTTAGCCGTTAAGAGCAATTTTTCGTTGCAGACGACAAAAAAAATTTTGTTTCTCCGCGAATGGCAGGACTGTGAAAATACCGACCAATCGAAAATAACTGTAGTTAAATTAATAACGCGTGTGAGTTCATAATTTCCTCTACGTACAGTTGAAAGAATTTACCAACGATTACTAGTTTGATTAATTTGTACAATTTTCCTGCACTACTTTTTGTTTGGGGTCTGTTTTTATTTTTTGTTAACTAAATTAGGACGTCCAATAATTTGTTCTGTCTAGAATGTACCTCCTATTGAGCCATCTGTGTTTAAAGCATCAATTAAATTCAAATTGCGCCTGAAATTTCATACTCGTTTAAATATTGTAATCATTAACCGTAACACTTCAAAGTACAGAAATACATACTTCAAATACGTACCTACGACGGCAAAAAAAAACCCTCTAAAATATTTTTTCGCCGAAAAACGATGTAGGTAGCTCATGGCGCTACAGTCATTTAAGGAAACAGTTACCTACCTTATATCAAATTTTGGCGGTGACGATAACTGCCCATTGATGATCTTAAGTGTAACAAATTGAATTCAATTCAATTCAATTCAATTCAAATATTTTTATTCATTGTAAAAACAGAATGTTTACTTAATGAACGTCAAAGTTGTTAGTTTCACAATTAATGGATTATGTGGAGAAGAAGCTAACAAAGAAACTCCACATTTATTCTTTTCAAAACACGTTTTAACTTAATTAACAGAGTTTTCAACTTAAAATATTAGTCATGAATGTGTTGAACACTAGTCACAATCGTCCTTTAAATAATATTAATCTACTGTTTAATGAGAAGAGAAGAGAATTTGAAGAGACCAAGGAAGGACACATGGATTTGTCCGATGTATTACGAAGAAAATCCTATGAATCACACCCGGCACTGACCATTATCAAGACAAATGGTTCCTTTACCGTCTCAATTTGCTTTTGATGTCAGTGTCAAGTTGCGAGCATGAATCATTAATTTGCCTCTGATTGTGTGTGTACTGAGAACCGTTCGATTTGCCTGCTGCTATAACATGTTTATTGTTTTACAATATATATACGTGTCATTAGGTACAGACGACACCTAACCAATCTTTATACGTTTTAGTTGTAAAGTCGCCCGTAAAATAACCGAGTGCACGGAGGTAAAGATTGACTTGCTGTCGTGCTGTGCAGTCGACATCTGGGGACTGTTTCATAAAACTACTAAATAAAACTATTCATAGTTTATTACGACAATTCGATGTAGATTGCGGAGCTGAGTCTTCGTACTTGTTAATTTGTGGGTTGTTGGACTTAGCAATGTATATCGAATTGCCATAGTAAACTAAGAAATTGTAGTTCTATGACACAGCCCTCTGGGCAAAATTTAAATTTTTATAGTAAAGTTGCCCGTAAAGTAACTGAACTGAGTTGCGGATATCGATATCGATACTGTATATAAAAAAAACCGGCCAAGTGCGAGTCGCGCACGAAGGGTTGCGTACTATTAACTATACAACATTAGACAATGATCGAATTTGAGAACAGCGCCATCTATAGAAAAAAAAACAAGAAGCGTTTAACATTGACATTTGATGCAATTTCGGACACAATGCTGGGAACGCCAGCCACATAAGTCGCCTCAAGCTTTACTTTTTAGGGTTCCGTACCCGAAGGGTGCCAAACGGGACCCTATTATTAAGACTTCACTGATCGTCTGTCTGTCCGTCTACCCGTCCGTCTGTCTGTCTGTCTGTCTGTCTGTCATCAGGCTGTGTCATGAACCGTGATAGCTAGGCAGTTAAAATTTTCACAGATTATGTATTTCTGTTGCCGCTATAACAATTAAAAACAGAATAAAATAAACATTTAAGGGGGGCTCCCATACAACAAACGTATTTTTTTGCCGTCTTTTGCTCGATATTAACGGCAACAGGTAGACGCTTGAAATATTCACAGAATATTTAGTTCTACATTCGCTTCAAAAATAAGCATTTGCGTTGATCTGACTTTAAATTATGGTTTATTTATTTGAAAACCTCTAAATGATCTCCTGAGAAAAAAACCGTCTGGATTGGATGGATTTGGGGTCTTATTTAAACAAATTACAAATCTGGAAATGTTCCTAGAAACCAGTCCAATAGCCTAGTGTACGCAAGAGCAATAATTTACTCCTAAACAAAGTGTATTTTATATTATTTGTACGAATATTTGTACCTCAGTAATCAAGGTTAAGTAAATTTGGAAATAATTAATTTCATGGCTCATTCCAACACTTTAACCTGTCTTACCTGCTGACAGAATAAGCTGCTCCATTATATTTGGTTGTTTGACCCCGCGAGTTTACGCTTTTGGCAGTTGGTTTTCTCTGAGCTTGAGTTTGAGCTTGATTTGAGTCATTGGCACTTGCCAATGGTTTGTTCTCTTCCAGTAGGTTAAATCGGACGACGAGAACTTATAAGTACAAACTATATAAGTTCTCGTCGTCCGATTTAACCTACTTTGAACTGTCAGATACATAATATTTTGACACTTTGGAATCGTCAAAACTATTACCTAATAGTCCGTCACTTAACAGAAGGGTAGGACGTTTCTCAAAGACAGCAACGTCCCTTATTTTAGGGGTCTTCTTCTTCAAGTGCCTCTCCATCACTGGAGGTTGGTAGTCAGCTCCGGACAACAATCTGTTTCCAACTCTGAACGACTCTTTCGGGATTTTAACACCGTTAGCTTTAGCTCTTGCCAGCATTAGCTTTTGTTATATATGAGTAAGAGCTATGCCCGCAGCTGCACCCGCGTGGATTTCAGTGATAATGTATATTCTATTGTCCATGGTCTATTTTAAATAATGGCGAATGAATTATTGAAATTGCCTGAGTGGTTTCGAAGATTAAGACCTAAATACAAGAAACTAGTATAGATGATTAGTCACCCCATAGTAATTTTTCTATGGTATCTTATCATGAGAATATGGAGTAAAAATTCGTAATATTTACCTCCATTTTTTTTTAATCCAAAACTAGTTAAAGGGTAACAAAAATGTGGTTAAAAAGTTCGTTACTTTTTATTCTAGTCTCGCCTAAATCAGATTTGTCAAAAGTTTACTAATATTACTAATTGTACAGCCATTAAACATTTTAACGTTTCATTTCTTATAACACCTAGTAACACTTGTTTTTATGTAGCCTCTATCACGTGGGTGTCCCACTAAATACCAAACGCCTCCCTCTTTTCAGACCAATATTTTCGGTTCATTTAACACCTAGTAAAACTTAACGATAATACCCGAAACCGACGTGCGTGCATGCGAAGACTAATTAATGTTGATGAAGCTAAAGAGCCTTGTCAGGATCGTGTCAAGCGGCAAACCCTGGTCTCTGCCTACCCCTCCGGTATACAGCCATGAGTTTATGTAATGTAATGTAACACTTATGGTTGCAATAAGTCGAGGCATCTCAAATGGCCTCAGAGGCAATCTCTCAATGATATTAATAGTGATTTTTTAGGACCTATGACCGAGAACCTTGGATTACGGACCTGGGAATAGATAGCTTATATACATACATAAACTCACGCCTGTATCCCAGAGGGGTAGGCAGAGACCAGGGACTGCCACTTGCCACGATCCTGACAGATCACTTTCGCTTCCTCAACATTCATTAGTCATTGCATGCACGCACGCCGCTTTCGGGTAGATAGATAGCATTTATGCCATAAACGACCATTTGGCGTTATTGCAAGATTGGTTTGACACTTTTTGCAAAAACGATCTGTAAAAAAAGATATGATTTTATGTTGCGAACATGCATGCGTGCGTGCATGCAACGACTAATGAATGTTGAGGAAGCGAAAGTGATCTGTCTGAATCGTAGCAAGTGGCAGTCCCTGGTCTCTGCCTACCCCTCTGGGATACAGGCGTGAGTTTATGTTATGTTATGTTACATATTTACTTTCCAGAAAAGGTTTCCATGCGATGTTTTCCATTGAGGCTTCCTCACTTCCTCGCTGGTTTGTTTATCAAATAGTAATATTTACATTGGCTTTAGCTTACAATATCCTGTAAGCAAACGCTTCTATTCGTAAATTCATGATGTTTACTTACACAAGAGGAAAACATATTGACTGTAAACGCATGGTATGTCTAGGCACAGTCGACAGCAGGTCAACCTTTACATTTTTTTCACGAAGTCGCAAATTTTAAAGGTACATAGTATCTGGAGCCACCTTTTAAGCATGTATAATGCCTGTACTACGTGACACCGCACTTCCATAGCTTAAATTCTTAGTTTAATTTGCGTGTGCGTGTGCGTGTGCGTGTGCGTGTGCGTGTGCGTGTGCGTGTGCGTGTGTGTGTGTCTCTGCTCGATGAAACATTATTTTAATTGCTCTAATAATGTTTCAGTATCATCATAAATGTTCGTTTCATTGTGAAAAACTGTATTATTAATTATTTGTCAGTAATGGTATAACATATTTGTAAATATTCGTCATTTCCAACCTCTGACTCCAAACTTCGAATCCAAATTCGAAGCGGTAGGAAGTACCATAACGTTGAAATATGTTTTCTAATATGTAAAATGCTTAATAGTCTGTCGTCCGATGGACTTCACAAATTAATCTGTACAATATTTAAGTGAATAAATCCTTTTTATTATTATTAATATGTTTTTCTTTAAGTTTTCACTCTTTTAACAGAGGTACAAGTTGGCACGGGTCAAAGCCAAGTGCATTAATCGCTAATATGTTAGAGCTCGTTGTCTTTGCCGAAGAACTTACGGACGATACGACAGCTGTTTAGTATAGTAGTAGCTATTTGCAGTAGTTGGTAGGTTGATCGGTGTATGTCTAGCGCTTTTAGGCTTGTGTGCAGAGTGAGATTATTGGAATCGTTTTGACGTTCTGTCACGCTCTTTTCTGAGAAATTCGATGAGACAGCACTTCAGTTAACTATTTACTCAGTGAAATTCAGAAACTGGCCCAATGTCTATATTTATGTATAAAGTGTGTTTTTGGCATTAAATGTAGTTCGCTTTCACTTTCACTTTCAAAGTCACCCTGTAGTTACAGCCAGAAAATATTCTCGCCCGATGGGAACTTAAAATTAAAAATAGTGGGAATGTAAAAAACTATTTAGAGGCTAAAAATTCCACCCATGCCGGGACTTGAACTCGCGACCTCTAGATTACCGTACCATCGCTCTCCCAACTGAGCTAATGGGCAAGTGCAGGCATCGGCGAAATTTCGAGCATCTTTACAAAGTTCTCTGTATTACGTACAGGCAGCGACATCTGGCCGAAGCAACATCACTTGCAGCCCTGAGTAACCCACTTTGCAGTTAGGTTTGCACATCGGAATGATATCGCTGTACCTACATGATTATATTCTTTTCGTTGCACTAACCCATGCTGAGGACAATTTTAAAAACCTATAATTAGACGCTAAAAATTTCACCCAGCCAGCGGAGTAAGTAAGTATTAGTTATTTATTATATAACATAACATAGATAATATATAACTTTATGTTATACTTTATTGTACACAACAAAGAAATATGTTACACATAAAACAAAGCAATAAGAACGGGTACATAGGCGAGCTTATTATCACGTTACTGACAACGAAACTGTATGAATTCCAAGTACATTGTCCTTATCCATTAGGCATCATAAGCAGCCTATATAAGTCTCACTGAAGGGCACAGGCCTTCTCTCAGGGAGAGAGTATGGGCTTAATCACCACGCGTGCCCACCGCGGATTGGCGATTTCAGTCGCTGAGGTATGTGAGTAGCTCAGACACTCAGGTTTCCTCACGATGTTTTTCCTTCACCGTTAGCGAGTGGTATTGCTACTATAACTTCACAAATGTACAAACAAAGTCATAGGTACATGCCCGCACTGGGAATCGGACCCGGATCTCGCTCGCTTCCGAGTCCAATGTTCTACCCACTAGGCTACCACCGCTGAATGTATTAGGCATGTATATAGATAAATTCTATGAGCAGATAGCGCCATGTTTACTCCCCTGATTAAATCGCTACTGTCCCACAGTAGGCCGAAAATCACGTTTCATAGACATTCAAACTGACATGTCATAAGTGACGCTTTTTTTGCTTGGATGTGATGGAGAATACTTGCTATATGCCTTACATAATGAACTTTTAGGTTTATAATCGTAAACAATGCGCTCAGATTTTTTTTCGAAAAAAATTGTATGGAGTCGGCATAAAAAATTATGATATCTCCGTAATCGCACAATTGCGCCTAATATCCTCTGAGGTTATTAATATATACATTATTTAGGATTTTTTGGCATACTTCATGTTGCGGTCAACCATGCGTTTTTTTTTTCTTCGATTTTTAAAAATTTACCAATTTTTTTTGTTTATTTTTTCATTTTTACCTAATATTAAGCTTAACATAGGCGTATATAGACTAGGCATTAATGCAAAATAATTATGTACAATAGTAGAAAGCGAAAATAGCTTACTCATTAGCTGATATCTGACAATTGTCTAATGATCCTCTAAATCTTCAATAAAATTAGGGAAATTATAGTTTGTAAATGATGTTTTAAATAACTGCCGACTTGTTGAATACCTTTATCTATAGAATAATTAGTTTCTCATAAGTTAGTACATTAGAGGGTAGTTAGTAAATTACTTGTTCGGGCACATACACTAAAATCGATCGCAATAAATAGGAATACACTTGAAGAAAATAATTTAGTATACTTCAATCATTGAAAGTAAAAACATTATGGCAAGCATCGTAACTAATTTGGATTTGTTCGTTATTTTGAGAAAAGCACACAAACTCAGTGACTATAATTTTTTGTTCGAAACAGTGCTATCTCATTTAAACAACAGTGTATCTGAAGAAGATTGTGTGACTTTAAAATAATTTTGCCGGAGATTCACTAGGGCTGCACAGAAACGATATGAATCAACACATCGGAAATATGAGATATTCCGAACTCACTACGAAAGTTGGCTTGAAACTGATGTTGATTGGCCGAGTTGCTTGAAAGAAAATATGCAATCGATTATTCAGCATGAAGGAAGTCCTATAGTGCCCCTTTTGGAGTCATCATCAAGCGCTACTGGTTCATCTAGTGAGCCATCTACATCATCAACTGGAACAATGACGAAAAGAAAAATCGCCAATCGTAAACCTTTTGAAGACTTGGGAACGAAACAGAAAAAGAGGCGAAGTGGAGACCTGACTGACAAAGATTCCAGTGAGCTCGTATTTGCTACGATTTCAAAGTTAAAAGATGAAGGCCAGAACAACATGGGTTCTGTGATTGAATACATGGTACAACATCCAGAATCAATCAAAAATCTACATGATTTAACTCCCATACCAACCACTAAAGAAACGTTTTCACCTCAAAAAGCATTTGGTTTACTAATATCTCTGAAATTATCAAAGTGGCAATACATAACTCTGCGAGAATCAGCAATTCGAGAAGGCCTTAAACACTTGTACCCTTCGAATTACTGCGTGCAAAAAGAGAAGAGTGTGTGCTTTCCACCTGAACCAAAAAATGCAATTACGGTGACAGATTCCTCAGCGAAAATTTCACTGCAAGTTTTGCTAGATCTGACAGCAAAAAGAATAATTCAATCGTTGCCAGAAAGTATGCAAAATAAAGAACTGGTTTTAATATCAAAATACGGTTTTGACGGAGCATCCAGCCAAAGCAGATACAAACAGAAAATGGATTCTACAGAAGATGACTCAAGTATCTTCATGACTTCGTTGTCACCACTGAAGATGACTTGTGAAGATGTTACAGTTTGGGAGAACCCAAAGTCATGCTCCGCAGCGTATTGTCGTCCAGTGCAGTTCATCTTTGTTAAAGAAAGTGAAACAGTGGTGAAGAAAGAAAATGAAAGAGTCAAAGCTGAGATATCAGCTCTCCAACCATCTGATTGTGATAGCAATATGGTGAGTCATAAGCTAATGCTCACCATGGTTGATGCCAAAATAAAAACTTACCTCTCTCCTTACGTAAGATCGAATGCAGCTTGCTATATTTGTTTGGCGAAACCTTCGGAGATGAACAAGTTAGAAGAAGTTAGAAAGAAATGTACAGAAGATGACTTGATGGATCTCGGACTTTCATCACTACATGCGCGCATTAACATTATGGAATGTCTTTTGCATATCGCATATAAATTAGATATTAAGAAGTGGTCTGCTAGAACAGAAAGTGAGAAAGCTGCAGTGGATGCAAGAAAAAAATCAATCCAAGCCAAGTTCAAAACGGAACTCAACCTATTGATTGATGTCGTAAAACAAGGCTATGGCACAACTAATGACGGCAACACTGCACGACGATTCTTTGAATTTCCTGAAAAGACTGCAAGTATCACTGGACTAGATGAAGATCTGATCCGAAGATTTAATGTGATTTTGCAAGCCATAACTTCAGGTCAATCCATCAATGTTTCAAAATTTAAAGAATATGCCTACACAACTGCTGAAAAGTATGTAGAATTATACAACTGGTACTACATGTCATCAACAGTGCACACGATACTGCTTCATGGAGCTGAAATTATTGCTGCTAACGCAATAGTACCGATTGGGAGTTTATCAGAAGAAGCTTCAGAAGCGCGAAATAAGGATTTCAGAAGATTCAGGGAACATCACTCACGTAAGAAGAGCAGACTGAGTTCAAACGAAGATATATTTAATTTCCTTATTATCTCTTCCGATCCGTTTATTTCAGCAATACGACCAACGATGGATGCAAAAAAAAGAAAACTTTGTTTGCGGAAACATTGGATCTGCTGAACATTGAAACGCCTGAATTCGAGTTTAGGGATATTGCTGATATAAACTCTGACTCGGAGTTTGACTCTGAAGATAGTGATTCAGATTAGGCAATATTTTAAAGTAATATATTTATTGTTTTATTTATATTTTTATCATATAATTTTATTGTAATAATTTTTAAATCAATTTTTTTAGCATTTTTAGAGAGTCGAAACACAATTATTTTGTTAGTTCATCATCAGTACACTTAGTTGTTAATTAAACTTAGTTTGATATGTGTAAATGTTCCTATGATGTAAATATATAATATGTTGAAAAAATCAAGATATTAAGCTTTTTTAATGTATTTTACCTTCTAATATAGCACACAATTAATTTTCATGAATGCCCAGTCTATATGCATTCATGTAAAACTTAATATTTGTAAAAATGGAAAAAAACTTTAGTGAAATTTTTAAAATCGAAGAAAAAAAAAACGCATGGTTGACCGCAACATCAAGTATGCCAAAAAATCCTAAATAATGTATATATTAATAACCTCAGAGGATATTAGGCGCAATTGTGCGATTACGGAGATATCATAATTTTTTATGTCGACCCCATACAAATTTTTTCGAAAAAAATTCTGAGCGCGTTGTTTACGATTATAAACCTGAAAGTTCATTATGTAAGGCATATAGCAAGTATTCTCCATCACATCCAAGCAAAAAAAGCGTCACTTATGACATGTCAGTTTGAATGTCTATGAAACGTGATTTTCGGCCTACTGTGTGTCCTCCGCGAGTGAGTCTAGACCGGCGTTTATCTGATTACATACGACTGTCAATTGTTTGTTTTTGAAATTGGAACACGATTTGTTTCTTGACTAAAATTGTATATCTCACGAAGCGATTTAATGTTACTCGTGTTATCCTATGTTGGCACAGAGGGGCCACGGTACCCTTGAAATCATGAAATACGGTTTACAAAAAGAAGCTGTTCATTTATAAGGTATGACAAAATTTGTATAACATGCTGATTTAATTCTCTTTAATTCCACTTTTTTTATACTCATGTTTGACAAATAAATTTCTTTCGGTCTCATTTATAAAAACACGCGGCAATTAAAATAGTCTGTGGTGGAGATTTTACAAGGAAAATACATACCCACAGACTGAATAAACTGCCTCTGGGGAGCGCTTTAGAGTAATCGTGTTTTAATAAACGAGCCCACCTTACCTACTTTATCTGAAAAAGCAAAGCAGTGGTAGCCCAGTGGGTAGAACAATGAACTCGGAAGCCAGAAAAACAGGTTCGATTCCCAGTGCGGGCATGTGCCTATGACCTTGTGTAAGGGATTTTCAAAATTTTCGGTTAATCATGGGTTAATAAAGAGTTCTAATCTAATCTAATAAAAATTTATCCATAATGATATTAATTCACGATTTAATCTTATTTTCGGCAAATTTGCCATCAATTTAAGTAGCTGTCAAAGTTATAAAAGATCGTTTGTTGATTTGAGCGGTCCGATTCCCCGCCAAACCTGTCGTCGAGGGAACGCAGGTTCGGCGGAGGGGAGGGCCAATGACTGTGGGGGCAGTGAACGATTTCATTCGAGCACGGACTGCCTGAGGAGTCGGTCGAGACTGTTGGTTTGCTGCGAAAACTGTAAGTCCAACCTATATTTTTTTTACTATACTTATAAATCTTTGTGCGACCGTTATTTCACTTTAGTTGTTGTATGATATTTTTCTATATTTTGTTAAAAGGTGATATTATTAAAAGAATAATAAACCATGTTGATTTCTCTCATACTTTGGTATTTTATTCATTTAAATAATCCCGCAAAATTAGCTATACACAAAAATAACCAATAAAATTCTAATAGTATGTTCTAATGTTTGATTTATCTAATAAATCAGAAGTGGGATGTTTCTACGCCCACCGATATTTAAAATCCCTTTTGTCATCGGTGAAGTAACGGTCACACTGTTGATTTTTCAACGAAGTTTAATTTGCATGTTGGTACTACACAAAGCTGCTTTTATCTCTAGTAACTTCCGGTACATTAGAGACGTGTAGGCACGCCACGCACAAAAAAAAATCACGTATATAATCTGCAAAGTATTATTTATTATCATGGTTGCCTGCATGTTTGCATATTTGGAGCTAGGGTATCTAGAACCAAGCGTGTAGACGGATAGCAGATATCCACGAATATTTTGCCGAGGCTACACTTCGGAGATAGTCGTGGACGTTCCAATCATTTCAGCTGGTAGCTTATTTGTACGCACGTGAACCAATTAATGTTGAAAATATCCGCAAGCACACCTCGGAATAGACACCGATATACCAACGGTTTTTTTTATCGTGATTTGATTTGTGCGTACGTGAATAGATAATGGCTGCGGATATCCGCGAATATTTTGCCGAGGCTACACTTCGGAATAGACGTGGATATTTCGATGGCTTGTTACAGAGTTGTTTACAAGTACGTTAATAATCGGAGTGGATACCCACGAGTATCCGAGTTTAGCCGAGGCTACACCTCGGAATAGGCATGGATAAACCAATTTAAATTTTGTCACTGTCAATTTTTTTTTTTCGTGCCTATCGCTACAGAGATGAACAATATTGCGTGCAGGAAACACATTGCTCTTCTGTACCTATGTTACACACAAACAATTATTAGGTATTTTTTATGTTGATCAGTTGGAAACGCACATATCTGAAAAAAAGGTTTTCGGTCATGAATCTTACCTACCTATTCTATTCAATTCTACCCTCTTGGCCACATAATATCTTCCATGGAGTTAATTTGACAGACGGTCTTCACCTGTATAACTAGTGTACTAATGCTTTGTTTTTCTCCTCTTCCTCGCCTCATTTCCTTTTCAACCGTGACTTGACTTTAATTACAATCACAGTACCCGACTTATAATCATGTCCGACCGTGCGACCCTAACCCCGCCGCGAATTGTAGAACGAAGTAGTAGGTCTAGGAAAAGAAAGGCACCAACTGCTACAAAAGGACCGAAACGCGTACGAGCTAACTCGAGCATTTCATCACGTTGTACACACTCCGATTCTTCCGGCGAGGATCGTAACCGTAGGTCAAGAAAACGGACAATTTACGCACGGGCGCGACATACGAGTAGACGTTCTCGTAGCATCACAAGTGACTCTGAAAAGTCCGCAACAAGGCGATCTCGTTCACGTCGACGAAAATCCGAAGTTCGAGTGCGGAGTCGGCGTTTTCAAAAAACAAAGTCTAGGAGATATAGTACCAACACAACAGACAGCTCGTCGTCAACGAGCTCTTCTACGTCAAGCAATAGCCGTAGATCACGCTCTGAAACTAGAAAGACTACAAAGTCGCGTCGCGCCAGGCGACGCCGTCGATATTCTCCCATACCTAAAGAAAGCAGCGTGATGCAAAAACTGATAGACGCCCTTAGCAAACGTGAACAGGGTGCTTTTGTAGGAGCTAAAGATGTGATACCGAGCTTTGACCCGGGGCAGAAGAATCAGACAATACGATCTTGGTTAAAAAAGGTCAACGAAACTGCTCAAATCTATGGCTGGAGTGATAAGGAAATTATTTACAATGCGCTGCCTAAACTGACTGGCTTGGCACGCCGCTGGTACGAAGGCCTATCATCTGTGAAACTTAGTTGGAGTAAATGGCAAGCTAAGTTAATGAAGAGCTTCCCGGATGACAGGAATTATGCTGATAGACTCGTAGAAATGTTAGACCGAAAGAGTAGAAGAGAAGAATCGCTCGAAGAATACTTTTATGATAAAGCTAAATTGGTTAACCATTGCAACATTAAAGGCAAGGACGCAGTAGACTGTATCATCCAAGGCATATATGATAATAATGTACGCCTTAACGCGCAAGGCTCTAATTTCAAACGACCAAGTAGACTACTCAAGTATCTGCGTAGTATCTCTATCAGAAACAAAGACTCTAAAAGAATACCTACACAAAGTAGAAATCCTACTAATGAAAGTAAAGAAAACGCCCGAAATAATAAGAGTAGCATAATCTCTAAAATCCGCTGCTATAACTGTTCTGAACCCGGACATACTGTGCCCAAATGTCCCAAAGAACTACAAAAATGTCCAAAATGTAACAGGATGGGACACATCGCTGAGCATTGTAGGAGAGGCGCCCCCGATACCAACAAAGTAACTTCAAATGCTGCAGTTCCGTCTAATAAGGTACAGACTATCAAAACTAATAATAACGTCCATGATATTTACACAAAACAAATTAAATTAAACGGCTCATATAAAACCGCTTTCGTGGACTTTGGTAGTGAGTGCACGCTTATCAAACAGAGCATTGCAAAAGAAATTGATCTAGTTATCACGACCGAAGGCTTACCAGTACTAAAGGGCTTCGGAGCAGGGGTGTTACAATCTTTAGGCAAGTCACTTGTCGAGATAAGCGTGGACTTTGTCACTGCTACAGTAGAGGCTCTTATTGTACCCGATAAATTTCTGCATACTGACGTACTTATCGGCCAAAACCTTACCGAATTACCGGAAGTATACGTTTATAAAACTAGTAACAGCTTGACAATGTACTCTGAGATGGCCGAAACGGAACGATTGGAAGTTTGTGTAAAGTCCAATGTAGAAGTTAATAATGGGCTGACAGCCGTAAACGTTCGTTTAGACATAGATCGGACCGGTCTCATCCATGTTCCCGGCAGTACTAGTTTTAAAAACGGTGAAGAGACGCTTGTTATCCCAGGGCTGTATCCGGTCACAGGTGGTTTGGCCAAAATACTATTCGTAAATTTCTCAGGGAGTACCAAAACACTGAATAAAGGTAAAGTTCTTACGCGAGCTACATTGCTTCCACTATCACCCAAAATATACACTGACATACCCTTAAACAAACAGTGTGAGGTTAACAGACTAACTACCGATAAATCCTCTGACGATTCGATTCCTTTGACTATCGAGATGTTAAATGTAGGACCCGATACGAACGACGAACAAAAACAACGATTGTTAAAACTTCTCAATGACTATCGTGACTGTTTCGCTTTAAACATGAATGAGCTGGGTACGTCGACCATTTCCGAGATGCGTATAACTCTGAGCGATGACTCACCAGTAGCTTATAAGCCTTACAGGTTGCCTTATAGCGAACGTATTGTGGTAAGAGAACTAATAAATGAACTTTTGGATAATAACATCATTAGGGAGTCCAATTCTTCCTACGCGAGTCCAATCGTCCTCGTTAAAAAGAAAAATAATGAATACAGGTTGTGCGTAGACTATCGTGCACTCAATAAAAAGACTGTAAAAGATTCTTACCCAATGCCCGTCATAGACGACCAGCTAGACAGATTGAACGACAAGAGATTTTTCACGAGCTTGGATCTCAAGTCCGGGTACTATCAGATTCCAATGGCTCCTGACTCAATGCATCTAACTGGGTTCGTTACACCTGACGGTCATTTTGAATACACGCGGATGCCTTTTGGTCTAGTAAACGCACCAGCGGTATTCCAACACATGATAAATAAGGCGTTCGGAAAAGATAGATTTGACTTAGCCTTACCTTATATGGACGACATTTTGTCACCTGCGAAGGACATCGATGAAGGCTTGGAGAAACTAGCAAAGATTCTGAAGTGCCTGCGCTCTACAGGTCTTACCCTAAACATCGAAAAATGTTTTTTCTTTCAAACCCATCTAAATTACCTGGGCTACGAGATTTCAGAAAATGGTCTTAAACCAGGCCAGAAGAAGACAGAAGCTGTGTCTCTATTCCCAACTCCCAGCAACGTTCACCAAGTACGCCAATTCGTTGGCCTCGCAAGCTTCTTTCGGCGCTTTGTCCCCAATTTTGCCACTATAGCTAAACCTCTGACGATGCTTACCAAAGCTAACGTCCCATGGCGTTGGGATAGCGCGCAAGATGAAGCGTTCAATACAATAAAAAGTAGGCTAGTCGAACGCCCCATATTGGCTTTGTATGATCCAACGTACTTAACCGAAGTACACTGCGATGCCAGTAAATTAGGGGTTGGTGGTATATTGCTCCAGAAGGCCGACGAAAAGTCGTTACCCAGACCTGTCGCCTATTTCAGCAAACAAACAACCAAAGAAGAAGAATTTCTCCACTCTTTTGAACTGGAAACGCTGGCCGTAGTCCTATCACTAAAAAAATTCCGTGTATACCTTATTGGTATTCCCTTTAAGGTATACACGGACTGCAACGCACTGCGAACTACGCTTACTAAGCGCGACCTTATGCCTCGGATTGCCCGGTGGTGGCTATTACTACAAGAATATAATTTCACTATCGAATATCGACCAGGCGATAACATGAAACATGTCGATGCGCTCAGCAGAAACCCGTTAACAAGCGACGAGCCCGAAAGTTTGTCTGACGCACGTGAATTTGAAATCATGACTATAGCTACGACCGATTGGCTACAATCCGTTCAAATGTCCGACCCAAAGTTGAAGCACATTAAAGCCATTTTGCAAAGCAATGAAAAATACGTCAAAGACATTCTGGCAAATTTTGCGATAGTTGACGACAAGATTTACAGGAAAGTAGGAAACCAAAATAAATGGGTAGTACCTAACGGAGCGCGATGGCGTATATGTCAACTTTGCCATGACGAAGCAGGCCATTTTGCGATAGAGAAGACCCTTGATAAAATGCAACAGAACTATTGGTTTCCGAAAATGCGACGCTTTGTACGTAAATACGTAAAGTCATGCCTTAGTTGCGCCTACAATAAAGCAACAACGAGTAAACCAACCGGCTATCTGCACCCCATCCCCAAGGGTACAGTCCCATTCCATACACTTCATATGGATCATCTGGGCCCATTCGTCAAAAGCAAGAAATGCAATTCGTATGTGCTTGGCATCATCGATGGTTTCAGTAAATTTATTTTTGTGAAGCCAGTAAAGGACTTGAAAACGAAGACCACCATTAAGATTCTTCAGGATATATTCGATGTGATCGGCAGCCCAAACGTCATTATTACTGATCGTGGTACAAGTTTTACGTCTACGGCATTCGAAAATTTTGTGAAATCCATAGGAGCTAAGCATATACTGAATGCCGTCGCAACGCCTCGAGCTAACGGTCAGATCGAAAGGTACAATCGTACCATCCTTGATGCATTGGCCGCAATTAATCATGGACAAGACGAACGTGACTGGGACACTAAAATAGGAAAATTACAATGGAGTTTGAACAATACCGTCAACAAAACGACTGGCAAATCCGCCTCAGAGATTGTATTTGGCCGACGGACAATAAACCCTGAGGAAGGTGCTATTTTGAACGAACTCGCAGCCAATTCCAAATCTGTTGAACAAACTCCGTCCCGCGACGAAATACGCGAAGCTGTGATAGAAAATACTGAGAAGAGCCAAGAGTACATGAAAAAACACTACGATAATTGTAGGGCTCCCACGAAGTTCTTCGATCTAAATGATCTGGTAATGATCCCTAATCACCACAACCCAGCAAATGGAAAAAGCAAAAAGCTGTGTCCCAAATTTAGGGGTCCTTACAAAATAACTGCAGTCTTAGACAATGACCGTTATGAGGTGTCCAGTATTAAAGGACACTCCAAACGAGAATATAAAAGCATTTACCCAGCCGACCAACTAAAAAAGTGGATAACCTTTAACCCAAGCAAAGATACAGACGACGAAAATGACAAGACAACTAGTGACAATGATGACCATGACTCTAGCGACCACTCTAACTAGACTCAAACAATTCGTAACTTATCGTACCCACTAGCGACACTCCTCTCCTCTCCCTGTCACGTATCGTTACAGAAGTCCTTCGCGACACGATGTACCTGTAACGGCACGATTTGCCTGTAAGTTACCCACTTCTACATAGTGTATGCGACCGAGGCCGAAGCACAAGCGGTAGTCAGTAACAATGACAGATTCCGAAGTGCAAGCGATGTTCGCTTTGAATAGAAAGACGACCGAGGCCGAAGCACAAGCGGTAGTCAGTAACAATGACGGATTCCGAAGTGCAAGCGGCGTTCGTTTTAAATAGAAAGGCGACCGAGGCCGAAGCACAAACGGTAGTCTGTAACAAAGACTGATTCCGCAGTGCAAGCGGTGTTCGCCACAAATATAAACGCAAGAATACCCAGATAGACAGCACTCATACACGCGATAAATAAACAGCGTTTACTGCATCACAATAACTTCCCAGTGCAGAGACATCTATTGCAAGTGCTATTAATAAATAATGATCTTGCTTTGCTTCTATTGGTCTAAATGCTCTATTATAAAGTTTGTTATAATGTATTCCTTCAACTAATTGATTTTTGTTTACAGGTACCCACAACATAAAAGCTGTAAACAAAATCGACACCGAATAAGGGTTCTCAAATTATGTGAATAGGCAGCGTACTAGTGTGACACTATATCCATGTAGCGCTTAAGCTTAATTATTGGGTAGAACTAATAAGTTTAATTGTACTTAATTAAGTCCAAACACAAGTTTTATAATATTTAGTTAAGTCCAATCATAACATTATATATGAACTTTGTTTTATTATAACTTAAATCAACTATATCATTATAATTGTCATATTTAAGATTGTTATAAATTGTTTGATTCGAATAATTAAAATGAAGATGTATAGAGGCATACATCCGTGCTCGAATGGCCGAACAGGAATGGGGACATTCCTCCTTCAGGACGGCCGTCTGTAAGGGATTTTCAAAATTTTCGGTTAATCATGGGTTAATAAAGAGTTCTAATCTAATCTAATAAAAATTTATCCATAATGATATTAATTCACGATTTAATCTTATTTTCGGCAAATTTGCCATCAATTTAAGTAGCTGTCAAAGTTATAAAAGATCGTTTGTTGATTTGAGCGGTCCGATTCCCCGCCAAACCTGTCGTCGAGGGAACGCAGGTTCGGCGGAGGGGAGGGCCAATGACTGTGGGGGCAGTGAACGATTTCATTCGAGCACGGACTGCCTGAGGAGTCGGTCGAGACTGTTGGTTTGCTGCGAAAACTGTAAGTCCAACCTATATTTTTTTTACTATACTTATAAATCTTTGTGCGACCGTTATTTCACTTTAGTTGTTGTATGATATTTTTCTATATTTTGTTAAAAGGTGATATTATTAAAAGAATAATAAACCATGTTGATTTCTCTCATACTTTGGTATTTTATTCATTTAAATAATCCCGCAAAATTAGCTATACACAAAAATAACCAATAAAATTCTAGTAGTATGTTCTAATGTTTGATTTATCTAATACTTGTTTATTTTCGATGTTACGTACATCTGCAATTTTATAGTAGCTTTACCACTCGCTAACTGTGAAGGCAAACATCGTGAGGAAACCCACGGCTTGGTTAGCTCCGCACGGATTGACTTGTCATTCCTGTGGGCTAGGCCGACAGCTGTCAGGATGATATAGGCGCTGAGCAAGTCTATTCCATCTAAAACAATGTCCCAGGCACCGCAGCGTCCGAGTAGTTCCTTCACCCATCTTACTGAAGCGAACGACTAAGTTGACATTGTCAAAAATTTGGTTTTTCAATATGCCACTTTACAACACTGCATAATATTCAGCAAAGTTATACAAAACGACACGCCGAATAAATACCATTAAGCAATAAACACAATAACACTGTTATTACCTGATTTATCCCTCACTTGCAGTTGGCTGCCGGTACCAAATATGTTTAGCAAAGATGACGGACTTTTGTTTGGAGGCGGATTATGACAGCTAATGCGCTACGCGAAGTGTAGAAAGAAGTATGGAGAGCTGACTACGAACCTCTTTATTAATTAAAGGCAAAAAAAAAGTAAGATAGCCACCCCGAGGCCATATTTACTCACGATTGACGTTGTTGATGCGAGTACAACTTCTCTAAGCTATTTTTTTCTTTAGTCTTTTCATCATTGTAAATAAGGTAAACTTTTTTGGTCCATCGTCCAGTAGTTGTTGTACTTTTCTGTTTGTTATTACGAAACCGAAAATATGGGCGTGCCGGGACCCAATGCTAATTCTGGAATTTTTTCCTCGCCGAAGCACAAATGAATCAAGCGAAACCCAATGCATGCACTAGAAAATACTATTACGATGAATATTTACAAGCATGGCCGCAAGTGAAACCCAATGCATGCACCAGAAAAGACTATTATGATGAATATTTACAAGCATGGCCGAAAGATGCATACCCATACAAAATCGATATTGCCCAAAAGACTGCTGAGTACTAAAGGAAAAAAGACTACAGGTCGATTGGAATCCACCACCGCCATCACCTAGAAAAACAATACTGGACTCAATAGAGGCACTGGATTTAGGTGCCACAGGTCGCAAAGTACATGGTTTTTACTTTAATAATGAGTTTTGGAGTTTTTTTTGCATAAATTTATAAGTTTTCCTTAAACAGTATGTATACCATGCAAGCAAAGCTGCGTGCATGAGCTATGTCGAGTGAATAAAGTTTGAGAGATGCTGTCTTTGTTTACCTTTAGTCGTTCGCTTCAATATCTAGGGTATAGTGTGAGTGAAGGTGCCACTGGACGCTGTAAAAATCATCTCATTACGTAGAATAGTGGCAGCAGGGTAAGAAGGCTATCAAAATGAAATGTATTGAAAGGGACGGTGTTATTTGTAAACACGATTCGTTAAAACACTCCTCAAGTGCAGTTTAAATAGTCTCTGGTAAAAGGCAATAATTACCACAGCCTATTTAAATTGCATTTAAGAAGTATTTTACAAAAACTGCTGAATGTTATGTACTGATTTTTTCTGTATGGTTGGTAATAATTATAACAATAATAATAAAATAATCTTATTGACCAAGTTATTTACAGTACTTTCTAAGGTTAACACGAGCACAAGCCATAATAAGAACTGGCAGTCTACCGAGACCACGGCACTTGCAAAAGTACCGAAACGTCGGAAAATTGTAAAACGGAAAGATAAAGAAGTAAAATATCCGTGCAAATGCAGTTTAGTGTCAGGTTATTTACATAGTAATATATTAAACGGGTTTAACCGCGATTATTTATTAGGTAAAATTTAATTACCTTTGATTCCCGACGTTTCGGCAGCGTTGCAGCTGCTTTGGTCACGGGTAGACTGAAGTGGCGAGTACGGTCGGTTATCGTAGTGAGGTCTACCCCCAACTCAAGCCACTCTTAGTTTTTCGCAGCGGGCCGACACACACCCACTACGTCCGCGGACAGGTCCGGTGATAAGGCGCGAGATTTGTATTCGCTTAATACTGGATTCCACGCTTGAAACTATCATCGCGAGTCATTAAAAAATACTAAGTTATTTACAGTTCTGTAGGCACTTAAAAAATTATAGTTTATGTTACATAGCTAGTTTAGTCCCTGACCCGTAAACTAGGGAACCCTGTATCTTAGGAGTCAGTACTCATACAATCTTATAAGTGTCAAAAAGTGTACTTAAGTGGGCTTCTAAGGAATCAAAAGCTCCTTAATCTCTTTATCAAACTCAAAGAATGATCCCAGCTTAAGAGCTCAGCACAAATTGAACTTTCCTTTTTATTAAGTCTTAAAGTGTCGAAGGAATTATAATAAAAATGCATCTCACCTACTCTTTTAAGATTCATTCACAGTCTCATTTACTTTCGGTCCCTCAAGGCTGCTCTTACGTGGAGCATGCCATCTCCATTTTCTAGTTCACTTCAGTTTGCTGAAAAAACCCAGTTTGCGGTACTTTAAAATTTTAGCAATACTATTTTATCGGGCTTGTTTCCAGTTTTACTTGTTTAAACAAACTTTCGCCTCACTCCCCACTCACTGCAGTTGCAGTGAGCGTAATGTAAACGGCAAGCAAGTCGTAGCGCACAAGTCGTAATCCCATTCAGCTGGCGAGATCAAGGAATAATTCAATTTCCTGGACCGATAATTGCGACGCGCTTAGTCGATTTAAAGGTGGCAACGTACTGAAATGGCTGCCACAGAGTGCCCTCAGAAAGCAATGGACGAGATTGGCAGAGGCCCGAGGGGGTTGTTATTTTTCGGAAAAATGTATCTAAATTGAGAATTAATAAACAATAATAAACAGTAGATTAATATTATTTAAAGGACGATTGTGACTAGTGTTCAACACATTCATGACTAATATTTTAAGTTGAAAACTCTGTTAATTAAGTTAAAACGTGTTTTGAAAAGAATAAATGTGGAGTTTCTTTGTTAGCTTCTTCTCCACATAATCCATTAATTGTGAAACTAACAACTTTGACGTTCATTAAGTAAACATTCTGTTTTTACAATGAATAAAAATATTTGAATTGAATTGAATTGAATTGAATACCGTCGAAATAACTGGCATAACTGCGGTGAGAGGTCTCCTATCAAAACCGTTTTTCAATCCTTAAAATTAATTATCTGTAAAATAACTGATTTAGTTATACCAATGTAACATTGTTCGTTGTAGTTATCTGTGGAAACTTTTAATGACTATCTGTTTTTATCTCGGCTTTGTAATATTTTATTTTTTTTCGTCACTAGTTTTCCTAAATATTAAATAAATGAATAAATAAAATTAAGGTACCTAGTTCAATTTATAAACAATCGCGATTAGACCCGTCAAATGTATAACTAACTATGATATGGGAATCGCGAGACATTAAAATATGCTACACATACCCTCAGTTGCTCGTACGCTACCAGTCTGTTAATAAATAACTTATCTTCCACACAACACAATCACTTGTTCTGGTCCTAAAATAGGATACCCTGTGCTGTGGTAACCAGGCAAGGACATCACAAACATGAAAACACAGTCATACTGACTTAATCTCAGTTGTTTTTTGTGTGCACCTTGGACAACTGACACCTCAGTTAAAAGTAGATTAACATATTTTTAGTGTACGAGAAACAGGGGGAAAGCTAAGCTTGTGTAAAATAAAACCACAAAATGCTGTCGCAAAGTAATGGACGAGATTGTCAGGGGCCCGAGGGGGTTGTTTTTTTGTTTGTTTTATTTTCGCAAAATCTACGTTAAGAATACCGTCGAAAATTAAGCTAATTAAGTTTATAAACAATCGCGGTTAGACCCGTTAAATTTTGTATAACTATTTATAAGCGGTGGTAGCGGAGCGGTAGAACGCCGGCCTCACATTCGGGAGGTCGTGGGTTCGAACCCCGGCGCATGTACTTTGTTTGATGCATGTACTTCGTTCAATGAATTTGTTTGCTAAGTTACGTACGAATTTGTAGTAGCAATACCACTCGCTAAGTGTGAAGGAAAATATCGTGAGGAAACCTGAGTACCTGAGGTGTTTAATTATTTATTTATAAATCTAATATAGAATTAAATGTTCTGTGAACATTTCAAGCGTCTACCTGTTGGCATTAAACGGCAAAAAAATTACGTTTGTTGTATCGGAGCCCCCTTAAATATTTATTTTATACTGTTTTTAGTATTTGCTGTTATAACGGCAACAGAAACGCATCATCTGTGAAAATTTCAACTGCCTAGCTATAACGGTTCATGAGATACAGCCTGGTGACAGGCAGACAGACAGACGGACAGTGAAGTCTTAGTAAAAGGGTCCCGTTTTGCACCCTTTGGGAACGGAACCCTAAAAACTATTTATGAGCATCACGAGTCATTAAAAAATACTACACGTACCCCCGCTTTCTCGTACGCTAACAATCTGTTAATCTACTGCTAAGCAGTCAGTTGTTTTTTGTGTGCACATTGTTAGTGTACGAGAAACAGGGGTAAGCAAAGCTTATGTGTAATAGAACCATAAGCTAAAATAAATGCTCAATAACAGCTATAATGCGTAGCGAGTCTGTAAGCACCTTAAGGAAAGCCCTTAAACGCGTTCGGAGCTGAAAATATTTAATGATTGATGATATCCCGCAGACTCGAAGGGAAATTATGGAGTTTTTAGGTATTAATTGGATTTGCGTTTTAACCTCGTTGTGTTATTTTTTCTTCGGGGAGTTCTATTCTATTACATAATTCGTTTGGGGCTCATTTTTTGGTCCTTTCATTTTTTTTTTCACTTTCTATATTTTTCACTTTCGCTTTATTATAGACGTTGTAGTAACATCTCCACACACATTAGAAAATGGGGTTTCTACTCGTCAATATGATACACTTTTACTAGGAGGCAAACTTAGCGAAAAAAATTGCAGCTGTCCTTTACTATAGGTATAATAATAATAAATAATTTATTTCTAGAACGAGTCCAATAGAACTACAATAAATTGTAGCATTAAATGTATGGAATAGCTTTCCCATACTAAGTTCATACGTTCATACTGAGGAGTAACCCGAGTGATGAATGTGGTTGTTACACCCTAAATTTACAGCCTTTTTTAACTTTTTAGTTGAAACACATAATATTTCCTACTTATTGAAATTATATTTTTGTAAATTTTTCTTTGTTTCCTTTGTTGCAGGTCAGTTGCAGAACGAGTCAATTGATTGAAATGCTATCAGCATAAAGGTTTGGTAGAGATCTTTTTGCGCTTAGGCGTTTTAAAGAGAACTTTAAAAGAAATAAAGACGATGCTACCTACCGACTCGTTTCTCAATTTTATGCTTTAAAGTAGTACACGTAACTATGTTAATTATAAAGTGTTAAATCAACTCCTAATTTATTTGAAATAAGTAAGTAATCATTACTCGTCGAATGATTAAGCTTTTTTTATTTCCAACACTTAAATAAATTACACGGCATTTTTTGTTATGGCTGTGAGTTGGTTTGGCTTATTCTGTTTTGGTTAGTTAGTGATTTCCCAGTTTTGGAGCTCTCTTTGGGTGAAAGTTTCCTCCATTTTCGTCCAAGCTGTATTTTGCCGCAAAAATTCTGAATTTGAAAGTCAGAAAGTAAAACCAAGAATAAAAACCGGCCAAGTGCAAGTCGTACTCGCGCACCATTGTCTATACAAAATTTGAATATTTTAAGCGTCAACCTGTTGCCGTTATTAATATAGAGCAAAAAAGGCAATAAATCACGTTTATTGTATAGGTGCCTGGCTTAAATATTTATTTTATTCTGTTTTTAGTATTTTTTGCTATAGCAGCAACGAAAATACATCATCTGTGAAAATTTAAACTGTCTAATTATCACGGTTCATAAGATACAGCCTGATGACAGACGGGCGGACGGACAGAGGAGTAATAGTAATAGGGTCCCTTACCCTTTGGGTACGGAGCCCAAAAAAGAAGTATTGGTACTATTTATAAATATGAAAACCTTAAAACACTCCTCAAATGCAGCTGAAAAGGCTTTTTTTTTACCCAAAACTATTTCAAATTGCATTTGAGTGTTCTTATAAATAACATCTTAAATCTTCTCCGGAGTATAACTATCTTCATAATCGGAGTGGCATCAAAACGTGAGATGAAGGTGCATCTTATAAATTTTTCCATTGCCGCGCCTCCGGTGTCGGTCGGACTAATTGATTTCGTTATTAGATATTAGCATTAAGAGGTATATTTAGTCTGCTTTTGTTTCCTTGCTCAGTTGCTTTGTGGGCCAATGAAGGATTACAAGCGGTAGGTAATAATAATCCTTCGATCAAACATTTTTCTAAAATAATGATATTTATGGAATGACAGTCCAACGTGACTCCGTTCAACCTTTTTTTTTAAGAAATATAAATGGGCTGGAGGAATTTATGTATGTATATATTTACATGTAAGTATGTAATCTTAACATAACATAAAATAACTCACGCCTTTATCCCAGAGGGGTTGGCAGATACCAGGGTCTGCCACTTGCCACGATCCTTTCGCTTCATCAACATTAAGTATTTAATCTTATTATTAATATTTCTCCCTTCTTCCCGGCATCTTAATTTAAACATTCTATTCTAAGTTTGGCTAGAAGAGCAAGACACTCACAATTAGAGATAAGTCCGCACTTGGATCAAAACTTTATTATCGTTTTTAAATTTTTCTGTATACAATAAAAAATATAAACAGAATCCAAAGTTCGATTTGTTGTCGACTGTAGCTACGTTAATTGTAGAATTTAAAGTTGATTAAAAACTAATAGCCGATGCAAACAGACGGTCAAAATGTTGAATTGAGTCATTAATAATGCACATACCATCTGCGGTCAGTACCGACCATTTAAGTATTCCTAACCTTGATCGAACAAGAGGCAGTCAAGTTAACATTCATGAAATGAAATACGGGGCTTCGACGTTCGCCTTGAACAGTTTTGTTGTGCGTCAGATCGATAAAAAAGTACTCGTGATACTTACACCAGTACAGGTACCCAAACATGTAAATATTACATGTTGACACATGTTGGTTGTGCAATAAAGTGTTCTCTATCTATTCATCTAAATGGTACCCCCGGTTTCTCGTACCCCAACAATCTGTTGCTGTTAACAGCTCTACTGCCAGTTGGCCAAAGTCATCCAAAAAAACAACCACTGAAAGCTAGATTAACCCATTTTTAGTGTACGAGAAACCGAGGGTTACCCATTTTGAAATACCCCCAAAGGGTGACTAATTCCTAAGTTACCATAAAATGTGTACCACCTATTGCCACTTAGTCATAAATGATTGAATTGAATTGAATATAAATTCATAGCTTAAGTTAGTGACAGGATGTCACTGGTGATTTAGGGTTTCCTGTATGGCTGTTAACATTCATTCAAGGCTCTACATTTAACTTTGTAAGCACCAATAATTTTATTTGTTTGTCATTTTTTGGTTGAAATTAGTCGTTCTGACGAGCTCTATCTTTTTGCAACATAAGTTTGTGAGATTGTAGTAAAGTTTCGATTGGCCATAATCATTTTGAGATATACTGTGTTTAATTTGAGTTCAGTCACTCTTTGTCAGTCTACTGGTATAATCAGTGATACCCGGAGGTATTTTGAGACGTTTGATTCTCGTATCATACAATAAGGATCACCGCGGGACTCCCAACTACTGCAGAATGTACACGCAATATTTATTACAATGTTCTCCCGTATAGTCTGTAACTAAGTAAGGCCTAGGGGCTGAAGTGTAGTTAAAACACACAGGTAATCTAGTAACAATTGTCTGGCGGGCATATCGTGACAGGAGAGGCCGCGGTGGGCGTTTTCACTTAACCGCCGCCAGATGGAGCCCCACGCGTAGATAAAGAGACCGGTCTTTCTCCGGGTTCTACCATTATGAGCCGGTACTGACTGGATATTTTGAGGAATGAGGTTTTCATAAGTTGACGCCTTTTTGAGCAACTGAAATCAAGCCGATAACACTGGTCGATGAGTTTTGAAAAAAGTACTTTCATCTTTTTTAAATAAAAGGAAAGGAAGGCGGCACTAATCTCCACGGTGTCTAGAAAGAAGGTAGAAAATAAATACATCGCTGACCTCCATGGTAGGCGACAGTAAAATACTTAAGGTTAGATTAGAAAAAAAGAACTAATTATCATCAATAATGATTATATCAGTTTACATTTCAGCTTCAGCGACTCAACGTTATTAACGTAGCTATTTTATGACTTACTTAAAGTCTGTTTTTTAATTCGATGCAATAAAAGAGGCACTGTTACCATTACCAAATATATAGTTATACTCGCTAGATTTTTGTTTTACTGTTAAAAAGTAGATTCGTGTGACCAAAAACCCTTTTTAAATAAAAGGAAAGGCATTAATATTTAGTTAATTTAGTTACTCATGAAAGAGAAGCATTAAAAAAAACGTAACGTAGCTCAATTTTGATAACCTTGGGTTAGACACATCATGAAAACGTAATTTATTTTCAAACATTTCATTTTTTTTCTAGGTTACGCGAATGTTATTTCCCGTGTTCTCTTGTGATTTCGACAATATTGGCTAGTTTTTCGAGTCCACATAATATGTAGATGCAACATGTGAAAGAGTTTTCTATTGTTTAAATAAAAGATCTCTTTACTTCTGTTTTGATATCAGAGTTTTTTTTATTGGCATAGATTTCTTTGGAACCTTTGATTTATGGCCCTCACAGACGACGGCGTTAATATATGAGATATTTTTTACACGCAATATCCTACACGAAACCCGCGTCCACACATGACTGCGATCGGATTTAGTATAGAACAATATATCACACGATATATTACTGTTTATAGACTTAGACTGTCAAGTTTAAAGAATAAACTTTTATTTATGTCCACATAGAATACGTCAACTAATGTAATGGGTTGTGATGGTTTACGACCCCGGCATATGTCAAAGTGACAGTACTTTTTTCCATCGAATTAAAAAACAGACTTTAGCTACTAAGTATGTGTTTCAGATTTCAGCGGAAATAACTATGAAATGAGAAATTCAATGAACAATACCGTCAGTATCCGTATTATCTCTCTCTTGGATTTAATTAACTAAGTAACAAAGACAATAGGCCTCAGATAGATAGGACTCGATAAGAGCGACCCATCGGCCGATACAGTCCAAGACATTCCCCGCCGCGGGGACGCGAGCAATCTTGCCAGCAATCAAACTATTGTTATTGGGGATTAAGCGTCGTCATAACAGAGGAAATGTCAGAAAGTTCAGCCTAGGCCACAGGCATTTATCTCTGGAGATATTTAAAGGTCTTATTATATTAATAACTGCTGTGGGTCGAGTTGGCAATGCTGAGTTTTACGTAAAACTTGAGGCAAATTGTTGAGGCGTGTAAAAAGCCTCGCCCCAGAAAAAAGTGGGGATGAGTAACGGCTCGGAAGTTTCACTGGTAGAAAAGCACTCTATGTAAAATATTAAGCCAAAAGGTGGTGTTTTTTATATCGAACAGGAAACATTTTTGTATGGCATCTTCTCTCGTGTCTTATTCTTTGCTGATCTCCTTGGCGAAAGGAGGCGTTTCAGTCGGATATGACGTCTCAAAGGCGAACCAGTTCTCGCAGCATAATAAACAACGCGCGACTTCGCTTGCCAAGCATTTTATGGCGCGCATCTGTAAATTTTGACAGATGCACAACTCACACTTTGAGTGACATCAAAATTACTCAGCCGCTGTGTCTGAGTAATTTTCCCTACCGTTTTTTTTTCAAACAAATGGATCGCGTTAAGTTTCAAGATTGTATGTACATAAAATAAAATTTAGAATTTAAAAATTTTGATTACTGGAAGTGGTTTAATTTAATTATGCTGAAGAAACGATATTCAGGTTTTGCCTTATTTAAAATAGCACAATGGTACATAGAGTCGAACCCAATTGAGCCTTCTAGGTTTAATGTCTGTCTCTACAGTCGCCCTAAGCTGGGTCAAAGTTTACTGAGATTTGATCGCATTTTGATTTACAATATGTTACGCGTTGTTTTGAATAGAAATGGGCTTGAATAATTTTATAGCTTCAAATAATTTATGAGAATAGTAAAGTACTTTTTAGTGCCTTGTTTATGGCGCGTAAAAGTTTACAACACAGCCCTGGTGACAAGAACGTTATTAAAGTACACCTTAATGGGTGTTCAGTACACCAACTTAGGGACTAGCGTAGTTTTTTATATCGATTCGCTTAGATACGGTACACCTATGTGTACAAAGTACGAATATTAAAATATGAGTAATATACGAAACATATTCTCGATTTTTCACATATACTGCTCAAAACAATAATAGGAATAATATTTCAAATTGGAGTAAAACTTTTTGCTTAGGTTTTTAATTATAACTGACCACTAAATATTAAAGTGGCATCCTTTACAAAAATTAAAAACAAAAGAACATAAGCGTTTTTGTTAGCAGTTAAATGAAAAGAGAATTAAATGACGTCACTTTGTCTTTAGGTGTACATAGACTTGACCACCATAATATTAGGAACTGCTAACAAATTTTGTTTTTAAAACGCTGATGTTCTTTTAATTTTAGGGTTCCGGGTATTTGCAGGGTATTTCCGGGTATAGGGTGCAGAGTATTTGCTGGGCACTGATATTAAAAAACAGAGAACATTTTTAATTCCACTATGAAATCTTATTCCCAAATTGTTTTGAGCAGTATTTTTGTTTTTTTATGCACTTTTGCCAACTGAAAGCTGTTATCAGTAGATAAAATATATTATTTTTTTAGTGCAGGAGAAACAGAGGTAAAATTTAACTCATTTGTACATATTCGTTTAGTAACTCCCTCGCAGGTACACCGCGCTTCAAGTTACTGACCTGTATCATCCCCACAGATATTGGTTGCTCAGAAACTTGCTACAAGGGGTGTAATCGGCTTGAGACCCTTTGCAGCAAGTTGACGGATGCCCCACGCTGCGTTTGCAGTTTTTTATTTACCTCTAAATCCAAAAAAAACGTTTTAAATCTTTGATTGGTCCTCCCATCCCGTCCAATCCATGGCATCAATTGCATTCCATTTTTATGGTTCCGTACCTCAAAAGGTTAAACGGGACCCATATAGGATCACTTTGTGGTCCGTCCGTCAGCCGTCCGTCCGGCCATCTGTCTGTCAAGACCCTTTATCTCAGGAATGCGTGGAGGTATCAAGTTGAAATTAAAACTATATACTCAGGTCTACAGTCCCTTGAAGGTGTATAAAAAATAAAACTTTTAAGTTAACGTAAAAGAAGATACGGCCGTTTACCCCAAAAAAAAACGTATATTTCGACACTCAAGGAAATCAAATTTATAGAGTACTTTCCGTTTACCTAGAACTGTGAAATTTAACAAGTAATATTGAGTTATGCTGAAAATACAGGAAAAAATGTGACAACTATACATTTGTAATTAAATCACAAAAAATAGTCTTTAAAGTGCGAGAAAAGCTCGAAAGAAACTGCGAGACTCGATTCCTGAAGTAGTTTATAATATGTAAGTACAAATTACTTACTCACAAATTTGTACGGAACCCTCGGTGCGCCAGTCCGTCTCGCACTTGGCTGGTTTTTCTGTAAAATGGTGAAACAAGTTAAATTTCCTTACTAACATCCTACTTAAGCTTGGTGTGACAAAAAAAAAGAACTGGGCAAGACAATTTTGTTTGAATTATTTTCACGCCTAATTACGAGTACTTCATGAAATACCTACTAAGTTTTTAATTGATAAAATTTGATACTTAAATTATCAATTTTGGAAACCACTTTTCTTTATCAAAACTAACTATTAGAAAACAAAAAAATATATTTAAAATATTAGTGATCTTGTTACCTAGCCAAGCCCCATAACAAATTAAAAGTCTGCTATACATATATAACTAAAACTGTAAGATTCTGTGAGCTAGACAGCATATCAGATGGAGTCTGGGTTATTTGCGGTCACTTAGGATTGCGGTCAGTGGCCGCAAATGTATTTTTGATAAAAGTATAATATTTTCAGGGACTTCTGTAGTCATTTACAAGTATTTAAAAAAAATACAGTGCGACTCGTCAGATATGACAGCAACCGAAAAAACTCCTAAAACGCAGTTATTTACAATGATGTTCCCTCTAGGAGTGTTTTAGAAGAATTGTGTTTTTAATAAATAGCACTGCAAGTTTGTACCTATGTCTCTTTAAAATCCCCCTAGACTATAATAAAGCTAGACAGTTAGAAGAAGTTTAAATAGCAGCCCCTTATCTCTTTGTGAATACTGCCTGTTTATTTATTTGCCTTGCATTACCAAAGTGTTTTTAATACGACGTCTCTAGGGCTGCCACTGACGCGTCGCCTTAGGATATATTTATTCACATATTTTTACTAAGCCTGCACAAGTTGTATCAACATCCTCTTATCTTACCGAAAAGGGAAGGTCTACTCGTCAATACGTACATTTTTTTGGGTTCCGTGCCTCAAAAAAAAAACGGACCCCTTAGAGGATCACTTTATTGTCCGTCAGTCCGTCCGTCCGTCCATCCGTCCGTCCGTCCGTCTGTCCGTCAGTCTGTCCAAATCCTTTATCTCAGGAACGCGTGGAGGTATCGAGTTGAAATTAAAACTATATACTCATAACGTAAGAAAAAGTTACGGGTGTTTATACCGCAAACAACGTATATTTCGACATTGTCAAGGGTATCAAAATTGATAGGGTACTTTCCGTTGACCTAGAACTATGAAATTTGGCAAGTAATATTGTTTTATGCTACAAGTACAGGAAAAAATCTGAAAACTATACCTTTTGGTCTTTGAAGATCGGGGAAAGCTCGGTACCTACAAATTTGTACGGAATCCTCGGTGGGCGAGTCTGACTCGCCCTTGTCCGGTTTTTTTCTGTAAAGATCTATATGAAATTTAGTTTTTTTTTAAGATTTACATACGATTTCAAAGACGTCTTAAAAAAATTTATCATTTTGACCTCCTATTTGGGAAGACAAAAAGGGATTTTGATAAACCCTTTACGAAGGTTTCTCCTTATGTGTTCAACGCCATGCAGTTTTTACGCTTCAGTTTTTAGGGTTCCGTACCCAAAAGGTAAAAACGGGACCCTATTACTAAGACTTCGCTGTCTGTCTGTCCGTCCATCCGTCCGTCCGTCTGTTTGTCACCAGGCTGTATCTCAAGAACCGTGATAGCTATAGACAGTTGAAATTTTCACCGATTATGTATTTCTGTTGCCGCTATAACAACAAATACTAAAACAAAATAAAATAATTATTTAAGGGGGGCTCTCATACAACAAACTGTTTTTTTTATTTTGTGTCTAATGTTGTATAGATAATGGTACGGAACTCTTCGTGCGCGAGTCCGATTCGCACTTAGCCGGTTTTTTCATTTTTTTTTCTGTAACAATGAAAGATAAGTTATTTATTTACTCACGCCTGATATGGTTACAAACCTAAATTCAAGTTTCGACTTTTGATATAGAGCATACATGTACGCTTGCCTAATAGCTTTCATAAAATATTACAGTGCATGCACTATTTTATGAATGTTAAATTGCAAACAGTTTATTACACTTATCTCTAAAGGCAGAAATTAGCTAATCCGTTACAATAAAAAACATAATCGCGCGACAACCCTATCGGTAAACTGACAGGTGGAAGCTGACTCCCGCGACAGTAGGCGGAAGGTATCTTATCTACGGCTGTCTCCTCCACATTGCTGGGACATTGATACTCTCCACACCAACTTATCTTTCATGCTTTTCCAACGTAAATCGCACCTAAGTGCCTTCGAATTAAGGGTCACTAGAAAGCTGTGGTAGAATAGTGCGTCGGACCAGTCGTCATGTTCGGCGATAAGGCTGAACAAGTATTAAATGGCCGTTTTATAGCCTAGCGCGTCGTCGATAGGCGTTTAATTTAGATCGTGGCTTTATATCGGCTTTCATTGCTTACTTAAGTGCCTCCTGGCTGGGTACTTAAGAATGAAACATTGAGATATATGAGAAAATGTTTGGGATGCCTTAGCAGTTAGTGATCCCGTCGTTTACGAAAAAAAAAAAACCGGCCAAGTGCGAGTCGGACTCATGCACAACAACATTAGACACAAAGATCGAGAAACAAAACGGCGAAAAATCACGTTTGTTGTATGGGAGCCCACCTTAAATATTTATTTTATTCTGTTTTTAGTATTTGTTGTTAAAGCGGCAACAGAAATACATTACCTGTAAAACTTTCAACTGCCTAGCTATCACGGTTCATGAGATACAGCCTGGTGACAGACACCCAGACAGACAGACGGATAGTGAAGTCTTAGTAATTGTGTCCCATTTTCACCCTTCGGGTACGGAACCCTAAAACCCTACGTGCGAGTCGGACTAGAGGGTTGATGGTGATGCACTAATGATTGCAGTTGACAGTACAGTCGACGACTGGTCAACCATAACATTGCAAAGTCACCCGTATCGTGACTGAGTAAAGTGCACGCGTGTACTTCTTTTTATTGACTTTGTAGCTTAAATATGTAAAGATCGAGCTGCTGTCGTCTATAAGACTATAAATGTACACGTAAACACGTGAAACGTTTTAGGAATTGCGGATTTTAGAAATAACCCGGTACATCTCCTTGTTCCCCATTAAGGCTTCAGATTCTGTTCTATTGTACTATTTTGGAACTAGAATGTGAAGATCCATCTGCTGCCGACTGCACATTGTTCTTTGCTCCACAGTCAGAACAACTTATCGTCCCAAAACAATCAAAAGAGAGCGCGCGGCCTGCGGGTAATTCCAACGCGCCCTTTAATATGAACTCAAACTCTTACTTAGAGAGAGGGAAATGAATTCGTCGCCGAGCCCAGAGGCAATCGGGCTAAGTGGCCTCATGGTGCCTCGGCCTTATCTGGCTTTATTAGTTATTTATTCGAGGCCCTGGGGCTCGCCTGCGGGAATGTATCAGAAGGACTGTATTGTTACTTGTACGCTAAACCAGCCGGGAGGCCGGCAGGTTGGCAAACAAACAAAACATGAACTCATGCCGGTTTTCCATACGGGTAAGCAGAGACCAGGAGCGGGCCCTTGCCACGATCCTGACAGATCTCTTTCGCCTCGTCAACATTCATTGGTCGGTGCATGCACGAATGGACGCATGGACGAGGGCAACAACAGAGTTGCGGCTAAGATCAGAACGACGGTCAGTCAACAGACCTGGGCCTCGATTCTGTTAGTGCATTGTAGTATAATGACAGGTACACTGACGGGTCACGTGACGTGTTTTTTCGTGCCATTGACGCCTAGAAGGTTTGATGGGTGTGCCCGCGTAGACTTAAAGCAGCCATGAAATAAAAACCGCCATGTTCATGCAGTTGTCATGTTACTACAATGCATTAACAGAATCTAGGGCCTGTAGTTCGATAGTCGGACGATAATGAGTTATGAATAACTTTGATAAAGACACGCACACTTGCTGAAGAACATTACGCGCTTGGTAGGCGATGTGGAGTACTAACAGAAATCTGGATATACACAGCTAAAGATGGCCTCAGTCTGGGTCATGTTTTCATGCACAGGGTATTATAGTTTGGGACCAGGACAAGTGATTGTATTGCGTGGAAGATATAAGATAAGAGAAGATAAGAATATTCTTTATTGTATACCGGAAAAAATGTTACAGAAACAGCAATGACAAAAGAAACCCTCTATATCAGTAGTCCGGTTATTTAGTCCGGTCACCGTACTGGTAAGACTTTTTTGTCTCAGCTGTTCGGTGATGTTATACGACCGGACTACTGAGCCTGATAGTTTGGTATCGATATCGATGTAGGACGTGCACTAGTAGCATAAAGCCCTTGACAAAGGTTTTCTCTACAGATCAACACACGTAAGGGCGTAGTTGTCAATTAAGTTTTCATAAATTAAGATGACATAATATTTTCCAGTACTGAGGTTTTAAAAGATAAAATTGGCGGCCTTATTATAATAATAATTAATAAAACAATATATATAAATATTAAGTTAGTTATAGTTATTACGTAGCTAGACAGATATCTTTTCAATTCATTTTTAATAGCTATAAAAGTAAGTAGGTACCTATATAATCTTTGATGGCATGATCTTCTGTGTAATATTCCCACTATGTCAAAGAGTCCTTGGGCGCAGGAGACCTTCATATAAATTGCATTGTTTTTCGTCCAGCCGGGCAGTTTGTGTGCTTAGTGTGTTTTAGTTAATTCATCACGAGACGATCTTGGGCCGAAGTTTATAGAAATTTTGTAGGTCAAAGGTGGTATAAGAGTTGTTATTTAGCTGTATATTACTGGCGCCCTTGCTGGAATTAGGACTACTTAAATACATGGTTACCTGAAAGCGATTGAAAAACTTCATAAAAAAGTTATGGAGAGAGAAAGCTTTTTGAAGAAATTTATACATGCATAACATTACATAATCTTACGCCTGCAACCCCGAGGGGTAGGTAGAGACTAGGGTTTGCTACTTGCCACGATCCTGATGGACCTCTTTCGCTTCATCAACATTCGATAGTCATTGCATGCGCGCACGCCGCTGGTTTCGGGTACTTTATTTACAAAAATACGAAGAGGTTTTGACAGAATTTTGGATTTATTACAATAACGTGTTGCTTGTGCTTATATTTTGTGTTAAAAAAAAAACAAAAGAGTAGTATGACATAGGAATGACAGATTAAAACCAAAAAGTTAACTAGCAAGGAGGTTTGGTATTGCGTACTTTTTGGTTGGCACAAATCTCCTTTAACTTTTTTGTTAACATTATAAGAGTCTTGTCGGTGCAGCGTCTTCCACGTTCTCATTTCAGCCAGTTCTTTCATAGTGTGGCACATCGAGAAATCTTCTCCTTTATTGGTCAAGATGCCTTCCTCGTGGCATTCATGTACCTCTTGTATTTTGGAGACTTTTGTGCAGATCCTGAAAATGCAACACAGAGGGCCCTCATCATGAAGCAGCGATATGTTCGGACGGGTCGTCAAGCGGCAAATACGGTTCTTTTTTGGAATAGTTTCGAAATTTCCTGCCACTGTATAACGAACGCTAGAAGTGCATGGCTCTTTGTTAGCCCAATGACGTCATATCATAATTATCTTGAGATACGAATTTGCGACCATCTCGCTACTTTCGATAATGTCGCATTTTTATAATAAGGGCCGGTGGTTCATGCGTTAGTGACTTGCTATACATAGAGAGAGGCATACATCGATAACACACACACACACACACACACACACACACACACACACACACACACACACACACACACATACACACACACACACACACACACACACACATATACACACAGAGACACACACACACACAATCACACACGCAAACACACACATACACACACACTCACTTAATCACTCATTCACTCACAAACACATACATAACAATGATAAATACCGAAGCAATGAAAAAAGTTACTTTTGTATTTTGTCCTTGTGGGAATGAAGCAATGTCAATATTTTCTACTTTTTCGCCTCAATAAATAAACGCGCCAGTCTTGCATCAACATGATACGGTTCTAATCTGTGTAAAAATGTAGCCCGAAATCGTTTGAGTACACACGTTAGATCCATCAGATATCCCTAAATGTTATTTTTACAAGTACCAGGCGGCGTTTTTACGTAATTGCTAAAGGCCCGGGTACAAAGGAGGATTGGTTGTTGAAAAATATTGTGTGTTTAGGAAGACCATTTTTTGATTTAGGGTTCCGTTTGCAAAATATTAAGCTTTAAAGCGCAATTTTTTGTCCGATTAGGGCGCCGCCCCCCTCTCCTGGCTAAACAGGAGATTGTAGAAATGTGAAAAAAATCAGGGTATAGTTGTCGAAATGTAAGAAGCCCGTTTTGACAGCTACACAAAAATGCATTTTACTTTGGATTTACTCAAACAAATACATAAAAAGACATATACTGTGGTATATTATTTAACGCTCGAAAGAAAAAACAGACTTCATAGCCCGAAAAGTCACTCATAGTTTATATTTTTAATGTTTTTGATCTCAAACTACGTTAGATTCTATGGTTTTCGTAGTTGTCAAAACTGGCATCTTATATTTTGACGACTTTAGTAGCTCATATTATGAACTTAAAAGGAAAACTATCACGGCTGAGTAGGCTTTCTAGTTAACGAGTAATAGGCAACCAACTTATAAAAGTAAAATTTCGTACAAAATCCGTTGAAAATGACTTCGATGAAGTTGTTAGTTCTGTTTAAAGCAGATTAAAACCCCTCTTTCTACGGAACCCTACATTGCGCGTAGCCCGACAAGTACCTGGCCGGTTTTTTTCCTATAATTTTTATCTGCCTCATCTCCATTTCATTCCGTGGATGTCGTAGAAGGCGACTAAGGAAATACATTACCAGGAGAAGGGCAGCAGCGTCTTACTGAGATTCCAACCGCAAACTGCGATCGCCAACCCGCCTGCCAAGCGTGGCGATTGTGGCAAAACCCTTCATGGTTAGGAAAACCATGAGGGAGGCCTGTGTCCTGCAGTGGGCGTCAAGACTGATGATGATGATGATGGGTTATCAACCATAAGCAGATGTGTTGTAGTGTGATGGGTATGCATCTTCCAGTGAAGTGTGCTCTACAAACACTCTGAAATCTAGGTGATTTGACAGTCGCGGTTATGTGATCAAGTAATAAAAGCGCCATCCATTAAACCTATTAGTTTAAAGTAAAAAGACTCAGATTCGTGCCTACAACGACTATCGAGCACATTGGAAATAATTCGAGTCATAAATGTCATTGGAAATGAATCGATTCATAAATGTCATGTGAAAAATGTCGTTCTGACTTTTTGACTTTCTTCAAAAAGCTTAGGCTACAGGGCAAACCCTTAACCCGATCGTCTTTGTTTTATGCACTTGTAGCTGACAAAATTGTCCTGAGGGTTTTTCTCAAGTTTTTGATATCATTCTTCGTTTCCAAAATATCAAGCGCCAAGTTAAATTTTTTTGATATCATTCTTCGTTTCCAAAATATCAAGCGCCAAGTTAAAATTTTTTTTTCACTATCTCGGCCACAACTTTTTCGTTTTTGACTTATCTAATAATGAGGGCTTTTCAAAGCGTCATTAAAAAAAAACCACAAGGTACCGATAGACGGTGCTGACGTCACATAATATGTCAAAATTTACATGACATCACTGTACCTTCTCGGTGTTTTCTGTCACGTTGCTCGCTTGTTTCGTTGACGAGAGGAGAGATGTTTAGATTATCACAGAGTAATAATGATGTACAACATTTAAAACGTACCTATGATGACATTTGTTCTCCTTGCAGCGCCATCTAGATTTTTTTAATGAAACTCAACTGACAGCTGTCATTGAAAAGCCCTCATTTTTTTTGCATCTTACAGGTCTCGTGAATTCGCGTCTTTTGAGCCTTTTTTGAAACTTTTTTGCATAGACATTTCCAATGTCAAAAGTTATATGATCTTGTTTCGAAAAATTGGCAAATTAGTACAGCCTCTCCGTCATGACCCGCCGTCCGCGGCGCGCACGCATCCCTCTGGCTAGCTACTAATGTCTTACATATTCAAGTTTGTGAGTTTGAAAATGCATAAAAAGGACATAAAAAAATGTATTAAATTGCTATCGTTAAGGCACGTTCAGATAGCTTTGGCTCTCAAACCATCCAAAATTCATAGAGTAGTATATGTAGATATGACTATGACAATGATAATGACTTTCTTCTAGCCGAAATAAAACCTTGAAAATATTTTTTTCGGGGCTTTCGGGGTCTCAAAAATGCGAAAAATCAAGTTACTCTAACAATATAAAATCAATTCATTAGAATTTTAAACATTTTCTAAAAAGGGTGTAGAAATACATAAAAACCTTATTTTACGAGATAACTCGAATATTAACAAGCACTTCACCCATTATTAGGTGTTAAGTGCAAGTTGTGACGACATAGCTTGAGTCCGATTTGTAAGGCGCGTTATTGTACCTCGTGACTAGAATGGCTTTTCGACAGGTCACATTATGAAAAGTATAAGAAGACATAGTCATTGTTTTATGCCGGGGTTCAAACCTACGACCCACAGATATCACGACCTCATGAATTACAGGTAAGTATCCTACCGACCGCATCGCTTTGGTATTCTAACCGCTTTCATAGGCGTTATGTATCTCTACAGCTCATGAAAAACGCCCACTGTTGGTCGTAGGCCCCCCTTCACCGTCATGCCAACCTACCCATTATAAATAAACATCTCTCATGAAAAAAAACTTGTGAAAAAAGTAAAACGTGTCTCAATGTTGTGAGATTACACGACAAACAGGGAAATGGAATTTGCTTACGCACAACACAGACATGAAAGACAGGGTGAAATGTCTTGAGTATGTATAATTTGGTGCTTTTTCTGTGTGGATGGTATCGGTGCTGGGCAAGCCTTCTCCATCTAAACTTCTCCATCTAAAAAACAATGTCCAAGGCACTGCAGCATCCGAGTTGTCCCTTCACCCATCGAGTGTAAGTGAAGGTGCTGTATAAATCATCTCATTACGTAGAGATGGAAAGGCCAAAGTTTTTTTTGTGTGTGACACTTTCTTCAGAAAATGTTGCAATTTGTAACGTTTTTCTTTCCAAATTCAAGTTACAGGTGTTCCATATGGACCGAAATACAGTGTAGGATTAATAGAAGTGATAGCAAAGAGTGGGTTTGAATCCTTTGGTCCTGGCTTTGTTGTCTAAGTTACGTACATTTGTGCAGTTGTAGTAGCAATACCACTCGCTAACTAGTGTCCGCGGTGGCGGATCCGCGGTGGGCACGCGTGGTAATTAAGCCCATATTCTCTCTCTCTCTCTTTCTGAGAGAAGGAGTGTGCCTTGCAGTGGGACGTACGAGTATATAGGATTCATAAAAAACAAAATATAAAAAACGGTTATAATGTGTTGTATGTATGTATATTTAATCTATCAATTTCTTAGTTTTTTGATACGGTTTATAATAGGCCGAGCTGTATTTTTAAGATTCCAAATTCTATTATAATCTCTGATAAAACTTGTACTTCATCATCATCATGATCAGCCGGTGTCACTCCACTGCTGGACATAGGCCTCTCCCGAGACACGCCAGATCCCGATCTTCGGCTCTTCCTTTCCAGTCACTGCCCACCGCTTTGCGAATGTCGTCGCTCCACCTGGTCACAGGGCGTCCTACGCTACGTTTGCCGATGCGCGGTCTCCACTCTAGAACCAGTCTACCCCAAGGGATATCGGTCCTACGGCAGATATGCCTAGCCCACTGCCACTTCACTTTGCTAATCCGTTGAGCTATGTCGATCACTTTAGTTTTCTGGCGAGTTACTTCGTTTCGGATTCGCTCCCGCAGAGAAACACCGAGCATAGCTATCTCCATAGCTAGCTGAGCGAATTTAAATTGGTGGACTAGTCAAACCATGAGTGTCCACGTCTCGGCGATGTAATGACGGTAGGACGCACTCATTAAAGACTTTTGTCTTTAGGGACTGCGGTATAGGCGACGAGAAGACTCGACGGAGTTTTCTGAATGCTGCCCAGTCCGGCTGAATTCTTCTCTGGATTTCCTCCTCGAAGTTGTGTTTGCTTAGTTGGAGCGTCTGCCCTAGGTAAACATACAGTGAAACAACTTCGAGTGGGATTCCATTTACGGCAATCGGTTCCGGAACAACGTGCTCGTTTTACTTACATGACTTTGGTTTTATCCAAATTCATCCGGAAACAGATGCTACGAGAAGAATCAGCTAGGCCGTTCAGCATATTTAGTAGGTCCTGCAGCGTCTCAGCGGTTGACCTTATACCTATAAAAAAATAATTATAATATAATATCTACCGGCGTGTTCCATAGTATAATATTTGCTTTATTGCCGACCATTTGAATCCTGATCAAAATGTTACCACAACTGTGTTTTTAAATTCTCGCAATTAATAAAGATATCGCGCCGTGAGCTTCTTCCGCTATTCGTACAAAAACACCTACGAACTTTTTAATTTACCCACGTAACTATCCCTTATCGGCAAGGAAAATGTGCGAGGGATACTCGACTACTTCCTTCCTGAAGAAGATGGGATAGTCGGCAAATATTAGCTTTCTATTACCTGTCTGCCATTCAATCTCTCGTCCTTCTCGAAAAAGTCGATTCCTAAAGTGTCGCTTTGGCAACTCTTTCAATTTGTCACACTATTACGTACGTTTACACCTTTACACTTGGACCGTTTCTATCGCTAAGGCTTCGAGTTTGTTTATGTTATGTTTGTAGAGGCAACGGATGGAGGAAGAAAGATTGACGAAAGAAATATATCGTGTGATAAAGTATACAATATATTTCCTGTATAGCTGGCTACATAGCTGGCCCACAACAGCCCCATTCCAGATATAATGAAACAAAGCGTCAGTCCCGTGACGCTGAATGTCACAAAGTGAAGCACACAATTCAAATGCCAAACTGATAACTTGTCTCAACTATTCAGTATTCCGCGCAAACACCTCCTGTCTTATAATTATTCGCTAAACCTGTCATATAACATATTCTGTTTAGTAATTAAGAATTTATTTATTGAAGCTATCTAAAATATAATTGCTGTATTACATAGCTGACCCGTAACGCCATTCTAGAAATAATGAAACAAAGCGTCAGCACGGTGACGCTGAACTTCACAAAGGGGAGCACACTATTCAAACGCCAAACTGATAACTTGTCGTAACTATTCAGTATTCTGTGCAAACGCTCGCCAAAATGTCCATGTGAATAGGTTTCCCTTCCGATGCCTTTCGCCTGAACGCTTTAGGCGCGATACACACTGAGGCGTGAAGGAAGGATGCGGTGCGTTGAATGTTCACCGGTACTTTATATTGTGGACCTTTAACTTATCTCGTAACTAAATCTGCGTTTCATTTTGGTGCGTTCTTGAATTTGTGTGGTACGTATATCTTTTTTCGAATAATATAATAATTATGTAACGGAACTTACACATCAACTTCTAAGTCACAGATTGTAAATTACTTCCACACAATACAATCACATGTTCGGGTCCCAAACTAGAATACCCTACGCTATGGTAACCAGGCAGTGGCATCACAAACACAGATGAAATTTTTATTCCCATAACGCCTGTAACGTAACTGAATAGAATGTACGTGTGAAAAGGTTGATCTGCTATCTACAGTATCAATGGGTATTGCTCAGGTTCTTACTAAGCAGTACTCGTTGCTTAAGTACGGTTCAATGTACAACATGCTTTACGACACGGTTAACCACTGAAATAGTGTCTAGGGGCGTGTGCTGGAGAAATACGTGGCCGAGCCGAGGAGCCGCGAACAAATTACGTGCTTCCCTGCGAACACTAGATGGGAATTGCCCCTTTTTGATGTATGATTTAATTAAGTAACGGCCCTGCCTCTGGTGGGAGAAACCGCCAGTGGCTGTGCAGGTGGCAAGTCAATAATTATTCAGCGTTTCAGAGAGCTCCTCTTGTAAGCAGTTAAATGTCTTGTTTAACTTATCGAGGATACTTAGGATACTAGGTACTTGGAATGTAGGTAGATATTTTAAAAACCTATTTAGAGGCTAAAAATTCCACCCATGCCGGGACTTGAACCCGCGACCTTTGGCTCACCGTGCCAGCGCTCTCCCAACTGAGCTAATGGGCAAGTGCAAGCATCGATGAAATTTCGAGCCTCTTTAGAAACTTCTCTGTTTCTTCACTTTGTTGTCCGTCCATCCGGACGGATGTCTGTCTGTCTGTTTGACCGTCCGTCCGTCTGTATGTCAAGACCCTAGAGGTATATCTCGGGAACGCGTGGAGGTATCGAGATGAAATTAAACCAATATACTCAGGGCTATAGTTCCTTGAAAGTGTGAAAAATTCCATCTTCTAAGTTAACGTAGAAAAGATAAAATCAAAATAATTTTTTTTTATAAGTAGCACAGCAACTGCGACTTTTGTGTTTTCAGTTGTTTATATTTCACATGTTTGTATTTGACGAAGCTTTTTGCGAATGAATTTAATTTGGTTTTAATAGGTTGACATTTTGATAATATTTATGTTTCCTTTGGCTTTTATTGTTGTAGTGTTTAATGTATTTTGTTTTCTGGTGTGTAAAATAAAATTGCGCACTGCGACTTAATGAACGTTACAAGTTAAACTAGCTGTCCATTTCAAAATCTAGATCATTTTGCAGAAAAAATGGACAAAAAAACTCCAAACTTAGTCTTTTCAAGTCCTTAATTTACAGAAACCACGAACTCATGCATTAAACTGGCTTTAATTCCAGACATCATTGTCTTCTAAATAATCTTTAATGTTATAGTAGCTTTTTTTGCACAAAGTGTGCTTTACACATATTTTGAACGGCGTTTCTAGCAAGCTTATTCTATCCTCAGGGATCTGATTGTAGAAACGTATCATCATCATCATCATCATTCAGCCACAAGAAGTCCACTGCTGGACATAGGCCTCCTCCATGGATTTCCAAAAAGACCGGTTGGAAGCGGCCTGCATCCAGCGCCTTCCTGCCACTTGGATGAGGTCATCTGTTCATCTTGTGGCTGGTCGTCCTACGCTGCGCTTGCCGATATGTGGTCTCCATTCAAGAACTTTTCAGCCCCATCGGCCATCAGTTCTGCGTGCTATGTGCCCCGCCCACTGCCACATCAACTTACTAATCCGCTGGGCTGTGTCGACGTGTACTGCCGGAAACGTATACTGCCCCATAAAGGATGGATTAACCATTGCCAGCCTAAATTTTGGGAACGAAAGTTTATGTCTATTTCTAGTATTTACATTGTGTTGGCTACCTACAGTTTTAAAGTTACTGATATTTTTCCTAACGTACATAATATTTTCATATATATACTGACTAGCAACTGTTCGGATGTTAGTTTCTTTAAAGAAATTTTTTAACGAATCTCTACTGCCTACGAAGATGATCTCAATATCTGCTGCTCGACCCCACAGTAGTATACCATTTACGGCCGTTTATCCGAAAAAAAAAACGTATATTTCGACACTGATGGAAATCAAAATTCATAGGGTACTTTCTGTTGACGTAGAACTATGAAATTTGGCAAGTAATATGGTGTTACACTACAGAACAGGGCAAAATAAAAAAAAAACTATACATTTGTTATTAAATCACAAAAAAAATGTCTTTGAAGTTCGGAAAAAGCTCGGAAAAATTGCAGGTCTCGATTCCTGAAATATTTATAATTTGCGAGTACCTACAAATCTGTACGGAACCCTCGGTGCACAAGTCCGACTCTTACTTGGCGGGTTTTTTTTCTATTGTGATTAGGAACTTCTATAAGAGCTGGAATGCTGTTCTATTTTCAAGTTTGGCGGGAAAAATAAACTTTTCCGAAATTAAAATGTTAGGTGACTTTTTAATAGGTTTTCTCGGAGATATAAAATGTGCATCTTTTCTTGACAGACTAGTCAGATTTAATTACAACATACCTGTTTCATATTAAAATTGATTAAAGAAAGCTTTGCGAATCTCGTTTTACCAAACTTTACAAAGTTGAAATGTAAAAAAAATTATTCCTTTAGTATTTCACCTAAAGAACAAAATTATATCCTATAGTGAACTCGGCTGGTACCTATTATATGTCACTTGTGGTGTTTTTCACTGATTTCACTGACCTCCATGGTACGAGTATCAATGACTGATTTGCAAAATCACCACAGTTTTTCTACGATCAGTTTGCATCCGCTTACCATGTATATCGATGCACACCAGTAACACGCACGCAAACTGCTCGTACGGGTGATGCCATAAAATAAAATAAAACTCTACATCTAAATATAGTAATAAGGCCGCCAATTGTACTGCGATTTATTGAATTTCTGTTAATGTAATCTCTGTGTACAATAAAGAATATTCTATCTATCTATGGCAATGTGCAATTAAGAGTTTTTTAGTTTTTTACGTCTCAAAAACACGGAAACGGAACGAAACGGAATCTAGAGGACATCTAACCTCCTAAGTCCTGAACTTGAAAATACCAATGATTTTCGATTGTTATCATCAAGGTAAGTACTGAGAAGGATAATAGTGATATAGCTATCATAAATATTAAGGTTTATTATGATCACTTTTTGCCATGACGTGTTATAAGAAAAAATATTACGTTTTTTTTATTGAAGTTAGCAACGGGTCGACGGTGTTAGTGAAATTGAAATTGAAATTGAAATTGAAAAAAGTTTATTCTGATACCACAACACACATAAAATCTTACAAATAATAAAACGCGAAAACAGTAAAAAAGCTTAAAGTAAAAAGTAATAATAGATAATCTTATTCTAAACAATCACACCGTAGAAACGAAGTGATATGGTGGAGACGCTGTGTGCCATGGTACAAGAAAAGGTTCTTGACTCAGCATATGTCACAGGTTCCCGGTTGACAACCCGTGACGCTGGTATTCTGTCAGAACCCAAGGTACGAGTTACGACACATCGTTTAGGAGCGCCATCATTGTCAGTGATGACCATGATAATGATGATGAGCAAATATCACGAGTTTGTAACCATTACGGCTATCTCCTTGTCCAGTTAAGGGAAAGATTAGCACTATCATATAAGAGACTAGCTGTGCCCGCGACTCCGTTCGCGTACATTTCGATTTTTACGAAGCAGCATTTGTATGGGGGCCACGTCTTATCATAACTGGAGCTAGAATTTGAATAGCCTATCCTGTGTCTCAGATGTCTATATGTTTTTATACCAAATTTCATCAAATTCGGATAATTGGTTTAAGAGTTATGGAGGAACATACATACATACACACATACAGAAAAAAATTCTAAAAATCGTGAAATTAGTTTCAGTATCATATATTGAGCCTATAAACACAATATCTCTGAAAACAAACTAAATTACTCCATGACCGACCCTTACAGATTTATTATTAGTATAGATATCACGTCGTGATGAGTGTTCCATTGGTCCAGTATAACAATGTATGTCAACAATACAGATACATGAGAATTTATCTGTATTGTTTACACACATTGTTTATAATCGTCTAGAGCAGCGGTTCTAAAGCTTTTATAAGGAAATAACTTTTAGTAACAGGGCCGAAGGTGCGGTGGTAGCCTAGTGGGTAGAATATCGGACTCGGAAGCGAGAGACCCAGGTTCGGTACCCAGTGCGGACATGTACCTATGACTATGTTTTCTAAGTTATGTGCATTTGTGAAGTTATAGCAGCAATACCACTCGCTAACTGCAAGGAAAACATCGTGAGGAAACCTGAGTGCCTGAGCTATGCACATACTTAGCGCTTGAAATCGCCAGTCCGCGGTGGGCACGCATGGTGATTAAGCCCATACTCTCTCTCTGAGAGAAGGCCTGTGCCCTACAATGGGACGTATATAGTCTGCTTATGCTTATGCTATGCTAATCCGTGATAATAACACAATGTACTAATAATAACAAATGGCTGCCTATTACGGTTCAAGAGAAGTCGCCTTTTATAACTCTTACAGACTGACAGGCATAGTCCCGTTTGACGCTCTTCTGACACGGAACTCTAAAAAGGTCTGCCCTTTTGCTAGCCTCGTCGAGATCCCCAGCCCCCATCGTTATACATCCCATATTCATCCCAGCCCACTTACAGTCGGTGGAAGAGGCTGAATAATGGCCCGTTTTTCTTCCTCTGAATGAGATAGTAAGTACAACAGAGACTGCGGTCGTTTGTGCTCCTAATATACGAAGTATTTTTGGGGATATTATTTTTGACTCCGCTATGTTGCCGTGAAGTACGGTACCGCGATGTACGTTACCCCGAAACTTCATAGTTGCGAAGTACGTTACAGTGAATGTACGTTGCAGCGAAAACCATGGTTAAGTTAGCTTTACGAGAAACTGAAAGTAGACCTTTAACCTTTAGTTGATGAATTGGGTGGAATGATTAGGGTAGTCTTAAATTTTTTTATCAACATTCCGACGGTAACGTACCGTTTTTTTGTGTGTTTTATCTCAGGAACGCCTGGATGTATCCAGTTGAAATTAAAATTATGTACTCGAGCCTACAGTTCTTAAAAGCTGTGAAAAAAATCAAACTTCTATATTTCCGTAAAAAAAGATACGGCCGTTATGCCGCAAAAAACGTATACTTTTTCTTCTATTTATATCAAAATTTATAGAATACTTTACGTTGACCTACAACTATGAAATTTAGCAAGTAATATTGTCTTCTACAACAGTAATATTGTCGGCTTATTGCAAGAACTCATTAACCGACATATTCACTATTGGGAGAAAAACGACTTTTTAGTTGTGTTAGTTAATGGTTGTATTTCCTCTTCCTTATAACATCGTTAAAATAATGCCTGATATTAAAACACTACTATTGTATCATTGTTCAATACATCTATATGTCCATACCTTTAAAAAAAGTGGGTAGTGAGTTTTTGCAGTAAATTGATTCTTGCAGTAAGCCGACGAATTGTTTTATACAACTTACATAATCCTTCGCCGCCCTCTTTTTAGATTGCCCGACAAGGGGGTATACGTAAAGGCTTGTCTGGTCAGACATCCCTGCTAAGAAGCACATCTAGCTTTTATCACAGCAAAAGGTGGAGCACTGATGCCTTCCTTCTCATGATGTTTACTAGGGCGGACGGAGTATACGCATATAATAATCATAAAGTGCGTGACTGTAGGCGTTCGTTGACCGAAATTGGAGTGTGTGTGTGTGACATAATTACGTTTACTTTATCTATTACGATTACGACTGGCGTGTGTAACAAAATAATATTAAGGTGCCGCGGCAGAAGAACATGCCTTCTGTTAAGGGAAAGCTAGTTGCAAGGTAGTTGAAACTATTGGAAAATGGCTTTTCTACGGCTAGAATTGCAAAAAAAATTGATGATATTTTTTTTACTTAATGTTTGACTAAATATTTAATTTTAATTAAATTGATAATTTTCTGCATCTGACAGGTAGCAAGCTAAACGCGCGTTTTGTCAGAATCTGACAAATAATGTAGGTACTGAAAAGTCGCGACTTGTCGCGAGAGACCAAAGATACCATGGCTATACAACTGTGTAGCCTTCACATGTTTGGTCGCCGAGGTCTCCTTCTTCCAAGAATTTTGGTTGCACGCTATGTTGACGAAGAAGATGATACTAGATTTAATTGCAACGATTTAAGGCAAGATAAATATGTTAAACGATACTTAGTGACAGTTATTTTTGTGTATATTCCAAGTAAAGCTTCTGTACAACAGCATGTACTCTATATGAAATCATAACTTTCTTTGACAACCAGAAAGATATATTGCGCCCACAAACAGCTATGTGACGCCCACTGTGATACTGATATGTTTGTTTTATAAAAACATAGATTAAGTTTCTCAGAAATACATTATTATAGGGTAACGTATTTTACTTAGGGCGATCCAAGATAATTCTAGGGTGCCGGAATAAATATTGGGCTACGTTTTCAGCTAACAATATCATAACTTAAATAAAATATTAGGTAGGCACTGCGTAGGAACTATCCAAAATTAGTGTTGACTAATGCGACACATATTGATTACCTTGTCTAGCGGGCACGGGGTTTGTATGTTCGCACTAACATTTATACACATGACTCCAGTCTTGTTGTGATGTCCTTGGCCCTTATTATGAAGCAGCGACATTATCGGAAGGGTCGTCAACGTCGCGCTTGAGCCCGACAATTCACTCGAATCAAGCGACAAATACGGTTCTTTTTTTGAATAGTTTCCGTAGTTGAATAGTTTAGTTGAATACTAATAGCTATTCAAAAAAAGAAACGTATTTTTCGCTAGATTCCAGTGAATTGTCGGCCTCAAGCGCGACGTTGACGACACTGCCGATAATGTCGCATTTTTCATAATAAGGGCCAGGTCTGATAAACGCAGCGTATAGGCATTCAAGTTGGGCACCAGCCCCCCTATTCTGTATCTGTCGACTGTATCCATCCTATCGTTTCTTATAGAAGAAGAAGAAGAAAGACATTTATTATACCAACAAGATACATCACAGAAACAAAATAAGCAGATAAGTAACATAATATCCACAACAACAATAAGAAAACTAAATACACAACAGACAAAACGAATAAATAAAACAGGACCAAAGATGTAGCCTGTGGTGTATCTAAGTTGCCACAAAAGGCAGCTGACTCAGCGTTGTGCTGAGGAAGTGATCCCTCAGCGCTGATTTTCAGTCAGTGCCTACGGTAACCCATAATTGTACCACGGAGTGCGTGCCGTGGTGCAGTTAAAATAATTAAATCAAATTCAATAACATACATACAATAAAGTAAAAAAATAATATCGTCGTAAAATACTTAAATACTTACTTATCAATAAATAAGAGTCAGATTACGTATTTGATTTATGAAATACGGATGTATTCGAAGCTCGAGTTGCTACCACAGGTCAGTCTAACATTTCACTTCCATAATGGCATGTGCTGCAAAACAACCTCTATGATGCATTAGGTCCATTCAACCTGAAAGAAAATTGATAGAACAATAGGATTGTAGCTCAACAGAGCCGTTCATCACACGTAGAGTTTTCCCGCGTGACGTCACTCTGCCATTAGACCCGCGCGCCGCGCACGTCCCTAACAAGCGTCACGTGAGGCGAGTGCTATTGCCCTTTTTTATATTACCGGCCAGTGCTACCAAGCTTACGACATTGTAATCGGGAAATTATGAAAAAAATAACGTATATTTTTTTTATCACACCTGCTCTGAAAATACATACTAATTATACCAATTAGAGGGAAGAAACGCCTTTATCCCGCCCTTCAAATCCTTTCATCCCAAGGTATGGAAGTTTGTATGAAAATCCTTCCGACCCAAGGGTGGGAAATATGTATGAAATTCCATTACATACCCGGTTTTTTTTTTTAATTTGTCAGCAGTCATACTGCAAAGAGACTTTAACTGTCTACTAATTAAATTTCAAGTAAATTGTTACTGGCCACATACAGTTTTTTTTTACCAGTTACCAACCTCCTTGGTGAATACAGAAAATTAAAAACGAAATTATTTTTGTATATAAAACGCGCGGAATCACGGAAGAAGTGGCTGCATGACCTTATGATCTTAGCCTACTCCAGAAACGGGCGAATAAAAAAAGGAAAAGCCCGCGCATTTTCGCAAAAACTTCGATTGATTTAGCATTTATCTTTGTGTTTTTTGTAAACATTTCTATGCATTTATGTCTATAATTTTCCTCGTAGGTGTAATAAAAAGCACTATACATACCTCAGGATAAAGTACAGTTCCATACCTCAAATGGTTTGCGCCCCTCGCAAGCTCGTGGCGCAAATGCCATAATCTCGGTATGGAACTGTCACTTTCTTCCCTCTGAAGTAATGTACTATTGTTGCAGCATCTCAGTTTGTGTGAAAGGAAAAAAACAAGTTTTATAATTTTCCGTAGATATAAACGTTGTACACTTTTTAGAGTTCTATGATATTTTTGAACGCATCAGGAAATCATCTGGGTGAAACAGAAATTTCGCAAACAAATTGGGCATAGACAAACTAGCATTATTATTTTTACGTGACCAATTTTATGTGTCACTCCAATCAGTTGGCGGAAAAAAATATTGCCGGAACGTAACGAGACGCTAAAGATCAAGTACTGCGTCTGAATATTTTATGAGGAGGCACATCGTTTGGAAGCAATTCATCATTCGCAAACGACATAGCCAATTGAGTCGTTGAGTCGGCCTCTCTTTGAATTAGGCCTATAATGTTGCATAATGTGATATGTGACATTCGCAAAAATACCGTGACATTGAAACCCTAGTATCTTTGTCGAATCTTACTGAAACTTTACCTTCCTACTTTACATTCGTCATAAGTCTCGCAAAGAATTTTTTTACTTCATTTGTTCAACGTTATGTCTCTACTTTTCAAAGTACCTAATCAATAGCTCTATCACCTATGGTGATGATGGTACCACCTTTGATAAAATTACTCGGAAATTCATAGGTCATGGTATTCTTGGTTCGATAGATATAGTTAATTGTACAATTATTATTTGTAAGTATATTTTTCGGGTTGTCCTCTAAAGTGTTCCCTATATATATATATACGTATATAGCTAGACGATGGCAGGGCAGCTATAAAGAGCCATCTTGTCTACTTCATAATGTTGTACTTTTCGACTTAGAGCCTTAGTAATAAAGCACTCTTACCTCTAACAATATAGTAACTTGACGACGCACTCAAGAGCGATCTCAGAGTTAATAATATAAGTAGGAAATAGGTAAGTAGGTACCTAACTATGTTCTTTTATTTCTTTTGCCAACAGGACGAGGAAGTAAAGAAGCAACTGCCAGTGGTGCCCAAGTGTTGCGCTAGCGGGCAGAACCTGAGCGCCACGCTAGTGGATGGGAAGCGTGTGTGCGCGCCCTCTATGCTGACGTTCCAGCCTGTATTCTACCAGGCGAACGACACCCACATGTGGAGTTTTGACACCAACGTGCTTGAGACCATTGTTGGGAACCCCTGCAGCTTTGATAAGTACGTTTTCTCTCTAGTAACATTATAGGGGCGCAGGCCGATTCTCTTTCTCTGTCATTCTGTCTTCCTAGTGAGATTCTGGGGGCCTAGGCCGAATTTCTTTACTCTCACGTTCTCTACAGTAATTCTAGCGTCGTAGGCCGTCTTTCTTTCTTTCTTTAGTGGTATTCTAATGCCTTAGGCCGACTTTTTCTCTCTCATTTGCTCTAGTTATATTTTAGCGCCCTAGGACGACTTTTTTTCTGCACTTGTGTTATTAAAACGTGTTATTGAGATAACACAAAACGTCGGAAAAGTATTTTTTTCCGTACAGACTAAACGCGTCGAGATTGTATGGAAAAGAAAACCAATTTGATTTCAAACTTTTGCTTAACCCTCAATAAGGCAATGGGACAATAGCTCCCACTTTAAATTGAACTTTATCACTTTGAAATTTGATGAGGTTCAATTTAAAGTGGGAGTTTGACTGCCTCGTTGAGCCGTTAAGGCGCTCAGCTACCAAAACAGAGGTCGCGGGTTCGATTCCCACTGGGGCCCGCCGTACATTTGCACACATGGCCTCAGTCTGGGCGCACTTTCATGTTTGTAACGTCCTTGCCTGGTTACCATAGCACAGGGTATCCTAGTTTGGGACCAGGTCCAGTGATTGTGTTGTGTGGAAGTTATTATCAATTAATAAAGTCCAAAACTAATGAAAAATTTATACTAGCTATTCCCGTTAAAGGGTTAATTGTAGTGGATTTTATATCGATATCCAATCAATCTTTCTCGCACACAGGTACAAACTAGACCCTAGAGTGAACAGCGACGACGAGTTCTACCTCCTCGTGAACGGCTCTCTCTTCGCGCCTTATCACTCGCCACCCTTCTTGGGGACGAAGGAGTTCTGCATGGAGACGTTCTGGAACGAGAGCAGCGCTGCTGGAGTCACTTTGCCGCTAGTCTGCTTCCCGGCTCCCATTGAGGAGGCGAATACTTCGATCACGCTGATTGCATACGCTATTGGTATGTTCTACTCTGAACAAGTAGCACAAAGTAGAGAGCTTTTACACAGTCCTTATGCTATTGGTATGCTCTACACAACAGCCTTTTTGCAGCCACTGAAGCCCAGACAAAGGGGTGCCTCAGTATTTCCAAAAGATGTCGATTAGAGATAGAGATAGTAATTAAGCTGGGGCGCTTCGCACCGTGAAAGAGAGACCTAATCGGGACAAGAGGTACATTGTACTGGCGCTATGACGTTATTGAGAAAAAAATAATAAAAAATACTCGTATATGGATTGCATTAGTTCCACACCTTACAACGAGAGAACCGAGACCTCTAAGGGCTGAAACACATGTGCGGTTATTCAAAATGCGATCAAATGCCCGTATTTAAAATATATATGAAAATCAACACAAGATCGCACACTGCCGGTACGATTTTTTCACATTATTCACCCGCACCCGCTCGAGGTTGATCGTGACCGCCTGCAAGTGCGTTCTCCATCTCCAATCCTCCTTCCAGGCCTAATAATCTCCGTGCCGTTCCTGCTGGCAACGGCCTGCGTGTATACCTTCATCACCGAACTGCGGGACACGCATGGCAAGTCTCTGGCTTGCCATTCGACGTGTCTGGCGATCGCCTTCTCCTGTCTGGCAGCCACGCAGCTGGCCGGCCACGCGTTCCCTGCCGCCGCCTGCACCGTTATGGGTAAGGTTGCTAATGGCTGGTATTTTAATTATTTGGGCTTTGAAAGGTTGACGAAGGAAAGTGTTGTCACAAAGTTGACGACGAAATTGTGAAAGAAAGTTGACGAAATGGTGTTCGACGCAGGAGTAATGTTAAGAATTTAGTATGTACGTAAGTCAAAAACTCTGTTAATTAAGTACCTCTTTTGAAAAAGGTACTTAATTAACAGAGTTTTTTTTTCTTCACAAAATCTACTATGCTGAGACTGACAATACTAAAGTTATTAGATTTTGACATTAGGTCACATTGTATTGAGCTATGATGATTGAAACTAATTGAGTTTGAAATATATCGACCGAATACGAGTGGAATGACCAGTAAGGGACGTCCCAGACGGACATACTTCAACCGGCATGCGTGCATGCACGACTAATGATAAAGCGAATGAGGTTCGTTAGAGTCCTGGCAAGTAGAAAAGCCTGGTCTCTGCCTACCCCTCCGGGATACAGGCGTGAGTTTATGTAATGTATCAGTTTTGACACTTGACGTTGCTCTAAACCGTTTGAACATAGATCACAGGATTGATTTAGGATGTAACTTAGTAAAAAAAAAATATTCAAGTATCAATAACAGTTCATTGAAAACAACAATCGATAATTATTGTGATCGACTTTAAACATCGTCTCAGCCCTACGTATGTCGCATTGACATCTGTCACAGGACAAGCTATATTTTATAGACTGGAAGTAATTTTTTTTTAATAATATCAGTATACATTCAAGTGGATATTGTTAGTCACACTGTAAATTCACGTTTTAGATTTCAGATACCAAAATCACGTGAGCCTGTATTCACGCCTCAGAACCTAGTTCATTAGCTTGGGCTAATTACTTACATAACACGATGTCAAGTATCAATTAAATTAGTCAAATTTAACACAGTTTATCGTATTTACCGTCACTAAAGGGGTTAGGTCAGCAATTAATCACGTTCAAGTGTGACTGAGCGATTGGCGCTTAGGCCGGTCTCACATATTCAGAATGTTTCAGAGGTTGAATTTCCAACGTTAATCGTACTTGCTTTTATATTACATGCGACAAAGAGTAACGGTTTAGTACCTAAATTCATAAAGACTAAATTACATTCTCTGACATCGTGATTCATAACTTGCGTGCCATAAGTCCAAGTGTCAATGTGAAAACTATTTAAATGTTGTTTTCTGAATGATTCCGGAAGTGTAGGGCCTGCCAGGCACACGAAAGGAATGTCTTTCTGTCGAAATCTAATGGAACTTATCGATACTCGCTTTTATGCCATAGGCGATAAGAGTTACGGGTTAAAGACGGATTCGACCAGTTCTGTACCTCCTACCGTTGAAATGGTCTTTACCGAGGTGTAGCCCTTAGTAAGTTACACTTGGGATTTTCGCACTTAGAGCCTCATAGTTGGGCCATGTACCAATTCTACAGACATTGGGGCTTCCACACGATGTTTTCCTTCACAATTAGCGAGTGGTATTGCTACTGAAGACGTAGCCCTTATTACCTATGTTAAGGCTTGTTTGTACAGTCAATTTTCTTGTTTGTTGCAGCCTATCTCATCCAATTCTCGTTCGTGTCGTGTTTCTTCTGGCTTAACGTGATGTGTTTCGACACGTTCCTCAATGTCAGGTTAGTGAACAAAACACTACATTTACTCGTATGTCAACGTTATGAAAGTTTAGTTTCGGATAAATTCAAATTGAGGTTTAAGGTACATACAAGCCGCGGCCCCGAGCAACCCACTTTGCAGTCCTTAGCACGGGTTAGTGCAACAAAAATAATACAATCATATAGGTACAGCGATATCATTCCTATGTAAAAACCTAACTGCAAAGTGGGTTGCCCGGGGCTGCAAGTGATGTAAATCGCTTCGGCCGGATGTCGCTGCCTGTACGTAATACAGAGAAGTTTGTAAAGAGGCGCGAAATTTCGCTGATGCCTCCACTTGCCTATTGGCTCAGTTGGGAGAGCGCTGGCACGGTTAGCCAGAGGTCGCGGGTTCAAGTCCCGGCATGGGTGGAATTTTTGGCCTCTAGATAGGTTTTTTAAAGAATCATATTATTTCGCTAATGGTTGTTTCCTTGATACTATTGGTAGTCTAGTAACCAATCGTATTCCAATGGTAAAAACCATGCAACTTAACTCGGTTCCTCGCGCAATTTGTTCTTCTTCGAATGTTGCCTCGAATTACAAATTCGAGAGGTGCCTATTTAATGTGCACTGGTTATACCGCTGGAATGACATTGTACTGATATTGTTTTGTATACTACAAAATAGAGACAAACGACAACTATTGTCGTGCTCATAAAATTCTATTGAAGAACTATGCGTATATGAGACTCTAGGGCTGCCCTTGCAACACGTAACTTTCCACTCTATCGGATTAAGGCTGCTGTTACGTGGAGCATTTTGTCTCGCTCGCAGAATTTAACATTTTTTTAATATCGTAATAATATGAGTAGACCTTTGATGAATGTGATCTGAGGGTTTGATGGATAATTAAGTTGCGGATATTCAAGGCATAATTTTCTTATCCTGTACTAAGTGACTCGGAAGCGAGAGACCCAGGCTCGATTCCCAGTGCGGGCATATACCTATAACTTTTTTTTTAAGTTATGAACATTTGTGAAGTTATAGTGGCAATGCCACTCGCTAACCTTAAAGGAAAACATCGTGAGGAAATCTGAGTGTCTGAGCTATTCACATACCTCAGCGCTTGAAATCGCCAATCCACGGTGGGCACGCATAGTGATTAAGCCCATACTCTCTCCCTGAGAGAAGGACTGTGCCCTACAGTGGGACGTATATAGGCTGCTTATGTTGCAGAAGGTACATAAACAGCACAGTGAGCAGACGCAGCATGCGACGCCGCTTCGCGTGGTACTGCGCGTACGCAGTCCTGCTCCCCCTCGTGCTGTTGATAGTGACAATCACGATGGAGCTGTCGCCTGCCGTGCCGAGTACCTACCTGAAGCCTAACTTCGGAGTCAAGGGGTGCTGGTTCAAAAGTGAGTGAAAGTGTGAAGATCTCTTCACTTTGTATGTGCAAAGAGTGCGATTTTGATAATATTTTTGTGTTTGTTAATTTCCATTGCGTTAAAAAGTGGCATTGTGCTTCAGGATATTTAACTGGATTATCAGTAAAACCATAAGCGAAGTTTCCCTTTCAGTTTGTATTTTTTTTCCAAACTCGTGTTTTCGTTTAGGGTTTGATATTTGAACAGTACAGCGCACACCTATCCGGCGGACCGTCTTTTGTTTTTAAATTTGAAGTTCGAAGTAACTTTAACGAACTGTACTCTCAAAATTGTTGACGTCGATTTGCCTTTTTTTCTTGTAAAGTTTGGAATTCATAATTTTTGACTCGAGATAGTTTTAAACTTTCGTAAAAAAAAGAAAGTAAAAAATTGTTGAAGCAAGAACATTTCTATTTTCATCGTAAATTCATTCGATATTAACGCTAACAACGTGCTAGTGAAATAATGTAAAACGTAAAACCATTTCTTCAGCATCCATACACAACAAAACGTTTCAAAATGAACGGTTTCGCGATGTATGTGTTATAGGCAATGTGTATAATCCGGCATTGTATAGAATGCCTAGGCATTGTATACATTGCCTAAAACGTTAAGGCAATGTATATAATACGATTCATTTCATACATTGCCTAGGTATTGCATAAAATGCCCGAAGCGCATCAGGCAATGTGTATAATGAACGACCACGGGAAGGAGGCGAGTGCGCGGCGTGCGGGACTACCCCGTAAACAAGTTGCAACTCGTTCGTTGTGTTAGTACGCAGCACTCCTTTGTTTTCTGCAGACGTAGGTATTTTTTTAGTTTATGCATTGGTTCTAAACTGAGAGTGTGATCATTCATTGTTTGTGTGATTATTGAATGGAAAATGGCTACTGATCAGCGGTACTTACTAATGAAAGAAAGGTTTTATTTAGAATTGCGTACTAACAGAGAATCGGCTTCTACAAAGAATCGAGTGTTTATTGATGAATTTGAATTTTTTGTATCATGATCAAATTTCCATAATCAAGTGGTAAGAAATGAACACGACGACTTTCTGCAGCAATTTTTTGGTACGGTCAAGTGCACTTAGACCTTTACACTTGCCATTCGATTTTGTCCTAATATCGCAGAAGATAATAGAGGTGGAAATGTCAAAATGTAAAGCTCTACGTGCACTTGACTGTACGTTGTAAATATTTATCCGAAGGGAACTGCTATGTGAGAAACGCTGTCTACGCAAAAAAAACACGTTACATATATTACCTATGCGTCAACCGGCATTCTATACAATGCCTAGGTATTCCATACATTTCCTAGGTAAAGTGTAAAATAGTTTGAACATTCAATATCATTTCACACATTGCCTGGACGACCCCGGCATTCTATACAATACCTAGGAAATGTATAGAATGCCTGCATTATACACATTGCCTATAACATATGCATTTAATAACGCAGTTCTCAGCAAGAACTTCGAGGAGTAACTCCTGCTAAACATTAACAACGAGCGGCTGAGTACTGGCAGTCGAATCAACAAGTTCTAAACTCCATTCCACGAAACGAGCTCCTAAAGAAATCGTCCATGTGCGCCCATTGGTTAATGCGCGCGACATTCAATAGCCACTAACCAAGAAAACATCCTTGCCACTAACCTACCCTGAGAAGCGGACCGTCTTCGCTTATTGTTTCGCTTATCTCTAGTCGCACGCATTGACCAATGAGATGCGAGTATTTTTTTCCCTAGGAGTTCGACTCGTGGCATCGAGTATAAAGTTGAATTTCCCTTTCAGCGGACCAAGCGGCGCTGCCTTACTTCTACGGGCCGGTGGCGGCCATCTTGTTATCGAACGTCGTCATTTTCTTCTTTACCTCACGCGCCTTCGCTGTACACTACGATAAGCTGAAAGACGTCACTGGTGAGTCACTTTGAGGTACTTAGGAGGATAACTCACGAGGTAATTTCCATACACACGTAGTGGCAACGTACACACGTGCACGTAATTGGAAAATTAAATCCAAACTACGTGTGTATGGGATATAATTAACTATATATTTTTTTAATGCAATTATTTATAATTGTATAACTTTTTCAACGTTTCGTTCGTCACTCTTCGGTTTCAGGTACTTTTTATGTTGCCTTTTGCCAATACATACCCTATTTGGTAGAAATATTACTTTAACAACACCACTCAACGTAGGTTTCAGTGTTTAAGGGCGAAATAAAGTGAAGTTAAACTTGTAGGTATAGCATGTACAAAATTTTACAATTTTTGATTAATAAATACTTACTTGCTTCATAAACTTGGCGTGAAAGTGTTATATGTCCAAAAAAGTGGGCTTTATTTATGGGTTAATTAGGTAAGTAAATGTGGATACAAGAGAATAAAAAAAAAAAATCTAAGTCCAAATTTACATTTCTACATGTCTACGAGTACGTATAGTTTTAGATTGACTCATATGCCTCGTATAGTCTAGTTACGGGTTTACTTTACGACTGCTATCTCCCGCTAAAGGTGCGCTGGGAGGTTCTACGTCAATGCAAATAGAAGTTAGGTGAGTAATGTGGATGATGACAACTTATTGCGTGAATTGTATGTGGAATTGTCTATTTACACACATTGTGAAATGTGAAATCACGGTAATAGGAAAAAACGTGACGAATGATATTATCATGCAGCTTTTTACACTTTCAACACATACATAGCAACTATGCTACGTTTAGCGGAATTTTTACCGGCACTTTGAAATCAGTAAGTAGTTACAAGGAACATAAATATCAAATCTTGGAGCCCGGTTTAGTTAGAGTAAAATAAAATTTAATCTACGGGCCCGGACTTCAGCAGCTAGGTGCGACTATAAAGCACTAACTATAACAAACCCCAAAATCGTCACTCAAATCTGATCCTTCTCTAGCGTAAGAGTTGACGCACTCAGACTTCAGCTCCTCGGACAACTAACAAACTCCAATGTGTCTCTCTCCCTAGCGTTAGAGCTGATGCAATCGGACTTCAGCACCTCAGACAACTGACAAACTCCAATGTCGTCACTCAAATCTCAACCTTCTCCCTCTAGCAATAGAGCTGACGCACTCCGACTACAGCACCTCAGACGACTGGGTGCGGTTGGGCGTGGTGCTGGGCGAGACGCTGCCAGTGCACCAGCGGACCGCCTCGCCGCAGCGGGAGAATCCGGTCAACTTCACGCAGAGGCTCAAGAAATATAGGAAAATGTAAGTGCACGTTGGAATTTGCCCTCAGCGTCCCGGTAGCTGGACAAAGCCATATCGTTGCGTCGACGAAAGTTCCATGAATGCAGTTGGCAAGGGACCGTGAGAGATGGGATTTGGGGGAAAACGTCTATATCCAGCAGCGGGCAGCGGTGGGCTTACCATGGTTGGAATTTGCTTTATTTATTCGCACAAAGATTTATAGTTGCGTCGACTCAAGTTCCATGGATGCGGATGACAAGGAACCGCGAGAGATGGCATTTGGGGTAAAAGGCCTATGCCCAGCAGTGGGCAGCGGTGAACCTATGATGGTTGGACTTTGCTTTATCTGTTGGCTCAAAGCTATATAATTACGTCGACGGATCGCCCATGGATCCGGATGGCAAGGGACCCCGAGAGATTCCAATTGGGGAAAGACCTATACCCAGCAGTAGGCAGCGGTGGATTTATGATGATTGGAATTTGATTTAGTTATTGGCACATTCTTGGCACTTCCGTGTGGCGCCGGATTAAGAATAGCGTCACTCCATTTCCTTCCGTGGATGTCGTAGAAAGCGACTAAGGAAATCAATTACGCATACTGCGATCGCCAAACCGCCTGCCAAACCCGTGGCAATTAAGGCAAAATCCCTCATGGTTATGAAAACCACGAAGGAGGCCTATGTCCTGCAGTGGGCGTCAAATGGCTGATGATGATGATGATGATTGGTTGGTCGACGGGAGGGCCATGGATGCGGATGGCAAGGGACGGCAAGTGATGGCGTGCTGCCCACTGCTGGATATAAAAGGCTTATATCCAGCAGTGGGCAGCGGTGGGCTTATCATGATGATGATAATTGCAACAAACGGGGTGGTTTTTTTAATCGTTGGAGAATCACTTTATTAATTTAAAAAGTTTAGATGTTTTTTATGTCATTATCACTCGATTAAACTGTAATAAACGAAATGAAAGAGTACGTTGGAATAAGCATGATGACAAATTTTGAAAAACTGTCCTGTAATGTCCCAAAACTGTTATTTACAATTTATTTCATATTTTTGGTCACAGTTAAGGTTTAATGGTAAAAAAATAAATTTAAGTTTTTTGACTTAAAATTCCCACCGAAACGCTCACCAATGTCATGGCGTCGCTAGTGACGTCACAGTGCAAAAGAGTGAAATTAATCTGTGGTGTAAAAATGTCACAGATTATAAAGTAATATGTTCGATTCTATTCTATGTTTACTCGCGTGTTCCTCAGTGACGCCATTCGCTATTCAACTTATTATGGCGGACATAGGATTTGTATAGATTTTAACTATCGTAATAATTATCAATCCCGCTCTTAGTAAAAAAAATAAATGCGTGTTTCGTATTCCACAATTCAATCCTTGTTAAATAAAAACATAATTTTAGTGATTTTCAATTACTGTCATCATGCCTAAATAGTTCTGGATGGCTACTTGGAATTAACGTTTTGTAGAATAGAAGCTATAAAACTTTTTCGCTACTAAAAACATTCTCTACGTCAACATTTTGGGTATTATTATGACATCATTCATAGGCCGATAAAAACACTGATAACGATAACATGTTACAACTCTATAAATATTATTTTTGGTCGGACAGTCAGCAAATATTTATTTTGATAGGATGTTTGTAGGAAATACTTCAACGTTATCGGACAATTTTTTATGAAAAATTCAAGTAACGTGATACGTAAACGATGTAAGTCCGATGACGTGATTAAAATACTTATTCTATAAAAATACGATGAAATCTTTCCCAGTGATCGGATCGCTTATGAAATCATTTCAAGTACTTGTACAAAACCATTGAAGTTCATGGAAAGTATTATTAGTGAAACTTTTTTGTTTTGATTGAATGAAGATTTTCGCCAATTCAATTCGATTAAATTAATCAAGTGTGGACCGCCGATAAACGTTTAAATTATTATTATCCGAATGCGAAAGTTCAGGTGGCTTAGGTTTTTCGCGCGTAAGAAAAACAAAATGGCGGACGTCCGCTGTTATATTGTTAGCAAAAAAACCACTAAAGGGCTTATAATTTAAAAAAGTATATAAAAACCGTGACTAAATAACAATATCGAAATTTTAAACTTTAGTAGGCGGTCCCGCCCTATTTAGAAAATTCAACGGCCTCATTTAAGTCTTGGTAAAAACGTTAAGTTAAGTAAGATTTTTTGTAAGAAATACGAAAAATAAAAAAACAATAAAAAAATACTAATTAAATAATGTCATTAAAAAACTATTGTTACATATATAAAAATATTATTATTAAAGGTTAGCTGGAGGAAAATACTTATTAGGATTAAGCTCGTCTATTTAAAAATGTTTTTACTGCGATCAATCTATCAATTAATATTTTTTTTGACTTGCAATGCTCGTACAGTCACGATTAGACCAGTCAAATGTATAAGTTTTTTGTTTTTATGTAAATGCGGAATTCCGTAGAGTGCAAACCTACCTCCTGCCTACTATGCTGCCCTGCCCACGCATCCGCGAGGAATGCGAACACCTTGAATTGAACACATTCACTTCATAAAACCATTAAACTGCCGATAAACTGCTGCGCAGTTTGGCAAATTTGTCAACCTGTTTGTTATTTTCTTTGTAATAAATTCGTTAAATACAATACAATTCTTTCCTGCCATCACAATACCCGCGTTCTCCTCCAGATTCCGCACGCTGTGCATGCTGTCCGTCATAATGGGCCTCTCGTGGGTGATGGAGGTGGTGTCGTGGGCGGCGGGCGCGGGCTCGGCGGCCGTGTCCGTCTGGTCCGTGTTCGACGTCGTCAATGCCTTGCAAGGCGTCGTCATATTCGCTATCTACGTGCTGCAGCAGCCCGTGAGAAGCCGACTCAAGGTCAGTAAATAGGAAAAAGATTTAGGTTGGCTTCAGGCTGGCGTTGAAACGGCTTTAGATTTGGCTACGGGAATTGAGGTCCAGAAGTTTTAGCTTAGTTAAAAGCTTGTCTGAAACCTAGGAACAGTTTCACTTTTGTTTGTTAAAGTTATGCAACTCTCTCTCTCTCTCTTTGAGAGATAGCCATTGCCTTATAGTGGACTATATATAATTAGCTATATTATAGGTCAGGTAAGGTAGTTGTGTGTGATGGAGGTGGTGTCGTGGGCGGCGGGCGCAGGCTCTGCGGCCGTGTCGTCTGGTCCATGTTTGACGTCATCAACACCTTGCAAGGCGTTGTCATATTCGCCACTTACGTGCTGCAGCAGCCCGTGAGAAGCCGACTTAAGGTAACCAGAAAAAAACTGAAGAGGAGATTCATGTTAGCCTAGCTAAGCTTAAATTTAGAAAGGTCAAAAGAAAGTTTGGCCATCTACGTACTGCAGCAGCTCGTCAGAAGCCGACTCAACTCAGTAGCTAGAAGATAAATTGAGGTTGGTTTCAGGCTGGCGTAGAAGCAGGTTTAGTTTTGGCTACAAGAATTATGGTCTAGAAATGTTAAAATGAAAAATAAATGAATGAAATGGTAATGAAGCCTAGGAAAAAGCTTGACTTTAGTTTAATTAAGTAATGCAGTTTATCAAAACAGCATTAATTTAATTGCCCGGGTGACCAACAGAAGTTTGGTACTGTACACCGTACATGATTAGAAACTAATGTATGAATAGTAATAAAAACCGGCCAAGTGCGAGTCGGACACGCGCACGAAGCGTTCCGTACCATTATCTATATAACATTAGACACAGAGATCAAGAAAAAACGGCAAAAAATCACGTTTGTTGTATGGAAGCCCCCTTAAATATTTATTTTATTTTAATTATTTATTTTTGAAGCGAATCTAGAACTAAATATTCTGTGAATATTTCAAGCGTCTACCTGTTGCCGTTATTAATATCCAGCAAAAAACGGCAAAAAATTACGTTTCTTGTATGGGAGCCTCCATTAAGTATTTCTTTTATTTTGCTTTTAGTATTTGTTGTTATACGGACGGACGGACGGACAGACGGACAGACAGTGAAGTCTTAGCCGTTTGGCACCCTTCGGGTACGGAACCCTAAAAAGTGGAATACAGTTTTTTTGTCACCGCTATAGTTGTAACGAGTGACCCGTTTCACGGTGTTTCCATTTAGCAACTGGAAGCTTTCTCTTTATACCCCTGCCCATCTTAACATTCATAGAGAGCCCTCTGCGCGGTGCATTAACCATTATTCTTTTCTCCCGGCAGCTGTCAAAACTGTGCTCGTGCAGAATACGGAGTGGCTCCGAACTGGCGGTGGTGAGTGAAAGAACTAGTTTAGACTGCGGTGCTGGCCGTAGAGACTATGTGTAAGTGTAGACATTACTCGTGATAAAACAGTGACCTAAATGAGCACGGATTGAGTGACGCGTTCGAGACTGATAACAGTATTATTGGCATATAATCGATGATAATATATTGGTGTGGATTCGTTTTGAACCTTGAAGGCCGGTCTAAAGCCGGGTCTACTGGGCGCTATTTTATGGAACTACTGTGACAATTCGATGGTTAACTATGACAATCCAATGTGCATTACAGAGTCGATTAATCCACAGACTAACAAGTAGTAAGAGTCGGCTACACAATGTATATTGGATTGTCATAATAAGCTATGAATTGTAGTTTTATGAGACGCCTCCCTGCCCACCTATTACGTGACTGTCCAGTGCATTGGATTAGCCATTTTTACGTTTCCGGTGTGTCAAAATATATATGTAATTGACAGTTCGGATTACGTTCAATCGCACGAGGCCATACAGTGGAGAAGTTACGCCCCTGGTGGGGTTTGTCATGGAATATTACCCAAAACAATCCGTTTTCGATGCTCAAACCCCCGTCTGCTTCACATTGGTGTATCTAGGGTTATTTTCTAAGGATAGACCACAGACATAATTATGTATATTATCTTACTATTACCATTGAATTAAAATTCAATGTTATTACTTATTTATGTAGTTATAAATATTTCTCTCTTCTTCCCGTTATTTCAGTTTAAACACTCTATGCTAAGGTTGGCTGGAAGAGATCTCTCTTAGAGATGGGTTCGCCTTTATAATAATGCTATGTAATTATTTTTCTAATACGGTTTGCAATAATAGTAGATTATGCATTAAGGGGATACAGCAGTGTATTATGTCTCGGGCGATATTTTGAACCCCAAGGACGAGGGATCCTAGGGTTAACTCACGAGCGAAGCGAGGGACTTACAGAGTTAACTCCCGAGCGAAGCGAGGGAGTTAAAGCCAGAATCCCGAAGCCGAGGGGTTCAAAAACGCCCGAGACAAATACACTGCTTTATCCCCAAAATGCATACTCTACTTTATATAAATACTGCGAGGCAATAAAACAATACAATTAAAAAGAAAGTTGATTTAGGGCTCTATGAAAAGTTTTCATTCTAATTTTGAATAAATTCTTCTTGGTGTAGGGCTCTATGAAAAGTTTATATTCTAATTTTGACGTTTGGTCATGGATTGCAAGGAACTCGTATATTCAATGTTGATTGCATTCCAAATTCAAATGTCATAATTCCCTAGGGGATTATGAAATTCAGTACATTTATAATGACCCGGCTAGACCATAAGACACAAATGACTTGCTTTAAGTTGAGTTTGCATGACACATAATATGCCATTGACGAGCAGGTGTTATATAAGGAATATAACGCGCGACTGGCGCCTTCGTACTACCTACGCTGGGATGGGCACCCGGAACCCTATGTACACCAATGTTACATTCACCAGCAGCGAAAATGTTTTGCGCGTGGAGAACGGATTGATTTGTTAAATGTTCTGGAATATTTCAGAAACTTTAAACCTTAATCTACACTCTCACTTATATTCTTCTTTATCGTGTTATTGAAATAACGCGAACCCTGAGAAGCTTTTTTCAGTATTTTATTTATGTAGTTAATATAGTTTTTTGATTTCTTTATAACACAGTTCTTATATGACGCAGTCAACTTCTATGAAATTGAGAATTTTAAACGTTATTATTATTTATTGAATTATTAATTAATTGTTTATTGAAAGTGGCTTAGTTATCAATACTGAAGGAACAGATTTCAGGTATTACTTTACCTCAAAAACACGTTGTATAATAGCCCGTGGCATGAGAGCGTTCAGTATTCAGTTTCTGAAATATCACGGATATGTCAGACCGGCCTAAGCTGCAAATATTTCAGCGCTCGCAACGACGTAAATCGATTAGCTGTTTGACTATTTCTTATTTATCTGGTTATATTTTGCAAGGTTTGGTTTTGTCGTTGCCCGTTAATTGGCCTATCAAGTAACGATGAATTTTGAAAGTTACCCATTTATTTAGTGCTTTGTTATAATAATGGTTGTTTTAGGTAAGTCGAAAAGTAAAATATTTTTCTAAAGAAAATATGACCAAGAATTGTATGGTTTTAATGAAATCGCTGTCTATAACTTACGGCTTTGGTGAACATTAGTTAAGTTTAAGTATACGTGTAAAGAAAAATTGTAGTGCCATAGCGTAGTAAAGAGTTTTTAACAAAAAATGGTGCATTTTATCCTTTACGAGAGCTAGTCATAAAAGTATGTTAAGCGTATAAATTATTAATTGTTTCTGGATAACCTAGACTTAATATTAGTTTAGTAACATTGTACACACAAAAACTGTAACCGTACCAAACGTTAAATCTCCCAGTATGCGATACAAACAAAAATAAACCTTAAATGCTTTTAGGCTAGAGACTAGCGTAAAAAAGCCCGGCTACGTGCCGAGAGGCACTTCATCGGGCTTTTTTGCACTTGTATTTTGGTTTCTACTTCGTATGTATTTAAAGGTTAATTTAGGTTTTTATCGTGCCGCCCCCAAGTCGCCAGTTGTAACGTGAATAGAAGGTCAAATTATCTGTGCACCTCATTGAAAATACGGGAATAAATTGCCCCTCCCACATCCCCTTCACCACGCCACGCATGCCTTGTCGCATCAGTACGGTTAGCAGCTTCGTTGCCAACACGTGTGTTGATAATTAGGCTTATTCACACCGTACCAGAGCGCCGATGTTACGTCGCCGTTCCAGGTGCACAGATATTGTGACCATGGTATACCTGTATCGGGTGTTAATTTACCAACATCCTACTCAAAACCCACGTATTCTTTGCGTTATTAAGAACATTTTTCTCTATAAACAATGGCTGGAAAATCAACTGCTTAAAGGATATTAAAGTTCAAAATCAATTTTTTTTTCATTATTCTTAGAAAAATACATGTATAAGGTATACATTGTATTTGTTTTGTTTGTTTGTTACACTTTATTGCACAATAAAAAAACGTCAGCAAAAGTAAAACTTAAATAACAGGCATTGCTATGAAATTTCTTTCCAAGGAATCTTGTTTACTAAATAAAATTTCTTTATGAAAACGTTTACGATATTTCTTCTCGCAATGTATTCGAAACGTTAGTTTAACCCTAATCTCAATCAGGCGTAGCGCTGTATACTTCCGGTCCGTTTCATAAGAGCTGGTTCAAGGAATTTTGTTGTTTATTTAACATTTATTTATGAAAATTCATCTGGAAATGTCTCAGTTTATAATCTCAATCATGCTTAGCGCTGCATACTGCCGCTTCGTGCCATAATAACATTGAAAGTTACGCGTCCAATACGTGTTACCATTTTCCCAAATAAATGTGTTGATTTCCCAACAATTGTTTTTGTTACTATAGTGATTTATTTTGGTGCCCACTATGCGTGGATTTCGAGTCGTGTGTCAATAATTTAACTGCCTGAATTGTAAAGACTCCAAAAGATTTCCTTTGTGTATTCTATTTTCAAACTAAAAAAAGTATATTCGGAATTATGTAAAAGGAGGGATTAACAATTTGATATTTCAAGACAATAATTAGTATCTTAGTCTTTGTATTACTTAATTTCATATTCCTTGTGATTGAACATTTTCCTTTGAACAATAGTGGCTGCTTGTTAAATTATTAGTAAAACACCTTTCATTGTATCTCATCATTAAAATAGCACTGATTTTGTTGTGTAAATAGCTACAAATATGCTAGTTGAATAAAAAACAGGCGTATCAAAAAAAAAACCTTGTTTGTTTACTTCAAGACCCCAAAAATTTAATCAGGACAAAATAAGCTATAGTGTGCTCGATACAATGTTACAGACATTAAGTTACGGTATAGTGAAGGAGATTATATTGCAAGTTTATATTAGGGTTATGAATATAGCATGAATGTGTATGCTGTCTGCTGCTAGATTTGGTCTAAGGGCCACCGCACACTTAGGGAAAAACTGTCAGTAGACAGCTATCTATCTCTGTGTTTCTTCTGCGGGTGTAACTAAAATAAAACTTTTCATACAGTGGTGTCCTAAGAGGGTTCCGCGAGCGGCAACTCCTATACAAACGTTATTTTGTTGTAATGTTAAATAAGCTTAGAATTCTACTGAATTGCACTAATCTAATTAAATTAATCTGTGCGTTTTCAAATGTTTCTATGGAAAGTCTTACGAGGCAATAATTTTTTTTTATTGGTTCATTCTCCACTCTAAGCACGATTGAACTTAGATTTATGTCCTCTTAACATTTTGTTAGTCGATCCGGCATGTCGTTTGTAAATTAAACCTACGTTTGTGTGGGAACCGCCTCGTAAGGCGCCCCTCTAAAGAGTGCGCTTGCTATATAATTACTGTCCACACTACCTAAATGTATTCTGGCCCAATCTAGTGTCTACCCTGTATGTAAGTATAGGTATTTATTGTTGAATGTTGACGCGAGATTTTTGAGTAAGAAATGATGTCTATTTGTCTATTTTGCAAAACAAAAACAATGATGTTATAATAAACCAAGCTTTATAAATATAACTTGTTTCATTCCTAACCCGCACGGGTAGCACGACAGCTCAAGTCACGCCTTTTATCGCACTAAAATTACCTAATTTGACTATTAATCTACTTCGTCGGAAAGTCGCGACTTCTGACATTTATGCTTTTGACGTTGAAATGCGTGACTCGCTTTGTTATACTACAAGTTACAAGGCTCTAGAGCTTAATACGCACATAGTTTTTCAATAGAATTATATAAGCATGACAATATGTAGTCATTATTTGTCATTGAAATAAACCGCACAACTTAAAACAGACATCTCTCGCGAAGAAGATCGAATCGCGCGAGGCGCTGAATTAAGTTGCACGGGTTATATTGCATTGAAATGTGAATGGTTACCAGACTAACAATAATATCAATGAAACAAATACTTCCATACTAATATGACTGTATTGAACAAATGTGCATTTTAGAGAATCACCTCCCCAGCAGCATGGGCAGCGCGAAGGTGCTCATCGCGCGTTTCGTGGCGCTAATATGTCAGAATGTGGCAATTAATGTATTAATGTGGTTTCACTTCCGACATTCGAGCGCGTTCATAACGCGCGACTTGCGTCGTCTCGTCACTGTAAAGATAGCACAACGGCGCTATTCGCGCGTTTTGTGGCACTAATAGGAGACAATTCGGATCGCGGCGGGGTTGTAAAATTATCTGGAAATCTGTGTACCCCCTGAACTGCCCTTGCGGAATGGAACGTATATCTGGCACAGATCTGTGTCGCGGCAGACGAGTGGGTACTCCGTTGCTCTAATCGAGTAACCAATACAACATAATACCTCAGTTAATGGGATTCCGGGATTCAACATACACAATTTCATATATTTGGTGGTTTTAAGAAGAAGAAGAAGAAGAAAACCATTTATTTCAACAACAGAAACACACACATACATTAACAAGTTACGACATAAAATATTAAATGACAATACAAAAGGTAAAAAAGAAAAAAAAGCAATAAAACACTTTGTATTAATATAAGTTGCGGCGTGTCCCTGTTGCTGGAAAAGGCAGCTGGCTCAGGGTTGTGCTGAGGGTATCCACCCAAAGCGCTGATTTTCAGCCAGTGCCTGTCCGTCTTAACAACTCCATGTTGTGTCTCCTTGCAAGGTGCAGGCATTTATACAACGCCCATTCCGAATCCCTGGACATGGACACTTTCGGGCAATTAATTGCCCGCAAATTCGTGCTCTCTCCCTGAGAGAAGGCCTGTGCCCTACAATGGGGCGTATATAAGCCGCTTAAACTCGTGCGGATGCACTCTATTCGGTTATATTACGGACGATTTTCCAACTGAAATGTGGAGCTGATTGTACTCTACAGTTACTAAGGAAAGCCAACAAGTGTTGAGGTTGGTTGAGCACTGTATCCACAGTATTCGCACCAAAGCAATTAGTAGTAGAGATTGGTAATTACTACTGAGATTGTTCAATCAAATTGGAACTGTATAAATGTGACTTGAAACTCATTAGTTCCTCGTTCGCTCTATCCATGGCAGGAAAGTCGGGCCGGTAAAGTTTTCGCAACATACCATATTTTATTTTTATTTTCTGTCGTATTTTCCCGAGTTTACGCCGATTGAAACCGGCAATTGTAACCGCAATCAGCGCCGTAGTATTAATAGCGAGCAATAAGAAGCGGGGAGTAGATCGGAAGTGGTGAGGCAGGAATCGGCCGCTCGGATTATCAATCCTTGGTTGGAGGTCTTAACTGAAATCGACTTTGAGCAGCTCTAGACAGGGTTATTTTAAGAAGGCCTTTTTAAAAATCTTTTTATTTCTTTTCTACAATGGCTTTTAGATAGGTACTAATTACTAGGTACTAGTTAAAATTAGGAGTTGTCCTTTCCACGACACTAACCCCCGGTTTCTCGTACACTCAAATGCTGGTAATCTTCTGTTAACAGCTGTCATTGGCTTTTTTGTATGCACATTGGTCAATTGACAGCTGTTAACGGTAGATTAACAGCGTATTAGTGTAAGAGAAACTGAGGGTAAGCTAGGCTTTGGTTTTATGGAAACTGTAATTTCACTATAATACTGTGATTCACTTCACTGAGGGAAACCGCGGCTGTTCCAAATATAACAAGCAGAGGTTTTTGATACTAATTGTTGCTGTCTTTAAGCATCCTGTGGCAACTTTTGCCAAGGGTGAACAATTTTGGCAGAAGTAGCCACTGGACGCAAGTAGACGCAAGTGGACAGAAGTAGCTACAACGTTGTAGTGCCTGGGACATAAGTAATGCATGCACTTGATGTTAAATGTCGCAATGTAAGATACGATAGGATAAGAATATTCTTTATTGTACACCAGGAGAAACACAAACATAAAATATTTACCAAGATACACTGCAATTAAATTAGAAGAAAAGTTGTTGTAAAACACAAATCTATTTATTTATTCATAAAAGCGGTGGTAGCCCAGTGGGTAGAACAATGGACTCGGAATCGGGAGACCCAGGTTCGATTACCAGTGCCGGCAGGTACCTATGACTGTGTTTATTTTCAAAGTACGTAACATTCGCGAATTTGTAGTAGCAATATCACACGCTAACTGTGAAGGACATCGTGAGGAAACCCGCGGCTTGGCTGGCTCCGCACGTATTGATTTGTCTTTCCTGCGGGTAGGCCGACTAAGCTGTCAGGATGATATAGGTGCTGGGCAAGCTTACACCATCTAAAAACAATGTTCCAAGCACGGCAGAGTCCGAGTAGCCCCTTCACCCATCTAGTGTGAGACACTGGACGCTGTATAACTCATCTCATTACGTAGATACAAAGGCCAAAGTTTATTTGTTTAATACGAGATATTACTCTCTCTCTGAGAGAAGGCCTGTGGCCTACAGCGGGACGCATATAGGCTGCGTATGATTACAGAAACATGCCACTTATTCTAAACGTAAGTGATAAAAATATGGACTAGGCATGCATCCAAAAATATATCTCACTAATAATTTTACATTCCGGGTGGCGCCGGATTAAGAATAGCGTCACTCCATTTTCTCCCGTGGATGTCGTAGAAGGCGACTCAGGAAATAAATTACCAGGAGACGGGCAGCAGCGTTTTCCTGAGATTCCAACCGCATACTGCGATCGCCAACTTGCCTGCCAAGCGTGGCGATTATGGTAAAACCCCTCATGGTTATGAAAACCACGAAGGAGGCCTGTGTCCTGCAGTGGGCGTCGAGTAGCTGATGATGATGATGATGAATACTTTAATATGAGTAAGTTTAAGGTGAGGGCGGGTATTGAGTAATTTATGAAAAGTACACGAGGTAATAATATGTGACAAAAGTTATGGTAACTAAAAGAATACTTAATAATGTGCATGTGGGGTCCTGAAGTGACTGCATAACATAATAACCGTGCTAATCTCCCTGTTTCTCCCACACCAACAAATCGCCAATCAACAGCTGTCACTAGGTCAAAGTACATAAAAAAACCGGCCAAGTGCAATTCGCACACGCGCACGAAGGGTTCCGTATTATCTATACAACATTAGACACAAAGATGGAGAAAAAAACGGCAAAAAAACACGTTTGTTGTATGGGGGCCCCCTTTAATATTTATTTCATTTTAATTTAATTATTTATTTTTGATGCGTATATAGAACTAAATATTCTGTGAATATTTCAAGCGTCTACCTGTTGCTGTTATTAAACGGCAAAAAATACGTTTGTTGTATGGGAGCTTCCTCTTAAATATTTATTTTATTCTGTATTTATTTGTTGTTATAGCGGCAACAGAAACCTGTGAAAATTTCAATTACCTAGCTATCACGGTTCATGAGATACAGCCTGGTGACAGACAGAGGTACAAAAATTTGCGATTTAAAGCTTAATATTTCGAAAACGGAATCCTGAATCGAAAAATGGTTTTTCCTATATCCACAATATTTTTTAAAGAACAATCCAACGATACCTCACACTATGGTCTAGGAGAAGTAACCCAACAAACATTTTATTCGAGATTTTATTGTAAGTTTTGTCGGCGTAATAAATACGTATATGTATACATAATGCTGTTAGTCTTCCTAATATTAAATAAATAAATAATACATACATACATACATAAGCAGCCTATATACGACCCACTGTAGGGCACAGGCTTTCTCTCAGGGAGAGAGTATGGGCTTAATCACCACGCGTGCCCACCGCGGATTGGCGATTTCAAGCGCTGAGGTATGTGAAAATCTCAGACACTCAGGTTTCCTCACGATGTTTTCCTTCACAGTTCCTTAAAAAAAATCGGGAAATGCCGTAGATTCAGGAGGTAGTGGGTTCGTTCCCCGGTGCATATTTTAATGACTTTGTATTCTCAGTTGTGTACATTTGTGAAGTTAGAGTAGCAATACCACTCGCTAACCGTGAAGGAAAACTTCGTGAAGAAACCTGAGTGCCTGAGGTGTTCACATATCTCAGCGCAGGAAATTGTCAATACACGGTGGGCATGCGTGATGATTAAGCCCATACACTCTCTGTTCGGAATAAAGTAGCAACATTGTCTGTGACAGATGACACTTACTTTTGAGGTTATTGGACTTGAAAATTTTCTTGCTTGGTTGGCTCGTGGTTGAGCAAATTATACTTATCTAAATTGTTTGCAATTGGATTGCCGGCTATATATCTTCGCGTGGAGTGAATTAAAAGAAAGGAGGGAAGGTTCCCGAGTCATTCCTGACGATTTGTGGTGAGGGGAAAGGATTCCCCTCGTGAAAGTGAGACGAACAGTTCTCCCTTGAGACCGCGAGGTCGTGGTACCAAGAACCTGCACTGAGACGCAGTTTTCTGGGGAAGAGCGCTCTTGGGGTAGTCTGGGGAAGACTAGGGCTCCCATTAGCGATCCGGTGCAGGCATCCCGGGAGGCGCCGGCTGCCTATTCGACGAGGACCGTCGACGAAACATTGGACATTCTGTAAGTGTTTTACTTGTGTTTTAGTGTTTATTAGTATTTAATTTGGGACCAGGAGGCAGGCGGCCCTGTCTCCTTGGTCTCTGGTAGCAGAGCGGGTCCTATACCCAACATTTTCTGGTAGCAGAGCGTGGTTTATCCCATAACCCTGGGGCCAAACCCGCACTTTGTAGGTTAACTTTGTTTTCGCATATTTTGTAGATAAACTTTGTATACTTACGACTATACTAACAGTTGCAATTGTTGTTTGCAAGTGTTATATGTGTTTTCATATACAATTGTTGTATGTTAATAGTAAATAGATTGACTATTTAGCAATTAGTTCTAAGGAACTTAGGTTATATTGTTGTTTGCTTTGCTAGTTTGAGCCTTTGTCGAGGTTGTTGTTATCGCTGTTGGTTTGATTCTTGGTGATCCACGCGATGGCGAGGGCTACACTAGCCAATGAACTGCGGTGGTTCATTGCTGTTCAGGGACTGCTCTCTCGGACGGACCGGGATGACGCCATCCTTGAACGAGCGCAGCAACTGGGGCAACGTATGGCCACGGCTGAGGCAGCCGTGATGGCGCTGGCAGAGGGTTCTCCAGCGCCCAGTCCTGAGGTATTGTTGGGCTACGAGCGGGATCTGGCCCAAATAATGGATATAGAGAGCTCCGTGGTCCAGGCGGCCTGCGACATACGGAGACAACGGTCAGGTGGTCCTGTACCAAGGAAGCCGCTACCGACGGGAGGGCCCGCGGTCACAGGCAGGCTTCCTACTCTCCAGCTAACCCATTTCAGTGGAGCTGTTGAGGAGTGGGTCGCTTTTAAGAATATGTTTTCTTCGCTGGTGGATTCCAGGCAGGATTTGTCACCGGGGCAAAAGATGGCCTATCTTTTATCGACTCTCGAGGGCGAGTCGAGGGCAATCGTCCAGCATCTTAAGGTCATGGATGACCATTATGAGACAGCCTGGGAGCTGCTGAATAAGCGGTACCAGAACGTTCGTCTGCTGGCAGACGCACATGCAGGTCAGTTGTTGGGACTACCGAAGGTCACCAACCGGGCACATTTGCGGGTGCAGCTGTTGACTCCGGTCACCGTTGCATGTAACGCGTTGAGAACGCTGAATTTGCCCGTGGATGAGTGGTCCTTCTTATTGGTACACATAATTTTAACTAAACTACCGGCCGACATCCGCGTACGGTTTGAACGGGAGTCGGCAGAAAGGGATGGCGATAGATTGCCCAAGTTCACGGACTTAATGAAGTTCCTGGAGTATGAGGCTAGGGTCGTGGAGACTTCACAGCCGGACTTAGGGCAATCAGCGGCGCCGAAGTGTAAGTGCGGCGCCTCACCGGCGCGCAGTGCGTCCCAGCAAGCGCAGCCGCTGCGAGGACGCACTACGGCGCGCTTGGCGGCACTGGCGGCGGCCGGGAAGGACTCGGCTTGTTTGCAGTGTGGGCACGCGGGCCATACTCTGCTGGAGTGCCACGACTGGCAAGGGTTGCCAGTTGCTGATAGGCGGCGCATGGTGAAGCGCAATAGCCTGTGCTTTGGCTGCCTGGGGGACCACTTTGAACGGAACTGCCCCAGGCCCCAGCGTTGTCGTGCATGCGGTGGGCCGCACCACTTAATGTTGTGTGCCAACAGGTCGGGAGCGGACTCTCCGACGGCACAACAGCGGCGCCCTACGGGCGGGGGCCCCTCAGGGCGAGGCCCCCCGTCCGATGGGAGGAGGAGTCCTCCACGAGGCGCACCCCCACACCGGGAGCTGAGCCAGGTACCTGCGCGTGGACCCATGGGGGGCCCCGCACCTGCGGGTTACCATGCAGCCGGCCCGAGTGTGAGTTGGGCCCCTACGGGCGGGGGCCCGATGGTTGACACGGGGAGAGGGTCTCCTCTCCGCGCACCGGTTCCTGCGCGCGCTGGCGTGGAGCAGCGCGGCTCAGAGGTGCCACAGCGGTACTCTCCGCCGTGCCACGAGTACCCACGGCTGGAGTACCACCCGCCGTATTACAGGTACGGTAGGGCTGCAGGGTATACCCTGCCTAGGATGGCGATGTGCACTCGCCAGCCATATTACCAGCAGGGGCCCCCCTACGGGAGGGGGAGTCTGTAGCTAGCCTGCCCCTCTGCAAGCGCAGAACCGAGGACGGTTCTGCTGCCCACCGCGGTGGTCCGCGTATGGGGCCCCCAGGGAGATTCGGTTAGGGTTAGGGCCCTGCTAGATTCGGGGGCCCAGGGATGTCTATTATCAACACGAGTGGCCGAGCAATTAGGTTTAGGGCTGGGTGCCCCTTCGGTGCCCCTCTTGGGAATTGGCGGTGTGAAGGTTCCGCGTCTGGTGGGGCAGACGCACCTTACCTTTTCGTCGGTACATTCTTCTACGCTGAGGATTTCGGCTATGGCCATGGTAATGGATACCATTGTAGGATGGCAGCCATCTACAGATCTTCCTTCAGGTGTAAGGTCGTGTACGTCGGATCTGGATCTGGCCGATCCACTTTTCTACCATCCCGCTCCAGTGGATCTACTCCTGGGCTCGGATGTATTAGGATGGGTCCTACTAGGCACCCAGAAGGTTCTGGGGCCCTCTTCACTGGTGGCAGTGTCGACAATTTTTGGATCTTCTGTAATGGGGCCAGTCTTTGAGGACTCGACTCCGGACGAGTCGAAGGTCGTTGCGTCTGCATCTCTTGCCAAGGCGATGCAAAGATTTTGGGAAGTTGAGGAGCCTCCCATGGTTCCAAGGGTGGATCCGGAGCATGAGGAGTGTGAGGCCTTTTATCAAGCCAATACGTCGCGGCTGACGTCCGGTCAATTCGTAACTAGGTTACCGTTCATTGCTTCTTCTCCTGTTCTAGGGCAGTCCAGGGCACTGGCGGAGAGACGACTGCTGGCCATGGAACGGCGCATGCGGCGTGACCCCGTCCTTCGCGATAAGTACATTGAGTTTATGCGCGAGTATGAGGCATTGGGCCACATGTCTCCGGCTCGAGTTGATTGGAGCTCAACTGAGCATTATTTCTTGCCTCACCATGCGGTGGTGAAGGCGTCGTCAGGTAAGCTGAGGACCGTATTTGACGGCTCAGCCCCCACGTCGACAGGGGTGTCATTAAATCAGTGCTTACATTCCGGTTCCAAGTTGCACAGGGATGTCGTGGACATTATACTGAACTTTAGAAGACATCAGGTGGTGTTTGGAGCGGACATCCGGATGATGTTTCGGCAGACGGTTATCCACCCAGATGACAGGCGTTTCCAGATGATTCTCTGGCGTGAACACCCGGAGGACCCGGTGACTGTCTACGAGCTCAACACCAACACATATGGGTTGAAGTCCAGCCCTTATATTGCCATTCGCTGCTTGTTGGAGTTGGCAGAGCGGGAACGGGCCCGCTTTCCCCGCGCAGCCGCCGTGTTGGCACGCGACCTTTATGTTGACGATGTGTGCACCGGGGCCCAAAGTATCGAGGAGGCTCTCATACTGCGGGATGAATTGATTGCCATTCTAGCAGCCGGAGGCTACGAGCTGCGGAAATGGTTGTCTAACGAGCCGGGTCTGTTGGAGGGTATCCCGGAGGATCACCAACAGAACCCTAATTTGTTTGAGGACGTGGAAGATCCCAACATGATAGCGGTGGTAGGAATGCAATACCAACCCGTTAACGATATTTTCACGTTCCAGGTGGACCTGGAGCACCAGAGGGTCTGGAGTAAACGGACAGTGCTGTCCACCATAGCTCGTATGTTTGATCCGAACGGGTGGATCAGCCCAGTGATCTTCCTGGCCAAGTGTCTGCTGCAGCAGCTCTGGATTATGGGCGTCTCGTGGGACGAGCCGCTCATCGGGCCTCCACTGGACACCTGGCTTGCGCTGATATCTTCGATGAAGGAGGTCAACCGGGTTGCCCTGCCTCGTCGGATTTTGCCGGCGGGCAAGTATCAGGCAAGTCTGCATGGGTTTTGTGATGCATCCGAGCGGGGGTACGCTGCGGTAGTGTATCTACGTACGGTTGATTCCGAGGGTCGGGTCAACGTCGTTTTACTCTTGGCAAAGAGCAAGGTGGCTCCTATTAGGACTCGTCTGACCATACCCAAGCTAGAGTTGAGCGGAGCTCATCTGTTGTCCAGATTGTTAAGCCACGTCTCTCGTGAGCTGGCTGCCACCATTGACATCCGGGATATCTTTGCATGGTCAGACAGTCAAGTCGCGCTGGCATGGTTGCGCGCGGCGCCACATACTTTGGAAATCTTCGTGGGAAACCGGGTTTCCCAGATACAGAACATTGGCATCCCCATCATCTGGAGACACGTCCCAGGTGATTGGAACCCAGCTGACTGTGCTTCCCGGGGCTGCACAGCTCCGGAATTGGTGTCTCATTCACTTTGGTGGGGACCAGCCTGGTTGGAGGAACCAGAGACTTCGTGGCCTGTCCAGCAGGTGGACAGGTCGATTCAAGTTTTGCCTGGCGTGCGGGTGCACGCCCTGGCTGTGGAGACGGCCTTGGATCCCGACTGGCTGCCTGGGCGGTATAGCAGTCTGGATAAACTGCTGGCGGTTACCAGCTGGATTAAAAGATTTGTTCGCAACTGTCGAAATCCGAGTGATAAACATTTGTCCCCAGTTGTGAGTGCAGAGGAACGTCGGAACGCGCTGCTGCACTGGATTCGCATCGTGCAGGTGGACCGCTTCGAGGCTGAACTTCGGATCCTGCGCGAGGGTCGCACCAAACTCAAGGGAGCGGTCGCCAGGTTAAATCCTTTTACGGATTCGGAGGGACTTTTGCGTGTTGGGGGTCGGCTTCGGAAAGCTGACCTGCCTTACGGAAGCCGCCACCCCTTGTTGTTACCAAAGGATGGACCTTTGGTAAAGCTCTTGGTGTCGGATCGACACATTCGTAATGCCCATGCTGGATGTGGGGCATTATTAGCTATCCTACAAAGGGAGTTTTGGATATTGTCTGCTCGAAGAGTCATTCGAAGCGTCCTCTTTCAGTGTGTACCTTGTTACAGAGTGAAGGCTTCACTCATGCAGCCGCAGATGGGAGATCTGCCGCCGGACCGAGTTAATCAGTCTCGACCATTTGAGGGAGTCGCAACGGACTTTGCGGGGCCGTTTTCAGTAAAAACGACCACCCTTCGCAACGCTCGGGTTGTGAAGGCTTACCTATGCGTGTTTGTATGCTTGGTCACCAAGGCTGTCCACTTGGAAGTAGTTTCAGCATTGTCTACTGAGGCCTTCGTCGCCGCTTTGGATCGTTTTGTGTCGCGCAGAGGCCTGCCCTCACTTATTCGCTCCGACAATGGCTCAAATTACAAGGGTACCATAAACTATCTAAAGGATGTTAATGTATTTTTAGAAAATAATGGTGATAGTTTAAGTCAAATCCTCGCCCGGAAAGGGGTAACTTGGCGGTTTAGTCCCCCAAATTGCCCTCACTGGGGAGGTATCTTTGAAGCTGCCGTCAAGTCAGCTAAGACTCACCTCCGCCGCGTGATCGGAGAGACTGTCCTGACGTTTGAGGAGCTTGTTACTGTGTTTTGTAAAGTAGAGGCGGTCCTCAATTCTCGTCCTCTCTGTCCCCTGTCCCCTGATCCAAACGATCTAGAGGTCCTGACTCCTGGCCATTTTTTGATTGGGCAGCCACTTACTGCGCTGCCAGAATACCCATGGAGGGATGAACGTACGTCACGGTTGTCACGTTTTCAAATGTTGCAACAAATGGGCCAGGACTTTTGGAATCGTTGGTCGGTTGAATACCTGCATCTGTTGCAGCAAAGGGTGAAGTGGACAGACAGGACCGAGCCTCCTAGGGAAGGGGATTTGGTACTTTTGAAGGAGGCCAATTGGCCATCCTTGTTTTGGCGCCGGGGGCGCATTTTAAAGTTGCTATTTGGGGAGGACGGAACTCCACGCGTCGCGGATGTGTTGGTCGATGGTTCGATTCTGCGACGAGCCGTAGCAACGCTCTCTCGTCTCCCGGTTGATTAGGCTAGCGGCCTGAGCCTCTCAGCCCGGAGCGGGGGGATGTTCGGAATAAAGTAGCAACATTGTCTGTGACAGATGACACTTACTTTTGAGGTTATTGGACTTGAAAATTTTCTTGCTTGGTTGGCTCGTGGTTGAGCAAATTATACTTATCTAAATTGTTTGCAATTGGATTGCCGGCTATATATCTTCGCGTGGAGTGAATTAAAAGAAAGGAGGGAAGGTTCCCGAGTCATTCCTGACGATTTGTGGTGAGGGGAAAGGATTCCCCTCGTGAAAGTGAGACGAACAGTTCTCCCTTGAGACCGCGAGGTCGTGGTACCAAGAACCTGCACTGAGACGCAGTTTTCTGGGGAAGAGCGCTCTTGGGGTAGTCTGGGGAAGACTAGGGCTCCCATTAGCGATCCGGTGCAGGCATCCCGGGAGGCGCCGGCTGCCTATTCGACGAGGACCGTCGACGAAACATTGGACATTCTGTAAGTGTTTTACTTGTGTTTTAGTGTTTATTAGTATTTAATTTGGGACCAGGAGGCAGGCGGCCCTGTCTCCTTGGTCTCTGGTAGCAGAGCGGGTCCTATACCCAACACTCTCTCTCTCTCTCTGAGAGAAGGCCAGTGCCCTATATAATTGTGGGACTTATATACGTCTAATAGTTTGTGGACATCATTTATGCATCATTTATTAAAAAAAAAAATGCATTCTAGTTTCGAACAACGTGTCAACGTCGAGTTGAGTAACTGCCGACGCGGCCCTGTCGCCGGATGGGCGGTAATCTTGCGGAATTCCAGCCGACAGGAGCTGGGGTTCGATTCCGCCCCAGCTATGTAAGCGGTGCAGATTGTACGTTTGTTCAAACCAAACCCCTACCTATTGAAACAAGCGATATAATACTTTCGATGGTTGTAGTACAGTCGATAGCAGGCCAACCTTTACATTCTTAGACATTATTTTATGTCTAGTGGTAGTGGGCGTTGACATCTGTGTTTATTTAGTGTTAACATCACTGGTTCAGATGTCAACGTTTTTGCTTGATACGCACAACTAAAATTGATTACTAGTTAGGTAATTTTCTAGGGTTCCGTACCCAAAGGGTAAAAACGGGACCCTATTCTAAGACTTCGCTGTCTGTCTGTCTGTCCGTCCGTTCGTCCGTCTGTCTGTCTGTCACCAGGCTGTATCTCAAGAACCGTGATAGCTAGAGAGTTGAAATTTTCACAGATTATGTATTTCTGTTGCCGCTATAACAACAAAATTTTATTTTGTTTTTAGTATTTAATACTAAAAACAAAATAAAATAACTATTTAAGGGGGGCTCCCATACAACAAACGTGATTTTCTTTTGCTGTTTTTTTATCTTTGTGTCTAATGTTGTATAGATACAGGGTACAGAACCCTTCGTGCGCGAGTCCGACTCGCACTTGGCTGTTTTTTTTTGTTTAATATAGTTTTGACATTATATTATTATTTTTAATTTGTATTTTCGTAATAAATTTGACTTTGACGAAACCTGCTTCTATTTGGTATGGGATTTGTTTTTACTGTGTTTTGTTTCAATGTTTGTACTTTTTGGAAATAAATTGATTCTCAAATATTAAATATACTGAATTTTAGTTACAAAGTCGCCTATACAGTCGACAGCGCATCAAACTTTACAAGCCTGCACAACTCTCACACAACTCTAGGCGACTTTGTAACTAAATTACAGTATGTTTTATTCATAAAGACGACCTTACACTGAGTATATTTAATATTTGAAAATCAACTACAAGTTCGCACGCGCAGTCCCAACTATAATGTTTTTTGTTTCACTATATAATTAATAATAACGAACTCTGTATTCAAAATTGATACTTGTCAATACAATACAAAATTGATATCTGTCCGAAAATGTGGCGTCCTACTTATCAATCTGAACAGCTTTCACTGTATTTTTTACGATTTAGAGGTTATCCACCTTTAGATTATAAAAAATAACTTTGCAGCCGCCTAGGTAACTGGTGCCTCGTAACTAGTTGCGATCGAATATATTTTTGTCCTTGCACGAAACCAGTAATTAAACCGAACGAAACTTTGTAGAAATAGAATAATTGAACTTTATTTATGCAGTTTATTCGCTGGCCGGTTACGTACAAGGACGAAAACGTATTCGATCGCAACCGGGTTCAGACAAGGATGAAAAAGTATTCGATCGCAACTGGTTTCGTACAAGGATGAAAAAAAAAAATCGATCGCAACTGGTTACGAAGCGTCAGTTACCCAGGCGGCCGAAAGGAAAAAAATATATCACCTGTTCCACACATTTCAATGATGGAAAGTTTATTACCAAAGAACACTTTTTGAAGAAGTTTTTTTGCTTTTTAGGGTTCCGTAATCAACAAGGAACCCTTATAGTTTCGCAATTTCTGTCCATCTGTCTGTCTGTCCGCGGCTTAGCACAGAGACGATAAGTACGGTGAAATTTTGTATATATATACATATTTATTACGCCGACAAAACGGTAGAATAAAAACCCGAAGAATCATTTTTGGGGCATCTCCCCTATACCTAAATTTGAGATGCATTTTTTTCTTGTTTAACCCATAGTGTGGGGTATCGTTGGATTGGTCGTTTAAAAGTATTCTACCCAGAATACTTTACTACACCCGTAGGAAGACCATTTTTCGATTTAATGTTCCGAAATATTAACCTTTAAAGCGGCATTTCTTGTCAGAGTAGGGCGTCTCCTCTCCTCTCCTGGCTAAACGGTTGATTATAAAAACCTGAAAAAGGCAGTAGCACATATAATGAACTTAAAAGGAAAACTATCATCGCTAAGTAGGCCTTACACGTTAACGAGTAATAGGCGACCAACTTATCAAAGGAAAATTTGTTTACTTTGATGAAGTTGTTAGTTATGTAAAGCCCCTCTTTCCACGGAACTCTAACTGCGCGTGGCTTGATACTTGGCACTTGGCCAGTTGATATTGACGAGTTGCAGATAAATATGGGGTAAGTTTGTTACACCCCGTACATTCATGGTTTCAAATAATAATTCATTCTCGTCCTAATTATACTGGAAAACCACTAGGAATTAATTATACAAAATTACACAAATGCCCCCTTCACATTCAAATTAGGCGGCAAATCCCATTATTTTACAAGTATATCTTTCGGGGGATGGAAGGTGGCTACCAACCTTATGTTGTTTTCCCACCCAGAGAAGGTACGCACTGAACAGTACAAAAGCCTCACTCACTAAATATAAACGTAACGAAAGCAGTCCTAGATAAGCCTACAAGTAAATTAAGCAATCGCTTAGGGCATCATGTAACAGGGGTCACCACACCCGATTTTTTTCTCATAATGAAGTACAGTGACGTCATTGTGCAAAAATAATTATGTGCCTACCGATCGTATAGATTAATATGCGTAAGAAACTTTTGAACATACATGTTTTAAAAGGTACGCATCTAGTGATTGACGAAAATACATGTTTTTTAATCAATATTGGTTTACTAGTGAAAACCGTTTCAAACCTGGTCACTGCATAGTATACAGGCCGTCTTTCAACCAGAAGGAGAGGGAGATAGAGTGGTATTGTCTTTAGCCTCCTCAGTCCTGAGTCCAGAGGCCTGACCTTGGAAATGACAATTAAAAAACCTTTGTTAATTTCAATTTCAGGACTTAGTTAGGGCATGAGCTTGGTCACTACTTGTGCCTGCCGCAGATACCCCAGATATTCCATGCTTCCTCAAAATCGTTTCTTATACATCGATCTATTTCTGGATGTAGCGAAGCGCATTGCCTACCCCGGGCCCTAGCGCCTCTGTTTATAACACAAAGTGTGATTGATGGCCTCTTATCTCGGTAGGTGCACACTCAACCCATCGCCCCGGTACCCTCAGAAGATCCACTCAGTAATAAAACCTCTATTCCTTGCAATATTACAGACATAACATGACATGTCATGTGATAAAATGTCCCATCAGGTCATGTTTAATACTTTTTTACACGATACGGTATGACACGGAAATATGGAGGCCGACCGCACACAAAACTGTAGACTTGGCATAGATATAATGGTGTAGCACTGAATTGGCCACACGCGGATGAGACCTGTCACCTGTCATCAGCATTATTTCTTTAAGTGATTAACCAAATACCATCCAGACAACACAATCATTTGTCCTGGTTCCAAACTAGAATACTGCACTATGGCACCCGGATAAGGACGTCTCAAATAGGGAAAACACTCAGAAAGAAAGAAACAGAAAGTCCATTTCTATAAACCAAAGCACATTGGCTTCCAGAGGGATTCAAAGCAACAACCTACATCTTGCTAATCAAGCTAGCTCCCGCTAGACCAAAAAGACAGTCACTTACAAGTTGACCTCCTTGCAGAAGATATTCTGTCCCGTCTGCCCTGAAATATGGACTGCTTACCGATCCCCGTGCATATTTAGGGGGGATTAAACCGAGAAAAGATTGACGTTGCATTAGCTGATGTTGCTGGAGAATGGGTGGCATTAAGGCCGCTCCACACTCAAGCCGTGAACTCCGCTACCCAAAGTAATCTCAAAATTTACAATAACGAAGCCTTTATACGTACCGCTGTAGGGCACAGGCCTTCTCTCAGAGAGATAGTACGGCATTAATTACTACGCGTGCCCACCACGGATTGGTAATTTCAAGCGCTGAAGTATAAACACCTCAAGCATTCGGATTTCCTCACGATGTTTTCATTCACAGTCAGCGAGTGTTATAGCTACTAGCTACTAACAAATTCACAAAGTCACATGAAGTCGTTATCTTTAAGCCGTGACTCCTACGACCCAGTCTTTACGCCACACCCTGTGTGGACACACAGTGAACACGTCGGCTTCGAGCTAGGACCCGTGTGAGCGAAAGTTGGAAATATGTGAACCTTAACGTCAATCTATAGCGAAGGATTTGTTGAGTTTAAAGATTGTGGGACTTGAACGCGCAATGTACTTAAAACGCAAACAGTTTTTTTTCTGTACAACAATAATGAATGGGTGACATGGTCACATTGTGTACCAAACCCTAAAATAAAGATATAAAAATAAAAACAATAATGAATAGAAGGTACAAAGGGATAGAAATAAACTCGCATTCGCCTGGACACTTCAGGTAGGTGTTGTTAGAATCGTTGTCATCCCGGGTAACTTAAATTAAATTCAACAGGAGATCAACCGTTGCAAAGTCGCCCATAATGTAATCCCAGAGAGTAGAGTGCGAAGGTTGATGTGTTGTCGAAGGAGCGAATGTGCGCAAATCTCGCGATTGGGTACGAAAACCATTCCATACATAGCGATCACGCTTTTCCAATGAGACCATATTGTTACCCCTGTGACGTCTGTATGTTCATATTCGTCTGACCTATAAAATTGACAATATTTCTCGAACCGTAACAGGTAACTAGTTAGAAAGTTCACAGAACATGCTGTCTTATTACGGCGGATTACCCGAGAAATATAAAAAAAAAGAGTTTTGTTTTTGCTACTTCATAAAAACAGTAATAAATACAAGTGTCAAACTAGTAGTAATTACAACTTCAGTTGTATAAATAAAAAATATCTAAAAACCGGGCAAGTGTGAGTCGAACCTACGCTAAGGGGCCCAAACTTTATGAAAGAAGGCTTTAGATAAAAAGCAGAGACAAATTTTCTGATGGTACGTGACGCCCTAGCTGATGATATTAGCAAATTATATATTATATTTTTAACTTTTTATGTTCTTATTCCGTGTGGCGCCGGATTAAGAATAGCATCATTCCATTTCCTTCTGTGGATGTCGTAGAAGGCGACTAAGGAATTCAATATCCAGGAGACGGGCAGCAGCGTCTTCCTGAGATTCCAACCGCATACTGCGATCGCCAACTCGCCTGCCAAGCGTGGCGATTATGGCAAAATCCCTCATGGTTATGAAAACCACGAAGAAGGCCTATGTCCTGCAGTGGGCGTCGAATGGCTGATGATGATGTTCTTAGTGTGCTTTCAATTTTCATTAGTCTTTAAGCAGTTACGGCCCAGAACTTAGCGGCGCTGACTGCGTTATCACTTGCAATAATTAGGTCCTCCTGAGTTGTTAGGGCACGCAGGGCAAGATGAAAGAACGATGACCTTCCTTTCGATTTCCTAGCTAGTCTTCGACTGACACCTCAAACAAGATGTAACGATTTCCCGTCAAAGTCTAACCAGACGGCTGTGCCGGCCAGCTACCATAAAGAGGTATCGTTAGAGTACGGAATCCTGGGTGCTCGAATCCATCTCGCACTTGGGCGGTTTTTTTATAGGTACAGGTTTTCTCGGCAATTGTGGAATAGCCTCTAGTCTGCTCGGCACGCGTGGAACCCGTTTTGGATTAACATTTATGTTGAAAGGAGCTTAAGCCCTTTAAACGTTTTTGAGTGGGACAAATTACACAATCATTGGGTACCGTTAATAGGTATTACACGGCTGTGATTGGCATGTACACGCGACCGCACGCTGATCTGCAGACTGACACGCTGTAATCGTCTCTACGCCTTTATTCACGCTGGAATCCGGGTGGTTAGCAAGCCGCGATTATGTAAATATTAATAAAAAATGTGTTACTTTTAAGTACCTGTCAGACGTAAAATAAAAAAATAGAGTGAAGAAATCTTAATAAAACTGAATTTTAACGGTAAGTATTTACTCGTTTACTTTTCCATTTTTCAAATTTTACATCCAAATTTCAATAGAGATCGTGGTTGGAACATAGCTACAGCATGGGAACCAGTGCTTAAGTGCATGAGACCCCCTTGCTTGAAGTGTGAATGTAGATTTAATTTTAATTTCTAATAATCAATATTTTTGTGTTTATAAAAAAATATTGTTTTTTGAATTGAATTTTAATTTTAATAAGTAATAATGAGGATTTGTAAGTTTATATAAAATTATTGTAGTGTCAATTTCAATTAAAAAATTTGCCAAAATATTTTTGGAACGTAACTTAATAATTTTTGCCGAGGGTAGTAAACTAACAGTTAAAGCTTTCAAAAAGACGCCTGTCACCGAAAACGTCGGAAATGTCGGAAAATTGTAAAATTGAAAAGTAAACGAGTAAATATGCGTTACATTTCAGTTTTATTATGTCTAGTGCTCGTGTTAACCTCAGAAAATACTATGAAGAAATCTTGTTTTGAAAAATTCGCGAACAATTAATTATTACCGCCTCTCCGACTATCAGAACAACGACCCGCGGACCCTGAGCGTGCGCGCTCCGCTCTGGCTGGCCAAAACCGGCCAAGTGCGTGTCGGGCCACGCGCAATGTAGAGTTCTGTAGCAAAAGGGTTTTTTATTTGTTTTACAGAACTAATAACTTCATTGAAGTCATTGTCAATGGATTTTTTACGAAATTTTACTTTTATAATTTTGTTTTTTTTTTAAATGTAATAAAAGTATCAATAAATAAATAAAGCCTACTTAGCCGTGATACTTTTCTTTTTAAGTTCATTACATGTTCATTAGTACCCTGAATTTTCTCACGTTTCTACAATCAACCGTTTAGCCAGGACGGTGGGGGGGACGCCCTACTCGGACAAATATTTGCGCTTCAAAGCTTAATATTTCGCAAACGGAACCCTAAATCAAAAAATGGTCTTCCTACACCTACACTTTTTCAACGACCAATTCAACGATGCCCCACATGATGGCGTAGACGAAAAAATCATCCACACTTTTCATGTTATGGAAGGTACAGAAAAAACATTTTTTTTCCAACTTTGTTTTTCTTCTTTAACTTTGTCGGCGTGATAAATATGTATACACATACCAAATAAGAGCTTTCTAGAACCACCGATCCTTGCGCTAGGCGGACGGAACCTTTTCCGCTTCATCAACATTCATTAGGCGCTTTATACGCGCACACCGGTTTCGGGTGCTTTTTGTCTTGCCCTTCGCTTATGGTGTTTATGACTGGCATACGTCGTCTAAATAGGGGATGTCTATTTAGACGACGTATGCCAGTCTGGGGCGTCCCTTACTGGCCCTTCCACCTTCATTCACAATCACATGCGTGATTGTAATTTCTGAAAGTTCAGGAAACTTGTCGAAATGTGTCAACGAGATTTTATCTGTACAAGAAAATGACTTTATTTCCTTCTTATGCAACCCCGATGAATATAATATAAATAGCTTAAAACAAAACAGCTTAAAGCAAACAGGGAGGGTAAGCACACACTGAAACAGAACCCGGCTAAAACAACAAACTTACTCAAACAACAAGTTTACGATAACTTCGATAGTTCCGTTACAATAAAGTAGGAGGTAAGTGGGTTATACGTTGTGTAACTAAATCTTCATAATATCTATCCAAAAATGGCGGATTCTACTCGTTAATTCATACGGAACCCTCGCAGCGAGAGTCCGACGTGCACTTGGCACTTTAATTGCAAAAAAATTATAGATAAATAAATTTTCTTCCACAAAACACAATCACTTGTCTGGGTCCCAAACTAGGATACACTGTGCTATTGTAACCAAGCAAGGACATCAAAAGCATCAAAATATACTCAGCCTACATATGAGGCCCGAAGGCAGCGGCTAACATAGTAACATAGTATATTGACATTCAGCAAACAGAATGTAAATCCTTTACGTTGAAATAAATTATTGATTTCTGATATTTTTTATTTAATTGACAGGTCACATTATGAAAATTATTTGTCGTAGAGAATATAATTAACCACGGTTATTTATCTTTTAACATGGCCTATCCAATTACCTATATTAAAACATATTTTGTGCAAGTTCTCCATTGGACTTTGTCGAGAAATTGACAGCTAGTCCTCTCTATAATTTCATTGATACTTGCTTTAGCGAATGTATGAAACAATTAATACTTTAAGAAAAATAATACTAAAATTATTAATTTAAGTAGCAAATTATATTTTCTTAATCCAAAACCCCGGAGGACGCAGCGCGGGAAGGCCCCCCACCAGATGGTCTGACGACCTGGTTACAGGGGCGGGGAGTTGCTGGATGCGAGCGGCACAAGACAGGGAAGCTTGGAAAACCATGAGGAAGGCTTATGTCCCGCAGTGGGCGTCGAATGGCTGATGATGAATCCAAAACTAAATGTATGATAACAGAAATATTTCTGTAATGCCAGTAATTTTGTTGTCTAGCAAAGCCCTAGGTAGGCCGCATTTATTAAAAGTATACTAATGTTCTTACAATCATAAAAAATAATAATGTGCGAGCGAGACAGCATTCGGTCGAACGTAATAGCGGCCTTAAGGGGCTCCAAGGGGTAACACTCGCCACCGAGGAAAAAATCATATCTTTTTTACAGATCGAATTTGCAAAAAGTATGTTCAATCCCTAAATCATGTTATGAGTGATTTTTGGGTCCCATTGCCGTGAACCCAAGGCAAAAACTCTAGGAATAGATAGCATTCACGAGAAAAACGCCCGTTTTTTGACATAAGTGCTGTCTAGTCACAGGTTCGTGATCCTAGGTTCTTTATCGTGGGTCCTAAAAATCGCTGTTAACATATTTGAGAGATTGTACAGACACTTTTTTGCAAATCATCATCAACATCATCAGCCATTTGACGCCCACTGCAGGACATAGGCTTCCTTCGTGGTTTTCATAACCATGAGTGGCAGAAGCGTCTTCCTGAGATTCCAACCGCATACTGCGATCGCTAACCCGCCTGCCAAGCGTGGCGATTATGGCAAAAGTCCTCATGGTTTTTGCAAATACGATCTGTAAAAGAAGATATATATTTTTTTATTGGTGGCGCTAGTTAGCCCACTGGATCCCCTTAATGAAGGAGGATATTTTTATTATTAACCTCATCAGTCCTGGCCTTGAAAATAACAATTGAAAACCATTGTTATTTTCAAGATCAGGACTGAAGAGGTTAAGATTATTTATTGCACAAAACACAATTTTGATACAAAGGCGTACTTAATGCTAAATAGCATCTACCAGTCAACCTCTGGTTGACGTACGTAGGTACGTAGGTACATTCGTACCTTCCAGTGTCTACCGCTTTGACTATATTTTGAACGCACGCTGATGCGAGTTATTGCATTCCCAAAATAAAACTCCAGTTCTTTGGTGTAGGGGCTGATATTGCCACTAGAAATCCTCGTAAGTATCTCTAGAGTTCGTGATGGTTTTATTACAAACAGGTAGGGGGCAATATACTTTTGTGCATTGCCTCACTTCCCGTGAATTTCCCACGAATGCTAGACCGTTTTTTAATGCGCTTTTCTCAGAGATTTTCATTTTGGTCTTGCAGTGACTTTATTAACTTCCACACAACACAATCACTCGGCCTGGTCCCAAACTAGGATACCCTGTGCTATGGAAACCAGGGCCCTTATTATGAAGCAGCGATATGCTCGAAAGGGTCGTCAGCGTCGCGCTTGAGCCCGACAACTCACTCGAATCTAGCGACAAATACGGTTCTTTTTTGAATAGTTTCCATAGTTGAATAGTAATAGCTGTTCAAAAAAAGAGCCGTATTTGTCGCTAGAGTGACGTTGACGTCACTTCCGATAATGTCGCATATTTCATAATAAGGGCCCAGGCAAACACATAATAACAAATACACCCAGACTGAGGCCATTTGTACAAATGTACGGCGGACCCTGTGGGAATCGACCCCACGATCTCTACTTGGTAATCAGATAAGATACCGCCAGACCAACGAGACTTGAAATTTGCTTGTGAGTGACTTGACATGTCGTGACTAGACTGCCTCGTTGGTCTAGCTACGCCGGAGGTCGTGGGTTAATAAAAACCGACTTCGAAACACTACAGGACTAAAAAGTTAGAAATAATTAGAATTAGAAGTATTTATACATGTAGGTATTGTTCTAAATTTCCATTTTCGAAAGTCCTCACCAGAATATCACCAAATTAACTTGGGACTACGTTTACGCTATTTTATGAAACATACGGATATTACTAAAGGATGGGCCCCAATAGGGCTTATTTACTGCTGTCCATTGAAGAGTTCCGTTCTCCATCTCTGAAAGTCTCCATCAGATCTTCACCAAATTAAAATGGGACCAATGGGACGTTATACCTGTTCGAACAAAAAAGAATTGTCGAAATCGGTTAAGATTTGACGGAGTTATGGAGGAACGTAGCCAAATAAAAAAAAAAAAAATATATATATATATACGCGTCGAATTGACAACCTCCTCCTTTTTTGAAGTCGGTTAAAAAGTAATTCTCGTCACGTGGTACAAAAAACGCGCCATACAAATCGGCCTCAAACTATGACGTAACACCTTATATGTGAAGCGTTAATCAATATTCGCATTATCTCGTAAAATAATGTTTTTGTGCATCTACACACTCTTAAAAAACGTTTAGACTTCCATGAAAAAACGAAATCTTACATGTTTTTATTATTGGAGTAACTTGATTTTTCGCATTATTTGGGACCCAAAAAACACCAAAAAATATATTTTTATGATTTTACTTTTTATTTTCGGCGTCGGGGAGTCGCTGGATGCGGGCGGCACAAGACCGGGAAGCTTGGAAAACCATGGGGGAGAGGCCTACGTCCTGCACTGGGCATCAAAGAGCTGATGATGATGATGAGAATTTTTCATGCGTTTTTCTATGTCTCCTGTGGTATAAAAGCAATGCCACTTCAATCTAAGTTTCATTAAAGTTCCCCATTATCCCTGAACAATTAACAATGAAGCAAAAATACGTCCCTTAGAAGACCCATCTCATAACATGTAGCAGGTTAATGAAATGAAAGTGCTAAATCACTGTGATAAACGTTCAATAATCCCGAAACGTCGTGGTAATTGATATCTATCTGGTCTAATAAATCGATGACACTACGCCACGGATTTGTGCTTGGCTCCACTACATTAGCGATATAAGAAACAGTGGCGGAGATGCAAAGGCAAAGATATGTATTATCAGTTTCAATTTAAGAAAACACGATTCTATAAAATACTGCTGCAGTTGAAATATTTAGTGGTAATAGTACATTATGATACAAGTGTGGTATGTTGGTCATTACACTCGAGTCGGTTTTTAAGCCTGAGCCGAAGGCGAAGGCTTAATGGAGACGAGAAGTGTAATGACCAATGCTCACGTGTTTCATACGACGTTTTTCAACACACTTGCGAGGAAAAGTAAATAAAAAAACAACACTAACGAAATGCAATACTGTGAATAAACTTAACAAACAGAAACCCATTTAAAAGATGGCGTATTTTTCGTGCGTGATTCGTGTTATGTATGGCGGTAAAATTCAAAACAGTATTCTTGTGCGCGCGCATCCATCAAAGATGGCTGCAATGCATGGCCATCTAGATATAATGAGGTTGCTAACCTATTCATAAATTTTATGTTAATTATTAGGTTTACATTAATTATTGTAGTGTTTGCTTAAAAATGCTAAAACAAGCAGTTTCATGAAATTCTTTAATTATTTATCACATTTTGAATTTAATTTTATATTTACGCAAATAACTACTTAGCTGTTTTCGAAACATTAATACTTTTCGCTAATATTTAAAAAGATATGTAATCAAAAGGCACTAGTGCGATAATGTAATGTAAAAGGCACGGCATGGGTAATATTCTGCATTATCAGTGTAAATACGCTGTAATAAGACCTACTTTACGAGCAGGTGTGTTGAAAAAATAATAAAAGTATATTCGCATACAAAATAAGTTCCGTCACTATAAATTAATAAACATCTTTAAAAAATGTGCTTTCCACGGTAACCGTGGAAACTCGATTAGACCGTTGTCTAATAGAGTGTTTTAGAAGAATTATATTTTTATCAAGGTGCACAGAGTGCGCTAGGCCAAGTTCTGCGCCGGCCCACGCTGTGCATATACACGAAGCGATTCGAGCATTTTCAACCCCCCTCTATCTTTGAAGCCAGTTATGCCAAATGACAAAAAAATTGCCGAGGGGTTAAAGTTACCGAATTGAAAGATAACTCTAAATTTCATGCTTCCAGCTATTGTAGTTTAGAAGATGTGAGGGTCCAAAAATGGAATTTTATCCAGTGACTTGGCGTAAGTCGCCCATATGTATTTGAATGAAAAAATTGCAAAATTCTGTTAGCTCTGACTACTTTGATTCATCCCACATTTCGAGTTTGAAGTTGCAACATCAGCAATACTTTGCTATCATTTTGGAGGTTTAACTCTTGATTAAGGTTACTGTTATCATTTGTTATCTAACGACCAGGTCTTTTGTGTTACAGTTATCTGACAATGTGTCGCCTCCCGCGACTGTTCTTGATTGATAGGAGCACCTCATCGTGCACTCGAGAACACTTTATTGTACATAAAAACGATATTTCAGGCGGCCTTGTATCTAAAAGTGATCTCTTTCAGACACCCTAATCAAGTGAGTGAATTGGAGGTAAGTAGCAAGAATTTGTAAACTTAAGGTGGGACGATTCGCATACAAATGATTATTACAAAATTTGGTAAAAAAATACATAATTATACACTGGAATTATGTCTGTCTGCATTAATTGAGATTTTTATTTGCGCCAATATACAGTTTCTTAAAAAAATACTGGTTTAATAGCTTAAATGAATGCGACACTTTAGTCCATACAAACATTGTCGATCTTATGTAACCTATTAAACTACAGTTTTATTCAAGGAAAAATGTATTGGTGCAAATAAATATGTTAATGAACGCAGACAGACATAATTCCAGTGTACAATTATGTAATTTTTTTTAACAAATTTGGAAATAATCATTTGTAAGGGAATCGTCGCACCTTAAGATATTAGCTCACTGACACCAATGATTGGAAGGGCCCTGAGACGTGACTTATCTCTGCTGACGTAACATCCCTCATCCGCATCGATTGCGCCCGCTCGACTACATAAAACATAATCGAGAACATTTGGGAGCAAGACACCTAGCGAAAAGATGTCAGCTGTATTTTTACGCGACTGCGAAAGTAAAGGAGGGTTGCGTTTTTAGTGCATTCGTATGTTTGTTAGTATATATGTAAGTATGTAAGTAATACTTACATATATATGTAATACATACATACATGTATATGTAAGGTAATACTTACAGACATATGAATATATATATTTGTATGTAAATATTTCTTTAACACCACGAGTAGGCTTAACGTATTTCGAACATGAGGTGTCAAATTAACGTCTTATACCCAGTAACTCCCATCATAACCTAAGAAGAAAAACAGAATGGCGCATGTCAGCTGACATAATTGTTAGGATCACTATAAAGTATACAAAATATACGTAACATCCCTCCATCCCCTCGACCCCCGCTCGAGTAAATAAAACATATTCGAGAACATTTGGGAGCAGAATACACCTAGCAAGAAGATATAGGCTGTATTTGTACACGACTGCGAAAGTAAAGGAGGGTTGAGGTTTTGGTACATTCCTATGTTTGTTAGTATATTTACGTAAGTATTCTTTATGATGGCGGCTTGACATGTTGATGTTATTGTAAAGCAAATTAAAAAGTATACAAAATATACGTAACATGCCTCATCTGCATCGATTTCACCCGCTCGACTTCATAAAACATAATCGAGATCATTTGGGAGTAGAATATTCAGCTAACGAGAAGATGTGGGCTGTATCGACTTGACTGTCGTAAAGGATGGTTACTTTTTTGGTGCATTCGTATGTTTGTTAGTATATTATGTATATATGTATGTTAGTATATAAGTAAGTATGTATATATATTTCTTTAAGATGATGAATAGGCTTGACCTATTTCTAGCATGTAAAAACCAGTGACGCGAGGGAAGGTAAAAAACAAAATGGCGCATGTCTGCTGGCGTATGACATTTTAGGCTCACTAAAAAGTATACAAAATAGAGACAGACAGATAGAGAACACTTTATTGTATATAAAACAGGAAATTGCACAGATATTAATTAACCTAAGAGTACCGACGGCAGCCTTATCACTAAAAGTGATCTCTTCCAGACAACAGTTGGATGGACTGGAACAATACATTGGAGAAGGAAGTACAAACAAAGAAAAATAACAATTTTAGAGGTACGTATGCATATGCATATACAAGCCTAAGTAAGAAAGTCAATGTATAAAATATCAACAGATCATCATCATCATCATCATTCAGCCACAGGAAGTCCATTGCTGGACATAGGCCTCTTCCATGGATTTCCAAAAAGACCGGTTGGAAGCGGCTTGCATCCAGCATCTCGCTGCCACTTGGATGAGGTCAGCCAAGTCATACAAATAATATACACATTTAAAAAATAATATGAAAATATATATTATGTATAGAAACATAAATTTGCAAGTTTAACACATGAACAGGACATAAATAAAACACAGATAATATCAGAACAGTATAACAAATTATAACAACAGTACGAAAGCGAGACAGTGCTCCTTTACTATACGAATCCTTTCCTTCTCCTTTAAAATTCGAAAATTCGAAAAGAAGTTTAAATTTCAACAGACTCACTTTTAAAGGCCTTGGTAAATACTGTTTTGTAGCTGGGTTTTTTTGATTTTATGCAAAGTCTTTTCTACCTTTCTTCGCGAATTTGTCTCAGCGGCGTTAGTGGTGGTCGATTTATTTTTCTTTTCCCTAGAAAGACTAGTGTAATTTCGGAGAATGAATTTGAATAATTGGGTTGGTACCGTCATATTTGAAAGTACTCCAGCATGGGTAAAACGACCACGCGAGTCGCGCGCTTTAAATGTCAAAAGTCGCGACTTTCCGTTATATTTATTGGCAAATTCTGACGTTTCGGCGCCATATCAACCTACAATGCGTGCATTCTACTCAGTTGCGTTACGGACGAATTTGCAACAAAAATTTTTAATTTGACCGGCTGTCGACAGACCTTTGTGTAAACGTTATATTATGAATAGTCCAACGATGTTAAGACGACGCAGATACGATTATATCGACCAATGTGAAGTGTGCAATTGCATGGCTAATCCAAAAAGCTTTCCATAAGCTGGCACAGATAATAAGTTTCATTATCTGGAACTCCTATCCCCTATAATATCCCGGAAGGGGTGCTATATTTTTCCGTAGCCTGGGTATGAACAGTGGGGTCGCACTCAGGATACACTAATTTGCAGTTTGTATCGCCCAGTTTGTACTGTAGAGTCTGTTTATTCAAACATTCTCTTTACAATTTTAAGCTAATTTAGAGGTACTATGAATGTGTCGATTGATTGATTGGATGGCAAATGGCTAACCCTGGTCTCTGCCTGCATCTTTGGGTTACAGGCGTGAGTTTATGTAATGAAATGTAAGATTGTGTGCGAGATGTTTCTATAAGCCACAAAGTGTCCCACTGTGCTGCTTTTTAGAAACGATAGGCATTCAATAAAAGATAGGGTTAAATGAGGGTTTTTGATACTCGCATTTACACGTTTTTAATAAGAGTCACTGCTGGGCGACTCTTACTAAAAATGGCTCTACATTCTTTAGCCTATGTAGCACCAGTAAATTATAGCAGCGTTGTTGTTGTTTTTTTTTTAATTTTTAGCTGCTTTTTGTCGGCGAGCATAATATGCACGTCTAAGCCAAATTTTAGCTTTCTAGTAAGCGTCTCTGAGCTAAGCCGCGGACAGGCAGACAGAAGGATAGACTGCGAAACTATAAGGGTAATAATGTTACGTCTGAAAAAGATGTCTTTTGGTAACAAGGCCGTCGTCTGCATTCTTTGGTTAAGCAATATCTGTGTAATTTCCTTTTTATGCATAAAAAAAAAGAAAGAAAGAGGATACACAGAAACACGAAGTAAACATAAAGGTACACAAACAAAAGACACGAACGTCAACAAAACAGAGATAAAACAAAACAATCGTGAAGAGAACATGTGAGGCATATAGAGTTAAAGTACAGTAATGTATGGCACCCAGCCACCTCGGACCCCAAACGCCTCAGGTGCCTCCGTGAGAACAAAAAAAGGGGCTCCAACTCAGCATACTTTACCGGTGTGTGCTATAATTAGCATAACATCAGCAAAACTGATTTTCTCAATTTTTCTTGGCAGTCTCAAAGTTATCAGCCTGAGAACCTTTACATTTTCTTTGCCATCTAATCCATCCGCCCGTTTTGGAAGGCAAAAGTAACGAGGGCCGTTGGATAATAACCGAGTAGACGCTTTAGGGATGATATGCCCATCAATCTTGCTCATTTTATCCGGAGTTTCTCATCGCAACTATAGGCGCCTTCAGTAATTTCATTGAGCTTAGTTGGGAAAAAATGTAATTACCCTGATGGAGTGAGCATATGGAACTTTCGCGGTTGATTGATCTAGCCGGTATCTTGGTACGGAAAAGAGAGTCAACTGTTCAATAGTTTAATTTAAAACATGGGCCAGTAATTTTGGACACCGTTTGACTAGTTTCGGTAGTTTTGCAAGTGCCGTGGTCTCGGTAGAAAAAGACGCCTGTCACCTCAGTCTACCAGCACCATGGCACTTGCAAAAGTACCGAAACGTCGGAAAATTTTAAAATGGAAAAGTAAACGAGTAAATATCTGTACGAATTCAGTTTTATTATGTTTAGTGCTCGTGTTAACGTCAGAAAATACTATGAAAGATTATCTTGTCTTAAATAACAAAAACTTATTTTGTTTGTCTGTTTATACTTAAGGACTTAATAATAAAAAACTTACTACATTTAGTTTGCTAATTGAATTCTAAACATTTTCTAATAAGAGTGTAGACTCAAAAACATTTTACGAGATAACTCAAATATTGATAAACGCGTCATAAATTACAGTAAGGCGTTACGAGCATCTTGTGACGTCATAGTTCGAGTCCGATAGTAACCTAATAATAATAATGTAAACTCACAACTGTATCCCAGAGGGGTAGGCAGAGACCAGGGAATGCCACTTGCTACGATCCTGACAGATCACTTTCGCTTCCTTAACATTCATTAGTCGTTGCATGCACGCACGCCGGTTTCGGGTACTTTTTATCGGGTACTTTTGATAGTAACCTGTCGCAAAATAATTCTGATTATCAGAAGTGTTAGTCGTAGAGGAAAAACCAACAACGATTACCTATTTGTACTTTACCCTCTTAAGTCCTGACCTTGAAAATAACAATGGTTTTAGATCAAGGTCAGGATTGAGGTTACGAGTATCATGGCCTCTTTGCTTGCTTCAAACCATTTTTTTCCGCAAGTTCTCCATTGTTTTACTGTTACCGTCGCTAGTAAATGCAGGTATGAAATAGATATTTCTACCCTACGAAAGATATAATTGCAACGTTGTCAGAATTAAATTTCCTTTGCCATGCGATATTTTTCATTTCCGATCACTTCTTTAAGCTTTTGTGAAAGGAATTGCTCCTTATTTATTCTCTTTCAGTATTTTTCTGCCATTACTAGAACAGCTTTGTCGGATTTTGTAATTTTGCTTTGGCAGCAATTTTAATAGCTATGCAAAATGCTATTTTCTGATCACAATCGTCGAGCAATTAGACGAATTAGGTGCAAAAACGTCTTAACGACATGGGAAATGGTATAAACCACGCAACTTTTGCATAACCACTTTTGTTATGAAAAATATAGCATTTAATGTCGAGACTCGAGAGTTGTTATCCAAAGGTTGTCTGGAAAAGATGTCTTTTAGTGACAAGGCGTGTGTACTCTTAGGTTAAGAAATATTTGTGTCATTTCCTTCTTTTTATGCACAATAAAGTGTTATCTATCTATCTACATTGTGTTTTCCTTGGCAGCCGTATTAAGAAGTTTTACATTTTCTTTGCAACCCAATACAATCCGCCTATATTCGTCTCCTGCTGGACATAAATCCTGACAAACTCCATACTAATTGTTATCGCAAATGTTGGGATTCCATCACGATTTGGTGCGCATAATAAGCCCTTTGACTATCCTCATGCAGTCGCTAGCAGCAACGTACTTTAGTTTGTTTTTGCAAAGTCGACCTCAATGTAATTTAATTGAGTAGAATACCCGCATGCAAAGGTCAATTCGCAATGCAAAGTTTTGAAACAGTTGAGTTTTTATTTTTTTTTTCCTGATAGTGTAAGTCATTTTAAGAAACTAATATCGTTTTTTTGTGATTCATCAAATTAAACACTACTAAATATTTTTTAAAAATATTAAACAGTTTGACGTCATATGCTACCCTTGCTGTGTTAGCCGCGCGATTGCGTTTGCTGAATAGACCAAACAATCTAGTTTGTCCTTGGTTTACTTAACTGTCATTTAAAATCGTTTTCAGTGTTGCCACCTTAGTCGTAACACCACTAGAATGGTGGTTTGGACCCCCTGTCTGGTGGGAAGAAAATCAATCTAGCAATCGGGGAACATACATAATAAGTCCTGGTGGAACGTATTGAGAACCTCCTCCTTTTTTATTAAGTCGGTTAAAACTAAGTACATAATAGAACAGAATACATAATAGTGAGTAGTACAAGTGGAATCGTGGTTGGGCAGGTTGCATTTAATTTTAGTGGTCGTCGTGAAAAAAACTTGTTGGCAACACTGGTCGTTGTATTTGTTTGACGTGACACAATGGTGGGAATCGAACGATATCGATGTTTGACAGATGAAGTTGACAGGCCGTTGGTAGTTTTTCCACAGAATAACTACTACAGATGATATAACATGTGACGTCGCCATAGAGGTCAAATGAAGGACATTTAAATATTATTATTTACTCAAAATAAGGCTCATCTTTTAAGATAAAAATATCTTACATTAAAAATACTGTAGTTTGGATGCTAAGCTCGAAATTGTTTTCGATTCAGGCAGTTCACTTTTTTTTTGTATCCCGAATTGGATGAAGAATGTGCTGTCGACAGCACCATAGTGAAAATAATAAATAACTTGCACACAACACGATCACTTGTCAATCAATCCTAGTCCCAAACTAGAATACCCTGTGCTATGGTAACCAGGCAAGGACATTACAAACATACATCCAGACTGAGGCCATTTGTACAAATGTACGGCGGCCCACAGTGGGAATCGAACCCACGACCTCAGGCATGGTAATGAGACGTGAAACCAAGGGCGGCACATATTGTTTACACCTATACACTCCACTCATCTGAGTATAGTAACTATATTACGGGATTACGGTCCACTCTGCACCGAAAATGTAATATTTGTTTTAAATTGTAATGTGTGAAATGTAATCGACACGGCTGCGATTAGAATGTAATGTTGGTTTTAAATATAATGTATCAAATATAATCGACGGCTGCGAGTAGTCTTCAAAAAATAAGGTAGAGCAAAGGCAAATCATTGATATAGCTTATTGAATGTGGTGTAGCGTAGCTGCAAGTCTATTCGTACCTTTATAAACTGGTTTCATACAAGATTCCTTTGAGAAATATTAATACTAGTAAACATCCTTTGACGACGTTTGATAGGCTGTATCAAATGCCTTTATACCTGTTACGTATATAATAGAAACGAAGATGCGATTCGAATGTTTGTAGGTAAGTAGGTAGGTAGGTATTGGTGTGTGTTTTTGACTTTCAATTTCGCGGGATCAAAGGAGTTTTTGACGATAGCAAAGTATTTTTTCAGCGGATCGTGGTACGTAAGGTTATCAGGTATCTATTTAGGAATCATCGTTATCAGTCGAACTGTGCCAACTAACAAACACATTTCTATCTATCTATCCCGCCCTTGAAATTGCCAATCCGTGGTGGGCACGCGTGATGATTAAGCCCATACTCTCTATCTGAGAGAAGGCCTGTGCTCGGCAGAGACGGCAGAGAGGACACCACGGTGATCTCATAAAACAATAAAACCTAATGGGCTTTTTAATCTCAACTCGGGTTCAAAGCCCACAAACTCCTTTTATACCACAAGAAAACAAGACGTTCTTACCTATTCAAACACTCATTAATACGAAATCCGAACGGTGCGAATGTCGCGGGTGATTATGTACCGGATGTTGTTACAGAGAGAGGGCGCTCGCGTTAATTTCCGGCGAACGCGGGCGCACCGGAAACGGGGAAAAATACTCGTTTCGTTACTTTTAATAGTTGACGGAATAAATAAGGTTTTGGGGTATTCCGCGTTCTATGGCACGGTCATTTAAAGAAAGGGACTGAACAACTATTGACCTCTCTCTCACGCAATATGCATGGCAATACTGTATGAGCGAGAGGAAAATAGTTTTCCATTCTCTTTCTTTAATTACTAGTGTTATATACCTAAGTTTCATGAGGTTTGCGGTGGGTCATACAAATCGCAGTTGATTTAAGTTATTTATAGGCCACTGTCCACAGTTGAACCAAGTTTGACTTGAATACACTTTAACAACGGTCAAGTACGCGAAGGATTTGTGTAACGAGAGCATCACAATGATATTTAAATGTTACGTACTTAATAAAAAACCGGCCAAGTACGAGTCAGACTTGTGCACTGCGCACCATTTTTTGATAAATTCGTAACGGGAATTAATTAAGGAAAAAAACTTTTTTCTTTTATTCAGTTCGGGACGCAAAAAATTTAGAAAGGTGTTAAGTCACACTTGGTCGAGTTTACTATTTATTTTGCTACTAAACGGGACTCTGCCTACATTTATTACATAAAACAACTTTTAATGACTTTCTAATCCCACTATCCCCCTACTTAAGACAAAAACTAAATAATCCTCATCATCGTCATCATCAGCCATTTGACGCCCACTGCAGGACATAGGCCTTCTTCGTGGTTTTCATAACCATGAGGGGTTTTGCCACAATCGCCACGCTCGGCAGGCGGGTTGGCGATCGCAGTATGCGGTTGGAATCCCAGAAAGACTCATTTCAACCCAATTAACTAAAAAACCAGATTTGTGCGGACCCCCCATATCTAGGTGTTGTCTAATAAACTAGCTGTTGCCTGCGACTTCGTTGTATTATGTGTATTTTTTCTATGTGCTATTCCATACTATGATCTATCTCTGTTTCTTTCCAGAGGCCTAATTATGCGCAAATTCTGTCGGAAACCAGACGTTTGCAATAACAATTAGTACAAAATATGACAGCTACACATTAAGAACCCATTAGGATTTGGTGCGTATAATACAGGGGCAGAACCGTTCAGCCGTTATGGCATGATTGAGTAACAAACATCCACCCATTGAAACTTTCGAATTTATATACCTAACAGTAGTAACTTAAGATGAAGATGAATGGACAGCCCTTTGAGGCCGCGCTGTGATCACTTCGAGCTTAACACTTGTATAACATAAGCAGCCTATATACGTCCCACTGCAGGGCACAGGCCTTCTTTCAGGGAGAGAGTATGGGATTAATCACCACGCGTGCCCGCCGCGGATTGGCGATTTCAAGCGGTGAGGTATGTGAATAGCTCAGACACTCAGGTTTCCTCACGATGTTTTCCTTCACCGTTAGCGAGTGGCATTGCTGCTATAATTTCACAAATGTACATAACTTAGAAAACAAAGTGATAGGTACATGCCCGCACTTTTTTATCTATTGGGAAATTTTAATACAAAATTTGCCATAATTTTATTTGTCTATCTATTACGGTTCGAGAGTTATAAGCCAGAGAGGTTAAGGTCAGATGCACAAACCGAAGTTGTCGTCAAAGTAACTTTTAATACGGAACCCTCTAAAAAATAGTATAAACTTACTAATAACATCCCTTGAATACAGAACCGTAAAGAAAGAAGGAAGAATATTGTAGAACCTTTTATCACTAAAACAACTATAAAAAAATCGACTTCATCGTAAACACGGTATGAAGATCTCTTCTTTTCAAACAAGAGATCTTGACCAAATTTATACGGGACCATCCTTGAAGAATTAGGAAAGAATTAATGAAATCGGACAACGTGGGAAAGAATTAGCGCTGTACATTATATAAAAATATATGTGTATTAATAAATTGGGTAAAAAAGAGGCATAAACACGTTCTCCCTGTGCGTCTCTTTCTATCTCTCCATCGCAAAGAAAGAAACAGCTCTATTGCGCCGAATCTAGAGCTCGCTTCACGACCTCTTGCACTTGTTATTCAGACCACAATCTTAAAACTTGTAAACACCATCGTTTGTACGTTTGTCAGTGGAAAACTTGCACGGAGCCAAGCGGCTCCTTTCTAAATGTAAATGAAGGCGGCAAGACAATCATCTGGCTCTCGCAAATGAGTGTACTTCCACCCGTAAAATTTACCTCGTTACCTACTTCATTCGCGTACCGTGGGGTGACCACAAGATAATTGGTTAGGAAGAACCACAAAGACACAGCGGTGGTAGCCTAGTGGGTAGAAATAGCGGTGGTAGCCTAGTGGGTAGAACATTGGATTCGGACGCGGGAGACCCAGGTTCGATTCCCAGTGCGGGCATGTACCTATGACTTTGTTTTCTAAGTTATATGTACATTATTTGTGAAGTTATAGTAGCAATACCACTCGCTAACGGTAATTGGAAAGTGTCTTAAAAATAAAACCAACTAGCGTATTCGATCGTTAAAAAATTTGGCCTTTGCATCTACGTAATGAGATGATTTATGCAGCGTCTAGTGCCACCTTTACTCGCACTAGTATGGTGAAGGGACCACTCGGACGAAGCAGTTGGACATTGCCCATTCAGCCCACAGGAAAGACAAGTCAATACGTGCGGAGCCAACCAAGCCCCTGGTTTCCTCACGATGTTTCCCCTCACAGTTAGCGTATGGTATTGCTACTACAAAAATGTACGTAACTTGAAAATAAACAAAGTACCACATTGGCAAAACGTGCCATAGAGGTATTAGGGAAACATTAGCTCACATAAAACGCACATATTTTTGGCATAACATGGAACCAATTATATCAAGTATAATAAACTCTTGCGAACTCTGCCAAAAGGCCAAATACGACAGAAATCCCCTAAAACCTGCATTACAAATAACCCAGACCCAAACTAAACCGTTACAGGAAATTTTTATCGACCTATTTTCCATAGAAGGTCGTTACTACCTGACAATAATCGATGCCTTCAGCAAACTTGGACAGGCCTTCGAAATTCCTAACCGCTCTACCCCTGAGGTAGTTCGAGCCCTAATAAAATACTTTTCTTTTTATGGCGTACCCCTAAAAATAAGCGCAGACTCTGGTTCAGAATTCAACAACGCTTTGATGAAAGAGCTTCTCTCCCTCTACAAAGTAGACCTTCATATTGGTACCCCAAACAACCCAAATTCAATGGGACTCATTGAGAGGTTCCACTCTACAATAATAGAGATATACAGATTAGCAAAATATGAACAAAAGTATACAGATGCTGCTTCAATCATGACTTATTCCGTAATGGCATACAACCATAGCATACATAGCACTACTGGTATGACCCCTTTTGAAGTGTTGCTAGGACATACTGATTCGAGACACACATTTGACTCAGACTTTGAAAAACAATACACCCAGCAGTTAGTCAAAGAACACGCAAAACGTACAAAGTACCTTTACAAACACTTAGCAGAGCAGACCATCAAAAAGAAGGAGAAGATAGTTCAGAAAAGAGGTGGCGAAAGCAGTTTTCCGATTGAACCCGGTAACGTCATATTTACAAAAGACACTAACAAAAGAAGTAGCAAGGATAAGCCCCGATACTTACGAGCTGAGGTGATAGGTGAAACAAATAGAAACGTAGTCCCTATACGTATTGGAAAAAGAGTCACTAAGGTTCCAGTAAAACACGTTAAACGTCATTCGCAGACGCCTGCTCATCCTGGCAGCGACCATGGTGACCCAACTCCAGGCCCTTCAAATTCAGGACCTAAGTAGTAATCCTGGTATCCTTCCCGTGAAGCAAGGCGTCGCTGTCCTTAGCAAGGACAAGTGGATCATCGCTAAGATGCTTGACTTCAAACCCATCGTTGACGATTTGAAGACTAACAGCATTCTAGCTTCCGCATTAGATAAGTTAGTTAAGACATTTGATAAGAATTTTACATATAATTTTATAGATATAAGGATACAGACAGAATACGTTAAAAATCTGACTGTAGAGAAGTTCCAGCAAGTAGCACCTTCTATCCGTGTAAAACGTGGCCTAATTAACCCCCTCGGATCACTAATTAAAGTAATTACAGGAAATCTGGATAACGACGATGCCATTCGATATGAAAAACTTATTAGTGAAGTTAAATTAAATCAGAATAGCAATAGACAGAAATTAACACTGATCACTGAAATGGTGCATTCCCTGGCCAACTCTACATTTAAGTTAAATGACAATCTCATACAAATTAATGAAGAAATCCGGAAACTATCAGAAAAACTCGATGATATACAAAGAAAGGAATATCTAAATCACGTGGAAACCCAAATTATTAATACCTACGATTTGCTGATTCATAACTTTCAAACAATCCACATTAAATTGAATGAGATTGAAACTACCTTAGCGATAAGTAGATTAGGAGCTTTACATCAGTCTATAATAGAGTCTTCTAAGTTGCTTAACCTTCTCGAAAGGATTAATAGTGTGGAAACGTTAGTATACCCACCTAGCTTAGAAAATTTAGTTAAGATAGAGCAAACCATGACACTCAAAGCCTACTTTAAGGGAAACCAAATAACATATCTGTTGGAAATACCGCTTGTATCTGGAGACACCTATATCTATTATAAACTCCTGCCATTACCCGTGCTATCCCATGACCACACCGTAGTCATCATACCCAAGTATCCCTACACCCTAGTGAAAGGGTCGAAGATCAGACTGTTAACTTACCCATGCCGAGAAGTTGAAGAGTCCAGCTTTCTCTGCATCGATGACGACACTTCCCACTACATTCAAGATTCTTGCGTCACCCAGCTGATGACTTATGCTGAAAACGTGACGTCATGCACTCAAGTCCAAGTCTCCATAGAACCAGTAAAGGTCCAAATAATACAACCCAACAGATGGATACTCTACAGTAGAGAAGAAAAGTTGCTCTCCAGAACCTGCACCAATGAAATATTCCGCCAGAAGGTCCATGGCACCTACATACTTACTTTAGACGACCCGTGTGAAGTACGTATCGGAGAGGTCCTTCTGAAAATGCACTCTACCGACATCGCGGATATCAAGTACCCAGCGATGCCCATAGTAAACTTACCTGTGGTGAAACCTCCTGCAAAAACAGTACCATCGAAACCGGTAAACCTGGAGGGCATTGACTTGACCGACATCAAATTCCTGTCATACGCCCTGAAGAAAAGTGACAGTGAAAGTGAAAAGGCAATAATTACAGTGAAAGAAATTAGTGTCTGGACAATTGTTCTCTATATAGCGTTAATTGTATTTCTGTGTGTGTTAGCTTATAAGTATCACCTTAAATTGTTGAAGACCTGTAATCGAAGTTCTGCTCCTAAAGAAGAGAACTTCGATCTTAAGGAGGGAGGAGTTACGCCTGGCGACCCAGCCTCTAAACCCGGAGTCAGCTCTATATTCCCAGAACCTAGACGCTGAGTCATCAGACGGAAGTAGATAAGCTCGAGTACTTGCGGTGCTCAGGGCAGTTAGCTTAAGTGGATTATTCTTTAGTCTTAAGGGAACCATTGTAGAGTCAATACATGTAATTGATTAAAATTTTGTATTTTTAAAACGTCCTCCGGCTCCCGAAACACTTGACTACCTAGCTACAGTTTTAAAGTTACTGATATATAAGATTTTGCTTTTTAAACGCTTCATTAACGGAATAAGCTTCAATATAATCAAACGAAAAATCGTGCTCGGGGGGGGGGGGGGGGGGGGTGGGAGATTATCTTTCAAAATCGAGATCAGGAGATAAATCTAAAGGAGCCGTCGTTATAATTGGAACATTTGTAAAGAATTGTTCAAGGCAATGAAGACATTGAAGTTACTAATTTATCTTTGTGGCAGACGGCCCTAAATAGTTTTTAATATACTTGAACATGCTCTAAAAAACTAGGCTCATATGTGTATATCTTTTTCTCATATAGTGAATAAAGTGTGTCCCTACTTTTCCGGATGCCGGCAATGGCCCATTCACTAAAACCTACTTTATTTCCTTTTGATGAAAACTTTTTCAATTTAAAAACTTTTTCAAAACAACCTTCAAGAAATCTCCATAATGGGCATTAGCATTGAGGGTTTTATTTCTTTGGGTAGGTAAGCTATCTGTAAGTCAGTTTTAAATAATTATAATTTTTTTGTTGTCATTGGCTTGCTGTTTTTTTTTTTAATCTGCTTCAAAGTGTACAATTTGACCACTGTGGTCTGACTTTAAGCAATTTATTATAGATAAAGATCATCATCATCAGCCTATGCTTGTCCACTGCTGGACATAGGCCTCTCCTATTGCACGCCACTGAGCACGGTTTTCGGCTACTCTCATCCAGCTCTTGCCAGCTAAAGATACTTGACTGATACTTTTTTATGTGGCCTATATTCGACCCACTTCAGGGCACAGGCCTTCTCTCAGAGAGAGAGTATGAGTTTAATTACCCCCGCGGGACCAACACGGATTGGCAATTTCAAGCGGAGATAATGATACATAAGAAATTTTAAATACAAATTATTTATTCGATAGAAAGAACACGGTTTACGTTGAGATCCTAAAGTACAAATAGTTTCGCTATTCCCATTTTATTTAGTGAAATTCTGAATTCAGAAGCAGGCGAATAGTCACCCTACTACGAGGCGTGAAGCTTGGCTTTAGAACGGAACACGTGACCTAGGACGCAACTCGCGTGAAACTCTAAGAGTTCCTTCGCAACACTTTGTTTCAGTGCGCTTGCTAGAAGCTTGAATTAACGACAAAGTTTAGGAAGCTAATACCTTTACTAACTCTCATGAATAGCCATTGTAGACGAGACAGCTACTTGAAGAGTAATAGATCTCGTGTTAGTACCTTTATCGATGTGTTCAATTCGTATTTATGTGTTAAAAAACAAAAATAAAAACATTATTAATGCAGCCCACTGTAGGGCACAGGCCTTCTCTCAGAGAGAGAGAGAGAGAGAGAGAGTGTATGGGCTTAATCACCACACGTGCCCGGTAATTTGAATCGCTAAGCTATGCTAACTCCTCAGGCAGTCAGGTTGCCTTCATATTTGCTACTACTTACAAATGTACGTAGGCTAGAAAAAAAAGTCATTGGTACAGGCCGGGGTTCGAACCCACTACCTCTTCAAGGTGAGGCAAGCGTTCTACCAACCGACGCTAGGAAATAGTAAATAATAAAACAAGAAGTCTCACGGCTCAGTGGTTAGGTAGAATAGCTTTAAGGAGAAGGTTTCTGGTATTTACAGAGTACCTAATCTTAGATATAATAAAAAATACATTCTAATCTACTTTAATAAAAACATACATCTAATCTAATCTAATAGCTAACTGTCTTAAATAAGATACTCTTATTTACAGAAAAGTTTGAAGGCCCAGAATCGAAAAAAAATCATAGGATAAAAATAAAAGTAGGAAATACTAAAAGAGAAGAGACAAATACACATCCACACGTTATTTCTACAAATAAATTAACAATTCAGTCATCTTTGACCTTATATGGCCTACCCACACATAAATTTATTTATAACGAATCCAGAGTGCCAAGCAAGAAATCCAATTAAGAGATTAATATGTTAAGCCTGTAATTAGGTCTAACGTATTCAGTTATTTTCTAATGGGGAGCATGTGGTACGTTCACACACTTAAAACTTTTGTTAAGGAAGGCTCTTTGTTCTATTCCGTTAGATGTAGATAGATAGAATGAGCGGTGGTAGCTTAGTGGGTAGGACATTGGACTCGGAAGCGAGAGACCCAGGTTCGATTCCCAGTGTGGTCATGTACCTATGACTTTGTTTTCTAAGTGAAGTTATAGTAGCAATACCACCCGCTAACGGTGAAGGAAAACATCGTGAGGAAACCTGAGTGTCTGAGCTATACACATACCTCAGCGCTTGAAATCGCCAATCCGTGGTGGGCACGCGTGGTGATTAAGCCCATACTCTCTACCTGAGAGAAGGCCTGTGCCCTACAGTGGGACGTATATAGGCTGCTTGTGTAGATAGAATATTCTCTGACGTACAGTCGACATCACATTATTAATATGTACATTATACGTGCACTCTAATCAGTTACGTTAAGGACGGCTTTGCAACAAAATGTAAAGGTTGACCTCCTTTCGACTGTACATAATACTATTTTCTAGCTCTTTAAAATCACGTTCCATATGTCATTTGTATGAATTCGGAAGGAGGAAGAAACAGTTGTGTTTTGTAAAATAAATGAAAAAGAGGTTACTATTTTGGTTAGGTATGCAAATTCAGTTCAAATTTCCTTTCGCTTCCCTTTATTTTAACTTAAGAAACTGATCATATAAAAGAAAAAAGTATGAGTGGATATTAGGTCTAAATAAAAGAGTTGATATAACTTGTGCTGAAATAAGATACAAAAAAGAGAGAAATAATAAAGACGCTTAAAATAGAAATGTTTACGCAGTTCAGTTGAGAAACCAAATTCTGTAAAGGTCTAACCACATTAATTCGAGCCGGGGCCGTGCGGGCGCAATGCTATCAATTAAAAAAAAACCTTGTAAGGTACTTTCGTCGACCCGTCCCGTCCCGTCAGTCGGGACAGGACGAGCTGGTGGATGACCTACCTATGCTGCATTTTCACCAGTTCGTGGTTTCCACTCGAGAACCTTTGTACCCTATCGACTCTCGGTTCTTTAGCCGATGTGGCCTGTGTATTGCTACTTTAACTTTAATCTTTTAGAGTATTTAAGAGCGTATATGGCGTGAGATTTCTCCCTCACTGGCATATTCTACAAATGTTAATGCTTGTAAAAGAATTTGTATACTTTTGACAAATGTAGGAAATATTATTAAGGCTATTTGAAAATACTTTAATTTCTAAATACCATTTTTTTTTTTTTGAGAAAAGTGCTTTTATGAGATCCGAACTTCAAAAAGAATTTTTCTCCAAATGCTTAGAGACTACAATTCAAAAGCAAAAGCCCTTTTCTTGCTCGATAGCCGCGTGTAAACGGTCCCACATGGCCGGGCTTTTTTGCGCTAGTATTGTAGGTGCGCTAGCTTAAAAGTATTTAAAGTTTATTCCAGTTGGTAGCATTGGCTCGTGGTAATGTACATAGTCCTTAAGGTATTATTTCAGATTGATGACATATTCATATGTGTTATATGTATACGCTCACATGTTCATATTAAGTGGAGACGAAACTTCCAGTCTAAAGTCCACGGGCCATCAGTGGGCCTCTTCTGAAAGACATAAAAGTGGTTGCTAACTTAGCTCTCTCCTATTTTAACAACTTACCAACTTAAGCCTCGTTTCAGTTGCGCATAGTGCTTTTAGCACATATACCGCTTAGAATTATTATTGTGCCAAGATTAACCTGTACGAAACTGGAACGAACGGACGTAGAACTCACGAGGTTAATGGACATTTCGCCATTTTAATGAAAATGCTTGGTTACGGAGTCTAATGAAAGAATGCTTTTGCTCAACAAACTCAGAAACATTAAAAGGAAAGATCCTAAACTACGCTGCTATTTGGAGAATAACTTTGTTTTCGTAGAACAACATGAATAGTAAACCAATGTTGTTCTACGAAATGGGGCCCAGTTTTGTGCAGTTAAGCAGTCACCCAGTAGCTTACAGCCTACACAATTATCCCAGCCAAATATCACGTGATAAGTCAGTATTCGAGTTCAGCAATACGGCCAAACGTCCGATTTCACTTATTTGCTATGCCAGTCTTCATCATCATCATCAGCCATTTGACGCCCACTGCAGGACACAGGCCTCCTTCATGGTTTTCCTAACCATGAAGGGTTTTGCCATAATCGCCACGCTTGGCAGGCGGGTTGGCGATCGCAGTATGCTGTTGGAATCTCAGGAAGACGCTGCTGCGTGTATTCTGGTAATGTATTTCCTTAGTCGCCTTCTATAACATCCACGGAAGGAAATGGAGTGACGCTATTCTTAATCCGACGCCACACGGAACCAGTCGTGCTTCGGATAAGTTTATCAAATGAAATACCATAAAATCAGTACATTCTGCTTTGACTCTCTTTAGTGTTGGCTGTCGTAAGTCCTTGACTTGTTTTAAGGCATTGGTTAAATCCCACTACCTTTTTATTTTATTTTGTAGGTATTTATGTATATTATTATTGAAATACATGTATGTACGTTGCATATTATGTAATTATGATTACTTATTTTTTTTGCAATATTTCGCCATTTGTTGTCAATATGTTTTCGATTTCCTTTCTATTTATGTACATCAACCGACTATATTCTTCTTGCAATCCTCTCTGTTCCAAGGTTTTCTGGAAGAGATCGCTCTAAGCGATAAGAACGCCAATTGTATAACCTTACCCAGATTTAAGAAATCATAGTTGTAGTTCTTTTTTAGGGTCCGTACCCAAAGGGTAAGGGACTCTATTACTAAGACTCCGCTGTCCATCCATCCGTCCGTCCGTCTGTCACCAGGCTGTATCTTATGAACCGTGGTAGTTAGACAGTTGAAATGTTTACAGATGATGTATTTCTGTTGCCGCTATAGCAACAAATACTAAAAACAGAATAAAATAAGTATTGAAGGGGAGCTCCCATACAACAAATGTGATTTTTTGCCGTTTTTTGCTCGATATTAATAACGGAAACAGGTATAAGATTGAAATACTCAAATGTTGTGTAGATAATGGTACGGAACCCTTCGTGCGTGAGTCCGACTCGCACTTGGCTTGTTTTTTTGTCGTTGTGCAATAAAGTGTTGTCTATCTTTAGCTATCTATCTATCTATAAGATTCTACAACAAGAATCTTAAAGATAGGTAGGTATATTAGAGTTACCTCCAAAGCGCTTTAAGAAATGTGTAAAGAGCACTCTGTTCAAAAAAGTGTACTGTAGCATTCATAGATGTTAAATTAACGTTAACGGGGACGATTGTGTCTGGTGTTCAACACATTCATGTTAAGAACACTGTTAGTTAAAACGTGTTTTGAAAAGAATAAATGTGGCGTTTCTTCGTTAGCTTATTCTCCACACAATCTATTAATCCTAAAACTAACATCATTGATGTAGGTACATTAAATAATTTCTTTTTTTTTAGAATAAATTCTCTTAAAACTTCTTCAAACATAAAGAAGTTTGTATCGGTAAAGAACAGGCCAAATCTCGAATAAATTTAGCGAGTACAGGTCTCGCCGTGATCCTGTTTACGTGTTAACGGCAGAAAACGTGCTGAGCAATTCCAGCTAGAGTTTAGAATATGCACAGAATGTACTTTACGTACTACTGAGTGTATCAAACTCCTCTTATCTAAGCTCTTCGAATAAGAGCGAAACTTGTTGGATTCTTGCATTCAAAAAATCAAGTAGGTAATTGATTCCGGAATTAAGTTGTGGCGAGCACATGTCAACTCTGCGCGCGCACTATAAACTCCAACATTCCTGCCTCGCGCAAGCAAAATGTTTCACATGACATACCATAAATATAACGTCCGACGAACACTAGTCGGACCGGCCGTCAATTCAATTCAATTCAAATATTTTTATTTATTGTAAAAACAGAATGTTTACTTAATGAACGTCAAAGTTGTTAGTTTCACAATTAATGGATTATGTGGAGAAGAAGCTAACAAAGAAACTCCACATTTATTCTTTTCAAAACACGTTTTAACTTAATTAAGAGAGTTTTCAACTTAAAATATTAGTCATGAATGTGTTGAACACTAGTCACAATCGTCCTTTAAATAATATTAATCTACTGTTTAATGCCAAACATCTTTGTCTTCTAAATAATCCTTGATGTTATAGTAAGCCTTTTTGCACAGAATGTGCTTAACACATTTTTTAAATCACGTTGGAGGTAACTCTAATATATCTTGAGGAATTTTGTTGTAGAACCTTATACAGTGCCCCATAAAGGATGTGTTAACTTTTGCAAGTCTAAATAGTGGAAATGACAATTTATGTTTATTTCTAGTATTAACATTATGGTCTTTGATATTTTTTCTAACGTACATAATATTTTCATAAATGTATTGACATGCAACTTTTAAGATGTTGGTTTCTTTGAAGAAATCTCTTAGCGAATCCCTACTACCTAACTTGTAAATAAATCGGATGGCTCTCTTCTGTAAGATGAAGATCGTCTCAATGTCTGCTGCCCGATCCCACAGTAGTATGCCGTAGGACATAATACTATGGAAGTAACTAAAATAAACAAGCCTAGCAGTTGCAACGTCAGTGAGCTCTCTAATTCTTTTGACTGCATATGCTGCAGAACTAAGCCTGTGTGCTAGTTTTACAATATGAGGACCCCATTGCAATTTTGAATCGATTGTGATGCCTAGAAAAACGGTATCTTCTACAAATTCTAGTTTTTCCTTTCCGAGTACAATATTGTTTTCAACTAATCTTACGTTTGGTAAGGTAAACTTAATACATTTTGTCTTTTTGGAATTTAGAAGCAGATTATTTGCCGTGAACCAATCCAACACACGCCCCCAGGCATACGATCTGCCTGGCGGGAAATTTCCCTTTATAGTGGAAGAGCACGATCACCCGCTCTTCCCTATAGTGGTGACCCCGACGAAGTTATTCTAGCATAATTTGATTGATTATTTCATCATAAATAGTCTACAATCACTTACACGCGTGCCCTTTACCCAGTTACGTTACGGGCGTCTTTGCAACAAAAATTTAAAGATTGATCAGCTCAGGTTCATTCCCGATGTTTCCTTTCTGCTCACCGCTCGTGCGATGGCTTGAACAAAGGTTGAACACCAAATGATGAATAAAATTATAATTTATAGACAAAGCTTCACATGTTGTAAAACCCATAAAATAAAACAATGCTGCCCATATACTTCCCAGTGTAGGGCACAGGCCTTCTTCAGAGAGAGTATGGGCTTAATCGTCGCGCGTGCATATTGCGTATTGGTAATTTCAAGCACAGATGTGTGTTCAAAAGTCAGATACTCAGATGCAACCCCTATTTTATTTGTAAATATAGAATTTATGTTATTTGTATATTTTTATCATTTATATATTAATTAAGTCCAGTTTCTTTTAAATGTATACCTACTGAATAAGTATTAAAGATTTTAAGTATAGAGGTAAAACCGATATCGTTACCCCTATTAAATCTTTTAAAGAAACTCTTTTAAAGAATAACAAGTATAAGTCTAGAACTATGTCACACAAAAGCTATAATCCCTATTCGGCAAGGCACATTTTCCCAGGCCATTTCGCGACTATCGGAAACTCATGAGTCATCGAGTCGCAGCCCTATCGTCGTCAAAGCCGCTAATCGGGCTGCAGAGCGAGCCAAAACTACGTACTATACCATTTTCAACCTTTTGTTTGACTTTATATATTTTTTTATCTAATCGGCATGAGTGCATATTTCTATTCGTGTAATATCGATCAGCGACAAATGAATGTTAATGAAGAATAAGAGGTCTGTGAAGAATAAGAGAATGGCAAATAGTCGTCTGTGCCTATCCCTGTTGGGATATAGGTGTGAGTTTATATATGTATGCATGTGTTGGTTTGAAACTAACTGCCACTTCTAAACAATACATTATGTAGTTTAATTGATTTAATTTTGTTCATAGGCTTTTTCTGTCTTGTTTGTAGGTTGGTTAGTGTAGGTGCCTGTTTCGTACTGTAATTCGAGTTTTAAATTCTATTTTTATTTGTTTTCTTACAAACAACACATTCTAGAATGGTTCGCGTATTTTAGATAATAAAAGTTTATTGTTCTGGTGACGATCCGTGATCCAATCCAAATACTCGCACTGGTGTCTTCCGGGTGATCGTCGCGCCTCTATCGGCGACGTGGCACACTCTTCACATTGATGAAAACTCAAACGTGAGAGGAATTGCGCTCTATGTGTTTTTTTCGTGATTTATACGTAATCATTCCAAGTCGAAGACGTTAAATGTGCCAACGAGTTTCATTCAGCCCTATGGACGTTGAAGAATAATTTGTGGTGCCTGGAAAACGCCCAACAAGGACTGACGCAGAGCAGCGAGCTCGAGCGCGCTAGAGTTAAGTTGCGGAGACCGGTGAGTTGCCAGGCCGATACAAATTCTCTTTACCAGTGCCCATTAAATTATGATATATCCCAGGCCCACTACACCTACTGAGGAAATGCTATCAATTGAAGCCAAACAAATCGAATCCTAGCCAGGGCTCACCCAAGGCACACCACTTATGTAGGTATGTAGTACATTATATCATGTGCACGTGCGTAGACCCGTTTCACACCTCCGCTCCGACTCCCCAAGGTTTGCTGGAAGAAATCTCTCACAGAGATAAGCTCGCCTTTGTACATGTACTTTCTTTTGTTACCTTTCCTGTACTCTATTCTTGTGTGTGCAATAAAGTATAATAATACTTATTCGTCTTCTGGTCCATCCTCATCCAGCCACCATCAGCGGCAATCTGTTGCAAATCATCGGTTTAGCGAGGTGACGGGTGAGAGCTGTGGTAGCGGAACGGTAGAAGGCCGGCTTCTCATTCGGGAGGTCGTGGGTTCGAATCCCGGCATGTACCAATGACTTTGTTTTCTAAGTTACGTACATTTGTGAAGTTATAGTAGCAATACCACTCGCTAACGGTGAAGGAAAACATCGTGAGGAAACCATAGTGTCTGAGATATTTACATACCTCAGCACTTGCTACGTACAATGGCCCAACTATGAGGCTAAGTGCGGAAATCTCCAGTCGAACTAGAACTAGAGGTGACGGGTGTTCTACGCTGCATTTGCCAGATCGTTAGTCACCACTAAAGAAATTTTTTACTCCGTCGGCTATCAGTTTATCAGTGAAATACAAAATTCTTCAATATTGTTTTAATAATATTGATTTATAAACAGCCTGTTTGTTTGTAAGTTAGGCTTATTTTAAACGTCATTAAGGAATCAATACTATCTGCCCAAAGCGGAACAAGCAAACCGACGTATTATTCCCGGCAAGGCAACGGTGAAATTGAAACCAATAAAATGCTGGTTAAAGTAAAACGTTTTCCATGTAGCCGGCCCGCTGCTGGGGGAGTGACAGTTCCCTACTACACTTGACAAGGGTTGTCATAAGTCTTCCGTCCTTACACCGATCCACACTCTCCGAAGGGCATAGTGGAGTCACCTTTGTGCTAATGTTTCGTTTTCTTATTATAAGCAGAAGTAATAACGTATTAACTATTATACGTTTAATGTTGTCTCTCTTATTGGGAAATGTCGTGTATATTGAGATTTTCTCGAGGATAGCGAGGGTCGCGAGGATACCGATCACACTCTCGCCTTCACCGCTTCTCATGGAGAGTGTAGAGGAGGAGCAAGGGTCGCTACATGATTGTGTGTTAGGCTGGGAAAGCGTTTGGCAGTCTGAATAAATTGCTTGGTTACAAATGTGGAATATCCTGCTATTAAACGTGTTTATATTAAAGCCTGAATAATTCATAAACTGTCATGTTGATCTAGCTGTAGGTCGCTGGTGTACGAGCACACAGGTTGAGGTCGATTCTTATGTGAGGTCTTCAATCATAAACAGCCTATATACGTCCCACTGCAGGGTACAGGCCTTCTCTCAGAGACAGAGAGTATGGGCTTAATCACCGCGCGTGCCCACCGCGGATTGGCGATTCCAAGCGCTGAAGTGTGTGAATAGCGCAGACACTCAGGTTTCCTCGCGATGTTTTTCCTTTACCGTAAGCGAGGCTTTACATTTGTACAAAGTCGATATTAATTTAGGTATTTTTCCTTTCTGTGAAGCAGAGAACACAGTGGTTCAACATTTACATTTGTTACTAAGTCACTCGTCTCGCATGTAAGTTAATATTATATATTATGCTACTAGCTTTTGCCCGCGACTTCGTCCGCAAGGAATGAGTAATTTCCGGGATGAAAGGTATCCCATGTCCTTTCCCGGGGCTGAAACTATCTCCATACTAAATTTCATCTAAATCCGTTAAGCCGTCATTGGCGTGATGGTTGTACCATCCAAACATTTCCACAAACTTTCAGACTTATAGTATTATTAGGATAGATTATGCTTCGGTAAACGTAGTGTAGGACGTCCTCGGACTCGGTGGAGCGATAATCTTCGTAGAACGACTGGCAAGAGTTGGATGAGAGTAGCCGAGGACCGTGCTCAGTGGCGTGCAATAAGAGAGGCCTATGTCCAGCAGTGGACATGCGAAGGCCGATGATGATGATAGATTGTACTTTGACACTGGCTATGTTGACTATGCTCAATTATATAACAAAATTACATAATGTTATAATACTCTTTTGCACAAAGTGTCTAAAGCATGAACACACAATATAAGCCCATGTATTTTTCAGTATCTTATAAACTAAATATTGTAGAGATAAATAAAAGTATTTCACCAATAAGCGAAAAAAATTAAACGATTGGAAAACATATTTTTTACGTTACAATATACCATGCAATAAAATCTCCATGAGTTTTGAATTCTTATGGAGCATCTCTCGAAAGCGGTCACAGCTTCGTTGTAGAGTCTTTACATTCTCACTCGGATTGTAGTGCAGTCGCCAGCACGTCAACCTTTACATAGTAATAATAATAATAATGCAGCCTACATACGTCTCACTGAAGGGCACAGACCTTCTCTCAAAGAGAGAGGCTGGGCTTAATCGCCACACGTGCCCACCGCGGATTGGCAAGCGTAAGGTATGTGAATACGAGTGATAGCGAGTGGCATTGCTACTATAACTTCACAAATGAACGTAAATAAAACAAAGTCATTGGTACATGCCGGGATTCGAACCTAAGACCTCCCGAATGAGAAGCCGGCGATCCACCGCTCTGCTACCACCGCTTTACAACTTTTAAGCTCTAACCTTTACATACGTGCACTTTAATCAGTTACGTTAAGGACGACTTTGCAACATGTAGGTAAAGGTTGACTGTGCGACGTGTTATTTTTTATTCACATTTCTAGGGAATTCTTATTGTAGAAGCGTATACAATGCCCCATTATTATGCCTAGATATTCGCGCAACTCCTACGTTTTGACTGGCAGTGGTAACTTAGCTGTCAACCTATTTTCCAAGTCGGTTTTGCTACCTTAGGTACTTACCGAAGTGACTATCAGCCTTCACTTACTCCGCTTTCGTAGGTAAAATGTTATATTTCGTTTTTAAATACACGTTGTGGATTGTACTAGCCTTTATATATAGAGGTTGATAGACTCGCGTAGACTTGTTGACCGATATATTTTTTCCAAGTGATGTAATTATACACTTTCAAATAAACTTTTGATGAAGAGAGAGCTCTTTTTTTTCATATATAACAAAATGCCCGCTGATTTGAATTTAACTTGAGTTATGACATTACTTTTGCGCCACCTTGTATATAGGAATTTTATTGCATCTTGTATATAACATGTCAAGGAAATACACCCGCGCTCTCTGCCTCTGTCAAGGATAAACCGAGATATGATGTTACTATTGTTAAGGAAAAATAAGCGGCAAAGATTTGTTGTAGGCATTTAGGTAGGGGACGATATAAGGAGTCTCGGCCGTTGCCAGGATCAAAACATTCGGAAGGGCGTAGGGCTTTTATCTGTGATCCCACCCCACTAATAATACTAAAGTGATGTTTTGTGTGCTTCGATGTTTGTTAAAAAATCAAGTATATTAGCTTAACTGATCTGGCGCATACTTACTCACACTCGGTTTCGCGTATATATACTAAAAAATATTTGTTAATATACTGTTAATAGCGGTTAGTCGCTTTTTTTAAGCACTTTGGCCAACCGACAGGTACTAACATAATAAGATCAACTGATGGTTAGTGTACGAGAAACAGGGGGTTAGATCTTATGGCCCCTCGTCAGCGACATAGAATCATCTCCACGCAAAAGAAGAGTTCGAGGCTTCGGCCTGAGACACACAGAAAGGACGTGGGGCGCGGAAAAGACACGTCGTCTTTCCAATTCATTTTAATACAAAATTAAGGTACTGAAGGGACGGGACGAAGCCCACAAAGAAGCGACGGGGCGAGGGCGCAAACTCTATACAACGGCTCGCGTCTTTTTCGCGCCCCACGTATTTCTGTGTGGCCAGGGCCAGGGCCGGATTTAGGGAAGGGCAGGCGGGGCTACTGCCCTGGGGCCTCCACAAGGAAAGGGCCGCCACAAAACTATCATTAAATGCCAATCTTTTATGAGTACTTATAACGTCTGTTTGTTTTTCAAATATTCATTGTAGCTTTTGTTTCGTATTTTTTATTTGGGAATAATTAGGGGCCTCCGCTCCTTCGTTGCCCTAGGGCCTCCAGACCTCAAAATCCGGCTCTGGCCAGGGCCTCCTTATCCCGGCCCCTTTTTATGGGGAAGTTCTCATGGATACTCTGCCGCTGGGGATGGCAGAAGTCTCAAGCCGTTCTGTGCAGCCGTGGGGACATTCTCATCCCCGGCCTAGTGTTTTTGCCCCAACGTCACTGGTCGACGTTAGAATGCCATTCTTTATTTTGCACAGAAATTACATTAACAGAAATTTAACAAATCGAAGTGCAATTGGCGACCTTACTACTACAAGCAATTTCTCCCAGGCACCCATAGACGGAGACAAGAAAGAAATTAGAGTCGGGAGTCGGTGCAATTAAGAAATATTGTTATGAGTTGAAAATTATATAAACTATACATAAATATTTCAATACATACTAATAATAAAAGTACATATGGGAAGACGAAATAATATCCTTATTACGTAGGTAATAAATACGTCTATCCAATATTATTTCGGATAGATTATCTATTCTATGGACAGGAAATATACTTTCACTCTGCTTTTAAAGACCGCTCTTGAAGGGAACTGTCTTATCGCTAATGGGAATTCATTCCACAGCCTGTCGGCTGTGGCTGAAAAGGAATTACTGAAGAACTTCGTCGAGTGGCTAGGTATTTTCAGTAACAGATTCTGAGCTGATCGCAACGTGCGACTGTGGGAATCATTTAGAATAAAAAAGCGTTGTTTGAGATAATGAGGAGTGGTAAGATTGAACAGCACGGAGTAGAGAAGTGAGACAATGTGAGCATTCCGAAGGCGTTCAAGCTTTCCTTATTGCTCTTGTGTAATGTCAAAATAGATAGCATCAGCATAGTCGAGGGTAGGGAGTAGTAGAGATTGTGCGAGAGAATTTTGGTTGAAGTTGGCAGGAAGTTCCGTAACCTCCTCAAGGAGGCTGCCGAAGCGAATATTTTCTGGCTCACCTCAGCTAACTGTGGCACCCAAGACAAGCACCTGTCGATCATAATCCCCAAGTTCTTCACCTTTTTACTAAATGCCAGCATAACATAATAATAGAGGCAACCCTATATATCAGGTTTATATACTTATATATATACGTCTTACGTCTACGGGTCAATTAGTTCAATAAGCTGTTATCAGCATCCTTAGTAATGAAGCGGGCCACGGTGAAGTCGATGTCATTATATATGGATTGGATTGTTGACTTCGTTAGAATTTGATTCGAATAAAAATTTTCTATAAAAAATATTTGGCCAATCTAGGATATAGTCTATATGTGTGCTGATATTCATCCATTTGGATTCAGCCATCTAATTTTATTGTCACACAATTACATAGATAGAAATAGCTTAGATAGAAAACTATTTTGTAAATTTTTATGTGCAAATTAATCATTTTATATTCTTCTTATTGGCTGAACGGAAATCTGTTCAGCCGCTTGAGTACGCGATATAAGCGAGTGAGCTTATTGGAATTATTATATTTAACAGGAATGATGGCTCAGTACAACTCTTGAAGCATGTCCCAAACAAGGATCCCTCCGCTTATAATTACGGACTCTAGCTTCCCTTCCCCAGTTTTGTTTTGACTGACTGTTAACTTGGCATTAAACAAGATAGACGGTCCATTGAATAAACAATAAGGTCTCTCAGTGATCATGCCTACAGCAGGGTAACTATTCCATGATATCTGAAAATTATTGACTCTACGGTTTTATGATATTGTCAAAAGTATTTTTTTTCGCGGAGACGCTTCTATTGATACGAAAGTTTCCGAGTCAACATACAATACTTACTAAAATACTAAACAATATTAAAACTAGTTTTTATATTTAAAAAAACACAGCTTATTTCTTAGCCTTAATCCTGACATTACGGCTCTGTTAAATCATCTAAGTAATAGAAACGTTGTTTTTAAGCACATTCTAAACCAACTTTCTATCTCTTAAATTAATGTCATTCAAACTCTTGTTTTCCTTCTACCTACCCAACGTATCTGATTTTTGGGTATCTTCTAATGAAAGCCATAAGTCCTAAAAGATCCTTTAAGCCAAAACTAATTATCATAACTAATTTTTTAACAAAATAAACCGACTTCAGGAAAAACACGAACTATAAAAACTTTTCGTTAACTTTCTAATTTTTCAATTTTTTTATTAGCCGATTCGGTGTCCCACTGCTGGGCAACGGCCTCCCCTTTAACTCTCTACTCTTCATAAACGTTCTTATTAATCTCATCAAATATAAGTATATATGGACCAGCCTGGAGCCTAATTTGGTTAAAAATTATCCAAAGCCGTGTGGCGCCGGATTAAGAATAGCGTCACTCCATTTCCTTCCGTGGATGTCGTAGGAGGCGACTAAGGAAATAAATTACCAGGAGACGGGCAGCAGCGTCTTCCTGAGATTCCAACCGCTTACTGCGATCGCCAACCCACCTGCCAAGCGCTAAGCGTGGCGATTATGGCAAAACCCTTCATGGTTAAAAACCATGATGGAGGCCTGTGTCCTACAGTGGACATCGAATAGCTGATGATGATGATGATGATCCAAAGCCTATATAGCAGAACCCTAGAGCCCCTTCTGTAGATACGATTCCAAGTCGTGGCTTTGAAGCCCTCGTCAAAATGTCTAACCTGTCCGCCATTAATATTTCATTAGGGCCCGACAAAATCTTGGCCGGATGATGATTTACTTCCTACAGACTTATGCGTAATCAAGGCGCACAGAAGTTCTCGGCCGGCCCACACTGTGCATATATTTACACGAAGCCATTCGAGCACTTTTCGACCCCCCTCTTTATATTTGAAGCCAGATATGTAACATGACTAAAAAATTGCGAAGGGGTTAAGCTTATCAAAATTAATAATTAAACATAAACATTTACATACAGGCACATAAATTGCTTCTGGCCCCACACTAGGATACCCTATGTCGTGGGAACCAGAAACAACGACATCACAAACACAATTATAAACATCCAAGACTATGCTTCCAGTTACTGTAGTTTAGAAGATGCGGAGGTCTACAATTTTCGCCACTTACTGACTCATTCACTGATGGATCATCAAAAGTCTGGGGTACTTTTTATTGAACAAGAGATCTGAAATTTGGAATATTACGAGTAAAATATTCAGGGTGACCGTGTTGAACAGGGTCGTAGTTTGAGGGGAACTACCTTATACTACATCTAGGGTTGGCTGGAAGAGAATTCTGCTGAAATAAGCTCGCCATGTACACTTTTTAATTCTGTAAATGTTTTGTTTTATTAATGTAATTTTATGTGTGCAATAAAGTATAAAGTACGTTACAGATAGACCTAGCCTAATTAATAAAGTTATGTATATTTGCATTTAAAGATTTTGAAGAAATGTACTGTCAGCAAAAAAATCACAATAACGCTTTTTACTCTCATGGCGACAATAGATAATGTTTTGAATTTTCACTTCATTAAACATGTATAAACCAATAAAAAATTACGAAAGTAGTTTAACCTATACACTATACAGGGTGATCAGGTTATACAGTGTCATAATTTGAGACGGTGTTTTAAGTGTGATTGGAGAAAAACTGTATAAAGAAACTTCCCCTAACTATTAAAATTATGTTATAAAACATGTACTATATGCAGCAATATAGAATAAAAAATAAATTTTCGTTGCAAACAACTTATTAAGACCTAAACATATCAGGACCCGGAAAAAAATTTGGAATCGTAAAATTTATATCTATAGGGTGGACTTGTTATAAACATAAACATTTACATACAGGCACATACATTGCGTATCGCCCCACACTAGGATACCCTGTGTTGTGGGAACCAGAAACAACGACATCACAAACATGTAAACATGGGGTTTTTTTTTGTCCCCAGCCGGGATTCGAACCCAGGACCTCTCGCATGGTATGCAGATGCACTACCGCTGCGCCACGAGGTCGTCAATTATAAAGGGTCGTAAGTTGAGATGTCGTATTAAGTGCTATCATGTAATCCGTTGTAGATAGAAAAAAGCTTTAAGAGGTGTGAGAAACAGAAAATTAAATTAAACTAAGCGTTTCTAAGCTATTTTAAATACACTCCATCAGGCTAACATTCTTAACAAAAAGTCAGAAATGCCACCTAAACATAAATGCAATAAAAAAGCTATCCAACTTCTCGTCCCAAAAAAACATTTAATATATAAGAACATTCCAAGTTCCTTGTCTTTGCGGAATTTGCAGTGTTATAATAAATAAATAATAAGGAAAAATTGTGTAACTTTTAAATGTACAGATTTAATCTGTTTCTATTCTTCTATTCTATCAGATCTAATAAAAACTTGCCAATAATTGAATCGTGTGATTTTAAAACGACACATGTCCTTTCATTACAACTTTGCAGGAAATAGAAAAAACTGTTTTATTCAAATACTAATATCTACAACAGCAATATTTTAGCATATTATATTGATTTCTGTATGAATAAACTACAATTTTTTTTTCTAATGTAAATAAATAGGTAATAAAAAAAAATGGGCAAGTGTTATTTTAAAAACACATGTGACTTGTGTTGTTTTAAAATCACATTTGTATTTAAAGATTTTATTAAAGAAAGGAAATAACAAAAAGGTTGACAGATCGGCAATAACTGCCGATCTGTCAACCTATTTGTTATTTCCTTGTATACTTGTATAAGTGTTATTTAATTGTATAAGTGGCATTGTTGTAAACAATCATTTCTCTGAAATTTGATAAGTCTGCTCTGTAAATTTAAAAATTACACAAATATTTCCTTATTTATTATAATACTGGCAATTCCGCAAAGACAAGGAACTTGGCAAGTTTTTATTATATCAAGTGTTTTTTTGAGAAGAGAACTTGGCCAGTTTTTTTTACTTTTATGTTTTGGTAGAATAAAATCATTTTCGAAAACCTATTTAGAGGCTCAAAATTCCACCCATGCCGGGACTTGAACCCGCGACCTCTGGCTAACCATGCCAGCGCTCTCCCAACTGAGCTAATGGGCAAGTGCAGGCATCAATGAAATTTCGAGCCTTTTTAAAAACTTCTCTGTATTACGTACAGGCAGCAACATCTGGCCGAAGCGAATTACATCACTTGCAGCCCCGAGTAACCCACTTTGCAGTTAGGTTTTTACATCGAAATGAAATCGCTGTACATACATGATTATATTCTTTTTTTTGTTGCACTAACCCGTGCTGAGAACAATTTTTAAAACCTATTTAGAGGCAAAAAAAGAAAAAACATTTATGCTGTTCTGATTGTATACTGTTCATGCTCAATTTTAGTAAATTGTCTTTACACATTTAAAGACAAGTTACTGTGGTGACGTTATTTCCCGGATATGCCACTACGTGGTGTACAAGTAAACACTTTTGTACGGAGGAGTTACAAATAATAATGATTGTTATGTCCTTTCCTGGTAGGGTATCTTAATTGACAAGTGATTGTGTTGGGTAAAAGTTATTATTATTTACTAGATGACCCCGTGGACTTCGTACCACCTACATCTATCTATCGTTTTTTGTTCTCTCCATATAAACTTTTCCTGGACTTCCAAAAATATAAAAAAAAACCGGCCACGTGCGAGTCGGACTCGCGCGCGAACGGTTCCGTACCATTATCTATAGGTACAACATTTGAATATTTTAAGCGCAGGTAGACGCTTGAAATCTTTAAATGTTGTATCTATATATTTGAATATTTCAAGCGTCTACCTGTTGTCGTTATTAATATCGAGCAAAAAACGGCAAAAAAATCAAGTTTGTAGTATGGGAGCCCTACTTAAATATTTAATGTAATAGGTCCCTTGCTCGTTGGGTACGGAACCCTAAAAAGGAAATAGCCAAATCGGCCGTTCTCGAGTTTTAGCGAGATTAATGAACAGCAATTATATTTTTTTATCTATATAGATAGATTGTGGTTCTATTATTTACAACTAATTATTTACGCTAACGGTGAAGGAACACATCGTGAGGAAACCTAGTGTCCGAGCCATTCACATACCTCAGCGCTTGAAATCGCCAATCCGCGGTGGGCACGCATGGTGATTAAGCCCATACTCTCTCCCTGAGAGAAGGCCCGTGCCCTACAGTGGGACGTGTATAGGCTGCTTATGTATTTACAACTGTCCTGGCAACTACTAATTAACTTACGAGTATCAGATTCCATTGGAGGCTCATTAGTGCGAGTCGAGTGGGTGGATACTCCAATTTCGTAAGTAGTAGCAACGATGTGGCCCGGAGGGTACTGTGTAATAAATAGGTAACTAAATATCTAAGTAGAGTCATAATTTTGTTTTCTTAAACATGCTTGGAAATTTGAGCATTATTTTGACAACCTTCTTCGAGATAAATCGAAATTGCTGAACTGGCCAAGTACATGCGAGCAGCGGCAAAAGTTGTGTGAAAATCTATATCTGTTGTGTATTAGCGGCCAAATAAATTACATAGTATACTCAAATCTGTGTGTACTAATAAAAAAATGGAACGAATTTTTACTCCGAAACATGGCTTCGCCTCGGCCCACATTTTCTAGTTTCTTCCATCAACTTTTGATGTTAAATGTTATCTACGTGCGTATTTTCTGAACCAAACTGAACCGTCGCGTTCGCGTCGGTGATGCCGAATCGCTTAGGTATAGATGACTTAGATATGCATATACACCCAAACACACACACGCACGCATGCACACACATACACACACACACACACACACACACACACACACACACACACACACACACACACACACACACACACACACACACACACACACACACACACACACACACACACCACAGTAAAGCTTCGGTCACACACAGTGACTAATCGCTGCGAGTGCACTCGCCGCCAATAAAAATCGCGGCGTGTAAGCATTCGCTGCGATTCGTCGCTGTGTGTGACCGAAGCTTAAAACTATAGCTGTCTGCCCGCTTCGGGTGAATACTTCTCAAAGGTATTCTGAGGGCTAGTTAAAATAAGAAATTCATCAAGAAAATTAAATACAATCCTTTTAGAAGTATTGTATGGATTTAAAAAACTATGGCCTTTGCATCTACGTAATAAGATGATTTGTACAGCTTCAAGTGGTACCTTCACTCACACTAGATGGGTGAAGGGACCACTCGGACGCTGCAGTGCCTGAGAAATGGTTTTTCAGATGGAGTTTAGTCGGCTTACGTGCGGAGCCAACCAAGCCGCGGGTTTCCTCACGATGTTTTCCTTCACAGTTAGCGTGTGGTATTGCTACTACAAATTCGCAGATGTACATAGCTTTGAAAATAAACAAAGTTATATTCTTTTTGTTGCACTAATCCGCGCTGAGAACAATTTTAAAAGTTTAATAAACAAAGTCATAAGTACATGCCCGCACTAGGAATCGAACCTGGGTCTCTCTTCCGAGTCCATTGGACACGGTACATTTGTATGTATTTACAAAGAAAATAAACAGTTAAGGTTATCTTACTTATCAGATCCATGGTTCTAAATTTCGGTTAATGCTGGACAAAGCCACGCTTTGCAATTATGGCCTCGGCCATCTTCGTCCATTCACAACCGTCAGCTGTACCACAGCCCCAATTAAATACAACCTGCACAGTTGAATGGTTTTAAATTTAAACATTTAAAAATCTCGTGTCACGGTGTTTGTTATCGAACTCCTCCGAAAAGGCTTCACCGATTTTTAAGAATTTTTTTGCATTTATTTGGTAGGTTTGTGAATAGGTTGTAGGCTAATTAAAATGGCAAACCAACTTTTTCCGAGTCAGTTAGTATTTAAATAAATATTTTCTTTCTTTCTACTTTTGCCTAATGCTGGATAAACCCACGCTTTGCTATTATGCCTTCGGCCATTTTTGTCCAGACAATTCTCAACCCTCACCTCCAATATAGACCCCACAGAAAGTCATAAGACACACCATATACGTGTACAGTTCAACGAATACTCTAATTAAGTAAGTTTTAAGAATTCGTCGTCTTCATCGTCATCATCATTCAGCCACAACAAGTCCACTGCTGGACATAGGCCTGCTCCATGGAATTTCAAAAAGACCGGTTGGTAGCGGCTTGCATCCAGCGTCTTCCTGCCACTTGGATGAGGTCATCTGTCCATCTTGTGGTTGGTCGTCCTATGCTGCGCTTGCCGACATGTGTTCTCCATTCGTCGTCTTCACTCACCTGTTATTTGCGATAAAGATCACGTTGCTTGTGTACAAATAATAGACCCCAAAACATCCGACATACTTCCCCGTTCGAATTTTCTCATTAGCTAAGTAAGTACATTGTTAAGCAAGAGGCGTACACATAATCAGCTGCAAGATACCGTGTAAAATGGCTCCCGTTTCATAATTAAAGGGCACCGTGTCTGTTGTTACAGCTAGCGGATTTATGTTGGCTGGTGGAAATATTTCGGTAAGCGAGAAAACTTAGTCCTTGTCTATTTTTTTTATATTTTTTATTGTCAATTGGTCAAAAATTATACAGGGTTACTTCTAAAATGCGTAATTCCTGAAACACCCCAATTACTCGTAGAGTTTGTACTCTACAATATCTATCTGATTTATCGATTTGGGAATATCATCATTTTGAAAATGTTATTAAAGTGGCTTTTGATTTTCTATCGATTTTTGTTCTGAGGAGTAACAACGGCCCGAAGGCAGTACCTAGCTAACATAGTACATTGACATTCAGCAAACAGAATGTAAATTCTTTGTGTTAAAATACATTTTTGATGTAGAGGTAACTCTGTACAATATTCTAAATGATTGAGAAAATCAAGGAAAGTAGAGATGTAAAATAATAAAAACCGGTCAAATGCGAGTCGAAGGGTTCCGTACCATTAGACAACGATCGAATTTGAGAACAGCGCCATCTATAGAAACCAAAAAGAAGCGTTTAACATTGACATTTAAGGACATGAACTCGGCGCTGTGAAGGTTACATAGATGGCCGCTAGATGGCGAGCGCTGTCTTTAGAAAACGTTTGTAGACAACAAACCCCGGAGCCCCCTTTAAATATTTATTTTATTCTGTTTTAGTATTTGTGGTTACAGCGGCAACAGAAATACATAATTTGTGAAAATTTCAACTGCCTAGCTATCACGGTTCATGAGATGCAGCCTGGTGACAAAAGACACATGGACAGTGAAGTCTTAGTAACAGGATCCCGTTTGGCACCCTTTGAGTACGGATCTATAAAAATGAATATAACTTACACACAACACAATCACAGTCACTCATCCCGGAGACCCTGTGCTATCGTTACCAGACAAGGACATCACAAACATGACAAAACACCCATTCTGAGGCCATTTGTACAAACCAAGGTCGGCGGCCTCCAGCGAGAATCAAACCGACCCCTTCTGTGTTGACAATCAAGCGTTTTACCACTAGTGCATAATAAAAGAAACCCATTTCGATATTAAACATTAGACAAAGGCAGAGTCGCGCCCAATCACATCGATCGCGAGCAATAAATCAACAATTTAGCGCTCAATTTTCATAATTCACCCGGTATCGAGCCATGCGGTCGGGAATAAAGAAAAAGGAGAGCCAAGCGCGAGTTGGACTCCTAAGCTGAGGGTTTCATATGAGGCACTTTGCCTGTAAGGGTTACCACTCCGAGCGTAAATACGCGATGTATTTGTAGTATATTACGGGAATATGTTACGAATACCAAAAAATAATAGAGTAGGTACCAGTGGCGAAGAGTTCATATTCCCATCGGCTAGCTTCCCTTTTAGAAATTCGACCCCTACTAGGTACTCAATTTTTACTAAGAGGGCACAGTGAAATGATTTATATTTGGCTATAAGCTATTAATTTATTCTATATACAATTATTATGCGGCCGTTAATAAATAGATTCAATATAATGAAATTTTGCACGAACTCGGTATACAGGAGTATGTTTATGTCATGTAATGTAATGTTAAATACGAAACTGAGGATTTCGGTGAAAATTTTTCCAAAATTCCCAGGAACGGCAATAAAACTTTGGATAAGAAGAAGAATATTCTTTATTGTACACCGGAAAAAAATCAAACACAACACAAACATAACATGACACAATATGTATCATGTAGATCATATCTAATGCACGTAAATACCGAGAGGTATCCCACGATTTCGGATCTTACCAACAGAATCCTACAAAAATCCAATTTTCTACGCTTGCGTTATAAGGGAGGGGCGGTTTTTGCGTCACGTTCACACTAGGCGTGGCGAGATCGTGCGTACACTCGACAGCACATCAGCCTTTACATACGTGCACTCTATTGAGTTGCGTTAAGGCTGTTCATACGTGGAGCATGGTGTCTCGCTCGCACAATTTTTTATATTGTAATAAATAATATGAGTACGCTTTTAATAAATTGTTCTGAGGGTTTGATGCATAATTCAACTACGGACATTTTAAATATTTTTGTTTTACTATACGCAGTTTGTAATAAGGAAGGGTTGTTTCCAAAATTAGTAATTTTGGAATAAATTTTTCAAAATCAAAAACTCAGTACAAGATAAGAAACATAGCCTTAAATATACGCAATTTTATTATCTATCAAACACTTAGAATCCATTTATGAAAAGTATACTCATTTTATTACAATCACTAAAATTATTCAATTGTGCGAGCGAGACGCTCCATGTTAGAACAGCCTCAAGGACGAGTTTGCAACAAAAATGTGAAGGTTGAAGCTGGCGTTATTTGTACGTTTTAAGGGGTTCCGTAGTCAACAAGGAAAAAGACTTCTTTCTTTCTTTTCTTTCTTATAGTTTAGCCATGTCCGTCTGTCTGTCTGTCTGTTTGTCTGTCTTTCTGTCTGTCTATCCGCGGCTTAGCACAGAGACGATAAGTACTAGAGAGTCGATATTTGGCATAGATATGTACATATTTATTACGCGGATAAAAAAAGATAGAATAAAATCTTGAAACAAAAAAAATTTAAGGGTCCCTTTCACCTAAATAAGAGATGCATTTTTTTTCTCTCTTGTACCATAGTGTGGGGTATCGTTTGATTGGTCGTTTAAAATTATTGTGGGTGTAGGAAGACCATTTTTCTCCCCCCTCTCCTGGCTAAACAGTTGATTGGAAAAACGTGAAAAAAATTAGGGCAGTAGATAATGAAATTAAAAGGAAAACTATCACGGCTAAGTAGGCTTTACAAGTTAACGAGTAATAGACGAACAGCTCATAAAAGGAAACTTCGTACAAAATCCATCGAAAATTACTTTGATGAAGTTGTTAGTTCTGTAAAGCAGAGAAAAAAACCCTTCTTTCTACGGAACCCTGCAATGCACGTGGCCCGACACGCACTTGGCCGGTTTTAGTTTTTAATTTACGCAACAGAATCTTTCCTTTCTACCTAGGTACTTGTAGAGCGATTGTGGACCAAAATTATCATTTTCATCATCATCATCATCATCAATCAGCCCGTACTCGTCCACTGCCGGACATAGGCCTCCCCCATGGCGCACCCCTTCCTTCTGTCCTCAACCATCCTCAACCAGCCGTTTTCAGCAATCTGCCCAAGGTTATACTTGTGTATAATCTTAGGCCACAGTAGATCCATGTGGGATCAGAGAGGATGACATTACCTACGCCGATCTGGATACAACTTTACTCCTTTGTTGTGAGAACGGTGTACTAGGTAACTACTAAATAGTATCGATGAAATTTTAATTTCAAAATGTAATTTTCAGTTCAATTCAAGTTTTTGTTTGTTTCTGCCGGGGTGGCAGGCAATGGCCGGTGACGGAGAGCTAAAGGGGAGGCCTTTGGCCAGCAGTGGGACATTAAATCGTCTAATAAAAAAGAAATATATTTCGAAACTAGTCCACAACTAGTTCACCAGTCAAACTATCCACCGATTTCTGAATTGAGAATCCCACTAAATGAATACTTAAGTGTCAGTCTGTCTCTACGAATTTCTCAAAATGGAGACATAGATAGATAGAATATATTTATTATATGTACACCAGGAATTATATATGAGACTTACAATTAAATCTGTATGTGAGACTGTCCCCCTGTGGCACTGTTCCGATCCCAAGCCGCAGGCGCAGGGCGGGCAGGGGGGTAGTCAAACATAGAAGTTAAGATAAGAAGTGCGCTATAATTCGCCAACAAAATGCTACGCAGTTTGGCGAATGATTTTATTTCGAGAAACATGTGTTATTATAAATAAATAAATAATAAAAAAAACAATAATATAGTACAGTACAATATTATGATTCTTGAGTATTTACCTAATAAAATTATGAATTTAGAAGCCGGCAGACAGTGAAATAGCCCCGTCTATGTAGAGGCTTATAAAAACTGGCTCGAAAATAAGTTAACGACCTATTTCTGAAAAATTGAATCGTTGTAAAATAAACATTATTGTTATTAAAAATCCTTAATAATATACAAGAAAAGCGCAGCGTAGGACGGCCAGCCACAAGATGGATAGATGACCTCATCCAAGTGGCAGGAAGACGCTGGATTTCCAACCGGTCTTTTTGGAAATCCATGGAGGAGGCCTATGTTCAGCAGTGGACTTCTTGTGGCTAAATGATGATGATGATACAAGAAAAACTTAACGCCAACAGCATTATCTCCCAGTTAACCACGGGATGGCTGAACTAGTAATACAAACATAATTTTGTAAAAGAAACGGGATTCTTGCCACGATAAACTCAAATAAATCAATAATCGTGGTACTAATCTTTCCTCTTTGCCGTACATTTGTACACATGGCCTCAGTGAAGTCTGAGTGTATTTCCAAGTTTGCGATGTCCCTACCTGGGTACCACAGTACAGGCCATAGCACCAGGACATTAGTGATTGTGTTGTGTGAAAGTTATTATTTTTACAATTACCAACTCATTCTTTCATTAAACTTGAGTTGAGTATCCGACGCCAATGTCCGCAGAATTAAATAAGAAGCGAGACAAATTGGCCCACAAAATAACTGAACCAACTGCCATAAAAGCAAACAATGAATTCAAACACGCCGCATAGTCTGTGCGTGCCCCCGGAAGGTGTTTAGGATATGAGCGATTATCCCTTCGCTGTAACAATGGGGAATTATGATTGATGAGCGTAAAGGCCTGCTTACACTGCGCGGACTGCTACCTTAAACAACTTCTGCCACTGTGAACTCGCTCAACTTTCATCAACTGCTCGTCCAATCGTCCAATCGTCGCACTGTCAAATTTCATAGCAGGTAATTGCGATCGCAAACGTCAGGATTCTGACAGAATTTGGTGCGCATAGTTAGGCTTCTGGTCACCTACTAAGCTACAATCAATCAAGTCAAGTGTGTTTTACACAGTCAGCCTATGACATACGTCCCACTGTAGGGCACAGGCTTTCCCTCAGGGAGAGAGTATGGACTTAATCACCACGCGTGCCCACCGCGGATTGGCGATTTCAAGGGCTGAGGTACATACCTCACCTCACGATGTTTTCCTTCGCCGGTAGCGAGTGGTATTGCTACTATAACTTCACAAATGTACATAACTTAGAAAACAAAGTCATAGGTACATGCCCTTACTGGGTAAGTGTGTTTTATTGAGTACAAAATGCCGGCTTTACTATTGTTTGTGGCACGGTGGGGAAAGGTGAGTGGTGAGTAAAAACAAGTTTTGTTGTAGTAAGTCGGATATAAGCGACTGACTGACTCGTCATTTGGGTCACGCGATCAGCTCGCATGGTTAGCTCACACAGTGTGACCAGGACTTTCTAGGGGCAACCTACCTTCTTGCGGGTGTGTGGACACTTGCCGAACAAGTGTCAAGCATTCGCACTGTAGCTGAGCTTAAAACGTCAGAATCGGGCTATCTTCCTATTTGAGACTTTGCGATTAGTTGTCGAGTATAAGCATATATGAATGACTCCTGTAGATGAGCCGAAACGTCAGAACGATAACTCCGGTGGAAAAATAAACTATGAAAATTGTATTGTTAGAGTAGTGAAGTGCCAGCCGAATCTTTCATCATCATCATCAGCCCACCTCTTGCCACTGCTGGGTTCAGGCCTTTTGCTCATCAGGCCATCTTTCGCGGTCAGCTGTTGGGCTAACCATTGACCATATTCTCGGCCGCAACTCCGTTACAGCCTTGGTCCACCTGCCATGTTCCCCATTCGCCAGGTGCCCCGCCCGTCGCCACCTCAGATTCGAGATTCGGTCGCCAACATTGTTGACCATCGTCCAACGTCGGATTGCGACATTTCATACTCTATCCACAAGCCACAGCTCTTTGTGCAACTTTGACTCAGTGCATAATATGCTTCGTGAGCCTCCTTGTGTCGGCCCTGTACGCGAGGATGGGCAGAATACAAAGGTTGAAAGAAAGTCTTTGTTTTTCAGAAACTGTAGGATATTAAGTTTGGAGACGTCGGCCGGCAAGTTTTCCAAAGGCTTTCCAATTTATGCGCGTTCTTTGAGCCACGCGGATTCCACTCGCTTAAACCTAGACCTAAGTAATCATGAATGAATCAATCACAGGATTTAATTAAATATGCAGTTAGTATCTAATTATCATTACAGACTGTGCCAAAGAAAGTAGCTTAAGGTATAGAAAGAGTACGAAAGGGAATGAAAAGCTATATATTAAACTAGCTGTTGCCCGCGACTTCGTTCGCGTAGTAATTTTGATGTGTATTTTTCCGGCATAAAAAATAACCTATGTGCTAATCAAGACTATGATCTATCTCTGTGCAAAATTTGATCCGAATCCGTTCATCCGTTTTTGCGTGAAAGAGTAAAAAACATCCATCCATACATACCAATTTTCGCGTTTATAATATTAATAAGGATTTAATTACCTTAATTGCCGTTTAATATATAAATATGTATGAGTATCGCGAGTCATTAAAACATACTGTATAAAAAACTTTTCTTAGACCTGAATTTGTCTAGTCTAAACGCACCACGTAACAATAAAAATATCTTTCACCTGATGCTTTCCTTAGTGAGAGAAGGTAGATTAACTTTTGCCGAGGTAGAGTTTGCAACAACAAAAGGAATGTTTTAATAGCAGAGCTCTTACCGCGTTGAACAAAAGGATTAGATTCCATTGAACGGTGCGAGGAAACAATGCTGTGGCGTAACAGTGCTAATGCATTCTGGCAATAGAAAATACAGTGTTAGTTCTTTGGCTAAGTATGATGGGTTGGCCACAGCACTATGCTACAGATTTTAATTCAATCTTCAGCAATTTTCAGCCTGTGTGGAAGGTAGCTAAGAGTATACAGTCAGGGCCGGAATAATAAAGCGCTCTTTACATCTAATATTGCTTTCAAGTTAATTTAAGTTGCTGGTTTGTTTCGAACAGCGTCTTGAGGTGGGCACTCAAGGGCGATCTCAGAGGTAAGGGCGCTTTATTAGATTCAGCCAATTCAAAAAATAAGTCATCAGAAATGTGTCATCTAATTCTAGTTTTTCTAGAATTAATTCTATTTTTGATCGAAGATTAACAAGTTATCGCGATCAAAAATAGAATTAATCTAATAAAGCGCCCTTACCTCTGAGATCGCCCTTGAGTGCCCACCTGCACTCAAGGGCGATCTCAGATGTAAGGGCGCTTTATTAGATTCAGCCAATTCAAAAAAAAGGTCATCAGAAATGTGTCATCTAATTCTAGTTTTTCTAGAATTAATTCTATTTTTGATCGAAGGTTAACAAGTTATCGCTAACGGAAGTTCAGTAGGTGCTATAAATGTAAAGATTGAAATTATCATTAGTGACTTCAAGGTAGGATTATACGTAGGTATTTTTGTAGGTAGTGAATATGAATGCGGGGTCAGAAAATTTTCGATACATAGATAGATTAATTATTTATTTGCATTTACACACACGCAATAAAAAAAAATCGTATGTACGTAATACAGAGAAGTTTGTAAAGAGGCTCGAAATTTCGCAGATGCCTGCACTTGCCCATTAGCTTGGTTGGGAGAGCGCTGGCATGGTTAGCCAGAGGTCGCGGGTTCAAGTCCCAGCATGGGTGGAATTTTTAGCCTCTAAAAGGGGTTTTTAAATTTTCCTCAGCACGAGTTAGTGCAACAAAAAGAATATAATAAAAAAAATATTAAGCAGACTATACAGTAGCAAAAAAAACAAAAAAAAAATTACGAATGAAACAATATTAAATACATATTGTGACAGCTCTTACTCAGCATAAGCTGGAGAGCGATACTACAGCGCCGGTCTTCCGTCAGTACCTACACATAATTATCGATATTTTCTGCCAGCTATATTTGCCATTGTAACAAGTGAAAGAGTCCATTTTACGATCAATCCAAATCTTCAAATCACAGAACAGCCTAGCAGAAGTTGCCAAGGTAGTGGCAGTTTTCACTACTTCTTCTCTTTACCATCGTTTTTTTTTTGTTATAAAAACCTAATTGAAATTATGTCGGGAGCGGTACATAAAATTTGCGCTCGCCGCTAGTCTTGGCGAAAGTTTTCCTTGGCGGCTGCAACTCAGGCAACGCAGGATTAGCCTATCTCAACACAAGTTTTACTGACAGCTTTTAACTAAATGTGCCCGGAGTTGGACTAGCGGGTAAGAATGTGATTTTCCCCTAACCACTATTTTATCTACACGACTTGTCAGTTAATGTGCCTGGAGTTAGACTTAGCGGGTAGGAATGTGATATGAAGAAGAAGAAGAAAGACATTTAATACCAACAAGATACATCACAGAAACAAAACAAGCAGATAAGATATGTTGTCAACACCATTTTATCTACTCAAATTGTAAGTAAATGTGCCCGAAGTTACACTTAGCTATTAAGAATGTGATGCGCATATTAACCGCGTAATTATGCACACCAAATGCTGAAATGATGGAAAATTCCTGAAGAATTAGGCGACGTTTTCCGGGCGCACGATTTCAAATACGCCTGCCATCAGCTAATGTTCATCCATGTTGGATTTAGGCCTCCCCTAGATACACCAGAAAGACAAAAGATTCTCCACGAAAATTTTCAACCAGTGCGTCCAGCCTTATAGAGCCAAAACGTGGACACTGACAGTAGGACTGGTTCACCGATTCAAAGTAACTTAGCATGCTATGGAACGGGCTATGCTCGGAGTCTCTTTAATCAATCAATCAATCAATGGCCTTTACACCTATTGCAGACGGTTTATACAGCATTTTTTGAGCATTTTCGCTTGTGACTTAAAAGTCCTATTCGAGAGAGGACTCCCCGTCCGTATACTCGGCATGTGTAGGCGGCAGACCCTGCTGGTGGGAGTTTAAGGCCAAATCGAATGTGCATGTGAACGTTTTCATGCCTTATTAATCGATTGTCGAATCGAAATGAGAAATTCGCCATAGACCAAAGATGATTGATATAGCCTCTAAGATTAGATTGTTGAAGTGGCTGTCGGCTTGTCACCTCTGCCGAAGAACCGATATAGCATTGGGTACAAAGATTCTAGAAAAGAGGCTACGAACTGGCAAACGCCACGTACACCCGCCGCAACAAAAAACCCCGACTGCTAAAAAGACACTTGAAGTTTTGTATCAAATGTAAATAAAAACGTCTATAAACGTCACAATTATTTTCCATGTTAACCAAAACATTGCTTATTCCGTAAAGACAAGGAACTCGACAGGTACATGTATTTTTTTGAGACTAGAAGTTTTTTGACTTTTTTTTTGGGATACATATTTATACATATACATACATACGCGTGAAAAACATAACCATCATTATAATAAAATATTGTGCAATAGATATTATTATCTTCTTTTAAAAACGTGTAGAGTTCGGCCGCGCCGCACCCAGTTTTATTTTCTTGTTAAAAACTCCCCGCGCTCATTTTTAACGGGTGCATTTTCGCGGATGGTGTTCGCGTCGAGTGTCTCACAGTCGCGGGCTTAAGTTGGGTAATTAAAAGTTTCCCCGTTAGCCGAATTGCACTCGGTAGAAGGATAGCTTTGGCCGATATTCCCTATTTATCTAACACCCATATTCTCCTAACTGTAAGTTTACATTGGCCTATTTGGCGGATTGTGACCAGTGTTTCTTCGTCTGACTTTCTGGCGCATCAGCTAACAAATGAGTAAATAAATTTTCATTTCACATTTTCGAGATTTCCCATGTTTTCGCAAAAACATTTTCTTAATTTTTAAATTGTATTTCATAGTTTCAGAGAAATTGTGAGAACTTTTATTGAGCTAAAACTCTCGTAAGCACTACATATTATTATCTTAATTCCGGAATGCCGAGTCCGATTGTCGTCGGTTGCTCATCTCGGACTCACTGTCAGAGACAGGCAACCGACGACGCGAGCTCTATCTCTACTCGCCACGATTAAGTTTTGCGAATGAGAGGTCGGACTCTTTCAACAAAAATTGAAGCAAGTGATTCCGGAATTAAGTTAATAATTGTGGGAACACTTTGTCTACATCAAAACTATTTCCTTTTGCCAACACGCCTTGCGTCTTAATCTAGCGTAATCGTGAAGTAAAAAATTAACAAATGTACCTTACTAACAATGTTAGTCCGATTACGTCGAGTAGGAGCCAGGAATCGAATCAGGGCAAATCTGCACTTTCAAATCAACCTTATCTACGGTACCAGCTACCGCCAACACAACGTTTGACTCAAATAAGAAACAACTATATGTCACTTACCCCCTGTTTCTGGTAAACTATAAATCAGTCAATTTACTGTTAACAGCTGTCAGTTGACCAAAGAGGACACAAAAACAAACAACTGACTGCTTTTAATTTTATGAAAATGCGATTCCTTAAAAAACTCCTCAGCGCCACTTTAAATAGTCTGCGGTAGAAGGAAAAACGTAACCACTGGTTATTTAAACTGTCCCTAAGGAGTGTTTTAGCGTTTTTTTTTTATAAGTAAGATCGCAACAGTCTGGTCACTGTGTGAGACTTCACGGATGAATTTATTACCTGATTTTAATCTTCTGTCGCAAGTCTGTGGAACACCGCATGAATAAATATTTGCGGTTTTGCTAACGCGCCAGTTTGTCGCTGTGTAATTTGCGCGTACGCCCCTCAGTATTTACACGGAAATTTACTCCTGTAGCGCTGTGGTGGCTCTGTGGATGAATAGCCATGGGGCTATATTCATAGGGATGGACCTACGGTTTCACATGCGGGATGTCCAGGATTCGAGTCCCGTGTACCAATCACTTTGTCTTCAAAGTTGAATATACCTATTTGTGAATTTGTAGCGGCAGTGCTACGAGTACTCGGTAACTAGGAAGGAAAACGCGAGTATCTGAATATGCCTCATCGCCCTAATTCGTTTAACCGCTGTAGAACAGATCAAATCAAGTCGTCAAGTAGACAAAAAAAAAATGAGCGGTGGTAGCCTAGTGGGTACAGCATTGGACTCTGAAGCGGGAGACCCAGGTTCGATTACCAGTGCGGGCATGTACCTATGACTTTGTTTTGTAAGTTATGTACATTTGTGAAGTTATTGTAGCAATACCACTCGCTAACATTGAAGGAAAACATCGTGAGGAAACCTGAGTGTCTGAGCTATTTACATACCTCAGCGCTTGAAATCGACAATCCGCGGTGGGCACGAGTGGTGATTAAGCCCACACTCTCTCCCTGAGAGAAGGACTGTGCCCTATAGTGGGACGTACACACATCAAAAAAAGTTTGCGATCACTTTGAAAAACCGAAATCTTTTTTGTTACTGTAGATTATATTATGATTTTTTCTTCTTTTTAGATTCTTTATTTAAAAATAAAGAATTAGAACACAAATTCATTCAGTTGTTTTTTCATATTAAAAGGCTTTCAGTCCTAGCTTACGCTCATTCAGAAATCTGATTTAGTCAATTATAACCGATTCAAGATATTTTTTGCAGAAAGTTGTGATGGAAAAAATGCCAAGAAAATTATCAGAGGTTTTACGAGCAAGAATAGTAACTTTGAGGGAAGAAGGATACACCACGAGAGTACTAGCACGCAGACTTGCTATATCCCAATCCTGTGTCGTGGCTACGTTGCAGAGGTACCACGGAATGGGGAATTTAGCTGACCGACCCCGCAGCGGTCGCCCAACTGTTTTGACAGCTGCCCAAAAGCGCTATATTAGATTGCTGGCAGCCCGTGATCCAACAATCAACGCCACTAAAATAAAAGCAGAAGTCAGGGCCGCCTCTGGGCTTGAAGTTAGCACGCAGACCGTTCGCAATTGCTTGCACCACGCTGGATTACGAGCACGGAGGTCTTTGCGAGCTCCGCTCAATTCCCGGCAACGTCAACAACGAAGATTGCAGTGGGCTAGACTTCGGCAAAATGAAGAAGGTGCGGAAGAAAACATTTGGCAAAACTGTCTCTTCGTTGACGAATCCCGAATCAGCACTCATCCAGATAACCGACGTGTCCATGTCTGGAGAAGACCAGGCGACCGTGAAAGAGAAAGAACAGCCACTGTAACAGTTCAGCAAGGCAGAAAATCGGTGTCCTTTTGGGGTGGCATTATGATTGGAGCTAGAACGCCTTTGATCCCGTATCGGGGCCACATGACAGCAGACATGTACAAAGCAGTTGTTATTGATGATATCGTCAGACCATTCCGAGTAAACCATGGGCACCAATTTGTACTGGTCGATGATAATGCGCCCGCACATCGAGCTCAACGAGTCAATGCTGCTCTTCAAGAATACGATATCACACGTTTAGACTGGCCTGCCAGCTCGCCCGACTTAAACCCAATAGATCACGCGTGGGATGCTCTTAAACGAGCTGTATGGAACCGTGAGCCACGTCCCCAGACAGTTCCAGAGCTCAGGGAAGCCGCTATTGAAGAATGGGATAGGTCACCCCAGGAAATGCTGGATAACTTGATCCTCAGCATACCCAGGAGGATCTCCGCATGTGTTCGAGCCAGGGGAGTAGTTATTTTATGTTGAATTTAACCTTTTAATAATAAATTGTTGTTTAAGTTTAATTAAACAGTATTTTTCTTTCTATGAAATTTCTATCACAATTACATTATGATTAAGGGCTCAATTTTTTTAAAATAAATAATAAAAAATAGTTTTATATTTTAATTTCAAACAGGGTATTCCTATTTAAAGAAAGCATCGCTCGTAGCCCCGGCTGCCTGAGTGATCTTAAACGATCACGAAGGTTCAGCAACACAGGGCGCGTTCAGTGCATGGATGGGTCGCCGTCTATGCCTAACGCTAGTGGCATTTTTCCGAGCGGTTCCGTGCTTCGCAAGGCACGTGAAGCTGTTGGTGCCGGCTGCCGTCGATAGATGGCAGTCGTTAAGCCAAGTCAGAGGCCTTAGGGCGGCTTGACAACTTCTGACAGTAGACGAGCCACTAGTCTACAAGCCTCCACCAATCTGGACTTGGCCCCCGTGGTGGAGTATGGCCTATACCTTCCTCAGGGAAGAGACCCGTGCCCCTCGGTGGGGACATAATGGGTTGATGATGATGATACAACATAGATTTTTTCTTGATAAAGTTCAATTTAAAGAATTATAGGAGCTTATGCTATTGATCACAAACTTTTTTTGATGTGTGTATATAGGCAATTTCACTATCACCATCAGGTTTCACGTGATTGTTAGGGAATAACACAATCTTTCGCCGCTATCGCTCATCGCCCAAGACGACTTAAAACGCGATTCAAACGCGAATCACGCGTGTTGGCCCGGCGTTTCGGCGGAAATGGAAGCAAATAATTTATGCTATGCTGCAGTGTGTTAGCATTGCTTCTCAAAAATGTTACAAAGTGCGCATCTACTGTGTTACACGAAGTCGTCGTGGGTAATGGCTCTAAGGCCCTACGGCACAAACGGCCGTATCTCTCTCGAAGAGAGAAAAACCGTATCTTTCGATAAAAAAAAACGTATCTTTCGACACAGGGAATCATGATTTATTGGGTATATTATGTAAGTACCTACAAATTTATTCGGAACCCTCGGTGGGCGAGTCCGACTCGCACTTGTCCGGTTTTTTTTATATAGGGGTAGATGCCAATTCAAGTCCAAACTTGAATTATTTATATACTAACAAATGCAAATGTACAAATGGCCTCCCTCCAGTGATAGATAAAAACATAGAATGTGTAAGTAGCGGTAAAAAATTACCCCACGTTTAATTGTGGGAAGGCGGGCGGGGCTTCTCAATTGTGTTACCAATCGGAGCGAGTTCAGTATTACCCGGAAAAATATCTATGCACCTGCCACCGTCAGCCCGCTATCTTGCGAGGTACCTAGATATTTTGACGGGTTATACATCATGAAGTCAATGTTTTGACGTTTTCGAATAAAACCAATCAAAAGTTAGACTTTCATTTACTATCGCCCAATCATCGTACACGTCGTCGGGCATAGCGCATAGAGTGAACCAATCACAGAGTGATTTACTCTACGGCAAGTGTTGCGCTCATTTCATTGGTCATCAGGACCGTTTTTCATGGTGAATTTTTGTAGGACGAAATACTTCTACGGTTTTTTTTATTTGTAGCCTCCTTCAGTCTGGATGTTTTTCGACGTTTGCGATGGCCTTGCCTGGTTACCATAGCACAGGGAGTCTTAGTTCAGGACCAGGACAAGTGATTGTGTTGTGTGGATGTTACTTTATTATTAAATTTTAATTCTCTAGGCACAGACGTCAGCGGCCGTAGATTATAACTTTATTATGGCATAATTTGTAATTCTCACCCTAGTAACAGTTATGACGAGTTGAAACCCAGAGTTTTCGGACAAAAGCAATATTGACAGTTGTGTTTAAAACCAAAAGTTTCAGTGTTACAAAATTACAAATATGTCATCTACACACAACCGTAGAGAATATTAATTAAGTTTTTGACTCGCCGCTCGTCTTTGTCTGCACGTTGAACAATAAAAACATTTCAAACGGTGCCGAGTTCACAACTTTTCGTCAAGTCACATAAGCGAGAATGGCACTTAACCTTAATGGGGTATTTTGCCTGTCTCGCCCCTCGTGGCCTCTTTAAACTTTTTGCGCTAATCAATTATAACCTTAATTTTGAGGTTTTTAAAGAAGAATCATATAGAAAGAAAAGATTCAGGCCGAAGCAGGATTCAAACCCGCGCAAAAACTCTGTATTGCCGCTTCAAGCCGAGACTAGATGGCCAGTGATTCTATAATTATTACAGACGCTCTATAATTTAGATTAAATATGCCTCTATTTAAATAACATTCTGTAGCATAACAAATTCTAGCACAAGATTAATTTAAGCTCACTCTTCCTTTAGAAATATGACATCTTTTTCATGCAAAACTATGAGCAGTAATAAGCCAGCCTTTCATTCCGGTAAGTTTGTTTCTTTAAAAAGCTGGAGGACAGTTGCCGGCATAAGGTAGATAGACAGATATAAAGTTTATTTGCTCAAGCAAAAAGCACTCAATAAATATCACACAAAAATTTACGCAACCACATGCTATAAAAAGACAAGAAAAATAAAATAAGCAGTGTCGATTACAAAAATTAACGGCGTCATTCACAAAACCGACCAAGTGCGTGTCAGGCCAAGCGCAATATAGGGTTCCGCAAAAGGAAGGGTTTTTCACCTGCTTTACAGAACTAACAACTTCATCAAAGTAATTTTCGATGGAATTTGTACGAACTTTTCCTTTTATAAGATGATGGCCTATTACATCTTAACTTGCAAAGACTTAGCCGTGATAGTTTTTCTTTTACTAGACTACTGCCCTGAATTTTCTCACGTTTCTACAATCAACCGCTTAGCCAGGGGGGGAGAATGCATTTTATCTTACAGTTTTCTCGACGTGATTGATTTTATTTTATATTTATTTTTAATAAAACGTGAAAAGCCATAATTTCATCAGTTTGCTATACTCCTAACGCAGTTTATCGTTAAGCTATATGTATGCCAAGTTTCAGTTTTCTAGCACCTCTGTACAGATGGACAGACAGACACACGGACGGATTGACTACGGAACCCTAAAAACACTAATCCCAAATACTGAACAATTTTTTAGGCAAAGGCTTTCCCTTTACCACAGATCTTCCAAACCGTATGCTAAGAGTACTTTAAGGAATCGTGCCTTCATTAACAAGACTGAAAGAGCCTCCTAGTGTATAAATACTTAAAACTAAGAATTAGAATTACAAATAAAAAATTTATCGACCATCATAAATATTGAATCTACACTGTTACTTACGGTAACTAAGCAACACAATAAACTGTCGACAATTATTATTATTAATTTTTATTTCGGATACATGGCATCCATATTGTGTTAGTATTATATGTACATAGTAAAAAGTAAAATTATATTTTATATTTTAGTGTTAGTAAAGGCAGTACATTGAAAATAGGTACTTACATACTTCATACAATATTATTATAACAAATTGATATCACTGCTGCCTAATCCCATGGGAGATAACGCAGCAGCGGGATGTATAGGGACAGTCCAACCTATCCGCCATCATGCTAAGAACGCTGTTGGGGCTGGCCCGGGTCCGGCGCACCAAGGACGCACATCTTTTACGCATCGTCGCAATACAGCAACCTTTACACCCGTGTACTCCAGTCAGTTACGCTTACGGGCAACTTTGCTAATGAGTAGTCCAATAATCACGTGATGTCTTTAGCAACTTTTCGAATCCACTTTGACTGAGCTTTTAGACTGACCCCCCCCACCCAAAATCAGGTGTATTAAGTACTGGTATCTATAAATAATTTTTAAATACAATTTAATTCTGGAAAATTAACAGAGTTAGCGACCATAATAAATATGACCAGACAGACACTAAAGTTGCAGGTGGTTATTGACTGGCACTAAAATTAAATAGGAAAAGATGTAATCATATTAAAATCGGTTTAGAAATCGTGTGTTCAACGAAAAAAATTATACCTACACGTGATATGTCACTAGATCCTCATCGGAATTTATATTTATCTCACAATTTAGAGATTATCTTGAGACCATTCGCAGAATTCACTTTGTAACAGCTTTATCTTGTCTAAACTAAACAAAGCAGTCGAGCCTCTTTTATCGAAAGCCAATGATCCTCCAATTATCTTAACATAATGGGGAGCGGCGAGGACAAGTGTCCTATTCCAGCTGCCCGTCCGCTTATATCAATCGAGAATTTATTCATCAAACTTAACGAACAGCGAGGCGTGGGGAGAGACACTCGGTAATTGGCCCTCGTAGAGAGGAGATAACAAATAATGAGAGTCGCCCGATGGAATGCGACTCCTGTTTGTTTCCGTCATTTTTCTCTTATTGCAGTGCGTTTACACCAACCACTTCAAGTTGGATGATCAAAAAATTAAAAAAAATCCATACAACACAATCCCTTGTCCTGGTTCCTAACAAGGATACCCTGTGCTGTTGTAAACAGAGAAGGACATTACAAACATGGAAAAAGGTACATTTGTACAAATCAAGTACAGGGGCCTCTTATGGGAATCGAGCTCATCACCTCCGTGTTGTTAGTCAGGCGTGTTAACCGCTAGACCAACGAGGAAGTCAATCCCTTCTGCACTCATCGTGAATCATGTTGCTTTACTACGTAAAGTGGGCACGCATGTTGATCAAGCTCTGTCTCTCTCTATCTCGCATTTTTTTTTCATTCATACAAATTGGAGTAATATTCTCTCGAGTGGAGACCAAGAACTAGGGAACGCAGCGTAGGATGCCCATAAGCTCGATGAACCGACGATCTGAGGCAGATTGCTGGAAGAGCGGCTGAATAAGGATGCAGAGGACAGAAAAATACAGCGGATGAACATAGGCAATTGGATACAAATTGACCACTTCAAGTTTGAAATATAAATTTGAAGATCTTGAACTTTTGATTTTTGGCAGTGGTTTAAAGTAATTTTTACATTTTAATGCTATTATGGATTTCGGCAAAGTAACGCCTGATTCCATACAAGATAGTGGTTTAATCATTGATACAAAAAATAGTTTTGAGCTAACACCATCTCAACTAGCACAAGGTTGAAAACTAACCCTTGATACCTTCTCTAACCGCTAAAGCCCTAGAAATTTGTCTTATGGACCCTAAAGGAGAAAAGTAACTCTTAAAGCTGCATAACACGCTTTGCAGCTCTTTTGCAACCACTGCAGCGCTGAGAGGCCGCCTTATGGAATTGTTTGCTAGTTTGAGTACATCTTACTGAAGGGCACAGGGCAAGAAAGAGTCTGGGCTTAATCCCTTCGCCACGTGGGTAGCACCAGGGATCAACGATTTCAGGGTATAGTGCTAGCGGTACTCCAAAATTCAGTACAGTTCGTTTTTTATTTATTTTTTGGTGCTAAGGTTCAAATTCATTCGTATGGCCTAAAGATCAATCGTTCCGATTTTCATGCTTTTAATACCATTTGCAGCGTTTTTTGGCGTACCGCTAGCACTAGTAGCGATTTTTACCCCATAGGTAAGTGTGCCAAGTCTAAACGTACCTTAGCACTTCGCTTTTAGCCTTTGCGTCGCTCAGACTTCCTCGCTCTTACCTGCTTACTTATGGCGGATTATTAGAGTTCGTTAGTATAATTTTACTCTAGTAACAGACTTACTTCTGCCAAGTGGAACATTTCGAATCGAATTAGACCGGCTTTCGTGAGCCTAACAAAATAGTGCGATTTACAACGGGATGACATAGAATCCTGTTTAGTTATATTGACGATATTAACTTTTTCAAAAGCTTAAATAAATATAGGGGTGCCACCTTGTCACTATTACGGCAATCACAAAGAAGACATATTGGAAAAGAAATACCAAAGTACTCCTATTTTTTTCTTTTTAAACCTATTTGAAGCTTATAACTACAAAGGTGACAGAAAAGAGACTAAAAACTCTTTAGCTCCATTTTGACAAATTCGTTGGTATAATGGTACGAGGAGGCCAAGGACAGCGAGTGGCGAATAACGAGAGGGGAAGCCATATCCCAGCAGTGCGACACAATAATGTACTTCGTTTGTTTTTCGGGAATATTTTTTTTAGTTAGCCATTTGTGTCCTACTGCTTGGCTCTGTCTTGAGCCATCTCCTCCCATTCGGGAAAGAAGGTTGAGAGATCGTCCCGCCATTTTCGCCTTGGTCGGTCACGTCTGCGATATCCGTCACGGGGAACCCAATCAGTGACATTTCTCGCCCATTAGTCCGGGCCAATACGACTGACGTGATCTGCCCAGTTCCACTTTAGCTTTGCGGTTACAGTTCCAACATCAGCGATTTTGATTCTGGAGCGGAGCGTGGTTATTCGGATAAAATAATTAAACAAAAAATAACGCAGTCCGCTGAGGTTAACTAAAAATTTAAAAGAGAACGTGCTTGCCAATCCACAAGGCAACACCCAATGACCAGAGGCTCTTACCGGGGAATAGCTCCGATAACTATCGCTTAAAAAGCCAATATAAATTGGCAAAGCCAGGCGAGGGCTATTCCGTCCACCGATAACCCCGAGCGATATCACCTGCGCTCAATACTATTTACTATGGTTTGGAAGCACAGCCGATGCGCTGAAATGCATTTCTGACTTTTGCAGTATTGTCATCGACACACTAAGTAGCAAAACTCTTTTTTAAAAAACTGCACCAAACTCTTTTCTAAAGGTGAACAATAGAAAGGTCTATGGATGTCAAAATAAGAGGGAGCCACGTCCAACTTCGTTTCCAGGCATGAGACTGTTGCTCCGCCCGCGACTTCCCCCCAGGGGACTTCTGGCGGGTGGGAGGGGCAGCTATGTTTTTTTGGTTCTGAAAGTTTTCGCTTTTATTTAGGTATCATCCGCGACTCTAAAACTTCGTCCTATTGTATTTTCATTTTTAGCGACCTACATACACTACGCAGTGCTATAGAGTTGACAGGGCAAGCATAGACTTAGGATTCCCCAAAATACTCCTCAAATGCAGTTTTTTTAGTATGTGGTACAGGGAAAATGACCTTACAACTGACTATTCAGACTGCATCTGAGGAATGTTTTAGAGGAATCATGTTTTTATAAATGACACAATAACAGTACACATAGTCTGACATCTCCTATGCAGTTTTATTTGACTTTTGAACTAGTGATTTGGATGTGATGTGCAATGTCAAGCACCCATTTTTTGGACACTTTCTAACGGAAACCTCTTCGAACCTATCTTTTTTTTGTTGTTGACTTAGAATTCAGTCAATAATGGAAAACAGTAGCCCCGAGACGATGACGTCTCGGTTTTTGCATTCAGACGCACACAGCTGACATGTCTTCCTTACGCGCTGCTTCCGCTCTACCAAAATCGACTTGTGAGGTCGGTGCTTGTAACACAGGAGGCAATAACGCGTCTTTCATCTTTTTTCAAAAATATTTTTTTCTTGTTTTTGTTCTGATGAACTCTGTTGATTTTTCTAGTTCCTTTCGCACTGGGCTTTAAATAACCAAACTCAAATTAAAACGCTGCTTTTTTACAGACCTTTTTTATGACCGGGTCAAACTAAAACAGCTCTGCGCAAAATAGCTGTTATTACCACAGCTCCAGCTTCGAGTGTCGATAACGCGCCTGAATACATTTGTATGCCGCCCCTGAACTGAAATTAGCGGCAGCCACGTCACTCCAATGATCCGGGTTATTAGCTGGAACTGAGGGCCGGATTCACATTTACCGATAAATCTGGTTGATACGGGGTATACACACTACACTGGTCTGGTCAGGAGCCTAATTATGCGCTCTAAATCCTGAGTGATTCCAATCGTCTAACTGTCAACTTACACAATAATTTGACAGTTGATTGGGATCATTCAGGATTTTGTGCGCGTCATATAGGAGCCGATCTTGTCTGGTCTAGTCTGGAGCTCGTGAGACGGGCCCCAAAATGTGGACTGGGGCCTGTTTCATAGACCTACAAGTCATGGTTTACATCATAACATCTTCATAACATCTATGACAATTCGATGCACATTGTAAAGTCGTTTAACCCACACATTAACAATTAGACTCTGCTACGCGAAGTACCTCAAATTGTTATAATAAACTACGAATTGTAGTTTTATGAAACTCGGCCCAAGCAAACAATGAGACGACGACGTGATGAAAGAGGCGAGAAAAAAAATGCGATAAGCCTATGAAAGAAGGCGTTAGGCTGCCTGGATACAGGCAGTTTCGGTGAAACTTAATAGTAGAATAACTCATCATCATCATCATCATTCAGCCACAAAAAGTCCACTGCTGGACATAGGCCTCCTCCATGGATTTCCAAAAATACCGGTTGAAAGTGGCTTGCATACGGCGTCTTCCTGCCACTTGACCCATAACCAACCCATAACCCATACTCATCAACAAAAACAACATATGAATGACCATTTGATTCTTGCTTACACAGTAAATAGTTGTTCAATACCTTTCTTTTTGTTGACCGTATTATATCCGCTTCGTTAGAATTTTTGTCTAGACCTTGTGACTTGTGATAAAATATGTCTGTGCGAATTAGCTGTTATTCTGCAGCTCCAGCACCACTCTGCGCATCTCCAACACGGCTGAATACATTCGTATGCGGCCCCAAAGCTGAAATTTGCGGCAGCCACCTCCCTTTAAAGCACCTTTAAAGAGCCGAGTAATTAGCCGAGACTTAGGGCCAATTTCACCGTCGAAACTAATCTTAGTTTGGGACCCCATAGTGGGAACGGCGGGCACGATATTTATTAAATGGTGACGTTTCAATTCCATTAAAACACCTTCATACTTTCCATTGCAGTATGAAACATAAATGGCTTTTGCTCAGAAAGATTGTAATAGAGTGAGAAAAACATCCGCATTTGTTTGCATAAAAATATAAATCTTTACACAAATAAATTAATATTTTTTCTATCATATATTATGTATTATTTTAATATTTTTTATTTTCATATAATACCTACATTTCAATAAAAAAATATCCACTTAATCAGCGAAAGTAAAAAATGCTAGTTAAACTGTCGCCAAACCGACGTTCTCTTGCTGGTAACATAGGCTCAATCGCAAAGATTAGTATACTACGTTACAGAAAAACAAAATATTAAGTTTATTACTGGTAGTTGACAATGATGAGTAAGATAGGAGCCTGGGAGAAATTGTGTAAATTAAAAGGGTAGCTTTTATGCCAGGAGGTATTAAAATATACCTTGTTAATTAAGACCTTTGAAGGTTGAATACTTGAAATATACATTCAAAAACAATAACGTACCTCGGCGTACCTAATTCGGTGAAATCATATAGCATAACACTAAATGGAAGCGAACCATATAGGTACTTTTCTCCCACAAAATAAGAAAATACAGAAGGACGAATCAGGTTATCTATAGAAAACTACGAAAACTAGTCGGAGACAAATTTGGAAACTGTACCCGACTTATATTATTTTCTAAAAATATTATTTTTACAAAATAAATTGATATTGGGATTGCTAATAGATTGTGCTAGGAGTATTTATAGATATCATAGTTTTTCTGTTACTTGGTGTATTTATTAAAATAATAATAAAAAAATATTAATTATACTATACATATTAATATTTAATAATAATAATAACTTCGACACAATACAATCACTTGACCTGGTCCCAAACTAGAACTTGGAATTTTCTCCTGTGTCATTTGCTACTCCACTCTTAACAATGGCAAAAAAAAGTACATAAAAAAGTATAAAGTAGGATCTCTGAGATATTTTTTTTTTGATAATTCTGAAGCCATTTACATCAGGTAAATCATGAACTCAGTAACTGAGTAACAACACATTCATAGTTTGTGTGTTAGCGAAATAAACTACATCTGGTTTAAACTTCATCCTATATCTGGATTCTGTCCAGATTCAAGACTCATTGACTGAGTTGAAGATGTTATATTTATTAGCAATTTTTATTACAACGTCCCCGGCATTACATTGCTTTGTGCAACAGATCCTTGATGCAGTAAAACTTTCGCACACTTCTAGTTTGTGCTCCTACTTATGAGATGCGATTCTTGTTAAATGTCCCAGCAAGGCTCATTTCTAAAGGGCTTAAAACTCTAAAGAGTCTTCGCTTCCGGCGTTTGATGTTTGCTTCGAGAAAATTATGGCAAAATAACAAATACGAGTTCCTCGTTCACATTCATCTAGACCTTAATATCTGGGTAGCAAAGTGCGTTTTGGCATGGCCAGTTGGTATAATCAAGTTTATATTGCTGTTTTGCGTAAAGAGATTAGGCGAACCTCGGTTTGCTTGGTTGAGAGAGCAAAGACCTCGAGACTATGAGTGTTTACCAAGTAACCATGGGTTTTTAATTCATGGTTCCACCCCGCGTCTTTGACAGTAACAGTATCTTCGATGAAATGGTGTAAAATTTATTTTCAATCCTCTATGTTCTTCGAGGAGGAGGATGTGTTTTGTATGAGCGGTGGTAAAGGAGCGTTAGAACGCGGGCTTCTCATTCGGGAGGTCGTGGGTTCGAATCCCGGGATGCACCAATGACTTGGTTTCCTAAATCACGTACATTTGTGAACCTATAGTAGCAATACCACTCACCAACGGTGAAGGAAAAAATCGTGAGTAAACCTGAGTAGACACTCAGGTTTCCTCACAATTTTTTCCTGAGTGTCTGAGATGTTCACACACCTCAGCGCTTGAAATTGCCAATCAATCCGCGGTGGGCACACGTGATGATTAAGCCCGTACTTTTTCTCTGAGAGAAAGCCTGTGCCCTGCAGTGGGACGTAAAATAGCCTACATAAAAAAATAATGTTCTTCGAAGCACACTCATGATGTGGCTGTGGTTGGAGCAATAATATGCTCCCATAGGAGTTAATGGACCCACGAAGCTTTTTAGCTAGCTAGCTAGCTTTTTTCGTATTGGCTATATTCTCTTTCTTTAGAAAATATTGTGATGAGGATGCTAGTTTGTGGCGCCGAGTCGCGCAAAGATTAAAATGTCGACGTGTTAATGTCATTTATGGTGCATCGTGGCATTTCCTATTAACCTCCTACGTCCTGGCCTTGAAAATAAGAATGGTTTTCAATTGTTATTTTCAAGGAAAGGATATAAGAGGTTAAAGAAAAAAAAAACTTTCTGCTATGAGTACTTCAAATTGTGGCAGTAGTAGTAGCTTGCAATTCCACACCAATGACCCGACGTATTGTCTGTTCTGTTCAAGGAAATAACAGCCAAAGTGGATTCAGCCTGAAACAACATGTACAAATTGAAATAATAGGGGTTAAAGTATGAAATTGCCGTTTTATTGCAATAGGTTCTTTGAATTGACATAGAATCTTCATGGTTTGAGGTTTTCGAATGAAACTTTTTTCAAACGGTTTCTATGATGTTCTTTTTTTAAAAAAATGTGAAAAATTTGAATATCGACTTTCAATTGTTTTTGTTATTCAATTTAGACAAGAAAGATGGATACTGCGAAAAATCACTCGAATCATGAGGCACCCATTTTTCGTATTTTTTTATTTTATTGATTTGACGCAAGTGAGTCAATATTGTGGGTAAGGTAACGTTAAACCATGCCGCTAATTCCTGGGTAGTTTGACTAGGGTCGGCTTCCACTATCTCTCTTAATTCATCGTTATTCACCTGTGTGGGCGGTCTTCCTCGTGGCTCGTTCTTTAAGTCGAAATTTCCATCACGAAAGCGTTTAAACCAAAATCGCACGGTGCGTTCATTAGTAGACCCCTCTCCAAACGCAGCATTGATATTGCGGGCTGTTTCTGCCGCGTTAGTTCCGCGTCGGAACTCGTATTCAAAAATCACTCGAATTTTCGCAGTATCTATCTTTCTTGTCTAAATTGAATAACAAAAACAATTGAAAGTCGATATTCAAATGTTTCACAATTTTTAATAAAAGAACATCATAGAAACCATTTGAAAAAAGTTTCATTCGAAAACCTCAAACCATGAAGATTCTATGTCAATTCAAAGAACCTATTGCAATAAAACGGCAATTTCATACTTTAACCCCTATTATTATAGATGAAACAATTCCAGTTAGATACGATATCTAATTGGAATTCTCAATACAATTTCACTAAGTACGTAACTTTACATGTAGTTGAGGTGGCTGAGACCGTGTGTTTAAGACCAAATTTTGGTTTGCAATGCACGTCCGAGAGCACGCTCGGGTCTGAAATAAGTCTTTGTCAGGGTGCCGCCGTCGACGGAATTATTTTGGAGGACATTTGTCTCAACTCTGCTTCCACTTTTCGTCAAGTCGTTAATGATGTGATTTTGATTAATCATTCGATCACTGTTGGATAAGAATAGTATAATATGGCAGTTGGGTAATTAGGGCAATGCCTCCTTATCAAGGAAACTCTGTATGATAATTATTTTACTCCCAAAAAATCATGTTTACCAAATCCCAACCCACAAAATATGAAAAATATTTCACGTAAAGTGAACTTTAATTTCGTCGTGGAGCCAAATTAATCGCCACATATAAGTCGCGACGCGCCCCGCCTCATTGCCCCCGCAAACGGCTCTGAGAAAATTTAATTTTCATCAGTCAACACTCAAGACCATGTACTTCCTTTACCAAGCGAATGTTCCCCAAATGTAAACGGAACAAGAAATATTTTTAATATTTCCATAATTATCAAGGTTAAGAAATACATTAATACACAAAATTACGCTTATATTTCAGGAAGTGGCCAGCGATCAGGGTTTGCAATGAACTTTACAAAACTCTTTCGCCTCATCAATATTTACTCAGCATGCACTCTTAGCGTGAAGTATTCTTTATTGCCAAATAGCAAAATAAAAAAACCGGCAAAGTGCGAGTCAGACTTGCTCACGAAAGGGTCCGTACCATTATCTACAATTACATACAGCATTAGACACAAAGATGGAAAAAAAACGGCAAAAAATCGCGTTTGTTGTATGGGAGCCCCCATGAAATATTTATTTTATTTTAATTTTATTATTTATATTTAAAGAAACTAATTATATTCTATGAATATTTCAAGCGTCTACCTGTTGACGTTATTAATATAGAGAAAAAAAAAACGGCAAAAAAATTACGTTTGTTGTATGGGAGTCCCACTTAAATATTAATTTTATTCTGTTTTTAGTATTTGTTGTTATAGCGACAAATACATCATTTGTGAAAATTTCAACTGGCTAGCTATCACGGTTCATGAGTTACAGCCTGATGACAGACAGACAGACGAACAGTGCAGTCTCAGTAATAGGGTCCCGTTTGGCACACTTCGGGTACGGAACACTTAAAATACAATGAAATTAAAGATTTACATCCGCTCGAGCGAACAAATCCACAAAAGTGGCTCAAACTTCAAATGTCCGATAAAACGAAGCCACAAAAGTGGACCGTCCAACAACGTTTCGCATGTGAGCTACTTAAGGCGTTTTTACTATGACCGTATATGGTAGCGAAATAGAACGATGGAATAACTATGAAAACATCTGCTGTTTACGGCACATTGTCTGTGATATTTTTGAAATGTTTTGACGTCTGTGCTGCTGGCATTATATATTAGGTGGGTAAGTATGTTATTTTTCTGGCTTTCCGATATAGTATTTAACTCACTTTATGCTACAAAGTACGCCTAATTGATTAGTAGTAGTTTCTTTGCAATAGGCGCGTGATTCAAGAAGTTAATTGATTCAAACCTTACACAAAATTTTTGTTCGCTTTTGGTGACAATATCTACGAAAACGGATTAAAATTCACTTACATAATTTCTTTGAGGCTGGTGGTATGTCTCACGCTTCGATCGCTTAAAACGCTCGCCTCGCATTTTCTAACTCAACGTGGGTGTATTGGATTCCTTCGGAGCCTCTACAGAATACGCTTCAGGATCCGTCCGGAAAATTAATTTCCGGTCACGTCCGCGGCGTCCGGCCAACTTTCGAGAATTATTTTTTAAATACGCTGTGTCATTTTAGTGGTTTTCAAACGAAAATATGTGTCAGTGAACTGGAAACTAAAACTAAAATCCAATCTTTACACTAAAAACTACACAGTATAACAAAATCCCTGTATATTTTTAAAATGGAATGCCGATACATTATAATCCGCAGACAGTAACTTTAGCATGGACAAGCAGATTTTTTTTTGCTATTTCGTAGTTTCCTCAAGTCGTCGTAAAAGTTCTCGACAAGAACCTTGCATTTTTTAATGTACATGGGCATTTTTTACACCCTTTATAGTAAATAGTCTCTTTGTAAAATAGTTAGGTATTTTACTCTCAATGGAAGATACTTTATCGACGATTTTTCCGCATTGCATTCCTCTCCTTGAAAATTGTAGGTACCTACATAAAACATCTCAAGACTACACAATCTAAGGAATCCCCTACAATGAATTTTAACCCCTACTCGAAAACTTATACGAAAATACCGCCGCGGGACCCTTAAACATAGGAAAAGGGGTTCCGCGTCCTGATTTTTATGTTTAGCCGTAACAAAAATATGACAGTCCACCACAGACTAAATACAGAAGGTACAGTCGAAGGCAGGTCATCCCTTACATTTTTCTTGCAAAGTCTCTCTTAACAGAACCGAGTAGAGTGCATGCGTGTAAAGGTTGGCGTGCTATCGACTGTATAATCTTACTAAGCTAACTGCAATGAATAAAACATCATCGCCAGGTTGCGTTATGCTTGACAGTACAGTCAACAGAACAACAACCTTTACATTTTCCTTGCAAAGTTGCCCTAACCCAATTAAGTAGAGTGCACGGATGTAAAGGTTGATGTGCTATCGACGACATACTCACTAATTAACTATAATTTGTGTGGAACACTTTTTGGTTTCCCTTATAAATAATGTTACCGAAGACACTGTTTGAGATAGGTGCTATTTGTTACAAAAGTGGCAATTTTATACGTATTTCAAACTGCATTTGATTAATTTTGCATTATTTTGAATTTTAATTTGATTTTTTCCTATAAAAAACTGTTAAACCGTGTCTCCTGCTAAGGCACTCATAGTAAAGACAGTCTACCTCAAGAGTTGAATTTAGATAATATTGATACTAAAAGAGAGATACGCATCAAATAGTCGAGTCAAATTAGCGATCAACCTTGGGATGAAAAATAATATGCTAAATTTTCGATATACCTTCATTTTGACGTTCTAAAAGTTGTATCAAAAGTCTCATAAAACCTGATGTCTGCGTCGTAAGTTATTCAATGTCAATGTCAAAGAAAAAATTGTCCATTGTTACCCTAGGGGTGAAAGTAACTTATTTAGTCCCGAGACGGGGTTAGGTCGCTACGCTCGGGCGCCAATAGTTTGACGGACTAAATAAGTCTTTAACCCGAGGTGAACATTGTGCTTTTCATTACGAAAACAAGGAAAGTAAAAAAAATGTAAATAAATAAACTCTGCAATTCGGAAAACAAATGAAGATCGGATTGCCGCTTTCCCACCTATTTTTTTTTTTCTGTGGCTGGCAGCTAGTAAGCCATTATTTTTGTTGGTTGGTTTGTAAAAAGTGGTAAATACTTAGCCCAAATCTATGTAATTTTAAAGAAATAGTTGAAAGTAAATTATAATAACGTAATTTTAAAATATATATTTCTTAATTAATACTTAACTTTACGGAATTCAAATTATCCATCGCGCTGTAATTCAGTGGCTGTAAAGAAAGTTGGAACATGGTTCAACAGAAATGTGAAAATAGAACTGTTTTTTTATAAAGCCCCAAACCCCGTCTCGGGAATCAATGAATTACTTTCACCCCTGGAGTAACAATGTACTATTTCGCGATTATCTCGTTTTCTATTGCTCTAATGATGTCAACATTTTTTCCTGTGTTCAAACGTTTTTGATATGCAGGTGTAAAAAATTGGGGTTGCAATGCACTTAAACTTGTAGCTAGTGTAATGGGCAAGCTTGCTTCACTCGATGGTGTTCATTGCAAAGTGATCTTGCATTACAGTACCTACCCAGTACCTTTTTTATGCTAAATTTACTGGACTAAAATATTTCTGGCAACTTTGAGGAGTACTTGAAGAGATATCTGTTACGTTACTGGCGGTCATTGGCGTATCTGGCTTATTGGCCCACTAAAAATCGATGGCCACATTAAACCCAATTCATCATCAGCCATTTGACGCCCACTTCAGGACATGGCTTCCTTCATGGTTTTCATAACCAATAGGTTTTGCCATAATCGCCACGCTTGGCAGGCGGGTTGGCGATCGCAGTATGCGGTTGGAGTCTCAGGAAGACGCTGCTGCCTGCTCGCCTTCTATGACATCCACGGAAGAAAATGTAGTAACGCTATTCTTAATCCGGCGCCACGCGCCAAAATCAATTGAATTATGTAAAACGTAAATTTGCTGGAATGGGCCTTGGCTCAGACCCATCCTATGACACTTCCCATGAGTCATCTTGTGACTTTCGAACAAAAATATAAGGGCCGACCAACAACCAAATGTGCCTACTGTTCGTTCGCATTCTGTGTAGTGAAATATAACCACCAGTGGAATTGTAAAGGCGTGGCCCCTGTTTTTTACCACTCTTCCTGTCAGGCACAAAATTACAATATGACACATTTTACGGCAGCGGCGACATTTTGATCCCTGGGATATTATTTGTTCAACTTACTCGTTTATTTTATTATGCTATGATCTTGGATCTAGCTAACGATGAAGGAAATATCGTGAAGCCCGAAGTGGGCACACGTGGTTACTAAACCCATTCCATCTCTCTGAGAGAAAGCCTGTGCCCCTTAGTGGGGCAAGTCGAAAGTTATGCCTAGATTGTGCTATTTCTTAAACGTGACACCGACTCCCGGTTTGTTCATCTGCTGTTATAAGAATAATAACTTCCACACAACACAATCACTTGACCTGGCCCCAAACTAGGATATTCTGTGCTATGGTAACCAGGCAAGGACGTCACAAACATGAAAATACACGCAGACCGAGGTAGTTAAATCCAGCGGACGGCCAACATTACCTACTGGTGTTCATTATACTGTGCCGCTGTGTAACGTCGCATGAACCATTAGTTGGGGATCTATAAAAGCCAGCGTGGTACAAGTTTTCAGTACCTTGACACATCTCCGGTTTCTGTTCGAGAATTTTACTAATAAAAAACTTAGTGAGCTTCTCTGTATTTAGATCAGAACCCGGGATATTGAGGTTAGGTAGATAGATAGATAGGCTTAAAGTTCGTCACGTAGAATTTTAACATGTACGCTTAAACTACAGGTTTTGGAGCAATATAAAATTACAATTATTTTTGTTAACACGTCCCCGATTAATAATAAAAATTTCGATATTTTTTACATCTCCGTTTAAGCAGAAGTAGATTAGTAATTCATACCAATTACCAGTTGACGAGTGATGTGATTAGTTTCCTTGATTTTTGTATCAGTTTAATAGTATTCTTTAATGACTCGTAATACTCATAAAATAATAATAATCATAAGTTCTTTACAATACAATCACTTGACCTGGTCCCAAACTAGGATACCCTGTACTATAGTAACCAAGCAAGGACGGCACAAACATGAAAATACATGCAGACTGAGGCCATTTGTACAAATGTACGGCGGCCTCCCGTGGGAATCGAACCCACGACCTCTATCTTGGTAGTTAAGCGTCTTAACGACTAGTCCAATGAGGCAGTCAAATATATGTACCTAATTTCCTTTTTTATGTACAGTAAAGTATTCTCTACACACGGACTCAAACTACACGGAACGATCATTCTTGCGCTGGTAAGTTGCTGTTTTATTTCGAACAGCATTTTGAAATGGGCACTCCACTCCAGAGCGATATCAGTGGTGATATCAGAGCGTTTTATTAAAAAGACCGTAACGGTCTTATTTACAAAAACACGATTCCTTAAAACACTCAATAAACGCCAATTAAAATTAGTCTGTATTTGAGATTTTACAAGGGAAAGACGTAACCTCAGATTAAATAAACTGCCTCTGAGGAGTGTTTTAAGGTGGCGTGTTTTGTGTACAGGACACAGTTTGGACACAGGGTATCCTAGTGTGGGGCCAGAAACAATGTATGTGCCTGTATGTAAATGTTTATGTTTATGTTTTTATCAATAACACCGTAAGTGTTGAGTTTAGCAGTACAAAGGAATAAAAATAGCGAACCACAAAATAAATAGCGGTTATTCCGTGCATTTCATGTCAGAAACGGAACCTACAAAAGTGCCTCGAGTTTTTTCTAGTTTAAGATGGCAGTCACGCAATGAAGTGTTAAGTAACAGTGTTAGTTTTAGTAATTTATTTTATTTTATTTATTTAACAGAAATCCACAGCAATACAATTACAGTAAACAATAGGTTCTTAATAATTTTTCATGCAGCCAATAATGGATTTTACTATGTAGGTTAGAAACCTACTTATTATGATTTTAAATCTAGGTGATGTATTTACTATGTATTCTAGTAAGTTCAGAAAAAATGCGCCTGAACAATTTTCCACTTTAAATATGTAGGTACAATTCCCCCACACAAATATAATAATCTACTGACTGTTTGATTTTGTAAGAAAATATCATAATACAACAAACGCATAAAAGGGTTAAAAGACTTATACCCTGTTGAGAACGCTTAGTGTAACAGTCCCCTAAGTTTTACAACAAGGCTACTGGGGGTACAGTATAAGTTTACGTACAGGGTGATGGCTTATTACATACTAGTAGTAATATGAAATAATATATGTGTAAGACCAACAATAGATATCACGTCCAAGTGTGGAAGAGCGGAGCTTCCTGATACAGGTATTTCCATACTTAAAAGGAAGTTCTTGCCCGATTATGTTACTGTAAATATTTTGTAAAGTAAATAAACGTAAATAATTTTTATTGTTTTATTTCAAATTATTATTCTGAAATTTTACTTGTATATACTCATTATCCAGATAGGTATTGAAAAAGTGTTGTGGGTGGTATTTTGACCAACAGAAAGAAAATTTCAGAAGGATGTGGGTAATTACTTCTAAGCCGTTGATTTTGTACCTCCTATTAATGTAAAAAAAATGTTGCAAATTAGCTGTCCTGTAAACTTTCACCCCTTTAAAAAGCGGGAAAAAAAAAACAAAACCGGATATTTTATTGCTTGTTTACGCGTTAGCCTTTGTCTGGGTAATGATGTTTACGTTTTACCGCCCTCTAGGGGCTTTATTTTTGCTAAATTAGACTGGAACTAGGTCTTGAGTTTCATGAATAAATAATCTTGTACAAGTGGGTCGGGAGCGTGAAGAAATATAAACTAAGCGCTCGTAGAAATTCCACTATATTCTTGGCACAAGTATCAAGGTTAGTAAACTTCTCTAACTTATTAGTGGAGGCACGTAGAGCTTGAAACAGGGCTAACAAGCTAAAGTTATGATCAGAATTCTTTCGGAAGAATGTGGGAAATGAGAGCTCGACTCCCAATCAATTGAACTATATGGAGAATATAACTTAAATTCTCCTTAATATCTATTAAGAAGCTTTTAAAAAATATATTCTATCTAACTATATTTATTTATCTGTATCTAGATAGAAAACAGTAGTACCTACATGTTTAGGTCACCGTATTGCTGACCGGAGCAATTTAAGTCTCTTCGAGTCACTTCTAGGGCGCTTGCTCTACGGCCTACGATTCTGTTTTTGTATGGAGGAACTGGCAGGAACCCAGCACAAAAAAAAAGCAAAACGAATCTGGGTACACATCCTCTCGTCCTATCAAAAAATCATTCAGCATGTAACCAGTTCAATATAGAACATGATGAATCAAGTCTATAAGATTTGAAGATAAGATATTATTTATTCATTGAGGGTCGCAATCGCCCTCCTCCACCAGTTTGTTTTTTGTTTCACACGGCGCCGTGAATCACAGTGAATCTAGCTGGTAGACATTTTACTTAAATGAATATGCTTATCTATACAGTAAAGAAGGGAGGTGTAAAGTGGCCATGGCTAAGGTGGTATAGGCCAGACCTCTGCTTTTGACAACATTGACTTTCACGGTTTATAACACGGTTCACATACAATAAAGGACTATCCACGTCGCAACGAGCTGGCAACGTACGTGCGCAAGGATACTATCTTAAATAAACCTTAAATATTTTTAAGATACAGACTACAATAGTTGCGCAAAAAAAGCCCGGCCCCGTACGTTCGACTGGCCGTTTTGAATTTTTGTTTTAAAGAAGTAAAAGTCTACTATTATGTTTATTGAGGCCGTCCAAAAACTGCCAAATTATGACCTTAGGAGGAAATAAAAATACTTTTCTTCATCAAATAGCACATACTCGAAACGTCGATTTATTCGAATAATTCGGTTTAGTACTATTCTAAATATTCGAATAGTAAAAACGGGCGAATATTACAAGCCCTTGTTGTAATCTCTAACACCCCCCGGTTTCTCATACACTAACAAGCTGTTAATCTACAGTTAACAGCTGCCAGTGGTTTTTTTTTTTATGAACCTTGGTCAATTGACAGCTGTTAACAGTAGATTAACAGCGTGTTAGTGTACGAGAAACTGGGGAAGCATAACTCTGAATGTAGGAATTTTATAAGATTGACACCTTAACATTTTTATTTTTTGTTGTAAAGTCGTCCGTGTCAGTGATATATGTTAAGGTCGATGTGCTTACAACAATATTAAAGGGCCTACACGATATTACAATAAACTACATAAACTCACGCTTGTATCCCAGAGGGGTAGGCAGAGACCGCACGTTTGCCACTTACCGAGATCCAGACAGACTTCGCTTCATCAACATTCATTAGTCGTTGCAGGCACGCACGCCAGTTTCGGGTACTTTATATATTGGCCTTTGCTAATACATCATACATTGCTAGTAGGTATATCCCGCCTGCACGGCCCTTACCGGTCCTTCCACGCATATTCGCTTGATATATTTCTTTCCACACGGCATCGGCAGTAACAAGATTAACACGGCGCAATATGTATCGCACTTATGCTTCTATTATGAAGCATAAGTGCGATACGCACCTCGAGACTAATAAAAACAAATGAAGAATTATGCTATTCTACTGTCACAACACACTTACATTGCCAACGAGATTAAAAACAATATTTTCCCCTATAACCCGCCCACGCTTCAGAGGCAAAACTAATATATTATTCAAAAATGCCCCCGATACAGGCAGGTAAATGTTTGAATAAGTAAAAGGAAGGGTGCTTCAAAGGAAAGAACAGAAGGCTCGGGGTGTTATTTAGAAAAACACGATTTCTCTAAGACGCTCCTCAGGTACAGTTCAAATAGTCTTGCATAAATTTAAACTGCATTTGAGGAGTGCTTTAAGTAATAGTGTTTTTATGTTACACGGCAGGCGTACCTCCGGTTTCTGGTACCCTGATAATCTTTTATTTAAATATGAATAAGTGTCAGTTGTTTGTCAACTGATAGGTAGCATCTAATATAGGTAGAAGATTAACAGATTGTTAAGATAGACTCGGTCGATGTCTGCACTTGCTCTAGAGAACTCCATACGAAAATATTAATATCTCTACGGCAAGCGAAGACAAAAAGCCTGGCCGAATGCAGCTCTATAGGGTGATTTTGAAATCGTTGGCAATATATTCAAAGGCAATGTTCTTTTCATTACGATACAAATTAGTATAACTAAGTTCCGTGTGGCGCCGGATTAAGAATAGCGTCACTCCATTTCCTTCCGAGGATGTCGTAGAAAGCGACTAAGGAAATCAATTACCAGGAGACGGGCAGCAGCGTCTTTCTGAGATTCCAACCGCATACTGCGATCGCCAACCCGCATGCCAAGCGTGGCGATTATGGCAAAACTCCTCATGGTTAGGAAAACCATGGGGCCACGTTTGTGCATCAGCATTGTTTAATTTGCCCTTGAATGTTTATTATATATTTTTTTTCATCTCAACTTTTTTGTAAACTAATATCATAATGTTTCTAAGTCATGGTTAGAAAGTTCCCCTTATGGTAACGAATTCAATATCCACCTCTTGTTAGATATCTCTGGTGACGGACATACTTGGTTTGATTCGCTCACACTTGCAATACGATTTCCAAGACGATTGATGACGTCATTTCTTTCTATTTACCTTCTATGCCTGCCTACTATACAAAGACTGACAGAAAATAACGAGGAGAAAATAAACGTAACTTTGTACATTCAATTTCATTTAGCTTACCCTAGACGTAAGCAAACCTATGATAATGAGAAAAGCAATAATGTCTATTAACTTGTTTGTCATTCATTTATGAAACATCAATTCGTATGTTAATTTATTGACTGTATTTAAAAAAATATTCAATTGCGTTCATGAAAAGCTGAATGAAATTAAATATTCTTTATGAAGACTTTGAGATTGAAGTCTAGACTAGACTTACCGAAGAAATTTAGTACATACATACATAAACTCAAGCCTGTGTCTCAGAGAGGTAGGCAGAGACCAGGGACGGCCACTTGCCACGATCCTGTCAGATCACTTTCGCTTCCTCAACATTCATTAGTCTTTGCATGCAGGCACACCGGTTTCGGGTACTTTTTATCTTGCCCTTTGCTAATACATCCCCTATTTGGTCGAAGTATTTCTGCCCGGGTCGTCCTTTACCAGCCCTTCCACCCACATTCGCCCGATATATTTGTTTCGTCAATCTTTCTTCCTTCATCCTCTCCACATGTCAAACAAACGCAATATTCCTTTTTTAATTATGGTAAATTATGTAATTTAATAAATGTAGTTAGTTCTCTTTTCTTTTTTAAATTTCCCGCAAAATTTGAGACGCTACTTAGTGGCCAGTATGTATTCAAATAAACTCGCTTCACGTACGTTCCTATGTGTCTTTATTTCTGAGAGATATTGAAGTATTTGTTGTTACAATGAAAGGAGGTTTTACAAGGCCTTACAATATTTATTTGCGGGAGACAATATTTTACGCGCTAGCCATTTTTGCGGATCACAGGTTAGAGAGGGTTGGAAGAGCGTTGTCTCTTATTGGTCTGATCTTCGCTTGTGTTCGTTTTGAAAGCAAACACTAGGTACTTAGCCAGTACTTATAAAATATAAGTACCGCAAAAGACTTTCTGTAGGTTCAATTCAAAGTGCCCGTAGCTTGCACAATAATCCGCCAAACAGTTCGATGGTAAAAGCGGAGTCTAAATTCATTCCGTTGACCCGCGGGCCTCTCGTAATTCCACGACAGAGTCCGGAAACTATTTCTATTCAGAGGGGATCCGACCCCTGGGGGTTGCGACCTATACATTCTCGAATTGTTGACCCCGATACCTGCATTTGTGCAAAAGCTGGAGGTAGTAATTTTAGAAACATACAATCATTTAAAAAATATATCGAGCGAATACCCACATTGTATGACAGGACACGCAATAGGTTGCTTGAGAACGTTGTGGACTGAAAAAGGATGTAGTGACTGAAATTGAGGAAGGAATGTTGCGTCGGTTCGGATATATGGAGAGGATGAAGGAAGAAAGATTGACGAAAGAAATATATCGCGCTAATGTGGTGGAAGGGCCGTGAGTCCCAGATGGACATAATTCGTCCAAATAGGAGATGTATCAGCAAAGGGTCAAATTATAAGTAACCGGAACCGGCCTGCGAGCGTGCAGCGACTAATTAATGTTGATGAAGCGAAAGAGGTTTGTCAGGATCGTGGCAAGTGGCAAACCCTGGTCTCTGCCTACCCCTCCGGAATGTAGGCGTGAGTTTATGTAACGTAATGTACAATAACTTGTCAAGAAGTATTATTCGCTAACGACGTTAGTAATAGTGCTCTAAAACTAAGTAAGTGGCAGCTCCTTCGAGATTGGACATCAAACAACTCGGCTGTCCCAGAAATCCTAATACTTTCTAACATCCCCATATTTCCGCTGTACCAAAAATAAACACAGTAAAAACATATTTTTTATACCGAGACATTACCACTATTGGTTACTGGAACTAACTATTAACCAATAGTCGAAATATTCTCGGTTTTGAAAAAATAAAAATGTCCCTTGCTGTGTTTATTTTTGGTGAAAAAAATGTTCCAAGTCCGTGGCAAGGAGCAAGTTGTTGGAAGTGTAACGCTGGCCATCTTTAAAAGATAATTTTTATTTGAATTTGTCAAGGCCCAGTGTTCGTTCTGGTTGTCACTCGATGTTTTTTCAATGTAATGTCATAAAGTTTTTATATAATAATATTAAATATTTATACCACATATTCCACTGCGTATCAGTTAATTCTGCATATTTCCAATAGGTTATGTGCTGCATGTAGTGAAGTGTAAATATTTTGTGACAATATTATTATATTACTCGAAATATGGATGAGTATACTAATTCGAAAGTTACAATGGAGAAGCTTAAGGGCACCATTAACTATCGCGATTGGGCATTTCAAATGCAAAATATACTTGTATTCGAGGATTTGTGGCAATGCATTACTGGAAAATCCGAAACCGCAGGTGAGAACGCTGTCAAATTAGCTCGTAGAGAGGAAAAGGCTCGGGCGAGGCTATGTTTGAGTGTTGAGAAATCGTGCTATCCTCACATTGTGCAGGCGAAAACTGCAAAAGATGTTTGGGATGCCTTGAGGAAGGCGTACGATGACACCGGGTTGCACAGGAGATTGTCGTGTCTGCGAACTTTATGCTCAATTAAGCTGGAACAGTTCGATAGCATGGAAATGTACGTTAATGAGATCTTGTCACTTGCTGAACAATTGAGTAGCATGAAGAAACCTCTTGACGACGAATTTCTGGCTGCTATTATGCTTCAAGGGTTGCCTCAGGAATATGAGCCTATGATAATGGCTCTGGAGCACTCAAGCATGGACATAACGACGGATATGGTAAAAACTAAACTTCTTCAAGATAAGCGATGGAAAGGGAGCGCTGGTGGCGGCGATGACTGCTTGTTTACACGGAATCGTAGTAATGACAAGGCCAGTTCCCGAGGTGAGAAGAAAAATGCCTCAAGTACATCAAAACACGCTAATACCTCGTCAAATACGAAAAAGCCGTGGTGTTGGAAGTGTCGTTCTAAAGACCATGTTAAGAAGGATTGTCCTCAATTGAACCGTAACGGAGCGACGTCGACTTCTATGGTGTTGGCTGCACTTAACACTGATAGCTCGTGGATCATTGATTCTGGCGCGACGGATAACATGTCAGGATGTCAAGAATGGTTTCGAGATCTTGATGACTCGTCGACAAAGGAGGTGTGTGTTGCTAATGGAAAGAAGTTACCAGTGACTGGGAAAGGTGACGTACATATTACAGTTAACTCTCGTGGACATGCGATTGATACAACTTTGAAAAATGTTATGCTTATACCTGACCTTACTGTAAATTTGATATCCGTGTCTACTCTTGCTGAAAAGGGATTTAAGTTTATTTTTGATAATACTGGATGTAACATAATTAAGGCTGGAAAAGTAGTTTTACATGCTAGGAAAGTTGGGAGAGTTTACAGACTTAATTCTGTCAGTAGTGTCAATCTGACAACGTCATCTACGTCTAAGGACATGATGTTATGGCATTCGAGATTAGGACATCTAAATTTTGACAGCTTGGCATCACTTAGGAAGGAAGCTAATGACATTGATTTTCAGGTTACTACTCAGAAGAAAGTTTGTGATGTGTGTCTTAAGGGTAAGCAATCTCGTGCTCCCTTTGTGACTAAACCTAACAAACAGGTGGCTAAGGAGCGGCTGGCGCTCATTCACAGTGACGTCATGGGGCCGATGCCGACCACTTCTCTCGGAGGCAAGCGCTACGTCCTCACGTTCCTAGACGACTACTCCAGGAAAGTGTTCGTCTATCCCATCGCAAAGAAGAGTGATGTGTGTAAGTACACTAAAGATTTTATTAGACTGGTAGAGAATCAGTGTAGTGCTAAAGTGAAAGTACTGAGAACAGATAATGGTTCAGAGTACGTTAACGCTGAGTTGACGGACTTTCTTAAAAAGAAAGGTATAGTCCATCAGCTGACGGTACCTTACAGTCCTCAGCAGAACTCATGCGCGGAACGTCTAAATCGTTCCTTATGTGACAAGGTCAGATGTCTACTGTTTAACGCAAATCTCGATGATAAGATGTGGGCAGAGGCTATGAACACAGCTGCGTTTCTCATTAACAGGTCACCAAGCTCGAGACTTTCTGGCAGATTACCAGAAGAGGTGTGGAGTGGTAATAAAGTGAGCCTTAAGAATCTGCGCGTCTTTGGTTGCGAGGCATTTGCACATGTAGATGACTGTAAACGTAAAAAGTTAGACCCCAAAAGTAAGAGGCTAATCTTTTTAGGCTACTGTGAAAACGTGAAAGGATATCGTTTGTTCAATCCTGACGACAATAAGGTCGTTATATCACGTGATGTGGTGTTCAACGAGTCTGTGTTTCCAGGTAGGCATTCTAAAATAGGACCAAAACGTGTGTTTGAACCTATTTATCTTACAGGAGGTGGTGATGAGGTGACGATGAAGACTACGCCGGTTGAGGCGGAGCCAGAATACCTTTTGGCTGAGTCATCAGATTGTCCACTTGAGGCGGAGCCAGATACAGTTCCTGTCGAATCACCTAGTGATCCTGTTGAGGTGGAATGTGAACGCGAGCCTAGTAATGATTCGGTTTTGCCGGAATTGGCATCAGAGTCTACTAGTCAACGGTATAACTTACGTCCACGTTTGCCTAACACAACTTGTAACATAACTAACGTTTGTAATGTGACAGAGCCCATAGAGCCGCGTACTGTCAAAGAAGCTTTGAATTGTGAAGATAAAGAGTTATGGCAGAAGGCCATGAAAGAAGAAATTGATTCTTTTGTCTTACACGGAGCTTGGGAGCTTACTGATAAACCGGTTGACAAGAACGTCGTTAAAAATAAGTGGATATTTACACTTAAACGAGACTCGGATGGGAACATTACACGTTACAAGGCACGGTTGGTAGCGAAAGGCTTTACCCAAAGATATGGAGAAGATTTCCATGAAACCTTTTCGCCGGTAGTTCGTCATTGTTCTATTAGATTGTTGCTATCTTTGGCTGTGGAAATGAACCTTAGGATTGATCATTTAGACGTGCAGACAGCATTCCTGAATGGAGAATTGCAAGAGGAGATCTTTATGCAACAACCGGAAGGTTTCATATGCCCTGGAAGTGAAAACAAAGTCTATAGATTACGAAAGGCGGTATATGGGTTGAAGCAAGCATCGCGATCCTGGTACCAAAAGGTAAAAGATGTTTTACTTTCTTTGGGATACAGACAGTGTAAACAAGAAGACTGCATCTTCACTAAGAGATCAGGTGAGTCGATTGTTTTTATCGCTCTGTATGTTGACGATTTTTTCGTGTTCTACAACGACAAACGTCTGGCTGAGACATTAAAAAGTTCTTTGTTAAAGGTTTTTAAACTCAAAGACTTAGGCCCGGTACGAAACATGTTAGGTATAAAAGTAGAACGTGATGCAACTTCCATTAGACTTAGTCAGGAAAATCGGATTGACAAGTTGTTAGATCGTTTTGGCATGACAGACTGTAAGCCTGTAAAGTCTCCCATGATAACTAATATTAGTTCTGTCATTGAGAGTTCTAATAATGCTACGAATAACATTGTAACGAAGTTTCCGTACCAAGAATTGATTGGTAGTCTTATGTATTTATGTGTAACTACGCGACCTGACATTTCGTTTGCCGTGTCATATCTCAGTAAATTTAACAGTTGTTATACGGAGTTCCATTGGAATCAAGCTAAGCGTATACTACGATATCTTAAAGGCACTAAACAAAAGGCTTTAGTATTTAAGAAGTCGAATGTAGATCCCGTCCTTGAGGGTTACTCTGACGCAGATTGGGCGGCAGATCCTGATCGAAAGTCGTACACCGGGTATGTGTTTAAATACGGCGGTAATTCGATATCTTGGGGCAGCTACAAACAGTCGTGCATATCGCTTTCGTCGACCGAGGCGGAGTATTGCAGCTTGAGCGAAGCGAGTAGAGAAGCGGTCTTCCTACAAGCTCTAATTAGGGAATTGTTAATGACGACTAGTTGTAAAATAGTAATGTATTGCGATAATCAATCTGCTATACAGCTTGCTACCAATCATACTCACCACAGACGGAGCAAGCATATAGAAATAAGATTTCATTACGTTAGAGATATGTTTGATAGATTTAACGTAGAAATTATATACATCCCTACGGATGATATGGTAGCAGATGTGTTTACCAAGCCCCTGGGCTGTGTCAAGCACGAGGGGTTCACTCGTCAGCTTGGTGTGGCGTGAAGCCATGACGATGCCCACATTATGGGGGGGTGTTGGAAGTGTAACGCTGGCCATCTTTAAAAGATAATTTTTATTTGAATTTGTCAAGGCCCAGTGTTCGTTCTGGTTGTCACTCGATGTTTTTTCAATGTAATGTCATAAAGTTTTTATATAATAATATTAAATATTTATACCACATATTCCACTGCGTATCAGTTAATTCTGCATATTTCCAATACAAGTTTCTAGTTTCCTCATCAACCCCTCTGGGATACCGTCATGAGTCTCAAGGGATCAAACCTGGAGCCCTTAAAAGCCAAAGACCACTAGGGCACCCCTGCGTCCAAAATACCTTCTTGGCGTAGGGGTGAACGTTGCTTGGGCGTAATTTGAAACAGCAGTGCTTTTATTCGGCCCCCGCGGCCAGTCTGCCAGATTTGTGGACGACGACATTTAATTGCTTCAATTGTCGCTCCATTTTACTCATAGACTTTCCTTCCTTTAGCTGAGGCGTGAAATTTGGAATTGGGTTAGAGAGTGTACCTGTTGTGCGTAGAGTTTTTACGACAATTTGGATTTCTTGCTTACTCTCAATATACTTTTGTAAGCATTTAAGGATCTGATGCAGATTTTTAGTTTGAGTTCGATTGCTTTTTAATGACTCACGATGCTCATACAAAGTAATATATTAAACGAAACAAACCAGCAACTTTACAGTGCACTATACTGTACTGTACTGTACTGTATTCTATTGTATTATGCTGCATTGTATTGTATTGTGTTGTATTGTATTGTATTGTGTTGTATTGTATTGTATTGTGTTGTATTGTATTGTATTGTATTGTATTGTATTGTATTGTATTGTATTGTATTGTATTGTATTGTATTGTATTGTATTGTATTGTATTGTATTGTATTGTATTGTATTGTATTGTATTGTATTGTATTGTATTGTATTGTATTGTATTGTATTGTATTGTATTGTATTGTATTGTATTGTATTGTATTGTATTGTATTGTATTGTATTGTATTGTATTGTATTGTATTGTATTGTATTGTATTGTATTGTATTGTATTGTATTGTATTGTATTGTATTGTATTGTATTGTATTGTATTGTATTGTATTGTATTGTATTGTATTGTATTGTATTGTATTGTATTGTATTGTATTGTATTGTATTGTATTGTATTGTATTGTATTGTATTGTATTGTATTGTATTGTATTGTATTGTATTGTATTGTATTGTATTGTATTGTATTGTATTGTATTGTATTGTATTGTATTGTATTGTATTGTATTGTATTGTATTGTATTGTATTGTATTGTATTGTATTGTATTGTATTGTATTGTATTGTATTGTATTGTATTGTATTGTATTGTATTGTATTGTATTGTATTGTATTGTATTGTATTGTATTGTATTGTATTGTATTGTATTGTATTGTATTGTATTGTATTTTTGTATTTACAAATAACAAATAATTCCGATAATAATTCTGCGTGGCGCCGGATTAAGAGTAGCGTCACTCCATTTCCTTCCGTGGATGTCGTAAAGGCAACTAAGGAAATCAATTACCAGAAGACGGGCAGCAGCGTCTTCCTGATATTCCAACCGCAAACTGCGATCGGCAACCCGCCTGCCAAGCGTGGCGATTATGGCAAAACCCCTCATGTTTATGAAAACCACGAAGGAGGCCAATGTCCTGCAGTGGGTGTCAAATGGCTGATGATGATAATGATGAATAACAAACTATGTTTGTCTCGATGCGATGTTCCGTGAGTCACTAGAAAATCAGTGCCAGCGTGAGGCCGTTTTACCGCCGCATGGACATAGCTCGTATTCCTTAATTGTTGTTGGCTTCTGCCGTGTTTGTTATTTTTCAATTTTATTTTTTATTTCTTTGTACCGTGCATATTATGCCCCTCATGGTTAGGAAAACCATGGGTGAGGCCTGTGTCCTGCAGTGGGCGTCGGGTGGCTGATGATGATCATGGTGATGATTATGTCTATGATGTGGCGTTAAATAAATGTGTTTCTTCTTCTTATAGACAGCAATCAAATATCATCATAAGCAGCCTATATACGTCCCACTGTAGGGCACAGGCCTTCTCTCAGAGAGAGAGTATGGGCTTAATCACCACGCGTGCCTACCGCGGATTGGCGATTTCAAGCGCCGAGGTATGTGAATAGCTCAGACACTCAGGTTTCCTCACGATGTTTTCCTTCACTGTTAGCAAGTGGTATTGCTACTATAACTTCACAAATGTACGTGACTTAGAAAACAAAGTCATAGGTACATGCCCGCACTGGGAATTGAACCTGGGTCTCCCGCTTCCGAGTCCAATGTTCTACCCACTAGGCTACCACCGCAATCCCATGTAATGGTGATTAAAACAAGATGAACAATTGATATTGCACACACGTTTACACAAGCACAGACCATAAGAACATTTTATTAATTGTTCAGAAGGTAAAGAAATAGCAATCCAGTATCATTTTCCGATCGGTTTCACTGTGTACAGTCGCAAATAATATTCTTGATGGTAATTGAAACAAGATAAACGTCTCCATAAACTTATAACTTAATTTTCCACGATAAGCAAGGAGATTCCTCTGTGCCTTATTTTATGTCAGAAAATATTTGCACAAAACCGACTTAGCACGATCGTTAACGGCGAATGGTCAATTTGGTTCCTCGCCTGTACTCGTTAAACTTTAATTATGCTGGTGTTTATAAACATGACGCACTAAATAACAGTAACAAGATGTTATACTTCAGGAGGTCGATCAGAGAAACAGGCCGCGTTTCAAAAAACTAAAATTCATAGTTACGTCAATTCAATGCACTATCCGTGTGGCGCTGGATTAAAAATAGCGTCACTCCATTTCCTCCAGTGGATGTCGTAGAAGGCGACTAAGAAAATACATTACCAGGGGACGGGCAGCAGCGTCTTCATAAGATTCCAACCCCACACTGCGATCGCCAACCCGCCTGCCAAGCGTGGCGATTATGGCAAGACCCTTCATGGTTATGAAAACCATAAGGGAGGCCTGTATCCTGCAGTGGACGTCAAGGGGCTGATGATGATGAAGATGAATGCACTGGTGAAATTTAGTAGTGAAAGCGGAGCGGTAGAACACCTGCTTCTCATTCGAGAGGTCGTGGGTTCGAATCTCGGCATGTACCAATGACTTATTTTCTAAGTTACGTACATTTGTGAACTTATAGCGGCAATACCACTCGATTTAGCTAACGATTCGCTAACGGTGGAGGAAACCTGAGTGTCTGAGGTGTTCACACACCTCAGCGCTTGAAATCGCCAATCCGCGGTGGGCACGCGTGTTGATTAAGCCCGTACTCTCTCTCTCTCTCTCTCTCTCTCTCTGAGAGAAGGACCGTGCCCTGCAGTGGGACGTATATAGGCTGAGTACAATGCACTGTATGTAGCACATTAGCCTAAGTAGTTATTTTTGCACAATTAATACTTGTTAATCTGTCGATCAAACGGCTATTACGTAATGTAAATGGGATTGTCATAGTAAAACACTAATTGTAGCGTGAAATAGGGCCCTGATCATTAAAAACTTGCTATTAGATAGAAACTATTTTTTTGCTATTGATGCAATCCAAATATAAATAGATAGAAAGGTAACTCTTTATTACACAAAGCGGTGGTAGTCCAGTGGGTAAAACAATGGACTCGGAAGCGGGAGACCCAGGTTCGATTCCTAGTGCGGGAGTGACTTTGTTTAGTTTCAAAGTTACATACATCTGCGTATTTGTAGTAGCAATACCACACGCTAACCGTGAAGGAAAACATCGTGAGGAAACCGGCGGCTTGGTTGGCCCCACACGTATTGACTTGTCTTTCCTGTGTCCCAGGCCAACTAAGCTGTCAGGATGGTATAGGTGGTAGGCAAGCCTACTCCATCTAAAAACCTATGTTCCAGGCACTGTAGCGTCCGAGTGGTCCCTTCACCCATCTAGTGCGAGTGAAGGTGCCACAGGACGCTGTATAAATCATCTCATTACGTAGATCAAAGGCCAAAGTTTTTCTTTTATTACACAAGAAAATAAAAATAATCATCGAGATCAAAAGCTGATTTAAAATCTAAGCACCAATTACATAACATTAAAAATAAATCTGGTATATCACAAAGCTGATGTCGGAGTTCCCCCTATGGCTCGTTTAACAATAACCTTGAACTTGTATTGTATAAACGCACTTCCTGAATTTACATACCATTACTAGAATATGAACCTTCTTTGCCATTCTAGCAGATACTATTTGCACCTCATAAGTTCGACAAGAATAATGATACATGGCATCTAGTTCACTGTTCCGATAATCAGAGAGAATTCTTGAAGTAGTATCATGAATTACTTACCTATAACTAATGGTCCTTATTAAACTTCTGTTCTAATTATTTTGCGTGCATATCGAGCTATAAACTTAGCAGAGTCTTGGCGAGTTGTATGAGTTTGTATGGAAGTGTATGGGTGATCAAAGGGTCGCTTATCGACATCCTCGTAATGACTGTCGATAAGATCGGCGGGTCGGGGCGGGGGGCGGAATCGCGTGATCTTGTCTAGATCGGGTATAGAGGAGCTACTGACTCTGTATTCAAATAAATCATTCCTAAAAATATTTCATCAGGTTTTCTTTCATCAAAAGGCCATCATGAAGTCTCATCACATTTGAATCGTGTGATTTTAAAACAACACAAGTCACATGTGTTTTTAAAATAACACTTGCCCATTAGAAAAAAAATTGTAGTTTATTCACACAGAAATCAATATAAAATGCTAAAATATTGCTGTTGTAGATATTAGTATTTGAATAAAACAGTTTTTTCTATTTCCTGCAAAGTTGTAATGAAAGGACACATGTCGTTTTAAAATCACACGATTCATTTATTACCTTCATACAGCTTCATTTTGAACGTGTTAAACTATTGCTAGTCTACCTACCTAGTAGCCGAGGCCTGGTGGCCGAGGATTTATTAATACGGTTATGGTTGTTTCATTGACATTGATAGTCTACTAATCAATCACAATGCAATGGTATATCCCGTGCGACTTAACTTTTAATGCTATTGCTTAGTAGACTACAAAATAGCGTCAAATAATCGCGATTGGCATCACTGTATTGAATAAAAATACGTTTATTATACTAGACTTTGTTACAACAAAGCGCACTGATGTGCGCCAAGTCACGTTAACCGCAAAATCGCACTGTGCAATATCTACACCTCCCCTCGGTCTCGGTCTTTTCTTAAATAAAATCTCGTTTGTTCTAAGTGACCACAGCATGCCAGTTATGTTACAGGAGTGAAACATTTCAGAGTAGTGGGTAAAAGTGCTGCGTCCCCGGTATACCGGCGGCGTTTAGATTAAATCTCCGTAGGAACTGGCCGCAACATTAACTAATGACACTGCGGAGATGGGCCCCGCAGCCGATAGCCCGCGCCGCCGCTCTTCATTTGCAGGTCCCGACTTGTTACTGCGTAAAACAGATCGAAAGATCCTTTTATAATTTGAGCAAATGAAGCTTTCAATGAGCTTTGAGTCCAGATGAACTTATTTAGAGTGTCACTGGCGGGGGACGCAGGACGTTAGAATGCTTCGGACTTTAGTTAGTCAATTAAAAAGAAAAATAAAAAGCAGCTTTGGCTCTGAAATGTTAATTGAAAACTCATCCCGACTGCATAGATTTTTGATGTGATGCGCCGGACAATATACTTCACATACTTAAAAACTACATAACATAAACTCACGCCTGTATCCCAGAAGGGTAGGCAGAGACCAGGGACTGCCACTTGCTACGATCCTGACAGATCACTTTCGCTTCCTCAACATTAATTAGTCGTTGCATGCACGCACGCCGGTTTCGGGTACTTTTTATCTTGCCCTTTGCTAATACATCCCCTATTTGGTCGAAGTATGTCCACCTGGGTCGTCCCTTACCGGCCCTTCTATTTTTTTTGTATTTTTTTTTGGCCCTATATTTGTTTTGTCAAAAAGTTAAAAACTAATGCAAGAATATATAATTTTTTGTTGCACTAACCCGTGCTGAGGATAATTTTAAAAACCTATCTAAAGGCTATAAATTCCACCCATGCCGGGACTAGAAACAAAAAATAATATAATCATGTATGTACAGCGATATCATTCCGATGTAAAACCTAACTGCAAAGTGGGTTGCTCGGGGCTGTAAGTGATGTAAAATGCTTCGGCCAGATATCGCTGCCTGTACGTAATACAGAGAAGTTTGTAAAGAGGCTCGAAATTTCACTGATTCCTGCACTTGCCCATTAGCTCAGTTGGGAGAGCGCTGGCACGGTTAGCCAGAGGTCGCGGGTTCAAGTTCCGGCATGGGTGGAATTTGTAGTCTCTAAATAGGTTTTTATAATGCTTGATCTTCTATGGCTTTGCAATATACTTGTCTGCGGCATCAAAGAGGTTCACGTTGATAGGAGGTTTCATTGTACATATTGACATTTATTCTTCTTTGGTCTTTTTCTATTGTCATTACATTTTCTCTTTGGTAAAACCCGAAAATTGAGCCTTTGTTTCACGCACGGCTTAGATCAATAAACAGGACATACGAGTAATAAACAATACAGTCCACTTAAGCACCGTCTCTAGCCTAAACAAAAACAAAATGCTTTTACGTAGCCGACGTAAGCTGCACGATCTTGAGTTTTATTGATAACAGACCGTAGTGTCACATTGGCAATTACTGTAACCGCGTCAGCTCATCTCTTTGCCATTGTGTTCTCTATTTATTTCCGTAGCTATAATTACTGACCGTCTTTCATATTGAGACTACAATCATTGCAAAAACAGCGAAACTGAAGGTGTCCTAGAAATATGTAGTGGTACTCGATGCAATCTGATCAAATCACCTTAACCTTCGAATCACCAAAACTACATACCTACCTAATAAATAGCCAGAAGAGCAAAAGTTGACCGCAAATCATTGTCGACATCGGTCGCAACTTAGTGTGGATCAAAGCCACGTGGCAATCAGCATTCACGACCAAGATAACAACCTCTCGGATACTATTGCTTCACTGTGTCCATATCGGTGATTTGGGGCGGAACAAGTGAGTGATTCTGGGGCTAACAGACTTGTTTGTGACATCTTTACACGGCTCTATATAGAACGCACTCTCTCAATGCAAAACTCTCTTTGGGAGTACTTTATTGGGTCGGTAAGTTGATTTTTCCTGTGTTTTCCACACTTGGCCTCATATTTGGGGCATTGTACGTAGCAGGGCTGTGAGATCAATCCAGCCAGCCGATGTCTTTCCAGAAAGCCAGCAGTGCACCAATGTTACAGCTGGCCTCCCGAAGGGATCCCACCTTTCCGTTGGGATCCCACCTTTCCATTGGTGGATGACCGTTGCACGTTATTGTATATTAAAAGTGATAGTTATTCATTTAACGGATCTGATCGCGATTAATTATTAAGTAAACTTAATTAGGTACTTTAAATCCCGACGTTAAGCCCGAACGACATTCCCGAATGTATAACTAAGTAATTTGACTGCCTCGTTGGTCTAGCCGTTGAGGCGCTTAGCTACCAAAACAGAGGTCGCGGGTTCGATTCCCACTGGGGGCAGCCGTATATTTGTACAAATGGCCTCAGTCTAGGTGTATTTTCATGTTTGTGACGTCCGCGCCTGGTTACTATAGCACAGGGTATCCTAGTTTGGAACCAGGTCAAGTGATTGTGTTGTGTGGAAGTTATTATTATTATTATATGAGTATTAGGAGTCAGATGCAAAAATCAGGGAATCTAGTCACATCATTTGTCAACTGGTAATTGGTATGAATTACTTATCTACTTCTGCTTGAATGAAAATGTAAAATATATCAACATTTTTATTACCATCGGGGACGTATTAATAAAAATAATTGTTATATTATAGTGTTCCAAAACTTGCAGTTTGAGCGTACATTTTAAAATTCTACGTGACGAACTTTAAACCTATCTATCTGCCTAACCTCAATATCCCGGGTTCTGATCTAAATACAGAGAACCTCGCTAAGTATTTTATTAGTAAAATTCTCGAACAGAAACCGGAGATGTTTCAAGGAACTAAAAACAGCGTGGTACACGCTGTCCTCTAGATCCCCAACTAATGGTTCATGCGACGTTACACAGTGGCGAACCTATATAGCACCGATATTACGCCGGTGACAAGGGCTCAGCACCCCTTCTTGTAGGTCGTTTATTTCCAATTTGCAATACCATTTATAACGGTTGGGAAGAGCTCAAAGCGCGGGCGACTCGGATCTTTTGCTGATTTGAATACATATGGGTGTAGCGAATGCGGGTACAGATTCATTCTGTTTTCGAGATCTTTAGGGTTCTTTACGCACCCTATTATTAAGCTTAAGCGTATTCGTCCTCTACTGGATAAAGGCCTTTCCCAAGGCTCTCTAGTTTCTTCTGCCGTCGACCATCTTCATCCAGCAATCTGCCCGAGATCGTCGGTCCAGTGAGCTTGTAGGCGTGTTAAGCTGCGTTTGTCAGTTCATGGTCTCTACTTGTAAACCTTTGTACCGGATGATATGACTGGCCCACTACCACTACAACTGGCTAATCTTACAGGCTATTTCAGCCATCTTACTTTTTTTTTAAGCATAAGCAGCCTGTATACGTACCACTGTAGGGCACAGGCCTTCTCTCAGGAAGAGAGTATGGGCTTAATCACCACGCGTGCCCACCGCGGACTGGCGATTTCCAGCGCTGAGGTATATGAATAGCTCAGACACTCAGGTTTCCTCACGATGTTTTCCTTCACCGTCAGCGAGTGGTATTGCTACTATAACTTCACAAATGTACATAACTTAGAAAACAAAGTCATAGGTACATGCCCGCTCTGGGAAGCGAACCTGGGTCTCCCGCTTCCGAGTCCAATGTTCTACCTACTAGGCTACCACCGCTGATAGGCTACCACCGCCGATTAAGCGAATTTATAATACTTTTTAAGCGAATTGTCACAATTTTTATGTGATCCGTCAAAGAGATTCCGAGCCCATTTGCAAGCTTCCTGTGGGCTAAAAACAAACATATGAGATTATAATATAAGCTTGCCGGAAAAGTTGTCATTGCAGATGGCAAACACTGATTTCTGCTTACCTCTACCGGATACAGACGTGAGTAAATGAGTTCTGTAAACAAATTAACTGGCTATACCTACCTGCTACGACATTCACGGCTAAACCCATTGTTCTATTTTAAAGGTAACCGTAGGTACATAAAGAAGCTATTTGGATGTAGTTTAACAAAATTGAGGAAGTGAAAGTGATCTGTCAGGATCGTAGCAAGTGGCAGTCCCTGGTCTCTGCCTACCCCTCTGGGATACAGGCGTGAGTTTATGTTATGTTATGTTTAACAAAATTATACCAGCCGGCCAAGTATTATTGGAACTCCTGCTGGGGGCCCGGTATTGGATGATTTTATATTTGCCATTAAAATTATTTATTCTTATTCTTAAAAAAACACACACATACATTTTTAGGCGGTATGAACCAACCTAAAGTATCAAACAAGTCCTCAAAAGCTTGCAAAGTAATTTATAACTGCTAGATACTACGTAGTAAAATTTTGCTATTACAAGATTGAGCAAGGAATCTCAAGAACTCCTCCGAAATTAATTTCCAACATAAACGCGCGTTCAATGTTGTTACGACAGAATTAAATAATACGCGTAAGTGCTGCTTACCGCGCTGCTAAGGACTTACGTTTAATTACAAAGGACAGGTATTCTTGTTAGATCATAAAATTAAGCGCAGCGGTAGAGAAGCCTTGTCGGTCTCACATTCAGGACGTCGTGGGTTCGAATCCCAGCATGTACCAATGACTTTGTTTTCGAAGTTACGTATATTTGTGGAGTTGTAGTGGCAATACTACTGGTATTCACATATCTCAAAGTTTGCTTCGTACAATGAACCAAACTATGAGCCTAAGTGTGGAAAATCTCAGTTCTAGCTAACTAATCATAAAATAAAGGCGAAACTGTGTTTTGACGAAAAAATACATATTTTCGCGTATCGCGCGAATGTGGGTGGAAGGGCCGGCAAGGAACGCCCAAGTGGACATACTTCAACTAAATGCCAATCCGTGGAGGATATGCGTGTTAATTAAGCCCATATTATCTCTCTCTGAAAGAAGGCCTGTACCCTACAGTGGGACGTATATAAGTACGTCTGAGGTCGCTCTTGAGTGCCCATCTCGAGATGCTGTTCGAAAAAAACCAGCAACTTTACAGTGCACTTAAGAGCGATCTCGGACGTAAGAACGCTGTTATTGATGCGGCCCTTAAGAGGCTCCATGAAGTAACACTAGCGCCACCAATGGCAAAAAACATATTTTATTACAGATCATTTTTGTAAAAATTTTCAGATGAATCTCTCAATAATTTTATTTGTGATCTGGGCCCATGTCCGTGAACCTAAGGCAAAAAACCTAGTGCTAGACAGCATTAACGCCAAACACGGTCAATTTTGGCATAAATACCATCATGTCTTAGGGTCCGTGATCCTAGGTTCTCTTTCGTGGGTCCTAAAAAACACTGTTAACATGATTGAGAGATTGATGTATAGGACACTTTTTGCAAATACGATCTGTAAAAGAAGATATGATTTCTTTTTTCATTGGTGCGCTAGTTAGCCCTATGGATCATTAACTCAGATTTAGTTTTTTCTTAAATACGCACTTCATGCGCTCTACCAATATCGCAGTCTTTAGTAAATCATTGTTCAACATTGAAGAATGACCATTCTAGTAAAAAAGTAAAGTAAAAAATATTTATTTCCAAAAAGATATACAAATTAAGGTCACTTATAAATATAGTCATTGAAGTGTATTACATAACATGTATTTGCGTTTACCGGCAGTCCCCAAACTAGGCTAGGCCTGTATCTTGGGGACTTTATTAGTGTGCACAGTTTCTGTTTTATTTAGTCGTTGACCAATTCTTAAACGCAACAGCCTATTTAAACTATTTTACCGTGTACATAATTTGTATATAGTAGATTAATATTAGTTACAAGTACATGCATAACAAGCACTTAACCAACAAATTAACTTACACCTAAGGAGCATAGCTAATAGATACGAAATAAGATCCCTACATCCTGTATAGTATGAATATATAAACATATACATATATACATGATATATACATACACATACCTACATATATACTCATACACAATACATACAATGTATACAATATACATATATTAAATATATAAGTATAATACTTAAAATGAGGGTTTACTCTACGATATGGAGTAAGAATTCCGTCTCTGCATAATTCAGGGTAGTTAAGTGGTCAGTGACGGCCTTCTTCGCAGAAAATATATTTAGGTTTATTAGGTTACATTTGAGATGAACTTTATTGTACAGAAAAGGAAACATAAAACGAGGAAAACGCTGGGCAAAAGATGTCCTACAGAAAGGAGTGGGAAGTCTTGGGACTCGCCTGGACGAGGCAACTAGAGATGATGTAGCATGGGCTGTCACGATCGCTTTACGGACGTAGAGCTGTCGCACACGTAGAAGGCCACTTTCTTGGTACAATAGATCAGTGGAAAATCGATAAGGTTTCCTAAACATAACTTTTAAAACCGATCGCTGTGCTCTTTCCAATTTGATCAAGTGTGATTTTGCAGCACTTCCCCACACCCCCACACAATACGTCAGCAAAGATTCACATAGAGCACGGTAAATATTTATTAGCAAATACTTGGGCGCTGAGTTGCGTAGAAGCCTCATTATGTGGATTATTTTACGTATACGACTAGATAGTTCCGCAATGTGAGCCGAAAAGGTCAGTTTTTCATCTATTATAATCCCTAGGTATTTCAATTGTGATACTCTTTGTAGTATAACGCAGTTGCAACGGTCAGAATGTACGTGATGGCAGCTGTTTAGATGAACTTTAATAGTCATAGATGGCGGTGGTTCTGTCGATTTAGTTATGTGGAAAGCTAAATATTTGTTTTTTTCTGCATTGAGTGTCAGAAGGTTGTTATCCAACCAGCCAGCCACAGTTTTTAAGCCGAGATTTGCTAAAGAACGTACATCTATCTCTCTATTCAACAAATGTCGTTTTAAGCATAACTTATCAAAAACCGTGAAATATCTTTTTTTTAAATCGAATATGGAACACGCATTTTGAACTAAAGTGACGTTCTAAAGAAGTTGGCGCTTTTGAGAATAAACTTTATTGGCGCCAACTTCTTTACAACATCAAGGACAATAAGAGGAGAAGCCTATTATAATTTGTGTTATTTACAAATTCACGGCCTTATTGTTTGTGTACCTTCGTGTTTACTTTGTGTTTCTGTGACAATTTAAATAAATGTATTTTTTCTTTCTTCTTTCTTTTTTATTTATGAAAACACGATTCCTCTAAGATAAATCTAAAAGTCTGTTTATTTAAAATGTGGCTACATCTTTTTCTTGTAATATCTCCACCACAGACTATTTTAATCAGCGTTTTTGAAGCGTTTTAAGAAATCGAGTTTTATAAATAAGACCGTCAATGTTTTACCCAGACTACTCTCCCCTCTGTAAGTAATACGTAAAGGTTGCTACACCGTCAGTAGCCGTGCGTGAACGTAGCTGTAAGGTGCGCTTAAACACAGATGATACATCGAGATCCCGTTAGTGCGCTCCACCGCAAACGACTTGCGTCCGGTAAAAAGGTTGGACGATACTACCGCGGTGCGGCAGCGACGGGGAAAAAAATAATAGAAAAATTGCTTATATCCTGTAGTACTTGGCCCAACCTCATGTTCCCAAAAATAGCTAGTTTGATACAACACTAGTTTGTCGTTTGAATTGAAGCTATGCCACACAACTAGTTATTGTAAACAGTTATTACGTTATATGATGCCCACGCCTACTCTTAACCCACGGTAGTGCCGACGCGCATCGAGTAATCGTCTACATCTGCACGTAACTATGGGCAAGCGCGGCTGTCCAGGGCACAACAAAAGTCCATTAGCGGCCGCTCCGTCGTAGAAAGGATTAATTAATTCACACACTTCGACCTTCGACGGAGGCTGATCCAAGATTTCCTACATTGTGGCAACAAAAGATGGGAATAAGTAGGGCAGAAGGTATTTTTGTGAAAATACGAAGCTGACCCGGCCAATTCGGTATTTGACACGATCAACAATAAATTATTTCATATGCTCGATTAAAACAAAAATTACAAATTATCTCGGAAAATGTATCTCTTTTAGTCAATTACTAGTTATTACAATTTTTAAATAGATTAAACATAAAAAGAGTGCTCTGAAATGTTACGTCATAAGCCAGTATTTTCATACAAAATTCCGTTTTAAAAGTAATTCATTTGATATTTTGTCAAATACCCAATTTTGTACAGCCCCATTTATTATTATATTATATTGTATATTATAACATGTATAGTCTGCACAATTTTTTTTGGCGGTAACGTGAACATAGTCACAGATCGTTTGCACATCGCTTATTGTATTTACAGTGTATGTGTGTAATTGACTAATAGTAATTTACTACGCATCACACTACGTTAATTACTCACACGTACTCTGTAAAGACAGTAAACGATGTGCAAACGATCCGTGACTATGTTCACGTTACCGCCAAAAAGATCTGTGCGGACCTCAGAACTTTGTGTTCTGTGGTGCGGACTATATGTTTGGTGTTACTTTGAATGACAGTAAACGCAATAGTTTGATTAGAGAACGTTGTGGATTGAAAGAGGACGTAGTGACTCGAATTGAGAAAGGAACATTGCTTTGGTTTGGACATGAGGAGAGGACGAAGGAAGAAAGATTGACGATACAAATATATCGAGCTAATGTGGGTGAAAGGGCCGGTAAATGCCGACGTCCCAGGCGGACATACCTGGACCAAATAGGGGATGTATTAGCAAAGGGCAAGATAAAAAGTACCCGAAAAGTACAACAACTAATGAATGTTGAGGAAGCCAAAGTGATCTGTCAGGATCGTGGCAAGTGGCAGTCCCTGGTCACTGCCTACCCCTCTGGGATAGAGGCGTGAGTTATGTATGTGTGTATAATATGTAATACATACAATATAATACACATAAAATATTATATTTTATATTTTATTTGGCGAAAGAGTCGCGAGATTGAAGTGGACATGAGCGGGACACCTGGCGAGGCGGGAAAATGGCAGGTGGACCAGGGCAATCACAGAGTGGCACGACGGTCAGTGGGCCGACCAGCAGCCCGATGGTCGGACGATATAGTTGAGTCGACGGAGGGGTCCGTGGGTGCGGATGGCAAGGGACCGCGAGAGATGGCATTTGGGGGAATAGGCCTGTATCCAGCAGTGGACTGCGGTGGGCTGATGATGATGATATTTTATATATATTGCATATATATTGAGAGCAGTCGTAGCCGAGTGGGAAGAACATTGGACTCGGAAGCGAGAGACCCAGGTTCGATTTCCAGTGCGGGCATGTACCTACGACTTTGTTTTCTAAGTTATGTACATTTGTGAAGTCACTGTAGCAATACCACTCGCTAATGGTGAAGGTAAGGTAAACCCTGAGTGCCTGTGCTATTCGCATACCTCAGCGCTTGAAATCGGAAATCTGCGGTGGGCACGCGTGCTGATTAAGCCCATACTCTCTCTGACAGAAGGCCTGTGCCGTACAGTGGGACGTATATGGACTAAACTATGTAATGTACATCAAATTGACATAGTGAATCATGAATGTTAGTTGGGCCATGGGCCCTGGGGCCTGTTTCATAGAACTACCATATTGAAATTGCCATAATAAACTATGAATTGTAGTTTTATGAAACTCGGCCCTGGTATTCTGTGCGTTAACAAACCAAAGTAACTGCTAAACGTACAAGATTTTACCCTTAAATGCCTTAAAGTTTTAGGTGTGAGGTACCTTATTGTTAACATAACTAACTGATCCAGAAAGGGTCAACCCTTCGAAAGGGCTTACTCCCCCCAAAACCCATAGTAATGCAAATTAGCCCAACTTAAACTTTTTTTATTTATTTATTATTATTAATTAATATATGAAGTGGCAGTGGGCGGGGCACACAGCACGGAGAACTATGGCCGATGGGGCCGAAAAGTTCTCGAATGGAGACCACATATCGGCAAGCGCAGCGTAGGACGACCGGCCACAAGATGGACAGATGACCTTATCCAAGTGGCAGGAAGGCGCTGGATGCAGACCGCTTCCAACCAGTCTATTTGGAAATCCATGGAGGAGGCCTATGTCCAGCAGTGGACTTCTTGTGGCTGAATGATGATGATGATTTATTAATTATTCATAAATACCGGTCGGAAGCGGCTTGCATTCAGCGCCTTCCAGCCACTTGGATGAGGTCACCTGTCCATCTTGCGGCTGGTCGTCCTACGCTGCGCTTGCCGATGTGGGTCTCCATTCGAGAACTTAAAACTTAGAACCGGTCTTTTTAGAAATCCATGGAGGAAGCCTATGTCCAGCAGTGGACTTGTTGTGGCTGAATGATGATGATGATTATTTATTCAAGGAGGAAAACCAGAATTGACAAACTAATAAGATAAAAAATATTAGAGTAAATATAGTACATTTTGCGAATTCCTCAACATTTCCCACTTAATATATAATAAATAAGAGTTTACGTGCAGAAGAATTTTGAGTGGCAGTCGACATCAACCTTTACATACGTGCAATCTAATCGACTCTACATCAATTCCGATAACTACATTTCACAGTAGACTAATTTAAAGGTAAAAAGGGCCAGTTTCTGAATTGAGAATTTCGCTGAGTAAATAGTTAACCGTAGTGCTGTTTCCTCGAATTTCTCAGAAAAGAGCGTGACAGAACGTTACTTAAGTATTTACTTAGTCAAATTCTCAATTCAGAAACCGACCCAAAGTGTCATAAAATTTAAACCCTATGTAATAATGAAATTAAACTTAGAGGATTGCCAAATGAAATTAATTTAGTAGCTACGTAGTTTTTGTAAAGCACTTCAGTAATACATTGTGAGGATCTAAGTTAACAATAGGCGCTTTGAATGGAAGAGGGCCCTTATTATGAAGCAGCGATATGTTCGGAAGCACAGATATCTCAATTGCTCTGTGTTCGGAAGGGTCGTCAACGTCGCGCTTGAGCGCCACAATTCACTCGAATCTGGCGACAAATACGGTTCTTTTTTTAATAGTTTCAAAATTTCCTGCCACTTAGTAATGGACGCCAGAAATGCATGGCTCTTTGTTAGCCTTATGACGTCATATCATATCTTGAGATACGGATTTGTGACTACCTCGCTACTTCCGATAATGTCGCTTTTTTCATAATAAGGGCCCAAGTTTATGAGGATTTTCAGTGCATTACTGCCTGTCTACGCCTCTACACCAGCGCGTTAAAATGGCCATTACCAAACTCAAATACAGGAGACCAATAGGGAGACCACATATCGACAACGTCGCGAAATGTCACTAGTCCGCCAATGAAATCGCAAATCTCTCAAAATTATTGTGTACGGATGATTCGTGGCGTTACCTGTTACACGCTAACTACTTTATGTAACCATAAATTAGTGTTAACAGCCGCGTTTCAATACAAAATCCCTGGACTAGGCAACTATACGCAGAACTGTGTTACACCATCAGATGACAACCGCAAAAGCTCAAAAGCTCATCGTAATCTAGACCGAGTCCAGAAACTACCTTTAATAACGATTGTTACGTGAAACCACATTTCGGTTTACCAAGGCAAAATAAGCAGATTGTACGCAAATCCTTCTATTATATGAATGTTACACTGAAAATTTAATGCACCCGCTCACTTTTGTTCAAGACAATGGGGTTTTGGCTTTCCCGGGATTCCGGAGTTGGACAAAAGAGTAACAACAATACACCCTAATGCCCCCTACACAAGAATTAGGAAGGCAAACTCGAGTGTACGAACATTTTTGTGCCACTGTTACACGAACCAGTTGTGTCGTTGTCGGTGAAAGTGAAAGTGAAAAAACACTAATTGCCACACTTTATTGTCCACAAATTACGTAATTATAAAACGTTTTATACAATTATTGGTACAGTGCTATAATGTAAGCAAAAACAAAGCAAGATTAGATCGCCTAGACCTCTTTCTTCGTTGAGAAATCCGCTATAATAATACGTAGTCTACGAGAATTTCAACGGGTTACCCAAAAAAGCCAATGTACAAGAAAAAAGCCTTTTATAGGTCGGACAGACAGATGTCGTGGAAATTCAAAATTTTTAAATACATACAAAATGACAGGAGAAATAGTATCTACAGATTTTTCCTAAAATTTACGACGCTTGAACGTATGTGCAGCAGTAGCATAATAGTGTGCCCGGAAAGCTTGTTTCCTGCCTTTTTCCGAATGTCCATTACACAGGTCTGCTTTGGCTTAGTTTGCAGATACATGGAGACTTTGTTACAATTTTTCAATGGAACTGGATTTAAAAATGGAGCGTGTTGCATGTTTGCAGGATAGAAAAGGTTTCGTTTCGCTCTTGTTAGCTTTATAGCGTTATTAGTATTACAATGAAGGTTTCATTAATTGATTTTGTTTATTAAAGGTGACTTTAATTATTTATTTTCGAATATCCTTTGGAAGATAAAAAGTACCCGAAACCGGCGTGCGTGCATGTAACGACTAATTAATGTTGATGATGAGATCTGTCAGGATCGTGGCAAGTGTCAGACCCTGATTTGTGCCTATTAATCTTCACCATAAACTCACGCCTATATCCCGGAGGGGTAGTTAGAGACCAGGGCTAGCTACTAGCCATTATCCTGACATATTTCTTAATATAATACATAGTAAACATTTATTTAAGATAAGGTTAAAAATTTTTGATTCACAAATGTTATTATAATCGCAATGAATTTCTAAATGACAAATTTTAATTTAACATTTTGTGTTTCCGTAATTTGACATTTTTTGCACACAAGAACTAATCACCGTTGACATTATTTGACTTTTTTTTATTTTTTTCGATCTCACTTTAATTGCTTTTTTTAAACTTGACATACTTTTTATATCTGTTGTAAGTGGGGCCTCTCCTATTTGTACGCCACATGCAAACATGTTGGACCGAAATTATCATGAAAATGTTATATTTAACACCTTAATAATGCATGTTATTGTACTATTATTGACACATGTTCACGCAAATAAATTTATCTTTATCTTCTTTCGCTTCATCAAAAATGTCAATTCACAACAAACCTACGACTATTTCAACTCAGACTATCAACTTTACTTTGCTAGTAACTCAGTTTTTCTTTTCACCTTTTCATGAAAAAAGCTATGTAAGTAAGTAAATTCAAACTCTGCTTTGGCCTTTTGCTAAAGAAAAACGGAAGGAAATTCTACCTTCCATTCGGTGTATTCCTCTATCACCAGACGATTTGAATCCAATATTTTTTCACCCTTGCCTTTGGTTGGGTATTAAAATTCAAAAACATTTATTAATAAAAAAAAGGTATGATGATTATTATTACAAGTTAAAATTACTTTTACATATTAGGAAATATTGGTATAAGTTAGACACAGCTATTTATACAATAATAAATTCTATTATAAGATTTCTCGTTGGCTAAGATGATTGGCTATTAACTAAGATGCGCCTGTGTCTTGGGTGACGGTCGGTAGGTATGAAACAGTTTTAAGTAATTTTAAGTATGTACGTGCGCCAGGGACGACCCTTCCCGGCACTTCTCACCACAATTGCTCGGTATATTTCTTTTCGCCAATCTGTCTTCCTTCATCCTCTCCATATGTCCAAACCGACGCAAAAACGTAACGCGCAACTTATTACACACAACCATTAACCCGCTCTTTGGGGTAACAGAGCTCCTTCTCTTTTTCCCACATTCATGATCTATGAATCCACGTCGCAAGGGTCGGCACCACTAGCTCCAATAGACCGGAGTAAAATGGCGACTAAGTTCGGCAGGGTAGAGTGGTGACTCCAACGGGTAAAGAGGCGAAGATCTCTACAGGGTATACTTAAAACGCAAGACCAACTTTATGGGTGAAGAACCAAAAAGCTCACTACAGTGACGAAGATGCCAACCATCACATTGATGATGTAGGTGGAAGCGGCAAGTCACGAGGGCTTTATCTAGGACCCTGACCAACGGCAGCAATGCTATCAGTACTGCAAAGAACGCCGGCTTCTCATTCGGGAGGTCGTGAGTTCGAATCCCGGCATGTACCAATGACTTTGTATTCTAAGTTACGTACCTTTATTTTCTGAAGTTATAGTAGCAATACCACTCTTGCTAACGGTGAAGGGAAACTTCGTGAAGAAACCGGAGTGTCTGAGGTGTTCACATACCTCGGCAATTGAAATTGCCAATCCGCGGTGGACACGCGTGGTGAATAAGCCCATACACTCTCTCTGAGAGAAGTCCTGTGCCCTACTGTGGGACGTATTTAGGCTGAATACAATTATTATTTACATGAATCCTTATCCAGTGAGTTACAAAGCGACCGACAAACCAGTCGTATGCCTATACTTGAACTCTTACTCGGTGGCGGTAAAACGTAAAGGCTGATGCGCTGCCAACTGTACTAGAATATAAAGATCCATACGCTGTCAAATGTATCTACTAACAATTAAAGCAATAATTGCCTTTTCATTAAAGACATAAGAAATTCTTGAAATAAAACAGAAAATACTCCCTGAGGATTTTTCGTGATGAAAAATCCGGTCAAAAGCGGAACGCGTTCCGTTTTCCAGCAAATCTTCATAAAACTTTAGATGAAGATTAAAATTGCTTTGGTCCAGGTTTCGAGTGTTATTTTATGATTTTAAATAAACCGCCAGCTCTTGTTTTCACTTTAGATGGGTTTGTACAAGTGATTTTCTACTTGATTAATTCGTAACATAGTAAAGTGATTCTCAAAACTAATACGTTCCATTGTGTCTGTGACTACATTCGCGTTGGATCAGTATGGAAATGATTCTGTGTGTCTTGCATGGGCTTCAATTGGCTATTCATATTCGCGTATTGCCGACGATTTATAATACATTGGTGGACTTGTCGACTGTACCCGGTAGCTGGTTCCTCATAATTGATTTTTCTATGGATTATTCCAACAAACCTGAAAAGAAGTATAGTTGTTGGCCAAAAAAATATGTCCCAGGCACTACAGCATCTAAGCTGTCACTTCACTTATCTAGTATAGAGCACAGACGTGATAGGAGTTGCTAATGGACGCTACGTAAAAGGCCTACTGTAATGTATGTACTTACATTTGACAGCAGGTGAACCTGTAAATGTTCACACTTTTATTGCAATGTCGTCCGTAACGTAACTGAGTAGAGGGAATGCGTGTAAAGGTTGATGTGTTGTCGACTGTTGGGTTGAAAGCTATCAGTCGATCTGCATTTTGTTCAGACATTTCTTTAGTAACGGCGTAAAAACGAATTCGAATTGATAAGATAAAAATAATCTTTATTGCATCCAAGAAACACAGCACACAAATAAAAGTGACAATGAAAAAGGTACAATGGGCGGCCTTATTGCAATCGTCGATGGTTTATCGACTGTACCTGATTGCGGCCGCAAAAATCACAACACCAAGGTGTCAAGGGATATGGAATCCGGTCGGGTGAAATATAAAATGGTCGTCATTGTGCGAAACTCATTCAGGGCGTTGCGTCCCCAGCCGGTCATCAGTCATCGCTAATGATTGTGACGCGGCGACCATTGTTTCAGGCTCGGCCGCGGAACGGCGTTCTGGCAGGAGTGCACACTTGTAGACCTTAATCGAAATTCACTCTCATACCATAATCGTACACTAACAATTTGTTAATCTACTGTTAACAGTTGTCAGTGTTTTTTTTCTGTATACACTTTGGAAAACTGACAGCTCTTAGCAGTGGATTAACATTAGTGTAAGAGAAACCAGGGCAAAATAAAAGTAAGCGGAAGAGATCTGTCGGGATGGCGGCAGACCCTGCTTGAGTAGTACGCTGAAGCTAGTGGCGCATTTTAAATGACAAAAGTTGCGACTGTCCAGTACATTAACTGTCAAATTCTGACATTTTTGCGCCACAAAACGCGTGAACCGTGCTATCGTACTACCCATGATAGTCTCTGTTATGTTATGTTATGAAAACCAGCGAGCAAAGCTGCGAAATGACTCAGCCACCCTATCACTTTCCAGAAAGCTAGTATTACCCTGATGTCACTGCAGGCGCCCTGAAGAGATCCAGCTCCCAATGATGGCGGTCTGTTGCTTTTCCACACTCTCACAGTGAATGGTCACGTGGATGTGTTTCCTCTTCTAATGTATCCCTGGAAAAGCGGGCTTTTGGTACTCTTATACCATGCGCGAGTTATCGCGTAACGATCAAGTTTACCCATTATCAGATTTTGCGTACGGAGACAGTAATTTGGTTCGATGCACCGTGCAACGACTGAATCTTTTAGAGCGTTTCATTGAAATAACGCAACATCTGAAAACCGTTTCTCAACGATAGTTCCATAAAGCAAAAGTTCGATTTTTTTTACATAAAATGTATTTTTTATTTTGCGTACATAAAATAATTGATTGATTTTGCTGATAGTGGCTGGATGAGGATGGATAGGAGGATGGAAAGCCTATGTCTAGGAGTGGAAGAATACAAGCGGATTGATTGATTGATACAAATTGACAGCGTTAAGTTCAAGATGATACGAAAATTAAAATTTGAGAATTTGTAAACTTGATCTTATCGAAAATTTTTTTTCCAAGTTACTTAGGTACATTTGTGCATTTGAAGTGGCAATTCCACTCGCTAACTATATAGAAAACCATCGTGAGGAATCCTGACACGAGCTCTTACTACAAACTTGATAAATCCGCAAGTATAAATGTGCGCGTAACGGTAAACTTTGGAAAAGTAGAAAAGGGTGCAATCCTGCAAAGAATCCTGTGTCTGAGCCGATACGATAGCTCTGTTGTGAACTTGTGAATCATCGGAAATGTGGCCCGAAGTATTTGGGACTCATTAAAAAGTAACGAACAGTTTGTTTGCTGCTGGCCAAACAAAATTCCATTTGGGATTTTTCGGTGCCTATCCATACACGGTTCTTTTCCAAAACGCGCATCCTGAAAAATGTCGGTTAGAGGTTGTCATTTACGACAACTTTTGTTCTACGACTTTTGAATATTTCATGGTCACATTTAAATTTTTAAGAATAAAATATATATTTTTACGGGGTTTCAGCTTTGTAATAAACTCTTTGTAATACATTATATAAACCCTGAAATCTTAAAAAAATAAAGCTCTGAGAAAAAACTTCAAAAGTGGTTGCCAATATAAAGAGAATAATCTCAAGAATTGCGTATGTTAAAAATAATCCTGTACATCTACTTAAAACGGTTGAAGAAGGGTTAAATAGCGAAAATTCAAACCCAATAGGAAACGCTTTAAAACATTAGGTACTGATGGATTTTTTCTTCAGTAGATAACAAGAAAATGTCTACAGAGAATTCAGATGTGAAGTTTTTAATAAAAATATCTATTTAACAGAAATCAGAAATGAATAATTTATTTCAACGTAAAGTTACATTATGTTATCATTGCTGAATGTCAATGTACTATATTAGTATGTTTTACTTACATTATTGTTAATAATACTGAATTTACGATCTATTTACATTCATTTTTTACATTTAATTTTATGTCAATAAACAACCAAAAAGTTTTGAAAATTATACTTAATAACAAGGACAAATTGTTAATTTTAAAGACAATCAGCCTTTATAAGACCTTATTTAATAAGACATTCGTGACCAATACATTTAATATATTTAGGGCTAAGTTTATTGCTGCAAGTTGATTTACAACATAGCGCGTTCTCATGTCCACACGAACGATGCCGCCCCCTGCAGGCTTAATAATGTCTTCATTAAGAAACCTCCGATATATCATTCAGTGGTCTACAATTTTATATTTTCACAGTTGAAGTAGAGCTCACCAGAAGATCGCTAATTGCGTTTCCACGCGTGGGAGTCGCGTAGGTGGTCGATTGTTTTATTCGAGAGCATAGACATACCACGCAAAGACAGTGTGTCGAACAAAATTCCGCTCAAAAGCAAGGCGAGGTGTGACTTGTGTATGCCTGAGGTCGGTTTCATCATCAGCCATTTGACGCCCACTGCAGGACACAGGCCTCCTTCGTAGTTTTCATAACCATGAGGGGCTTTGCCATAATCGCCACGCTTGGCAGGCGGGTTGGCGATCGCAGTATGCGGTTGGTATCTCAGGCAGACGCTGCTGCCCGTCTCCTGGTAATTGATTTCCTTAGTCGCCTTCTACGACAACCACGGAAGGAAATGGAGTGACGCTATTCTTAATCCGGCGCCACACGGAACTTAATCCGGTGCCACACGGAGTTCGGCTTGCGCCAACACTATCTGACAGCACTATCTATCTGTATATCCAGGACTAAGCTATATCCAGTGAACAAGTCCAAAAACATCTTGCAACATAACATTTGCAGAGCTATGCATATATAAACTGTATTACTGACAACCCTATCAATCACCCTTATACTAGTTTATCACTGGATAGTGTTCAGTAAGTAGTGAGAATGAGGTATAAACTCCTTGGATAGAGAAAAAGAAAATACTGGCAGGCATAGACCACTTATTTGACATAATAAAATAAAACAAGTTTCGTGCCCTTTTTTTTCAATCGTAGAAGGTTCTTTCTTGTGTTGTGTCGCAACGAGTAATCGATGTAATCGAGCAATCGAATTAAATATCGATGTTTGAAAAAATTTACTGCGGAACAAGTAAATCAAGACTTGCAAGGTACGTTATGGGTTCATGCTCCTTCTTATTCTACGGTCGTGCGTTTGTGTGCAGAGTTAAGAGGGGAAGAACATCCACTAATGACGACTCGCGCTTAAGCCGCCCTGCAATAACTGAAGAAATGATAAAAAATGTTGAAAAAATTTTGTTCTGATGAACCGTCGTACTATTGTTTGTTTTATATTGTTCATAATATAATACATGACCATTTGGGAATAAAAGAAGTCTCAGCGCGTTGGGTGCCTGAATGCTAACGGCCGAACAAAAACGAAGTAGGCTCAGAATTACACAAAGCTGTTTGGAACTGTTACAAGATCCTGATCGGATCGATTTTTGGCTCAATTTCTATTTATAGGTGAAACATGGCTTCACCATTACAACCCTGAAACAAAAAAACAATCCATGACTTGGAAGAGACCATCATCACCGACTCCTAAAAAATTCAAGGCCGTTCCAACCGCCGGCAAGATCATGGGTTCTCTTTTTTGGGACAGGCAAGGGGTGATGATGATTGAATAACTCAGTCATGGAGCCACTATTATGGGGAATATGTACGCAGAACAAATCAAAAAGTTGCGTGACGAAATACACGAAAAACGGCGTGGAAAACTCGCTAAAGTGGTTTTGCTTCATCAAGATAACGCCCCAGCGGACAAGTCTAAAGTTGCGAAGGCAGCCATCAATGATGCTGGCATCAAATTGGTGGAATATCCTCTATAACAGGAAGACTCTGCTCCTAATGACTTATCTAATTCCGAGAATGAAAGAATATAACAATAGGCCAGAAATTCCATGATGATGACGCAGTAATCTCCGCAGTACAAGGATTTTTAGAGAATCAAGATGAAGATTTTTTTTAAGAAAGGAATTTAAGGTTTACATATTGCAAATATATTGAGGTCATATATTGAAGAATAAAATAACATTTGATAAAAGTTAATTGCATCTTATTCATTCTCACTATTTATTGAAACCCCCTAGTATTTATCCATTTACCTACTTATCCAGTGACTTGGTGGCAAGTCACCTTAACCGGATTTAAGTAACGTTCACAGACACGTACACATTTGCATTGATAGTGCACTGACAGCCGTCAACGCTAAGCATGCCAATTTGGCTACTAATTTGCTGCCTCGTTTTGGAAGCTCTGACTGCGTTTCTATGCCTTATAATAATTCTATGTTCGAGAGCTTTAAAGACGCGTGTCTTGAAATACAGCCCGCTTGTTAGTGGATTTGTTCTAAATTGATTGTTAATAATTCTACCAATGTAGAACAACCATCGTTAAAAATAACAAATGCTGAGATATTGAAATGCTTTATTGATCGTGTTTGACACAAAACATTTGCCACAATCCGCGTTGAATGTAAATTTGCTTGTAGACTGAACTGAGCCTTCAACTTGTATAGTCAACTGCACATCGATGTTTACATACAATCTGAAGTCAACCTTCCGAATTCCGAATGAATGTTTCAATGTAATTTTCCTTGTCGATTACTGGCGAGAGTAGGTCAACCTTCACATGTTTCTTGTAAACTTGCCCTTAACGTAGCGGAGTAGAGTGCATACGTGTAATGGTAGATGTGCTCTCGTCTGTGCGTGTCGAAACGATGATAAGAGATTTGATAAATGTATACTTGTCTAAATATGCTTTTTTCAACATTGATGTAAAACTGCATTAATATTCATAAACTAGCCAGTATCCTGGAGGCGTAGACAGAAACCGAGGTTTACTATTTTAGTTCAGAAAAACTTCTTTTGTTAGAATCCTTTAGAAGTCAAATAGTTATTGTACTGTAGATTAATATGATATAAACTGCACAATGTACAATACAATAGTAAACTAATAAGATATTATAATAAAAAAGATAAAAAGTTGCTATATAAGACTTCCGAGGTACCTTTCACGGGAACCTTTCATATATTTTTTGTTTGTTGTTATTTTATCGTGAAAAGGAAGAAACCGAGGCAACCAGTTATTAAAGTTCATATATAAGACGGGCAGCAGCGTCCTCCTGAGATTCCAACCGCAACTGCGATCGCCAACCCGCCTGCCAAGCGTGGCGATTATGGCAAAACCCCTCATGGTTATGAAAACCACGAAGGAGGCCTGTGTCCTGCAATGGGCGTCAAATGGCTGATGATGATGATGATATATAACCCGTTATTTAAGTTCATTCTAAAGTCACGACGGAAATTAAGTATCTAGTAATTTATTACCTATTAATTTCTTGCCCTTAAATTACCTACTTGTAGAATGCGGCGGATTTAATACTAGGTATAAGCATTTTCTACCAATCGACCAATCAAACTCAGGCGGTGGAATAAATAAATGATAGCGTACGGAAAAGGAAAAAAAAAAACAAAGAATGAATAGTACATTACTGCAGCGGCCAGCAAATGAGGCATTGATGAACGAACATGTAATGTTGGCCGAGGCAAAGCCGAGGCACACATACGTAAGTCCATCAATGCCTAGTTGTGACCAAGGCTTGTATAGTACTTTTCTTAAATAATGCGCGGAAATTAAAAATAAGTAGTAAGTACCTAGGCAGAACTTTTCATTTGAAGATACAATTACTTTTCAAAATCAATGACGAACAACGAACAACAATAATTTTTCCCGCGTTAAAGTGTTCATTTGTTTTTTTTTTTTTTTTTTCAATAAACAGCTTTATTGTTGCAAGCCAATTCGAAATTTAAATAAAAACCTTTGATAAATTACCTTTCTGGTTGCCTCGGTTACTTAGCTTGGTTGTTTTGGAGTAAAATATAGTTCCATTTGTAAATTACACGACAGAATCAGATATGAGTTTATTGTGTAATTTATTTGGCGGCTAAAACACGACAGACAGATATTTTCGTACAACTTTTGCCGGTCGCTGCTCGCATGTATTTAGCCAGTATAGCAATTTCGTTTTATCTCAAAGAAGGTTGTCAAAATAATGCTCAAATTTTCAAGCATGTTTGAGGAAAAATATTTAAATACACCGAGGTTTGCCACTTACCACGATTCTGACGAAACCGCTTTCATTTTATCAACATAATTATTATTAGTCGTTGCACGCACGAACGTTCCGGTTTCGAGTTTCGGGACTTAAGAAATTTCGTGTTCTTTTATGATGTTTGATGTGCAATAAAAAGTTCTAATCTCTATTAAGACTGAGGGAAGGAGGTGTCTTGGGAGAAGAAACACGTGGGGATTGAACGGATGTAGCCAGCGTCGAAGACCTGTTTCGCTTGACAAGAAAAAAAGAAGAATACGGGGAGCTGACGGTCAATTTCCATTAGTGGAGATGCACAGAACGAAGAAGAAGAATCTCTGTGAAGAGCTTTTATGCGTTGTCAAAACACAGCACACCCTAACCGCAAAGCTTGGGCCAAGCATGGCCGTTTCATCGCGCTAATTGTTTGCACACTAATTAGTGTAAAAAGCACAAGTATCGAGCGCGTGTGAAAGTTATGATGATGTCTGATGGACGGCCCTCAGTAAAGGCGCGTCCGAGCTGGGCTGCTACTGAGGAACGAACCATACATTTTTTATTTCATTTTATTGAAAACACAAAACAGGTTACAGCCACACTTACTAAATTTTACAAACATTACAGATCAGACCTAGACTATGCCCCTAAACTTGTGTACCTAGCATGTATTTAGACTGCTTGTAATTTTAACCTTAACTTAATTAGACATTGATTTTTTTTTCTTCTTAACTTATAAAGGTATATTAGTTTATTTCATTCTCTCAGGGAGCTTTGAGGGCACCACGGACAGCTTTTTTAAAGTCGTGAAGGCTCTGAAAAATATCTATGTTCACATCTTTGTTATCTGCCACCAGATCGTTGTAAGTACGACGCATCCTAACAATGGGGTTGTAAAAAGAAGTAATATTTTTGTAGGTTTCTAAAGGGAGATTGTAGGTATTAGTTACCTACATCCTATATCAATAGCGCTTTGTAAGATTCGGATATGGAGCACCTGGGTTCGGTCCCCAACTATACATTAAGTTACCAGTAGCAAGTTTTAATAAGTACGAATTCATACATATTTCATATTTTGTAGTTTGAAATTCTGTTTTCAAGTACGTTTAAATATAACCTTAGCTAAAACTATCAGTTGAGTGTCTGAGGTAGGACATAGCTCAGTTATTGAAATCGCCAATATGCGGTGGGCACGCACGCGTGGTGATTAAGCCCATATTCTCTCTCAAAGAAGGCCTGTGCCCTTCAGTTGGACATGGCTATAGTCACAGGGCATAAGCGGCAGATGGGGATTTTTTTAACACCCTGTAAACAAGTACGTCTAACTCCGGGACTCTATTTCATAGAACTACAATTCAAAGTTTACTATGACAATTCGATGTACATTGTGAAGTTGATTAAACCTCAGATTAACAAGCAGGAGGTCTTGGCTACGCAATAAACATTGAACTGTACAAATATTTTGGTGTAAAAAACGATTAATTTTATTTGGCACTAGTCGACAGTTTTATTTTAGTCACTGAGCGTTTAAATTATACCCAAGAACTTACTGCCTCATCTGCAACATTTTTTTAATGACCTGGCTCAATCTAACCACATAACGCACATGGCCCGGTGAGAAAGAATCGACAGTCACCGAAAACAAAGTAGACCCCTAGGAACGATTAAAATTGTTTGCTCAGTTAATGAAAACACCATGACGCGATAGAATGTGGCTTCATCGGACTGGGAATACCCAGACTATTGGGCCCGTAACGTCGTGAAAAGTTAGGGACCGTTTTCTTCAAAATAGGCGGTCAAGAATCCGCAATGAATTAAATTATTGCAATTACCTGCATAACAATAATAGTAATTATTGTACGCTGTACCCACTTGATTTCTACAAATAGCAAATAGTCTGGGTATATTACCATATTTGTGATATCCTTGCCTGGTTACCGTAGCACATGGATGTAGTTTGAGATCAAAACAAGTAATTTTGTTGAGTAATTTTATTTTTTATTATTATGTTAGAGGTTTATTTTCGTCTGCTGGGTAGATTTATATTATTTAGAAAGTAATCTCTACTAACAGCAAATATGAGAGATAGCATTTAAGGGTAACAGCCTATACACAGCATGGGCAAAAGTAGGCTGATGATGATGATAACAATGATGACTACAATACTTTGAATGCGTGGATTACAAATTTGTATAGTCAAGAACAAAAAACGAAAACATATTTTACAGTTAAAATGGGCATGGTGCGATCTAATGTATGAAGATTTGCATAAGTTGTCATTGTGATTCCGATTGTATTAAAATGAAATAAATGTAACAAGGTGCAATACTGGGCATCGTGCTATCAAGCCGTCGCACGTCATCCGCAACAACGGACTCTTGATGACTTCACCACATCATCCAATCATCGAGCTGTTGGTCCACCCACTAAGCACAACAAAAAAGGTACCATCATGAGTCCAAATGAGGATGAGGATGACCGAGGATAGAAAGAAGTAGCGTGCGTTGGGGGAGGCTTATGTCCAGCAGTGGACGAATATAGAGCAGAGAGATAGATAAACAGAGAACTCTTTATTGCACAACCAGAAGAATGAATTACAAACGGCTTGTTACATCTAAGTAATGGTGTACAACACCGGCTGATTGATTGAGTGTGGGTCCAAAGCCAAGGCCAAACGGAGTCAACACCTAATGCGGTGATGCGAAGCCTTGGCAGCAATAATAATATTTCAGGACCGACACGGGCGCGGCCGCTGGCGTTTTTTCAGGAAAAAAGATTTTTCAGTAATTAAATTCCTGTGTAAATCATATTAATGTGCATTTTATCTCTACGCGACGCTTAAGTACTACCTGCGAAATAAAGCACTTTGTTTAGAGTACCGTCGGTCTCGTAACAAAGTGCTTTAATGCTCTGTTGTCTGTGAAAATCGGTCAAACAGTGGTGTCCAAGTTTGGGTAGACGCTCGGTAGGTAGACCAGCGCCCGGCAATGGGTCGATGACATTTTTATTATTGGGTAATTCTTTATTGAACACAAGGTGGACTTAATGCTAATGGCATTTTGTACCAGTCAACCCGTAGCTAAACTATTTCTAAATCGTTTTTTTGAGCACTCTTTAAACGAGTTAGTGCGTATTTCTAAGATCATTCGTTGAGTTTTTGAACTCTTGTTTTAAAAAAACAATATATACTTTCCGCAATCCTGAAAGTAGTAAAGACATTCTCCTATATTTTTAAGCCATAAACCGGCCCCATGTGGCCTATATACGTAATTTCCACTCGCGCCCACCGCAGATTACCTATAGTAAAAACCTCTGAAACTCAGGTTTCCTCACGATGTTTATCGAGTGGATTTCCTACTACTTCAGAAATGTACGTAACTTAGAAAACAAAAGTCGTTGGTACCTGCCGGGTTCGCACCCACGACCTCCCGAGCGTGAGCCCGACGTTCTATCGCTCCGCTACCACCGCTCATTAAAAACAACAACACCTATAACAGAAGTAAGGTAAGGGAGAAAACTAATAAGATTCAAGCTAAAAGGTCGAATTTCTCAGATAGGAAAAGAAAAAAAAAACAATGACTTCGTTCGTCCACAAAGGCTATTCTGATAATGGGGTACAGAGGTAAAGGGCATTTTCTAATGAAGATAGACTAATCAAGATGTTAATAAATTCCCGCTTTCTTTCGCCCTAGTTTGCGATAAGTGAGGGAAAAAGACGTTTCGTGGGCATTGAACCCGTTGTATTCAGAAGCATTGCACTTTGAAAAATTGTAGTCAAGAAACTTTTAAAATTGTATTTGAAAATTGCCCTTTTAAATAGCTCTATTAATAGAAAGAAAAAAAGAGAGAGAAGGGAAGGAAGGAAGGAAGAAGACATTTGTCATATAAGACAATAGGTGAATAGGGCTGGATCTAAGGATAATAGTCGTAAATAATTTAAATAATAAAGAAGTACATATTTCACAATTTGGACAGTGACCAGGGGATAGTGAGAGCTAAGATAAGACTTGATCTTAAGAAAGAAAGAAAAACACTTTGCAAAAATACAATGCCAAGCAAGGGTTGACTTCAAAGCTTTTGCTGTACAACAAGAAAGTACCAAAGAAAACTAAAGAAAGCCTTTACAGCAAATACCAAATCCTGGCCCGTAGATGAATTAAATGTTAATACATGTAACGCCATAAAAACCGTCATGCCATATAACTGCAGAACTGGTGGATCAAAGAAGAAAAGTGTAGGTATCTCAAGGCAGCTCCCAAATCAGACTGCTTATTAAGAAACTACGAAATAGCCATATGAAGAGACATATGAAGCCATAGGAAGAAAACTGTATTAGAAACCGTAGAACAAAATCACGGACCGAAAGTGTTTCAGAAGAAACTTAAAACTGGAACCTCACAAATCTACAACCTACCTGACCAAAATTGAAACATAAAGACGGACAGAGATGAGATCATGAAGGTTGTAGAAAAATTATATGCGGACCTATACACCATAAGGACAGCCGAACTAACACCGAGCCCTAAAGACCCAAAGTCAAAACTGGTCAAACACCTGACCGACGATCTCGCAGATTTTAGCCTCTACGAAATAAGGAATGCTCTGAAACGTATAGAGAATGAAAATGCACCGAGTGAGCTCCTAAAATACGGCGGGAATACAGTATTGAGACGCTTACAATTGCTGTTTAATAAAGTACTCCATGAAGGTGTATCACCCAGTTCATGAAAAAACGCAATTGTGACGCTCATTTACAAAAAGTTAGATAAAACCAATCTCTCTACCTATCGGCTGATATCCATCTTGGACCATACTTATACGCTGTTCACTAAGATCCTTACATTAAAGGCCTGCGCAGACGAGGTACTGTCCCCCGGGGACTTTTTTGTCCATCGATTTAGATCTCTTACAAATTGTATCGAATAACGCACATAAAGGACCATGTTTGATACTGAACTACGGAAAGAATTTGGGTAAGAGAAATGGTGCTCTACTCACAGACGATGATGAAGCTGGTCTCCAGGTCCCGGGACACAATCCACACAAGATTTCACAGGGTTATTTCAGTATTTAGCACACGCCGGCCGGCAGTTATGAAGAAGTGGTTCCAACGAACTTTTCTTCCGTGCACCCCAAACGAAAAGAGTGAAAAGAGTGAGTGAATGAACTGTACGAATCTACGTCGCTCATTCAGAAGCGCGCCAAATTTGAATTGGCGCGGGGAACGCAGAGCATTTAGTCTCGAACCCAAATAAGTAATTTAGATATTGTACATAAACCCCCCACCGGGAATTCACCCTTGATTCCCCAGTTCACAAACCAGGGATGGTATAGCTGTGTAAAACAATGGACTGTATAGTGAAGTGAATAAATTAATTGAATGTATGTAAGTAGCAAGTTGAGTAGTTGAAATTATGATTGTGTAAAGTGTAAGTTACATACTTAGAAGCTAATATTTGAATCTGAAGCTTAACATTGAAATACATTTGACAATCAGGCATGGAGTTGCCAAATGTTCAAGAAATTTATAGGTAATTAGTCATTCTGAGTCCACATCTATAGGCAGTGGACTGAGTTTTACTACGGGTCGCGTATAAAGGCCGTTTTGATTGCGGACTTTGACAACGCGAACAACGCCATCTTTTCCGGGACAAAGCTCAGTCACGCGGGCCAGAGGCCACTGCAGTGGAGGAGCGTCAGAGTGCATTAAAACACACTCACCTACTTTTAAATTGTGACATTCACTAAACCACTTTTGCTTTTGCTGTAGTGTATGCAAATATTCGTTACGCCACAATTTCCAAAATTTCTGAGAAGCTTGTTGTACGAACTGCCAACGAGTCAGTGCGTAGGTAGGTTTGTCAGAGAGATCATACTCTGGGACGGACAAAAGTTCGCGCCCTACCAAAAAATGTCCGGGAGTGAGCGCATCGAACTCGGACGGATCGGTTGAGATAGCGGTCAACGGTCGGGAGTTCAACACTGCTTCGATACGAGCAAAGAGAGTGTTGAGCTCCTCAAACGAAAGAGCTTTTGTACCTATCACGCGCTTTAGATGCAGCTTGGCTGACTTGATAGCGCTTTCATAGATTCCGCCAAAGTGGCTACCAGTAGGCGGATTGTATGTCCATCTGACATTTCTAGAATGAAAACCGGTTAAAATGTCGTTAGAATGTTGTTCATAGAATTGTTTAATTTCAGCAAACTGTTTGCCAGCTGCGACAAAGTTTTTCCCGTTATCCGAAACGATCGTGTGACACAGGCCGCGCCTAGAAGTAAAGCGGTCGAATGCCGCCATGAAACATTCGGTGGTGAGCGCACTGAGAACTTCAGCATGCACTGCACGTGTTGAAAAACAGACAAAGATAAGCAAATACGATTTTGATACTGCAGCGTTTCGTCGTGTGCTTTCTTTAGTGTAAAATGGACCACCTATGTCAACCCCTACTGTGTGAAAGGCATGAATGTCTTGAGTGCGAAACTTGGGTAAATTGCCCATTATCGGTTGCAAAGTGGCGGGCTTGACCTTGAAACAACGCAAGCATTTCGAAAAACGAGAGCGAATGGCGTTTCTCGCTGAAATTATCCAATATTTTTGGCTGATCAAACTCTGAAGCGATCGAGGACCAACGTGTAGGTAGACCTTGTGGAAGTGGTCGATTAGAAGTTTAACGAAGGTACATTTTTTGGGAAGCAACAAAGGATGTTTTTTTTGATAAGAGAGGCTCGATTCTGACAACCTACCCCCCACCCTGAGAAAACCCAGGGGGTCCAGGTAAGGCGAGAGCCTTTTTAGAGACGTGTGTTCACAGTTACCACCGCTTGCCAGTTCTGCGATTTCTTTTGAAAAATGCTGATGTTGAACAGCTTTGATAATTACGTCATGAGCTTGGCGTAAGCTGGGTAGGGACGGTGGACCTGTGCTCCGCTTGCCCGTTCGACATCCTTGCAGAAACTGAAAGCAACGTGCTATCACTCTTTGCAACTTTGTGAAGCTATGACATTTTTCGATAAGATTCAATATTAAGTTAGGTTCGTTTTGACCGATCGGGTTTGAAATTTGAACTGTAGAACTAGCTAAACAAGTGTTCTTTGCCTCAGGTACATTTTCAGTTTTGAATTGATCGATTGATTTGATAGGCCAATTCTCCTGTGGTGTGTAAAGCCAGCTTGGGCCACTCAACCACTCCCGCGTCGCTAACAGCGCGGAGGGCAATGCACCGCGCGAGCACACGTCTGCGGGATTAGAGGTACCGCTCACATGATACCAACTTTCTTTAGTCACAGTTTTTAAGATTTTAGTGACTCGGGTAGCGACAAAAACTTTCAAGTTGTGACTGGGTGTGTTCAGCCAACTCAACACCACAGAAGAATCGGTGAACAGAAATACGTCTTGGATCGGTATCTGTTCTTGAAGAATAGACATTGTATACTTGGCAACTTTGGCTAACAAATGTGCAGCCATTAATTCAAGACGCGGGACAGATATTGTCTTCAAGGGCGCGACCTTGGATTTTGCAATGATCAGACTGACCTTCATGTCACCGGCATCATTGAAACTGCGTAGGTAAATAACTGCGGCTATACCTAAAGTGGAAGCATCCGAAAAACCTAGGAGCTGGTAGGACATGTGGTGCTTCACGGTCGCCTGTCGCTCGTGTCTGAGATTGGACAGCAGAGGAAGTTCCGACACGTTTATGTATTTTGAATCGACGTCATCGATGTTGCCTAGACAAGTCATGTGACCCATGCTCTCGTATTCAGACATAAATGTCATGTACTCTTCTTTAAGTTCCGGAAGGCGGTTGAGTTTTGACTCTAAATTATTGAAACGGCGCAAGGCTTGTTGCTTTGAATCGCCAAGTTCAAAGATTGGTTTGAATGGGTAGGTCACTGTGTAACGCCCCGTGCTGTTATCGCGACTGTGTTCTTTTTGAAATAAACCTTCGACGTATAGATCCTCCGGATTCGCGTCTAACTCGCAAGGTACGTTTTCAGTTTCCCAAAAATTATTCATAATTTTTTCGATGCTACTGTTGGCCGAGAGCAGACTGTGTGATGTACTTTTTGATTCGTGCTCGTGGTCAAGCGTCGTTTGCCCGGTAATGACGTATCCGAAGATTGAATGCATCGCGGCGGGCAAACCCGGGTGGCGCGGTAGTAGGTTTTGACCATCGTAGATATACGGAAATACGTCCGCGGCCAGCAGTAGCTCGACAGGGGCTACCACGTAGTAGCTCGGGTCAGCTAGCTCGAGATTTTTGAAATGATCGATAATTTTGTCCGAAAGTGTAATGGTGGGTAGACTACTAGTGATAGTACCTACCACTACAGTCTCAGTGCTAAGGACGGGACCAGATGAGTTTTGCGGTTTAATTGAACATGTAACCAGACCGAAATCTTGCACTGGCGCACCTCCCAGGCCTACGGGCTGGAATGGACACTTGCGGCGTGCCAACCCTAGGCGCTGCGCGCATTCGGTTGTTATGTAACCGGACATAGCACCACTGTCTATGGCCGCACGTACGGGATGGTATGTACCCCATCGGTCTGCGACGTGGACCACGGCAGTGCCCAGCAAAACGGTTGAATTTGACGAACAAGTTAAACCTACTTTTTGAGGTTGAATTTGACTTGTAGATTGACTTTGACCTTGACTCGATGAAAGGTCGACATGAAGTGTGTGGTGGTGTGCCTTCCTACACAAGACGCATCTAATTTTGGACGTGCATTCGGACACTGCATGCTGGCGTAAGCAATTTTCACACAATTTGAGTTGTTTTACTTTGTCAACACGTTGTGACGGGGAAAGGTCAATGAACTCGGAACAGCGATATATTGAATGGGTTTTGCCACAGAATAAGCACTGGATAGCGTTAGAATTTCCGTTCGGTTTTTGCTCAGAATTGCTGACAGCTGACAAGCACGGCTTTTGAAACGGTTTTTTCGAAGAAGTCGGGTTATTATAGTTATTACCGGACGGCCGCATTGGTCCGGACCTGGGCTGGAAGCTAGCCGGTTTTACAAAGGCAGTAGACATCTCTAGAACTCGCGCCTGCTTTTCGACGAAACTGACTTATTGGTCGAAGTTCGGTACTTCGCTTTGTTCAACTGTCTGTTCGAATTCCCGCCTAGTTACTGGGTCCAAATTGCGTAAGCCCATGTAGAATAACATGAAACTCGATAAGTCATTGATTTCAAGAAGTTTTAGAGCTTTGACACACTCTTGATATGTTTGTAAGAATGCATTGAGACCAGAGGCAGATTCCACCAACAGCGGTTTAAATTGAAACAGTCGATCTAAGTAGCTCGTAGCAAGAGCTCGTATGTTTTGGTACTTTTTAACCAAGAGTTCCCATACAATTGGGTAGTTATCAGAAGTTACTGGCATGCCCTTTGCCAGGGTCAGTGCTGGGCCGCTAAGGGCCGAGAGTAGGTAATAATATTTTTCAATATTACACAGATCGTTGTTATTATGAATCAACGTGGTAAACGTGTCGAAAAATGTTTGCCAGTTTTCTAGTTTACTATCAAAAGGAAAAATCTCTAGCTTCGGGAGTCTTGGTTTAGCTAAACGCGGTTGAAAATTGGTGGTATCGGGCCCTCGCTCGGCGCCAGCGGTGGGTACTTTACTATAGCCACAAGATTGCGTTATGTTTTCTGCCGCAGCCAAAATACGAAAATATATTTCATCGAACGTTTGAATTTCTTGATAATTTGTGATGTAGTGAGGATTTTCTTTCTTCATTAAGCAGCCTATGTCAAGAACAATTTTTTCGAAACTGTCGCGGATGGTGTGAATTTCTTTCAATCTCATTTTGAATTCTGGAATGACTTTTTCGTCGACATGTATCAAATCAGCTGTTCCTAGCAGGGTTTGTAACCTTATAAAGTACATCTCTTTTTTACTGATCAGAGATTCGAGCAAGTCGGCTCGGGCTAGGTCCTCTGCCATTTTATTTGAATCGGAAATTTCGGGCGACCTTTTGTCCGCCATTTTGGAAGAACGTTTTCTCGTTGAAATCTTGGAAATCGTGACAAGTTTAGACAACTACCACTAACTTTAGACTCGAAATAAAGCTTAGTGGCAAGTATTTAACACTGTAAACTATGATTTATATATACCTACGGCCTTTGGCGTCGTACGCGACTCGTTGAAAACTTGGAATCGGAACAAGTTTAGACAACAAACACTCAACTTTAGACTCGAAATAAAGCTTTGTGTGACTGAATAACACTGTTAATATGTAAATGGTGCGTGCTTGAATGTGTATTTAGTTTGCGAACTGGAGATTTGGCTCGAAATGACCAAAATGTTTGATACTGAACTACGGAAAGAATTTGGGTAAGAGAAATGGTGCTCTACTCACAGACGATGATGAAGCTGGTCTCCAGGTCCCGGGACACAATCCACACAAGATTTCACAGGGTTATTTCAGTATTTAGCACACGCCGGCCGGCAGTTATGAAGAAGTGGTTCCAACGAACTTTTCTTCCGTGCACCCCAAACGAAAAGAGTGAAAAGAGTGAGTGAATGAACTGTACGAATCTACGTCGCTCATTCAGAAGCGCGCCAAATTTGAATTGGCGCGGGGAACGCAGAGCATTTAGTCTCGAACCCAAATAAGTAATTTAGATATTGTACAGACCAAAAGTACCCGGCACAAAAAGTCCCCCGAAAATCCGAGGATACGTACAAGGAAAGGTACGGGGGAGTCCCCGAAAAGTCTGCGCAGGCCTTAAGACTCAATCAACGCCTGGACTTCGCGCAACCTGTCGAACAAGCTGGATTTCGCTCAAATTTCTCCACAATCGATCGTATCTTCATAGGCTGGCAACTCGTGGAAAAGTGTTTGGAGTATAATCGACCGCTCTGTATGGCCTTCATAAATTACGGAAGGGCTTTTGATTCCGTAGAGCACTGGGCAGTACTCCATTCCCTTAAGCGCATTTTAGTGGACGACAGATATGTCCAAATTATAAAGGTAAAACTCCATGATCTTACAGACACAGTGGAAGTCCAACAAGGAGTTCACCAAGGACACACAATCTATCCCAAACTTTTCTGAATGGCACTGGAAGACGTGTTCCGATCGCTCGACTGGTCCTCGAAGGGCATCAACGTGAATAGCGAAATGATTTCGCACTTGAGATTTGCCGATGACATCATTCTAACGGCAGAATCCCTGGACCAACTACCTAGTGCCCAATGCGTACTACCTTCTATGACTTACGGAGCCGAGACCTGGACTTTTACCAAGCATACCAAACATCAACTTCGGTGCGATTCAGAGCGATGCTCGGTATCTCCATTAAAAATCACATGAGGAACACCGAGATCAGGATGCGAACAAATGTAACCGACATAGCAAGAAGGGTCGCTACTCTGAAATGGAGATGGGCAGGTTATGTTTGTCGCAGAGAGGATGAAAGATGGAGCCGCTGGAACGATGGAAAATCATGGAACTACTGGAATGGCAACCGAGGACCGGACGTAGAAGTGTAGACCATCCCCCAGTCAGGTGGCGCGACCACATTGACAAGGCAGTAGGGAAGACCTAGAGAAGAACAGCGCAAAGCAGAAGCGACTGGCGCTTGCATGAAGAGGCCCTTGTCCAACAATGGATATCGATGGGCTGAAGATGATGATGAAATTATTTTATTTAAAAAAGATTCGTTAATGATTAACTAAGAAATATCACAAAATATTCTGCGTAATCTTCATAGTACGGTTACAGTACAATATGGTTAAATTCACAGTTAACTGTTAACGAATCCATTTGAAACCCAAAATGTACACAGTTATAGTATCTCTGAATTGTTTGGTGCGCGTAAAGCCGGGTCTAGACAAGGGTAACGTGTAGTGTAGGGTTTCATTAGTAAACCTATTATTTGGAATCCAAAAAATCTGGATTTAGCATGTTCGTAGCAAATGAAGTGGAACAGCTCTTGAACTGGATTCGCGTTGAGTTAGTGTGCCATCTACATTGTTGACGTAACATTCCATGTAATCTTACATACACGTTACATCTGTCTGGACCCGGCTTAATATAAAAGCAGCCCCTTTTTCTGGGTAGAGACGGCCGGGGTCAACGGGACATCCTCGTCCCGTCCGCGCAACGAACTCACGCACCAGAGGTTGCGTAACTAACGCTCTGCGTCTTTGTTAATTAGCTAGTCTGAAATCGGGGTTTCTTACTTAATTCCTTCATTAGGTAAGAGTATCGTTCGCGGTCGAAATGTAATGAGAGAGATTGTGAGCGTGATCTGGTAGAGATAGAACATTTCTAGCGTTCCCCATATTTTGCGCCGTATAAGGGGTCATCCATAAAGTACGTCACACGTAAAGGGGGGGGAGGGGGTCGACGAAGTGTGACATGGTGTGACAAGGGGTGGGCGGGGTCCTAAGTTTTGTGACATCACATTTCAAATTTAATAAATTGAATCAAGAAATTTGAAATATTCATTAATACTAAAAAATAATTTCTACTCTATCTATATGAACATAATACGGTTTGAAATGTTTTGTTTGTTGTTGACGACTTCATACCCGCTCTAGTGACACGCCGCGCACGCGCCGACTATGAGCCCTTTGACTAATGCCGTCAAACGCACCGCACGCGCGACCTCTGATTTCATTGTTTCTATTTCATTCGACAATTGACTTTATCCCAGTGAACGACGTCGTTTTTTCAGTTCTGCTATTTTGTCGATACTGTTACTTTTTTACAACTTATTTCAATTAAACAAGTTCAAAATGAACAAAAAGATAGATATAGGTAAGCTTTACCGTAAACTGTATGAAACTTACAGTGCAACTTACGCTGATAAAAAAAACAGCATATACAAGAAGTTAATTATGGAAAATTTTGAAAAGTAGTGAAAACATTGAAGGTGAAGTGGAATCTAAAATCAAAGAGCTGCAGATACAAATGACGTAAAAAAAGCGACATTATTGAATTTTTTTTCGAAAATTCCTTCGTCGTCAACATCACGAATACAACTAGAGCCGGAGGAGGAGTTTTTTCTATTTCCTGCAAAGTTGTAATGAAAGGACATGTGGCGGACGTGCTGCAAAACATTGGACGACTTACAAGCCGAACTTTGTAAACAAGGATATAATATCAGTCGATCAGGGTTATACTTAAGACTTCTGCCCAGACGAGTCAATACAGAGGAAGGAAAAAGACACGTTTTAACTGTTCCTGTCAAACTATGCAAACCCGATTCTGCGCTACATTCGAAACATCAAGATGGCACATTTTGTACTGCGACGATAAGAAACCTTGAATCTTTAGCTTCGATTTTGGGCCCTGATCAAGTTTTCTTTTTATCGATGGATGACAAAGCACGCGTGCCATTAGGTATTACAGCAGCAAACGCTCAAGCACCAATATTAATGCACCTTGATTATCGTGTAAAATTACCGGATCATGATTTCGTGGTTGCGGAAAAACATAAACTTATTCCCTCTGTTTATGCAGGTATTGTAGTAAAGAAAGATGGTGAAGGGAAAACTGAAGCTTTGACACATTCTAGGCCTACATACGTAGCAATTCGCAGTGGAAAGCATTCGTCCTCTAATGCAGAGACTCATGCCACAGACATACATAAACTTTCTGAAATATCTGCCTTCGAAAACTTTATAAGAACAAGGGAAGGTTTTGTAAAACCCGTATTTATTTTTACTTGCGATGGTGGTCCCGACGAAAATCCACGATACGAGCGAGTTATAATTTCAACTAAACAACATTTTAAAGATTTTGATTTGGATGCTATTTACATTGCCACAAATGCCCCAGGAAGAAGTGCATTTAACAGAGTGGAAAGACGAATGGCGCCTCTTAGTCGTGAACTTACTGGTGCTGTATTAAAGCATGACAATTTCGGTTCACATCTCGATTCCAGTAATAAAACTACTGACCTGGAATTAGAAAAACGAAACTTCGAGAGTGCAGGCACAGTGCTGAGTAATATTTGGAGCCAATTGGTCGTTGATGGATATCCTGTGGTTGCCAAATATATTGTGCCCACAGATCCTACTCTGGATGTTTAACAGGCTAAGGTATTGAAAAGTGATGCAACTTGGTACGCAAATCATGTGCGGGAATCACAATATTTACTACAAATAGTAAAATGTGAAGTTGTCTCGTGTTGTGGCGTGCAACGATCTAACCTTCGGCGACTACTACGAGAGGGGTTTTTACCACCACCTCTTTTAATTAAACAGACGTCAAACAGGTATGTAACAACAGAAAAAGATGAGACCGAAGGTAAATTCGCTCCACTATTACTTCAATTGTCTTTGGAACTGCGCACGTCATCACATTTAAAGCAAGTACCGTATGATAGTTACTGCCCCAGTGTCGAGGAATACTTGTGTAAGCGAACTTGTGGCATCTGTGGTCTTTATTTTGCATCATATAAAGCCAATAACCAACACAAACAACTACATAAGAAGCAGCAAGTTTTACCTATTGCAAAGATTCGTCCTCAAAGAATAGCAGCTAGACGTGCCAGAGAAATTCTTTGTTTGGATGATATAAATGATGCCATATGGTTAGATGAAAAAGATGCAGACACCACAAATGTTCCTGACGTTAACAACCCCAATGAGAACGAACTGACTTCTATGCCAATTATAAATACCTAATTTAAAGGAATGTATTCAAAGTCCATGGACTGAAGACGACTAAGTTCCTTTCTTTTTCTTTAATTAATAGTTTATGGATTTGTTATTTTTTCAAATATTTGATGTTGATTTCATAAAAAAAAAGTAATTTAAATGGAAATAAAACTAATTGTGGAACTGCTGTTTTAATTTAAAATTTTTAGATGTAAAATTGCAAATTTGTGACGTCACACTAGGGAGGGGGGGTCTCACAAATGTGACCACCTGTGACAAGGAGGGGGTGGGGGTCTAAAAATCATGAAATTCATGTGACGTACTTTATGGATGGCCCCTAAGTGTCAAACTTAAATCCGTGGTAGCGGTGGTAGTCTTTGGTACAGGAAAATACCATTTTAAAGTGTATAGGAGAAGTGATTTGTGGAATCGTGTTATTATAAATAACACTGTACACCATTTAATTTTGATAATGTACTAAAGGGCCACGTTTCTGTGTAAGTAATTACGTAATTCTGTCACAATTTCCGAATTTTATCAAGACTTTATTAATTATACTGGGTTAATTTTAATTTATTATTAACAACAACTTTTGTAGTCCGATTTTATTGCTTAGGAATCTAGTAACCGCATTTTAAAAATAATTCCCTTTAACTCTGTTTTTGTCCGTTAACAATCTGTTAACGGCTGTCAGTTGCTTTTTTTTCATTCTACTGACATCTGTTACGAACAGTCAACAGTTTGTTAAATAGTTAACGTCCAAAAAACCGGGAGTGGGTCACCAGGTTTTATATTACTCATAAGCAGCCTATATACGTCCCACTATAGGGCACAGGCCTTCTCTCAAGGAGAGAGTATGGGCTTTATCACCACGCGTGCCCACCGCGGATTGGCGATTGGTTTTATATTAATCTCGTAAATTGTGGGTTATGAATCACACTTCAAAACCAATGCAAAACAAAGATAAAGTCGCCTGTTCCTTGAAGATTGTCTAGATTAAATAAACAGTTATAAAATTTGTGAAATAAAATTCTAACGGGTTAGTTAGTTAGTTAGACCTGAGATTTTTGCACTTAGCCTCATGGTTGGGCCATTGTACTAGCAAAGCTGCGAATTCACTCCAAACAGCCTATTTCTTTGGGAAAGCCAGCACTGCTCTAATGTTTCTGCAGGCCTTCTGAAGGGATCTCCTGTTGCTTTTCCACGCCTTCACAGTTAATGGTCACGTGGGCGGGTGTTTCCTCTTCTTAATTTAGGCATCCCCGGCAAAGCGGGCTGTCGGTTAGTCCCATGTTGTGGAAATATCTATTCAGTGAGCAGTGGCCTGTTAGGATTATCTCTTCTCAGACGCAACACACTACGTGAAAGACGATTTGATTGTTAGTAGAGCCTCCCTGGCTTGTCTGCATGAGGTTGCAGGTTATCTAGAATGATAACCATAAGTTATAGGAGCGTAACGCCAACAAACTGCACCGCAGTTTGGAGAAACTTGTAAAGAAAAATAAAATGTAAAGGTCTTTATTAAATAATTATTAAAAAAATATTTAACAATTTAATTTTCTTCGCAAATAATTGACATTAAGGGTCGCTTGCAGAAGCACGCTAAACCGATTTAAGTCCTAATTTTGACAGTTCTTCCATACATTATCTGTCAAAATGTCGACTTAATTGAACTAAATCTCAGTTTAGCGTATTTCTGCAAGCCACCCTTAAAAATGTAAGTGTCCAGATTTTGTCCCGACAGGTAATCGGGATAATATGTTCCACGAAAAGCCAGTGCGTGAAAAATATTAAATCTATTATCGAGATTTCCGAGTTGATTGGCCGTGGAAACTGTCCTTTCATCGGCAATCTATAAAAAATCAATTTCGGTCATGGAAAAAAAAGTGGCCACATGGAAACACAAAGTTCAGCGATAGTTTCAACACTGAATTTTGATGAAATCATGTTGTAAACACTCTGCAACTTCTCGTGAAATAGTGACACTGACCAACTACCATCCATATAACTGCGGAAATGTGTCCCCTCCTTATAACACATTTAGCTTTAAGTAGCTACTTTTATCTCTTTCTTTTTCGCGCGCCTACCTCAATTTTTGCCTTATGTACCTACCTTCTGTGGTCAATCCACAATTAAGTTCAATTCAGTTCAGAGTCACAGAATTTATACAGTTTTTTAAAATCTGTGTTCAGAGTTCAATAACTCTATGCCTTTATTTTATGACAAGGCCTATTCATACATAGATTGGATTTCATAAACTCACGCCTGCATCCCGGAGGGGTAGGCTGAGTCCTGGGTTTGCCATTTGCTATGATCCTGTCAAATTTTTTTCGCTTCATCAACATCCATTAGTTACTGTAGGTATGCACGCACGCCAGTTATGGGTGCTTTTTATGTTGCCTTTCGCTAATAAAGCCTATTTGGTCGAGGTATATCCACCTGGTACGCACCTTACACAGTCACGTCACCTATCTAGTGTTGGTAGATATATAGCGCTATATAGCTAATGTAACATAGATGTGAAAACGTATTTTTAGTATCGAGTGTCAGTAGAATACCCATCAGAAATAAACTACCCTCGTATGCACTGCTAGGTTAAAAAAGCTGCTATCATGTCAGTGAATTTGAATGAGAAACTTACAGGCTATCATTGTTTTTAGGTTTTTGGAGAACTGCCCAAGTGCGTGTCAGCCTTTTTGTGCTGAATATTAATCTGCAACAACTTAGGCCCGTATTAAGAGTCAGATCTCAATACTGTTCTCGTGAGCAGCATCAGGAGCATATCTCATGAATGCGTGCTCTTCAGTGCGTATCAAAAGCAGTCGATCTCAAGAGTAAGATCTAACGAAGGAGTTTTTGTATATATATATATTTAATTGCTGTTCGTTAGTGCCGCTAAAACTGGAGAACCGCTTGACTGAATTGGCTTATATATGGCAGTCCAGGGAAGGTTTAAATGATGAGAACAAAAAAAAGGAGAGATGAATGTATTTGATACCAAGTTCACAAGGACATCTAGTTTTGAATAAAATTACAAGTCAAAGGAGTTCTTCTTTTATGGCATCTGATTGTACTTTTTCATTCAATATGTTTATTTTTTTGTAGTAAGTAGTAAAATCGTCTTGGCGTCATGAATATGTTACCAACAGGTACGTTTACTTTTTTATTGTTATTATCACCATTTTTCTTGCATTCTTTTATTAACTTTTTGAATAATTTTATTCATATTTCTCTATTTTATCTTAATCTCTATATTTCAACTATGGCTTTACTAATAAAATACTATCCGAGGTTCTTTAAACGAATCTCTCTCGGGCCGTCACAGCTAATAAATTACCAAAAAAAAAAACGAATCCTTCTTTATGTTGTGAAAAATGTGTAGTCCTTGTAAATCGTCTTTTCAGGGACTCACAAACCAAAGCAGGTGGCGGTGGCTGTCATTTAACGCAGTAGTATTTGTATGGACCTACGGTATGAACGTATACAAACCAACTCGTTCTGATCGCGAACGCAACAATCATGTCGACGGAACACGACGAAAGAAAGTAATTTACTGTAACAAATAAACACATCACAAGAAAGAAAAGGTATTCCACTCATACGTAAATTGGATATTGGTGGGAATACGAGCATACAAATTACTACTGCATTTAATGACCGCCTGCACAAGCGGTGGTAGCCTAGTGAGTAGAACAATGGACTCGGAAGCGAGAGACCCAGGTTCGATTCCCAGTGCGGGCACATACCTATGACTTTGTTTTCTAAGTTATGTACATTTGTGAAGTTATAGCAGCATTACTACTCGCTAACGGTGAAGGAAAACATCATGAGAAAACATGAGTGTTTGAGCTATTCACATACCTCAGCGTTTGAAATCGCCAATCCGCGGTGGGCACGCGTGGTGATTAAGCCCATAGTCTTTCCCTGAGAAAAGGTCTGTGCCCTACAATGGGACGTACATACATATATGCTGCTTATGCTAAATGACCGCCACCGCCACGACCGCGACCACTTTGGTCTGCGAGTTCCTTTAGTTTTGTGCAAATGACAAACAACTTAGTAATTCCCCCCGGTCGCTTCCAGGCCAAAAGCCGCGTCTATAGCGGAGCCCACGCCGACCACGGGCTCCCTACAGCTTTTGCAGGACGTCAGCCCTACCAAACCTATACGACGGATGAAGGTTAGTGGTAAAAATATCCGCTTTTTAGGGTTCCGTAGTCAGCAAAGAATGCAATACCTTTATTTACAGGGAATTTTTAATTGTTTTTGTAAAATGTTCATTGTAACTTTAAGCGCAATTTTAATTTTTTCTCTCTGTTATCATCATCATCATCATCATCGGCCATTTGACGCCCACTGCAGGACATAGGCCGCCCTCATGGTTTTCATAACCATGAGGGGGTTTTTCCATAATCGCCACGGTTGGCAGGCGGTTTGGCAATCGCAGTATGTGGTTAAGGAGCAATAGCTCATGAATGCGTGCTCTTGAGTGCGTATCAAGAGCAGTCGATCTCAAGAGTAAGATCTCACGAAGGAGTTTTTGTGTATATATATATATATATATATATATATATTTAATTGCTGTTCGTTAGTGCCGCTAAAACTGGAGAACCGCTTCACTGAATTGGCTTATATATGGCAGTCCAGGGAAGGTTTAAATGATGAGAACAAAAAAAAGGAGAGATGAATGTATTTGATACCAAGTTCACAAGGACATCTAGTTTTGAATAAAATTACAAGTCAAAGGAGTTCTTCTTTTATGGCATCTGATTGTACTTTTTCATTCAATTATGGTTGAAATTCAGTAAAAACACATGAAGATACAAAAAATTGAAATCAGGTAAACCATAGAGGAATATTAGTCAACGAAAAATGTTGTCGACCTCCAAAGTTGACCGTTTCATTGACCATAGAGAGCAGTGATACAGAAATTGATAAATGTCATAAACACTGACTGCCTCGTTGGTCTAGCCTCTAAGGCAATTAGCTACCAAAACAGAGGTGATGGGTTCGATTCCCACTGGGGCCGCCGTACATTTGTACAAATGGCCTCAGTCTGGGTGTATTTTCATATTTGTAACGTCCTTGCCTGGTTACAATAGCACAGGGCATCCTATTTTGGAACCAAGTTAAGTGATTGTGTTGTGTGGAAGTAATTATTATTATTATACTGGCTTTATTTTGGGTTTATTAGAAGAACAGCATCTTGATAGACCTTGCTCTCTAGATCAACAACAGCTGTGAGAGGGCTGTACAAAAACGACCCTAAGTAAGCACATAATAAGATTTCAACGCAAAATGTGGCGTAACGCCGGATCTACTACGTCCATTCAATATTACTTATTAAATAACTTCCACACAACACAATCACTTGTCCGGGTCCCAAACTAGAATACCATGTACTATGTTAAGCAGGCAAGGACATCACAAACACGGAAATACACCCAGGCCATTTGTACAAATGTACGGCGGCTCCCACTGGGAATCGAACCCACGACCTCCGGCATGGACCGCTAGACCAACGAGGCAGTTAAAGTACACACTTCATCAAAACCAGAGATAAAAGCAAATATATCGACCCGGGCCTAGATTCTGTTAATGCATTGTAGTAACACGACAACTGCATGAACATGGCGGTTTTCATTTCATGGCTGCTTTAAGTCTACGCGGGCACACCCATCAAACCTTCTAGGCGTCAATGGTACGAAAAAACACGTCACGTGACCCGACAGTGTACCTGTCATTATACTACAATGCACTAACAGAATCGAGGCCCCGGTCAAGCTCGTACTAACCATTAGCTACGTAGGTTAATGAAAATGTTAATAATGCACTGGAAAATGTGCCGGCAAATTCAGACCACAATACGGGGATTAGGGATAATGGGACGATACGGTGAAGGATTAAAAGTATATCAGGGTCCGCCAACGCAAACAACAGAGTGCGAAGGCGAGATAAGCGGCAACACACATAATGTGCAAGAGTAAAAACCGTTTGCTTAAGTAATGAACCTGTTTTATTACAACAATGGAAAGAATAGTATATTTCATTACAAGTGTGGAAAGGCTGTCATTGCAAAGAGTTCCGACAAATGTCTACCCGAGCCGAGGCGCAGCCGAAGGTGAGGGTTGACAGTCGGAACAAGTTGCAATGACGGTTCCGCACGTGTACTGAACAACAATTTTTAATACAGTTGCGAAAAAATGAAGCAATTTAATAAAGATTTTTTTTGGAAAATGGCGCCACCGCCAATCGTAAAAGATATAAGCAGAGTTTTCTTCTTTTTTTTCTTCACCCATTCTGGGTAGGCAAAGGGAACTATGCCCATACACCCAAGTCTTCAGTAGAATTTTTTTATTTATATGAAATGAAAATAAAATTTAATGAGATGAAATGAAATGAAACCTAACCTAACTCATTGAATCAAATCATTAAATCTGATATTGAAACAAATTAGTAGCTTCTTTATAGAAATATTTGCATGAATCATAAAAACTTCTATGATTTTTTTTAGCAAAAAATCGTGGTTGGTTTTTTTTTTAATAGACATTATTTTGACAGTTGGGAAAGAGAACGCACGAGTTCGGAAAAGGTAAAGAAAAAGCACGAGTATGTAATAGCCCACATCCCGAACGCTATACGTCCCTGCAATACGCCACTTTTTGAGCAACTGTATTAAAAAATATGTATTTACTCGGCGGGGGAGAAAATAATTGATGTGTTGGTACGTTTTTGCGTTACACTTGGCTTTATCTCGAAGCTGCGAGGGTATCTGAATGTGACTCCGTTTGACAAAATTTTAATTTCCTTCTTTTATGGATCTCTGGCTAGCATTCTTGTTTTTATTTTAGCCTGTGTTATTGTAAGGTGCCTATTATTTATCTGTGTCTGTTACTTTGTTACAAAATTAGCATCAATCAACCAGCCTATACTCGTCCACTGCAGGACATAGGCCTCCCCCAAGGCATGCGACTTCCTTCCGTCCTCAGCCATTCTCATCCAGCCACCACCAGCAATCTGCCTCAGATCATTGGTCCAGCGAGCTGGTGGGCGTCCTAACTTGCGTCTGCTAGTTCATGTTCTCCGCTCGAGAACCTTTGTGATTGCACCCCATCGACCATCAGTTCTTCGCACGCATATTATTAATCGAACTGTCTATGAAATAAAACGGACCATCCATAGAGAGCTCCGACCATCGACCGCATAGTGAACCCGTAGGCGCCTTACAGTTAGCATAACATAACATAAGCAGCCTATATACATACGTCCCACTGTAGGGCACAGGCCTTCTCTCAAACAAAGGCTTTATCTATGCTATAGGTATATATGTGCCGAGTCAAGGAGATATTCTTCTAAGTAAGAGCCATCGCCCACGGTGACTGTTAAGTCACTCTCGACGTTAGATTAGATTGCACGTATGTAAAGGTTGATGTGTTGTCGACTTTACTGTGTGCCAGCACGGTCACTGGCTGCCCAGAAAGAAAACTGGGTACGCATTCAGCGCGGTGGGGTGGCAATAAAGTGTATTTACAAGGTTTTCATCGGGGGCTAAATGGTGCGTGGCGGCCACCCGCTGGGACATTTATTACTTGTAAATGCCGTGTTTCTTTTGCATTCGAGGAAACTAGGGGGGTCGGTTCGCGCGCCAAAGTTGCTTTAGTTTCACCTTACATTGCTATTGATACGGAAATATAATATATTTGGAAATGTGCCTGTATCATATTTCCATTACTTAACTTAGTTTTTTCTGATAAGTTTTACAAATTGTAATCGTAAATACTCGTACCTACTTACCTACAGAGAATTTGTATAGTCTTATTTATAAAAAAACATTATTCTATAAAACACTACTAAAATTCATTTTAAATTGTCTGTGGTAAAGAGTAAGATATTTAAACGGAACTTGATGAGTGTTTTAGAGGAATTATATTTTAAATAACACAGTATATCGATAGCCTTTAAAGTAACTCTTTCCAGGATTTATTTATGGTTATTATTTGATTTCAAAGAAAATATGAGAAATGTTATAAAAAAAAAACTTTCTCATATCTTCTTTCAAAACTTTAAGTAACACTTGTACAGTTTGTCAAACGAAAGACACATTTCAATAATGAAAATCGGCCTTTGTATAACATAAAAATCAGCAGTCTTTTTAAGAGTTATATACTAAACCAAAATATGAAAAACCTGACCAAAGAGCAAACGGCAGTAGTAACGACGTCGCTACATACCTAAAGAACGTCACTTCACGTTCACGTGGCCTTCTATTCTTAGAAAATATAGATATTAGATAAATCTAATCGCACTCTACACGAAGAATCACAGGACTCCCCCATACTAAAGGCAAGACATTTTCCCATTGGTCGAAATTTGCAGTCAACAAAACAACAAAATTTCTCCTAGTTCGACGCTTGCAGTAGTCGTTAGAGTCAAGGTGAGTATGGAAAAGACTCAATATTCCACGACGACGCAATGGGAGAAAAATATCAGAAACGTGTGACAAGCTCTTACGACTATGCCGCCTCAGCTGAGCTCTTCGGTGACACTTTATTTCTCACTAGAAGTTCTGCGGGCAAGCCACCAGATGTGTCATCGCATCGGTGACTTTAGTGGTGGAAATTTATAATGGTAGTTTCCATTAACCGGAGTGCTTCACGTCTGAAGGAGTGACCACAAAATAAGTAGGTGTTGCAGAAGTATAGTCTGGTGTACTGTCGACAACACATTTATTTATTTATATTTATTCGTAATAGAATATGAAAAAACACAACCACACTATTTTGCCTAACTGCTAATGCAGTTTATCAGCAAGCTCTTGGTAGCAATTCCTTATTATATAAACTTACACAGTCTACACAACAGTGTCAAAGGTATCTCGTTTCTGAGTCAGAAGCATTGGATGGGTTTTGGCCTTTGCATCTACGTAATGAGATGATTTATACAGCGTCCAGTGGCACCTTCACTCACACTAGATGGCTGAAGGGACCACTCGGACGCTGCAGTGCCTGGGACATTATTTTTTAGATGGAGTAGGCTTGCCCAGTGCCTATACCTTCCTGACAGCTTAGTCAGCCTAGCCCACAGGAAAGACAAGTCAATACGTGGGTAAAACAATGGACTTAGATGGGTTTACTAACTGCTCAATACAAAGCTTTGCTTTACTTCCAATCCATCAGCCCCACATTCGTCCACTGCTGGATATAGGCCTCCGTGGTGCGCCACTTCTCTCCATCTTCGCCCATCCTCATCCAGCTGCCTCTAGCTATTCGCATCACACTTTTAGATACGTGCAAAGTGAACACAGTTATGGGCGACTTTGCAATAAAAATTTTACAGTTTTGAATGGTGTTTAATGTAATGTACTAGTTGTAAATAAATACTTAAATATCTGAAAACTATACGGCGGCTCAAACCTGGACAATTTAACCTATTTTTTTTTCATGTATTTAACTTTAAAACACAACGTGGTCAATATTAATAGTTTGGCCAAAATATGTTTTCAGTGCTCTCCGATGCGCTCGGAAGTTCCAATAAGTTCAATGCTATTTCTTACAACTAAAACGTTTACTAAGTCATTAGATATATTCTTTTCGTTGCACTAACCCGTGCTGAGGCAATTTGAATACTTCCGTGTGGCGCCGGATTAAGAATAGCGTCACTCCATTTCCTTCCGTGGATGTCGTAGAAGGCGACTATGGAAATCAATTACCAGGAGACGGGCAGCAGCGTCTTCCTGAGATTCCAATTGCATACTGCGATCGCCAACCCGCCTGCCAAGCGTGGCGATTATGGCAAAACTCCTCATGGTTATGAAAGCCACGAGGGAGGCCTATGTCCTGCAGTGAGCGTCAAATGGCTGATGATGATGATGAATTTGAATACACGAACGTCTAGAGTAGAGGCACTGGACTTTCCGTTGAGTTTTATGTTGCAGAGCGACGCACTTGTAAGAAAATGTACGGACCATGAGCGGGGATCGAATTTATTGAATACTTTCTGTGCTCGATATACCCTTGAAGTCAAGTTGTAGATTACGATCGGAAAAAACTCAAAGCTAAGTGAGAATGTATTTGAAATATGAAGTATGAAATTGCTCGCTGATTAAATTAGAGCCAACTAATTTAGAAAGAAAGAGGGACATTTATTGTGACAAATGACAAATGTATGTAGTCATAGAAAACATAAAATTCATAGGCACAAATAAAAAAAAACCTCAATTTGACGAAACTTAGTGAGAACGCAGTCAGCGTCGCAAATTCCTTGGCCACAACTGTTTAATCTAGACTTAAGAAAATTTGTTTCCTATCGACCCGCTAAGAAGAAGACTTTGTGATTTGTTTGTAAGTATCCTCGGATACATATAAACGAATAAATAGCTAATCGGCAGGGTTGTTAGTCATAGGTTTACAAGTGTGATGATGCAAGATTTTTTTTGCACTTATTCATTGGACAGAGATAACCCACGGATAATCTCTGTCCTATGAATAAGGGTTTAGATGTATAAAAACATTATTTTACGAGATAACTCAAATTTTGATAAACGCTATAATACATTCTAAAGCGTTACGTGCAAGACGTGACGCCATAGTTTGAGCCCGTTTTGTATGGCGCGTTTTTGTACCACACGACTACAATGAGTTTTCGACGGGTTATATCATGAAAAGTATTAGACGTAGAGAAAAAAATACCATGTTTATTTATCTTTTAACATAGCCTCATTGATTATATTAAAACAATTTTTGGTGCATGTTCACCATTAAAATAAAATACACGGCACAAACGTTCAGAGCTCGTTCGATAGAAACCTATTGCTATCAGATTATATTCTTTTTGTTGCACTAACCCGTGCTATCAGTTTTTACAGGCGACATTCAAATTGAAGATGAACTGTCGAAGTTCCCGAACTTAGACGAAGAGGGATCATGTAGGTCACATTCTGGCAAACTTTCGCAACGGAGCGGAAGTGTACTAGTGTCATGTGTTCATACGAACTTTGAGCGGAGTACTTGACTTCATTAAAATTCACTGACACCCGAATTTCGTACGCGAATATTTAGACGTGCTTTAAAAGAAAGCTTCGAATCAATTGTACTTATTTTTACGGATAGCAAAATAAAATATATACAAGTCATCTTTACAAGCATGAATGTCTGAGCTATTCACATACCTCAGCGCTTCAAATCGGTGGCACGCGTGGTGATTAAGCCTATAAGTACTGTCTCTCTGAGTGAAGGCCTGTGCCCTGCAGTGGGACGTATAAGGCTACATAAATAAAGTCACTCCTATATCCTGTATCTTGCCACTTGTCATGATCCTGATATCTTTCGTTCCATTAACATTTGGGGTACTAACAACGGACTTAAAATTCCTACAGAACATAAAAATAACTTTATTTGCTGTCATACTTAAGTAATAAGTCTAAACGGAGATTCAGCAACTAGCTCAATCATGGGTTAGCATCAATAAACTGCCCCAGATAAGAAAGAAATGAAAGAAAAGCTTGCTGACCCCAAGCTCCGCAGAGGGGTAATGGAGTTCAAGAAGAAAAATCTATTTAATTATTCATCATCACCAGCTATTTGACGTCCACTGCAAGACACATGCGTCCCTCATGGTTTAGGGAGACATATGACAAAAAAATATTTCACACTATGTCTTTAAAACTTAAATACAAATTTATAAAAAAACTCATAATTCACAGTGGGTAATTAGATATCCAAATCAAGGAGCATACATTTTAAAAGTTCAACTTAGATACCTAAAGATAATTAAGAACTAAAAAATCTATAACTAACTATAAGTACTACTTTTAATTACTTAAGTTTAACAACCTCTCCCAGTCCAATGGCAACGTTTCAATAAAATGAATCAAATTAAAAAAAATCAGTGTTTTATTCAAAATAGCACAGGAACTGCAACTTAATGAACGTTACAAGTTAAATTTAGATATTATGTAAGCCTTTTAATGTTTTCTGATGTGTACAATAAAGTGTTCTAATCTAATCTAATTTCAAAATCTACATAATTTTACTAGACAAAAAAACTGGGAAAAAATGGGACCCCCCATGGCATAAAAATCCCTGAATCGTGTACAAAATGTCCACCGATTACCAGTACGTGACAAGTACTCGGTGGATATTTTTTTCATACGCATACGGTGTGCGGTCATCTGTTGCCCTGATACGTACGTCACTATCGAGCGCTCAATGCAGACTAAAGTTCGCTGTGTACGTTGTTGCGCCAAGTTACGTTACTTCTATTTTTTTCGGGAACTCCCCCGTACTTTTGTACAGTTTAGTCTCTCGGTGTCCTCGGTAATTTGGGGCACTTTTCGTGCTGGGTACTTTCAGTCCTTTGTGTGCGTTAGTCGATACAATTTATAAGAGATCTATAGCGATGGACAAAAAAGTACCCGAGGGACAGTACCTCGTCTGCGCAGGCATTTACACATTTTTTGAACCGCGTTTCTGGCAAGCTTATTATATCCTTGGAGATCTTATTGTAGAATCAATCATCAATCATCAATCCCAATAGAAAGAAACCCCAAACAAAAGCAAACAACAAACCCTTTGGCCCCGCCAATAATAAACCAAACATTTCCTTCATTTGGCCCCGCGTCGAGGGCACAATATTCTCTTATCCCCGCAAGTAGTTTTTCAATGGGTTGTTTGGCGGAAGCCGAGCATGCATCACCACCGGGCAGCGGTAGGGTTGGCCGTATTTATTATTTATCCGGACCAAAATATCCGGCTGAACTATGGCGGAATTGTTTACGTCGCCCTGCTTGATGGTTATCGGTAGGTTATCAAAGGTGCAGTTTTGTGTGCTTCGGTCGGTTCGTCATCAGATAAGATAGAAATTTGTACTGAAGCTGAAGGCAGCAAAAATTAAAAACTTATTTGAATTTTTAACCACTAGGTAGTTGCTGCCCGAATATTTTCACTGCTAGAGAAATAGTTTTATTCCTGTCCAATACCGTTTTTAGCTGATCGACCGATGATAGTCGCAGAAAAATTGTGTTTGTATTATTAACAACAGCAGCTGAAGGAAAAGGTGTACTAGCTGCTAATCCACCTTTTCCAGGTTCGTTGCAAATTCTTCCATAATGAAAAGGGGTAGAGTGGCATGTAAAGTTTAGTAGTCTGACTGAATCAACTCTGTTTCCTTATTCGCAAGTTTACTATGATTTACTAATCCTACCATGATTGTTATTATCATCGATGAATTTGACGTTACGACTTAATGAGGTCGCGTTTTTGAGTAGTCACAATCTGCACTTTTGTGTAGTCAAGAAGATTGTTTTGATGTGCAACTTTGTTATTAGCTTAGAATCTTTCATGCGCATATTTTCCTAGTTTTCTAAGAACCGCTTTTGCAGATTTACTTGCTCTTCAGCAAATACCTGCCTCTTTTGTGACTCTGCAAACCTGTTAGAGCATGTTACTTTGTTGTTCGGATAACAAACATCAAACATATTCCATAGAAAACGTTCCCATGTTTAGTTCTATATTTTTGTTGCTGAAGAAATTATGTGTTGTTAGTGTAAATAAATAGCCTATATACATCCCACTGCAGTGCTCAGGCTTTCTCGCTGAGAGAGAGTATAGGCTTAATCATCATGCGTGCCCACCGCGGACAGACGATTCCAAGCGCTAATGTATGATAATAATATCTCAGACACTCGAGATTTGAACCTATGACATCTCGAATGTGAGGCCAGCGTTCTATCGTTACACTACTTAATCTTACTTACATTAGACCGTAATAAAGTTAATTAGTTCTGAAAACGTCTGAAACACTCTAAATTAAACCAAAGCAAAGGTAAGGACTAATTTCCTGTGTTATTTACCCCTTTTAGCGTTAGCACCCAATTATATCCATTTCCATTAAGAACCAAATATTAAATTCTGCCAGACAAATCACCAAAATCGGCACAACCGAAATTAACATTCTCGGTAAGAAGAACGGCCTTTGCCCGTGCGGTGCTTTTTACATTCAGAAAGGTACAATAACGCAGCCTTTATAAGTCCCACTGTAGGGCACATGATTCTGGGCTTAAGCTACGAGTGCCCACCGCAGATTGGCTATTTGAAGCGCTGAGGTATGAGAATACCTCAGGCGAGTGCCTGAGATGTTCCTTTAAATTATTGATGCTTTTCTTCACAGTTGGCAAGTGGTAATGCCACTAATTGTGTGTGTTTTTGGTATAGCAAATAAACTATTTATCTATTTAATTAACAAACGAACGCAACTAAGACAATGTTATTAGTACAAGCTAAGGTTGGAACACACGACTTCCTGAATATGAGACAAGCGTTCTAACGACCGCGCTTCCACCGCGGGAGTTTAGGCATAAAGGTAGGTCAAAGATTTCCAGTGGAATTTCTTCGGCTGAATTATTCTTGTTCAATTGTTTAGTTAAAATAATGAAAGTAATACGATTTTGCTGTCGAGAATAAAAAAGAACGACACCCAGCTTATTTAAAAAATAAAAATGCCCTTTTTCAAAGCGAATTGTTAACGAACTCTAAACATAGAAAGTAAACCGGTGTGAAGTTAGCTGACAAACTTAGCTGACAAACATAGCTGACACTATTACACGACCAAATAAAATGGTCGTTTTTAAAAAAGACTTTCATAAGCCAGTAAGTAGGTACGACAAAATGCCTATGGCAATAATAAATTTATAATGGTATTAAACGGTCAAGACCGAAGACCAAATGTTATATTTAGAATTAAGAAATACTGTCCCATCAAAAAATATTCTGAGATAAGCTCCTCACAACTAAGCTAATTTGGGGAACATTCTGACCGTACGTAATTGTGAAAATAAAAGATGTTAAAACATATCTTAATTATGGCTCAATACCGTGGCATAGCAGTGAAAACGTGAAGAAATAAAAAATATTCGCAAAATTTTCAGTACGCGTTTATGTTTCTTATTGGGATACTAAAAAAAATTTGAATTTCTAGAAGGCTAGATCTTAGTTATTAGGGTTCCTTAGATACTAAGGAAACTGTCAAGGTATAAATAGAAGCATCAAACCCTTGAATAAAGCGGAGCTGACAAATAATTTGTGAGAAAAATCTCTCCAGAGTTTCTTTCTGGGCGACGTATTGCAGCAAAACGAATTTCTACCACTTTGGGAATGCAAAATTATGATTGGATAGACTCTAAAGTATTTTAAATAAATCAATTTATACCTTCAGACCATTCAATTTTTCTGAAATCGGGCGATAGACCAAAATAATGGAGAAAATTTAAAATAACCTTTGTGTTTTTCTTGAGATATACAAAAAAACTAATTTCTAACAGGCTGAATTTATGTTATTTCGGTTCCTTAGATACTACTTAAACTACTCAACTATAAATTGAGACATGAAACCATTAAGTTTTTGTGATAAAGCGGAGCTGACAAATAATTTGTGAGAAAAATCTCTCCAGAGTTTCTTTCTGGGCGACATATTGCAGCAAAACGAATTTCTAACACTTTAGCAATGCAAAATTATGATTGCATAGACTCTAAAGTATTTTAAATAAATCAATTTATATCTTCAGACCATTCAATTTTTCTGAAATCGGGCGATAGACAAAAATAATGGAGAAAATTTAAAATAACCTTTGTGTTTTTCTTGAGATATACAAAAAAAACGAATTTCTAACAGGCTGGATTTATGTTATTTCGGTTCCTTAGATACTACTTAAACTACTCAACTATAAATTAAGACATGAAACCATTCAGTTTTTGTGATAAAGCGGAGCTGACAAATAATTTGTGAGAAAAATCTCTCCAGAGTTTCTTTCTGGGCGACGTATTGCAGCAAAACGAATTTCTAACACTTTAGCAATGCAAAATTATGATTGCGTAGACTCTAAAGTATTTTAAATAAATCAATTTATATCTCCATACCATTCAATTTTTCTGAAATCGGGCGATAGACAAAAATAATGGAGAAAATTTAAAATAACCTTTGTGTTTTTCTTGAGATATACAAAAAAAACGAATTTCTAACAGGCTGGATTTATGTTATTTCGGTTCCTTAGATACTACTTAAACTATTCAACTATAAATTGAGACATGAAACCATTCAGTTTTTGTGATAAAGCGGAGCTGACAAATAATTTGTGAGAAAAATCTCTCCAGAGTTTCTTTCTGGGCGACGTATTGCAGCAAAACGAATTTCTAACACTTTAGCAATGCAAAATTATGATTGCATAGACTTTAAAGTATTTTAAATAAATTAATTTATATCTTCATACCATTCGATTTTTCTGAAATCGGGCGATAGACAAAAATAATGGAGAAAATTTAAAATAACCTTTGTGTTTTTCTTGAGATATAACAAAAAAAACGAATTTCTAACAGGCTGGATTTATGTTATTTCGGTTCCTTAGATACTACTTAAACTATTCAACTATAAATTAAGACATGAAACCATTCAGTTTTTGTGATAAAGCGGAGCTGACAAATAATTTGTGAGAAAAATCTCTCCAGAGTTTCTTTCTGGGCGACGTATTGCAGCAAAACGAATTTCTAACACTTTAGCAATGCAAAATTATGATTGCGTAGACTCTAAAGTATTTTAAATAAATCAATTTATATCTCCATACCATTCAATTTTTCTGAAATCGGGCGATAGACAAAAATAATGGAGAAAATTTAAAATAACCTTTGTGTTTTTCTTGAGATATACAAAAAAAACGAATTTCTAACAGGCTGGATTTATGTTATTTCGGTTTCTTAGATACTACTTAAACTATTCAACTATAAATTGAGACATGAAACCATTCAGTTTTTGTGATAAAGCGGAGCTGACAAATAATTTGTGAGAAAAATCTCTCCAGAGTTTCTTTCTGGGCGACGTATTGCAGCAAAACGAATTTCTAACACTTTAGCAATGCAAAATTATGATTGCATAGACTTTAAAGTATTTTAAATAAATCAATTTATATCTTCATACCATTCGATTTTTCTGAAATCGGGCGATAGACAAAAATAATGGAGAAAATTTAAAATAACCTTTGTGTTTTTCTTGAGATATAAAAAAAAACGAATTTCTAACAGGCTGGATTTATGTTATTTCGGTTCCTTAGATACTACTTAAACTACTCAACTATAAATTGAGACATGAAACCATTCAGTTTTTGTGATAAAGCGGAGCTGACAAATAATTTGTGAGAAAAATCTCTCCAGAGTTTCTTTCTGGGCGACGTATTGCAGCAAAACGAATTTCTAACACTTTAGCAATGCAAAATTATGATTGCATAGACTCTAAAGTATTTTAAATAAATCAATTTATATCTTCATACCATTCAATTTTTCTGAAATCGGGCGATAGACAAAAATAATGGAGAAAATTTAAAATAACCTTTGTGTTTTTCTTGAGATATACAAAAAAAAAACGAATTTCTAACAAGCTGGATTTATGTTGTTTCGTTGAATGGTCTGAAGGTATAAATTGATTTATTTAAAATACAGGCTGGATTTATGTTATTTCGGTTCCTTAGATACTACTATCTAAGGAACCGAAATAACATAAATCCAGCCTGTTAGAAATTCGTTTTTTTTTATATCTCAAGAAAAACACAAAGTTTATTTTAAATTTTCTCCATTATTTTTGTCTATCGCCCGATTTCAGAAAAATTTAATGGTCTGAAGGTATAAATTGATTTATTTAAAATACTTTAGAGTCTATCCAATCATAATTTTGCATTCCCAAAGTGGTAGAAATTCGTTTTGCTGCAATACGTCGCCCAGAAAGAAACTCTGGAGAGATTTTTCTCACAAATTATTTGTCAGCTCCGCTTTATCACAAAAACTGAATGGTTTCATGTCTCAATTTATAGTTGAGTAGTTTAAGTACTATCTAAGGAACCGAAATAACATAAATCCAGCCTGTTAGAAATTCGATTTTTTTGTATATCTCAAGAAAAACACAAAGGTTATTTTAAATTTTCTCCATTATTTTTGTCTATCGCCCGATTTCAGAAAAATTTAATGGTATGAAGATATAAATTGATTTATTTAAAATACTTTAGAGTCTATGCAATCATAATTTTGCATTGCTAAAGTGTTAGAAATTCGTTTTGCTGCAATACGTAGCCCAGAAAGAAACTCTGGAGAGATTTTTCTCACAAATTATTTGTCAGCTCCGCTTTATCACAAAAACTGAATGGTTTCATGTCTCAATTTATAGTTGAGTAGTTTAAGTTGTATCTAAGGAACCGAAATAACATAAATCCAGCCTGTTAAAAATTCGTTTTTTTTTGTATATCTCAAGAAAAACACAAAGGTTATTTTAAATTTTCTCCATTATTTTTGTCTATCGCCCGATTTCAGAAAAATTGAATGGTCTGAAGTTATAAATTGTTTTATTTAACATACTTTAAAGTCTATGCAATCATAATTTTGCATTCCCAAAGTGGTAGAAATTCGTTTTGCTGCAATACGTCGCCCAGAAAGAAACTCTGGAGAGATTTTTCTCACAAATTATTTGTCAGCTCCGCTTTATCACAAAAACTGAATGGTTTCATGTCTCAATTTATAGTTGAGTAGTTTAAGTAGTATCTAAGGAACCGAAATAACATAAATCCAGCCTGTTAGAAATTCGTTTTTTTTGTATATCTCAAGAAAAACACAAAGGTTATTTTAAATTTTCTCCATTGTTTTTGTCTATCGCCCGATTTCAGAAAAATTGAATGGTCTGAAGGTATAAATTGATTTATTTAAAATACTTAAGAGTCTATGCAATCATAATTTTGTATTTCTAAAGTGGTAGAAATTCTGTTTTCTGCGGTATGTCGTCGAGGGCGCAACTCCGGAGAGATTTTTCTCACAAATTGTTTGTCTGCTCCACTTTATCACAAAAACTGAAGGGTTTGATGCTTCTATTTATACCTTAACAGTTTCCTTAGTATCTAAGGAACCGTAATAACTAAGATCCAGCCTTCTAGAAATTCTATTTTTTTTAGTATCCCAATAAGAAACATAAACGCGTACTGAAAATTTTGCAAATATATTTTTTATTTCTTTACGTTTTCACTGCTATGCCACGGTATTGAGCCATAATTAAGATATGTTTTAACATCTTTTATTGTCACAATTACGTACGGTCAGAATGTTCCCCAAATTAGCTTAGTTGTGAGGAGCTTATCTCAGAATATTTTTTGATGGGACAGTATTTCTTAATTCTAAATATAACATTTGGTCTTCGGTCTTGACCGTTTAATACCATTATAAATTTATTATTGCCATAGGCATTTTGTCGTACCTACTTACTGGCTTATGAAAGCCTTTTTTAAAAACGACCATTTTATTTGGTCGTGTAATAGTGTCAGCTATGTTTGTCAGCTAAGTTTGTCAGCTAACTTCACACCGGTAGAAAGTAAATCTTTTTCTCATCGTGATACCACAAGTAGATGTAATATTTACAACTCAACGATTTGGATCTTAAAATCTGACATAAATCTTTTCGCTAACGTAAGTTTAACAGATAGAAACTCTAGACGTTTTAGTACAAAGAGCAAAATACAATAAACTTTATTGCTACAAGCAGGCTTCGTTCCTGTGGAGTATTTAAGTACCTACCACATGTTGTACAGGTAACTTGTAGATTAGATAACAAAATAAGTCAGTCACGCCATCTGGAGCCTTACATTGTATTGCGTTTTATTTCATCAATAAAAACTTTAGTCTGTTGAAAACCACGCTCTGGTTTTATTATCCCGGTATAACACAAGGATTCTAATAATACTGCACATATATAAATTGGTTTAAACTTATAGAAGTTATAGCAGAATAAGGAAACGAACGATTAATATACCCTCAAACATGACACTCTATTTCTTTTTCTCCTAATCCCAAACTTCCCCCCATCAAATCAAAAGCGAGCCAAACCTGGATTTGATGGGTGGACGTTTTTGCGCATAGAAATTAATAAAAGTTTTTCGAACGATATTATGGGTGCGTGATATGCAAATAGAACAAAGTGAAATTAGCAACGATTGGTGGGCCAGGTGGGGATCTACTGATGACGTCGATGGGCTTCTGCTGCTAAAGTCACACCAGGGGGGCGAGCCTCTAAAATGCTTACCCCCGGTTTCTCGTACACTAACAAGCTGTTAACCTACTGTTAACAGCTGTCAGTGTTTTTTTGTATGCACTTTGGTTAATTGACAGCTGTTAACAGTAGATTAACAGCGTGTTAGTGTACGAGAAACTGGGGGTTAGTTGTTTAATAGTACGTTTAGGTATATTAGTACGGTAATGGTTTTTTCATTGATACTATTGGTAGTCTTCAGGGTGACTTTGAATTCGTTCATCGTACTTTAAGGGAATGTTCTTTTCATTGTGATAAACAGTACTATTAATGATTTTTCAGTAATGGTAAAACATATTTGTAAATATTCGTGATATCTGACCTTTGGCTCCAAACTGTGAATACAAATTCGAAGTGGTAGGAAGTATAGAAACGTTGTAAAATGTTTTCTAATATGTTAAATATTAAGAGTCTTACGTCCGACATTCGTAAACCATTAAAGAAACAATTGAGTTGGTCGGCGCTAACCAACTAATTGTTTTTTTCGATTATTATTACTTTTTGTCCTCATATTGTTTGTTTATGTTTAAGTGAAGTAATATTAGGTAAGAAAAAAAAAATTTTTTTGTCACGTAACTTTTTTCAAAACTTATTATTATACTTACCACATTATATTCTTTTTGTTGCACTAACCCGTGCTGAGCACAATTTAAAAAACCTACTTATAGGCTAAAAATTCCACCCATGCCGGGACTTGAACCCAAAGTAGACAGCAAAATAGAGGCAAAAAACAACTATTGTCGTGATTACGTCATTCTATTGAATGAAGGAAAACTATGTGTGTATTAGACTCTAGGGTACAGTCCCCCATTAGTTTCATTGATGAAGAAGAGATGGCGCTGACACACTCCCCTTTTGCTTAGTTGTGTAAAAAGATTTCATTACCCTCTACTAAGCTAGGCTATGAGGCAACGCCCAGTAGCATCCCCAAAATAAGCGGCCGAAGGGTGAAACAATTTCATAACTTGCAGCCTCCATCCATTATTCAGGGTTATAGTTGGAAGTGGCGGTGACCGCGACACTATTAACTATTGAGAGTATAGAGCCACAGACATATGCACGTTTAGAAAGACTGATCACATATACAGATGATGGTCATATTTTTACATATCATCATCAGCCATTTGACGCCCACTGCAGGACATAGGCCTCCCTCATGGTTTTACAAACCATAAAGGGTTTTGCCATAATCGCCACGCTTGGCAGGCGGGTTGGCGATCGCAGTATGCGGTTGAAATCTCAGGAAGACGCTGCTGCCCGTCTCCTGGTAATGTATTTCCTTAGTCGCCTTCTACGACATCCACTACGACATTTTTACATATGACCATTTTGTATTAGGCCTGAGACTCACCTGGTCCCTGTTCCATACTTTGTTTCTTTTACGGAATTCGACAGTTACACGATTCGTTCAGAATTTCCAACAGAGTAAGTGACTCTGCCGTTTTGCCCTTCCAAATAGTGCACCAAAAAAGTATCACAAAATTAACCTTTACGGGTCTACAAAATTCCACATTCTAATGCCTCGTCCTCTGGGAGCCTGATTGAATTAACCTGAGTAGCGCTGTGACGGGGCGCGAGAAATGACTCGATTCGGCCACTAACACTTTATAGACCCGTTCTAAATGACATGGTGCCATTAAGAGTGACTGCAACACTGCAACACTTGATTTCCTATTTTATCTATGTCATAGACAAATGACACGACACGACACCAAAGCGGTGGTAGCCTAGTGGGTAGAACATCGGACTCGGAAGCGAGAGACCCAGGTTCGATCCCCAGTGCGGGCATATACCTATGACTTGGTTTTCTAAGTTATGTACATTTGTGAAGTTATAGTAGCAATACCACTCGCTAACGGTGAAGGAAAACATCGTGAGGAAACCTGAGTGTCTGAGCTATTCACATACCTCAGCCTTGTGTTTGGTTATGAAATAAATGGAAAAGGAAATAAAATATAGCTACCAAGCCACATATTATTGCAATTTAAATGAATCCTAAGACGAATATAACGTAACATTCAATTACATGCTTACATGGTTGTTAATTGTTATTTTCGAGGTCATTATCTGACAGGTTAAAAAACTAATTTGAGTAATATACTGAATTTAGGCTTGCATTTAAAACGTATACGAGTATGTCTAATACAGTATCACCTCCAATTACTAAAGCACTAAAAAAATCTTGCTTGAAAGCAAAAGAGATTGCTAAGACCCACATTGTTTGATGACGTATCAGAAGAGTACATCTTGGGATAAACTTAGACCCAGGCGCGGAGCCCACTGATCTGGCATGGCACAGCCCTGGCGCAGGCATGGCAAGGGCATTGCTATTAAAAGGCGTGGAACGATGGAACTGAATCCGAACTGACCTTGAACTAACTGCAATCGGGCGCGGACGCCAAAATACCATGCCATTAATAGCACGTTCGATGAAAGGCCGCTGAGTGTGTCTGCGCTATGCCCGAGCCAGACGCCAGATCAGTGGGCTCCGCGTCTTAGAATAAATTTAACCTATTGCGTATAGAATTTACATTAAATTACATAAATTCACGGCTGAATCTCGGAGGGCTAGGCGGCACCAGGGTTTGACACTTGCCACGATCCTAACAAACCTCTGTCGCTTTATGGACATTGATTAGATAATTGTTTTATTTGAACACAAATAAATTAAATTTGTTTACGCTATCATTGTGCCCTACACATTAGTCGTTGCACGCACGCACACCGGAAGGATGGGACGTCCCAACCGGACATAGCATAAACAGCCTATTTAAGTCCCACTGTAGGGCACAGGCCTTCTCTCAGAGAGAGAGAGTATGGGCTTAATCACCACGCGTACCCACCGCGGACTGGCGCTTTCAAGCGCTGAGGTATGTGAATAGGTCAGTCACCCAGATTCCTCACGATGTTTTCCTTCACCGTTACCGAGTGGTATTGCTACTATAACTTCACAAATGACCGGACATACTTCGACTAAATAGGCAATGTATTAACAAAGAGCAAAATATAAAGTACCCGAAATCAAGTATCCGTGCATGCAACGACTATCGCGTATCTACCATGTGCCATGCACAATATTTGCAATATTTTTTGGACACAAAAGCAATAAGACAAAAGGGTTTGTCCGATTGCACTTTGTCGGCGCACACCCGCCACCGGGAAGTAGAAGAAGTTATAGAATGTTCAGTAGGGAGCGTGTTACAACTACTGTTTTACAAGCTGTGTTAAGTTGTGATTAGATAAATTTTGGGTGGTTTGGAAGTCATAGAAAATTAACGTGCCTTAACAATGCTATCGAATAAGCTAGTTTGTTTTCTTAAACATTCTGAGGAATTGACTTGTCTTTCCTGTGGGCTAGGCCGACTAAGCTGCCAGGACAGGATGGTATAGGTACTGGGCAACCCTACTCCATCTAAAAATAGTGTACCAGGCACTGCAGCGTCCGAGTGGTACCTTCACCCACCTAGTGTGAGTGAAGGTGCCACTGGACGTATATAAATTAACTCATTACGTAGATGCGGTTTAAAGACCAAGGTTTTTTTTTTCATAAAGAGGCACTTTCCAAAAATATTTTGACTCAAACTCGAATCTATGAGAACCATTATTAGCCACCCAGAGAGGTGCGTGCGTGTCGCGGGTCCGCGAGAAGTTTTTCTGACAGACGGGGGTGACTACAGTTCCACTGTAGGCCCTTCTCTCAAAGAGAGATATAGTCGTGCTTAATCACCACGCGTGCCCACAGCCCACTGGCAATTTCAAGCTTTGATGTATGTGAACACCTCAGACTCAGGTTTCCTCGCGATATTTTCCTACACAGAAATGGGCACAACTTCGGTGGATTCACTTCTGTATTTCGACACCACAGTTGAGTTGCTGGCCCGGTCAGCCCGCCTCGCCCACGTCGATAAGTTAAATGAAAAGCAAGTTTTGATTGTTTCAGACCGCGACCCGAAACTGGTGTGCTACTCGTAACTGCTTAGGCTCGTCGAAAATCGACACCATTATCATGCATGATTCCTAAAGGGTCACAACTAGCGCCTGAGGAGCCACAAGTTTCTTTCGGAGGGGTAGGTGAGACCAGACCCTAGAGTGTAATAATTACGTTTTTCTATTGAATTAGATATGCTCGAGAAATGTTGTTATTTGCCTCTATTTGGTCTACAAAGCAATTGCAGTACAATGTCATTCCAATTGCTAACCCGCGCGAATTAAATGAGCATCTCTCGCGAAGAAGATCGATTCGAGTGAGGCGCCAAGTTAAGTTGCACGGGTTATACCATTCGAATGCGATTGATTACTAGACTATCGATAGTGTCAATGTAACAACCGTAACCGTACTAATATGACTCTACTGAACAACTACACATTTTAGTGACTTGCCCCCCTGGGCTTGACCCTTGCCGAAACCGGCGTGCGTACATGCAACGACTAATGAATCTTGATGAAGCGAAAGAGGATTGTCCAGATCTTGACAAGTGGCAAACTTTGCTCTCTGCCTTTTTATCGATGATTGTAATCGAATACTATGAACAACACCGAACTGATCATTGACAAAACAAGGCGTAAGTATTCATTAAAGCAAATCTTTGGCAGATTTAAGTGGAACCACTTGAGGCGGACCTGCGTCTCGAGTGTTTGTAGTAGGTTTGTAATTGTAAAGGTCATCTGTATTTTTTTACTGTCATGTGTCATTGGCTTGCAAATAGGACACAATATTTATTTATGAAATATTTTGAGCTGGGAGGCCTGTAAACCTAAAATAGAATTTATGGAAAGACTGGAGCCTAAACTAGATCTCTGATCTAGTTTAGGCTCCAGTCTTTCCACAAATTCTGCTATCGCATCTGCCATTTTGTATCTAAATAAACTGCACTAGATTTGTGGATTGAGAAAATAAATATATTTGTATTTGAACAGCTCGCCTGAAGATAAAGCGGTGTTTGCTTTCTTTATAGTGTTTAGCAATAAAATAGGTGTTTAGTGAAAATAAGTTTTATATGGCGCTTGTTATTTGAGATGGATACAGAGGTGATTTACCTCAGCCATTGCTGCTACTTCGTCGTTAAGCCAAGTCAGAGGCCTTAGTGCGGCTTGACAACTTCTGACAGTAGACGAGCCACTAGTCTACAAGCCTCCACCAATCCGGACTTGGCCCCCGTGGTGGAGTATGGCCTATACCTTCCTCAGGGAAGAGACCCGTGCCCCTCGGTGGGGACATAATGGGTTGATGATGATTGCTGCTACTGAAAAAATCCACTTTACGCCCACCAGCACTTTTCGTTCACGATCAATAGTTTGTGAGTAGAAACCTCGGGCGCGCCGTGTAAAAGGTACAAAAGCCTTTTTCAACACGTTGCTTTAACAATTTTTCGGAATGAAAAAGGAGAAATAACGAGTTTCTGAATGGAGGACCGATAGAGAATTGGGTACTTTTTCAATTTTATTCACTTTACATGTTTCGGCGGTGTGGTTTGTTGTATTCTTTTTTTTGCAATTTAAAAAAGAGCTTTTGACCTTTTTGCGTGGATGACAGCCTGACTTGTTAAGTAAAAAAAAATTGCATTTTATTCTCAGCCTTGGCGTAAAAAAGAAGAGACCTATGCCCAACAGTGGGCTCTGTTTATGGGCTGATTAGACAGATAGATTCCTCAGCCTCAATGTTTGAAAGAAGTAATCTTGGATTCTTATAATTGCAATACCAACAATAAATAAATTGATGTATGTTTATTACATGCTGCGCATTACAATTTTCTATAATGAAAAAAGCATTCGTTTCAACTTGGAAGCACACTTGGAACGGGCCCAAGCGATATTGAAAAAAAAAACTTGGGGAATTTTTGGAGGGCGACAAGGCTAGAATATTTTACGCCAACTTTCTTTAAAAGTATTTCTTCTCTAAAAGCGGTCCATCGGGGGGTTTTTTGTGATACTTCCTTTTCGTTTAAGAGAAGAAAAGTGTTATTTCAATATTTCAAGAAATCGAGCTTCACTGAAATAATGTGCTTAATAATGAATACTTAACAATAATCCTTCCTACTAACATGTAAATGTGACAGTTTGTGGAGATGTTTGGATGTTTGTTGCTCAATCACGCAATAACGGCTGAACGGAGTTACATGAAACTTGGCATGCAGGTAGACAAAGATCTGTTGAGACCTCAGAATACAAAATGTTCTGAGGTTGAGACATAGGATACTTACTCGTAAGTCTTGATATCCCGGTAATGCAGTAATGGCTTTTTTCAAGCCAAAGTCTAAGATATTTAGTTATTGCGTTGTCATGGTAACAAGAATCGTATAAACGGATTCTGTGGTGGTAAGAAGTTCGCCGGGACAGTTAGTAGGTTAATAATATGGTGACAGTCACAATGTTTGTTATCGAACTCCTCCGAAACGGCTTCAGCGATTTTTATGAAATTCTTTGTGTGTACCCATTTGTTAGGTCTGAGAATAGGTCGTAGGCTAATTAATATGGCAAAACAACCTTTGCCGGGTCAGCTAAGCTAGAAATTGGTGAGTGAATTACACCCGAAAGTCATTAAATGATTACATTTTTATCAATTATTGGATTAACGCAAGTGAGTACCTTTGCACTCTTTTGATAAGCAAAGTTCTGAGAAAACTTGTAATAATAATATAACACAAACTCACGCTTGTATCTGGAAGGGGTAGGCAGACACCAGGGTTTGCCATTTGCCACGATCCTCACAAACCTCTTTCGCCTCATCAACATTCATCGCTGCATGCGCGGACGCACGCCCGAGTACTTTTAGGGTTCTGTACCCAAAGGGTAAGGGACTACTAAGACTCCCCTGTCCGTGTGTCTGTCTGTCTGTCACCAGGCCGTATCTCATGAACCGTGATAGCTAGACAGTTGAAATTTTCACAGATGATGTATTTCTGTTGCCACTATGAAAAAAATACTAGAAGCAGAATAAAAGAAATATTTAAGGGGGGGGGGGGGGGGCTCCCATACAACAAATGTGATTTTTTGGCAATTTTTTGCTCGATATTAATAACGGCAACAGGTAGACGCTTGAAATATTCAAATTTGTATAGATAACGGAACCCTTCGTGCGCGAGTCCAACTCGCACTTGGCCGGTTTTTTATTTTTATTTTGCCGTTCACTCATGCATTCCCTTACTAATACTTTTTTTGCACATTTGCTAATCATCATCAGCATCATTATCAGCCATTTGAGGCCCACTGCAGAACATAGGCCTCCCTCATGGTTTTCAAAGTTTCCCGGTCTTGTGCGGCCCGCATCCAGCGACGCCCTGCCACCGTAACCAGGTCGTCAGACTATCGTGGGGGGCTGCCCACGCTGCGTCGTCCGGTCCGCGGTCGCCAGGTCTCCGAGCTTTATGCCCTACCCACTGCCACTTCAACTGGGCAATTCTTCGAGCTAAATTTTTAACTCGAGTTCTTTTGCGGATCTCCTCATTCCTGATTCGATCACGCAGTGAAACTCCACAATTGGACTGCACTCCACATTTGCTAATACACTTTTAATATTATACGTCAAATTAACCGCATCGAGATGCGACCGGCCAAGTGCGGTAGGGTTCTGTACTACAATGCAATAGGGAACTGGCCTCAAACTAAAAATTGGAGAATCGGAGTGACATTGTCCGTTTACGATACTTCTATGGTTTACCATCTAAGGTGATAAAAGTAGATCTGTATTAGCACCCCTCGGGTATGTAACCCTGAAAAGTATCATTTATAACATACTGCAAGCCCGATTCACTTTTTTGTCATTTTGTCGAAGGAATCCGACTGTAGCAAGTGTATTTCAGATTCTGCTTTGAGCAGCAAACATTTAAAGTAAGAAATGTGCTTTAGACTTGAACGTCGTGCCGTAAAATATAGCCCTCTTTGTGGTCGACGTTACTTTTCCGTTGAGGGATTTAAAAAAAAGATTTAAAAAACGGTTTTTTTTTGTGAAAACTCTCCGGTAAAATTCGTAAAATGGCTTTTACTACATTTGTTACCCAAAGCGTCGTATATATGACCTAACAGTGAAAGTTACAAGAATGCATTTTATGCTGATTTCTTCAGACCTTATTAATTTCTTTTGAGTGAAGAAAAAGAAACTAAGCAAATCAAACTATCCAGCCGCAGTTTTACTTTCGTAACCAGCAAAATTTAAGTCGGTTCTCATGTAACTAATTTGGAAAATATTGACGATGTTAAAACTACCTATTTATCTCAACAATATTGTTGCACGCTTGTTATTGGGTGTTAAGCTGGACGAAAATCCCGTTTAGATCACAGACATGAAAAAACTGTTTGAACATTTTCGTGTCGATAAAATATAAAAAAGAAAAAAGTACCCAGATCTCTTAGCGAAGAGCGGCAATGTTATTCCAACCGCTTCGTCACGTACAAACGTGGAGTCTCCGTCTAACCCGTTCACTGTGGCACTGTTTTGCGCGACACGGTCCAGTCTGACAACAAGTTGTCGGCGGAAATAACGCAGTTACCTACGGTTTGTTTGAGGCGGACTCGGGTTCGCTTCAAAGACAGAAGACGAGCGTAAGAAACATAATATTTTCTTACGCTCGACTTGTCTTTAAAGCTTTTTCTTCTTTTCGAATATGACCAGGATTCGCCGTGTTTATTTCGTTATGGCCAGTGTGTTGAACTAAAAAGTATAAAAGCCCAAAGGATCTTCCTTGATGAACGAAACGGTAGTTGCGTGAACAGCTAATATTCAAATCATAACCTCCTTAATAACTTAATTATAAATCCTTAATAGATCACATTTGTTTCAAGTACATAATATTATACTCAGTAAACTTGATCATCATCATCAGCCATTTGACGCCCACTGCAAGACATAGGCCTCCTTCGTAGCTACTTCTATAACCATGATCGCAGTATGCGGTTGGAATCTCAGGAAGAAGCTGCTGCCCGTCTCCTGGTAATGTATTTCCTTAGTCGCCTTCTACGACATCCACGGAAGGAAATAGAGTGACGCTATCCGGCTTAATCCTGCGCCACTCGGATTATAAAAAAGAGGTTAAAATGTGCGAGCGGGACGGAGAATGTAGAAGCTACAAAGAAGAAAAGCCATCGATAATCTGCATAAACTCACAATGTAGGTTTAGGTTGATTAGATTACGTCAGATTAGTTTAGGTCTAACTTAACTTTAGTCGCTTCCCGCTCTGCTCATCAGTTTATCCCGATGTCCTAGTCTATTCGCTCAACCAGTGGCGGTACTGAACTGGAGGCAAACATCGGACCGAGCAACTAAAGTTGAAAGTTTGGACGTGTCACTTTGGCGCCAGGCGCTGATAATATCCAGTTCGACTGCCAGTTCAAACCTGTCTCTCACCTTGTTTGATGGAGTTGTTTTTTTGAAGTATTTTCGAGGGTTCGCGGGAAGTTTTCATGCGATTTTTGGTGCTACGTGTATTTGTAGATATCACGTCGCTCGAGTTTTAAAGAGCCCAATTTAAATATCGGGAGTTTTGCACTATTACCGACATTCCATGTTCTTCAGGAACGCTTGGAGTCTTTGAATTTCGGGAGGTGTCAGGTTTCCGAGGAAAGTCTTAGTCAGGCTTAAGCCTCGAACTCTTCCAAAACGGGGTGGCCCTTCAGCCTCCATTCCATTAGTGGTAATAAATCCTTTTCAATTTTAACTTCAGTGCATGCTTTGCGTAATCGTTCTGTAACACCTGCTGCAAAATAAGTAATTGTTTGTGGGAGATAAAACCTTTAGTTGCCTTAGATTGGTTGCTACTATTTAGTTGGACGGTAGACCAGAGATTACTGCAATGGGCTTCATAGAATGTTATTATAAGTAAGTAAACATTCATTTGCATCCGCATACACATACACATATAAAACCTCAATTGCAATGACACAAGTTAAACAAAGCAATGAGATAAAAAGAAATAACAAAAATTGTTGTAGGCCTCCTGAAGAATGATAGAGGTCCGTTGCTTTACTCAGTGTTATTAGTCCTATGGTTTGTTGACGTTTAATCAGTACTCATAGTACCTACTCACTGCCAAAACTGCAACTACTTTACCTTATCTTAGAAGCTAGCTTACATGTGACGCGTTTCGAGATTTTTGGTAGATTACAAACGTACACTCACGCCTGTATCCCGGAGCGGTAGGCAGAGATCTGGATTTGCTACTTTCCACGATCCTGACGAACCTCTTTCGCTTCTTCAACATTAATTAATCGTTCTCTCTTGCATTCTCTCCTAGTATCATCCAAAAATCTCGCTTTGGGAGCTTTAGCCCTCATCATCAGCTATTTTACGCCCAATAATCGCCACGCTTGGAAGGCGGGTTGGCGATCGCAATATGCGGTTGGAATCTCAGGAAGACGCTGCTGCCCGTCTCCTGGTAATTTATTTCCTTAGTCGCCTTCTACGACATCCACGGAATGGAATGGAGGGACGCTATTCTTAATCCGGCACCACACAGATGAGTCCTCTAAGCTCACATATTCTATTCGTGGTAAAGAAAGAGCTTCCAACGCTACGTTCAACTAATAGCAATTCAAGGTGCATTACTCACAACTGAATTCCACATGCCACAAACTTTCTTGCAAAAAATTACAATCTGCGCGAACTACGTCCTAACCCCGGTTTTCTTACGAACTTTCTAACTCATCGCTTCCTCAACCGAGATCACAAAGTTGGTCGCAAACCGGCGACTGTGCTGCACCGGCGTACTCTCACCATGATGTCGGATAACGCTTCATCGCAATTTAAGACCTTATTTCGAGCGTGCTACGAGCTGAATGCTTGGTTTAGGGTGAGTGTACGTTAGTATGAATCTGCGTCGTTTCCGTTTTCACATCGGATATGCGGATGGCGTTGAGTTCCTAAAGTTTTGCGCGGGGTGCCAGTGTTTTGAAATTGCTGATAGCTACTTTTTTAGGGTACCAATGTGAACGCAGCGTAAGCCTACAATACCACAGGGAATTGTAAAGGACGCTATTCCTTACTTGTAGAACATACGAAAGTTGTTTACTCAACAATATTCTACATCTGACAGCTTTGTTGGCCTAGCGGTTAACTACTAAAACATGGGCCATGATTTAGATTCCTATAGTGGATGCTGCCATACTTAATTTGTGCAAGTGGCCTCAGTCTGGGTGTATTTTCATATTTGTGATGTCCTTGCTTGGTAAACATAGTATAGGCTATCCTAGTTTATGACAAGGACTAAGTGATTGGGTGTGTTGTGTGGAATAAATCTGTAAGGGTCGGTCATGGAGTAAGTTAGTTTGTTTTCAGAGATATTGTGTTTATAGGCTCAATATATGATACTGAAACTAATTTCACGATTTTTAGAATTTTTTTCTGTATGTGTGTATGTATGTATGTTCCTCCATAACTCTTAAACCAATTATCCGAATTTGATGAAATTTGGTATAAAAACATATAGACATCTGGGACACAGGATAGGCTATTTAAATTCTAGCTCCAGTTATGATAAGACGTGGCCCCCATACAAATGCTGCTTCGTAAAAATCGAAATGTACGCGAACGGAGTCGCGGGCACAGCTAGTAACTTATATATCTAGTTTATCGTTGGTTGACGTTAATTTATGTTTACAATAGAAATGTAAAAGTTGACCAGCAAACAACTGAGTAGTACACAGTTACTTACAAACAACCCCTTAACAAGAAAGCTAATATCACAAAAGTTATTATTATTGCAAGATACCCGCACTATCGGGCTGGGACATATCAGCAATTCTACTAACTTAGTGGAGCCGCGGCGACTCCTCTGAAATCTTTATAGGCCATTACATTTCGGCAAAGAGTAAATACGACATTGTGAATCTACCCTACGCCGAAAAAGATCACGACAGTTTGGACAGTTTTTTTTTGTAAGCTGAAGGACCCTACCACGAGAACTAGAGAGTAATTATTATTATTAATTCTTTATTGCACGAAAGAAAGTGTACGAAAGCTAGACTTAATGCTAATGGTAGTTCACATGCGAAAATTTTTACTAGTTCGTAAGCAAATCAAGAAATTGTTGTAGATGATGCAGTCAAATCAAGCGATTCATCTACGTGAGTACGCGTAGATGTTGACTTCTTCACACAGGGTGAATCTACTCGAAATTGTCGCAGTTATTATCCTCGTAATTGTCATAATTTATCGTTTTCAGTGCAATCGATGTAAAAAATGTTTTTTTCTAGGTATATTAGATGGATTTAATTCACACTTTTACATATTAAACATAAACATTTACATGCAAACACATACATTGCTTCTGGCCCCACACTAGGATACCCTGTGTCGTGGGAACCAGAAACAACGGCATCACAAAAATGTAAACATCCAAGACCTGGGGGTTTTTTTGTCCCCAGCTGGGATTCGATCCCGGGACCTTTCGCATGGTATGCAGATGGACTACCGCTGCGCCACGAGGTCGTCAAGGGTTGTAATAGCAATCCGTATATTTAGTACAACTCTGTTGTACTGAGCATTTTTAGAACTTGTTGAAAAAAATTATGAATTGGCGATCATTCGAGTAGATTCGGCCACAAACTGTACCATTCCATATTACTCCTTAAGGAATGGATGAGGTGATTTTGAAAAATCCCTTCCTAATGCACCTCAGGGTCCTAGAGGAATATTCCTAAATTTCAAAGCTCAGGGTCACAGTTTTATATTGTGCGGTGCCTATCAGTCATTTAGTCACTCGATCATGTTACGGACACTTGCCATAGACTTCCTATAACTCCTCTAGTCTTCGTCACCAGAGTAAGATAAGGAGGTCATCAGAATCATCAGGACAGTCAGGATTTCTCGACTGAGATTTGTTAAACATCTCGTCGATATCGAGAACACCTTTTAAAACGCACTCAATGAAATGACTAATCTATTCTTATTATTTCCAAAGAGGAGTGAAATTGCTCCCGTTTGACCACCCATACACAATTTATCGCCGGACCAAGGGACAGTGACATATATTTTTCATTATCTACCCGCGACGCCATATTGTTTAGAAAACTGCCAGTATCACGAAACTTTGTTGCCTCCACGAAGGAACAAAGTTCCAGATGAGTCGGTGTTAAGTTTTGTGGCGACCGAAATTGGCATCTTATAGGGGGTTTTAAAGAGGGGGCTCCAGTGGATACAACAAACACTGTGAATAAACACCATTCGGCAGCTGTAAGTCGACTATTTCGATTAACCCAAACAGAGTTATAGCGAGACAATATGTCGCATGATCAGATTATAATAATGGTGTGCAATAAAGAGTTATCTGTCTTTCTATAAGATGAGTCGTATAACTCTAAAAATTACAAGCACCGCAGCTGTGTAGGTGCTCTATTCCAGATGAAAACTGCCTTGAGGTCTGTTTACGTCGTTAAAGTACCTACGGAAATTTCATTCGTCGTTCGAAATCTCTCATCTCTCAATGGTTTTCAATTATCGTTATCCAAATGGTTAGATAGATAGATAACACTTTATTATACAGCTAGAAAAAGAGAATTACAAAATGTGATTTCTTGTGTCTACGTAATGTTATACAATTGGAGGTCTAAATTTTAAATTTTAGCTCATTGATATTTCCGCCTGGAATTTCTTTTTCATCGTTCCCTCATGTCTGAGCATAGCTATCAAGGGTTGCTCGTTTCCACAGCGAACGGGTTTCCGCCTTGTGGACCGCCACCGTCTGCCACTTATGGCATCAGATCATCTTGTCGGTGCCCTTCCTCCGGCACGTTTGCCCTTTATCTCACTGGTGATCTTCAGCCTGATCATCTGCCTGGAACAGTGTATACAAAAACATAGCCATGAATGAAGAACGGTGCTCTCACGCTCACGTAACAAAGGAGCCGTACCTAATAGATTGACAAAGGACCGGTGAAATTAAAATTTAATTTTGTAAATATTCGAAAAATTTAAATTGGGAAAAAATCTTGAAATATAGACACGAACTCTAATTGAATTTTTTCAGGAATTGCGAATATTAGAAATAACTTCGTAGAAGGCAAGCGTGTGAAAGTTGATGAGATGTGTTCAACATTCTTTTAAGTGGCAAACCTTACCTACTCCTTCGGGATAGAGACAGAAACATTCCAGATGTAGGTATTACGGTAAGACGCTGGTCTTTAATAAATCAACTTTAATAATAGGGGTTAAAGTATGAAATTGCCGTTTTATTGCAATAGGTTCTTTGAATTGACATATAATCTTCATGGTTTGAGGTTTTCGAATGAAACTTTTTTCAAATGGTTTCTATGATGTTCTTTTTTTAAAAAATGTGAAACATTTTAATATCGACTTTCAATTGTTTTTGTTATTCAATTTAGACAAGGATAGGTGGGCGAGACTTGCCACTGAGTGGGTGCCACAAGGCGGTCGTCGCAGGAGAGGCAGGCCAAGAAGACGTTGGCGAGACGACCTCGACCGACACATGCCGGAGTGGCCTGAGGTGGCACAAGACAGAAACATCTGGTCTGAGTTGGGGGAGGCCTTTGCCCAGCAGTGGGACACAAACGAGGCTACGTAAAAAAAATAAAAATAATAATTTAGACAAGAAAGATGGATACTGCGAAAATTCGAGTGATTATGAGGCACCCATTTTTCGTATTTTTTTATTTTATTGATTTGACGCAAGTGAGTCAATATTGTGGGTAAGGTAACGTTAAACCATGCCGCTAATTCCTGGGTAGTTTGACTAGGGTCGGCTTCCACTATCTCTAAAAAGTTTCATTCGAAAACCTCAAACCATAAAGATTCTATGTCAATTCAAAGAACCTATTGCAATAAAACGGCAATTTCATACTTTAACCCCTAATACTTTCGTTACAAAGTTTTCTGTAACTCAATTGAGTAAAGTGCACGCATGTAAACGTTGTCCTCTGATCAAAATGTTACTCCAATAAAATCAGCACAGTCAATCAGCCAAAGTGGGACAACCTTTTAATTTTAAATGCCTACCACCGACACACTCGGTTCGTACAGTCGACAGCACGTCAACCTTTTCATTTTAATTGCAAACTCGCCCGTAACGTCACTGACTTGAGTGCTCGTATCGTATGTAAAGATCAATGTACAGTCGAATGGGCACCGAACCGCATCAAATGAAAGCGCAGATCGCCAGCAAACACTTGTCACATACAGACACTCAGCATTATACACATAAATGTTGATTATGTGAACCGGGACCGGCTTTATGACGGGACGCTTTTACGCTAAATTGGAAAGAGCTCATGGTTAATTCACAATACGGTCTTACAAGCTTTTTTCGAGAGATTTTCTTTGGAATGTGTTCCATAATCCTGCGGTATTTAAATAGAACAAGTGACATTTCAGTCGCGATCACGAAGTTTTCGAAGTAATAGTAGTTCGTATTGACTAGTGGAAACCCCCATTTTCGTATAAAATAATATATAATAATAACTTCCACACAACACAATCACTTGTCCGGTCCCAAACTAGGATACCCTGTGCTGTGGTAACCCGGCAAGGACATCACAAATCGGAAATACACCCAGAACGAGGCCATTTGTACAAATGTACGGCCCCCAGTGGTAAACAAAACCCACAATTTTGTTACATCCTGCGTAGTGTTTAAGCTCTAGGCTGTTCTTTAACTTTGCTTGTCTTTCCACTCATAAGTCTTTCTCTTTCTCGCAGTCACTCTGTCACTCTCTCCTCCTCTAACCACTCGTGGCCTGGCTCTATGATATCTTTAGCGTGCTTCAAAGCTGACTTCTTGGCAAAAAATTGTCCATCTGACAGTGGACAGTTTTCAAAGCACATTCCTCTTTGCGGATGCTGCTCTGATGGGTTATAAACAAGTCGTAAATAAAGATCGAGTAACTGTCAAAACGGTTTTATTGCGTGCCGAAAGTTACCGTTATCAGAGTGAATCTGAAATCTTGTTCCGTACTCGCCGACCCGAAAGCGGTTGCCTTGTCCTTTCAATAAACTTCGACGGTGTTTCTCGACTGCGTAAAACTGAATTTCAGGAGTGTTTTAAGAAATCCTATTTTTTTATGACTCGCGATGCTCATACATGTCGTGTTGCCGAAACGTCGGGAATTAAGGTAATAAAATTTTACCTAATAAATAAACGCGATTAGAATCTCTCTTAGAGAAGGCATGTGCCCTGCAGTGGGACGTATATAGGCTACATAAAAAAATACCCGTGTTTAAGACCAATGTTTTTTTACCCTGGGTGGCGCTAGTGAGCTCTGTGTGACACCAATAAGATTTCAATTTTGAATGCAATATACTCATATCAAACTAGGTACGAAATTGGAAGTATTATTTCGCAATTTCGAAGCAGTGTTAGGCTAGTGGGTAGAACATTGGACTCGGAAGCGAGGGACCCAGGTACGATTCCCAGTGCGGGAACGCGTGGTGATTAAGCCCCATACTCTTTACCTGAGAGAAGGCCTGTGCCCTACAGTGGGACGTATATAGGCTGCTTATGTATTTCGTTGTAATTGGTTAGGTAGATATATTGCCTCGTTGGTCTAGTTAGATGTGATACCGTCTGATTACCATGCCGGAAGTCGTGGGTTCGATTTCCACTGATTTCTATATTGTACAAATGGCCTCAGTCTGCGTGTATTTCCATGTTTGTGTTCTCCTTGCCTGTTATCCTTGTTTGGGACCAGGAAAAGTTATTGTGATGTGTCGAACTTATTCTTGGAACTGATAATTTTTCGAAACAAATGGTTTTAAAAGAAAACTTTAATCGTAAATAAGTAGTGCTATCACCAAAGCAGGTAAGTAACTAAAATTTATGGTAATGGCACCTCCTAAATCCATATCCGCCTAATATACAATTATTTACCTGATAACACTTTTATTACCTAATTACTTTATTATAGAACACCTAGTCATTTTTATTTATTAAATCATAACCAACGCGTTTCTCTTTAGCGACCCAATTAAACAGTATTGAAATAGAAATATTTTAATTATCTCACCCAATCAATGAGTATGCTAATTGACACGTGGATGGAAAGGCCACTCAATCGGACATTGGCAATAAAGTGGCTGTTGATTTAACTTACAAAATATACAGCGTTGTTATTGGGACCAAATTAGCACAACGCTCGTCCTACTAAATTTATTGAAAAGTCAGCCTGTTTCAGTGATTGTTTGAATTGGGCCACTGAGGCGTTGCGTTTAACTGCCTCGTTGGTCTAGCGGTGTCACGTCTTATTACCATGCCGGAGGTCGTGGGTTCGATTCCTACTGGGGGCCGCCGTACATTTGTACACGTACATGGCCTTAGTCTGGGTGTATTTCTATATTTGTGACGACATTGCTTGGTTACCATTACACAGGATATCCTAGTTTGGGACCAGGACAAGTGATTGTGTTGTGTGGAAGTTATTTATTCATTGTACATATATTTATAATTATTAAATATAAAAATAATAATTATTTAAATTCTTTATTGCACTTGTAAAGCATACACAAACTTAATGTTAACAGCTCAGCTATATCTTCCTGTTAACTTAGGTGTTGTGTTACACGCCACGTCTTACAATCTCTTAACTTCATTGTTACAAGTTCATTTAAAATTTGACAGAGAATTACACAAAACCATCTTAATAGCAACAAAACCTGTCTAATTTACAACAAAGAACTTGAAGAGGCCTAAAGTGAAAAGTTTGCTCCATTACAATTTCCATTTGCGGATCAATCAATAATCCTTCCTCAAAAATGATTTGTCGGAGAACAATAACTTCCCTTGATCAAAGGTCCATAATTACTGATTAATTATGACAGCATCGAACATTTCAACAAAACGGCTTTGTTGTACGGAAACTGTAAACAACGAGGTTGGAAAAACCTTTCCGCTGAAAACGCCGCTGGTTGTAAATTCGGCGCTGTTGCTTTTGAAATAGAAGCGGGGGGTTCAACTTATCACAATAAGTAAGTAGGTACTAAAGCTGTGGAATCAAAAGAACGCAGTATAAATTGGATTTACTCAGCCATTGTTGGGGTGCGATAAATCCACTATTCTGAACAACTAAAACCTCACGATAGCCGTGTTTTACGGCGGCATTTTAGAGCACTCCTCGGGTTAACTCTGGCCGCATTTTGTTTTACAACGAGTGCTTTTTTGACCGCTGCGAGTTGAGAATTTTTATTGTGGAATTTCTTTTGTTCCATTGTAACTAGCTCTCCGACCTAATAAACTTGATTGAGTTATTGCACGGAAAATTGAGCCTAGATGTTGCTAATAGAATCACTACCGAAGGAAGAAAGGAGGGTCCTGCCAACAGTGTGTAATCAGTGTTTCGATTATAAGTTTTCAATATAGATAGATGGAATACACTATTGTAAAGGCAGAAAAAAAATTACATGCATTGCTAATAGTGATCTGTCAGGATCGTGGCAAGTGGCAGTCCCTGGTCTCTTCTTACCCCTCTGGCATACAGGCGTGAGTTTATGTATGTATGTATATGTATGTATATGTATGCTAACATATAACATGTTCTTATATCTTAGCAATTATGCTTAGCATTCACAACAACCCTGTGCCCTTAACTTGTTAGAGGCTATTCATTTATTACGTAGGAAACATAAATTTTAATACTTTCTGATCCCTTCCCCCACACGCTACGGAGAATAGAATCAAGTTTCAACCGTGCACATGAAAAACTATAACTTGTTTGGCTACACTATCCCCAAATTATCTTTCATAATGAATGCCTCTAGGAACTTGGCCTTTTCATAGACTGTCATTTAGAAACTGAAATATAGTTACAGCACAGCAATTCCATCTTGCAGCAGCAATAAATCGACACCACAAATAATCACATCTTTTGCCGACATTGCGAGGCCGATAATAAAGTTTTCAATCGAATCAAGCTTCAAGCTGATTTGTGAATATTTCCATCGCGACGCGTACGTGGGACGGATATGTCAACAGTACGTGATGGCGATTTCAATCACTACGCCGGCCTTTCATCCATTTTCCGGAGCCCCAGCTCTCGGTGAAAATGAAAAAGACGGACATAAGCGTGGCGAAAACGCATTACAGCGGTTCTGTAGCGATCGCGGTAGTTGCTTGACCTTTGGTGCGAGACACACAGATGGGACGTGGGGCGAGGGCACGGGCAAATGTATAGAGTCGCAGACCAAGAGCGACCGCAGAGCAGTTGGATTTTATTTTTTGCAGTGTAAACATCTTTAGGCGGCCTTTTTCTGAACAGTACAAAAATGATTCGTCACGCTAGGCTAGGAAACGTTAAATCGGAAATACTTATAGGTCCAGTCGGTCGGTGTTGATAAATCGCGTATACTCAGGTCCAGTCAGTCGGTTTTGATGAATCGCTATACTCAGCTCCAGCTGGTCGGTGTTGATGAATCGCGTTTACTCAGCTCCAGTCAGTCGGTATCGATAAATCGCTATACTCAGCTTTAGTCGGTCGGTGTCAATGAATCGCGTATACTCAGCTCCAGTCAGCCGGTATCGATAAATCGCTATACTCAGCTCTAGTCGGTCAGTGTCAATGAATCGCGTATACTCAGCTCCAGCTGGTCGGTGTTGATGAATCGCGTATTCTCAGCTCCAGTAGGTCGGTGTCGTTGAATCGGATTTACTCAGCTCCAGTCAGTCGGTATCAATAAATCGCTATACTCAGCTCTAGTCGGTCGGTGTCGATGAATCGCGTATGCTCAGCGCCAGTCGGTCGGTGTCGATGAATCGCGTATACTTAGCTCCAGTCGGTCGGTATCGATGAATCGCGTATACTCAGCTCCAGTCGGTCGGTGTCGATGAATCGCGTATACTCAGCTCCAGTCGGTCGGTGTCGATGAATCGCGTATACTCAGCTCCAGTCGTAATCTAAGTTTATCAGTTTATTTTGTCTGCGTGCACGCAGCGACTAATGAATGTCAATGAAGTAAAAGAGGTCTGTCACCTACCCTTCCGGGATACAGGCGTGAGTTTATGACATGATGTATGTGATAGTAAAAAGCGTTTTCCCATTTTTTCAACGACGGGATCCTAAATAAACATTTTAATTCCCTGAGTGCATGGTGCGCTGTTTTAATCCTTATCAAATTGCTGGTCCGTGTTTCCACATATTGAGTGACTGAAAGCATATTTCGAAAAATAGTTGAGCTACATCTGCAAAACATACATCGTCAGAACGATAGGGTGATTCTTTAAAATATCAATATTGAAATTATTTATGGCAATATTAAAAACAAAAGCTTAAAGGCGAAATTAATGCTAGCTGCATTATTGTCTAGTAGGTATTATAAATCGGTCAGCAGAGATATCTCTCTGCTTATCTCAGACTGCTGACATGAAAAATTTTTTGATTGTTTGGTTGAAAAAACTCGGCCGAGTGCGAGTTGGACTCGCGCACCGAGGGTTCCGTACTCGCTCTTCGCCGTTTTTTATTATTTCTCGTTGAATATATAGTACTTTCCACAATAACGCCAAGTTTGATGCCTGTATGTACCTATTACCGTGTTTACGATAGAACATAACGTCGTTCATATTGCAAAATGGCACATGTCAAAAAAATACGATTTTTTTTTTCATCAAAATAGCACGAAAATTAGCAAATTAGAAGAAAATTAAGTTGTAATAGTATACCCAGCTAATCAGACCTAGGATTACGATGTCTTGCACGTGTGACAGAATCATTTTTTATACAATTTCGATGAAAAAACCAAAATCGTATTTTTTGACATGTGACATTTTGCAATATGAACGACGATAAACAAAAACCGGCTAAGTGCGAGTCGGACTCACACACGAAGGGCTCCGTACCATTATCTATACAACATTAGACATAAAGATCGAGAAAAAACGGCAAAAAAATCACGTTTGTTGTATGGGAGCCCCTTTAAATATTTATTTTATTTTAATTTCATTACTTATTTTTGAAGCGAATATAGAACTAAATATTCTGTGAATATTTCAAGCGACTACCTGTTGCCGTTATTAATATCGAGCAAAAGAGGGCAAAAAATTACGTTTGTTGTATGAGAGCCGGCATTATTTTTTTATTTTGTTCAGAACAAAATAATATTCAAGTGTAGGCTATTATGCTTCGTGCGGGCCCGAAGATTACTTACTATCTTTATTTGTACTGTGGTGAAGTCTTAGTACGAGTAATAGGGTCCCGTTTGGTACCCTCCGGATACGGAACCCTAAAAAACGGCAAAAAGACGTGTTTGTTACATGGAGACCCCCCTTATTTTTTTATTTTATTAGTTGAATTAGCTATCGCCGTAATAACACATATTCTGTGAATATTTCAACTGGCTACCTATTATCGTTCCAAGGATAGAGCCCGTTAAAGGTCGGACGGTTGGACAGGCAGACGGACAGATGGACAGATAGAAAGACAGGCAGACAGACAGGAGAGACAGAGTAATAAGGTCCTGTTTGGCACCTTTCGGGTACGGAACCCTAAAAATATTGCAGAGTAAAAATATTTGTACTCACACGGCAACACAATCGGGTTCGAATTCCGGCATGTACCAATGACTATATTTTCCAAGTTACGTGCATTTGTGAAGTTGTAGTAGCATGTAGTAGTAATACCACTCGCTAAGGGTAAAGGAAAACATCGTGAAGAATTCTGAGTGTCTGAGGTAGTCCCTATCCAGCTACTTTTTGCAAAGATTCATCAGAAGCAACTCTTGAATGTTGAATAAGAATATTTCTTTTTTGAGCGTAGTGTTTAGTGAACTCAAACCTTACATAACATTCTGTAAAATAAAACACTTTAATCTAAAAGGCTTATAGAATATGCGAAGTCATGTTTAATACCAGACGGGACGTAGTAGAACGTAGAATGCCTACTTCGGAATTTCTCTTCTCACATTCACAACTCCATGAATGTAATAAACCACTGTCTGTGACTGGAGTAAAGAGGGGATCTCGTATCAACCATCTTCATAGCTTACTCGTAACAATGCTTATTGAAGATAAGCAAATTTTTTTGTGTTCTAAAGAAATTGAGCTTAACTCCAATAACTATGATTAACATCGGTGAGCATTGGATTAAGTGGAAAAGTTTAGTCAACTCATTGAATACTATAATGAATAACACAACAATGTATTTAAGTATATTATTCAGAGTTGCTTCAGTTCAGTGAATCATCATCAGCCACCCAAAGTCCACTGCAGGACATAGGCCTCCTTCGTGGTTTTCATAACAACGAGGGGTTTTGCCATAATCGCCACGCTTGGCAGGCGGGCTGGCGATCGCAGTATGCGGTTGGAACCTCAGGAAGACGCTGCTGCCCATCTCCTGGTCTCCTGGTTCAGTGAATAAATAACAGAAATATAACCATTTAAATAATGTCTTTAAATAAAAAAGGGAGATAGGCTGATATTTTTATCGAAAGATTTCAATTATGTTTCAGAAGCAAATATGTTTTCTGAAAATATGTTCTTAAAAATTACAAATTGTTTTCGCAACGATATATATACTAACCAGCTTTTGCTAATAACTTAGTCTTATTTATAAAAAAAATCTATTCCACTAAAACCCTTTTAAGACGGAGTTAAATCCGGTTTGTTAGAGTAAATACTGCCATAAATCGGCTTTAACTCCATCTTAAGAGTGTTTCAGTCGAATAGATTTTTTATAAATAAGACTGTTACGGCTCTATTTTTAAAAACACGTTTCCTCTAAAGCACTCCTAATAAGCAGTTTATTTAATCTGTGGTTATTTAATTTTACCTGTAAAATCTCCACCACAGACTAGTTTAATCGTTTTTTATAAATAAGACCGTCAGTATTTCATGATTCCTTAGACTCCTCAGACGCAGCTTAAACAGTCTGTGTTAAGGGGAAAGACACCCAGGTTTCCTCACGATGTTTTCCTTCACCGTTAGCGAGTGGTAGTGCTACTATAACTTCACAAATAATAATAATAATAATAATAATAAATTTATTTGTCTCAAAAAATAAGTTACATGGTGTTCCATTTACATTATAAATTATGCTAGGTATATTTTCTGTTTACAAATAGTAGCATCTGTTGCTAAACTAGGCGTGAGCCTGTATTTCAGCCAACAGCGCCCCCTACCGGAAAATGTTTACAAATGGATCTAGCTACAAAAATAATCCTCTGTGTAATTATTTAATCTTACAATCTAGTAGACAAAGAAGAAGAAGGAAAATGTATAGGGTAGTGTAATGTCCTCTCGGTGTGTAGTGTATGTGTGTGTATGTGTGTGTGTGTGTGTGTGTGTGAGTGTATGTGAGAGGGTGAGTGATAAATGTTGTTGTTGTAAAAGTAGGAAACCTCTGGGTTTAGTCTTGCTAAAATATTATTCCTTTACTTTTAGGAGATCTTCAGTCTCTTCATAATTAAGATCTTTGAGCCAGGCAGTTGTAACCTTCTTGCATTCTTCTGAAGACATATTGTAAATATTTAACTCTTTATTTATTGTCTTATAAATAAACGGACCCAAAAAAGTGAAATATCTACCTATAAATTTTTTGTGAAAGGTTACATTTCGATCAATAGTATATTTTCGTCGTTTTTGTTGCTGGTCAGGAGCGATTTTAATCTGTTTGTGTTGTTTAATTACTGTGTTTAATATATAAAGTTGTCGTACTGTTAGAACGTCACAAAACTGGTATAACAGTGTGGTCGGGTAGTAGAAATTTTTAAAAGTGCTGACTTTAAGGACTGCCCGCTGAGCAACTTCAATAGTTTTAAGGTAGGTTTTAGCGGAACCACCCCAGGATGATATACAGTACGTGACAAGTGACTGGCAAATTGCAAAATATATTTGTTTCAGGATATAAGGCTCAACTACATGTCTTAAGTTTTTGAAAAAGTATATGAGTTTTCGAATTCTATTTTTTAACTGTTTTATGTGTTCTTTAAAGTTCAGGTTGTTATCTACAATGACACCTAAATGTATACATAACTTTGAAAACAAAGTCATAGGTATATGCCCGCACTGGGAATCAAACCTGGGTCTTTCGCCTCCGAGTCCAATGTTCTATCCACTAGGCTACCCCCGCTTCATTAATCATTTATTATTTATTCATTTATATCAATTCTCAATAAACCAAGAAAGACCATAATTTCGTTAGTTTGCCAAACTGCTAATGCAATTTCATCGGCAAGCCTACAAATACAAGATCTTTAGTTTAATCAATATGTATACATTTTCCTTGTATAATTCAGAAAATAAATTTCCTTTAATTAACGAATTTGAGCAACCAAATAAAATGAGAAACAAATGAAACCGAAATTCTTAAATTTATATTAAAAAATACATCAATTTGTTTGGGAAAATAGATGGCTATAATAATAATAACGTCCGCCTGGGTCATCCCTTACCAGCCCCTCCACCCATATTCGCTCAATATATTTATTTCGTCAATCTTTCTTCCTTCATCCTCTCCATATGTCCAAACCAACGCAACATTCCTTTCTCAATTCTAATCACTACGGCCTCTTCCAGTCCACAACGTTCAAAGTAATGCATATCCTGTCATTCAAAGTAACACCAGACATACTTCTCAAGGACCAATTTTATAAACCTCTCAAGGTAAAAACTCTGAGGTTCATGAGGTTTTACTTTGAATGACATGATACCCAATAGCTTCATTAGAGAACGTTGTGGACTGAAATATAATTTAATGACTATAATTGAGAAAGGAATGTTGTGTTGGTGGGTGGAAGGACCGGTAAGGGATGTCCCAGGTGGACATACTTCAACCAAATAGGGAATGTATCAGCAAAGGGCCGGATAAGAAGTACCCGAAACCGGCGTGCGTGCGTGCAACGACTAATGATCGTTGAGAAACGGCCAAAATAGTCTTATTAACTTAATTTCGGATTCACTTATAGGGAAGAGCGGGTGATCGTGCTCTTCCACTATAAAGGGAAATTTCCCGCCAGGCAGATCGTATACCTGGGGACGGCCGGTCCGACTGATGTTCGTCAGACGTTATATTTATGGTATGTCATGTGAAACATTTTGCTTGCGCGATGCAGGAATGTTGGAGTTTATAGTGCGCGCGCAGAGTTGATATGTGCTCGCCACATCACTCCCCTTCAAGACCGTAGCTACGCATAGCTAGGTCTGATAGGAATCGAAGTCTGTGCTCTAAAGCTTGCAAGTGCCAGGAGGCGCTGAGTCAGTGAGTCGACTAGCGGTTGAGGGTGTTCGGCGGCTAACAGTCACTTCACCGGCGACAGTACCATGGGGACCGCGCATGTGGTAGGAACCGGTGAAGGCTGCTGTACCACTGGCAACGTGCGCTGTTGCTGTGTGGCTGCCGTGCCGAGGGGTTGGGGGAGATCACCATCAGTACCAGTAGTCGGTGCGTTGACTGTAGTGGAACTGATGAGGTGAGAGGGAAGAGGATGCTGGCCTTGCTTTGAGACTGTATGTGGGGTGCTGCGAGAGCGAAGGAAGGTTGACAATGTTCTGACGAGGGTCACCACTATAGGGAAGAGCGGGTGATCGTGCTCTTCCACTATAAAGGGAAATTTCCCGCCAGGCAGATCGTATGCCTGGGGACGGCCGGTCCAACTGATGTTCGTCGGACGTTATATTTATGGTATGTCATGTGAAACATTTTGCTTGCGCGATGCAGGAATGTTGGAGTTTATAGTGCGCGTGCAGAGTTGACATGTGCTCGCCACATCACTCCCCTTCAAGACCGTAGCTACGCATAGCTAGGTCTGATAGGAATCGAAGTCTGTGCTCTAAAGCCTGCAAGTGCTAGGAGGCGCTGAGTCAGTGAGTCGACTAGCGGTTGAGGGTGTTCGGCGGCTAACAGTCACTTCACCGGCGACAGTATCATGGGGACCGCGCATGTGGTAGGAACCGGTGAAGGCTGCTGTACCACTGGCAACGTGCGCTGTTGCTGTGTGGCTGCCGTGCCGAGGGGTTGGGGGAGATCACCATCAGTACCAGTAGTCGGTGCGTTGACTGTAGTGGAACTGATGAGGTGAGAGGGAAGAGGATGCTGGCCTTGCTTTGAGACTGATTGTATGTGGGGTGATGCGAGAGCGAAGGAAGGTTTGACATTGTTCTGTCGGGGGTCACCACTATAGGGAAGAGCGGGTGATCGTGCTCTTCCACTATAAAGGGAAATTTCCCGCCAGGCAGATCGTATGCCTGGGGACGGCCGGTCCGACTGATGTTCGTCGGACGTTATATTTATGGTATGTCATGTGAAACATTTTGCTTGCGCGATGTAGGAATGTTGGAGTTTATAGTGCGCGCGCAGAGTTGACATGCCTGGGGACGGCCGGTCCAACTGATGTTCGTCGGACGTTATATTTATGGTATGTCATGTGAAACATTTTGCTTGCGCGATGTAGGAATGTTGGAGTTTATAGTGCGCGCGCAGAGTTGATATGTGCTCGCCACATCACTTACTAGCTTTTTTGCCCGAAGAGTTCGACCAGGTGGAATAGAGTGCTTACGAAAGTCTCAGTTCTAAAATAAGATCTTGTATTTATATTAATTTGATTAAAATTATTGGTAATCAATGTGAATTAGTTGTTTGAAGTTGCGTGCAGTTAGCTTTCTATCGGGCCTTAAATTACTGCAAGGGATGTCCAATCTAGATCTCGATTTCCCAATTGAATTTCCGAACAAAAGGAGGGTAGGCATTTGAATGGTAATTAAACGGTATCAACAAGTTATTAGTCCGATCCGATTTATTGGATAATTAATATTCTAACAATAGAATATTGGTTATTGAACGTGAGAGAACGAATCGATCTATTTCAAGCTGGGTTGGTTTCACATTGAACGATGTAACTGCGCGACATCTTTGGACTGGTTATTCAGATTTTGTCTGCGTTTACGTAAGCAGCCTATATACTTCCCACTGCAGGGCACAGGCCTTCTCTCAGGGAGAGCGTGTAGACCACGCGTGCCCGCCGCGGATTGGCGATTTCAAGCACTGAGGTATGTGAATAGCTCAGACACTCAGGTTTCCTCACTGGGAATCGAACCTGGGTATCTCGCTTCCAAGTCCAATGTTCTACTAAGCTAAGCTACTACCGCACTTAAATATATGTCTCTAAATATATGTAATTAATGTCTTTCTTCTTCTTCACTTGTCAACGTTTACCGTAGGGATATCCTACCTAAGCCTGTTACCAAGAGGGTGGTATTTATTTTAATTGTAAAACATTACATACTAAATTATTACTTAGCAAGATGTAATGAAGGGCCTTTTAGGATCATACCATCTCCATCAATGTAACCTTCTCAATAATGACTAATCACCAGAAGCCTGTTCAAAGCACAGCAATATAGATTAGTTAACCTCCGTTCAGCAAGCTATTCTGAGCAGGGCTATGATTATCGTTCATGTAATTCGCTCACACAATATCTTGACGTTATATAGCATAGCTTATACCACTAGGGAATGAAGTATTCTCAAGCGAAAGTGTGTAAATAATTTGCTTTACGTAAATTTTTATGTTTTTCCATCAAAATTTACGTACACGTACTCTACACATTTATGTTACGATACTTTAATATAAGAAAGGATTACTTTACACATTGGCCAACCTGAACTTACGTTCGCATTGAAAATTTTTTATGGGTACTTTATCGAGACAAAAGTAGCCAAAGTACTAGCTCAGGCTACAATCTATATCTCCGCCAAATTTCATCAAGATCCGTTCAGGCATTCTGGCGTGATTGAGTGACAAACATCCATCCACCCTTTCGCATTAGAGCATAAACTCACGCCAGTAGGTAGGCAGAGACAAGGTTCTGTCACTTGCCGCGTTCTTGACAAACCGCTGCATCATTAAGGGGCTTCAAAAATCAAAATCAAAAATCAAAATTTTTTATTCAAAGTAGCACAGAAACTGCGACGTAATGAACGTTACAAGTTAAACTAGGTGTCGATTTCAAAATCTAGATCATTTTGGAGAAAAAATGGACAAACTCCAAACATAGTCTTTTCAAGTCCTTTAATTTACAGGATTTATATAAATGTTCTAAAACTCATGCATTGAACTGGCTTTAATTCCAGACATCATTGTCATCTAAATAATCTTTAATGTTATAGTAGCTTTTTTGGCACAAAGTGTGCTTCAAACATTTTTTGAACCGCGTTTCTGGCAAGCTTATTATATCCTCAGGGATCTTATTGTAGAAACGTATACAATGCCCCATAAAGGACGTATTAACCTTTGCCAGCCTAAATTTTGGGAACGAAAGTTTATGTCTATTTCTAGTATTTACATTGTGTTGGCTACCTACAGTTTTAAAGTCACTGATATTTTTCCTAACGTACATAATATTTTCATAGATATACTGACTAGCAACATACCGTGCAGTAACATACCGCTACTAATGAAAAAATCATATCTTTTTTACGGATCGGTTTTGTAAAAAGTGTCAGCACTCTCTCCCAATCATGTTAATAGTGATTTGTTGGACGGATTTAGTATCACGGACCTGGGACTAGATAGCATTTATCTAGTCCGAGGTTTTGCCCTTAGGTTCACGCCCATGGGTCGTATAAATCACTATAAACATGATTGAGATATTCTACACACAATTTTTGCAAAAACGATCTGTAAAAATGATGTGATTTTTTTTCCATTGGCGGCATATTTCTGCATCGCCTTAATTAGTCGTTCGCATCTGTAATAGTATAACGCTTATTCTTGCAAGAGTATACCTCGTTTCACGCACCCCGTCTGATCTCACTCATACAATTTGGACTCTGCTACTTCAACAATGGCTATTCGGCGGTTCAATATATTCCGTACGTTAACAATACACATTATGCTAGAGTGTATTTGAAACCGTATTTTTTCTATTCTCCCACATAATGGGTATCTGAAATTGGATTGCAAGCTTCCGTGTTCTTTTGATGTACCTTCCAAATTTATCCAACTACTGTGCTATGAAGCCGGTTTTTTGTGTGTATAGTGTATGTGTATGTGTAGTATATGTAGCTTACTATTCTGTTGAGGAATATCTGGACGAACAACCGATTTGATATTAATTTATTATCTACTAGCTGTGCCCGCGACTCCGTTCGCGTACATTTCGATTTTTACTAAGCAGCATTTGTATGGGGGCCACGTCTTATCATAACTGGAGCTAAAATTTAAATAGCCTATCCTGTGTCCCAGATGTCTATATGTTTTTATACCAAATTTCATCAAATTCGGATAATTGGTTTAAGAGTTATGGAGGAACATACATACATACATACACACATACAGAAAAAAATTCTAAAAATCGTGAAATTAGTTTCAGTATCATATATTGAGCCTATAAACACAATATCTCTGAAAACAAACTAACTTACTCCATGACCGACCCTTACAGATTTATTATTAGTATAGATGAGACTGTAATTTTATTATTAAGTTATTTAAGCTAAGCATCTGCTTAGATCTTGTATTATTAGATCTTGTATTACTATTTGACGATGTTGTTACCTAAACTGAATAAATGAATATGAATGTATTTGTGTGCGTTACCTTCTTTGATCATGTCAGTGAAAATCCATCATCATTATTGTATCCTTGCCTCCGATGAAACTTAACTAATTTCAATATAATTATTTATTTTTACATTGTAGCTGTAACTCGTAACTGTATTTGTACTTTCTTTTATTTAAAATGTATTTGCTATGTAATTTATCGTGCTGTATAGCATAAGCAGCAATACGTCCCACTGTAGGGCACAGGCCTTCTCTCAGAGAGAGAGAGAGAGAGTATGGGCTTAATTACCATGCGTGCTCACCGCGGATTGGCCATTTCAAGCGCTGAAGTATGTGAACACCTCTGACATTCCGGTGTCCTCACGTCGAAAACTACAATGCATATTTTATTGTGATAGTGCGACGTACATCGCGGAGCCCACAAATACAACTCTGCCTACTTCTCAATCTTCTCAAAACCCCTCATGGTTATGAAAACCACAAAGGAGGCCTATGTCCTGCAGTGGGCGTCAAATGGCGGAAGATGATGATGATGACATACGCCTATGTAATACAAAATACGGTAATCTTAAATAAACTATAGGCAATTGCGATAAAATTGGTCGAAACTTTTACATTTGGTCAACAGAGGTAATTAAGCCCATACTCTCTCTCTGAGAGAAGGCAAAAAAATGTCTTATGGAACGCGGCCCTGAGAGAAAATAAAAGGCCCCAAGACAAAGCTAATAACGTCGCAACATTTTCTTCCGTGTGTAAAACTAAGAGCAGCGATAAACAAAAAGCGCAGCCAAAATGCAAATGTCGGACGTTTACACGACGTCTTATGAATAGCAAGTTGTTTCTGAGATTACTGCGGATGTACTGTCGGCAACAAAAGTAAAGTAAAGCTTAAGGCATGTAGAAAAATCATATATTTTTTTACACATCGTTATCTTATCTCTTACAGAGATGAGTCTTTGTACATTTTATTTCTTATGTAAAGTCCTGTTAAAGGTCTTGTGTGCAATAAAGTATAATAAACGTTTTAGAAAGAGACCCGTGCCCCTCGGTGGGGACATAATGGGTTGATGATGATAAACGTTTTAGCAAAAAGTGTCAGGCCAATCTCTCAATCGTGTTAATAGTGATTTCAAGTACCCATGACCCTGAACCTAAGGCAAAAATCCGAGGCTAGATAGCATTAACGTCAAAACGGCCTGTTTTAATAGGTTTTTAATTTTTAATATGTTAAATTTTTTGTTTGTATTTCAGCCTTATTTTAAAACACATTTGATTGAATAGAATTGGTTGCATTTTAATTTATATCAGTACGTTCTATTTTTTATTATCATCGCAACCTTAAATTTCCTTTAAATAATAGACATGAAATAGATATATTTTTGCACACAGACTGTCATGTACATAAGTACGCCTCTGGGGCATATGCTAAGGCTTTGTGTGCCTTTAAAATAGATTATGCTTCTAGGGCTAGTCCCAAGTCAGTGATCCTAGGAGGATCTTGGATTCTTGGACCTAAGAATCACTATTAACGTTATTGGTCTGACACTTTTTGTAAAAACGATCTGTAACTAAGATATCATTTTTAAGGTTTCGTAGCCAAAGGGTAAGGGACCCTATTACTGAAACTCCACTGTCCGTCAGTCTGTCACCAGGCTGTATCTTATGAACCGTGATAGCTAGACAGTTGAAATTTTCGTAGATGATGCACTGTTGCCGTTATAGCAACAAATACCTACTAAAGACAGAAAAAAATATGAAAGTTGGGCTCTTATACAAGAAATATGATTTTCTTGCAATTTTTTGCTCGATATTAATAACGGCAACCGGTAGACGCTTGGAATATTCAAATGTTGTATAGATAAGGATACGGAACCCTTTGTACGCGAGTCTGACTCGTACTTGGCCGGTTTTTTTTAATTAGTGGCGCTAGTGTTACTGCCTCAGAATTTGTTTTAGTTTTACATAATAATGTTCAATGTTCACAATAATGGAGAGGAAGGGACCGCGAGAGATGGCATTTGGGGGAACAGTCCTATATCCTGCGGTGGGCAGGTGGGCTGATGACGATCATAAGCAATGTTAAAATAATAATAATCACGGGACGAGAGTTTCCCAGGCGCCTAATTCGCTAATTGAATTAACCATCACAGTTAAATAATTCTCCGGAGGGTTATCAGAAACTAAATTTGTATGCGCGTCCGAAAACTAAATTAGCTGCATTTAATTTGCATTCAATTTATCAGCCACTTGTATTGTATTTGTGGCGAATTGGGCTATCGCAACTCCTCTGCTAGTGAGCCTATATTGGGTATTGGAAGATTACATCTAGATATTACTAATGCTGTCAACCCTATGGTTGACTATAGTAGTCTATACAACTAGTAGTCTTTACTAGTAGTCTATACTACTATGGTCTGTTGTGTCACTAATGGCCAGTTTCGAATTGGACGATAAGCGTAAGAGCGGTTTCGCACTACGTCCTATCCGAATCCGATCCGAGCCCGTGAAATACGGTCCGAAGTAGTTGTAGAACTATTCCTATGGTAGTTTACGCTCTAGATCCGGCTTCCGTCATCTGATGTCTCTCGGTCATCCGTAAATCTCCATTTCAGATAAGATTATTGACGGACCGAAGTAGGAACAGTATTATTTCTATGAACGCTCGCGCACTGCGTCCAAACCGAATCCGAACTGCGTACGAGCAGATAGACAGCGGGGCGGCGAGGTATATGGCCGGGGCGTGGGGCGCGGTGCATCCAGTTTAGTACGTACAATATCAATGCCAGAAGTTGACGCCGATTGAAAGCACTCATGATGAACGACGCACGTGAACGCGCGAATCTTTCTAGATCCATATTGTCATAATAACATTAACAACAATTATCGTCTAATGTGAAACCGTACAATCGTTAGCCAATAGAGGCGACTGAAGCCGGCAAGGAAATAACAAAGCTAAAGGAATTATTTTTAAAAACACTTCCTTAAAACACTCCATAAACGCAGTATAAATAGTATGTAATAAAGTCTTTCCCTTGTGGTCTATACCACAGACTATTTAGTTATACGGCGATTATGGCGTATTTTGAGGAATTTCGTTTGTAGAAACGACACCGTAAAAACAAATACAACATATACATACATGCCTACATAAGCTCACGCCTGTATTCCAGAGGGATAGGCAGAGATCAGGAACTGCCACATGCCACGATCGTGACAGATCACTTACGCTTCCTCAACCTTCATTAGTCGTTGCATGCGCATGACGTTATAACAGTTTGTTGGCAGATGTCCTCGGTTTTTTTTAACAATGTATATTGCTTGTACATGTTAGGTAGGTACAAATACTAAAAAAAGTGTCGTGGTAGGTATTTAAAAGTCGCTACCTACATATTACCCATGTTTGCACTACGCCTATGACTTGGGTGCGGTTACAGTGCCAAAAACAAGAGGCGAGTATGCCGTGCAGAATCAAAACTAATTACCTACAAACGGTTCTATAATTCAGTTAAGATTTTTTTAATCGACAGATTTTATTTAGAGTGTTTTTGAGCAGATATCTGAGAGATATTGATTACCTCGTTGGTCTAGACGTTTAGGCGCTTAGCTACCAAAACAGAGGTCGTTGGTTCGATTATCACTGGAGGCCGCCGTACATTTGTACAAATGGCCTCAGTCTGGGTGTACTTTCATGTTTGTAACATCCTTACCTGGTAACTATAGCACAGGGTATCCTAGTTTGGGACCAGGTCTCGTAATTGTATTGTGTGGAAGTTATTTGTGCAATTTTCACAATTGGACTTATACCCTGAAGTAAAGGCCCGAAAGTAGACAAAACCAACCCAGGCTATTTCCTCGTCATTCCACTCTATTCAGAAAGTTCCGGAATCTTTTAAAACAAGCGGGAATTTAACGTGTCAGACCACAGTGGATTCATTCACAACAAAGAATCTTTGCGAAGTGTTCGCGGTTGCGAAAAGAAGCAGGAGACATAAAAGGTTCAATCCATTCCAGCGTAATGTATGCACTGTGATTTTTTTTGTTTCACAGCAGATGGACTACCAAACTGGCGAAGCGAAAAGACGGTAGGTGGACATATTCAATTAAATTCAAATATTTTTGTTCATTATAAAAACAAAATTTTTACTTAATGAACGTCAAAGTTGTTAGTTTCAAAGTTAATAGATAGATAGAATATTCTTTGTTGTATGTAAACCAGGAATTACCTATGAGAATTAAACAATGATATAGTATAGTACAATGGGTGGCCTAATTACTAAAAGTAATTAATTCCACACAACCAATACTATTAAACCATAATCTATTATATATACAGAAGAAGATTACAAATAAACTCCACATTTATTCTTTTCAAAACACGGTTTAACTTAATTAACAGAGTTTTCAACTTAAAATATTACTCATGTGTTGAACACTAGATACAATCGTTCTATAAATACCCTTTAATATTAATCTACATCTTTGTCTTCTAAATAATCCTTGATAATATAGTAAGTTTTTTTTGCACAGTGTGCTTAAGTAATAATAATAAGTAATAAGTAATTTAAAAGTAATTTAATTCATAAAAATGATACAATAACACTAGGATCTATTTGGCTATAATTTAGTAGAAATAATATACGACGAGATATAAAGCCTCTGCTTCCTAAAGGAGGGATGTGACCTTGTAGCCTAGGGTAAGCAGTGCTCATCCCCAGTTAAATGTTACAAAAATGTATAACGTATTTTTAATTAAAGTAATACAAAAATTAAAAAAAGTTTGCTACAGTTTTAATACATTTTTTAAACCGCATCAGAGGTAATTCCAATATATCTTGAGGAATCTTGTTGTAGAACCTTAACAGTGCCCCATTAAGGAACTTTTGCAAGTCAAATTTTTTTAAAACATTAAATATTTTACATTTACATAAACATTTACATACAAGCACATACATTGCTTCTGGCCCCACACTAGGATACCCTGTGTCGTGGGAACCAGAAACAGCGACATCACAAACATGTAAACATCCACGACCTGGGTTTTTTTTTTGTCCCCAGCCGGGATTCGAACCCGGGATCTCTCGCATGGTATGCAGACGCACTGCCGCTGCGCCACGAGGTCGTCGAACATTCCGTAAAAAATAATCGCGGAAATGACATTTCATGTTTATTACTGGTATAACCCCAAAGTATCGAAGCGCATAAATGCACTAACAAAGCGCTATGAATTAATATTAGTGAAGCCGTCTGCGAGTGAACACAGTAAGTAAACCTGCTTCAATGAGTGACAAATTTCAATTACGTCAGGTTTTCGAAAATTTGGATGAAGCACCTGTTCTGAGGATATCAGATTAGCCCAGATAAGAAAGGTATAACTACCACCACCCACCTGTATGGGTAGTAGGACGACGTGAGTCGCGCGTTAAAAATGTTAAAAGTCGCGACGTTCCAATTTATTTATTGACAAATTCTGACGTTTTAGCGCCACAAAACGTATGCCGGTGGACTGAACTGCAAAAGGAGATACAACACGATAACTTAACTACAAAGACAATCCAGAACAGTCCTCTCTGGTGCAGTGGTACAAGGAGTCCTTAATCCAACTGAACTAGGAAAAGTTGGACAAAGAAGAAGAAAAGGAAGTGGATGTTGCACCTGTTCTATCTCCAAGCGATATTTGTTCAAATTTGAAATTTTCATCGTCATCATTATATCCCCATCCCCTAAATGAGCTTCGGTGAGATATTGCTGGACATCTCCCCTTCTCTTACGACCCAACTAAAAAGGTTACGAATGAAAGGCGTTTGGGGACTGAGGTGGCTGGGTGCCATACATTACTGTATGGTACCCGGCTGCCTTTGACTCTATATGCCTCACATGTTCTTCACGATTGTTTTGTTTTATTTTTGTTTTGTTGACGTTCGTGTACCTTTGTGTTTCTATGACTTTCTTTCTTTCTTTCTCTCTCTTTCTCTCTCTCTCTCTCTCTCTCTCTCTTTCTCTCTTTCTTTCTTTCTTTCTTTCTTTCTTTCTTTCTTTCTTTCTTTCTTTCTTTCTTTCTTAAGGCCTCCCATTTTGTAATCTTGTGTAGCAAAACCACTCGCTGACTTTGAAAGAAAACATCGTGACGAAACCTGAGTGTCTGAGGTGTTCACATACCTCAGCGCTTGAATTTCCAATCCGGGGTGGGCCCACGTGTAAATAAGCTCTTACTCTCTCTCTCTCTGAGAGATGGCCTGTGCCCTGCAGTGAGACGTAGATAGGCTAGATAAAAAAATCTTGTGTTCATGTAATTTTTTGGTGTACGATAATAACGTGCAAATAGCTGAAGAATCCCTAGAGACAGCGGGATTTTGAAATCGTTATTTGAAATAGCAATATGTTTGAGGAAATGTTGTTTTAATTATGAAAAACACTATTATTAATGATCTAACAGTGATAGTATGACATATTTGTAAATATTCGTGATTTCCCACCTTTGGTTCGAACTGTGAAGCCAAATTCAAAGTGGTAAGAAGTACCTACCATGACGATGAAAAATATCTTCTAATATGTTAAATGTTTAATAGTCTGTCATCCGATATGCGTCAGCAATCAAATAAACAATTGAGTTGGTCGGCGCCGACCACAAGACGCTCGAACCATAGTTTATTTTTATTACTTTTCGTCATATGTTTAAATCATGGTTAGAAAGTTCCCTTAAAAAACGGTGAACTAATTCAAATTCACCGTGTAAAGACTCTTCTGTAACTTTCTATCGCAAAGCAGCCCAAAGCGGCTGAAGACGAGTTGCTGAAACCCCGAGGGACGCAACCGAACCGAATTGCTATGGGCTTTTTGCAGTATATTCTTATGGTTATCGTTATTTATTACGAGTCCTGCATGATTGGCGGAGTGTGTTTTGTATACCTTGTATGCGGTTTATACATTTTCGTTGCAAAATCACCCGTAATATAACTGAAAAGAGTGCAGGTAAGTTTAGTTTGTATATCGAGATTTAAAATTGTAAATTAACACTGTACTACCTCGTTGGTCTAGCGGTTGAAGAAACTCAATTAATGTTCGTGTTTTAGAACAATTTTTGTTCTGGGTAAGTTTTTTCTTAGATTGTTATGTCCAATGTCGCAGGCTCCCGTTAATCATTTTCCTGCATAGAAGGACGCCCATTGTATTCAACACATATATCTGTACAGGGTGACTTTGAATTCTTTCACCGTATTTTAAGGGACCATTCCAACCATGATTTAACTCTTTACTGCATACCGTTCCAGATTTGGAACACTTACAAAACATATTCTTAGTGCTATATAAAAACCTGATCTAACCTAAGAAATTAAAGTTAATATGTTAGCTGGGGGTATATTTCAAATACATATTAACAGATATCAACGCTAAACTGATTTTTGCTGACTACACTCGGTCGCGAAATAATTTGGGTCGAAATTTTCGTGAGAGTGATGATTTGCAGTTCTTGGTGCGAGATATTTGTTGGTTTCGTTGAGATAATCACGAAATATCTAAATTTCTCATGTACGATAGTAGATTCTCCGCGTTTTTACAAAAAAACACGTATTAATATGTCGCTTATAATATAATTTTCAACTAATTAAAGTTAAATTAAATTTGGAATATCATGCAGTAAAGGTGGTTTTAACGAGACAAATTTGGAACAACATGCACTAAAGTCTCAATAAAATCTGGAACACCCATGTAGTAGAGGCTACATAATATTAATTAATAAAATAATAAATATTTTCATTGGAGACAAATTTGACGACCTGACATTAGCGATGAATTCCACGATTAGTTAATTTACTAGATTTTTTCTTTAATTAAGGTCTTCTCTAATAAGTATTTTTTTACAAGTAAAAAATTTATATATCAGTAATATAACTGTTTAATATAAATATTACATTTTTTAAACACTTTTTAAATATGATAGATTCCTTTTTAATTAATGTCAGTGTTTTTATTTTTTTAATAAAGACAATTTCACTTTATAAATTACTTGCTTTCAAAAACCGTATTCAAAAACTAAATTATAAAAAAGTAAAGTTGAATAAATAATTGCAATACTGGAACAGAAATTGTTGTCAACGACAAACTCTAATTGACATGTTCCAATAACTCCGTTCGGATATTTTGTTTCTCCGCCGACGGGTAAATTCGAGTGTTAAATCTCATTTTGTACACGCGAAGGGCACTAGACGGAGTGCCCAGGACTTGCACAAAGTAAGGAGTCTCTTTAGAACACTCGACAACAAACTTAATTAGAACCCGAACTGTTTTAAGCGACGAGTTAAGTTAACGCGCGAAGAAGTGGTACTTTGTTTGGAGCATGTCCTTCCTGTTTTGTGCCTTACAATTTAGCACAATTTGACAGACAAACTTGTCCTAAATAGCTTGGATAATTAGTCACCGAAATAAAATTTGTTTCGATGACTTTATCATATTTACCATGTAAAGATCTATCTATTTATTAAAGATCTATCTATTTATGCGGAAATATGCAAAACCGTGTTGACAACACGAATTCATAGCAGATATTGTATCACAATGAGGGGGTACTTTGTAAGCATGTTTACAGCTTGGTTTTTCTTGCCAATTTACGATCTTATTTATAAAAATATGATTCCTCTAAATCACTTCTCAGATACAGTTTAAAAAATCTGTGGTTACATCTTTTCCTTGTAAAGTCTGTGGTAGAGACAGACCATTTTATTCGGCGTTAGTTATGTGACATAGTCAATAATGTCAATCATCAATAAAAATCAAATACTTACATAAAAAATAATGACCGGGCTACTTATTATTATTCTGTTCTTTATTAAGAAGAATTCGGCGAAATTTATGTTTAAAAGAGATTACAGGCATTAATTGGCGCAAGGGTGGAGGTAAATCGTTCTATATTTTTGTGGCTGCATATTTGAAGCCACCCCTACAGCCTGTCGTTATGTAATTCCCAAATCGATTGCGTATATTATAAGTGTCGTACGTTTTGGTCCACGTAACTTGTGGAAATGATATACTGGTCTCTGTCGATGTACAACCTTATGGACTAGGCAAGCTAGGTGTAGGGTGCGACTTGCCCTCATGTTTAGAATTTCTTTTTGGTTCAGAAACGGCGTAATGTCCGTAGTGTGATATCCTAGTTTGACACCAGGACAAGCGATTGTTGTCTAAGAAAGTAATTCATTATTATTAATATCGACTTCATTTAAAAAATTACGTACAGAACTGGTCCTACAAAAAAATCCTAGGTCCTATCCTTGAATAAACCCCTTAAATAGTAACGGACTTGTCTAGTACACCCTGTATTATAAGAATCACGTGATCACGTGACACGTAACCTCTACGCCGAAGTGCTCGCTGGCAGTATAATTAACGAGAAACGTTACAGCGGCATTAAGTTATAATTTTCAGAAATTGAATTCCCGGATAATGGCTGCAATTTGCATAATAATGGGCCGTCGCACGATTAAAACTTACATCGACATTCACACGGGATTAGGCTCGGCCATTGTTATTCCAAATGCCATAAAGACAAACTTGAAATTTATTTCTTCAGTGTCGATATACGATAAATAAAGCACTTCCAGTTTAAAATTCTCCATTTTATTCTTTTGTTTTCAAAGAAATGGGCCGCGTCGAGTGTCAACACTGGATGAAATATTAAAAGTAAAAACAAAATATTGCTCAGGGCGTAACTTATACAATACAATACAAATACAAAATTCTTTATTCGTTTTCCACTAAATCTTAGTCTACGTACCCCGCAAAACCCGTAATATCTTCCCTCTTACATTTTGATGCCATAGGTGGTAACTTTAGTATGAAACAGCTAATATTCTTTTTGCGATTTTGAAATTGTTTTAAAAATTGTTCGTACTGACGAATAGGAGATTTTTGGGAGGATTTTGTTACACCCTGTATGCTAGCTGTGCCGACGACATATTTCGCGTGAGATTGAGCATCACATATCACGGTCTGTCTGTCTGCCAAACATCTCAATATAAAGACGCGAAGTTTTCAGTGTTTTGAAACCGAAATTTTTGGATATTGGATATTTGTCACTCTATCACAACCACAAGTCACCGTATTAGGATGTTTATCATTCTATCACAAATAGAGGGCTACAGGTATTGGCACTCAACGCGAATCACACACGATATCGCGGGCATAGACACGTCTATTAAATAGCTTAAACTAAAACGTCGAAGTTATATTTCACGTTGGACCAATATGACCCATTAAGATGGAACTTTTATTAAAGATATTTTAGTACCAACTAAATAAAGAAGCCCGAATGATAGCCAAGTGGGTAGAACATTGGACTCGGAATCGAGAGACCCAGGTTCGATTTCTCGATGACTTTGTTTTCTATGTTATGTATATTTGTGAAGTTATAGTAGCAATACCACTCGCTTACCGTGAAGGAAAACATCGTGAGGAAACCTGAGTGTCTGAGCCATTATCATACCTCAGCGCTTGAAATCGCCAATCCGGGGTGGGCACGCGTGGTGATTAAGCCAAAACTCTCTCCCCGAGAGAAGGCCTGTGCCCTACAGTGGGACGTATATAGGCTGCTTATGAAATAAAATGTGTTCCCGCTCTTAAACTGTTATTTACCTATATTGTTTTACAGGACCCAAGTATAAACGTTGTTTACTTTCCGGTATATTTTGGCGTTCAATTAAATGGTAAACATCGGTGTATACGCCCAGTCTGTTTCCATCAAAACAATTCATTAGCGAATGGAATCTGATTTCAAAACAACCTGGAGCCTGAAGGCGAGCGTTCGCCAACTGCCTGGGCTATTTTATGCCATAGATAGATGGATAGACACATAGTGGTAGCCTGGTGAGTAGAACATTGGACTCGGAAGCGACAGACCCAGGTTCGATTCCCAGTGCGGGGATGTAGGTACCTATAAATTTGTTTTCTATGTTATGTACATTTGTGAAGTTTTAGTAGCAATACCAATCACTAACGGTGAAGGAAAACATCGTGAGGGAAGAAAAGGTGGAGTGTCTGAGTTATTCAAATAGTTACCTCAGCGCTTGAAATCGCCAATCCGCGGTGGGCACGCGTAGTGATTGAGCCCATACTCTCTCTCTGAGAGAAGGCCTGTGCCTACAGTGGTTCGTATATAGGCTGTTTTTTTATTATTTAAATAGGACCGCACGCAGACTTCTGTGAAACATGGGGAACTTAGTATGGAACATAACTCCTCTAAGAATCATATAGCTCTACATTCTTTAAAGCCGCTTAATTATCGTATGAATTCAGGGCCCTTATTATGAAGCAGCGATTGGTTCGGAAGGGTCGTCAACGTCGCGCTTGAGCCTGACAATTATTATTATTATTATTAAATAATTTTATTGCACTTAGCCTAATGTACAATACGGCGGACTTAATGCCACTCACTTAATTCACTCGAATCTAGCGACAAATACATTTGCGACCATCTCGCTACTTCCGATAATGTCGCATTTTTCATAATAAGGGCCTAGAAGGTACAGTCGACCACAGCTCGATAGCTCAGTTTAGTTGGGATGTCGCCCCTCCCGCAACAGAATAAGGTGCGTGGATGTACAAAGTGAAGTGTCGTCAATGTACCAAAGCCAGTGCCAGCTGTAAACAATGAAGAACGGTTATTGGCATTCTCTATTTCAAATGACATTCTTACTCCAATTCTAGCGTAAGAATTAATTAGAATCAATTTTGAAAGGTTTTTCAGCTGATTTTGCTTTTATCTATTTTAGCAATCGGCGTATCTACAACACGGAAACCCATTTACACCCGGTATTATTTTAATAATGACATTCCCGCCCTTTTGAGGAAAATGTTTGTAAAAAATGTTTAAAAGAACCGTACCTACTGGAAGATCAACGGCTCAGGAGTTACTGTGGTTCAAGGTGGCACTTTTTTTCATATAGGTAGTTGCAGAAAAATATCAAACGTCATACACCGAAACTTTTTTCCCGGTGAACCTTATCGAAAGTTTCAAGAGTTCTTTTAGAACCGAAAATTTTAATGCACGATCAGTTCAAAACATCGGCAAGTGAAATAAGAGAAGCGTCTGTTTTTATATTCATTACCCTCTGTCTGTACCACAACAATGCTGAAAGTTTCGCGTCTATTGTGCGCTAACATTTTTGCTATTAATTACCCAAAAAACCGACCAAGTGCTTGTCGGGCCACGCGCAATGTAGGGGGAGGACGCCCTACTCTGACGTAAATTAGCGCTTTTATTTATAAGTAAGCTTAATATTGCGCAAACGGAACCCTAAATAGAAAAAGACATCGGGAACTGTAAGAAACTGTTGAAAATCTCTTTTTACAGTAACTGGCAATCTAAACACTTGACATTTATTTAAATATTCTTATAATAGTCAATCCATTTTTATCTGTCTATCGAAATACATATCAGCTTTATCTCTCTGCTAATTAATTGTGTTATTTACCAAAAATAATTGGTTATGGAAGCCCATAATGCTCCTAATGCCCCTACGACTTCTACAAGTGAACAACAGATAACGCTCAGCAGTGTGGCTCCGGGTGTACCAGCCACAATCCCTCGTCTGGAAGGAAGATCCAACTACAATGCTTGGAACTTTGGTATCAAAATGTTTCTCATTGACTGCGGCCTTTGGGATACCATTGCAAGACCAGAAGCTCTCCAAGCACAAGTACCGCAAGCAATCTTCGAGAGACGGGACGAACAAGCAAGAGCGAAAATCTGTCTCAGTGTTACTGAATCACTTTTTTCAGCAGTTTCGTGTGCCAAAACTGCTAAAGAGGCGTGGGATGTACTTCAAAAGCGGTATGCAGATAGTGGATTATCACGAAGACTAGATCTTCTCAAGAAACTTTTCGGAGCAAAGCTCAGTACAAGTAGGAACATAGAGGACTACATTAATAAGATAAGAGACACCCAGCAACAACTTATAGCTATTGATGCAGCAGTAGATGAAGAGTTCATCGGTGTCATTATGTTAGCAGGCTTAACTGATGAATACAAACCGCTTGTAATGGCTCTCGAACACTCTGGAGCTCCGATAACAGGTGATGCAGTGGCAACGAAGCTTCTACAAGAAGTGGAGCGACCGTCAAATGACGAACAAAATGCACTTGTCTCCTCATCATTGCCACCGTCGTCCTCCAAGTCATCGGACCCCAAGAAGACCATCTTCTGTACTTATTGCAAGAGACCTAACCATCATTTCTCTGTTTGCAGAAAGCGTTTAAGTGACATTTCAAACAAACAATCTGAGTCTGTTCAGGCGTCAAATTATACAGCTGAGGTTACACTTTTATCATCTTTAACTCATTCCTCTCCCACTACAGACACACCCTACTTCCTTGTCGACTCTGGCGCTAGTTCTCACATGAGCAACCGACGGGACTGGTTTGAGGTTCTTAACCCACTTATCAAGCCCATCACCGTTGCCAACAATGAAACTATTTATGCAGAGGGTAAAGGTACTGTCAAGCTCCCTAATTCTAGCCCTATAAATCATTTTTCGGATGTTCTGTACGTTCCTAAAGTAGGTCAAAACTTATTATCTGTAAGTAGCCTAGTCAAAGATGGTTACGTAGTTGTGTTTTCACAAAAGGGTGCTACTATACTATTAAAAGACCAATGTTAACTTTCTGGCTTCGTAGTAGCAACCGGGTGCAATCACAATGGTATGTACAAGCTGGATCTACCTCAAGATCCTCAAGCTTACATGTCAGCTAGCAATAATAATGCATTATTATGGCACAGGCGCTTGGCTCATCTACATCTTAACGCCATGAACATTCTTCGAAATGAAAATAAGGGCATACATTACACTGACAAGTTTGACACATGCGTGTCATGCCTACAAGGCAAAATGTCAAAAAAGCCATTTAAAAAGTCTACTTCAGAATGTACCAAAAAGTTAGAATTAGTCCATTCTGATTTATGCGGACCAATGAGTACGCATTCATTTGGAGGTGCTCTATATCTTCTTACATTTACAGACGACTATACCCGTAAAACTTTTGGATACTTTCTGAAATGTAAGAGCGAAGTTTTTACTAAGTTTCAAGAATTCAAAAACCTGGTAGAGAATCAAACAGGTGAAAAGTTGAAAATCTTACGCTCAGATAACGGCCGTGAGTATGTCAACACACAAATGATCGACTTCATGAAACGGTGTGGGATTATTCACCAAACTACAGTCCCGTACACTCCTCAGCACAACTCTAAAGCTGAGAGAGTCAATAGAACAATCATAGAAAAAGCTAGGTCTATGTTATACGACTCTAATTTACCTAAAGCCTATTGGGGTGAAGCAGTCAACACTGCTATTTACTTGAAAAATCATTCCCCAACTCAAGCGCTACGTGGAAAAATCCCAGAGGAATTATGGTCTGGGAAGAAAGTTGATTTATCACACCTACGAGTATTCGGGTGTGAAGCTCACGTGCTTATTCCCAAAGAAAAACGAGCTAAACTTGACTCAAAGACTAAGCAGTATATCTTTGTCGGTTACAGCACGGAAAGTAAGGGTTACCGCCTTATTGATCCCCAGAACCCTCGTGTGACTATAGTAGCCAGAGATGTCGCTTTTATTGAAGATCGTGCCTATACTGAATACACGCAAGATCAGCAAATCGTTCAAGAAGAACTAGCTCCAAATTTTATTAACATTCCTACTACAATACCAACTTCCGTACAGTCTTCATCGTCACAACCCGATGGTGAAGAAGACAATATTCCTCAACAACCAGCCAATGTGGAATCTGCAGACCTTGAACAGGAAACTCAAGAAGTATTTACGGACGCAGAAACTAATCCTGTCCCTGCAGAATCACCACAAAATGCTCAAAATGAGAGGCGATATCCCACCAGAGAGCGTCATCCCCCAGTTCGTTTTTGTCAAAACGCATACGACTCTCTGTACATGACTTCCAACGAACCTGAAACATTTAAATCAGCCATGGAAGATCAGAATAAGGAGGAATGGTTAGAAGCCATGAAATCAGAATATAACTCACTTATGAAACATGGCACATGGGTTTTGGTAGATAGACCTAAAGACAGGAAACCTATCAAAAGTAAATGGGTTTTCAAGTTGAAGAAAAATACGAGCGGAGAAATAGTCAAATACAAAGCAAGACTTGTAGCTAAAGGCTTCACACAAGTCTATAGTGTTGACTATGGGGAAACTTTTTCTCCAGTTGCTCGGCTTTCGTCTATCAGGCTTCTTATGGCATTTGCCGCTAAGAAAGGCTTACAAGTAGACCACCTTGATGTGGAAACAGCCTTCTTAAACGGTGATCTCGAAGAAGAGATATACATGGAGCAACCGGAAGGATTTATGACTGATCATAAACAGAAGGTTTGTTTACTAAAAAAGTCATTGTACGGACTTAAACAAGCGCCACGACAATGGAACTTAAAACTGTCAGAGGCCTTGACTACCTTATCAATGAAACAGACGCAAACTGAACACTGTATCTACTACAAAAGGAATGATAACGATCTCCTACTAGTAGCTGTGTTCGTCGATGACTTCTTCATTGTCTCAAATAATGATTTAATGAAAGAAAATTTCAAATCCGAACTAAGCAAGATATTTAAAATCAAAGATTTGGGCGCATGCAAAGATTGCTTAGGAATGCGAGTTCATCAAGATATCAAGAAAGGTACTATTACGCTTGACCAAACCAAATATATTGAATCTTTACTAGATAAATTCAATATGGTTGACGCAATTTCTACCACTACTCCATTGGAACCTGGTATTAAACTTACACATCCAACCGGAGTAGAAGACGAAAACTTGAACTTACCCTACCAGCAGCTTATAGGCAGTCTAATGTACATTTCCATTGGTACGAGACCGGACATATCGCATGCAGTCTCCTTTTTAAGCCAATTTAATGCACATTACGGGGAGGTACACTTTAAGGCTGCTAAACGAGTACTGAGGTACCTAAAGGGTACCAAAAATCTTAAACTTACTTTCGACAAAAAAGAAAGTGAGGACATAGTTGGCTACGCTGATGCAGACTATGGCAACAATATCATTGACCGAAGGTCATACACGGGCTTTGTGTTCAAGATGTGCGGCGGAGCCGTCTCTTGGGAATCCCGCAAACAGCGAACGGTTGCCTTGTCAACTACTGAAGCCGAATACATGGCTATCGGGGAGGCTTGCAAAGAGGCAATCTACCTCAAATGTCTTGCTTCTGAAATCCTCGGAGTAGTTCATCCAATCACAGTTAACTGTGATAATCAAAGCGCTATAAAACTCACCAAAAGTAACACATTTCACGCACGCACAAAGCATATCGATGTCAGATATCACTTCATTCGCGAAAAGCTACTAGACAAACTACTTAGTATTAGTTTCATATCATCTAATGAAAACATTGCAGACGCCTTAACAAAACTTCTGCCTAAACTTAAACTTGTAAAATTTTTTAAGGGTTTAGGTCTAACATAATGTGTCATCTGTCTCTTGTTTTTGTTAAGCTTGTTTGATAGTAAGTAGTTAGTTTACCTGAAGACTCTGGAGTGTGTGTTATATTTATAGTGTGTGTTATTTTCATATTGGTGTATTACTTTAATAGGGTGTTTACATTGCGGGGAGGTGTTGAAAATCTCTTTTTACAGTAACTGGCAATCTAAACACTTGACATTTATTTAAATATTCTTATAATAGTCAATCCATTTTTATCTGTCTATCGAAATACATATCAGCTTTATCTCTCTGCTAATTAATTGTGTTATTTACCAAAAATAATTGAAACAATGCTCGCGAAACTATAAAGGGGTCCTTGTTGAACACTAAAAAAAATTTATATTCCAGACTTTGTTTAAATAAAGTATTTTGTTTGGTGTCCAGTATGAATAGCATAATGAAATATTAAGGAAAAACTTGACGCATTTCTTTAATATTCCGTATCATCATATTATGTTTCCTTAATATTTCGTATGATAATGTGAAACTAGTTATTTGTTACTAAATCATTTAAACTTGTAATCATCTTAAAAACCTATTTAGAGGCTAAAAATTCCACCCATGCCGGGACTTGAACCCGCGACCTCTGGCTAACCATGCCAGCGCTCTCCCAATTGAGCCAATGGACAAGTGCAGGCATTGGCGAAATTTCTAACTTCTTTACAAACTTCTCGGTATTACGTACATCATCTGCACAGATCAGGATTAAATATATCAGATAGACTATATTTATTTATTTATTTATAGACCATATTATGGATTAATAAAAGTTATCTATACTTAAAAACCTTTTTTCAGCACGTTGAAATGTCCTCAACACGGGTCAGTGCAACAAAAAAGATCATTAATTATCTATCCTCGTCAAAAGATGTATTTCCGTAAATTGCGGTCCATGAGGAGATTGATGTGGCGTTCCGTTCCACATAAAGTTTAGGGACGGTATTTTCTAGACAAGAAACGTCTTTTGACATACAATACCCAGTCAACTCTGCGATCTATAAATACTGTCTTGGGTCTTGAGTAAAACTCGGTAATTTTTAGAAATAGTAAGAAGTCAGTTACAATAAAAATCACAACGGCGCGGACGTAGGTCCTGTAATTTCACAGAAAGACAAAAACTATACATGACGTATAGTGATGTGACACATAAACGTAGAACGTCGGCGTGAACACATACCTCTTTGCGTTACACATATATAATTCTATTTTCCACGTTCGACTATCAATCACAATCAAAATCTAACATTTTATTGCAAATCCTGCTCGTTATATTTCAACTCTTTCTCCCGCTTTCTCTCCGCCAGTTCGCTGGGGCGAAGTGAACATTTCAGCGACGTATATTCCCATAAATCATTTAGCAGCGCACCCGGAACGTCCCGGCGACTAATAAAAATCCAAGCGTTCCATTCTATCATTCTCCGTTGACACGTATAAATGTCTGGCTCGCCTGTGACAGACTGCGAAAAGCTAGGCTCGGAGGTGCGCGGAATATTGGCTGCTATTTTCGAAGTCGTTCCGCAAAAAAATTAATCCCACCTAAGACTGAATTTCCTAACAGAAGTATAAATGTCTGGCTCGCGTGTGACAGACTGGGAAAAGCTAGACGTAGAGGTGCGCGAAATATTGTGCTTTTCGATGGCCTCTCGAAAAATATATATGTATATGTATATTTTCCTTACTAATATCATAAACTTTCTGCGTGAAAGTTTGTTACTCTTTCACGCAGAAACAGCTAAACGGATCCGGATGAAATTTTGCACAGAGATAGATTATAATGGATTAGCACATAGGCTATTTTTTATCCCGGAAAAATACACATCAAAATAACCACGCGAACGAAGTCGCGGGCAACATATGTTTATATAATTGACCACGTCAATTCTTAACAAAAAAATCATAATGGGGATTTTAATCTTTTGTTCATAGGAAATTATGGAGTTATGGAGTATATTTCAATAGCCTTGCCATCAGCGGTGGTAGCGGAGTGGTAGAACGCCGGCTTCTCGTTCGGGAGGTCGTGGGTTTGAATCCTGGCATGTACCTACCAATGACTTTGTTTTCTAATTTACGTACGTTTGTAAAGTTGTAGTAGCAAACTGTGGAAGGAAAACATCGTGAAGAAACCCTAGTGTTGGAGGTATTTGCATACCTTAGCGAGTAAGCTACGTACAATATACGTACGTACAATGTCTAACTAGAACCAGAACTAGCCTTACCATCAATCATGTTTTATCAATAATATGGCGACGGCTTGTGTATTCTTATTCTAAGTATGAGATGGCCAGCGAATATATTTCCTTTGCAAAAGGGCAGTCACACACATACCTACGCTAAAAAAGATCAAAATGCCTATGGAAAAACTCCCTACTTACACAAGAGTTATTTCTTCCCCGTCGAAGATTGCCTTCCCTCATAGGGCCATTAGCATAAATCTCCCAGCGGGCCCCTAATTTGCAAATCGTTAGCTCGCGAGTAATCGAAACATCCCACGCTCGCCCAAATTGTTGCTAAGAATTTCAATATGTTTGCCTTTCCGCCCTCGACTACGTTATTGGAAGTCGTGCCATATTCTTTCTGAGGTATCACCTGTATCACCTAAACTATAACGGAAGTGATAAACTAGTATGCCAGGTACTGGCAGTCATAGTGATGAACATGACTGTGTCTGGCATGCCAATTTCTAGATCAGTGTCTTAATGTGCCAATGTAGTGCTCGTTAAATGGATAATACTCATGAGGAACTTACGCCTGTATCCCGGAGAGGCAGGCAGACGTCAGGGTTTACCACTTGCCAGTAGTTGCCAGGCGTGACGTGAGCTTATGTAATGTAATGTATTTACAAGGAAATAACTAGTATTATATAGAACTCGTTCCGTACCATTATCTATACAACATTTAAAATTTGAATATTTCAAGCGTCTACCTGTTGCCGTTATTAATATCGAGCAAAAATTGGCAAAAAAAATCACGTTTGTTGTATGGGAGCCCCCCTTAAATATTTATTTTATTCTGTTTTTGTATTTGTTGTTATAGCGGCAACAATACATCTGCGAAAATTTCAACTGCCTAACTATCACGGTTCATGAGATACAGCCTAGTGATAGACGGACCGACGGACGGACGGATAGCAGAGTGTTAGTAATAGGGGTTCCTTGCCCTTTGTCAGGTTCTCATAGATTCGGGTTTGTGTAGAGATATTTTTGGCCAGCGCCTTTAAAAAAAATCGAACTAGCGTATTTGATAGGTAGGGCACGTCAATTTTGCTACGGCTTTCAAACCACTCCAAATTCATGGTCTATATGAAATGTACCAAAGATTCTGTTCGAATATAATAAGCTGTCCTTTACTAATGCTGCACGAAAGTGTAGTTATTTTATCAAACAGTTGGCCCTAATATGAGTAGAACCCTTTTTAGAAAATCATACCAATGACTGTAAAGCGACCCATTAATAAATACATAGTTCTAACAAGTGGCAAAACCTGGTCTCTATCTACCCCTCTGGGATACATGCGCAAGTTAATGTAATGTAATTTAGTTAAGACTGAGTTTTACAAACAGAAAAACTTTTTGTTCGAGTCTGGCTCTTACAGCGCAATAATAGAGCCCGTGTAACAATTAAGCCAACACTAATCGGTGGCTGAAAGGTATTTCGCTACCAAGCACTAGCATTAGTTTGTGCAGCCTATCTGATATGTGAAGCTTGATTGGCATTTAATTAAAGTAATTGCACACAATGTATGCGCAATCACCGGGTAAGTTATGACAGGAGAGCCGGTGTAATTAAATATGTGGCGGTAGGACAGGCAGGAGGCTATTTTTGGAGAGGTTTGATTAATAACCTGTGGTGGGTATTACACATCAATGTACGCCCTTTCTAAAGGTAGAACCGCACTTGTCCTACGTATGCGCACTGCCATATGCCAGACGCTGTTTTTACTTTTCAAGGTGCACTCGTAAAATACGATTTATGATGTATAAAATCTATCTTCTAATCTCCTTCTTTTCTAAAAGGCAAAGTCTTGATTGACTCATCAACGCCCAGCCTAAACCGTTAGACTTAGAAAGGTGAAATTTTGCACAGAGGGTCCCTTTATGAAATAACGCCAGATTTTACGAAATTAAACCCCTAAAGAGGTGAAAGGTGTTTCAAAGTTTGTATGTGAAGCAAAATATTGATAGTCAGACTTATACAAAACAAATGTACGTCAAACATTTGATGAGACACGTATTTCACAATTTTTCAATATTGTACGTAAGAGGGTAAAAAGGAGTGCCAAAGGTTTCTTTGAAATTTAGTATAAATGAAGTCAATACAATACATGAAATATGAATTTCATAGTGTTCCAAAATTCAACCCTTAAAAGGGTGAATAGGGGTGCCAAATTTTTTACTGTTTGTTATTTTCTTGAAACTTATTATAATACAACAAAATACGTATTTTTCAGTTTTTTTATTCAACCCCAAGACAGAGAAAGGGGGCGTCATATTAAAATATTTATAGTCTACTCTACTGTGTATGTCAATACAATTAATGAGACAATTTTTTTTTATTTTACCCCTAAGAAGGTGAAAAGATGTGCCAAAGTTTAGTGGGGTGTAAAACATGTCTATGAATTTTCTTGAAACTTAGTGCTATTATCTATACATATAATAAATCTGTAAATTTTGTATCTGTCTGATGTATGTACCTATGTCTCATTCTGTTTCTTTGTGAGCGCATAATGCAAAAAACACAGAAGGAAATTTAATAAAACTTACCATGACAATAGCTTAGATTCCCGTGTAACATATAGGCTATAATATCATCGCGCCTAAGTCCAAAGAGGGCGAGAAAATCACTATAAATATCTTCATAAACTAGTTAACTGTATCCGACACTATAGAAAAACATATACTCGGATGACCTCTGAGCTTTCAAGGCCGAGTTTCATAACAGTGCAATTTGTAGTTTATTATGACAGTTTGAGGTACGTTACGTAGCAAATTCGTTTGTTACTATATGTATCAATCGACTTTGAAATATGTATCGGATTGTCATAGTGTCATAGTACTTAGATTATAGTCTTGCTTTTATCATTTTAAATGAATGAAATGTAATTCGTTCTTATGAGAAATAAATACTTAAAAGCTAAACCTAATAGTAAACATGACTTTTAGTTTTATGAAATAGGCCCCAGATAGTAACTGAGTCAATTGGTTGCTATGGCAACCTGTAAAAATACTACTGCGGGAACTAGCGAGACGATATAGTTTATTTTTGCCTGATAATTTATCTTAATAATATGCGATACAAAAAATAATAGCTAATTTAATATCGATCATAAATTTTATATGACTTATTAAAAAGTTATAGAGAGTCGAATTATCGGCAAAATATTATTATATTTTACTTCCGATTTAAATAAAAGTATGGCTAGGATGTACAGATGATTAATTCAACACATTCACAGATTATTGCACAGATAAAAAATATCATCCTTTTAAAATAAATCGCTGTAGTTTCTCCTATAAAATTCTGTATAACGTGATAAAAGAACTGAACTATTAATGTATTCTCAGAATTCAAAATGACCCGATTGGACCACCATAACAACACATTTTAATGTTTTTTTTCAAGGCCATAATCTAATAGGTTTAAGAAAGAAACTAAATTTACTGTGAAATAATTATTATTTAGAATCAACTTCTGTTTTTTTAAACGTCGTTGTTTTGGTAGGCAATAGTTTTTGAACGTACGACCACCTCTATGCATTAAAATAATTGCGCAAACTTTTTTTAAAAGCAATGGAAGTCAAAAGTTAAGATAGACATATCCACATGCTTTTAATCTGTGATCCATGCTAATAAAAAAAAACAAGTGATAGGTTAAAAAATCTTGGTATTTTTAATTCCGTAGAATTCGGACAGCTATCATTTTTTGACATGTCAGAGATTACAAACCTTTTTGGCCGGGCACATTTTTCAATTTCAATACGAGTCTGAACAATACATACATTTTATTTGTAAGTGAATGTATCCATTTTCGTTGGGCGTAAAAGCACCACGAGGACGCTTCTTTCTGGAAGAAAGAAAGTTTGAGTCTTGTGCTCTGTCAGATGGGGCTGCTTCCCGGGAAGGGCCAGGTTGTAGCTGGTGGGCGTCCTACATTGCGTTTGGCAATATTTCGCAAAGAGATCCAAGTGACATATCACTGTAGTATATTAAATAATAATATCTATTCTATTTTACCAGCATCATCGCATGGGTGAAACCACTGCTGTTGCGGAGTCAGACTATGAAGCACCTCTCTGTGTGTCCTTGTGCCAGTCCTAACGCACTCGAAAAGACTTGCTGGAGGCCACAGAAGACGCTGGAGTGCGCGTGGCCGAGTTCTGGGCCAGTGAAATCTAACTGGTTTGGTCACCGACACGATAAGAAGATGGGTGAGACAATGCGAGTCGCGCATTTTAAATGTTAAAAGCTCACCTTTCCTGTTCATTTATTGTCATATTCTGATGTTTTAGCGCCACAAAACGCGTGACCCACACTTTCCTACTACCTATGCTGTAATAAGTTTGAGCGGGCGACGATCTGCGCCGACCGGAGAGCGTGGTTAGATAGGATAATAGAATATTAAATTTAATAAAACCCCGAAAAGGTCTCAAGCTCTCAAGGGATAACATTTTGAACGGAGATTGTGCACGACTACTGTGCATCAGGAATTGAGGATATAGTCTTTTTGTTTCTTTTTATACCTTTCTTTTTAACCTTTTTCTAGTTGCTTGGCAACATTTTATTGTAAAAACATGTATGTCAGGATAATTCTAATTTGAACGGAAAAAAAACGAAATTTTATTAAAAACATTTGGTCAAGCTTTTATTAATATTATAGCTTCGAGACGACCAAATAGTGGTCCTTTTACCGGCAAATGAAACAGTGTCTATGTTAAAAGTGTTGAAATATTTATTATGGTTCTGACTAGAAGCCAATCGGGGCTCATACCACCAACGGGTGCAGGCGCTCTAAATACTAGCGCTGCCCCCGCTTTGCAAGCTGTTGACACGAATGTAGCGCCGCCGTCGCAGGCACAAAGTGAGACGCCCACCACGAGCACCGGTGGCGTACCCACCGCCTTGCGGCCACGCTCCGTCTCCACGCGCACGAGCCGCTCCTCTGCGACCGTGGTGGTTGCGAGGAAACTCGCCGCCGAGGCACAGCACGCCCGCCACCTCGCACGACTAGAGTTGCAGGAGTTAGAGGCGCAGTTAGCTGCCAAAAAATTACAGCTCGACAGAAATACCGCTGAGCTACAGCACCAAGCCGATTTGGCCGCAATTGAGGCCGAATGCAGCCAGCGTGGCACACGCAGTAGCCGCCGAAGTGTTGGTAGTATTGAAAGTTGGCTTCAGAAAGGTAACGAAAATGTCGATTTGCCCGGCGACGGTGACATCGACATTTTACCAAACGACCGCCGAGATAATGCACTAGCAGCCACACAAATAGTTAACCCACAAGCAAGCCCACAGGCTGGAATTGACTATACTAATAATTTTGATTTTCCTCAGGCTTCTCATTATAATAAGCAAAATGCTTTGAGAACAGAACAACCGACAACGACGATCAAGACCCAGGCCGGCCTTCAGCGAGACTACTCGTACGAACCGGAGGCTCCCGCGGGTCATCATCACAGAGACGGCGCAGACCCTGTGCTCAAACTGGCTTCTGCGATAGAGGGTCTGGTTTTTTGTAATAATGAAAACCGCCAGAAGTCTAACGTTAACCTAGCTATGTTTGATGGTAAGTCGCCACTCGATTGGTTAGTATTCGAACGATCCTACTATGATTCTGAAAAGAGATACACGCCGTCTGAAAACCTAGCCCGGCTTAGCATAGCTCTTAAGGGGACAGCACGAGAGGCGGTATGTGTACTCTTGGCAACAGCTCAGGGACCCCATCTTATCATGAAAGAACTAAAGCGGCGTTTTGGGCGCCCGGAGCAAATCGTACTGAGAGAGGTTGCAGCGATCCGAAACTTGCCAAAGGTGAACAATGAGCTTAAGGAGCTGTCGATTTTCTCGTCTCGAGTACGCAACTGTGTAGAGGTAGTTAAGTTATTAGACGCTACTGACTATTTGTGTTCCCCAGAGTTGTTCTCGGCCCTTATGAGTAAGTTACCCCTGCTACTACGCACGAGATGGATGGACTACGCTGCGGCACAAACTGATCATGAGACCGCCTCGAGCAGCGGGAGAGTGGAGATGCTGTCCAACTTTCTAGCTCGCGAAGTAGACTTACACGCGAGGTTCGACAGCGTCGCGGAAACCACTTATGGCTACGTACTACGGGAGCGCACTCATGCAGTATCAGAGGCTTCATACAAACCTAGTCAATCGCATCACCAGGCCGCACCTAAAAAACATGCTCAAAACCAAAATAATTACAAAAATATCTCTTGTTTGTTTTGTAATCAATCTCATGACATATCGATGTGCGACAGCTTCAAGTTAGTGTCAGTTAGTGACAGGTGGCAGTTTATCAAAAAAGAAAAAATCTGTTATCGTTGTTTGACGAAGAGTTCTCACGTTTTTCGTCTATGTAATAAAAATAAAACCAAATGCGAAGTAGGAAATTGTAACCGCAAGCATCACACTTTGCTTCACGATCCTGATTTTTCTCCTACAACTACAGCTCATGTTGATGAACGCGACGTCATCTCTGCACATGATGAGTCTTCCTTGGGACCCTCTACCCTAACCGCTTCGGGGGGCGACACGATGCGCGAGGTAGCCGCTCACACGACCGCGACGCCGAACTCTACAAGCGAGACGGGTGACCGGCCCAGCTTCAGCCCCTACCTGAAGATAGTTGCGGTAACGGTCTCAGGACCCGCAGGCAAGGTAGACACGTTCGCATTATTAGATGATGGCTCTTCAACGACGTTTATCGATTCTGTAATTTCTGATCGTATTGGGGCCACAGGATGCGAGGGGCAAATTCAATTAGACTGTGTAGGTGGATTAAGTAGGCAGACTGCGGTACAGTACGTAGATTTCAAGATTAGTGGTAAACATGCAACCGAAACTTTCTGGGTACATAGAGCACGTTCAATTAAAAATTTAGGCGTAGTATGCAAACAAACTATTAGCTGTACTGACTTACGTAGCTACTCGTACCTAGAGGACATAACCACAGAGCTTTGCTATGACTGTGCTAAACCAATGCTGGTAATAGGTATGGACAACTGGCACTTGTCTATAGCTTCAGCCACCAGAAAGGGAACACGATCACAACCAGTTGCAATACGAACAGCGTTAGGTTGGGTACTTTTCGGGTTTGCTAGTAGTAGGACTAGACCCGTCGAAACCGTCGAAATGGCGTACCATGCCCAAGTCACAGAAACTGATGTTAGGTCTGAGCTCGAGGATCTTATTAAAGCCCAGTATAAACTAGACGCAATAGGTATATCTAAGCACGAAGCACGTAGTACCGATGACCAACGCGCGCTTAGTATACTCGAACGTACGGCCCGCCGACTCCCCGAGGGACGTTTCGAGGTGGGACTTCTTTGGAGGGCAGATCATTTGCATGTTCCGTATAGCTACCCGTTAGCCCTATCTAGATTCAGGAGCCTTGAGGCAAAGATGTTAAGGGAACCCGAATATGCGAAACGATATAGGAATAATATCCGCGACATGATAACTAAAGGGTACGCCGAGGAGTGTACCGGGATAGATCCTAAAGGTGTTTGTTGGTATTTGCCACACTTTGGTGTGATAAATCCCAACAAACCGGCCAAACTTCGCGTCGTTCATGATGCCGCAGCTCGATCGCAGGGAGTTTCATTAAACTCAATGCTATTACCGGGACCCGATTTTCTACAACCCTTATTGGGAATACTGATGCGTTTCAGGGAAGGGAGGATCGCCCTCACCGCTGATATTAAGGAAATGTTCCCACAAGTAAAAATAATACAGCAGGATAGGGACGCCCAGCGATTCCTCTGGCGGGACGATCCTTCTAGTCCCCTTAAAGTATATCGTATGTCGTCGATGATGTTTGGCGCTTGCTCCAGCCCATCGACGGCAATTTACATAACAAATCTAAACGCATCAGAATTCCAAAAGGAATTTCCCGTGGCCGTGGAAGCAATCAAGGACGACACATACATGGACGATTTTATTAGTAGTTTAGATAGTCTAAACGATGCGGCTCGTCTGGCTTCCGACGTCGTGACGATCCACAAACGCGGAGGGTTCGAAATGCGAGGTTGGATAGCAAACGATCCCGCGGCTCTAGCCCTATTGCCAGCCGAGCTGTTATCAGACGTAGTTAGTAGTGATAACGTAGAGTTGTGTAGCGACGCCGCCACTAGAACATTAGGTCTCATCTGGAAACCAATCCGCGATGAGTTGAAGTTTAGTTTTGGCGTTTCGAGTAGTTCATCGCCTCCAGCAACTAAGCGCCAAGCTCTAACAATGGTTATGCAAATATACGACCCTTTGGGCATTCTAATGCCTATAATTATAAAAGGTCGTATTCTTTTTCAAAACTTGTGGCGGAAAGGTTTGGGATGGGACGACCAATTTGACGTAGTCGATTGCGATACGTGGCAAGAGTGGTTTGAAAGTTTAAAACTAATTTCACAATTAAGCATACCAAGGCAGTATTTTTTGGGAAACACACAGATTTCAGAGCGTGAACTGCACGTGTTTTGCGATGCGAGTGAGTCTGCCTATGTTGCGGTTGCTTATTGGAGGTTTTGTGATATTTCCGGCCAATTTAGCTTAGCTTTGATAGCAAGTAAAGCTCGTGTGACGCCTCTGAAGCCCGTATCAATACCGCGACTTGAGTTACAAGGGGCGTTGATAGCCTCACGTCTCGCTCATTCCATCTGTGACACTCATCGTAATAAACCGATTCGGCGTTACTTCTGGTCCGATTCCATGACCGTTTTAGGTTGGCTACGAAGCGATGCTCGAAAATATAAACCTTTTGTGGCCAATCGTGTGGGAGAGATCCTAGAAAATAGTGTCGTTACAGAATGGCACTGGATTCCGACTGCATTAAACGTCGCTGATGACGCGACACGTTTAGATAGAACCGTGTTGAACGTAGAATCGCGCTGGATGAGCGGGCCATCATTTTTGTTGTCTCCCCCCGCCGAGTGGCCAACAGAACCAGCAGTGGGAGGTAACAAGGTAGAATCATTAATTGGTCTGGAACTGAAGCCATCTGCACGTATTAATAAAGCGCCATCAACATTATTGCATTCGAAAACAACATCCATCCTTTCGTCATGCAATCATGTCAGCTGCAACTGTATTAGCACAGTTGAGTCATCATCACCAGTTTCAGCTGACCCAGCTCATTTTAGTTCATGGCTTAGAATGGTTAGGGCGACCGCTAGAGCGCATCAGTTTATCGCCGCATGCATCACAAGGGTGAGGAGGGCTTCAAATAACTTTGTTCTTACCCAACATAGCTCTTCGTCGTCGCACACTCCCACGTAAACTCCCTTACGAGTACTGACTGCGCAAAATCTAGAACACGCGGAGGTCCACATTCTACGCAACAGCCAGAACAATGCATTCCGACAGGAATTACAATGTCTTCGCCGAGAGAATCCAATCCCACCGAAAAGCCGGCTCGCTACCCTCAGCCCACGTGTGAACGAGAAAGGTTTGTTGTACGTTCAAGGACGGGCCGCTGCCATAGTAGGTGTCTCTGCAGACACGAGGCCTATTATATTGGATGGAAAAGACCCAGCCGTGCGTCTCCTCATAACACACTTCCACGACAAGTTCGGCCACGCCAACGCGGAAACCGTGATCAACGAACTCCGACAAAAATACTGGATCCTGGGACTACGGAACTCTGTCAGGTCTATTGTACGCAGCTGCCAGCTCTGCAAGTTAGTACGCGGGGCACCACCTCAACCACCCATGGGGGATTTGCCGAATGCCCGCCTGTCGTTTGGAAAACGGCCATTTACGTTCGTAGGTCTGGACTACTTTGGGCCACTGCTAACAGCCGTTCGACGCAGGCATGAAAAACGCTGGGTGGCCCTCTTCACATGCATGACTTCAAGGGCCGTACATCTGGAGATAGTCCACAGCCTATCCACCGACGCCGCCATAATGTGCCTTCGCCGTTTCATTGCGCGCCGAGGAACTCCAAATCAAATTTTCTCAGATAACGGCACGACCTTTGTCGGAGCAAACAAACAGTTGCGGCAGCTGTATGGCCAGGAGGTGGCGGACTTTGCAAGTAACAGTAGAATAGAATGGAAGTTTATTCCTCCATCGGCACCATTTATGGGCGGTGCATGGGAACGATTGGTGAAGAGTGTGAAAACAGCGCTTCGTGTTACACTTAGAGATCGAACACCATCTGACGAAGTCCTGGGAACGCTTCTTTCGGAAGCGGAAGCTATTGTCAACGCACGACCACTTACGCACGTTTCGCCCGATCCGGAAGACCCAGAAGCCCTGACACCGTTCCATTTCCTGTTGGGAACCTCATCGGGTCGGCAAATCCCAGCACAGCTCACTGACGCGGACCTTTGTAATAGGAACGGGTGGCATCGAGCCGTCAGGCTGGCGGACCATTTCTGGAGGAGGTGGGTGCGGGAGTACTTGCCAAGTCTGGCCCCCCGGCGTGTTCGCGGTGCCGCAAAGCCAACTGTTAAGGTCGGCGACCCTGTTTTGGTTGCAGATGGGAATCTGCCACGAGGGACCTGGCCACGGGGAGTGGTAGCGGCGCTGTTTCCGGGCCGCGACGGGATCATCAGAGTGGTGGATGTGAGGACCTCCGCTGGTACTTTGCGCCGGCCGCTCAAAAAGATCATTCTACTTTGAAAAAAGGGGAGTGTGCACGACTACTGTGCATCAGGAATTGAGGATATAGTCTTTTTGTTTCTTTTTATACCTTTCTTTTTAACCTTTTTCTAGTTGCTTGGCAACATTTTATTGTAAAAACATGTATGTCAGGATAATTCTAATTTGAACGGAAAAAAAACGAAATTTTATTAAAAACATTTGGTCAAGCTTTTATTAATATTATAGCTTCGAGACGACCAAAGAGATAGACCATGGCCTCGATTAAGCAGCAAGGGCACTTCATATTCTAATCCAACGCTAACGTAGCCGTGTGCAGTGTGCACAGCTAGTACTCCAATACAATTATTATAAATAAAAAATAAAAACCGACTTCGACAATTACCTTATAACTATAATTTACCCTACTTAATTCGTTGCTTTAAAATTTGATGTTCTAAATTTCCATCTTCGAAAGTCTTCACCAGAACATCACCAAATTAACTTGGGACTACTTTTACGCTATTTTATGAAACATATTAGTAATATAACGGATATTACTAAAGGATGGGCCCCATTAGGGCTTATTTACTGCTGTCCATTGAAGAGTTCCGTTCTCCATCTCTGAAAGTCTCCATCAGATCTTCACCAAATTAAAATTCGACCAATGGGACGTTATAACTGTTCGAAGAAGGAATATTGCTATATATATATATATATATATATATATACGCGTCGAATTGATGACCTGTTCCTTTTTTGAAGTCGGTTAAAAAGACGTGTTTCTCAGTTTTTCAAAATCCAACCCCTGAGTCGGCTAAAGGGGTGTCCAAGTTATATGAAAAGTAAATTTATCAAAAATAAAATATACTTTGCTTACACACGTCGGTCATGACAGTACATTAGTAGTTTGATAAATCATGACACAATATTCGCCTTATTTTCTTTGCCTCGACGGTTACGCTCTAACAACTTCAGCTTTTCTCGTAGGAAACAAACCGGCGAACTAGCGCTGAAATGTTCCTATTGTTATAATATCGATCAGGAGCTCGTTTTCTGACAAAAGGCTAGGCCGAGAGCTTCTTGAGGGGAAATTGGACCTGAAATAAAATAAACTCAGAAGTACAGTTGACAGTAGGTACATCGATATTTTTTAAGGTTCCGTAGTCAACAAGGAACCCTAATAATCTCGCCACGTCCGTCCGTCTATCTGTCTGTCTGTCTGTTCGCGGCTTAGCACGGAGACGACAATTACTAGAATGCTGAAATTTATATGCATATTAATCACACCGACAAAACGGTCCGAAAAAGTACCAATTTCATAATAAAAAACTAAAATATTTGATGAAAACCAAAAATCTCGAACAAGATTTTTGCAAATAAACCTCGTTTGTTATTTTATTAACAAGTATATCGAAATAAAAAAAAAAATATCCGGATGAGCCACATTTACTAAAATTATAGAAATATATATTTTATTGGGATTTTCTATTAAAATTGGGTGAAAAAAAAGTTCCACTGCGCGGCGCAGAGGTCTACTTGCAATTTTATTATAATACAATTTCTCTAGTAAACGTTCAATTTGGATACTATGAGGCAATATTTTACATACATTTTTTTTTTCATATTTTTGCTTAATTTTAAAACATAAGTTTATATTTTATTTACACACCAAAACACACATTTTTGTGTGTAACTACCTAAAGTATTGAAGCTACTGGGAAGAATTATTTGGATTCTATCTCTATTTTATGAACAATAAACTGAATTGAAAGATTTTTGAAAAAAATTCAAATGATTTCATTAAAATTGGTCAATTTATCAGATGTTAATTTTATCACCCTAATCATTTTCACTGCTTATAAGGGATAAAAGTCTCTGTTCGAACAAGTAAAATCAGTAATTACAAACTGCATTCACAGATTTTTGAAGAATGCTACGTTCAGCAAAAAAAGAGCAGTATGTCACGTGTTATTCTTGTCACTCCAGTCGATTTTACTGCTTATAAGGTTTAAAAGAGAGATCTTCGAACGAATAAAATCGAACTTACACTGAACCCAACAGACATAAGAAAAAAATCTAACCGGATATCGAGCTAGTTTTAGCCCATCATTGATCAAAAGAAATCAAACTAAATTAACCTTAAAGATCCAAGGGCAAAGCTTACTATGGATCTACTCGATTTTAGCTTGTTTTAGATCAAATGGAATCAAAAAACACTGAATCGTTAAGACTAAAATTTAAAGCTCCACACAACGACTTTGTATCGACACTTTCTATAGATTGTCTTCTCAGGGTTTTATGTGGGTTTATGTATGGTGTCAGCCACTTCCTGGTACAACTACAACTACAGAAGAGAGCGATCAGATTCATTTATAAGCTAGGCAGTAGGGATTAATTAACAGATTTCTTTAAAGAAACTAACATCCTGATAGTTGCTAGTCAGTATATCTATTCCAGGATACCAGAATTAGTTCTGAGAGGAGAAATCAACTGTCAATTATCCGCTTGCGAAATATTAAACTTTAAAGCGCATTTTTTTGTTTATTGGCATCCCCCCTCTCCCGGCGAAACTGTTGGTTCTAGAAACGTGAAAAAGCAGCACAATAATGAACTCAAAATAAAAAATATCACGGCTAAGTAGGCTTTACAAGTTGACGAAGAATAGACGACCAACTTATGAAAGGTAAGCTTCGTATAAGTTCCATTGAAAATGACTTTGATGAAGTTGTTACTTCTTTAAGGCAGGTAAAAAACACGTCCTTCTGCGACACGGCGAAACTATAAGGTTTCCTTTTTTTCTACGGAACCCTAAAAAAGCAAAATGTAGAACGAACGTAATTTTTCATGCCTTGTTTCAGGAATTATACATTTAAGAGGTACACTCGACGTACACTCTGTATAAGGTGCTCATGATGAAGATCATAACTCGGCTCCTGCTTCCGATTGTTTCGTAGAGGCCAGAGAGGTGCTACCACCGGGGCACGAGTTTCCATGGGCGACGTGGAAGTCACTATACAGACTTCGCACACAGGTCGGCAGATGTAAAAATGACTTATGCAGGTCACTACATGGGTGAGGAGCGGAATCACTGCTGTTCCACTCAGACTATGGAGCACCGCTCTGTGTGTCCCTTTTGCCCATCCACATGCACTCGAGAGGACTTGCTGGAGGCCACAAAACAAACGCTGGAGTGCGCGTGGCTGAGTTCTGTGCCAATAAAACCTTTTGTCACCGACACGATAAGAAGAAGACGATGAAGATGACGATTCTCACAAATTCTCAAATTCACAAATTCTGATTCCAAATTCCCCATTCATGGACGAGTTCTTCTCACTGTACTTATTTTGTGCGCCGAGGGCCATTTGAGGTACTTAACGAAGGTACGTTCAGGGCCAACAATAAGCTGAGTCTTATCAAAACTCGCATTTGAGAAACGGTTTTTTTAGTTGGGGCCTTGGAAGTAGCTACGTGCAAATTACGTGGGCTGCTTAGCGAAAACCAGCGTTGCAACGGATGACTCTGCTGCAACCTTATGCTGAGGTGGGCCCATTTTGGGCGCTCAGTACTTAAAACCTCCCAACACTTCTGGTATTTTTTCCTTCCTATATTATTAGGGGTTAAAGTATGAAATTGCCGTTTTATTGCAATAGGTTCTTTGAATTGACATAGAATCTTCATGGTTTGAGGTTTTCGAATGAAACTTTTTTCAAACGGTTTCTATGATGTTCTTTTTTTAAAAAATGTGAAACATTTGAATATCGACTTTCAATTGTTTTTGTTATTCAATTTAGACAAGAAATATGGATACTGCGAAAATTCGAGTGATTATGAGGCACCCATTTTTCGTATTTTTTTATTTTATTGATTTGACGCAGTGAGTCAATATTGTGGGTAAGGTAACGTTAAACCATGCCGCTAATTCCTGGGTAGTTTGACTAGGGTCGGCTTCCACTATCTCTCTTAATTCATCGTTATTCACCTGTGTGGGCGGTCTTCCTCGTGGCTCGTTCTTTAAGTCGAAATTTCCATCACGAAAGCGTTTAAACCAGAATCGCACGGTGCGTTCATTAGTAGACCTCTCTCCAAACGCAGCATTGATATTGCGGGCTGTTTCTGCCGCGTTAGTTCCGCGTCGGAACTCGTATTCAAAAATCACTAGTATTTTCGCAGTATCCATCTTTCTTGTCTAAATTGAATAACAAAAACAATTGAAAGTCGATATTCAAATGTTTCACATTTTTTAAAAAAAGAACATCATAGAAACCATTTGAAAAAAGTTTCATTCGAAAACCTCAAACCATGAAGATTCTATGTCAATTCAAAGAACCTATTGCAATAAAACGGCAATTTCATACTTTAACCCCTATTATTATTGTTTGTTTTTGTGTTGTACTTTTTAAGGTTATTACCCTATAACCCTATTACTAAGACTCCGCTGTCCGTCCGTCCGTCCGTAAGTCTGTCACCAGGCTGTATCTCATGAGCCGTGATAGTTAGACAGTTGAAATTTTCACCGATGATGTATTTCTGTTGCCGCTATAACAAGTAAAAACAGAATAAAATAAATATTTGAGGGGGCTCCCATACAACAAACGTAATTTATTTGCCGTTTTTCGCTCGATATGAATAACGGCAACAGGTAGACGCTTGAAATATTCAAATGTTGTATAGATAATGGCACGGAACCCTTCGTGCGCAAGTCCAACTCGCACTTGCCCGGTTTTTTTACTGCTAGCCACATTTTCTTTGCGTTTTCTGTTAAATATTGTGGTTTGTATGCTGTGACGATTTTATATGTTTTGAGTATTTTGTCATCAAATAAATGAATTTTTCTTTCCTTTTTTTCAAACAGGAAGTTTGAAGACAACCAAGACAAAAACCAAGGCACTTATTTGTCAGTTGATTCCTCCTCTCAGAACTAATTCCCGTATCCAAAAGTAATGTTGTGTACAGACGACTGAGCAAATGCAAACTGACACTCACTAGTTTGTGATAGTTTCATTATCCAATTTGTACCGAATTTATGTTTGTAAGTTGGTAAATAAGGAATAATATTTATTCATATTAATGCTGATTAATAAACCAATGGAACTAATGAGACTGTGTCTTTTCCTGTCACACCGAGAATAAATAAATAGTAATAATAACAATCCGTGTGGCGCCGGATTAAGAATAGCGTCACTCGATTTCCTCCCGTGGATGTCGTAGAAGGCGACTAAGGAAATAAATTACCAGGAGACGAGCAGCAGCGTCTTTCGGAGATGCCAACCACATACTGCGATTGCCAACCGGCCTGCCAAGCGAGGCGATTATGGCAAAACCTCTCATGATTATGAACACCACGAGGGAGGCCTTTGTCCTGCAGTGGGCGTCAAATGGCTGATGATGATGAATAATAACAATATTTATTTTATTTCAAGTATGTAACACTCATTTTAGTTAGTAGGCTTAAAACTATATATGTTAATACTTATAGCTAAAGGCACAATATATTTTAAATTACATTTAACAGTACACGTTAGAGGGGTACATGCAGGCTGGCACAGTGACGCATGTAGGGCGAATCTAGGCGGCCTAACAATATAAATAAATTAAAATACATCGGCAAGCGCAGCGTAGGACGACCAGCCACAAGATAGACAGATGACCTCATCCAAGTGGCAGGAAGGCGCTGGATGCAAGCCGCTTCCAACCGGTCTTTTTGGAAATCCATGGAGGAGGCCTATGTCCAGCAGTGGACCTCTTGTGGCTGAATGATGATGATGATGATAATATGTAGAAATGTCAGGTGAAACTTAAGTGAGTGCTACTACGCTGCTACTAATCAATATAAACAATTTTTATTCGGAGAGCAACTCAAATACCTATATCGAAAAAAATTACAGCTATTTTAGTTTTCGAATGCCAGCATTTACCATTGACTTAGTTTTCTAAAAGCATTTGGGAAGTTATAGTGGCTATACCACTCGTTGTGAAGGAAAACGTCGTGAGAAAACACGCGTGTCTGAGATTTTCACATACCTTAGCGCTGGAAATTCCAATCCGTGGTGGGCACGCGTGGTAATTAGGCCCGTACTCTCTCTCTGAGAGAAGGCCAGTACCCTGTGGTGGGACGTATGTAGGATACATAAAAGAATGATACATTCGCTAGAGAAAATACATTATAAATAAACCAGCCAAGTACGTCGTGTCAACCAGCCAAAACGCACTTGGCGGATTTCTTTACAATGTATTTTCTCTACCAAATGTAGAAGGTGTTTTTTATCTGCTTTACAAAACTAACCATTTCATCAAAGTTATTTTCAAAGCTTACGTAGCTGTAATAGGTTTCCTTTAAAGCTGCTATTACCCTGAAGATTTTCACTTTCCTACAATTAACCGTTGAGCCAGGAGGGGGGGGGGGCTCTAACAAAAAATGGCGCTTTAAAGCTTCATATTTCGCAAACAGAAACTCTAAATCGAATTTCGCGACGCTAAGGTGAAGGCGAGAAAAAAAATTGAATCCTTAATTTAGGTATTGGGGAGGTACCCTCAAAATATATTTTTTATATTTTATTCTACCATTTTGTCAGGTAGTTGATATGTACTCGTATATCCATACCTGATGGATGGGCATGGCGAAATTATAAGGGTTCTTTGTTGACTACGGGAATGTATAGAAAAACTGATGGTTTTTTCGATATTTTCATTTTTATTCGTATGATGAAGGATACTTATTTCCGTTCTTTGTTAGCACTCCTTGATATATGTAGCTGTTCTATTAGAACGTCACTGGATCAATCAAGAGCATAAGTTTCTCTTACAAGCGCGTTCTTATATTAAAGTCTAGAGAATTTCATTACAAGGGAGAGCTAGTATTTGATACAATATAGAGATGTCTGCTCGTACGTTCCCTCTTCATTTTCTCTTCAGATCCTGAGTGTCTGGTCTCACCAAGTAGCACAGAAAGTTACATTGAAGTTAAGAATTGTGTTTAGAACAGATTTTCTAAGTATACAGGAAAATTGGGCCCTTATTATGAAAAATGCGACATTATCGGAAGTAGCGAGATGGAATATGAAACTATTCAAAGAAAGAACCATATTTGTCGCTAGATTCGTATGAATTGTCGGGCTCAAGCGCCTTCCGAACATATCGCACCTTCGTTAGTACAAGGGCACAGCTTACCAAAAATGGTAAAATGAGTTAAGTATGCAGAAATGCCATAAAAACCCTCCTCTATCTGGTGAGATACAGACTCCCATTAAGTTAATTTAAAAAGCGAAAAAAGGGGTAAACACGTGGACGCTAATGGCCTTAACCTCTTCTTTTAGCCATTTTCTTTAAATGTTCTCTTCCTACGCCCTCTGATCATTATTGTTCTATACTTGCACCACGATTTCGGTCTCCGGTAGCGTCTAGACAACCGAGAGCGGTTCAATGGTAATATGGCAGATATAATGTGAACAATCTATCGAAAATTGGGCTTAAGTGGAGGCGATGTTGTACTTGGTTAGCGCAGAGACGTGAGAGGTCTGATTAAACCGGTTTTAAAGTAAATGACTCCTAATAGGTATATATCGCCGCGTTGCTGAAAAGTCTGGGATAAAAATGGTAATTTTTAGCGGAAACCGAATAAAATATGACTATAGACGGTCAATAGACCGTTCTACGCTGTTGGATCTAGAAATTGCTATTACTTAGTTATTGAAAGTTTGCAAAAAATGTTTCAAAAGAAGATATTATGTTGTTTTACAATCAGTGGCGATAGTTAGCATCGAGTAGAATATTCTGCTCATCATCATCAATAAATATTATATTTTATCCTGCGAACAACTATGAAATTGCGAAAAAAATATTTGCTCCTTCATACATTCTCTAGAGCAGAAAGGTACAAACATATAATATGTGTTTGGCAATAATGTGTGGTGTTAAATTTTATCATGGGTAGATATAGTAATGCTATCATTTAAGACAAATTAAAGAATTTTTGCCCAAAAATAAAAGCGAAGAGAAAACGAAAACCAAATTGAAACCAGTCGAGAGAAACGGGTGTCCTTTGGCCATTCGATTACGAATATGGATGAGGTCCGGAGTCCAATGTCTTTTAGCCTCCTTACCACTAAGATCCGTAGTTCGATAATATGATTCCTTGCACGCTATTTCACTCTATCAAACAGCAGCCCTTGTTGTATATTGATGAAAACAAAATGCACCACGCTGTTGCTCGCAACTTAATTTCCATTGGATTTGGTGTTAGTACTGAACGGTGGACGTAGTCAATATTACGGAAATACAATTGTCAAAACGAACCATTTCTATTATAGGGAAATCTTTGAAATCGAAAAAATATATCACATGTTCCATACTTAAGGGGCTCTTGGAAGCAATACTAGCGCCATCGAAGAAAATAAATTATGTCTTTTTTTACAGATCGTATTTGCAAAAAGTGTCTATAAAATCACTTATTGTATCTAGTCCCAGGCATAAATTGTATCTGGTCCCAGGTTCTATGTCGTGGGTCCTAAAAATCACTGTTAACATGATTGAGAGATTGTACAGATATTTTTTGAAAATTCGATCTGTAAAAGAAGATATGATTTTTATTTATTGGTGGCACTAGTTAACCTACTGGATCCCTTTAACCACCAGCAGCAGCAATTAAATATACGACATTTAATATTATTTTTGCGAAAAAACAAATTGTATTAACGAGTGGAGATCCCCATTGTGGGACGTATTATGCGTACCACATTTGATTCATCGGACGGGAAACCACTTTAGATTTCTCAAAAAGGAGAGAGACAGAACGATACTGCTCATGTTCTCTTCTCGATTGTTTTGTTTTATCTCTGTTTTGTTGACGTTTGTGTCTTTTGTTTGTGTACCTTTTGTTTACTTTGTGTTTCTGTGACAATTTAAATAAATATCCTCTTTCTTTCTTTCTTTCTTTCTTTCATAATTAGTTAATAATGATCAAGATTCGACCCATTAACTGTATGACTAGACAGATACCTAGTAAATATTATTCAGTGGAATTTGTAATTTAGAATCCGGCAGTAGGACTGCAAATGCTGTCCTGCTGCTGTTTCAAGCAATCAACGGATCTTTATGCTAGACATTCTAAAGTCACTTTGGATTACATAAAAGAGAGAGAGAGACAGACAAATACTCAATATTTTTTATGACTCGCGATGCTCATAAACATTTTATTAAGGTGACTGAGTTTACTTACTAAAATATCGCGATTAGACCCGTAAAATGTGTAACAAGACGATATTTAATATTAGTCAGTGGAATTCTTAATTCAGAATCCGGCCGGCAGTGACACCGGCAATTCCGCTGTTTCAAGCATCCCATCTTTATGCTAGACATTCTCCGTTCTTCTTACAGAGACTCCCTTACCCGGTTGCAATTTTATTGAAGCCTCAGTGGGAAAATATGTAGATAAAAGGTTCCGCTGATTTTGTGGAAATCCTTACCTTTTGCTGTTTGGATGCCGTGTTGGCAGAAAACTCCTGTTCTACAGGCTGTTGTTATTATTATTAAACCAATTCTTTATAACATATAAAGTTTTGCACATAGACGAGCTTAATGCTGGTTAACATTATCTATCTACCAGCATGGGTCAGCACGATGACGATAGTCGTGCGTTTTAAACGTCAAAAGTTGCGACGATTCTGTACATTAACCGTCAAATTCTGACATTTTAGCGCCACAAAAAGCGTGACTCGTGCCGTTATACTACCCATGCTGATGTTATTAAAAATCAAGTCATATGTTTACTAAGTGTCGTTTTCAATGTTTATTATAATTCGTGCACATTGCATAACCGAGTCTTCCGATTAAGAAGTAAATCTGTGGGTTAATCGACTTTGCTTTTATCGATTGTCATCATTGTCATAGTAAACTATGAATTGTAGTTCTATGAAATACAGCTCTGGTGTACCGTGGCTTTATTCCCATACTTTTTAGCATTCTTTTTGAAATCGAGTAAAAATCACGCACATAATGAAGTGAGGAATACGTGTATAACCCACAGATTTCCAAGTAGGAAAATTGCGGCGCAATATACATCAAATTGTCATAATATACTACGACTTGTTTTTTGTCGCCCCAGGCGGACACACTTCGACCAAATAGAGGATGTATAAGCAAAGGGCGAAATACGAAGTTCCCGATACCGGCGTGCGTGCATGCAATGACTAATGAACGTTGATGAAGCGAAAGAGATTTGTCAGAATCGTGGCAATATGGCAAACCTTGGTCTTTGCCTACCCCTCTGGGATACAGGCGTGAGTTTATGTAATTAAATTTTGTATTTTCATGAAACGCAGTCTCGGACTCAGACTAAACGTATGAAGGTGTGTCGGATCGCCGACCAATTCAGACAACAGCCGGAGAGTCCGGGGAGGTTGTATAACTCGTAGACTCGGACAAGATGGCCCCGGCTCGTATTTTGTGGAAAGGTCACCGTCGCTCTTCGTGATCGATGTGCCGTATCCACGGGCCCTACACCACTTTAGGCTGTGGCCCAAACGAAGAAGAAGCGCGGATTGTCGGAAAAGAAACAATGACCGAAAAAACTCCCAGGAGGTAGCTGTGAGGATGTCTACCGACTTTGAAAATGAGAGTTGTTATTTTGACGGCTATGTTTGTCTGTGTGTGTGTCTGTGGAGTCGTTGCTCCCAAACGAATAGATCGATATTTTTTAGGGTTCCGTACAGAAAGGGTCAGGGACCCTATTAATAAGATTCCACTGTCTGTCTGTCACCAGGCTGTACATCATGAGCCGCAATAGCTAGACAGTTGAAATTTTTACAGATTATGTTAATCCGTTTACAGCGGAATAAAATTAATATTTGACTGGGGCTCCCATACAATAAACCTGGTTTTTTGTCCCTTTTTACTTGCAACAGGTAGACGTTTGAAATATTCACAGATTATTTAGTTGTATATTTACTTCAAAAATAAGTAAATAAATTAAAATAAAATAAATAGTTAAGGGGGACTCCGATACAACAAACGTATTTTTTTGTTCGATATTAATAACGGCAACAGGTAGACGCTTGAAATATTAAAATGTTGTATAAATAAAGGTACGGAACCCTTCGTGCGCGAGTCCTATTCTCACTTCATCATCATCATCATCATCAGCCTATTCTCACTTGGCCGGCTTTTTTAAGCCGATAATAATAATTGAAAAACGAGTTTATCATTAAAGTCTTAGTAACTTGGGCCTCTGTGTAGACACATCAATATTACAGAAAGTTGTGGTGAAATCGAAAACATAAATTTATGAACTGGACTGGCTTAGGTATTAATATTATTTATTGGATTTTTCCCGTTGAAAAGCAAGAGGGATGACAAATAGCTTTGTAAAATATTGTTTTAGCAATCCGGACGGTAACGACGACCCCAATATTTTTCTCTCCTTATTTATAGTAAATGTTTTTTTGGGATTTGCAGAATAAAGGCCTAATTCCCCGAATGATACTTTGTTCAGATCACATTCAAAAAGCTCTACTCCACATAAAAGTATTCAAATCACCAGCTGTGTTTAATAAACTTCACTACATCATTAACTACAAGTATGTAGACACCAGAATCAGAATATTTCTTTCATAAACAAAGGTAAAAAAAATGTCTTAAATATCCAATAGTCTATTCCAGGCTCTACCTAATATGGTTAGATGAAGGTTCATGCAGGCATTCAATAATGAATGAATGAATAATGAATGTTGATGAAGCAAAAGAGATCTGTCAGGGTCGTGGCAAGCAGACCCTGGTCGAGCCTACCCCTCCAAGACACAGGTGTGAGTTTCTATTATGTTATGTTATGCAATATTTTTAGTGTGAATGTTATGCACATCATTATATACTCGTAGAAACGGAATTCTGACATGCAAAAATCCTAAATTAGGATTCCGTGGCTTAAATCCCAATTTCTGTAACAATATATATTTGCAAGTTTCAAGAAGAAAATTCAATTACTATCTAATCAAATTCAATTTCAAAATTGTTATCCATTATTTAAACATTTACTTAATGAACGTCAAAGGTGTTAGTTTCAAAATTAATAGATAATGTGATAAATGAACTAACAAACAAACTCCACACTCTCTTCAAATCACGTTTTACCGTCATCATCATCATCATCATCATCAGCCATTTGATGCCCACTGCAGGGCATAGGCCTCCCTCACGGTTTTACAAGCCTTTCGGTCTTGTGCCGACCGCATCCAGCGACACCCCGCCACCGTCGTCAGACCTTCTGCGTCGTCCGGTCCGCGGTCACCAGGTCAAAACTTTTTCACCTAAACGACCATCAGTTCTCCGAGCTATGTGCCCCGCCCACTGCCACTTCAACTGAGCAATTCTTCAAGCTATATCAGTAACTCGGGTTCTTCTGCGGATATCCTCATTCCTGACTCGATCACGCAGTGAAACTCCTAACATAGCTCTCTCCGTTGCTCGTTGTGTAACCTTGAGCCTTCTTATGAGGCCCATAGTCAGCGACGTTTTACCTTTACTTTAAACCTAACATTGTAGAAGTTTCAATTCGTCATGTATATTTACCCTGTCCAAACACTTTTTAACATCATTGGGACTTTCAAAAAGGCAAAACACAGTCCCCCGTATGTTTGCGTTTTGATTTCCACTCGATAAGAGTAACTAGCCAATCCCCAATGCGAGTTCCATGTTAAATGGTCTGTAAACAGACTGAATGTCTTTGGATAGGTATCATAGAAAGGTTGAAATAGAAGGTACATTGGGTTAATGGTATACTTACTGATTGATTTGTTTGTTACACTTTATAATAACTATGTAATTTTATTGTAATATAGTTTATATTATTATTTATTCATTTTTTATCTTTGTTCTTGCAATAAATCTTTCTTGGCACTACCCCTTGCACTATCCACATAACCCAAGGTTAGCTGGAAGAAAATACTTACTTACAAGTATTAAGCTCGCCTTTGTACAAACACCCCTTTTGTGCAGTAAAGTTTTTTTGAATTGAATTGAATATTGCACAAAATTTAGCACTTAAAGGGTTCCAGGGAGTGCAAAAAGTGTCATTACAATCTCTCAATCATAAATCTAAGGCAAAAAACCTAGGCCTAGATAGCATTAACGCCAGAAAAGGCCGTTTTTGGCATAAATGCTATCTAGTCCACGGTTCGTGATCCTAGGTTCTTTGTCGTGGGTCCTAAAAATCACTGTTAACATAATTGAGAGATTGTACTGTCACTTTTTGCAATTTTGATCTGTAAAAAAGATATGATTTTTTTCCTCGGTGGCGCTAATGTTACTCCCTGGACCCCCTTAAAAACATGATTGTCTTAGACTATGAGCAAGGAAATTTCTTCCAGCCAGCCTTGATGTTTAGAGTATTAAACAGACCGCGGGAAGTGGGCATGTAACGCACAAAACAAAAAATAATGACTACTTAATTGCTACATAATTTGTGAATATGGAACAGTAATATCTACAGACTAATATACATGCAATATAAACCAGTGTCTACATAGATAACTAATAAAATAAGGAAAATTAATATCAAGCTATATCTACATAAAAAAAATTATAAACGTAGTTATAAAAATATAGTACTTATACTAATAAAAACATAGTTACATAAAATAATAATATTATAGTTTAGAAAAGAAGATTTCTTTGAGATTCATACGGAATAGTGACACCGACGAGCTGTCGCTAACTGTCTTTGGTAGAGAGTTCCACTGGCAAGCAGCGCGCACAGAGAACGAGTGGAAATAGAACTCAGTGTTGCACCCTAGGACTTGCAATATTCTAGTATCGCAAGCTGTCTGTGGTCTGGCTCGCAGTGGCAGAGTCAGGAGTCTCTCTCTAAGATACGGCGGCTCAGGGTTTTTGAGTACATTGACTACAATAAAGGAGCGTAAGCATGTGCAGGTTACGACGCATCCTAATAGGAAACCAATTCAGTTGCCTACGGAAGTCGGACACGTGGTAAAACTTCCTAAGGCCAAAAATATACGTAATAGCAAGGTTTTGTAGGCGCTCGAGCTCACTGATTTCACTAGAAATAGAGACACAACCCCTATTTCTCGCACGAGAAAGCGATGACCGTGAGCTTACCATAACAATTCGATGGAAATTGTATATCTAACCCACTGATTAACAAGTACTTAAGAAGACTTATATGGAGTTGCTGGATGCGAGCGGCACAAGACCGGGAAGCTTGGAAAACCATGAGAGAGGCCTATGTCTTGCAGTAGGCGTCAAATGGCTGATGATGAAGCTTTCAGTTTCCGATGCGCTCTGAAGTTTCAATAACTTTAATGCTTTTTATTACGACTGAAATGTTTATTCAGGTGTATTTTTCCATAGTTGAATAGTTTAGTGGAATAGTAATAGCTATTAAAAAAAGAACCGTATTCATCGCTAGATTCGAGTGAATTGTCGGGCTCGAGCGCGACGTTGACGACCCTTCCGAACATATCGCTGCTTCATAATAAGGACTAATCTCAAACGAACTAAAGCGACTACAGCGCCATTGACATGTGTCGCACGCTAACCGATTGTAGATGAACTGTAGTCCCAGTCCCGATGAAACATCTATACCTTATTAATTTGTGGCAAGGCTTTTCAGCCCAGCCACGACACTCAATAATGTACGACGGCTATCTCTATGAAAGAGTAATGCACGTCACGGTGAAATTGAGTTTTCGCTCGAAAATATTGTGGTCATCGGAACGCTGTTACTTAGATGTCTATTTTTACTTTGTTAGGAAGGGGAGGCATGACATGATTCATGTAGCTAACGTTATCGAACGATGTCTGAATAGCTTTGGTATGAACCGTCACAAGCAAAATTAAAACTGCCACCCAGAAACTGGCAGCTAGATAGAATGTGTCATGTTAGGCTGCTGTTTTAATAATTGTAAAGAAATTAGTATACTTCTAACAAATATTAAAATACAGACGTGGTTTACGTGTTGAAATTTTTATATACTTAGTTTTTGTTAGAAAAACATGGTGTAAAGTTCAACTACGATTTTGGTGAACAATTTTCTTTATCAAAATAACAAAAATTTACCCGAAAATTCCAAATTGTTCCTGATTTTGCTAAGTATACTATTTTACCACTTTGAATCACAAAATGATAAAATAGAATATTCCTTATTGTACACCAGGAATTCTATTCAAACCTTATAAATAATAAAGTACAGTATAATTGGCAATAGAGTTCACCATAATATGCTAATTTGAAATAAAACCTTTACTGTGGGACGTCTCTGCATCATATCTTAATAACTTTACTACTTTCTCTATATTAAAAGAATTCTAGAAGAGTTAAACGCGAGCTTCAGTCATATTGTAAGTACACTAAACTATTTGATGCCTACCTTGCTCAGCCGGAAACTTGTAAATTATGCACTCGCCCAAAGTGTCGTCTGACTGTAATATTGATTCGGGGGACAAAAGTAAGAGTAACGTAGAAGGACCGACTTGATGGGTTTGGTCCAAAATTCCGGATACCTATATCACTAAAATAGCTTAGGCTCGATACGCTAGTTGACTCATATCAACATAAATCAAAAATTGTTAACTTCATTCCGGAAAGTTAATGATTAAAAAAAAATTTGAAAATAAAATGTTTGCATGTTTAAGACTCAATTTAGGACGGAAATTGTCATGAAACTTGGACCTGTGCGGCCTGTGCCAATGTCTTATCCTGTTAGTGCATAGTCAAAGAACGAGTGAAAAACTCATTCTTAGCAAGTGACGGCTGCGCCCCCTAGTACCACCTGGAGGCGCTCATTTGAGAAGAGATTCATCTGGAAAGACCTAGAAGTTATCGCACAATATTTCTCTGAGTAAATAAAATAAGATCGCAAGAAGTGGTAGTACCTTCTACTAACACTATTTCCCTAATAAGGGATAAGAGGACATCATCGTCACAATTATCTCACCCACCCGAAATAAGGTTCACTGTTTGATAAAATAAAAGAGCTGCATACAATATGCCACCCTCAGCTCATCCCATCCGCCAACGTTGTAGCGGTTGTCTGAGGTGTATCTTTTACCACTTTTTTCTAACTGCTCCTAAGGATGTAACAAGGAATCAAAATATTAAAGCCACAAAAAAACTATTTGATTCTTGGGTTAGGTTTGATTGGCTAAAGGCCTTCTGGAACATCCTTTATTTTGTGCTCGTCTCGATACAATATTCATATTGGAGCCATCGAGTTGCTTTACTGAAATGTCATGTGTAATGCAGTTTTCACGTAGCCAATTAAATATTTTGCTATTTATTCACGGGTGGGATGGGGTTTTGTTTGTGTTTCGCTTGTGTTTGCTGATATTATCGGAATTTTGCTTTAGTAGTTATGTTATCAATTGTAGCAAATAAGTGATCGAACCAGCCCATTTTAGAAGCCAAGAAAAGTCAGAAAGTGTCCGATTCTATGAACCTTAAAATAAAAGTCTCGCATGCAGATTATGTTGTCGACTGGTACAGTCATAGACTTGGTCCTAATAGAGAGGAGAGGTCCTAATAGAATCACTATTGTTCTACTATTGAATCACAATTATTAACATAATTGAGAGATATGGTCTGACACTGATTGGCCCACGTAGATTGGTCGTGCCTTTGCCTATGAAGGACTTTTTTTAAGTAGCCATGATTGTTTCCCACTGCTGGGCAAAGACCTCCCCTTTAGATTTTCACTCCTCCTTATATTTGGCCATCTCGTGCCATACCGGTCAATATTTGGTCAGGTCGTCACGCCGTCTCCGCCTTGGTCTGCCACGTCGCCGGTGGCCATCGCACGGTACCCAAACGGTGAAGATTTTTGCCTACGTTTCCGGGCCCATACGGCTGACATGGCCAGCCCGTGTGAGAGTAGCGGTTGCAACTCCCACGTCAGTGATTTTGGTTTTGGCGCGCAGCGCGATTGCGGATTTTGACAATTCTTTTTACGCCTAGCATGCTGCGCTCTATTGCCTTTTGGCAAAACCTTGAGTTTTGACTTCTGATGTTCAGTCAAAGACCAGGTCTGAAGATCTTAATTGTGAAAATCTTCAGCAGTTCCACACAATGTCAGAAACAGCTTATATTTTTTTCGCGATTGCTATTTTTCTCTGCATAATGTGGGGATTTTGTTATATCTACTCTGCATTGACTGTCTATGCTACCTCCGGACCACACGATCTACACGAAATTCTGTCTGTCCTTTACAAAGCCTCATCACGGCCGTCCCGAGTCCGTGCTCTGACAGCGTCTGTAATGATTAATCTCCAGAGCTAGGCCACGATACTTTGTTTCGAGTTGTCGCCTCCATCCGTCTTGTCCCGCCCACATTCTGAAGGCCTATCCGGAGACATATGATACGAAGACAAAGAAAAATCCAACAACATTGGAAGGCACGCCTTTTTGTCTTTTATTGTACAGTTAAAATGCAATAAAGTGTTTTCCTGTTTACTTTAATCGTCATAGAGATAAGTGGAATTACAACTTAAATAAATTGGATCTCGCGATCGATAAGACAAGCCTACCGTTGGGCTAAGGTATTTTTCCTATTGACCTATATACTCTCCATAAAGTAACAACTCTCTGTCTTATTTCTATTACATATGGTGCTAATTTACTAACACACTCCGCATCATTACAATAGTAGATTGTACAACAAGTGCATAAAACGCACCATTTTACTCGAGACGTTTATCCATCCGAGCGAGCTTGCGAGCGAGGATAGATATAAAGTCGAGTGTAAAATGGGTTTTATGGACGAGTTGTACACTCTACTTTTCACTTCGATTGCGAGGAAATGAAACAGCAACATGTAAATATAGTAAATGCTAATTTAATTAAAATTGAAAGTTACATTAGAGCAATGAGAAATATTTAAAGTAATCGTTTTTTCTGGCATATTTAATGTTGTATTAGATTGTATTTGTGATGCGATGTGGCTGTTGCAGCGATTGCCTTGGTCTTCGACGAAGATTTTACTTTATGCTCTAGAGCATAAAAAGCGACTTTATGTCGCCTACGCACGACATAAAGACGAACTTTTAGAGCATGAGAAGTGAAAAATATTTTTCAACACACTTGCTTATAAAATGGCTCTAATTTCACCGCAATTCGGTACATAATGACACTTAGGTACATAATGAATGACAAGTGAGTTATACGGTTTTTTTATTTAATTGGCTTTGTTCTTAAAAAGTTTCGATCCAAAAAAGATCGTGTTCAATAGTACAAATAAATTAATGTACCTATTGCTTACTCATTTCATGCAATTTCGTATTTAAATAGATATTGCACGTTTTTAATAAATAAAATTTTCACTCGAATACACTTTTCTGGCTAAAACGCTATCCGCGAAAAGCCAAAAAAAGGAACCTCATTCTTTAAATCTATGGCCGATCACCATTGTCAGATACGCCCGCATAGGAAAACTGATTAATATTTCCCGCCACTGCGAAAAAAATTTCGCAACTCGTTTTCACTGTTTAAATTATAGTTATTTATTAATTAAAATATCTACAAGTACTTGTTATGAAGAAAATGTTTTTTTAGTAGGTATTATTTTCTTCAAAAGTGTGTTGAAAAGCGTCGTATGATACATGTGTGTATTGATGATTACCGTCCTCGGCTCTCTTAAGATCCTCACCCAACGGCTCGGGTCTCAATGGCGCCTCAGCGGTAATCACCAACATTACACACTTGTACCATAATGTACTATTGTCTGAAATATCGACAGCTTAGGCACAGCTTAGGGTTGAAAGTCACGATGCTTCTAGAATTTTACACCTAACATTTTATCCCAAGGAAATATATCGAGATTCTCAAGCTTTCCTGTAGAAAACAAATTTGAAAATCTAACCTCTAATCCCATGTTATAAAAACGAAATATATGGTTTATATTTGCGACACAATACTATTGCTACACAAACGTTAAAAAACACACATTAGTGGGTATTGTCCAAAATATTGACAATATAGTAGTCACTAAAGAGAATATAAAAAGATAAGATAAAAATATTCTTTAATGCATACCAGAAAACAATTATAGAGACAACAGTTGCAAAGGAAGAATAACGTCAGTAAATATAATAATGCGATTTCGTGTAAAAATAGAACCTTTTTTATAAAACAATGCCGACTGCGAGCTAAAATGTTTTGATATTTTAGTAAAATTACCAACTATGTTAGAAAAAAGATATTTTCTAGCGAAATTTAATGGATAAAGTATTAGGTATATACCACTCCCACTCCAAAAAGCTCATTTTATTCACTGAAAACAGTGAATAATAAGGCCTTTTACTATTTTGGAGTTTGAATTTAGAACACACCAATATATTCAATCTTCATCTCAATGCTTATACAACCTCCTTGCGCAAAAAATACTCGATACAAACTCCTTGCGCAGAGAATACTCGACATACAAACTCTTTGTGCAAATAACTCCTCGAGATTTGATTAGTCGATATTTGCGACAAGGGGTCATTAGAATATTATACTATTTTCTCGCAGTCATGGTATAAACTTTATAAAGCATAGTATGCAACTCTTGAATAAAGTACGGATTTACATTGAGGGCCATGAATCACTCACGTCGCTCAGGATTCTAACACCATAATAACGGTCGGTCGCGATTCATCTATGGCCCTCGCTTTAAATCCGTCCTTGATTCACTAATTGCATAATATACTATTGTTTCGGTGCCCAGTATTGTAGCTTACGAGTCGGGCATCATTCGCCAGCCACCAATATTTTAGCTCTTGCTAATAATTGACCATTCCATTATTAATTTACATTATTTAGTAATTTTTTTATAGATGAAATTAGAAATGAGGCAATCCGCAAAGAACTAAGCCCATAAGATTAGCAAGCTGAAGTGGCAGTGGCCTGGTCACATTATGCCGAAGAACCGATTGTCGATGGGGTGCAAATGTTTTCGAGTGGAGACCACAAACTGACAAACGCAGCGTATGATGCTCACCAGCTCGTTGGACTGACTATCGTGGCTGGATGGGGATGGCCGAGGATAGAAGGAAGTCGCGTGCCTTGGGGAGGCCTATGTCCATAGTCGACAAGTATGGGCTGATTGATTGATTGATAATATTTTCTTTCTAATATTGTCGTAGAAGGCGACTAAGGAAATAAATTACCAGGAGATGGGCAGCAGCGTCTTCCTGAGATTCCAACCGTATACTGCGATCCCCAACCCGCCTGCCAAGTGTGGCGATTATGGCAAAACCCTTTATGGTTTAGGGATGTCCTGCAGTGGGCGTAAAATGGCTGATGATGATGATGATGATTTTCTGTCATATCACGGTAACGATGGTTCTATGCTAAGCCTTCTCGTGGTTGTTATTAATTAACCGCGGGCCTCTTTGCAAACTCATCCCCTTCTTAAATTGTTCCAAACGAGATAAGCTTAATTGCGATATTAATTTATGGTGAAAGAACGCTGCAAGACGCTTTTGGGGTGAGAGCAGCTGTTGAGTAATGGAGATTTTTTGCTGAAATTAATACTGGATGCCTCGAAAAGGTCCTCTGAGGGAAGATAGCCGTCCCAAGGTATTGATACTTTGGCGAATAAACTAAAGAAAGAAGAAAAAGCATTTGCCACCTCTGACCAAGTGATTGTACTAATACATCTGATGATGAGTGCCTCGTTGGTGTAGCGGTTAACACGCTTGACTATTCAAAAAATACTTTATTGCACAAGAGGTGTTTGTACAAACACCTTGTTTACAAACGCCTCGTTACCATAGCACAGGGTATCCTAGTTTGGGACCAGGACAATTGGTTGTGTTGTACGGAAGGTATTATTACTATTATGACAATTATGCTTTTCGACGTTTCAGAGTTGACCCTCCAGTGAAATATATTCGTAATTAATTATTCGAATTATTTTAAATGCCAATTTTTTTATTATTATTTTAAATCGTCTACATGATTGTTACGGTAACTTATTTGATACACGTCAAAAGAAATCAGGCTTGCAAATAGCAAATCTGACTGCACCTGACAGTATCACCGGATAGGTACATAGATTTATTGTATTAAATCATGTAGTTTACAGCTTACGTCTTCTGTGGCAGTGTGTGTTTGCAGAATCCTTACCCATTGCCTGGGAGAAGCTTTCAAGACAGCTTAAGACGGCTTAAGCTGTTCGCTGAAACGACTGCGTACGCTTTGATCAGGTGGAACTTACCCAATTTCGTATTTTTAATGACGGGCAATACTGTATGAGTGTACATAAACTAATATACACAAATCTCGTGTCACAGTGTTGGTTATCGAACTCCCCGGAAACGGTTTTACCGATTTTTGTGATTTTTTTTTTGTGTTTGATAGGTCGGATAATAGGTCGTAGGGTAATTAATATGGCAAAACAACGTTTGCGGAGTCAGCTAGTAATATTATAATAATAACATAACCACTTGTCCTGCTCCCAAACCTTGTGCTACGTAACAAAGCAAGCAAGAACATCATAAACATGGAAATACACCCAAACTAAGGCTATTTGTATGATTTTAAAAACCTATTTAGAGGCTAAAAATTCCACCCATTGGCCCATTACCTCAGTTGGGAGAGCGCTGGCACGGTTAGCCAGAGGTCGCGGGTTCAAGTCCCGGCATGGGTGGAATTTTTAGCCTCTAAATAGGTTTTTAAAATTGTCCTCAGCACGGATTAGTGCAACAAAAAGAATATAATCTATTTGTATAAATCAAGTGCGATGGCTTTCAGGGGGAATCGAACCCACAACCTTTGAGCGCGTCACCACTAGACCAACACAACAAGACAGTCAAATTTACTTTTTTATTGATCTAATCGCGATTGTTTATTACTGATTGTAATAAACAATCGCGATTGGATCAATTATGTATAGCTAAGTATTTATAATAAACTAGCTGATCCGGCAAACGTTGTTTTGCCTTAATTAGCCTACGACCTATTCTCAGCCCTAGCAAATACACAAAAAAGTTCATAAAAATCGATGAAGCCCTTTCGAAGGAGTTCGATAACAAACACTGTGACACGAGATTTTTATATATAAGATAATGTATAAGATAATATACTATTCACTGTAGATCCTGTAATTTCAAACATTCCGCAAGAAAGAACACAACTCAATTCCGGCTATCTACCTACTCTTGAAGAAAAACCGAAAGCAAAGAGCAGCCCCGACGTTTCAAATCACGTTCAAATAAATAACAGCAAACCGTAGCAGGAAACTTTTATCCGATTATCAGCAGGAAAGTTTAATCAAATTGGAATTCGCTGAACAACATCCCGCACGAACAAAATTAAAAACAAATCGGAGAAGTACACGCAAAGAGAGCAATTCCTCTCGGAATCAGACCCTCGTTTTGAAGAAAACAGAAGAGCCACGGCTGCGATCATGTAATCTAGACAACAGTCATTTGGGAAAGCTGTAAATTTACGCTAATAACCGTTTGAGTCAAAATTCTACGCTTTTTGACAATGTCAAAAATATAATATAATATGTCTGTTTGCTTAAAAAAATATATAAATAGCCAGCAATTTGGTTTTACTAAAGGGAGGAATACAACAGACGCCGGAGTTATGTTACTTAAACATATTTTCAGCGCGTGGGAGGATCGCAAGGATGCAGTAGGCATATTTTGTGATTTATCAAAAGCATTTGATTGTGTAGACCACGAAACGCTACTGCTAAAGTTAAAACACTACGGAATAAAGGGTGCAGGTTTAGATCTTTTAAGATCGTATTTAGAAGGAAGGGTCCAAAAAGCAGACGTAAATCGTATTAAATCCTCGGGTTCACTTGTAAAAATAGGAGTCCCGCAGGGATCTATCTTAGGGCCGCTCCTTTTCCTAGTCTATATAAATGATTTACCGTTTATGGTACAAAAAATGTCTGAGATAGTGTTATTTGCTGATGACACGTCACTTATTTTTAAAATAAGGAGACAAGAAAATAATCTTGACGATGCAAATAATGCTCTCTCACAAGTACTAGATTGGTTCACAGCAAATAATCTGCTGCTAAATTCTAAAAAGACGAAATGTATAAAGTTTTCCTTACCTAACGTACGAGTAGTTGAGAATAACATAGTAATTGGACATGAAAAACTAGAATTTGTAGATGATACTGTATTTCTGGGCATCACCATCGATCCAAAACTACAATGGGATCCACATATTGTAAAATTAGCACACAGACTTAGCTCTGCAGCATATGCAGTGAAAAGAATTAGGGAACTCACTGACGTTGCAACTGCTAGGCTTGTTTATTTTAGTTACTTCCATAGTATTATGTCCTACGGTATACTACTATGGGGCCGGGCAGCAGACATTGAGACTATCTTCATCTTGCAGAAGAGAGCCATCCGATTTATTTACAAGTTAGGTAGTAGGGATTCGCTAAGAGATTTCTTCAAAGAAACCAACATCTTAACAGTTGCATGTCAATACATTTATGAAAATATTATGTACGTTAGAAAAAATATCAAAGACTTCGAAAATGTTGGTGGCCACCATAATGTTAATACTAGAAATAAACATAAATTGTCATTTCCACTATTTAGACTTGCAAAAGTTAACACATCCTTTATGGGGCACTGTATAAGGTTCTACAACAAAATTCCTCAAGATATATTAGAGTTACCTCCAACGCGATTTAAAAAATGTGTTAAGCACATTCTGTGTAAAAAGGCTTACTATAACATCAAGGATTATTTAGAAGACAAAGATGTTTGGCATTAAACAGTAGATTAATATTATTTAAAGGACGATTGTGACTAGTGTTCAACACATTCATGACTAATATTTTAAGTTGAAAACTCTGTTAATTAAGTTAAAACGTGTTTTGAAAAGAATAAATGTGGAGTTTCTTTGTTAGCTTCTTCTCCACATAATCCATTAATTGTGAAACTAACAACTTTGACGTTCATTAAGTAAACATTCTGTTTTTACAATGAATAAAAATATTTGAATTGAATTGAATTGAATTGAAAAAATTGAATATATTCCTACGTTTTACTCTTAGGTATTCCCCTTTCATTCACCTATAAGAAACTATTTATAAAGTAGAGCGCCTATCGTAAAAGAAAACAACGTTTATGAAATAATAACTTTCTAAAAACGCAAAGCGCCCCCTCTTTCTGAACAGTCGTCGAAATTGAACCGTCACGCTCGGGTCGGTGACACTGAATCGGGTATACTTATCTCGTCAGTCGTTGACGCTGCACATAAGTTTTCACTTCATTGTGGTCATAAGCAAAGATCGTTTCAAAGCAGCGTGTCGTCCAAAAAAATTACATTATCACAGCTTGGTTGTCTGACAATCAAGCTGTGATTCTGCCGTAAATATTTTGAATGGCACCCGTCAGTTATTTACTCATTAAAACTTCGACGCGAAGGCGTTTTGCGATGGAGAACCAGAATGAACCCCTCAGTGGTATCGCGTCAGGAAAAAATGTTTACCTTTGTGGAAGTTTACGCCCGAGAGCCGAGTTTCTCCAAATTTGAATTTCGCGACGAATATTTTTCTTTTCGCGACTATTGGTTCGTGACTTGAAATTCTTCCTCTTGATTATTAATAAAAAGTGTTTGTCAGGAGTTTGTGTGTGTCTATTTATTTTGTTTTTACTAACATATTTTTAGGGTTCCGTACCCAAAAGTGTAAGGGGCCTTATTATTAACACTTCACTGGCTGTCTGTCTCTCACCAGGCTGTATCTCATGAACCGTGATAGCTAGACAGTTGAAATGTTCACAGATGATGTATTTCTGTTGCGAATGTAACAACAAATACTAAAAACAAAATAAAATAAATATTTAAGGCTCCCATACAACAAATTATTTTTTTGCCGTTTTTTGATATTAGTAACGGCAGCAGGTAGACGTTTGAGATATTAAAATTTTGTATAGATAATGGTACGGAACTCTTCGTGGGCGAGTCTGAGTCACACTTGGCCGGTATTTTTTTAAGTAGGACAAGTTTGTGCTAACAAAAACGAGAGCAAGACAAAACTACATTGCAACACATATGTAGCAATACCTGTATTATAATGTAGTTTTGTCTTACTACTTATCGTGAGAGAAAACTGTTACTTTGTGACTTAATATGTAATGCTTTGTATCTTGTGTCTTGTGGAAATAAATCAGCTATCTATCTATCTATTAATTATTTATTGCGTGAAGAAAGTGTTCCAAAAAGCAGACATGCAAAATTTAAATTGATAACATCATTAGCCATTTGACGCCCACTGCAGGACATAGGCCTCCCTTGTAGTTTTCATAACCATGAGGGGTTTTGCCATAATCGCCACGCTTGGCAGGCGGGTTGGCAATCGCAGTATTCGGTTGGAATCTCAGGAAGACGCTGCTGCCCGTCTCCTGGCTATTTATTTCCTTAGTCGCCTTCTACGACATCCACGGGAGGAAATGGAGTGACGCTATTCTTAATCCGGCGCCACACGGTAATCTGGCGCCACACGGTAAATTGATAACAGTACTTACTTATACGTAAATGTGTTTATAAGGAGGGGACCCATATAAACACTTCTGATAAAAATATTTAATAACACAACCTTTAAGAAATCCGATCACTTTAAATCTTTTAAGGAACAATGATTCAAGAATCGTTTCACCAAATCCAATAATCCCGGAATCGGTGGCAGACAAAAGACATGGTCTCGAATAGGCACCATTGCTACGTGAATCACGTCCGTAGACTCTTTAGGAATTTAATATTTTCCACAATCGCGAGTGGCGTGTGCGACGATTTTGAAACGAACTAAAAACGTCCTCCTCTCTTCTAAATTGGGTACCTATGAAGAAGTGACTGGCAGTGCTGAGCTATTTTTGCTCCTATCTCCTTTCGACATATTATGTGATTTTATGTGTGCAATAAAGTATAAAGTAAAGTAATATCTCAGTCACAGATATTTATAGAACAGTTTGGATTATAATGATTATTAGGATGACATTATCTGCTTCGCAAACACATTATTTCTTCTCTTGCTGTTCTAGTATAGTAGCACTGGTGCGGTATGCTCGATAAACTAATACTTACTTAATATCTCGTAATAGTACGTAATACTATACGTTACAACTTACCGGTGGAATCTTATAACATGAACTTACTATCGACTACAGCTACACGAGAAATTCTTACATATATAAAACTCACGTCTGTAGTATCCCGAAGAGGTAGGCAGAGACCAGGGTGTTATGCTTAACATGATCCTGACAAACCATTTTCGGTTAGGTACATCGAAAATAGTAGGTATGCCAAAAAGTATATCTAGTCAAGTCAATAAAAAGCTTCTATTAATCCCAATTAACTTTAGTATCTTTGCCAATGTTATGCCTAAGGCGCAGGGCCCACTGATCTGGCGTCTGGCTCGGGCATGGCGCAGACATCATTCTGTTTCATTCAAATAAGTATCAAACACACGGTATTTGAACACACTCAACGCCATTTCGGCGCCCGCGTCCGATTGCAGTCAGTTCCAGATCAGTTTGCAGTCAGTTCCTTCGTTCCACGCCTTATGCCCGTGCTATGCCTGCGCCATATCCTCGCCAGCTCCATGTCATGCCAGATCAATGGGCTAAGCGCCTAATAAAGTCGGCCTTTGTTTACAAAACGTCACGTCTCCAGTCTCTTTTATTTTATTACCAAAGCCACCAGATTGGTTTCGAGACGTAAAACCAATCAGCGTTTGAAATCTTAAATCCGTAAACAAGTGAGCATCAGAGGCGGAAGTAAGTCACGTCGACGATTTACGATTCCCCCTCCTTTGCAATACTGAAGGAAAACGGCCTCTACTCGGTCTTTTTGTTGCGCTTTATTGCACAAAAATATAAAAAATATAAAAACCTAAATAACAGATTAGTGTAAATGTAAAAAGGCGAACTTATTTCAGAAGAAATTTCTTCCAACCAAAATGAGAAAGATTTGGTAATAGAACAGAGAGCGGGAGATGGCAAATAAAGCTCAACGTGATTCTGTTTGACTATTTTTTTTTTCTTTCAGTGCCTCTCTACAAGTTGGTCATCAGCTCTGTAGTGTCTTCATCTCCTATCTTTCACAAGTAAAATAGGTTTTTATGCTGGCTGCTCCGGTCCAATCTTCAATGTTCTTCTACATAATAATCTGCCAGTGGGTTGCAAAATCTTCGCGACTATTCTACAAGTATTCTGAACATTAGAGAATAGGGCTAGAACCACTTTTGCTGTAAGTCCCTCTTTTGTTATGTAAACAGTATTTTTGTAAACTTTATTTTATGCAACCCGATTTGAATAAATTATTCTCCTCTATTCTAAAAAAAAAAACAATAATAATAAACTTTCTTGATAGTTACAGGGTTAATGTACATTCACTTAACTGTTCAAATGTAAACAGAAAAACGTGAAAAAAAAAAAACTGGTAGGTATCTGCTGCTATAGTTAGGCTACCAAGTGGACTGTATTAATAGCAGCAGGCCCGTACTTCTTACGGGAAATTTTAGTTAATAATTAAACAATGATGGCATTATGGGAGTAGTTACAAGAGGTTTCTGTTTCTGGCTGTGCAATAAAGTGTTCTCTATCTATCTATCTTAAATAAAAAAATATTTAGGGTACTTCCCCTACCTAAATTAGTGATGCATTTATTTTTCTTGCCTATACCATACCTAGTGTGGGGTATCTTTGGTAAAATATTGTGAGTGTAGGAAACCTTTTTTCGATTAAAGGATCCGATTGCGAAATATTAAGCTTTAAAGCGATTTTTTTTTTGTTGGAGTTGGGCGTGTCCATCCTTTTCACAACTAAACGTAGCATATCGTTATATCGCGTTCAAGTTTCAAATAAAAACGGCATATCTATACAAAAGAAGGTGTGTCATAAGATTCCGTCTTCCAAAATATTTTTAAACTCCCTTTATGTATGTGGTATAAAATAATCAGCATTAGAAGCCAAAAAATGACATATAAGTACTATAATTGATACCATCACATCTGCTTATATTATACACTAAGTAGGTGTCACCCAACTTCAAACCCAGAGTAGGCCACCTAGGGTTCCCCGCGGCAGGATTGATATTAAAATAGGGTTCCGAAGGTCCTTATTAAAAGAGAAAGTGCAGTGGGGTGTCCCAGCATTCCCGCTGGCTAAGAAATTGTCCCCGAACCATTTCAGTTGCCAGCTGTGTATTATGTCAAGCGGGTTACAGTCATTGACGCAAACTACACTGGGGAGAAAAAGTGCTTTGCTTTAATTTGGTAGAAAGGGTTGTGGTCTCAAGAGAATTCAAGTTTTGTTGTATTAAAAATCCGTTCAAGAAACATGGCGTATTTTTATGGACCCTCTATTAGTTAGTGCATCTCACTGCTAGGAATGGGCAGTCTCGTGTCTCAAACTAGTGTTTTCACTCTCCTAAAGTCTCTTTACCAAATATCGGTCGAGAATCGAGATAGTCTCTCTACCAATATACCAATATTTATGGTGTAGTACCTACTTAAAGCAAGATTCGATAATCGTCACGCAGTAGATAAATCTATGAAATAAAGCTGTGACGAAAATAGGATTTTTTTTTATTGTTTCTTCTTTACTCCCGTTTCAAAGAAAAAAAGATTTCGAATTCAATGTCAAAAAAGAACAGTCCCAAGCAGAATTCAAATTCACGATCCATTTTTAAATTGCACTCGAAAGTAAACAAAGTCTTTATTTGACGTTCCAACATTAAACTGTCTAAGGATTGTCACAAAGGGAATCACAAACTTTGCAACGCGCCCTTTTCATTTAAATAAATTATTCAGTACTATTGGTGCAAAGAACGACGAAAAAAAACCTAATAGTACTCGCGCGACACTTGTCTGTCTCGTTGTCAATTATGAAGGCGAAAAAAAGTTTTATTTTCTTCGCGGCTGTTTGTAAAAACTTCTTTTTATCGTCCACATTTAATTTTCTTTACGGCGCCACTTTTTCCTCTTATTTTTTTGGCATCCTTTCCTACGAAAAACATCCAAAGATTTAAATGGCCAGCACCCGTTTTGCTAACCTATCTTTATTAGCAAAGAGGTCTTTACTTAAAATCACTTTGAAATAATATTAACGGTCAATATATGGAGAAGTATATAAGTTGAGGAGAGGAATTTATGAGCGAGAGAAAAATTATTAAAGGAAAAGCCGCAAAATGTGGTTTAACTCTAAATACAATCTTTGAAATATCTGTATTATTACTAACACTATGGACTTGTCCCGAAACAAAAATATTGAATTGAAATGAAAATTAAATTGAAAATACTTAGGTTACGGGCGATGCACCAAGGAGATGTGAAATGTGACAGTAAAACATAAAGTTGGTTTGTCAAAAAAGAGATAGGTCGATAGATAGGAAGAGACCACATATCCGCAAGCGCAGCGTAGTACGACCAGCCACAAGATGGTAAGATGACCTCATCTAAGTGGCAGGAAGACGCTGGATGCAAACCGTATCCAACCGGTCTTTTTGGAAATCCATGGAGGAGCCCTATGTCCAGCAGTGGACTTCTTGTAGCTGAATGATGATGATGATCTGCACCACCTAGGTGCAGTTGACGTTACATTTAGACATCCATGCACTTTACTGAATTACGTTTCGGATGTAATACACCTAAAATGTAAAGTAGGCCACTAATTTTTAAAATCAAAGAGCATCCTTTTATATCACCTGTTATTTTTAGGCTCACTCTGTAACTTACTTACTAAGAAGCAAATAAATGAATAAAGTATTATTATTAAAGGTCCATCATGGTAGTACCTGTCTAAGTTAGGACGTACCTATACAGGTTTCGTGAGGGTTTTTTGTGTATATTTTGTGAAATTTCTTGAATAAACAGTTTTAAAAAAACATACTAAACGGGTTATTGAAATATCGCAGAACCTTAAAAACTTTTCATTTGTATCGATAGTTAAATGAGTTCCAATAAGCAGAATTCGAATTCAAAAATGTTATTTTTTTAACTTTATTTCGTTCATAAAAAACAAAACACGTATTAAGTGAAATTTAGTTAATGAACGTCAAAGTTTCAGAATCAATAAATTATGTGGAGAAGCTAACAAAAAAAAAACCGCTCTTTTATCCTTTTCATAAAACGTTTTAATAACTTAATTAAAAGCTTATTCAAGTTTGAAACGAAGTACTCACGAATGGGTTGAAAATGTTAAACTTTTTTATAAAACCTGGAACAATTTGTTTGCAACGTTTAATTAAGAATTTTACTTTTTTTGCAAATTTCATTTAGATTTATGGATTCTGCTTGTCTGGTGTTACTTTTCATGACATCATACGCAATAGTTTGATTAGAGAACGTTGTGGACTGGAGAAGGATGTAGTGACTAGAATTGAGACAGGAAAGTTGCATTGGTTAGAACATGTGGAGAGGATAGAGTAAGAAAGATTGACGAAACAAACATATCAAGCGAATGTGGGTGGAAGGGCCGGTAAGGAACGTCCCAGGCGGACATACTTCGACCAAATAAGGGATGTATTAGCGGAGGGAAAGGGCAACGACTAATGAATGTTGAGGAAGCGAAAGTGATCTGTCAGGATCGTGGCAAGTGGCAGTCCCTGGTCTCTGCCTACCCCACTGGGATGCATGTGTGAGTTTATGTATGTATGTATGTATTATTCTGAGGGAATTTAATTTATTTTTAGGTCATGCGCTATGAAAAAACTACGAACATAATTCTGTGCGGCGAGAGAGGGGTGTCCGATCGGTACCTTTACAATCCAACGGTAGTTGCGAAAAGGGGTTCCAATTGCTACCTTTCTAAGCTAACAGGGTAAATGTCACATCTATATTGCAAATGCAACTGCTTCACTAGATTGCACGCACGTACGTCTGCTGACGATTGTTTTTAGGAATAACATCAATCAAGAAAGCGGTGGTAGCGGAGCGGTAGAACGCCGGCTTCTCATTCGGGAGGTCGTGGGTTCAAATCCCGGCATGTACTTTGTTTTCTAAGTTACGTACATTGGTGAAGTTATAGTAGCAATACCACTCGCTAGCGGTGAAGAAAACCATCGTAAGGAAACCCTAGTGTCTGAGGTATTTACATACCTTAGCGTTTGCTACTTACAATGGCCAAACTGAGAAGCTGAGTGCGGAAATCTCAGGTCTAACTAAGTAACTAACATCAATCAAGTTTATTCATCAATCAATCAGCCCGTGCTCGTCCACTGCTGGACATAGGCCTCCTGCAATGCAGGCCACTTCCTTCTGTCCTCCGCCATCCTCATCTAGCCACCGCCAGCAATAAGACTCAGACCGTCGGTCCAGTTCCTTCATAAGCCTTCTAAAAATCGCCACAACCTATTTCGGCTGAAGAAAATTAATAAGGTGTTCTGGGCAGCCAAGTAGCAGCGGGAGACGTAAAAGGGCCGTAAAATTTACGAACCCCATAAAAACTAACTGATATTAATGCCTCGCTGTGTCGTATCTTGTTGAATTTGTTTTATATTTGCGACTGGCCAGTGAGAGACGAGCTTCTGGATTTTGTTTTGGACGTAAACTGATTAGGGATTTTATGGGTATAAGTGGGAAGAATTGTCTCGTATACTTAGAGCATGCAGTGTATGCGCTCCAGTTAAGGCGCTAAGAGGGGTGAAGTTAATGGTACCAATGACAATAAAACATATATTATGTAATAGTAATGTACCTACAATCATTGTAAGTATTTAGGCATGATGACAAATTTTGAAAAACTGTCCTATAATGTCCCAAAACGTACATTATTTACAATTTATTTCATTTTTTTGGTCACAGTTAAGGTTTAATAGTAAATAAATACATTTTAGGTTTTAGATTTAAAATTCCTACCGAAACGCTCGCCAATGTCACGGCGTGGCCAGTGACGTCGCAGTACAAAAGTGTAAAATGGATCTGTGGTGTAAAACGTCAACACAGCAATGGGGATGGCAACACAAAACTAATTAAAGATGGACCCACTGAGATTTGCCCCGACAATGTTTGTTTTGTTTTATAAATGGTGCTTATTTTCTGATTCACAAACAACAAATTACATATAAACTAAACAATAATAGCTGGCTTTACATTTGCCAAATGTATTGAATCATTGATATCAGGGCTTGCATTTCTCGTTTTTAGTTAGTTTTAATCTACGTAAACACTGCCTCAGTTTTTAACGAGTATGAAAGATGCAGACCTGAAAACAAACAAGAATGATAAAACATAACTTTTAACTACGATTCTGAATGTATTTCATAAGTATTATTTGTATTTACCTGCATAATTTTTTTTGTATAAGTATTTGTTTACTAGGAACATAACCTAGGTATAAACTTCTTAATTATCGATTTACTTCCTCCAAAGGAAGTAAATCGTTTTTCTATTGCAAATTTAGCAGTAAATGCGTAGGCACTGTTTTTTTTTAAAAAGACACTACTCATATCCGTGGGGTTTATATTATAAATACAAATATTGTGCTTTTCCTATACAAATAGTCATGATGCCTATTTATATTTTTGCAAAAAGGCATATTCTAACATAAAGGATTGTTTGGAAGACAAAGATTTCTGGTATTTAAATAATGTTAACGGCACGATTGTATCTAGTGTAGTGTAACTTTAAGTTGAAAATTCTGTTAATTAAGCAAACCTGTTTACGACTAACTAACTAGCGAATAACGAATAAATGTGGAGTTTCTTTGTTAGCTTCTTCTCCGCATAATCTATTAATTGTGAAACTAACAGCTTTGACGTTCATTGAGTAAACATTTCGTTTTTATAGTGAATAAAATTATTGACTTCGAATTTGACTTTTTATTTTAAATTGCATGCTTAACAGATTTATAATTCGTGAACCTGAAAGTTATAACAATGGTGTGTTCACTAGTAAGTGGCAAACATGTATGTTCTATTACTATCAATCTAATACCCTATATAATGTTTGTACAGGATTTGCTGTTGTTGCACCTTATAAGAATAAATTAATAAATAATCCGTTTTTGCAAAAAGTGGTTAATTTTAAATCTCAATAAAACCGCGTTTTCACGACCTTAGTACGCCCGGACACTGCGACCCGTTTTACGATGCTACTCTTATCGAATACACCGGTGATCTTAGATAGATAGAAATATAGAAAACACTTTATTGTACATAAAAATGTATAAAATAGTAAGTTAAAAGTATAAAAATTGGCTGTTTGCATTAGAATCGCTCGTAGCCCCGGCTGCCTGAGTGATCTAAACGATCACGAAGGTTAAGCAACACAGGGCGCGTTCAGTGCATGGATGGGTCGCCGTCTATGCCTAACGCTAGTGGCATTTTTCCGAGCGGTTCCGTGCTTCGCAAGGCACGTTAAGCTGTTAGTGCCGGCTGCCGTCGATAGATGGCAGTCGTTAAGCCAAGTCAGAGGCCTTAGGGCGGCTTGACAACTTCTGACAGTAGACGAGCCACTAGTCTACAAGCCTCCACCAATCCGGACTTGGCCCCCGTGGTGGAGTATGGCCTATACCTTCCTCAGGGAAGAGACCCGTGCCCCTCGGTGGGGACATAATGGGTTGATGATGATAATGAGTATAGACAATACGAGTAGCATATATTATAATATACTTTATTCCACACGAAACATTGAACAGGATATTACATAAAAAATAGCATGTACAAAGGCGAGCTTATCATCTAGCATCTTATCGTTTAGTATCTTAGTAGCTAAAATAGCTCACTCGTTCTAAGTGTTATAAGATCGTGAAAACCCGGTTATTACGCATGGCTAAGTAGTTATTTTGGAAATAATTAGTAATAGCTAGTTTTGTTTCTCTTATTTGATTGCGCCCTCCTGGGATAACGGTAACTGTTTGGTAACCAAGACAGGGGTCGTGCTTAGGTTCGATTTCCACTAAAGGCCGTACTTTCTTAACCTTTCGATCGATAGAGTTTTTTGAATAATATATAAAAAGCAGTAGATCGGGCCGCCCATGGCAAAGTCAACGTTTTCTACATCATTATTTAGTAGAGAAAGTTCTTGATTATGGGCCGACAATATATTTAGTTACTGGAGTTACAACCAAAGACCAAGATAGTTCTTATGCTCTATGCCACACAGCTCAAATTGGCCGAGCAAAAACATTGAGGGATTTATATAATTAAAAGCGACCCTACACAGAATTTCAATTAAAACGATGCGTGTTAAAAATAACAACGTCCAGCGTTAAGCAAATGGAGCGATGTTATAAAAAATGTAAATAAGTGAAAATCTTTCACAACCCATTCAGGTCCGAAGCACTCTGGGGGCCGATTCTCAAAAGTATTTGACTAGAAAACAAAAATAAACATCCCATTTTGGTCGAATTATGTCTGCTTGGGACGACCTAAGCGGCCCTTTTACCCAATAAACCAACAGAAATCAAACTGTCACAAAAATACATCAATGAAACCTGAACTAAGTACGTTAATGTATTCCTGACACTGCTAAGGTGTGTCCAAACATCGTGAGGAAAGCATTGCAAATTGCAAATGCATCGCCACAGTAGGTTTGTAGTTCGTGTAGTTCTACCAGACAACCACTATAATCCAGTCATCCATGTCAATATGGCAACTATCCAATTTTTTTTAAGTTTATTTAGGAATTCGATAGCTTAAGTTTAACTGAAGTATATTACTTTTAGATAATTAACTAAATTTTAAATCCAATAACAGACTTCCACAAATTAATACAATTTCGGATTTGTTTCAATAGTGTAAATACCAAACTAGTTCTTAGTTACAATTTGTCACTAGATTGGTACAAGATAGACTGCACTGATCGCGTTGTGTCGAGAATAGGCGCCCTGTGTGTCGAAACATAACGACTGTTTGATTACCATTAAAAGTTTTCAGAACAATCCTACTTTTGTTTACAGTGCGGAGTGGAAACGTTAACAGGCAAGAGAATTGCAATCAAGCAGAGGGATTATAGTGGCCTGGGCTATCCGTCTCCATGGAGCGATTGCGGCAATACAGCAAAACAAATTTTAATTATCGAAGTGAATATTGAATGGCTTATAAGATTGTTCGTTTGTTACACTTTATTACACAAAAACGTGATATTTAAAAACATAGATGTCTAACTAGCGCTAAAAAAATTACCCCAATGGGCGGGGCTTGTCAATTGTGATACCAATCAGAGCGAGTTCAGTATTACCCGGCAAAATATCTACGCACCTACTACCGTTAGACCGGCATATTGCGAGGTACCTAGATATTTCGACGGTTTATGCATAATGATTAATGAAGTCAATGTTTTGACGTTTTTGTATAAATTATATTCTTTTTGTTACCCGTGCTGAGGACAATTTTAAAAACCTATTTAGTCGCTGCCTGCACGTAATACAGAGGAGTTTGTAAAGGGGCTCGAAATTTCACTGATGCCTGCACTTGCCCATTGGCTCAGTTGGGAGAGGGCTGGCCCCGTTAGCCAGAGGTCGCGGGTTGAAGTCCCGGAATGGGTGGAAGTTTTAGCCTCTAAATAGGTTTTTGTATAAAACCAATCATAAGTTACGCTGTCATTTACTATCACCCGATCAACGTTCACGTCTACGTTAACGTAATCTACGTCGCATCTTGCGCTCATTTCGTTGCTACAGACTAATCGAGAGGACAGGGGCCGTTTTTGAGAGTGAATTTTGTAGGAAGAAATGCTTCTATGGTTTTTTTATTCGTAGCACAAAAATATAAAACTTAACAGGTAAGTGTAACATAGGCGGACATATTTCTAAAGAAAATGAAGTCCAGCCAGCCTAAGGGAGATTCTGAATGATATGGCAAATAAATAATATAATGAGATGGCGAATAAAGCTCAACAGGAAAAGAAAAAAAGAATCTAAAATCACCAGTTCATTTTATCCTTCGGTCATCAATTTTATCACTTATTTTTATTTTACTTATTAAGTTTAATGTGAAATTAATATACTCGTAGGTACACACTCATTTTACAAATATCTACTTACATTGTAAAGATTAATTGTATGTGTAAATATATTTAATATCGATAATTACGAGTAGATCAAACGGATATTCGCGAATATTCTAGGATATCCGCTTTAACTAATATCCTAAAGTGTCCTTCAACATAAACAACCATAATGCGATAAGACAGCCATTATTTAAAAGAAATCACTTGTCTGCATAAATAACAAACTGATATCCGGAGGCCAATTTTAACGTGAAACTGAAGCAGGCTTCTGAACTTAGTTCAATTGTCCTTGTATGGGAGTCGGGGTAGTTGGAGTGCGCCACTCCGTGCATTGAGAATGAACTTAGTTTACCTCTGAACCGCGTTCAGCCTCCTTACTCTCGACGTATTGCTCTTCTGCGTTTAATGAGCAAAGTAATGGCTTAAATTTCCAATGCGTTATTGGCAGTCTTAATGCATACAATTGGCAGTCTTAATAATAAATAGTATTTGTTCTAACCAACAAACATGTGACGTGGAAAGGGTTCCTTACGATGCAGCTTAAATACAGGAAAGATATACAAATTATGCCACAGAACGCCGGCTTCTCATACGGGAGGTTGTGGGTTCGATTCCTGGCATGTACCAATGACTTTGTTTTCTAAGTTTCGTATATTTGTGAAGTTATAATAGCAATACCACTCACTAACGGTGAAGGAAAACATCGTGAGGAAACATTAGTGTCTAAGGCTTAGACACCTCAGCGCTTGAAATTGCCAATCCGCGGTGGGCACGCGTGGGCAATTAAGCCCGTACTCTCTCTCTCTCTCTCTCTCTCTGAGAGAAGGCCTGTGCCCTGTAGTGGGACGTATATAGGCTACATAAAAAAAAAATGGACAAGTGCGAGTCGGACTCGCCCATCGAGTTCCGTACAAATTTGTAGGTACTTAATTTATAAATAGTTCAAGAATCGAGTCTCGCAATCCTTTCCGAGTTTTTCCCGAACTTCAAAGACTATTTCTTTTATGTCAATCATAATGTTATTGATAAATGTTAATCATTACAAATGTATAGTTTTTTTCTGCATTTATAGTATACAACGATATTACTTGCCAAATTTCATAGTTCTAGGTCAACGAAAAGTATCCTATAAATTTTGATTCCCTTGAGTGTCGAAATATACATGTTTTGCGGCATAAACGGCCGGATCTTGTTATTCGTTAACTCAGAAGTTTGATTTTTTTACAGCTTCAAGGGACTGTAGACCTGAGCATATGGTTTTAATTTCAACTTGATACCTTTACGCGTTCCCGAGATAAAGGGTCTTGACAAACAGACGGACGGACGGACGGACAACAAAGTGATCCTATAAGGGTTCCGTTTTTCGTTTTAGGTACGGAGCCCTAAAAAGCGAAAGACCGCCTTATACGGCATTGGAAGAGTGTTTTGAAGAATAGTGTTATTACAGATAAGTCTGTAACGGTCTTGTTTATAAAAACACGATTTCCTTAAAGCACTCTCCAGAGGTCGTTTATTTCATCTGTGGTTACGTCTTGTCCTTGAAAAATCACAAACAATTTTAAACGGCGTTCACAGAGTGTTTTAAGGAATCGTGTTAGTTTTATAAATAAGGCCGTCAATCTTTTGTCGATTTGTCGAGCTCGAACATCACGCTACGCAAGCTGGGCTAAGTTTGAACGGTACCTAAAAACTGATTTTATGTACCTGATTCAAGTCAATCTTGAAGGTTCTCTTAGAACTAACAACCAAGCCCTAGAATCCATCTCCCACGCGTAATTATAATGCTAACGCTGTATAAATGACCACTTAAAACAGTACCCTCCTCCGCCCCGCCCCTTCCATGTCCGCCGGGCCTAATGGCAGATCGATGCATCCCTTTTGCGTACTTAGATGTGTAATGTACGGGAATTACAGTAATTTACCGGGGAAATATTGTAATTCGATCCTGCCTTTGAGAACGCTGCCTCCAACTATGATTGTCAATTTCCCTACGGATGTAAGGAACAATTATAGGAATAAGATGTGGCTTTGATAACACCGGCTGGTAAAACGACACGTAGCTTTATACTTATGACTTGAATTTAGCTTTATGTAAAGTAAGTTAAAATATGATTTACGAGAGCGGTGATAGCGCAGCGGTAGAACGCCGGCCTCAATTTGGAGAGGTCGTAGGTTTGAATCCCGATATGTACCAATGACTTTGTTTTCTAAGTTTTATACATTTGTGAAGTTGTAGTCGCCATACCACTCGCTAACAATAAAGGAAAACACCTATATTCCAAGATCTATATTCCAAGAGGCAAGTCCATTGGCACTTAGCTGGCCTGAATGAAGAACTTGCCACTAAAAATGTTTTAATAGAATAGGAAAGGACACGTTAAAAAATAAATAAACGTGGTTTTTTTTTTGTGACTAATACTTTTTATAATATAACTAGTTCAAATTCATTATCTATAGTCACGTGGAACTAAAAAGCGCCACACAAATCAACCTTAGACTATGACGTCACTCCCTAACGTAACGCTTATAATGTATGACGCGTTTAACAATATTTGAGTTATCTCAAATACAATTGTACAATTGTAAACCCGTATAAGAAAACTTTAAGAATTCAATGAAAAAACGAAATCTAATAAGTTTTCTGTTATTAGAGTAACTTTACTTTTCGCATATTTTGTGACCCCGAAAACACCGAAAAAAATATTTTTATTGTTTTATCTTTAAATTTTTCCCAGGTTTTTATAACATTTCTATGGTATAATGCAATCTAAGTTAGACGCAAATTCCCTGTTGGAAGCTGCCGCGTACCACCGCTTTCAGAAGTGGAAATCTGTGGTTGAAGCCCTATGCTCCTCTAGAAGTTAAAGGACCGAAGAAGAATGCAAATGTTACTCTGTCTCCCTCATAATCAGCCGGTGTCAGTTCACTGCTGGACATAGGCCTCTCCCAAGACACGCCACTGAGCCCGATCTAAGGCTCTTCTTTTCCAGTCACTGCCCACCGCTTTGCGACACCTGGGCCTCGATTCTGTTAGTGCATTGTAGTATAATGACAGGTACACTGTCGGGTCACGTGACGTGTTTTTTCGTACCATTGACGCCTAGAAGGTTTGATGGGTGTGCCCGCGTAGACTTAAAGCAGCCATGAAATGAAAACCGCCATGTTCATGCAGTTGTCATGTTACTACAATGCATTAACAGAATCTAGACCCTGGGCGTCCTACGCTACGTTTGCTGTTTCTGTAACATTTTTTTCTGGTATACAATAAATAATATTGTTGTCTTATCTCATCTTACATATTTTGTATCTCCAAACATTGTACTAATAACTTCCTTCTGTGTCGATAGTCTATTATGTTATCCACAAGAACTAGATAGACATTTTACTCAAAAAAAAAGTTAATTGATTTTTTCTATAAAACTCCCAATCCCCATATTGAGATTTGCACGCTCACTACGCTATTCATTCCGCAGCAGGCAAAAGGATAGGAAATAAACAACAGTTTTCAATTGGCATACTTCCGTATCTACGCCTGCAAACTTCCAAAGAAGCTGAGGAACTGAAACCAACATTGTTTTTGTTATAGTCTGTTCTATTGAGTGATATTTTTTATGGCTAGATTACTTAGTAATTTAACTTCGAAATTCAAAGGCAAATCAATTTTGCTACTAAACGTTAATAATGTTAAAGCTGGCTAACCTGCTCAGTAGCATATTTTATTTTATTTACTTACTTAAATATGGCTTATGCGAGGGAACATTCAAGTTTGACTTTTCGATCAATCAGATCAAAACCTGGTCGGGCTCTACCAGTAAGTGAATCAGGAATTAAGTTAATAATGTTTAGGGTTGTTACATTTTAATAACTTAACTAAATAATAGGGGTTAAAGTATGAAATTGCCGTTTTATTGCAATAGGTTCTTTGAATTGACATAGAATCTTCATGGTTTGAGGTTTTCGAATGAAACTTTTTTCAAATGGTTTCTATCATGTTCTTTTTTTAAAAAATGTGAAACATTTGAATATCGACTTTCAATTGTTTTTGTTATTCAATTTAGACAAAAAAGATGGATACTGCGAAAATTCGAGTGATTTTTGAATACGAGTTCCGACGCGGAACTAACGCGGCAGAAACAGCCCGCAATATCAATGCTGCGTTTGGAGAGGGGTCTACTAATGAACGCACCGTGCGATTTTGGTTTAAACGCTTTCGTGATGGAAATTTCGACTTAAAGAACGAGCCACGAGGAAGACCGCCCACACAGGTGAATAACGATGAATTAAGAGAGATAGTGGAAGCTGACCCTAGTCAAACTACCCAGGAATTAGCGGCATGGTTTAACGTTACCTTACCCACAATATTGACTCACTTGCATCAAATCAATAAAATAAAAAAATACGAAAAATGGGTGCCTCATAATCACTCGAATTTTCGCAGTATCCATCTTTCTTGTCTAAATTGAATAACAAAAACAATTGAAAGTCGATATTCAAAAGTTTCACATTTTTTAAAAAAAGAACATCATAGAAACCATTTGAAAAAAGTTTCATTCGAAAACCTCAAACCATGAAGATTCTATGTCAATTCAAAGAACCTATTGCAATAAAACGGCAATTTCATACTTTAACCTTACACACATACATTTTGTAGCTAAGGAGTATATTAAAACACGTTGCTGAACTTTACCAATACCATTGTTATATTACACGTCATAAATTCAATCTCAGATTACCTATAATTTTTCCGGAAGAGTCCGACCAGGGGCCTGATTCATAAAACTGCAATTCATAGTTTATTATGGCAATTCGATGTTGATTGCGTAGCCGCATCTTCCTTCTTGACAATCTGTGGGTTGATCGACTTTCCAATGTACATCAAATTGTCCAATGTACATCAAGTGAAAACCATGAGTGATATGAAACAGGCCCCCATGTTTCACTCTGATCCATGTTTAGATTTCGTTCTGATCCACAGAGCTTAATCCATGTTCAGGCTTCTTTCTGATCCGTAGAGCTTAATCCATGATTAGGTTCTGCAAATGAGAGCGAAAAAAATTGTCGGATTCTTCCGACAAAACTACATGTAAGTGTATTTGGAGAAAACGTTGCGGAGTTGAGCATAATCTTTACGGATCAGAGCAAAACCTACTCAGAATATTTCGACAAAATTACAGGTAAGTGTATCACAAACATTCTTGAAATTCGTTAGTCCTACCATAAAGAGCACTATATTTTTTACTCCTACCATCCAAACAATGATACCTTCGCAACTGCCTCACAAAATAATCACAAAACTTGTATCTACCAATGCCCAAGCTTATAGAGAGAGGTAACGACATTTCAGCTTTACCATGCATGATACCAACACAATCTCTTCCTCAAAGGAACAGCCTATACTGGATTGCACCAAACGGATCTCAGTCGGGCGGAAAATTGAGCTAGAGCCAATTTTGTTTTTCAATTCCCGCGCGTAGATAGCCCGCAGTTCCTATATTATTAGGTCGCGCGAACAATCCATGTACTTAATAGGTCTAGTAGTTGGTAGTATGTAAATTAGGTTTATTGTTTTATTTAAGAGAGTTGTTCAAAATCACTTCAAAACTCGTCCCAAACAACCACTAGATTATCTATTAAGTAGGTTGTTTGGAATTGATTTGTTTAGTAATTTCTTTGTAAAAAATTATGAGGTAGGTATAAGAATATCGACTTTTATAACATGTGCTAAAAAAAGTTTTAAAAAGTTTACTTATGTTTTTTTTTCGAACAACACATAAAATAAATTCGATTAATTTCCATATTCTACAGCCAACGGTGTTAGCGTGGACACAGTGAGAAAATCCTCCTTTCCGCTGTCAATAAAAAAAAATATCTGCCTTAGGACTGAAATTTCGAAGCGGTTACTCAGCATTTGGACAAATAAATTAAATAAATAACTTACATAATATAACACAATCACTTCTCCCGGTCCGGAACTAGGATACCCTGTGCTTCGGTAACCAGGCAGACATCACAAACATGGAAACACCCCCAGACTGAGGCCATTTGTACAAATGTACGGCGCTCCCAGTGGGAAAAGAACCCACGATCTCCGGCATGGTAATCACACGTGATAAAGCTAGGCCAACGAGGCAGTCAAATGCGGACGTTTATATCATGATTCCCACCGGGGACCGCGTACATTTGTGCAAATGGCCTCAGTCTGGGGGTGTTTCCATGTTTGTGATGTCCTTGCCTGGTTACCATGGCACAGGCTAAACTGGTTTGGTACCGGGACGAGTGATTGTGCTGTGTGGAAGTTATTATTATTATTATTGTAATACCTATACGTATATGCAAATGTTCTGAAACTCGCACGCTTGTAGTACGACTTTTAGGGTTCCGTATCCAAAAGGAAAAACGGAACCCTTATAGGATCACTTTCTTGTTCGTCCGTCCGTCTGTCTTTCAAGGTTATTAGGTTATTAGGTTATTAGGTTCACAGTCCCTTGAAGCTGTTACAAGATAAATTTTTTAAGTTAACGTAAAAAAAGTTACAGCCGCCTATGACGCAAAAAACTAATATTTTGACACACTCAAGGGAATCAAAATTTATAGGGTACTTTCCATTGAACTAGAACTATGAAATTTGACAAGTAATAACTTTGTATACTACAAGTACAGGGAAAAATCTGTAAACAATTCATTTTTTATTAAATCACAAAAAAAACTTGCCTTTTAAGTTCGGGAAAAGCTCAGAAAAAGTGCAAGACCCGATTCCTGAACTATTTATGAATTATGTAAGTACCTACAAAGTTTTACGGAACCCTCGGTGGGTGAGGCCGACTTGCACTCGTGCAATTTTTATTTTTAATTAGTTATTCAGCAATCCTTACTAATATTATAAACGCGAAAGTTTGCATGTATGGATGGATGTACTTACTCTTTCACGCAAAAACGGCTGAACGAATCCGGATGAAATTTTGCAGGGAGATAAATTATAATCTGGATTAGCACATAGGCTACTTTTTATCGCGGAAATATACACATCGAAAATACCACGCGAACGAAGTCGCGGGTAACAGCTAGTACATTATATGTTCAGCCCATGAAAGACTTGTCCGGTTTCTCATTGCATTCACCCAAACCCGCATGAGATTACGGCAGAGTGCCCACAAATACGTTCAGTCTCGTACAGTCTGTCAGTTACCTTAATCGAAGAAGTGTAGTCGGTAGGTGGTATCTGTCTATGCCTTCCGAGTCATCCTACCGAAGCGCAGTTTGCGCTCTTGTGGTAAAGACGTGAAGCTCCATCAATCAAGTGCCAGATGACAAGAAACTGTCTCTTTTTGTCGCCCCTTGCTTTGGTATAGAGAAGAGACAGTCTTCAGTCTTCACAGCGAGACTTTCATTGTTTCCACCAATAAAACAACTCTCCAGACTTACAGTAATAAATGTATACGCAATCCATTCTTTCCTACTGGGCAATTTTGAAATCGTTAGCAATGTTTTGAGAGAATGTTCTTTTTATTGTGATAAACAGTATTATCAATGATTTATCAGTAATGGTATAACATATTTGTAAATATTCGTGATTTCCGACCTTTGGCTCCAAACTGTGAATCCAAATTCGCAGTGGTACCAAGTACCACAAACTTGAAAAATATTTTCCAATAATTATGTTAAATGCTTAAGAATCTGTCGTCTGATATGCGTAATAAAAAAATAATCGACTCCACAATAAGACGCTCGAAAAATATTTTATTTTTTATATTTATTACTTTTTGTCCAGATATTGTTTGTGTATGCAAGTACAATTTTTTTTTGGATAACAAAAAAAAGTTTTCTTTTTGACGTGTCATTTCTTTCAAAACTAGCACCACATGTGTCAAAATCATGGTTAGAAATTCCTCTTAAAATACGATGAACGAATTCAAAGTCAAGTTCTGCAGTTCTGCAGACAGGTCTGTAGTTCTGCCGGGTCCAACAATATCATCATTAAAAAAGGGAGGATTCCTATCGTCAATACAATCTCAACTTTTCCTAAGTTGACAACTTCAGAATAACAAAAAAATATATTACTGTTCCATACAAAAGTTTACACCTATTATAAACGCCTATTAGAATTAAATTGCATTGAACACTTGCAGTCAATATTTGCTTAAATGACAGCACACACATGCAAGCACGGGTAACTTTGACAAAAAATTTGAACAGTGTTGACTGTACAATTTTATTGACAGCAGGTCAACCTCTAAATCTAAATTACTATTTATGCATGCAGTATCCATCTATAATTGGAGGCACATTAAGCAATGATATAATAATACTAATATATCTCGCAACTAATTTAATGTAACCTCTGTTGATGGATCAAATCAAATCTTTGTTGCAAATCATGACTCAGATTATAGTGCTCGTATGTAAAGGTTGACGTGCTGATGACAGTACCTTTAGAATTTAAACGGCTCTGCAAACAGAGCAGGCTAATGATGTCGTGACAAATCGTTTGGACAGCGAGTGCTGGGCTAATTTGTCGTCTGCGTTAGGCAGCTCGGAGATCACCCCTGGCTGTTGGCTCAGGGGCAGGGCAAGGAGTTTCTCCTTGCGTGGTTTTCTCCGTTGGGCTACTAGGATTGGCCCTAATAAATTGATCAATCAATCTACGGAGCCAGTTCTAAAGTGCACAATTCCTGATACACGTCAATAATCAATAATCCCGCTGTCTGTCTAACAACCTAAACGTCAAGGCTGGCTGGAAGAAATTTCTCTTGAAATAAGTCCGCCCTTGCTCATAATCTAAGACATTCATGTTTTTTTAAGTGCTAAATTTTGTATTTTGTGCAATAAAGTGTAACAAACAAATAATTGACGTTGGTCATTTAGGAAAAACTTTTCCAATATTTTTAATTTTTTTTCTTTAAGTATAATACAATGACTATCAAAAAACATTAAGTAATTTATAAACTAATACTAATAAATATAATTTTTAAATAAGTAATATTTACAGGTGAAAGAATCTGGTTGTGGCGCCGGATTAAGAATAGCGTCACTCCATTTCCTTCCGTAGATGTCGTAGAAGGCGACTAAGGAAATAAATTACCAGGAAACGGGCAGCAGCGTCTTCCTGAGATTCCAACCGCATACTGCGATTATGGGAAAACCTGTGTGGGCGGTCTTCCTCGTGGCTCGTTCTTTAAGTCGAAATTTCCATCACGAAAGCGTTTAAACCAAAATCGCACGGTGCGTTCATTAGTAGACCCCTCTCCAAACGCAGCATTGATATTGCGGGCTGTTTCTGCCGCGTTAGTTCCGCGTCGGAACTCGTATTCAAAAATCACTCGAATTTTCGCAGTATCCATCTTTCTTGTCTAAATTGAATAACAAAAACAATTGAAAGTCGATATTCAAAAGTTTCACATTTTTTAAAAAAAGAACATCATAGAAACCATTTGAAAAAAGTTTCATTCGAAAACCTCAAACCATGAAGATTCTATGTCAATTCAAAGAACCTATTGCAATAAAACGGCAATTTCATACTTTAACCTTACACACATACATTTTGTAGCTAAGGAGTATATTAAAACACGTTGCTGAACTTTACCAATACCATTGTTATATTACACGTCATAAATTCAATCTCAGATTACCTATAATTTTTCCGGAAGAGTCCGACCAGGGGCCTGATTCATAAAACTGCAATTCATAGTTTATTATGGCAATTCGATGTTGATTGCGTAGCCGCATCTTCCTTCTTGACAATCTGTGGGTTGATCGACTTTCCAATGTACATCAAATTGTCCAATGTACATCAAGTGAAAACCATGAGTGATATGAAACAGGCCCCCATGTTTCACTCTGATCCATGTTTAGATTTCGTTCTGATCCACAGAGCTTAATCCATGTTCAGGCTTCTTTCTGATCCGTAGAGCTTAATCCATGATTAGGTTCTGCAAATGAGAGCGAAAAAAATTGTCGGATTCTTCCGACAAAACTACATGTAAGTGTATTTGGAGAAAACGTTGCGGAGTTGAGCATAATCTTTACGGATCAGAGCAAAACCTACTCAGAATATTTCGACAAAATTACAGGTAAGTGTATCACAAACATTCTTGAAATTCGTTAGTCCTACCATAAAGAGCACTATATTTTTTACTCCTACCATCCAAACAATGATACCTTCGCAACTGCCTCACAAAATAATCACAAAACTTGTATCTACCAATGCCCAAGCTTATAGAGAGAGGTAACGACATTTCAGCTTTACCATGCATGATACCAACACAATCTCTTCCTCAAAGGAACAGCCTATACTGGATTGCACCAAACGGATCTCAGTCGGGCGGAAAATTGAGCTAGAGCCAATTTTGTTTTTCAATTCCCGCGCGTAGATAGCCCGCAGTTCCTATATTATTAGGTCGCGCGAACAATCCATGTACTTAATAGGTCTAGTAGTTGGTAGTATGTAAATTAGGTTTATTGTTTTATTTAAGAGAGTTGTTCAAAATCACTTCAAAACTCGTCCCAAACAACCACTAGATTATCTATTAAGTAGGTTGTTTGGAATTGATTTGTTTAGTAATTTCTTTGTAAAAAATTATGAGGTAGGTATAAGAATATCGACTTTTATAACATGTGCTAAAAAAAGTTTTAAAAAGTTTACTTATGTTTTTTTTTCGAACAACACATAAAATAAATTCGATTAATTTCCATATTCTACAGCCAACGGTGTTAGCGTGGACACAGTGAGAAAATCCTCCTTTCCGCTGTCAATAAAAAAAAATATCTGCCTTAGGACTGAAATTTCGAAGCGGTTACTCAGCATTTGGACAAATAAATTAAATAAATAACTTACATAATATAACACAATCACTTCTCCCGGTCCGGAACTAGGATACCCTGTGCTTCGGTAACCAGGCAGACATCACAAACATGGAAACACCCCCAGACTGAGGCCATTTGTACAAATGTACGGCGCTCCCAGTGGGAAAAGAACCCACGATCTCCGGCATGGTAATCACACGTGATAAAGCTAGGCCAACGAGGCAGTCAAATGCGGACGTTTATATCATGATTCCCACCGGGGACCGCGTACATTTGTGCAAATGGCCTCAGTCTGGGGGTGTTTCCATGTTTGTGATGTCCTTGCCTGGTTACCATGGCACAGGCTAAACTGGTTTGGTACCGGGACGAGTGATTGTGCTGTGTGGAAGTTATTATTATTATTATTGTAATACCTATACGTATATGCAAATGTTCTGAAACTCGCACGCTTGTAGTACGACTTTTAGGGTTCCGTATCCAAAAGGAAAAACGGAACCCTTATAGGATCACTTTCTTGTTCGTCCGTCCGTCTGTCTTTCAAGGTTATTAGGTTATTAGGTTATTAGGTTCACAGTCCCTTGAAGCTGTTACAAGATAAATTTTTTAAGTTAACGTAAAAAAAGTTACAGCCGCCTATGACGCAAAAAACTAATATTTTGACACACTCAAGGGAATCAAAATTTATAGGGTACTTTCCATTGAACTAGAACTATGAAATTTGACAAGTAATAACTTTGTATACTACAAGTACAGGGAAAAATCTGTAAACAATTCATTTTTTATTAAATCACAAAAAAAACTTGCCTTTTAAGTTCGGGAAAAGCTCAGAAAAAGTGCAAGACCCGATTCCTGAACTATTTATGAATTATGTAAGTACCTACAAAGTTTTACGGAACCCTCGGTGGGTGAGGCCGACTTGCACTCGTGCAATTTTTATTTTTAATTAGTTATTCAGCAATCCTTACTAATATTATAAACGCGAAAGTTTGCATGTATGGATGGATGTACTTACTCTTTCACGCAAAAACGGCTGAACGAATCCGGATGAAATTTTGCAGGGAGATAAATTATAATCTGGATTAGCACATAGGCTACTTTTTATCGCGGAAATATACACATCGAAAATACCACGCGAACGAAGTCGCGGGTAACAGCTAGTACATTATATGTTCAGCCCATGAAAGACTTGTCCGGTTTCTCATTGCATTCACCCAAACCCGCATGAGATTACGGCAGAGTGCCCACAAATACGTTCAGTCTCGTACAGTCTGTCAGTTACCTTAATCGAAGAAGTGTAGTCGGTAGGTGGTATCTGTCTATGCCTTCCGAGTCATCCTACCGAAGCGCAGTTTGCGCTCTTGTGGTAAAGACGTGAAGCTCCATCAATCAAGTGCCAGATGACAAGAAACTGTCTCTTTTTGTCGCCCCTTGCTTTGGTATAGAGAAGAGACAGTCTTCAGTCTTCACAGCGAGACTTTCATTGTTTCCACCAATAAAACAACTCTCCAGACTTACAGTAATAAATGTATACGCAATCCATTCTTTCCTACTGGGCAATTTTGAAATCGTTAGCAATGTTTTGAGAGAATGTTCTTTTTATTGTGATAAACAGTATTATCAATGATTTATCAGTAATGGTATAACATATTTGTAAATATTCGTGATTTCCGACCTTTGGCTCCAAACTGTGAATCCAAATTCGCAGTGGTACCAAGTACCACAAACTTGAAAAATATTTTCCAATAATTATGTTAAATGCTTAAGAATCTGTCGTCTGATATGCGTAATAAAAAAATAATCGACTCCACAATAAGACGCTCGAAAAATATTTTATTTTTTATATTTATTACTTTTTGTCCAGATATTGTTTGTGTATGCAAGTACAATTTTTTTTTGGATAACAAAAAAAAGTTTTCTTTTTGACGTGTCATTTCTTTCAAAACTAGCACCACATGTGTCAAAATCATGGTTAGAAATTCCTCTTAAAATACGATGAACGAATTCAAAGTCAAGTTCTGCAGTTCTGCAGACAGGTCTGTAGTTCTGCCGGGTCCAACAATATCATCATTAAAAAAGGGAGGATTCCTATCGTCAATACAATCTCAACTTTTCCTAAGTTGACAACTTCAGAATAACAAAAAAATATATTACTGTTCCATACAAAAGTTTACACCTATTATAAACGCCTATTAGAATTAAATTGCATTGAACACTTGCAGTCAATATTTGCTTAAATGACAGCACACACATGCAAGCACGGGTAACTTTGACAAAAAATTTGAACAGTGTTGACTGTACAATTTTATTGACAGCAGGTCAACCTCTAAATCTAAATTACTATTTATGCATGCAGTATCCATCTATAATTGGAGGCACATTAAGCAATGATATAATAATACTAATATATCTCGCAACTAATTTAATGTAACCTCTGTTGATGGATCAAATCAAATCTTTGTTGCAAATCATGACTCAGATTATAGTGCTCGTATGTAAAGGTTGACGTGCTGATGACAGTACCTTTAGAATTTAAACGGCTCTGCAAACAGAGCAGGCTAATGATGTCGTGACAAATCGTTTGGACAGCGAGTGCTGGGCTAATTTGTCGTCTGCGTTAGGCAGCTCGGAGATCACCCCTGGCTGTTGGCTCAGGGGCAGGGCAAGGAGTTTCTCCTTGCGTGGTTTTCTCCGTTGGGCTACTAGGATTGGCCCTAATAAATTGATCAATCAATCTACGGAGCCAGTTCTAAAGTGCACAATTCCTGATACACGTCAATAATCAATAATCCCGCTGTCTGTCTAACAACCTAAACGTCAAGGCTGGCTGGAAGAAATTTCTCTTGAAATAAGTCCGCCCTTGCTCATAATCTAAGACATTCATGTTTTTTTAAGTGCTAAATTTTGTATTTTGTGCAATAAAGTGTAACAAACAAATAATTGACGTTGGTCATTTAGGAAAAACTTTTCCAATATTTTTAATTTTTTTTCTTTAAGTATAATACAATGACTATCAAAAAACATTAAGTAATTTATAAACTAATACTAATAAATATAATTTTTAAATAAGTAATATTTACAGGTGAAAGAATCTGGTTGTGGCGCCGGATTAAGAATAGCGTCACTCCATTTCCTTCCGTAGATGTCGTAGAAGGCGACTAAGGAAATAAATTACCAGGAAACGGGCAGCAGCGTCTTCCTGAGATTCCAACCGCATACTGCGATTATGGGAAAACCCTTCATGGTTATGAAAACCATGAGGGAGGCCTGTGGTGCAGTGGGCGCCATGTGGCTGATGATGATGATGTGTTTTAAGTATGATGGACATTCTTCTGTGGAAGATAATGATTTACTAGAGGCTGCGAAACTATTTTTTGTTCACGTTCACAAACAAGGCCAAGGTCATGTAGGTATACAAAAAGGAAACAAATACAAACACCTAAAATAGATCCGATGGTACTCATAACACTGGCAGCATTAAAATATTCTTACCTCATTGAATGTGGCTAAAGCTAACATGATAAAAATCTGAAATCCATTAATACGTTGCAACCTACAAACTATGACGTGATATGACATCGTCTTGCATGCGTTTTACTTGTAATAAATAAAATACAGAACTAGGTACATGCTGAAATGTCAATCGATCATCTGCCCACGTATCAAGATAGGATTAGATAAAAATATTTTTAATAGCCAATGACGTATTATTACGTCATTGTTAATAGCTGTCCTGGCGATCTTCGTACCGCCACAGAAGACTTTTGCACAATGTCATCTATTTCTAAAACACAACGTTCGCTCGCGCGACGCCATCTATTTTAAACTTAAAATAAATATTATACCACGGGAACGCATTACCGGGATATCAAGTATGCTATGTCTCAATTCAGGTCTTTGTTTATCTGTACGCCAAGTTTCATGTAAATCCGTTTAGCCGTTATTGCGTGATTGAGTAACAAACATCCAAACATCTTAACCTCCAAAAATCTTCACAAACTTTCACATTTATAATATTAATAAGTAGGATTGTACTCCATAATATATTACATAATTATAGACATTTATAATGACACAGAGTACAATTTGCGGTCTTATAGCAGAAAGACAATCATGAGATGGAAAGTTGCTAAAGGAAAAATAGGTAGCTTTGTTCAAGTTTTGAACTGTAATAATAGAACGTGTTTTTGTTAAAACAGCCCAAGTTTAGAGGTCCACTGGGAACATTCACTCTTCACAACTTCTTCGCAAAGTTTTGTGCCAGTGTCAGTCTTTGTAAACTTTTGATATTTCCTTTTTGGGCCATTGTCACCGTCAAAGAGTTAGCAACTCCTTGCTCATGTATTATTCTCTTTACGGTGACATCGACATTTTTTCTTATTTTCACTGCCTAAAAAGAGATACTTATTTTACTGTAAACTCTTTGATGTGTCATTATTTCTATACGTTGTCAGTTTCCGCCCAAATTAGCTTGTAGCAAAATACACAGTTTACTCAGAGAAAGAAGGTTGAAAATCAAGTTTTTTGGCCCGTATTATGTATCTGTTCAAGTTTGTTCTTTCTATTTTATATTGTTTCTGGTAAGTATTTAATTTCAATTAATTAGAAACAGGGCCCTTATTATGAAGGGTCGTCAACGTCGCGCTTGAGCCTTACAAATTTACTCGAATCTAGCGACAAATACGGTTCTTTTTTTAATAGTTTCCATAGTTGAATATTAGTAGAATATTAGAATAATATTAATAGCTATTCAAAAATGAACCGTATTTGTTGCCAGATTCGAATGAATTGTCGGGCTCCAGCGCGACGTTGACGACCTTTCTAATAATATCGTATTTTCCATAATAAGGGCACAGTAATTGTAAGTTAGCGTTTGAAATTGCCAATCCGCGACGGGCACGCGTTGAAATTAAGCACATACTGAGCCCATACTCTGAGAGAAGGCCTGTGCCCTGCACAGCAATGGGACGTATATAGACTAAATAAAAAAAAATATAAAAGAAAACTTGCACAATGCAAGAAATAAACAGAAATAGGGAGAATTTCAAATCTGATTTCCACTATTCTTAGTGTTCTGCAAGTCAGCTGTATTTATATTTACACTAACCATTTCCCGCGACTTCGTTTTTCTGAATAATCTACACAAAGTACACTCCTTAATTACAAATTGATAAGTTAATCAATATACATTTAGTTACTAATAAGCTTATTGCTAAAACTGAATTCCACTAATACTTAAAAGTGATTATGCTACTATTTTTTTGTTAAACCTTTTTGCAGCCCAAATTTCGTACTGCAATCTCGTGTGATAACATAGGAAAAAAAGTAAGTATGTCTGTTTATTTAAGCCAAAAATTCTGCAACTATGTACATTATTAAATATTGTACATAGTTGTAGAATTTCGGGCTTATTATTAAATAATGTAGGTACATAGGTTGTAGAATTTCTGGCTTAAATAAACAGACATACTTACTTTTTTTCCTATGTTATTACTCGAGATTGCAGTACGATTTTGGGTTTTGTGCAAAAGGTTACATTCCTCCCTGACGAAACGAACCCGTCCTTAACTTGTAATGTATTGAGCCTTTGTAAAGAGTCCTTGTTACTTGAATATATAAATAAATAATAATAAACAACTTCGCGAGTACTTACATATTACCGCACCACAATCACTACTAAGTAATAATTGAGCTGGGTGGCCTGGAAACCTAAAATACAGATCTCTGAACTAGTTTAGCCTCCAGTCTTTCCACAAATTCTACTATCGCAAAGATCTACCATTTGTATCTACGAGTATATAAACTGCACTGGATTTGTGGATTGAGAAAATAAACATATTATTTGTATTGTATTCGTAACTAAGCCCATACTCTCTTTCTGAGAAAAGGCCTGTGCTTTGCGTATATGTATATGTATAGGCTGCATTAAAAGAAAACACTACTACAGGACACGTACAGCAAAATACTTATTCGAATGATTTTGAATGGTCCAACCGATCTTCTTATAAAAATTATATGTGTACCAAAAAGGTGCAGGAATATCCTAAGATAATAGTTCAAAGTTTAATTAAAAATTACTCATATTACAGATAAAACTATAGTGAGAGTTTTGTTTGTACGGCAAAATCGTAACATTATAAAAAAAATATATTGAATAGGTACATAATGTAAAAAAGTTATACATCCACGAGTTTCAAGGGACAAACAAACGTACAGAGTTTCCATTTCATGACATGATATTTCTACGCAGTTGTTAGAATAAATTCCAGACGCAGCCCCCAGTAGTCGGAAATGAATAATGTATGCCTTTTGGCTTTTCATACCATTCAGATGAGTTGAACTTGTTATATTTATTTGGAACTCTGCCTCGGCGCGGCTGGACACTGCGTGTGCAGAAAATGGGGGTATACAGAAGTTCCAATTGGCTGTTGCTATGATAACAGACTCTGATAACAGGTAACTGAGCTAATTGAGCCTTACTTGTTTTACCTGGTCGATTATGACCTTGAAAAGAAGAATGTTATGGTGGCCCGATCGCGTCTTTTAAAATTCTACAGATTAACTAAAAGAGGAGAAATCTACAGAGATAAGAGCAGGAGATTTTGGAATAAAAACACCTTTATTATATTCTTTTTGTTGCACTTACCCGTGCTGAGGACAATTTGAAAAACCTATTTAGAGGCTAAAAATTCCACCCATGCCGGGACTTGAACCCGCGACCTCTGGCTAACCGTGCGAGCGCTCTCCCAACTGAGCTAATGGGCAAGTGCAGGCATCGGCGAAATTTCGAGCCTCTTTACAAACTTCTCTGTGTTACATACAGGCAACATGGTGGACATGGATAGAATATTTAGCCTCTAAAAAGGTTTTTAAAACAAGTTTATGTTTTTTATCACAAGCTCGTTAATATAACGTAGTTAAAAAAAATATGTCTTTCTTGGGAATATTTCTGAAAACATATTAGTTTACAGTATAATATACTAGAACCAAAATATTGTAAAATAACCAGTTCGCAATAATAGGTATATCTGTTATTTATTTAAGTTAATCGATAAAATTAGTTAAGAGGACGCCACACCAAACGTGTACTTTAATTTTAATTTGCTTAACATATGGGACACAAATCAAGAATTGATCATGCTTAGAATTGAGAATAAATGAATAAAAAGAAATTAGAGCTTGATAAGGCTTTTCATAGAAACTTCTGACAGCAAATTTCTTTGATTAGTTTATTCCTAATTCAAATTCGATGAATATATTTGTGTCCTCTAAATATATTGGAAAAATTTAATTGCAATCGGGAACGTCAGGTCGTTTGTAATGTAGACCAACGCACGTTCGCATGGGAATGGCCTTTTGAGGCAACCGCTTAAGATGTCATGGGGCTTCAACCCAGTGAAATTTGTTGTCTCTTGGCCTTGCTAGATTGATACTTGATAGCACGTGTTTTAGAGATTCTTTCTTCTTCTTATTCTTCTTCAATTTCTTAGCACAGGGCATCCTAGATTGGGACCCTAGTGATTGTGTTATGTGGAAGTTTTTATTACTAAAGTTATATTGACCAAGAACCTCATCATGCGCTCCAAATCCTGAGAGATTTCAATCGTCTGTCAAATTACTTACTAATTTGATAGTTAGACGATTGGAATCGCTCAGGATTTGGTGCGCGTAATGTAGGAGCTGACCTTCTTTGCTATTTTTATGCAGCATATGCACTCTGTTAATAAATTGTATTGCGCTATCACTGCGGATTGTATTTTCCTCGGAAGCGGGGATGCAAATGAAATAAAAAAATCAGTTTTACTGTATTTTACACGGTTTTAAAAACGAATTCAGCCTTATATTGTTCTATTCTATTGATTAGTTACTATCTATGAATAAACTGGCCAATGATATGTTCACCCAGTGATATTGTTAGTATATTAAACTAATAACAAAAAAACCAGACAAGTGCGAGTCGGACTTGCCCACCGAGGGTTCCCTACAAATTTCTAAGTATTTATTTACATGTTAAGTTTAATTTTGTCACAGCTTCAGTATATAGTTTTAATTTCAACTCGATACCTCTACGCGTTTTCGAGAAAGAGGGTCTTGACAGACAGATGGACGGACGGACGGACCCTTATAGTTCTGTTTTTTTTTTCTTTTTTATGTACGGAACCCTATAAAAATACTTTTTTTCTAGTTCTGGACATGGTTGCGTTCTGATAATATTCTAAACCTACATCTCACAGTTTTGATCTTTATTTGTACTGTGGTTTTGATGCTATGTGTAGAGCGCTTCCTGTTCATTCAATCCACAAGAAGTTAAAATTCTGACACCTTGCAGAACAAACGAACGTTATGTACCTACAATTAATAGGAATCAATCAACACATTCATGATTAATAATTTTTAAGTTGAAAAGTCTGCTAATTACGTTAAAAGTTTTTTGAAAATAATAAATGTGGAGTTTCTTTCTTAGCTTCTTCTCCATATTATAATCTATTAATTGTGAAACTCACAAGTTTGGCCAATAAAAATATTTAAATTGAATTCAGAACAAACTGGCTGGGATATAAAATTTTAATGAAAATATTAGCGCGCAATGGTTGCATACCTATAAGCGTTCTTATGGAACAGAGCGTACATATGAATTAGATTAGCTAAGCTTATATCATTGTAACTCTGTTTTACAATAAAGTTTTTTTATTTAATTTCCTTTCATTTTCTGAAAAACTATGTCCACTGCCAAGTTGGTCTAGAGATTCCTTGTAACGCAGTGGTTGTGGGTCCATTCCTCAGGTGGCTGCCCCGCTTTGATTTGTACAAACACACAGAAAACTTTGAAATCGCGAATAAAATATCAGCTGTTCCATACGTTCCATTATAATGTCGCAGGTGGTAACTTTAGTATGGATAAGCTGATTGTTTTTTCGTGATTTCGAAGTTTTCCCTTATTAAAAGTTGTTAGTACTGACGAGTAAAACCTCCCATTTCGGGGAGCATATGGTTTTTTTTTTCCGCCAGACAGTATTATTTACTACCTGATCCGGCAAACGTTGTTTTGCCATATTATTAAATCTACGACCTTTTTTCAGACCAACAAAAAAAATCTTAAAAATTGGTGAAACCATTTCGGTGGAGTAGGATAACAAACACTGTGATCCGAGATTTTTATACATTAATCGCTTTCCGGAATTCGCGAATTCTAATAGCAGGAGATATTATCTGCACTGCACATTTAGTTACAGCACTACTATAAATCCCAAGATATGTTGCTGTCACTGGCCACCAAATCTCCGCAATCTCCCAATCATAATTCGAAGGAAACCCATTCGGATAGTTGGCACTGTCGGGAGACACGAGGGGTGTTGGCAACGGACAGTCCACTGGCTGCCAACCTCTTGACCGTTCAGTGTACAGGTAGGTATAGTATTTTGCCGTGAGCCCGGCTGCTGTATCAAAGCACCAAATTCTGACAGACCTAGGCCCTTATTATGAAGCAGCGATATGTTCGGAAGGGTCGCAACGTCGCGCTTGAGCCCGACAAATTCATTCGAATCCAACGACAAATACGGTTCTTTTTTTAATAGTTTCATTGAGTTAATAGTTTAAGTATTTTCGCATATCGCAGCTGCATAATAAAGGCCCTGTAAGAACAGAATAAGAATAAGAATCTCGTAATACGAAATGTTGGTAAACCTACCCCATGTTTTTCGTACACTAAAAAAACTTTGGCCTTTTATCATCATCATTCATCAGCCATTTGACGCCCACTGCAGGACATAGGCCTCCCTCATGGTTTTCCTAACCATGAGGGGTTTTTCCATAAGCGCCACGATTGGCAGGCGGGATCTCAGGAAAACGCTGCTGCCCGTCTCCTGGTAATGTATTTCCTTAGTCGCCTTCTACGACATCCACGGAAGGAAATGGAGTGACGCTATTCTTAATCCGGCGCCTTGGCCTTTGCATCTACGCAATGAGATGATTTATACAGCGTCCAGTGGCACTCTCACTTACACTAGATGGGTGAATGCATCAGTGAAATTTCGAAATCTCGGATGCCTGCACTTGCCCGTTAGCTCAGTTGGGAGAGCGCTGGCACAGTTAGCCAGAGGTCGCGGGTTCAAGTCCCGGCGTGGGTGGAATTTTTAGCCTCTAAATAGGTTTTTAAAATTGTCCTCAGCACGGGGTAGTGCAACAAAAAGAATATAACCGAAACACTTAATAAACTAAAGTCTCCTGCCATGAAATATCCAGGTAGCTTGTTAGTGCTGCTGTCCAAGTTGTGACGAGATAACGGCCAACAGTCTCGGCGTAGAGCGGGAGCATAAAAGGATAAGTCTAGGTAAAGTTTGATAAAGGACTCATGAATATGAGTAATTCGGAACGTACGATGCGTCAAAGGCAATGTTTTAAGGGTAGACCACTGAGATAAAGTTAAATTTGAATTAGGCTGCAACAGAAAATACGGAGATAAAGCAGAGGAGACTTTAAAACATACTGTGACAGTAAAAATATTCTAATGATTTTCAATAGAAGGGTCTCTAAACAGAAGAAAAACAAAAAATCTGATAACTCTACCCCATGCACAACTATGATAATTGTACATCAGAACATAGGTAAACTAGTGAAAGGAATTTTAGCCCTTCGAGCCTAGTCGTAAGTTAGGTAAGTGAAAGCTAAGTTACCGTTAGCCATACACCAGATTCCGTGTGGCGCCGGATTAAGAATAGCGTCACTCCATTTCCTTTCGTGGATGTCGTAGAAGGCGACTAAGGAAATCAATTACCAGGAGACGGGCAGCAGCGTCTTCCTGAGATTCCAACCGCATACTGCGATCGCCAACCCGCCTGCCAAGCGTGGCGATTATGGCAAAACCCCTCATGGTTATGAAAACCACGAAGGAGGCCTATGTCCGGCAGTGGGCGTCAAATGGCTGATGATGATGATGATACACCAGAATCACAAAATGGTCTGACGACCTGGTTAGCGGGGAGTCGGTGGAGAAGACGGGGAAGCTTCGAAAACCATCAGGGAGGCCTATGTCCTGCAGTGGGCGTCGAATGGCTGATGATAATTATGATGATGATGATAGATCAGAAATGTGCTAAAACGATGCTTATTTTCTATAAAACCCATGTTGGTTGAATTGAATTATATTACCACGGCAATGGCTGTTATTGTTAGCAATTTTCACCCACCCTAGCTTCGCATTTGGTCGGTCGGGCGAAAATGGCTTACAATTATAGTGTAAGTTTATTACTGAACCGGTAAGGGACGTCCCAGGCGGACCTTCGGTGTGGGCCATACGAAGCCCACAAAAAGGTCGTGGGGCGAGGCCGCGGAAGAGACGCGACACGTTATACAGAGTCACAGACCACACAGTCCTTGATCTGTAGTCGCTCTTTGATCTGTGACTGTATACTACGCGTCGCGTCTTTTCCGCGCCCTCGCCCCACGTCCGTTCTGTGTGGCCCACGTCCGAGTTGACGGAATAGGGGATGTATTGGCGAAGGCCAAGATAAAAAGTACCCAAGATACGCATGTATAATATGTTTATCAGGATCGTGTCAAGTGTCAAACTGTGTTCTCTTACCTGTTCTTCCGGAATATAGGCGTGAGTTTATGTACTTACTAAAGTAACTGTAATGTTTATTATTGTAAATTGCAGCTTTATTGTAGAGTGCTCTGTACGGTTAGCAGCATATCAACCTTTACAAACGCGTACGCTGCTCGGCCACTGCGTCGTTGCAACGGAAATACACCACGAATTTTGGGTGGTTTGAAAGCCACAGCAAAATGAATGTACGTTATTAATAGCTATTGAGTGCGCTAGTTTGTTTGAAAGACAATACAGTTTCCAAAAATATCTCGACACAAATTCGAATCTATTAGAACCATTAGCAGCCAGCCAGATGCTGCGTGCCGCGGGTCCAGGGGTCATCGTTCTGATAGATGAAGAGGCAGTACCAAATTGTCCCGGCATCTTTAAACAAGATTTCTCAACTCGAAACAAGATTTTTCAATTTTATTTTAATTTACATTGATACTTAAAAACAATATGAAATTTATTAAATAGCTATTTTAAATTACTAATTTCACGACCGCAGCTTTCAAACCACCCAGATTTAAGCGTGTATAAAGGTTGACCTGCTATCGGTTGTACTTTTCCAACGATCAAGTGCTAGTATTGTCTTTGCATCGTATGTCTACAAGCCGTGTCATATTGCAGGTTGACAATGGACCCGGGGCTTGCAGTCGACAGCTTGATCGGGTTGGGCGACAAATTGGTTCGTACCACGCTCCCTATCGGATTTGAATTGCTTTCAACCTCAACATGACATCAGTTTTTCGTACGTTTCGGTCGGACCGTTGTTTGGAAATAAATCGTCGACCCAGTTTTCTTTTGGCGGGACAAAAATGATGATCCACAGTCGGATTGATGGCTCTAGTTTCAGTTTTTGTACCCCTATTGTTATATTCTTTTTGTGGCACTAATCTGTGCTGAGGACAATTTTAAAAAACCTATTTAGAGGCTAAAATATTATTATTATTCCCTATTTTTATCATAATATTACGTATGTACATACCTTAAGTAGAGAGCACCATACACTCTACATAGTAAAGTGAAGTGAAGATTAAATTGCTGTCGATATAAACAGGTTCGGTAACGATAGCTGCTTAATACATAAAATTTACCTTACAATACGAAAATTTGACGATGCATTGTGTACATAGTCAAGTTTTTCTTCACATCGTTAAGCGTACCTAATATTATAACAACGGAAATATTTTTCACTTAACCTAAACCGTCTAGAGAGGATCTATTCGATAGATGTGAACAAAGTGAAACAAAAATATTTTTTTATTTTGCGAACGGTAGGCGCGAGTGGTTTTGTGAATCATGCGATGAATTGCAAATACATAGATAGAGAAGACTTTATTGCACAACCAGGTGAAATAATTACAAATAATATTTTTTTCATAAAATCTGGTTAGTACCTACCTATCATGAAGTTTTTGAACAAAGAATTTTGCATCGTGACTAGCCGGGCTTTTTTGTGCTAGTATTGTAGTCTCTAATCTTAAAGGACTACCCAAACGCGAATCATTCACCTTTTGAACCAAAAACAATATATGTATTACAATAACAAATAGTATGCAGTCTTATAGAGATATCAAAAACAATATATTCTGTAAAAAAATATCGAAATCGGATAAGAAATGACGAAGTTACAACGATATTGGTCAACAGGTTCGAGAAACGGGCGCGATCTGACGCCAAACGCGTGATACGTCACAGGTTCCGATGAACCGCGCGCTTAGTTCCCACGTCCATAGCATCTCGGGTGATCTTGGCGCGCGTGCGCATGTTGTTTTTAACGTTATGTAGGTGATAATGTCGCGATACAAATATTTTTATTTGCCAAAATGCTAAAATACTACAGTAATGCGCGCGAAAAAATTTTTTTCAGGTTACATACGATGAAAAAGGCGGAGAGATTAAGAAAGTTTAACGTTTTATGTTCAGAGACCCGATTTTTCTGCTTAAACCGAAAAACTCATAATTTCAAAATACTAGACGAGAACACACGAGTGCGCTTAATATGTTTAGTTAAGAAGATATAATAGTATTGTATGGAGTGAGGCGTTACTTTGCGGAAATCCGTAATAGCATTAAAATCCATTTATCTATCTTTAATTACTCCAAAATCGGACTTTTTTCCTCCCGTTCAACAGAAAAAATATTCCTTGATAAAAAAAAATCATATTCGTTGGCAAATTGGTGTTCCTGAAGCACAAATATAGCCTCCTTTTTACGTGCAAATAGAAACTTCAAACTATTGCCAAAATTCCAGTAGTTGAAGTTTTCAGTCTTATTTTTTTTTGTCATAGATCCTACAGTAATAGGACGCGATATAGTATATTTCATTACAAGTGTGGAAAGGCTGTCATTGCAAAGAGTTCCGACAAATGTCTACCCGAGCCGAGGCGCAGCCGAAGGCGAGGGTTGACAGTCGGAACAAGTTGCAATGACGGTTCCGCACGTGTACTGAACGACTATTTTTAATACAGTTGCGAAAAAATGAAAAACTATTTGCTTTTTTCTCTTCTCTCCACGCAATAAATTCGTCGTATGTAGATATGTAGCGACTTTTTGACTTTTCCGGTAAAATGTTCTCCGAAGCATTTTGTGCAATTATACTGTGTTCCGGTTGTGTTAATTAAAAAAAAACTAGGGTCGAAATTACCCATTTTGTTCAACAAATAACTAAACTCGCAAAGAAAATTTCTGAAAAATGGCGCCAACCGTAGAATATAAGCAGTTTTTTTTTTTTCTTCACTCATTCTGGTAGGCAAAGGGAACTATGCCCATACAGCCAATTGAAATTTAATTTAATTGAAATTTAATGAGATGAAATGAAATTAAACCTAACCAAACTCATTCAATCAAATCATTAAATCTGATATTGAAACAAATTAGTAGCTTCTTTTTAGAAATATACGTATTTGCATGAATCATAAAAACTTCCATGAATTTTTTTAGTAAAAACTTCATGGTTGGTTTTTCTTTTTAATAGACATTATTTTGACAGTTGGGAAAGAGAACGCACGAGTTCGGGAAAGGTAAAAAAAAGCACGAGTATATAATAGCCCACATCCCGAACGCTATACGTCCCTGCAATACGCCACTTTTTGAGCAACTGTATTAAAAATTTTATTTTTTCTGTTTTACGGAAACAAAAAAAGTCCGATTCTTCCCTAACTAAACATACACCGAAAACACTGGAGTGCTAAATATATTTAGTTAAAAAGATATGAGCACTTGAAAATCAGACTTTTTTTTCCTGTGAAACAGAAAAAATATTCCTTGGTCAAAACTTGGAATGGTACATAGTTGAAAAATACAGACCGTACCTCGTAGGGCCGACCGACGGGCACATCACGAGAACGGGCTTATTTTTGCACTTGTACGGTAGTCTAACTTTGTCACCGACCTGTTGTACGGTGGGTAGACCCTTAACAGTATTTAATGACATGTTTATTTACAACCTGTGACGTTGAAAGTCCTCAGGCAACCGGGCTAGTTACATTTCCTCGTCAATAGCTCTCTAATTTCCTCGTCCAGCTCCTGAATGGGTCCAGACGACCCATCATAATAGCTCAGAAGGCTTAGTTAGTTGAACGACATTATTAAAGCACTGCATTTGAATGCGAGTTGGACCATTTAGTTAGCCATTGAGAGCGCGCTGGCCTGAGGCCAAACATTCAAATTGAAGTGCCGATGCGCGGGGCAAAGAGTTGGGGCACCTCGGACAAAGCTGGCGCTTGAGGCAAATGTAACCTGGAGAACCGTTTTGGTTTTGCTGTTCAGCGGGGCACAGACAAACGGATACCTAAATCGAAAAATGGCTTTCCTAGACTGAAAATATTTTTAAACGACCAATCCAATGATACCCCACACTATGTTGTAGGCGAGAAAAGAAAATGCATCCCTCATTTAGGTACTTATTCCCTGCCGTTCGATTACCATGAACGCGTCGAGAAGAGTGAGTTTGGCCAAGGACTCGCGCCATCTCGTTTTTTTACGCTGAGCACAGCATCTCCGGTCGAGAGAAAAGCCTTTCTCGAGTCTCGCATGCTAAGCGAACTGTAGATAGCGTAGTGCAAACTCGCCACCGGGCTGCTTGAGTGAAATCCGGATTGCATAATTTATGGCAGTTTTAGTTGGAAAATGTTACGGAAGGTGAAGCGGTAAGGCGTGCCACATACTAGGGCGGTTGCGGTGACGGCCGAAGTCTTACAAATCGCAACCAGATATTTTATATTTTGTATGGGCCGTGGCTGGTGTTGGCGCGCTTGTGTGTGGTAGACTTAAAAACCAGTAACTAACAAAATTTTTCTTAACATTAGACAAACGGATTCCTAAGTCGAAAAATGGTTTTCCTATCCCTAATACAGATGTAGAGAGATCATACCATTTTTTTTAACATTTCATTCTACCGCTTTGTCGGCGTGATTAATATGTATATCTACACCAAATTTCAACATATACAGACATAGAGCCGGACATGGTGAAACTATAAGGGTTCCTTGTTGAGTACGAAACCCTAGGCCGGAGAGATAAAACTTAAATGGAGAATAAAACTGATGTTGTCACTGTCTTGTCGGATGATTTAGACAGTGACAGCATGCAATTTATTCTCCAGCTAAGTTTTATCAGACTATTGAAAAAAATACCCTTAAGCAATTTAAAATTATCATATTCTTTTTGCCGCACCAACCCGTGCTGAGGACAACTTCGCTGCCTGTACGTAATACAGAGAAGTTTGTAAAGAGGCTCGAAATTTCGCTGATGACTGCCCATTAGCTCAGTTTGGAGAGGGCTGACACGGTTAGCCGGAGGTCGCGGGTTCGGGTCTCGGCATGGGTGGAATTTTTGGCCTCTAAATAGGTTTTTAATTAAACATTATCACACAAGTTGTCAGGACAATTTACACCAGACATTTCAATGACAACATTTATGCTGTATTTTTCTACTGAGGCATGTTGGTTGTCCCAAAAATAAGTAAGAGATATTTTTTTCAAAACTGAGAAATACTTGGTTCCAGTAACCAATAGTGGAAAAATCTCGGTTTTGAAAAAAATGTCCCTCACTGTGTTTATTTTTGAGACAGCCGATGTGTCCTGTGATGAGACGTACAGATGCCAGCAAACATCTTGAGTAATGCGCAGTAGTAAATTTTTGGGACTTTTTGGCGGTTCGGTGGTGGTAAAGGTGCTGCGGGTTCGGAGAATTGTTGCGGCAACTATTCGTTGATAAATAGGTCTCTGTTTTTTTGTCACGATATTTGCAGGCATCATTATAGGCTTTTCATGCTGCCAAAAATTGGTCGATTCTTAGGTGATGCGAGGTAAAATACATTTTGGTGAAGTTTGTCGTAGGTTCTTTATTCAACTTCTGTTGCAAGCTGAGTTAACAGCATAATTTGTTTACTGTCGTTTCTTACTGAGACATCTACAAGCATCATGGAGAAAATAAAACTGGGGGATGGGCCATTCGTCTATGTCAATGGTTCGAGGAAAACTGATTAAAAGTTAATTGTAATCCACAAGTACTACAAAACTGTCAAAAATAAATGTATTGTTTGTGTGACGGTGGCACCACTCAACTGAGAATAAGTTGGCTCATCCATCTAAAATTCTAAACTATCAAACTTTATTTGGCAATCGTTTTTCACGTTTTTTTGGTCGTACATTGCCAGTACTTTGTTAAATAAAGTATTTTTTCTATGTCTTGGGATCTCAATAGCCCAGAAATACCCGCACGGTGTGTATCGGAATATAATCGCATTGTATTTTGTGCGCGTAGCTCATAGCTCTGCTCTCTATCGTACTTTATATCACATTTGAAACTCCCATTTCGCGGATCTCAAAAGCCGCAATAATGACAAAACTATTACTGCCGCAACAATCGATGGAAATTAAACATCCGCCGACGAGACAGTCAATTCTTAATGCGGACTGATAATCCCATGTAAATGCACATTATTGTTCCGGCTAGCATTGTCCCGCCGGACAATAGGGGCTGGACAAGCGTAATAAATTTATGCTGCACCGATTGTGCACAATATACCCTGCGGGTACCCAAGTGTATAGCTGCAAACTAAGTTGCAGGTACGCAATAATTTTTCATTGCTTAGATATTAATCACGCCGACAAAACGGTAAAAAAACTCTTTAAAAAAGGGTGAAATAGTGTAAGAAAATCATTTTTCGAGGAGTCCATTTGCGAAATATTTGTTAGAGTTGTTAGAGTAAGGAGCCCCCCCCCACTTCTCCCGACTATCCCGACTAAATGGTTGATTGTAGAAACGTGAAAAAGTTCAGGGCAGTAGCACATAATTATATACTTATAATGAACTTAAGAGGAAAACTATCACGGCTAATTAGGCTTTACAAGTTAACGAGTAATATGCGACCAACTTATAAAAGGAATACTTCGTACTAATTCCATTGAATATTACTTTGCTAGATAGATAGATAATTGATTTATTTCCGCAAGACACACACAAGTATACAAAGCATTGCATATTAAGACACAAAGTAGCAGCACAGGGTAAACATAGACAAGATAGAAGCAGACATAAATGGTGGAAACATAGCAACTTGACATATTACACGGTACAGTGAGTACCTATTGGTGACATTACAATAAAAACATGAACACGTGTGTGTGGCAAATTCAAATGAGTTCCGACTCAGCATGTGCCGAAAGTTTACAAGTTAACTCCAGCGCCGGTATTCTGCCGATACCTTTGCTGAAGTTGTTAGTTCTGTAAAGCAGGGGAAAACCCCCTCCTTCTATACTGCGCATGGCCCGACACGCAGTAATTAGCCGGTTATAAATTGAAACCATAGCGAACTATCATTTCTGATACGATCTATCAAAGATCGTTCAATGGAATGCTGAGCTACTTCGAATTGGTGGACTAGTATTTCCTTCTCAGTGTTCACGTTGTTGATCCATATATCATGACCAGACTTTGCGAAGCTACATTTTGGTTCAGCAATTGTTGTCCGAAAATCGAGATTGATTTGTATTACTTTGCTTTATATACGTGTGTGTGTCTTATGTGAATAAATAATTTATCTATATATCTATCTATCAAAGTGAAAAGTTCGCGTTGAATTTATTTGTGCTAATGAATTTATTTTCGCAAACAAGTTTTCAGCGTAAAGAAACCTGCTCTATGACAGACAACTCATTTAAAATAAAAAAATCGTCCTACTCAATCAATACCTTTAGTGTGGTCCTATTTAAAAATATTAGTTAATTTAAATAGGATAAGTTAAAACGCGAATAATTTACCTGTGTGGGTTAAGATCGAAAACTCTTCGGCAATGAAACCTCACGCCACAATATCTCCAAAAAATGAAGTGCCATAGAGGAGAGAAAAACATCCGTACTTGTAAGGTACCCTCAGCCTTGCTTCCTAATAGAGGACCGTTGCCAAGCGGAGGGCCCTTCACGCAATGCTGGGATTTCTTTTCGTCCTGCGTCCCAAGGGAAAGAAGGCTCGGTTCACATTTGCCCTGTTAACTAAAGGGGTCTAAGCAAGGTATGACCAATCGAAACTCGGGAAGAGTCATAAAAATTACAGACTCAAGCCCACTGTCGATGTAAACTGCTACTGTAAACCTGGAATCGGAACTCACAAATATTGGACGTCGATAATTGAGGGCATTATATGCTTAAAAATTACCGCCTTGTTGGACTTACGTTTACTGCTGCTACAGTAAACATAAATAAAAACAATTAAATATGTCTATTCAAAGGCAAAAAATTCCACCCATGCCGGGACTTGAACCCGCGACCTCTGGCTAACCATGCCAGCGCTCTCCCAACTGAGCTAATGGGCAAATGCAGGCATCAGTGAAATTTCGAGCCTCTTTACAAACTTCTCTGTATTACGTACAGGCAGCGACATCTGGCTGAAGCGAATTACATCACTTGCAGCCCCGAGCATGGGTGGAATTTTTAGCCTTTAAATAGGTTTTTAAAACTGTCCTCAGCACCGGTTAGTGCAACAAAAAGAATATAATTAAATATGTCTGTCAACTTAGCATTAAAGGCGATTGCATCATGCGAGGTGCCGAATTAAGTTACACGGGCTGGAAATTGGAAAGCGATAGGTTCGTAACTGTGAATTTAGTAGACCGATCTCCCTGTTTCCGCCCGCCACACTTCTAAGTCTCGCTCGCACAATTTAAAATTTTTAGGGTTCTGTACCTCAAAAAGAAAAAATGGAACCCTTTTAGGATCACTTTATTGTCTGTCCGTCAGTCTGTCAAGACCTTTTATCTCAGGAACGCATGGGAGGTATCGAGTTGAGATATGCACCACGACCATATGCAAATAAAACTATAGATACATTTATAATTAAATCATACAAAAAATAGTTTTTGAAGTCCGGGGAAAGACCGGAAAAAACTTCGTGATTAGATTCCTAAACTAGGTATTTATAATATGCAAGTACCTACAAATTTGAACAGAACCCTCGGTGGGCGAGTCCGACTCGCACTTGTCCGGTTTGTTTAATATTGTAATAATATGAGTAAAATTTTGATATAATATATATGGTCGGAGGGTTCGGTAAACAACAAAATAGCGAACATTAAAGGCATATATTTTTTATTACTAAGTGATTGTAATCACTAAAATTATTAAATTGTGCTAGCGAGACAGCACGTAAGAACAGCCTTAATTATCATAAAGCTCACATTGCCACACCGTACAAGTCAAAAACTTTACTTAATATAAGCCCAGCTTAATGATGGAGCGTTGCGTGCCCTAGTTTCATTCACCTACAATACAGTGTGCACTTAGTGTGAATTTCTAACGATGTGGGGCGACTTCGGAGGGAAATAAAGTAAATTTATTCCGTGCGTGGAAAAAGTACTCTAAAAGCACCGAGCCAGAGATCAAATTTGAACGTGGAAGAGTACGCAGATGAGAAAGTAATTACGTTAACAGTTCTGCTGGAAAATGAAAATGAAAGTTTTGTGTCAGGTGCGTTTTTTTTCTGTTTCGAAAAGCCTTTTGAAAAGCCCAGTTTTCTGTATCTTCGTGTAGTAATTATAGAACGCTTGTACCTCTGCGACCTATGAAGCCTGGTCAGTCAGGGTGATTAGACTACACCCCACACACCGCATAGCTTGTGGGAGGCCAAGCATGTCCTGCAGAGGGACACCCTAATTAACACATGCATGAAATGATCTGGAAAAAAAATGTTTAGAATGTACACAAATTCATTCATCAATTAATCAAATTTTCAGCTATATTCATATTCATTTGATGCATGTAATTAATTAGTATAAATTTGATGTATGTAATTAATCTAATAAAGGCTTATATTATATGACCCGGCGAACTTCGTACGCCACAGAATCCGTTTATAAGATTCTTGTTACCATGGTAACGCAAGAAATAAAATCTTAGAGTTTTACTTGAAAAAAGGTTACGGTAACAATAAAACATTATCCCACGGGAACGCATTACTGGGATATCAAGCATCCTATGTCTCAATTGGGTGTTTGACAAAATATCAAATGAGTTACTTTTAAAACGGAATTTTGTGTGAAAATACTGGCTTATGACGTCACATTTCAGAGCACTCTTTATATGTTTAATCTATTTAAAAATTGTAATAACTAGTAATTGACTAAAAGAGATAAATTTTCCGAGATATTTTATAATTTTTGTTTTAATCGAGCATATGAAATAATTTATTGTTGATAGTGTCAAATACCGTATTCAGATCTTTGTCTATCGCCAACTTTCATTCCGTTCAGCCGTTATTGCGTGATTGAGTAACAAACATCCAAACATCTTCACAAACTTTCACATCCTAGCACTAATATTATAAATGTGAAAGTTTGTGAACATTTTTGAAGGTTCGGATGTTTGTACGTAGCAAGCGCTCAAGTATGTAAATCACTCAGACACTATGGTTTCCTTACAATGTTTTTCTTTGTAATTAGCGAGTGGTATTACTACTACAACTTCACAAATGGACGTAACTTAGAAAATAAATTGGCTCATGCCGGGGTTCGAACCCACGACTTCCAGAATGTAAGGTCGGCGTTCTGCTGCTGCGCGAGTGTATCGCAAAAACTGCTAAGCTCAAGGTAGAATGATTATTGAACTAGAGGCTATTTAACTAAGGTTTTTTTTTGTTTTTTATTGTTACTAAAAGCTAAGACACCTACATGCAAAACCCACGACACAGGTTATGCCTAGTGTGAGTGCTACTGTATAGATTTATGTAATTTATCTTCTGTTCAATAAACCGTTTCTTTATTTTTTTTTATTTTGAGTATCTTGGGCTTAGTAGTCTGCGCAAAAAACTTAAACTAACTTGCCAAAAAGGCAAATTGAAACTGTCACGCACACGGTTCTTTCATAAAATTATCATCATTACATGCGTTGATTATGTTTGGTCGCTTTGGTTTAAAAAAACCGTCTAAGTCCGAGTCGGACTCGCGCACAAAGGGTTCCGTACCATTATCTATACAACATTTGAATATTTCAAGCGTCTACCTGTTGCCGTCATTAATACCGAGCAAAAAACGGCAAAAAAATCACGTTTGTTGTATGGGAGCCCTCGTCAAATATATTTTTTTTCATTCTGATTTTAGTGTTTGTTGTTATAGCGGCAACAGAAATACATCTTCTGTGAAAATTTCAACTGTCTAACTATCACGGTTCATGAGATACAGCCTGGTGACAGACGGACGGACGGACAGCGTAGGGTTACCGAACAGCGGACACCGTAACCAAAGGGTACCCTTAGTAATAGGGTCCCTTGTCCTTTGGGTACGGAACCCTAATAAAATCCGTGGTTTTAGTTAATGGTTTAAGCACTTAGTTTTGGGTTTTCTGTTTTACGTCTAATTTAGGCTCCGTGTTAGGAAAGTAGCTACCTAATCATCATCATCAACCCATTATGTCCCCACCGAGGGGCACGGGTCTCTTACTTGAGGAAGGTATAGGCCATACTCCACCACGGTGGCCAAGTCCGGATTGGTGGAGGCTTGTAGACTAGTGGCTCGTCTACCGTCAGAAGTTGTCAAGCCGCCCTAAGGCCTCTGACTTGGCTTAACGACTGACATCTATCGACGGCAGTCGGCACCAACAGCTTAACGTGCCTTGCGAAGCACAAAACCGCTCGGAAAAGTGCCAATTTGACACACATTTCGTAACTGATTGGTACGAGTTAGTTTTCCTACTTCTTGATCTGGGCGTTAATCGGCTATGCAATGTAGGTACTACATCGAATTGTCATTGTTGTAGTTCTGTGAATTGTAGTTCTATGAAATTAGTGAGTTTTTTGCACCTAGCCTGTTCTAGTGCAGGATTGCGCAAATTGGCGAAAACATGAACCAGTTGATGACTACCATAAGCTGATAACAATGATAAGAAATCAAAAATTTATTTGAACGTAAAGAATTTACATTCGCCTTGCTGAATGTCAGTATTATATGTTAGCCGCTGCCTTCGGGCCGTATTTTTAGTGGAGAAAAAGGCAGCTGGAAAAAACTCCGCTCTGACCATCTTTCCTCAAATCATCATAAACCTGATGCATCAGTTGCTGGCTATATAATGTCAAAACATTAGTTAATTTTTATACAGAAGTAGGGAAAGCAATAATGCTGCCGCCAGACATACGAACAGCACCCGTTGACGAGCATAACGCAGGGGTCAGCCCTCACAGATATCTGTGGGTCAGCCACTCTCAACCATTTTAGAGGGAGATAGGTGACCCGGCCACCACGACACCATTCGAATGACCTTTAGCAAATCTGCAGTAATAAAATGTATGAAAGTTATGACAATGACAAGATAAGAAATCGGTCATTATTTCGCCAACACGCTCGATACGGTTCTTCACCGGGTTCTCATAATAATCATTCATCACATTAACAAAACTGCAACTGGAACGCAGAGTTTGAATTATATTAGTCTAACAGCATTTGCAATCAAATTTGCGTCACATTACATATCAAGAGGTTCCCAGGCGAGCACGTCATGAATATTTTAGGAGATTAGTGCATTATTCCGGTATGGCCTCTACTCTCGTTTCGCATTTGGCACTATCGTGGGAGACTAGCTAATCAGAAGCCTACCTATTTGTAGGTTACCTTACTGTCCGATTGTTAATTTCGTAGAATTACATCATCGTTCTGGAATGAGAAATATACGTTTCAAGTCAAAGTTGGAAGCACATTTAATCCAACGCGGTGGTACGGTTAGAATCTCGCATCGGCTCAATTTTTTCCACCTTGGCCTGATGTGATGATATATATTCACACACCACTATCAGAATGTCAGGTATAAGATCTTTTTGAATTTTTCAGTATGTTTCAGAAGATTTATCTGAAAACTTATGTGCCATCCAGTTAGATGAGCATCCATAGTATGCACGGTAGTTTTGCAGTTTTGAGGGTGATTTAAACGGGTCCGCTGAAAGTCTGCCCCATGAAGAAATCCTTTAAACATTCATGCTAAATTTTTGCAGATTTTTACTATTTTTTGCAGATATACAATTATGGGACATAGTACATACATAATATACATAGGTACACCTAGTTTTAGTTGTAACGTTCAATGAGGAACAGTTTCTGTGTTACTTTGGATAAAAAAAAATTAATTTTTAATACGCCACCAAAAATTTAAGGCGTTCTTTATTGGTTTTTCAGTATGTTGTAGAATTTTTATCTGAAATCTTACATGCTCCAGTGAGATGAAAATCCATGTCATCCATACTATGCATGGTATTTTTGACAGTGATTTAATCGGATCCGCTGCAAGTCTCGCCCTTGAAGAAATGCTCATGAGTATGTGTGATCTTGAGTAGGGTACCTTCGCAAATCCGTTTGGTTTCCAGACTCCATTGTGAGTGGCCTGGTCTAGAGCTGGAACGTTTCAGAGTTCACTTCGCCCGAGTAATTTAAATTAAATCCACGATGCAGCAGCTAGTGTGCTAAAGAATTCTGTTGGATTAAAATAATAGCGACAGTGTGGCAACGTAAATTGCGCTTGTGGAATTTTAATCTACGTTCATACCCCTGGTCTTTGGCGGTCAGTGTAAAAGTCTTCTTTTTCTTTTCTGTCGCAGATTCGTCCAGGATCCCTTGTCCTGTTATTCATATTCAGGAACTCAAGGACTAAGTGCAAAATCAACATTTAATGACAACACAAATCGGCAGAAAAATCAACAAGCAATTCAGCGAATAAATATGTTGGTCAACATTAATAAAATAGGGCACACAAAAGACCTCAGAAACTCATCCCATTTGATTATAAAAACATATTTGACAGCTAACCAAAACTTAAAAAAAAATCGCCCACAATTTGCACAAAATTTAAAAACTGATCAGTTCCAATTTTTCTTCTATCAATTTGCTTCGGTTGCTGCTCAATTTAGCATTGAGGCCGATTTGAAGGCTCTTTAATAATAATGGAAATCACTATAAAGATAATGATTTTGACCTTAATTAATACAAGTTCCTACTGTGAAAAATTGCTTACACTGCAATAAAATAAACCAGTTTCACATAACATAAAATAATGTCCGTCACTGTGATTTCAAGTAAATAGCTTTTAAAAAATAGTTTAGTAATTCAATAACAGCAGTAACCGCGCTTTGTAAAGAGAAATTGGCCTTAAATTGCTCAATTTCAATACAACTAGGATATCATGTGTTATGGTTACCAAGCAAGGACATACACCATAGTGTGGTGTGCAGTTGGATTGTTCGTTTTAAAATATTGTGGATGTAGGAAGAAAATTTTTTTATTTAGGGTTTCGTTTGCGAAATATTAAGCTTTAAGGGACTAGTAGGGACTCGTTAAGGGATTAAGGGATGCAAGTCAATACATTTATGAAAATATAATGTATGTTAGAAAAAACATCAGCAATTTGAAAATGTTGGTAGCCATCACAATATTGATACTAGGAATAAACATAAATTGTCATTTCCACGTTTTAGACTTGCAAAAGTTAATACATCCTTTATGGGGCACTGTTTACGGTTCTACAATAAGATTCCTCAAGATATATTAGAGTTACCACCGACGCGGTTTAAAAAATGTATTAAGCATACTCTGTGCAAAAAAGACTATTATAACATTAAGGATTATTTGGAAGACAAGGATGTCTGGTATTTAAATAATGTCAACAGGAACGACTGTATCTAGTGTAGTGTAACTTTAAGTTAAAAACTCTGTTAATTAAACAAACCTGTTTTGAAAAGAATAAATGTGGACTTGCTTTGTTAGCTTTTTCTCCGCATAATCTATTAATTGTGAAACTAACTGCTTTGACGTTCATTAAGTAAACATTTTGTTTATATAGTGAATAAAAATTTTTGACTTTGACTTTAAATCGCAAATTTTTGTCTGAGTAGGGCGTCCCCCCCCCCCCGATCTCTTGGCGAAACGGTTGATTGTACAAACGTGAAAAAATTTAGGGTAGTAGCACAGTAGTAACTTAAAGGGAAAACTATCATGGCTAAGTAGGCTTTACAAGTTAACGAATAGTATGAAACGAAAACTTCGTACAAAATCCATTGAAAATTACGTTGATGAAGTTGTTAGTTCTGTAAAGTAGATACTTTCTACGGAACCCTACACTGTGCGTGGCCCGACACACACTTAGCCGGTTTTTTAGGCATTAAACAGTAAATAATTGAGACTATTTCACTCTCCAGTCCTCACATAGGCAATTAATTTGCTTTTAAAGATTATGACGATGATAAATAGCCTATTAGGTACAGTCAACAGCACTCTACTGAGTTACGTTATGGACGACGAGCACCTAAAATATGTAGGTTGATGTGCTCTCGACTGTACCGTTTCCCAAAGCTACCAAATAAACAATAAGGCACATGTTGCGGTATTCCAGTTTGGATCAAATAATAAGCGCGGCCGTTACAGCCGTATTTCACGGAGATAAAAGGAAATTGCTTGCCCTCGTCAAGGAAACTCAAAGGGCGTGAAAATTTGACAGCCACCATGACGCCGCCTCCTCATCCGTGTGAGAGGCGATACGAGGCCTGTACTGAGTAACGGTTTGAAGTTCTGACGGTTTAAACAAATATATATATATTTTTATCAATGAGATAAATGCTTACATCGACGGTTCCTAAGTACAATCGCGTAAGTGTCAGTTACGCGATTATACATCTAGGTCATTTTCGTAATCTCCGTACCCGATAGCATCTTTAAAAAAAAAGATTTTTTTCTGGTACAATAAAGAATTCAATGATAATGATGATACCTATTTTTAGAACCTACAGTCTAGTACTTAGAGTCTTTAATCTATTTCCACATATAAATGCTATAAAGTCCTGTATTCTTGGCAATCAAAAAGGTGACGGTAATATTAATGCAGCCTAAATACGTCCCACTGTAGAGCACAGGCCTACTCTCAGAGAGAGAGAGTTTGGGCTTAATCACTACGCGTGCCCACCGCGGAATGGCAATTTCAAGTGCTGAGGTATGTGAAATTGTTAACACTTTGGATACCCAGGTTTCCTCACGATGTTTTCCTTCACAGTTAGCGAGTGGTATTGCTACAAAATCACATATGTACGTAGCTCAGAAAACAAAGACAAAAAAGGGTTCGAACCTACGGCCTTCCGAATGTGAGCCCAGCGTTCTACCGCTGCGCTACCGCTGCTATGGTAATAAAAAAATTAAATCGAATCCTTTACAAACGTTTTTTGTGTCGTTTCGAGGTTTCATGCCAGTAGGGAAGGGATTCTTGCCTTCTTGTTGAACCCCAGTGTTATTTTACTGCACTGAAGATGGTTCGACGCATTTTCTTTGAAAGTGCACCTTTGATGCTGGATCCGAGATTGCAAGGGGAAGTTCTAATTTATTTACTCTTTACAACTATAACTTACCTTCCTTATTTATCGTTGGAGCAATGTTTGTAGACAAGGCGACGGGCTGAACGTCAAGATCCTTGTATCTGCAATTTCATTTTAATGGCTATTGAGCATTAGGCCTTTGCATCTACGTAATGAGATGATTTATACAGCGTCCAGTGGCACCTTCACTCACACTAGATGGGTTAAGGGACCACTCGGACGCTGCAGTGCCTGGGATATATTGTGTTTTAGATGGAGTAGGCTTGCTCAGCACCTATACCATCCTGACAGCTTATTCGGCCAAGCCCACGGGAAAGACAAGTCAATACGTGCGGAGCCAACCAAGCCTACCCACTGGGCTACCACCGCTTCGAGCATTGAGCATCTTACTAGTAAAAAGTCCTGTTTCTAGGGTTCCGTAGTCCGACAAACAACCCTTGTAGTTTCGCCATGTCCGTCTGTCTGTCTGCCTGTCCGTCCTCGGCCTAGCGCAAAGACTGGTGGTACTAGAAAGCTGTAATTTTGTATGTGTATACATATTTATCACGCTGACAAATTTAAAGAATAAAATGTCGGAAAAATCATATTTTACTGTACCTCCCCTAACATGAAAAGAGGGGATAATTTTTTTCCTGTCTACCCCATCATCGGGGATATCGTTGCATTGGTCGTTGAAAAATATTATGAGTGTAGAATGACCATGTTTTTGATTTAGGGTTCCGTTTGCGAAATATTAAAATTTAAAGCGAATTTTTTTGTCCTCCCCCGTCTCCTGGCTAAATGGTTGATTGTAGAAACGTGTATTCAGTGTAGTAGCAAATACAATGAACTTAAAAGAAAAATTATCACGGCTAAGTAGGCTTTACTAGTTAACGAGTAATAGGCAACCAACTTATAAAAGTAAACTTTCGTACAAAATCCATTGAAAATGACCTCTATAAAGTTATTAGTTCTGTAAAGCAGATAAAAAAACCCTTTTTCTACGAAACCCGACATTGTGCGTAGCCCGACACGCACTTGGCCAGTTTTTGTATAATATTTTGAGAACACCGGTAATGTGGCCGGCGTGCGCGTATGCAACGACTAAGCGTCGCACGCATGAAGCGAAAGAGGTCTGTCAGGATCGTTGCAAGTGGTAAACCCTGCCCTGCCCGCTCTCTGCCTGCTCTTCCGGGATACAGGCGTGAACTTATGTAATGTGTATGTGGCATAGGCTCTTAAATTACCTTTAGAGCCTAGGCTGAATATTTCGACTTGGGCTGATCTCGTTACACGTTATTCTATTAGCAATAATCTGCGTTAGCAGTTTGCCAAACTGATGTAATCGTGGTTTTTCAATGCGATGATGGGGCATTGGATGCAACTACACACAGTTGTAGTAGACCCTTATAATCTTTTATAATAATTATGTAACTATGGAAACATTATTTTCTGAAATAAATTTTATTATTATTTATTATTATTTTCTTGTTTTAACATTAATAAATATACTCGTAAATAAGTAAATAGCTAATTTTGAGAGCGAAAATAAATAATCTGCGTCTACAAAACCGGAAACACGATGCTGCAAATGACAAGTCATTACGTCGCTACAAGCTTTAGGACAGGTTGTTAATTTCTAGTGATACTGTAACTAGAATTTTGTTAATAATTTATTCACATGGTAGTTTTTAAAACTGCAAGTGTGTTTCAATAAAATCCAATCATGCTGTATTCTACATATCTTAGGAGGATTTCGAAAGTTTAACGGTCTTATTTTGTGAGTTTTGCCCTATTGCACCGTATTACATCTGGTCAATTCGACTGTCCACAGCTGTCTGAATCTGTAGTCAACTGAATCTTTATGTTCGTAATAGATCAAGGCGAGTAAATCCAGTATTTCATCTGGAAAAAGTGTCATCAAGGTATAGGCAAAGGCAAAACTCATATCTAGGGAGGGTTTTTAACCAATTTTATGAAGTGGCGGAGATAGGTGATCTTTATATGTTTAATTTATCAGTCCACCATCTGGTGGGAGCCTGCCCACGCTGCGTCGTCCGGTCCGCGGTCGCCAGGTCAGAACTTTTCCGGCCCGACGGATATCAGTCGTCATTCATAAGCCAGTATAGGCTACCTACTTATGCTTGCTTTCAAGCTTTTGAGCTGTTGGTTTGTCTTGAAACCTCACACCAAGTCAAAATTCAAATGGCTTATTTGTATTCGTAACATATGGCCTCATTTTGGGTTTATTTTCCATGTTTTTGATGACCTTGCCTAACTAGGCACCACCATAGCACAGGATATCCCAGTTTGGGACCAGGACAAGTGATTGTGTTGTGTGGAAGTTATTATTAGTTAAAAAAGCCATTTTCATCTATTTTAATTTATTGGTGTTTAAAACAGGAAACAAACAATCAATAACATACACAATAGGATTAACAGTGAAGATCTAGAATGTCACCCAAAGCATACACACGTAAGATCAGGATAGTGTTAACTAGCTTTCAAAATAAAATATGGCTTAAACTAGACTAGTCCAATATTTTAACAAATTTATAATCTGAGAATTAGATGCAAAGAAATACTTATCAAAAGCCCTTTACTCTTGTATTTCTCGTACAAACACTGTAAGTAAAAACTTTTACTTTCTGTAGCTATAAGGTTGAAAATAGCGTTACCAAAAATACTTAACCCCTTAGGACCCCAAAAATTGTGTCAAACGAATAAATTTACATAAACAGGAAAGAAAATGCTTAAATTAGAACCCTATTGAAAAGAAGGGGAAGTTTTCCCAAGTTTTCTTCATTAACTTACTGAGTTTTTTTCCCGCTGCCTTTTTCTCCACTACAAATACGGCCCGAAGACAGCGGCTAACATAGTAACATAGTACATTGACATTCAGCAAAAAAAATGTAAATTCTTTACGTTGAAATAAATTATTGATTTCTGATTTCTGATTGACGTATTTTACAGGTCTTACTTTGGAAAGTAAGTAAGATACATTTCTACGATTTAATTCAACTAACTTTCAAATTTTCAAACTAAAAATTTCGCAAGCACATTACACATTATTAACTTAAGGCATGTATTTAACGCGGCGACAAATTGATACCATTCCGGATCTTAAAAAAACTGAAAATGGATCGTAAATAAACTACTTTGGCGACTAATTTGAGGTAGCATCTTAACTAGAAAGCGGCGGCTTTTTAATGAGTTTTGAGGTTTTATTTAAATTTTATCTGGCAGTGATTTTCTTTTGTGGCAATTGAATTTCTTCTAAGGCGACAAATTATTGGCGGATAAAAAAGTTAAAATAGGCTTTCATAAATTCTAAAATGGGGTTGTCTATAAACTTGACCAAGGTCTTAAATAAATACAAACAAGATCTTAAAAAAATACTTTTGGCTACATTTTCATAATGTAGGCCCCATGATTTTTCCATGCACCAACCTGATTTAAGTTTGACTCAAAACTAAGTTTTTTAGTGAAATATTTTTTTTCGCTTTTATATAAAAAAAAAGAACTAACACCCGAAGTTTCAGGATGGAGCGTCGCTGCGCTCCGCTCCATCCTGGAACTTCGAACCTATTTTTGCTTATGTGTACTGACCTAACAACCAACCCAAAATTTAGATTGCCAGTAGTTGCCAGTGAAGAATGTTTGATATCCCCTCGGGATAATTAGTCGCCACATTAGGTTTTATAATACCTTAACCAGTTTTACACTGATCCCGCTTGATATATTTGACACCTTACAGTAGCAGCCGTTTTTTAGTTTTTTTGATCCTAGCCTTTTGTTGCTTGTATAGTTTAATAGTTGCTAAGATATTTAATCACTGAAAAGTTAGTTTTTTTGTAACTTAATAGAAAGTCGCCTAAAAAGGATTTCAGTTGCCGTGTTAAATATTTGCCTTAACTTAATTCCGGATTCACTTACTTGGTTTTTTGTCGGACGAGTCCGACCAAGTAAGTGAATCGGGAATTAAGTTAATAACTTTTCAAATGTAAGAAAATAACCATGGAAATGTACAATAACTATTGAATTTTATGGCAGTCTAACCCCTGGTTTCTCGTACGCTAACAAGCTGTTAATCTACTGTTAACAGCTGTCAGTGGTTTTTTTTGTATCCACTTTGGTCAATTGACAGCTATTAATAGTCTCGCGCATCCAGCGATCGATAACACACGCGCGCTCGTTCGCACGAATAATGTCGCGAATAGTCAAGTGTTCAAATTGTAATGTCGTAATCGACGAACTTCTGGCTTATGTGCATAATAAATTATCAGTGATTGATGAAGAAACATTACTGAAAATTTGTGTGACGTCGTTCTCAACGGTTGAAATAAAAAGGTCAAAATCATTGCTTTTTGATTCGCTGCCAACTAATAAACGTAAAATTATACGCAAAAATGAAGGAAAAGAAAGTCGGGACTTGCAAGATATTGTGTCTCTGCTAAAATCGACAGATCCAGACCTAATTCCAGTTTTTGTTGCTCGTGACCTAGAGAAGCTACCACCCATCACCTTTGACCATCTGGATGCAACGAAGCTTCTGAAGGATATACTCGTATTGAAATCAGAAATTGCTGAAATGAAGTCAACGTACGTCACCTCAGATCAACTACGTGCTCTGAAAACTGATCTTGCCAGCATGAAATCATCGGTTTCACCGAGTCGCAACAAATATCGAAGCATTAACATAAATGCCCGGCGAGGTGGCTACTTGGACCAAGGTACTGACGTAGACAGTGGACCTTTTGGTATACTGACCCTGGATACGACGATTGTGGATGGTAATGAGAACGTCAGCACCTCCTCGCCAAATTGTGATAACAATTACACTGAGTCCCAATCTCAGTATGTGGAGGGTGGGTGTGAAAAACTCTGCAACGGTTCTTCGAACCAAAATGCACCTATAACTACAGCTGTTGTGACGTCAGAGGCGGGACTGCCTGCGAACACGGGGCAAGCGCAAGAAACTGGTCAGCCCGCAGCGGTAAACACGGCAATGGCGGCAGAACAGAAACAGCTGACATCAGAGTCTTTGGACTGCATTAATCAAGGATGCCTACCTAATGCCAGTACGAAAAAGTCACATGCGGACGTTGTAAAGTCAACTCAATTGCCAAGTAGCATAAGCGTCAATGAAAATAACTGTGAGTGGCAGACAGTGGAGAAAAAACGACGGCGACCAAAACGTCGTATTTTAGGCCAAAAAGGTTTGGCTAGTGACAGCGAAGGAAAGTTTATGGCGGCGGCTTTTAAAGTTCCTATCTTCATAACAAATGTTAGCAAGGAAACCAAAGACACAGATATTACAAACTATATATTAAGAGCTACAAAAGAAAACATTACTCTGGAGAAAATAAAAACCAAAAAGGAAACGGAGCACGATGCCTACAAGTTTTTCGTGCCGGAAGAGAAAGCACCTATGTTCCTGGATTGTAATCTTTGGCCGAAAGGAATAATTTTCAGACGCTTTCTGAATTTTAATCGTATGAGTCGTATGAGTGGAAATAGTACTAATACTGTTAGCGGCGTTATCAATACATAGCCATGGATACAACCACAAGTACATGTCGTATAGCGAGTTTTAACTGTAAAAACGTGAAACGCTCGGCTCAACACATACGAGACCTTTGTCGATCCTGTGACATAATCGCTTTACAAGAAACCTGGCTTCTACCGAACGAATTGCCTTTTTTGAATAGTATAGACAGCGAGTTTAACTGCACAGGCACGTCTGCTGTGGACACGGGCGCTGGGATACTGCGAGGTCGGCCGCACGGGGGAGTGGCGCTACTCTGGAGGAAGGGTGTGTTTAACAACGTGACGGTGGTAAATTGTAACGGTAACCCGCGCTTATGTGCAATAAAAGTGGAGGTTTGTGATAGATATTTTCTAGTTATTAATGTATACATGCCAACTGATCAAAGTGAAAATCTGCCTTTGTTTACGGATTGCCTCGGAGCGGTAAGTGCGATTACTGAAAATGAACAAATTGAGTGTCTTTATTTTCTGGGCGATTTTAACGCTCACCCGTCTGAATTATTCTACAGTGAACTTTTAAATTTTTGTAGTGAACAAATATGGACGTGTGCGGATGCTAGTATATTAGGTTTAAGTTCTGGTACGTACACTTTTATAAGTGACGCGCACGGCTCGAGCAGATGGCTCGACCACTGTTTGGCCTCTGAATCGGCTTTCTCAACTATTAGTAATATTTATGTAAAGTACGATGTTTTGTGGTCAGACCATTTTCCTCTAATTGTAGAATGTAACCTTAAAACAATTAAGCCTAAAATATTTAATAATGTGTCAAATCAGGCTAAGAATAAAATAATCTGGGGAAATAGGTCTTTAGAACAAACAAACAAATATTTCAATGAATGTCATAATAAATTGAAGCATATTGATTTTCCTGCTGAATTTCGAAAATGTTCTGGTCAATCCTGTAACAACGAACAACATAAGCGAATTATGGATGAAATGTATAGTGACATAGTTTCTGTGTTGTGTTCTGCGGCGATAGATAGTTTTGAAGGGAAGTCGCAGAATGAAAAAAGGCATGTTGTGGGCTGGAACAGGCATGTGGGCGACGCTAACAGGGAAGCTAAGCTAAGGTTTCAGACATGGTTAATGCATGGCAAACCCATGTCTGGAAACATATACAAGGACATGTGTATCAGTAGAAAAGTTTTTAAATCACGTTTAAAGTGGTGTCAGGTAAATGAAGATATAATTAAGATGGATATTATTGCCGCGCATCACGCCAAGAATGATTTTCGTAATTTCTGGAAATCTACGAATAAACTAAACGACAGACCTGGCTTCCCTGTCAGTGTTGATGGCGTTAGTGACCCTAAATGTATTGCAGATTTATTTAAGTCTCAATTTACTGTTGAATCTCCATTGGGGCCATCACGTTCTTCAGAAGGACAAAGTTGTCAAGGTGAACATATAGGCATACTAGCAAAGGACGTTAGAAATGTAATTTTTAACATGACTAGAGGTAAGTCACCAGGTCACGATAGCCTAAGCATTGAACATCTCCAACATGCGGGCCCGCACCTGGCCAGGGTTCTAGCTATGTTTTACACATTTGCCCTGTCGCACGCTCACCTGCCGGCTAATCTTATGAGGACTGTGGTGGTGCCTATTGTTAAAAATAAAACAGGTGATGTTTCCGATAAAAATAACTATCGACCCATATCACTAGCAACCATAATAGCGAAAGTTTTTGACGGCTTGCTTAACGCGCAACTCGATAAGCATTTGTGTGTTCACGATAATCAATTTGGCTTTCGCCCGAGATTATCTACTGAGAGTGCAGTTTTGTGCCTAAAGCAAGCCATTAGATACTATACAAGCCGTAAAACAGCCGTGTATGCGTGCTTCTTGGATTTGTCGAAAGCGTTTGACTTGGTCTGTTACGACATCCTATGGGAAAAATTGAGAAAGGCTAATGTTCCCACCGCAATAACTAACATCCTGAGACATTGGTACAATAACCAAACTAACAATGTAAGGTGGATGGGCACTTTCTCGGAGACTTATAGGATGGAGTGCGGAGTAAGACAGGGGGGTCTGACGTCTCCAAGTCTATTCAACCTATACGTGAACGCGCTGGTCGAGGAGCTCAGCGGCTCCAGGGTCGGCTGCCATATAGACGGAGTTGGCGTCAATAACATAAGCTACGCAGACGACATGGTGCTGCTGAGCGCCTCGATCGGCGGGCTTCGTACAATGCTTACTATCTGTGAGAGATACGCTGCTTCACATGGGTTGAAGTATAACGCAGTAAAAAGTGTATGTATGGTATTTGAGGCCAGGGTAGCGTGCTCGGATACGGTGCCTCCTGTTCGCTTGAATGGCATTGCTCTTAAGCAGGTAAAGCAATTTAAATATCTCGGGCACATAGTCACTTCTGACCTCAAAGACGATGCAGACATCGAGAGGGAGCGACGCGCATTGGCTGTAAGGGCTAATATGATCGCCCGCAGGTTTGCTCGATGCTCCAATGATGTAAAAATCACACTTTTCAGAGCATACTGTACATCATTTTATACGAGCAGCCTGTGGGCGAGATATACGCAAAAACAGTACAACATTTTACGTGTGCAGTACAATGATGCCTTCAGGGTGCTGTTGGGGCTGCCCCGCTTCTGTAGTGCATCTGGCATGTTTACAGAGGCCCGGGTAGACTGCTTCTACGCTACTATGCGTAAGCGGTGCGCATCAATGCTTAGCAGGGTGCGGGCCAGCTCCAACAGCATCCTGAGCATGATAGCGGACCGCCTAGATTCGCCCTACATGCGGCACTGTGCCGGCATGCATGTGCCCGTTAATGTGTACTGATGAGTGTGTCTTTAGCTATAAGTACTAACATATATAGTTGTTAAGCCTACTAACTAAAATGAGTGTTACTTACTTGAGCAAATAAAGTTTATTATTATAATAGTAGATTAACAGCGTGTTAGTGTACAAGAAACTGGGGGTAAGGCTTACAGTGCATAATCTACTCAGATAGAGTACCTGAGTAAAGTGTATACTCTACACGACCGAATTTGCAACAACAGCGGTTGCTCCGTTCTGAGAATAGAGAACTTGCACTAAAAAAGGCTTTAATAGAATAGGAGAGGGCACGTTAAAAGATAAATAAACGTGGTATTTTTTTTTCTGCGATTAATACTTTTGATAATATAACCTGTCGAAAAGACAATATAGTCACATGGTACTAAAACGCGCCGTACAAATCGACCTTAGACTATGACGTCACTCCCTAACGTAACGGCTATAATGCATAAAGCGTTATCAATATTTGAGTTAGCTCGTAAAATAAACATTATTTTTCGTAAAATAAGCATGTTTTTAAGCACCCTTATAAGAAAACGGTCAGAATTCAATGACAAAACGAAATCTAATAAGTGTTATGTTATTAGAGTTACATTTTTTTTTCGCATATTTATTGTGACCCCCATAACCACGAAAAAAGATTTTTAGGTTTTCATAGATTTTCCAAGGTTTTCATATGATTTCTATGGTATAAAAGCAAGTCACTCCATCTAATTTAAACGCAAGATCCCTATTATCTATTTCCATTTGTATATGTCACAAACTCACAAAGTCACAATGCACAAATGAAAACACACATGAACATTGTAGTTAGGGAGGCGAATAGGGGAATTTTCGGCAATACTCGAGCGTGGCAGTTTAAGATATGAGAGATACCTTAGACGTAATAGAACAACCTTGTAAAGTATTTAGCTCTATATGTAGTGACGCGCGCCTAGGATAGACGATCAGATTAGTAAAAAAAAATGGATAGTCTGAAATACTCGAGCGCGTCAGATTAAGATATTGGGGGTTGATTTTAGTGTTTAAAGACTAAATTTAACTAATCTGACGATAAGTCCTTGACGCCGCCGAGTTATAGGGTCGCGAACTTGTAAAAAAAAAACGTTAATCCGGCATTCTCGAGCGCGATTTTTTATTTTTTTTATTTTGAAGAATATAATCTAAAACTCACAAAAAATACAAAATCTGCCGGTTTCCGCATGACCAGAAGTGTGGAGGAGCCATTTCGTCTTCCTAAGAACGCGTTACGGCATATAAGTCGCGAACGATACATTTTACAAAAAAAAAGTTTAAATAAACAAAAAAGGTAATTTTATTTTACACAAAAAAGGTCTCTTTATATTTTTGTCCAAAGTTAAAACTAAAACAAAAAACATCATTTTATCAAGAAGAAAGAAAGAAAAAAAAAGAAACCAAAAAACTTTTTTCGGTCAGATTAAGAGAACCCACCAACATTTTTGTCAGATTAAAAAAATATGCTTTCAGGATACCGAGATAAACCTCCCCTATAAAAATCTGACGCGCTCGAGTATTTCAAAAAAACTTTATTTTTTTGCATTTTCAAAAATTCATCGTAACTTATCGTCACGTCACGTCAATCGTCAGTTTTTTTAAAGGGAGCTTCCTTGGGGCCTGCTTAACACCCCTTCCGAAAATCTGACGCGCTCGAGTAAATTTTTTTTTTTTGCATTTTTGACTACTTTATATGCCTACCCCCACCACGCAAACCGGCAGATTAGTATACCGTTGTTATCAGAGGCACTCGGGGCATACGTAGTATGAATATCTGACGCGCTCGAGAATGCCCAAGTAACTGTTTTTTTTAACATTTTTGAAAAACCGTACACGCCAAACCCACCGCTAAAATGGTTTTTGCCATAGGAGCTTTTCTTTTAGAAATTATTTTATCTTTCGATTTTGATAGGTCTCGACCGCGCCGTTGAATTACGCCATTTAGCTACCTCGCCTCCCTAACTATTGGAATATCGACAACAAAATCGACATTGTGAAAGCGGCTGGTATGTAATACACTGGACCCGTCTGTGGGCGGATTAGATGTCGCAATTAAATGTCAGATGTTATTTGTTTCATACTCTTATGTTTAAGTTAACTACTACGTAATGTTTCATATTTCATGAAGTCAATAAACGAATAACATAACATAAGTAGCCTATACGTCCCACTGTAGGACACAGGCATTCTCTCAGAGAGGGAGAGTATGGGCTTAATCACCACGCGTGCCCACCGCGAATGGGCAATTTCAAGCGCTGAGGTCCGTGAAGAGCTCAGACACTCGTGTTTCCTCACGATGTTTTCCTTCACCGTTAGCGAGTGGTATTGCTACTATAACTTCAGAAATGTACATAACTTAGAAAACAAAGTCATAGGTACATACCCGCACTGGGAATCGAACCCGAACATCATGTCATTATTTTTGGCTATGTGCAGTAGCAAAACGCAACTCGATTCGAATGCCGTAGTTAAGATAAGATTAGAATATTCCTTATTGTGTACTGGAAAAGGTAGTTTTTATTTTATAGACTCGTAGACCTACATAGGTATTTGAAAAATATTATAAACACCAAAAATAAGCGCCAAACTGTTGGGAAAATGTGTCTCAAGCGAGCTCTTCGTCCCCTAATAACTAAGGTTATTTGAAATATGCGCAGCTTTTATGGCGCAAATACGCATAGTAGAGTGACACAGCAGGTGAGGTTTATAAGGGACAGAATGAGGAGGTAATACGCGATGAAAAGAGATTACTGTCATAACTTAAAAACTCCCTCTTATCCCCATAGTAATGACATGCTAATAATTCATCAAAACGACTTGTGCTTAAGTGCAGTTTTTTATGAGGGGCATGTGGGTAGAAAATCGTGAATTTCTTGCTCATTTTTAGGGTTTCATAGGGTGGATTAGTAGACTTGGCTCGGTATATTGTCTTCCTGTGGATTAATCGACTACGCTGAGGTACCTAGGTTCATATATTTAGGTCCTAAGTAAGCTAGTAAGAGAAATATTTCAATTCACATAGTACCTACACGAGCCCGACCGTCTTCGTTTCATCAATATTAATTAGCCAAGGCATGCATGAACCCCGGTTTCGGGTACTCTTTGTCATGTCCTTGTCATGTCATGTCTTCCTTCGGGATGTAATAACATCCCCTATTTGATCGAAGTGTGTCCGCCTGGGACGTCGCTTACCGGCTCCTCCTAGACTTAATTGGTATAGATTACCAATGAGGAGCTCCTACAAGAAACGTGTTCTTTGTAATAATATGAATACGAACACCATACGAATGAAGAATTGCCGACTAATGGTCTCCTACATATGGTAAAGTCACTGGCAAGAGGCTGGTGCGTAGGCGTAAGAAAAAAATCCTGGTGAAGACACCTTTAAGGATAGACAGGGCCTTTTCATAAAGCTACAACCTATATATAAAAGCGGGTGAAGCTGTGTCGGGTTACACCGTTACACGGCCGTTGGTTTAACGTGAAACGTCCTATGAGTATGCGTTAATTTTTAGCTCAAACTGCGCAATATACTACGCAACACTGGCGCTATCTTCCGGCACAAATTAAGAGGATCTGAGTGATGGCAATGTTGCTCTACTCTACGATACACAAATTAATTTCACACGACGCGTAATTACAGAATTACAGACCTCGCCGAGACGACATATTTTCGTTGCATGTGGTTTTAGAAAGTGACCGCCTACTACCCAATTGAAAGACGTTTCACGTCACAATTGCCACAGATATGACGGAGCATCACCTGAGAACTGACTGGTCAGCAGTAGATTTTTAAATGAAAACACTTGCCGAAAACAATCCCCCAGACGAGGACAGTGAAAAAGATGAGAAGGGTTCAAAAGCAATTAGTCCACCGTCACTCTATTCCGTGTTTAATTATTGTACACATTTATTTACACATTAGGTTAATGGCAAAAACGGGTCCCTCTTTCGGAATAAATGGTCCGAGATCCGGACTTGGGCTTTGGGACCGCTGCCCATTTATCCAGTGTATCATTAGAATTTTGGACACACCTTTGTGTCAGATCATGATTAAAGAAGTAATAAGTGACGTTCGCTGAAATTTTGTGATATAATGAAGTGAGCTTATTTTTCGCATCTGCATTACGTCAACCATAGAAAAGAACACGTCAACGAACAACGATGAGAAAAGACGTCAGAAACGGAAAGTAACGTATCTATGCATATGCATATGATAAAAAACCAGCCAAGTGCGAGTCGGACTCGCGCTCGAAGGGTTCCATAGCATTATCTATACAACATTTAAATATTTCAAGCGTCTAAATGTTGCCGTTATTAGTATCTAACAAAAAAACGGCAAAACGTCACGTTTATTGTATGGGGGCCCCTTAAGAAAAAATTTATTCTGTTTAGTATTTGTTATTATAGCGGCAACAGAAATACATCATCTGTCTAGCTACTACGGTTCATGAGATACAGCTTGGTAATAGACAGACAGATGGACAGTGGAGTCTTAGTAATAGGGTCCCTTACCCATTGGGTACGAAACCCTAAAAACTAACAAAGGTTCTTTACACCATCAAGAAACATCCTTGACACGATCAAGAGTATTTCAGACATATAATGCTTAATACCAACTACACTCTCCTTCAACTTATCTTACAAGACAAGATTCCAAGAAGAAGTAGACCTGGGGCGAGGTCTTAAACGCATTTTTGTTCAATAGAGTACGTAATATTAGGGGTTAAAGTATGAAATTGCCGTTTTATTGCAATAGGTTCTTTGAATTGACATAGAATCTTCATGGTTTGAGGTTTTCGAATGAAACTTTTTTCATATGGTTTCTATGATGTTCTTTTTTTTAAAAAATGTGAAACATTTGAATATCGACTTTCAATTGTTTTTGTTATTCAATTTAGACAAGAACGATGGATACTGCGAAAATTCGAGTGATTATGAGGCACCCATTTTTCGTATTTTTTTATTTTATTGTTTTGACGCAAGTGAGTCAATATTGTGGGTAAGGTAACGTTAAACCATGCCGCTAATTCCTGGGTAGTTTGACTAGGGTCGGCTTCCACTATCTCTCTTAATTCATCGTTATTCACCTGTGTGGGCGGTCTTCCTCGTGGCTCGTTCTTTAAGTCGAAATTTCCATCACGAAAGCGTTTAAACCAAAATCGCACGGTGCGTTCATTAGTAGACCCCTCTCCAAACGCAGCATTGATATTCGGGCTGTTTCTGCCGCGTTAGTTCCGCGTCGGAACTCGTATTAAAAAATCACTCGAATTTTCGCAGTATCCATCTTTCTTGTCTAAATTGAATAACAAAAACAATTGAAAGTCGATATTCAAATGTTTCACATTTTTTAAAAAAGAACATCATAGAAACCGTTTGAAAAAAGTTTCATTCGAAAACCTCAAACCATGAAGATTCTATGTCAATTCAAAGAACCTATTGCAATAAAACGGCAATTTCATACTTTAACCCCTATTATTAGTACTATGTCTAACTTTGGCCTTTGCATCTATGCAATGAGATGATTTATACAGCGTCCAGTGGCACTTTCACTCACACTAGTTGGGTGGAGAGACTACTCGGAGGCTGCAGTGCCCGGGATATTGTTTTTTAGATGGAGTATGCTTGCCCAGCCCCTATAACATCCTCCGCACGTATTGACTTGTCTTTCCTGTGGGCTAGGCGGACTAAGCTGTAGTGCTGTAAACTATGAATTAATTACTTACTTTGGAAAAATTTCAGCACGCAATCGACATGTAACTTTTAGGGGATCCTGCCTTTTCGCAGAAAATTGTTACGCTGATTATCACTTGCCAACCAACATTTCACCTATTTTTCACTTTGACAACAAACGATTTACAAATTTTTGTATGGCAACGTTTCATTTGGTAGGATTGTTGTTAAGCTGATTATTATAATGAAACAAAACGTTTTGGGTATTTATTATTTTTCAAATCTTTTACTAGGCCAAACAACTATTAGATGAATAACGTTTCGTCTGTGAAACAGTTCCCTTTTCGTAAATAGATATAATATATAAAAAAAAAACTTGAATACAGTTTTTTTTTTTTTGCAAACCTATAGGTTAGGTTAGGTTAGAACTGTGACCAACACACGCACGAGCCGAGCGAGCGAAGCGAGCGTGCCGCGGCAGCGGCCGGCGAGTGCTAGGAAAATTCTATCCATTTTACTAGGTTTTCCTAACCTTTAGGTTAATCTATAGGTTTGCTTAACGAAACTTAATGCAACATTTGGTATACAATAAACAACTGAATGAATATTACGCTAAGTAAAACATACGCTACTTAAAAGTTGGCATTTTGAAAAAATGTCATTATAAAAAGCAATCCAAACAAACAGTTGGCAACTGCGAGGTTGGGAAATAAAAAAAAGTTGGCAAATGATTATTCCGCAAAATAATATTCTTCGAAACGTTAGTTGCCAAATGAAAATCGGCCAAAAATGTTTCTGCAAAAAGGCAGAGAACCAACTTTTAGCATTCTTGTGACACGGGGCCTATGTAAGTACAAAACAGCGCTACGCTTGTTTAAGATCTCGATGCTTTGATTACATCATAGAAATTTCAAATTCGTACCCTCAAAGAAAGCTTGAAAATTTGAAAGTTTTTTTGGAGAGGAAAAGTTCGGTATGCGATACTACCTTATGCAAAAAGTGTGATTTTGAGAAGATAGAGATCTTCTAAGCCTTTAATTTCCAGGTATGGGTACTTTGGAAAAATTTCAGCACACAATCCACACGTAATTTTTAGCATTCTTATGACACGGAGTGGAAGAAAAAACAACCACTACGGTTGTCCTCCCGATGCCGATGTTTGGCATTATATGAATTAAATTTCAAATTCGTAGTCTCAAAAAAGCTTAAAAATTTTGTTCAGGTTTTTTTCAAAGGGAAAAATTTGGTATTCCTTGCTACTTTATGCAAATCAAGTGTAACTTTGAACCTCAATATCTTTTAAGCCATTAATTTCCAGGTACTTTGAAAAACATATTCGGAATGATGCAGAGAATACAATGGGTTTCGAAAATAACCTTAGTAAATTAAGGCTGTTCTTACGTTGAGCATGCTGTCTCGTTCGCAAAATTTAACATTTTTTTATCTCTACTCTTACGTTAAGAAATGTCTGTGTAATTCTTATTTTATATACAATAAAGTGTTCTCTATCTATCTATATGGTAATAACATGCGTAAAGTTTTGATGTGGTCTGAGGGTTTCATGCATGATTAAATTACGGACATTTTAAATATATTTTTGTTTTTTAAGTCACGTGCATTTCTGAATCTGAACCATTCGCTTTTGTGAAGGAAAACAACGTGAGGAAACCTGGGCAACTGTGATGATTATAAAGTCTGCTACATTTTTTCTGCACATACCACCTTTAATCAAAATGGCTTAAAGGTAAAATATTTCCCGATTATTATTCTTTCTCTTTACTTTTAGGTATTGCTCAATGCCCATTCTATTACAATCCAAAGATATCCATTGAAATTACCTGGAACCTTTTTCAGGCGAGCGTTATAAAAGAACAAAAACTAATGACAATCTGAGCACGACAAACAATGATTTTGTTTTCGGACTAATTATTTTTTCAGTTAGCGCTGTGTTTCTGTGTACAGTCAGTGACAAAAGTAAGTATTATTGTTTACAACTAAAGTAAAATAACTCTCTCCATCGAAGAGTCCATCATCGTTTACACGTTTGCACTCTAATCGGTGACATTAAAGACGATTTTTAAACAGACATGAAAGAGTTGATCAGCTATCGACTGTAAACGTACAAAGTTGTGTGCCTTTCGTCCGATAGAGATAGGTACATCATCAGGAGCTAAGGCTACTTATTAAGAAACGAGAAAATATTATGATTTCGGTGAGTATTCTTCCGATGTTTTTTTTAATATACGTCCTATGACTGTTGGGCAAAGGTCTTCTCTCAAAGATGTAGTATGGGGCTTAATCACCACTCGTGACACCGCCGATTGGTAAATTCAAGCGTTTAGGTATGTACGTATCAAGCACTCAGGTTTCCTTACGATGTTTTCCTTCATCTAAATGTTACGTACATTACATAGAAAACAAAGTCATTGGTTTATGCCGGGAGTCGAATCCTTGACCTCTCGAGGCAAGCGTTCTACGTACTGACCGCACTACCACAACAAAAAAACTACCAATATAAAGAATAGTTATTTTCACTTCTCATGCTCTGAAAGTGCTTATTTCTGCAGTATATAGGCTGCACAAAATCGAATTTTGTATACAAGTGCATCAACGTATCTACTACTCATAAATGTATCTGTATTAAGGCAAAGAAAACGAGCCATACAGCCAAACACAATAAGAAGTTCGTAGATAGAATTTGTTATTTTAAAATATTTACTTTAATTTATTTTCCTTATGTGTTTTTAAGACATAAAAGATATTAAAATTGAAATTCAAGGACGGTAGGTTATTTAATTAATTTAAGAAAATTAATTTAATAGCAGGCTGTATAGGTCTGCAGCCCAAGCCATCAATGTCGTTATATTAAAAAAAAATTAAGTGGCGGGAAACAGCTCTTGTTTTTTGTGCGTTTATTAATTTCTTCAATTTGCTAAATTATGCTACTGTTTTATTTCCTCGCAATGGAAGTGAAAAGCAGAGTTTATAACTCGTCCACAAAATCAATTTATCCTCGACATTACTATCAGCCCTCGCCTTCGGCTCGCTGCTAAAAGTCTTGGATAAAAATGGTTCGTTTTGTGCACTTGTAAAATCTACTATTGCCTCCTTTCCGTAAATTCCAGCAATAGAACTGGTCTGAATGGAACGCTGTTTTTTCTTTTACTGTACTCTGGGTCCCAGTGGGTGGACCAGGGTGGCGTGATAATTAATTACCGTGATGTGTGCATCCCGCCCAGCCCTACCGTGCCTTTACTTTGTTTGACATAACATCGTGCGAAAAGGTTATTGTGCGCGAAACGTGCAGTTCAAAAAGAGTCTTCCTTCTGATTTAAAATACTAATATTATAAACGCGAAAGTGTGTATGTATGGATGGATGTTTGTTACTCTTTCACGCAAAAACGGCTGAACGAATCCAGATGAAACTTTGCACATTATAGTCTGGAACATAGGTTTTTTTTTATACCGGAAAAAAGCACATCAAAATTACCACGTGAACGAAGTCGCCAGTCGTTTACAATGCTAGTACATCGGTAAAGTGCGACATCCGAACCATCAAGTATTACAGTTTTTGTCTTTTTCATGCTAGTTACACAAATTTATTGCTAGGCAAATTTTCTCATCTTGTAATAATAATTAATTTAAATGAAGCAGTTAAGATTGATGAGCAAAATAAACGAATGTACAAAAGGGTTTTTCCAGCCCTTATACTAATCTAAGCCTGTCCAATAAGGGTGATTCAATAAAAAAAAACATACAACTCAATAAGTGTGTAATTGTACAGTCAACTCACCCCGTCTTCAATCAAGACTGTAAATAAAGCTCAATGGCTGAATAAATCACAAAATCAATAGTCTAAACTCAACTAACCTCCATTGGACACTAATCTCCCAATAGTAAACCTCACCCCGATCGCTTCAAACTTAGCGCAACTTGGGCGACCCCAAAATGTTAAGGTAGCTTCCAACTTGTAGAGCAACTTGCAACCGTTCGGGCGTTGAAGCAGTCAATTTGGCGCGTCAAGCGACCATTCGCCTGTCATTTGTTTCAGGCGTTCGAAATTCAAATTTGGAACTCTCTATTCTGCCCACGATTAGATTTTGTTTCTGCGATATAAGCTGCTGTTACGGCTAGCATTCCGTCTTGCTCGCACATCTAACATTTTTCATTATTCTAAGAAAATAGTATACTTTTAATAAATGTAGTCTTACGATGTTATTTATAAAAACACGAATCCTCTAAAGCACTTCTAAGAGGCAGTATATTTAATCTGTGTTTACGATTTTTCCTCGTAAACTCTCCACCATAGACTATTTTCATCGGCGTTTTAAGGAATCGTATTTTTTTATAAATAAGATCATTAAGCTTTGTTAGATAATAAAACTACGCATATTAAAGACATATTTTTATTCGCCTATTCTTAGTTTTTGATAAAGAAAAGTTGATACAGAAATTATTAATTTTTGTAGCAAGTTATCTTATATTCATTGCTGCACTAATCCGTGCTGAGGACAATTTAAAAAACTTATTTAGAGGCAAAAAATTCCACACAACTTCTATGCAGAGAACTTTGTAAAGAGGTTCGTCATTTCGCCGATGCCTGCACTTGCCCATTAGCTCAGTTGGGAGAGCGATGGCACGGTTAGCCAGAGATCGCGGGTTCAAGTCCCGGCATGGGTGGAATTTTTAGCCTCTAAATAGGTGTGTAAATTATCTTAATCAAAAATTACGTTTATGACTAAAATATACCTAAAATTTTCGTAAATTTTTCAAAAGTATACTATTGTATTTTACGAGAGCGAGAAAAAATGCCAGACGTAACAGAAGCCTTAACTTAGTAATGACTTACTAATGTCTCCGTCAACGTGATGAAACCTGATTGTGTTCACGTATCTCAACGCTTGAAATCGGCAATCCACGGTGGGCACGCGTGTACGGTTCATTTCATTTCATTTCATTTGGTACAAATTATATATATATAAAGCTACAAAGCGGTATACTCACTGACTGACTCATCCATACGTTTTCTCCGAAACGACAATAGCTAGAGGAAAATGATGTATGAAAAAGTTGTAGGAAATGTATGAATTACAGCCATCCTATGAAGCCGATTTTTGAATTTCGAACGCCTTCTCCTATACAAATGGGCTAACTTTTTTGTTTACCGGCCGATTTGGATGAAATTTGAAACGGGTGTTTGTTGTGTGATCTAATTGTGAAAAAAAATTTTGAACGTTCGAAATTCAAAATAGGGGCGAGAATATGGCAACCCGAAAAATCGACCTCTGCGCAAAAAAGTCGGCAGCCAACTGGGCACATGCTGGAGACGTGCCCTAAACGGCATCGGGTTCTCAAAGGACCCAGGTATATGAGAAAAATCGGACATTTTGACATTTCAAGATGGCGGCCGAGATATCGACGATTGAAAATTTGAAAATTTTGTATAGAGAATTTGTACTGAAAATCGACTTTTAGTACAAAATTTTAAACAAAACTGAACAATTTTTCAAAAAAAAACATTTTTCGAGGCCAAAGCCGGGATGAGGAACCTCGCCGCGGCGAGGCCGAAGGCCGAGCTCCGTTCAGGCCGAGGCCGAAGGCCGAGACCACACATTTTCCGGCGAACAAGCAACAACGCAAAAGCCAGATGGGACAAACTTGCGAGGCCGAAGGCCGAGCTCCGCGAAGCGGGCCCCAGGAACCCCGCCGCGGCGAGGCCGAAGGCCGAGCTCCGTTCAGGCCGAGGCCGAAGGCCGAGACTATACATTTTCGGCGAACAAGCAACAACGCAAAAGCTAGATGGGACAAACTTGCGAGGCCGGAGGCCGAGCTCCGCGAAGCGGGCACGAAGAACCCCGCCGCGGCGAGGCCGAAGGCCGAGCTCCGTCCAGGCCGAGGCCGAAGGCCGAGACCATACATGTTCCCACTCAAACAATCCCAACGTCAAGTGTCTAGCGAGGCCCTAGGCCGAGCGCCGCGGAGAGCGAAGCTCGGAGCGGCTGGGGGTTGGCGCGCGTAAGCGCGCAGGGGGTTCACCCCCTAGTTATATATATATAAAGCTACAATGCGGTATACTCACTGACTGACTCATCCATACGTTTTCTCCGAAACGACAATAGCTAGAGGAAAATGATGTATGAAAAAGTTGTAGGAAATGTATGAATTACAGCCATCCTATGAAGCCGATTTTTGAATTTCGAACGCGTTCTCCTATACAAATGGGCTAACTTTTTTGTTTACCGGCCGATTTGGATGAAATTTGAAACGGGCATTTGTTTTGTGATCTAATTGTGAAAAAAAATTTTGAACGTTCGAAATTCAAAATACGGGCGAGAATATGGCCGCCCGAAAAATCGACCTCTGCGCAAAAAAGTCGGCAGCCAACTGGGCACATGCTGGAGACGTGCCCTAAACGGCATCGGGTTCTCAAAGGACCCAGGTATATGAGAAAAATCGGACATTTTGACATTTCAAGATGGCGGCCGAGATATCGACGATTGAAAATGAGAAAATTTTGTATGGAGAATTTGTACTGAAAATCGACTTTTAGTACAAAATTTGAAACAAAAATTAAAATTTTTTCAAAAAATCAATTTTTCGAGGCCGAAGCGGGGACGAGGAACCCCGTCGCGGCGAGGCCGAAGGCCGAGCTCCGTTCAGGCCGAGGCCGAAGGCCGAGACCACACATTTTCCGGCGAACAAGCAACAACGCAAAAGCCAGATGGGACAAACTTGCGAGGCCGAAGGCCGAGCTCCGCGAAGCGGGCCCCGGGAACCCCGCCGCGGCGAGGCCGAAGGCCGAGCTCCGTTCAGGCCGAGGCCGAAGGCCGAGACTATACATTTTCCGGCGAACAAGCGACAACGCAAAAGCCAGATGGGACAAACTTGCGAGGCCGAAGGCCGAGCTCCGCGAAGCGGGCCCCAGGAACCCCGCCGCGGCGAGGCCGAAGGCCGAGCTCCGTTCAGGCCGAGGCCGAAGGCCGAGACTATACATTTTCGGCGAACAAGCAACAACGCAAAAGCCAGATGGGAGAAACTTGCGAGGCCGGAGGCCGAGCTCCGCGAAGCGGGCCCCAGGAACACCGCCGCGGCGAGGCCGAAGGCCGAGCTCCGTTCAGGCCGAGGCCGAAGGCCGAGACCATACATGTTCCCACTCAAACAATCCCAACGTCAAGTGTCTAGCGAGGCCCTAGGCCGAGCGCCGCGGAGAGCGAAGCTCGGAGCGGCTGGGGGTTGGCGCGCGTAAGCGCGCAGGGGGTTCACCCCCTAGTTATATATATATAAAGCTACAATGCGGTATACTCACTGACTGACTCATCCATACGTTTTCTCCGAAACGACAATAGCTAGAGGAAAATGATGTATGACAAAGTTGTAGGAAATGTATGAATTACAGCCATCCTATGAAGCCGATTTTTGAATTTCGAACGCGTTCTCCTATACAAATGGGCTAACTTTTTTGTTTACCGGCCGATTTGGATGAAATTTGAAACGGGCATTTGTTTTGTGATCTAATTGTGAAAAAAATTTTGAACGTTCGAAATTCAAAATAGGGGCGAGAATATGGCCGCCCGAAAAATCGACCTCTGCGCAAAAAAGTCGGCAGCCAACTGGGCACATGCTGGAGACGTGCCCTAAACGGCATCGGGTCGTCAAAGGACCCAGGTATATGAGAAAAATCGGACATTTTGGAATTTCAAGATGGCGGCCGAGATATCGACGATTGAAAATTTGAAAATTTTGTATGGAGAATTTGTACTGAAAATCGACTTTTAGTACAAAATTTGAAACAAAGATGAAAAATTTTTCAAAAAAAACATTTTTCGAGGCCGAAGCGGGGATGACGAACCTCACCGCGGCGAGGCCGAAGGCCGAGCTCCGTTCAGGCCGAGGCCGAAGGCCGAGACCATACATTTTCCGGCGAACAAGGAACAACGCAAAAGCCAGATGGGACAAACTTGCGAGGCCGAAGGCCGAGCTCCACGAAGCGGGCCCCAGGAACCCCGCCGCGGCGAGGCCGAAGGCCGAGCTCCGTTCAGGCCGAGGCCGAAGGCCGAGACTATACATTTTCGGCGAACAAGGAACAACGCAAAAGCCAGATGGGACAAATTTGCGAGGCCGAAGGCCGAGCTCCGCGAAGCGGGCCCCAGGAACACCGCCGCGGCGAGGCCGAAGGCCGAGCTCCGTTCAGGCCGAGGCCGAAGGCCGAGACTATACATTTTCGGCGAACAAGCAACAACGCAAAAGCCAGATGGGACAAACTTGCGAGGCCGAAGGCCGAGCTCCGCGAAGCGGGCCCCAGGAACACCGCCGCGGCGAGGCCGAAGGCCGAGCTCCGTTCAGGCCGAGGCCGAAGGCCGAGACCAAACATGTTCCCACTCAAACAATCCCAACGTCAAGTGTCTAGCGAGGCCCTAGGCCGAGCGCCGCGGAGAGCGAAGCTCGGAGCGGCTGGGGGTTGGCGCGCGAAGCGCGCAGGGGGTTCACCCCCTAGTTATATATATATAAAGCTACAATCCGGTATACTCACTGACTGACTCATCCATACGTTTTCTCCGAAATGACTATAGCTAGAGGAAAATGATGTATGAAAAAGTTGTAGGAAATGTATGAATTACAGCCATCCTATGAAGCCGATTTTTGAATTTCGAACGCCTTCTCTTAGGGGAATGGGCCAACTCTTTTGTTTACCGGCCGATTTGGATGAAATTTTGAACGGACGTTTAGTTCGTGATCTTATTGTGAAAAAAAATTTTATACGTTCGAAATTCAAAATAGGGGCGAGAATATGGCCGCCCGAAAAATCGACCTCTGCGCAAAAAAGTCAGCAGCCAACTGGGCACATGCTGGAGACGTGCCCTAAACGGCATCGGGTTCTCAAAGGACCCAGGTATATGAGAAAAATCGGACATTTTGACATTTCAAGATGGCGGCCGAGATATCGACGATTGAAAATGAGAAAATTTTGTATGGAGAATTTGTACTGAAAATCGACTTTTAGTACAAAATTTGAAACAAAAATTAAATTTTTTTCAAAATATCAATTTTTCGAGGCCGAAGCGGGGACGAAGAACCCCGTCGCGGCGAGGCCGAAGGCCGAGCTCCGTTCAGGCCGAGGCCGAAGGCCGAGACCACACATTTTCCGGCGAACAAGCAACAACGCAAAAGCCAGATGGGACAAACTTGCGAGGCCGAAGGCCGAGCTCCGCGAAGCGGGCCCCGGGAACCCCGCCGCGGCGAGGCCGAAGGCCGAGCTCCGTTCAGGCCGAGGCCGAAGGCCGAGACTATACATTTTCGGCGAACAAGCAACAACGCAAAAGCCAGATGGGACAAACTTGCGAGGCCGGAGGCCGAGCTCCGCGAAGCGGGCACGAAGAACCCCGCCGCGGCGAGGCCGAAGGCCGAGCTCCGTCCAGGCCGAGGCCGAAGGCCGAGACCATACATGTTCCCACTCAAACAATCCCAACGTCAAGTGTCTAGCGAGGCCCTAGGCCGAGCGCCGCGGAGAGCGAAGCTCGGAGCGGCTGGGGGTTGGCGCGCGTAAGCGCGCAGGGGGTTCACCCCCTAGTTATATATATATAAAGCTACAATGCGGTATACTCACTGACTGACTCATCCATACGTTTTCTCCGAAATGACAATAGCTAGAGGAAAATGATGTATGACAAAGTTGTAGGAAATGTATGAATTACAGCCATCCTATGAAGCCGATTTTTGAATTTCGAACGCCTTCTCTTAGGGGAATGGGCCAACTCTTTTGTTTACCGGCCGATTTGGATGAAATTTGAAACGGGCATTTGTTTTGTGATCTAATTGTGAAAAAAAATTTTGAACGTTCGAAATTCAAAATAGGGGCGAGAATATGGCCGCCCGAAAAATCGACCTCTGCGCAAAAAAGTCGGCAGCCAACTGGGCACATGCTGGAGACGTGCCCTAAACGGCATCGGGTCGTCAAAGGACCCAGGTATATGAGAAAAATCGGACATTTTGGAATTTCAAGATGGCGGCCGAGATATCGACGATTGAAAATTTGAAAATTTTGTATGGAGAATTTGTACTGAAAATCGACTTTTAGTACAAAATTTGAAACAAAGATGAAAAAATTTTCAAAAAAAACCTTTTTCGAGGCCGAAGCGGGGATGACGAACCTCACCGCGGCGAGGCCGAAGGCCGAGCTCCGTTCAGGCCGAGGCCGAAGGCCGAGACCATACATTTTCCGGCGAACAAGGAACAACGCAAAAGCCAGATGGGACAAACTTGCGAGGCCGAAGGCCGAGCTCCACGAAGCGGGCCCCAGGAACCCCGCCGCGGCGAGGCCGAAGGCCGAGCTCCGTTCAGGCCGAGGCCGAAGGCCGAGACTATACATTTTCGGCGAACAAGCAACAACGCAAAAGCCAGATGGGACAAATTTGCGAGGCCGAAGGCCGAGCTCCGCGAAGCGGGCCCCAGGAACACCGCCGCGGTGAGGCCGAAGGCCGAGCTCCGTTCAGGCCGAGGCCGAAGGCCGAGACTATACATTTTCGGCGAACAAGCAACAACGCAAAAGCCAGATGGGACAAACTTGCGAGGCCGGAGGCCGAGCTCCGCGAAGCGGGCACGAGGAACCCCGCCGCGGCGAGGCCGAAGGCCGAGCTCCGTTCAGGCCGAGGCCGAAGGCCGAGACCATACATGTTCCCACTCAAACAATCCCAACGTCAAGTGTCTAGCGAGGCCCTAGGCCGAGCGGCGCGGAGAGCGAAGCTCGGAGCGGCTGGGGGTTGGCGCGCGTAAGCGCGCAGGGGGTTCACCCCCTAGTTATATATATATAAAGCTACAATCCGGTATACTCACTGACTGACTCATCCATACGTTTTCTCCGAAATGACAATAGCTAGAGGAAAATGATGTATGACAAAGTTGTAGGAAATGTATGAATTACAGCAATCCTATGAAGCCGATTTTTGAATTTCGAACGCGTTCTCCTATACAAATGGGCTAACTTTTTTGTTTACCGGCCGATTTGGATGAAATTTGAAACGGGCATTTGTTTCGTGATCTAATTGTAAAAAAAAAATTTGAATGTTCGAAATTCAAAATAGGGGCGAGAATATGACCGCCCGAAAAATCGACCTCTGCGCAAAAAAGTCGGCAGCCAACTGGGCACATGCTGGAGACGTGCCCTAAACGGCATCGGGTTCTCAAAGGACCCAGGTATATGAGAAAAATCGGACATTTTGACATTTCAAGATGGCGGCCGAGATATCGACGATTGAAAATGAGAAAATTTTGTATGGAGAATTTGTACTGAAAATCGACTTTTAGTACAAAATTTGAAACAAAAATTAAAATTTTTTCAAAAAATCAATTTTTCGAGGCCGAAGCGGGGACGAGGAACCCCGTCGCGGCGAGGCCGAAGGCCGAGCTCCGTTCAGGCCGAGGCCGAAGGCCGAGACCACACATTTTCGGCGAGCAAGAAACAACGCAAAAGCCAGATGGGACAAACTTGCGAGGCCGAAGGCCGAGCTCCGCGAAGCGGGCCCCAGGAACCCCGCCGCGGCGAGGCCGAAGGCCGAGCTCCGTTCAGGCCGAGGCCGAAGGCCGAGGCCGAAGGCCGAGACTATACATTTTCGGCGAACAAGCAACAACGCAAGAGCCAGTTGGGACAAACTTGCGAGGCCGAAGGCCGAGCTCCGCAAAGCGGGCACAAGGAACCCCGCCGCGGCGAGGCCGAAGGCCGAGCTCCGTCCAGGCCGAGGCCGAAGGCCGAGACCATACATGTTACCACTTATCAAATCCCTACCCCAAGTGTCTAGCGAGGCCCTAGGCCGAGCGCCGCGGAGAGCGAAGCTCGGAGCGGCTGGGGGTTGGCGCGCGAAGCGCGCAGGGGGTTCACCCCCTAGTTATTATATATATATAAAGCTACAAAGCGGTATACTCACTGACTGACTCATCCATACGTTTTCTCCGAAATGACAATAGCTAGAGGAAAATGATGTATGAAAAAGTTGTAGGAAATGTATGAATTACAGCCATCCTATGAAGCCGATTTTTGAATTTCGAACGCGTTCTCCTATACAAATGGGCTAACTTTTTTGTTTACCGGCCGATTTGGATGAAATTTGAAACGGGCATTTGTTTCGTGATCTAATTGTGAAAAAAAAATTTGAACGTTCGAAATTCAAAATAGGGGCGAGAATATGGCCGCCCGAAAAATCGACCTCTGCGCAAAAAAGTCGGCAGCCAACTGGGCACATGCTGGAGACGTGCCCTAAACGGCATCGGGTTGTCAAAGGACCCAGGTATATGAGAAAAATCGGACATTTTGGAATTTCAAGATGGCGGCCGAGATATCGACGATTGAAAATTTGAAAATTTTGTATGGAGAATTTGTACTGAAAATCGACTTTTAGTACAAAATTTGAAACAAAGATGAAAAATTTTTCAAAAAAAACATTTTTCGAGGCCGAAGCGGGGATGACGAACCTCACCGCGGCGAGGCCGAAGGCCGAGCTCCGTTCAGGCCGAGGCCGAAGGCCGAGACCGTACATTTTCCGGCGAACAAGGAACAACGCAAAAGCCAGATGGGACAAACTTGCGAGGCCGAAGGCCGAGCTCCGCGAAGCGGGCCCCAGGAACCCCGCCGCGGCGAGGCCGAAGGCCGAGCTCCGTTCAGGCCGAGGCCGAAGGCCGAGACTATACATTTTCGGCGAACAAGCAACAACGCAAGAGCCAGTTGGGACAAACTTGCGAGGCCGAAGGCCGAGCTCCGCAAAGCGGGCACAAGGAACCCCGCCGCGGCGAGGCCGAAGGCCGAGCTCCGTCCAGGCCGAGGCCGAAGGCCGAGACCATACATGTTCCCACTTATCAAATCCCTATCCCAAGTGTCTAGCGAGGCCCTAGGCCGAGCGCCGCGGAGAGCGAAGCTCGGAGCGGCTGGGGGTTGGCGCGCGAAGCGCGCAGGGGGTTCACCCCCTAGTTATATATATATAAAGCTACAATGCGGTATACTCACTCACTGATTCATCCATACGTTTTCTCCGAAACGACAATAGCTAGAGGAAAATGATGTATGAAAAAGTTGTAGGAAATGTATGAATTACAGCCATCCTATGAAGCCGATTTTTGAATTTCGAACGCCTTCTCTTAGGGGAATGGGCCAACTCTTTTGTTTACCGGCCGATTTCGATCAAATTTTAAAGCGGACTTTTTTTCGGCACGCCATTTTCGGTTCCCCTATCGGTCGTTCGAAATTCAAAATAGGGGCGAGAATATGGCCGCCCAAAAAATCGACCTCTGCGCAAAAAAGTCGGCAGCCAACTGGGCGCATGCTGGAGACGTGCTCTAAACGGCATCGGGTCGTCAAAGAACCCAGGTATATGAGAAAAATCGGACATTTTGGATTTTCAAGATGGCGGCCGAGATATCGACGATTGAAAATGAAAAAAATTTGTATGGAGAATTTGTACTGAAAATCGACTTTTCCATAGAAATCCGCCTTTTTTAGTACCATCGGTGGAGGCCAAAGGCCGAAACCGTTGCTTAGCTGGAGGCGGGGGCACGCTGCCGAGACACTCGACCGTTCGAGTTGGCCACCGACTCATTAAAGTTTGAAAATTAGACACTTTATTAGAAAATATTTTACTGAAAATCGACTTTTCCATAGAAATCCGCCCTTTTTTAGTACCATCGGTGGAGGCCAAAGGCCGAAACCGTTGCTTAGCTGGAGGCGGGGGCACGCTGCCGAGACACTCGACCGTTCGAGTTGGCCACCGACTCATTAAAGTTTGAAAATTAGACACTTTATTAGAAAATATTTTACTGAAAATCGACTTTTCCATAGAAAACCGCCCTTTTTTAGTGCCATCGGTGGAGGCCAAAGGCCGAAACCGTTGCTTAGCTGGAGGCGGGGGCACGCTGCCGAGACACTCGACCGTTCGAGTTGGCCACCGACTCATTAAAGTTTGAAAATTAGACACTTTATTAGAAAATATTGTACTGAAAATCGACTTTTCCATAGAAAACCGCCCTTTTTTAGTACCATCGGTGGAGGCCGAAGGCCAAAAAAATTGCTGAGCTGTGTGTGGCATCGTGTTACTGAGATGTTCAGGTCCATGAGAAAAATCTAACATTCTGAAATTTCGTGTTAACGGCCGAGTTATAGACGATTGATAAGAGCCAATTTTGTATTGAAATTTTGTACTGAAAATCGATTTCTTCATAGAGGCCCTCCGCTTGTACAGGCCACAGGTAGAGGTCAATGACCGGCTCCATATATATAGCTGCAATATAGCTGCAATCCGGTATACTCACTGACTGACTGACTGATCATCTATAGATTTCCTCGGAAACGGTAAGAGCTACGTGAAAATTTTGTATGAGAAAGTTGTAGGAAATGTATGATATACAGCCATCCTATGAAGCCGATTTTTGAATTTCGAACGCGTTCTTCCATACACATGGGCTAACTTTTTTGTTTACCGGCCGATTTGGATGAAATTTGAAACGGGCGTTTGTTTCACAATCTAATTGTGAAAAAAAATTTTGAACGTTCGAAATTCAAAATAGGGGCGAGAATATGGCCGCCCAAAAAATCGACCTCTGCGCAAAAAAGTCGGCAGCCAACTGGGCACATGCTGGAGACGTGCCCTAAACGGCATCGGGTTGTCAAAAGACCCAGGTATATGAGAAAAATCGGACATTTTGGATTTTCAAGATGGCGGCTGAGATATCGACAGTTGAAAATGAGAAAATTTTGTATGAAGAATTTGTACTGAAAATCGACTTTTAGTACAAAATTTTAAACAAAAATGAGACGGGACAATTTTTCGAGGCCGAAGTGGGCACGAGAAACCCCGTCGCGGCGAGGCCGAAGGCCGAGCTCCGTTCAGGCCGAGGCCGAAGGCCGAGACTATACATTTTCCGGCGAACAAGCAACAACGCAAAAGCCAGATGGGACAAACTTGCGAGGCCGAAGGCCGAGCTCCGCGAAGCGGGCCGCAGGAACACCGCCGCGGCGAGGCCGAAGGCCGAGCTCCGTTCAGGCCGAGGCCGAAGGCCGAGACTATACATTTTCGGCGAACAAGCAACAACGCAAAAGCCAGATGGGACAAACTTGCGAGGCCGGAGGCCGAGCTCCGCGAAGCGGGCCCCAGGAACCCCGCCGCGGCGAGGCCGAAGGCCGAGTTCCGTTCAGGCCGAGGCCGAAGGCCGAGACTATACATTTTCCGGCGAACAAGCAACAACGCAAAAGTCAGATGGGACAAACTTGCGAGGCCGAAGGCCGAGCTCCGCAAAGCGGGCACAATGAACCCCGCCGCGGCGAGGCCGAAGGCCGAGCTCCGTCCAGGCCGAGGCCGAAGGCCGAGACCATACATGTTCCCACTTATCAAATCCCTACCCCAAGTGTCTAGCGAGGCCCTAGGCCGAGCGCCGCGGAGAGCGAAGCTCGGAGCGGCTGGGGGTTGGCGCGCGTAAGCGCGCAGGGGGTTCACCCCCTAGTTATATATATATAAAGCTACAATCCGGTATACTCACTGACTGACTCATCCATACGTTTTCTCCGAAACGACAATAGCTAGAGGAAAATGATGTATGAAAAAGTTGTAGGAAATGTATGAATTACAGCCATCCTATGAAGCCGATTTTTGAATTTCGAACGCGTTCTCCTATACAAATGGGCTAACTTTTTTGTTTACCGGCCGATTTGGATGAAATTTGAAACGGGCATTTGTTTTGTGATCTCATTGTGAAAAAAAATTTTGAACGTTCGAAATTCAAAATAGGGGCGAGAATATGGCCGCCCGAAAAATCGACCTCTGCGCAAAAAAGTCGGCAGCCAACTGGGCACATGCTGGAGACGTGCCCTAAACGGCATCGGGTTCTCAAAGGACCCAGGTATATGAGAAAAATCGGACATTTTGACATTTCAAGATGGCGGCCGAGATATCGACGATTGAAAATGAGAAAATTTTGTATGGAGAATTTGTACTGAAAATCGACTTTTAGTACAAAATTTGAAACAAAAATTAAAATTTTTTCAAAAAATCAATTTTTCGAGGCCGAAGCGGGGACGAGGAACCCCGTCGCGGCGAGGCCGAAGGCCGAGCTCCGTTCAGGCCGAGGCCGAAGGCCGAGACTATACATTTTCCGGCGAACAAGCAATAACACAGAAGCCAGATGGGACAAACTTGCGAGGCCGAAGGCCGAGCTCCGCGAAGCGGGCACCAGGAATCCCGCCGCGGCGAGGCCGAAGGCCGAGCTCCGTTCAGGCCGAGGCCGAAGGCCGAGACTATACATTTTCCGGCGAACAAGCGACAACGCAAAAGCCAGATGGGACAAACTTGCGAGGCCGAAGGCCGAGCTCCGCGAAGCGGGCCCCAGGAACCCCGCCGCGGCGAGGCCGAAGGCCGAGCTCCGTTCAGGCCGAGGCCGAAGGCCGAGACTATACATTTTCGGCGAACAAGCAACAACGCAAAAGCCAGATGGGAGAAACTTGCGAGGCCGGAGGCCGAGCTCCGCGAAGCGGGCCCCAGGAACACCGCCGCGGCGAGGCCGAAGGCCGAGCTCCGTTCAGGCCGAGGCCGAAGGCCGAGACCATACATGTTCCCACTTAAACAATCCCAACGTCAAGTGTCTAGCGAGGCCCTAGGCCGAGCGCCGCGGAGAGCGAAGCTCGGAGCGGCTGGGGGTTGGCGCGCGTAAGCGCGCAGGGGGTTCACCCCCTAGTATATATATAAAGCTACAATGCGGTATACTCACTGACTGACTCATCCATACGTTTTCTCCGAAATGACAATAGCTAGAGGAAAATGATGTATGACAAAGTTGTAGGAAATGTATGAATTACAGCCATCCTATGAAGCCGATTTTTGAATTTCGAACGCCTTCTCCTATACAAATGGGCTAACTTTTTTGTTTACCGGCCGATTTGGATGAAATTTGAAACGGGCATTTGTTTCGTGATCTAATTGTGAAAAAAAAATTTGAACGTTCGAAATTCAAAATAGGGGCGAGAATATGGCCGCCCGAAAAATCGACCTCTGCGCAAAAAAGTCGGCAGCCAACTGGGCACATGCTGGAGACGTGCCCTAAACGGCATCGGGTTCTCAAAGGACCCAGGTATATGAGAAAAATCGGACATTTTGACATTTCAAGATGGCGGCCGAGATATCGACGATTGAAAATGAGAAAATTTTGTATGGAGAATTTGTACTGAAAATCGACTTTTAGTACAAAATTTGAAACAAAAATTAAAATTTTTTCAAAAAATCAATTTTTCGAGGCCGAAGCGGGGACGAGGAACCCCGTCGCGGCGAGGCCGAAGGCCGAGCTCCGTTCAGGCCGAGGCCGAAGGCCGAGACTATACATTTTCCGGCGAATAAGCAATAACACAGAAGCCAGATGGGACAAACTTGCGAGGCCGAAGGCCGAGCTCCGCGAAGCGGGCACCAGGAACCCCGCCGCGGCGAGGCCGAAGGCCGAGCTCCGTTCAGGCCGAGGCCGAAGGCCGAGACTATACATTTTCCGGCGAACAAGCGACAACGCAAAAGCCAGATGGGACAAACTTGCGAGGCCGAAGGCCGAGCTCCGCGAAGCGGGCCCCAGGAACCCCGCCGCGGCGAGGCCGAAGGCCGAGCTCCGTTCAGGCCGAGGCCGAAGGCCGAGACTATACATTTTCGGCGAACAAGCAACAACGCAAAAGCCAGATGGGAGAAACTTGCGAGGCCGGAGGCCGAGCTCCGCGAAGCGGGCCCCAGGAACCCCGCCGCGGCGAGGCCGAAGGCCGAGCTCCGTTCAGGCCGAGGCCGAAGGCCGAGACTATACATTTTCGGCGAACAAGCAACAACGCAAAAGCCAGATGGGAGAAACTTGCGAGGCCGGAGGCCGAGCTCCGCGAAGCGGGCCCCAGGAACACCGCCGCGGCGAGGCCGAAGGCCGAGCTCCGTTCAGGCCGAGGCCGAAGGCCGAGACCATACATGTTCCCACTCAAACAATCCCAACGTCAAGTGTCTAGCGAGGCCCTAGGCCGAGCGCCGCGGAGAGCGAAGCTCGGAGCGGCTGGGGGTTGGCGCGCGTAAGCGCGCAGGGGGTTCACCCCCTAGTTATATATATATATAAAGCTACAAAGCGGTATACTCACTCACTGATTCATCCATACGTTTTCTCCGAAATGACAACTTTTAGAGGAAAATGATGTATGACAAAGTTGTAGGAAATGTATGAATTACAGCCATCCTATGAAGCCGATTTTTGAATTTCGAACGCGTTCTCCTATACAAATGGGCTAACTTTTTTGTTTACCGGCCGATTTGGATGAAATTTGAAACGGGCATTTGTTTCGTGATCTAATTGTGAAAAAAAATTTTGAACGTTCGAAATTCAAAATAGGGGCGAGAATATGGCCGCCCGAAAAATCGACCTCTGCGCAAAAAAGTCGGCAGCCAACTGGGCACATGCTGGAGACGTGCCCTAAACGGCATCGGGTTCTCAAAGGACCCAGGTATATGAGAAAAATCGGACATTTTGACATTTCAAGATGGCGGCCGAGATATCGACGATTGAAAATGAGAAAATTTTGTATGGAGAATTTGTACTGAAAATCGACTTTTAGTACAAAATTTGAAACAAAAATTAAAATTTTTTCAAAAAATCAATTTTTCGAGGCCGAAGCGGGGACGAGGAACCCCGTCGCGGCGAGGCCGAAGGCCGAGCTCCGTTCAGGCCGAGGCCGAAGGCCGAGACTATACATTTTCCGGCGAATAAGCAATAACACAGAAGCCAGATGGGACAAACTTGCGAGGCCGAAGGCCGAGCTCCGCGAAGCGGGCACCAGGAACCCCGCCGCGGCGAGGCCGAAGGCCGAGCTCCGTTCAGGCCGAGGCCGAAGGCCGAGACTATACATTTTCCGGCGAACAAGCGACAACGCAAAAGCCAGATGGGACAAACTTGCGAGGCCGAAGGCCGAGCTCCGCGAAGCGGGCCCCAGGAACCCCGCCGCGGCGAGGCCGAAGGCCGAGCTCCGTTCAGGCCGAGGCCGAAGGCCGAGACTATACATTTTCGGCGAACAAGCAACAACGCAAAAGCCAGATGGGAGAAACTTGCGAGGCCGGAGGCCGAGCTCCGCGAAGCGGGCCCCAGGAACACCGCCGCGGCGAGGCCGAAGGCCGAGCTCCGTTCAGGCCGAGGCCGAAGGCCGAGACCATACATGTTCCCACTCAAACAATCCCAACGTCAAGTGTCTAGCGAGGCCCTAGGCCGAGCGCCGCGGAGAGCGAAGCTCGGAGCGGCTGGGGGTTGGCGCGCGTAAGCGCGCAGGGGGTTCACCCCCTAGTTATATATATATAAAGCTACAATGCGGTATACTCACTGACTGACTCATCCATACGTTTTCTCCGAAATGACAATAGCTAGAGGAAAATGATGTATGACAAAGTTGTAGGAAATGTATGAATTACAGCCATCCTTTGAAGCCGATTTTTGAATTTCGAACGCGTTCTCCTATACAAATGGGCTAACTTTTTTGTTTACCGGCCGATTTGGATGAAATTTGAAACGGGCATTTGTTTTGTGATCTAATTGTGAAAAAAAATTTTGAACGTTCGAAATTCAAAATAGGGGCGAGAATATGGCCGCCCGAAAAATCGACCTCTGCGCAAAAAAGTCGGCAGCCAACTGGGCACATGCTGGAGACGTGCCCTAAACGGCATCGGGTTCTCAAAGGACCCAGGTATATGAGAAAAATCGGACATTTTGACATTTCAAGATGGCGGCCGAGATATCGACGATTGAAAATGAGAAAATTTTGTATGGAGAATTTGTACTGAAAATCGACTTTTAGTACAAAATTTGAAACAAAAATTAAAATTTTTTCAAAAAATCAATTTTTCGAGGCCGAAGCGGGGACGAGGAACCCCGTCGCGGCGAGGCCGAAGGCCGAGCTCCGTTCAGGCCGAGGCCGAAGGCCGAGACTATACATTTTCCGGCGAATAAGCAATAACACAGAAGCCAGATGGGACAAACTTGCGAGGCCGAAGGCCGAGCTCCGCGAAGCGGGCACCAGGAACCCCGCCGCGGCGAGGCCGAAGGCCGAGCTCCGTTCAGGCCGAGGCCGAAGGCCGAGACTATACATTTTCCGGCGAACAAGCGACAACGCAAAAGCCAGATGGGACAAACTTGCGAGGCCGAAGGCCGAGCTCCGCGAAGCGGGCCCCAGGAACCCCGCCGCGGCGAGGCCGAAGGCCGAGCTCCGTTCAGGCCGAGGCCGAAGGCCGAGACTATACATTTTCGGCGAACAAGCAACAACGCAAAAGCCAGATGGGAGAAACTTGCGAGGCCGGAGGCCGAGCTCCGCGAAGCGGGCCCCAGGAACACCGCCGCGGCGAGGCCGAAGGCCGAGCTCCGTTCAGGCCGAGGCCGAAGGCCGAGACCATACATGTTCCCACTCAAACAATCCCAACGTCAAGTGTCTAGCGAGGCCCTAGGCCGAGCGCCGCGGAGAGCGAAGCTCGGAGCGGCTGGGGGTTGGCGCGCGTAAGCGCGCAGGGGGTTCACCCCCTAGTTATATATATATAAAGCTACAATGCGGTATACTCACTCACTGATTCATCCATACGTTTTCTCCGAAATGACAATAGCTAGAGGAAAATGATGTATGACAAAGTTGTAGGAAATGTATGAATTACAGCCATCCTATGAAGCCGATTTTTGAATTTCGAACGCGTTCTCCTATACAAATGGGCTAACTTTTTTGTTTACCGGCCGATTTGGATGAAATTTGAAACGGGCATTTGTTTTGTGATCTAATTGTGAAAAAAAATTTTGAACGTTCGAAATTCAAAATAGGGGCGAGAATATGGCCGCCCGAAAAATCGACCTCTGCGCAAAAAAGTCGGCAGCCAACTGGGCACATGCTGGAGACGTGCCCTAAACGGCATCGGGTCGTCAAAGGACCCAGGTATATGAGAAAAATCGGACATTTTGGAATTTCAAGATGGCGGCCGAGATATCGACGATTGAAAATTTGAAAATTTTGTATGGAGAATTTGTACTGAAAATCGACTTTTAGTACAAAATTTGAAACAAAGATGAAAAATTTTTCAAAAAAAACATTTTTCGAGGCCGAAGCGGGGATGACGAACCTCACCGCGGCGAGGCCGAAGGCCGAGCTTCGTTCAGGCCGAGGCCGAAGGCCGAGACCATACATTTTCCGGCGAACAAGGAACAACGCAAAAGCCAGATAGGACAAACTTGCGAGGCCGAAGGCCGAGCTCCGCGAAGCGGGCACCAGGAACCCCGCCGCGGCGAGGCCGAAGGCCGAGCTCCGTTCAGGCCGAGGCCGAAGGCCGAGACTTTACATTTTCGGCGAACAAGCAACAACGCAAGAGCCAGTTGGGACAAACTTGCGAGGCCGAAGGCCGAGCTCCGCAAAGCGGGCACAAGGAACCCCGCCGCGGCGAGGCCGAAGGCCGAGCTCCGTCCAGGCCGAGGCCGAAGGCCGAGACCATACATGTTCCCACTCAAACAATCCCAACGTCAAGTGTCTAGCGAGGCCCTAGGCCGAGCGCCGCGGAGAGCGAAGCTCGGAGCGGCTGGGGGTTGGCGCGCGTAAGCGCGCAGGGGGTTCACCCCCTAGTTATATATATATAAAGCTACAATGCGGTATACTCACTGACTGACTCATCCATACGTTTTCTCCGAAATGACAATAGCTAGAGGAAAATGATGTATGACAAAGTTGTAGGAAATGTATGAATTACAGCCATCCTTTGAAGCCGATTTTTGAATTTCGAACGCGTTCTCCTATACAAATGGGCTAACTTTTTTGTTTACCGGCCGATTTGGATGAAATTTGAAACGGGCATTTGTTTTGTGATCTAATTGTGAAAAAAAATTTTGAACGTTCGAAATTCAAAATAGGGGCGAGAATATGGCCGCCCGAAAAATCGACCTCTGCGCAAAAAAGTCGGCAGCCAACTGGGCACATGCTGGAGACGTGCCCTAAACGGCATCGGGTTCTCAAAGGACCCAGGTATATGAGAAAAATCGGACATTTTGACATTTCAAGATGGCGGCCGAGATATCGACGATTGAAAATGAGAAAATTTTGTATGGAGAATTTGTACTGAAAATCGACTTTTAGTACAAAATTTGAAACAAAAATTAAAATTTTTTCAAAAAATCAATTTTTCGAGGCCGAAGCGGGGACGAGGAACCCCGTCGCGGCGAGGCCGAAGGCCGAGCTCCGTTCAGGCCGAGGCCGAAGGCCGAGACTATACATTTTCCGGCGAATAAGCAATAACACAGAAGCCAGATGGGACAAACTTGCGAGGCCGAAGGCCGAGCTCCGCGAAGCGGGCACCAGGAACCCCGCCGCGGCGAGGCCGAAGGCCGAGCTCCGTTCAGGCCGAGGCCGAAGGCCGAGACTATACATTTTCCGGCGAACAAGCGACAACGCAAAAGCCAGATGGGACAAACTTGCGAGGCCGAAGGCCGAGCTCCGCGAAGCGGGCCCCAGGAACCCCGCCGCGGCGAGGCCGAAGGCCGAGCTCCGTTCAGGCCGAGGCCGAAGGCCGAGACTATACATTTTCGGCGAACAAGCAACAACGCAAAAGCCAGATGGGAGAAACTTGCGAGGCCGGAGGCCGAGCTCCGCGAAGCGGGCCCCAGGAACACCGCCGCGGCGAGGCCGAAGGCCGAGCTCCGTTCAGGCCGAGGCCGAAGGCCGAGACCATACATGTTCCCACTCAAACAATCCCAACGTCAAGTGTCTAGCGAGGCCCTAGGCCGAGCGCCGCGGAGAGCGAAGCTCGGAGCGGCTGGGGGTTGGCGCGCGTAAGCGCGCAGGGGGTTCACCCCCTAGTTATATATATATAAAGCTACAATGCGGTATACTCACTGACTGACTCATCCATACGTTTTCTCCGAAATGACAATAGCTAGAGGAAAATGATGTATGACAAAGTTGTAGGAAATGTATGAATTACAGCCATCCTATGAAGCCGATTTTTGAATTTCGAACGCCTTCTCTTAGGGGAATGGGCCAACTCTTTTGTTTACCGGCCGATTTGGATGAAATTTTGAACGGACGTTTAGTTCGTGATCTAATTGTGAAAAAAAATTTTAAACGTTCGAAATTCAAAATAGGGGCGAGAATATGGCCGCCCGAAAAATCGACCTCTGCGCAAAAAAGTCGGCAGCCAACTGGGCACATGCTGGAGACGTGCCCTAAACGGCATCGGGTTGTCAAAGGACCCAGGTATATGAGAAAAATCGGACATTTTGGAATTTCAAGATGGCGGCCGAGATATCGACGATTGAAAATTTGAAAATTTTGTATGGAGAATTTGTACTGAAAATCGACTTTTAGTACAAAATTTGAAACAAAAATTAAAATTTTTTCAAAAAATCAATTTTTCGAGGCCGAAGCGGGGACGAGAAACCCCGTCGCGGCGAGGCCGAAGGCCGAGCTCCGTTCAGGCCGAGGCCGAAGGCCGAGACCACACATTTTCCGGCGAACAAGCAACAACGCAAAAGCCAGATGGGACAAACTTGCGAGGCCGAAGGCCGAGCTCCGCGAAGCGGGCCCCGGGAACCCCGCCGCGGCGAGGCCGAAGGCCGAGCTCCGTTCAGGCCGAGGCCGAAGGCCGAGACTATACATTTTCGGCGAACAAGCAACAACGCAAAAGCCAGATGGGACAAACTTGCGAGGCCGGAGGCCGAGCTCCGCGAAGCGGGCACGAAGAACCCCGCCGCGGCGAGGCCAAAGGCCGAGCTCCGTCCAGGACGAGGCCGAAGGCCGAGACCATACATGTTCCCACTCAAACAATCCCAACGTCAAGTGTCTAGCGAGGCCCTAGGCCGAGCGCCGCGGAGAGCGAAGCTCGGAGCGGCTGGGGGTTGGCGCGCGTAAGCGCGCAGGGGGTTCACCCCCTAGTCACCTAGATTATATAAAGTTAACTTAGCTGAACGTAGTAAAAATATTTTCTTCTCTTTCAGTCTTTCTAACGGCTGGATAATTTGTCAAACTATATTAAATAGAGTGGCTAAAAGTGTGGGCGGCGCAAGGCGCTCTATTTTATTTTCTTTTGAAACTAAAGGGTGGTAAACCTTACACACAAGGCTAGATGTCTGACAGTCAAGTTCCGGAAACCCTAATTGCCATAAATACAAATTCACGCTGAAATAGACGTAAAATAAAAAAAGTGAAATTTGGTTTCGAGTTGAGAAAATATTCATCGAAAAATTTGCGAACAGTTAGTACTGCCTCTGTACTGTGGCTGGCTTCTAATGGTTCTCATATATCCATGTTAGTGTCGAGATATTTTTGGAAAGTGCCTTTTTTAAAAACATACTAGTGTTTTCGATAGCTATTGTTAAGGTATGTTTACCTTGCTTTGGCTTTCAAACCACTCAAAATTCATGGTGTATAATATTCAGTCTTTATAATACAGGGCCTATGCCACAGTTTCATTGTAACACCACCTTAAGACGTAGGCGTAATAGTTGCCTTGCCGTGCATATTAATCACTTTGCGCTTGATAGTTTAACTTTATGATCCTTCAACCTTGAACGCTTGAAGGAATTTCGTATTAATTTTGTTAGGCAACAATGGTTGGGTGCCTTTGCCCTCACACCTAGTGAGTTCAACTATGTACACATACATTTACGTAAAGATCGTATAGTCAACTGCATATTAATCTTTATCTAGACTCATGTCGTAAGATCCGAAATATGATCTTAAAAGTTGATACATAAGGCGTAGGGCCAGTTTCTGAATTGAGAATTTCGCTAAGTAAATAGTTAACTGTAGTGATGTCTCTTTAAAATTTTCTCAGAAATAAGCGTGACAGAAAGTTACTTAAGTATTTACTTAGTTAATTTCTCAATTCAGAAACCGGCCCTTAGTGTTTTTTCGCAAACAACTGCAAAAAAAAAAAAGATACAAATTTTGTATGAGAATTTCTGCCAAAGTGTATCGTAATAACAAAAAAAGTAATTGTAAATTGTAAATTACTTTTTTAATACAGTTGCTCAAAAAGTGGCGTATTGCAGGGACGTATAACGTTCGGGATGTGGGCTATTACATACTCGTGCTTTTTTTTTACCTTTCCCGAACTCGTGCGTTCTCTTTCCCAACTGTCAAAATAATGTCTATTAAAAAGAAAAACCAACCATGAAATTTTTACTAAGAAAATTCATAGAAGTTTTTATGATTCATGCAAATACGTATATTTCTAAAAAGAAGCTACTAATTTGTTTCAATATCAGATTTAATTATTTGATTGAATGAGTTTGGTTAGGTTTCATTTCATTTTCATCTCATTAAATTTCATTTTCATTTCATAATTATCAATAAAAACTTCTACTGAAGACTTGGCTGTATGGGCATAGTTCCCTTTGCCTACCAGAATGGGTGAAGAAAAAAAAACTCTGCTTATATTCTACGGTTGGCGCCATTTTTCAGAAATTTTCTTCGCGAGTTTAGTTGTTTGTTTGTCATAAAATGAGTAATTTCGACCCTAGTTTTTTTTTATTAACACCACCGGAACTCAGTATAATTGCACAAAATGCTTCGGAGAACATTTTACCGGAAAAGTCAAAAAGTCGCTACATATCTACATACGACGAATTTATTGCGTGGAGAGAAGAGAAAAAAGCAAATAGTTTTTAATTTTTTCGCAACTGTATTAAAAATAGTCGTTCAGTACACGTCGCCTTCGGCTGCGCCTCGGCTCGGATAGACATTTGTCGGAACTCTTTGCAATGACAGCCTTTCCACACTTGTAATGAAATATACTATTTTTGGTTATTACAATACACTTCCGGGTAAAATTCTCCTTGCTGATACACTTCCGGTTAGAATTGTGTCCGTATCTGTGCTTATTCTGTTTAAGCAAATTGTAGAAAACGCTGCTGGTTGTACAATTATGTAGTGTTTATGTTATTCCTAAGTTACATTAACGTGTTTGTACAAACTGTTTGTTTTCTCTAATAAATAAAAATAAAATAAAGTCTCCGTGCAGTAAACTTTTCTGTGAATTTTTGGTATGATTCACCAACACTGAGCACATGCCTGTATAGTGCCACAAAGTTATCTGACCCGGTAGAGGTGTCAAATATAGTATGGAAACGTCAAGTTTACTATGAGAAAAGTGTCGCCTTCACCGGGTCAGATAAGTTTGTCGCACTCTACGTAGGTATGATTCCTTTGCCTGTCCCAAATGGAACAAATAAAAAAACAGAAAGCGGACCTGCGCAGTTTGGATTTGTGTTGCCGCCATTGTTAGTTAGTTTACATCTGTGCGGTTAAACAAATTGAAAATAATTGCCTTTCTTGTTTACTTTAGTCTCATTTATAAATGAGTGAAGATAAAGTAGTGTATGCAATGCAACTGCATATAAAACGATAGAATACTCGTTTGATACTATTATCATACTCGGCTTCGCCTCGTATAAAACCCACACTCATATTTTAAGAATCTCAATAAACTACTATTAGACGATCTCTTCTATGTTACAGGCGACTCTACAATTCCTGACATCAGTGAGCAAGAGTTAAAAAACACATAAACAGATAGACGGAGATAAAAATAGTACATTGTACACCGAGGGGAAAAACGATCCGCTGCGTGTCGGGCATAAACGTGCTCTCGAACAGAAATAGAAATTTCTCCCGAGTGATACATAGTGCTTTATGCTACACCTACGAGAAAAATAAAATAATTATTTAGAATAATTAAAAGCGTACTCTTAAATTATCAATTTAGTAAAAGACTAATTCCAGTAAATATACTTATCTATAGACTAATTTATTAAAACAAATTCCCGCGCTTCTTTTTTATTCGTAGTGCAGGAAAAGATTGCCAGCCTCCTTTCATTCAAAATCGAGTAAAAAAAATTCCACCTCTTTTTCTAATTATTTCATATAAAACCTTTTTGACGATTTGACGTTCGAAATTTTTTATGTTCGCTGCTGAAAAACAAAAGAACGCCAGCAGGGCAGGAATGGTTTTTCGTACAACATTCCTGCCCTGCTACGGAGGGCAGGAATAAAGCTCCGTATAACTTTTCCCGCCGCCCATTTATAAGGAAGATATAACGAACTTTGTAACCCTTTGAACTTATGAAAGAGAAATGAGTGGCTGTCGTATAAAATACTGTAGCTGTTGACATCACGTAGACCTTTAGACGCATGTATCTACTCAGTGACATTAGGGGTGAATTTGCATCAAAAATGTTAAGGTGATCTGCTGGCAACTGCTACCTACGTCACGCGTCAGTCTATTGTTATCAGAAAGCGTGAAAAATTAGCATTCTGTTTTTGAATGTTTTTGTACTATGTATGTATAAGGCAAGCTGCCTACGAGTTGAGTCTGTAGTATTCACTGAGTAAAAATGATAAATACGAGTAAATATCCGGTCTTACCCGTTTATACTCAGTAGTATGGAATAGTTGAAACTATTTTCGTGATTTCGAAATTTCCTAAATTGTTCGTATTGACAAGTAGAACCTCCCATTTTCGGATGTGTATGAAGCCCTGTATATCTAAATTATCTCTCTCTCATATTACTAAGGAATTTACAGAATTGATTTACAGGTTACATAACAAAACACTCTAGCTTTTTGCTCGAGTTCACATATTTATACTTACGTGACTACAAATCTATAAAATTTATTTGGTCAATGAAATAAGATTCAGAAAGCAGAAGCAGTTGTAATGGATTATAATAGATGTGTCACCTCTATGGTAGTTTAATATCGACACACACGTTACATCTATGCATCTAGATTACGCTTGTGTGCAGGTATATCGACATGTAGGTATGCAAAACAGATTCCATACACGGAACAGTATTTCTCGGTCATAATTTAAGTAGCTGAAATAACAAAGAAGAAATAAATATTATCGTTATCAACCACGACTCACTGAATATTCCACTTCCTGAACAGCATACCCATTCGAAGCCGCCACCGCCTCATTGAATCAATTTCATTAACCGCGGAAGCTGATCAAACCAAAATATAATAATGGAAAATTTCATTCGCCGAAGACATATTATGATTGATGTGCAGCAAATTTAATCATATTTTCAATACATTATTGCGAACCTACTACCTACTTAGGGCTGCCACCTCTCCGGGTTTGACCCGGAGTCTACGGGTTTGAGTAGTGCATGTCCGGGCTCTGGGCTAACATTGTAATTGTCCTTGTCTCTGTAGTATTATATTTTTATCTAGCTATATAATTACGGTAGGTAAATTAAGTTAAATTAAATACATGTTTAAAAATTTAAGAAACATATTTAACAGAATACTAGTCTTACTTGCAGACTGTTTTTATACATAAGCAGCCTATATACGTCCCACTGTAGGGCATAGGCCTTCTCTCAGGGGGAGAGTGTGATGGTGATTAAGCCCACACGCGTGCCCACCGCGGATTGGCAATTTCAAGCGCTGAGGTATATGAATGGCTCAGACACTCAGGTTTCCTCACGATCTTTTCCTTCACTGTTAGCGAGTGGTATGGCTACTATAACTTCACAAATGTACATAACTTAGAAAACAAACATAGGCATGGGGATCGAACCTGGGTCTCTCGCTTCCAAGTCCGATGTTCTACCCATAAAGCTACCACCGCTAGACGGTTTTTATATGGTAGTGTCTTTTTTCGTTTTATTTAATGTCTTACAAATATTTTTTGCATGTAATAAAAACTGATTTTTTTTTTCATACAAGGATGTGCGGTAAGGGATAGACTTGGAATCTGAGATGTTTTACAGGTAGCAGCCCTAGCTACGTGCTGTATGCATACCTATATTGATTAATTTACTGTACTTACCTACATCTGATCTAAACGCATATTTTCTGAATTATCGCCAAGTATTACACATATACTCCGTTCCACGAGTCGAACTCCTATGAAACATCTCATTGGTCAATGCGCGCGGCTAGAGATAAGCAAAACAATAACCGAAGGCGGTCCGCTTCATAGGGTAGGTTTACTTAATGCAGTGGCTATTGAAGGTCACGCGAATTAACCAACCGGCGCACATGGACGATTTTCTTTGGGAGCTCGTTTCGTGGAATGGAGTAGGTGACACATTGACAACTCACGCCTCGCAAACGCCACTCTCTGAAGTATAGTGCCAGTCTGTTACGACCCTTACATTACATAGGACAGACATTAACCTTTTTATAAAAACATCATTACTTGAAACTCTCCTCATGGGCAGTTTAAATAGTCTGTGGTAAAGGGAAAGACATAACCACAGATTATAAAAACTGCCTCTGAGGAAGGTTTTAGAGGAACCGTGTTTTTATCTTCTATACTAATAATAAATCTGTAAGGGTCGGTCATGGAGTAAGTTAGTTTTTTTTTCAGAGATATTGTGTTTATAGGCTCAGTATATTATACTGAAACTAATTTCACGATTTTTAGAATTTTTTTCTGTATGTGTGTATGTATGTATGTATGTATGTTCCTCCATAACTCTTAAACCAATTATCCGAATTTGATGAAATTTGGTATAAAAACATATAGACATCTGGGACACAGGATAGGCTATTTAAATTCTAGCTCCAGTTATGATAAGACGTGGCCCCCATACAAATGCTGCTTCGTAAAAATCGAAATGTACGCGAACGGAGTCGCGGGCACAGCTAGTTATAAATAAGAACGTAAGCGCTTACGGTCACGTTTATAAATGTGACAGTTTGGATGTTTAGTTGTCAGTGTTGTCACTCATCATCATCATCATCATCAGCCACTTGACGCCCACTGCAGGACATAGGCCCTGGACGCCCACTGGTTATGAAAACCACGAGGGGTTTTGCCATAATCGCCACGCTCGGCAGGCGGGTTGGCGATCTCAGCATGCAGTTGGAATCTCAGGAAGACGCTGCTGCCCGTCTCCTGGTAATTTATTTCCTTAGTCGACTTCTACGACATTACGTGTTGCCCTCAATCACATGAAATTGGCTGAGAAGATTTTGATGAAGTTAGGCACACAGTATAGACTAATCCTGATATCCAAGAGTTGGCTGGAAGAGATGAGCTATAATAAGTTTGTCGCGTAAAGTGTTAATGTTTTAAAATTTGCGATAAAGTATTTCTGATGCATTAAATTTGTGATTAAGTTATCTGCATCAAATGCACACTTAAAGTAATCTGTTGCAGGTACAGCTTAATGTTCAATATATTTGTTTTATGGCCTCAGGCCTAATAGCCAATCAATTCAATCAACAAACATTTAACACATTATCAATGAAAAAAGGTGGTGACCAAATATTCCTAATGACATGTTTTTCTCACATAATGTAAAAAGGTTGACCAGAACCAAAGTTCATAAAATCCTATAGAAGACGATAAATCTCAAAGCAAAATAATAATGTAGAGGCACAGGCTAAGAACGAATAGACGGAGCATGGCAAACAAAATATCGCTCGAAAGTGGCCACTAAAATTGACTGCTACTAAAGTTGCGTTAGCTCAAAGAGCGTGGCAAACAAAATATCGCTCGAAAGTGGCCACTACAATTGACTGCTACTAAGTTTCGTTAGCTCAAGAAGCGTGGCAAACAAAATATCGCTCGAAAGTGGCCACTACAATTGACTGCTACTAAGTTTCGTTAGCTCAAGAAGCGTGGCAAACAAAATATCGCTCGAAAGTGGCCACTACAATTGACTGCTACTAAGTTTCGTTAGCTCAAGAAGCGTGGCAAACAAAATATCGCTCGAAAGTGGCCACTACAATTGACTGCTACTAAGTTTCGTTAGCTCAAGAAGCGTGGCAAACAAAATATCGCTCGAAAGTGGCTACTACAATTGACTGCTACTAAGTTTCGTTAGCTCAAGAAGCGTGGCAAACAAAATATCGCTCGAAAGTGGCCACTACAATTGACTGCTACTAAGTTTCGTTAGCTCAAGAAGCGTGGCAAACAAAATATCGCTCGAAAGTGGCCACTACAATTGACTGCTACTAAGTTTCGTTAGCTCAAGAAGCGTGGCAAACAAAATATCGCTCGAAAGTGGCCACTACAATTGACTGCTACTAAGTTTCGTTAGCTCAAGAAGCGTGGCAAACAAAATATCGCTCGAAAGTGGCCACTACAATTGACTGCTACTAAGTTTCGTTAGCTCAAGAAGCGTGGCAAACAAAATATCGCTCGAAAGTGGCTACTACAATTGACTGCTACTAAGTTTCGTTAGCTCAAGAAGCGTGGCAAACAAAATATCGCTCGAAAGTGGCCACTACAATTGACTGCTACTAAGTTTCGTTAGCTCAAGAAGCGTGGCAAACAAAATATCGCTCGAAAGTGGCCACTACAATTGACTGCTACTAAGTTTCGTTAGCTCAAGAAGCGTGGCAAACAAAATATCGCTCGAAAGTGGCCACTACAATTGACTGCTACTAAGTTTCGTTAGCTCAAGAAGCGTGGCAAACAAAATATCGCTCGAAAGTGGCTACTACAATTGACTGCTACTAAGTTTCGTTAGCTCAAGAAGCGTGGCAAACAAAATATCGCTCGAAAGTGGCCACTACAATTGACTGCTACTAAGTTTCGTTAGCTCAAGAAGCGTGGCAAACAAAATATCGCTCGAAAGTGGCCACTACAATTGACTGCTACTAAGTTTCGTTAGCTCAAGAAGCGTGGCAAACAAAATATCGCTCGAAAGTGGCCACTACAATTGACTGCTACTAAGTTTCGTTAGCTCAAGAAGCGTGGCAAACAAAATATCGCTCGAAAGTGGCCACTACAATTGACTGCTACTAAGTTTCGTTAGCTCAAGAAGCGTGGCAAACAAAATATCGCTCGAAAGTGGCTACTACAATTGACTGCTACTAAGTTTCGTTAGCTCAAGAAGCGTGGCAAACAAAATATCGCTCGAAAGTGGCCACTACAATTGACTGCTACTAAGTTTCGTTAGCTCAAGAAGCGTGGCAAACAAAATATCGCTCGAAAGTGGCCACTACAATTGACTGCTACTAAGTTTCGTTAGCTCAAGAAGCGTGGCAAACAAAATATCGCTCGAAAGTGGCCACTACAATTGACTGCTACTAAGTTTCGTTAGCTCAAGAAGCGTGGCAAACAAAATATCGCTCGAAAGTGGCCACTACAATTGACTGCTACTAAGTTTCGTTAGCTCAAGAAGCGTGGCAAACAAAATATCGCTCGAAAGTGGCCACTACAATTGACTGCTACTAAAGTTGCGTTAGCTCATTCACTCCTGTTATCAATTTCTGACGACGCCGACACCTGATATCTTGAGCTCACTGGGGAGCAAATAAATAAGCTTGAGCTCCTTCAAAATTTCTATGTAAGATTCATAATTCGACCAAAGGCCAAGATAAAAGGTAACCGAAACCAGCGTGCGTGCATGCAACGACTAATGATTGTTGAGGAAGTGATCTCTCAGGATCGTGGCAAGTGGCAGTCTCTGGTCTCTGCCTACCGCTCTGGGAGACAGGCGTGAGTTTATGTATGTACGTATGTAAGCTTCATATTTGGCCTACGCAAATATGACCATGTCTCTACATTTAAGTGGCTCCTCATTCGCCTCCGCCGGATCGCACACACCCTTTCTCTCCTCTATTCTATTCTGGTCAATCCAGCTGCCTCTTCCTACCTGAAAGATAGTTTTAATTTTCTTCACTCCTCCCATAGCTTATCTCTACCCTCATCCCAAACACTACTCCTTAAGGTCCCACCTCTCCGCACCAATTTCAGTACATTCGACTTTGGAAGGCCTTGCCGGTGAAAGTGCGAAAGGAAAAGTCACTACCCATCTTTACAGAATTCCTCACTAAAGTACGTAGTACTTACACTACGTAGTACTTACTTACTGTTGTTGTTGTCGCATCTACCTTTGTCTCTTAATAACTATTACTGTTGTCTGTATTCTATACATATATAATTATAAGCAGCCTATATACGTCCCACTGTAGGGTACAGGCCTTCTCTCAGAGAGAGAGTATGGGCTTAATCGCCACGCGTGCCCACCGCGGATTGGCGATTTCAAGCGCTGAGGTATGTGAATAGCTCAGACACCCAGGTTTCCTCACGATGTTTTCCTTCACCGTTAGCGAGTGGTATTGCTAATATCAAAAGTCATAGGTACATGCCCGCACTGGGAATCGAACCTGGATCTCTCGCTTCCGAGTCCAATGTTCTACACATACCTATAGATAAATATGTATATATAGCCGATAAATATGTAACCGTGTGGCGCCGGATTAAGAATAGCGTCACTCCATTTCTCCCGTGGATGTCGTAGAAGGCGACTAAGGAAATATCTTCCTGAGGTTCCAACCGCATACTGCGATCGCCAACCCGCCTGCCAAGCGTGGCGATTATGGCAAAACCCCTCATGGTTTGTAAAACCATGAGAGAGGCCTATGTCCCGCAGTGGGCGTCAAATGGCTGATGATGAGGTATGTATTTAAAAAAATATGTATCTAGCCTGTGTATGCAAATTTTAATATTTATTTTATAGTAGTTTAAGATTTTGTTTTTTTTTTTATTTTTTTTTATTAATGTGAGTTATCTTTGTCTAGGAACCTATATTCTTGTACTCTACTCTCTTGATCTTACCGTCCTATCCATCCTAAGGTTGCCTGGACGAGATCGCTTTTAGCGTTAAGACTGCCAGTTGTATACTATGTAACTTAGATATCCAAGATTTTTCATGTATCTTTATAATTTATGGTGTGAAATAAAGAGTATTAATCTAATCTAACTGAATGCAGAATACTCTAAGGCAGGTAGGTGTAACTACCTACGTTTTTTATTTATGAATTTTTTCAACACAAATGAGTATTAATGATTTACTTCAATTTTATCCAACAATTTTAATTTAGGTATTTAACCATTTGGATCTCTCATACGGATTTGCTCACATCACAGGTTTGCTACTCTATGTGAGTTCACATATCTCACATACCTCACATACCTCAGCGCTTGAAATCACCAATCGGCTGTGGGCACGCGTGGTGCCCTCTCTCCCTAAGAGTAGGCCTGTGCCCTACAGTGGGACGTATATAGGCTGCTTCAAAACCACTTGATAGTATGATTTCCACAACAAAGATTTAAGTATCAAAAATGTTGATAAGTCAAATACGTACAATTTTTTTGAATCGCGTGCACCCTTCCTCGCTAATGTAGTCTGTTATCTAAATAATTTTATCAAAACGACTGATCCAGTAAATAAAGTGAATTATCCAAGTTGCGTGAAGTTGATGTGCGACCTGTCGTTTCTATGCTTTGTAATTCTATGGCTAGGAACAATGCAATGAGGCGAGCAGCGACCGCCCGCGGTTCGGTTCCGGTCAGAAATATTACATTGACTTCCGGCGTGATATCAACAAAAACTGCTCCCGTTTTGAAGGAATGATGGGATTAATTGGGCCTTAAACATACTTTACCAATTCGGCTTTCGTAATTATACGGCCGATTTTGAAGTTGGAGAATATGTCTGGCTTTACACACGTATACTTAGGCTGGCTTGCGCGAACGCTATCTGATAGCACTATATATGTGTTTGTCCAGGAGTAAGCTCTATCCGGTGAATAAGTCCAAAAAGGTCTTGAACCGTGAGATTCGCAAAAATATTCATAGATAAATTGTATTTCTGACAACTCCGTCAATCAGCTATTTATTCGTTCCTCGGATACGTATTTCCCTATTTACTCACTTATTCAGTGACTTGGCGCAAATTGCCCTTAGTTACTCAATATGGACGGATGCATTGTAATTCATTGAAATCACTTCACGGTAACTTAGTATAGTCACCATATGCACAGAAAGTTGCTAAATACTTTTTATCTTATCTTTTATCTTTATCTAAATGTAATTCTGTTACCTGACGACGCCTAATTGTTACCTATTAAGGAAGCGAAAGACCCAGGTTCGATTCCCAGTACAGGTACGTACCTATGACTTTGGTTTCTAAGTTATGTACATTTGTGAAGTTACAGTAGCAATACCACTCGCTAACTTTTCCTTCATGGAAAACATCGTGAGGAAACCTGAGTGTCTGAGCTTTTCCCATACCTCAGCGCTTGAAATCCCCAAACCGCGGTGGGCACGCGTGGTGATTAAGCCCATTCGGAAATGACTCCATTTCAAAACTTCATAGTAATTTAGGACTTATTCGACAGGATATGAACCCTTAATAATTGAATTGAATTGAAATAATTTATTCACTTAAAACACAGTACAATGACGGAATACTCATATAAAGTATACAATTTTAAATTAGAATGCCAGTGCACTGCGTTTGTCAAAGGACCCGACTCAGCATTTGTCACAAAAGGGGTACCTTCTGTGACGTTGGTATTCTGTATAAGTAAAACAAATAAAAACAAAAGAGACACACAATAGATATTAAGAAAAATAAAATAATAAATATGTAAATTTCAAAATATATAAGAAAATATAATATATATAATATATTTTAAATATAATATACTTAATAAATAAAAAAAAGTAAATGAGAAGATTAAAATAGCTTAGTTCAACCGATCTTAAAGTAAATGAAGAGATGAAATAGGTTAGTTCGACCGATAGATAGATAGATAGAATATTCTTTATTGTATGTACACCAGGAATTACATATGAGAATTTAACAATAGTAAGTAAGTAAGTAAGTAAGTAAATTATTTATTTGATACTCAAATCTTAATATCTATAACAATACAAATTCAGATCACAGTTGGGTTAGATTTGGCACCAAATTGGTCTCCACTCAGCATCATGCCGTGGCCGGTAGCGACCACGACGCTGGTTTTCAGTGGTTACCATTTACGGCACAAACAAAGAAAAAGAAACTTAAATACATCAATACATTTATGAAAATATTATGTCGTAAAATACAATAACATAGTACAGTACAATTGGCGGCCGATCTCATGCGAGTTACTGTAATTAATTGATTTTGTTTCATTTTCTTTTTTCGTTGGCATAACCTACTAAGCGCACAACAGCAGCAAAACAAACTACAGATGACACATCTAATAGGGCAGACCTATACAATTTCAACCATTTTGCTGGTCCTCCAACAACACTAACCTATAATGATTTTGAATGATCCTGAAGTAGACCGAAATTAATCTGAGGTTTAACCACTTATATCTACCCAAGTAAGACCTGTTAAGCCTGATTGGTGATTGGTGTTAGTGATGAAACGTAGAAGTAAATTCTATCTACAGCCGACGAAATACCTCCACGCTCAGAGAAACGGCTTTGTTCTCAAGTAAACAGACGATTCAAACTCTAATAGGCCTTTTGTTTCAATTTTGAATTCGCCTCTTTCGACCAATCGTACTAAGTACAATGCACTTACAGAATAAAAATAACTTCTAAACGACAAGGTCACTTGTCTTGGTCCCAAATTAGGAAACCCTGTGCTGTGGCAACCAGGCAAGAACATCACAAACATGGAAATACACCCAGACTGAGGCCATGTGTACAAATGTACCGCGGCCCCCAGTGAGAATCGAACCTACAACCTCCGGCATGGTAATCAGACGTAATACCGCTAGACCAACGGGGTAGTCAAGAATCGAGGCCCGTAATTCAGAAATTCTAGTACTAGAAAAACTTTCCTTGAGTACACAGGCCTGATGCCATCGAAATTCGTTCCAGGTAATAAAATCTCATATTTCCTGAGCCGCTAGCCGGAGCCCTAAATAATCCGTCGGAAACGATGTGTCTTGCATAGCGGAAGACCCAAATACATTACCGGCTCTCTTGCTGTATTTAAATTAAGGGTTCTTCACATAAAACTGTAAACATTTAAGGCACCCAGTGGGGTTGGAAAACGGTGCTATATTTCGGAAACTTTTTAAGGTATTTTCGAATTCAAAGAGCTAGATGTAATAACTAGATTAGATCTCTCCTTTGTATATTTCGTAAACTTTTTAAGGGATTATTTTACAGCTCTATCGCACTAGCGATTTGCGAGCGATTTAAAAGCGATGCGACTGCCCAGCGAGCTCGCCGCGATTGCGTAGCTATTGCGCGGCTAGCACGCCGCGACAACGCTGCACGGCGTGCCCGCCGCGTTTTGGACACTCAGTAGCAAAATGGATTGATCTGACGAGGAAACACTACTGCTGGCTTTATTACTTCGAAGACGCAGAAAATGAAAGCAGATACAAGTCAACGAGGAATCTGGGAGGTTTCGTTATCAAGTAATCGACTGGGAGAGTGCGACTACTATGCATCCAGCAAATGACTTTGTATCCATTGGACGTGAGGCATACTGAAATTTTCTCGATCAGGCCACTTACAATAAAGAATGAAAAAACAATTATGGAATTCGAAAATAGAACTCATTGGTAACGTATTACATTTTAATTTGAGAGACTGTCATTTGTTTTTTCACTGTGGCGTCCTTTTGAAAATTTTGTTTCGCTATTAACATTAACACAGAATATTTTCTTTAATAGATTTTTTATGATTTTAGGGAGTTGCCAGAGATCTTAATTAGCATTATGTGATGAAGCACCATGTCGCAGCTCTGTGTATTTGTGGTTCGGAGAATTTAGACGTGGACGTGATCATCTCTATGACGCGTTACGTGAAGGTCGGCCGGTGAAGGCCGGTGGTGTAATTTATATATATATATATATAATTTATTACAGTAAAATGCACGAAAGTCAATGTTGGTTGCGATTGAGTACAGACTGATATGTCAGTCTGGCATTCTGTCTGCAACAACTGTAAAGTACCCTAGAACATCTTGTACCTACATATTTAAGACAAAATAAAAAGTTATTAAATTTTGAACTTTGACACCGGAGAAATGAAAATTCAAATCAGAGTCGTCCCAAGGTGAAGGCCCTAAATGACTTGAATGAAATTACAACACTTCCCAGACGCCTTATCATTCCAAACTTTGCCATTGGCCGGAATTTAATATCGCCCAACTTGTTATCTCGTAGACAGCAAGGGTTAGATGGGAATTAATTCCAATTTCAAATTATACATGGCGTTTGAGTAGAGCGATGTAGATTAATCAAAAACTTTATATAAAAACTAAAAACCCGACTGCTACAATATCTTAATGAGGATGTTAAAGTTACAGGGGAGACTTCTCATTTGTATTTCTTGCACTCGGTACTCGTAAAATGGTCTCTCCTGATCTTGAAAGAAGGTTGAAGGCTGAAAGAAACTTATCTACATAAGCCTTGTCTAGCACTTAGCAAACGGGTTTTTTTGATTTTATAAAAGCCGTTTTTATTTGATACCATTTAGTGACCTGATACAAACAATATGACAGCTGGCATATGTCATTTTGTTTTCGTGTTTTACCTATAATGCAAGAATCATCTTTTTACCAGAATGCTGAAGCAAGGGTTGGTTATGTTGTATGTACGATGTTTCTTTACGAACTTGGCTGTACCGATTTTGACAAATGAGGTGTAAAATTAAAGATATTGTCACAAACAGCTAATTACCGTCATGACTTAAAACAAAGAGGCGGACATGAACTGTCACATACCAAGTAAGCCACTAAAAAGTTTTAGCTAAAAAACGAAAAACTTAGCTCACAAGTCTTAAGAAACGCTATTAGCGTTTACGTTTACGGCACTAAGTCCGCCGTATTGTACATTAGGTTAAGTGCGATCATCATCAACCCATTATGTCCCCAACGAGGGGCACGGGTCTCTTCCCTGAGGAAGGTATAGGCCATACTCTACCACGGGGGCCAAGTCCGGATTGGTAGAGGTGTGATAAAAAGTATTAAATAACAATAATAATATATGAGTCCATTGAATTTAAAATTCATGCTGGCGGGACCAAACAGTGAAGGCTTAGTAATAGGATCCCGTTGGGCACCCTTCGGGTACGGAACCCTAAAGACCAACTGACAGCTGTTACCGTAGATGAATGAAACAGTACATTAATGAAACCGAGTTAATAGATTGTGAGCGTACGAGAAACTGAGGTTAGTCATTAACTTCCTTCCGGATTCACTTAGGTACTAGCTCTGATTCGCAGAGCTTAATATTGGTGAGTAGAAAAGGAGCTCGCTCCGTCGGTTGCTCGTCTGAGAGGTTATGGCCAGTTTCTGAATTGCGAATTGCGCTAAGTAAATGGTTAACTGTAGTGCTGTCTCTTCGAATTCCTCGGAAAAGGGAGTGACAGAACGTTACTTCAGTATTTACTTAGCGACATTCAACAGAAACCGGCCTTCAGTCAACTTAATAATCTGTGCATTAATCGGCTATGCAATGTACATTGAATTGTCATAGTAAACCTTGAATTAATCTATGAAATGGGGCCATGATCATCATCATCATCAGCTATTTTTACGCCCACTACAGAACATAGGCCTCCCCCACGGTTTTCCTTAATAATAAAGGGTTTTGCCATAAATGGGACCATGCTGAGGTTAAATTCAACGGACTCGTTAGAGCCTTGACATTTTCATAGAGTCAAAATGAAATATCATCATTCATCATCATTATCGGCCCACCACTGTTAGGGCAATATCACCAGTGATCGGAGTAGGTATATTGATTTTTCATACTTGCATCGTTATATCATAACATTTAAATGCCATTTTTTTTAAAGTCTTGAACGTCATCGCCATTGTCATTACCTTTGGTTTTTTTAAATGGTAATGATGAAATGTGAACGGTAATGATGTAATGTGTGTTTTATGAGCAATAAGGGTATGTCATAATACACTTATTGCTCATTTTTCATTATATTATTATAGTTAATTATTTCACTATTACTAAATGAAAATATCCGACTTAGACAGAATTTATACAAGTAAAACAGACATTGCATTATTACCATTTACAAAAAACAAATGGTAATGATGACAATGGCGATGACGTTTAAGACTAAGAAACATGGCATGTCCATGTTATTATTATATCATGCTGCAAATATGAAAAATCAGTATACCCACTCCGATCACTGAATATTACAGAACCTTTTTCTAAAGGCCGTAACCAAGTAAATACTTACAAACAAAATCCGAATGCATGTGTTATTTAGTTACAAAAACGACATGAAAAATCCTTCGTTTCCCTTTCAACCTTGAAGTTACTCGAAGCAAAGGTACATAGAATACCGCGTTCGTTCCCTTTGTACCCGATATCCCATAGCATGTTGGGATTTGTCCTATATTATAGATAATGGTACGGAACCCTTTGTGCGCGAGTCCGACTCGGACTTAGTAGGTTTTTTAAACCAAAGCGACCAAACATAATCAACGCATCTAATTAAGATAATTTTATGAAAGAACCGTGTGCGTGACAGTTTCAATTTGCCTTTTTGGCAAATTAGTTTAAGTTTTTTGCGCAGACTACTAAGCCCAAGATACTCAAAATAAAAAAAAATAAAGAAACGGTTTATTGAACAGAAGACAAATTACATAAATGTATACAGTAGCACCCACACTAGGCATAACCTGTGTCGTGGGTTTTGCATGTAGGTGTCTTAGCTTTTAGTAACAATAAAAAACAAAAAAAACCTTAGTTAAATAGCCTCTAGTTCAATAATCATTCTACCTTGAGCTTAGCAGTTTTTGCGATACACTAGCGCAGCAGCAGAACGCCGACCTTACATTCTGGAAGTCGTAGGTTCGAACCCCGGCATGAGCCAATTTATTTTCTAAGTTACGTCCATTTGTGAAGTTGTAGTAGTTATACCACTCGCTAATTATAAAGCGTTAAGATTTGAGACCAGTCAGTATTAGAACGTGTCGTCCACACACTTAATTAACAATCATTTGTTTCGGCTTAGAATTGATCAAACATTTGTTTTCTATATATTTACTAGCTGGCCTGGCAAACGTTGCTTTGCCATATTATTTAGCCTACGACCTATTCTCAGACCTGAAATATACAAAAAAACATAAAAATCGGTAAAGCCGTTTCGGAGGACTTCGAGATTTTTATATTTTCTTTAAGATTTTAGCTTTGAAGTCACTCGAATCAGAGCTTAACTAGAATACCGCATTTTCTTTTTACCCAATGACCCGTAACATGTTTTCATTTTTCCTACATATTATATAAAGGGTATCATGGAGTGGAGTGAATAATGCAATGACAGTCACTATTGGAATTTAACGTCCACACACTTAATTAACAATTATTCCTTCTGGCTTGAGATTGATCAAAAACCAAAACGTACTGTGGTTTAATAGAGTGATATTAGCACGACAATGGCTATTATTTGACGCAATTTCTTAGTCTACTAAGCAATAGCATTACAAATTAAATAGGCATCTCTCACGAGTGAGTTCGCGTCGAGCGAGGCTCCGATTTAAGTTCAAGGATTGTACCATCGGAATGCGATTGGTTAGTAGACTACCAATAGTGTCAATGAAATAACCATTACGTACTAGGGTAAGGGACCCTATTACTAAGACTCCGCTCTGTCCGTCCGTCCGTCTGTCAATAGGCTGGGTCTCATGAACCGTAATAGTTAGACAGTTGAAATTTTCACAGATGATGTATTTCTGTTGCCGCTATAGCAACTAATATTAAAAACAGAATAAAATAATTATTTAAGGGGGGCTCCCATACAACAACCGTGATTTTTTTGCTATTTTTTGCTCGATATTAATAACGGCAAGAGGTAGATGCTTGAAATATTTAAATGTTGTACATAATGGTACGGAACCCATCGTGCGCGAGTCCGACGCGCACTTGGCCGGTTTTTTCTATTCAAAGATAAAACTTCATTAACTGTGAAGAATGTGAGACTGAGGTGATTGAGAGGTACTTATTTCTACTTTTGTTCTACAAGTTTTCTTATTTTGCGAAAAAGAAAAAACTTTTTAATAAGATTTATCGACGACATCTTGTACGAAACATTTTTTTTGTAGAACAAAACTTGTTTATTACGATTAGTAGAATGAGCTCTTAGTAGGAAAAAAAATTACGAATTTCCCGAATCAAATCAATACAAATCAAACCCAAAATACATATCTACGAGTACCTACTAGAATTTCCTAAACTTTAGTAGGCTGTTTAGGGAACATTATCATCATCATCAGCGATTTGGCGCCCACTGCAGGACATAGGCTCGTGGTTTTCCAAGCTTCCCGGTCTTGTGCCGCCCGCATCCAGCGACTTCCCGCCATGCCACCGTAACCAGGTCGTAACCGCAACCGTGATTAGGGATGTATTAGCGAAAAGCAAGATAAATTTAAGCAATTATTCAGCAGCCAACGGATTTTGATGATGAGAAAGAGGCTTGTCAGGATACTCAATACTTAGTACTCAGGATCGTGGCAAAAAGCAAACACTAGTCTATGCTGTCGAGGTACATGCGTGATTGTATTTTTTGACGTATGATCGAAATCCCTATGATCCGTAGTGCATTCAATCACACTAATGCCCCACGCATAGGTATTGCATTCCGCGCCCAGTCCAGACGAGGTAAGCGAATATACAGTCCGATCACCTGAATAAAGGTTAGGCGACTGTCTCACACACATACGTTTGGCCGGAGTGTTGTGTGTTGTGGACTGGCCAAATCGTAGATTTAATAATCATGAAGAAGAAGAAATACATTTATTTAACGCCAAATAAACATAGACAAGACGTAAAGCAGAAAGAAAAAAATAAATTAAAAACACGGCAGAACAACAATTACACGAGCTATGTCTATGCGGCGTTAAAGCGGCCTTAGGCTCAGGAACTGCTACTGGTTTGTTGCCCACAGTACTGATTTTCAGCAAGGGCCTGGTCTAGTGGCTCGCGGAACATCGCTTACAACACAATACCATACAATACAATACAACAACATAACACAACAACACAACACCAACACAACACAACAACAACACAATACAATACAATATAATACATAGGACGACCTCAAGTAGTGCAAGGGAAGGATAGACATACAAGGAATAGCATCTTATGCTGGAAATGATGAAGTGTTCGAGCATTTCATAATCCGATCACCTTCCGTGATGTGTTCTGCTACTGCTGGCCATATCGTGGAGTTGTCAACGTTCACGATTCGCTCAACCACGTTTGATCAAATCATAAATATAGAGAGTAATAAAAAATCGAAATATCTACAATCTTGCAAAAATCATGTAACACTTGACATAAAAGTCTTAAAAATATCATCATAATATTTCACAACTATACCACAGGGCCACAACCAATGGAGATGACTGAAATGGGTGGGACACCTGGCAAGGCCAGGGTAACCACAGAATGGCGGCCGAAATAGGACGAGGTTCAGTAGGCAGACCAGCAGCCCGAGGGTCGGTCGATATCGTTAAGTCTGTGCAAGGTCCGTGGACGTGGATGCCAGGAGACTGTGAGAGATGGAATTTGGGGGGAAAGTCTACCCAGCAGTAGACGGCGGTGGTCTGATGGTGAAGATGAAGATGATCATCCCGCAACCATGGTAGATATTCAGGTTGTACTCGATATTTGCGTGACCTGCATAAAACTCACGCAGCTTCGTATCATAGCAACGTTCAAAGATGTAGGTGTGGAAAAAAGTGAGAATTTTAATTAGTGATTTAGCAATGTCCCAGTCACTGCAGCGTCCGAGTGGTCCCTTCACTCATCTAGGTTGAGTGAAGTTCCCACTGGACGCTGCATAGATAATCTCAATACATAGATGCAAAGGCCAAAGTTTGTTTTTTAATTATCGATACTGTATGCACCTTTTACAGAATAAACAATTTTTTTTTTTCAAACAAATGTTTCCAGGTTTAGCATTATTTCAATAAAACGTTAATATTAAAGGTATTCGTGTTATATCGAGGTATAAAAATTATCATAGGCTTAAACGTATTCAGAAAAAAATTGTAGATAACTTTCCTTCTTACGTAAAAAATAAGTAGTTTGCAAATAGCTCGGTTCATATTTTAACAATAAAAACCATGTACAAACCCCGATATGTACAATTGTTAAATTACTATCTTCGAGGTTTCATTAAAAACTAACTATTTACTTTTGTACGAAATTTTGCCGTTATAGATATTTGTACAAACGCGACACCCCGCAATCTTCACCATGATGTAATTGCACTGTAAACACGGAGTGGCTCGAAGGGACAGGCGGCCATTTGGGCGTTGTTGAAAAGCCGGAAAAGCAACAATCCATCATTGAGAGTTACGACGTCCTTCCCAGCGAAATACGCTCGGGGTTGCCGCGCGGGTGTGTTCGTGTCGGCCGTTGGATGTCTGTCCCACTATTCTTACCGATTTATTTGTTCAAAGAATGGGTACCGAGTGGTACACATCCTCACCAAAGTACTACCACGACTAACTTTTTTGTTTCAATGTCTTTCTGGGTGTCTGCCCCTCTGTTGGCAGGTTGCGCCAAGTCACAGCTCGCTGGATGAGGATGGCCAATGACGGAAAGAAGAGGCATGCCTTGGGGTAGGCCTATGTCCAGCTGTGGGCAAATACGAATGCATGAATGTTAATGATGCGAATGAGGTCTATCAGGATCGTGGCAGATGGCAAACCTTGGTATCTGTCTACCCCTTCATCAATTTATGTATATGGACGAATGGGCCGTTATGTGTGGGCCGATTGATTGATTACCCAAAACTTTATTTACAGCTCGATAACGACATTTGTAGCACGAGCCTCGTATGCAGGCCGGGAGCCCATGGGTGATTCACCTTGAAATGGTCGCCATTATTGTACTCTTAATTGTCACAATTCATCGTTGTCAGCGCAACAGGTGTTAGTTTTTTTTTAATAGTACTTGTAGGATTTGATTCAAACTTATGAAACTGTATTTGGTAACTGTGTAAGGTATATTTTAGTAAATACCTGCGGAGAACAATGAGAACTTATTGCAAAAAATTAAGAATCCGCGATTCGCCCTCATACCTCTGCAGTCACTTTAGAGAGCGCTTGTAAATAAGTAGCAACTTGTAAGTTCTATAGGTATTTGCTCAGAAGATTGCTTTAAATTCGGATAATCTTACCGCAAATATTGACTAACAATGTTGCATTTCATGCAAATGGACTGAAGGACAATGGACGAGATCGGCCTTGATTGAACTGGCGAAGTTGGCATGACGGTGAAGAAACCTATGCCCAACAGTGGGCGTCTTTCATGGGCGAAATGCAACATATAGATGTTGCTTTTCGAAGATCAACCCAAAGTCTAGTGTAGAACAATCCACCTGCTACGTTGTTTACTCCAGTTAGTGGAGTAAGAAACATACAGACCATGAGTGAACCAGAAGCGGACGGTTGTCCGGTTTGCCCCTAGACATTCTGTGCACGTACATTGGGATACACTCAATGGAAACACACTGTAATTTCGCGTTTCGAAAAGTTTAAGTTAGTTACAGTTTATGGAAACTTCAACTGCAAGTATGAAGACGCGAGTCGCGTGTTTCAAATGTTTTAAGACAAGGTCGACTGTTCAGTACATGAATTGTCAAATTCTGACATTTTAGCGCCACAAAACGCGCGAATCGCACGGTCATACTAATGACGCTGTCGGTAAGCCAAAATTCTGTTTTAAAAATATTCCGTTGGACACCTAGATCTAAACCAGACAACCAACTTAAGTATGACCAAACCTTTATGAAACACACATACGTCAGGGATTTCTTATTTGGCACAGATTTTCGATGTAGGTCATCTAAAATCTGTGACGTAAAAGAAATCCTTGGTGTAGGTGTAATAGGTGTATGTGTATTTCAAAAGCTTTGTGAAATAAGCTTTTGAGATACACATACTTACACCTATTATTAACTATCGACAAGCGAAACACACCAAGGTGGTGGCGGCCGCGGTGGCGGTCTATCCATTTACTGCAGTAGTATTTATACGGACGTATGTATGGACCGTCACCGCCACCGCGTTGGTGTATTTCATCCTTGAGACTGTTATTGGAAATCTCAGCTCGTTGTCAAAGTTTTATTTCTTATCCTTATTCAATTCACGGGAGAAGAAGATCTAACTTCATTGTGTTCTTCATAGAGAGTATATTTTTTGCGAAATAAAATCGCTTTGTGAAGGAAATTACGACAGACTGTATTCGCCGATCAAGTTAAGAATTCTTTCTTCAGCTTTTGTCTTTACTTTAGTCCCTTATTACTAGGTAGGTACGTACTTATTTTATTAAATTTATCTGCTCTGAGATATAGACATTATTTAGATCCCGTTTGCAGGGTTTTTTTTTTATTCTGACAATCTACTTCGACTTGAATGCAACCATATTGTGGTTCAATTTATTAAGTACATTATGTGCAGAAATAAGTCTATTCAAAGTGATTGAATGTTACAAAGCAGCCAGACAAAACAAGTTAAAAAATAAGCTTTCGTTTTGGTAACTTGTGAAATAAGTGCTATGGGTTGAAGTCAAGAACGTTTTCCTTGGTTGAAGTCTACTTAACCTAACAATTAACCGACTTCAAAAAAGGAGGAGGTTCTTAATTCAATGTGTATGTTTTTTTACGATATTATGGTCACATACAGAGTTATTTCCGAAACTTGTCGGTTAGAGTTTGTCATTTACAACAACTTACGTACTACGACATAATTCGGTATTTGACCCGATCAACAATAAATTATTCCATATGCTCGATTAAAACAAGAATTACAAAATATCTCGGAAAATGTATCTCTTTTAGTCAATTACTAGTTATTACAATTTTGAAATAGATTAAACATAAATAGAGTGCTCTGAAATGTGACGTCATAAACCAGTATTTTCATACGAAATTCCGTTTTAAAAGTAAATCATTTGATATTTTGCCAAATACCCAATTATAGACATTGATTTACTGAAGGCTGCGACATTGGTAGAACTCGTAAAGCATTAATGTAAACCCTAACAATTTCAAAAATAAAAATCTGACAAAAATTTCAAAGAACAAAAGTTTTTGCCAATCACAAACTCTAATCAAGAACAGCGCATTTTAGAAATAACCTTAGAGGCGTATTTATAAGGCGCTCATACAAAGGATTAAATTTCAAGATAGCTATTCTAGACAAAGCATAAGTTCGAAATCAAACTGAGCGGTGAGAGTTTTTGTTAAAAATAATCGAAACATTTTAATTAGGTAAAGCTCCTCTGCTTCACCTAAATAAGCCAAGATTTCACAGATGTCGCTGCGTGGTTTTCTTATCTTAAATCAAGAACGAGAAAACTAAATTACTCACAATGATTTATGCGCAATCATTGACTCCTGGAATTCGGAAGCAAATTTTCAAGATCTCACGAAACTCCCGTGTTATTCTTAAGGCATTATTTCTCTGTGCAAGATAAAGTACCCACAAAACTTTGTGCAGGTAAAATGGTGACGTCGACCGCTGATCCAATGTTACGCGCACCAAATCTAGAACGATTCCAATCGTCTAACTGTCAAATTCCAGCGATAGCAATCGCAAACGTCACACCAAATTATGCGAACAGCAGGATTTGGTGCCCAATTCTGATAGGCCTTTAAATGCTGCAAAGTCACCCTTTACGTAACTGAGTAGTGTTCTCACATGTAAGGATTTACGTGATGTCGCCTTCTGACTAGCGATGGGCGATTGTTTTATAAATTGTTATCGACCATTCGAATGAACACCGATGCGTATTCAAATAACACTTAATCGAATGAAGGTCTATCAGGGACAATCGAATAAAATTTTGCGCAGCGACAATAACCTACAATAAATCTTTCTTCCACCTCCTGCTATTGGTGTAGAAAATTATTATGGCATAAAGTCCGCCGTACGTAACATTAGGTTACGTGCAATAAAAGTATTAAATAAATAAATAACTATCTCACTTTGGCCTTTGCATCTACGTATGAGATGATTTATACAGCGTGTAGTGGCACCTTCAGTCACACTAGATGGGTGATGGGACTACTCGGACGCTGCAGTGCCCGAGACCTTGTTTTTTACATGGAGTAGGCTTGCCCAGCACCTATACAATCGAGACAGCTTAGTCGGCCTAGCCCACAGAAATGACAAGACAATACTTGCGGAGTCAACCAAGCCGCGAGTTTCCTCACGATGCTGAGACAATAGCGCATAAGGTACGTAATAAAAATTGCGGTGGCGGTAGTGCACGTCTAAAGAGTTTTTTTTCATTTTAATGTTTTTTTTTTTTTTTTCATTTTAATGTTCTTCTTCTGCTATATTCGTGTTATGTGATAAGTATTATTAGTATTAAAAAGTAGATCCAAATGTAATAAACTAACACTCTCTCGCCATCAAACATAACAGTTTGGCGAGTTTTTATGTACTGTATCACATGTAATATGTTATGTTATTTGAACTTGATAATCAAATTTAGGTAAAGCAATTACGATGACGGGATGATCTCTCAACCTTTTTGACCGAGTTGAAAGCATAGCTCAAAAGGGATGAGTGGTAAATCATTCCCTTGTCCAGCAGAGGGGGACAATCTTGGCTAACTTCGTATTCATATTTTGATAATATTGTTTTTTTAATACAGTTGCTCAAAAAGTGGCGTATTGCAGGGACGTACAGCGTTCGGGATGTGGGCTATTACATACTCGTGCTTTTTTTTCTACCTTTCCCGAACTCGTGCGTTCTCTTTCCCAACTGTCAAAATAATGTCTATTAAAAAAAAAACCAACCATGAAGTTTTTACTTAAAAAATTCATAGAAGTTTTTATGATTCATGCAAATAGGTACGTATATTTCTAAAAAGAAGCTACTAATTTGTTTCAATATCAGATTTAATGATTTGATTGAATGAGTTTGGTTAGGTTTAATTTCATTTCATCTCATTAAATTTCATTTTCATTTCATATCAATAAAAAACTTCTACTGAAGACTTGGCTGTATGGGCATAGTTCCCTTTGCCTACCAGAATGGGTGAAGAAAAAAAAAACTCTGCTTATATTCTACGGTTGGCGCCATTTTTCAGAAATTTTCTTTGCTAGTTTAGTTGTTTGTTGCACAAAATGAGTAATTCCGACCCTAGTTTTTTTGAATTAACACCACCGGAACTCAGTATAATTGCACAAAATGCTTCGGAGAACATTTTAGCGGAAAAGTCAAAAAGTCGATCCATATCTACATACGACGAATTTATTGCGTGGAGAGAAGAGAAAAAAGCAAATAGTTTTTCATTTTTTCGCAACTGTATTAAAAATAGTCGTTCAGTACACGTGCGGAACCGTCATTGCAACTTGTTCCGACTGTCAACCCTCGCCTTCGGCTGCGCCTCGGCTCGGGTAGACATTTGTCGGAACTCTTTGCAATGACAGCCTTTCCACACTTGTAATGAAATATACTATTACGATATTCGCTCGCTTGGCAGGCGGGTTGGCGATCGCAGTATGCGGTTGGAATCTCAGGAAGACGCTGCTGCCCGTCTCCTGGTAATATATTTCCTTAGTCGCCTTCTACGACATCCACCAAACGTGCCAAGCGTGGCGATTATGGCAAAACCCCTCCTGGTTAAAATCCTTGATGGAGGCCTGTGCCCTGCGGTGGGCGTCAAGTGGCTGATGATGATATTCGCTCACAACTGGTATTGCGTATGCGGCAGAACGCAACGCAAGCGCAGACCAAGTGCAGCTGCTATCGGCTGTTCGATTTTTCAACGGTTATTCCAATGTAGTCGATATTTAAATTATTCATAAGCAGCCTATCTACGTCCCAATGTAGGGCACAGGTCTTCTCTCAGAAAGAGAGTATGGGCTTAATCACCACGCGTGCCCACCGCGAATTGGCGATTTCAAGCGCTGAGGTATGTGAACACAATCAGGTTTCATCACGTTGACGGATAGCTCAAGGCTCAGGTTTTCTCACGATGTTTTCCTTCACCGTTAGCCAGTGGTATTGCTACTATAACTTCACAAATTTAGATAACTTATAGAATAAAGTCATAGGTACATGCCCGCGACTGGGAATCGAAGCTGGTTCTCCCGCTTCTGAGTCCAATGTTGTACCCACTGGGCTACCACCGCGACTAAATAATTCGTGTTGCGCTTATTCGACATTTTGTTTTAAGTAACAATCGCCCTTCAAGCCCTAGAAGTAGTCTAGAACAAAAAATAAGAAGATGCGAGAGTGAAAGTGAGTGAGTGAGTCAGCGCAGGTAAATTATTAAATATCATGTGAAAGAATCTGCACCCATAAGCATCTTATAGTACATTACTGCAGTGGTCAGCAAGAGGCATTGATGGATGAACGTGGAAATGTGGGCCGAGGCGAAGCCGAGGCACACATACCTACGTGAGTCCATCAATGCCTAATTGTGGCCAAGGCTTGTATATGATTTTTCTCAAATAATGCGCGGAAATTATAACTAAGTAGTACTAAAGCAGAACATTTTATTTGAAAAATATTTTTCTTTCGATTTTGGCGGTAACAAGTTTTCTATTACGGCTCTTGCCGCCTCTTGAATTTCAGGTGGCGTTAAAATAAGTTCATCGCAGTCATTTTCATCACTTGAACTCATTCTGTTAAATTCAATAAACTTTTAAAATCAGACGAACCACGAATGAACAACAATAATTTTTGCCGCGTTAAAGTGTTCTTTTTTTTCAATGGGTATATCCAGCTTTCTATCGCAAGCCAGTTCGAAATGTAAATAAAACCTCTGATAAGTTACCTCCTTGGTTGTCATTGTTCGGAGTAAAAGATCGTTCCATTTTTAAATAACTCGACAGATATGAGTTTAGTATGTAATTTATTTGGCCGCAAAACACGACAGTTATGAATTTTCATAGAACTTTACCGGCCGCTACTTACGTGTAATTAGCCAGTACATACAGCAATTTCGTTTATCTTGAAGAAGGTTGTCGAAATAATACTCAAATTTCCAAGCATGTTTGAGACAAATATAATGATGATAATTTCCTGTAACACGAAAGTTAGAGCATTTAATTAGAGCAGAAAATTAGATTTACAATAACTTGTGTTCTAGAACTTTGGTTTAATTTTTTGTGGTGGAGCAGAAAAACCCTGCTTCCGTCATTTTAAATTGCATCATTCCAATAACAACTTATTTTGAATGAGATTTCCTCTCACATTAACATTTTGCGAAATATTAGCGATTCGAGCTTATAGTCGTCATTTAGAAAAGTATTTGTAAATGACAAACTCCAATTGACGTATTTTAGGAATCCCGAATATCACCTAAAGGTAACTGTTGCCGCTTTTTCCTAGTTGGCTGTAAGAAGTAAATAATTTTGATAATAATAAGATCACATGCTGTAGACTCTTACCTGTAGACTCTGTAGTTTCAACCTGTAAACGTAACGTTTATTCAAATCTCACTGTACTGTCGCTTTGAGCTGAAAACAATTACGAAACAGATTACAGAGTTACCCCTGTCTTGGACAATACACTAGTTAGGCCTCAGCTATGAATGGAGGTACACACATGGATTAAGCCTAATTCTAGAAATTAATTCCCTTCTTCGCTACTTTCTGGTGAACCCGAGCTTCATGCTTTCAATATGAACCTTTAGTAACCAGACTTGTTACACAGCTTACATTATTCTAGATGCTTAACCCTCACGTAGTAATTAGGGTCAATAGGCCTTTGTAATTGCTGTGGTTGTTTCATTTATGATGCCTTATGAAGATTGCTGCAGTTAGCTGTTAACATAATTTCGTAGTTACTCTGTGATAGCAATACTATACCTACGCTAGCGTTAAAGGAAAATATCGTGAGGAAATCCGCGGGTTAGTTGGCAACTATGACATTATGTTTCCTGTGGAAACAGTTGACTGATTGAAAGATTTCCCTCTTAAAATGCTCAATTCCCGAAAGACGTCACTTAGAGTTTGTGATTTTCAAGAACTTTTGTTCTATGAGGTTTTCTCAGATTCATACTTTTAGGGTTCCAAACTACAGCGTGACTTTGAATTCGTTCACCGTGTGTTGAGGGAATGTTCTTTTCATTGTAAAATTAATTATTTATCAGTAATGGTACAACATATTTGTAAATATTAGATATTTCCGACCTTTAGCTCCAAACTGTGAATCCAAATAAAAAAAAAACAATGGAATTGAAGGAATTCAAAGTCACCCTGCGGAAAGGCGCCAATGTGGCCATTACCATAACTGTGTCTGTCTGTCCGTCCGTCCATCTATCCATTTGTCTGTTTATTCGTCTGTCTTACCAATTATATTATGATACATTTAAAAATATTGTGACTATTATCTAATGTTATGTAACGTTTCTGGAAATAAAAAGATATGTCTGGAAGAGATCGCTTTTAACGATGAGACCGCCAGTTGTATACAATGATGTGTCTTTATAATGTATAGAGTATTAATCTAACCTAATCTTATTTAAAAAACTTTTACTTCTCTATTTCTTTAACTTGCTACTAAAGAGGTCTTAAAATTACCAAACTAATTTGTGCCGGCGACGCACAAAAGGCGCAACAAACGGCTTATCGAGTCGCTGGGAAAAGCTCTATCTCTTATTTGTACACATTCAGTAAATAAATATCGTACAGAACAGTATCGTACACTTGGCAACCAACACGCGATCTTTGACCCTATCTTAATTCGCTATTCCGCAATATTTCGCCATTCCGTGGCCATACCTCACATGTCTGAGGCGAATATAGCCAGCACCTCAACCACCTTCACTCAGTCGATAACAGGCTTAATAAATACGTTGCAGACCACTGCCGCGGTGTAGAGGAGGTACTGCTGCCCGGCTGCCATCGCGCATCGCGTAACTGAACGCGTATGTAAACGTTAACTGGCTGCCAGTCGGTCAGTTTTTGCATAAAAATTTCCCTGAAATTATTGAAAAAATGACTTTATTGGTTGTGGAAAAAGTATTTGTTGTTCCAAAGTTTTATAAAATCCTTATTTTAGGCGCAGAAATATCACTAAAAATACTAAAATTTTAAGTACTACATTGCATTCTTATGGAAATACAAATAATGTATATAATTGGCTATGTCTGACTTAATAAATATTTGCACATTGTTGCAATATAATACAAATAAAATTATTTGCGTACTTACAGGTTTGGTTTATTAAGCATTTATTCGTTGGTTTATAATAGTTTTTACAAGCTCCTGAACTGAAAAATTACTTTTCAGTATTTACAAGAGGATTTTCCGTACCGAACTGATTGACTATAAAAATTTATCCACTAGTGCTTTAGACATTAACTCTACTTTGTGGGGCTGCTCCGAGAGCATCACTAATTTACTACTCTAGCAGAGAGAGAGCAGCGTGAGTAGGCCTCTCACCAGATGGTCTGACGACCTGGTTACGGTGGCGGGGAGTCGCTGGACAACACCGGAAAGCTTGAAAAACGATGAGGGAGGCCCTTGTCCTGCAGGTGGCGTCAAATGGCTGATGATGATGGCAAGAGTTTGCCTATGCATTATTTATTCCGTTAAGAACTCTGGTAAGTTGCTTGTTCCATATGTAACCTAAGCGAGAACATTCCTCTAAAAGGAAATTTAAGCTGATAAAATTTTTAGTAGGTAAATTTCCTCTCCTTTAAGAGGGAGTATTCTCCGGGATCGCCAATCTGATGATAACCTCTTCTTCTTGGTCGGCATGCTCTTGACAGGTCGGTCGTGGTCCGTAATAAAGTCGTAACCAAACATAACCTATCGGTAGAATAGATTAGATTAGGTAGAACTTTTTGTTATACACACCAGAAAACAAAACACATTACAAATACAAATTACAAAGATTATTTATTTCAGCAAAGATATTTTACATAGCAGATTGACATAGCTGAGGTTGCTTTATTACAATAATAAGAGTAATTTAAAATTGTACAATGAGTTTTTCCGTGGCAACACAATAAGCATGCTTGTGAAAAGGCTTACATGTCTAAGTTAATGTCTAATTACATGTCTAAGAATAATCAATTCATGTTGATACTCCAACCTCTGCCCCTATTTCAGGTGCACCTAATCCTGAGTAATTCCAATAGTCTAACTGTCAAATTCCATACTAATTGCTACCGCAAACGTCAGGATTCTGACAGGATTCGGTGCGCATTTTTGTGCTCCTCGGTTCCTCTGCCCTGTACCTCCGCTCTACCAGACCACTGCAGTTAACAGATAAGAGTGTGATACATTAGCGGGCGCGGCTGTTGTTCTGTGTTCAGGAACAAGAGTAAACACTGCGAGCGTTATCTGTGACACGCCCCTTTTGGCTCGAGACAGTGGGAACTGGAGGTGTGCTGACTGCGCTTCTTAAAAACAGTGTTGTTTCTTGGAAAGTTAACGGGTGTTTTGCAAAGGAGAGTACTGCTCTAAAATAGAATAATTTACGTTTTGTAGTTCGAAGTTTATCTGCCTTGCAGATAGAAAAATAAAGAGATGTAACTTAAATATAGATCATATCGACGCGAGATCATAATTTGGATGTGAGTAAAAATCGAGAAAAATATGATACATGAAAGAATATTGTTCGAGTTCGACAACTTTTTTTCGTGTTGAAAGGCGATAAAATAGAAGGTCCATATTTCCGATACACACAATTGTTCTTAAACCAGCGCATTTTTTTATTAATTTTTTTAAAACTTAAAATATTAAAGATTCTTAAGCAGCTATTTGCCAACAACTTCGAAGTCACCTTGTGGTTAAAAATGTGTTATAAACGGAAAAAGAATACACTGTGTAACGATGTAAACGTTTTTACCCCACTTTTAATGTTTCTTCATTCTGTCCTATCATTTTAAATCAAAATTTAAAATTACGTCATCCACTCTAGATTTCTTTTGGATTTTCATGGTACTTCAACTTTTGACGAAACACTACTATTGACAACTTTTACTTTTATCCTGTTTACTATATGGTATATTCATCACTGTCATCATCATCAGCCCACCTCTACCCAGTGCTGGGTATAGATAGGCCTTTTCCCCTTCACGCCATTTTTCGCGGTCTCTAAATTAAAGGGGCACTTGATTACAAAAAAATTAAGACTTCAGACTTGGACCATTCTTATCAAAAAGCCGTAGAGTCGATTTCCGATTATCAATGCAATGTCCGACGTTTGTGTACTCTTATAAAAGGGCAACCGCATCAAGGGGCATCAAACCCGACGCCGCACAAGCCCCAACCGCGTGTCAACACCCACGTGTCACTTTAGCCCGAGGCTAACCCGTTTACCGCCAACAAGAGCCTTATTAACAGCGGCAAAGTTATCTACTGCATCGATCATTCACAGAGAGAGAACTTTTGTAGGGAACCCTTTACGCTCCTGCCGGGATAACGGCCCGTGCGAAAATGAAAGGAAGTACGCCACCCTGACATAAACACTCACTTTTAACGCTGCATATTGCACAGTCGACAGCAGCTCAACCTTTTACTTTTTTTGTTGCAAACTCATCCTTAACCTAACTGACTAAGAGTGCTCGTATGTAAAGTTCGAGGTGTAAAATTCAAAAAAATTTTATTCAGGGTAGCACAGAAACTGCGACTTAATGAACATTACAAGTTAAACTAGGTGTCCATTCCAAAATCTAGATCATTTTCGTGACAAAATGGACAAAAAAAACCTCCAAACGTAGTCTTTTCAAAGTCCTTAATTAACAGTGTACGGGCAGAGAGAGAGGAGAGGAGAGCGTGTGCGACTCTCGCTCTGCCGCACAGTAGAGATGATGGACGGTGATGGAAAGATGGTTCAGCTTGTAGACGTTTATTTTTACATGTTTCTACCACATTATTGACTATCTCGCATTTTAATTAAAACTTATAGTTAAAATTAAAATTCAATTCAAGCAAAATTAAAACTTTTTTACCTACTATCGCAATTAATAAGTATAAAATATTGTCGTAAATTGGTTTTATCCAGGGATTTTATCTGATCGTGCTGTCTGCTGTACGTAGAATATGAGATGGGGTTTGTACCTTCTATAAGTAGAACAAGGAAACGTAGTGCTTAGTGCGAACGGAGGACAAATACGTTTTTTCAATAACACGCTGTGTAGGCTGGTTATATCATGCTTTTATACTGGCTGATTTCTGGATGGATGAAAAATGCGAACTGTTTAGACTTTAAGTGATTTTATTGTGTGGAAATTACTATTATTATTATATTTAAAAAAATAGTTGAGAAATCTTGATTCCAGTCGATTCCAGTTGAGAAAACTCATTTAAAAAAATTCCCGAACTAGGTATTAGTACTGCCTCTCTGTCTAACAGAACAATGACCCACAGACCCGTGGCACACACGCACCGCTCTGGGTAGCTAATAATGATTGTAATAGATTCGAGTTTATGTCGAGATATTTTTGAAAAGTGCTTTAGTTTAAAAAACAAACTAGCGTATTCGATAGCTATTTTCAGGCACGCTCGTTTTGCTATGTCTTTCAAACCAGCCAAAATTAATGGTGTACATATTAACCAGTATATTCAGAACACGGACTGAAGAATCTCTGAGTCTAGCCACTTTAGGCGACATCTCGCCGCGGTGTCATAACATTTCATTTTCGGTTGTCTGAGGCAGCCGCGTTCAAGCGAGTTTAATTACGCGTTCACACTGATCTATTTGTTGGTTGAGATACGTTATACAGCTGAGAGTATTCAGGTGGATCTTTACTATGAAAAGGTTTAGATCGGTGGATGTTTTAGATAGACAGCCCCGGCGGCGCTACTTGACGTGAATACTTAGAAGACGAAAGAAAATAGAGTGGCATGCCTTAAATTGTTGTAGTTTATATGCAGAAATAGGTTAATTAAGAGCAGTGGTAGCCTAGTGGGTAGAACATTGGAATCGGAAGCGGGAGACCCAAGTTCGATTCCCAGAGCGGGCATGTACCTTTGACTTTGTTTTGTAAGTTATGTACATTTGTGAAGTTATAGTAGCAATACCACTCGCTAACGGAGAAGGAAAACATCATGAGGAAACCTGAGTGTCTGAGTTATTTACATAATAACTGTTTATTTCAAAAAAGAATTACATATAAATTTATCTCTGGAAGCTAAATCTTCTACATGAGATTATATTGCTTCCTCAGCGCTTGAAATCACCAATCCGCGGTGGGCACGCGTGGTGATTTAAGCCCATACTCTCTCTCTGAGAGAAGGCCTGTGCCCCACAGTGGGACGTATATAGGCTGCTTATGAATATGCAGAAATTATCGAATATAGGCTGTGAAGTGTAGGGTAAGATGCATATTGTTTTGCTAGGCAGTCTCCCAATAAACGCGCTAAGAGATAGACGTACCGCCTTTCATTCACCACAGTGGCTGACGAGGCTGTTTTTTTTTAAAATGGCGGGCAAGTTAGGCGAATTCGACGCCGCGAGTGGAAATTGGACTTCTTACTGTGAACGCCTAGAAATGTATTTTTTGGTGAACGAAATAAAAGAAGAACTAAAAGTTCCCACGCTTATTTCATTGGTGGGGGAAGCAACATATGAACTAATGGTGAATTTGTGTAGTCCTGCCAAACCGAAAGACAAAACCTTCGCAGATTTAGTGCGAGTGATGGCTGACCACCTCCAGCCCAAACCATCCATACTGGCGGAAAGATATCTCTTCCGTCAGTGCCGACAGAAAGCAAATGAATCCGTGGCCTCTTTCGAGGCAAATCTTAAAAAATTGTCAAAAAATTGTGAGTTTGGGCCAATGCTGAACGAAAATTTAAGGGACCAATTCGTGTGTGGAATTTACAGCGATATTACCCGTCAGAGGATGTTCGCCGAGGGAGTGATCGGATTACATAAAGCAGTGAATCTGGCAATAACAATAGAAGCGGCGGAGAAAAACGCATTAGCGGTAGATGTGAACGCGCTCCAACATGGCGGCAGGGGCGACGGCGGCGCGGGCGACCTTCGGTACAGAAGCGCGCGGGGCGCGGACCAAGCGGACCTGGAGCACATGGCGGAAGCGGTGCACCGTGTACACCTGAGTGAATGCACAGCGTGTGGAGACTCAAGACACACTTGGCGGGAATGCCAATATCGAGCTTTTGTGTGTAGTCGCTGTAGAAAGACGGGCCATCTGAGGCGGATGTGCCCAGAGGAATACCGGAGCGGTGAAATGAGTTACAGAGAAAGGAGCCGTGTTCCCCTTACGCACGCACGAGGGAGCGGCGGCGGCGGCAGAGCCGATATGCAGCGACGCGGGGCGAGCCAGCGGGGCTTCATGGGGTCTCGCCGGCGCGGCGGAGCGCGCTGGAGGCCGGGCCGCGGCTATGGAGGGGTAGGCAGTGGCACCGGGAGTGGCGCTACGTATTACGTGCAAGAAGAAAACGCGGAAGAAGCGGACCAAAACGGACACGATTACGACGACGAGGAGCCGGTTTTTCAGATGTCGTTGACTGATTACAGGCCGGTTAGTACGTTAGTGCATATAAATAATGTACAACTCTTAATGGAGATCGACACTGGTTCGGCATTATCATGCATCAGTAAACAAACCTACGAAGAATTTTTTTCTAGGTTAGAGTTAAAAAAGTGCCAACTAACTTTAAGTTTTTATGACGGTACAAAAATAAAACCTGTGGGTTATATCGAAACCCAAGTGCAGCACAATAATGTCTGTAAAGTACTCGATTTGTATGTCATTGATAACGGGACAACGTCATTGCTGGGACGACAGTGGTTGGCCGAGTTAAATATGCAAGTACCAAAAATCCAAACAAATAGGCTGGAAATTACAGCGGATGAGAAAGTTACCGAAATAAAAAAAATATATTCCAGATATGCTGAACTATTTAGTGGCGGATTGGGTCGGTTCACCGGCGGGCAGGCGCGGCTGCAGGTGCGCGAGGGGGCGACCCCCGTGTTCCACCGCGCGCGGCCGCTGCCATACGCGCTGTGCGCGCGTGTCGACGCCGAGCTGGACGCCATGCTGCGTGCCGGCGTCATCGAGCCCGTTGACACCTCCGACTGGGCCTCGCCGCTGGTCATAGCGAACAAGGCGGACGGTGCAATACGGGTATGTGCGGACTACAAGGTGACTCTGAATCCGGTACTAGCGGTCGATAAATATCCGGTCCCAAAAATTGACGATCTGTTCACGAATTTAAGCGGAACTAAATTCTATAGCAAGATAGATCTATCGCAGGCCTATAACCAGATTGAGTTAGATGACTCAAGAAATCTGACAGTCATTAATACACATCGGGGTTTATTTAAATATAATCGACTTGTGTACGGCTTAGCATCGAGTCCAGGTATTTTCCAAAGGATCATGATTAACCTTTTTAAGGATATTCCCAATGTTGTCATATTCTTAGATGACATCCTTATTGCTAGTCCTACGTTAGGAGCCCATCTGAATACTTTAAATAAAGTATTAACCCGGCTGCGAGATAAGGGCTTGAAAGTTAAGAAGGAGAAATGTGTATTTTTTACACGGGAAATTAAGTTTTTGGGGTACGTTATCGATAGTGAGGGTATACGCGTGGACAAGAAAAAAATAAAACCCATTTTAGATTTAGAACAACCGAGAAACATATCAGAACTACGATCCTTCTTAGGAATGGTGAATTTCTACGGTAGATTCGTTCAAAATCTAAGTAACATTTTAGCGCCCCTTCATGACTTGCTAAAGAAACATCGGGATTGGGTTTGGGAGAGAAAACAGAAAGTAGCTTTCGAGACGGTTAAAAAATTGTTATCAAGTGCCGAGGTGATGAGTCACTACAACTTATCCCGCGAGGTGGTGTTGACGTGCGACGCAAGCGCACACGGGCTGGGCGCGGTGCTGGCGCAGCGTGACCCAGCGGGCCGCGAGCTGCCGGTAGCATACGCGTCGCGCGCCTTGTCAGAGGCGGAAAAAAACTATAGCCAGATCCATAAAGAAGCATTAGCGATCGTGTATGCAGTAAAAAAGTTTCACCAGTACTTGTATGGTAGACGGTTTTTCTTACGCACAGATCATAAACCCTTAGTTAGTATTTTCGGACCGGGGAAAGGTATACCTAACATGACAGCGAGCAGACTGCAAAGATGGGCATTACTTTTGTCTGCCTACGATTTCAATATTGAATATGTTAACACTGAACAAAACACGGCCGACTGTTTATCACGTATGATTAAGGCATATAAAGAGGGTAGTGAGAACATTTATCAAATTCCCGAGCAAACTCATTTGCATTTTGCATCGGAGGCATTATTACTCGACTATAATAGGTTGAAAAGTTTAACTGGCAGGGATTCTCTGCTTAGTCGGGTTATAGGTTACATAAATGACGGTTGGCCGAACGAGGTGGAAATACGCGAGTTGAAACCTTATTTCAATAGGCGCAGAGAGTTGTACACAGAGTTGGGTTGTCTCATGTGGGGTCATCGGGTAGTAATACCGAGTGAAGGCAGGAAAAGCGTACTAGCTGAGCTGCACGATTCACACATGGGAATCGTAAAAACAAAAGCACTCGCGCGTAGTTATGTTTGGTGGCCGGGGGTCGACGAGGACGTGGAGGCCGTGTGTCGCGAGTGCGAGGTGTGCGCCGCCGTGGCGGACGCGCCGCCCGCGCACGCGCCGCACTCGTGGCCGTGGACGGGCCGCCCGTGGACGCGACTCCACCTCGACTTCATGGGACCAATTGGGGGCGTCACCTATTTAGTCGTGGTAGACTCCTATTCTAAATGGATCGAGGTAATAGAAGTAAGTACAACTACGGCAAGAAATATTATTACAAAACTAAGGGACATGTTTGCACGATTTGGCTTACCAAAGCAAATAGTTAGCGATAATGGACCACCGTTCTCGAGCGCGGAATTTGGTAGTTTTTTGCGGGATAACGGAATTGAACAGCTGTTTACCGCGCCTTACCACCCATCATCCAATGGTGCAGCGGAGAACGCTGTCAAACTTTGTAAAAAGGTTATAAAAAAAGCAATAATACAATCGGTAGATGTACACACGGCCTTATGTCGGTTTCTGCTTATCTATCGCAACACGGAGCATATAACAACAGGTGAGTCACCCGCAAAACTTTTGCAAAATCGTAAGCTGCGAACACGATTGGACAAACTAAAACCCGACCGTGAGGAACATGTAAGGGAGTCACAGCGTAGACAAATTACCGCCGCAGGTGGGGTAGAACGCGATGTTGCTGTGTCCAAAGTATGGTACCGCAATTACAGGCCAGGACCAAAGTGGTTACCGGGAGAGGTGATTCAAAGGCGCAGCGACACAGACTATTTAATAAAAGATAGGAATGGGACCGAGATACATAGGCATATCGACCAAATTAAGCAACGTCACGGTGGAGACGGAACAGAGTCAATCTTGCGGTCCCCACAAAGGCCCGGTCGGTCGGGGGTGTGGGCGGTGGTGCCGCCGGCGCCGGCGGAGGCGTCGGGCTTGGATCACGAGGCAGCGGCACTGCGGGGGAGCGCGGGTGTCGCGGGAGGGGCGATGGTGCAGCCGGGCGCGCGCACTGGGCCGGAGTCCCCGGCTGCGCCAGCGCATGCGTCGGCGCCGCCACCGACGCCGCTAGAGAGCGCCGCGCCCGCCGTCGTCGGTGAACGCCGTTACCCTATCCGTGAAAACCGGGTACCACCACGTCGTTATGGCATTGACGATGTTTTTTGATTGTAAGGCTTTTTGTTTTTATTTTTAGTGGCGTGGCCATCGCCAGCCAGATTTAAAGTTCTTTCCCTTGTTATAAAATGTACTATAATTTGCATTATATTGTAGTTTTGAAGTACCTAAACATTTCAGAATGTAAATGAGAATTCACTACCTACCTTGAGATAAGTTGTGTTAACTAAGTTAAGTATGCACCTGTCCCAGTGAAACTCAAATTGAAAATTAGTTTTTAAGTTGAATATTTTAAGGGTGAGTAGTTACTAAGGGTGGAGGTGAAGTGTAGGGTAAGATGCATATTGTTTTGCTAGGCAGTATCCCAATAAACGCGCTAAGAGATAGACGTACCGCCTTTCATTCACCACAGGCTGGTGAAATAGATTGGATTGGACTTTTGCTACAGATACGTTTCTTCTGTCTTTACTGTAATAAAAGGCTAAATTCTGTGAATTCTAGTAGATGGTCCAATATACCTACCCCGGAGGGGACTCCTTGGTGTATAACTGATGCAGTAATTTGAAGCACACTCGAGAGCAAGAAAAAAGGGTCGCTGACAAAATCCTTTATAGATAGCATTTAAGAAGACAGAATGAAACAGAATATGTAGTACTTAAATAAATGTTTTATGCGAAAAGAGACAAGTGCCTAGAATAGTTCGCGAAAGACATACCAAATTAAGTTTTCGCATAAAACTTTGGCTTTGCACGTGGATCAGCATATAATGGTCATCGTTGCTCTTTGTAAATTGCAATCAATTGTGTTCACAGTGGGATACCTACTATAAGTGATGTGTTAATTACCTTATTCACTTGTGTATTTTATTATAACTCGGGGTCGAAAAGATAGTTTTTCAGGATCACTATTTTAAGTAAGTGTAAGGCTCTAAACACCGCAGAGGATTGAAGGAGAAAGAGAGAGAAAGCTACGGAAAAAGAGCGGAATGGAGGCAGAGGACATATCTTACCAGTTTTGCTCGTATTAGATCTCTACGCAACTCGACCCGACCGCTTCCAATGACTCTCGACGGCTGCGAACTCGCGAACGAATATGTGTGACAATGGCGTGACATAGGTTATTCGCGACGCATGTGAATGATCTCAATAGACATATGTTAATTGCTTTGCTAATTTTGTAACAATGATTGGTCTTAGCTAATAGTCTCAAGACTACTGTTTCGGCTGACATGCAGCCTCACTCGCTCATTCTAACATCTTTAATATAAAATACCATATTGTACAATTGTTTGTTTTCTTTCAATAAATAAAAATTAATAAATAAATAAATAAATTTATAAATAAATGAAAAAAAAAATTTTAAAAAAAACTGACTTCGAAACACTACAGCACTAAAAAGTTAGAAGTAATTTAAATAATTAGAAGTATGTATACATGCAGGTATTGTAGAAGTGTAATTTGGAGTCGGTGCCCAAAAATATATGTGCTGGTCATGAAACTGGCCACCGACTACAAATTATACTTCTACAATACCTACATGTATACATACTTCTAATGACTTAAATTAATTCTAACTTTTTGGTGCTGTAGTGTTTCGAAGTCAGTTTTTATTTCTTATTTTTTTTTCTTTTTCAATTTTTAGTGGGGAGCGGGTGAAAAATAAACAAGTTCCTTATAACCATGATTTACCCTTAATTCGTTGCTTTAAAATTTGATGTTCTCAATTTCCATCCCCGAAAGTCTTCACCAGAACATCACCAAATTAACTTGGGACTACTTTTATGCTATTTTATAAAACTTATGGATATTACTAAAGGATCGGCCCCATTAGGCCTTATTTACTGCTATCCATTGAAGAGTTCCGTTCTCCATCTCTGAAAGTCTTCATCAGATCTTCACCAAATTAAAATGGGACGTTATATCTATTCGAAAAAAAATAATTGTCAAAACCGGTTAAGATTTGAAGGAATTACGCGAAAACATACCCAAAAAAAAACGCGTTGAATTGATAACCTCCTCCTTTTTTGAGGTCGGTTAGTGAGATTACTTTTGATAACTGTGGTCTGAGGATTTGATAGATAATAAAATGACGGATATTCAAGACATCATAACATCTCATAACCAGCCTATATACGTCCCAATGTAGGGCACAGGCCTTCTCTCAGGGAGAGAATATGGGCTTTTATCACCACGTGTGCCCACCGCAGATTGGCGATTTCAAGCGCTGAGGTATGTGAATAGCTTAGACACCCAGGTTTCCTCACGATGTTTTCCTTCACCGTTAGCGAGTGGTATTGCTACTATAACTTCACAAATGTACATTACTTAGAGAACAAAGTCTGAGAACGAGAAAGAGAACCTGGGTCTCCCGCTTCCGAGTCCAATGTTCTACCCACTAGGCTACCACCGATTCAAGACCAATTTTTTTAGTTTTTTCTTTACATTTTTTAAATTCACAATAATGTCACATTGTTGAAATTGATCGTACGAGCGTGACAACATGCCAGACATAATAATTATCAACCCTAACTCTAGACACCTAATCTTCTCACATACCCCATAATACCTAAACATTCGTCAATTCGACGACCATTTTTTTAAGTGTCAAGTTTTAAATAAAACTTTTTTTTGTTTTTGCTACCTTTATTGCACTGAGATTTCAGGCATATTCTATACATTTTAATATAAAAAAATTGTTATCGAAATCACCTACAAAAGATTATTAAAAAAGATATTTAAAACAGTGGTTGTTCATTTTAAGGGCCTACTTTTTAAGCCACTCACTCAATCACCACAAATTGCCATGTTGTACGAGTTTATGTAAAATTTCGAAAAAAAAATAGTACTTGGCTGCCGGAATTCGTTGCCTCTCGCCAAGCCGTGATGAACACCGAGTTGACAAGAGACACCACGGTTATCCGGACACGTACCAAAAAGAGACAACAATTTTTCTGTCGCGTATTCGTCAAAACGACGAAGGTTAAGTGTGTAGGGTTAAGGGCCTAGCCACGCGTAGCATATATGGATTCATCGGTAGGCAAACTGCGGGGTAGTCACATGAGTCTACCCCCAAGGTGAGCCAGTTCTTTCTGTCCTCGGCCATCCTCATCCATCCTCGGCCATCCTCATCCATCCTCTGATCGTCCGGTCCAACAAGCTGGTGGGCATCCTACGCGCTTTTTACCAGTTCAGGGCCTTCACTCGAGTTTTACGACTTGCATGTAAACAGACTAAGGAAATCAATTACCAGGAGACGGGCAGCAGCGTCTTTCTGAGATTCCAACCGCGTACTGCGATCGCCAACCCACCTGCCAAGCGTGGCGATTATGGCAAAACCCCCTCATGGTTATAAAATTCACGAAGGAGGCCTGTGTCCTGCAGTGGGCGTCAAATGGCTAATGATGATGAAAAAATTGTCAAAAAACGATCTGTGGGCCTATCTGTCCATGTATTATTTCCTATGGTCATGGTCTTCCGATCATGGCAAAATGCTGAGCGGCGGCCATTTTGGGTGCCATTCTATACTTTTTTTATGGTATTAAGTAAGCGAAATTATGTATAACCTAATTTACACGCTAAACCATAATCGTTTTTTAGTTTGATTGTGTTGGTCCCAAATAAACGTTTTCTATTCTATTTCTATTCTATTCTATTCTAAACAATTAGTCATTAGTGAATTCAGATATCAGTCTATGAGTATTTTGTAGATACATGTCAAAGACCAGTTTCGTTCGCATACTCAATGTCGGTTTCCGAATGGAGAAATTCAGTAAGTAACTATTGAAGTAGATAGACAGAGAGCACTTTATTGTACACAAAAAACACACAGATACTTCTAGTATCTGTATGTTCCGTGCTTTTTAAGGTTCCGTATCCGAAGGGTGCCAAATGGGCCCTTATTACTCTGCCTCTGCTGTCTTTCTGTCTGTCCATTTTTCTGACCTATAAAGGGCCCTATAGGGCTCTATCTTTGGTACCGTAATAGGTAGCCAGTTGAAATTTTTACAGAATATTTGTTATTACCTAATAAGATTTAAAATATAATAAAAATAAGGGGGTCTCCATACAACAAACGTGCTTTTTCGCCGTTTTTTTGTTTATGCTCTATCGTAAAAACGGTAATACATACAGGCATCAAACTTGGCGTGATTGTGGGACTTATTATGCATTCTAACGACAAATAATAAAAAAACGCGCGAGTACGAAACCCTCAGTGCCCGAGTCCGACTCGCACTTGGCTGTTTTTTTTTACTTGAATTGACGGAACAAGTAACAGTTCTCCGAAATCAGTGGTTAATCTCTGGCTGTAGATAATCTAGGCCCGATGTGCTATAGCTTTGACTAAAAATTAATAAATATTTCATTAGTTATATCAACCTAAAAATATTTTCACTCCATCTGCTTGAAATGATGCATTTTGATGCCCAAATTTAGGACCCAAAACACGCTATTGTTGTTCAAGCTAAGATGCATCAAAGTAAATAGACTCAAAATCCAGTTATGAATTTATATACTACTAATGCACTCATTTACTAAGAAGTCGGACTTCTCTTTCACTCTTGAGGATTCGTCCTATATCTATTTCGCTCCAACCCAAGCAATAAGTTTTAAAACCAAGTTTGGAACTACTTACTGAACTACCAAACTCTTTGCTGCAAAACTTTTAAGTACCTACCTAATTGTCAAATATTTGAAATTGGAACGCAAGTTTTTTTTTCTATGAAAAAAATCAATAACATTGGCGCGCTTTTTTTGTATATTTTCACTTATTTTCTCGGAAAAATGTCGTCAAGCGATGATGATAGTGTCTTCTTAACACCAAAATATATAAAAAAAACAGGCAACACAAGCAATTCAAAACCTCCTGCCAGAAGTTACATTTGAGTGCTATGTAAGTGTTATCTTTTATTTCATTTCTCTCAGATGGTAGTGAAAAGCAGAGTGTTCTACACGGGCGCAAATCATTTTTGGTCTCGGTAGTGTTTAATCCCTCGCTCCTTCAGCGATTTTTAGTTAAAGGTAATGCAAGAATCGCCTCAGTTCGCTCTGGATTCAATTTCACAAACTCGACGCCAAAATTTTGTTTGCGCCCTTGGTAAACAATCTACTATTAATCCTGCTTTGTTTTTCATACCGCTAGTTGAGTGTCTCGAACCGTTTCTATTCTAACTGTACTAATGATTATTAACCGCGAAAAATCACAACCACCACGTTCATTAGCTAGCTTAACTGTCAAATTTAGATTGACCTACCCCTAACATTCAGACGTATCTCAAAGATTTGTTATCGAAGGCTCGGTCTAGGGATGGACAATATCGACAAAATATATCGATAAATAAAGTATCAAAGGCTGTAGTTACATAAAAGTATCCAACAAAGCCTGGTCTCTGCCTACTGGGAGTTTCGGCTCATTATATTTAAAACGAACATTTAACTACAGAGAATATTTCACAATGGCGGAAAAAATCACCTGCTCTATATTAAAGTTACCATCTACGCTATTTAAACATTTTTTTTTAACAATTTATCACACCATGTCTACAAACTACGAGCTGTGTTTTCAAAGAAAAAAATATGACTTTAGTACTTATACACGCTGAAATCTTGGTGGTTTAAAAACCGCAGTTATGTAATAGGTATTTAAAAATGGCATCTTTTAGACTACTAATTTTAAGTATAGACTTGAATTCATAAAAAAATAAGCTGCGAAATCTTGTTTCGAGTTGAGAAATCTTGTTTGCAAAAATGCGCGTAAAATTAGTACCGTCTCCGTCTACCACAACAATAACCCGCGGACCCGCGGCTCGCACGCACTGCTCTGGCTGGCTACTAATAGTTCCAATAGATTTGAGTTTGTGTCGAGATATTTTTGGTATGTGCCTTTTTAAAAAAACAACCTAGCATATTCGATAGCTATTGTTAAGGCACGTTTAATTCTCGACAAAATATATTTTTTCATTATATCTTTATTAAAATAAAATATCGACGATAAAATATGCCTTTAACCAAAGATGGGGACGTCTACATAATGGAATCTACGTAAAAAATATCCAAAAATATCAAGAAATAATATCGATAGTGCGATATAAGTACCGATATATACTTTACCTAAGCCTACTGAGGTCAAATTATACTGGGCAATGCAGGCGCACGCATCGGCACCCAACACCATTACAGTGAGAACTCGGTGGAAGGATTTAATTGATTTATTTATCCCCATATCCAATTAGGTTTGGCGCGAAAAAGTCATTACCAAGAGGAAATTCGATGGGGATTTTCATCATCACATTCCGCAGTCCAAATTTGGGCCCGGATGCGGTTTAGGTGAAATATGATTTTCTGGATCAGAAAGGTGATTATTTGATCTCAATGCAAATTCTGCAAATCGTTAGGTGTTAGTGTTATTTATTTATTTATTGATACTTTTGCAATTTAAGGCATGATTATTATTTCATGCGTAGCGTTAAATATTGCGAAGTCTGAAAACGTTTTCAATTGGTTTTTAACATGACTAAGACATTTAAAAAGTGGTGCAACCACTTCTTAAATATCACTTAAGTTGCCATTTAAATTTACTTTTGTATAAAGAATTTGAGATAAATGCTATTTAAGCCACATTGAAGAAAGAGGTGCCGGCCTAAATTAGGCTTAATAAACAAACATGACATATAATTCAATGCATATAATATACAGCATTACATATTCCGGGCCGAAGCGGGATTTGAACCCGCGCCTCTAACATACCAAGAATAAGGATACAAGAAATAAATACAAGAATATTCTTAAGTCATTATTCTTTATGTTATTATTCTTTGAGTTATTATTTTCTTTTCTTATCTTATCTTACCGTGCCAACGCTACTGACCCCCAGTTTCTCGTACGCTAACAATCTGTGAATCTACTGTTAAAAGCTATCAGTTGTGTTTTTTGTAAGAACTTTGGACAAGAAACCGGGGGTTAGCCGTTCAAATCTTGCTCAACACTGCGAACTTTCGGTGTTGCAGCGTCTATGCTAAGTTTGTTTCAGCTGAAAACTTTCAAAATAGCGAGAGTCTTTCACGGTTCTTCCGACTAAGGAACTTTTCCAGCTGCCACATATCTTATCTCAATAGTGATAGAGCTTAAAGTTCTCTATACAATTTTGCAACTGATTATGTCGGTTTATGTCTAGTTTAGCCTTACTTTATTATGGTTCATGGCTCAGCGGGGGACTTAATCACAAAACACTACAGAAGGAAAACTTGGTATACGCGATGGGTCGATATCAGTCGCTAATCCATGACCAGTTAATTACATAGTCCGCCAATGAATTTTGTACAAAGTTTTCCTTTTACAAGTTGGTCGCCTATTACTCGTTAACTTTTAAGCTTACTTAGCCGTGATAGTTTCCTTTTATGTTCATTATTTGAATTAAAATTTTTTCACGTTTCTACAATCGACCGTTTAGCCAGGGGGGGAGGGGGTAGGACATACTCTGACAAAAAATTACCCTGTAAAGCTTAATAATTCGAAAACGAAACCCTAAATCAAAAACTGATCTTTCTACAACCACAATATTTTTAATCGACCAATCCAATATCATGGTGCAAGCGAGATAAAAAATCATTCCTAATTTAGGTGTAGGAGCCAAAAAAAAATTTTTCCGGATTTTATGCCACCATTTAGTCGGTATGTATATCTATGCTAAATTTCAGCTCTCTAGTACTTATCGTCTCTGTACTAAGCCGCGGAGAGACAAACGGGCAGACAGACAGACGGACGGACATGGCGAAACTATAATGCTGACTACGGAACCCTAAAAATAATTTCTCATTTTGTTACCCTAGAACTATACTCCTCCCAATATAATTTTGTGCAATAAAAGCAAGCAAATGTGTTCATTTCAACAAGTTAATAAGAAGTGACATTATACGATAGGATTAGCCTTTAGTAGTGAGTGGACATTCTGTACGAAGCATTTGGCTGTACGTGCTTGTACATTTAGCAGGCGAATTAATTCGACAGCCTGTGAATAATAATTTATTGCCCTTCAAGAAGTCACATAAACTTGCGCAGCTTAACGAAATTTAAGGTAAAGTTGATTACTTCGATGTTTGACGTGGTACGCTAAAGCTATAGAGCTCTACAGTCTCAATCAATCTAAAGTATCCTTGAGTTAAGGTAGAACCACACTGATGTATATATACACGACGTACATGACGGTCGCCTAAATGCTTAGAAACTTACACTATCCGATGCCTTCATGCGATGCATCCGACGCGACGTACAAGCTAGATCGCTAGATCGGCATCGTAAGCCATCAGAACATGGGGAGGACGTCCGACGCGACGTGAAAACAGCGACTGATGCCAATTACGCGTCACGTCGCCTATGACAAGTGTGCACACGATTGCATTGCGTCCATCGTGTACGTAGCATCAGTGTGGTTCTACCTTTTTCTGCTTTGCACATTCTATTGCTGGTCAACTTTTACACTTGTTATGTTAGATGACAAAACGGAAATGAAACGGAAATAGGATCAATCAGGGGTAATGCTTACTCTCTCTCTCTCTCTCTCTCGTTCTCTATCTCACGTGTAACGTGTAAAATGTTTTATCTCGCAAAGAAACATTGTAAAGCTTTGTAAAATCCCCTCTTCATTCTTATAGTTACATGATTGCCATTAAAGTAACTGAATAGAGTGAACGTAAGTAAAGATCGTTGTGCTCTCGAATGTACAGTCGACAGCAGATCCTTCGTATTTCAGTTGCAATGTCGCCCGTATCATGTGTACAGGTTAAGTTACTGTCAACTGTATCAGGTATTCGGGTAACACATACTGGGTATTTATCCGTGACATATTTAATTTCCGTTTCAAATTAATTACCTTTTCATGTTAATCCCATAATTAGCAAATTTCAGAAATAATTAGACGTAATTCTGATACAAATTTATAGGTACAAATGTTGGTTGGTTCACTGCATACAGACGACAGCTAATCAACCTTTACATTTTTGTTTCAAAGTCGCCTGTAATGCAACTAAGTAAAGTGCGTGTATCTAAAAGTTGATACGCTGCTGACTGGACTATTTATTTTCCATAGATCTTGCTGAATGAGGTTCATAGTGCTGTACGCGTCAGTACTGCGCCAACTGGTTGTTGGTGAAAAAAACGAGAGAGTAAAAAGTATAAAGTTTTTATTCGCTCCACTTCCCACACCCCCTAGGACAGGGATGCCGAATCAATGGCACGCCTGCCATTCGCGGCACGTGACGAAATAATTTGGGCACGCAACTTCAATTATATTAATTTGTCAAAATTTGGTTACTCTTCAAGATTGATAGGCAGTTGATTATTTGTATTAACGATGTAATGTGAACTTAAAAAAGATCTATGAAAGGAAATACCAGTGCCATAATTTATGGAAACGTAGAATTAAATTCCAGTCACATTGCACTGACTTTTTTATTTTACATACCTGCCAATAAAACTTTTAGATATCTTTTTTTACAAAATTTGCTAATTTTTAGTGTAGTTTTTATTAACTTTTACATTTGGCACATCACGGACCATTTTTTTATTTTTACTTAAAAATGGCACGTACTTCAATAAAGGTTCACCATCCCTGCCCTAGGACAACTTAAATAGAACTTACAACACTGTAATCTCATCACGCATACTTAGTAGGTACATATTTGTGAATATTTTGTTTGTGTTTCTGGTGTACAACAAATAATGTTCTTATCTCGTCTCATATCATTGCAGCTCATCTCATTTAATCTTATTTTATAGTAATACCTACTTACCTAAGAATGACTGGACCTGGAATTGAGTAATCGAGGCAGATTTTGGATCGGGTTTCCTTCATAATTAGCGAAGGTATGTAAACAAATTCACTGTGTAAATTGGAAAAAAGATGCTATACGCAAGAGATCAAACCCTGGCCAATTGTTTTATGCAGTCTATATACGTCCCATTGCAGGGCACAGACCTTCTCTCAGAGAGAGAGAGAGAGTGGATTAGATACACAGAACTAAACTGAACCTGAATGACTATACCTATTTAATATAAGGCTGAGAAACTGGATTACCTCCTGCGTTCACTCCACACTTACTGTTTCTGTCAGCTAATTAAATTTTACCGAGCATTGGCAGGCTTGTTAGTTCAACGTTGGATAAACAGTGCTGGATTAACGAACACTGATTGCATAAAATAACAATGATTGTTTCCTGAAAGTATGTACAGCGGAGTGAAATACAAACAGAGCTCTATATTTTTTTTTTTTGCACAGTCGACAGCCATATCGAGGCCCTTTTTCATAGAACTACAATTCTACTATGACAATTCGATGTACATTGATTACCAAGTAGGAAGACTCGGCTACGCAATGAACATCGAATTATCATAATAAACTATGTTGTAGTTTTATGAAACGCGGCCCGGGTGATTAATAATACTTTTACAAAATAGTTCATCTGGAGCCCGTTACCTACTTGTACTCTAAAATATTTGAACCACAGCTCTGTTATTTCACTTGACCTCAATGGTCTAAAGTTTATAATCTGTATATTTACGTTAAGGGGATCCGTTTATACATTCGCACATTCGTTTTCGTTTGTTTTTGATCTCATTAAAGTAGTTTAAAACACAAAATGAAAGCATCCAAAAAATACCAGCACTCGTAGACAGATAGAGAACATTTGCAATAAAAATTAAAATTACGCAGACATTTCTTAGCCTAAGAATATAGAGGGTGGCATTATTACTAAAAGTGATCTCTTCCAGAAAACCTTTGGAGTAGTTAAGTCTTTCAATATTACCTTAATGAACATAGCAAAATAGCAAAGCCTTTTTTTCTTGATACCGGAATCTTTTTGTGAATACGTTTGTGATAAGTATTTTTGATTTTATTTTTATTTCGTGTGTCTGTGTGCCCTTTATGTTAATGCAATGTCACTAAAATCTAAGTTTGAGGCATTAATGTTCTGCTTTTTTTACTAGTTCGATCTCAATCTTACTATAGCAAGTGTATTATTATGTAAGAATGTGTTGCATTGGAAAAATGTGCTATATCAGTATTATTACTATAATTTGACCCGCTGTCGTTAATCTAACTGCCCAAAGTACACGGAATAATGAAATTATATTGTGCAACTTCCTCGGTTGATCACATAGTTAACGGTTCTCCCGATCGCTCTACTTATTAAAAGTTTCACCCCTTAATTGTAAATCGAAAGGTCGAAATCCCTATCTTGTTGGGGAGCTGTAAGGTATGCAGTCCAGTGCGAGAGATTCACTCGTATACTACTACAGCGCACGTAGCGTCTTTATGTTTTTGTTGTAAAATCGCCGTTAACGTCATGTCCACATGTGTTAAGTATGATGTACATCAGCAATGCCACTCGCTAACTATCAAGGAATACATCGTGAGGAAACCTGTTCACAGCTCAGCGCTTAAAAATGCCAACTCGCGGCTTGCATCCGTAGGTATTAAACCCATACTCTTCTCGAGAGAAGGCCTGTGCCTCACAGTGAGACGTATAAAAGCTACATTACTACTACAATGAAAACATTGACCCTCAGTTAGGTAGTACCTATTTTAAAAATAGTAATTATATATTTCAGCGCACAGTGCAAGCCTGCCCTGTGGCACCGCGGAAAGTCGGGGAAAGGGCACTAAGACCCATTTATGTGAGCGGCCATTATCCTCCGGGACATATTGCCATTATAGGGCGGGGTTTTAACGGCGAATCACGTTTTATAGTGGTTTGTTTCAGTTCGGCGCAGCGGTTAGCCACGTTACGGTTGCAATTTATAGAAAATATTTTGTGGAATCAATCAATCGCACGTATTTTTTCACTGGACATAGGCCACCCCCAAGACCCGCTACTTCTTTCTGTCGTCGGCCATCATCGCCACATCCAGCCACTGCCAGCGATCTGCCTCAGATCGTTGACCCAGCGAGCTGGTGAGCGTCCTACGCTGTGTTCGCCAATTCGTGATTTCCACTCGAGAACTTTTGCACCCGATCTACCATCGGTTTTGTAGAAAATTAAAACAAGATTTCATTTTAAAAGATAAAGATATAGCATAAGCAGCCTATATACGTTCCACTGTAGGTCACAGGCTTTCTCTCAGGGAGAGAGTATGGGCTTAATCACCACGCATGCCCACCGCGGATTGGCGATTTCAAGCGCTGAGGTATATGAATAGCTCAGATACTCAGGTTTCCTCACGATGTTTTCCTTCACAGTTAGCGAGTGGTATTGCTACTATAACTTTACAAATGTCCATAACTTAGAACACAAAGTCTAAGTTATGGACATTTGTGAAGCCGCCCGTACATGCCCGCATTGGGAATCGAACCTGGGTCTCCCGCTTCTGAGTCCAATGTTCTACCCACTAGGCTACCGCCACTATCAAGGTCAATAGGACAAAAGATAAAGATATTTATTGAGAAACAAACGTCAGTATACATGTAAAGTTATGACTAATTAACAAGTTGTCTTAGATGTTAAGTATACGTAATTTATTTATCACGTTAGAAACCAAACTAGGTAGATCCTGTACTACGGTTTCCAACGAAATACAGCAAATGTAGTAAAAACCACATCTTATTCTTTTTACATTAACAATCTATTCCTGTATTACGCGCACCAAAATCTAAACGATTCCAATCGTTTAACTACCAAATCCCCTGCAGATTTATATCGCAAATGTCAGGATTCCGACAGGATTTGGTGAGCGTAATTAGGTCCCAGATATCTAAGTTTTAGCTGAAAATTATCAAATCTTCTGGAAGAGTGGATAGAACGACATTTACAACAATAGCAACTAATCAAGCCTGCACAGGCAATCGGGCGCTTTGGTTGTGAAAACTAGTAGATAATTCACAATAAATAGATATTTATTTCCTTACATAAGCAGCCCTTAAGGCTCGTGTTACGGCACGGCACCGCCGCCGGGAGCAGTCGCGGCGCCGCAACACGGTACGGCGCCGTGTACGGCGCGCCGCGGCGATACACGGTGCACCGCTGCTTGGTAGTTTGTGTTTTGCTATTGCATAGCGCTCACGTACCTACCCACGTTACCAAAAAATGGCTGACATATTAGATATCGACTTTTTAATTTCTCTAGTGGAAGCACGTCCCGTTCTCTGGGACAAGACGAAGGAGGAATATAACGTCATCACCACACATTTTCAACGCTTCATATTTCTTCTTAAAATGATTTCCATCGTGGTTCATTATAGAAAGGTATGGATTCACCCAATATCTTCTTTGTTTTTGTTTTTTCTTCATTCGTCGTCTCAACAATAGCAAGAGCACAATACGTGTTTCACGGTCCATAGTCAAGTATGTTTTGGAACGATCGTTACTACCGTGTGCCGCCGCGGCGCGCCGTGCACGGCGGTGCCACTAAGTTCTGTCACGATCTTCTGTGAGAAATTCGGAGCGACAGTACTACAGTTAACTATTTACTTAGCGAAATTCTCAATTCAGAAACTGGCCCTTAGTTTAATAAGGTAATGCTCCCATACTGAGCTTAAGCTTAATTAGTTATTTACTCTACAAAAAAGCAGTAAGTAGACATTCTATCTTAATAAAGACCCAAGTAATTAATTATCCGATTTAGTTTTTGTCTTCTTTTTCCCCCTCTTTATTTAATTTGAGAACTTTTTTTAACGATATATTCTCTTTGATATCAACTTCAAAGAGGCCGATATCAAAGAGCAAAATGAGTAGTAATTAGCTAAACAATTAATTAACTGCATCATTGATGGAAATACCGATAAGGGCGTGTTGTGGATTGACTAAACACGCGGTGAAACTGGGTAAATTCAATTTAATTATTTGGAGCGAGATGCTTTCAGATGCAGAGGAATTTTCTGACAGAAGTATTTACAACATGACACACTTCAAAATATAAAAACTAAATCTAATATCCCGGACCTGATTTCTCAACATTCTCCCACCTTGGGGTTGCGGAGTCAACTCCTGCAGTTAGTCCGCCGGTCGGCTTCGCCCAGTTCCAGGGGGTAGAGACGCTGGCGTGGGTCACGCTCCCACCATCCTCCTAGTGGGCTAGCCAGATTAATTTTCGTTCCATTGAGCATGGTAGCAGTTTTTATCATATCTTTGGATTTGCGGATGTATTAGCAAAGGGCAAGATAAAAAGTACCTGACACCGGCATGCGTACTTGCAACGACTAAAGAATGTTGATGATGCAAAAGAGGTCTGTCAGTGCAAGTGGTAAACCCTGGTCTCTGCCTATCCCTCCGGGATACAGGCGTGACTATGTGTCATGTTATATCTTATCAGTTGTCGTCAAGGTTGTGAGCCTTTAATTCCAAAAAGGCCAACTCGTTATCACTAAGCATCAAATCAAAGTTCACTTAGAAAAAAATCCGGGCAGAATCGGGTACGCTAGAGGCGTGGGTTCGAATCCCACTTCGACCCGGTATTTTTCTTTCTCTGTGATGTTTATATGAAGCGTAAGTCGTGGGAATCTGTTGAAAAAATAATTTAAAATATTTTACCTGTTTACTCCAGAGTAATCTCTAATGCGTATTTTTAAAATACGTGAAACAAACGTATACTGCGATTTTTTATGATCAAACCTTACAGAAAAAATGCACCCTTTTAATTATACCAAACTATGCATATAGTTTGCTTTCTCTACACTGTAAATACAGCTGGGTTTCTCTATACTGCAAAAATACGGTTTGTTGGTACAATGTTCTCTTAATTTACCGAAATTATACTAATTTAACTAATTAATTGCAATTTCATCGCTTTATCAGTTCCTGTGAAGAGTTTGACAGATAGACGGATGAACGGACGGATGGACGGACGGACGCACGGACGGACGGACAACAATGTGATCAAGTAAAGGTTTTCCTTTTGTTTTTTTCGTTTTGAGATACGAAAACCGGGAAACCGAATTAATAAAGACACGTAATTAAATATTCTCGACTTAATTCCCAATTATTCGCCGTTGCTTGCGCCCTCGGGGTTGAGTATTTATTTTTCTTTTCCTCCACTTAAGGCGGCATTAGCTACAATTCCACTTAAGCCTAATGAACAAGTTCATTAATATTGTCCCGAGTTTGCATTGTCGCAGTCATTTCTGGCAACCCTCCCCTTAACAAATTTGCTTCGCCGATTAACAGCGGGAGGCCCGGTGAACTCGAATTTCTTCATTTCTTTTCCTCCCCTTTTCATTGTTGAGAAATGTAATTTAGTGTTTGGTTTCATTTCTTTGGGCTCCATAAACTAAAATTTTTATGTGTGGGTTCTAACGACGGCTCATGTACCATTGACTTTGTTTTCTAAGTTACATACATAGTGAACTCGTAGTTGAACTGCAATCGCTAACTGTGAAGAAAAGTATCGTGAGAAACCCTGAGTGCCTGTGGTGTTCACTTGCCTCAACACTAGAAATCGCCAATCCACGGTGGGCACGCGCGGTGAGGAAGCCCGTACTCTCTCTCTGAGAGAAGGCCAGTGCCCAGTGGGATGTGTATAGGCTACATTAAAAAACCTACCTAAATAAATAAATCGGACTTTATTCATCTCATATACTTGTTACAGAAGAAATACAAAAGTTGTTATATAAGTTTAAAGGTCCACTTAAAATAGATGTGTGATGAAAAGGACACGCTCAGACCAGTTGCTATTTTACAGACTCTGCCTGGGTATGATAGCATACCACATAATGCACACATTAACAAAAAAATAATTTACAAATTTACGTGGCTATTGTAGTGTAACTTGTAAGTAATGATTTCTAGGTATGTGAGCATTTTATATTTTCCGCCGTATTGTACATAAGGCCAAGTGCAACAAAAGTATTAAATAATAAATAGCAATATTTTCAAAATATCTGGTCTTAGGGCCGGTACACAAAAATGCGATGCGACGTCGCATCGTAAAAATCTGCAAGCTTGGACGACGCATCGCAAGAACTTGCGAATTGATTCGTATCGGCGTTCATAATAGTAATAAATGAACGAACCCAAAATGTTCTTTGTTTCTTTCTCCTGTATCTTCTTAGCAATAACAGAAGTGAGCACTTCTTTTACGATCCCTGTCACTAGATCGTTTGGGTTGCAAAGTGGGTTCTCGGGGCTGCAAGTGATGTAAATTACTCATCTTTTTTTTCTGTACTGTTCATAATTGTCTGATCTAATTTATAATGGTCAATAATCTACATATAAATACTTTTGTAACACTCCAGCGTTATGACGCCGTTTGTGATTTAGTTTTTGTCAACCAATTTTTTTTCTTAATGGCTCATACTGAAATTCAGCGCCGACCGGTGTTGCATGCATCTCCGGGCGGCATTTTGCTGAGCATGGGACCATTTGCCAAAAACTTTAAGATAAGAAGATAGCCTAAGAATATTCCTGGTTGCACACACCAGAAAACCGCACCTTTTAGGTTGTCATTTTTTATAAAACATTAAAGATAACGATAATTATGTAAGCTTATGTCTATATTTATATAAAGTTTTTGGCAATCAATGTAGTTCACTTTCACTTTTACTTCGGCCAGATGTCGCTGCCTGAGAGTAATACAAAGAAGTTTGTAAAGAGGCTCGAAATTTCGCCGATGCCTGCACTTGCCCATTAGCTCAGTTGGGAGAGCGCTGGCAAGGTTAGCCGGAAGTCGCGGGTTCAAATCCCGGCATGAGTGGAATTTTTAGCTTCTTAATAGGTTTTTAAAATCTGTTAATCTACTATTAACAGTTGTCCGTTGGTAAATCAATGAAGGTAATACTTTTTCAAAATTATAAGATTCGTTAAAAAGGAATTTCACAATATGTTCAATGCAATTTTGACCCTGCGACGCCTAAATTGATTTCTTTCTTTCTTATGGAAGTCTACTTAACTGATATGAATTAAGTCCATAGATTTACAAATATTCGTAAAAATTCGTTGAAAACATCCTACTATTATTTCAGAGAGGAAATAAAGTACAAGAGCATTCCAAACGGAGATACCAAAAAACGCCGAGAAAATTGTAAAAACGAAGAGGAAAGACGGTTTATGGAGTCGCATTAGCCAAATAGGCCCTTACAGCTAATGATATAGTCCATTAATTTCTGGCCCCAATGACTTAATGCCTTAGGGTGAGCTTTGATTATCCGCGCGCCCTACGTGTCAAGATATTTTTACCCGTTTCCGAAAGCGAAGGAGGATTATGTTTTTGTCCGTATTTATTTAGGTATGTATGTATGTATAAATTTGTTTCCCTATGGCTATGTAGGGGCCAAAAGGCTGTACAGATTTTATTTTTAATCACTCGCGAAGCTCATACAGAGATAAATTATTGGGTAAAAATTACTAAACTAATATCCGACGTTAGACCTTACAATTTTAATAAAATCGCGAATAGACGTGTAAATCCCTATTACTAAGACTCCACTGTCCGTCTGTCTGACACCAGGCTAGATCTCACGAACCGTAGTAGCTAGACCGTTTAAATTTTCACAGATGATGTATTACAACAAATACTAAGAATAGAATAAAATAAATATTTAAGGGGGCTCCCACACAACATTACAAACGTGATTTTTTTGCCGTTTAATGTTCGATAAATAACGGCAACAGGTAGACGCTTGAAATATTCAAAGGTTGTATAAATAATCGTACGGAACCCTTCGTGCTTAAGTCCGACTCGAACTTTGCCGATTTTTCTTTTATCGTGTCTGTTGCAAATCATCATCTTCATATTCAGCCCGTTGATATGGACAAGGGTCTCTTTATGCAAGCGGCAGTCGCTTCTGCTTTGCGCTGTACTCTCTAGGTAGTTCCTACTGCCTTCTCAATGTTGTCGCGCCACCTGGCTGGGAGTTAGTCTACACTATAAAAAAAATCAAATAGTAAACTTAAATAAATAAAGAAACGTTTAATATTCGTAATGTAGATTTTGACAAATGAAGAGTCAAATGAAAGGTATCGCCATGTACACTTTTGAATTTTTCTGTAAATGTTGTGTTTTATTTATGTGTTTTTATGTGATTATTGCAATAAAGTATAAAGTAACGTATAAAGTATCTACGACATAAGTGTCACTGGCTATTATGGCGTCAATAAAATAAATAAAATATACTTACAGCTGACGTCCGTTAATTTACTTATTTTCTTGTGCTTACAAGAAAATAAGTAAATTAACGGACGTCAGCTGTAAGTTGCAACTTAACGCTAAAGAAATGCATTCGTCTTTAATAAGATTTAAATGCATTCATCAAATTACCTACCTTAGCAGGCGGGACCAAACTAACTTAGATAAGTACATAGCGAGATGTCTCGTTTGCTAAGGTTTAGAATTCAACGGACGCATTTGGGCCTAGGATTTTTTTTAGCAGTCGGGTTTTGTCATTAGAACCAGTTTCTGTTGCGTAGTTTTTCGTGAGCTAAGGGACAAGATTGACAATAAATAAAAACCCTGCTATGCTGCTACGATCGATCAGGGCCTCGATTGTGTTAGTGTATTAAAATACAATGACAGATTCACGGTAGAGTCACGGAACTTGTTATTAGGGTTCCGTGCCCGAAGGGTGCCAAACGGGAGCCTATTACTCTGCCTCCGCTGTCTGTCTGTCCGTCCGTCCGATCTCTACCTTTTAAAAATAAGGGGGCGTATCCCCCAAACATGTTTATTCGCCGTTTTTAAGGGAAAAAAAGGGAACCCGCGGAACCCTATAAGGGATCACTTTGTTGTCCGTCCGTCCGTCTATCTGTCAAGACTTTTTATCTTGGGAACGCGTGAAGGTACTGAGTTGAATCATAAAATCATTTACTCAGGTTTATAGTCACTTGTATATTTCGACACTCAAGGAAATCAAAATTTATGGCGTATTTTCCGTTGACCTAGAACTATGAAAATTGGCAAGTAATATCGTCTTATACTACCAGTACAGGGAAAAATCTGAAAACTTTTATTAAATCTATAAAAAATTAGTCTTTGAAGTTCTGGAAAAGATCATTACCTTCAAATTTGTACGGAACCCTCGGTGGGCGAGTTCAACTCGCACTTGTCCGGTTTAGTCGAAATATTCGTTTTTTGCGGCATAAACTGCCGTAACTTTTTTTACGTTAACTCAGAAGATTGATTTCTTCGCAGCTTCAAGTGACTGTAGACTTGAGTATATGGTTTTAATTTCAACTCCAAGTTCCTGAAATAAAAGGGTCTTAACAGACAGACGGACGGACGGACGGGCAATAAAATGATCCTATAAGGGTTCCGTTTTTCCTTTTAAGGTACAGAACCCTAAAAACGGCCAACCGCGAGTACTCGGTGTGCGAGTCCGACTCGCACTTGGCCGGTTTTTTTTTTCATAATGCCTACAAGGTTTCATACCTACGTGTGTGCGCGTTGACTTAAAGCAGCACTGAAATGAAAATTAGAATATCGTCGTTCATATTGCAAAAAGTCACGTGTCAAAAAAATACAATTTTTGTTTTTTCATCGAAATTGTACATTAATTGATTCTGTCACACGTGCAAGACATCGTAATCCTCGGTCTGATTAGCTGTGTATACTATTACGACGTATTTTTCTTCTAATTTACTAATTTTCGTACTATTTCGATGAAACAACAAAAATCGTATTTTTTTTTTTGTTTTTTGACATGTGACATTTTGCAATATGAACGACGATACCCAGGCCCAGTTAACTTTATTTACAATAGCGACTGTCTTAGTCCATTTAAAAATTAATTCTTAAGATTACTTCAAACAATTCTCGGGACAAAGAAGCATACAAAGTTCAAAACCAAAATTCAAAGCAAAACATTCATTAGGAAATTTAAACTTTAAAACGCTTACAGTAAAATTTGACTTTAATTTGGAGAACTTTCAGTTATTTTAGAAAACAACGGGGGCAAAGTAAATGTCTCTGCGAAGTAAGTCGGTAGGTAATTAGAATTTAAATTGGCTAAACCAGCCTTCTTTGTCGTTTATTGGATAGAAAGGGGGATTTGTTTCACCCTGTTAAGCCCGGAGAAGGCATTATCAGCCATGATAATAATAATGCAGCCTATGTACGTCCCACTGTAGTGCACAGGGCACAGACCTTCTCTCAGAGAAAGACTATGGGCTTAATCACCACGCGTGCCCACCGCGGATTGGTGATTTGTGGTATGTGAACACCTCAGGCACTCTGGTTTCCTCGCGATGTTTTCCGTAAAGCGCGAACGAAATAAAATTAAATATTTCGACAAATAATATAAATGAGGGAAAAACCCATGCAACTAAAGTTGTTGTAAACCATAAACTCCATTTGGGGTGTTTCAGGAATTCCGTATTTAATACAATATAATTGCGAATAACATTTTACACATTTCCATGTTGGAAAGTTGGTGGTACTTTTATTTTGCAATTTTTTAACAGAATTCTTCTTGCTTAATTTACATGACGTCGCCTATGCTAATCAAGGGTTAATCTTTTGTTTATTTTTCCAAGGCTCGAAGGGTAGGCTTAGGCGAGAACTGGAAAACAAAACAGACTCAGCTTAGTTCCCGCGTTGTATACGGGCCGCATAGCAATTATATCGGGAAAATTGTGGAAAATTGCGGGAAAAGATAAATATCCACCTCCGGAGATTATCGTAACAAATCACGATAATCTCCGGAGGTGGTAGCCTAGTGAGTAGAACATTGGACTCGGAAGCGGGAGACCGAGGTTCGATTCCCAGTGCGGGCATGTACCTATGACTTTGTTTTCTAAGTTATGTACATTTGTGAGGTTATAGTAGCAATACCTCTAGCTAACGGTGAAGGAAAATATTGTGAGTGTCTGAGCTATTCATATACTCGGCGCTTGAAATCGCCGCGGTGGGCATGCGTGGTGATTAAGCCCATACTCTCTCCCTGAGAGAAGGCCTGTGCCCTACAGTGGGACGTATATAGACTACATAAAAAAATATAATTATATTTATTCGATAGTTGATAAATGTAGGATTTTCTGTCGGTCAATTTGATCTGCTGATACATTTGGAAACTACTGATAAGATTTTCTTCTGTTTTGTATTTAGTTGCTGCCCAAATTACGTTTTTTGGTGACAGAAAAGATTTTATTGTCGACTGAACCGTATTTTTCACCGACTTCTAAAAAGGAGAAGGTTCTAAATTCGTCGGAATCTTATTTTATTTCGCTATATATGCAGCGTGCCGCTCCTATAAAATGAGCTTCGGTTAGAGATTAGCCGAGTTTAATTCGACGGTGAAATTAAGTTTAAGAAGACTGCATTGTGATGACAGTTTAATGAACAAAGAGCCTGATGCCATTTGAATTCATACCCTTCCCATCAACTGCTAATTACCTAACTTCTTATTACTTTCCCATTTTCTTAGGAGAAAATTAGGCCATTGTGTGCCAAGGCAGTGCCTCTACTCGCGATATCAACGAGCCGTTCGCTTCTTGAGAAAACCGCCCGTTGGTTTTTTTTTTATATGTACTTATAAACAACAACTTCCACACTAAACACGTCCTGGTCCCAAACTAGGATACCAAACAAGCAAGGACATCATGAACATGGAAATACACCCAGACTAAGGCCAATGGGAACATGCAAAAGTGTCTTTAAAACTAGGCATACAGTCTCACTCTTTCTCTCTGTCCGAGAGAAGGCAGTCCGGAGTGGTCTGCTGAATGCTATTGATAGTTTTCCGTCCCCAGTAGGCGCCGAACTGTGAGCACCTTTCATGTTTCCCCAAGCAATTTCCTCTAATAAGAAGAGTTCCGGACGGGCGGCAAAACAAAAGGTGGCCGGGTGGAACGCGAGCGGCGGGAAATAGGCTCGTTAACTTTTCAATTTTCCAACATAAGCTGGACGTGGCTAGGGCAGGCTTAGGAAAATAGCGATGAAAAGAGCGGGTTGCATGCCCCCCTGGTGCGTTACGTTCACAGACGATTACTTGAAGCGTTACGCGTCCGCTTACAAGTTCATGCGAAGAGAAAACCGGGTCCGAGGCGCGTTCCCACCTGCCACCTCCAAGTTTGGGTCTATGACAAAAATAAAAAAACCCGGCGCCCCCCCACTCCCTCAACAAATTGTATCAAATGTCCAAGAAGTGGCAGTTGACACAAACTATTTCGATTGAACCTTTAGACAGTTGTAGTCTAACCTCAGTCAGTCTTTGACACGAATTTAAAATCAAACAACAAAAGGCATTCGTCCTCCCTCAAAGTACCCGAGACTGGCGTGCGTGCATGCAACGACTAATGAATGTTGAGGACGCGAAAGTGTTCTGTCAGGATCGTGGCAAGTGGCAGTCCCTGGTTTCTGCCTACCCCTCTGGGATACAGGCGTGAGTTTATACATGTACGTGTCTACCTCCCTCAGATTGATGGTATAGCAAAGGGGTGGTCGTAGTCCCATCCTTAGAAGTCCTTCTAGGAGTCTTTTGACAGCTGATAGTTAACCTAGTTTCAAGAAGATGTTTGTTGGAGTATTGTAACAAAAATACAATCTTAATGTCTGTGGAAGAATTTCGTTTTCCTCAATAGCAACACTGCTTTTCTCGTCTGTCCCTCTTGACCGGTAATATTGCATTCTTTCTGGTTTTTCGATGTAAAAATGTCATCAAACGATAACAGCATAAATTACTTGTGATAGGAATCAGACCCAACGTGGAAGTCAGCTCAATATAAAAACTAAGTGAATGTGTGAAAAACAACCTTTACTTTTAATCTACCTGACAACCAGTAGACATAAAGACGGCAAAACGTTTGACCCCACCGGCGTTCATTCTGCAGGTCACTCGAAACAGGTAGGTCGCACTTTTGACCCGTTTTTGAGGGCATGTTTGTTGATGTTTTATTAACACTTATTAATCTATTCGTTCTTTTGCCCGTTCCATGGCTTGAGGGCTAGTTCCTTGTTCGATTTAAGCGTTTTCTAAGCGTTTTTAATCGACAATCTGCGTTAGGCATCCATGGTGATTAAGGCTGGGTTCTTCAAGCGCATGTATCGGTTTTATTGCGATGCGCGAGTAGATAGTTGGCGGAAAAGTAGGCATTTTTGAAATTACAATACAAATCCTATTAATAGAATTCTGACTGCCGACGTCACCAACACATTCTTGGTTAATCTTTTATTTATCCAAAAATAAAACCATATAGTAATAATTTAGACTCATGTACGCGATTTTTTTTCTTGATGCTATAACGTTTAAATTAAAAAAAATCATAAAAATAATGACCGACGGCCCTAAATAGGACTTTAAAAAGTAATATATAGTTTTTCGGATTTTAAATACTAACCAATAGAGAGTAAAATGTATTTTAAAACACCTGATTTAGGTGTAACGTCGGAGAACCCAGCCCTAACTTAACTTAAACCTATAACTATAACTTTCTTAATTCACACACGTGAATGTTCAAAAAGTAGGAAATCTGGGAAACCTGCTGTTATAAATCTAACATTTTTTCATAATTTTTTGGACAATATGTGTTTTTTAATACCTACGTAGTTTCAGATTTACAGGCTGACAGGCTGTTTTTATACGGTTCCGTTTCCGCTTTCACTCCTGTCCGTAGCCTCGGTGTCCACGCCGTAATAAGCGGCCGGATATGATGTGACGCGGTAATATGTTGCCAGCTAGTTAACGTTGCGCCTTAACAATGTATAGGATGCTTCAAAAATCTCTCATAGAACATAAGTAAATAATCATTAGATAACTTCCACACAATACAATTACTAAAACTTGTCCTGGTCCCGAACTAGGATAGTCTGTTCTATGGTGACCAGGTCATTGAAATATTCTGTGACTTTGTACAGACCAATCTTGGCTTGTACTCAGAGGCGATTCTAAAATAACCACGAAAGTTGTAAAGAAATATTAAAATTGATGAGCAGAAGATTTCAAATTGATCAGCAGAAAATTCCAAATTGATCACCAGAAAATTCCAAAATAGCAGAAAATCCAAACCGATTAGTAGAAAATTCCAAATTGATCAGCAGAAAATTCCAAAATAGCAGAAAATTCCAAACCGATTAGTAGAAAATTCCAAATTGATCAGCAGAAATTTCTATTGATCAGTAGCATATTCCGAATTGATCGGCAATCAGCATCCAATTTTGTATTAAAAATAAATAAATTGTTATTCTGACCGTGGTAGATTTATTTGCTGACTACGTATTGCTAATTACTTATTTATGAAGGTGGCCAAAACAATTGTCGGCTAAACGAATTTTTTTCCTAGTCATTTAATTACCCAGTTCTATTTAAAAAAGCAAGCCGTGTTAGTACTACAAGTGTTACAAATATAGCTTTATGCTAAAATGTATATGATAACCAAAAACACGTGATACAAAGATTGCTCTACTACAGGTTCATCACGAACTTGACATTCCCGATGTTAATTCTAATAGATACTAAATGGTTAGTTGATGTCTCATCGTAAATACGTGACCTTAAACAAATGGGCAGGTACAAAGTATTTATCTTGAGTGTCAATGTTGAAAATTGTATGTAGTCTCAGACCGGATGAGTTGGCGTAAAAGAGAAGAGGCCTATGCCCAACAGGCCTAGGCTCTGTTTGTGGGCTGATAGAAACAACATTCAGTTTCAATCGAATACCATTAAAAAAATTATAAAACATAAAACCCATATTATTCGTAGAGGTGGATGGGTAACATAACATAACATAAACTCACGCCTGTATCCCAGAGGGGTAGGCAGAGCCCAGGGACTGCCACTTGCTACGATCCTGACAGATCACTTTCGCTTCCTCAACATTCATTAGTCGTCGCATGCACGCACGCTGGTTTCGGGTACTTTTTATCTTGCCCTTTGCTAATACATCCTCTATCTGGTCGAAGTAAGTCCGTCTGGGTCGTCCCTTACCGGCCCTTCCATCCACATTCGCTCGATATATTTGTTTTGTCAATCTTCCTTCCTTCATCCTCTCCACGTGTCCAAATCATCGCAACATTCCTTTCTCAATTCAGTCCACAACGTTCTCTAATCACACTATTGCGTATCCTGTCATTCAAAGTAACACCAGACATACTCACATACCTCAGCGCTTGAAATCGCCAATCCGCGGTGGGCACGCGTGCTGATTAAGCCCAAACTCTCTCTCTGAGAGAAGGCCTCTGCCCTACAGTGGGACGTATATAGGCTGCTTATGTAAGGCAGTTGTAAAAGTGAACTGATACTTGTGAGCGTTGGTAAAGTCGAGAGTAAATCAATCATTACATACTTGCACTCTATTCAGTTATGTTACGGGCAACTTTGCAAGTAATATGGGTACAGTGGATGGGTATATCTATAAAAATAAGAAATCCTGGCAAATAAATTTAGGTGTTTTTCTAAGAACACTATACTTCTGTAACGACGAGGGGTATTTTCGGAAATCTGTTTTATTTACAAATAAAATCCAAAATTTATTAAAATTAAATGAAATTTTGATAAAACAACTGTTTAAAATTGATTTCAGGTTATCTTTCCTCCTAATGTGGTCGTGGATCTGGGCACCTTATTGGGAACCTTCGTATCTCTAAATAAACCAGCCATCACGTAGCGAGCGGACAGATCGAAATATTATATGCTGATTTATTTTGGTAAGAAAACATTTTAAATGTTTAATGTAAAGGACTCTGTCTGCTACAAGTTGAATGTTAAATGACACAATATTGCCAATACATTTTTCATTAATTTTCTAACTACTATGCTAACGACTAAACTACAAGTTTCAAACTTAGGAAGATAACTCACGTGACTTAGCACTTAATATTTGAACCAAACTCGATACTGCAAAGAATTGCGCTCGTAAAAGCAAAGTAGGCGAAGTTGTATCAAGCGGGTTTTATATACACACACAATTTCCTGATATCACAAGTTCTACCGCTACAAACTTTTTTATGTTGCCAAATCTTACTTATTCTCCTAAGCAAAGATCCCTTTTTTTGTAGACCTCCGTTCCTTTCTATCCCTGACATCTTTTTACTTTTGAAAATCTCCTTCAGGTTTCTAAAGAGCTTCGAAGACATCAAAATGCTTTTACCTTATGTTCCTATTTTCTATGATAAGATACGGTCCAAGCATGTTTCACTGTGAAGTACCATTTGAACTATGATACTTAACAGTTAAATCGGCGAAAAAAATTAGAACATTTGTTTTAGGTTACGAACGCAATATCTACACCTATTATAAAGTCAATGTTACATTACAGGTTCAGACCTCCTGGACAACGATTTGTCCATAGGATTTGTTTTCTGGCAAGTGGTGAATATACCTGGTGACGACGTGGCTCAGGGTACCACTATCGCGGCTAACTTCAAGCCCCCGAATGTGACAGGCACTGCTGGATCGACACTACAACTTTTCTTGGTTTACCAACAAGCTGCCAAAATGGATACCACCATTTCGATGGTCACTGGGTAAGTGAAAGCATATGTGGATGAAACGAAAGAGGTTGTGGAGATCGTGGCAAGTGAAAAACCCGGATCTCTGCTTACAGCCCCAAGATAGAGGCGTGAATTTATGTATGTATGAATTTGAAAGCACATAATGTTGGGTGTTGGGCACATAGCTCGGAGAACTGACGGCCGTTGGAGTGCAAAAAAAACTCCTTGTAAGTACGTCAAATTCCACATTTCCTTGGCCTCACCAAGCATAGTAAAAGTTGTTGTTCACTTTTACTATGCGGGGCGAGGCCCGCCGATTATCATTCATGTAAAAATATTCTCCTACATAAGCAGCCTATATACGTCCCACTGTAGGGCACAGGCCTTCTCTCAGGGAGAGAGTAAGGGCTTAATCACCACGCGTGCCCACCGCGGATTGGTGATTTCAAGCGCTAAGGTATGTGAATAGCTCATACACTCAGGTTTCCTCACGATGTTTTCCTTCACCGTTAGCAAGTGGTATTGCTACTATAACTTCACAAATGTACATAACTTAGAACACCAAGTCATAGGTACATGCTCGTAATGGGAATCGAACCTGGGTCTCTCGCTTCCGAGTCCAATGTTCTACCCATTAGGCTACCACCGCTCCAATAAATATTTTGTATTCTTTTTTTTTTGTTTTTATGAGGAAAACTTCAAAATCGCGAAAAAAACAGCAGCTTGCAGCAGCAGCAATCTTTCTTGTCTAAATTGAATAACAAAAACAATTGAAAGTCGATATTCAAATGTTTCACATTTTTTAAAAAAAAGAACATCATAGAAACCATTTGAAAAAAGTTTCATTCGAAAACCTCAAACCATGAAGATTCTATGTCAATTCAAAGAACCTATTGCAATAAAACGGCAATTTCATACTTTAACCCCTATTATCACTGACCGAAGTACACAATTCAACAATGGAACACTTGCTTTTCTAAATCGTAACTTGGTTATTTTAAACTAGCTGTATTTGTAATAGTAAAAAGGTGATAGGAATCCGCTGTTTGAAATAAAACGATAAATTGAATAGCGCTAACTTCTTGTTCGTGCCACTTTGAAAACGTCGCATGTTTCGCACCTCTTGAATATAGGTAATTATTAACCAGCTTGGAAAGTTTAGGAGGAAAATCGTAACTTACGTGCAGCCTTACCAGTGAGACCCACTAATTTTCATCACTATCGTGATTGAATATTCCGCGTGGCAACAGCATGAGATTACATGCGAGGCAAATTAGAAACTTACTAACCTACTTATTTTTAATGTTACAAGAAAATAAAATTCTTTCAACAACCACGATTTTTTCTTTAGTTCAGTTCAGTTTAACCAACTTACCTTGTAACTAGGGTTGCCAACCCTACTATATAATATAGTATCCTACTATATTAGGGGCACAAATACTATATTTAAAAATATATATATATCAGGCGAAACTACTATATTTTGCGTGAAGCGGAACCCAGCCTTTATCTTTGAATGTGAATTGCGCGGCACAACTGCCGCTATTTTTTACTATTTTTTTACCATTATTTTGCTATGTATTATATTTTTAGCTTCGAAAATACTATATTTGTCAGAAAAAAAGTTGGCAACCCTACTTGTAACATACAAAGTAGATAAGATAGATCCTTATATCTCACACGCATCCTTATATATCACACGTCACCTCTCCTCTAGTGAATGGATTAGTTCTCAGTACTAAACCACAAACCAAAGTAAGTACTAGTGGAACTGTGTTTGCTATAACACTATAAAGGGACTGGTCAACTATTTGATTCTGTCTTTTACCATAAAGTCGTCCAAATTCTGTGGGAGAGAAGAGGCAAATAGAAATTCACTAACAATAATATTTTAATAGTTCACGTGATAAATAATCGTGATTAGGCCCAGTAAATGTGTAATTAAACAGTTGTCCAGTTCCTTTCTTGTTCTAGTCCACTGCTTACTCGCGTTTCCAGCTGCGAGGAAATTGCCCCCACCCCCCTTCCTTAGGAAGGTGGAAGGTATATAGTCCACAAGAAGGCCACTGCTGGACATAGGCCTCCTCCATGGATTTCCAAAAAGACCGGTGGTATGTTATGTTTATGTGTTATATTGGCGGACTGACCAACAAAAGGTCGCCGAACGAGCAATGGAGAGAGCTATGTTAGGAGTTTCACTGCGTGATCGATTCAGGAATGACGAGATCCGCAGAAGAACCCGAGTTACAAATATAGCTCGAAAAATTGCTCCGTTTAACTAGCAGTGGGCGGGGCACATAGCTCTGAGAACTGATGGCCGTTGAGGCGGAAAAGTTCTGACCTAGCGACCGGACGACGCAGCGTGAGCAGGCCCCCACCAGATTGGTTACGGTGGCGGGGAGTCGATAGATGCGGGCGGCACAAGACCAGGAAGCTTGGAAAACCATGAGGGTGACCTATGTCCTGCAGTGGGCGTCAAATGATGATGGGCTGATGATGATGATGATGACTAACAAATTAATAATAAAGAAAGTAAAACAGTAAGGGGGTCCGCATACAAGAAACGTGATTTCTGAACGTACTTAGCTTTTGGTAGAGCAAAAACGGTAACGCATACCCACAAGTCTCAAACTTGGTATGGTTGCAGGGCCCGAACTGAAAGAAAGCAGACACAAAACTTTCGTAAGCACTACAAAAATCAAGTAAGTGAATCCGGAATTAAGCCAATAATATATTTATGTTGGAACAGAACCCTAGGTGCGCGAGCCTGACTCGCACTTGGCCGGTTTTCATTGCAAAAAGAGGCACTCACGCCTCATGGAACCCCTAAATTAACAACAACAAAAGCAACAACAGCGCCTTCACCTCATTAAAACAGCTAACCACACGATTTTTTTACTTTTTAATTGCTCCAGACAGCAACGTCGGAGGGACTAGCCAGCAAATCCAATTTTTCGCCGCTCGTCCGGACAACTCTGGCGAATATTTCGACCGGCCATCGCGCCTAGGGCGAAGCGTTCGCGCGGCAGGAGTGGACGAAGTTGTAACCGCGGAGTGTTTTGGGTCATTCCAGTCTGCCCCTCGTTCTCTAACCTAATTGACCATGGCGGGCAGCGGCTGGATGAGGATGGCCGAGGATTGAAAGAAATGGCGGGCCTTCTAAGAGGCCTATGTCCGGCATAATTGATACGAGACGTGTAATTGAAATAAGGTAAAACCTGAAAAATAAAAAAATACAATTGAGAATTGTAAACTTTAAATAAAATTACTAAACTTTTGTTTTTTTTATTTGTGTTTTATTGCTTACTTGAAGTGGTGTATCAATACTGAAGAAACCGTTTTCGAGTTGGAATCGATTCTGTTTCTGAATAGTTTATCCATTAGATAATCTATCGATTTATTGAACCACTTCCAATAAAGTTCCTTTTTATCTCAATATGATTTTTTTCACACAAATGGAACGCTTCATGTTTCTAGGTATACTGTACGAAAAAAAAATTATATGGACTAAACAAAATATATAAATTTGTTCACTGCTTCACATTCACAATAGAGTACTTGGTCATGCTACGAAAATGCACTAACAGAATCGAGGCCACGTAATACAGTTACTTTGGCGCTACGATTCCTAGGATTGCTACGAAAGTAGCTTTAAGCAAACACAGCTTAGGACGCCCACCAGCTCGCTGGACCAAAGATCTGAGGCAAATTGCTGCTGGATGAGGATGGCTGAGGACAGAAATAAATGGCTTATCTTTGGGGAGGCCTATGAGCAGAGGACGAATATGGGCTGATTGATTGAAAAGGATTCGAGTAGAGATCACGAACTGGCAAACGCAGCATAGGACCCCCCCCCTAGCTCGCTGAACAGACGATCTGGGGCAGATTGCTATATTCAGCGGCTGGATGAGGATGGCCGAGAATAGTAGGCGTGCCTTGGCCGAATTCAATCTGATTTATTGATAGTGCTAAGATTTTTTGTCGTAGCGGAAAGAACCGAAAATACTCCATGGCCCCGGGCTGGCGAGCCGCCATTACACGCGTTATTTGATAAAGCTCTGGATAATGAAATTTCGGTGTTAAAATTTTCCGACGATGATTATAGGTACCTACTACAGACGGACACTATCCGATCCCCAGCAATATAAACAAAGCTGTTATTTACAAACAATAATAGAAGGTAACATAACAACGAGAAAAATATATTGTTTTTCGTGCATCAATAAAGTAAAATACCACACAATTGGGTAATTGTGTGGTATATTATTAGTTTGTTTGTTACGCTTTATTGCACAAAAATCTAAAAATTAAAAACTTAAATAACAGGTAAGTGTAGATGTACAAAGGGGGGCAAAACATTTGTCTTCCAGCCGGCCTAAGAGAGGTTTTGAATAATAAAACAGACAATGGGAGATGGAATAAAGCTCAACAAGAAAGAAAAAAACCTATTCATATCATAACTTATATTTAGTTGTGCGTGAAGTCGACACGAAAAAAGAATTTTCTGGGCAAAGTCAGGAACAATATACTTGTCCCTTCCCAACAAGACTTGTCATCCAAAATACGAACTGCATTAATTCAATATAGGTACTAGTAGGGTGCTTGTGGCTGTCGACAGTTCTATCGCGTGCAGTTGTCAGAACCAGGTCATTGCAACGAGCTCTATTGGACGAGTTTTTATTGGGACTTCAATACCCAATACCAATGGGCTTTGTCGTATTATATGAAATATAAAAATATGTATGTAAAAGGTGCATAAACCTCATAAAAAGTGTAAGGGCTTTTAAGCCTTTTGTCCTGCTTATAATGTACAGTGGTTTACGACTTAGCTGTTAGTGTCTTGATACCACGACTATATAGGCAACATTTACATGCACTATCTCAGTGAAGTCCTCATCTTAGTCTGTATGTTAGTGCTCGAAGAGATATGGTTTTGATAGTCTGATCAAACTGTGCGCGACCAACTACCCCACACAAGACACCCTGTATCTGCAGCTTTAGATGACTGACTCTGATGAAAAATAGACGTGCATACAGGGTGAAACAAAATGTCTATAAAATAAGCAATTGGTTTTGTGAGGCCTTATTGTATAACAAATGTGTAACATAATTTTCTTTTGTATTAATAAATACAATACAAAAATACCGATTATTGAAATGGGGTCTCTTTATTGTAATTCTAGGCCATATGCTACGGAAGCGCTACCTCGTAAAACTTTAAGTATTTTGGGTGATTTCAAAGCCTTAGTAAAATGAAAGTGCCCTAACAATAGCTATCGAATACGCTAGTATCCACTTTCCAAAAATATCTCGACACAAACTCGAATCTATGAGAACCATTAGTAGACAGCCAGAGCAGTGCGTGCGAGCCGCGGGTCCGCGAGTCAATGTTTCAATAGACGGAGAGGTGGAACTAATTGTTCGCGATTTTTTTAAACATGATTAATTCTCAACTCGAAACAAGATTTGTCAAGCATTTTTTTTTATTTACTTATTATAAGCAATAGTCTTACTTATAAGCAATAGTCTAAGTAGATGGTGGTGCTGCTAACAATTCGCAGATGTACGTAACTTTGAAAATAAACAAAGTCATAGGTCCATGCCCGCACTGGGGATCGAACTGTGAAGGAAAACATCGTGAGGAAATCCGCGGCTTGGCTGGCTCCACACATGTTGAATTGTCTTTCCTGTGAGCTAGGCTGATTAACTAAGCTGTCAGGATGGTATAGGTGCTGAGCAAGACTACAACATCTAAAAAACAAAGTTCCAGGCAGCGTCCGAGTGGTCCCTTCACTCATCTAGTCTGCGTGATCTCAGCGTCATCTTATTACGTAGATGCAGAGGCCAATAATTTTTTTTTAAGTAGATGGAATTTCCAATTACTAATTACGTAACCTAGGCTGTCAATATTCCAGCGTGTGTACCTCATATAATCCTTTGTGCCGATAAAGCCTTTACAAAATAGATGAGCTTGTTAGTAGAAGTCGGTGGCTGAAACTCAAATAAGTTCCGTTCGACTAAAAACCTCAAGCCGCGGTCGTGCGTGAGGGCAGTTTCGGAATGAATTTATCCACGTACCCCCGCCTGGCCCAACGGCTAAATAAGTTGTGCACAATTACAAACCAAATAGAACAGAAGATACAGTAGTTCCACCTTGCCTAGGGTTACCGTGATGTGATGACATTACAGGCATTTGGCGCATTTGACCCGCATTAAGCTTAGAGCGGCATGTGGCGGCCAGCCAAAAAGCCTATCACAGACCAGAGAATCTCTATTGATGTCCCTATCTAAATCTCTTGATGAGCAATGAACCTTTTGTAACTTTGTAACTATAGCGATCCTAACTATTTACCCGTAGTTTGAAGGGTACATATTGGAAAACCAATCGGTCCATAATGAGCTCTGACTTTGAAACAAAATAGCCGAAAGGTGAGTGGGGTCCAGACATGTGTAATTTACTCTGGTAATTGGAGGCGGATTAATAAATTGATACTTAAACTTTTAACTTTATGCTTGAATAACTAGCTTTAAATTCATAATTATTTTAAAGTACCTACCTAAGGTATATGTAGTCTTGTAATGTTTATGTTCGTCTTTTATGACTTTTACGTTATGAGTTGATATAACGGGTATATTTTTACTTACGCCCTTCTAAAGCCCACGTTTTCTTTGCATCATAAATCATAATGATATTTTTTTGCAAAGGAACCATGAAACGGAAATCAACGGCTTAAAGCGTGGGGCACTTATAGGAAGGACGTGAGACGAGGGTGCGAAAATTATATAGAGTTCGCGTCCTCGCCCCGTCTCATGTGTGTGAGCTAAGTCCCATCGTTTCAGTACATTTTCTATGAAAGTGTTTAAAGGATGCCGCGCCTTCGTCTCACGTCCTTCCTATGTGCCCCACGCCGAATAGGTAGAGATTGCGGTACAAAGCCGCGCTTTTTGGCATATTTAAGAGTAAACCATGGTGCATCTGCATACCATGCGAGAGGTCCCGGGTTCGAATCCAGGCTGGAGACAAAAGAAAAACCCCAGGTCTTGGATGTTTACAAGTTTGTGATGTCGTTGTTTCTGGTTCCCACGAAACAGGGTATCCTAGTGTGGGGCCAGAAGCAATGCCTGTATGTAAATGTTTATGTTTATGTTTTGTTTATGTTTAATTATCTTAATAAAGAACAATTCTTCCCAGAAACAAAAGAAATTTTATAGTTTTTTTTATTATTCAGAAAATGTGTGCCGGCCAAAGTTTTCACTTCAAAAAATTAAATAAGCATTTCACATGTCTTTTAAATGAAAACAATGTACTGAATGTACCTAAAATTTTGAGCAATACACCTTTCCAAAACAAAAGGTATTCAAATAAGTTACTGACCCGCCCGGCTGACGAAAGAAAGGACGCCGCGTTTGTTCACGCTGTCTTTTCTCCTATACAACTCGACCAGAAGACAGCGATTACATTGTAATTTGGCATTCAACAAATAGAATGTACCTGAATTCTTTATGTTGAAATAAATCTCTAATTTCTGATTTCTGACGTTAGAGTGACGCGTGTATTCTTGGATCTGGACAATTACTCACTATCTAATGGGAATGGGTAGATGTAGCCAGCTTTGGAGGCCTGTTCCGCTTGGCAAGAAATGAATAAGAATATGGGGAGCCAACGGCCAACCTCCAATAGTGGATAAGCAGAGGAAGAAGAATAATAAGTGCGATGTGATTTTTTTTTCTTCACTATTGTGCCAGTCTTTGGTCATACTTTGCTCCCATCGCCTGTCAAAAGCTAAATTCTGCACAGAGACGTCAGGGCCCTGCATGCGGCTAGGTAATTGGGTCACATCACTTGGCACGTCATGTTCACGCGGTAGCTGTGGGCTTATCGCAGTCTTGAGTTTACGATGACGATATGAAAACTTTTGGTATTGGCATTGCTGACGTTTTTGGTTTCCGCAACTCGACTACTGGAGAGCCTATTTTGCGTATTTGGAAGGTTTCATTCATTCCTGCCACCCCGACTCCTCCAGGAATGCCAGCATGAAAACTAGCTCGAACTAGCTTTAGATTCATCGGCCCAATTACTCGCACCAGATCCTGCTGGGAATCCTGACGTTTGCGATAAAATAAAAAAAAATTAAAAAAAATTTATTCAAAGTAGCACAGAAACTGCGACTTAATGAACGTTACAAGTTAAACTAGGTGTCCATTTCAAAATCTAGATAATTTTCGAGAAAAAATGGACAAAAAACTCCAATTAGATTAGATTCTGATAGCAATTAGAATGTAATTTGACAGTTAGACGATTGGAATCGTAGCATATCAAGCATATCATAATTATCACGCACAGTGGACACAGACTGACCCAACGAATACAAACAAACGAAAACGAACGGTTCAGTGTGATGTGGCGTAAACATATCTATTTCATTTTATTACCATTTGAAGTCTACGCGCATACGTATTAAGCTTTTATTTAATTTTATTACCATTTGAAGTCTACGCGCATACGTATTAAGCTTGTTAGCACATTTTTTGAGACCAATAAAACTCCGAATAAAACACTTATCTGTTTTTCTAGGTTTTCTGTGGCATAAGAGCAATTTCACTGCAATCTAAGTTTGAGTCAAGTCTCCCATTTAATATATTGTTGATTGCTTCCACAGTAATGAATTTTCACCATTACGTTAAACTTTTGATAGGCCCATCGTGTTATCTAGTGACGGGTGCTTGTGTGAGCCCGGCTTTAGATTTAATTAGCGTAACGAGCCGTTTGATTGGGGTAACTGATGGTTAAAGCCGGGTTTTGACGGTCTTAGTACGCTCGGACCGTGTGCGTACAGTTTTAGTTCAATATGACGACGGTCAGTGCGCTCGGACCAAGTGCGTACAGTTTTAGTTCAATATGACGACGGTCAGAACGCTCGGACCAAGTGCGTCGTCATAATCAACTAAAACTGTACGCGCACCGTTCAGTCAACAGCACATCAACCTTTACATTTTCGCCGTAAAATAGCCCGTAACGTAACTGAGTACCTACATTACACGGCGTAAATTTGAAGCAACAATCGATTCTTTACGCCAGTTAAGGCTTTGCGGTTGTCGGTGTAAACCTTTTACACCATTTTTGTTATTTCTTTTCGTTCTGCTCTACCATTTTTAAACACAATATGTAAAATTACGTCACATACTCTAGAGTTCTTTTGGATTTGAACTCTATCTTTGGAACAATAAAGTTGTCATCACTTACAATCTACAATTTTAAAATAAACTCAGTTTCTTTGGAAGTCGTATACATTTTTATCAATCTACCTCAAGAACCCTCAGAGTACTATGCTTTAAATACCTTTAGACTCTAAAGTTTAGAGCTTGTTTTAGTATATGTTTCCATTAGCTTTCACTCTGTTTATTCAAAATTATTAAGTTAGCTCTTATTGGTGTTTCGGTATTCTTATCTACATAGATAGAATATTCTTTATTGGACACAGAAATTACAATTACATACATGCTATAAAGACATAAACTCACGCCTGTATCCCGGAGGGGTAGGCAAAGACTTGCCACGATTCTGACAAACATCTTCCGCTTCATCGACATTCATCAGTCGCTGCATGTACGCAGGCCGATTATAAATTTATAAAAATCTCGTGTCACAGTGTTTGTTATGGAACTCCTCCGAAGAAATTTTCAAAGTTTTATGATTTTTTTTTTATAAAATTGACCCGGCAAACGTTTTTTTACCATCTATGACCCATTCTCAGCCCTATTAAGTATAGGGCTGAGAATAGGTCGTAGATGGTAAAACAACGTTTTCCGGGTCAGCTAGTGATAAATAATAACTTCCACACAACACAATCACTTTACACATGGGTAGCGACTCGCGTCGTCGTACTACCGATGCTAGCCCCAAAATAGGATACTCTGTGCTCTGATAACTAGGCAAGGACATCACAAACGTGGAAACAACACCCACACTGAGGTCAAGGTCTGAGGACAACATTTGTACAAATGTGTGGCGGGCCTCAGCAAGCAAAAAAATATGAGTGTGTATTTTCCATTGAGCCTTGATGAATATAGGCTCTCTCCGTTCAAGCATATCTTCTCCGTCGCGCGTCATCTTTTTATGTTGCGAACTATCATATTATTATATATATATTCTTTTTGTTGCACTGGGACTTGAACCCGCGACCTCCGGCTAACCGTAACCGTGCACGGTTAGCCAGAGGGCGCGGGTTCAAGTCCCAGCGTGGGTGGAGTTTTTAGCCTTTAGATAGGTTTTTGAAGCTATCAAAACTGTCTAGCAAGAATTTCAATATATTATGCTGACTGAATCAGCTTATTTATTTCGAGGTGCAAATGCATAAATAATCATAATGCATGTAACTGAACATGTAATTCCGTGTAGCGCCGGATTAAGAATAGCGTCACTCCATTTCCTTCCGTGGATGTCGTAGAAGGCGACTAAGGAAATACATTATCAGGAGACGGGCAGCAGCGTCTTCCTGAGATTCCAACCGCATACTGCGATCGCCAACCCGCCTGCCAAGCGTGACGATTATGGCAAAACCCTTCATGGTCAGGAAAACCATGAGGGAGGCCTTTATCCTGCAGTGGGCGTCAAATGACTGATGATGATGATGTAACTGAAGTTCAGTATTTTAAGTAAGTAAATCTGGAGTGAATTGGATCCGCATACTGCGATCGCCAACATGCCTGCCAAGCGTGGTGATTACGGCAAAACCTCTCATGGTTATGAAAACCACGAGGGAGGCCTATGTCCTACAGTGGGCGTCAAATGGCTGATGATGATGATGATGAATCTAGATTTAAGTTAATAATGCAAACTGTCTCATTGGTCTAGCGGAAATACTTACGCTTGACTACCATGCCGGTGGTCAGGGGTTAGATTTCCGCTGGTGGCTGTCGTATAACCGTAATTTGTGCAATTGTCCTCAGTCTGGCTATTTTTAATTTATTTCTGGTTACCATATCACGGGGTATCCTACTTTTGGGACCATGACAAATGATTGAAGCGTGGATGTCATAAAAAATAAATGTGTCTGTTTTTCCTTTTTTCACAAGCAAGTTGGTTTACGGGTTGAACAGTGACATAAAATAAGTGCTTTTTAACTGAATACATTGAACTTAAGAGTAATACCGTTTTAGAACGAGTAGAGCGTTGTTAAATAAAAAATACGATTCCTCTTAAACACCACTAAATGAAGTTACAACGGTATTTTCCTTTGTCCAACCTAATTTTACGACTGTTCTAGAGGAATAGTGCTTTAGTAATACTATGTTAAATATATGTACAAAGTAGGCTGTAGGTCCTGTAAAATAAAAAGTTACAGTCCATTTCCGCTTTCTACTCTGCCACACTCCTGCCAAACTGTAAATGGAACTACGCTGCCAGCAAAAACAACGTGAAAAAACAAAAAAACTTACGAAGTGAGGCCTCAGGAGTCCGTTAATTACTACTCTCCAGGCCCAGTTAATGAAGCTGTATTTTGGAACTGGACAACGTGTGGTCGGCAAAGTTTGCCCATTACCCTGACCGTTCGATCCTGCTGGGAGTACGACTTGCAGGGACCACTGATACGGTTGTCGACTTATGAAATTGTTGGTTTTCTTACAATAAATTATACATATACAAAAAACTCACAGGAATTTGAAAAGAACGAACATATTTTATTTTCTTTACAATTTATAAGATTGCAAAAAAAACGTGAAAATCAAATTTAATAATAAAACTCATACTCGATTTAGATGCGCACAAACACAATCATCGTCAAGTGTATTAAAATTAAAACATCTGACAGAGTCAATGTTTTCTACTGGTCTTGTAAACTTCTGTCAAGTCTTAACAGAATAAACCCCCAGGGCCGCGTTTCATAAAACTACGATTCAAAGTTTATTATGACAATTCGATGTACATTGCACGAGATTAGCTGAGGACCAGCGAGGTTGGCGTGACGGTGGAGAAGCCTATCCAACAGTGGGCGTTTTTTATGCGCTGTATGGATAGACAGATGGTTCCGTGTGGCGCCGGATTAAGGCGCCGGAGACGGGCAGCGGCGTCTTCCTGAGATTCCAACAGCATACTGCGATCGCCAACCCACCTGCCAAGCGTGGTGATTATGGCAAACCCCCTCGTGGTGATGAAGACCACGAAGGAGACCTATGTCCTGCAGTGTGCGTCAAATGGCTGATGAAGATAGATAGACAGATGCGTAGATTGCGTCGCATGTCAATGTGAATAGTACCTATAAAATAAGTCGAGTTTCTATGTTATTCTGTTTCTAAGCCGTCCGTTTTAGGGTCCCTTACCCAAACGTTGCCAAACAGGACCCTATTACTCTGCCTCCGCCGTCTGTCTGACCGTCCGTCCGTCCGACTTTTAAAGGGATCTTTGGAACCGTAATAGGCAGCAAATCTTAAAATCAAAGTTGCAGAATATGTGTTATTACGGCGAATCACCTACCAAATAATAAATTTTTAAAAATAATAAAATAGAAGGGGGGTCTCCTTCGCTGTTTTTTCTACACGCTCTATCGCAAAAACGGTAATACATACAGGCATCAAACGAGGCGTGATTGTGGTACTTATTATATATTCTAATGACAAATAATAAAAAATGGCCAAGGGCCAAGGGAGGGTTCCCTCGGTGCGCGAGTCCGACCCGCACTTGGCCGGTTTTTTATGGTTTCTGTGTCGTGAAATAAATGAATACAACAATAAGTCGTCCAACCGGCTGACACACTGAATCACAAACAGCAGCGACAGAGCTGATATCAGGAAGTCATATCCATTCCGAAATCAAACCGAAGCTCAAGTGCCATAAAGCGACAAAGTAAACCCCCGAACAAACATATCCGCACGCATCTCTCCAACTATGAAAACATTATCACACTCAACGGGGAGTCCTCTGAATAAAAGGGAAAGATATGGAAGTCCCAATCAGTATAAGTTTGGCTTATACCTATTTGAAGAGATATGTCCATAACTCACACACAATTCATCAAAAAACTACTTGCATCCAAAGCCGTAAACCCTAATTAATAAACCTTACAAAGCAGAAAAAATAACAAAATCTTTTTTTAGAAAAAAAAAATGTAACTTAACAAAATCGTAGGTTGACAGTTGTAAAAAACCAAATCTAACCAACATTGTGTTTCAGGTACTGCGCATTTTAGAAATAACCCTGTATAGTCGACCTTTGCGTTTTTGCAAAATCGTAGCAACCGTATAGGAAAACGGTTAAATAAAGCTGGCATAGCCCAACTGGTAGAAAATAAAAGAATCGGTATATTTCGACCGGTACTTCAGATTCTAAAAGCGGTTATCAACGATACACAACATAAGCATTAAGCAAGCAGCCTATATACGTCCCACTGTAGGGCACAGGCCTTCTCCCAGGGTTTATGGGCTTAATGACTACGCGTGCCCACCGCGGACTGGCGATTTCAAGCGCTAAGGTATGTGAGTAGCTCAGACACTCAGGTTTCCTCACCATGTTTTCCTTCACAGTTAGCGAGTGTCATTGCTACTATAACTTCACAAATGTACATAACTTAGAAAACAAAGTACATGCACGCACGGGGAATCGAACCTGAGTCTCTCGCTTCCGAGTCCAATGTTCTACGCACTGGGCTACCACCGCTTTTTTAATTATGTTATAGTTAGCCTTTTATGTCTCTCTACGTCACGCCGACTTATCGGCGTGAAGACTGAAACTGCACTCGCGGCGATTTGTCAAACTTTCCCCGCGCTGTGAAAACACCAACAGTCACATAACCATCGACACGCGACCCCTATAACACCCCTAAAGCACCCCTCTAGGCTGCGAAATATAAAGTGTACAGAGAGGTTAGGTGGGTCAAGCTAAGCTGGCGGAATAAGACGACAGATTGAGAGTATCACATCTCATGTATAATTCAGAAACGACTGTTCGGATCGCGACTGAACTAAGTTCGCTCATAATGCATTTTGTTAACGGTATAGCTAGTCCAGTATGAAAGATTGCAACGCATTCATGAATGTTTTCGCGTGAGTCGTACATCGCTCAATGGGGATGTAGTATTGAGTAGTTTAAGACAAGGATAAAAGTGACTCCATACAAGATCTTGCTTTAAAATGCTGTGATGGGGGCCGACTGGCACCGCCTCTTCTAAAATGTGGCCTAAGTCGTATTAATACGACCCGAAGGCAGCGGCTAACATAGTAACATAGTACATTGACATTCAGCAAACAGAATGTAAATTCTTTACGTTGAAATAAATTATTGATTTCTGATGTAACTAAAAAAATTCATTTCATACAACATTCTCTTTAAGCCCTACTTAGAATAACATACCTACTATTTTTGTGCATTTATTTACCTGAATAGCTAATGTGCTAGTACCGTAGGTGTACGAGTATGTAGCAGCGTGGACAATATAGGCTTCTACCTCCCAGTTTCTCGTATACTAACAATCAATTAATCTATTGTTAACCGCTGTCAGTGTTTTTTTGTATGTACTTTGACCAACTGACAGCTGGCTCATAACAGTACCAGATTGTTAGCGTACGAGAAACAGGGGATAGACACTTCTAGCATGGGTAAACTGTACTTTCTAATGTTCACAACCAAAGTTTGCTCTGTATGCAAAGGAGAACACAGTGTGCGCTGAATCTGGAAGTTTTTATGACTCTACCTGTTTACGTATGCGAAATATGAAAGATAATTCGAGAAGTTTAGTACAATGTTCATAAAATGGTGTACAGTTGAAATATTAATCATTTCAGCGCAAATTTTACGGTGGTTTTAAGCCATTAACGAAGACACATTTTTATTTTTCAAAACCGCCGCCATCGCGACCTTTTTGAAGACAGCGCCAAAAAAAAACAAGTTATTGCATCATTGGATTCATGAGAAATCAAGACACACTGGATCATGGACTAAGGGCCAGGTTCTGAATTGAGAATTTCGCTCAGTAAAGGTAGAATTATCTATAGTGTTGTGTCTTCGAATTCCTCGCAAAAGTGCGTGACAGAACGTTACTTAAGTATTTACTTAGTGTAATTCTCAATTCAGAAACCGGGCCTATGTTACTATTAAGCCTACGTTGATATTAGTTACAAAATATTTTTTAACCGACTTCAAAAAAGGAGGAGTGTATTAATTCGACGCGTATATATATAGTCGCTGCTCAGTTTCATGACTAGCACATATATTTTGGGCACCGACTCCAAATTATACTTCTACAATACCTACATGTATACATACTTCTAATTATTTAAATAATTTCTGACTTTTTAGTGCTGTAGTGTTTCGAAGTCGGTTTTATTATTTTATTTTTTAACAATCAAACGTCAAACAATTTTACTAACAACAATCAGCAACAATAATACGTAATTTTCTTTGTAAACAGGCTTTTGTTGCCCTTTCTACAATTTTGAGAAATTCGCATTGGTTTTTAACGTATTCTTTGGAAACTCAAAACAACTAGTTGTGTATTACCACAACTAAAACGAATTGAACATTTTCCACTTATCGGAGTTTTCACGAAAATATTCTCTGCTATTTTCATTTAACGTAAATTTATAGAACCTCTAGGCTTTGTTCCAATAGGTCCAAAGGTTCCTTTGTTGGAACAAAGCCCAGAGTGCAGGTTCTTAAATGCACAGAAACTAAAAATCTCTATTTCCTGCAATCTATTTCAAAATTTCGATAAGACCCTAAACACCTTCCGGAATAAAAAGCCTATTTTAAAATCATTTAATGCCTTATATCCTCTTATATCCCGCCGAAATCCTTTGTGAAACCGTTCAGAGACTTGAAAGTAGCCTGGCGTGGTTCCAAAATTCGCTAATGGAACCCTCCCGCCCGTGACCGCGCTTGCATCGAGTGCCTCCACGGATGTAAAAATTATTCACCAATTCATTCGCAAATATCCTTTTAATAAGAAGCCCGTATTTTAATTCGCGTGTGTGGAACATCGCCAAGAAATGTGGAAATAAGTGCTCCCGCTACGAAGATGATGAAACACGAGCCACAGACGTCACTGTGTAGGTGTGGATACGGGAAAAAAGTACAGTACGATAAGGGAAAGAAGAAGAAAGATGGATACTGAAATTAGGATAAGAATTAGAAGAAAATACTAAAAATGCAGTAGTTTAATTGAAAATAAAAAAAATATAATATTAGGATGGTTACTTGCTACGATGAATTAAACATTATTAAAAAAAATATATTTTAAAGAGTGTCTGTTGCATTTTCTTATAGTCGGAGATTGATTATAACGTATTTTGGAGACTAAAATGTTGCAAGAAGTATTTTTAAGAAAAACACTTTTTTCACGAGCTACTCATACTCTTTCCACTTTTTTCATACCTACTTACCAGATTTGGCTAAAAACTTTCGAAATTTCATAAGCATAAACATAAACATTTACATACAGGCACATACATTGCTTCTGGCCCCACACTAGGAACGGAATTCTGACTGCATGTGGCAGGCCTTATCCACGCCACAGGCGCAAGACGAGCCAGCGCGCATGTGCGATTGCGCGCGATAAAATTTCCGTCAGAGTAGAGCTCGCTAACGAATCCGCCGTTTCAAGGCAATAATTGCGTACAGATTTACGCATTCTTATAAATCGTCGGCTTATTGCAAGAACTCATTAACCGACATATTCACTATTGGGAGAAAAAGTACTTTTTAGTTCGTGTCATTTAATGGTTGTATTAGGGGTTAAAGTATGAAATTGCCGATTTGTACTGAAAATCTAAATTGTTTATTTTTTAAATCTTTAACAAATTTATTTAATCAAAATAGTTGCCATTATTATCTATACATTGCTGCCATCTAATGGGAAGGTCATTAATGCCTTTGCGATAGAACTCCGACGATCTAGACTCCACAAACTGTGTGAAAGCATTTTGTACTGCCTCCTGGGAAGAAAACTTCTTGTCACGTAGATAATTGACCAAATCACGAAAAAAATGGTAGTCCGTTGGAGCAAGGTCTGGTGAATACGGAGGATGACGAATGGTTTCTAACTGCAGTTCCTGAAGGGTCAAAATGGTTTCTCGTGCTGTGTGAGGTCTCGCGTTGTCGTGGAGCAGATCAGTCAAATCATGAGGCACCCATTTTTCGTATTTTTTTATTTTATTGATTTGACGCAAGTGAGTCAATATTATCGGTAAGGTAACGTTAAACCATGCCGCTAATTCCTGGGTAGTTTGACTAGGGTCGGCTTCCACTATCTCTCTTAATTCATCGTTATTCACCTGTGTGGGCGGTCTTCCTCGTGGCTCGTTCTTTAATTCGAAATTTCCATCACGAAAGCGTTTAAACCAAAATCGCACGGTGCGTTCATTAGTAGACCCCTCTCGAAACGCAGCATTGATATTGCGGGCTGTTTCTGCCGCGTTAGTTCCGCGTCGGAACTCGTATTAAAAAATCATTCGAATTTTCGCAGTATCCATCTTTCTTGTCTAAATTGAATAACAAAAACAATTGAAAGTCGATATTCAAATACAAAATACAAAAAAATACAAAAATACAAAAATATTTATTCATCCAACCAATTCTATTGCTAACATACACTTTTGCTGGGATTCCCTTTTAAGTATAAAGTACCTGTGCCAGGGAAACCCGCTCTTCCATAACTTGTAAAGGTTGAACATCTAAACCTACGCAAAATAAAGATTTTGTTTTAAGTGTGAGAACCTATTGCAATAAAACGGCAATTTCATACTTTAACCCCTATTATTTCCTCCTCCTTATTATATTACCTATAACATCGTTACAATAATGCCTGATACTAAAACACCACTATTGCATCATTGTTTAATACATCTACATGTGCGTCCTTTAAAAAAAGCGGTTAGTGAGCTTTTGCAGTTAATGACTTCTTGCAATAAGCCGACGAAATATTGTAAATACGTTATCGTTAGGTTTGAATTAAAACACGCTTGTTGTTTATATCATCTGCAATTCTTCAACATACTCATCTACAGTCTGATTACCAAAAAAAGTCAAATGATCAGAAACCATTATTTTGGTCTGTAGAAAACATTAATAAACAGCAGTATAAAGTGAAAATATTTATTTACCATAAAATAATTTTTTTACATCATACAAATCAATAAATATGTATTATTTTTATGGTAAAAGGGAAGGGGCTCAGCTTATTGCTATGACTGCATGCGTAGTCAGTAGCGCTGGTTTTCAGCCCGTCCCCTGGAGTACGTGGCCAGCAGTCAATCCAAATTTGATCAGCAAATAAACTCATGTTGGCCAGCAAAATAAATAATCTAGCTGCAAAATTATTAGTTAGTCTGCAAAGCATAAAGCATAAATAAATAACTCATTTCTATGGATTTCTAATCATTTGCCTTATTTTCTTAACACTATAATATTAAAATATGATACTCGAGAAACCCATCCCATTCTCTGATCAAAATTAATTTTAGTTCAGTAACAAATTGTAACTTACAATTTGGTAACCAATCAAATTAAGAGCTGATCAATTAGGAATTTCTGGACGCTTAATGCTCTATGCGAACCAAAACAGTACGTTTTCCGATTTTTTAAGTTCGACCAAATAGGGGATGTAAATTAGCTAAGGGCAAGATAAGGAGTACCGTCTAATAAGTGTTGATGAAGCGAAAGGGATCTGTCACGATCGTGGCAAGTGGCGGACCCTGGTCTCTGCCTACCCCCTATACAGGCGTGAATTTATGTTATGTTTGTTCTTTATATCACACCCCTTTCTTTACATTCCTATGAAATAGATAAATAATAATAATAAAATAAAATCGTTTATTTACTTTACAAAATGTTTACAGTAACATAATCGGGCATGAAGTTCTTAAACCATACTTTTATGTATTCCATACTTTTAAGTATGGAAATACCTGTATCGGAAAGCTCCGCTCTTCCACACTTGGACGTGGCATCTATTCTTTGTCTTACACATTCATTATTTGATATTACCTAAAGCAGAATAAAACACAAATCGACTTAGTTTTCTAGCGTATAGCGTATAATAGATACACCTAAAGTAACCCTTACATTTACACACAATAGGTCCAAAGTCATTGTATATCAATGCTTGTTGGATATCAATGCTTGTTGATTACGAAGGTCGAGCCTCTCTAGATCAAGTGTAAACGACAGTCTCTCATCGGAGGAAATGATCAATTTCCTAGGGTCTCGACAAAGCCTGCCTGCCTGCCTTTATACGAAACCTTCGGATTCTGTACTTAAGGTAACGAAAGAGGTATTTACAAAACATAGGTGGGTGGAGGTCAAAATAATCGTACATGCGCTAAAAAAACTATGTCCGCTACCTTTTTCACTTATTAATAAAATTATATTCGTTAGTTAACTATATCAAAGTTACTTTTGTGGTTTTAAACATTAAAAATCTATTAAAAAATAAGTGATTTTATTATTTCAGGAAACTAATATATACATAAAATGCGACAAAACAAAACTTTAAAATTTCAGTTCCATACAATATAAATGTGTCTGCTTCCCTAATCCAAATTTTCAAATTGTAAATATCTTAAACAATAATATGTGTCAGTTTCGAGATTCGATGGGCTGCTTACGTCACAGGGCGAATTATTTTACACGAGTTATCAATTAACAAGAATAATAACTTCAGCACAGCACAATTACTTGTACATTCGGCGGCAGGTCAACCTTTACAATTTCATTGCAAAGTCACCTGTAACGCAACCGAGTAGATAAGGTGCGTGTAAAGGTTGATGGTCTGTCGACTGTACTGGTCCCAAAGGAGGATACCCTGTGCTATGGTAACCAGACAAGGACGTCACTAGCATGGAAAGACACCCAGACTGAGTCTGTTTGTACAAATGAAGTACAGCGGTCTCCAGTGGGTACAGTTTGTTTGGACTTACCTTTTTATTTTCAAGGATGACACACGCCAAAGCGGTTGCGTTGGCGGTGACGGTGGTGGTCAATACATAAATCGTTTTGTATGCACCGCCAACGCCGCCGCGTTGGTGTGTTTTATCCTTTAGTAATTTTTGCAATCATTAGAAGCGAGTGGAGGTAGCGCAACGGTGGATGCCATGCCTCACCCACGTGAAGTCGTGCGTCGAATCCTTATACGATTGTACGTAAGTATCGATAACTATGTTTACGTACATTTGCGAATTCGTTGAAGCAATGAGAAGATCCGAGTTTGAGATAAGATAAGATTATTCTTTATGGTATACCGCAAAAAAACGTTACAGAAACAGCGATGACTGAAGAAGAGATACAATTGACGGCCTTATTGCTAATAGCAATTTCTTCCAGGCAACCTCATATTGATGAATTTGCCGAAGGAGAAATAGATACAATGTCCCAACTAAACGGCTAACTAAGTGCAGGTTCAACCCTCTAACTAAATATAATAATCAGTAGATGCTATGTTTACTACGCATCCTGAGGGTCTGAGGTGCTCACATACCTCAGCGCTTGAAATTGCCAATCCTCGGTGGGCACGCATGGTGACTAAGCCCATACTCTCTCTCTGAGAGAAAGCCTGTGCCCTGCAGTGGGACGTAGAATAGACTAGATAAAAAAATGCTACGTCTTCCAAACGTTGTCTGGAAAAGATCGCTTTAAGCGATCACATGTAATTATTTTTTCTGGTTATGCAATAAAGTATTATTATTCTCTATACATGTATCCGGGATGCTTGAAAAACCATGTGGGAGGCCTATGTACTGCAGTGCGCGTCAAATGGCTGATGATGATACATATATCTATCTAGCTATCTATCGAGCGGTGATAGCCTAGTAAACTCGCTAAAGTTGTTTTGTTCCATCAAGATAACGCCTCAGCGCACAAGTCTAAAGTTGCGATGGCTGCCATCCATGATGCTGGCTTCGAATTGGTGGAACATCCTCCATGTTCTCCAGACCTTGCTGCTAGTGACTTTTATCTATTTTCGAGATTGCAAGAATATCTAAGAGGCCAGAAATTCGACGATGAACACGCAGTGACCGCCGCAGTACCTACAAGGTTTTTTAAAGAATCAAGATGATGATTTTTTAAGAATGGAATTTTAGGTTTAGAGAAAAAAGATACGCTTAAGTGTATACAACTAAAAGGCGATTATGTTAACAAATAAAATAACATTTGATAAAATTTAATTTCATCTCATTCATTCCCACTACTTATTGAACCCCCCTGGTACAAGGTTTCTTCATCGACTACGGAACCCTAAAAATGACCCCATGTTCAGTAATTGAGGGATAGCGGGCGGGGCTTGTTACCAATCGGAGCGAGTTCAGTATTTCCCGGAAAATATCGATGCACCTGCCATCGTCAGACCGCCATCTTGCGAGGTACTTAGGTATACATACCAACGGATTATACATAATTGGTCTGACGTTTTTGTATAAAACCATCCATCACTTACTATCGCCCAATCAACGTGAACGTTGATAACGCATGGCGCACAGAATGAACCAACCAAAGAGTGATTACTCTGCAGCGCAAATCTTGAGCTCATTTAATTGGTAAACACTAATCGAGAGGACTGGGACCATTTTTGAGAGTGAATTTTGTAGGAATGGTTTTTGGTTTTTTTATTCGTAGGTTAATAGTGATTTTTACGACCCATGACCGTCAACTTAAGGCAAAAAACCCAGGGCTAGATAATCATTAGGTAACCCATAAATGCTATCTAGTCCTAGGTCCGTGATTCTAGATTCTCGGTCGTGGGTCCTAAAAATGACTAAGTATTAACATGATGGAGAAACTGATCTGACACTTTTTGAAAAAATGATCAGTAAAAACATGGAGCCCCATAAGCTTGCAACGAATAAATTTAATTTTGTACTGAATAAAATGTGTTTTCTCAGTCGCTTCTTTTTCCCTATCATGGTGATCCAAAAAAGTACCAACATTTTATAGAAATATTGCCATACTGCCGCCACGCAGAGCGAAGAGAATGTTTACAAATCGCTCCAAAACGTAACAACACGAAACAAACGCAGAGGAAACGTTGCGACGGAGATATTTTTTCTTCAAAGCATTCATATTACTTTTATAGATCAAACACTGTAAACGTGGAAATGCTACTTAACGTGACTGAATGAATGACGCAACCATTCTACCTAAACAGCTCGTAACACCGCGTAGCAAGGCTCAAATTACTACAGCAAAGTATGTTGGTATTGGAGATGATATTTGTACAAAGAAATCTTCTCCCTTTACCGAAGGTATTTGCTGTGATCACACAAAACTTTACTACCAACAGGTTAACTCGCGGGAACCAACTCGGTAGGGGCTTAGTCAACAGGGAATTTAAGTCTGTATTCACTAGTTTCTTCAATGGAGAACATGCTATATCCTTCATAAAACTCACAAAAAGTTGGAAATTAAACCATAAATTCAAAGTTTTACAATTTACGGCCGATTTGTATGGAGCGTTTTTGTACCACGTGAGTAGAATTACTTTTCGATGGAATATACTATTATGAAAAGTATGAGAATAAAATATTTTCTTGATAGTTTTCCATTCAGCTCGATATAACGGGAAAGAGAGTTCGATTACTATTTGAACTCTATTTGAATTGCTGCCATCGCTGTTACTTGATAGTGTGTTTATGTGTGTATCATTCGTTTCTTCGTTTATTGCAAGGGCCCGACATGTAATTATTATTACTACTGTAGAAAGAGCTAGCTAAATACAGTTGTCAATAGGAAAGATTAGCCAGCTACACCTTTTCTTCTGTCCTTGTTACTTTTTGGTTTGTTTGCCACCAGTTTGCCACTAGTGATCGGTGGCTAGAGGTGTGTATAAGTGGCAATATGGTGAATTGTTGTGTAAAGGTCTACAATGGTCTGTTGGAGCAAAAAGACTGAAAAACTGTGTTCCATGCGTTAGTACGTTATTTTGACACTTTTCTCTATTTAATCAATGATTACGGTGTATCAACGTTTTTCTTTGTAAAATAAGACAGAAAACAAATAAATCAACAGTAAAATCGACTTAAAAACAAAAACCTGTATTACGGTGCTAACCACACAATTTACATAGGTCTCGATTTCAAACGCATCATAATGTGATTGGACTCGTGCTATGACTTTGAGTCGCACATACGTAATTTAGTTTGATTACGCAGGGTCCAGTAATGCCCTATAAAAAAAACTGAAATAACGAGAAAATCACAACTTTTTTTACAAATAAATCTTTATTTATTTTTTATTTACTGTATTTACGGTTGGTGAGACATTATATATAAAGTTTATATATGTAAACAATCTTAAAATAGTAGGTAAACAATAGATAGATAGATAGATAGAATATTCTTTATTGTACACAGAGATATATAATATTTATCGATACAAATTTTCACTGCTCTATGTATGGAATCTGGAAACTGAGTAGAGCTTCTGCCAGCAATATTTTTGCTAGAATACCGTCGTGTGTAGCTGTAATGTCATCATCCTCGGTAGAAAAACGGGGTAAGCGTCGGAAATATTGACACAATTCCCAGATACATCGAGGGTATTTCACGGTGTTCGTGACGAAAGGATTGTAGAGAACAAAACAAACATGGTGATCTCATACGTTGTACCTCGATTGACGATCGATAGTTACTTTGTAGTCTTCTTGGATTATTCCACAAATCCCGACTAAAATCACACCATTCCCTCCCACCGTTATCAGAGTGACCTACATCACAATTTATGAAGTGAAAAACATCTGAAGTAGGCGAACTGAACCGTTTCTCTCGGTGACGCTGAATCGGCTCCCGCCCGCCAACGCTTAAAAATTTACTAAAAGACAAAATTGCCTTCAAATCACTGTATAAATATGTTAAAAACGCCATAACCAGTGTATAGTGAAATTAGTGAATGTTAAAAACGAAGAACTCTTAAATAAAGATATTGCTAAAAGGTCGTGTTACCAGGCCATAAAAAAACGCTGAAGCTGAATACTTGGCTCAGCATATTATACCTCCAACTCGGCAAACGTTGCTGAGTTGAAGACCCTTTTTTGCTGTCACGGAAGCACGTGCGGCATTTGGAGTCGGACTTCGATTCTATGTACCTGACATCTTCTCTTCTCGATTGTTTTGTTTTTTTCTTATAACTATGTATTTTTCTTATATTGTAATCTGTATTTTGTTCGTTTACTTGTTTATTCTGTATTTCTGTGGCAATTCGTCTCCTTTCTTTCGGTCTGTAAGTTAGGTTTTACTTTCAGCCTCTCGGAAATACCCAGTATAATAAAAAAATTAAGTATTGGGTACATAGGTGGAAATTAATGTCATAATTTTTTATAAGTATCTTTGTCCATGGCAATAAATTCTAAATTATATCGACTGCATTTGTTCCAAAGTATTTTTAACCTTTCCTATTATCAATTTCCGGCTTCACGTTGAATTTTTAGACACCCTCGTCTGCCGCGACACAGATCCATTCACAGATTCATACATTCCATTCCGCGAGGGCAGTTGAGGGGTTAATAAAAAAGCTTCGTCCGCCATATTGTGTGATATGGTCACAGTAACAAGTAATAAATGAACAGCCGCTATAAAGATAACCTACAGTAGGTAATTTGAAAGGGAAATATGGAAACAAAATAATCTAAAAGCAATCTTGGATTATATCAGCTCCCAAGGGAAATCAGCCGCGGCATTCCGCGTCAAGAGTTTATTGTGATAAGCGAATTCGTATCAGGAGTACTTACTGAAATATGTAGGCTGCATAATGAGGGAGTAGCAATCGGTGTAAAAGAAAAAGAATATATTTAAAAAAAAATTACAAATGACCCGACTTCTGAGCATTAACTTTTGAGCAGGCCAGGACCAATTGTAATATATAGGCAGGGCTAACCAAGGTCCAGCTTCACAATAAGTTATAATGTGGAATTTAGGTCCTACCTGCTTAGTAGTCAACGCGTTTATATATCCATTTATTTCAGGCGATGTCCATAATATAGTGTTAGTAACAATGGTGACTTATGCTACGTTAGAATAGTAACCGCTAGGGCTTTTCATTATTTATTTCTAGATCGATCGCTGCATTCATAAAGTTTATCCACTCAACAATACCTATCCACGACAAAGTCGTCACCAATATTGTAAAGCGCTATCGCATTTAACTACCATAGTTCCAGTCGTTCAGTTTATTGCCCCTTGAACTTTTGACCGCGAACGACCGCAGATACTGCCGATCAGATTTCGAGAAAAGTAATGGAAACCTCTTTATTGTTATTACAAGAAACCTTATTACGATATTGCTTCCGAGGGGAAGTTTGGGAGCGAGCGACATTGTGACCTTTTGCTTTGAGTTTTGACCCTTGGAACTGATAAATAAGAAAAAGAAAAAAAAGGCAAAACATGCCTATTTAATTGTTCGATTCCTTGATATGCAATTGCACTCAAATAGCACGCATAAGACGCAGTAAACTTTGATAACTTTATATTGAATATTGATGACTTTATCATAATAAACCATGAATTGTAGTTTTATGAAACGTGGCCCTGTTTATTTATACCTTTCGAGTTCACTATGAAGTATCTGAAAATAATATCAAACCTAATATGGCCAAGTTGGCGACACTGAAGTTAACTATGCCCTCAAGATATTTTGGTAACCTTCATTATCGCATCACGTCATGTCTATATTTATGTATACTAATTTGTGTTTTCAGCAATAAATGTAGTTTCACATTTCATAGATTCTTTAACAATTCACCTGCTTAAAAGCTCTACAATGCGAACACTGTCCGACACCCTAAACAGGATACGAATTCCAGACAATCCCAAACAAATAGCGGGCGCAACTAAAATGTACGTAAATTGTGCACTCGTATAATGTAGAAAGACATCCTCATATTGCCGGGTCGCGCTCGCGAGGAATGCACATAATTCGAGCGAACCCCAATATCGAGGAAATAAACGTGAAGTACGCCCCACTGTCGCTCCAACCTCGAACGTAACCGAAGGGCTGGTGACATACTGGGCACCTAAAGGTAGTTTAAAATAACACCGATCTTTTTTTATTCGTCTACATTATCATCATAATCTTTTTTTATTCATCTACACTACATTATCATCATAATCTTTTTTTATTCATCTACATTATCTTCATGTTTTTTTTCCTATTATCAATAGGTAAGATAACATAAGATAAGATAATTATCAATAGGTTGATTGATATTATCTGTGAAATTTCCTTTTTTATGCACAATAAAGTGTTCTCTATCTATCTTTGTACCAATCAATATTTTTCTTTATTCTCCTGACCTAAATTGAGTTTTTTTTAATAATTATTCTTAATTGTTATATGTACATTTTAGTCTTTCGTCCGCCGTGTTTTTTTTTAATAATGCGATGAATAATAAATTGTTCAATTGTAATTTAATCAAATTATGAATTTCAAAAGGATACGTTCTGCGGCAGATTGCTGGCAACGGCTGGATGAGGCTGGCCAAGTACTTACAGAAAGGGTCGTGCCTTGGGGAGATACATGTCTAGAAGTGCACGAGTACGGGTTGGTTGATTGATATTTTTTTCCGGAATTACTAAAATCTTAGAAGGACCATGTTCATAAAATAGTTGCAGCTGCCAAAAGTAATGATACAATGCTTACTAATATTATAAACGCGAAAGTTCGTACGTATGTTTGGATGTTTGTTACTCTTTCACGCAAAAACAGCTGAACGGATGACATTTTGCACAGAGATAGATTATAGTCTGGATTAGCACGTAGGCTATTTTTTATCCCGGAAAAATACACATCAACATTTCCACGCGAACGAAGTCGCGGGCAACAGCTAGTATTAAATAAAGATATATAAGTATGATGTTCGGGATTTTAATTTGTTTCGTTTGTTTTTTCCTAAAATTTACGCCATCTGAATCGCAGTCGTTCGGTTAGTTGGCATTTGCTACTAGGCGGCAAGCTGTCTTGCTCCTAGTGCACTTGCAACTTAACTACAAAACACAGGATCCCATCAGTACGTCGACCTCGTGAGCCCCGAATGACCGGACATATCTTTTTCTAAATGGCCACCATCTGTCCCAGAGTATGTAGCTGATATTAAATTAAGTCGCCTCCATGTCTTAAGAAGGATCTTGCTGATTCTGGGATTTAATAAGCATAATTCAATGTGCAGTCGAGAGCACATCAACATATATGTACGTGTATTTTATTCAGCTCGTTACGGGCGTCTTTGCCACTAAAATTCAAAGATAATATAAGAATATTCTTTATTATAATACTTACACCAAATAGCTTATTGCTACCTCCCCTAATGAGTTAGTTAGTTACGTAGGGTAGTTAGTTACGTAGGAATTAGAAAAGTCCGTTACAGCGTTTCTTAAAATATCAAGAACTAAGAAAAAAAACAGCCAAGTGCGAGTCGTCTGACGACTTTTCCTTGTAAAATCTTCACCACAGACTATTTTAACCGGCGTTTTAAGGAATCTTGTTTTTTTTTATATAAATAAGGCCGTTTATAATAAAGGATTGAATGACCAATAGCTCCGGATTAACAACCAATATTCCGTGTAGCGCCGGATTAAGAATAGCATCACTCCATTTCCTTCCGTGGATGTCGTAGAAGGCGACTAAGGAAATACATTATCAGGAGACGGGCAGCAGCGACTTCCTGAGATTCCAACCGCATACTGCAATCGCCAACCCGCCTGCCAAGCGTGGCGATTATGGCAAAACTCTTCATGGTCAGGAAAACCATGAGGAGGCCTCCCTCAAACCACGCCCACGACCAATAGCTGCCATTCGCTTAGATAGAGGGATATACACAAGCATAAATGTTGCTTTGTTTTAAACATATTAAGAGTATTATGGAGAGTGAGGGTTATTATGGAGAATGAAAACAAATATAATGTATCGATGGAAGGGCGGGTAAGGGATGCTCCAGGCGGACATATGTCTACTAAACAGGGATGTAAGTATTAGCGGAACCGTAGCTACCCAAAACCGTCGAGCCTGCTTGCAGCGACTAATAAATGTTGACGCGAAAAAGGTTTGTCAGGAGCGAAGCGGCAAGCCCTAGTTCTGCCTACCCTTCCGGAATGCCGGCGTGAGTTTACGGTTGTTACATTGTGATCTCAGATCGTTAATGACTAGGATAATCGGGCGATACGTGCGCGAGAAGAAATAATTATTCCCTCCAGCGTGTCAGTGAATGTGAAAATAGTACAGTAAAAACTACGAGCAAACGTGTTTTAGCGCGGAAATATCACAATTGCTGCCAGTAAATGGAGCGTTAACTTCCTGCGTTCTTTTTGTGAGTAGTTTTTTAATGAACTAGTCTCTTTATGCGGCGACCGAAAACTGTTTTCTGCGAAATTTACCTAGACTTACTCACATCGCACGCACTCTTATTCTTGTCTGCACAGCCTTTGTGAAGCTGGGATTAATTAGTTCTGTCGTAACTTGTTATAAAAAGGTAGGCGGACTAAAGCACATAAGTCAATTTGTCATTAAATTATTATATTCTTTTTGTTGCACTAATCCGTGCTGAGGACAATTCTAAAAACCTATTTAGAGGCTAAAAATTCCACCCATGCCGGGACTTGAACCCGCGATCTCTTTCTAACCGTGTCAGCTTCTCTGTACCTCTCTGTACGTAATACAGAGAAGTTTGTAAAGAAGTTCGAAATGTCACCGATGCCTGCTCTTGCCCATTAGCTGAAATGGGAGAGCGCTGGCACGGTTAGCCAGAGGTCGCGGGCTACGTAGGTAGCCTACGCTTGTCCACTGCTGGACATAGGCCTCTTCTATTGCACGCTACTGAGCACGGTCCTCGGCTACTCTCATCCAGCTCTTGCCAGCCGCCCTGCGGACACTATGTTATTTAGAAAAAAATAATCCTTATGATGAAGCCTTCCGATCGGTATGATAAAGCTACAGGGTAATTTTTTTTCTCGTGTAGCGGGTTCGATTCCCGGTTTAACCATGGAATTATTTAAAAATCGCAGTTTAAGTTGTTTTTTAAAATAAAATAACGTCTTCTTTCAGTAAAATGTTCCATCTACGACATTCAAGGTACTTTCCCTCCATGTGGCACCGCCGTGGGACGCCCTGCATAAACCTAATTAATAAGCACAATTCCATCAAAAGTATTTTAGGTGTTTCTTAACAGTTTTATGTAAGAGAAAGCCTAAACAACACAAATGGCTATCTAAAACATTAATTTGTATGCAACGCACAGTGAAACTACTAATTCTATTAGAACAGCAATAAAATAAATTACAAAAAGCAATTTCGAAACGTCGATTCAACAATCGCCTTTCAATAGAACTTGTCTCCTGACTCACAGAGTGCAACTGCAATACATATTATAGCGTTGAAACCTAAGGTATTCTCTTCCCGTATCGTCACTTTATTTTCAGCGGTGATGTGACAGATCAACCCCGACATTTTTGTTGCAAAGTCGCCCGTAACGTAACTGAGTAAGATGCACGCGTGTACAGTGTAGGGGTAGTGAAATATTGAAGGTTTGTAGAGCTGAATGAAGCTGAGGAAGTATAGTGGGATGTCCGGTCGCATTCATTTTCATGACCAATTTTTCCTCTCTCTTTCCGTTTTGAACTTCTACTGTTCAAGTTTGATGATAAGCATATTCATGTCACACTGCTTCTATCCCTCGAAGCCTCTATTCCACGATCGGCGGTAGCGCGTTTGCCACAAAACCTCCTTAAATTGAGAGAAAAATCCGGATTTGCTAAATTGTTTGTAGGTACACCACAAGCCACTACCTCACGCGGTGGAAACCCAGTGGGTAGAATAATAGACTCGGAAGCGAGAGACCCTGGTTCGATTCCCAGTGCGGATACGTACCTATGACTTTTTTATTATCAAAGTTACGTACATCTGCGAATTTGTAGCACAAAAAGCACCGTGAGGAAACCCGCGGCTTGGTTGACTCCGCACGTATTGACGTGTCTTTTCTGGGGGCTAGGCCGACTAAGCTGTCAGGATGGTATAGGTGCTGGGCAAGTCTACTCCAACTAAAAAACAATGTTCCAGGCACTGCAGCGTCCGAGTGGTCCCTTCACCCATCTAGTGTGAGTGAAGCGGTCACGAGACGCTGTATATAAAGTCATCTCATTACGAAGATACAAAGGCCAATCGACGGAAGCGGTGGTAGCCTAGTGGGTAGAACATTAGACTCGGAAGCGGGAGACCCAGGTTCGATTCCCAGTGCGGGCATGTACCTATGACTTTGTTTTCTAAGTTATGTACATTTGTGAAGTTATAGTGGCAATACCACTCACTAACGGTGCAGGAAAACATCGTGAGGAAACCTGGGTGTCTAAACTATTCGCATGCCTCAGCGCTTGAAATCGCCAATCCGCGGTGGGCATGCGTGGTGATTAAGCCCATACTCTGTCTCTGAGAGAAGGCTTGTGCCCTACAGTGGGACGTATATAGGCTGCTCATGATGAAAGGCCAATGTTTCCTTTTTAAGTAGATTCATTTTAAATTTCTAATTATTATCTATTATCACGCACTATTATAACGAATGTCATCAACGTTTGCGCTGTCTAATTTAAATATTAATTTCACTTCATCGTGACACCGTTGTCGATTGTGACGCCATTTTTGTTGTTATTAAATGATCATGCTGCGTTAACTTGCGATGATAAATGGAGATATAATTTTCAAAGCGGCGTATCGACGATATGCCCTTTTATATGTGGGCTTCACGTTACTAAGCCGCTTTGAGGAACACGACGTGCTCATAAAATGCGGCGTACTTTTTTCAGCCAAATCGAAATCCGGCTGAACGTCAGGAAGACGCATTGCATTACAGCGACGTTTTTCAATTCGGTGCGCCTACTTGTAAGACGGCCTGTTATATGATTGGCTGCGAGATGCACACCAGTCTCGACGTCGGATCGCGTCCATCGTGTATGTAGCGTCAGTGTGATTGTACCACCAACCATCGCCAGAGGCGTAGTGTCAGCTTTAACTTGCTAAAGAATACCTTCTCCCTCCCACAACACAAATTTATCGCACATCTAAATTAGGACTCATTTTGCTCAAGTCAAGGCGCAACGTCTTCGATGAATAAAATTACAGCAACTCTCGTTCAGGCCGATCCCCCCGTTACTTACAAACCTTTTGCCGAACACTGAGCTTTGAGTGATTTGATTGAGCTTGAGGCACAAAATGCCCGGATAGATAAGTTAAACCGGCTATTGTATAATATGACCTTTGGCCATCGAGACCAAGTATTGTATTTTGATACAAATAAATTTATTCGAAACTTTATATTGACTAGGGACACAATGCATGTGCCCCTTTCTTCAAAGCGACAGATTGCCAAATTGTTGGCATTCAATATTTATGACCCTATTATTGTTAAGACAATAAAACAGGGACCAGTCGTGGATACAAACTGTAGAAAAAATTCTACTTGCAAACCTCTGTATTCTAAGGCTGTAAAAAAACCTAGCATAAGTAGGTTAAGCTTGACTGCTGATTTAAACTGTCAGCGCAGACAACAGAAAAGTCCCCCTTAAACAAACTTGTCTTAGCTAACCAAAATTTACAGGGTGGCTTTTCTGGTAAACTACTAGAATTAGAGTTGTTCTTAGAACAACATAGAGTTAATGTACTTTGTGTCAAAGAGCACTGGCTACTAGAGTCTCAAATGAAATTTGCTATACATAATTATGAAATTGCCAGTTGCTTCAATAGAAAGTCTGCATTACACGGGGGATCCTTAATAATAGTAAATAGTAGTTTAAAATATAAAGAACGGAAAGATATTTGCAGACTTTCTGTTGAAAAAGTTATTGAGCTCTCATGTGTTGAACTGGCTAAGCACATTGTAGTAAGCGTATACAGGCCCCCCACCAGTGACTACAGTTTATTTGAATCAGTACTAGAGGATGTCTTAAATGTAGCTTCAAGTAGTAGCAAGAACCTTATAGTCTGTGGAGATTTTAATATCGACTTGCTGGTAGATTCCACTTTAAATACTAAATTAAAACTTATTTTCAAGTCTTTTAATTTAGTTAATATTTTCTTAGAGCCCACTAGGATTACCGAAATCACAGCCACCTGTGTATACTGTGACTGTGAATTTTCGCACTATTCTACAATAAATTGCTTAAAGTCAGACCACAGTGGTCAAATTGTACACTTTGAATCTGATTTTAAAAAATCAGAACAAGATATACTTTACAGGCCCATGACAACAAAAAAATTAGAATTATTTAAAACTTATTTACAAAGTAGTTTACATACCGAAAAAAATAAAACCATCAATGCTAATGCCCATTATGGAGATTTCTTTAAGGTCGTTTCAGATAGTTTTGAAAAAGTTTTTAAATTAAAAAAGCTATCATCGAAAGGGAATAGGGTAGGATTTAGTGAATGGGCCACTGCCGGCATCCGGAAAAGTAGGGACACACTTTATTCACTATATGAGAAAAAGACATACACATATGACCCTAGTTTTCTACAGTATGTTAAATTATATTCAAAATTATTTAGGGCCGTCTGCCACAAAGCTAAATGCGAAATATAAAAGCCAAAATTCTTAAATCGTCTAATAAATCTAAAACCATTTGGAATATAATAAATAAGGAAACCGGTAAATCCAAATCAGCGGACCGTGAATTTTCGCTTAAGATAGATAATAAATTAATAACGTCAAATGAAGACGTTGCCGCGGCTTTTGAACAATTCTTCACAAATGTTCCAATTTTAACTACGGCTCCTTTAGATTCATCTCCTGATCTTGCAGAAAGTATTTTGAAAGATAATGTCCCTCCCTGCGCTCACGATTTTTCGTTTGATTATATTGAAGCTCATACCGTGAATAAAGCGTTTAAAAAGCTAAATCTTAAAAAAACTGAAGACCTGTGGGGTATGTCAGTAATAATAGTTAGCTCAGTAATCGATGTCCTAGCACCCCATTTGGCCAGAATCTTTAACAAATGTTTAGATGAGGGTACATTCCCTGACCTAATGAAATATAGTAGGCTCGTCCCTTTATTTAAAAGTGGCGACAGGCAAGATCCCACAAATTTCAGACCAGTCTCGGTTCTACCCGTTTTGAGTAAAATATTCGAGAAAATAGTTCTAGGTCAGCTACTTACACACTTTAATAATTATCAACTTTTTCATAGTGAACAATTTGGTTTCACGCAAGGGCGGTCTACGACGGATGCTGGTGTCACATTAGTTAAACATATATTTAGTGCATGGGAGGATCGGAAGGATGCTATAGGTGTTTTCTGTGACTTGTCGAAGGCATTTGACTGCGTAGACCATAAAACACTTCTCTTAAAATTAAAACACTACGGAGTGAATGGGAGGAGCTTAAAACTTATGAGATCATATTTAGAAGGGAGGGTTTAAAAAGCTGATATAAATAGGACTAAATCATCAGGGTCGGAGGTTAAGATGGGAGTACCACAGGGATCTATTTTGGGGCCGTTTCTTTTCCTCGTATATGTAAATGATTTGCCGTTCATGGTTCAAAACATGTCAGAGATAGTATTGTTTGCAGATGACACGTCACTTATTTTTAAGATTAAGAGACAAAAAAATGACCTTGCGGATACAAATAATGCTCTCTCTAAGGTACTATATTGGTTTACTTCTAATAACTTATTATTAAATTCAAAAAAGACAAAATGTATAAAATTCACACTACCAAATGTCAAAATGGTTGACAGCAATGTTATATTGGGGAATGATAAACTAGACCTTGTAGAAGAAACTGTATTTCTGGGTATCACAATTGATGCAAAGCTTCAATGGGGTCCTCATATAGGAAAATTGGCAAATAGGCTCAGTTCTGCAGCATACGCAGTTAAAAGAATCCGGGAACTAACTGATGTCGCAACTGCTAGGCTTGTTTATTTTAGTTACTTCCATAGTATTATGTCCTATGGTATACTACTGTGGTGTCGGGCAGCAGACATTGAGACCATCTTTGTCCTGCAGAAGAGAGCGATCAGATTCATATATAAGCTAGGCAATAGAGATTCGTTAAGAGATTTCTTTAAAGAAACTAACATCCTAACAGTTGCTAGTCAGTATATCTATGAAAATATTATGTACGTTAGGAAAAATATCAGTGAATTTAAAACTGTAGGTGGCCAACACAATGTAAATACTAGAAATAGACATAAGCTTTCGTTCCCAAAATTTAGGCTGGCAAAGGTTAATACATCCTTTATGGGGCATTGTATACGTTTCTACAATAAGATCCCTGAGGATATAATAAGCTTGCCAGAAGCGCGGTTCAAAAAATGTGTGAAGCACACTTTGTGCCAAAAAAGCTACTATAACATTAAAGATTATTTAGATGACAAAGATGTCTGGAATTAAAGCCAGTTCAATGCATGAGTTTTAGTACATTTATATAAATCCTATAAATTAAGGACTTGAAAAGACTAAGTTTGGAGTTTTTTTGTCCATTTTGTCCAAAATGATCTAGATTTTGAAATGGACACCTAGTTTAACTTGTAACGTTCATTAAGTCGCAGTTTCTGTGCTACTTTGAATAAAAAATTTTGATTTTGATTTTTGCTACTCAGAGGCCACTTGCCACGATCCTGACAGATCACTTTCGCTTCCTCAACATTCATTAGTCGTTGCATGCACGCACGCCGGTTTCGGGTACTTTTTATCTTGCCCTTCGCTAATACATAAGTTTTGTCCAGTCTCCACTTTCACTCATCGTGGTGTAAAAAAAAATATGGAAACTACTATGTCAAGTTTTTTTTTAGAGTTGGCGCTACTAACTTAAAAAAGTATGTTTTTTTTCTTTTTTTTTCTAGAGTTTTCACGAGCCGGTGCACCATTTGGTGTCCGCTTATCGTTGAATTTCGGGACACGTTCTATATGTCCTAGAGATATAGGTACCACTTTCTTATCTCACTGATACTTATTACAAATTCGAACAGTCTTACGCAACACTACTTTAACTGCACTTTTTCACATAAGCACAGTTTCACTTTTTTTCTTGTGCAAGTTCTCCATTAACCAGCGGATTGGAGTTTTTTACACACACCAGAAGTCTTTATTTGTACTGTGGTTAGGGTTGCCTGCAGCTCCGAGAAATTAAGACTAAGCAATATTGAATTAGATGCTAACGTCTTGGAACAATTGAATTTGGCACGGGCCCTTTGGAAAAGGGTCCGTCGGTATTTCCCCAGCTATAGATACGTTGGTTTGTAGGTGTAATAATGGGATCCATGCTCTCAAAAACCATGAAAATTACTTTAAAAATAATGCTACTACACGCTGTTTTTACTTACACTGCAATAAAATGGAGCCCCGGTTAATAAAAATACATCCAACTAAAAATTATTTCCTTCACTATAAAAGTTATTCATTAACATCTTTAAAATAGTGATTTACACTATAAAATAAAGCGTCAACCGACTATTCGCGCTGGGTATTTTTAACAACAGAAATGTCTTTCTATTGTCAGTCTCATATCTTGACAGCTCAGTGGGATTCTGTCAAAATCCTGATACCGACAATGTAGGTTCGGGTTGAAGTTCATAGAAAAAAAAATTAGGTTAAAAGTAGCAATTTTAAAGATGACTTGTTTACAGTTACTGTCCGTAAATTTACAGAGAAATTTGAAAGCTCGTGAGTTATAGTATAACCTCTACGTTACAGCATTTAAATATATCCCAAAAATACACATGTCCTACATTGTGGGCGTAGTGTCTCCTAAGCTCGTGGGTGACCCAAGTGTTACATTACAGTATACTAGTATAGGTATTTACCCACTACAGACTGCAGTTTATGTACTGTAATACTAAGAACTAGTCTGTTTTTTAATTCGATGCAAAAAAGAGGCAGTGTTACCATTATAAAATATATCGTTATAATCGGCAGATTTTTGTTTTACTATAAAAAGTATAATTGTGTGACCGAAAACCTTATTGCATGAAACACAATATTTAGTTACTCATAAGGAGGAGTATTTTAGAAAAACACTAACTACGTTAGCTACGGCTCACATAATTTTTATTTGGAAGTAAAATGGGGTTATTAGTTTTTTTACGTTTTAGCAACACTTGGATGCTGATAACCTTGGGTTTGAAGTTTGACACATTCATGAAGACATAATTTATTTTCAAATATTCCGCTTTTTTTCTTGGTTACGCGTGTACCCTTGTGGTTTCGACATGTTTGGCTAGTTTTTCGGGTACATATGAGTATAAGCAAGATGTGAAAGAGTTTTGTATTGTTTAAATAAAAGATCTTTTTACTTTTGTTTTTTATTGGCATAAATTTCTTTGGAACCGTAGATTTATGGCCGTCACAGACCACGGCGTTAATATATGCGATATTTTTTCCACCCAATATTCTATACGAAACCCGCGTCCACACAAGACTGCGGTCGGATTTAGCATAGAACAAGACATCGCACCCGTCGTCTATCACGACGTTTAAAAAAATAAACTTGTATTGATGTCCACATAGAGTACGTCAACAATTGTAACGAATTGTGTTGTGATGATTTTCTACCACGGCACATGTCAAAATGACAGTTTTTTTTTGCATCGAATAAAAAAACAGACTTTACCTTACCTTATTTCTGTAAAATCCTAGGGTAGCCATAAAAAAGAATTGAATTGAATTGTCTCCTTAAATTACTGGTGTGCAAAAAACAGGTTATCTATCTATCTATTAAGTGATATGAATATTTTCCACCAAGTGTCCATACAGGTTCCTCTCACACTGTCTAGGTAGGAGTTGTATAACTCATCAAGTAGAGAACATACGTCCATCTAGTTATTATAAAGTTAGCTATGGACGTTTACTTCCAAGTGATTTCTATCAGCCAACTGCAAACCTATTGGCTGTAAATCAAACTTTAGTGGCCAACAGAAAAGTTCTCGCCACAAAAATTTTACGTTACAAAAACAAAACAGTGAGTGGCCAGACCATGCAGTTTGCGAGCCAGCCACTGTGTGCCCGTCTATAAACTTCAAGTTTTGGAAGTTATGGCTGATGGGTGGCTATTACCGAAGTGCTTACCTCACTCAAAGACCCAGAGCTAAAGTGACTATAAAAACATAATCCGACCTTGAGATAGTAATAAGTGATATTTTTATCGCTTCGTAAATTTTCAAATTAGGTAATGGTTAAGGGGTCATGGTCACTTTGGTAATGGTTAACAGGTAAGCAGAAAAAATACAGCAGTTAGTTCAGTCGAGTCACTAGAGTCTATTTATCTTCATAAGCAGCAGAGTCAATTGTAAAAAGTACTAAAAATATGTTAGAAATACGCTTTTTGCAAAACATTAACAAAAAAGTAACAGAAATTAATCTTTTCTTGCTGACTTTCTTGCCGAACATTTTTTCCAAAACTTATCCAAGCATTTGCACGTACCATATTGGCCATCTACGAGTTTAAATTACGTTACAATAAATCCATGATTTTACATTTGTGTGAAATATTTTATAATTTTTGATTAAAATGTAAAAATTATTTTGCTAAATTCCGCCAAAATCCCACAAGCACCGTGGTTTAACGGTCACCAGACGGTGACGGTTTGATGATGTCATTGGGGACGGGGCGGCCTAGCCTATAAATACGGACTGCTGTTGGGGTGACGGCCCGTCCCCCGAAGCCTGGTCGAGTCCACGGCCAACTCAGATTGAAGAAGACCACCTGTGACCCCCAGTGAAGACCACCGCCTGGTAGGCGACACATAGACCTGTACGTAGCTGCGGACAGCGGCAGATCCCTCGGTAAGAGGGCCACGCCCTGACCCCCTTGATCCCCAAGGGGAAGTGTGAGAAGAACGCCTGATGATGGTGACGGAGACTTGTCAGTCAACCACTGCCTGAGCCTGAAGATGCCTCGTGTTAGAGGCGAAACGCGTCGCAACGCATTTTTTCACACAAGTATTGGTGTCGGTGGTGGTTGTGTCTTGCTTCTGCTTGAAAAAGTGGGAGGGAGGGCGGTGCATTAACTAACCGCATGGTGCTTGTCGGATTTTGGCGGTATTTAGCAAATTAATTTTCACATTTTAATGCTATTATGGATTTCCGCAAAGTAACGCCTGATTCCATACAACATACCTTAGAAATTATTAAGACGAGTGGTGACTTCTTGTATCGGAGGCCAAAACCCACTTCGGGTCGCTGAGCCAGTGAAGTAAGTAAATTAAAACAGCACGTCATTCAAAATTAATTTATCACATTTAAAATATTTTTTCATAAAATCAAATTGACGAAACATCTCAGAAAATTATAAATTGGTAATTCAATTCAATTAATTTTATTTCATATAAAGTTGTTAGTGATCTTATTCTAGTGTTAGTACATATTCTCATTCCAGTGACTACAACGCACTGTCATAGCTTGCCACTTGAAGATGGCAGCAATGGTTTATGTAAGCACATTCTACCTCATCGGCGATCACAGCCAGGAAGGTCAAAAATATATCAATATTTTAAGTTTTTCGTTAGAGTAGAAGTTTTGTGTTTTACCTAATACATATGACGTCACGAAACGTATGACTCATCACCACTCTTGTCACACTATGTTGACCCTCTCTCTCCCCCTTAACGTGTGAGAAAATTATTTGAGTTGCAAATAAGTTGAGTTGCAGTCAAATTATTTGGAATTCTACAATGCCACTGTTTATTCTGTGCAAGATGCTTATGTACTTAGTGATAGGCATTTCAACCTTGCTGGCAGAAAACCACTCAATCGAACTCTTTTGAAATAAGTAAACTGTTGCTTCTTTAGACAGATTCGAGTACTTCGAGAATCGAAGTCCAGACCTCTCGCTCGATATTGATGAAGTTAAGTAGTCTGTCTGAATCAGCTTTTAAACTTTATGATTATTTTTATCGTCTTTTGAGCGTGCTCTATTTTTCGCAGTGACGAATTTATGAAGTTGTCTCCAAGCTTTACCGAGACAACATTGCTAGGAAAACGAATAAGTACCTATGTGTCTACTTAGCAGAGCCGGATTTTGAGGTCTGGATGCCCTAGGGCAACGAAGGAGCGGAGGCCCCTAATTATTCCCAAAAAAAAATACGAAACAAAAACTACAATGAATACGATTTTTTTTTTAAATTTGAAAAACAAACAGACGTTATAAGTACTCATAAAAGATTGGCGTTTAATGATAGTACGTATTAGCCTTTTGTGGGGGCCCTTTCCTTGTGGAGGCCCCAGGGCAGTAGCCCCGCCTGCCCTCCCCTAAATCCGGCCCTGCTACTTAGGTACCTACCCTTGCTATCAGCGCAGACGAAAAAGGTTGGTATGTAAATAGTGTATCCCGTCAAAAGCTTCTTAAATTATTTAAATTATCTATTTAGATACGATTTCTAAATTAGTAGGCCCCTAAATAAGGTCAAAAACCTTTTGCATTGAATTATGCTAGTGCTTGGCAAAAAAAATGTTTATTATAAGGGTGTACAATGCATAAAAACATTATTTTACGAGAATATTTGTAAACGTTTCATATATAATATAAGGCGTTACGTTAAGGAGTGACGTCATAGTCTAAGATCGATTTGTATGGCCACGCGACTATATTGACTTTTCGACTGGTTATATTATAAAAACTATTAGTCGCAGAGAAAAAAAACTACCGCGTTTATTTATCTTTAAACGTGTCCTCGCCTATTCTTTTAAAACATTTTTAGTACAAGTTGTCCATTGACATGATTATTTTTAAGACACTTTTTGCAAAAACGATCTGGACTATGTATGCATCGATGGCGCTAGTTAACCTCATACAGCCTCTTAAATGAAGAAACAACCCGGCTACAAATTTCGGCGAACATCTTGAGCAAAAAGCTGCGCAAAGGGGGAGATACAGCGCTGAAACGATCTAATCGCGAGGCTGAAACGATCATCGCTCGCCCCGCGCCATCTTGAGACCACGGCTTGAGACCGGCGACCGGGTCCCAAAAATGGTGCCAAACTACGCAGCGTTCAACATGTTTGTGCTATAACCGTAATTGTACCTAAGTAAAACTTAGAAACCAACGGTTTTATTTATAAAAAAACACAATTCTCTAAAACGCCGATTAAAATAGTCTGTGGTGGAGATTTAAGAAGGAAAAGTCGTAAGCATAGTTAAATAAACTGACTCTTAGGAGTGCTTTAGCGAAATCGTGTTTTTTATAAATAAGGCCGATTATGTTTACTTAATAAACGTCAAAGTTGTTAGTTTCACAATAAATAGAGTATGTAGAGAAGAAGATAAGAAAGAAACTTCACATTTTTATTCCTTTCTTTTTAATTAACTTAACTTAAAAAATACTATTACTCATAACGTGTTGAACACTAGACAGCTGTCCTTTAAATACCTTTACATTAATCTACTGTTCAATACCAGACACCTTAACATTTTTATAAAAAATAAAAAACATCGAAATTGAGAATTTATACACATAGGTACCTACGCTTGTTAGAGTGGTTTCATTTATTGATACGGTAAATGATATTTCCAGTTTTTGCATTATTTCAATAACACGCAGTAAAATACTTAGAAGAACTCTTCTGTTCATTTTTATTCCAATACCATATCAAGAGAAGAGTAATCTTTTAGGGTCGTATCTACAGACGGTAAAATACCTGTATCCGATCCCCTTTTCCGAAACGAGATCATATCGCATCATTGTGAAAGACGGGGATCTATCTACACTACAAAGAATAATGCAGATTATTACTTCAGTATGGATCTCTGTTCTGTGGTATGGATACAACCGATTAAGGGGCTCCATGCAGTAACACCAGCGTCACCCATGGAAAAAATCATAAATCTTGTTTTACAGATCGTTTTTCCAAAAAGTGTCAGTACGCTTTCGGCCGCTTTGGCAACCAAGTTTCGCAACCAGTTGTGAAACAGGAACAATCTCTCAATCATGTTAATAGCGTTTTGAAGACCCATGGCCGTGAACCTAAGGCATAAAACCTAGGACTAGGCAGCGTTAACACCAAAAACGGCCGTTTTGGGCATAAATGCTATCTAGTCCCAGGTGATCCTAGGTCCTCGGTCGTGGGTCCTAAAAATGGTGAAAGAAGATATGATTTTTCCATTGGTGGTGATGACTGCTATTGCATTTAGCCCCTTAAGGCAAAAAATATTTTATACCGACAGCATATTAACTTTACTCGTGTGTTATACATAACATAACATAACATAAACTCACGCCTGTATCCCAGAGGGGTAGGCAGAGACCAGGGAGTGCCACTTGCTACGATCCTGACTGATCACTTTCGCTTCCTCAACATTCATTAGTCGTTGCATGCACGCACGCCGGTTTCGGGTACTTTTTATCTTGCCCTTTGTTAATACATCCTCTATTTGGTTGAAGTATGTCCGTCTGGGTCGTCCCTTACCGGCCCTTCCATCCACATTCGCTCGATATATTTGTTTTGTCAATCTTTCTTCCTTCATCCTCTCCACATGTCCAAACCAACGCAACATTCCTTTGTGTGTTATACCTACGTAATATTTGAGTTATCTCGTAAAATAATGTTTTTAAATTATTTATAAAGGCACGATTCCTCTAAAGCGGTCCTCAGGGGTAGTTTATTTAATCTGTGGTTTCGTCTTGTCCTTGTAAAATCTCCACCACAGACTTTCTTGTCGACGTTTATCGAGTGTTTTAAGGAATCGTGTTTTTATCAAATAAGACCGTTAGAATTCAATGAAAAAACTTGTTTTTAATATGTAGGTGTTAGGTATGTGTTGAAATTACAAATTCGTTTTTGAGTTGCGATGGACACGTAAGAGCAAAGTAGATATTATTTTTTATTTGACACCTTGTGTAAACTTTTTTATGTAGCCTATATAAGTACGTCCCACTGCAGGGCACAGGCGAGAGAGAGAGAGAGTCCGGGATTAATCACCACCCACACGCCACAAGCCACACTATGTTTTTCTTACACAGTTAGCGAGTGGTTTTTTTGCTCCTATAAGTTCACAAATGTAGGTACTTAGAAAACAAGGTCATTTGTACGTACATGCCGAGATTCGAACCCACGGCCTCCCGAATGAGAAGCCGGCTTTCTACCGCTCCGCTACCACCTGTTCTCTGTAAGCTGAAGTCCGTAAAATTCCCAATGACATCCCGCGTCCCCCGCCAATGAGACCCGAAAGACTTTCCATACGAAACCAAAGTCAAGTTATTTGTCGGGCATTATACTAATTAGTGTGGCGCCGGATTAAGAATAGCGTCACTTCATTTCATTCAGTGGATGTCGTAGAAGGCGACTAAGGAAATAAATTGCCAGGAGACGGGCAGCAGCGTCTTCCTGAGATTCCAACCGCATACTGCGATCGCCAACCCGCCTGCCAAGCGTGGCGATTATGGCAAAACCCTTCATGGTTAGGAAAACCATGAGCGAGGCCTATGTCCTGCAGTGGGCGTCAAATGGCTGATGATGATGATGATGATACTAATTAGTAGCCCGAAATTGTACAAGTCTATTTGGTACAATAAAGAATTTCGTAGTAACAATAAAAGTTGTTCGTAAAGCCCTCGTTTTCCACGATTTTGCTCTCAACGCCCGACCGAAACAATAACTCGCAGAAACATACACAACATTGCATTTTGCAAACGCAACGTCCGCGTCCCCAACTAGATTTGAATTTAAATCGCTCGGCCAGTCCCTGAAAAGGACGGAGGCGAAGTGAGTGCCGCGTCCACCGTGGTGTTATAACAAGTGGCTGCATCCAACAGTTATTCGCAACACCTTAAGAGATTTACAGGGCTTCCAACAGCTAAGAAAATAGCTAGGTACAATCTCTTGCTTTAATTTTTGAGAATTACACATAAGATAAGAATATTCTTTAGTGTACAGCAGACCACAATGTGACATAAAAGAATAGTAGCTGGATGACCAAGCTTAAGTTTTTTTAGTTAGTCGTGTTTTTTGGAAATTATATTTAGATACAATGAAAAAAAAGGGAGAATAAAAAGGAAAAAATAATCGGCCTGGAGACAGGCTCGAACCAGCCTCTCCTCGTTTCGGGACCGCACACCTGAGCTATTACAACCTTCTAGATGGTGGCGAAAACCTTCGTAGTCTAATGATATTTTAGCAGTTAAGTATTCATTGTCTAAAAACACGGATACGGACGGACGTTTTCTAAAAATAAAATCTAGCTAGATCGATTTATCGCCCCCGAAACCCTCTAAATAGGTACTAAATTTCATGAAAATCGTTGGAGCCGTTTCCAAGATTCAGATTATGTATACATAAGCAGCCTATATACGTCCCACTGTAGGGCAAAGGCCTTCTCTCAGGGAGAGAGTATGGGCTTAATCACCACGCGTGCCCACATATTATAATAATATGTATATATACAAGAATTGCTCATCATCATCAACCCATTATGTCCCCACCGAGGGGCACGGGTCTCTTCCCTGAGGAAGGTATAGGCCATACTCCACCACGGGGGCCAAGTCCGGATTGGTGGAGGTCTGTAGACTAGTGGCTCGTCTACTGTCAGAAGTTGTCAAGCCGCCCTAAGGCCTCTGACTTGGCTTAACGGCTTAAGAATTGCTCGTTTAAAGGTATTATTAGATTAGATAAATAGATAAAAAAGATTTACTGAAATAAAGTATTCTTTCTTTTAAGAAGAATGTTCGGACCAAATTAGTCAGTATTAGTAAATTAGTAAATCAAATTAGTAAATAGCGAAATTCACGATAGTCAGCCACAGCCCCTCTACTCTCGACGCTAATTTAACCAACCTGCGTTACAATTGAGTGCATTTATTTATTAATTTAGCCAAAATAGGCTTTCAGTTTCCGATGCGCTCTGAAGTTTTATTAACCGTAATGCTCTTTCTTACACCTAAAACGTTGTTTCTGACTTATTGCGTTCAATTGTGACGCAATTTGAACACAACACAATAGCGTCGAGAGTAGAGGGGCAGATGCAATTGGTAGACCGACAGGGAGAGTGACTTTATGACCTTGATTGTACTAGTACAATATACGTTGTACAATGACAGCTTCATGGTCAGGTCACCCTTATAAGTAAGCCCATAGGGTTACAGTCTACCCGGACCTAGAGTCTAATAAACGGATCATGGTTCAATAGAGTCAAATTAACATGAACATTGTTTTTATTTGACGTTATTTCGTAGGCTATTAACCAATAGCATTACATTGTCATTTCAATGGTATAACCCCCGAAAATTTAGTAGGCATCTTTCGCGAAGGAGCTCGAATCGCTCGAGTCGCCGGTCGTACCATTGGAGTTGGATTGGTTAGTAGACTACCAATAATAACAATGAAACGGGTTCCGTAGTCGACAAGGACCCCTTATAGTTTCGCCACGGCCTTCCGTCTGGCTGTCCGTCTGTCTATCCGCGGCTTAGCACAGAGACGATAAGTAGGTACTAGAGAGCTGAAATTTGGCATAGATAGGTACACATATTTATTACGCCGACAAAACGGTACAATAAAATATTGAACAAAAAAATTTTTAGGCTTCGCCCCTACACCTAAATTACAGACGCATTTTTTTCTTGTCTACACCATAGTGTGGGGTATCGTTGGATTGGTCGTTTAAAAATATTATGGAGGAAGACCATTTTTTGATATAGCGCTCCGCTTACGAAATATTAAGCTTTAAAGCGCAAATATTTGTTGAGTAATTTCTGTTATTACTTGTTTTACTACACATTTGTTCCATGAGTTTTTCTCAGATTTATATTTTTCGAAATATCATCGTTTTACATTTTATTACATTCGCGTTTTCCGCGCTCTACCAATGACGCAGCCTTCGGTAAATCACTGTCATAGAACTATGCCCCCTAAGGCGTGGGGCACGTACGAGGGCCGTGGGACGAGGGCGCGGAAAAGAGCATTTTATAGATTTCGCGTCTTCGCCCCGTCTTATCAGTGTAGTTTATGTCCCATCGCTTCAGTACATACATTTTGTATGAAAGCGAATTGAAAGGACGCCGTTTCTTTTCCGCGTTCCAAGTCGTCCCTTTGTGCCCCACGCCTCACCTAAATGGTTTAAATCGTTATTAGTCAAACAATCTACGTCAAAGCAGAAAAAAAGCGAAAATATTTTTTTTTACGAAAAATTTAATTTTAAAAAATTCCAAAGTCTCGACCACAAGGTTGTTGCAGGTACCTACCTAGATGACAAATTCTCACCTGTGTTAATTACGTTCGCACATCCCCTGCTCGTTGAAACGTCAATACACATTCTTTCATTGCTCTCACGTGTATTTCCATGCCCACGACCAAATTCAGCATTCAAGCGCACAAGGCAAAGCTTGGCGTTGAAACCATCCAATATGAGAACGATAGTATCCATCTCGTGATACGTTTCTGGAACGACATACTCGCAATTTCCCGGTCGTCTCCGCTGCTTATATTTCCGCTGGCAAATGATGCCGCTCGCTCGTCCGAGTAAAAAGTAGGATAACTAGGAACAATCTGCTATATCAGGAATACATTTTCGTTGGAAACTCATGCTTACGTCTTTAACGCTAAGAGTTGCAGGGTTTTATACCTACGACTGCAGTGAAAAGCTGTTAAATGTTGTTATCGTAGTCAGCGAGTATTTTATGACAGGAGGATGCTATAGTTATGGATAAGCCCATTTTTCGGCAACGTCTATCAACTATTTTGGTGTCGTATGAACCAAGAGGCTTGCTAACAGACCACTGGCTCATAGTGAAAGAAAGCATCATAAGCAGCCTATATACGTCCCACTGTAGTGCACAGGCCTTGTCCCAGAGAGAGAGTATGGGTTCAATCATCACGCGTGCCCACCGCGGATTGGCGATTTCAAGCGCTGAGGTATTCACATACCTCAGACACTAAAAAGCGAGAAAAAGAAAGCATCGATTGTGAGAAAACAATAGTATATGTAGTTTATACAGCGTCTATTGGCACCTCTACTGGGTGACTTGGAATTCATTCACCGTATTTTGAGAAAATGTTCTTTTCATTGTATGATATATCAGTAATGGTAAAACATATTGTAAATATTCGTGATTTCCGACCTTGGCTCCAAACTGTGAATCCAAATTCGAAGTGGTACGTACCATAACGTCGAAAAATGTTTTCTAATAATGATATGTTAAAAGCTTAAGAGTCCCGATATGCGTAAGCAATTAAAGAAAAAAATTATGTTGGCCGGCGCCGACCATACGAGCTCAAAGCACAGTTTTTTGCATTTTTGTTACTTTTCGTTCTGATATTGTTTGTTTATGCTTAAGTGAAGCAAAAAAAAACTAGCACGATGTTTCTAAATCATGGTTAGAATGTCCCCTTAAAATACGGTGAACGAATTAAAAGTCACCCTGTAGTTGCAGGCGTCATTTACGTACACTGTACGGTACTCAGGTATTCAGACAATAAAGTTTTTTGTATTTGTACTAATAGCGTAGTAAGTACGTGGGTAAGAACCTGAGATTAAATTACAGAGTGTATCAAAATCCCCGTATCTATCTGAAAAGGAAAAGTTAAGTAAGAGCCATAAAAATGCATAAGTAGTTGTTGCTTCTTTCTAAATTTAAAAAAATTAAGAAGCTGCTGACTTTTCCTCATAGTAAAAGTTGTTCATATTATCGCGTAAACCCCCATTTTCGAAAACATGTGGAGACTTTGTTACACCCCGTAGAAAAGGTGTAAAATCAAAAAGACATTTCTTTAATGACTTACTTTAATTTCACTTACTCTCCTAAACAGTCAATGTACCCTTACAACTAATAATTGTAATGCGGCTCCGGAGGATGGTGGGGAGGGTAAGGCGGGTGAGGGAAGGGCGGGGGTCCGCGGGGCGGGTACTGTGCGCGGAAGTTTGGGGGAGGAGGGCGCCAGGGGGGCGGGGGGCGCGCTCCGGGTGGTGGACCCCCACCGAAGCCCCCGGGGGGACCGAACGGGGGCGGAGGGTAGTGGTGGAACGGCGGTGGGGGCGGCGGCGGGCCTGGAGGTGGCGGTGGACCTGCAAAAGGAAGAAGTCGTTAGTAAGTCGGTCGACAGCCTCGCGCGAGCTTTATGAACTGAAATACTATCAAAGACGACTAGTGGCGCCCCTCCAAACTGAATGGTGGTTCATCTACACGCTCATTTCTGGGTGTCTTGAAAGCCGCGGTTATGTAATTATTAATTTAAAATGGCATCTATTTAGACTATTACTTTTAAGTATATATGTAAACAAAAAAAATTGTTGAAAATCTTGTTTCGTTGAGAAATCTTGTTTAAAAAAATGCGCCAACAAATAGTACCCACCGCCTCTCCGCCGAACAGAACAATGACCCGTGGACCCGCGGCATGCACGCACCGCTCTGGGTGGCTACTAATGGTTCTAATAGATTTGAGTTTGTGTCGAGATATTTTAGAAAAGTACGTTGTAAAAAAAAACCTAGCGTATTCGATAGCTACTGTTAGGCACATTCACTTTGCTATGTCTTCCAAACCACCCAAAATTATTGCAGCATAATAGTAATAATCACTTATCTATAATTGCTGTTAGCAATAAAGCCATGATTGTACTTTTCATTGTAACTTTCATATTTTTTGTCTCGTATCTTGTGTGCAATAAAGAATATTGCTATCTTATAATAGTAATAATAACAACAGTGCGGCCTAGGCCTAACAGAGGACAGTCGGGAATGAGCAAATACTCTTTGCTTTCTCTCTGAGAGAAGGCATGTGGGGTCTTAGCCTCCAATACAAGACGTCGCCACTTGTCTTTGTCCTGGGGGGCGAATCTCTAGAATGCAAAGTTGTTCAATAGAGTCATATTAGTATGGTAGTGGTTGTTTCATTGACACTATTGGTAGTCTAGAAACCAATCATATATCAATGGCATAACCCGTGCAGCTTAACTCGGCGCCTTGCCCGATTCGATCTTCTTCGCGAGAGATGCCTATTTAACTTGCGTGGGTTATACCATGGAAAATGCATTGTACTGCTACCAACCAAAATGCATTGTAGACTACCAAATAGATGCAAATAACAGCTATTGTCATGCTTATATCACTCAATTGAAAAACTATGTGTGTATTGGACTCTGGGGTCTGTTCTCCTGCCAGTCGCTTCCTCGGAGCTCATGCAGGTCCAATACAAGTGCAAAAAGAAGCCCTTTACCTGGCGGCATCATGCCGATGCCGCCAGGTAAAGGGCTTCTAATTCCGGCGGCGGCGGCGCCTGCAGCGATAGCGGCGAGCCGGGCGGCGGCATCGGCGAGGGTGCCACCGCTAGCAGTTAGCGGCGACATATACAACTTTTGCCGTACAGTGGCGTCATACCTGGCGGCATCATGCTGCTTGGGGGCGGCGGCGGCGCCTGCAACGGGAGCGGCGGCCTGGCGCCGGGCGGCGGGCCGGGCGGCGGCATCGGCGAGGGCGGCGGCGGCGGCGCCACCAGCACGGGGCCCAAAAGCGCGGGCGGCGCGTCCGCAAACAGCTGGTGCGGCCGATCGGCGTGAGACAGCGGGTTCTGCGCCGCTAGCAGCCTGCGGGCGGTTGCGGAGTTACAGTACAGATAGCTGGATGTGGAATATCAGCGGCACCTGGCGCCGATTGTTCAACGCTGTTCTTACGTGGAGTATACTGTCTCGCTCGTACAATTTTGTAGTAATATGAGTAGGCTTTTCATAAATTTGGTCTGAGGGTTCGATGCATAATTAAATTACGGACCTTTTTATTATATTTTTGTTTTCGTTTCCAAAATTATTAATTTTGAAATCTTCTCAATCAAAAACTTGGTACAGGATAAGAAACAATGCCTTTAATGTTCAAAATATTATTATCAGTCAAAACCTCAGACCACATTTATCAAAAGTATATCTTAAAAGTATGATTAAGACTTCCCAAGGAGGCCGAAACTAGTCAGCTATCCCAATGTTAACAAAAGTTAGTGAAACTATTAAACCAATATATAAAAAAAATACTCACTTTATTACAATCACTAAAATTATTAAATTCTGCGAGCGACACAGCATGCTCCACGTAAGAACAGCCTTAAGATCAGAAAGTTTTTTTATTTTGTTTATGGACAAAACTCACAGCACAAGTTTAATAATATAGCATCTAAGTTTATTGCCCATCAAACATTCCGGGATTTCAAGAAATCTCTACAAGGTCAGTACACTTTGTGTGACAAGTAAATTAATTATTTGGTTATTATCTTTTGTATTATCTGCTCATTTACATAATATAAGTGGTGTACATAGATGTAATGAAATCCTTCCACCGCTGAACCTTTGGACTATCATTCATATGTATGCTGGTGGTATGCCTAAAGTTAAAATAATTTCTGCACTTAGTTTCCTAGTTGGGCCATTGTACATATAACTATATTGTACAATGGCCCAACTAAGAAACAAGTTACCGAACCAGGACTGTGGGATGGAATTAGACCTGAGATTTCTCTACTTTGACTCCTAGTTGAGCCATTGTATGTAGCAAGCGCTAAGGTATGTAAATACCTCACCTTTAGCAAGTGGTATTATTACTACTCCAAAAATGTGCGTAACTTAGAAAACAAAGTCATTGGTACATGCCAGGATTCGAACCCAGGACCTCCCAAATGAGAAGCCGGAGTTCTACTGCTCCGCCACCGCTGTCCAGTATAACAGATCAACAAACTCACCTTTCCGCAGCAGAACCGTGCCGCTCTCCCTTCACATCCTTCTTGAATGCGTAGGAAACAGAAATAGGCCGGTTGCACAGGTACTGATTGTTCATTGCCTCAATAGCCGCATCAGATGCCTCGAACGAGGCGAAATTTATAAACGCAAAGGCTTTGGAGTTGCCAGTTTCTGGATCTCTCATCACCTGAAAATTTTTGAGGTTTTAGTAGAGGCAGGAACTATGGTGTTGTTACTAATTAATTAATAAGACCGTAAAGTATTAGAATTTTGCTTGCACAGAAGATGTAGCTATGGGTGGGCTGGCAGTTTGAGAATGATAGTATTATGCCCCCACAGAAGTTCAGAGGATTTGACACAAATACACTTAAAAAAAATCCACATTCCCACATAACTTTTCGTAAAGAATAATACAAAAAAATAGTTCCTTTTAATCAAATTTACATACATACATAAACTCACGCCTGTATCCCAGAGGGGTAGGCAGAGACCAGGGCCTGCCACTTGCTACGATCCTGACAGATCAATTTCGCTTCCTCAACATTCATTAGTCATTGCATGCACGCACGCCGGTTTCGGGTACTTTTTATCTTGCCCTTTGCTAATACATCCGCCATTTGGTCGAAGTATGTCCGTCTGGGTCGTCCCTTACCAGCCCCTCCACCCACATTCGCTCGATATGTTTGTTTTCTTTCTTCCTTCTCCACATGTCCAAACCAACGCAACATTCCCTTCTCAAATCTAATCAAATTTGTTATTATTATTACATAGCATCCAGTATCTGGATGCCCCACTGCACGAACAAGGATTTCCCCTATCAAACTAAAAAAGAATATGTTTTATCATCAACCATGATAGTACAACTGCAGGGAACCTAATTGTATGCATCTTACAACTATTATTAATTAACTAGCTTCAAATTCAAACCTTAGGTGTCTGTAAAATAACACCAAAAGCTGAGAATGTGTCATACAGCAGTTTCTCATCCACTTCCGGGTCTAAGTTTCCAATGAACACATTGGCTCCCACATCCAGGTTCTTCTGATGTGCTGATGCCTTGTTGACTCTTACCGGCTTACCATAGAGCTTTATCATGTTCATAACCTGAAATGAAAAACCATTGATTTGTATAACACATTTTGACATTTTGTACCTGCAAGATGTAATAAAAATGTTAGTCCTAGTTCTACTCGAGATTTCCGCACTTAACCGCCTAGTTGGGCCATTGTACGTAGCAAGTGATGAGGTATGTAAATACCTCAGAAACTAGGGTCATTGTTTTCCTTAACCGTTAACGAGTTGTATTACTACTATAACTTCACAAATGTATGCAACTTAGAAAACAAAGCCATTGGTACTTAGAAACTACTTAGTTTTTTTATGTTTATTTAATAAATAATGTAAATTTTTTCATATAATTTTAAATTTAAGCATTCGAATTGAATGTGAATATCAACTCAGATTATTAATTTTGATGGTATTGTCAATAATGTGTGGTGCTACAAATGTTTTAATTAAAAAAATATCAGTATCTGAAAATCTGCTAACAACTGGAATATATTATGTATTTGTGAAGTACTAGTGATTTACAAAGAGTCAGACTTCCATATTCAAATGTATTCCACTCATGAACCTGCTATAATTTTTATACTGAAATTAAGAATAAACCTATTCCAGAGCGAGAATAAAAGTTAAGCTAATTTATTTTTGAGTAATTATCAAGCTAATTTGATTTCATTTATTTACCTTTATAGCATAATCTGCATCTTCCTCTCCCATAAACTCAACAAATCCATATCCCTGATGTGTCTGTGTGACACGGTCTTTGGGCATGTGCACATTTACTGGAATAAAGCAATTTCTAATTAATATTGTCTCTTACTATTAAGCACCCTAAAATCTACATATTTATTTGAGGTACAAAATGGACCAATAGTTACTTGAGAGGTCAATAAACAAAACAAAATTATGTAGGTATACATGGTTTTCCTGTGACCAGCATGGATTTGTACAATGGCATATGTTTTGTGGCACTAAAATGTCAGAATTTGACAATTTATGTACTGGACAGTCGCAACTATTCACGTGTGGCTAATGTCATCGTACTACCTGGGCAGGATAACCTGTAACATTGCCGAACGTCACAAATTAGGTTTACCTAATAATGTATTGCATGGCAGCCTTGTTTGATAAATCTCTATTTATGTAAAACAGTGCAAGTGTAGTTCTAGTAACACGGGTGTCGACTTTTGTCTACTACAATGCAGGACAGGAATGCTACAATTTTGTAGGCTACGAGCCAAGACTGTGTAAGCTAAGACAAAGGCAGTCTACGTCTGTCCTGGCTGGAGCAAAGCCCGGTTTATAAGACAATTCTTATTCTAAATACTTACCAACTGGACCAGATTGTACAAAAAGCTCCCAAAGGAGGCTCTCCGATACCCTATCGTCGAGTCCTCCCACATAAATCGTGGCATCTGTTGGAAAACATAATTTTATGAGCTGCGTTACCTGTACCAACATAACCTTACTCTTATATTTTTATCAGTTTTTAATGATATGGTTGAGAAGAATTAATTTGAAGCATATCTATTTTCATTCTATTTCATGTTTTTGGGAGAAAAAACATGAGATTCATTGAAAATCACAAGCTAAAGCAATTGTTTGCACCACGAAACGAAATCATGAAGTGATATCGCCTGGCGGGCAGTTTCGTTAGAGGTTTTTTTTGCAAATGTAATAAACCAAACTTAATTACAACGTGAAACAAAGAAAATTAAGCGTATTTATAGAATTTATTTACCTTGATTTCTCTCAGCAATCGGCCCCGCTGCCATTTTGGCGTTTTGTAGACTTGTCTTTTTTTCTTTTTAATCTGTGGTTTTGACGCTATTTTGACAGTATTTTTTTTACTTCGTTAGTGATGTAGGTACCCTCAGTTGATGTACCTTTTCATCCACTCAATGGGGGTGGCAGGCAACTGTCAAAAAATTCAAAATGGAGGATGTCCCGTTTTCTCGACTATCTGAAAATAAATGGGAAAATAAATTATATAAAACCCAAAGATATGAGTAGTATCTTTTTTAAAAAAATCATTGTTTACGCCTTTACTGCTCAGTTTGAAATAGAAAAACTGTAAAAAGTTTCTAGGTTATAATTCTAGTAAACAAATACCAAAAAAATATTTATATGCAGGTAAGTACAAATAATACTAACGAAATACATTCAGAATCATAGTTAAAAGTTATGTTTTATCATTTTTGTTTATTTTCAGGTCCGCATCTTTCACACTCGTTAAAAACGGAGGCAGTGTTTAGATATCTAGGTGATAAACCTTAAACGAACTAAAAACGAGAAATTCCAGCCTTGACATCAATGATTCAACCCATTTATCAAATGTAAAGCCAGCTATTAGTAGTAAAACAATGTTCCCGGGTACGTACTTGTAAACATCGGTTTTATGTAATAAAACCATAATCATACATTGTAACACGCATTTCTTCGGGCCTAAGCTCGTATCTCAAAATTGATAAGCAGCAGCACTTAATTACCCAGAGCCAGCCCATAGAATTGAACTGGGCAGATCTGAATAGATATCAATACTTCGGATAGAACAATTTAGTTGTTGGTGATAGGAACCTTCAAGTAGTAGTCCCGCACCATTATTTTGTGCTCATAAAGCTGCTTAGTCTCCAAACTGGAGTAAAATTAAGAGATTTCATGTAGAAATAGTATGATTTTATGAGTTATGTTTATGTGGTACATACCTACCTAGTGTGGATAATTTTACAACGATTTTCGATGCTGCTGAGTAACTTCTTTAAGTATATTTAACGTTTTACAGTTTTACACTTTATATTCAATAAATCGGCCGGTAAAGAGGGTTTTCCTTAAATGTATGCGATTATTTCTGCAACAAATGTTTAAAAAATATTTTTGTGGTCACCTTTGTATTACAGTATGTATTCCTTTCGCGGTATACAAAACTGCTTTGTCAGTTTTGGTATAAACTATAGCTTTCCCTTTTTTAGTGAAAAGCAGTTCTTGACGTATTTATTATTATTATTATTATTATTATTATTTGTAGACGGGCAGGCAGTTGAAACAACTGATAATTGCCCGCATCCAGTTTCACTTGGTTATTTTTTTCTTTTGGTCAGTGATGTGTTTGTCCAGTAAGTTCTTGAATTTGTTGACGTTTGGTTATGTTGAATTTCCATGGAAAAAATCCGAAGTCAGGCAACACTTAGACGGAGCTTACACGTTCAGTCTGGCGTCAGTCAATTCCATCAGTCTGGTTAGACTGACGGCAGACTGATTGTCTATTCAATGGATTGATGGACCAGGGGGCTGATTCTCGCCCATGCGAATTGAAAGCGTACACGCAAAATATTCGAAGGATTAGACATTTGTCGCATAAAAATCAGTTTCACGTATTCTCACAAAGTCGTATGCGCAAATTTGCTAATAAATTTCGCTCGCTTTGAGATGTCATGTTGTCGCATGGTAATTACCATGCGACTGGCAAAAGGCGTATGAAATTTGAACGCATTCATTGATAGTTGACGTTTCTTGATTGGAAAGTCCAAAGAAGAAAGATGTTAGGTTAGATTTGAAAACTTTTGAAAAACTTTTGGAGTGTGGTGCTACTAAAAATGAACAAGTTTGTAGCTGCTTTTGTTGAAAAAATTTTGAGTGAAGCGGCAATAGCTTCAGCGACACCAAGGCGCCGTGCTACATGAAGGGTAGAGCCATTTGATATGAGCGACGCTGATTTTAAAGAGCTTTCGGTTCTCGAAATACTTAGCAATGAATCTCATAAGTATAGTAGAACCTCTCGTCCCACAAAAGGAAATTGATTTGAAAACCAACGTGAGTTTATTTAATGGGCGGAAAACTTCCCCGATCTTAGCTCGAGGTCGGCATCCAGCAGCTCAGTGAGCCTCTTCGTCTGACTGGCCGAAGCATAGCCAGCTTTCCTTTTTTTTAAGCCCCTTTAACCATTGTTTCTTTATTCCTTGACTTGCTCTGATTTCTTGTTTTTGCATGAAAAGTTTGTGATTTGTAAACAAACAAACACCACACACAAGTCGACGATCAGTTGACGTTTCGTTATAGGTTACATTTCATTTGAAAATTTTGAGAGTTAATTTTATTTAACTTTTAATACCATGTATTTTATACCTAAATGGTTTCTTTAGTCTATAAAATAACACATAAATTAAAATTTTGCCGCAAAATGTATCAATTTAAAAGTGAAATTGTAAATGTTATAAAATTCGACTAACTTTCAATTTACAATCGAGAAAATGGAACGTATGATTCACAGATAACTGTTTTAAGTCGTTAGACATTTATTTTTTCATTCGAATTGAATGTAGAATGGCGTTCAGAATACAGATTTTAGCTGTCGTTCGACTTTTTTATGTAGAATTCAAGTCATACGCCTTAGAGTAGCATACGAATTATTTGCTAATGAAGTGAGAATCGGCTCCCAGACTGACGGATATTCGAATATTTTGATAATTTCCTCAGTCGCGGTTAGACTGACAGCAGACTGATCGTCTGAATGTGTTATCAGTCTTGCATCAGTCAACGTCAGTCAACGCTAGGGCAACACTCAGGCACTTTAGGCAGCATACTATAATCTTGAAGCAGCATGGAGGAGGATTCTCTTTTTAACAACCATTATGTTTACACCACTTCCTCTTAAGGCGTTTTTTCATTGCCGCAGGTTTTTTTAGGGTTGTGTACCCAAAGGGTAAAAACGGGACCCTATTACTAAGACTTCGCTGTCTATCTGTCCGTCCGTCCGTCGGTCCGTCCGTCTGTCTGTCACCAGGCTGTATCTCAAGAACCGTGATAGCTAGAGAGTTGAAATGTTTACAGATTATGTATTACTGTTGCCGCTATAGCAACCAATACTAAAAACAAAATAAAATAATTATTTAAGGGGAGCTCCAATACGAACGTGATTTTTTTTTGCTGTTTTTTATCTTTGTGTCTAATGTTGTATAGATAATGGTACGGAACCCTTCGTGCGCGAGTCCGACTCTCACTTGGCCGGTTTTTTAAAATCTATAATCACAATTAAAGATCTGTGCTTGGTGCTGTCGTATTGGTGTTTTCGTTCGGACTGATGCAAAATCCATCAGTCTTGAGTGACCGTGTAATACCTCGCCTAGCTACATCAGTCTGGCATCAATCCGAGCTTGATCAAGATCACGGACAGAACTGACGCCAAACTGAACGTGTAAACTCCGTCTTATAAAACAAAACATTGTCGGGGCAAATCTCAGTGGCGCCATATGTAATGTAATTAGTTTTTTGATGCCTTCCCATTTAGTAGGCAAACTATTCTGTGGGACAAGATAACAAAGATGCTGGCAGCACCAATGGGCAGCACAGAATCACGTTCCGTTCCAAGACGAAAATCACATTCCTTTTCATCGGAAACATTACCTATTTTGATTATTATCTACCATCTAGGGACCATGGTACATTACATATCTATTTAGCCACAAAAAACTACAAATTCACGAGTGCATATGAAGGACTGCAAATTCTGAATTAACACCTGTGCCCTGCTGCCCTGTGTAACACACCTTGTGCCAAAGGGCTATTATTTAAATGACAAAGATATTTTATTAGGAATCTGGAATTGAAGCCAGTTCTTTAATTAAGTAGGAATCAATTTAAGACTGAAATTTCTTTAAAATTATCTAGATTTTGAAATTGACACCTAGTTTAATTTACACTAACGTTCATTAAGTCACAGTTTCTGTGTTATTTTCAATAAAATAATTTGATTTGCTTAGCATGCATTCGAGCAACGCTTAAAATCTCAGAGAAATCGGCCCATCCTGCGATCATTTACCAGAGATGGGATGAGGCCTTTATCCAAAATACCTACTTAACCTCTTCACTTGCAGCCCCCCAGCCAGTAGATCACATGACTGACAAGGGTGTCATAGCGGCGAAAAAAAAAAAAACGGCTTGCCTAAATATCAAATTATTATATAACCAATGTACAGAATTGTTTGAAACAAAAAAAAAACTCTAGAATAACCACTTTACTAAACAATAACAACTTTAACAAAATTCAGACACGCAAATCCTTACATTCAGAGTACATACGAAAATGTAATTTATTGAATGAAGATACTCTAATGTTATTGGAATCTAGGTTTTTTTTATAGAAATGTTCTACAAAATCTAGTAAAAATGAAATATCGACCAAGATCACAAATAAAAGGGTAGGTATATGGAGAAATAAAACGGTAGATTCATAACTAAATATTTATTTTCCTTTTTTACATTATTTAAAACAATAAAAGAGTATTTTAAATTGTCTTCTCTTGTTTAGGAGGGATGGGGTACGCGGGAGAGTATTCATTGCGCAAGAGTCAATAAAATGCGGAGAAAACAATTGTCTATAAAGTGGATGCACAATGAATATTTATGTTATGTTGCACTGGTGCATGTTGGTAAACATGCTATTAGTGAAATAAAAAGGTAGCCTAATGCGTCGCTAGGCAGCAAAAAACAAGTCCATCAAATAGTCTACTCAACGAATAACCCAAAAGGGGGTGTAGAGTGCATGATCTGGGACCTAAGCGATTCCTTCAGAAAGTTGTTCAGGGTGCTTAGGGAGCAAACATACTAAAAGTCCCCGCGTCTAGGAGGTGAGCCGGAGTGGGGGAATGGGGGGGGGGGTGCGAGAAAAGTTACCACTTTTGAGTTTTTCGCTAATATCTTTAAAACGGTGCGTCGGCGTCGGTCGTAGAGAAAAAACACATTTTACGTCATGAAAGCTAATAAAATTTTCTACAACTTTTGTTATAGGTATACCCTGTCCAAATTCTCATCACTTTTCGAGCATTAGGCCGTTTGTCCACCGCCGCCGTCACCGGGACGTCACCGAGAACGAGATTATTTCGGGCCGAGTTTAAGATGAAGTGACGGCGATCGTGTGTCCACCGCGCCGATATATCAGTGGCTCAGTTCTAGAGCTTTGTTGTACGTGGTAGTCGCGTTTTCCTTTTTAGTAGAATTAAAACAAACTAGGAAGATGGCTAGTTTCAACCGACGACAATTGCTTCTTCTGCTTTTGTACGTTCGAAGGCGTAGGCGAAGCAAACAATTTTGGATTCATCCGCTAATACGTGAACGATACATCACAGGAGCGTTTTATGTACTTCACGACAAGTTGCGGCAGTATGAACACAAGTTTTATAACTACTATAGGATGTCCACGACTACGTTCGATTATATTCTATACCACATAAAAGGTGCCATCACACTCCAAAACACGAACTACAGGGCATGCATACCACCAACTGAGATGTTGGCTGTGACGTTGAGGTAAGTAAGGAGCTAGTTTTATGTATTTTAATATATTTATTTTAATAGTAGTACAATCGTATTGTGATATAGGCCTATATTTATTGTAAGATGAATTATGCACCTACATTGTAGAAAAATCTTGAGATATTAATTGAGCGATAGATTGTATGACAACTTGGGTATCTTGCTGGGTCAAAATCTGTGGAGTTTCTTGTTCGGATGAAAACTGTGGGGTTTCTTGCTCGGATGAAAACTGAGGATTTTCTTGCTCGGATGAAAATTGTGGGGTTTCTGGCTGGGGCGAAAACTGTTGGATCCCGTGCTGAGGTGAATACTGATGGGATTGCTGGGGTGAAAAAGCTTGGTGGAAGTTACCATAATCTCTGGTTGAAGTGATGGTACTGGACGACGACGAAAGTCTGCGGTTTTTGAATCTGCGAAGCAATTGCATAACTTCGATTCTAAATTCTAACTTATCATCGTCGTTCAATTGTTTTACTATTGGTAGGAGAGATATCATGAATGCACGGTCGTCATCAACTAATTCAGATTGAGAGGGTGTTTCCCGTAGAGCTTGTAAAATTTCTGCATCGACCGTATTTAGCCTTTTTGTTCCCGTTCGATTCGTGGACTTCGTGGATACAGAAGTCGATGTAGACGGAGACGGTATTGATTGGTCGAGGTGACTTGTTGACTGTTGGCTTTCGGGACGATGTTCAGAATCGTTTTGAGATGGGAATGGTATGCTTGAATCAGTATCGTCGGGTGTTAAAGTCTTGAGAAGAAATTGTAGGTTATCACTGTAAATGTATTTTTTTTTTTGGGCTTGTCCCGACTTAGTTTTAAGCGACTTCATGAATGTGTCTCGAATGTTACTCCATTTGCTCATGACAGCACTTACTGAAACAATAAAATTTAACTAGGTATGAATTTTTATTGCAGATACCTCGCAAGTGGAAATACCTTCACAGATATGTCATACTCCTACCAACTGGGTATAAAGACTATAAGCAGAATAGTGACACAAGTATGTCACCAAATATGGACTATTTTGAGTGGTGAACATTTGACAGCACCTACCTCTGAGCGATGGTTATTAATAGCGGAAGGATTTAAACAAAGAGCTAATTTCCCAAACTGCATTGGTTGTGTCGATGGAAAGCACATAAGAATTGAAAAGTTTCCTAAATCTGGCACAATGAATTTTAATTACAAAGGATATTTCTCAATAGTACTTCTGGCAGTAGTAGATTCAGATTACAGATTCGTATATGTTGATATCGGTTCATACGGTAAAGACTGCGACTCCGGAATTTTCCACCGTACCAATTTTTATCAACTACTCACTGAAGGCAAGTTGAACATACCTCCACCTGTACCACTGCACTCAACTCTAAATAACAGAATGCCACATGTTTTAGTAGGCGATGAAGCTTTCCAACTTACTCAACATTTATTACGTCCTTTTGGCGGTAACCATTTAGACGTGAAAAAACGGGTATATAACTATCGACATTGTCGTGCACGAAGGTATGTTGAATGTGCATTCGGCATTATGGCCAATAAGTGGCGAATATTTCATCGTCCTCTAAATGTAAAAAAAGAACTTAGCAAAACTATTGTTAAGGCATGCGTCGTTTTGCATAATATTGTACGTGAAAGAGATGGCTACAGAAGTGACGATATGTTCATGTCTATTGTGCACGATGGCTTGACTTGTGTACCAAGAGCAGGAAGTGTACCTCACGGTGGGCGTACCGCTAATGACATAAGAAATAACTTTGCTGATTACTTTGTAAGCTCAGAAGGCTCTTTACCTTGGCAGATGAATAAGATCTAAACTTGTTATTAGTTAGAATCTATTTTAAATAATAAAATTAACATGTGTACTTACAAATCTCGTCTTTGCTTTTCTGCTCCATATTTTCAAAGCTGGGCTCCAAAAAGACACACACTTCGCGCCACGCATTTTTTCTCAAAATTTTATCTTTGGACACATCCTTTGTTTTATCCCACAAACAGTCTTTACTCTCTACAACTTCAATTAATGTATAAATATCGTATTTGAATTTCTTCGCCATTTTTTTACAAATATTTTATGATATACAAAACAAAAACCGGGATAACGGCGCGGTGCGACGGTAGTTTGTGGACAAGTTCAAACGTGTTTTGTATTGCCGGCACATCGGCCCGTCATAAAACCGTGCCGAGTTCTAGCAGTCACACCGAAATACTGGAAACATCGGTGGCCAGGATGACGGCGCTCGGGTGACGGGTGTGCGATGGACACATGGCCATATTAAATGTATGTATCGCTAAATCGGCGCCGTCATCTCGTTCTCGGTGACGTCCCGGTGACGGCGGCGGTGGACAAACGGCCTTACGCTCCGAAAAACTGAAAATTAAAGTTATGTGGAAAATGTGCTAAACTAGGTATATTATTATTGATAACATAAGCTGGGAGTTTCCCAAGCGGTGAAAAGGCGGTAACAGTTTCATGGTCCCTAGATGGTAGATAATAATCAAAATTCAAATATAGCATTATGTAATGTTTCCGATGAAAATTGATCGCTTAGGTCCCAGCTCACGCACTCTACAACTCCTTTGTTAATTGGACTAAAAGCGGTCGGAGCTCAAATGGTGGCGTGTGCCGCTCATTGAGTATCAAGTTCGGCGTCAAGTAGTTTGTTTATACTAACCGCCAGTAAGTAAGTAGGCATCTAACCAAAACATTGTTTGTAATAACCTATTATACATTGTTAGTGGTGATTGACTTAACAATAATGTCATATTTTATTACAAATAAAATTAGTTGTTGATCTTTTATTTGATGATGTTTTTTTCATTTATCAAGTAAATATTGCAAAGTACAAACAACTTGTTGTCATTTTGTTATAAATAAGTAGCGATAAAAATACAAACATTTCAAAATAGTTCCGAGTTGAAAACATTCGTAACTTGGCATGAGAATTATGTCCTAATAAATTTACACGTAGGTTTGGAATGTACTTGGTATGTTTATTGCAACTTAGGACTACAATGCAAAAGAACACAATATCAAGAAAACAGCACAAAACAAAACCAATTTCACAAACAGAAAAACGTCATGCAAACAAAAAATACAATAATCTAACTCCACATTGTTGGTGGTAATACCTATTTGTTTATATAATAAATAACAGGTAAAAAGTATGGCGCTTACAGCTCTTTCTACGTGCCAACATCTATAACTAACCTAACACAGTAAGGAAAAAGGTTAAAAAAACGTAGAGCGGCGGAATATGTTCGCTATCATTAAGTTTATTTTTCGTGAATTCGATGTTTTCTTTTGGTCTTCGCATTTCTGCGTAGCAATTTAAGTTAAAACTACTTATGTATGACTGTATCAATCGATATTTTTTGTGTTAAAATAGAGATCAAACATGTCAAATACAGTAACTGTAATAAACTGTTTATTACGCAATAGGTCGTGGGTTCGATCCCTACCCGGGAGCAATTGTGTGATGAGCATATTTATTGATTTTCGGATTCTGGGGGTTTAAGTGGTATCTAAGTACAAGTATATAATTAAAATTATATAAGTATGTCGATCAGTTTGCTTTGCTTGTGTGGAAATATCCCAACAATATTTTATTATTATTTCGTTCAAATCTTACCAGTAGTGCTATCGGGAGTTATACTGAGTTATATAATTATTAATTTTTATAACTTTTAAATTTTAGGAGTATGGAGCTTTCAAAATTTACTATTTTAACAATACTTTTTAACAGACTTCAAAAAAGGAGGAGGTTATCAATTCGACGCGTATATTTTTATTTTTTATTTGGCTATGTTCCTCCATAACTCCGTCAAATCTTAACCGATTTCGACAATTCTTTTTTTGTTCGAACAGGTATAAAGTCCCATTGGCCCCATTGTGAAGATCTGATGGAGACTCTCAGAGATGGAGAACGGAACTCTTCAATGGACAGCAGTAAATAAGTTCTATTGGGGCCCATCCTTTAGTAATATCCGTATGTTTCATAAAATAGCGTAAAAGTAGTCCCAAGTTAACATCACGATGTTCTCGTGAGGACTTTCGGAGATGGAAATTTAGAACATCAAATTTTAAAGCAACGAATTAAGTAGGGTAAATTATGGTTATAAGGTACTTATTTATTTTTCTCCCGCTCCCCCACTACACAGAAGTATAATTTGTAGTCGGTGCCCAGTTTCAAGACCAGCACATATATTTTGGGCACCGGCTCCAAATTATACATGTATAAATACTTCTAATTATTTAAATTATTTCTAACTTTTTAGTGCTGTAGTGTTTCGAAGTCGGTTTTTATTTTTTATTTAATATCGAATTCACATCGAAACAGTCTCGCTATTAGTACATAAAAAGTAAAACATGACATAGCAAAAGACAAAAGCAGCTGTAGGAGCACATTATTTGTTTAGTTATGAAATGGTGCGTCGTGTGATCTTGCCTACCCATCGAATAAATGAAACATGTTAAACTCCACGGGTTCCATTAGTTCGATAGGCAAATAAGATTTTCACCAATCTAGAAAACAAAGTTTGATTGGTCAAACAAACCAGAAAACAGAAAGTGAAGGAGCGGACGAAGTATGTCTACTTTTATTATCTACATTCATAAATCTTACATAAAAATAACTAATACTCCTCTGACATGCATCATCCTCTCTGAAATATACAACATAACAGATGAATAGACGACAACCGAAAACTGTAAACAAACAAAGGTAAGGGAAAATAGAACCGAGAAATAAACAGGCGATTTAAAAAAAATTGCGCTCTTTACATCACTCACGTCCCATGTGCTCCGGTAGCGGTTCGGCGTAAGAGTGATAAAGGCGAAAACATTTTTCGAGACAAAGCGGCACGTTACACTCCGAGCACTCGAATACCGTCTTCGTCCTTCGTTCGCATTTTCTGCACCAAACGCAATAGCCGCGACCCAAGTTCGAGCGATGGACCGTGTTGGCCAACATCTCTTCAGTAACGGGTTTCCGGCGAATAAAATGTCGCTCTGTCAATCGCCGAACTGGTAGTGGGAACTGTGACGGTACAGCCTGCCGCTCGGTGCCCCGAGGAACATGAGGGAGGTGTCTGTCCACAATGGATTGAACTAGCGCGAGCCGAAACGCCAGAGAATCCACTTTCGTTCCAATACTTTTTTCTAACAAAATGCGTGCATTTTGAATAGAAATGTTCAAGAGCCTTTTGAAGAACTTCTTTGTCCATTTTCGGCACTGTTTCCGTTCGACTAAGTAAGGTTCCAGCATTTGATCTAAGCGATCAACCCCACCCATTCCCCGATTGTAGTCGTCAACGAGTTTCAATTTGAATTGGGCCGGGCGACCTGGCCTACCTTCTTTCCGAATCTGAGTAGTGTCGTGGCATGTGGTAATTAGGTGTATTCGCTTCTTATCTTGTAATGCCACCACCGCAACATCACCCGATTGACGAGCAACAAACTCTCCCTCAGCTAGAACGGCCTTCTGAACCACAACAGAAACATTTTTCTTATTGGAACGTAGGGTTCCAACGCAGTCGGTGTGGTGTTGTTTCAGGAACCGTGCCAGTTGAGGGGAGTTAAACCAATTATCCATGTACAAGACATGACCCAAATTCAGAATTGGTTGAACCAGTTTCATCACAGCTGTAACGCTCGAGGGAAGGGCAGAGACGGGAGTCGTCCTACGGCCATAGTACACAAAGAATGACCACAAATACCCAGTTGCGCTTTCGCACAACTGAAAGGTCTTTATGCCAAACCTAGCCGCTTTCATTTTTATATGCTGCATAAATGAAAGAGGACCCTTCCACAGTGTCAACGATTCATCGATGCAAACATCCTGGTCCATTATATAATATTCCTTAAACTTTGTGTTCAAATGGTCCAGTATTGGGCCCATTGGAAACAAAGCGTTTGCGGGATCGTTTGGATCGCGTGAACCGTTAGCAAGGTGAAAGGCTCTATTTATATTCCAGTACCTTTTCTCAGTGAACAGGCATCGGAATATGTCTGTCCGCATCATGGGTAACTTGCTAAAGCAAGACTTGATGGTAGGCATTCTAATAATGCCTAACATCATCCAAAATGCGAACAGCACAAGGATTTCGTCAAGATTGGTCGGCACCCAATCATGACGGAATCTCATGCTCCGAATGCCCTGGGCATACCGATTGCTTTCCGTGACTATGTGGGATAATATAGTGTCATCCCAGTAAGCACGGAATGCATCATAGGCGTTATCGAAAGCAGTGGTCGGCCCAGGATTTTCGGGGAGGAAGGTTTCTTTCCTTCCTTGCCATCCATCCATCGGCTCCCACTGAAAATCTTCGCAGTCAAAAAACGCTTCCTCCTGCTCGTTCATATTTTCAATTATTCTGCGTTCACGCGCAACTCGTTCTCGTCGGTTACGATCGGCAAGTAAGCGGCCGATGTCCTGCCGCATCTGCGGGGGCAGCTCCTCGTCGGCTACAAAGCGCTCAACTAGAGGCTGCCCGCGCACCCATCCACTACCTCCTCTGCCAGGCCTCATACCTCGTCCGCCGCGTCCACGCCCTGTTCGCCCTCCCCGAGTGGCGAAGCGTCCTCGAGCAGCAGCAGCGGCGGGTTCCGGCGCGTCCGGCAGCTCCTCCACCCGAAACCGCGGCAACTCGTCCTGAACAGGCCTGTAAAGTAAAATAGGCCTGTAAAGTAAAATAAACCTGAAATCGGTTCTATAGATACGCAAAAACATGGCATGTGATTTAAACAATATAAATACTGATTCAAACTTACAGCGGGCTTAAAATTTCCCTACGCACTTCCTCATCACCACTGCTGCTGCTGGAGAGCCTGCTAAACAAAAAAAAAATAAACAATTAAAAAAGTCGGACTTATTTTCTCTATACATATAGGACTAATAAAATATTTCACTTAGATAATAATTACCTATCCTCCCGGGAAGGCGAATATCTGTGTTCGTCTCTGTAAACAATAATATATTTATTATTTATCTACTTGCAAAAAAAAAGTTACCTTGGCATAATCTAGATAGAAAAAAATAATTAAGTATTATACCCAGAGGTAAAAGGCGGGCCACTTAGCGCCTCCAGTGGCACTAGCTCCCCGTTCTCCACCTCCACCATCATGGACATTGCCTGCAAGTATAAACCTAAAATAACGAAACGAACAAAAAAAAAAAAAAATACAAAATTAGTATCTATATAATTATTATAATATACCATCAGGTTTGCCACCCTAGTCTCCACGTCCTCCTCCTCCTCCTCCTCCTCCTCCAGCCCGATATCCAACTCCCCTTCACTCTCATCCTCGTCTTCATCATCTTGGACAATATCAAGAACCTCTTGGGGGATTGGGTGTCCGTGTCTCCACATCTATGTAATAAATAACAATTTTCCTATAAACTATCAGATAAATCTTAGAATCTAATTTGAAATTTGCGTACTCTCACTAAATTCTACTACGCAAGGTACGTTGAATTGTCCTAATAAACTAAGAACTGTAGTTTTATGAAACTCGGCCCTGGTTGTTTACTGGGATTCTAAATGTCCCTATGACACAACTGGTAGTGCTGAAGGTAATATTAGTTCCCCAAGGCGCTGCTGGCATCGCTTGATTGTTTCACTGGGATTATAAATGGCCCTGTGGTACAACTGTTAGTGCTGAAGGCCACTACTCCACAAAAACTACTAAATAAACTGATCGATAAATTACAGCCAAAATTCTTATTTTCAATAATCCCGTTTAGTTTAACATGGAAGTAGAGTAATAAAAGTAAAAAACCAGCCAAGTGCGTGTCGGGCCACGCGCAATGTAGGGTTCCGTAGACAGATTTAAATGGATTTTGTACGAAATGTTACTTTCATAAGTTGGTTGCCTATTACTCGTTACAAAAATTACACGCCCTACTCGGACAAAAATTTGCGCTTTGAAGCTTAATATTTCGCAAACGGAACCCTAAATCAAAAAATGGTCTTCTTACACCCACAATATTTCAATTTTAATACCCACAACGACCAATCCAACGATGCCCCACATGATAGGGTAGGCGAGAAAAAAAATCACCCCACTTTTCGTATTAGGGGAGCTACGGTAAAAAAAAATCCAACATTTTATTCTTTAACTTTGTCGGGGTGATAAGTACGTATACACATACCAAATTACAGCTTTCTACTACCACCAGTCTTTGCGCTAGGCCGCGGACGGAAAGACAGACAGACAGATAGACGGACTTGGCGAAACTATAAGGGTTCCTTCTTAGACTACGGAACCCTAAAAAGGGGAAGTAGCTAAAAGTTTTGAGCAAATTTTGAACGGACGCGTAATCACCACGGACAAGGCGATCACCGAGGCATCCAAGGTTTAAATAGTGCACCTAAATGGAATGAACTATAACACTGGAAGTATAGGATTGAAATAGTATGCAGGGCTATTCCCGGTGCGATAGACATGATCGAAGGGAAGATGCTAAAGCCCGCTGAGCTAACTGAAACGGCTGATGTTGCCACCAGGACAAAATATGATAAGAAAATACGAGATTTCCAAAGTATTGATAGTGTTATCTGTAACTGCGGCGAATGGGCAACATACGTGCTGAAGCCAACATCAACGGACGAGTTGAACACATACAGTTAAAAGACGTTTGGTACGTTCCAAGCATTAAGAAAAACTTATTCTCAGTTCTCTCTGCGCACGATATTTCATCTTAGAGTACGTTCGAGTTACAGCTTACCAAATATGTATTGAAAGTAGATGGACAGATCAAAATAGTTGGAACGAGACAGATAAGAGGCGGACTTTTCAAGCTGGAGCTTAAGGTGTAGCGCCAACCAATCTAGAAGTCAATCAATTAACGACTAATCCACTACAAGTCTACCATGAAAGGCTAGTATATCAAAATGAAAGACATGTCAAACAAGTAGTTGAACAATAAAAGTGGAGAATACGCAATCAGATATTTGCGAAGGCTGTGTGTACTGGAAAGCTCACAAGCAGAAATTCGGTACAAGGGTTAGAGCAACTCAATCAGGAGAACTAATCCAAACTGATATTTTCGGACCATTTCCGTATTCCATCTCAAAGCTTCGATAATTCATCCTTTTTAATTCATCCTCACGCTGTCGACACGTTTACTTTTTACGTCAAAAGTATGAAGCAACTTCGAAGCTAAAGTTTTTCGTTGCTGAAGCTAAGGTTGCGGGACAGGTTGTCAAAGAAGTACTAAGCGACAACGAGGGTGAGTTTGTCAGCGATGATTTTTGGAAGAACTTACAAGAGCATGGCATAACGCAACGATTGACGATGCCTCACACACCCGAATAAGCTGGATGCGTAGAGCGCGAAAATCGCACGGTAGGTGAGGCAGCGCGCGCCGTCAATCACGCACATGAAAAAATACCGGATGGTTTATGGATGGATGGCAAACCACTATTTAATATAGCACATGCTATGCGCACATCCCCATCGCAAAAAACTTGCTAAGAAAGCTGAAAAGGGGATTCGACAAAAGGCAACAGAATCTGGAATGAAGAAAATATTAAACGCATAAGGTCAAGAGACGTAACCTTTGAAGAAACCGCGTTATTGGGGAAACCTAAAGAGAAGGAGACTGTACCAGAAAATCCAACACCAGTGATGAAAAAAGAGCTACATTTCGAGATACCGACTCTCCAGAAATACATCGATATGAACGATGAGAGGGAGATTGTCATTGATATGCATGATGAAAATGGAGCTAATCACAGACAAAATTAAAGTCTTGAAGTTAGGGAACGACATGAACCTGAGGAGATCAGAGAAAAACCTTCACAATCGACGGCACATAACGAGGCCTATGGAGATGATCGTTCAAATGATGAACAGTCAATGGACCCAGATCAGTCAATGTTTCAATCAATCCACTCAGAAGAAGAGACTTGAAAACACGAAAGAGAAGAATCTGATGCACCTACCTTATCTCTAGAGGACCTAGAAAGAGAAGGTAAAAGAACTCTGAGAAACAGAGCAAACATCAAGTCTCCGAGTAGATTTCAAGACTACATCATGGCGATAGAAGGTACTGATGACATATTCAAACCGAAAACTTTCAAATAGTGAAAAATGGAAGAACGCTATTGAAAGTGAGATAAGTTCACTGAAAGATAATAAGACTTATGTGTTAGTCAAATTGCCCAAAAGCCGGAAAACTATCGCCTGCAAGCGGATTTGCAAGATAAGGATAAACCCATATCATCAGCCATTTGACGCCCACTGCAGGACACAGGCCTCCTTCGTGGTTTTCATAACCATGAAGGGTTTTGGCATAATCGCCACGCTTGGTAGGCGGGTTGGCGATCGCAGTATACGGTTGGATTCTCAGGAAGACGCTGCTGCCCGTCTCCTGGTATTTGATTTCCTTAGTCGCCTCCTACGACATCCACGGAAGGAAATGTAGTAACGCTATCCTTAATCCGGCGCCACACGGAAGCCCATATGGTAAGACCCATATGGTAAGATCCATATGGGTCTAATATCCATCCATATGGTTGGTCATTAAAAATATTCACAGAAAAAGGATATAGACTTTCATAAGACATTTAGTCCAGTGGCTATAAGCAGCACTGTAAAGGCAGTCTTGAGCGTTGCTGCTAAAGATAAGCTGAAGCTATCACAGTTCGATGTCTCCACAGAATTCCTGTATGGCACATTAGATGAAGAAATATATATGAGGTCACCTGATGGTCACGCCAAATCCAATGCTTGTCTTCAGATTAAAGAAGAGCCTATACGGGCTAAAACAAGCACCACTCTGTTGGAATAGATGTATATCAGACTGCCTAGCGTACATCGGTTTTAAACAGAGTCAATCTGATCCTTGCCTATTTGTGAGGAAGCGAGGGAAAGAAAAGATTATTCTTCCATTACATGTCGACGATGGTCTCATTGCTTCGACAAGTGTCAAAGAAGCAATAAATTTCTTGGAAGAAATGAGAGCATGTTTCAAGATTACAGTGAAAACTGCAATTCACTTCCTGGGGATGGAGATAAAGAGGCTCCGCGATGGCTTAATATTGCTACATCAGCCTGTGTATTGGAGAGGTTCGGCATGATTAAATGCACAACATTAAATACACCAATTGTGAAGGCAAATGATGTCGTAGATGATGGAGAACCTAAATCGTCACTCCCATACCGTCAGGCAGTTGGTGCATTAGCATACTTGATGTCAGGCACTAGGGCAGACATAGCATTTGCAGTCAGTGTTGCATCACACAACTTAGAAAATCCAACAAAACAGAATATCCTTGGCGTTAAGAGAATAATGAGTGAGATACCTAAAAGGAACATTGGATGAAGGGATCACCTACAGACCTAGTCATTGGTCAATGCAATTTAGAGTGCTACACTGACGCAGATCATGGCGGTGGTTTATACACCGGTAGATCAACAATATTATAATGTACGCTGGAGGAACTATTTCTTGGCAGAGCAAGCGACAGTCTACTGTAGCCATATCTTCGACGGTAGCCGAAATTGTAGCTGCCAGTGAAACTGATAGGGAGATTATTTGGATAAGAAGAATAATCAAAGACATCAAAGGAGAAGTGTCCAGTGTGCCTGTGTATGGATAATGAATCTGCAATTAAGTTAGCAAAGAATCCACCAGAGTTCCACCAGAGGACCAAACACATCATGCTCAGAGCATTTTAGTGAGATAATGCATACAAAATGGAAGCATCTGCTATGTCCCAGGAAGTAGGCAGATTGCAGACATGCTGACCAAACCACTTTATGGGCCCAGAATGGAAATGTTCAAGAAGATGGCAGGCATCACAAACATAGGTGGTTATTAGGACAACAACAAAAGCTTTCCTTTGTTTTTTTTTAATAGTATTGATTGAAATAAATGCATAAAGTAACACGTAAATACACTTTTCACTTACCTCTCTAACAAAAAACCGTTTCTTCTTTTTAATTTATAAGATTTTTAATTTTATGGCAACCAGCCGATGTCGACTATTTCTGCCAGAGTCACGTCTTGACAGGAAGTACACTTTATGAGTCTAAGACCGGATTTTTCAATAGTCAGATAAAACTTAACTGGAGAATAAAACTGATGTTGCCACTGTCTTGTCGTATGATTTAGATAGTGATAGCATGAAATTTATTCTCCAGTTAAGTTTTATCTGACTATTGAAAAATTGGCCCTTAACAGACCAAGTATAACCCCTTCACATTAACTGGACGCTTGACGTTGATACAATAATGACCAAAATGACTGGAAACTAAGCAAATTATCGACGGTATGGTCATTGGTATGGTCATCTTGGTAACCAATACGTGTGTCGATAATTTGCTTAATTTTCTGTAATTTTTGTATTTGTTTTGGGCATTATTGTATCAACGTCAAGCGTCTAGTTAATGTAAACGCGTTATAGTAAGGTTTTAATTTTCACAGTTCTTGTAGGCTTTACATGTATGTAGACAGCACAATTATCTGTGGAACACAAACCTTATTTTACTTATATACAAACATTTAAAATACATTTTCAAAACATTTAGGGGCAAGGGCCATAATATAACATATAAATAAATAAATTATAAGTATTATATTTTAATAAATTTTATTAAAAGCCTAAACAAATCGGATGACATGTGGGTTAAGTGGGAAGTGAAGTTGATAGGGAGCGGGATGCTGACTAAGGGAAGGGACGAATATAAGTCAATGAACTTGTTATTTTTTGGGCAATTGAAGAAAATGTGGTCTACGTTACCCTCCTCGAGACCACAATCACAAATTGGACTGTCCCGGACTCCAATTCTGTGCAGAAAGACCGGCGAACAGCGATGCCCAATGCGTAGTCGACAAATTATCGAGACTACCCTCTAGGAAACTTTTTTCTGAAACTTCTAGGAAAGAGAAGAACCACGGTTTTGCTCTAATGGTTGGACGGCAAAGAAACGAGAAGCCTTGGTAAGGCTACTGTCTTGCCAGAGAGAAGCCACACTTCGGAGAGACGTTTCTTCGGTAAAGAGAGTAAGTAGGGATGGTGCGAGTAGTGTTTTCGGTCCACTCCGCGACCGCAAGCCTGTTTGGCGATGGAGTCTGCATTCTCATTCATTACCCACAATGCCCGAGTGTCCGGGTACCCAGACCAGAACCACATCAAGGTTTTTGCTAGAACAGCGTCATCATCAACCCATTATGTCCCCACCGAGGGGCACGGGTCTCTTCTCTGAGGAAGGTATAGGCCATACTCCACCACGGGGGCCAAGTCCGGATTGGTGGAGGCTTGTAGACTAGTGGCTCGTCTACTGTCAGAACAGCGTAACAGGGTATATTTAATGCCCAAAATGATGCGGCTATTCAGTTTGCACTTGAATTGGCTCCGAACTAGGGCCAGAAGACAACTTAGGGAGTCAGTAAAGATAACGGCGCTCTCAATATTGTGGGATTCCATGAATAAACAGGCTTCCAGAACTCCAACACATTCTCCAGCAAAGACTGAGGATTCTGGGTGACACTTAATATTGTATATAGAATTTTGAAGTCTCTAAAAATACGGAAACTCCAACGGGGGTGGATGGGGATAACACAATTATAATTATTTACACTAAAATTAAAACTTGGCCGCAGCCAAGTTTCACTAAGGCAGCATATAGCTTCTTACTATTGATACTCCTCACATAGCACTGTAGCAGAGTGAGGGGGGAGGCATTGTGAAGAGTATTCAGTTTGTGGTCAACATGGTCTGGTAGGAATTTGGAAGTGATCAAGAAACAAATCAAGGAAACAAGTTGTTCCATCGGGTCCTCTCTAACGGGCGATGATATATTATTTTGATGCTCCTGGCTTAAAGCAGATCAGAGAATAGTTATGTATTAAAGCCTGATGGGCCTGTCTGTCATATCCGGGGGATAGTGGAGAGCGGGACCTAGGGTTCAGGAAGACTTTCTTTTTGTGTGATTTTGGTGATTCATGGAACTCAATAGTAAATTCATACAATACAAAGGAAATACAAGCAACTAATATAGTGATTGAAGATATTCATGGATTAATCGAAATCTCATCGCTGTATATTCCACCGAAACAGAACATAAAAAACGAATCTTATTCAGACTTCTTTAAAACACTGCATCACAGGTTCATCGCTGGAGGAGACTATAACGCAAAAAATACAGACCGGGAATCTAGAATCATCACATCAAAAGGTCGGGAACTCCTGAAAGCAGTACATGGAAGATTCACGTACACCATAGGGGCATGCAGACTTCATTCAAAAACCACCAACTGGGAATAATTTCGTGACCTAGTCAACGAGTCACTAAACAATAAGATACCTTTAAAATCAGATGAAGACTTTGCTCAGCTGTTGGAGCTACCCACTAATAACTACCCAGGAATTAGCGGCATGGTTTAACGTTACCTTACCCACAATATTTACTCACTTGCGTCAAATCAATAAAATAAAAAAATACGAAAAATGGGTGCCTCATAATCACTCGAATTTTCGCTGTATCCATCTTTCTTGTCTAAATTGAATAACAAAAACAATTGAAAGTCGATATTCAAATGTTTCACATTTTGTAAAAAAAGAACATCATAGAAACCATTTGAAAAAAGTTTCATTCGAAAACCTCAAACCATGAAGATTCTATGTCAATTCAAAGAACCTATTGCAATAAAACGGCAATTTCATACTTTAACCCCTATTATTTGTACCGAACCCTCTTACCGGATCCACTAAACCAGCAGAAGTATCTGAACACCATACTAAAGTTTATCAACTAGATCCACCAATCCAGAAATTCACTAATAAAGGAACAAGGCTAGCTATCAAACAGTTGGAGCAATATAAAGCACCAAGATTACATACTTAACTCAGATTTTATAACGCCGTACCCTAGAATTGCTTTTTCCCACCTCAATGGAAAACAGCTGAAATAATACTAATACCAAAACAAGGCTAGCAAGCCGATAATGTTTCATCCTCTGGGCTTTCAAAACCCTGCCACAGTCTGCTGGTACTTTTGTTCATGTAACTATCTCCTCCTCTGACCACTCAAGAGGGACATCCCTCACAAAACCCATGCGAGTTACGTTGTACTAGGGTACTGTCGCTCTGAATTTATAGGCTTCCAACAATGGGTTAGAGATGAAAGCATTAGCGTTTTCTAATAACTTTAACTGTACTGCTAATTTGTTGCATCAGTTTTTTGATTCCGTCTTGCAATACATTAGAGATGGTGTTCTTTATTAGAAATAGTACGAACTTGAAAGTGAAAGTGAAAATATTTATTTACCAGAAAATCAATTTTTGCATCATACAAATCAATATGTATTATTTTTACGGTAAAAGAGAACGGGCTCAGCTTATTGCTATGACTGCATGTGTAGTCAGTAGTGCTGGTTTTCAGCCACCCCCCCCTTTATTCGCATTTTAAAGAAATCTCTTATTGCATAAAATGATTTAACAATTAATACAGTCCAATGCACCAACCATTTCATAAAAATTATGACATGTATTACAAAATACAAACTTGTGATGAATAAATTTATTAAAATAATTCTTAAACGAGCAATAGAAATGAAATTTGATCGAAACCAAACAGAATATAAATTGATTAAATTATTATTACATATGTTAATTATATAAATTGAATAATTGTACTTAATTACTTAAATAAAATTGGAATGAAATTTTAATTGATATTGAAATTTAATAGAAATTTATGAAAATTCAGCATTAAAATCGTAAATTATATGAAATCAAAACCCTCTTTGTCTTAAAGGCATAAATTAAATGTTAAAAAATAAAGTAAAATTTTTCGAATTTGTTAAGCGTGCCTGACTGGTTTGGAGTTCCACATTTAAATTTAGTAATTAGTTTGAAATTTATGTGTGACAGCGACTGCTTTGCAGCTTCCAAGACTTTTGTTGGTCAATAAGTAAAACTTTTAGGTGTTTCTTGAAACTTGCAGTGGTCATGTTCATTGACATGGTGTAATGTTGTGCCCAAATTTGGTTCATTTTCAATGAGTGAAAAATCGACTAAGCCGCGTTGACACTATCAGAGTCAGCTCGGACAGAGTGCACTCAGATGTAATTTGATCGTGTCAACACCCAATCCGAGTGCACTCGGATGACGCCATCCGATCAGAGTGGACTCGCACCATGTCCTACTCATCCGAGCCAGCTCCCGGATCCGAGTAGAAAAACAAAATGGCGATAGCGAGCAACCAAGTGTCACACTCACATTCGAAAAAAAAGTGGACAGAACGAAATACGACGAGATTTCTGGAGCTGTACGAAGGAGAAGAAATCCTATGGAATGTGAAACTAAAAGACTACAAAAACAAAGACGCCAGAAACGCGGCCGCATAACGTTTAATTCTTGTTCGATTTCTCTGAGAAAATTGTTAGATGCTCCCTGCTGTCTGTGACGTAAAATCCAAGAGCGAGTCCAAATTCACCTCTTTTTGCGAGATGCCTTATCTTTTTCCCGTCTCAGCTCTTCTAATAGCAAGTCTGCCACAAGAACGATACTATAACGCACATAATTGGACATTTTGATGTTGACTATGAAAAGTTATAGTCGGAATGAAGAATATGATGAATATGATATATGTGCACTCGGATAGAGCAAACCCATCCGAGTGCTCTCGGTCCGAGTGGACTCTGAGCGTGTCAGCGCGGCTTTACCGGCATCTTGCTTGGGGGAATTAGGTACCGCTGGACGTTTTCTACTTTGGAGTTTCAGATAGGTACTAACCATTTCCTGGGGTACGGCATTTTGGGTCTGAGGGAGAGTAACCGTGAGGATTGGGGTCCATTCAAACGGTTCAATGTCTGGGGGTTTAGGGGGATCTTCGTCTCTTCCATTTTTCGTGATAAAAATGGTTGGACTTACCGAAAGGCTGTTTTATTTGGACAAACACAGATTAGGTACTAACACCACACAAGACGAACAACAGTAAAGCCACCGAACAGTACTCAAAAAAAGCTAATTATTATATCAAAACCAAGAGCGCACGTGCTAGCCAACAACAGCGACGCAGAAAAAAAAACATGGATGCAATGAACTGTTTGTTGTCTTTTTCTTCAGTGCTCACGCCATAGAGTAATTTGAGCAAACTCGTGGCACGCGCGCCCCGCCTAGGTACTGCGCTTTCTATTCTATCTCGTTTGACGTTACTCGATGCGCGGAGACAAATCTGTCTCTGCCGTAAAGGTTACCCAATTCTTAATTCAGCAAACCAAATTAATATTTGGTCAGGAGAATAAATAAGTGAGCAGCAAATCATTAAAGACTGGACAGTTACGTACGTAATACGAGGGCTGCAAAACAATATTATCAAAAATACAACTTACCTACGTACCTAGAACAGCATGAAGGAGTCCGTTTTTTATGCAATTTTTCCAGTTCCTTCTGTTCTCTCAGGAACTAGGTAATTAAATTATTGGCAAACTAAATTAAAAAATATGTTATTGTCAACATACACTATAACATTTTTATTGTTTTTCACACAGTGCACATAATTAATTTCATACTTTATAAATAGGTAGTTTACATTTCGAACTTATTTTTTACGACTGGTAATAATGCAAAACAGAACCTATCTATTAGTTACATTACATAGTCAACAGCAAATTAACATTTACATTTTAGTTACCTACAAAGTTACCAGTAATATAATGAAGTCCATGCATGTGTGTAAAGGTTGATGTGCTGTAGACTGTACTAATGTCTACTAACTTTTCTAGCATGCTAACTAATATCAACAACAACAAAAAAGCACAATAAATTTAATTTAACTATCTTATCTTATGAAGTTATATTATAACACAAGCTATTGTGTATCAGCTGTGAAGTAAACAGATTCCATGACAGTTTCTTTGATATTTACAATTTATAATATAGGTATTAGGTTTTACAAAATGTGTCTTGGAAGCATTGCTTGTATAATTACATTCTGAAACATTGCACTATATTTAAAAAAATGTACCTACATGAAGCAAAAACAAACATTATTTCTACATTATAACTGAGATATAAGAGTGTCATGAAAGTTAATTAAGATTAAATTTTCTATTTGTCTTCCACGAGAGGTAGGTATTCCAGAATAAAGCTACTGACTGTACAACTAATACCTGATAATGCAATGGTGTGTAGTAGAAATTGACAATCTGCACCCATGGCCAGATGTAGTAGTTTGTTTTTAATACATCTAAGTAATTGGCAGAGACTTCTTTCTTTACCACCTCTACAGATTTCCCTTGCAGACTACCGACCGCTCCAAGGAGAAACAGTATGAATGTTGGTGCAAATATGAACTGGTCAACAAAGACCTTCTTCAGTGCTACCGTCTTACCACTGGAACCCACATACTTATTGAGAACCCCATACCAGAAGCGTAGAGCAGGACCCTGAAAGAGAAGGCAATTTTTAACTCTCCATAACATTTCAGCTTCATTTTAAAAGTATATAATGGCTTCAACAAGCACAAACTGTATGCTTTCTATAAATAGATATCGCCAAGGTATTGCAAATCAAACTGAATGAAGGTAAGAAGTTCACGGCAACAAACATAACCTAAAAAAGTGTACAAAATAACATACACCAACAAAAAATCCAATGGAAGAAAACTGTGCAGTTCGTTTTAAGTCTATATGCTTAATATTCTTCTTCTCGATAGCTGTTTGTGCTATAATATCACCAGCACCCATTAGTATCCCGGTTTGTACGGCCTGCATCAGGTAGGGGCGCCGGACAAGAGCATTTTGGTAAACTTTGAATATACTGCGAATTTTCTTTCCTGAGACTTGCATGCTGTCGAATGTATCTTTTCATGCAGAGGGTTGTGACATTCGGTAACTAGTACCTATTATCAAATTCAATTCTGAATTATTTACAGCAACGAACTTTGATTGATTGAATTGAAAATAGGGAAGGCAGGCCATAGCCACGCAGACGATATAGGGCACAGAGAATATAATCACTAATATAGGGTAGGGATACTACGTATCATGGCCATACAATGCTCAGACAGCACCTTAAAATGCTCAACAAACAAGTTCTTGTCAACAAACCACAGAACAAAATCACTAGTGATGCACCAGTTCTACGAAAACCGATAAAAACTGGCTTGTGGGGACCAGGAGGCTTACCACAATCTCGAAGTTAGCAGGACAAAAGCAGGGCAGTTTATTTTCAATGTTCAAAATAAACTGCTGCTATAGTGTACCATGCAATTTAGAGTGCTATAGTGACGCAGAGTATGTCGGTGATTTACTTATGCACCCGTAGATCAACAACGAGTACCATTATAATGTACACTGGAGGAGTTATTTCTTGGCAGAGCAAGCGACAGTCCACTCTAGCCATATTTTCGACGGAAGCCGAAATTGTAGCTGCCAGTGAGACTGGTCGGGAGATTATTTGGATAAGAAGAATAATCAAAGACATCACAGAAGAAAAATGTCCAGCTGGCCCGTGTGTGGATAATGAATCTGAAATTAAGTTAGCAAAGAATCTACCAGAGTTCCACCAGAGGACCAAACAGATCAGGCTCAGTGGCCTAATTACGCGCACCAAATCCTGAGCGATTCCAATCGTCTAACTGTCAAATTCCATACTAATTTGACAGTTAGACGATTGGAATCGCTCAGGATTTGGTGAGCGTAATATAGGGGCAGGGCATTTTTTTTGTGAGAGAATGTATACAAAATGGAAGCATTGACATCTGCTATGTCCGGAAGTAGGCAGTTTGCAGACACGCTGACCAAACCTCTTTATGGGCCCAGAATAGAAATGCTCAAGAAGATGGCAGGCATCACAAACAGAGGTGGATGTTAGGACAACCTTTTTGTTGATGATGTTGTGAGACAGAAAACTTTTCCTTTGTTTTTAAAAGCTGTCATTTCTTGGAAAACTACCAAAAAAAACTGATCGATAAAATACAGCCAAAATCCTTATTTTCCATAATCCCGATTACTTTAACAAAGATCTGTGATAACAACAATACCTACCTACTTCGAGGCAAGTCTCGAGTTAACTCGAGCAGTCTACTCGAGTCGATACCTAGCAGTAATGTCAAGCAACAGGTACAGCTTTCGTTTTCCAGTCGGTTTCGCGCGTAAAGACCACAGAATATTACAAAGCGTTCTTGCTTTGCTTTATTTTTCTGTTTGGGAGGCAATAACGCACGGCATGACCCAATAACGCACACCCCAATAACGCACACTCCGATAATGTACAGCCAATATCGGAGTGCGCATTATCGGGCTGTACAAAATCGGTACGGGGCAATAATCCGTCGACACAGTTCGTTTGCATTAGCGTCGAGAGCGACACGTCTCGCTCTCCGCTACTGGACCGCCCGCCCGCTTACACAGTGCGCCCGTGTACAGCCGGCGAGCCCTTATCGAATTGTTACTTACTTTTCCTTATCTCTTTGTTACAGTGTCCCGAACACCTGCCTGCCGCATTCCAACGAGTGAGTAAGCGTCTAGCCCCCGCTAGACTTTCTTTACTTGCTTTGTTTCTGTCCCTATATCTCCATTGTGGTATTATTTAACCGCGCTCCCCCCGCCCCCCTGCCGCCGGCAGGGGTGCCGCCTGCCACTATGGCTCAACCTCTCTGCTCTCCTGAGCAACTTTTCGAATTCATCAAGGAGCACGGGCTCCTCGACGCCCTTATGGCCTACTGTAGGCCCCCGACCGCCGCCGCCGCGATCCCGGACTCTCCTGAGTCCCCCGCCCCCGCCTCCCCCGGCCCCTCCGGCCCCTTGTCCCCCATGGAGACCGACTCCACCCCTGGCCCCTCGCGCCCACGGAAACGCTCCGTGTCTCGCGGCTCAGAGTCTCCCGACTCCGCCGCTTCAGTTTACTCGTGCGCCGACATCTCCTCCGATGAAGGCCACGGATTCAAAACTTTTGTCCCTAGGAAGAAGCTTCTGCGGAAGCAAGCTTCTTCCTCCAAAGGCAACTCGCCTACCCCCCGCTCGTCCCCCGTGACCGCAGCCCCCTGTCCCCCCGCAGCCCCCGCAACCCCCGCGGCGACCGCCCCCTCCCCCCGCCCCCTCATGTCCCTAGACATCCCCACAATGCCTCCGGCAAAACCGATTAAGCGGTTCTCACCGCAGCCTCCAAAGGCAAAGTCCCCCCCTCCCGTCTTCCTACGGGATAAATCCGCCTGGACATCTGTGTCCAAACTGTGCCTGGACCAAAAGGTCCAGTACACTAAGGCACAAAACTGGGGCGACTCAATAAAAATTGAGGTCCCCACGACAGACAACTTCAGGAGCCTTACTAGGCTCCTTACACAAAATAAGGTCCCGTACCATACGTACGCGCTCCCCGAGGAACGCAAGGTACGGGCCGTCCTCAGAGGAGTTCCCTCCGAACTCCCCCTAATTTCCATAAAAGATGACCTTATTGCTCAAGGTCACCCCGTAGAGGCTGTGCATCCCATGCACAGCTCCCGCGGAAAAATATTTCCACTCGCCCTGGTGATTCTCACCAACACCCCCTCCGCGAAGACGATCTTCTCAGGAGAGCTCACCGTCTGTGGGCTCTCCTGCATAAAAGCTGAGAAGCCCCACAGGCGCGGCCACCCTGGCCAATGCCACCGTTGCCAACTCTATGGCCACGCTTCCGCCAACTGCTCCGCCCCCCCTAGGTGCGTGAAGTGCCTAGAGCCTCACGCCACCGGGGACTGCTTGCGCACTCGCGAGTCGGAGGGTCCTCCATCTTGCGTACTGTGCAAGCAGCCCGGCCATCCGGCCAACTACCGGGGGTGCCCGCGTGCCCCCCGCTCCTCCCCCCCTAAGGCCCCTAAGGCCACAAAGGCGTCCCAGCCCCCTCCTCAAAGGAGACCAGCCCCACCGCCGGCTAACACCCCGTCCAACTTCCCCTCCCTCGGCCGCCGCGGCCGCCCCACCACCACCAATCCCAACCCCCCCCAGGCCCCCGCGTGGGCCCCCCACCCCTCCCCCGCCGCTACAGCCGGGCCTGTAGCGCCGACCCAGTCCCTCCCCCCCGCTCCGCGCCCCGCCCCCTCGGGCGCCCCTCACTCCCAGATCGCGGATGACCTCCTGACGGTCAGCTCCGCAATCGCCAACATTAACTTAGCCGAAATATCGGTCCTGGCGCGCAAACTGCGCGCCGCAACCTCCCCCACCGCGCGTTTGATGGCTGTGGCCGAACACAGCCATCTGCTCTCCCTTATATAAGTGAGTTAATGTCGCACCCCCCGGTCCCTCAGACCACCCAGTCTCCCGTCAGCGCGGGTCGCATCAAGCCTAGGAGTGTCTCGCTCATCTCGTACAATGCTCGCGGTCTCCGCAGCAACGTACCTGAACTTAGAGAGTTCGTCAAAGAACTCGAAGTCGATCTGTTGCTAGTGCAGGAAACTTGGCTCAAACCCCATACCAAGGGCCTGAGTATTCCCAAGTTTTCTCTCGTTAGGAACGACAGAGCCGACGGCCGTAGAGGCGGCGGCACTGCTATTTACTTTAGGAAGTCCCTCCATTGCTCCCCCGTCCCCACTCCAGCCCTCACTAACATGGAGGCTACCATCTGTAGATTAGCTCTGACGGGTCATCCGTCCCTAGTCATAGCCTCTATTTACATACCCAGCGGAACACTACCCCTAAGGAGTGATTTCGAAGCCATCCTCGCTCTAGGCGCCCACACCGTTATGTTCGGGGATTTTAACTCCAAACATACGGATTGGACCTGCCTACAGACGAACCCCGCCGGTACTGCCCTCCTCGGCATAACCGAGGCGTTAGAATTGGACGTCTTATGTCCCTACTCCCCCACTCATTACCCCGATATCATAGACCACGCCCCCGACGTACTAGACTTTGCTCTAGTAAGGGGTGTCAATCTCAACCTCAGGGCGATCGAGACTCTCGACGACCTAGGTTCCGACCACCGACCGGTGTCCCTTCAGCTAGGCCCCCCACCGTCACCCTCCACACTCTCCACCAAAACCATCACCAATTGGGACAGTGTCAAAAGCTCCTTAGTCACCAACTTTGAAGCCCCCGACTCGCCTTATGCGCTCCCCCCTGGCCACTTCGACACGACAGACAAAATAGATAGCGCCGTAGAGTCCCTCACCCTTTTGGTCCAATCAGCAATTCGTGAGGGCGAGCGTGTAGTACCGGTCCACGACCGGAAACTGCCTCTCGCTATCAAGAACCTGATTAGGGCCAAAAGAGCCGCCCTCCGGAGGGCCTCCCTCTACCCAACTCCTGCCTACAGGAAACGCGCGAACGATCTCCAGCGGCAAGTCAGGTCCCGTCTCTCTGAGTTTAACAACGCCCAATGGGGCGATCTCATGGAGACCATCTCCCCCTCCCACCAGGCTTACTATAGAGTAGCCAGGGCCCTCCGGGCAGACGCGATCACTCACACACCACCCATGGCCCGCCCCGATGGCTCTACAGCCTTCGAGGACGTTGAAAAGGCCGAGTGTTTCGCCGACAGCATTGAGTCCCAATGCTCGCCCAGCACTCAGCAGTGCGACCCAACTCACGTCGGTTTGGTCGAGGAGGAGGTCCGTAAAAAGACCTCCCTCCCTCTTCCAACCGACGAAAATCCCATTGCGGTTTCCCCAGACGAAATTCAGTCTTTCATCAAAAGACTGAAACGTAAAAAGGCCCCAGGAGCCGATGGTATTGCCAACCTAGCGCTCAAGATGTTCCCCACCCAGGTGCTAACCCTGTTAGCAGTCATTTTCAATGCCTGTTTTGACCACTGCCACTTCCCACCCGCGTGGAAAGAGGCGACGGTCATAGGCATCCCAAAGCCGGGAAAGCCCCTCAACCTCCCCTCTAGCCATCGCCCCATCAGCCTCCTCAAGGCCATGGGCAAACTCTTCGAGAGAGTCATCCTCACTCGTATGAGGAATCACCTCTTCCCCTCAGAGGGCCCCCCCCTCATCATCCCCCACCAATTTGGTTTTCGGGCAATTCACTCTTGCCCCCAACAAGTCCACCGCATAGTAGAGTATATTCTAGGCGGGTTTTTCCCCAGACGCGAAAAGACGGTAGCTGTCTTATTCGATGTCGCCAAGGCCTTCGATAAGGTCTGGCACGCAGGGCTCATTTTTAAGTTGTACGAGCTGGGTCTCCCCGACCGACTTGTCCGCATCTTAGCTTCCTTTCTGAAGGACCGCTCCTTCCGCTTTAGACACGAGGGCATTCTCTCTTCCCTCCGCCCCCTCAGAGCCGGGGTCCCGCAAGGCTCCGTGCTCTCCCCCCTCCTGTACATTTCGTACACAAATGACATCCCCATCCCCCGCAATGGGGTCCAACTGTCACTTTTCGCTGACGACACCGCACTCTACTGCAAGAGTCGGAAAATGTCAGTCATCCTTAATAGGCTCCAATCCGCGGTCGATGAGCTAGGTGCCTGGTTCAGGCTCTGGCGAATCGAGGTCAACCCGGAAAAGAGCACCGCGATCCGTTTCGACCACAAGGTCCGCCGCGGTCTCTCCGACCGACCTATCCGTATGTTAGGTACCGCAGTCCCCTGGCGTTCCACCGCCAAATACCTAGGTGTCACCCTGGACAGCAGACTGACATTTAGGCCTCACATCCGGAAGGTGACCCGGACCGCCCGTTTCTACCTAGGCCGCCTATCCTCCATGATAGGCCGACACAGTAGGATGTCCCCTAGGAACAAGCGAACACTCTATAAGGTTTGCATTCGCCCCGTGCTGACTTACGCGGCACCCGTCTTCGCCCACGCGTCCCCCAAAGCCCTGTACGAACTTCAGAAAGTTCAAAATCTTTTCATTCGTAGAGCTCTGAACGCCCACTGGTGTGTCAGAAATGCCGACCTCCATCGGGATATGGAGATTCCAACCATACAACAATTTATTAAATCTCTTTCAGAGACTTTCTTTAGCACGGCCGAAGTGCACCCCAACCCCCTTATCCGCCAAGCAGCGGACTACACTCCCCCCACGACGAACCCCCGTTACCTGGTGCGCAGGCCCAGGAACGCCCTCGTCGACCCCCCCGATAAACTTTCATCTGACCTGGACCGCCTACTAGAGGCCCAGTCCCAGTCAGAAGTAGCCCCCGCTCCCGCCTCCGCCGGTGTCCCCACCGGCGTCCCCACCTCTCCCTCCTAGCCGCGGTCACGATGTGACGAGCAGTCCCAAGCGGACGCTCCCTTAAGGAGCTCCGCTGCGCGCCCTCCTCGGCTTCGAGGTGGGTCGCTCACGATGTAGGTTTAGGGGTCCTTAGGACCAAACCAGCCCCCAGGTGGTGTTTAGTGGGTAGGCGCACTTCCTGTGAGTCCCACATTGGCAGCACGGCCGGGTCCGTGCTGTTATGCATGAGCATTCACCACCTCCCTCCCCCGTGTCCTCCGGAGGGTGCCCTTTTTAGGGCTAAAAAAAAAAAAAAAAAAATAATCCGTCGAGACACGTCTCGCTCTCCGCTACTGGACCGCCCGCCCGCTTACACAGTGCGCCCGTGTACAGCCGGCGAGCCCTTATCGAATTGTTACTTACTTTTCCTTATCTCTTTGTTACAGTGTCCCGAACACCTGCCTGCCGCATTCCGAGTGAGTAAGTGTCTAGCCCCCGCTAGACTTTCTTTACTTGCTTTGTTTCTGTCCCCTTATCTCCATTGTGGTATTAGTTAACTGCGCTCCCCCCGCCCCCCTGCCGCCGGCAGGGGTGCCGCCTGCCATTATGGCTCAGCCCGCGTTCTCTCCGGAGAAATTATTCCAATTCATAAAGGAGCACGGGCTCCTCGATGCCTTTCAGGCATTTTGCAGCCCCCCGACCCCCGCCGCCGCGATCCCGGACTCTCCTGAGTCCCCCGCCCCCGCCTCCCCCGGCCCCTCCGGCCCCTTGTCCCCCATGGAGACCGACTCCACCCCTGGCCCCTCGCGCCCACGGAAACGCTCCGTCTCTCGCGGATCAGAGTCTCCCGACTCCGCCGCTCCAGTATACTCGTGCGCCGACATCTCCTCCGATGAAGGCCACGAATTCAAAACTTTTGTCCCTAGGAAGAAGCTCCTGCGGAAGCAAGCTTCTTCCTCCAAAGGCAACTCGCCTACCCCCCGCTCGTCCCCCGTGACCGCAGCCCCCTGTCCCCCCGCAGCCCCCGCAACCCCCGCGGCGACCGACCCCTCCCCCCGCCCCCTCATGTCCCTAGACACCCCCGCAATGCCTCCGGCAAAACCGATCAAGCGGTTCTCACCGCAGCCTCCAAAGGCAAAGTCCCCCCCTCCCGTCTTCCTACGGGATAAATCCGCCTGGACATCCGTGTCCAAACTGTGCCTGGACCAAAAGGTCCAGTACACTAAGGCACAAAACTGGGGCGACTCAATAAAAATTGAGGTCCCCACGACAGACAACTTCAGGAGCCTTACTAGGCTCCTTACTCTAAATAAGGTCCCGTACCATACGTACGCGCTCCCCGAGGAACGCAAGGTACGGGCCGTCCTCAGAGGAGTTCCCTCCGAACTCCCCCTAATCTCCATAAAAGATGACCTTATTGCACAAGGTCACCCCGTAGAGGCTGTGCATCCCATGCACAGCTCCCGCGGAAAAATATTCCCACTCGCCCTGGTGATTCTCACCAACACCCCCTCCGCGAAGACGATCTTCTCAGGAGAGCTCACCGTCTGTGGGCTCTCCTGCATAAAAGCTGAGAAACCCCACAGGCGCGGCCACCCTGGCCAATGCCACCGTTGCCAACTCTATGGCCACGCTTCCGCCAACTGCTCCGCCCCCCCTAGGTGCGTGAAGTGCCTAGAGCCTCACGCCACCGGGGACTGCTTGCGCACTCGCGAGTCGGAGGGTCCTCCGTCTTGCGTACTGTGCAAGCAGCCCGGCCACCCGGCCAACTACCGGGGGTGCCCGCGTGCCCCCCGCTCCTCCCCCCCTAAGGCCCCTAAGGCCACAAAGGCATCCCAGCCCCCTCCTCAAAGGAGACCAGCCCCACCGCCGGCTAACACCCCGTCCAACTTCCCCTCCCTCGGCCGCCGCGGCCGCCCCACCACCACCAATCCCAACCCCCCCCAGGCCCCCGCGTGGGCCCCCCACCCCTCCCCCGCCGCTACAGCCGGGCCTGTAGCGCCGACCCAGTCCCTCCCCCCCGCTCCGCGCCCCGCCCCCTCGGGCGCCCCTCACTCCCAGATCGCGGATGACCTCTTGACGGTCAGCTCCGCAATCGTCAACATAAATCTAGCCGAAATATCGGTCCTGGCGCGCAAACTGCGCGCCGCAACCTCCCCCACCGCGCGTCTGATGGCTGTGGCCGAACACAGCCATCTGCTCTCCCTTATATAAGTGAGATAATGTCGCGCCCCCCGGTCCCTCAGACCACCCAGTCTCCCGTCAGCGCGGGTCGCATCAAGCCTAGGAGTGTCTCGCTCATCTCGTACAATGCTCGCGGCCTCCGCAGCAACGTACCTGAACTCAGAGAGTTCGTCAAAGAACTCGAAGTCGATCTGTTGCTAGTGCAGGAAACTTGGCTCAAACCCCATACCAAGGGCCTGAGTATTCCCAAGTTTTCTCTCGTTAGGAACGACAGAGCCGACGGCCGTAGAGGCGGCGGCACTGCCATTTACTTTAGGAAGTCCCTCCATTGCTCCCCCGTCCCCACTCCAGCCCTCACTAACATGGAGGCTACCATCTGTAGATTAACTCTGACGGGTCATCCGTCCTTAGTCATAGCCTCTATTTACATACCCAGCGGAACACTACCCCTAAGGAGTGATTTCGAAGCCATCCTCGCTCTAGGCGCCCACACCGTTATGTTCGGGGATTTTAACTCCAAACATACGGATTGGACCTGCCTACAGACGAACCCCGCCGGTACTGCCCTCCTCGGCATAACCGAAGCGTTAGAATTGGACGTCCTATGTCCCTACTCCCCCACTCATTACCCCGATATCGTAGACCACGCCCCCGACGTACTAGACTTTGCTCTAGTAAGGGGTGTCAATCTCAACCTCAGGGCGATCGAGACTCTCGACGACCTAGGTTCCGACCACCGACCGGTGTCCCTTCAGCTAGGCCCCCCACCGTCACCCTCCACACTCTCCACCAAAACCATCACCAATTGGGACAGTGTCAGAAGCTCCTTAGTTACCAACTTTGAAGCCCCCGACTCGCCTTATGCGCTCCCCCCTGGCCACTTCGACACGACAGACAAAATAGATAGCGCCGTAGAGTCCCTCACCCTTTTGGTCCAATCAGCAATTCGTGAGGGCGAGCGTGTAGTACCGGTCCACGACCGGAAACTGCCTCTCGCTATCAAGAACCTGATTAGGGCCAAAAGAGCCGCCCTCCGGAGGGCCTCCCTCTACCCAACTCCTGCCTATAGGAAACGCGCGAACGATCTCCAGCGGCAAGTCAGGTCCCGTCTCTCTGAGTTTAACAACGCCCAATGGGGCGATCTCATGGAGACCATCTCCCCCTCCCACCAAGCTTACTATAGAGTAGCCAGGGCCCTCCGGGCAGACGCGATCACTCACACACCACCCATGGCCCGCCCCGATGGCTCTACAGCCTTCGAGGACGTTGAGAAGGCCGAGTGTTTCGCCGACAGCATTGAGTCCCAATGCTCGCCCAGCACTCAGCAGTGCGACCCAACTCACGTCAGTATGGTCGAGGAGGAGGTCCGTAAAAAGACCTCCCTCCCTCTTCCAACCGACGATAATCCCATTGCGGTATCCACGGACGAAGTTCAGTCTTTCATCAAAAGACTGAAACGAAAAAAGGCCCCAGGAGCGGATGGTATTGCCAACCTAGCGCTCAAAATGTTCCCCACCCAGGTGCTAACCCTGTTAACAGTCATCTTCAATGCCTGTTTTGACCACTGCCACTTCCCACCCGCGTGGAAGGAGGCGACGGTCATAGGTATCCCCAAGCCGGGAAAGCCTCTCAACCTCCCCTCTAGCCATCGCCCCATCAGCCTCCTCAAGGCCACGGGCAAACTCTTCGAGAGAGTCATCCTCACTCGTATGAGGAATCACCTCTTCCCCTCAGAGGGGCCCCCCCTCATCATCCCCCACCAATTTGGTTTTCGGGCAATTCACTCTTGCCCCCAACAAGTCCACCGCATAGTAGAGTATATTCTAGGCGGGTTTTTCCCCAGACGCGAAAAGACGGTAGCCGTCCTATTCGATGTCGCCAAGGCCTTCGATAAGGTCTGGCACGCAGGGCTAATTTTTAAGTTGTATGAGCTGGGTCTCCCCGACCGACTTGTCCGCATCTTAGCTTCCTTTCTGAAGGACCGCTCCTTCCGCTTTAGACACGAGGGCATTCTCTCTTCCCTCCGCCCCCTCAGAGCCGGGGTCCCGCAAGGCTCCGTGCTCTCCCCCCTCCTGTACATTTCGTACACAAATGACATCCCCATCCCCCGCAATGGGGTCCAACTGTCACTTTTCGCTGACGACACCGCACTCTACTGCAAGAGTCGGAAAATGTCAGTCATCCTTAATAGGCTCCAATCCGCGGTCGATGAGCTAGGTGCCTGGTTCAGGCTCTGGCGAATCGAGGTCAACCCGGAAAAGAGCACCGCGATCCGTTTCGACCATAAGGTCCGCCGCGGTCTCTCCGACCGACCTATCCGTATGTTAGGTACCGCAGTCCCCTGGCGTTCCACCGCCAAATACCTAGGTGTCACCCTGGACAGCAGACTGACATTTAGGCCTCACATCCGGAAGGTGACCCGGACCGCCCGTTTTTACCTAGGCCGCCTATCCTCCATGATAGGCCGACACAGTAGGATGTCCCCTAGGAACAAGCGAACACTCTATAAGGTTTGCATTCGCCCCGTGCTGACTTACGCGGCACCCGTCTTCGCCCACGCGTCCCCCAAAGCCCTGTACGAACTTCAGAAAGTTCAAAATCTTTTCATTCGTAGAGCTCTGAACGCCCACTGGTGTGTCAGAAATGCCGACCTCCATCGGGATATGGAGATTCCAACCATACAACAATTTATTAAATCTCTTTCAGAGACTTTCTTTAGCACGGCCGAAGTGCACCCCAACCCCCTTATCCGCCAAGCAGCGGACTACACTCCCCCCTCGACGAACCCCCGTTACCTGGTGCGCAGGCCCAGGAACGCCCTCGTCGACCCCCCCGATAAACTTTCATCTGACCTGGACCGCCTACTAGAGGCCCAGTCCCAGTCAGAAGTAGCCCCCGCTCCCGCCTCCGCCGGTGTCCCCACCGGCGTCCCCACCTCTCCCTCCTAGCCGCGGTCACGATGTGACGAGCAGTCCCAAGCGGACGCTCCCTTAAGGAGCTCCGCTGTGCGCCCTCCTCGGCTTCGAGGTGGGTCGCTCATGACGTAGGTTTAGGGGTCCTTAGGACCAAACCAGCCCCCAGGTGGTGTTTAGTGGGTAGGCGCACTTCCTGTGAGTCCCACATTGGCAGCATGGCCGGGTCCGTGCTGTTATGCATGAGCATTCACCACCTCCCTCCCCCGTGTCCTCCGGAGGGTGCCCTTTTTAGGGTTAAAAAAAAAAAAAAAAAAAAAAAATAATCCGTGTCCAACCATAGACAAGAAAATCACTTGATAGAGTGGTGCCTCGTTTACAGAAGCTAATTTGATTTACTTATTTTCATAGCACCGTTTAAAATAAATATAAAATAATTTGTCAGACATGTTTCTGTTTACGCATCAAATTGACTAGGTATATTAAAGTTTAGTATTTTTAAACGTAAGCTGAGAGATAAGTAAGCGTAAGACAAACAATATCAGCCGGTTGGAGTTCTTAGACCAACCTTCGTGTGACTGCTAAGGCTCGTGGTGCTCCATCTTGAGCGAGAGCGTTCCATAAAGGATTATACATATTACAATCTGTGATTACAATGCGGTGCCGGTGACGTGCTGGCACAACGGTACAGACTAATAAAAAACTTTAAATACATTAAAATGCATAAAAGCTATCGTAAAAAATGCTCGATGTAATTAATCTATTTTTTTTGCGTACTTGTTCTGCATCTACCTAAATTAGGTATGCAATTTCTCGCCTACACACACTCACATACAATGGAAATGTGAAAAAACAATTTCTCGATTTAGGGATCCGTTTTCGAAAATTAAATATTTAGCTTTGAAGCTGATATTTTGGTTCGAATTACGGATACAGGGTTAGAATCGTGTAAAAAGCATAATAGTAGCACATATAATGAACTTAAAAGAAAACTATCACGGCTAAGTAGGCTTTACAAGTTAACAGGCGACGAGGATAAAGTTGTTCTGACCGTACACTACTTTTATGTTTATGTTAAACTATCTTATAAACTTACAAAATGTACTATACTCGGCTTCATGCCTGACCAGTAAGCTCTCACCTAGTCTTCCGTAGAACACGAAATGAGTTGATAGACAAAGATCACTTAGAAAGGAGGCCACATTTATTGGCTATGGCTGGCCGCCCATTAAAGTCGGTCTAAGCATGGAGCTTCCCGAAATTCAAAGACGAAGAAGAAGAACAGCAAACAGTGAAGCTTGTCGTTGGCACAGTAGCACATCAACAATGTTTGTCGATACAAATTGATTGAATTGAAGATAAAACTAAGATGGTTTTTTTCTTGTACTACCTCATTCATGGTAGGCACATAAATTCATCATTGACTTAGCTGTCATTGAAAATTATTTGCCACTGTGGTCAGCATTTTTGCATTGACGATGAAATGAAGTTTTATAAAATATTTAATATCTAATTACCTTTAATATTATTATAAAACTAGCTAAGAATGAAAAAAAAACTATCTACGACGTAAAATAGCATAAAAAAATACCTACCAGTACTTTTTTCACTATCTCCTATTTTGCAATATATTTTCAAACACATTAAAGTAACATGTTGTTATATAAGTTTCTTGATGCTCGTCGAGGAAAACACTCCTTAGATTGCAAATTGATAGTGTTAATCCAGTTCAATTTTTACTATGTGTATGTCTATCTCGCAAGCAGCTGAGGAATTATATTAGGGGTTAAAGTATGAAATTGCCGTTATTCACCTGTGTGGGCGGTCTTCCTCGTGGCTCGTTCTTTAAGTCGAAATTTCCATCACGAAAGCGTTTAAACCAAAATCGCACGGTGCGTTCATTAGTAGACCCCTCTCCAAACGCAGCATTGATATTGCGGGCTGTTTCTGCAGCGTTAGTTCCGCGTCGGAACTCGTATTCAAAAATCACTCGAATTTTCGCAGTATCCATCTTTCTTGTCTAAATTGAATAACAAAAACAATTGAAAGTCGATATTCAAATGTTTCATATTTTTTAAAAAAAGAACATCATAGAAACCATTTGAAAAAAGTTTCATTCGAAAACCTCAAACCATGAAGATTCTATGTCAATTCAAAGAACCTATTGCAATAAAACGGCAATTTCATACTTTAACCCCTATTATTAATTTGTGTACTTAAATCTCTTAGCAAAGAAACAATAACAAGTAAGTAACAGTAAGTAAGTATGCAGACTTGCACCACTTCATAAATGTCACTTAAGTCACCATTCAGATCGACTTCTGTAAGAAGAATTGTAGTTAAATGCTGTTTAAACCACATTTAAGAAAGTGATGCAAGTCAGCCTTAAAGATAAACAATATTTATTGTTCATAAAAAGATACAGTTCTCTTTATGGATTATGCATCAGTACCTAAATAGTTGAAAGATAATTTTTGTGAAATTATAAGTTGGCACCTTTTTCTAGGGTAGTTAAATTACACTGTATTTTATTGAATAGTCTAGTTTCTTTCTTAGGGTATAAAATAATATTACTATGGTTTCTTTACAAAGAATAGTAGGTAACTAATGTTTAACATTGCAAGTTGTTGATTGCACGCATGATGGGATCTTATACTCATGCCAATTAATGTTTTAGATGTAATAGGTATGATTTGAGAAAAGATTAGCAGAGTGGAGTTTTTTTCTGTCTTATTCTCCACAACTCGACCATAGGGCAGCGGCTCACATTGTACCTGGACATTTAACAAAGAGAATCTAAATTAGTATTTTCAGATAAGTTTCTGATTTACGTCAACATCAGAAGAGTAGCTTGTGTGCAAAGTAATACAATACCTACTCAAGCGAATTATTGTTATCTGGCTCGTATGTAAGGATATGGACGAGTTCATTAGTAGAGTTAATGAACAAGAAAGTATGACAGGCATCAACCAGAGCGCTCGTGATAGATTGGTGAAGATAATTGAGGCACGAGAAGCTAACCTTATATTGTCCACGTTTGAAACTTCACAGCTGCTACATGTAGGTTCATGAACCTGGCTTATCTCCCCATTGATTTGGCACGGGAACCGGCTACAGGAAGGATGGCGGCGCCGGGATAAAGGCGTAGGTAATGAAACTTGGTTTCGGGCATTTTAATTTAGGCATTGCGATCAGTTGTAATGGCTGACACGCCGGCTCCCACAAGTAATCGGTTTTTCATACTGAAAAATGCGTCTTTCGTTTCGAGTCTCAGCTAAGCTAAAACTGTCAATAATCTTGAAGAGGAATAGGTACCCATTAATAGGGATTTATTATTTATTAGTTTGTGCATCACCCTTTTCGAAGTTCAGAAATTACATTCGGTTTTTTGAATTGAATAAATGAATGTCAAAAACAACCTAGATTATGAAATAAACTTTTAAACGAATCCTAAGTGCAACAGCTGATTTCATGTCAAGTAGAATGCGCTAAGCATATGAACAGGGCACCAATATGGACGCCAATTATTGGTCGTACAAAATCATGCGTGCATTATCGGTCCGTCCGTATCGACATTGGGCGACCCGATAACGTACGGGCAATAAGGCACACCCCAATAATTGGAGTCCCTTGGGCACGAATTATCGGAGTTTGCATTATTAGCTGTACGTTATCGGGTCGTACAATATAGTGATTAGTGACTAGTGTTGCCACCTTAGTGGATTTTCCACTAAAACTGGTGGTTTCAACCCCTGCTTTAGTGGTGAAATATCGCTTTTAATGGCTAGTGGATTTTTCTAGTGGTTTAGCAAAATTCACTTTTAATTACTGAATTCAATTCAATTCAATTCAATTCAAATATTTTTATTCATTGTAAAAACAGAATGTTTACTTAATGAACGTCAAAGTTGTTAGTTTCACAATTAATGGATTATGTGGAGAAGAAGCTAACAAAGAAACTCCACATTTATTCTTTTCAAAACACGTTTTAACTTAATTAACAGAGTTTTCAACTTAAAATATTAGTCATGAATGTGTTGAACACTAGTCACAATCGTCCTTTAAATAATATTAATCTACTGAATGTATAATCACTCAATCGCTAAACCACGTTTTGAAGTATTTAGCGATATTCATATAATAAAAAAACCAGCAGAGGAAAAGAATGAAGTTAAATATCTCTTAACTACTATATCACACGAAATAAGAATAGCGAAAGTTTGTATGTTTACATGTTTGGATGGATATTTATTACTTCTTCACGCCAAAGCTACTGAACAGTTCGGGCTGAAAATTTGCATACAGTTCTAAGCCTGGAACAAAACATAGGCTACTTTTTATCACATAGATCGGTTCCCATAGGATAGAAATTAATAACCTTACACAATACGTGTGAAGCCGTGGGCAGAAACTAGTTAAGAATACGCTGTGGTTTGAGATTGGATTGGAAGGAAAATGCTGTAATGAATATCTAGACAATTCTAATTACAGTTATAAAAAAAATCGGGAACCCACGATGATGGTGCAGACCAAAATGTATCATCTGAAGAAGATTAATTAAAATAGCAGTTTGTTATTAACAAAGAAAATTACAGTGCAGTAATAGAAACAAATTAAAACTAGTATTTAAAATTGAAAAAACTGAGCTAACTGCAGACTGTTATAAACAATCTATAGGTAGCTCAACTGATCCATATCAATACCAGTTTATTATTGAATCATTTGGTGTTCATGTTGATTTACTAATTGTTTATATTTTATTACGTAATAATAAAGGTTATTTACTAAAATACATACCTACTGTTTTCGTTCGTAAAAACTATAATTTGTTTAGTGGACATTTTAGCGATTTTTACATCAGGGCCGTTTTTTGTTAGTGGTTTTCTGGTGGTTGCATCTGGTGGAGAGCTAGTTTAACTGTTGGCAACACTGTTAGTGACCCTTCTTGTCTTGTTTGTTGTCTGCCTGACTGCGATTAGTCTGGTTGTGTGCTTGACTTGTTCTTCCGGGTGCAAACTCTTTGATATTTTCTTCATTCATCCAAAGATTTGGAGATTTTCCTCCGACATTTTAGAGAAGATAGATTTCTTAGTAGTATCGTGCGCGTTTAAATAGTGAATTGGACAAAAATAGAACCAGTAAAAAGTCTAAAATACGTGAATGAGCGAGAGTGCCGTCAAAAAGCAGTTGTTTACGAGCACCATGCAAAGTGCATCCGACGTGATATCTTCGTTGTTTTGGTTCAAATCTGACGACGAAATGGATGAAGACGAGGAGCACGAAGTCATTGAGCAGTTCGTGCAGAACGTGGAGGACTTTAGTTCGCAGTACGGCAGCGAAATCAGTGTTTCTTACACTGCTTTCAACATCAGAGGGCCACCATCTAATTTTCCAGAATACGGGGACTATCCCCAAGCTTTTGTGATGGTGAGTTCAGAGGTACATTTAACATCGGCACTACCCACTCACGGTGGGTGGGTAAAGTTGGGCCCTTAGAATACGGGTCTTTAAGGTTTCTGATTGTGGAACAAGATATCTGTTTTCATCATCAACCTGTTATCACCGACTGCTGGGTATAGGCCACTTTATGCCAACTTTACCCACCAACCATGTTCACACCACTTTTCAGTCTCCTGTGCCATACAATCACTTAGTCATTATCTAAGTTTTAAAAACAATGTAGTCAAGGTCCAATGTCCAAACTTTGAGTAAGTAGGTATGTACTTTGTAGTGATAGGGCTGTTAGTAAAAAAATACAAATGTCATGTATTTTTTTTTTACTGACAGCTTTACAAAGTACAACTCAAAAGTTAAACATCACAATAAACAATATAAAAGAAGACATTGCATATTTAACAAAATCCCGTAAGTTAGTTGTGGTGATGTAGTAATAACAAAAAAGATAAAATACATAAAAAACCAGATACATTAGTAATAGAATCACAATCGAATTTTGTTGCTTTTTATAAAATTACATAGATCTTTTATAAATGGAGAGAAAACCAATTGTAACAGAGAACGAAAATTTGTGGGAAGAGGGAGATTGGAAGGAAGATAATTATATAGGGAAGAAGATAATTTTGAGCAGTTAAAAAAGATGTGATCCGGAGTCCCGTCGTCCAAACCGCACTCACATAGCGAGTTGTCCCTAATCCGAATTTTCGCGAGGAAGGCTGGGGTGCAGGCATGGCCCAGGCGAAGACGACATATTGTCGAGGTAACATTTTTATCCGCATTACGGAAAAAGAAAAACCATGGTTTCGCAGGGATTGATTCCTGGATGGTGCTGTACTGTGTTCTTTTAGACTAAAACTCGACATTGGCAGAATCCTTAGGGTAGTCATAATTAAGAATTGAATTGAAGACATTGCATTAAATTAGGTAACTACAAAACAAAATCATTCTTCTTCAAGCATTCCCTTGTATTTTTCAATAATTTTCTAAATTCCTGTGGTAAACACAACATATCGAGCACTGCCCTGAGCAGGGAGTAGAACTACTGTGTTAACGCATACAGTATGGGCACCTCCAGTATGGGCACCTCCAGGTGGCCTACTATGCACGCCACCGGCTTGTACATAGAGCACTGTCCCCATACCACCTCAGATTAGAAAGAAAAAACATAGTAATAGCATAGGTAGGTAGTACTAATAAAGCGCTAAAAACTTACAGAGAAATCTGAAATACTGAATTATCGAAGGTTTTGTCTTATAATTTTTTTTTCAGAAAACCATTTGTAAGTGATTGTCAAAAACTTGACATTTAGTGGTGTATAACACTCCATATTAATCTATAGTCTGTAAAACTCAATCTAGCTTGTTTTCGATTGTAATATTTTGTAAATGAATATTCACTGCCACAGCATTTTAGAGACAATTTTACGGGTTACGATGCATAAATTATTACATTAAAAATTAGTTTGGGTCAGGAAACTATAAAAAACATGCTAATTTTGATTTTTTGTAAGTCTTTTTGTAAGTGACAACTCTTTCTGTGTACTGGCATAGAGAACGCATCCCTATATTTTAATAAGGTCAGTTCGAAAAGGGCGGTTGATTCTAAGGCCTGCACACAACCAGCCCTACAGGATTCCCATTGGCTTGTATAAAGCTGGCGCATTTATTTACCCATAACAAAAGAAGAAAAAATAGCCTACATGGTCAAAACCTACCTACTATTATTTTATTTTTATGGTTTGCCATTGTCCATCCCATGCATGACAGTGGAACTGTTAAAAGCATGCTGTGTTTCTCATTTTAGAGGACTTATGGAACCTGGTGGGAGCAGGCCCCATCGGCGCAGAAGGATTACATGCCACAGAACAGCTGCAAGATATCGAGCCAAGATTTTGTTGGTTTGTAGAATTCCTTAGCCTCATATTGGTATTAATAAGAAGCAAAATAATAGGGGTTAAAGTATGAAATTGCCGTTTTATTGCAATAGGTTCTTTGAATTGACATAGAATCTTCATGGTTTGAGGTTTTCGAATGAAACTTTTTTCAAATGATTTCTATGATGTTCTTTTTTTAAAAAATGTGAAACATTTGAATATCGACTTTCAATTGTTTTTGTTATTCAATTTAGACAAGAAAGATGGATACTGCGAAAATTCGAGTGATTTTTGAATACGAGTTCCGACGCGGAACTAACGCGGCAGAAACAGCCCGCAATATCAATGCTGCGTTTGGAGAGGGGTCTACTAATGAACGCACCGTGCGATTTTGGTTTAAACGCTTTCGTGATGGAAATTTCGACTTAAAGAACGAGCCACGAGGAAGACCGCCCACACAGGTGAATAACGATGAATTAAGAGAGATAGTGGAAGCCGACCCTAGTCAAACTACCCAGGAATTAGCGGCATGGTTTAATGTTACCTTACCCACAATATTGACTCACTTGCGTCAAATCAATAAAATAAAAAAATACGAAAAATGGGTGCCTCATGATTTGACTGATCTGCAGAAAGAAACGCGTGTTGAAACTTGTGTTGCCTTGTTGAACCGGTACAGAAATGAAGGAATATTGGATCGAACTGTAACATGTGATGAAAAGTGGATTCTTTATGATAACCGGAAAAGAAAAATGCAATGGCTGACCCCAGGTCAAATGCCACAACAGTGTCCTAAAGCAAAACTTACCAATAAAAAGGTAATGGTAACTGTTTGGTGGTCTCAGCATGGTGTTATTTACTATAGTTTTCTCCGATCTGGTCAAGCAATAACGGCAGATGTCTATTGTGCCGAACTCCGAACCATGTTGACAAAACTAGCAGTAAAACAGCCCCGACTCATGAATCGATCTTCACCAATATTGCTCCACGACAACGCGAGACCTCACACAGCACGAGAAACCATTTTGACCCTTCAGGAACTGCAGTTAGAAACCATTCGCCATCCTCCGTATTCACCAGACCTTGCTCCAACGGACTACCATTTTTTTCGTGATTTGGACAATTATCTACGTGACAAGAAGTTTTCTTCCCAGGAGGCAGTACAAAATGCTTTCACACAGTTTGTGCAGTCTTGATCGTCGGAGTTCTATTGCAAAGGCATTAATGACCTTCCCATTAGATGGCAGCAATGTATAGATAATAATGGCAACTATTTTGATTAAATAAATTTGTTAAAAATTTAAAAAATAAACAATTTAGATTTTCAGTACAAATCGGCAATTTCATACTTTAACCCCTAATATTTGTATTGTATTACAGACTGATAAGAATTTGAACAAGTCGTCAGTTCAAGGTTGCAGCATTGTTAAGAATTAACAAGGTAACATGTGAGTTGAAACTTTAAAAATTGTCACCTTTGTCACCAAATATTCTAGTACAGCAGACATTCCATGACTGTATTGTATGGTCTTTGCCTGTTTACCTACTATGAGAATAATTTAATAATAATAATAATAACTTCCACACAACACAATCACTTGACCTGGTCCCTATCTAGGATACCCTGTGCTGTGGTAACAAGGCAAGGACATCACAAACATGGAAATACATCCAGACTGAGGCCATTTGTACAAATGTACGGCGGCCCCCAGTGAATCCAGCCCACCACCTCTATTTTGGTACTAAGCGTGTTAACGAGGCAGTCAGTTTAGTGTGAATACATAAAATTAAATTAAGGAGAAACAGCTTTTATCTATAGGATTTCATAGAAGGTTAACAAACTTTATCTTAATTTGGACAAAACAATGTCTGTCGGGTCAGCTAGTTGCCAATAAAAGAGCTATAATCTGAACCATAACGCAGGGTATCTTAGGTTGGGACAGGTCAAGTGATTGGAATCTGAGGACATTATTGTTTACCTAAACTCATGCCTGTATATCAGACGGACAAGCAAATACACGGATAAAGCTGGTCAGTTGGGACAAGCCTGGATTATATTAGTCACTGCATGTAAGCTCGCCACTTATGTGTACCTACTTTTATTATTATGTTGTAATTGTTTTTCAGAGGTGTCATTTGAGCATGCAGTCTATCCGTTAGAGGTGTCTATATTTGAGACATACAATCCTGGGGCAATCGTCAGGATATGGGCCCGTGGACCGTCTCAATGGAAATTGCTATGGGAAGGTGAACCGGAGTGTGTTGGAGACACACCGAGGATATTTTGTCCGCCGATTCGCCAACTAAATGTGCCAACCAGGTTAGTGACGCCGTTGTTACAAATAGGCTACCGATAAACAAATAAAAAGTCAACTTCATCATCATCATCAGCCATTTGACGCCCACTGTAGGAAATAGGCCTCCCTCGTCGTTTTCCAAGCCTCGAACATAACCATGAGGGGTTTTGCCATAATCGCCACGCTTGGCAGGCGGGTCGGCGTTCGCAGTATGCGGTTGGAATCTCAGGAAGATGCTGCTGCCCGTCCCCTGGTAATCCACGGATGGTAATGGAGTGACGCTATTCTTAATCCGGCGCCATACGGATTAAAGTCAACTTAACTTTTGAAAATTAGTTTTGAATCTTTTATTATAATATGGAGACTTTTAGTAGGTAAAACGTAAGATAAGGTAAGATAAGAATATTCTTTATTGTACTAGGAAAACACAAACATGATATATTTACAAAAATACAGTACAATTGATTGGCGTACGTATGTCATTGTGAACACTTTTTAAAGTTAGATAAATACTGTGATAGGTAATCATGTTAGATTCAATGTGTATTTAAAATATACAATTTTCCTTGAAGCAACAAAAAACTTCCGGCCACATCAACCATCTTTGCACTTACTACATACATTATTGCACTTTACTAAATGTATTGTATACATCATATTATTATGTATCTATCTAACCTATTATAAGTTCTATTTGGAGGGCCATAAAATGTAGTCTTAACACAATCATTCAATTCCAAGTTCATAACCATTAAGGACTAGCGGTGGTAGCCTGGTGGGTAGAACGTGGAAGCAAGAGACTGACCTACGATTCCCAGTGCGGACATGTACCTATGACTTTGTTTTCTAAGTTATGTATTTTGTGAAGTTATAGTAGCAATACCACTCGCTAACGGTTAACACTTGACCCCAGTCACCAGGTCGTAAACGAAGACAGGGTCTAAGGGCCCTCGCCCACGGCGACTTTTTGTAGCGATGCAGTAGCGATGCTGTCGCGCGTTCGCATCGATACAGTCGTGATGCGGGCGCTAGTTGTGTGCCCTCGCCCACCGTAAACACGATTCAGTCGCGATGCAAACGCGATACCGTCGCGCATATTTCGCGATGCAAATGCGATTCAGTAACGGAAACAAAATGCCTGCGATCGCTACAGTTGCAAGATGGACTCCGTTGGACCGATGGACAACAGCACTCTCGATTTCTCTGTGTTGCATTACTCATGCGCCACCCTTCCTCCGTTCTCCTCCCGATGTCTTCCGATACGCTCGCGCGTTTGCATCCATACAGTCGCGATGCTGTAGCGCGTTAGTAGCGCGTTGGCATCGCTTCTGCAGCGCGTTGCAAATGCGACTAAAGCGCGTTCGTTGCGATGCTGTTGCGCGTTTACGAAACGCGCGACAGCATCACTACAAAAAGTCGCCGTGGGGTTTAACTCATACCCCTCAGCTTACACCTATGTCTGGAAAAACAGACGACGGTAAGGCGATCCACATCTTTTTCGTTCTTATTATAAAATAATGCGCGTATCGCTTGGTGCGAATTGGCGGAATTTCCATGACAAATGCGTGCATATTTTATGATCTTAGCCGTTTAGGAAGTTTGACATCTTGACTAATATGCTGAATGACTTATTTCGTCGATTCGTTGCTTTGTTCTAATTGTTCTATGGCACGGCATCTAAGTTCTTACATATTTCCTAGAATTATTGACAAATTGGTGGTCTTCTATGCGCCAGTTGTATACTATGTAACTTTAGATACTTACTTAATATTTTTGATGTATCTTTATAAGGTGTGCAATAAAGAGTATTAATCTAATTTTACGAACTCGTATCTCAGCTAAGAACCTAGGCCAAAGATAGAGAAACAACGATGTAGTTCTCTGATATCCGCATGTTTATTTATTTGGTACATTAGCAAAATACACATTAGATATTACATCTAGGTATGGTATGACACATTACGGTTCGAATATACTGTAGAATATCCTTAAGCTTATATCCTAACACGTTAAATGTCCTAGGATATTAGCTTAAATCCGCGTGTTAAAAAGAAAAAAAAAACCGACTTCAAAACAGTACAGCTAAAATATGAAATAATTTAAAAGAATACCTTATTAATAAAAGTACGTATACATGTAGGTATTTTAGAAGTATAATTTGGAGTCGGTGCCCAAATATATGTGCTGGTCATGAAGCTGGGCACCTGGGCACCAACTACAATTTTTTTAATATTAAATTTTCAATGCAGGGGCAGTAGCAAAAAAAATCAAGTCCCTTATAACCATAACTTACCCTTCTTAATTCGTTGCTTTAAAATTTAAAGTTCTCAATTTCTCAACATCACCAAATTACCCTGGGACTACATTTACGCTATATTATATGAAAGATACGCATATTAATAAAGGAGGGGCCTATTAGGCCTTATTTACTGCTGTCCATTGAAAATTTTCACCAAATTAAAATGGGACCAATGGGACTTTACATCTATTAACAAAAAAAGATTTGTCGAAGTCTGTTAAGATTTGACGGAGTTATGCGAGACCATAGCAAAAAAAAAGGAATATATGCGTCGAATTGAGAACCTCCTCCTTCTTTGGCGTCGGTTAAAAAGAAAGATCTTTGTAGACATATGGTATGAAACTTGAAGTGACGAGATAATAACGCCTAACTGCATTAATGTTCGTGACTGAAGACTACCTTCTCTTCCAGGGTTTTACGGCTGGAATTCAACCACAGGCTTCTGCCGTACTACACGGAACTTGACGCGGTCCTGCTCAAGGGGAGGGAGGCGAAAAACGATGTGCGAATGAAAAACAACTTCGCGTACTCGACGCTGTTTTATAAGAGAACTAGGCCTGTGGTGGAGAAAGGTGAGTGCACTAAAAAAAGAAACAAAGGATAAAATTGTAAAAACAAAACTATTTCTATTTCTATGGTAAGGCGTTACAAGCACGTTGTGACGTCGTAGTTTGAACCCGATTTGTGTTGCGCGTTTCGGTACCACGTGACTAAAATTACTTTTCTATAGGATATAATAATATATTATGAAAATTGTTAATCATAGAAAAAAAATACCAGGTTTTATATCTTTTCTCTCCAATGACATAAAGTTGAACAAGTTCTTTACGTAGATCGGACGCACAGACGACACCACATCGACCTTTACATACGTGCACTATACTCAGTTATGTTATGGGTGATAAGACCCGTTTAATATATAACAACTATGTATGAGCATCGCGAGTCATTAAAGATCTAGGTTTCCATTTCATCATCATCAGCCTATGCTTGTCCACTGCTGGACATAGGCCTCTCCTATTGCACGCCCACTGGGCACGGTCCTTGGCTACTCTCATCCAGCGCTTGCCAGCCGCCCTGCGAAGATCATCGCTCCACGGAGTCTGAGGTTTCCATTTGCGAAAGCAGTAAAGGGGCTTTTCACTCCCGCAGGTGACATCCTAAACAGGATCCTGGCTTCCAACCTTCACGAAAGCCTTAAGGCGCCTATGCCGTCCTCAACAAAATCCAGACCCATAGATACGGGACCCCCATTGGGCGATTTTCAGCGATTGCCAGTGAGTACATTTGTGATTTATTCATTCTACTTCAGTGATTCTTTTGTAAGACACCGAAGAAGATTCTCTACAGATTACTACAGAGTAGAAAGTCTCCGGCAATTTTTTTTTTTGTAGCCTGCATACGTCCCACTGCAGGGCACAGGCCTTCTCTCAGAGAGAGAGAGAGAGAGAGTATGGGCTTAATTAACACGCTGGCCCACCGCGGATTGGCAATTTCAAGCGCTGAGGTATGTGAACACCTCAGTTTTACCTCAGTCACTCACTTTTGCGCACGATGTTTTCCCGAACTTTTTTTTTTTTATTTAATCACAAATGTATAGTTTTCAGATTTTTTCCTGTACTTGTGGGATAAGACGATATTTCTTGCCAAATTTCATAGTTCTAGGTTCATGGAGAGTGCCCTCTAAATTTTGATTCCCTTGAGTGTCGAAATATACGTTTTTTGCGGCATAAACGGCCGTATCTTTTTTTTACGTTAACTTAGAAGTTTGATTTTTTCACAGCTTCAAGGGACTGTAAACCTGAGTATACGCTTTTAATTTCAACTCGATACGTCCACGCGTTCCGGAGATAAAGGGTCTTGACAGACAGACGGACGGACGGACGGAAAAAGTTACGTGGTGCGAGCGAGCATAACGAGCGAACGTAAAAACATCCTTAACGTTGTATCAATCACCAGTTATCTATTTTATCAGTTACCTACAACGACTAGTCATACAGTCACAGACAGTATTTTGTTTACTTGGCATAAATATGACATCGCGAGGTTCCGGTGCTGGGATTTTCTATTCTCTCCATGTGCGAAAAGTTTTTCTTTTTAAAACGCGAATCAATTGCAATATGAAATGAATAAATTACCGAAGGCGATAGGCCTCTTCACCGTCACAACCTCCCCTTTCCCCTGCCTGTATCGTCCATCATCCTCCAGTTGCTATATTAACTAGCAGCGTCATCACCGGTTTTCCCGTTAACAGTCTGTTAATAGCTGTAACTAACAACAGTAGACTAACAGATTGTTAGTAAACGAAAAACCGGAGGTCAGTTTCTTTGAAAGAAATATTTTAACGAGCCCGTACTGCCTAGCTTGTAGAGAATCTGAACGATCTCGTCTGCAAAACACGCTGTAACAAATCCGAGTACCGATCTATTCAATGGGATTGCATGCAAACCTAGTGCGCACTCGAACCATACCATCACAATAGGTGGATAGAAACATGTGTTTTATTTTATTTCAATTTCCTCCATTTGTGTTTCGTTGCAGGACGAGACAATACTATGTGTTATGAAATACCTGGACATGCAATCGCTGTGCCGGTGCGCACAGGTTAACCGGCACTTCAACGGGCTCGCGTCGGACGCCATTCTTTATAAGAGCATCGATCTGAGGCCCTACTGGCATTGCGTTCAATCGCAGGTTTGTATTCCTTCCTGATTTTGTTCTCTCTCTCTGCCTTTGCCTTGATCTCAAGAGTGAATTAAGTCAGGTAACCGTTCCAAGCTATCTTTACAATATTCGTAATACGTAAACAGCCTATATTCGGGCCGATGTAGGACACAGCGCCACGCGTGCCCACCGCGGATGGGCGAGGTCAGCGCTGAGGTATGTGAACACCTCAGAGACTCGGGATTCCTCACGATGTTTTCCTTTACTGTTAGCGAGTAAGTTACAAATACACAATATTTGTGAGTGAGAGAACAAAGTCGTCAATCTCAACTACTATCGCATTGTACATTTTTGGGAATAAGTAGTTTTCCCTTTGAAAGAAAGAAACCATTTTCTTACATTGCCACAAAAGCACACACATAAAAAATAACAGAATCTTAGAGTTATGTTTCGTATGATGTCAAACGTTATGTCTGTCCAAACGTCACAGTAATTCCAAAGGGTAAAAGTTTAAAATTCTCAAAAAAATGCACAAACTTTAAATTCGACGCAGTTAACTTTTCTTTTTGGACGTGCGTTAACTATATGCATACTGAAGAAACATTTTTAGATTTTGCACTGTTTCAATTACATGGTGTAGTGTAGATATACCTCATCGGGTCTATAATGTTTTACCTACAATTCATTATAAAAATATCTCTTCACCAGCAACATTTGTCAATGTTTCATTTTACAAACTATTGTTTTGACAATGACATCTAAATACAAAGGTTCATTTGTTTTCAAAATGCATTATTTATTATATGTTTAAAAGACAAACAATAATGTCAACATTTTACAGATAACAAATAATCCAGATATGTACAAAAGATTTTTTTAATGCGGGGGGCTTCGCCCTCCGAGCCCCCCTCGTAGGGGGCTCCACCCCCCTGCACCCCTCGTGCCTCGTGCCCTGTTTTCTGACTTGCGTGAACTGTATCTTAAATCATATTAGTGGACCTTTGTCGATTTAATGCATTTGTGTTAAGAAAACTTAGCTAATGTTCTGTTGGCAAATGACATTACAAGAATTAATTACTGTATGAGATGTAAGTTTTGTGAAACATTTTTATATGGAATGTCGAGTTGTGAAATGATACAGCTGCATTACATTGCTTGTTATCTGAAAATTTGTTTAATAACAGTCGGACATTCGAATGGCACCCATACCTCATCATCATAGGCCTTGGCGTCGGTTACGGACGATTTGAGCAGTGCCGAAGAGTTACACTCATTCGTCAAAAGTCTTATTCGGGAGCGGCAGCCCCTCCTGCATATAGAAACATAAAGGAAGAATCCGGAGTCGGATCAAGCTCCAAAGATATACATGGAGACTAAATTAATCGTCATATCATTCTTTCAGGTGCTGGTGACACTGTCCATGAGATGCAAGTTCCTACAAAAGTTAGATCTATCGTGGTGCGGCAGCCATCGCATGATATCATCTAATTACGTCGTCAAGTGAGTGTCTTACAATGTTGCAGAGATCATTATAGTACAGGCGGTAGAGTCGAGTTTGCATTGTATTTTAAGTAAGTGTCTAGGCGTTGCGTTACAATGTTGTATTTTTTAGCTCACCTCTATTACGCAATTAACGCAGCTACAGAGCTGTTTTTCCATGTGCAATGAGGCTCATGGCTCAAAGTTAGGTTGGCCGGACATTTTATTTCCATAATAAAGGAGAAAAAATTAAAAAACAAAGCCATAAAAATATGTTTTTCGGATTTTACAGATCATAATAAATGTGAAGAATCAAGTTGCACAAATAATAAAACACTTATGTATTAGATTTTGTTTTTTAATTGTATTCTAAACGTTTTCTAAATATAGACGAATAAAAAAAATACGAGATAACTCAAACATTTCATACATTGTAAATGTAAAGCAGCGTCATGGCTTGTGGCATGGCCTCTTCTTCAATATTTGTTTTATGCAGGTTTTCCATTGTCTTATAACAATTATAGAAACTCGTTTTTACAATGTTATTATTGATCTGGCTGACCTGGTTGTTAAGTAGGATGTGTTAATTAACAAGGTACGTAAACGGGTAATATACCTGTAATTATTATTTTTGAGCTACTATCTTCAAATGTGGCAGTGGGCCGGCCATATTATCCGAAGAACTGATAACCGATGGGGTAGACGAGTTCTCGAGTGGAGACCGCGGATCGGTAAACGTAGTGTGGGACGTCCTCAGACTCGGTGGAGCGATGATCTTCGCAGGGCGGCTGGCAAGAGCTGGATGAGAGTAGCCGAGGACCGCGCTCAGTGGCGTGCTATAGGAGAGGCCTATGTCCAGCAGTGGAAAAGCATAGGCTGATGATGACGATCTTCAAATATTTTATTCCCGCTGACTGCCTCGCCTCGTTGTTCAGCGGTAACACGCGTGACTACCAAAACGGCAGTGATAAGTTCGATTTCCGCCGGAGGCCGCCGTATTTGATTTGTACAAATGACCTCAGTTTGGGTGTCTTTCCTTGTTTGTTAGTTCCTTGCCTGAATACCACAGGACAGGGTATCCTAGCTTGGGACCAGGACAAGTGATTGTGGCAGTTATTATCAACTAAGGTTAGCAAACAAGTACTGTGACTGGCCTTGTTACTAGCCCCTGATAATTTAATTTAGATCCATTGATCGATTGAATTTGCGATCTTATAATTTCCAGCGACATTTAGCTACTCCCAAATTGGTTCTTATAGCTCGCGACATAAGACCGAGTATTGTAAATCGCAAACTCTACGCTACTTTTGGCGCTCCTTTACTAATGCCTAGTGTTGTTTAACAGCTTCCTGAAAGACACCGGCGTCGAGTTAACACACTTAAGGCTGAATTGCTGCAAATTCGTTGACAACTCGGTGCTACGAGCCATCGTTGACACCTCGCCTTGTTTACAAGGTCAGTTGTGCAATAAATATGCGATTGGCTTTGTCTTTACCGCAGATTAGACTGACTAAGGTAAGATGATGGTATAGTATGACAAATAAAGGCGATATTAGACCATTCATTCATTTGAACCTTCATTTTAGTGAATTGGTGTGCCTTAAGATTCTACTACTTTCTATTATTAAATTTTTTTATTGCATAAAAAGTTTTGTACATAGGCGAACTTAATACTTCTTAGAATTATCTACCACTTTTTGCAGACAAGATTAGCGCAAAGAAAGAAAGGTAGCGCAACTTACGATATTAAATATACTAATTACTTATTTTGATCTAGATTCTACTTGGTTGGCTTCAATTAATGGTCATTCTACATTACCAGTAACTTAAAAAAAAAAACGCTCTTCTTTTGTTTCATGTTAATTTACTGGTTGCACGTATGTTTACTATCGATCCAATCGTTTATTTAACTTTTGACAGATGCACTGCACACCCATGAAGTTCCTTATTTATTTGACAGGAAAACATAGGCGTAAAATGCATCACTTCATGGATACCTTTATTTTTTCACAATAGTGATGCGACGTGTTTCGCTACAATATTATAACGTGTAGATTATGTAGCGAAGACTATTCAAGTTGATTTTCTATAAAAAATATTAATCTAATATGTTATTATAAAGACTAAAACTTCAACATATGTTGCACTAACCCGTGCAGGTTTTTATAAGTTAAATCGATTATTATAAAAAATCGAATCGGTAACTTCATGAAACATCACTAAATTGATCTGTCAAAAGTTAAATAAACGGTTGGATTTCAATTAGTCTACATGCAAACGGACCGTAAAAATAAGGGAGGAAATCATATCTATGGAGTGGTTTGCTCGTCCTAGGTCATTAATTAAGGTCATTAACTTAAGACACTCTCTCAACACTCTGGCTAGGTAGCTGGTGAACAAGGATAGAAATCAACAGACTCGAGCGATGGAAAAAATTCCAAAATACATTTTTTTTGTCCTTACTTTTCAATTTACTATTTAAGACAATTTCGGCCAAAGTTTCGGAGATTTACCACCTGAAAATTATTTAAATGTATTAAATCCACATAAATATAACGTTTCTTTTTGGCCAATTTAGGGAATAAAGCATTATTTGTAATTAAATCCAGCTTGAAATAAAAACGTGAATTTCACGGACTAATGTTCAAAAATAAAAATAAAATATTTCCGGTAAAAGTCAAGCACTTCTGAGTTCAGAATAATATTGTCCCAACATTCAAGATTCAAGAACTATCAAGAAAGTGGCTTGACTTTTGCCGGAACAAAAGATATTTGCCATATTATTAAACATTCTCTAAAAAACAAGTTGTTGAACTTCGAGCGTACCTACTACTTTAGCAATAAATATATTTGTTTGTAATAAACTGTAATTTAACTTTCCATACTTTCTGTAATATACTGAATTTTAAAGTAAATCGATAGCACTATACTTTGATGGTCAGAAATAATGTTAAAGTACCGTAAGTTAACTGCATATACAATAGATCGAGGCGACTGCAGCTTGAGTGCTATCTTTAGCTGTTGATTGTAAAACAATGGATTAGCACAAACGATGAACAAAGCCAGTTTGAAGTCAGAAATACCTTCAAATTGGCATAAAAAATATAATTGATTGTCCTACACTCATTTTCATATTTTGAATAAATAACATTCTCTTCTATGAAGCGGCCCCACCGTGCGCCGGCTTCTCATGCGAGAGGTCGTGGGTTCGAATCCCGGCATGGACCAATGTTTGTGACTTTGTTTTCTAAGTTACCTACATTTGTGAAGTCTGAGGTGTTCACATAAATCAGAGCTTTAAATTCCTAATCCGTGGTGGGGACGCGTGGTAATTAAGCCCATACTCTCTCTCTAAGAAAAGGCCTGTGCTCTGCAGTGGGACGTATATGCTACATAAAAATAACTAATATTTCATACATTGTAAATGTAATAAGTAGTGGTGACACCCGGAGGCAAAGCACCCCTGTCACTTCCATATTAAATTATTTACAAATCCTAGGAGTTACGTACGAAGTTCGTTACCGACTCTCTGAAGCTCAAATTCGAAGGGCCAAGTTTACCTTCTTCATGAACACTGAGCGCCAGCGGAACCTTTCTGTTCCGTGGATGGACCTCCTACCTCCCCTTATAGTCCAACCCAAGCCACCAACTGCATTTCAGATGCCCTTCGACAAGCCAGTGTACCAATGGGAACATTTCGCCTCCCGGTCACCACCACTATCAAGTTATAAATAGATGGATGGAGAACACTTTATAACTTACACTTTACACTTTTTAGAGTTCTGTACCCAAAGGGAAAGGGACCCTATTACTAAGACTCCACTGTCCGTCTGTCTGGCTGTCTGTCACCAGGCTCATGAATCGTGATAGCTAGACTGTTGAAATTTTCACAGATTATGTATTTCTGTTGCCGCTATAACAAAAAATACTCGGCACGGCAACAGACAACAGGTAAACGCTTGAAATATTCACAGAATATTTAGTTGTATATTAACTTTAAAAATAAATAATTAAATTAAAATCAATATTTAGGGGGGCTCCCGTCTCAACAAACGTGATTTCTTTGCCGTTTTTTTGCTAGATATTCATAACGGCAACAGGTAGACGCTTGAATTATGTTGTATAGATAATGGTACGGAACCCTTCGTGCGCGAGTCCGATTCGCACTTGGCCGGTTTTTTAGTTATAAGATGATTAAGAGTCTATCAACTCAACAGGGTAACCGTCGAGTCCTGCCACTCAGCCACGTCAGGGTCATGGCTCGTGCGCGAGGAGACAGATCTTGACCAAACTTATGAATTTATTTCTCATCAGAAAATCTCCAACTATTCACTTACCCGCCATGTGGCCATCTGGCCTAACTGTCAATTAAAAAAGAAAAAAGCGTAGCACAGAAATATTTCAAATGTTGCCAGCATTAAGAACGCATTGACCGATGATAGTTGTATTATACTTACTATCGTTTTCAATAGGTCGAGCTCGCGGTACTCCACGAGACACTCCACTTCTCAGCGTAGGACGCCCACCAGCTCGCTGGACCGACGATCTAATGCAAATTGCTGACTGTAATTTTATTGAGGATGGCGGAAGACAGAAAAAATGTGTTAATATTGAACAAAAAATAAAAACCGTCTGCAAAACACTACACAGCACTAAAAACACAGAAATAATTTTAACGAATATGAGCTTTAAATTCGATAGGTATTGTAGAAGTATAGCTTGGAGCCGGAGCCAAGTAACATGACCAGCACACACATTTTGGACGCCGGCTCCAAAATATATTTCTACAATACCTATATCGAATTTAAAGGTCACATTCATCGTGTATCCCATCGCGATAGTGTTTTGAAGTCGGTTTTTATTTTTTATTTAATTATTTTTTGTGAAAATCACTACGATTCCGCCAAATTGTGTTTTCAGAAAACCCGTGCCCGAGCCACTATAAAAAAACCCAAATCGCTTCAAGTGCGCCATTAAAGTTTGAAGAGTTCCCTTGATTTCTCCAGGATCCCATCATCAGATCCTGACTTGATGAAGTCTACCCTTTCAAACAAAAAAAAAAAAATTGAAAACAAAGAATTTTCCAAATCGGTTCAGGCGTCTTCGAGTAATCGGGGAACATAGATCCCGACGAATTGAGAACCTGCCCCTTTTTTGAAGTCGGTTAAAAATTTAAACATAAACATGTTGAAATGTTGTTCCAGAGCTTTGCATGCGTTCCATAGTGGGCGACAAATTAAAATATTTTGAAATGTTGTTCCAGAGCTTGGCCTACGTTCCATAGTGGGCAACCTAGACTGGATGTGCCTGGCGTCGCTGCACAAACTGCGGCGACTAGACCTGTACCGGACGGACGTGACGACGGCGGCCGCTGTAGCCATAATACGGGCCAACCGGTGTCTGCAGCACCTCAATGTTGGTATGCAACGCTGTGTCTACTAAACCGCTCTATTACCCTACAAGAAGGATGGAAAGACGTTATGTCGGAGGTCGTGGGTTCGATTCCCACTGCGGGCTGCCGTACATGTGTACAAATGGCCTCAATCTGGGTGTATTTCCATGTTCGTTATGTCCTTGCCTGGTGACCATAACACAGGGTATCTTAGCTTGGGACCAGGACGTGTGATTGTGTTGTGTGGAACTTATTTTTATTATTAATGATTAAAATTCCTCTTCCAGGTTCCTGCAAGATGATATCGTCAATGGACGAGGTGGCGATGGCCCTCGGCGCCTACGCGCCGGACCTCAAATCGGTCGACTTCTGGAAGTCTTACACTCTATCGCCGAACGGAATTAGGGCGCTCGGGAACTGCAAGATCTTGGAAGAGCTCGACGTCGGTTGGTGGTGCGTATATTTAGTTAATATCATCGGTAGTAAATTGATAAATGTATTCTGTATTCTCGGGTTCTCCTCTCGTTTCTTTGTAAAATTGTCAATTAGTATTACTTTGGAGAAGATGTATACTAAAATTAATAACGGCTGACTATTCACTGATTAGTTGACGGATTAAGTTTATGGAAACATTTAAATGTCACAACAATAATAGTTCAAACTTTCGCTGTGAAAACTTGCCGAGTTGTAAGTTCGTCTAAAAGCCCAACACGAGTGAAGAATATTGTACGTTACTGCTGTTATGATTTGAGGAACCTTCCATGGGACTTGGCATCCATTTAGATGGCAATTGTTTTGTTTGCAACCTGCATTTCTTTTGTAACGAAATGGCCCTTTTTTCACGTATTTTTATGTAGCCTTTAAACGTCCCACTGCAGGGCACAGGCGTTCTCTCAGAGAGAGCACGGGCTTGATTACCACGCGTGCCCACCGCGGATTGTAAATTTCAAGCCCTGAGGTATATTATGATCGGGTTTTCTTTGTCAACATATACCATAACAAAAGTATTTCTAAACTTTACGTATTTTTATTTTCTAGTTCCGTCTAGACCCGATTTGACAAAAGGTTTCCTGTTCTTTTACAATGACTGAGAATGTTAGAATGCAAAGAAGAAATAAAATAGAAGAAATAAATAGAAAATTATAAATATTGGTACAAAGGCGAGCTTAATACTAATGAGTATTTAATTATACCAACAATAAAACACCCAGCCTTAAATTTTATATATCAGAAAGAAGTGCTAGTAGCAATACCACACACTAACCGTGAAGGAAAACATCAAGAGGAAACCTGAGTGAGGAAACCTTGTCTGCCGCCGCGCCTTCTCCCCTGAATTTTGTCTGTACGGGTGAAACCGCACATCTAGCATTTTCACACAAATGTATTCAGTACTCTATCAGCCGCACGGCGAGCACTCGTACAATAAATAGCAAAAGCTACCAATCAGACTTTCCATCATCGTCAAGCAACCTTATCATCCCTGTGCAGCACAGTAAGGTTCATCACTAATCATCATAAAAATCCGCCTACGCCTATGCCCACATTGCCCACCGTAATAACTTGAAGAAGTCTGCACCGTTCAAGCGCACGGTGTCAGCTATCAGCAAAGCCAACACCGCCCCTCTGTTCCAGCCTCCAAGCGGGCGGGTCGGGCGAGTGGCTCTCCTACCTGACGACTGACTCACTCCGCAAGCTGTTCCTGGGCGCGCTGCGTGGAGTGTGCGATCGCGATCTGCGCGCCCTGCTGCCTCGGGCGCGCCATCTTGCTCAGTTAGACCTGCTGGGCGTACGAGCTGTCACTGCGCATATTTGTGAGGCGTGAGTGTACCATTACACATTCACACAGAGATCCCCATAGACTTAAGAGTGTACGACCGCGATCCTCTCGCCCTGCTGCCTCGCGCGCGCCATCTGGCTCAGTTAGACCTGCTGGGCGTACGCGCGGTCACTGCGCATATTTGTTAGGCGTGAGTAGACATATTATTACACACTTTGGCACTGAGCGATGCACTCTAGCGGTGTAACAAAATCCCCATATACTCGTAGACATACGAGTCTGCGACCGCGATATTCGCGCCCTTCTGCTTCGCGCTCGCAATTTTCATCAATTAGACCTTATGGGCGTACGCGCGGTCATCCGGTCACGGCGCGTATTAGACAATTTTGGCACTGAGCGATGCACTCTAGCGGTGTAACAAAATCCCCATATATCTTCGCGCTCTGCTACCTCGAGCACGCCATCTCACTCAATTAGATCTGCTGGGCGTACGCGCGGTCACATTTGTCATATTTGTGAGGCGCGAGTAGACATTACTCACTTCTGGCACTGAGCGATGCACTCTAGCGGTGTAACAAAATCCCCATATAGACGTGTAGACATACGAGTGTGGGAATTAGATCTGCTGGGCGTACGCGCGGTCGCGGCGCCTATTTTTGAGGCGTCAGTGTACACATCTTCTTATTCGAGTGCCGTCGATGTTTTTGGTTTTGTCAAATTATTTCGTGCAGATTTATCTCGCCACTTCTATCGCACGAGGGGTAGCCCTCATAAGGTCGTCCCGGGTGCAAGTCATTGGGCACTGTAGATCCCCATTTAATTTTGTCTTTAGATAGTCCAACGCCTGCTCTAAGCCTATTGGGGGTCCTCCATACGCTCCACTTTTCAGAGTTTTTGGTCGGCAGTTTTTTCAGCCGGGTTTGTGAGTACACGTCATTAAACACTTGCTGAGTATTCATATACGGATTGTAACGAAATCCTCATGGACATACGAGTGTGCGACCGCGAACTGCGCGCCCTGCTGCCATGTGCGTATGCGCAACCACGACGCATATTTGCGAGGCGTAGACACATAAGGAATCATGTTTTTTTAAATAAGACTATAAGTGTGTAACTTACTAAGTACTAGTCAAATATCGCATTGTATGGTAATGATAATTTTTATTTCTTTTGCAGGATCCTGGCCGAATGCCATGAACTAAGATTGTTAGATGTCAGCTTCTGCGATCAGATTCATGAATCACAGGTACTTTTGCATTAAAGCTTTTTGACGTTTACTTTTTTAGTTTCGCAGCCTGAACTCACATTTATCATTTAAAAAATGAAAGACATTAATTGTAATAAATTATCACATATAATAGTTATAAATAATAAAGAAAAAAGTAGCTCAGATTTCATTAAAGATTTGATTAGTAAACAATGTCCAGATGGGTAATCCTCATTTGTAAAAACGAGAAGTCACAACCGTGGAGGACATTTTTAACTCCAATAATTTACTACCTTAGGTTGGCACGCTTAGGGAACAGAAACCATTAACTCTCAGTTAGTGATATTTATCTCAAGCGGAGTCATAAAATTTTCCAGAAAAAAGATTATCCGTGGTGGTGACTTTTCGTTTTTCAAATTCAGAATTACCCAAAAAAGCCAGCACATCACAGGGCTAAGTCTTTGAAACACAAAACATAAACACAGATAAAAGAGCGAAGTAGAGAAAACACATCTAATACTTTCCTTTCTCTTGGAAAAAATCTGTAGAGTAATTGCTGTAAGCCCGCTATGCAACCCTAGCAACCAGAATTCATGTAGAGTAACAAAGAATTTCATTCCATTGTGCTGTGTGGACCCACCACCATATAGATTTTCATATTTATAATATTAGCACTATAACAAGACCATCGCTTTCAAGTCGTACAGTCTAGAACTAAAGTCTAACAGTCTTATTTATAAAAACACGGTCCCTTCTCTCAAACACTCCTCATAAGCAGTTTAAATAGTCTGTTGTATTGAGAACGACTAACTTACACTGCGTTTGTAGAGTGTTTTAAGAAATCGTGTTGAAAAAGTCGTACGAAGAGGAAAAGTTTGTATGTAGGGGGTAATCTCCGACAGATACGTTTTCGAATACGTTTTCAAAACGGATACGTTTTCAAAAATTCTTTCACCATACCTTCAGGGTGGAATAGGCTTTAGGCTAATCCTTTTACCACGCGAACGTGCCGCGGGCGCTGCTAGTTATAAATAAAACCGTCAATCAGACTACATACTCCAAATTAGAGGCCATTTTACCTCCACCATTTACTTGCTCTTTTCGCCAACAGATCTTGGAGTGGCGCGAGCGCTACCCCCAAGTCAGCATAAAGCGCTCGTTCCAGTCGGCGAATCTCAACACCGCGTCAAATGCCATGTTCCTAGCCCCCAGTCTGGAATAGGACGGTACGCCTAGGTCAGGCCTTTAACACGTCACCTGCTGGAACACAAGTATCGCACTGAGTTCTCGAAAAGGGGAGGTTCTAGCTGTAATACACGATTTTCACCATGGGGACAACGCGAAAATAAAGTCATCTGTTCCATATTTGCGTAGTTGAAGTTGGAAACGTGAAAACAGCTGGGCCGCCTTTCATAAAACTACAATTCATAGTTTACTATTACAATTCGATGTAAATCGCGTAGCCGAATAGTAAAATTTGTCTTCCTACTTGTTAATCTGTGCGTTAATCGGTGGTGCGGTGCGAGTGGGAACTGAGTGGACAGTATGCGGGCGGACCAGGCGGACAACAGTGGTGCTCGTCGGCTGCACAATCGAGCAAAACGAGGCAAAAAAAAACTTTTTTTGTATGGGAGCCCCCCTTAAAATTTATATATTCTTTTTTTTTGTATTTAGGTATTTATGGTTATAGCGTCAAAAGAAATACAACGTCTGTGAAAATGTCAACTGCCTAGCTATCACCGTTCATGAGACAGACACGCAGACAGACATACGGACAGATCTCAGTAATAGGGTCCCGTTTGGCACCCTTCGGGTACGGAACCCTAAAAACTGTGTTCTGTGAAATTCTAGATTTAGGTATTGACCTAGGAATCAGGGAGCACAGAGGAACACGTGCGTTGGTTATAAGCGCTAACTGGAAGACAGTTTTGGCAGTAGACACAGCTTATCTCACAGTAAATATTGTTGCTAATTTTAATAAATTACCCGTTACATCTTTATTCACTTAATTCAGCCCAGTTATTCTCTGTAATCCAAAATTATACGGAGTTTACTGTGAATATTACTGTGACTGCCTCGTTGGTCTAGCGGCATCACGTCTGATTACCGTGCCGGAGGTCGTGGGTTCGATTTACACTGGGGGCCGCCTTGCCTGGTTACATAGGAATCCTAGTTTGAGACCAGGACAAGTGATTGCGTTGTGTCGAAGTTGTAATAATAATAATAATAAATTATTTCAATAAAGAAGCATACGTTATTCCAGTTTTAAGCTCTCATCTTTCGAGAACATTGTCTGAGAACATATTCCCCCGCCTATAAGCCGCCTACAGCCCGGTTAACTAAAGAAAGGGAGTAAGTAACTGTTGGCCGCTCGTTTACTCAATACAGAAGACAAATTCTAACGGCCCTATTTATAAAAACACGATTTCTCTAAAACCAATCTAAAACTCTGTTCATTTAATCTGTGGCTACATCTTTTCCTTGTAAAATCCTTGTATAATCTCCACCACACACTATTTTAATCGGCGTTTTTGAAGTGTTTTAAGGAATCGAGTTTTTATAAATAAGACTAAGTTATTCTTTAGTCCTTTACCTTGTAATGGCATAAAAGTTGCCACCTTAACTTGAGCCTTATCACTTTAAAATAAAGTCCCAAACCATTAAAAAATGTTACTAGTCTACAAGTTTAAAGGGTTAATTAACAGTGTTACAGTACTAGTAAATTCACACCCAGAAAGTACTAAAATAAGCAATTTCACAACTGCAAAATTCCCGTCCGCTAAACATATTTGTGAGAACTGTTTAGGGTTCGTCCGCAATAAACTACGTAATGTAAAGATTTCCGAATCCAAAACTACGTCATTTCTGGAAGAGCTATTCTTTTATACAGATATATTTTTTATCCATTTACTTTGACGGCGTGTTGGCGGGATGGCTCACGAACGTGACGAATTTCTAGCCCTAGTCTGTTTCGTAAATAAACTCATAATTCCATCTGCAACGACAACTTTTGTTTTGAGTTTGTTATTTAACGAGTTTACGTGCCTCGCGAGGCATTCTTGAGACTAAGTATCAAAATTTTAGTATATTTCTATTTTTCGAAATATCGGACTACATAATATTATTGAATCTACCAATCTGATTCTTCAGTAGAACAATGACTTACTGAGACTTCATTAAGTCATTATTCTACATATAAAAAATATCCATTCTATATGACACATAATATAATTTGAAGCTCGTCTATCAACCAAGTGGCGTTGGTTGATAAAGAGAGCTTAAAACTAGCAGAAAAAGAGCGTAATTTCATAATTATTTTTTCTTAATGAAAACTTTAACAAACATTTTAGAAGTGGTCGAACAAAAGTTGTTGTAAATGACAAACTCAAACCCAAAAGTTGATGCCTTTGAAAAGATGCATTTTTAATTAGGCATATTTTATATTTAAGGAAAACGACACGAATACCAAGTGTGCGTGTGTGTTAAAGAAAATTGTTGTTTTTTTTTAATAATACATAATTCATTAGTGATTCTCATTTTTGGCTTTAAAACTATTGCGGAAGTTTTGAAAGATTTATTTACACGTGCATGTTAAGATTTAGAATCACCCGACTGTACATATTTGAATGAAACGTAAGTCTGACTGATTTTTTACGACACTTTATAAATATTTATAATTCGTAGTCCTAGAAGGTTAAGCGTGGTACTTATTGTCTGTAATACAGATTTTATTATAAAACGTAAACGAAAGTTACATATATTAACACTATTGTAGTTATTATTGCATTTATCAATAATACACCTAACCTGTTTACATATTTATAAATTAGATTTAATGAATTGTATGAAATGGTACAGTCTGTGTTCAAGTTATCTTATTTGTAATAAGATGTAGTATAGTTTGTTAATTGTTTATAATATTGTATACTTTAAAATGTATTGGTAGCTTTAAAGTATTCTATATATTTTGTATCTTGAGAAGCCATTTCACCATCCTTTTAGTGGGTAGGTGTAACGGTATAAATCAGCGTTCTCTCATATGCATTGTTTTGACGTCATGTACTTTTGGAAATACTAACGTCGCGTCTTTTCTTTTCCGTTACGGTGACACTGCAAGCACCCTATATTCGGCACACATTCGCAAAGCTGTTGTCCAACAACAAAACCGTGTTGGATTTCGACTATACTGCCTGAAATCCACACGCATTTGTAGCGCAGGTTTCGGTTTCGGGGAAACCGCGCACGCTTTCTTAGAGGTTTCAGCGTTATTGTGTCTACTATTGCGTCATTGTATTCTACTACTAGCTGACTCGGCAAGCGTTGTTTTGCCATATTAATCAGCCTACAACCTATTCTCAGACCTACCAAATACACACAAAAAAGTTTGTAAAATTGGAGGTATTTGATTTCGGAGGAATTTGATAACAGACTCGAGACTTCTATATATTAGATAAAGACTCTTTGACTAAGCGTTGACTGAGTAAAATTCACGTTTATATGTAATTTGTTTTTCGAATGATTGTGTTGTTGGTTAAAGCTTTACGAATGCGTGCCGAATACAGGGTACATGCGTCCTGAAACTGGCACGGGAAGGCAAATATGTAGCAGAGTCAGTTATAGACTGCTTTTGTTTTCGAATAGTTTGTCCTGTATTGTAAGTTTTCCATTGAAACGTGGTATGTATGTTAATATAAATTATAGGTACCTATACTGACAGAATAATAATCCTACCGAAGTAATTATATCATGAACAGGCAGCCAGGGCAAGTCAAGTCCGTTTGTTGAGTCATGGTTAAGAATTTGTATCTTTACATTAAAAATATGTGTTTTCGCAATAAATGTATTATTTCCGAAATTCCAAACGTATTATTGAAACTACTTTAATGAATAGCTACCTGTATGTATGTGAAAGGTAAAGAAGCTTGAACGTTTAAACTTTGCTAATTAGAGGTAATATTTCTGCTGTTTGAAATAGAGTAAATTAAGGTCAGAGTAATTTTAGTCGCCAAAAGACTTGATGCGATTTTCTGAATGCCACTCGCATGTGTCTGTCTCAATTATATCGCCATTCATCGTGACCTTTGTCTTTAAGTTGCGATAAAAAACCACTAACGAGTTTGACAGGCAAATATAACCTCTAATGAATCTCTAATTGATGTACCTTCTAGTGCCTTCACAGTTCCCAATATTGCAGACACGTAATAACTACCTACGTTGTAACTACAAGTTACCATGGAAATTGCTAATGAAATGTGATTGAATTTTCAATTTCCAATTCAAACCCTAGATATTCATAATTGTTCCAATAACAAAAGGAGGAAGTGGCGAAGTAAAACCGATACACCCAGTTTATTGTAAGTATATCTATTGTTTGATTACTATCTCAATACCAGTGGCGTAGCTTGGTGGCCGTAGACGATGGGGCAAAAAAATGGGGCCCTTCTAACTTAACATTAAGTAGGTAATTATGTCGGAGGTATGCCGATCAACGCCTAGAATGGGTAGCACGGCGTCGCGAGTGGTCCGTTTTAACGTCTAAAGTTGCGACTTTCCAGTACATTAATTGTCAAATTCTGACATCTTAGAGCCAAAAAACGCGCGACTTGCGCCTTCGTGGTACCTAGGCAGGGGCCCCGTAAGCTTGGGGGCGCCGAGGCACAGCACTGTCTAGCCCCTTAGTAGGTACGCCACTGCTCAGTACTTATATTGCTAACCACACAGAGTAGCTACTAACGATGGTTAGTGCGTTATGAATTCACTTCACAACAAAGAAACAAAGAATATAGAATATTCTAATTTTATCTTATCTTAACTCTACCTATATGCTATTACACTAGTACTAGGATGCATAGGTATATCGACCTAAGAATGTAGACAGCTATAATTTGCCCGCCATTGCACAGTAGCTATTCACTATTGCATTCACATCGCATTAATCGCATAGCATTGTTAAATTGTGTGGTAACCGTACTTAAGGAAGGTGAATGTTAAATTGTATCACAATTTACCCTCCGATGTCGTATGTGTCAGTAAGTGCAGTGTCAAATTGAGGAAGTAATTTTCTGGTATTATAATGTTTGTGACACAGTTTTTTTACTTACTTTTTTATCGAACTCACTCCGACACGGCTTCACCGATTTTTATGATTTTTTTGTGTAGGTACCTATATGTGGTAGGTCAGAATAGGGCGCAGGCTAATTAATATGGCAAAACAACGTTTTCCGAGTCCGCTAGTAATTTATAATCTAACATATAAAAATCTCGTGTCACAGTGTTTGTTATCGAACTACGTTAAGTATTACCCAAATAACTCTTTTTCGGATTCACTTCGGGTGTCACTTTAGAAGTTACACTGAACACTAATTTAATGTTCACTGTTGGAGTGGGTACAAACTTCAGCTCATAACTCGTTGGCCCAACCACTGACCAATATTTGTCCAAAGTTTTAGACCAAAATGTATCTCAAGCTCCTGCTACTGAGTGTTTGATTCTCAGCGGCGATTTAAACTTCAGCTGCATAACTCGCTGGCCCAACTACTAACCAATATTTGTCCCAAGTTTTAGACCAACATGTATCTCAAACTCCTGCTATTGAGTGCCTCATTCTCCGCGGCGCTGTGTGCCCAGGACTCGACCACCCAGTTGGTCGGCCGGTCAACCATAGTGCATCTGTTCGAGTGGAAATGGAAGGACATTGCTGACGAATGCGAGAGGTTCCTTGGACCCAAAGGGTTTGGTGGCGTGCAGGTATGACTTTCGCTTTTTGAAACTTGATTTCTCTAAGTGTATAAAAAGTAAAAGTGCACGAAAGAAAAAAAAGTAGAATATATAAGCAGTATAATTGATAACCTGTGCCCAGGCCTCCTAGAGAAAGAGTATGGGCGTAATCGCCACGCCCGCGTGCCCACCGCGGATTGGCGATTAAAGCGCTGTAGGTGGATACCTTAGGCACTCAGGCTTCGTCATTCCATTTTTTCTCTCGTATTGTACTTATGACACGGCCAGTTGAAGAAATTGATTGAGCAACTTATTTATATCTCACTCTCACGTATATCACGAGAGGCAAATAGTTATGCAAAGCCAAATAGTTGTTTATATTGGACCGAGTTAAAACAACAGGGCAAGTGCGAGTCGGACTCGCCCACCGAAGGTTCTTGTAGGTATAGTTTTCAGATTTTACCCTGAATTTGTTACTACAACGATATTGCTACAAATTTCATAGTTCTAGGTCAGCGGAGGTTACCCTATACATTAAGATGATATTGAATAGCAGCGTTTTACCTGAAATAAAACGTATATTAAACTACTTACCTAATTCGAAGCATAAACAATTGAGATAGGCATATCTCTTTTCCTTTACCTTTTCCCTAGATATTCGTGTATATAGCTCTGTCTCGCTCGCACATGACATCACCAGGCAGGTGGGAGGGGTAGCTCGGCCGATCGGGCGCGCGACCCGTCTTGGTCATTGGATGATTGACAATTTGACATTGTTACCAGGCAGAAATTACAGTATGCTTCGAATTAGGTAAGTAGTTTAATATACGTTTTATTTCAGGTAAAACGCTGCTATTAAACCACTTGACCGTAATTCGAAGCATAAACAATTGAGAAGTGTCTGTTATCGCCTGGTGATGGGAACGCCAATGTGATGGGTTAATTTTTTAAATCACAGAGAAATGGATTTGTATAATTTGTTTAATTAAACGTAAACATAAAATCATTTACATGTGCGTATGATTGTAAAGTGAGACCACAACATAGGTAGTTAAGCAATCAATAGATAGGTAGTACTTAAATTATACTATGATGTTTGATATGTGCGATCACTTTAAACACTGAGGGAGGTCACTAATGAACAGGGTTAAAGAGAGTGGTAATGCTGTTACTCCTGGAGGTCTCTAATACTTGTCTTTTGTAAAATTTATTGAATGTGTTTGAGGATCTCCAATTTCCCCGAGCCATAATATCTTCCATGGGAAAATTGTCTAACCAATTCCTAGAAGCAACTGCGGAGCGTACACTTCCAGGAGTAGCATCAATACCCGCTTGACGCATCAGGGTCTTGATCCACCCTGCAATGACAGTTCTTGAGGCCGTACGAGCGGCACCTCTAGTTGTGATAAACAAGCTAGTGCTATTAGCTTCCTGCCGTCTCATTGAGAACAGTGATATGGTTTGTTCCACCCAATATACAGGATCTAAATTCTTATTATTATCATTTTTATATAATCGCCAACCTGACTGCCTATGATCAGCTGAGTCAGTCTTTGACCCAAAGGAAGGCCACATAGTTATAGAATTATCTTCTCTTAAGTAATGATTTTCGTCTATCCTAAGCAGCGTTAAATCATGAATTCTTCTACCAGAACATAGAACTAAAAGAGCAGAAGCCTGGCTCGATACATCAAAAATACTATCATGATTAATTGACCTCTCACCGAGATACGAAACAAAGTCATCAATATTCCAAATAGGCAACTTAACAGGAGTAGGTTTTCTAATTGAAATTGACTTTAAGACATGCTTTACTAAAACATGACTACTTAAAATACCCGAATTATTTACATCACAAAGCGTAGAGACAGCAGATTTGTGTACCATTATTGTATTGTAAGAAAGTTTGTATTTTAAATGTAAGTCCGCTATGAACCGAGCTAAATCTGAACCTGAGGGATTTGTAGGATTAATTTTACATGATTTACACCATAAAACCCATCGGTTCCATGCTGGTTTGTAGGTTTTGAGGGTGGATGCGCGCCACGAGCCTCTTAAAAGTTCTAACTGTGCGCTACTCCAGTTATCTAAACTCTGCGACCACCCCCACATTTCCATACTTCCAAGACCAGATCCTGCACTCGGGGGGGTGGCAGCCCCGACGTCACATCGACTAGTACTTGGTCTAGGATCTGTATCGTGAATGGTGGAGCTAGAGCACGTGACTTGAGATCTCCGCGCCAGAAAACTCTCTCCCAACGTGGTGCCACTATCAAGTAAATTCCCGAGGCCTGATTGAGGTGGCTCAGGACCTTGGGTATCAAGAACGGGGGCGGAAATACCCAACCTAGATGGAAGTTCCAAATTATTGAGAAGGCATCGTGGGCTATCGCTTGACCGTCGTCGTGGTCTTTCGATACGTACTGAGGGACTACATGGGCACTGCTGGATGCAAATAGATCCACTAACGGAGTTCCCCATTTCTGGAATATAATTCTGGTGCACTGGGGCAATAGGTGCCACTCGGGGGCCTGGCGAAAACGCGACAGATGGTCGGCGTGATTGTTGTACCTCCCCGGTATGTAATAAACATTGATTGTTATTTGGTACTGATCCAGGAGGCGATAAAGTTGGAAGGTTATATCCATCAAACGAGAGGATTTGGTTCCGCCTTCGTGGCGTAAGTAAGCTACCACCGTACGGTTGTCGCACTGTACAGTTACCGTTGACTGATTCAGATATAAGGCATGACTTTGAAATACTTTCAAGATCGCCAGCATTTCTTTCACGTTGCAGTGACAGTTTTGCTCGTTCTGGGACCAAGTTCCCCACAGAGACTGGTTGTCTATTTGGGCACCCCAACCTAGGTCCGAGGCATCTGTCGTTATAAAGTGGGTTGCTGGTGGAGGGTGTAGTAATGATGACTGATGAACATTTTGAGCCCACCACTCTAAGTCGTTTATTGCATCTACAGGCAAGGTATAGACACTGAAGGAATTGTTCGGATTCAATGTGTTTAGAAATTTCAAAAGTGCTCGGTAATGTAACCTGCCCCTTCGAACAACAAAACTTGCAAAATTTAGGGCTCCTACTATACTTTGTAACTGATTTAGATTTGTCTTTCCTGAGTCCAGAATTTCGCAAATTTTGCCTCGCAATTGGGGTAGTTTTGTCCTTGGTAAGCACTTGGTGTTTGTCCAGGGATCCCATTGTACTCCTAGATAAGCAAGAGATTTTTGTGGTTTTAGGATGGATTTTTCGAAATTTATTTGCCAGCCCAACAATTGTAAGGTTTTTATTAGGAGATTCACGTGACTCGACAGTATTTGTGGGTTTTGGTGAACTATTAGAAAATCGTCCAGATAAACCAAAATCCTCACACCTCTTCCTCTCATTATCTGGGCAATCCAATTTGTCAAGGTTGCAAATATCTTTGGTGCCGTGCTGAGACCAAAGGGTAGACATGTCATTTGATAAAGTTGACTCTGGTAAATAAGGCGTAAAAACCGTCTGTGAGACTCTGCCACTTTTAAGTGGAAATATGCCTGTGAAAGGTCTAATTTGCACATCCAGTCCAGCGGCTGAATGAAGTCTGGGATCCTGAATACATTTATGAGGCTGAATGTGTTGGTTAGAACAAACTCGTTGAGAGCTTTTAGGTTGAAAATAGGTCGAGCAGAACCGTCGCTCTTTGCCACTAAAAAGAGGGTAGATAGGAAACTTGGAGTGAGGCTCGCAATTTCTAGTATTCCCTGGCGCACCATGTTTTGAACCATGGATGTCATTTCTGGCGATACAGGTGTATGAAATGCTTTGTTTTTCATGTTGGGCATGATTAAAGGAGGTTTCTGTTGGAAGGGTATTCGATAACCTTGAATTATCTTGAGAAGAAACAGCGGTGCTTGCATTTCTCTCCAATGATCCACAAACCTTGATAACTGACCGGCTCTGAATCCCCTCTTGTCAATACTTACGTTTCTTGGCAGCGGTATTATAGCCCGAGGGTGATGACCCTCGCTTGTAACCGCCACGCCAACTCCTTTGGTTCTGGTTTGCCCCGCGGGAGCGAAATGAACCTCTATTTACTGTGCCACTACCTCGTTGGTGGTAGGCGTGTGGGTGCGCATGCCCTTGCGGAAGGCAATGGTTATGTACGTTGCTGCCCTGCGAGGGAGCATTCCAAGTTTGGGAACCGTGGCCTTGCGAAGGCATACACATATTACAATTGCTTCCCTGCGAGGGTGCCAGTCGAGCTGAATATTGTCCCTGCGAGGGTACATGAACAGCAGAAAGTTGCCCCTGCGAGGGGCGTATTGGCCATTTTCCAACTTGCGAAGTTGAGGCACTTTTTGGTCCAGATGCAGGCCAAAAGGTCTTTTTGATACCACCTGATTTTTCAAGCGCAGTAACCAGCTGCTCCGAGTTAAATAAGCTTACCTCTGTTGGGGGTATTTTTCGTATTGACGCTTTAACCAACGGATCGCGAATTGCATTAGTTATGCCATCCCTTCGCATTTGTATGGTTTCAGCTCTGTGACCACAAATCATTTGCAACAGGTCTGCCGAGACCTTACTAAACTCACTGGATATAAAAATATCACTAAGCTTTTGGTTTATGACCTCAATATTAAGAACGCCTTGTTCTTTGACCGCAGCATCCCGAATCCAAGTCATGAAACCACAGAGTTCGTTCTGCAGGGCCTCTTTCTGTTTTAAAAAGCCATAGGTCAACGAGGCATAGGCTCTCTCCGTATAAGCAAGGTTTTTGAGATTGTCATAAGCCTTAACTTCCTCATTTGTCTCGAGTTCGACAAAACCGGGGGTATAATTATACAGTTTTTGGGTTTCCGCGTAACGTACTTCACACCAGTCTGGTTTGTTAAGAAACTGTATGTCTTTCAAAATTTTGAGGAACCGCTCGCTCGTTTTCGGAACGGCCGGTTCCTTGAGCTTTGTTTCAACATTCAGTTCGTGTGAAAAATTTATACCGTGTTCCTCCGATTGTTCGAAATCATCATTTGCGTAAAGGGAAATTGCATCGTCTAAGTTATTTGACTGTAGTTGACTATTTCTTCTTTCACGCTCAGTACGGCGACGCTTGCTTTTGCCCCCCCTTTTTTTGTTATGGCGGCGTCGACGTGCGCGTTTACGTTTTGACCTTTTTATTTCTGCTAGAATTGGAAGGGCCTGCCACTGGCTCTTCTTGCGAAACTAACGAGCTTTCGTTTTCCATACTTATCTAAAAAGATACAAAAAAAAATAAAAATTCTTGTACACGAACGGAAAACCGTTAAACTTTTGACTTGTACCACTAAATGTGGTTCTTAGAATAAAGAATATCTATTACGGTGAAGATTGTTCGATAATCTTCCAAAAGGGAAAATAATGACGGTCGTTTGAAAATATTTTTTAAATATTGACTCACCTGAAGTCGTGTCGACCGCACCCGGCAAGGAAAAGAACGCCAATGACCAAGACGGGTCGCGCGCCCGATCGGCCGAGCTACCCCTCCCACCTGCCTGGTGATGTCATGTGCGAGCGAGACAGAGCTATATACACGAATATCGAGGGAAAAGGTAAGGGAAAAGAGATATGCCTATCTCAATTGTTTATGCTTCGAATTACGGTCAAGTGGTTTAATGTCGAAATATACTATTTTTTGCGGCATAAACGGCAGTATCTTTTTTTTCACGTTAACTTAGGAGTTTGATCTTTTATTTCACAGCTTCAAGGGACTAGACCTGAGTAGGTTTTAATTTCAACTCGATACCTCTACGCGTTCCCGAGATAAACTGTCTTGACAAACAGAGGGATGGACGGACGGACAAGAAAGTGATCCTATGTTCCGTTTTTTCCTTTTGAGGTACGGAACCCAAAAAAATAGTTTCTTTTTTATTTGTACTGTGACAGAGTCGTGTTGTTTAGAAATTAAATAGAAAATGAACAATCGCACGAGTGAATCGTCTGTTTTCGCCGTTATCACAGGTATCTCCACCGTCAGAAAACGTCATAATACACGTGGATGGAGCGCGGACGTGGTACGAACGCTACCAAGTGATGTCCTACAAGATACAGACCCGATCCGGTAGTGAGGAGGATTTCCTTAACATGACGCGGCGCTGCAACAAAGTTGGCGTCAGGTAATAAGGCTAAAAAAATATTTCCACCAGAAACATACCTACATTAACTTTTGCTGCCATCTATATTGAAGACATCACTAATCACTAGACAGGCCTTAATTCTATGTTTATAAGAGAAAGCGAGAAAACGAGCTTCGCGGCGTGCTCGTCGGGTTTTGGACACTCAGTAGCAAAATGGATTGATCTGACGAGGAAACACTAGGTACTGCTTTCTTTGTTACTTCGAAGGCGCAGAGAATGAAAGCAGATACAAGTCAACGACGAATCTGGGAGGATTCATTATCAAGTAATCGACTGGGAGGGATCGATTACTATGTATCCCATGTAACGGGACGATTTTGAATTTTAGTTATAAACTTTGTATCCATTGTATCAACGACGATTGGATACCGCTTAGACACGTATCTTTGATATGACTGAAGTGGGGCGGGTCGGACTGTCGAACGCGATTGTACAAAATGGCGTTGACGATGACAATTGCGGCGATATCGCCGCGACGGCGCAGCGACGTCGTAGCTGCGTGCTCGCCGCGCAATCGCGGAGAGGTCGCTGCGCAATCGCATCGCTTTCAAATCCTTCGCAAATCGCTAGTGTGATAGGGCTCTAAATTGTAATTCTATAAAATTGGTTCCTGCTCTCTGGACCGATGATCTGAGGCAGACATCTCGGTCTGGTCGATTGGTGAGAGAGGCTGGATGAGGGTGACCGAATACAGAAAGAAGTGGCGTGCCAAGGGGGAGGCCTACGTCCAGCAGTGGGCAAGTACGTGCTGACTGACTTGTTGATCTAACAACACTAACCTGTCCAGAATCTACGCCGACGTGGTGGTGAATCACATGACTGGCGACAACAGCAACAACGTGGGAACAGGCGGCAGCTCGGCCGATTTCCAGCAGTACGATTACCCCGGCGTCCCGTACAGAAGGGAACACTTCCACTATCCCTATTGCAATATCGGAAACTATAACAACGCTACTGAGGTGAGTGTGGATTGATTTTACTACATTCAATCCGGAACAAGTCTCCAAGTTATTCCATTTGAGACGAGTTTCCAAAGTGATAACCGGAATTTTCTCGGTTTGGTGAGTTTTTGCGCGCGAATTAGGAGCGATTCCTCAAATATACCGGACGATTACCTATTGCCTGCTTCCGTATTATTATATTTCGTTTATTGACAAAACCCACAGCACGAGTTTAATAATAGGTATAAATGATACGATGTTCATCTTGGACCGCGGAATCACTGCTAAATTCCAGCGAACAGCTATTAACAAATAGCGTGTATGTCTATCTAGCCAGTGGTATTGTTAAATCAAGAATCACATGACCGGCGACAGCAGCAACAACCTAGGAACTGGCGGCAGCTCGGCCGACTTCCGGCAGTACGACTATCCCGGCGTCCGGTAAGGATCACCTCCACTATTCCTTCTGCGGGATCGTTGATTGTAACAACGCCGCTGAGGTGGGTGAGGCTCGGACTAATCGTTCGGAATAGTTTTGGACTCACTCTCAACGCAGAAAAAAGGTGAGGGAAGAGAATGCCATCGCTCAAATTTTATGACTTTGTTGATACAAAATTCCACCCATGCCGGGACGGTTTTTTGTCTGAATTTTCAGCCTCTAAATAGGTTTTTAAAATTGTCCTCGGCACGGGTCAGTGCAACAAAAAGAATACAACGGGTAATTAAAATTACCCGTTGACCCGGTGATGGGTCGACCCACCGGGACCACGGGTAAACACAGTAAATACATTTAATCCTGAGACTGCAACAAAAACTTACGTTCCATCTCGCTTAGCTAAGGGACTTGGCAGACCGAGAACGACGCGACTCTATTGCTCGAACAGAAACGTCCGAAATTTGTAAAAAAAACCAGTCCATTAATTACGTGAGGTTTTTGTGTTTAGAGCGAGTAATTTCTGCCGAACAACTCCTACTTCCTAATAATTGATAAGTGCGAAAGTGTGTTTGTTGGTTTGAGGTTTGATCCTACCGCAGCAACCTCAGAAAAACATGATTTTTTGCACAGTTTGGGTGCCAGAGAATGACAAGGGTTCTTTTTATCTAGACTGCCTCGTTAGTACCAAAGCAGAGGTCGTGGGTTCGATTCCCACTGGGGGCCGCCGTACATCTGTACAAATGGCCCCAGTCTGGGTGTATTTTCATGTAACGTCCTTGCCTGGTTACCATAGCACAGGGTATCCTAGTTTGCTACCAGGTCCAGTGATTGTATCATCATCATCATCATCATGGTCAGCCATTTGACGCCCACTGCAGGACATAGGCCTCCCTCATGGTTTTCCTAACCATGAGCGGTTTTGCCATAATCGCCACGCTTGGCGGTCGGGTTGGCGATCGCAGTATGCGGTTGGAATCTCAGGAAAACGCTGCTACCCATCTCCTGGTATTGTATTTCCTTAGTCGCCTTATACGACATCCACGGGAGGAAATGGAGTGACGCTATTCTTAATCCGGCGCCACACTGTTATTGTATGGTGTGGAAGTTATGATTATTATCAGAATCCCACGAAGATCATGTCGTATCTTGGATACGTCACTGCACGAGCAATACTAAATAAGAGATCAATAGTTAAATACCGACATTAACATATCCAGCGATGGTAGCTAAACCATCTGATAAATATGAATTTCCATTACAGGTTCGCGACTGTCAGCTTGTAGGTTTGAAGGATCTGAATCAATCGCAGAAGTACGTCCGCGAAAAAATCGTGAATTACTTCAATAAATTAATTAGTTTGGGTGTCGCTGGATTAAGGTAAGATTTATGTGGAATTTTTCAAAGGAATGATAAAAAAAATAACGTCTTCAAGAGAAATAACTCCTCTTGAGCTGTAAAGAAATTGTTATTCTTAAAAAAAAACTTTTTATAATATACCTATATTTTATTATATTTATTTAGCCTATATACTTTTCACTGCAGGGCACAGACCTTCTCTCAGAGAAAGGGTTTGGGCTTAATTACCTCGAGTGCCCACCGCGGATTTGCAATTTCGAGCACTGAGTTATGTGAACACCACAGACACTCAGGTTTATAAAATTTGTAGTTGCTGTAAATTAATAAACTAAACTAACAAAGATTTCTATCAGATAAAACTTCAAAGTCTAAACGCGCAAAAATTATAAATGAGACTATGTTGCTCAACTTCACAGAAGCCTAAAAATGTGATTAAAAATTTGGTTACTGTAGTTCTACAGTACGACGGCCTTGTTTATAAAAACACGATTCCTCTAGCACTCTTAAGGGGCAGTTTATTTAATCTGTAGTAACCTACTTTTCCTTGTAAATTTTCCACGAAAGACTACCTATTTTAATCGGCGTTTCAGCGAATCGTGTTTTTTTATAAATAAGACCGTAAATGTTTAGGACAACAGACGATGAGCATACATTACAGTACATAACTCACGCCTGTATCCCGGAAGGGTAGACAGCGACCAGAATCATCACAAATTTGTGACTCCTCTGCCTATAGTAACTATTAATACCTATAGCCTATAGTCATTGCAACTATGTTATTTTCAGGGTAGACGCAGCAAAGCACATGTGGCCGGGTGACCTTAAAGAGATCTACGAAAGAGTATCCAACTTAAACCCTGAGTTCTTCAAGCCTAACTCCAGACCTTACATCTACCAGGAAGTTATATATTACGGCGGAGAAGCGATCCGACCCTCGGAATACACCTCTCTGGGAGCTGTCACCGAATTTCGAGTGAGTAAATATGTTAGGTTTTTGTTAGTAAAGTTCTGCGGGATTGAATAATCCTATTTTATAACAGACAGGCCACCTAATAGGATGTGAGGCTATTTCTTTGAAGGCGCAAAAAACGTGTAACTCGTAAATATTTCTCTGGTAACACGTTTTTTTAGTGAGTTAGCAGTTAAAATGTCATGACAAGCTAATTCCCTAGTACGACTGTCAATTTCATGGTATCAATTTACCGTAAACTTGTCTAGTTTTCAGCTATTTTATGGGAGAAAAGGGGAAAATATTAGTGTGTTTTTTGGTAGGATCGATGTTTTTCGTTTTTTACCCTAAAAGAGGTGGGTAAAATCTTATCATTGCAATCACGTTTTTTTTAATCATACATGAAAATTCGTTGCAACCAAAGTTGTTTGAAATTAAATTTACTACAATTTTGTTGGTCCTAAGATAAGAACCAAAATTGTAGAAAATTTAATGTTTTTACAACTTTGCTTATAACAAGTTTTCATTAACAATAAACTAGTTGTTGTTTCCCCCCCCTCCTAACGTATTCCGAAGGAAAACTGCTTCATATTTTGTCCGGGTGAAATCTTAATTCGACTGGGCTAACAGCCAAAATGTTAGCTTCTTTTTGTGTTCTGAGGGTTTTACGATACCGATTAGAAAATCTTATTATCATGTTGTTTTATTATACTATAATTATTTTTTACATTATAAATTTAGTCCTTCATTTCTTTTCAAAAATCTTAATCGTAAGCTCTGTCTCAAAGCGACAATTCCTTATTGAAAACTTATGTTACCTTTAGAAAATTTGTAGTCACTACCGCAATCATTTTGTCACTACCGCTTTACATTTCCTTAAATATCTCCTAAACTCTAATAGTCAAACCACATAAGGTTACACCTGACTAAAATTGTTTGTTATGACCGTAGGAATCCATTTTAGTCGTAAAATTAAGAGTAAACAAATACAAATTCATCGATTTCGAAAAACTAGCCATGATTGAATATAACAGTTTCCAGAACTAAATCATGCTTTAAATCAATTAAAAGTTAATATGAACCTAATCCTGTCGGAATCGTAACGTTTGCGATAGCAATTTAGTAATGGAATTTGACAGTTAGACGATTGGAGTCGTTCAAGATTAGGTGCGCGTAGTAATAATAATAATATTTTCCCCTAGGTAGGCAACGAGCTAAAGAACGTGTTCCGAGGCCGAAACGCGCTCAAGTGGCTGGTGAACTGGGGCCCGGCGTGGGGACTGTTGCCTAGTGGCTCGGCCCTCGTCTTCATCGACAATCACGACACGCAGCGCTCTGGTGACGTGCTCACTTACAAGGAGTCCCGCGCCTACAAGGTATGTGTGTTATTTCATTGTCAATTACAATGTGAGGGGATGTTTCGGGGACTCTTCGTACAGCTCTAAAGGCTGGAGTGCGAATGCCGGTATGCCAGAGCAGAGTTTCAAGCTAGGTTCAGTGACAGAGAGATTAACTAACGTTCGAATCTCAAAAAGGTTAACATTTAACACTACAGGCTGGAATCGTAGGCCGAAAGTCGAAGTGATTTCTAAAGATGGCGACCAAATAATATGCGCGCTCGAATGGCTGGTGAACTGGGGCCCGGCGTGGGGACTGTCGCCAAGTGGCTGGGCTCTATCTAGCTATAGATCGTCAAGCCCAAATTTCAGAATAGTTGTACCTAGATGTCGGTGACTTTGGTTCTCTGTTGGATCACCTCGTTTCGAATTCGATCTTTCAGAGAAACCCCGAGCATAGCCCTTTCCATAGCACGCTGAGCGACTTTAAATTTGTGGACCAGCCCCACCGTGAGTGTCCACGTTTCGGCACCATATGTCATGACGGGTAGGACGCACTGGTTGAAGACTTTCATCTTGAGACTCTGTGGGATTGGCGATGTGAAGACTCGACGTAGTTTCCCATCGAATTAGCATGCTGAAGTGGCAGTGGGCCGGCCATATTATCCGAAGAACTGATAACCGATGGGATAGACGAGTTCTCGAGTGGAGACCGCGGATCGGTAAACGTAGTGTGGGACGTCCTCAGACTCGGTGGAGCGATGATCTTCGCAGGGCGGCTGGCAAGAGCTGGATGAGAGTAGCCGAGGACCGTGCTCAGTGGCGTGCTATAGGAGAGGCCTATGTCCAGCAGTGGACAAGCATAGGCTGATGATGATGTACGTAGATAGTAAATATAAGTATTATTCATAGTATAATTGAAAGACGCACTGCAGACTCAATAGCCGACTAAATAGCAGACTAAAGCAGTGTGCCGGAATAGTGGCGCTACAACCCGGGCAGTGACTATTTAGTAGTGCAGGTGGAAATACTAAAGCCGAAACCGTAGTCATCAATGCTAAACTTTGTAATCAGATGCTGAAAAGCGAATAGAATGATTGTGTCAAAGCTGATAAGTTTAGATTGAATCGTCAACATCAGCCATTTGAGGCCCACTGCTGGACATAGGCCGCCCTCATGGTATTCATAACTATGAGGGGTTTTGCCATAATCGCCACGCTTGGCAGGCGGGTTGGCGATCGCAGTATGCGGTTGGAATCTCAGGGAGACGCTGCTGCCCGTCTCCTGGTAATTTGTAGGAAATGAGGTGACGCTATTCTTAATCTCGGAAAGACGGGCAGCAGCGTCTTCCCGAGATTCCAACCGCGTGGCGATTATGGCAAAGCCCTTCATGGTTAGGAAAACCATGAGGGAGGCCTATGCCCTGCAGTGAGCGTCCAATTTCTGATGATGATGATGATGTTTGTGTATTACAGGCAGCTATCGCGTTCATGCTAGCCCATCCCTACGGCGAACCCCGTGTCATGAGCAGTTTCTACTTCGAGAACAGCAACCAAGGACCCCCGAGCGATTACAAGGAGAATATACTGTCACCGATCATCTATCAGGTTTGGTATTTTCACATGACACATGGCAATTTAAACGCTCACCGAAATATTTGTGAATAATATATAGTTTACTATCTGTTCCGGCGAACTTCGTACCGCCACAGAATCCTCTTATACGATTCTTGCACAACGCCATCTATTTTAATTTTAAAATAAATATTATCCCACGGGAACGCATTACCGGGATATCAAGTATTCTTTGTCTTAATTCAGGTCTTTGTCTATCTGTATGCCAAGTTTCATGTAAATCCGTTCAGCCGTTATTGCGTGACTGAGTAACAAACTTTCACATTAATTTATGATTTTAGTAGGATATATTGGTTTAATCCTATGTATTTTGAAATAAGTGTAATCTTATTATGTAAGTAATTAATAATGTATCTAGTATTAACAGTAGGGGGGCTTTGGGAAACTTTAAGCTCCTATACTCTAGTACAGCCAACAGCAAGAAAACCTTAACATTTTTGTTGCAATGCATTTTTGTCGTACTTAACTTATCTGATTAGACCGCACGCATGTAAAGGTTGATGTGACGACCTACATGGTCGCGAGTTCACCCATTGCAGCACCCATACATTTGTACAAATGGCCTCAGTCTGGGTGTGTTTCCATGTTTGTGACGTCCTTGCCTGGTTACCATAACACAGGGTATCCTAGTTTGGGACCAGGACAAGTGATTGTGTTGTGTGGAAGTTATTATTTATCATCTGCGATGGTGTCATAGACGTAGGTACATGCCGGGATTCTAACCCACGACCTCCCGAATGTGAGGTCGGCGTTCTGCCGCTTCGCTACCACCGCTCTATTTAGTTGGGCCTCATAACCTCACTTAGCCTCACAGTTGGGCCATTGTACGTAGCAAGCGTTAAATAACTCAAACGCTAGGGTTTCCTCCCGAGGTTTTTCTTCACAGTAAGCGAGTGGTATTGTCACTACAACTTCACATAGGCACGTACGGAACTTAGAAAACAAAGTCATTGGTACATGCCAGGATTCGAACCCACGACCTCCCGAATGAGAAGCCGTGTAGATCAAAGCTGAATAGAATGAGATGTAGACAAGACACACATGTAATATTTTTAACACTTAGCGTGGGTGGGGTAGAATATTTCATTGGTTTGGAGTTAATTTCAAAGTGATAAGGTTTGAAATAAAGTCCAAAAGTCTAATACACACATAGTTTTCCTATAAAATAATTTAAGCACTACAATAGTTGTTATTTGCCTGTATTTGGTAGTCTACATAGCAATAGCAGTACAATTTCATTCTAATGGTGTAACCCGCGCAAATTAAAAAGGCATCTCTCGCGAAGAGAAGGAATCAGGCGTTACTTTGCGGAAATCCATAATATGTAGTATTAAATTGTGAAAATTACTTTGCTAAATTCCGCCACAATCCCACAAGGACCATGCGGTTAGTTAATGCACCGCCCTGCCTCCCACTTTTTCAAGCAGAAGCAAGAAACAAACACACCACCACCGACAACAATACTTGTGTGGTCAACTGACAGTTGACACAGTTGTCAGTCGACCATCAGAGCCTGAGGATGCCTCGTGTTAGAGGCGAAACGCGTCGCAACGCATTTTTTCACACAAGTATTGGTGTCGGTGGTGGTGTGCTTGTTTCTTGCTTCTGCTTGAAAAAGAGGGAGGGAGGGCGGTGCATTAACCAACCGCATGGTGCTTGTGGGATTTTGGCGGAATTTAGCAAAGTAATTTTCACGTTTTAATGCTTTCGTTTTATTTGAATTTAATTTTATTCCATTTCATTTTATTGAACAACTATGCATTTTAGAAACTCGCCCACCTAGTTAAGGCTTAAAATATAATAAAATATCACGGGTGTACCCTTTTAGAGATTTTGGTACTCTTCACCTCATCAGAATGACACCTGCGGCAACGGCTGGGTCTGTGAGCACCGTTGGCGACAAATCTACCAGATGGTTGGATTTAGGAACGCGGCCGGCCAAACAACAGTGCAGAACTGGTGGGACAATGGGAACAATCAGATCGCCTTCTCCCGAGGGAGCAAAGCGTTCATTGTGTTCAATCTGGAAGGACGGAATCTGGATGAGACCTTGCAGGTGAGAGATATGATTATTCTTAGGCCCTAGAAGAATTTATTAAGCTGCGTCAGCACCCAATGAATTACACGCGAACATTTGCTCATTGGTAGAAAAAGGAAGATCCTCTTCGTACGAGGATCTTCGTACGTTATGTCCGGAGATAGATAATTAGCCCCTATATTACGCGCAACAAATCCTGAGCGATTCCTATGGTCTAGCTGTCAAATTCCATACAAAGTGGCAAACGTCAGGATTTGGTGCGCATAATGAGGCCCCTGGTCTTCACTCAATGAGTTATGCGCCGATTGATTAGTATAGATACATAATAAGCATTGAGGATATTGTACATAACATAAGCAGCCTATATACGTTCCACTGTAGGGCACAGGCCTTCTCTCAGGGAGAGAGTATGGACTTTAATCACCACGCGTGCCCACCGCGGATTGGCGATTTCAAGCGCTGAGGTATGTGAATAGCTCAGACACTCAGGTTTCCTCACGATGTTTTCCTTCACCGTTAGCGAGTGGTATAGCTACTATAACTTCACAAATGTACATAACTTAGAAAACCAAGTCATAGGTACATGCCCGCACCGGGGATCGAACCTGGGTCTCCCGCTTCCGAGTCCGAGGTTCTACCCACTAGGCTACCACCGCTGATATTGATATTGAGGATATTGTAATACATATTTATGTGGTTGCTGTTTGGATGGTGACTCCACAGTTCCACGGCCTACGCCAAGGAAGATTTTGGAGCAGTTGCACAGTACTCGTTCCTTTAATACTTAGTTAAGAAATGTAAGGTTTCAGTATGTCAATACAGCTGGGGTACTACGATGGCTTGAGTCACGCGTTTTGGTGTCGCTAAAATGTCTGAAAGTCGCGACTTTTGAAATTGAAATTGAAGCATCGTCCTACTACCCAGGCTGAGTATATTACTAAGAACCTGTAAAGAACAAAAACGCGATTGGCTAATATTTTCTTTTCTATTGCTTTATCACGACTCGCTCCGTACAACTTTAGCCTACAGTCTCCAAATTTTTTTGTCTGAATAAGCAATTAAAACTTACTGAACTTGAATCAAAACCATGAAATAACGCTCAGGGGCCTGATTATGCGCACCAAATCCTGTCGAAATCCTGACGTTTGCGATAGCAATTAGTATGAAATTTGACAGTTAGATAGGAGTAGGGCCTATTCCGCACGATCTATCGCTGTCTCAGGTTTCACGCGCGGGGGATCGCACCCTCACTTTCGCACAGTTACGTGGCTCTTAACAAATAACTGTGTTTCTAGACCGGCTTGCCGCCAGGCGAGTATTGTGACGTCATAACGGGCAAACGTAAAGGCGGCAAATGTACGGGAAACAAAGTGGCAGTGGATCACGCCGGTAGAGCCGCTATACATATTCCTTCCAATGCTGAAGACGTGCATTTGGCCATTCATGTCGGGCCTCAGGTAAGTAGGTACACAAGTGTACCTTCTGTAGTTCCCCATTCGCTAAAGCTTCTGATCAACCGATTGGCATATGAAACACATCGGTTAGATTAATAGTCCTATTCATGAAAAGTCATCATCACCATCATCATCATCATTCAGCCACAAGAAGTCCACTGCTGGACGTAGGCCTCCTCCATGGATTTCCAAAAAGACCGCCTGGAAGCGGCTTGCATCCAGCGTGTTCCTGCCACTTGGATGAGGTCGATTTCACTAAATTACTCTTAAGGCCCTTGAGGTAAGCCGGTTTATTTCCGGTTTAACTCCGTCTTAAAGAGTGTTTTAGTAGAATCGAATTTTTATAATCTGTGCTATGCTGTCTGTTGCGGGTCCTAGAAATCACTATTAACACAATTGAGAGAAGAGAAAAAACACTTAAACATGAGACAGGTAGGTAATACCTAAAATTATTATGGAGATGTAGGTACGTCTTAGAATTATCTCATGTTGTGTAATAATCCGCTGCATTCATGTTCTGTAATTACCCAGATAATATGGAGTTTGACGAGCGCTATGCTTAGGTATAAGCTTAACTGATTAAAATTAATGCTATCTAGGTTATCGTATGCAATTTATTAACAACTCCCGAAATATTTATCGACAGACAATGACCTCTAGTTCGTGTCAACCTGTTTTATATTGATCTAGATTTGTTTGTATAGCCTTGAACATAACTATTTGAATTAAACGTAGTATTAACATATTACCTGGCCATTCAGAGGAGGAATGCTGCCAGCATCTTGGGAACTCCCCCCAACGGCAGCGGGGTATATTTTTTAATATAGTAATTATTGTAAACTAGCTGCCCCGGCGAACTTCGTACCGCCACAGAATCCGTTTAGACCATTCTTGCACAACGCCATCTATTTTTAAAACACAATGTTCGCTCGCACAACGCCATCTATTTTAAACTTAAAATAAATGTTATCCCGCGGGAACGCATTACTGGAATATCAAGTATGCTATGTCTTTGTCTATCTGTGCGCCGAGTTTCGTGTAAATCCGACTAGCCGTTATTGCGTGATTGAGTAACAAATATCCAAACATACAAACTTTCATATTTCTAACCTCCTCAGTCCTGACCTTGAAAATAACAATAGTATTCAATTGTTATTTTCAAGGTCAGGACTGAGGAGGATAATATTATATTATTATAGTAGGATATGTAAATACTGCGTTTAGTTTAATTAGTTATTATATTATTAATGTTGCACAAACCCGTGTTGAGGACAATTTTAAAAACCTATTTAGATACTAAACTAATTGTCCTCAGCACGGGTTAGTGCAACAAAAAGAACATAATCATGTACGTATAACGATATCATTCCGATGTAAAAACTTAACTGAAAAGTACGTTACTCGGGGCTGCAAGTGATGTAAATTGCTTCGGCCAGATGTCGCTGCCTGTGCGTAATACAGAGAAGTTTGTAAAGAGGCTCGAAATTTCGCCGATGCCTGCACTTGCCCATTAGCTCAGTTAGGAGAGCGCTGGCACGGTTAGCCAGAGGTCGCGGGTTCATGGCATGGGTGGAATTTCTAGCCTCTAAATAGGTTTTTAATTAGTTATATTTAAGGCTATTTAAAAAAAAATTGTAGGTACTTAGATTATAAATTACTAGCTGACCCGGTAAACGTTGTTTTGCCACATTAATTAGCCTATGACCTATTCTCAGACCTACCAGATATACACGAAAAAAAATCATAACAATAGGTGAAGGAAGCCGTTTCGGAGAAGTTCCATAACAAACACTGACACGAGATTTTTATATATTACATTATGAATAGATAGATAGTTTTTTTACTGTCTCTCTTTTCGATTAATGTTACATGGCTGAAACAAGGGCAGTGAATATAAATTGCGCAACTGTGTATGCAGGGGATCTTACAATTTGATACACAGTTCCTTAACCTAACTTAGGTCGCTAATTAATGTTAATATTATTACAGCTATTTAACCAAAAAAACCGATATCCGACGGGGTAGACGAGTTCTCGAGTGGAGACCGCGGATCGGTAAACGCAGTGTAGGACGTCCTCAGACTCGGTGGAGCGATGATCTTCGCAGGGCGGCTGGCAAGAGCTGGATGACAGTAGCCGATGACCGTGCTCAGTGGGGTGCTATAAGAGATGCCTTTGTCCAGCAGTGGACAATCGTAGGTCGATGATGATGATGAAAAAAAATGGAGGGTGACACAGCTTAATCTTTTATTAGAGTCAAGGTTGACGAGGTGGAATCGATCTCTTGTGGACCGGTTTGCACCTCTCTTTTATACATACTACATAATCAATTTCGCCTATCCTTAGACTGCGCAGCATGGGATTATTTTGTCCATAACGTCATAATAATCACTAATTATCAATAATTTTTTTTTTACATTTCAGTCTTCCCTGAAGTCATCGGCCGCCGCTCCTGGAGCTTAAACAATGAAAATGTTATAACCATAGCATGTAACGTAATTATAAATTAATATTTGAAGCAAACATTATTTCAGCTCACAATAAATATTCTTGATTCTTGATTCAATGACATTCTAACCTGACATTCTTTGAACGTCATCTTGTAACGTAATATATTTTATCTAAACTCATATCATTATCTTAAAATTAAGAATTCAAAGGTAAACACATATTGACAGGCTTTAAACAATACATAACTTTAAAGAAAATAAAAAAGTGTAATATAAAGTTACATTAAAGGTCAGATTTTTCACTTTATGTTACAGTTATTTTTTTAAAGTGTTGCTGTGATCACGGAACAAAACTTAAGTTTTTTTTTTAATGTCAAAAGTTAACTCTATAAAAAACCTAATTTCATTTTCGTGGTACCAAAAGTGCAACTAAAAATACCTAAAATTGCGCGCGCAAAACTGAGTGCAGACGATTGAATGTCAAGATACTTTTGTCGAAATTGCGCCATTTTGTTTCAAAAATTTCATTATGAGTGTAGATAAAGTAGTGTATGAGACTGCACATAACTTGGTATTAAAACACTCGCGAATGCTATTAAAAAACTCGCCAAGGCTCGTTTTTTAAAATCTCGCTCGTGTTTTAATAAGCCTCATTATGTGACAGTCACAAACTACTATTAAAGGTTGGCATTAATTTATTCTGTAATATGATCTAGATTTTGAAATGGATCTAGTTTAACTTGTGACATTTATATAAAAAAACTAGACGACCCCGTGAACACTGTATCTTTTTCTTTGTTCTCACCATTTAAACTTTCCGTGGACTTTCACAAATATACGCTGATTTCTGATTGGTTTTAAAGCTGCGGCTATGTAATTAGTAATTAAAAATGTCATCTATTTAGGCTATAATTTTTAAGTATAGACTTAAATAAAATAAAATAGCTGAGAAATCTTGTTTCGAGTTGAGAAATCTTGTTTCGAGTTGAGAAATCTTGCTTCGAATTGAGAAATCTTGTTTAAAAAAAATGCGCGAACAATTAGTACCGCCTCTCCGCCTAACAGAACAGTGTCCCGTAGACCCGCGGCACGCACGCACTGCTCTGGATCGCTAGTAATGGTTCTAATACATTCGAGTTTGTGTCGAGATATATTTGAAAGGTGCGTTTTTTGGAAAAACAAACGATTTCGATAGCTATTGTCAGGCACGTTCATTTTGCTATGCGTTTGAAACCACCCAAAATTAACGCAGTATAAAAAAAAATGCCAAATCGGTCCAGTCGTTTATATATATAGACATACGAATGTTTGCATCTTTATGCAGAAAAACTGAATTCAACTTTGTGGCGTTATAATCATGTACAAAATGCGAGGATTATAATCATGTCTCAAGGATTATAATCCTGTCTTCGATGACTAAGGGCCGGTTTCTGAATTGAGAAATTCAGTAAGTAAATACTTAAGTAACGTTCTGTCACGCTCTTTTCTGAGAAAAGAGACAGCACTACAGTTAACTATTTACTTAGCGAAGTTCTCAATTCAGAAACTGCGCCTCAGTGGATAATCACTGCCTGGGTTGCTTAATTTATTTACACGATTCAAGTGAATCCGATTCACAAACAGATATTAATCAGATAAGACTGGATAAACAACGTTTACGCCAGTAAATTACTTTATCGCATTAAATTTTCTTTGATTTGGCAGATAAAGAAATCGCTTCAAAACAAAAACTTACGTACACTCCATTCCATACGTGCTTTCCTTGGATGTAAACAAAATATTTTTGAAAGACGATTAAAAGGAAAAAAAATATAAATAAATAAAATATTGTAATTAGTTTTTAGTTGTGTTAACATACCTAACTATTTTAAGCCTACTCGCAGCGGCCTAGCAGGGTTCTTGTTTGATACTTTTACATTAGACATCACATAGACAACAAGAAAGCACAATAAATCTTATCTTAAAATCAACAAATAGAAATCAGTGATTGATACCTACTTTCTGAACCAATAAGATCAATGACCTAGAAGGGATAAATAGCTACAGCGTGATTTAGAGATCGTTAGCCATATTTTTAGGGAATATTGTTTTCATTGTGAAAATTAATAATTCATCAGTAAGTTTTGTAATTCTACTCAACATATTTGTATATATTCGTGATTCGGCGACCTTTGGCTAGAAAATGTGAATCCAAATTCAAAGTAAAAGTACCATAACGTTGAAAAATTTTTTCTACCATGTGAAATGTTTAAGATTCCTTCGTCCGATATGCGTAAACCATTAAAAGAACAATTGATTTGACCGACGCCGACCGTAAAGTGCTCAACTTAGTTTATTTTTATTTTTATAATTCTTCGCCCTGATATTGTTTGCTTTAATGAAGTAATTTTGGAAAACAAAAATTTTGATGTGTAATTTTTTTTCAAAACTAGCGCCATATGTGTCTACATCTTGGTTAGAATGTCCCCTTATTTGTTCGAAGTCACCCTGTAGATAGACATTAAGTTTTGCCATTATTTTAACGATTTTCATCAACTTTTATACTTTATTGCACACATAAAAACACATAAATAAAACACAACATTTACAGAAAAATTAAAAAGTGTACATGGCGAGCTTATTTCAGCAGAAATCTCTTCCAGCCAACCTTTGATGTGGTGATAAGAACATTATAAACAAGTTTGTTTACATACAGGGAAGGCTTGTCTAAATATAAGTGATATATAAGTATGCGTCTTATGAGTCTTATATAAGTGCGATTTAGATTACCCCCAGTATCAGATGCCTTGAAAGTTCCTAGCGGGAGGTCTTGAATTATAAATTCAGGTGAGTGAAATTTACTAGCAAATTATTATTAAATTCCGTATAAAATTAACATCCACGCAAAACAATCACTTCTCCTGGTTCCACACTAGGATGCCCTGTATTATGAAAACTTGACAAGGCCGTCATAGATCTAGCTTTTTAGTGTCCTGACTGCGCGGATTTTCGTTTAGGTTATCTGTCAGGCATCACTATTCTCCAGCAGTAGTGGATTATATTATAATATTGGAGAGTTAAATTATCTTTTACCATGGCAAAATATAAATAAACTTGGCAGTTTTTTTTTCTCTGCGACTAATACTTTAATATGAAGCGCTTATTGATATTTGAGTTATCTTGTAAAATAATCTTTTTATGCATCTTACGTTAGAAAACGTTTAAAATAATTCAATGAAAAAACTAAATCTTATAAGTTTTTCATTATTAGAGTAACTTGATTTTTCGCATTTTTGGAACTCCTTTTTGGAAAACTATTTTTTTTATGGTTTTTTTTTTATTATTCCTTCGATGGAAAACCATGTCTTCTATGATATACAAGCAATGTCGCGCCAATCTAAGTTTGACGGAAGTTCTCCGGGAAACAGCACAACCATGTATTAGTATCTAGATTAAGTTCTATTCTTTTTCTTTTGTTTTTGTTAAGGCATGCATAAATGTTGGTTTTTAATTTTGATCACAAAAAAGAAATTTATGATAATGTAGAGGTTTTTGTTCCTAAAATGAATCCTAACAAGTATAATATTGTCCTAATAGGTGTCCACACACCTCTCCGGCTTGAAATAACCAATCCGCGGTGGGCACTCGTGGTGATTAAGCCCGTACTCTCTCTCTCTCTCTCTCTCTGAGAGAAGGCCTGTGCCCTGCAGTGGGACGTATATAGGTTACAAAAAAAAGTAGGTAGGTATATGATTTTAAATGTATTTATTTATTTAGGAATGAATGGAAAACCTACAGCTTTAAATACTTGTTAAAATAAATTAATCTTAACAGGATGATGCGTTTCATCCTACTCCTCTCTGCCATCGTGGCCTCGGCTGTGGCCTTCAAGAATCCCCACTACGCCGCCGGGCGGTCCACTATGGTCCATCTTTTCGAGTGGAAATGGGACGACATTGCGGCTGAATGCGAGAGGTTCCTTGGACCTAGAGGTTTTGGAGGAATTCAGGTAAGCAAGAACACTGTCATATTGCTTAAAGGGCTCCATGCAGCAACACTAGCGTCGCCAATGGAAAAAATCAAATGTTTTTTGAAAAAATTAAAAAAACTACGCTAGCGAAAAGTTGGGGGGTAGGTAAAGTAGGCATTTTTGAAATTACAGAAATACTAATCCTATTATAGAATTTTGACGACCGACGTCACTAACACATTCAGTGATAGTCATTTTGGTATATTTTTTACTATGCAAAAGTACTGCTCAAATAAAATATCTGGTGATAATTTAGACTCATGTTAGAATTTTTTTTTTGCCATAAAGTTTCAAAAATCATAATAAAATAATAACCGACGGCCCTAGATAGGACATTTAAAAGTAATATATATTTTCAGATTTTAATTTACTAACCATTAAACCATTGGTAAGCTGTGGACAACTGTTATTGGCCTTAACCCTTAAATACCCAGAGTTTCATTTTTGAAACCAGACTTTTCAAAGTGTATGTACCGTATGAATTTTATTTTTTTTCGGTTTGGCTGTTTTGATAGTTCCATTGGCTAATATCAAACAACTTGCGATTAAAAAAAAACAAAACGTCATGTGAAAACTTTATGAAATTTGACACTTCGTTTTAGGCGCGGAAATCAAAGAGTCCGAACCACCGAGTGAAAAGTTATTCGATGAAAATAAATATAATTTTGACGAATTTCTTGTGATAAAAATAAGTTTGCAGTAGGTTAGTGTCTCATTTACTCTTTTCTATGTCTATTTACAGCAAAAATACGCGTTGCCTAAAGAAAATGTTGCAATATTTGTGGGTAACTTTTTTGATACTTCAGGCATTCCCGGTTTCGTAAAGTCTGTTTTATGCTCAAATTGCAGGATGCATATTTAATTACTCTTTTACTTGTTTTTCGCTTGTTTTGCTTGTTTAGGTGTGGGGTTGAATGCTTTTTATGTTAGTTTTACAGATATAATATCAAAATGAAGCCTGCAGAAGTCGAATCGCTCTTGCAACAACTTGAAAATGATGAAATTTCGGAAGACGATTACAGTGAAGAAGAAGCTGAAATAGATTATTATCAAAGTCGAAGAGAACTCGAGGTAGATCTGGATGACGAAGAGGAAGTACTGGAAGAGCCTTATGTCAATGCTATCACACGCTTTGACAAGAAATTGAAGAAAAATATCCAAGTTCCATGCCCCAAAAACATCAAAGATTATATTGCTCACAATGGGCGGTGTTGATTTGATGGACAGTTATATAGGATGGTATCGCATACGTATGAAGTCTAGAAAGTGGACCATGAGGCTGGTTTACCACCTGCTGGACATGACAGTTATAAATTCTTGGATTTTGTACAAAAAAGTGAGCATTTCGAAAGGAAAATCACAGAAAAATTTGATGAAGTTAGCGGAGTTTAGAACTGAGCTTGCAGACACCCTTTGTCGATAACAAAGCAGATTAGAAGGTAAAAAAGGACGGCCTAGTACAAGTCGAAATGAAGATACAACAGAGGCAAACCCAAAAAGACCGCGAGCTGGTGTAAAAGTGGTGCCCTCCACAAATGTAAGGAGTGATGGTGTAGGACATGAAAAAATTTCCACAAACTCGCGAAACAAGTGTCAATATCAAAACTGGAGAAAGCTGACATCGTGGATTTGTATAAAATATAAGGTTTCAATATGTGGCAATAGAAAAAACCAATGTTTTGCCTTTTTCCACAAATAATGTAGATTTAGATTTAGCTTTATAATTATAATAAAGGATAAAAAAAGTCGTGTCTAAATGCCTGAAGTATCTAAATTGATACCACTAGTTTTTTTGTAAATAATGCCGTAAAAAAACATTTGCGATTTTTTTTAATTATTTTTCCTGTAATGCACATATTTAGCAGTATACAAAAACATTTTTTCTGATTTAAAACAAAAAATCAGGTTTTTAAGGGTTAATTAGTTAATAAGTAATTATAATCAGTTTACGCTGTTGTTGTTCCTAATAAAGTAATATAAATAAATAAATAAATTGGAGATTAAAATATATTTTAAAACACCTGATTTAGGGGGTAATCTCGGAAACCTAGTCTTAATATGATTAAGAGATTGTACTAACACTTTTTGCAAAAACGATATGTTTTTTTCCATTGGTGGCGCGGCGCTGCTGCATGGACCCCAGTAAGCCCGAATCCTCCTATTAGGCGTATTATAATATCGTTGAATATAGTATCGAATACCGGTCGGTTTGTAGTATCAATGTCAAAATATTTCTTAGCTTTTGTTTATTGAGTTTATTGAGTGGCATATGTCAGGTGATGTGAACTACCTACTTCAATCAAGATCGTTCTATTATAGATGCCCCTATTGTAGGTTCTAAGCCTTAAGGCTGCTGTTACGTCTGGCATGCTCTCTCGCTCGCGCAATCTAACATTTCTAGTGATTGTTAAAAAAAATCATCATCATCATCAGCCGTTTGACGCCCACTGCAGGAAATCGGCCTCTCTCATGGTTTTCCTAATCATGAGTGGCTTGGCCATAATCGCCACGCTTGGCAGACGGGTTGGCGATCGCAGTTCGCGGTTGGAATCTCAGGAAGACGCTGCTGCCCGTCTCTCGTTATGTATTTCCTTAGTCGCCTTCTACGACGTCCGTGTGGCGCCGGATTAAGAATAGCGTCACTCCATTTCCTTCCGTTAAAAAAAAATATGCCTTTGATCAATGTCTGATGTAACAGCAGCCTTAAATGCTTTTACAATGTCCAGGTCTCCCCACCCAACGAGAACCTGGTGATCTGGGCCCACAACCGGCCCTGGTGGGAGCGCTATCAGCCAATCTCCTACCGCCTTGTGACGCGCTCCGGTAACGAGCAACAGTTCGCCAACATGGTGCGACGCTGCAACAATGTTGGCGTCAGGTCAGTGAACTATACCTTTTTAAGGTTCCGCAGTTAACACGGTTGACTGGTAGAAAATGCCATTAGCATTAAGTCCGCCTTTTGTACACTGTCTTTGTGCAATAAAGAATTAATAATAATAATAATAACCCTTATAGATTCGCCATGTCCTACTGTCTGCCTGTCTGTGTGTCTATCTGTCCGCGGCTTAGCACAGAGACTGCAATTACTAGAAAGCGGAAATTTGGCAAAGATATACATATTAATCAGGCCGACATGACGGTAGGACAAAATAAAAAAAAAATTACGGTACCCTACAACTAAACTAGGGATGCATTTTTTTTCGTCCACAGCGTAGTGTGTGGTATCGTTGGATTGGTCGTTTAAAATATTGTGAGGGTAAGAAGTCCATTTTACAATTTAGGGATCCGTTTGCGAAATATTAAGTTTTAAAGCGCAATTTTTTGTTGGAGTAGGGCTTAATCTCCGCTAAACGGTTGAATGTGATCATCATCGTTCAGCCACAAGAAGTCCGCTGCTAGGCATAGGCCTCCTCCATGGATTTCCAAAACGACCGGTTGGAAGCGGCTTGCAAATAAAAAAATCTAAAAATCTAAAAAAAAAACGGTTGAATGTAGAAACGTGAAAAAATTCAGGGCAGAAGCACATATAATGAACTTTTAAGAAAATCTATCACGGCTAAGTAGTCTTCACGAGTTAACAAGTAAATTACTTTGATGAAGTAGTCAGTACTGTAAGGCAGGTAAGAAACCCCTTCCTCTACGGAACCCTACACTGCGCGTGGCCCGACGCGCACTTGAATCATCTATTTAAATTAATAAACCTATAGCTTGAGTTACACTGAAAGAGAGAGTACTCTGGCTATGGTACAGGTTGGCTTCTCAACTCACGCAATCTGGCCGGGATTATTCGCCAACACGGTGTCCCGCTGTGAAAAAATTGGCCTGGGGTCAGTGAAAGTTTAGTGAGCGCTCCGCCTCGATTATGTATCTTTTAACGAATACATCTGTGTGGAAAAGTGGAATATATACTTCGCTCTGCTATATTTATACGTTGAAACATACATAATAATCAAGCACAGGCTGGTTGGCTGGCTGGCTCACTAGAGCAACGAATTTCTTTACGTCGAAATAAATTTTTGATTTCTGATTTCTTAGTAAGTTTAGATATTGATATTGCCCCAGACACAAATAAACAAACGCAATATTTCATATTTACCATATTTTGGAACTCTCAACCGTTCCAGGATCTACGTGGACGCGATCATCAACCACATGACGGGCACGTGGAACGAGAACGTGGGCACCGGCGGCAGCACCGCTAACTTCGGCAGCTGGCACTACCCCTCCGTGCCTTACGGCAACAATGACTTCAACTGGCCCCACTGCGTCATACAGGGCAGCGACTACGGCTGTTGTCCTCAGAGGGTGAATATTAACAAATCCACTAACATTGTGCAGCATCGTTGATTTCTGCAACTGCCACTGCCCCGTCGTACCGTTTAGAGCCAATAATAATAATAACAATAACTTCCACACAATACAATCATTTGACCTGGTCCCATACTAGGATACCCTGTGCTATGCTAACCAGGCAAGGACGTCACAAACATGAAAATACACCCAGACTGAGGCCATTTGTACAAATGTACGCCGGCCCCCAGTGGGAATCGAACCCACGACCTCTGTTTTGGTAGCAAAGCGCCTTAACGGCTAGACCAACCAGTTTAATGGCTTCAATTGGCTCCGATGCGTATACAGGGCAGCGACTATGACTGTTGTCCCCAGAGGGTGAATATTAACAAAGTCACTAACATATTGCAGCACCGTCAATTACTGCAACTGCCACTTTCCCTTCGAATCGTTTAGAGCCCATGGCTTCAATTGGCTTCGATGCGTCATACAGGGCAGCGACTACGCTGCGTTTGTTGTTAGTAAAAACTACTTCGAATCTTCTGAAACGACGTCCAAAAAAGTTACGAAAAAAGTATCGGACTTACAGTAGGTTTTCCAGTCTTCCTACTTTAAGAACATTGGGTGTGGGTGTGAATTGAGAAAGTTATAGGTGGTGTCCTATAACGCCCGGGCTTAGGAGACATAGACTTTAATTGGCCCCAATCATCATCATCATCAACCCATTATGTTCCCACCGAGAGGCACGGGTCTCTTCCCTGAGGAAGGTATAGGCCATACTCCACCACGGGGGCCAAGTCCGGATTGGTGGAGGCTTGTAGACTAGTGGCTCGTCTACTGTCAGAAGTTGTCAAGCCGCCCTAAGGCCTCTGACTTGGCTTAACGACTGCCATCTATCGACGGCAGCCGGCACCAACAGCTTAACGTGCCTTGCGAAGCACGGAATCGCTCGGAAAAATGCCACTAGCGTTAGGCATAGACGGCGACCCATCCATGCACTGAACGCGCCCTGTGTTGCTTAACCTTCGTGATCGTTTAAGATCACTCAGGCAGCCGGGGCTACGAGCGATTCCCCAATGCGTGCAACTATTTCGTGTGTATTCCTAAATGTAAATGAACAGAAGCATAAATATAATAACTTAAAAGTAGTCATAGGGGTCAGCAACTAGCACTTTGTCCACTAACTAACACGACCCCTCTGTGCCATAAGCCGCCAGCAACTATGACTGGTTTCCTGAGAGGGTGATTAAATATGAATAAAACACCTAAAAAAAACAGAAACGTTTTAATGTAGCCACAGATGTAGCACCGTTGACTACGGCACAATAAAAGTATAGATTTTTTTAGGCCTGAGACACACAGAAAGGACGTGGGGCGAGGGCGCGAAAAACACGCGTCGTATTTCCAATTAATTTTCATACAAAATGTGCTTAAGGGACGCGACGAACCCCACACTGAAGAGACGGGGCGAGGCCGAGGGCCCAAACTCTATACAATGCGTCGCATCTTTTCTGCGCCCTCGCCCCACGTGTAGCCTCCAAAACATGGGTGTTTCTACTACCGGGCATGGGTCATAGTGTAGATACATCTCTTTATTACAGGTCCGCAACTGCGAACTCTCTGGCCTCAAAGACCTGAACCAGGGCTCAGAATACGTGCGCCAAATGATCGTTGGTTTCATGAACGGCCTTATCGACATGGGCGTAGCTGGGTTCAGGTGAGTAAGTTTAAAACTTCCGATGACTTGAAGGCCTCTCAATACATGGCTATTTATGTCTATGTTGGGTCATTCTCCTGAATCAGTTTAGTTACTGAAAATCGTTGGAGATGAGGAAATTTTTTTCGATTTTCTGCGATTGGCTTATCTTACCTAATACGTGAAATTAGCGAAATTGTAGGGGAATCTAACAGCGCAGTTGGCCCATAAAACACTTTTGAAGTAGACTAACCCCATTTGGACACTATGTCGGTGCAGCGTTTTCCATGTACTCTTAAATAAGCAGTATTGATTGGCATCATAAGTCTTGATGTCTGGCCCTATCACTTTTACATATTTTACAAAACTGAGGATGATCTCAATGTTTTCCACTATTGTAACTGGAATGCTTCAGGTAAGCCTCTTACTGCCCTCCCTATTATCTACGAGTATTAGGGAGTGCAAAGCAGATAATTATCGTAATAATAATATTAAAATAAAAAAAAAGTTAAACAAAAAAATTTAAGTCGTAGAACAAAATACAGGTCAAACTCTAATTGACGTGTTACAGGAATCCCACATTTGATACGTAACGGTGTAGGAATCTGAATCTTAAAATGATTTGAATGATTGTCACTAAAAAAAATCCACATAACAAAATCTTGCTCAATTTTGTCTTGGTGCCAAACTTGAATACACTGTGCTACGGTATTCGGGCAAGGACATCAGAACCATGGAAACACACCCAGACTGAGGTCCTTTGTACAAATCAAGCGCAGCGGCCTTCAATAAGAATGGAACAAAAAAAAAACTCCCAAACCCCCCAGAATCGACGCGGCAAAGCACATGTGGCCGGGCGACCTGAGCGTCATCTACGGCCGCCTGCACAATCTAAACACGAACCACGGCTTCCCGGCCGGCGCGCGCCCTTACATCTACCAGGAGGTCATCGACCTCGGCGGCGAGGCCATCACCCGTGACGAGTACACGCCCTTGGCCGCCGTCACGGAGTTCAAATTTGGATTGGAGCTGAGCAAGTGAGTTATTATTGTTAAGGGGCTCCAGGAAGTAACACTAGCGCCAGCGAGGAAAAAAAAATTTTTATAGATGGAACTGTAAAGTGCAGTTTTTGTAAATACGATCTGTAAAAGAAAATTTTCATTGGTGGCCCACTGGATCCCCTTAATTTAGAGAGAGGGAACTTGTAGATAGTTTAAAGGTAGTTAAATTAGAAAGGTAGAGAAATTAGAAAGAGATGGTAGTTACAAACATAGATAGAGAGAAACGATAACGCACGCATTCACGCACTCACACATTCACACACACATACACATACTCACACACACATTCACATACACACAAACACACACACACACACATACACACACACACACACACACACACACACACACACACACACACGCATGAACATCGCTGAAGCGAAACAAGCGGCAAACCCTGATCTCCGCTTACCCCTCCGGGATACGGGCGTGAGTATATGTATTTGAGTATACTTCTTGCCTCTTCTTTCAGCGCTTTCCAAGGAGGCAACCAGCTCAGGTGGCTGGTCAACTGGGGACCCCAGTGGGGTCTGTTGGCTCACCAGGACGCTCTCACCTTTATTGATAACCACGACAACCAAAGAGGTAAGAGCCCATATTCGTCCACTACCGGCCATAGGCCTTCCCAAGGCACGCCACTCTTTTCTGTTCTTCGCCATCCATTGTTGCATGCCACTAATGAATATTGATTAAGCGAAATACGTATGTCAGGGTCGTGCCAATTGGCAAACTTTGAGCTTTGCCTATCGCTCCGGGATACAGGCGTAACTTTTTTTGTGTGTGTAATGCAATAATAGTTATTTAAGATACACGTGCGGAAAGTAAGGTTTTATACGAATAAGTGCCAAATTGAAAACACGGGCGCAGCGAGTGTTTTCATTGGCACGCATTCGGATAAAAACCTTTGACGCTCAAGTATCTTACAACATTTTTCAATGCATTTTGCGAGGAAATACAACAAAAAAATAAGTATAACAAAGAAATTTTTTTTTTGGACAGCAAAGCTTCCTTGCAACTTTGTAATTTTTTAAATTTTATGACTTGCACCATGCACCACAGAGTCGAAAACTTAAAAAAATTACTTTATTTCACGGGTGAAATAAAGGATTTCAGTACTGTTTTATTTCACGCGTGAAATAAAGAGTCGGTTTCCGCATAATTTTGTTACACAAAAAAGAAAACTTTACGAGCAACTGCATTAAAAAGGATATTATTTATCTATAGTCCGGTTAATTAAAGAATGAGAGTGACCATGTGCTTGTCGATCACACAACATAGACGGCTTAATGTTATTAACGACAAGCAAATAGTTGTTCAAGAATCCCCTTTAATTAAGGCTGCTATTACGTCACTCATGCTGTCTCGCTCGCGCAAACTGAAGTTTTTAATGATTGTAAAAATCCGGCCAAGTGCGAGTCGGACTCGTGCACGAAGGTTTCCGTACCATTATGTATACAAGATTTGAATATTTCAAGCGGGTAGACCGTTGCCGTTATTAATATCGACCAAAAATCGGCAAAAAAATCACGTGTGTTGTATGGGAGCCCCACTTAAATATTTATTTTCTTCTGTTTTTGTTGTTGTTATAGCGGCAACAGAAATAACACATCTGTGAAAATATCAACTGTCTAACTATCACGGTTCGTGAGATACAGCCTGGTGATAGACGGACGGACAGACGGACAGCAGAGTCTTAGTAATAGGATTCCTTACCCCTTAGGTACGGAACCCTAAAAATGAGTATACTTTGAATAAATGTGATCTGAGGGTTTGATCTACATCTACACTAATATTATAAAGAGGAAAAGTTTCTAAGTTTCTAAATTTCTCTATCTCGGAAAGTGTTTTACTAATGTATTGCCAAAAATCTTTTCCCAAAGTATTACTTCCCAAACTATTTTCCGCAAATTATCACTTGGCAAAAAAACATTTCTCAAAACAACTTAAAGCAAATAAACAGTTAGCAAAAGTTATTATGGCAAGTTATTGTTAACCAAATAAATACTTGGTCAAAATTCATTTTACCAAGCATTATTCAGTCAAAAGTATAATTTGACCAAATGAATAAAATGCGAAATGTAAACTAGAACAAAATTTTTTTTGTTTGACTCAAAACTAAGTTTTTTAGTGAAATATTTTTTTTTCGCTTTTATATAAAAAAAAGAACTAACACCCGAAGTTTCAGGATGGAGCGTCGCTGCGCTCCGCTCCATCCTGGAACGTCGAACCTATTTTTGCTTATGTGTACTGATCTAACAACCAAATTTTAAACACACTTTTTACACCAAATTGCTTTCGTAAGTTTTTTTTTGAATCAGAATATAATACTACAAATAAATGTATCTTAAGCTTAAATTTTTAAATTACTTGTATTTATGCCTAATAGTATTTAACCACATGAACAAAATTCGAAATATAAATTTAATCAAACAATTATTTGCTATAATATAATACTTGCCAAAATAGAACGTTAGCATAATAAACGTTTGTCTTAATAAAACTTGACGCAGTAAAATTATGCGAAATGATAATTTGACCAAATGAATAAAATGCGAAATGAAAACTTGCTAAAGTTTCATTTGGGAAATGAAACTGATGCCATAAGTTTATTGGAAAGTAAAATTTGGCGAAAAATACTTTGGCTAAACGGCGGTATCCCCTCGGAAAGTACTTAACCGATTTAAAAATTCTTTCTCCAGTATTTAGAAGGGACCTTTAAAGTGCACATATGCTATAGGTTAATCCGTTAACCACGCGAACGAGTTCGGGGGCACTGCTAGTAGATAATAAAATTACGGACATTCAAGACATATTTTTTTCTTATCCTGTGCCTTGTTTTGGGTACTAAAATTAATAATTTTGAAAACAACTGAAAAAAAAACAGGAGGATATAATAATATATAAAATAGGAAAACAAAAATGTGTTTAATACATCCGTTATTTTAATACCTATTAGATCAAACTCTCAGATCACATTTATCAAAAATATACTAATTTTATTCAAATCACAAAAAATCATAGATTGTGCGAGCGAGACTGCCCGACGAAAAAGCAGCCTTAAGATAGATAGATAGATAGATAAATAATTTATTCACATAAGACACACACACGTATATAAAGCAAAGAAATACAAATCCATTTAAAAGTCACAATACGAAGAAATAATATAACAAAACAATAACATACAGAAAAAAGCTAAAACACACTGGAGATTAGCCAGACACGGTACGGCAGGAGTACAAGAGTGACCAACGTAGGTGTGGCAAATGTGAACGGGCTCCGACTCAGCATGTGCTGAAAGTTAACAGTGCTACATGTGTCTAAAGTCGTCAGTGACAATCGCCAACTTTGCTAGACTAAATCCATTTGTCACATATTTGCTATCACTCCTCAGGCCACGGCGCAGGGGGCGCCATCCTAACCTACAAACAAGCGAAGGCGTACAAGGGCGCCATCGCGTTCATGTTGGCGCACCCTTACGGTGAACCGCAGCTCATGAGCTCGTTCGCTTTTCAAAACACCGAGGCCGGACCGCCGATGGACCACGCCGGGAATATCATCTCGCCTTCCATCAACTCGGTAAGTCGACAAAGAGGCTACATAATAAAAGATGATTCAGATGATTCAGCTTGTAGATGTTAGAATAGAATAAAATAGAAAATCTTTATTCGGTACTTATACAGTTATAGAATACGTGTTTACTTGTTAATTTTTTTATTTTTCAAACTAGCTGTTGCTCGCGACTTCGTTCGCGTGGTAATTTTGATGTGTATTTTTCCGGGATAAAAAATAGCCTACGTGCTAATACAGACTATAGTTTATCTCTGTGCAAAATTTCATCCGGATCCGTTCAGCCGTTTTTCCGTAAAGGGTAACAAACATCCATCCATACATACATACAAACTTTAGCGTTTATAATATTAGTTAGGATGTTTATTTCTGATTCTACCATGTAGGTTAGGTTAGGTTTCTCGTACACTCACAAACTGTTATGCCAGCGCCTCAGGCCGACCACGTATAGTCGGAATTCCGTTTCGGAATTTTGATTCGGAATTCCATAAATACATACGTTTTTTTCCGTCCGTGTGGCGCCGGATTAAGAAGAGCGTCCCTCCCTTTCATTCAGTGGATGTCGTAGAAGGCGACTAAGGAAATAAATTGGTAGGAGACGGGCAGCAGCGTCTTCCTGAGATTCCAACCGCATACTGCGATCGCCAACCCGCCTGCCAAGCGTGGCGATTGTGGCAAAACCCTTCATGGTTAGGAAAACCATGAGGGAGGCCTATGTCCTGCAGTGAGCGTCAAATGGCTGATGATGATGATGATTTCCGTTCGGAATAGCAACGCTCAGTTGAGAACCGCTAGCTCAGCGAATGGACTACCATTTTCTGAATTGCATTGTTGCTGTATCTTGCTGGTAAAAAGAAAATACGTTGCGAGTTGCGTTCGGAACGGCTTTATTCCCGTACGGAATACAGTCCGTACAGACGCGCAGGCTACCACGCGGAATTCCGTACCGGGAAAAATTTCGGACGGAAAACTACTGTATGTACTCGTATGTGGTAGATCCATAGGTTTGTATGAATTTACTGCGCTCGTGATCCCGAATTGAAATTCTGAAACGGAATTCCGACTGTCTGCGGCCGATCTTACTTGGCTATTTAAAAAATATATATATTTATTCAGTTTACGTGCATGATTCTTACGTCTAATTGTCGCCAAATTTCAACAAAAGTTTGTAGGCTGCTCGCACTAAAAAAAAAAATATATATTTATTCAGTTTACGTGCATGATTCTTACGTCTAATTGTCGCCAAATTTCAACAGAAGTTTGCAGGCGGCTCGCAATTTTACATTATAATTGTACGTGCATACTTAATTAACTATTTATTCTAATTATGATATTATATCCTATTTTATTCACAAATTGTAGTATTTGTTTACTTAATAATTAAAGTAGGTATGACTAGAATTTGAGGCACGCAATAATGTAGCATAATATCTAACTTAAGTTGCCCTTTTATAGTTTTTTTGCTCAGCGTTTGCTCTTGTTTCAAAACAGGAACTTCGTCACATATTATAGGAATTATGTAGGTACTCTCCGCAGCATAGTGGGTAAAACATTAGAATCGGGAGCGAGAGACCCAGGTTCGATTCCCAGTGCAGTAAAGATGATGGACCCATCACCGTCAGATGATGGTTGACGTCAAAGATGGTTCAGCTTATAGACGTTTATTTTTACATGTTTCTAGCACATTTATTGGTGGTTATCACGAAAATATGAGTGGCTAAGAGAGGCGGCTTTCATTTACTGTTAACAGCTGTAAGTTGTGCAAATTAACAGATTTTAGACAAATTAACAATTAACAGACTTTTGTTGTACGAAAAACCGGGGGAAAGTGCGTGCTGAGTCCGTAAATGCGTAAATTTTCATGTGGTAATTTTTGTTTGACAAGAAATTAAGAACTGATGACCAACCGCGGAGCGGCATAGGAAAAAGAAGAGTAAACCTGAAGCCTAATTATGCGCACCAAATCCTGTCCGAATCCTGACGTTTGCGATAGAAATTTGCATGGAATGTGACCGTTAGACGACTGGAATCGTTCAAGATTTGGTGCGCGAAATAGAGGAGCAGGCCCTGATTTCGACTAAACCCTCGCCAGGATGGCAGCTGCGGCAACGGCTGGGTTTGCGAGCACCGTTGGAGGCAGATCTTCCAGATGGTGGCATTCCGCAACGCGGCGGCCGGTACCGGCGTCAACGACTGGTGGGACAACGGGGCCAACCAGATCGCCTTCTGCCGCGGCGGCAGCGGGTTCGTCGCCTTCAACAACGACAACTGGGACCTGAACCAGAATCTGCAGGTTTGTTGCCTGGAGTTTCATAGTAGACCAAGACTAATCTAAAGCCACAAACCACATTTCCCTCAAATATTGAAATAGTATTAGTGTATTGTTATCGTACAGTAAAGCGTACTCTATTTATCTATGTAAAGCTTATAGTAAAAAATCGGCCAAGTGCGAGCCGGAGTCGCGCACGAAGGGTTCCGTACAATTGGGTATTTGACAAAATATCAAATGAGTTACTTTTAAAACGGAATTTTGTATGAAAATTCTTGCTTATGACGTCACATTTCAGAGCACTCTTTTTATTTTTAATCTGTTAAAAAAATGTAATAACTAGTAATTGACTAAAAGAGATCATTTTCCGAGATATTTTGTAATTTTTGTTTTAATCGAGCATATGAAATAATTTATTGTTGATCGTGTCAAATAAAGTATTATCTATACACACACACACATACACAAAGATCGAGAAAAAATGGCAAAAAATCAGGTTTGTTATATGGGGGCTCCCAATATTTATTTAATTTTAAAGCGAATATAAAACTAAATATTCTGTGAATATTTCAAGCGTCTACGGTTAAAGGGTAACACCGTTATTAATATCGAGCAAAAAACTGCAAAATTACGTTTATTGTATGGGAGCCCCCCTTAATATTTATTTTATTATATTTTTAATATTTTTTGTTATAGCTACAGCAGAAACACATCATCTGTGAATTTTAACTGCCTAGCTATCACGTTTCTTGAGATACAGCCTGGTGACAGACAGACAGACAGACTGACGAACAGACAGACACACAGACGGACAGTGAAGTCTTAGTAATAGGGTCCCGTTTGGCACCCTTCGAGTACGGAACCCTAAAAAGATATACGCGTCGGATTGAGAACCACCTCCTTTTTTGGAGACCGGCGAGGTTGGCGTGACTGTGAAGAGGCCTATGCCCAACAGTGGGCGTCTTTCATGGGCCGTAGATCCGTGTGGCGCCGGATTAAGAATAGCGTCACTCCATTTCCTTCCGTGGATGTTGTAGAACACGACTAAGGAAATCATTACCAGGAGACGGGCAGCAGCGTCTTCCTGAGATTCCAACCACATACTGCGATCGCCAACCCGCCTCCCAAGCGAGGCGATTATGGCAAAACCCTTCATGGTTTGTAAAACCATGAGGGAGGCCTATGTCCTGTAGTGGGCGTCAAATGGCTGATGATGATAGATATGTAGATAGACAGATTCATTAAATTTTCATCTACACCGTTGTCTGTTATTCCAGACCTGCCTACCAGCCGGCAGATACTGTGACGTCATCTCCGGCGAGAAGAGCGGCAACTCTTGCTCGGGCAAAACCGTGACTGTGGGCAACGACGGACGGGCAACCATCTACGTTGGCGCCCACGAGTATGATATGATACTGGCCATCCACGTCGGCAGCGAGGTAAGCCTATGTAGAAGAACGGGTGATCGTGCTTTTCAATCGCCCATGATGTATAGCCATCAATTGAGGCAGTCAGCGCAAAAGTGGCCTAAACCACAATTTTTCATATTCGTATAGTCCGCACAAATCTTTTCGGCGGTAACGTGAACATAGTCACAGATCGTTTGCACATCGCTTACTGTCTTTAAAGTGTATGTGTGAGTAATTGACTAATAGTAATTTACTACGCAACAAACTACGCCGGCCTATCCCTATTTTCACCCATGGATAACAGATGGCGTTGTAGACATTATTTGCGCGTATTGTTTTTGCCTACGAAGCAGACTATGTATTCAATTTAAATTCATGAAAATGTGTGGCTCATTATCTCCATACTAACTATGTTAAGCTTAGGCAACTTTTGCGCTGACGGCCTCAATTTTGGGTGGTTTGCAAGTCATAGCATAATGAACGTGCCTTAACAATAGTTATCGGACACGCAAGTTTTTTAAAAAAATCACTCAAAAAATATCTCGACTCGAACTCGAATCTATTAGAACCATTAGTGACCATCCAGGGCGGTGCGTGTGTGCTGCGGGTCTGCGGGTTATTGTTCTGATTGACGGCGAGGCGGTACTAATTGATTGCGCATTTTTGAAACAAGATTAAATTTTCTAAACTCGAAATAAGGTTTACAAATATTTTTAAGTGATATTTTAACCGATAATTATTTCATGTAGGAATAGTTATCGGTTAAAATGTACATTTCAGCCGTTACAAGCCTGAAATTTTTCTTAATTGTTACTTAAGAAACAATTAAGAAAAATTTTAAATAAAATTTACCGAAACACTACGTAACTAAAAAGTTAGAAATAATTTAAATAATTAGAAGTAGGTATACATGTAGATATTGTAGAAGTATAATTTGGAGTCTGTGCCCAAAATATATGTGCTGGTCATGAAACTTTTTAGTGATTTAGTGTTTCGAAGTCGGTTTCTATTTTTTATTAAAAAAAAATATATTTTTCAATTTTTAGTGGGGGAGCGGGAGAAAAATAAACAAATTCCTTATTACCATAATTTACCCTACTTAATTCGTTGCTTTAAATCGATTTTCTCAATTTCCATCTCCGAAAGTCTTCACCAGAACATCACCAAATGAACTTGGGACTACTTTTACGCTATTTTATGAAACATACGGATATTACTAAAGGATGGGCCCCATCAGCCCTTATTTACTGCTGTCCATTGAAGAGTTTCGTTCTCCATCTCTGGAAGTCTTCATCAGATTTTTGGTATAATAAATGTCTTTCCAGATTTTTGGTATAATAAATGTCTTTCTTCTTCTTCTTCTTCTAGATCTTCACCAAATTAAAATGGCACCAATAGGACGTTATATTTATGCAAACCAAAAAAGAACTGTCGAAATCGGTTAAGATTTGACGGAATTATGCCAAAAAATATATATATGCGCGTCGATTGATAACCCCCTCCTTTTTTGAAGTCAGTTAAAAATTCAATTACGTCACTTTGTTTTAGTTGTATATAGACTCTTGGCCACCATATTATGGTAAAAAAATAGCTGATGTACGCTAATAATTGTTCACCAACAGTAGTTTATGAAAATCTAAATTTATTGCCCGACAGATGACTTGAACAAAAATTCGCAAATAAATTAACGTCTATATGTAATAAAATTACGGACATTCAAGACATTTTTTTATCCTGTAGCTAGTTTTTCATGGAGAAAATTTGAGGCTAATATGTATTAATAATTTTAGAAATACCTTGTTTTCCTCAAAATTAAGTATAGGACGGACAAAATGTATTTGAAATGTCCGTAATTTACCACCTATCAAACCCGCATTCATTTCATAAATGCTCTGATATTAATAAAATGAGTATCATATCATAAGCAGCCTATATACGTTTCACTGTTGGGCACAGGCCTTCTCTCAGGGAGACAGTATGGGCTTAATCACCACGCGTGCCCACCGCGGATTGGCGATTTCAAGCGCTGAGGGATCGGAATAGCTCAGACACTCAGGTTTCCTCACGATGTTTTCCTTCACCTATGAGTGTCTATACTCATTTTATTAAAATCACTAAAAATGTGAGATTTTGCAAGCAAGACAGCATGGGAGACGTAAGAGCAGCCCTAATATAGCCCTTATGTTATAACGGTCACGTTTCATAAAATAATTGTTTGTATTTATGTTTGTCCGTGACCAATTTGGTTCGCAGCCAATCTTTTGTATTACAAGAGGTGAATGGCTTTTTGTGGCTATTTGAGAATTATGATGGCATTGACTGATATCTCCACAGTGGAGTCTATAAATTCTGAGCCACTGAACTTTATTACAAAACAGAATGTCAAAGCTTTTAAAAAGCGATATAATCGGTAATTGAAAAGTTGTGCATTAAAAAATGTTTTGATTTTTTCAGTCGAGACTGTAAAGGCAATGATCTGACAAAAGAATCGAAGATATTTTGGGACAAGTAAGTGAAAAGCTATTCAAAATGGATTGAAATCAAAGATGAAATAATAAACAAACCTCATAAACGTTTAAGATACCTGTTTTATTTTTATTACAGTTTCAAGAATCTCCATCCCAAAAAAACTCGCGCCCTCAGAGTTCTGAATAAACGATGTCAAACTTAACTTTGCAGTGAATAAGTATACGATACGAAACAACTGCAAAGATAAGTTTTTATATTTTCTTTCTGACACAACAACAAATTAATTTGTTATTTGTGTGGTACGGTACAGAGCTAGTTAGCTTCTTGACAAATTACATGATTATGGATCAACGGAAGGTTTCAATATAAGTTACTATATTGAGTTTGCTAGTATTCTTACGTTAAATTACAAGCTTGAGTTTGACACGTTCAAGGGACGTTTGTGAAAAAAAGGGCGTACTGTACAAGTAAGGAAAACTAATGGAAAATGGTTAAAACTAGTATAATTGTGAAATAGCAGAAAAGTTGGGTAATGTGATGGTGGCAGCATGAATATTACACAATGAAAGGAAGGAAAAATATTCAGAAACACAAAATGACTCCAAGGACTCTTTAACAAAGGGTCTTAACAACGGACGGACGGACGGAAGGAAGGTCGGACGGACGCACGGACGGACGGTCGGAAGGACGAGCGGACCGATAGATGGACGGATCGACAGACGTTCACACGGAAGGAAAACAAAGCGATCTTATGAGGGTTTTGTTTTTTTTCTAACCAATTGGGCTATTCTGCATTTTGAGGCTACCAATACAAATAAGGAACTGGTACTCTCTTAAGGTATGGAAATCCCAAACCACTACAATTATAAACCGCACATTCTATTTCATTTCAACCAAAATGAAATCGGGGTTCTCTTGAATAAACATTTTCCTTGAATCGTACTGTGAGTGAATCATACTGCTGAACTACGAGTTCTTTAAATAACGCAAAACCTGGAAATTCAGGTTTTTTGATATTAATCTTCTTGCAACAAGCAAAAGTTTAATAATTTCACGTTCCAAGATTGTATAAAAATACAAAATAAATTAAAAATTATTTTTTATTTCTTCCTCTGAAACTTTATTTTAAATGCAATAACAAAAGTCTTGGGTAAAGGGAAATACCGTTGTATGATTCGATTACTTAAAGTATGTATTTCAAAGACAGCGTCCCGCTTAAACAACGTAATTGCTAATATTGTGTGATCGGCAGACAAATATTTATTCGGTGCTATGACTGCATATTAAGAGTATTTTACCCCAGTAGTCTTGTTATAAATAACACTGGAAGCGTGATTCCCACGGAAACACATTACGTCGACGATTTGCGTTATAATAGTGCGTTTGACCACAAGTAATAAATCATAATATTCAAATTTCACAATGGCACGATACCACGAATCTTCGGCATAATCCCCATGAGAGGTGAACGATAAATTCGGACCTATTTGCACGTACATTTTGTGGGTGCTTCACTAACTGCACTTCATATGACAAATGTACCATTTACCGTAGGCTTGTACCTTAAGTTTAAAGAGATAGGGATTAAATTGCTGTAAAATAAACCAACAGGTAAGCTGGTAATAGAATGTTGACGTAAACAAATTGATTTCCGTTTCACAGTTCAGAGACAAAATGTTTGGACCAGAAAGTCCGGTGAAAAGAGACAACATACGCTTAATACACTGCAGCGTGTTTTCAAATAAAACGCTAATCCTTTAACAGGTCATTCAGTGTAATTCAAACATTTTCTATTAGCAAAAAAGTGTGTATTTTTTAAATATATACCTATGTTAACTTTCTGATCACATCTTCCGAAGAATCGGCTATAGGGTACAAAGGTTCTTAAGTGGAGACCAGGAATTGGCAAACGCAGCGTAGGACGCCCACCAGCTCGCTGGACCGACGATCTGAGGCAGATCGCTGGCAGTGGCTGGATTTGGATGGCCGAGAAGAGAAAGAAGTGGCGTGCCTTGGGGGAGGCATATGTCCAGCGGTAGAAGAGAATTCATCAAAGCAAAACTATTTTTATTATGAAACGTAGTCTGAAATTTCGAAATAATATCTATTAGTTGTTTCATTCATTCGGTAGATTGAATATCAAAACGGGGTACAGAAAAGCTGATATGTATTTCCCGATTTCAGAGTTGGTCCCCTAAAACAAAACTGTTGTTTTTTATGGACGAGTATAATTACTAAAATATGTGTTATGCATAAAATAATAATTATATGTGTGTATTCCCTTGCTCTTTTATAGTGTGTAGATATATGAATTTTGTAGTGATATATATAGGCTCATATTCTTATTTAATATAAATTATAATATATTATATGTGTAAGTCTGCATTAATGTGTAAGTTTATTTAATTACACCTTATATGAGTATGTTTTTTTTGCACGCCTACCAACTTTTTTCTACCTCCTGCGGTTGACTGTTAGAAAATGCTTATGGCATTAATTCCGCCGCATTCTACGATTTTTAATGTAAGTGCAATAAAAGTATCAATAAATAAATATTGTTGGCTGATGGAATGATTGCAGACTTTATTCGTTCGTTCGTTCATTTTTTCATAAGTTATTTTTATTGCACAGTAAAAACACATTTACATAAATGAAAACTACGTTCAAAGGCGGACTTACATCAATAGAAATTTCTTTCAGCCAGCCTAGAACATTTTGTAGCTGGTCAAATATTTATTTTGCAGATTAGGTATTTAATTAGTTCCCAAGAAAGATTAAAATCAATTAGGAATTGATTTCTGTTTTACTCTACACTGCAATTCAGATCCATTGAGTTGGCGGAACGTAAATATTTTCACTTCGTACGATTTATCGACTTACGAATGTTTTGGTTGTCGATGGCTCGGAATAGATTTGGAAACGATTTGGGTGAAAGAAAGACTTCTTATTCTTACATACCTACTGATGTGCCGCTGGGAATGTTATCAACTCACGTACGAGTAGGTAAATATATTTATACAACTAAGTTCGGAATTGGGTATCAGCCGTTCGTCGATAATCATCCTTGCCGTTCGTATATCGTTAATTCTCCCAAAAAAAAGTAAACACAAATTGGTTTTTTAAAACTCACTAAAATATATAAGAATTTGGACCTTAGACCGTTAGTTGAAATCGAAAAGGTCTATTTATCATGCATCACATTGCATAAAAAACTGCCTTTTTTTAAATTGAGGATACAGATGAAAAGAACTTTGCTCAGCCGAAATGTCATTCGACGTTCGAAGTTCTAGGTTTAGAAAGCACTGTGGTAGGAAGGTAGGTATTTATATCGACAATGTTACTCACTTGTATCCAAACTACAATATCGACTTCATATTACTTTAACCAGTATGTAACCACACACGTTTGACCTTTACTAAAACATCCAAAAAACACACCCCGATCGATACTCGCCCACGGTTCCACGCAGAATCGGTAATCACCAAACATTTGTCTATTAATTTTTGAAGAGTTTAGAAAATTAGCTGTATGTAACATACCTTCTAATTGACGACGGTATACATAGTTGCTGTGTATAAGGCTTCAACCTCGACCCAGTTTTTGTTCATACGTTACTTAAAAGGCCGATGAAATGACTATTTCACTGCTGGTTCGCACAACGTTCGAATGCATTGGGAGTGTGTTACGGGAGTGGGGTGACCGGTCGTCTTCGCATTCAATTTTAAGTTAAGATTCAATGGTTGAAAAAAGCATTGATTCAGAAGAAAGCAGGTCCTTGAGAAGGATGTATGTTACTTTGAATTACATTATACGCAATTATGTGATTAGAGACCGTTATGGATTGAAGTAGGATATAGTGACATTGAGAAAGGAATGTTGCGTTGGTTTTGACGTATGGAGAGGATGCAGGAAGAAGGATCAAGGATCGAATTGTTATACATAAAGAAAGGCCGGTAAAGTTATGGCAAGTGGCACACCGTGGTCTCCTGGCTGTCATCTACCCTCCGGGATGCAGGCGTGAGTTTATGTTGTTATGTGTTATTTATGAGTTAATATAGGTCTACCCGCCTTAGCACACCTACATATACATCTACACAAATATACTCGTAAGTTCTGCTCAGTTCCTAATTTAATTGGCCATTGTAATTTAGTTACAATGGCAGGCGCTGACCACACAGAAGGGACGTGGGACGAGGGCGCGGAAAATTTGCGACGAGTTGTAAAGAGTCCGCACCCTCGTCTCTTCTGTGTGGGCTCCGTCCCGCCCCTTCAGTAAATTTTGTATGAAAGTGAATTGGAAAGACGACGCTTGTTATCCGCGGCGCCCCCACGTCCCTTCTGTGCGGCCAGGGCCTTAGGTGGACAACATAAAGATGATATTCCTACAAATATAGGAAAAAAAAAACACTTGCAGCATAATTACACAGAAATAATGCTCTGGTTTTGAATAGAGCAAAAGACGGTGAGCGCCTTATCGAAACTGGCAGGTATTAGGTACTCGTATTTAAATCACGAATGTTAATGGAACGTGAGCGAGCTAATGCCCTTACTGGAAGAGCGTGAACCTAATGAAAAGAACTAATGAATTGAAGCATTCGCCGTTTTAGCTCTACCTACTAACACTAACGCACACGCTTGTTAGTTGTGTGAACCGAGCCTTACAATAGTCGATGAAATGTCTGTTGGATAGATTGAATAGTCGGTGAGTTTTGCAAAAGACAGGGGTTTGACGTGAAAACGTAGAACCGCAGCCAAGCTAATCAATGGGCTTTGTTTATGGGCTAACCAGAATAACTTGGGCTGCGACGTCTCTGAAGATATTCAGACGTTTGCATATCGTATTCGATACTCTGTCACGCATTTTGGATATAGATTTCGGTGAAAGTTCGCACTAAATGATCACATTATTCCCTAATAATTTGACTTAAGTTATCTAAGTGAATTTGTTATGGCAATAGGTACATACAAAACATAGAGAGAAAACCTAGGTGCGTGGATAGCATGATGACACGACTCGCGGGAAATGATAAAATGAAATGTCTTGACTTTTTAGTAAGTACATTAATTTACAAACTCCGACATTTTAGCGCTATAAAACAAGTGACTTGCGCCGTCATGCTGAGCACAGGTATCTTAGTGCTTCCGCTAAATCGCCTTACCACGGTGGGCACGCGAAGTAATTAAGCCCTCTCTCTCTCTCTCTCTGGGGCCCATGCCCTGCTGTTGGACGTATACAGGCTGCTTACGCATGTTAAGTAAGAAAAAGAAATGAGTACATTTATTTGCAACAACAGTCACACACACAAACGCACAATGAAATAAACATAACTGAAACGCATGAAGTTGGACCGGCCTAGTTGGACTGTTTGTCCTAAGTAGACGTATTCGTCTACAACTTCGAGAGTCGTGTTCCCCAATGTTATTGGGGTGGGCACAACACGAGCGTTCGACATGACCTTCGTTTTGTCCATGTTCATTTTAAGGCCCACACGTTGGGAAACTCGACTGAGGTCGTCGAGCATTATGCCGAGGTCTTCCATCGTTTCTGCCATGACTACTATATCGTCGGCAAATCGAAGGTGCGTGATGTACTCGCCATTGATATTGATGCCGCGTCCCTGCCATTCCAGAAGCTTGAAGGCATCTTCCAGTACGTTCGTGAACAGTTTCGGAGAGATAACGTCTCCCTGTCACATAAAATATTACGAATATAAAATAAGTTATGTTGGCATAATACATACGTACCTACATAGATACATACATTACATGTATCATCATCAGCCATTAGGACATAGGCCTCCATCGTGGTTTTTAACCATGAAGGGTTTTGCCGTAATCGCCACGCTTGGCAGGCGGGTTGGCGATCGCAGTATGCGGTTGGAATCTCAGAAAGACGCTCCTGCCCGTCTACTGGTAATAAATTTATTTCCTTAGTCGCCTTCTACGACATCCACGGAAGGAAATGGAGTGACGCTATTCTTAATCCGGCGCCACACGGATCATGATTACATGTATAATGATGACATGTATAATAAAGTGTTAAGGGATTAACACAGAGAGAGATTTCTTCGATATGATCAGAGTCAGACAGTGAGGAGAGAGTCGTATAGCAAGCGAAGTTAGTTGCAGCGTGAAGTATGGACAGGATAGGGAAGTCTGCTGCTCAAGCAAATATGCCCTGAACTTAAAAAAATGATTGCACAATCTGCTAGATATACTTTTATTGGTTATAATAAAAGAAAAAAGCTATACACTAATCATGTGGTGTTGAGCAACCATGAAAACAGTTTTTTTTACGCTTAGCGACTCTCCGTAATTTATTTTATATCTTTAAGCTAACCTCTGCGGCTTTTCCTGAAAATCAGCGTCGGCAGTGGAGTATGTTCCCGGACTTGAGGCTGAGCATATGGCCTTTTGCCAAATTTAGTTTTTAAGATTTTTTCAATTATGTACTTTATTTAATTTTTGTTGGCAATAAAGATAATTTCACTTTCGCTTTAATAGTTCGTGGAAGACCAAGGTTTAAAAATATAACAAGAGTTCCACATATATAGTGTGCGGTGGTAGCGCAGCGGTAGAACGCCGGCCTCACATTCAGGAGGTCGTGGGTTCGAATCGCGGCATGGTTGTTTTCCAAAGTACGTGCATTTGTAAAGTTGTAGTATCAATATACCACTCGCTAACGTGAAGGAAAATATCGTGAGGAAACCTGTGTGCCTGAGGTGTTGACATACCTCAGCGCTTGAAATTACTAATCAGCGGTGGGTGCGCGCGGTAATTTTAAGCTCATTATCTCTCTGAAAGAAGGCCCGTGTCGTCTAGTGGGGCGTATACAGGCTACATTAAAAACGTACATATATGTCCATTTTGCTATTTATCATAATGCTCGAATTTCACGTGAATAAAGTTGGGGGCTGGCAACATATTCTATCAGAAGGTTGACAAACAGCGTACATACCTGCCAACTCCCATAATATGCTCACCTAATTTATTATTAATGGACACCTGTCTCTATGATTCTACGCCTAAGTAAATAGAAACTATCCAGTAGTGACTAGTCCTTCTTCCTATCACCAAGAGGGTCACAATCCAATGAACGACTTTCATCACCTACGTACGAGAATTCCCCGAAAAGTTTTGCTTTACATTACGTTTGGGACGAGACAAATCTAGTCATATGTACGTGTAAGTTAGTAATAATTTACCACGGGTAGGTAGCGATTCGCCGTGATTTCCCGCGTGATGCCTGATTAACAGTCGAGTAGGAACATCTTGCGGTGTTTTTCTAGGGTTCCGCACCCGAAGGGGAAGGGACCCTATTACTAAGTCTCCACTGTCCGTCTGTCTGTCTGGCTGTCTGTCCCTAGTCTGTATCTCAAGAACCGTAATAGCTAGGCAGTTGAAATTTTCACAGATGATGCATTTCTCTTGCCGCTATGGAAAAAAAATACTAAAAACAGAAAAAGATAAATATTTAAGTGGGGCTCCCATACAACAAACGTAATTTTTTTTGCCGTTTTTTGCTCGATATTCATAACGGCAACAGGTATATTTAGTTCTATATTCGCTTCAAAAATTAATAATTAAAATAAAATAAACATTTAAGGGGGGCCCCCCATACAACAACTGTGATTTTTTGCCGTTTTTTCTCGATCTTTGTGTCTAATGTTGCATAGATAATGAATGGTACTAAACCCGTCGTGCGTGAGTCCAACTCGCACTTGACCGGTTTTTTATAAAACGGAGATTCTCTTAATACGCGCCTTAAACGCACGAATGCTACAAAAATTAATAGGTGGATCGACTATACTACTTCTACTTTCTGAGGTACATACTTATAATAACGTAGGTACCTTATCAATAATGTGTAGTGCATACGAAAGCGTACCTATACCTGTTATTTTGACCAGTATGTGCCATACAACCTTCTAACTAGGCTCTCTAAAATACCTAAGCCAATAAATGTTTCCATTAAACCCAAAGAGCCGCTATAAATCTGACGCGACACACCAGCCATCGACAAATGCACTTTAATTATGAAAACGCAATTCCAAAGGGGCGTAGAGCTAAGAACGCCTTACGTTGCTGCTCCCACTGCATATGAATTTCTTAAGAGTATTAATAGAGTAGCAGTGTATTGCAAAAATGACCGCAGACCCGACGTTCGCCGCGGGAACGCCGTACCTCCAGTTAACAAGCAAAATTGAGTTACAATTTCTTTACGACGTAGGAACGACCGACAATGCTCTAGCTGTAACAAAATTGCAACTCAAACATAGTTAGCAACGTGTCTCAAAGTGGGCGTCAGGTATCCGAGACTTTGGGCCGGTTTCTGAATTGAGGATTTCACTAAGTACCTAGATACTTCAGTAACGTTCCGTCACGCTCAGGGCCGTCTATAACCTATTGGAGGCCCTGGGCACATTACGATAATGGGGCAACTACAACCTTGACAGAACACTATTTTGTTAGATTACGCTAAGAAAGTAGTTATGCGATACGACGTAAAACATATTTTGTATAATTTTTATATGTACTTTCTCAATAAATATCGGTTATCGTTTGGTGATCTGGCAGGATCGAGGGGGCCCCTATCGATTGCGGGGCCCTGGGCACGTGCCCAGATTACCCAGTGGGAAAGAGGGGCCTGGTCACGCTCTTTTCCGAGAAATTCGAAGAGACAGCACTACATTTAACTATTTACTTAGCGAAATTCTTAATTCAGAAAGTGGCCGTTTAAGTTATAAGTACCCTATTAGGTTAGATATTAATTTAGTTTTATTGTCAAGACAGCCCAAAGAAAAAGGGATTTAAAGGGATCATCCTATTTTAATATTATAAATGTAAAAGTTTGTGAAGATGTTTGAATATTTGTGACTCAATCACGCAATAACTGCTGAACGGAGTGACATGAAACCTGGCATACAGATAGACAAAGATCTGAATTGAGACATAGGATACTTGCTATCCTGGTAATGCGTTCCCGTGGGATAATACATATTTTTATTGTTTCCGAAACCTTTTTTCAAGCCATACTCTAAGATATTTATTTATTGCGTTGCCATGGTCACAAGAATCGTATAAACGGATTCTGTAGCAAGTTTATAACCATGTTTTGCCGTGTCATGTCATTATACCATGATTGTATTGTATGTAGCCTATATAATGTCCCGCTGCAGGGTCCAGGCCTTCTCTTAGAGAGAGAGAGTATGGGCATAATTGTCACGCGTGCTCACCGCGGAGTGGCAATTTCAAGCGCAGAGGTATGTGAACACCTCAGACACTCAGGTTTCTTCACGATGTTTTCCTTCACGGTTAGCGAGTCGTATTGCTACTATAACTTCACAAATGTACGTAACTTGGAAATACATATGGCATATTAATCAGACGTGATAGCGTTAGACCAAGGAGACAGTCAAATTCTTGAATTTCTCAGATCTACAATTGTCACCCTTCTATTAAATCAGCGGCACTTTAGCGTGCTCGACATTCACACAGTTTCTCGTACAGTCTGTTAATCAATTGTTAATGCATAAAAAACTACAACTTCAGCAGTTGTAGTTTTGTATGCATTTCGGCTAACAGATAGCTGTTAACAGTAGATTAACAGATTTCTAGTTTACGGGAAACCGGGGGTCAGTGGTGTCCAGGGGCCTGTTTCGTGGAACTACAATTCGTGGTTTACTGTCACAATTCGATGTAGGTACATTGCGAAGTCGACCAACCCACAGATAGCGAGCAGGAAGACTCGAATTCGCGATGTACTTCGTATTGTCATGAAAAACTTTGGTTTTTGCATCTACATTCATTCACACTAGATGGGTGAAGGGACACTCGGACGCTGAGACATTGTTTTAGATGGAGTAGGCCTGCCCAGACAAGTCGATACGAGCGGAGCCAACCAAGCCGCGGGTTTCCTCACGATGTTTTCCTTCACAGTTAGCGGTGGTATTGCAACTACAAATTCGCAGATGCACGTAACTTTAAAAATAAACAAAGTCATAGGTACATGCCCGCACTGAGAATCAAACCTGCGTCTCCCGCACTTGTCACTCCTGTGTTAATCACCACGCGTGCCCACCGCGGATTGGCGATTTTAAGCGCTGAGGTATGTGAATAGCTCAGACATTTAGGTTTCCTCACGATGTTTTCCTTCACAGTTAGCGAGTGGCATTGCTACTACCTATAACTTCACAAATGTACATAACTTAGAAAACAAAGTCATAGGTACATGCCCGCACTGGGAATCAAACCTGAGTATCTCGCTTCCGAGTCACTGTTCTACCCACTAGGCTAGCACCGAACTAAATTTGTAATAACTAACTGTAAATTAGTGGTGTGCAATAAAGATATAGATATATAGAGAACACTATCACTTTACACTTTAAGAGTTATATATCTTTCTACCTTTTTATCTTTAAATCTATGGAGAGACCACACCACACCATCTCTCAATTCACAGCCTTCACATCTGAATATGCTGATACGATCTATCAAAGCATCCCCGGTAATGCGAATGCATAGAGCATTCGGAATGAAGCCTCTAAGATACTGCCGTTGTGCATTGACGCAGATTACCTACACGAAAAAATCATATCTTTTTTTACCCGACTGCAGCGGAGCCCAAATGGAAGGTTTGGCTGGGATGTGTGTATGTCTGTAAGTATGTCCGATTCTATGTTCCTCCATAACTCCTTAACCAGTGGTCAGATTTTGACAAATAATATCTCAATCGATTTTTCGTGTTTGAGCGAGTGTCATAAGCTATATTAAATCAGCGTAAATTAAACAAAAAAATTGAAATATCCCTAAAATGACAGAAAGTAAAGAAGAAATAAACAATAGCTACTACCGACTACTGAGCATTAACTACTAAGCAGGCGGGACACAAATTTAACAAGGTAACTCTTTACAAGGTTGGTCCCGCCTGCATAGTAGTCAATGCTCAGCAGTTGGGTTGTTGGTTATTTTTTATTTCAGTTTCTTCTACAGAACGTTTTTGCAACAAGTTTCAGACCAACCTTTCAATCATGTTAATAGTGATTTTTCGGATCTAAGACCTAGGATCACTGACCTGGCTAGATAATATTTATGCTAAAAACAGCCGTTTTTTGCATCGAGTTAAAGTAGTACTGTAACTCAATGGTTTTTTACGTTAATACTATCTAGTCCTGGGTGTTTTACTTCAGGGTCACGGCCACGGGTCCTAAAAATCACTATTAACACGACTGAAAGAATGGTCTGAAATTTATGCAAAAACGATCTGTAAAAGAAGATATTATGATTTTTTCTATTGGTGCGGTAGTGTCACTGCATGGAGCCCCTTAAACCGGATAACTGGAATCCCTGTTGATATTGGAATTAGTAGAATGTCAAATAGTAATTTCTTAGTTAAAATCGAACAAAAATTAAAAATACGCCTTGAACTGAAACTTGAACTAAAACTTTCGTAAGCCTACACCTCATTAACTCAATTCCGGAATCACTTACTTCATTCTTTGTCGGGGTTCACCGAACTCCGTCTCTACTCACCATGATTAAGCTCTTCGAATAAGAGCGAAACCTGGTCGACCTCTTCCGGCAAAAATCAAGTAAGTGATTCCGGAATTAAGTTAATAATTTGCATCAATACTATATGAAAACTTTCAAATTGAAATGTCGCCGTGTTAATGATACGTCAGTTAAAAATTATACATTGAAATTGTGCCTGGAACACCAACAATATGTAAATTACACGACATTAATTAAGTGCCTTTTCATATTGCATATAAAGTAGGTGTAAGTACTAATTTATTAATTCATTTGTTTGTTACGGCAATTTCACGTTGATACTACCTACTTTGTGAAACTAGAACAGTATAAAATTTTACGTTTATTAATTAATTAATACGTACATCTATGTATAAATATTTGCACCAACTACCCGTGTCTGGAAGAAATTGCTATTAGCAATAAGGCCGCTAATTGCATCTTTTCTTTTGTCATTGCCGTTTCTGCAGCATTTTTTTCCGACAAAGAATATTTTTATCTTATCTTATATTATAAGAGGCCTTTCCCTTTACGCTGGACTACTTAAACCGCTTTTAAGGAGCGTCTTAAGGAATGGTGTTGAAGACTGAAAATAATTCACGATATTATATGATGTGAAATACAGTTGTAATATTTTTTTTCGTTTGTTTGTGTTTTTTTGACAATAAATACCATTGAATTTAATTTTCATTTCATATTGTGGCTTGTAACAACAGATTAAGTCAAGTGATTCTGAGTGGGGTAGGTTTTTTATTGAAATATACCGAGAGCCTACCTATAGTGCCCCCTCAGCGCTCAAAATAAACGTAGTACTGAATCAAGTAAATATGGCTTATATATGTACTTAATTAAAGGTTAAAATTGTTATCCCTGGCATGAGTAATAAGGAAGGAGTTACGTACTTTCTTATGTGGAGCTTTGATTTTTCCCCCGTGTTGTCACTTAGCCCAATTGGGAAAGAAATTGTAGCGCACATTAAATTCATTTCAATGCATCAGTGTATTTCAACGCTTCATAAGTAATAAGTGATTTAATCGCCAACGCAAATAATATGTCATTGACTACAATATAATAAATAGCACATATATGTACAAGACTTATCCCCGGAGTCTCGTACACTAACAAGCTGTTAATCTACTGTTAACAGCTGTCGGTGGTTTTTTTTGGTCAATTGACAGCTGTTAACAGTAGATTAACAGCGTGTTAGTGTATGAGAAACTGGGGGTTACTTTTATAGGTATCGCCTACTTTATATTTTAAGCATTCATAAAACACTTCCACACTCTCCGGACCTGTGTAGTCTGAGGGTCGTCTACCTACATCGCAGGTAATAACTTGCCATCAGCATCGTTTCAGCGGAACATCCATCCGCTCGCTTGTCTCCGAGAGACTTAATTTGACCTGTCACATCTGTTCGGCTCTTTGACTCACCGCGCTTGGAATTTCAGCCGAACGAAACAAACCATCGTTTCGTGTGCTTCAGTCTTACACGAGCTTCAGAGGCGAGCGCGCGTTCCGACCAGTCACTGCTCGCGCCTTCTGCCGCGTAAATTTTTAATGTATGTCGTGACCGATGCTCGAAGCCAATCGGATGAGCTACTGACCGACTAACGCCCTAGTCTGACGCAGTCCCGTGAGAGTCGCGTACTCCTCCCCTGTGAACCTTTAGAATCGCGCCGGATTCCGATGGATAGTACTGTTGTCAGTACTTGTTAGGAAATAAAATCGTGCTTTTCAAGTTTGTGTGCTGTTTAAAGTTGATTGAAGTGGGATTCTTTTGTTGTGCCTGGCTGGGTGTCCTGGGTATTCTCGTTCATCGGAGAGGTGAGTATTGGCTATTAATTGTTCTACACCTACTTTATATCATTATTGTTGAAAAATCTATTGGAATAATAAGATGTTTATCGTTGTGATAGTTTTATTGAAGTATTGGTGTATTTTATTGTTCTACGTAAGTTTTTTTGTGTGTTCTGTTTATTTCCATTGAGGGAGGGTGTTGTAGTTATACTTTTTAGTTACTCCAATGTCATTAATTTAAATATTCAGATTTGTTTGACGTAGAACGACTTAGCACGACACTTCAATAAAACTATCACAACGATAAACAGCTTATTATTCCAATAGATTTTTCAACAATTATGTAGGTACTTGCCTGCAATCTATAGTCCAATTTTTAATTGACTTTCTTGACACGTGTAGCAAACACTACGTACTTGCAGTTATTGTCACTTGGGGCCATTACTAAATTACGTTTCATAAAAAAATGTAAATTTTCACGTTCTCAATCCGACCCTTATGACACTTTCGATCTGCATAAACTTCTATGGTCTCGGGAATCGAACAGTGGCCCAATTACGCGCACTCGTCTAACTGTCAAATTCCATACTAATTTGATAGTTAGACGATTGGAGTCGCTCAGGATTTGGTGCGCGTAATATAGGGGCAGACTGGAAATGTCACTTAGGTATTAGTCATTCGTTTTAAGGTGGGTACAGACCGAAGTGAGCGAACGAACGATTCAGTGTGTCAATCAGGATTGGTCGACGGCTCTGCCCTTGTATCACGTAACTTTCCACTCTATCGGGTTAAGCATTTAGATGACTCCAAAGTGTCAAAAAGTGCCATAGTGTTCGAAGTAGGCTAAGGCCGACTTGCATCACTTACTTAAGTATGGCTTAAACAGTATTTAACTAAAATTCTTCATTCATATGTCGATTTAAATGGCGACTTAAGTGACATTTAAGTAATGGCGCAAGTCGGCCTAAATGTAACAACTCCATACAGTGGAGGACTTACGTGGTCGCACCCCTGATCAATGTACCCTGATTGCTTTGGTGAACCGTTCGTTCGCGTAAGTGCAAAAATGTGCAAATAAAGAAATTATTTATCCATCTATCGCGCTATCCCTGTTTAGCGGTGTGCGCCCTTGGTAATTAACCCCGAACTCTCTCTCTGAGAGTCTCGCCCTACAGTGGGACGTAACTATATAGGCTACATAAGACAACGAGTGCTTTTTCCGTATCATTATCTACACAACATTAGAGACAACGATCGAGAAAAAACGGCCAAAAAATCTAAAAACAATCTTAAATATTTATTTTATCTGAATTTCATTATTTATTTTTGAAGCGAATATAGAACTTAATATCCTATGAATATTCCAAACGTCCACCTGTTGCCGTTATTAATATCAAGCAAAAAACGGCAAAAAAAAATACGTTTATTGTATGGGCGCCCCACTTAAATATTTATTTTATTCTGTTTTTAGTATTTGCTGTTATAGCGGCAACAGAAATAAATCATCTGTGAAAATTTCAACAGCCTAGCTATCACGGTTCATGAGATACAGCCTGGTGACAGACAGACAGATGGACAGACAGACAGACGGACAGGGAAGTCTTAGTAATAGGGTCGGCACCCTATTACCCTTCGGGTACGGAACCCCAAAAACTGTAATTTGTAAACTATCTACCAATCGTTCTGTCAATGTGTACCCACCATTACAATAAAAGAGATACGGTGCATTTTTGGTTGTATAACGTAGGAATTGTCAAAATTATCATAATATGATCTACTACACTTATTTACTTACCCACGGTTTCTCGTACAATAACGGGTTCCCTACTTGTTTTTGAAAGCTGACTATTCGATTTTTATTTTATCGGTGCGATGTAACGTTTGTCCGAAAAACCCTGTTGTTGGGATAAAACATCTAGCCACGGAATTATCGACACATTTTGATATAATAAAAATCGGATCATCAGCTTTCGAAAACAAGTATCCACCCACAATAACTATGTGTTAATCTACTGTCAACAGCTGTAACTTTTTTCTAAGTGAACTTCCATTGGCCGCCCATTGTACTTTTTCATTTTAACTTTCATATTTATGTATTGTTTCTTGTGAGCAATTCCGTCGTGTGGTGTCGGCAGATTAGAATAGCACCACCCCATATCTTCCCGTGGGTATCGTAAAAGGCGATTATGGGAGTGTGTGAAAAAGTTCCGACCCCTTGTAACTTTCTCACCGTGATACTGTACCATCCGTCTGAGTCTTTCTCCGGTCGTAACGGTCTCCGTTCCATCGGGTCTAGAAGGACAAGGATGAGTATGTGCACCTGTGTCTTGCGCGTACACTTGTGCACCTTAATATATCCTGCGCATCTGACCGCTTCCATTACTGGACTCCGAGTACGTTTAAAGTCCTGTGGCGATGGGTAAAGGTAGAGAGGTCTAGCCTGATGCAAGCTTGACTTTGTCTGATACCCGCACACAGGCGGTCCCGGGGGCGTGAGTACACGCCGTGGTCGTTTCCGCGCTGCAAATTTGGGGCGACAGCGCAGGCTCGGCAGCACTCGGGGTGACAAAGCAGCCCTGTTTAGGGAGGCACTGCTTTCCCCGCTCAGCCGGGGAGGGGGCTAGAAAAGGTGCCTTAAAAAATGCTCGTCCCAACTTGGCAGATGGTAGTAACCGCGGCTATCATCGCATCATTCAAATCGTGGTCGACGTTACAAAGACGTCGACGTTAATTTAAAAACCACACCTAATATGACCTTCGGCGCGTGGAACGTGAGAACGCTTCTTGATCGAGATCTTTTTAAATAGCAACATAGCAGTCTTTTTTTTTTAAAAAACGCGACGCCTTAAAATGCTCCTCAGTTGCAGCTTAAATAGTTAGTGGTAAAATTTATTTAAAGGCATAACGGGCTCTATTCAACGGTTAGAGGATTAACAAGACTCGTGTAACAGTAGCACTACCGTTACACGAGTCTTGTACCCTTTAGAAGTGTAGAGTGAAAACTGAGTTTTTAACTAAGAAGTACCCACTGTAATGTGAACTAAAAGTAAAGCACCTTGGATGAAGTTGGTAGAATTTGAATGAAAGGCCATTGACTAATGTGAAAATCAAGTTCTACGTAAAATCGAGTTAAAATCATACATAACACATAAACTCACCCCTATATCCAGGAGGGATAGGCAAAGAGCGGGGGCGAGTTACATAAAACTGCAATTCGTAGTTTCGATGTAAATTGCGTAGAATAGCCTTCATCATCATCAGCCGTTTGACGCCCACTGCAGGACATAGGCCTCCTTCATGGTTTTACAAACCATGAAGGGTTTTGCCATAATGGCCACGCTTGGCAGGCGGGTTGGCGATCGCAGAATAGCCTTCCTACCTCATAATCTGTGAGGAAATCGACTCGAATTGTCATAGTACCCAAGCCATGAATTGTAGTTCTTTGAAACAGACCTCAGGGTTTGCCACGTGCCACGATCCTGACAGACCTTTTTGTACTAGCAAAAGGCAAAGTCAAAAGTACCTGAAACTGGCGTTTATTCACGCAATTCGGTATTTGACACGATCAACAATAAATTATTTTATATACTCGATTAAAACAAAAATTACAAAATATCTCGGAAAATGTATCTCTTTTAGTCAATTACTAGTTATTACAATTTTTAATTAGATTAAACTTTAAAATGTGACGTCATAAGCCAGTATTTTCATACAAAATTCCGTTTTAAAAGTAACTCATTTGATATTTTGTCAAATACCCAATTGATGAAGTTAAAATCCGTCGTTTAAAATCCTCACAGCGGGAAAAAAAGCTCGGCGAAGCAAAAAGTTTACGTTCGTCTGTAAAACCTAGCTTTCATTGTTCAAAATTCAATTATTCGAGTACGGACGCGTTAATATTTGACGTGAAATAATGGTTAAATATTCATAAGCCGTGGAAGCGCTAATAAAAATGTTGAAAAACTTCTCCGTTTCTCGACAATCCTCAATATAATTCTGGCTGTGACAGAAGTTAAAGCAATTTTGAATGCCTTTGTATTTTACCATAATCTTGAAAATTGCATTGCATATCCATTAGAGGTATTTGCATACTTATATGAAGGGCAAATATTACAGCTACAAATGTTTTGTCAAAAGTTAAACCTGTCCGGAAAAACGTCAACTAAACACACACATAATGGTATCATCTAATATGTATATAAAAATCTCGTGTAACTCCTCCGAAACGGCTTCACCGATTTATATGAATTTTTGTGTGTATATTTGTTAGGTTTGAGAATAGGTAGTCGGCTAATTAATATGGAAAAACAACGTTTGCGGAGTCAGCTAGTCTAATATATAAAAATCTCGTGTCACAGTGTTTGTTATTGAACTCCTCCGAAACGGCTTCGCCGATGTTTATGATTATTTTTTGTGTATATTTGTATTAGGTAGGTCTAGGAATAGGTAGTAGGCTAGTTAATATTGCAAAACAATGTCTGCCAAGCCATCTAGTAATTTGTAAAAACACGATTCCTGTTTGCCTTTGAGGAGTGTATTGGAGAAATCGTGTTTTTACAGATGGGACCGTTTGTGTTTGGTGTCTTTTTATTTTTATATTTTTTTTAGGTTTTTGCGCATAATTATGTGTTCATCATCAGCCATTTAACGCCTACTGCAGGACATAGGCCTCCTTCGTAGTTTTCATAACCATGAGGGGTTTTGCCATAATCGCCACGCTTGGCAGGCGGGTTGGCGGTCGCAGTATGCGGTTGGAATCTCAGGAAGACGCTGCTGCCAGTCTCTTGGTAGTGTATTTCCTTAGTCGCCTTCTACGACATCCATCGAAGGAAATGAAGTGACGCTATTTTTAATCCGGCGCCACACGGAACATCCGGCGCTTTATGTGTTCTTTTCACCCAAATGTGTAAATGTGTGTTTTGGTGTGTAAATAAAACATTATCTTATCTTATTTTATCTAAAACACTCCATATACGCAGCAAAAATAATCTATTGTGAAGTCTTTCCCTTGTTAAGTCTCTACCACAGACTATTTATATGGCGTTAAAGGAGTGTTTTAAGGAAACTTATTTTTTATAAACTAGACCTTACGGCTAGACAGCCGTGCCTGCTTTGTGAGTCGGACTGTTACAGATGTATGAAATGACAGTTTTGTCAATTTTTTAACACCATATTCACTACATAAAAATAGGTGACGCCCATTCCGAGGAGTTCGGTGACAAATACTGAGACAAGAGATTTTTTTGTGTACACCGAGATCAAAGTTGTAGAGAACAAAATATAGAGCATCGTAGTTCAAAATAGGCGTATTATTCCCCACTTTGTAAAGGCCTCGTTACTTTTGCCGTTCCCTCTTTGTTAATCCTCATTTTTTATATCCCACTTTTGTATTTAAATTATTTTTTTCCTTAATCTGAGGCACTTTTTTTGTGACAGAGTGCCCACAGCTTGAAGAAATTAATCTGAAGTGTACCTATTCACCATCACAAATTAGGTATTGTTTAATCCCACGTATTAAGCTCAATCCATGTTTAATCGCAGACTGGGATCCTACTGGGAGCTTGATGTTGCAATATCTACTATTAACGATTACCTTTTGAGTAACAGTTAACATCTATTATCGTTAGTGCAACTCCGATGGGACATAGTGAAGAGGACATTGGTCGATTTAGCTTACGCTGCCTACCCCAAAAGATAGCTCTGTATTGGTTGCGACTAGTTGCGGTTGGTTTACATTAATTACGCTGTCTGACGATTAGGTAGTTACATAATTTGTACCTAATCGTGGTTACATATTATACAGGGCGTCCCACGGCTATGCCACATGGAGGGAAAGTACCTTGAATATTGTAGATGGAACAGTTTACTGAAAGAAGACATTATTTTAATTGAAGGAACAATTTAAACTGCATTCATAGATTTTTAAATAATTACGAGTACATGGTTGAACCGGGAATCTAACCCGCTACACGAGAAAAAAAATTATCCTGTAGCTTTATCGCACCGATCGAAAAGCTTCATTATAAGGATTATTTTTTGCTAAACAACATGGTGTTAGCGCCCTGCGATTCTTACTTTCTCAGTATGACATATGATAGCCTCCTCGCGGTTTGGTAAAACACCCTTATATAAAAAAAAAAAAAAATGAAAGCCGAATTCAAAACACTACAGCACTAAAATGTTAGAAATAATTTAAAAGGTAATCTTTAAATCGGAAGTATGTATGTAGTCGGTGCCCAAAATATATGTCCTGGTCATGTAACTGGGCACCGACTACAAATTATACTCATACAATACTTCTAATTCAAAGGTATTCTTTTAAATTATTTGTGTCTTTTTGAATGAATGAATGAATGAATGATTTATTGCCACAAACAAACATGCTTACATACAATAATAAAAAAATAAAGGAGTATGCGTGTGACAATGATACTATTTCAGCGTTTGCTGTTTCTATTTGAAACAGCGCTGGTTTTCAAATAGCACCTCCACGCCAAATGAAGAAAACGTGTCATGCAGGTAAGGCTTACCGTTAAAATATATATATATACATAGAAAAATAGAAATATAAATAACGTTTATGTCAATTTTTAGGTAAAAAAAGTTTAAATTTTAATTGAATTTAATTTAATTTTAATTTAACTAAGTTTTAATTATAATGCGAGATAGTCAATAATGTCATTCATCAATAAAAAATCTAATACTTATAAAAAATAATGACAGGCTTACTTAATATTATTCTGTTGTTTATGAATAAGAATGCGGCGAAATTTGTGCTTAAAAGAGATTGGAATCATAAATTTTTAGTGCTGCAGTGTTTTGAAGTCAGGTTTTATTTTTTATTTAATTTTTTTAATTTTTATATTTTAACTACTTAATTCCTTGCTTTAAAATTTCAATATCTCAATTTCCATCTCCGAAAGTCTTCACCAAATTACCTTGTGACTACTTTTACGCTATTTTATGAAACGTATGATATCACTAAAGCTTTATTTACTGCTTTCCTAAGAGTTCCGTTCTCTATCTCTGAAAATATTCATTAGATCTTCACCAAATTAAAATGGGACCAAGGGGACGTTATATCTCAGTAAACAAAAAAAATAATTATTGAAATCGGTTAAGATTTGACGGAGTTATGCGAGAACATAGCCAAGCCAATCATAGGTATGTGAGATGCGCATGGGATCAAACGTGTCCCTATCGAATCTTAAGGTGACCAGTTTACTCGTGGCACTACTAAAGCTCGCAAAATGCTTCTGCACGTCATTAATTACCTACTTACAAGGTAGTTTGTCCGGTTCCTACCAAATAAAGTCCGTGACTCCATTTTCGGTTTTCCATTTTTTGGATATGCTTGATATTGATTACCTTATTCCGTTGAGCTCAGCATTTTGGTAATATAAATGAATTTAAATAACTAAACGAAACGTTTTTTTCGTAAAAACCCTAAGTGTAAGAAAATAATTAACTTAATTTCGTGTTGTTCAGTGAGTAATTAAAAACGCTCTATCTAAATTAACCCACGAAATTACTTGAACGGTACATAAAATGCCCCACGCTCCTTGGCTTAGGCACTTAATATCAGACTTAAAGTTAATTAATTTTCTAGTTTTAAGCAGTAAGAACTACATTTGACTTTATTTTTATTTTCAAATTATATTTTTCGTGATACGAAATAATTGTATTATCATCCGAATTATAATCATAAGCTTGTCAAATTACAAACAGATACGACATTAGTTATTAGAAATTGAAAGTAACATATTTAGACATAAATGTAAGATTAAATAAATTCTCATCACCATTATTAATTCTCAAGTCTGCGGACTAAAGCACATAGGTAAGTGAAATTGAAAACTTAACTTTTTGTGAACTTAAAAAAATGTTTTTAGAATTGTATTTAACAGATTACTATTTACTGAGAGTGTCTGCCGTTAAACTGCGATACAGTTTAGAAGAAGGGAATAATATTGTGTTACTTTGTCACTGTGCTTAAAAAAATAAAAGAAAAAAAAACTGCACCACATATGTCATTTGAAATAGCAGAAATATTATAAAGAGGAAAACTTGGTAAGTTTATATGTTTGTAAGTCCGTATGAAAAAGGTTATGTCCTAAAGTACTAATCCGATTTTACAAATTATTTCACCACAATTTAGAATGACCTTCAGGGTGGAATAGGCTAATCCGTTTACCACGCGAATGTAGCCCCGGGCACTGCTTGTTGTTGTCAAAAACATTTTCGTGACAGTTCTCCGTTAATGTCCTGAAAAGTTTGTGTTTTGCACTTACCTGCTTGTGTCTGCCGACCCTAGAATTGTCCATGTACCTATACCTACTATAGTTTGTCAGTGACATACAAGTAAAGCTAATTACAAAAGCGAGTTAATAAACCACAACGCGAGCAAGTCGGTATCCGCGTGCGAACCATCAGGCCCAAATGTACAAAGAAAGCACGTCGATACAAAATGTAGTCGGTCAATAGTAGGTAATAATTTAATCATAAGCTCAGTCCAATATTAAATGTACCTTCTAATGTTTCCTGGAATTCGTTCACGAACCTTGCTTTGTTCGTGTTTACTTATAAAAACCTATTTAGTGCAACAAATTTAGTAAACGGGTTAGTGCTACAAAAAGAATATAATCGTGTTTACTTATAGTCAACAACTAATCAACCGTTACGTTTTTGTTGCAAAGTCGTCCGTCATGGTATTCATAAGTGTGAATGTCTCATCATAAGCAGCCTATATTCGTCCCACTGTAGGGCACGGGCCTTCTCTCAGAGAGAGAGAGAGAGAGTATGGGCTCAATCACTACGCGTGTTCAACCCGGATTGGCGATTTCAAGCGCTGAGGTATGTGAATAGCTCAGATACTCAGGTCTTATTTATTCACTCCGCCCCTGTGCACGAAGTATTTTAGGGAAATTTCACATCCTATGGGATCTTTAGTGACTACGTCCATCCCAGTTTTCGCTTTTCGTCTGGACCTAACAATTGCAAAGAAATAGTAAATAAAGAAATATTAAAATCATTTCCGATTTTTAGGTTGAATACTTATTGTATACTTATTTAGATTGAACTTTGTTTAAGGGGCTACCCGGTGTTCACTAGCGCCACCAATGGAACAACGTCTTAAATATAACACGTTTTTGCAAAAAAACTGAATGTTATGTATAACGTTCTAGGTGGAAATACTTCGACCAAAAAGTTGCAAAAGGCAAGATAAAAAGTGTCCGAAACCGGCGTGCGTGCATGCAACGACTAATGAGTGTTGATGAAGCGAGGAAAGTCTGTCGGGATCGTGACAAGTGGCAAACCCTGGGTCTCTGTTTATCCTTCCGGGATACAGACGTGGTTTCATGTTATGTTTTGAATATAATCACATTATAAATAATAATTACTGTGATAGCTATTTTTAGAACCTAAAGCCACAGGGCTAAGAACCTATGACCTTAAAGCAAGTTTTCCGGAAGCGGTCATTTTCAGCGGAAATAAATTAAAGTGCTATATTTCAGACTGCAGGTTCTTAAAGTAACCATCACAGTGATCTTTATTTATGATGTTCACTTTTTGCAAAAAACGTACAATGTAAGATTTTTTTTTCCAATATTAGGTGGCGCTCTAGTTAGCACAATGGCGCCCCTTAAGGGGATCCAGTGAGTTAACTAGCGCCACAAATAAAAAAAAAACGTAATTCTTTTACAGATCGTATTTGCAAAAACTGTCAGTACAATCTATCAATCATGTTAACAGTGGTTTTTACTACCCACGACAAAGAATCTAGGATCACGACGAACCTGGAACTAGATTACATTAATTTTGTCTCAGGCCGTTAAAAACGGCCGTTTTTGGCGTCAATGCCATCTAGTCCTAGGTTTCAGTCTTAGGTTCACGGCCATGGGTCCTAAAATCACTATTACCATGATTAATACATTGTACAGACATTTTTTGCAAATTCATTTGTAAAAAAATTATGAGTTTTTTCCTCGGTGGATGGCGCTAATGTTACTCTCTAGAGCCCCTTAACGATGTTGCATGTTTGATTTTAGTTCTAATTCTAACGTAGACATACATACATGCATAAACTCACGCCTGTATCCCAGAGGGGTAGGCAGAGACCAGGGACTTCCACTTGCCACGATCCTGATAGATCACTTTCGCTTCGTCAACATTTATTAGTCGTTGCATTCACGCACGCCGCGCGCCGCTTCTAACGTAGAAACTCGTGTAATGTGGTTCAAAAGTTGCGTGCCTCACCAAGCCTTTAGCGAGCACTCGGGCGGAGAAAGTAAATATTTGACATGCAAATAATTTCTCCAAAAGGCAGCCAGCGGTTAAATTTTGTCAAGTACAGTGAGCGGCACACGTTATTATTAGAGCCATAGCCCACGGCCGCTTATAAACGTGATTCGAACGCACCGTGCCCGCGCGGGCAAGGCGATTCCGTAAAAAAACTGAAATAAAAAATAACCAACTACTGGACTGCTGAGCATTAACTAATATGCAGGCGGGACCAACCTAGATACCTCGTAAGGAGGTACATTGAGTGATTTTTTAATTTTTTGTTGGATTTATTCTGATTTCATATGACATACTCGTATGACACTCGCGCAAACACGACGAATCGATTGAGATATTACTTTTAAAAATCGGACTATTGGTTAAAGAGCCATGAGGGAATATAGAATCGGACATACTTACATAGATACATGCATACATACAAGTCAACAAACTCATTACCCTCCTTTTGGGCTCCGCCACAGTCGGGTAAAAATGGAAGCAAAACGTGTGCTATGTTGCAGCGCTTAGGCATCGCTTTTCAAAAAATTTACAAACGCGCTTAGAAGCGAGTACAAAAGTCTATGCCTAAGCTGCGACAAGCCGTTTATAGAACAGTTGCATACCAAACAATAAGCAATAAATTGTAATCTAAGGCCGACTAGCACCACTTTCTGTGTATGTGGCTTAAACAGCATTTAACTAAAATTCTTCATACAAAAGTCGATGGTGACTTGGGTCATTTAAGAAATGGTGCAAGTCAGCCTTAGACTCCGAGTGGCTACTGTAATGCCAGAATACAGCCTACATATGCCCCACTGCAGGATATAGGTCATAGACTTATGATTTATTTATTTATTTTTATTTACATAAATATTGCAACATTACAGTAATTAGGTACACCAAAGCGTTACAATATTTTAACTGAGCACTACGTATCAAACATCTTCTAGCATTCTCTTACATACCTTCATCACACTTCCAATCCCATATTTGTTCTGAGGTTCTTACAAGCCTTTCTTTAGAAAAGTCACAGATAGTACGGCTTAATCATAACATAACGCACACAGTGTACACAGTGAATAGACTTCAAGTGCAAAGCTACTTCGACATACTTCGCCCTAGGGGATGTGCGACTAACGAATGTTGAGAAAGCGAAAGTCATCTGTCAGGATCGCGGCAAGTGGCAGTGCCTGGTCTCTACCTACCTCTCTGAGATACAGGCGTGAGTTTATGTTATGTTTTGTGTTTTAAATACCTCAGACACTCAGATCACATTACCTTCACCGGTTACATAATATAACGAAACAACCTTAGCAAATCTAACCTATAGAATTTCATTATTGACTGTACGAGTGAAGTTTCATGTGTTATAAGGTTAATACGGTGTTTACCAACTTTCGGTTAGTTCGGTATTAACGTGTTAATCCAAAACTCGCTCCGGCTGCCTTGGAACAAACTAAAGCGAGTAATTTATTAATAGGTCTACTTTGAGTTTTCCTTAGCAGTAGACTTTAAGAGTTTTCGCGATTCTTGTGTAGGAAGGATATAGTTACTACTTAATATTAATGATATTAGTGAGGTGATCCGACAGAGAATCAAAGTCACCGACATAGCCCACCGAATTAGCATGCTGAAGTGGCAGTGGGCCGGCCATATCATCCGAAGAACTGATAACCGATAGGGGTAGACGAGTTCTTGAGTGGAGACCGCGAAAACACGAGAAAAAAAAATCATCCCCACTTTTTATGTTAGGGGAGGTACAGTAAAAAAAAAAAAAACTCAACATTTTATTGTTTAACTTTGTCAGCGTGATAAATAAACATAAAAATTTACATACAGGCACATACATGGCCCCAAACTAGGACACCCTGTGTCGTGGGAACCAGAAACAACGACATCACAAACCAAGACCTGCGGTTTTTTTTGTCCACAGCCGGGATTCGAACTCGGGACCTCTCGCATGGTATGCAGATGCACTACCGCTGCGCCACGAGGTCGTCATATGTATACACATGCCAAATTACAGCTTTCTAGTACCACCGGTCTCTCCGCTAGGCCGCGGACGGACAGACAGACAGACAGACATACGGACATGGCGAAACTGTAAGGGTTCCTTTTCGAACTACGGAACCCTAAAAACTAATGAAAGGTCAGGTAACGTAACATAAACTCAAGCCTGTATCCCAGAGGGGTAAGCAGAGACCAGGGTCTGCCACTTGCCACGATCCTGACAGACATATATCTCGTATTTCTCTTAGGTCAGGTATTTCAAGTATATCACGTTTAATTTGTTCCAGATTACATTTTTCTGTTCTGGTTGGCTTACGGTAATATAAGTTATTTTACATAGAAATATGTTTTCAATCAATTCTAACGCCCAGCAATAGATTGAAAAATTTCCTATGTGGAAGTTTACTCAGAAGGATTGCGTGTTCTCGCGGCATTTATTACGCAGTAGCTCGTAAGACAAACGCCTCGTACGAAACTTATTATACCGGGCGGCATTTTAGTCACCTGACAAACTGTGAGGGATCTTTCTACTCGTCAATACAAACAACTTTTACCATGGGGCCAAACAAATCAGAGCAAAAAATAAATCAGCTGTTTCATACATCTGGTGCAGTACTGCTTCTATCTTATGTATGGAACAGCTCATTTATTTTATGCTCTGATTCGTTTGGCCCCATAGTGAAAGTTGTTTATATTTAAGAGTAAAAAACCTCTTTAAAGTTTGGCAGTTGACTAAAATGCAACCCGGTATTTTGAAGCGACGAAAAATGTTTCTCCTATAGTAACACACATTGTTCGTATCAAGAATTTCCAATTACCGGGGCCCCACCTCTTGGGAGATATTTACTGAGATTGAATTTTTATTTGCACATTCTCTGGTCCAGGAAGAAAGGTACGCATGCATTAAATATTTTAGGCCGCTTACCGTACGGACTTTATAATGTATCGAAATCTTCTTACATATGCAGCCTTAATCTCCTTACATATGCAGCCTTATACTCCTTACATATGCAGCCTAAATCTCCTTACATATGCAGCCTAAATCTCCTTACATATGCAGCCTAAATCTCCTTACATATGCAGCCTAAATCTCCTTACATATGCAGCCTAAATCTCCTTACATATGCAGCCTAAATCTCCTTACATATGCAGCCTAAATCTCCTTACATATGCAGCCTAAATCTCCTTACATATGCAGCCTAAATCTCCTTACATATGCAGCCTAAATCTCCTTACATATGCAGCCTAAATCTCCTTACATATGCAGCCTAAATCTCCTTACATATGCAGCCTAAATCTCCTTACATATGCAGCCTAAATCTCCTTACATATGCAGCCTAAATCTCCTTACATATGCAGCCTAAATCTCCTTACATATGCAGCCTAAATCTCCTTATATATGCAGCCTAAATCTCCTTAAATATGCAGCCTAAATACGTCCTACTGAAGGGCGGTGGAATTCTCTCATGAAGAAAGTATGGGCTTAGTGATATTTTACGTTTGTTTTTCTTTCCCGGTGTACATTACACAAAGATGGAAAAAGGCGAATAAAGCATATTCTTATCTTATCTTAATATAATGACTATGAAATCAAAAAAAGAAACGAATATTATATTTTTATTATTTGTTAATTTGACTTAAGTCCGAAGGGTTCTAAGTGCTATCCTAAGTCCTCCGCCAATGAGACCTGAAATACGTCCACGCAAAGTCAAAGTAATTTGTTCAAGTTATTTGTCGGGCATTATACATGCTCTAGCGAATCAATGATATCAGATATCAGCTGATTTATAGCTGATGTCTTATAATAAATTCTGTTTGTATAGAATTACCACCACATAAGTTTCACCAAAGCTTTATGTATGTGCCTGTATGTAAATGTTTATGTTTATACAACATTCACTGGAGTCGAGTTAGTACTGTTTCAATTCGATTAGCGACACGATAATTAAATCTGACATCGAATAATGGAGAACTTGCACTAAAAATGTTTTAATGCAATAAGAGAGGCATGTTAAAAGATAAAGGAACATGTTAAATATTTTTTTCTCTATGAATAATACTGTTCATTATATAACCTGCCGATAAGTCAATATAGACACGTGGTATAAAAACGCGCCGCACAAATAGGGCTCAAAGTACATATAACTTGCACCTAACGCCTTATAATTTATGAAGCGTTTATCGATATTTAAGTTATCCCGTAAAATAATGTTTCATGCATCTACACCCTTTTATAAGAAAACTTTTAGAATCCAATGAAAAAAAGGTTTTTTATTATTAGAGTAACTTTTCATTTCGCTTTTTTTGTGATCCCGAAAACCCCCAAAAAATACTTTTCACTTCTCATGCTCTAAAAGTTCGTCTTTATGTCGTGCGTAGGCGACATAAAGTCGCTTTTTATGCTCTAGAGCATAAAGTAAAATCTTCGTCGAAGACCAAGGCAATCGCTGCAACAGCCACACGAACATCTTTAACTTCATACAACAACCTCTTTATTTTATTTCGTTTCGTTCGTATTCTAAGACCAAGGCAAAGATACCAACAGCCAAAGTACACAATAAAACTTCATGAAATAAACTTATAATTTGTATTTCGTCTCATTTATTATTTTTTATATTTGTTTATTTTTCAATTTAGTAGATCAGTATAGTATTTAAGCCATAACAACAACTTATCATAGTTATAAAAAGAAAATGTTTTTATAACTGAGCAGTATGTAACGACCTTAAGTCAGGTGTCACGTCCCTACAGAAAAAAAAAGAAAAAAAAGTTAATTGGCGGGAACCATAATTATTTTTTCATTGTAATATTTGTGTTACAACTTAAAATTGTTTTTTGATTAACGATAAATAATGTCGTCAATCGAAGTAAAAAGTAGAGTGTACAACTCGTCCATAAAACCCATTTTACACTCGACTTTATATCTATCCTCGCTCGCAAGCTCGCTCGGATGGATAAACGTCTCGAGTAAATTGGTGCGTTTTATGCACTTGTTGTACAATCTACTATTTCATCCCCCAATCTCGGAAAGAGTATTTTTGCTCTTCCATATCTGAGTGCAAAAGCCGTTTTTATCTGCTAGAGGATAAAGTAAATTGAATTTAGAACATCGTGTGCACTAAGTTTGTAAATTCAAAACATCATTAAACCTTTTTACATCTACCACCATGGTGCCGAATTTACAATACAACTTTTTTTAATTTGTTAAAAACTCAGACTCGGAACCTCCTTTGTGTTTTTTTTTGCATTTAGTCATTTTCTCGCTGAGGTGGGATGAAAAGTTACGTGTTGCACTCGAGTGCAAAGATATTTCACCTCGTGCTCTTTTGATTCCTTCGCTAACGCTCAGGATTCTCATTTTTAAATTTTAGAATCCTTCGCTTGCTCTGTCATCAAAAATGAGCACGCGGTTAAAAAGCAACTTTGCACTCTTGTATAACAAATAACTATTAGGACCCTATGGCCATGAAAACCTTAGGGCTAGATAGCATTAACGCCAAAACGGTCGTTTTTGGCATAAATGCTATCCAGTCGCGGGTTCGTGATACTAGGTTTTTGTCGTGGGTCCTAAAAATTACTGTATATTTCACTGTTAACATGTTTGAGAGATTGTACAGACATTTTTTGCAATACGATGTATAAAAGAAGATTTAATTTTTTTTTCATTGGTGGCGCTTGGCGCTAACACTGTAGCTACTCGCGTGTTTGTGCACCTCAGAGGTTTTTGGTTTTGACAGTAAACATTTGTATTTTAAAGATAACAGTTCTTTCCTTTTCCATTTTCCTCTCCTAGTTTGTTTTGCATCTGCATTGCGATTTAAATTGTTCCGCTGTTGTAAAAGAGAAATAAGAAGGTCACATCATGCGCTAAAATAAGCTTTAAAATAAATGTGGGTGGAAGGGCCGGTAAGGGACGTCCCAGGCAGACATACTTCGACCAAAGGGATGTATTAGCAAAGGGCAAGATAAAAAGTACTCGAAACCGGCGTGCGTGCATGCAACGACTAATGAATGTTGAGGAAGCGAAAGTGATCTGTCAGGATCGCGGCAAGTGGCAGTCCCTGGTCTACCCCTACCCCTCTGGAATACAGGCGTGAGTTTATGTATGTATTTATTAGTTTCAGCTGTCTGGTTAGGACAGAGATGAATAAACTGTCGATCTATCAAACCTAGTTTAACTGTTACAGACTGACCTAATTAGCGTAAGAGTGTCATTCTACTTAGATTTTTGCCTTAAAAGACGCAACATCTCTAAGCTTTTTCCAGTCTCTGTCAATATATATATGTATACATATTTGGTTTTACATGTATTCGTAAATAAATAAATAATAGTATTTTAATTTAGGTATCACAACCCAGCAACGCTCAAAATGCTGTATCATACCAGAACGATTTATTTTAACTTCACCGTACAGCATCAGATTAGAAACTGTTAACCCAATTATGAAACGTTACTTGACATCGCTATTTTGTAGCCAGGCAAAACGGGGTATAGTAATTTATTTAACAATCAATTTAATAATGGAAAGGCTAATTACGTGAGTAATGTTACAAAATTGTAACGGCCTCTTTGTCCGGTTTTCTCTTTGATAGTTCTCAATTTTTAGGGTTCCGTACCTCGAAAGGAAAAAACAGAACCCTATAGGATCACTTTATTGTCCGTCCGTCTATCTGTCAAGACCCTTTATCTCGGGAACGCCTGAAGGTGGTGGTGTTTGTTTCATGCTTCTGCTTGAAAAAGTGGGAGGGAAGGCGGTGCATTAACTAACTGCATGGAGCTTGTGGGATTTTGGCGGAATTAACCAAAGTAATTTTCACATTATAATGCTATTCTGGATTTCCGCAAAGTAACGACTGATACCATACAATAACTCAAGGAAATTAAAATTTATAGGGTACTTTCGGTTGACCTAGAACTATGAAATTTACATTTCTACAAATACATGAAACATTTCTGAAAACTATATATTTGTAATTAAACCGTAAGAATATTAATATTTAAAGTTCGGGAGAAGCTCGGAAAAACTGTGAGTCTCGTTTCCTGAACTATTTATAATAATTATATAAGTACCTAAAAACTTGTACGGAACCCTCGGTGGATGAGTCCGACTCACACTAGTCCGGTTTTTTATATTTCGATTTTAACATTTAAATTCTCTAAATTCTATATTATACATTCTTGAAATTCTTTAGTGCACCAAGTAAATATGGTGCGATATGCGGGTTTAACCTGTTAGATATGACCTTGAAAAGAAGAATTAAAAACCATTGTTATGCTGGTCCGATTGGGTCATGTAGAATTCTAAATATTACCACTAATGTCTATTTCTCATTTTTTTTCTCTGGCAACACTGTTCACCTGGTACACTCATGTCAGTTGTCATTCTCTTCCCTAAAATTTCTTGAAATCGACCGAGCATCAAGCAACATATTTTTATTGTGCCTTATTACGGCTTAAATTCTACTATAATAATGTTATAAATGTGAAAGTTTGTGAAGATGTTTGGATGTTTGTTACTCAATTACGCAATAACGGCTAAAAGTATTTAGATGTAATATAGTATGGAGATAGTTTGAGTCCCAGGAAGAACATAGGATACATTTCATCCATAAAATTACTCATTCCATGCTGACGAAGTCGCGGGCAAAAGCAAGTATGTGTGTGTATGTAATATATAATAATCGAACGGCCGTTCTTAGGGACAGTTAGAAACAAGTAAACAATTCAGTGCACATGGTGAGACAATCTCCCATCGCCAACGCCGCTGCTTCGCCTCTGAACTCGATGAGTCTATTCTTTTTAGTTTATTTTAGGTGTTAAAACTAACCCCTTTCCCATTCAGATATTACAGGTTTCCAAAAGACAAATAAGTGTAGCGAAAAAAGTGAATTGCAGAAATAAGCTACAGCGACATACCGGTCATTGTTCATATAGCGTAGGTATTGTATTTTCGATGTCTACCGGGTGAGTGCTACGCCGCGGCGTAGTACCTTCAGCTACGGCGCGCCGTAGCGCTACGGAGATTCTACGATTGTATTTTTATGAGCTACATTTTTATGCAAGATTTATGAAATACTTCTGGATTCTAGTTTCTTCATTTCCATCAAAGAGTTTCTTTTCATCTTGTCGCTTGAATGTTTTATATTTATAGATTTTTATGGCACTAACACGTGTGTCTACTTTTAAAACGAATCTAAGGAAGGCATTTTGTTTTCAAAAACAAATTATGAATTGAGAATTTTTCTAAGTAAACACTTAAGTATTAGTTTGTCTCTTCAAATTTCTCAAAATAAAACGAGACAGAACGATACTTCAATACTCATTCAGTGGAATTCTCAATTATGAAAGCATTGGTTAAGGCCTTAATTAATATTTACTTAGCTAGCAGGAATATGTTCTTCGACCTTTCAGCTTTATTTATAGAGAAACAGCATGAATTGCAGATACCCCCAGCCTTAGCCATTGAAAGGTTCTTCAACTACAGCCCTACAATACAGCCCTTCTCTTAAACAGAGAGTTTTGGTTTACCGTGTGTCTAACTAGTCGAAAACAATGTCAATATATTAAGAACTTCAGCGTTTTGAAATCGTTAGCAATATTCTGAGGGAATATTTTTTTCGTTAGTATAAAGAGTATTATTAATAAATAACAGTAATAGTATAATATATTTGTAAATTATCATGATTTCCGGCCCTTGGTTCGAAAATGTGAATCCAAATTCAAAGGGATAGGAACTACGGTAACGTTTAAAAATGTTTTCTATTATGTTGAATATTTACGTTTCTGTGGTTCATATGCGGAAACAAACAATTGTCTTGGCCGGCGCCGACCATGAGACGCTCGACCCAGTTTTGTTGATTTTTATTACTTTTCGTCCTGATACTGCTTGTTTGTGATTAATAAGTTAATTGTAACTTAACACACGCGGCTAAAAAATGACTCAGAGTGCAAGGTTATGTCAATTATTCAAACTATCATGTTCTATTTTTTCACTATCTACTCATGAAGAATGTAGTCCACGGTCACTTATTTCGTCTAGGTAAACTTTCCGAAACTGTAGGTGGAGGACATAAAACCTTGCTTAAACTTCAGGGCCCTGGGGAGAGGCGTGAGTCATCGCTTTAACTTTTTCAGCGACCCTTGTAAAACAAACTGTGAAGTGTATCGAAAGTTTTGCTCACTACTTGTCCGCTTTTCGCGTGAACACGTGACACCTTAAACCTAATTAACAATCTACAAAGTAAATATAAAAAAAATCTCGTGTCACAGAGTTTGTTATCGAACTGTTCACTGATTTTTATAAAATATACAAAAAACTCTAACAAACACTGTGACTTGAGACGTTTATATATTAGATAATCATAATTGTCTACAGCGAGGTTAAAATGTATGTCCACCAAAAGGCCTCAGCAGTGGGTATATCAACGTGTTGATGATGAAGTTGATGGTGCCTATAACTCAACATCATCATAAAAGTTCAAATACAATTCTTGTAAGGTTTAATATGGTATACATTTGTGAATTTGTACTATCAATACTACTCGCTAGCTGCGAAGTAAAACTATATACTTCGGCGCGTGAAATCGCACAATCAGCGGTGAGCACGCGTGGTATATAAGCCCCTACTATTTCACTGAGAGAAGGCCTGTGCCCTACAGTGGGATCTATTGCATTTTTAAGGTAAAATAGTGCATTTACGTCATGTATTCTTCAGCGAAATCTATTGGCATTAAATTTTTTACCTGTCATGGCTCGTTAACTAATAAATTTTAATGCATTTCATGAAAGACATTTATAAATTTCATTGTCAAATATCCGAATTTGGATCCTTGACGCTAAAATTTTATCTCAATATGCTTCCAAATAACAGTTACCAGACTTTTGGAAACATTTTGTAAAATTTTCAATTCTTTCATTATAATTTTATATTATGTTAAGTAGTGGAATGTGATTTTTTTTCTGTAGGACAATGATTTACCAGACGCCACTACTAAAATGCTAATTTAATAAAATTGTGTAAGCCCTGATATTCTGAAAAAAATATATGTGAAAGAAAAAGTTCATAGAACAAAATATAAGTTATAAAACATAAGCTCTTATTATCCAGTACTTGAGCATTTTTAAGGTTACCCCGTATGTAATTTTATAGCAACAGACTTTAATGACAACAGAATTAACTTAAATAAGACTACACAAAAGAACCGGAATTCCAGTTATCTTTGTGAAGAATCCTTCTCTTTATATCAAATTTAACGCTCATACATTAAAGATTACAATCAACAAACCATTCCATCCCGAAGTAATGTAATTTAATGCGCCGAAGCGTCCCAGTGACTGGTTTCAATCAGGAGCGGATTATTGCAAAATCAAGTAGGCATTCACAAAGGTTGTTCCCGAGCGATGTCCAAGTAGGCCATTGCTCTTAAAATTTTACATAAGTCAAAAGTCAAGGGTCAAAAGCCAACGTCATAAATGTTTATGTATGATAATGGCAACCTCACACAAAATAGCATTGTTTGACAATTTTTTTCTCGAAATGGCTACAAAATATATAAAATATATAAAAAAACGATCTAAGTTTTTGTGAAAACTCGATAAGGTTTATGTTTAAAAGAGACACACTCAGAATACTAATAATGACAGCTTGTATTACAAAATAAAGCAGTTTCTTAAAGAAATTATCTAATTTAACCACAAATATAAGTGAATCATCAGCTGAAATAGTAAATTGTGCAGATAATGGGCTTGTTAAAAATTTACAAACCATATGGATAGAACATAGTTGGTCTATAGCCAACATATATATGTAACCAATGTTCAAGGAAATAAAATCGATTGATTGTAATGTTTTACTGCAGTCGACAGCTGATAAATATTATATTCTTTTTGTTGCGCTAACCCGTGCTGAGGACAATTAAAAAGAAAAAAAAAACCTATTTAGAGACTAAAAATTCCACCCATGCCGGGACTTGAACCCGCGACCTCTGGCTCATCGTGCCAGCGCTCTCCCAATTGAGCTAATGGGCAAGTGCAAGCATCGATGAAATTTTGAGCCACTTTACAAACTTCTCTGTATTACGTACAGGCAGACATCTGACCGAAGTGATTTACATCACTTGCAGCCCCGAGCAACCCACTTTGCAGTTAGGTTTTTACATCGGAATGATATCGCTGTACCCACATGATTATATTCTTTTTGTTGCACTAACCTCCAAATAGGTTTTTAAAATGCTGATAAATATTTTTACTTTGGTTGCAAAGATACCCGTACCGTAACTGAGTAGAGTGAATACATGTAAATGTTGATATGCTGTCGAAAAGTTGTAGGTAATCGTAGGTAAAGCAAAAATCGAATGAAATAAATTTAAATCATGATGATTTCTTTTATACTAAGATTACTGGCTTCGTTGGGATCCACCCACACTCGTTTTGAAACGACAAAATGCAGATGGACTGAATTTTTCCAGCAGATTTGATGATATTCTTTATTAAATTTGCCTTGGTAAATTGTAATAATCTAGCAGCTATTTTAAATGTAATGTCGTTTGCGTTTGAAAGTTTGTGCACGACTGAAAATATTGATGATTTTGAATATTTTCACACTTAGGTATAATCACAAGTAAATTTAAATAATGAAATAATTAAAAAAATAAGAATGTATTGTGTAACGCGGATATGTTGTAGAATAGCGACTTAACTTTTTTGGTTATTTTGTTTCTCGATTCATACTTTTATATATACTTTTTTATTACTCATACTTGGAAAGTAGGTCTGAAGTTGCCTGAGGACGGGTTGAAAGTAATACTTTTCAACCCTGGGGAGAATCGTCAAATTATTCTATAAAAAAAAACGGCCAAGTGCATGTCGGGCCGCGCGCAGTGTAGGGTTTCGCAGAAAGGAGTTTTTTTATCTATTAACAACTTCATCGAAGTCATTTACAATACGAAACTTTAATTTTATAAGTTGGATCCCGATTACTCGTTAATAAGTAAAGCCTACTTAGCCGTGATAGTTTTCCTTTTAAGTTCATTATATGTGCTACTACCACGAATTTTGTTCCTACAGTCAACCGTTTAGCCATTTGCGCTTTAAAACTTAATATTTCACAAACATAACCCTAATTAAAAAAATGGTCGTCCTACGATGACTATATTTTTCAACGACAAATCCAACGATATCCCACACTATGGTTTAGGCGAGAAAAAAAATTACATCCCTAATTTAGGTGTAGGGGAGGAAGCCTAAAAAAAAATTTTTTTCAGGTCTTATTTTACTGTTTTGTCGGCTTCTAAGCCAAATTTCAGCTCTCTAGTACTTACTGTCTGTGTGCTAAGCCGCGGACGGACAGACAGACGGATAGACATGGCGAAACTATAAGGGTTCTTTATCCACTGCGGAACCCTAAAAGCTACTTCGATTTTAACATGGTTCAACACCATGGTCCAACTTTCTATCATCATTCAGCCACAAGAAGCCCACTGCTGGACATAGGCCTCCTCAATGGATTTCCAAAGAGACCGGTTGGAAGCGGCCTGCATTCAACGCCTTCCTGCCACTTGGATGAGGTCATCTGTTCATCTTGTGGCTGGTCGTCTTACACTGCGCTTGCCGATATGTGGTCTCCATTCGAAAACTTTCTATACAGTCAATCAATTACAGCGCGATGTGAGCGCGATGTAAAATTTAAACAACATAAAATAAAATTTAAATAGCAATAAGTCCGCCACATTGCCATTGTATTTTTTACTTATGTGCAATAAGCGTATTAATAATAATAAAATTAAGTATTCATTAAAGAATGTATTTTTTTAAACGACTATTATAATTTACATTCAACAATTTCTTTAAAATAACATAGATTTGGGCATAATATTTACCACTGTTTCAATGATGACAGTGAAAAATAATAGCTAAATAGCTGGTCGACCACAGAAAAAAACCAAAACTAGGCGGGAAACTCAGGAAAGCGGCAATCCGATCTTCATTTGTTTGTTCGGGTAGTAGAGTGTATTCATTAATTTTTACTTTCCTTATATTCGTAATGAAAAGCACAGTGTTTACCTCGGGCTAAAGACTTATTTAGTCCTTCGAACTGTTGGCCAAACCCATCTCGGGACTAAATAAGTTACTTTCACCCCTAGGGTAACAATGTACTGTTTCACCCAGGCAGAGTGTGAAAAAACGACTATGCTGAGACTGTTATTTTCACCATAAGCCGATGTATGTGTGTGCAATAAAGAATATTCTTATCTTATCCTATATCCACAGTGTACCCTTTTAAGGTTACATAGTTAACAAGGAACCCTTATAGTTTTTCCGTGTCCGTCCATTGTCTGCCTTTTGGTGGATCTCAAGAGAGATTCTTTGCATCAAATACGCCCCACAGCGGTTGTCCAAGCCACACCACGATTAAGTTAAGAAAAGGGCTGAAAAACTGTATGCCTCTCGCTTGCACAATATAAACGGCAATGTTGTACGAGCGCGAAGCAAACGGTTTTTCAAGCCTTTTCTTTAATTAACAGTGTTGTGACAAACCCTTACTTCTCCTGGATAGAGGCGTGAGCTTATTTGCTGTTTTAGAAAGGTTTTTTAATTGCCATGCAGATTAAAAACCAACAGGCTTATTAATAAAAAGTCGATCCCGGTAAAATACTCTTAAGACGGATTTAAGGCCGGTTTATGAGCGGAATTACAAGCCGTCATTAACTTCATCCTAAGAGTGTTTCAGTGGGTTCGACTTTTTATAAATAAAACCGCAAATCTTTTCGTACAAAGGGACCACTAATCTGAAATTGTAAATCAATACTGTAGATACGTCAGTTTTATTGTTCAAAGGTCAGTCCGTCTTTAAGTGACCCAAGGGCTTTCAGCCCATAATGTTTGCCTTTACTTTCATGGTTTATTGACAAAGACACTTATTGTTTTTCCTCTTTTGATTGGAAAAGGTTCCGCGAAAACTACTTCACTGCATAGTTGATCCAGCGGTATCACGTCTGATTATCATGCCGGAGGTCGTGGGTTCGGCTCCCACTAAGGTGCGCCGTACATTTGTACAAATGACCCCAGTCTGGGTGTATTTCCATGTTTGTTTCGTCGTTACCTGGTTACCATAGCACTGGATATCCCAGTTTGGGACTAGGACAATTGATTGTGTTGTGTGGAAGTTATTATTACTGTGACGTATGGAACCAATAAATAACCTAACTAGATTATTATACAAAGGCCAAGACGATGCCAAATTAAATCCTGCTTATACTGTGTGAAAAAAACACATGGTTTAGGGAGTACTTTTTTTTTTTACGTAGCCTTAACGTACCACAGCAGGGCACAGATATTCTCTCAGATAGAGTATGGGCTTAATTACCACGCTAGCCCATCGCGGATTGACAATTTCAAGCGCTGAGGTATGTGAACACCTTAACATCCTAAGTCCTGACCTTGAAAATAACAATGGTATTTATTGTTACTTTAAAGGTCACCACTTAGAAGGTTAAGCACTCAGGTTTCCTCACGATGTTTTCCTTCACTGTGAGCGAATGGTATTGCTACTGTAACTTCACAAATGTACGTAACTTAGACGATAAAGTCCTTGGTACATGCCGGGATTCGAACTCACGATCTCTCGAATGCTCTACTTCTTATCCTTAGACATTAGACAATGGCTTCAAATACTATTGATTGGCATTTACAATATACGTCGTTTATTCCTCTAAATACACACTCATGGTCACACAGTCGTGTACTTGTGTATACGTAAAAATCAATAAAACGTGTGTTCTATAGGTGCGAGTGCGTAGCTGGCGACATTAACGGTACAATGTACGAATTAAGCTCTGAAAATGTGATAAAAACAATTTCACTATCCAATGAGTCGTATATGACGCATTTTCAATACATCTTCGGACATACAACTTCTAATTGTGAACGCGGGGGAATTGCAAAATGCGTTGCATGAGGACTCCGAAGTTGCACCGAAAATGCGATTGTCAGCGATCGTGGCTATTGGCAAACCCTGGTCTCCGCCTCCGGGATACAGGCGTGAGTTTATTTAATGTAATGTAAATAAGTTTGGTTAGCGCAATATTCTACGGTGTATGTCCTACAATGACTGACCTATGATCACAAAACCCAAAACGAAGGGTCAATTATGGTGCTAAAAAATTTTAAATAAAAAATAAAAACCGACTTCAAAACACTACAGTACTAAAAAGCCCAAAATATATGTGCTGGTCATGAAACTGGGCACCAACTACAAATTATAATTCTACAATAGTTACATGTATACAGACTTCTAATTAAAAGGCATTCTTTTAAATTTTTTCAAACTTTTTAGTGCTGTAGTGTTTTGAAGTCGGTTTTTATTTTTTTATTTAATTTTTTATTTTTCAATTTTTAGCGGGGGAGCGGGAGAAAAATGAATAAGCCCATTAATAAACAAATCATAATTTACCCTATTTAATTCGTTTCCTTAAAATTTGAAGTTCCCAATCTCCATCTGCGAAAGTCTTCACCAGAACGTTACCAAAGTACTTTGGGACTACTTTTACGCTATTTTATGAAACAACATGTTACTAAAGGATAGGCCCCATTAGGCCTTATTTACTGCTGTGCATTGAAGAGTTCCGTTATCTATCTCTAAAAGTCTTCATCAGATTTTCACCAGATTAAGATGGGACCAATGGGACGTTACATCTTTTCCAACAAAAAAAAAAGAATTGTCGAAATCGGTTAAGATTTGCCGGAGTTATGCGAGAACATAGCAAAAAAAAATATGCGCGTCGAATTGATAACCTCCTTTTTTGAAGTCGTTTAAAACAGACAACCATGTTTCACTGATGTGTTTACTTGTATCTTATTGGGGCTAATAATACGCACCAAATCCTGTTGGAATCCTAACGTCTAGCTATCAAATTCCATACTAACGTCAGAATTTCGACCGGATTTGATGCGCGTCATATCGCCGCAAGACTACAGTTCACATTAGCTGTTGCCCGTGACTTCGTTCCCGCGATAAATTTTGATGTGTATCTTTCTGGGACGAAAAGTAACCTTTGTACTATTTCAGACTATCTCTGTTTCAAATATCATCCAGATTTCGCATTTCATCATCATCATCATCATTCAGCCACAAGAAGTCCACTGCTGGACATGGGCCTCCTCCATGGATTTCCAAAAAGACCGCATTTACAATACATTAATTCAGTTCAACTAATTTATTTCAAATTTAAAAAAATCATACAAAGTTGTTAGTGATCTTATTCTAGTGTTAGCACGTATTCTGGTATAATTCATAATGGCAGGTCTCAAACCCTTTAAGAACTAGAAAGTTTTTATTCCTGTGCTTTTAAAAATAACCTCAACAATGCACCGCGGCACTCGCAGCCTTCAATAAAGGTCAGGAAATAACATTAATTTCTGCATCGTTTGCGGTCGCTGTGCTGTAATGGCGAGAAAAAGGTTAGTTGTCGTTTTTTGGTAAAGAAAAGTAAAGTCAAAGTTCCTATGTAAAGAGGTTGGGTTGTATACAAATAGCTTGATCTAATCGTTTGATTATTGTACCTTTGACGGAACACGGTAGTGAAACCGGCCCTGGAGCCTAACACACAAACAGTTTTTCAGTAGAATGATATAAGCTCATACTTTGGCAAGTTTTCATTATAAAACTATTTAACGTCCTCTGAAAACTTGCCAAGTATGGTCTGTCGATTATAAGTCACACATTTTTCTGTGTATATAAAAACACTGTTAATTCCGTGAAGACAAGGAACTTGGGCAGTTCTAGCATATTATGTATTATTTTTGAGACGAGAAGTTGACCAGTTTTTTTACAATTATGTTTCGGTGGGATTAATGATAATAACAAAAGAATAAAGAAGCGTAACAATGACAAGTGGTTCAATTAGTCGCAAGAACTGAGCTCGTGGTAAAGGCGCGACTCAACTCAACCATGATTATTCCCTGGTATGGCAAAATGTGATTATTAATATTAATATTAATAACAGGCCAAGTGCGAGTTCGACTCGTGCACCGATGAAACCATCTAATATAATTACTTACTTTTAGTAATACTTACAAAAGTTTTAGTTGGAAGAATTTATAACTGTACGAATCGGAACCTCGCCTTATATATTATGTACATTCTTCTAACTAAATCTTTTGTAAGTATTACTAAGAGTAAGTAAATAATTCCAGAATTAAGTTCATAAATATTTAACGTCTCATTGAAATAACGTCAAACCTCAGAACCGCATCTTTTTCATAAAAATGTAATATAAAATTTTCGGGAATCGCTCGTCGTTATCTGTATGTGCAATCTAGGGTGTTAATCTGAGATTGGACGTAACAAAACTCATTCGCTTGGAAACGTGACTATAGGTGAGCCAGGAAGTCATGAAATATGAAACGAAAAACGGGCCACCCTTGCACTTTTCGTACCTGCCTAATTTACCTAATTAAAAGACTATAATTTTTTTTTGTCGTAGGCTTTGCTAGATATTATGGGTAGGTATTTTAAATATATATTTGTTTAGGTTTATTGAAAAAAAAAATTAAACTTACCTACTAAAATTATTTTGCTAAATAGAGGATAGAAAAAAATATATAAAATAATAAATTTATTCCACACAATACAATCACTTGTCCTGGTTCCAAACTGGAATACCCTGCGCTATGGTAACCAGGCAAGGACATCAAAAACATAGAAATAAACTTATGTCTTATACGGATATGTCCTAAGTGTTATAACGGTATCATGTATCAAATCCTTAGAACATATTTATTAAAAGTTTATATTTTTTTACAATCATTAAACATGTTAGAACGCGCGGGCGCGACGAATACTACACGTAAAAGCAGCCTTACGTTTAATTAAAAAAAAAAAGTACCTATTACACGCTTAGTTTGCCTTCGTTACTACACTAGACGTAAATCTGTAATTCTTATGTCCCGAAAATGATTGAAAAAAAAATCTTGAGTTCCCAGTCCCGCTATAATGATGCAACTCGTAGTGCCCACACCTTGGTCGGGCATCTACTCGTACCATTTATCTGCGACCGTCAGCGCTGATTACCGCCGTGCGTTCATTCGGCTCGTGTACGAGAATTTGTGTGGCTGGGCTTTGTCTGTCCGCCAAACGCTTTCAAAGGCCTGTATCGACTTCACTGAGAATCCGAAATGCTGCGACTTAGTAATTACGATGTACCATGTTCACATTGGCGGGCTCTGTATCGTGAATGCCGTGACGATTAATGATGTTTGTTTATTTACCTACGTACATAAACTCACGCATGTATCACGGAGGGGTAGGCAGACACCAGGGCTTGGCAATCGTCACGATCTTGACAAATCTACAGTAGTCGCTGCATGCACGCATTCTGGTTTCTTCGCTAATTAATTATTTATTTAATATGAAAAAAATGGTACCTACCCTTAATTTCCATTTTACGCATAAAAAAAATTTACTCCCATTAATTTTTTTTAAACTTCCTTCATAAGTAGCCTATACACATCCCACTGTAGGCCCTCTCTCAGGGAGAGAGTATGGGCTTAATCGCCACGCGGCCCATCGCGGATTGGCGATTTCAAGCGCTGACATATGTGAATAGCTCAGACACTCAGATATCCTCACGATGTTTTCCTTCACCGCTAGCGAGTGGTATTGCTACCATAACTTAACAAATGTACATAACTTAGAAAACAAAGTCACATAGGTACATGCCCGCACTGGGAGTCGAACCTGGGTATCTTACTTAATGCTTCCTAATTTAAATCTAAATTAAAAACATTCTTAGTGAATAACTATAATGCTTACTTTGCCAAGCCACGGTTAGCACATTGTGGTGATTATACTCATACTTGTACTCTGAAAAAAACACGGCTTTATGTAGAGCACCGTCGATAGAATCGTTGTGAAAGGCATCATCAACATCGTCATCAATATCTCAATTTACAAACCTACCAAGGGTAACTGTAAAGCCTTCCTTTGCTCATATATCTGTATACAAAACAAAACCAACGCAAAGAGTTCGCAACCAGCAAATGAGCGCCATGCGCCAGTTTTCCAGAAAATAACGAACAAACAGAGAAAGAATAACAAATCTTAAATAAAACCACCGGCGGTCTTTGTTTATTCGAGTTTGTATTTTCCGATCTGTATCGGCTAGATGATATTGATGTTTGACTTTCAGAGTCAAGTAGGCATCTAGAATGGTACAGAAGCTTGCCTCATCTGCAGAAGTAACTTTTTTATATTTTTCATACGTCCAACTGCAGGGCACAGACCTTCTCTCAGCGAGAGTGTGTGGGCGTAATTGCCACGTGTGCCCACTGCGGATTGGCTACCTATTTCAAGCGCTGAGGTATGCGAATGGCTCGGATCCTCAGGTTTCCTCACAATGTTTTCCGTCACCGTTAGCGAGTGGTATTGCTACTATAATTTCACAAATGTATTTAGAATAAAAAGACATTGGTACATGCCGGGATTCGAACCCACGACCTCCCGATTGAGAATCCGGCGTTCTAACGCTCCGCTACCACTGCAGACGTAACTACAGAATATAATTTGATACCAAATTTCGCCCAAGGGGAGCTGGGTACAGCTGACAGCACATGAAATATTAAACGCATACATTCTATAATACACGCTTCCAGACTAGGGCGTGGGGCACATAGGAAGGATGTGGGACGAGGGTGCGGAAAAGACGCGACGTCCTTTCAATTCAGTTTCATACATAATGTACTGACGCGATGGGACATAGCCCACACAGATAAGATGGGGCGAGGACGTGAACTCTACACAACGCGTCGCGTCTTTTCCGCGCCCTCGTCCCACATCCTTCCTATGTGCCCCACGCCTGACTTTACGGATGACTTTGTAATAAAGTAGATATGTATGATATTGACTGGACATATCTACACTTTAACTGCAATAAAATTTCCGTGATCTCATCCTTCCGTTTTTTTTCTATTTTCTGTGTTTAGTTCGGCGGAGTGATTGGATGATGGAACATTGATTGATGTTTGTTCTGTACAAAAGAATTTTCATGGAAAAAATGCCTTTGGAGGTCATGTGACACAAAGTTGGGAAAAACGTGGTAAATATAATAATTACTCTTGCACATTCATAAAGTGTAAAACAATTTCTTTGATTTTTATATTTAAAAAAAAAGAAAACATTGAAAGCAATGGGCATTTTTTTAAATACGTTTGTATTTAAATTTGTTTATATTTGTTGCTTTCACTCTAATGTTCTCAAATAATATACAAGTACAAGGAATGGAAACTAACACCGTGGATTTGTTTTAGGCTTAAAAATGTTTTGCTTCAATTGGTCAAAACGTTTTATTTCTCATTTTACTTATTTATTTCAGATAAAACTGAAATAAATAGTTAGAAAGACTAAGGGAACTAATTCCAGAAACTATTTTACATGCACCTTTATATGATACAAAACGGGCTATCAGCCCTATTGCTTAGTTTTAGAAAATCTACAAAAATCTACAAAATTTGGTTGCCAGTGTGCTGATACAAGAGATATTATTTTTAGGGAAACATACCTCATTGTAAATGCTTAGGCTCCATTATCAGTCTAATTCCAATACCTGTCTAACACAAACACAACCGTCTGCAGGGAACCTAATTTGGCTTCCGAATAGGGTCAACAGAAATACTCTAGCGACTCCACTCGCGTCTATTTTTGACCTGGCGATCGATCCATTGCACTAAATACCAAACTACCTTTGTATCTTGGCCTAAAAATAATAAAACAAGTGGAATCGGTCGGCTATCAAACATGCATGATTGTCTATCACGCGACCGCTGTGTGGCCAGTCCGCTGTCCACATGCGCCCTCGGGCATGAAAAACGTTCCTTCCGCTTAAGGGGATCCATGGGGTTCACTAGCTTCTTCTTTCTGGTCTTGTGACTGAGGGATGTCACCATGGGGCAGCTTCCGCCACCAACGCTCTCCGTTCAGACCGATTATGCGCCGATGTACCGGTCGTAGATTATTATTATTGTTATTTATTTTATATATACAATAAGAACTTACTGTTTATGGCAATAAAGTATTTCATGTTTCCTAGTTTAGCTCTTTAAGTTGGTAATACAAAAATGTCTCTCTATATGTGTGACCGAATCCATGGTGCGTGTGTTGTGTTAAATTAGAGGTAATAAGTTCTCTGGTTCCGAGTGCCGCGTTTTGTATCTACAATTCTACAGTCCACTTACTTCACCCTGAGCCAGCTTCTAACACTTACAGTTAAAACCAAAACGCTCTTAATGTTACTTAAATATTGCACACAAAAATTAATTACATAAGTATAATCTTAAATGTACTACAATATTTTGAATGGAATCAACAAAAATCGACAAGTTGTGGACCTCGCTTAAAAACTCACTGAGCAGGGCGAGGGCCCTAGCCGTGGGCGCGTTGTTGGCGCGGCGCGTGCGCAGCGAGAGCCCCGCGAACAGCAGGTGCCGGCGCCGACCGCAGCGCGCGTATCTATCGGGGACAAATATTCTGATGCTTCTTTCAGCTTATTTCTTATTTCTGTATGCCAGGATTATAAGATCTGCTAAGTAGATCTTCTTTTGTGAAAAGTGTCCGATGAACCTTTCGATGAACATTGATGGGGGTTTTTAGGATCCATGGCTGTGAACTGAAGGCAAAAACCTAGTACTAAACGGCCGTCTTGGGCATGAATGCTATCTAGTCCCTTGATCGTGTTCCTAGTTTCTCAGTCGTGGGTCCTAAAAATCGCCGATTTGACATGATTTAGACATTGATCTTACACTTTTGCAAAAACCATCTGTAAAAGATGATGATGATGATGATGATTTCCTCTTATCCCTTATCAGGGACATAGGGCTCGTAGAAGGGATCTCCATTTCTCGCGGTCTTGTGCGGCAACTTCTAACTCGTTCCAATTGAGTCCCGTTGAAGCAGCCTCTTTCTCAACGGAACGCCTCCAGGTAGTACGTGGGCGGCCCGGCCGTCTCTTGCCAGAAGTTTGCCACGTTAGACTCTGTTTGGCCAGCTGGTTGTGGGGTCTTCTCAAGGTATGTCCAATCCATCGCCATTTTCTTTGCAGGATTTCCTTATTGATGGGCTTTTGGTCTGTCAGTTCCCATAATCTTGCATTAGATATGGTTCGTGGCCAATGTATACCGAGTATGCGCCGTAGACATTTGTTTAAAAACACTTGCAGTCTATTAGTTACGTGGTTTTTGACCAGCCACGTTTCACATCCGTACAGAAGAACTGACTTGACATTGGAGTTGAACATGCTGATTTTGGTCCGCCGAGTAATGACTGAGGAAGTCCACACGGGCTTCAGTTGCGCATATGCTGCACGCGCTTTGTTGATGCGCGCCTCCACGTCAGCTTCTGCACCTCCCAGACGGTCCACAACACTTCCGAGGTAGGTGAACTTCTCGACTTGTTCGACATTCTCACCGTTTACGACAATGGGCGTGACGTCGTGAGTGTTTAGTCGCATGTCTTTCGTCTTAGCGCAGTTAATGCGTAGTCCTTCTTTCGCAGCGACATCGGCGAGGTCATTCGTCTTAGACTGCAGTTGGTCACGTGATACCGCAAGCAAGCAGAGGTCATCCGCGAAGTCGAAATCTGTAAAAGAAGATATGATTAATTTTCATTGGTGGCGCTGGTGAACCAGACGCCCTTAAGAAGTTTTCGTTCATTTTTGTAAACTGAACAAAAAAATTCCAGCCTTTTTCACAACTGAACAAAAAAATTCCAGCCTTTTTCACAACTGAACAAAAAAATTCCAGCATTTTTCATTACAGGTTGCGCACGGCGCACTAACATTCATGGCTGCTATAAGCCTGCTCGGTACAAAGTAAATATTTAGCCCACTGAATCGTGTGTTACCTCACGGTGACTTAATTACTAGTCTTAAAGTGTAAAACTTGGAGGGATGGAAATTACAATCCATCAATCAGACCACAATCCCGCAGCAGAACTGATCCAGAATCTGCCTTAGATCGTTGATTCAGTGAGCTAGTGGGTCCTACGCTACGTTAACCAAAATAAAAATTAAGGAAAATATAAAACGTATGAAAATTTAAAAATGCGAGGAATTTCTGCTGTTGTCGAGAATATCATAAAGATAGAAATAATTCGATTGAAACCATCTGTAGAATGTAAAGCATGGTTCTCGCCTGCGGAGCCCTGCAATAAAGAATTAATAATAATAATAATACCGCTAGACCAACGAGGTAGTCTAAGTAAAGCGCATAGTGACGATGTTTCGACGTCGCTCAGGGAATATGTCAAGCGTTGCAAATGGTGCTTTTGGGGAGACAATGGGCGCTAACTACGTGAAGGCACGGTGTACACAATCGAGGCCAGCTCGGTAGGTACAACCACTGAATCGAGAGCGATATCGCTCTTACTTCTTAAGCCGGGTAGGATTATATCGCCCGCTATCGGGCTTATTAATGAACTGTGCCCAGCAACAGTGTCAATATGCCCGGTCGCAAATGTAACAACGAAAAAAGCAATAGGTACTTTTAAGCGAATTCAAAAAGGGTACTAAATTCGTACGTATATTTTTAAGTATGTTCAGTGATAACTCTGTGTCTAAACTACGGTGTCCAATTTTTATATTTTTTGTGGGACAGAGGGTCATCAAGGAGGGTTTCCTAAAAACAACTCTCAAAATGTTATGGGATCTATGATGAATACACTCTCCAATTCCTATGATAAACATAGTATTATATTCATCGGGTCTAATGGTGGATTTACCTCCTACTCTCACTGCAATAAATTGACGGTACTCGCCACTTCACGTGACCCAAGGTAATTAAGTTTAACTAATAAATAATCGCGATTAGACCCTTTAACGGTATTTAATAACTATGGATAACTGTGTAGGCCCACATATGGTGCCGAAACGTGGAAATTTACAAAGGCATATATGGAGAGAATGCAAGTTGCACAAAGGGTCATGGAGCGAGTCATGCTAGGCATCCCTCTTGTCGATCGTATGCGTAACGTCGTAATTCGACAGAAGATCAAAGTGGTAGACGTGAGCACACGAATGAGATGGGCTACTGGCTTTCAAAGCCGAGATATTTCCTCTATCGGTTACTGGAACCAACTAGTAACCAATAGTGGAAATATCTCGGTTTTGAAAGAAATGTCCCTTACTGTGTTTATTTTTGGGACAGCCGACTGGTTAGACGAGAAGACGGACGGTGGACAAAGGCAGTGACAACAGAGTGGTGGTTGAAAACTGGTCTTCGCTCGATAGGTCAGCCCTCTTCCTAATGGGTCGATGACATTAAGAAGGCGGCAGGAGGACAATGGACGAGATTTGCAGGGGACGAGCGAGGTTGGCATGACGGTGAAGAGGCCTATGCTCAACAATGGGCGTCCTTCATGGGCTGTATAGATAATATATAGAACTGTGTTTGAGTCGTTAAAAATACTTTTCCGGAATAGTGTTCCGGAAAACAAGGTTGGTAGGAAAATTAGGCGCTCTGCCACAGAAACAATTAGCAACTGCGGAACAAACCACTGCCGCATTGCAACTGGGAAAGTAGAGAGTTTCTAATTGAAAAACTATCCTTTGTATTCAAATATAGGGATGTTTAAATTCTTTCTTTGAACTTAGCATCTCGTTTTATTTCTTTGAAATGGAAAATGAGTTAAATAATTAATTCACGGAAAGTAAGCGAATTAAGTCTTTTCTTTTCCATTTGGAAGAAAAATAAGTGTTTTTCTCTTAGAAGAAATTTTGTAAGAGAGAAACAGGATTTCACTGGGTTTTGAAGATTAAAGATTGAGAATTTATTTCTTAGAGCGTCGAAGTAAATTTAAGTAGTTACGAATAAAATATTACTTATACAGGGTGTAACAAATTCCCCTAAAAACCAGAGGTTTTTCGCGTCAGTACGAAAAACTTTCAGGAAAACTTCGAAATCACGGATATAATATCAAAAAAACTTATGGCACAGCTGAATATCAGCTGATTCGCGATTTCAAAGATTTCCCCATAGTAAAAGTAAGTACTTAAATTTACTAAATTTACTTCTACTTTACAAAATTTTTACGTAACCAAGGTTACGATTTGTAGTAAATTATGAATTGTGGCTTTAATAATGCCCGGCATATGACTTGAATAAAAAAAGTCAAAGCCATTTGTTCTTGACCAAGTACTTTTGACTTCGACAATTTCACACAAAGTATAAATACCAATAACTGATATCGAAATAATAAGTTTATCGGGCATTATAGCTCGTGTAAAATGTTTAGTGTTATTCTGCGGGGCGAGACCCATTTTCTTTCAAAGTTAAATGTACACAAAACATGACAAATAATAAAAACCTATACGTACATTCTTTCAAAGGTTTCCAAGCACTCGCAAAACGTTAGCAACCAATTTCGCCCGCGAATGTCCTATTAGGGGTAAAACAAGTCAATTTACTCTAAGGGTTGTCGAATGGAAAACCAAGCCAAAAAGGCCTGTTTATACGGTACTTAGTAACAAAGTCACAAGCCTTGTAGTCCGTATAATGAAACAGCGACATTATCGGAAGTAACTAAATAGTCGCTAGTCAGTGTCAAATTTGACAAGAGAATTCGTATAAATCGGTATGGTCATATTCTATTTGTGGCCGGATATGGCGTCATTGGGTAAACAACATCCATTTCTAACGTTAATTACTCAGTGGCAGGAAATTTCGAAACAATAAAAAAGAGAACTGTAATTGTCGCTTAATTTGAGTGAATCCTCAGACTCAAACGCGACAATGACGATCCCTCAGGACATTCAGCTGTTACATAATACTGACTCTGTGGTTATACCACAAGACATCACACGTCATTTTGACTTTACATCTCACGGGTGTGTAAAAACAAAATTCCTATCACGATTTCAAAACTAAAATAGTTGCTTTTAGAAAATGACTGCTACTGTGTGAGTTTTTGGCCATCACCAATAAAGCCAGATTTTAAATAAGGTTAATGAAAATTCCTGTGACAATAAATTGCCCAACCGAGTACTAAAAGTAGCCCAGTTGCGAGTATTAATTGATTATTTGGGGGTTATTACATACTCGGCCCATGACATCACTTAGCTTTGTGTACTGGAGAAAATAAAATATATTTGTATATTTGTTTTTCTACCGCTTTTAAAGTTTAAATTTACTTTCTGCATTCGACTTAGTTGTTTATATTCATGGTAAAATCTGACTATATATATATAGTATTCTTTAATCTTTATAATTATACGAATAACTATTTACATTTACATTTACAAACATATCATTAAAAATAACTAAATATAGAAAACTGCGCCCAGATCGCCGCCTCTGGGAAGGGTACCCAGTATGCTGGCTACGTTACCTCGTTGGATAGCGAGACTTATCCTCTGCCCGAGGTAATAGCCAGCCCTGGGGTCCCTGGGCGTGTCGATGAGGCGCGACGATAGTTCTTTGAAGAGCAGTCGCGCCTCGGGCCTCCATGGTCCTAGTGCCTCGACACCAAACGGCACAAATACGTGACTCTGTGTTAGAGTCCCGTACTTGCGCCGCTTGATGCCTGATGTGGCACAGTCAGTGGTGGGCCGAGTCGCAGGCCTAGGGCTAGCGTCAGACTCATGTCGTCTAACATCATTCCAACGCTAGGCGATGGCATTATTTTTTATTATTCAATTCTTTGTGGGGGAGTGGGAGAAAAAAATCAAGTCCCTTAGAACCATAATTTACCCTACTTAATTATTTGATTTAAAATTTGAAGTTCTCAATTTCCACCTCCTTTCGGAGGTCTCACCAGAACATCACCAAATTACCCTAGGACCTTTTAAGCTATATTTTATGAAACATATGCATATTACTAAAGGATACTCCATTTGGCCTTATTTACTGCTGTCAATTGAAGAGTTCCATTCTCTTTCTTTAAAAGTCTTCATAAGATCTTCAGCAAATTAAAATGGGACCAATGGGACGTTATATCTATTCGAACATAAAAATTTGTCCAAATTGGTTAAGATTTGACACAGTTATGAAAGAATATAGCAAAAATAGGAATGTACGCGTCGAATTGACCAAGTCAACAGAATTAGAGAGCTCATTGACGTTGCAACTGCTAGGTTTGTTTATTTTACGATTCATAGTATTATGTCCTTCGGTAATGTGCATGCTAATGGAAACGATCTTCATCTCACAGAAGAGAGCGATCCGATTTATTTAAAAGCTAGATAGTAGGGACTCGTTAAGGGATTTCTTTAAAGAAACTGAACATCTTGACAGTTGCATGTCAATACATTTATGAAAATATTATATATGTTAGAAAAAAATATCAAAAATATAGAAAATATTGGTAGCCATCATAATATTGATACTAGGATTAAACATAAATTGTCATTTCCACACTTTAGACTTGCAAAAGTTAATACCTACATCCTTTATTGGGCACTGTACTTATACGAATCTACAATAAGCTTCCTTACGATATATTAGAGTTACCACCGATGCTGTTTAAAAAATGAGTTGAACATAATATGTGCAAAAAAAACTATTATAACATTAAGGATTATCATCGTTGTGGTACCTAAATAATGTTAACAGGGACTATTGTATCTAGTACAGCGTACCTAACTTTAAGTTAACTAAGCAAACCTGTTTTAAAGAGAATGAAATGTGGAGTTTCTTTGTTAGCTGCTTTTCCGCATAATCTATTTATTGTAAAACTAACAGCTACGAAGTTATTTTAATAAACATTTGGTTTTTGTACTGGATATTATGTACACACACACACACACACACACACACACACACACACACACACACACACACACCATGATTTAATTGAATGCAGATCTCGTATAGGTTCTGACGTGATGGGTTGAATAGGTAGCAACCTTAATTCACGCATATTTGCGTTGAGCATGGTTGGCTTGAGCGCTGAGCGTTGAGCGTGCAATCAGTGGTTTGGAACGGACACTCTTCTCGATAAGGTTATTTACTTGCTTATAGGGCAGATAATTTTGGTGTTAAGTCTGCCGTTTTGTTTATCTGTGGGTCGGTTAGGGATTCAGCTTAATACTTCTGAACTGTTTTAGAAAAGGCTCTTAATATGTACTCTTTGTCTACACACATATTATAAAAAGATTTGCTGACCGAAAAACGTTATTTTGCCATATTAATTAGCCTATAACTTATTCTCAGACCTACCAAAAGTAAACAAAAAAAATCGTGAAAATCGGTGAAGCCGTTTCGGAGGAGTTCCGTAACAAACACTACGATTTTTATATATTAAATAATGTTTGGAAGTTTAGGTGTAGGAGGTAATCTCCGAAACCGCTTATCCGATTTCAAAAATTATTTCACCAATATTTAGAAAAGAATAAATGTGGAGTTTCTTTGTTAGATTATTCTCCACATAATCTATTAATTCCGAAACCATAGGTTTTGTCGTGACGTCACATTTTGTTTTTATAATATATTTTTTTAAAATTTAAATATAGAATGGAGTCTTAAGATGAATATAGGCTATATTATGTGATAACTGAATTCTACGCTGGCAGGTCACTTTTTGCAATAAAGATCCGGAAAATATGTTTTTTTCTGATTTTTTGTGTCTCAATCTAAAGAGATTTGTCTCTACTGTACATCCTCGTAAAATTGAAGTGCAGAAATACAAAGATGTTTTGATATAATCTTAGTTTTATTGCAATAATAACATGTTTCTTGTGTAAATATTTTTGTGACATGACAAAAAAAAGATATATGACAGATTAGAACGACAACTTAACTAGAAAGGTTCGTTATTGCATAATTTTTGGCAGGTGCGAACACAATCACTGGTCAAAAGTCAAAGTGCGACTAATAACAGATCATCTCTCTGTTTTGCTTTAAAAGGATAAAATGTGAGAAAGGACAATAAAACTATAAAACAGGACTATAAAACAGTCACAAAACTCGTAACCAATACCTTAATCTTGGCAAAGGTCAACAGGGCGTGTGGACCCAACTCTCAAGCATCTATTAGGGGACCGCAATGGATCTATAATTCAGACGTTTACTACCAATCACGGAAAGTGTTTGTATCCCGACACCTCGCACGAAGGATTTGTGTTAGGTAGAAATTAAGTTCACTTATACCTACAGTCTACAGATATTATCCACTATGTTATTGTCAATGATTTTGCAGTTATGGTTATAACATATTTGTAAATATTCTTGATTACGACCCTTGGTTCCAAACTGAATTCAAAGTAGTAGCGTAGTAGAAAAAGGTTTTCTATTGTCTTAAATGTTTATGAGTCAGTCGTTAGATATGCGCAAACCAAATAAGACGCTCGAACCATAGTGTTTTTTAATTTTTATTACTTTTCGTTGTTTCTTTATGTACGCTTAGATAAAGTAATTTTGGGTATCAAATCTTGAAATGTCCTCTTTAAATACGATAACATAATTCGAAGTTACCCTTCAGTTAGTTAAATTCTATTTTACAGCTCTGACTGGATTGTTTTGTTGTTATATTAAAACAGAATCTCCTGATCATATTTTCCATGAAACAATAGACAAAACAGCTCGTTTTCAATGCATAAAACATGGTTTTTATTTTGCTTTCCCAAGTAACAAAAAGCTTTGCGCATTTAAAATGCAGTGACACTTCATAACTTTAATTTCTACCCATAATAATTTATCCAACCATTTATTTAAATTTTGACAGATCTGGCTGCTTCCTTACAACATTAAGCAATAAAAAAAAATAAAAAATCAGTGTCCCAAGCAAAGCAGCGCCCGAGTGGTCCAGACCCATCTAGTATGAGTGAAGGTGCCACTGAACCCTGTGTAAATAATTTCATCTCATAGTTCCAGGCATCCACTAACCGTGCCGAATCGAATCTTAAAAATTCGTCTGCGAAAATGCACCCATAAGTGACGCGCCGAGCCTAATCGCCCACGGAATAAATCCGAAGCTCTTCGACGCATTTTGGCTTGATTCTGGTCTAGTGGATACCAGGCTGCTTTATGATAGTAGTCTTCTTCTTCGGTCCTTTAACTCGTAAGGGAGCATAGGTCATCACATATTTCCACTTCCGATGGCAGTTCGCAGCAGCTTCCAATTCAGGTCTGCGGGTGTTGATTGACTTAGCCTCTTGGACTATGGAGATTTTCCAGGTGATCAATGGCCGCCCCCTCTCTCCGTTTCCCAAGGGGGTGTACGATATGATAGTCGTGCAATCGATATGATAGTCAAGCAAAAATACATGCTCTAAAAACTATACACTCCTTTTCTGGCTGGGCAGTCATTTAAAAATAATCCAACTGTTATCGAGCCAAAACACGTCGGCATTCCCCCGGTACGTGACTCATCTCCTTACAAGCACGGATTATTATGTCGAACGCGTTCAAGTGGTCTTAGCAGCCGTACAATGGTAATCGATTTTACACGACTACTTATACGCAAGGCGGGAAGCCAGCAAAATGAAAAATCAAGAGAGGAAAATGGTAAAAAAGAGGGCGTATGTAACTAAGACCAGAAAGTAAAAAAAAACAGGTTGAGAGACCCATATTATTAACAATATAAAACCGTGCGGCCACGCGCAGTGTACGAGTATTAGCCAGGAGAGGGGATAGGGGGAGGGACGACGACGACGCCCTGCTCGGACAAAAGTTTGCGATTTGAAGATTGTTAAAAACATATAATAAATGTTGGAAGGAATATGATCTGGATATATTTTATGATAGACTGGGGTTTTTTAAATCTAAAATTTCTGGAATCGATCTTAGCTAGTTTTCAGGTTGTAATATTAACATTTATAAGTCTAATAATAGTCGTAGTAATAGTATATATATATATCGTTTATTAGAATAAGCCAATAGTGCGAACCTGTGAGTGCTGTGCGCATCTGTAATTGGCCCAAACGCCAGCCCTCTGTTAATTACCTTTAGTTAACCTATAATGTGTTTGTGGTGTTGGTGTGCCTTAATAAATAAAAAAAATAAAATTAATTTTTCGCAAATGAAAAATTATCCAATAATACACCACACTATGGCGTAGGCAAGAAAAAATTATTGCATCCCTAATTTAGGGACCCTAATAAAAATTCGAGATTTTATTCTAACTTTTTGTTGTCGTCATAGATATGCATCATCATCATCAGCCTATGCTTGTCCACTGCTGGACATAGGCCTCTCCTATAGCACGCCACTGAGCACGGTCCTCGGCTACTCTCATCCAGCTCTTGCCAGCCGCCCTGCGAAGGTCATCGCTCCACCGAGTCTGAGGACGTCCCACACTACGTTTACCGATCCGCGGTCTCCACTCGAGAGCCCGTCTACCCCATCGGCTATCAGTTCTTCGGATAATATGGCCGGCCCACTGCCACTTTAGCATGCTAATACGGTGGGCTATGTCGGTGACTTTGGTTCTCTGTCGGATCACCTCGTTTCGAATTCGATCTTTCAGAGAAACCCCGAGCATAGCCCTTTCCATAGCACGCTGAGCGACTTTAAATTTGTGGACCAGCCCCACCGTGAGTGTCCACGTTTCGGCACCATATGTCATGTCAGATATGTATGTCCATGCCCAATTTCAGTTTTCTTGTACTAGCCGTCTCTGGGCTAGGCCGCGGACAGACGGACGGACATAGCGAAACTATAAGGGCAGTCGACCGCGGAAACCTAAAAAACAACAAATACCACATACACAGTATAAACAAAACAGGATCCCCAGTCTCTCTTTCTCCTTCGGCAACCTTTCAGTCACGAGGTTGTTTGGAATTAATTTATTTTAGCAATAAGGTCGTCGATTGCACTTTTTTCATTGTAACTTTTGTGTGTTTTGTTTAATGTGAATGTTTGTGAAGATGTTTGGATGATTGTTACTCAGTCACGATGAACGGATTTGGATGAAATTTGGTAAGGAGATAGTTTAAGTCCCGGGAAAGGAAATAAGAAACTTTTCATCCCGGAAATTACTCATTCCATGTGGACAAAGTCGCGAGAAAAAGCTAGTAAAGAATATTCTTACCTTATCTACACGGTTGCATCACCCCAAGAATGCTGATAATGTTTAATTTCAATTACAACAATCCTGAAATACAAGTAAGCCAGAAATGTTGTGTTAGTATCAGCATAAATAAAAATAATACAATAGAAGAGAAAAGTAATTAAAAAAAAATTCACTACCTTAGTTGATTTGCACTGATTTCGTGCCTCACACGACTATCGAGCACATTGGAAATGAATCGAGTCGTAAATGTCATGTGAAAAAAGTCGCTCTGAATTTTTGCCTTTTTTCAAAAAGGTTAGGCTACAGGGCAAACCCTTAACCCGATCGTCTTTGTTTTAGGCTCAAATTGTACCTGACAAAATTGTTCAGAACAGTTTTTCTAAAATTTTTGATATAGGTAATTCTTCGTTTCCAAAATATCGAGCGCCAAAATCAAAAATTCGGAAAATATTGATTTTTTTTTCACTACTTTGGCCATAACTTTTTTAATTTTTGACTTTCTCGTTTAAATTCTTTTTGCACCTTACAGCTCTCGTGAACACGCGCCTTTTGAGCCTTTTCGAGCCGTGAATATCAGATCTTCACAACTGTCCGGGATACAAGGAGATCGCATTTTTTCGTGAAATTGAAGCATACACTGGAGCGAACGAATAGAGATTTCCAATGTCAAACAAGTAACAGTAGGCTATCATGCTATCAAACCATTTGCCTCTTGCATGACTGTATGACACCATGTCGATTTTGGGCGGCACCCGTTTTAATGCTGGGTTCTCTTCTAAATCACGTGGTTTAATAGTAGATTGTTCACCAAGGGCGCAAACAAAATTTTTGCGTCGAGGTTGTGAAATTGAATCCAGAGCGAACTGAGGCGATTCTTGCATTAAACTAAGAATCGCTGACGGAGCGAGGGATTCAACACTACCGACACCAAAAATGTTTTGCGCCCGTGTAGAACATTCTGCTTTTCACTACCATATGAGAGGAATGAAATAAAAGATAACACTTACATACCACTCAAATGTAACTTCTGGCAGGAGGTTTTGAATTGCTTGTGTTGCCTGTTTTTTTATATATGTATTATATACTGGTGTTAAGAAGACACTATCATCATCGCTTGACGACATTTTTTTCGAGAAATTAAGTGAAAATAGACAAAAAAAGCGCGGCAATGTTATTGATTTTTTGCATAGAAAAAAAAACTTGTGTTCCAATTTCAAATATTTGATAATTAAGTACTTAAAAGTTTTCAAGCAAATAGTTTGGTAGTTCAGTAAGTAGTTCCAAACTCGGTTTTAAAACTTATTGCTTGGGTTGGAGCGAAATAGATATAGGACGAATCCTCAAGATTAAAAGAGAAGTCGGACTTCTTACTAAATGAGTGCATTAGTATATAAGTTCAAAATTGGATTTTGAGTCTATTTACTCAAAGGTAAATAGATTCAAAATTGGATTTTGAGTCTATTTACTTTGATGCATCTTAGCTTGAACAACAATAGCGTGTTTTGGGTCCTAAATTTGGGCATCAAAATGCATCATTTCTGGCAGATGGAGTGAAAAATACTTTTTACACTTTTTTTTGTAATGGTTGGTATTTAAAATCTGAAAAATATACATATATTACTTTTCAATGTATAATATAGAGGCGTCGGTCATTGTATGAGCTTTGTAGCATCAAAAAATATCGCGAACGTGAGTCTAAATTGTAACTAAATTTATTTATTTGAGCTGTACTGAGTTTCGGATAGTAAAAAAATACCCAAATGATTAACACTGAATGTGTTAGTGATGTCGGTCGTCAAAATTTCATCATCATAAGCAGCCTATATACGTCCCACTGTAGGGCACAGGCCTTCTCTCAGAGAGAGAGTATGGGCTTAATCACCACGCGTGCCCACCGCGGATTGGCGATTTCAAGCGCTGAGGTATATGAATAGCTTAGACACCCAGGTTTCCTCACGATGTTTTCCTTCACCGTTAGCGAGTGGTATTGCTACTATAACTTCACAAATGTACATAACTTAGAAAGAAAAGTCATTGGTACATGCCCGCACTGGGAATCGAACCTGGGTCTCCCGCTTCCGAGTCCAATGTTCTACGTACTAGGCTACCACCGCTTCATCTCATTAATAGGGTATTATTTGTAATTCTGTAATTTCATTTTACTGGCTTCGCGTTTTATTATTCGTAAGAGTTTATGTGTGTTGTGTTATCTGAATAAACGTTCTTCAATTTCAATTTCAATTACTTTTCCCCCAAGTGTTCGCTGTAGACACGATTGTTTCTCGAGCGGTGCTCCATTTTCCTTTCAGTTGTCACAGTCAATCTGGAAGGTGCGAGACATTACAATAAAACAAAAGACGGGCGGCATTGATTGCCAACTGCAGTTTACTTACCTCCGTTACACCTTCGTTGTACCTATATCCTTAATAAGCAATTGACTAAAGAGCCTTGTTGGCCTAGCGGTATCACGTCTGATTACCATGCCGGAGGTCGTGGGTTCACTCCTCACTAGGGGCGGCGGTACATTTGTACAACTGGCCTCGTCTGGGTCTATTTCCATGTTTGTGATGTCGATTCCTGGTTACCATAGCACAGGGTATCTTAGTTTGGAACCGGGACGAGTGATTGTGCTGCGTGAAAGCTATTATTATTAAACGCACGATTAAACAAGTAAATAAATCCAAATTAATTATGAATTAAAATTAAAATCAACAACAGAAACCAAATTACATGAATTTGTACAGTAGCACCCACACTACTTATAACCTGTGTCGTGGGTACTAACTGGAGTTTTACATAAGCTTTTGCAAAAATAAAAATATATTCAACTTAGGGCCATTTTTTTAATTGTCAGATAAAACTTAACTGGAGAATAAATTGCATGCTATTACTGTCTAAATCATACGACAAGACAGTGACAACATCAGTTTTATTCTCCAGTTAAGTTTTATCTGACTATTGAAAAATCCGGTCTTAATCAAATAGCTTTCCAACTATAAATTATAATTATTAAAATAAATAGTTCCCTCTGTAATTCTACAGGTAGTAGCTATAAAGAAGTCATCTTTGAAATTGCTATTTCTTACTTGAACACGGCGCCGGATTAAGAATAGCGTCACTCCATTTCCTTCCGTGGATTCCGTAGAAGGCGACTAAGGGAATGCATTACCAGGAGTCCTGAAGTAGCGCCTTCCTAAGATTCCAACCGCATACTGCGGTCGCCAACCCGCCTACCAAGGCGATTATGGCAGAACTCTTCACGGTTAGGAAAACCATGAGAGAGGCCAAAATCCTGCAGCAAAATGCTGATGATGATGATGAACTTAAACATTTCTTCTATGAACTTTAAAATGAATGGTTGGGAACTGTACCCAGACCCTCCGCATCAGGGTCTTGACACAATACTGCTGAAACTTCGACTAATAATGGCCACATTCTGCGTTACATAGGAATTACAAAACTTACAAACACTTACCTGATCAATGGACAATCTACCTTATTCTCAGTTTTATGCCTATGCCTTTTATTATACGCCTTCGGTCTTTCAGACCGTTCCCTTTATGCGGTACGACATTGAAGGCAAGTTCGCTCATTGTGCATATCTCCGGACATCGTGACATAGCCGCTGTTGTGACACGGTACTATTCTATGTTATTGTTAAGTTGCGTCATAAACGCGATAACTGTAACTGATTCAGCATAGGTAGTACGATGATATGAGTCTCGCATTTTTAAATGTGAAAAGTCGTGACTTCCCTGTGTTATTTATCTTTCTCTATTTATATTAACTGCCAAATTCTGACATTTAAGCGCCACAAAACGCGTGACTCGCGCCTTCATACCACCTATGCTGCTTAGGTCACCAGTCATCACGACTTTCCAGTAAATTAATTGTCAAATTCTGACTTTTTGACGCCACAAAACGCGTGACTCGCGCCTTCGTAATTGATGACGCACTACATTGCTGACTTCGCTTTGAAGATGTGCCATTATTCAGAACATGATCTATTCCGTTAAGTTGTTTATGCATCATTGTATGTCAAATATGTAATCAGTGATAGTTGAAAACATAGATGTCTAACTGGCATTAAAAATGACCCCACGTTCTATTGTGGGAAGGCGGGCGAGGCTTTTCAATTGAGTTACCAATCGGAGCGATTTCAGTATTACCCGGCAAAATATCTACGCGGCTGCCACCGTCAGGTCGCCATCTTGCGAGGTACTTAGATATTTTGACGATATCATGAAGTCAATGCTTTGACGTTTTTGTATAAAAACTGAATATGTACGGATATTTACTCGTTTATTTTTTCATTTTACAATTTTCCGATCTTTCGGTACTTATTACAGTTTTTATTATGTCTAGTGCTCGTGTTAACCTTAGAAAATACTATGTTCTCGTATAAAACTAATCATAACTTACGCTGTCATTTACTATCGCCCAATCTACGTTCACGCATGGCGCACAGAATGAGCTAATCACTAAAGCAAATCTTGTGGTCATTTCATTGGTACAGACTAATCGAGAGGACAGGGGCCGCTTTTGAGAGTGAATTTTGTAGGTAGGTGTTTCTATGGTTTTTTTATTCGTAGCATATAGCATGCACTTTGTAAATAGAGTTCAGTGTTGCCAGATAGCTTCGTGAATTTCTCACGCAAAGCACACTCAAACTCTCCTCGAAAAATTTATATTTCGAGAAAAAACCTCTAGGGTAGTTATAATTTCAAAATCAAATCAATTCCATTTCAAACCAGAAAATTCATATTTTTATAATATTTACGTGGTAAAAATATAAAGAATCACGTTTCCAAGTCATATCTTTTTATTCATTTAATGTTTCATTTAAATGCAATTTAATAAAAATAACCTTCAAACTCTAACTTGTTCCTCCCGAAAATACCCCATAGGTTTTGTCTCCCCGAAATTCCCCGAGGTGACAAAAAAAACCATCAAATTTGAGGAATCCCCCATCCCATAGCGTTCAATAAAGTATAAAAAAACGTGCCGTCTCCTAGAGAAAAGTTATGAATTCTATTTTCTCCGTTTTCATAATAACTTGAAGGTACTTAATAAATCGATAGCTCACTGTTGCAAGATTGTATATAATTTGTAAGCTTGTAACGCATGAGTAGGTCTTCATTGTGGGAAATTCACAGAATTCATCCACGTAATGTCACGTCCATGCTGTTAGTTAAATTATACTCACCCATATCTTTAAGTAGAGTAGTGAAGGTGGCAGGAGATAGCGTTTTTATTTTGATACTTTGGCATCCATTAAAATAGGATAAGTAAATTGTTAAACTTTTCTGTAATAAATAAATTTCAACTTCTGTTTCAATCCAAATAAAAACACTTTTTAGGGTTCCGTACCCAAAGGGTAAGGAAGGGATCGTATTACTAAAACTCCGCTGTCTGTCCGTCCGTCCGGCCGTACGTTCGTCTGTCAGGCTGCATCTCATGAACCGTGATAGTTAGACAGTTGAAATTTTCGTAGGTGAGGTATTTCTGATGCCGCTGTAACAACACATACTAAAAGTAGAATAAAATAAGTATTTAAAGGGGGCTCCCATACAACAAACGCGATTTTTTTGCCGTTTTGTGCTCGATATTAATAACGGCTACAGGTAGACACCTGAAATATTCAAATGGTACGGAACCCTTCGTGAGCGAGTCTGACTGGCACTTGGCCGAGTTAATCACGCAAAACGTCAACTGAGTTTCTTGACATATAAAAGTTAAACTTACAAACTAATCTAGGTTACTTGTCTACCTTTACTTCTGATGCTACCACCTAATTTAACTTTCAAGTTTGCTAACCAATTAAAATGTCAAAACCAACTGTTAAGTCACCCGTAGCGTAACTGAGTAGAGTGCCCTTACGGTTCCGAGCCAAGTTGCAGTTGAAAAGTGGGTACTATTGTGCAAACCAACTGCAAAGATAAGCATGTAATCGTTTTTTATGTGATCTATTAAAAAAAAAATTTTGGTTTTTCAGTGGGAAGTACCATATTGGTTTTGATTCCATTATAAGACTAGGCCTTATATTTGCTATTAAAATTTATTTGTGCTGTGCGCAATAACCTTCAGCAATTACTGGGCCTGAAGCCGTTTTCCCGGTATAAACATAGGCGTGGGGTACATAGGAAGGATGAGGGCGCGGAAAACACGTGACCCATTGCTTTAGTACATTTTGTATGCAAGTGAACTGAAGGACGCCGCGTCTTTTCTGCGCCCTTATCCTATACTTATTGTGTTCTTTCGTGTTTGTTTATTTATGTTTGTTCTGTTTCCATATAATTTGTCTACGTGGCGATAAATAAATGTATTTTTTCTTCTTATTTTTAAACGAACAAGGCACAAATGGGCGTATATTTTGATTGCGTTGACTTAGAAGTTAGATTTTCTTCTGCTTTTGACGCAGAAGTTTGATTTTTTATAGCTCCAAGGGATTGCATACTTGAGTATTTGATATTAATTTAAACTGGATATCTTCAGGTGTTCCTAAAAAAGTGGGTCTTGAAAGACATACATAAGCTGCCTACATACGTCCTACTGTAGGGCACTGGCCTTCTCTCAGGGGGAGAGTATGGGCTTTGTCATCAGGCGTGCCCACCGCGGATTGGCGATTTCAAGCGCCGTATGTGAATAGCTCAGACACTCAGGTTTCCTCAAGATGTTTTCCTTCACAGTTAGCGAGTGGTATTGCTACTATAACTTTACAAATGTACATAACTTAGAAAAAGAAGTCATAGGTACATGCCTGTACTGGGAATCGAACCCGAGTCTCTCGCTTCCAAGTCCAATGTTCTAGAGAAGAAGAAGAAGAAAGAAATTTATTATACCACAGAAAAAAAAATAAACATCTACCAACCATTTAAACGATTATTCAAAATGTATATGCATGAAACCCCATGCGCTTAACCACAGCGCCCCAAGATTCTTCCAAGATCTAGCACTCAACACACACACACTCAACACACTCACACACTCAACACACTCACACACTCAACACACTCGTAGGCAGCCCTGATTCATTGAAACAAAAGCGGAATAACTAGGACCTGCAGAGTGCGTAGTTACTGGGACGCTGAAATCTAGAAAGCGTGTCAGAAGTCATTTCCTTAATGATGGCCATTCGGAGAGAACGCCACTGTTCCACTTCAATGCTCGAAATTGCCTATTCGCCTTCGCCCTAAAATTGGAGTCGCAAATTGTATTATACCCGAAAGTGAAGGGCTATTCTGCCGCCTTTTGGAAAAATATTTCGTCTTATGTTTTCCTGCACGCCTAGGTACCGACGTGGGACGTATTTAGAAATTCGATGCAGTTTTCGATCTCCCCATAAGATAGCAGAAGATAGCAAAGACAGATCTTGTGCAAAGCGGGGGAACTATATTATATTGCTGTGCTATAGTCCGGTCTTAATTACCACGCGTGCTCACCGTGGACTGTCATGTGAACACTTCAGATACTGATTTGCTCACGATGTTTTCCTTCACAGTTAGCGAGTGGTATTGCTACTACAAATGTATTTAGAAATTCGATGCAGTTTTCGATCTCCCCATAAGATAGCAGAAGATAGCAAAGACAGATCTTGTGCAAAGCGGGGGAACTATATTATATTGCTGTGCTATAGTCCGGTCTTAATTACCACGCGTGCTCACCGTGGACTGTCATGTGAACACTTCAGATACTGATTTGCTCACGATGTTTTCCTTCACAGTTAGCGAGTGGTATTGCTACTACAAATGTATGTAACTTAGGAAACAAAGTCATTGGTTCTCCAAAGTCAATTCTCCATTACATTTTCTTTAGCAGAGAGATAAAGTGTAACGACGTAAAACAAAAAGTGCTAAATCTAAAAAGGAAGGAACTGACTCCTAAGATACAGGTTGCCCTAGTTTAGGAGTCAGGGACTTACGTTAGTGTGTAACTTAATATGTAACTTTTAAAATGTGATATGTCTCTGTAACTTATAGCCAATAAATTACTTATACTTATTAAAAAAAAATCAGCTGTTTCTTAAGTTCCGCAAAGAAAAGTAATAGCATAATATTAAAATGAAAAAGCTGCTATTTTTTTGTCAGTTGGTCTCTATGAAATTAAATGTAGTGAAAATTCCGCATAGCACAATAATATCATAATTCAACGTAGAAAAGCTAATATTTTTTTTCGACGTCACGGAGTTGGCCTTTTTGAACTTAAATCTAGTGAAACGGTCACCCCTAGAAACTGTTTTAGGAATTGAAACAAAAAGTGGAACGTGCTGAACTTACGACTATAGCGACGTCTCTTTACACGAGTATTTGATCATGTCTGTCAAGAGACGTCCTACTATTATAAATTCAGCTAGAAATCTTTAACAAAAAACCATTTACCACTTTTTGTTACTATTCATACTCCAGCCCGTTTACTCTCGACGCTATTGTGTTCAAATTGTGTCGCAATTAAATGCAATAAGTCAGAAATAACGATTTGATAGACGTTTAAGTCTTAAGAAAAAGCATTTAACGTATTGAAACTTCAGAGCGCATTTTGTGAGAGCGTATTTTGGCTGAATTAATAGATGAATGTACTCAACTGTTAGATAAATTAGGATCGAGAGTAGATTGGCGGTTTCTAATCCCATTTTACGGTGATTAGTACCTACTATGTGGTAGCACAGCGGTAGACCGCCGGCTTTTCGTTCGGGAGGTCGTGCGTTCGAATCCCAGCATGCACCAATGACTTTTTTTTCTTACATTTGTGAAGTTATAGCAGCAATACCACTCGCTAACGGTGAAGGAAAACATCGTGAGAAAACCTGAGTGTCTGAGGTGTTCACTTACCTCAGCACTTGAAATTGCCAATCCACGGTGGACACGTCTGCTGATTAAGCCCGTCCTCTCTCTCTGACAGAAGGCCTGTGCCCTGGAGTGGGGCGTAAATGGGCTACAGAAAAAAAAAACCTACTAAAGTGGAGGTAGTATTTCTTGGGCACAAATTACTTTAAAAGTAAACTTTTGGTGAGAAAACTGTAAGCCGGCAAAAGTTTTTCGTCGCCTAGCAACGTAATGATGTAACGGCCTTTCGTGAACAGTGGAATATTTTATCGGAGACGTCGTTGTATGTAATGAGAAAACTTAATATTTTAGGTTTGTTATTGATAGTCAACAGTCAGTCAGTACATTACATTGCATAAACTCACGCCTGTGTCCCGGAAGGGTAGGCAGAGACCAGGGTTTGCCACTTGCCACGATCCTAACAGACCTCTTTCGCTTCATCAACGTTCATTAGTCGCTGCATGCACGGGCGCCGGTTTCGGGTAATATTTATCTTTCCCTTCGCTTCCTTCATCCTCTATGTCGTCAAATTATGTTTGCCTGGTACGTCCTTTACTGGCACTTTACCTAAATCAACTTGATATATTTCTTTCGTCGATTTTTCCTCCTTCATTATCTCCATATGTCCAAACCAACGCAACATTCCTTCCTGTCGCAATAAAATTCTAGTTAGAATTGTATGCGGGATAATCTCAGGCTACCGTGGCAGGCATATTTAAAATACTTCTCTTTACAAGGCAACATCCAATTTTCCATACAATCGAACTTTTGACAGATGCCTTTAAAGATTTTTCTACAGATTACTGATATTATATTTCAGAATAGATTTTGGAGCAATTAACGAATGAGTAAACGGTATGTACAGTCCAGAGCACAACATACGTGCACTCTACTCAGTTAGGTACGTTAAGGGCGACTTTGCAAGAAACACGTAAAGGCTGATCAGGTATCGACAGTACCTAATTTAATTGGGGATATATAAATAAGCTCAAATAGATAGGTAGACAGATAGAATATTCTTTATAGTATCATCATCATCATCATCAGCCATTTGACGCCCACTGCAGGACATAGGCCTCCGTCGTGGTTTTCATAACCATGAGGGGTTTTGCCATAATCGCCACGCTTGGCAAGCGGGTTGGCGAACGCAGTATGCGGTTGGAATCTCAGGAAGACGCTGCTGCCCGTCTCCTGGTAATTGATTTCCTTAGTCGCTTTCTACGACATCCACGGAAGGAAATGGTGTGACGCTATTCTTAATCCTGCACCACACGGAAATTTATTGTATGTACACCAGGAACTATATATGAGAACTAAACAATAATAATGTACAGCACAATTAGCGGCCTTATTACTAAAAGAAATTTCGTCCAGACAACCATTGACGGAAAAAAATTAGAATCTAAATGACGGCTAGTCCGTGCAACTGCACAATACATTGCAAGATTTTTCTAAATTCAGCATGATATATAGTAGGAACAGTTGCAGGCAAATCTTGAGCAAAATGCTACACAAACGGAAAATAAAGCGCAGGGCGGGATGCAGGGATTGACTTACCAATCACTGGCTTGGGCAAAATGATTCACCGCTGAAACGTCCCTGCCCCGTGCCGCCTTCGATCCACGAAAAATCGTTTACTGCGCAATGTTCAACATTTTAAAAACCTATTTAGAGGTTAAAAATTCCACCCACTTGAACCCGCGACCTCTGGCTAACCGTTCCAGCGAGCGCTCTCTCAACTGAGCAAATGGGAAAGTGCAAGTGCAATATTTCGAGCCTCTTTACAAACTTCTCTGTATTACGTACAGGCAGCGACATCTGGCCGAAGCAATTTACATCACTTGCAGCCCCGAGTTCAAGTTCCGGCATGAGTGGAATTTTAGCCTCTAAATAGTTTTTTAAAATTGTCCTTGGCACGGGTTAGCGCAACAAAAAGAATATAATATTCAAGATGTTTATAAGTTAAGAAGTGTAAGCATGTAATGAAAGCATCTAGCCTCAAGTTAATAGGGTATCAAAGTTAAGCCGTTAGCGTACCTACGTGAGAGTAATTTACACTGAGATTGTGTTATCACTTATCACATTCCGTGGTTTCAATATCATAATCATAATAATCTGTTTCTAACTTGGAAGTGATCTGTATTATTCTTTTTCTAGGCCACATTCATTCTAGCGGCCTGACAATTTGCTCAAGTAAAAAAATGTGAGCCTCCTCGTGTGCCCTGGTTTGTTAGTAATAAGTTAAGTAGAGATAGTTTGGTCACAGCGTTCAGGCTCCGTTCTGGACATATCATCATCATCAACCCATTATGTCCCCACCGAGGGGCACGGGTCTCTTCCCTGGGGAAGGTATAGGCCATATTCCACCACGGGGGCCAAGTCCGGATTGGTGGAGGCTTGTAGACTAGTGGCTCGTCTACTGTCAGAAGTTGTCAAGCCGCCCTAAGGCCTCTGACTTGGCTCAACGACTGCCATCTATCGACGGCAGCCGGCACGAACAGCTTAACGTGCCTTGCGGATGTCTGGACATATGCCTCTTAATAAATTTGGCTTTCTTATGAAAAAAATTAACAGCCCGAATTGTTCAGTATGTGATGCAGAGGAAGATTTTATTCATTTATTAATGATTTGTGTCCGGAACGAAGTTGAGAGAACGACTGTCGTAGTGTCGCGGCTACAACTGAATTTAATGGATGTGGGAATGCTGCAGAGTTTTCTATCTGAACGTTATAGCGGAAACGCCAGTATTATTTATAAATTTGTTAAGGATAACTTAGTAATAAAATCTATGTAGCTTTGATAATTGTATGGTTAGGTTACGATGGGGCTGACATGCTCGTTCTGCGAACAAAGCCCCTAAATAAATAAGATAAAAAAAAAGGAGAAGTAATGGACAAAAAAGCTTTTCACTTTTAGTCCTTGACGCCATATGTCTTGGCCTTCAATACAAGATCAGGATAATTAAATTTTTATTTTCAAGGTCAGGACTGGAGGTTAATTATCACAGTTTAAATTCTTGCTCTAAGGTCTAAAACTCGTGCATTGAAATAGTTTTAATGCCCAGGTCGGAGTTGAAGGCCTGTGCATGCTTCTTTACTGGGTCCTGCATCTGGCTGATAAGTAACTAGTGGATGCATAAAAATCATAAATAAAATTTAAGTTCTTTTTACCCGACTACGGAAGAGCCCAAAAGGAGGGTAATGCGTTTGGCTCGTATGTATGTTTGTGTGTCCGATTCTATGTTTCCTCGTAACTCCTTTAACAATGGTCAGATTTTTACAAATACGATCTCAACAGATTCGTCGTGTTTGCGCGAGTGTCATAGGCCACATGAAATCGGTATAACTCCAACAAAGAGAATAAAAATCAGTAAAAAGACAAAGATAAAAAAATTAAATAAAAAATTAACCAACAACCCGACTGCTGAGCATTAACTACTAAGAAGGCTGGCAATGTAACTTCCTTGTGGCGCCGGATTAAGAACAGCGTCACTCCATTTCCTTCCGTGGATGTCGTAGAAGGCGAATAAGGAAATAAATTACATACCAGGAGACGGACAGCAGCGTCTTCCTGAGATTCCAACTGCATACTGCGATCGCCAACCCACCTGCCAAGCGTGGCGATTATGGCAAAACCCCTCATGGTCATGAAAACCACGAAGGAGGCCTATGCCCTGCAGTGGGCTTCAAATGGCTGATGATGATGATGATGAATGTCATAACAAAAAACTCATTGCAGAAGTGCCTATATTGGTCCCGTCTGCTTAGGAGTTAATGCTCAGTAGTCGAGTTCAAGTTTTTTTATTGTGTCAAAGCTCAATGACATAATCATTAAGAAGTATATAGAGTACAATTTGTCGCCTCAGATCTATGTTACAATATATAGGTGAAGTTATGATTCGCTGTCTTGGATAAGTCTTAGATATTACGTTAGAAAAATCTCATAATTAAGTATATGAGAAGACAAGAAATGTAATAGTGTGGCAATATTTCTTTGTAACGTTGAGAAAACTAGTTTGCTACGGGCGAATATAATCATAACATCTTATTAGATCTCAGCAAGGACGGTTCATGTAATAGGAATGTTTACTTGTTAACTGTAACTTAGTAACGTTTTTCTTTTATCACAAGCGCAGACCGTGCGCTTGTTATACAGGGCGTCCCAAAATTATGGGCCTTGAAGGGAAAGTACCTTAAATATCGTAGATCTGGCCGGCCATCGAATCGGTCCATTCGTACCAATCCAAGTAGGAAAACATTTATTTAGAATATCTTAAGAAGAGTTATTAGTTTTTGGCCATTCTTTCGATTGGCATCATAAAAGTAGGGGTGTTTTTTTTACATTTAAGTCGGTTCGATTCCCAGACGAGGCAAGTAATTTTTAGAAAATCTTTGAATGCAAAATTACTAACTTTTAAAAATAACATAAAGTCTTGTTTCAGCAAAATACCCTATCTACGATATTTAAGGTACTTTCCCTTCATGTCCCATAACTTTGGGACGCCCTGTATAGTATACTTCGATGAAGGTTTGTATTATGATGAAAATATCGAATTTGACGCAAGCGAAGCCGGTATCAGAAGTGGGTATCAGCGAGTAAAAATACCTGTACCAAATTAAACCACTGTACTGTTGGACCTACCAGTCGGACCTTCTTTGTTAGCTTCTTCTCGACATAATATATATATATATATATACAATATAAATTCTGAAGTCTAACTCACACTTAGCCGTGTTTTATCATCAGTTGTTATACTGCACTGTAATCACACAGAGTATGGAAAAACAAAAATGATATATTTTTTTTTGTTTCAATTATTATTTACTTGTGAAGATATGTAGGGAAACCCGCGGATTGGTTGGCTCCGCACGTATTGACTTGTCTTTCCTGTGGGCTAGGCCGACTAAGCTGTCAGGATGGTATAAGTGCTGGGTAAGCCTACTTCATCTAAAAAACAATGTCCTAGACAGTGCAGCGTCCGAATGGTTTCAAAGGTATCCGAATGTGCTGAAATATGTAAACTTATGTAAGTTTTATGACAGTGTAAAATTATGATACCATCGAGCTCATCCGACGAAGACGTCACGATGTAGATGATGGAATTCCATGTTGGCAAATAGTAGGACAGTCAAGTTTGGGCTAGTGTTGTTCTATAACGAATAGTTTCGATTAGACAATTTTTCGTTTTTTCATTACAGTTTCGTTTATGTCAAAAAGTATTAAGAAATCGAATTTAAATAAATATGAGACTCACCATTGGAAACTAGAAGGTGCATTTTTTTAAATCATAGTTACTTTGTTTAATATATAGAACAGCCGGCTTGTTATATTTATGACCCAAAAATTCTCTATCTATGAAGTACCGGTGACCAGCGATGTGAGCTTTAATTCAATTTAGCTGCCTGGTGAGAAAACCTCTTGCATATTTCAACGGTCCGCACGGCGACCGCGGATTATTTTCATATTTTTCGTTTCACGCTTTTAGTTGTGACATAAAATTTTGCATAGGATTTATTCGGAGGCTTTTATGCATTAATCTCCCGTCTTGCTGACTCGAAGTATAAAGTTTACGAGTGCAAGAAAGGAGAATAATATGGATGTAACGCCACTGACAAATTAAGAATAGTGTCTGAAATGGGGTTCTAATTTGAACTCTATATTGAAACCATTAAAGTTTTATTACTATTGTGATATGTTGATTTGACGACTAAAAGATTAAAAGATTCCATTTGGTTGAGGATGGATAAGCGGAAAAAGATATGAGCCCCAATTCCAATGTTCGAACTTCAACCCAACTTTATGTATTATGAGTTTTGGGTTTTACAAGTGCCTTCTCACTGGTCATAGCTCTCTGTGTTAGTCGAAGTGATACGGTTAACCTTTTTAAGCTCTTTCTTATTAAACAACTTATCATTAAATAGTACATAAAACATATATATACTCATACCCGTGTCCTCGACGAGTAGGCGAAGACCAGGATTTGTCCTGACAGACCTCTATCGCTTCATCAACATTCATTAGTCGCTTAATACCGGTTTCGGGTAATTTTTATCTTGCCCTTCGCTAGTGCATTCCCTACTTGGTTGACGTATGTCCGCCTGGGGCAACCGCAAACCAACGAAACGTTTCTCAGTTCTGACGAGTTGTAGATATAGAGAGACACCCAAGAAACTTTATTCTGTGTAAAAATAAATAGATAGATAGAATATTCTTTATTGTACACAGAGATTACATTAACAGAAATTCAATAAATCGCAGTACAATTGGCGGCCTTATTACATCATGAAAAGCACGTTTTTTTAAATTTTGAAAATAACCGACTGCCTCCTTTGTGTAACAGTAAACACGCTTGTCTACCAAAACAGAGGTCATGGGTTCGATTCCCATTGGAGGCCAACTTACTTGATTTGTAAAAATGGCCCCAGTCTGGGTGTATTTTCATGTTGGTGGTGTCCTTGTCTGGTTACCGAAGCACAGGGTATCCTAGTTTGGGATACAAGTGATTGTATTCTGTGGAAGTTATTATTATAACTTATACTTTTAGCGATAAGATCGCCAAATGTATACGGCAAAACTTAGATGTAAGCCTTTGTTTGTGTTTTGTTTTCTGGTCTGTACAATAAAGGGTGCTAATCTAATCTTATCTTCCCCAGAAGCGGCATGGCATGAGCGGTGGGGTCGGCGCGACATGCGGCGTGCGCCGCACGCGCAGCCCGCCGCCGCCGTCGCTATTGCGCTCTCGCTTCTGCTTCGACTCGTCCACGCAGGTGAGAAATGCACAGGAGAGTGCGGGCGCCGGGTGTTGTCAATACACCGGGCCGTGGAGTCTACTACACGTATAGTTTTTGAATAGAATGATTTGAGCACGACGATGGCTGTTATTTGCTTCTATTTCGTAGTCAGCTAAGCAATAGCAATACAATGGCAATCCAGTGGTATAACCCGCGCAAATTAAATTGCCATTTCTCGTGGAGAAGATCGAATCGCGCGAAGCGCCTAGTTAGTTGCACGGGTTATATAATTGGAATGCGATTAGGTACCAGACTGCCAATAGTGTCAATGAAACAACGATACCCGGACTAAAATGACTCTATCGAACAATTATGCATTTTAGAGACTTGCTACCTTGGTCTTGTCCGCGGTGGTGAGAAAGAGCGCGGTAAAGAGAGTATGTTAAATGCGTAGCTGATGATTATGAGGATGATGATGGTGAACATCACACCTGCAACCCCGCCGATGCTCTTGTGATCTCGCTTCTACTGCGCCTTATCAATGCAAGAGAGAGAGGGTATCTCACTAGTAGGTTTCCAAGTTTGGAGTTGAGTTGGGTTGGGTTGGTCACGAGTCTATATAGGTCCCACATTCTACACTCGTCAAGCTGACCGGATTTGGTGTTACGGAAACTGCCAGAATTTCACCAAATGGACTGATCGACTCCTCCGCAGGTTCAATGGGTCCCGGAGTCCCCGAGAACATAACGGTGACGTTCCTCAACCCGACCACGGTGCGAGTCTCGTGGTCGACCACGGCCGAGCTGGTCGAGAAGTATGACGTCACCTACAAGCCCTCTGACGCCAGGTGAGGCTAGCGCTCCGAGCATCTGTCTCTTGCTATCCTTGTCTGTTCTATGAAACTGTAATGACTGTCCTTGTTTAATTATTTGTTGAGATGTATTATGTCCTGTGACACCAGAATTCGCCTTTAGTCTGCTCTTTCCTCAGCGTAATCGTAAGAATGAAAGGGGAATCCCGTTTTTAAGGGAAGCGAAGACAAAAGACAAGTCTGGTGAGGCTGTAAGCTCGAGTTACTTGTCTGCTTGCTTTGTCTGTCTTATAAAACTGTGTTGGCTGTCCTTGTCTTGTCTCCTATGTGTTCTATGGGACCGGAACTCTGTTTTAGTCTACGTTTTCCCTATGGTAATTGTAAAGGTCAAAGGGGAATCTTGCCTCTAAGGGAAACGTAGACGAAAGTCAAGTCCGGTGAGGCTACAAGCTCAAGTTACTTGCCTGCTATCTTTGTCTGTCTTGAAAAACTGTGGTGGCTGTCTTTGTCCAGTCTAAATATTTTTAGAGAAGTATCAGATCAACAATATGTCCTATGGCACCAGAACTCTGCTTTAGTTAACGCTTTTTCTGGGTAATTGTAAAAAAAGCTCAGATTATTTGCCTGCTAGCTCTGTCTGTCTTATATGTGTTGGCTATCCTTGTCTTGTCCTGTCCAAATATTTGTAGAGAAGTATGATATCAACCACATGGCTTCTGACATTGACTTCTAGTTACTCACCGGATATCTTTGTTCTATGGAACTGTGATGTATGTTCTCGCCTTCATATATTTGTAGAGAAGTATGACGTCATCTAGAAGCTCTCTGACGCCAGGTCCTTATACGTGTTCATATTGTATAGTTTATAAATAAATAGAGTTACTCTCTTTTGCAAGACGAAGATGATATCAATGTATGCTGCCCTACGCCCACGGCGTACATCTTCTCTTTAATCATCTTCTTTCTTCTCTTCTCGAGTGATGCTGCACCGACAAGATTCCAACTCTTAACTACGATGATGAATAACTTTGGCAATCAGCTTCTATATTAAATTTAATATAGGTTTATAATCATTAAAAAACAAAACAAAAAATCAACTAAACTTAGGTCATTCTAATAAGAACTAATCGTTTTTTAAAAACATCCTCATTATTCGTTATGCCCGTCTAAGGCGGGTAAAATGATTACTGTAGGCGGGCAAAAGTAATAATAACAATTTAATCATCACAATCATCATAAAAATAGGATCCAATACCCTCATATGAAGAGCACGCTTCGTGTCTCCATTGCCTATAAGTATCTAAAACCAGTCTTCTCTGGGTGGGTGAGAATACTTTTCTTTGCATACAGTGCAGTAGTAATCAGGGTGTTTTTCTTTTTCTTTAGTTTTAGGTGTAAAGTCACGGGTTCTCCTCTTTTTTAAATTCGATGGTCCAGGCTTTTCCTCTAATGAAACTTTTTTCTTAGCGGCAGCTGCATCGTGCTGTTTCTTACGTCCTGTGGACGTGGCTTTCTTGTTTTTTTCTTCAGGAATTGGTCGAATTTCTTCCAGGATTGCTTGAAAAGATTTTTTTTGTATTCTGGGAGCCACCGGCTTTTTCTTGAAGTAAAGCATCCAAGCTTTTTTGTCGAGGTATCACTTTTGACATGTCTAAATAAAGTTGCGTATGAAAACTCGCGTTCAAAATTGAACTCTGTTGTGCCTCCTGCATAGCACGTTCTAAGCTGGCTTTCGACCAATTTGCACGGTCAGTTTTACGTTTGTAGTTATACACCATCTAAAACAAAAGAAAACAATCACGATTAGTCGATCTAAAATAATAAAATAACGAAATACCCACAAAAGTGTCAATAAAAGATACACCGGACAAAATGAATAGTATTCTCTTTGCCCGGTTTCGTAATGCCCGTCGAGTACATGTTCTATAGATCTCATTACACCATATACACCGATTACTTGAGAAGCAAGTTGAAACTTGAATTTAGATCACAAATAAATACACATTCTATTGTTATTAATAATCAATGTATAGGTTTAACACTTAAGCAATAATTTGCGTTGTACTTACCTCGGATTATCACAATTTTTCATCCAAAAACAATTATTTTGTCACAGTTTGAGAAAAAACATAGCTTCCGCGCTGATTGAACTTTACTTACTGGCGGCAACGCAGTGCGCATCGAACGACACTATTTCTCTCTCTTTTTAACATTTACTCTAGGAAATAATCAAAATATTCTTTTTGCCCGACATCTCCATGTTGCCCGTCCTTACCCTAAGTATTTACTAATTGAAGTGCTCAATCCAGAAACCGGCTGTAAGACACCTGGAATTCCTTGAGTTCACTCTTTCAATAGAAGATTAAATTGAAAATAATGTACAGATAGATGTTCCGAACATAATCAAAACTTGTCAAATCAATCGAACAGGAAAATGCGCAGCGCGACGTTGCTCGACGTTGAGGGGAAATACACCGAGTTATCAAGTTACTTCGATAAAATAGATGTTCGCTTGTAAATAATCTATGACGAGCGCTTGCCGTGATGGTACATGTTTTACGTCTAAGTTTTAATTTAAGAAAATGCTGTGCGGTACCTAAAATATTGAACGAGCGTCAAACTACAAATTGTACAAAATATTTGAGAGAAATAAGAGGAACCGTACGGAGTCTGTTTATAACCGACTTCAAAAAAAGGAGGTTTTGAATTCGAAACTCTGCTAATCAGAGCAAATTTTCGTCGGAATCTTCTGACTACAATACAAGTGGAAATTCTAGTTCGTTAACAATATATTATTCGCCCTTTTATCTCCTTTTTAGCTCCACCACTGAAGTATATATAAATCTGCTATGCGGCACGTGTAAATTTTATACAACGAAAAAGTGACTTGACCCAATCGATTATGCTGCATGCTTACGTTCATTCACTTATGTGTACACATATAAATAAAACGACTCATTCGTATGTATGTGAGCTTGGAGTTGCCAAATGATTCTAAAATGCACATTTACAAATAGGTATCTAGTCTCACAAAACTACCATAGATGCAAATAACAAACAACAAACAAACGCCTATGAAGAAAACATTTTACGCCTTTGATGTATACTGTAAACCAACAGGCAGGCGGGTAGAAGTTTGCTATTTGTTACTATTGGTCAACTAACAGTAAGTAAGAAAATACGTCTAATAAGACTTGCCATCGTTTGCCGAATGTGCCAAACATGCAAATACAAAAAACAAAAAAAATATATATATTTTTTTGCAAATACAAATAGACAAGTGAGGCGCCCTGCCATATAGGTACTACCTCCTAGCATCAACTTTTGACTTGTTACTGGGTGCAAAACATTGCAAATAATGCGAATAAGATATCGCCTTGCTTTAGACACAATGTTGAAAAATGCAGTTAACAGACGGTTTATTGCCTAGTGGAATAGTTTTTTTTCAATCTCGATGTAAAGTATGCTGTAAATCCTTATAAAAAAAACAAGGGACAGCAACAAATAATATCTCTTCATACAGAATAGTAACTTACAATGAAAGTTATCTATGTTAACACACAATTTGAAAAGATATAACACTGTTAATTTAAGAAAGGATCTAGATAAATGTTCACTTCTCGCTCGCACAATAAAGACGGCAATATTGCATAAGCGAGAGGCAAATATACTTGCCCAAACCCTTTCATTAATTAACAGTATTATATCTATGCATTCTAAAACCTTGTTTTGTTATTTTCTCTGCTTACAGTTTACAAGTAATATACGGTTAAATTTTAAGTCGTTTGACCTTTCAGCGTTGCGAAGGCTAATGTACACAGGTATGTGTCAAATAAAATGCCCACTATTGGAGACAGAGACCCGTTTACCTGTTAAATATTTAAGCTACATCCTTAAGTAAGTAAGCAAGCATAGTAGGCTATTATAAGGCTATTGAATAAATCTCGCAAAGTTAGTCCGTTCTAACCGATTCTTTTCGGCCTTTTCTTTTGAAATCTAACTAATATTATAAAGAGGAAAAGTTTGTAAGTTTATATGTTTAAAAAAAAACCTACTTAGAGGCTAAAATATCCACCCATGCCGGGACTTGAACCCGCGACCTCTGGCTAACCGTGCCAGCGCTCTCCCAACTGAGCATGCGTTAACATGCTGAAGTGCCAGTGGGCCGGCCATATCATCCGAAGAACTGATAACCGATGGGGTAGACGAGTTCTTGAGTGGAGACCGCGGATCGGTAAACGTAGTGTAGGACATCCTCAGACTCGATGGAGCGATGATCTTCACAGGGCGGCTGGGAAGAGCTGGATGAGAGTAGCCGAGGACCGTGCTCAGTGGCATAGGCTGATGATGATGATGATTAATATCTTGCTTTATTTAACTCTGTTAACCAATATGGCGGTAGGCCGTGTACGCGAATGCGCGAACGTTTGCCGCTGTGTCGCATCGTGGAGGCTGTTCAGCCCCTGTAGCGTAATCACGTATCCCGCGCGCCAGTATTAAGGAAAACTCGCGCCATTCCGCTCTCATCCGCTGCGTGAACGCGGGATGGCGTGATTCTTTGCCTGTGTCCCGCGCGCGGAATAAGGGCTCGTGCTATTAGTAGCATAGCAGGCGTAGTTAGACTCGACTTTTCTCTACTTCTAAGCAAGACGGCAATGTTATGTTTCCATAGGCGAAAAGGATATGCAAGACTGCAAGCGTAGATTAACTGTCATCTTAGCCCGGTTGGTTTGCGATAAGGTAGACGTAACATAGTTAGAGTACCCTAACCACAGTGTTCTGAGACCCCAACTGATAACTATCTACTTCATCTACGGTAGATAAATGATCTAACCTAAGATATACTTAAAAAAGGTTTCCGGTGCCAAGGCAACAGGTGTATTCTAAGAGAGGACGTAGTGGCTTCTTACGGGATAACTGATAAACGCTAGAAGATGCACTCATGACACATATTAACTTGCAGAGGTATTCCGCCTACATATGCCATGGATGCAGACGGGAAGTCCTCGACCGAGTAGGACTGCTTCCTTGAATAATCTGCAATGAATGTCAAGACCATTGATTATGATAATTGGCTTACGTTGAGCAGTGGCAATATAAAATTTGTCAGAAAATTAACGAAAGAATTCACCTCTGGAAGGACTATAATCTCATATTTAAGATTCAGCTCCCAGAGCTAGACTAATAATGTCATTTTTTTCTGTGAAATAAATAGTTGAAATTTCTGAAATAAACAGTTGAAAATTTTTTTTTACTCTTCGCTTCTTTAAACAGCGGTGGTAGCCTAGTGGGTAGAACCTCGGACTCGGAAGTGTTTTTCTAAGTTATGTACATTTGTGAAGTTATAGTAGCAATACCACTCGCTAACGCTGAAGGAAAACATCGTGAGGAAACCTGAGTATCTGAGCTATTCACATACCTCAGCACTTGAAATCGCCAATCCGCGGTAGGCACGCGTGCTGATTAAGCCCATACTCTCTCCCTGAGAGAAGGCCTATGCCCTACAGTGGGACGTATATAGGCTGCTTATGTACTCTTCGCCTATAGTCGAGAGAAGTAATTATTAAACGTCGAGGTTATTCTGAGAATGGGCCCGCATCCTAAAAATATGATAAACCCAAAATCTTCTTTGTTTCTTTTTCCTGTATCTTCTTAGCAGTAACAGAAGTGAGCACTTTTTTTTTACGATCCATTTCACGACCTATTTTACAAATACTTTCTATACGGTTGACGGTCATCGAAGAAATGGTCACCCGAATCGTGCCTTGCCGCACGAAATGGCATGGCAGCAATTCGTGTCACAGTCTTCTGCGTTGCGGATTCGCATCGCGCCGATTCGCAGTTTTGTGTACGGAGCCCACTAGAAACACTTCGGGAAATTTTAATGGAATATTGAACAGTATCGCGGGTTACCTAACTGAGTTTAAATTGACTTTCCAACACAGATTTTGAAGTCAGGACTGTAACCGACACGTCCGTTAATTACAAATGTCAGATTGACTGGTACGGTTATGGTTAAGGATAATTTCCACATAGATAGGCTTTTCGTAGAGATAAAATATAGAGTTAAGTGGAGAAGAGAGTATAATGACATTAATAATAACACCTACACAATAAGTCCTCAACTAGCGTGCGCTCAATAATGACACCCATTCGTTATCAATTTATTTGTACAAAAGAATCATAGAGTTCTCTACGGGGATCCAATCCACGGCCTGCCTGCAATGAAGGCAAGCATTAAAAGTGGCAAGTCGTACGTGTGTGAATTTTTGCGTGCGAGTTGCCACCCAAACCCTATAAACGGAGTCTTTTTTGATATAAACTAAGAACGTTTGATGCATGCTTGAAAAATAGGCACCACACGTACCATACGTGTTATGTTTACAAATCACAAATCGATACAAAATACCTACGCTGAACTTTGATTCATAAAGCCCTCAAGTAATACGGTTCAATATCGATTGCTTCGAGGTAAACGAACAATTACACACATCTGATGTTGTGGTAGTTCGATGACGAATGTATAAAGGAAATAAGTACGCTCTTCATACTGGTGATCTGAATTTCTGTGCTAGTTGCATTCACTGAAAAGCCACCATAACCAGACAAAATTGACATTTGGCGTCTAAATTGTGTTGGAAATAGTGACCTATGATTTGAAACAGCTTTTATGGATCCAAAGCTCTCTAGGTTGTTAGGAAAATTTACTTTTATCGATTCAACCGAGTGCATGATTACATTATCTTACGTCTGCCAGGTGAATAAAAAATTACACCAAATATGGCTCACACATCGCGCTCATATTTTGTGGGACCATATCATAATAATTTCTACTTCGTGGTGCGTTCTGACTAAGCGAACCAAATAGAGCATGTTTCAAAAAAGTCCAGTAGAACTCAAGAGACTGCTTCTACTCACAGAAGATGATACATATATGGCCAGTTTCTGAATTGAGAATTTCGCTAAGTAAATAGTTAACTGTAGTGCTGTCTCTTGTAATTTCTCAGAAAAGTGCGTGACGGAACGTTACTTAAGTATTTACTTAGTGAAATTCTCAATTCAGAAACCGACCCATATTGTAACAAAATGAAAAGTATAACACTTTTTAGTATGGGACAACTTTACCATCGTTTTTCGGGAGTCTAGGAATCTCGTTAACGTAAATTTAAATTAAATTAACAGATACCATTGTGCTTAATAAATACCATTTTCTCTCACTAGTACCTTTTAATACAAATTTATTTTATGTCTACCAGGTGAATAAAAAAATTACTCTAAATATAGCTCCCACATCGCGTTCAGCTTTTATGGGTTCATATCATAATAATTTCTACCTCATGGTGCGTTCTGACTAAGCGAACCAAAATATAAAGCATGTTTCAAAAAAGTCAAGTAGAACATAAGAGTGTTCTTCTGCTAACAGACGAAGATTTTTACTATGGGACCACTTTACAATCGTTTCCTGGGAGTTCAGAAATTTTATTAACATAAATATAAATTAACTTAAGTATAAATCTAAATTAGCAGCTTTTATTCAATTTAAATTTAATTAAATTTATTTATTTCAAATATAAATATTCATATAAAGTTTTTAGTGATCTTATTGTAGCGTTAGTACATATTCTTATTCTAGTAACTACAACGCACTATCATTGCTTGCCACTTGAAGATGGCAACAATGGTTTATGTAGGCACAATCTAACTTATCGGCGAGCATAGCCAGGATGGTGTTGCGACTGGCCCGCACCCTGCGCACTAGCGATGCGACGCGCCGCGCTTGCGCATTATTGTGCGAATTTTCCTCCCACTAGCACGTTTTAATACCTTTTTCCTCTGCAGTAACTGAAAATGTGAGAGGGAAAGCACGCATTATTATAGTCCTTGATTAAAAGTTGTTTGTATTGATTGAAGAGCAGAATAGATCATATGTTTAAAGATACCCTTAGCACGCAGCATTTTTTTGCACTCTAAGCTTAGATCAGCTCCTATATTCATAATCATAACCAGCTTATATACGTCCCACTATAGGGCACAGGCCTTCTCTCAGGAAAGAGTATGGGCTTAATCACCACGCATGCCCACCGCGGATTGGCGATTTCAAGCGCTGAGGTATGTGAATAGCTCAGACACTCAGGTTCCCTCACGATGTTTTCCTTCACAACTAGCGAGTGGTATTCCTACTATAACTTCACAAATGTACATAACAAAGTCGTAGGTACATGCCCGCACTGGGAATCGAACCAAAATAAATAAATAAAATAAATAGAATAAAGAGCGGTGGTAGCCTAGTGGGTAGAACATTGGAGTCGGAAGCGAAAGATTAGGCTCCAGAAGTCAAATGGCCTGCCATTTGTTTACTAGCGAAGAGTGGATGCGATAATCTATTTGAACATAATTAGCAAACAGAATATTTTTGTTATTGACAATATTTTTTTCTTCATAAGTACAACGGTCGACAACACGTTGATCTTAACATTACGTTAAAGCACTTTATTCAGTTGCGTTACGGGCGTCTTTGCAACAAAAATATGATGCTTTTGACTGTTCATACAGTGAACTTACGTCACGTAAAAATGTATTAACTTTCAGACTTTGTGTAGCCCCGTCTTTCACTGTATGTTTTCCTTCTTTTATCATTGAAAGCTGACTAAAAAAACACTGTAGACTAAAGATATCCACTTTCTAATAAATATAATGACAAATACTTATTCTGTTTCAATCAATCAATCTATCAATCATCCCGTACACGTCCACTGCAGGACATAGGCCTCTCTCTGGGCACAGGAAAAAAGTGCGTTACAAATATCGCTCGTAATTCCTATGCATGTTAAAATCCTATGGGCGCGCGTTAAACAGTTACATATCTATGTATCATAATCTAAGTGAGCCTTATATTACGCTCGTTTGCTTTCGTATCATAACTGGTATTAAGTAGATACTAACTTCTTACGAGATTGCTGTGTGCGGCTAAAAGGCTTGTGGTAAAGACTGCAATAAAACATATTGTTATGGCGGGTTCCGATGGGCGAGTTAAGACATCTCATAAGCAGCCTATATACGTCCCACTATAGGGCCTATATACCGGCCTTCTCTCAGGGAGAGAGTATGGGCTTAATCACCACGCGTGCTCACCGTGGATTGGCGATTTCAAGCGCTGAGGTATGTGAATAGCTCAGACACTCAGGTTTCCTCATGATGTTTTCCTTCACATAACAGTTAAGACAAATAATAGGTATAATGCCCGACAAATAAGTTGAACAAGTGACTTCGACTTCGCATGGACCTATTTTAGGTCTCATTGGCGGCGGACACCGGATGTGACTTAGAATTATTAGGAGTTTAATTTCGTCAAATAAACATCGCAAACTCATTCCGACTGCGTGGATTTTTGTTCAAGTTATATATCAGGCATTGTAATATCTGCCTGTTTTACATTTTCGTATTTTTGTACATCAAATATTTTTTTGGTGTCCTAGTTGAATGTACTAATTCAAAGTAGAGTATACTACGGCAAATGTTCTCTGACCATCTTGAATCGCTAAATCGCCTAAAGCAATAATTTTTATCAGGGTTCCGTACCCGAAGGGTGCCAAACGGGACCCTATTACTATGACTTCACTGTCCGTCTGTCCGTCTGTCCGTCTGTCCGTCCGTCCGTCCGTCCGTCCGTCCGTCCGTCCGTCCGTCCGTCCATCCGTCCGTCTGTCTGTCCGTCTGTCCGTCCGTCCGTCTGTCTGTCTGTCGGTCTGTCTGTCACCAGGCGGTATCTCATGAACCGTGATAGCTAGGCAGTTGAAATTTTCGCAGATGATGTATTTCTGTTGCCGCTATAACAAAACATACTAAAAACAGAATAAAATGAATATTTAAGGGGGGGTTCCATACAACAAACGCATATTTTTTCGTTTTGCTCGATATTAATAACGGCAACAGGTAGACGCTTGAAATATTCACAGAATATTTAGTTCTTTATTCGTTTTAAAGATTAATAATTAAATTAAAATAAAATAAATATTTAATGGGGGCTCCCATACAACAAACATAATTTTTTGCCACTTTTTCTCGATGTTTGTGTCTAATGTTGTATAGATAATTGTACGGAACCCTTCGTGCACGAGTCCGACTCGCACTTGGCAGGTTTTTTTGCAAGTGACGGCACTCTAGTCAAATAAGACTATGGTTTCACCAAGAGAAACACATTAATCGTTGCAAAAGTATTCACGAAAAAAATTAAATACCTACATAATTTAGTGCGGTGGAAGCGCAGCCGGCCTCACATTCAGGGAGGTCGTGGGTTTGAATCCCGGCATGTAGCAATGACTGTGTTTTCTAAGTTACATTCATTTGTGAGTATGTTTTTAGCTGTAGTGATGTCCTTGGCTGGTTATCATAGTACAGGGTATCCTAGTTGGGGACCTGGAGCTAATTAGCACCACCGATGAAAAGAAAAAACAATCTTCCTTTATAATACGTTTTGCAAAAACTGAACATCATGTATCTCGATAAAGAATCTAAAGCCTAGTAATTAGGTCCAAAAACCTAAAACGGCTGTTTTTAGCGGAAACGAATAAAAGTCATTTCGTGCGTTATTGACCTTAGGTTCGGTGAAGCGGTGGTAGCCTAGTGGGTAGAACATTGGACTCGGAAACGGGAGACCCAGGTTCGATCCCAGAGCGGGCGTGTACCTATGACTTTGTTTTCTAAGTTATGTACACTTTTAAATTTATAGTAGCAATACCACTCGCTAACGGTGAAGGAAAACATCGTGAGGAAACCTGGGTGTCTGAGCTATTCACATACCTCAGCGCTTGAAATCGCCAATCCGCGGTGGGCACGCGTGGTGATTAAGCCCACACTCTCTCTCTGAGAGAAGGCCTGTGCCCTATAGTGGGACGTATATAGGCTGTTTATGATTTATGATTGACCTTATAAACAAACATAAACATTTACATACAGGCACATACATTGGTTCTGGCCCCACACTAGGATACCCTGTGTCGTGGGAACCAGAAACAACGACATCACAAACATGTGAACATCCAAGACCTGGGGGTTTTTTTTTTTTCTTCCCAGCCGGGATTCGAACCCGGGACCTCTCGCATGGTGTGCAAATACTACCACTGCGCCACGAGGTCGTCACCTTAGGTTCTACGCTGTAGAGATATGATTTTTTTTCAATTTTGGCGTGACTTAATTCCTAATCGTCCCTTAACGTGAAGCTTACGAACAAAACCTGTATGATTTTGATCAAGTGGGGCATGTTCCCTTACCGGACTACGTGAATTCACAGATGTCTTGACGTCTATGCGTGTATTTATCGAAATAATGTGCTCGGGTGAGTCCAATGTACTGTACGTATTCTGTCGACGGCATATCGGCCTTCGGGCCCTCTAATCAGTTACAATAAAGACGAATTTGCAACGAAAATGTAAAGATTGACCTGCTGTCGACTGTACCTAATGAAGATTAGAGGATAGCGTGTCTGGTTAGATGAGCGGAAAGTGGTATTACCGAATAGGTCCGACGCAAGGGGTGTGGTCGGTCCGTCGATTTTCTTACTTATTAGCTAATATTAAGCGGTGGTAGCCCAGTGGGTATTACAATGGACTCGGAAGCGGGAGACCTAGGTTCGATTCCCAGTGCGGGCATGTACTTACGACTTTGTTTATTTTCAAAGCTGTAAATTTGTAGTAGCAATACCACACGCTAACTGTGAAGGAAAACATCGTGAGGAAACCCGCGGCTTGGTTGGCTCCGCAGGTATTGAGTTATCTTTCCTGTGGGCTAGGCCGACTAAGCTGTCAGGTACAGGTGCTGGGCAAGCCTACTCCACCTAAAAAACAATGTCCCAGGGAGTGCAGCGTCCGAGTGGTCCCTTTACCCATCTAGTGTGAGAGCCTGCCACTGGCCTCCTCCTTTTAAATGCTATCTATAGTAATAGGTCCATGAATCTAGGTTCTTTGTCGTGGGTTCTAAAAATTACTTTATTAACATGATTCAGAGATTGTACACTTTTTACAAATACGATCTGTAAAAGAAGATAAGCCTTTTTCTCATTGGTGGCGCTAGTTGCCCACTGCATCCCCTTAAGAAAGAAGTGCAAGTCGGCCTTAAAGTGTAAAATGTAAAGATCAGAAGGCCTACTTTTCATAAAACTACAATTCATGGTTTACTATGTCAATTCGATTACATGGCATTTCAACGCAAAGATTAACAAGTAGGAGGAATAATTGTAATAATCGGTTCTTGTATAACAACGAGATTGATAATCCAGCAGAATTTTTACCAAGCTCTGTCTCAGTTCGGTTTCTCCTTCCTTTGCTCTTGCTAGTGTATAACAACAAGTTTGACTGATGGCGTGTTAGTTACAGATTGGTTCTGCAGTAAAACTTGATAGGAATTTCCTTTTTTTGTCCAGCAGATTATTCTACTTAGCTCTGTCCCATTATCTTTCTTCCGTTTCTTTTACCCTTTGTTAGTGGCTAACAACGAGTTTGACTTATGGCGTGTTAGTTACAGAGTGGTCCGGCAGTGAAACTTAATAGGAATTTACTGTTTTTATCCAGCATTTTATTCTATCTAGCTCTGTCCCACTATCTTTCTTCTATTTCTCCTTCCTTCGCCCTTATTAGTAGACAACATCAGATAGACTGATGGCGTGTTAATTACGAAGAGGTCCTGCAGTGAAACTTGATAGGAATTTGCTTTTTTTGTCCAGCAATTTAATCTACCTTGCTCTGTTCCACTTTTCCGTTTCTCCTTAATTTATTCTTATTAGTAGATAACAACGACATTGTCTAATGGCATGTTAGTTACAGAGTGATCCGGCAGTAAAACTGATTAGGAATTTACTGTTTTATCCAGCAGCTTATTATCTCTCCCACTATCTTGCTTCCGTTTCTCCTTCCTTCGGTCTTGATATCAACGACATTGACCGAAGATGTGTTAGTTACACAGGTCTGGCAGTGAAACTTTACAGAAATTTACTTTTTTTATCCAGTGGTTTATTCTACCTACCTCTGTCCTGCTATCTCTTCCGTTTCTCCTTCCTTCGCCCTTGTTAGTGGATAACAACGAGATTGACTGATGGCGTGTTAGTTACAGAGTGGTCCTGGAAGTGGCGGGGAACAGCGACGCGGTTATCCTGAGCGGGCTCGAAGCAGATACGCAGTACCAAGTGACCGTTGCCGCGCTGTGGGGCGGTCACAAGTTCAGAAGTCGGCCTATTGTCTTCCGCACGTTGGGTGAGTGACACCACTGAAATCACAATTCAAAATGACATAGAACTTAATGAACGTTACAAGTAAAACTCCAAACTTACGGTTTTATTTATAAAAACTTGATTCCATAAAACACTTCAAAAGCGCCGATTAACATAGTCTGTGTTGGTGATTTTACAAGGAAAAGACGTAGCCACAGATGAGTTTTCGATTGGTTTTAGAGGAATCGTCTTTTTATAAATAAAGCGTTAAGTGTCTTCCAAATAAATTGATATTTTTAAGTAATGGGGTTTACATGTAGCTATATTTTACATTTGCGCAGGTGAGCGCAGCATGTGACATGAGATTACGTCCAAACTACTCCCGATTATACTCTTTGGATTAGGTTTGGTAACCTTTAGCTAAAGTTTTAAAGTAGTATAAAGTTGATGAAATGAATAGCCCAACACCTAAATAATGATATTATTGCCTTGGATGCAGTACAAAAGGTGTGATATAAGTCTGACCACCTAATTTGGGGCTGCTCAAGAATAGTACAAAACAAGTACAAGTAGTCAGTTTGTTAGAACAAAAAACCTGAATATACGTGTATAGTTTCATACTTAATACTATCTACGAGAATGAACATTATAAAACTACACAAAACTCACCTACTGAATAAAAGAGTTGCAACATAAAAAGGTAAAGATATTTACATTGTATTCATGTATTCACACTTCAGAGGAGCTAAATCCGGGTTTGATGTTTATCTCCGGGTTCGAAGACAAATTTATGTGTATTTTCCCTTTTTAGGGTCAACAAGGAACCCTTATAGTTTCGCCATGTCCGTCCGTCTCTCTTTACGTCTGTCCGCGGCTTAGCTCAGAGACGTTTAGTACAAGAAAGCTGAAATTTGGCATAGACATACAAATTAATCACGCCGACAAAACGGTAGAATAAAATATAAAAAAATATATGTTATGGTACCTCACCTACACCTACATTAGGAATGCATTTTTTTCTCCCCTACACACTTACATAGTGTAGCATATCGTTGGATTGGTCTTCTAAAAATATTCTGCTGTAATGTTAACATTTTTATTGCTGTTATTATTGTCAAATATGGACCCAGGTCTGAAATAAATATTTTCATTCATTCATTCATTCATTCATTGCGCATCTAGCAAGACCAGTTTTCAATTTAGGGTACCGTTTGCGAAAAAATAAGCTTTAAAGCGCAGAAGTAGGGCATTTTTGACAGGCATATTCAGCATATTTGAAGTCTTCTGTTTATTCAGCTTAACCCACACAAAAGATAATGTTAATACGCGCGGAGCAAAGTCGAAGGATTTCTTACTATGTGAGTAATAAGAGAAATAAATTATTAGATACTAAGATACACCACAGGCTACATCTATGGTCCTGTTTTATTTATTCGTTTTGTCTGTTGTGTGTTTAGTTTTCTTTCTGTTGTTATGCATATTATGTTACTTATCTGCTTATTTTGTTTCTATGGTGTATCTTGTTGGTATAATAAATGTCTTTCTTCTTCTTCTTCTTCATTAGTCTGCCTCTAGAAGCTGAATCTTAATTCTCGGAAAAAGAATCGAAATGTTCTCTAGTGGGAATCGAACGCATGGCCTCCGTTTTGGTAGTCAAGCATGTTAACAGCTGGACCAATGAGGAAGTCAATCGCACAACGGCCTTAGTAATCTACATCGGATTGGTAGGTTACTAAGACCGTTCTGCGAACGTTGTACGAACGTTGTAATCAGAAATCTTTTTTTAGTTAGCCGGGTTTGAGTCCCACTGCTGGGCAAAGGTCTCCTCCATGATCCTCCACTTCTCTCTGTCCTGAGCCATCCTCTCCCGTCCGGGCAAAAAGGTCGAGAGATCATCCCGCCATCTCCGCCTTGATCAACCACGTCTGCGAAATGCGTCATATGGAACCCAACCCCTTATGCGAAATAATTTTGGGTAGCAAAACAATTTTCTTTTTGACACGTAATTTTTTTCAAAACTAGCACCATATGTTTCCAAGTCATGGTTAGTCCCCTTAAAATACGGTGAACGAATTAAAAGCCACCCTGTAGTCCAATGTAGCCGTGCAGTTACGGTTCTCTTCCTATGAGAAATCGGCCAATGATTGAGATTTATATGCTGTCTGTACGTACCTGCTTTTTCGCAATAAGCAAGATGTACATACCAAAGTGTTTGCAAAAAGAACTCCGTGAAATTACCGCTTAGGCTAAAGTGAGCGTGTCTTTTGTTTTAACGTAGACTCCAGCATAAAAGCTAGGTCACAGGAAATTCTTATTGTGATATTATGCGCGAGTAATGTTTAGCTGTGAATAGCACATTTAAGATAGTAGCTACTAAAAAGTTCAAGGTTTCCATTTCACTCTCATAATAGCAGGTTATGTCCATGCCTGAAGTCCAAAAGTCGGAACTTCTGCAAATTAAGCGTTGTTTTATGACTTTCTTATTTTTGACGTGAAACGTGCGGTAGTAGGGGGTCACTTACTAAAACATGTCGCCTCGGTGAAGGCTGTAACTCTGTAATTACGTGTCGTGTGCAATTCATTTATGTGTCGTAGACTAGAGCAAAGCACCCATTACTCAGAACCTTTTGATTCGTGCCGCTAGATAGCGCCAGTGCCACGTAACACATTTTGCAGTTTGAGCTTAAGATTAACGCCGATTTGTACTGAAATAAGTTCGCCATGTACATTATTTTTTTATTTTGTAAATTTAAGTTTTCTGTATGGCTTTTATATGTGCAATAAAGTATGAGTAAGTAAACGCTTACTTTTACCGCTTACCTGACCCAGCCCCACCCACATTTTTAAAATATATTATGCTCACATTGTAAAAGCAGGTTTTCTTGGCCATTTCAAAGTTATTTTCTTTGTAAAAGTACAATGAGAAGAACTTTGAAACGGCTAAGAAAATATCAGCTGTACCTTACTAATTTTCAGTACCTGTGGCAACCAACATGTACAGACAGACACGACATTTGATTTTTTTTCACGACAACTTGTATTTAATTTCGAATTTCTGTGCACTCTCAGTATTAACAGCTACTGATTAGAATAACCCGCCATTTTTGCATGCGGTATACGGGTATTTTGTTACACCCATAGGACTTACCAGTCCTAAACCAGGAAGGTCATATACGGTCAGCAAAACATATGACGTATATTTATTTTCATTCAGCTTCGGGGTCGATGTAAACAAACGGTTGATGGAAATCGTTAATGTCTATCGAGTTGTTTGCTCGTTCAAGGTGATTATTTATCTCATTAACTCAAAAAATATCAACCCATATAGATAAGTGAACTGATGGCCGATGGGGCCGAAAAGTTCTCGATCGAAGACGACATATCGGCAAGCGCAACGTAGGACGACCAGCCACAAGATAGACAGATGACCTCATCCAAGTGGCAGGAAGACACTGGATGCAAGCCGCATCCAACCGGTCTTTTTGGAAATCCATGGAGGAGGCCTATGTCCATCAGTGGACTTCTTGTGGCTGCACGATGATGATGATGATGATAGATAAGTGATAGTGTTTAAAAAATATATGTAATCTGTAGAATTCTAAATGGCCCGATTGGACCACTGTAACAATGGTTTTTAATTGTTATTTTCAGGGTCATAATTTAACAGGTTAAGGGACCACAAACCAAACCATTCCAAACCAAAGCTGAAACGAAAAATATGCTTACTGGCAACTGAAGGTACTATCTGAAGATACTATTATGCAGCTCCGTACTATTATCCTGGTAACAGATAAGATTAAAATCCTTTCGAAAGTAGCGAAAGGGTTCATCGACCGTGATATCTGTAGCCTCGGGAACGCGAACCCTTTTCTTCGAGCGTGGGTTTAACGCAAAGCGTACCTAGATTTCTTTAGTTTTTTGCTGGATTATTGTAAGACAAGCGGTCTTATTTTTTTTTGTAGTGGTGGCTTTCCTAAGGATTCTGCCAACGTCGGTCTTATTTATAAAAAAACGATTCCTTAAGACACTCCTCAGACAGTTTAAATATTCTGTGGCAAAGAGAAAAACGTAACCACAGATTAATTATACTACCTCTTAGGAGTGTTTTAGAGGAATCGTGTTTTTATAATAACACCGTAGGTTTTTCTGCATATTTCTAGATTTTGTCGAGTTAATTTAATACATTCTTTGTTGTAAGCTCTGCAATTGGAATAAATTTGCGCGGATGTAAGCTTAGATAAACCTCTTTTTAGCAGTTCTTGTTTATTTAGTTAATTTATTTGACTCTGGTCTCGTTCAATTACTATGTTATTCGTAACGCAATGTACAGTTTTTGTCGAGTTCGTGCATGTTTTGTGCTAGCAAATTGATTTTCACTCCTTACAGCGTGAAATTCTATTGCAAATAAAGTAACCACAGACAAAAAAACTTGCAATCGTAGTCTTTGAAATGAACTATTTCCACCACAAGAGCATTGAAAATGTGGGTAATTCCAAAATTTTGATGTGACCTTTATTTTCCTAAGGAAGGGAGATTTTTGTTACAAATAGAATAAATTGTTACTTTAGGAATTTTAAAATCGCTCCTGTTTTTGGGAACACATAAAGCTTCTAATACGCGTTTACTATTCTGTATAGGCGTTTACTGTTTGCGAACAAATAAATTTGAATTTATTGCCAACACTACAGGAGCGTGCTTAATTCTATTTGAAATTTTTCAAATGTCATGCAAGATAGCACTCTGTTAACCTTTGAAATTTATGAATAATTGATGCCCAAATGTGACTCGTCAAAAGAAACAACCATTTGCCGGATTCAATTGAAAATTTCGCGTGCCTACAATTAAAGGTTTTGTATCTCTGTTAGCATGCGATGGAGCCATCAACGCTGAAAAAATTATTACATTGGTACCTGGGATTTTATTTTGTTTGGACTGAGTTTCTGAGGTATTTATAAATCTGAGTACTTGAAACAGGTGATTACACTCGTACCATGTCTCTCTGAGAAAAGTTGTCTGATTGAAAGTTAAAAGTTGGTTGGTGGTTAGTTCTTGCAGCAGCAATACCTAGCATTAAGCTCGCCTTAGTACAATATTAGTTTTTAGTGCAATAAAGAGTTTTTTAATACCGTTGCTCAAAAAGTGACGTATTGCAGGGACGTATAGCGTTCGGGATGTGGGCTATTACATTCTCGAGCTTTTTCTTTCCCTTTTCCGAACTCGTGCGTTCTCTTTCCAAACTGTCAAAATAATGTCTATTAAAAAGCAAACCAACCACGAAGTTTTTACTAAAGAAAATTCATAGAAGTTTTTATGATTCATGCAAATATTTCTAAAAAGAAGCTACTAATTTGTTTCAATATCAGATTTAATGATTTGATTCAATGAGTTAGGTTAGGTTTAATTTCATTTCATCTCATTAAATTTCATTTTCACTTCATATCAGTTGTTCCAACTGCCTGCCCGTCTACAAATAATAATAATAATAATAAAAAAATTCTGCTGAAGACTTGGCTGTATGGGCATAGTTCCCTTTGCCTACCCAGAATGGGTTAAGAAAAAAAAATCTCTGCTTATATTCTTTTACGGTTGGCGCCATTTTGCCACACCAAAAATTTTCTTTATTAAATTGCTTAATTTTTTCGCAACTGTATTAAAAATAGTTGTTTAGTACACGTGCGGAAGCGTCATTATTGCAACTTGTTCCGACTGTCAACCCTCACCTTCGGCTGCGCCTCGGCTCGGGTAGACATTTGTCGGAACTCTTTGCAATGACAAGCTTTCCGCACTCGTAATATCAATATCAATACCACTCGCCACCTGGTAAGGTGAACAACGTGTTAAAACTTGAGTGTCCGAGGTGTTCACATACCCGAATTGCCAATCCGCGGTGGGCACGCGTGGTAATCAAGCTCATACTCTTTCTCTGGGGGCCTGTGCCCCCAGTTTATAACTTTCACATAATACAATCACTTGTCCTGGTCCTAAACTAGGATACCCTGTGCTATGGTAACTAGGCAAGGACGTCACAAACATTAAAAACCACCCAGACTGAGGCCATTTGTACACATGTACGGCGGCTTCCAGTGGGAATCGAACCCACGACCTCTGTTTTGGGAGCTAAGCTCCTTAACGGCTAGACCAACGAGGCAGTCAAAAAGAAACTATTAAATATTAATATTAAGGTAAATTGTTTTAATTTAAATTATTACAATAATTATTTGGTAACTTGTAATCTCAATTAATTTAGCAATGTATAACAATCTTGCACCTTGTTGCCTTAAATAAAATATTTATTATTATTATTAATTAAAGGCCTGTCTACACCCTAGGGTGTCTACAGTTAAATATTTTCACGATGATAAATGACACAGTAATCTAGTTGAAACATACTGACATCTTACTCCATGTGTCTGGTACTAACATACTTGACACCTATCAATTGGCCAAAGTGCACAAAAAAACAACTAAAAGCTGTTGCAGATTAACAGGCTGTTAGTGTACGTGAAATTGGGGGTAAGCCACAGACACACAGAGGTGTAAATTCATTATGCTAAAGTAGGAATAGCTACGTAGCTATGCCTCGTGAGCGTAGACAAAAAAGTTGCCACTACCGAAATCCACATAGAACAGAAAGCCTGCGGCTGTTAGCCTAAATGTATTTCCACTCCCTAAGGGACCTACGGGACACGCGAATATTTCAGTATGCGGGTTTCGACACGCAACAGATCCTTGACTGTATACAATGCGACAAATGTGCTTAGACAAAGCGACAAATATAATACGCTTAGAAGGGCCAATTTAGCTGAGCGACTTGCCGCTATGATCAGTTTTTACTACAGATGAATAATTGAAGTCACAAATAAATAAATCTTCCGTTTCCAAATTAAGTATAAAGGGGATTCAACACTCTCTACGGGAACATTCCATACTTTAATTAATACAAATTGTAATTACCTAGTCTCAAAAAAATTTGCCTTTTCGTATACACTTAGAAAAAATGCTCTATGCTATGCAGGATAAGATAATAATAACTTGGTCCTGGTCCCAAACTAGAATACCCTGAGCTACGGTAACCAGGCAAGGACATCACAATACATAGAAATACACCCACATGTGTACAAATGTACGGGGGCATCCAGTGATAATCAGTCAAACGATGCAAAAATTACTGGCTACTTCATCAAATTATCTCTTTTGCTCACACAGTTATAGACAATTGTATTGACAAGTAAATCCTCCTTTCAGTAAGATAAGACATGAGGATGATCGAAACAAGAAGCGGAAGATGCTGAAGCACGAGTAATGTCACGAAAATGTTATTAGGGAACATCACAGGTAAAGGAAGGTGGCAGGAAGGCGCTGGATGCAGGCCGCTTCCAACCGGTCTTTTTGGAAATCCATGGAGGAGGCCTATGTCCAGCAGTGGACTTCTTGTGGCTGAATGATGATGATGATGAAAGGTAAAGGAAGGCCACGGAGAACCTGTACTGACCAAACTAAAGAGAAAGTGGATTCCGTGATGTACCAGGCTGTTCGGGAAGTCTATAAAGCAATAGCAATACGATGTCATTCCAATGGTATAACCCACGGAAATTAAATAGGCTCTCTCGCGAAGAAGATCGAATCGCGCGTTGTGTCGCGTTCAATTGCTCGGGTTGCATTGAAATGCGACTGGTTACTAGACTTTTGGCCTTTGCTATATGCAATGAGATGATTTATGCAGCGTCCAGTGGCACCTTCACTTACACTACATAGGTGAAGGAACCACTCGAACTTTTTTAGATGGAGTAGGCCTGCCCAGCACCTATACCATCCTGACAGCTTAGTCGGCCTAGCCCACAGGAAAGACAAGTCAATACGTGCGGAGCTAACCAAGCCGCGGGTTTCCTCACGATGTTTTCATTTACCGTTAGCTTGTGGTATTGCTTCTATAAATTCGCAGACGTACGTAACCTTGAAAATAAACAAAGTTATTGGTACATGCCCGCATCAAAGCTGGTTCGCTTTTCCGAGTCCATTGTTCTAACCACTGGGCTACCACTACTTTTACTAGACTACTGGGATTACTAGACTACCAATGAAACAACCAATTACGTACTCAATGACTCTATTGTTTTGCGACCTATTCTCAGACCTACCAAATACACACAAAGAAAATTCATAAAAATCGGTGAAGCCGTTTTAGAGGAGTTTGATAACAAACACTGTGACACGAGATTTTCATATATTAGATGTAATATTTGACCTGTTTTGTACACCAAGTAAATAAAATGAAATAAAATAAGATACACTCAGTATAAAGAACTACAGCGTCTGATTTAAGAGGCAGCGGACTTTCTGCGGCTTCCGTTTTTCGTGACATAGTGGATGTGTGTTTAGGAAAACGTACATATCCGCGGTAGTTGACGAATAATGAATAATACATTCCAGACCGTACGTCGTACGTTTGAACATGACTTTATTGCTTAAATTGCTTAAATATGAACCGTTCTTTAGTATATAATAAGCCAGAGGTTTTTTTACTGCGACTCCCTTTACATTTTGCTCTTTTTAAGCTAGTAATTTCGTTGTGTGGAAGTTACTATTATTTGTTATTTTTAGACGTTTTCTTTTGGTATATAATATGATTTTGTACTTTTTGTGGATTCATAAACTAAACGTGCTTATTATGTCATAAAATTAGAGGCTATTTGTCCGATAATTTTATCTCATACATAACCATTATGCTCTACAGAAATTAGCAGATAAGTCCAGTGAAACTTAAGTAGGTCATTCTACCAATCAAAAATAACTACTTTACTGTTTGTGTTTGAACCCGATACTTATGAAACCAACTTCATTAACACAAAATGTAAAAAAATAGATTAACGGTTTCAAACATTCGCCAGAGCAGATATCAAAATATTGTGTAAAATAGGCGAAATGTTTTCGACGATTATTGATTAATGAGTTCCTACTTTAAATTGAACCTTACCTGCTTGAGATAAAGTCCAAAACCAATGAAAAATTTAAACTAGCTATGGCCGTTTAAGGGTTAATTAATTCATCATAAGCAGCCTATATACGTCCCACTGTAGGGGACAGGCCTTCTCTCAGACAGAGAGTATGGGATTAATCACCACGCGTGCCCACCGCGGATTGGTGATTTCAAGCGCTGAGTTTAAATAATTAATTGGATTTGGCAGTGGATTTCTTGTGGCTGAATGATGATGATAACGAAGTAGTGATCACCCAACAATCCATGGTAGGTACGGTGTTCAGCACATCAGTCTCTATAGGTGTTCATTTAACTATTTCTCATATTAACTATTAACTATTTCGCCCGTTTAAAATATGTATGAATACAAAAGCATAAATTAAATGCAATATCTACGGCCGATAAGGGAAGTCCCAGGCGGACATACTTCGACCAAATAGGGGATTTATTAGCAAAGGGGAAGATAAAAAGTACCCGAAACCTGCGTGCGTGCACGCAACGACTAATTAATGTTGAGGAAGCAAAAGTGATCTATCAGGATTGTGGCAAGTGGCAGTCCCTGGTCTCTGCCTACCCCCTCTGGGATACAGGCGTGAGTTTATGTATGTATGTCGGAAATAACGATTAAGACCGTCTTGCACACATTCTTAACTTATAAAATAGGAAAAAGCACATATAAACAAAGTTAATGACCTAGCTTAGAGATCTGGGACTCCACTACGTAATTGGTACATTTTTAGGTAAATAAATATATTTATATTATCTTTTATAGAATGCGCGTTACTTCTTCCTTTTAGCTTCGAACTCCAGCAAATAAACAGAGTTTGGGGCTACGTCTGTGAGTCTGTGATAAAAAGGTTTTCTTCAGAAAGAAATTCCATTTTTACAAGCCTGAATAGGTTTTGAATATGAGTAAAATTATTGCACCGGAAAACTAAAACACCACAAAACGGAAACCAACTTTTAAGTGGCTTTAAACGTTAAAAATAATGGCCACTGAAATATCAAGAGCACACCTGAATTTTCTTTTACGATTTAAACATAAAAATGCGAAAACTTTTGCATGAAGTAGCTGGCTTTGTTCATTTCCGTTCCGTTTTGGGACGAAGCACATTGTTTTATTTAAAACTAGTAATTTTAAATTCCGCAGAATACAGCTCAGTTTTAACAGTTTTATTTGTAGGCTTTCAAAGCAGGCTACCGATGAAAAATAAACATCCAAGTTTGCCAATTACATTGGGGTGAAGTCTTTCATAAAAAAATAAACCTCAAGGTAGGATATTTGTTTAAGCAATCGAATAGTATAGCATAAGCATCCTATTTATAATGTGAGGAGCTAACTGTCAAATTTCATCTCGCAAACGTCATGATTCCGACAGTATTTTGTGCGTATAATTAGAGCTCTGATGACCTATTGTTTTCAGGACATGAACATTCGTCGACGCTGCAATTTAATGAGGCTTATATGATGCCGGTGAAAACTGGGCACATGTCGAATATCTGTCACTACCTCTATTAATTGTTCGTGTATATTTTACAAAGTTCGATGAAATAAACCAGTACCCAATATTTATTAACGTCCAAATACCACTATAAAAGAGAGCCGGAATCGAAAACAGTGCACGTGGCCGCGTATTTTCAAAACAACATCCGTATCGCTCGCCGGCAAACAATGATTCGTATCAAAATACGTACTCGAATTTCGCAACAACCTGTTACGTATTAGCTAAACGCTGGCAAATTACCTCATTCAAACAATCTGCAGTTTGCGTCCGTGTTCTATGAAGCTAAGCAGAAACAATCATCCAAATAGACCACTCGACAGTGGGGTCAAAATTTTACAATGGTTTTCAATCACAAAAAACCTATTTAAAGAAAAAACAAGCACTTATACTCGTAAATTTGATAATTGAAGAAAGGGACTGGGCAACTATTTGCCGCTTGCTCATACAATATTACCGTGTATATTGTGTAAGTGAGAGACAAATAGTTATGGAGTATATTTCTTTTAAATTGTCTTTCTTAAATTAACCGTGCTATACATACATAACGTACATAAGCAGCCTATATAATGTCACATTGTAGGGCACAGGCCTCAGATAGAGAGAGAGAGAGAGAGAGAGTATGGGCTTAATCGCCACGCGTGCCCACCGCGGATACTCAAAATTACATGTGGCTATGTTGTGTGTGCATGTCTTAGACCACTTCTTAGTACTCGTGTCATATTATCTCATGTTATTACTTTTATAACGTGTAATGGTTGTGATCTGTTTTGTACACCAAATAAAATAAAACAAAAATAAATAAATTTTACTGTATAATTTTATTAAAGTACAATAACAATGACGTAGCCTTCGTTCTATTTATCTCGTGTAGTTTTAAGCATTATCTCATCGACAATAATGGCACTTCTAAGCTAGTTAATCCGTACAACCACATGAAATAAAAATTATATGAAAATAATTTTGTGGTAGCCTAGTGGGTAGAACATTGGACTCGGAAGCGAGAGACCCAGGTTCGATTCCCAGTGCGGGCATGTCCCTATGACTGTTTTCTAAGTTATGTACATTTGTGAAGTTATAGTAGCGATACCACTCGCTAACGTTGAAGGAAAACATCGTAAGGAAACCTGAGTGTCTGAGCTACTCACATACTCCAGCGCTTGAAATCACCAATCCGCGGTGGGCACGCGTGTTCATAAGCCCATACTCTCTCCCTGAGAGAAGGCCTGTGCCCTACAGTGGGACGTATACAGGCTGCTTATGTAGATGTTATGTATGCCGAAGTAGCAGTGGGCTGGTCTCATTTGCCGAAGAACTGATAGTCATCATCATCATCGACAGCCATTTCACGCCCACTGCAGGACATAGGCCTCCTTCGTGGTTTTCATAACTATGAGGGGTTTTGCCACAATCGCCACGCTTGGCAGGTGGGTTGGCGATCGCAGTGTGCGCTTGTAATCTCAGGAAAACACAGCTGCCCGTCAGCTGGTAATTGATATTTTTAGTCGCCTTCTACGACATCCACGGAAGGAACTAATGGTCGATGGGGTGCAAAGGTTCTCGAGTGGAGATCAAGAACTGGCCAACGCAGCGTAGGACGCCCACCAGCTCGTTGGACGGTTGTATGAGGATGGCCCAGGACAGAAGGAAGTAGCGTGCCTTGAGGGAGGTCTAAGTCTAGCAGTGGACAAGTACGGGCTGATTGATTGAAGTTTTGAACGTTCTAATCGAAACTGTTCGCCGATAATTCGTGAGTGCGTAAACAACAAACATTCCAATACGTGACTTAGTTTGAAAATTCTGTTCTTGACTAGCCGATGTTTATGGGCAATATAGGCTTCAGTGCGTCTAAAATCTGAAGTAAGGGTGAAGAGTTATGGGGCTCTTCATTGACGTCCGACGGTGGAGGCTGATCGCACTTGCGGGACTTAAACACAAGCGAGTAAGGCAAATGAAATGCACAAATCGTACCGCACAAGTGAGTTTTACTACATTTTCAAACGTTATATTTGCGGGAATTTGATCGGAGGCCGAGAAACCGCAAGTGCTTTTCAGTCTTAAATATAACTGCTTTTATTTTAAATTTAGAGTTTGATCATTTGTTTATCTTCTTTGAACTGTGGGTATTCTTTGACCTTTTGGTTACGACTCCGTTTCTTGAGTTGCTTAACGAATTTGCTTTGAGGTCCTCCTGTACATCAAAGTCGGTAATCATCTTGATGAAAAACAAAAGATTCCAGGTGCTTGTTGTTCCTTCAAACGCATTTTGATGAAGGAGATATACCACAAGTGGATGCTAGTCAAATTGATTTAATAAAAATTGCATAAAAACATTACGGAACCCTCAGACCAGTAGGTACTTTTATTGTTTTACGGTACCGGATACTTTATCAGACCGATTTGTAGGTTAATTCAGCCATTCCTGTAAAAAAATAATTATTTATTCGGTTACAATGCCGGTCTACAATCAATACATTTGACAGGCCTTCTTTCGGAACGGGGTCAAACGGATCACCATGAATAATGAAATTCCAGTGAATGTTTGGTAAATAAATACTTTGAAAAATATTGAAAGGTTAGTTAAATAAAAAAAAATATATACGGCGATTGCTATTTTTGGTGAATGCAAAAAAAAATGGCTCGATTTAGGCGAAATTTACATCAACCATACCAAATCTGAAATTAAAAAGTTTTAAAACAATAAAGATGGGCACTCATGATGTTCATCCCCCTGTATCTTAATGTCTTTATATGCTTTAGAACCGCCTATAGGTTTGGCTTTACGGAACTTTTCTTAAATGGAATTTATTTAATTATGATATTACGATAAAAGACAAGACAGATTTTCTGTACACAAGAGTTAAAATTAACTGAGAGCTTGGCGAAATTTTTAATAGGGCAACCATATTTTATAGAAAAATGACAAATACATTTTCACATAATTTCTTTGTTCGTTTTTCACGAATATTTTTGTAATTCATAACGTAAATAAAAATCTTAGAAATGGTTGTTTTCCACTACGACCACAACGAAAAAAACCGCTTTTGTTTCTGCAACTTTTGTATACCCATAGAAAAATTGCTCTAGGGTATCGAGATCACGATCAAACGGTACTAATATGACTAGCTTAATAAAGCTCATCACTCTATTTGCGTTTTTCTGTTCACATTTCGTCACCTATCTTCCTCTGCATAGTTTGATCTAAACTGAATCACACTGACCGCGATGCCGCGCTCTTTATAGCATTGACCGTGCAAAGCGAGGCTGATGGCGACCCTACCCGCTAGGAAAATATTGCAAATGACATTTTTATCTGCCCTATTTCCCACGCGATAGTCAATTTGTGGAGCGGTTCTTCCCCGCGGAAACTAAACCCGCGGTTCAGTTGGCTCCGGGCGTATTGACCCTATCTTACTTGGGATCTCTTTATTTCACACCAGAGATAGTATATTCACTGGACCTTTCTGTGACGTCCAGTATACGTGACTCGGTGTTTCAGAAAGGTCCAATTGTACTTGTGGACAACATCTGTTCAGAGACTGAAATATCGAAGAAAATATCAGGTGTCCCATACTAAATTTTTTGGGTTCTGTACCCAAAGGGTAAGGGACCCTATTACTAAGACTCCGCTATCCGTCCGTCCGTCCGTCTGTCACCGGGCTGTATCTCATGAACTATGGTAGTTAGACAGTTGAAATTGTCATAGATGATGTATTTCTATTACCGCTATAACAAATTCTAAAACAGAATAAAATTAATATTAGGGGTTAAAGTATGAAATTGCCGTTTTATTGCAATAGGTTCTTTGAATTGACATAGAATCTTCATGGTTTGAGGTTTTCGAATGAAACTTTTTTCAAATGGTTTCTATGATGTTCTTTTTTTAAAAAATGTTAAACATTTGAATATCGACTTTCAATTGTTTTTGTTATTCAATTTAGACAAGAAAGATGGATACTGCGAAAATTCGAATGATCTTTGAATACGAGTTCCGACGCGGAACTAACGCGGCAGAAACAGCCCGCAATATCAATGCTGCGTTTGGAGAGGGGTCTACTAATGAACGCACCGTGCGATTTTGGTTTAAACGCTTTCGTGATGGAAATTTCGACTTAAAGAACGAGCCACGAGGAAGACCGCCCACACAGGTGAATAACGGTGAATTAAGAGAGATAGTGGAAGCCGACCCTAGTCAAACTACCCAGGAATTAGCGGCATGGTTTAACGTTACCTCACCCACAATATTGACTCACTTGCGTCAAATCGATAAAATAAAAAAATACGAAAAATGGGTGCCTCACAATCACTCGAATTTTCGCAGTATCCATCTTTCTTGTCTAAATTGAATAACAAAAACAATTGAAAGTCGATATTCAAATGTTTCACATTTTTTAAAAAAAGAACATCATAGAAACCATTTGAAAAAAGTTTCATTCGAAAACCTCAAACCATGAAGATTCTATGTCAATTCAAAGAACCTATCGCAATAAAACGGCAATTTCATACTTTAACCCCTATTATTTAAGAGAGGCTCCCATACAACAAACTGGATTTTTTTGCCGTTTTTTGCTCGATATTAACGACGGCAACAGGTAGACGAATGCGCTCTAGCGAATGCTTGCGAACATTTTTTTCCTTGCCAAAATAAATAAAATTCGACATTTTATTTATTATTTTATTTATTTTTCTTCGACGTGTTACCAATATCACTGAATTGTTAATTTTTTGGTTAAATTATTACACAATCTACACTCAAGCTCACGCTTATATATTAAAATGGATAGAAAATAGAGTTAGCAATTGCCTTGATCCTAGCAAACCTCTTTTCCTTCATCACCATTAATTAAAAAAAATATTAAATTAATCTAAAATAAAATACGTGCATACGCATAGAGGCCGTTTTTTTCGGTCAGCAGCAGGTCAACCTTTACATTTTTATTGCAAAGTCGCCCTTAACGTAGCTCAGTAGAGTCCACGTGTGTAAAAGTCGATGTGCTATCGACTGTACAACCCTTCGAAAGGGGGTTAACCGAAATCATTTGTATACTATGTAACTTATATACTTATGAAATTTCATGTATTTTTATTATGTATGGTGGGCAATAAAGAGTTTAAACTAATCTACTACGGAACACAATACGCGAAGTAAAATGATATCAGCTGGTTGCCCTTAAACTAATGCTACGAGTAATTTCATTTACTAAATGTCATATCTAAAAATGGATATCGGTCAACGCTCTTTACACATCGTACGTAGGATGTATGCTCGAACCGGCCGCCGATGATAAATAAAATTACAGTCTTTTGACTGACGTCAGGCACGTGCCACGAACTAGGGCTACCTTTTACAGCTACATACTTGTTTTAGGGCCGGTTTTTGAATTGAGAATTTCACTAAGTAAATACTTAAGTAAAGTTATGTCACGCTCTTCTCTGAGAAATTCGAAGAGACAGCGCTACAGTTAACTATTTACTTAGGGAAATTCTCAGTTCAGAAACTGGCCCTTAGATACTTATTTTTTACTTTTTACTTAATTGATACTTTTTTTGAAGCGAAAGAAATCTGCCAGGATCGTGGCAAGTGGCAGTCCCTGGTCTCTGCCTACCCCTCTGGGATACAGGCGTGAGTTTATGTATGTAATTACATTTTTTACCCTTTTATGGTAGTGGGACTTGGGTATGGCAAAAGAATCAAGAAAGTAGGATTGGTGCAGTAGAAATGCTGAGCCAACAACAGTTGCGTATATTAACATAAGTTGCGGTGTGTCTCTGAGCAACAGAGACACACCGCAACTTATGTTAATATAAAGTGTTATTGTTTTTTTTCTTTTTTACCTTTTGTATTGTAATTTAATATTATATGCTGTAACTTGTTAATGTATGTGTGTGTTTCTGTTGTTGAAATAAATGTTCTTCTTCTTCTTCTTCTTCTTCTTCTTAAATAAGGGTAGATTTTATAAAACACCATCTATGCGCGGGTCGGAAGAGTAACGGGAAGGTACAGGCCTTGTAGATTACGCATGCAGATTATAATAAAAAAAATCAAATTTAAAATAAAACCCCAACATACAGTTCGGTGGTTAGTATTAGGTTAGTATTCGTGTGTGTGGGTGTGTGTGTGTTTTTCGGTGTGTTTTTGTGTGTGTGTTTGTGCGTATGTGTTTTTCGGTGTGTTTTTGTGTGTGTGTTTGTGCGTGTGTGTGTGTGTGTGTGTGTGTGTGTGTGTGTGTGTGTGTGTTTTGTTTGTAAAACTCCGCTGTCCGTCCGTCCGTCCGTCTGTCACCAGGCTGTATCTCATAACCGTGGTAGTTAGACTGTTGAAATTTTTACAGATGATGTATTTCTGTAAATCACGTTTTTTGCTCGATGTTAATAACGTCAATAGGTAGACGCTTCAAATATTCAAATGTTTTATAGATAATGGTACGGAACTCTTTGTACGCGAGTCCGACTCGCACTTGGTCGGTTTTTTCAATTTCTCCATTGGTTTGTTTAGTTTATCACAGTTTTAACTAACAACAGCGACGCTTTGCACGCAGTCCTCGGACTGCAAGCGCATTATTTAGACGGCCGGAAGAATGCATGCGCTAAAAGATGCTACTTGGCGTTGAGCCAGCTGGCTTCCAAAGTAGAACGATGTCTTTACATTTCAATATGCATTTGAATACGTACGGAGCTACAATTTGTAGACGTCACTCTCGTGACAGGGGAACGTAATGGAAAACGGTCGAAACATGCAACTGTGGAAAACAAGCTCGTCATTCCTGATATTACTAGACATGCAATTTTGTGTTAATAAACTTTGTTGAATGTTTGGATTACTAAATAAAGTGTGCTCACATATAAATTTATTACCAAGTAGCGCAGCGCATTTAACATAATTACGATATTAAAAATATAAGGAAACCTAGGGCTGATACCTTTCGGGGCACAGGTGTGAGTTTACATAAAATACAAGCAGCCTATATACGTCCCACTGCAGGGCAAAGGCATTCTCTCAGGTAGAGCGCACGAAGCAAGAATTTAATCTTTTATGCAAATATAAAACCCCGATATTTCGAATATAGAACAAAGGTTAATGCTAAACAAAAACTGTAATTGGGTGTCCAAGGAATTGTACATTTTAGAGATAACACCGTATTTTTATCAATTAGCCTAATATTTGACGTAATAGTATAATAATAATAACAAAAATCTTTGTTTGCGCACTTTGAGTATAGTATAGAGCCGTGATGGCGAACCCATGACTCGCGTGCCATGCCACGTGCCACGGATTTCACGGAGTTTAAGGTAGCTTATAAAATTTCATTGATTTAAAAAAATATATTGAAATAAGAAAAGGAAATACAAAGACTACAGGCAAAAGGGGGTAAAATGCCAGTAACAAAATTATGGAAAAGAGTGATTTAATTCAGTCACTTTTAGGTGTCTGCAATATCTGCTAGTTGTGGCTAAATTTGTTCAGAAAAAGTTGGCATGTCTAGGTCACATTTTTTTTTCAATCAAATTTGGCACGTACTCCCACAAAGGTTTGCCATCCCTGGTCTATACCATTCTGCCCCTATATCCCGAAATACCGGGATCCCGCATACATTTTACAGGACAAATCTTGGTCGATAATTTTGCGGGATCGCGCTGGACTGGCGGGATTACAAACAAGCGTAGATCTTACGTTTTATTCTGCGCTTGATGGCGTGTGCTTTTCAGTTTGACAATTGTACTATTTAAATGACTGGCAGTTTATGTTTCTGATGCTTAAGTTACGCGATTATGTCAACTGTCAACTTAAGTTTCTGATGTTGATGTTGTTGTGTAAATTGATGTCTTTATGTTTGTCAAAAAATATTAATAAACTATTTGTAATCTACCAAGAACCTTCTTTTATTTTGGTTAAATTTGAAACCAATGAAAACGAGGTCTATTAGTTCTTTATTATGATTGATTTCGGAGGACTAAGTCCACCCTAATTTCCATGTTTGTGATGACCTCGCCTGGTTATCATAGCACAGGGTATCTGAGTTTGGGACCAGAACAAGTGATTGTGTTGTGTGAAAGATATTTATTTACTTTATTTTATATAGTTCACAGCTGAGTCTTTCTCATATGAATGTAATTCTATTGCAGAGCCTCCTAGGACTTCGCCCCAGCAAGACGGAGGGGCTGCGGGGACACCCCGGCCCTCCGCCCTCCCCCCGGACCCCTCGCCTACGTTTCCCACGGTGAGGGTTTCACTTTTTCACTTACAAAATTCAACATGTTCACTTTTTTCATAAAATATGATCGTGCCGAGTTTCACGTAAAATTTTTTTAAGTGACCTTATTAAGCGAACAGTCCGTTACTTCAAACAACTAATTCACGTTGTCTTACTTGATCAAGCGTTTTAATCAAATTCGCCATCATCATCAGCCCACCGCTGTCCACTGCTGCTTTCCCCCAAATGCCCCAAGTCCTTGATATTGATTTGATTTGATTTGTTTATTTGATCCATCAACAGTGGTTACATTAAATTACTTACGATATATATTACTATTATAATATCATTGCTTAATGTGCCTCCAATTACAGATGGATACCACATGCATAAATACTAATTTTCTAAAAGAGAACAATATCATGCAATTTGAGTTTTTTTGGATTTACATACATACAAAATTATTATTAGCGACACAATCACGAAAATCAAATTACATTTTAAATTTGAATGAACAAAGTAAACTTACATTATATTAAATTATTCCGTCAAAAAAATCTTTCTAATTTCGTTTTTGTTTAATGGTTCCTTGCCATCCGTAACCATGCGAACCGTTTTGGTGAAAGATTTGGGACGTGAATGGTTCATAGTATATATAGTCGTCGAAATGTAAGAAGCACGTTTCGACAGCTACACAAAATTACATTTTACTTTGATGATGGATTTACTCGAACAGATACTCCGGCATATTATTTAACGCTCGAAAGAAAAAACAGATTTTGTAGCCCGAAAAGTTACTCGTAGTTTAGATTTTTAATGATTTAGATCTCAAACTCGGTTAGATTCTATTGTTTTTGTAGCTGCCAAAACGGGCTTCTTATATTTTGACGACTTTAGTATCAATATTATTATTCTTTTTATAATAATAAAACTATGTTAATTAGAGTTTTAAAAAGACGGACAGCTGGATTTGTATGTTCTCTTAAGGAGCAATTTTAAGGTTTAGGAAAATATTCCATTACTGCATATTTAGCAACTATTTTTAATACTGTTGCGAAAAAAATGAAGCAATTTAATAAAGACAATTTTTGGAAAATGGCGCCAACCGTAAAAGAATATCAGCAGAGATATTTTTTCCTTCACCCATTCTGGGTAGCCAATGGGAACTATGCTAATACAGCCAAGTTTTCAGTAGAATTTTTTTATTGATATGAAATGAAAATGAAATTTAATGAGATGAAACGAAATGAAATCTAACCTAACTCATTGGATCAAATCATTAAATCTGATACTGAAACAAATCATTAGCTTCTTTTTAGAAATATTTGCATGAATCATAAAAACTTCTATGAATTTTTTTTAGTAAAAACTTCGTGGTTGGTTTTTTCTTTTTAATAGACATTATTTTGACAGTTCGGAAAGAGAACGCACGAGTTCGGAAAAGCCCACATCCCGAACGCTATACGTCCCTGCAATACGCCACTTTTTGATCAACTGTATTAAAAAGATATATTAACAACGAATTTAACAAATTTAAAAGGAAAACATACGTGCTGTAGCCAACGCTGACTTACTAGCCGAGACCTTGGATACATCCAGACATGAAGCACCTACTTTATATTTTATTCAAATCGTAGCAAAGTTTGCTTGGGGCGTTCACGATGTTAACCTTTAGTACAGTAAGCCGAAACTTTCCGCGTCTAAATCGAGTTATTTCTACTCGACTGGATGAGAGCGACCTATGCATCACGTATTAAGACCTAAAATCTTCAGCAAATGGCCGAAACCGGTGTGCGTGCATGCAACGACTAATGAATATTGATGAAGCGAAAGTGGTTTGCCAGGATCGCGGCAAGTGGCAAACCGTGGTCTCTGTCTACCCCTCTGGGATACAGGCGTGTGTACCAATGCGCAAATATCATCATCATCATCAGCCATCTGACGCCCACTGCAGGACATAGGCCTCCCTCGTGGTTTTCATAACCATGAGGGGTTTTGCCATAATCGCCACGCTTGGCAGGCGGGTTGGCGATCGTAGGATGCGGTTGGAATCTCAGGAAGACGCTGCTGCCCGTCTCCTGGTAATTGATTTCCTTAGTCGCCTTCTACGACATCCACGGAAGGAAATGGAGTGATGTTATTCTTAACCCGGTGCCACACGAAATACGCAAATATATTAATAAATAATATTAATATTTATTGTTATTAATATAATAAATAAAGTTTATTGTACGTCTGTTAGGCATATATGTGTATGTATGTATTTATTTATTTATTGACCTGGTATATAATTATGACCCCTCCCCCCGCCCCCCTAGTTTTATTTTTTATTTTTCTTGTATTTAAGTAATTTATGTACTTATAGTATATATCGTGCATTGCCCAAGCTACACTATCCACAAACCCAAGATTGACTGGAAGAAAATGCTATTTAGCATTAAGTACGACTTTGTAAGAAAATTGTTTTCTATGCAATAAAGAATTTAATAATAATATAATAATATTTTGGCAGTTATCAAGGCACACAGAGCGCTCTGTGCACTGTGCTCTTGCACTGTGCACAAACCTAATCGGGACACTGAAAGTGTCTTTACCCACCTATCTTTGAAGCCAGCTATGTCTCAGGACTGAAAATTTACAGACGAACTAAGGCTGTTCTTACGCAGAGCATGATTTCTCGTTCGCAGAATTTAACATATTTAGTGTTTGTAATAAAATAAGTATACTTTTGATAGATGTGGTCTGACGGTTTCATGGATGCATGATGAAATTGCTGATATTCAAGGCATATTATTCTTATACCTACCGTACTAAATTAATAATTTTGGGAAAAACTTTTCTTTGTTAAATACTATGTATAGGAAAACAAAAATGTAATTAAGATGTCCGTAATTTACTTACGCATCAAACCCTCAGACCACGTTTATCAAAACTACTCATTTTATTGCAATAATTAAAAATGTAAAATTGTGCGAGTGAGCCCACGTGCTCCACGCATGAACAGCATTAAGGTTACCACAAAGAAACATTGCTCATGTTATTTGTGTCAAAAATTTGCAATTTTTGGTACCTAAGTACTTGCTCACTCACTGATGGATAAAAGTCTAGGCTACTTCTAATTAACCTAGGCCGTCAATTGTACTGTACTATATATTATTTAATTCTCATGTGTAATTCCTGGTGTACACAATAATGAATATTCTATCTGTCTATCTATCTATATATCTAGAGCTTTGAAAATTCGATTGTAAATAGTTTTTACTGAGTCACTAATGGGAAGACAATCTTTGAAAATATACAGGGTCTTAGGTTTTGTAGGTACATCTAAAAAGTTAATTAACGTAGATACATATTACCGTCTAGTGTGAGGTCCAACGGTAACCTCTCTATTGTCAATAGCAACCATTTTCTATTCCAATATTAAGATTATCATACTTTTATGTAATTGAAGAAATGTTTATTTATTAGCAAGTGGTTTAAATATTTTTTTTTTATCATTTTTATCGTAATAAACAATAGCAACTGAATCCGTTAAATACATAATAATTATGTATAAGCATTACAAGTCAATTGGAACCGTTAAATCTATACTTTATTTATTTATTTAGGAACGCCAACAGGCTCCATATCTACCAATACACTCGTAACAAGGTCTTATTTATAATATCCATCCCAATTACAGACATCCACAACATTTACAGATATAAACTAAAATTAGTATTCAAACAACAACTCAGTAACTAAACCAATATACTTCTTTTAAATTTATTTAGTGTAATTAATTCACCCAAATCATCACAACATAGCATATCATGCAAATCTATCTTATGAGGGACTGAGTGATTTTGTTCACGAAAACCTTGGGCTCTAATCTACAATAATATGTATGAACATTGGAAGTCGTTAAAACAATCTTGTAGGCGTTTCAGTTATTAAAAAAATATTTTTTCATCAGCAAATAACACTATCTGAGACGTTTTTGTACCATAAACGGTAAATATTTTATGTAGATACACTGGGAAAAGGAACGGCTCTAAGATAGATCCTATAAGATATATCAGTTTTGTAACACTTGAGTGTATGTGTTATCTTTTGTACGATATAGCCGCAACAAAAAACACTGTTCTTATGCGGGACCCTCCTTTTCAAAGTTTATATAAAATACAAAAAAAAAAGACAGAGTTAAGCGGCTGACTTGAATTGTTGTTAATTGTGAACAAGAGATAGTCTCTTAAAGATGAAACAGACGGACCCACAGGATAGGCTTAGTTATGATATCCCGTAAGCAATATTTGAGTAGGAAAATTTAAACATTATTAACACAAATTTAAACGTACCTAACGTTCAAAGCTTCTTTTTTATAATCACTTCAAGAAAATTTTAGCGGGCGTATTCCGCATATACTTTGAGAAAACTTACCTCAAAGAACTCTACAAATCCGTCCAAGTTGTTCAATAGGACTTTGCATAACACGAATCAACTCCCCGACTAAGCCCATAGTATGTACTTATAAATTCACTGTAGTGAGTGATTGACATTAAACGACTGTGTGAAACAAACTCGTTTTAGCATTAAAATGTGAAAATGACTTTGCTTAATTCCGCCAAAATCCCACAAGCTCCATGCGGTTAGTTAATGCACCACCCTCTCTCCCACTTTTTCAAGCAGAAGCAAGACACAAGCACACCACCACCGACAACAAAATACTTGTGTGAAAAAATGCGTTGTGACGCGTTTCGCCTCTAAGAGAAGAATTCAGCTGGGCTGGGCAGCATTCAGGAAACTCCGTCGAGTCTTCTCGTCGCCTATACCGCAGTCTCTAAAGACAAAAGTATTTAATCAGTACGTCCTACCCGTCATGACATACGGGGCCGAGACGTGGACACTCACGGTTCGACTAGTCCACCAATTTAAAGTCGCTCAGCGAGCTATGGAGAGAGCTTGCTCCGTGTTTCTCTGCGGGATCAAATCCGGAACGAAGTAATTCGCCAGAGAGCTAAAGTGATAGACATAGCTGAACGGATTAGCAAACTGAAGTGGCAGTGGGCTGGTCATATCTGCCGCAGGACCGATAACCGTTGGGGAAGACTGGTTCTAGAGTAGAGACCGCGCATCGGCAAACGTAGCGTAGGACGCCCTGTGACCAGGTGGAGCGACGACATTCGCAAAGCGGTGGGCAGTGAATGGAAAAGAAGAGCCGAAGATCGGGCTCAGTGGCGTGTCTTGGGAGAGGCCTATGTCCAGCAGTGGACTGACACCGGCTGATTATGATGATGATGACGTTAAAGGAAACGGATAAAAGTACACACTGTTAATTACCTCTTCCCTACTTAAATAAAGAAGTATGTTTCTTGGTTCCTCCTTTTTAATACAGTCATGGAACAATTAGATCTATTCACGTGATTTTTAGGGTTCTGTACCCGAAGGATGTCTACGGGTGTCTATTAATATGTCTGCGACGTCGATCCGCTTGTACGTCGATCTCACCGGAATTCTAAAAAAAATAAGATTAAAAAAATCCGTAGATATCCTTCGGGATACAGTCGAGAGTTTATGTAAGTGTGTAAAAAAACTGAAATTAAGTATAAACCAACAACCCGACCATTAACTACTTAGCAGGCGGGAGTAACTTAGGTGCCTTGCAATGACTAAAATTGTTGAGTTTGGGTGGTTCCGCCAGTTTAGAAGTTAATACTCAGCAGACAGATTGTTGGTTATTTTTTGTATCAGTTTTTTTATTTGTCTTTTTAGTGTTCTTGTTTTATTGGATATAAATTGATTTCATATACTCGTAGCTTAAGACATTCACGCAAATACGACCAATCGATTGAGATCTTCTTTGCCAAATCTGACCATTGGTTAAGGAGTTATGAGGAACATAGAATCGGACATACTTACGTACATATATACATACGAGCAAAACACATTATACCCCGCAGTTGGGTTAAAAGGGCCGCTCATGCAAGAAACGAGATATTTTTACTATTTTTTTACGATTGAAATCGTCAAAACTGTAATACCTACGAATGTACAACATGTTGTGACTGTAGAGCAGCCCCTATTTTTTTAATATAAACCCATTTTTGCTAAATATGGTTATACGGAACTCTCGCCGTACGAATCAGACTTGCACTTGGCCGCTTTTTTTACTTAGAAATAAGGCTATTTTATCCAAACTCCACTTAAACGAAATCACTGATGCAGACAAAGCAAAGCGCTTTGTCGGAAACTGTCAGATCTCAAATATAACTCTAGCCAAATTAGTTTATATGGTGGACTGTACTGCACCTATTTGACCCAGACGGACTAGACATAGCTACAAGACAAGCAAAGTCTATCAGTAGGCGTGTTAGTGAGAGCACTACTTTGAAAACCACTCCCAAAATCTCTTACCATAATCCCCGTCTATCTATCTGTTTATTTACAGCCCATGAAAGACGCTCACTGTTGGGCATAGGCCTCTTCACCGTCACGCCAACGCCACCGATCCCCTGCCAATGCCATACACTTTCTTCCTGCCTTATAATCATATTATAATGCAGGCTATATACTTCCCACTGAAACTACATAACACTTTACTTAATTGCTTACAATAAACGCACTAACTGTAGATGATGCGGTTTTGGTTAGTAAAATATAAATCGATTTCGAAGTAAATGCGTTTATAAAAACTAAAAAAGGGGGTATTTACAAAAATATTGAAATGGTCTCTATGGGAAAGATATAGATCTCATTTTTCTGATTTCAAATATGTATCTAACTCAATTTCGCAAAAAATCGCATTTAGTGCGTTTTTCGTAAGCGCGGCAGTGCACAGGCCTTCTCTCGAAAAGAGAGTATAGGCTTAATCACCATGCGTGCCCACCATGGATTAGCAATTTCAAGCGCTGAGCTATGTGAACACCCCAGATACTCAAGATTCCTCACGATGTTTTCCTTCATAGGCCTCTTACATAATAAAAACTTGTGGACTAACGCGGTTGCCAAGGTTGGGAAGACAATCATTAGGCAGACAAACTACTTGATGGATCATTGACATTACTGAAACCTCCATGATTGGTTGGTAAGGGAGGGGGTTATTTATTTATCTATTTTATTTTATTGAGGACATCACAAGAGAAAAGGTTAGGTTATAAGAGAAAAGGAAGATAGTTATGCCCAGTAGTGGGCTCTATTTATGGGTTGGATAGTATGTAAATACGTGTGACATGGCTGGCATGACTTATGCGATCCTATCGTTGAAGTTATAAGATTAATTAATTTTACTAAATATTTCAAATTTTTAGCCTCTCCCCCTCCCCAAAATAGGCGTGGCCATACTTTCTAGAATTGAATTATCACTCTTCGTAAGAAAGAAAGAAAGAAATAAAGAGAGAAAGAGAAGTGTGGACCCTCCGTTTCAGGTTTCCTCAGGTTTCCTTTGGTTTTCAGTCAGTACCTCCTACCTTAGGTTGAATAGTTCTATAAGACACTAACAGGTGGCATAACTTGTATCGATTTAAGAATTACAATCCTGAAAACTATATAAATGGTTGACCATTTTGTTCGTAACACTAGGCAGACAAATAGTTAAAAACTACATGTTGGGAGAGAAATTTCATTAAACGTGTTTGATAGTTCGCCAATTGAACATCGCAACTAGCAAAGTCTTCACTTGTTTTTCTGGTCTTGCAAAATTAATGTCTTTAGTTCCTTTGTTTCCATTGTTTTGGTCCAAGTAGCACAATTAATATGAATAATTCAATATATCAATTTAAGTGAACGTTTTCTAGAGTATCTGCCCCACCCAGTAAATTTACATACGCGTCAGTATGCGAATGCATACATGATTGTTTACTGAAAGGATAAAGGCTACTGGGATATTAGGATTTACTGCAGGCAGCGTTGCCTTGCTCAGTTCCCCAGTTTATTTATCAAAAACATTCGTGAGCGTCGGATTTCATTCGGAGCAATCTAGAAACTTTATTTGTGTACACGACGTGCACTTAGCGACCGCCTCTCTGTTTCAGGATATTTCAATTAATCTATTATTATTATGTAATGTTTTTATTTTCTTTTCGACATTTTTGTTTTCTTAAACATTGACATGTTTTTGAAATACGTGTATTGAAACAAATGGTTTGAAATAAATAAATTAAAAGATAATAAAAATCATATACTGATTTTTTCAGTATCCCGAGGTACATTTGAATGAGTAGAAATAGGATAGAAATTCTCGAGCGATTGTAAAATAAGCTAATATGTTAATCTATATCTTCTTCTATACTAATAATAAATCTGTAAGGGTCGGTCATGGAGTAAGTTAGTTTGTTTTCAGAGATATTGTGTTTATAGGCTCAATATATGATACTGAAACTAATTTCACGATTTTTAGAATTTTTTTCTGTATGTGTGTATGTATGTATGTTCCTCCATAACTCTTAAACCAATTATCCGAATTTGATGAAATTTGGTATAAAAACATATAGACATCTGGGACACAGGATAGGCTATTTAAATTCTAGCTCCAGTTATGATAAGACGTGGCCCCCATACAAATGCTTCGTAAAAATCGAAATGTACGCGAACGGAGTCGCGGGCACAGCTAGTTATAAATAATAAGCTAATGTGATAATAAACATCTTTCTGTTTTTTTAATTTTAACGATGTGCTTTAATTTATCTGATGCAGGTTTTTTTAGAAATTTTCATAGAATTCTCGATTGTCGGGCATTATGCCGTATTTGATATAAAGATACTAAATTACATTCAACCCGATCGCTCAAAAGATGGACGGACACCAAAGTGATTCTGTAGGGCTCCGTTTTCTTTTCACAAGGCAAGGAACCCTAAAAACAAATTATGCGAGGAAATCAGTTCGAGAAATTGTTTATATTTTTTTGACAGATACGAGGCGTCGAGATCGGGATAGTGGTGATGGTATTGCTGGTGTGGATCGGAGCGATAGCATTGTTCTTCAATCGGTGGGGCAAGATTCGAATGCTGCTACCGTACCAGCCCGATTACAAACAGGAACAACTGAAGGTAAGAAACTATTCATTTATTAAGGCGCTGATAACAGATAAATTGAGGTAATTGAATTTCACGTGAGAAAAAAAAATGTGCATCTATGTTTTTCTTAAAAATATGTCTGAAAACATTTTTTTATAATCAATATCTTTCCTTAAAATTACTGCTAATATTCCACCTTAAGTATATCGATTTCATTGCTATCAACCACAGTCATATTTATTACATTACAGTTTGGACAGGGTGTGGAGAGAAAATGTGTTTCGTGTCTAAAGTCAAAGTCAGTCAAAAATTTTTATTCACATTAAAAACAAAATGTTTACTTAATGAACGTCAAAGCTGTTAGTTTCACAATTAATAGATTATGCGGAGAAGAAGCTAACAAAGAAACTCCACATTTATTCTTTTCAAAACAGGCTTGCTTAATTAACAGAGTTTTCAACTTAAAGTTACACTACACTAGATACAATCGTTCCTGTTAACATTATTTATATATCAGACATCCTTGTCTTCGAAATAATCCTTAATGTTATAATAGGCTTTTTCGCACAGAGTATGCTTAATACATTTTTAAACCGCGTCAGTGGTAACTCTAATATATCTTGAGGAATCTTATTGTAGAACCGTACACAGTGCCCCATAAAGGATGTATTAACTTCTAGGCGATGGAGTTCTTTGAAAAAAGTAGGTTATCTCAATTGGGTTCTTGAAGAGGCTTTAAGCCATTCATCACGGGTAGTTTGAATAAATTGTAGCGTAATGTATCGATTTACTGTTGTAAGCCGATTCTAAAGGGCTATTACCGCCGGTTTGACAGTGGAGAATTACACCAAGTAAATACTTAAGTCTTACCTCCGGTTTCTCGTACACTAACAATCTGTTAATGCGGTCAGTTGGCCAAAGTGCATATACAAAAAACACAACTGACAGCTGTTAACAATACATTATCAGACTGTTAGAATACAGGAAACCAGGGGCTAGTGGTCTCTTCAGAGTTCTTACAAAAGAATGACAAAAAACTGTGCTTAAGTAGTAAGCCACCACCACGATTCAGGCTCGACCTTGTGTGGTGGCTACTGCTACTGTCTTAGTTATAGTTAAACTTTTTGACAACAAATTATTTCATTTCATTTCAAGTACTTAGTAAAATTCTCTGTTTAGAAAACGATGGTCAGACAATGATACACCAGTTTTTTTTTAGCGAATTTAAGTCATAATCTTTCTATATATTTTTTGTTGCTAAACCGTAAAAATCCAACTTATCATAATTATGTATATCTTCTTGTTTACCTATGAAAAGTACGTTTATCAACCGTATATACCCCCCCCCCCCCCGCTCATCCTCCCCCACCCTTCAATTTATGGTAATCTGTTTATGTCTATTATTGTATTTATAAAAGCACTTCCCCATATATTACTAGCTCAGCAAAACCAAGGTTAAGTGGAAGACAATGCTGTTAACATTAAGTTTGCCTTTGTGCTTTTAATTTTTTAATTATGTAATAAATAATAATATTAACCAGCCAAATAACTAATGATTTCCACAGTGGGAAAATATTTGGCAGGTGGACCAGCCCAATCCTCCAACGCCAATATAGGATGATGGTGTGTGTGAACCCCTTTTCAATCAAACCTATGTTTTTGTTACCTCTAGTGTAGGATATACAGGATGTAACGAAAATCCTCATATACATCTAGATGGGGAGCTCTCATTGATACGGACAATTTTTCAAATTTTCTATTCATAACTAAAGTTACCTATGGAGAACACTTAAAGGTTTTCTCTGTAGTAAAAGTCGTTCGTATGGACGAGTAAGAACCCTATTTTCGGATTTATATAGGGGTTTTGTACACCCTGTATAGCGGCTATCTAGCTCCTTCCGATTCCAACCGTAATGCTAGTGTAAACTATGTAATCAATATGCGCCTACTGCTGTAATATCTTCATGATCTTGATGAGTCAACCTAAACGTAGGTAGAATCAATTTCCCTCTTGTAATCTTTGAAGTGAATGTACCTGTGCTCGTTTCGAATTTAAATTTAGAGTCCTAAAAAACTTTTTCTTTGACTACTGCGTAGTTCCATGCAACAGAACTCTTTGCTACGTTTTTTTTTCACAAATTTAAATTTCGAACTGGCAGGGTTTTTAATTCGTTTGTTTTTTGTTCAGGTGCCAGGAAGTAGTGCGTTGGCGGCGGCGACAGCTGGCGGGACCTGTGGGGCACATTCGGCGCCATCCGCTTGCTCGGTAATTTCTTTTTTATCTTTTTTTACGTCTAGTATTTAATATTAACCTCTTTTATCACATCGATTGGATACCGCGGAATATTGAAGACGTACTTGTATACTTGGTTTATTAAAGTAAGAATTTCAATTATGTATGTCTTTCTTAGAAATATCAGATTTTACGACAAATGCACAAAACGAACCATTTTTATCCCAGACTTTTAGCAGCCCGAGCCGAGGGCAAGGGCTGATAGTAATGTCGAGGATAAAATGGATTTGTGGACGAGTTATAAACCCTGCTTTTCACTTCGATTGCGAGGAAATAAAACAGTAGTATAATTTAGCAAATTGAAGAAATTAATAAACGCACGAAAAAACAAGAGCTGTTTCCCGCCGCTTTATTTTCTTAATATCTTATGACATTAATATTAGGCTTGGGCTGCAGACCTATACAGCCTACTATTAAATTAATTTTGTAATAACAATTTTCTTAAATTAATTAAATAACCTACCGTACTTGAATTTAAATTTTAATATCTTTTATCTTAAAAACACACATAAGGCAAATAAATTAAAGTAAATATTATAAAATAACAAATTCTATCTATGAACTTCTTATTGTGTTTAGCTGTATGGCTCATTTTCTTTGCCTTAATACAGATATATTTATGAGTAGATCAGTTAATGCACTTGCGCAAAAAAATCGATTTTGTGCAGCCTATATCATCCACAAATAAACACTTTCAGACCATGAGAAGTGAAAACAGGTTTTATGGCATCCTGAAAATTTGCACTCTAAACACAAATGCACAGCTTTAAAGTTGTAAGTGTGCTTGCACTACACTCAAGTTACTCAAAAGTTTTTTAAGAATAGAAATAAAGTGTAAATTGAACGGAAATATTCGTAACAAAGCTAATTCGATTTTTCGATGTCGATTTTTAATGTGTGATTATGTAATAACTTTTTATGAATGATTGAATAAATATGTAAACTAAAATGCCTGTATAACATCTAACTATTACAACTAACCCTTTTTAAAATACATGAAGAACTTTGGTGCTGAGACTGTTGTGTCGAGGCATAACCAAACCTATCTTACAGCTGGCGATACTTACCTGACAGCGTATAAAGCTCTCTTAGTGGGTCACCAGTTAGATTGCAGCGTGGTTACTCTTTGTGAAAGGCAAGAATAAATAAACCTAGCGTGATGTCTTGTCTAATACTGCAATGCAGCTAGTAGAATTTAGTATCGGTAGCAAGACCACTTCCAATAAAAAAAAACTTTATTCTTCATACTATCAACCAGGTTTAGTTTCAAAATTTTTGAGAACAAACAAATAGTTCAATATATTTATGAATAGTGAGATAGCGTCAATTACCAAATACGTGTTATTTGCTATAAAGCAAAACTTTACAACTATTTCTTCAGTATCAAGAAATTTAAACCACTTCCATAAATGAAAAAATTTCAATAAAAAAAAAAAATAATTGGCAAGCGCAGCGTAAGACGATCAGCCACAAAATGGACAGATGACCTCATACAAGTGGCAGGAAGACGCTGGATGCAAGCCGCTTCCAACCGATCTTTTTGAAAATCCATAGAGGAGGCCTATATCCAGCAGTGGACTTATGGCTGAATGATGATGCGGTTGATAGTATGAACAACAAAGTTTTTTTTTATTGGAATTTTAACTATCGATACTAAATATATATTTTTCAGGTTTTCTTATTTTAAGAAGTTGTACAAATATTGGGCCAAATTTTTAAATAAAAATTTTTACAAGCTTAATTTTTTTCAAAACTTATTTAGTCGGGTTTTGTTGGTGACGACCTACGTTTACACCTTCACTCAAACCTGAGCCTCTATTATATAAGTCTGCACTGGGTTGAGGGGCGTCGATTTTTACTTTTTGAAACCACTCCACACATATACATGTTTTAACACTTCGAAAACGCTAACCTGGATAACCACAGTAAACAGTTCCATAATAAGTGAATGCGAAACGAATTTAGAAGTTCCATTTTGTGAGACAACTAAGAACGTATACTTCAGAAATAAAATAATGAAAACGTCAACAAATCTTTATAGTCGCCTGACTATGCCAGAAGGCAGAAATAAAACCATCACCTTAACAAGTCAAACATTTTACAGCGTTGTCATTCACCGTGGCGCAAACGGAAATCATAATGGGGCGTTCAGATTTTACGAGAGCACGGTAGGATGAAAGCGATGTGCGTAATTCCCCAGCGTCCCACTAAAACGTCTATACCACCACTATAGTGCAATAAAGCAAGTAGTAAAGGCGTATTTTATTCCATATTATATTGGACCACAAAGTGGCTTGGAGGTACTAAAACAAAGGCGTAACAGATGGCCGTTAAAATGGGTTTTCCTGTTTTCGCTTCTAAAGTGTAAGAAGGTTTTCTATAGGCCTATACGAAACAGTCTTATAATTAGCTGTGCCTGCGACTTCATTCGCATTGGGTTAAAACATGAAGTGCCTTTTCCATAGACCATGACCGTGTACCCAGGTCATGCTCTATCTCCCTTCTAAATTCCATCCCCTGAGACCATTCCTTGAACGCGCGGTTATATTAAAATCTCTATCATTTTATATCACCAGGTGATCTCCCGTCTGCACAATTTTGTTTCAGGTAGAATAGAATGCTCAATGTACTCGTAATACAGTTATTTTTTTCTTCGAATCTGTTAGCGGAATATTCCCAAAAGCAACGTAAGACGTCCACCAGTTCACAAGTCCTAGGAAGATCTATAGCGGATTGCTGGTAGCGGCTGGATGAAGATGAGTGAGAAAAAAAAATGTGGCGTGCTTGTGGAGCCTCCCCCACACAGTGATATCATACGCTGTGGCTACATACAAGTCATTTACAGTTTAATGAATAGATTTTTTTTTCATTACGTTTTGGTACGTAGCGATTGGTAATTTTTTTAAAAGCATTTTTTTGTTGTCTATGCTGAATGTTTACTTGTGACATTTTTATTCTTCACTATAAATCTCATATTAACTATGAGATTTATAGTAATTCAGTTCCTTTATCACCTTTAAATAAGTGCTGTACTAATTTTACTTATATTTCATTGGCAGTTTATTTTTACAATTCACGTAAGAAATACAATTAACAGACAATATACAAAAAGAGAAACTATTTCGTACAACATCCCGCGCGCCGTATGATCCGGCAAAATTATCTAAGCACCGCGCAATATGGCAACTCCGACGGTGGCACATTATAGAGATTTCTAACGGGTAGTGCGTACCTAGTTAATTGTATCCGTCATTAATAATTATGTTATTTTTATGTGCGCACTTTTGTGGCTATTTAAAAACTATTCGTGTAACATTTAGGCTGCGTAATGATATGCAGCCTAAATGTTACTGTGTTACACGAATATCTAAGCTTTAATCATGATAAGTTTTATTCAATTCCATTCAGTGGTTTTTGCGTGATACGTGCATAAAAAATAGAGAGAGACCAACGCAGGACACAGAGACCAAATTTACAGATTTATTTTATTTATATTGAGTTATACTTGAAAATTCAAGTGAATCCGTAGTAAAAAGTAAAAATAATTTTCTTTCAAAAGGTTGATTAGATTTTATTTGTGCATTAATCTGTGAATGTTTAGCATTATTGGGCCGTAAATTATTGGCCGTACAATATTTGATCGTCCACTATAGTGACCAGAAATGCGAAGTTAAATATTACTTTTTAATAAGTCATGTAACATTTATGATCGATATAGATTAGCCATTATTTTTTTAACGAATGTGACAAAAAATAACGCATGTTAAGATAATTAACAGACATACGTAAAAAGAAACAACCTATATCGTCTCGCTAGTACCCGCAGTAGTATGGCGACAGGTTCCCATAGCAACCGATTGACTCTGTTACTACCTGGGGCCTATTCCATAGAACCAAAATTAATGTGTACTACGACAGTTCGATGTACATTGCCAAATCGATTGATACACAGGTTAAGAAAACAAATCTGCTACGCAATGTGCCTCGAATTGTCATAATGAACTTCAAATTGTCGTGTTATGATACTTAGCCTGAACGCTCAGAGGTTATCAAGAATTGGTTTTTCTATAGTATCGGATACAATTAATCGGGCTATGAAGATATTTATAGCGATTTTTTCGCCTCATGTGAACGTAAGCGTGTTGTAATGTAGCTTATATTTCACACGGGAATGTAAGCTTTAATTATAGAAAGTTTTATTCAATTCCCTTTAGTGGTTTTTGCATGATGAGCGCACAAAGAGACAGAGTGAGACAGACATATATCAGACAGAGACAAAAGTAACAGATTTATTATATGTATATATATGTATAGAAAATATGACTCCTTAATAATAACTGCCAAACGTATCCGCTTGTCAAACTAAATGTTACCTGAGATTTATCATTTACTCTTATTTATTTATTCATTTATTTCACGCAAAAAAAAAATACAATAAAATCTAAATGTCCGTTTCACCAAGCACTCGAAAATGGAATTGAGTTTTTCACCAACAAAACTGGGTAATGGCGCTGTTTGTTTGACAATGTCAATTCGACAATGAAATTGTAATTACATTTTCTGCGAAATATTCAGCAACACGTTTTGTGCAAGACCGGGTCCATTGTCAACACCGTTGTACACTCGGCTATATCTGGTGATAATAAAATTCATTTGAATTGAGCTCTAATGCCGCGCGGGATAGAAGCTACATGTGAGCGAACTTCTGTCACTGGTATTACTATACTTTGTCGATGCAAACAAGTGATATACAAAGGACAGTTAATTTATTACGCAATTAAGAGCTCCGTCAACCGAAAAGTCCGAATTTCTGCCCTAGATAACTTCAGCCATTGTAATTTTGATTCGGTTCATCAGGATGTTCTTTCCTTTTACTAAGCTTGTTTTACGTTTTCATTTTGTGATTAAGGCAGTTCTTATGTGGAGCATGCTGTCTCGTTCGCAGAATTGAACATTTTGTAAATATTTTCATAGTTTTTTTTAAACTTTTGACTTTTTAAATAATGTGAGTTAAACTTTTGATAAATGTCTAATATATTTAAACGGACATTTTAAATATATTTTTGTTTTCCTGTGGGTACGTAGTTTTTATAAAGAAAAGTTGTTTCCAAGATGATTAATTTTGGAATCGAATTTTCTAAATTAAAAACTTAATACAGGAAAAGAAAAATATTATTGTATAGTGTCATTTTGTTTCAGATAAAATAATCAATATTAATAAAACAATATTATATTGAATGTGAACCAGTTTTATTAACTATCAAACTCTCAGACCACATTAATTTATCAAAATTATACTAACTGTGTTGAAAGCACTAAAATTATTAAATTGTGCGAGCGGCACAGCATGCTCGATGTAAGAACAGCTTTAAGCTCATAATATTTTACAGAGAGAAGATTTGTGTTATGGAGTAGGACATCTACTGTATGTACAAGGTGGCAATTTAAATTGTTCTACCTGTTCAATGATTATGCTGGTTTTGGTTAAGAAAGAAATGAAAGTCAAGTTGAAATTTTAAGCTTTCGTTACATTTAATCAGGTGCACAAAGTTTTGACTTCATATTATTATCCTTACTAATATTATAAACGTGAAAGTTTGTATGTATGGATGGATGTTTGTTACTCTTTCACGCAAAAACGGCTCAACGGATCCGGATGAAATTTTGCGCAGAAATTAGCACATAGGCTATTTTTTAGCTAGTTATTAATAAAACTAAAAAGAAACGTAAGGCCGTATGCTCGGGCCGAGTCTCTAAAATGCACAGTGGTCAAAGAGTTGTACAATAATGGTTGTTTCATTGCCACTATTGGTTGTCTAGTGAACAATCGCATGTTAATGGTATAACCCGTGCAACTTAACTAGGCACCTCGCGCGATTCGATCTTCTTCGCGAGAGATGCCTATTTAATTTGCGCGGGCTACACCATTGGAATTACTTTGTACTTCTATTGCTGGGCAGATTACCAAATAGAGGCAAATAACAGCTATTGTCATGCCTATTCTATTGAAAACCTATGTGTGCATAGTGCCTCTAGAGCCTGCACGTACGCACAGCTCTCGTTTTCAGTTGGCCATGAGCGCAATTTAGGTAAGTTGTTTGCTTAATTTTGCGTTTTATTTGTAGTCGTATGTATATAGTATGTGATTAAGCTTTGATATTGAGCTTTTATCAAGCAGCCAGATGCTCAAATTAGGACCCCTTAGACGGAAGATAAATTAGGCAATTGTTTGGGGTGAAAATTGTGCTCGTATATTGTTCTGGGCCTCTCTTTGCAAGCGCGAGCCCTTTTTAACGTCCTAATAAATTATGTTAGAAGTACCTGCAAGGAAAATACTTAATTCCACTTTAGTACCGGGTCTCACTGAACCAATTGAGAGGTGATTTCAGTCACATGATTTTTGGAAAACTTACCCCTTACTCTAACTACACTTCTCCTTTCCTGATTCTACACTTTTGAAAATGTGTAACATTTGGATTCCAAATTTTTCTCAAGCATTACGACCAACAGTGAAGTAACGGACCTGGAATCCTCTTTTTTGTTTGAGCTGTAGTGTAAGGCAGAAACGCCAGTTTTTGGCTACCATTTGACACAACCTAACTATGTTAACGACTTCATCATTAGCCATTTGACGCCTACTGCAGGACATAGGCCTCCTTCGTGGTTTTCATAACCATGAGGGGTTTTGCCATAATCGCCACGCTTGGCAGGCGGGTTGGCGATCGCAATATGCGACTTCAGAGATACCCAATTAAAGCCTGGACTACCTCGTGGGTCTAGGACTCTTGACTAGCAAAAGTTTTTGTCTTTTTTTAACGTCTGTCGAAGGTTCTTCTACTTCTTTTTCTACACTTGCATTTTCATTTTTGTTGCAAAGTCGCCCGTATCGTAACTGTAAGCGTTCATATTAGAAAGTGCCTACGGTAACTCATAATTGTACTATACTCCCATTGCCCCCTGTAATGGGAATATAGTTCGCACATATGTAAGTTTTAGAAGTAAATGTGTTCGGTATAGCCTGACCGAACACTATGTAATACGCGTGAAACAACCAAAGCTTGTTTGCTACCGCGCCGCGCGGCGGTCGAGTCAGTGTACCTCGGTTAGCAAGCACACCGGGTGCATTCATTAATCAAGAAATATTGTCTGAATCGTGTAAATTTAGACTAAGACTTTAATTACAATAAACAGTTCATTATTCTCCTAAAATCAAGTTTTATCATTTTTCATGTACGGTAACGGACCCGACCGTAAAAATGTTTTGCTCTATACTGTAAGAAGGCTATTGGTTAGTATTTAATGAGACGAGTGCGTACAGTTGATTTCGTATATTGGACTCTCTACATAAGGACTATAACACGAGTAATCAACATATATGGGGCTTGGAGGTGTCACCCACCATACTACAATACATACATACACTGACAGTACAAGACCCAACTGTAAGTTTAACCGAAACAGACACTACAACAAAACCCACTTTATGTTTGAAACTTTGTGGTGTGTAGCGCCTCATTTCATCAGATATCTTTTAGCGCTCCCAGCAATTCTACTCAAAAACTATTTAAGTGCGTTATTAAGTTACAAACTTCAATGTGTAGACATCGTCTAGGTACATTGTACTTCAGGTTACTAACGAACGTGGATTGGAACGTAACAAAATACAAGGTAAGAGGTGATCATTCAGAAGGAACCACAATTTTTTTTTTAAATACAAAAAAAAATAGCTTTTAAAAGTCATATAGGTACGTAAAAGGCCTCAACAAAGATCTGTTGAATTTTTCAACTTGTCAGGCGATCCTTTTTCGATTTCGCGTAGGTATGTTTTTTCTTCCCTTCCACTAAGATAGATAGAGAAATACTTAATTGCTCAACTAGAAGAAAGAATTACATTAAGGTTGCAAAATCAACAAAATCAACAGACTCATAGAGGCCGTGTGTGTTTTTTCTAGCAGTCGAGTCGTTAAATTTTTAGGGTTTCGTACCCGAAGGGTGCCAAACGGTACCCTATTACTGAGACTTCACTATCCGTCTGTATTTCTGTCTGTCTGTCTGTCTGCCACCGTGATAGCTAGGCAGTTGAAATTTTCACAAAATGATGTATTTCTATTGCCGCTGTAACAACAAATAACAGAATAAAATAAATATTTAAGGGGGCTCCCATACAACAAACGTATTTTTTTGCCGTTTTTTCTCGATCTTTGTGTCTGATGTTCAATAGATAAATGTACGGAACCCTGCGTGCGCGAGTCCGACTCGGACTTAGCCAGTGTTTTATTTGATATCTTTTATCCAGAGTACAGCTGGAGTCAAATATTTTTTGATGACGTCATATAGCTAGTGACACGCGTTGTCAAGACATCTTATTTGTCAAAATCGGTCAAGCCGTTTGGCCTCTGAGCTGTGATAACGAAACATATATTCATACGCGCGAATATGACTGTTGGTATTTGCCAATAAACGAGGATTTACGCCCCTCTGTCGGATATAAATATTCTACCGTGGATCTTATTTCACCGCCGCCGCCACTTTGTACTACGCTTTCGTTGTTGCCCGAAAAGCTGAGCGAGAGACTGTCGCCTGAATCCTCTACATTGTCTGATATAAATTATTGCCTTCATTTGCTTTTCTGGTCAGGTAAAAAAGGGATATATAATTCGATGTCCATTAAAAATGGCACCAAGGGCCTATTAAAATAGTACATTTCTGCAGCGGCCAGCAATAGACGCATTGATGGACGAACGTGTAACATAAGTAAGTCCATCAATGCCTAGTAGTGGCCAAGGCTTGTATAGTACTTTGTTCAAATAATGCGCGGAAATTAAAACTAAGTAGTACCTAGGCAGAACTTTATATTTGCAAATATAACTAATTTTTCAAATCAATGGCGAACAACGACCAACAATATTTCTTCCCGCGTTAAAGTGTTCATTTGTTTTTTTTCAATAAACAGCTTTCTATTTGCAAGCCAGTTTGAAATTTAAATAAAACCTTTGATAAGTTACCTCCTTTGTTGCCATATTTTGGAGTAAAAGATCGTTTAATTTTTAAATTACACCAGAGATATGAGTTTTCCATCTAATTTATTTGGCCGCCAAAACACGACAGATATGGATTTTCATGCAACTTTTGTCGGCGGCTGCTCGCATGTACTTGGCCAGCATAGCAATTTTGATCGATCTCGAAGAAGCTTGTGAAAATAATGCTCAATATCCAAGCATGTTTGAGAAAGAAAGATTAATCTCGAGAACTCATTCGAGATGCTTTTCTAAATAAAACAGCATCTCAACAGAGCACTTAAATTGTATCTAAGCGGTTAGACCTGTTTAATAATACGACACATAACATAAGCTCATGCCTGTATCCCGGAGAGGTAGGCAGAGACCAGGATATGCCACTTGCTACGAACCTGACAAACCTATTTCGCTTCATCAACATTCATTAGTCGTTGCATGCACGCTTGCCGGTTTCGGGTATTTTTTATCTTGCCCTTCGCTCATGGATGCCCTATTTGGTCGAAGTACGTCCGCCTGGGATATCCCTTACCAGCCCTTTTACCTAAATTTGTTCGATATATATACGAATCCTAGATCAAGTCAGTGGCGGCCAATCAATGGTGGCTGGATGACGATGGTTGAGGCTAAAATGAAGTGCCGTTCCTCAGGGAGGTCTATTTCCAGCAGTAGACAAAGTGGACTTGTTGATTGGATTGGTTTATAGATGCTGTGTATCTGGTACGTCCAATTTCTTTGCGTATTTGTACCTATTCGACTTTCAGTGCACAAACTTCTTACATGATTATCTAATACCAAAACGGAATGACGCAGTCAAACTACTGTGTATTCGTATTTTGTGACGAAGTCTTAACAACGTCGGAAACTCTATAATCCTACGTCTGCTATAGTTACGCTCGATACAGGGATACCTTTTGTGAGAGAAACTACTTTGCCTTTTATGAGATGGAAGACCCGGTTCATGTACGAAAATGTATTTTAAGATATTGTGCTTTAGCAGCGATAGAGAAGTGATCGGGTCTATAGACCGCCGGCACGACAAGCTGTCGTGTCAGGTTCAAATGCGCTAGGCTTAAAGCCAGATTCTGAATTGAGAAGTTTGCTAAGTAAATAGTCAACTGTAGTGCTGTCTGTTTTGTTTTCTCAGAAAAGAGCGTGACAGAACGTTACTTAAGTATTTACTTAGCGAAATTCTCAACTCAGGAACTGGCTCTTAGTTTTTCTCTCCATGATAGATGAATGTCTTTGTCTTGTTAAAGGAAATGTTATTTTCCACTGATGGACGATATAGGACCCACACCATCCATTCGTGGATCTCGTAGAAGGCGACTAAGGAAATCAATTACCAGGAGACGGGCAGCAGCATCTTCCTGAGATTCCAACCGCACACTGCGATCGGCAACCCGCCTGCCAAGCGTGGCAATTATAGCAAAATCCTTCATGGTTATGAAAACCACGAAGGAGGCCTATGCCCTGCAGTGGGCGTCAAATGGCTGATGATGATGATACCACCCATCCTACACAAGACGGGTGAACCTATACTATAGGTGATAAGCATACTGCGTCCAAAAAAATGTGCCAGTCTCTGAGATGTCTTTTACCCATCTAGTGTAGGCAAGAGTTGAGCTGTATTGTCTAGAAATATTTAAAAGGATTTAGTTGACTGTTCACTATTCTTCACAGTCAACGCTGAAAAACCTATATGTTTTTGTTGTTGCCCGTATACCACCAGAGTTATGTACCCGAGTACCTAATTGCAAGACTGCTGATGACAGCTTTTGCAAAATCGTAGAATATAATTTTCTTGAACTTGCGACAGCCTTGTTTATCTAGTATTGTTTATGTACAAACAATATTTGTATTTTTTACAGCAGTATTTAAATTTAATTGAAATAGAACGTCATCGGCATTCTTAGGGTAACTGAACTGTAGAGAACATACACAGATTTTAAGGGTACCGTAAAACGAGGTGATCAGAAACTACAGAGTGACTTTGAATTTATTCATCGTATTTAAAGGAGACATTCTAGCCTTGATTTAGAAACATATAGTGGTAGTTTTAAGATAAATTATTACGCGTCATAATATTTTTTTTTTGCTACCCAAAACTACAGTTCTTAAGCGTAAATTAATTAGTTTAATAAAGTCATGGTTTCTGTTATCCTGAACCGATACTAAATACATGTTATTTTTTATTTTTTTCATAAACAAACAATATGAGGACAAAAAGTAATAAAAACCCAATAAACTGTGTTTTGAGCGTCTTATGGTCGGCGCCGGCCGACTCATTAGTTTTTTAAATTGTTTTACGGCCAGTTTCTGAATTGAGAATCTTGCTAAGTAAATCGTTAACTGTAGTGCTGTCTCTGCGAATTTCTCAGAGAAAAGCGAGACAGAACGTTACTTAAGTATTTACTTAGTGAAATTCTCAATTCAGAAACCGGCCCTATGTGTATCGGATGTAAGACTCTTAAGCATTTAACATTAAAAAAACATTTTACAGCGTTACGGTACTTCCTACCACTTCAAATTTGGATTCACAGTTTGGAGACAAAGGTCGGACTCACGAATTTTGACAAATATTTTGTACCGTTACTGATAAATAATTATTAATACTGTTTTTCGCAATAGAATGAACATTCCCTCAAAATACGGTGAACGAATTCAGTTTAAATTCACCCTGTATAGTTTGAATAGAAATAAAAAGTGGAAAAAGGTTTCTTTTGTCACCGATATCCTACTGAACTACAACGACTTCTCTGTCAGATATTATGTCGATCAAATCAGACATATAAAGAGAAGTCGCTTCTGTTGTAATTTCAGTAGGAAATCTTTTTCCACTTTTTGGACCCATTCATTCTCCAGTTTCTGATTACGATTCATCAGTGGCTGTAGGCACGCACGCCGGTTTTGGCTGATTTTTATCTTGCCCTTCCTTATTTCATCCCCTATTTTTTCTTTTGATCTAATAAAATCCCTATTTACATCCGAAAGTTGTGGTGTTGCTACTGTAAAAAGCTGGCCTCACATTTAAGACGTCGTTGGGTTCGAAACCTAGCAAGTATCAATGACTTTGCTTTCTAGATTTGTAAATATGTAGAAGCAATACCAATCGCTTAATATGAAGGAAAACATCGTGAGCTAACCCAAGTGACTGAGGTGTCAGCATAACTTGAAATCACCAATCCGTATATCCGCATAAAGATACGCCAAAAAATTTGTATGGACATCTGATAATTTGAATTTTTTTTGCAAAAGTGATTTCGGTAGTTCAAAGTTTTTTCCTTGTTTGTATCGACGAGCACCCACGTTTTTAGATGCTTACTTAAAGGTTTTTTGTAACATACATAAATCCACATCGTATCCAGTCGTATCCAGGAGGGGTAAGCAGAAACCTACCATTGCTCCATAAATAAATTCAATATATCATCAACAACGACTCGATTAGTAAACATTTTTGTCATAAGAGAGGGCATTAGACTTATTGAAACATTTGAGTGCGTTGGAATCGAAATACATATTTTGTCTACATTATTCAACTTTTTTTTATATTAAATAAGCATATAAAAAAGTTGCGTATGGAATAAAATAAAATATAACGTATAATTTCTTGCATGAACGAAGTCGCGGACACAGTTAGTTTGGAATACAAAGAACTCACCAGACTCAATAAAACAATGCCCTTAGCTGCAAAATTACAGGTCAATAATAAATTTGTAATAGACCAAACATAACATTGACGACAATATGATGTTAACGCCTCTTTTACAGCTGAGAGTGTGAAGTTTTCACAGACTCATAAAGGTTTTATGAGACCAATAAAATCCGAAAACGACAGGTGGTCAAAGATAAAATACATCAGCCTGTAAAACTGGTAGTGAGGTTTTAATGATGATTTAACTACGCCCTTTCTATTTGTCTTTCATGTTTTGTAGTCTTTGCATCGAGACTGTGATCTGAGAATTGTACAACTGCGTTATCTTCATTCAAAACGCCTTTCTTTTAAACTTAAATAATGTACAGAACATCCCAGAAAATTATTGTTAATGACACAATAGATACAGTGAAACGGGATGATCCACAGTACCGTCCTTCGCGTAAAAGGTCTTGGAGAAATTCAAATAACAATCTTCGCTGATCCAAAAGATCTCAAACATCTTGTTTTGCCTCAAATTGAATATTCAATCGCGAGCTAATAGACTGACACCGGGATTTAAATTTGATATTAACTCCATCGCTTCAACTTTAAATTGAAGTTGAGTGCTCGGCCCAGGGAGAAGGCGTGGGTATTGGTAATAGATATTGGTATATGATAATAATACACTAGCCTTCTCTCAAAGAGAGATATATAGATTTACAGACTTAATCAATTGTAGCGAAATAGGGTGAACTTGTTAGATAGGTATTGTGAAATGCTAAAAACGGAGAATGCTAGAAAAATTAGGGTGGACGTCACTCACGCCTATCACTCACGCCTGTATCCCGGAGTGGTAGGCAGAGACCAGGGTCTGCCACTTGCCAAGAGCCTGACAGAATAGATCTCTTTCGCTTCATCAAGAGTCATTAGTCGTTGCATACTCCCACGCCGTTTTCGGGTACATCCCCTATTTGGTCTCAGTGTGTTATTAAGTATGTCACATTCACTCGATATATTTCTTTCGTCATTCTTTCTTCTTTCACACTCACCGTATGTCGTAAACATTCCTATCTTAATTCTAATCAGTATATTTTCTTTCAGTCGACAACGTTCTCTAATCAAACCATTGCGTATCATGTCATTACAAGTAAAACCACACATGCTTCCGAAGGACTTAATTTCTACTGCACTAATCCTACTTTCTTCATTCTTTTGCCATGTCCAAGTATCGCTACCATCAATAAGTGTTGGAATTAGCACTTCATTATGGATAGTCAATCTGGTGATATTTTGACTACTCACAAAAGAGTGCAGGGCACCGTTTTAACAATGTCCCGCTTTTAGTCTTCTTTCTATATCACCTTCACACTTTCCATCCATCGTAAACAGGCTCCCCAAATAGACAAATTCTTTCACTTGTTCCGCCCTTTCACCTCTAATCGGTATCTTGCACTCAGTAATTTAACCGTCTTATTCGAAGATCATTACTTTCATCCTACTTACATTAATGTTCACTCCTTTTCTTTTAAATGCCTTATCCACTACAGTTACTTGTGTCTCCATGTCTTCAACTGACGATGCAAATAAAACCTGATCATCAGCGTATAATAAGCATTTGACAAGTAGGTCACTCATCCTAGATCCACTGTCATTCTCTTTTAAATCAGACATGCAGACATGAACAAATACACCAAAGTTGACTTAGAAGTAATGTAAATGTGCCCGAAAAAATATTGGAAAGTCATTCGCCAAGTCACGCCTTCGCATTTCAATTATCCGACCCTGACTAAGAGTAACTACGTGATAAAGAATATTCAGAAATAAAATTGTCGTAGAAAAAGAGATACTAAGCTGGAAATGGAAAAGAAAATTGAACGAGTTTAGACGAGTTTATTTCAATTCAATCTTAGCTCGTACAAAACGTAGAATCTCTGAACTTCTTTCATTGGAATAGTATTAAAAAGTTTTGTAAGGGTCAGTATCATCAGCTGCTCAGCTAAGAGCATTATGCTTAAACCAAATTATTGCAAAATATAATATTCATTTGTTCTTGTTTGAATAGGAAAAAACATTTCAAATAAAAATAAGGCGTAAAAATAGTTCACACATACAAAGTTACCCACATGGGTAAATTATCCATGTCTAATCCCAAACCAAACCAACAGCCCACATCCATCCACTGCTATGTAAAGGCTTTCTTGATGAAGTGTCCAAAAGCGTATGCTCAAAATTCCTACATCGCGCAAGTATAATTTCTTTCAGAGTTAGCTAAAATAGACATTCTGGCTTATTACAGTTGAATCCTTAATGCCTAGCACAACATTAGCCTTGTGGAAACTTTCCACTAATCTCTCTCTAAAGTCGTTATTTTAGTCCTGTAGGATTAAGCGAATATTCAACATAAGCTTACGAATCGCATTATTAAACGGCAAATCAAACAAATAAATTGATAGATTAATGGAGTAACAACCTGTTACTAATGTTTATTGCTCCATCACTATTTGGACATTAATTACTGGATTAGTACTAACTACTGAAGATCGTTTACACGTTATTAATCAATTAGAGAACAAAGACCCAGATTACTGCGTTTATAGACGAAGTCTTTGTATGAATGTATTTACAACATAACACTCACGCCTCTATAGGCAAAGACCAGAGTCTGCCACTTGTCGCGATCCTGACAGATCTCTGATGATAGATATATTTAAGGTATTGAATATCTGTTTGACTACTACGACTGTGAGAAAAAGTTTTTCTATATTCACGGTAGGTACAAGACCAAGACGTGCACGCAAAGACTAATTAATGTAGATGAAGCAAAATACGTCCATCAGGATCGTGGCAAGTGATAAACTCTGGTCTCGAACCCTTCGGGGTATATGCGTGAGTTTATGTAATGTAATGGTAGGTACAAGATTTGGGCGGCTTTTACATTTTTGTGTGTGCATGATTTTGTGAAAAGGATCTCTTGAAGTAGGCTATTAATATTTACGTGTCTTTTATGAAGGACCTGCCAGTTACCTGTTTATTTTTGTGCGAATGTCTAGAATTAATACTTAATTTTCTATTTCGAATACTTGATAATGTAATGCTTCGGATCAGAATCTTCGAATCGCTTTTAGAGATACCTAAGGCCGCTGATTGTATCCTACTAAGAACTACATATTAAGTACCTTATCTCTGTAAATTACTGGTGTAAATTAAAGAGTTATCAGTTCTATCTATCTGTCTTTCTATCTATCTATCTATCTGTCTATTAGTGAGCCACATTTGTACCAAGTAATTGGTTAAATTAGAATAGACACTTATGTAAGGAGGAAGGTATAGGCCATACTCCACCACGGGGGCCAAGTCCGGATTGGTGTAGGCTTGTAGACTAGTGGCTCGTCTACTGTCAGAAGTTGTCAAGCCCTAAGGCCTCTTACTTGGCTTAAAGTAACGAATACTAACAAATGGTCGATGTGGATGATATTTCCCTTCATGTGCCAAAGGTTCAATTCACAAAACGTTTGAGTGTCCTGGAACACTCAGAACGTCCAATTCGCAAAGGTCCAACTCTCATAACGACCAAGACGCAAATTGTCCCATTCTCAAAAGGCACAATTTGCAAAATCCCTAACCTTCGGCGTAACAACGGTGTTATAGGAGTTTAAAACTTATCACACTCATTTTTTTAGTCATTTTGCATGCGTATATTTCAGCACAGTCTCTATTTGCAAAATTATTTATTCTTCTTCGAAAAATAAAACAAAATTGTACAGATATATAAGTGAAAAAAGATTTGTAAATAATCTTTTTCAAAAATCAACGACAATAAATCTTTTTTTAATTTTTAGACATTTTTTGTGTTAGGCAGGGTTGATAAAAATCATGATTGTTTTAACAAAAGATAAAAATTATTTATTTGATTGAAAAAAAAAAATAAAAGAATCGGATTTATTTGGTAATTTATCTGAGTTAAACTCAGATATTTTTAATTTTTTTAACATTTTTTCAATCTAAAACTTGCACCTACTTTGTCTTAGGAGAAATATTTTCGATATTTTCCATCGTGTTTTACGTTTCTTCAATTCAACTTCGAGTTTAAAAAAAACCTCGTAAAACTTCGTCAATTCTTTTTTTAGGAATTTACAACAACGAAGCGTTTCTTACACAATCACAGACTACATAAGAAAGAATGAAATGCGAAATATGGCATTAAAAAAACAGCGCTGTAGCTCCAACTTTTTATAAATAACAAAAAGTTAAAACGCCCACTCAAGTTAAATAGTGTCTTACTTAAAGGGACTCTGAGGGAGGTATTACTTCATTTTTTATAAATAAGACCGGTAAGGTCAAAGCAATAAATTTAGCTTAGCAACTGGAAATGTTTTATTTTCAGGAGTTCTAACTCGAGGAAGGAAATCTCTTTGCTTGATTAAGAAGAAAGAGACAATTTTCCAGTTAGTTAAGAATATGCTGGGTTTCTACTTGGTTCATAATTATTTTCATCTCTAATCCCTTACTCTGGACTTTCTTATGAGACGAGTTTCACTCTCAATTTCTCGTATACTAACGATCTGTTTATCTACATATCTGGCGCAAACTGTGAAGTTACAAGAGTGCTATTTACAGATGCTTATAATATAAAGCATTTATCTATCAATATTTTAGTTATTTTCGTGTTGTCTACAGTCTTCTTAGAAGACGTTACAAATAAACTAATAGGTTTTTTTATAATTATTAAAATATTGTTATGAATTATTTTTATTACTTTGGGATTTTTATATATCCTTTATGGAAACAAAATACTACTCCCATCTAATTTTAAGATATATTCCTCATTTCATGCTAAAGCTGGCGGCTCGCAGTAACTTTCACCAAGTTCACTCACAATGCATTCTATTCCCGTACAGCTGAACTCGTAAAGCAATCGTAAAGTTAAACCACAATGCGAATAAACAAACTGACAGCCGGTCCCCTCGCTACCATTTAGTGCGCCATTTGGATTTGATCCAATGTGTCTGCTTTTCGCGGTGTTGCCCTTTTCACTCACCGCTTGGTCCAATTCTTTACAAACACACTGATTTTGAGAGAGTCTTTGTTATTTTTTTATATATTGTACGATTCATAATATTGTACTCGACTCTGGCATTTCCCCTAAATTACTTAAAAAGCATGAAATTATCAAAATAATAAAAACATTTTAATGTAATTAACATAATAAAAAACTACCATTATCAATCTACCTACAATGAAATCATGGCATTTTGACATTTGGTCGTTACGGACCGGAGGCGAAAAGAATACCTATTATACTACCAGAAAAATCCAATTCTCACAAAATCTCAAAAGAATTTATTCCATCAGGTTGCTCTTACAGAAAAAATCTAATAAGCATGTAATTGAACTAACATTTCATCAAATTACGATAACAAAAAGTCACAAAAGTCAAAAGTGAGCTAAAAAAAACATTTAATTAAATTGTCACGAAAAATGTCACTGCGCATTTGCCCATTTTGGTAAAGAGTTTTTTATGAGTTATTGTCTTATCGTTAGCTTAGGTTTATTTAAAAAAGTTGCTGTAAATGTAATTTATTTTGAGTTAGTTAAAATTTTACCCTATTTCTTTAGTCTTAATTAAGATACATACTACCAAAACAAAGCTTATAAGATATATTATAATATTTAGCTATAAGATATATTTGCGTGACAGAAACTGAGGAAAGGGCAATTTCTTCCACATTCCTAATTACTTAATGAAATAAAGCGTCATGTCGTGACATATTTTTTCATTACCTGTACAAAGTATGTATTGTTGCCTACGACTGGGTAAAGAGGGAACATATCAGCGTTTTAAATTCAAACGTAACAATCTATTTCAGTCACAATGTGTTTGATGTCATCATAGTTTTACAAAGCCTTTGCATTAATTGGAGCATCAAATGGTCTCCTTGTTTCAAATGTTATTGTGCTTAGATAATACTAGTATTTCTAGAACATTAATTGTTTCGCACATTGTCTTTCACAGTCTACAGACCCGTCAATGGACTCTAATGAACAATATCCAATAAAATATTATATGCTAATTTTATTCTAGCTAGCTGACTTATATTTATTTATTTATTATACAAAATTTTGAAACGGACACCGAGTTTTACTTATAACGTTTATTAAGTCGCAGTTTTTAAGTTTATTTGAATAAAAATATTTCGTTTTCGATTTTATGGGACCGTATTCTTATTTTTATTTATTTTATCAGCCCGGAGGGGCAGACAGATACCAAGGTTTTCCACTCGCGACGATCACGATCGAAACATGATCATTTTAGTTGTTCATATCGTTGTAGCGACATTTTCCGCCTCTTATGCTTTAGTAATAGTCTTATTACTTGAAACACAATAAGGATCTTAAATTTTTTTCCAAGTAAGCTCACAAATAGGTAGAAATCTAAGTGTCAGGTACACGGTGAAAAAATATCGTTCGTGTTAAAAAAAGTATTTCTACCTTTACATAATGTATAATCTAATATATAAAAGTCTCGTGTCACAGTGTTCCTTATCGAACTCCCACGAAACGGCTTCAGCGATTTTTATTAATTTTTTCGTGTATATTAATAGTAGATAAGGTAAGATAAGAATATTCTTTATTGCACACAAAAAATAAGAGACATAAAATATGAAAGTTTCAATGAAAAAGTACAACCTTATTGCTAATAGCAATTTCTTCCAGACAACCTTGTGACGGAAAGGTTGCCGAAGGTAGGTCGGAGAATTGGTCGCAGGCTAATTAACATGGCAAAATAACGTTTGCCGAGCCAGCTAGGATTCTATAATACTCAGTTACCTACGTTACTGGTGACTTACCGCCGCTTTTTGGATTAACAATTTTACCAAACAGTCTGTCTCGTTCTTTTTTCGGCAATCAGATTATCGTAATTAATGAAAATTTGTTTTATTTTTTATCATCTCCGCAATGCACCACGACCTCTGTAGCTAAGCGCCTTAACGGCTAGACCAACGAGGCATTCATTAAGCCCATACTCTCTCTTTGAGAGAAGGCCTTTGCTCTACAGTGTTACGAATATAGGCTGGATTATTATTTTCATATCATAATTCCGTGCAAGGCTTGATAAACAACCATCAGTAACGTGACATGGTGTGCTCGCGGTACAGGCAATGGTGGAGGCGCGGTACGATCTCGCTTCCCCATGGATGTTACTTTCTATTTGAAGTTTGTTTACAGAATGCGTATTGCAGAAAGTGTCATTTCGTCTCAGAAACACTTCACGTCTCCCGGTGACTACGAGAAACTATCCTTGAGGAGCGGAGCTTAGAGTAGATTATTTCGTATTGTAGCACACAAAGTGAAACCCGGCGACAAAAGCTTTTGCACGTGAATATACTCAGCAAGGAGTGAATTCCCTTGAGACTGGGTAGACTCGGTTTTAGATAAGAATTTAAGACGCTAAAGAGATAAGTAATTTTTTAGTGCAGAAAATCTAGGTCAACTCCTGTGGTCAACTTTAAGGGTAAACCGTTAAAAACAAAATGCTCAAATAAGCGCAGTACTCACATTAAGGAAAAGTGAAACTAATACAGTAAATTTCCCGTGAGACGCTCACCGTTTCTGGTCCCAAAATAGGATAACATGTGCTATGGCAACCAGAAAAGGACATCCCAAACATGGAAATACACCTAGACTCAGACCATTTGTATAAATCAAGGCAAATCAGTCTTTTAAGGTTCTTCGCACACTGACTTCAAATCGTGATGTGAAAGCGATGTGTGGTTACATTGAAATGTAAGCGATACAGAAATAGTACATATCTAATAGGAAATTATCGATAGATAAAGCGAGATGCAACACAACCAAGGTTCGCAGCGATAGTGTGCTAAAGACATAAATAAATAATTTGATCTTCAGTACGTTGAGAGACCCGTTCTCCATAGTACTAACATCTATCTACCAGTATCACTGACCTCTTTGGTGGACCACGTGACACAACCAACCTACATTTACGATTTTATTGTTATTCATAAGCAGCCTATATACGTCCCACTGTAGGGCACAGGCCTTTTCTTAGAGAGAGAGTATGGGCATAATCACCAAGCGTGCCTACCGCGGATTGGCGATTTCAAGCGCTGAGGTATGTGAATAGCTCAGGCTCAGACACCCAGGTTTCCTCGATGACACCGATGTTTTCCTTCGCCGTTAGCGAGTGGTATTGCTGCTATAACTTCACAAATGTACATAACTTAGAAAAAAAAAGTCATAGGTACATTCCCGCACTGGGAATCAAACCTGGGTCTCCCGCTTCCGAGTCCAATGTTCTACCCACTAGGCTACCACAACTCATTGTTATTGCTCCTTGCCATAGATTTAAGTCCATAAGGCTTGCATCATCATCATCATCAGCCATTTGGCACCCACTGCAGGACACAGGCCTCCCTCATGGTTTTCCAAGCTTCCCGGCCTTGTGCCGCCCGCATCCAGCGACTTGCGCTTACTCCTAATCATTTTAATTTATCTGAGCCTCATGCTTTTATTACAATGTAAGGCTGATCAAGTGTAATTTGTTTACAAAAATGCATCTGTGTTTAACGGTTTCTTTAATTACAGTTATGTATGAGGTCTGTCGTCTGACGAGTTCTAAACCCGTTTCAACAAAAATAACATTCGGACCTTGAGTACCTAAAACTTACCGATTTAAGATTCCCTGATTGCCACCTTGTGCAATAAAGTATCCATTTATTTACACTTAAAAATCTTTTAACTACTCCAAAATGCTACGATTTATCTATGTAAGCCGTGGGGATATTCCAAGATCAGCGCTCGCTCACTACTCAAAATCCTTACAGACACAAGCCACAGTACAAATAAAGACACAAGCATTCTATTTTAACACGTGTACAGTTCGGTAAAAGTCTCAAAACTTTTTTCTAAGAATAAGAATAAAATTGTTTACTGGCAAAAATTTACATACCAAACAAGAAAGAAATGGTGTCTCTAACTTTAAATAAATTTAATACCAAAAATCGAATGCGATTATCAAGATTTTTTTTTGGCTATAGGAAACGCGTTTAGCTGTGTCACAAAGTTTTAGAATAGAAACTATTTTTGAACACTTATTAAAATTACTTAGTCACCATATTGACTATTAACACCACACGCGCTTAGTTTTATTTTTAAGAATTTATTTCCATTTACAGTTTTACAATTAGTCCTAGGTTTTTTGCCTTATGTTCACGGCCATGAGTCTTAAAAAATAACTATTAATATTATTGAGAGATTGTACATACATTTTTTTGCTTGTTGTAAAAAATCTGTAAAAAAAGATATGCCCTTTTATTCCTCGGTGGTGCTAGTGTTACTCTGTGGAGCCCCTCAAGAAAAGAAATAGAATAAATAACACAACATTATATTACAGACGATTTTGGGAGTAAATTTTTTCATTTATTTTTTTGCAGACAATCAAAGCTTTTTCCATTCGTACAATAATTACACGTTTTAGCAGCAGTATAGTAGATAGGTACTGGTGCCAGCACTTTTAAGGTTTCTGTGCGCTTAGCCTAGGATTTACGCTCGGTTGACAAAGCAAACTACTTATTGTAACCCCTAAAAAAAAATAACACATAAGTTGAGGTATTTATAAGAAAATATGAGAAATTTCAACTCTGCGGGCCTATAATTGTGAGTGGTTCCTTTGATCAGAAGAAAACTACTTGTCATTGTTGTTTGGTATTTTTGTAGCCCCTTTGTAAATCTGTGTAGAAAAATATCAACTTATTATTTTATTCAGCTTACTGTCACTCCTTACTAGTGTAGAAAAGACATTTAGTAGTTAACACGAGTCATTAACCATTATCGACAGAGGCACTATACGGTAATTGACTCAAAATTAGACAGTAGTGTTGACATTGTATTTATAAATAATATAAGGAGCTTATAACCACTTCAGGGCACAGGCCTTTTCTTAGAGAGAGAGAGAGGGAGAGTATGGGCTCATCAACACGAATGCCCACAGGAAGTTGGGGCTAAGGTATGTGAACACCTTAGATACTCAGGTTTCCTCACGATGTTTTACTTCACGGTTAGCGAGTGATATTGCTACTATAAATTCACAAATGTAGGTATATAACAACGAAAACAAAGTCATTGGTATATCTCGAGATTCAAAGCGATAACCGGTCCAATGTGAGGTCATACTTATACCATAAAGGACACCAAAACTCACAAAAATATAAAAAAAAATTTTTTTTTCGACAGTTCGACAGGTATATTATAAGCCTTTTCGTGTCCACGTTATTTTTCACTATCCTGTCATCCATCATGTGCCATACGCATCGGTTCCTTTCCAAATTTCCACTCTTTAGCAAATTGGACTAATTAGCCGGTGGTCCGCCGACCACTTTTCGAATATTAACAGTGACATGCTGCTGAAATTTATACGCCATACAAGTACAACTGCAAGAAAATAGAAGCCAGAGCTATCTGCTCTTTCGACGTTGCCACTCTGCCTTAGCATACCTACTCTCAGCACACAACACCCCACCAAAAACCCCGCGGTAGGTTTCAACCCCGCTAAAGCCTCTCTGCTTATCTAGTGTGGCGCGCAGGACGTCTGCTGCCTACTGGACCGTTGCTTCCAATACCCACGGCGCAGCGCGCGCGATTGCGGATGCCAGTTCGCGCTCCTGCACGCGGCTCAGGACGACCCGAACCCGGGCAGCTAGCGGAGCCCCGCCCGCGCGCCTAAGCCGCGGGCTTGTCCACAATATCAGTGCCAGTGCGTCGGTTGCGACCACCAAGTAAGCCGCACGCTTACAGACGTGGGACACACTCAGTTTGTAGCACTCGGGCCCAAAATTTGAAACTCCACACGTTGTTTGCTAAGCACCGCTATCTGCGTTCAGTGTGGCCTGGATACTGAATTTGGTCACCCGGCAGTTGATTGTGTAGTTTGAAGCACTTATGCTAAGTTTTAAGTACATATGCTATGTTTGAAGTAAACTTTCTTGAAGTGCCACACGATTATGTAAATAAAATTGATACAAACTTTAGTTGTATTTGTTGTTCAAAAACATTATCTAGCTCCGCACGTCGCAGGTTTAGTCCCAACATTAGTACCAGTACGTCGGTTGTGAACATCAAGTAAGCCGCACGCCTACAGGCACGCTCAGTTTGTAGCACTCAGACCCGAAATTTGAACTCCACACGTTGTTTGCTAAGCACCGTAATCTGCTGACCCGGATGCTAAATTTGGTCACCCGACAGTTGATTGTGTAGGTTGAAGCTATTATGCTAAGTTTGAAGTACATATACTATATTTGAAGTACATATACTATATTTGAAGTACCTACACATTCTTGAAGTGCAACACAATTATATAAATAAAATGGATACAAATTCTAGGTTTATTTGTTGTTCAAAAATATTATTTCGGCTCCATTTGGCACATGGTAAGTTTGCCCCCAGCATCAATGTGAGTCAGCCGCACGCTTACAGACACGCTCAGTGTGTAGAAGTCGGACCCAAAATTTTAACTCCACCATTGTTTGCTAAGCATCGTAATCTGCGTTCAGTGTGACCTGGATAGTAAATTTGGTCACCCAACAGTTAATAGTGCAGTTTGAAGCCCTTATACTTAGTTTTAGGTACCTATGCTACGTTTAAAGTACACATTGTTGAAGTGCCACACAATTATATAAACCAAATGGATACAAACACTACTTTTATTAATTTGGTGTTCAAAAATATTATTTTGGTTCCATTTTGCACATCGCAAGTTTCCCACAATATCAGTGTCGGTACGCTAGGAGTGACCAATGAGTAGTAAAGGCACGCTTATAAACACGCTTAGTTTGTCGCACTCGGACTTAAAATCTTAACACATAAATGTAGCGACACATTATTTGCTAAGTACCTTAATCAGGGTTTTGTGTGACCCGGTTATAAAATTTGATTTGGTAAACCGATAAGTGTTTGAGTTTGAAGCACCTCCGCGAAGTACGAAGCCCTCGGATTCAAAATTGGAACTCACTGTAACATTATGTTGTTTGCTAGGAGCGTAGTCTATGTTTTAAGTGTTTAGTTAGTGCCTATACGTTTTTAAAGTGCCAGGAGTATCTACACAGTTATATCTATAAAAAACTATACCTTCTATATTAATTTTCTTTGTTATTTAAAAACAGTAAGTATTTTAGTTCCATTCACATGCAGTAAGATTGTCCCCAAAGTCAGTGCCACTATATTAGTCACGATCAAAAAGTAAAACAAACGCTTACAAACATAAGATACGCCAAGTTTGAAACATAAGGACGTAATAGTCTTCATTTAGTGTCACCGGAACCCAAAATTTGACTACCTGATAGGTGATGTTGAAGCACTTATGCTAAGTTTGAATAACCATCTCTACTGAATATGCCATCTCTACTGTAGTGCCTGTGCTTATTTAGTTTCTACATACAAGCTAGGAGAACCTGGTTAGTGATGTAAATAAAAAATGGAACTAAACAAATTGACGACACTGATACCTACACGTTGTTATCTAAGTATCTTGATTTAATCTTATTTTATTATTTATTTTATTTTACTAGAAATAATATGCGTTCAGTACACCACACCACATGACCAGGTTTTGAAATTTAGCAATTTACCAAGTGTTTCTATACTTTGAAGCACCTATGCACAGTTTTAAGTAAATATGCTAAGTTTTAAATAGTGCCTTGTATGAAATCTCACAACTAATTTTCGCTCGGTCGATGTGATTGGTATACAAAGTACGACCACTCGCCATGACATATTTGTAGTTTGCAGCACATAGGCTAAGTTTGAAGTAAGTATGCTAAGTTTGATTTGCCTGTGCGATGATTTAAAGTACAAATATATTTATCTATTTTAGGTGTATAGTGTCAAGAACATTAATGTCATGTGTCAAAAAAAAAAATCAGCATATTAGTTTACATAAGTATAAGTCATACCAGAAATGAGGAACAGTCACTGATACTCTATGACATAGTCTTCGAACTTTATTTTCTAGCTAAAGCTCATAAAGTTTTATGAAAATAAAACTGCGGCATAAACACTATATATTTTTTTGGGACTGCATAGTTTTCCTTGTAGTAAAAGTTGTGCATGTAGACGTGTAGAAACCCTAATTTTTGGATGTATATCGGGATTTTGTTACACATTATATAACACTGAACCGTAACTGTTAAATGATACTCTAGTGGCACGTATGACGTGCACAGCGCACAGAGCACGCTTGCCAAACACGTGTTGCATACGGATCACGTCAGTCCATATTTGCATTCGCGTATAGTCGAGAGCACATAAACATTTGCACTGCCTACACGAATTCGACTCTATGGATTTAACATAAGTGAAAGGGTAAGGTACATTGTAATAGTTAATTTGCTTGAAATTTCGGTTTAGGAACGAAAAGTGGCCTTATTTATTGGTTTATTAAGAGTTCATTTTGTCAGACAAGTTTTTACTTACTTGTTCCAAAAGATTATATAAAAGTCCCTTATTGTAAAAAACCTTTCCCTTAATGTAAGGTTGCATGGCGAGGTTCCATCCGAATTGTATGGCCAAAGTAATTCGGGACTCTTTACACCACAAAATTAATTTTTATCTATTTATTTTACGTGTGTATTTGATCAAAAAGTAAAGCCATCTCTGCAGCATAGGTACCTACCGGCAGCAAAAATCTAGAATTTTATGTTTTCATGTTATACATTGGCCTTCGATATTATGTTCTATTCTAGATTATTGAGTACTTTATTTCTCAAAGAAAAATTCAACCTTCTTGGATAGAAAGGCACTCGGCACTTTTTATTCTTTCCTTGTATAACTAAAGCCAATATTTACGATTCTGTGAAATCAAAGTGTTGATGTTTCAGAACAAACCGGAAAAAAATGCTGCATTACATCCGTTGCGTGGAACCGGCACGATTTGACACGGAACGTAAAATCCTTTTAGTCGAACGGATGTACTTAATGTTTCAGAATTTCAGTCTTGTTCCCTTACGTTTAAATTGAAAATTAAGCTGCATTTGTATTTTAGATGTCACAAAAGACACGCAGCGTAAGGTTTCCCCTGCAATATTCCGAGTCGGTTTTCAATGAATTAGTCGATGTCACAGTAATTGTACGCTTTCTTTTTGCCGTTGCCCTTTTACACGCGAATTTCGCATGTTTTGACCCAGTTTTTGTCGTGCTCCGAGATACCTACTGACATTTTAATAGCCGTTTCGTACGAACAATCCAGTGCTCGTAGCATATCAACGAGCCACTTCTTTTGTCATCCGTTTCATCGTGACGGCTGAGAACAATGGTATGCGGTGTACGTTTGTTGGGCGTGATCCTGTTAAAGCGGTGGTAGCCTAGTGGGTAGAACATCGGACTCAGAAGCGAGAGACCCAGGTTCGATCCCCAGTGCGGGCATATACCTATGACTTGGTTTTCTAAGTTATGTACATTTGTGAAGCATATAGTAGCAATACCACTCGCTAACGGTGAACGAAAACATCGTGAGGAATCCTGAGTGTCTGAGCTATTCACATACCTCAGCGCTTGAAATCGCCAATCCGCGGTGGGCACGCGTGGTGATTAAGCCCACACTCTCTCCCCGAGAGAAGGCCTGTGCCCTACAGTGGGACGTATATAGGCTGCTGATGTATTCTATTAAAACTATAGGCATTCGGCATGCAACTCGTTTTGACCGACGCACGCCCAACATTTGTACAAATGGCCTTAGTCTGGGTGTTTTTTCCATATTTGAGATGTCCTTGCCTGGTGACCATAGCATAGGGTATCGTAGTTTGGGGCCAGGACGAGTGAGCACATTGTGTGGAAGTTATTATTGTTATTATTGTAACACGCGTGTCAGAAGAAGTCGTACGTTGTTATGTTATCTCAAAAAGCACGAGGATTTGATAAATGCTCTATAATCCAAAATCGTGGCTGTTTGAGTTGTGACAGTGTTTCAGCGGGAGTGTGTTATGTGCTCTTCAATTTATCCATTAGATTAGCCGACACGTATACTCACGCTTGTATCCCGGCAGGCAGAGAATAACTTTTGTCACTTGTCACGATTTTGATAAACCTTACCGATAAGCCTATTTACAATGATGTGATATTTTTTACGTTAAATATGAAAGCCGACTCGCACCACTTTCTTAAGTGCGGCTTAAGTAGCATTTAACTAAAACTCTTCATACACAATTGAATATAATCTATCAAGTCCTCAGACTACATAATTAAAAAGTGTACTCATTGCGCTAAGCCTAGTGCAAGGACCCCTGGTAATTTTGTAGTTTGAGTTTTTAATAATAAATATATTTTTCTTTTTTTTTTCTTTTTTTATTGCAATAATTAAAAATGTCGGAAAGTGCGAGCGAGACAGCATATCAGGTGTAACCTCTTTTTTTTTGTTCTGTGGGCGTAACCGCAACTAAATACCACGACTCGTAAGCCTACGCGTGAAAGTTGAACCGTTGAAAAATATAAAACAATATTGCTGTTCTCGACCGTGAAGGAAAACATCCTGAGGAAACCTGAAGTGGGTGGAATTTTTAGCCTCTAAATAGGTTTTAAAAAACTGTCCTCAGCACGGGTTAGTGCAACAAAAAGAATATAAACCTGAAGTGTTTACATACCGCAGTGCTTGATACCACCAATCCGCCGTGGATACGCAACGGAAGTTAAAACCATGCCCTCTCCCAGAGAGAAGGTCTGTCCCTTGCAGTGGGACGTATTCAAATGGCTGGTTAAAATGTTGTGTATATTATTTATTTCACAGAAAGAAAGAAAGATTGACGAAACAAATATATCAAGCGAATGTGGGTGGAAGGGCCGGTAAGGGACGTCCCAGGCGGACATACTTCGACCAAACCAAATAGGGGATGTAAGCAAAGGGCAAGATAAAGTACCCGAAACGGGCGTGCATGCATGCAACGACTAATGAATGTTGAGGAAGCGAAAGTGTTGTGTCAGGATCGTGGCAAGTGGCAGTCCCTGGTCTCTGCCTACCCCTCTAGCATACAGACGTGAGTTTATGATGTATAGTTTATTTCATTCAGCTTTAACGCAATAAACCAAACCGTTGATAGAAATCATTAAATTACGGGAAGCAATAATATTTGTTAAGTGATTTGCTTGTCCTAGGTAATTAATTTAACTAACTAACTCAAGAGATTTCAACCCCTATTATCTATGTATTGATTCTGATAGAATTAAAAAAAATTTTTTCACCAAAGGCTAAGTTGAATGAAACGGAATAAACTATATTTTTAGAGCTAGAACTTAGAATCAACACCATCTCAAACTTAACATGCACGTATAATACATGCGTTTACAGTTTCACATTCAGCTATTTTACAACAAAATAGTTATTTAAGATACACGTGCGGAAAATAAGGTTTTATACGAATAAGTGCCAAATTGAAAACACGAGCGCAGCGAGTGTTTTCATTGACACGCATTCGGATAAAAACCTTTTACGCTCAAGTATCTTACAACATTTTTCAATGCATTTTGCGAGGAAATACAACAAAAAATAAGTATTATAAAGTAATTTTATTTCACTAAAGCCTATTTACAACAAAATGGCGTGCTTTCTTTCCAGAGCGCGCGTTTCATACAGTTTTTTTTTCTTGAGGCGAAGCTACAGTATACATAGGTACACCCAATAATGTGAAAAATATTTTTGTTTGCGGAAACAAAACCCGTATTTTTAAATGAGATAATCAAGAATCTTATGTGTTATGGTGTTTATCATCATTCAATTATTGCTAGAGCGCGTATACTTATAAATAATTGTTTTTTTTTTGGACAGCAAAACCTCATTGCATCTTTGTAATTTTTTAAATTTTATGACTTGCACCACAGAGTCAAAAACTTAAAAAAATTACTTTATTTCACACGTGAAATAAAGGATTTCAGTACTGTTTTATTCCACGCATGAAATAAAGAGTCGGTTTCCGCATAATTTTGTTACACAAAAAAGAAAACTTTACGTGCAACTGCATTGAAAAAAACATTAAACATTGATTAGCTGACGATGGTACCACAGTAGAACCACTGGATCCTCAGCAGACACTTATATGAAACAATATTCAAATACAAACAAAGGAGAGGATTACTCCGAAACAATTCGTGGTTAAGATTGCGCTGCGCAAACTGTATTATATTGAATTCAGAGAACTGAGTTGATCTCGAAAGATCCTAGATTGGTGGGCTTAGAGCACAATACATCAACTTGGGGCTACAGTGGATGAAAACTTTGCCTTTACAATGTATTTAGGGAAAAGCAAATGTTGAGTCTTCAGTTGGAGCTCAGAGTTTGATACCATCCACGCTGCCTGTAAAATCATAATATCACTTTTCGCTACAGAAAAGTCAAGTAAAACTTCAGTGAGTCATTATAATCATCAATAGAATTACTTTTTATGAGACTTACCCCCAGTTTCTCGTACACTAACACGCTGTTAATCTACTGTCAACAGCTGTCAACTGACAAAAGTGCATACAAAAAAAAACCACTGACAGCTGTTAACAGTAGATTAACAACTTGTTAGTGTACGAGAAACCGGGGGTTACTTTCAAATTGCCAAATAAAAAATCCGCTGTTTTGTTCATTTCACAGGTAGTATTTTTTTTTTGTATAGAACAGCTGAAATTTTTTTGGCGGTTTCAGTGACGATCTCTGTTTGTACTGAAAGGAGGAATAACCTCTTTTAGTTTTACCGGGCCTTTCTGCAACCACAGTGTAAATGCAAAAGTAACCGCGTTAGGTACCTCTCTCAAAGTTGAATAGATTTAAATAAGATTTAGCAATCATACCTATAGATTGCATCCTAAGAAAGGACAAAGGATATCCAAATAATTAATAGGTTGCAATAGGGATTAAACGTTTTATTCAAATATCACGCGAACTAAGTCGCGGGCACAGCTAGTATTCTATGTTTACTGAGTTTGAAATTGCATAGCGGACTTTATTTATTTTGGGTAATTTATTTAAAAAAAATCAAAGTCAAAGTCAAAAATTTTTATTCACTATAAAAAGAAAATGTTTACTTAATGAACGTCAAAGCTGTTAGTTTCACAATTAATAGATTATGCGGAGAAGAAGCTAACAAAGAAACTCCACATTTATTCTTTTCAAAACAGGTTTGCTTAATTAACAGAGTTTTCAACTTAGTTATACTACACTAGATACAATCATTCCTGTTGACATTATTTAATACCAGACATCCTTGTCTTCCAAATAATCCTTAATGTTAATAGGCTTTTTTGCACTGAGTATGCTTAATACATTTTTTAAACCGCGTCGGTGGTAACTCTAATATATCTTGAGGAATCTTAGTGTAGAACCGTATACAGGGCCCCAATCAAATTAATGACACCAATCGTAAGTCATTATTATTATTATTTTAATACTTTATTGCACAAATCTACAAGGGTGTGCTTAATGCAAGAAGTTTTCACTTTCAGAAAACTGAATAAATAAACCTGACCTAGGGTTCCGTACCTCAAAAGGAAAAACGGAACCTTTATAGGATCACTTTGTAGTCCGTCCGTCCGTCCGTCTGTCTGTAAAGACCCTTTATCTAAGAACGTGTTTTGGACGTATCAAGTTGAAATTAAAATCATATACTCAGTTGTGAAGAAATCAAACTTCTAACTTAACTTAAAAAAAGTTACGGCCGTCAATGCCGTAAAAAACGTATATTTCGACACTCTCAAGGGAACAAAAATTTATAGTGTACTTTCCGTTGACCCAGAACTATGAACTTTGGCAAGCATAATTTTCATATTATACTACAAGTACAGGGAAAATCTGAAAACTATACATTTCTAATTAAATCATAAAAAATAGTCTTTGAAGCTCGGGAAAAGCCCGAAAAAACTGCGAGACTACAAATTCGTGCGGAACCCCAAGGTGGGCGAGTCCGACTCGCACTCGTCCGGTTTTCTATCTAATCCATAATTATATACAAAAGTTAATTGAGGTTTCCTTAGTCTCGCTAATACTCGAGAACGGCTGGATCGATTTGGCAATTTTTTTTATATCTGTTCAATTCAATTCAATTCAATTCAAATATTTTTATTCATTGTAAAAACAGAATGTTTACTTAATGAACGTCAAAGTTGTTAGTTTCACAATTAATGGATTATGTGGAGAAGAAGCTAACAAAGAAACTCCACATTTATTCTTTTCAAAACACGTTTTAACTTAATTAACAGAGTTTTCAACTTAAAATATTAGTCATGAATGTGTTGAACACTAGTCACAATCGTCCTTTAAATAATATTAATCTACTGTTTAATGCCAACATCTTTGTCTTCTAAATAATCCTTGATGTTATAGTAAGCCTTTTTGCACAGAATGTGCTTAACATGTGTGTGTGTGTTAAAGTGTGTGTGGAATGTGTTAAAGTCCAAGGAAAGTTTAAACGGTGAGAAAAAAAAATAGTATAGGTGACAAAAAAAAGATAGACGAAGTTCACGGGATCATCTAGCATACAATAAAAATAATGGATCAAACGATAACAGTATCCAACTGAAACAAAACATAGATTAGTTTAATTAATGCAAAGCGAATGCGGGTAACAGTCTTCATACAACCAGTTCGAAGTTAAACTAATTCCTTGGTAGTTGGAAGCCGAGGATCTTTTGTAATTTGATTAAGTTTCTCTGTCTGCGGTGGTAGCGCGGTCGGTAGAACGCTTGCCTCACGTTCAGGAGGTCGTCGGTTCGAATCCCGGCGCATGTATCATTACTTTGTTGTCTAAGTTTCGTACATTTGTGTACTTGCTACACAACGTGAAGGAAAACATCGTGAGTGAACCCAAGTGCCTGCGCTTGAAATCGCCAATCCACGGTGGGTAAGGGTGGTGAGTAAGCCCATACTCTCTCTGAGAGAAGGCCTGGAGCCTGAAGTGGGAGGGATAAAGGCTGCATTTTGTAACTCCGTCTATTGAATTTAGGTTAATAATAGGTCAGTAAATGTTACATTAGAAAAACGGCGTTAAAAAATCTAGTACCTTTAACCTCTGTCATACGTCTTTAAGTTTGTACAAGAGTTTTTTAAGCTGATAGATTTTTACCTTGAAAAGAACAATAAAAAATGTCATCATTATTAAAACGCTGCTATAAATTTTTTACTAATTATTATATTAAAAAAAATATGATCTCATTTTCTTCGTAGTCTGTCTTCTTAATTTTAATTCTTAATCTTTTGAATAAGAAAATCTGGTTACCTTTGTCATACATCTTTAAGTTTGTACAAGAGATTTTTACGCTGATAGATTTTGACCTTAAAAAGAACAATAAAAATGTCATCATTATTAAAATGCTACTATAATTTTTTTATTAATTATTTTATTAAAAAAAAAATATTATTATTAATTCATTATTTAATATTTATCATAATTTGTTATGATGGGTCCTTTACAATTCTACAGATTAAACAAACAAAAGGGAAATAGAATATTCTGTGACGGCCCAGTACTTTTGTCTAAAAGACTCATAAAAGACTAGAGGCGGTGCATAAAAATGCTGGCGGTAAAAAAGGGACAATGGCACATTGCGCTATTCAAAATTCAAAATACTACGCTCAAAAGTTATGTCCACACCAGTGGGCTTTCGATTTCGATTTGCTGTTCTACTTGCGTTTCAAGTTTATTATTATTATTATTGAAATTCTTTAGTGCATTTAAACACATAGTTTTGCACACAGGTGAGCTTAATGCTACTTACCCTTATCTACCAGCTTACCTAAGTTTTGAAGAAAACATTAACAGGAAGTGCAACTTAGAATATAAAATATACTAATTACTTATTAAAATCGTATATGTATAAAAATTAAAAAAATAATAACATACCCAGGGGAAAAATTATAATGTGATATCTACATTTGAGCACTTTCAGTTCGTCCTGCGTCAAACGCTGCGCCAGCGCCATAAGACGCATGCAGCTTAGTGTCCACACCAGTGCGCTTGTCGCATGTTACTTGTCTGTCTACCTCACGCGCCTCGGTTTGGTTAGTCATGGACGCGGCCCTTGTAGCTATTAGTGCAACATATTTAGTGTTAAGTGCAAGGAAAATCGCAAGAAAAAGAGATTCTGGATGAAATATTATTTGAAAAAAACGGAACAGCTCATTATTGAAAGACTTAGAGTTAAACAATGACGTTCTTTTTAAAAAGTTCCCACGATTGTCTTAAAGCCACTTTCTACAGTAGTGGAGCCAAAAATTACATTTACATTTTCTTTACCAAAACGCACGAAATGCTGCTCGCCAAATCCACCGGCGTTTATCCAAACGTGCGCTGGCGGCCTGCACTGCTGTTCAACAAATTTTGAGGCATGCGCTATTGCATGCGCTATGGTTGCTCGGGCATGCGTCAAGGGAAAACGCGAGATGAACGTGTAAGCGCACTGGTGTGAAGTGAATATACCAATAATCTCACACAATGCAAGGCGAAGCGATGATAAATCTAATTATTATTTCAAAATACTTGGGACGTCAAACACTGAAAGAATAAAACAGTTGCTCTCCTATTTCTGCTCAACGCGGTCAATAGAAATGGAAATTCTACGCTTTAAATGAATTCAATGGGTACTTTGGGTAGTTTTGTGAAGAGGTTGGTTCGCTATTTTCACAAGCCGTATGCCGTCATTAAGTAATACGATTAATAACAATAAGTTCAAAATGTACAGGGTGTAACGGAATCCCCAAAAATGGCTGAAAATAGTGGGAAAACTCGTCAATGCGGACAACTTTTGGTATGGGGAAAACTTCGAAATTGGGAAAAATTGTCAAAAGTTCCATTGGATTTTCATTGAATATATTTTAATGCCACCGGTGATGACTTTAGTAAGAAGCACCTGAAACTTTTTTTTTTACTATTTCAAAGTTTTCCCCTTAGTAAAGGATGTTGGTATTAACGAACCACCATTTTCAGATAATGCTGGATTTTTTTACACCCTGTACCTATATGACGAAAGTAAAATCGAGGCTAATATATTGAGTAATATATTGAGACTTGCGGAAAAATATTGCCTTGTAGCTTAAGCGGCTTGACTAATTTATATAAATGAGATGTCAGATGTCAAAGCGTCCACATTGCTATAAAATAGACTTCACGGATAAAATAATGTGCTGAATATGCAAGTGTTTTCATTAATTTTTTGACTTCTAGTGCAACCTGTTTACATTTATACAGGGTTATTTCGCAATTCGTGAGACACCGCAATTAGAGTTTGTATTTGGCAAACTGTTTTGTTCTTTGGGATTTTTCTCAGACTTTTTAAATCTTTATACAACTAACAGGCTTCCATAGACAATAACGTTACATAAAATCTTTTCTCATCGGCCATTTTGTTTTTTGTGACGTCACAAAATATTAATGACGACAACTCATATCCTTCATTTGATACTTTTTGCATCAAAATTGATCGTAATTTTCAGGCAACAAGACGATACTTTTGCCCCAGTAAGAATAACGCAAGCACCGGAAGAGTCCGAAAAATTTACTATCTGATTTCGGCTTTACTGACCCCATTTACACCGACGGGAGTCTAACTCTTAAATATAATGGTGTTGACCCCTACAGACCCAACTCTGACCCCCGCCTTTTCTTCCGTAGCACATGCGCTGGTCTCACGCGCACACGCAAAGCCTGGAGTGCGAGGAGCACCTCCTAGCGCGATGCAGCAACCGGCCTCGGGTGAACTCGGCCATATTCGTGTCGGCCGAGCCAACCGGCTTCGCGGGCTTCGACGCCGGAGAGTTCCTGCGCCGACACGGCTCGCAATCGCGGCTGTGTCGGAAGGCGAGGTTAGTACTTCAGTAGTATTGGGCTGGGTGAGTATCAAGCCCTAGAGTCTAGTAAACACATAGTTTTTCAGTAGAATTATGTAAGCACGACAATAGTTGTTATTTGCCTCTTTTTGGTAGTCTACAATCGCAGTACAATGTTATACCAATAGTTATAACCCGCGCAAATTAAATAGGATCGAATCGCGCGAGGTTCCGAGTTAAGTTGGTTTATAAGGGTGGCTTATACCATCGGAATGCGATTGGTTTCTAGACTACCAATAGTGTCAATGAAACAACCATTACCGTTCTGGTATCATTCTATTGAACAATTAATCATTTTAGTGATTCTCTGGTCTAGCAGGTAGCAGGTGTGTGATACGGCACCCAGGGTCCTGTTTCATAGAACTTCAATTCGTTGTTTACTATGACAAATAGATGTACATTGTAAAGTTGATTAACCCACGGATTAACAACTAGGAAGACTCAGTTACACAATGAACATCGAACCGTCTTAACTAACTACGAATTGTAGTTTTATGAAATGCGGCACAGTTCTTTTAGAAAATTGTACGTTTTAAACATCCATAGATTAAGCTCGTGAATCAGAGCGAAATCTGGTCGGAGTCTTCCGACAAAGAAGCAATCAAGTGAATCCGGATTAGATTAATATTATTATTTTATTGTCACACGCGACGCGATGCGAGGCGCGGCGCCTGGCAGGCTCGCCATGTAAGGTCTAGCTATTGGGGCATAAGAGTCAAAAGGCGGTTGCTGTAAGACTGATTTATATTGACTAATTGAAGGTACTCTACAATACCAACAAGAGTGGCACCACAACTGCGGTAATGCGTTTGATTTGCAACACAGATCTTTGTTTCAAATCCTGCAGGAGGTAGGCTTACATTGATTGGTACAAATGGCCTTAGTCTGGGTTTTATACTTAATTTGAAATTTCCTTGCCTGGTATCTGTAGCAAACGATATCCCAGTCGGTCCCAAGCTAGGATACCTTTTGCTGATACTTTTGATTCGTGAAATTTTTGTGAATACTGAAAAATTGGTCAATCGCAGGTCAGCAGACAACATCCCACTAACCTCGCTGAGTGACTCGTCAGAGCGTCTATGCAAAGCAAAACCACGGGAGGACACGATAAATGAAGAAGCTTCGAAGTCAGACGACACGGGAAGCGTAGAAACGGTCCGCCACTTCGGCCTGCCCATCCTCTCAGTGTCGGGACCCTCCCCTCCAGACGAGGACTATGATCAGATAGATGAGTACCTGTAGCATTTCCACACCGGCTTTCAGCTGAAATATGTGCTGGAAAAACAGAGACCGCCATGGCCGTGTCCCGCACAAAGTACGGAGGAGCTAGGTGACGCGATAAACTGCTAAACTGTGGTGTTCTGTTCGTAAGTGTACATGTGCTGCAGCTGGAAATTCGAGCAACGAAGTTAAATAACTTGGTGTTACAAAATGTGGTCTTGTTATTGGGACATTGGGGTGAAGTGTCTCTCTTTGGAAACTTTCCACTGTTCGCAAGTTATTATTCTTTTAAAAGTAAGTGTATTTTCTACGACGAATTTAGTGGTGTTAACTGTGGATCTGTCACATTTCTCTCTAGTTGGTTAAGAAATGCACAATAATGTAATCTTTATTTCGATAATTAACAGTGCCACTTTTAATGTTTATTATTAGGAATTCCAAAAGTCAATATTATTATAAATAGATTTCTACTCTTAGATCCTTAGATTACTGGATAAGTAAAAAAGATGTAAATATAATGTTTTCTTTACAGGTAAGGATTTTACAAGAATGTAGAGTAGATGAGAATAACTTGAACGAGATATATTTATAGTTTTTGGAGTACGTGTGACATTTGACTAGATATTCCATTTACCACTTAGAGTACATTTTGTAATTCATTTGGTTAATTTGTCTAGGCGTAAGGTTTAGGAACACTAGGTAATAGATAATGAAAAAGTATAAGGTTGAATTTTGGTCCAATGATAGCAGCATGTCAATAATAAATTTTGCACATAATTTTTTCAGTTCCAAAAGTTTTTTTTTTCTCAAACCGAATATTAATATAATAACTTTAACGTGAAATGGAAGGCGTAAGAAGAGGTCACAATATAAGATGAATATAATTTGTACTAAGTAATATTAGTATCTTCAAGCAATCATACATAGAGCAAGTATTTTGGTCATAAACATATATAATATCTTAGTGGCAATATACTATTTTGGAAAAACGATTTTATTGGTTAGATTGCGTCAATTAGAAGGACTATGGAATAGAATAGTAGCATATTTAAATTATCAATTATTTAAAAATCTTAGCACCTATTTCAGGACTGGTGACATGGGACCAGCTGGTTGTCTGGTGAAAAAGTACGCGTTTGGGCCTTAGAAGATTTTTCTAAGCTTTTTGACTCTATTTGAGCGAACGTGCTATATTTGAAAATGTCTAAAATTATGGAAAAACATACGATGCATGAAATCATAGATTAAACTGAATATTGTGGGTAAAAAATATGTATATTTCTCTAATCTAAGACTATGATATTCCCTCCACTATGTATTTGTATAGAATTGAAACTATTCCTGGAGAAATATTTACCTTACTGTATTTCAAATAAATCGTATGTGAGCACATACATTTTATATCGAAGTAATTTATCAAAAATACTCAAAATAATATCAATAACAACAGGGCAAATTACAAGTAGACTTACTATTACAGAGAACTTTGATTGGACAACTGTTTGTTAGATTGTTAGTCGTTCTCTGTAAAAAAAATATTTTTAATTTCATTTTCATCCAGAAATTGTGGAGACCAAAAAGTTTATTAAATTCTACTGATCTACTAAGATAACAGTAGAAACGCAGCGGAAGAGGTAGTGGGTATCCAATAGAAATAATGTTCAATACCATTAATCTGTTATCTTGATAAATCTGTACCAACCTGTAACATATCTAGTTGATAAGATTTTCCTCATAGGATAATGAAGTTTTTAAAGAAAATGTTTTGTTTCCCTTAAGACATTGGTCGATCGTTGAAAAAATAATGAGCTGCAGGCAATAAAAATATTGTATTGAATTATTCATAACTTAACACACTTTTTGGCACTTAAAACGTTTCAAACAACTAAAGTAATTAGGTAAGTAGGTATGTTCCTTAAATAGAATTAATTTCAATATGGTCGTGTGCCAATTTATTTTTAATATTATTTACGTATTTGCTTAAAGCTTAAAATGGCTTGTTTAACAGTGGCCATACAATCCAGCAAAAAAAAAAACTTTGGCCTTTGCATCTAGGCAATGAGATGATTTATACAGCGTACTTTTATTCACACTAGATGAATGAGGAGACCATTCGGACGCTGCAGTGCCTGGGACATGGTTTATTAGATGGAGGAGGATTGCCAAGTACCTATACCATCCTGACAGCTTAGTCGGCCTAGCCCACAGGAAAGATAAGTCAATGCGTGCGGAGCCAACCAAGCCGCGGGTTACCTCACAATGTTTTCCTTCACGGTTAGCGTGGGGTATTGCTACTACAAATTGGCAGATGTAAGTAACTTTCAAAATAAACAAAGTCATACGTACATGCCCGCACTGGGATCAAACATCATCAAAATCCAGTAAGTAGCAACTTAAATCTGAGTTTGAAATTACGTAGATAATATTGCGAATTATTGAGATTACTAATTTATTTTCCTAGCATCTCAGAATATAATTAATCTTAATAAGAAATATTTAATGCTCATATTTTTAAACGATAGAATAAAATTATACCTACTATTATATTTATACTAAACTAAGTACTCAAGTTATTACATAACTGTATAAAAATATTTACAATCCTTACGTCTATTTACTATCACGAGAAAAAATAAAAATAAACTACAAAACCAGACTCTTTGATTGCTCTCCAAATTAACCGTTTCCAAATTTGTGAACTACAAAACGGACCCCGTGATCACTATAACTGAACGTTTCCCAATTTGTTTCAAACGAGACATTAGCTGCAACATACAATCAACCCAATCTATTGCTGGCATGAAATCCTTGTCATTTCTGCCTTTTAGTTTAACTTATACGGGTACAATTTTACGAAGTTATAAGAACAAGAATGCACTTTAAATAGTCTAAGATAAGTATGCTACTATCGTACTTAATCCTTGTATGTTTGTTACTCAATCACGCAATTACGGCTGAATGTAATTACATAAAACTTAACGTACAGATAGATAAAAACCTGAATTGAGAGATTGAGCATACTTGATATCCCGGTAATGGGTTCTCGTGGGATAATATTAATATTTTAAGTTTGAAATAGATGGCGTTGTGCGAGCGAACACTGTGTTTTAAAAGCCTTGTGCAAGAATCTTATAAACGGATTCTGTGATGGTAAGAAGGTCGCCAGGACAGCTAGTAATATTATAAAAGTGAAAGTTTGTGAAAATGTTTGTATGTTTGTTACTCAATCACATGTCAGAATAACGGCTGAACGGAGTTACATTAAATCTGTATAGATAGATAAAGATCTAAATTGAGACTTGTTATATTATACTTGATATCCAGGTAATGCGTTCCCATCGGATAATAATATTTTATGTAGGTATCGTTTTTTCAAGCCAAACTCTAATATTTATTTATTGCGTTGCTATGGTAACAAGAATCGTGTAAACGGGTTCTGTGGCGCTACGAATCTCTCCCTTTAAACTATATTAAGTTTTTTATCAGTGAGACTGATAGAGATTGTCGGTATTGTCTTCCTACAAATGATATTACTTCTTTTTGGTCATGTCGTAACATCTTTTCATTAAATGTTTTTATTCTATTTGCAACATGTTAGGCCCGATAAATAAACTTCACATAGAAAGTCAGGGGTGAAGAGGGAGTCAAACCCGCGCCGCTTAGTTAGTAAAAGCGCTGGCACAATATGCTAGAGGCACAATATGCTAGAGGCACAATATGCTAGAGGCACAATATGCTAGAGGCACAATATGCTAGAGGCACAATATGCTAGAGGCACAATATGCGCGCAGATTTGAATCCCGCTTCGGCCAAGAATTTTTTATTCAATACATAGAAGTTTTGTTCAAATTATTTCAACGTAAATAATTTGCATTCTGTTTGTTAGTTTGTTTGTTGAGTTTACTGATTGAACTTCAGTTGACACTTGACACTTGTTCATATCAGGTACCCCCGTACCTTCAGCGGGAATCGAACCCACGACCTCTGTTTTGGTAGTCAAGCGTGTTCTCGTTCGACCAATGAGGCAGTCTAAGGAAGCTTACATCTAGGGAAAACGTGTCTGGAATGGAACATACATGCATGCTATCTATCAAGTGTTACTTTACGGTGGACATTACAACAAATATGTTACGAATGTTCAGTTATTGTCTACAGATTCAACTGGTTTCAATGGCCAGTGTGGAGTTAATTTCTCAGCAAAACCACTGTATCGGCTGAACTGTTTTATCCGATCGTAAATTCTTGATGATTATTGATTAAAGCGAAAGCCACCTACTACGTATCGATTGTGGAGTCCCACGTTAATTTTGTAAATACATATAACCGAGTGTAGGTACGCGAGTTCGGACAAAGACTTGTCTGTGTAATTGAATGGATTTTATAGTGGAAGATATTTTTACTGTTATTAAAGATCGATTATTGTTATGTTATGAATAAAAAGTCATTATGAGTCACCAGTCAAAAATCAGTTAGGAGTTAAAAGTCGATTGATACAAGTAGCAGTCAATATAACGTCATTGTAGGATAGATTCATCATATCCTTTATTATATAAGTAGCCTATATACGTCCCACTGTAGGGCACAGGCCTTTTCTCATCGAGAGAGTATGGGCTTAATCACCACGCGTGCCCACCGCGAATTGGCGATTTCAAGCGCTGAGGTATATGAATAGCTCAGACACTCAGGTTTCCTCACGATGTTTTCCTTCACCGTTAGCGAGTGGTATTGCTACTATAACTTCACAAATGTACATAACTTAGAAAACAAAGTCATAGGTACACGTCCGCACTGGGAATCGAACCTGGGTCTTCCGCTGCCGAGTCCAATGTTCTACTCACTAGGCTACCACCGCGCCTTTATTGAAAATATCCTTTATTGAAAACCATAAATTAACAAAATAATTACATAAAATTTGTTCTAAAGGCGAATTTATGTCTAAGAGAGATCTTTTTAAACCAAACTTGGTATATGATGGTAGATTTAGTTATTAAAGAAACATGTCATTGTGGTTTCCGTGTGGCGCTGGATTAAGAAAACTGTCACTCCATTTCTTTCCGTAGATGTCGTAGATGGCGACCAAGAAAATACATTACCAAGAGACGGGCAACAGCGTCTTCCTGAGATTCCAACCGCATACTGCGATCGCCAACCCGCCTGCCCAGCGTGGTAATTATTGCAAAACCCTTCATGGTTTGGAAAACAATGAGGGGGGCATATGTCCTGCAGTGGGCGTCAAATGGCTGATAATGATGATGATGACAATTGTGGCAGGCAGAAATACAACCTGCGGATATAAATGTCAAACTCCATGTATTGTTGATTGTACGTTCAATATTAAAATTAGAAGCAATCTAATGTCATAAACAAAACAATATGGGGGAACAGAAGAATAGTAGCAAAACTAAAGTGCACTTGGGTTAATCCCTCGTCATCCCTAGTCATCAGCATCAGGTGTTCTCTCAAGCATATTTTGAAGAGGCTGATGATCACCGGCTAGGTCGATGGCAAACGTGCTAGAGGAAAGGCACCGACAAAAAGGGTCGGATGTTATAAAAGTGTCAGCCGATAGTAGCATGTACCAGGCCACTCGGCGGAAAACGGCGGATGTCGAAACGAGCGACCCATGATCGCGATCCTCAGAAATGAGGGAACGGCGAAGATAAAAGAAACACGAGGGCTTTAGTAGTGACTAATGGCCGTTTCTTATATGTATATACAACATGGCTACTGTCCGCTAAAATTGACAGTTCTTTTGAGTATAGGAAACGACCATAAGACGACGGTTCACATGCGACGATGGCTCACGTTACTCTCCTAATACATTCGTACCAAGTGTGAGCCAGAAAACGTCTAAACATATGCGACATAAACTATATTGAATGTACAATATCTAAATTACTTATTTGGGTTCGAGACTAAATGCTCTGCGTTCCCCGCGCCAATTCAAATTTGGCGCGCTTCTGAATGAGCGACGTAGATTCGTACAGTTCATTCACTCACTCTTTTCACTCTTTTCGTTTGGGGTGCACGGAAGAAAAGTTCGTTGGATCCACCTTCTTTATAACCGCCGGCCAGCGTGTGCTAAATACTGAAACAACCCTGTGAAATCTTGTGTGGATTGTGTCCCGGGACCTGGAGACCAGCTTCATCTTCGCCTGTGAGTAGAGCACCATTTCTCTTACCCAAATTCTTTCCGTAATTCAGTATAAAACATTTTGGTCATTTCGAGCCAAATCTCCAGTTCGCAAACTAAATACACATTCAAGCACGGATCATTTACATATTAACAGTGTTATTCAGTCACACAAAGCTTTATGTCGAGTCTAAAGTTGAGTGTTTGTTGTCTAAACTTGTTCCGATTCCAAGTTTTCAACGAGTCGCGTACGACGCCAAAGGCCGTAGGTATATATAAATCATAGTTTACAGTGTTAAATACTTGCCACTAAGCTTTATTTCGAGTCTAAAGTTAGTGGTAGTTGTCTAAACTTGTCACGATTTCCAAGATTTCAACGAGAAAACGTTCTTCCAAAATGGCGGACAAAAGGTCGCCCGAAATTTCCGATTCAAATAAAATGGCAGAGGACCTAGCCCGAGCCGACTTGCTCGAATCTCTGATCAGTAAAAAAGAGATGTACTTTATAAGGTTACAAACCCTGCTAGGAACAGCTGATTTGATACATGTCGACGAAAAAGTCATTCCAGAATTCAAAATGAGATTGAAAGAAATTCACACCATCCGCGACAGTTTCGAAAAAATTGTTCTTGACATAGGCTGCTTAATGAAGAAAGAAAATCCTCACTACATCACAAATTATCAAGAAATTCAAACGTTCGATGAAATATATTTTCGTATTTTGGCTGCGGCAGAAAACATAACGCAATCTTGTGGCTATAGTAAAGTACCCACCGCTGGCGCCGAGCGAGGGCCCGATACCACCAATTTTCAACCGCGTTTAGCTAAACCAAGACTTCCGAAGCTAGAGATTTTTCCTTTTGATAGTAAACTAGAAAACTGGCAAACATTTTTCGACACGTTTACCACGTTGATGCATAATAACAACGATCTGTGTAATATTGAAAAATATTATTACCTACTCTCGGCCCTTAGCGGCCCAGCACTGACCCTGGCAAAGGGCATGCCAGTAACTTCTGATAACTACCCAATTGTATGGGAACTCTTGGTTAAAAAGTACCAAAACATACGAGCTCTTGCTACGAGCTACTTAGATCGATTGTTTCAGTTTAAACCGCTGTTGGTGGAATCTGCCTCTGGTCTCAATGCATTCTTACAAACATATCAAGAGTGTGTCAAAGCTCTAAAACTTCTTGAAATCAATGACTTATCGAGTTTCAAGTTATTCTACATGGGCTTACGCAATTTGGACCCAGTAACTAGGCGGGAATTCGAACAGACAGTTAAACAAAGCGAAGTACCGAACTTCGACCAATTAGTCAGTTTCGTCGAAAAACAGGCGCGAGTTCTAGAGATGTCTACTGCCTTTGTAAAACCGGCTAGCTTCCAGCCCAAGTCCGGACCAATGCGGCCGTCCGGTAATAACTATAATAACCCGACTTCTTCGAAAAAACCGTTTCAAAAGCCGTGCTTGTCAGCTGTCAGCAATTCTGAGCAAAAACCGAACGGAAATTCTAACGCTATCCAGTGCTTATTCTGTGGCAAAACCCATTCAATATATCGCTGTTCCGAGTTCATTGACCTTTCCCCGTCACAACGTGTTGACAAAGTAAAACAACTCAAATTGTGTGAAAATTGCTTACGCCAGCATGCAGTGTCCGAATGCACGTCCAAAATTAGATGCGTCTTGTGTAGGAAGGCACACCACCACACACTTCATGTCGACCTTTCATCGAGTCAAAGTCAAAGTCAATCTACAAGTCAAATTCAACCTCAAAAAGTAGGTTTAACTTGTTCGTCAAATTCAACCGTTTTGCTGGGCACTGCCGTGGTCCACGTCGCAGACCGATGGGGTACATACCATCCCGTACGTGCGGCCATAGACAGTGGTGCTATGTCCGGTTACATAACAACCGAATGCGCGCAGCGCCTAGGGTTGGCACGCCGCAAGTGTCCATTCCAGCCCGTAGGCCTGGGAGGTGCGCCAGTGCAAGATTTCGGTCTGGATACATGTTCAATTAAACCGCGAAACTCATCTGGTCCCGTCCTTAGCACTGAGACTGTAGTGGTGGGTACTATCACTAGTAGTCTACCCACCATTACACTTTCGGACAAAATTATCGATCATTTCAAAAATCTCGAGCTAGCTGACCCGAGCTACTACGTGGTAGCCCCTGTCGAGCTACTGCTGGCCGCGGACGTATTTCCGTATATCTACGATGGTCAAAACCTACTACCGCGCCACCCGGGTTTGCCCGCCGCGATGCATTCAATCTTCGGATACGTCATTACCGGGCAAACGACGCTTGACCACGAGCACGAATCAAAAAGTACATCACACAGTCTGCTCTCGGCCAACAGTAGCATCGAAAAAATTATGAATAATTTTTGGGAAACTGAAAACGTACCTTGCGAGTTAGACGCGAATCCGGAGGATCTATACGTCGAAGGTTTATTTCAAAAGGAACACAGTCGCGATAACAGCACGGGGCGTTACACAGTGACCTACCCATTCAAACCAATCTTTGAACTTGGTGATTCAAAGCAACAAGCCTTGCGCCGTTTCAATAATTTAGAGTCAAAACTCAACCGCCTTCCGGAACTTAAAGAAGAGTACACGACATTTATGTCTGAATACGAGAGCATGGGTCACATGACTTGTCTAGGCAACATCGATGACGTCGATTCAAAATACATAATTCCGCACTTTTGCATTCTGCGCCCTTCGAGCACTACCACAAAACTGCGCGTGGTGTTCGACGCGTCTAGTAAAACTTCAAATAACAATTCATTAAATTGCGTTATGTACGCGGGACCCAAGCTCCAAGCTGACATAAATGAAATCTTGATAAATTTTCGTATTCACGAAATTTGTCTGTCCGGCGATATTTGTAAAATCTTTCGCATGACGTTTATTGAACAATCTCAACGCAAATATCAACACATTCTGTGGCGCAGTTCTCCCGATCAACCAATTCAAGTGTACGAGCTCAACACCATCACGTACGGTATCGCTAGCAGTCCATACTTAGCTATTCGTGTTCTGCACCAGCTGGCTGACGACGATGCTGAAACGTTTCCTTTAGCGAGCAAGGTTCTAAAAAAAGGATTTTTTGTTGACGATCTTCTTTGGTCTGTCGCTACCTACGAGGAAGCTGTACAGCTCCAAGACGAGCTGATCGGTTTGCTGAGTGGAAGAGGTTTCATTCTACGCAAATGGGGCAGTAATTGCAAGCAGCTTCTGGAACGAGTTCCAGCTGATCATCGCGAAACGCCAATTGCATTCGACGATGAAAAGGACCTATCTATCAAAGTTCTAGGTCTTCAGTGGAGGCCTGCTGAAGATGCTTTCTCGTTTGCAACCAGTCCATTTCCAGCTTCTCTAGCGATCACCAAACGCAGCGTGTTGTCTCAGATCGGTCGACAGTTCGATCCACTAGGGTTCGTAGCCCCTTGCATTTTTTACGCAAAATGCTTCATGCAAAAACTCTGGCTCCAGAAACTTGGTTGGGACGACCAGCTTTCCCCAGCGTTGGAGAAAGAGTGGCGCACCTACGTGTCGGAACTTCCTCTGCTGTCCAATCTCAGACACGAGCGACAGGCGACCGTGAAGCACCACACGTCCTACCAGCTCCTAGGTTTTTCAGATGCTTCCACTTTAGGTATAGCCGCAGTTATTTACCTACGCAGTTTCAATGATGCCGGTGACATGAAGGTCAGTCTGATCATTGCAAAATCCAAGGTCGCGCCCTTGAAGACAATATCTGTCCCGCGTCTTGAATTAATGGCTGCACATTTGTTAGCCAAAGTTGCCAAATATACAATGTCTATTCTTCAAGAACAGATACCGATCCAAGACGTATTTCTGTTCACCGATTCTTCTGTGGTGTTGAGTTGGCTGAACACACCCAGTCACAACTTGAAGGTTTTTGTCGCTACCCGAGTCACTAAAATCTTAAAAACTGTGACTAAAGAAAGTTGGTATTATGTGAGCGGTACCTCTAATCCCGCAGACGTGTGCTCGCGCGGTGCATTGCCCTCCACGCTGTTAGCGACGCGGGAGTGGTTGAGTGGCCCAAGCTGGCTTTACACACCACAGGAGAATTGGCCTATCAAATCAATCGATCAATTCAAAACTGAAAATGTACCTGAGGCAAAGAACACTTGTTTAGCTAGTTCTACAGTTCAAATTTCAAACCCGATCGGTCAAAACGAACCTAACTTAATATTGAATCTTATCGAAAAATGTCATAGCTTCACAAAGTTGCAAAGAGTGATAGCACGTTGCTTTCAGTTTCTGCAAGGATGTCGAACGGGCAAGCGGAGCACAGGTCCACCGTCCCTACCCAGCTTACGCCAAGCTCATGACGTAATTATCAAAGCTGTTCAACATCAGCATTTTTCAAAAGAAATTGCAGAACTGGCAAGCGGTGGTAACTGTGAACACACGTCTCTAAAAAGGCTCTCGCCTTACCTGGACCCCCTGGTTTTTCTCAGGGTGGGGGGTAGGTTGTCAGAATCGAGCCTCTCTTATCAAAAAAAACATCCTTTGTTGCTTCCCAAAAAATGTACCTTCGTTAAACTTCTAATCGACCACTTCCACAAGGTCTACCTACACGTTGGTCCTCGATCGCTTCAGAGTTTGATCAGCCAAAAATATTGGATAATTTCAGCGAGAAACGCCATTCGCTCTCGTTTTTCGAAATGCTTGCGTTGTTTCAAGGTCAAGCCCGCCACTTTACAACCGATAATGGGCAATTTACCCAAGTTTCGCACTCAAGACATTCATGCCTTTCACACAGTAGGGGTTGACATAGGTGGTCCATTTTACACTAAAGAAAGCACACGACGAAACGCTGCAGTATCAAAATCGTATTTGCTTATCTTTGTCTGTTTTTCAACAAGTGCAGTGCATGCTGAAGTTCTCAGTGCGCTCACCACCGAATGTTTCATGGCGGCATTCGACCGCTTTACTTCTAGGCGCGGCCTGTGTCACACGATCGTTTCGGATAACGGAAAAAACTTTGTCGCAGCTGGCAAACAGTTTGCTGAAATTAAACAATTCTATGAACAACATTCTAACGACATTTTAACCGGTTTTCATTCTAGAAATGTCAGATGGACATACAATCCGCCTACTGGTAGCCACTTTGGCGGAATCTATGAAAGCGCTATCAAGTCAGCCAAGCTGCATCTAAAGCGCGTGATAGGTACAAAAGCTCTTTCGTTTGAGGAGCTCAACACTCTCTTTGCTCGTATCGAAGCAGTGTTGAACTCCCGACCGTTGACCGCTATCTCAACCGATCCGTCCGAGTTCGATGCGCTCACTCCCGGACATTTTTTGGTAGGGCGCGAACTTTTGTCCGTCCCAGAGTATAATCTCTCTGACAAACCTACCTACGCACTGACTCGTTGGCAGTTCGTACAACAAGCTTCTCAGAAATTTTGGAAATTGTGGCGTAACGAATATTTGCATACACTACAGCAAAAGCTAAAGTGGTTTAGTAAATGTCACAATTTAAAGGTAGGTGAGTGTGTTTTAATGCACTCTGACGCTCCTCCACTGCAGTGGCCTCTGGCCCGCGTGACTGAGCTTTGTCCCGGAAAAGATGGCGTTGTTCGCGTTGTCAAAGTCCGCAATCAAAACGGCCTTTATACGCGACCCGTAGTAAAACTCAGTCCACTGCCTATAGATGTGGACTCAGAATGACTTTAATTACCTATAAATTTCTTGAACATTTGGCAACTCCATGCCTGATTGTCAAATGTATTTCAGTGTTAAGCTTCAGATTCAAATATTAGCTTCTAAGCATGTAACTTACACTTTACACAATCATAATTTCAACTACTCAACTTGCTACTTACATACATTCAATTAATTTATTCACTTCACTATACAGTCCATTGTTACACAGCTATACCATCCCTGGTTTGTGAACTGGGGAATCAAGGGTGAATTCCCGGTGGGGGGTTTATGTACAATATCTAAATTACTTATTTGGGTTCGAGACTAAATGCTCTGCGTTCCCCGCGCCAATTCAAATTTGGCGCGCTTCTGAATGAGCGACGTAGATTCGTACAGTTCATTCACTCACTCTTTTCACTCTTTTCGTTTGGGGTGCACGGAAGAAAAGTTCGTTGGATCCACCTTCTTTATAACCGCCGGCCGGCGTGTGCTAAATACTGAAACAACCCTGTGAAATCTTGTGTGGATTGTGTCCCGGGACCTGGAGACCAGCTTCATCATCGCCTGTGAGTAGAGCACCATTTCTCTTACCCAAATTCTTTCCGTAATTCAGTATAAAACTTTGAATTTTAACTTAGTTACGCTCAAATGAAATTAAAATAAAAGTTTTATGTGGTATCTAATGGCCGATGGGGCCGAAAAGTTCTCGAATGGAGACCACATATCGGCAAGCGCAGATAGGACACCAGCCACAAGATGAACAGACGACCTCATCCAAGTGGCAGGAAGACGGTGGATGCAAGCTGCTTCCAACCGGTCTTTTTGGAAATCCATGGAGTAGGCCTATGTCCAGCAGTGGACTTCTTGTGGCTGAATGATGATGATGTGGTATCTAAAGTAAGACAAAACTCTAAGCTTAATAAATTTACTAACTTGGTATTGGTGGCGATTGAGGTTTTCACAACTCAACTTCTTAAGAGCCTATTTTGCGTAAGAGGAACTTAGTACCTAAGAAATATTCTTGCCACCCACCTCCTCCAGGAACACCAGCTTGTTTATGTCTCTGCAGGCCTCCCACAGTGTCCCCGGGCCTCCGGGCCACCCCTGTGCATTCTACCAGCACGTGGGCGGCTGTCTCTTCTGCATCCATGCATGCTCTGCATAGAGGACTGTCTGTAGCACCTATTTAAAAAAAATGTTTATTATAATGACCGTGACCTGTGAGAGCTCCCGTTGCAATGCGGAGTTGCGCCTTATTCAGACGTAGCAGGCATCTGGAGAGGCGAGGGTTTCTGCCAGGCATTGTAGATCTGGCATGCCTTAATCCATCGTCTAGGGTATTAGTGAGTTTATTTAACCACATTTACTTACTTAGATTTGTAACAGCCTGACTCAATTACGACTCATATCTCTAGAATAGATATTACATAAACGATTTTCATAACATAACATGAAATAACATTTAATTTGAAGTGAATTACCTCAAAATTACATTAAGATTAACACCCTTGCGAACAAGGAGCAACTGTCTGTTGGTTTAGGATGCCAACTGCAACAATGTTCGCAAGTCTTAACTGTTTACACGGAGGGTAAACAGTGACACGAATGGTAAAATACAGAAGCTTCAACTTGAACTGTCATTGAAACAGGTCTTTGAAATATCATCCCGTGTACAGTACATACTTACTTGTGGAATGCTTTAAACCATGAGTGTTTTCCTTCCTTTTTTCCGGCTTTTTTCCTAAAAACATCCACTACAAACATGTCACTTATGAAGAAGAACACGGGGAAACGAAATCTGCGGGTGTATTTTGTATTGATTATGATTATTTCTTTATTTGTATTGTGTTTAACCTAATATCTAATTGAAAAATTGATTGGTCGGTGGGGTACAAAGATTCTCAAGTGGAGACCGCGAATTGGCGAACGCAGCGTAGGATCCCCACCAACTCGCTGGACGATCTGAGGCAGATTGCTGGCAGCTGCTGGATGAGTATGGCCGAGGACAGAAACAATTGCCTTGGGGGAGGTCCAGCAGCGGACAAATGTGGGCTGATTGATTTATCTAGCCTGTATCTACGACCGAGAGGATCTGCCAAGGTGTAGCGTGAGTTGATAAAGAAAATACGGGTTGTTGGATTACGCACCTCATACGAACTAAATTGCTCTGTAAAGGCGAATAAGTGTACATTATAACTAGCCCACTTTATTTACTTCTGTCCCTCTGTGTTTGGTGACGCCAACGTCCATATTTCATTTCAACAGATGGCAGGCGGGCTTAATCGTTTATAACCCCTGAGTTATTACCGACACTGTGGCCCAGTAACGGGTTGTTATGGGTCAGTCTGAATGTATTGTGTTATACTGACCCATCGCTATTATAATTTTAAGCTCCGAGATAGTATGTCTTAAAAGATAATGGCGTTGACTTCCGTAGATATCTATAGAGGTAGAATTTAGTCAGAATTATTCAGGCTGAGACAGATGAAAATGATGATTATGATAAGAGAATGATGCTGATTTCACAGCCTACTCGTATTAACAAAGAAATAGTCTAAAAATATTCTAGATTTTACCGTATTTTGTAGTCATATTAGTGTAGTGTGTACCCAATTTTCGCTTCAAATGCACGGTAAGGTCAGATACAACTTTATTATTTTGAGATGGGACTGGGACAGGCAATGGCGGCCAGTAGCTGCTGTACCGTCAGTATAAGAAAGTTAGGTGATTAATGCAACTCGATCGCTTTAGGTTAATTGCGATAGCAAGAATTTTTTATAAAGTAAATAAAAATATTGTGTTCCTTGTCTTTTAAGTCAAACTCTAGAGCACCTTGGGCATCTTGCTTACTTTGGAAAGTCAATTTGTTGCTATCTAAGGTATACATAAAAATCTTATTTTTATAACAATAATTTAATACTTTGAAACCTACTATTGAATTAAAAATTATTTATTGTACTAAAATAATTATGTACAAAGGCGAGCTGAGTCGGTACTGGATAGTATAAATGCCAGATGGTCTGACGACCTGGTTACGGTGGCAGGGAGTTCGTGGATGCGGGCGGCACAAGACCGGGAAGCTTGGAAAACCATGATCGAGGCCTATGTCCTGAATTGGGCGTCAAATGGCTGATGATGATGATGAACATAAAAGGCGGGTTGCCATGCATAGAAATTCAGAACAATGTTTCAACCAGGTTTTGTGCCTATTTTCGCCAAACTTTGTGGGTTGACATTTTATTTAGCTTTTCGCTTAAATTCTCGCCATACTATTTTTGGTTTTCTGTACTAGAGAGTACGAATTTAAAGAAAAAAAGTGTGTGTTGAGCTATAGGAAAATACAAGCGCCGTCGCTGCCTTTATTTCCCACTTCAATTTGGACTGTACAAATACTGAGAGGAGTCTCAAATATAAGTACAGACAAGCGACTAAAATAACACCTTCATCATCAGCCATTCGACGCCCACTGCAGGACATAGGCCTCCCTCATGGTTTTCTAACCATGAAGGGGTTTGCCATAATCGTCACGCTTGGCAGGCGGGTTGGCGATCGCAGTATCTCAGGAAGACGCTGCTGCCCGTCTCCTGGTAATTAATTTCATTAGTCGCCTTCTATGACATCCATGGAAGAAAATGGATAACACCTTAGAAACACCGAGTTAGGACCGATTATGCTATCAACTAATTGTACCCTGACCCGACCGCTGCTTTCTCAAATATGACTGTGGCACATTTGCGTAAATTTATTCCAATGCGTCAACCGCAATGTGCAGATAATTTGCACAAAAATCCACACAGTCAGGATGAGTTTGAACTGAACATATAAGAGATTTTTTTTAAATTATTTGTTGAGGAGAGCCGAAATACGTTCATGCGAGCGGTAGTAGCGGAGCGGTTGAACGCCGGCTTCTCATTCGTAAGGTTGTCGGTTTGAATCCCGGCATGTACCAATGACTTTGTTATCTGAGTTTCGTTCATTTGTGAAGTTGTAGTAGCAATATCTCTCGCTGACGGTGAAGGATAACATCGTGGGGAAATCCTAGTACCTATCTAAGGTATTTAAATTTTACTATGGCGTCAACTTCATAGTACGCCCTTGTACATAGTCGACAGCATATCACGGTACACATTACGGACTTTAGACCCGGGACGGAGCATTGGCATTTTTGTGCGCGAGCGAGTTTTTTCTATGTAGCCTATATACGTCCTACTGCAGGGCACAGGCCTTGTCGCAAAGAGAAAGAGAGAGTACGGGCTTAATTACCACGTGTGCCCATCGTGGATTGGCAGTTTCAAGCGCGGAGGTATGTGAACACCTTTCGGTTCCTTCACCGTCAGCGAGTGGTATCGCTACTACAACTTCACAAATGTAAGTAACTCGGAAAACAAAGTACATGCCGGAATTCGAACCCACGAACTCCCGAGTGAAAAACCGGCGTTCTACCGCTCCGCTACCGAGCGAGTGCAGCGTATTTTTATCATTTCCATGTACATTTTCATAAATATATGATTAGTGCAATAAAGTATTAACCCGGCGAGGATGAGGAGGGGTCAATATTACCCTGCCAATTTTTAAACGTATGCAGTTTTTTGTCACGTCGTGCCTGCCGTTCACCGTTTTTCAGTCGGCCGGCGCCCGAGGAGAGAGTGACACGTGCGCAAACGCAAAATAGGGTAAATATGACCCTACATCATACGTGACGTAGCAATTTTGTAACATTTTCCTTTGTTATTTTTATCGATTTATTACTGTTTTTTTAGGTGATATTGATCAAAATGAGCCACGAGGAGCGTTAAGCTGAGCGTATACATAGTATTATGATGGAAACGGATAGCGAAGAGGACATGTCCGACGGGAGCGATATGGAAGATCATGTGAGTGAGCGGAGTCATGGCAGTGATACTGAATAGGATGTTTCTGTTAGTAGTGACGGCGAGGACAATTTACCAGGTGTGTCCTTATGCTAGGCATCGCAAAACGAACCATGTTTGTGAAGGTTGTCAAAAATACATTGGTCCCGAGCACACTGTTACATACTGCCAAGAATGTAGTACCTACATCAAGGGCCGATTAATTAGTTTATAAGGCTGATTTTGTGATCTCAAATGGTTCATATGGTTAACTAGCATCATACAATATAATATACAATATAAATATAATATACAATATAGAAAATTGGCTAGCTCTCGAAGCTAGCTGAATAGCTCTCGTAGCTATTCAAATCTTCATATCTCAGTTTTTATGTTTACAATGTCTGTAATTTTTAGGGTACCGTACACAAAGGATAAGGGACCCTATTACTAAGACTCCGCGCTGTTCGTCCGTTCGTCTATCACCAGGCTGTATCTTATGAACCGTGATAGTTGTAATTTTCACAGATGGTGTATTTCTGTTGCCGCTATAATAATTAATACGAAAAACCGAATAAAATAAATATTTAAGGCTCCTATACAAACGAGATTTTTTTGCCGGTTTTTGCTCGATATTAATAACCGCAACAGGTAGACGCTTAAAATATTTAAATGTTGTATACATAATGGTACGGAACCCTTCGTGCGCAAGTCCGACTCGCAATTGGCCGGTTTTTATTTTCTCTAGTCTCGACTTGACCACATTTGTCATAAGCTCACTCGTTCTTTAGGTTCTGGGCAAGCCTATTCCATCTAAAAACAATGTTCAAGCACTGCAGCGTCCGCGTGGCCTTCACCCATCAGGCCAAAGTTTTTTTTTACTCATTCTTTAGCAGTCAATATAAGTGTATAAGCAAGCAAGAGAGATGCCAGGCAGCAGCCCGATCTTAATGCCAGCCACATGACGGATGGGACGAAGTGAGTAAATCCTAAATTAGTTCATTAATTTCGTACGAGCCACGTCGTTAAGGCATCTCACTAATTGCCTCTAGTTAATAGAGAACGCCCGCGGAATTATCAGGCAATTCCTTTGCCTCGGCTTCATGTAAAATTTACTAATTACCTTCTCAGAAAAGATTGCTTTACATCAAAGGAAAATGCACTATTGTAGTTAATAACTGCCGAAGCGGGTGGCCTGGGGAGCAATTCTCCTAAATGCATATTTATTCAATAGAGTGATAATTGATAAGTTTGGCAAAAGCCATGCGAATGGTGGCAAGGTGGCCGGGTCGTCTATACCCCTGATATGGTTGAGACTGGCGATGGCTGACCCCAGCGTTATGCTCGTGGAGTGCTGTGTATTTTTACTTTCGTAGCAGTATTTTTATTTCTCCATGTTGTTGATTGCACACGTGGGATCTTTGTTAGGTAGGTATTTGTACCAACAAATGTATTATAATTAAGATTTGAGAAAGGATGGTCACCGTGGAGTTTTCTTTCGCTCTTCACTAAAACTCGACCCGAAGACCGCAGATATCATTGTAAATTAACATTCAACAGGCAGAATGTAAATTTATATTATTACATACACACATACATACATAAACTCATGCCTTTATCCCAGAGGGGTAGTCAGAGACCAGGGACTGCCATCTACCACGATCCTGACAGATCACTTTCGCTTCCTCAACATTCAATAGTCATTGCATGCACGCACGCCGGTTTCGGGTACTTTTTTCTTACCCTTTGCTAATACATCCCCTATTTGATTTGATTTATATTAGTGCGGCAATTATTGTTTTATTGATACCATTGGTAGTCTATTAACCAATTACGACCTGATCTTCTTCACAAAATATGCCTATTTAATTAGCGCGCGTGATACAATTGAAATTACATTGTTCTTCTATTGCTTAGTAGACTAACAAATAGAGGCAAATAATAACTATTGTCGTGGTTATATTATTCTCTTGAAAAACTATGTGTGTACTAGGGAGATTCGGGACCAATTATGTTCGCAGCAGTTTGTTTTTGTTCATGGCTATTGGAAAACTTTGGTATCTAGGGGTAGATCCCTTCGGGATAGACGCGTGGGCTTGGTGCCTATAATTTTTTTACATATACAGGCACATACATTGCGTCTGGCCCCACACTAGGATACCCTGTGTCGTGGGAACCAGAAACAACGACATCACAAACATGTAAACATCCAAGACCTGGGGTTTTTTTTTTTGTCCCCAGCCGGGATTCGAACCCGGGACCTCTCGCATGGTATGCAGATGCACTACCGCTGCGCCACAAGGTCGTCTTGTTTCTAAGCTGTTCGTACAAGCGCTCTGGGGGTGTATGAACAGCTTTTTAGCGCTTCTTTAGACACGTGACAACAAAGAAAAAAATCTTAAAAAATAAAAACATATATGAAAAAGTAGCAGCTTCATAATTTGAGTTAATATTGTAGATGTTAATATTGTAATATTGAGTGAGTATTGACTTGTCTTTCCTGTGGCGACTAAGCAGTCCTACTCCATCTAAAAAAAACAGTGTCCCAGGCACGGCAGCGTCCAAGTGGTCCCTTCACCCATCTAGTGCGAGTAAAGGTGTCACTGGACGCTGTATAAATCATCTCATTACCAAGATGCAAAGGCTAAAGTTTCTTTTTTGTGTGTATAAAAAATAATAGGGGTTATCTATTATTTTTTATTATTTGTTGAGTCATCATCATCATCATCAGCCATATGGCGCCCACTGCAGGACATAGGCCTCCCTCATGGTTTTCACAACCATGAGGGGTTTTGCCGTAATCGCCACGCTTGGCAGGCGGGTTGGGATCGCACTTGTTGAGTAATCCGCCGTAATAAACACATTCTTTAAAAAATTTAACTGGCTACCTGTTACGGTTCCAAAGATCCCTTTAAAGGACGTACGGACAGACAGACAGACAGCGGTGACAGAGTAATGGGGTCCCGTTTAACACCCTCCTAGTTCAGAACCCTAAAATGTGACTTATTATGCAACGCATACACTCATTCGTTTACTTTCTATAGTTAGCATTCGTTCGGTCGAGAGCTCGTACATATGTACACTCTAATAGGTTGCGTTAAGGGTGAATTTGCAACAAAAATGCAAAGGTTGAACTGCTGTCGACTGTACCCGGTATCACAAGTAGTTCAAGGTCCTAAAAGGCTTCACCTAACAACTGACAATTTAGCTCGCGACAGTTTCGTGAAAACTCTTTGAAGTGGTAATTAATTGGGATCCATTGTTTTAGTAAATTATACCCTTAATTTCTATCTAGATAGATCTAGATTTTAAGCAGAGCTACTGTTGGATTCTAGGTTCGGTGGACTAACGCACATACATAAGTGCAAAACACGATTTTTTGAGGACGTGAAAAAAACTTATTATCTAAAAAAAATTAAATAAAAAATAAAAACCGACTTCGAAACACTACAGCACTAAAAAGTAAAGAAATAATTTATATAATTAAAAGTATGTATACATGTAGGTATAGTAGAAGTATAATTTGGAGTCGGTGCCCAAAATACATGTACTTATCATGAAACTGGGCACCAACTACAAATTATACTAATGGGAGAAAAATAAAGTCCTTTATAACTATAATTTACCCTGCCTTATTCGTTGCTTTAAAATTTGATGTTCTCAATTTCCATCTCCGAAAGTCTTCACCAGAACATCACCAACTTAACTTGGGACTACTTTTACGCCATTTTATCAAACATACGGATATTACTAAAGGATCAGCCCCATTAGGCATTATTTACTGCTGTCCATTGAAGAGTTCCGTTCTCCATCTCTGAAAGTCTTCATCAGATCTTCATTAAATTAAAATGTGAATGCGAATTGTCAAAATCGGTTAAGATTTAATGGAGTTATGCGAAAACATAGCCAGAAAAAAAATACGCGTCGGATTGACCTCCTCCTTTTTTGAAGTCGGTTAAAAATGACTTTACAACATTTTAGCTATCTTTATTATATCAACGGAGAGCTGTCTTTTTTTATAAAAATTCAGAAACTGCTATTTTAACAACTGTATTTGTGTCCAACTGCTATTTGAACACCCCTCGTAATAATAATTTACTGACAATTTGACTTAAGTGCTTTAATCCGCCGACCCTAAAATTGGTTTCAGGGAAGTTTGTGAAGTTAAACTAACTGAAGATATACTCCACGAAATCCTACGTAATTGTTTGACAAAATGTTTATTTCAGCTACTTTAATTGCTTAGCTTACTTTTTCTACTGAGTCTTCAGCTTTAGTGCTAATTCATTTCCGTTATATAACTATGCATGCGGATTGCTCATTTATTTTGTTTTATTTTTATATTGTATTATTATTATCTATACTGGAATTGTGTACACTGAAATAAAAACGTCTGACCTTTAAAGGGCGCTATATTTGGAACCGTAACAAGTAGCCAGTTGAAGTTTTTACAGAATATGTTTATTACGACGGATTACCTAATAAATAGGTAATAATAAAAAATAATAGGGGTAAATACTTTGGCCTTTGCGTCTACGTAATGAGATGATTTATACAGTGTCCAGTGGCACCTTCACTCACACTAGATGGGTGAAGGGACCACTCGGACGCTGCAGTGCCTGGGACATTGTTTTTTTAGGTGGAGTATTCTTGCTCAGCATCTGTACCATTCTGACAGCTTAGTCGGCCTAGCCCACAGGAAAGAGAAGTTAATAAGTGCAGAGCCAAACAAGCCGCGGGTTTCCTCACGTTGTTTTAAATAATAAAATGTTGTCATTCTGAAATAAAAACATATTATTAATATTATTGCTGATCAAATGATCATAAGAAGGCTCAACGCAACGAGCTATGGAAAGGGCTATGCTCAGAATTTATTTACGAGATTGAATCAGAAATGATGAGATCCGTAGACGAACGAAAGTCGTCGACATAGCCCAGCGGATTAGTAAGTTTAAGTGGCAGTGGGCGGGGCACATAGCACGCAGATCTGATGGCCAATGGGGCCGAAAAGTTCTCGAATGGAGACCACATATCGGCAAGCGCAGCGTAGGACGCCCAGCCACAAGATGAACAGATGACCTCATCCAAGTGGCAAGAAGGCGCTGGATGCAGGCCGCTTCCAACCGGTCTTTTTGGAAATCCATGGAGGAGGCCTATGTCCAGCAGGGGACTTCTTGTGGCTGAATGATGATGATGATGATGATCAAATGATATTGCAATGAGCACAGCAAATTGGTAGATATTTATAGTACAAGTAAGTGGCTTATAATTCGTCAGTATATATTATAATATACACTTTCTAAGGAAAATTCCAGATTACATGTGAATTGGAAGGATACAGAGAAAGAACGCGCGATGTATGTTTTTTATTTTTTTGAGATTTGTATGCCAAGTTGTCCAGTTTGCGATAAATTAACAATGAATAGCTAGGTATGTTGAATTAGGGTCAGTAGCAATGGCAATTTTAAAAATAAAAAAAAAACATAAAAAAACAAAAATAAAAAGTAAATAAATTTTTATTTACTATACTTTTTAAATACTATCTATCTACTATCCTTCTTAATATTATAAATGTGAGAGTTTGTAAAGATTTTTCGGTGTTTGGAGGTTTGGATGTTTACAAAATACAAAAATATTTATTCAGTACAGTAATTTTAAGTAAGTATTTGTAACTCAATCACGCAATAACGGCTGAACGGATTTATATGAAACTTGGCGTACAGATAGACAAAGAACTGAATTGAGACATTGCATGCTTGATATCCTGGTAATGTGTTCCCGTGGCATAATTTTTATTTTAAGTTTAAAATAGATGGCGTTATGCGAGCGAACGCTGTGTTTTAAAAATAGATGGCGTTGTACAAGATACGTATAAACGGTACGAAGTTTGCCGGCACAGATAGTTCAACGTAATTTTTTGTACATATTTGGTCCCACGCTCAACATAAAAAACTGAAATGTAAAAATTACAAAAATATTACAATTAAAAAAGCCATCGGAAATGCGGCATGAGAATATAACTAAAGTATAACGTGCACTGTGCGTAGTTTTACTGCCAAGCTAATGCTCTGTATGATATTTCCACGGAAAACTTAATAAGCGAGCAAAAGTAATAACTGAGGTAACCATAAAGCAATTTGCGGTTATTAGTTGTGTCACGAAGGCGTCGGTGCCTACGACGATTAGACGGAGAGGTATTTCTAAATTATGGCACTGCAATGCGGCCATTTCAATATTATATCCTACTAATATTATAGTTTGTGAAGATGTTTGGATGTTTGTTACTCAATCACGCAATAGTGGCTGAACGGATTTAGATTGAATTTGGTATGGAGGCAGTTTGAGTCAAGGGGAAAGACATAAGATATTTTTCATATAATAATTAGAAATGACGTAACGGGCGAATTTGCAACAAAAATGTAAAGGTTGACATGCTGTCGATTGTACGTCGGGCGGTGAGAGCTCCGGACGCTGATTGCAAATCCTGTCGTTACTATGGCGAATTTAGTGTTGGGGTGCGAAAAAAAAAAACATTACATTACATAGACTCGCGCCTGTACCCTGAGGGGATAAAATATATTTCTCTAACGTTCACTGAGAATATTTCCGCATGACGAAACCTTAAAAATTTTATAATAATGCCTTTGTTTAATTTCTTCCGCTCATTTATTCACTGCAATCCACAAGTTTACTCAGTTTACCATACATTATTTCAATAAAGATAATTCACATTTTGTCCAATTTCAAGTTTTGACGAAAACTCGAAATTGGACAGAATGTGAATTATCTTACCATCCTGTCATGCCAGAAAATTCTTGACAACATTCCCCCGCCCATCACTAGATGAACCTACTTTACCATCCGAACGTTAACAAAAAGATGATTTCCATCATCTATCTGCACTCAGATAATCTACACAGACTATAATGGGAACGTCCGGTTATGATAGCTCGTCTAATTCGGGAATCCGACATCTATCGACTAGAGTTAATTAAACGGTTGATACGCAAGTATGCTCCAGACAGCGCGTCAAAGTTTCCTCCCACGTCCAAATTAGCTATCCGTGGGGCGGGCTACGGCTATTTCGTATCTCATTTGGAATTAGAGCGAGTATTGAACGAAAAATATGTATCCGAATCTGGTTAAAACGTGGAAAATGTAAAATTGTTTCAAACGTGTCCTTAATTACGAGTCTCTCAACGAAAATATTTTTGTTTTAACTGAAATTATAACGAAATGGCACAGAAGTTAAAGCAAGTAATTTAAGGAATGTCTTCTACGTAATATAGATCCATCACCAAAACATAAATGTAAAAAAAAAACTGGCCAACTTCTCGACCCAAACAAAATACTTGATATATACAAACCTGCCAAGTTCCTTGCCTTCGCGGAATTAGTAGTGTTGTAATAAATAAGGAAAAATTGTGTAACTTACACTTGGCAAGTTTTTAAAAGATGTTTTATAATTAAAACTTGCCAAATATGATCTGCAGATTTGAAAATTACAAAATTTTTCTTTATTTTTTACACTACTAATTTTGCGAAGACAAAGAACTTGGCAAGTTTATATATATCAAGTATTTTTTGGGACGAGAAGTTGGTCCGTTTTTTAAAATCTATTCTTTGCTGGGATTTCATAACTTGTTAAGAATGTTAGTCTGATGTGTGCATGCAGCGATTAATGAATGTTGATGAAGCGAGATGGTTTGTCAGGTTCACGATAAGTGGCAAACCCTGGCCTCTGCCTACCCTTCTAAGATTCAGGCGTGACTGTATGTATATGTGGATAAGAGTATCCTACTAATTTATTTATTCAATTTCTTACAACTATCTTTACAGGACAAGCCGATTGCGACAGATGCACTACAATCTTAATTCTATTATTAATGTGAGTTTGTGAAGATGTTTGGATGTTTACAAAATACAAAAATATTTATTCAGTGCAGTAATGTTTGGATGTTTGTTACTCAATCACGCAATAACGGCTGAACGGATTTACATGAAACTTGGCGTATAGTTAGACAAAGACCTGAATTGAAATATAGCATGCTTGATATCCCGGTAATGCGTTCCCGTGGGATAATTTTTTTTTAAGTTTAAAATTTATGGCGTTATGCGACGAACGTTGTGTTTTAAAAACAGATGGCGTTGTGCAAGAATTGTATAAACGGATTCTGTGGCGGTATGGAGTTCGCCGGGGTCTGCCCCGTGTTTATATGTGAAAAATAATAAGAAGAAAGCTAATGGCTCATAGCCGCGCCGTTTGGCGCCGGATTAAGAATAGCGTCACTCCATTTCCTCCCGTGGATGTCGTAGAAGGCGACTAAGGAAATCAATTTCCAGGAGACGGGCAGCAGCATCTACCTGACATTCCAACCGCATACTGCGATCGCCAACCCGCCTGCCAAGCGTGGCGATTATGGCAAAACCCCTCATGGTTATGAAAACCATGAGGGAGGCCTATGTCCTGCAGTGGGCGTCAAGGGGCTGATGATGATGATGAATGGCCCATAAATTAAGAATTATAGGTATAGTTTTCATAATTATGGGGAAACTCAGCCACTTCGTGCATGGGTAATGGGGAGCTTGCGTCTAACTTAGATTGGAGTGAAATTACTTTTATACCATACAAGATAAATAAAAACTTAGGAAAAATAAAAAAATAAACTATACATATAATAAGGCCCCATCTGTACTCTTAGTTTTAAGAAATGTCTGTGTAATTTCCATTTTATGTACAATAAAGTGTTCTCTATCTATCTATTTTTCGGGATATTCGGGATCAATAAAATGCGAAAAATAAAGATTTTTAAAGATTTTTTTCGCCCAATTTGTATGGCGCGTTGTCGTACCACGTGACTATATTTACTTTTCGACAGCTTATATTAGGGGTTAAAGTATGAAATTGCCGATTTGTACTGAAAATCTAAATTATTTATTTTTTAAATTTTTAACAAATTTATTTAATCAAAATAGTTGCCATTATTATCTATACATTGCTGCCATCTAATGGGAAGGTCATTAATACCTTTGCGATAGAACTCCGACGATCTAGACTGCACAAACTGTGTGAAAGCATTTTGTACTGCCTCCTGGGAAGAAAACTTCTTGTCACGTAGATAATTGTCCAAATCACGAAAAAATGGTAGTCCGTTGGAGCAAGGTCTGGTGAATACGGAGGATGAAGAATGGTTTCTAACTGCAGTTCCTGAAGGGTCAAAATGGTTTCTCGTGCTGTGTGAGGTCTCGCGTTGTCGTGGAGCAATAATGGTGAAGATCGATTCATGAGTCGGGGCTGTTTATTGATTTGACGCAAGTGAGTCAATATTGTGGGTAAGGTAACGTTAAACTATGCCGCTAATTCCTGGGTAGTTTGACTAGGGTCGGCTTCCACTATCTCTCTTAATTCATCGTTATTCACCTGTGTGGGCGGTCTTCCTCGTGGCTCGTTCTTTAAGTCGAAATTTCTATCACGAAAGTGTTTAAACCAAAATCGCACGGTGCGTTCATTAGTAGACCCCTCTCCAAACGCAGCATTGATATTGCGGGCTGTTTCTGCCGCGTTAGTTCCGCGTCGGAACTCGTATTAAAAATTCACTCGAATTTTCGCAGTATCCATCTTTCTTATCTAAATTGAATAACAAAAACAATTGAAAGTCGATATTCAAATGTTTCACATTTTTTAAAAAAAGAACATCATAGAAACCATTTGAAAAAAGTTTCATTCGAAAACCTCAAACCATGAAGATTCTATGTCAATTCAAAGAACCTATTGCAATAAAACGGCAATTTCATACTTTAACCCCTATTATTAAAAAAGTATTAGTCGTAGAGAAAAACAAATACGACGTTCAATTATCTTTTAAAACTTTCTCTCCGATTATATTAAAACATTTTTTAGTGAAAGTTCTCCATTAAGTGTGTGAATTAGTTTTTCTGTAGCGGATCGTTAGTGAACATCTACCAAACCTATTGTTGTAGCATAGGAACTGAACTTAAACTGGCATATTGTTGTCCTAAATCCGCTAGGGTTTCCTCACGATGTTTCCCTTCACTTTCCTTTAGCGAGTGATATTGCTACTACAAATTCACAAATGTACGCAACTTAGAATAACAATAATAATAATAACATCCACAAAATACAATCACTTGACCTGGTCCCAAACTAGGATACCCTAAACCAGGCAAGGTCGTCACAAACATGAAAGTACACCCAGACTGAGGCCATTTTTACAAATGTACGGCGGCCCCCAGTGGGAATCGAACCCACGATCTCCGCTTTGGTAGCTAAGCGCCTTAACGGCGGGACCAACGATGCAGTCAGACAGAAAACAAGGTCATTGGTACATGCCAGGGTTCGAACCTCCTGAATGTGACGCCAGTATTCTAGCACTGCTTTAAGGTTAATACGTATGCAAATCGCATGGCCCCGGGCGTCGCACCAACTTATATCACAGCTGAAGGGCGTGCCAGCCTCAAGACTATACACTTATCTTGTCTTTCAGTTAGAAAGTCAAGGCCAGGAACCTTGAAATCTGATATCTAAGGCACGAGATACATAAAAAGTTTATTTGAGTCGCTTAAGGGATTCCGTCAGGTTCACTAGAAATAAATAAAAAATAATAACTGACTTCAAAACACTATAGCACTAAAAAGTGCTTTAAAGGAATACCTTTAAATTAGAAGTAATTTTACATGTAGGTATTGTAGAAGTATAGTTTGTAGTCGGTGCCCAGTTACATGACTAGGACATATATTTTGGGTACGGATATATTTTGTATTCGTAGATTTTTACTTCTTTTATTAATATTTTTTATCTTTTGTAAAGTCATTTGTTTTTTATGTATTATTTTATCATTTAATCGGTTTTAACTCTATAACTTATGTCGTAAGTATTTTGGCAATAAATTTACTTTCTTTTTCACTTGCAATGTCTGCACTTATCTGGAATTTTTTGTAGTAGTCGAAAACTGCTAAAGGCAGGAATAATTTGAAGAGTAACCCGGAGATTGGATGATTCGCGAAAATTAAAGTTTGTTTTTTCCATCGATTATTCGTATAAATTTTTCCATAATTCTTGTTTTGTTTGGACCGGACAGCCGCGCAGCGTCTGTAGGCATTTATAAATGTACAGTCCTCACTTTCTCCTTTTGGCTCGAACACATACAAACCAAAGACGGGCGTTAACACAATAACCGCCAGTTTCGACGAGCAATAATTACATTAAGCTTTTACAAGGCAGACATGAAATATTCAAGATGATTCAAGGCGCAAAAAGGTTTTTCTGAATTGTTGACTGTAAAAAAGGGTCGAGACTGGGAGAAAAAAAAAGGATTAATATTCGGGGACTTACAGGTTCCGTGAATTATTATTATTATTTCTTTTGTATACATTTTTTTTTTTCAATTTTGATGTAAGTAAGTAAAGTGTTTATTGAGACCATTAGCTTAAACAAATAGGTACAATAAATTCTACCAAACTATTACGTAGTTTGTAGGCAGATTGCCATCATGTTTTATCTACGTTTTTGTCTTAACAATTTAACTTTATATACCTATATTTTTTAAATCAAAGTTTCGAATGACCGTGACCGAGCATGTTACAAGTGAATCTGGAATAACATTTTCTTCCACATTAATCTACCCCAGGTCTGGTGCCTGCCACGGCTTAGCCTGACTCGGCTCCTTACCAGCCTTTGTGATCTGATCACATTCGCCTCTTCGCATCTTAAGTGAATTTCATGCTTAGTTTGTAAACATAATTTACATTCAGTCTCATATTTACTAAAAAAAAACCGGCCAAGTGCGAGTCTTCTGTACAACTGTAGACAAAGATCGAGGCAAGATAGATTAGGTACATTGAGAAGAGCGCCATCTATAGAAAACAACAAGAAGCCTTTAACATTGACAGTTAACGACATGACGTCAGCGCTGTGAAGGTTACATAGATGGCGAGCGCTGTCCTTAGACAAGGTTTGTGGTATGGAAGCCCCCCTTAAATATTTATTTTATTCTGCTTATTAGTATAAGTTGTTATAGCAGCAACAGAAATACATCATCTGTGAAAATTTCAAATGTTTAGCTATCACGGTTCATGAGATACAGACTAGTGACAGACAGCCAGCCAGACAGACAAACAGACAGTGGAGTCTTACCCCTTTGTATACAAAACCCTAAACACTGGGAACTTTCTTCCAATCCAACGCAATCCATCAAACCGCATTCATCCACTTCTTGATTTGAAGGGTTCATCGGGTCCACCGAGGACTTTTAAGGCTATGTTTGCTTATTCATCATCTTCACTCTTGCTCCATCGATTATTGGTTATCACGGATTTATTTCACTTGGCTTGATAGCCTCGGTGGTCTAGCGGTATCTCGTCTGATTACCATGCCGGGGGTCGTGGGTTCGATTCTCACTGGGGGCAGTCGTACATTTGTACAAATGGCCTCAGTCTGGGTGTATTTCCAAGTTTGCGATGTCCTTGCCTAGTAACCATCGCACAGGGTATCCTAGTTTGTTACTAGGAAAAAAATTTGTGTTGTGTGGAAGTTATTATTATTATTTAGATATCATCAGTTGTATTTCAAAGACTAGGGTGATCGACTAGTTGGCCCCATTTTTAGGGTTCCGTACCTCAAAGGGGCCCCCTTATAGGATCACTTTGTTGTCCGTCCGTATGTCTGTCTGTCCTTTGTTTCAAGAACGCATGGAGGTATCGAGTTAAAACTAAAACCATGTAGTCAAGTCCACAGACCCTCGTAGAGAAGAAATCAAACTTCTAAGTTAACGTAAAAAAGTAAAGGCTGTTTATCCGGTCCGGTCCGGTTTTTCTCCTTCGGCAACCTTTTCGTCACAAAGTTCTCTTGAAGTAATTTTTGTTAGCAATAAGGCCACCCCTCTTACTTTTTATGTTTCTTGTTTCTTTTGTGCAATAAAGAATATTCTTATTTTATATATATTGTAAGATGTAACTTCTTTAATCGTCTAATGACCCAATGCTCTCAGTCACGGTACAGTCGACGTGACATCAATCTTTTGATGTGTGCACTTTACTCAGTATCCTTACGTATGACATTTCAACTAAAATGTACAGATTAAGGTGCTATCGACTGTACCAGCACCTCTCCAAGAAAATAGGATTGTTCAGTGGTCCCGTCCACCTGTTCTGACATTTTTAGAAAACCAAATTCCAAAAATTAAATATATAGATAATCGACCCCCGACGACCTCGTGGCGCAGCGGTAGTGCATCTGCATACCATGCGAGAGGTCCCGGGTTCGAATCCCGGCTGGGGACAAAAAAAAAACCCCCAGGTCTTGGATGTTTACATGTTTGTGATGTCGTTGTTTCTGGTTCCCACGACACAGGTTATCCTAGTGTGGGGCAAGAAGCAATGTATGTGCATGTATGTAAATGTTTATGTAAAAAAATGTTTATCTCGCCACTCAAAACTAAACTTTGCCGTTAAGCACAGTAACAAGAGATTGCGACTCTTTACCGCGAACCCACGAAAATAGAATCCAACTGAAAGATATGAACATCGAGGAACAAAGAACCATCGGATTGAAAATTTCGCGTTTTATTTGAAAGGAAAAGGCCCGGCAAGATTTGGTGTATTTGCTCTTTTTAACAAGCTTTTATTATGTAGAGAGATAAATAGAGAACACTTTATTGCACAACCAGGTGAAGATTAGATTCACTTTACGATCTTACCCAATGTTTCTTGTACATCTGGGCGGCGTTTCTTAAAACTAAAATTCATAATTTATTACGACAATGTATATTGCGTACCTAGCCGATTAATACAATTACTATTCCAAATTATTAATCTGTGGGTTAATCGGCTATGTAACGTACATATAATTGTAGTACGTAACCATAAATTGTAGTTCTATGAGATAGTGCCCTGTTAGTCTTCTGTTAATAAATTGGTAACAGTTACTCAGTTAGTGCATACAAAAAGAAAGTGACAATTGTTAACGGGAGATTAATAGATTAGTGTAAGATAAACCGGGTATAAGTTACTATGTCGTAAATATGTAGGGAAGCAAAGAATTAAATTGTCACAGTCATTAAGAATAGCGTTACTCCATTTATTTCCGTGGATGTCGTAGAAGGTGAGGAAATCAATTGCCAGGAGACGGGCAGCAGCGTCTTCCTGAGATTCCAACCGCATACTGCGATCGCCAACCACGCCAAGCACTCGCTAACCGTGAAGGAAAACATCGTGAGGAAACCTGAGTGTCTGAGCTATTCACATACCTCACCACGTGAAATCACCAACCCGCGGTGGGCACGCGTGGTGATTGAGCCCATACTATCTCCTTGAGAGAAGGCCTGTGCCCTGTACAGTGGGACGCATATAGGCTGATAATGCTATGCTTATGAGGAGGAGGCCTGTAGACGACGCGTACACGCTAAACGATGTAAATATGTGAAATGTCTGTATGTTCGTGTTAGTCTTAAGGTTTTCGTTCTTGACCGTTTTTATTAAATGTACGATTGAGGGTAATGTGGCAAAGCACATACGTTGGTCGCTCCGCCTTGCAAAATCAGTTCCACCATGGCCACCAACGAGTGACCCGCGCGCGCTGTGTGATATTACCGCCACGTTTACCTCTGTATTTTTACCTTTTATTTAATCATCCAATCGCTGAGACCCAGTCCTCATCTGAATCCCTTACAAGGCCTATGTCCTGCAGTGGGCGTTAAATGGCTGATGACGCTGATGAACTTTTGTAACGATTTGAACCTTTGCAAGTGTATGTAAATCAGATCTGAACACAATAATTTCGTATCATTGACCCGATGTGCGTAAGTAGTACCTACGAAGGCGTGAGTCACGCGTTTTGTGAGGCTAAGACATCAGAATTGGACAATAATCATTTATTGGATGCATTGTCGTACTACCTAGGCAGATGATCCATCATCAACGTCTGGAGTAGTTAGAGAGTTTATTCTATCTATTCTCTCTACTGTCAATTTTTATTGCTGATTTATTTTTTAGAAATTTTATTGACAATTTAACAATTGTCACATAACTTTTTTCTTGTTGGGCTACATGGATGTGCAGGAAAACCACTGATGTTGCGGAATCTTCCCTCAGACTGTGGAGCAGCTCTCCGTGTGTCCCTTGTGGCCGCCCACATGCACTCCAGAAGACTTGCTGGACCCCACAGACACTGGTGTGCGCGTGGGCAAATTCTGGGCCAATAAAATTCGAGAGGCGAAGCTCAGGGAATTTGTTTACACTAGGTGACCGTATTATTACCTAGAAGAAGTCGCCACTCACGTGTGAGAAACTCTCCTTGCGCTACAGCCCCTTTATAGTTCTATGAAATAGGGCCCAGATGATACGGTGAAGGATGACTGACGTATTTCCGACGGACTGGGTTTCTTAGAGATTAACCTTTTTACAATCCAAGCGTAAGCTGCATAACGTACATTATCCAGTTAAAACAAAAAAGTGGACTTTATTCTCTTATCTTAAGGGGTATCTCCTGCTAAAAACATTTGCGCAAAAGATTTTCGTTGGTAGGGGAAGCAAAATACAAAGTTAATTTGGAGCTTTGAAAACCGATTGTTTTGTGTTATGTTTCATGATAAACACAAGCAGGAGACCCGGCTTTAGGATTTGAAATAAGTTAAACATACATGCACAGTGTGGGTAAAATTTAAACCAGTAAACATTTCAAACCAACTGCCTCCAAGAACATTTGAAAAGATTTTCTCGACATAATAATTGCAAAATACGGAGCAAACTCGAGCACTTATAATAACTTTGTTTAATCAAAGTACTTAGTTTGATTTACCTTTGTTTTGAATGCTTATTATTGAAAACGATATCTTGTTGCATGGACCATTTAATTAGAAAGTTGTTAGAAGTTTGATAATTGTAATAGAAATGATTGCAGAGAGATTCATAACTTTCGTACGCTTTTATTGGTCAAGTCCTTTAAAAAAGTTTGAGGAAAATAAAACTTGTTAATGAAATTTGCGTTATAACATAACAACCCTTTTTTTAGTATCGTTAAAAAAACTATCCTTTTGCCTTTCCCACAGACTATTTAGGCAGCCTCTGAAGAGAGATTTAGGGGATTCTGTTTTTATAAATAAGTATAAGTGTAAAACACTCTATTTAATTTTTTCATACGGTTTTTAAATTTGATGCAGTTAATTTTGAAGTAAAAATTAAAGTTATCTGCTTCTTAAATGAAAAACGTTTATAATAAAACGGAAAACTAAATTTAATAAGTTAAATAAACCACAAAAATATATTCACTTAGGAATGTTTTTCTCTTTTAGTTCTGTGTAACTTCTTTTTCATAAATACAATATCACTCCAATCTATTACTGATATTACTTAGCTTTAAGAAAATGTTGGTTAAAATACAATAGATGTAGGTGCAATAAAGTATACTCTATCTATCTACGAAGGCAGAAAAAGTGAAGAAAGAAATATACCGAGCTATTGTAGATAGAAAGGCTAGATAAGGAATACTGAAATTACCCGAAATCGGCGAGCGTGCGTGCAGTAGACAGCAAAAGTGGGTGGAAGGGCCGATGAAGGACGTTCCAGGTGGAAATTTGTCGACCAAATAGGAAACGTTTTAGCGAAGGGCCAGAAAAAAGTATCCTAAATAACGAAACGAAAGAGGTTTTCAGGATCGTTGCAATCGGCAAACCCTGGTCTCTGCCTATCCCTCCAGGATATAGGCGTGAGTTTATATAAGTATGTTTGTGATACTAACTCCCGGTTGTTGCTCATAAACTAAACGCCTTATTTATAAAAACAACATTCCTCTAAAACACTGCTCAGAGGCAGTTTATTTAATAAGTGGTTACGTCTTTTCCTAGTGAAATCTCCTTGTCTTAAGTACTCGTCTTTGGTAACTAAGACCGTAAAAATCGGTTAATCTATTGTTAACAACAGAACCATCAGTATTTTTATATGCACTTTGGCCAACTGACAGCTGTTACTCTGCCCTGACGGGTAGAGCATGCTTGTGGCATAATTTTAAGTTGCCACCTACATCATTTGTAATTACCATGCTTTAGCAAATAAGCATTCTTATTCTTAACAATAGACCAACAGATTTTTAGTGTACGAAAAACAGAACGTAGATTTCAAATAAGTTTTTCAAAACTTGCCTACGAAAAACACCCAAGCTTTTCCTTAGTAAAATTCGAAATCAGTGAAGTCTATTGTTAGCAAGGCAGGGCTTTCTACTTTATACATTCTGTGCTTGAAACCTTGGCACAAAGCCAAAGCATAAAGCCGGAAAGAAATGCACGCAAAGCGCTTAATTTATCTAGTCAAACTGCATTCTAAGCCAAGGTTAACGAGGCAGGTTGCATATTTATGCACGCGGGAGCATAGTTTTTTAATTTGTGATAAAGGTAATTAACTGAAACGTGCTGCATTCGCGTGAATAAAATAGTAACGCGGTACATTACAGACCGCCCATTGTTTATTCTATTAAGAACTAGATATTAATACTCTGTGAATTACTAGTGTGCAATAAAGAGTTATCAATCTATATATTTATCTACATTGCATCTGATTATTGTCCCAGCTGGACTTACTTTGACCAAATAGGGGATGTATTAGCATACGTGCGTTCATACAGTGACTAATGAATGTGGATGAAGCGAAAGAGGCTTGCCGTAAGCAGTTTACACAAACAGTAATAAGTAAGTTTAGATAGGTAATGTTCAATAGCCGTAGCATCATCATCATCATCAGCCACTTGACACCCACTGGAGGGCACAGGCCTCCCACGTGGTTTTCATAACCATGAGGGGTTTTGCCATAATTGCCACGCTTGGCAGACGGGTTGGCGATCGCAGTATGCAGTTGGAATCTCAGGAAGACGCTGCTGCCCGTCTCCTGGTAATCTATTTCCTGAGTCGCCTTTTACGACATCCACGGAAGGAAATGGAGTGACGCTATGCTTAATCCGGCGCCACACGGAAGCATCATAAGCAGCCTATATACGTCCCTCAGAGAGAGAGAGGGCTTAATCACCATGCCCTCTGCGGATTGGCGATTTCAAGCGCTGAGGTATGTGGATGGCTTAGACACTCAGGTTTCCTCACGATGTTTTGAGTGGTATTGCTACTATAACTTCACAAATGTACATAACTTAGAAAACAAAGTCATAGCTACATGCCCGCACTGGTAATCGAACCTGGGTATCTCGCCATAGCGTAATAAGGTGCAAATGTTTGTCACCCGTTTTGACACAGCGCTATGCGTCTGACAACCGTCTGTCACGCAAATGTTGCCAGATGTGTGCGATAAAATGCGTGACAAACGTAATAGTATGGTTTTGACCATGCTACAGCTGCACATTAACGGTCATATTTATAAAAACACGATTTCTCAATCTTAAACTCTGTTTATTTAATAATAAGAACGTCAATTAACAAGTCCATTTGACAGCATAGCCCCGCCCCTACCGCTAGTCGTTGACCCCTGGAGTACTGACCAGCGTGCAAACGATTTTACTCCAACTGTAAAACGCGAGTTATCCGATAAAAGAAATTCAATCAATTGCTGAGTTCGAAATGTAGAAAGAATTCGTAGAGAGACACGATCGGCCATATAATGGATAGATAGATAGAAACAAAAAGTATATACTTAGGTTTTTTAATACAGTTGCTCAAAAAGTGGCGTATTGCAGGGACGTATAGCATTCGTAATGTGGACTATTACATACTCGATCTTTTTCTTTACCTTTTCCGAACTCGAGCGTTCTCTTTCCCAACTGTCAAAATAATGTCTATTAAAAGGAAAAAACCGACCACGAAGTTTTTACTAAAAAAAATCATAGAAGTTTTTATGATTCATGCAAATATTTTTAAAAGGAAGCTACTAATTTGTTTCAATATCAGATTTAATGATTTGATTCAATGAGTTAGGTTAGGTTTCATTTCATTAATTTCATCTCATTAAATTAAATTTTCATTTCATATCAACAAAAAAATTCTACTGAAGACTTGGCTGTATGGGCATAGTTCCCTTTGCCTACCCAGAATGGGTGAAGAAAAAAAAATCTCTGCTTATATACTTTTACGGTTGGCGCCATTTTCCAAACATTTTCTTTATTAAATTGCTTCACTTTTTCGCAACTGTATTAAAAATAGTCGTTCAGTACACGTGCGGAACCGTCATTGCAACTTGTTCCGACTGTCAACCCTCACCTTCGGCTGCGCCTCGGCTCGGGTAGACATTTGTCGGAACTCTTTGCAATGACAGGCTTTCCGCACTCGTAATGAAAGATACTATTTCGTTATTTGGAAGTTTTCCCCATAATAAAAGGTGGTTTGTAGAGATCAGTAGTTCCCCTAATTTTCGAATACAGAAATTTGGCCTTTGCACCTACGCAATGAGATGATAATAAGCGGTGGTAGCCTAGTGGGTAGAACATTGGACTCGGAAGCGGGAGACCCAGGTTCGATTCCCAGTGCGGGCATGTACCTATGACTTTGTTTTCTAAGTTATGTACATTTGTGAAGTAATAGTAGCAATACCACTCGCTAACTGTGAAGGAAAACATCGTGAGGAAACCTGAGTGTCTAAGCTATTCACATACCTCAACGCTTGAAATCGCCAATCCGCGGTGGGCACGCGTGGTGATTAAGCCCAACTCTCTCACTGAGAGAAGGCCTGTGCCCTACAGTGGGACGTATATAGGCTGCTTATGACTGAGATGATTTATGCAGCGTCCAGTGGCACCTTCACTCACACTAGATGGTTGAAGGGACGCTGCAGTGCCTGGGACATTGTTTTTAGATGGAGTAGGCTTGCCCAACACCTTTACCATCCTTACAGCTTAGTTGGCTTAGCCCGCAGGAAAGACAAATACTTGCGGACCCAGTGAAGCCGTGGGTTTCCTCGCGATGTTTTCCTTCACCGTCAGCGTGTGGTAATGCTACTAAAAATTCGCAGATATACATACCTGCCCAACTTAAAAAATAAATAAAGTCATAGATACATGCCCGCACTGGGAATAGAACCTGGATCTCTCGCGTTTATCCCTTTATCCCGAAAGAGTAGGTAGAGACCAAGGCCTCACTTGCCACAATCCTGAAATATTTATTTCGTTTAATCAACATTAATTTGTGGCTGCATCCAAGCTTGTTTGTTACGTATGTATGTTTAAATTTTACAATTCTTGTATTTACTTCGTACATAATAATATCAAAAATAAGCCAAGGCCAAGCCTTTGTTCGAATGTATAACCCTTAATTCAGCAATCAGCAATATGGCGGGACTGTATTACCAATAGTGAAAACCGCTAAATATGCAAAACGATCTAAAATCTCATATTTCACTTACACAAGAACGGTTTCAACGATTCGAAGTTCAGTGGCTAGTTTCGTAAAACCAGTTCATATTACTTATTTCAGCGTGCTCCTATGCATCAATTTTGGCATTTATTTCGTTAGATATAAGGTTCACGGCACAGTATCCTCTGGAAAATTTTACGAATAGAAACAAGCTCTTCAGTTACATATTCAAAAGGGTCAGACCGCTTTGCTAGGATACTCTTATGAAATTTGAAATGAAATTGATATTTCAAAGTGCTTCTGCCATAGCAAAATGGTTCCTTAGGGTAGGTAGTGGACCATTCAGACGGGAATCTTTTTTAACACGCGTTCATCAGCTTCAGTTATAACTCGCAAACTATGTAAGAAAGTAGTTTTTATGTAGCCTATATCTGTCCAACTGCAGGGCACAGATCTTCTCTCAGAGAGAGAGTGAGAAAGAGAGAGAGCTTGGATTGACAATTTCAAACACTGAGGTATGTTAACATCTCAGACACTCAGGTTTCTTGATGATGTTTTCAAACACCGTTAATGAGCGATACTTCACAGATGTACGTAAATTAGGAAACAAAGACATTGGTAAGTGCCGGGTTTCGAACCCATGACCTCCGGACATTACAAAATAATGTCTACTTTAACGCATATTATGGTTTTAATAATTTACCTGTCAAATAACGCCACTCTAAAGAAAAAAAAAACAAACATACAAATCTTCTTTGTAACCGATTTCAAAAAAGGAGGAGGTTATGAATTCGACAAAGGTTTTTTTGGCTATAATCTTGCATAATTCCGTCAAATCTTAACCGATTCGACAGTTATTTTTTTGTTCGAATAGATATAACGTCTCATTGGTCCCATTTCAATTTGGTGAAGATTTCATGAAGACTTTCAGAGATGGAAAACGGACCTCTTCAATGGAAAGCAGTAAATAAGGCCTAATCGGGCCCATCCTTTAGTAATATCCGTATGTTTCACAAAATAGCGCAAAAGTAGTCTCAAGGTAATTTGTTGATTGATTTTGAGATGGAAATTGAGAACTTCAAATTTTAAAGCAACGAATTAGGTATATTATGGTTATAAGGGACTTGTTTATTTTTCTCCCGTTAACGCACTAAAAATTAAAAAAAATAATTTCATAAAAAATTAAAACCGACTTCAAAACACTACAGCACTAAAAAGTTAGAAATAATTTAAAGAATACCTTTCAATTAGAAGTAGGTGTGTATACATTTAGGTATTGTAGGAGTATAATTTGTAGTCGGAGCCCACTTTCATGACTCGGACATATTATTATATTTTGGAAAAATTCACTACAATATTTCCAAAATTCGTAAGACAAAAAGTTATTGTAAATAACAAACTCTAACCGACATGTCATGTCGGTTTCAAAGGTCGGTCAAAACATTGTTCCAGGAAAATAATTGCGCACTTTAGAAATCAAACTATAGTTGTCTCACTATATGGTGTCTTTGAATGCATTTACCGTATTTTATAAATATAAATAGGAATTTAAAAAAAAATATTGCGTCAAAATTTTTTTTTCTGCTCAGAATTACTTCATACATACATAAACTCACACCCGTATCCCAGAGGGGTAGGCAGAGACCAGGGACTGCCACTTGCCACGATCCTGACAGATCACTTCCGCTTCCTCAATTACTACACTTAAGCATAAACAAACAATATCAGGACAAAAAGTAAAAAAAAAAGACTATGATTTGAGCGTCTTATGATCGGAATCGGCCATCTCAATTGTTTTTTTAAATGTTTACGCATATGAGACGTCCGCCTCATATAACGTATTAGAAAACATTCTTCAATGTTACGGTACTTTCTACCACATTGAATTTGGATTCACAGTTTGGAGACAAAAGCCGGATATCACGAATATTTACAAATATGTTGTACCCACAACACAGGGTGTCTTAGTGTGGGAGCCGCAGGCACAAACTTCCTGCTCATCATTGTCTATTTTGTAATCTTTAATTTATATACCTATAAAAATACATTTTATTTAATTTAAGTGAGAAACATGCAATGTAGTTAGGATTTTACTTCTTTGATGAATAAATTTTACAATATCTTTCATATCTTACCGCTACCGATAAAGCATAAAAAGTACTGTTTTTTCACAATAAAAAGAACATTCCCTCAAAATACGGTGAACGAATTCAAAGTCACCCTTTAGTTGTTACCCGAAGCCGTTCGCTAATAACGTCGCTCCCAAAGGTATTACATTCTTTTCCTTATCCTCGTCCTTTCCTTGCTCTTAATTTAGTTACATAAAGACCAGCTGTGTCTAGTAACTTGATATTTTCTTGCAACACGGTGTATACTTTGTTCATTTGCAAGTTATAATAACTGTAAACAACGTCGAGGTGACATCGTTTTTAATCGTCTTCGAAAAAGGAGGAGGTTATAATTCGACGCGTATATATATTTTTTTCTATGTTCCTCCATAACTCCGTCAAATCTTAACCGATTTCGACGACTTTTTTTATTCGAATAGATATAACGTCCCATTGGTTCCAATTTAATTTGGTGAAGATCTTATGAAGACTTTCAGACATGGAGAACGGAACTCTTCGATAGACAGCAGTAAATAAGGACAAATGGAGCCCATCCTTTAGTAATATCCGTATGTTTCATGAAAAAGCGTAAAAGTTAGTCCCAAAGTAATTTGGTGATGTTCTGGTGAAGACTTTCGGAGACGGAAATTGAGAACATAAAATTTTAATGCAACAAATTATGTAGCGTAAATTATGGTTATAAGGGTCTTGTTTATTTTTCTACCGCTCCCCCACTAAAAATTAAAAACTAAAAAAAATTAAACAAAAAATAAAAACCGACTTCGAAACTCTACTTCATAACCATGAAGGGTTTTGCCATAAGCACCACGCTTGGCAGGCGGGTTGGCGATCGCAGTCATCATCATCATCATTAGCCATTTGACGCCCACTGCAGGACATAGGCCTCCTTCGTAGTTTTCATAACCATGAGGGGTTTTGCCATAATCGCCACGCTTAGCAGGCGGGTTGGCGATCGCAGTATGCGGTTGGAATCTCAGGAAGACGCTGCTGCCCGTCTCCTGGCAATTGATTTCTTTAGTCGCCTTCTACGACATCCACGGAAGGAAATGGAGTGACGCTATTCTAAATCCGGCGCCACATGGACAATTAAATTCATAATGTATATCAATTGGATGAGACGGACGGTGGACGAAGGCAATCACAGAGTGGTGACCGAGAGCTGGCCGCCGTTTAGTGGCTAGGCCTCCTACCCAATGCGTCGATAACATTAAGAAGGTGGCAGGAGGACAGTTTGACGAGACTAGCAGAGGAGCGGCGAGTTAGGCGTGACGGTGAAGAGGCCTATGCCCAACAGTGGGCGTTTTTCATGGGCTATAAAGACAGATACATTTTTTTTCTTATCCTAGATAATTCATTCATTCATCTCATTAATTCAAGAAATATCAACCTGTGTCATTAATTTCTTTACTTTCTCAGTATTTGAACGACCTTCGTGTCTCTTTTCTCTTTTGGCCCTGTCGTAAAAACGTGATGAAACTTTACGACTATTACGGTTGAAGATTGCTGCAGATTTTATGGTTACATTTTTATGAATTTTCCGTTCCCTAAAACACGGAAGCTGAATCTGACTGAATGGACAGTTGCAGTCATTGATGACTTTTAACTTATGTTTTTTATGATATTCACTTCATTTTTCCGTCGTAGTCAAAGGATGTGCTTGTGCTAAATGGAGCTCGCTTATTGTAGCTGAGAGTACGCCAGTGCCAAGTTTGATATTTGATGTACACTGCGTAGCGGAGTATTTCCAGTAGTTAATCTGTGGCTAAACCGACTTTGTAATGTACATCGAATTGCTTGAGTGAAGTGTCTGAAGTTACTACAATTGAGATAGGGATTTTGCGTTGGTTTGGACATTTGGAGAGGATGAAGGAAGAAAGATTGACGAAAGCAATACATTGACCGAATATGGGTGCAAGGGCCGTTAAGGGACATTCCAGGTAGAAATTGGTCCAGTGGCAAATCCTGGTGTCTGCTTATTTCTCCTCTTGACAAGGCATGTCAATTTTCAATTAAGTTTTGTCATTGAATGATTTTGAAGCATTATTTACGAAACGGAAAAATGATAATTACAGTTAAGTACCTACTCACTTATATTTACTTTCCTATTTTAACTAACATTGAATTTTTCAAATAAAAATAACTCAAACCGCTTCATTATTCAACAATCAAACGGAAAAATTTTGTTAACAATTTTCAAAAAACAAAAAGACAGGACCACTTTAAATTGAATCTTATCACTTCGAAATAAAGTCCAAAACCAATGAAAAATGTTATATATGCTAGATATGCCTGGTTAAGGGTTAATACCTACTTTATGAAACAATGCAAGTATGCGTCAATTTGAGCAGCTCCTCTCTATTCAAAGTCGGTTCAAAAGGAAGATTTTACTGCGGAAGTCTCTACTAGATGAAACGTATTCGTATCCTAGTCGGAGTAATGGACGCAATAAACTTTTTAATACCCACCCATGTTCTTTCTATTAATAAATCCTTGGGCAATAAAATGTTGCAGCTTAGCACCAAGTAGGTACCTTGTATGAAAACGGACAAAGATGTTTCTGTAGCAATTTATTGAAACAAATTCTCTCGAGTAGATTATGAATGAGGAAAGCTTTTTATATTCATAATGTTCAATGGAAGCGAGTATTTAGAATCTGTTCAATTTTAAGATCATTTTGTTTGAAAAGTCTGATGGATAAATCTTAATCTAAGCTTAAATTGCCTTAATTTGTCAGTTTGACACTATTTTTGCACTAAACGGGAGAAATAACGTTTTTTGGGTGCCGTACCCGAACGGTGCCGAACGGGACTCTTCCTCCGCTGTCTGTCTGTCCGTCTGTCTGCCTTTCCGTTCGTCCGTCTGACCTTAAAATGGCTCTCTATCTTTGGAACCGCAATAGACAGCAAGTTGAAATTTTCACAGAATATGTGTTTTACGGCGGTTTACCTAACACATAATAAAATTTTACAAATAAAGGGTTTCTTCATTCAACAAACGTGTTTTTTCGCCGTTTTTATGTTTATGATTTATCGTAAAAAACGGTACTGCATACAGGCATCAAACTTGGTGTGATTGTAGGACTTATTATATATTCTAACAAAAAATATTCAAAAACTGCCAAGCGCGAGTCAGACTCACTAAATACTTAGTAAATGTGAAATCAATTTAAATGAAATTAAATCGTCTACCACCGGACGTGAGATAGCGTTACTTGGAATTCAAAAACAAACAACTAGATAATTATAATGTAGATAATGAAAGTAGATAATGTTATAAAAAAGAAACATAGTCTTGACCTAATAATTGGACCTATTTTGAAAACCATAATATTTTAGTGGTACGAAACCGCACCGAGCGGGAGTCCGAATCACACTTAGCCAGTTTTTTTTATTTAACATTTACATACAGGCACATACATTGCTTCTGGCCCCACATTAGGATACCCTGTGTCGTGGGAACCAGAAACAACGACATCACAAACATGTAAACATCCAAGACCTGGGTTTTTTTTGTCCCCAGCCGGGATTCGAACCCGGGACCTCTCGCATGGTATGCAGATGCACTACCGCTGCGCCACGAGTTCGTCATATTTTTATTTTGTATTAGCCAAGATTTTGTTTATATCTTAATCCTTTCATTGTAAGACTTACGTTTAGCTCTGCTGCTCACAGCGCAGAAGCATTTTGTAATTTAAATGAGCATATTAAAATAAAAATGTTTTACAAATTACTTATCTGCTTACAAAAAACAGTATTTATAGGTATTTTTGAAGGTTAAGTTAGTGCTTCTGTGTAATTTATATTTGTAAGTAGCGTAAATACGTATCTGTTGACTGAGACCGGGAGATGTTTATTAATATTTTATTGGCACCCAAATTATGACATAGTCCACAGGGTTGGCAAGTCGCTTATTAATTTCAACTACTGGGTAAACTATTGAAAACCAACACTCTTAAGTTTTAACTGTTCATTCATTTGTAACGATAAATTATTACAGTGAACTATTAATATATATATTCTTTTTAATAGAGTTAACTATTAATATATTCCTTTTTGTTGCACTAACCCGTGCTGAGGAAAATTTGAAAACCTATTTAGAGGCTAAAAATTCTACCCATGCCGGGACTTGAACCCGCGACCTCTGGCTCACCGTGCCAGCGCTCTCCCAACTGAGCTAATGGGCAACTGCAGGCATCAGTGAAATTTCGAGCCTCTTTACAAACTTCTCTGTATTAAGTACAGGCAGCGACATCTGGCCGAAGCAATTTAAATCACTTCCAGCCCCGGTGGCATTTTTAGCCTCTAAACAGGTTTTTAAAATTAGGTAACTATGTTTTATAGTTCAACGTGACATTTTGTTCACATTTCGGCACAAAGTATCAACCCTGCAGTGAAATGTTGTAGGAACGCCACCCCTAAATAGATGAAATGCTTTTATAGCCCATCAAATATTCACTCAAAACATCGCGCCTTATTAGATTTTGTTAGTGTTAATATTTGCAAATAACTAAGTCTGTATAAAAATGTATGATTCTTATACAGACAGTGTCTTTTAAAACAGTCCACGCTTAGGAGGTGACTCGGAGCTAACTAGCGTTACCAATGGAAAGAACCATAATCTTCTCACGTGTTCTCTTTAAGATGGTTTTAGGGTTCCGTAGTCGGCAAGGAACCCTTACAGTTTCACCATGTCCGTCCGTCTGTCTGTCTGTCTATCTGTCTGTTCACGGCCTAGCTCAGAGACGATTCGCACTAGGATGCTGAAATTTGGCATATTAATCACGGTGACAAAATAACAGTATAATTCCTAAAAGAAAAAAAAATTAAGGTCCTTCCCTACACCTAAATTAGGGATGCATTTTTTTTCTCGCCTACACCATAGCGTTGTTGAATTGGTCGTTTAAAAGATTGAGGGTGTAGGAAGACAACTTTTTGATATAGGGTTCCGTTTGCGAAATATTAAGCTTTAAAGTGCAAATTTTTGTCCGAGTAGGGTGCCCCCTCTCTCTCCTAGCCAAACGGTTGACTATATAATAGAAACGTACAAAAAAATTAATATAATGAACATAAAAGAATATTTATCGCGGGTAAGTAGGCTTTACAAGTTAACGAGTAATAGGCGACCAACTTATAAAAGGAAAACTGTGTACAAAATCTATTGAAAATTACTTTGATGAAGTTGTTAGTTAGCAAAGCAGATAAAGACACCTATTTCTGCGGAACCCTACACTGCGCCTTGCCCGACACGCACTTGGCCGGTTTTTATTTTTTTATTTTCGTGTATTTTGTTTATTTACACTGTGTTTCTGTGGTCATGTTCTTTCTTTCTTTCTTTTTTTCTTTTCTAACACGTTTTTACAACTAGGAATCATAGTATATCTTAATAATTGTGATAGCTATTGTTAGAACCTACAGCCTAGAATGTAGGATCAACAATCTAGAGTTTAAGCAAATTTTCATTAAAAACAGCCGTTTTTGGCAAGAATTCTTTAAACTCTTCTTGGCCCTAGGTTCTAGGTTGTAGGTTCGTAAGAACTTCACAAACATGAAAATACACCCAGGCTGAGGCCATTTGTACTACGGCGGCCCCCAATGGGAATCGAACTCACAACCTCTGTTTTGGTAGCTAGACGGCTAGACCAACGATGCAGTCAATATGTCAGTAGGTATATGTATTATATGTAATAATTATGTACTATAAAAGTACATTTTGTTTCCGTTCGTGGTACTAGATAAACCGGGTAGCCGCTTTATGGTAGGTGAGACAGAAACAGAAACATAACACAACTTAAGTGATGTTTCCTCGTTAAAAAAATTGCTTGGTTTTGCGGTGAGGAAAATATCTGTTCGCGCCGAGTTCATAGCGATGCCAAGAGAGGGTCGGCTGAGCCCCCTCGAGAGACGCTGACGAGACGTCGAGTTCTTTTATGGTACGGGCATCTCATTTACTCTATATCCCGAACGCGACAAAGAAAAAATAACAAAAATGCCAGCAGGAAATACAAAAGAGGTCAAACTTTGTAGCGGCCTCCGCACGTTAAAGAAAAATAAAAAATCATATTAGAGTTCGATTTTTAAAAGCCAAAAATATTTGTCAAATATTGCCATCAGTCTTGCTTTTGTCAAAGGAAAATAAATGCTACCTAACTACTATGTATATCGGCGTTTAAGAATACTTCTAGCGGCATCTATTAGCAGTTCTGTATATCTGTATGTCTATCTTGTAAATATTAACTTTTTTCCGTAGTCGGGTTATAGTTTTACGGTTTTATTTAGAAAAAAACACGATTACTTAAAACGCAAATTAAAATAGTCTGCGGTGCAGATTTTACAAGGAAATGTTGTAACAACAGATTAAATAAACTGCCCCTTAGGAGTGCTTTAGAGGAATAGTGTTTTCATAAATGAGGCCGTTAAACTTTTAGCTCAGCGTTAACAACTCAGCGCGATGAGAATACTCGTAGCAATTTTTTCTTCATTTAAGATGATGACCTCAGTAATTCGAACGTTGCTCATTAATACACATACTGCCGCAGGCCTGCATGTTGCATAATGGATTAACTTTGCATATTCTTGCCTTCTTTGCATTCACTTCAGGGAGTTCCGGGGATCATGTTTCCGATACGCATCTGTAAAGGATATCTTATAAAATGTGTTAAGGACACTGTGCAAAAAGTCTACTAATATGTTTAGGATATAAACCTGAGTGTCTGAGGTGTTGGCACTCCGTAGATTTAAAGAAAGAAAGAGGATATTTATTTAAATTGTCACAGAAACAAAGTAAACATAAAGGCACATAAACAAAAGACACGAACGTCAACAAAACAGAAATAAAACAAAACAATCGTGAAGAGAACATGTGAGGCATATAGAGTCAAAGGCAGCCGGGTACCATACAGTAATGGTATGGCACCTAGCCACCCCGGACCCGGTGACCCAGTGACAGCAAAAAAAGGGCTCCAACTCAGCATACTTTGCCGGTGTGTGCTATAGTTAGCATAACACCAGAAAAACTGATTTTCAGTTGGGACCATATGATAAGAAAACACGAAAAACAATAATTCAACTATTTTGCCAAACTGCCAAAGCAGTTTATCGACAAGCTCTTGGTAAAAATTCTATACAACCAACAGTATCAATAGTTTCTGAGTGTGAAGAATAAATTGGGCTAACAAATTGCTTAATAATACAAAGCGCTTCAGCATCCTTGTAAATTGTGCTTTTTTGAGCTTTTTTTACCTAAATCTTCTTCGAGGCTTTTGTAAACGGTAGAGAACAAGCAATTAATTACCTAGCCTAGATCCACAACAATTAGAGTGTTCACTTATTTCACATTTAAGTCTTGTTTCCGTTAAGAAACTCTTTCCGAAGAAAACCCGCGAAATAGTTGGGTCGGATTCACACATATGTAAAATTGATTGTAAAAGTCGTACACTATTGTTGTGAAGTCGAGTTGTGAAGTTGTTGTATAATAAATGTATTTCTTCTTCTTCTTCATATTTTATTATTGTCCTACTAATATTATAAATGTGAAAGTTTGTGAAGGAAGTGTTTGTATGTTTGTTACTCAATCACGCAATGGCGGCTGAAGGGATTTACATGAAACTTGGATTGACAAAGACCTCAATTGAGAAATAGCATACTTGATATCCCGATAATGCGTTAATGCATTTCCGTGCGATAATATTTATTTCAAGTTTAAAATATATGGCGTTGCGCTAGCGAACGTTATGTTTTAAAATAGATGCTAAATATTGTGCAAGAATCGTATAAACGGGTTCTGTGGCGGTACGAAGTTCGCCGGGATAGCTAATAAATAATGTATACCCGTCTTCCCAATACTGTGTTATTTCACTGTAGGTAATAGATATTGCAACAAAATTGACTTATAAAGGTAATTTAGTAAAATGAAAATAGTACCCATTTGTTCAAAGGGTAGAGTAATAAACCATCCAAATAAAAAAAATCTAGTTGTAGGTTACGCAGTATGAAAATTTAAATTAAAAAATGGTACAGACCAATGAAAGAAATAACAAAAGGAATGGTTTGAAGGAGGTTACACCGTCACACTATCCAGGGGCATCTGGTAAGTAAAAGTCAAAATAAAAAAATAATTCACTATAAAAACAATTTTTTTACTCAATGAACGTCAAAGCTGTTAGTTTTACAATTAATAGATTGTGCGGAGAAGAAAGAAACTCCACATTTATTATTTTCAATCAGGTTTGCTTAAAAAAAACCAATTTCAGGCTCAAATTCCACCCATGCCGGGACTTGAACCCGCGACCTCTGGCTAACCGTGCTAGCGCTCTCCCAACTGAGCTAATGGACAAGTGCAGGCATCGGCGAGATTTCAAACCTCTTTACAAACTTCTCTGTATTACATGCAGGCAGCGACATCTGGCTGAAGTAATTTACATCACTTGCAGCTCCCAGTACCTGTTTTACATCAGAATGATATCGCTGTTTGCTTAATTAAAATAGTTTACAACTTAAAGTTCACAACACTAGATATAATCGTCCCCTTTAACATAATTTAAATACCAGACATCTTTGTCTCCCAAATAATCCCTAATGTTATAATGGGATTTTTGCACAGAATATGCTTGACACATTTTTTAAACCGCGTCGGTCGTAACTCTAATATATCTTGAGGAATTTTATTGTAGAACCGCATACAGTGCCCCACAAAGGATATACTATTTTTTGCAAGTCTAAAACGTGGAAATGATAATTTATGTTTCTTCGTAGTATCAATATTATGATGGCTCCCAACATTTTCGAAACGGCTGATATTTTTTCTAACATACTTAATATTTTCATAAATGTTTTGACTTGCAACTGTTAATTTGTTAGTAAAAAGAAATGGTGCAAACAAGGTTCCACCATTAAAATATTGTCTTTTAGTTGAGAGCATTGTACATACATAAGCAGCCTATATACGTCCCACTGTAGGGCATAGGCTTTCTCTCAGGGAGAGAGTATGGGCTTAATCACCACGCGTGCCCACCGCGGATTGGCGATTTCAAGCGCTGAGGTATATGAATAGCTCAGACACTCAGGTTTCCTCACGATGTTTTCCTTCACCGTTAGCGAGTGGTATTGCTACTATAACTTCACAATTGTACGTAACTTAGAAAACAAAGTCATAGGTACATGCCCGCACTGGGAATCGAACCTGGGTCTCCTGCTTTCGAGTCCAATGTTCTACCCACTAGGCTACCACCACATTGTACACTATATCTACAAATCTGCCCTATTAATGATTTATAAAAAAAGGTTCAAATTACTTCCGAGTTAATTGCGTTTTAAAGTTCAAGTAGTTAGAAATGGCCGTGACTTTCTGCTTAAGCGTCTAAGCATTTTCTTCCGACATTAAATGAAGCTTGACCCACATACTTGGGCTTGGAGTGTAATATGTACCTTTATTAAGGACCTTCTTCTTATCAAGGACGTGCAGTTTAAGCTGAAATACTTTTGCTCGCATTAGCGCGAGAACTGACATTAAGTCTTCTGTTATTTAAACCTGAAGGTACTGATTTAAGTCATCATAAGCAGCCTATATACGTCCCACTGTAGGGCACAGGCCTTCTCTCAGAGAGAGAGTATGGGCATAATCACCACGCGTGTCCACCACGGATTGGCGATTTCAAGCGCTGAGGTATGTGAGTAGCTCAGACACCCAGGTTTCCTCACGATGTTTTCCTTCACAGTTAGAAAGTGGTATTGCTACTATAACTTCGCAAATGTACATAACTTAGAAAGAAAAGTCATAGGTACATGCCCGCACTGGGAATCGAACCTGGGTCTCCCGTTTCCAAGTCCAATGTTCTACCCACTAGGCTACCACAGCTGATTTAAGTAAAAGTAAGGAATTATTTGTTACCAAATGAATTAAGGGAGTGTAAGGTAATAAATAACACGCATGTAGTAGTTAATACTTATTAATCTGCGATCGCCAACCCGCTTGAGAGCCGTGGCGATTATGGCAAAACCCCTCATGGTTAATAAAACTACGAAAAAGGCCTATGTCCTGCAGTGGGCGTCAAGTGGCTGATGATGATGATGATGAATATTAGTTTGCATTTCGAACAATATATAAATGACATTAAGCAGTGGTGAACATGAGCGGTGGTAGCTTAGTAGGTAGAACATTCGTGACTCGGAAGCGAGACCCAGGTTCGATTCCCAGTGCGGGCAAGTACCTATGACTTAGTTTTCTGGGTAATGTACATTTGTGAAGTTATAGTACCAATACCACTCGCTAACTGTGGAGGAAAACATAGTGAGGAAACCTGAGTGCCTAAGCTATTCGCATACCTCAGCGCTTAAAATCGCCAATCCGCAGTGGGCACGCGTGGTGATTAAGCCCATACTCTCTCCCTGAGAGATGGCCTGTGCCCTACAGTGGGACGTATATAGGCTGCTTATGCTAGCGACAAATACGGTTCTTTTTTTGAATAGTTTCGAAATTTCCTGCCCACTGAGAAATGAACGCTAGAAATGCATGGCCCTTTATTAGCCCAATGGCGTCATATCTTGAGATATAGATTGGCGACCATCTCGCTGCTTCCGATAATGTCGCATTTTTCATAATAAGGGCCCAGATTGTAAGTGTACGAGAAACCGGGGATTGTAATCACATAGCTCAGTATATTTTTACTGGCGATGTACAATAATGCTTCAAATGTAGCTTGTAGGGTTATTGTTTAGCTCACGTAGGATTTTAAAATTGAGATGACACGGTTTATTGAATACAACGCCGCGTAGCTTGCTACGCCGTAGCAACTACAGCGTAGCGACGTCGTAGCAAGTATTGCATATTACGACTACGTACGCCGTAGCTGAATTGATCTTATGCTAAGAAAACTCGAGAATCGTCGTGTCTTAATGAGAAATTTTGTAGTTTATGCAGGGTTTTTTTTTCTAAGATAGGCAATTCCTGAAACACACCAATAATAAATAAATAACTTCCAGACAACACAAAAGTCCCAAACTGGGATACCCTATGCTATGGTAATCAGGCAAGGACATCATAAAGATGGAAATAAACCCAAATTGAGACCACTTGTAGAAAACAAATGTATTATTTTAGTTTGGTTACACGTAACATTTGTGGCAAGATACTGTTGCAATCCCTTTCAACATAGTAGTTATTTGAGACTTACCTTTGAACTTTCGTGAGAAGAAAGGTCCTTGACACGATAGATTCCAATATTGGCTGCTAGCTATCCGGATACACCACTGACATCGCTCTATGTAAGTTCAACAGAAGAGAAATTATATGAGCAGAATCTTACTTTTTTATTTTTAAAATAAGTTATTTACATGTTCTTCTTATAGCTAGGTACTTGCTCTCGGAAACGGATGGTTGTGCACACTAGATACCTAGCAGTAAGTTAAAGTGGCAGTGGGCGGGGTACATAGCATGCAGAACTGATGGCCGATGGGGCCGAAAAGTTCTCGAATGGAGCCACATATCGGCAAGTGCAGCGTAGGACGACCAGCCACAAGATGGACAGATGACCTCGTCCAAGTGGCAGGAAGACGCTGGATGCAAGCCGCTTCCAACCGGTCGTTTTGGAAATCCATGGAGTAGGCCTATGTCCAGCAGTGGACTTCTTGTGGCTGAATGATGATGATGATGAAGTAGCGATCACCCACCAATCCATGGTTGGTACGGTGTTCAGCACATCAGTCTCTGCAAGTGTTCATTTAACTATTTCTCATATTAACTATTAACTATTTCGCCCGTTTTAAATATGTATAGTATGCTTGAAGTGCTTCATCAGCTTCTAATCTTTCTGTTTATCGGTTTTTCGAACTCTAACAGTCAGTTAATCTACTGTTAATATCTATCAGGTTTTTTTGTTCACTTTGGCCACCCGGAGATATTAACAGATTGCTATTAAGTGAGAAACAAGTAAATAATACAAATCCAATAGTTATACGAGCAGTTTTTTATGTTTTTTTTATAGTTAAGGCGGTCATACATGCTATTATGTATGAAACTTGGTGAGTTCCATTACGTGAATAATTCTTAGAACACAAACCCGGTCAAGTGTGTCGGTTAAGACGATCTCGTCCGATAAATGTGACAGAACGATGACCTCATTACGCGCACCAAATTCTGAAACATTAAAATCGTCAGACTGTCGAATTCCATACTAATTGCTATCCCAAACGTCAGATTCCGACAGGATTTGGAATTGAAATTGAAAAACGGTTTAATTATTGCAAAAAATACAAAGATAACATAAATTGGTAAGCGTAGTTGAGCCACTGCCCCTTTATTACGCGCACCAAATCCTGAACGATTCAAATCGTCTGAATGTCAAAATCCATACTAATTGCTATCGCAAACGTCAGATTCTGACAGGATTTGGTGAGCGTAATTGGGCCTCTGCCCCTATTACGTGCACCAAATCCTAAATGGTTCGAATCGTCAACTGTCAAATTAGTATGGAATTTGACAGTTAGATCATTGGAATCGCTCAGGATTTGGTGCGTGTAATTAGGCCAATGATCTGAATTTCTTCTGAAGACCAAATAGTGGGAGGATTTTTTTCAGCAGTGGGACGCAGATTGTGAGGCTGTTCTGAAAGTATCTGAATGAAATAAATATATTTTTAGGAATCCGTACACCGCAAAAAAAAAACGGTACCCTTATATGGCGTCTGTCTATCGGTACGTCTGTCACAGCCAATTTGCTCCAAACCTACTGGATCAAATCAGGTGAAATTTGGTAGGATGGTGTGATGACCTAAACACAGATGTGCAAAGTAAATACATATTTTTTTAAAATAACAGTAATTTTCTGGGGAAAAATTAGGAAATTAAAAAAAAGTTTTGCAAACCTTACTATATCATATAACAAATGAAAGGGCTCGTTATGGGGATCTCAAATATATTTTTGTTATTATTGTAAAATAAACAGTTTTGACTTTATTCATGAAAGAAGACGAAAATTGACCATTCTCCCCCCATGATCTCCAAAACTATCGAGCCTAAAATTTTGAAAAAATTAGAAATATACTTCATTCAATGCTTGTAGATTACAGGAAGACATATAAGAATTCTTTCAATTGAAAATAAAGTCGTAAACTCAATATAATGTGTTAGTTCTAGTTCTTAGTTCTATTAGTAGCAATAGTTCACTAAAACACCACTAGATAGCACTAGTAGTAGTTAACTCGCGGTTTTTTGTTAAATACGTAAGGAACCAAATGGTGGGATCCTCGGTGCGCAGTTCCGACACGCTAAGTGCGTGTTGTTCCTTCTTCTAAATATTTCATAGTTTACCTCCTGTGTTGAAATGTACTTTCAGCGGACATGTTGTCCGGATGTTGAACGGATATTGCTCGGGAAAGAGTTAGTCATTGCACTAATGGAACAACGGCGCGCTTATTTTTACCCTGTAATTTTGTAGGTCACGGAGAAAAGTTGGTTTAGAAATAAATAAAGTTTCCCCGTGCAGCAAAATAGCTGATGCTTAACTCAATACGAACTTGATACCTAGAAGGGTAGGCAGATACCAGGGTTTTCCATTTGCCACGATCCAAACAGGCCTCTTTCGCTGCATCAAATTCATCAGCAGTTGCATGACCGCATGCCAGTTTTGTGTATTTTTTATCTTGTCCCTTGCTAGTACATCCTCTATTTGGTCGAAGTATGTCCGCCTAGGTCGGTCGTCCCTTACTGGATCTTACCATTGTGATTAAAACAATTAATCGTGCAACGAATATTAGACAATACTTACCAAAACGTCTGTTCATGAATTTCAACATTTCGTTGCTACTCCACAATATACTTACAAAAGACAGTTTTTTTACAATTAAGATCCCATCTATTCAAAACAAAGAAAAAGGCAACACAAAACCGAACATGCATAAAAAGCATCGACATAAAAAGGGCACAACAAACATACACCCAAAAGATGAGCAAAGTTCCATGGCGCGAGCAAAGTTCGGCCGCTGTACTGCCTATATTAACAATATAAAAACAACAAACAGAGACAACACATACAGTTAAAACAAAACACACAATAAGGTATTTTATTTTTGTTTTTGTTAATTTCTTCCCTAGTCGCTGGATAGATGGCGCTGCACTTGGTACGTTACTGCAAGGAAGGGAACGTCACATTATTTTTTGATTAATTCACTTGGACGTAGTTTGAGATCATAAAATGAAACGTACTGACAGCATTACTTCCTCTCTTTTGTTCATATCGAAGATTCGTATGCGAAATTAGCAAGAACCTACGACTTTAATGTCTTCCTCATTAAAGTCGTATAATTTGAACGTTTTCTATCAATTAATCTGAGTATGTAAGCGATCTGCAGTGCGATCAGGTTTGCCCACGGTCGCAAATTGGAACGTTCGGCTGGTAACGTAGTCAGTTTAGCACCATCTACAGAGTGCTTGGGAACTACTTTTTTTTTTAATAGTTAAAAAGAAAACCTCCCATTGCGTCCAGTCACCCCATGAACGCCGATGACGTTTTATTTCAATAACAAAATCCAATAAAAATGCAAATTAAATGCAAAAATAAGCCATATTTAGAAATCCAGTGTTTTGGAAAATTATTTTCGGCATTTTTAGTTGCCTTCTAAATATGCCTTAAATAAAATAATTAATGATTTTTCTGTTACTTCTGAAATTAACGTATATTATGTAATCGGTACATTTGTAGTAGCAACATCACTCGCTAACGGTGAAGCAAAAAATCGTAAGGAAACCTGAGTGACTGTGATTTTCACATACCCAGCGCTTGAAATTACCTACCCGCAGTGGGCACGCATGGTAATGAAGCCCACACTCTCTCTCTAAGAAAAGGGCAGGGCACAGGCCTGGATGGATAGGAGATAATGGGACTAAGGTCCGTATGAATAAGACAGTTAAGTTTCAGTTTTGTTAAGAATAGCTTCTTGAATGGCAATTTAAGAGTCTGTGAGATAAGAGTTCTTAGATTTATAGGTTTCAGAAAAGAGAGAAAATAGTCTAGGATTACCTATAGGTCCTCAGAGGTCCTCTTTCTCTGATAGTACTTTAGTATTTTTACAATTAATTTTAAGCACCACGGTGTCTGATGTTTTCTGAAACTCTGAATTTCTGTCATTTTCTTATTTCTGAGTGGTATTGTTTTTAGGGTTTCTGTACCTCAAAAGAAATAAACAGACGTCCGTCCGTCCGTCCGTCTGTCAAGACCCTTAACTCGGGAACACGAGGAGGTATCGAGTTGAAAATAAAACCATATACTCAAATCTACAGACCCTTGAAGCAGTGAAAAAATCAAACTTCTAAGTTAACGTGAAAAAAAGATACGGTCGTTTATGCCGCAACATAACATTTTTTTGGAAACTCAAGCTACTCAAAATTTATAGGGTACTTTCCGTTGACCTAGAACTACGAAATTTAGCAAATAATATGGTGTTATACAACAAATACAGGGTAAAATCTAGAAACTGTACAAGTTTGGTAGTAGCTCGGAAAAAACTGCAAGACTCGATTCCTGAACCATTTATAATATGTAAGTACCTACCTACAAAATTGTTCGGAACCTTCTGTGTACGAGTCCAATTCGCACTTGACCGGATTTTTAATTAAGTATAGCCATCATTATATTAGCACCATCCACTAATGTCAGAATTGCGTATACTAAAATAAGACTCAAGTTGTATCAAGACACTCTTTTATCATTTTCTTGACACTTTAAAATTTTATGAATATTTACACAATATAGCTTGGTAATATATTTTTTTTATATAGAAACATTCTTTCTTACATCGAAACAGCCAGTTACAGAAATATGAAATTTCAAATTAATTATCTGAATAATTACAAACTCATTGAAATTCATTATCTTAATAATTACAAACTCATTGAAATTCATTATCTGAATAATTACAAACTCATTACCTGAGGCTAATTTTACCTGTGACATAACTCTCTCTTGTACATTCTTAAAATTGTAATGATTTTAAGATAAATTACAAATTAAAATAATAGCGGCACTTAAAAGTATAACCCAAAATTCTAGACTTTAATGTTCATATCCAAAATTCAATTCAATTCAAAAAAAATTTATTGCATAAAAACGTGTTTGTACAAGGGCGAGCTTAAAACTAATAAGTATTTTATTTTAGCTAACCCTGGGTTATGTGGATAGGCAAGGGGTAGTGCCAAGATAGATTTATTGCAAAAAAATACATAAACTATATTATAAAAAATACGTAGTTATTATAACAAGTTATATAGCAAATACATAAACATAAAATACACACTACAATAAAATAAATACCGCTACATAAAATTTATTCATATAATGGATTATTACTCTGAATTCTGAAGTAGTGCCCATGGATTCTACTTTTAAACACGTCGACTGACGGGGACTGGCGTATGCACAGGGGTAGCGCGTTCCACAAGCGCACCGCTGTCATAGTGGAGGAATTCGAATAGCCTACCGTACCATGCATAGGGACGTAAAGACGCAGGTCTTTGCATAGCCGCTGAAGGCGAGCATTTGTACTAAGTACCTTTATACTTTTTTTGTGTTGTAGTTTTTCCGCTGTATAATAAAGAGTAGTCTTAGCTTATCTCATCTTATTTTTGACGATTACTAAAAATTTTAGAATGTGCGAGCGAGAGAGATGCCAGAAGTCATAGAATCTTTGACGGCCTGACAAATAATAATTTATCACATAATATCATTATTTATCATAATCTGTCTTATTCTTCGATGATAGCTGCAATGAGGGGATTTCAATCTGACAATTTGTAGTACAGACTATAAGTCAGTGTAAATGAAATACATTTGGGCAGCCTGCACTCTGAAACTCTTCAAAAACCATAGAATTTTAGTAAAGCTCTATTCACGCAATTAAATTTGGCCTTGAAACTTGCATTTTAATTGATTCTCCGTCCGTTTCTTGTTGCATTCAGCAAAGACTATTTTATGTACGATACTGCAGGGTGACTTTGAATTCGTTTGCCGTATTCTGAGGAAATAATTTTTTCGTTGCAAAAAATAGTATGATCAACGATTTATCAGTAATGGTACAAGATATTTTTAAATATTCGTGATTTCCAACCTTTCGCTGCAAACTGTGAATCTAAATTTGAAGCGGTAGAAAGTACCATAACGTTGAAAAATGTTTTCTACTATGTTAAATGCTTAAGGCGGTGGTAGCCTAGTGAGTAGAATATTCGACTCGGAAGCGAAAGACCCAGGTTCGATTCCCAGTGCGGGCATGTACCTACGACTTTGTTTTCTAAGTTAGTAGCAATACCACTCACTGACGGTGAAGGAAAACATCGTTAAGAAACCTTAGTGTCTGAGTTATTTACATACCTCAGCGCTTGAAATCGGCAATCCGCTGTGGGCACACGTGGTGAATAAGCCCATACTCTTCCTGAGAGAAGGCCTGTGCCATACAGAGGGACGTATATAGGCTGCTTATGTAAATGCTTAAGACTCTTATGTCTGATAAGTGTAAACAATTAAAAAACAGACGAGTTGGCCGGCGCCAAACAGTTCTTTTTGGATTTTTTTTTACTTTAATGATTGTTTCATCATGGTCAGAATGTCTCCTCCTTAAATTACGGTGAACTAATTCAAAGTCACCCTATAAATGTATGCATATACTGATGGTTTAATAAACGTCGCGTAAAACTTAATGAGGCTATTCTACCCATCAATACGAACAATATTTATTATGAGATCAATCAATAAGCCCGTACTCGTCCACGAAGTCCAGAAGGATATAGGCCTCCCCACTTCCCTCAGGCAGGCCCGGATTTAGGGGAGGGCAGGCGGGGCTGCTGCCCTGGGGCCTCCACAAGGGAAGGGCCCCCACAATAGACTAATACGTACTATTATTAAACGCTAATCTTTTATAAGTAGGTATAACGTCTGGTTTTTTTCAAATTTGAAAAAAAAATTCGGCGACAATTCATTTCAGTTTTTATTTTGTATTTTTTCACCAATCCGGACTTGGCACCAATCTGGACTTGGTACCAATCCGGACTTGGCCCCCGTGGTGGAGTATGGCCTATACCTTCCTCAGGGAAGAGACCCGTGCCCCCCGGTGGGGACATAATGGGTTGATGATGATGAAGGGGCCTCCGCTCCTTCGTTGCCCTAGGGCCTCCAGACCTCAAAATCCGGCCCTGCCTTCAGGCACGCCTCTTCCTTCTATCCTTGGCCGTCTTCATCCACTTACTGTTAGCATTCTGCTTCAGATCGTCGGTCCAGCGAGCTGGTGGAGGTCATAGGGTGCTTTTGCTAGATCGTGTTCTCAGCTTGAGAACTATTATGAGAGCGACGCCAAAATATCGAAAAAAAAAAACAGCTCTTCCATACGAAATTTCGATATTTACTTACATTTCATGAGTGCTTTGTATTCATGAACAGAACAACCTCTATGAGTTTCACCGGATCTTTCTCAATTTTTTTTTTTTTCATTTTTTTTTTACATTTACATACAGGCACATACATTGCTTCTGGCCCCACACTAGGATACCCTGTGTCGTGGGAACCAGAAACAACGACATCACAAACATGTAAACATCCAAGACCTGGGGTGTTTTTTTTTTGTCCCCAGCCGGAATTCGAACCCGGGACCTCTCGCATGGTATGCAGATGCACTACCGCTGCGCCACGAGGTCGTCTAAATACTTTGTAATTGTTTCTCTGTCACATTGAAAGCACCTCATCAGAGATTGGTGGTGATTGTTGACATTGAAAACAAATGTATGCAGAAATATAAAAATACGGATAACCGTTACTTAACAAAACAAGAGAATAGTATTTTGCAACATCAAATCGGAAGATTACACTCTCTGAATATTATTTAATGTTAATCAAGTGTAGAATTACGCGCAAATTCCTATACTAGTTCTATTGCAATGCCATCTTAATTCCAGTGGACAGGCGTTTCTAAAAGCAAATCACTGGCGGCGAGCTTGTAAAATGGATTGTTGTTCAATCGATGACTGGCTGAGGAAATGGTTGTTTCATTGAAACTATTGGTAGTCTAGGAACCAATTGCATTCCAGTGGTATAAATAACCCGTGCAACTTTACCCGGTGCCTCACGCAATTCGACCTTCTTCACGAGTGATGCCTATTTAATTTGCGCGAGTTATACCACTGGAATAACATTTTAGTGCTATTGCTTAGTAGACTACCAAACAGAGTCAAATAACAACTATTGTCATGTTTATATCATTCTATTGTAAAGCCATTATGTGTGTTAGACTCTAGGGCCAGGTTACTGGTATTGAAATGCATAGAAGTAGAATAGCTCTGGGATAGTGCGCGTAATATGTTTACAAACAATGTTTCACACGTTTACGTTCAATAATTTTAGTTTTTCACACTTAAAACCACAAGTCCACAATGTAACAACATCTATCACGGCTCGGGTTCAATAAACACTGCTATTTATGTAGATACAATAAGGGGTCACACAGAAACATATAGTAGCACGACAGTAAAGTTGTACAATTATTGCACCTTAATTAGGTATTCTTACGAAACCTCATTTTACAATAGGTGGCCCTACATTCTGGACGTCAATAAAGAAATTTTGCTTTTCAATGCTGGCAAATTTATTTTAGAAAGTAGCCTGATAAAGTGATACAAAGTAGCCTTATAAATAAACAAATATTTAATAAATAAATTTTCAATATCTTTCAAAATAAATTCGCTAAATTGAAGCGCAAAACGGCCACAATGTGGCCGACATTGACTTCAAGAGTTGCGGAGCTATTTTATTACTTCACAGTATTAGCTTATCTGACAAAAAAAAAACATAAATATATCATATTTCTAAAATGTTGTAAATAGAGCGGCTTCCCAGACATTTCTCAGCAGTGTTAAGCTTGTTACACTAGTCTGCCGAGTGGAACCGTGAAAAATTCGCCTGAAACCCGTTACGGGAACATTTTTCACTTGCTTTAAATTGCCTAGAGTTATATTTCATAAATAAACGTTAACTGATCGTAGTAAAGCAAACGCAAAATACTTTTTTTACTCTTGCAACCCTCAATGTTTTAGTGAAAAATGCTATTCATTAAGTTGTTATAAATCTAATTATGGTATCACAAAAAAGCAGATTTTCTATCTACGTTATGAGTTTCAAAACGGATCTGTTTCGACTCGAAAAAAAGGATTCGTTTAATTGAGAATTAGTCACAATAAATTGTTTATAGGACAGCAATGTTCATTTCTCGCTATTGGGCGCGTTTTGAACTTAAGGGGCTCCAAGAGGTCCACTAGCGTCAATAATCAAAAAAACATTTCTTTTACAGATATTTTTTTAAAAAACGGTGACTATTCTCTTAATCATGTTAATAGGGATTTTTTAGAACCCATGGATGGTCGAAGATCTAAAGCAAAAATCCTAGGAGTGGATAGCATTGACGTCACAAGGGCCGTTTTTGGCACACCTGAATGCTATCTGTTCCCAGGTCTGTGATTCTAGGTTCTTCTTGATCGTGAATCCTAAAATCACTATCATGGCCCTACCCGGTGCTAACTACCAATTAAAAAAGTCATATAGAATAGAATAATCGTATCTAATCTTCTTTTGAAAAAGTAGACATCATAAATCTCAATAACTATGATAGCAATTTTTAGAATCCTACCCATCCTAATGCTCCAAACCTACAAACTAGGTTATATTCGGTAAGCTTGGAGCATTTTTGCCAAAAAATATCGTGTTTGGCAGAAATCGATTAAATTCATAGTTTTTCGACAATAGGTTCTAGACAGCTGGTTCTGAAAATACCTATCCGAGTTGTTAAGCTTTAAGTTCACTTTTTGAAAAAAACCTACTATAATACAAGATGTGATTTTTTTTTCATTGGTGGCTTAGTTAGCAACGAGCACCGCCTTAACATGATTGAGATAACAGTCTGACACTTTTTGCAAAAAGGATCTAAAAAAATATGAACATGGAGCCCCTTAAGAAGGAACTGACCTTCATTGTTGTGAGTTCGTATTAAATCCAAACTTAAATACATTTATCTGGAAGCAAATGACAGGTTCATATAAATACAACAGTCAATATAAAAATATATTCACTTCACACCATATTTCTGACCTCAGAAATATATTCATAGAAGGGCATATGTTTTGTCATTTCTCTGGAGTACAATAATTGTCTTATAGTTAATTATTAACTCAACGATAAGATACAAATAAGAAAAACCGTTCAATATAAGGGTACTAAATTTACGCTGAGAGGTATAGTCTGCACAAATCTTTTTGGCGGCAAAGTGAACATAGTCATAGATAGTTTGCACATCGCTTACTGTCTTTACAGTGTATGTGTAAGCAGAAAATATTTGATCGTTCGATTAATAAATTCCGATAATAATAGAATGATAATTTATTATCGAAATATTTAGGGTATTTACACGTTAATTAACTTATGCTTACCCAATTTCATTCTGTTTATTAAATACTTGAAAACAAAAAAAATATTTTATAGGCCGCCATATATATCTCCCCATCTTTCATCTCCCCAACCACTTGACGAAGATTATGGCTTGTGATAAAGTTTTTTCAACAGTGTTACATCCCTAGTGACCCCCACGCAGCTCCCCTTTGATTTGCTGTCAAAAAGATTCTCCACGCCTCCCCGTCAAAAAGATTTACGCGTATTATAATGTAAATAGTTTTACAATGCAAAAACAAAAGAAAATACACCCAATTTGAACATTTTTGTGTTCATACATAAATTGCCGTTCTGAAAAATGATCTCATAAGTTTTTAAGATAAGAACACGATTTGAATAAAAAAAAACAAAAAAAAAACTATAGACTCATCTGGTCACACTAATTATGAATATTTGATTAAATATTTTTTTTTATCATTCTCTACTCTTCTTTCAATATGGACCCTTAAACATTGATAGCTTCTTCGTTTATAATATGTATTTTTTGTTTAAGCTTGCTGCTTGCTTGAGTGACTTTATTTTTTACAAAAATTCACAAGTACTAACCTTTTTTCCACAAACCTCAAGATATCAGTCAGAGGGTAAGTAAAATCTCTCAAGTAAATACAGAAATATTCTCCTTCCTTATAGTAAAGCCTCGGTCTTTGTAGAAAAATATGGTTTCTCATGTTAAAATCACACACGTGCGTCTCAATAATTTCATAAATACTCAACTATAGCAACTTTCTTGCTTATAAAATTAAATATAATTTTGGAAACAGAGTTTTGAAGAATCTTGACAGTTTCATTAAGCTAGGAACATACTAGACGCGCCATTCTGGTCCTACTCTATTTTATTATGCTTTTATGGTAATTATTATTCAAACCATTTTAGTTCATCAAATATTTGTTGATTGATCCAGCTGACAGTGATAGACGGTGACGCATAAACTAGTGACGCACGAGGAAATAAGTGTCAAATTCAAATAAACTAAAGCAAATAAAGCGCTATTGACAGTTGTCATGCAAGCTAACTTTTTGTACATGACCTGTACGTAAGAATCAAATTTTTTGTTTGTTTTAACGATCCTTTATGCAAGTCCTAATGAGCAAAAACTTCTGGGTCAATGGAGAACTTGTACTAAAAATGTCTTAGTAGAATAGGAGAGGACACGTTAAAAGATAAATAAACGTGGTATTTTTTTTCTCTGCTAACATTTTTCATAATATAACCAGTTGAAAAGTCAATATAGTCACGTGGTACTAAAACGCGCCATACAAGTCGACCTTAGACTATGACGTCACTCCCTAACGTAACGCCTATAATGTATGAAGCGTTTATAAAAATTTGAGTTATCTCGTAAAATAATGTTTTTATGCCTGTACACCCTTACAAGAAAACGTTCAGAATTTAATTAAAAAAACGAAATCTATTAAGTTTTATGTTATTAGAGTAACTTTATTTTTCGCATATTTTGTGATCCCGAAAACCCCAAAAATATATTTTTATTGTTTTATTTTTCTATGGTATAAAAGCAATGTCACTCCAATCTAGATTAGACGCAAGTTCCCCATTACATCACTCATATGGAGAACAACGTTACCGTAAATTTGAGAGATAAAGTCACTTTCTAGCCATCCAATTTAATGACTATTGTAGAAATGGTACAATTATTTAATTCACTCGCAAATTCACAAATGGTTCACCTATGACCCAATTCAATACTTGCCATTGTAAATGAAATTGCATAGGAAAAGAATCGCTTTTGATCGAACTCATTTATCTATAGTACTAGCACTATCCGGTGGTTGGTATGTTCCTAGCTTTATCAAATACGTTCCGTACTTCTGAAACGTCTAGTTTATAATTTTTTGTTACATTTTACAATTAATATACTTATGATATTTGAGTGAACATTCAATAAATACACAATCTGTGAGATACGCCGAATAGAGGACCAGCCCCTGACACCATAAAATACGAAGAATTCCAAAAGCGTCATTGTATTTTTTTTTAATAGTATATTTTGTGACAGTGTCTGTCGCTAACTAATCTATGCTAGCAATTTCTATCGTAAAGAAGCGTGTCCGACACAAGCATACGCAGATGTACCAAAAATCTGAAATAACAAACTATAGATTTTCACAGGCTACAACTTTATATGCCGAAAAATTCTCAATTGCCTACTTTATACTTCAAAATTCCTTTGCATGAGGTGGTATTAAAATCCAACCAATATTGATTCAATCAATATCCATGATAAACATACCTGCCCGATATAAGCTTGCGTCGAACACGCGTTCACAAAACGGAGAATAGCGCGTTAATACCTCGAGTACTCCACCGCATTCAGCGGTCGCGCTTAGAGGAGGTACTCTCATTGTTCGGGCCGGTCAAATGACGTACTCGGCGTGCTCTCTACCTTCTTCAGCACTATCTTGAACGCAAACGTGTGTTTTGGAGAGACAGAGGCGGGACGCGGTGTCTGCGGCGATCGCGGTGGGGGATCCGGTGGCACTTCTGAGCGGGTCCTCGTACGCCTTGGCGGATCGTGCCGTATTGGAGCCGATGCCGGCTCTTTGGTTTTCTGAGGGGAAATCTGAGGTGACAAGCGATTGGGAGACAGGCGAGTTTGTGACGTCTCTGGCACTTCCACCGGTAGCATCAACGGAGGGAGGTTAGCGCACGGCGATCCTCGCGATCCGCGTCGCTCCTTCAAGCCCATCGGAGGCGGGGGAGTCATCGGCTCCTCATCGACCGATGGCACGTCAACTATCACTACTGGCTCAGCGATTGTAGCCTTTAATGGCTCTATAAAATCAGAGGCTAACGAGCGTCTAAAGAAATTGAAGCCGCTCTCTATTTCAGCCAATGCTCTCTTCACAAAGGGGAACGTCTCGGAGACTTCTGAAGTAGATTTTCGGACGGGAAACTCGGTCTCGCTGTCACGTTTTCTCGGTCTGCATCGTTCGAATGTAGGGTCACCGCCCGCGGCCTCAGAGACCTGTCTCGTCAGCGCCGCGTGCTTTATAGAGTCGGACTTGGAGCGCGGTTCCCTGGACTTGGGCGTGGGTGACTTGCGATCGCCGAACTTCTTGCTCGCGGCGCGTTTTATGGAGGAGAAGAGGCCGAGTTTTTCCGGCAACTTGTCCGTTGATGACACCGGCGGGACTGGGGCGGTGGAGGGGCCAGGAGCGGGGTCGGGCGCGGGATGGGGGACGTTCCCCTCGCGTTAGTTGTGCCGCGAGTCCGAAGACGGGACATCGCTGGAGCCGGTGGAAGAAAGTGTCGTGCAGGACCCATAGGGGTCAAGCGCCGACTGCACCGACATGGAGCGGCCCGCGCGCCGCACGCGTGCTGGAGACAGCTTGCCAGGATCTACGCTGGCCGGGTCTGCCTGCAACGACAGGGTTTTGAGCACTCCATTCATTATCATTCGCTATTACTGCCAAGGTGTAACAACTCGGTAGTTAGTCACTGTATGTAAACAAATATCAAACATTAATAATGGTCCTGTAAATGTTATATCCGTGCAAAATGTAAATGGCTCTGAAAGACAGACTTTTTTAGCTAGTTTAAGCGAATGTGTGTGTTTAAATGTTTGCGAGCGTGACGGCATGCCAGATGTTTAACATGTTTTAAAAGAAAAATACGCACCTGATACGCCAAAGCGTTCATGATGATTGAGTAGGGCACTAGGCCCAGCGGATGGACCTCTCTCATCAAGACGTTGGCCGGAATCTTGTGGAATTGGATATACTCCAGGAAATTGCCGATGACCTCCTTCAGCGGGGTATTAGGGCTCGTGTCGCAGTACTTTTTACTCCACATCAGTGCAGCCTGGAAGTCAGATAGAAATAAAACTGTAAGTTCGGCGTTCTGTTAACCATGTACCATGTAGGTTGTATGTATATTTCCTTTCAATCTGATTTTGTCTACATGTAAACAAAATCGTAAAAATACAAGTGGTTTGCTCGTACGAGGTCATTTTATTCATCTTATATAGAAAACCCTATCATAATTTTCTTGACTTTTATGGTATTTCCAGGAACTGTTTGTTTACATCCAGACAAAGATGCGCAAATCGGCAAGCCCAGCGTTGGACGACCGGCCATATGATGGACAGATGACCTCATCCAAGTGGTAGGAAGATGCTGGATGCACGCCGCTTTCAACCGGTCTTTTTGGCAATCCAAGGAGGAGGCCTATATTCAGCAGTGGACTTCTTGTGGCTGAATGATGATGATGATGCGAAACATCGGTTTACCGGCTTAATTGAGTGACAAACATTCAGCCGTTGATTTCGCGAGATCTAATGACGGCATATTGACATAAATACAAAATTTTATTTCATTATCCAACCTTGTCTTATGCTCGGTTTCTTTTTTTAACGAATCGTTATTGGTAATCGGTAACGTATCCTTAACAAGCGTCCGGTGACTTGAAAAGCTGGTTGATGTTTAAAAAATTGTTAGGAATTTTACAAATTGTTATCTCCATACATTTATCGTACGGTACGTTATTCGAAACCGTTTTTAAGAGGAATACTTGAGTAGACATTTTAACCATCCGTAAGCAAAACGAGTCGTTCCTCAATATAGGGACCGGGCATAAGATTGTGTAGGTACATTGACATATATTAAAAGTGGTAAAATTTAGGTTACCTGGAATTTTGTGAACTCGTCGGCCCTCAGTTCGTCCCTGGCCAGTATGAGCCTCACGACGTGTTGAGGAAGCAGTGTGAACGATCCCAGGTTCAACACCTCGTTTCCGTGCTCGTCCACGAATTCTAGGACCTGGAACAAAAATAAAGTACCTCTTAATAGGCGTTGTTCCACTAGCAGCCCCGTACTGGTTTTGACACCAGCAATTTATTCCACCGGCTACTGACCGGTCGCTAGGTAAGAAATTACACTGTTAGATAGAAAACTACGACGAAGTATCATCATCAGCCATTTGACGTCCACTGCAGGATAATTATAGGCCTTCCTCATGGTTTTCCAAGTTTCTCGGTCTTGTGCCACCGCATCCGGGGACTTCCGGCCACCGTAACCATCTCGTGGGGGGCCTGCCCACGCTTCGTCGTCCGGTCCGTGGTCACCAGGTTAGAACTCTTTCACCTCAACGGCCATTAGTTCTCCGAGATATGTGCTCCGCCCACTGCCACTTCAACTAAGTAATTTTTCGAGCTATATCAGTAACACAGGTTTTTATGTGGATCTCTTCATTCCTGATTCGATCACGCATCACGCAAGGAAGTATTGTCAAATATTGTCCGTGACATAAATCCCTATTTTGGATCTATGTTACGGTCTCAGTCCAGTTTAGCCAGCCCTAACTTTTCTTTTGAGACCTAAACTACATTATAATATTGATGTACATCAAATAAAAAAAAAAAACTGGGTAAAAGATTTATTTCTGCCAATAAACATTTCATATAATTTCTAAATGCACTGTAAATTACGATCCGTCATCGTAGGCAATCCAAGTACACAATACACCACCAACTCACGGCTATATCCCGGAGGGGTATGTAGGGTTTGCCACTAGCCACAGTCCTGAAAAACCTCTTTTGCTTCAATAGCATCCATTACTCGCTTCATATGCGCAGCTAGACCGTATAAGTGAGCTATTAATTTTACTCTTCATCGTTCACAAGGGACGTCCCAGGCGGACCTACCTCGACCCAATAGGGGAAGGATTAGCAAAGGACAAGATAAAAAGTAGCCGGACCCGGCGTGCGTGCATGCATCGACTAAAGTATGTCGATGAAGCGAAAGAGATCCGTCAGGATCGTGGCAAATGGCCAACCCTAATCTCCGCCTCTCCTCCGGGATATAGATGTGAGGTTGTGTAATATACCTTCTGAACCAAGCTCTTCGTGCACTTGTACTGTATGTACCGCTCAGCAGAGGCCAAGAGAGCACAGACAGTGTCCACGGTGATGCAGCACTGCACGAAGCCTGCACAGGCGCGTCGCAGCTCATCCAGACCGTAGTAATCTGCCGCGTTCATCACACCTGAAAATGTAGTAGAATGGTATACTATTTTAAGAAATGACATGCCTTAGGAGAGGCTCATGTCCAGCAGTAGATGAATATGGACAGATTGGTTGTTACTATTTTAAAATTTCGTGGCTGTACCTAGTCAAAGGCAAAAGTCAAAGTAAAATAAAAATATTCACTATAAAAACCAATAGTTTACTTAGAGAACGAAAAAGCTGTTATTTTCACAATTAATAGATTATGCGGAGAAGAAGCTAACAGAGAAACTCTACATTGTGGGTGGTTTGAAAGCCATAGCTATATCGAATACGCCAGCATGATTTTTTTAAACCTCTTGCCATACATGTTTTGACACAAAATATAATCTAATGGAACTATTCGTAGCCAGCCAGAGCTGTGTGTGCTGATAGAGAGGCGGTACTAATTATCAGCACATTTTTTTAAAGAATATATCTCAACTCAAAACAAGATTTCTCAAATCACATGACCTAAAGCTTTGCTTTCTTTTTTATACTAAAAAGTAATAATGGAGTGCTGGTCCCAACACTTATGTATGCTAGCGAGAGTTGGGTAGAAGGAGCAAGAAAGTAGGATTAATGCATTAGAAATGAGGTCATTGAGAAGTATGTCTGGCGTTACTTTGAATGACAGGATACGCAATAGTATGATTAGAGAACGTTGTGGACTGAAAGAGGATGTAGTGACAAGAATTGAGAAAGGAATGTTGCGTTGGTTTGGACATGTGGAGAGGATGAGGGAAGAAAGATTGACAAAACAAATATATCGAGCGAATGTGGATGGAAGGGCTGGTAAAGGACGACCCAGACGGACATACTTCGACCAAATAGAGGATGTATTAACAAAGGGCAAGATAAAAAGTACCCGAAACCGGCGTGCGTGCATGCAACGACTAATGAATGTTGAGGAAGCGAAAGTGATCTGTCAGGGTCGTAGCAAGTGGCAGTCCCTGGTCTCTGCCTACCCCTCTGGGATACAGGCGTGAGTTTATGTTATGTTAATATTCAGAATAAATGCCATTTTTACATATCACATAACCGCGGCTTTCAAACCATTTCAGCGTGTATATACGAAATGTCACTTCTCTCCGGCGGAAATTAAAACCAAGCTACGCTTGTGTGGAATTTTGATGCTACAACGCTCTTGTGTTTTCCAGAGCGTATATATATTATTATTATGTTGACATAGGATCGTCGCATTTGTTTGCATGGTACATCATTTTTACATAATATGTCAACATAACCCACTGTCCTAGGCTCCCTCCATTTACCTTCACCCACACGTAAACACCATCTATGTCTAATTAACTAGCCGTTTATATAATCAAATTTCAAAGGCCACAAAAACTCACAAATGCCTTGTGATAGTTACCGAGATTTCTGCTCTGTTTCAAAACAATTCTCTTTGTTAAATGAAACGCTTGGTAAATACTTGCTCGGCTACACGTAGAGCTTTGTACTCCTACCAACGAGTGTATCAAAGGACTGGAGGCTGTTGTAATAAAATAAAATGCCTCATAATAGGTAATAAAGAATTTTGTATCGCATAAACAGATATTATCTTTTGTATAAATGAATTTCGGCCTTAAGCAATTGACTGGCCGACTAAGCCGACTAAGGCTTAGATGTGTTTGAATACCAATAAATTAATAAAAATATGAAGGAGAAGAAGAAGAAAGACCAATAAGATACAAAATAAACAAAATACACAGAAACAAAATAAGCAGAAAAGTAAGAAATTAAATTATTAGTAATAAATTCGTCAATATAACTTCATTGCCGTTTCGAGTCTGTGTCATGATAAAACGTGATGATCACGTGACCCGATCATGAATCTGTCATAGTACTCGAATAATGTAGAAATCAACTATTAGTTTCAGTTCCATTTAAGCTTTCGGCTAGAGTTTCGCAGCATAGTCCACAAAATGTATTTATCTCGAGTTACCTACTTAATTTATCTGACAACCTCATGTTACAGAATGTAATTACTTTGTTATACTAGCAAAACCTGTTTGAACTTTAAACTTTGCGAAAATTCCGAGTAAGTAATCTCTTAAAACGATCTATGCTTGAAACTTACCTATTAAGAAAACAAGATCTGCTTAAAAGTTTTACAAGATCGCAACCTCAACATTTTTACGCAAATATTTTATCAACCACAAAAGGTGGTAAGTTATTTTGGTGGCTGATGAGTTTCATAAGATTTCGATTTTAATAATTCAATTAATGGAATACAATTCTTTAACGTTACAATTGTTAAAAATCCGCTGTTCGACTATCTTACCTTATCTTGCTCATAGTTGTTGTATAATACTATAAATGAGATATGTAACGAGCTACGAGTATGTCAGGATTCAGACTAGCAGTTACCAAATGTCGCCATCGACGTCGAACGAAGGTCAACGATATCTATCGAGTCTAAGCTAAAATGAGGCCGAGACTCTAATTTCGTAACACACACACGCACGCACGCACGTACGCATGCACGCACGCACGCACGCAGGCACGCACGCACGCACGCACGCACGCACGTACGCACGCACGCACGCACGCACGTTAATTAAATAAGTTATTTTTGTGATACGTATTATTATAAATGTTAGGTATTTTTAAAAACCAACTGTACTACCAAAGCCGCCAAAGACGGAAGCATGTAGACTTAGCAATCGAACTCCAAGATCACCACGATACAGGTTCGCCTAGTGTGGGATCGCAGACCAACTGGCGCAAAAAGAAAACGCGCTCTATAGTATTATAGTATCAGTAGTAACCTTTGTAAAATTCTTGATTCCTCTATTTTGTCTGTAATCTTTAGGTAAATAAATAATTTTGTATTTTTATACGATGGTGTCCAAATCTAGAAACTTAAGTGGGACGCAGGACTCGGTAATCTCAATTGACATAGGCTATGTCAATCATCATAATTTGCCAAAGAACTGAACTTTCGCAAATTATCGCGTTTTTGTTATGAAAATTTGTTTTGTTTTTGCTTAGCCTCCTTTGTGTCCCACTGCTGGGCAAAGACCTTTGTGTCCCACTGCTGGGCAAAGGCCTCCTCGCCCGTTTTTCGTCTCTCCCTGTCGCCAGCCACCTTTATACCAAAGTCAATTTAAATGGCGACTTATAAGTAGCCTAAATACGTCCCACTGTAGGGCACAGGCCTTCTCTCAGGGAGAGAGTATGGGCTTAATCACCACGCGTGCCCAGCGCGGATTGGCGATTTCAAGCGCAGTGGGTTAGCTCAGACACTCAGGTTTCCTCACGATGTTTTCCTTCACAGTTAGCGAGTGGTATTGCTACTATAACTTCACAAATGTACATAACTTACAAAACAAAGTCATAGGTACATAGCCGCACTGGGAATCGAACCTGGGTCTCTCGCTTGCGAATCCAATGTTCCACCCACTAGGCTACCACCGCTTAATAGCGACTTAAGTGACATTTAAGAATTGGTGCAAGCCTTATACTAGTTTCACGATTCTTATAATATTGTCCTGACGCATTTAATAAAACATTTATCGAACCGTAATTCAATCGAAATAATCCTTCTTTTATCTTTATTGCCACATTCAAGTGTTTTGCTCATCCAAATCCATTTTTGCAATTAAATAGTTCATCAATTTTTATCGGGTGCCTACGTTAGCAAGGACAAAGATATTGATCCAATGTGTTTGACCTAAAGGATAAACGGCAAAGTTGGAAAAGTCACTATAGATCTAGGAGTGTAAAGTTACATATTGTGAATTCCACAGGAAGACCTCAAAATGCACAATTTCTGTGTCAACAAATATACAAAAAAAAATTGTTTTATTCTACTTTAGAATTTTTCTTTGAATATGTTTTATGTGGTTGTATAGTTTTATGATAGTGCTATAAACTGTGTGCGCTAAATAAAATAGATATTCTGTGATGTAGGTCAATGATTTAACGAAGGCTGCGACATTGGTATAGCGCGTAAAGCGTGAATTAACTACAATTATGTAAACCCTGATATATTGAATAATCGGAGACTAAACTCATAGAAAAAAAATGTTTGTTAAAGCAAATTCTTATTGGGGTGTTTCTGTTATCGTCATAAGTATGATAACAAATTCGTTAGCAGAAATGTAAGGCACTGGTTACACAGAATGCAATGAATATTGAAGGGACGGGACGGGACGAAGCCCACACAGAAAAGATGGGGCGAGGGCGTGAACTCTATACAACGCTTTTTTCCGCGCCCTCGCCCCACGTCCCTTCTGTACGTAAGAACACGCATACTAGTTTAAAAAAATGTTATAAAATGTTTTTCTATCAAAATACTTCACTTTATCGTTAACAATCAGCGCAAGAAGTTATTAATAATAATAATAACGCAGCCTATGTCCACTGTGGAGCACAGACCTTCTCTCAGAGAGAGAGGGAGAGAGAAGTTGGGCTTAATCACCACTCGTGCCCACCGCGAATTGGCAATTTCAGGCGCTGTGGTATGTGAACACCAGTCAGGCACTCATCACAAAAGTTATAAAAAATTATAAATTATAGCATTAAGTCCGCCACATGGCCATCGTATTTTAACTTATGGGCAATAAACGTATTAATAACAATAAAATAAATGGTTTTAGTGTATTTTAGTCGGCACCGGCCAACTCGTTTACGTGTGTCGGACGACAGACTCTTTTTAAAGAGATAATTTTTCAATGTCACGAAACTTTGTCTGATTCCAATAAAATTTTCAAACAAACATACCTAGTTTTATTTTATGTAGCTTATATACGTCTCACTGTAAGGCACAGGCCTTCTCTCAGAGAGATATATAAATATATACCTGAATCTACATATATGTATGGATAGATCACCGTACCATAAATATTTACAGTAGGTACAAAACAGTGTTTACCCAATCAGTTGATAGGAGTTTGTGAAATTGCTTTCAAACCAAACGCAGACGGGCGTTGAGAAGCGTTTTGATTGCAAAATCAACGCACTTACCTCGGATGAACCCCACGAACCGAAGGTATGCGGAGCCATAACTTTATAACTCGGTTACTATCAAGCGCACGGTAAATTGAGATTCACTTATGCAAAGAGGTTGGACTCGGAGAGACTCATAATCGAATATACGGGGTATTACAATATACATGTTTATTCGATAAATTCCTTTAAGTTTGCTATGAAGACGGGATCCAAACGAAACAAAAAGTTTGAAAGGTTATTCGGTATCAAACATTGATTTAAATTCAATAATATTTGTGTAGAAGAAATTACTCTTAGTAATAAGGCCACCATTTATACTCTACTTTATTTTTGTTTGAGTCTCAAATGTAATTCCAGATGTACAATAAAATATTCTATTTATCTACTTATTTAAAATTATACGGTTCTGAAAAATCAGGCAACAGTTTCGAAATTTATGCAGGGTACATTTAAATACATTAACATATTATGTGGTAAATAAGGAACTACGTCAGAAAGAAAATAAAACGGAACAATGCGAAGGGTTCCGTCTTCCAAACCAACGATTGCAAAGATTATATTTTTGTTGCACTGACCCGTGCTGAGGAAAACTTTAAAAATATATTTAGAGGCTCAAAATTCCATCCATGCCGGGACTTGAACACGCGACCTCTGGCTAACCGTACCAGCGCTCTCCCAACTGAGCTAATGGGCAAGTGCAAGCATCAGCGAAATTTTGAGCCTCTTTACAAACTTCTCTGTATTACGTACAGGCAGCGACATCTGGCCGAAGCAATTTACATCACTCGCAACCCCGAGTAATCCACTTTGCAGTTAGGTTTTAACATAGGAATGATATCGCTGTACCTACCTACATGATTATATTATTTTTGTTGCACTAACCCGTGCTGAGAACAATTTTAATTTTTTATTTAGAGGCGGGACTTGAACCCGCGACCACTGGCTAACCGTGCCAGCGCTCTCCCAACTGAGAAGTGGTGGAATTTTTGGCCTCTAAATAGATTTTTAAAACGATTGCAACATTCCAGTCTAAATCAATATTCTCCCGTACCGCAAATTTTAATGTTATGTAATGTACTTGTCCGAAACGGGGATACCCTGTGCAATGGTAACCAGGCAAGGCCATTACAAATATGGAAACACACCCAGACTGACTGATTTATTATTTAATTAATTGCCTTTCCGCAGATTCCTGAATTATGCTTTTCATTAAGTATCGTACTCGCTCCTCAGATTTCTCAAAACAGGATGACACAGACAAATACTTCAGTATTTACCTAAACTAAGTGAAAGTCTCAGTTTAGTAACAAGCGATAAACGTATTAGATCGTTCTGATAGTACGAATTTGCTTGAAAGAGAGTGAACACTCGAGTGTATACATTGAATAACTAAACTAGGCACTGAGTGAGTAAACCTTGCAGGAAATCGATTAACATCCACTTCTCAGAATCAACATCTTACTTGGAAACCTAATAATAACCTAACCTATGTAAATAGCGAGCGACCGATTCGACAGTAAATCCCGATTTCACCCTCAAGCATTTGGAGTACAGTCCAATGCAAACCTTCACATTTTTTGTTGCAAAGTCGGCCAGATATAAGCAGCCTATATACGTCCCACTGCAGGGCACAGGCCTTCTCTCAGAGAGAGAGTATGGGCTTAATCACCACGCGTGCCCACCGCGGATTGGCAATTTCAAGCGTTGTGGTATGTGAATAGCTCAGACACCCAGGTTTCCTCACGATGTTTTCCTTCACCGTTAGCGAGTGGTATTGCTACTATAACTTCACAAATGTACATAACTTAGAAAGAAAACTCATAGGTACATGCCCGCACTGGGAATCTAACCTGGGTCTCCCGCTTCAGAGTCCAACGTTCTACCCACTAGGCTACCACCGCACCAAAGTCGGCCTTAATGTAACTGAATAGAGTGAACGTTTATCAAACCACCAAGAAAAGTTCTCTGATAGTGAACTCGTATCGAATTTGCTCGCATAAAATTCGAATTAAAAGCCAAAAAGTCATTGAAGGACTCAAACAAATTTGATCAAAACAGGTCGGTCCACTGGGTAAAGTTTTAACAGGTCATGTCAGAGAAAAATTGTTTTAGTTCGTATTATCCATGATTGATATTTCATTACAGTTTTCTCTCAATACAATTGACAGTTTGCTGGTTCCACTCCAATTGTCACTCCAACTGTCATTCCAAACGACAACTGAAGAAACTGATGAAACCTGGGTCTGAGGTGTTCACACACCCAACCGCTTGAAATTTCCAATCCTCGGTGGGCACGAGTGGAACCGCGACACAGATCTGTGCCCATCTTAGTATGGGCCACCTATACCTTCTATTCCGCGAAGGCAGTTGAGGGGATAAAGAAGCCCATACTCTGAGAGATGGCCTGTGTGGGACGTATATAAGCTTAATACAAAAAATCTGAAACAACGAACATTTTGCGTTCGCAAAACGCCTTTTATAATCTTTTTTTGTAAATTTTCCTACGTTTGTGAAAATTCATCCGCTGCAGCCATTTGAATCGAACATCGATTTTCTCTCATTTTTCAGCAAACGAATGAAATATTTTACAACGAAAATGAAACTGAATCTAGAGCCACCTTCCAAGGGACAGGTACATAATTGAGTTGGAAAAAGTTTGGGCACGAAGGAAAACCCTTAAAAATAATAATGGAAAAGGTTTTTCGCATTTATAAATTTAGGTAGCTAGTCCATTACGCACAAAGTGTGCCAGTAAAATGGAATAAAATTTAAATTTATTTATCACAGGCATTGACTGCCTCATTGGTCTAGTGGTCAACATGCTTGCCTGCCAAAACAGAGGTCGTGGGTTCTATTTCCACTGAAACTCACCGTACTTTATTTGTACAAATGGCCTCGGTTTGGGTGTATTTCCATGTTTTGATGTTTGTAGCGTCCTTGCCTGGTTACCTTAGCATAGGGTAACCTAATCTAGTCTAAACCGCAACGTGCACCTTTGCACAATCCGATATCCAAGCGACCTCCTGGCATGCGGGCGCGGCGGCATTTTATCCAGAGTCCAATAAAAGGGGCAAATATGCAGCCCTAGGTCAGGGCTTCATAATATGTATGCCTTTGGAGGTGGAGACTCTGAGGCCATGGGGTCCGGAGACTTCTCTTTAAGGAGATCTTGTCACGCCTGGTTGACGCCTCAGGAGATCCGAGGGCTAGTGCCTACTTTAACCAAAGTTTAAGCCTCGCTATACAGCGAGGCAACGCCGCCAGCCTTCTCGGTACTCTATCGGTCGACAGAAATCTGGCTAAAATACTTTATTTAAATTAGAAAATGGGTTTAGGTTTAGATTACTTTATTTATTTTAATAGATTTGTGACAAAAATTAATCATAACAATTAATAAAAATAGAATTCTCAAATTACATTTTTGCTTCAGTTTATACGATAGTCGCTCGTATGTCACACGAATTAAGAACTAGTATAAAAAAAAGGCTTACCAAGTAAAGTCCTCGGTTGCAGCGTGACACAACCGGTGTGGATGTACTCAATCAGCTGTCGGAATACGTCCGGCTCAAACTCTTCGATGATCAGAGTCTGATGTTGCTGAGAGTTTGGCTGTGGATAAAATTAGTGTTATAGTATATAAAAAGATATAGTTTATAAACAATATTTATCGTCAAGTAAGGTCAGAGTCGGAATTTTTTTAAACAGAAGGTGAAAAGTTTTTAAAAAAGTAGCACCAGTCATACAAAATATCAAAAATAACATCACCCTTATCACACAGGTTGATATTGACATAGTTAACAAACACTTAAGGGGTATTCTAAACATCATTTAAAAATATACGCTACTAGTTTTAGAACAAGCAAAAGTGAAAAAACTATGAGTACTGATAAGATGGCGCATTCAAATTCTCCATAGAAAATTTGTTATATTCAGTCATCGATATCTCGGCCGCCATCTTGAAAATCCAAAAGGTCCAATTTTTCTCATATACCTGGGTTCTTGGGCAACACGATGTCGTTTACAACATATCTCCAGCATATGCCCAGTTGGCTGCCGACTTTTTTGCGCAGAGGTCGAAACTGGCCAGTTTTCGGGCGGCCATATTGGCGCCGCCATTTTGAATTCCGAATAACCGAAGAAATATTTCAAAATCAGCCGGTAAACAAAAAGTTAGCCCATTCGTCTAAGAGAAGGCATTCGAAATAAAAAAATCGGCTTCTTCGGATGGCTGTATATCATACATTTCCTACAACTTTTCATACATAAATTTTACGTAGGTGCTATAGTTTCTGAGAAAATGTATAGATAATCAGTCAGTCAGTCAATCAGTGAGTATACCAGATTGTAAATATTATGAAATGTTAAAGAAAAATGGGATTCTAATTTATTGCAGAGTATGTCCCAATAAAAGTCAGGTTTGGGACAATCAGAAGCATGTAAACGATTCTCTCGTTACCATAAATCAATGATTCTGAAATTGATAAAAGCGTTCAATTGCTTGACAAGAGGTAGGTGTATTGAAAGTGTTGTGAATTTGGTAACTGGACTTTTTTTGTCTTTGGAACACAGAAATAATATTTGTAACATTTGTTTTATTTGTAATAGTTGCATAGTTGTAAAGTCTACCTTTAATCTACATAAGATCGGCAAACTATTTGATACAATACAATAAGTAACAATAAGTAAAATTGGTTTTAAAATACACATGCAAGACAAAAAAATACGATATTATACAAAGGCACTATAAGGTAAAATTATACAAATTACACGGATAACATTTAGAAAGAAAAAATGTGCTAAAATTCATGCAAAAAATTAACACATTCATGTTAAAATTTAGTAACTTATGCTACGAAATTATTGATGAAACCCAAAATTTATCTTTACTCAATAAATGTATTAAAATCCTTCGTCACAAAACAAACATCAATTAAAACTGTCACCTTGACAGAAGGTATTCAACAATTATTATGTTTATGTGATAAAATAGCGAAACTATTCAAAGTTGTTTATTATGTACAATATCTACAATAAAATTTAAAAGTAAAATTATAGAAAATACACCGAATCTTTGTACAAAATAAATTATCTTAACCCGATCTGTCAATATTGTTTTTACCTCTTGTATTGGAGCCAATTGCTGGGTGAAAGCTGATCTCTGTATAAAACAAAATATTGCTAAGAATGATCCACTTAACAAATAAGCTATCGTTACAAATTTTCTACTATCAGTTTTTAAATTCTTCTATGGCAACAGCTTTGAATAGGTATTTACTTATTTGTTATTTTGATTGATGCATTAATTCGTCCATTAATAGATCATTATTTTATATAGTTCTATTCTACTTTTATTCCTATACAGTTTTAGTTCTAGTTACTTTTACTACGGATGTTTATCCTTAAAATAAAACTGTACACTAATAAAATACAACAAAACTGTTTTTAAATCATTGCGTCTAATGAGCTGTAACACAATACAGCTCACGACCTAATTAGCAATTCTATACTTGAAAATAAAATATCAAACCAACCAGCCTTGGATTTCTATTGCTGTAGGTAAGACCTTCAATAAAAATGTAATAAAGGCGACGATACGACGTAGATCTTGAGATGGGAAAGAAAGCTCCTTTTATTGCAAAGCCCTCTTGCCTGGGTAATATTGCATTGTTATACGAAGCAATTTTCTCAATTCACGCTTCAGTGCATTTTGACGTTACAGCGTACTTTATTGATGCTTTGTATCAGCAATGCAAAAATATTTCTATTTGAATTACTTTTGAGGCTCTGCTATCATCATCATCATAATCAACCCATTATGTCCCCACCGAGGGGCACGGGTCTCTTCCCTGAGGAAGGTATAGGCCAGGCTCTGCTATCATTTCCAAAATATTATAAACTATAGGAAGTATATAATTTACGATCAAATTACATAGTGCAGATATTGCATCTAAGGTATGGATCAATGCTACAAACATTTTTCTCCATAAAACTGCTTAAACAATCAAGTATAAATAAATGTAATATGCGCAAAACAATATCCTAACTTTATTAAATTCCCAGACACTGAATCAAATTTCGTAAAGTAGTTACCAAACCCTACCCCACGAAAAACACAGGATTATTAGACCCTTATTGACTTTACTGACAAGACTCGGGAGGAGGGTTAACATTTAGCATTCTCTTGCAAGGTTACGCCTTAGGGACTGAACAAACTGATCAGCTCGTAGGTATATTACACGCACCAAATTCCGGATGATCTTAAACGCCTTACTGTCAAATCCCATACTAATTGCTATCGTGAACTTCAGGATTCCGACAGGATTTGGTGCGCATAATACGGCCTTTGTAATCGGAATGGAAGAAAATAATATCTTATAATTTAATAACTGATAATTTTTGCTGAAAGTTTTAGACCAATTTCTCAATCATGCTAAAAGTGATTTTAGGACGCACGACAGAGAACCTATAATCACGGACCTAGGTAGGTAGCATTTATGCCAAATTTGTCCATTTTTGGCATCAATGAATTGAATTGAAAAATTCTTTATTGCACTAAAAAACAATTTTCTGCAAAGGCGAGCGTAATACTAGGTACTTTTTTCTTCTAGCTAACTTACGTTGATGCTATCTAGGTCTGGGTTTTTTGCCTTAGGTTCACGGCCATGTGTCCTTAAAATCGATTGTTCTGAGATTGTTGAGAGATTGTTCTGGCAATTTTTGCAAAAACGATCTGTAAAGATATGATTTTTTCCCTGTCGTAGCACTTGTGTTACTTCATGGAGCCCTTAAGGATTTTTTTGGTAATATCTAGCTACTTTTGCCGATCAGTGTACTCACTCCTTCAAGTTTCGCTACATCAAGGACAGGACTCTATTATGTCTACTTGAACTAAATAGTGGCAGAATGTGAGACGATTTGTTCCCTTTAATGCATCAACTACATACATAATAAAACCGGACAAGTGCGAGTCGGACTCGCGCACGAAGGGTTCCGTACCATTATCTATGCAACATTAGACACAAAGATAAAAAAACAGCCAAAAATTACGTTTGTTATATGGGAGCCCCTATTAAATAATTATTTTATTTTGTTTTTAGTATTTGTTATTATTTCGGCAACAGAAATACATAATCTGTGAAAATTTCAACTCACTAGCTATCACAGTTCTTGAGATACAGCCTGATGACAGACAGACGGACGGACGGACGGACAGACAGACAGCGAAGTATTGGTAATAGGGTCCCGTTTTTGCCCTTTGGGTACGGAAGCCTAAAAATGAACCCTTCAGTTTTCACTTTTCAAAAGTATAAATTAAAACAGTTACAAACTTCTTATCAAATAATTTGTACCTAAAATGGGATTCAGATAATACTGAAAACCATAGGAGAGCCATTTTGTCTACTCTGTCATCTTTTTCGCATTTGTCAGACACAAATATTCTGTCATCTGTCACCATTGAGTCAACAATCTAGAATGACTATACCTGCTGCGCGGCGTTAATTTGTAGGTTCAACAGCGGTTCGGAAGAGCGTTTCAGGAAAAGCCGAAGTTTGTTCTCCCGCGGTGCTGGCTCTTTCTTTCGCTGAGGACTCGGGGCTTGGTAGAGAAGCTTCTGGAATACTCTGGAACAAAATGCAACTATGTAATTTTACAAGTAATTCAGCGCAGTGCTTCTTAGAAAGAGATTAAGTGCGAGCCTTGGAGTCTTTGCGCCGGTAAAGCGATTAAGTGTATCGCTAATAGACAGGAGTCAATAAGACGCTCCTGTCCAATAGTGCGCTATGTTAAAAGACCTTTTGCAACTACTGTGGCCGACAAGAAAACACCGATAAAGTGTTCTCTGTCTACTTATCAAAAACTTTCCGGGTGCATCTTTAGCGGTATCGTTATTTTTTAATAAAATATGATGTACTCCTCTGGACGGCCATTTTTAGGGTTCCGTACCCGAAGGTGCCAAATGGGACCCTACTACTAAGACCACTGTCCGTCTGTCGGCCACCAGGCATCGACCGTATTACGTATTTGTGTTGCCGCTATAACAAAACATACTAAACACAGAATAAAATAAATATTTAACGGTGGCTCCCATACAATAAACGTAATTTTTTGCCGTTTTTTGCTCGATATTTATAACGGCAATAGGTAGATGCTTGAAATATTCACAGAATATTTTGTTCTATATTGGCTTCAAAAATAAAGAATTAAATTAAAATAAAATAAGAATTTAAGGTGGGCTCCCATACAACAAACGTGATTTAACAGATATTGGACTCGCACTTGGCTGGTCTTTTCTTACGGCGCAATAGGTTCTGTATCAAAAAAAATTTTTGTCTATTTATATAGTGATAAAAAAATTAAATAAAAATAAAAACGGACTTCGAAGCCCTACAGCCCTAAAAATTTAGAAATAATTAGAAGTATGTATACATGTAGGTATTGTAGAAATATAATTTGGAGTCGGTGTCCAAAATATATGTACTGGTCATGTAACTGGGCACCGACTACAAATTTTACTTCTACAATACCTACATGTATACATACTTCTAATTATTTAAATTATTTCTAACGTTTAAGTGCTGTAGGGTTTCGAAATCGCTTTTATTTTTTATTAACTTTTTTTTATTTTTCAATTTTTAGTGGGGGAGCGGGAGCTCCTCCTTTTTTGAAGTCGGTTAAAAATTAAAAGTCGTTGGGTATCACTGGCCGGCTTATTTCGTCAAAGTGTACATTGTAAATACATATACAAATCCTGGTCCCAAACTAGTCCCAGACTCTCCCTCTCAGAGAAGGCCTGTGCCCTACAATGGGACGTATATAGGCCGCTTATGTAAGAACAGCGACGTACGGTACGATCTTACAACCTCTGTTTTGGCAGTCAAGCGTGTTTACTGCTGTCTGGAGAAAGATGAAGTGCTGACCTACTCCGGGCAGCCAGCACCGCCTTCACGGCGCATACCGGCTCCCTGGTGTCGCCGACGAGGAAGGTGACGTCACAGAGCTCCGGCATCGAGGCGAGAAACTTCATGTCCTCGGCCAGCCCGGACTTGTTCTCGAATGTGCTGAGGTCGGGCTGGGCCTCCATCGCTTCTAGCGGCCCGCTGCGCATTGACGACTGCGGACAAACAATTGTATATTTACATATTAGAACTGGGTTCTCTGAGCGCACGGATTTATACGGGACTGCGCTCCGCGAGCGAATATTTGATGGAAAAGTAGACATTTTTGAAATTACAGAAACACTAAACTGATTAAAAGAATTCTGACGACCGACGTCACTGACACAATTCTCATATCATTTTACTATCCAAAACTCAGTAAAGCTCAAAGAAAACCATTTCTAGCGACAATTTAGACTCATTTTCACAATTTTTTTATGATAAAATAAAAAATTATAAAAATAATAAACGATATATATTAGTTTTCAATGTCCTATCTAGGGCTGACCCTAGGGCTGAACCTAGATAGGACATTGAAAACTAATATATATGTATATTTTTTGGTTTTTAAATACGAACCATAAGAAATGAAATGAAATGAAAAAAATTTTTTTAGAAAAGGGTTAAAACAGTGGTTACTGGCTCACAAACAAGGATTCCTCGTGTTATGGGTAGCCAGGCTTCTTCCAAAATGTATTTTAAAACACCTGATTTAGGTGTTTTAAAATACATTTTAAAATACATTTACCCTTATACTCTCAGCGTCTTCATGCATACGCGAAACATATGACTTGACAGCTGCTGTCGGTGAGGGTTAATTACGTCAATTTCAAGCGCTGAGTTATAACACCTCAGCCACCCAAGTTTCCTCACGATATTTTCCTTCACAGTTAGCGAATGGTATTGCTACTACAAATTTACAAATGTACGTAACTTGGAAAACAAAGTCATTGGTAGACACCGGGATTCGAACCCACGACTTCAAGAACGTGAGGTCACACGAAATAAAAAAAAAAAATGAAAACCAGAGTGCTCAAAAGTTTTAAGCGAGACCTATGTTAGTCTGTTGAATTTCCAATCAACCAACGGTTTCATTTAATTTTTTTCATTACTAAATTAACTTCATAAGCCTCATAAGCAGTCTCTGTCCCACTGCAAGGCATAGGCCTTCTGTCAGCGAGAGAGTGTGGGCTTAAACGTATGCGGAAATATGCCCGAACGTACTGGAGCTCGCGCAGTTGCGGTTGTGATTTTTTCCCCGAACTCTGCTCGTAAGTGCCAGTAAGTGCATTCAGGGTCTCGAGTAGAAAACATTGATAAAAGAAATAGTGATTACTATAAGCGTATCGGCAGAACGCTGGCCTCACATTCGAAAGGTCGTGGGTTTGAATTCCAGCAATTATGTATCAATGACTTGGTTTTCTAAGCTACATACGTTAGTGAAGTTGTTGTAGCAATACCACTCGCTAACGGTGAAGGATAACGTCGTGAGGTAACCTGAATGTCTGAGGTATCTACATTCCTCAGCGCTTGCTACGTACTAAGGCCCAACTATGAGGCTAAGTGCGAAATTCTCAGGTGTAACTAACTAGTGATTACTAGAGCAAACAAAATTTATAAGTGGTTGAAGCATCTTTCTCACTTAGCTCAGTACGTATTCTGAAGTTTAGGATCGATTTTTAAGACCAAAATAAAGACAATTGCATAACAATAAATACGACTGAGTTAATCAGTTTAAATTTCTTAGGTATCGTTTTATCCATGTATAAAACAAAGGAAGAAGAAAGAAGAAGAAAAACATTTATTTAACACCACAAAGACATACATTTAACAATGATTAAAACGGACAAACAATTGAATATGAAAAATAAACACAAAAATAATCCCAAAACAATAAGGGACCCAGGGTATGTCTATGCAGCGGTAAAATGGCCTCGAGCTCAGTATACGCTGCGGTTTTGCCCACAGCACTGATTTTCAGCACGGGCCTTTGGTAAATCACGGCGTTTCCACCGAACGTGAACAAAAAAGTTATACTTAATAATATATATATTAACATACATACACTGAAAAATAATTACTAATAAACTAGATACACTTTAGTACATATAGAATACGACCTCGAATTGTGCAAAGGGAAGGACAGCATTAGAAGGAGTAGCATTTAATGCTGGAAAAGAAAGAAAGGTTCATGTTTTCTGGATACTCAACAAATAATCCCTAAGTTTGACCTTAAAGGCATATCTGCTGGTAAGGAGCTTGATAGGAGGAGGAATGTCATTCCAGCATTTTGACGCCGCGAATCTGAAGCTGCCTCGAAAGGCTGCAGTTCGATGTGCCGGCACTACTGCTCTGGTCTTGAATTTGTACTTATTATGAGACCACTGAATTTTGTTATACAAATATTCAGGGGTCTCAGTTCTGATGATATTGAATAGCAAGCCAGCAAGATGAAGGTTTCGACGCGCGGATATCTTTAACAGATTCGCATTGTCCAAATACGGGGTGACATGGGTTCGTGGTAGTATTCGGAAACGGAAAAGACGTATACACCTCAGAACATGAATTGAAAGCATTAAAAAAAAAACAAGTACGATTTATCATTCGCGTAGTGACATGATGCAGCCTCCATATGTATACACCATGCAGGCTGCATTATGTGGATAATGCAGTGGTCAGTTCGAAGATTCTAGGTATAAAATTATATCACAACAGTTTTCCCTCGAGTCAGGAAATATCTCAAAGGATGTCATTAGGAGGTTTCCCGGACTGGGAAGGTTCCTTTGCGATACGTGAGAGAAAGTTCCTTCCTTTACCTTTCAAACGTTTGACACGATAAGGTTCCTAGTTTCTTAGGTAAAGTCGAAAAGAAAACTTGAAAGGGTTCTTCATGTGAAATAATAAAATGTGTTCGACCTGAGAAAAACTCGGCTCTTTTAAACCGTAGACTGTAGAAAAAAGAGTGGGTGGCGTAATTTTAAGTAGCGTGGAACAGAATGAAAAGAATAAACCAAAATGGTGTAAAAGGGTATACACCGTTACAAACTGACACGGTTAAAGGCAAAAAAAACTTTTAATTATAATACAAAATGAACTCAAATCAAAATATGGTCCAGTGGTATGACGTCTGATTACCATGCCGGAGGTCAAGGGTTCGATTCCCACTGGGGGCCGCCGTACATTTGAACACGTGGCCTCAGTCTGGGTGTGTAATGGTAGCCATAACACAGGGTATCCTAGTTAAGGACCAGGACAAATGATTGTGTTGTGTAGAAGTTATTATGATTATGATTACGTTTTTTGATAATTCACAAATATTTCAGTGACATAGTGACCTTCTACTTACAAGGCGACATAAAATCAATGCAATTTTTGCTGTTTTTTTTCTATCGAAAACATTTAATATTTTATAACATATACCTAGTTATATATTTAACTGGTTCGAACGCAATTACTTCGTAATTAATTTCATAAAAATTGTAATACTGATATATAAATATATTTTAATGTACATAATTTGTTTAAATAACACAATAAAATTGTTTAGCAAAAGAATTTTAAATAAGGTCGATTAAAAATGGAGTTTTATGAAAGGATGCACCTGCGGCTATATTACTTACCTCATCCAAACTAAAGTGTCTGGTTATTGTAATATCCATGGTGATTAAGTTCCTTTCGAATCCTTATCCACGGAATACTCTACACTGTACCCGAAACTGAATCTGTGAATTATCAGTACAATTCACAGAATAAATCTGAATCAGTATTCAGAGCCACACCGATGCGTCCTTTCCACGTCCTTTCGGTGCCGCGGCCAACCGTCGACTGCTGACGCTGTCAGATGTACGCGATTCCCAACTCTCCGCATAAAATAAAACTTTGTGGTCCAATTTTGCAAAGGGAGATCAAATATTTCGAAGAGCCATTTATTTCTGGAGCAGGAACTGGGGAAATTTGGTTTGTATAAGCGAATGATGTAAAAGCGAAAATAAGCGAAGCGAAACCAGCATACGTGCACACAGCGACTAGTAAATTTTTGATGAAGCAAAAGTGGTTTATCAGGATCGTGGCAAGTGACAAACCCTTGTCTCTGACCACCCCTCCGGGATAAAGGCGTGAGTTTTCATAGTATATATGTAACGGTCAACGCAAGTTATAAAGGAATCAGTGGTGAGTTGAAAGAATAGAATGGAGTCTATATTGTATCTTCTTCTTTCGCGATTTCTCCACTTCTGAAAGAAATATTGTGCTTAACAACTAGTTGTATTATTTAAGCGTTAAAAAACTAACGGCCGACCCGAAAAGACGCATACAGAACACCAAAACACACTAATTTATCCACCTATTTGGTCAATTTCTGGCAGGTCTTTTTTTGGGTTAATTAAAATGGTAAAAATGTTAGGACGCCAGGGATGCGGAACTTACAGCGTACCTATGAGCATTAATTTAAAATTTGTTTTCTTGAACAAAAATTGGGAAGAAATATTCAGTAAACAATATATTAAAGACAGTAGCATGCCCACACTTTTGCATCACAACAAAACTATGCTAAAAAGTACTACTTTAAACCTCAATATGTCATAAGCCGATGATTCCTTTTGAAAAAAAAAAATTATGCATAAAATAGGTAGGTTTAGGGAAATACAAAGTTAGTAAATCAACACCCGATAATTAATGTAAAACTGTGTTAAGATAATTGAATAGTAAAAGTTCTTCTCACATAATCGATTGCAAATCGCTTTCACAATTCAACTTTTAGCAAGTAATGAGGTACTTAGATATTAATGATTGAGACGGAAGATACTAGTGGTAAATTAAATAGTAACGTAACAATTAAACTGTATTTCTGAGCACTCAACTACCACATTCAACCAACAGAATGTTCATTCTTTGCGTTGAAATAAATTTCTAATTTCTAATTTCACACAACAAACGGTGAAATTAATTTTCCCTGGACCGCAGGTGAAGAGAAAAGCAAAATGCACTAGAAATCCCTAGCACATTTCATCAGAAGTCTTTCGTCACAATAGAAATTGCATTATATTACGTTTGCTCGCAAACTTTACCGCAACCGCTTACAGAGTTGAAAGCGCTTTAGCCGTATACGTGACGAATTTCGAGCGCGTTCGTAGCTTGAAATCCTTTCAGGTTATATATACCATGAATTTTGGGTGGTCTGAGAGCCATAGCAAAAAATATATGCCTTAACAATAGCTATCGAATACGCTTGTTGGTTTTTTGTTTTTGTTAAAAAGCCACTCTCCAAAAATATCTCGACACAAAATCGAACGCGATTACAAGAAACAAGATTTCTCATTATATAATATTCATCATATATATATTACGTCTTTACTTAAAAGTAGTAGTCTGAATAGATAACATTTCGGATTTCAAACTACTCAGATTTCAGCGTGTATCTGCACAGGTGCATTGGAATAAGCCGATTTGTGAGCCTGCTTTCAGAGAAGCAATTCATTGTGCCGGTGTCTCGCTTGGCCATTTGTATTTGTTACGTAACGCATTTCTTTTTGCACGCATATTTTAATATTTCATTAGGTATTATAAAGGGCAAGATTGAGGGAACGCCTTCCATCCCCTCAATCTTGCATGGGAGAAGAAGGAACCCGTGGCTCAAAAACATCAGGGAATGGACAGGTGTTGCCAGCGTCGAAGACCTGTTCGCTTGGCAAGAAACAAAAAAGAATATGAGGAGCTGACGGCCGATCTCCATTAGTGGAGAGGCACAGGAAGAAGAAGAAGAATTATAAAAAAAATAGTACACTTTTGATAAATGCAGTCTGAGGCTTCACCATCAGGAAGGCCTCCTTTATGGTTTTCCATACATCCCGGTCTTGTGCCGCCCGTATTCAGCGACTACCCACTGAGGCTTGCTAAATAATGAAATCTGGGTGGCTAGAGCATGCTAGCCATACTGAAAGCCTAGTTTAATTAATTCTCGCTAATCCGCTCTGAAAGGCTTTTCTCCGGGTGTGTGTGCGTATTTTCAGGTGAGCTATCAAAAACCAATATTGCAATATTGGACATGTTTTTACCTTTACATTTTTGTCACAAAGCCGCCCATAACGTAGTTACTCGTAAGTAGTAAGGCGGGCAAAGTAATAATAATAACTTCCATACGAGACAATCACTAGTCCTGGTCCCAAATTAGGATACCCTATATTATGGTAGCCACGCAAGTACATCACAAACATGGAAATACACCCAGACTGAGGCCATTTCCACAAACGTACGGCGGCCCCTAGTGCGAATCGAATCCACGACCTCCGGCGTGGCATTCAGACGTGATGCCGCTAGACCAAAGATGCAATCGCAAGCGTGATTATTTTTCTTTCTAAATTGCGACCAAAAACACAACATAGAAAACTCTGTAGTATCTGTGTACAACCACGTCAGCTTTACAAAGTATATTTTGAAGCCAGCTGCACGTTTTCCGAAACTCTGTGTAAAACAACACTGTTCCTGAAAATGAAACGATAGGTAGTGAAAACATTCCCAGCGTAGGTAAACCTTTAGTTCGCTTCAAACTGCATGTCGTAATTGAAAAAAAAACTATTTGTACTGAAAATACAAACCTGAAATTCAAACTCTGTGGAAAAAACAAGCTGGTACGAGTATATTCGAAACGCGTCTCTCACTGGAAAATTCCCTAGGTGTTTGGATTCCTTTGCTTGTTAGCGAACATTTTCTCGCTCAACCACGGTTAAAGCGTTAATTAAAGCTCCTCTCAACATCCCATAGTTAGGAAACTTCATATTTATGTGCAGATACAAACTACAGAGAGACGCAATAAGAGTCGGTGATATCTTCCAAGATGTAAAAAGTCGGTAAATTGTTGCTTGAGTACGGCATAGAAAATAGAATGGAACGGAAAATAACTAACAGAACGGAAAGGAATGCAATATAAACAAACGGAATAGAACCAAAATAAACAGAACGGAACAGAAATAAATGGTAAGTAATGGAATGAAATGTAACTAAACGGAACAGAATGGAGTAGAACGGAACGGAATGGAATGTAAAGTAACGGAACAGAAGGAACCAACAGAAACAGAACGGAACGTAACTAAATAGAAAGGAAATTTAATTCCGAAATGTAACTAAATGGAACAGAACGGAAAGGAACGGAACAGAATGGAACAAAATGGAATATGCAAATGTTTGCATATAAAATAGCTGACTCGGCAAACGTTGTTTTTCCATATTAATTAGCTTACGACCTATTCTTAGAGCTACCAAATATACACAAAACAATCATAAAAATCGGTTAAGCCGTTTCGGAGGAGTTCGATAGCAAACACTGTGATACGAGATTTTTATTATTATTATTATTATCATTATTGAGAGAGAGTATGGGCTTAATCCCCACGCGCGGTGGGCACGCTGAGAGAAGGCCTCTGCCCTACAGTAGGACGTATATGGGCTGCTTATGAAGAAGAAGAAGAAGAAAAAACATTTATTATAAAAACAGTGCACACGCCACAATAACAAAACAAAAAAACAACAAAGAAAATATTTCAACCGAAATGTTATAAAAAAGAAAGGAAAACGAACGGTCACGGCGTGTCACTGCTGCTATAAATGGCAACTGACTCAGCAGTATGCTGAGGGTCAAGCCTTCAGCGCTGATTTTCAGTCAGTGCCAGGAGTTTCCCCGCGAGCGTCACATACCGCGGTGTGGTACAACCGTGAGCAATACTATGATGATTATTATTATTATTTATTTGGGAAACTTGCAGCTTATATTATAAATGGACAGAGACTTAGAATAACTACACATAAGCTAAGAATAAGTTTTATATATTAGATAATATGTGTAATAAATAGTGTTCCATTACATTATATTCCGTTCTGTTTCGTTCCTTTCTGTTCCGTTACATGTAACTAAATGGAATAAAATTGAAAGAAACGGAACAGATAATTGCAACTTTGCAGAAGAGCTATTTGAAGTTTGACGTGGTGTAACAAGAGAAAAATATTGAAACTATAAAAACATTTTAATGTAAGGTTACAAAAAGGCGCTTATTTTACTTTTTAGAAATATAATAAAATATGTGGACCTATATCCAAATAAAGAAAAAATAGTGCTCTTTTGCTTTATGAATACATAGAATAATTTCCTTTTTAATTTATTCCACTTGCATCGTAAAGTCATTAAACCAATTGTAGCACATTTAATGAGCTTTGAACTGTGTAGTGGCCGGCTCCAGAAATTTGACTCGATTTTTAACCACATTTTCTCCAACCTTTTCAAGAAAATTACAAAAAGTTTCGAGAATTACCAGAAGAATCCCAAAAAAAAACCGTCTTGGCGTAAGTACCGGTGGGTCCGTTACACTACGTAATATGTATTTAGCAAAAATGTTTTTTGTGTCATTCAGTCCGAGATCCTAGTGGGAGTTCAACTGACACTTGTCCTATTTTTATTATTTAATGTTACAGTATATAGCATAAGCAGCCTATATACGTCCCACTGTAGGGCACAGGCCTTCTCTCAGAGAGAGAGTATGGGCTTAATCACCACGCGTGCCCACCGCGGATTGGCGATTTCAAGCGCTGAGGTATGTGAATAGCTCAGACACCCAGGTTTCCTCACGATGTTTTCCTTCACCGTTAGCGTATTTGGTATTGCTACTATAACTTCACAAAATGTACATAACTTAGAAAGAAAAGCCATAGGTACATGCCCGGACTGGGAATCGAACCTGGGTCTCCCGCTTCCGAGTCCAATGTTCTACCCACTAGGCTACCACCGCTTGCACAGATATATATATATAGACTGCACTATAATAACGAGTTTGATACTATCTGTTATTGTTTTGGTAAAGAGCGAAAAAAATACACTTGTTGTATGGGGAACCCCCACCACCACCACTACCACTTTTTGCATTTTTTACTATTTATTGGTCAATCAGCCGTAGCTAGTGTCATATTCTGTAAAAATTTCAATAGTCAACATTCAAGGGAATAAACTTTTATAGGTTAAACGAATAGGCAGACATCGTAAGCTTATTAATAGGACCCCGATTGTACCCTTTAGGAACTGAATCCAAACAATGAGACAAAATCCCGAAGTTGAGCCGTTACTCCACGTATTTCCAATTTTAGACCAGTGTGCGTGCACCGCCGCGCCGCGTCGATATTGCTTGCAACACCCGCAATTTCCAATATTGATTCACACACACCTCTCTATATGTATCTAGGTAAATGTATAAACGATAGCTGGTCACCTTTTACATTTGGAAATAGGACCTCTTAAAAGAACTTCATGTAAACATTATCATTAAAATAATAGCCGTAAAGGTCAAATTTAAACAGGCGTGCGTCCATGTAACTACTAATGAATGTTGAGGCGAGGGAGGTCTCTTAGGATCTTGGCAATGGCAAACCCTGGTATCTGCTTAACCCTCCGGGATACAGGTGAGTTTATGAAATGTAAAGGATATAGGTACATAATATCGAATTTATATGTATCACCGACTGACTGGTCTAAAACTGGTTTGAAGTTATTGACTGTAGACTCTTTTAGGTAGTGTAGTTCACAACGTAAAGGTCTTAGATGACTTTAAATTATAGTTATAAAGTCATACATTTACTTGTAACATAGCTGAGTAAAATGCACGTATGTAAAGTTTAATGTGCCGTCATCTATACAGTCGAGAGGATCATCATCATCAACCCATTATGTCCCCACCGAGGGGCACGGGTCTCTTCCCTAAGGAAGGTATAGGCCATACTCCACCACGGGGGCCAAGTCCGGATTGGTGGAGAGGATCTTTTGAAGCAAATCCCCTTTATTCGCGTTAGTACCTATGCCTAGTTCCAAGGTGGAACTACTCCGAGTTTATTTTCGCACTAGTTCTATTCATACGTAGGTACAAACCCAATGATGAAACTACTGCGAAAACAAAAGAATCATATTTCCCACTAGTACCATTAAATTATAATTTATGCGATTAAAATTTTTGCCTGCACTTTTCTAAGAGAAACTCTGTTCTTAGGTTAACATTCAAGAATATATCTTGATGGTGGCATGTCTTTCTTCAGCTCAAGAAATAAGAAATAGCAAGGCTTAAAAGGTATTAGGCTTCCACGAAAGAGCAAGACTTATAAGATTGAACTCCATAGAATGACAGTAATTCTTAAACCGAAGTTTTCTCTACACACGCAGTAAGAAATAGCCGGCTCTCACGAGCGCACAGAACTTAAGAAGTTTTTTTGATTAAAAATCATTATAAAAAGACAATTAACTGCTACATTTCTATGTGAGTCTAGTACTTTTTGGGGCTTGTACAGAAATATCTGATTGTATCTCTATTATATAATAAAATAAGCAATATTCTATAATACCTCTTCGCGCAAAATGTAGGAAAAAAATTACAACTGTATTTTAATACGGTTAAATTTATTGGTACTAGTGAGAAATAAAATTTTAGTATTTGCAGTAGTTCCAACATTGGGCTATTACGTATGAATAGAACTGGTGCAAAAATAGATTCGCTGTAGTGCCACCACGGAACAAGGCAGTGGAACTAATGCGACTAAGGGGCAAATTCACCCGTAACAAAACAGATAAGCATGCCTACATAAGGTTTATCTACTGTCCATAATTGTAAATAAATAACATGCGAATAAAACATAAAATAAACGAAGCCACCTATAATTCCACTCTCAAAGAAAGACAGATTATGGGATTAATGTCCACGCGTGCCCACTGCGAATTGGCGATTTCAACGCGCTGAACAACACAAACACATGAGTGTTGTATTTGTACAGATCATTTGCAGCGGCGTCCAGTCGGAATTGAACCCACGACCGATGTTTTGCAAGTAAATTATTTTAACCCCATCTAAATGGGAATAAGAACAGAAAAAAATAAAGGGGTATGTATAAATATTTACTTATTTATTGTTGAGTATTCGTCTTCTTATGTAATTTTAGTTAAAGTAATTCGTTTCATCCGTTTACTACTTATGCCTACCAGTTAATTTCTTGCACCGCCTGTGGTTGACTGGTAGAAAATGCTTATAGCATTAAGTCCGCCACATTGCCATTGTATTTTTTACTTATGTGCAATAAACGTATTAATAATAATAGTAATAAATCAGGCTATTACTTATTTTTTAATCCATTACTTTTAACATACATACATATATACATAAACTCACGTCTGCATCCCAGAGGGGTAGGCAGAGACCAGAGTGTGCCACTTGCCACGATCCTGGTAGATCTCTTACTTCTTTAAAGACCCGTTAAATGTGTTTAATCGACAATAAACAGGTTCCCGTATAAATCATATGTAAGCGACCTCTAGCGGATTGCAAGAAAAAATAAGACAAGGCATTAGAACATGGTTCAACTACTCGGGTAACACCCAAACTTATTAACAGAGAAACTTTCCTGTATAATATTTATGTAGATATCGGGCATACTCAAGACTTGACCATGAAATAAGACTTGAAACACTTTAACACGTAGGTGAAAGCACCTACAGTTACTGCGCTTTTATTTCCACCCACATTTACCGTAACTACATTACAGTAAATAACAAAAGCCTGAACGTCTATCTCTTTCACACTATGTAGACGGCGTATGAGCGAGAGGTAATAGACACTCCATTAACAGTGTTGTATTAGCACTTCTATCTATCGCAGGGTCGCAGCTAGCATGAGGGTGCGAGGCGCTAAAATGTCCTAATTTCAATATTAATCTACGTTTTGTGGCGCTAAAATGTCAGATTTTGACAATTAATAGCTCAACCCGATCCTGAGTAAGAAAGATCATGACGGGTAAAAGGACGGACAGACGGATGAATGATGTGATCCTATGAGATTAGTATTATTAGATCTCTTTATTGTTCACACTAGAAGGGTAACTCACACCATGATGGACCAGGATTTTCATTTCATTATTTTGCAGATTCCGTCGAAATACAAACAGAATCTCCAAAATAATGAAAAACAATAACAAGCAACCTCTACGTGAAAGCAAACGTAACGCCCACGCAAACCGTCTAGAGTAACGCCCACACTTTTCTATAAAACCGTACCAAATAAACCTACCTACCTGTTGCTATCACGTCCTCCGCTCTCCAGAAGATATTTCCACGGACGCGCTTTCCTAATCACTACTAAGGATATGTAGTCACTGAAGTTAATGAATTGAAGCTACACTGAATTGAAAACACACACACTCGCAATAACAACACAAAAGTGATAGTGGCTAAGAACGCGGCTCTACAATTTTCACTACGATCTGGTCTAAAAATGCACCGACGTTCGTCAACGACCTATGCAAACAAGTGTCCGTAAAGCAAAAGTATAATATAAGCTTATTATTTAAGCATGATCAGGTTTTGTTACATGACTAGACGAAGCAACTACTGCGCATGTCAGGCCCACTGCGCAAGTCTCGACATGACATCAATATGACATTGCTCGGAAGGTCGCTCCTTTCAATGTGTGAAGGAAAGCTTGCATGAATGGAGGTATAGCAGTGAAAGCTTGGGCGTTGGATTCAGCAAATGCATGAATTGGGTGTATGACAAAATATCAAATGAGTTACTTTTAAAACGGAATTTTGTATGAAAATACTTGTTTCAGAGCACTCTTTTTATGTTTAATCTATTTAAAAATTGTAATAACTAGTAATTGACTAAAAGAGATACATTTTCCGAGATATTTTGTAATTTTTGTTTTAATCGAGCATATGAAATAATTTATTGCTGATCGTGTCAAATACCGTATTACTTGCAGAATTTTATGAATCGGATAGAAACTATTCTGTTTGTTTCAGTCCCGGCGACTGTCCTTTGTTTTTTCAATGAAATCTGTAACTTATTAATATAGCTTAAAGAGTGTGTATAAATAGATTAATGTATGTTTATTAATTATGTTTTTTATTTCTTAATGTTGAAATATCGACTTGATCATAGCAATCAATCATATATATTGTCGTAAATTACATGTGCAGGGTTGTTCATGTACACATGAAAGTTTCAATGTAATTTTACCAATATGGTGTGGCAATATCGAAACATAAATTATAAACTAAATCATGCATTTTATAAAGAAAATTAAATGTGTATTGAAATTATAATTCAACATTAAGTCGCATCAGTTGTCAATTTTATCGGACCTAATAATGCACGCTCATTCAGAAATGCAGTTATTTTATAATAGCTTTTGGATATAAGTGAATTAAAGAAATCACGTTTGAAAGAGGGTAGATCGTCGACATGCCGTAGTGTTTTTGGTAGTTTATTAAAGATTTTTGATGCCATCCCGAAGAAAATTTTACCAAAAAGTGCTGTTTTATTCGGTAGGGCTCTTATGTTGTTTTGATTTCGTCTGCATATTTGTCGCTCGATAGCATCTCCCCAATTTTTTTTTTATCTTATTTCAAGCAGTATCTAAGATACGAAAATTACGAAATCATAGTACCTACCTACAAAAGCAATCGAGTAAAATCTACTGCAACGCCATCTGGCATCAATGCAAGGACTATTTTGCCGACGTGTTACCGACTATTTTCAGTACCATGTAACCCGAAAACCGTTATCTTCTACGGAAGCTATGAAGCATCATCGTGGTTACAACATTTGGCAACAGATGGAGTTGTTACAAAAAAAATTCTCAGCAAAAAAATACGCCTTTGCAAAAATCATTTATAGAAGCTGTAGCATAGAAACTGTGGCCGATAACCTAAGAAGTGAATAAAAATTTAATTAAAACGACTGAATTTACGAAACACGTGAATTTACTTATACATTCGATTCGGAGATATTTTAATATTTGCCAATACGTTAGTTACCAAAACACAGGTTTAGAGAAACCAAGAGACTTTAGGATAAAACACACCAACGCGGCGGCATCGGCAATAGCGGTGGTGTTCCAAACAAAATACTACTGCCGTTATGTATGGACCACCACCACCACCGCCAACGCCACTGCCACCGCCACCGCCACCGCCACCGCCACCGCCACCGCCACCACCAATTAGAGGGAGCTCAGCTAACATGTTGGTCACCACCAAGTAGCCAACGCTGGTTTTCTGCACTCACCCGCTCTTGAGTAATTCAGTTAGAGTAGGAATATATTTACATGCAGTTTTAAACGGAATGTACTAATTTCTTTAAGAGGTACTGTGCGAGATACAAGCGCCGCCAAAGAAAAGAAACGATATCATCTTTTTCAGAACGTTTGAGAACATTTTTTTTTCATTGGTGGCTTGGTGGCGCTAGTGTAAACCTCACGGGACCCCTTGTACTCCGTTCCACGAGTCGAACTCCTACGGAACAAAATAGTTCGCATCTCATTCGCATCTCGCGCGGGTATAAGTGAAACAATAAGCGAAGACGGTCCGCTTCACGCAGACGGTTTAAATGCATTGAAGGTCACGCGCACTAAGCAACGGGCGAATATGAACGATTTTTTTTAGGAGCTCGTTTCGTGGATTGGAGTATAGTTAGTTAGATCTGAGATTTCCGAACTAAGTCTCCTAGCTGGGCCATTGTACCTACGTAGCAAGCACTGAGGTATGTAAATACTTCCGACACTAGGGTTTCCTCACGATGTCTTCCTTCCGTTAGCGAGTGGTATTGTTACTACTACTTCACGAATGTACTTTACTTATAAAACAAAGTTGTCAGAAGCATATAACACGTAAGATAGGTAGAGAATACATTATTGCAAAACCAGGAATACAAATTTAATAGTTTCTTAACAACCTTTGGATGGAGTGGATTGCAGGAAGAATATAGTCGGTAGATGGATGTACATCAATAAGAGAATTTGAAATATAAGATAAGACAAGATAAGAATACAAGTATTCTTTATTGTACTGTACACTAGAGCACATGACATAAAAATTTTAAAAATACACAGTACAATTGGCGGCCTTATTGCTAAAAGCAATTGCTTCCAGACAATCCGAAATATAATGGTGTGTGAAGTAACAAATATGTAGGTATAGCGAAAGATTACAAGAAAATAAGTATTGTGAGGCACTTTACTTTAGATATACGAATATGTGATAAGACCCTAAGGTAGCGGCTAACATTGTAGCTTGACATAAAATTTTATTTCAATGCCAAGTAAATTCTTTATTAGGGTTCCCTACCCGAAGGGTGCCAAACGGGACCCTATTACTAAGATTTCACTGTCCGTCTGTCTGTCTGACTGTCTGTCTCTCTGTCTGTCTGTCTGTCCATCGGTCTGTCTGTCTGTCCATCGGTCTGTCTGTCACCAGGCTGTATCTCATGAACCGTGACAGCCAGGCAGTTGAAATTTTCACAGATGATGTATTTCTGTTGCCGCTATAACGACAAATACAGAATAAAATAAATATTTAAGGTGGGCTCTCATACAAAAAACGTATTTTTTGCCGTTTTTTGCTCGATATTAATAACGGCAACAATTGAAATATTCACAGAATATTTAGTTCTATATTCAATTCAAAAACAAATAATTAAATCAAAATAAATATTTAAGGGGGGCTCCCACACAGCAAACGAGATTTTTGCCGTTTTTTCTCGATCTATGTATCTAATATTGTATAGATCATGATACGGAACCCTTCGTACGCGAGTCCGACTCGCACTTGGCCGTTTTTTATGGTTACCACCAGCTATTCATATTCAAATATTTTATTAGTTGTAAAAACAAAATGTGTAAGTACTTAATGAACATCATAGTTGTTCGTTCTAGAATTAATCGACTGTGGAGAAAAGGCTGACAAAGAAACTACACATTTATTATTTTCAAAAATTCGTAGCGTACAACGTACATATATAAGCTATGTACATATATAAGCGTAGATACTGTACATATATAAGCGTTATGGTGAATCAGTTATCGACATCGAACTGGCATATCAGCGGTGATAGAATTTTTTAGTCATTCTCAAATATTTTATTTATTATAAAAACCAAACCATTCATGAATGTCAGATGTAAGTTTCAGAATTAATAGATTTTGTGGAGAAGAAAAAAATAAAGAAACTACATATTTATTCTTTTTGAATATTCGTAGCATGCCACACATGGAAATGGTAAAGCACTATACGTATGTAAGACATTGTAAGGCACTATACATGTAATTATGAGCGGTGGTACCCTAGTGGGTAGAACATTAGACTCGGAAGCGAGAGACCCAGCTTCGATTCCCAGTGCGGACATGTTTTCTAATGACATACTAGTTGACGTTGTTTCCTAAGCTATGTACATTTGTGAAGTTATAGTAGCAATCATCATCATCATCAGCCATTTGACGCCCACTGCAGGACATAGGCCTCCTTCGTGGTTTTCATAACCATGAAGGGTTTTGCCATAATCGCCACGCTTGGCAGGCGGGTTGGTGATCGCAGTATGCGGTTGGATTCTCAGGAAGACGCTGCTACCCGTCTCCTGGTATTTGATTTCGTTAGTCGCCTTCTACGACATCCACGGCAGGAAATGGAGTGACGCTATTCTTAATCCGACGCCACACGGAACCTCCTCGTATATTCCTCTCTTCTCTTTGCCAAGAAGAATAGACCTTCGATGCTGCTAACTCCAGTTCATTCTCTGATGTTACGGAGCCACGACTTTCTTTTCCTATCAGCGCGCCTCTTCCCCTCAATTTTGTCCATCATGATAAGTTGAAGAGGGCTGTAACGTTTGCTTCGAACACAAAGAAGTAACTTATTCTCTTCTAGACGTAAATAACAATACCAAAGCGTCACCGAAGTGCCTACGCAAGGATATATTACTGCAGAAGTCTGGGTAGAGCGTTTAAGTAAATCCTTTGTCTTCGCTAATGTCTTGAGGGACCGAGCTGGGCTATTAATTAAGGGCATCAAGGGGTATTCCATCCGATTAGTAGAGTAATGAAGCGAGACAGTCTGTTAGACGTTGATGTACAGTGCCTTATAATACATATGTGCTGTATGCCAGCTCGATGTAAACCGCGATCACCATAGCACTAACATATTTATACATAAGCAGCCTATATACGTCCCATTGTAGGGTACAGACCTTCTCTCAGGGAGAGAGTATGGGCTTAATCACCACGCGTGCCCACCGCGGATTGGCGATTTTGAGCGCTGAGGTATGTGAGTAGCTCAGACACTCAGGTTTCTTCACGATGTTTTTCGTTAGCGAGTGTTATTGCTACTACAACTTCAGAAAACAAAGTCATAGGTACATGCCCGTACTGGGAATCGAACCTGGGTCTCTCGCTTCGAGTCCAATGTTCTACCCACTAGGCTACCACCGCTACCAAAAGAACTTATGTCCAGTGTAAACGTTTGTTTCTTTTTGTACAATAAAGTATTGACATGATAAACGTTATTAGTATTAATATTGTGTTTCACCAACAGTAAATATTACTTGTTATGCCGATAGCTATCAGAAAAAAACTTAAATTTTGGTAATTTCTATTTAGTACGTAAATTACCCTTTGGAGTTCATGCAGATAATTAACCAATGTATTTAAATTTAAGTTTGAATTAAATAAGTCTTACTTGCAATTACCAATGTTTAATCCCCTTGCAATTTCTTAGTATCTTCAAGACGCAATATAAATGCAATCTTCATTACGAGAGCGACCGAAGCCATTTAACATTAACAGAGGTAACATTTCAACAAATTAGATGTGACTGAGACAACGCTAAGTAAGGGAGATGCTTAAGGTACAAATAGATGTACCTGCTCGTACCTATACAAATATTTAATTATTTAATGGTCAAAAAAAAAAAATAGTAAAATTTTATTAGTTTATTTTTTTATTTTTGCTATGTTTCCTCATAGCTCATTCAAATGAAATTAAGTTAAATTAATTAATTTGCGTCGTTTAAATTAGTTTAGTTTAATTTTATGTGCATGTGCATCTGCAAGCTCTGTCAAAAAATATTGTAAAACAATGTGTAAAATGTTGTCCATATAAATCACAGTCTGTTCAGCCAATAATGGGTTAGTTGCCAACAACACGAACGGAATTAGAATTTCCTTTCCTAAATTGGAGTGTGGAATATGCCGGGTCAATATTGATAGCGGACCGAAAGGGAAGAGGCTGTAGGTTAATTAAGTCCTAGTATGCTTATTTGCTTATGTAGCAGTTAAAGCTGTGCATCCTCGGCTTGTCACAGATCTCACTAAGAAGGCACACATGGCAGCACTCAATCGGTTCATAGCTCGCAGGGGTAAGCCACACAGCATCACGTCAGACAATGGCACCAATTTTGATGGCACTATAGTAAGTTATTGCACAATCTTCTAAAATACGGAACATTTCAGCTGAAATGTCCCAAGAGGTAATTTAATTGAATTTTGGCCCTGCCCATTCCCCCCATTTCAAAGGCATCAACAGGGCAGCTGTGCAATCAATTACATAATAATTTAAAAATAATTTTAAACCTTACTCATTTCACTTACGAAGAAATGTCCACTGGTTTACAAAAATACAAAATACAAAATTTCTTTATTTCATGAACAGGATTCATTTGACAGGGGTTGGGACTCTCCTGTTAAGTTAAAAAAACCTGTGTTAGGAGAGGCCCGCTCTCTCAACGTATATACATTTATTCCTGTGGTACATTTAAGGTGTAAGCTATTACTAAGTTAATGATAATAATACATCTAGGATTTAGTCTCAGGTTTGGATACTAATAGGAACTTTATATGTAAAACTAGTTATTAACATGCAAAAATTTTAGTTCAGTTAAGTAGTTCTTCTGTCTGCGCATAAGACAGCGTTTTCAACCAAATTGACAGAGCTTTTTTACATTCATGATATGTCATGGTATAAATGTTGATTTGTCTGTTAACTTTATTGTATAGTCTCAAAGATTGTGCGGAAAATTGTTTTGACGCAAAAACTGTTCTCGTTTTTTTAGTTTTTACAACGGTATAAGGATTACGTTTTTTTATAATGTTTTGGTCTACTTCCGTATTTTTATGAATCTTTAATGTACACTGTAAAATATACAATTGTCTGATGGTCAAAACATTTGCATCGTTGTAGAGTTTTGTGGTACTATACAGCCTTTTCTTACGCAGCATTACTTTTAGGATACATCGTTGGGACCGTTCAATACTTATGAACTTAGATTTAAAAGTACCACCCCATATAGTAATACAGTAGAGTATGATAGACTGGACCAGAGTAGTATAAATATATGTAATAAGGGTAGTATCGCAAATATTTCTAAGATGCTTAAATAACCAGATTAGCTTTCTTGCTCGACTTGCCACTGATTCGAGTTGTGGATACCAAGAAAGATTGCTGTCTAATACAATGCCCAAGTACCTTGTAGTATTCACTTTTTGAATTGTTTTGCAGTGGCAGGAGTTTGCGATTCCACCACTGGCACATGTATGAGCAGTAAGTACTTGACTTTTATTAGGTTGCATAGAGTCACGAATCGAGAAGGTAATATAATTAGTTTTTTTCATGTTTAGTGTTAGTAAGTTGTGTTGTAACCATTTTATGACTCTATGCAATCCATTTTCAGCCATGTCAAATGCTTCCGGCCAGTTCGTACCATGAAAAAGCAACGCAGTGTCGTCTGCATATGAAAAAATGTGGCCGTTACTTAGTCGTAGGTTAGTCAGATCATTAATATATATAAGGAAGAGGGTAGGTCCTAGGACACTACCTTGTGGAACACCATAGTTGGACGTAAATAGGTCATCACTAATAGTTTTCTCGTCCAGTTTAACTCGTTGACTGCGATCAGCAAGATAACTGGTAAGGAGGTCTAGAAATGTACCTCTGATACCTATCTTATCTAGTTTTTTTAGTAGAATGGTAGTGGAAACCGTATCGAACGCTTTTTGTAGATCCAAGAATATGCACAGAGTTTTTTTCTTATCGTCTAGACACTTGGTTATATTTTTTGTAAGGTCTAATACTGCATCTTCTGTACTCAAGCCTTGTCGGAAACCGTATTGCGCTTTAGAGAGAATATCATATTTTGTTAGAAATTTTATTAGTCTGGAGTTAATTAATTTTTCTATAATTTTTGACAAGACTGACAGCACAGAAATTGGCCTATAGTTATTTATATTGTCTCCACTACCGTTCTTGAAAATGGGATGTATAATTGAACGTTAGAGCAGCCGTGGAAAAATACCTAACCGGAAGACAAGAGACGAGAGGTGAGTAATAATAGGAGTAAGTATTGTTTTAGCTATTTTTATAAACTTTGTGGGGATATTGTCCCAGCCAGCAGCAGATTGAGTTTTTAAATTTATGATGATCGATTCTATTTCAGAGAAATCAGGTTCTATTATGCCAATAGAGTTTAATTGTGTAGGTATTGAAGCAAAGTATTCATCTAACTGTTCTTGGTCATTTGTTATCTGCTCAGCTAATGTTTTCCCTACTCCAATGAAATGGTTATTAATAAATTTTGCTGATTCCGTTGGAATAGACTTTAAGTTAATTAGATCGATAGTAGATTTTTTCTGTTTATTTAAATTAGTTATATTTTTAATACACTTCCACAAAGATTTGTTATTTGTTTTTGCTTTATCTAATAATGATTTTTCATAATTCCTTTTTTGTTTTTTTATTAAGTTATTACAGAAATTTCTGTATCTACGATATGTTAATTTGAGAATTTCATCAGTGTCGTTATTTTTGAGTTTTTTCTGAAGATTATTTCTATGTTTTATGGATTTTAGGATTCCAGGCGTAATCCATGGTTTAATAATTTTTTTGTTGTTTGGTATTTTAATTGTTTTTGTGTTTAAATTTAGAGACGTTGTAATTGCAAAAACTAGTTTTTCTGCCACAGTATCTGGATCAGTAATTGACAGTAAATCAGGAGTGATGTGGGTTTTTAATGTAGTCAGTGCTTCAGTGTAGTTTGTTAGGGTTTTTGTATTTGGTGCTTTATATGTTAATTCTTTATTGTAAATAAACATAGTAGCCATTTTATGGTCTGTGACTGTTGTGTTTAGAACTGCTATTGTCGCTGAAAACTTGAGCGGGTCTAGGTTGGTAAATATATGGTCTAGGCAACTATTAATTCTTGTATCAAATCTATGGCCAGGTAATAAGAAGTAACTAGCCAGCATGTCCAGGTACGAGCCTGTGTAATGGCTTGTATTTCCTTCTATTATATTTATATTGATATCTCCCGTTAAAATTATATTTTTGTCATTTGGATGTATAGTGTTCAGATGAGTTTCAAGGGATGTAATAAATTGATCAGGGTTTGGCTCGGATGGAGACCGATAAAGACATATTATTTTAAAATTTGAAAGGGTTATTTCTAGGCATGAAGCACCATGAATAGGAATTTCATTTGTGGTATGCATGATATTAGATTTAATGAAGACTACAACACCGTCATTTTGATTCGTTTTTTTAATGGTGCTGTACGTTAAATAGTTAGGTTTATTTGGGAGAGGTTTATCTAAATTAGTTCGGCATTCAGTCAGCACAATGACATCGATGTCTTGTGTAATAATAGAAATATTTACGTCTAAATCATCAATATTCGAGGTTTTATGAATGCTTCTAATATTTTGGGTAATAATTGAGAGGTTCGGAACGCTTGACGGTAGTATATTAGGTAGTTCTTCTATATCACAATTCAGAGAATGAATGTTACTTGTGTTATCTAAGTCGTCGATTATAAAATTTGGCTTACTCATGGAAAAAAAAAAAAAAAAGATTGCAGGGGACACCAATTTATTGCAACATAAATTTAGGTTAATAGAACTTTTTGTTGGCTGAATGTATTTATTATACTCATGAAGCTTTGAATATTGTGTAGGATAGTGTAGGGTGTATGATTTGTATATAATAGGCTTTATATTTATTAGTATGTATAAGTGTGAATAAAACTTTTTTGATGTAGATCCTTTGTAGATGAAGTAGTACATTTTGGAAATTAATTTATGTGTTAAACGAAACCTTATGCCAGCCCTGCTGTCAGCCGCGTGAAATGAGATAATTTTACAGACAGTGAGTATTACTAAAAACAAAGATAATATTAAAAACGTAAATTGGTACAGTTCTCTATAACATACAAACATAACAAAAAACACGTAGTAGGAGAATGCGGGTAATTCCTGGGTTGGTAGTCATATTTCCTCTTTGATTCTGACAAAATCATTCTCAGATTCGATGCGGACTGATGGGGCACCGTCTTTCTTGCGAAGATATACCTTGCCGTAGGATGTCCAGACGTACTTGAAGGAATTAGTCTTCGCGAAGTCGCGTGCCAGGTAATAGAGTCGCTTATTCTTATGTGTTAGGCTTTCTGACAAATAGACGGGCCTTGGTGAACCGCCAATGCCTAGGTTTGCAGAATTCAATTTATTGTTGCCGTTAGTTTTGTTGTAAGCTTTGGCCGCCTGTAAGATTTTCTCCTTTGCCATAACCGTTGTGAAGTCCACAACAATTGGTTGGGATGGAGCTGATTTAGTAGGCAGTCGAAAGACGTCTTTCACATCGTTTTCCTGTAACGGCACGTCCAGGTTTCTACCCATTGTAATAATTAGTTTCACCAGGTCTGTTTTGGGTTCCGGATTTTTCTGGGGGACATTTCGTATCTCCACACTGGTGGACTTTAGGTTTCTCTCCAGACTCTCGACTTTACTTTCCAGCGAATGGATATATGCGATGTTATCCTTCCTTTCGGAAGCCATTTCGTCCATGCGTTTTATGACATCATCATATTGAGAGGACATAAAACCTATTGATTCAGTTAGAGTACTGTTTTGCGCACATAGCGAATCTATTTTTACTTGCATAGAAGTAAGTTTCAGGCTTTGCTCTGAAATTAACTGTTTGATTTCAGTCATGAACAAATTGAGATCGTCGCCTTCATTGCGCTTGCGCTTGTATCTGTTGCTGATTGGATTAAAGCCCTCAGTGTCCGGTATTGATGTTGGTATATTGACGTCAGGCTCGGAGTAAGCGTGTTCTAAGGATGGATCTGTTTTGGTTGGAGTACGTTTGAGTGGCATTTTGTGTTCAACAGATCTCGCCTATAGTTAAGTCACCAACAAATAGACAAACAAAAACTAAAATCTTCGACACTGGTATGGGGTGTGACTCGAACCCGGGTCATCCGCCTCTCAGGCAGACGTCGCACCGCAGAGCCACGGTGAACTTAAGTTGGAAAGGTAAAAATGTTGTATACCTTAGTCGACTCGTGTGGCGGGTGAGGGTAGAAATAAAATTTATGCCACTATCTCGTTTCCCCGAGGTGGAGTGCCAGGCCACTGGACGCTCGCTGTTCGTCAGCCGCCTCCTATCACGTTGTAATAATGTAGTAAAAACGTGTCTTCACACGCAAGCAGAAGTCACTAAACTGTTAATAGCTTTATGGTTTAAAATTGTGTACAGCAACTTATAAAATTATAGAAATTTCGCAAACACGTCTACACTCAACGGAGTCTCGAAGAAAGAGGTTTGGCTCAAATGGAATCCATTCTTAATTCACGCCCACTTAATTCACTTTCATCTGATCGTCTCGACTTCACTGCCCTCACTCCTGCCCTGTGGATGAAGAACGCATGTGAGCGTCCGTCTGATCAGAGAGTTCTGATCGGACGGTCGCTCACATGCGTTTCTCATCCACAGGTCCTTGACGCCAATATCAACCCCTAGATCGCTACCGACGAATACAACACTATTGGAATCGTTTCAGTCAAGAATACGTGACTCTCCTACACCAAAAGACGAAATGGCAACATTGAAAGGGAGAACTGAAGGCAGATACCCTTGTCGTGATCAAAGACAGATCGCTACCAGCAATGCCGTGGTTTTTGGGGCGCGTCGTCCAAACTTATCCAGGGAATAATGGCGTCACTCGTATAGTGGATCTGAAGACTATGAGGCACAATTAGAAGAGCTTTTGATAATCTATTCCCTCTACCAATTGCTTGAATATGGCTCTTCAACCCCGGGAGAATGTCGAAGACATGGATACCTAAGTTGCGGGGGGCCCTAAGCACTGATTAGGTATAGCCCAACGCACCTCAACGCCAAGAGGACCAGAGTTTTTTCTTCTCGCTTGGACTACGGTTCTGTTAGGTCGTTGCACTTACAACATAAGCAGCCTATATGCGTCCCACTGTAGGTCACAGGCCTTCTCTCAGAGAGAGAGACTTATAACAATTTGTTGTAACTTATTATTTTAAAGAATTATACATCTTTGTATCAGCTTTTAATACACAGTCCACTAAACGAATTTACTGTTAGGCTGGGACCCTAACAATTATAATCATGTTGTAAACTGTGTCAGCGCGTAACACGAAGAAAGTAAGCTCCTAAATTACACCCAATGTTTAAAACTACAGGTTCGTACAAATTACCGGTTTTCGTTTCGTGGCAGTCCCTGGTCTCTGTCTACCCCTTTGGGATACAGGCGTGAGTTTATGTATGTATGTCGTTTAAATAAATAAAATAAAAATTATAACAACATTAAAGATATTGTATGGAATCAGGCATTACTTTGCGGAAATCCACAATAGCATTAAAATGTGAAAATTACTTTGCTAAATTCCGCCAAAATCCTACAAGCACCATGCAGGTATTAGTTAATGCACCGCCCTCCCTCCCACTTTTCCAAGCAGAAGCAAGAAACAAACATACCAACAACGAAACCAATACTTGTGTGAAAAAATACGTTGCGACGCGTTTCGCCTCTAGCACGAGGCATCCTCAGGCTCGGATGGTTGACTGACAAGTAATGGTGTGTAGGTGGTGGTGTGTTTGTTTCTTGCTTCTGCTTGAATAAGAGGGGGAGGGGGGGGGGGGCGGTGCATTAACTAACCGCATGGTGCTTGTGGGATTTTGGCGGAATTTAGCAAAGTAATTTTCACATTTTAATGCAACAACATTATAGTATGACGATATTTATACTCATATACTTTCTCTCTCTCTCCAGAAGAATGCCTATGCTCTACACCGGGACCCATGAAAAGATTATTCTTATGTTATTCGAGAAAAGCAAATCAAAGTTGTTAAAAAGAAATCAGAAAAAGGAAAATGATTTAAAGCGAAAATCAAGGAGCATAAACTTGAATTTTCCTCAATGTTCAATAGATTGAATCATTTAAAAAGAAGGTCGGCAAATCCCTTGGCCGATTAAGCGTAAAATGAGGCTGCGTCACATTGTAAGATATTTGACGCTTCCAATCTCGTGATCTTCCTAGAACAGAGGAAGAGTTAACCAGTGGCGTATACTATATAACTGTGTCACAATCATTTGCGATTCCTTTGCAGCCGAGTTCAGAGAAAAAGATATTGAGTGCAGAAAGGGAATAATTATAACAGGAAATTCTTGATGTCAAAATAAGTTTCGATCATAAAATATCACGATGACAACGAAGAGGTCAGTTGCATGATGTCTTCCAGAAAAACAATACCAAATACCAATACTAGATTTTTTTATCAATTTGTAACTTTTTCTTTGGTTTGAAAACGTTTCTTATTTTTAGCCAGTGGTTAGAAATTCTGAGGTACCGAGCTAGGAACTTTTTAGGGTTCCGTAGTCAGCAAGTAACCCTAATAGTTTCGCCATATCCGTCCGTTTATTAGATCTGTCCGTCTGTCCGCGGCTTAACAGAGAGACGATAATCACTACAGAGCTGAAATGTTGGTGTACCTCACCACCTAAATTAGGAATACAGTTTTTTTTCTCGCCTACAACATAATTTTAAAATAAAATATAAGCAATTAAGTGTAATTAAACACTTAATAATCTGTAACTTAAGTGTAACACATCTGTCTTAATGGCAATAAATGGTTATTCATTCATTCATTCATTCATAGTGTGGGATATCATTAGATTGGGCTTTAAAAATATTGGAGGTCTAGAAAGAAAATTTTTCGATTTAGAGTTCCGTTCGCGAGCTTATCATAACCATTTTTTATCAGAGTAGGGCTCCTTCCCATCTCCCGGCTAAACGGTTCATTGTAGAAACGTGAAAAAATTTAGGGCAATACCATATAATTAACTTAATCTGTAGAATTCTAAACAACCCGATCGCACCACCATAACAAAGGTCATAATCTAACAGGTTAAAAGAAAAACTATCACGGCTGCGTAGGCTTTACAAGTTAATGAGTAATAGGCGACCAACTTATAAAAGGAAAACTCGTACGAAATCAGTTGAAAATAACTTTGATGAAATTGTTAGTTCTGTAAGGCAGATAGAAGAGGGGTTCCTCTTGCTATGGAGCCTTATACTGCGCGTGACCCGAAGGCACTTGGCCGATTTTTTTTAATATGTGTATTTACGCATAATGTGGGCATAACATTGTTAATTACAGAAAAAGACTGAAGTCAACAGTTGTTCAGTCCCTTTATTAAATAACCGAGCTATATTAGGTCGTGGGGTGTGCTTCAGATATATATGTCTTGCCTGGTTACCACAGCACAGGGTATGCTAGTTTGGGATCAGGACGAGTGATTGCGTTGTGTGAAAGTTATTTATGTTAGTTAAAAACAGGCTCGCTAACAAGCTGATAATTTTTAATAAAATGGAATAGCTATGAAGTATGAAGTTATCAATTGAATAAGCAATTTCACTGTTTGACTGAACATTGGAAAATTTGCCTCGTTAGGAGGATAGAATAAAACTTGCTAGTATCATTAATTTATGGTACTAGCAAGTTTCATCCTATCCTCCATCAAAGCTTAATGCGAAAAAGGAGCTTGGAAAGATATTTAATAAGTACGAGTCTTGCTTACAAAACAAACATCTCATCAGAGTGTGCAAACAGAACCGGTCCTACATTTGTTTCTTAGTGAAGATCCTGAAGAAAAAGTTTAGAAGGGCCAATATTAAAAGTAAGATAAGTGTAGAATGCATGGAAACATTGGAATATTTATATAATACGTGCTTCACTAAGAGCAATACAAACAAATGACTTTTGGACATAAAAAAACGTAGAGTAGCATAGAGAGTAGACATGATTATGGTACAAGAATTTAAAACAGTATGTAATCATAAGTACTTAATATTCTTGTAATCTTTTGCTATACATATTTGTTACTTCACATAGCATTATATTTCAGACAGAGAGTATTTAGGTATGTACATCCATCTACCGACTATATTCCTCCTTCATTCCACTCCATCCAAAGGTTATCTGGAAGACATCGCTCTAAGCAATGAGATCGCCAATTGTATCACTACTGAGATATAAGAAAGTATTTGTAATATCTTTCACCTGGTTGTGCAATAAAGTCTTCTCTATCTATCTATCTAAAACAAATAAAAGCTAGACGAAAATCCTGCCTTGAATTATTTGCAATAAAGCACCGACTCTATGCTACTTGAACTCTCAAATTATTTTGAAAGGGATCCAAACGTAATCAATTACATATAATAAATCTATAAATTTTATCTGTCTGATATACCTATGTCGATCGCATTCCGTTTCTTTGTGCTAGACATTTTCGCGCATCACGCAAATACCACTGAACGGAATGAAGTAAAACTCACCAGAATTATAGCTTAGGTTCCCGTGTAACATATAGGCTACATAACATCACGCTTAATTCCATAGGGGGCCAAGAAATTCACCATAACCTATAAGGTCATTGAACAGTGGTTTTACCACAATGATGGATACAATTAACCAGGTTATAAAGAACCAGGAATAGCCATATTGCGATGTGCCTAAATAATTCCGCCGGGTTATATGCTGCGCAAAATTGTGCCTCTTTTTGTAAGTCTCTTAATTGTTTTACTAACGGGATTATAAAAATAAACTGCTAATGTAATGTAAGTAATTTATTACTGCACGGTGATGAAAGAACTAAATAATAAATTTGTTATTTAGAATAAAAATGTCAGAAGTAAACATTAAATATAACCATAAATTAATAATTATAACTAAAAAAAGATAAATAATACATCCACAATTGTTTCGTCCAAAGTAATAGAACAAGATGGGATATATATCTCGGGGCGGTTTGCTTGACAGTTAATTTATCGTTTGTGTTCTTGTGCGTGTATTTGTGTTTTTGTGTATATATATATATATATATAAAGATACACACAAGAATACAAACGATAAATTAACTGTCAAGCAAACCGCCCCGAGACATACTCGAGCCAAAGGTTCCCATAACGCCGGCAGCGTTACCCCGCTGCACAGCAAGAGAGATCCTCTGCATCAAGTATGCCCCAGAGCGGTAGTCCATGCCGCGGTTCCTCAAGCGACATAACAACATAACCAACAGAACAACGCAAACTTAAAAAATAACTCCCGATAGTTGCGTTCCGAAATGTAATAAGATTCTGAGGCCAAAAAAAACATTATTTCTTTAAAAAATATGTACCACCCACCACGAATAATCACACATAGTTTATATTTGCATAAAATATGAAAAATGTTTCAATATTGTTTATATTTATTAGAAAACTTTGATTTTTTAACTTCATTTTTTTTAGCACCGGATTTTTTTATTTTATTAGTAAGTGTTATATTGGCTTTGCTAACTTTTTATTAAAATAATAAAACGGATTTTTACTCCTTTACTTTTCCATTTTACAATTTTCCGACGTTTCGGCACTTTTGCAAGTGCCGTGGTCCCGGTAGACTGAGGTGACAGGCGTCTTTTTGAAAGTATTAACTGTTAGTTTACTACCCTCGGCAGAAATTATTAAGTTACGTTCCAAAAATATTTTGGTATATTTTTAAATTGAAATCGACACTACAATGATTTATATAACTCAAAAATACTGATTATTAGTTATTGAAGATTAAATTCAATCCAAAAAAACAATTATTATTTTATATAAACTCAAAACTATTGATTATTAGTTATTGAAATTAAAATTAAATCTACAGTTACACTTCTAGCAAGGGGGTCCCGTTTGGCACCCTTCGGGTACGGAACCCTAAAATCCCCTTATTTTCCCACAGAGGGGGGTTCTACTTGCCAACACGAACTTTTATTATAAGGACAACTTCAAAATCACGAAAAATATATCTGTTGCTCCACACATTTTTGTGCCTAAGCTGATATTTTTATGCGCTGTGCGCATGTTGCTGTTTGTGGAGTCTCTTTTTTGTTAAAATATTTTCGGAAAGATAATAAGATTCTGATACATCGTACCTACATAAGTTACAACAAAAAGCCCAAATATATCTGATGAAAATGGGAGGCTCTTCACGTCAATACAAAGAAATGTTATTGGAAAACTTTGAAAATACGAAAAGAATATCAGTCGTTCATTAAATTTTACAGTCGCTGGTGGTAACTTTAGAGGGGAAACTGATAATTTTTGTCGCTATTTCAAAGTTTTTCTCATTGTAAAAGTTATTCGTACAGACTAATAGTTCCTCCCTATTGTTGGGATTTCGGGATTTGCTCACAACCATGTATAGTAAAGGTCGCAACTAGCACTATTCAAGACTGAACCTCCCAATAACTTTGCTACCAAAGAAACGAACTGTCAAATTAATATTATTGACTAGTATTTTATTTAGTCCTTGTCGCACAGATTTTAATCCATTTATCGAGTTTTTACTTTTAGTTGTTATTACGTAGAACAGACGCGTACCATCGGAATTTTTGTGACAGTATTATTGTAGCTTTAACCATCTGTATCTTTTCAATGCTTCCACTTTGATGCTTTCGTTTATCTGTAGCAACATCGTAGAAATCGTATTAGGCTTTTCTTCTTTAGCAAATTACTCATTTGTGTATCTAAGAAGTGTTTGCTTTTATGATCTGTCTTTTATTTTGAATGGATTTTCTGAGGTTTCAATTCAATTCAAATATTAAAAACAAAATGTTTACCTAATGAACGTCAAAGTTGTTAGTTTCACAATTAAAAGCTTATGTGAAGAACAAGCTAATAAAGAAACTCCACATTTATTATTTTCAAAAAAGTTTTCACTTAATTACATAGTTTTAAAAACCTATATACAGGCTAAAAATTCCACCCATGCCATTGTCCTCAGCACGGGTTGGTGCAAAAAAATTAATATAATCATGTAGGTACAGCGATATCATTGCGATGTTAAAACCTAACTGCAAAGTGGGTTACTAGGGGCTGCAAGTGATGTAAATTGCTTCGGCCAGATGTCGCTGCCTGTATGTAATACAGAGAAGTTTGTAAAGAGGTTCGAAATTTTGCCGACGTTTGCACTTGCGCATTATCTCAGTTGGGAGAGCGCTGGCACGGTTACCCAGGGGTCACGGGGACACATAAAAATCAAAATCGCATCCTAGGTAACTTTATTATCTCTTAAGGAATCTTGTTGTAAAACCTTATACAGTGCCCTATAAAGGATGTATTAACATTTGTAAGTCTAAATGGTGGAAATACCAATATTTTTGAGTCTTCGATATTTTTTCTAACGTACATAATATTTTCATAATATTTGCAACTGTTAAGATGTTAGTTTCTGTAACGAAATCTCTTACCGAATCTCTAGCATGTAAATAAATCGGATCACTCTCTTCTGCAAGATGAAGATAGTCTCAATGTCTGCTGCCCGACCTCATAGTAGTATACCGTAGGACATAATACTATGGAAGCAACTAAAATAAACAAGCCTAGCAGTTGGAACGTCATCAATGAGTTACCCGTACTTTTTATTGCATGTGCTGCAGAGCTAAGTCTGTTTGCTAATTTTACAAAATGTGGACCTCATTGTAGTTTTGCATCGATTTTGATGCCCAAAAATCTTCTATATTCAGTATCTTCTACAAATTCTAGTTTTTTATTTCCAATTGTAATGTTGTTATCAACTAATTGTACAATTAATGTTACTTAAAAAGTGGGGCTAAGATAAATGTAACAAATCAAAGATCTAGCCGTTATAAATGTTTTAACTAATACGTTCTTGTTTCATTTATACTAGCTGACCTTGCAAACGTTATTGTGCCAATTAGCCGTTCAAAATAAATTCTTTAAAAAAAATCAGTCTTATTCTAAGTAGAACAGAAACTGCTACTTATTGAACGTTACAATTCAAACTAGGTGTCTATTCCAAAATCATGTCGATTTCGGAGAAAAAATGGACAAAAAAACTCCAAACTTAGTCTTTTCGAAGTCCTTAATTAACAGAGTTTACGTAATAATACTAAAACCTAGAACTCATGCATTGAACTTGCTTTAATTCCATTATTGTTATCTAAATAATCTTTAACGTTATGGTTAGCTCTTTGGCACAAAGTGTACTTCACACATTTTTTGAACAGCTCTTATCAATTGGGTATTTGACAAAATATCAAATGAGTTACTTTTAAACGGAATTTTGTATGAAAATACTTGCTTATGACGTCACATTTCAGAGCACTCTTTTTATGTTTAATCTATTTAAAAATTGTATTAACTAGTAATTGACTCAAAGAGATACATTTTCCGAGATATTTTGTAATTTTTATTTTAATCCAGCATATGAAATTAATTTATTGTTCATCGTGTCAAATACCGTATTGTCAGACCTACCAAATATACAAAAAAAAAAACAATCATAAACATCCCTGAAGCCGTTTTCGGAAGAGTTCGATAGCATACACTGTGACAGGAGATTTTTATATATTGGATATAGATATTATGATACAGATTAATTTATTTCATAATTGCAAAGTGTTTTCCTTCGTAGTCTCCGACGAATAACTGTTAGCCCCTGACCACACAGAAAGGACGTGGGGCGGGGCAAGGAAAAGACGCGTCGCGTTGTTTAGAAATGGAGCTCAAGCCCCGTCTCTTCTGTGTGAGCTTCGTCCCGTCGCTTCAGTACGTTTTGTCTGCAAGTGAATTGTATTAACGACACGTCTTTTCCGCGCCCTCGCCCCACGTCCCTTCTGTGTGGCCAGAGGCTAAGACGAGCAGTACATCTCATCTCAAGCAAGACCCCCGTGTTTATTTTTCATCCTCTCGAAACATACTGCAGATTTGCACTACAATACCAGTGGCGTGTTTATAGTAACTGTAGTTTATTTTGACGTTTTCAACGTTTGCCTCTCTGTATTATTCTGGTTTTAAAATAAAAAGAAGAAAAAAAAAAAAACAAAATAATAATAATAAATAGTATATTTTTATTAAAATTACTTAAGGAGATCCACAAGGTTCACGGTCCTATAAAAATTCATATGACTATTCTTTTAAAGGCCGTTTTTTGCAAAAAGAGTCAGATCAATATCTCAATTATGTTAATGGGAATTTTCAGGATCCATGGCCGAGAGTCTATGGCAAAAACGTAGAACTAGATAGTGTGTGTATGTCTTTGTGGCGTGAAATAAATGTGTTCTTTCTTTTATTAACGCCAAAAACGGCCGTGTGTGCCATAAATGCACGCAATAAATCTAGTCCCAGGTTCACGATCCTATACTCTCGATAGTGGGTCACTATTAACGAGACAAATAGGTGTGACACTTTATCCAAAACGATCTCTAAAAAATATAAGTTTTTTTTTCTTCATTGGTAGCGTTAGTGAACCGGATGGAGCCCTTTAACATTTCCTAAAAATAAATAAGGCTAGCATATTTTATTTGGTTTTGTTCTGTTCGGTTCTGTTAAGGTTTTTTTTCATTTCGTTTCGTTTCGTTTCGTTTTGTTTCGTTTCGTTTCGTTTCTTTTCATATTATTTTATTTTATTGAGTAATCCAACAGGCTCTTAAATTTATAAAATACATTTAGCTTAAATTTATTCATAAGGCGCAATTACAGATTTACCTTAAATTATTTATAATAAGCATTGCCTAAACTAAAGTTTGTCAGTATTAGTATGTTTAACGTACGGCAATGTTTCTTACCGTTCCAAAGTAAGAAATTAAACAAAAAATTATGTGCTACCACACCTGAAGACAGAAGGGATATCTCAAACAACTTCTGTGTCGTAAAATCAATATTGTGCAAAACTCTCCAACGAAAACTGTTTGTACGGTATTTAAAGATATTTGAGTGCATTCTTTTATTGTAATCTTGTGTCACGCTAGTACGGCTGAACGAATCTGGATAAAATTTCCCACAGAAATAGATTACCCCCACTTGGACATGTTATCCTTACTACGGCCGACACCAAAGGTATAGTCCTAATTATGTAATTAAACGCGGACGCAGAAAACCGGCATCGTATTTTGTGTTCAGTTTTTCCTGCTCATAAAACAGCTACATATTTACAAATGCAACTTCCTATCTCCCTACTATTGTGAACTACAAGCAATTTGTCCACTCAGTTGCTGAAATAGCTGAGCCCAGCGTGTAATGTTAATTTACACGGCGCGATAAACGCACGAGCTACATGCTTGAGATAGTCTTTTGTTCCCACTTGCCGGTGGCGGAGAAGGTAAGGTGCAGAGCAATGACGTGTTACATTTACCGGGTCTACACATGCAGTTAAAAATTTAAGGTAAATCCAAATTGCAACTGCCCTTCAACGCGGTTTCAATCTAAAATAATTCTTAAATACTAACGAAGTTTGATAGCTCATTAATAGCGCATAAAAAGCCCGGCCACGTGCGGCTGATGGGCGGCCGATGTGCTCGACACGGGAACGGGCTTTTTTGCACTTATATTATGACCAGAGCACGCGGCGGTAGAGCCCCAATGCGGTGGACCGACCAAGTTAATCCACTGTGGGTTGGGTTGCAAAATTATAATTTGATAAAGGGGACTGAAGGTTCTCATCCTCCTTATTTCTGTAAGAAAGGAGGACTTTCATAATATTTATTTACATCATCATCGGCCATTTGACGTCCACTGCAGGACATAGGCCTCCCTCGTGGTTTTTCAAGCTTACCGGTCATGTGCCGCCCGCATTCAGTGACTCCCCTCCACCGTAATCAGGTCGTCAGACCGTCTGGTCTTTTTACATAATTTACTTTATTTTAATCGCCATATTTAGCTGAGCTGCCAATAAATGCAAGAAGTTCTTGGTTTTTCAACAAATAATTAACAAAAAGTATGATATGGGAAGTGAACATCTGCACATGTCATATTTTAAAAGTTATATTGTGTTACAATCAAAGATTTAACTGCGTCCATGCTTATTCTGTTTATCTCTCTACTCTACTGAGTATTATTCGTCTCACCTCTGGCGACGCTCGTATGGTCCACGGCGTTTTCAGCACGAATTAACGACTATACCAGAGGGAGAACACACGGTAGGTAAAGGAGGACAAAATGTGGAAAAGAAGTCATGTCCTCGTTTTGGATACCACCTGGGTACATTAACTGAGGGCAGGCCGCTGCACGAATGTACCAGAACAGCATCTAACCAGGAGGAATGGCGAGACATCATGAGGTACGCAACATCAGGCCACAATAAAGCTTCTTCATTATGACCACGACCGCGCTGTCAAGAGCGTATCGACAACTGAGAAGAGATTGTGATCGTTTTAAACTTAAAATAGTCTAAACCAGACGTTACCGGCCAGTTATAACGTGGATAGCAGTCATAGACCTTTAGCAGTGTAGACGTGTGCCTTTATAATATTTTTATAATGCATTTATAATAAAATTGACTCATTCGTGTAACCTATCAGTATCTTTTAATCACTCGGATCTAGATCAGGATTATTTCTAGAGACTTCAATTCCAAAGTGTAAAGTTAATTCAGGCGGACAGATAAACGCACGAGCTACATGCTTGAGACAGTCTTTTGTTCCCGCCCGCCGGCGACGTGGATCGCAATGTGCAGAGAAATAACCTGTATTTACGGGTCTATACTTGCAGTTCAAAAGCTAGCAATGCAGACGTTCGCAATGGGGAAGATGCACAAAAAAATATATCTCATCGGAGAGGCCACGTTAAATGATAAATAATCGTGATATTTTTTTTCTCTACGATTAATATTTTCATATAAACTGTCGAAGAGAGTAATTCCAGTCACATGGTGCAAAAAGGCGCAAAATCTATTGATCACTCAGATCATCTAGATCAGGGCTTTTTCTAGAGACTTAAATTCCTATTACCTAGATTGCAGAGTGCAAAACAGCCCAAGACAGAAATATCTGGGCAGAGTTGGGGTGGCCTTTGCCCAGCAGTGGGATACAAAAGACGCTGCTTAAAAAAATATACAAACAGACATGGGACTCTACAGTTTTTAAAAAGATCGCCTTTTTACCTGTATCATGAACCTAACGACAAATCGCTCTAGGCGATATATTTAAGACAATTTAATATATCAAACCATGTTAAAATAAATGTCCTTTTTATGTAGGTACATTTTAAAAATAAAAGGGTGGTGCTTATGTGTGCAGAACACCGCTTATCCAAAGTGGCTTCGAGACGATAGTAAACGATATATTTTTTCATTCAGACAAAGGTAACACAAGTCATTTGCGATACAATGGAAACGCGTCTCATTTAGGAAACTTTTGTGTTGACTTAACTTCATAGTCTCGTAGTCACTTAGATTAGACTTTTAAAGACAACATCTTAGAAGGCAACAATAGTGAAGTAGCTACGATGAAGAATTAAAACATCTACTTAGTTGGTCTTATACGCTAACTTTACCTTAATTTTGGTACTATGTGCCAGATACCAGGTATAATTGTGACTAGATCGATCAGTAAAGGATGTCTCAGGCGGACATACTTCGACCAAATAGGGGATGTATTAGCAAAAGGCAAGATACAAAGTATCCGATACTGGCGTGCCTGCGTGCAACGACTAATGAATGTTGAGGAAGCGAAAGTGATATATCAGGATCATGGCAAGTGGCAGTCCCTGATCTCTTCCTACCCCTCTGGGATACAGGCGCGAGTTTATGTATGTAGGTAGTTGGACAAAGAAACAAGTAAAGTCATAAAGTCAAAAGTGCTTCTAATTATTAGACCGCACACATCAAGACAGCTCTTAGTTCGTACAGGAGAAAAGAGAATTTCGCACATTGCACACATAACATTCCCGTCTCCAACTTCCCCGAATGTAACAGTTTTTCACAAAATTACAGGAGCAGCCACTCTGCGCCGTAACTTAGCGTTCCGCAGTCGTAACCATTATCTCGGGGGGTCCTAGCACAATGCACCTGTCGAGACTCGTTAAACTGGATGCAGTGTATGGGCTCGTCCTAATAGAACTCGGCGCGAGCGAGCGACTGACTTGAGCGAAGAAATTCACAGTTCGATCCGGTCGCTGTGGATTAGAATAGGAATTTATGTTTGTTAGTCCAATAACTAAAAACTTCCACACAACACAATCATCCGTCCTGGTCAGAAACTAGGATACCCCGTTCTATGGTAACAAGGCAAGGACAGCTCAAACATGGAAATACACCCAGACTGAGGCCATTTGTGCAAATGTACTCCCAGTGGGCACCGAACCCACGACCTCCGGCGTGATACCGCCAGACCAACGAGGCTGTATTATCGATCACTTCCTGTAGCTATTTCACTAGCTTTATTTTGAGACTTCTTTGACAAAGGGTATGAGAAGGTTGACAATAATTTGGTTTATGTTAAGAATAATACGACAAAGTTTACCGGCGACCCCCACACTAGACTATAGTCTATATAGTGGGGGACTGGTCAAGTAGGTTGAACATTTTAACTTAGGCGACGGTTAGGAAATGGTCTCAAATTAATATTACAATTGAGGTTACAATAAAACCCAATGCACAAGTATTATATTAAATTAAATATGTGTGTGTGTGTGTGTGTGTGTGTGTGTGTGTGTGTGTGTGTGTGTGTGTGTGTGTGTGTGTGTGCGTGTGTGTGTGTGTGTGTGCGTGTGTGTGTGCGTGTGTGTGTGTGTGGGTCCTCGCGTCACTTGAATCTCGCTGTATGTAGGTATAGTTCGCACAGATCTTTTTGGCGCTAACGTGAACATAGTCACAGGTCGTTTGCACATCGTTTACTGTCTTTACAGTGTATGTGTGAGTAATTGACTACTTTAGTAAGTGACTAATAGTAATTTACTACGCGCATCACACTACGTCAATTACTCACACATACACTGTAAAGACAGTAAACGATGTGCAAACGACCTGTGACTATGTTCACGTTAGCGCCAAAAAGATTTGTGCGGTCTATAAGATACTCGTATTGTTGCCTCCAATACGTTTAATCGCGACACTCGCTTGTGTTGCGTCCTATTAGTGCGATCCCTAATAGCACTTTATTTAAATCTCCAATATGTGCTCGAGAAGGCTATCAAAAGACTTCCACGTATGAAGCCGTATTGTAGGAGCTTTTGTTAGCTGAGCTTAAGGGGATTTTGTCTAGTGTTTTCAGCAGATAATGTAAAAGTACTTTACGCTACTTAAGAAAAACTAAATCTCATAGTAAAAAGTGAGAAACATAGCTTAAGAATAAGACGCGTTTTGTTTATTAAAACACGAAGGGTCTAAAACACTCCTCGGAGGCATTTATAACAATCTATGGTTACATCTTTCCCTTTACCACAGACTATTTAAACTGCATCTGAGGAATGTTTTAAGGAATCGTGTTTGTTCACGCCGACGTTCTACGGTTATGTGTCACATCAGTATAATATAATAATATATCGCGTCACTATACGACATGTATGGTTTTTCTCTGGCAAATATACCGGGCCTGCGTCCGCGCCGTTGTGATTTTTAATGTATCTTATTCGCATTATAACATATATTTCTAACTATTACCGAGTTTTACTCAAGACACAAGACAGTGTTCTTATAAATAAAACTTTAATCAAGAATCAATAATGGCACTTCAAAAGCATGGCATCTTAAGCGAAGGGATAAAAATAAATGCAAAAGAATTGTATTTTCTAAGAAGATTTAGTGGAAACCAAGTAATGCAATGAAAAAAAAACTAATAAAATAAAACAAAATAAAAAAAAAATAACATGAAATTTGTTATTATTATTCTTATACTTTATTGCACACGAAAAACAGTACAGGAAATATGACAATACGAAATTACATGTACAAAGGCGAGCTTATCTCTGTGAGATATTTCTTCCAGCAAACCTTGGGGAGTCTGAGTGGAAGTGTAAAACGGGTCTATGCACGTACAAAACATACACTACATAATATTCACTGACACAGATAACAAAATAGTACTAATAATAACTACCCAAAAAAACTATATATTATATGCTTATAAGGAAAAGAATAAACTACATAAACGATCAAAGAAATATACATAGGTACATAAATAAGAAAATACATTCTAAGAACCTACTTATATAAAATATCAAGGAGTTATGATATTGAGTTATGGAAAGGGCTATGCTAGGAATTTCTTTATGAGATCGAATCAGAAATGATGAGATCCGTAGACGAACGAAAGTCGTCGACATAGCCCAGCGGATTAGTAAGTTCAAGTGGCAGTTGGCGGGGCACATAGCGAGCAGAACTGAAGGCCGATGGGGCCGAAAAGTTCTCGAATGGAGACCACATATCGGCAAGCGCAGCGTAGGACGACGAGCCACAAGATGGACAGATGACCTCATCCAAGTGGCAGGAAGACGCTGGATGCAAGCCGCTTCCAACCGGTCGTTTTGGAAATCCATGGAGGAGGCCTATGTCCAGCAGTGGACTTCTTGTGGCTGAACGATGATGATATTGACAGATAATGCTCTTTCAACCGTTTCCTAAAAATACTGAGTGACGGGCTAGTACAAATACTCTGCGGCAGTGCATTCCACAGCCTGACCGAATGAACCAAGAAGGAATCTCCGTAGGCTCCAGTATTGTGGACAGGAATCTGCAGGAGATGGGAGTTTAATGTTATTCCAATTAATTTTGTTTCATTCCATGGCTAACTGTTGTGTGAACATTATTTATTTTCCATGCGAGTAGTTTTCTTGTAGCGCAAGTGGTTACTCTTGAAATTGAGTTCTGTTGACACCACCACAAGATCCCAAAACCCTGTCAACCCTTTTACATATTCGAGCCTACGCCGAGGCGTCGAAAGGGAAATATTACAAAAATAACAAAGAGTCGTGTCAACTAAACAGGGACAGAATCACACATTCACGTCACGAGCCTGACGTTTACGGGGGGAAACAATTTTGTATGTGTCAGTGCTGGAAAACTGGGGGTGGTCCAATGCATAAGAGTTGAAAGGCCAGCCAATAGACGTACCACGCAAGCAGAGGCGGATTTCCCATAAGGCCAATTAGGCTCGGGGCTAGGGCAGCCAGAAATGGAATCTCATAACATAAACTCACGCCTGGATTCCGACGAGGTGGGCAGAGACCAGGGTCTCCCACTTGCCATGATTCTGACAGATCTCTTTCGCTTCATCAACATTCATTAGTCGTTGCATGCACGCACGCCGATTTCGGGTACTCTTATCTTGCCATATGCATCCCTGGCGGCTAATCGTGTAAAATATACTGATGCGAGCATGAAATTATGCTTTAAATCTCAGATTTACACTACAGCATACAGTAGGTTTTACGTCTCCATAAAAATAGATGAAAACCAATTTTAAAAAGACAAGTAGGTATGTGTATTGTTTTGTATTTCTTATTTCTTCGCGGGCTAGCTTTTGAACCGATTTTGATAAAAAGTTGGCAAGTTGAAAGTAAATTCATATGACAATGAGCCGAGAAGAAACGGCTAGTGCTAAACGGCCTAAGGTGGCTGAGACTGCAAATTGGCTCTGCACGCAAAGGCAGAGTGTGTCGAACAAAATTCCGCCCAAAAGCGAGCCGACACGTACACATTAAGGTAACAAGCGTATGCCTGAGTGGATTGTAGTAAGTGACATGTCAATACATTTATGAAAATAATAGGGGTTAAAGTATGAAATAGCCGTTTTATTGCAATAGGATCTTTGAATTGACATAGAATCTTCATGGTTTGAGGTTTTCGAATGAAACTTTTTTCAAATGGTTTCTATGATGTTCTTTTTTTAAAAAATGTGAAACATTTCAATATCGACTTTCAATTGATTTTGTTATTCAATTTAGACAAGAAAGATGGATACTGCGAAAATCCGAGTGATTTTTGAATACGAGTTCCGACGCGGAACTAACGCGGCAGAAACAGCCCGCAATATCAATGCTGCGTTTGGAGAGGGCTCTACTAATGAACGCACCGTGCGATTTTGGTTTAAACGCTTTCGTGATGGAAATTTCGACTTAAAGAACGAGCCACGAGGAAGACCGCCCACACAGGTGAATAACGATGAATTAAGAGAGATAGTGGAAGCCGACCCTAGTCAAACTACCCAGGAATTAGCGGCATGGTTTAACGTTACCTTACCCACAATATTGACTCACTTGCGTCAAATCAATAAAATAAAAAAATACGAAAAATGGGTGCCTCATAATCACTCGAATTTTCGCAGTATCCATCTTTCTTGTCTAAATTGAATAACAAAAACAATTGAAAGTCGATATTCAAATGTTTCACATTTTAAAAAAAAAGAACATCTTAGAAACCATTTGAAAAAAGTTTCATTCGAAAACCTCAAACCATGAAGATTCGATGTCAATTCAAAGAACCTATTGCAATAAAACGGCAATTTCATACTTTAACTCCTAATATTATGTACGTTAGAAAAAATATCAAAGACTTCGAAAATGTTGGTGGCCACCATAATGTTAATACTAGAAATAAACATAAATTGTCATTTCCACTATTTAGACTTGCAAAAGTTAACACATCCTTTATGGGGCACTGTATAAGGTTCTACAACAAAATTCCTCAAGATATATTAGAGTTACCTCCAACGCGATTTAAAAAATGTGTTAAGCACGTTATGTGCAAAAAGGCTTACTATAACATCAAGGATTATTTAGAAGACAAAGATGTTTGGCATTAAACAGTAGATTAATATTATTTAAAGGACGAGAACAAGAACACATTCATGACTAATATTTTAAGTTGAAAACTCTGTTAATTAAGTTAAAACGTGTTTTGAAAAGAATAAATGTGGAGTTTCTTTGTTAGCTTCTTCTCCACATAATCCATTAATTGTGAAACTAACAACTTTGACGTTCATTAAGTAAACATTCTGTTTTTACAATGAATAAAAATATTTGAATTGAATTGAATTGAATTGAATTGAATTGACAAAGACATGGACACATCCGCGCTGCCGTGTCATGACAAAACACTGTAATTTGAAAACAGGCATTTTCCAGAAAACGCAAAAAACATTTCGTTACGAAAATTACGCATAAATACGTCAAATATAAACAGATTACTTTGAAATTTTTATATGTGTTTAATAATAGTACACATAATTGTGCCGCAACAAGAAATAAAAAAAGTGTTATTTATTGAATTTACAGCATAAAACGTGTTATGTTATGACGTAAAGGCCCAGCTAAGCAGAATAATTATTTTACAAAACACTGCAACTACATATGCAGTGTTTTGTGCAAAGAGTTGGTAAATAAAGAGGTAGGCTGCATATTGTGAGATTGTTATCACAAAACACTGCATCTACGATTACCTGACATAAGAAAACACTCAGCTTGTTATGGTAAAACACTGTATCTATAGAAGCAGTATTTTGTCAAAACCGGTCTCTATAAAATTGGGAATACAGTCTTAATTACCATGGCCAATTTCCGTATTATTAAGACTTTTTCAATATTTTTTGATGCCATACCATGTACCAAAGGGCGAAGAATCGAATTATTCATGTTACCGTAAAACACTGTATCTATAGATACAGTGTTTTGTCATACCACGGCAGCGCGTTAGCAGGTAGTACACCACTGAAAACCAGCTACGCTAAGTATGCCTTTTTGGCTTCCAATTTGCCGCCTCACTTTGGAAGCTCGGACTGCGGTTCTATAGCCGGTCGTTTTTAAAAAAAGCTCTCACACAGTGATAGCTAAAAATATAGATGTCTAACTAGCGCTAAAAAGTGACCCAACGTTCACTTGTGGGAAGGCGGGCGGGGCTGTGTTACCAGTCGTAGCAAGTTCAGTATTACCCGGCAAAATATCTATGCACCTCCCACCGTCAGACCGCCATCTTGCAAGGTACTCAAATATTTTGGTGGGTTATGGTGTGACGTTTTTGTTCAAAACCAATCATAAGTTGCCATTCACTATTGCCCAATCAACGATCACATCGTCATGCATGGCGCATAGAATGAACCAAGCATAGAGTGGATTACATTTACTCTACAGCACATCTAGCGCTCATTTCATTGGTAGAGACTTATCGAGAGGACAGGGGCCGTTTTTGAGAGTGAATTTTGTATGAAGAAATACTTCTATGGTTTTTTATTTGTAATTCTTAAATCTTAGATATATCTTGATTTTAATTCCAGGTGCAGTTCTAACCAAATACGAATAAAGAGTATTTTATTAATAAGGTTTTTAGACACAGACTCAGATTTAAGGAAATTATTACTTTTGGTGTAAAATAAACCGTCATCTCTCTACAGGATGTTGACATACTGATATTAAACCCGAAAGTAATGCGTACTGTATAACAAAACAAACTACTTTGTCCATAAATTTTTACTGCGAAAGCAATTACATTTTTGGGGTTACTTACCGACTGTTATTACGCAATGGACGCGTAACTTTTAGCGTTCTTATAATATAGAGTGCAAGTACAATGAAACCAGCGCATAGCTTGTCAGATCCCATTTTTTGTACACATTGCTCTTTTAAAGTTGAAATTAGTTACATTATTCCGCATGGATGAAGAAAAACGCCACCGCTCGTGCCTCAAACGTCACTAAAACCTTAGCGCGCACTATGCTAAGTCGTATATGTTTTATGCCTTTCGACCTGTTGGAGATACGCTGGAATGTTGTTAGATTGTGTTAGCTCCGGCAGACGTTTGTACGGCTTTGTCAGTTTACGAGGCCACTTTCCTTTCGGTTGATTGACTTGGAATATGATAACGTCACGCATAATATTGCTGGAGCTTGGAATATTCTTTATTGTATCCCCGGAAAATCTTACAGTACTTGTATTTGAAATAATATGAAATGAAATGAATTTATTATGTTAAAAACATGGGTAACATTTAGCAGGTGAAGTTGCTTCTATTTAGGTCACCAGGTTCTACCTTTTCAGGTTTATACACATTTTTTTACTTAAAAAAGTTTATTTTTTATAAACTAGGTATTCTTAAAAGTAAAAGTTTACATCTATCATCACAGCCTTCACAGCCATCATATATGACTTATAGTCTAAATATGCCTTTACGGAATAAAAAAAATTTTGACGAGAAACGTCTTTTAGTTCGGTAGTTGGGTCCAAAGATCCCCAAAGATCCATGTTAGGTTTAAATATCACCTATATTGTATAGACCAATATTTTATTGCATCCCACAAGAGTATATTATACTCTTGAGGAATGCAATAAAATATTGGTTACTTGATAAAACCGCATGCAATATAAACACGTCACCTCGGCGAGGGCTGTAACTCTGTAACTACGTGTCGTGCATGTGCAATTCATTTAAATACCGTTGAAGTAGATTAAAGTAGCCATTGGTCAGGTCATCCTGATTCGTGCCGCTAGAAGCCTGCCTAACACATTGCGCAGTTTGAGCTAGAAATTAACGCTTCCTTATAGATGTTTCAGTCTCTTTCGTCTAATCAACATTCATTGGTCATTGCATGCACTCACGCCGGTGTCACAGCTTTTACTTTGCCATTAGCTAATTAATACATTTCGAAAAATACAAAAAGGCTTATGCGTGGGACACCACAAATTTAGTGGAAATAAAATAAAGAGTTCTATATGTAAGTTTTTGTTATAAAAATTTTTCAATGTACTCTCCACCAACCTTCATACAAAGTTTCATGCGTCTGAACCCATTTTCAAAACACTTTTTCCAGTCCGCCGCAGACACCTTGTTTACAGCCTGCTCGAACGCTGACAGCGTATCTTCCGGCGACGATTTTTTTTTATTTTCGGGAATAAAAAGACGGTGACGATGACACACGGTGCTAGTTCAGGACTATAAGGACGACGACCCAGCAGTTTGACCGACCTGCTGTCTAGGAAGTCCCTCGTTTTGAGCGCCATGTGCGCCGGCGCGTTGTGGTGGAGCAGTAACCCACGGAGCTCTGTGTTTGGTTGCTTGTTGCTCACAACAGAGAAAACTTCTGACAAGGTTGTATACCATTCAGCGATGATACTTCTTTGGTTCCGTAAAGGCATTGCTACCAAATAGTTAGTCATATTGAAAAGGCTCGCGATCAATATCTTTCCCCGCTTCTAGATAGCTTCATTTTGGTAGGCTTTGATTCGTTTTGAAAAACTCAAACCGTCGTCTGGCGCTTCGTTTCTGAATCGTATTGATAAATGGTGGACTCATCACCTGTAATGATGTCGTAAACACGCCGAGACAAGCCTGATTCGATGTTTATCATATCACGGCACCTTTCCACCCGGGCCCGATTCTGAGCGTCGGTGAGGTTGTGCGGCATCCACCGTGAAACTATAATCCTCACGCGAAGATGCACATATAAAATCTCATGTAGATTTCCCGATCCAATCTGCAGAATGTGTTGAATCTTTTGATATGTAATTTGCCTCTTGACTTGGATAACATTTTTCACTGCAAGCACGTTTTCTACCTTAACAGCTTTCAAAGGGCGACCATTTCTTTCTTCATCCCCCAAAGTTAGTCGACCGCGCTTGAATTCGTTATTTTTCAATTTTTTCAATTCAATTTATTGCAATAAATTACAGTATAGTATGATGTTTACAAAAAATGTTAATGTGTTATACCAATGATATACGGTTACCTTGGAAGTACCTTCATCCATAAATGCCATTTAAAGTCTAACGTACGATTCGTCCAGTTTCAGACGGCTCTTGAAATCGTAAAAAATTATAGCGTGAAAATGTTCCCCGCGCAGATACATTTTTCAATCATACTCCTTAATTTAAATTAGCCCGTAAAAATGTGGAGGGAAATTTTGAAATTGAAACGTACCTATTTTTACTTATCATCATCATCATCAGCCATTTGACGCACACTGCAGGACATAGGCCTCCCACATAGTTTTCCAAGCTCCCCTCTCTCTTCCCTCTTCCGGTCTTGTGCCGCCCGCATCTAGCAACTCCCCGCCACCGTAACCAGGTCGTCAGAATATCTGGTGGGAAGACTTCCCATACTGCGTCATCTGGTCTTCGGTCGCCAGGTCAGAACATTTTCGCCCCAACGGCCATCAGATCGTCGAGCTATGTGCCCCGACTACTGCCACTTCAACTGAACAACATTTTGACTTATAAATAGTCATATTCTCAAAATTGATTATAACTGGCCAGTCTCTCATACAAAAAAACTTTTTTTTGCAATACATTCTGAGTGGCCTGGTTTAATCAAAAGCTTTACTTTAGGAACCAATGTAAGAGAATAAATCATAACGTGATTTTCTGTTTTGCTTGCAACAGGATTTACTCCTCGGGGTCTAACCAGGTTTTTTTATTCGTAGGGTCTAACGCAATTTGGAATTATTGTGGCGAACTCTGAGTCGCACTTGAAGGGTTAACTTAACGGGTGTCATGAAGGGTTGGGTCAAGTGGACACAAGTCGTAACAACAAGAACAAGGTTCTACCGCAACTTTTTTTTTTGTATTGCAGTTATTAATAAAAAGAAAATGTTACAGATTTGAATAAATAAAGCTCCACAAAACTAAATGCTTGGTGTGACTATGGGGGCAGTCTTGCTTATAGTAAACAAAGTTTTACATATTATTTTAACATAGGTATTTGCACATTAGCACTTTCTGTTACATATAAAAAAGTAAAAGTAAAAGTAAAAAAGTTCTTTATTAATAAAAAGGTGACATATACAAACAGTTTACTGTGGTCGCCACGCTAGGTCTAGCCTGTGTTGTGGAAACCTTCGTATATGTTAACATAAAGAGGAGTGGCGCATCTCTATGAAACATAATAGGCAAAATTTGAAAGAACTTGTTTAGAACTTAAGAATGTACCTAGGTACAGGTAATAACCTAAATAAGTATGTACTTAGTTAAAAATAATAGAATAATAGAAACAGTTCTATAAATTAGACAGGAGATTAGATATTTCTATTAAAAGTAAAATGCGTCCTAACTGAGAGTCGTAAGTTTATGTTTAACTTAAACATAGATGGTTAATTAAACAGGTATTAAGGTTAGATTCCACGATAAAATACAGTTTTCAGCTAAGAGACAAAAGTATGAGTTGCTCATAATTTTAGCTCTACCATTTATGAAAAAGACAGATACTGAAATTACATGTCTAGCTTAAAGAACATGATAGTAAAAACTATGCTAACAATAACAATAACTTATATGTAAGATCAGTCTTTTCCTTAAATTATTTTACCCTAGACTATGACAAGAGAGTTTACAGTCCTATCCATAAAGACACAAGTCCCTAAAACACTCCCAGGAGAGCATTAAGAATTAATAACCAGAATTAATTTGCGGTAAGTATAAAAAACTAAGGAACTGAACGCAATTGTGGGTACTTAATTTTCGTAAAAAATTAACATAAACAAAATAACATCTTGTATCTCGGCGGGGTAGGCTATGGTAGACTGAACCCCGTATGTACCAATGACATTGTTTTCTAAGTCACGTACATCTGTGAAGTTGTAGTAGCAATACCACTCGTTAACGGTGAAGGAAAGCATCGCGAGGAAACCGTGAATGTCTGAGGCCAGCCATACCGCGGTGGGCAGCGCGATAATTAAGCCCATAATCTCTCTATCCGAGAGTAGGCCTGTGACCTGCTGTACGTTTATTAAATAGGCTAATTTTCTCCTTCAGTTTCAGCTCTAAGTATGAGTTTAATTTCGGTGTCAGAATCGTACTTAGTACCTAAGCTGCTGTGAACCCAACATTTTGCTAGGTGACTTAGAACATCGCATATAAATTTCAGGTTACGTAATATAAAATTGCTTAGCCCACTCCCCCCGTTTTGGAGTTAAGGGGCTCCAATCTCCATGCAGTAACTCTAGCGCCGTGAAACTAAGGCAGAAACCCCAGGACAACGGCCGTTTTGGCATAAATTCTATCTAGTCCCAGCTTCGGGCTCCCAGGTTCTCGGTTGTAGACCCTAATAATCAATATTAATATGATTGAGAGATTGATCTGACACTTTTTGTAAAAACGGTTTGTAAAAAAACATATGATATTTTTCCATGGGTGATGCCAGTGCTACTGCATGAATCCCCTTAAATCAACGTGTTATGTTTTTTGCAACTTAAAAAGTTTACAATCAGTCAGTTCACGCTATAAGTTTGGAAGCATCTAAATTAGTTTGAAAACCCGCGCACAACACTTGCGTAGGGTGAAAAAGTAAAACAATTCTATCCACAGCGGAAATCCCCCACGTTTTTTCCGAGTTAGGGAGATATTTCTGCCACCTCTTGATAAGAGAAACCGTGGCAAATTTGTCACATGTCAGCTGTTATCTGCGTTTCTGTCTGTCTGTGCTAGAGATAGGGTAATGAGCCGAACGCCACGGAATATTAAGCGAGCTAATCCCACAGGGTAACTGGGGCAGCTACAATGTGTGTCAGATACATTTTCCCTGGATGTAAAAGGCGTGTATTAAACGCCTCCCAAAAATGACTGTCGCTGTACAATTGGAGTGTTGTAGGAATTGTGCATTTTAGAAGTAACAATGTAACTATATAAAATATCTGGTACGAAGCATGACTTTATTTTAAACATAAGGAAAAAACCGGCCAAGTACGTGTCGGGTTACACGCAGAAAGGAATTTTTGCCTACTTTGCAGAGGTAACAACTTCATCAAAGTAATTTTCAATAGAATTTGTGCAAAGTTTTCCTTTTACAGTACCTACTTATCGTCTTTATGTTACTCAAACCACAAACTCAAACTTGGCCTTTGTCTAATCTGTTCTGTTAATCCCACCGTAGGGCACAGGCCTTCTTTCAGAGAGAGGGAGTAAGGGCTGTTAGTCGAGTTAATCAAAAAAGTTAATCACCACGCAATTAAACTCATACTTAGAGCTGAAACTGAAACCACGCGTGCCCAACGCGGATTCGCGGTTTCAAGCGCTGCGGTATGCGAATAGCTCAGAGACTCACATTTTCTCACGATGTTTTCCTTCACAGTTAGCGAGTGGTATTGCTACTCTAACTTCACAAATGTACATAACTTAGAAAACAAAGTCATAGGTACATGCCCGCACTGGGAATCGAACCTGGGTCTCTCGCTTCCGAGTCTAATGTTCTACCCACTAGGCTACTACCGCTCATGGCCGCCGTAAATTTGTACATAAATGGCCTCAGTCAGGGTGTAATTGTGATGTCCTTGCCTGGTTACCATAGCACAGGGTATTCTAGATTAGGACTAGGACATGTGATTGTGTTGTGTGGAAGTTATTATTAACGAGGGTAAACCTGTGAACGCGAGAGGCTTCAACAATCAAAAGTCTCTGGATGTACTTAAATCGTCGTCGATACCTAGCAGTTTCAATCGACTTCAAGAAAAGGAGGAGTCTCTCAATTCATCTATATATGTTTTATGTATATAAGAGCTGGTAGCGGAGCAGTTAGACGCCAATATTCAGTCGTTCGGGAGGTCGGGGGTTCGAATCCCGGCGGGTGCTAACGACTTTGTTGAGTGGTATTGCTACTATAAGTTCACAAATGTACGTAACTTAGAAAACAAAGTCATTGGTACATGCCGGGATTCGCACTCACGACCTCGCGAATAAAAAGCCGGCGTTTTACCGCTCACCTACGACGCATATAGGCTGCATTTTTATCCCTGGGAGAAAGGCTATGTCTTTCAATGAGCGGGAATTTGTACTAGTCTACACACACAACTTTTCCTATGGGAAGTACTTCAAAATCGCGAAAAATCTCTGAGTGGTTCTATTAGAGGGGGCAATTGTTTTAATCTATTGCGATGCCTTTCAATTTGATATTTAAAGTAGCTGACGAACTTATGCTGCATTTATTAACAGTAACTAAATTGCAAAATTCCAACTAGGCCGGTCCAACTTCGTGAAAGAGGTCAATCGTAGAATCCAACTCGGCTGGGCAGCATTCGGTAAACTTAGAAAAGTATTTTCGTCTAATATACCTCAATCGCTCAAGACAAAATTATACAATCAGTGTGTGTTACCAGTGATCACTTATGGCACTGAAACGTGGTCTCCCACTATGGGCCTCATAAGAAGGCTCTAGGTCACGCAACGAGATATGGAAAGGGCTATCCTCGGAATTTCTCTACGAGATCGAATCAGAAATGATGAGATCCGTAGACGAACGAAAGTCGTCGACATAGCCCAGCGGATTAGTAAGTTGAAGTGGCAGTGAGCGGGGCAAATAGCACGCAGAACTGATGGCCGATGGGGCCGAAAAGTTCTCGAATGGAGAACAAATATCAGCAAGCGCAGCGTAGGACGACCAGCCACAAGATGGACAGATGACCTCATCCAAGTGGCAGGAAGGCGCTGGATGCAGGCCGCTTCCAACCGGTCTTTTTGGAATTCCATGGAGGAGGCCTATGTCCAGCGGTGGACTTCTTGTGGCTGAATGATGATGATGAAATCGCAAAATTGACGTTTAATTGGTATTGTGTATCGAATTGACAGCTAGAAGAAGAAGAAGAAGGAGAAGAAAGACATTTATTATACCAACAAGATACTGATACCTTTGAAAGCGAATGACAACTGTCAAATGAATGGTTTCAGACATGTATGGTGCAGACATGTATGAACCATTGAATTGTAAATTTTGAGATTTTGTAGGTAAATTTAATTAGTAATAGCTTTAATATAATTCATATTATTTTCAATACTCAGCATTATAACTAAGTATTGGTTTTACGTTGTAGCATGCCCAGAGCGATTTGTTGGCGATGGCGGAAGAAGAAATGTTGGCGTACCGATCTCGCCTTGAGCGAACAGAGTCGGCCTTTACTGTAGCCACACAAACAATTTAAACACTTTTACCGACTCTCCAAAGGACAGCATGCCAGACTCTGTGGGGAACTGATTCCGTTGCTGCCAGCACAGCTAGGGAATACAGCTGTAAAACCCGAACGGCATCGCGATAGATTGACAAGATAGACAATTCAGGTCCTGCTTGCTATTTCAAAATGTTCCTCATAGCAAAAGCTAAGATAAGAAGATAAGAATTCTTTATTGTACACCAGGAAAACACAAACATAAAATATGAGAGTAAACTTTGTGCGATCCGAGTCAACATTTTTAATATTTTGTTTCGGTGGAATCGGACCACATGATCAGATTCTAATTTTGATTCTTTTTCTTGTAGGTGAAACTGATATCGAGATCAGAACGCTCCTTGAGTGCGATATCAGTTTCCACCCTCAACGGATCGCGTGGTCTGTGGCCTATTACGCGCACCAAATCTTGAGCGATTCCAATCGTCTATCAAATTTCATACTAATTTGACAGTTAGACGATTGGAATCGCTCAGGATTTGGTGAGCGTAATGTAGGGGCAGATTATAGGAACCCTTTTTAAGTTGTTAAATAAATTTTTCCACTAGAGTTAATTCGTCGCATGTCGAAAACGTCAAGTCTGGACAGACAGACATGCACAAACATAAGTTTCTTCAACAACAAATAAAATAAAAATCTTAGTCCAAAAAATATTAAGCCCACTTTCCCGTGGCGCTCAAAACAGGACGAAAAGGGATGTTGGGCCAAAAGTGTTTCAATTTTTGTTTATGTGCTACGTGATGGGAATGCCACATTTCACGCGGAATGAAAAAGTTGCGTTTGCCGTCGGGTTGGGCGTAATGGCTGTTCCATTCTTTATTTCTTGTTCTAGAGTTGATTGCGTTTTTACTCCTCACATTTGGAATATCCAAAGAGTTTACTGTGTAAATTGGTCATTGGTAGCTTAAGTAATTTAAGGCTTATTTTATTTATAGCCTTATTAAGGCAAAGTATATTTTGGAGTCGGTGCTCATAATGTATGTTCTCTTCATGGAACTGGGCACCGAAACCACAACCTACTTCGAATTGAAAGGTTATATTGCTTTTCTTCTATTTGGGACTATTTTAGAAAAGATGGTCAGATTGGAGTTTTTTTGTTGCCAGATCAGATTTTTTTATTTCCACGCATGATTCTTAAAAATATTTTTTATGCCACACCTGACCATGCTAAGCGTTTGGGAAAACCTACTTGGAGGCCAAGTGATGACATACACCTCGTCTGTCATCGACCTCGCCTACGGCTCGGGCCTTAAACTTCTGCGATATCGGCCTTTCTTTATTTCACGGCCCTCATTACGTATTGTACAATTTTTTTTTGTACAGTGTTTGTAAAATAATCCTAGTTAGGACCTCCACTAAGGAGACAATTCCCACAACTCGCCCCGGCCACTTCCAACGCTCGAGCTCACTCCATTAGTCCCCACTTTAGCTGTTGAATATCAACTTTAATTAAAAAATATTTCCAGCGTAAGTGGACAGTGTAATAAATGCCCTTGCTAAAATGTCTATGGACACTGCTACCGATACCAAGGAAGTCTCTACTTAGTCTTAGTCTTAGTCTCTTTTACTTTATTTGAGTTTAATTCTTCGCCGATATTCTTTATTTTGCTTGGTTTGAGTTTAGTTCTTTTCTATTACGTGCGTAGGCATAATTACCATTTTAAAACGAGCATCCTGTAAGGCTAGGCTTAGAAGCCCTGGTATCTCCCGATGCCTTTCTTGCCTCATCATCATAACGATGAGGGGTTTTGCCATAATCGCCACGCTTGGCAAACGGGTTGGCGATCGCAGTATGCGGTTGGAATGTCAGGAAGACGCTGCTGCCCGTCTTTTTCTTATTCGCCTTCTACGACATCCACGGAAGGAAATGGAGTGACGCTATTTTTAATCCGGCGCCACACGGATTTTTGCCTCACTAAGGTGCAACTTCGTCTAATAACAATTGATCTCACAGGTTACTACAATGAAAAATAAGATGACGATGATGATCGTCTTCTTAGACAATGGACCATCTTTCGTCATGCCGTGCATTTCCTAATAGCTGTACTTAGGAGGACCTAATGATTGCAAGTGATAACGCAGTCAGCGCTGCAAAGTTTTGGGCTGCAACTGTTTAATAAAGACTTTATTAACATTTTTTTTGCCTTTGACACGCCAAAAAGGAATAAAAAAAATTACAATAGGTGTTAAAGATAGTCCTATGTGTAGAGAATGCATGGGCGCACAAGAAAAAGCTGCCGACGTGCTTGTGGAATGCGCAGGGGTGGTTAAACAACGAATGACTCTCCTCAGAAGTACAGGGAAACTGCAGGAGGCCTGCTACGATATTTGCAAAATCTCATTAATTTGCAGTTGATTTGCGGATACCCAGATCGTCACCAATACCAATATCAAAGACTAGACTCGAATTTCATGCTGCATCCATGCTGAGATAGTGAAGCAAATGCCCATTGCTAAAATGTAAGTGGACACTTTTTGCGTTTTCAAGCAAGCATCTAGCGTGCCTAGATTTAAGATTCAATCTGGCATCCACAAGATGGGCATACAATCTATGCTACAAATACAAAAAACATTATTTAGACAAAACCTATTAGATCCTTAACTTTAAGAACTAAGATTAGAAGGGTTTAGGTAATGTAGGTACCTCATATAATTAGGTAATGATGGATCGATTGTGGTTTTCACACAAGGTCATGCCTGTATCGTTTTCCATTCGTTTGGCACCAACTTGTAATATACGCGTCAACTACCGCAGGCACTGACTGAACACTAGCCCTGAGAGCTTCCACCCTCAGCACAATGCTGAGTCAGATGCCCTTTGTGGCAACTTTGGCACACGACAGAATGCACTCTGACGCTCTGACTCTGTCTTGTATTATGTTGTATTTATGTGTTTTGTTTTTCCTTTGTACTTGTTATGCCTTTTTTTCTTGTGATGTGTTAAGTTGTCTCAATAAATGTCTTTCTTTCTTTTTTTTCTATCGCGGGCCCTCTGATATTTTACAAGGTAGAGTTTAGGTACAATATAACAGACCGCTTTGTTATGCTATTTCACGCTACAGAAATATAATATATACATAATCTAGTGAATATTAAATGTGTCCTTTGAAAAAAAAAAATGTGTTAATAGTGGCCCAGCAATCAGAAATTAACAATGTATAATTTATTCGATATAATCTTCAATTGGTTATTATCGAATAAAATTGATTGCTCAAGCGAAAACCGTTTTAAAATATAAAATAATGCTTACGAAAGTGTGCATTATAAAAATTTAAATTTCCCTATGAATGCAGTTTTGTATTTAACGGGAGCTGTGTATTATAAAGTTAAATGTCCATTGCATTACATTAAATGGTGGTTTTAATTTCTCTACAAGCACATGCCAAATGGCTTTCTGGAGACAAACTTTAGTCGTTCTAGTTTTCACGTCAGGACCTTTCGTAAGAAAAGCTTTTTCGAAACTTAATGTGGGCTCAGGCTGTGAAATAAACTCTGAACTACTGAAATCTATATTACTGAGTTTTGTTTGAACTGCCCTAAAGTGCCATTTAACGCGGGCGTTGGTAGCCTAATGGGTAGAACATCGGACTCGCAACCGAGAGACCCAGGTTCGATCCCAAGTGCGGGCATGTAAATATGACTTGGTTTTCTAAGTTATGTACATTGTGAAGTTATAGTAGCAATACCACACGCTAACTGTGAAGGAAAACATCGTGAGGAAACCTGAGTGTCTGAGCTATTCACATACCTCAGCGCTTGAAATCGCCAATCCGCGGTAGGCATGCGTAGTGATTAAGCCCATACTCTATCCTTGAGAGAAGGCCTGTGTCCTACAGTGGGACGCATATGGGCTGATTATGCCCTAAAGTGGCGCGAAGTGGGGAGGCAAAAAATTCTGTTCACTTAATACATTACATTAAGCCTCCATTAGAGTAGGCAGAGACCAAGGTTCGCCACTTGCTCCTGACAAACTTGTTTCAATTCCTCAATATTTGTTAGTTTGTTAGTCGTTGCATGCACGCACGCCTGTTTCGGGTAATTTTAATTTTGCTCTATGCCAATAAATCCCCTATTTAGTCGCAGCGTACCCACCTCGGACGGCCCTTCCACTCACATTCGCTCGATAAATTTCTTTTGTCAATCTTTTTATCTCAATTTCAGTAATTTCATCCTCTTTCAGTGCACAGCGTTTTGTAATCACACTATCATTGCGTGTCCCGTCATTCAAAATCAAACCACACATGCCTCTCAAGGACCTTATCTATACTGCATTAATCCTAGGAACTTTCTTGATTCTACTGTCATACCCAAGTCTACCTCTACCATAATATATAAAACTTTAATTCATAGTTTACTACGACAATTCGATTTAAATTGCGTAACAGGGTCTTCCCACTCCTTAATCTCTGGGTTAATCAACTTTGCAATGTACATGAATTGTCATAGTGAAATATGATTGCAGTTCTCAGAAATAGGCCTCTGGTGCACGTGCGGCGCAACGTGGCAACAAGGGATCAAAAGTATCGCGCCGCGTCTCTGATGTGGCCTCAACCTTTAAAAGTTTTTTTTTTTTTTCAGAAAAATAATATTAAAAAATTATTACGGTCCCCACTGACATTTAATGTCAACTTACAAGGGACGACTTTGCTACTGAAATATTAAAGGTTATGTTCTGTTAGCTGTGATTTCAACAGCCGTGACGTATACATGGTTACCTCTAAAATGGCACAAATCCTGAAAGACGTCAATTAGAATTTTTAAATCACACAACTTCTATTCCTACAAATTCCAATTTACGTGTTTCATCGACTGCCTCGTTAGTCTAGCGCTATCGCGTCTGTTTGCCATGCCGGAAGTCATGGGTTTAATTCCCACTGGGGGCCCCCGTGTATTTGTACAAATGGGTGTATGTTCATGTTTGTGATATCCCCGCCTTGTTAGTATAGCACAGGGTATCCTAGTTTTGGGACCAGGACAAATGATTGTGTTGGGTAGAAGTTGTTATAATTCCCCAAGGTAAAATAAAATAAATATTTTTTACGAGTTGGGCTTTATATTGGCGCTGTTTCGTAGACATTGCTTAAACCATAGAGTCAAATCGAATGAATATTCTTTTACGTAGGATAATTTTGTACGTAACTGTAGTTGCGACTTTGAAAATTGTGTAAACCCTGAAATTCATTGAATAAAAGTAAAATAACCGAACTCTAATTAAGGTGTTTTTAGGAATTCCTCAATTTAGAGGCAATCCTGAAGTTTTATTCGCAGTCTCCTCAGTTACTTGCGAAAAAAAAGTAAAATGGCCAGTATAAAATCTACGAAAAAAGGTTTCGATAAACTAATAAAAAAGTTAAAAGCGGCCAGCACTCAACAGATTTTACAAATAGATTTCGCACTAACCTAATTTGCACAATAACACACTACTCTGGATCGGCCCAGCTGCATCGGTGAAACACAAATTGGCGCACTGCGGTCGAATGCACGCGTTTTCGGCGTAATCGGCTTGGTTACATCGGCGATTACGCGTTCCCCGGTTTGTTACCATGTGACTCGGAAATCGATCGAAAGAAAGTTGAATTTGATTGAAAGTAAAAAGCTTTCAATGTATGCTTTAGGATATTAACATATATGTCCCACTGCAGCCTATATTCGTCCCATTGTAGGGCACGGACCTTATTTTATTTATTTTAATTATTTATTGCACTAATTACATTGTAAGTGTACAAGGGCGTGCTTAATGCAAGAATCATTCTCTTAATTACCAAGGGCTTAATTACCACGCGTGCCCATCACGGATTGGCAATTTCAAACGCTCAAGTATGTAAGCGATGTTTTCCTTCACCGTTAGCTCTAAAGAGACATGTAGATCTCTATAAACAGTTATTCTTTATTTCCGCAGCAGATTTTATTGTATAGAATATACTCAGTGTTCTCTTTTCATACAGGAAGTTGCCAACAGAAAACTGGTTGGAGTAAAAAATACATTTGGCGTACAAGTTGAAAAGACACAGAAATGCTTAACTCCATCAACATTTCTAAATAATTAATCAATGTTATAAATAAATAAAACATATACGGCATTCAAAATTTTAAGTTTGTAGTTCATCGAACTCAATGAAACTCAACTTTATCAGTGCATTAAAGCGATAACTTTGTCCAGACGACCGAAGGAATACACAAGCCGGTTTCCGGTTAAAGGGGGCTTCTCACGATGCGACACTAATACAAATATAAACTACAGACTAGATTACAATGAAATTTTGTCAATGATATATTGATATGAAACAAAGAGAGGTTTGAACGTGCTTAAATTTTGAATAAAGAAATAAAAAAAGCCTTTTCATCATTTTTATATATCTTCTGATATATAAAAATCTCGTGTCACAATGTTTGTTCTCAAATTCCTCCGAAGTGACTTTATAAATTTTTATGATTTTGTGTATATTTGGTAGGTCTAAGAATAGATCGTAGGCTAATTAATATAGCAAAACAACGTTTGGCGAGTCGGCTCGTAATAAATAATAATTTTCCCGCTGTGCTATGGTAACCAAGCAAAGACATCACAAACATTGAAATACACCCAGACTGAGGGCATTTGTATAAATGTCTGGCGGCCCCCGGAGAATTGAACCCACGACCTCCAGCAAGGTAATCAGATGTGATACAGCTAGATTAACGAGGCAGTCATTCATAATTTTTTTATTTATTTATTAGTATTTCCAAAAACTTCTAAATTCTAACGATATTTTTTTATTTGTATCCTCTGATCATATAAGCAAAGTTTCATTGTGATATTGAGAGGACATAAAATAAATAGATGTTTGATCATGCTAAGAATAGAGAAAAAAAAAATGAGCTAATTTTCTTTATTTTTAATTTATTTATACACAGTTCTTAAGACGATCTACTGTTTACAGTTCTTAGAACAAACAATTATCACCAAAGTTTCATTGTAAACCAGCATGTCCTTTGTGAATTAAAGCCAAAACTACATTTGCATGGCAATCGCCTTGTATACCTACATCCTTCTTAAGCCACTCGTGTAACTCAATAAGTTCCATTCATGAGTCCTTTGGGATTCCCCCGCCCGTGTGTCGTATTAAAACATGTTTACAGCCGTTTAGTTTGCGTCCGTGGTTCTTTTGATTGATAATGGTACTAGCAACATTTCATTGCGGTATGTTGTTTATGAATTAAAACCATATTACATTTAGATGAGAATCGCCTTGTGAAGCATCCTCTCAAACCCCCAATGGGTATACTTAATAGGTTCCATCTATGAGTCCTTTGAGATTCCCCCGTCCGTGTGGCGTATTAAACATGTTTACAGCCGTTCCGTTAGCGCAAATTTTTACTGTGATTCAGCTTGCGGTTTGCGAATTAAAGCCAACGACGTTTGTATGGGAATCGCCTTGTGAAGCGCCTGCTTAAGTCCCAAGTGTATTTAATAAATAGGTTCCGTTCATGAGTCCTTTGGGATTCCCCCGTCCATGTGGCGTATTAAAACATGTTTACAGCCGTTCAGTTTGCGCTCGTGGTCCTTTTGATTGCTAATTCCCAAACGCAATGGCTGCGGTCCATGATAGAGTTATTGTCGCTTGTGAATTATTGTAATGTGGTGCTTCATGGGAATAGTTGGATTTGAATGGTTCCATAGAAGTGTGGTATTATTACGGACATATCTGGGATCAGCTAGCTTTGTTGGCGGCGTATTAAATGACCAGATTGATTAGAGAACGTTGTGGATTGAAAGAGAATACAGTGGTCTCTGTTTACCTCTCTGGGTAAGCAGGGACTGCCACTTGCCACGATTCTGATAGATCGCTTTCGCTTCCTCAGCCTTCATTAGTCGTTGCATGCAGCACGCCGAGTTCGGGTACTTTTTATCTTGCCTTTTGCTAATACATCCCCTATTTGGTCGAAATATGTCCCCTTGGGGCGTCCTTTACCGGCGCTTCTAGCCACATTCACTCGATACATTTGTTTCGTCAATCTTTCTTCCTTCATCCTCTCCATATGTTCAAACCAATGCAACATTCCTTTCTCAAAAAGTGAAATCTTGTTGAATAAAAAAAAAACTATCAAAATCAAAGTATTTTTATTTAAAATTACTCAGAAACTGTGACTTAATTAATGTTACAAGTGAAACTAGGTGTCCATTTCAAAATCTGGAACATTTTATGGTGTGATATTATGCAAACAAAACTAAAAAAACCTGGGAATGTGGCTTTTTCTTACACTTATTTGGTTCTTGCCTGATAACCAAATCAGGCCCAAATAATATTATCTCCGCGCAAAAGTATGTATTAGAAAAGTTAAATGAAATCGAAATCTTTTTCGAACTTTTAGAAAACCGATTTGGGCAATTCCGTATTCGGGCCCTATTCCGTATCAAGTCGCTGCTTAGTCTGATCGTTATATCGAGCTGTCTCATACAAAACTCGTAAGAGTAAACGGTGCAGCATTAGTAGATATTCAACCAGAATCTGTAGTCGACAACTTTACCGTGGTCTTCTAAGGGAAAAGAAAAATATAATTTCCAATTTGCCTTTCACAGGTACTGGAAGAATACTTTGAAAGTCGAACTTTTTCAGATGTGCCAATCAATTAAACTTATGTACGCTTTTATAAAATTCTTCAACAGAAATACAAACGATAGCCTGCCCCTCTACTCTGAACGTTATTGTGTTTCAAATTACGCCACAACTTTTTTTATGTAGCCTATATACGTCCCACTGCAGGGCCTATACTGCAGAGAGAGTATGGGCTTAATTACCACGCGTGCCGACCGCGGATTGGCAATTCCAAGCGCTGAGATACGTCAACAGCTCAGATAGTCAGGTTTCCTCATGATGTTTTCCTTCACTGTTAACATGTGGTATTCCTACTATAACTGCACAAAATGTACTCGTACGTAACTTGGAAAACAAACTCATTGGTACATGCCGGGATTTGAACCCACGACCTCCCGAATAAAAAGCCGGTGTTCTACCGCTCCGCTACCACCGCTCAGTTATCAATATTTCCGACAATTAAATATTGTCAGAAATATAGACTTAGTAAACGTTTTAATAATAAGAAATAGCGTTATGTTGGTTGAAAAATTAGAGCCATCGGACACTAAAGGCATATTTGGCTCATTATTTATCAGATCATGAAAGGAAACGTCCTTAAGGACGACCGCTGGGGCTATTTAAACACTTCCCTTCAACTGTAACGCAAGTTTGCCAATTTAGCATCGAGAGTACGGGGGCTGATACTGGTAATCAGTAACGTTAAGGGCAACTTTGGAACCAAAATGTAAAATCAGAAATCCAAAATGTATTTCAACCAAAGTAATTTAAATTGTGTTTGTTGAATGTCAATGTACAATACTCAATCACGCAATAACGGCTGAACGAATTTAGATGAAATTTTGTATGGAGATACTTTGAGTCCGGTGAAGAACATAGGATACTTTTTATTCCGGAAATTACTCATTCCATGCGGACAAAGTCGTGGACAAAAGCTAGTGTTATAAGCATAATAGGCTTTTCGGCACAGAGTATGCTTAACATTTTTTTTTAAACTGCGTGAGTGGTAACTCTGTTAAATCTTGGGGAATCTTGCCGTAGAACCGTATACAGTGCCCCATAAAGAATGTATTAACTTTTGTGTGTCTAAATCGTGGAAATGACATTTTATGTTTATTTTTAGGATCAAAATTATGATACCAATATTTTAGAAATTGCTAATATTTTTTCTAACATATATAATATTTTCATGAATGTATTGAGTTGCAACTGTTAAGATGTTGGTTTCTTTAAAGAAATCCCTTTACAAGTACGGATTTGTTAAATGATTTCTTTAAAGGCTTAGCTTGTTAATACATCGGATCGCTTTCTTTTGCAAGATGAAGATAGTTTCAATGTCTGCTGCCCAACCTCATAGTAGTATACCAAAGAACATAACACTATGGAAGTAACTAAAATAAACAAGCCTAGCAGTTGCGCTATCAGTGAGCACTCTAATTCTTTTGACTGATTAAAAAAAACAAACTAGTATATTCGACAGCTATTGTTAGGTACATTCATTTTGCTAAGTCTTTCAAACCACTCAAAATGAATGGTGTATAACATGCTAAAATCTGGGTTCAAAAGCCGCGACTATGTAATTAGTGATTAAAGATAGCATCTATTTAGAATATTACTTTTATGTATAGACGTTAAATAAAAAAACCGGCCAAGTGCGAGTCAGACTCGCGCACGAAGAGTTCTGTACCATTATCTATACAACATTTGAATATTTCAAACCTGTCGTCGTTATTAATATCGCGCAAATAACGGCAAAAAATCGCATTTGTTATATGGGACCTCCCGATAAATATTGATTTTATTCAGTTTTTAGTATTTGTTGTTATAGCGGCCACAGAGTTTGACTCGAGATAGTTATCGAGTGCCATTTTTATAAAAATCAGCAAGCTTATTTGAAAGCTATTGTTAAAGCACGCTCTCTAACCACCCATAATGTATGGTGTATAGTATAAAAGTGAGAAAGGTATTTACTATTGACGTTATGAGTTTCAAAGGTATTTGTCAACAATTTAGTAAAATCCTGAAGTGACGGAGTAGAGTTTTTGCCTAAAGATCACCATATAGTCGGCTGCATCCTGACACCAGTGTGTATCCCCGGTGAGGTACGCAAAGACACCAATTTATTCAATTGGGCCAGCCTTTAGTTGGGTCGAATGTTTCTTAGTACTCCGAGCCTTCCAGTATCCCCTAATGACTCCTTACCTGCGGATAATACCTTGTCTTCTTACAAAATCCCTGCCAATAAGACTCCTTCAGTTAAGTAGAATTGATGGCTGTCCTCCAAGGAAGGGTTAGGCGGGGTTGGAGAAAAACTAAATTAGGCCGCATTCAACTATAGAGGAAGTGCAGACAATTGATTCTTGATAATCTCCAACGTCGTAAAAGCGTAAATTTTCAAAATACTTCCATCACTTGAATTATTTTTGCATCTACGTAATGAGATGGTTTATACAGCGTCCAGTGGCACCTTCACTCACACTAGATAGGTGAAGGGACCACAAGGACGCTGCAGTAACTATGACATTGTTTTTGAGATGGAGTAGACTTGCCCAGCACCTATACCATCTTGACAGCTTAGTTGGCCTAGCCCACAGGTCAATACGTGCGGAGCAAACCAAGTCGCGGGATTCCTCACGATGTTTTCTTTCACCGTTAGCGTATGGTAGCGTTTTGTACACGACATTTTTGAATATGCCGGGGAGTATTAGGAACATTCCAGAAATGTCCCCATGGCAATAGAATGGAATGGTGGTTATTCAACAGCATGAATCAAAAACTCAATAATTAATTGTGTCGGAGAAAGTCATAAGTGGAATAATACCGCATTATTCATTTTGTTCTTTCGGGAATTCCGGCCATCTACCATAGATTTATAAAAATAGTGGGCTAAATTCCAGTGGTATGTCACTTTCACTGGTAAAAATCTTCTATTGCTAGTAAGAAAAATACATTAATACAACTTTTTCGTGTTAGAAGTCTGTTTTTGTTTGACCCATAAGAGTCCAAAGTCAAAATAGCCCATTTACAGTTCAAAGGGAAATAAATAATTATCCTTGGCGTCAAAACTTTGTATTTAATAAGGCGCATCATGTGGTACACAATTTTTTTATGAAAAACCACGTTTGATCTGAATAATTAAGTTGGCACTTCGTTGTAGTTTCCCTTACCTCACATTCCACAGCCTCATAATTCCAATTCAAATCAAAGTTCCATGCTTTCATCATCTGTCAGAGCATTTCCATGCTCATCACCAGGCTTTGTTGAATGCCATTTGTTGAATGCTATTCTACATCTACTCTTCTCTCACTAAAAAGCAGTGGTAGCGCATCGGTAGAACGCCGGCCTCACATTCGGGAGGTAGTGGCTTCAAATCTGGGCATGTACCAATTATTTTGTTTTTCGAACTAAAATTTTCGTAAGCACTACACATTATTAACTTATTGCCGGATTTACTTACCTACTCAGTTTTTTATCGGAAGAGTCCGACGAGGTTTCGCTGTGAATCGCAGAGCTCAATTATGGTGCCGGAGCCGGATTGCTCGTCTCAGCTACTTACCATGATTAAGCTCTACGAATCAGACCAAAACCTGGTTGGAGTTTTCCGACAACAAACCCAGTAAGTCAATCCGGAATTAAGTTAATATTTATTTTGTTTTTATGTTACGTACATCTATGAATTTGTAGTACCAATACCAATCGCTAACTGTAAACAAAAATATCGTGAGTAAACCCTAGTGTCTGAGGTAATTGAGGTATTTACATACAATGGCCCAACTATGAGGTTAAAATCTCAGATCTAACTAACTCTACCCTCGTTGTACTTTACCTACGATTCAGCCAGAAGGGCGTGATTGATCGAGGCCCGCCTCACCTCGTCAGGTGGTCCGAGGATGTCCCTAATTCATCTTCATGGCAGAGATTTTTTCTCCCCGGACACAAAATGCTTTATTACTGAGGAGGGTTAGTTGCGAACTAAAAGGTACGCCTTGATTAAGCCCTGTATTAGGAAGTTCGGGCGGAGGCATTCGCGTGAACGGTGGAGGTTTATTTTGTTGGTATACTTTCGTCATTTTCGTTTCCTTTTTCACTTTTTTGTGAGAGACGAAACACGGAATGTTTGCAGTCTGAGGGAAAGATTTGTGAATGTATATTCACTCCTTTTGCAGTTTAGAGAGAAAAAGGGAAGAAAACAATTGCTACGATGCTTTTCAGAATGTATTTGTATCGGTTTGAAATTTTGGAAGCGAAAGTGATCTGTCAGGATTGTGGCAAATGGCAGTCTTTGGTGTCTGCCTACCCCTTTGGGATACAGGCGTGAGTTATGATATGTAGGTATGTATGAAATTTCAATTTTGACAGTCGACCAAAGAGAACGAAAATTCGCATGTCGTGTAACAGATAACCAGTGATTTTGCAATCAGTGATTTTGCCTGTCCCTTAAGGGCATGTACTGTTAACAGCAAAAAGCTAAGCACGCAGCAGCGTGTCAAGCCAAGTTCAAGTAAAAAAGGGCGATGCAGCAGCCGTGTATTTTTACGAACCATTTTGAGCTTTTGACTTCTTCCATAACCATATAGTAAGCCTACAAAGTCGCAATTTTGAAAGCATGTTTAAGTCTCGGATTTCATAAATACCAGTAATTAGATTTTCAAATATTGATGAAAATTGATCGTTCTGTCATTAAATACAGTTACTCAAAATTTTATTTACTAAGGAAATTCGACATACAAGTTGGTCATGTGAAGTATTAAGAAAGGAAAAAAATCAGGGTCAGTAAAATTTAATTTAGGTATGTTCATTTCATTTGAAAATTGTTTGGATCCGTTAATAGAAAAGATGAATAACGTCTTCAGAATTAAAAAAATAAGTAAACTTTTAAAATTTTAAACCAAAAAACTGCGTCCAGAAGTTGTTGACTGTTAATGTTTATGTTAATGTTAAATTTTGGATGATCAACTTATTGGTGCAGTTTTTTTCATACAATGAATGCATCTATAACTTTGTACAGTCTTACTTAGGTTCCTCAAAAGTAAATGATAAATAAAATGTCTTTGTAAATATTTTATGTTGTGTGTTTCCTGGTACAATAAAGAATATTCTTATCTTATCTTATCATTACTGCAGGAATGTGCAGTTTTCTTAATTTGTTAAGAAATACTCGTAGCTTGCTTTTCTATCGAGTATATAACTTGGTCAGCAAAAAATAAGTCTCAGACGCTCCAATATTTGATCGGTCTGATCATCATCAGCCATTTGACGCCCACTGCAGGACATAAGCCTCCCTCATGGTTTTTTGCCATGAAGGGTTTTGCCATAATCGCCACGCTTGGCAGACGGGTTGGCGATCGCAGTATGTGGTTGGAATCTCAGGAAGACGCTGCTGCCCGTCTCCTAGTAATTTATTTCTTTAGTCGCCTTCTACGACATCCATGGAAGGAAATGGAGTTTGATGTTTGATCGGTGACTTCACCCATCTAGTGAAGGTGAGTGTTGGCACTAAATGAATTATCTAACATACTGGCTGTTGCCAGCGACTTCGTTCGCGTGCTAATTTTGATGTGTATTTTTGCGGGATAAAAAATAGTTTATGTGCTAATCCACACTATAATCTATCTATGTGGAAAATTTCATCCGGATCCGTTCAGCAGTTTTTGCATGAAAGAGTAACAAACATCCATCCATACATACAAACTTTCGCGTTTATAATATTAGTAAGGATGTAGATGTAAAATGCGTTTTATTGTTATTGTTTTTTTTTTCACTTGGCCCCTTTTTTAAATTTATGTTTTAGTGGGATAATTATACCTTTAAGGGGGTCCAGTGATTAACACTGGCGCCACCGAGGAAAAAAAAAATTTTTTTTATAGATCAAATTCGCAAAAAGTGTCAGTACAATCTCTCAATAATGTTAATAGTGATTTTTAGGACCCATGGCTCTGAACCTAAGGCAAAAACCCTAGGACTAGATAGCATTGACGCCAGAAACGGCCGTTTTTGATATAAATGCTATCTAGTCCCAGGTTCGTGATCCTAAATTCTTTGTCGTGGGTCCAAAAAATCCCTGTTAACATGATTAACATGATTGTACCAACATTTTGTGCAAATTTGATCTATAAAAAACCGGCCAAGTGCGAGTCGGACTCGTGCACCAAGGGTTCTGTACCATTATCTATACAAAACGGCAAAAAAAGTCACGTTTGTTGTATGGGAGCCCCCCTTAAATATTAATTTTATTTTAATTTAATTATTTGTTTTTGAAGCGAATATAGAACTAAATATTTTGTGAATATTTCAAGCGTATACCTGTTGCTGTGCTATTAATATCGAGCAAAAAACGGCATAAAAATTACGTTTGTTTATGGGAGCCCCCCTTAAATATTTATTTTATTCTGTTTTTAGTATTTGTTGTTATAGCGGCAACAAAAATACATCAAATTAAGTAAGTAAGTAAGTAAATTATTTATTTCCAAAAAGATATACAAATTAAGGTCGCTTATAAATATAGTCATTGAAGGGTGAAAATTTCAACTGCCTAGCTATCACAGTTCATGTGATACAGCCTGGTGACAGACAGACAGACCCGTGGCACCCTTCCGGTACGGAACCCAAACGAAAAAATTAAAGAGAATTTACTTGGCATTGAAGCAAAATTTAAAACGCCCTAAAAAGATATCGCTGGATGCAAGCCGCTTCCTGCCGGTCTTTTGGGAAATCCATGGAGGAGGCCTATGCTCAGCAGTGGACTTCTTGTGGCTGAATGATGATGATGAAAAAGATATCATTTTTTTCCTCGATGGCGCTAGTGTCACTCCCTGGACCCCTTAACTACCTGCACTCGTTTACGTCACGGGTAACTTTGCAACAAAAATGTGAAGACTGATCATGATCAGCGTCAACTGTACTTCATAACCCGGCGTAGCAAATATAAGGGCGGGGACGGAAACTTTTTCATTTAACTTGGCCCATAAGGACCTGATTACTTATCTAGAAATTCGAGATAGAGTGACAAAGTTACGCAAGTTAACAAAGTGGAGAACTTCGCCGAACTTACGTCGAGGTTTCGATGTCTTAGAAACTTGGGATATGATAATAACAATGGCGTAATACGTCTCGGTTTCAATTGAAAGATTTGGCTTTTGTTTGCGGCTTTGTTAAAAGAATGAAAAAAAAAACCGTCTACAAAACCCTACTACTCTAAAACAGAGAAATATTTTAAACGAATATGTCCTTTAAATTCGATGTAGATACTGTAGAAATATAGTTTGGAGTCGGTGCCAAGTTACAAGACCGGCACATACATTTTGGGCATAGTCTCCAAAATATATTTCCACAATACATACATCGAATCTAAAGGTCATATTCGTTTAAATTATTTCTCTGTTTTTAGCGTAGAAGTGTTTTGAAGTCGGTTTTTATTTTTATTTAAAAAGAATATTTCACGATTTTTTGTGAATATCACTACGACTCCGCCAAATTGTGCTTTTCGAAAGCAAATGCACGAGTCTCTATAAAAAATACCCAAATCAATTCAGGAGTGCCTTTGAAATTTGAAGAGTTCCCTCGATTTCTCCAGGATCCTATCATCAGATCCTGACTTGGTGACTATGAGACCACCTGTGAAGTTTACAAATAACAAATAAATAATTTTTCAAATCGGTCCACGCGTCTTTTAGTAATCGGGGAACATACATAAATATAATATACCGACAAATTGAGATCCTCATTCTTTGTTTGAAGTCGGTTAAAAAGAGATTTCTCTCTTTTATTAAAATATATTATAGCTAGAGGGATGCCAGAAATAATGTAATATATAAAAATCTCGTGTATTGAACTTCTCTGAAGCGGGTTCACCGATTTAAATTTTTTGTTTGTGTTTATTTGGTAGGTCTGACAATAGGTCGTAGGCTAATTAATATGGCAAAACAACGTTTGCCTGGTCAGCTAGTAAAATATAAATAATAATAAATAAAAAGATAAATAAAAATTAATACTATAAATTATTTACTTTATTTCAATAAGGCCGCCCATTGTACTTTTTCATTGCAACTTTCATGTTTTATGTCTCGCTTCTTGTGTGCAATAAAGAATATTCTTATCTTATCTTATCTTGTCTGCCTCGTTGGTTTTGCGGTTGACGCGATTAACTATCAATGTAGAGATCGTGGTTCAACTCCCACTGGAGGGAGTATTTCAATATTTTTGCGATGTTCTTGCCTGGTTACTATAGCACAGGGTAATCCAGTTTGAGAACAGCCCTTGTATCACGTAACTTTCCACTCTATCGGATTAAGCATTTAGACGACTCCGAAGTGTCAAAATATGTATGTACAGTGGAGGACTTAAGTGGTCGCGCCCCTGGACAAGTGATTGTGTCGAGTTGAAGTTATTATTGTTATTATTTAATAAAAAGTAAGTTATAGTACCACTCGCTAATTTTGACGGAAAACATCGTGAGGAAACCTGAGTATCTGAGGTATTCACATACCTCAGCGCTTGAAATTGCTAATCCGCGGTGGGCATGCGTAGCAATTAAGCCAATACTCTCTCTCTGAGAGAACAGTGGGACGTGGGAGTGTACACTGGGACGTATATAGGCTACATTGAAAAATCAAAATGAAATAAAATAAAATTTATTCTCACAATTCAAATGTAGGTAAATGTTAGCGGATTTGTTAAACTTGAAATGTTACTAATGTGACAAAACAAGATGTCAGAGTAGGCTAGATAAATATATAATCTAGTCTGACAACTGGTTTTGTAGACCAATCTAGATTAGATTTGTAATATAGCCATCGAAAATCATTGCAAAAATAACCTTCTGGGCACATTCATTGGTACCATTGTTTATCATCAAGTTTAAATACAACCTCATTATTACCAACGATATAATAAGCTATGACACTTGTTATGGTTAAACAGCAGGATTCTATTCTAAAACACCTTGACGAGACATTTATTCGTTCAGTGAGCTGTACACGCGATAGTGCGTGCGTGCTTACTTTCGATAGGTTTACCACGAGTTGCGTTTGTATAGTGTTTGTTGACACACGCAACTCATGAGAATATAAACGCAATCAATGAGAGTATGGACTCTCGTTGTTGATTTGACTTGAATTTATTTAATTTCATTTCACCAAAACTACGGCCTAAATTTCTGACGTCTTCTAAAGTCAAAATTAGTTTGATGCATCGATTACTTCTTGATCGTTTATTTATGATTGTGTACCAGTTGACCACAATTTCGTCATTAATAAGGAGGCTGACGTCTTTTTGTTGCATACTGACACTTATGCCATACGCGTTGAGAGTTTATTTTTGAGGCTTTTCAGATCCAATTTCAATCCTTTCTCGTTTTCTCCAAAAAAACGGACATACCTACCCAATATTCAACTCAGCTCTATACTTGTTACATTAATTGTAACTTTCATATTTTATGTCTCTGGTTTCTTGTGTGCAATAAAGAATATCCTTTGCCGCTTCCGTTTCAGCGAGTGGTGACTGAAAACTGTAACTGTCCGTTATAAAAGAAGTTAGTTACTGGTGCGCTTAATTGACTTGCTTCTGTTATTATTTGTATAACTATTTCATTACACTCATTAAAAAAGTAAATAAAGGCGCGATTAGAGCGAGAATTCCTTTCCAGCTAACCTTTGGTGTTAAAGAGACTGACGAAAGTTTTTTTTTTATTACGACAAGTTGACACTTGACCCCAGTCATGCCTGATGGTAAATAAGGACGGGGTCAAAGATGTTACATGTTTACCTGTTAAATACTGTGTTGACTCTAGTTTTAAAGACACGCAAGTTAATTCAAGAAAAGGTGAAATAAAATAATACACTTACAGAAACTTAATAAATCGCATTCTTCTTAGAATTCATATTCTAGAAAAAGAGCGTGTGCGTCTAGAAAGTACTTTGTGTATCAGCTTTTGTAAGAAGGAAAGATAACTCATGGTTACTCCTTCGAACGGTAGGCAAGTTACGTTACATTTTATATCATGACAAATGATGCAGGCTTCTTACAGGGACGGAAGGGATCAGGGCCAGAATCACATCGTTTTTCATAAGGACCGAAGTAAAAATGAGAATACGCAGAAGTTCAATTCAATAGTAGACGATCCGCATAACTAAGTCTGCATAGCATAGGTACCTGTAAATATTTGATCCTTTTGTGTATCGGGAATGAAACCCAATAGTTACTATGTTGAGTACTTGTGTATATTTGTTTCGTGCCCAAATTACCCGAAACCAGCGTGCGTGCGTGCAACGACTAATGAATGTTGATAAAGCAAAAGAGGTATGTCAGGATCGTGGCAAGTCGCAAACCCTGGTCTCTGCCTAGCCCTCCGGGATACAGGCGTGAGTTTATGTAATGTTTGTATTTTTTACGTAGCCAATTCTATCTCCCACTCCAGGAGACCTATTTTTGAATCACTCGTATGAAATTGTATCGTCGAATGCGACTTAAGTCACACTCGTCTTCTAAGTCGCATGTTGTCGTTTTTCCGTATTTTTGAATCGTTCGCCTGAAGTGTTGCCAGTACAATTTGAAGTATTGTATTTTATCCATTCCACGCAGAAATTAAAAAACCGGAAACTACCGTAACAGAAACGGAACGTAAAACGCTGTTTTATTGGCTGTTTAAATAAAAAATCTTTGTCTTTTGTTACAAACAAAACACTACATACTGTCAACCTTTTTTGATTGTTGACACTCAGAATGACAAACAGTACCAACACACATTTATCGTTTTTTGACAATTAATCTACCGATCGCCATGCGAGACGAGTGGTAAGGACCATTCGTTGCAGTCGAGTGATTAAAAAATACGGAATTTCAGATGTCGAACGAAAATCAGTAGAAATCGAGCGCTCGACGCGATACGAGTGATTCAAAAATAGAGCTCCAGGGCCCAAATCTTTTCTTTGAGCTTAAAAGCCAGTACAGTATTTCTGTCACGATTTCACTGCTAGCCAAGTAGGTAGAGCTGAGTTACGACGATTTTTTAACAATATAATTTATTTGGGTAAAACGTGGAAGGAACTGTTACATTGATTTTCAATTTTAACCATTTTGGACCATTGTTTGACGTGCAACGTCTTTCAGTTCTGTAGTAGGAGGTCACTTGCTAAAACCGCATATAATGAAAACATTTCGCCTCGGCGAGGGCTGTGGCTCTGTAACTACGTGCCGTGTGTAATTAATTAATTTATCGTTGAGAAAAGCAAAATAGCCATTACTCAGATCTTTTAGACTGTTGCCGCTAAAGGGTCAGTACTGCGTACACATCAAGCGGTTTGAGCTAAAAACTAACGCATACTTACAGACGTTTCATGTTCAACCAAGGGCCGTATAACCCCATACACCCTCACCCGCCTTTTAAAGTATTTTTCTAATGTAGGTTTTGATCAAGAATCAAGTCCTGCGACGTGTCATTTGTACTTTGAACCATTACGTAATTTCTTGTTAAGTATGCAAATTTTAATACATCTAGGTAAATTAACATCTACATGGTGCTTTGAAAGTCTGAATCCACAAACGTACAGCGGAGTCAGGGAAATTATTATTAATAATTATACTGCAATTCGCACCGCTTCGCTTCTCAATCACTAGCGTACTAGCATCTATCTCACTTACTTTGGAGTGTGTGAAAGAGTAAACTACTCATTTCTACCCAAGAGTTGTTTCTTGTCCATTATTAATTAAGTCCACGCGAAATTTAATATCGTAATGCGCAAAGACGTGTCGATATGCTTCCCTTTGAGCAGGAAATATCTCGGAAATAAAAAAAAACACCTCCGGCCAAGAGCGAGTAGGACTCGCGCACGCAATAGACGTAAGTTTTATCATCAGCCGTTTGACGCCCACTGCAGGACATAGGCCTGCCTCATGGTTTTCATAACCATGAGGGGTTTTGCCATAATCGCCACGCTTGGCAGGCGGGTTAGCGACCGCAGTATGTGGTTGGAATCTCAGGAAGATGCTGCTGCCCATCTCCTGGTAATTGATTTCCTTAGTCGCCTTCTACGACATCCACGGGAGGAAATGGAGTGACGCTATTCTTAATCCGGCGCCACATGGATGTAAGTCTAAACAGGTCTTATTTAGAAAAAGTTGACAACACTCTTAAATCGGAATTAAAGCCGGTTTATAGGAGGATTTCCTGCTATAAACCGGTTTTAACTCCGTCTTAAGAGTGGTTTAGTGAATCCACTTTTTATACATAACACTATTACAGTCTTATTTATGAAAACCGGATTACTTATTTAAAATCACTCCTCAAATGCAGTTTGGATTCGTCTTGGCTTTCACTTCTTCTTTTTTCGTGTTTTTATAAATAACGGTGTAATGTGATACGGTAGTACAACATTATTTATACAAGTGAATGTTTACCTCTTTACAATAAAAATAAAAATACAAATTATTTATTACATAAAAACACTGTTAACAATGATATACTTATTCTAAAGTACAGATTGTTACTCAATAAGCAACTGCTACATGCACTGGCCTACCGATCGTGTCGCAGAGTGCCATTCGCACAAGAAAAGATGCCCCAGAGCATTTGGTAAGGATACTGCTTACGTCCAAGTGAAAACAATTAATAAACGGGCATCCTAGCTCGAGACCGGGATTGCGGTTGTATTGTGTATAAACGTAATGTTTATTTTTATTATTATAAGACTTACCTAATGTTTTTTTGTTGTGCATTATGGTACATCATAACTAAATGTACGTATAATGTAAGGAGTTTTGAATGAGACGTAATTTTTTGTCTATTTGCAAATCACAGGTCGAAAGTGAAACACACCATTTTATCGTGCACAGCCGCGTCAAACCACACGGTTTCAAAGACGCTTCCTAATTAATTACAGCCTCGTACGACGTAACTCCGAAATATGATTCACTGTACAGCAAGCTGTAGGTATGTAATACTGATGAGTTCCGGAAATTTACTGAATATTTCTTTCCTTTTCGCGTCTGTTTAACCGACATCAAAAAAGGAGGAGGTTATCAATTCGACGCGTATATATATATATATATATATATATATATATATATATATATATATATTTGGCTATGTTCTCCCATAACATAACATATTTATAACGTCCTTTTAGTCCCATTTTAATTGGTGAAGATCTGACGAAGACTTTCAGAGATGTAGAACGGAACTCTTCAATGAAGAGCAGTAAATAAGCCTAATAAAGCCAATCCTTTGGTAATATCAGTTTGTTTTATCAAATAGCATAAAAGTAGTTCCAAGGTGATTTGGTGATGTTCTGGTGAAGACTTTTGGAGATGGAAATTGAGAACGTCAAATTTTAAAGCAAAGAATAAGTAATGGTTATAAAGGACTTGTATATTTTTCTCCCGCTCCCCCACTAAGAACTGAAAAATAAAAATATTAAAAACCGACTTCGAAACACTACAGCACTAAAAAGTTAGAAATAATTTAAATAATTAGAAGTATGTATACATGCAGGTATTGTAGAAGTATAATTTGTAGTCGGTGCCCAGTTTCATGACCAGCACAGTCATATATTTTGGGCACCGACTCCAAATTATACTTCTACAATACCTACATGTATACATACTTCTAATTATTTAAATTATTTGTAACTTTTTAGTGCTGTAGTGTTTCAAAGACGGTTTTAATTTTTTTAGTTGTTCTTTGTATTTTGTCTTTCTTTATGTATTACAGTAGAGTCTATGAGACAGATTGAATCAGTCGGTTGAACATTTTTCCTACACGTGTTTCTTGGGTTCGAATCTAATCGTTCGAGTAACTATGGTAAGAGCGTAAGTGCGGAGCGGTAGAACGCCAATCGCTTAATCGTCATATTCCATACTCATTGCTACAGCACACATCGGGATTCCGACAGGATTTGGTGCGTAAAATTAGGCCTCTGGTATCTGTCTGTCCATCCGGAACACAGGCGTAGGTTTATGTTCATTTACTCATAGCTTTTATAGTTTTAATAGCATGATAATCTCAGTCAAGGATTTGAAGGAAATAAAACAGGTAAAAAATTATGAGTATTTCGCTTAGTTACGAATAGAGGCATAAACTATGAACCTACTGAAAGGGTTATCAATCCATCATACTATTTTTCTTTTATTCATTAACCCAAGGAGAGAGGTTATAAATTTAAAAGCAAGTCCCGACTCGGTAAGTCGAGTTCATGAAAGTCGGATCGCCTTATACATTCTGAAACGAATAGGAGGACTTGAGAAAATAGTTTTCTTCGACGGAATAATTTATATGAGCCGAAAACTTGCAGCTTTTTTGTTAGTAACAATTTAGGTTAATAAACCTATCAAAAAACCTTGTACATACTGTCTACAGGTGATCATACATCTTACATTTTTTTGTACCATACATAAGTAACGAGTATCCTTGAACGAGTATACGAGCTGGTCTATCCACGTTAGAACGGCACCGTGCGGGCGGCACGATTATAATCTAAAATAACACTTAAATACTTATGAAGTTAGAGACTACACTACGAGTGCAAAAAAAGTCCGTTTCCTTGTCGTGCTCGTCGGTCACCCGTCGGCTGCACGTGGCCTGCTTTTCTTTGCGCTCGTATTATAGTTGTTACTATACTATAATGTTTAAGGTACATTTTAGTTTGTAACGTTGCGCTCATCCTTATGCAGTGCGGTGTAGTTATTATGCACCTATACTCTCCTTCTGATTGATGGTCTGTGCCCGTGTAGGTTGATATTGACTAACTAAAAATACAAGTTTTGTTACAAACAACCCACAAGTAGCTGCATAAATTCAACTCCAACATCGCGAAAAAAAAAATTAGCTAAATTTTGATTCTTGTATATGTTTCAAACACGTGATAGTTATTTCGCAATTTTAGAGTCAATCCCATAATAAAAGTGGTTTATATTTGTGAGCATAATAAATCCCTTTATATTATACCGGACTTTTTGCAACATCCTGTATAAGTGCCACTGCAGAATATAGGAAATTTCTCAGAGTACTTGTAAATTTTGTAGTCTGTATTTTAAGAATAAAAAAAATGTTCACGTTTTTTTTATTCTTAAAATACGAAAATGTTTCGTTTTTCGGGATAGAAATTAAGACACACCTTTTTCAAGTGTTCTGAACACAGAACAAAAAAGTTCTGAATTACATTAAAAAGGACAACAGTACAAGGAAAACAAAAATAAGAAGACTTGAACCCAAGAACGTTTTACCCAATCCTTGCTTGAACCTTTATCTAATCCTACTGAATGCAGCGGTACTCTATTCCGAACTATCCCTGAAAAAGATTCGACCGAGAGTTCTTTCAATAATAAGGTAGAATAAGACGGTTCCATTCGGTGGATTTAAAATTCTAAATGTGGCTTCGTAGATGGAGTACTAGTACTCTTTGGTAGGGGTTAAGCCGAACGAACAAGCGAGAGCTAATATTCTTGGGGATGAACATAAAACATAAAACCAGCCAAGTGCGTGTCGGGTCACGCACAATGTAGGGTTTAGTAGAAAGAAGGATTTTTTAATCTGCTTTACAGAACTAACAACTTCATCGAAGTAATTTTCAATGAATTTTGTACGAAATTTTACTTTTATGACTTGTAAAGCCTACTTAGCCGTGATACTTTTCCTTTTAAGATCATTATCTATGAAGAAGAAGAAGACGACGAAAGACATTTATTATACCAACAAGATACATCACAGAAACAAAATAAGCTATAAGATAAGTAATATATTATGCACAACAACAGAAAGAAAACTAAATACACAACAGACAAAACGAATAAATAAAACAGGACCATAGATGCAGTCTGTGGTGTATCTAAGTTGCCACAAAAGGCAGCTAACTCAGCGTTGTGCTGAGGAAGTGATCCCTCAGCGCTGATTTTCAGTCAGTGCCTACGGTAACCCATAATTGTACTAAGGAGTAGTACAATATTACTCTGAATTTTTTTCACGTTTCTACAATCAACTGTTTAGCCAGGAGAGGGAGGGGGACGCCCTACTCGGACAAAAATTTGCGCAATATTTCGCAAACGGAACCCTAAACCAAAAATGGTCTTCCTACACCCACAATATTTTTCAACGACCAATCCAACGATGCCCCACGTGAAGGGGTAGACGAGGAAAAAATTGCATTCCTAATTTAGGCGTAGGGGAGGTACTTTAAACTAATTTGTTTTCGAGGTTTTACTCTACTGTTTTGTCGGCGTTATAAATATGTATATCTAAGCCAAATTTTAGCTCTCTAGTACTTACCGTCTCTGTGCTAAGCTGCGGACTGACAGACAGACAGACAGACGGACGGACGGACATGGCGAAACTATATGAGTTCCTTATCCACTACGGAACCCTGAAAAACGTACAATGAAAAATGATTACGTAACCCTAAAAAGATAGTCTGAAAGTTTACAAGTATTTAACACAAATGGCTGTGTTCGTATTCAACGTTCACATAGGCAGACTTCCTATTTCACTGACACCACTTCTCATATGTCACGTAAAACGCTATTTAAATTTACTTCAGCATGAAGAATTTTAGTGAAATTCTACTTAAGCCCCATTTTAAAAAGTGGTTCAAGTCACCGTTAAGGATAGACGGACGGGCAACAAAAGGATTTTATAAGCGATCCATTTTTGAAACCATAAAGAACCTTAAAAAAAACATATCATTATGTTTTTCGGCTGGAGACGCGCACTGAGGTTTCATACCACATATTTGCCAAGAATATGTTTTTATCAGTTATTTCGGGAATGTATATTTGGTATTTGATGCACCAGTAATTAATAAAAATGAGACCGTTCGCCAAGTAACTAAGATAAGATAAGAATATTCTTTATTGTACCACGAAAAACACAAACATAAAATATTTACAAAAATATCGTACGATTGGCGGCCTTATCGCTTATAGCTATTTCTTCCAGGCAACCGACGATAGAGAGTTTCTGAAGGAAAAGTGAGACGGGTAATAGGGGCAATTATGAATAAATATGATTTGACAATTGATCTGAATATGAGCGTGATTGACATCCTCAAAGTAGCATTCCGATCTTGGAGGTACGACTGTGGCGCGCACAAGTGTCGCGACACGGCAGCGATCTCACCAAGGGATAAGGTTGAGCTGCCTTTATTGGAAAGCTCCTATAAAACAGTGTGACGTGACCCGGGACCCAAAAACAGCATTTCACTTCTTGACAGTAACGACCTGACTACCATAACACGCCTGCGGCGAAATAGCCAGCCTAGCTCTTATATTACGCGCACCAAGTCCTGAAGGAGTCCATTCGCCTAACCATCACATTCCGTACTAATTTACTATTGCAAACGTCAGGGTTCCGGCAGGATGTGACACGCGTAATTGGGTCTCAGAGTGTCCGAATCAGGCGAATCGTGTCGCGTCGTCGAGGAGCAGAAAGCGATGCTACCGGGACCCGATCGCCTTTGCCAAGATCGACCAGGTTTGCTGTTTTTTTTAAGATTAGCCATCCGAAGTAGCACTAAAAAAGGTTGCTAATTTGATTTATTCATACATTTAACTCTGTAGGTATTTATTAGATAGAATGTACTGCACAGTACCCTAGTATACTCGTTACACCAATAGGCGCTATGCTGGCTCAACTGCCTTTTGCAGCAGCAGGGACGCACCGCAACTATATATGTACGTAAAAAGTGTTTTACTAAAGACAAATTATATCAATAAACAATAAAAATACAATTAACCTAGGATTTACTTAGCATTTGTAATTAAATCATTAAAAAAAATTACTTTGAAGTTCGGGCAAAGCTCGGAAAAAACTGCGAGACTCGATTCCTGAACTATTTAAAATATGACAGTACCTACAAATTTGTACGAAACTCTCAGTGGGCGAGTCCGACTCGCACTTGTCAATTTTTTTATGAAGACTATGTTATACGTCCATATGCAGGCCACTGCGGATTGGCAATTTCAAGCGCCGGGGTATATGAAAACCTCAGACACTCAGGTTTCCTCACGATGTTTTCCTTCGTCATTAGCGAGTGGTATCGCTACTGCAGCTTCACAAAGGCATGCAGTTTATAGAGTAAATTTCATGCCATTCTCTCAAACATGTTCGCGCAGTCTCCCTGTTAAGCCCAACGTTCTCTTTTCCTTGCGTTAACCTTTAGAAAAGAAGGGGATCTTGGTTTGTGTAAAGGATATTTTTTCTTAAGCTAAAGTTTTTGAATAAGCCGAGCCTTTGTAAAGAGTTAGGTTAGTACTTCGGTGTTGCGGTTGTTTAATGGAAGTGAAGTGAAACTTCTGATTTAAGGAACACCGCATATTTACTGAGATTTGTTTCATATTTATCTTCAAAAAAACGAGACGTATTCGTTTTGATTTGCTTTTTCGTAGGATAATAAGTACCCACAAGTCATTGTAACTCATACTCCAAGTTGCATACTCCAACTAATTAACCCTCGAATATCGGCACGTTGCAGTAATAATAATATCTTCCACACAAAACAATTACTTGTCCTGCTCCCGAACTAGAATACACTCATCAACCCATTATGTCCCCACCGAGGGGCACGGGTCTCTTCCCTGAGGAAGGTATTTTATACACTGTGCTATGGTAACCAGAAATTATTTTGTTTTGTAAGTTTCGTACAATTGTGAATTTGAAGTAACAATACGACTCACTAACAGTGAAGAAAAACATCTTGAGGTTACCTGAGTGCCTGATGTGTTTAGATAACTCAGCGCATCGGCAATTTCAGCCAATCCGCTGTGGACACCTATACTCTCTCTACGAGATAAGTCCTGTGTCCTACAGCTGGAGGTACTTACATGTGATCCATTATTTAGTCTTTATAAAATTGCTATTTTACGAGATACTTTAAGTTAATTTTAATAAAAAAATTATAAGGAGGCAGATATTGTAGTTAGAGCGTTAATGTTTCGTTACATAAAAAAATTGTCTCTTCCAAAAAAATTGAAAGCGATGCGCTGACGCAGCGATTGCGCATTTGTGTTTTGAACACTCAGTATCATCATCATCATCAACCCATTATGTCCCCACCGAGGGGCACGGGTCTCTTCCCTGAAGAAGGTATAGGCCATACTCCACCACGGGGGCCAAGTCCGGATTGGTGGAGGCTTGTAGACTAGTGGCTCGTCTACTGTCAGAAGTTGTCAAGCCGCCCTAAGGCCTCTAACTTGGCTTAACGACTGCCATCTATCGTCGGCAGCCGGCACCAACAGCTTAACGTGCCTTGCGAACCACGGAACCGCTCGGAAAAATGCCACTAGCGTTAGGCATAGACGGCGACCCATCATGCACTGAACGCGCCCTGTGTTACTTAACCTTCGTGATCGTTTAAGATCACTCAGGCAGCCGGGGCTACGAGCGACACTCAGTATCAAAAAGGATTAATCTGACGAGGAAACACTATTGCTGGCTTTTTACTTCAAAGATGCAGAAAACGAAAGCAGATACAAGTCAACGATGAATCTGGGAAGATTCGTTATCAAGTAATCGACTGGGAGAGAGCGACTACTATGTATGCCATATAACGGGACGATTCTTAATTTTACTTATAAATAACTTTGTATCAACGATGATTACACCTCTTAACGATGCTATGTCCGCTTCGTACAGAACTAACAACTTCGTCAACGTAATTGTGACGAAGTTTCCCTTTTATAAGTTGGTCGCCTATTACTCGTTAAGTTGTAAAGCCTACTTAGCCTACTTAGTGATAGTTATCCATTTAAGTTCATTATGTGTGCTAATACCTTGATTTTTTCAGTCTTCTACAATCAACCGTTTAGCCAGAAGAGGGGAGGGGACGCCCTACTTAGACAAACATTTGCGCTTTAAATCTTAATATTTCGGAAACGGAACCCTAAATAAAAGAATGATCTTTCTACACCCACAATATTTTTAAACGACCAATCCAACGATAATCTTTACTATTGTGTAGGCGAAAAAAAAAATTGCATCCCTAATTTAGGTGGTCTACACCTAAATTAGGGATGCAATTTTTTTGTGTTTTAAATATTATTATTTCGGAAATGGACCCCTAAGTCAAAAAATGATCTGTCTACACACACAATATTTTTAAACGACCAATCCAACGATACCCTTTACTATGGTGCAGGCGAAAAGAAAGTTGCATCCATTAGGTGTAGACCCTGGGGGGTTGCATCCCTAATTTAAGTAGTCTACACCTAAATTAGGGATACATTTTTTTCTCACCTATACTATAGTGTAGGGTATCGTTGGAAAAAACATTTTTTAAGATTTTATTCTACCGTTTTGTTATTCTACCGTTTTGTTAGCGAGATTAATTATGTATGTCTGATCCTAATTTCAGCTTTCTCATACTAATCCTTTCTGAGCTAGGCCGCGGACAGACAGACGGACTACATGGCGAAATTATAAGGGTTCCTTGTCAACTACGGAACCCTAAAAAGAAACGGTACACTTAGTTAAATATAATTTTTGCAGTTAGGTCGTGGTGTGTTTCTGATGTTGCAAAAGGCAGCTGACACAGCATTTTGCTAAGGCTGTTAGCCGTGCTGGTTTTTAGTCAGTGCTTATTTTTATAAGCTCTTTGTGACTTTCTTATTTCCTTAAAGATTTTTGTTTCTGGAAACGAATAACCAAAATGCTCTTCCCTAATTACTTCTTTCATTCCCTGGCCCTCCATTTACGTGAAAAACCGCCACCGTAAGAATAACTCCAACGAATAGAGGCATTTTTTGTTCAAAGGGTTCTTTAGTAATTAGTCGTGGAAGGACTTTTCCAGTAAAAGGATTGCTTACTTAAAGGATTTCTTTGTTCGTGTTCGTGACAATATTGACGGAGACATTTTTTGTAGAAAAGTTTTTCAGCAGCAACCATTTACAATTTGAGCATTGACATTGAAGAACTTGTTTGATAACTAACGAGACTTACTCCCAGTTTCTCGTACACTAACACGCTGTTAATCTACTGTTAACAGTTGTCAATGGACCAAAGGGCATACAAAAAAATCACTGACAGCTGTTAACAGTAGATTAACAGCTTGTTAGTGTACGAGAAACCGGGGGTTATACTTCAAAATGGCAGAGAAAACAGCTCTTCCATACGAATGTTACCACTTTTTTATGTAGCCTATATACGTCCTACTGCAGGGTACAGGCATTCTCTCAGAGAGAGTGTATGGGGTTAATGACCACGCGTGCCCACGGAAAGACAGTCAAGTTTCCTCACTATGTTTTCCTTCACCGTTTGTAGGGTTTAGCTTACGCGTTTAGCGCGATTCTATTGCCTAGTACCCTACTATTTCTATCAATGCAAAAAGACTTACGTTTTGTCCAAGTTGAACCACTGAAATCCAATTTCACAACACCCTCATGTTATCACGAACGAAATGATAATGTTGGTTCACTATTATTTCAAAGCTAATACCTACGTATTTCTAATTATTTTTCCACTTTTCACATTGTAAATGTACCTATGTGGTACATTTACACGGCATGAAAAAAAATGCCGCGTAATACGGTATTTGACACGATCCACAATAAATTATTTCGTATGCTCGATTAAAACAAAAATTACAAAATATCTCGGAAAATGAATCTCTTTTAGTCAATTACTAGTTATTACAATTTTTAAATAGATTATACGTAAAAAGAGTGCTCTGAAATGTGACGTCAGAAGCAAGTATTTTCATACAAAATTCCGTTTAAAAATTATCTGATTTGATATTTTGTCAAATACCCAATTACTTTCGGTATGAGGAAGTTTTTTACATATTTAGAAATTCTTCGTAGTGACGAGTAGGACCTCTACACCCCACCCCCCTGTTAGATAAATTTGGGGATTTTCCGAGCCGCCACATCACGGGTCACAGTGGTCACAATGTTAGCCGACCTGCGATACGAGACTGATGGTACCACGAGAAGAAAAAGATGGGGACTTTGTTATACGCTGTATTTATTGATTTATACATTTATTGCACTTGCATAGTACAAAAAAATCGTACAATGCGGCGAACTTAATGCCTTAAGCATATTCTACCAGTCAATCGAATCAGAAATGATGAGATCCGTAGACGAACGAAAGTCGTCGACATAGCCCAGCGGATTAGTAAGTTGAAGTGGCAGTGGGCGGGGCACATAGCACGCAGCACTGATGGCCGATGGGGCCGAAATGTTCTCGAATGGAGACCGGATGATGGACAGATCAAGATGGACGGATGACCTCATCCAAGTGGCAGGAAAGCGCTGGATGCAGGCCGCTTCCAACCGGTCTTTTTGGAAATCCATGGAGGAGGTCTATGTCCAGCAGTGGACTTCTTGTGGCTGAATGATGATGATGAACCGCAGGAGGAAGAGTTTCCTCTACCGTGATTGGATAGGCGTGCAAAAAAAAAAGTAAAAACATAGTTAAGTAATATATGTTTTAAAATGTAAATCAAAGTGTTTTTACTGTTTACAGCATCTAAAAAGATGCCTAAACAATCATTGGTGCTATAAGGTGTAATTGAATAAACTTAGACATTAATATACACTCAGATGTATAATACAATTATATATTAAAATAAGAATATAAACCTATTTATCACTATAATATACATATTATAATATATGTACACACTTTAAGAGAGCAAGGGAAATTTACCATACATACGGAAAAGGCATTTATGATTAATAGAATGATTAATGAAGTCCTAGGGTTTTGTACACGCGCGTGTACAATCATAACGCACCTCTGTCTACGCAAACAGCTCAGGCGGCTTGGAGGTTATTTAATTTTAGCCTTTTTGCTTCACTAACTTCACCTGCGCGCCCCCGCGCGGCGCGCCAGTGTATTACTGTGCAAATGTTACTAGCGAACAGCACAATACTCGATTATTTTCTTTAAGAGGACCCAGTGAGCTAACTAGCGCCACAAATGAAAAAAAATCATATCTTTTATTACAGATAGAAATTGCAAAAAGTGTCTGTACAATCTCCCAATCATGTTGACGGTAATTTTTAGGACCCACGACAACGGTGACGCTAGTGTTACTCCCGGGAGCCACTTAAGGGGGACCACCGAAGATTATATCTTTTTTTTACACATCATGTTAATAATGAATGCAGGACCCGTCGCCCTGAACCTAAGGCAAAAAATCTAGGACTAGATAGCACTGAGGCCAGAAATTGCCGTTTTTGGCATAAACCTAGCCCAAAGTTCGTGATCCTAGGTCCTAAGAATCACTGTTAACATGATGGAGAGATTGTACCGACACTTTTTGCAAATAAGATCTGTAAAAGAACATATGATTTTTCAGGGTTCCCGAAGGGTGCCAAACGGGACCCTATTACTAAGACTTCACTGTCCGTCTGTCTGTCTGACTGCCTGTCACCAGGCTGTATTTCATGAACCATGAAAGCTAGCAGTTGAAATTTTCACAGATTATGTATTTCTGTTGCCGCTATAACCACAAATACAATACATATTAAAGGGAGGCTCCCATACAACAATTTTTTTTTCGTTTTTTGCTCGATATTAATAATAGCAACAAGTAGATGCTAGAACTACTCACAGAATGTTTATATGTATATTCGCTTCAAAAATTAATAACTAAATTAAAATCAAATAAATATTTACGGGGGCTCCCATACAATAAACGTGATTTTTGTCGTTTTTTCTCGATCTCTGTGTCTAATGTTGTATAGATAATGGTACGGAACCCTTCGTGAGTGAGTCCGACTCGCACTTGGCCTGTTTAGTATTTTTCATTGGTGGCGCTAGTTAGCTCATCCTTAAGCTATTTTGTTAATATTATGTAATATTATCTAATATAACGGTTTAAAACCTAAAAGAATATACCTTTTTATTTAATGTCAGCCTGGACAGTTTCCCAAAGGGTACTCGAAAGGCGCAAAACATCCCCTGTAACTACGCCTACGACATTATTATGTCTGTGTGTTTTTGTTTTAACTGATGTTCCGTAAGTCACTAAACCGAAGCCTGTGTTGGGGTTATTTATTAACTGAGACAAATGCTGAACTAGAGCTATTTTTTGCCGCTGCCTAGACCTGCCGTAACCATCCACAAACATACATACGCTTATGGCCTTATTGCTATTCGCAATAAGGACGCCAATTGTACTGTATCTTTATAATTTATTTTATGTTTGTGTTTTTCCTGATACAATAAAGAATATTCTTCTCTTATCTTATCTTATCTTATGTTTATTACAGCATAGTAATTAAAAGTATGTTTTAGTTAAGTTATTCGTAAGCATCCATTGTTTTGAAATATTTCCGAGACACATGATTTTCATCATAAATTACGTGTTAGATTCGACCATTTCTCGAAACGATATCAACGACAACAACAAAGATATCTCCACTCCCAAAGGGTGAGCCTGAAGGGAAAATCTAACGAGAATTATAAAGCGATTAACTCCGTATTTACGGTTATAAGCAAACTTTCCGGGTCGGTTTAAAGGGGAATGGGACACTTGTATCGTTCTTCGCAGCTCTACAGAATATTTGCACTCCAGAAAGTTCCAGGTATATTTGAGCGCCTATTTAACACCTCATTGAATCATTTGTACAAATTTTCTTTTAAAGTATACAGTGTACAATATACACCGCGAATTTTAGGTGCTTTGAAAGCCATAGCAAAATGAACGTGCCTTAACAATAGCTATCGAATATGCTAGTTTGTTTTTTAAAAAAACACTTTCCAAAAATATCTCGACACAAACTTGAATTCGTGAGAACTGTTAGTATAGGGGTGCCTGCGCGCCGCGGGTGCGCGGTTCATTGTTCTGATAGACGGAGTACTAAATTGTTCGCGATTCGAAATTCTAAATTCGAAACAAAATTCTCAACAATTTTAATTTTAAGTGAATTTTTTACGTCTATACATCTAAATAGATGTCGTTTTAAATACTAATTACATAATCACGGCATTCAAACCACCCAGACTTCAGCGTGTATAATCCGCGGGCGATAAAATGAATTGTTGAAGTGATTTCAAAATTAAAATTTTGGCAGGCAATAATGAACATCTAACAATTCACCAACTTCCATGTAAATGAGACATAAATTGATAGTATGCAAAAAAAAAAATGTTTTCGTTGTAGAGGCCATGTTAAAAGATTAAGAATTTCGATGAAGATATGATATGATAATTTTCATGTCACAGGGTCATTTCTAAAATGCGAAACTTCTGAGACACTCCCTGGATTTGAGTTTGAGTTTAGCAACAATGTTTCTATTGATGAGTTTTTTTCTCAGATTTACATTTTTCGAAATATCAGGGAGTACAGAAGCTTATTAAATTCGCGTTCTGCTAATATCGCATCGTTCAGCAAACCATTTATTTAATGGTTTTAAGTATAATCTACAAAACAACGCCACTACACAAAGCAATACATATATTTATTGCTGGAAAATTAAACAAAAAAAAAATAAAAATTCCGAGAACAAAGGTCGTTGAAATTCTATATTAAATTACACTCGTAGTATTTTGAAAAAAAAAAAAATATCATGAGTAGTATAAAATAGACTCGGGCCACATCGTTAAACCATCTCTGAGTTAATCTGTTGTCTCATTGCTTTAGCTTCGCAATCTCTGTATAATAAGTTGCACCTTTGGATCTCATTTTGGGCTGTTACCCTCTGGAACGGCCCCGAGTTTAGCGTTTATCATGCTGTTGAGGGAAGGGTTCGTTCAAAACCGTTTAAATAATCAAAATAAACTCACCGAGTTCAGGGGCGGGCATGCGGCGGGTGTTGGCGATAATGGGTGGTTGTCTTACCGTGTGCGCTGAATGTCTACTTATTTTTAATTATCCCTAAGAGCCGCCCTAAGAGAGCGAATATTTTATACACTTATATTATATATTTAAGGCGTAATAAAAAATATGTTGCTTTTTGCTTGGTCAATTTCATGAGGTTATAGGGAAGACACACGGGTGTTGCCAGAAAAGGATGCATTTTTTCTTTTTAAAAGTTTAAATAGAATATACATGCAACTTCTGGTGTTAACATGCTGCCCTAGCTGAAGGTATGCCTTCAGGAAACTCAAAACAAAATTAAACATTATATTTGCTTTAAGTGTCCAATTACTTGCTTGCGAACAACAAAAAATAAAACTATATATTAGAAATTAAATTAGTTATAATACAAGTTATAGTCACTGAAGTGTTTACTGAAGTGGCAAATGGTTTCACATAGCTACTTTTGAGTTCTAAGTTTAACAGTACTAATAACTCCGTATCTACCAGGGCAGTTTTTCTATAATACCAAGAGGCCAATTTAGTGGCGGTGAATTATCTTCGCGAATGATAACTACGTATGCAATCTTTTTCTACAGGTTTTGAAGGAGTATTTGATGTAAACTTACATATTCCTGTCTCCATCTACGCCAGTAAGATTTTACCAATTTCGAAAGCATATCGAAGCGACCCCCCAGCTTCTCGTACACTAACACCCTATAACCTACTGTTAACAGCTGTCAATTGACCAAAGTGCATACGAAAAAAAACTGTTAACAGTAAATTAACAGCCTGTTAGTGCACGAGAAACCGGGGTGAGTCTGTTATCTGGAACATTGGTACAATCTTCGGCAGGCAAGTACTTTAAAATTAGTAACGTTTAGAAAATGTGAAGGCGCTAATGCAGTTAGCCCCAAGGGCTCAGAACTCAATACAAAATGAGGACGACTATTCATTAAGCCTTCAACCTGAAATTCCTCATAGGTAAGAATTGGATTACCTATTATCCGTTTGAAATGAAATTTGACAGATTTTGTGTTACTCTCCCATATCCCTCCAATATGTAGAGAAAGCAGCGGATTGGGTTTAAATTGAATGCGTAAATCAGATTTGCTCTGGAAAATATATTGATTTGGTATGAACTTCACTTTAAAAGAATGTATAAATCTCATCAAACTTTCGTTTAGCACCGATAAAATTGGTTCCTCCATCTCTGACAATAAAAAATACGGGTACGTATTGCAATGCCGAAAATAAATAAAACTCACGTAAAATAACCTACGTTCAAAATCACTAAAATCTAAATACGTAATGATTTTAAATACCTACGCAACTAACACCTTCCTACGAAGTACCTGAGTTTAAAATAGGTACCGATTGGACTAATTATCCAATGATTAAAATATCAACATTTATTAGACCCAAGTCAAGGCGTGTCTCCTGCTAAAAAAATATTACACAAAACAATCCGTTTCCTTTGCGCAAAACATTTTCGTTGCTAGGGGAAGCAAAATGAAAAGTTAATTTGGAACATCGAAAACCGATTGTTTTGTGTAATGTTTCATGATAAAACACAAGCAGGAGACCCGGCTTTAGAAACACCAAATACCTAAAATGAGGCATCACTTGCGAGCTACCTATTTGTTTAAAGTAGAAGATCAGGTTCTGCGAGCGTAAAAGAGGGTAGATTCATAAAATTGATCGTTGTATCATTATCATCATCAACCCATTATGTCCCCACCGAGGGGCACGGGTCTCTTCCCTGAGGAAGGTATAGGCCATACTTCACCACGGGGGCCAAGTCCGGATTGGTGGATCGTTGCATATTATGTTTAAATATTTTGTGTCAGTTCTTAGTCACCCACTAGATTGCAGAACGATAGATTTTGATTGATACGTAAAAAATTACGGAATATGACTGAAAATTTACTGAACACAGTATTAGTGAGGTGGTTACAAAGTCGACGTTAATGGTTTGGCGTATGCAAAAAGTCGTGAATACAAAAACAAAGTGTATTGGGATTGTAAATTTAAAAGAAATGATCTATACAAGTGCAAAGCGTGGTTAACGACCTTAGTACCTAGGCAGAACCTAGGGCTGCAAGTGATGTAAATTACTTCGGCCAGATGTCGCTGCCTGTACGTAATACAGAGAAGTTTGTAATTTCGAAATTTCGCGGATGCCTGCACTTGCCCATTAGTTCAGTTGGAAGAGCGCTACCTCGGTTAGCCAGAGGTCGCAGGTTTAAGTCTCGACATGGGTGGAATTTTTAGCCTCTAAATATATATATTTTAAATTGTCCTCAGCATAGGTTAGTGCAAAAAAAAGAATATAAGCTTTCTATTTGCAAGCCAGTTCGAAATTGAAATAAAACCTTTGATAAGTTACCTCCTTGGTTGCCATGTTTCTGGAATGAAAGATTGCTCCATTTTTAAATTAAACGTCAGTTAATTTGTTATTTATTTGGCCGCTAAAACACGACAGATATAATTGTGGGTTTTCATAAAAGTTTTGCCGGCCGCTGCTCGCATGTATTTGGCCAGTACAGAAATTTCGATTTATCTCGAAAAGGTTGTCAAAATAATGCTCAAATTTCCATGCATGTTTGAGAAAAGAAAATGATCGCCAATTAGACTGTTTGTTTTTCTACTCCTAAAATTACTTTCCTAAAAAAATCCTCATGTTGATTCTCTAAAAAAACTTGTACTGCACCGATTACTGCGTCATCACCGTCGAATTTCTGGCCTCTTAGATATTTTTTCAATCTCGAAAATAGATAAAAGTCACACTAGGAGCAAAGTCTGGAGAAAATTAAGGATATTCTACCAATTCGAAGCCAGCATCATTGATGGCAGCCATCAATATTTTGGACTTGTGCGCTGGGGCGCTATCTTGATGTAACAAAACAATTTTAGCGAGTTTGCCACGCCGTTTTTTGCATATTTCGTCACTGACGCTACGTTGGCTCCATGACTGAGGTATTCAATTACCCATTGGATGTCCCAAAAAAGAGAACCCATGATCGAGCCAAAACCCGGTAAGTATCTTGTTGTAATAGTTCCAAACAGCTTTGTGAAATTCTCAGCCTGGTTCGTTTTTGTTTGGCCGCTATCATTCTAGGCACCCAACGCGCTGAGTCTTTTTTCATTCCCAAATTAACACTCCCTATTGAAATCTTTAGTTCGTCAGGGATAAAACGAACAGTACTACGACTACCATTAGTGGATGTTCTTCCCCTCTTAAACTTAGCCCACCAACGCGCAACCGTAGAATAAAAAGGAGCATGAACCCCTAACGTATCTGAAAAAATTCAAACATAGATATTTAATTACCGCGCGAACTTTAATTTTCTCCATTTTCGATTACTCGTTGCGACAGAACATAAGAGATCTTTTTGGCGGTAACGTGAACATAGTCACAGCTCGTTTGCACATCGCTTACTGTCTTTACAGTGTATGTGTGAGTAATTGACGTAGCGTGGTGCGTAGTAAATTACTATTAGTCAATTACTAAAGTAGTCAATTACTCACACATACACTGTAAAGACAGTAAGCGATGTGCAAACGAACTGCGACTATGTTCGCGTTACCGCCAAAACGATTTGTGCGGACTATAAGAACCTTCTATGATTAAAAAAACAAAAGAGCATCAAAAACCTTTTTTTATTTTATTATGTCGACAAATAAGTGGGCTTTGCCTGCCAATATTTTCGTTTTCTCTATCCAAGGAGTTTATCCCTTATTCTCACTACTTATTGAACACCCCTCCACTAGGATACCCTGTGCTATAGTAACAAAGCAAGAACATCAGAAATATGGAAATACACCCAGACAGAGGCGATTTTTATAAATGAAGTAGGGCGGCGGTCTCCACTGGGAATCGAACACACGACCTTTTGGTTGTCAAGCGTGTTCACCGCGTGTTCACAACAAGATTGACGAAAATGTCAACGTCAATTGAAAACGTCAATGTGAAATGTGCCTTCATATTAATTTAAGAGCACTTCACCAATAAACTGCTTTGTAGTTTGGTAAAAAAATGTACAAGATTTTTCCATATACTTTAGGGAAAAAAACAATTTGTTTCACCTTTTGCAAGAGCACGTCATCTCGCTTACACGTAACACCCTTCACTACATAGCAGTTCACGAGCAACTAAGCGCCCGTCAATGTACGTCATACGTTATGCGTCACCGTGGCATTTTTCACCAATATACGAAGTTGGGCTCATACCAATACGAAACTTTACACAGCACTACGGTCTGAAACGCACTAAAGGCTAGTGAGCGTGCGGTCAAATGGCCGCATTTTTGGATTGTTTGAAAATATACAAAATCTCGTGCACTTGCGATACGATATTAATTTAATCCAACCGCATCTAAATGGACAGAAGATTAATTAAAAAAAATTCAGAGAAATATGTCAAATTTATATGAAAATCTTCTGCGACTAGAGGTGACCCACTCAACTGAATAGTTATCTTGGTTCATCTATAATAGCGAATGTGGACATATATTTTTTTTGTTGTTGCCAATTTATGATGTTGCAAAGTTAGCTTTTCGTGACTGCTGAAATGCACTAATGATAATTTAGCATGCGTCCAAATGCCCGCATTTATGGCATTTTCCATTACGCTCACCCGCAGCCATACGAGGTTGCGGGTAAATACCCGCAAGCGCGACCAGTCCCTTACTCCTTTTACTCGACTGCGGTGGAGTCCAAAATGAGCGTAATTTGTTTGGCTCGTATGTATCTATGAATATAGGTCCGATTCTGTGTTCCCTCCGAACTCCTTAACCAATTGTCAGATTTTGATAAGAAAGGTAGTGTTTGCGCGTGTGTCCGTACTGAATTTGGGTCCCGCTTGCTTAGTAGTAAATGCTCGGCAGTCGGGTTGTTGGTTATTTTTTATTTAAGTTTTTTTTAAAGAGAAAGAGCATTTAATGTATGAGCAAATACCCTTTATCGGCCAAGAGCTATAGTCTGACGGCTGGACTAATTTATCATGGCAACAACTGCGAAAAGGTACGTGGAGGACTTTTTAGGGTTCCATACCTGAGGCATGCCAAAGACCCTATTAATATGCCTACGACGTTTGCAATAAGAAAATGATCGCCAATTAAACTGTTTTTGTATTACAGAAGTGTAGGTACTATTTTGTCAGGAATCAATTCGGAACTATTCGGAAGTAAAAATATAGTACGTGCTGTGATGGATTGTTGTTTGCCTGCATGCTTGTGAAAAAATTAGTTTTATTATTTGGTTTTCGTTGTTGTGGTGGATAATTGATTTTGTCACTTGTTTATTCCTTTGCAGTTCTCTTAGTCAATATGGCATTAATTCACATGGTGTGCTGTTCAACTGACCATTTGCACGGCCAATCTTAGTTTTAAAACGAATAAGCATGTCATTCCGTGTGGCGCCGGATTAAGAATAGCGTCACTCCATTTCCTTCCGTGGATGTCGTAGAAGGCGACTAAGGAAATAAATTACCAGAAGATGGGCAGCAGCGTTTTACTGAGATTCCAACTGCATACTGCGATCGCCAACCCGCCTGCCAAGCGTGGCGATTATGGAAAAACCCCTCATGGTTATGAAAACCACGAGGGAGGCCTGTGCCCTGCAGTGGGCGTCAAGTGGCTGATGATGAAGCATGTCATTCAGTTAGGCTGTGCAGTTCCAAACATGACTAGATTGCAATAGGAAAGATGGATTTTTTAAACATTCCATAGATCTTTTAACGAAAAATATACATGGATGACGGGCAGCTGCAAATTGAACAAAATGTTTTGTTTTCCGTGTTTATTATTTTCTGCCTCTAATACAGTTTGGAGTAGCTCGGACATTACGGATGTTAATAATTTAACTAAAAAAACAGATTCGGACTGAAAAGCAAATTCGCTGCTGCTTGTTACTCTACGGTTAAGTAGCAGAATCGAGTATTTTGCGCGTATTTTTTTTTGTTTTGGCTTACTCATTCAAAATTTTATTTTGGTTGTGGATCTGTGCCGGCGTGGTTCGATAAGATAAATAACAAATTTTTCAATTCTGTTGCTTTTGTGTTCACTTTCTTCACAAATGATTGCTATGATAGATATGATATTCAACAAAGGCTCCAAAGATGCATCGCACGAGAGCTATAAGGTGCAAAAAAAAAAGAAATTTGAGAAAAAATCCTCTGGACAATTTTGTCAGCCATAGTTTAAGCCTAAAACAAAGACGATCTGATTAAGGGTTTGCCCTGTAGCCTTACTCTTTTGAAAAGTCGATAATTCATCTACAACAACATTTTTCACATGACATTTATGACTCGATTCATTTCTAATGTGCTCGGTAGTCGTGTGAGGCACGAAATCTGTGATTTTAGATGTTATATATTGACATTAATTTGATAGTTCATATCTGGGGATACTTTTTGTTTATCTGAGAATGAAAATATTTCGTGGAGACAGATCTATTGATTAGATGATATAAGTTGATGACAAATATAAACTTTGCTGGCAAAAAATATAGTCCCCAGAAAATATTTTTCACGCATTCCAGTTTTTGTTCCAAAAACTTTAAAAGCACATACCACTCTGTATTCCATCAACACCATGTTTTTTATTCGATTTTTTAGCCTTTGCACGTTTTACTCGTGTTCCGAGATGTTAAACTAGTATCCAATTTCAATGTGACAATATACCTACCGTGCTCGGGAATGTTGCCAATATGCCCGGGTGTGAATACACCAACAAAAGCGTTCGCGGTTAGCTCAACAGAGTAAGTGTTAACGCCAAAATAGCGCTAGCGCACTTTTGTTACCGTTACATTCATTCCCGGGTATATTTGTAATATTTCCTTTCACGGTACATCAATAAATTTACCTCAATGAGAATATGTTAGTGATTCCAAAGTTCAATAGAAATAGTACATTACTACAGCGGCCAGCAAAAGAGGCATTACGTAAGTCCATCAATGCCTAGTTGTGGCCAAGGCTTGTATAGTACTTTTCTTAAATAATGCGCAGAAATTAACACTAAGTACCTAAGCAAAACTTTTCATTTGAATATACAATTACTTTTAAAGATTAATGACGAACAATGACGAACAACGAACAACAATAATTTTTCCCGCGTTAGTGTTCATTTTGTTTCTTTTTTCTTCAATAAACAGCTTTCTATTTGCAAGCTAGTTCGAAATTTAAATGAAACATTTGATAAGTTACCTCCTTGGTTGTCATGTTTCGGAGTAAAAGATCGTTTAATTTTTTAATTATACGACAGTTACTTTGTAATTTATTTGGCCGCTAAAACACGACAGATATGGATTTTCATAAAACTTTTGCCGGCCGCTGCTCGCATGTGTTTGGCCTATACAGAAACTTCGATTTATCTTGAAGAAGGTCAAAATAATGCTATAATTTCCAAGTATGTTTGAGAAAAGCTATTTATGTTTTAACATAACATAACATTTACATACAAGCACATACATTGCTTCTGGCCCCACACTAGGATACCCTGTGTCGTGGGAACCAGAAACAACGACATCACAAACATGTAAACATCCAAGACCTGAGGATTTTTTTTTTGTCCCCAGCCGGGATTCGAACCCGGGACCTCTCGCATGGTATGCAGATGCACTACCGCTGTGCCACGAGGTCGTCAAGTTTTGAAAAGCTATTTATTGGTTTTACAAATGCAGCCAATGAAAATTAACCGTCTTTCTTACACATACTTTTGCAAATACTTACAAATCTCTCTTTTTATGTAGGTTATGTACGTCCCACTGCAGGGTACATGCCTTCTGTCAGAGATAATTATGGGCTCAATTACCACGCGTGCCCACCTCGGTTTGGCAATTTCAAGCGCTGAGGTATGTGGACACCTCGCGCTCAGGTTTCCTCGCGATGTTTACCTTCACTGTTAGCGACTGGCATTACTACTTCTTGCTACTTCACTGCTACTTCACAAATGTAATTACGTCACTTAGAAATCTCTCGATAATGTAAATTTAATTTTTTGTAAATTGAAACCAACCCAATGCCAAACACCTTGTAATAGATAGTATTTCCAATAAAACGGTTTTTCAGCATTCATGTTATCTAGTTCCAGATTTTAAAAAACCTACTTAGAGGCTAAAAATTCCACCCATGCCGGGACTTGAACCTGCGACCTCTGGCCAGAGGTCCCGGCATGGGTGAAATTTTTAGCCTCTAAATAGGTTTTTAAAATTGTCCTCAGCACGGGTTAGTGCAACAAAAAGAATATAGAGTATTTATCCTATGTTCATGGTTGTGAGTCTTAAAAATAACAATTCACATGATTGAGAGATTTCTGAGAAATATTTTTGCAAAAAACTATCAGTAAAAATAGATATGTTTTGCCTGACTGCGCCAGAAGGATGGTAATGTTTTTCGAGTATTTGTATATATGTATATTTCTTTGGAACCTAAACGGCTTCAAGGATTTTACACTGTCAATAATTATTCAAAGCAAAAATAATAATAATTTCAACTTGTTTTTATGTTTTAGTTTATTTTTTAAGTTTGAAAATTAAATCTTTACAATTTTTCACGCAGTTGGGATTTTTTGTTTTTTTTTTTAATATATTTTTTATTTTATTGGTGCCGCCAGTGAATCTCATGGAATAATTTCAACTTGTTTTTATGTTTTCGTTTATTTTTTAAGTTTGAAAATTAAATCTTTACAATTTTTCACGCAGTTGGGATTTTTTGTTTTTTTTTTTTTTAATATATTTTTTATTTTATTGGTGCCGCCAGTGAATCTCCCCTTAAGGACTTCGGTGTCGGAAAAGAAATGGCATCCATAATGTCGAAATACTCAGGTCTTAGGGCGAGAATGAATGGCTTCGTTACTTTGATATACTGGAGCTAAAACAGCTATAAATATTCTACGAATATCGTGAAAGAAATGGAAATTTATGTCAACTTGTTAAACTATCCGGATATACCTATAGGTATTTTATACGATAAGAAATACAAATACGAACACATTTATTCAGTACAGCGTCTGGTGCAGAAACGCACCAAGTAAATATTAAATCCGTGTCTGGTGGGTCCCTCAGGTCATCAAATCTTAAAGCCCGATACAAAGCTAGATTAACCTTCATGCATGGCGCACAGAATGGTCCGATCACAGAGTGATCTCCTCTGCCGCACGACTTGTAGACATAATTGTCAGAGCCGGAGCCATTTTTGAGCGTATTTTGTAGAAAGCAATATTTTTACGCGGGTGGGAAACATTGGAAGAGACTAGAAAGGGACCGAACCTGTGCCCAACAGTGGGCTCTGTTTATGGGCTGATTACATAGACAGATAGAGTACATCTAGGGTTTTTTTTTTGTTAGTAGGTAAAAATGCAACAAGACAGTAGCATTTCTGACTGGTGTTTCAATCCGTTGCAGAATATGCTGAAATGCATCAATATTTGAGGCGTAGAAGCATTATTATTAATAATAATAATAATAAGTAAGTAAGAAATAATTATTTAAAAATCGATAAAAAGTATTGTGTTCACATGGTGTAAAACTTATGTCTATGGCCACATAATGATATTGAAACATGCTAAAAAGTTACAGGGGATTCCACGCTAGACTAGAGTTTGTGTTGTGGTAATCCAGGAATAAAGACTCTAAACTAGCTTCCTTATCTTTTACTAACTCGTCGCCATAATATAAATAGAACAAGAGACTCCAGATTGTGACTATTGTGTAGGCACGTGAACCCGAAAAATATATGCGAATCATTGAATTAGGGGCCTGCGGTTTTTACTGCGATGACATCTCCATTTTGACATTAAAGACGGTGACTTTATGCCACCCTAACGTTTATGGACGCCCTAAGCGGTCGTTGCTCGCATAAATTTTACCTAACTGAAAAGGGGACGCAGCTAAGAGTGCTGATTTCTTTGTTAATGATGCCTGATGGCAGTAGAGTGATATGGATCTATTTATTGTGCCGAAAAATATTGACGCCGTTTATTCCATTCATTTCAGAGTCAATGTCGTTTGTTGTGGGATAGTCGACAGTATAAAAATGTAATTTTATTTGGTTTTTTGGCCGGTTTTTTACTATTAGTGGTTCCGTTAGTGGCGTTTCTTAGCTCCAGGTCGCCTCTTAAGCCAAACCACCACCTCGACTGCTTAAAAAGCGCATCTGCTGGAACAGTGTCGGTCCATCCCCTCATCACTGAAGGGCGCCGATTTGCATAATAGGGGCGTAGAAGATCGATGGCGATATTCACCGGCCGCGCTACGCCGCGCAACATATTGGTGGGGAGGGCTGGTGAAAAATCGTCTACGGATCGCGCACGGAAACTGAAGCTACCCGGACTTAGATAGAATGAGAACAGCCGACGTGCTGTGGCTTTTGAGGTCGATAAGTGAAAAAATAATAAGGCGTAGTGTTCTGGTTTTAAGCTAGGATACCCTATAATATGGTTACCAAACCAGGTCAAACATGGAAAAACACCCAGGCTGAAGCCATTCGTACAAGTAAAAGTACGTCGATCCCAAGCGGTAATCGATGATCAAGAGGCCCACGACCTCTGGCATAGTAGTCAATTGAGATGTCATCGCTAGACCAACAAGGCAATCAAATTACTCTTAGTTGTCCTTACTTATTTGCTACTGATAAATCTCTGTTAATGACGTAAGTACACCAGACTTTGATGTAACGTTACAGCTGCGTGTCAATTATCCTGAATTACATTTTGACCCCTTTGAAAAGCGTGCTTTGATGCTTCGCTGTCGGCTTTGCTGATAAAATTATTGAGGTCTAAATAGATACCAAATTCTATTAAGGTTTATATCTAAGTACTTATGTATTTTTATTCTGATATCTAGTTTATGTACTTTTTGTTTTTCCTTTTTTTTACTTTTTGTAAATAGATTTTTATTAAGGCCTTTTGTAGTTTATGTAGTTTATTTTGTCTACATATATGGACACGTTTTTCTACTGCTTCTCTTATACCCTAAGGTTTGCTGCAAGAAATCTCTTACAGAGATAAGCTCGCCTTTGTACATGTAATTTCTTATGTAATGTCATGTTAAATGTCTTAAATGTCATAAAGTATAAAAGTTAAAAAAAAAGGTTCCTGAAAATTTAATTACAACTGCATGAATGTATCGTTCGTAGCACTTTCTTTACTTATCTTAAAAGATTCGGCAAATATTCAGAGCAGCAGCCTAAATACATTTATTAAGGTGGGACGACGAGGTAATTTTTTTAACAAATTTGGAAAAAATCATTTCTATGAGAATCGTCCCACCTTAAAAACCGAACTTTAATTCATGCTATTGAACTGAGCCGTAGCTTAAAACAGTACATCATATAAATAGTTGATGAAGGAATTCAAAAAGTGAAGAAAATTGCGTATTCCTGCAGGTCCAATTATTATTAATACTTTACTTTACAAATACAGAGGAGGGTTATTAACACAATGCAAAAGCTGTACTATTCTTAGCTACGGCCCAGTCCAATAGCACGACTCGAGGTTCGGTTTTTAACAAATATGTTTTCGCCGCTGCTCTGAATATTTGCCGGATTTCAAGGGTCGGCCTAAAGAGACGGGTCGCACATGTGGAGATTGCCTTTGAATATTTTCTAGGCAGTGGGAGGATAGTTTATGGGAAATTGTATCGATCCCCGATTCTGTCAGCCGATATTTGTCCACTTGTGGACATAGGCCTTTCCCAAGGCTCGCCACCTTTCTCTGCCATCCACCATCCTTATCCAGCCGCTTCTAGCAAGCTTCCTTAGATTGTTGGTCCAGCAGGCTGGCGTTCAACGCAGTGTTTTTGATTCTAACGAATATTCTAAAATCTCAATAAACGTTTGTCCAAAAAAACTAAGCATTAGGTAACCGACCACTAGCCGGGCTTTCTTCTAACAGCTTAGCAAGCTCAACATAAATCTTCATTTAGTACTAACACATGACATAGGGCGTTTCGTAAGCCCTAGCCTAGTTTAACCCAACCTAGACTAATCCATGTCACGTTGTAATCCCTGCTCCGATTTTGTCAAGCGCCATGGCCTTCTGGTGCGCTGTAGGTATGTATGTATGTTTTTATTTCAGACAATGCCTGTATAGTGTTAGTTACAATATTGACTTACATACTGAGTCTCAAAAGTCCAGTCCTAAGAAGTTATAAAAGTCCCTATTCATGTAACTATGTACCTACCAATGACATCGTACATTTATGAAGTTGTATTAATACTACTGGTCGCTAATAAAGAAAAACATCTTGAGGAAACCTGAGTGTTAAGGTGCCACATACCTCAGCGCTTGAAATTGCCTTGGTAATTACACGATTATGACACCCTTGGTAATTAAGCCCATTCTTTCTCTGAGAGAAGGTCTGTGCCCTGCAGTGGGAATTATTCAGGCTACATAAAAAATAAGTCAGAGAAGTGGTGTACGCACTTTGCGATAAAACTCATACACTATCTCTTTCCCCGTCTGATACGTAATACCTAGGTAATACCTCTTCTTTTACCATCCTTGTAAGCGAATATAATCTACTGCTCCGGAGGGACCTTAACTAATATCTTAGGATATTGTCAAAGAGATAGATAATAGGAGTAAAGAATTACAGAATTCTGTACCGACCAAAGATATTCTCTGTAATAAGCTAATCAGCAGTTAAAATAGACATTCTAAGACTAACTTGTATCTTAGCTATCCTATAGCGACATAGAATAACGAATATATTACTTCCACACAACACGATCACTTTTCCTGGTCCCAACTAGGATACCCTGTTCTATAGTACACCCAGACTGAGGCCGTGAATATTTTTTTAGTTGTTTATTATCCGTCTCTTCCCTTGTACCCTAAGATTTTAGCTAATATCCATATTGTCAAAAGGTTCTACGACACAACAAAACCTGTAAACCTGTAAAATCGGTAACAATTGTTTATGGCAACATAAGTATTTTGTCATGTTTCCTTTTTTAGCGCTCTAAGTTGGTAATTCTGAAGTCTCTGTGTGACCGAATCCATGGCGCGTGTGTTGCGTTAATTATTAATAAAATGCTCTGATTCCTATTGCCGCCTTTTAAATCTACAGCCCACTTACTTCACCCTGAGCCATCTTCTAAGAACAATTTCAGATCTTAAAATAGAATAATACAGGCATTCATTTTCAGGTACACAGATTATAATGTTGGGTAAGCAACAATAAATCCAAACTTACGACGTAAATTAGGCAGAATAATGGCGCCGCATTAATTATATTGCACCGTGTTTCCAAATTGTTACGAATAGGATGAATAAGTCGCGGTACAGGGTACCGCTTTTCTTCTGTCATGGAGAGAGTATTTATCGATCTCATTACCAAGCGTGCCTACCATGGATTGGCCATTTAAAGTTCATATTTTCTGTTGTTTTATGGTGTGCTTTCATTCACCGAAAATATTTACTAATTTAAAGATTCTCCGACCAATTTGGAACCCCCAGAATTTTAGAGTTTTTGTCCATCTTTTCTTCATAAGCATTAGCAGCCTATATACGTTCCACTGTAGGGCACAGGCTTTCTCTCAGGGTGAGAGTATGGGCTTAATCACCACGCGTGCCCACCACGGATTGGTGATTTCAAGCGCTGAGGTATGTGAATAGCTCAGACACTCAGGTTTCCTCACGATGTTTTCCGTGGGGTATTGCTACTATAACTTCACAAATGTACGTAACTGAGAAAACCAAAGTCATAGTTACATGCCCGGACTGGGAATCGAACCTGGGTCTCACGCTTACGAATCCAATGTTCTACCCACTAGGTTATCACCGCGCTCTCTCACTAGGTTTTCTCTATGGTGACTGTGATTATATCATTGTTGGCCTTCTCGCTGTGACGGTCGTCAAGATCATGTTACATATCTTTAGAGAATCCACTGCTACGTGCACATCAAATAGTATCGCTTAAAACTGTGAACTTTCACCCACAAGCCCCCCTGCTGTACTCTTCCTCATGATCGTGATTTAGGAGTGTGACACCCAACACCTGATCGGACATCGTCGGCGCTGATGGACAGGCTCAGGCTTCAGAAGCTGCTGGTGAGATGGCTTTTCGATGTCCTTCATTACTTTCACTGGATTTATTGTATGGACTTTCGTATTTCTCGCATTTCGTTACTCTTCAATTCGCGGGAGATCGCACTCACTGTATCTGCCACATCAACAAAATACAGTTTGATTTTGACGTGGTTAGCAATATTTTGAGGGAATGTTCTTTTCAGTGTGAAAACAGTGTTATTAATGATTTATCAGTAATTGGATAACATATTTGAAAATATTAACGAATTCCGACCTTTGGCTCGAAAATGTGAATCCAAATTCAAAGTAGTAGGAAATTAAAACATATTTTCTTATGGTCACAAGATGCCACATTTCCAACCGGTCTTTTTGGAAATCCATGGAGGAGGCCTATGTCCAGCAGTGGACTTCTTGTGGCTGAATGATGATGATGATGTTAAATGTATAAGATTCCTTCACCCGATAGGTGTAAACACTTAAAAAAAAAATTGATTTGGCCGGCATATTTTACTCGATTTTAATAATTTTTCGTACTGACATTATTTGTTTGTGCATAATAATTGTGGATAACAAAAACAAAATTTTTCGGACGCGGGATTATTTCGAAATAACTTCACAATTATATTTCTATGTCATGGTTAGAATGTCCCCTTAAAATTTGTCGAACGAATTCCAAGTCACCCTGCAGATATACCTACCAACAGTGCAAACAAAGGGACCACTCGCACAAAAGTGTCCCCGTAACCGCAGACATTTTGTGCGAACAACTCAAAACCGTATTTTCTGTGGTCAAAGAGGTAACGCGGTGAGCAAGGGTCTTCCGTAAAGGAAGACCTCGTGGATCTATTTGGCTCGTCTTAGCATTACAGATATGAATTTCGTACCTGGCAAATTCAGCATATTATCCTTTACATACTCGTACTCTAGATGAGATAAGAATAAGAAAATGTTATTGCAAATAAAAGTGTTACAAATTGTGACTCTCAAACTAGGATTCCGTGTGCTATGGGTATCCAGGGTACTCTACCTACTCAATTGTGTGACTGGTGTCGTTTTAAAATAATTTTTTTTTTATTCATTGAACTATTTAATGAATATCAATTTAGGTAGTTTTATCTATTTTTCGTAAAAGTTTAAAATTACATAAAAATTATGGCCACTTCTTTAGACGTCAACGGCGACAAGGAAATATTAATTTTACAAACGTTAAAGAAGTCACTGGATGGGGCACATACTTCTAGACATTGGCCCTGATACTAAAACTCAATTTAAAACTGAATTCAACTCCATGCTTATTCTAGATCTAGTGTGGACTGTATTAGGGCAATTGTCTAGAAGTATTGTTCCATCCAGTAACTGCTTTAACCTGGTGATTAATGATTTTTGACCCTAGGGCCCAATTCTTTGTGTCAATTTAGTTTCATCTTAGGCTAAGGGAATTTTAGGTTATGAAAATATCGGCAGTATCGATTATAGTAAGTAAAATTATATTTGAGTACCTATACGTATTTTCTGTATTCCGTATTTCCAGTTGCTGTGGACTATAATTATGGGCAAGGTGGAAAGAAAATGTTGGGAAGAAGAAGGGCTATCCATCCTGGTTGTGCAATATCAAGGAGCGGATCGGTGTTAAAACCGTGGAAGAGTTTTTCAGAATTGCGGTACATGCGCGAATTGGCATGTACGAATGACTTTGTTTTCTAAGTTACATACGAGTATATTCGTGAAGTTGTAGTAGCAATACCACTCGCTAACGATGAAGGAAAACATCGTAAGGAAACCCCAGTGTCTGAGGTAGTTACTTAGCGCTTGCTACGTACAATGGCCCAACTATGGGGCTATGTGCGGAAATCTCAGGTCGAACTAGAACTAGAACTTGGTACGTATTTGGCATAATATTAAAAGTTTTGAATCAATTAGTGTAGGTACCAATTGATTCAGAAGTTTTTAGGTATTTAAGGTATATGCATATCAAACTCAAACTTTTGCATTTATCCGTAAGTGGAAAGCAGTTCCACGAGAGCTATAGAGGTACTCTGGACGACCGTTCTGTGAGGTTAATTCTTTGCACCGTGATCTAATAAATGCGGGGTCCATGTGGAAGATAGCTCTTTAGAATAAGCTGGACTTAAATCGTGGTTAGATGTGCGCTCTTATGAACTGAAGACCTACTTGTGACAAAATTTATTATAATATCTTGCATTTCTAGGTTTTATCGGTTACATTGTAGGAACAATTTAATCGTGTAGGTCTCTTAAATGACTGGTCATCGTTGCTCCAAATTTAATAAAGATTTTGCCCCATATAGATTAATGACTTGTGTAGATAAATAAATAATCCTAATTCAGATTAATATTTTTGCAGGTAGTCAAATTAAACACACCAAATTATACACACGCGTTTTAATAAATCTAATTGGGGCTTGGAGGTATCACCACACTGTAAACAGATTTGAAACGATATCGTTAATTTATCTTCCAAACTTCCGGATAGGTCCAGCCGCAACTTCAGTCTACTTCATTAAGTGCTATGAAACGTCATTACTCTTTTCAGCTCAGGCGAGGCATTGCTGAAATTATATCGTTCCATTACCCATTGTTGGTTTTTAAAGCCTGGCAAACAATGGCCTAGGGTTACTATCAGGCTGGTCTTTGAATGTTTCGCCTCCAGACACTTCTGTGTTGCTAGATGTTTGATACGTTCGGTCTGAAAAGAGAAAGTGAACAATATGAGCACCAACATACAAATGGATATTATATTGGAGCACAGTTAACATTTATTTACTTATTTTTTGTTAGTAATACGGCAGATTCTATTGACAGATTATAGCAATAGCAGCATTGTCGACTATAAATCGGTGGAATCGAAAAGGTTCCTGTGACATCTAGCTTAGAGCATTAATAGTGCCAGAGATATGAAAAGACACAAAAAACAGACTACCGTTGAATAAAGTGGATGTTCTAAACTGAAGAAGACCACCAGAATGGTCAACGCAACCGTCTTTTCAAAATACTCTTTATTAAAACGTACTAAGTTAAAATGAATTTTAAGAATATTAGATCCTACCACTGAGCCATTGTTTATTTAATTTTAAAGAAAACTAACAGCACAATAACAAAAACCGGCCAAGTGCATGTCGGGCCACCCGCAGTGTAGGGTTCCGTAGAAGGAGGGGTTTTTTACCTGCTTTACAGAACTAACAACTTCATCATAGTCGTTTTCAATGGAATTTGTGCGAAGTTTTCCTTTTATAAGTTGGGCGCTTATTACTCGTTAAAACCCACTTAGCCGTGATAGTTTTCCTTTAATTTATTTGCGACTGCCCTAAATTTTTTCACGTTTCTACATTCAACTGTTTTGCCAGGAGAGAGCGGGGCCCTACTCTGACATAAATTTGCGCTTCAAAGCTTAATATTCCATAAACGGAACCCTAGATAAAAAAAATGGTCTTTTTAAACCCACAATATTTTTAAACAACCAATACAACAATACCTACCCTACGCTATGGTGTAGGCGAGAAAAGAATTTGCATCCCTAATTTGGATGAAGGGGAGCTATCCAAAAAAGTTTTTTTTTTCAAAATTTTATTCTACGGATTTGTCGGCGTAATAAATATGTATACATATATGCCACATTTCAGCTTCAAACACACTTTCAGACAGACAGACAGACAGACGGACGGACATGGCGAAACTATAAGGGTTCCTTTTTGACTACGGAACCCTAAAAAGTAACAAAAACTCCTCTTGGTCCTCTTGTCCCAAACGCAAAACAAAATGCTACAATGACACCTTGAGTATTGACTATTGAGTTCAACCCATTGGCCCGTACCTTAACTTCATGCACCCATATTTGACCAGCCCTGGCAACCAGCTGCTCCTGGTCTATCCACACGATCTCTGACAGCGAAATGTCCCAGCAAGTTGACATGACAACATGGTCAGAGAGCACATCTAAACAGAAGTTGTCCCTTTTTATCTGGCCGTCTTTGGTGTAGTCCCAGTACTGAAATGTAAAAAGCGGATAAGGCCGTATTGGGTTACACGGCCGTTGGTTTAACGTGAAACGTCTATAATTAAACGTTAATTTTTAGCCCAAACTTCGCAATATATTACGCGGCACTGGTGCCATTTAGCGGCACGAATCAAGATGATCTGAGTAATAGCTACTTTGTTCTACTCAACGATATAGAAATGAGTTGCATACGATATGTAATTACGGAGTTACAGCCCGCGCCAAAGCGACATGTTTTCGTTGCATGCGGTTTTAGGAAGCGACCCCGTACTACCGAACTGAAAGATGTTTCACGAAAAAAATTGGTATATGAATTTAAGGAATTTGCGTCTCTCGCAAGACATTTACTGTTGGTTCACTCAGACGAACGAATTTGGCAGTGAAATATTCCAATATACTTAAAGTGCACGTCTGCACAAAAGTTGTCTCTTCAACTGGCCATCCCAGGACAAAACTAAGTAACGGGATGAGGCTTTGCTTTTGCCCTTCAGAAGAAAGAAAATAAAGTTGTTTCCATAAATTACTTTCTTTTCTTTCTTTTTAGGGTTCCGTACTTTAAAAGGAAAAACGGAACCCTTATAGGATCACTTTTTTTGTCCGTCTGTCCGTTCGTCCGTCCGTCCGTCCGTCCGTCTGTCAAGACCATTTATCTCGGGAACACGTGGAAATCAAACTGCTAGGTTAATGTAAAAAAAGAAACGGCCGTTTAGGCGCAAATAAAAAGGTAGGTATATTTCGACGCTCAAGGGAATCAAAATTTATAGTGTACTTTCGGTTGACCTATAACTATGAAAGGCAACTAATATCGTCTTATGCCACAAATACAGGGAAAAATCTGAAAAAATAAACCATAAAAAAATATCTTTGAAGTTCGGGAAAAGCTCGGAAGAAAGAAGATTTCTGATTTTATTTAGAACCCTCGTTGCGTGAGTCCAACTCGTAGGTTGGCCGGTTTTTATTAGTTTTAGAAGACCTCTCTTAATCCATATTAGGAGAGGTCTTCTGCTCTTCATTACTGTCTCTTTCTCACACTGTCTCACTCTCCATATAAGTGTATCCGTTTCTCTTCTCATCTTTTCTTCTCTGTTAGGATTGAAACGCATTTGCGGTTACTGATCGAACGTTCAAGTGCTCACTCTTATAGAATGTGTAAAAATGTACTGAATCTCGCGCACTTGCGGTACGATATTTTTATTTCATTCAAACTTCCGCAAACCTGCACAAGTAAGTGATCTCAAGTGATTTAAGTTTCTTACCTTAATTTATCTTTACCTATCTCGCTGTATTTGTGTATTTTCAATCTTTAGATGTCGCATAATTAGAAAAGTACTTTGATTTGTACTGCCTCGTTGGTTTAGTTATATTTACGTTTGATTGCCACGAGAGAGGTTGTGGGTTCGACTTCTACTGGGGGCCACCGTACATTGGTACAAATGGCCTCAGTCTCGGTATTTATTTTTCCACGTTTATGATCCTTGCCTGGTTACCATATCACAGGGTGTCCTAGTTTGAGCCAGGACAAGTGACTGTATTGTGAGGATGTGATTATTATTATAAATTACTGGTAAATTATCATATAACATAAGATAAATTTTTAATTAAAAAATTACTTGTAGCAGAATATTTTAGACATTTATGTTTACTAATCCCTACAAAAATCATCATAAGAGATGTTTGCAAATTTGGCGTTACGAAAATTGACCAATAGTCTTCACAGTAGATTATTATCTGTATTATGAGGATCTGGGTCAAACGAATTAACATTTTAGATTTTAGGGCAACTTAAAAGTTTCAGCGTGGTATTTACCTGATTCATAAGCAGCCTATATACGTCCCACTGTAGGGCACAGGCCTTCTCTCAGAGAGAGAGTATGGGCATAATCACCACGTTACGCGTGCCCACCGCGGATTGGCGATTTCAAGCGCTGAGGTATGTGAATAGCTCAGACACTCAGGTTTCCTCACGATGTTTTCCTTCACCGTTAGCGAGTGGTATTGCTACTATCACTTCACAAATGTACATAACTTAGAAAGAAAAGTCATAGGTACATGCCCGCACTGGGAATCAAACCTGGGTCTCCCGCTTCCGAGTCCAATGTTCTACCCACTAGGCTACCACCGGCTTTACTAGGCTACCACCGGCTTTACTAGGCTACCACCGATTCTACTAGGCTACCACCGGCTCTACTAGGCTACCATCGGCTCTACTAGGCTACCACCGGCTTACCTGATTACCCCCTTTGTAATGGCAGGGCAGTAGTTGCAAGTGTTCTAGAACGTTGTTTATTTTTGGCCCCGTATCTAAGCACTTCATTTTGTAAGCCATGTTCATCATCTGAAATAAGTAGAATTTAATCGAGCTTTTATCTAAATTAAGTAGTACTCGTACTTGCAAAGTTTCTCGTAGCAGATCGTTACAGTAGGTATGCCTAAAATAAGATAAATTAAGGTCCTAAGTTTGTGTCTAAAACTCATTGCTTCCGGACTCCAAACTTCCTCATTGCAAACATTAGGTTTAGTAATGTTTCCTAAAGGCTGTTTTGCTTAAGATTTTTCATACGTGGGTGACCTTAGACCATATTTTGATCGTCGGCCTAGGTGTCTGTTGTAACATGTTGAGAATTATAAAGCGTGGTTCAGAAACGTAATGTAGAATTTAAGGGGTTGATCAAATTACTCATTATTATAACCAACTTTCAATAACGGACCTACTTTCAAATCCTGAAAAAAAATTGCTGTTGCATACTAAACTCCAACAACTTCACAAGTATTTTTTTAGACTATATACAGCCCACTGCCGGGCACAGGCCTTCTCTCAGACAGAGAGTACGGACCTAATTACCACACGTGCCCACCGCGGATTGGCAATTCCACAAGTATACGTGTCATTATGTTACATTAGCCTTAATATTGTTACTTGCTCTACCTGTATATAAAGTAAGTAGAATAATAAACTTAATTTTCACCTGACAACACAACGTATAAAGATCCTATACAAAGTACGTTGCATTAAATATTAATAAAAATCAAATCTACCACGCCGCCAGCAACATAGCTCGAAGGAAGCTCCAAATCAGGGTAAACGTTATCCAAATACCATTGGAACGACTTGCACTTTGATCGTAGCTCCTTTTGCGCTGAAATATCCCCCACATCCATTTTCGTGTATCCGACTCTGTCATAGAAATACTTGGCAGTGTCATCTAGCCAAACCTGGAATAAGTATGACGACAATAAACAGTCTTCATAAACATATTAGAAACCACCTCAATTTATATTCACCACCCAAATCCAAATTGAATTATTAGGTAAGTAACTCTTTATACTTTACACGCCAGAAAAAAACACAATATCAGTGTTATCTACAAAAATACGATTCCTAAAACCACTCCTCAAAGGCCTTTTATATAGTTTGTGATAAAGTGAAAGACTTCACCACATACTAATTAACCTGCATCTGAGAAGTATTTTAGAAGTTTCGTGTTTCTTTTTCATAAAGAATGCGGTAAGTAAATAAAAAAATAATAAATTTATATTACGTTACTGACATGTACTTGATAGACGAATTTTATATGTTTTGATTATTTTTTGAAGGTATACAAAAAGAAACGAAGAAGACGCTGGATGCAGGCCGCTTCCAACCGGTCTTTTTGGAAATCCATGGAGGAGGCCTATGTCCAGCAGTGGACTTCTTGTGGCTGAATGATGATGATGATACAAAAAGAATATTATTCTCGTCTCGTCTCGTCTTATCTTGTCCTACCTCAGCAATCCGAGCCATATTGTTCCTTAGGTAAAGCGCAGACGGCACACTGTACGGGAAACTTTTTCTAAACACGTGCCCGACGTGAGAGCAAGGCACCACTTCCAATGTTCCACCGCACATCCAGACCTTGCAATTTAAATTTTACGTATGATATAGGTATGTATAAAAAACGGAAGATAGAGTATTTCAAACATATAAAGCACAACACCAAGTACAGTTTCCTTCAACTTAACATACAAGGCAAGATTCCAGGAAGAAGGAGACCTGGAAGACCAAAGATATGATGGCTACACAACTTACGACAGTGGCTTAAACAGAGTACCAGTTCCTTGTTTGTATTGGCAGACTCGAATGGTAAGATAGCCGAATTGGTTGCCAACTGTCAGATATGAGACGGCACAAAGAAGAAGTAGATACGTATGTTGCGTGTTGTGCAGTGGCCGGTTTAAAATAGCGTAACGTGATGAACGGAACTGTACCTTAAAAGAGATATCAAAATTATCGCCACCCCATATCTCTAATCCTCTGTCATAGTAGCCAATTTCTTGGAAAAACCTTTTGCTTATCGCAAACAGGCCCCCCGATATGACAGGTGTCTTTACAGGCTCTGCCGAAATCCTTCTGGCGAGAATATCTCTTGCAGGAACGTATCTCCAGATGAAGTTGAGCCTCCATGTGAAACCGCCTATTTGCAACTCGTGCGAGCTCTGAGATAGGTGCTGAAAAGTATTGTCATCAATGTTGTCGACCACCGGACTTGACACATTTGTGTAGTTCCTGGCTATACGATCTAGGAGCGGTATGAGCCAGCCTGAAATTGGGAAAAAATATGTAAACAAAACGTTAAAAAGGCCAGACCAGGCAACTTACCAAGATCTGGTTTTCACGAAATAAAAAAATGCCATCAAGTGGTACTTTGTGTTTTGGGGCGGTATCTAAATATTTAATACGCATGTATATAACACCATCCCGTCTTAGCATAAAAACGATACACAAAAAGAGGTACTCATTGCAGCAAATGCTTAAATGCAACGGAGCCATTAACGAGCATTTCATGCAATGGAATTCAAGTGGGGAATGGGCTATTACGTATTTTCTTCGTTGTTGAATCTTCGATTTCTTGAGCAATATCATGTTCTGAATAGAATTTGATGTAACTGTCCGCAATAGTGTATGATAACCTCACAAAAACTTTTTAAAAACACGATTCCTTAAAACACACCTCAGATGCAGTTTAAATAGTCTGTGGTGAAGGGAAAGACGTAACCACAGATTATTTAAGCCACCCCTGAGGAGTGTCTTAGAGGAATGGGGTTTTTATAAACAAGACCGTTATTTTCCAATTAGCAACGGCTTAATATTTACTGGGAAAATATGGAAGGTGTATTGTTATTTGTATCTTTAATAAATTCTCTGATAAATCAACTGAGAACCCTTTGAATTCTAATAGGATAAGAATGTAAATTAACTACAAATAGAATCTCAAATTTCGCTGGAATCTTGAACATTTCGGCTGAATCAAGATATTTGAGTAAAATATATAAAAGACGACAATGTTTCCTTAAAACCAACTTGAGCAAGTATTGTTATTAGGCTCTTATTTTGTTAATCTTAGACGTTTGAGCCTCACAATATATTTTGAAGTTAATATTTGATTCTTCTTCTTTTGGTGCCATCTCCTATCGGAGGTCGGCTATCATTGTGGCTATTTTGGCCCGTGATGTTGCGGCTCGGAAGAGTTCTATCTTTGTAGTGTTATACCACTCTGCAAGATTTTGGAGCCACGATGTTTTTCTGCGGCCAGGTCTCCGTCGTCCCTGGATTTTGCCTTGCAGAATGAGTTGCAACAGAGTATACTTATTACTGCGCATGATATGACCAAAGTATTGTAGTTTTCTCTGTTTTATGGTCTTTAAGAGCTCTAATTCCTTATTCATTCTTTGCAAAACCGTGTCATTAGTTACTCTATCTGTCCATGATATTTTCAGCATTCTTCTATATACCCACATTTCGAACGCTTCTAACCGTTTACTTAAAGTCTGGGTTAGAGTCCAAGCTTCTACTCCATATAGGAGGACCGAAAATATGTAACACCGCACCAAACGGCATCTGGTAGAGAGTTTGACATTCCGGTTACAAAGAAGGTGAGTCATTTTGATGAAAGCGCTCCTGGCTTGTTCTATGCGGCATTTAACTTCTGTACTTTGGTCTTCTTGGTCGTTTACCATACATCCAAGATATTTGTAAGAACGGACCCTCTCTAGCGGTTGGTTCTTAACGCTGAGTACAGCAGAAGACTGTGGAGTGCGGCCTACGATCATGTATTTGGTCTTCTTTATATTAATGTTTAGACCGTTGAGAGCACTGATCGATTCAACTCGATTGAGCAGCTGTTGCAGATCGTGCATCGAGCTTGCTAACAAGATGGTATCATCTGCATATCGAATGTTGGTAAGGGGCCTCCCGTTTACAACAATCCCTTCGGTTGCATCTTCCAGGGCCTCTGAGAAAATCTCTTCAGCGTAGACGTTGAACAGCAACGGCGATAATATACACCCTTGTCGCACTCCTCGCAATATTTCTACGTCAGCAGTGAGTTCATGTTCCACGCGTACATTGGCTGTCTGCTGCCAGTACAGATTTTTTATTATAGACACGTCTTTGGAGTCAAGGCCTATTCTTTCTAGGATCTGTACTAATTTATTGTGTTTTACACGGTCAAATGCCTTCTCATAATCAACGAAACAAACGTATACACATCTGTCCATATCCCAGCAGCGTTGCATCAGCACCTTATAACCAAATAGTGCATCCCGAGTTCCATAACCATTTCTAAACCCAAACTGTGTCTCTGAAATGTTTTCTTCACACTTCCGGTATATTCTTTTATGAATAACCTTTAAGAAGATTTTCAGGACATGGCTCATTAATGATATTGTGCGGTATTCATTGCAACGTTTCGCGGTGCTGATTTTTGGCAGAGTAATAAAGGTGGAATGAAGCCACTCTGAAGGAATCATTCCGGAGTTGTAAATAGCATTGAAGAGGTGCACAATTATGTCTAGCTGCTCATATTCTAGCAATTTGAGTATTTCTACGGGGACCTCATCTGGACCTACGGCCTTTCCGGCTTTTGCAGATTTGATTGCGTGTGAAACCTCATCTTTTGTAATAGGTGGTCCAGTCAATTCTACTTCTGTATGTGGTTTGTTTCCCCTTTGGTCGTAAAAAAGTTCTTCAATATATTCTTTCCATATCCTTAGACGATCTTCAATAGTCATGGCATAATTACCATCTTTGTCTAGAAGAGTGGAGGCCGGTGGTCGCTTTTTCTGCCCTGTGAGTTCATTTATCTTCTTAAACATATTAAAGGCATCATGCTTGGCTTGTAGCTCTTCTATCTCTGTGCATTTGTCGTTGATCCATATGTCCTTGGCCTCTATACATTTTCGTCCTATCTCTTTGTGAATATCTTTATATTGTTTTTGGTCTGTATGTTTTACACTTCGTCTCTGCGTCATTAAATCTAGAATTTCCTCCGTTATCCATTCTTTTGACTTGACAGCGTTAACAGCTGTGAGGGTCTTTTTTGCTGTGTTTATAATAACATCTTTGATATGTGTCCATAGCCCTTCTGTGTTAGTCAATTAAATTATCAAGTCAAGTCAAACAAATTAATATTTGATTAATTAGGCTAATTTGGAAGCAGTGAGCGTGATTTTTGTCGTAGTTTTTATGATTATAATATTTTGTTTTTGAATTTAAAACTTTGCATTTTATTGTTTTTTTTTTTGCTTTTGAACTGTTAACGAATCTGTATATCTCTCAACGTCTTTCTCTCTTTTTACCTCGGCTAGACTTCTTCTGATGTTGGGGTGTTTCAAGAATCGCACATTTTATAACGGACGGGACGTCTCCCAGGTGGACATGCTTCGACTAAATAGGGGTTATATTAGTAAAGGGCAGCATAAAAAGTACCCAAAACCGGCGTACGTGCATGCTACAATTGATGAATGTTGATGAAGCGAAAGAAGTCTGTTAAAATCGTGGAAAGTGGCAAACCCTGGTCTCTGCCTACCCCTCCGGAATACAGGCGTGAGCTTACGTATTGTAATGCATTTTATAAATAACCCTGAATATATTCTATTTTCTTGATGCTCGTAGCGAGCGTTATCAAAGCAATCATTGGCAGCCATAATAGTTGCTTTGGTATATTATACGTCCCACTTTTCCTTGCAATAGTTATTATATTGGAAAAAAAAATAGAGATATCGATATTTTTTTGTCGATATCTATCGATTTATTTGAAAAATGTCGATACTTTATACCTATACATAAGCAACCTATATATATGTCCCACTGTAGGGCACAGGCTTTCTCTCAGAGAGACAGAGTATGGGCCTAATAACCACGCGCGCTCACCGCGGATTAGCGATTTCAAGCGCTGAGGTATGTTCATAGCTCAGACACTCAGGTATCCTTCACAGTTAGCGAGTGGTATTACTACTATAACTTCACAAATGTACACAACATACAAAACAAAGTCATAGGTACATGCCCGCACCGGGAATCGAACCTGGGTCTCTCGCTTCCGAGTCCAATTTTCTACCCACTAGGCTACCACCGCTCATAGCAAAGCATCAAAGCAATACTGGCCATAAATAAGAACACAAACTGGCTTGCTACCAGTTGCTCTTATTGACGAGCGGAACCCCTAATTTTCAGATGTATATGAGGATTTAGTTGTATAAAAGCTTAAGTTAGGGTTATTGATCGAAAATTTCTTTAATATACGATAATAAATTTGTACGGTAGGTCCATAGGCGAGCTTAATAGTAATTTGTAAGTATTTTTATAGCCTCCGCACGGAGGGAACGTGTGGAGAAATTTGCCATTTCACTCACCTTCAGTGCATTCACAGTGGCTGTCCAAAAACACAATGACAGGAGCTGTGGCCTCCTTAGCGCCAATGATTCTACATCGAACAATGCCTTCCCGCTTCTTTGCTCGTATTATTCTGACTTTTGGTAACGTCTTTAAATGTTCATCCAGTTTCCTTTTCAGATCCGCTGTGGTTAGAGACGTGATAAAATCTCAATAAGGGGGTGTAAACAAGTGCCATGGCATTTGACGATGTAATACGAGTACAATATAGTTGTATGTAAATTAAGCAAACAAACATTATTACGACAGTTGAGTATAAGAAAATTCTACACATAACAATGACTTGTCCTTGTCCGAAACTAGGCTAACCTGTGATGTTAATCAGGCAAGGACATCACAAAGATAGAATTACACCGAGAAATACATTAAGGCCATTTGTTTAAATCAAGTGTGGTGGCCTCCAGTGGGAATCAAAACTACGCCCTCCACACTCATAGAACGTAATACGTACTCATGTAAGAATAATCATCAATCAGTATGATTTCTTGCAGTAAGTTTTTCGGTGAACGGTTGATGACAGAGTGTAGGGTTCTCAGCAGCGTGGACAAAGCCTCGTTGTGAAAGCAAATGACAACAGAGGCTTTGGGCAGGTCTTCCAGGAATCTGTTTTTTGCCGTGCACCTGAGAAAATAATATAACATTATTGTATTAACATTTATGTGATATAATACAATAATATAATATGTAACTCTTACAAATTTGTTGGTATAATAATAGTAAATTACATAACTAGGGCCGTAAAATAAAGAAAGGCCGATATCGCAGAAGTGTAAGGCCCGAGCCGCAGGTCCGAGCTGCGTATGGGAAAACCCAGTTTGAGGCCAAGTGACGACATAAAATTGTGTACACAATACGGACTGTAAAATACTCGTAGAAAGCCCTCTATCGCATATTTATGACCCTCGCCTGCGGCTCGGGCCTTAAATTTCTGCGATATCAGCCTTTCTTTATTTTACGGCCCTGGTTATGTAATCTACTATTTCAACGCACTTGCTCATAAAACGGCTCTAATTTCACCGCAATTAGGCACATTGTAACGAGGTAATCGCCTCGTTGTTTTTTTTATCATTTTCGGCCATCTACTATTCCAAATTTAACTATTTTATGACATTTGCCGCAGTGTTCGGACGTATTTAGACAGATATTCCTCAGCCTCCGAACTAAGTGGACGTAAACGAGATTCTATCTTTATTATCAATTTTATTATAACACGTCTGTCACCTTATTCTGCGTAGGTACTTATATTATTTTTCTACGAAATCACAAATATTCCAAAGGCACATTAATAAAATTAATGTAAGTGTTCTTCCTTTCAACTCCTCATTGTATTTTTATATTTATGTTTAAGGCCGTAGTTAAGCTTTTCTATTTTTATTGTTCTCAGGTGCCTTTCCATTACATTATAAATATACCGTGCCCTTGGATACCCTCTTTTATTATCACGGATCGCACCCGACTTAACCCAGCTGCGACAACATAATCACACCTGTAATCAAACTGTGACTTTTTCATTGCTATTATTCACAAGTGAGTTACGGGGTTTTTTTAATTTTATTGTTTGAGTTACTTTGTTCTTAAAAAAATTTCGAAAATTTTCAGATTGTGTTGAATAGTAAAAATAAATTAATGTACCTATTGCTTGCTCATTTCATGAAACTTTATATCTAAATAGATAATTTCAACTTGTACGTTTTTAGCAAATAAACATTTCACTCAAATATAGCTCATAATTTTTCATAATTTTTCCTACGCACTCATCCACGAGTTTATTATTTATTTATTTTCTCAATTAAATTATAATGTAATCCTATTTATATTTTTGACATGTGTCTAGTTAATTAATTATTATTATAAAGGGACATACACAATTGTTGGGCATTACTTCGTCACGAAGCATGCACTTAAATAAATAAATATTAAATACTATATCATAATTCGACATATTACTATCACAATGACATTTATTCAATATGTACTTATTCAATTTAATATACCGTTAATGCTATCATTAATAATTTATACTTTGACATTTGAATATCCAATTGCTGCCGATTCATTTATTTATTTATTAACCTAGTTTCGTTTCCGTGTGCTGCACGTCAGCGCTTTACTGGGTACTGACGGAAGACCAGCGCTGGAGTGGTCTGCCTCTTCAGCATATGCTGAGTCAGAGCCCCTTTGCATTTGCCACACCCACAAATCGTTTTCTCGTATTCTGTTGTCTTGCCTGTGCTTGCATTTTTTGCTCTCTGTTTGTCTCAATGTTTTAAAATTGTGCTCTGTTTTCTATTGTGCAACTATTTCTTGTATTTAAATTGTTGTATTTGTGTGTGTACGCAGATGCAAATAAATGCTTTATCTATCTATCTCTTGTTTTCTATGTAATAAAGAAAACTGTGAATTTCCCATTTTGTACGTGACTAAAACGCTATCCGCGAAAAGCCAAAAAAAAGAGAAACGTCATTCTTCTTTTAGTCTATGGCCGATCGCCATTGTTAGATGCGTGCACGAAAACCAATCGAAAAATTTATTAATTCAAATGTTTACAAGTACTATTTATGAAAAAAAACAAGTACTATTTTTTAGCATTATTTTCTTCACAAGTGTGTTGAAAAACGTTGTATGATACACGTGTGTATTGATAATTACCGTCCTCGGCTCTCATAAGACGCGCCTCAGCGCTTATCACCAACATTAGACAACTGTACTATTCTTTCTTTCTTTCAAAATTGCACACCAATTGTAGACAGCAGAGAGTTTCCACTCAAAGATATTTGGATTTATTTGCCAGTTTGTAAAATGTGGTTTCGGTGGCGGGGACTCGCTGGATGCGGGCGGCACAAGACCGGGAAGATTGGAAAACCATGAGGGAGGCCTATGTCCTGCAGTAGGCGTCAAATGGCGAGTGATCAAAATGTGACGTACGAAACTATGAAACGTCGGTAGAGCGGTTTGTTGAACGGTTACTTTACATTCAAGAGGTCGTTTGTAACCTTACTCGCTAGCGGTGATAAGAAACATCGTGCGATGATTTAAGCGCTTGTGATGTTCACATACCTCAGCACTTGAAATCGCTAATCCGTGATGAGCAAGTGTCGTGATTAAGTAAGCTCTTACTTTCTCTTTCTGATAGAAACTCTATGTCCTACAGCATAGCTAGTACGATGGCGTTAGTTACGCGTTTTGTCTCGCTAAAATGACAGTATTTGACTACTAATGTACTGGAAATTCGTGACTTTTGTGATATTAAAACGCGCTACTTGCTTTATCATGTTACCTATGCAGTAGGATTTATTTAGGCAGTACATTCATCTCCGTTTACCTGCAGGCAAGATCATTTATTTACAACAGACGCACAGTCACAAACAAAGCAAGCGGTCTGTCAAGGTGGCCACATAAAGGATTCGGCAATGCTAATAATGTAGAACACAAATGTCGAGTACATACCAACTATCTCGAACATCTAACAGCGACCGGTTCAGTGGAATAATATCACTCACAAACTTGTTGAACACATGGTCGTCCCATCCCATTTTGACCAGCGCCCTCACGGAACCTTTTAGGTGCTTTCTCAGTATCACTGGCCTGCCTAGTTTACCAGGAGGTAGGTCTTGACTCACTAACGTAGAAGGTAGATCGCTGTATGCCTGCTGAGCTTGGTTTGGACCTATGAGTTGCCACGCTGAAATAAATAAGATGTACCTATTCTAATAAAATTCCGTCCAAACGGAGAAGGATTCATTAAAAAAATATTTCGTAAAGTCCTGGTTTCTAATTTACCTCCTGTTTCTTGTACTATAACAGTCTCTTACCCTCGTTTTCTCGCACGCATTGATCTACTGTTTAAAGGCTGTCAGTTATCTTTCTACCCAACTGCGGCGAAGCCCAAAAGGAGGGTAATGTGTTTGGCTCGTATGTTAGTATGTCCGATTCTATGTTCCCCCATAACTCCTTAACCAATGAACAGATTTTGAAAAATCATATCTCAATTCGTCGTGTTTGCGCGAGTGCCATGGGCTATATAAATTCAACATAAAGCTGACAAAAAAATAAAAGACCAATAAAAAGACATAAAAATCTGAAATTTAAAAATCACCAAAATCACCGACTGCTGAGCAATAACTACCAAGCAGGCGGAACCCAAATTCAACAATGTATCTCATTGCAAGATATCTAGGTTGGTCCCGCAGTCGGGTGGTTGGTGACTTTTTAATTTTAGTTGTCAGGCCTACTAGAACTATCAAGCCAAATATACTACCACTATACTGTAAACAGGGGCCTAATAAGGCACCAACTCTTGTAGGAATCTGGACGTTTGCGGTAGAAATTAGTATCGAATTTGACAGTTAGACGATTGTAATCACTCAGAATTTGGTACGCGTAATATAGGGGCTGTAGTGCTGTAAGGGTCTAGACAAACGGACTGCATTTCAACTGCATTTCGAGTGCAAAATTGCAGTTCAGATGCAATTTGAATGCAGTTGCTACGACTGCAATGAAACTGCCAACCAAGCAAGCAGTCCCATTCTAGTTGGTGTGCAGTTGGCATGCAGTTTCCTGTTTGTTTAGTAGCTTTACCAACGGCATTCAAACTGCATGAACTGCAATTTTGCAGTCGGAACGCAGTTCAAATTCCAAAAAGTCCATTTGCCTAGAGCCTTAGTGTAAACGTCAGGAACTATATATTTATCTTCTGTTAATAGTTGTTAACTGACCACATTTCGCATAAAAACAACTGAAAGCTGTTAACGGTAGATTAACAGATTGTTGGTATACGAGAAACCGGGGGTATTTAAATATTTTTGCATAATTCATTAACTCATGTCTGAGGCTTTCACATACCCCAGCGCTTGAAACTGCCAATCCGCGGTGGGCACACGTGGTGATTAAGCCCAAACTGTCTCTCTGAGAGAATGCCTGTGCCCTGCAGTGGGACGACTAATCAGAGACTTCATATGACGAAAACTTCTATTAGCTTTAATGCACCTGAATAACATAATTAATCAAAACGATGATTTATCTAAAAGCAATATACCAATCACTCATTGATTACAAAATGTTCGTAACAACACAGTTCACTATCAGATGAAGATAACTCAAGATACTGCTGAAAAGATATTTTGGGACTAAATTTTCTACCTGCACTAAATCACTGGAAAATAGTATAACCGAAAGAAATAGGAAATGCATGAGAAAGCATACTGACCTTTGTGACCATTTAATTTTTGTTTACTGTCGGCGGCAGCAACATGACTTCTTGTAACTACATGAATGACAATACCTCTTGGTGCAAACCAATATTTAAGAGGTATATTATATTCTTGCACTACAGTTAAAAAGGCTGTTATCCATATGATGACTAAAAGTAGCACTACTTTTATGGATTTTTTAAGTAACACCATTTTCGTACCTAATTCTCTCCTGCTCATGATTGAATTGGCTTCAAAATGAAGATTTCATTCATACTTCACTACGGCGAAAGTCGTGTTTGTAAACGACATCCGACATTTCTGGAAAAAAACCGGCCAAGTGCGAGTCGGACTCGCGCACGAAGGGAATCTATATAACATAAGCAGCCTATGTACGTCCCACTGTAGGGCACAGGCCTTCTCTCAGGGAGAGAGTATGGGCTTAATCACCACGCGTGCCCACCGCGGATTGGCGATTTCAAGCGCTGAGGTATGTGAATAGCTCAGATACTCAGGTTTCCTCACGAGGTTTTCCTTCACCGTTAGCGAGTGGTATTGCTACTATAGCTTCACAAATGTACATAACCTGGAAAACCAAGTCATAGGTACATGCCCGCACCGGGGATCGAACCTGGGTCTCCCACTTCCGAGTCCGAGGTTCTACCCACTAGGCTACCACCGCTATCTCCGCTATATCGCCACGGGAATCTATAGAACATTTAATTATTTTAAGCGTTTACCTGTTGCCGTTATTAATATTGAGCAAAAAAACGGCAAAAAATCACGTTTGTTATATGGGAGCCCCCCTTAATATTTATTTTATTCTGTTTTAAGTATTTGTTGCTATAACGGCAATAGAAATACATCAACTGTCCAACTATCACGGTTCATGAGATACAGCCTGGTGACAGACGGACGGACGGACAGCGGAGTCTTAGTAATACCCTTTGGGTACGGAACCCTAAAAAACTGGTTCCCACACGTTTGCCGACGTAAACAACGCATACTTGTAACAGCAATACCACTCGCTAATGGTAAAGGAAAACATCGTGAGGAATCCTGAGTAGGTGTCTGAGGTGTACACACCTCAGCGCTTGAAGTTGCCAATCCGCGGTGGGCACGCGTGGTAATTAAGCCCATACTATCTCTTTGAAAAAAGGCCTGCGCCATTCAGTGGGACGTTTATAGGCTTCATAAAAAAAATATATACAAAATACTTTTACACGAATTGCTTAAGTAAGCTAACCTACCCTGCTTGTGCTTACGGCAAAAGTTTCATACGCTATGCCTAACAGACTCAGGACCTTTGCGCTTGTAAACTTTTTGTCAGTGTGTAAATCCTGCATTATCTATCACCTATTACGTCCATAGTCCGGAGTAGCGTCCTCAAGGCAAAAAGCCTATAGTCGGTATATATCAGCAGCCTACCTACTTCTCGTTTCACCGTACGACCTGCCCTCTCTTCCGTTAATTAAATACAGTCACTCAGAGCCCTTTAAATGAATCTCTTCATTACATTCATTACTTCGGCTCAAAGCCGGAAAAACCGGCAAAGTGCGTTGTGGGCTCGCGCATCTAGGGTCCGTATCACTACATAATAATTTGTCCTTCGGGTTCATCTTACATGTATGCGGGGCATTTGGTTAGGCGGAAAGACGGCCGGTGGACTAAGGTGGCCACTGAATGGTGGCCAAGGTCGACGGTCGATGGGCAGACCACCATCCCGGTGGGCCGACGATATTGTGAAGGTGGCTGGGAAACATTGAATGATTTTAAAAACCTATTTAGAGGCTAAAAATTGCCATGCCGGGACTTGAACCCGCGACCTCTGACTCACCGTGCCAGCGTTCTCCGAACTGAGCTAATGGGCAAGTGCAAGCATCGATGAAATTTCTAGCCTCTTTACAAATTTCTCTGTATTACGTGGAATTTTTAGCCGCTAAATAGGTTTTTAAATTTGTCCTCAGCACGGGTTAGTGCAAAAAAAAGAATATAAACATTGGATGAGCCTAGCAAAGGACCGGATAGGTTGGCGTGAAAGAGAAGAAGCCTATGCCCAACAGTGGGCTCTGTTTATGGGCTGAATAGATAGATAGATTTAGTGTAATTTTATATTCTTTCATTCAGTTCGAGACCGACTCGAACATGACCGGTTCTTATGTATTTTTTCTTAGACGGTACTTTTTACTCGACATCAAAAGAAAGTGAATATGTCAACTTTACTGTAGAATATTACTAATTAAATTTCTCAGACCCGAGTTCTATGAAAGAGAAATGAAGTCATTTACTGTTTTTCAATTCAAGATGCACTAAATAAGAACCAATACTAGAAAGTAGTCAGTTGGAGTTTGTCATTAAGGCTGGGTTCTCCGATATTACCCATAAATTAGGTATTTTAAAATACATTTTAATCTCGAATTGTCTGAAAAAAAACTAACATGGACATTTATATATAACTTTTCAATGTCCTATCTATGGCCGCCTAGGGTCATAATTTTTATGATTTTTAAACTTTATACCATTAAAAACAATATTCTAAATTATCACTAGATGAGGTTTTATTTCGGCTGTACTGAGTTTTGGATAGTAAAAGTAGTTGTTAGTTAAAATTCTATTAATAGTATTTGCATTTCTGTAATTTCAAAAATGCCAATTTTTTTCCCCAACTAATCGCTCTCACAGCGCAATAAGTTCCATACAAATCCGTGCGCTCGGAGAGCCCGGTCTTAAGGTACACCAACTTTTTTATGTCTATTTAGATATATTTCCCAATGAAGTCTTACGACATAATTATTATCTGCCGTATACCACTACATAGCAGATAAATCGTAAAAGTACGTAATATGTTTGATTAATAAATCTTAAAACTTTAAATACGTTAAATCTATGTAGGACAATTTTTTGGTAAGCCAAGACATTGGTGGAGCGCGCAAAGCGTAAATTTAATAAGCATATCAAGATCCGGATTTTTCCCAAAATGTCTATCTAAGAAAAAACTTACAGAAATTGCAGCTCTAAACAGTAACTCTGATTAACGTGTTTCCGGAATTGCACAATTTAGGTGTAAAGCCGTTTAAGACTTATTGTAGAAGATACCATTAAGGTAAATTGAAGTTAACTTACCTATTTTTATAGAAAAATAACCGGAACTCTCAGAAAAGGGAGAGTGCCATCATAAGCAGCCTATATACGTCCCACTGTAGGGCACAGGCCTTCTCTCAGAGTGAGAGTGTGGGCTTAATCACCACGCGTGCCCACCGCGGATTGGCGATTTCAAGCGCTGAGGTATGTAAATAGCTCAGACACTAAGGTTTCCTCACGATGTTTTCCTTCACCGTTAGCGAGTGGTATTGCTACTATAACTTCACAAATGTACATAGCTTAGAAAACAAAGTCATAGGTATATGCCCGCACTGGGAATCGAACCTGGGTCTCCCGCTTCCGAGTCCAATGTTCTACTCACTAGGCTACCACCGCTATGGCCAGCGGTGCCAGCTTTAGGGTAAATTTAAACAAACTCTTGGTAATTAATTAGCTAAGGATTTCAACCCTCAACGTAAGGCTCCAATTATAACTTAAGCCTGAGAAAAATATGATCGCAAATGTTGTATTAACTGACGTAAAGCAATTTTATGCTTACTTTATTTGCCGGTTTTTAAACACACCTGCTCAATAAAACATGCGAATAACCGTCTTAAAATACCGTCTTTGAAATACAGATTCGCGATTGCAATCTGTTGAATACATTACTTTCCTTTTTTCTCGCTTGCACATTGCAGTATTATATTTATTCCACCAAACTTTGTAGATTCGGAATAACGCACAACCCTTGGTATATGGAAGCTAAAGAAATAAAGGATAGATTTAGAAATGTAAAAATATAATCATCAGAACCCCTAACCTACAATTAAACTAAAACTTAATACTAATAAAAACATCAAAAATATATACAAAAGAAAGCTTAGGTCCCAAAAGGTTAAGCAGATCCTGGAGGCAGGCCGTGGAGACGGGCAGGCAAGTTGCGGAGACAGGCCGTGGAGACGGGCAGGCAAGTCGTGGAATCAGGCCGTGGAGACGGACAGGCAATTTGCGGAGGCAGGCCGTGGAGACGGGCAGGCATGTCGTGGAGTCAGGCCGTGGAGACGGACAGGTAAGTTACGGAGTCAGGCCGTGGAGACGGACAGGCAAGTTGCATAGGCAGGCCGTGGAGAGGTAGACAGGAACTCTGGTAAGTCTCTCAAGCAAGAACTCAGGTAGGTCTCACAAGTAAGATTCAGGTAAGACTCTCAAGTAGGACTCAGGTAAGACTCTCAAGTATGACTCAGGTAAGACTCTCAAGTATGACTCAGATAAGACTGACTCGAAAGCCTTCTTGGGCGGCTTTTATACCCCAAAAGTAGTTTGATTCTAAAATTCAAATTTGATCTGAATCGCGTCAGAATTCTTCTGGAAGTTTTCGGATCTTGTTCCAAATCCATAATTTCGAATTCCAGATCTTCTTTCTCTTTCTTGCATTAAATTCATAATTTCGATTTGGAATGCGAATAGTCTTCTAGAAGTCTTCATAGGCCAGAAGTTTCCTTATTCGACCTTCTTAGTATGACGGTTATTTGACATAATTTAGAAATATAAAGAACAATATTCAAATAAAAGTTATATCTGACTAACAGTTGAATCGTTGACAGTAAAGCAAAATACAATATTTACAATGTGGAAAGTGGAAAAATAAATAGAAATACGTATTAGCTTTGAAATAATAGTGAACCAACCTTATGCTTTCGTTCATGATAACATGAGAGTGTTGTGTTATTGTATTTAAGTGGTTCAAATTGGACAAAACGTAAGTCTTGTTTGCATTGATAGAAAGAGTAGGGTCCTGGGCAATAGAAACGCGCTAGACGCGTAAGCTAAACCCTACAAGGGAAAGAAGAAGAGACTCATCATCATCATCAGCCTATGCTTGTCCACTGCTGGACATAGGCCTCTCCTATTGCACGCCACTGAGCACGGTCCTTGGCTAGTCTCATCCAGCTCTTGGCAGCCGCCCTGCGAAGATCAAGGAAAGAAGAAGAGACTGTGCAAAGGTAATTTTTAATTTAAGTTTTAAATGGGAGAAAGCTTTGGAGACACCGCAGTCAATAGAATGCCACGCGTTGGCTGACTTTCTTGACACGGTCGGGCTAAGAGAAATGATAGTCAAAGAGCACTCCAGAGTTCCTATTCTATAAAATTGAAGGTACGAAATTCAAACGAAAGCCGACAAAAACGAACCACGGTTAACTGCAAACAACGCCACCATTCAAATAAACTTTTGACTCGGAAACCCTTAATGAGGCATTGTGGAAACGGGAATTCTTCACTCTTTTCCAATTACACCGCTTAATTGAAAGTAAAAAGTTTGCCGGCGAAAGAAGTTTTTTACTCAGTGTGATAAAAAAAGCAACTCGAGAAGTGGATGCTTTAGTGTTTTTTGTTTCCTCTTAGATTGCTATGCCTAAGCTGAATGTCTGCAGGATTAAACCGAATAAGTAGCCAGTTGGAAAGTGTCACGAACGGCTTGAAAGATACACATGTTTGCTAAATAAATACGTATTTACAGTAGTGCAAAGTCCTACTCGTACTTTGTGTTTTATTTTATTTTAGGGTGTGATCAGAACGTTATTTATACTCACCATGATACAATTTCTAGAATCCACCCAGAGCTAATTCACTGGTGGGTTTTAAATTTGTCTAGTCTTCCATCTTTTTTAGGGTTCCGTATCCAAAGGGTAAGGGACCCTATTACTTAGACTCCACTGTCCGTCCCTGTGTTCGTTCGTCTGTCACCAGGCTCTATCTCATAAACCGTGATAGTTAGACAGTTGAAATTTTCATAGACGATGTGTTTCTGTTACCGCTAACAACAAATACTAAAAACGGAATAAAATAAATATTTAACGGGGCTCCCATACAAAAAACGTCATTGTTTTGCCGTTGTTCCCTCGATATTAATAATGGCAACATGTAGACGCTTGAAATATGCAAATGTTGTATACTTAATGATACGAAACCCTTTGTGTGCGAGTTCGACTCGTACTTGGCTGGTATTTTAATTTCAGATTTTAATAGTTCTTGTCTTCCACTTGTTTTAGTTCAGTTTTTAGAAGATACGCGCTCTGTATATCTAGCTTGTTGAAATTTCTGAGTATTTAAGTCTGTCTGTCGCCCTGCTCCTGAAAAATGATAATGGTTCTGAAGCTAAAACGGAGACGTCACTCGTCGCCATTCACAGGCAACTTGACATTTGCTAACGACCGCCTCATTAATCATACAATACAGCTACTTACGCTACGTTCAGCTTAAGACACCCATAAAAGGCAGATGTATTTCTCTTACACGACCTCGTGGCGCAGCGGTAGTGCACATCTGCATACCATGCGAGAGGTCCCGGGTTCGAATCCCGGCTGGGGACAAAAAAAAGACCCAGGTCTTGGATGTTTACATGTTTTCCAACAAACCTTGTACTTATTTTAGAACCAAAAGGTTGAATATTTGATCAAACGCGGCGGCAACAATAGTAAAGTCAGTGTACAACAAGTAACTTTACTCCGTGTAGTTAGGCGCCCGTTTCCAACCAAAATGTAAGGATACTCGTATTTTTTTTATTTACTCCATTACAGTTACAATTTTGCATAGAAACTTCCCTATCCATAGACTACCAAGAGTCAATACGCTACCTTCCTTACCTCTAATACCCCTTTCCATTCTATTGTTTACCATTTCAAATACTGTCTGTCACTTTTTAGAGGTCCGTACACAAAGGATGCTGTCTGTCTAACCTTTAGGTCAGGACTGAAGAAGTTAAAGGACTCTTATCAAACAAGTAAATCATTGAACGAGAGTAATTTGTTTTCTTGCCACGAGTAATGTAATACTGAACGCACACCAATTGTAACTAACTAGGGAAGAAGCTCCATTGAATCTGTTGACGTAGCGTCAAGAGCAACGGATAATGGCGCAGACTTGATTGAAAAGACGGTTCTGCTGACTACTTCGAGCCTTTGGTTTCGCTTGCGTGCTTGCTTGTAGGATAGCCATAATGCCCGGCAAATACTCGAACAAATGACTTTGACTTTGTATGGACGTATTTTGGGTTTCATTGATGGGAGACGCGAGATATGACATAGAATTCTTCTGACCCTAGTTTAGTCAAATTAATAAATAATAATAAAAAACACAGATTTGTGCCTCACACGACTATCGAGCACATTGGAAATGAATCGAGTCATAAATGTCAAGTCAAAAATGTCATTCTGACTTTTTTGGCTTAACTCGATCGTCTTTGTTTCAGACTCAAATTCCAAAATTCCAGTGGAGTTTTTCTCAAATTTTTGATATTATTCTTCGTTTCTAAAATATGAAGCGCAAAACTCAAAACTTCGGAAAAAACAAAATTTTTTCACTCTTTCGGCCAACTTTTTTAACTTTTTATTATTGACTCACTCGAATAATTCTTGCGCCTTATAGTTCTCATCAATACGCGTCTTTTGAACCTTTCTTGAATATCATATCTTCACAACTATCTGACATATAAGGGGATCGCACTTTTTCGTGAAATCGGAGCCTACACTGGAGCGAACGAAAAGACATTTCCAAACTCGAAATGCTCTTACGGGTCCATCGCAAACTTACGTGTTATCTGTCGTAAACTTTCAAGTTGTCTGTGGCGCATTATACCTACTTTGATATTTTTTTAATTCAGTTTCAGTCCTCATATCAAATCGTCATCATCATCATCAAATCATCAAATCCTGCCTGAATTCTGATGTTTGCAAGAGCACTTATTATGGAATTTGACAGTTAGACGATTAGAACCGTTCAGGATTTGGGCGTAATATAGGGGCTGTACATTTTCTGGCAAGGATTTATACATTTCGCGGTATGCCGTTAGAATCTCAGGAAGACGGTGCGGCCCGTCTCCTGGTAATTGATTTCCTTAGTCGCCTTCTACGACTTCCACGAAAGGTAATGGTGCCTGCAAAATTATGGCAAAACCCCTCATCGTTATGAAAACCACGAAGGAGGCCTATGTCCTGCAGTGGGCGTCAAATGGCTGATGTTGATGTATGATGTATATATTTACATAAATCATTAACTAAGCATTTATTTATTTTGGGAAGCTCTTGTGTAGGTTAGTGCAAATTTAATTTATTCGGTGTTAATTAATTTAATTTAATTTATGGTACTAGATTGAAAAACGTATTTTGGTGAACATTTAAATTATATCAAAATGAGAGGAGCTGCCAAATTCATATTGTTTGATATAATAAAAATTTATTCAAATGGTGCATTTACGGTACCTAAGGAAGAAACCACATGTGGAGTGACCGGGGATCAGTGCAAGGTGACATGTACTCACTCAATACTCAATCAAATCCTAAGGCCTTATAACTATTATGCTTGTGACCTGTGGAGTTTCTTTGTTAACTTCTTCCCCACAAAATGTACTTATTCTGAAACTAACAACTTTGACGTTCACTAAGTAAAAATTTTGTTTTTATCTAATATATAAAAATCTCGTGTCACAGTGTTTTTTAACGAACTCCTCCGGAACGGCTTCACCAATTTTGGTGAATTTTATTGTGTCTATTTGTCTATTAATATGGCATAACAAAGTTTGCCAAGGCAGCTAGTAATGAGCAAATTTTTTTAATTAAAATTTGACCTTGAATCGAAGATGCGGCTTTACTTAGCAGAATCTTGACAGCCATCCTCGCCCGCCACTCTGTGAGCGTCTTAGTCCACCGAGTTTCCTGCTACCTGAACTTTCGCCTAGCCTATGCTCACTTTGACTTAGTTGTTTAGGTGCCAACGTCTTCGTCACAGAATGGTGGCCGAGGATGGATAAATAATCGGTAGTAGCCCAGTGACACGACGGATTAATGATGTACTAAAGCTGTCGGAAAGCAATGGACGAGATTGGAGTGGACCGACAGGATTAGCATGAAAAGGAAGAGGCCTATGCCGAGAGTGGCTCTATTCATGGGCTGGATAGATAGATTATAATTATTATTTCCACGCAACACAATCACTTGTTCTAGTAAAGATAGATGGAAAGATCTAGAGAGCGCACTCAGTTATAATCTAAACAGTAAGAGCATTTTATTAAAAACGGGTCTTCCCAATACTCATAGCGTTGAACTAAGATTGTTCTACTCTGGGCAGCTTTTATTACATGTAGCATAAAGGTGATAATTCTGAAAAAATGTCTTCAAAATTATGTCGTTGGCTCAGTTCTTGGCAAAACCCATTCAACATTCGGTCTGAAGTGTGAATCAAGAGCGCAATTGTTCAGCACAAAGGGGCGGTAATAAGTTACAGGAAGTCCTTGTCTTGGCTCTGTTTTGGCACGAGGGTAAGCGGAAAACTGTAAGGACGTGAACGGAAACTTTAATGCGTGCTTTCATAGAATAGGATAAAAACCACGTAATGACCCAAAAATGTAAAACCTGTCGAGTCTACCATTAAACGTGTAAGTTTTCTCACGATGCTTTCTTTAAGGGTTTTTTAATTGTATGAGTAAATTTAGTAATGTTTCATATTTGTAAAAAAAAAACGGAAGTTTATCTGTGTGATCGGCGGTTATGTACAAAACAGATACAAACCTAACTAAAAGATATGTTATGTTATTTCTGTCATCGATAGGTACTTAGGCACAATAACAAATACTTAAATATGCAAGTATCAGTGAAGCATTGTATTTTAAGCGCCTGAAACCAGCCTTCAGATGTTTATTGACCATAAAAGCCTGAATAATCCTGTTATAAATGCAAATTAGTCATCTATAATAAAATCACAAAGAACCTTTGAAAAACGAAATTGTTAAAATTTTCCATTCAATCTTTAGTAGATAGCATTCACGCTTTAAAATAATTTACGACTTTAAAATAGCGGCGGAGCCGCATAAAAGCCGATGAAAAGTGTATTGTGTTCTAAAGTCCTTTAAAGAAGACCTGTTAGTATATGTAGGCACATAGATTCTATCAATAAATCTTCCCGTTTTCATCCACTGCTGGACATAGGCCTTCCCCAAGGCACTCAACTTCGTTCTGCCTCAGCAATCCTCATCTATCCGCGCTGCGTTTGCCAGTTCGCGGTCTTGCTTCTCGAGGACCATGAACTTTACGATGCCTTATAATTGCGAAGTCAAGCATCTTAAGTGATCAATATCAAGAAAACCTGTATTTTCGGTAACTTTTGCCGGAGTTTACTTGGAGGGTGGACTCAAACTCAATTTAGTTTAGTGAAGGACCAGTCCTTTTTTTTTATTTTTTTTTTTCGTCAATACGTAAGCCACGCTGCAAGTATACGGAGCTTGGAAAATAACAAAATGGCGTTACTGAGCCTATGAGATATTTTGCGAGAGCAAAGTGGTTATTTCTGACGAGAAATCGGGGCAAAGCTCTTAGCCATGACTCATAATTTGACTCATATCGCTTGTGGCAAAATATTGAGTGTCGTTTAACGTTCATAGTGCAGTTTTAGATTTTTTACGGGTTAAGTGACGAAATTGCAGGTGTAATTCTGTTTTTCACTTGTAACTAATTTTCATTAGTTAATTGATTAATTCGAAGTCAATTTATTGTTACCCGACTGTGCAAACAAAATAGGGTTTTTCGTGAATATGTATAAATTGGGTATAGTTTATTTATGACTAAGTAGAGCTCGAAAAGCTTAACCAATAAAGAAAAGATACGTGTGAAATGAAAGGTATTGATGACGCGAGTAGCAGTAACCGTAATAATGCGACGTCATGAAAATAAAAAATGGCGCCCATTTGCTGTCATATTTATAGTAAAAAGCTATTAAAAAGATTCACATAAAAAATATAAGAGATAAAGTGACAGCTACAATAGTAATAATAACAAAAATATAATCATCAACAACAGCCATTTGACGCCCACTGCAGGGCATAGGCCTCCATCATGGTTTTTAACCATGAAGGGTTTTGCCATAATCGCCACGCTTGGCAGGCGGGTTGGCGATCGCAGTATGCGGTTAGAATCTCAGGAAGACGCTGCTGGTCATCTCCTGGTAATGTGTTTCCCTAGTCACCTTCTCCGACATCCACGGAAGGAAATGGAGTGACGCTATTCTTAATCCGACGCCACACGGAATAATAAAACAATAACAAAAATATAATCAAATATAATCAAAAAATATAATCAAAGTAGCTGAGCACAAGCGATATTCATAGAAACGTCGCCGGATCATCCATTAAGCAAAGGCAGACGGCGTGATTAAAGTATAATTAAAGTTCGGCGAGACTTGGCAAAGTTTGGTGATCGTCAAATCCGGGTGGCCCCCTAAAACCCGATTGATATTCACCGTCACACTTGAACTGAGTCTGGGATTAAAACTTAATGCTTGATTGGTTTGTCGGGGATCTAATGAGACATTACTTCTCAAGAGGGACAACCGTATATTAACGTGTTGGTTCGCTATCTGTCTTGTATCATGTTGTATTTATGTGACTTGTTTTTCCTTTGTACTGGTTTTGCCCTTTTTTCTTGTAATGTGTTAATTTTTCCCAATAAAAGTCTTTCTTCTTCTATCAAGATGCAGAATGCGCCAGGCTAAGATATACTGAGTGACCTCTATCTTTGCAGCCATTCATGTTACAGGACTTTTGCAGAAGGATTTAAAACACAAACAAGAAAACACATTAGCACACAAACACACAGCTAAAATAGTTTTCTACACGTGGACTCCAAAAATAGCAAAATTTGGCACTTATTGATAAATTAAAGGGCTAGATTTTTTCTTATTTTGTCACAGATTTTGGATATGAAAAGTAGGTAAATATCGTTTATTGAGTAGACGACGGGACAGAACCAAAATTAACAAAAATATGTATCTTCTTGTAGTCTACTTGTTAATCTGCTGGTTAAATGACTCAGCAATTAAATCGAATTGTCAGAGCAAACCATGGATTTTAGGTGTCGAAAAGTAAACTAAAACTTGACAGTTCTTCTTTAGCGGTTGATACCTATGTCACAAAGACGTTTTCTGAATCAAGTTTCCGAATATATATAAATTTTTTTGCTTAATCCAACGACGACATCATCAGTTGAAGCAACCAATGCGCTCACATTCTGTTATTGGTTTACGCGAATGAACGAAATTCCTTCGGCACGGCACGGTGATTCCTTCGCCTCGATGCGCGAGGCCTATGAAATTTTATTTACTTTGGTGCAACCGATTCTCTCGGCTACGATAGGTGCCTTTGATTCTTCTTCCATTTTTAAAACAGTCGCTTTTATGTTTTTATAATAATATATTATTTTGTCAGATTGGCTATCCTTAAAAGAGGGCTGGTCCCGACACTTATGAACGGTAGTGAGACTTGGGTATGGGGGAAGAAGCAAGAAAGTATGATAAATGCAGTATAAATGAGGTCCTTGAGAAGTACGTCCGGTGTTAATTTGAATGACAAGATACGCAATAGTTTGAGTAGAGAACGTTGTGGACTGAAAGAGTATCTAGTCAATAGAATTGAGAAAGGAATGTTGCGTTGGTTTGGACATGTGGAAAGGATAAAGGAAGAAAGATTGACGAAACAAGGATATCGAGCGAATGCGGGTGGAACGGCCGATAAGGGACGTACCAGGCGGACATACTTCGATCAAATTAGCAAAGGGAAAGATGAAAAGTACCCGAAACCTGCGTGCATGAAAGGACTAATGACTGTTGAGGAAGTGAAAGTGATCTGTCAGGATCGTGTCAAGTGACAGTCCCTGGTCGCTGCCTACCCCTCTGGGATACATGCATGAGTTTATAAATGTGTGTATCATCATCATCATCATCATCATCGGCCTACGCTTGTCCACTGCTGGACATAGGCATCTCCTCTTGCATGTGTGTATATTATTTTACTTTACCCATTGTGTAATGTAGAAAATATAGAGGTATTCGAATTAATTATCTGCTTATCTCAGTATATGAAACTCATTGCTCTTATTTCAGATCCTGTTTAATATTGTTCAACACATTGTCACAACACCTACCATCAATGTTATTATTAGCCACGTCACACGCGGGTGTCAGTCAAATCTGGCGTAACAATAACGAGACACCGACATCTCCTCCCAAAACAGACGAGAAAAACAATTTATTTCGGCAATTTCCGAACGCCATATCGAATTATCCGCTGTCAAACAACCGACAACGGATTTCTGGGGATAAAATCCGGTTTCAGCCGGATACTTACGTCAATGAACCGCCATTTATGGAATGAGAGAATTATTTTCACGTTGAAAAGTACCCTTTTAGTTTTTGTGGCGTAACCTACGAACAAAATAAATAAATAACTTCCACACGAAACAATCACTTGCCCTGCTCCCAAACTAGGATATCCTATGGTATGGTAACCAGGCAAGGATGTCACGATACACATGGAAATACACCCAGACTAAAGTTATTTGTACAAATATAGCCCCTAGTGGCTGATAATCCCAAGAGGCTTCATACAAATTCACGCTCAAAAAACGGGACCAATCTGATTACTGGCCAGATGATAATTTTTTACTAATGACTTCATTTCTAGTAATTACTAATGACTTTGTGTTCGGGCCCGTTGTTACTGTCAATCTTGTGTCAATCCCAACGGGGGTTGTCTGGTTGAAATTTGAATGCATAAGAGAGTTTGGTTCAACAGACAGACAGACAGCGGAGGCAGAGTCCCCCAGAGGGTCCCGTTTGGCAACCTTCGGATACGGAACCCTAAAAAACAATGCGCCGATGTAATAGATTTTTACTTTTGTTTTCTTTATTAGACATTGACATATCCCTATCTTAGATTTTTTTTTTTTTTTTTAAGTACCCGAAACTGGCGTGCGTACATGCAACGACTAATGAATGTTGATGAAGCGAAGTTTGTGAGGATCTTGGCAAATGACAAACACCCAAACAATATTTTTATGGTTTTATTTTGTAATTATTCCTAAGTTGTAACGTGTCTTCTATCGTATAAGAGCAATGTCACTCCAATCTAAGTCAGACGCAAGTTTCCCATTTTTGTCGAAAGAGTCCGACTAGGTTCGCTCTTATTCATAGAGCTTGATCAAAGTGAGTAGAGACGGAACTCCCGTCGTCGGTTGCTGAGATGAATTCTCATTCCAGAATTAGGTTTTAGTTCAAATGTCTTAGAATTCGTGGGTAGAACATCGGACTCGGAAGCGAGAGACCCAGGTTCGATTCCCAGTGCGGGCATGTACCTATGACTTGGTTTTCTAAGTTATGTACATTTGTGAAGTTATAGTAGTGTGGCGAGCACATGTCAACTCTGCACGCGCACTATAAACTCCAACATTCCTGCATCGCGCAAGCAAAATGTTTCACATGACATACCATAAATATAACGTCCGACGAACATTAGTCGGACCGGCCGTCCCCAGGCATACGAGCTGCCTGGCGGGAAATTTCCCTTTATAGTGGAAGAGCACGATCACCCGCTCTTCCCTACAGCGGTGACTCTCGACAGAACATTGTCAACCTTCCTTCGCTCTCGCAGCTGCACCCCACATACAATCAGTCTCAAAAAGCAAGGCCAGCATCCTATTCGCCAGCATCCTCTTCCCTCTCACCTCATCAGTTCCACTACAGTCAACGCACCGACTACTGGTACTGATGGTGATCTCCCACGCACGCACGCACACACGCACGCACGTACGCACGCATGCACGCACGCAAGCACGCACGCACGCACGCACGCATGCACGCACGCACGCACGAAGCCCGAACACCCTCAACCGCTAGTCGACTCACTGACTCAGCGCCTCCTGGCACTTGCAGGCTTTAGAGCACAGACTTCTATTCCTATCAGACCTAGCTATGCGTAGCTACGGTCTTGAAGGGGAGTGATGTAGCGAGCACACGTCAACTCTGCACGCGCACTATAAACTCCAACATTCCTGCATCGCGCAAGCAAAATGTTTCACATGACATACCATAAATATAACGTCCGACGAACAGCAGTTGGACCGGCCGTCCCCAGGCGTAGGCCTGGCGGGAAATTTCCCTTTATAGTTCAAGAGCACGATCACCCGCTCTTCCCTATAGTGGTGACCCCTGACAGAACATTGTCAACCTTCCTTCGCTCTCGCAGCACCCCACATACAATCAGTCTACGGCCGTAGAGGCGGCGGCACTGCCATTTATTTTAGGAAGTCCCTCCATTGCTCCCCCGTCCCCACTCCAGCCCTCACTAACATGGAGGCTACTATCTGTAGATTAGCTCTGACGGGTCATCCGTCCTTAGTCATAGCCTCTATTTACATACCCAGCGGAACACTACCCCTAAGGAGTGATTTCGAAGCCATCCTCGCTCTAGGCGCCCACACCGTTATGTTCGGGGATTTTAACTCTAAACATACGGATTGGACCTGCCTACAGACGAACCCCGGCGGTACTGCCCTCCTTTGCATAACCGAGGCGTTAGAATTGGACGTCTTATGTCCCTACTCCCCCACTCATTACCCCGATATCATAGACCACGCCCCCGACGTACTAGACTTTGCTCTAGTAAGGGGTGTCAATCTCAACCTCAGGGCGATCGAGACTCTCGACGACCTAGGTTCCGACCACCGACCGGTGTCCCTTCAGCTAGGTCCCCCATCGTCACCCTCCACACTCTCCACCAAAACCATTACTAATTGGGACAGTGTCAGAAGCTCCTTAGTCACCACCTTTGAAGCCCCCGACTCGCCTTATGCGCTCCCCCCTGGCCACTTCGACAGCACAGACAAGATAGATAGCGCCGTAGAGTCCCTCACCCTTTTGGTCCAATCAACAATTCGTGAGGGCGAGCGTGTAGTACCGGTCCACGACCGGAAACTGCCTCTCGCTATCAAGAACCTGATTAGGGCCAAAAGAGCCGCCCTCCGGAGGGCCTCCCTCTACCCAACTCCTGCCTACAGGAAACGCGCGAATGATCTCCAGCGGCAAGTCAGGTCCCGTCTCTCTGATTTTAACAACGCCCAATGGGGCGATCTCATGGAGACCATATCCCCCTCCCACCAGGCTTACTATAGAGTAGCCAGGGCCCTCCGGGCAGACGCGATCACTCACACACCACCTATGGCCCGCCCCGATGGCTCTACAGCCTTCGAGGACGTTGAGAAGGCCGAGTGTTTCGCCGACAGCATTGAGTCCCAATGCTCGCCCAGCACTCAGCAGGGCGACCCAGCTCACGTCGGTATGGTCGAGGAGGAGGTCCGTAAAAAGACCTCCCTCCCTCTTCCGACCGACGAAAATCCCATTGCGGTTTCCACGGACGAAATTCAGTCTTTCATCAAAAGACTGAAACGTAAAAAGGCCCCAGGAGCGGATGGTATTGCCAACCTAGCGCTCAAGATGTTCCCCACCCAGGTGCTAACCCTGTTAGCACTCATTTTCAATGCCTGTTTTGACCACTGCCACTTCCCACCCGCGTGGAAGGAGGCGACGGTCATAGGCATCCCCAAGCCGGGAAAGCCCCTCAACCTCCCCTCTAGCCATCGCCCCATCAGCCTCCTCAAGGCCATGGGCAAACTCTTCGAGAGAGTCATCCTCACCCGTATGAGGAATCACCTCTTCCCCTCAGAGGGCCCCCCCCCTCATCATCCCCCACCAATTTGGCTTTCGGGCAATTCACTCTTGCCCTCAACAAGTCCACCGCATAGTAGAGTTCATTCTAGGCGGGTTTTTCCCCAGACGCGAAAAGACGGTAGCCGTCTTATTCGATGTCGCCAAGGCCTTCGATAAGGTCTGGCACGCAGGGCTCATTTTCAAGTTGTACGAGCTGGGTCTCCCCGACCGACTTGTCCGCATCTTAGCTTCCTTTCTGAAGGACCGCTCCTTCCGCTTTAGACACGAGGGCATTCTCTCTTCCCTCCGCCCTCTCAGAGCCGGGGTCCCGCAAGGCTCCGTGCTCTCCCCCCTCCTGTACATTTCGTACACTAATGACATCCCCATCCCCCGCAATGGGGTCCAACTGTCACTTTTCGCTGACGACACCGCACTCTACTGCAAGAGTCGGAAAATGTCAGTCATTCTTAATAGGCTCCAATCCGCGGTCGATGAGCTAGGTGCCTGGTTCAGGCTCTGGCGAATCGAGGTCAACCCGGAAAAGAGCACCGCGATCCGCTTCGACCATAAGGTCCGCCGCGGTCTCTCCGACCGACCTATCCGTATGCTAGGTACCCCAGTCCCCTGGCGATCCACCGCCAAATACCTAGGTGTCACCCTGGACAGCAGACTGACATTTAGGCCTCACATCCGTCCTCACATCCTCACAAGGTGACCCGGACCGCCCGTTTCTACCTAGGCCGCCTATCCTCCATGATAGGCCGACACAGTAGGATGTCCCCTAGGAACAAGCGAACACTCTATAAGGTTTGCATTCGACTCGTGCTGACTTACGCGGCACCCGTCTTCGCCCACGCGTCTCCCAAAGCCCTGTACGAACTTCAGAAAGTTCAAAATCTTTTCATCCGTAGAGCTCTGAACGCCCACTGGTGTGTCAGAAATGCCGACCTCCATCGGGATATGGAGATTCCAACCATCCAACAATTTATTAAATCTCTCTCAGAGACTTTCTTTAGCACGGCCGAAGTGCACCCAACCCCCTTATCCGCCAAGCAGCGGACTACACTCCCCCCACGACGAACCCCCGTTACCTGGTGCGCAGGCCCAGGAACGCCCTCGTCGACCCCCCCGATAAACTTTCATCTGATCTGGACCGCCTACTAGAGGCCCAGTCCCAGTCAGACGTAGCCCCCGCTCCCGCCCCCGCCGGTGTCCCCGCCGGCGTCCCCACCTCTCCCTCCTAGCCGCGGTCACGATGTGACGAGCCGTCCCAAGCGGACGCTCCCTTAAGGAGCTCCGCTGCGCGCCCTCCTCGGCTTCGAGGTGGGTCGCTCATGACGTAGGTTTAGGGGTCCTTAGGACCAAACCAGCCCCCAGGTGGTGTTTAGTGGGTAGGCGCACTTCCTGTGAGTCCCACATTGGCAGCACGGCCGGGTCCGTGCTGTTATGCATGAGCATTCACCACCTCCCTCCCCCGTGTCCTCCGGAGGGTGCCCTTTTTAGGGTTAAAAAAAAAAAAAAATAGTCGGACCGGCCGTCCCCAGGCATACGATCTGCCTGGCGGGAAACTTCCCTTTATAGTGGAAGAGCACGATCACCCGCTCATCCCTACAGTAGAAATATTGCTACTATAACTTCACAAAGGAGAATGATCAAAAACAGTCTATGTTGCGCTTTAAGCATTTATACCTCAAAATGTTTCTTTTGAAAAATGATTTCTTAGCTCTATTTGATAAATTAAAAGAATCAGGGATTTAAAAGTAATGATTAAAAAATATCTATATTGATTGTATAACTAGAAACTTCAGTCAGTCAATACAGATTACAAACACAGATTAGATTACATTATTGTAAAAATCGCAAATCGTGTACATACATAAAATGCGATAGTGCAAACTGCAAACGGGGAGTTTTTGACGGGAATTCAAACGAGCGGTTTTATTACGCTTTATTTTTGCAAATTGATTCCAGTGGATTTTATAATGTTTAATTAGTGTAGTTTATTGTTAAAATGACCATGTGTATGAACAATCCAATCGGCTGTTCTGGAAATCGTTGGGGAGGCTTTTGTCCAGCAGTGGACGTCCAATGGCTGAAATGATGATGATAATGATGTATGAACAATATGTGAAATAAATAACTAAAATAAACCGCCATTGTGGGCTTAGGATAGTCTTGTCTCAATTGTGCGCAGGACCTAAGACTTTTTGTGCTTATTTATCAGAAATTATCTCTTTGTCCCCCATTAGGCTCCTTAAAAACTGTGACTTTTTGCAGCGATATAGTCATATATATTTTGTATTTTATACAGAATTATTACTTAGCACTAACTATCCATACCTACCTAATAATGACCTATGTTTATAATTCAAACTGACTAGGTGCCAATGCCAACCCAAAATAATACCAAACCACCAAAGTTGTCATAACCTCAAAACATGGGCTCAAAATTAAGATTTCTCGAAACTCCCATCTAATATTTTCATAATATTTTTCCTGCATAATCCAGAGCTAATTTCTCATAGTTTACCGTTGGTTTCATCAATGCGCAAGAAGACGCAAAAATAGACTAACTCCTATAGTAAATTGATCATTCTCCTTTTACCACTCGCTAGTTTTGAAGGAAAACATCGTGAGGAAATCTGAGTATCTAAGCTATTCACATACCTCAGCGCTTGAAATCGCCAATCCGCGGTGAGCACGCGTGGTGATTAAGCCCACACTCTCTCCCTGAGAGAAGGCTTGTGCCCTACAGTGGGACGTCTATATTTAGCTTATGAGGGTAAAATTTCCCTCGGTGTAGATAGATAGCGACCCAAAAGCATCGCTCTCCATAGGGCCCCGGTGCGCTTATTTTCAACAATTTATGTATAATAGGCTTCGAGGAAAGTGGAAATTCAAACAGAGCTTGAACTAGTCTACTGAAACTTGCCTTAAAGGTACTGAAGATGGTTTTGTGTATTCGGCAATTAATGTGTGTAGTATTTTTTGTAAAATACCCGATGTTTCATAAAAAACACGAATATTTTCCAAATTCGGGAACTAAAATGTCATGTAAAGGTATGCAAATCATAAATTTACTTCAGTCAATACGCAGATATGCAGATAGTTAAGTATAGTCAATTTACAAAAAATAATTTCTCAATCCACGAAGTAACATAGTATTTTTAGAGTTCTGTTTTTTTTTTGACTTGAAAAACTTTCTTTATCTCTTCTAAAAAGCAAAAAGTTTGAATAAATGTGTGAAATGCTGAATACAGAATAAATGTAAAAATTATAGGAGGGACCCCCGATTATTTTATACAATACAAAAAACGTAATTTTTCTAGTTTTGCTTTTGCTCTATCGTGAAAACGGTAATACATAATAAATGTCAAGCTTAGTTTACTAAATATACAAAACAAAAGTTTTTATAAATATTTGAAGTAAATACGTAATATAATACTGGCGATTTGCGTGCTCTTAATTATTTCGTCTTCTCAGGTGATTTCCCCAAAAATAACACTATATTATTTTTAAATTTCTCGCTCCTTTACATTATATTTTACTTACTTACCTTAAGTGTATTTATGGTGGCGAATAATTCAATTAGGAGAAGATAAATACATCCTTATGTGGAAAATGGAACCTTGCTCAGTAAAAGCTCGAGCTTAGAAAATCCAAATAAGGTGGTTGAAATTCAGAATCAGCGTCCAAGTAAATACGTTATACGACTTGCTGTCCTATAACACGTATTTTTAGAGTTCCGTAGTCGACAAGGAACCCTTATGGTTTCGCCATGTCCGTCCGTCTATCTGTCTGTCTGTCTGTCTGTCGGTCTGTCTGTCTGTCTGTAAAATCTAAATTTTTTTTAGGTACCACCCCTACATCTAAATTGCGGATGCAATTTTTTTCTCGCCTATACCACAGTGTGGATATTGTTGGATTGGTCGTCAAAAAATATTGTAAGTGTCGGAAGACCATTTTTCGATACGTTTGCGAAATATTAAGCGCAATTTTTTTGTTACAGCCCCCCCACTCTCCTGGCTAAACGGTGGGTTATAGAAACGTGAAAAAATTCAATCTCATATTAAATACATAAGCAGCCTATGTACGTCCCACTATAGGGCACAGGCCTTTTCTCAGGGAGAGAGTATGGGCTTGATCATCACGCGTCGTGCCCACCGCGGATTGTCGATTTCAAGCGCTGAGGTATGTGAATAGCTCAGACACTCAGGTTTCCTCACGATGTTTTCCTTCAGAATTAGCGAGTGGTAGTGCTACTATAACTTCACAAATTTACGTAACTTAGAAAACAAAGTCATAGGTACATGCCCGCACTGTAAATCGAACCTGGGTCCCTCGCTTCTGAGTCCAATATTCTACCCGATAGGCTACCACCGCTGTTGTAGCACATATAATGCACTTAAAAGGAACACTATCACGGGTAAGTAGACTTTACAAGTTAACAAGTAATAGGCGACCAACTTATAAAAGGAAAACTTCGTGGAAATTCAATTGAAAATTACCTTGATGAAGTTGTTAGTTCTGTAAAGATGGTAAAACGGGTTCCGTCGAAGGAGGGGCCTTCTACGAAACCCTCCACTGCGCGTGGCTCGACACGCACTTGGCCAGTTTTTCGTACAATATTAACAATTACCTATTACTTTTGATAGTCTATATAGTTTATTTAATACCAAATATAAAATATAATGTAAAGAATATATAACCAGAAAACCGGTATTTATAAATAATTTTCAATAAGGAAACAATTACATTTTTTCACATACAAATTGACAAGGACAAGCATTTATGATGCACTTCTTATTAATTTACGAAGGAAATATCGCAAATAGAAGTACTCAATCGTACTTTTGAGTTATAAGAAGCATTAACAGAACAATTTATAAATATTTTTTGCACTTTTCTTCTGAATGCTTCTCTGACATTGACAACACGAAAATAGAACCTTGGTCATTTGACCATCGTAAGTAGTCCGAGGGGAAACAAAAATAACGTCAACTGTGACGTGTCTATTAGGTAAATTGTACATGGTTGTCATTTTTATGGTAAAATTGCGCCATGTAATACCGGGACTTTCTACAAGACTCTTTAATCCTATGAGTAAGAGCCTAGGCACACGGTGCGTCGCGGATCGTACCGTGTGGTATACCATGGGCTTAATCACCACGCTTAATACCATATTTGTTTCTTCGTAATACGCCGCAGCGACACCGTCGGGCGGCGCGCCGCCCCCGCAACGCATCGTGTACATAGGCCCTATGCTCTTATCAATAAGTAGAAAAGTATCTACCTACGTAGATAACTTATGTAATATATTATACTTCAACAGTCCTGAGTTTGAAACATGTAGTATCTATTGAAATAACTCTTCAGAAGTTACTCATTCAAATTGATGCGTACTGTTATAAAGCGTTTCGGGTTTTATGTTTAAAAAAAAAAAGATTTATTTTACACTGGAAATAGAAATGTACTTGAAATAGAAATATTGGATTTGGAACAGCATGACCTGATGATTAGGTCTGGTCGCGTCGGAGTTTGGAGAGAGACTGGCAGGACAGGGAGCTAGGTCTGAGGCTTCGGAAAGGAAGATGCTGAGTCAGAGAATCAGGGAGTACTCGTAGCACAAAGGCATACAAGGGGTATAACAATACGAACGCGATGGCGTGTCCATTAGGTAAAACGTTTTAAGTCGTGGGTTAATAATTAATTGTGCACTCAAGAGAAACGATATCGAGTATAAAGGTCGACTGTACCTGCTGTATATATACAGTCCAGCTAGAAAGACATAGGCAGCGTGTAGCCGGGAACAAATTGAATTCCGTGGCCACATCGTGCTTCGCCAAATCGGACGTTATTGCAGGACAAAATTTCCTTTTAACATTAGCGGGTCGACAAATTAAAAATATTTTGTTAAAATATTAAATTAAAAACAAACATCCAAAACAGATTTCAACCGTACCTAACATAAAAAATCTCAGTAAAGAGTCGCTTAACCTCCTTGGTGCTCCGATTCTGAAAGGAGCGATGCCTTGCTTCACTGAAAATCTCAACTCAATCAAAGAGTTTGAATCTCCTCTTTTCGACTCAGAGAAATAAACACTCTGTGTTTAGTCCGATTTTTGCCTTTTCGTCCCAAAGTTTACTTATTTATTACGCTGTTCCTCATTTTGGAAACACAAAGACCTTCTGGAGCCCCTTGACAAAATTCTAAAACAGTCCCTCACCGAAATCCTAAATTGTCATATTCTAATCTAATTGTCCTGATGAAAAGAGTTGGGAGCAGGCATCGCTGCCGATCCGCCACGGTGAACTTGCATAAGAAAAAAATCCAGTGCCAGGAGGGGCCCGGCATCTCTGTCCTCGGCTTACAACGTGCAAGACCTCTTCGTTAAGATCACTAACCGATCACTCGGTAACGTGGAGGAACGCCTGGGTACAGCCCTGTCCGGGGGAAGATCTACCGACCGTGCTTCGCTCACAAATGCTGTGGGACGAGCCGCTTTGCAAAGTGGTTAAAAACAAACTGCTAGAAATGCAGAAAGCCCTGCACAGCGTGCTCATCTCGTAGCAGTGAGTGAGCCGGAATCCGGACTTTGGCTGCGTGCATTGCCATCGCCTAACGTTGGAATGATGCTAAACGAAATAAGTTTGACGCTAGGTCTGCAACTCGGCGCACAACTGACTGTGCCACATCGCTGCCTCTGCGGAGAAAACATCGACTGTCTGGGTCAACACGTGCCAGCAGACTTCCGGGCTATGCGTCGACATCATCCAGATGGCTCTTACCATAATCAACGTACTAGCCATTCTAGAGCAAACGATGTAGCCCGGGACGATGGCAAGAGACCAGATGGGATGTCGTTGATCCCATAGAAAAATTGGAAAACCCTGGTGTGGGACGCAAAATGCAACGTCCCACATCCAGGCCACCTCCACAAGAGCCGGCGCTGCGGCATCAACCGCAGAAGGTATCAAGCGGTGCAAGTATGGGACTCTAGCACACAGTCACGTATTTGTGCCGTTTGGTGTCGAGACACTCGGACCGTGAGGGCCCGAGGCGCGACTGTTCTTCGAAGAACTATCGTCGCGCCTCATCGACACGACCATGGACTCGCCTTCCAACGAGGCCACGTAGCGAGCATACTAGGGACCCTTCCCAGAGGCGGCGATCTGAGCACAGTTTTCTATATTTAGTTAGGTACATTTATTTATAGGTTAAAAAACAGTAAATATTGTTAATTTATGATTTTTCATGTAAAAAAAAATATTTTCTTATAATTTTATTTGAAAACTAACTGACCCGGAAAACGTTGTTTTGCCATATTAATTAGCCTTCGAACCATTCTAAGACCTACCAAATATACACAAAAAATATCATAAACATCGGTGAATTGGATATCGGCTACGTTTCGGAGGAGTTCAATAACAAACACAGTGATACGAGATTTTTTATATATTACATTATAAGGTGCAATCTTAAGGCAAAACATGAGGGTCAGCAGATGCTTGTAAGTAGATACCTACTTAAGTTCTTTGCGTATATAGTGTAAGTGCGATCATTTGTTTAATTGATACTTTTTCACTTACTTAAAAAAATCGTACATAATCGTTTATCACGCTGGTATAATGGTTAATACGCTTGACTACCTAAACAGAGGTCCTCAGTTCGATTCTCACTGGAGACCGTTGTACTTGATCTGTGCAAATGGCCTCAGTCTGGGTGTATTTCCATATTTGTGACGACCTTATCTGGTTGCCGTAGCACAGGGTATCCTAGTTTGAGATCAGGACAAGTGATTTTACTATGTGTAAGTTATTATTATTTTAATAATTACAATTCGACCGGGCATTAAATCAATATTGAAGGCCGTATGCATGAAAGGCTCTTAGTCCGTTGTACTTGATCTGTGCAAATGGCCTCAGTCTGGGTGTATTTCCATATTTGTGATGACCTTATCTGGTTGCCGTAGCACAGGGTATCCTAGTTTGGGACCAGGACAAGGTGATTTTACTATGTGTAAGTTATTATTATTTTAATAATTACAATTCGACCGGGCACTAAATCACTATTGAAGGCCGTATGCATGAAAGACTCTTAGTTCTGGGATCGCACTTGTTTGTACATTTTAAGACGTTCGAAACAAAACTGCAGCGTAACTTGACAGTGTACTGAACAGCGATGTCAGAGGTAAGAGAGCTTTATTAATAAGTAACTAAAACTGCAGCTTTTGGTAACAAAACAAAAGGGGCACATCTGTCGTTATGCCAAATGACAAATTGCCATGTCGCTCGCTAGAAACAAGAGCCTTTGTTAGTGCGGGCTTGTATTAAACGCTTCGGTTAAGTTTTAAGCACTATGTGTTTAGGTTTGAGTTGGTGGAGTATTTTAGTAAGGTATGGTAGAGCTTTGGGGGTAGACTGGGCGTCGGTGTTACTTTCAAGTAGTTAAAGAACCGACCCTTCTGGAGAAATACGGCTTTAAACTATTATTATTACGGCTTACAACAAAAGAATAGTTTCAAGAAATCGTTGTCGATTTGTATGCAAGAAAAAAAATACAAGGGAATGAGAATTTTGTAAATAAAAAATATAGGTACTTACTCGTAATTGTACTCAACAATTTGGTTTCATTTTAGTTTTTCTGTCTGTCTGACGAAAGAGCCTGAAATAAAGTTCTGCTAGTCCGCTTGTAGGAATTTTGCTATTTTTATTAAATGGTCAGTGGTCACTAAGATATTTCCCTGCACAAAAAGATAGCAATGTCTTCCTAATAATATCACGTGTAAACTGGCAATTCTAAAGTACTTAGAAACTGGAAATTTATGCGTTACATTAAACCATTTTCGGTGGAGGTTGCGTCTGTGACTGAACGCACCTCTTAATTTCCAACTCAAAACTACATTATTTCCTTTTCATTTCTTTTAAACTGTGAACAAAACCTTCTTTGTTCTGTCTATCTGATAAAATGAAATTCTATTAGTCCAGTCTTTGTCGTTTGCTATTTTTGTTAAGCGGCCGCCTGTGGCTATAAAGACACTTCCTTGTAAAAAACTATAGCAATAAGTCTTCATTATGATATCACCTGTAAACTGGCAATCCTAAAGTATTTAAAAGCTGCAAAATCGTGCATAACATTATGACATTTTTGGTAACTAATAACCTGTATGTAAGCACACTTTTTGAGTTCTAACCTACGGACTAAAACGCAATATTTCCTATTCGTTTTCTCTAAACTGTGAACCAGTCTTTTATTCTGTTTGATAAAAGTGCCTGAAGTGAGCTTCTGCTAGTCCGGTTGTAGTCGTATTGCTACTTTTTTTAAACTGCCGCTTGTGACCATAAAGACACTTCCGTGAACAAAACGATAGCAATAAGTCTTCATAATAATATCACCCGTAAACTGGCTCGCCGCCCATCCCTAGAGGACTTTTCAGACTCTCGATATGTGGGGCTTAGGACAAGTATTGAATTGCTCTTTAAAATGAAAAGCTAAAAAATTTTATCGAATCGACTAAGAGTATATTTAACTTTTGAGCTAAGACTTTACTAAGAACTCCTCGTGATTAATTAAAGCATGAATTCATAATTACGCATGCAGCAGATTCACAGAGCTTAATCATGATAAAGCATTGTGAATTAGAGCGGAACGTAGACAGGCTTTTTAGACAAAATTACAAGTAAGCGAATCCGGACTAAAATTAATATTTGTATTTTGTACCTACTGGAACAAATTTATGTGTGGTTGCTAGTTCAGCCGACTTGTTTTAAATTTCCTAGAGGTTCTATTCGACATATTTAAGCATTTTTGACTGCCTCGTTTGTCAAGCGGTTAACAGGCTTTGTAAAGAGGTGGGGGGTCCCTCAAATAAATTAAATGCGAGACGCCACCACCCCACGCAAATAAAATATATAAACATATAAAAATAACCTGAAGGGTTGTAAAATTTTCTGAAAATGAATTGGCCAATGAAAATAGTCGTGATCGTCTAGTTAAGTTATAAAGACCCATACGTTGTGTTGAGAAATGATAAAGACGAATAATTTAACAATGATAAAGAAAGTAAATAATAATCCGCGATTAAATTAACCGTACACATAATCAGTTTAAGTAAAGAAAACATGCAACTTAGCTTCGGTCAGTAATCGTAAACGCTCCAAGAAGACAAGCATCGAGACTCGATTAGCCTCAATGTCCGCGACTAGTGAGAGAGTGAGCGCTGCAATCCTTCTGTTCACTACAACTATGCATGTCGATGCATTACACGATGCTTCTCTAGGAAGACTTTTGACACACGCGCCTAATCAGTTTCACTCGCGAATAGCGTAAAACAAAAATAATAACTCGTACAGTAAAACAATACATAATAATATGATAAAATACAAAGTATAAATAATATGTCATTATCAAAATATAGGAATGAAAAGAACAACTTATGTAGTTCGTAGTCAGTAGATCTCCTTCCTGTAAATAAATGGAATTGGGAGGGGTTCTAGACTTCCAGGAAGAAATCTAGAAGAACTTTTGTTTCCTTAGCGTGATGACGATGGGCTCCCTTCCAACCTACACCCACCCCCACGAGCTTCCACAAGAAACTTGCTCCTTCAGAATCCATCGGGACACAACGTATCACCCTATCACATTCAAGCCTTCACTTAACGCCCAACATTCACTGAATACAGCATTCATTCATGTACTTCTGTCGTGGTTCTAAAGAACAAAAACCAAATGTGCTAGAGTTTTCGCAAATGTATTACCCATTGACCTCCAGACTATGGAACAGGCTCCCTTCCTACACACGTCATTTAAGACAGGGATTCCGGCTAGCCGTAGAGGACCACTTCGTCCATCCAGCCGAGTCGTACATCCGCGATAACCTTCGTCACATCATCTTCACAAATGTACCTCGAGTTGTACACCCGTGGAGATACTAAAAACTCTACTAGAACACAGACGACGTACAGCCACAGAATTACTCAATTCCGAATCAACCCTAGCTAAAGTGAAGATAGAACGAATAGAACGTTCCCGATGTAACCTGTAGTATCCATGATGATGTAGGAATCCTTGTAGTGATGTAGATCAGTAAGTAATCCATAATGATGCAGCTCCGCTTGTTGTCGTAAATATAGTAGATTAACTCCGCCATTTCTCCAAAACCCCAGCTCCATTCCGATGACATTATGTTAGTAAACCTCCTTCCGTAGACAAAGTATTATATCCATTCCGTTCTGTTTCTGCCGATGAATCCTAGTTTCTAGCTAAGTTCGAAGGATAAACGCAGAACCCATGTGGGAAGCACCGCCCTTCTGCTCTCGCTAGTTAATGTGGAATCTAAAAATAGAACTGGAAGAATGAAAGTAAGATTGAAGGATTATATACACATGTATAACAAAATACATAGAATACATAGATAAAAATTAAATATCACTCGCGTCGCGGAAATTCGAAAAAATTAGTTTGTTCGGTTAAGGAAATTCGCCCCTCGATGGAAAATCTTTTGTTTCGCGGAAAACGGTCCAACGCGACGCACTCTTTCTCTACTTTGCGAGTTCTCTGCTGGCTAGCTTATTATTGCACTCACGAAGTCTTCACTTAGGACTTGTTCTAATAAAACACTTGTAACGCGGTAAGTCTAGATGCTAGACTCTGGAGAGGATTGCACGCGCGTTTGTAAGTTCCGGTAGAACTACCACTCTCTTCGACGGCTCCGACTTGACTCTCGATGATTTCTCCCTGATTTACCAGCTCTCCTCGGTTCAATCCTCGACTCCTCCCACAAAACCATTCATCATCCATTTTATGACTTGCCCGAAATCTTGGTCCCACGTACTTGAAATCTGAACCCGTACAAAATTTCGTCGAACACTTCGAAGCTAGTTTAGATTAGAGAATATTGTTTACATTACGCATTGTATTCCCGTTTGACCCACTGCATCTAAGGATTGTATGGCAAAGAATGGAAATTCTAGAATATTGTAGATTCGTGACTGAAAATATAACTCCATGCATTGGAAAAATATGATGGCATCATTACATGTCGTTTCCTTCGAAAATCTTACGGGTTTGTTTGCAAAAATGTTTGTTGTTCTGTCTAGATTAAACTTTTATACTAACTATGTAATACATTATGACAGTTTTAATTCTCGAAATTACCGCCGTAGCTGTAAGGTAATCAGCCACATCTAATCCTTCCCCCACGGGACAGGCTCTGCCTAGTGTGGGGGTCAGCAAATGTTTAAATGTTACCTTTAAAATGGCAATAAATACTTTTTACTTTTTTTACTTTTACTTTTACCTAATAAATGCATTATTTCTATACAAAGACGAGTTCCAAACCTAAGGGATAGATGAGGACAAACCCATGATTTCTTGAAAGTGAAGTCCCCGTAAGGCGGCGTAATTCTAACCCTTTTGTCCCTAGCCGACAAATAATTAAATTTAATAAACATTCATACAATATTTACTTTAAATTCATACAGTGACCCTTTGTTCTCATTTATTTCTTAGAACAAAGTCCGAATGACGTATCAGAGGCCACATGTAAATGTTAACTTTAGCTTTAATAATCACGCCCTATTATCATAGGAATAAGGTCGACGTTGCTCTAGAAAATACAATACTTTTGCCACAGCAAAATGGCATTATGCTGTTTAGTTTCGACTGACAGTTATGATTTCGACGAATCTTGCTTGTAAGTGTGTGTGTAAGAATTACACGGTTGGCATGACTTAAACGATCTTCGAGCATATCAATGTAACTTTAAGATACATTTCTATTCCCGCAGAAGTTTGTGTTCCCCCCAATGGGTGGAGCATCCTTACGTCTATCCCTTCCTATCGTAGAAAACCTCTTCAAGATCACAATAGATGGCGATACTCGTATCGATTTTAGAAATATGTTGCTGAAAACTGTAAGGGTGAAAGGGTTGACCATTTCAGCCGTTACAGCTTGACTACCAAAACTGAGGTCGTAGGTTCGATTCGATTTGTGTGTAAATAGCATCAGTATGGTTGTATTTCCACATTTGTGATGACCTTGCCTGGTTACTGTAGCACATTATTTTAGTTTGGGATAAGGATAAGTGATTGCGTTGTAATAATAACATTATTTATTTATTAATACTTTTACTGCATTAATAATTAATTATCATACATTTTATAATGAAGATTTTTTTTATTTCAGTGTCAAGACTGGCGCTTTGTTTACACATTTGCGTTGTTTTAAATAGGGTTGTGCCGGCGTCGGCTTAACAGAAAAATGTCTGGACCTGTTATAATTTAAGAACAAGATAATGTTTCTATCTGATTTAGGACAAGATAATCTATCAAACAGTGCTAAAATGAATTCGTTGTAGCTTTACAAGGGCAATAGTTGATAGACTTTATGATCGCCACTAAAATTGAATACAAAGGTCCGTCATGAACAGAATTTCCATGCGCCTACACCCAGGTTCAAAGGAAGCACTGATTTAGCTATCAGCATAACACTGTCTTAGTTTACCTCAAACAACTATTGTTAACGGACTTAATTTTTCTTATGTGACTAAGTCGATGCATTATTTTTTGACAAGGCAATTCTTATCAAAGTTAAGCTAACCTTTTGGTTTAACAAAATTAATTTTCAAAAAACAGAACACTATGCACTCTTAAGTAAAAAGCCGGAACTACCTTAAAAAATCCATCGGCCACAAAAAGGTGGAGATATGGCAAAGAACTAACCGGAAATAGCTCATTTAAAATACAGTGGGGCGCCGACGCAGACGGAAACGGGCCTCTACACTCGAGTTGGTGTATTCTTACAGGCCCTAAGAAACCGAAGTACTTGACTTAGGTAATTTTTACATAAATACATACATACTTATCGTGTGACGCCGGATTAAGAATAGTGTCACTCCATTTCCTTCCGTGGATATCATAGAAGGCGACTAAGGAAATCAATTACCAGGAGACGGGCAGCAGCGTCATTCTGAGATTCCAACCGCATACTGCGATCGCCAACCCGCCTGCCAAGCGTGGCGATTATGGCAAAACCCCTCATGGTTAGGAAAACCACGAGGGAGGCCTATGTCCTGCAGTGGGTGTCAAATGGTTGATGATGATGATACATACTTAAACTCACGCATGTATCGCCTGATGAAACAAGCTGAAACTCAACCGATCGGTTCGAAGAAAGGGTTTTTTATCTGCTTCACACAACTATCAACAAAGTCATTTTCAATAGAATTTTATGTAGATTTCCTTTTATAAGTTAGCTTGGTATTTTGCAAACGGATCCCGAAATCGAAAAATGGTTTCCAACACTCAGAATATTTTAAAACGGCCAATCCAACGATAACCCACACTACGGCGTAAACGAGAAAAAAAATGTGTCCTTAATTCCGGTGTACCCAAAAAAAAAAGTTTTTTAAAGATTTTATTCTACCGTTTTGTCGGCGTGATTAATATATCCATGCAAAATGTCATCTTTCTAGTATTTGTCATCTCTGTGCTAAGCCACGGACGGATAGACGGGCAGACAGACAGACGGACGGACATAAACATAAACATTTACATTGTAACGTTGTAGACGTACATCTCTTTAATAAAACATATTTCAAACTAAAACTAGCCTATTTTCTTAATTTTAACAATTAACTACATAATAAGTAAAATAAAACATTAATTAAACCTAATAACTACAACTAAATAAATTTCAAACTAAAACTAGCCTATTTTCTTAATTTTAACAATTAACTACATAATAAATAAAATAAAACATTAATTAAACCTAATAACTACAACTAAATAAATTTTAAAAACATAACTTCTTTTAAAGTACATTCGCACTGAAAATACTGAAATGTAATCTGTAGTCATTAACAGTTTTTTGGTAGAAATTTAGTATCATGAAACTGGTCACACTATTTATTTTTGTAGAAATTTAGTATAATGAACTGGTAACATTTCGTGACTATTAGCTTTGCCATCACTGGACTGGAACGAACGCTTGCATCTGCTAAGATAAATTATTACTTTCCCACATACATAGTGCGACGTTAAAAGTACTTCATCTAATAGTCAGTGCACCTAAAGTGTCCTTAACCGTTCCGGGTCCGCTAGACAAGTCGCTGTATACCTGTGTTTTGCATAGATCCTCAGACCCCATATTGGGTAAGTTGTGAACAAGATTTTACTTATTAAATTTGTGTGCTAACATTTCTTAGCTTTTCAATCTTTCATTCATCAAGTTATGTTCATTTGTGTTATAATTAGCGATAACGGCATTCAACAGACCGTTGGAATATTCCAGTGGTCGCATCATGAATACCGTATCCTACCTTCATCTTTTCAATATTTTCACCTTTAAACTTATAACGTAAATATTTCTTTTAAATTGCCTTCTGCATTCATTATCTTTTATTTAATTTAAAGCCTACTTTATTCTTCGCAAGTGTAAACTCCGTTCTGATTGTTTTCACCACGGCACCGCTTGCTACATAAGTACTTACCTACAATGCGTTGCCGTCGGTGGTAACACGGAACGTTATGGAATCATTCCTAACGTATTTCGTTGGCCATTCCAGGGTTTCAGTACGGGATTTAGAAGACCTAGGCTTCACTTGCTACGTACTGCTGCATCACCCTCTGCATTGCTTCCGCCTCATCGGATATCCAGCGAAGCACGGCGACCTACAACCCTGCCAGTGGCTGACGACCTGTTCCACCGGCATCTGACCATCCAGGGGAGTGCTTAAACTACGCAGTGAAATCAGATACTAGGCCGACACACCACGACCCGTTCTACCGACTTAGGTGGCCTGCGGCCATCAATAAATTGTTTTTTTTTTTTTGTTGGACTAACCTACCTCTTTTGTTTATCTCCCAATAGGGACCTTAGATAAATAGGTAGGGAACGTCACAACATACAGGCACATACATTGGTTCTGGCCCCACACTAGGATACCCTGTGTCGTGGGAACCAGAAACAACGACGTCACAAACATGTAAACATCCAAGACCTGGGTTTTTTTTTTGTTCCCGGCCGGGATTCGAACCCGGAACCTCTCGCATGGTATGCATGCACTACCACTGCGCCCCACGAGGCGTAATTATAAGGGTTCCTTAATGACTTCGGAACCCTAAAAACGTATTTACTCTGGTAAATACACGTTTAAGCAAAAGAGGTCTATCAGGATCGTAGCAAGTGGTGAAAACTGGTCTCTTCCTACCCCTCCGGGATGCAGACGTGAGTTTATGTGTGTAAAATATATGAATCACCGATCTCTTCTTTTAGCGCATGTTTGTTTCTGGCCCTACCGAGTAGGACCTCAGGAAATAAAGTCGACAGTGGCATTTCGACGTCAGTTAATGGTGACGTTTTGAAAGAAAACCCAACGATAAAATCGCCGCTTCATTAAAACGTCTAGTCAACTAGATGCAAAGGACTCGATGCACTTTGCCGTGCTCGTATCATTATACTAATCAATGAATTTACTGCTTCAAATAGCTCAATTAGCTTACATAAAGATTTTTTCAGCTGGCAAATAATTTTTTACATTTTTCTTTTAATTTAATAGGTGACTAACTGATACGCATATGCACCTGGATCGAATCTTGTCGAAGTAAATTTATTATTTAAATTTGAGCTAGCTGTGCATTACATTACCACAGTACAGTACTACACTAATTTACGGCTAATATTCATGTAAACGGCACATATATTAGGGCATTGAAACAGGGCATTGCCTTGAAAACTGACATCTCAAGTACTGTCTTGAGTGTTGAACCTGCGATGTTTTTGTCTTCCAATCCACCGTCTCAAATATTTATTTATTAACCCTAAGGATGCTTATACTCGGGTGGCACGTTGCGAATGACAGTGTCAACTGCAGCCGTCGACACTCGTGGACGGCCGCCATCGACGCGTCAGCGGCAGTCGCCGACTTGTCAACGTCGAATATCCGCGTCGACGGTTGCAGTTGGCACTGTCGTTCGCAACGTGTTTCCCGTGTATTAGCGTTCTAAAGGACATAGGTGACTTATATTTTTATTGGTATTGGAGTTTATTTCAAGGTAATTAATTTAATTAGATTAGATTAGGACTCTAGGACTCTAGCGTCCTAAAGAACATAGGTGAGTTATATGTTTTATTGGTATTGGACTTAACTAATTTAATTAGATTAGATTAGGACTCTAGGACTCTTGCGTCCTAAAGGACATAGGTGACTTATATTTTTTATTGGTATTGGACTTTATTTCAAGGTAACTAATCTAATTAGATTAGATTAGGACTCTAGGACTCTAGCGTCCTAAAGGACATAGGTAACATATATTTTTTTGGTATTGGACTTTATTTCAAGGTAACTAATTTAATTAGATTAGATTAGGACTCTAGGACTCTAGCGTCCTAAAGAACATAGGTGACTTATATTTTTTATTGGTATTGGACTTTATTTCAAGGTAAGTAATTCATTTAATTAGATTAGATTAGGACTCTCTATTTTACACAGCTGCTCCTATATAACAGACACAAAATCCTGAAAAGTTCCAATCGTCAAACTGCCAAATTCCGTACTGATTGCTATCGCATACGTCAAGATTCTGACAGTATTTGGTGCGCATAAATAGGTTTCAGAAAAAAAAACTATTGAAAGTGGTAAATTATAGTTGCCTTTGTCCTATAGTTTACAACTTTCAATAGTTTTTTCCTTTACCTCCATCATAATCATCACCACAAGCAGCCTATATATCCCACTGTAGGCACAGGCTTTCTCTCAGAGAGAGAGAGTATGGGCTTAATCACCACGAGTGCCTACTGCGGATTGGCGATTTCAAGCGCTGAGGTGTGTGAATAGCTCAGACACTCACGTTCCCTCACGATGTTTTACTTCACAGTAAGCGAGTGGTATTGCTACTATAACTTCTATAATTCTTAATCATAGTGCTTCTAAATCAATCTTAGCATTGAAAACATTTTATTAATGGAAAAGGCAAAAGGGGCCCCCCTTTTTTGCCTCTTGTACTATCCTAACTTCGAGTTTAATGCAACATTTGAACTGTCTATTCTCGGCCATTTGGCTGAACTAACCAATCGGAGCTTACCTAGTACCGAAGCCGATATCACATATCGATTACGTGTGCAGCATTGTTTCATTAGATGGTATTAGTATGGTGTCTAGATTCAATTTAATTACAATTATATGGTCTTGATCATACAAGCTGACAGGATAGGAAATGTTTATTTCGTTTATGGCTCGTCATCGACTTAATAGATTTGGGAGTATAGAATTAAGTCGTCAAAATATCAGTAATTCAGCTACGTGTGGCACCGGATTAAGAATAGCGTTACTCCATTTCCTTCCGTGGAGCTCGTAGAAGGCAGCTAAGGAAATCAATTACCAGACGACAGGCAGCAGCGTCTTCCTGAGATTCCAACCGCATACTGCGATCGCCAACCCGCTTGCCAAGCGTGGCGATAGTGGCAAAACCCCTCATGGTTATGAAAACCACGAAGGAGGCCCGTGTCCTGCAGTGAGCGTCAAGTGGCTGATGATGAATGCATTTGTTTGTTAGGTACGTCTTCACTCACAGTATACAGTGAAGAAAGATTTACAGTTTGGTTAGGGCTATGAACCGGATAAACATAAACAGAAGAATATTTCTTATCTTACTAAAGTAGAAGAGAATTAATACAAAAATAGAAACCACATTTATGCATCACATAAATTAACTTGAATTCGACGATTTTGAAAGGCCCTCGACACATATAAAAAAGTGGTATGTCTTTAGGGTTCATGTTTAATTAACTTTTAATTATTTGACCTAAGTATGTGATATACTTAGAAGCATTATGTCATCTCAAATGACAGGGTACATAAACTGGTAGGCGTATTTTTATTTCTGTAACAGTCAGTTCTTAGACTGAAAATCTCTCTTTACTAAAAAATCCTAAACATGTGATAAATTATCTACTACTCGTATTTTTAATATCAAAGTTTGTGAAGATGTTTGGATGTTTGTTACACGGCGGGTTGGCGATTGCAGTGTGCAGTTGGAGTCTCAGGAAGACGCTGCTGCCCGTCTCCTGGTAATTTATTTACTCAGTCGCCTTCTACGACATCCACGGAAGGAAATGGAGTGACGCTATTCTTAATCCGGCGCCACATGGAATTAAACTTGGCATACTGATAGACAAAGATCTGAATTGAGAGATACTTGATATCCCGGTAATGCGTTCCTGTGGGATAATATTTTATTGTTACCGTAACCTTTTTTTGAGCCAAACTCTAACGGCTTTACAAATAAACGCGGAATAAGGTCGCATCTGGTGTAAGTATGAAATTAGAACTCTATATCTATACAAAATCGTTGTTATTAGAAACTTATACACGATATAACTTTATGCCACGTTGATTTGTAAAATGGTAGATATTTATTTAGTTGCCTTGGTAACAACAATCGTATAAACGGATTCTGTGGCGGTATAAAGTTTGCCGGGATTGCTAGTAGGTACCTAATAAATGATAAATGGAAATCACTGTATTATTCATGGCTATGAGTTAAGTCCAAAATAACTTACAAGTTCCGTAAATTATGCGTTCATGTAAGAACCCACGTCGTACAGCTTGTAATTAATCCACGGACAAACTTCCGATAGATTGCAGATTAAGAACACCCCTCCATCTTATCTCGCTTTAAAGCATCGATATCCCCGAAACTTGTTTCGGATTCCGGATCAGGCGTCGATTAACCGCAAATTTCCAATCGGGATGGGCAAATATAAAAAACATATCGATATAGGTATATAGTAGTAACAGCGGTGGTACCCACTAGGGAGTGGGTAGAACATCGGACTCGAAAACGAGAGACCCACGTTCGATTCCTAGTGTGGGCAAGTACCTATGACTTTGTTTTCTAAGTTATGTACATTTGTGAAGTTCTAGTAGCTATAGCACTCGCTAACCGTGAAGGAAAACATCGTGAGGAAACCTGAGTCTCTGAGCTATCCACATACCTCACCGCGTGAAATCACCAACCCGCGGTGGGCACGCGTGGTGATTGAGCCCATACTCTCTCCCTGAGAAAAGGCCTATGTGCCCTACAGTGGGACATATATAGGCTGCTTGTGTATAGGTATATAGTATCGACATTTTTCAAATGCATAGACATATATCGATAAAAAATATCGATATCTCGATATATCGATTCTTTTTTCCCAGTATAATAACGATTGCAAAGAAAATGTCAAGTCTCATTCTTTGATTAACAGTGTTATGAAACCGGCTATATTCTATAACCACATTAAGTCCGCCACAATTGCCTTTGTATTTTTTTACTTATGTGCAATAAACGTATTTATAATAATAATAATAATTTCTGTGTATGTTCGAGGCGGAAACTGAGCCCATACAGCCTACCAAGTATTTTTTTAGAGATCGGATTGAACGTACACATGATACAACGCTTGAGCAGAGCTTTGAAAAATATATCGATTTCAATAACCGTAAATAAATATCAAAACTCCACATATCGGAAAAAATTTAATCCCTGATATTTCCACATATCGATATTCTGTACCCAAGCCTAATTTCCATTCGCCCTACGTCTAGGCGAGACATTAGTACACGTGATGCAACCACAGTATGTAGGAATCCCTACTAAAACGTATTATAATGTGACTGCTTTGTTGGTATAGCGGTGAAATGATTGAGCATTAACAGAAAGGTCTTGGGTTTGATTCTCGCTAGAGCTATCGTACCTTGATTAGACCAGAACATGTGATTGCGTGGAGGTTATTATAAGATTTTTTGAGTTAGCCGGGTTTGTGTCTCACTGCAGGGCAAAGGCCTCCCCCACGATCCTCCACTTCTGCCTATCTTGACCAAAAAAAGTTTGAGAGATCATCCGCCTTGAACGACCATGTCTGCGATATCCGTATCGTGGAACCCAATCAGTGATAATTTCCACTAATACAATCACTTAAAATGTAAAGTTGTGCGAGCGAGACAAAATGCTAGGCGTAATAACAGCCTTAAGCTGATGTAGCCTATATAAGATAATATGCAAAGTCCTAATCAAGTCTACCTTAAAAGGTTGTGTTTAGTTTTAGATATCTAGATTAGTTTAAATTTTAGTTGAACTAAAATGGATGCCGGCAACGCTGAAAATCTACGTCGTAGCCCAGCTACGATATTAAGCTGAGCAGAAACCTGTTTGGTATTTTCCTGCAAGTTTTAGTTTCCACAAGTATGTTCAATAATGTAGTACCAAATATAAATCTAACTGTATATGAAAGCCAAAAATTTGTTTTAAGCTTATTTTACGCACTTCTTTAAAATCTGAAGCGTATATTTTGCACAAACTTTTTGAATGGGAATTTCTGTGTGCCAATATTTACTACCATGTCAGTATTGTGTCAATATTTAGTAACAATATTTATGACAATTGGCATAATAGTTTTTAATGACTAGCGATGCTCATACTTAGTAATATATTAAACGGGTCTAGCCGCGATTATTTATTGGGTAAAATTTTATTACCGTCGATTCCCGACGTTTCGGCAACGTTGCAGCTGCCGTGGTCACGGGTAGACTGAAGTGGCGAGTACGGTCAATTATTGTAGCGAGGGTAGGTGGTCTACCCTCAAGTCACTCTTAGTTTTTCGTAGCGTGCCGACACAACACTCACTACGTCCGGTGAGTGGTCCGGACAGGACCACCGGACAGGTCCGGTGATAAGTCGCGAGATTTGTATTTGCTTGGCACTGGATTCCACGTGCTTGAAAGCTTGAAGCTCTATTGAAATTCTTATGTTTTTTATTAATTTCAATTGTTTTCCGAACGATCCTTTCATAGTAATGTCGATCGGTTGAGAGAACTTTCGGGTGATGTAGCTCGATTCAGTGATTCGACCGCGGTTAGACCCGTTTAATATATTACTATGTATTGGCATAATATTTTTTCATTTATATATGCACACACAGGATGTAACACAGTTAGTGATGTGCACACACAATAGAGCAAACCGACAATGGAAGGCGACGACTGGCATGCCAATCTTCAGAAAAAAAGGTTATGGTCGTAAAACCAATCGAAGGTTAGAGGAGAGTTTGATCGAGGTTTTGCAATGCACACCTAGTTTAACTTGTAACGTTCATTGAGTTGCAGTTACTTGGAATAAATACATGTTGATTTTGATTTTGATCGTAGCCTAGTGGGTAGAACATTGGACTCGGAAGCGAGAGACCCAGGTTCTATTCCCAGTGCGGGCATGTACCTATGACTTTTTTTGTAAGTTATGTACATTTGTGAAGTTCTAGTAACAATACCACTCGCTAACGGTGAAGGAAAGCATCGTGAGGAAACCTGAGTGTCTGAGCTATTCAAATACCTCAGCGCTTAAAATCGCCAATCCGTGGTAGGCATGCGTGGTGATTAAGCCCATACTCTCTCCCTAAGAGAAGGCCTGTGCCCTACATTGGGACGTTTATAGGCTGCGTATGTTATTTATGTATGATTTTGATAGAAAAATCAAAATTTTTGGTTATTTATTTATTTATTTATTTGTATCTCCATTGCTCCACTTAACATCTATCATTGCAAGTGTAGAGTACTAATGCGATAAAGTTAAATAGAATTAAAGTAAACTTGAACAAAAAGAAATAAAACATAATATTTTATTATTACACTGTCGTCTTTGCCCTGCAGTGGGACACCCATATTATGGAGGCTACATAAAAATTACACATAATATATTTAAACAACTCTCGGACTAAGCGGTGTAACCTGCACAAGTGCAGTAACGACGTAGGATGAAGGTTCTAACGAGGGATCGTTTGCTACCCGCTGCAGCGCTTTACACGTTATTGCATCGCTTGATAGTTTTCCTACACGTCTACTACTTACGACGCCAGTCTCCTTCACAGAACGTTGACTTTTATAACGTTTACGTAAATCGGGGATGTGAAGAAATCTGGTTTCCGTAACATAATAGTTGGATCTCAATAACGCTTGTAGGGACTCAGAACGCTCAGTCAACATTTTAGCAACAAAGAGGGATGTGAAGAAAGCTAGTTTCCATAACATTATAGTTGGATCTCAATAACGCTTGTAGGGACTCAGAATGCAGAGTCAACATTTAAGCAACAAAGCGCAACGAATAAGCGGGGACGACTGTGTCCAGCCAGTCGTCCCCCGAACCCCTCAGTGACCAGTCAAATCTCTAGGAGTGTAGTTGTTTTAATTCTAAATCCTATCTGTGTGTTACCTTCGGTGTAAACCGAGTTTATCCGTGTAATATTCGAATACAAACATTTCACCTTTTACGCAACCTTCTGATATTTCATTTGTGCCTCCACAGAACTCTAAATTATTTCTCCTCCATCTCATTATCTCATAGCGTCAGTTACTCTTAACTCACACGCTCTCAAGCGCAGTATCAGTGTCTAACTTGACCAGTGAATCCGTAAAAATAGTTTTTTTCGCCTATGTTATCGATTGCATAGACTAGAAAAAATTATTCAGGGACATGATATAACCAATGTTCGTTCGTTCATTAATCAGTTTATCAAAAATCACAACGCCATCAGTGTTTTTCTGTCCGGCAAATACAGACACCGAGTTGTGGCCCATTTGCTTTGCCGTGACACACAAAATCTTAGGATGTGACCCATTAATTGTTGTTGTTTGTAATATAATAATAATAACTTCCACACAATACAATCACTTGACCTGGTCCCAAACTAGGATACCCTGGGCCATGGTAACCAGGCAAGGACGTCACAAACCCAGACTGAGGTCATTTGTACAGTACGGCGGGCCCCAGTGGGAATCGAACCCATGACCTCTGTTCTGGTAGCTAAGCGCCTTAACGGCTAGACCAACGAGGCATTCTTTTGCATGCAATTCTTTGTTTTTAGTATTTATATACTAGGCTCTTTCGGTCTTATTAATACTAGGTAGTATTAAGCTCGCTTTTGCACAAAATTGTTTTTTAGTGCAATAAAGAATTTTATCTACACTCATATCATAATCTTCAAATTAATAATTCAAAGGTAAACACATATTGACAGGCTTTAAACAATACATAACTTTAAAGAAAATTAAAAAAAAAAGTGTAATATAAAGTTACATTAAAGGTCAGATTTTTCACTTTATGTTACAGTTATTTTTTTTAAAGTGTTGCTGTGATCACGGAACAAAACTTAAGTTTTTTTTTAATGTCAAAAGTTGACTATAAAAAACCTAATTTCATTTTCGTGGTATCAAAAGTGCAACTAAAAATACCTAAAATTGCGCGCGCAAAACTGAGTGCAGACAATTGAATGTCAAGATACTTCTGTCGAAATTGCGCCATTTTGTTTCAAAAATTTCATTATGAGTGTAGATAAAGTAGTGTATGAGACTGCACATAACTTGGTATTAAAACACTCGCGAATGCTATTAAAAAACTCGCCAAGGCTCGTTTTTTTAAATCTCGCTCGTGTTTTAATAACCTTCATTATGTGACAGTCACATAAACTACTATTTCAATTCAATTCTTATTTATGAGGGCACAATTCCTCGAAGCACTCCTAGGATACTTTTTCGATAATTTGCGGTAAAGGGAAAGCATTTGACCAAAATTAAGTCAGCTTTTGGGGAGCGCTTTGAGTGTTCTGTGAATGACGCCGTATTTTTTATAAAACAGTGTCGTTTTTCAACGTATGGTTGTGTAAGTTTTTATTTCATATTTTTCTCACACGTTTCATAAAGCTACATTTAGTAATAAATCATCTTACAACACTGGAATTTTTTTTTACAAAAAAAAATGCTACGATGAGCCGGAGGACTAACTAGACTTGACAAAGTGAGGAACGACCAATATGTACGTATGAGGGCCGCCATACATTTGTACACATGGCCTTAGACTGGGTGTATTTCCATGTTTGTGATGTCCTTGCCTGGTCACCATAGCAGAGGGTATCCTAGTTTGGGACAAGGACAAGTGATTGTGTTGTGTGGAAATTATTGCATAATTAGTAATTTTCGCCCAACCTCGAGTTGGATGGTCGGTCGGTTGGGTGAAAATAAGTGACGATTATAAGTTTATTTCTATTTGTAGCTTATTTAAACCTGGAGTTGAGATTGCTTTTTTGTAAAAACTTTCAGGCTGACATTCAGAGACGATTTGTCTAAGTTCACTCTTAGAGCAGTCTTGGCAAAGTAAACTAAAGTCGTACTTAGTAAAGTGCCGGGTTTTTCGTATTCACAGTCGATGCTTAGCGACATCTTAGCTAAGAGCAGTCTTATGAAAATCATCTATATTGTCTCTTATTTTCTAGTGATGAAATTCTTACCGGTTTTTTCGGTTTTTCTCATCTCTACATGAAAGCAGGACAACATCATACAGATTTATCTAGGTGGGAGCGAAATAAAAAGCACATCAGTGAAATGAAGTTTGGAGTCGTCTGTGATCGTTTGACGTTTTCCATTATTTTCCCTAGAAGTTTGGCTGGCTGAATGACTGTTCTAAGTTCAGGTAAAGTCACCGATATTGACTACTTTACACTTAGCTAAGAACCATTTCATTCTCAACTTGCTTAGATTCGATTCTGAATACGAAATAATTTTAAGTACGTGATTTTGACATTTTTGAGATCAGTCTTTGCTTAGTTTTCGTCTCTGAATGTCAGCCTCAGTGTGTCCAGCTGGCCGTCGTAAAGCCATAGCTTCCGGTCTATTAGAAACAAGTTTCTTATAAGATTTTCCGCGGCTTTCAGACGTGCTATGATTAATGTGGTTACCCGGCGGAAGTGGCGCCACTATCGGTGGCCCGTCGGTGAATGATATATTGCTGTAATAGAGCCGTCCGGGCCACTGGATCGCGATGTAGCTGTAGGCGTGATCGGCCTTTTAGATTTGGGAGATTTCTACACGAGTTTTCCTTTTCATTTCATATGCATTTGCAAAACGAAGATTATAACGAAGCAGTTTCTACATAGATTTACGATCTAAATAGATAGACGCGTAATCACTTGTCGTCTCCCCAAAGAAGGACACCCTAGCTGTAATATGTAACCATGCACGCAGATTTTGAATTAGTATTTTTTTTAACCGCTTGTCAATTTAGGGCCGTATCAATGTAGCGCTCTGACCTTCAAGATCGCTCTTGACCACATTGTCAAGTTGCTGTTCGATATATGATAATGGCACACCACAAAACAGCATTATTTGATAAAAGTATTATCGGAATAGCTCCTAAAATATATAACAAACTATCTAAGTCTTTGAGAGAAATCGACAATATCTACGTTTTCAAAAGAGATCTACTTAAGTTTCTGAAAATGAAAGCTCACTACAAAATAAGTGAGTTTCTCGACGAAATTCAGCAGTAAATTAAATACAGGCAATTATTGTTTATTTATTTTTTTATTTCATTTAGGACACAAACAGTCAAACAGGAAAAAATAAAAAGTATATGTAAACAAAAATAGAACTGGAGGTCCCTTAACGTGAACACTAGGAGAAAAATCAGCTAAAATTGTATAATATATAGATAATGCATGGCATGATATTTAGTTTATAATAAGAGTGTATTATACACAAATTTACACACCCATATGGGAAGAGCATAGTTGGTCTATAATACTAAATGTAAAATTTATGTAACCTATGTTCAAGCAAATAAAATTTATTGATTGATTCATTTATTGAACGTTTTTCGGACTTCTTTTTTTACCCGACTGCGGCGGAGCCCAAAAGAAGGGTCATGTGTTTGGCTTGTATGTATGTTTGTATGTCTGACTCTATTCCGCCTTAACTTGTTAAAAAATAGTCAGATTTTGAACAATAAGATCTCAATCGATTCGTTGTATTTGCATGAGTGTCATAGGCTATATAAAATCAGCATAAATCTAAAAAAATCACTACAAAGGTCCTATTAAAAAAGCTAATTAAAAAAAACAACCCGAATGCTGAGCATTAAATACTAAGCAGGCGGGACCCAAATTCAACGTGAGGAACCTGGTTTGGTCTCGCCTGCTTAGTAGTAACATGCTCAGCAGTCGGATTGTTGGTAATTTTTTTTATTTTAGTTTTTTATTATTATCCTTTTATTATTGTTTATATTTTTCTTACATTTATACTGATTATTTCAGTTTTGTTATATATGTCATACAAGCCATATAAATACTGCTCAAAAAAATTAGGGGAATAAGATTTCAAAGTGGAGTAAAACTTTTTGCTTGGGTTTTTAATTCTAACTGGCCTCTAAATATTAAATGCCATCCTTTAAAAAAACTAATTTGGTGGGCAGTGTTATAATTAAAAAAAAAAGAACTTCTTTTATTCCACCTTGAAATCTTATTTCCTTAATTGTATTGAAAAGTATATAAAATAAATACGACTTTAAAAAAATACAATATTATCTTTTTTACTTTTTTAAGTAATTTTTTATGGTAATTCCAAGGCTTAATTCCATGGATCAGCTTAAGTAATTTAGATAACATGCCCTACGCTTTCTGTGTTAGTAAGTAAACATGACGAAACTAATACATTTTTCTCAATTTTTTTGGCCAATCGATACGATAAGAAGAAGAAAAAGTGCTCATTTCAATTTTTTCAAAGTATTTAAGATGACTCTTGCAAAACCCATAAAGGGATGTGTTTCAATATTTTAATAATTGTTCTACGTACTCTCACCGACACTAAGTAAGAAAATGACTTATTGAACTAAGTATTTTTCTTACAATTTTTTAGTAAGCGTAACTATATAACGACCATTTTATTGAGGCCATAAATTATACATTTTTACAAGAGAATTATTTTAAAATATACAGAAAATTCTCGTATAAAACAACGAATCTCTCGCAAACAGAGCTGTGGGCATCAGCAAGTTTATGTTTACTTTGGTGAAATAATTTCTGCAACCAAAACTACGTCTGCAGTCTGATCTATGTGCACTATTTTATGCATCAAAATTTCATCAGATTATACGGTAATCCTTGTCTCAGTCAGACGTCTATAGGGAACTCAGCTACATTGAAATGCTTCGTGCAGATTGAACTCGCAATTCTATGGGGAAATCTGATGGTTATCTATGCTTTGAACACCAATTTGTGTAGATAGAAGGGAACTTCAAAACTTAGTATGCCATAGCCTTTCTTTAACTTTTGCTTACAGCATTTGCTATGAGGCAGTATGTCATATGATCAGGTCATCTATACAATCTTATAAATAAGCAACTCCACATTTACCCACTAACATACTGCCACTGCAAAAAAAAACCCTGACTAGTTTGCTTAAGATAAAAAATTATGACAAAATCCAATCAATGGTACAAATGATAAGGTAAAGGCACACACACGCACACACACACACACACACACACACATACACACACACACACACACACACATACTTAAATTTCCTTAAATGGAGGCTCCAAATTCTGTTAAGACAAAAATGTACCTTGAGTTGATGAAATAAACATGAAATATAACAAAAATTAAGAGATATTGTTGTAGCGACGTAGCAAACTCGTAGCGTGCGCCTAGCAATGTCGTAGCACAAAACTTGTAGCGAACGTTTCACTGGATTCTTTTCATTCAATATTAGTATAGAGCAAATATCTTTAACTAAAAACATACGTACGTAAACTCACGCTTGCATCCCAGAGGGGTAGGCACAGACCAGAGACTGCCACTTGTCACAATCCTGACAGATCACTTTCGCTTCGTCATCATTCATCTTTAACTATTCAGCTTTAATTTAATGTTTTGGTTCATTTTTAAAAAGATCAAATTCCTAAAATGATCGTTATCTAGACGATCACGTTGTCTGCTATAAAACTATGCATAAACATTGAAGCGTGAAGTGAGTTCTTTGCACAAAACAAATATAGAAGTACAGCCCTACCTTTCTTCTGTTTCTCTTTCTTGAACGTATGATTTAAGAGCCCTATCATACTTGCGATTTGCGAGCGATTTGACAGCGATGCGATTGCGCAGCAAGCTCGCCACGATTGCGCAGCTGTAGCGATATCACCGCGATTGTCTCCATCGACGCCATTTTGTACAATCGCGTTCGACAGTCCAACACGCCCCACTTGATTCATATCAAAGATACTTGTGTAAGCGGACGTAGCATCGTTAAGAAAAATGATACAATGATTTGATACACTGAATACAAAGTTATTTCTAAAAAATTACAAGTCATCCCGTTACATGAGATACATAGTAGTCACTCTCTCCCAGTCGATTACTTGATAATGAATCCTCCCAGATTTGTCGTCGACTTGTATCTGCTTTCGTTTTCTGCATCTTCAAAGTAACGAAGTGCGTAGGAGGAGGCGCAGGATGCCATCAGGCTATTCTGTGACCTTTCCAAGGCGTTTGATTGCGACAACCACGAAACGCTCCTCATAAAATTACACAGATATGGTTTAAGCAATGAATTGCTAGCTCTTTTTCAATCTTACTTAACAGAGAGAATCCTAAAAGTAGATATGAATAGAGTTAAATCCTCAGAATCTAGTGTAAAAGTAAGAATTCCTGAGGAATTTCTATACTAGGACCGTTCCTTTTTTGGTTTATGCAAATGATTTGCCCTACCTAGTAGAAAAACTATCACAGAAAGTATTGGTTGCGGATGATACTTCCTTAATTTAAATTAAAGTGCGTTCGTTTTTACAACAGTGGAATTTTGTTGAATCATGTTCTGAGTGAACATGTTCTATCCCTGTCTGAAAATAAATTTGAAACATTCATTAAAACGTCGCTATGTAAAAAAGCTTATTATACTCGTAGAATAGACGAGTAAAGTCTTTACGTTGAAATCAATTATTGATTTCTGATTTCTAAGAAAGCCCGCAGTATTGTTTGCTCGTCAGATCAATCCATTTTGCAACTCGTGCTCGCCGCGCAATCGCTACGCAATCGCATCGAGTCCATTATGCAATTGGATCACTTTCAAGTCACTAGTGTGATAGGGTTTTTTTTTTTTATTTTTTTTTTTATTTTAATACAAAATTGTTGTTATATACGCTTATGAAATTGATTATCTATCGTCTATACTTGTAACTTATTACTTTCGAATAGATACTGAGAACGTTTCAGCCCCAATTTTATCTTAGAAATGAAGGTGGTTGGTAGCCGATTTAACAATTGAACCACAAGCCTGGCTTGACGAGTAATAGGCAACTATCTTATGCAAAAAAGGAAAACTTCTTACAAAATCCCTTGAAATTTACTTTGATTGTTTATTTATTTATTTTATTAATTTTATTAATTTTATTTATTTTATTTATTTTATTTATTTTATTTATTTTATTTATTTTATTTATTTTATTTATTTTATTTATTTTATTTATTTTATTTATTTTATTTATTTTATTTATTTTATTTATTTTATTTATTTTATTTATTTTATTTATTTTATTTATTTTATTTATTTTATTTATTTTATTTATTTTATTTATTTTATTTATTTTATTTATTTTATTTATTTTATTTATTTTCTTCGTTACGACCTCGACCGACACATGCCGGAGTGGCCTGAGGTGGCACAAGACAGAAACATCTGGTCTGAGTTGGGGGAGGCCTTTGCCCAGCAGTGGGACACAAACGAGGCTACGTAAAAAAAAAAAATTATTTTATTTATTTTATTTGGAGAAAATACAGGCACAGATAATAAATATTTTATGTTTTACAATATTGGGTATGGACTTATCTGCCCTATGGAACATTTCTCACGTATTTAAGATTAAGTTCTTTAAAGCATGTATAATATCCCTCCTTCTACGGAACCCCACACTGCGCGTGGCCCGACACGCACTTGGCAGGTTTTTGTCATTGGTGAAAGTGAGACTTTTGCATTTTGTTGACTCATATTTTTCTACCACAAAGATACATTTTTATCGAGACAACACCAAGGTCGGTGCACTTTTGATGTTCTTCTTTATTTTACACTTGCAGAAAATAAAATAAAGAAAGTCGGTTGATGCCCCGAGGTAAAACAACATCCAAGGCGGAATGCCAACATGAATTCTTACCCAAGGATGCTATTTAAACGGTACGATGGATATTGTTATTTTTATTTACGTGTAAATTATTTGAGCAGAAGGGTATTTGTTGTAGCAGGCACTGGGTGTTTCCGAAAGTTCCAGTGAACGTTAAAAAGGTTCTGCTTCACATCAAATCGAAATATCTAAAAAAATCCAGCCAAGTGCGAGTCGGACTCACGCACGAAGGGTTCGAAAAAGATCGATTAAAGCGAATATAGAACTCAATGTTCTGAGAATATTTCAAGCGTCTACTTGTTGCCGTTATTAATATCGAGCAAAAAACGGTAAAAAAATACGTTTATTGTATGGGAGCCCTCCTTTAACATTTATTTTATCCTGTTTTTTTTTTTCAAATTTCAACTGCCTAGCTTTCACGGTTCATGAGATCTAATCTGTTGAAAGACAACACAGACAGACAGACAGACAGATAGACAGACAGATAGACAGACAGACAGACATATAGACTGACAGACAGACAGACAAACAGACGGACAAACAGGCAGACGGATAATGAAGTTTTAGTAATAGGGTCCCGTTTGGCACCCTTCGGGTACGGAATCCTAAAAAAACAGCTGTGCCGCACCACATTTTGATGTTTGCTATTGCGAATGCGTGATACAGTTAATTTTTTTTCGATATTCCGATGTTGCTCCCATACTGAAACCTGGTTGTAGTGACGAGTAAACGCGCACCTTCTTCAAGTAACGGGGGCTCTTACAGGTCATGGTCATTACAATAAACATCTCCTCACAATATTGACTGCCTCGTTGGACTAGCCGTTGAGGCGCTTACTACCGAAGGCAATCAGGGATAGTCCAACTGTGTCGCAGTTCCGAAGCAAATTGAAAGAGCACTTTCGCTCATGTAAGTATATCTTAATAGATAATAAATATTTATAAACATTTATTAAATATATTAATACATGAAAGTGAAAGTGAACTACATTTATTGCCAAAAACACACTTTATACATAAATATAGACATAAGCTTACATAATTATCGTCTAATTAGTCTGAGTAATATATTTACATGTAAGTTTGTTATTGTTTAATGTTTATATTCACGTTTAAATTAGGTATATATTTCTTTCATTTTTATATTTATGTAGACATTCGTGTAAGTTGTATGTATATTAGTAAGTAGTATTTTATATTGAAATGTAGGTAGCAATAGGTTTTGTTTACACTTTATCTGCCCTCCCCGCTCTCTTTTTTAACATTCAAAATTTCTAGGCTGGCTGGAAGAAATTTCCTTTGAAATAAATATATTTTTTTTATCGCAGGCGTGTTATTTAAGTTTCATTTTTGTCAACGTTTTTTATGGTGCAATAAAGTGTAACAAACAAACAACAAATCCTAGTTTGGGAGCCAGTAACCACTTTTTTAACCTTTTTCTAAATAAAGTTTTTTTTTATTTTTTTTTTTTCAAACAAATACCAAGATAGAGGTCGTGGGTTCGATTCGCACTGGGGGCCGCCGTATATTTGTACAAATGGCCTCAGTCTGGGTGTATTTCTATGTTTGTGTTGTCCTTGCCTGGTTATCATAGCACAGGGTATCCTAGTTATTATAGAGTTTATTCCAAATTCCTTTTTAATTACATTGCAATAAGATTCCAATCTACTAAAAGTTAGCCGTAAGTAAACATTATGGTTAAGGCCACTTCGTAAATAAAGTAGTAGTACTTCGTAGGTTTTCAGCATCGCGTCTCAGCCGAGAAGATCCATTGCCCTTGGGTAGAAGGTTTCACCCTTTATCCCTTACTGTCTTGTGCTTTAAATACAGTCGGTAAAGTAAGTCAGAAGACAATAATGAAAAGTTGAAAAAGAAAAAGTTGGAATCATTTGAGATACAGACTGAATTTGTACGAAACAGTCTCTTTAATGCACAGATAAAAAAAAGGAAAAAGAAATTGTTGTCGGCATAGTTGAACACGGTCAACATGTTTTATCTACTGCTAGAGATGAGATGATACAATGAACTCTACGGATTTTAGCGAAAACCATTGCTAATATTTTCAATATAACACTAGTCAACTACTAATATTTAAAATACCTAACTCTATGATGACGGTAACTCAGAAAACATACAAAAGTGACACACTTCCAGATACAAAGTAATACAAAAACGTAACATCTTAAGCAGACTATAGAGAAAGAGTACGGGCTCAATACCTATCAATACGTGTCATGATTATTATTATTACAGTGAAAATAAAAATGTTTTAATTATCGGTTCAGGATAACGGAAACCATAAGTTTATTATTAATTACCTATTACACACAATAGGCTATTTTTAGACTAAAAAATACGTGCGTGCTTGCGTGCGTGCGTGCGTGCGTGCGTGCGTGCGTGCGTGCTTGCGTGCGTGCGTGCGTGCATGCGTGCCTGCGTGAGTGCGTGTGTGTGCGTGAGTGCGTGCGTGTGTGCGTGTGTGTGTGTGTGTGTGTGTGTGTGTGTGTGTGTGTGTGTGTGTGTGTGTGTGTGTGTGTGATTGAGATTTTTCTTTAAGGTTTGTGAAGCATAAGACTTCTTCATTTAGTGTATGTGACGCTGTAATGTAATTACCTCTATTATTACTGTATACAATAAACTTATTTATTTTCCCGTTTGTAAAAAAACAACTTTTGATTTTCTTTCAGAGCCCGCTGTACTCCCTCCGCCTCCGAGTTGCATTCACGTCACGGCCGGGTGAAATTTAAATACAATTGTTTTATTCTGTGTCCATTCCCTTAGTATTTAGAGCTCTGTGAAACGGCCACCGCCAAAATTTTCAGCTACTTATCTAAGGGACGAACGTGAGGGATTTGAATTATACAAAGCGTGAATATTCCGGAGTGTTGTTTTTGGACTGAATTTCATGCGTAACAAGTGACTTGTTTTATGAGGTGTCACAGAATTAGTACTGTGAAATGATGACAATCGATTACCAGAAAAACATGGGTGATTCTAGTTCATTTCGTTCATTTGTCTTCCGTCCGCTCCCTTGCTCGTTCGTTGGATAAGGCGTCCGTTCGTATGTCCTTCCGACGGTCCGTTCATTCTTTAGTTCCTTCGTTCGTTCATTTCTTTGTTTGTTTATATACTTGTATTGTTTTCATGAGAGCGGTAGTAGCAGAGCGTTAGAACGCAGACTTCTCGTTCGGGAGAGCGTAGATTCAAATCTCGGCATGTATATTGACTTTGTTTAGTAAGTTACGTACATAACTAATACGTTACTAATAATTACGTATAGTAGCAATACCACTCGCTAACGTTGAAGGAAAACATCGTGAGGAAACCTGAGCTTCAGAGATAAGACGTATATAGTTTAAAAATAATAATGTTTTTTTATGTTCGGACGCTATTATTAATAAGTCATGATCTTTATGTGAATCAGATTCCCGAAGTTCAGTTTTAATTATTTAGGACTTATGTTCCGTGTTTTCTTCTTGTGTGTGTGAAAGAATATTTTTATCTTATTAATAATTATTTAGAACTTATGTTCTGTGTTTTCTTCTTGTGTGTGTGAAAGAATATTTTTATCTTATGAAAATAAATTGCTGCATACAAAAAAAAACACGGTTAAAATACATAACAACATAAGCCGCAAAGATTTAAAACCAGACAAGTTTCTGCTAGGGTTTTCAATTTAACCATGTTAAGTGCACTCAGATATTTTAATAACGTGCTCTCCGATGAATCATTATTTTTAAGGGTATCGTAGACTTACTTCGCTGGGTCGAGAATATTGAGAGCCTGAACATACTTATTTTTATAAGAGTGTTGAGAGTTTGTTAACACTTAATATTATTAAAAAGTTTAATAACTTTTAATCTACTTAATAAAACGTGGCTTGTCTTATAAATTCCGGGTCAGTTTTCTAAGGATTCGATTTGGTTTTTAGGGTCCGTACCTAAAGGGTAAGGGACCCTATCATTAAGACTCCGCTGTCCGTCCGTCCGTCCGTCTGTCCCCAGGCTGTATCTCACGAACCGCGATAGTCAGACAGTTGAAATTTTCAGAGATGATGTAGGTATTTCTGTTCCCGCTGTAACAACATATACCAAATACAGAATGAAATAAATATTTAAGGAGGCTCCTATACAATAAACGTAATTTTTTTGCCGTTTTTTGATCGATATTAATAACGGTAACAGGTAGACGCTTAGTTTTCTTTCTGTTGTTGTGCATATTATGTTACTTATCTGCTTATTTTGTTTCTGTAATGTATCTTGTTGGTATAATAAATGTTTTTCTTCTTCTTCTTCTTAAATATTGAAATGTTGTATAGATAATGGTACAGACCCCTTCGTGCGCGAGTCCGACTCGCACTTGGCTGGTTTTATTGCTTACGAAACAGTTACTTATCAAACCTTCTTCAACTTGTGTTTTCTTTAGAGGAGCGAGCCGGATGTATTTCGCAAAGGTAGTTTTATTATTAAAAAATCCTGTGTCAAGGTTTTTTTTATAATTGTCTTTTCCTTATTTTATCAGGGCATTGTATTCTAGTTCGGTTATGTTATATGAGCCATCGTTTCAGAGATACATTAGAACTTTGATCGTAATTGCCAAATAGAAATTCCTCGCTCCATCAAAACAACATATTTTCCAAACACTCTCGCAAAAAATAATATCACAACTTGGTAACCATGTCACAGCGCCTACACGAACACGAAATGTTCATTTCCACTAGAGAGAATCTTTTCGTGTCGAAAGAAAAACGTCGGTGCAGTCAGCCATGCTTTTTGATACGCACGAACATTACAACGACTTGTAGCTAGACGGGCCCTTAAAAACAGAAGTATAAGGCATAAAATCGAATAACGTAAATGTGGACCTACTAGTGTAATGGGTTTTTCGACTATTTCACATTTACGGTTAAAAATATGAGTAAAACTATTGAACTATTAAAAATGCCGTTTACATTTTAGAAAACGGGAATCATCGAAGAATAAATCCGTGACAAAAGTTGAATAAAAGTCGAGGCATTTAATGATTTTCATGATAAATATTTTAATAGAACAAAGACGCGTGCACTGGGGGTTTCGTACAAGCTCGTAGATATTCATCACGGGAATCGAGTCATGAAGATTTTTAAAAGACGCTTTTCTTGTTATTTAACGTTTTTCTTATTTTTGTATTTTCACCTTTATTTTATTATAAGAAATAGCTTTTTTGCCCATTTTTATGTCTGTTGTCAAAGTTCATTATTGCCTATTGTGCCTATTCTAGGTCAAAGGGAAGTATCCTGTAAGTTTTAATTCCTTTACGAGAGCCAAAACACGCGTCATAAACGGCTGTATAGTTTGATTGCACTGATTTAGTAGTTTGATTTTTACAAATCCAAGGGCTTGCGGATCTGAGTGTTTCATATTAATTCAAATTTACACATCCTTCAGGAAGAGGACGGACAGACAGACATAAAGAACAACGAATAATTTCGTACATTTTCCGTTTTCATTTTGTGGTACGGTACCCTAAAACCAGGCTGTATACCTCGCACCGAGAAACTCTAAGCTGCATTTGCCGCGCAGTATCGGTCTAGAATTCCTTAACTAGTTAGCGCGAGTTCAAAGAAGTTGGCAGTCACAGATTGTTTTCAGACAAACTCCCGCTAGCTCTATCGTATCGACTCATTTAATTCGAAACTTGAAATTTAAAAGTTTTAACAGTGCCGGCATTTGATAATTTACGCCTGAAAAGTGATTCTGTGACTATTTTGTAGTGGTCGCTTTGAACTCTTGCTCGATCATGGGTTGCAAACAAGGATGAACCAGTATCATAAAGCTGGCTTCTCGTGGCGTGAGATATCACAAGTCGGGAAGTCGCGCCGCGCCGGCCGATTTGTACGAGTGAGCAAGCGCAAACAGGCGAGCCCGCGCTATCCGTTCTCACGGGCGCGGCGCACGTTGGTCCCGCCAGCCACGATGTCGTTCTCGTCACCATATTGCGAGGCACGCAGCGCATCATGCCCGCGCCACTCTGTGTCTTCGAAGTACCGACTTCGAACGGATCGGACGAGCTTAAACGCGCTATCCCGCGTCGCCTCGAGCCATTACCTTCACACGGCGCGTAGGTGCGAGCTGGTGGCGCGGCGCGACTTGTGATATGGCGCGCCGTGAGAAGCCAGCTTAAGAAAGATATTCAGTTAATCTTAGATTTTTGTGCAATAAAATTCTGTAAAAATGTTGTTATCAACCCTTATAACATCAATATTGTCTGTGCGTCTGTCATGAAATACCCTTTGCTTAGTAACGAGCTGAGAAGTGTTTCATCATCATCAACCCATTATGTCCCCACCGAGGGGGACGGGTCTCTTCCCTGAGGAAGGTATAGGCCATACTCCACCACGGGGGCCAAGTCCGGATTGGTGGAGGCTTGTAGACTAGTGGCTCGTCTACTGTCAGAAGTTGTCAAGCCGCCCTAAGGCCTCTGACTTGGCTTAACGACTGCCATCTATCGACGGCAGCCGGCACCAACAGCTTAACGTGCCTTGCGAAGCACGGGACCGCTCGGAAAAATGCCACTAGCGTTAGGCATAGACGGCGACCCATCCATGCACTGAACGCGCCCTGTGTTGCTTAACCTTCGTGATCGTTTAAGATCACTCAGGCAGCCGGGGCTGCAAGCGAGCATTGACTTCATGATATATAACACGTCGAAATATCTGGGTACCTTGCAAGATGGCGGTCTGACGGTGGCAGGTGCATAGATATTTTGCCGGCTAATACTGAACTTGCTCCGATTGGTAACACAATTGACAAGCCCCGCCCGCCTTCCCACAATTGAACGTGGGGTATTTTTTATGATTAGACATCTATGTTTTACACTATCATTTTCATTGTATGGAATCAGGCGTTACTTTGCGGAAATCCATAATAGCATTCACACAAGTATTGGTGTCAATGGTGGTGTGTTTGTGTCTTGCTTCTGCTTGGAAAAGTGGGAGGTAGAGCGGTGCATTAACTAACCCCATGGTGCTTGTGGGATTTTGGCGGAATTTAGCAAGATAATTTTCATATTTTAATACTATCACTGTCTGTACCTATAGTTACCGTATACCCGTTATACCCCATCATAAAAGCAGGGCATCAGCTGTCTAAACACTCTACTTCCTTCACACAACGTCACCCCACTTTGCAAACATTTGCTGCGACCTGCTAGCGAAAACAGCCAGGCTTTATCCCCTTTCATATGCAAATGAGGGCCCTACGTCCAAGCATACCGATAGCCAGTTTACCTAGAACCGCCTCCCCTTTCAAATATTCCTTAACCTCAGGCCTAGTAGGGGTACTGTAGAACAACTATTGAAGTCATATTAAACTGGTTAGTCTGGACAGAAAAGAGAAAAGCTAATTTATATAAAGTTCTGCTGAGATAAGCTGTTGTTTTAGAGTGAACAGTTTGAAATAATAACGGCATTATGATTGAGAGTTTTGTAACATTCCTTTTGCAATATTAACACCCAGGTCTTCGTGCTCTAACAAACTATTAATATATTCTTTATTGTAAACCGTAAATTCGAAAAATCATCATCATCATCAGCCATGTGACGCCTAATGCAAGAGATGCCTCCTTCGTGGTTTTCATAACCATGAGGGGTTTTGCCGTAATCACCACGCTTGACATGCGGGTCGGCGATCGCAGTATGCGATTGGAATCTCAGGAAGACGCTGCTGCCCGTCTTCTGGTACCATTATGTCAACTGGCTGATGATGATCATGATTGATCCTTTATTTCTCGTACGCTAATAATCTGTTTAATCTACTGTTAGCAGTTTTCAATTATTTTTTCTAACTGTTGAAAGTAGATTGTTAGTTTAGGAGAAATGGGGTAAACCAGTCATTTTAGTGTTTTATCTTCTCTTTACTTGCCTAGAACATTTTTTTGAACGATGTTTAATAAAAAAGAAAAGTAAAAAAAAAACATTCTTACAAATAAGATGCGACTTATTTGTAACAGTAAAATTAAATTATAAAAAATTATATGTCATGGAGAGAGAGAGAGATTACTTGTTAGTCTGTAGCTGACCGTCTCTTTTGCTTATTGGTTAGAGAACCCTTTCCGCGGTCCATAATAAAATACCTAAAACACAAATGTTTGTAATCCATGAACGCCATAGCATTTCTCTGTCATTTACTAAAATAACAACGACAGCAAAAAACTCAGTGTACAAATTGCACACAAACTTCGAACAAAAAGCTCTAATGGAAAAATAATAAAACCAAAGGGAATCACTACAAAGCGGAGACCAAATTCTATTTGTTACAGTAGCAACATTGTTTTCATCTGTTCTACGATCACTTTACGGTTACATAAAAAGTGATTCTGTGTCTGAATGCCTCGTTGGTCTAGAGCGGTAACATGTTTGCTTAACACGCCATAAGTCGTGGGTTCGATTACCACTGGGCACCACTGTACTTTGTACAAGAGGCCTTTAGAGTATTTTGCCATGTTGTGGACGTCCTGTTCTGGTTCAAATATTTCAGGGTAACCTAGTTTGGGACCGGACAATGATTGAAAGCACATGACTATTAGTTTATATTGTGTCTTTGTGTAGTTTCGTAAAATTTGTTCAAGATTTTTGCAATGAAAAACTTTAGTATGTACACTTTTCACGCTGAACGGAAATCTCTAATTTGTTAGCATCAGGATTACTTTGTCAAGACATTTAATTATAAAACAATGTTGTTAGAACATAACATATTTATTTTAAGTCTATCTTTGTGTTAATTTCCTAGAATAATAAGTTGGAAAACCGTAAACTATCTTTGCGGGCACGCCCCTTAACTTGCTGCTTGTGTCGCCTATAACTAACTGTGATCCTAAAATAGACTATATGACTATATATTTGTCATCTTGTTCGGAATAAATTCCTACTATTTTCTTTAAGACTTCAAGAACCGGCTTTTAACCACTTAACTATCTCAAAACCCTTATGTGCCCAGGTAGAAACGACAAGTTGGCACGGTGAATGTGTTGTGTGGAGTTTACCTATGTGTATAAAATAACATCACAAAATAACTTGCACGCTTGATCCCTACATAACGTTTGCAAACTAAACTAGAAACAAAAAGGCCATCAATATGCAGGGTGTAAAAAAAAGTCCTATCTGTCTAACAAGTAAAAGTTTACAAACCCGACTACTAATAGATAGCGCCAGTATTCATAAACTGAAACAATAGTAAAAATATTTGCTTATTAATAGGATTTTTTAGTATATTTATGAGCTCAGAATTTTCTCCCTTTTTATTCCATATTCCACTCAAAACCAAAGAAACCCAAGGAATTTAAATGTTCTAGTTCTAGTTAGACCTGAGATTTCCGCACTTAGCCTCACAGTTGTACTTAGCAAGTGCTAAGGTATGTAAATACCTCAGACACAAGGGTTTCGTCACGATGTTTTCCTTCACAGTTAGCGAGTCGTATTCCTACTATAACTTCACAAATGTACTTAACTTAGAAAATACAGTCATTAGTACATGCCGGGATTGGAACCAAAGACCTCCCAAATGAGAAGCCTGCGTTCTACCACCCCGGTACCACCGCTTCTTTAAATGTACTAAACCTATATATTTTTTGGCATTTCGGTGCTTTCCTCACACAAAAACTAATTCATATTGACCGGTAAAACCCTGAAAAGATATAGGAAATTTGGTACATGCAGTATATACTTTAAATAAAATTGTAACTGCTTTATAAATAACCCGTCGCACACTACAGATTATATTAAAAATAAATAACAAACTACAGTTATTTAAAAATGGAATAACCAATTCTTGGCAGGAGACAGAAAAAAACGTAAGTAGCAAAATACACTGCCAGCGCTAGTGAGATACGTATTATAAAGCAAACCCTGTCAGTTTTAAATGCAACGTTGCAACGAATACGTACGTTTATTTCACCAACTTTACTGCCAACACGATGACAGCGCGCTGACTCTTGTTGTACGTGGTATCTTAACTTAGCATTTGAACTGCAATACGGATGAGAAATATATTTTAAGGCTGCTTGTAAGTCGGCATGTCGTTTTGCTCGCATATTCTAAATTTTTAAATGATTTAAATAAAAATAGTATACATTTGATTTATTTGAGCTGAAGGTTTGATAGACAATAAAATTATGGCCATTCAAGACATAATTATTCACTAAAATACTGAAATTAATAACTTAGAAAAGAAATTTTCCCTACTAAAAAGAAATATATGAAAACAATTTTTTTATTTTATATTTATCTAGTCGTCAGACCACATTAATTATCAAAAGAGTACTATTTTTGTTTAAATCAACAATACTAAAAAAAAAATTACAGTATAACTTACAAAAAACCGATTCCACTAACTGACATGACACTTCCCTTCATGACAGCTATAACTGCGTATTAAGAGTGTTTTAGTGCCACTTTTTATAAGTAGGCTGGTTGGATTGTGTGAGTGAGACAGCATTCCAGACGTAGCAATAGCCTTAACGTCTACTGTGGTTTAATGTGGATATTTTTTCTTGTTTAATTGTCCTCAGCACGGGTTAGTGCAACAAAAAGAATATAATAATCTGGATATGTGAGTGGTTGACCAAAAAGGGACCTGGAGGGATTGAAAACCATTATTTTTTTTATTTGAATTTTTTAGCTTTGTTTTGGTGTAACCAGAATATTTTTAGGTGCCGTAGTTTATGATTTTTTTGTGAGCCGAGGCAGTTTTGGAAAAATTACACCTTACACACAGGGTACACTAGGTTTTGTGATCGAAACTTGTTTATACACGAAAATTCAAACGCGATTTTCTCAAAATCAATTATTTTTCCTTGAGGTCCCTTTTTAGTCAACCACTCACATATTATGCCAAATCTTCGTATGTCACGTTTAGTCAAAACGTCCAATAAAGTGGAATAAAGAGCAATCGGCATACCGGCACTATTAAGTTCACTATCATTATATAATACTGTGGACGCTTCCTGTAAACGGTCCACCGATAGATCAGCCAAAGCGTAGCGAGTGGCGGTTGCAACGGCAAATATCGATAAACTTAATATTGGCCAAATGGCTATTGGCTAAACTTAATATTCAACCAAATTAACCATGTGAAAGAGGTCAATTGTCGAATCCAACTCAGGTGGGCAGCATTCGGGAAACTTAGAAAAGTATTTTCGCGCAGTGGTAGTGCATCTGCATACCATGCGAGAGGTCCCGGGTTTGAATCCCGGCTGGGGACAAAAAAACCCCAGGTCTTGGATGTTTACATGTTTGTGATGTCGTTGTTTCTGGTTCCCACGACACAGGGTATCCTAGTGTGGGGCCAGAACCAATGTATGTGCCTGTATGTAAATGTTTATGGTATGTTTATGTTATTTTCGTCTAATATACCTCAATCGCTCAAGACAAAATTACACAATCAGTGTGTGTTACCAGTGATGACTTATGGCACTGAAACGCGGTCTCTCACATAGGCCTAATAAGAAGAGCGAGCTATGGAAAGGGTTATGCTTGGAATTTCTCTTCGAGATCGAATCAAAAATTATGAGATCCGTAGACGAACGAAAGTCGTCGACATAGCCCAGCGGATTAGTAAGTTGAAGTGGCAGTCGGCGGGGCACATAGCACGCAAACCTGATGGCCGATGGGGTCGAAAAGTTCTCGAATGGAGACCACATATCGGAAACGCAGGGTAGCACGACCAGCCACAAGATGGACAGATGACCTCATTCAAGTGGTAGGAAGACGCTGGATGCAAGCCGCTTCCAACTGGTCTTTTTGGAAATCCATGGAGGAGGCCTATGTCCAGCAGTGGACTTCTTGTTGCTGAATGATGACGATGAATAATTTATGAGATTCAATATTAATTTTAGCAATGTCGCGCCAACAACTGTGCGCACGAGAGTGTCACTAATCTGCGACTATTTAAAAGACTTGATTAATAATAAAAAGAAAGTATACTTTCTATTTTCACCCTTATGTCCTCTTCCGTGACACCGTCAATATATCAGTCTTCTTTAAGTGACCTTTCATTCTCAGGCTGGTTTCAGACCTTCTAATTTTGTGATTTTGTCTCACAAACCATCATGTGTTTGGAAATGTTCCAAAAACTGTGCGACAACTGCTACGCCACTTAAATACCATTTTAAAACAAAAAAAAAAATCGCTCGATCTTTCAATCTCCGTGTTCACACTTTTCGATCGCATTGAACGATTTATCAATATTGTGTCAATTGCATTAAAAGCGTTCGGCGATTCATAGCTTTCAATCAAGTTGCGCAATCGTATTAAAATTTATTTAAACGTCACCATGCAACTGAACAATGAAATTGACAGCAATATTGAATCGTGTAATATCGCGTAGGGTTGATAGGATATTACTAACTTAATTCTGAAATCGCTTACTTATCAGAGACGAGCAAGCAACCGACGACGCGAGCTTCGTCGTTAGATCATGAGTGAAACCTGATCGGACTCTTCCGGCAAAACAATCTAGTTATGTGTAGTGCTTACGAAAGCTTTTGTTCAAAGAAGGTCGATAAGTTGTTGACTCTACGTATTAACTTTTTCTTTCTTCCGTCATTCACGACGAGGGCTCTGACGGCGCGTATCGAAAGCTCTCAGGCTCACCCCTTGCTTATCGACGTTTAAGTACTTTTAACGACGTTTATATCGAACAGGAAAATCTTATATAAATGTGCTTACACTCTGTTATACGCGAAGGCTCACTAGATGCAAACAAAAGTTGCTTTGAAACCTAAACAACTAAGATTGTTAGTTGTTCGCAAAGATTTGTAATGAAATAATTGAATCTCCTAGGTCAATTCGATTAATTTTGAAAATTTCAAAGCTATAAATGAATAAACTTTAGATAAATAAACTTACACCTGTACCCCGGGGATTACCCTGCAGGGTTTGCCGCTTGCCACGATCTTGACAAACCGACGCGATTCGTAGGTATTTGATTGAAATAGAGGGTTATTTCCAAAATGGGCAAAGAATAACTAAAACGCTACAATTTATGCAAAATTCCTATTTTATTTTACATACGAGTAGGCAAAGGTTTGAGAAGACCCGATATTAAAGTGTTGTTTGTAGATAAACCGAATGTTTTTGACAAAACACCTATGAAACCCTTTTCGTAAGCGAAGTACCCGATTTCGTAAGAATTACTGACGTGCGGTTGGATAGGAGCATGTAGTCACATCCATGCAATCAACTATGTTATTGACTAATGACTTTGAAATTAATATTATAAAGCCATATTAGCATCGTTTGACTGATTATAATTTGATCGTGTAAAGCAATTTTTAGACGAGCAATTTTTTTTTGTTTTGTCAAAACCTTGACAGGAACGACTTTTTTTATAAGAAACCGAATAAATCGCCAGTTATTCACCATCAGCCATTTGACGCCCACTGCAGGACATAGTCATCCCTTATGGTGCTACCATGAAGGGTTTGGCCATAATTGCCACGCTTGGCAGGCGGGTTGGTGATCGTAGTATGCGGTTGTAATCTCAGGAAGACGCTGCTGCCCGTCTCCTGATAATTTATTTCCTTAGTTGCCATCCACGGAATGAAATGAAGTGATGCTATTCTGAATCCGGCACCACACACAAGTTATTACTTCATAGTAAAAATTACCTTTTGTGATATAGATACGGTTAGTACTCAATACTATTTTGCTAAATTTTCAGTTAAAATATTAAGGTTTTAGAAGAAAGTGACCATATATTTGTTACGAATTTCAAAAGAGTCGGAGAATAATTTACTGAAAAATTAATTATATGAATTTAACAAAGATTCGACTATCACATCTAACTATAATCCTATTTACGCTATATGTGTGAATACTTTCAAGACTAATAACATCTGCGTAATGAGTCTCAAAAGTATTCATTACATATTTCGATATAACGATAGCAAAATTATTTGAGGTTAACTCATATTTATATAAAATGTGAGAAAACCTTATGGTCGCGGCGTTGAAAAAACAAAATGGTTTGCTTTGTTGTCTTCTCAACTATCTTACAATTATTGAAAAATTGCTGGCACGATTTTTAGACGGGCTATACTGTGAATCTATCAATCTGACATTAATCAATCAGCCTGTATTCGTCGTTCATTCGGTCACACACAGCTACTAGACGCTGCAAGTGCACTCGCCGCGATTACTAGTCCAGCGACAATTCACTGCCTGCCTGTCACACACCGCGAGTTCTACACGAAAATATCGACCGTCAGTGCGCATTCGCAGCAAGTAAAATTGAACGTGGTCCATTCTAGTCGCGGCGACTTCAACTCGCGGCTAGTGAATCTACTCGCAGCGATTAGCCTGTCACACACAGCGAATCGCCAACCCGCGTGCCGAGCGTGCCGATTATGGCAAGACTCTTTATGGTTAGGGAAAACCATGAGGGAGGCCTGTGTTCTGCAGTGGGCGTAAAAATGGCTGATGATGATGATGACGATTACACAGCGAATACTCACGGCAACTGTGCGTGACCGAAGCGTAAAACTTATTTCTGTCCTCGGCCAACCTTATTCAGCCACTGCCAGCAATCTGCGTCAGATGACTCAAATGACTGAGATACCGGGTGCAAATTTACTCACGCCCCTCCCAAAACTCACGTATTCTCTGCATAATCACAATATTTTTTAACCAAAGAAATCAGGCCTGGAAATCAACGGCTTAGGTATATACAAATATAATTTGCCAAACATTGTACTGAAGGGAAATTATCATAATTATTGAGATTTTGTTTCTGTGATGTGTCTTGTTGGTATAATAAATATTTTTCTTTCATTCTTTTCTTTCTTTAGTAAAACGAATTAGAAATGAACAAATTTCTACACAGACACACAAATAGCGGATTCCAAAACTATCGTAGTTTACGTTGTTTTTAACTTTCGCCTTTAACCATAAGATCGCAAAGAGTAACGTGTCCATTGCATGACATTTTTTATATTTGAATAACTCAAAAAAAAAAAAAATTAAATATTCTTTTTGTTGCACTAACCCGTGAGCCAGGCACGGTGAGCTAGAGGTCGCGGGTTCAAGTCCCGGCATGGGTGGAATTGTTGAGCCTCTCAATACCTAGGTTTTCAAAAAATTATGAAAATATTTCGTCCATTACGCGTAACTTCTGAGTAGGGCGATAGTTTTTTTTTTAAATACTTACTATTTCAAAAAATATAACACAATACAGGTGTTAAAGTACATTAAAACTCGGTAAACTTTTACATTTCACTGTGAGAGATCGGTCGTTTGTCACATTCATGTCTACTAGTATTTTTACACCCTGTTTGTCGTTTGTCTACAATTGTGCATGGTAACTTCTTACTAATGGGTCATTTGACCGTAGACGGCTATTAACTTTTTTTGGACTAATATTATAAAGAGGAAAAGTTTGTAAGTTTAGATGTTTGTAAGTTTGTATGTAGTGGCTAATCTCCGAAAGTACTAAACCGATTTCAAAAATTCTTTTATCGGTATTTAGAATAGACCTTCAGGGTGGACAAAGGCTATAGACTAAGCGGTTTACCACGTGGACGTAGTCGCGGGCACTGCTAGTTTCATAACAAAGGTATACACATACGTCGAGAAAAGTTGTTATCATGCATCATCTCTTTTCATCTTGCTAGCCAAACAGATTACTATCTCGGGAATGTTTTCTCTTTCAAAGCGTCACGGAAGTATATTTCCCCACTCTGTAGTACCACCTGTGTTTTTAAGGAAATGGCACATTACTCTCTACGGAAACCTTTTGTCTAAGTCACATTATTCGTAAACATGCCACTGTCGGCTCTTACCTGAGAATTGTAATGTAGGCCTTTCACATCAACTTATGTTAGATAATTTATACGGCGTGCAGTGGAAACACCTACTTACACTAGATAAAGGAAGTGACCGCTCAGACTCTAGTGCCTACGACAAAGTTGTTAGATAGAGTAACGAGCTTATTAAATAGAGTTATAAGACTTATAAGAGAATTTTGTAATTTTGTAATCCTAACACACAAAACATGACATAAACTATATCCCGAAGGGGTAGGGTGAGTGGTCCGATAATGGGTATAAAAGTTCCTAAATAGTGTAGGCAATGAATGAGACAGTCCACTATATTCATATTTCAATAGATTTTCAATTGTGATGACGTCGCCTCCCGTTTACCGAATAAGTGCGTATATATAAAATTATATACCTACAATATCATCATCATCATCAGCCTATTCTTGTCCACTGCTGGACATAGGCCTCTCCTGTTGCACGGCACTGAGCACGGTCCTCGGCTACTCTCATCCAGCTCTTGCCAGCCGCCCTGCGAAGATCATCGCTCCACCGAGTCTGACGACGTCCCACACTACGTTTACCGATCCGCGGTCTCCACTCAAGAACTCGTCTACCCCATCGGTTATCAGTTCTTCGGATGATACGGCCGGCCCACTGCCACTTCAGCATGCTAATTCGGTGGGCTATGTCGAGGACTTTGGTTCTCTGTTGGATCACCTCGTTTCGAATTCGATCTTTTAGAGAAACCCCGAGCATATAATATATACCTAGAATATATACCTAATATATACAAAATTTGGTGAATGCTATGTTTTTATTATCCCTAAATAAGTGTTTTTTTTATTCACTTACTTATCCAGTGACAGAGGAACATTCATCTGGCAGGTACACAGAGAGATTAAGAAATTTATCCCTAGATACAAATAGAGCGTATTGATGTTTGGCAAGCGACTGACTCCTGAGAGGCATTCCCTGTAATTTATGAAGGTAGGTTCAGATGAGCAGATTTCGGCTGATCAATTTTGTTTGTTCGCAGTTTTAGGGCCTTTGGGACGCGCGGGATTTACGAGCGGACAAGTTGCGTCTGTCAGGACATGCACTTGCTTGACGCGAGATGACTTAAAAATGTTGCTGGAGGAGCTTTGGTCCCGTAAATGCTCGACAGATAACTTGAACCAAAATCTGTTGAACAAAATTAATAAAAAATAAGTTTTGTTCAAGGTATCTGACGAGGATTAAAAATTGAGCGGAACCAAAGCTCCTCCATAAATTTGCGATAGACATGTAAGAGAATTTTAATTTACCTGATAATTTGACTAAAGTCCGAAGAATTTTAAGTCAAATCCCGCGTCCCCACTTGTGAAACCCGAACTTCGTTCACGTGGAGTCAAAGTCATTCAAGTTATTTGTCTAGGACAACAAGTTTGCGGAAACTAGACAATTTGATTCAAACTTGCGGCTTCTCCGACATCATCCCTAAATCACGTGTTCTTAATACATTTTACTCTCTAATGGTTAGTATTTAAAATGTGAAAAAATAATTTCAATCTCTTATCTAGAGGCATCGATCATTATTTTTATGATTTTTTAAACTTTATAGGATAAAATCGCGAATTAGGACTAAATATGGTTTTATTTGAGCTGTACTGAGTTTTGATATACGTCGTATAAATACGTCGATCGTCTAAATTTTATTAATAGTATTTTAATTTTTATAATTTCAAAAACCTACTTTTCCCTCAACTGTTCGCTCGCGCAGCGCAATAAGTCCCATACAAATCCGTGCGCTTGGAGAACCCAGCCAAACAAGATAGAATCAAACTAACTAGTCAGTTATAGTTCTAGTTCCAGTCGGAAACTAGTTTCCGCTCGTCAAACTTCATGGTGCCCCGAACCCCTTTCGTAATTATAGTTCAAGGCAAACCATTAAATAATAAAAAAAAAAAAATACAACAGCAATACAAGCTCACCCTAAAGATCCCGAACTGAATGAAAGAGACCCCACTTTTTTTCTTTTTAATAAGGTAGATACATCTAGTTACTTACAGGTTTCCTTTGCATTTGTTAAGTCCCTAAATTCGGTGAATGCACCAAAACAGTCCGGAGTCTCTAATATCATTGACAAATAATTTCATTTCAAATATGCTTCCACAAACTTTATTGAGCTTTTGAGTGGTAAATATAATCCTACTTAAAACTATAAATGTGAAAGTTTGTGAAGATGTTTGGATGTTTGTTACTCAATCACGCAATAACGGCTGAACGGATTTATATGCAACTTGGCGTACAGATAGACAAAGACCGGAAATGAGATAGCATACTTGATATCCCGATAATGTGTTCCCGTGGGATAATATTTATTTTCAGTTTAAAATAGATGGCGTTATGCTAAAATCGACTAAACGGATTCTGTGGCGGTACTAAGTTCGCCGGAACAGCTAGTAAAAGATAATTTTATGTCAAACTCAATGGGTTGACACGTGGTTGATAGATACGTTATAGTTTTCAGAATAGAGCGTGATAGGTACTTTATTTTTCTTGTGATGTGTTAATTTGTTACAATAAACGTCTATCTTTTCTATACTTGAAAAAAATGTCAAAGCAACAATTCAATGTATACGTTATTGCTATCACTAATAAAGTAGGACATTGGCGTGCTTGTATTTTACTGCAATAACATACGGATGTTTTGCTTCACCGTTTGCGTGAGGATACCTGATCGTCTGAGGTATTTACATACCTCAGCGCTTAATATTGCCAATCCACGTTGAGCACGCGTGGTAATTATACCCATTCTCTCTCTGAGAGTGGCACGTATGTAGTTTACTTAAAAAAAATCATACACGGAACTTTGAGCGCAAATGTTCTTTGTCCCACGTGAAAACTACAGTGTGCGTATCTTACTAACGTCTACAAAAGAAGTGAGAATATGAAATGCAGCCAGTATAACATAACCCCAATAGTTAACAAAGTAATTAGAACATAATGCCATAAACAGAGGAAAAAACAATAAGTACATTCATATACACCGCAAAGAACTCGAAAAAAGGAACGATGCACACACCCAGAAAACATTATTTAGCAATCCTTCGCGCCAAGGCAAAACCATATCAGTGCCAACTAGCCTAAGAGTCACGTAGTAATTTTATGTTAAGTTGGTATTTTCCAGCAAAGGGAAAGAGCTGTAAAAAAATTCATTTCCCGGGGGAGATTACTGTGCACCTGTCGGGGTCGCAATATTACAGGACTAGGGAGGACAGAGTCAGAAAGCTTGGTGCAGCAGGATCTTTTTGAAGAATATATTGTTTTATTTATCCGCAATTATGGGCTTAGGCTCTAGGTTTTAATAATTATTTTTTCATAAGAACGAATTAACATTACATTTCACTTAAAATAAGAAAATCTAAACTATTGTCAAAGTAAATATTGAACCAAACGCTTGAATTACATGCACATTTACTTTAATCGGAACTTAAATTTTGGACGTGAATCGAAATTGTAGTAGTTTGTTAAACAATTATGTGATCCTTCAAAAAGAATTGCATTTCTTCGTATTGGGTTCGTGGTGCAAAAAGTTGTCAGTGATTTTTAGTGGGTGTTAAGTGGTGCCTTGCCTTAAATTCCATATTAGACTGATCATAACCATGCGAAAAAAACATCGTCATCCCAAACGGAGAGTAAACATCACCGAGACATTCGTCGTTTCCATCTTGATTTCTAGTTCAGCCCCATCTTCGCTCAGGTAAGTAAGCAATTACTTAAGAGACTTATAAGTGTTACCTGGCACCACCAAAATACATATACGAGATCTAATATATAAAAATCTCGTGTCACAGTGTTTGATATCGAACTCCCCCGAAACGGCTTCACCGATTTTTGTGACTTTTGTTTGTGTATACTTGGTAGGTCTGAGGTCGTAGACTAATTAATATGGCAAAACCACGTTTGCCGAGTCAGCTATTAATTATTGCATGTTTTATTGTAATGCCTTTTTAGGAGAAAAAGTATCTTGTGGAAAATTTTAAAGACTCCTAATGATTTCGATGCGGTCGATTCATTCAGATTCGCACCGACTGAATCGACCGCTTCGAAATCATTGGGTGCATCGTACTCCTTTATCCACACCAAAATTGATACTATGCCGTCACTAACTTCCGGTTTCTCGTATGCTAACAACCTGTTAATGTACTGTTACCCGCTATGTTTATAAAATGCATCTAGTAAAAAAAATGAAAGGCTCCCAAGTATTTCGATGCGGTCGATCCGTTCACTGCAAACAGGTGCGCTGTTCTCGTTTACTAATCCTATGCACTTACTAAATTCCGGTTTCTCGTATGCCGACAACCTGTTAATATACTGTTAACCGCTGTGTTTGTAAGAAAGTATCTAATAAAATAATTGGAAGGCTCTCAATGATATCGATGCGGTCGATTCGTTCGGTGAAAATTGGAGCGCCGCTGTCCTTTACCCACACCAAAATTGGTCCCATGGACTCACTAACCCCCAGCTTCTCGTTTGCTAACAACCTGTTAGTCTACTGTTAATAGCTGCCAGTTGTTTTTTTGTTATGCACTTTGGTCAAGTGACAGCGATTAGCAGTACATTGTTAGTGCACGAGAAACACGGGGTAAGGAACTGAACACACTTGTAGGCACTCACCCGCAACCTGCGGATAAATGAAAAGAAAAAAAATCTTACCACAAGTAACTACGGGAGATTCAGTACATTTTCGTATATCACATAAATGTGGATATTTGACCGTATGCTAAGTAATCACCAGCTTGTGCGTTTCAGCTCTAGCTAGCAGCTTGAGGCCTACCCTGTATTGTCCTGTCCCAAACTTTCATTGATATGTAAAAATAATCACATGTAATTTTTATCATCATCGATTGGGTGCCGTGTGATGCCACCGGTGACGTGGCTGACGGAGGCGGAGATGGTGAGACGACTTGACCCATATTTACTTACCTGGGTGGCAAGAGTTGGCCAAGTATAAGGAAGAATGGAAGTCTAAAAGGGAGGGTCTTTTGCCCGGCAGTGAGATACAATTTTATGGGATACGCGTAAAAAGCGGGTAGAGCTATGTCGGGTTACACGGCCATTGGTTTAACGTGAAACGTCTATCAGTAAGCGTTAATTTTTAGCTTAAACTGCCATCTGGCGGCACGAATCAAGAGGATCTGAGTTATGGCTAATTTGCTCTACTTGACAATATACATATAAACTAATTGCATACAAAATGTAGAGACAGAGTTGAAGCCCTCGCCGAGGCGGCATATTTTCGTTGCATGCGGTCTTAGCAAGTGACCCCCTACATAAAACATAAACATTAACATTTACATACAGGCACATACATTGCTTCTGGCCCCACACTAGGATACCCTGTGTTGTGGGAACCAGAAACAACGACATCACAAACATGTAAACATCCAAGACCTGGGGTTTTTTTTTTTTGTCTCCAGCCGGGATTCGAACCCGGGACCTCTTGCATGGTATGCAGATGCACTACCGCTGCGCCACGAGGTCGCGGACTTCAAACTTATCAGAAAGGACTTTCTGGGACTTAGCAAAGCTGTGTCAAGTAGCAATAGGTGAAACGATACTCGCGTCTACGTATGGTCGATTGGTATATTCCCTGCTTTGCATTTTCTTTCGATATTGGAATTGGAACCTTTATGTATTTTGAGCTTAAACCTCCTGCACAACTGTACTAGTTGTACCTGCACTCGGAAATTACGAAACAGGTAAGTGTTTACCGTGTGGCGCCGGATTAAGAATAGCGTCACTTCATTTCCTTGCATGGATGTCGTAGACGGCGACTAAGGAAATGAATTACCAGAAGACGGGCAGCAGCGTCTTCCGGAGATTCCAACCGCATACTGCGATCGCCAACCCGCCTGCCAAGCGTGGCGCTTGTGGCAAAAACCCCTCATGGTTATAAAACCATGTCCTGCAGTGGGCGTCAAATAGCTGATGATGAAATCTTTAGTAAATTTCTAAGGAAGACGCAGCATTTAAGAGAGCGAAATCGAATGGTCGTACAAAACTATAATGTTCAAATGTCGAAACAAAGGATGTTATTTTATTTTATTGATTTAGCAGTAATCCACAGCAATATAATTACAGTGAACTATAGGTACTTAATGATGTGTACTAAGCCCGAATGCCAAAAATAAATCATCCGAAAGGATTTTAAATAATCATAAAACTGTCCACTCTTTAAGTGAATACTTCATATTCAGCGCGTTTCTTTCCTCCTTTGCGCAGCTTTATGCTCTAGATCTTTTCCGGCAACTGTACTGTGTTTTTGTTACGGTTGAAAACAAAATGTGAAGATTTTAATTATGTCTGAAATAAATCATCTGAAGGGATTCAAAATAACCACGAAGCTGTCCACTCCTGGAGTGAATTCTTCGTATATTATTCAGCGCGCGTCGGGAACGTAAATGAAAAAGTTCCAGTATTCAATGGCCATTCGAAAGCCGCCAAAATACTCCGCGCGTAAAACCTGCGACATAAAACGGAGGTATTTTCTTCCCAGGGAGGCAAAGTTGGACCAAGATTTGGGAAAAAATTATTAAAATTATATTTATTTATTTAATTTATTAGATACAGCCGACAGATTTTAGGTTAAACAATATTACAGACACATTAAAGAATCTAACCTAACCACAGGCGCGCAACAAAGCTCTTGACTTACAGTTACTTACAAAACTAATTTATTAATTATCTGGCCTACAAGCTAAATTGAGATCCGTTAATGAAATATTTGTTACAAGTTTTTGAAGTTAAATCTAAATAAACTTTAACGACATTAAAAAAATTAACCAAAATCATCCAAAATCAAATTAATTTTGGTTGCAACATTTTCGATCTCCAAACTACTAAATTGTCATTTATATTCCGGGATGGGCACTTTAGTTAGGTGATTTCACGAAAAGGGATTTAAAGTTCTTGTTAGTCGCTAATCTGCTAATCTACTTACTGTGAACATCATTCTGTCAAGTGGCCAAAGAGTATGCAAAAAAAAACAACTGTTAAAAGTAGATTCACTAATTGTTAGAGTACGAGAAACTGGGGGTAAGGTAACGATGCAAAAAATGTCAAATACAGGAGAAAATAAACATTGGCATTTTGGTTGAACCATCTTATTTTGGTTACAGAGGGCGCCACTTGTAACAATTTCAAAGAATTTTCTATGAAATTGTGACTTTGTGACTAGTGGCGTTCCCCGCAACTGAGAATAAGATGGTCTATCTAAAATGCCCATATTATTATTTTTGTTGTCAAAAATTAATATTTGTAATTTTAAATTGCAATAATATCCCACTCTATTCTTTATTATTTTAATATATGAGTTAACAATATACCTGTTATAGCGTTTTTATTTTGTGACATTTTTATATTAACTTTTTAATACAAATTAAGATGAAAATTAAGCCATTAACAGTGCCTTGATGATAAAACCATGAACCTATACCTACATGCCTGCATGTTATTTAGTTATATTACAAGTGAATTTGCAACAAAATTTTGAGATTGAGCTGTTTTCGATCGTATTACTACGTCTTTGTAGTAATTGTACATCAAATTATTGCACACTTGTCGGTTACCAATGAAAACCAACTTCAAATTACAATGATATCCCGATAATATTTTACTATTTTATTAAAATTAAGAGGTATCCATGTGGTAACGGATTAAGAATAGCGTCACTCCATTTCTTTCCGGGGATGTCATAGTAGGCGACTAAGGAAATAAATTGCTAAGAGATGGGTAGCAGCGTCTTCCTGAGATTCCAACTGCATGCTGCGATCGCCAACCGTCTGCCCAGCGTGGCGATTATGGTTTTGCCTTTATGATCAGGCAAAACCATGAGGGAGGCCTATATCCTGCATTGGGCGTTAAAAATGGCTGATGATGAAGAGGTAATCAATCGACGATATATTAATAATGATGCAAGTAAGTGACACTATTGTAATAGAGTAACGAGTGTTCCTATACCAAAGTAAAAGCCAGTCAACTTCGGGCCAAAATTACAAGTTTGGATAAACTTTACGCGGCTCCTTTACGTATTCTATCCACAGTTCCTTCCTCTTTTTTGTGATGATCAGATGTAGATTACCGCTCTTATTCGGAGGTGAAGTAAAAAAAAATGATTGATATTATTTTATGGTAGTCGGCGCCCGACTTTCGGTGAGTCGAATTCGATAAAATTTATTTTCTAGGCTGTAAATTGGGAATGGATGATTTCATTATAAAGTTAATTCCGCAGTTACTCACTTGATTTTTTGTGGGAAGAGTCCGACTGGGTCGCTCTGATTCGCAGAGCTTAGTCATGGTGAGTAGAGACGGAGCTCGCGTCGTCGGTTACTTGTCTTACGATTACGATTTCATCACGTAGGCACTGACTGAAAATGTAGGCACTGACTGAAAATCAGCGCTGAGGGATCACTTTCTCAGGACAACGCTGAGTCAGCTGCCTTTTGTGGCAACTTAGATACACCACAGGCTACATCTATGGTCCTGTTTTATTTATTCGTTTTGTCTGTTGTGTATTTAGTTTTCTTTCTGTTGTTGTGCATATTATGTTACTTATCTGTTTATTTTGTTTCTGTGATGTATCTTGTTGGTATACTAAATGTCTTTCTTTCTTCTTTTTTTCTTTCTTACATAGATATTTATTTCCTTATTTACAGATCTGTGGTGAACCAATAACATAGAATCTGACATAGGGAAACATAAAGCCAATTACAGGTTCACACTCATAGCACACAATTTAGAAACAAGATTCTTGGGCCGACTTGCGCCATTTCCAAAATAATGTCACTTAAGACGCCATTTAAGTAGACCTTTGTATGGAGAATGTTAGTTAAATACTGTTTAATCCATATTTAAGGGAGTGCACAAGTCGGCCTTCAACTTTTATACACTAAAAAAAAAAGAAGTCGCTCGCTGCACAAATTAATCATATCACTTAATGAGTTACACAGAGTAATTTATAATGCAAGTAAGTATCCAATAGCAATGAGTCGCTACATACATAAACTCACGCCTGTATCTCAGAGGAAGCGAAAGTGATCTGTCAGGATCGTAACAATTGACAGTCCCTGGTCTCTGCCTACCCCTCTGGGATACAGGTGTGCGTTTATGTACCTATGCATGTTAACAACAAATATTTTTTATTTCTTTCTTTGTAACTGTGCACTAAAAAAATAAAATATTCTATCTACAGTTCTCATGCGTTACTGTTACCGACATATGTTACAAAATTATCAGTTGTAGATACACTGTGTAGGTACTTTTAGAATTTTTAAGGTTCCGTACCTCAAGGGTAAGACTAAGACTTATTACTTATTACTACTAAGACTAAGACTTATTACTAAGACTCCACTGTCCGTCTGTCTGACTATCTGTCTGTCTGTCGCCAGCCTGTATCTCTTGAATCGTGATAGCTAGTTGCCGCTATAACAACAAATACTAAAAACAGAACAAAATAAGTATTTAAGGGGGGGCTCCCATACAAAAAACGTGATTTTTGCCGTTTTTTGCTCGATTTTAATTACGGCAACAGGTAGACGCTTCAAATACTCAAGTGTTGTATAGATAATGGTACGGAACCCTTCGTGCGCGAGTCCAACTCGCACTTGGCCAGTTTTTAGAGCAAGTTAAGGTAAGGTCGAGACGGCAGATATCCCGCAGATTTGTGGTAAACTAGTTTTCAATCTATCTCAGGCTTAAAGATATCCCAGTCACCGGTAATTCCCTCTACGAAGCAAATCGCGGAGTTCCAGCTTTCAGTTGTGGCCATGACATAAAACTTTTTCGCTCAACCTGTGAAACTAATAAAAGTAAAACTCTCGATAAATCATTGTTATTTAACTCGAAGTCGTGGTATTAATTTTCTTTTGCCATGTTTATTTCACTCATGATGTATTCACTTAACTCCATGTTAAAATTCATCATCATCATCAGCCATTGCAGCAGGACATAGGCCTCTCTCATGGTTTTCATAACCATGAAGGGTTTTGCTAAAATCGCCACGCTTGACAGGCGGGTTGGCGATCGCAGTACGCGGTTGATATCTCAGGAAGACGCTGCTGCCCGTCTCCTGGTAATGTATTTCCTTAGTCGCCTTCTGCGACATCCACGGAGAGAATTGGAGTTAAAATTAATTTAAATTAATTTGTTTAACTGTCTCTATAAAACTCCTAATCATCGTGACCATTTCACACGTTTTTAATAAAATTACCAGTTTATTTTGTCACAGTTGACGTATGTTATTAACTTATGACGTATGATTTTTTTTTGCACAGCCCTCTTTGTGTCCCACTGCTAGGCAAAGGCCTCCCTGTTTTCCATCACTCCCTGTCGCCAGCCATCTCGCACCATCGCGGCAAAAATGCATTTAGGTCACGACGCCATCTTCGCCTTGATCTGCCGCGACGTCGGTGTCCAGTTTGCGGAACTTCATCATCATCACCATCATCAGCCTACGCTTGTCCACTGCTGGACATAGGCCTCTCATATCACTCTCATCCAACTCTTGCTGAACAGGCTCTTGCGGAACCTATTCGGTCGCAACTTTGGCCCACCTAACTATCTGTGCGGCATACATGGCCAGCCCGGTCCCACTTTAACCTAGCCTAACCCCAAAAACTGCAATTTTAGTTTTTGAGCGCATGCGTCGCGTGGTCTATTCTGTCCACACCTAAAATACTGCGCTCCATTGCGCGCTGGTAAACTTTGACTTTGGACTTCTGATGTTCAGCGCCGTAGGTTAGGCCGTCATTAACAAGTAGGTATGTGAAGAAAGTGGCATAACTACAGGAGTTTGAATTTGAAATCATTACCAACATTTTAAGGGAATGATGCTTTCGTCTAGGTATACGATTATAATTAATTTTGATTTTTTTGTGAGTGTTGTGTTTTATGCATCTCTTTTATGTGTTCAACGTAGTTGTATATTATTGGTTCGAAACTATCACACGAGCAATATGAAACATATTTTGTTTTACGATACATAAACATTAGTAAGTTACGGAGTTTATGCGTAAATAAGTAAAATGTGAACAAGTAAAAATCTTAAAACTCCTTGTACTGATTTTTTTACGTAGCCTCGCTTGTGTCCCACTGCTGGGAAAAGGCTCCCTGCAACTCAGACCAGATGTTTCTGTCTTGGGCCACCTTTGACCACTCCGGCATGTGTCGGTCGAGGTCGTCTCGCCAACGTCTTGTTGGCCTACCTCTTCTGCGACGACCGCCGTGTGGCACCCACTCGGTGGCAAGTATTGCCCACCTATCCGGGTGCATTCTACTGATATGCCCCGCCTAGCTCCACTTCAACCTGCTATGCGTGTTTTTGAGCATAGCGTAGTGTTGCGGATATGGTCAATCCTTCTGACGCTCAACATGCTACGCTCCATAGCTCGCTGGCAAACCTTAAGCTTAGTCTTCGGTTCTTCGGTCAATGACCAAGTCTGGGAGCCGTAAGTGAGGACGGGCAGGTCGTCGACGAGTCTCCGTTTCAAGGAAAGCGGAAGGCTTCCTTTCAACAAATCCTTCATGGACCATTGGCAGTTCCAGGCGTTTTCGATACGGCGGTTGATTTCCTTGCCTTGTCTGTTTTCGAAGCTTACTATTTGGCCTAAGTAGATGTACTCGTCGACATGGTGTATTTCCTGCCCATCGACCTCAACTTAGCTTTTTCGATCGTTGGTCACGACTTTGGGTTTGGACCTGTTCATAGAAAGCCCAACTTCAAGGCTTCCAGCACTAAGCTCTTGCAGCATGATTTCGACCTCGGATGAAGCGAACAGGACAATATCGTCGGCGAAGCGAAGGTTTGTTAGTTTTCTGCCGACAACTACAATGCCTCTATTTGCTCACGTGTCTGGTAACGTTCTAAAAGCCTACTCGATCTAAAAAACAATGTCCAAGGCACTGTAGCGTCCGAGTGGTCCCTTCGCCCATCTAATGTGAGTAAAGGTGAACGCTGAACGCTGTATAAATCATCTCATTACGTAGATGCAAAGGCCAAAGTTACAGGGATCTACGACATACAGGGTGACACCGAATCAATAATAATAATAATATGCTATTGGAAAAGACAGTTTATATTCGATAGGCGGGGTTTATTTCCATGTTTGTGATGTCCTTGACTGGTTACCATTGCACAGGGTATCTTATTTTAGTACCAGGACAACTGATTGTGTTGTACATATACATACACACATAACTCACGCTTGTATCCCAGAGGGGTAGGCAGAGACCAGGGACTGCCACTTACCACAATCCTGACAGACTTTCGCTTCCTCAACATTCATTCGCAGGCACGCACGCCGGTTTCGGGTACTTTGCCCTTTGCTAATACATCCCCTAGTTGGTCGAACTATGTCCGCCTGGGATGTCCTTTACCGGTCTTTCCACCTACATTCGCTCGATATAGTTGTTTCGTCAATCTTTGTTCCTTCATCCTCTCCACATGTCCAAACCAGCGCAAGATTACTTTCTCAATTCTAGTCCTCACATCCTCTTTCAGTCCACAACGTTCTGTAATCCATCAATTTATGTTGTGTGGAAGTTATTATTACAATGAATTGTACATGGTGTAATAATAGGGGTTAAAGTATGAAATTGCCGTTTTATTTCAATAGGTTCTTTGAATTGACATAGAATCTTCATGGTTTGAGGTTTTCGAATGAAACTTTTTTCAAATGGTTTCTATGATGTTCTTTTTTTACAAAATGTGAAACATTTGAATATCGACTTTCAATTGTTTTTGTTATTCAATTTAGACAAGAAAGATGGATACTGCGAAAATTCGAGTGATTTTTGAATACGAGTTCCGACGCGGAACTAACGCGGCAGATTTCAAATGCTTGCCGGAAATGTGGTTCAAAAATGTGTAAAGCAGAATTTGTGCCAAAAGGGCTACTATAACATATTATTTGTATGTAGATCAGATTAGATTAGATTAATACTCTTTATTACATCATTAAAGTACATGAAAAATCTTAAATATCTAAGTTACATAGTATACAACTAACGGTCTTATCGCCAAAAGCGATCTCTTCCAGACAACCTAAGAATGATTAGGACTAAAAGATGAAAAGAGTAGGTAGGTAGCTGTACAAAGACAAAACGGCTCACATTAATAATATATAAAATAATGGTAAAATGGTTGAAATGTATAAAATGGTTCCATATAGGTATATTGGTTCCCCTGATATTTAAACAGACTAAGTTTGGAGATTTTTTGTCCATTTTTTCTCCGAAACGATCTAGATTTTGGAATGGACTCCGAGTTTTACTTGTAACTTTCATTAAGTCACAGTTTCTGTGTTATTTTCAACAAAAACACGTTGATTTTTTATTTTAAAATGCTGTGACATATAATATAAAAAAATTCATTGGGGTTCGAACCCATAATCTTATGAATCAAAAACTCACAAATACAAAGCAAAATGTTCTATTCAGTGCGCCATTACTATAGGTACCATACTAAGAAAAATAAAAAGTTTCTATCCGTTTGTGTGGCCCCAAACACCATGAAAACTTTGCTCCTGCGATCGACATTGATTTCACTCCACCCCTAAGAGCGTGACTGGAATAAAATCGCAAAACAATTTATTCTAGTTAACATTCAATTAAGTTTAGATTACATTCAGGTACAGTGAGCAACACCACGTTTTTTTTTATAATGACACTTACGTTATGCTTGTGCATCTACAAATTAAGATGATTTATACAGCGTCTAGGGGCACCTTCACTCACACTAGATGGGTGAAGGGACCACTCGGACGCTGCAGTGCCTGGGATATTGTTTTTTAGAAGGAGTAGGCTTGACAGCTTGGTCGGCCTAGTCAATACGTGCGGAGCCAACCAAGCCGCGGGTTTCCTCACGACGTGCAGGCAGGTTATGCAGGCTAAGGGTATTGTATAATGCTGCTCAACGTATAAGTTTACGCGGCTGGCAGCTGGCAGACTGTTATTAAAAAAAAACCGGCCAAGTGCGTGACGGGCTGTAGTTAATAATAATAATGAAGTTATTAGTTCTGTAAAGCAGATAAAAAATCCTTTTTCTACGGAAACCTACATTGCGCGTGGCCCGTCACGCACTTGGCCGGTTTTTTTAAAATTAAAATAAAAGAATTTCATATGATACGCAGTCAAAAAACATTCCAGTGTTTACTGTTAGACATAACACATTACTTAACATAAACTCACGCCTGTATCCCAGAGGGGTAGGCAGAAACCAGGGACTAGCACTTGCTACGATCCTGACAGATCACTTTCGCTTCCTCAACATTCATTAGTCGTTTACTGTTAGAGTTGTTAGTAATTTATGACTTCAAAACAAAAATAACAATGTTTTATATAAAAAACATTTTTCTCTTAAGTTACGTATTGTGGGTTGGAATATTTCTGCGTAACAGGGTCCAACTATGATAGAAAGTTACGAAGCAGAAGAATTCGTGAAGCGTGCAGATATTCCAAGAAAGGCCATCTACAATTCTACATTCACGCGCGATTGTACTTTAATGTGTGTGGAGGTATTCGGGAACCAATGAAAACACTAATTTGTGCTGATTCAAATCCATAGCAACTTTCAAAGTCGAACTGTGACTATAATAAACATCTACTCGAAGCAGCATGACGATTAAGAAACGCAACTTTGTTCATTCATTCAAAACAGAGTGATAAAAATTTCTGAAGCACCAAACCGAATATTACGCTCCGACCGCGCTTCGTTGCCTCGGACCAGGAATTTTTATTATTAAATCTAAAATGAGGGCAAGTAGTCAAGCTTAAAAGATTCTTTTGTCCAATATAAAAGAACAAGGAAGTTTAGATCCGAAGATCCGTTGCCAAAAACGTTATTTTCTCCTTGCCACATTTGGTTGAACTTAGTAATTTAATATTTAAGAACAACATTTCTGAATGTCATACCTAATGATAGGCCTGTATCTATTCAGTACCTATTCATCAAAAGACCAAATACACGAATAAGTAGTATTAATATTTTTTTTACTGAATATGAAGTAGCGCTTATAACGTGTATGTTATATGGAAGTGTGACATTTAGACACGGTCATAATTTTTCTTGTCAATTTTCAATAAAACCGGCCAAGTGCGTTCGGGCCACGCGCAGCATACGGTTCCGTAGAAGGATCTTGACTACTTCACATAGTTAACCACTTCGTGAAAGTAGTATCGAATGGAATTTGTACGAAATTTCCCATTTATACTTGTAAGTTAGTCGACTATTACTCGCTAACTTGTAAAGCCTACTTAGCCGTGATATTTTTTTCTTTTAGCTTTATTATATTTGCAATGGCTCCGATTTTTTTCACGTTTTCGCACACGAACAGCCGTTTAGCCGTAGAGGGGGAGGGGAACACTCTACTCTAATAAAAAATTGGCCTTTCGCAAACGGATCCTTCAATCATTCATCATCATCATAAGCAACCTATATACGTCCCAATGTAGGGCACAGTCCTTCTCTCAGAGAGAGAGAGAGAGAGAGAGAGATCCTTCAATAGAATAATGGTTTTTCTACACCCACAATATTTTTACCCGACCAAAATGGTTAATTGATAACTATTATCATCTGTAACGACTTTAAAATAACTCTCAAAAGATTCAAACTGCGCTTTTCAACTGACAACTGATTGGGCGTACATTTAATGGTCACATAAAATTTAAAGAAAAAAAAATTGTAACTTATTTCACTCTATAGGGAGCCAAGGTTGATTTGTTTCAAGGTGCAACTCATCAGAGCAGTTTAATGTTCTCCGCAAACAAAATGGCTACCCAGCTGAATAGCACGCAACTCAACGCGTTAATAGACTACACTATTTGGAACAACTTAGATGGGACCCCGCCACCATAGAATTTTTAGGGTGTACGATGCAAAAGTTGGTGCAGTGAGTTTGTATAATTTGATGTCATGGATATGGGTGGAGCTAAGTAAACATAAAAAATGGTTACACGAGATATCTCGGACCAACTTTTGACAGCTAATAAATTTCAAAAATTTAAGAATTTTTTTGGTTTTCCCCTCGTAACTTCTATATGGTGCATCGTAGTGAAATGTAACTCTAAAAAAAATTAGAAAACATAAAATTTTACTTCTAACGAGTACCACAACTTAAAAGTTGGGTCTAGCACTATAGTAAAAAACCATGATCAAAAAACGAGGTTTTTCCCCAATATTTTAAATAACTGGAATATAGAGGGTTTTAAGCATCTCCTTGCCAGCTTGGAAATCGGCACTCTCAGAGATTTTTTTTTATGTAAGATGTAGAGAATCAATTTCTGCGTATATTGAATACCAAATTTATTTAATTTGGTCAAGTAAACTCATCGCAATTAATAATCTCTCAATCGGCGTCGGTGTTTCCTGCGGTCAGCGTTTGAATTTACTCATAATTTCCAATGTCTCAATGGTAACATTTTAATAATAGGGGTTAAAGTATGAAATTGCCGTTTTATTGCAATAGGTTCTTTGAATTGACATAGAATCTTCATGGTTTGAGGTTTTCGAATGAAACTTTTTTCAAATGGTTTCTAAGATGTTCTTTTTTTAAAAAACGTGAAACATTTGAATATCGACTTTCAATTGTTTTTGTTATTCAATTTAGACAAGAAAGATGGATACTGCGAAAATTCGAGTGATTTTTGAATACTGTTGTGGCATTTGACCTGGGGTCAGCCATTGCATTTTTCTCTTCCGGTTATCATAAAGAATCCACTTTTCATCACATGTTACAATTCAATCCAATATTCCTTCATTTCTGTACCGGTTCAACAAGGCAACATAAGTTTCAACACGCGTTTCTTTCTGCAGATCAGTAAAATCATGAGGCACCCATTTTTCGTATTTTTTTATTTTATTGATTTGACGCAAGTGAGTCAATATTGTGGGTAAGGTAACGTTAAACCATGCCGCTAATTCCTGGGTAGTTTGACTAGGGTCGGCTTCCATTATCTCTCTTAATTCATCGTTATTCACCTGTGTGGGCGGTCTTCCTCGTGGCTCGTTTTTTAAGTCGAAATGTCCATCACGAAAGCGTTTAAACCAAAATCGCACGGTGCGTTCATTAGTAGACCCCTCTCCAAACGCAGCATTGATATTGCGGGCTGTTTCTGCCGCGTTAGTTCCGCGTCGGAACTCGTATTCAAAAATCACTCGAATTTTCGCAGTATCCATCTTTCTTGTCTAAATTGAATAACAAAAACAATTGAAAGTCGATATTCAAATGTTTCACATTTTTTTAAAAAAGAACATCATAGAAACCATTTGAAAAAAGTTTCATTCGAAAACCTCAAACCATGAAGATTCTATGTCAATTCAAAGAACCTATTGCAATAAAACGGCAATTTCATACTTTAACCCCTAATATTAGAGAGTTATATTAGCACGACCCTCGAAGTCTACTTAGGACAAACAGTCCAACTACGCCGTACTAACTTCGTGAAAGAGGTCAATCGTCGAATCCAACTCGGCTGGGCAGCATTCGGGAAACTTAGAAAAGTCTTTTCGTCTAATATACCTCAATTGCTCAAGACAAAATTATACAACCAGTGTGTGTTACCAGTGATGACTTATGGCACTGAAACGTGGTCTCTCACTATGGGCCTCATAAGAAGGCTCAAGGTCACGCAACGAGCTATGGAAAGGGCTATGCTCGGAATTTCTCTACGAGATCGAATCAGAAATGACGAGATCCGTAGACAAACGAAAGTCGTCGACATAGCCCAGCGGATTAGTAAGTTGAAGTGGCAGTGGGCGGGGCACATAGCATGCAGAACTGATGGCCGATGGGGCCGAAAAGTTCTCGAATGGAGACCACATATCGGCAAGCGCAGCGTAGGACGACCAGCCACAAGATGGACAGATGACCTCATCCAAGTGGCAGGAAGGCACTGGATGCAGGCTGCTTCCAACCGGTCTTTTCATGGAGGAGGCCTATGTCCAGCAGACATAGACTTCTTGTGGCTGAATGATGATGACGATTCGCATTATAGTCATCAAATAATTATCTGAAATTGTGAATTATCAAGAAGACCATTTTGGGAAAAGAAGATATTTTTGGACTTTTCTTGATTTCTTGGTCACTTGAAACTCACACACGGTGCATCCTAATGAAAAGTTACTTCATAACAAATTAAGACCATAAAGTGTTTTGTCTAACGAGTACCAAAACTTAATAATTCGGTCAAGTAATAGAGTATAAGAATCTGCTGTTCATCCGTCCGTCTGTCACTAGGCTGTATCTCATGAACCATGATAGATAGTTTCAACTTTCACAGATGATTTATTTTTGTTGCCGCTATAATTGAAAATACTAACAACAGAATAAAATAAATATTTAAGGGGGTGCATACAGCAACAGTGATTTTTTTTTGCCGTTTTTTTTTCTTCATATTAATAACGGCAGCAGGTAGACGCTTGAAATATTAAAATATTGCATAGATAGGTACGGAACCCTTCGTGCGTGAGTCCGACTCGCATTCGGCCGGTTTTTGTTTTTAAACAAGCCGATTACTGCACAAAATAAGGACCCAGTCTCTTTCATGTTGTCTTACGTATTTGAGGATTGTTTTCATTAGCTTAAAAGCTCGTGCAGATTGTTTTTGTTGGCTTCATTATAACTATTATGCTATAGCGGAATGACTGCGTCACTAAGCTGAGAGATAATGGTTATGAGGAATGCATTGTTACCTTGTTGTTGTGAGTAGGTAGGAAAAAATATTTTTAATTTACGAGTACTTGCAGCGTTCTCTGCTGCGCGGTAATGGTGTCTAGAAAATCTTGAAAAAAGATTTAAATTCAGTTTTTTTCTACAAAAACTGGGTTCACCGTTGAGATTAGAAAATTTTGATGCAATACTTTTTTGTTCCTTTTTTACGTTTTACAATTAAGGTTCTTTACAGTTTTCACCTATCGTTCATCGTTATTGACACATCGAAAACAATTCTAGTGTTAAACTTGTAGAGCGTATTCAGACCAACAATTTATTTAAAAATTATGACCTCTAGCGCGCCGCAAAGTCCGTAAGTAAGTCTGTGCCCAGTTTCGATTTAGCCGCTAGCATGGTTGTAACCACACGACAAAGTTAAAAAAAAGGGTGTTAAGAGAATTATTGCGATAAAAAATAATTAAATATAGCAGCCAAATTATGAATCGGACAAATGAGATTTATTGAACAAATAAATCGACAGTGAAGTTAAAGCTTTGTAGGCCCCTCCACGTAATATTTTAAATTTAGCTTTCTCGGTTGAAATGCATTTCCAAATGAATACATATCATGACTGGACTATCCTTAAAATGCATACCTATGAATACAGCTAGGTATTGGCACTAAAAGCCCGGGCTGGCGCCCAACTCAATAATCCGAGCAGGAACAAAAGAACAAAATGCAGAACCTATGGATGAAGCTGCTCTCTATGTCAGTAGCTATTGTAAAGTACGTATGTGGTTTCCCATTGGAATTCCACAAAAGCTGTAAGGCTTCTTTTACTGCATTCTCTTTGCTACAACTGTGCGTTGTGGAATTATACAGGGCTTAAGAAAATCCCTATTAAAAAGATATGGGGGATTCTACACGACATTACGACCACTTCTTCTACGAGGAAAAAATTGCAATAGCGAAACAAAAATCAGCTATTCCATACTAAATTAATACTGCCTCGATGGCCTAGCAGTATCATGCCTGATTACCATGACGGAGGTCGTGGGTTCGATTACCACTGGGGGTCGCCGTACATTTGTACATATGGCCTCAGTCTGGGTGTATTTCTATGTTTGTGACGTTCTTGCCTGGTTACCGTAGCACAGAGTATCCTAGTTTGGGACCAGGACAAGTGACTATGTTGTGTGGAAGTTATTAAAGTTATTATTTGTTATTAAATTTACAAAATTTTGCATCAAAATGTACGTAACAACTGATATTTTTTTGTCTTCATTTCGAAATGTTCCCCGTAGTAAAGCTGACTTTGGATGTGTATGGTAATTTTTGACACCCTGTATTGCGAACAATTAACAACTTAAAACAATGAAATAAACATTATAGATATGAAAATGGTGAAACAGATCCTTTTTTTTAGTAAAACATCAACCTAATTTCATTTAACATATGGCAATTATAGTCCCACCTTTGTGCAATTAGGTTACTGATATTGTATAACAAAATTACAAACTCCATTTAGTGCAATGAAACTCTGTAAATTTATTTGAAAAGTATTTTTTGTAAACAATTTATATTTGTCATCCAATTGAGTTAATTTCAAACTAGGTTTAGGGCCCTAAAACTTTAAACGATGATATAAATGACGACAGTATTAATAACTTACGGCACTCGAAATGAAAGAGAATCACAAAAAAAGACGCAAATCGTGAAAAAATATTTTACAAGAGCGTGGTATAAAACGTGGATACAATAAAGCTCTTTTAGCTTGCTGGCTACTTTTAGAGCAAATGCAGCGACCATGCTCGTGTGGTGTCGAGCAAAAAGCAGACTCTTACATTTTGTTGCTTCTTGTATTTCTCCGATTCGGTGCATTTCGCCGCTGCACCAGCGTCGAATATCCACGACAGCACATCGACGGCTGCCGTTGGCGCATCGACAGCTGCCGTCGGCACACGTTGACGGCTGCAGTTGGCACATATGTATAAGCGCCCTTAAGTACGCGACAAGTAGGTAAATATATTATGTTATTCCAACTGAATTTTCCAACTTTTTTGGCGTAGGAAATGTGGCGGTAGTGGTGGCGGTCATTTACTGCAATAGTATTTGTATGGATGTATTCACGCCAATGCTTTATTAAATCTGTATTTTGACAATTAAAATTCTAGAGATGTTAACGACCAAAAATTCATGCATAAAGAAAATAAGGTACTGCAGGTTGTGAGTACAAAATTTCACTACATACCGTCTCGTTATTTTTTGTGAGCAATATAGAGGGATAGAACCATAATAAGTATTTGCTTAGTGAAATTCTGAATTCAGAAACGCGTAGTTACCGTTGGATTATTAATTGTTAAAGAAGATTTGTTAATTACTAGGTACAAGCACAAAAAAACAATTAACAGGATAAATTTGTCATTATTAAAATAAAAGGTTACCGTTGTCAAAAATCTATCTAAGTCTAATAAATATTAGGAGAAATCAGAATGGTTCCAACACTTTTTATGTGAGAAACATTTTTCGTACAAAATAAAATAAAAATGTTTAGTTAGCCTGCTCCTCTGTTGGGTAGAGGATTCCCTATTTTCACTTCAATCTTATCTTCTAATTCTGCTTGTTTTTGTAGTAAACCATCTGGCCTAAATAAATGTACCTACTCGTCAAGGTATTTTATCACCTGTTCGTCTACCACCACATTGCTTTTTCGCTTTCCTACCCTCTTTCTCTGTTTCTATTTATTTTTAGTCGAATCCCGCCCCGAAATTTATATTTATATAAGTTGGTCCTTCTAACCTGACAAATTTTTATTTAAAATGTATTTTCTTTTATTGAGCTTACAACTTTTTTGTCTGAATTATACATTACCCTTTTCCTCTATAGAAACGTTACTTATAGGTTCGAATCGTTCCTTTTAATGTAACTCGTTGTGGCAACAATTTTACTAGAGATGTCCTAACCTGTTTATCGGCTGGTCAAAATTGAGGTACAAATTTTGGTACGGGTTTTTAGTTTTCATCTTAAATTCCCTATTTTGGGCAAGCGCAATTTAGTAATATATTAAACGGGTCTAACCAAGCTTATTTATTAGGTAAATTTAATTCATGGCGAGAAGAACTCGTCTTTTTGGAAATCCATGAAGGAGGCCTATGTTCAGCAGTGGACTTCTTGTGGCTGAATGATGATGATGATGAGAAAAACTCAAATGACTGTCATCTTTGTTAAATATTTTACGATACAAGTCAGAACTATAGAAAAGTCACCCAATCATTTAGGTTTTACTGCAGCAGCGGGCTCAGTCTATGACGCACACATTTGCATAATCGATAATACAAATATTTGATAAATCGACAGTATCAAATATACATACATTTATCAAGGTTATTTTTTAATTGCCTAAAAATAATGCGCGCCCGAAAATAAAAGTTTCTTTGGTGAAATTGTAAAGGCGTATTCCTCGTTTGAAGTTGATTTATAACAATTATTAGGGTAGGCATTAACTTCATATTTCCATAAATTTATTACTAATCTCAAAAGAAATATTAATTTGGAGCCAAACATACCACCCACAGCGTTTCTTGGTGGTACCACTTTCTAGCAGTTTCCGTGTCCGGCCTCCAAGAATGCTTAAATGTTTTTGGAATTTTTGGTTTGTTTGTTTGGAATGTTTTTGGTTTTCTAAGTAAATCTTTATATTTTATTGAAATATAAAGATTCACTTGGAAAACCCGCCAGCTTCTGTTTTGTCGAAATATAGGAATATTGTCTTAGGGGCATTCAGCGTTACAAAATTTTGCTGAGAGACTAGCAGTAGCGCGTTTTAAAATTAAGACCCAGGTTGAGTAATCGAATATTAAAATGTCATAATTTTATTTGTGGCACTGTTTACGGTGCCACGGTTATGGTAAATTAATAATATTTTTCCCGAAAAATCAGAAATAATCCTTAAAATATTCCTGTTAGCAATTATGATTATATCTATTATCGCTATCTACTTGAGGGCCCGGGGCGGACCGGCCTCTCGCAACTTAGTCCTCTAGTGCTTGTTAGCGATAAATATTAGCGCGCGCAGTATGCCTGAAAATGACGAAATTCATGACGATTCCTTACTGATCGAATTATGGTACCTTTGCGTGCCATAATCTATATGTCTTATGATTCGTAGTACAAACATAATAATATGAATTTTGATAAACGTACCAATCATATAGTAATCATTTACCATTTACCTTAGCTTATAACATCACTAGTGGAACGCAGAACGCTACCACAGACCGCCACCGTTGCCGCTACCGCTTAGGTGTGTTTTATCCTTAAAAGAGCCAGCATACATGAATAAACTCAGTCATGATGTCTTTGGTTAGCCATTTTTTATTAATATAACTAGATATCCTAGTTTAGGATCCAGACAATATTGTTAACCATTATGTTGTGTAGAAGGAAGAAAGAAGGAATTATGAAAAGCAGCACGGCGAAAAGTACCTTATCTTGTGTTTTGTTCAGTGCACCACCGGTACAAGTTTAGTACTAATTGTGGGCGCTAATAAATTGGTTGGGTTGGCCGCGGGACGGCTCTATTTACAGCCTGCTTTTTATTGCCGTCCGGGAAAACGCTTTTCCGTACTACTACAGTCTACTGGCGATCAGTATGGCACAAGTTTTTTTGTCTTTAAGTAAGTATTGTCGATAACCTTATTTTTTTCAAGTAAAACTTTCGTAAGCACTGCACATTAGCACCTGCAAATCAAAGCGAAATCTGGTCAGACTCTCCCCATACAAAATCAAGTAAGTGAATCCGGAATTAAGCTAATAATGACCTTCAAAAAACCTATTTAGAAGCTAAAAATTCCACCCATGCCGGGACCTGAACCCGCGACCTCTGGCTAACCGTGCCAGCGCTCTCCCAACTGAGCCAATAAGCAAGTGCAGTTTCAAGCCTCTTTACAAACTTTTCCGTATTGCGTACAGGCAGCGACATCTGGCCGAAGCAATTTAAATCACTTGAATGATCTTCAATTTTATTAAAATTTAAGCCTGGGCTCGAAATCAGGGTTTTTATTGAACTTCTGTGATTATGATTCTATGGGGTCTTAAGAGTCGGTCTACAATCTTCTGAAATGACTTAGGAATCATGAGGGAAATCTCTTCTGCCTCACGAGTCCTCAAAAATACGACTTTGTCCAAAAGAAGAAAAAGGGAGACTGGCTTGATTTAGTTTTTCCATTGCATTTTGAATGTTATCTACTAGAGGAGGTGAAAATATATTATAACAATATACCTTTTAACCTATTAGATTATGAGCTTGAAAAGAGCAATTAAAAACCATTGTTATGGTGGTCCGATCGGGCTATTTAAAATTATCTTAACTACAGATTAAGAGACATAACTTTAGTTCCATTCTCACACGCGGCAGCATTCTTTACCAATTTGTTCACTTTTTATTCGTTAGCATCTGTTCGGTTAGTCTGTACGCGACATTAGATGAGCCGTTTTCCTTAAGTTAGGTTTTGTTTTGTATTCCGCGCGCGGGATATATCGCCGCCGCATCCCACGCTCACGTAGAAGACGAGAGCTGGACGCCGCGAGTTCTTGTCTATTCTCGCGCGTGAAATAAAGGCCCATGCTACCGAGGCTGGCCAGTTGTGCAGGAGGGAAAAACATTCATCACGAAGCGTCATGAGGAAGCCGCTCTATCAGACCACACTGGTCTAATAGAGCTGCTTGTAAGTAGAACGATTTACCTTTTCGCCTTTCCTTCATCTTTTTATTCTTATAGTGCCTCTTCAACTAGCGAAGGTTGGCAAGCATATTTATCTCTGTCTCGGACGGAATAGCTCAGCAGCACTTGTGATTCTCGTCCACTCCAGTATGTATCGAACTAGGATTTCTTTCTTCGGCCTATGTCTCTACGCCTGTCTTTTCTTCATGTTTGTGATATCGTTGCTAATTTGGGCGCAAAGCAACTGGTGAATGTGTTTTGGTAATATCAATATTCTTATTTTTAACCGATATATTACTTAAATAGCTGGTTTCCAATTCAACATTCAACAACAACATTCAGTCACGTGTCAACTGTAGAAAAAAAAACCGACCAAGTGCAAGTCGGACTCGCGCAAGAATGGTTCCGTACCATTATCTATACAACATTTGAATATTTTAAGCGTCTAGCTGTTGCCGTAATTAATATCGAGCCAAAATGGCAAAAAACTCACGTTTGTGGTATGGGAGCCTCTCTAAATATTTATTTTATTTTCATTTAAATAAAATACATAATCTGTGAAAATTTAAACTGTCTACCTATCACGGTTCATGAGTTACAGCCTGGTGACAGATATACAGACGGACAGACGGATAGTGGAGTCTTAGTAATAGGGTCCCTTACCCTTTGGATACGGAACCCTAAAAATCAAAGAGTTTCTAAACTAGAGGTCACTAGAGTTACCTACTTTAATTTCATTAACAACTTGTTTACGCACTCAACTTGAATCGAAATAAAACTCCATAAGTACAAATCCAACATAATGCTTTATTTTACAAATCGTAATTACCACCATCTAAAGGTTACGCTATTCATACGATTTCATTTTTATAATACAGTTGAAGACATTGCAATTATATATACAGAAAATTTAACATTCAGTACACTAAATTATGTAAAGATATAAGGCACATTAAAATTTTCTATCGCTCGCCGTCGATTTTTCACCAAGGATCTGTTTTAATATTTAATTATTTTTTAAAATTAAACTCCTGGCGGCTTGATGTTGATATGATGAAATTTACCGTTTGCCTACAAGTTCGCAGCCTATTTAGGTATTACCTAATAAAACACTATTTAAAATTATTTACCCAATAGGAAAACTAGGACCCTATTTACGTATTACACATTACGAACAGAAAGAAACAAAACATGAACTATTTACACACATAATGCATGTCTGGCAGTTTTTTTATAATAACGTAAAAGTGAAACTAGAACCACAAAGTAGTACATATTTCTTGTCCATTTTGAACGAAACATTTGTAGATGATTTCTTTTTTTGCTTTTGTAATATTGTTTAACGTGTTCTACACCAATTTGTGACGATATAGATATTTAAAAGTTTATATAAGATCTTAATGATTAGTGTATTTCTCAATAAAACACGTTCAAGGAAAACCGTAAGTTAAATTTTGAAATTTACAAAAAACTTACCGGAAACTTAACAATGAAAAGCATAGGAAGACTAACTGGCAGTTATATTCATATTTTTATAATTTTCCTACATTATTTTCATAGATACAACTAAAATCTAACTGGCACTATTTTCAGGATACATACAGCATAATAATCTCTGTGATTTATTTGTTGTCTCGTTTAACTGTCTATCACATCACATTTAATTTGGAATGATAACGTTTCTAGGATTCAAGATCTCTAACAAATAAAAAAAAATACAATTCATAAAACTTTTTGTGTAATATTTCCTGAGAATCAACTTCTCAACATGGACCTCATTTTCAAGTCCATGTCAATTGATAAAAAATATTCAGTCATTTCATAAAAATATTTCCACATTTAATTAATTAATATGGAATGAAATTCAAGAATTAATTTAAAATTATAACCTAATGAATTCTAAATATTATTGTACAGCATACACGACTAAAATGTGAAACGATTTTATCTAAAAATAACAATAATTCCTTTAAAAAAACTAATTGCCGCCACTGTCGCGATAACTCCAGAAAAGATAACATTCTAATCAAACGACTTTAAAAAGTGAAAATTAAATTACATCTCACAATACTTAAACCTTAACAATCACCAAAGCAAACATTCGATGGCAGAGATACTATATATTTTATTTACATTATATTTAGGCTATAATTACTAATTTACAACAATAATTAGGTCTAATACTCAACACTGAATACTTATTTTGTTGAACTTCAAAAATACCATCCTAGAACTTTTCATATAACTATCTATGTAGGTAGATTTAAGGAATAAAAAGTATCATTTAAAAAATGATACACAGCGATATGTAACAACATGAGCTGAAGAAAAACATATTTCGCATCTCTACTTAACAATAAAATTTCACACTACTTGTTTATCAATCATTCAAAATAATAAGTACGCATTTTCTCGCTTACAGAGGTTTCAGTAATAAAACCAACGTAAAAGAAAACATTTGAAAAATATAAAGGTACAAATTTAGGCCTGGTTCGTGTCGGGGTTAACAAGTGAGAATATAATAATTATTATACATCACATAAGGTATCATTTTTACATTTACATCTCCATAAATCCTATGACTTCCCACGCACATATTCATCTCATTAAATTGTCACTGTTAAATTTTGAAGCTATACATACTCGAAGCACACAATTGCTACACGACAAGTGCAGAATATGAAGAAGTTCAAAGAGTCCGATCTCGTCAAAAAGCGTTCGGTTCTCGCCGGTTTGATCCAGTTTTAACTAAAAGCAAACGGCTATATGAACAGGAACTCGCCATACGCCTCCTGCTACTCGTCTGCTATCTCCTTCGCTAGCTTCTTGGGGTCGTAGTTCTCCATAGTCCACATCTGCCGTTTCTCATTCGGGTCGCAGAGCTCCATGACGATTTTGTCCTTATTGGCCGATATTGCCATGCACTTTTCACTCGAGCCATGCCGTATGTGGTGAGACTGAAATTAAAATTGAACAGGTAGAATCATAAAACGAACAATGGTAATGTCAAATCGAGTTGTGCGTTCTTTACCCAGAAAAAAAAATGGTTTATTTTCATTCAATCATCAGCGATCAAAGATTTAGAGCACAAAAGGTTTATCAGGATTGAGACAAGTGGCAAACCGCGGTCTTTGCCTACTCCTCGTGGTTTATGTAGGTATATTTCTGTCAATAATGGATCAATATTTTACTCCGTTAGGCTTAGATTCGTTTGTGAGAAAGGACCTGGGGTGAGGGCGCGGAAAAGACGCAAAGCGTTGCATAGAGTACGCGCCGCCTCGCCCCGTCTCTTCTGTGTGGGCTTCGTCCCGTCCCTTCAGTACATTTTGTATAAATGTGAATTGGAAAGACGACGCGTCTTGACGATGTCCTTTCCGTCTGTCTCCGGTCTTAGGCATCCAATCAAGATTGGTTCATGGTTAGATTTTTAGCATGGTCAATCAACATCCTATCATCAATTAAACACTAACTCTTTAATGGAGGGCTTCCTACCAAATATTTAGGGGCGATTAGCTATCATTTGCCATTACTAGATACCGGATTATATGCATATTGCATATTCATTTGCATGTTTGGCCCCTTTTTAGCGGTAATTTACATATTTTAGCAAAATTTTCAAATCATGCCTATTTATGCTCTATCTCGATCTCGTTCCGAAGAAAGGAGGAAAATACAGGGAAAAATTGTCTTATGAATTCGTCGTTGTCGCAGCTATTCCTGAGTACACTCAAGAAAACTCAATTTAGTGGTAATGACTCATTACCACTTACGTCTAGTGGCGAAAAACATAGATATGAAACCTGTGTGTTTGAGGTACTTAGATACCTCAGCCAATCGAGATACACCTTCTATCTCTTTCTTTGAAAGAGGGCTTATGTTTTATAGGACGAATTGTCTTATTAGTAATAACTGGATCCAGATACATCCGGATATATGAACAGAAACTTACATCATTATCGTAGACCCACATCTGGTTTCCTTTTCCGCCATGGCACGGGTACAAAACAACATCGTGGCCTGAGTAGTCCAGACACGTCTCATCACGTCGGATCTCTCCCATCTTTGAGTACATCCAGTACTGGAAATATTACAAATCACGTGTGAAGACATTTCGCATTAAGGCGGTTCGGTAGACCTCCTTAAACTCTTCAGTCCTGATCTTGAAAATTAGAATAGTTTTCAATTGTTATTTTTAAGGTCAATATTGAGGAGGTTACAGTAGTCAACGCCTCAATACCAATGATCAACGTAATAGTTTAAAGAAAATTGACAATATTGTGACGTGGTATTCACGGGACCGATGAATGTTTATGATGAATTAACAAAACTTAATTCATCATAAACAAGGCTTTTTAATCAAAGCTTTTTAGCGGGAACGGTGTGGTTTGAACTGTCCAGTTATTATGTAGGACAATTTATAGGGTAGGGGTCCACTCAGTCTTATATTTATATTTTTGTGTTTATTTTGTCTGACACAAACGGGAGAGTGCAGTGTCAGAGAGTGGTTGAAATTTATCTTACATGAATACACTTTCTCAAAACGTTTATTTTCAATAGTAAAGTTAGTAGGTACTGAGACGTCAAATTTTTTAGACTCGTCCACCTTAACGAAGTGAGTGTTTAAAGTTTGAAACAAGTCAGAAGGTCCTTGAAAACATGCTTTTTAGTAACCTATTTAAAGCACGTCAGAGTTACACGGTATATGTCCGATTCCTTTGAACTCACCTTTACTTAAAATACACAAAGAGTTTAGTGGTTTTATAACTACATGTAGATAATAAGGCAAAACCAATTAGTGATTAATAATTTACAGGTAAAGAAAATACTAATACTAATACTACACTTACTACTAACTTAACGGCAGTACCAACGTTGTAAGGGTTACCATACATGTTCAATCTTAAGTTGACACAAATTCTACCAAACAAGCTAAAAGTAAATTATTGCTGTAGAAACAAATGAAAGATTATACCGTAAAAGCTTATAAACAATGTGCATTATTTGTAAGTAATCAATAATAGCGGCAGTAGGCTACAAATGAATAAATAATGATTCATTCTACACGAGCATAGCCGGTACCCCATAATAATAATATAATCACGCAAAAACCTCAAACACATACGCGAATGTTAACGCCCAAAAACCACCATGCCATCAAAAAGGATGAAGCAAAAGCATATTTAGGTTCCAGCCAAACTTGCAGTGTTTGCTCTAAACTGAATTTAGCTTAATGCTAATCCAAAGGGGAGTTTTCGTACAAAGTAAAGTGGTCAAGCTAACTTCAGTCTTGCACTTCCAGAATAATTCAGTTACTAAATTATGGACTTTAATGACTCTGGAAGTGTAGGGCTAGCCTAAGCTGAGTCTCAGACCGCAAGCTTTGCTGGAGGATCTATGGAGTGTTCTGAAAATGGCCGCGTCCAAACAAACCTGATTCCCGTATTGTTGATGGCAAGGCCACAGATTAACTGGCTTCTTCATGTCTTCAGGCCCGGCAGCCGAGTCGAGGCACAAATGCGAGGCACGGTTCGCGATCTGATGCCATTCGCCAAAATGTTAAAATGCGTGCAAGTAAGCGTGCTTTTATTGGGATTCTACCTGAGTTGCAACTTCATTCCGAGGGTAGCTAATTGGGCCTAGATTCTGTTAATGCATTGTTGTTAAATGACAACTTCAAGAGCCGATTTAATTTCATTGCCGATTCAAGTCTACGCTATCATTGACGCCTATACAGTTTACTTGTGCGTACTTATCAAACCTTCTAAAAGTCAATGGTATGAAAAAATACTTCATGTGACCTGACTGACTATCTGTCATTGTACTGTAATGCACAACAGAAACGAGGTGCAGCTTGTTGAACATTAATACAATTGGAGAAAATACAAAATGTTTTCTTAGAGTTGTCAACTCAGGTAGCGCCGCGACGAAATTGATGAGACACAATGAAAAAAGAATCATCTGTAGGTATGAAAACGCTACAAAAACAATCTTGCTCATTTGATATTGTTCTTTATATTACGAGTATAAAAACCCCTCTCAAAACTACCACAGTCTAAATTCCCCTATAAACCCAATCACACCGCCCAGTTGTCTTTGAGACAAACCTGGTGACCCCCATCACCGTGACATTCCAGGATGTGGACGAAAACCTTCTGATCTTCATCGGAATCAACCGACTCTCCATCTAGGCAGTATTCTCGTTCAAATGCTTGATTCCGTACCTTACAATAAATGTTATTAAAATATTGAATAACGTTTAAAATAATAGTACTGGTGCACTTAGTAGCAGAAACAAAATTAGAGTGCAAACAAACGTGAAATTAAGCAACATTCATTCACAAAAACAGAAACGTGAGTGCATTGACAGAGGAACTGTTCAACTCCTACAGAGGTGGTACTGCCGATATAAGTGGAACTAGTAACGACAGGAGACCTGGTTTCCGCCTTGTCGATGGCACGGGTACAGGCCCACCGGCTTATTGTGGTCTGATTTGCGCGTCGGCGAATCCAAACACGACTTTTTGAAGGCGACATTTCGGATCTGTTGATTGAATAATTTTGAAGGACACGGTCACAAAATATTCTTGTCATGCACTCATAAATTAATGTTTGTGTAACCAACGGAGAAGTCACACGTTTTTTGTCATTACCCACAATTCTGCAAGAAAGTATTTCTAACCATCTGAAAATGTCAATTATTGGGAAAACAGACATAAAAATATTACTCTTGTCTTAGCGGAATTATCTTGCACGTAGTTTCAACTGCAGATCTTTGATTATCATAATGCCAAAAAATTTGTTCAAAAGATTATTTCAAATCTTTTACATCACTCAAAGTGATATAAGAGATAAAACTTTATAATCAAAACTTTTCATTGTAGAATGAAAAACTACTTAAAAATAATAATTACGACGAGTTGATATACCTCGCCATGCGCCACTGACTCTCCAGGAATGAAGAGTTCAGGGTAGATGTTCTTCAAGTACCACTCAAATGATTTGCATCCAAGATTCTGACGAAGCATTTTCCTGCTTGTGATATCACCGTAGTCACCTTTATCGTTACCCACTCGTTGGTAGTAGTATTTGGCGAAATCATCCAACCAGACCTAAAAAGAGAACAAAACACCTTGATATAATTTTAGAAACCATCCCCTACAGCAGAAATGTTTCGCGAAAAAAATAAATTAAACGTTTAAGAATAAAATTTTAGACATTCTTACCTCAGCTAATCTAACAGAATTCTTCTTCAGCACATTAACACCGGTCCTCCATTTGTACGGCGATCGCTTTCTAAATATATGGCCGACATGCGAGCAGGGGACTATTTCTAGTGTCCCACCGCACATCCACGTCTTGAAAGACAGCTCCAAATTCTCGCCACCCCAAATGTCGAAACCGCTGTCGTACGTACCGAGCGTCTCAAAGAAATCTTTGTCAATCGCAAATAGTCCACCAGCCATTGTGGGCGACCACACTGGCTCAGCTGTATGCTTATGCCTCTGTCTTTCTCTGGCTGGTACCGGGTGCCAGTTAAACTGAAGGTTCCAGTCAAAACCGCCAACATTCACTGAGGTGGAGTCTCGATAGTGGTACTCTAGTGTATTGTCGTCGATGACATCAATCACAGGGCACACAACTGTCGTTTTGTTTCTTGCAATTCTGTCTAGGAGGGGTTCGAGCCAACCTGAAAATTAAAGAAGATTATATTTAGGAAGATACGTTAGTGTTAGACAATTTCGTTTCACTTGTGGTCAGTCTTAGTTTTTTGTGGGAGCTATATTTAACAACTCAACATTTTGTAATGAAGAGTATCATGGAGCAGGTGTTTTCTACTCCCCAAGAAAAATGTAGTCCAGCAGTTAGCCATTCAGCTGTATCCAGCAAGTGATGCTGCTGGATACAACCGAGGTATACACGTAAGCCAGAAATTAAATATACTACCTTCAGTACACTCGCAATGGCTGTCCAGGTAGGTGAGAACTGGCGCCGTGGCGTACCGCGCCCCGAGCAGGCGCGCCCGGATGAGACCTTCTCGCTTCGTCGCGCGTACTATCCTGACCTTCGGCAGAGAAGACATGTAGTCGTCCAACTGCTGCATTAAGTGGGCTGCAGAAGGAAAATTGAGGTTATTAATGAGGCGGTTGCTTTAGTTCCTAGTTTGAGAAATTGAGAAAACTCTTTTTAGGCCATGTTTCACAATTTTGTAACTCCTACTTAATACACTTAAATTTTAAATAGGTTATAAGGAAATCTCCATATACATCCGAAAATCATCAAGACAAACAAGGACAAGAACTTCAAAATCACGAATAAAATATTTGTATTGACGAGTAGAAAGTAAAATAAGAGATTGCAAAACAGAAGTAAAAATATTAGGTTTATGTGTCAAAAATGCCTCATGTTGGAGCCAGTAGACCAATCCCCGGATTTTTACAATTACAAAACATATGAGCCCGCAGACGGGAACACTCACGCATGTCAGAGAAATCGTCGACAAGGATGATTTCCTTGATGAGGTGGTCCGGCGACCTGTCCAGAACCGTATGTACGGTGCGCAGGAGCACCGACCAGGCCTCGTTGTGGAAGCAGATGACGACCGACGTCGCAGGGAGGTCCATCAGGTAACGACCCGGCTCCTTGCACCTGAGAGAATGAAGAGCTCGTTACTAGCATCGTCATTGTTTTCAATACTTATGGTCCAATCACATGTCCGATTTTATAGTTGGTAAATTAGCGAGTTGTAATACCTGTAATAAATAGTAAATAACGTGTCGTAAAACGCTCTAGTAGCCAGTTGTAATACAGGGTTGCTTCAAAAATGCGCATTCTCTGAAACACCCCCATCTTAGTTTTAGCATTGAATTTTAAGTCCCTGCTTAAAATTCAATGGTTTTAGGTTTTACAGCAACTGTTATTCTTTGAAATTTTTTTATATCAGGGTTTACGTAATTTTATTAAAAGCATGCTATACCTACTCTACTAACGTAACAGCCTCCTGTAAATCGTTGACCTGCGTAATAGAAAGTCCAGTCCTTTCTTTTAACACATTATTTTATAATATATTTTTTATGTTCTTTTATGGATTTCTGCTTTTGAGGGGCGCTTTTTAATAGATAAAACTGAGAAAAATTGTGTCAGAAATCCGTAAAATAATAAAAAATATATTACACAATAATAAAAGTCGTAAAACAAAATTGTATTACCCTGTACTGTAAAACAGAAGCAGCATTTACAACTAGTTACAAATGCATAGGTTAATTTTATATTTAAAATATGAAATTGGACACGTTATTAATGGTTACTCTCACCCCTTTCATATTTCATAATTGTTACTTTTTCCACGAACTCTAAAGTAGCAGTAAAAAGAGTTAATCATTTAATTTATTCTAAGGTTTGGGCCATTGGTACATTTTTGCACTAAGATGTTTAGTCAACCTTATTCACGCTGGTACAATGTTCAACATTTTTTCCAATCATATATTTTGTTATTTAAAGTTACACTCACCATTCATCTCTCGGATCGGGCAGCTTCCTCCTGACTGAAATGAGATCGCTGACATATTGGTTGAAGGCGTTCTTCTTCCATCCATCGGCGACTGCCTCCTTCGTCTCCTCCGAGATGTTCTTTGGCAACACGACCGGTTTCCCCAGATGACCGGGAGCATTATTGGAGCCAGGTGCTGCTAGGACGCCAAGACCTGAAGGGGAGAAGACGTGTTAATATGGATTAAAGCTGGAACTCTAACACAGATGATCTGGGGTCATAAATGAGGTTTATAGGCTGCTAAGAACCAAGAATTCAAATAGGCTTACCTAAGAGAAAAGGTAAATCGAAATAGTTTTCAGTAGTTTACAGTGACTAGATTGGCTCCTCGACAATTCGAGCTTATATCAGTAGAAACGCCTACAAATAAAACTAAGTGAAATGGGTAGAGCAAGTTAGTGTACGAGAAATTGAAGGTATGGCGGTCACAGTAGGAGTGGTGGTCAAGAAAAGATAAAAAATCGGTAGATAACTACCATGATATTGTAATAGCGGACACAAAATGGAAAAGGCAACCATGGAGTTTATTGGTGGGCATACCAATCAAAGCCAAAGTTTGTGAATGTGTAACATCAACGTGATAATGGAGAAATTGAACAAAAAAAAAGTAATATAATAGAAATAGAAAATGTTTATTTCTGTCTTTCTTTTTTTATGTGTTTAAATTGAAAAAGCCATATTAAAAGCTAAAGAGCCGTGGTACCTTATTTTCTCTACGGCTAATACTTTTTATAATGTGAACTGTCGAAAAGTCATTCTAGTATTCATACAAATCGGACTCAAACTATAACGTCCCATCTTGCAACAGGCTTGCGTAAGTGTTCAACAGACGAATTAATTCGGCTATGCCACATATTAATATTGATTGGGGTGGCTTTGTGGATTAAGACGTGTGTAATGGATATTTATTAGCAGAGGCCTATTGGACGGACGCAAAGGTTCGGTCCGATCACCCAGAGAGGCCTGTAAAGCTCCATTTCCATTAAGTTACCATAGTATTAAACATTTGTTCGAATGTTACTTGAAGACTTATACCTAGTACATTCGCTTTCATACTTTATACTTTATTGCACACATAAAAACATATGAATAAAACCAAACATTTACAGAAAAATTAAAAAGTGTACATGGCGAGCTTATTTCAGCAGAAGTCTCTTTCAGCCAACCCTTGATCTATGTAGAACATAATCAAAACTTTTTTTAATATTGTGTCCAATACAAGAAAAATATTGCAATAGATAAGTAGGCTATTTAATTCACCTGCCGTGTTTATTCTCGGCTAAACCAAAATAAAAAACGATACATAGGATAATGTTCACATATTTATTATCTTCCTACTGTTTGTAATCATAGGTTGTAATATTAACAACATTGATTACCACCAAGCATGAAATGCAGTATCGCATTGCTATAATAGTCAGTTCTTTACTTTTTTATAACAGGTTTCTTTTTCTTTGAAGCGTTATGTTCTTTTTCTTACAAAATGTGGCTAAAAAATATAGCCAGTGACACCCCCGTTAGAGCCGTTTGCCCTCTGCAACTTATTTTGTACGGTATAACATGTTATGCTTTGCTTGGTTGGTAAAAAAAACATAAAATGAAGTTCAGAAACGAACTTCTCATGGATGCGTTTAGGTTAGGTGCCGCCGACTTGGAAAAAAAAGCCTGAGCAGATTTCGGCCGTATTTAAATCAGACCGACCAGTGAAATAAGGGCTCAAGGGACTAAAGAGACCTTTTGGCTATCGATTCGAGAGCTCAGCTACGTTATGGAAATTGATGATTTTGTTATTATCCCTCGTGAAACAAAATAATATGTCTAAATTATTTTGTTTCATGAGGGATGTAGTATATTTTATTTGGTTTAGGCTATACCTTTATCCATTAGTAAGGGCAAAAACATGTACACATTGTTTATTTTTATACTAGCTAACCAATATACAGAAGAAGAAGAAGAAATACATTTATTATACCAACAAGATACTATGATATGATATGATGTGATGTGATGTGATGTGATGTGATGTGATGTGATGTGATGTGATGTGATGTGATGTGATGTGATGTGATGTGATGTGATGTGATGTGATGTGATGTGATGTGATGTGATGTGATGTGATGTGATGTGATGTGATGTGATGTGATGTGATGTGATGTGATGTGATGTGATGTGATGTGATGTGATGTGATGTGATGTGATGTGATGTGATGTGATGTGATGTGATGTGATGTGATGTGATGTGATGTGATATGATATGATATGATATATGATATGATATATGATATTATATGATATGATGTGATGTGATGTGATGTGATGTGATATGATATGATGTGATGTGATGTGATATGATATGATATGATATGATATGATATGATATGATATATGATATATGATATGATATGATATATGATATATGATATGATATGATATGATATGATATGATATGATATGATATGATATGATATGATATGATATGATATGATATGATATGATATGATATGATATGATATGATATGATATGATATGATATGATATGATATGATATGATATGATATGATATGATATGATATGATATGATATGATATGATATGATATGATATGATATGATATGATATGATATGATATGATATGATATGATATGATATGATATGATATGATATGATATGATATGATATGATATGATATGATATGATATGATATGATATGATATGATATGATATGATATGATATGATATGATATGATATGATATGATATGATATGATATGATATGATATGATATGATATGATATGATATGATATGATATGATATGATATGATATGATATGATATGATATGATATGATATGATATGATATGATATGATATGATATGATATGATATGATATGATATGATATGATATGATATGATATGATATGATATGATATGATATGATATGATATGATATGATATGATATGATATGATATGATATGATATGATATGATATGATATGATATGATATGATATGATATGATATGATATGATATGATATGATATGATATGATATGATATGATATGATATGATATGATATGATATGATATGATATGATATGATATGATATGATATGATATGATATGATATGATATGATATGATATGATATGATATGATATGATATGATATGATATGATATGATATGATATGATATGATATGATATGATATGATATGATATGATATGATATGATATGATATGATATGATATGATATGATATGATATGATATGATATGATATGATATGATATGATATGATATGATATGATATGATATGATATGATATGATATGATATGATATCATATCAACTTTTTCGCCAAAGAATCTTTAGAAAAGTAAACGCAAAAATTATTTTTTTATTCAGTTGCTCAAAAAGTGGCGTATTGCAGGGACGTATAGCGTTCGGGATGTGGGCTATTGTATACTCGAGCTTTTTCTTTACCTTTTCCGAACTCGTGCGTTCTCTTTCCCAACTGTCAAAATAATGTCTATTAAAAAGAAAAAACCAACCACGAAGTTTTTACATAAAAATAATGGAAGTTTTTATGATTCATGCAAATATTTCGAAAAAGAAGCAACTAATTTGTTTCAATATCAGATTTAATGATTTGATTCAATGAGTTAGGTTAGGTTTCATTTCATTTCATCTCATTAAATTTAATTTTCATTTCATATCAATAAAAAAATTCTACTGAGGACTTGGCTGTATGGGCATAGTTCCCTTTACCTGCTCAGAATAGGTGAAGAAAAAAAAATCTCTGCTTATATTCTTTTACGGTTGGCGCCATTTTCCAAAAATTATCTTTATTAAATTGCTTCACTTTTCTCGGCTCGGGTAGACATTTATAATAATAATAATAACATAATAACTTTATTGGTAGTTTCAGGGTTGATGTACATTCACTTAACTGTTTAAATATAAATAGAAAAACTAACTAACTTGTCGGAACTCTTTACAATGACAGGCTTTCCGCACTCGTAATGAAATATACTATATCATAACTTAACACAACTTTAAAAAATGTTGGTATAAAATAATGAGATACCTACTAGATTTTTACAAAGAAACTAGGAAGTAAGTTCTTAGAAGGAAGTTCTAACTAGCTTGCTATTGCCACTGTCATAAAGACCCGAGGGTGTTAACAGTATCAACAAATAAAAGCACATGCAGTTACCTACCTTCATCGTAAACACCGATCCGGCCAAGCCAATCGACTCGATTGATTGAACGGTCAATCTGAACACCTGCTGGACAAATATTACAACAAACATGCACATGCGTTAAATATAAACAGACGGGGGTTATCAACTGAATGAGTGGTGGTAAATGCTGATGTAGACTCAAAGTCAGTCAAAAGGTGTCGCCATGATTGTCCTGACACTACTTAAGGGGATGTCTTAAGCGGCAATTCCCATACAAACGAAGTTTGGCTTTAATTTACAAACGACATGCCAGATCGCAATGCAACTCAAATCAATCGAATGAAAAGAATTTTTCTTATTTATTCGAGACAGCAAGCACGATCAAACCTTGATGTGTCCCCTTAAGGCTGGGTTCTCTGAGCGCTCGGATTTGTATGGGACTTATTGCGATGCGCGAGCGAAAAATTGGGGGAGAAGTAGCCATTTTTGAAATTAAAGAAATACTAATCCTATTAATAGAATTTTGACGACCGACGTTACATTCAGTGATAGTCATTTTGAAATATTTTTTATTATCAAACTCAGTACAGCTCAAATAAAACAATATCTAGTGATAATTTAGACTCATGTTCGCGATTTTTTTTATTAAAGTTTAAAAAATCATAAAAACAATGACCGACGACCCTAGATAGGACATGGAAAAGTACTATATATTTTTTTTAGATTTTAGGTACTAACCATTAGAGAGTAAAATGGATTTTAAAACACCTGATTTAGGGCTAATATCAGAGAACCCAGCCTTAGCACATTGCTTAAGTTTCTTTGTAAGCCGGCACGTCGTTTGTAAATTAAAACCAACCTTACCTAGGTATGGTTGTATGGGAATGGTCTCGTTATTTTAAGGTGCGATGTTTCAATAATTTTGCATTTTCTTAGGAATTGATTATTTATAATAACTTAAGACAATATAAGGGCTGGGGGTCAAAACTAGCCTTACTTTTTCAAATTTGGGGTTAAATTGAACCTTGCTTTATCTTAAGTAAGGTGGTAATTGTTTTTTTACGTAATAAATAAATGGCTCCTTATACCCAGCAGCTCTTTGTCGCGTTCTGTGTCTTTAGATTTCTTAAAAATTTACAAAAACAGCTGTATTTATGATGTAAGGAGATCCATTGACAACTCAACATAATTTTAAATGGAACAATTTTGGATGACGTTATCAATTGACTATCTGGAAGCTATCCGGTGGTTGAAAAATCGATCCTAAATTATTTTCGTTACCATACATACATAATAAACCCACGCCACGATCCTGACAGATCACTTTACAATAACTGTGTAAATTTAATTTACATTCTATTTTCATTAGCACAGATTATAATTATTATTATCCATTTTAATTAGTTGCCAATGAGTGACGAAAGGCAATAAGAGATGAACAAAGTTCCGTATTACACCAATAAAAAATTATATCAATAATTAAAATTTACAAAAGTTGGCAAAGCTTTAAAAACAACGTGAATTCTGTACAAATCTTCATTTAATGAAGTAAAGAAAGTCTGAAAAATTTACAGAAATGGATCAAATTTCATAAACAACAAACTACATAAGTCAATTGCAAATTGCTGCCATCGGCTGGATCAGGATGACCGAGGACAAAAGGAAGTGAAGCCTTGGAGGAGGCCTATATCCAGCAGCGGAGCCCATACTCCATGAGCTGATTGATGGATTGATTACACAGGTCATGAAGCTTTTGAACCTTTAGAGTCAATGGAAAAATTACCAAAGCAAAAAGTACGTTTATCCCGTTTTACATTGACTTTTGCATTCAACTCTATAAATGTTCCACAGCCCACCAGTCCACAAATTTAACTATTAAGCAACATGGTTGTTTCAAACGACGAGACAAAATATTGCTTTAGTGCAGGATGTGAATGAAATTTTGTGCCTAAAAAGCTGTATGAAAGCATGCATGCAAAAAAGGTATTATATTATAGTTACCATCCGACAAGTTGTTACTGTAGCTGCTTTCTTTTCGTTTAGACGTCTGTTTATTCACAACCGCTTTCAAGGGTTTCGCTTCTGCGTCTACGTATTCTATCGATGGTGCATCCAGATTTCTTGACCCCCCATGAGAGAGCAGTGCCACCATGAACCACAGCGCCGTCAGTAAAATAATTCCCTTTATAATCCACGTCCTTCTCCTTAGAAAAAACATGCTGTAGATCTTCATTGGCGCTGGCTTCACTTTCAATTGATATGTGTAAATCAACGTGTTTACTTTTTAAATTAAGTTGAGCAATTATAAGTTTTGTACGCTATCTAAAATAATCACTTAAAGTGGTGACTAGCAAAAGGATTGAGATATGTCTTCGATTTTATATTTTATAGAGATATGCTAAATCGATATGACTGTTGATTGGAGTCTTGGAGTCCTTCCTCACATTTCTGATAGAGAGGTTTGTATTCCTGTTTTACCAGGATTCTATGGCTTTTTCTTGTTACGCTGTTTCATGTCTGCACTCGTCTGAAGCATCTCAATCTTATGTTTCTTTTCGCCATTACTTTGTTCTGTAATCTGAAACAAGATAAAAGAGTAGATAAATTTTTTGTTTTTTATGTTCCTATTTCTGGGGGTTGAAACTACTAGGTCCGTGGTTTTATCCTCGTTAGCTCACAAATAGTTGTTTAATTACATTTACAACAAAATTGTTAAGTCCTATCAAAACAAATTATAAAAAAAGGCTATCGACACTATCTTATAGAGAAACGGAAAATTTTGCTATTAATAATAGGGGTTAAAGTATGAAATTGCCGTTTTATTGCAATAGGTTCTTTGAATTGACATAGAATCTTCATGGTTTGAGGTTTTCGAATGAAACTTTTTTCAAATGGTTTCTATGATGTTCTTTTTTTTAAAAATGTGAAACATTTGAATATCGACTTTCAATTGTTTTTGTTATTCAATTTAGATAAGAAAGATGGATACTGCGAAAATTCAAGTGATTTTTGAATACGAGTTCCGACATGGAACTAACGCGGCAGAAACAGCCCGCAATATCAATGCTGCGTTTGGAGAGGGGTCTACTAATGAACGCACCGTGCGATTTTGGTTTAAACGCTTTCGTGATGGAAATTTCGACTTAAAGAACGAGCCACGAGGAAGACCGCCCACACAGGTGAATAACAATGAATTAAAAGAGATAGAGGAAGCCGACCCTAGTCAAACTACCCAGGAATTAGCGGCATGGTTTAACGTTACCTTACCCACAATATTGACTCACTTGCGTCAAATCAATAAAATAAAAAAATACGAAAAATGGGTGCCTCATGATTTGACTGATCTGCAGAAAGAAACGCGTGTTGAAACTTGTGTTGCCTTGTTGATATTCAATATTCGATATTCAAATGTTTCACATTTTTTAAAAAAAGAACATCATAGAAACCATTTGAAAAAAGTTTCATTCGAAAACCTCAAACCATTAAGATTCTATGTCAGTTCAAAGAACCTATTGCAATAAAACGGCAATTTCATACTTTAACCCCTAATATTAAAATAATTATCTGTACAATTATAATAATACTTATGTATGTATATAGTATAGTATTTATGTGAGTATATTTATGTATCTGTACCTAAATAGTATTTATACAATATGTTTCATCATCATCATCAGCCATGTGACGCCCACTGCAGGACATAGGCCTTTTTCGTGGTTTTCATAAGCATAAGGGGATTTGCCATAATCGCCACGCTTGGGAGGCGGGTTGGCGATCGCAGTATGCGGTTGGAATCTCAGGAAGACGCTGCTACCCGCCTCCTGGTAATTGATTTCCTTAGTCGTCTTCTACGACATCCACAGAAGGAAATGGAGTGACGCTATTCTTAATCCGGCGCCACACGGATATGTTTACGTAGCGTAAAATAGCCTAAGGATAAACCTGTCTATTCTACCTAAACCTCACCTTGTAAACTCCCTCGCGGAACAAGTGCGGAGACCGAAATCGATCGTACAATTCGTAATTAAGTGAGTTAATAATAATAATTAATACCTATAATAATAATTTTTACTTGTAATTTTAGAACTAGTTTTGAAGTTAAGCGGTGGTAGCCTAGTAGAAAAAACATCGGACTCGGAAGCGAGAGACCCAGGTTCGATTCCCAGTGCGGGCATATACCTATGACTTTGTTTTCTAAGTTATGTACATTTGTGAAGTTATAGTAGCAATAGCGCTCGCTAAAGGCGAAGGAAAACACCGTGAGGAAACCTGAGTGTCTGACCTATTCACATACTTCTGCTCTTAGAATCGCCAATCCGCGGTGGGCATGCGTGGTGATTAAGCTCATACTATCTCCCTGAGAGAAGGCCTGTGCCCTACAGTGGGACGTATATAGGCTGCTTATATTATGTTTGAAGTTTAGGATCAAATTGTTTTTGCCTAAATATTTTTTTTGTATTTGTGACTAACAAAGTGGGTAAGTATGTCGCTCATGTTCAAGTTGCGCGTTATTATAGAATTTCAAGCCAGTTAACGTTTTAGTTATAACACATTTTATTAAATAGACAGTCTCAAAAAAACTATTAAACACTACCATATACCTAGGTGAATGCTATAGAAAATTAAAAATGCTTATAAATAAACTCAATTACTAAAAATTGTATGTATGTGTGTGTATGTATACGTATATATATGTGTGTATATGTATATAAAATATTAATTTATCTATCTTATACTGACTAATCCTATACTATATACGCAGTTTCTGTTAGTATAGTACCCTACTATGTCACTAAAGTTGAGTATAGTCTTTGATTAAATTGTAAAATGTAACAAAACTAACATTAACGGTAAGCGCCTAGTAATCATATCAAACCTTCACCTGGGCCTCGATTCTGTTAGTGCATTGTAGTATAATGACAGGTACACTGTCGGGTCACGTGACGTGTTTTTTCGTACCATTGACGCTTAGAAGGTTTGATGGGTGTGCCCGCGTAGACTTAAAGCAGCCATGAAATGAAAACCGCCATGTTCATGCAGTTGTCATGTTACTACAATGCATTAACAGAATCTAGGCCTACCACCGCACAGATTTACGTCTAGTGTGGTAATCAACGCAAACCATGCTTGTAATGTTTTTCTTTTTAATAAAACATCGTATTGTATATTTCTCATACAAAGACAGTAATTCCAAGGTAATTCCAAGCCAATCAATTTGCCAATCCACGGTGCGAACGGTGGTGATTAAGCCCATACTCTCTCCCTCTGAGAGAAGGCCTGGCCCCTATGGGACATATATAGGCTGCATTATTACCTATTATAAAATAGAGAGAAGGATGAATCGGACGGACACAATAATTAATAATAATAGGTCCTGTTAGTCCCTTTGGGGACGGACCCCTAAAAAAAGGGACTTGAATGCAATAAACTCGTGACATTCCATATGGAAAGTCGAGCGTCACTGACATATAGACGGCGATTTTTTCGTGCCTGGCACTGAATTTTTCTCTGCTAAATCTAGATGGATAACGCTGAAATGGACGCATGGTGTCTAAAAATGTACAGGTAAAAATAAATGTTTTGTAAGATTGTTCCCAAACGATACTGGAAGACTAGAGCAGTTATGAAAAAGAAGGTTACTAAAAACCAGCCAAGTGCCAGGACTCGCGCACGAAGGGTTCCGTACCATTATCTATACAATATTAGACAAAGATCGAATTTGAGGAGAGCGCCATCTATAGAAACCGACAAGAAGCATTTAACATTGACATTTCACGACATGACATCGGCACTGTGATGGTTGCATAGATGGCCGCTAGATGGAAAGCGCTGTCTTTAGACAACGTTTGTTGTATGGGAGCCCCCATTAAATATTTATTTTATACTGTTTTTGTTGTTATAGCGGCAATAGAAATACTGACAACTGTTATAATTTCAACTGTCTAGCTATCACGGTTCTACATTGGATTCTAAGTAAAGGGGTAAGGCCCTTTGGGTACGGTACCCTTAAAAGCGGAATTAACATAATGGTTTAGCTAACAAGCTATTTAATATATACCCTTTGCTCTCCTCTCATTCACGACCCCCTTTACTGCTAAAGATGGTGACAATAATAACACACACACACACACACACACACACACACACACACACACACACACACACACACACACACACACATACACACACACACACACAACTTTTCTGTTCTTAATTCTACATAACTACATAACTTTTTATTTAATTTAATCTATGTTAATTTTTAATAAGCTTAGCAATGTCAAAAGGAAGAGCGGAGTATCTGTAACACAGTTTTCGACTTAGTACAGAGCCCCAATGACGTGTTTAATCTATAACCGCTGCTTATTGAATAAAGATTTTATTATTTATTATTATTATTATTATAGCTTTTGTTTTTGTACTTAATTGTGAACTGAATATACAGCAGTAGCGCAGTGCTGGAATTGCTCAAACGAAAGCAGTCATAAGCTACGAGTATGTCTGTGACCAAGCACTTTGACTACGCTTATAATTAGTTTCTAGGCGAACTTGCATGGCTTCAAAACCTAACTAAAAGTTTTTACTGTAGTAAGAACATTTTACACGGTGTGAATGCTGACTAAGATAGGATATGAGTGTTCTGCACCCTAGAGTGGTATCAAGAGAGGTTTCCGTCACTTGGCTGATGGATCGTTGCGCCTCGTACATTATCGGGACTACGGTCGGCGCGTGGCTATTTTTCAACGCTGTTACTTGGCCGGACCGTTTTATAACGCACGACACGATGCCGATACCGTGACAAGAACTTAATCACATGAAGAAAAAATACGACAGTTATCAAACGAGCGAGTGTATTCGTAGATTCCGTCAAAAGCCAGAGAAAGTAATTCATTCTCGATTATTTCGTTCGATGACCGAAAATAGTTTTTGGCCTCTGCAACCAAAAGGTGTCATCTGTACATCAAGCCTGCGCCGACCTCTTTCTGCTACATTATAACGATAGTAATTTCCATCTGACGATTTGCTTTCAAGGCTATCCTAAGGAATATAAGAAACCTCAAAAAAAGTTTTTGTATCGTGTCCTTATGAGTAAATCAAAAATATAATACCTGTTTCTAAGTGGGGGCTTAGAAATACGTGGCCGTAATGTTCGTCGCATATTTGGATTTCAAATGAGGCGGTTCGCGCTACAGCTACATGGCACTGTTTTCAGACGAATGGTGAAGTTTTTTAGGTAAAATAGATACTTACTTTTCTATAGAGGTCTACGTTATGATAACGAAGTCAGCTTAAAAAACTAAACTTGGGTTTCCGATTTTTAAAGAGACTATTTGAAATATGATGTTAGGACAACAATAGTAGTTTATAATATTACAAAAAAATATCATACTTTAGCTGTCCTACTCCTGAAGTCACTACTCGTTTACAAATTATTATTATGATAATATTGCGCTAAGAATGCCTTACTTCATATAGCTATATTTTCATAGTTTACTTTGACAATTCGATGTAAATTGCAACGTCGATTAACCCACAGACTAACAATTAGGAAGTATCGGCTACGCAACATAGATACATCGGATTATCATAATGAACTAAGAATAGCAGCCCAGCTCACCCTCTCTGTCACCTACCTTGAAATTGTATCTGAAGAATTCGGCGTCAAATTTGGAAACAAGCATCGAAACTGCGACGCACTTATTGGTAGGAAACCATTAGTAGAGTTGGTAATAATGGCAATATTTAAGTTAAGACAAGATAATTAAAACTCTCTACTTTCTCTATCTTAGAAAAAATAATGATAGCGGAAAAAGAAAAGTTGAAAAACTTACTTGAAAAGCAATTCAGCTTTGGAACTTTCGTCGTTTCTTAGCGCCAAGGTAAATCTGTAACAAAACAGAAATAATTACATAGTGACAACCAAAACAAGGCTGCTATTAAGTACAGTTGATAGCACATCGACCTTTATACCCGTGCACTGTAATAATCAGTTACATTTCAGTATTAGTTACAATAGTGTAATAAAGTGTACCAACAAATTAACTTTGCAATAAAAATCTAAGGGATCTAATTACTTCTTAAACATCGGTGGCCATTTCCCTGACAGCCATGCAGTAGCCGTTATTGAGCTGAAAAAAAAGAGTGATTCTCGGAAAAAGGGGATATTTACTGAACCTGTGCGTAATATAATCATAGCCATTATTAACATGGTCGTCTCTCAAAGTGAAACGAGGAAATTATTTTAATTTCTAGTTGTAATTACAAAGTACCAATTTCAATCCAATGTTCATTGGGTTCAATGTTGCGGTGGTAGCCTAGTGGGTAGAACATTGGACTCGAAAGCGAGAGACCCAGGTTCAATCCCCAGTGCGGGCATATACCTATGACTTGGTTTTCTAAGTTATGTACATTTGTGAAGATATAGTATCAATACCACTTACTGTGAAGGAAAACATCATGAGGAAACCTGAGTGTCTTAGCTATTCATATACCTCAGCGTTTGAAATCGCCAATCCGCGGTGGGCACGCGTGGTGATTAAGCCTACACTCTCCTTCTGAGAGAAGGCCTGTGCCCTACATTGGGACGTATACAGGCTGCTTACGTTCATTAAGAAAAGATTTCTTAATTGATTGATTTGGAGAACGCATAGGTTTAGCGCCCCCGGGGTAACAATCATAGAGCTGATTGGCCAAACGTTTCACTACGATCGGGAACCTCTCTTCTCATAGATACGCTTAGACGAAGAATAGAATTTATGAAACAAAAAGACAGCGAAAAGCGTGAAAAATATCTACGCTCGAAAACGGACACGCTAAGCCGAGATAAGAGGCTATAAGTTTCGGATAAAATCACGAAAACGGTTTCAATTTTGCCCCGTAATAAAGGCGAACGCGCACCTGTCTGCGCCGACAGGATCGACCGCGGCGAAGTTAACGAAATGTCAGTACCTTGTACACCTATCAACATCATACGGGCTATGAAATAAGAACAATAAGATGCGTATACTATACAATACGGACACCTAGTTTAACTTGTAACGTTCATTAAGTCGCAGTTTCTGTGCTACTTTGAATAAAAATTTTTGATTTTGATTTTAATGTTAACAGGAACGATTGTATCTAGTGTAGTGTAACTTTAAGTTGAAAACTCTGTTAATTAAGCAAACCTGTTTTGAAAAGAATAAATGTGGAGTTTCTTTGTTAGCTTCTTCTCCGCATAATCTATTAATTGTGAAACTAACAGCTTTGCCGTTCATTAAGTAAACATTTTGTTTTTATAGTGAATAAAAATTTTTGACTTTGACTTGACTTTTAAAAATACACGCTGATTTCTGGGCGGTCTGGAAGCCACGATTATTTAATAAGTAATAATTAAAAATCGCTTTCCGCGTAGCGCCGGATTAAGAATAGCGTCACTCCATTTCCTTCCGTGGATGTCGTAGAAGGCGACTAAGGAACTCAATTACCAGGAGACGGGCAGCAGCTTCTTCCTGAGATTCCAACCGCATACTGCGATCACCAACCCGCCTGCCAAGCGTGGAGATTATGGCAAAACCCCTCATGGTTATGAAAACTACGAAGGAGGCCTGTGTCCTGCAGTGGGCGTCAGGTGACTGATGATGATGAATTAAAAATGGCATCTATTTAGTCTATTACGTTTAAGTATAGACGTAAATAAAAAACTATTGTTGATATAAAGAAATCTTGTTTAAAAAAATGCGCGAACAATTAGTACCGCCACTCCGTCTAACAGAACAATAACCCGCAGAACTGTAGCACTCACGCACCGCTCTAGATGGCTACTAATGGTTCTTATAGATTCGAGTTTGTGTCGAGATATGTTTGAAAAGTACGTTTAAAAAAAAACAAACTAGCGTATTCGATAGCTATTGACAGCCTCTTTCATTTTGCTATGTCTTTCAAACCACCCAAAATTAATGGTGTTTAAGGAAATAAGTAGTTATTTTCTAGATTGAATGGATAAAGTAAAATAATATAATATTTGACATTGTTAAATTGCAAAAACAAAGAAGCAGATGCCAGGCTAAAGGTGAACGCCCAAGTATCGGAGCCGACAGAATCGACTGCGCCGAAGTCAATTAAGTTTATTATTATTGTAATATACTTAAAGATTTATACAGCCCCGTGCACCTGGACCAAATCGACCACGTCGAAAGAATTTCGTGCATTTGCGATGCCCACGTGCGATGTAACTAAAATAATGCGGGCGCATGGGTCGTTTCATCAGCACTCTTTCCGCTGAACCTGATGACGTCATCCGAATTCGTTCGGGGATCAGCGGCCTTCCAAAATTTTCCAGCGATTCGCCTGATGCGGTGGCACGGCTTGAAGAGCCAGTTTCCGTAGAATTTCATAAAAAAATATTCTAAAATTAGGTTCGTTCGGCTCGGCGCTAGATGAACGCGCACCTTAAATATGCATCCGTAAATACATATCCGGGGGGGTATCTTAGGAGCCTTATGCTATAAATTTCGCACTGAGACAAGCTTGGCTTAGCTTCCTCGACCAATGAGATATCTATAAAACTAGTTACAAAATATAGCTAATTAATGTAGACCAAACATAGGCCAATTACGAACTAATATTTTTTAAACTTATCTTATTTACAAAACTTACGTAAATCTTGCAAAGTTTGGCGCATGTGTGTGTATGTGTAAGAAGTTTTCTAGAGAACATGGTACATTTGGTTAGACGGGAAGACAGACGGTGGCCAAAACCTGGGCTTCTTTCGGTATGTAAGCCAACTGTCCGATGAGTTGATGATATTAAGAAGGCAACAGCAGGGCGAAGGAGTGACAGGGGACCGGGAGGGTTTGCGTGAAGTTGAAGACCTCTATGCCCAACATTGGGCATTTTTCATGGGCTGTATAGATGACGGATGACATGTGTTACAGGAGGTGCCGTAGTCACAATTTCATAGAAACGATATACGAGGTTCCCCTGCTGTCCACTATCAACAACTTTTAATCCGATTTCCCCGAATCGCTGAGGATATCCATCCTCGAATTTCATTTTGCCTATTTTTCATGAGATGATGGTCGACCTACAGTAACTTTTTCTTAGACATTATCTGTTTTCAATATTCTTAAGCTCACTGAGACCCACTGCTGTGCGTTATCCATGATTCCCCGTTTCTCTTGAAATCCTAAACTTAATATCGGCTTTTTCCATTATTGAGGTAATTTCCATGCCTGCTTTACCTAAAATTCATAATCAAAGTAACATATTCACAAGCAAAATTTGTGAATGTTTCATTTTACAAACTGTTGTTTTAACAATGATAGCTAAATACCCATAGCACAGGGAATCCTAGTTTGGGAGCCAGTAACCACTCTTTTAACCCTTTTCTAAATAACGTTTTTTTTTTTCATATGCAGTCATTTTTAAATTCCATCATTATTAATCATGTTTTAAAGACAAACTAACATGTAAACATGTATACCGTTCGTAGCCGTAACGATTATTCAGCAACGATTAAATGTGAAATAATTAACCTAACTGTAACCAATTTGACTGTTCCAAATAGAGACTCTTTTTTCACTCGTACTTGGTACAGCTAAGACTTTCTTTGAACATCTCACCTAGTCTAAACAAAAACAACTTAACATTCTAAGTTGGTATTACGCAAGGAATGCTTTTCGAAAAACACTCAACGCCGCGTATTTTATAAACCACGTTCCTTACTTCATGAAGAACAATTTTAATTAAATAGCTAAAGCGATGTCGCAACGAAATTTTCTGCGCTAACCACTAAGAATTCTAAGCACTCAGGGCTCTGACTAAGCTCCGATGATAATAATTGTGTAGGTACAGCCAGTTAAAAGCAAAGAGGGACTTTTGGTAACATTTTTTTTTCAACTGAACAGTAATAACGCCTCATTAAAAAAAAATACTGAAATCAATCTGTTTTCTCTGCTTAAAACATTTTAGGTGCATTTAGTAGAAGCTAAATAAGAATATATTTTGCGCATTGAAAACAACTTTTTGTGAAATGTTTCATGAAAAATACGTCTACAGAAAACCATTACACCAGGACCTACATTCTGTTAAAGCATTGGAGTACGATAACAACTGCATGAATCAACGATATTTACCTTCAACCTTCAATCAAACCTTCTAGGCGTCAATGGTGTAAGAAAAAAACACGTCACGTGACTCGGCCAAGTAACTGTCATTGTAATATAATGCATTAACAGAATTGAGGGCCAGTTCGTACAGCACCTAACTCATTGCCACTGTCTTAGAAGAAAAGGAACATTAGGCTATGATAAACTTTATGCAGATAGACAAGACGTTAATTTGAACGCGGATCTTCCATTTCACCAATTAAGTCCTCGGCTGAATTATTATTCATACAAGCCTCCTTTATATTAGTTATTTATAATTATTATGTACATTGTTATTGTGAGAAAAGACGAAAGGTGTATTCCTATTGTTAAGAGAATTTCCAGTGAAATATTATTTTCTTGCCAAAGAAAATTTACCTCGAAATCAAAATGATTATTTAGAGCTAACGATTTGGGTTGTATATATTTGCGAGATCCCGCACAGATAATTATGTTAATGTAATAAAATAAGCTCGTTGAACCAACATAATCTGCCAATTATATTCTGTGTCACAAAAGAGGACGCTCAAGATAGAGCCTCTTTCCTCGATGTTAAAAAAACTGGCCAAGTGCGAGGCGAAATCGCACGCCAAGTATATCGTACCTCTACATTTGCGAGTTTTACCGCTTTCACAATGTCCCAACAGCAAAAAAGAAAAAACGTTACAAATACGCCTTTTGTATGAAGAGCATCTTTATTTTTCCTTTTCTATCCGTGTTAGTGTGGTTTTACAGAGACGCTTACCGTCCGCGCGGGTGATAAGCGCGGCCCGTAAGCCACATGGCCATAAGCGCGTGCTCAGCGTTTTACTATGTAACGATCACAGACACTCGAAGCTGGTGGCCCGCGACGCTTACCAACCGCGCTGGCAAAAGCGGCACTGTAAAACCACACGACACAGCCAGTACTTTGGTGATAAGGGTGTTCTCCATACAAAAGGCATATTAATATCGACTTTTTGTGGTCTATATATTCGAAAACAAGTTGTAATCAATTTATTATAACCTAGAGAAAAAAAAACCGTTAAAATACGCCTTTTCTATGCCTTTTTTTCTATTCGCCTTTCTGCCAGTAGTTTTTTTTACTAAGCTTACGCCATATGGCTGCAGACAGACAAATGGCGGAGGCTTAGTAAAAGCCCACTGGCAACCTTTGGGTGTGGAACCCTAAAAAGAAAATCTGTGCGAGTTAATTTCGGAATACCCCGAAGCGACCGACGTTTTTCTTTCTTATCGAATCGATAAAGCTTTGGTTGCCTGTAGTCTGCAGCAAGAGTTGCGGATACAGTCGGTGGTACTTAAGAGTAAAACTTTTAGTTTGACTGCCTTATTGGTCTAGCAATAAACCCAAAACAGAGGCCATGGGTTCGATTCCAACTGCACGCTACTGTAACCTAACTTGGTTATGCGGCTTCAGTCTGTATTTCTGTATGTTTTTCGAGATATGAGGGTTTACATCATTTAATGAAAATTGCGATTTACGACCTTAACCAATGTCGCAGCCTCCTGTTCTACATGTTCATTTCATCATTGTTCTGCATAAAATAATATTTACGCTTTTTATTAACAAACACGCTTTTAAGAATTACTTACCTATCAAACATTACAAAGCAGAAAAACTGTAAAATCGTCTTATGGAGAAAAAAAAAAAATTGAACCAAACAATTTGAAATAAAAATAACCAACAACCCGGCAAAATTTCGAACCGCTTTACAAACTACTCTGTATTACGTACAGGCAGCGACATCTGGTTGAAGTAATTCACTTGCACCCTACATCATTTTTTTATTATTTTTTTTCATTTTTGTCTTTTTATGTATTTATCTTTATTAGGAACATAATCAGTGTACATACCTAACATTCACAATATTGTTACAATAGTATTACAACTAGTATGTGCACCAATTACATTTGTTCACAGCTTTCGCTAAGTGGATAAAATCAAAACTTAAAAACTACTATATTAGTGAAGAAGCCTTCTGGCTAAACAAACAATAAAATATATAGGTAACATAAGTTACTTAAAAGTGCTAGGACAATCAGAATCAGATAAGTGATTTTTTTATTTTTTTGTTAGATTTGTGTTGATTTTACATACCTAGTCTATGAAACTCGCGCAAACACAAAAAAACCATTGAGATCTTATTTGTCAAAATTTGACCATTGGTTAATGAGTTATGAAGAAAAATAGAATCAGACATACTTACATATATACATACATATGAGCCAAACACATTACCCTCCATTTGGGCTCCGCCGCAGTCGGGTAAAAACTCAAAAGTTGTATAACAAAAGTTGTTGTAAGATAAACTCTAATTAACGTGTTTCAGAAATTGCGCACTGTCGACTTAATCCTACGTAGCAAATATTATAAACTTGCTAAGATACAGTTAAAAAAGCCCTTAATTTCTAAGCTTTAAGAATTATAAAGAAAAAATAAGAACTGTATGTTTTTTCTTTCTGTTGTAGTTTTAAGGAAAAGCACATTTATAAAGAAGAAATGACGAACTTTGTAACCCGTTAATGTACCAACAATGAGACACTTTCTGAGTGGAGTAATATATTAGTTATTTATTATACAAAGTGCAAAGTTCCTTTTAAATCACGTACTCAATTTTGATGACCGAGCAAGCGAAGGAATGACAAAGGCACGAGGTGAAAAATCCTTGCACTCGAGTGCAACACGAAACTTTTCATCCCACCTCAGCGAGAAAATGACTAAATGCAAACAAAAAAATACAGGAGGTTCCAAGTCTGAGTTTTTAACAAATTAAAAAAACAAAAAGTTGTATGATAAATTCGGCACCATGGAGGTAGAAGTAAAAAGGTTTATGATGTTTTGAATTTACAAACTTGCTGCAAACGATGTTCTTAATTCAATTTACTTTATCCTTTAGCGGTAACGTAACCTAGTAGAGTGCACGAGTGAAAAAGTTGATATGCTGTCGACTGTACGTAGAATTTCTTTTCTTAATTTATTCATTAAAGAGGTCAAATATTTTTTAAGGTAGAGGAAAACGTTATTACCGCACCGAGGTGGAAGCATTCAAATTAAATGAGGCGGGCCTTCTTAACTTAATTATTACGGAAAGATGTCCTTTTACAATTTCTGTTTCAGACATCTTTTTTTTTTGGGGTAATTAGAACACAGTATTTTTTTTTTCTTTTCATAATACTCAGTTACCTTTAATAAGCTGGTCTCTTGTCTCGAATTAGGTATTTGTATTTTTGCTCTCCTTTTGCTTTAGGGGGGCCACCAGAAACCAAAAGATAATTATTACAGATAGCGCCAGGGGAGTCTTGTCAAGCCTCATTTAGAGTCACGCATAAGTGTTACTAAGGTGTTACGAGTGTGGGCTTAAAATTCATCTGAAATTGTCTCATTGACTCCTTTCAGCTACAAAGGTAATAGGGGTTAAAGTATGAAATTGCCGTTTTATTGCAATAGATTCTTTGAATTGACATAGAATCTTCATGGTTTGAGGTTTTCGAATGAAACTTTTTTCAAATGGTTTCTTTGATGTTCTTTTTTTAAAAAATGTGAAACATTTGAATATCGACTTTAAATTTTTTTTGTTATTCAATTTATGGTTAATGGATACTGCGAAAATTTGAGTGATTTTTGAATACGAGTTCCGTCGCGGAACTAACGCGGCAGAAACAGCCCGCAATATCAATGCTGCGTTTGGAGAGGGGTCTACTAATGAACGCACCGTGCGATTTTGGTTTAAACGCTTTCTTGATGGAAATTTCGACTTAAAGAACGAGCCACGAGGACGACCGCCCACACAGGTGAATAACGATGAATTAAGAGAGATAGTGGAAGCCGACCCTAGTCAAACTACCCAGGAATTAGCGGCATGGTTTAACGTTACCTTACCCACAATATTGACTCACTTGCGTCAAATCAATAAAATAAAAAAATACGAAAAATAGGTGCCTCATAATCACTCGAATTTTCGCAGTATCCATCTTTTTTGTCTAAATTGAATAACAAAAACAATTGAAAGTCGATATTCAAATGTTTCACATTTTTAAAAAAAATAACATCATAGAAACCATTTGAAAAAAGTTTCATTCGAAAACCTCAAACCATGAAGATTATATGTCAATTCAAAGAACCTATTGCAATAAAACGGCAATTTCATACTTTAACCCCTAATAGTAGAATCCAGCGAAGTAAGTGAGTTCAAGATATGTTACTCCCACGAGCTGGGTCGTAAACGAGTGGAAATCTCATTAGCAATGACCACAATGACCAGTTGTGTTAGTAAGTAGACTAGCAATTGTAAAAGTAGATGATAATCTTACTGAGTAATTCAGGTCACAAAACTACTAAAAGGCCACAAAATACTCTCTCTCTCTCTTCCCAGTTTTAATTCCACACGGTGGTGGGGTCAGCTTTCCTTATTTTCTCTCTCCACTTCGCCCTATGCATTACCTCGCTTATCGGGGAACCGCATTCTGTGAGTTTTTCTTTACTACGTCCATCTACGTAGTTTTCCGTCTTCCTCTGTATTTTCACACAAGGCCACAACACTCTCTATCCTTCAAATCAAACCCGTAATAATCGTACCCAAAAAGTACGGGTTACAATCTTGTGACCACGGCAGCGTGGAATACCCCACAACAGCAATGGATAGAAAAATCGCGAATCGAAGCGAAACATCGGTAAAAACTTCGGCCTCTAGAGGAAACATTTATTTATATCCGGCCAGAAAAAAAGGAGGAAAATGGAACATTTGATCATTTGAACAGTAAGGCGTGGGGAACATAGAAAAGACGTGGGACGTCCTTTTAATTCACTTTCATACAAAATATACTGAAGCGATGGAACACAGATAAGACGGGGCGAAGATGCGAACTCTAAACAACGCATCACGTCTTTTCCGCGCCCTCGTCCCACGTCCTTCCCATGTGCCCCACTCGTAAGCAGATTGTGTCTTTTAAAATAAGGTAGCTGTGCCAGCGACTTGTTAGCGAAGGATACGTTGCCTGGCTACGATATACTTCTCAAGAACAACTTTGAAAACAGGAATTTTTTTTTATCTCAATAATATATAAGCTATTCCTGTTGGAACAGGAATTTACATCAATCTTTGCTCATTATGTAAGGAAACAAAAAAAAAACATTTTTTCCATAGAGCGCAATTTCTGTTGCTTGTCAAATCAGTTGAGATGCGTTAGATTCTGACAGTTCCATACATTTTTTATGCAATACCTTTGCAAAGAGTTACTTTATTTATAACGTTTTTAGGACGTTTTTGCGTTATTTCAAAACAACGTTGTAAATGGTGGGGAACTGTGAAGGAAAATATCGTGAGGAAACCTGAGTGTCTGAGATATTCACATACCTCAGCGTCTGAAATTGTCAATCCGCGGTGGGCACGCGTGGTATTTCAGCACATACTCTCTCTCTGAGAGAAGGGCCTGAGCCCTGCAGTGGGACGTATTATAGGCTACATTAAAAAAAAAATGTTAGTGGTGGTTTATACTTCCCAAATAAGCCTACGAAAAATTTATCATTCATGATTGATTTTACTCTAACGTCAAGATCTAACAAAGTACAAGCGTACGTCCCTTAGGAATAGGACAAAAGATGTATTGTATTGTATTGTAGAGCTAGTAAAAGATATTGGATAACATCGGGATTGGGTTCGGCTAAAACAGTGTATTTCAACCATATCCACGGCGCGATCTCCTTAGTACGTAAAAAAATCGCGACCTATCCTTCGCTGTTTCTAATTCGTATTTTATTGTTACAAAATATCATAACCCATTTTTTTCATGGTTAGGTTTCGACTAAATACCTACATAATTACTTTAACAGACATATTTTTACATTGACTCAGATTTTTTCAACGATTTAAAAATAGGTGGTGTTTCAAATTAAAGCAAATAACCGACACCAACTTGATGAAAAAATCTTTTTTAATGAATGAAGTAAACAACTGGCGTATTTCAATGTGCCTTTTTATATCTAGTTGATTTCTGTTAACATTTTCTTAATACCATTTTGTTAGTAAAAATACCTATATTTCTAAGCTCTATTGATTTTTAGGGTTCCGTACCCGAAGGGTTGCCAACGGGAACTTATTACTAAGACTTCACTGTCTGTCGGTCTGTCTCTGTCCGTCTGTCTGTCTGTCACCAGACTGTATCTCATGAACCGTGATAGCTAGGCAGATAAAATTTTCAAAGATGATGTATTTCTATTACCGCTTAAACAAAAAATACTAAAAACAGAATAAAAAAAATATTTAAGGTGGACTCCAATACAATAAACGTATTTTTTTTGCCGTTTTTTGCTCGATATTAATAACGGCATCAGGTAGATGCTTAAAATATTCACAGAATATTTAATTTTATTTTCGGCTCAAAAATGAATAATTAAATTAAAATAAAATAAATATTTAAGGGGGGCTCCCATACAAAAAACGTGATTTTTTGCCGTTTTTCTCGATCTTTGTGTATAATGTTGCATAGATAATGGTATGGATGATACGGAGCCCATTGTGCGCGAGTTCGACTCGCACTTGGCCGGTTTTTTTCTTGTTTGTGGACACTTCGTGACCCCCTGATCTCCTTATAGAAGTTTCTCGATGGCACAGGGAGTTGCGACCCACAGGTTGAAAACCATTGGGCTATATAGTATTGCAAGATTTGTTAAAGTGTAATAGACACATTCGACAGATAGGCAAATGAGTAAAATATAACCTGCCATATATATAGGTCTTTCCACATTACAACAAGCCGTTGAATGTGTGGACGGCACAATTTCAATCTAAAACAACCCTTAAATATTTACAGGTCTCAGTGCGCTCGGACCGAGTGCGTCGTCACAATCAACTACAACTGTACGCACACGGCTGTCGCGGTGTCCCGGCCGTCAATACCCGGCTTAAGTAGCCACTTTTTTAATATTCGAGTAATCTCTCGTAGCTTGCAGTTTTTCAGTTGACACTCGTGTTAATGATGTTGTTATACATATATGGATGGATGGATGCTGTGCTTCTGGGAGAAAGCAGATTGGACGGGCGGAACGTTGGTTTTAAATAAACGTTTCTTGAGGGAGTCGCCAGGCAAGGTCGTTACAGTTTTGTGATATCATCATCATCATCATCATCAGCCATTTGACGCCAACTGCAGGACAAAGGCCTCCTTCGTGGTTTTCATAACAAATGATCTCGAATGCAAAAGCCAATGTTTAATAACTAAAACACATTTATTAGTACCGACAGAAGTGCCAAAGCGGACTTAAGGAAGCAACTTTTGTCCTATTGGCCTTCCGGGCGAGCGCTTCCATGAATTGTTAATGACTTAAAACTTGGCTGGCTCCAGCACCGGCCGAAAGTTAACTCGATTTCTCGAGGGAAAATTACTGGCCTGTCAATATTTTGCAGCTGTCCATGTTTCCCCTAAAGTGACGAAGATAAACGAAAATTATAATATAATTATAGTCTCAAAATGGTAATCAAGTAAATATCTGCTAAATATATAAAAATTTGGACTCGCCCTTAATAAGTATTCGTTCTTCATTCGTTTTTCACGTATTTCACTGAAACATATAAATATAAATTGTTAATTAACTAGGTATTTAATTTATCTTGGAAAGCGAAGCTCGGTTATAGCTCGGTACTTAAACAGAATTGTTTAAAGTAAGTTTCGCAATAATGTTTCAAGCTCCATAAGTCATTACACTAAAAAGAAAATGGCGGTTATCTCCCTACAATCCCACGTCATGGAACAAAGAACATTATTATAGAAATGTGTTAGGCCTGATTGTAAGTTTGGCTCAAGTATTTTTTTAGTATTATTTAGCAAAATCGTTTAAATAGCGTAACACATTTTTGAAAAACGTAGTTAAACTCTTAGCTAACGGACTGCATCAAAATCTCAGATCTTTTTGACATTTTATGGGTTAACACTGTATTGCATAACAGCATTCATTATGTGAGGTGTCATACGGATATGCCACACAGGGAAGTACATCAAATATTGAATACAAGATGACCCTGCGAACTTCGTATCACCTACATTATATCTATCGTTTTTTTTTGCTCACCATTTAAACTTACTCTGGATACAAATATAATAAAAATATTGCCATATCGGTCTAGCCGTTCTCGAGTTTTAGCGAAACTCATTTCTATACATCGTGAAATAATGATAAAACAGTTTTTTTTAAATCACAGTTCTGAACTATCCGCTATCCAAAAAGGAATTGGAAATAAATTAAATGAAATATCTGTTATGTAATGCAATAAATTGGATGCATGCATTTAATGCAATTCGTGGACAGCGATAACTTGAACTGTTTGTACGGTACTTTTCAGACGATGGACCATCTTTAATCGTGCCCTGCGTGCCCTAACACCTGCACTCAGGAGGACCTAATTGTTGACCCTAATAGGTGATAACGCAGTCAACGTTGCAAATTTCTGGATCGCAAATGTTTGATAATAGTAAATTATGATACAAATGTAATGTAGCTGAGTGTGTAATGATCACACGAGTTGCATACGACGTTTTTGAACACAATAATTGCGAGGAAAAAAACAAACTTGTATTGTTAGTAACTTGAAGTAGACATTTTTGATAGTTATTAACAGACAGCAGCAACTTTACCAAATGTCTACGGAAAATTACGCGTAAGTTTTATTTCTTTCGCGCGCCGCACTTTCGATGCGCGCGCATTTTCAATAAAGGCACAGGAAAAACCGGCTGTTCAGCCGGAGCAGCAGCAATATAAAACATAAAATAAACTATAAATTAATGTTTCGAAATACAATAGTTAAGTTAATTTAAGTTTTTATAAATATACCATTTGATGAAATGATTATTCGATTATTCCGTGTGGCGCCGAATTAAGAATAGCGCCATTTCCTTCCGTGAATGTCGTAGAAGCTGACAAAGGAAATACATTACCAGGAGACGGGCAGCAACGTCTTCCTGAGATTTCAACAACATACTGCGATCGCCAACCCGCCTGCCAAGCGTGGCGATTATGGCAAAACCCTTCATGGTTAGGAAAACCATGTGCATGAAGAAGGCCTATGTCCTGCAGTGGGCGTCAAATGGCTGATGATGACGATGATGATTTGATGAAATGAAATGTTTATTTGTCATGTTAACCCTAAAATAATTTAAAATTAATAAAAATATTCAATGTTCTTGGACATAAACTTTTGCTGAAATTTAAAAAAAAGTTTATATTGCAGCACTTGTATGCTAACGTTTTTACAGCACAATTTTGGTAATATGCTGAATTATGAAACTAAAAACTATGTAATAAGAGTCAATTTACGAGCAACTGTATTGAATGGACATTTGGTAATATTTGTTTGCCATCGACACGCTAAGAAGCGAAGAATGCAATAAATAAAATAAATAACAGTGTAACGCAACGCACACTGTGAAAAATATCTAGACTACTTCTCAAATTATCGGCCAGTAGCTTCCTGATAAGGCAAACCTCAACTAAAGTTCAAAACTGAAGAGTTCTCTATCTAATCTAATCTCGTTTGTCTAGAGGTAACATGCTTGATGAACATAGTGGTCGCAAATTTATTTATGGGCTTCAATCGATAAAAATTAAAATGATAAGGCATTTATTACAACCGTATTAACAATCGGCATAGTATGAGATAAGATAATTTATTTCACAAAAACATTGCACAAAATATGACCTTAGTGATAAGGATAATAGGTACCCTGCTCCCTAAAAAGCTAATAACCTGTGATATAGGATAAGCAGAATGAAGTTACGGAGTTTTGGCGAGAGTAAGTATTTCTGAAAAGTGATCGGTGTCCCCTGCACTAGGCATTACCGGTATCGTGAGCGACGGCAGGTGGATTATACGAGATATAGTGGGCAGGATTTCGATCGGGGGCTAAAAATTGCTGTTTTTTGCAACAATGCTCCCAGCGCCGTAAGTGACGGATGAACGTTGGTGAAATAACTGTCAAGGAGCCTTCTAATAGGCCATAAAAGTCGGTCTATTTTCTACTTATCTCATATTCTGCAATTTTTCACTCACGACCCAGACGGACATACTTCGACCAAATAGGGGATGTATTAACAAAGGGCAAGATAAAAAGTACCCGAAACCGGCGTGCGTGCATGCAACGACTAATGAATGTTGAGGAAGCGAAAGTGATTTGTCAGGATCGTAGCAAGTGGCAGTCCCTGGTCTCTGCCTACCCCTCAGGGATACAGGCGTGAGTTTATGTTATGTTATGTTTCACTGAGCGAATTATCATTGCGAAGAGTGAAAATTTGTGTGTATTTGACATTAGGTGAAATTAAAGGAATCACTCAGTGCAGAAATTAGAGATAGGAGCCCCTGGACAGTCTGTGTTGTCTGAATATTATCTTTTAATTATTCGCTCTCGTCCATTCCATTTTCTTACGTGGATGTCGTAGGAGGCAACTAAGGAAATAAATTACCAGGAGACGGGCAGCAGCGTCTTCCTGAGATTCCAACCGCATACTTCGATCGCCAACCCGCCTGCCAAGCGTGGCGATTATGGCAAACCCCTTCACGGTTAGAAAACCATGAGGGAGGCCTATATCCTGCAGTGATGATGATTCACTCTCGTCTTATCCTGCACAACCTAAGGTTGTCTGGAAAAGATCACTTTGAGCCATAAGACCGTCGATTAAGAACTAGATATTAAGAGGGTGCCTCGAGCTGCAGTTCCCACACAAATGTAGTTCGGTTTTAATTTGAAACTTACATGCCGGATCGCGTTAAGACTCATCTTTCATCGTGCTTAAAGATTACAAATAAACTAATCAAAAACAAACTGGAGCCTTTTAAAAAGTTTTTATGAAAAGGCTTATGAAAATGTAACTTATTTCTGTCCATTTATTCTCAATGGGGAACTTGCGTCTAACTTAGATTGGAGTAACTTTGCTTTTATACCATATATATCATATAAAAACCTAGGAAAAACTTAAAAATAAAATAATAATATAATTTTTTTTCGGGGTATTCGGGGTCACAAAATATGCAAAAATTAAAGTTACTCTTATAATATAAAACCTATTAGATTTCGTTTTGTCATTGAATTGTGAACGTTTTCGTATAAGGGTGTACATGCATAAAACATTATTTTACGAGATAACTTAAATATTGATAAACGATTCATATGTGATAAACGTTACGTTAGGGATTGACGTCATAGTCTAAGCTAGATTAGTATGGCGGGTTTTAGTACCACGTGACTATATATTGACTTTTCGACTGGTCATATTATAAAAGCGACTAATACTCGCAGAAAAAAAAACACGTTTATTTACCTTTTAACGTGTCCTATCCTATTCTATCAAAACATTTTTTATTGCGAGTTCTCCATTCTAATCACAATCTAACCCCTATTTGTGTTTTTTAAACACATCTGTAAGATTTGCCGATCAGACATATCGTTTATAAAATAAATCAAACTAATTTTGTATAGGAAGTGCCTCGTGAGACGCCCTCTTAAATAGACCTACCTTATCTCTTTAAATATGACAACAGATGTGCAATAAAGAGTTTAACTATCTATCTATATCCATTATACTTTTTCTACGTAACCTTACGTCCCACTGCAGGGCGCAGGCCTTCTCTCAGAGATAGTGTGGGCTTAATGACCACGCGTGCCCATCGCGGATATGGAATTTCAAGCGCTGAGGTATGTGGCCGGTCTTTTTGGAAATCCATGGAAGAGGCCCATATCCAGCAGTGGACTTCTTGTGGCTGAATGATGAATATGATGATGAGGTATGTGAACACCTCAGACGCTCGCATTTCCTCACGATGTTTTCCTTCACAGTTAGCTAGTGGCTACTACAAATAATCCATAATTATTGTCACAATACGTGCAAGCTTATAGGTAATTAAGAACCTAACTGAAATTAAAATGTACTCAGCTATAATAGATACTTCACAATTATGTAGTTTAAACTCTGTTGCATACCAGTAATTACAAAATGAAAATATCTGTAAAACAAGTATCTTTTTCATTTATGGTTTGGTCTGAAAACCAGTGCCAAAGCCCTGCTTTGGCATCAAGCTGAGAATGGCCCATTTTTGACAACTTTGTGTGTCTAAGTTTCATGTAGGTACTTACAGGTATTTTGCCAAATGTGTTCTGTGGTTACTTAATTATGCACCTATTGTTTGTAATTATTTGTAAGCATGTTAACTTGATTACGTACCCACTGTATGTAATTCTTTGGAATGTTGTCAAATAAAGTTTATTCTTATTCTTATTGGCACCTAAGAACTCTTCCATTACTCCTAAATGATTTAATATTCAAACGGCGAGGCACGCCTTTTGCCGCGATGCTTATGGTTACTAATTGAATTTTAAATGTTATTTACATTACCGTTACAGTGGTAACGCCTTTTTATTGTTCCCTAACGGTCGTTATGTAGTTTTTCAACTCGGAAGCTTGTGTTTTAGGTACAAATTACTGTAATTACTGGAGAAAATTGAAGAAAACTCCGAATTAGTAAAAAAATTAAGAAATAAAATCTTCAATCCCTGGTTGGTCTAGCGGTATCGCGTCTGATTGCCGTGCCGAAGGTCGTAGGTCCGATTCCCACTGGGGGGCACCATACATTTGTACAAGTGGCCTCGGTCTGGGTCCATCTTTGTGATGTCCTTGCCTGGTTGCCATGGTACAGGGTGTCCAAGTTTGGGACCAGGACAAGTGATTGTGTTGTGTGAAAGTTTTTTTTATTTTAATGGTACCTATGTAAAGTTCATTTGTGGTATAATTTGTAATAGCGCCTACACTACAATGCGTTATTTAAAAGATTAATTAAAAGAGTACTTGTTGTCAATACAAAAAATTTCAATTTAACGAGAAGAAACTGACTTTGACTCATACTCAAACATGTAATATCCACTGCGCATTTAAATCACAATGCTCAATTTTCATGAAATGTTTATTTGTATTTATTAAGTACCTACTTGAATCAATTTAAGTCATAAAGTCTTATTGGCCTACTTGTCATTTTATATTCATTATACCCCATCTATTTGGAATCAAATGAAAAATTGTATTTATGAGATCTTGCGTTGATTGTTCGTCCGTCACTTTAGGTTCTGACAGAATACCAGCGTCACGGGTTGTCAACCGGGAACCTGTGACATATGCTGAGTCAAGAACCTTTTCTTGTACCATGGCACACAGCGTCTCCACCATATCACTTCGTTTTTACGGTGTGATTGTTTAGAATAAGATTATTTATTGTTACTTTTTACTTTAAGCTTTTTTACTGTTTTCGTGTTTTATTATTTGTAAGATTTTATGTGTGTTGTGGTATCAGAATAAACTTTTTTCAATTCAATTCAATTCAATTCAATTCAATTCAATTATTTGACAATCTGGACTTCATACTTAGTGCTAAGAAAGTTCCTAAGCTGGAAGTGCGAAGATACAAACATAAATACCATATTAAATACCATATTTGAATTATCTTCTTAAATTGAAAATTAAATGTATTTTTATTATTGTATTGATTTTACGATAAGATCTGTTTACAATTTTTTTCTCTTCAAGTATTAAATGCTTGGTATACAGGGATGTGCATAAAATCAGTGCACACACATTATTAAGCTGAGCAACTCCTTTGTCTAGTCAAATACATGTAGTCTCTGCCTACCTACTTCTCCAGGACCCAACCGTGAGTTTATTTATGTAGGTGCTATGTATGTATTTATTTTTGACTATGTTGTATTTATATAATATTTTATGTAGCCTATACGGCCCACTGCAGGGCACAGGCCTTCTTTAAGAGAGAGAGTACGGCCTTAATCACCACGGGTGCCCTCCGCGGATGGGCAATTTCAAGCCTTCAGTTATGTACGTGAACACCTCAGATATTCAGGTTTCCTTACGATGTTGTCCTTCGCCGTTAGCGAGTGGTGTAATATTCCCCCAATGGATCTTGACCATTAGCAGTATCGCTAAAATCTAAATAGTGTCACCAGTTTTCAGTGTCCATAATTCATGTTTTCAATTATAAAAAATCGGGGTTTTCTTATAAAACCATGACTTCTCCGTAATTCTAAATTAATAAAGTTATACAATAATTAATGCTTCCGGTTTAACGACCGCTGTCATCTTGATACAAATCTATTGATCCATTCACAGACCTGTTTAAATCTCAATCTGTGCATTCAATAATGTAGTGTTGCCATCAGACCGACCGCTACTTTTCAAATCGAATGAATCGATACAGAGAAAAAATAGGTATATTTAGCTGAAAAAAAAATACCTTAACATTTGCATATTTCACATATAACATTTTTGCATATAACACCTACTTCATTTGCATATATCTTTATCCACCTGTTCATTTAGATTATTTGCGGTTTACTTTATATATTAGGTACTAACACTAGATAACAGATTCAACAGTGTGGACCTTCATCATCATCATCATCAGCCATTTAACCCCCACTGCAGGACATAGGCCTCCTTCGTGGTTTTCATAACCATGAAGGGTTTTGCCATAATCGCCACGCTTGGCAGGCGGGTTGGCGATCGCAGTATGCGGTTGAAATCTCAAGAAAACGCTGCTGCCCATCTCCTGGTAATTTATTTCCTTAGTCGCCTTCTACGACATCTACGGAAGGAAATGGAGTGACGCTATTCTTAATCCAGTGCCACACGGATCTGTGGATCTTGTGGACCTTAATTTGACCGAATCGCTCAGATGCTGATCTTTAAATAAACCTTTAAATTAACTAGGAAAGCGGTGGTTATGTATTAACAGAACGCTGTTGTTGTGTTGGGTGCGAATCGGACATTGTATGTGATTTTTTTATAGCAGTACGACTGTCTAACGTTTACGGAAAATATCGAGAGGAAACATGTGTATGAGGTACACCCCATGCCCCCATACCTCACCTCACTCCAAAAAAGCTAAGCATAGTGGCAGATTACACTCCTCAGTCTTTTGTACATTCTGCCACAGCGTATGTGTGTGGTCCAACGTATGTAAAGCCTTATCGGAAACCGGCTTGTTCGGGGGGCTAAAAGTCATCGAGCTTGCGTGCGAGACGATTCGTGCCCTAAAGTGGGAACATAACGTAATCAGTACCTACGCATGTAAAGATTTACATGCCTGACTGATTATGTTATGGATGACTTTGCAACTAAAATGTTATGGTTTATCTACATAGACTGCATATTATATAATTATTATGTAAAGGTGATATGAGGCATAATCACCGAGCTTTAGTCGCATCACGTAAATCATTTATATTACATTTCAGTTATATTTTATGAAATGGTGACTGATAGAATCGAATTGATGATCGATATAAATTACATTTTGCAGCACTGAATGTCATCATTCCTAATCTGTGCTACGTCCTGTCACCTATCATTATAACCACAGAGTATGTGTTCATATGTGTTCTGTGATATAATCACCACGTTTTCAACGGTTTTGTGATGGTTTTCTTCATGATCAGAATGTATATTTCTTTATTAACTATTTCGCATGAAGTCAGAATGTATATTTCTTTATTAACTATTTCGCATGAATTTTAGTATTTCTGTGAGACAGAGTCTCAGTAAAATAAATGCCTGTAAATGAGTTAAGCTAGAGACTTCTTGTGTTTTGGTAAGTCTCCATGCAATACTATTACATCCTCGTCCGGAGAATTACTTTAATGCTAACAATAGTATTTTAAAATTTTAAGCCAGTACTACAAATTAAGGTATTATTTCATTGTGGCATAACTTTGTTGCTAGCGATTCTAAGTGTCTTAATCACTTGACCTTTATCCTTTATATAACTATGTTTACTTACAGGCTCAAATACGATGTCAACAAAACTTAGGTCAGCTGTTAGATAATGCTAGGTAGCATTAGGTTCACTCATAAAAAACAGCATTAATGCAATAAAGAATTTTATTATTAATAATAACTTGAAATTCGCAAGATTAATGACAAATTAACTTTTTCACTCTCACTAACGTAAAAGATCACAATGTCCGCGTAACCCAACGGCGTGTACATTTCTTTCGGACAGCAAGTAGGCAGCCTACCCGGCGCTGGCGCTGACGTGACTTAAATTACTTTTCCGTGTTTCATACCACCGTCGTCGTCGTCGGCTTTATGAATAATAAAATGCTATTTATTTTAGTTAAGTTGCCACAAACAAACGTCGTAAGAAAACACGAATGTCTAAGGGTGTCAACGTATCGTGGCTCCCTCTCTCCGAGATAAGGGTCTTGCTCTGCAATGGGGATCTTGCGTCAAACTTTGATTGAATTGGCATTGATATAAATATCATAGAGAAGAAGACATAGAAAAACTCAAGAACATTTTAAAAATAAAACCATAAAAATATTTTATTCGGGATTTTCAGGGACTCAATAATGCACAAAATCAAGTTACTATAATAGCAAAAAAAACATTACATTTCGTTTTTAATTGAATTCTAAACATTTTCTAAAAGGGGGTGTAAATGCATAAAACATTATTTTAGGAGATAAATCGAATACTCATAAACGCTTCATACATATTATGATGTTACGTGCAAGCTGTGACGTCATAGCTTGACTCCGATTTGTGTAGCAAGTTTTGCACCACGTGACTAGAACGACTCTTCGACAGGTTCTCTATTGAAGGCACGATTATAGATGCGGCTTTGCAACGACTAATGAATGTTGATGAAGCGAAAGAGGCTTGTCAAGATCGTGGCAAGTGGCAGAACCCTGGTCTCTGTCCGCCCCTTGAGTGCCTCGTTGGTCTAGCGGTATCAGGTGTGATTACCATGCCGAAGTTCGTCAGATCGATTCCCGCCGCACATTTTATACACAATCACATGTCCTCAGTCTCAGTGTATTTCCATGTGTGTAGAAATACGCCCAGACTGAGGCCCCATTTTCGTGTGCTTGTGAATATCAAATTGTATAAATTTATTTACAAAAATAAAATTTACAATAAGTTCGCAGGTTCTTATGCAATAGCGAATACACTGTAAAAAGTAAAAGCTAGTTGATTCAGTTTTTAAAAATGCTCTGAATTCTTGATATTACTTATAAAAGTGGTTTGGTTTTAATTTATCAACAAAATCGCCATACAACTTGATAAATATGATTAATTACGAAATACCGAGGCTTGCAAATGGTTTTACCATAATTAAATTATAGAGCTACACATACATAGCTGGATTTGAAAAGTATTTTTTATCTTTCTTTAAATTGTACATTACCTAACTGGAAAGTGGGTTACTCGGGGCTGCAAGTGATGTAAATTGCTTCGGCCAGATGTCGCTGCATGTACGTAATACAGAGAAGTTTGTAAAAGGGGCTCGAAATATCGCCGACGCCTGCACTTGCCCATTAGCTTAGTTGGGAGAGCGCTGGCACGATTAGTCAGAGGTCGCGGGTTCAAGTCCTGGTATGAGTGGAATTTTTTGCCTCTAAATAGGTTTTTAAAATTGTCCTCAGCACGGGTTAGTGCAACAAAAAAAGAATATAATTGTATATCATCCAACAATGGTCCATGGAACTCTTTTAATTTCAGTAAAATGTTTCACCATGTGCAAATAAAGAAAAGCTCTTACTAATAATAATAATTCGAAAAGACAACACCGGCCTGGCCCGGCAAAAGCTACAATGTTAATAATTTGTTCGCTTAAAGAAGTCACTGGGGAGGCGTATTTTCAAGAGAAGATGAAAGCAACTAACTGGCTACACCGAACCGTGCCAACTTGAGAATGTTACGCAATTTCAAACATTACAAGATAAGAAAATACAGATTTTGTCCCTGAAGAATGCTGTGGTGTGTGGCTCCGTTACAGACACTAAACCCCGGTTTTTCTTTCGCTGACAACTGGTTAATTCTACTGTTCAAGCTTTCATCATCATCATTATCATCATTCAGCCAAAAGAAGTCCACTGCTGGATATAGGCCTCCTCCATGGATTTCGACAAAGACCGGTTGGAAGCGACTTGCATCCAGCGTCTTCCTGCCACTTGGATGAGGTCATCTGTCCACCTTAAAATTTTATCATTCTGTAATGATCAAGATCATTACAGAATTACACTACCCACTCCTTGCTTTTCGATTTTTTTCTTTTCAGGGTTCCGTACCCAAACCGAAAGGTTATGAGAAATTACTAAGTTATTAAATTACTAAGACTCCACTGTCCGTCCGTCTGTCACCAGGCTGTATCTCATGAACCGTGATAGTTAGACAGTTGCGATTTTCATAGATGATTTATTTCTGTTGCCGCTATAACAACAAGTACTAAAAACAGAATAAAATGATGATTTAAGGGGGGCTCCGATACACACAAGTTCAAATACAGAAGTTTTAATAATAATAACAACAATGTACACGAAACACTACAATTTGTGGTAGTCCAAACTAGAATATGTGCTTACTATTGAAGTCACAAACACAGAAAAACAACCAGACGAAAGCCATTTGTACAATGTACGGTGGCCTCCAGCCGGAATCGAACCCACCACCTCTGTTTCGTTAGTCACGCGTGAAACCGCACGACCAAAAAGGCATTCAAACATTTCAGCAGAACGTAACATTGTTTAGGAACAATGCGCCAGAAGTACATAGCAAAACACAAACAGCGCTATCAATGGCCGTTATCAACGGAACACATTTCACGCATGCGAAATGTAAACGTTTCATCAAATTGCAAATGAACGGTAATCTAGATGAGTGACATCGGTGCTGTATAGCTCAATGTAAATACACAATGCACTGCTATCTACAGTTGATTTATTTATACCCGTCCCGAAGTGTGCCTTTTATCTTGAGCGCGATTTTTTATTGTTACGGACAAAATACACATCGACTCTGTGTGACGGATAATGTTTTATTTCGTACATTTTTGCCCCTTCCATTTGTAGGGTTTCGTACCCCTTGCGTAAGGGATTCAATTACAAGACTCCACTGTCCGTCCGTCCGTCCGTCTGTCACCAGGCTGTATCTCATGAATCGTGATAGCTAGAGAGTTGAAATTTTCACAGATGATATATTTCTGTTGCCGCTGTAACAACTAATGCTAAAAACAGAATAGAATAAATATTTCAGGGGGGCTTCCACACAACAAACATTGTCTAAAGACAGCGCTCGCCATCTAGCGGCCATCTATGTAACCTTCACAGCGCCGACGTCATGTCGTTAAATGTCAATGTTAAACGCTTCTTGTTGGTTTCTATAGATGGCGCTGTTCTCAATGTACCTCATCTATCTTGTCTCGATCTTTGTCTAATGTTGTATAGATAATGGTACGGAACCCTTCGTGCCCGAGTCCGACTCGCACTTGGCCGGTTTTTATTTAACTTTTTTCAAATAATGGCTAGGTAAAGATGACAGCTACCTCATCCTTAGTTTTGAGTTGCAAAGTAGCCTCTAACATAAGTCAGTAATGTGCACGTAAAGAACACATCTAGGTCTCCCTGTGGGATATAAATCGGGCTTTTGATAAGTAACAAGGGCGTATGAATAGAACGTAAGTTTAGGTTCTTATGACGATTTCCTTCGATGTCCGTAAACGGTACTGTAAATAATTTACAACCTCCGTGACTTACAATTGCAACAGTCGCCAGCACATTGACTTTTTATGCGGGGGCACTCTAGTCAGTTGAGATACGGGCGATTTCGCAATAAAATGTACAGGTTGATCAGCTGTTGACTGTGCTGATTAATCTTTGACGTTGGGCCAACGGGATCCTTAAAGTGTGTCTACAACTACCGTATCTGCCTACGCGTCTATCCGTCCGTCCGATTGATCGAATGAATAAATGAATGAATTAATGAATGAATGAACGATTGACGAACGAATGAATAAATGAATGAACTAATTAAATGTATCATTTAGAGACAAGCTATCGATTGAGTGACAAAAAAACAATTTTTTATTTTTATTTTAACTGCCTAATTAAAATAAACTATTTTGTCTGACGAAAAGAGTGGGCTCTTGCAATTTTAGTCGAAGCGCGTTTTGGATATGATTCATTCAGTCGAATTATCTGCCGTCCCAAGTGTAATTTGTTCCTGTTAATGTTTTGCAGCGGTATGAAATACCAGAACAGGAGCCGCTTCGTCTGGCCGCACGTCAATGGTACCCAGCAGCAAGATTTATGATCCCCTCGAGTACACTCGTAACTCGTAACAGACTAAGTAATCTCCCCGGAACAGTTTCGTCTGCTCTAAATGTGTACGGACACAGCCCATTCTCATTATATCAAACTTGCTTCCAGTTGGAATTGAAAGCTTTTCATCGATGCGCCGAAACGGGTGGTTGGTATTAATTAATCCAATATACTTAGAGCCAATATTTACCTGCACATTGTAAGTTTTGTTCCAGTGAGTATTGAGTAGTACATAATTATAAAATAAGTTGTAAACACACTGTCCATCTCAAATATTAGCAATTAATCTTATTCGGGAATAACCAAATTGTTTATACAATGAACTATCTGTATATACCAGATTGCATATGATTAAAAATTTCTCAGGCCCAAAAAAATTAAATAAAATCCGGCCAAGTCTGAGGCAGACTCGGGCACCGAGCATTGCATACTACTGCATAATATTAGGTCCTTACATATGAAATTGGCGTTTTGTATGAGGGAACATAATGTCGTTTTATTAATAATATAATATTTTTAATTAATCAAAGTATGTAACATTGCTATCTTTGCACTTTTGCCATTTCATAGGTAGTTCATTGACCCCTTTACTAAAAAAACTATTTGGACGGGAATAAATAAAATTTTTGAAGGTGGTTTGAACTGCCCCATCGTAGTTAATTTTTTTCCCTTGCAAGAAGTTTGAATAACTTTCGTAAATTTCGAAAAAGATGGTAATCTGTTGGAGCAAGGTCCGGAGAATACGGTGGATATCTTAGATATTCCAATTGAAGCTCCTCTTATTTGGTAGCCGTCTGTTGTGCAGTGTGTGGTCTAGCGTTTTCCTGAAGCAGCAGTGGCCTAGAGCGATTGACTAGTCTCGGTTGTTTAGCAGCCAGCTCATCCATCATGGATCGCAGTTGCTGACAATAGACATCTGCCGTGATCGTCTGGCCAGATTTAAGAAAGCTGTAGCGAATGACACCGGCACTGGTTCACCAAACGCTCATAAGTAACTTTTTTTGAGTCAATTTTCGCTTGGGGCATGATTTGGCTGGTTTGCCAGGGTTCAGCCATTGCGATGAGCGCTTCCGATTATCGTACAGGATCCACTTTTCATCACAGATAATGATTCGATTTAAAGTCCCTTTATTATTGTGCCGGTTAAGTAATGTAACGCAGCAGTCGACGCGCGTTTGTCGATTTGCTTCACTCAATTCGTGAGGTACCCATCTTTTAAGCTGTTTCACCTTCCCAATTTGCTTCAAGTGGATTAAAACAGTTTTATCATTAACAACAAAGCTTGCAGCTAACTCGGACGTGTTTTGAGATGGATCTGCTTCCACAATAGCCTTCAATTCTTCATTATCAACTTTTATCTCCGGCCGCCCACGGTGCTTGTTCTGCAGGTCGAAATTTCCAGAACGAAAACGTTGGAACCAAAAACGTACTGTGTTTTCTTTTGCAATACCGCCGCCATACACATCATTAAGCCTTCGAGCCGTTTCTGCAGCACTGGTGCCACGGTGGAACTCGTACTCGTAAATAATGCGATATTTCAAGTTCTCCATTGTGCGAGATGAGGGACGCCAAAGAAATAACAAATGAGCAAAAAAAACAAATTAATGACTGTTTTCGAAACTCAAATATACCAGCTAAATATATTTATAAATTTTAATTTGGAATTTTTAACCAAAGAAGAGATATTTCAGATCAAAGTAGCCAGTGCGACGAAACGCCAATTTCATATGTAAGGACCTAATATTTAACAGACTTCAGAAAAGAAGGAGGTTATCAATTCGACGCGTATATTTTTACATATTTGTGTGAAATATTTATCAAAAAAATATTTTCTTTCATTCAGTTTGGAATCCTGATGAGCTGTTGGCTGGCTTTATCATTTTGATTAAGGTCCCGTTTTACAACTTTTGTTACAAAACCCTAAGAAGGAAGGTCTGCCCAAATATGAAACAGAGTTAAGAATATTATTTATTGTACAGTGGAAAAAGCGAACATAAAACAAACTACAGCAAAAAAGCTGTAAAAGCTACAGTAAACAACAAAAAATTCACCCCGTATTTTTGACTCAAATTTAAAATGCCTTGGATTAATTACATCACTTGCCTTGACATCCTCACCTTGATAATGGACCTGCCGTTTAATGCAAGTAATAAAACGTGTATTTACTGTGCGATCTTATGACAGAAGTCGTGATTCTCGCGGCATTCAATTCACAAAACCACATAATGTGCTCATGAAAATAACGTGGGTAAAGCCAGGTGTACACGTACAGACCAAGAGTCAAATAGTATCGCTTTGCTTACTAGCAAAGTTTAGGTTTCTAGTTCGGTAAAGGAAAAAAGCTGTCTTTCCCTAACTCACCTAGAGGTCCCATACAATAGACCTACGTTAACTGAGCATAACAGAGAATTTCTTTTTTTTTCTTTTAATCCCACCAAAACATAAATGTAAAAAATTCGGCCAACTTCTCGTCTCAAAAAATGCTTGATACGAGGGGTGTTCAATAAGTAATGAGAATGAATAAGATGCAGTTCCGTGTGGCGCCGGATTAAGAATAGCGTTACTCCATTTCCTTCCGTGGATGTCGTAGAAGGCGACTAAGGAAATAAAATAGCAGGAGACGGGCAGCAGCGTCTTCCTGAGATTCCAACCGCATACTGCGATCGCCAACCCGCCTGCCAAGCGTGGCGATTATGGCAAAACCCCTCATGGTTATAAAAACCATGAAGGAGACCTATGTCCTGCAGCGGGCGTCAAATGGCTGATGATGATGATGATGAAGAAGCAATTAAGTTTCATCAAATGTTATTTTATTTTTCAACATAGTCACCTTTTAGTTATACACACAAAGCATTTTTTTTCCTAAGCCTGAAATTCCTTTTCATGGAATTTCTGGAGTCTTAGATATTCTTTCAATCTCGGAAATAAATAAAAGTCTCTAGGAGCAAGGTCTGGAGAATATGGAGGATGTTCCACCAATTCAAAGCCAGCATCATTGATGGTAGCCATCGGCCATTTTGGACTTGTGCGCTGCCTTGATGAAACAAAACAACTTTAGCGAGTTCGCCACGCCGATTTTCGCGTATTTCATCACGCAACTTTTTGATTTGTTCTGCGTACATATTTCCCGTAATAGTGGCTCCATGACTGAGGTATTCAATCATCACCACGCCTTGGCTGTCCCAAAAGAGAGAACCTATGATCTTACCGGCAGATAGAACGGCTATGAATTTCTTAGTGGTCAGTGATGATGGCTTTTTCCAAGCCATGGATTGTTTTTTTTGTTTCAGGGTCGTCATAGTGACGCCATATTTCATTTATAGTTAGAAATCGAGCCAAAAACCGGTCAGGATCTTGTTGTAACAGTTCCAAACAGCTTTGTGAAATGCTCAGCCTGGTTCGTTTTTGTTCGGCCGTTAGCATTCTAGGCACCCAATATGCTGAGACTTTTTTTAATTCCCAGATGGTCATGTATTATATTATGTAAACTCCCTGCTATAAAATAAACAGTAGCACGACGATCCACCAAAACAATTTTTTCAGCATTTTTATAATTTCTTCAGTTACTGCAGTGGTAAGGAGCCCTGAGCGCGAGTCGTCATTAGTGGATGTTCTTTCCCTCTTAAACTCAACACACCAACGCGTAACCGCAGAATAAGAAGGAGCGAGAGCCCCTAACGTATCATGCTGTTATTAAAAATTTCATATTTTACCAAACTACCGACACACTATATTTTTATTTAACAGCTTTTACAAATACGTATGCCAATGAGTAATGCAAGTCTTGATTTACTTGTTCCGTAGTAAAATTTTTCGAAGATCGATATATTATTACCGCGCGAACTTCAATGTTCTCTATTTTCGATTACTCGTTGCGACAAAACACAATTAAGAACCTTCTATGATTGGAAAAACAAAAGAGCATATATATTTTTATTTTATTATGTCAACAAATAAGTGGGCTATGCCTGCCAGTATTTTCTTTTCTTTATCCAAGGGGTTTATACCTCATTCTCACTACTTATTGAAAACCGCTAGTGTATATAAGAACTTGCCATGTATTCGCGGAATTAGGAATATTTAATTAACCTCCATACAGTTTTAAGTAATGTCCTAAATTTATATTGACTTAAAGGAATATTCAATTAACCTCCATACAGTTTTAAGTAATGTCTCTGTAATTTTCAAAACTTCCTGTTTTGAATTGTTAATGGTCTTTCAACTCAATTTAAGCGACATGCAGCTAGTTGCCAGGATCATTGTTAAACCTACTGTAAACTGTAACTCTAGTACAGCGGAAGCTCTGCCCGAAAATACACCGAGTTGCCTACACCTGCGTTTCACTCCGACCATCGCCAACTTCTGTGACAAAAGTTTTGTAGCAGTTATGCCGTGATCGGCGCACGGTGAGATGTTATGAAGAGCCAATTGTCCCTGTTATAGCTACTCACCTCTTGAGAATAAATAAATCAATAAATCACTTCCACATAACAGAATCACTTGTCCTTGTCCCAAACTAGAATTGAACACAAACATGGAAATACACCCAGACTGAAACTGAGTGGGAAACGAACCCACGACCTCCAGCATAGTAATCAGACGTGATACCGCTAGATAAACGAGGCAATTAGAATTTTAGTACTTAGCCACTAGTGTATAACCGGCTTAATGTTAAATGGACCAGTCGTAAAACGAGGCTATGTAGCCAATGTTGGCGCATCTCACTAAAACATTTTGTACGTTATCAAGTGCAACAGTTGACCTCAATATTGTACCTTGGAAGAAATAATAATAATAATAATACATGGAAGCATAGCACTTTATTTTTGTTTAATGTTTCTCTAAGATTTGAAATCGTGATTACTGGATGTCCATTATTTTACACAAAAAGCTATTGCAGCAAAAAAACGTGCGTATATGAATCACGAAACTTAAGTGTAGATGGGCGAAATATCTGGTTAGACAAGAAGACGGACGGTGGACGAAGGCAGTCACAGAGTGGTGGCCGTGAGCTGGCCGTCGTTTGGTGAGTAGGCCACCCGATTGGTCGATGACATTAAGAAGGCGGCAGGAGGACAATGGACGAGATTGGCAGAGGCAAGGTGAGATTATCGGGATGGTGAAAATGCCTATGCCCAGCAGTGAGCGTCTTTTATGGGCTGTATAGAGAGATAGATAGATTTACTCGTTTAACCGTGTCCCAAATAATCCACAAAGGGGCAACGCGAGTGTCTTCTATTAAACTGAGCATTTTAATGAGACCGCAAATGGCTTTAACGTATTGCACTGGATCTTTTACTAAGTATGTGAACTTGGGAGCGTATCTCGAAATGAAAATATAAAATTTTAGTATAAGCGCACAGGTTTATATAATTTTATCACGTCTTAATTGATCAAATTAACAAAATGAAAGGCAAAAACTTAAAATTTTAAGTCGTCATGTAAAACTAGATTGTACATACAAACATAAACTCAGGCCTGGATCCCGCAGAGGACAAAGCAAACAACCATAATGAATACCATACTGATATTTGCTTTAGCAAATTTATAAATCAGTTAATCTTTTTTGTTTTCCTGTATATACTTTGAAGTGAGTCTCATTATAAAAGAGATTTATAATTTCCCCCTGGTTAAGGTGGCGGGGAGTCGCTGGATGCGGGCGGCACAAGACCGGGAAGCTTAGAAAACCATGAGGCCCCCTCATTTCCTGCAGTGGGCTGATGATGCTGATGATATTTTCCCCCAAATGCCATTGCCATCCCACGGTCCCTTGCCATTCCCATCCACGGACCCTTCGCCAACTCAACGATATCATACGACCATCGGCCGTCTTGCATTTGGGGGAAACGGCCCAGTAGTGGGCTGACGATGATAATAATTAATGAGTAAATAACCCCCTAAAGTTTATTTATGTAACATCCAGTAAAAATCTAAACTGAATTAAAAATGGAGAGAGAGAGCGAGAGAAAATAATAGATTATTCATTATATTATCCCAACGGCATTGACAATTTCAACAAATAATTCTGACATTCAGGTCTCCTCCCAAAACAAGTGTCAAGCAATAAATCCGACCCGGAACTCAACGCGTAACTTTTCAGCGAACACCTAGGTCAATCCTTAGCATAATTCTCAGGTACATAATTGTAAAAGTTTTCTCCAAGTCAACAGTAACTGAGATCCGGTGGTACTCGTACAAGACGGTTGCAGGAAACCGGTTAATTGGGTCTGAAACTCGACACAGTAAATATTACCCGGTAACGCGCCTGCACCAAGCGATTGTAAATTAATTTACACCCATCGCATGCCAGTAGTGTGGTAGGTGTGTAGTCTGTACTTTTGTAGTCAAAATATCTCACTTTCTGGAAATTTAGGGTTATGTATTTTAATGTCCAGTTATATCGCCCCTGGCGTTGCTCCACGGTAGTTGAAGGCAAATAACAAGAGCGACATAAGGTTTTATTTATAAGATGTAAAAGAAGAAAATTAAACTTAACTAATTGCCATAAATGATGTTATTTCCAATACAATAATTTGTGACATAATTTGTTTGTAAGTTGTCTTGTTTTAATCCTTACGAGTAAGTGAATAATTTATAAGGAAAAATAATAACATCGATATGGTAATGGAAAAACATTCATAATGTGGAGTGTGAAGACTTATAATTGGCATTTGGTTTTTTTTAAGTCTTTATTGCCCTGTGTTATTTGCCGTTAGTATTAAATAAAAAACGAGATCTCTGTTCATTCTGCTACGGTTTCTTCCACGCAAACTTTACCTAAATAGCGCTAATGGCGCTTGAGACGCGCGGATCACCCAAACTTCTAGGAGAGATGTACTATCCCTAATATGCCCACAGAAACACTTGAAAACGTGTCAATAGAGAAGAAATTTGTTTGCCTTTATCAGAATTACAGTTGTAAGACTGGGCCTTTAGAACGGTTTCGATGACCGTTCCCCTGATGCGGTGGCCTGACTGCAAATGACTGAGCTAGCTGTATCCGAAGCGGGTCTACCGGTATATGTGGCTTTACGCGATATCGACTAAGCTTTTACGAATAGATATGGTTATGTACAGTGCCACTTTAGTTATAAACGATTAAAGTAAGCCGTTGCATCAGAGTGTTGACCGATGCAGGTGTATGTACCTACTTTCAATCGTGCGGGATTCAAATTGTGGTTTCTTAGACAGGTAGATTAATTGCAAATATTTCCGCGTGGCGCCGGATTAAGAATAGCGATACTCCATTTCTTTCCGTGGATGTCGTGGAAGGCGACTAAGGAAATAAATTACCAGGAGACGGGCAGCAGCGTCTTCCCGAGATTTCAATAGCATACTGCGATCGCCAACCCGCCTGCCAAGCGTGGCGATTATGGCAAAACCCCTCATGCTTATGATAACCATGAGGGAGGCTTATGTCCTGCAGTGGGCGTCAAGTGGCTGATGATGATGATGATGATGAGACAGGTAGACAGATTGAGAACACTGTACTTGCACATTGCGCTGTACTATCGGCATATGATTCAGTTAGTTAAATTAGACCTGGGGCATGAGAGTTCGGCACTTAGCCTCATAGTTAGGCAAGCGCTAAGGTATGCGAACACCTCAGAGACTAGGGTTTCCTCACGATGTTTTCTTTTACCGTTAGCGAGTGGTAATAATACTACATATTGACAAGTGTACGTAATTTGGAAAACATATTCATTGGTTCATGCCGGAATTCGAACCCACGACCTCCCGAATGTGAAGCTAGCGTTTTACCGATGCGCTACTACCGTTTCAATATATGATCTAGCTTTATATTGTTGTCGCGGAGTCGCACGTCGTAACGCACCTGAAAAGAATAGACGCATTATGATGAACCTGCTCAGCTGTCCACTATACTAAAGAGTTTTTAAAAATTATGGAGCGGTGGTAGATTAGATTAGAACACTTTATTGTACACACCAGAAAACAAAATACGTTAACCTCCAATTTCTCCTACACTAACACGCTGTTAATCTAACAGCTGTCAATTGACCAAAGTGCTTACAAAAAGAACCACTGACAGCTGTTAACAGTAGATTAACAGCTTGTTAGTGTACGAGAAACCGGGGGTGAAAGGCTTACATGTCTAAGTTTTGCCGTATACAATTGGCGGTCTTATCGCTAAAAGCGATCTCTTCCAGACAACCTTAGGATGGATAGAACTGAAAAATGCAGCCTAGTGGGTAGAACATTGGACTCGGAAGCTGTAGACCCAGATTCGATTCCCAGACCTATGACTTTTTTTCTCAGTTATGTACATTTGGGAGGTTACAGTCGCAATACCACTCGCTAATGGTAAAAGAAAACATCGTGAGGAAACCTGAGTGTCTGAGCTATTAAAATCGCCTATCGGTGGGCACGCGTGGTGATTAAGCCCATCCTCTCTCCCTAAGAGAAGGCCTGTGCCCTACATTGGGACGTATATAGGCTGCTTATGTATGTATGCTTAACTGTCACAAAATATACCTAAGATCAATGCTGAGTTATTCCTTTTATTGGGTCCAAATTAATGCAAAAAGACATTTTAATCATCAAGAATTGAATCTTGCATATTCAGCGTAAGTTTCAGATTGCTATCACATGATTACTAAGTACCGTGGACAGTTGTTCAATATTTACATTTTAGACATTGGACTGTTCTTATTGCTGAGATGAGACAGAGTTGATTTTAGATAATAAGTGTACACAAAGGTTGATAAGTTGTTAACTGAACAAAGGAAGGATCTATTTTCAAATGACCACAACTTTAAACTGAATTTTACGCCTAAAACTGAAGCATAATATGCTTGGTGCGGATTACATAATATGCATCGTGTCATCATCATCAGCCATTTGACGCCCACTGCAGGACATGGGCCTCCTTCGTGGTTTTCATAACCATGTGGTGTTTTGCCATAATCGCCACGCTTGGCAGGCGCGTTGGCGATCGCAGTATGCGGCGGGAATCTCAGGAGGACGCTGCTGCCCGACTCCTGGTTGATTTCCTTAGTAGCCTTCTACGACATCCGAGGCAGGAAATGGGGTGACGCTATTCTTGATCCGGCGCCACACGGAATAGCATTTACTTGCACAATGTGCATAGTGTGAATAAATGATATTAACTCGAACCGATTCGAGCCCTTTTCAACTCCCTGTATCTTTGAAGCCAGTTAAATGTCGCAAAACCAAAAAATTCATACACTGCTTATGTATTTTGAAAAGTATGCGAGCTGGATGAATGAACTTTAAGATCAATGTTTCTTTTAGGTTATCCGTTTATATTTTTTCACAAACACTGCTAACAACGTGTTGGCAGGGAACGTGGTGCGTACTTGAATACAATGTATTTTGAGATGAGAAGTTTACCCGTTTTTTACCCGACTACAGCGGAGCCCAAAAGGAGGTTTGGCTCATATGTATGTCGGATTTTGACGAATAACATCTCAATAGATTATTGGTGTTTGCGCAGGTGTCATAGGCTATGAAAGCCTTAAACTTAAATCACAAAAAGGACTAAAACAAAAACAGAAATAAAAATAATCAAAAACCCGACAGCTGAGCATTAACTACTAAACAGACGGGACCCAAATTCAACATTGTAAATCATTGCGAGGTAGTTGGTCCCACCCCTGCTTACTAGTTAATGCTCAACAGTCGGGTTGTTGGTTATTTTATATTTCAGTTTTTTGTTAAAATAATAGTTATATCATAACAGAATAAGCCCTACAACCATATCCGGGTGTTGCTGACGAACGTTCACCGGACGGAGCGTCCTGGCGCTATCGCTACGAGTATCTCGGCGCAGGATACGGACACTTATCTGTTCACAGTTGGCGTGAGCCGTGGCTAGGAGCGGGTGACTGATTTGCTCCGGGCATCTACTCTTAGGCCGAAGTCATAACGAGACATAAACTCACGCGTGTATCACATCTGATTACCATGCCGGAGGTCGTGGGTTCGATTCCTACTGGGGGCACCGTACATTGGTACAAATGGCTTCAGCCTGGGTATATTTCCATGTTTGTGATGTGCTTGCCTGGTTACCATAGCACAAGGTGTCCTAGTTTGGGACCAGAATAGTTTTATTATTTGCCCAGAGGGGTACGCAGAAACCAGGCTCTGCTACTTGTCACGTTCCTGACAGATCTCTTTCGCATCACTCATTACTGCGCTGTGATGTCGCACTGCAAAAGTCTGCTCCGAAAGTTAAAGCGATGCGACGTCGCAACTCAGTGATGTCACTTTGACTTTAGGCTGGATAATATATTTTTCAATGAAGAGTAAACAAAAAATGTTTTTATTAATAAAAAGGTTACAGATTAATAGTAGTTTGTACTGTGGTCACTACGCTGAAGCAAGCCTGTGTTGTGGTTCCCATACATTCGATAAAAATCTTACCTACAACAAGAAATTGTATGAAATTGTAATATCAGATTTAACACATTTATTTACTTTTAGCTTCCACTTCGCGAGGTCGGAATGGCTTAGTTGGTAAGATTGCACGGTATGCTATAGTTCTAGTTCTAGTTAGACTTGAGATTTCCGCACTTAGCCTCATAGTTGGGCCATCGTAGAGCAAACACTAGAGTATGTAATACCTCAGACACTAGGGTTTCCTCACGATATTTTCCTTCAGTTTTAGCGAGTGGTATTGCTACTACAACTTTACAAATGTACGTAACTTAGAAAAAAAAGTCATTGGTACATGCCAGGATTCAAACCCACGACGTCCTGAATGAGAAGCCGGCGCTCTACCGCTCCGCTACCACCGCTCTGGCATGCTAGAGAGGCGAGTTTGAATTCCGCTTAGGCCCGGTTTTTTTTTGTGAAGTTTGTTTTTGAGTCTGATGTTGGAATCAATTTCTAAAAATCTAGTCTCTGCAATTATCTGTCTCTATCTCTATCTATCTCGTCAATGAAGGTATCCTAACTGCTGGTTCCTCGTCACGCAAACCCCAATCACGTCGCCGTGTGAAGAATATTATTAAATTACTTACATGAATTACAAATCACCAATCTAAGGTATTAAAATAACCGGCATTCCGCCCATTCTGACTTTGAAAAAAGTTCTGCCTGCTCCCCGCACTTGCATGTATATAGGCTGACCTAAGCCTAATGTGCTAACAAAATCTAGTAAATGATGATTACGATGAGGATTCTTACCGACATTTGGTCACGGCGACTGTTACGGCTGTGGAGAGCGACTCATGTGACTGATGTAGACTATATTGACTATAAAAGTGCGGTTGAGACAACCAGCTGTAGGACAGCTGGTGGTGTACATCTGAGTTCATAACGCCTGGCGTCAAGTGTCAAGTGCAGCTCTTCATTTGGCTTCAAAATCAAAGTTTTTAGTGTTAACCGTGTTAGGGAATAACATAAGTACGCCCCTGGCAACATTTTTCTTCTTTACTGCTACTACGTCTGCGCGCGCGGCACCTGTGCATTTTTTTTCGTATTTATCCAATAAATCGGATTTTAAGGAAGAAGGCTTATTTCACTTCAAACTTCTGCAACAAACCGTATGTCGCCTAGTGAGTAAACGGATTAAGTAGGCCCCCACACCCAACTCTGAGATACGACGCTTTCCCAGTTTGTAACACGATTTTATGACCGGACAGCACTTCTATCCGATTGAATTCCTCTGGGAATTTTACGTTTCTTGTTCCAACGGTGTTTTAATGTTTGAGCCAGAAACCATTCGTTAAGTTATGACTGCACTAAAGTGGCTTGTGGAATTAGTTATTTGTTGTTATCTTTTTTGTTTAACCCCCGTTTTCTCACACGTTTTAAAGCTATGATTGTTGACGGTTGTCAGTTGTTTTTTTTTGTGTGAACCATGCCCAACTGACAGCCAACTAACAGATTATTAGTGCATAGGAAACTGGAGTTAAGTTAGTTATTTAAAACAATCTGTGACTTCGTTTACATGGAACAATGATAAAATAAATCACTTTCCGGTACATGCACTAACCTTTAAACTAATCAATCAATCGATAACTTAAAAAACTTTGAGTGAAAAAATCATGTCCATCTGTTGCTCCATTGCTGTACGAGAGAAGTGCAAACCGACAAAAATAATACTGAAGTTACATGCAGAAAACCGCGCTGTGTAGTTTTCTGCTTATATATTTTTTTTTATCACTCATAGTTATTTGGTGCACTTTTGCCTTCTAACTACAATAAGCAAACTGTTTGGGCTTCTACTGCGTCTCTGTAGTTCGTGATCGGTGCAGAGTGAGGTCCATCGGCCTCCATCCTCCTAAATTGCCTTTGCTGCCGAATTTACTTTCTGTCTGGCAGACTGATTATGTTGTGCCTCTTCAGTTATTAGGTATCTTTTGTTATTAAGTTCAAAGCTAATTCGTTTGGATGACGACCAAGTCGATCTTGATAGTTAGTACTATATTGCCGAATCTCCTCCATGACGGTGAGAATTTTTAGGTCTTGCTACATATGCTGATGTACTGAGGGATGTTCAGCATTGCCCCTAGGGTTTTCGTCGGGAATCGTTCAAGAATATCTATGCTTGACCTGCAAGCGTTTCGCCATAGCTGAATACCATAGGTCCAGATAGCCTTCAAGATTGATTTGTATAATGTTATGTTGCATTCTCTCGATAGCTTGAACTTGGGACCTATGAGCCAATACATAGAGCGTACTTTAAGGTCTAGATGTTTGCGTTTCGCTATTATGTGTTTTTTCCACGTCAAGCGAATGTGTTTTCTGCATAAAACTTCCATACCTACGCTACCCAGAGTTAATAAGCGCAGCTAATAGAAAAAAATCAGATCTTTTTTATTATGTTTTTGCAAAAAAATATGGACACCGCTCGTGTACCCGGGCCTTAGCAGGATTTTGTGAGTCATTGCTGAAATGACTATTTTAGCAGTTTTTGTACGCTGAACCTAGTTAAATAAACAAAAGTCTATCGACAGTCAAAGTATTCTAAAATTCTAAAAACAGGTTTAAAGAAATGTTTTTATAAATAAAACCATTGGACAATTTTCAAAATACACTAAAAGTGCAAACGGTTTCATAAGTATAGCCATCAGAAGATGTAAAAGCAATAAGTAAGATTAAAGATTATGAAATCCATTCGTTTATTTAAAGTACTATTTAGTATTTAAAAAATATGAGAATGAGTATAATGCCTTTACATTACAGTAAGAAACTATTTTAAATTATAGATACAATAAAAAAGAATGTACAACCTGATTTCTCCCAGGGTATCCGAAATCACGTCCGCACTGACCAAGCTCTCAATTCGCACTGCAGTCTGCGTTGAGAGCGCCTTCTGACTAACTTTGATATCATGACAAAAGTATCACAAAATATTTAATTGAACCACCATGGCGCGATATCCTGACAAAGTATTTCCGGAGAAAATATAACGACAAAGTAGCACATCAAGCTATAATAACAAAGACTCAAGTTAATATTGGTTAATTATTGTTTTCATTATTGTATATTTTGTAACATAAGAATGTCGTTGACATTCTTTACTCCTAAATTTCTCAAGAGATTAAAAATTCCAGGTAAAAGCGACATACTGTAAAAAGTAGACACGCAACCGAAATATATTAAATATAATTAGTCCCATGATTGGCACATTTAAGAGCTTATAATATGCAGTTTATTTGCTTTGCTGTAAATAAGTTATTTAGAATTTTGTAGTTTATGTGGTTTATTTTGTACACGTATACAAGACCCAGTTTTTTACTGCTTTTCAAACTCTCCAAGACTATTGTACATTTTTTTTTATTTTATTTTATTTGCTATTTCTTATGTGATGTCCTGTTAAATATTTCGTGTGCAATGAGGTATAATAATATTTAATAAATAGTGAATTCTCATAAATACAAACAAGTTTTGCAATGGGGAAAACTTCAAAATCACAGAAAAAGCCAGTTGTTTCATATATTTTTATCTTACAAGCGCAATCTTTGGTTTGGAACAGCTAAAAATTTGTTGATGATTTTAGAGTATTTCCCGCAGTAAATGTTGTATGTATTGACTAGTAGAACGCCCCATTTTTGAATCCAAAAACTGAAATAGCAGGAACGCGTTGCAGCGGAAAACCAATCACACGTCCTCCGTCGCAAAGACCGTCATCTAATTGACTGTTCGTAATTATCAGAGTGATTCAATAAATTAGCATTAATGGCTGTTACTTGCTCGTTCGTCTCTGTCGAACACTATCTTGTATCTACTGTGTAATATTACGTTTTGTCCTGATCCGAATAAAAGAAGGTAATTTTTTAATAGCTAGCAGCAACTTACTGACTGTAGTTTATTTGTTTAAATTAAGCATACACTGCTTGCTGGCTGTGGCTGGATAAGGACGGGGAGGCCTTTGTCTAGCATTGGACGTGTACAGGCCGATTAATTGATTGAATCACAATTACAGAATAAACAATTTTAGATAAAAAAAAATAACCGACTTCAGCACTCGGTGCCAAGCTGTAAGTCTTATATATACATTTAACGCACTAATCCAAGATTTAGTCATGCAATACTCACGTGCATACTTTGAATTAAGGGCGCTAATACACGGGCGGCAGGTTGCAAACGACAAGTCCAACTGCAGCCGTGGACACTCAAGTCGACGCGCGACGGTAGCCCGCGCCGCAGATATTCGACGCCGGCATGTCGACGGCTGCTGTCGAGCCACAGCTGCAGTTGGCACTGCCGTTTGCAACGGGCCGCCCGTGTGTGAGCGCCCTAAAGGTCATGCTTATTCTCAGGTCTTTAGTGCTGTCAAAGAACCATCTTCAATATTTTGTAGTATTCTACAGCACTTATAATATTACTTGTATAACAAGCTCGCATATAAACTTTGTCTCATCTGACAGTAGGCAAAGTAGATTGTAATTATGTTTTATATGAGAACGCATTGTCAACAAACTAATAAGTGTAGAGTAATACTTTCCTTTCACTTTTCTTTCGTCTAGTGTCCGACAGTCTAACGAAAGTTGCAAAATTACCTTTTTTTATGCAGCGCCCATAACAAAAATCGATAAGATAATTCACTTTTCAATAACATACTTAAACAAAAGTTGAAGCTAAAGGGAAAAATAATCGGCATTTTTGCCAAAAACCGCCGTTTTCCCAGGTCTCAGGTATGTGCCGTTTTAAAAGACGTTTTATAAAAAAATCCTCGATCACCCCAAGAGTACATACTATGTTTACAATCTCAATCTTGTTTCATAAGGTCGCTTAGTGCCCCTTGCAGGATGTTGCCGGTTACTGACTATTTTCATTCAGTTTACGAACCACTGCATTGTGAGTCCAATTGAGTTCAATGTAATTTAACATAGGTAGTAAAATGCTTTTGATTTAAATATAGCTTTGCAGAGGAATTTTTGTTGGACCTTATATTTTTCCAGCGTTGAATGCTTGTGAGCTTTTCAGATTAACGATCTAGGTATCAGCAAGATGGGGATAATCAAGGATAGAAAAGAAAGGTGTGCCATGGTGCTAGGCATGTGTCCAGCAGTGGACAAATATGGATTGATGCATTGAATGGAATGATCTTTACTTGTAAATGAGTGGTAATGAGTAAAATGTCTTTCTTCTTCTTCTTCTTCTTCTTCTAATAATAATAATGACTTCAATCACTTGACCTAGTCCCAAACTAGGATACCCTGTGCTATGGTAACCAAGCAAGGACATCACAAACATGAAAATACACCCAGACTGAGGCCATTTGTACAAATTGTAATTTGTAGTAATGTGAATGACGAAATACATAATAAAATGGTGGACCTAAATATTTAAAATGTACAGGAAATATTTTTTTAAATAGCATAGGAGTGCTCTAAGGAGGTTGTTGGAAATTCTACCTTTAAAGGTAGGAAAATGAGCTGGCAAAGTTTCTATGAAGAAATCACCGTTTATGTGTATCAAAGCACGGGCAAAAGCTATTAGATTAGGTGGGTTCTGTACCACTATAAATAGGGGTACAATATTAAGTATTTACGTATTTTTTTATTTACGCAATAAGGCCGCCAATTGTACTGTGTATATGTAATGCTATATTGTTCTTGGTACAATAAAGAATATTCTTATCTTATCTTGCCTTTTTTAGCAAAAATGTGTTTACTTTTTCAATTCATAGAGTCCGACTCACACTTGACCGGTTTTATTATTCTTTGTTATACTATAGGTACTGCACTATAGTCACACCAAGTTCGACAATTTTGTATTTATTTATGACATATTCAATGAATTACGTACGAGCGTTCCGTACACATAAAGTTTGTGTACAAAACTCTCCATGTACAAGTCCGACTCGCACTTGTCCAGGAAGACAGAGTAGCAGGATTCCGTTAGTGACACTTATTTATCGCTCTCAGGTGTAAAACATACATCGAGATGAGGACTACGGTAACAAAACTAAGAGGAAAAGCTCTATGTTCAAAACATTGGAAGGATAAAGAACCATTTTAGTACCTTTTAAGGGTCCCATAGTCCCACAAGGAACCCTTATAGTTTCGCCATGTCCGTCTGTCTGTCTGTCTGTCTGTCTGTCTGTCTGTCCGTCCGCGGCCTAGCGCAAAGACCGGTGGTACTAGAAAGCTGTAATTTAGTATGTGTATACATATTTATCACGCCGACGAAGTTAAATAATAAAATGTTGGATTTTTTTACAGTACCTCCTCTAATATGAAAAGTGAGGATGATTTTTTTTCTCGACTACCCCATCATGTGGGGCATCGTTGAATTGTTCTTTGAAAAATATTGTAGATGTAGGGAGACCATTTTTTTATTTAGGGTTCCGTTTGGGAAATATTAAGCTTTAAAGCGAAAACTTTTGTCGAGTAGGGCATCTTCCTCCCTCTCCTGACTAAACGGTTGATTGCATGATAAAATTCAGGGTAAGTAGTGACACAGATAATGTAACTTAAAAGTATCATGGCTAAGTAAGCTTTACTAGTTAACGAGTAATAGGCAACCAACTTATAAAAGTAAAATTTCATACAAAATCCATTGAAAATGACTTCGATGAAGTTGTTAGTTCTGTAAAGCAGGATAAAATCATCTTTCTACAGAACCCTACATTGCACGAGGCCCGGCACGCACTTGGCCGGTTTTGATTACATCGTACCGCACCGCCATTTATCCACAAGGCTCTATCTATTGCTTTTAGCGTTTCCATTTAACAAGGATGCTACATTAATATTTATCTGCCTGTATGCGAGGTTAATCGCTATGGGTACATTATTGGATAGTTCCATTACGGCTATCTCCGATCACGGTTTGACATTAGGACCAATATAGAAAGTAATTATCGGCAGTACGTAATAAACGAAACTAGTTTTTGGATCTGTCTGTTACAATTGCTGTCTCTACAAATTGTTATTTTAGGTATCGACTCCTGGCCGTATAGAGTGCGCGGAGCGAGAATTTGTGACAGTTTCATAACGTTAGTAGCTCTTTCGGTACCTACCTATATCAACTATCGAGTTTAGAATTATAGTATTATGCCATATTAAGACGCAGTTACAGTTCTAAGCGGGTCTCACTCTTTAACGATTTATAAGAAGTCGATTGTTAACTCCGTCTTAAAAGTGTTCAGTGGAATCAACTTTTTATAAATAAGATTGTTAATGTTTAAATGAAAGTACGCTGTCTCAAATTTTCACATCCTCTCTTTTGCACCCGAACCGAATAGGTTTTTTAAATTTTTTTTGTGAATAGTATTCAACATAATTCTTGAAAAGCTTTGAGTATCACTAATATGTATCCCACAAAACAGAAATAAGAAAAACTTCTCTTCTAAAAAATATACATTGTATACAGCAGAGTCCCTGCTGGTCATAAGTTCCTTGCCTACACGGAATTAGCAGTTAATAAACACGGAAAAATATTGTGTGATATCCAATATACAGATTAAGATTGTCAAGTTTTGGATAGTTTTATATACCGAAAACTTGTCAAATTTAAGTCACAAAATATTAATACTAATTTCTTGTTCAATGTTTAATATTAATGACATCGTTCTTAAGAAGCATCATGTAAGTATTTCTTGTATAATGACTGTATATGTTCCGATAGTGGAAGTCTGTTGACTCTGAATTTTTAGTAGGTAGCCATTCTCGTCCAAAACGGAAAAACGATCCGTTCCTTAATAATATAAATTATTTTAAGTCCTCCCTTCCGAAATCTAGTTGAGGGTCCCTCGGCGGGTCAATTGATTGAATTTGGCCGGCGATCGACCGACGTCACTCACAACGACGAATTAATGACTAAAAGAAATGACCGACTAGGTGCCTTTATTGAAAATGTTTAATGGCTGCCTATTTGGGCCGTCAGCTTTTTTTCCTAATGTTTAATGGTGTCTTCGATGTTTTCATGCTGGCCAGTATTTTTTTCTTCCTTCTGATAGCATTTTGGCTCTTTTGGTGCTGTCCGCCTGCCTAATTTTTTCCTTTTTATTTCGGCGGCGCCCGTCATACACTTACCGTCACTTGTTTTCCTCTTTGCGCGGCAAATCTGTAAACAAAGAGGGAAGCCATTTAGAAAAGGAAAATTCGGGCTCACGTGGAATATGTACAGGTTTTTTGTGTGATTTATTTTTAGAACGCTTCTTTATTCAGTTGCAATGGGGAGCTTGCGTCTAATTTAGATTGGCGTGAGATTGCTTTTAAACCATAGAACAAATTAAAATAAGACCATAAAAATAATTTTTTCAGGGTTTTCGGAATTACAAAAAATTAAGTTACTCTGCTGGCAAGAGCTGGATGAGAATATCCGAGGACCGTGCTCAGTGGCATGCAATAGGAGAGGCCTATGTCTAGCAGTGGACAGGCGTAGGCCAATGATGATGATGATGATGATGAAGTTACTCTAACAATAAAAAAAAATATTATATTTAGTTTTTTCATTGATTTGTACACGTTTTCTTATAAGGGTGTAGATGCCTTAAAATCTCATTTTACGAGATAACTCAAATATTGATAAACGCTTCATGCACCACAAGGCGTTTCGTGCAAGTTGTACGATCATAGTTTGAACCGATTTGCATGGCGTTTTTTTGTACCACGTGACTATATTGACTTTTTTTGACAGGTTATATTATGAAAAGTATTAGTTGTACAGAAAAAAAAACACGTTTATTTTCTTTTAAGATTGTCTCTCTGATTATATTAAAACATTTTTTAAGTTCAAGTTTTCCATTGCTATAGAAGAACGGTTTGACAATTTCATAACGGAGAGACGATCTTTATCAGTATCTGCCGGGGAGGTTTAAGAGGGTCCGGGTCCAAAAGCTCTGCACTGAAGTAAGGGAGGCCTTATGTTACCTTATGGGCGAATTTGCAACTAAACAGTAAACACCATTGTGCAGGACGGGTAAAAATAAAATCATCTTTACCGTTATTATTAACGACCTCTTTGTCTACGTCACAATTTTTGTGTATCTGTTGCGACTGATGAAACTTTAAGGGTTCCATACCTCAAAAGGAAAAACGGAACCCTTATAGGATCACTTTGTCGTCCGTCCGTTCGTCCATCCGTCCATCCGTTTTTCCGTTTGTCCGTTCGTCCGTCCGTCCGCCTGTCCGTCCGTCCGTCCGTCAAGCAAGACCTTTTATCCCGGGAACGCGTGGAGGTAACGAGTTGAAATTAAAACCATATAGGTTTACAGTCTCTTAAAGCTTCAAATAGAACTTCTAAGTTCACGTAAAAAAAACGTATATTTCGACACTCTTAAGGGAATTAAAATTTATGGGGTACTTTCCCTTGTCTTAGGACTATGAAATTTGGCAAGTAATATCACAAGTATACAAGTATAAGTACCTGGAAAAATCTGAAACTATACATTTATATTTAAATCATAAAAATTATTTTCTTTGAAGTTTAGGGAAAACTTGGAAAAACTGCGTGACTCGATTTCTGAACTATTTATAATGTGTACAAATTTGTACGGAACCCGCGGTGGGCAAATCCGACTCGCACTTGTCCAGTTTTTTTATATATGTAGGTAGACTAGAAAATATGGTCCACTGTTGGCACCCGTCTTTTCGTATAGTTATATAAATAAAATATGACATCGGTTTAGAAATCTGGAGTTTCATATTCTTCCATTTTTCTTTGTAACATCAGCTTATTTACAATGTAAGTTTAGTTTATACAAATGTTGTGCTTACCTATAAGTGGTGTACGTACAATACATACACGTAATTATATATTTTTGTAAGACTATTTTATTATTTTCTGTGTGTAAAAAAATAAATATTTATTTAATCATTCAAAAAAGTTAACACATTAAAGATCGAAATATTAAAATTAAACATATTCACAAAAAGATTCGTCCATAATAAAATATTGAATGTGTGTGCGATTCGGACTCGCGCACAAAGGGTTCCGTACCATTATTTATGCAACATTTGATTAAGCGTCTACCTGTTGCCGTTATTAATATCGAGTTAAAAACGGCAAAAAAATCACGCTTGTTCCCCTGGAACCCCCGTTAAATATTTATTTTATTCTGTTTTTGTTGTTATAGCGTCAACAAAAATACATCATCTATTAAAATTTCAACTGTAGCTATCACGGTTCGTGAGATACAGCCTGATGACAGACAGACAGACGGACAGTTGAGTCTTAGTAATTGGGTCCCTTACCCTTTGGGTACGGAACCCTAATAAAATATGGTATGTTCATTCTTCCTCACCACATTTCACTAAATCTAACTTAAACCCCATGAAAGGGCCGCACCCTCACATTTAAATGAAGCACCATTAGAACGCGTTTCGGAACGAACTCTGCACATTAACCTGTGACACAAAATACTAGCCACCAGAAGGTCAATTCTGTGCTTACCTCAATCTTACCAAAAAAGTGCTCAGCATTTTTTGTCCCGGTTTCAAATGGGTATGCAGTTTGTTAAAGAACTATTGAATACTGTCCATACAAAGACAGCAACTGATTAATTTGATGCCAATAAGACTAAAAAGCGGGTGGGCTGTATTGGGTTACATAGCCGTTGGTTTAATGTGAAACGGCTATACGTAAGCCTTAATTTTTAGCTAAAACTGCGCAAACGCAGCACTCGCACCATTTAGCGGCAGGAGTCTAATAACATTTAATTACATTTACATACAGGCACATACATTGCTTCTGGCCTCACACTAGGATACCCTGTGTCGTGGGAACCAGAAACAACGACATCACAAACATGTTAACATCCAAGACCTGGGGTTTTTTTTTGTCCCCAGCCGGGATTCGAACCCGGGACCTCTCGCATGGTATGCAGATGCACTACCGCTGTGTCACGAGGTCGTCAAAGAGTCTGAGTAATCTGAGTAATGGCTAATTTCTTCTATTCAACAATCTATAAATTCTACACAACAACTGGACACGACTGATCTCGAAGTTGTCGACCACTATATATATATCTGAGACAAAGAGTCCAGTTAGGTAAGTCCAACTTCCAGAAAGAGGTCACTCGTCGAATCTAACTCAGATGGGCAGCGTTCGGGAAATTAAAACACATTTTCAAAATACCTCAGTATCTCAAGACAAACGTTTATAACTAATGTGTGTTGCCAGCGATGACTTAGGGATGTGACACCTGGTCGCTGACTCATAAGAAGGCTCAAGGTCGCCCAACGAGCAATGGAGAGAGCTATGTTAGGAGTTTCACTGCGTCATCGAATCAAGAATGAAGAGAAGAACCCGAGTTACTGATATAGCTCGAAGAATTGCTCAGTTGAAGTGGCAGTGGGCGGGGCACATACGTCGGAGAACTGATGGTCGTTGGGGCAAGAAAGTTCTGGCCTGGCGACCGCGGACCGGACGATGCAGCGTAGGCAGGCCCCCCACCAGATGGTCTGACGACCTAGTTACGGTGGCGGGGAGTCGCTGGATGCGGGCGGCACAAGACCGGGGAGCTTGGAAAACCATAAGGAAGGCCTATGTGCTCCAGTGGGCATCAAGTGGCTGATGATGACGATGATGATGATGATGATGATGATGACACGACAAGTAGTTATAGCCCTTGCCGAGGTGTCATGTTTTTGTTGCTTACGGTTTAAGCAAGTGACCCCCTACTACCGAACTGAAAGACGATTCACGTCAAAAAAACGTTTCCTCTAAAGCTGCGACGGCTATTAGAGCAGAATCAAGCCGAAAATGTTCGGAATCGCATCGAATTTTTGCATCGCTTCTTCTTCAGTATTGGCCTTAGGAGCCCAGTATCTCTAAAACGTGAGCCTAAAAACGCCTATCAAGACTTCGAGGCGTCAATGAACAAATAATGTAACGTGACCCCATTGTGAATCTATCATACTACGACTATTATACTGTGATGCATTATACTGTGACGCCCTAGCTGAGCGAAACGGAATGTTAGCAAATAATTACTCTTTTTATTTTATCTTTTCAACTTCCTATCTGTTTTCTAGCTATCGACTGACACCTTAAACAAAATGTAACGATTCCTCTTAAATTCAAAATCAAATCAGACTAGTAACCGCAAATATAATTGTTACCCACGGTCCACCTCCTGAGACCACCTGGGTGAACCGTGGGGTTTTTTTTTACAACGGACCACCTTTGTCCACCTGGGTGTTCCTTGGGAAATAGGTTTTTTTTTTTCACCGTACACCCCGATATCGAAACTTTTCAAAGTCAAGCGCAAAGGGGTACTTTGTTGCTTTCTTATCATTACATGTGAGCCTAGTACTATCTCATGCTCTAATTTAGGATGTTTTAGGTGTGAACTACTAATAATAAAGTATTGCTGTCAATTTGCTGTTGGAAATTGATTAAAAAACATATAAAAACTAATTCCATAGATATTATAATGACTGGCATCAAACTTCTAAGGTGGACCGTCACCCATATACAATTAGAGCCTTTTGATGTCTTATCAGAAAGGTGAACCACTGTAAAAATAATTCCCACGGTTCACTCAGGTGGTCTCAGGGGGTGGACCGTGGGTAAGGAGGGACAAAGAGGTATCCTTACAGTAGTAACGGAATCGGGGCTCTGAAGTTAGTGTACCTGGGGGAGACCTGGACAAGTAATGGAAAAAATGCAAGCTGATGACTTAGATTCTTCTACACACAGAGTCATCATCATCATCATCATCATCATTCAGCCACAAGAAGTCCACTGCTGGACATAGGCCTCCTCCATGGATTTCCAAAAAGACCGGTTGGAAGCGGCTTGTATCCAGCGTCTTCCTGCCACTTGGATGAGGTCATCTGTTCATCTTGTGGCTGGTCGTCCTACGCTGCGCACAGAGTGTTCCTTCTTTATTTGCTATTTCACATTTGCTGGGAAATTTATATTCATCGGTAAACATAACTTGGCCCGCGCACCTGAAGTTATTAATCCGCTGTAAAGTCAATTAGGAGTAGAGAGTCCCTTATTAAGAGAGTTTGGGGGCCAGTCAAACATCGCAGGTCTGACCGGTTCCGTCATTTTAAGTCAAAATCATATTTTTTTTTACTGATTCCAGCGTCTTTGCAACAGCAATTTATTTAAGACCTCGGTTGCTCGGCGGTTTGAAACTGAATGTAGTCAAATGAACACATAAGGATATTATCACTTGCAAGATAACTACAGATATCATAATTTGTTTAATATTTTTACATTTTTTAAACGACAAATTAATTATTCGCTTGTCTAATACGAATCGGGTAAATAAAGAATGTGATTAAAAATGGGACATGTTTAATGCAACATTTTATACAATCCTAATTATATATTACAAAAGTGCATCAAATTACATCCAAATCAAATTAATAAAATACAGTCTTATCCACGCACCAATCGACGGGACGCCAGTTACTATGCATTGCAAAAAGCTACTATATTCCACATGCCTCAAATATGAGATTGCAATCCATCAATGAGCTAGAAAACATCGTAGAGAATGGTTGAACCCGAGCCGTGGCGACCCCACTGTGGCCTAATGGCTCCGGATAACGAGGGAGCAGATTCCGAGGGCTCTTGAGGTCCCAAGCAGTCGAAAACGTGTGCACACACTAGTCGCTTTTAAGCATGACGTTTGGAGGAACTTTTCCGGGTCAGAACGTTACCTTTGGCCGGATTATAAATTTAGAATTTCACTGTTCTTTTTTGTGAAATCTGTAGAAACAGAACTTTACGTTTTGTCTTAGTGAACACAATAAAGTGTTAATTATTGTTCACTATTTATTTCTGCGACTACGGTGTTAGAATTGGATAAAAATTATTAATCGTAATGCAGGTTCCATTCCATTCAGTTATTTACAGTCACTACGTTAAAAACGTTTAAACTGTCACGTTCCTAGTATTAGTCGAATACCAAATACATTTGGTACAGGGACCAATATAGAATAGGAGAAAAAATCGTCCAGAAACATCTGCTCCGAAATAGAATCCTCAACTCATTGAATCGTCTATCTTTTTGTACATTCACTCAAAGAATAATCAGTCCCTATGCATGCAGGTTTCCTTTTGCCTAGTTTTTTCTTAATCATCATCATCATCTGCCCACCGCTGCCTGCTGCTGGGTAAAAAACCTTTTCCCCCCAAAAGCCATCTTTCACGGTCCCTTGCCATCCGCATAGAGTGATTTTTACCATTGCATTAAGGAAGGTCCATTCCTTAATCAGCGTGCTATCTACGGAAAGGGCTATGCTCGGGGTTTCTCTGAAAGATCAAATTCGTAACGATGTGATCCGACAGAGAAACAAAGTCACCGACATAGCCCACCGAATTAGCATGCTGAAGTGGGTGGGCCGGCTATATCATCCGAAGAACTCATAATCGATGGGGTAGACGAGTTCTTGAGTGGAGACCGCGGATCGGTAAACGTAATGTAGGACGTCTTCAGACTCGTTGGAGTGATGATCTTCGCAGGGCGGCTGGCATGCGGATGCGGCAGAGCTGGATGAAAGTAGCCGAGGACCGTGCTTAGAGGCGTGCCTATGAGGCCTATGTCCAGCAGTGGACAAGCGTAGGCCGATGATGATGATGAATATTCCTTAAAACATGATAACAATCACTCATATTTAATGTTTCAATGAGGATGTAATAACTCAATGATTGATAAGTGCCCAGACTTTGTTGACAAAGTTCCCCTGCGGCAGTCATTTTCAATTAATTTCTCGGAACCGCCTCTGCTCGCACACATCAATTTGAACGAGTAACTTCTGAAGGGTTATTTCAGTAGATCGTATTATATAAAGTTCTACTAGCGCGCTAATTAAATTGCTATCAAAATGATTCCTTGTTCAATAACATTAGTTTGGAAATCAGGGTTGTTGAAATATAATATTATATCTACGCATTCTTCTACTTACTGATAAGAGCTTACTTATAAGATTAAGGAGTCTAAAGTCTTACCGAAAGTCGCGGTAGAATTAAATGGTGCAATTTTCCCAGTAAATATAAATAAGTTTTGTTATGGAGTCAACACTGAAATCACGAAAAAAATATCAGCTATTTTTATATATTCGCTACAGCAATATTGACATTCTGGTATGGTAATAATCAATCAATCAGAACGTACTCGTCCACTGCTAGAAATAGGCCTCCCCCAAGGCACGCCACTTTCTTCTGTCCTCGTCCATCCTCATCGAGCCACCAGCCAGCAATCTGCCTCAGATCGTCGGTCCACCGAGCTGGCGGGCGTCCTACGCTGCGTTTGCCAGTTCACGTTCTAAGCTCGAGAACCTATGCGCCCCTTGGTATGAGACATATTTTTTTCATAAGCAGCCTATATACGTCCCACTGTAGGGCACAGGCCTTCTCTCAGGGAGAGAGTGTGGGCTTAATCACCACGCGCGCCCACCGCGGATTGGCGATTTCAAACGCTGGAGTATGTGAATAGCTCAGACACTCAGGTTTCCTCACGATGTTTTCCTTCACCGTTAGCGAGTGGCATTGCTACTATAACTTCACAAATGTACTTCACGATTCACACAAATCTTTTTCACGATTGCATAATTAGTACCTACCTCTATAAAAAAAAACCTAGGCTTTTGCATCTACGTAATGAGACGATTTATGCAGCGTGTGGCGCCGGATTAAGAATAGCGTCACTCCATTTCCTTCCGTGGATGTCGTAGAAGGCGACTAAGGAAATACATTACCAGGAGACGGGCAGCAGCGTCTTTCTGAGATTCCAACCATATACTGCGATCGCCAACCCGCCTGCCAAGCGTGGCAAGTTTACACATTATTATGGCCAAACCCTTCATGTTTCGTACAACCATGAGGGAGGCCTATGTCCTCCAGTGTGTGTCAAATGGCTGATGATGATGATGATACAGCGTGTAGTGGCACTTTCACTCACGCTAGATGGCTGAGGGGACCACTCAGACGGTGTAGTGCCTGGGAAATTATTTTTTAGATAGAGTAGGCTTGCCTAGCACCTATACCATCCTTACAGATTAGTCGGCCAAGCCCACAGGAAAGACAAATCAATACGTGCGGAGCCATTGGTTGGCTCGGGTTTCCTCACGATGTTTTTCTTCACGATTAGCGTGTGGTATTGCTACTACAAATTTGCAGATGTACGTAAGTTTGAAAACAAACAAAGTCATAGGTACATACCCGGACGAGGAATCGAACCTGGATTTCTCGCTTCCGAGTCCATTTATTGCTCTACCCACTGGGCTACTACTGCTCTCCATAATAAATGTTTGTATTAATGAGTAGAATAGCCGAAAATTTAAGTTCCATCGGTTATTGAATGAATGAATGAATGGTTTGTTGCCACAAACATGCTTACATAACATTCATAGTAATTATAAAACAAAGAAGTGTGCTTGTTACAATGATACAATTTTAGCGTTTGCTGTTTCTATTCAAAACAGCGATGTTTTTCAAATCATATAAGTTATCATTGTATGCTGTTCTCTAAATATATACGAGTACCTATACTATCCTACCCATAAAATGTACTTATTCATGTCAAAACACATTAGCGATCTGCAAAGATAAGATAGGAAAAAACTATTGTTGATAACCATCACACCCGACTATATTTCCAAAACCAATATTTTATACTCAAACAAACGAAATACACAAAGTTTGCTAAAACATTTCGTACACAAAGTTAAATATTTATGATTCATAACAAAATCCTATTTAGAGTTCGGTCGCCGGCTGAAGTCAACCCATCCCCGAACGAAAGGAATACAGGGTGTGACAAAATATTTCCATTTTTACGACTAGATCTCGTCTCGTTCTTTAATCACGTGATGTTTTTAGCAACTTTTCAAACTCCCCTCTCCCGGTGATACAACGTGAATTTTTAGACTAAAAAAAGTCACGCGTATTTTCACTACAAAATATCCTTATGATTTTTAGAATATTATCTTTGAGTAACGCAATCTATATGGTTTTTAAATATAAGTTTATTAATCAGGTCATGTTTTTTAGCAACTTTTCAAACCTCCCTCCCCTCTGGTGATAAACGTGAGGTTTTAGAATTAACCCCCGTCCCCTCTACCCAAAATCAAGAATTTATCTTAGAAAAGATCGAAAAGACCAGAAAATATCTTAATGATTTTTAGAATATTATCTTTTGGTACCGGTATCTAATATTGTATTTATAATTAACAGAGTTTAACACTGTAATAAATATGTCCAGATAAACATTAAAATTACAGGTTATTGACAGGCATAAATATAATAAAGAAAAAAAGGTGAGATGTCAAAAATCGGGTCAGATATTGCGAGTTTAAAAAAAATACACGTGATATGTCACTACGCCTTCTCCCTCTTGCGATATTTCGTGATTTTTCGAAAACCCTCTCCCCCCCCTTTTGAGATTCACGTGATTAATTAATGGACGAGCCCTTATACTGTGGTAACAAAATTACAGTTGTTGAAATATTTAATTAAGACCGAAACAGCTGGTATTCTTTTACTGAAGTAAACTATGCTTCTTAACTATATCTTTCTACTTATTCAAATAGGTCAGATGACTGATATAACACTGAAAGCAGACACTGCAGGTAGCCAAATATACTTTCGAGTTCCGTCAATTAAAACTTTTCCGGGAAGAACTTGAATTTATCTTGCCTAAAACTTTGCGTGCCTGAATTTCCCTTTTTGGGATCAGTGGATCACGTAATAGCAGATTGTTGTGAAAGTTAGTTTATCATTTTTTTATCAGGTTTAAATTCTGTGGTGTGTATCTGATGAAACTAAGTGATTCTGTCATGAATATTAAATTGAAAATCTAGGAGATAAGTGGTATTGATTTGAAGCTCTGAAATTTAGTTCGACAAAACCCAGTTCAATGCATGAATGAGTTCCAGGTTTTAGAATAATATGTGAACTCTGTTAATTCACTATAAAAAGACTCAGAAAAGTCTACATAAGTTTGGAGTTTTTTTGTGCATATTTTCTCCAAAATGATCTAGATTCTAAACTAAATACCTAGTTGAAATTTTAACGTTCAAGAGTTAAGTCGTATTGATTGGTTGCTTTGAAATTTAGTTCAACGAAAACCAGTTTAATGCATGAGTTCTAGGTCTTGGAATAATGTGTAAACTCTGTTAATTAAGTATTAAAAGACTCTGAAAAGACTAAGTTTGGAGGTTTTTGTCCAATTTCTCCGAAGTTATCTAGAGTTTGAACTGGATATCTAGTTGAACTTTTAACGTTCATTACATTACAGTTTCTATGTTATTTTATTATCAAGTTAATCTGAGCTTGTTAATCAGTTACTTAAAAATTGTAGTCCTCACCAAGTTAAAGTTGCGATGTTGGCATGTGATTCTTAAGTTATGGAAGCGCATGCTAAAGTACCAACTACCTGCAATAAAGTATTTAAGGAATATTCGAAAACTTTTTTTGTTCATTTTTAACAATGACGCTACGTTCAAACACAAACCAACAGTTTCTCTAATGGGAGTCTCACTGAGTAACTAAGTGGTTGAATGACCTTTTGTCTCGATCTTTTTTAGAAATCCTGAAGAGATGAACCGATGTTATAGGTATTTTGCTTGGTGGTATTCTTAGGTCAGAAACAGGTGCATAATTGCAAATTAATCTGCATTTAATTAACATTTGAGTAATTAATAAAGTTAATAAATTAAGTCGTAATAATCGTAGACATATAAAATATCGACGGGTCGATGGTCGGTGAGCAGACCACCAGCCCGGTGGGCCGACGACATTGTGAAAGCGGCTGGGAAACATTGAACGAGACTGGCAAGGGACCGGATGGATCGGCCTGAAAGAGCAGAGGCCTATGCCCAACAGTGGGCTCCGTTTATGGGCTGATTAGGTAGATAGATAGATACAAAATGTAATTTTATATGCTTCCCAAATATCAATAAAAAATAAGAGATTTTTTTACCACGTTTTTTAGAATCTACTCTTCGGCAGGTGATATTGTGAAAAGTGTTAGTTGTAAGGAGAAATCTTCTTCACTATTATTTATCTTCTAACATGGACTCTCCGATGAGATAGAGTAATTTTTTCTTGCATGTTGCTCGTTTGTGGAGAGGATGAAGGAAGAAAGATTGACGAAACAAATATATCGAGCGCATGTAGGTGGAAGGGCCGGTAAGGGACGTCCCAGGCGAACACACTTTTGCCCCAAAGGGCAAGATAACATTTACATACAGGCACATAGGCACATACATTGCTTCTGGCCCCAAACTAGGATACCCTATGTCGTGGGAACCAGAAACAACATGTAAACATTAAATACCTGGGGTTTTTTTGTTGGTCCCAGCCGGGATTCGAACCCGGGACCTCTACCGCTACCGCTGCGCCACAGAAGTCATCATAAAAAGTACCCAAAACCGGCGTGCGTGCATGCAACGACTAATTAATGTCAAGGATGCGAAAGTGATCTGTCAGGATCGTGGCAAGTGGCAGTCCCTGGTCTCTGCCTACCCCTCTGGGATACAGGCGTGAGTTTTTGTATGTATGTATATAAGAACTCCATTTACGCATTCTATTATACCAAATAGTGATTGTTCTAAAGCAGTCCAAAATCAATACCGAACCAACCCTATTTGATACGGATTCTATGTTCGCCCATAAACTCTATTGAATATGGATTTCGCAGGGAACGAATAACATTGTTGTTTGGCAAGTTCCGCGTTTCGCACAGTCCAATTGGCGGAAAAGTTTTGTTTAACTTAGCCTGGAAAATACCAAGTTTGCTACCGTGAAATTCTAGGGCCTTACTTTGAAGGTTTTTGAGGTAACTTTCGTTTCTTTCATTTCAGTCTGACAGTGAGATCGATAACTTTTTAAGACATTAGCCAAGAAAACGCAGCGGTATTGTCCCTTCATTCATCATTTAGCCACAAGAAGTCCACTACTGTACATAGGCCTCCTCCATGGATTTCCAAAAAGACCGGTTGGAAGCGGCCTGCATCCAGCGCCTTCCTGCCACTTGGATGAGGTCAGCTGTCCATCTTGTGGCTGGTCGTCCTACGCTGCGCTTGCCGATATGTGGTCTCCATTCGAGAACTTTTCACCCCCATTAGCCATCAGTTCTGCGTGCTATGTGCCCCACCCACTGCCACTTCAACTTACTAATCCGCTGGGCTATGTCGACGACTTTCGTTTGTCTACGTATCTCATAATTTCTGATTCGATCTCGTAGAGAAATTCCGAGCATAGCCCTTTCCATAGCTCGTTGCGTGACCTTGAGCCTTCTTATGAGGCCCATAGTGAGAGGCCACGTTTCAGTGCTATAAGTCATCACTGGTAACATACACTGGTTGTATAATTTTGTCTTGAGCGATCGAGGTATATTAGACGAAAAGACTTTTTTAAGTTTCCCGAATGCCGCCCAGCCGAGTTGGATTCGACGATTGAGCTCTTTCACGAAGTTGGACCGGCCTAGTTGGACTGTTTGTCCTAAGTAGACGTATTCGTCTACAACTTCGAGAGTCGTATTCCCCAATGTTATTGGGGTGGGCACAACACGGGCGTTCGACATGACCTTCGTTTTGTCCATGTTCATTTTAAGGCCCACACGTTGCGACACGTTGTCCCTTTATTAGGTTTAGTTTTTTGCTTAGTGGTAGGCTTACCTTGGTATAATAGCTTACAATATATTTTTTAAAAAATACATTTTGGTATGTTCCGAACTATAGCCGTACATAAATAATTTTACATAGTTTTATAAAAAAATCCTATTTTTTAAGCTTAAGATTTTCTTTTGATATGTTGTATAATTTTGTTGTACAAACAGAATTTATCTGTTATTTTCAGGCAATGGTGTCTAAAAATGTAATAAATAATTTATGCAGTATAAATAGTTTTTGTCTTTCACAAGATCCTTCTGAAATGTTTATATTTCTGTATCTTATAGAGGACGAGAAAATTATCATTTTTTCAATTTCAATTTATTTAAATAACTTTAGTTCAGTGATAATTAACAAAAACACAAAAAAAATCGTTTAAGGACGTCAGGTCAGGTATAATACTGTTCGTATTATAGAGTGTACTCCTAAAAATCACACATAAACCTCACAGGTTTCAGTGATTTCGGTTGTGTTTTTTAATGTCTTTTCTTGCCCACAAATAAATAAAATTAAAAAAAAGAAGGTGAAAAAATAGAAACCTTTTTTATAATTCTGTGACGAAATTCTAACTAAGTAAAAATTTCAAAACAATAATAATATTTACACAAAATTATTTAACAATGCCTTTGGCCTGCATTGGGACACGCATATTACGGAGGCGACATAAAAACAATTCAATTTTATAACGAAAACTATTTATTAATTCTCTCTAACTGAACATGTTAAGCTGGATGCACGTGAAACGGGCTGAAACGTTTCAGTTCACTTTCATGGCGTGATACAAACAATTTTCAGGTTCCAAAGTAACGCTCCTGTCACTTCGCATTTACGTTTCGGCGGTAAACATATTTTGACGAGAGAGAGCGTCGTGCCAAAGCTCTGTTTGCGACCAAACTTGGTGACATTTCAACGGAAAATTACACATGCTTTGCTAACGTAACACAAAACTCTATTACGGAGATACACATCGGAGTCTGGTGAGAGGATTACTTGTACGAATATTATGTAACAGCCGAAAAATTCTCATAATTCGGCTTTGTATGAAAATGCCTCTATTACTTTAAATTACGGGCAAAACCCCTCATGGTTATGAAAACCACGAAAATGGCTGATGATGATGATGATGATGATGATGATGAACTTTAAAACACAACTTTCTCCTTCTTTCATGTTGAAAGTGGAGTCTTCTCTTTAAGTACATACATACACGCATACATTTTTCATATAGTTTACTGAGACCGAGGTTTGCCAATGACAGACCAAGGTTTGCTACTGAAAGGCCGAGGTTTACCACTGATTGACTGAGGTTTGGCACTGACTCCTCCCTCCCCTCTCTCCTCCTTTCCCTTCTGTCCTCTCACTCCCTTTTGACTAATTAAAAAATCCCTTAAAAACTACCGACTCGGAATAATATTTGCACCATACAATCCACTTGGCCCAATTCCAAACCATGATAACTTAATCTAAGGTTACCATGTAAGTCCAATACAAACGTTAGACTAACGCTCTATTTATAAAAACACGATTTTTCTAAAATAAACCTTAGAGGCAGTTTAAATAATCTGTGGTTATATCTTTCCTTTCACCACAGCTCATCTAAAGTGCCATTGAAAAGTGTTTTAGAGGAATCGCATTTTATAAACGAGATCGCAAGTTTACGAAAATGCTTGTTTCATTAGGATTTTGATTTTATCCTAATTCCTTTGTAACTTTGTAACTCAAAACACTAGTATTGCATCCGATGGAAGAAATACCTAATGTTTCCTCTTTTCACAGACAATTTAAATCGCCTCCTAGGAGTATTTTAAGGAATTGCATAAACATAACAGGGTGCCACTTTCCATGACCCAGATTTTATAAATATTTGAATTTTTCCAGACAGTTTTTTCTCCAGCAGTGAGGTCCAATAAATGGCCAGTTGCATCAGCAATATCATAGCTCATTAGTTAACAAAGGACATTTAAAAAGCGCTCGTACGCTGGTCGTTTTAAATGCACTTTTTTCAGCCGGCCGCTTTGCATTTTGCTGGCAAAATTCAGGTCAGTGCAAGTACTGCGTACATAATTTAGTTAAAGCGGTAGAAGCCTAGTGGGTAGAACATTGGACTCGGAAGCGAGAGACCCAGGTTCGGTTCCCAGTGCAGGCTATGAATTTTTTTTCTAAGTTAAGTACATTTGTGAACTTATAGTAGCAATGCCACTCGCTAACGGTAAAGTTAAACATCGGAAACCCGAGTGTCTGAGCTGTTCACATACCTCAGTGCTTGAAATCGCCAATCCGCGGTGGGCACGCGTGGTGATTAAGCCTATACTCTCTCCCTGAGAGAAGGCCTGTGCCCTACAGTGGGACGTATATAGGCTGCTTATGTTATGTAAGGCTTACAAATTACTCTCAGCAATGTTTCCCAAGGAATCACTACAAATAAGTTTTCTCTACATTTTTAAAATTATATCAGTGTTTATAATTCTACTATTTAATTTAAGAAAAATCATTCATATATCAGAAATCTATAATTCATTTCTACGTAAAGAATTGACATTCTATTTGTTGAATGTCAATGTGCAATGTTAACCGTTGCCTTCGGGGCGATTTGAAGCGAAAAAAAAGGCAACGAAAAATAACTCCACTCTAAACATAATATCTGAGAATGTTCCTAAGTAAAACATGTTCATTTATATATTAAATAAATTCAAATTCAATTAAAACAATCAAGTTATATATTCATCGAGCGATTAAAGAGCAATTATTTTAAAAGTTTAACTTTAATACAGGTAAAATATTAAAATAAGTCATAAAAAAAATTTAATTATTCCATCCGTACGTAACTTTTAAATATACACTACGATCACACAATTCTGCATTTTGTCGATCTCAAAGCGATCGGATGGATTAAAATGTACAAATACAATATTATTTTAGTGCTCGTGTTACTCTGTGAAACCATTTGCCTTCTCAGGATGCAAAAGTTATTGGTGTTTTAGGTTTTCAAAGTGTCGGACTAATGGTCCAGAGCCAATACCGTCCCCGTCGCGACAACAGCTCATCAATTCAAAAATGTAGGAAGACGAAGAAGAATTCAATTTCACCGGTTAAAAGTTTCCGCCGTGCAAATTCTCCCTCATATTTCGCCCTGAACCACCGCCAGGCGCGTATCCAGTGTCATGGTTTGGAGATGAGAGCTGGGTCAATATTTTTTTTCTTAAAAAACGTTAAGATTTGAATACTACCACATTCAAGGACATGGGTGTGCAGAAGTGTCCAATAAAAAATAAACTAGCGGTCTTATTAAAAAAAAGTTGATTGCACTAAGATACTCTTAAGATGGAGTCAAAGCCGTCTAAAGAGTGTTTTAGTAGAATCTTCTTCTTATAAATAAGACCGAAAAACTTTAATGGCAGCAATGAAAACAGAAATAAATTCAGCTCTTCTTCAAATTAAGGTCAAACGTACCCAAAATATATTCATCATCATTGTATTTGAGAATGCCGTATCCTCCTCCCCTGAATCTCTCTTAACTGTGCTTATTTGTCAACTTTTATGTCTAGCATATTTTCATAAAAAATGTATATGCTTCTAAAATAATAATAACTCATGTTCAAATCTAAATTACAGAGCATTAAAAAATCAATGTTTCTTTTTTATTTATTGATACTTTTATTGCACATAAAAAAATAATCGCACAATGGACTTAATGCCATAAGCATTTTCTACCAGTCAACCGCATTATAATACCACTAAAATACATTACAAGTAAGAAAATAAGCATCCTACTTGCCTGCAAAGATACCAAAATATCGGGACCTCGCAAATAGTTTCATAAATAAATTGTGGCAAAAATAAATTTTATTTCATTAATTCCATAGCCACGATTGGCCCTTTGTCTGGCCCCCTCTTTACATACGTGCCAGGCGGATTCGGGGTAAATCTATAAATCATGAAAGGCCACGTAGGCACTTCTCTTAGCCTTTCGTCTGAGCGTAGACCTCTGTATTCTACCTCTTTTGTTTTACACAAAATTCAAGATTTATCGTCGGCAATTTTAACTTCAGAATTTTGTGTTTTCACATGACGCTGTGGAAGCTTTCGCAATTTAATGGTACAAACAATGCGCCGGTTTGAAAGAAATCATTTACTTAACTCAACTACATTTTAGTAGTTCAAGCAGGATAAGATGACCGACTGCCGGTTTCACGTACAATAAAAATCTTCTACTATTATGTTAAAGTAAGTTATTTATTTACTTCCACAGAGACAGGTACACACAGTAGGTACAATTTGAGATATCAGGACTTATTCCTATATAAGAGGCTAGAGTCTATGCAAGGAAAGATCATGTGTGAGACTGATCTCCAGGCCCTCACTAAACTTATGATGCATCCTTTCTCAAATGTATGTATTTTTCTAAAAGTTCTTGAGTTTAACAGGAAATTATAACTGACAATATAACCTATTTATAGTCAATATAAACCATAAACATAGTTTTTAATTTATGACCTACTGCTATTTTTTATATTATTGTTATTATTTCAGACGACACTTTTTTCGCAACTTTGGACTTGTGCGCATTATCTTGATGAAACAAAACAACTTTAGCAAGTTTTCCACGCCGTTTTCCGTGTATTTCGTCACGCAACTTTTTGATTTGTTCTATGTACACAATCCCCATAAGAGGTATTCAATCATCAACACGACTTGGCTGTCCCAAAAAAGAGAACCCATGATCTTGCCGGCGGATGGAATGGCCTTGAATTCTTTAGGGGTCGGTGATGATGGTCTCCTCCAAGTCATGGATTGTTTTTTTATTTCAGGGTCGTAATGGTGAAGCCATGTTTCATCCATAGTTAGAAATCGAGCCAAAAACCGGTCAGGATCTTTTTGTAACTATTCCAAACAGCTTTGTGCATTCTCAGCCTGGTTCGTTTTTATTCGGCCGTTAGCATTCTAGGCACCCAACTTACTATACTCTATGCACCCAACGTGCTGAGACTTTTTTCATTCCCAAATGGTCATGTATTATAATTATTATGAATACTCCCTACTGAAATCTTTAGTTCTTCATCCATAAAACGAACAGTATTACGACGATCCGCTAAAACATTTTTTCAACATTTTTTATCATTTCTTGAGTTACAGCAGTCGTGGGGTGCCCTAAGCGCGAGTCGTTATTAGTGGATGTTCTTCCCCCTCTGAAACTCATAACACCAATGCGCAACCCTAGAATAAGGAGGAATATGAACCTTCATCATCATCATCATCAGCCATTTGACGCCCACACCACGAAGGAGGCCTATGACGCAGGACATAGGCCTCCTTCGTGGTTTTCATAACCATGAGGGGTTTTGCCATAATCGCCACGTTTGGCAGACGGGTTGGCGATCGCAGAATACGATTGGAATCTCAGGAAGACGCTGCTACCAGTCTCCTGGTAATTGATTTCCTTAGTCTCCTTCTACGACATCCACGGAAGGAAATGGAAATGGAACCTTGCAAGTCTTGATTTACTTGTTCTGCAGTAAAACATAATTATATATTTAATTACCACGCGAACTTCAATTGTCTCCATTTTCGATTACTCGTTGCGACAAAACAAAAGAGCATCAATTTTTTTTATTATGTTGACAAATAAAGTGAGATATGCCTGCCAGTACTTGCTTTTTCTCTATCCAAGGAGTTTATACCTCATTCTCACTACTTATTGAACACCGCTCGTATATTGTGCTCGTATAAGTAAACAGCTGAAAGTAACACGTTGAGCTGCGTTCATAATAATAATATTAGTTCCAGAACGGGATTCCACAGAGAGTTCCTGTCACTTATAATATTGTAATACTTTAGACATGCTGTAATGGCAATACGAGTTGAGTAAATAAGTACCTTGAGTCCATATAAATAGCAACCCTTTTTAAGCACCGTCACAACTCACCCATGTTTGTTTCTCTAACCGAAATGGCGCCAACCCGTACACATACGTAAAACTTTCTCCGTTCCGCCAATATTTTCGTCTAACACGTTTTTATCACCGAAATATGTAAGTAAGCTGCAATAAATTTCCAGCTGTTTGCCAATAAATCAAGCCGGTGGAAGGTGGTAGCTACAACCACACAACAAAATATAGAGAGTGAAGAAGATTCACTTAGAAGGTGTCCAATTTGTTTATGTACAACATACGTCTTGCCTGATGTCTTTATCTCATATTAGTATTTAAATGAAAGTCGTCTTTCCTACCCACCTTGAATATAAACTTTGGTATTTAATCAATCAATCAATGGTATTTACATCTATTGCAGATGATTTATGCAGTGTTTTTTGAGCATTTACGCTCGTGACTAAAAATTCCTATTCGGGAGACGACTCCTCGTCCGTATAATCGGCATGTGCAGTCGGTAAGCCCCGCCTGATGGAAGTTTAGGGTGTGTGCATGCCTCTTGGCATTTAAGGCTTAACAGAATTGTGTGTCGCAGCGCAGCCGATCATTAGTTTATTTCAAGACTTGATAAAACCCAAGGCTGAGTGAAGGTTTCTTCTAATGCACACCATTCATTTCGGTCTTGGGCCTTTCCACTTGTTACCTTGGCTGTGTCGGTCACTTTCGTTCTCCTGTTTTATTTATTCCTTATGCGTCTGCATACTGAATAAATAAAATTTGAAACTATGCGGTAGAACAGGACAAAAAAGCGTTTTGTTATATTAGCAACGAATCTTACTTGACAAGATAAATGTGAGTCAACGCAAAGAGCCACTTTTAATCTGTCTAGTTTGTGGCCGCACGCCAAGCTTTTTGTCGCCTAAATGACAGGGTAGCCATAGTTCAGAGTCCAACCTCTGCAACCAGTAATTTTGATGCATTTCGGCCGAGGAAAGGTAGTGATTTGCGATTTCACTTGTTGGCTTCTAGTGCGACATTTTTGATAAAACCTTTTAGGGAAAGCTTGGTAGAAACAATGTTTTTTTCCTTAAGTTTACTTTCTTGCAACTGTTTTCAACGATTGCGTTCTATTTAACTAATTAAGCATAAAAAATTAAATTAACAGCGATAAGCGGTCGATGTCGAGATTAAATATACTGGTACCTATGACACTGAATGAAAGAAAGATGAAAGAAAGACATTTATTGCTCTAACAAGAAACATCACAGAAACAAAATAAACAGATAAGTAACATGATATAAGATAAGATAAGATAAGAATATTCTTTATTGCACACAAGAAGCGAGACATAAAATATGAAAGTTACAATGAAAAAGTACAATGGGCGGCCTTATTGCTAACAGCACAACACAAAAACAAAAAGAAAACTAAATACACAACAGGCAAAACAAATAAATAAAACAAGACCATAGATGTAGCCTGTGGTGTATCTAAGTTCCCACAAAAGGCAGCTGACTCAGCGTTGTGCTGAGAAAATGATCCTTCAGCTCTGATTTTCAGTCAGTGCCTACGGCAAATGATAATTGTTCTAAGGAGTGCGTATGGTGGTGCATTTAAAAATAATTATACTAACACAAATGCACATACATACAATAAAGTAAAAAATATCGTCATAAAATGCTTACATATATTACGCTCCATTATAAGGAACTCATTAATACAAATACATCATGAATCGACAGTCGACATCACATCAACCTTAACTCTGTCGTTTGGGATTTGACTATAAGATCTTTAACTGTCCAAAGTAGATAAGCTATCGAGTATACATGTCACACCCAGAACAGTGGCCTGGGTGTGACATGTATACTCGATACATTTTCGACTTCGATTCTTCGTTACATTTTTCTCATCCAATGCCTTGTCATAACAATCATTAGTCATGCACTTCAACAATCAAAATCAGAAAAAAATACAGTCATTTTAATTTTACTATAATAATCTCGATCACCCTAACCAACTAGTGCTAGATATCGGTAAGTCTCGACCGTCTGGTAAAAATCGATATCGATATACCACACGACTCCCACATTACTACATGCTGACGGATGAGTGACGTCACGCACGGTGCTAATGCTGCGGTCGAGACGGCCCGAGCCATGCCCTCCCATGCGCTCGCGCTGCTTGCTCACCGCACAAATGTTTTCATACTTTGTATATGTACTTTTAACATTATCATCTTATAATTATTGTATGTAAGCTGAATGTCATGTTGAATATCTAATGTGTATATATTAATTTGTTAAGTTGTTGAGCTTGTATAGGGGTTAAAGTATGAAATTGCCGTTTTATTGCAATAGGTTCTTTGAATTGACATAGAATCTTCATGGTTTGAGGTTTTCGAATGAAACTTTTTTCAAATGGTTTCTATGATGTTCTTTTTTTAAAAAATGTGAAACATTTGAATATCGACTTTCAATTGTTTTTGTTATTCAATTTAGACAAGAAAGATGGATACTGCGAAAATTCGAGTGATTTACTGGGTGTTAGTACGTAACAAATTTATGTGAATAAAGAACATTTAAACTCAAAAATTAATCTTAAAAATTAAAAATCAATCAGAAATTGGATCAATACCTTCTGAATAATTAAAAACCCAACTGAAATCATAATTATCTAGAATGGGTACAAGATACCACTAGAATAATAAACCATATTGAATTTCCTGTTGCAGAACCTACCCGAGAGAGGTCTGGCTGGTAAATCATTTATGATACAACCTCGCTTACTAGCTATTCCTAGTCAGTGCTTTGATTTGTTACTGTTCAATCATTAGGGGATAAAACAACTATATATTGTATTTCATTCAAACTTTTTATAGAAATCGTTAAAATACGGGAGGCATCAATATCTGTTTGCTCATCCTAAGTGATTCATTTATCTCATTAATTCAAGAATATAACTCCTATGGTCAATTTCTTGACTTTGATCTTGAGTTCTTATTTTTGTTTACACCCAGACCAATGCTAAATAAAACGAAATAAATATCCATCTTGGTGATACAACTAAGCATTTTATAAAAAGCTAAGATCACAAGAAAACTTGAATTCATCCTATGAAAATAGGGTGGGTGGTTACTCTCTGAGGACTACCTTACTTCTATAAAGGAAATACGTACACAATTTCTCACACATTTATTCCGTAGAGGGGAATATTTATAGCAAAGAAATAGGATCGCACTTTGAAAACGAATGACGTAATGCATATAACTATGGTAATTTAATAATACCGTTTACAATCAAGTCATGCTATGATATCATTGCTACATCCTGTTTTATCGTATTTTTACTATGCTCTCACACAAAAGCTAAGAGAGAGACATATAGAGACATACAAAAGTTCAAAAATCTTTATTTTCTTTATCTTCATTATTTTTCGGTATATAGTAACTGAAGTCACCTTTTAAGCATGCAATGCCTGTACTAGGTGACTACGCTCTTAAATACCATTAATGCACTTTAGTTTAAGATGCTATTAAAAATACTTAGCCAACTATGTGTGTGTGAGAGTGTGGGTAGGTGTATGTGTGTGTGTTTTGAGTATTCGTGCGTGCGTGCGTGCGTGCGTGCGTGCGTGTGTGTGTGTGTGTGTGTGTGTGTGTGTGTGTGTCGACATAATATATGGTAAACTGCTGGAACTATTATAAAGAGTTCTTATCACGTCTTAACCTTTTACTACGCAGTGGCATAATAAATAAATAAATAACTTCCACACAACACAATTACTTGACCTGATCCCAAACTAAGATACCCTGTGCTTTATCACTTTCAAATTAAGTCCAATTAAAACAGTATACTAGCAGAGCTTTAGACAACTATCACAGCCACTACGGCCATCGTTAGCAAAAGCTCCTTCTCAGTAATAGTCAATTTTACCCCGTCACGAAATCATGCAACATAGTTGCCAAAAAAAATCTACCCCAGATTCTCTCACTAGGACGGGTACTTGATCGTCGTCCAAAGTTAAATGTTGGTTAAAATTGTCGGTCTCAGAACTTAATCCCTGGAGCGGTGGAAGAGCTTCATTCAAAGATATTGGATAAACTATTGCGACCCCGTTCTTTCTTATATAATGTGAAAGAGACCGAGGTCATTTTCAGTTGGCGTTACGTGTCAACATGAGACAAGGAATAGGGGTAGGCTTTGTAAAATCCACTTCTATGACCGTATAAAAGAGCTGGCAAGGTTTTGGCCATAATCGTACTACTTTTTTACATACTTTATTGCACACGAAACTCGACAACACGTCATTACACAAGAAATACATGTATAAAAGCAAGCTTATCTCTGTAACATAAATTTTTTGTCTAGACCAGTAATTTTAAGCTAATTTGAAAAAAAAAATTGGGACTGTTTAATAAAAACCGGCCAAGTGCGAGTCGGACTCGCGCACCGAGGGTTCCGTACAAACCTGCAAGGTTTACAAAGTTCGTTCATTTGAATTTCAATTTAATACCTCTACGCGTTTATGAGGAAATGGGTAGTAAGTTTAAAATTATTAAAAAAAAATATATTATGTGATGTAACTAAAAATTTATGGTTTTCGTAATTTTTCCTTTATCTATGCTATAAGACGTTGTTTCGTACCAAATTTCAAGATTCTGAGTTCACGGGAAGCACCCTGTAGGTTTTGATTCCCTTGCAAGTGTCGAAAATTTGCGGCATAAACGGCTGTATCTTTTGATTGCGTTGGCTTAGAAGTTTGATTTTTTCACAGCTTCAAGGGACAGTAGACCTGAGTAATTGATATAAATTTCAGCTTCATACCTCCACGCGTTCCTGAGAAAAAGGGTCTTGACAGACGGACGGACGGACGGACAGACGGACAACAAAGTGATCCTATAAGGGTTCCGTTTTTTCCTTTTGAGGTACGGAACCCTAAAAAACGTTTCAGGTATATCTAATTTACCGCAATTTAAATATTTATGAATTTAAGCGGTATTTCAATATTTTTAAGTTGCCTTTACTTATTACACATATGACCAACGAAATTGCTTTGCTCAAACTGATTATAATATCTTGAATTGAATATAAAATATTCTCAAGTTATCTTGATAAGCAATATCGAAGAACGGCAAAAGAAGAAAATGGTCTCTTTCATGGCAAAGAGAAAATAGGAATATGTGGACCTGATGGCCACCCCCCAATAATAAAGAGATACTCAACGAAAAAAATCCAGAGTTCTCAACATATAATTTACGAATGTGGCTGGACCCCTTCGAAATGAAGACGTACAGCAATGATAAGTACTGTATATGGGACCCAAGGAGGACGGTAACTTTGAACTCGGGTGGCTATTCGCGGAATTAACTCTATAACCAGCCTAATGGTGTACTCTCGTAACTTTGAATGGTGTCCCTTTTCTAAATTGTAAAGTGTAGAAAGTCCACCTTGTGAGCAAAAAGCTTACATCTACATTGAGAACGCTTCATTTTTTTGCATTTGTGAGATAGTTTTATTCGTATATAGTAGGTTGGCTTTTGGATACCATAATATGCTCTTCTTGTAGAGAGATTGGCTAGTAATCCGGGTTCATTATATCTCACTAGTTTGATCCCTATACAAACATAAGTAGGCTTTATATTCCTTTTGTTGCACTAATCCGTGCTGAGGACAGTTTTCAAATCCTGTTTAAAGGATAAAAATTCCTCCCATGCTGGGACTTGAAACCGCGACCTCTGGCTAACTGTGCCACGGTTAGCCAGAGGTCGCGGGTTCAAGTCCCGACATGGGTGAAATTTTTAGCCTCTAAATAGGTTTATAAGTAGCCTTTATAAGTCCTACTGCAGGTCAAAGGCATTCTCCTAGCAAGAGAGAATATGGGCTTAATCACCACGTGCGTCCACCATTTTGATTAGCCGATTTGAAGCACTGAAACATGAGAACACTTCGGATACTCTTGTTTCCTCTCCTCGGAAACATGCTTCTTATAGTCAGCGAGTGGTATTCATTATCATCATCATTCAGCCACAAGAAGTCCACTGCTGGACATAGGCCTCCTCCATGGATTTCCAAAAAGACCGGTTGGAGGTGGCCTGCATCCAGCGCCTTCCCGCCACTTGGTATTGCAACTACAAATTCACACACGTACTAACAAAAGAAAGTCATTAGCATATGCCAGAACCAATAGACAAATCTACAAATTTTATTAACTTGAACATAGACATTACGATACAATTATAGACCAAGTATGCTCTACCTATATGGGTGTGTAAATCGAGCCAAGGACCTCTCGAAAGAAGAATAAAAACAAGCAGATACCTGTTATAAAAATCACGTTTGTTGTATAGGAGCCCCCCTTAAATATTTATTTTATATCATGTGTGAAAATTTCAACTGTCTGCCTATCACGGTTCATGAGATACAGCCTGGTGGGTGACGGACGGACGGACGGTCGGAGTCTTAGTAATAGGGTCCCTTACCCTTTGGGTACGGAACCCTCATAAGGTTTTACCGGTGAAATAGCATCACGTATGAACGCTTGCTACGAGTGAAATGCGCATGAATTTGCGGAGGTAATAGGTAGGTAGGTACGATAGTTAACTCCCACGCAACACAGTCGCTTGTTCTGGTCCTAAATTAGGATACCCTGTGCTATTGTCACCAGGTAAGAACATCACAAACATGGAAATAACCCCTGACGGAGGTCATTTGTCCAAATCAAGTACAGTGGCCTCCAAGACGACCTCTGTTTCAATAGTCAATTGTGTTACTATTAGACGAAAGAGGCAGTCAAGTTATCGCGGGGACTGAAATATATTTTCTCATACTTCTGTTTACTTTCACAAGAATTTCAACAGTGTCTTGAAATGGTCTCCAGACGTGATTTGACACAGTTCCAGGTCTAACTGTCGACCGTTTCTACGTTAGTTAATCGTTTATAGTTAACCCTGTATTTTCTTAGTGTTATATGAAGTTATCCTCCTTTTCCCTTTGGTTTTTAAAAGTATGATTTCTAGGACTAGCACCGTGTTCTTTGAATATCGGCAGTGATTAAAATATGTCATCGTTCTTAATTTCTGTGAAATCTTGTTTAATAAAATTTCTAATCGAACGTACAGTCGACAACACATCAATCAGTACGTTATACGTGTTATTTTCCAGCTCAAAAAATGAAAAGCTGTCAGGGCCTAGTCTAATAAACATAAAGTTGTTCAATAGTATTAGTACAACAATAGCTGTTATATTCACTAATATTATAAACGCGAAAGTTTGTATGTATGTATGGATGTTTGTTACTCTTTCACTCAAAAACGGCTGAACGGATCCGGATGAAATTTTGCAAAGAGATAGATTATAGTCTGATTTAGCACATATGCAATTTTATCTCCGAAAAATACACATCAAAACTACCACGCGAACGAAGTCGCGGGCAACAGCTAGTTTGTTATAAAGTTAAATTAAATCATTTGCCTCCATTTCGTAGTCTAATCAGCAATATCAGTACAACGTCATTCCAATGGTAGTTTAACCCACGCATTTAGATAGCCCTCCCTCCCCAAGAAGACCGAATCGCGCAAGGCGCTAAGTTAAGTTGCACGGATTATACAATTTCAATGCGATTGGTTAGTAGACTACTAAAAGTGTCAATGAAACAACCATTGCCGCACTTAGGTATTCTATTGGACAACTGCGCATTTAAGAGACTGGCCGCCGACCATACATAAGCCGCGTAGGTAGCTATTTCACAACAAAAGGTAAATATCTAATTAACTTTATTATCCGACAAACTCTCCAATTAGCAAATCCTCTTTCAAATGTTTTTTTCTACAACAAAAAGTATAAATAAAATTTTGATAAACCGACGAGGGTGCGTGACCTTTGTACTGTCCGATCGTGAGAGCAATCTCCATGGAAAGTTCACAAGATATCGAGGCTATTTAGGGCTCTTCCTAACTGGATTAACTCGTGTGATACTAGTTTAGAGAGGTTAAATCCTTCATGCTATTTCATTTCTTGTGAAAATTAAATTATGAAAGTTTATCTGCAATAGCACAGGACAAAATAAAAATTAGCCGAAACCGGCGTGCGTGCATGCAACGACTAATGAATGTTGATTGAGCGAAAGAAATCCACTATCGTGGCAAGTGTCAAATCCTGGTCAATGCCTTCCCCTCCGGTATACAGACGTGAATTTACGTATGTATGTATGTACATCTGCAGTTGATTCTATTTAATATTCGTCAAACAATTTTCACTCTACTAATTACAATTCATATTTATAAGCAGCCTATTGTAGGGCATAGGCCTTCTCTCTTATTACAATTATCGCATGTTTATTATAAATACTTAGTTATACTTTTAAAGGGTCACGTAACTTATTATCAGTGGTCGGAGTAGGTATATTGGTTTTTCGTACTTGCATCATGATATCGTAACATGGACATGCCATTTTTCTCAATGTCTTAAACGTCATCGCCATTGTCATCATTACCATCTGTTTTTTTGTAAATGGTAATGATGAAATGTAAACGATAATTATGTAATGTGTGTTTTATGAGCAATAAGCGTATATCTAAAACTATGATATACCTACAATTATTGCAATTTTTTTATTATATTATTATCGTCGACTACCACGAGTTGAACAAAATTTCACTAAATGAAAATATCAGATTTAGACAGAATGTATATAAGTAAAACACACATCTCATCATTACCATTTGCTGCAAAAGTTGTAAAACACAAACTCTAAATAAATAGATAACTCTATGGTACACCAGTAATTTACAGAGATTATCAGAGATATTGCGCATTATCTGAGAAGTCTTAATTAGAGATAAATGTATTCTGTCTTATTGTATTGTATTGTATTCATTTATTTCAGGCAATGCCCATATAGTATTAGTAACAATCGTGACTTATGCTATGTTAGTAATAATATTCGTATGTACACATTAAATCAAATCGAATCGATTCAAACCAAATCATATCAATTCAACTAAATTAAATCAAATCAAACTAAATTAAGTCAGATTAAATCACATCAAATCAAATCCAATTAAAGAAAATCAAAATAAATCAAATTAAATTGAATCAAATCAAATCAAGCCAAATGTACACCTACAAACTCTCATCATCTTTCAGTCCCGTCCATACAAAGGTTGTCTGAAAAAGATCGCTTCAAGCGATAAGAACGCCGATCGTATCTATCCCTATCTCTGTAAATTACTGGTGTACCATAGAGTTATCTATTTATTTAGAGTTTGTGTTTTACAACTTTTGCAGCAAATGGTAATGATGAGATGTGTGTTTTACTTATATACATTTTGTCTAAATCTGATATTTTCATTTAGTGAAATTTTGTTCAACTCGTGGTAGTCGACGATAATAATATAATAAAAAAATTGCAATAATTGTAGGTATATCATAGTTTTAGATATACGCTTATTGCTCATAAAACACACATTACATAATTATCGTTTACATTTCATCATTACCATTTACAAAAAAACAGATGGTAATGATGACAATGGCGATGACGTTTAAAACATTGAGAAAAATGGCATGTCCATGTTACGATATCATGATGCAAGTACGAAAAACCAATATACCTACTCCGACCACTGCGTTATTATACAATTATTACTTTGTGCTCTTGATTTCACTTGTTATAGAAGATATTTGTTATTGAGCTATCGATTTATCGAAAAAAAGGAAAAAGTGCGCACGAAACGCATTATTCTAAATGGCCATTTATGGGCTGATATGGAATAACCCACGGATTTGCGATCATCCAACAAATCGCAGAATACAATAATAATAGTGCGCTATTGTAAATTCTCTTTTACGGATGTGACTCCATTGTTCGGGTTAGTAAGTACAATGCTATCTAATTGGATAACTACCTTTTAGGCTTATAATTTTATCTAAGCAATTGTTATGAACCTAGATACTATTGTTATATAACTGATACATTTTTTTGTGCTTTGCTCGGTGCTAAATGTAGAGATCTGCATTGCAAACCAGTAAATGACTAAATTAGAAATCAATATTAAACATAATACGTAATATTGCAATTTATGAACTCACGAACGAAACACATTACAGGGTATTTAAATATTAAATGTCCTATATTTAATATTTCAATAACGCTGAGATCCGAAAGAATAAAAATGTATAGTGTATCGAGGAGGACAACGTAATGTTTATGATAATAAAAAAAACTTCCACACAACACAATCACTTGGCCTGGCCCCAAACTAGGATACCCTGTACTATGGTAACCAGGCAAGAACATCACAAGCATGGAAATACACCCAGACTGAGGCCACTTTCAAAACTCAAGTTAGCCTCCAGTGACAATCGAACCCAGGACCTCTGTTTTGGTAGTTCAGCCGCTAGACCAAGGAGGCAGTCACTTTACGATAGGGTGGTATCTATCTCTATCTATCTCTATCTATCTCTATCTATCTATAGATGCTGGACAACAGACACTAGAGCGTCGTCAGCATTTACAATTGTCAGTAATTTTCACCCAACCTTACCTCACAAATGTTAGGTTGGATAAAAATCACTGATCAATTAGACCGAGTTACGCAGAAACATTTCCACTCACAGTTACTGACTTTCGAGAAAAACTTTTTTTATGTTTTGCATCGGTCTGTTCCATATTTTCGTTCGGACGTTTTATATTTTTTTGTCATCACTATAAGTTTACAAAGCCACGGAAAAAAAATCTAATACGTAAAATGTATTTTTCTTTAAAGTCACTCACTGTGGCTTGGTATATTTCTTGAAAGTTTCTTACGCTGGGTTGGAATGCTTCTGCGTAACACGGTCCAATCAAAGATTTATCAAACAGGACCAAGGCCTAGCAGCGGTTCTTTCGCTAGTAAACTCTATCTAATAGCAAAAATAAACACCAAGCCTGTAGGGCGGTGAATCATCCCGGAGGACACTAGACGACAAGAGCAAAGTTTCATGGCTTATATATTACTTCGATAAAACGAGGCTTCCTGTTGTTAGAGCAGCGAAGAGTATTGCTGCCTTCCCACTCACTCCTTGTGCTTGAAACCGGATAACGAGTGTAATGCTCAGCTTGCAAAAAAGATAAACCGGTCTATCCAGACCGGATAATCGTACAAACTGTATTGACAGTTTGTTTTCTATGGGAAAAACTATCTATAATCTACTATTAATAAGATAATATAAGAATATTCATTATTGTACATCAGAGCACAAATCCAAGATATCATAATCCAAGAGACAAAGAAAACTTATCTTCATTTCACTTTCAAGCAAAATATCAAAATAACTACATACACTGTCTTTGTGCAATATAGAATTAATAATAATAATACACGTACTTCAACTACATACATACACATACTGGTTTAGAAAGTAAACAAAACAATAGCTATACCGAAACACTATATCATACAAATTGACCGCGTTTTGCGGCAATATGAAAAATAAAAAGTAAAAACTTCTTTTTTAGGATTCCGGACCCAAAGGGTACGGGACTCTATTACTAAGACTCCATTGACGCTTGAAATATTCAAATGTTGTATAGAATTGTACGGAACCCTTCGTGCGCAAGTCCGACTCGCACTTGGTCAGTTTTTTTTTATTCGAAGTGGTTTAAGTATCGATACAGAAGAAACGGTTTTCAGCTTTTGCGTTATTTCAATGAAAAGTTGTCTACTGGCTGAAAATGCTATATTAGATTAACAAACTGACAAACACAACTTAGGACGCCCAGCGCTCACTGGATGCCAGAATCGATCGGTTTAAAGCGGATTACACCGGTACAGGATGGACTAGGATGGTCGAGAAAAGAAATTGGTGGTTTTACTGGGAAACGTATTTATATAGGGTGTAACAAAATCCCCTTATACATCAGATTATTCTTCTTCTTGGTCAGTACGCTCTTAGCAGAACGGTCGTGGAGATGTTTTATTGTGTGCTGATGTTGCGAGCCTCACGATTCACCTCATTCAATTTTTTTCTTCATTCATGCACCTTTTACTTTGTGGAAAACTTTTAAATTAGAAAAAAATATCACCCGTTTCATACATTTTTATTGTTAAAGGTTGTAGCTGGAGTTTTTTTTACATTTTTTGTATTGACCTTATGTTGATGAACATTTTCCGATGTACCTATGTGTGAATTTAGTTACAGTTTGTAACAAAATTAGTAGAGCATACGAATATTGTACGAAATAGGCAGCGATGATAGTGTAATTCTTAAAATCATAATGAGTTCAACATTACGGCCCATCTCATTATCATCAGCCATTTGACGCCCATTGAGGGAGCCTCATGGTTTCCCTAACCATGAGGAGTTGCGCCATAATCGCCACGCTTGGCAGGCGGGTTGGCGATCGCAGTATGCGCTTGGAATCTCAGGAAAACGCTGCTGCCCATCTCCTGGTAATTTTTCCTTAGTCGCCTTCTACCACATCCACGGAAGGAAATGGAGTGACGCTATTCTTAATCCGGCGCCACACGGACTGGTAAAGTTCTTCAACAAACACGGCCCATCTACATCCATGCATATTATGTTACTTATCTGCTTATTTTGTTTCTGTGATATGTCTTGTTGGTATAATAAATGTCTTTCTTCTTCTTCTTCTTCTAATTTGCAATTTTTGTGTGAAGTGTAGAATTCTGAGTAATATGTGAAATTAACATGCATTTAAAACTATTGAAACTAACAAAAACCTCGACGATTTTACAGAATTACAGGAAACTACTCGGAATAGTGACGTCAATCCCAACAATAAGCGAGAGGCAAGTTAAAGGAAGAAAGAAGGAAAGAAGAAGTAAAAGTGGCCAAGCGAATGTTTCAGCTAACAATACAGCCCAGCGGGGCAAGTCCGCATAGAGAGATGAATCATACAGAAATCTATCTCAAAAGAAATAACGTGTTTTATTTCATTCGAGAATATAGTCAATATTGGCGATTTTATGGAAGCACTGACTGTAACATAAGCAGCCAATATACGTCCCACTGTAGGGCACAGGCCTTCTCTCAGGGAGAGAGTATGGGCAGAATCACCACGCGTAACCACTGCGGATGGGTGATTTCAAGTGCTGAGGTATGTGAATAGCTCAGACACTCAGGATTCCGCACGAGGTTTTCCTTCACAGGTAGCGAGTGGTATTGCTACTATAACTTCACAAACGCACATAACTTAGAAAACAAAGTCATAAGTACATGCCCGCACTGGGAATCGAACCTGGGTCTCTCGCTTCCGAGTCCAATGTTCTACCCACTAGGCTACCACTGCTGGTTACGATGCTGTAACGGCCTTTAAACTATAAGATAAGATAAGAATATTCTTTATTGTACCAGGAAAAACACAAACATGAAATGTTTACAAAAATGCAGTACAATTGGCGGCCTTATTGCTTATAGCAATTTCTTCCAGGCAACCGACGATGTAGACTTGCTGAAGGAAAAGTGAGAGGGGTAGTAGGTGCAATTATGAATATTCATTTACATACTTATACTTAATAATAATATACTTACATAAACCTTTACATACTATAGATATAATAATTATAAACATACATAAAGTTACATAAGTTACAATAAAGTTCTACCAGAGGACAAAAGAAAAGAAATACCTAAATTCAGGAAAATAATAATAATTGAACTATTTATTAAATTAGAGTGATAGATATAGATCGTGAACCCTGCTTTTAAACTCAAATATTATATTTCAGTTCATTAGGCAAACAGGAGACCCAGGTTCTATTCCCATTGCGGGCATGTACCTGTGACTTTGTTTATTTTCAGTTATTTACATCTGAAAATTTGTAGTAGCAATACCACACGCTAACGCTGAAGGAAAACATTGTGAGGAACCCCGCGGCTTGGTTGGCTCCGCACGTAATGACTTGTCTTTCCTCTGGACTAGGCCGACTAAGCTGCCAGGATGGTATAGGTGCTGGGCAAGCCTACTCCATCTAAAAAACTGTCCCATGCACTTCATCGTCCGAGTGACCCATCTAGTGTGAGTGAAGGTGCCACTGGACGCTGTATAAATCATCTCACTACGTAGATGCAAAGGCCAAAGTTAGTTATTGTATCGAGATGAAGTTCTTCTTTCAAACTTATTCGTAGAACTTAATTTTTTGCAAGGTGGCTAGGCCACAATATAGAGGCAGATCTTCTCTTGTCTCACTACTCTGTGCCAAATTCGTCGGTAACTTTGTGCCATAACACGCGACGCATTAGCCGGCCCAACTTGTAAAATACCCGTGACGATTGTCCAAATACCACTTACCGAGTTTTTTTTGGACTAAGTATTGTTATTTGCTCCCGGAGTCAGAGGCGGAACGTAGGGACGTAGTACTACAGGGCACATTTTCACATACAATATCTCTAGATAGGATAGTAAAGAAAAAGATAAACTAAAACTTGTTCGATTTGCTTACATATTAACGACATACTAAGTTTATAATTTGAATGTGTATAATTTATAATTTAAATTAAAATAACATGTGAAGTTAGTAAAAAATATGACATCAGGTAGGCCTGGGTCGGGATACACAGCCGTTGGTTTAACGTGAAACGTCTATATGTAAGCATCAATTAATTTTTAGCTCTAATTGCGCAATGGATTACGTGGTACTGCCTCCATCTAGCGGCACAAGTCAAGATTATCTGAGTAATGGCCATTTTGTTCTACCCAAAAATTAATAATTAATAAATGAATTGCACACGGCATGTAGGTAGTTAGAGAGTTACAGTCCTCGCCGAGGCGACATGTTTTCGTTGTATGCGGTTGTAACATGTTACCCCCTCCTACCAAACTGAAAGACGTTTCACGTCGAAATATTACCGAATCGCGTTTTAACTTTTATTTATTATTTATTTTATTTATATTTGCCGTGGTTGCCTAGTGGGTAGAACATTGGATTCGGAAGCGGGAGACCCAGGTTCGAGTCAAAGTGCGGGTGTGTACCTATGACTTTGTTTTTTAAGTAATGTACATGTGTGAAGTTATAGTAGCAATACCACTCGCTAACTGTGAAGGAAAACGTCGTGAGGAAACCTGAGTATGTGAGCTATTCATATACCTCAGCGCTTGAAATCGCCAATCCGCGGTGGGCACGCGTGGTGATTAAGCCCATACTCTCTCCCTGAGAGAGGGCCTGTGCCCTACAGTGGGACGTATACAGGCTGCTTATGCATTTATTTTATTTATTTTTATTTATTTATTTATTTCTTAAAGCTAGTGAATAAGGAATACTTAATCATTTGTGAAAACTGTGTTAAATTAAAGGAATAAGACCTGCGAAATTCCTTTTCCCGGTAGCCGCGCTTAAAGGGGATCAATTGAGCTAACAAGCGCCACCAATGAAAAAAATATCATAAAATCTTCTTTTACAGATCGTATTTGCAAAAAGTGTCAGTACAATCTCTAGTACCCACGACAAACAACCTGAGACTAGATAGCATTTATGCAAAAAACGGTCGTTTTTGGCATTAATGCTATCTAGTCCTAGGTTTTTTGCCTTAGGTTCTGGGGCATGGGTCCTAAAAGTCACTATCAATGCGATTGAGAGATTGTAAGACACTTTTTGCAAATTCGATCTACTCGTATAAAAAAAAGATACCTACGTTTTTTTTCCTCGGTGGAGCTTGTGTTCCCCCTGGAGCACCTTAATCAACACGTTTCATGGCAGCCGGTGAACAGCGTGGAGCCAATAACACCACTAATGAAAATGGACAAAAACTAGCTCCTTACTCCTGCGAACGTGTTGAGGCAAAAATATATTATATCGAGGAGAGGAGCACTATGAGGAATGGGATTTTAAAAAAGGAAAATATAACACTTTGAAACATCCTTCGCTGAAGAGAGTAATACGATTACATAGGAGACATGCAGGTTTTATTTTTACGGAAAATATTTTACGATCAAATTTTATTGTTTTAAAGATTGCTTACGTATAGTCCACAGGTACCAATAGCACTTCAATCTTCTAACTTGTGCACTTTACCTATTGAAGTTGCGGGTGAATTTTCAATAACTCGCAAAGATATTGTCGCCCTCCTCTTATTGAAATAAAAAACTTTTTTTTTATGTAGCCATTTCAGTGTCCCACTGCTGGGCAAAGAACTCCCCTTGGATTCTCCACTCCTCCTTGTTCTCAGCCACCCTTTGCCAATCTGGTAGGAAAGCTGTGAGGTCGCCTCTCCATCTTCGCCTTGGTCTGCCACGTTTGCGATGTCCGTCGCGTGGAACCCAGTCTGTGGCAGTCCGCCCATCTGTCTGGGCCCATACGGCTTACATGACCAGCCCAGTTCCACTTGAACTTTGCGGTCGCAGCTCCAACATCAGCGACATTTGTTTTGAAACGCAGCATTGTGTTCCGGATTCTATCAATCCTCTTCACACCCAGCACGGTGCGCTCCGTGGCCCTTAAGAAACTATTCAATTATAAAACTTACCATTTTCAGTCCTTTTAAGAAGACAGATTATTAAATTACAAGTTACCTCAGTGAAGCCAGTTTCTGACAACTAAGTTCTTAACTTAGCTAAATAAAATGGCTCGCAGGCTTATCCGCTAGTAACACATCTTGATTTATTCTTCATAAAACTTTTGCCACGTCTCACTGAATCTAACGCTTAGTTTAGATTTAATCATAGTACAAGTACTTAAGGCAATTCATTATTATTATTGTTAATACTTTTATTGGACTTAAACTAATGTACAATTACAGTGGACTCAATGCCATAAGTATTTTCTACGAGTAAATTATTTCTGGAGTAATTCTCATGACACTAGGGCTGATTTACCCTGCTTCTTAAATGTCACTAAACCAGTCATTTAAATCAAATTTAGTATGAAGTATGAATTACGTAGTAGTAGTGAATTACTCCCTATGGTGATAATCGGCCTAGATCTTGATAAATGTAAACTTTTACTCGTAAAAATGGCCACTAATACCATACTACTAAATATGAAATGTTTAGCAATATTTTAAGGATAATTATGTTTTTCCCGTCATGATAAGTAATGATAAAAGTAATGGACTTATCAAAAATTCTAGTAGAAATTTTCAACGTTTGAAACTGAAATCGCAAGTAAAAGTAGTGTTACAAAGTATCGTAAGCTTTGAAGAAAAAACTGTATCAAATACATAAAGTCTATCGTTAACTAACTTTGCTAAAAGATCATGGTCAGTACATTTGTGAACTTATAGTAGCAATACCACTCGCTAGCCATAACTCGAAACCATAGTGTCTGAGGTATTTAAATACCTTAGCGCTTGCTATGTACAATGGCCCAACTATGAAGGTATTTGTATTTGTGCGGAAATCTCAGGTCCAACTAACTAACTAACAGGATATAACAAAATGTCCATATACATCCAGAAAAGAGGGATTCTATTCGTCAAACAATGGCACTTCGTGCGAAGATAGCCCTCGCCCTACATCGGATATCTATTTATTCAGCTCACGAAAGACGCCCACTGTTAGGCATAGGCCTTCTCTCCGTCACACCAACCTCGCCGAACCTCGTTATTCTCGTCCAGAGTGGAGGCCGAGAACTGGCCGTCGTTCGGTGGGTAGGCCGCCTACCCGATGGGTCGATGACATTAAGAAAGACAATAGACGAGATTAGAATCGGACATGACTTTGGTAATTTCCTTCGATTTCAAAACTGGTCATGATGCAGATGTAACCCAAAGTTTAGGGGCCTAACTAAATCCTGTTAGAATCCTGGCGTTTGCGATAGCAATTAGTATGGAATTTGACAGCTAAACTAGATTGGAATTGTTCAGGATTTGGTCCGCGTAATATGGGAGCAGTTCAGTCAATCACGAGAGCAGTGTAAAAAGACGTCTGCGAGCCGCATGGCACAAATGGATTTCTTTGACACGGCACTTCTTTGAGCGATCCAGACTCGAACACTTTGATACTCGAAAGTAAAGGCTCAACTGTGTCAAAAGGCATGTTTTGAAAAGGTATGTCTGGCGAGCCTTTTAGAACAAGGTTTGTAAGAAGCGTACGGTCTGAAAAATGCGTCTCGGCTGTTCGGCTGTTTGGATAAGTTCGCTTCTTAGGAAAATATCTTTTAAAAATACATAATTGTCAATCAATACTAATGAGTACGTTTTGTTATTGATAGATCAAGAAGGTAGATCTAATTGGTAAGTTATATCCCACTAGTATTAAAAAAGAAAGTAAGAAATATGATATTAAATTTATATGTTTAGAGGTTTATATATTGTTACTCTATGTCAAATAAATGGCTGAGGGGGTTTGGATGAAATTTGGCATGAAAATAGACCATATCCTCCCATATAACTTCTTACAATACTGTCATAAAATATTTTGTTGAAGACTTTGTGAAATATTTTAATCATTTCGTGAATATTCACATAGCACCTTTTCTATCTATTGAACAATAAAAATAAAGATATAGATGTATACTTTATTGTAGCTACCTAAAAAGGAAATTGTAATTACACTGGCATAAAACGTATTATACACGCGCAACAACGGTAACAACCGATTAAAGCAAATAGAAATAGTTTCCCAAAACTCAGGCGCAATATTTCTTTTGACTTAATTTGTCGCGTAACCCACGAAACTCCGGTTTCACTCCAACCGAAGCACATAATAAAGTAGTCAGACCAAATGATGTCCTTACCCGCGTACCTTTATACTGAGTTATGGCAGACGGGATACAAAACAAGAACATTCGGAAGGTTCATCTTCTTTTTAAAGATCTCTCCGAATAGCGAAGTTTCGCAATCGGCTCCGCATATTAAGTCTGTCTCTCACTAGACGGAAGAGCTCTTACGACTCCAGTCTCCTCCCTTAGATATCTTACCCAGGATCTGTCTGCTTCGTTGGTCTAGCGGTATCATATCTGGTTGCCATGCCAGAGGTCGTGGGTTCGATTCCTATTGGTGGCCTCCGTACATTCAGTCTGAGTGTGTTTCCATGTTTATGTCCTTGCCTGGTTACCATAGTACAGGGTATCCTAGTTTGGGACCAGGATAGATGACTGTCTGGAAGCTATTATTATCTTTCGTTTCACCGAAGCCCGCGAAACCTGGTCGGACTCTTCCAACAAAATTACTAGTAAGTGAATAGGACTCCGGACTCAATCGAGTAAGTGTAGTTAGTGCTTACGAAAGTGGCAGTTTGAAAACAATTGAATTTTGTTTCTCAGTGACCAGCTCTCCACTTATCATCTTAAGGCTGTAAAATAATAATTTGTATGAAACATCTCATATCGTCGTTGTACTGCGAAGACCCAGTAAATCTAAAATTTCATCAAATCAAATCTATAGAATGAGTTAGCAATGCAGCTTGACTCAGTTTTTTGTATTTTTTCCTCTGCGAAAACTCATTACGTCATAAGTAGCGTACCTTCGGAGATAAACATTGAGAAAACTAATGAAATCATACAATTTTAAGCTTTTTCTCTAGTACAAAAAAGTTAACTGAACTAACCATTACTTTCTCAGTTTGGTCTCCAATGATATCACTTTAAACCTCTTTAACTAATTTTGCTTTGATAAATTACAAAATTATAATTTTTTCCGTCCGAAACAAAGATGTATTTAACTTAATTGTCTATTTTTTTTATTAAAAAGTACAGACACAAGCAATATATTTCTTATATATTTCTTCTTGAGCGGTTTACGATCATGCAAAATATTATAATGGTCAACGAAAAAACTGTACATAGAATTAAATTGATTTCTCTGTCGATTCAAATCGGCGCTCACACTGTATCGCAACGCTCACGAATGCAACTGTTAGAATTTTCATAAATATATTATTCAGTCTGATAGCTAAGCGCTATCTTAAGAATTGAGTTCAAACTTGACCTAATCGGACTTTCTGTACCTTTCTCTCTTACACTCGTGAGCCGACCAATTCTTTTCATTAGGACACACCTGGTACTTCGTAAACAAAGGGAAACGGCTAAAACTTGGGGGATCCGCACCGTTAAGATGTTGGTGAGGCCAAATGCTTGTAGGTAGTTTCTGAAAATTATAATATTACTGTTATATAGCGGTGGTAACGCAGCGTCTTCACATTTGGGAAGTCGTGGATTCAAATCCCGAAATGTGGCAAATAGTTGTAATTAATATTGTCTTTTAAACTGACTGTAATATACCTAGTATGTTTTGTAGTTGTCGTACGACTTCTACGCTTCTCGCATGAAATAAAAAACGCAGTTAAGCAATTAGTGAAAGTGAAAGTGAAAGTGAAAAACATTTATTTCTATTGTAACACAAATTACCGTAACAGAAAAATAAAACAGAGTTGTGAAGAGAAACGAGAACACAAAAATAATAGTACCCGATACAATGATGCCGAACACAAGTGCTGCAACAGAAAAAGGCTGCAGCTCAGCAAAATGCTAGTCAAAGGCGACTAGCGCTGGTTTTCTGCTGTATGCACCTGATTCGCTGGTGTATGAACAAATATACAATATATAAAAAATTGTCATTTATTTAGTTATTCGTCTACGAAATCCAAAATTTTAAATTGTGTAATAAAAATTTAATTTGCACGGATATTTAACCGTTTATTTTTTCATTTTACAATTTTCCGATGTTCCGGTACTTTATGCAAGTGCCCTGGTCTCGGTAGACTGAGGTGACCGACGTCTTTTTGAAAGCATTAACTGTTAGTATACTACTCTCGGCAAAAAATATGCAGTTACGAAAATATTAAAATTATTAAATTATTAAAAAATATTAAATAAAACAGTAAATATCCGTTCAAATTCAGTTTTTATTATAATAAATATTATTTTAATTTCTAATTAAGGCATTTAGGAAATCGACCATCGCATCGATAACGCCTGGAAAAGCTACTGGTCCATGAAAGAGCTAATGAAGGGTAAGTTACCACTTACCCTGAAGCGAAAGCTCTTCGACATATGCATCCTGCCTATCCTAACCTACGATGCTCAAACCTGGTCTTTAACCGAAAGTCAGAAGTCCAGGCTCAAGGTCTCAAGGGCCATGGAGCGCAGCATACTGGGTGTGAAGAGGATTGATAGAATCCGGAACACAATGCTGCATAGCAAAACAAAAATCGCTGATGCTGGATCTGCGACCGCAAAGCTCAAGTGGAATTGGGCTGGTCACCTAAGCCGTATGGGCCCAGACAGATAGGCAAAAATTGCCACAGATTGGGTTCCACGCGATGGACATCGCAAACGTGGCAGACCGTGGAGAGACGACCTCACAGCTTTCCTACCAGATTCGCAAAGGGATGGCCGAGAACAGGGAGGAGTGGAGAATTCAAGGGGAGGCCTTTTCCCAGCTGTGGGACACTGAAACCGCTATATAAAAAAATGCATTAAGTATTCTATTCAAGTGTTTACGGTTGAGCATCCTTTACCATTTTATCACTCTTACCCCTTTTTTCGTCTATAGATAAGTATGTTAAGTCAATACTTAGCTTATAGTCAACAAGCGCTTTCAATTCCAATCATCATCTTCAGCCCGCCAATATCCACTGTGGAACAAGGGCCTCCTCATGCAAGCGCCATTCATTTTTGCTTTGAGTTGTTCTTCTCCAGGTCTTTCCTGCTGCCTTTTCGATGTCAATTCCAATTAAAAACTAAATATAAACGATCTTATTTATAATAAGTCGATTCCACTAAAACGCTTTTAAGGCGGAGTTAAAGCAGCTTTGTAACAGAAACTTCTCTCGTAAACCGGCTTAAACTCCTTCTTAAAGGTGTTTTAGTGGAATCGACTTTTTATAAATGAGACCGATAGACAACTTTTACTGGATATTCTTAGACTTTCCTATCCAAGCACAGCAACACACGTGTATAGTCCGCAGAGATCTTTTTGCCGGTAACGTGAACATAGTCACAGATAGTTGGCACATCGCTTACTGTCTTTAAAGTGTATGTGTGAGTAATTGACGTAGTGTGATGCGTAGTAAATTACTATTAGTCAATTACTAAAGTAGTCAATTACTCACACATACACTGTTAAGACAGTAAGCGATATGTGCAAGCGATCTGTAACTATGTTGACGTTACCGCCAAAACGATTTGAACGGACTATACCGTGTAGAGCGACCACATTCGGTAGCGCGGTTGCCTTTGCAATTTTACGTTCCCCGGGTTCCCACCGCTGACATATGGCCGCGCGACGCCGGACTACCTGACTGCTTACATTAGATGATGTAATAGGTTGGCTTTTGCGCGGGCAACGTAGATTTTCCTGGACATTTCGAGAAATATATCGGTAACGCCACTTTTAGATTGCAGGATGCGAGTCCGAATGAGAAATACTTTAGGTACATGTATTTTACTTTCTTGTGATATTGTTAATGTGACAGATAATGTACTTGCTAGTACACCGGTATACCTTTTTAGGGTTCCGTACGCAACGGGTACCCCATTACTAAGACTCCAATGTCCGTCTATCTGTCACCAGGTCTGTCTATCTTGTGAACCGTGATAGTTAGACAGTTGAAATTTTCACAGATGATTTATGTTGCCGCTACAATAACAACTACTAAAAACGGAATAAAATAAATATTTAAGGGGGCTCCTAAACAACAAACATGGATTTTTTGCCTTTTTTTGCTTGATATTAATAATGGCAATAGGTAGACGCTTAAATATACAAATTTTGTATAGATAATGGTACCGAACGCTTTGTGTCCGAGTTTTTCTTTTTTCTTGTGTCAGAAAATGTATAGGTATAAATAATACAACATTTTTGCTAAGCATTCAACGACGATACAGACATGCAGTCTTATAGAAACGCGATTCCTAAAAAACACTATTCAATTGCAGTTCAACTTGGTCTTCCCATTACGATGTATTATTTATTCTGCTTTGAGGAGTGTTGTAGAGGTTTTTATAAATTACAATAATGTTACAGTCTACCAGTGTTATTTATAAAAAAATGGTTCCACTCAAACAATCTTAACAAAATTATAATTTATAAAGCCAAATCTCTACCTTAGTTAAGCAATAAGTCCTGCGCAACTAATGTCACGTTAAATTTCCATTAAACCTACTTTAAGCAGTGTCTTTAATCTGTTGTGTGTATTCTGCACCACATGAATCAATGAATGTCAAACACAAAAAGCTTTTTCTCTCAGTGTTGCCAGATGAGGCGATTATAGCGGCCAAAAATTGTAATCAGAGAGTTTCAAAGCTACCTTCCCACAAAATCCCAAAGATTACGCTGTCTATCGACTTAAAAAAACTATTCACAAAACTAGTCACAAAATATTTACAAAAATCATAAATATTGTTAAAAGTATATATAACTTTTATTTTGTATGAGTCACACAAACGGTAGTATCGTCTCAGGAATGTTTCTTAAAAATGAGATAATCATTTGTTCGCTCTAACAAACGCTCTAATGACCAGTTGGAAGTGGCTTGCATCCAGCGTCTTCCACTTAGATGAAGTCTTCTGTCCATCTTGTGGCTGGTCGTCCTACGCTGCGCTTGCCGATATGTGGTCTCCATTTGAGAAATTTTCGGCCCAATGACTTTGTTTTCTAAGTTACGTTCATTTGTGAATTTATAATAGCAATACCACTCGCTAACGCTGAAGGAAAACATCGTCAGGAAACCAGTGTGTCTGAGGTATTCACATAACTGAAAAACGACGAGTGGTATGCCTTTTGTTCCAATAAATGTCTTCTTTCTTTCTTTTTTTCTTTCTATCTTTTCTTTACGCTCCTCAGCGTTTAAAATTGCCAATCCGCTGTGTCTAGGCTGCATTATATTATGCATTTATTTTGTAGGTATTAATGTATATTATGTGCATATAAACTGTTGCTTATATGTAGGTATTTGATTATGTATTTATTTTGTAGGTATTCATATAAGTATATTATTATTTACGTATATGTACTTTATGTCATATGTAATTATAAGTCGGTAATTATATTCTTGCAATCATTTTACTTCACAAAAATATATTACAAATTGTTTTATTTACGTACATCCATCTACCGTCTATATTTTTCCTGAAATCCACTCTATCCAAAGGTTGTCTGGAAGAGATTGCTCTAAGCGATAAGACCGCCAGTCGTATACCACTACATACCTATATAAAAGAAACTACATATATGTAATTCTTTCACCTGGTTGTGCAATAAAGTGTTCTATATCTTTATCTCAACCGTGTAAAGACAAACGGGAAAAACAACAATAATCCACTTTCATTTTCGAAGAGCCGGCTGTTATTCCCCGGTAACACTGGGAGATAGAAGCCACTGAAAATTTTATGCATCCGCCCACGTCTATAAGAGACAAAATAAATTCCCGGACCACGGTCGTTCCTTAGACGGGATAACCGGGGGCGTCTACTCAAGATGACGATCGGCCGACCGACCGCACGTGGGTCGCTTCGATTTGACCATAAATAACTGCTGAAAGCAGGGAACATTTTGAAGTTCTTAATCTCAACTCAGGTCATGGTTTTATAATAGACCCTTCGCCAGATTCTGAATTGACCAAGTAAACAATTATGTTTATAATCTGTCACGTTCTTTTTCGAGAAATCTGAAGAATAAAAGATACTTTAATATTTAATTCTCTTCTTAAACTGTATCATTACTGCGAGGGCTTGGGAACATCGAAAGTTTCTTGCATTCTTCTCTTTTATGGGGCAGGTTGTTGAGGTTAGCCCATATTTGTGCTAGTTACTGGATCTCCACTTTATTATTTATTTAGTGAAATACTCAATCCAGAAACAGAAAGAAAAGCAGTCAGTCGCTAAAATAAAGCTTTATTGACTCCACGTAGAATCCCTGATTGGGCTAGATGGCATTTATAAATTAAGTAGGGGCTCAGCAAAAAGACAAGTCTGTTTGCTTTAATCGGCTTTCCCCGCCCGGGCTATTAAAAGAGACAATTTATACAAGAGGTTTAGCAGAATATTAAGAAAATGTCAAAGCTGTGTTGTTCGGAAATAAAAGTCTCATTCGAGAAAATATGCTCTGTACAGTGCGATCGACAGCTGAAAATATTGGACTTTAGCTAGCAGTTGTATTCAAGATGGAGTGGAATTTAAATTGATCGATGTGATGTCGACTTAACCTACTACAATCAGCAACAAGCATAAGTAGGCCTTCTGGAAAATGGAGCAATATCAAAAAGTCATTTATTGACATCTCTGGCTACAGCCTTATTACGTTTCATTTGGCAGAAAGATATAGCTGAGGTATATTTGGCGTGTGGCGCCGGATTAAGAATAGCGTCACTCCATTTCCTTCCGTGGATGTCGTAGAAGGTGACTTCGGAAATCAAATACCAGGAGATGGGCAGCAGCGTCTTCTTGAGATTCCACCCGCCTACTGCGATCGCCAACCTGCCTGCCAAGCGTGGCGATTATGGCAAAACCCCTCATGTTTATGAAAACCATGAGGGAGGCCTATGTCCTGCAGTGGGCGTCAAATGGCTGATGATGATGATGATGAGGTATATTTGGTAAAGCCAACCAATTTAACTTTGAAGAAGAAGATGGCTAGAGGATGCCAGAGTGGCCTGAGGGGGCTCAAGAAGAAAAAAATGGTCAGAGTTGGAAGCCTTTGCCCAGCAGTGAGATTCAAATAAGTTACATGATAAAATCAAAAGTTTCTTCATAAAAATCCCAACCCAAAACATATTCGACTGAATAAATCAGAAACACAATCTCCAGTCTCAATAAATACAAACATACTTTATTCCCGACCCCAAAGAAGCGCGTAATCCATATTATGAATACGCATTAGGCTATGGCTTATGAAGCAAGAAAGACGTCAGCCACATGCGAGAAAGCCGTTCAAAACAATATCTCAGCTTTTGCGTCGATCGACAAAGCCGGGTCTGGAGTCACAGCCTGAAAAACAACAAAATCTGGGCAGCTTTTCCTGTCATCCAGGTTGGCTGAAAGGAAGCAAGGCTGCCTTTATCCAGGCTATGACATCAAGCTCGATATTTGTAAATCGATGCGAATGCTACAAAATTAATTTTCGAGCAAGAAAAGTGTCATGTTAGTGGGAAAAGCATTACGAATCGACTTCACGAAAAATAACTGCTACATCTACATCCCCGTATTTGCATGGGATTTAAATAAAATTATTCCGATTGAATCTAAATTAATTCAGTAATTGAAGGGTGTTTACACGACAAACATACATTTATATACTTGCATATTTAAAATTTCAATGAGATTAGCAAATATTTTTATGTAGGTAGGTAATCAGTATAAGTGCAGCCTCTTATTCTGCAAGAAACTGCAGCTAAACTGGCGCTCTGGTGCCGGCCTATTTTATAAAAACTCGATTCCTTAAAACACTTTAAAAATGCGGATTAAAATAGTCTGTGGTGGAGATTTTAAAATGAAAAGATCTAGCCACAGATTAAATAAACAGACTTTTAGATTAGTTTCAGAGGAATCGGGTTTTTATAAATAAGGCCGTCTGTCTTTAACCAAAAGTGTCTTGTTACACTGTGGCCGGATCCGGGCGACGGCATCGCCTCTCACGCCATTAGCCATGAAAGGGCCGATTGGGTGGAAGAGATTAACATCCACGGCTGAGTCTAGACTACCGTAGATAAGCTACGTTATACCTCTGGTATCCTGGTGAACTCTGCTTCAAAGAATTGAATTTTACGTTCAACAAAATTATCGAACCAGAGCGCAAATCAAGGTTGAATTTCGGGTATATTTTTTTACTATAAGGACATATGATGGACGTTGTGCCTTTTAGAAGACGTCATTATTCGTTATGTAGGTGACACCTGTGACCAAATCTAAGTTCAAGTAAGAATTCTTTGAAGGTAGTTGATAGGTCTTGGGGGAGATTATTACAATATGAAAAAAAAAACAATTGCAGGTTGTCTATGTAGAATTTAAAAAAAGATGGGTAGGAATTCATAAGTAGATATTTGGACGTTGGACTTCGAGTGAAATACTAAAGCTACAGTGGCTGACAGCTAATGGTCAACGAAACATGTTTTTTGAATCAATTCATATCTGAAAAGGCATCAATCACCCGATTCAGGGTTCAAATTTGAGTTGGAGTAATATTTGGGTTGACACAATCAATTTCGACGTTAATAATAATTCGAGACGTTAATAGACAATTTCAGCTATCAATAATCCATTTTTATATTCATTTTGTTGCACTAACCCGTGCTGAGGACATTTAAAAAAACACTATTTAGAGGCTAAAAATTCCCCCATGTCGGGACTTGAACCCGCGGCCTCTGGCTAACCGTACCGTGTTCTAGTCCCGATATGGGTGGAACTTTTAGCCTCGAAATAGGTTTTTAAAATCGACTACGAATCGCTCGTAGACCCGGCTGCCTGAGTGATCTTAAACGATCACGAAGGTTAAGCAACACAGGGCGCGTTCAGTGCATGGATGGGTCGCCGTCTATGCCTAACGCTAGTGGCATTTTTCCGAGCGGTTCCGTGCTTCGCAAGGCACGTTAAGCTGTTGGTGCCGGCTGCCGTCGATAGATGGCAGTCGTTAAGCCAAGTCAGAGGCCTTAGGGCGGCTTGACAACTTCCGACAGTAGACGAGCCACTAGTCTACAAGCTTCCACCAATCCGGACTTGGCCCCCGTGGTAGAGTATGGCCTATACCTTCCTCAGGGAAGAGACCCGTGCCCCTCGGTGGGGACATAATGGGTTGATGATGATGATGAAAAAAGGAAACATAGAACAAACATTTTCAGGTACCTACCTACTGGAAATATAACTACAGAGACTTAGACTGTTAAAAATTTTGGACATTCCGATAACAAATAAAATATCATTACTTTATTCTCTGCTGTTTATATTTGCAGCGTCTAGTAGCAACTACCAAGTACACTAGAAAGCTTGAAATGGCCATTCAGATGCAGATTGAAGTACGGATGGTGAAGAAACATATTCGCCAACCGAAGTAAAACGCAGAGGCAAAAACTAATAAAGTAACAAAATACAAGAGAACAATGTAATCACACAACAATGTAAATTATTGACAGAGCCCCACAAAGTAACCAGCGACATCCTGACCCGAGCAATAAAGTTAACCGAACGCTTAGCGCGAGAAACGACCAAGGCATCTGGCGAAAATTTTTAAAATATTACCCGGAGACATGTTTCGGATAACCAGCCAAGCGTACTACTATTCGAGCCACGAACCTCGTTTGCTCCGTATTGAATCCGTGAAATTTTGAATTACATATAATGCTTTTTAAGTGAATGCACTTGGAGAGGTTTTACTGAAATCTTTCTTATATTAATCAGCAGCATATTCATGAAAACGCGGCACGTATGACTTGACAGCTGTTCTATAAGTCAGAGTTAAATTTCATTGCATTCTTTGTATTTTGGCAATCGCGACAAAACCCGCATTTAATAATGTAATCACGAATACAGTGGTAGTGAAAGTGATATTGACTTTAATTTCACTTCCACTGCCATTTTATATGCGATCATATAGTTTTAAATTAGTAAATACGGGTCTTATAGATTTATGTAAGTTTATTATTAAGTTTAAGTACGTACTATTCGTATTTGCACCAACTACCCGTCTTTCTTTCTCCTTCGGCAACCTTTCCGTCACAAGGTTGTCTGGAAGAAATTGCTGTTCGCAATAAGGCCACCCGTTGCACTTTTTTATTGTAACTTTCATATTGCATGTCTCTTGTTTCTTGTGTTCAATCAAGAATATTCTCATCTTATCTTATGTTATAGCGATTGCATTTATTTATTTATTTATTGATACTTTTATTGCACTTTAAAAAAAATCGTACAATGCGGCGGACTTAATGTCATAAGCATTTTCTACCAGTCAATCGCATTTATTTATTAGGTAAACTATCTACATCTGAAATTAAGGTCATAAACACTTAGTAGCCACTTTACACCAGTAGCTTCACAATCGTGAAGCCTTGCGTTCGAATCACGACATGTAGTTAAGACGTGGATTTTTTGTGTTACATGCATACATTTGTAGAAGAAAAGGAAATATCACGAGAAAACCCGTCGCTTAGTTAGCGATGCACGTATTGACATTGTCTTTTCTGTGGATGAAGCTTAAGCTGAAAAGTTAGAATAGGAATTGGACAAAGTGTACCTACTCTATATAAAAGTAAGTTCCAGCCTCAACCAGATTTAGATGTTACTTACTGTTTTTAGTCAGTGAGGAATTTTAAAAAGATTCCAGTAAACGCCTATGGGAGGCGTTAAAAAGGGATTCGAATGGAACCAAAAGGAATAGCAAAGTGCGGGTAGTAACCCCAATTTTTCAGATCCGATACTGGCCAGTTTATAGCCGATGCATACGCTATAACGCTCGATGAAAACTGCGCTGCGGTCGCGAGAACTTTGCGGACGCGAGTTTTATTTAAAAATCTGGGACCGAGAGGAAGGTTCTGCAGGAAATGGCTTTTATTAAAAAAAGGTAAGTGGAGCGTTTTAGGTAATAAAACGTATCAAGCAAATGCTATTGAATATTTGTGGCTGTGTGTACGTTAAGGTGTCAACTGTCCTAACCTACTTTAAAAAGCGTTTTTTTCTAAGTAGCCGAAACCGGCGTACATTCATAAAATGACTAATTAATGCTGATGAAGCGAAAGATGTCTTTCAAGATCGTAGCAAACGGCAAACCCTGATCTGCCTACCTCACTGGGATACAGGCGTGAGTTTATGTAAAGTATTTTTTTTTTTAACCACAGTCAGTCAGATTCGATCAGAAGATCCAAGAGTATTGCGAAGCTACGAAATTATTGAAGATTGACAACTATATTGTAAAAAACTATAAAATATTGGTTTTAATACAGCATTTCTAACCTAGCCCTAGATTTCGTGGAAATAAAAATGCATGAAACCACCGTCAAGCCACTGTTTTGATAATTGTATAAAATTAAAACAAATAAAATTGAGATTTTTTTTTTTCAAATTTGGGAAAAATCTTTGGCCTTTGCATCTACGTAATGAAATGATTTATACAGCGTCCAGTGGCACCTTTACTCACACTCGGATGCTGAAGTGCTTGCGACATTGTTTTTAGGAGTAGGCTTGCCCAGCACCTGGGCTGGTTGGTAATCCTTAGCGCAATTTTCTCGTTTCAGCGCTATGTAACACGTTACAGAGATTTTGATTACATTGATTTTAGCAATGACAACGTAACTGTTCGAGTGGAGTGGTACGTTATGTCCGCACGTTCTTTACGTTACGGCTTATTTAAACGTTATGGCACGTATACTATATTTTTTTCGTTATTTCTTTGATTGTTTCTGTTTATTCCATATAAGGCCGATAAATGTAAATTATATCTTCGTAAAATGTTTTAACTTCATTTCTGGTTGTCTTTTCTGAAGCAAACAATATTATTCTCCTTCAACGTTGTCTGACGAAAGTAATTTTTGTCTTAGTTTCGTCTGAGGTGCTTTTTAAGATTTCGTTAGATCTTTAAAAAGTAAATAGTAAAGTAGCCTTTTCGAAAGTCGAGTAAAAAAAGTTTATTAAACATGGTCTTAAATCTTTTCGGAGCACACAAAGGTTACTTTAATATTTCCACGTCCCAGGTCTATCTCGTGGCTGGCAAGAGGCGGCGGTTCTTAAAAATCCCATTAAAACGAGTGTAGGTACTCTTGAAAATATTGCGCAAGTTTTTAGTGTTTCGCTCGCAATTTACGTGCCACCGGCGAAACTAGTGTCTTTCAGCAGAGCAGACGACGAAACGGAGCCTTCCCTTTAAATCACTCCGCCGTTACTTAATTTAAATTACGATCGTGAGTGGATGCTATTTTATGTCTGGCCGCGGTGTTAGTGTTTTACTTCCTTTAGACTCAAGGGATCTTATTAGTTAGGTACTTGAACCAACTTATGTATTATAAGATGATTTTGAGAAGAGATGGTCAGAGTTAAGTTTTGTTTTTTGCTGTCTTTTTCTCTACAACAACTCAACTAGTGTAGGAACATAGTCAATGTTCAAAACAAACAGAACATAAATTTTTTTCATTGAAATAATTTATTAATTTGATTAGATCATTTTGTTCTTACTGACAGCTACTCGTATAATTATTATATGGCAGTAAGACAATGCAATAGTAACCGCATACACGATATAACATGATTAACTTCTCGAAATAATATGTTTTACTCGTTAATACGACCAAGCCCTATGGGGCCAAGCGATAAAAAACAAGACATGTTGCTGTGGAAATAGTCTCACAAAAAGGTTGAAATAGTAGATTGTTTACCGAGGGAGTAAAATACTATTTTTAAGGCGAGAGTGTTTCTTTGTTATCCCGAGTGATTATAGAGTAGAATCCTGAGTGCACGAGGGATGAAAAGTACACCACTCGAGCTTAAAAATAGTTTTACTCCAGAGGTGGACTGGACACTCTACTTTTTATCACCCTCTATGAGAAAATAAGTGAACGCAACCATATTTTGTATCACATTGTTAGCGTCTGATACGATACACTCCGGAGTTAATATTTCGTTATCACTGCTTGAAGACGCACTCATTTTCACTCTAGTAAAAATAACAATGGAAATTAGAGAAACGAAAAGACGGAATGCATTAGGCGCCTTTTTTCAGGTTTTTTTTGCTCGCGTGCGGTTTTCTTTTAAACAGCCAGCAATTTGTGCAACATTGTTCGTGTTCGTGAACAATGTTGCGCTGTGAACTTAGCAACAATAGCAACATGCGCGTTCCAAATTTAAATCACTTTTATTTCCTCAGGGAATAAAAACGTGTTTTAGTCCCTGTCCCCGGGGAACGAACTAGGTCTTTTCGAATAGATGTGATAAAAAGTATTTTATTTGTCGACAAAAAAATTCTTGTGAAATAAAATAACTGGTTAGTCTTGGAATAGCCCAAAATAGAAGTAGCAGCGCTCGTCGTAGAATAAAAGCCACTATTAGAAGGTTTACTCTGTATTAAGGGGTCTGAGTCGTCCGAAAGAGCGGTGGCAGCGGAGCAGTAGAACGCCGGCTTCTTATTCGGAAGGTCGTGGGTTCGAATCCCAGCATATATCAATATCTTTGTTTTCTAAGTAACGTACATTTGTGAAGTTATACATTTGTGTAGCAATACGACTCGTTAACCGTGAAAGAAAACAACGTGAAGAAACCTGAGTGTTTGAGGTGTTCGCATACCTCAGCACTTGAAATTGCCAATCCGCGGTGGGCACGAGAGGTAGGTAATTAAGCCCATACTTTCTTTGAGAAAACGCCTGTGCCCTGCAGTGGAACGTATATAGGTTACATAAAAAAGCGTCTGACAGTAGAATTATACTTTTACTTCGTAGCTGCATTATTATTATTATTAAAATCCTTTATTGTATTTAAACACAGAGTTTTGCGCATAGCCGAGCTTAATGCTACTTAGCATTATCTACCAGCTAACCTAAGTTATGAAGAAAACATTAACAAGTATTGCAACTATTTAGACCTAGATATATAAAATATAATAGCGGGGAAATATTATACAAATACAACATAATAATAAATAAATACTTGATACAATAAATAAATACATAAACCTAAAGATTAAGGAAAGATATTGCGATACTATACTTATAATAATTAAGACAAATGCTGAAGATTTAGGTACTAACCTAATTATTATTGTTATTAAAAAAAACTATCTTCTTATAAATATTCCACCGCAATACCACACCTACAATGCCATATTATTATATAACTTGCCCCCGGTTTCTCGTACACCAGCGGTCTGCTGGCCACCCGGCACAGCCTGTTGTTAGCAGCTCATTTGTTTCCTTTGTTTTCTTTTTTTGTTTGTACCGTGGCTTATTAAGTGATACGACATGCTGTTGATATTGGCGGTTTGCTGGTGTGGGGGAAACAGAAAGACTTAAATATTGTGTTGTGCACTCACTCCAGGACTCCACATGAACGTTCATTAAGTTTTAATTTAGTTTCTATAAGTTGTGTCACATATTATTGCTGTAAAATAATTCATGTACTCTTCATGAATTACTCAATACACGCCCCCACCTTAACCTTACTCATTATAAAGTACTTAGTGAGACATATTTTTGGATGCATGCCTAGTACATATTTTTATCATCTAAGTTTGGAATAAGTGGCATGTTTCTGTAATATCTCCGTATTAAATAAATAAATACTGTAGGTGGAGTTAGGACCTGTAACGAGTACGATTCTTTAACAACTGGCGGGCTTTAAATTAAAAGAATCCCGGTGGGTACAAATTATTATGCATCATAAGGTCGGTTCAGTTCCGTACGTTTATACGTTTATTGTTCTCTATCTATCTATTATATTTTATCTCTCTCTCACACTTTTTCTCTGGTATAACAAAATTACTGAATCAAATTCATTATACCTAGTGGTGCGAAACTGAGCTGACCCTCTGATGCATAACAATTTGTACCTACCCACGGTGCGGGATTCTTTTCGAGTCATGAGAGATTTAGCTGTTAGTCAAGCCGAGTTAGAAACTTTGCTAGATTGCACTTCGACGGTGAGTTCGCAAGCGCCTGTGTTGTTCTGTTGCGAAACTTGGGCGAGGCAGGTACAGTCGATGTCAGAAGAACCCAGGCCTATTCACGTGACATATTTTTTAAGCGCCGACGACGGGCGGGGGCCTGTTTCATAGAACTACAAATAATAAAAACATGTTCTTTCTGAGGTTAACACGACCACTAGACATTTACGTATCTGACTTAACGCGTTTTTTTTTGCTATCCGACTCAAAACCCTGAATTCTATCATTATAATGCAATGATCAACTTCAAGAGGTGTCTAATTTCGTAGAAAAATCAACCTCGATAGCTGCTTCTGGTACAAAAAGTAAAATTTTTATTCAATATTTTAATTTTTATCAAAAAGTAACATTTTCTTAGTAAATACGACCAACGTTGCCAAATTCGTATCAACTGATATTGACAATTATTGTCAATATACAATGCATTAACACAATCTAGGCCTTCTTTTTGGATCGTCGTCGTCGTCGTCGTCGACGCGTACAAAATACGTCGTACTTATGCATAATAATAATAAATTCCACACAACACAACCACTTGTCCTGGTCCCAATCTAGGATACCCTGTGCTATGGTAACCAGGCAAGGATACGAGGTGCATTCAATAAGTACCTAGCCTCATCGCCAGAGGGCGCTGTAGTTTCAAAAGAGTTTTACCACAGTGTAGCACATTCTTTTTTAGGTCTTTTTTCAAATTTTCATTCCAATCCCTTCATTTGTTTTAATTTGACAACTTATGGAAGCGAACGTATCGATCGGTTTTACAAAAATGGAAAAAGAGCAATATCGTTCGGTGATTCGATTCCTATTTATGGAAGGGAAAACGCGCATCGAAATCAAAGAGCGCTTGGATGCTGGGTACGGTGACTCTTCTCCATCGATGGCCACCGTCAAGAATTGGTTCAACGAGTTTGCACGTGGCCGTACGTCGGTTTTTGATGAACCACGTCCAGGTGCACCGAAAACAGCTGCTACGGAGGAAAACATTAAAAAAATCCATGATCTCGTATTGGCACATCGCCGATTGAAGGTTCCGGAGCTAGCTGAGACTGTAGGCATTTCAGAAGGAACAGTGCATCATATTCTTCACGAGGAAATCGGCATGAGAAAGCTGTCGGCGCGATGGGTGCCGCGTTTACTCACACCGGAAAACAAGTGCAACCGTGAGACCACATCGGAGACGTGTTTGGCGCTGTTTAAGCGGAATCCAGCGGAGTTTTTGCGTCGTTTTGTGACCGTCGATGAAACTTGGATCCACAACTTGGATCCACTGGTACACACCAGAGACCAAGGTAATCAAAACAATGGATACAGACCGGGGAACGTGCTCCAAAGAAGGCGAAAACTGTAAAATCGGCCGGAAAAGTTATGGCCACCGTTTTCTGGGATTCACAAGGTGTGATCTACATCGATTACCTCGAGAAGGGTAAAACAATTACAGGGCTTTACTATGCCGATTTATTGGGCCGATTCGACGCCGAATTAAAGAAAAAATGTTTCACCACGACAACGCACCGGTTCACACGTCTGCCGTTGCCATGGCCAAATTGGTCGAATTACGTTACGAATTGCTGCCCCATCCACCGTATTCTCCAGATTTGGCCCCTTGTGACTTCTTTCTGTTTCCTAATCTGAAAAAATCTCTCGCCGGGAATAGATATGGATCAAATGAGGAGGTCATCGCCGCCACGGAGGCCTATTTTGCAGAGTTTGACAAAAACTATTTTTCGGATGGGTTAAAAAAGTTGAAGCATCGCTGGGCTAAGTGTATCGAACTAAAAGGAGACTATGTTGAAAAATAAATTGCCACTTTTCCAAAATTTTCGTTTACTTTTTGTAGGCTAAGTATTTATTGAATGACCCTCGTATCACTAACATGGAAATTCACCCAGACTGAAATATTAGTACAAATCAAGTACGGCGGCCTCCAGTGCGAATTGAACCTACGACCCCCCTTTTGGTAGTCAAGCGTATTAACCGCTAGACCAACGAGCGGTCTGAAGGCAGCATTACACGCACGCAATCTACTCAGTTTGTCAAGGCCGACTTTAGGACCAAAACGTAAAGATTGATCTGTCAGGAACGTGGCAAGTGGTAGTCCCTGGTCTTTGCTTACCTTTTACATTTACATTTACATTTAAATACAGGCACATACATTGCGTCTGGCCCCACACTAGGATACCCTGTGTTGTGGGAACCAGAAACAACGACATCACAAACATGTAAACATCCAAGACCTGGAGTTTCTTTTTTGTCCCCAGCCGGGATTCGAACCCGGGACCCCTCGCATGGTATGCAGATGCACTACCGCTGCGCCACGAGGCCGTCTAACCTCTCTGGGATACAGGCGTGAGTTTATGTATCTACGTAGAGATTGATCAGGTGTCGACTGTACCTAACCTAGTCCTGACGGTGTTCCAAGAGGAACAACAATTTGTAAGCTGGTTCAGCTTGCAGGTATCTACGGTAGCTCTTGGTGCCACAAATATAAAATTTGAAATTGTGGCACCATGGAATCTACCGTGTATTCAATATGGTACAAAAATAGGATAAATCTATTAAATGGCCTCCGTACGGATAGTTTTCCATGTTAGTGATGTCCTTGTCTGGTTACCATATTAATTAAGTGCAAAACAATGTAAAAGAGCGAGCCATGTAAAAATTGCTGCTGCAATTTGCGACGGTTAGACGTAAAAAACGTGCATTTGAACTGAATAAATAAAAACCGGCCAAGTGTGAGTCGGATTCGCGCACGAAGAGGTTCGTACCAGTATCTATACAAAATTTGAATACTTCAAGCGTCTACCAGTTGCCGTTATTAATATCGAGCAAAAATGGAGAAATAATCTCGTTTCTTGTATGGGTGCCCCCCTTTAATGTTTATTTTGTTATGTTTTTAGTATTTGATGTTATAGTGAAAATTTCAACAGTCTAGTTATCACGGCTCATGAGATACAGCCTGGTGACAGACATACAGACAGACGGGCAGTGCAGTCTTAGTAATAATAGGGTCCCTTACCTTTTGGGTAGGCTACCCTAAAAAAGGGACACAAAGAAAAAACAAGAGCACAATAAGTTTGTGATAAAAAGGAAAAGTAGACAAAATCAGTGTTGATTCAATTCAATCAGCCTGCTATCATCATAGGCCTTGGCGTCCGTTACGGACGATTTAAGCAGTGTCTATGAGTATGACATATTCTCGAATTACTATCACTAGAGTTAGTGAGTAACATCGAGTACTTTAATTGAAATCTCTCACGGACAAAGTCACAAGCACAGAAGAAGAAGAAGAAGAAGAAAGACATTTATTACACCAACATTCACAAAAACAAAATAAGCAGATAAGTAACATAATATGCACAACAACAGAAAGAAAACTAAATACACAACAGACAAAACGAATAAATAAAACAGGACCACAGACGTAGCCTGTGGTGTATCTAAGTTGCCACAAAGGCAGCTAGTAGCTAGTGTAGCTAGTTTTACTAATTGCTTATGCAACAAAACGGACTAATAACGCAAATTAAGCGATAGATTTCGGTTTTACTCCAGATACCTACCTATCGGCGAAGTCAATTGAAAGTCCCCTTCATTTGAGGCGCCGCCAAAATCCTAATCAAAGCCCGTGGACCGGCTTAAAAGGAGCTACTAAGCCGATTAACTATGAAAGGGCTAATTGGTAAGAAAAGATTAAATCGGTAACCCGGCTGATCCGAGGGTTCTGAGACATTTAGGAGTCTAATTAAGAGTAAAACCGCAACTGGTAAATGGAAAATTTGAGGACCAAATCGACGAGTGATAAATCGTTGTATTTAATTAAAAGCTTCCTATACCTCATTCAAGGTTTATTATGACAATTACATGTATATCGTAGCTTAATGTGACGCGGCCCTACACGTCAAGATTTTACTTCTAAAATGTTTGCTCGTCACACGCTAAATATTTAAGCAACGTATTTCATACGATATGAATCAACGGAAAGTACCCGAAACCGGCATGACGAATGAATGTTGAGGAAGCGAAAGTGATCTGTCAGGATCGTGGCCAGTGGCAGTCTCTTGTCTCTGCTTACATCTCTGGGATACAGGCATGAGTTTATGTCTGTATGTGAATCAATGCTCATGAAAAATGTATTTTGCTAATGTCATCATTATTTTCATTAGTATTTTGAATGACTCGCAATAGTCCAATGCGCATACTCTGAACAGATTTAATGCCGATAGTCTATTAATAAAACATTATTATAATTTATTAATTAAATACTAGTTTATAAGGTAAACTTAATTATCTTAATTCCCGACGTTTTGGAACCGTTGCTGATACCGTTCCATGGGTACATTAAAGTGGCGAGTACATTCAATTTATTGCAGTGAAGGTCGCGATTAGACTCGATAAATAACTATTTTAAAAACATTAATTATTGTAAATATTACATATAATTCCATTTGTAGGCAATAAGTAAAAAATATAAAAAATCCTGCCCACTTTTAGTACCATTTGCAGCACCAGCAACATTTTTCAGGAAGCAAAATCTCAATAGTAGCTGGCACAATATAAATTGGATACAATAGCCGCAAGCGATAAGCTAAAAGAAAAAATAAATGACAGCTCGCAAAACAATTGACAACTCTCGATCTGGCCACTCGACCCTAGTACGTTATCGAGGAAAAAAGCTGGACAAACAAGGGAAGGGAGGCGAAAAAAAATATGAAAACAACGTACGGGGACTCGCGATGTAGATATCTCTTTTCCTCTGGTAGACTGAATAAAATTTCACCGGCTCCTAGTTATATTGTTTTTGACATTTTTATTTTTGGTGCGATGCAACGATATTGTTCCATTTTTGAAATGAAGTGCATTTACGTGTGGATTGTTCAAATAAATTTAGGCATAGTGTGTAGTGTCTGATTTATTTGAACATTATACTGTTGGTAGATGGTAGAGTAGCAGTTACTTACTCTTTTTAGGGTTATGTTTTTACAGTATGTGTCATTACGGCAGACCAACAAATAATCCAAAATGTGACAAGCTTTTTAACATTTATTTTGTTTACACTATCCTAAAAACAGTACCTAATACATAACAGTCTCAAACATGGTGTTTATAAAAACCAAAAATACAAAAAACCGCCTATCTAGTGGTTGGACTGCGTCTAAGGGTTCTTCCATTAATTTTGTCGAAATTAATGGAAGAAAAATTTTTTGTTGTAAACAACTAAGACGTTTGATTGTGTGGTGATACAGAACCGTCGATGCGCCGGTCGGGTTCGCATTTGGAAAGTTTTTAATATTACGTTGTCGCATTTAAAATCTTTTGAACACCGAATACCTATAAAATTTTGACCTACGGTTTGTTTTTTACGCGATGACCTAACCTAAAATATGAAGGTTGACTAGATAGATGACAAGCAATCAAAAGAAAATGTCCTACCTAAAGGGAATCTACGGGTGACGTAATGGCCCAATCAAAACTTCCATTAGCATCCTGACTATACCAGATTGTCTTTGTAGACATCAAAAGTTCCAGCAAAATTGCGTTCTAAAACGTTAGCAATAAAATTTATTATTACTTTTTCGTTCCAAAACGTTAAAGGTTAGAATATTAGTTAGGTCCTAGATAAGGTGAAAAACCAAATATTTTATTTAAACACGAGTTCAAAATATGTTAAATGCCAACCAGTACTTATGTCCACTATTTATTTTATTAATTTGGAAGAAACTTAAGGAACTCATACCAAATTTTAACAATTTGATGATAAAATTTTTGCTGTGTCAACAAAAGGTCGTAAATTTACACAATTTTACGGGTTTTGTAGAAATCACGTCCATCTTGACATTTTTCATAAGCCGCTCGTAACATACCTACGTCTACAGTCTATGTGCTGTCAACAGTGCCGGCTCCGCTGGAATTAGCCAAGTATGTTGCAGTGGTAAAACGAAACATAATGGTATATTAAAGTGTTGAAACGTAGTGAAACATTAATATGTATGATGAGATTTTAAGTTTTACCATCCACAATTGAACTAAGTGGCTACCAGACAGGTTCCGTAATAAATTCCTCTGTTCAATAATGTACGCAGTCCCGTCGAAAGTGAAATAATAAATGGTCTACGTCTCTGTTACGGCCTTTACCTACTTCCGGAGCAAGCTACCAAGTGTAAACAATGTTCTGTCTCCCGAACGGTGCCTTTTGGAGCCCGGCGATGTATCAAATTTGCGCTCCGTTCAAAACAAAATATCCACCACAGAATAAACACGGGTAAAAGGACAGACTTTTAGCCCACAGAAAGGCCTGAGTCCCAAACTATAGGACATATGCCTCCCTAAAGGTGTACCAATTCTTCCTAGTGGTAGTTTTACAGTGCCGCTTTCGCCAGCGCGGTTGGTAAGCGTCGCGGGTCACGACCTTCGAGTGTCTTGGATCGTTACAAAGTAAAACGCTGGGCCCGCACTGATGGCAATATATGGCTTACAGCGCGGACGGTAAGCGTCACTGCAAAACCAAACCTATATAGGAGCTTCCAGCAGCATTCTGATTCAGAGGCCTAATTATGCGCACAAAGACCAGTCGGAATCCAAAGATGTGCGCTATTTCTTCCTATCTGCGACTATCATTCAGCAATTTCCTTCAGAGGCCTAATTGTGCGCACCAGATCCTGTCGAAACGTCAGGAGTTGACGATTGGTTTGGAATTTGACAGCAAGCTGATTGGAAGCGATCAGGATTTGGTTATATAGGAGCAGATTGTCCAGAGAGTCGATAGGTATTTTTAGTTGCGGCTGTTGCTGTTTAATGAAAAATTACCAGAGTTGCGGCATATGGACGCATTAGGCAAATAAACTTGACATTACACGTTGGGTAAAGCAGATGATTTATAGGCAATGCATACTAGTTTATGCATCAAGCAAGGACCGTATTAGATTTGATTGCTCTCTTAGAGTATGAGTAGAATACCTATGGTATCATTCACTTAGACCAACTTGGATCACATTCTTAAAACGAGGAGATTTAACTGAAATTCTTCACACAAAAGTGACATTTAAGAAGTAGTGCAAGTCGGCCTTAGTCACAAGTTTGTACTTTCAAAATTCTGTACAAAACCGTAAAGCCTGGGCCGCATTTTTTAATTCATAGTTTATTGCGACAATTTCATTTAATTTCATAAAACTACAATTCATAGTTTATCACGACAATTCGATGAATATTGCGTAGCCGAGTCTTCCTTGTCAAGAATTGAATTATCGAATTGTCATATTAAACTATGAATTGCAGTTCTTTGAAAGCTCCTGCTGTCATGGTTTTAATTAGCCCAGATTGTGTCCTACTGCTTTTAAAAAAAGCTTTACGAAGTCGTTCAGTAAATCAACGTCTATCTCTCCTGTTTGCTGATTTTATTTTGTATTACCCACCGTAGAGTCACGACCTCGCACAACGTCCCGACTTTGGCGGTGAAAATTTGAAAAGTTTGTTCAAAATTAGTTTTCATTGCGTCTTTTGGGGCCCCCTAGGTAAAGATGCGTTGTTCCGAAACTAAGGCTGTTCGGACAGTGTTATCTAGACCGTTCTATGTTGTTCGGCTTCAACATTTTGCATACCAGAGAGGATTTGGAGCTGAAGGAAAAGTTTCAGGCAACTTCAATTTTAAGAGTTACTTTGAAGCTTTATTCAACTATGCTTAGATAAAATCTAGTTTCATAAAATCACTCCCGGGTCCCGGATGTATCTAATAAGCAAAAACAAAGGATTAAATCTTGCCTATTTTGTTTCGTTAAACTAATTCCGTAAAAACAAGTCTTGTTAACCGTAACTTAATCGTAAATTTTGTGTCTACATCTACGTACTCTGATGGTCATTAGATAATATAAGGTAAGATAAAATTTATTTATAAAATGATAGTTATATGTAGATATATATAAAGTGTACATATCAATTGAATTTTTAACAGAGGTAGTAGTAAAAACGTAGCCTAAACTAGGAATAAACCAGTATTTTAAGCTGTGTATAATAATGACTAAAATTATTATAAGGACATAAATTATAAATTATAACGGAAAATATGGTATGAACCAATAGAATCAGGAAGGAACCCGAGTACCTTAGAATAATACATAGAAGGTTACTTAAAGTCACTTAACTTTCAACATTCATGATTATTTATCAGGTATACTTAATTAACTTAAGTCTCGACATTTTGGCAAAGTAACGTTGCAGTTGCTGTAGTCACAGGTAGATTAAAGTTTAATCGATTAGACCCGTTACATCCAGGTGTAACTACGTATGAGAATCGCAAGTCATAAAAAAATCCATAACACGTAGATTCTAATGAATATTATACCGGGCACATTTGTAATTTTGTCGGAAGAGGTAATAAAATTATCCAGTTGTCGGAATCTTTTACTTTTGTAGGTCCTAATTGCGATTCTTGACTTAAGTTCTTGGAGATCAGTATGAGCATTGTTCGCACTCTTTTAGCATAACCATAAGTTTAACCGTTATATTATGTCTCTAATTTTTATTTTGTTCGTAAAATCAGCGCTACTGCACTAAAATGAAATTAAAAGCAACGAACGCAGAATAAAATTCGCTACAACACCGCGAGATTGGAATGAATAAAACAACTTTATGTGCGTAGCAACGCAACAACAGCTATGAGTTTCCTGAATCTCTACCGTACAACTAAAACAATGTAAAGAATGGAGCTTGCTATGCATTTGTCTCTCTCTCATACCCATACTAAAAGAAAACTCCAAAAGAGAGAAGCAAACACATTTCCAATCCCATTATTTATTTGCACGAGTTGTAACTTTACTGCCAATGCAATGCACGATAAACGTCATGTAATTTTAGATACGGGCCCTTCATAAAAACGAAACAAAATTTTATGTATGCGGACAAATCAATGGAAAGCGTCGGATTGCGGCACTGTAAGAGTGTATGTTGTTGTGTTTCAAATGCACATTCTGAAGTCTCGTGGCGAGACTAGAACGAGCTATTTTGCTGGAGAAAGACAAACATTTCAACACTAAACATATACCACATGAAGTGTCTAACATATTGCCTAAACAAATTGGTCAATAGGCATTGTTGCAGCATAATGGAACATAAGGAAATTATGTCTGAGATTGGCGCTCTAGGTCTGGACCTATATCTTGTACAATCCACAGCAAATCTCAATTTACAAAAATGTACTCTGCTCAATGTACAGTCGTATGGTGGTGGTGACACTATAAGCTTGGTAATGTAAATATACAAACTACTGTAAAATGTGCTCTCTCAACCCGTTAATAATGAACGTCTGACATTAACTATGATTTTCAATATGTAAACCATTCTTATATACCCTGAAATATTAAACAATTAAATCATAGAAATTAAGAAATCAGAAATCAAAACTTTATTTCAATGTAAAGAATTTACGTTCTAGCCACTGCGTTTGGGCCGTTTTTGTAGTGGAAATAAGGCAGCGTGGAAATAAAACCCCACTCAGACCATTTTTTTCTCAAATCATCTTAAACCTAATACATCTGTTGTTGCCTATATCATAAGATTCCATGATTGCGATCAATAACTTTAAATGCCAAAGCATTCATTAATTTTCTTACAAGAGTAGGAAAAACATTAATGTTGCGGCCAGACACACAAACAGCACCCGTTCACGAGAATAACGCAGGGGTCAGCCATCAACAGTCTCAAACATGTTAACAAACATTGAGGACAATTTAAAAAACCTATTTAGAGGCTAAACATTCCACCCATGCCGGGACTTGAACCGGAGACCTCTGGCTAACCGTGCCAGCGCTCTCGCAATTGACCTAATGGGCCAGTGCATCGGCGAAATTTCGAACCACTACAAAATTCTCTGTATTACGTACAGGCAGCGACATCGGCCTATCGCAATTTATATCACTTGCAGCCTAAATAGCCTCTAAATAGGTTTTTACAATATGATAACATGTCACGATAAATTAACGTTTTCACTGCAACAGTTACTTAACTTTCACTGTGGGCTTATTACGTAGATTTAAACAAAAAATATCAAACTAGGACTAGAAAAGCTCACAATTTAGATATTTAGAGCCAGCGTAGAGTCGTGTAACGTTCACTTTATAACAACTTTATAACAAAATTTAAATTTTTGCACGCGTGCACTCTCAGTTAATTTACGGGTCATTTTGTATCAAAAACTTAAAGTGTATTTATGCCTGACAAGACAAATTTTGGACAAAGACCCATTGGATTCAGTTTATTGTGGTCTTTCTATATATTACATTAAAATTTATTAATTAAAAACTAATAATGCATGTCATCATCATCAGCCATTTGACGCCCACTGCAGGACATAGGCCTCCCTCATGGTTTTCCAAGGTTCCCGGTTTTGTGCCACCCGTATATAGCAACTCCCCGCCACCGTAACCAGTTCGTCGGACCATCTGGTGGGGGCCTGCCCACGCTGCGTCGTCCGATCCGCGGTCGCCAGGTCAGAACTTTTTCGTCCCAACGGCCATCAGTTTTCCGAGCTATGTGCCCCGCCCACTGCCACCTCAACCGAGCAATTCTTCGAGCTATATCAGTAACTCGGGTTCTTCTCATTCCTGATTCGATCTCGCAGTGTACACATGTGCGTGTATTTCTGACAATATTTTTATTTTATTATGTGTAGTTTATTGTATTTATTTTTATTATTTTCAAATGCACCACGATGCGCACTCTGTAGTACATTATGATGGGTCCTTGTCGGGGTGTCGCCGTCGACGTAATCGTTTTGGAGGACATCATCATCATCATCAGTACATTATGAGTTACAGTAGGCACTGACTGACAATCAGCGCTGAGGGCTCAATCCCCTCAGCACAACGCTGAGTCAGCTGCCTTTTGTAGCAATTTAGACACACCACAGGCTACATCTATGTCTGTTATTTTCGTTTTTTGCTTTGTTGTGTATCTTTTCCTTCCGCTATTTTCATATTAGGTCACTTATCTGTTTAGTTTTTTTCTGTGATGTGCCTTGATGTCTCCTCTTTCCTTCTTTTTCAAGAGAGGAATGTGTCAAATACTTGTAAAAATCTTCTATAAATAGTGGCTTTTCGTAAAATGGCTTTTACAGCAAAAAATATACTAAAACAATTCCAGTATAAGACATAAAAAAATGTCTTTACGACAAAAATTTTGTAACATCAGTGCCTTTTGCAGAATCATCATCATAATCATCATCAGCCATTTGACGCCCACTGCAGGACATAGGCCTCCTTCGTGGTTTTCATAACCATGAGGGATTTCGCTATAATTTTAATAAAAAAAAATACAGCCACTGTTGCAAAAGACATTTTTTTGTGAATTTGAAGAAACGAAATATGCAGATTGAAACAGCTTGAAAAGCTGAGTAAGACTGCATTCAAAGTAAATTTTCACCAAAAATGGCTTAGTCACAACATTTCATTCTTAATAGGTCGACATCATAAGCAACCTATTAACGTCTCATTGTAGGGCACAGGCATTCTCTCAGAAAGAGAGTATGGGCTTAATCACCACGTTTGCCCACTGCGGTTTGGCGATTTCAAGCGCTAAGGTATGTGAATAGCTCAGACACTCAGGTTTCCTCACGATGTTTTCCTTCACAGTTCGACCAAAGGGTCGACACGTCTAACTATTAACCCTATGTTTTATTTGTTACTCTCATTAAAATTCTGTTAACTCCTCGCGTTTTGACACTTGTCTGTTGAACTGCTGATCCTGTGTTTCTCTTCTCGTTTTTGCAAATCTGATTTCGATAAATAAATAACTTTGCATTTTTGTATTAAGTACTTGATGCTACCGTAATAAACGTTTTTTTAGTGATGCCCATCTACACTGTTGAAAAGCTAGCTTTGCTTGAATCTAACCCTGTCGGTATTCTCTCAAATGCCCACTCCTAGCTTGACCATTCTCAGCGAATTTATATGAAACACGTAGCGTCCTACCAACAGAGTATCCCGTCCCGAATAATACTTTCGCGACAATTTGTATACGAAAGCGTTATCGTAAAAGTATTTTTTATGAACGCGATCGGCCTCGCCGCATCAGCCTTCTTTTTTAGGCAGTTTCGGGTGCGGCTACACTTCAATGAGATAATGAATGTCTCGGTTATAGGCTCGATTACCGACATAGAGGTGGCGGGTTCGATTACCGCTGGAAGTCGCCGTTCTTAATTGATTTATAAAATTGTCTCTATATAAAATCTATAAAATCATTATAAAACTAGTCCAGGTATTTGGGGCGTCCCAAAATTACGTGACTCTTATTAGGGGAAATCAGAGTCATGCAAGAGTGTTACGAAGGTGTCAATAGGACACTTGGGAGCCAAAATTTTGCCAAAATTATATGACGTGATTTCAGGATTTCCATATCATAGGATATTCTTGTTTTTAACCGGGTTAAGTGATTGTGTTATGAGAGTTATAAAAGCAAAAATAAAGCATTTCAAGCTATTTGTGATTGACTGTTCTGGCTTAAAGAAAATTTCTATAAATGATGGCATGATTGACGAATTTACAGAATCAGACAAGGCACGAGCCCTACAGTGGGATGTAGGTATATATGCTCCTGATGTAACTAGGATCGATTGTAAATCAATTAAAAAGGCATACCATGGTATCGATCACGGCACAAGGCACATACCTAACGCCGTCGGTAGCTTTTAACACAGAGTGGCTTAAACGCCCAAGTGTGGCTTCACCCCCAAAGCCAGTGTAATAACCGGGCGCCTCCCGATCGAACACAAACACGGCTATTGACGAACTTCATACATAATGAAACACGAAAACCGACGCGCCTTTTTGTACACGCAACCACAGCTCAAAGACTGCCCTTGGTTTTATAGGAGCTGAAAGAAACTTAGAAAGAGTGTGTCTGGAGGCTCCATGTAGTAACGCTAGCGCCATAGATGGAAAAAATATATACCTACTATATATTTTTTATAGATCGTTTTTGCAAAAACAGTGTCAGACCAATTTCTTAATCATGTTAGTAATGATATTAGGATCCGTGGCCGTGAAACTAAAGCAAAAAACTCAGGTCTAAAGTCTAAGTTACTTAACTACAGTATTCGGATTTTACAGTTTTCTTTGCCGATACGTCATTCTGAACCATATTAAACGAAATTGAAGAGGCAGCACATGTGGCGCCGGCATACCTTTGTAAGTTAACATTTTTTTTTCCTATATGCTATAATTTTATTTTTACGGTTATGATTGTTTAGCATCAATAAATGATTATCTTATCTTAACAAGTGAACATTGGAAAACATCCTGAGGAAACCTGAGTGTCTGAGCTATTAACATACCTCAGCGCTTGGAATCGCCAATCCACAGTGGGCACGCGTGGAGATTAAGCCCATACTCTCTCTCCCTGAGAGAAGGGCTGTGCCCTACAGAAAATTATATTGGCTGCTTAGATTAGATTAAATTAGATTAATAATCTTTATTGCACACAATAAATTATTAAGATACATGAGAAATCTTAAATATCTTAGGTTATGTTATCTTATTATAACCTTTTAACCTGTTAGATTATGACTTTGAAAAGAACAATTAAAAACCATTGTTATGGTCGGGTCCTTCAGAATTCTACAGATTAAACCACATTACGCTTCAAATAAATTACTAAAACTGCTGAAATGTTAGAACTTTCTTTAGGTATGGATCTTATAGCCGATCTTACGGTATAAAGCATAAGTGCGATTCTGGAACAAAACAGTGTCCTTCGTTTAGTCTTTAGCGACCGAGTAAAAAGTAAAAGTAAACGTAAGCCAGCAGCTAACCGTACCTCGAAATCAATCTCACATAGAGGATTCGCTTTGATCCTTCGGGTAGAGCAACAATCCAAACTATTCCACGTGAAAGGGTTTCCCCACAAAAAGTGGATACTACTAGTGAAACTGTTGGCCGTTTTCAATCTCCCAGCCCGTATTCGCCCACTGCTGGACTAGGCTTCACTCAAGACACGCCACTTCTTTCTGTCCTCGGCCATTTTCATTAGTTTATATATATATATATTTGATATTATTAATAAATATACTAATATATAATAATAATGAAGTCCATACTCTTTAAGAGGCGCAGCCACGTTTGTGCCGCAAAAAACGTATATTTCTAAACCCAAGGGAATCAAAATTTATAGGGTACTTTTTGTTGACCTAGAACTACAAAATTTGGCAAGTAATATCGTCTTATACTACAAATACAGGGAAACTATATAAACTATATAATTTCTTACTAAATTATAAGAAAATTAGTCTTTAAAGTTCGGGAATAGCTCGGAAAAACCTGCGAGACTCGATGCCTAAACTACATATTTTATAACATGTAAGTACCTACAAATTTTTACGGAACCCACGGTGGGCGAGTCCGACTCACACTAGACCGGTTTTTTTATTATCTACTCTGCTCAGTTACCTTACGGACGACTTTGTATCTGAAATAGGTCGATGTACTATCGTCTGAAGAAGGTTGGAGCACTGACGAGCGTAAATAAGCTTAAAACTTTAAGTCAACTTGACTGAAACTGCACAGAGAGAATTAAACAATACCTTAAATTCTGGTTCCCGCAATACATGCTTGCCTAGTGAGGAGATCTCAGTTTCACATGTACCTCTTTTTCTTCTTTGTCTTTTTAAAACTGTTGTTTTTTGAATAATACAGCATAATATTAAGATCAATTAAAGGTACAGTTGACAGCACAACAACCACAAACCAGTGCATCTGTGGACTCTATTCTTCGTGGACTTTGCAACTGGTAAAGGCGTGTGCGTTGTCGACTGTACATAATTCTGCTCCATTTCATGAAACTACAATTCACGGTTTACTATGACAATTCAATGTGCATTGCATACCCGATTAACCCACAGATTAACAAGTAGGAAACCAAATATACTAACCTGCTAAGCAATGTCCATCGAAATGTCATGATAAACTGAATTGTAGGTTTATGAAACGCGGCCCGTTAAGTCTTTATTTCGAAACCAAATAATACAAAAGAAACATTTCATGAGGTCGGTTAAAATGGCATCTATCTGAATGCTATTCTAATTTTAGCACCTAAATATCGTTACCACAAAATGCATCACAAAACGGAATAATTCCGCCCATTTCCAAATGTCTACCTACTTAAACCAAATTGGGTCATTATTTCACGAATTTCGTAGAACGAATTTTCGATTTTCCACATTGCAAACTAAAAATACTCTACAGTTGTAGTTTAATTAAATAGTTGGATCAAAATTTTCATTTGAATGGACATGTTTTTCGTTTCAAAAAACGTAAAAAAAATTCTACGTCGAACTTCCAATCAGAATATGACTCATGACCCAAAGTCTTGTGTTAATAATCGAAGTAAGAAATGACTGATGCAAATGTCATTAAATGTTATTCATAGCTGTACAATGTATGTCAAAGTAATACTTTCACATACATACATACTATGCTATACAGGGTGTCCCACGCCTATGCCACATAGAGGGAAAGTACCTTGAATATTGTAGATGGAACATTTTACTGAAAGGAGACATTATTTTAATTTAAAAAACAATTTAAACTGCATTCATAGATTTTTTAATAATTAAGATAAGATAAGATAAGATAAGAATATTCTTTATTGTACCAGGAAAAACACAAACATGAAATGTTACATGGTTACATTACATGGTTGTAACGGGAATCGAACCCGTTTTCTTGCCTTGTCATCAATATTAATAGTATCCCACAATGTAATACTTGGTATGTTTCGCTGTTCAGTCACATAGACCATGTCCGTGATAGTAGTAATAAATATGATACTAGGTATTTATCCGAGATTTACCTAAATCTTTAAATAAAGAAACATTTTTCATCAACCTCCTTCCGTAGAACGTGTGAACTTAGAACTTTGAAACGACCTGTATCCGAGGGGAATCATCTGAAAATGCTCTAACGGGGCTTGCTAGAACATTCAGTCTAAGTTGCGGCAGAAACTACTTCCTAGACCAAGCTTGACTCCAGCCCGAAGCTAAACGGAGGCGTCGCAGTGAATTACAGGTATCCAGGTGGTTCATGAAACAACTAAGGCGTAGCGCGCAGTAGCATTTATTTAATCAGCAATCAAATGATTGCCTTCGTAAAAAAAAGTAATAAGTAATATAACAGTGCCGTAATTTTTATTATTTTAAATTCTTATACAACTAAACCGTTAAAAACATAAAGTGGCGGCTAAATACTGCGTGAAGTTCAGTGCTTGGTCACTAGTATTATAATATAATTAAAAGTAGTATTTGACAGTTCGCTATAAAGTGGAATACAATCCTTCACCTTTACATTCATTATTTTTAAGAAACACCACTCATTTCTACGCAAACTATTTTAGTAAAACAATTTTTATGATATTTCAGTGGGAGTTACAATAAAACCCTGAAATTCCAGAGTGCCTTCAACGTGTATACTGCTCATAGTATTTACGTCGCAGCCAAAACTTGTTCCAACTAACTTCTAACTAAGCGTGTTTGCAGCACTAAAATAGAGTTTTAAAGTAATAAGTTTACTGACGCAGATTAAAAATAAGCTTCGCGTATATATACCTGATTATTATTGAATAAGATAAACGTTAGGTGACGGTAACAGAAGATATTGGGTAAGCACAAACATATTGTACCTAAATCTGCCTAGGCTACAATAAAAAAACAACTAGTTTCAGTTACCTACATATCGTCGGCTTACGTAAATCACCGTATCTGCAAAAACGACATTTTTGTATGTGAAAGTTTGTGAAGATGTTTGGATATTTGTTACTCAATCACGCAATAACGGCTGAACGGATTTACATGATACTTGGCGTACAGATATACAAACACTTGAATTGAGACAAAGCATACTTGATATCCCAGTAATACGTTTCCGCGGGATAATATTAATTTTAAGTTTAAAATAGATGGCGTTGTGCGTGCGAACGTCGTGTTTTAAAAATAGATGGCGCTGTGCAAGAATCGTGTAAACGGATTCTGTGGCGAAGTTCGCCGGGATAGCTAGTCAGTACCTATACAAGTCGCAAACAGTTTTTTGGTAATATTAACAACATTTTTCAATATTGCCGGTAGAATAAAATCGTATCGACTTTCGTGAAACGATAAACATTATCATATGTGGTAGATTCAGTAGTATTACTTGTCAAATTAAATTCATGGCATATTTTGAAGTAACAGAGAAAACTATCGAAATTAGTAGTTGTGTAGTGTTCCACTAAATTTATAATTAGTTTTCATCGGAACTACCAATCCCGATTGTATTCAATTCTTAAATTTTTAAAGGGAGCCTAAACTCTAAAGAATTTACCCCATTTAAGCTTTTATCAACAAAGAAAACTATCAAAATTATGACTCGACAAGTACTATCAATAGATTCAACGTAACTTATTGCTATCAAAAAGTGTAAGTTTTCGTTATGTATGAAATAGCTCGTTAATTGATATTATAAAGATTACCTAACAAATATCCACTTTCTTGACAAGATTCAACTTCAAACTGCTCTCCTAAGAAAGTTGTATAAATACATTACAAATAAAATGTTTCCAATCAAAGACTTAAGTTTTTTAAAGAAAAATATTTGAGGAAATAAACGAGACGTTATTTTATTCATAACTGTAAAGAAATATTGGAAAGAAATCAAAACAAATAAAACCAACCTATGATTATGTAAATAATAAGTATTTCAACTTACCAGCAAACAACGTCGAAAATGTCAACCACCCGCTTAATAGCCCGTTCCTGAAGACAAAAAGAAAAAATAATTATATGGGAATAACCATATAATTAACACAACTAGGTACATTACGTGTGTACAATTAAATGCGTGTCTGCCGATCCGTGTTCAGCTCTATAGTTTTCCGAAAATATCAGTTCAAAGTTCAAAATGTAAAAATAATAAAAGGCCATCGCTCTGTATTACTTTTATTCAATAACTCACCTCAATGCTGAGGTTTATAAAACTAAAATTCGTAGTTTATTATGACAATTCGAGGTTCATTGCGTAGCAGTCTTCCTACTGTGAGTTAATCAACTTTCATAGTAAACCATTAATTGTAGTTCTATGAAACAGGCCCGAGGTGTGTCACTGTCAGTAAGTAAATAACCGCCGTGTTGTTTTACACTAGGAAAGATAAAAAACCCGGCAAAGTGTGATCGGACCAGTGCACCGAAGGTTCTGTACTGCCATCCGTAATAATAGGGGTTAAAGTATGAAATTGCCGTTTTATTGCAATAGGTTCTTTGAATTGACATAGAATCTTTATGGTTTGAGGTTTTCGAATGAAACTTTTTTCAAATGGTTTCTATGATGTTCTTTTTTTAAAAAATGTGAAACATTTGAATATCGACTTTCAATTGTTTTTGTTATTCAATTTAGACAAGAAAGATGGATACTGCGAAAATTCAAGTGATTTTTGAATACGAGTTCCGACGCGGAACTAACGCGGCAGAAACAGCCCGCAATATCAATGCTGCGTTTGGAGAGGGGTCTACTAATGAACGCACCGTGCGATTTTGGTTTAAACGCTTTCGTGATGGAAATTTCGACTTAAAGAACGAGCCACGAGGAAGACCGCCCATACAGGTGAATAACGATGAATTAAGAGAGATAGTGGAAGCCGACTCTAGTCAAACTACCCAGGAATTAGCGGCATGGTTTAACGTTACCTTACCCACAATATTGACTCACTTGCGTCAAATCAATAAAATAAAAAAATACGAAAAATGGGTGCCAAATGATTTGACTGATCTGCAGAAAGAAATGCGTGTTGAAACTTGTGTTGCCTTGTTGAACCGGTACAGAAATGAAGGAATATTGGATCGAATTGTAACATGTGATGAAAAGTGGATTCTTTATGATAACCGGAAAAGAAAAATGCAATGGCTGATCCCAGGTCAAATGCCACAACACTGTCCTAAAGCAAAACTTACCAATAAAATGGTAATTGTAACTGTTTGGTGGTCTCAGCATGGTGTTATTCACTATAGTTTTCTCCGATCTGGTCAAGCAATAACGGCAGATGTCTATTGTGCCGAACTCCGAACCATGTTGACAAAACTAGCAGTAAAACAGCCCCGACTCATGAATCGATCTTCACCATTATTGTCCCACGATAACGCGAGACCTCACACAGCACGAGAAACCATTTTGACCCATCCTCCGTATTCACCAGACCTTGCTCCAACGGACTACCATTTTTTTCGTGATTTGGACAATTATCTACGTGACAAGAAGTTTTCTTCCCAGGAGGCAGTACAAAATGCTTTCACACAGTTTGTGCAGTCTAGATCGTCGGAGTTCTATCGCAAAGGCATTAATGACCCTCCCATTAGATGGCAGCAATGTATAGATAATAATGGCAACTATAAATAAATTTGTTAAAAATTTAAAAAATAAACAATTTAGATTTTCAGTACAAATCGGCAATTTCATACTTTAACCCCTAATATTGTATTGCGTAGGTATATAGGAAAAACTAGGGGGTGAACCCCCTGCGCGCTTACGCGCGCCAACCCCCAGCTGCTCCGAGCTTCGCTCTCCGCGGCGCTCGGCCTAGGGCCTCGCTAGACACTTGGGGTAGGGATTTGATAAGTGGGAACATGTATGGTCTCGGCCTTCGGCCTCGGCCTGGACGGAGCTCGGCCTTCGGCCTCGCCGCGGCGGGGTTCCTCGTTCCCGCTTCGCGGAGCTCGGCCTCCGGCCTCGCAAGTTTCTCCCATCTGGCTTTTGCGTTATTGCTTGTTCGCCGGAAAATGTATAGTCTCGGCCTTCGGCCTCGGCCTGGACGGAGCTCGGCCTTCGGCCTCGCCGCGGCGGGGTTCCTGGTGCCCGCTTCGCGGAGCTCGGCCTTCGGCCTCGCAAGTTTGTCCCATCTGGCTTTTGCGTTGCTGCTTGTTCGCCGGAAAATGTGTGGTCTCGGCCTTCGGCCTCGGCCTGAACGGAGCTCGGCCTCCGGCCTCGCCGCGGCGAGGTTCCTCATCCCCACTTCGGCCTCGAAAAATTGTTTTTTTGAAACATTTTTAATCTTTGTTTAAAATTTTGTACTAAAAGTCGATTTTCAGTACAAATTCTCCATACAAAATTTTCTGATTTTCAATCGTCGATATCTCGGCCGCCATATTGAAAATCTAAAATGTCAGATTTTTCTCATATACCTGGGTCCTTTGACAACCCGATGCCGTTTAGAGCACGTCTCCAGCATGTGCCCAGTTGGCTGCCGACTTTTTTGCGCAGAGGTCGATTTTTTGGGCGGCCATATTCTCGCCCCTATTTTGAGTTTCGAACGTTTAAATTTTTTTTTCAAAATGAGATCACGAAACAAACACCTGTTCCAAATTTCATCCAAATCGGCCAGTAAACAAAAAAGTTAGCCCATTTGTATGGGAGAACGCGTTCGAAATTCAAAAATCGGCTTCATAGGATGGCTGTATATCATACATTCCCTACAACTTTCTCATACAAAATTTTCACGTAGCTCTTACCGTTTCCGAGGAAACCTATAGATGATCTGTCAGTCAGTCAGTCAGTCAGTCAGTCAGTGAGTATACCGGATTGTAGCTATATATATTAGTATTGGTTTTCTTTAACTAAGTTCAAAACCCTTAGCCGGAGTCCAAAAAAAGTTAAAAGACACATTCCTTGAAAAGGATCCGCCCTTATTTTTTTTTTTGTTTATCAATCGGCCATAATACATACGTGTTCTGTCAAAATTTAAAACATCGGACATTTAAAAGCTGGATTGGAGTGGACGGGGCTCTTAAGCATCATAGAAATAAAATTATGTGAATTGAAAAAAAAATCTTATTAGTCTTCTATCTGTATCCCATGATCGTCGACTGTCACAGGCCATAACGATTTGTCATAAAAATGTGCGTCTTTTTTATCACATAATATAATACGAGCATTTCATTTTTAGACAGCCACGGAGCCCACAGGTAGTCCTTATTTAAGATCGGGTAATATCTGTGTCACTTCTTTTTTTTCCAAGGAGAGCTATTTTAAGCAGCAGTAAGTTCACAAGTATCCGTGTGGCGCCGGATTAAGAATAGCGTCACTCCATTACCTTCCGTGGATGTCGTAGAAGGCGACTAAGGAAATCAAATACCAGGAGATGGGCAGCAGCGTCTCCCCGAGAATCTAACCGCATACTGCGATCGCCAACCCGCCTGCCAAGCGTGGAGATTATGGAAAAACCCTTCATGGTTATGAAATCCACGAAGGAGGCTTATGTCCTGCAATGGGCGCCAAATGGCTGATGATGAAGTATACAAGATGAGAAAGTGCCAATGAAACTTGATAACCCACAATCCTCTATACCGCAATGACTATCGAATACCCGATGGAATGTGTGCTAACAAAAAACGAGAGACCATAAGCGAGATGGTAATAAAATGTTATGAAGGGCGGTATCAAATTATTGGTAGGCTTCTTTTTCGGGGTAAATAATTCAAGCGGCTCTATAAAAATTTACGGCGCTGTGTGATGAGAATAGAACGCACGTCTCGTCTGAATAAATAAAGCCCTGAGGCCTCCACTACATAATCGCCAATAATCGTTGATCATGTGATCGTCTATAATCGGCATGATTATCGTGCAAGCATCCACAATATCGGCAGTAATCATCAGGTACCTATTTTGTTGATCGTCCACCGTACAAGATGGACGTGGACGTGGAGTGTGTTGCTGCTGCAACCATTTATTTAATGACGGTATACAAAGTCATTGGTGCATGCCGGGATTCGAACCCATGACCTCCCGACTGAGAAGCTATCGTTCTACCACTCCGCTACCACCGCTCTGGTACCAGTGGTAGCGGTTTTACTACTCGCACTTGACGGTTATTTATCAAGTCAGCGCTGAGGGATCACTTCCTCAGCACAACGCTGAGTCAGCTGCCTTTTGTGGCATCGTAGATACACCACAGGCTACATCTATGGTCCTCTTTTATTTATTCGTTTTGTCTGTTGTGTATTTAGTTTTCTTTCTGTTGTTCTGCATATTATGTTAATTATGTGCTTATTTTGTTTCTGTGATGTATCTCGTTGGTATAATAAATGTCTTTCTTCTTCTTCTTCTTCTTAAGTCCCATATTATTGGCATCCCAGCCGTTTGTCGTGCAGTGAAAACCTAGCGCATCAATTTGTTCATATTTCTACGTAGTTAGAGTATATTGATAAGCTAGCTATATTCTTTATTGACTTATCCTTCCTGTGGGCTAAGCCAACTAAACTGTCAGGGTGGTATAGCTGGCAGGCAAGCCTACTCCATCTAAAAACCGTGTCCCAGTCACTGCAACGTCCGAGTGGTCCCTTCACCCATCTAGTGTGAGTGAAGGTGCCACTGGACACTGTATAAATCAGTTTGTGGACTGCACAAGCTCTGGTGCTTATTTCACATTCCAACCGTCCACAACTGCTTATTACCCGAATTGCAACTCCAACTATTTGTATCTGCGATCCGAGCCGAGAATCATTCGATCTCAAATATCGAAATGCAGTTAGACCGTGGAATGCGCCCGGAAAAGCTTCCCTCAAATTGAATTGAGATTGCAGAAATTGCTATTACTAAATTGAAAATTCATTTTCTGCTTTTTCTGCGACCGAGATTTTTTCGTAGAGAATTTAGCCGAGAATTTCGGTAGTTTCGCTAAGTAAGTAGTTAACTGTAGTGCTGTCTCTTCGAATTTCTCAGAAAAAAGCGTGACAGAACGTTACTTAAGTATTTTTTCAGTGAATTTCGCAGTTCATAAAACAGCCCGTAGAGGTGTAATAAAATGTTTTTTTTTTTACATTTACCAGAGGTAAAACTTGGTGGTATTTGTTAATGGCAACACAAGTATATTGTCATATTTCCTTTTTTTTGTGCTTCAAGTTGGCAAAACTGACTGTCTCTCTCTCTGTGACCGAATACCGAAAAAAATAAATTACCAGCTCCTAGTCTCCTTCTTCTTCCTCGGTCCCTCAATGCTGAGGATCGCGACCACATGTGTTTTTATTCCACAGACCACGATCATAGGCAGTTTGTACCGCACAATGACCGATTCCTAGTGCCGCTTTTTAAATCTACAGTCCACATAAAACTTGCTTCACCCAGAGCCATCTTCTAACAGTATTTCATCATCATCATCATTTAGCCACAAGAAGTCCACTGCTGGGCATAGGCTTCCTCCGTGGATTTCCAAAAAGACCGGTTGGAAGCGACTTGCATCCAACGTCTTCCTGCCACTTGGATGAGGTCATCTGTCCATCTTGTGGCTGGTCGTCCTACGCTGCGCTTGCCGATATGTGGTCTCAATTCGAGAACTAACAGTATTTACCCAACCTCTATTTCTTACGTGCGTGCACGCAGCGACTAATGAATGCCAATGCAGCGAAAGAGGTTTGTCTGGATCGTGGCAAGTTGCTAACCCTGGACTCTGCCTATCCCTCCGGGATATGGGCGTGAGTTTATGTATATCTATGTATGGTCTTGATCTTTGCCTACCCCTCCGAGATACACGTGTGAGACGTGAGATTAGAGGTAGATATTTTGAACACAAAAATTCATTTTTCTCATCTGTAAAAAGCTCTTATTGAGAAATATTTAAGTTTCAGTTCACACATTCTTATTTTACAAATATAACGTTTTCTTTTATGCAGCCTAAATTCGTGCCACTGCAGGGTACAGGCCTTCTCTCAGAGAGAGAGAGAGTTTATGTTTAATTACCATGCGTATTGGCAATTTCAAAAAGCTGATGTATGTGAACATCTCAGACACTTGAGTTTCCTCGCGATGTTTTCCTTCACCGTTAGCGAGCGGTATTGCTACCATAACTTCACAAATATGTACAAAACTAAAAAAAAAAATTAATGGTGCATGCCGGGATTCGAACCCGAATGTGAGGCCGTTCTACCGCTGCGCTATCAACGCTGCGCTTGTTATAGAGTAAAAAGTTGGAATTATATTAAAGGCAAAAAAATTATAAAAGATAATTTATTCAAGGAACATTTTAAAGTGACCTTATCACTAAAGGTAGACTTCCGTGCATCGCAGCCGATCGCAGTCGCGTGCGACTGATCGCACGTGCGGCTGATGCGGCAATAGTCATTGTATGAAAATGTATGGCGCTGTTTCCAAAGTCTGCGACGGACGCATGCGGCAGACGACAAAAACGGCGCCATACATTTTCATACAATAACTACTGTCGCATCAGCCGCGCGCGTCAGTCGCACGCGATCTATCGCACGCGGCTGCGATCGGCCGCGATGCACGGAAGTCTACCTTAAGGCAGTGGTACCCTGCTCGTTAAAAAAGGTTACAGCCTGTGGTTTAGGATAAGCAGTGCTTCTCCGAAAAACATTTTACATTTTCAAGGTCAACAGACTTATTATTATATTATGATGTTATTTTATTCAGGTTTAATGTACCTTTACGCAAGGTCTGCAATTTATCTAGAGTAAGCAACATTTGGTAATTCTGCTCTTGGACACGTTATTTTAAAACATATCTCTATCTAAGATAGCGGAGACAGCATGATAACTGGACAAACTAAAACTCATTTAACGCTATGTATGTACATATTATATTACAATATCCGAAATAAATCTTACATAAAGTATAGCTATTCCTGAATACCGATTTTTTGTGCTTGGGAAAACGATCGTCAATGAACCTCTTTTAATTTCTAGGCTAAACAAAAATAGTCATCATCATCATCATCACCCATTTGACACCCACTGCAGTACATAGACCTCCTTCATAGTTTTCATAACCATGAGGGGTTTTCCCATAATCGCCACGCTTGGCAGGCGGGTTGGCGATTGCAGTATGCGCTTGGAATATCAGAGAGATGTCCCGTCCTGGTAATTGATTTCAATTCAAATCTTAGGATTAATTTAGAATTTCAAGTTTGTCTGAGATCCAGGTGTTGCAGTTTCATGACATAGGTACTTAAATTCCCAAGTCTTCGGATGTGTAAAACAACAATTAAACTGAAATCTAAAATTATAATTAGATTATTATTATTGATTAGTTGCAACAGTTTCTGTGATCTAGCTGTTCCAATACTGGTTATAATCACAATCTCAAGTCGCTCGACGTAGAATATAGAAGACTGGTTGCAACCCGCAATAATTTAAGAAGAAGAAGAAGAAGAACATTTATTTCAACAACAGAAACACACACATACATTAACAAGTTACAACATAAAATATTAAATTACAATATAAAAGTTAGAAAAAGAAAGAAAACAATAAAACACTTTATATTAACGTAAGTTGCGGTGTGTCCCTGTTGCTGGAAAAGGCAGCTGGCTCAGCAATGTGCTGAGGGTATTCACCCAAAGCGCTGATTTTCAGCCAGTGTCAACTTTTCAACCCAATATCAGAGATCCAGGGGCACCATCAGACTTTCAGATGTAAATATATATATATAATAAACTCTATATCTTAGATCGAACTAAACGTTTCTAGCTGAGGGCCCTAAAATTAATTCTTGAAAATAGTTGCATCAATATCCACTAAACCCATAATGACCACTAACATTTAATTAGCTTTCGATTGAAAAACCCGTATTGAAATCGATCCATACGTTTGAGAGCTATGATGCCGTAAACAGACACACACACAGAAAAACAGACGTAGGCGTCAAACAACACTCCTCGTTTTTTTAGTCGGGGGTAACAAATTCGTAGAAGCTGTTTCAAAATTCAAAACTGTACTGTGTAAGCTAGTGCTTATCCCCATAGGCCGCCGAGCGACGGACGCCAGTTAATCTGCCATGCACAGACCGCGCCTGCCACTTTATCCCTTGCTGCTGGGCTCGCAACGCTAACTGGCTGCGTTTAGCCAATATTGGTCTTGTAGCACCAACAATTTACCAGAAACTCTGTTACGAAAATCAAGCAAATAGATTGCGTTTGACGGCTACGACTTCGAGCAATTTTCCCAACCAACTACAAGACGGTATTCAGCACGGTGCTGTTCGTGCTGCCCGCATTGAATACACTGAATGATAAGAAGCCTACATACATCCAACTGCAGTCCTTCTCTGAAAGAGATAATTGAATCACTACTTACACCCATCAAAGATTTGTGTTTTCAAGCGCTGATATATTTGAACATTTTCAACATAAAAAATATTCTAGTCTTAAAATTATATCATTCAGAAAGAGAAAATTACAGAAATAAAAACATACAATCTATAGGCGATCTATAAAAGTACCCGAAACCGGCGGCGTGCATGCAACGACTAATGAATGTTAATGACGCGAAAGATGTCTGTCAGAATCGTGGCAAGTGGCAAACCCCGGTCTCTGCCTACCCGCTGGGATAGAGGCGTGAGTTTATATTATGTTCATTATATTACAATCTATTAGCAAAGATTGTTTTCACTGAATTATTCCATATCACTAGATGCTTAATTTGAATCTCAAGGAATTTATAATTAAATGGCAGTGGCGCAAGGAATTTATAATGATTTCGGTTTGACAAGACGTTGCACAAATATTTGATCAAGAGTTCAAAGTGCCCACCAAACCTCGTGAATGTGCAGTGTAGAGTCAACACAGCGTTAACTGAAATTCGAGCATGCCGGAGTGTGTGACGCTGTCGGCTGGATGACCCAATTTAGTTACGGTTACGGTTTCAACTTCACCGGCCGTTTGGCATATTGATACTAATTGGAGGACGTCCGATTTCCTTCTTTCACCGTAACATTATTCTCCTATCTGTGCTGTCAATGTGTTTAATTAACTCTGTTGGGAGTAAATACATAATTTGCTTTTCATTGTATGGTTTGAGTGCAAAATATGCAAGGTGTGTGTGTTTCGTTCTGATCGGTTTTTTTGATTTTGAATGTGTAATTCACACTTAAAATTTTTGACAAAACATTTGTGGCTGTAATATTTGACTACTTGTAAAGTGTGACATTTTAATGAATAAACGCAGCAGCTCTCTCTACTTCAGTCACCCGAAGATTACTTGTAAAACGCGCAATTTTCGAAACACACCGATTAGAGTTTGTCTTATACAAACTTTGGTTTTATGAGATTTTTTTTTGTCAAATTTAATTTTTAATATGATAGTTCAAATATTTTAACGAAATTCGTGATCTACACGTTTTAATAATACCGTAGCTTCCGGTAAATCATTTTCCTACTTGTACATAGAATAATGACTATTTTACATAACACTTATAATATCAAGCACTATCTATCAAACAGTGCCACTTCAAATCAGAAAAACCGTTAAAAAATATTCCTAAGATTAAATTTTTGGTGGCAACAAATTCATTCCTAAGATTCAATTTCTGGTGGAAATAAAATAATGTTTTATTGCCACCTCTGTATATCTACCCATCATATTCAATTTATTTTAATCAGCATGGCCTACAGTAATGCCCAATTTGTTTTTAAATCGCTTCGTTACTCCCTTATCTTCAAAATCTAAAACATACCTAATTTTGTATTCACTGACAAAAGGTCGAGAAATAGTAATTGCTACATCAAACACTGAACTTGTTGACGTTTAGACATTACAGCTAAGCTTTGATGCCGCTTTTGACATAAAATGTCGTTAATATTTAATGGTTTGTCAATTTGAGCGATGGCACCATTGTAATGTCCCTTTCGGAACTGAAATAAGGATATTCAGTTGCAAAAGTAGTGTGTGTACGTGTGTAGGAAGCCTATATACGAGTACGACCCTCTGCAGGGCACAGGCAGTCTCTCAGAGAGAGAGAGTGTGCTTAATTACCACAAGTGCCCACCGCGGATTGGCAATTTAAAGCGCTGAGGTATGTGAACACCTCAGACACTCAGGTTTCCTCACGGTGTTTTCCCAAGTAGAGTATTTATTTATACTGGTACTAAATATTTTGGTGGTGTACTTTGGAGAAGGGCTATTGTCGAGTAGTGGACGAATATGGACGATGGATTGGATTGGTATACCTAATTAGTTTCATGACTTCGCTCACGTAAGAATTACATGACAATCGTAGATAATCACAGGCCTTCTCTCAGAGAGAGAGAGAGACCATGGGCTTAATCACTACGCGTGCCCACCGCAGATTGGTGATTTTAAGCGCTGATGTATGTGAATAGCTCAGACACTCAGGTTTCCTCACGATGTTTTCCTTCACCGTAAGCGAGTGGTTGCTACTATAACTTCACAAATGTAGATAACTTAGATAACAAAGTCAAAGGTATATGCTCCGCAGGCTGCATAAAATAATATTGTAAATAGAAATGTTGTACTAACATAAAAAATAAGTACAGAATAAGTAAATAAATACAGGATTTATCACCTAAATTCCTGAAATACTATTATTTTAGTAACTTATTTAAGAAATTGCGCTTTGTGGAAATAACCTTTTGGTTTGGTTCTGATGTTAATCAGAACTAACTCAGTGAATTAATACGCCAACTGTACCTAGTACATTTATTCTTGCTTCGATGAAACATTTCAAGTAAACAAGATACGGTTTTAATGAATTTATTCATAAGGGCCTCTTTAAAATGCTCAGGAAATCTTATAAAATAATTCGTGCCTCCTTAAATAATTTGACGTGAATGGATTACGAACTGTTAGTATCTACAGAAACCTACTAAAACAATTTGAATAATATTTAAATTAGAATTCTCTTTGATGTAGGTACTTTTACGCGTGTACTGTACTGTGATAATATTGAAAAATAAATAAAATGTATTTTGAAATAACACTCATTTTCTCAGCTACAATATTTTCAATTTATTCTTAGAATAATATTTTCGACTTTATCCAAAGTTCTTCTAGAATAGATGCGTAATAAAACGTATTAAGTAGACTTTTTCTTACATAAGATATTCTTTATCTTATATATAAAAATTAATTGCTGTTCGTTAGTCTTACTAAAACTCGAGAACGGCTGGGCCGATTTGGCTAATTGTTGTTTTTATATATTTGTGGAAGTCCAGGGAAGGTTTAAACGGTGAGAAGAAAAAAAACGGTTGAAGTCGGTGATACGAAGTTCACGGGGTCATCTAGACATTTATGATTCTTTATTCGTTCTTTATTATTATAATAATATTTTCGACTTTATCTGAAGTACTTCTAGAATAAACTCGTAATAAAACGTATTACGTACACTTATTTTTCACATAAGTCATACATTATGTTTTATGTGAAAAAAAGAATACATAGTTCGTTTTGCTACGAGTCTATTCTAGAAGAACTTCAGATAAAGACGAGGCTTTCCACAATCTGTGTCCAACGCATCCTTAAGTTCTGCGGTCATACCGTCCGCGTCCGCGGACCAAATAGTCTGGAGTACATAAGCAGCCTATATACGTCCCACTGTAGGGCACAGGCCTTCTCTCAGAGATAGAGTAGTCTGGAGTATGTTATTATAATAACACCGGTCGCGCGAACGGCAAACGAAGCAGAGGACGAGCACCAATGCGATGGACGGACGCTATAAGTAAAGCTTCAGGAATGAGCAAGCAGCCATACATCTGGCGCATAATCGGTCCAAATGGAGAGCGTCGGTGGCGGAAGCTGCCCCATAGTCACGTCCCAAGAAGAGAAGAATAAGTTTTTACAAAAGGTTAACTTGGAACATCTCAATAGGTAATGGTAATAGGAATTCTTAGGACCTAGCTAGCCTAACCTAACCGAAAAGTTCAATGTATTTTCGCTAAAAACGACCGTTTTTAGCTCCATGAGGTAGTTTACTCAGAATTTAGATTGCTCGTCACAAAAATAGTTAAGTCGCAGTTTTCCGACACAGGACTATTGAGTTACAACTTAAAACTCTGCGTCATGTTTATTGGAAATCCAACTCTAATGTTCCAACTTAGGAGTCGTGGAATTTAAAATACTGCGATAGATATAAGTCGGCAGAGCGTTACCTGCAAAGTTTTAATATTCCGCCGTGCCATAAGACTAGGGACCTTAAACCGAGTGGATAAGAGTCAGGGAGCTTGACAAAAGCGTAAAACTATGTTGGCAAATGATAGTTACGGGTATATCCTCATTCATGTCACAGCTAGTTTCCGTGTGCATTTCCGTCTTCGATTGACAGACGTGAGGTGTTCCTTGCCTTTATTTACCGTTCTAGATTGGATTCCTCGACTGGTTCAGTTTGTTATAAAAGTAGTGTTTATGTAAAGATACGACAATTTTACTTTGCACACCACGGTTTTTATGCGCTGACGATGACGCGACGCGCGTTTTTGATGAGCGCATCCCCTGCGTGTTATCAACGCGTATAAGCAGATTAGCAAATCAAAGACCGTGGTACAAAGGTTACAACGTACCGGCGGCTTTGCGTTAGCTTAACGTCCTAAATGCGTGCTACACGCGTTGTAAGGGCGTTCAAAAAACGTTGCGTGTAAAGGCCCTAATGTATAACGCACGCGCACGGTGACAAGGCCCGTAGTCACTATCTCAGTAAGAGAAAGCCTGTTGACAGTATCATCATAAGCAGCCTATATACGTCCCACTGTAGGGCAGAGGCCTTCTCTCAGAGAGAGATTATGGGCTTAATCGCCACGCGTGCCCACCGCGGATTGGACGCATGCCCACCGTGTCACCATTGTTGACAGTGTACCGAATATTAATAAACTAACTAACTTTTTTCTGCTTTTACTCGTTTTCAGGGTTCCGTAACTCAAAAATTAAAAACGGAGCCCTTATAGGATCACTTTGTTGTCCGTCCGTCCGTCTGTCTGTCAAGACCCTTTATCTCGAGAACGCGTGGAGGTATCGAGTTGAAATTAAAACCATATACTTAGGTCTACAATCTTCGAACTAAAACTATTGAAAGCACAACACATTAGTACAGATCAGATTAAGGTGGAACAATTCTCATACAAATAATTATTTTTTACAAATTACACACTGAAAATTCCACCAATGCCGGGACTTGAACCTGCGACCTCTGGCTAACCGTGCCAGCGCTCTCCTAACTGAGCTAATGGGCAAGTACAAGCATCAGCGAAATTACGAGCCTCTTGGGGCTCGGGGCTTACCTATAGTACTTATAGTACCTACAACGACTTTCCGAATGAGGGGCTGGCATTCTACGGCTGAGCTACCACCACTATTTAAATACTTGTTTGAATAAACTTTTTATTTTTATCTACATCGTAACGAACATTTTCTGATTAAAAACCGGCCAAGTGCGAGTCGGACTCGCGCACGAAGGGTTTCGTACCATTAACTGTACAACATTTGAATATTTCAAGCGCCTACTTGTTGCCGTTACTAATATAAAGCAAAAAACGCCAAAACGTCACGTTTGTTGTATGGGAGCCCCCCTTCAATATGTATTTCTGTTTTTAATATTTGTTGTTACAGTGACAACAGAAATACATCATCTGTGAAAATGTCAACTGTCTAACTATCACGGTTCATGAGATACAGTCCCTTACCTTTTAGGTACGGAACCCTAAAAACCAACAGCTGAATGTGGAAATCAACTGTTGAGGTTCAAAGTCACACTTTTGTTGCATTTTTTGCAGACGCGCTAAGTATCGTATGCTAAATATTTCTCCTGAAATAACCTTTATCCAAATAATCAAGCTTTCTTTAGAAAATGAATTTTAAATTTCAACGCGCAATGTATTGAAAACACCGGGATCTCAAACAATCGCAGCGCCGGCTTACAATTAAATTTCCGTGCCGTAAAAACACTTAAAGTTAGTTACGCATCCATTGTGTGCTAACATTTTTATGATGCAAATACTATTTGTGATTTGATACGTTGAAAATTAGTGTAAAAGTCATCAAATCTGCCACTTTCCAGAACGCACCCCAATTTACAATATTATATGAAACAGACAACAACCACGACTCACTTTGACTTAATCTCATCGTCTTACAAGAACAGACAGAAGCAAATACACTTAACAACCAGCTAAAGACAATTAATGCCACCAAAATGCTTCAGACAACGTAGCAATGCAAATAAACGCTTGCAAACCGCAATCCTTTAATTAATTATTTAGCCAACACCATTACTTAGGGCAGTCACCCCCTGACATATATGAGTTTCCAAACTTAGCTCCGCTACTCTTGTAACCAGACCCGAAGCGTCTTGGCTTTATGAACGCGCTCCTGTTAACACACAATTCGGGTTACCGCCGAATATAAACTTTATCTAATTTGGATTTCAGAAGATCGCCTTGTAATCGCGTACTAAGCTAGGGTACGTTCAAAAACGGGAAAGAAAAAGTTAAACACACGATGGTTTCTGATAACAATACGTTCTGATGCCAGGTTCGCTATACCCTGATACAGTAATTAAAATCGTATGATAATTTTAAAAACCTATTTAGAGGCTAAAGATTTCACCCATGCCATGTCCTCAGCATGGGTTAGTGCAACAAAAAGAACATAATCGTATGATAATATCAAAAAATGTTGGTGATGCTCTATAGAAAAATCAAATTTAGCTCTCTTCAATATCAAGTGAAATAAAATTCTTTTATGTTCCCGAAAACAGGGAAGTTTTACTCACCAATACGAACAAAGTCAGGATTCCAGTATGTGTTGATGTTACTACTGGTAGCTTTAGTAAGAAAGAGGTGGTAATTATTATGAATCCCCGATTTTGACATGCAAAAGTTAATACATCCTTTACTCTATACGGTTCCACAACAAGATTCCTCAAGATATATTAGAGTTACCGCCGACGGTTTAAAAAATGTGTTCAGCATAATAATATCTACTCTGTGCCAAAAAGCCTATTACCTATAACATTAAGGATTATTTGGGAGACAAAGATGTCTAGTTTTTAAATAATGTCAACGGGGATGATTGTATCTAGTGTAGTGTAACTTTCAAGTCGAAAACTCTGTTAATTAAGTTAATTAAGTTAATAAAATTGATAATTGTAACGTTAATTAAATTAATACCTATTCTGAGAACAATAAATGTGGAGTTTCTCTGTTACTTCCTATCCAAACAAACGGCTTTGACGTTCATTAAGTAAACATTTTGTTTTTAGGGTTAACAAAATTTTGGTTTTTGAATTCTTCTTATCAATTCTTTGCTATTTGTTTTTTTTATCTAAATACGGAAATAAATAAATGGTTTCTAACGTGTTTCTTCGGCATTTCAAAGTCCTCTCCTTATTAAATATTGCTGGTATTGGTGCCCTTATTTGGGAATAAATTTACACCCTGCATAATGTATGTGTTTTATAAACATACACAAAAATGCACTCTCGTCTCCAATATCAAAATATTCTTAAAGCTTATAGTGGTGTAAGGTATTGTTGCTGAAAACATAAAATAAAGCTGCAAATACGTTTGAAAGATGCAGAAATTCATCACTTGACAACCAACAATACAAGTCACGTAACATCTTACCTTACATCAATGGAAAACTTGAATAAGAAATATTTTCATCTCATTAGGCAGGCCACGTTTAAAGTTAAATTTCAATTTCACATCTACCCACTGTTGTTAATTTTAGTTTGTGGTTGTTTGGTTTTGATAATCAAGCATATGATATCATACAAGATATGGAGAAAGGTAAAAATGAAGGTTTTTTTCTATGACTAATATATTTGACAATGTATTTTAATTTACATTTGATAATATATTTTCTTTCAACTTTTCATAATATACTATTTCAAGTATTACTCGTCGAAAAGTAATTCTAGTCACGTGGGCCAAAAACGCGTCATACAATACGTCATACATACGTCATAATGTATTGAGCTCTTATTTGAGTTATCTCATTAAATCAAGTCTCATGTGTCTTTAACTTAGTAACTTGTTTTTTGCATTTTTTGAGACCTGCAAAGCTCCGAAAAGTATATTTATATCTATTATTTTTTTAAGTTTTTCAATGTCTTTTATTGAATAAATATAATATAACTCTAACATAATATTGAGGCAAGCTCCCATGTATGTATGAATGCAAGTGAATGTGGTTACTTAACAATTATTAAGTACATTACAAGCTAAGCGTGGGAGGCGCAACCAACTGAATCATTGTTCTGACGGTGCACGCCAACTTTAAATTATATTTTTATTCAATTAAAACTGGCACTTAGTGTCATGCTTCTACGATGATAGTTGAGTGAATGGCTAAGTTTGTTGATGGCGCCTTCGATTACTTTTATTTTCATCGCACCGATGAGATATTCAAGTTTTGAGTTGCATTGATTGTCTGGTTTTTGTTGGCCTATTGAATTAATGATGATGATTGAATTAATCATTTATTAATTGAATGGGCATTTTTATCAAAGACTGATATTTTTTTCTTTTATAGGGTCGACGTAGGAGCCCCCCACCAGATGGTCTGACGACCTGGTTACGGTGGCGGGGAGTCGCTGGAGGCGGGCGGCATAAGACCGGGAAGCGTGGAAAACCATGAGGGAGGCCTATGTCCTGCAAATGGCTGGTGATGACGATGATAACGCAGCGGTGGAAGCGGAGTGGTAGAACGCCGGCCTCACATTCGGGAGGTGGTGAGTTCAAATACCGGCATGTACCAATGACTTTGTTTTCTAAGTTACATACATTTGTGAAATTACTCCTTAACGGTGAAGGAAAAGATCGTATGAAACTTGAGTACCTGGGGTGTCCACATACCTCAGCGCTTAAAATGGTGCTTAAAAACGCGCGGCGGTGGGCACACGTGCTAATTAGCCCCATACTCTCTCTCTGAGAAAAGTCCTTTGCCCTGCAGTTGGACGTATATAGGCTGCATAAAAAAGTAAAACAAAACGAACGCCACTATTTTTTTATTTTTGTCACAAAATCGGACGAAACTTAACCATTTTTATAACTTCCGGAAAACTTTCTAGGTAAAAGTTCCAAATGATTGGTCTGTTGGGCGGTAAAAGGAAGTGCTTAATAAGAACAGCTAACACTTCAAAGCAGAGTTCAACGCGCTCTTCCACAAAATGAGCCACACATTGCATCACCTTACACTTTGAGAGGGAAGATACAGATCTTCGTAACGCCATTGTTCTGTTTGCGCAATTCACTCCAAAACCTGCGATGACTAATGATGTGATCTTTCCTTATTTAAATTTCGCAATCGCATGCAACCTCTTTCTACAATAATACATTGATGGGTAAGTTTGTACGGACCCCGTACCCACTCTTATAGACTAGGTGTCATTTACAAGAGGTACATTTGAAACGCACATATATTTTTGACTGTTCTTTCCTGTGGGCTAAGCCGACTAAGCTTTCAGGATGCTATAGGTCCTGGGCAAGCCTACTCCATCTAAAAAACAATGTCCTAGGCATTGCAGCGTCCGAGTGGTCCCTTCACTCATTTAGTATGAGTGAAGGTGCCACTAGACGCTGTGTATATTATGCAAAGGCAAAAATATTTGAAACGCTCAAACACTGAAATAAAAAATAACCAACAACCCGACTGCTGAGCATTAACTACTAAGTAGGCGGAACCAACTTTTTGGTTTCATTTATGCTAATTTCGTCTAGCCTATGACACTCGCGCAAACACGAAGAATCGATTGAGATCTTACTTGTCAAAATCTGACCATTGATTAAAAAGTTATGAGAGAAAATAGAATCGGACATACTTACATACATAAATGCTTACATACATTCATACATACGAGCCAAACATATTACCCTCCTTTTGGGCTTCGCCGCAGTTGGGTAAAAATTTACGAACGAACGAATGAATGAACGGATTTGAGAATTGTGAGTTACGATTACGAGTTACAAAAGGGTGAATTCACTAAAGATATCGGTACAATAACTTTTTTCAACAAACAAGCTACAAAGTTGCCCTAGTATAAAAAAAAAATATTTCCAAGGACATTTCCGTTATGACTCATCATTCCTTGCTATGTTTTTTTCGTTTCTATAAGCTTTTGAATAGAACTTTGAATACTATGTTTTTTTGTCTATGTATATATTTTTTATTTGTTTCTATTGTGGTTGTCTGGCGAGAGAGTTCACGGACTAAAGATGCTACTTACAACAACATTATTAAGAGAATCTTTAACCACATGAAACGAACCGTGCCAAGCACTAAAGGATTTGTCTTTGATCATTCTAACAGAAATTTCTATAACGTCGCTAATAAATTTGTATTAATTTCAAACATGAACACTCAAGCAAGCAACAAAATTAAATTCCTCTAACTATCCACAATGTATTTCTTTCTTTTGTAATTGTTATAGGACAGTCATATTAGCGATCAATCTCGGAATGAGAGACAATATTTAGCTGAATTTTCGTACCTATGTACCTTCATTTGGCGTTCTGAAAGTTGTCACAAAAGTCTAATAAAATTTCGTATTCGCGGCTACAATTTTTATATTCGATGTTAACATCATTGGAGTAATAGAAACCAAGATAATCAAATACATTTGAGTTTTTTTTCCTAAGTGCTAAGGGCAGAAAATATGGGTACACACATTTGTGGCTGAAACCATTGACGATTTTTTGCTGAAAAAGATGACTGACGTGCGGTAGAAAACGTTCCAAGTAAGCCTAGTTCCAAGTCAAGCCTATAATAAAATCCATAGATAGTTTTATTCAGATAAAAATTCCTCTACAACATCAATTGAATGAACGCAAAATCCAAAAACAGTTCCTTTAACACGACTTTGAAGATAGAGATGAGTTTATCATGACAGCAAAGTGATCATCCCGTCCATTTTCTGGCAATACCATTCCTTAATGAAATCGATTATACTACGGGTCACGCCGAACGCGGATTGGTCCGGAGCCAAACGTCCTCAGGGCAAGCAGTGCACTCTGATTGCTCTATTTCCTCCAAATTTATAGTTAGTCCGTCGCCTTCTTCATCCTTATCGCCTTTGATGGAGGTATCAAATTCGCCCGCAAGCATGTTATGAAGCATATCTGCCCAGTGGCCATTTTGGACTTAATTATTTCGCCTAAACTTAGAGCTTAGAATGAAAATTCCATATAGGCTCATTTTCATACAGGCTTGCTGACAACAAGGAAAGCAGATATCTTGACATGTCTAGACACATCATTTATATAATCTGTGATGATTTAGGGCATTAGGATTCAATGACAACAATGAAAATTAACCCAAGCTACCACCGTTTATTGTAACGACAAAAAATTATAAAACATTATGACAACATTGCCGGATTCCTAATAATAGAAGTGACTTCCTTTGTGGCTGAATATAATAATAGTACATTACGATACTAGTGCGAAAAGTAGGAAATTCGCAACGAGTGGCGATAAATTAAAACACGACCGAAGGGAGTGTTTTATATCGACACGAGTTACGAATTACCTATTCGCACGTGTATCGTACCACGTTTTATAGTACATATGGCCCTTTGAAGTTTCGACATAGGCACGTAAAGTGCTCATTATCGCACTAGTGCGGTAATGTAGCACCATATGTACTATAAATCTTATTTCTAAACACACTAAAACGTAATCTCCGCTAACAATTAAACACAAACAGCTATTTCTGTGATTTCAGTGTTGAATTTCCAATTTATCGCACCCAGAACATGTCATAGACGTTTTCTCAAAAAAGTGAACTTTTTTTCCTATTACCTCCAATTTTATTGTGGTAAATAAACCACCTAGACTCGCTTTCTGAAACGCCTAGCGACATCTGTAGGTGTGTACAGATGTCGCTAGGCGTTTAATGTAAAATTTTTAAAGTATTTAAGTTTAAAGTAATTTCTTTTAGAATGTCACGGTGGCAAATAGCCATACCTGACAAATCTATAACTTAAAATACCGCAGCAATTTTTATAGGAACTATTTCACCCTTGCGTCTGACACAATTCAAACCCAATACATGAATTAAACGGGGTTGGTCATAAAAGGACTCCAGTAAACTCTGCATTTTATAGAGTCTTTATGATACAGAAACTAGGCAGACTGAAGAGGGGTTAATGCCGAAATTGTCTAATTATGCTTAGACGCATGGTGAAATTGACGGTAGCAAATAAAGAGCCCCGACCAAAACTTAATATCTTAATGGCTTCAATTAAGGTGGTAAAAACGGCATATTGTCATGAATGAGTCTAATCTTGTACAGAAAATTGCGATTTGCGACTCATTAAAAATTTGTTCCACTATTAGCGTTTCGAAATCATCAAATTTAAATGAAACGTATTAATTGGCATACATTGATTCTATTTCAAGAATCTACAGCGGGAAAGAGATCCGCTAAGCAGAGGATCTATCGACGGAATTGAGGGCATCGATGTCGTCTTACTTCCGAAGCCACGCCGATTGTTTTCCTCATTTTTTAGGGTTCTGTAGTGCAACAAGGAATCTTTATAATTTCGCCATGTCCGTCTGTCTCTCTGTCTGTCCGTCCGCGGCTTAGCGCAAAGACCGGTGGTAGGTGCTAGAAAGCCGTAATTTGGTGTGTGTATACATATTTATCACGCCGACAAAGTTAAAGAATAAAATATTGAAAGATTTTTTTTTTACCTTACTTCCCCTGTACCTAACATGAAAAGTGGGGATGATTTTTTTTTTCTCGTCTTCCCCATCAATCGTTGGATTGTTCGTTAAAAAAATTGTGGGTGTAGGAAACCATTTTTTTATTTTTTGTTGATGCGCAATTTTTTGCCCAAGTAGGGCGTCCCCCCCCCCTCTCCTGGCTAAATGGTTGATTGTAGAGACGTGAAAAAATTTAGGGTAGTAGCGCAACCCTAAATTGCGTGTTTCCCGACACGTACTTGGCCGTTTTTTTTTCCGTGAATATGCAAAGTGCCTCTACATTCTGTCTATTTATTCGGAGGAAAAAACGGCACGCGAGGGGTTGGCAAATCGAGCATGCGGAAAAATCATTACGGACGACTAGACACCTCCGTTTGCATCCTATTGTGACCGTCTTAGGAGTTATTTTAGGATGATCCCGCGATGTTTGAGACTGGCGAAGCGCTTCAGGCGACGAGACCCAGTCTGGCCTCAAAATGGCACCCAATTCTGGTGACCTTTAGTTTTCCCTAAGTTGTTCTAACTCTTAGGAGCCAGAAGGGTCAGTATTAGAGGGACATTAGTGAGGTGACTGAGTAGTTGTGTGCTTGGAGCTAATTTCACTCGGTGGGGTCACGGCATCGCCACGAAGTTAATGTTATAATATACAGGTGTCACTGGGGCGTTGCTGTTCTGGACACTTTTGTGCTAAGGCCTGTGTAATATTGTGCCCAAGTATAGCTCGCTGTTCAAGACCACATGGCATGTTACGAGCTGTAAGCAAAATGAATTTGTCTTGAGCAGACAAATAAATCCCAGTTGTCAAGGTTGAGTGGGACCAATCGCAAAATAGCGTCTGTCAAATTATGGACTGAAGAAATATTATGGCGATTGGGCATTTAAGCTGTTTCAAATTTGGAGTTTCTACCGAAAGCTATTTCTTCATTCCTGTACTACTAAGAATCTTAAAAAAGTATGTCATTATCTTATGTCTTCCTTTGGAATTCCAACAAACTTTGTCATGACACTAATAAAATCAAAAATTACTTGGTTTGTTCAATTTTGTTCAGTCTATATATTGATTAAAGAATCCTAATTACTGTTGTTATGACGCACGCAGCGAGTAAGTTCCATTGTATGGCCTCGGGAGAGAAGGGCTTTATGTACTTACTTAAAGTAAGCTATACTTAAAAAACTTAAATAGTGAATTTTATCCGTTTGCATCGAAACAATGAAAATAGAAATTGGCACGCACACAAAAAGCTCTTGACCGTGACCGTCCATGCTTGCCGCATCATCTACGAACACACCTACTTTCTTTGCTCTTGACGCCAAATGGCCTACTTGTGGGTTGTGTGACGTATGATATTCTCAGCTCAGACATACACAGTTGCAGTCATCTGTAGCTCCTAAAACTCACAACGTAAGTACGAGAATCAAACAAAGAGGGTACCCTGCAAATTGCAGTGTCTACACAAACCAGCCTCGGGCAAGACTCGCTCGAAGTGGCCAGTAGGTGACTCAATAACCTGTGCACTTCGACACTATTCAGGTTCAACTGGTGACCTATATCTCCATAAACTTGCTATTTAAGTGCAGGTCACAAGAACAGGTGACAGGGGGTAGTGGGTTTGGGGTCACAAAGAGATTATTCGATCGGCGGGCCGCAATTCCGAGCTTCCTCTTGAGATGATAACTGTAAACTGGCAAATTCTGGTTTGATAAGCTGGCATTGCTTAATTTTTGGTAAATTTTGAATAGAATTAATAAATATTCACCCAATATTCCGAACAGTTCTGAATATTTACTGTTGAAAGTATTCTGATCGCTAATTTATTTTTAAGATTTTGAATAACTTATTTTGGCAATCCGAGATATGACCATAGGGTCGTTTTTTTAGATTACTCTCATTTGTCAGATTGAACATGAAACCTATTTATTGCTGAAAACTATAACTATACATACATTACTTGAAACTGTATACATACTTATATCCCTATACATTGTATACTATTTTATTATTTAAGTAAGATTTAATTGAATTTAACCAGTGATAAGATTAGATAGATAGAAAACAAAAAACCAATTGCCGCCAATTGTACTAAGTACCTTTGTCAATATATTATGTTTGTTGTTTTTCCGGTTGTACTGTACAACTGTATGACAGACATCAGCCCCGTAGTATATTATCTATTACTTAACTGAGGTGCTAGATCATTGACTAGGAATACGGATCTCTGACAGAAATTGAGATGAACTCAGTCGTACAGCATCTGCAGTTCTGGTACTCAGTCGTACAGCATCTGCAGTTCTGGTACCTAACAAAGCCCTAAGTCAATTTCACGGCAACTCACAACCTCATATCCTGGACATAAAAAACGGAAGTCCTGAAAGGACTGCAATGTATAACCGCCTCCAGTCTTAGAAGTTAAACTGTCCGATTTTTTAGTAATCTTGCCACTAGTCAGGTAGCTGGAGTAGGCCTTTCTATAGGATGTATCATGCTTTTCTTTAAGGTAGTAGACGTATTAATATCAAGCTTCTTTTATTATATTTTTGGTAAGATGAAAAAAACCTAAGATCAACATCCACTGTAAAACTGTTGGTATTTACTAGTTAGTCGTTTACTTCCGCAACTTTTTTGTAGAATCATTACCTGTTATTGAAGTTATAGGTACTGGTCGCACCATTTAGTATGTTGTACATGTACGTACAGTCTACAGCACGGCAACTTCTACATTATAAAGAATGATAGATATAATCAGATAACTCTTTAATGCACACCCATAATGTAGATTAACATTTTATACATTACTTGTAACTTAATTGATTAGAGTGCACGGGTGGATACTTTTAAAGGTATATTATGCCGTTGACTGTCCAAGGGCACGGTGATTCTTCCACTTCTTACAACTATTAGTTTCATGGAAAGTGTTAGGGATCAAGAGGATCAAGAAACAAGTTTTAGAACTTCAATCGGTATTCTGTAAGTCTCTAGTTTCTGGCACGGCCATGGCCTCTTTGAAATTGCTTCCTAAGCCGCGTTATATTGCTCACGGTAAACAAAAGGGAGCTGCACCTCAATTTTAGAGCGAGCCGTATCGATTTAACCGCTATCTCTTTCAATTCTGATACTATTGGATGGGACAGTGATAGTTTTAGCTGTCAAAGTCAATATTATGGTGTTTGGGGTTCGCAACAATTTGGTTTGTGAGGTTACCACTGCATTTTTATTGGTTTTTAGCAATATACTACATAGTTTGACTCAAATTCAAATAGTGTTTTAAACTACACGCGGCTGAAACAGGTTTTCATACAAAGATCCTGTGAAAGCTATATTAATTAGATTTTTTATATTTTTATAATTGAAAGTCATAATATTAGATATGTAAAGAAATGTAGGAGTTCCTTCTTAATGTAATTTTGGACCTCCTTAATGTAGACTTTTATACCTAAGGATTTTAGACCAAAATTAACCGAAAACGTGCATGCATCGACAATGAACGTTGATAACGCAAAAGACTTGAAGTATCTACTTACTCCACCGAGGTACAAGCTTGAGTTTATGTATGTTAGTGGTTTGAGAAATAAATACATTGTTTTTCTCTAAAAACATGGGCATTTGAACGTTGGGTAAGTATTATACCGGAAATCAATACTTAAACGGTTACACGGCTATTTTAAACAAGGTCTCGGATTTTTTACGCCACCAGCAGGTACGTCTATTTGAATAAAGGTCGCGTATACTTAAGATAAAAAAGTGTTAAGGTAATACCATAATAAGTACGCATTATTTGCCCAATATCATGAACATAAACAGAATTCTCGAAAAAGGCTGTCTCCAATTTAGAATAAAATCTCTGTAATAAAAACTCGCATAAAATTTCTCCAATAAAATCCAAGTCACCAACATTTTCTTAAGCGTCGACCCATTATATTTCATTAGCACCATTATGACATTAAGTAACACAAAATATTCTGTAACAGAAGTTCAAATCAGACCACACAACTTCCTCTTTTTCTTTCTTCATTCAAATTATGTGATGAACCTGATGATGTTCTAATGAACAGTGAATGGAAATCACCATGAAGGTAAAATTAACGAGGATTAATATACAAAAGATTGCTAGACTTTGATCTCGCCCTCCGCGTTACACAGGCGTGAGTCTACGTGTGAACATAAAAAAAGTAAAGTTGGTGACTCGTCCAGTATATTTTTGAAAGATCTTGTGATTAGTCGGAGCTGAACAGCAGTAAATTGAAAAAATAAATAAAATAAATAAATTAATAAAAATGAAACTGTAAATTTCTGTTTATAAGAAATTTACAGATGTGTAACAGACAAAAAAATTAGTAAAATTCAGACGAGAAGAACTTCTTGAAGTAAAAACCAATGCATTGAATATTGAGCTGAACTTCTGTAAGCAACATTTTCTGTTAGCCTCCGGATGGCCTTCGGAAGTCAAAGTTGAACACTCCAAGAATCACGACCTACCACGGATCGTCACGACGTCCTTAAGCACGTCACAGATGGGCGCTGGACTATATAGCGCGAGATAGTACAGCATATACTCTGCTATATTGACAACGCATGTAGTGCTACAAATACCTATAATGTATAAAAAGCATAGCGCTCATTTGTGACCACCCTTAGGTTGTTTCATACTAGATCATTACTCTATTTGTGTACATAATATTGTCAGCTTAGATGGCGTAAATCTACTCAATACAGATGTCGATCATGAGATATCAGTTTAGTTGCATCATGCTATACTGCTTAGATTTTCACAATATGTACGGTAGATGGGAATCGGAAAATTAATCGCTTTTGATTCTTTTGTCTTAGTTTGATTGTGTTGTTTTTTTTTAAGTTTTTGGAAAATTATTACGCAGTGTGTAACAAAATTCCTACATTTATATGAAAAAGGAGGATCTGCTAGTAAATACAAATATCTTTTGCTTTGGTGACAATTTCAACATAGAAAAAACAACGACAAACTACCACCTACGATATTAAAATATATGTATATGGAACAGCTGCTGATAATATGCTTACTAGAAGTTGTTTTGGTACCTACCTATTAAATAGTACAAACCCCATTTTTTTAAAGGTGTGAAGATTTGTTTGTCTAAGGTAAAATTTAAAAAGTAGAAGCGGGAAATTGTATAAACGGTACCTTGCACTTTCTTGTAAGTAGCCGAAATATCTCCAAAAGAGCTAGATTGGCTATCCATGATGCATTCATCATCATCAGCCATTTGACGCCCACTGTAGGGCATAGGCCTCCGCATGGTTCCACGATGCAGTGCTGATCCCAAAACTAACGTATGGTAGCGAGACATGGTTTTAGTAGAAGAATCATATAATGCAGTAAAATTAAGGTCATTCGGATGTATTTGTGGCGTTACTCTGAATTACAAGATACTGATTAAAAAACGTTGTGGGCTAAAAGAGGATGCAGTGACTAGAACTGAGAAAAAAAGGTTGAAAGAAGCGTTGGTTTGGATACAAAATATGGAGAGGATAAAGGGAGAAAGCTTGACGAAAGAATGTGGGTGGAAGGGTCGGTAAGAGACTTTTGGTAAGATACGGACATATGTCGACCAAATGGGGGAAGCGAAACCGGCGTGCATGCATGCAGCGACTAATGTTGTGTGTCGAATGTTGATGAAGCGAAAAATGTTTGTCCACCCATCCGGGATACATGAGTGAGTTTATGTATGCTTAGGGATTCTGTTACACGCTGTGTATGACACACATTTATGTTGTTATTTATAAAAACACGGTTCCTTTAAAACACTCCTCAGAGGCAATTTAAATTATCTGTGGTTGGGTCTTTCTCTTTACCACCGACTATTTAATCTGAGGTGTGTTTCAAGGAATCGAGGTTTTTCTAAATATTACTTAGAAAAATACATTAAAAAAATATTCATCATCATCATCATTCAGCCACAAGAGGTCCACTGCTAGACATAGGCCTCCTCCATGGATTTTCAAAAAGACCGGTTGGAAGCGGCCTGCATCCAGCGCCTTCCTGCCACTTGGATGAGGTCCATCTTGTGGCTGGTCGTCCTACGCTGCGCTTGCCGATATGTGGTCTCCATTCGAGAACTTTTCGGCCCCATCGGCGTTACTTAAAAAAATATTACTTCCACATAATACAATCACTTGTTCTGGTTCCAAAGATACTTAGTGCTACAATAACCAGGCAGTGCCGTTACTTATTATCTTATCCCGCAGTGTGCCAGCACCTCAACGTCCGACCGCGGAGCACGACGCACGCGGCACTATTGCATGGCCGCGCCGCAACACGTACTTACCTACCGCTCGGATTGGGCAGCTTAATTCCTTCCATCGCAAAAACATCCGCTGCAGAAGGCCCACTCAAAGACAAAAGTAGAAAAAATATTTGTAAGTTATTTAAAAGTTATGTAGTTATTAACTGTTTAACATTACTCCCGCACAACAACTTAGGTAGAAGGCCTAAAAATCAGCGTTGCCTGGGATAGTCCTGGGATAGTCCCGGGTCAGCACCAGCTGTGCCACTATCTTTTGGCTTATAGTTATTTTTGTTTTGTTTTAGGTTGCGTTTTGATAATATTTATAATAAACATTTTTTGACTTATCTTTTAAAAAAACTAATACCAATTTAGGTATTAGCTTTTTTACTGTTCATAGTATGCTACAAATAACTTGACCAATTGGCAATTAGGTCTCATCAGTAGGGGATGCAGATATAAGTGACTTATAATTCTTTGGACTTTAGTCAAATTGACAGATAGTAAAAAAAGTGAAAGGGATGCATTTCAGTAATTATTTATCAAAATTTAAAGGGAACAATAAGCAATATAGAACAAAATACGAATCTTTAACTGTACCACAACAATAAATTTCTAGGACTGCAAAGGTAAGTTTACAGCTCAGGGTATCCTAATTTGGGACCGGGACAAGTGATTGTGTTGTGTAGAACTTATTATTATTAGGTTTGTACCGAAACGTTTGTTCGGAAACCTATGGCCGCGAGTCTTGCTCGCACTATTACCGACTGTTTTGGTTTTCTTTCAGTATCACAAAATGTCACTTTCACACAAGTTCATTTATTTCCGAGATGACCCTCTGCTGTGTATCTTATGCAAAGGGTTAGTAACAAACAACACCCACAATTACCTGTATGCAGTACATACTTGGTTTGCCGTACAAACATGCATTCGGCTTCATGCTTACACAATGTACACGTTCAACGCGCACGCAAGACTGTTGCTTATACATCGATGGAATATTGACCTTTATATAAGCAGTTCTGTCTACTAGTCTGAGGCGTCGTCATCCGACGCCGGACGAGTGTCCACGATATTGGTGACCGAATTTCGAGTCGGAAATGGCGTTGGGCAGGACACGTGACAAGGCGGGATGATGGCAGGTGGACCAGGACAGTAACTGAGTGGCGGCCAAGAGCCGGACAGCGGTCATTGGGTAGACCAACAGCCCGATGGTCGGACGATGTGAGCAAATTTCATAATTATTATAAAATGGGTGGTGCATTGGACTGTATTCAGCATTGTTAAATTATTTTGTGCAATAAGAGACTTCTTTAAAATGCGAATAAAGGGGACGGGCTGAAAACCAGCGCTACTGACCACGCATACAGTCATAGCAATAAGCTGAGCCCCTTCCCTTTTACCATAAAAATAATACATATTTATTGATTTGTATGATGTAGAAATTGATTTTATGGTAAATAAATATTTTCACTTTCACTTTCAAATCGTCAAAGGACCCGTGGATGTGAATGGCGAGAGGTCGCGAAAGATGGTGTAATGGGGACAAGGTCTATCCAGCAGTGGGCAGAGGTGGACTAATGATGATAATAAAACTGAATTTTACCATACGCTGAAGCGTACCGTAGCTGAGCATTTCTTATGGACTTGAAACATAAGCGCTTTGGTAGATCTGCAGTCAGTGAACATATACTCAGCGGTACCAACCACTTCATTCATTTTGATAAAGTTCAAGTTCTAGCCCAAGAGGACCGCAATAGAGATCCGCCGGCAACCAAATTTTAATAGAGATCGTGGTTGGAACATAGCTACAGCATGGGAACCAGTGCTTAAGTGCATGAGACCTCCTTGCTAGAAGTGTGACTGTAGATAACTAATAATCAATATTTTTGAGTTTATATAAAATAACTGTTTTGTAGATTGAATTTTAATTTCAATAAGTAATAATCAGTATTTTTGACTTTATATAAAATTATTGTAGTGCCAATTTAAATTAAAAAAATTGCCAAAATATTTTTGGAACGTAACTTAATAATTTTTGCCGAGAGTAGTAAACTAACAGTTAATGCTTTCAAAAAGACGAATGTCACCTCAGTCTACCGAAACCACGGCACTTGCAAAAGAATTGTAAAATGGAAAAGTAAACGAGTAAATATGCATTAAAATTCAGTTTTATTATGTCTAGTGATCGTGTTAACCTCAGAAAATACTATACTAATGATAATGATATAACCAGCCTGTATACGTACCAATGCAATTCCAATCCAATGCGAGAGAGTATGGCAATGCTTTTTATCGCAACATAGACACGCCACGTTTACATTTAGTCCTCTGTTTTGTATTAGAGTTTCCTTTCTGTTGTTTTTAATTTTATGTTACCTATCTGTTTAATTCTTTGTTTTTTGAGGTGCCGTAGTCAACAAGAAACAGCTCGGTCGGAAACAGCCCAAAACAACTCGGTTACGTTACGGATGCAACAAAAATGTAAAGGTCAGGCTGTTCTTGATTGATGTTAGTAGATAATAATATGACCTCAGTTCGTACCACATACACAACATAAAATCAAATACGGGTTAGCAATTATACGACCGCCTCGGTGGTCTAGCGGTTAACGCGCTTGACTACCAAAACAGAGGTTGTTGGTTCGATTCCCACTGGAGGACGCCGTACTAGATTTGGCCGTTGCCTGGGTGTATTCCCATGTTTGTGATGTAAGGCAAGGGCCTGGTTGCCGTAGCACAGAGTATGTGACCTAGTATGTGATCAGGACAAATGACTGTTGTGTGTGAAAGTTATCATTATTATTAAGTAGTTGAATTGATTAGCAAAGGGCAAGATAAAAAGTACGGGAAACCGGCGTGCGTGAATGCAACAACTAATGAATATTGAGGAAGCGAAAGTGATCTGTCAGGATCGTGGCAAGTGGTAGTCACTGGTCTCGGATTCAGGCATGAGTTATGTATGAATGTATGCTCATGCATTACCTAGGTTTTCTCGAGCTTTTCTGTCTCTATGACTAAGTGAACCTCACAAAACCTTTATACCATCGCATCACAAAAGCGTCTACCACCGAATTTGAAGAGTCGGTGTACATAATAACTTCAACCCCAATGTTACACGAACGTACCTGAAACAAAGCGGAGATCATCATTAGCACACACATTGTACCGACATCTCAATACAGCCTAATTAATCAATCTGAACACAAAACAATAGTGGGCCGTTGAATCCGTAATTTGCTACCATAATCCGAGAGTGCTCCCGCTTATCAATCCTTTCAACATAGAGCTAATATTCGGGGAAAAGTAGATGAGGAAACTAATAATATTAGTTCTGTGCCAAAAAAAATATATTTTTTTGTACATTTCTAATTTTGTTTGCATACTGATAAAGTAGCTTAGAAACGAGTAATAACTGAAGTTGCCCTTAATACGCCGTCTCAAATTATGACCTTGCATAATCGTTCGATCCTCCTATAAAAGTTAATAAAATTTGATAATGTGAAAGGGGGCTTAAATTTCCACCCCCCTCAGATCTTTAGCTGTTACAGAAGTGATGTAAACCACGCCAAATAACTTACTCTTTCAGCACACAACATGTCTAGTCTCTTGTATAATCATTCGATCCTCCTATAAAAGTTAATAAGATAATGCCAAAGGGGTCTTATACGCCCGCCCCCCTTGATCTTTAGCTGTTACAGAAGTGATGCAAAGCACGCTAAATAACTAATTATTTCAGCCAACTACTCTATGGTAGCTTGGCCTAACCATCGCAGGCATGTAAAGGTTTGTCACACCATATGATGTCAACTAGTCAGTCAGACCGAATCAGCATTGGATAACGCGATTAAACGATATTTTAGCTCTCTGTACAAAAGAGAATAGCGCTAATCCCAGTTCGGTTACCCACTGCATAATGCCATAACACGGCTTGAGCCCGTGATTGCGATTGTCCTTGGAGCATTGATCCCCTTTGAATGAGCTTTGATACAGGCTGTTCCTAAGTCCTCCTTTACCCTCTGATGATTATAGTGCCATATCATCAGCTTATAATAGCTAGACATTAAGGTAAAAGGCCCATACCCAGGTATATACATCTTCTTCTTCTTCTTCAGTCATTTAACTCCATAGGGCTCCATAGAGCATAAGGCCTCAACCACAGATTTCCACTTCTAACGGTGGCTCGCGGCAGCTTCCAATTCAGGTCGGTTGCCGATTGTCTTGGTTTCTTGGGCTATAGATATTTGCCAGGTGATTCTTGGCCGCCTTCTCTATCGTTTTCCCAAGGGGGTGTACGTTAGAGCTTGCCTAGTCAGGCGTCCCTTGTCCCGACGTAGTGTGTGGCCTATCCAGCGCCGTATACATCTTCTAATGTACAAAAATCTCGTGTTATAGTGTTTGTTATAGAACTCCTACGAAACGGCTTCACTGATTTTTATGAATTTTTTGTGTATCTTTGGTAGGTCTGAGAATAGGTCGTATGTTTAATAATATGGCAAAATAACGTTTTCCCAGTCAGCTAGTACCTCGATTGCCACCCCGCCTGCCAAGCGTGGCGATTATGGCAAAACCCCTCATGGTATAAAACCACGAAGGAGGCCTGTCCTGCAGTGGGCATCAAATGGCTGATGATGATGATGATGATGATACGTAGGTAACCGAAATCACAGCGACGTTATGCTGTTCGTTACAATTAGAGTTCTCATTGGACTATAAGACCTTGAGGTCGGGTTCTCCGAGCGAGCGCACTGATTTGTATGGGACTAATTGCGCTGCGCGAGTGAATAGTGTTGGTAGAAAAATGAAGTTGGTAGAATTTTGACGACCGACGTCACTATTCAGTAATACTCGTTTTCGGTATATTTTTTACTACCCAAAACTCAGTACAGCTCAAATAAAACCATATCTAGTTATAATTCAGTCTTACGTTCACGATTTTTTTGACGGTATAAAGTTTAAAAAATCAGAACATAATGACCGGCGGCCCTAGATAGGATATTGAGAACTAATTTTTTTTTCAGATTTTAATTACTACCAAATACCATTAGAGAGCAAAACTTATTTTAAAACACCTTTTAAAAAAGTGCAGATTTCATAATAACAACACTAAAATTCCTGCCAGGTCAGATAGGAGCACACCAATCATGTTTCCCGAGCCAACAATGGATAGATAACCCTATCTACTATTAGTTCAGGAGATAGACCAATCGTGCTCACGCCCAATGAGTAGGAAATGATATAACATACGAGAGCATCATCGGTAGCACTAATTCGGATCTTCAACAGCTGTTGAACAAGACCCCTATTTTAGTAATAAAAAAAATATTAGAAAAGAACTAATCTACTCACGGCGAAAGATAAAACTAAACATCAGCTTTTAAACAGGAACTCTATTAAGTAATAAAAAATCTAGCTAGCAAAGAACAAATCGTAAAAAACCCCGTTTAAAGTGGATAAGACGCCACTTAAACTGCTCGAAGTTAACGACTAATCTGAGCTTTAGCCACAAGCTTCCTTTGGCAAGTGGCAGCGTTGGAGAAGTGAACGGTTTATATTTTTTGCCGTGATTAGATTTTCACGTTCAGTCGTAAGGATGACCTCTTTTAGACTGTACGTGAAAATCTAATCACCTTTAAGTTTGTGTTGCAAAGTCACCCTAAACGTTACGGATTAGAGTGCACATCACGTATGTGAAATGAAATGACTGTACATTAACCGCGGGTTGCGAATTGAGAATTTTATTTCGAAAAAACTTGAATGCTATCTACATATATTTAAAAAATATAATTATACGTTTATGTAGCCTATATAAGTTCCATTGCGGGGAGCAGGGCTCCCAGAGAGAGAGTATGGGCTTAATCACCACGCGTGCCCACCGCGAATTGGCAATTTCAAGCGCTGTTATGTGAACACCTCACACATTTGGAAATTATATAAATACTAGGTGACTCTGTAAACGGTGATTTGCCATATAACTTAGACAAAAAAATCATAAAAATCGGTGAAGCCGTTTCGGAGGAGCTCGATAACAGACACTGTGACACGAGATTTTGATACTATTAGATAATATCCATAATTAATAAAAATAACACTGCGTTGTTCCATTGGTGCAAGCGGTCTCTAATAGTAGGTATGCGCACGGCGCATCGATTTTATAGTCCCAAATGTTCGAATGTGTCCCTAAGAGAGGAATAAGCGCGTTGGGCTGTGTTTCGTGTTATACGGCAGTTGGTTTAACGTGAAACGTCTATAAGTAAGCGTAAATTTTTAGCTCTAACTGTGCAATATGTTCTGCTGCACCGGCGCCATCTAGCGGCTCGAAAGAAGAGAATCTGAGCAATGGCTACATTTCTCCACTCAACGATATATAAATGAATTGCACACGACACGTAGTTACAGAATTGCAGCCCTCGACCAGGCGGCAGGTTTTCGTTGCATGCGGTTTTGGCAAGTGACCACCTACTACCGAACTGAGAGACGTTTCACGTCAATATGCATTAGATCATTCAGCAACATTCCGACGCGAGTTGACTGATGCGATATGGCCATGTGGGATGGCCAGAAGCGTTGAACTGAACAAATTTTTGCGAATCCCGGCGAATCCGCACAAATGGCGGCAACGCGGGACCGATACGGCAAGCTACGGATGTCATTAGGCGAGGGGCGATTCTCGAAAGGCACGAGACCAGGTACTTACTTAAGCACTTGTGTGACGTCATTGGGTCTCGCTAGCAAATTCTGCCATTTCTAATGACATTAAAAGAATGAGCATACTTTTAACAGATATCGTACATTTCAGGCGCATTTTACTTTTCATATACTTAGTTTTCGATAGAGAATAATAACTTGTTACTTTCAAACCCCTTTTTCTGCAATAATTAACATCTAGGCATATAAAAATTAAAGTCTGTCCGCTCCGTTACCCCGTTTGGCACCCTTCGGTTGGATACGGAACCCAAAAAAGCAATTGAAAATTTTAAACTTCGATGCAAATTGGAAGTGATTAATTAATAATCGAAACTGGTTTTTTTTCAGGTTTTGCAGTATTTCAATAGAACGATTCATGTTAATTGATAGTAAGTAGTTTGTGAAGTAGGTAAGTATAGAGAAGTATTTATGTATTTACCGCTTACATGTATTATTATTGATATTTATAAAATCAATAATAAATACATATTACATGCACTAAGATGACAGACGTCTTTTTCCAAGGAAAAATGATAATTGATCTTTTTAATTAACTAATACCTTAATAAAATATCATTGGCACTACCCTTTACATTCGGTCGGTATTCACGATAGTTTGAGACAGTAACTGTAGTGACTGCAATAGACTTCAAAGGGATTGAACGTAATCAAATGTACCTTAATGCAGGCAAATGTTTTGTAATTTAATTTACTCGTAAACGATAGAAGATTGCATTTGATTACAAGCTGTCTAATGAACTCCTAACTTGGAAGTCCATTATTAAAGACCTTGGAGTCCTGTTTATGAACAATTGCCATTCCGGCAGCATTACGAACACATAATCAATAGGAGCAATAAATTACTGGGCTTTATTATATGTACTACCCGAGACTTTAAGAAGACCGACAGTCTTTTGTACCCGTTATAGCCTAGTACGCAGCATTCTTGAATATGCATGCCCTATTTGGTCCCCATTCTACTCAGTGCACATTATTATCATTATTAAGTTTACTTTATTTTGTTTTTCTATGTTAATCCTGCATGCTAGTTTTATTGCAAATTTTATCATTTTCATAACTTATAATCACGCTGTGCGCATAAGTTTAGGGTTATGGGCTAGATCAAGGTAAATTGTTCCATTGTTTTTCTTGTGCAATATTGTTTGTAACCTGTTTTGTGTGCCGATTAAATATAAAAATACAAAAATAAAATGTAAAAAATTATCTACATCAGCCATGGTTAGCTGGTAGAAAAAACTTATTAGTATTAAGCTCACCTTCGTGCATACAGAGATGTGTAAATTTTCTCGTACAATAAACTGTTCATTATCAAATCATACAAACGCGTTATTATTTCGCATTTAATACGATATTTGACACGATCAAAAATAAATTATTTCATATGCTCGATTAAAACAAAAATTATAAATATCTCGGAAAATGTATCTCTTTTAGTCAATTACTAGTTATTACAATTTTTAAACAGATTAAACATAAAAAAGAGTGCTCTGAAATGTGACGTCATAAGCAAGTATTTTCATACAAAATTCCGTTTTAAAAGTAACTCATTTGATATTTTGTCAAATACCCAATTGTCTAAATAAAGTAGGATCTAAAAAGATCCACTGGGTCTTTAAAAGCGGCACTTCAGAGTTTCTATGTTGGATCCACCGGGCCATAAGGTTACGTCAGAGCTCTGGTGCATAGTGCGCACCATCACCGCACTACAAATGAAGACTATCGCTATTGGTTGCAGCTTACTAATGTGTGCCGGTTTGGTACGAGCAAAAATAAACTTAATTGCAAGCCAAAAATAACTAACACTCGAGAATAGGGGGCGTGAATGAGTTATGAGGGAGAGCTGAGTGAGCGATAAAAACTCCCAAAATAGAAAAAGAAAACACTTTTATATAGTTTCACAGATAATAATAGCTGCCTTTAGTGTGTGCTATGGACTCGGGATAGGTTTTCAGTGACTTTCGTTTTTGTACTCGATAGTTCTTTAATCAGTTAGAGTACTCGTAATCACTTTAAGTTACAGTACCTGGTCTAAATTAGGTCTTTTGTATTTATAAGGCGTCTAGTATAAAGTACTACCAACATAGTGACCACTTAGACGCTGTTGTGTAGACTTTAGGGCATACATTTTAGATGAAACAAGCTTACCCAGCACCTATACCATTTCCTAATTTGTTGTAACGGCTACTCGCTAACGATGAAGAAAAACATCGAAAGGAAACCTGCGGACCTGTTGGCTACACAAGTATTAATACTGTCTTTCCTGTGGAATAAGCCTTCTAGAGTGGAAATACCTAAATAATACCAAAAAAAAAAAAAAATGTAATTCAGACACTTTTTGACGTACATGTTCGAACTGTAATAGGACTAGACTACATATTCTGTTTCTCTTTCTAGCCTGCGATGTTTTTGTTTTAGCGTCTCTTTTAGAGGGATAAAAACCGAGATTACGCCTTCCAATGTAGGTGCAATAGTTTAATTTAAAATGTAGAAGTGCCAAGACTCCGTGGAAGTTCAACAGTATCCGGAAGATACTTCTAAGAATCAGTAAAACAAAACGTATTATATAAATTGAGAACTTTTAGATTGCCTCGTTGGTCTAGAGGTATCAGGCTCGACTGGTTACCATACCGGAGGTTGTGGGTTCGATTCCCACTGGGGGCCGCCGTACATTGGTACAAATGGCCTCAGTCTAGGTGTATTTTCATAATTGTGATGTCTTACTTGGTTACTATAGAACAGGATATCCTAGTTTGGGACCGGAACCAGTGATTGTGTTGCGTGGAAGTTATTTATCATTTATAGATGAGGCAATAGGCCATCATCAGAATTCTCTACAAACTCTTACATATCACTGCATGATCAATCATCACAAGGACGTACCAAAAAGGCAGATTGAATACGCAGATTAAAACCTTATTTCTCGATTTCAGTATTGGGAGGTACCTATTAACGATCGACGGGGGAATACCCTCAAAATATCAATCACTCCCGATTCCAGCGAATGGAACCCGTACGTGCTGATTCCAAATTGAAAACTCTGAGAGATGACACCATCAAGGTGATTGCGGATTTGACTCGCAACGCTAAAACTACTCGTAATAACGAACAAAATGACACAGGGTATTTAAGGATGACTTGCGCCAAATCACTGGATATGTAAATAGATAAATACTTATCCAGGGAATAACAGATAAATATCTGATTGACAGGGTTGTCAGTCATACAATTTGTTTATGGATAGCTCTGTAAATGTCATGTTGTAAGACGTTTTTGTACTGATTCACTGGTTAAGGCTTACCCGTGGAAAAACAGATGGGTAGCTCTAGTTTGACTGTACATTTCCGCACTTATCCTCATAGTTGTGCCATTGTACGTAGCAAGTGCTGGGGTATGTAAATACCTCAAATACTAGGGTTTCCTCACGATATTTTACTTCACCATTAGTGAGTAGTATTGCCGTTATAACTTCATAAATGCACGTAACATAAGAAAATAAAGTCATTGGTACATGCCGGAATTTGAACCCACGACCTACCGGATGAGAAGCCGGCGTTCTATCACTCCGCTACCACCGCGTAAACAGATGGGTAATGGATCAGGCCTTAGTTAGATATGTTTCATCTAGTTTCTTTTTTGGGAGATTAAGCTACTCTGTTCCGTAGATTTAGTGTCATTTATGATAAATAATAATAAATATCTTCCACCCAACACAACCACTTGTCCAAGGGTGCTACTACGTAAGTTCTCAACTGTATGGACTCGTCTGATTTAACCTACTGCAAACTGTCAGATACATACAAATTTTTACACTCCGGAAACGTAAAAATTGACAGCACAATACCTTGCCTAACCTAACCCAACAGGAGGTCTGGTCCCAAACTACGATGTCATGTGCTATGGTAACCAGGCAAGGAAATACCCACATCCAGACTGAGGCCATTTGCACAAATCAAGTACGGCGGCCACCATCAGGAATCGAGCTCATGACGTCTTGGTAGTCTGGCATGTTAACCGCTGGACCAATGAGACAGACATTATCCTACATGTGACTTTCGGGTGTGCAAATGGCGAGAGACCGCGAAAGATGGCGTGATAAAGAAAAGGCATCAGTGGGCATTCCGTGTGGCGCCGGATTAAGAATAGCGTCACTCCATTTCCTTCCGTGGATGTCGTAGAAGGCGACTAAGGAAATCAATATCCAGGAGACAGGCAGCAGCGTCCTCCTGAGATTCCAACCGCATACAGCGATCGCCAACCCGCCTGCGAAGCGTGGCGATTATGGCAAAACCCCTCATGGTTATGAAAACCACGAAGGAGGCCTATGTCGTGGGCAGTGAGCGTCGAATGGCTGATGATGATGATGATGATAAGTGGGCAAAGGTAGGCTTATGATGATGATGATGTAATTAATTTTGTTAAGTAATTATCTTCAATATGTATGTACGTATTTTTGTTGTTATTTATATGTATGTACTATCATTTATGCAGGTTTATAATAATTTCTATCATCCCAGTCTCGAGCTGTATTGAGCCAGTCTCTTCAATACCAAAGGTTTGCTGAAAGAGAATGCTTCTTGCATTAAGCTCGCCCTTGTACACTTACAACATAATTAGTGCAATAAAGAATTAAAATAAAAAATGATGATGATGAGCTTTGAGTGGTGCCAAACGAGAAGCATCACTGGGGGAAGGCCTAGGCCATGGTTAGAAGCCAAAAAGATAGACACACCGCCAAACTATACGTCGTCGTGTGAATCCAAACCTAATTGACAAGCGCCTAACATCTTCACACACACCAAAAAGGGAAATGGGAAAAAAAACTTACCACTATAGGTAAAATAGGAAAGATGTTGGGAATAGGAAAGATGATACACTATGTTGGCAGGAATCATAAGATCAAACTCAAAACTATATAATTTTGAAAGTTGAATAAAGAATATGTAAGAGCTATGAAATAATTCGAGGCAAATTTCAGACCTCTCTGACGCTCTCAGTTGTCAGAGAGCCCGTAGATGCGAATGCCGTGACACCACAAAATATGGCGTGATGGGAAAAATGCCTGTTCCCAGCCGTGGGCTGATGATGATAATGATGATGATGAAATCTTAGACCTTTAGGATATTTTGTATACTCTGGTCTGAAAATTCAACACGCTCTTAATATGCACACTAGGTAGATACTACAAACTTCATCATTAGTTTGATCACCATATACTTCATTGAATATCAGTATGCGCACACGTATTTTACAGAATTCCTGCAGCGAGCAACGCTTTAATCGTTTCAGAGAATGCCCGTAGCAGCTTATAAAATTTTAATTTTTAATTTCACCGCTGCACCTCCCCGACCAACTTTCCGGCCAGGACGCGATCGCGGACCTAAGCGTTTTATAAAAACTGCTAAGTCCTATCGTGTCCTATTATTCGTCGAGACACGGACCTGGAGAATTACTCTTGGGGGATTCTCTAACAATTTTCCGTCCACGCGATACTCGGGGCGAGAATGTTATCTCGCGGAGAAAGCTCCCTTTATTTGAATAGAGCAAGTTCAATTTCACATAATGAGAGGACAAAGGGAACGAAACAACAACGATGTCGAATGTACGTAGAGACGGCGGAGGATGGTAGTTTTTCAATCAGCAAATAGCGTTCAGTGAGAGTCTGTTGTTTTTTTACCGAATACCGACAACATTCTTATGAGGAAACGTTACGTTTCATCTCTGATTGCTTCCACGCTTTTACAAAATTCTTTTGTGGCACTTGCTAGACCGGAATAGTGCATAGATATGTTAATATGGATTGCAATGACATAGCATACGTTGTATGTATTATGGCGAATGTTAAGTAGAAACATCTCTTTGATGAACAATTTTTCAGAGACGATTTGTACTAGAAAGCTGAAAGTTGGCATAGACATGCATTTTAATCACGCCGACAAAACGGTATAATAAAAAATAAAATCTTAAAGAAAATTGTTTTTAAGGGTTCCTCCCTTACACCCAAATTGGGAGTGCCATTTTTTTCTCGCTTACATTAAAGTGGTATCGTTGAATTGGTCTTTTAAAAAAGGTGGGTGTAGGAATACGATTTAGGGTTCCGTTTAAGAAATATAAAGCTTTAAACTGCAAATTTTTGTCCGAGTAGGGCGTCCTCCCCCCACTGTTAGCTAAATAGCTGATTGTATAAACGTAAACAATTTCAGGGCAGTAGCACATAATAAAAAACTTAAAAGAAAAACTATGACGGCTAAGCAGGCTTTACAAGTTAAAGAGTAACTTACAAAAAAAAAACTTCGTACAAAATGCATTGAAAATTACTTTCATGAAGTTGTTAGTTCTTTAAAGCAGATAAAAAAACTCTCTTTCTACGGAATCCTACACTGCGCTTGGCCCGATGCGCACTTGGCCGGTTTTTTGGGATCCCTTCGCAAAAAAAATTGCTTTAAGGCGCAAATGTCCCGTTTAAGTTGCGAAGTTGGCTGGTAACGTAACTCAGTAGTATCCGCTTGCAAATGCCGATGTGCTGTCGACTGCAAATTGACAACATGAAATAAAATAGTATGCCTCATCAGTAAAAAGTATGCCTCATCAGTAAAAAAAAAAGATCAAAATGTGGTTTGATTGGCGCTTGAAATTATGGTTGTAGCTAATGTGCTACAAGCATAATTTACAGGATGTGAAAAATTCCACCTAGGATAGAGACAAGTAGAAAAACGCGGTTAAGTTTACAGATAGAAGTAGAACTTTACAAAAGTCAACCATCCCATATTATTTTCCTATTTACTAAAGAAAATTTGATGTGTACTTACTAAAAGTTTCTTTTATTAAATCTGTGTAAGCTATGCAAATATGTAACTGACAAAATTAAGACATAATATTTTAGTAAAATCAAAACGAAGTAAAATAGAACAAAGTAAAAAATTATTCGAATCATATGAGATAATATTATATTTTATTCAAGCAAAATGTTTGCAATATTTTTTGCGAAATAGTGTTTCCTATATAATTATAAAGGTATGGCTACTAAATCATATGAAAACAATTCGGCAGTGAAGATAGATTCGAACGCCGTACATTACATCCCCTACTATCATTGTAAATTGTGATAACGCTGACAAAAAACGCACTGGGCACAAATATCCCCTTTGAAAAAACCCGTATTTGAAGAAAACCCCGTCGGCACAACAGAAAAATATAAAGTGCACCTTCAATAACGTGTTGTGAATAAAACCTCTCATGCGGAGGAGCCAATCTCAAAGCCTATTTGCGAAGCCTATGAGGGCACAAAGGGTACCTACAGATCCCGAGATCAGCAGCAGCCGAGTACAAATGATTAAGGTGTAGTAGGTCCGCTCTAAGCAAGCCGAAATGTTTGTGCCGCTGTAAGAATTAACTTTTGGCCACACCTAAAAAATAGAGTATCACTTTAATGTGGAACTTGATGCAGAGCAGTTATTCCACTCACAAAACTCTTTCTTTTATAAAAACTTTAACAAACATTACACTTGTTTGTTAAAGTTTTTATAAAAACTGATGTTATTCAAAATCGGAAAGCGAACATGATATAAAAAAAAATTTCAACTATTATTAATTAGCCGTAGAATTAAAACCATAACTGTACAATTACTATGGACCAAAAAGTAACATAGTGCTTTCCTGGCGTAGTGACGTAGGAAATATAGTGAAAGGAGAGGTATTAATTCCTGTCTGATGAATTCCATTTGCTTTTTACTTTTTCAAAAAGTTTTTGCTTAAATATTATGTAATTAATTTTAAGCACGAACATCACTAACCCACTGCGTAGTTCTGTGCTGCCCACCAGGTATATATTCAGCAAAATGTTATTGACTGTTGTCTATTTTACTCTCCTTATCAGGTTAGCGTACCGATGTCCTATTCATACTAGCATGAGATCAAAGTTAGAACTTAGCTTTGTGCACGTTACTAATTTATGTTTATGATACTCGTAGTATGTGGTATGTAGACCTCCCGTAGCTCGTTATTGTAATCAGCATCACCACTGTCCTTTGTATAAATCCAACGTTAAGAAATAATAGAGTGTGTAGGGCAATATAGCAGTATCTATGAACAAAACTGATGTAACACATGAAACCTCTGTGAGATCATATTTTAAACTAGATCCAAAGCACATAAAGAGGTATTCAGAGCAGAATTTTATTTCGGCACGCTAAATGCAAATTCCCACATAAAAGTGGCTTTATGTGTTGCAATGTCGTTCGTGTCTGTTTTTACGCCCATTCCATCATCGTGTGACAAGTTTTATGTTCTCACTATTTTGTCGTATTTGGCCAGATATTTTTCTTTTTTTGCTCTCAGATATATTTTCAGCTATTTAAGTTCAGGCAAACAGCCAAAAATTCCGTGTATTTTATTAACAATTCACGAAGTTATATCTTCCATAATGTAGTTAGAACAAAGATAAAATCTCTTAAAAACAACTGATAGCGCGATTGCAAAAAATAAAAAAAATAAGTTACGTTTACTAAATGCGTCGTCGGAATATTGAAATTCAAATGCGAGATTATACTGAGAGTAGAATTCAGGTCAAAAATTTGACCTTTAAGGCAAAAAAATGTATGATAAAAACTGGCTGTACATGAAATAACGTGTACCGAAGAACCGATATAAATTCCCCTTGAATCTTGTGGTATTTTCACGTTAGTTCGCAAATATATTTTTAGAATTTATGTATAAGAGGTTAGAGAAACGGGTGCAAAGTTTCCGGAGATTATCACCAGAAATAGCGTATTTCACAGTGTCACTGAAAGCAAAACGTCTTTAGAGGTAACTGTAATCTTCTGTCCCAAACCTATTGAATAAAATAAATGGTAGCCGGCTAGAAGTGAAAACTCGCCTCTGAAAGATTTGCATTTCTGTGTTTAAATTTCTCGAGAATAAATTCTTTTCTTTGGAAAGTTTTTCGTTTTGTTAGTTGACCCAGTTTTGTCCCACTATTGTTTAGCAAAGAAAATGCTGCTGTTTTAGAGGAATCATTCTCGTTTCTTCGCTTATTTTGCTTTTGAGTGCAGCATCGTATTACATAGAGTAGCATTTTTTTGTTCAGTCAGCGACCACTCTTTGTTTAAATTCAAGACTTTGAAACGGTCTTAAAAGGTCGATGAACTGTCTTTTTTAAGCATACACAACATTTTTTTCCACAAGCTTTGTTACTCGATCGATTACATACCTTCCGGCGTCGTCAAGAAATGCTTATTTTTAATCTCCTAATGAATTTTAATCATGTGAATTCTTGTACATGAAACTCGGTGTGGCAAAAACCAACCAGTTAATAAGTAGAAAATGCCAGAACTCGTGGAAGATAAGTCTACTAATAATTCACCATAATAATCACCCTTTCAGAACCTCTAAAGCTATTATTTTAAATGCATGTTTATTATCTGAACTAAATTAATTACAGTAAATTAAAACTAATTTATGATATTTTTAAAATAAAAAAAAAACAATTGCAAACAAACTGTAAAATCTATGGCACTAAACACAGAAAAATGTACACTTGGCAATCCGATTCCAAGATGACCATAGATAAGCATTGTGGGATCGCAGATCAACTTACGCAAAAACCAATCCTCAAAAAGTTAAATTTACATTAAATTCGTGATACAACTGTAATTTTCCTGGAAAATAAATATTTTTGCACGTCGTACGTATTGATTTTTGATGGAGCAAAAGAAGTTTACCAGGATCGTGGCAAGTGGCAAACCTTGGTTTGCTTACCCCTCCGAGATACAGTCGTGAGTTTATGAACACAAAATTGATTGCCTACTTTTAATTCAACATAAAGTTTCATTGAAAGCCATAATTGGCAAGAAGACGCACTTCCACCGCCAAGCAAGACAAACAAAACAAGATGTTCCGCGGCTAATCGGCATATTCAATCAAGTCCTCAATCTAGCCGGTAGACACATTTGCATGTTGGCCTATGCTAATTCACCACACACGAGACCACAATCACTGGCTAATCGCTCCAAATTGCGACCTACAGTCCCGTAGAAGGCAGATTGTAATGTAAGCAACGCTTGGAGGTGTCGTTTTGTGGAGTAGTCACATCTATTTTTATTCATTATTTGTGATTCCAACTGTTACACTAACTAACTAAAAACAAGCAACTTTTCCGCCTATTTACTATTTCCATTTTTTGTGTGCAATAAAGTGTTCTCTGTCTCATCATCATCATCATCATCAGCCATTTGACGCCCACTGCAGGACAGAGGCCTCCATCATAGTTTTTAACCATGAATGGTTTTGCCATAATCGCCACGCTTGGCAGGCGGGTTGGCGATCGCAGTATACGGTTGGAATCTCAGAAAGACGCTGCTGCCCTTCTCCTAGTAATGCATTTCCTTAGTCGCCTTCTACGACATCCACCGTCCACCATCCGTTCTCTGTCTATCTCTATCTATCTAATTGTAACTAGGAGTTTTTGCAGATTTGTTTTTTTTAGGGTCCTGTACGCAAAAGGGTGCCAAACGGGACCCTATTACTCTGCCTCCGCTGTTTGTCTGTTTGTCCATCTGTTTGACTCTTAAAGTATAACCGTAATAGGTACTCCATTCCAATGGTATAACCAATGCAACTTAATTAACTCGATGCCTGTCGCGATTCGATTTTCTTCGCCAGAGATACCTATTTAATTTGCGCGAGCTACACCATTGGTATGATATTTTACTAATTTGACATTGCTTTGTAGACTACCAAATATTGTCGTGCTTATATCATTCTATCGAAAAACTACATGTGTCTTAGACTCTAGAGTGTACATTAAATAATATTCTCATCTTATCTAAGATCATGGAAAAGGCTCACCAATTAATATCTTTGGTGCAAGGACGCTACTAAAATTCAGCAGTGCGTGTTTACCGACCTTAACGAGCCGAAAAATTGTACGAAAATTGTCAACTTTGTCTCGTTTACCGTGGTTGGGCCCCGCATGAAACCAGCGGCGTGCGTGCACGCAACGATTAATTATTGTAGAATGAATGTAACATGAATGTAGATTAATGTAACATGTATGTAGAATGAATTTAAAATTAATGTAGAATGAATGTAAAGTACCCGAAACCGGCGTGCGTGCATGCAACGACTAATGAAGGTTGAGGAAGCGAAAGTGATCTGTCAGGATCGTGGCAAGTGGAATTCCGTGGTCTCTGCCTACCCCTCTGGGATACAGGCGTGAGTTTTTGTATGGATATATGTTAATTCTAAAATGACGGACCTAGTTAATTTTTACGGCGCAAAATTACACTGACCCTTGAAATCACATTAGCAGAGACCGTAAACCATTAACTTTACCGCGAGCAATTTCTTTGCGAATAAACTTAATTAGTTACCAGTCAATTACTTCTCCCTCTAACTTTTAACAACTGCCTAGAAAGAATCGTAGGAAAAAATCACAATGGCATTAAAATTGATGACTATCGCAAACCAGTGGTTTTACCGCTGAGTCGTATTCTTCGAGTTCTCACTGGCTTTTTGAGATAATTATGTGCCGTTGAAGCTTCGCTACAAACGAATTAATTTCCATCAATAAATTGAGATATTGATAGTCAAATCCAACAATTGCTGTTGGATGTGCAGTCTGAATTTCTCACAGTCAATGTTCTTGACGGAGGAGGATCTATTACATACATTTCCAATAAATACATGTTATGCTTAAAAATGCATAGGTGGCCCATAAATACACACAATACATAAGCTCACGCCTGTATCCTTGAAGGGTACGCAGATACCAGGGATTGCCAAATGCAACGACCCTGACAAACCGCTTTCGCTCCTTCAACATTCATAAATAGCTCGCGAATAACTCGACATCACCTAATTTTAACACCTGAAAAAGTTACCACCATTCAAAATAGTTTAAAGTTTGCAGACATTAAATTGTATCGGCAACCCCCATTTTTGCTGAAACTCGAACGCCATAAGGCAATATTGGTATGGACCGTAAAGCGGGATGTTTAGTTTTGATGGATTAGAAAATTGTTGCCGCGTAACAATAGTATCGTAAGGTAAATAATTACGACAAAACGCTTCTAAAAAGGCATTTTGCAAATTTTTTAAGGTTACGGTCCTTCCTTACTAATACTTCACACTTTCACCGTGATAACAATATTGGTATGGACCGTAAAGCGGGATCAGGTAAAGCCTATAACGTTACGGTATCTGACAGGCGGATAGCCGCACCATGCAATCATAGTTGCAAGTTATGAATTGCACTTCTCCATCGGGTTAGAGGTTAGACTTCACAAAGGTAAGGTAACGGGCACTTTATAATGAGCGACCTCTTTGGTTCGAAATCGTCTGCTTATTGACGACTAGAGTGCCCGCGTTCGTTCTCTTGGTAATTGGTTTAGCCATGTTGAAGGTCCACTGTAAATAATGGTAAAAGAATTTTTGATATCGGTTAAGCGGTTATCTTTGGATGACAGGATATGCAATAGTGTGATAAGAGAACGTTATGGATTAAAAGAGCAAAGATCAAAAGGTAACTAGAATTACTAGAATTGAAAAAGGAATGTTGCGTTGGTTTGGTGATGTAGAATGAAGAAAGATTGACGCAATAAATATATTGAGCTAATGTACCCACACAAAGGGCCGGCAAGGGACGTCCCCTCAAAACCGGCGTGCGTGCACGCAACGATTAATTAATGTTGAATAAGCGAGAGAGGTTTGCCAGGATTGTGGCAGGTTGTAAGCCCTAGGCTCTGCCTACCCCTCCGTGATACAGGCGTAAGGTTATGTAATGTAATGTTAAGTACATCAAGCTCCGCGGCAGGCGTGCACAGGAGTTCCCCGCAGCAGTTACCGCCAAGCAGCAAGACGACCTTTACGTTTTTGTAGCAAAGTCACCCTTGACGCATCTATGTAAGGGTTGACGTACTGTAGACTGTATTTATTGGTTATGAAAATAAATTAAATCAAAGAAACTTTCATATGGAGGTACCAAATAGATAATTGTCAATGACACAATGTTGATTAATTAATGGCCTATGTAATGATACCTTGGCACAGGCGTATACCTAAGTTATGATCACTGAAATTGTCGAGGTTATTCTTAAATGCTTACCATTTACCTACGTCAATTCCAATTCACCTAATTACGTTCTGTCTGAGTACCGTTGTCGTCCCACTTCGTAAAAAAATATATGATAAACCCGCCTGAGAAAATGTCCCAATGAAGGCCATTGCATTTGCAACCTCAGCAACACCTCCTAATTTATTTTTAATTGGTTACTTAGTGTCGAAATGAAACCAATTTATTTTGATCGTTTAGAAATCGAAATTTTTGTTTTTATTAGAAAAAATATTTTTTTTACATTGTTTCTTTTATATTTTAATCAGATTTCACCCGCCACTTTTTTTATCGCGGCGACCATACCTTTCACTTGAAACCTTATTTGTCAGGGACCTCTACATGGCAAAAGGGAGTATTTTACGGCTACATGGTAGATGTAAACTAGTACATGATTTTCTAAATTTACAGAGCTAGAGAATCCTATTCTGTCACCAACGCTGGTTCAGTTTTCCGAACAAACACAATCACGGAGTCGGATACTCTTTTTTTATTGTTAAAAGACGTTGGCAGGCTAACCACCTTGTGTAAACGAAAGTTTATCAATGCCATAATGGCTAGTTGTCTTCAAATACTCGTACAAATTTCAGTGATAAAAGTCTACAAGACATCTGTGTTTAGTTTTGATGGATTAGAAAATTGTTGCCGTGTAACAATTGTATCGTAAGGTAAATAATTACGACAAAACGCTTAAAAAGGCAGCTTTTGTAACTTCTTTAAGATAACGGTCCTTCCTTACTAATACTTCATACTTTCACCTTGATAACTTTTAAAATATGCACGTTTTAAGACCATGATTAATTTTAGCTTAACTACTCTGATTAACTAGAATTCTATATCATAGATTTAATAACAATTTCCAGACAACACAATCACTAGGTGCTTTTGTGCCGAGCGATCTCTGAAGGCAGCATAAAAGGTTGGTATAATATGAAGGTAGCTCCAGCCACAAATCACCGGATGGCCACTTAATAAGCCCATCACCTACCTGCCGACACGAAGCAATGTGTAAAATAATTAAACAGCCGCAAAGGTCAACGTCAATACAGCAAGCCTAGCACGCACTAGATATGCAAATGCGATAAGAGTATAAAAAATATTATTGCGCATTGTCTCTCAATATGGAATTGGGTGTATAGGCCACTTTTGCATATTTTTAATAAAACTTTAAAGAAAATGCGAAAAACATTGTCTTTGTTTTGCGTCCCCCAGCAACGAATACATTTTGCGTAAAGAAAACGAAAACGTTTTGTGTAATGTTTTCATAACACAAAACATTTTCGTTACGGCAATCAAACATCCCTCTTCAAACCAACGGAGGAGATTGACGTAAAGGGTAATATGCTTGCGCAGAGTACTGAAGTTAAACCATAGGCTGAATTGATACATTAAAAAAAATTGAATCTAAAAACGGGACGAAGCAAATTTACCGCTATTCAATCAGTTCAATTTATCGCTATAAATTACAGTAAAGTCTTAAGCAGCTACTATTCATACAATGTTATTTTTAGCAATGTTAGATTTAAGCTCATTGTGCCCTGTTGTACTTCCTTTTATTTGAATATTTTTTAATTCTCAAAAGTAGGTACATGCGTAATTTTACCACTTTAGATTTCCATTTTTCATTTTTACCACAGTGAGTGAGTGCTTGCTAGGCACACAGATCGACGAAGATGGCTCGAGTCGTGGAACCCGCTCGGCTCGCCGTGTGGCAATCTGTGACCTTTAACCGGCTGGCGGTTAAATGTCGCATCGGCATAGCGGATACCACGCCGCGGTCGGGTACCTACCGAGAGAATTCCGGTGGATGGGTATGGAATTCGCTATTTTGGGACACGGTGAAGCTTAACTCATTCTCCGAGTATTATTAAGTGAGACTTAGGTAAAATAAGATGAATAACACAATTAAAAATGTAATAAATGTCCGTTAAGAACAATCTAAGAACTCCTCTTAAAATGTGGTTTGTATCCAATTTGTATAACCGTAACAATTGTTTGTCGCCACTCAGCTGTTGCGCGCAGATCGAGTAAAATACATGGGTAAACACTTCTGACAGTAGACGAGCCACTAGTCTACAAGCCTCCACCAATCCGGACTTGGCCCCCGTGGTGGAGTATGGCCTATACCTTCCTCAGGGAAGAGACCCGTGCCCCTCGGTGGGGACATAATGGGTTGATGATGATGAAACACTTGAATGACACTTATGAGTAAATGTATTGTTCGTCACTAATTTAAAATTTGACACTAGTATTACTTAAGTTTTTACAAGGTTTTACTAATTTATTTTATTAGAATTACATCTGCTATTTGAAAAGCAATTGTTTATGTTTTAAGTAATTGTTTACGTTATTTATGTAAGTAGTATACTAATATTCATATTTGCACCGACTACCCGACTCTCTTTTCCTTCAGCAACTTTCCTTTGATGGTTGTCTGGAATAAAATTGCTTTTAGCAATAACTTCGCCAATTGAACTCCGTATCTTTATATGTTTTTGGGTCATGTGCTCTGGTCGTACAAAAAAGAATAAATCTTATCTTAAGAGGAGGAGAGATAAGGAGGAAAAGAAGTGTAAATTTAGGAGGAGAGTTTGGAACTGAGGGTGCTATAAGATTCTACTCATATGTGTTTAGAAATGCATTTGAACCGAAAAGGCCATAACTTCAAACTGTCGATCAAAATTTTCCGCACGAAAAAAGTGATCAATTCAGTTTTTTACAAAAACTCGGTTGTCCGTTAAGATACGAAAGTTTTATGCAATACTTTTTTTTTCCTTTGCATTTCTCACCTATCATTCATGATATCAATCGAATTAAGATATCGTAAAAATGTCTAGTGTTAAACTTGTAGAGAGTATTCAGACCTATAATTTTTTTTTTATTGTTTTCGACTAAACTAATATGACCTCTAGCGCGCCGCACAGTCTGTGCACAGTTTTGGTTTAACCGCTCGCATGGTTGTATCTACACGTCAAAATTAAAAAGGGATGAGAAGTTTTTTAGAAAATTATTGCGATACAAATAAATAAATAAATCAGCCAAAATATGAATCAAACACATGAGACTTAATAAACAAATATTTTTTGTGTACTTAGTAAAAAAGTATAATTAAAAACCGTAATTTTCTTAAATTATTTTTCGTCGTTATGATGGTCCGGGCTGAGAAGTTCCTTCACGGTAGGCGCTTGGAAATTATGTGGTTGAATAGAACGTTGAATCTGGCGATATCGTTGCATGGCATTCCCAATACAATGCAGGCAAATAAGCAAATAACGGAGCGACAAATTTTTGGCCTTTTCGATCGATATCTCTAGAACGATGAACGATAGGTGAAAATGTGAAGGACCTTAATTGTAGGTATCGAAGAATCCAGTCATTGTGAAAAACTGATTTTAACCCTTTTTTCAAGATGGCGGAAAATGCACATAGAAAAATTTGGTCGACAATTTAAAGTTTCGTTAGCCCCCCCCCCCCCCCCCTGTCCCCACGTTATCCCCACGATATCCAAAATTTAACCTTCTCGGTTCACATGCATTTCTAACCCGTTTTCTCAGACTTAATGATGGGACTAATGGCGGTATTAGCGTATCGGTAGAGCTCTTGCTTTAAATGCTAGTGGTCATGGGTTCGAGCCCCGCAACTCCAAATACCATTGAACCTGTCACTTATGGTGTACCAAAGTATTGTGCATAGTGGCCTTAATTTGTGAACGTGTGTATTGTAATGGTCCTAGGTCAAATGTATGTGTGTATGTGAAATAAGCATCGTTGAGAAAAAAAATATCTTATCTCTGAAGGGAGGAAGGAGGTACAAAGACAAATGTACAAGGCATTTTTTGTTGCGTAGGTCAAGGTACATACCAAGGAAGAGAACTCTGTGTAATCTGTTTTCAGATTTTGATATTTGTGACTCACGAACGTAAGGAATGTTAATATCCCTCAGTCTACAAAGGGATTTTTTGTGAATATTTATTTTTTTGCCCGTAAGTGCATAATACAAAATCTTTATTTAAAACAGTGCTTAGAAACTTAGTTTTCTTTCACAGATATTGATATCATCATCATCATCATCATCAGCCATTTGTCGCCCATTGCAGACATAGACCTCCCGCATGGTTTTCCTAACCATGAGGGGTTTTGCCATAATCGCCACGCTTAGCAGGCAGGTTCGCGATCGCAGTATGTGGTTGGAATCTCAGGAAGACGATACTGGTCATCTCCTGGTCATTTATTTCCTTAGACATTGATATATAGTGATGTAAATCACAAAAATAGAAACATAGTTAATTTTATTAATACTGACTTTGGCCTTTACAACTACGTAATGAGATGATTTATACAGCGTTCAGTGGTACCTTCAGTCACACTAGATGGATGAAGGGACCACTCGGACGCTGCAGTGCCTGAGACAATATTCTTAGATGGAGTATGCTTGCCCACCACCTACACCATCCTGACAGCTTAGTCGGCCGAGTCCACAGAAAAGACAAGTCAATACGTGCGGAGCCAACCAAGCCGCGGGTTTCCTCATAATGTTTTCCTTCTCAGTTAGTGTAAACACATACACGTGAGCGCATACTTAGAATGATATTAATACTTAACATTTATCTACACACAGGGTTACTTGATTTGATTTGAAAATTATTTTTCTACAATAAAACATTTGTACATAAGCGACTTTAATTAATAAGATGCATATCACCTTTTTTTCTACAACGCTTGATTTTTTTTTTTATTTTTCGTTACAAAAATACCGTTTCAATTCTCTTTTGTGGTACAGAGGAAGAATGACTATCTTTGTGAATATTATTGGTGTATTTACTTGACTAATTGTATGACGGTATTTACTACTCTGTTATTATATTACCAACAGATGCGGCTGTTTCGCCTATTTTGAAATTTCATTGGAGTCATCAATTCAGCTGAATTATCTCAGCAAAATTTTGTCCTTTCCAATGAAACGACGCCGCAAATAACTGAAACAAATATCATGGAAGGACAACGGTAGTTTGAACTAACGCAAAGCGCACCTGCCTTACGATTTTATGATAATACCTCATCCCGACCCCGGTAACCATAAGTTAGGGCACCCACGACTCCATGATAAATGTACATACCGCAGAGGGTTAACTCAGTACTACGGACAGAAAATGTGGAGGTATTATAAGTATATAATAAGTACATTATAAGTATCTAAGACTCAATTTCTCGCACAGAAACAATCTCCTAATTATACTGTCAAAAGCGGTGGTAGCACAGTGGGTAGAACAAGAACTCGGAAGCGAGAGCCCCAGGTTCGATTCCCAGTGCGGGCATGTACGTATGACTTTATTTATTTTCAAAATTACGTACATCTGCGAAGTTGTAGTAGCAATACCACACGGTAACGGTAAAGGAAAACATTGTAGGGAAACCCGAGGCTTGATGGGCTCCGCACGTATTGACTTGTCTTTCCTGTGTTCCTGTGGGCTAGCCTGACTAAGCTGTCGGGATGGTATAGGTGTTGGGCAAGCCTTCTGCATCTAAAAAACAATGTCTCAGGCACTGCAGCGTCCGAGTGGTCCCTTCACCCATCTAGTTGGGGTTTGGAGTTTTTTGTCAATTTTTTCTCCAAAATGATGTAGATTTTGATATGGACACCTAGTTTAACTCGTAACATTCATTAAGTCGCAGTTTCTGTGCTTTTTTGAATAAAAAAAAAATATTTGATTTAGTGTTAGTGAAGGTGCCACTGGACGCTGCATAAATCATCTCATTGCGTAGACGCAAAGCCCAAAGTTTTTTTTTTTAACAGGCTCTGACATTTATTTATCTTTTTATGAACTCTGGCCCACTAACAGCTGTTAACAGTAACATAACAGATTCTTAGTGTACGAGTAACTGGAGGTAAGAAAATATTTTTCATCATTTCTGCCATTGAAGAAGATCTGCTGATTGCTAGAACAAAAATCTTTCAAATGAAAACATTATTCATCTTGAGCTCTTCGGAGAAGTAGAAAAAAAGTGAAACATTTCAAGAATGTGAGCAAATACAAGAACTGAACCCGAGAGTACAGGGCTCGATACACTCGGAAAAATAGCGTGAAGAAATCTAAGATTCAAACATGAGCTACAAACTTGAGCTTGAAAACATCATAGCATCAGCATTTTCAAATGACTCGCGATGCTCAGACATCTAATATTTAAAAATCTCATCTCACAGTGTTTGTTATAGAACTTCTCCAAAACGGCTTCACCGACTTTTATGATTTTTTTTTTGTGTATATTTGGTAGGTCTTAGGCTAATTAATACGTTATATTTATCATCAGCCTTTGACGCCCACTGCAGGACATAGGCCTCCTCCGTGGTTTTCATAAGCATGACGGGTTTTGCCATAATCGCCACGCTTAGCAGGCGGGTTGGCGATCGCAGTATGCGGTTGGGATCTCAGGAAGACGTTGCTGCCCGTCTCCTGGTAATTAATTTCCTTAGTCGCCTTCTACAACATCCACGGAAGGAAATGGAGTGACGCTATTCTTAATCCGGAGCCACACGGACCGTTATATACTAAACGGGTCTAATCGCGATCACGGCGACCACCATTGCCGAATCGCATCATATAACAGAGTTGAACTTCTCTGTTAGACATTAGGCGTCTCCACTGACAACGGTTAATTCCATAAACCACAGGCCACGGCCGACGGAGCCCTCATAATTTATTACGAACCCACCTCCACGTTGATGTAACGAAGGCATGAAATTGTCCTGCCAGAGCTCTACTCTCATCCGGCCTCATAGTTGGGCCATTGTATGTAGCGAACACTGAGGAATGTAAAAACCTCAGACACTAGTAGGGTTTCCCTACAATTTTCCTTCACCTTTAGAGAGTGGTATTGAAGAGGAAGAAGAAGACATTTATTTAAATTGTCACAGAAACACAAAGTAAACACGAAGGAACACAAACAAAGTACACGAACGTCAAAAAAAAACAAAAATTATTTCATGAAAAACATGTGAGACATATAGCCTCAGTTTCTGAAAGAGTTTTCAAATGTAACATGAGATTAATCTAAGATTAATTCAAAATACCGGCACGTGATTGCCTGAAATTAGCTTGACGTGAGATTAACATGAGATTAACATTTGATCGCTCTTCTAGAAACCGAGCGATAGAGTCGAAGGCAGCCGGGTACCATACAGTAATGCTACTAAAAATTCACAAATATTGTAACTTAGAAAACGAAGTCGTTGTTATATGTCGGGATTCGAACCCGCGACCTCCCCAATGTGAAGCCGAATTCTACCACCGTCCAACCACTGCTACCAACCAACCAAGAAGGCTACGTTAAGGTAGCTTGAAGGATCTACAAGTTTCTTCGCATCTTTTCCAAGTCACGGAAAGGCATTACCTACGTTTTTGCATAGTTTGGCAAAAAAAGAAGAAATTTAAAGGGTAACATTTTTCATATTTGTGACTTTTTTTTTAAAAACAAAGCTGGACATTTTAATTTTCTGAATTTACTATTTTGGTTAAAATTGTACCGTACTTAAAAAACGTCATAAATTGACTCACGATTAGTTTTTTTCTAAAATAACTAGTGAGGCTACATTTCCGATCTACACTATCTTGTCAAGATTATCAAGTGAGACAGAGTGAGAGAATTTGAGAGTAAAATGTGTGAGAGAGAGAAATGACATTTACTAGTTTTACTACCAATCATTAGATTTTGCCGTTAAGTTGTTTTGAACAAAATTATGCGCATTTGCGCGATAAGCAATAATCATGATGTCGGCCAATCTTGGTTTCTAAACTAAAGGTATTCTGTCAGCTGAATTACTTTGGTGTACGTAGTCGCCAAATGAAGAAATTTATGTTCTGTAAATCCCCGCGGAAAAATAATATTTTAGAAGAAGAAAAAACAAAAGACAAAACATGTAGAATGGCCAACGGCTTCTGAATGTTAACTAAAAAAATAATTAGGTATCTGTCGGTTTAATTGTTTTGTTTCAATCTTTATTGAGAAATATGAACAAAGCAGAGCAATACTTAACTATAGAATTTTATTAGTGAAATTCTCAATTGAGAAACCGGCGGTGGATCTTTTAAAAATAGGTCCATTTTAAAAACACTTTCTGATCAGCTCACAAAAGAGTCTCGAGTAGGACACCTTCACTCAGTGAAACAATAAACTATTTACCAGAGTCGATCCTAAAACTGAAACGGCCAAGGTTTTAGAGGTACGTTTTATCTCCCCAAAGATGATACTCATAGCTAGATAGGGAAATCGTTGCGTTGAATGCTTACTTCATTTTGCGTAGGTATAATGCGCCTAAAACAAACTTTACTCAAATGTTACTTAAATCTTTAAATCTCTCTTTTTTTAACTAAAAACAACTCAAATGTTAAAAATCCCCTCCGTATCAGAAGGTCTATCAGGGAAATTGACGATGATGGCAAAACAGTGACATTCTGTTTTTATATAAGATCTTTCCAAGTTTTTAATCTTTGTTCCTAACAAATCTAGATCATTTTGGAGAAAAAAAATGCAAACTGTTAATTAACACAGTTTAAATTATTAATTTAGAGCCTAAGACCTATGCGTTGAACTGTATTTAATTCCAGACATCTTTGTCATCTAAATAATCAGTTTTAACCGCATTTCTGGCAAGCTTATTATATCTTCAGGGATCTTATCGTAGAATCACATACAATGCCTTTTAAACGATGTATTAAGGATGCCTTTGCCACCCTTAATCTTGGGAACGAATGTTTATTTCTAGTTTCTAGTTACTAAAGCCCCATTTAAGAAAATGTTGCAAGTCGGCCTCACTGTCTTAATTTTCGGTGTAATTTTAGAAACTACACAATGCCAAACGCCAAACTAGGCAACTCTGTGCTAAGTATATTAAAACGAAAGAAACATGTAAACCAACTTACTCTAAAATCAAGTGTCTTTTTTTGAAATAACACAGAAACTGTCAAAGACTGACTTAAAGATCATTACAGTTTAAGTTAAAAAGTAGTGGTTTTATTTATAAGAATACGATTCCGTAAAACACTCGATAAACGGCGATTAAAATAGTCTATGGTGGAGATTTCATGAGAAAAAGAGGTAACCATAGATTAAACAAACTACCTTTGAGGAGTGCATATTTCTAAATCTAGATTATTTGTGTGCTCTCATGATGTGAAACATTTCAGGTACCATGACAGCACGTCAGCATCTTTTATTTCGCAACATGAGAACAAATCTACGGCGGTAAGAATAGAACATTCTCTGAATGATTTCAAACTGATTTTACATTCTGAAATCGTTAAACAAACGATTCTATCTATCTGCATGTTAAGGTGTAGGTACTGCTTTCATGTGTACAACACTGTCGACCAAGTTGCCTCCCCCCCCCCCAAACTGGTCTACACTAAATTTACCATAGCATAACATAAACTCACGCCTGTATCCGAGGTTGGCCAGGAGGCTAGAGTTTGATCCTTGCTACGATACGAGAATTTAAAGTCACCCTGTTGTAACTACCACTTGATAGCTTTAAAGAAGAAAAAAAAGACATTTATTCGGACAAAATAACACAAGAAAGAACAGCATAACAAGTCACATAAAAACCAGTCACGTAAACACAAGACAGGAAAACATCGTAAGGAAACCCGAGTGGGCAAGCGTAATGATTAATCCCACACTCGTTCTCTGAGAGAAGGCGTAAGACGTATATAGGCTACTTATTAGTGGTAAAGCGAAGTAAATGTATTATACAATACTAAGTTATTTCATCACACACAAAGGCTTTTGATCTCCATTAACGCTTGAAACGGAGTTGCTAAATAAGGCCTTGTTTTATTCTTTTTTGCGATAGCCAAAATTACGAGTTACTTTGGCGAGTATTCTTTAAAATTGCATCAGATAAATGCATCCCGATACGAAAAAATTACGAAACAAAATTTAGATAGGAAGTGATAAACAAAGAAAAGACTGGAATTACGTAACGTTAGCACCAAATTAAGACGAAACAATCACATGCGCTGAGACGGTAAATAGGTCTGAAACGATGCATTGAAACGGCATGATAAAAAGACAAATGCAGACACAACCAAATATAGCTGACGGCAGCTTATTCACTGGAAAAAGTTACGTAATCCTCTCACATCTGTTGAAGTTAGACTTGAGTGGTCGACCTTTTGATTTACAGCGCATCCGGGTCAAGACGGTGAAGCTTAAATTGCGTACTGGATGGGCCGATTTAAGCTCTGGAATGCTATATTTAATGCAATTGGTGATGCTTCTAACTTTGGGAGTTCTGAGTTGAGATTTTCACTGAAAACAGTTATGTCTTTTCAGATTTATCCAAAAAGAATGGGAATGGAATGGAGTGTTGCGTCCACAGGGAAGCCTATGTCCATGGTGGACACGAATGTTTGCTGATGAATTAGTTTGCATTGGAACGAGACAGACAGATGATTAAGTATTTAAAATTCATAAATACACATTTTGTCTGGAAGACAAAAATATCACGTCTATTATTATAAGGCCACCGTCTGTTTTCTTCAGGTTAAGAAATGTCTGTATGTCTATATGTATCCCAATTTTTTTAAAATACCCTTTTTAACACTTTTGTGTTAGTAACATTTAGTCCTAAGAACCACGTTTTTCTTACAATTATGGGTACTTAGTGAAATTCTAAATCCAGCAACCAGTATAAGACGTCCATATAAAAATTAACAGCAATACCCAAAGCCAGGTAAGTATTTAGCGAGAGCTACATCGCTGTTTCTAGTTTATAAAATATGTTGCTGGGTTTGTGTATTATAAATCCATATGTGCTACAATATACATGACAGATAGTATTCAAAGTTACAAACTTGTGCGGACAGACGGAAGTTTATTGCGAAAATGGTACATCATAGATGAATAGTTAGAGAATGATTCAGTGCATTGTAGAGCAACAAGTTTTCGATGAAGCTCCTCGATTAATTAACACGCTTCATTTATTAGCTTCAGTTGTATTGTATGAAACTGACAATCTACGTTACTATTTAACTACTATGCAGTGTTTCCATATGAAGGAGGCGTGAAATCTGTATTTTCACTAAAAAAATCCGTACAAAATTCGTAGGACCATTAGGATGAAAATTCCGTATGAATTCCATATAAAATGAAACTAATATGTTTATTTGTACATATCATTATTAATTAGTTTTAACATTTTTTAATCAACATTTTAATAACAACATGGTTTTTTGCCTAAAAGTTGTTGTGTGCGTAGCAAACTTGAAATTGTCTTGGTGCATAAACAATTTCTTTTTAAGTTTTGTCTTCATGAGATTTATTGTGGAAAAAATTGAGTAATGAGTGGGTGAGCAAGTGAAGTGACTGTGAGTGAATAAAGGAAACTGAAGAATGAACTAATAACGCTTTCTTTCATTTCCCATACAAAAGCCGAGACAGGCTGCTGGGTGTTTATTTTGTCATTGGTTCACAGTTTCGAACGTGAGCTATTGAACTATGGGGATTCCCCAATATTCGCATGGGGTATTGCCGTGACATGAAATAACGTTCCGTCTGGCATACTGAAAAAAAATATGGTTAATACTGTATTTATTTCAATACAACGAAGACGAACGAAACAAAAATATCGGAGCAAGCTCTAACAAAAAAAAGCCTGGATGTAGTCTGTACGTAAATCTGTATCATCATCAACCCATTATGTCCCCACCGAGGGGCACGGGTCTCTTCCCTGAGGAAGGTATAGGCCATACTCCAGCACGGGGGCCAAGTCCGGATTGGTGGAGGCTTGTAGACTAGTGGCTCGTCTACTGTCAGAAGTTGTCAAGCCGCCCTAAGGCCTCTGACTTGGCTTAACGACTGCCATCTATCGACGGCAGCCGGCACCAACAGCTTAACGTGCCTTGCGAAGCACGGAACCGCCCAGAAAAATGCCACTAGCGTTAGGCATAGACGGCGACCCATCCATGCACTGAACGCGCCCTGTGTTGCTTAACCTTCGTGATCGTTTAAGATCACTCAGGCAGCCGGGGCTACGAGCGATTCTAATTTGTAAATCTGTATAAAAATCCGTAACCTTTCGTATTGGACTGGCAAAATCTGTCAGCTGTGGAAAAACTGAGCAGAGCAGTTACGTAGTATAAATGGTCGGAACTAAAGTTGTTGAACGGTATTAAAAAAATGTGTAAAGCTCACTTTGTGCTACAAAAACATTAAAGATTATTTAGATGACAATGATGTCTGGATTAATGCCAGCTCAATGCATGAGTTCCACATTTTTAGAATATTTATATAAACTCTGTTAATCAAGGACTTGAAAGGACTAAGTTTGGAATTTTTTGGTCCACTTTTTCTCCAAAATGATCTGGATTTTGAAATGGACACCTAGTTTAAGTTGTAACGTTCATTATGTCGCAGTTTCTGTGCTACTTTGAATTAATAAATTTGTTTGTTTGGGAGAAGTACCAGTCCTTTATCACTTTCAACGTATCGTACATGTTTGTTTCTGCATATTCAATGGACAGGACATCCTAAAATCGTATCGGATGTCAAAGCCCACGCAACAGTACCAAGCCTATCAGATAGAGGATAGCTTCAGAGTTTGAGCCTGAATTGCTATTACTCCGTTCTTGTTCCGATATTCTACACCGGGTGGAAAGGGCGTGTTTAGAATGTTTCAATTGCCTGTGAGCTAGGCGTCTGTAGATCAATGATAATTGTAAAAAAATCTTATATAGTCAATAGAAAATTGATACAAACCTGTATGTTCTTTTCACGCTTGTATAGATATAAATTATATCATAGATATAAATTAGCTCTCTTATATCAGAACCAGAACCAGGAGACGGGCAGCAGCGTCTTCTTGGAATTCCTACCGCATCCTGCGATCGCCAACCCGCCTGCCAAGCGTGGCGATTGTGGCAAAACCCCTCATGGTTATGAAAACCACGATCGCGGCCTATGTCCTGCAGTGGGCGTCAAATGACTGATGATGATGATGATGTAGCCTATATTCGTCCCACCGCAGGCTACAGGCCTTCTCTCAGAGAGAGAGTGTGGGCTTAATAACCACGTGTGACCACCGCGGATTGGCAATTTCAAGCGCTGAGGTACTGATGTGAGCACCTCAAATACTCAGGTTTCTTCACAATGTTTTCGTGAAGGAAAACGGTTTTTGTTATAGCTAGCTAGTGGTATTGCTACTGAAAATAAAACCTACCTGTCTAAATATCTCATTACTAAAATAGCTTAGGGTGCTTATACACGGGTGGCACGTGTGCCAACTGCAGCCGTCGACGCGCCGACGGCAATCGCCGATATAGCGTCGAATATCCGCGTCAGCGCGTCGACAGCTGCAGTTGGTGCGTCGACGCCTGCCGTCGACGAGTGTCGACGCGTGCCGCCCGTGTATAAGCGCCCTTAGTAAATGGCATAATAACTTACGCTTGCCCGGATTAGAACTTTATTATGCCACGTCGAAACGTTGCCTTCTGGGAAAATTAATTTCGCAACTCTTGCTGGTCGGTATATTCCGGCGAGAGAAGGGATTTATACAATTTGGAAATAAACAAATTCGCGGCACTCATATATTATAATCTATTTTCCTTTATGTTATTATAGCTCTGTTATTATAGCATTCTATCGTATCATAACGTTTGGGAGGTGTCTAATATTACTGTTTGGTAGAAAAACATCGCTACCAAACAGATGTGATAAGAAATCTATAAATCTCTCGCTGCAAAATATATGCCTTTTTTAGAGAGAGATAGACTATCACGGAGTGATGATTCCAAGTGCTGAGGTATGTGTACACTCAGGTTTCCTCACGATAATTATGAAATATAAGCACAAAAGCAAAAACTAGAGAAACAAAATACGCAATTCCTAGAATGCATTAATCTCGTTTTTTTACGGAAGGCATTATGATGAATTATTTTATATAAGAATGAAACTTCGGTGTTGTTAAGTAATTTCGTTTAAGAAAATGATTAACTGAAATAAGAATTATTCGTAGATGTTTTGCTAATGAATTTTAGTCGTAATCTAATCTATTTGTTAAGTTAATACTCGTATAAAAAAGCAGAGATTCAAACAAGCTTTCATTGCTGCAGAGGCAGTTTTAAAGTCCTTTCATCTTATTATTTATGAAAATCCCTTTACAAAGATTATTGCATTTTTTCCTTATCTCTTGGAGTTCCGTAGATGTACATAAATATTAAGATCTCCCGTCAAAAGAATGTTTTAAATCAACTTTAGTAACTCAAGATACGTATGAAATTTGAGGGAATAAATTGAAAATCCTTGCAAAATTACATTTAAATGTAGTTGAACAAAGTGTAAAATTTAAATGAGAACATAAATTTTTACAACATATTTAATTTATTTACGAAAGACTAGAAGCCTCTAGCTTTTAATTACCTACTTTCTTCTAGTCAAAACGTGTAGTGAATACGTGGAAAATTCTACCATAGACAATGTTCACTGCTCCTTTAGTAAACTACCTAACGTAACTAAAAACCAATTTTTATAAGTTCTTCTGCTTTTTGGGCAGCCATTTATTTAAGAAAACAAATAGTATGTGGCGAGCACATGTCAACTCTGCGCGCGCACTATAAACTCCAACATTCCTGCATCGCGCAAGCAAAATGTTTCACATGACATACCATAAATATAACGTCCAACGTACATCAGTTGGACCGGCTGTCCCCAGGCATACGATCTGCCTGGTGGGAAATTTCCCTTTATAGTGGAAGAGCACGATCACCCGCTCTTCCCTATAGTGGTGACCCCCGACAGAACATTGTCAACCTTCCTTCGCTCTCGCAGCACCCCACATACAATCAGTCTCAAAGCAAGGCCAGCATCCTCTTCCCTCTCACCTCATCAGTTCCACTACAGTCAACGCACCGACTACTGGTACTGATGGTGATCTCCCCCAACCCCTCGGCACGGCTGCCACACAGCAACAGCGCACGTTGCCAGTGGTACAGCAGCCTCCACCGGTTCCTACCACATGCGCGGTCCCCATGGTACTGTCGCCGGTGAAGTGACTGTTAGCCGCCGAACACCCTCAACCGCTAGTCGACTCACTGACTCAGCGCCTCCTGGCACTTGCAGGCTTTAGAGCACAGACTTCGATTCCTATCAGACCTAGCTATGCGTAGCTGCGGTCTTGAAGGGGAGTGATGTGGCGAGCACATGTCAACTCTGCGCGCGCACTATAAACTCCAACATTCCTGCATCGCGCAAGCAAAATGTTTCACATGACATACCATAAATATAACGTCCGACGAACATCAGTCGGACCGGCCGTCCCCAGGCATACGATCTGCCTGGCGGGAAATTTCCCTTTATAGTGGAAGAGCACGATCACCCGCTCTTCCCTATAAGTATTTTATGAATATACTCACTAAATACAGTTGCAAGAAAAAAGTAACAGACTGGTACTAACATTTAATTATGATTCTACTGAAGATCTCTTAAAAATAGTATCCAAATTCAGTCACAATAAAATTAATATTAGTATTTTTTTATTATATAACTGTATTTTTTTATTGCACGAGGTATTCACGTACCTACACATACAAATACACACACACAAACACAAGCACAAACACACACACAAACACACACACACACACACACACACACACACACACACACACACACACACACACACACACTCACTCATAACCTCATTAAGTACACATGCATCTTATTTTTCTATTAATTTACTGTTTTAAAAATTATATTGCCTGTGATAATATTGCCAGTTATAATTTCGTGTTAAACTCAAGAACTTTCAAAAAAGTACATACAATTGAAAAACAATGTATCATAAATATGGACCGTTTCAGTTCATCACCATATGCGATTGGATTAGGCTAACACGATTATCTTTACTCTTTTGAAGACTGCCTTAAAATATATAACTTTTCTCAACGCAATACAAATCGGCCCAATGAACTAATTTATAAGCAAAACAGAACCCCTAACTCGCGATACCATTTCGCGCTTCGCCGCCTTTTGCAATGTTGCAGTCATCGTTCATCCCCGAGATGGTCCCCACTCTCTCCGGAGGAAGCCAGCTAAGCGTTTTTCTTTACACTGCCTTTTGTGCCGTTAATAGGAAACAAAAAAAATATCGCAGTCATTGTTTTCGGAACCGGTATTTTTTATTAAGACCGCGACGACGCGCGACGTAAGCGTGTCATACGACAGTTGTCTAACGGTCCAGATGCTGAGTCGGGACATTAGAATTTGGACCTGAAACTTCAGTTTGAAATCTGTTTTTAACAGTTAAAGTCGTTCCACATCGTGTGAGCATCGAGTCGATCACTGCCACTCCGTCACTGCTTCAGCAGGTCAGCAGTGAGCCCGTGGATGCGAATGGCGAGACCAGGTGAAAGATATGGCTTGATGAGGAAAATACCTGTGTGGACTGATGATGATAATGATCATAAATGTTCCGCACATGATTGACTGACAAGAGGTGAAATATATAACAGAAAAAAAACTCCTTTCATGTGTAAAATTCTTTATCGATGATTTACGTTTCATATCAGACACCAAATATTTATGAGGAGTTTTTGGTTTTATATTTATCAATCCAACCCATTAACCTTTTACCCGTGAATTAAATTGAAGGTACTGGTACCTGGCATAGTAGTTTCCAAAATTAAAAATAATATTGCTTTAATAATTTGTTCATAAGTCCGTTCGTTCATCAAAATTCGTTAACGGATATCATGTTATTAAATGGTAGATAGGTATACTCACCGGGATGGCTTAATTTACATATTTCATCGAAATTCAGACAGAGTGGTAATAATAATGCAATGCCGTTAATGAAACGTTGATTTAATATCGATGTTGGTTGATTTTATTAATTAAATTTATGAGAGCATCGCATTTTGTAATTGAAGCGCGGTGCCACCAGTAAAGTGTACGTAAAATGTTATCTGCAATGTACACTGATCTTATTACTCGCGGTTTAAGGGTCAGTGTTGAACACAACGTGGTACGCCATGCTTTTGTGTCGTCTACACCAACTTAATAAGTGTAAATTGAAAAACAGGGTATTCGCAAAACTTCTGCAGTGAAAAACTCAAACCTCTTATTAGTATTTCTGTCAATTGTCTGCAACCGACCTGCAACAAATAAAACAAAGTCTTAGAAAATAATGTAATTCCATTAGAAATTAATTTATTATTGTATAACCTACAAAAATACGTGAGAACGGCTGGCAATATGGATTTTTTTATTTTAACAAAAATCCGAATAATGTTTTTAGAAAAAGAATAATTGGAAAATTTGTTCACAAAATTAGCAAATTTGGGAAAAATTGCTAAGTGCCATCTGCTATGGAATTTCGCAATTATGAATGCAGCCTATAGGCTTACGTCCCACTATAGAATCGTATCTAGGCTGCATAAAATATATAGGTCCCACCGTCCCACAGGCCTTCTCTCAGAGAGAGAGAGAGAGAGAGAGAGACAGAGAGAGAGAGAGAGAGAGAGAGAGAGAGAGAGAGAGAGAGAGTACGGGCATTATAACTACGTGTGCCCTTTGCGGGTTGGTGATTTCAAGCACTAAGATATGTATACAACTCAGGTACACATATCTTACATTTACAATTTCTAACTCTGTACAATTTTATTGCGAAAGAAAACAAGTTTTATGTCGAAGTGACAAATAAAATAATATTTTGTGTTTATACGGTCCATAGCACATTAATACTTACAATATTTCACTTAAAATTTCATCTTTATCTGCGATAAGAATCGCCTAATATTCAAAATGTAGAAAAATATCAGCCTTCAACTGAAAGTCTTTTATCGATAAAACTAGGGCACAATAACGTCTAAAAACAGTCTCTTCGGTTTGGCCAAAGTTGTTTTTCAAGTCTGTATACAAAACACTTTCAAAATTCTTCGTAGCATAAGCAGCCTATATACGTCCCACTGTAGGGCACAGGCCTTCTCTCAGGTAGAGAGTATGGGTTTAATCACCACGCGGGCCCACCGCGGATTGGCGATTTCAAGCGCTGAGGTATGCGAATAGCTCAGACACTCAGGTTTCCTCACGATGTTTCCCTTCACAGTTAGCGAGTGGTATTGCTACTATAACTTTACAAATGTACATAACTTAGAAAACCAAGTCATAGGTACATGCCCGCACCGGGGATCGAACCTGGGTCTCCCACTTCCGAGTCCGAGGTTCTACCCACTAGGCTACCACCGCTGTTTTCTTTATAGCATTTCTAGGTAATTAGCTATTACGACGGTTAACGATGTATCGCAATGAAAGGGACGGGCTGAAAACCAGCGCTGTGACTACGCATGCAGTCACGGCAATAAAGCGGTGACCGTTCCTTTTTACCACATGTGAATAAAAGAAAATTTTATATTTATTATTGTTGTGATAATTATTTGTGGTAAATAAAATATTTTCACTTTCACTTTCAATAGTTTCACACCAAATGAGAAAGTAGATTTTATATTATTTACCTACTGCTAAGAAGACATTGACCATACGTAATATTAGCACGACTGCGCTAACAGAATGCAGTTATATTGACTTGCCATGTAGACACAGTCATTGTAGGTCATTTAAACACTGTAGATGTTACCCAATTCCCAATTTTACCGTTCAAAATAAATGCTATTTTATTTACCGCCAGAAGTGCTCGCGACTACAGTTAATGTATTACCATAAATATAGCCTATGTCCATCCCGTCCATCCAGTGTCCATCCTGAATGTCCATTCTAAATACTGGTGAAAGAATTTTTGAAATCTAAAAACGTTTCCTCTTTATAATATTAGTGTAGAAGTGTAGATGCATCAGGCCTTGTAGACTCTTAACGCAGTCTTAACGCCTAAAAGATTTGATATGTGTGCTATAGATTTGGTATCTACCTACTTTCAATACATCTTTCGTCAAAAATAAACTATCATTGGACCTATCCATTGACGGATAGCTTGAGAAACGGCTGGAATATTTTTTTGGAGTTTGGTCTATCTGTTACAAAAGGCATAGAGTTGAGCGTAGGCCGGCATTAAAATAATTTATATTAAAAAAAAATTAAAAAAACAAGTTGTGTCGGTAATTCTTAAAACATCTAATGTATTCAGCTTCCATTTATCTATATTACTATCTTCTACCTGTAGCTTCTAAAGTGACCGGAAAGACGCTGTAGACCCGAAGAGATTTTTTGGATGTTGTTGACGTGTCCAGCGCTTGCACCATCCTGTCAGCTTACTCGGTAATTTTTTTATTTATTTCTTTATTTTATTTACATAACGATTGCAACATGACAGTAATAACACCAAAGCGTTACAATATTTAAACTCAGCACTACCTATCAAACATCTTTCAGCATTCAAAGTTATTAGGCATATAAAGGTACGTTTTGGGATACACATTTGTCCATTTTTAGGGTTCTGTATCTCAAAAGAAAAAACGGAACCCTCATAGGATCACTTTGCTGTTCGTCTGTCCGTCTGTCTGTCAAGACTTTTTATCTCAGAAACGCGTGGAGGTATTATAGGGTACCGTAGACCTAGAACTATTAATTTTGGCAAGTAATATCGTCTTCTACTGCAATTATAGGGAAAAATGTGAAACTATACATTTATAATTAAATTAAAAAATAGCTCTTGTATGTATGTATGTCTATTTGTTTAAATATTTATGTATGGTTTAAGTAAGTTTATATACTGTTCAACTCATATTTCTTAATTGCACCGACTACCCGTCTCTAACTTCTTTCTTGTCTACGTCTATGGTTGCCTGGAAGAAATTGCTTGTAGTAATAAGGCCGCCAATTGTAGTGCGATTTTTTTTTATTTCTGTTAATGTAATCTTTATGTACAATAAAGAATATTCTATCTATTCTATCTATCTATCTATCTCTTTGAACTATTTCTATTTTTATAATATGTAAGTACCTAGTACCCTCGGTGGACGAGTCCGAATCGCACTTGACCGGGTTTCTTTTTATGTTGTGACAGGTTTCAGTGACATCGTTCAGTGGCCTATGCTTCAAAGATAAAATGTGGGCCTGGAGGCAGTCAGATTAACGCGCATTTGCGTCCACTAAATGCGTGAACACGCGAGGAAAACAAAATCGCATTCGTCAACAATAGCAAGCAAAGCATTGTGCTGCGTCAGGTGGTACACATAACAGAATAAATATGTACACAAGGCGTTTTAACCTAAAAATAAATAAGACAGAAGAACTAAGAGTACTTACAGTGAAAAAAAGAAAAAAAAAATAGTGAATTAAAGCAGAAATAAATAAATACGAACATATTCCTTATGTTGTTTATACGGTCATAGTTCGACCAAATAGGGGATGTAGTAGCAAAGGGCAAGATAAAAAGTACCCGAAACCGGCGTGCGTGCATGCAACGACCAATGAATGTTGAGGAAGCGAAAGTGATCTGTCAGGATCGTAGCAAGTGGCAGTCCCTGGTCTCTGCCTACCCCTCTGGGATACAAACGTGAGTTTGTGTTATGTTATGTTTTTTGTTTAGGCTAGTCAAGTGTTAAGTTTTTAAGTGTGACATCAGACGGCGTTTTAGAGTCTGGAAATTAATGAGTCTATATCGCGTATTGTACTGTACAGTGTATACATATAAAATTATCAGATACTTACAATACGGTAGCCAGCGTCGAAGACCTGTTCCGCTTGGCAAGCAACGAAGAAGAATATGCGGAGCTGACAGAAAATCTCCAATGTGGAGAGGCACAGGAAGAAGAAGAAGAAGAAGGAAAACCTACTATTTGACACGCCTTTGTTGGTAATTCACTAAAAGCTACAAAACAATCTAATGTTAAATCAACTACATACCTACCGTATTCCGGTTCTGAATTCAGTGATTCGCGCCCGATATAATAATATCAGTCCGGCCTAAAAGAGGCATCCGTCCCTCTAGTCTAGACGAACGGACGTTCTACTTTTAGGTATAGACCGACCAGCGGTATAACTGTTTTATGAGGACTTTTCATTGCTCTCCATTACAGTATAAATGTAATGATAAATTAAACATTTATTAGCGTCATAAACTAGCTAAGTAAGTGCCAGTTAGAGAAACTTACTGCAAATGTTGGTCGGGAACAATCACATGTTTTATGTGTTTAATTAGCAGCGTAAATAAACAATGATATGATGTTAGATTAGATTAAAACTCTTTATTGCACACCAATGTTTAACAAATGTATGTTTTCTTAGTACTTAACGTTGCCTTTTTAGTAAACATTAATCCAAAGTTTTTACCGCTCAACCGTTACACAAAAGTACAGTCAACAGCAGGTCAACCTTAATATTTTTGTTACAAATTCACCCTTAACCTCCTCAATCCTGACCTTGAAAAAAAACAATGGTTTTAAATTGTTATTTTCAAGGTCAGGACTGAGGAGGTTATTGTTACTGGTGCATCATCGGCTATTTGACGCCCACTGCAGAACATAGGCCTCCCTCACGGTCTTGTGCTGTCCGCATCCAACGACTCCCCGCCACCGTAACCAGGTTGTCAGACCATCACCAATGTTGCTGGTTAGAGAGTACGTATGTAAAGGTTGATGTGCTGTCGAATGTGCTGACTGTGCCGAGATAGAATAATGAATAGCAGTAGCTACAGTCGGTCGTGAAATGAGTTTTCACTGCGTGTTCAACTATTTACCTATTCAGTGGCATTTCAACAAACACTTTAACAACAAAAAACAAACAATTTTTAACAAATTAAATCCATTATATTTTATATTTATGGGGCGGTGGTAGCCTAGTCGGCAGAACATTGGACTCAGTAGCGAGAGACCCAGGTTGGATTCCCAGTGCGGGCTTGTCCTATGACTGTTTTCTAAGTTATGTACATTTGTGAACTGTTATACCTATTATAGTAGCAATACTACTCGCTAACGGTAAAGGAAAACATCGTGAGGAAACCTGAGTGTCTGAGATATACCTCAGCGCCAACGCCTCAGCCAATCCGCGGTGGGCACGCGTGGTGATTTAGCCCATACTCTCTCTCTGAGAGAAGGCCTGCGCCCTACAGTGGGAAGTATATAGGCTGCTTATGTATATTCCATGTGTTTAGTTTTATAACTCTATTCAGGTACAGAATACAGAAAACAGCCTAAAAATATTATATTTTTCTCCTACGCCTCGACAGAAAAGTGATCCTTTATGAATAACACGTCATCATCAAACTATCTAATTATCGATCGTACCATTTTTACTCGTCAATGCACATATAAATTTAATAAAGAGAAACTACGAATTTGTTCCACTTTCCGCCGCGGCACAAGAAACTTCAGTGGCACTGGGCGCCACAAAAATCGTTCGACACTCGGGTTGATAAAGTATAAATAAACCTTTATAGCAGTCAATCAGACATTCATATCCGGCATGTCCCCTTCAGTTTCCTTCGCTCGTATCTCGAAGTGTGAAATTGGGTTTATTTGATTTATTATTGGAAATGACTGGGAGATGGTTTTATTAAAATTTTGATAGGAATTTCGCACGTAAAACCAAATGGAGTGACAGCGGAATTCCTATGAATAATAAGTCGTTTTGCGATGAAAGATTGGCCCTTGACGGCTTAACTGACAATTGTATGGCCCGAATGAGATAAGAAAATTATGTTTTAAAAGAATATACCAGAAAAATCCATCATATACCTTAAGGCGGTGCCCAATATTTACAGCACGTCAACCTTTAAATTTTAGTTGTTAGGAATTCACCTGTAACGCAACTACCTATGCACGATGTTAAGGTCGATGTGCTGTCGACAGATAAGATGCGACTATTCTTTATTGTGTGTATAAATGTAATTTATAATATGTTGTGTCTTTAGTTATAATAATTACTAACATATACAGTTTTAAGCCTACCAACTTAAATGAGTTTTACTTGCTTGAAATAAAATATATATTATTATTATTTATAGCAACCAATAAAAACGAGAAAAAAATACTAAGGTACAAGGACACAGACAAAGATATACAGTAAAAAGTTATCCATTTTCTATGCGAAAAACATCTCGTTGCTAGGGGGAACAAAATAAATACCATGTTTTTCGCATTGGAAACGGATCATAATGCGTATTTTTTCGTAAAAACGTGATCAGGAGATACAACCTTTCAGTTTTCTGCAAAAAAAATGCGATTCTCGGGAAACACATAAATATCTAGAAATGTAGCTACAAACAACACTTAACCCCTTTACCAATGTTAAAAAACAAAGCACATTATTATAATACCATACAAGCCAAATCAGTACAGTTGACGCGATGAACCAAATCCAATCTAAAGTTTGAACTTAAGACAGTTCATAAAGCAGCATAATAGAGTTAGATTCTTCTTATCAATGTCACAGCACAACTTTTACTCATGTGCACTCTATTTAGTTACGTTACGAGTGACTTTCCAAACGTAATGAAATACTATTCACTATACAGACAGAAATTAACGGCATCGGAACAGCGTTCACCTGTCATCACATATCACCATTACACGGCCGCGGGTCGCCGTGCGCTATTGCCTGTATATATACAGGCTGTAGTTTTTGTAAAGTGACGCCCGAATCAGGGGTGTCTATACACGACGCTGTTGCAAATATTGCAGCCTACATACGACTCTTTGTAGGCCACAGGGCTTCTCTCAGAGAGAGAAGAGAATTAACATCTGCGCTTAATGACAACGCATCTCGGATTGGCGATGTCAAAACTGTGCTGAGGTATGTACTTCAGGCACTACTACAAATTCAGAAATGTACGTAGCATAGAAAACAAAGTCATCGGTACATGCGACCACGCCGGGGTTCGAAACTACTCCCTCCTGAATGTGAGGAAAGCGCTCTACCGCCAGCGCTACCACCGCAAGTGTTGCCAACATGTAAAATTAAAAAGAAAAACATAAATATCGACAAATTATTAGGTGCATACGCAATCCTGATCAGAGGAAATTCAAGAGGGCGCTTTTTAATGAAAATTCTGTGGAAATAATGTAACACATTTTTAGGAACAGGCACTACCCTCTTTGAGTAGTGCGTCATTTACCAAAACCACAGCCTGTATCTGACCTCACTGCCAGTGGAGATCTACCATAATACCACTGGCTGGTGAATGACAGGTAACATGTTCACCTGGCTCATTAAATTCACCACTTTAAACCGCATCAATCCGTTTATTTCCTGAGTCCATTGAGTTTAAAACCGATGCAGGCATATTTCACAGGAGTCTCGTCTGCTGAGGTTTTAAACTCAAAGGAATCGTTAAAGCCTTGTTTTTAGAGACTTTTTAGAACTGGGGTCTCTTTTACATCTTTTTAATAGCATTTAAATATCAACTTGTGAGTAGCTCCTATATTACGCACGTGAAATCCTGAATGGTTCCAATCGTCTGTCAAAATAGTATGGAATATGTCAGTTAGAGGACTGCAACTGCTCAGGATTTGGTAAGCATAATTAGACATCTGACCAGCTGGCTGAACTCTGCCATTTAGTTTTGTTTATTGATGACGTCACCATGTAGTAACACTTACTTCATCAATACCTTTCACTCAACACCTCATTATGTCCAAATCTGTCCAAACATTTGGCCTTTGCTTGAACAATGGTCATAAAAAACATCATATAAACATACTTACACACACGCGCAAAAAAACATAAACGTAGTTTGTTTTCAAGCCCGTTAAATATCAAATTTGTAAAAATCAATACCGAGTCGGATAAAAGATTTGTGTAATGTGGTAGTCACCAGGTAAAATTAAAATATTTTACCCAGTGAATACCTACCTCAATGGGTTTTGTTTGGAATCCCACCGTAAACTACAAACACTAACATGAAATAGTTAAACAGGGATATCTGTATTTTTTTGTTATTACTGTACCGTTATTTTTGTAATATTTTTATAATAGAAAAATCATATACATGTAAATAACCTCAATACAACAGATTTCGGTTCCAATACAATCGCACCCTCCCAGACATCTAAGAACACAATCGCGTTTCCATGTCATTTGTAATTCTAACCTTTAGCATCAGACAATACAACTGTTTCACCTTGTGAGGCATGCAAACCGTCTGCAAACATGCAAAGATGAAAAGTTGAAGGTTGGCTGTGTACAGTGAAAGTAACGCTGAGACACCTCAGCCTCCCCAACTATAACAATTAACAATGTAAACAAGGATAAAACAGATAAAAAAGTATTTTCATCCCCCCATCTCGGAAAGAGTATTTTTGCTCTTCGATATCTGAGTGCAAAAGCCGTTTTTATCCGCTAGAGGATAAAGTAAATTAAATTTAGAACATCGAGTGCACTAAGTTTGTAAATTCAAAACATCATTAAACCTATTTACTTCTACCTCCATGGTGCCGAATTTATCATACTACTTTTTTTTTATTTGTTATAACCTCAGACTCAGAACCTCCTTTGTGTTTTTTTTGCATTTAGTCATTTCCTCGCTGAGGTGGGATGAAAAGTTACGTGTTTTACTGGAGTGCAAAGATTATTCACCTCGTGCTCTTTTGATTCCCTCGCTAACGCTCAGGATTCTAATTTTATAATATTTTAGAATCCTTCGCTTGCTCTGTCATCAAAATTGAGCACGCGGTTAAGAAGCAACTTTACACTCTTGTATAACAAATAACTATTATTACCTCATCAGAAAAAAAAAACTTAAAACAAAGTAAGGCTTAACTAGTGATGACATAAAATAACGCAAAAGGCAAATAGTGCTTGTATTTTGACGTCTTCATGTTTGGTAGTAAGGGGTTGCTAAAACCGCATGCAACTAAAACATGTCCTCTCGGTGAGGGCTGTAACTCTGTAACTGAATGCCGTGTGCAATTCATTTATATGTCGCTGAGTAGAGTAGAGTAGCCATTACGGCGCCAGTACCGCGAAACACATTGTGCAATTTGAGCTAAAAAATAACGCTTACTTAGAGGCGGCACTTATAACCCGACACATCCCCACCCATTCTTAGGGTTCTGTAGTCAACAAGGAACCCTTATACATAGTTTCGCCATATTCGTCCGTCTGTCTGTCAGTTCGTCAGTCTCTCCGTGGCTTTGCACTGAGACGATATGATGAACTAGGTTCTTTGTCGTGGGTCTTAAAAATCACTATTAACATGCTTGAGAGATTGTACAGACACTTTTTGCAAAGTCGATCTGTAAAAAATATTTTTCATTAAAATTAAAAACCGACTCCAAAACACTACAGTACTAAATAGTTAGAAACAATTTAAAAGAATACCTTTTAATTACATGTAGGTTTTGTAGAAGTATAATTTGTAGTCGGTGCCCAGTTTCATGACCAGAACATATATTTTGGGCACCGTCTACAAAGTATATAAATGGCCATATTCGGGGTGTATGTTCATGTTTATGATATGCTTACCTGTTACCACAGCACAGGGTATCCTAGTTTGGGATCCGGACAAGTGATTGTGGTGTGTAAAAGTTATTTATGATATGTAATAAGTTTTTTCAAAACGGGAACTTCAAAGATCTCAAACAGCCTAGAAACCCCAGGGTCAATAACCCAAGTAATTGAATTCCGCTAGATTTTTGGGCTTGAGTTCTAGGCTGTAAATTCTACAATTTAGTGATATTTATTAAGAGCGATGGTAGCCTAGTGGGTAGAACATCGGACTCGGAAGCGAGAGACCCAGGTTCGATCCCTAGTGCAGGCATGTTCCTATGACTTGGTTTTCTAAGTTATGTACATTTGTGAATTTGTGAAACTTCACAATAGTAGCAATACCACTCGCTAACGGTAAAGGAAAACATCGTGAGGAAACCTGAGTGTCTGAGCTATTCCCATACCTCAGCGCTTAAAATCGCCAATCCGCGGTGGGCACGCGTGGTGATTAAGCCCATACTCTCTCCGTGAGAGAAGGCCTGTGCCCTACAGTGGGACGTATATAGGCTGCTTATGATGGTCACTTTTTGCAAAAAATGTGTTCTAAAAGGACATATGTTTTTTTCATAAGTGGCGCTAGTTATCACCGGGTGCGCTTCGCCCAGCAATGGGACACGAACAAAGCTACATAAAACACCCACTTTAGAACATCCACGTATTGAATGAAACCAATCCTGAAGCCACGACTCCATCTCCAGAGGTCGATGGAAAGGTCGCACGTCTCAGGCAACCGAAACAGAATCAAACCTGAACCCACGACACTGCCTCTAAAGAGAGAAAATGTCACAGGGCCCAGGCAACCGAAACGGAATCAAACCTGAACCCCCGACACCGCTTCTAGAGAGAGAGGAAAGGTCGTAGGTCGCAGGCAACAGAATCAGAATGCACGGTGAAAGTGGCGAGTGCTTTCTCGGTCCGAGACGACTCGGAGCTGCCCGTCCCCCGTGTCACGACCGTGTACCGGACAGATGAGGAGACAAGTGCTTAACCTCAAGAGCATTTAATCCTAGCAGAAAACTCATTAGGTATAGTGAACCCTTTATTTTATTACTTTCAGTTCGTTCGACTTACCGTTTTTGCTCAAAATGAAAGGGTTAAAACTTGAAAGGAATTTATACTGTTTCCAACAAACTATGGTTCTTAACCATATGCTTTTTGAAGTCACTGTACTTACAAACAAGGAAACAAAATCGCACCGGAGCGTGAATCAGCCGCCGCGATAGCGTCGAGGAATTTGCATTTAAACTGCTATCAAACCCCTTCCACGAGTCTGGGTTCGATTCCCTAAGGCATGAAGATATAACAAAATATTGGTTAGTGCAAAAATCGAGGCATATTTTGTCTGAGAGGTTTTTATTTCGATACCGAAGCGACCGAGTGATTAATGATGTGTGATACGTGTTGACTATATTTGCATCCCTAACTAAGAACATTATAATAAAATAATATACGAGGGTCATTCAATAAATACATAGCCTACAAAAAGTAAACGAAAATTTTGGAAAAGTGGCAATTTATTTTTCAACATAGTCTCCTTTTAGTTCGATACACTTAGCCCAGCGATGCTCCAACTTTTTTAACCCGTCCGAAAAATAGTTTTTGTCGAACTCTGCAAAATAGGCCTCCGTGGCGGGGATGACCTCCTCATTTGATCCATATCTATTCCCGGCGAGAGATTTTTTCAGATTAGGAAACAGAAAGAAGTCACAAGGGGCCAAATCTGAAGAATACTAGCGTAATTCGACCAATTTGGCCATGGCAACGCCAGACGTGTGAACCGGTGCGTTGTCGTGGTGAAACAGCACTTTTTTCTTCGCCAGATGGGGTCATTTTTTCTTTAATTCGGCGTCGAATCGGCCCAATAAATCGGCATAGTAAAGCCCTGTAATTGTTTTACCCTTCTCGAGGTAATCGATGTAGATCACACCTTGTGAATCCCAGAAAACGGTGGCCATAACTTTTCCGGCCGATTTTACAGTTTTCGCCTTCTTTGGAGCACGTTCCCCGGTCTGGATCCATTGTTTTGATTGCTCCTTGGTCTCTGGTGTGTACCAGTGGATCCAAGTTTAATCGACGGTCACAAAACGACGCAAAAACTCCGCTGGATTCCGCTTAAACAGCGCCAAACACGTCTCAGATGTGGTCTCACGGTTGCACTTGTTTTCCGGTGTGAGTAAACGCGGCACCCATCGCGACTACAGCTTTCTCATGGCGAGTTCCTCGTGAAGAATATGATGCACTGTTCCTTCTGAAATGCCTACAGTCTCAGCTAGCTCCCGAACCTTCGATCGGCGATCTGCCAATACGAGATCATGGATTTTTTTAATGTTTTCCTCCGTAGCAGCTGTTTTCGGTGCACCTGGACGTGGTTCATCAAAAACCGACGTACGGCCACGTGCAAACTCGTTGAACCAATTTTTGACGACGGCCATCGATGGAGAAGAGTCACCGTACACAGCATCCAAGCGCTCTTTGATTTCGAGGCGCGTTTTCCCTTCCAAAAATAGGAATCGAATCACCGAACGATATTGCTCTTTTTCCATTTTTGTAAAACCGATCGATAGGTTCGCTTCCATAAGTTGTCAAATTAAAACAAATGAAGGGATTGGAATGAAAATTTGAAAAAAGAATTAAAAAGAATGTGCTACACTGTGGTAAAACTTTTTTGAAACTACAGTGCCCTCTGGCGATGAGGCTAGGTACTTATTGAATGCACCTCGTACTTTATTGCACACTAAACATTGAACAGGACATTACATAAGAAATAGCATGTACAAAGGCGAGCTTATCTCTGTAAGAGATTTCTTTCAGCAATCATTCATGGAAAAACCAAAATTTATGAATGACATAGGTAGGATATCATGTCTACTTTGTGTCTGTGATTGTTTTCTGGTGAGTACAATATTATCAATATTAATTGTTTTATTAATATTAATATTTATTGTTTTCTGGTGTATACATTATCTCATATTCTTGTCTTATCTTATAGAGGATGGAAGTTGACGAGAAAAAGTTAGAGGTTACAAGTGACCAATAAATTGATGGGTAAATAGAAAAGTATACGAAGGTTGAAGTGCTGTCGATTATGAATAACACTACTTTACTGTATTGTTAACAGTCTTCAACCCTTAGCAGTGATCTAGTTCTTGAACACAACTATGACTAATCATAACCAGACTCTGATACTCAATTTTGGGACACAGTCAGAGTAAGACAGAGTAAGTTTTTTGTTGGTACAATTTAGAAGTCTGTGCACAGTAGGATCGGGTTTCTTTCAAACTCCCCCAAATCTTTTCCAAATAACGCACAAAATTCAAGCATTTTTTTTTATTTTTATTTTATTTTAATACAAAACCCACAGCACAAATATTCAACCAAAAAATATTAATTGAATCGCAACAATGTACTGTCTGTGATCGAAGGTCTGCCGACGATATTATTTAATATTACTGGTACAAACATACCCTCTCCCTGAGAGAAGGCCTGTGCCCTACAGTGGGACGTATATAGGCCGCTTATGTATGTATGTTATGTAAAAAGTTGACTGGCACTGCAACTTAATGGAATACAATTTACAACAATGACAACACTATACTTGACGGCATCTACGTACTTCCATAAGCAATTGGTATTGGTATAGTTAAAATATACTTAAATAATTCACTTCAATTTTAACCTCTATAGCACGTACCTATGAACTATTTTACTAGCGTATCGAACAAAGGCCAAAAATGGAATTTCGAACAATGAGAGTGAAATATTGCCAATCAGCTCATTGAGTGTGTGAATCGCTGGAATATAAAAGGTGCACTGTAAATAATGAACAGTGCATTAACTAGTGATACGTGCTTGACCGAAGATACGGGGTAAAAGTATTATTTTGTAAGAAGCTTAAGTATTTTTTTGTAAGAAGCTTACCGAAAAAAACGTACAAAAGTGCTAGATTCACTACTGCAATACCCATATTGGGTCTGGAATTTTCGCCAAAAATGCACAAAAGTACGTAAAAGTCACCTAAGTACCTGCACAAAGAATTGCGTGACCAAAAATACATAACATCTACGTAATATAAGCAAGTACAGTCAACAGTTTTTCAATCTCTCTCTATATTATAGACTTTAGACAAGCGTTGGACGGTTCTTTTATCAAATGAATAGAGTCGATTTCTGAATAAAAGTGGGTATAACGGTTTTTGTGATGTCAACCGTACATTATATGAAATTCTTATTGCATTCAAAAGGTCGCACGACAGAATTACCGCAACACAAAATCAAATGCCGTTGAAGCAATTAAAAACCCTTACCTACGAATACTTGAATTGAATAATAAATAATTTAACAATTTAACACAAAATTGGGTTCAGGTCCCGGCATGGGTGGAACTTTTAGCCTCTAAATAGGTTTTTTCATAGATCGAGTTTGGAAATGTATGGTAAGGAAATGGCTTATTTATTTTATTAACCGCATCGAATCTCGAGTTTTTAGGTATCATCTATGCAGCCTATGAAATATGGCCAGTGGTGGGCATAGGCTTTTCTTCCTTTTCATTGTCACGCTAATTTCTTCGACCCTCTGCTAATCTCATCCATTGTCTTCCTACCGCCTTTTTAAGGTTCCGTAATCAACAAGGAACCCTTATAAATTCGCCATGTCCGTCCGTCTCTCCATGCGCAGCTTAGCACAGAGACGATAAGTATTAGAAAGCTGAAATTTGGCATAGATATACATAGTTAATGGTTACTGAAAACGCGTGTCACGTGACACGATAGTGAAGAACTAGTAAAGTGGCCTAGTAACTCGATCTTCGGGCTTTTTAAAAAAATAAAAATTTCGGCCCTGCAACCGACGTTTCTTCAACAGAATGTTTTTATTTTACTATTTATAAGATCTTTATTTTAATGACATTTAAACGAAGTCGTGTATAAAACTAGTTGTACCTAATCTCTATTAATATTATAAATGCTCGTAATATTATAAGTGTTCACCGATTGTACTTTTTTGGTAAAAGTTTTAGTCGCACTTTTGGTAAGGGTCCCTTGACCCTTCAACTAAAATTGAATCAAAGAAAACACAATGTAATAAGTATATAAAAATCTCGTGTCACAGTGTTTGTTATCGAACTCCTCCGAAACGGCTTCATCGATTCTTATGATGTTTTTTTGTGTATATTTCGTAGGTCTGAGAATAGGCTCTAGGCTAATTAATATGACAAAACAACGTTATATCAACAATCTTATATTTATCAAAAAACTATAACCCACGGTGCGCGAATCGGACTCGCACTTGGCTTGTTTTTATCTGAATCCCACGCGAATGTAGTCGCGAGCGCAGAAAATTGCTATCAACGTAATTTTTAACGCAATCCCAAATGGCAATAACTTAAAGTTGATACCGCAGACTAGTTGTGTTCGTTGAGCATTGGTGTCAACGTCGTTCTAGCAATTGGTTCTGGACCTGCATTCCGACGTAATGAGATGGCTGGCTCACTGAGCTGTACCACGCAATGAATAATATTATTCTCAAGAATCTTCTTCTTCTTTAAGTGGAAAACCCTGGTCTCCGCCTACCCCACCGGGATACAGGCGTGAGTTTACGTAACCTTTCTTACTAGTAATAATAACAATAATAACTTCCACACAATACAATCACTTGACTTGGTCCCAAACTAGGATACCCTACGCTATGGTAACCCGGCAAGGACATCACAAACATGGAAATACACCCAGACTGAGGCCATTTGTACGAATGTACGGCGGCCCCCAGTGGAAATCGAACCCACGACCTCTATCTCGGTAATAAGCGCCTTAACGGCTGGTCCAACGAGTTAGTGGACTTGGCCTCTTGGGCTATGGATATCAAAGAACGACGATTTAAGTTGTTCTAAGCGGTCATTATTGACATTCCTTTCTTTTAATAAAAAAGTCTGTCCTCTAGGCTCCAATCCTATTACGCAAATGCACAAAGAATTTCGGCGGAACAAACTTCGTTTTAAGGCCGGCAAACAATTAAGGCTAATCGTGCGATTTTCCTCTCACATCACACGGCAGATAATCGCAAATAGGTCTTTTGTTGGCACGTAAACTTTGCTAGACCACGGCTGGAAGATTATTTTGTTCATTCCCGCTGGCTCCGCATCACAAAATGGATCTCAGTCTCCGTAACTAAACGTTCACCTAGAGCAGTGTCTTGATCCTGTTTGCATTTTAGTACAATGGCGGTCTGGTCACGTGACGTCTTTTTTCATACTATTTATGCCTAGGTTTTGATACGTTGAAGCGGCTATGAAATGAGATCGGCACGTTCTTGCAGTTGCTATTGTGCTCCAATGAATTAACAGAATCTAAGCCCAGGTCACTATCCAGCGATACTTGTTGCATCCAACCTTAGTCTGATCAGCCGACGCTTGTCCAGGTCACTATCCAGCGATACTTGTCGCATCCAACCTTAGTCTGATCAGCCGACGCTTGTCCAGGTCACTATCCAGCGATACTTGTCGCATCCAACCTTAGTCTGATCAGCCGACGCTTGTCCAGGTCACTATACAGCGATACTTGTCGCATCCAACCTTAGTCTGATCAGCCGACGCTTGTCCAGGTCACTATCCAGCGATACTTGTCGCATCCAACCTTAGTCTGATCAGCCGACGCTTGTCCAGGTCACTATACAGCGATACTTGTCGCATCCAACCTTAGTCTGATCAGCCGACGCTTGTCCAGGTCACTATCCAGCTATACTTGTCGCATCCAACCTTAGTCTGATCAGCCGACGCTTAACAGAACACCATAACAGCGCAAGTCACGCGTTTGACAAAAATGCACTGGAAAATTATGATTTTTGACATTTCAGCGCATTAAAACGCATATTTATGCTACCTTCTCCTCGAAAATCGTCCATACCAAAATATGTCCTCGTTGCAGTCCCTCATTCTTTCCTAGTAAATACTAGGAAAGAATGAGAGACGAATCAGGCTTGGTTAAATAACCAAGTAACATATTACGCCTTTTATTATTATTTATTCTATAGTGCACAAAAGATGGAGTACAAAACCTTTATTTCGCTTAGCAGCAATAAGTGAGATTTAGACAAAAACAATTCTATTCATTTTCTTTGTAAAACATTGAGAACGCTTAGGTTGTTGATGTTGACTAAGTTTTAAGCAAATACAATGCAAAGCACACTTTCTGACAAAGAACCTGTAGAGTTACGTGAACAAAACGACAAGCTGCTGTGCAAAAAGCAAGTGAATTCTCCCAGAAAACGTATAATTGGCCGGTGTGCTTTATATGGTAATTAAATTATAAAACTTGCGTACTTTTGTGACACCATAGTCTTGTAGATACAGAAGTCTCTTGCTTTAATTTACACATGCAATAAACTTACTTCATTGATCAACGCATTAGGTCTGTCCACCAGACCTTACTAAAGTACTATACCGATAATATCGCAATCGCTCTTTATTTAAGTAGGTATTCGATAAAAAGTATCCGAAACCGACGTGCGTGTATCCAACGGCTAATGAAGGGAGCGAAAGTGACATGTCAAGATCGAGGAAATTGGCAGTCCCTGGTCCCTACCCCTCTGGGATATAGGCGTGAGTTTATGTATGTGTGTCGACGTACTGCTTCGCACCAGTGACGTCATTGAGGGAGTGAGAGAAATTTACGATGGGATTCACGTATTTCACTTGACTGTGAAAGCAAACGAGGGTTATGTTTTTGCGCGTATGTGTGTATGTTTGTCAGTAATATGGATGTGAATTTAACATTCACCGATAATATACACCGATTTTAACTAAATACGTGTAAAGTGAAAAGTATTGAAGGCGGCAGTGCCACTGGCTGTATGATGTCACAAAACGACAGTTACCATATTGTTAGTAAAAAGCCACAGGTACTCTACACAATCAAACCTCTTACAGTAGTCGCCTGACCAAATCCAATATACGAATATAAATTTGGACTTAAAATTCAACCCCACTGCACCTTTTAACTTCTATTATTTAGAAATAAAACAGCTCCCCAGGATTAATATTTGCAAATTAAAGCGCCAAGCGGTCACTGACAGTTATATAGCTGTCTTAAAAAAATTGCATGACACCCCACCACAGACAACGAGGTCAATCCGCCATGAACAAGGTAGATGAAATTGTATTTTTGCCGCGCAAAACCTTTACAATTTGTTACATTTTTAAAAACCTATTTAGAGGCTAAAAATTCCACCCATGCCGGAACTTGAACCGCACGGGTTAGTGCAACAAAAATAATATAATATGTTACCTATTCCACATAAATACGCCTCCTTCAATCATCAATTACTATTATAAGCCCATTGTTTGCTTGAAGTAGGTTGACGAATTGCGAATTCAACGCGTAGGCTCATCAAAGTCGTAATTTCAATTATGTGGAGGTGTGACACACATAATTTGAATGCCTAGTGATATAGAGTACGCACTGCGTATATATGGTGAATTACATTCACGTAATGACTCATTAACTTAACTCAAACAACGTCGCAAAGCGCTTCGGACGTGTAAGAAAAATATCTAGGATAGAATGCGAAAAATATGCCAACATTTTGCTATGACGCTAGCTCCATTTTAGCACTACTAGTTTGTAAATCTGTGTCTCAGGTCAAATTGTGGCATAGTTGTGTAATGGAGTGCTAATAGGCAATGGTTAAATGGTGGTACAATGGCGTACGATTCGAACTAATATCAAGATGTCACAGGGCAATTAATTAATGTACGGTATGTAAGATATTACCAATTTATCCCATGGCAGCACTATTATAGATTGGAATGCCATTGGAATTACATTTGGTGGTAGATCGTTTTGAGATACTGATCTCTTGGTTATCGTAGACTGTTAACATCTATTAGCTAGCCAAATAGTACACAAATCACAATTGACAGCTAGGTTAATTGAATGTGACGAGAATTGTGAGTGAAAATATCCCAAAAGAATCACGAAAAGAAGCGAAAGTTTATCCGAAGACACGCTTGAGTTTTGTTATAAATAATATACAGCAATCGTCAGAATGACTCACGGAAATGAAATTCCAAAATCAAGATCCTAGCGAATGGCTCGCAAAATGACACGGGTCATTACTCATCATGCTAGTAGAGAGAACCAACACAATGACAGAATGTCCACTTAGACCTATTAAGATACTAAAGTAGGAAAACTGGAAAATCTAACTAGGTATCGCACTGTCAGGTAAATTTTTTAGAAGACACAAACTTTTATTTAAACTTTTACTTAGCAAAATTCACAATTCAGAAACGGGCGGTCGGTTGTCTATGCTGTCCGCCACTAATTTTGAGATTTTGATCACAATCAGGGATTGGACAATCCAGTTTCTGGTGGTGAATTTCATGAATTAAATTTAATATTTAATATGGTTCTTTCGAAGCAGCTTTTTAAAAGCTTGCTTAAGACCAACTTCAGTACTCGTATAACGTTTCCTCAAATTATCCGGAAATCAGGAGAAAGTAGATTATATAGTTTACTCTTAAACAGAAATGTCAGGCTCACCTTTGTGCATTTTAAAAGAAATATTTTTTACTCTTTAGGTACTGTGAAATACTTCTGTTTTCTTACAATATTGAATAGAATGTATGAAATTGTTTCTCATTATGTTGACAAATTGGGCTATATAAAAGTATCCTGTGGAGATACTCAGCATTTGTGTATAGTCGACGGCAGATAAACCGATACGTTTTCTTTGCAAAGTCATCCAAAACGTAAACGAAAAAAGCGCACGCATTGAAGATGAACTTGCTGTCATAACATAACATAAACTCACGCCTGTATCCCTGAGGGGTAGGCAGAGACCAGGGACTGCCACTTGCTACGATCCTGACAGATCACTTTCACTTTGCTGTCGACTGTATAAATTTTTAATATTCTAGACTGCCTCTGCATCTTAACCTTCAAGTTTGTTGCAAAATCCCTGTAACATAACTGAGTAAAGTGCGCGTATGTAAAGAATAAGAATAGTTTTTAGGGCTCCGTGGCCGAAGGATGCTAAACGGGACCCTATTACTAATACTTCACTGTCCGTCTGTCTGTCACCAGGCTGTAACTCATGAACCGTTATAGCTAGGCAGTTGAAATTTTCACAGATGAATGTTGCCGCTATAGCAAAAAATAATAAAAGCAGAATACAATAAATATTTAAGGGGGGCTCCTATACAACAAACGTAACTTTTTAGTCGTTTTTAGATCGATATTAATAATGGCAACAGGTAGACACTTGAAATATTCACAGAATATTTAGTTCTATATTCGCTATAAACATAAATAATTGAATCCAAATAAAGTTAATATTTAAGGGGGGCTCCCAAACAACAAACGTGAATTTATGCCGTTTTTTCTCGATCTTTGTGTCTAATTTTAAAATGTGTCGATAATGTGCGGAACCCTTCGTGCGCGAGTCCAGTTCGCACTTGGCCGGTTTTTATAAATAAAATAGGTAATATTCTATCTATCTATCTATACTTTACAAACTTTTTGCTGCTTAGTATTTTGATGTCGGTTTTTATTTAAAAAAAAAATTCAATTTTTAGTGGGAGAGCTTGAGAAAAAAGAAATGAAGTCCCTTATAACCATAATTTACCCAACTTAATTCTTCGCTTTAAAATTTGAAGTTCTCAATTTCCATCTCCAATAGTCTTCACCATAACATCACCAAACTACCCTAGGACTACTTTTACGGTATGTTTTATTAGAGATATGCATATTACTAAAGGATGGGCCCCATTAAGCCTTATTTACTGGTGTCCATCGAAGAGTTCCCTTCTCCATCTCTGAGTCTTCATCAGATCTTCACCGTATTAAATTGGGACTAATGGCACATTATATCTATTCAAACAAAAAAAGAATTGTCGAAATTATTTAGGATTTGGCGGAATTATGCGAGAAAATAGCTAAAAAAGGAATATACGCGTCTAATTGAGAGCCTCCTCCTTTTTTCAAGTCAGTGAAAAAGTGAAGCTGACCAAACTCCTTCAACTGCACCCGACAACACCAAGCCCAAAACATACGCCCACAAAATGGCCATGTATCACTAAAATGTAAAAGTTAGAGTGACGTCACAGAAGTTATGTGAGTGTGTGTATCGCCTCTGCCAAGTGAAATCGACACCGAGGCAATGACCAACGGCTCTATAGAGGCTAATCCAATAAAGCACCACGGCTTATTACTTAAACAACCAGTTCCATACGACGGTCTACGGTTCAATAGGTGTAAAGAGAAACCGGATTGTATGAAAACTGCGCCAGTGGTACCTATTGTTTTAAAAACGTTGGTCGTTAAAACCCAAATATACTGCTAGAAGAAATCAACACGCAGTTGAATGGGGACATAAACATAAAAATAATAAACTTCGTGTACTGTTTTCACAGTTTAAAAAAAGTCGCAGTTGCAATGAGTAGAACTCTGCTTCTAAATTATAAGGTTGCTGGTTCCAATTCCGGTTGTACTTTTAGTCAACTGCAGGATTACGTCGGATGAATTCGTTAGCAAAATTTTAAGTGAATATTCTTACAAAGTTATGTGCCGGGGCGGTTTGATGGACTGATTTTATATTGTATCTTTTTGTTGAACTTATACGTGCTGAGGACAGAAATCAGAAATCAATAATTTATTTCAACGTAAAGAATTTACATTCTGTTTGCTGAATGTCAATGTACTATGTTACTATGTTAGCCGCTGCCTTCGGGCCGTATTTGTAGTGGAGAAAAAGGCAGCGGGAAAAAAACTCCACTCTGACCATCTTTTCTCAAATCATCTTAAACATCAAAGCCTATATGATATGATTCCGTGATAGCCACTAATAACTTTAAAAGCCAAAATAACACTTCTTACAAAAGTAGGAAAAACAGTAATGCTGCGGCCAGACACACGAACAGCACCCGTTCACGAGCATAACGCAGGGGTCAGCCATCACCAGTCTCAACCATTTTAGAGGGACATAGGTGACCCGGCCACCACGCCACCATTCGAATGACCTTTAGCAAACCTGCAGATTGAGTTCTTGTCAGCTATAAAATGTGTGATGTGCAATCACGTCGTCAGTACACGTTTTTAAAACTAAATAAATTATAATATTAATAATTAAATAACAATGAAATCGCAGTGGAATTGGCTTACTACCAAGGGCTTAAATCGTTCATATACTCGTCTATTCTATAATAGGCTTTTTTACATAGCGATTTTTTAATGAATGTTTTAAATTTATTTTCAGACAAGGATAGAACATGTTCTGGAATTCTGTTGTAAAAACGAACGCAATAGCCTACGAATGGACGTAGCTAGAAATTAATGAGATCGAGTGTTTGAGCTGAACTTTGAGGTTCATAGTATTATGATGGTCATTGTCAGCTGTGTAAGTAAAATATCTAAGAAATTACCTACTTTGAGATTTCTTTCGACACTTTTCTTTACAATAGTTGATCCAGATAGATGAATGAAAAAAATATACTATGAACGCACATACTACATAGCAGTTTTCATTAATTTACTAGGCACGCCCATTCAGGTTCTGCAATAATCACACATCACGCTCTGACCCCAGCGTTGTACAGTTGGCAGCAAGTCAACCTTAACGTGTTAGTTGCAAAGACCTGTAACGAAACCGAGTAGAGTGCACGCATCTAAAGGTTGATTGTCGACTGTACTGTGAGCGAACCGGCGATTTTCCAATTCTCCGACTTAGCCACACTATAACTGCGTTTACAACATCGATAGCGGTAAATACTTAACAGGTTTCCTAATACGGTTTCTATGGGCGGCTCAACAAAAATGCTGGAAAAAACAAACCGGTCAATTTCTATGGGCTTCGGCATTGAGGGTTCCGCTTGATCTTGCGCAATGATGGTAATGATATTGTGCTCGGACTAGTTGAAGATTCAACCTTACTTAGTTATACGCAATGAGCAAAATACTTTATGATAATACTTTACTTTAAGTAAACATCAAGTTGTTGGCCAAGGTAGTTTCCCAAATCTCTGTATTTACCTGGCTGTATCCATTATAAGTGATTTCCTGTGGACCTTATTGTCATGTTGCTGTATGCTGTACATCGAAAATGAGATAGGGCTACTGGTTAATCCATGGTCCACTATTCCGCTAATGTAAAAAACAAATTAATGAGTTAGATATATTGATGGTCGCATAGTTGCTCATAATTAAATGTACCTATTTGTTTACAATTTGGGGCACAGATAGAGTATATATGACCAAGATTCAATAAGATTTTAGAAATAAATTACTATTCATTTGAATAAAGTCGCAATCATAGACGGTAAAATATGTATTGCCAATGCGCTTAGAAGCACACATTTTTAAATTTTCTTTTTTTTATTGTTTTAGCAATGCATTAAGGTAACTACGATTTGTAAATAAATTTGTTGGAGCTGTAATGAAGATATTCCAATCACGCACCGAGAGGAATCATTTTAGCTTAGTGGAACCCCAAAAAAAGAGATATTATGCTAATGCGACATCCACATAGCCGAGAGTGTGTAAGTCTGTTATTCCAGTCAACACCACTGTGGCGGGAATAGAGACAGAAGCTTTCCTACACTAAAAGAATGGTTTTATAGATCAAAACCCGGACAAAAAATTGTTTTAAAGATAGAAAGAAAGTTTTTGGTAGATTTACCAGCGGCTTCTCTTGTAAAGCGCATAGTGAATCATTGGAATATTACACATACATACATAAACAATATATAATACACATTAATCACTGCATGCACGCACGCTAATTTCAGGTACTTTTAACCCTCCGTGCACCACGTGGATAAAAGTTACGTCCTGCACCACGTGAAGTTTCCTGGACCTCATCTTTTTATGGTAGGGACGGCGTTGTTTTATTTATTTTTCTATTATTATTATTGTTCCTGGACTATTGAAGGACATGAATAAAATAAATTTGTAAAATTTAATTAATATTTTTAATACCTTTATACTTTACTTTATACTTTATTGCACACATAAAATTACATGAATAAAACAAAACATTTACAGAAAAATTAAAAAGTGTACATGGCGATGTAAAAAGAGAAAAATTTAATTTAATAACTTCTTATTACGCTTAACATCAAGGCCACATGAGGTAGGAAATAAAAAATATAAGAATCACTAAACATAATCAGTTTTCTTAAGATCCTGGTTTGTTCAATTATAATATGCAATATTAGTTCTCGGCGGCTTATTTCACTATTTTGTTTTGGCATCAAACTCATGCAACTAAAAGAATCACCATCTGAAGAAATGTCCTCAACTTACTTCTTTTTCACTGTGGCTTTCAGATTGAATACTCAAATGATCCGATTTACCTTCAATTCCGGGTAGAAACAGGTCATCCATATCGCCATCATTATTTTCCATAAGTACGGATCGGATCGCTAAGCCTGCGATACTACTGCTAAACCACTATTATTATGCGGTGTGGCAACGTCACAACTCCAGCTACAAGTTGTCAAGGTGTTCGCGCAGACATTGAAAAATATATAGTTATTTCTGTTTGGAGCCCATCTGGGGCTCTGGGGCCCCACGTGGTGCACGAAGGGTTAAAATGTGAATATTGCCCACAAAAGTGATCTTGTGTAGAGTTATTGGAATATTCAATACGTACATTGGTGCGGACCACTAAAATAAAGTGAAATAAAGTGGAACTTCCGCGCTTTCTCATTTTGTTGCGAAGCATGGACCGATGGGACTGAACACAATAGCGGAAAGTAAAGTTGGACGGATAAATATTCCACTCCAGTAGCGTCCTCTGCCACTGTGGGACAGAGGTACAGTCGACAGCCGGTCAACCTTTACATTTTCGTTGCAAAGTCACCCTTAACGTAACTGATTAGTGTGCACGTATGAAAGGGGTACTTTCGACAGTAACAAGAAACAGAAAGGCTCAGAGTAGTATTAATAATGTTCACGCCACATAATCATTGTGCATCCGGTGCACTGGACGGATCGACGGTGGACAGAAGTGGTCACAGAGTGGTGGCCGAGAACTGGCTGTGCAGTCCTTTGTTAGGTAGGCCACCTGCCCGATGGTGTTCGTAATTGTGTCTAAAAGTGCGAATATTTTATTATAAAAAGAATAATTGCAACTTTTAATTGATTTAAAAAGTGAAGTCTATTTTAGTGGCCTGAGGCAAAATTAATTAATTAAAAAGTAATTGAAGAATACTGTTTTTTTTTTTTTGGTGCAAGGAGTGCCGAAGTCTACTAAGAATATTCGCTGTTAAAATTTGAAATGTGACAAAATGTTAAATTAACCTCCTCAGTCCTGACCTTGAAAGTAACAATGATTTTCAATTGTTATTTTCAAGGTCAGGACTGAGGACGTTAATCAGTCCGTCTTCATCCATTGCAGGACGTAGGCCTCCAGCAAGGTACACCACTTCAGTCCTCCTCGGCCATTCCCAGCCAGCACGGCAATCTGCCTCAGATCGTCGTTTCAAAAAAAAATATATATATTTTGATTAATGGGATCTGAGCGTTTGCTAGATATGGAAATTACGGATATTTTAAATACATTATCAAAAGTATGTTTGCCGGTAAGGGGCGACCCTGAGCTCATTAGCGCCATCGACGGAAAAAGTATAAGTTTGTTTCTGTGTACTATTTTCTTATCTGTGTGAGTGTATATTTCGTAGTGTATGTTGTGCACATGCATAGACTCGTTTTACACCTCCACTCCGAGTCCCAAAGGTTTTCTAGAAAAAATCTCTCACAGAGATAAGCTCGCCTTTGTACATGTAATTTCGTATTGGGAGATTTCCTGTACTGTTTTTCGTATGCAATAAATAATAAAGCGTTTGTTCGTTTGTTCACGCGTTTGTTCGTTCGTTCACTCGTTCGTTCGTTCAATTATTGCACAATAAAAACATTAACAAAAATAAAACTACGTAATGCCTTTTTTGCATAATACATCTCAAAGTTTATTTTGGCCAGAACACTGACAGACAGTTGACAGCTGATCTTATATGAACCGTTCTCTTTTCATTGGAATGTCACGCATGTAAAGTTTAATGTGCTGTCGAGGCAAGGAAAAGATACAAGCACAATGTCGACGAACTTAAACAACAAAAAAATAGAAAACAGTGACCGACGCCCAAATGCCAGTAACCTCTTTACATCTCTCGTAAAACGAGGTGCGTTGAATGGAATGGAATCAACGAATCTGCCTCTTAGCAATTATCATATAATCAACATGTTCGGTTGGGTAATGCCTCGTAGACCACTCACCGCAACAAAATACCTCTTGTTTATGTAGTCTATATACGTCCCACTGCCGCAGACCTTCTCTCAGAGAGAGAGAATGGGCTTAATCACCACGCGTGCCTACCGTGGATTGGCAATTTCAAACGCTGAGGTATGTGAGGCACTCAAGTTTCCTCACGATGTTTTCCTTCACAAGTGGTATTGTTTGCTACTACAACTTCACAAAAGTACGTAACTTTAGAAAACAAAGTGGTTGGTACATGCCGGGATTCGAGCCCACGACCTCACGAATGTGACGCGTTCTACCGTTCCGCTACTACCGTATTACAATACGTCTATTGTTAAAATTAGAGCGTTGGTAACCTAGTGGGTAGAACATCGGACTCGAAAACGAGAGCCCCAGGTTCGATCCCCAGTGCGGGCATGTACCTATGACTTGGTTTTCTAAGCTATGTACATTTGTGAAGTTATAGTAGCAATACCACACGCTAACCGTGAAGGAAAACATCGTGAGGAAACCTAAGTGTCTGAGCTATTCACATACCTCAGCGCTTGAAATCGCCAATCCGCGGTGGGCACGCGTGGTGATTAAGCCCATACTCTCTCCCTGAGAGAAAGCCTGTGCCCTACAGTGGGACGCATATAGGCTGATTATGCTAAATATTAGTTGGAAAGTCAGCCGAAACGTAATCGAGTAGAGTGCACGCATGTAAAGGTCAATGTGCTGTGGATCATACTCGTACCTGTTGCTTACCATAATCTCAAAGGAAACAGGTATTAATGATATCGCTATAAATTTAATAATTAAGGATAAGATATCGGACAAATAATACGAATGTATCTGGTTACATAATAACACCTATACATTTTGGTTATATGAGTTATACGTAGATATATAGAGAGAGAGATAGAGAACACTTTATTGTGCATAAAAATGGAATTTACACAGATATTTCTTACCGTAAGAGTACAGATCATCATCATCATCATCAGCCCCTTGACGCCCACTGCAGGACATAGGCCTCCCTCGTGGTTTTCATAACCTTGAGGGGTTTTGCCATAATCGCCACGCTTGGCAGGCGGGTTGGCGATTGCTGCCCGTCTCCTGGTAATTTATTTCCTTAGTCGCCTTCTACGACATCCACGGGAGGAAATGGAGTGACGCTATTCTTAATCCGGCGCCACACGGAAGAGTACAGATGGCGGCCTTATTCCTAAAAATAATCTCTTCCAGACAACCTTTGGATGGACTGGACTAATACATTGGAGAAGGGAGTTTACAGTACAATTGGCGGCCTAATATCTCGAGTAATATGTTGCGAAGCCGTAATAGCGCGTCGGTAGAATGCTCGCCTCACATTCGAGTAGTCTTGGGTTTGATTCTGGCGTGCACCATTATGTTTGTTTTCTAAGTTACGAACGTTTCATCATATTTTATAATTCTTCTATCTGGTTTTCTCTATCAATCTATCTACCTATTTGTAGCAGCAGCACCTCTCGCTAACGGTGAAAGAAAACATTATTAACCTAATTCCGGATTCACTTACTTGATTCACGTCGGCTGCTCGTCTCTGACTGTCAGCGACGACGCGAGCTCGGTCTCTACTCACCATGATTAAGCTCAGCGAATCAGAGCGAAATCTGGTCGGACTCTTCCGACAAAAAATCAAGTAAGTGAATCCGGAATTAAGTTAATCATGTGTAATGCTTAGGAAAGATTTAGTTAAAAAAAAAGAAAACAATGTAAAAAAAGAGCGCTTGAAATCATCAGTCCGCGTTAGGCACGCATACTTTATCTCTGAGAGGCCTGTGCCTTGCAGTGGGACCAATATAAACTGCTTGTATCTTGTTATCGCCCATAAAGCAATGGATCGGAGTTTTACATAATTATGAAAATAGGGATGTTCTATTCACTAAAATCATCACCATCAGCCATTTGACGCCCATTGCAGGACATAGGCCTCCCTCATGGTTTTCCAAGCTTCCCGGTCTTGTGCCGCCCGCATCCAGCGACTCCCTGCCACCGTAACCAGGTCGTCAGACCACCTGGTGGGGGCCTTCCTACGCTGCGTCATCCGGTCCGCGGTCGCCAGGTCAGAACTTTTTCACTCCAACGGCCATCAGTTCTCCGAGCCATGTGACGAAAATACAAGCCACATTACTAAAAAAATATTTCCTTCACTTAGATCAGCCCCTAACTTACGTGCTCCAAATCCTGAGCGATTCCAGTCGTCTGGAAAATTCCATACTAATTGTTTATTGCAAACGTCAGGATTCCGATAGGATTGAGTGCGCATAATTAGGCCCCTGAGTAGCGAGGTTAAGAGTATTCGTACTTAGGTGCAGCCTGTTTTCCATTTAATTTACGTTTTCGTTTCATTTTTCCGATAGAATATTCATAATAAGTAGGTATATATTAGGGGTTAAAGTATGAAATTGCCGTTTTATTGCAATAGGTTCTTTGAATTGACATAGAATCTTCATGGTTTGAGGTTTTCGAATGAAACTTTTTTCAAATGGTTTCTATGATGTTCTTTTTTTAAAAAATGTGAAACATTTGAATATCGACTTTCAATTGTTTTTGTTATTCAATTTAGACAAGAAAGATGGATACTGCGAAAATTCGAGTGATTTTTTAATACGAGTTCCGACGCGGAACTAACGCGGCAGAAACAGCCCGCAATATCAATGCTGCGTTTGGAGAGGGGTCTACTAATGAACGCACCGTGCGATTTTGGTTTAAACGCTTTTGTGGTGGAAATTTCGACTTAAAGAACGAGCCACGAGGAAGACCGCCCACACAGGTGAATAACGATGAATTAAGAGAGATAGTGGAAGCCGACCCTAGTCAAACTACCCAGGAATTAGCGGCATGGTTTAACGTTACCTTACCCACAATATTGACTCACTTGCGTCAAATCAATAAAATAAAAAAATACGAAAAATGGGTGCCTCATAATCACTCGAATTTTCGCAGTATCCATCTCTCTTGTCTAAATTGAATAACAAAAACAATTGAAAGTCGATATTCAAATGTTTCACATTTTTTAAAAAAAGAACATCATAGAAACCATTTGAAAAAAGTTTCATTCGAAAACCTCAAACCATGAAGATTCTATGTCAATTCAAAGAACCTATTGCAATAAAACGGCAATTTCATACTTTAACCCCTATTATTATTTCCTGTCCGTATTCTTTCACACGGCACGTCAATGTTACTGCAGTAAGTAATTACACCACTGTTCGTGATGCCCGTGATTCCGCTTAGGGTCTGGCGGAAGACCAGCGTTACGGGTTATACCGGAAATACACACCAACGTAATTACTATAAATTTGTATATTATTTTTCCTTATTCTTGCAACTTATATATGTAACTTAATACAGATTTATTTAAATTTAAGATTGACCACATATCGGCAAGCGCAGCGTAGGATGACCAGCCACAAGATGGACAGATGACCTCATCCAAGTGGCAGGAAGATGCAGCAGTGGACTTCTTCTGGCTGAATTCTGATGATGATAATGTTGTATTATTGCGTAGAGTACATGATATTTGGCTTTTAAAATAAATATTTCTGTCTATTTATCTGAACCAATGCACAGCCTCCAACTGAAACGGAACCTGCGACTCGCTTACCAATTTACTCAGTGACCTGCGCTAAGCTTAGAAAGTGGTAAATATGTTCAGAATTACTCTAAGAAAATAAGATAATTTTAAGTAGTTCAGCTTATAGGAAAATTGCGGCCATAAAGGCCATAAAGGAACGAATTTTATCTCTCTTTCATTTAATCTTTACAAAGTGATCGTGAGTATACTTTCATTATTGCCCTTAAACATACGTTTATAGGCGGTGAAATTTTTTGGATAAAAGTTGTGTCACTGATAGACCATGTCCTTGATAATTTATATCCGAATCCCACGCGAACCCACCGTGGCGTGGACAGATTGTAAACAATAAAACAGACAAAGCGTTTATAAGCCTGCCCACGCCACATATCTCCGGCTGGCACCCATCGCGCGTCTAGCGACACTTAATGCCGGGTAAAGACATGCTGCGAAAGGGACATTTTGGAAAAGAGACATTAAGCCAAGTGGATATTTTGAGAAATAGACATATATTCTGCGAAAGGGACATTTTGTGAAAGAGGCATTCTAGTAGTGCCCATCTTGCGAACGGTGGACATTTTGCGAAGGAGCGAATCAAACGAACCAGAGCGAACAAATCAGTACGGCGAAAGCCAACGGCTTTTATGCGGCTTCTGCTCCACAGCTCGCATGCACCAAACTCTGTTGGAATCCTGACGTCTGCGACAGAAATTATATAATTTAATGCCTATACGTCAGGAATCCTTAAGATTTAGTGCGCGTAATATAGGGGTAGATCGGCGAATGCCTGCGTTCATTCGCGTGCAGTTGGACTGTAATCTGTATAAAAGACTATCCACAACAACGCACCGACGTGCGGGCGTCATAACTTCTATCTAAATATCCTTAAAAAACTATAGGACAACAGAAATGTGTTTAAAATATTCATAATTTTTTTATCCAACTCAAACACCGTTGACGCTTTGCTAGATAAAAGTTTTTGTATGGAACCAGGCGTTACTTTACGGAAATCCATAATAGCATAAAAGATTACCAAATAACAAAAATTATGTTTACAATCACTATAAATGTTAGATTGTGCGAGTGAGACAGCAAGCCTATAGTAACAGCAGTGTTAAGGCTAGGAGCAGACATGCGCAAGGTCGGCAGCCGGTAGCAATGACCGCGCCTCCGCGCACCGGACCGGAATCGCTAATGCGTCGTCGAGACGCGATTCTAGTAAGTCTAGTAACTCGCATGCGCATATCTCGTAAATACATATACACGCTGAAATCTAAATGGTTTGAGAGCAACGGTTACGTAATGAGTAATTAAAATGCCATCTATTTATGCTATGACTTTTATGTATTAACGTAAAATAAAAAAAAATGTTGAGATATATTGTTATGAGCCGACAAATCTTGTTTTGAAAAATTCTCGATCAATTAGTACCACCTCTCTCTCTCTGTCAGAACAATGTCAAGATACTTTTGGAAACTGCAATAAAGTGCCTTCAAAAAAAGCATACCTATTTGATAGCTGTTTTAAAGGCACGTTCCTTTTGCTATTGCAAAATCCGCTGTGTATATAGCACACAATGCCGAGCAAATAATCTAGTTAAAGGCTAGGAATCGTATAAAGACAAACTGTAGATGTTGCTATTTGGACGGCACTAGGACTCGCCCGATGAGAGACTGGCCTATGTATTGCATAATTTTTTAATGTATGCACTGCGCCCGCGACTTTGTTCAAGTGGAATTTGGGTAAAAAGGAGTATGTCAGTCAGTGTCTGGCCCATAGAATACAACGTGTAACAAAAATAAGTAAGGATATTTTTGGGTCAAATAGAACATGATAAGAATCTCGTTTATAAAATTTCACTGATATTGACCAAGATTTGTGTTATTTTTATATAATTTTGCATGTATTGTTATGTCAATGCTACTAATATTATTGTTATCTTACTAGAGCGAATAAAAGACGGCTCTGGCACGGGTGTTATAGATTTTTCTGCGTTATAATCCATTCTAGTAAGAAAAGTAGCGTTAGCAACACACAACTAAACAAAAAAATATAAATACTTAAAATTGTATTGGTAAAATTGAGGGTATGATACTCTGGGATAGGAACAGTCGACGCCACTAATGACGATAATTTCACTAATTACCTAGGTAGGAAATCGTGGTTTATACGAAAACAATGACAAATGGTTCGTCAGGACCGTTAGTTGTACGTAATTCTTAACTTAAATACGTTTAGTTTCTCCATTGAGATACCAGTTATTCAATAAGGAAGAGGAAGATTTTAGAAATTGAAGTAAGTTTAATATAGGTCAGGTACCTCTAACATACACAATCCTTAAGCACTTCAAGTAGAGTTAAACTAGAGATAGAGGTTTCCAAGTTCAAAAGTCAGGGCTTACTGTAATTTCATCAATTGTTTGCGATAAAGTTTTCTCAGTTTGAGTTTGTGATTAACTTTCTTTTTCTTAACTTAACTTTTTTCATATTAGTTTTATACTTTTTTACAGTTATTCTGCTTTACAGTAGCGCTGTCTGATAGATAATGCTAAAAAAAATATTGTTATGTGATAAATAGAATGGAGATTATTATACGTAGGGCCATGATGTATAGGAGGCTGAGGCATGGATTTAGCGTGTGAAGCGTTAATCCGGATATTTGAAATTAAATATCTGAGAACAAATTCAACAAAATTTGTAAACTACAGACTCTAAATCATGTGTTTCAGAAATTGCCCATTTTTGAGGTAACTCTATATATCAAATACATTTTTTCGCTTGCTCATGATTATCGATGACTCTGATCCACAAATCCAATAATGGAGAGCAGTGACGTGAAGATTTTAAACTTCAAATATATTCAAAATAATATGTGGAACAGAATCCAAATGAATCATAATATTATTCATGTTTTCCTATTATTAAGCTTTCCCCGTACTACCTCTGCACAGATTTTTATGTAGTACTGTTGCAACCAATGTAAACAATGCCCGTTATATCTTTTCTTTCCAATAAAACATTTTTGTACATAAACATTGATGTTTAAAAAATACAAAAATGTTCTATATATTAATGTCTCAATAATTTTTTTATTATTTCAAACATAAAATAAGAGACTTAATAACTGATAAAAATATACAAATAACTAATTCTATATGTACAAATAAAACACCTGCCCCAGGTCACTGTCCCGCGGTAATGAGCCCAGAACGCTGGCGACGTTACCTCTTTGGATGGCCAGGCTTATCCTCTGGCCGAGGTACGCGCCGGCCCTCTGGTCTCCCGATGCGTCGATTAGGCGCGCCGCTAAGTCTTTGAACAGCAGGCGCGCCTCTGGGCCCCAAGTGTCTATGGTTTCGACCCCAAACGGCGCAAATATGTAATTGTTTCCTATTGAACCGTATTTGCGCCGTTTGAGGCTTTCGGCCGCGCCAGCCGCTGAACCAGCGGCTCTTCCACTCTGGGAAACATGAGAGGGTGCCAGCGTGTCAACGCATGTAGCGTCCCAAACTAGCGGCCTCCCATGTTTCCAGGGGATCAATGTCATTCCATCGGGCCTTTTACCATCGTCGCGGATGATGCCTGGAGCATTTTTGTACATTTACATTGTTTAAAAATATAAAAATGTTTTATCTTAAAGAAACGCTGCGTCGCAAAATGTCTACTTCGCCAGATTTCCACCGTCCACAAAGTACCCATTTAGCAAAATGTCCACTTCGCAAGCAACAAAAAAAAAACTTTTTTCCACTAATGTAATTTCGTTTTTATTATTTATAGGAAATTAGACAAGTGCACATCTATTCTGACGTTCTCTATCTTTCAATAGCCCTAACAAACTATTAATATAACATGAATGGATCGAAGAACAGTAATAAAATAAACATACAGAGCGAAACTGGTTCATTTTGCATAGAGTTGAGTCTAGGTTACGCCCCCGCAAGCGACTGCAAGCAAAACTCCCCCCCAATCCGATTTAAATCTGATGATCTACGTTGTATAAAACTTTAAGGCAGTGTTTAGTCTGTTTTAACGTAAAAACCTTTTTCGACTTCAAACAGCTACTTGAAGAGTAAATTGTCGAGGAACATACAGCCATAGATAAAGAAATTAAATTTCAGAGTATTCACTAAAGAGTACAAAATTTTACATTAAAGCCATATACTACATTACATTGCATTAAACTCGCGCCTGTATCCCGGAGGGGTAAGCAGAGACCTGGTCTGGCCACTTCCCTCGATTCTGACAGTCCTTTTTCATTTCATCAACGCTTATTAGTCGTTGCAAGCACCACTTTCGATTTCGGGCACTTTTTATCTTACCCTACACATGCTTTAAGAATTAAATTGCCAAAGAGACTGAACTGAATAAATTATCCAAAACGCGTACTACTTACGTACTATGCATTAAACTGCGTATTAGTTATTATTACGTATTAAAGCAACGAAAAATCTGAAAACAGTTTATTTAGTACCTTTCAATTATTAAACACATGCGATAAGCAACTTACTAAAATCCTCAATTTTTCATTAAGTTTTTGGTTTTTCATACAAACCAGAAACATGCCAAGATTTTGTGGTTTATTTTTAATTTTGATCTTTTGCTTCTTAATTATTTTAAAGATAAAAGTTATAAAATTTAATAATAATTAAAATATAATTAAAGTTAACAAGTTGTATAACATTTAAACTCACATATAACCTACGCTTATAACGTTAATCTGATCAAAATAAATGCTATAATTCGACTTAAATGCGTGCCAAGACACTGGTGCACAGCACCATACTAATTTAGCATTTAGTTTCTATCCCCCATAAAATATAGCTAAAGCAGCAGGAAACTCTATAATTTCACAGTACACGGAACGTTTATAGCAAATAGTAATAACACACAAGGGTCAGGCATTGGGCACTGGTCCCACAGTAAACTCGGCCTATTGGCATATATTATGCCAGCTGGATGTTGTGCTTGAGAATCGATGGATGAGAATGGTGTGAAAAGGAATAATCGCATTATTAGTTGCATGTATAAAACATGCTATTAAATAACCCATAGCCCGAAAACTGTTTCTTAATTATGAGTATTGATAAATAAACTACTTATTACCAATAAGAAAAATATTCAAGAAAAAACTCAACTTTACCGATTGGATTGACTCGGGCCGTCTCATATGAAAAGCAAAAAAATAATTTAAGAAAATAAATTGAACATTGATGAATACACCGTGTTTTAATTACTTAAGACATTTAATGGGCTATAGGTTTCGTACATAGGCGATGATTTTAAGGTGCCGCGACAATGTTTCTTCGGAGAGCTTTTGTGAGCGAGTGCTAATTGATGTGGCGGCGGCGTGCGGCGCGGCAGCGGCAGGCAACTCCCCGCGCCCCGCGCCGTCTCAGCAAGCAACGGTGGTAACAAATATCTAAATTTTATACAACCGATAATTTTTTTTGTATAAAATTTTACTAGAATGGGGTTTTATCAAATTTTTTCAGTCGATAATCACGAAAATAATGAAAATCTGACTGCTCCTTTCTTATTGAGAATTTATTTAAGTAAATATTTAAGTATTGTTCTTGCTTTTCAAATTGCTCGTACAAAAAACAAAACAGAGAGTATTTATGTACTTATGAAAATTCTTACTTTTATACTTTACTATACAGAAAGAAAGAAATGTACTTCTGAATCGAGAAACCGGCAATCGCTCATCTGTGTGTTAAGTAGAATTGTAATCAAAGTGGTAAGACTTGTACAGTCTTAGTTTAAAATTATCGTTTTAATGTAGATTTCTTTCCGGGGGCTTGTACTGAGGAGGTCAAGTTTTAAGTGGGACGAGTTCGTAGACTTATCTACGTAAATGAGGTCGCATTCTACCACATGCATTTACAAGAAAAAACTTATCGTAATTTTACTTTGCTATGCCACTTTCTGTTCAACGAAGCGTAATAAAAATAATAATTACTTTAGCAGCCTATAATAAGTCTGTAGAGCTTAGGTCTCTTCTCAGAGAGAGAGAGAGAAATAGAGCTTGCATACAGCAAACTGGCGATTTTAAGTGCTGGGGTAGTAAACTAACAGTTAGGTAATGCTTTCAAAAAGACGCCTGTCACCTCAGTCCACCAAGACCATGGGACTTGCAAAAGTACCGAAACGTCGAAAAATTATAAAATTAAAAAATACACTAGTAAAAATCTGTGCATATTCAGTTTTCAATAAACAGCTTATTATAATGGTAATGTGCACAGCGCTATGGTAACCAGGCAAAGACATTTCAAACGTTATCAAAACACCTAGACTGAGGTAATTTGAACCATAAAATTATTGTACCTACTTAATCTAAAATTAGGTATAACAAAAGCTAATAAATACAAACAAAACACACTAAGCTTGCGTAGATATTGCCCAAAATATAATAATCACCTGCTTACCTACATAAGTCCGTGAATAAATATGAAACAGCAGTGCTAGCCTAGTGGGTAGAAAATCGGACTCGGAAGCGAGAGACCCAGGTTCGATCCCCAGTGCGAAGAAGTTATAGTAGCAATACCATTCGCTAACGGTGAAGGAAAACATCGCGAGGAAAGCTGAGTGTCTGGGCCATTCACATACCTCAGCGCTTGAAATCGCCAATCCGCGGTGGGCACGCGTGGTGATTAAGCCCACATTCTCTCCCTGAGAGAAGGCCTGTGCCCTACAGGAAAAAGTCGCCCTTTCCCTTACAAGAGTGTGCCCATTCAATAATTCAACGCCTATTGAATTGAAAGACTAATCTTTTGTAGATATTACCTAAAATATAATAAAGCCCTACTTGCCTACACAACTTTGTGAATAAATATAAAAAGTCGCCCTTTCCCTGGCAAGAGTGTGCCCATTCAATAAATACTATTAAGGTCGTTCAAAGCCCACTTTGTAAAAGGCCAATCACGAATAAAAAACACCGAGCAAGTCGTGGTTTGAATGTCAAAAGAAAAATTTACGGTGTAGGTAAACGTGGTGCTATCTTCCTAGAGCTTCTCACTTGACGTCTCACGGTGACGTTCCAGGTTCAATTCCGCTGATAAACAACAACATAACAAAACCTCTAAATCAAAATCCCGGAGATATAGGCAGAGACCAGGGCCTGCCACTTGCCACGATCCTGACAGATCTTCGCTTCGTCAACATTCATTAGTCGTTGCATGCACGCACGCCGGTTTCGGGTATTCCGCTGATAAACGTAACGTTACGTAACTTGTCCGCAGTCTAAAAAGCACTAAAAACGTGTTAAGCTACTGTCAGTGGTTTCTATGTGCACTTTGGCCAGCTGAGAGTTGTTATCAGATAAACAAATAAGGCTGTTAGATTAACAAATTGTTAGTATCCGAAAGGTAGGGGACGAGTGGAGTGTCATGGCTACATACTGACGGCAGAGCTAGTCCACCGATTCAGGGTCGTTCTGCGTGCTATATTTTATATACAAATATTTATTACACAAAGACTTACATGAATATTTACACAAATAATTACGTAAATAGTACATACTTTACGCATTGTTTCTTAACTCCCAAATTCCGTCAAATCACTTTTTAAATTACTAATATCAAACATCGTACCTCAATAACTATAAAAATATTTACAAGGTCGTTGCCATCGGATTGAGCCTACAAAACAGCTGAGCGTCTTTCAAAGCAGAGAAGTGTGGGGCTTATCTACTTTCAATTTGGGCCTAATTTCCTACGCACACATCCCAATGATAACGATCAAAGGATCACCGAACGTGACTTCGCACAGTTTAGAACTAGGCATAAAAAAACCTGTTATAATAAAAGTCTTAATCGATTTCTTCCAAGCCTCTTTTCTTGGATCACAAAGAAATATGCAATTGAGTTAGCAATTACATGCTATTGTTTCGCTTTGCACGGGTTGAAATTTAATTTTCTACGGAGCACTGTTCAGTAACTGAATTTAACTACCTATTCTCATTTGGTGCCACATTTTTAGGGTTCCCTATCCGGGGTGCCAAACGGGGACTCTATTAATAAGCTTGCGAAGTCTGTATGTCTGACCTATAAAGGGCTTCATGTCTTGAACAGCAAAAGCTATTTTTGCGGAATATGGATTGTTAATGTGCTTTTTGATATGGGTCAAACTTGGTATGATTATCTTTATAGTGAATTACCTGTACCTAGGTATATTATTGTTGTTTCACAAGTTGTTTGTTGTCATGACCCTTTGGGGAAGAAATGTAGTAAAGCCATTTTACGAATCGTTTTTCAAATTAATTTCAATTTTAATTTTAGAGGATAGCGAAAACAAAGATATTATAAAAAAACTAGGTATCTTTTTTCTTTCAAACGCCGTATTAATGCAATGATTACATATATACTAAAAATGTAACGAGTTTTATAGATACTGAACTTTAAATTCAATATATTTGATAGTTTAAAAGTTAGCATGGCTTATACTACAAAAAAAATTGGTAGTTTAGAAGTTAGCATGGCTTATTCTACAAAAAAAAATGGCATCCAATGCCTTTTACAGCAAAAAATATACTAATAGTACTAATAAGTTGGATTGCAACCAATAAAATAATTGCAGTATAAGCCATAAGAAAATGTACTGCAATATACTACATACTACAGAAAATTAAGTAGCATCAGTGCCTTTTACACTTCTAATAAAAAAAAAATATTTTTTAGCACATTTTAATAAAAAAAAACTGTGAAGCCTGTTAAAAAATCAAAGTAGTAAAAGCCATATTTTTGCAAATTTGTGGTAAGGGTTGACCAATCAAGTGAGAATTGTCAATACGGAAAAACGGATGGTCGATGGGGTGGAATGAAAAGGTTCTCGAGTGGAGACCGCGGACGGGTAAACGCAGCGTAGAACGCTCACCAGCTCGATAGACCGACGATCTGAGGCATTACTGGCTGAATGAGGATGACTGAGGACAGAAGGAAGTTTTTTCAACAGTGTGCATTGAATCGCTCGTAGCCCCGGCTGCCTGAGTGATCTTAAACGATCACGAAGGTTAAGCAACACAGGGTGCGTTCAGTGCATGGATGGGTCGCCGTCTATGCCTAACGCTAGTGGCATTTTTCGTTCCATGCTTCGCAAGGCACGTTAAGCTGTTGGTGCCGGCTGCCGTCGATAGATGGCAGTCGTTAAGCCAAGTCAGAGGCCTTAGGGCGGCTTGAAAACTTCTGACAGTAGACGAGCCACTAGTCTACAAGCCTCCACCAATCCGGACTTGGCCCCCGTGGTGGAGTATGGCCTATACCTTCCTCAGGGAAGAGACCCGTGCCCCTCGGTGGGGACATAATGGGTTGATGATGATGATGCATTGTTTTCTAGTTTCGGCCATCAAGCCATAACATGACGAAACGCTTGACGGTGTCTTGTCTCGTGAGCCTATAACTTCAACTTTAGCCTGTTAATCTTGAGACGATGTTAATTTACTTTTATTTTCCGCTGAACAGAAATAGAATAAAATATTTTCATCATCCTCACGAATTGACAAAATGATTATACTAATGTACCTGTGTAACTACGTAGAGAGAACCATAATTTTGTGTATCATTAAGCAATTAGCAAAACAATATGATTTGATGAACAATAACATCATTTATGTCAGCAATAATAGTATTTTAAGAAAAAACTAGTGGCCGGCAGGAAATGGAAAATGTAGCTTCAGAAAATTTCAAATTGACCTGCATAAACTTTTAAAAGACCAGCAAAAAATTCCAAATTGATTAGCACAAAATTATCATCAAAAAATCTAAATCGATAAGGAAAATTTCTAATTTGACCAGCAGACAATTCTTAACTTGAGATTGCCAGGGTTCACGTGTTCATTTTATGTTCATTTATTTATTCTACTGGCCAAAATTATTATCAAGCAGACCTTTGGTGACTACTCATTTATTGTGTTCTGTGAAAGTTATTATTATTATTTATTTTTCTGACGAAAACGATTATTGCTGATTTTAATCTGTCATCTGTTCCCTTTTTTTGTTCCTTTATAGTGCAGTCTATACAGTACACCAAGCTTCACCTATGTACGCTCTACTACGCTTTGCTATGGGCTACTTTGCAACAAAATGTAAAAGACACTTGCTGTCGACTTGTGCAGATTTGAACAAAATGCGGAATCGAATAAAAAAAAGTAGTACATATTTTTATAAAAATGTATTGTTACGAGCTGTGTATAAGCAACCTTTTCATTTCGATCGCGCTGGCCACTCTCCCGGCTCCAATATAAACAAACAAGCGCTCCGCTTCCAATAAGATATCTTGACTTGGAAAAAGACCAAGGAAATGAGTATAGCCAACTCAATATAGGTACTGCGCGAAAGCAAACTGAGACTAAACAAAATATTCAGCTAGATAAATACAACAAGGAGACCGTTCGCTAAATTGGATTGGAGTTTAGAAAATACAACTTTCTTACGCCTTCACGGCGCTGAAATCCTTAGATATTTGTTCTGATACCCAGAATAAAAATAAAAAATTTCACTCACACTTTAATATTTTTGTGGCAACACAATTGCCGTTATCCGAACATAAAGTTAATTGTAATGAATTACATGCATACATAAACTGTAAGTTTATTAATTACACTTTATAAAAGTATATTTTTAAATTTATATTAACTTATCCTCTTTTATGCACGCCTACCAACTCTTTCCCTTACCTCCTGCGGTTGACTGGTAGAAAATGCTTATGGCATTAAGTCCGCTGCATTGTACGATTTTTTTAAGTGCAAAAAAAGTATAAATAAATTAATAAAATAAACTCACGCCTGCATCCCGGAGGGGCAGGCAGAGACCAGCGTTTACCACTTCGATCCAGACAAACTGCTTGATCTTGATCAACATTAATTAGTCGCTGCACGTACGTTCTGGGATTCCATAAATTATAATTACACACCGATAATGTAAAAATTAATTGTAAGGAAATTAAATTCTGATAATTTTTTGTTACTAATAAGTGAATACTTACTTATCTAAATAAGTCCCAATATTTTGTCTTTTAAACCAAAACAAAATCGTACTCATATTTACTCAACAATCATAATGTAACGAAAAAAAAACATACCAACAATTGTCAGAAAAGCCGTAATAAACAGACATTTTATTCTTCTTGAAAGCGGTCTTAATTGTAGAGGTCGCGTGGCGTATGCGCCCGCGCAGCACATTACCGATGCAAAGAGCGCTTGGTGGGAACAATAACGATGTATGGTCAAGACCACTAACGGTGTATCGGTCAAAGAAGTTTGCTTCACGGTCGTAACGGTGTTGGCGTTTTTAGGGTTCCGGACCTATAGGAAAAAGTAAACCTCTTCAGAGATCATACTCTAACAGTATTTCACATTTTAACCCGGTTTGTTTTGAGGAACACAAAGAATTAAATCAAAGAAAATATACAATGTGCCGTTACAATAAAACACGAAACACGAAATCAATTTCTTCACTATCTATGCTTAAACCACTTCTAATCGGCAATTCTCAAGGTTTATTTCATATAAAAATTGCTCGCCTCACGTTTCAAAATACATAAACTCACACTAGTGTCCCGGAGACGAGAATCTGCCACTTGCAACTTGATCGAACAACGACAGATATGTTTCTGATAAAAAAAAGCTTTTTTATGGAAATTATTCCCCTAACAGCAAAACTGCTGGAACTCTAGATGATTATTTTACTTTAGCAAAACTATTGATACAATACAGAACCCTGGTGTGCAGTTCAATCTCGCACTTGGCCGGATTTTTATATTCATTCATTGTTTGGCCCATATAAGTGGCGTCGTCGTACGGTTTCAAGAAAAAGAGAAAAGGGTATTAGTATGTTTTAGTGTGTTTGCTCAGCTAGTAGAGATGCGTATGCCAATTAAGTTGTTAAGATAATTGCCCCCAACGTTGCAAACACAGACTATTTACCAGTAAATTATTCTTATCTTGTTGTCTTAAAATGTACAAAATTATAACCGTTCTAGTAATTTTAGGTTTCCGTCCGTACTAACATTTTCAAGCATCAAACGCCGAGCAAAAACAGAATTTGATTTTGATATTTTTTCATGTCGAAAATTCCTCGAAAAAAATAAATAACAATAACTTTTTTTTCTGTAGGATACGATATCTGATAAACATCTTAGCTTTGGACTTTGGCCCTTATTATCTGTAAAGCATAGAGTATGCTTAAGATTATCGATGTAAAAATTAATAGAGATTACTGCCGCGTGTACTAACAGCAAAGCAAACAGCATTAATAAAGAATCGTCACTTGGAGCGACATAAAAGAGCGTACTCTCTACATTGATATAGAGCCAACACTGTGTTCCTTTTTTTTCGATACTCGCACTCATTCCGTGGGCAATAAGAAACTGCTTTCGAGCATCGTCCAATAAAACCCATCGAGATTCAATCATAATGAGAACAGGAAACGGTTGCTACGGACGCCTGTTTATTAATTTCATAGGTACAGTGCGACTAGAAATTATTCCAATCGTAAAACATTTCAATTTCCGAGTAAAGTCTTTATGTACAACACGGTCACATTAACTAGAGACTTGACGTTGATACAATAATGTCCAAAACAAATACCAAAATGATAGAAAACTAAGCAAATTATCGACACACGTATTGGTTACAAAGATACTGACCATACTATCGATAATTTGCTTAGTTTTCTGTCATTTTGGTATTTGTTCCATCATCGTCATTGTCGTCGTCATTGTATCAACGTCAAGTCTCTAGTTAATGTGACCGTGTTGTACATAATAACTATCTCTCTCAGCTATACAGGATGTTATCAAATCTCCTTTTATTTCCAAAAAGGTTTATTCGTCAATATAAAAATGTGGACAGTGGGGACAGCTTCGAAATCCGGTAATTGTTCGTATTGACAAGGAGACCATCAATTCTAACGGTCGCATTTATAAAAACACGATTCCTCTAAAATAATCCTCGGCTTAAATCAGCCGCGGTTATGTAATTAGTAATTAAAAAATGGCATCTATTTAGACTAGTAATTTTAAATATACACGGAAATCTAAAGAAAAATAGTTGAGAAATATACCGCCTCTCCGTCTAACAGTACAGAATCTCGCGGACCCGCGGCACGCACGCACTGCTCGGAAGGCTACTAATGGTTCTAATAGATTCGAGTTTGTGTCGAGATATTTTTGAAAGGTGCGTTTTTAAAAAAAAACTAATTAGCGTATTCGACAGCTATTGTCCGACACGTTCATTTTGCTACGTCCTTCAAATCACCCAAAATTAATGGCGTATAAAAGATAAATAAAACTTTTTAACGGACACATTTTGGCTTCAGAAGTTAATTCCACGCAACACTGTACACACAATTAATTTGATTGACTGTATAGCGTTGGATGTAAAAAAATAACTCGGGAGGCCCACAAATGTGAAAGAGGAAGCACGCACTAAGAAAAACGCAATGAAAACCCTTTCCGAAGATTGAAATACATAAACCTTGATTGAAAGGTTTCAAAGAGCTCCGATCTTTAATGTAACAGGGTAATTCGCCAAGCAAGACATCTAATCACCTAAGATCAATAAATAACTTAACAAGTGTTTTCTTCAATTATAGGCAGAACAATAAGAATAAGAATATTCTTTTTTTACACTAGAGCACATGACATAAAAATTGAAGAAGAAGTCTTGTACAGTCCACAACGTTTTCGTCCATCAACGTTTACTTACATACGTGCATTTTACTTATTTACTTTAGGGTCAACTTTGAAACTAAACTACTAAAAGGTCATCAGCACTCGACTGTAGGTACATTATAGACTTTTTCTTTCTGAGAGATCACCTTTCCATTCGTTAGTAGTCACATATATCGAATGCCATAACTTTTCATTTCTCGTTTCTCCTCCGATATAAGTTTTTAATTAGTTAATTGTAAGCAAAATAAGTCTGTATCCCGTTAAAGTTTGCGTCTAATTAATGTTTTTTCTTTTTTGAAACTGTCATCAGCCATTGTTTTTGGGTTGCCTTTAATCAAATGATTTCTAAGTAGATCGAGCGTTAGGATGCTAGTCAGTTCAATTGCCTATGCATCCTCTGTGTATTTATCATTAACGACGTCTGACAGAGCACCTGATATCAAGTACAACAGCGACAAATGGATTCTCGTGATGGGCCTCATCACTTAATTAAATAATTAATAACTTCCACACAACACAATCACTTCTCATGGTCCCAAACTAGGATCCCTGTGCTAAGGTATGCTATATCATGGCATGGTAACAAGTAACCTCATACGTTTTTAGTTCCTCAACCACTGTGGAGGTTTTGAGGTATTTAAATATGTATCTCATCATTCCTATTTATGATATACCAAGCTCTGTTGGTAATATTCAAATCTTTTATTCTTTCAACAAATTGGGAAACCGGCCTTTTTGTGATGGTGCAGCGTTAAAAAAAACTAAAAAGCGCCGTTGACTGACACAGCTTAGGAAATTACCAAGGAAGCATATTCAGAGAGATTTCCGCCGACGATACCTACTCATTGTTACACTTTTTGTGACGAATGATTAATCACTTGCCTTGCGGTATAATAGAGGCAGTTGTAAATGAAGTGATAAGAATTAATGGCTGCCTTTTTTCCCGACAAGACGAGTAGGCCAGGTCATTATTTTGACAACTGCCGTTAGATAATCGCAGACGGCGAAGATCGGCGAAAACAATGGATGGAGGTGAAAAGGCGTATTACAAATCTGACGATTCGCAAGAAAGTTTTTTTTTTGTTAGTGTTTCTTTTATAACTCCTTTATAGTAATAATTGTATAAAATAGGTATAAATCATGTAATCTACGCGTAAAAATAATAATTTCAATCATCATCATCATTATCATTCAGCCACAAGAAGTCCACTGCTGGACATGGATTTCCAAAAAGACCGGCGGGAAGCGGCCTGCCTCCAGCGCCTTCCTGTCACTTGGATGAGGTCATCTGTCCATCTTGTTGCTGGTCGTCCTACGCTGCGCTTGCCGATATCTGGTCTCCATTCGAGAACTTTTCGGCCCCATCGGCCATCAGTTCTGCGTGCTATGTGCCCCGCCCACTGCCACTTCAACTTACTAATCCGCTGGGCTATGTCGACGACTTTCGTTCGTCTACGGATCTCATCATTTCTGATTCGATCTCGTAGAAAAATTCCGAGCATAGTCCTTTCCATAGCTCGTTGCGTGAACTTGAGCCTTGAGGCCCGGTAATCATTTAAATGTACGTGGTTTGATGGAGCATATTAAGCCTCTTCTATTTCAATTTAACCTATACAGTTATTTAACGACCTAATTCACTGTTTGCCAGATGCCTTCACAATACAGTGCGATGCAAGATAGTAGGTAGTAGAAAAATACAAAAAACTAAAACGGCTTCAAAGGTCATATTCTGATGAATACAGAAATGCTTACGCTTACCTGCATTAATTTTATTATTTTCTCTTTTGGTTCTATTTCTGTTTTGCCTGAGAGAGCCTAGTACGAGGATTTTAAATATACCTATAATTTTTGTAGTTATAATAGTTACTACAATCCTACCTATGTTTTAATTTATGTACGTTTTTTTTCTTCTTTTATGATCTTTTATGAAACGAATATAAATACATTTCTAATGTTTCCAATGCATTAGTACATCCCATTGCTGATCACAGCTCTCTTTCCTTGACGCCATTTCCCCAGCCTCTTATCAGTCTTGTCAACGTGTTTCCTTACCATAATGAATATCACAGTCCCCAAAACACTCTAGATTCGGTACTATCGAGTCTACCAATACTCCAGATTTGATAACGTCAAGCTTGCAGTACGACTTCTGATGACCCGACAAGTCAGAGGCGAGCTTGATTGAATCATTGTCCGATGCTTGCGATCGTGTGAGAGTGAAAACGGCGACTTCCGCATCTCGATCACGACTTTTGACAGACGGCAGCGAAGACAGACGAAAGTTGGCACGATGATGCACAGAATTTATGTCTTCTTACTTTTGATTTCATTTGAACCATTCGTTGACAATACAATGTGTTACAAAAATCGGAAAACAGAGGGTTCTACTGGTCAATACGTACCACATTCAATATGAATAAAACTTTAAAATCGCGAAAATATTATCACCTGTACCAAACATACTTTATACTTTATTGCACACATAAAAAGACATAAATAAAACACATTTTAAAAATAAATAAAAATTAAATACATTTTAATGCCGCAGATAACTTAAGCATCTATGGAATAGCGGATTTTTTTTTCGCAAACTCGGAGGATTATTATGTTACACCGTTGTGACATTTACATTCGTGCACTTTAATGCACGTTATGGGCGACTTCGCAACAAAAATGTCAAGGTTGACCTGCTGACGACCGTATACTCCTACGGGTGAGAGACGTTGCATACAACAAAAAAAATGTAAACGTTGATTAGGTAGTTGTCGCATAACGACAGTTCGTCAACTTTTACCCTAGTGGAACATTTTATTGTATACAAAAAAGGAAATAGCTGCATTTTTTAGAGTTCTTTGTTAGGGTTTCGTAGTCAACGATATCCGGCCATAGGCCGATATATAGGCCATATCCGTCCCGTCTGTTTGTCTGTCTATCTGTCCGCGGCTTAGCACAGAGACCATAAGTACTAGAAAGCTGAAATTTGGCATAGATATAATATAAATATTTATTACGCCAACAAAACGGTTGAACAAAATCTCGAAAAAGATAGATTTTTAGGCACCTTACACCTAAATAAGGAAAGATTTTTTTTTCGTCGTTGTCGTCGTCCCCCCTCCTCTCCCGGCTAAAGGTTTTATTGTAGAGACGTGAAAAAATTCAGGGAAGTAGCACATATAATAAACTTGAAAGAAAAATCACGGCTTAGGCTTTACAATTTAACGAGTAATAGGCGAACAAGTTATAAAAGTTCATACAAAATCCATTGAAAATTGCCTTGATGAAGTTGTTAGTTCTGTAAAGCAGATAGAACCTCCTCTTTCTCCGGAACCCCACACTGCGCGTGGCCCGACACGCGCATGGCCGATTCTTATTATTTTGATGTAAATTGCTTTCAAAATTGAAAGAAATCAAACGTGACATAGCCACTCGCTAACTGTAAGTGAAAACATCGCAATAACGTCTGAGTGTAAGTAAATACCAAGTCAGTGTGTGTCTAGCCTAATTTCAATATGGCTGACTTCGCAATTTACACGTGCAAGCGCACAACAAGCTAAACAGCCTATAACTAGTGAATCATTACATTTAATAAGTGCTGTTTGGACACAACGAGATAAGATTCTCTAAGTCGGTAAGTAGGTATTATTTTTACCGAATGTGCTATATTAATCTTAGGGATATATTATTCATGCATTTGTACGTATGCATGTATGACGTTTGCTTATTACCGCAATGGCTAAATTGCTCGACAAATTTTGACCAATGGGATGTCAAGCAATGCGAGCGTCTCTGCCTATATGACGTCACGATAAAAAACAAAATTTCAGGCATCTGTCATAACATAACGTTAGTAAAAACCACTAAAAAACTTGAAGTAAAAAAACCGTTTATAATATAATAAAAATACCGGCTGCTAAAGTCTTAACTAGACCTAAATGAGTCCATTGATTCAAAGAGAGGTCCCGTCTACTGAATTTAGAAATTCAATGAAATTCAAATTTGACTCAAATATATTTTTATGTAGCCTATATTCGTTCCACTGCAGGGCACAGGCCTTCTCCAGTTTAAATAGGTTAATTGAATTTATAACCGTAAACCTTTAATACTTTTAAGCAATCGGGTTTACTGTATTATAATAATTGTAAGCATCCTTATAATTTTAATTGCTATCAGGATGTTTTTAGATAGTTTTATTATAAAGATAGTGAAATGAATGAAACATGTTGATATCAGTCACGAAGTATTAAAAATAAAAGATTTTGACATTGCACAAATAATGAACAAAGCATCTGATAACAAAAAAATTGAAGCAATAGCAGTCGGCGATTTTACGCTCAGATTGGCTGAAATTGGCCAAGGAACCTTCCAAAATATTTCACTCCGGATCGTCAGAAGGTCCAAGCCCAGTCTTACACATTCCGAAACGGGTTATTGCCATTTAAATGGGACACTAATGGGCACTTGGGGTCAATATTTCAGGGGGACGTGGTCTCGGTCGTTACGTCCTAAATAATTGGGCAAAGCTTGGGCGAGTTTTGGACTCTGAGGTACATTTCGGCTGTCCCAAAAATAAACACAGTAAGGGACATTTTTTTTCAAAACCGAGATTATATTACCATTGGGTTAATGGAACCAAATAGTAACCAATAGTGGAAATATCTCGGTTTTGAAAATTTGCCCTCCTCTGTTTTGTTTAAGATCTTTATTGCTCCTGTTTTTGTGAAAAGACTGCTCCTTGGCTCCTTTTTGGCTTGTTATTTTCATTATCTCTAACTAAATAACTGCATTTTAGTTCTACTTTGATGGCGCGATTTGTGATATTTACTCCAATAAAGATTTAAGACTGCTGATTAGGTTTTCCCACCTTTTTCCAGTTAAATAACGTGTGACCCACCACAATTCAGAGTACACTAGTTTAAATGAAAAATGAAAAATTAAAAAAAAGAGAAAATAAACCTTTGCTTGCTAGACTTACCACAAAAGGGGCAATGGGGAACTTGCTTCAAACTTACATTAAAGTGGCATTGCTTTTAACCGTAGGAAGCATATAAAAACTCAAGAAGAATAAAAAAATAAAGCATTGACATATTTTAATAGATCAAAGTTTAGTCTAATTCCGTCTCAACATTCTCAGACAATCTAATCTGATGTTCAGGAATACCTATCAATAGCATTAAAATGTGAAAATTACTTTGCTAAATTCCACCAAAATCCCACAAGCACCATGCGGTTAGTTAATGCACTGCCTTCCCTCCCACTTTTTCAAGCAGAAGCAAGAAACAAACACACCACCACCGACAACAATAGATACTTGTGTGAAAAAATGCGTTGCGACGCGTTTCGTCTCTAACACGAGGCATCCTTGGGCTCCGATGGTCGACTGACCTATCAATGTTTGTATAAAACCGTCCTACACTTCGGTACGACAATTAATATGGTTCATAAACACGCCCTGTTAACCTATTGTTCTCCGTATGATACTGAAGTGATTTTATTGGAAATTTCGAGGGCTATTCAGTGTTAGAGACTTATGTAGCTCTTTATGATTACGACATAGAGGTTATTATAGTATGGCGGATGTTGCGTATCTCGTGGTAATACACTGTTACATTACGGCTGTTAAGTTTGTGCTTCAATGTTAAGTTTGTGCCTCTAATAGTTCGAGTTCTGTCTTTATTGCTTTAAGTACAGCCTTTGTTTGATATTTTTAGGGTGGCTGACGCAAAAGATGTAAACGGGAACATATTTCCTAAAATCTCTTATCTTACAACCTCTATCTTAAAATCAGTAAATATATACAAATACCAAGCTTTATGTGATTATGCTAGTAGCCTGATAGTATAACAACAAATAAGAAACACGTGTGAGTCGGACTCTCAAAATGAAGGGTCCGGAACTGAATGAAAGAAAACCCTTTTTTGTTAAGCATGGTGATACATTAATCATAAGAAACCCCAAGGTCACGCAACAAGCTATGGCAAGGGCTATGCTCGGAATTTCTCTACGACATCGAATCAGAAACGATGAGATTCGCAGACGAATGAAAATAGTCGACAAGCCCAGCGGATTAGTAAGTTGAAGTGGCAGTGGGCGGGGCACATAGCACGCAGAACTGATCGCCGATGGGGCCGAAATGTTCTCGAATGGAGACCACATATCGGCAAGCGCAGCGTAGGAGGACCAGCTAGAAGATGGACAGATGACGAAGGGATCAGGAAGACGCTGGATGCAAGCCGCTTCCAACCGGTCTTTTTGGAAATCCATAGAGGAGGCCTATGTCCAGCAGTGGACTTCTTGTGGCTGAATGACAATGATGATGTTGGTACAGAACCCTTGGAGTATAAGTCCAACTCTTCTTCCTTTTCTACAATTTTCATTTACTCACGAGTTAACTTACCTAATTGAATGTGCCTCGTAGGTGACACGCTTGTGACAATATAATACTGGTAAAATTGCTGACTTTGACGTATGTTTTTAATGCATAGATGCCCCAAGGACTTCATGCGTGTATGCATAAAAACTTAAAGCAGAAAATGAATAATAGCAAATGTAAAAGACAGTAACTTAGCATTGGCTTCTTTCTCATTTGCGCTAGTAAAATCTAGAGCTTGACAAATTTACGCATTTTAAATAAAAACCATTTTACACCGCAACGTTTGCATTCTTCACCAGTTAAGCCCATAAAAGATTGTTACTATACATTACTAGCACCTCTTTCGAGGAAACCAATAAAACTTCTTTTATACGCCTTCAACCATTCGCATCCTGCCAGCGCGCTCCAAGAGAGAACATAATCGAAAACTACAATATACTTCCATTCCACGAAAGGAGCTCCCAAACAAAATCTTTCATATGCGTCCGTTGGTTAATGCGCGTCACCTTCAATGCATGTAAACCTACCCTATGAAGTGGACCGTTCTTCACTTACTGTTTCGCTTATCTCTAGCCGCGTGCATTGACCAATGAGATGCGTTTATTTGGTTACCTAGGATTTCAACTCGTGGAACGGAGTATACATACAAGCGCAACGCACACAACGCGTGCACTCTGATAAGAAACAGTTATTGTTGCGAACGCATTGCCTGCCACGAGAAAGCAGTGTTCGTTGGGACGTAGTTGGTTGGATTTAGTACTCAATAAGCGCCTTTTCACGGTAGAAAGGTAATGAGGCTGACTTGCACTGCTTCCTTAAATGTGGATTAAGAAGCATTTAACTTTAGGTTTGCTGGAAGAGATAATCTCGCCTTTGTACATACTATTTCTTACGTAAATGCCTGTTCAATGCGTCGTGTGCAGTAAAGTATAATTATTTATTATTATTTGGTTCGGAAAATTTGGTTTGGGTCATTTCAGTTTGACCTTTTAAGTGTTACGAGTATTTAAGAAGAGATGCAGGTCAGCCTAGGTTTGAAGATCTAGAGATAAGCACAGAAATATAAGCAGACAACTAATTAGATGCATACAGGATTAGATGTCAGCATCTAGTAGTTATAGTTTGAAAAAAAACAGAGATTTAGAATGGAAATGGGATTCTATTTTGTACATAAAAATAAAATCTCACTAAGAGTGTCAGTGGTACACCCATATTATGGAGACTACATAAATAAAGAGTGAAAATGACTGATACAGAAGGGACGCCTCGTGTTACTGTGGTATTCCGACGAAAAGTCGTATAATATTGCCCTATTTCTGGCAATATATGTCTTTTCGAGGGAATAGGTACCATAAGAACCTTCACTCTTCGGTCTGATCCAGTTCAAGAAAACCGCTTGCATTGAACGTGTACAACATCGACTGATAAGCAAGTTGTTCCGAGCATTGTTTGCGCTATTTGAGACTGCCTTCACCGACTTACATTATGTTTACATGCCCACTCTACCATACAATGAGTTACGCTGAGGCACGAAGCCAGATAAGAAACAGGAAGGCAATATTTGTAGGATTCACCTCTATTCTGACGTCTTATCAACCTTCACACTTCACTTCCACTTTTAGTAAAATAAGCGGCTCGAGCCAGGTCACCGAATAAATAAAATAATAAATACATGTCGTGGGATAGCTAATTGACAGGGTTGTCAGTTATTCAGTTTATTCATGGATAGCTCAATAAAGCCGCATTTTCACGATCTGAGTACGCTTGGACCGAGTGACCTATTTTGGCTACTAAGATGTTACTCGTGTCGTTTATACCGGCAATCATAATACACTCTGATGACAACGGCCGATTTTAATGCATTCAGACCGTGCTCTACTCATCTTAGCTGACTAAGAGGAAATCGCAAAAACAAAATGGTGCCAATAACAGAAACTCATGTGTCTCATAAGAAAAAGTGAAATGTTGATGTTTGTGAAAAATAAAATATTCTTCTTTCTTTGAAGTTCTACGACAAACATCCTTACTATGTATGGATGGATGTTTGTTACTCTTTCACGCAAAAACGGCTGAACGGATCTGGATGAAATTTTGCACAACATCCCAGAATATCCCAGTTTGGGACCAGGACAATTAATTGTGTTGTAATTGAAGATATTATTATTACTAGGGTAAGGCAGCCAGACAGACAGACAGCGTAAGCTTACTAAAAGAGTCACGTTGGCAACCTTCAGATACGGAACCTTAAAGTAACCTCAATCTCCTAACACCTTTCTATCAGTCGAGAAAATCGAAGAAAACCTCTCACCAACATAGTACCTCGTATTATGTGGAAAATAAATCATTAAACTAAATGACGGCGTTAGCTTAGGAATGCTAGTTACGTCCCGTTTGTGGGAGGTTGCTAGCATGGATGACCTACTCTTCGGACACAGTAATAAACATAAACTCATGCCTGTATCCCAAAGGGGTAGGCAGAGACCAGGGACTGCCACTTGCCACGATCCTGACAGATCACGATAAGACCGCCAATGGTTTCATAAGCAGCCTATATACGTCCCACTGTAGGGCACAGGCCTTTTCTTAGAGTGAGAGAGTATGGGCTTAATCACCACGCGTGCCCACCGCGGGTAGGCGATTTCAAGCGCTAAGGTGTGTTAATAGCTTAGACACTCAGGTTTCCTCATTATATTTTCCTTCACAGTTAGCGGCAGTTAGCTACTATGATTTCACAAATGTACATAACTTAGAATACAAAGTCATAGGTACATGCCTACACTGGGAATCGAACCTGGGTCTCTCGCTTTCGAGTCCAAAGTTCTACCCACTAGGCTACCACCGCTCTAACTGTATATTGTATACCAATTGTATACCACTACTTAAATATAAGAAACTATTTCTATTTTTTTCTCCTGGTTGTGCAATAAAGTGTTCTCTATCTATCTGTCTAATATGAAATCGTTCGCAAAAATATCACCATTTCATCCCTGATATATGTATTAGAAAGCGCAGAAGGTTCTTTAGGAATAAGAAATTTAAAAACTACGAGGCTCCTTAGCATTGGGACATCTTAAAATATGGTCAAACCTGAAACAATAAGGAAATTCGCACACCAGTAATCAATATCAGTATTTTTTAAGATACCTTGTATATTGTTATCTTTGATATTTTTCTTAATCATTTACTAAATTTGAGTTAGCAAAGTTGTTATAATTTCAATAACTATGTTATCACTAAGGATAAATACAAGGCCCTTATTATGAAGCAGCGACATTATCGGAAGGGTCGTCAACGTCGCGCTTGAGCCCGACAATTTACTCCAATCTAGCGACAAATACGGTTCTTTTTTTGAATAGTTTTCATAGTTGAATAGTAATAGCTATTCAAAAAAAGAACCGTATTTGTCGATAGATTCCAGTGAATTGTCGGACTCAAGTGCGACGTTGACGACCCTTCGGATAACGTCGCATATTTTTCATAATAAGGGCCCAGGGCGTCCCACGGCTATGCCACATGGAGGGAAAGTACCTTGAATATTGTAGATGGAACATTTTATTGAAAAAATATATTATTCTAATTTAAAAAAGAATATAAACGGCATTCATAGATTTTTAATAATTATATGGTTGAACCGGGAATCGAACCCGCCACACGAGAAAAAGAAATTACACGGTAGCTTTATCATACCGATCGACCGGCTTCACCATAAGGATTATTTTTTTGCTAAACAACATAGTGCCAGAAATAAAAGGAAGACCATGAATTTTAACATTTGATGTGAAATTTTGTTCGGAAAAATGAAAATTTAAAACATTGTTTCAAATTACGTTAATATGTTATAATGTGTCAAACATCAGACGTCAAACTTTACACATTAACTTAATTAAATATGTAGAATTTTAACGAACGTATTACATCCTTTAATAAAGGCCTCCAAAATTATGAACGCAGCCAACGCACAGCGATTCGCAGTGTTTATTAGTTCCACTCAAAGAGACAAAGGTATTTTAATTTAGGTCACGATAAAGTCGTCTCCCAGTCGTTACTGGAGCCCTATCATGAACACGAACTTAACGAAGTCAACTTTAAGAAGACTAAGTTAAAAAGCTTTTACGGCGTTTACAATCTAAAATAACCTTGATCACCAAGTGTTTCAAGTGATTAGCGCTTATTTGACATGTTTTTAAAACTTATTAGTTTTACAAGATATAACCATCTTAAGCTTTTAAGGCCGACTTGCACCACTTTGTTAAATATGTCTGAAACAACATTTAAGTAATTCTTCATACAAAAATAGATTTAAATGGCGACTTAAGTGTATGTCGGCCTTAAACTTCTTAACAGACGTTTACATACATATTGACCTCTATAAACAATAGCCCGCCGCCTCCATAATTTGCCATCGTGATTTTTCCGTTAAAATTGAAAATTAATCAGTTTTATAACGTTATGTCAGTTAAATATTCTAATTGAGCTCAATGCTGGTGACGAACCAACCTGCCTTTAAAACTATCTACCGCATCGTAATGATCCTTTCGTCGTTCCAGGCGGGCATAAGCATAAGCAGCCTATATACGTCCCACTGTAGAGCACAGGCTTTCTCTCAGAAAGAGAGTATGGGCTTAATAACCACGCGTGCCCACCGCGGATTGGCGATTTCAAGCGCTGAGGTATGTGAATAAGTCAGGTTTCCTCACGATGTTTTCTTTCACCGTTAGCGAGTGGTATCGCTACTATAACTTCACAACTGTACATAACTTAGAAAACAAAGTCATAGGTACATGCCCGCACTGGGAATCGAACCTGGGTCTCTCGCTTCCGTGTCCAATGTTCTACCCACTAGGCTGCCACCGCTCCCACTAGGCTACCATCGAAGGCGGACATACTTTGACCAAATAGGAGGTGTATTAGCAAAGAGATAAAAAGTACCCGAAACTGGCGTGCATGCATGCAACGACTATTGAATTTTGATAAAGCGAAAGAGTTATCTCAAGATCGTGGCAAGTGGCAAACCCAGGGCCTCGATTCTGTTAGTGCATTGTAGTATAATGACAGGTACACTGTCGGGTCACGTGACGTGTTTTTTCGTACCATTGACGCCTAGAAGGTTTGATGGGTGTGCCCGCGTAGACTTAAAGCAGCCATGAAATGAAAACCGCCATGTTCATGCAGTTGTCATGTTACTACAATGCATTAACAGAATCTAGGCCCTGGTCTCTGCCTAACCGTCCGGGATACAGTACGAATTAATGTAATGCAATTATTTCGTTCGATTCGCAATATGCCCTTGGGCTCTGAGCAAGGAAAACGGACACTGTCACGAGAAATATTAAGAGCCACAACTTAATCTCGGGTGGAGAATTATTATTTCACAGTCATAAACTGAAAGGATACACTTTGCAGAGGGTTTCCGTACAATTGCAGTTTCTCTGAAAGTTCTCTGTGTATAGAGTTCCGTTGTCATCTAATATATAAAAATCTTATAAGAACTCCTCCGAAACGGCTTTACCGATTTTTGTGAATTTGTGTATATTTGACAGGTCTAAGAATAGGTGTTAGGCTAATAAATATGGCAAAACGACGTTTGCCAGGTCAGTTAGTAATCTATATATTTAACGTAAAAGTGTTTACTCTATTAACCTTTACAAGACTCGTTGGCGTTTTGTGTGTGCAAACATAAAACTGCAATCTCGAACGCCATGTAACAGCATTATCCATCTGTTTATCCATGTATAAGATCTTTCCAGTGAATAATTCCAAAAACATCTTGCACTGTGACATTCGTAGAGCTATCCATAGATAAATTATATGATTGATAACTCTCTAAATCAGCTAATTATTCCTTTATCCGAGGGGTAAATATTTTGCTATTTACTTACTTGTCCAGAAATTTAGCACAAGTCACCCTAAGAAAGATAGGGGCTAAATATATAATGCAGTCTATATAGGTCCCACTGTAGGGCATAGGCCTCCTCTCAGAGAGAATATGGGCTAAGTCACCACGCGTGCCCACCGCAGATTGGCAATTTTAAGCGCTGAGGTGTGTGAACACGTGAGATACTCAGCCTTCCTTTATGAATTATGATGTTTTCCTTCACAGTTAACGAGTGCTATTGCTACTCTAACTTCTCAAAATTCGTTCTACCGCTCCGCTGGCACAGTTCGATGGGGCTAGCTTGACCATTATATCTTTTACTTTTGAATTAGCAGAATATTCTGCAGGCTCAGCGGCTCGGCAGCTCAAACCGTTACGGATGTCATGCTTAGAAACGCAAAAAATACGAGAAACATGGCCACCGTAGTGAGTACAATAATACGTTGTAATTTAGAGAGAACCGTTAGGTTGTCAACGGTCTATACGCACAGAGAAATATGAAGTGACATTAAAAACTAATAATAACTTAAACATCGTTACCTTACCTACCTCTAAAGTGCACAATTTGTGAAACACTTTAATCAGAGTTTGTGTTCTGCAGCAACTTTTCTTCGATAAGATTTTTCTCAGAATTATATTTTTCAAAATATCGCGGTTCAAATAACTTTACTAAATTTATATTCAAGAAAAATCTATTATTTGTGTCAAGAGACGCGCTTTACTAATGTTACACCCTCGATAAATTATTCTCACATGGAAATATGTCCGTTCTATTTAAAACATCTATCAAAGCAGAAAAAACTGTAGATAAAACCCCTTCGAAAAAATATTGAAAAAAATGAAGAGAATGTTGTTGCGTAGGACGACCAGCCACAAGATGGACAGATGACTTCATCCAAGTGGCAGGAAGGCGCTGGATGCAAGCCGCCTACCAACGGTCTTTTTGGAAATCCATAGAGAGGAGGCATATGTCCAGCAGTGGACTTCTTATGGCTGAATGATGATGATGATGATGATGATGTTGATGTTGCAAAGGACCAAATTTAATTTTCGTGTTTTAGAAATGGCGCATTTTAGTGTTAACCCTTTATACTGTAGATAAGATACTTACAGTTATAGGTTAGGCTAGCTATCATCCCTCGGTCATTATGAAGCCATTGTTTTACCTGTAACACAAAGAGATAACAAATTAGCTCTAGATCACTAATCTTGTCTACCCATTAAAATCCTTCTTTTATATAAAACAAAAATCTACAAACTAGATTGGTAATTAGGCTATTTCTGGGCGGAGATCCAAGGGAAGAACAAAAAGTAGGTGGATGGATCTGGCCAAGAAGGACACTGGAAACGCGGTTTTAAACTATAGGTGAAGTGAAAAGGAAATATACTTTGACACTTGGCCCCAGTCCCGCCTGATGTTAAACGAAGACGGGGTCTGATGTTAGGTGTTTACCTGTTAAATGCCGGTTGACTCTAGTTTTAAAGACACTCAGCTCATTTGTCTCTGGAAAAACAGACAAGGAAAGCTGACCTCACTATCATGTAAAATAAAGACTATAAATAAAGCGAGACGGAAATAACCCCGAGTTTGTATTCCAAACTTACTTTCTACATATTTAAGAGTAGGTACAGTAGAAGATCGTTGTAAAATTAAGTGTCAAGTCCGTTACCATCGCAGACTTGATGCGGTTAAGCAGGTAGTTCCAACCGCATGGGGAGGGTGACCCTTTCATTGGAATACAGGTCTAATATGAAAGGTAGTAAATGCTAAAATTGCTGTTGGTCTGCAAAGGTGGATGCACTTGACCAACGTGCGGCCTCCGATGACACCGCAAGCGCAGTTACACATTGAACAGTACAAAAACGTATTAAATTTGTAACTTGAAATTTTATCCTGATTTACGGAGTCTACCGGAGTCTACCGGTACCGGTCTACCTATACACATGTCCTTTTGACCGAAATTACAGAATTATCTTAATTTTCAAACTGAAAATTAAAACTCCGATTTTTCAGTCAAATTAAAATTGATGTCATTGTTAACTTTGTCGGACATGAACGTTTTTGGAGATTTTTGTACATATGAATTTAATTATCCTGATTTAAAATAAATCTCAACTTTGTTTTTACGTTCCTTTCCAACCTAGGTATAAGAAAAAAACATGTTTTATCGTCAGAACCAAAGCTTGCCAGCATAGAGCTTCCTTCAACAAAATGTGCGATAGCTATAATATAGCATTAACAAAAGCTGATTTGTTTCATAAGCCAAAGCAGTGATGCAAGCAAAATGTTCACAAAAAATCCTGTCAAACTCGTGAGCTGTATCGATTTGTTTCGTTTGTTTTTATGTCATATTTTTTAAAAAAGGACCTGAACGCTGCGGTATTATATAAACTGCTTAAAAGTGTATGTTCTAATATTAAAATAATTGTATGTATGTCTTTCATATGTAGTGTAGTTTCGTATGTAGTGAATGCACTGCGAAAATTTTTCGCGTGCAGGTTTATATTACAGTTTACCCAACGTTCTTGCACATATAGTCAGCGACACCTGCTATCCATTTTTAAGCGATTATCACACGTACACCGCATATAATAAGGGCTACATAGATTTGCGTCAAAAGTCGCAAACGGTACTATGGGACATATTGAATAGGTCTTTGCCCATCGTGGAATAATATCCTTTGGAATGCCGAGGCCTTCGGACTGAAAACGATAGTTGTTTTCAAGTTGATTCCAGGTTCTTGTTCATTCATATAAGCCGCCATCCAATGCAGTTTTTTACTGAACAACTTATTAGTGCTGTTATTTATTACACTTCGAAAACGACGACCATGTATTAAGTACCTAAGTGTTTATATTATTCATAAATTATTATTATTAATATTTTTAATATGATTAATTACGCAAATAAGTGTGCGACACGCAGAAACTGGTACAGCTAGATTGTCGTCTATTCTACTAGTAATGCGAAATTAACGGCTTCAGATATTGTATGGAATCAGGCGTTACTTTGCGGAAATCCATAATAGCATTAAAATGTGAAAATTACTTTGCTAAATTCCGCCAAAATCCCACAAGCACCATGCGGTTAGTTAATGCACCGCCCTCCCTCCCACTTTTTCAAGCAGAAGCAAGAAACAAACACACCACCACCGACAACAATACTTGTGTGAAAAAATGCAATGGTACGACCATCGGAGCCTGAGGATACGAAACGCGTCGCAACGCATTTTTTCACACAAGTATTGTTGTCGGTGGTGGTGTGTTTGTTTGTTGCTTCTGCTTGAAAAAGTGGGAGGGAGGGCGGTGCATTAACTAACCGCATGGTGCTTGTGGGATTTTAGCGGAATTTAGCAAAGTAATTTTCACATTTTAATGCTAACGGCTTCAGATATATGAAGGTTCAAACTTTCACTTCTTGCATGCAGCATTTGCAATAATGTATCTAATATGTTAGGAGAACTGTACAATGTGTCAGTAATTGTCGAACTAAAAATTAACACATCAAAGACCAAAATAATGTGCACCGATACCGACGTAGACCACATTACCGTACACGGACAGATCATACAGAGAGTGCATGAGTATATCTACTTGGTCCAAACCTTGAACCTGCACAAATTTGGACAGAATAATAAAATTGAGCGCCACATCTGGCTGGGATCGGGAGCTTTTGGCAAACTGACCAAAGTTTTCAAGGGGGCCTATATACCAAGAAACCTCACGCGTCAGACGTTCAATTATTGTGTTCATTGTTCATGGTAATGATTTATGGAGCCGAGTCAGGGACAAACTGTTCACAAGCTTCTGGTGACTCGAAGAGCTATGGAGAGAGCTATGTTCGGTATCTCAGTCCGACATCGGATCAGGAAAACCAAAATCCGAAGAAGAACTAAACTTACCGACATAGCTAAGGCGCTTGCCCGTAAGTAGTGTAAATGGGCAGGCCATATATGCCGTAGACAGGACAAAATATGGTGACGCCCTGGTCAAAGTGGCAGGAAACGACTGGATGCGAAAGGCCCAAGACCAAAGTAAATGGCGTGCATTAGAAGAGACCTTCACTCAGCATTGGGTGGCCATAGGTTGAAGGAGAATTTAATATTGTAAACCGAACATTGTTTCCCACGGAACTTTATCGACATTTTCTAGCTTTCTTTTAGAAAACTAATTAAAAATTTCAACTCGTAATGTATTTAAGCGCTGGTTTATATTTACGATACGTGCTATACACTCCCCGAGCCAAAAAAATATGGGCAGCTGTCGAGTCGATCGTTAGTATTTTAACACCTTATAATATTTCACTGCACACGCGACACCACATCGATTTTCACACTACCAATCTAAAATAAACAGTGTTTGTGATAAGAACGATCCAAAATACGTAAAGATTGATCAGCTGGTTGTGTGTAGGTGTAGACTTCGATGCAATCAAACAAATGTTGCACTATTCAAATTGTATCAAAATCATTCGATTTGATTGTGCAATAAAGTCTGTAGGTACAAATGTGTCACACGTGCTTATAAACTTTAGATTCATATTGATATTTCAACAACATATAACAGCCGAAACTAAAGCAATTTGGCTCCTATGACTACATTGTTTACGGTACACGATCCAATTGACAGTTGCAGCCTGCCATTTGGTCTCGTGTCATTGAAAGCAAATCGATACTGTGTTGCAGAATAAATGAACCGCAATTGGCATATTCATGTCAATGTTGTATTGATGAATGTTTTAGAATGTTAGGTAAATAATTGTATCATAAAATGGATCATATAAATAAATTTAATTGTGAATAAACTAACAAAATCGCTTGTCCGAGGGCCAAATTAGGATTTTGTGTAAATTGGTAAACCAGATAAGGATATTACAAACATGGAAATCAGACTGAGGGCAACAAATTAAAGTACAGCTGACAGCAAGTCTACCTTACAAGCGTATACTAGTCAGTCACGTTACGGGCGCCTTTTACAACGATCGTGTACAGGTTGATGTGCCGTTTTTTTTTACCCGACTGCGGCGGAGCCAGAAAGGAGGGTAATGTGTTTAGTGAGCTCGTATGTATGTATGTCCGATTTTATGTTCCCTCATAACTCCTTAACCCACGGTCAGATTTTGACAAATAAGGTCTCCATGCGCGAGTGTCATAGGCTATATTAAATTAGCATTAATGGTTCAGAAAAGTAACACAAAAAACAAAAATCACTGTAGTATAATCAATCAATCAACCGGTAGTCTACTGCTGGACAAAGACATGCCATTTCTTCCATCCTTATCTAGCCACCGCCAGCAATCTGCCTCAGATCGTCGCTGCAGCAAGCTGGTGGGCATCCTACGCTGCGTAAATTATGCCCCGCTCATATTCGTTTAAATACACAAATACTGACTTATCTGAAAATTATTATTGAAATTATGGTGATTCACACTTTTTCAATCTCAATAATTCACCATTTTCTCGTCATACGAAAACCTTCTCGGAATGACTGAAGCAGCGTTAATGTTTTCCTGATTTTGTAAGAACAGTAGGTCTTAGTGATATTTTGTCATTGAAGTCGACCTATTTCACTTCTATATGTTATTCTTAACACTAAATAAAATGTTGTGTAAAGCATTCTAGTTAAATGCTACCTAAGCCACATTTAGGAAAGTAGTGCAAGTGTGACTAAAAGTGGCTGATGACATTCATCATCATCATCGTTCAGCCACAAGAAGTCCACTGCTGGACATAGGCCTCCTACATGGATTTTCAAAAAGACCGGTTGGAAGCGGCTTGCATCCAGCGTCTTCCTGCCACTTGGATGAGGTATTCTTTCAGGTATAAATAAGTGGACTTTCTTCTCTGTTACAAACTCGATCCGAAGGCAACTTACATTCTGTATCGGCATCCAATAAACCGGATGTAAATTCTTTACGTTGAAACAAATTTCTGATTTCTGAAAATATTTTACCTCGCGCATCACTAGGCCTTACTCGTTTCGCGCAAAGCTGATGGTCCCCAAGCGAGCGAAACCAGTTTTATATTGACCAGACATGTATGTAATAATCATATGTCTACACGCGAGACATGCATTGGATTTACTACTCCGCTACCATTATAATAGGGGTGCGTAACGTAACGAGTTTTCGAAATTGTTGATTCTAGTATACGCGACTGAAATTTTACTTACGTAAAAACATGAGTCTTCCGAACGTCCGAATACCAAAACTACTTAAAAAAATATATGTGATATTTTATGTATTGTGTAAAGAACACAGTTTGCACTCGACGACAAGTCTACTGCATCTGTGTGCAATCTAGGCAGTATCTAGATGATACTGTCCTCCCTGACAGTTCATCGGCCTGCCACACTAACATGATTATCACAAGAACTACAAACAAACAGCTAATCTTCCTGAAAACTTAGATTTTGTCGATGAATGAATCGAAAAGTGGGTTAAAACTTGCGCTGCTGAGATCGGAGATTATTACAAGCGACATATTCCTGTAATTTTCTAAGATTTGAGATGCTTACTGGTAGAAAGGAAACTTATTGGCTAGGTAGGTACATACAGTGTTGAATACTTTGTTTTCTTAAATTATACTTTAACTCGCTGATACAACTTATTGAGATGATAAGCATATGTTCACAAGACAATGTCTCAATATGTACTTTGTGAACGGCTACGGCTGAACGGCTACGGCTGTCAGAAACAAGTTATTTCATCACATTGTTTTACGACTCTAGGCCTTATTTACTGACGATCGTAAAATAACCACAGAATTTCAAATATACATTTTCAATAAGCTTAACAGCAACGTATGCATTTTATTCCAAAGCAACAAATTCTATGCGACCTCCTTGCGATATAACGCCAGAAGATTCAATTCAAAGGCTAAAGAGACTCAAAATGGTTGATTGATAAAAAAATTGGTACAGCCGACAGCACATCAACCTTTGTGTGCACTCTAATCAATTAAGTTAAGGAAGACTTTTCAACAAAAATATATACATTGACCTGTTGTTGGCTGTGCTTGCCCATGTAAAATGTCACAAAGTCGCTGATGCTACACAATTTTAATAAAGAGCTTAATACACAGGGCGTCCAGAGACTGGTACCTAGATGAAAAGCTTCTGTCAGAATCGAGCTTTGAATACTAACATCAAGATCATTACTCCTAACTAAAAAAAGCATCTTACAGCATCTAGCAGGGTTGTCTGGAAGAATTTGCTTTTAGCAATAAGGCCGCCAATTGTACTGTGTATTTTTAAAATTTTTATGTCATGTGCTCTGGCGTAAAATAAAGTATATTCTTATCTTATCTTATCTCAAAAAAGAGTACTAATAAAGAGTATTTATTGAGAGTATTAATCTAATTTAATCTACTCTCACCATGTTTACCTTCACTAAAAACCATACAACATTTCCGATGCTATACGACTTATAACATCGGAAGGCAAAACGAACACACATCACGTCACCGTCCATCCTTTTTCAAATTACTCGACTAAGATTGCTTAATCGACCAATTCGGTTCCACTTTCGCACAAATTGCTGTGACAAAACGGAAAAATTGCACCAAACAAAGCGTTAGGAAATTGCATCGGAAAAACTAACACATGGGGTAATTTCCCTTTCGGAATAGTTAGGTCATTACATCTATGAAATGAAAATTGCATTTCGTGTGTATGAACAAAGTGGCTGAAAATATTATCAATGTAATGCGTCAGAGTTTGATTACAAGCATTTCTCAAAATACTTAGTAAGCCATCAACGAGGAGAAAAACAAATAAGGGCAATTTGTGTGTTCATTATTCCGTTGGCAAGAGGTTAAAAAAAATGTTTTTTATTTCAAGCGTTCTGTGCCGATTCAGTTCAAAAATAATCTAGCTATCTACGTAGGTATTGGTAGGTAAGAATCACGCAAAAAAAATTGATTCATAAAATTTAAGAGAAGAAAAACTTCCCTTTTGGAGTTCCTCATTTTTCGTCGGGAATGAGCACTGCCTTATACAAACTATACGAACAATTTCGAAACACAGGAAAAGGTAGTACACCCGTACTGACATATACGTCCGTTAAAGGGTTATAATCTGCATCAGAAACGCTCTTCCTCTCGCATAACATCCGCATGAAAATAGTGGGACTGCATCATTTTAACGCAACTCTATTAGTGTTATGTTACGCGACTAACAGTTTTAACCCGGTCGCAGTCGAAATAGATAGGTGTGAAAGTAGCGAGTTTGTTTCACGCTGAGGGGTTAGGTAAACGTGAGTCGGTAGTCAAAAACACAAACGTCTATCTAGCTACACAATTAAAGTACCGCGATTGGATGAAAACCAAGCATGCCAATTGTTTACTACCCAATATGGCAGAGTGTCTTCTCTTTTTTGAGTTATCACATTTATTGTATTATAGGTAAGCATATTCCACTCTACTTTAATGATCTTCACATACTTTCATATTTTTTTACACTAGTGGTATTATAAAGTCCCCGCTTGTCTCCCCGATTTCGACAAAATTCGATTCGAGTACCTATGACTTTGTTTTCTAAGTTATGTACATTTGTGAAGTTATAGTAGCAATACCACTCGCTAACGGTGAAGGAAAACATCGTGAGGAAACCTGAGTGTCTGAGCTATTCATATACCTCAGCCCTCGAAATCGCCAATCCGCGGTGGGCACGCGTGGTGATTAAGCCCATACTCTCTCCCTGAAAGAAGGCCTGTGCCCTACAGCGGGACGTATATAGGCTGCTTATGTTGAGAAATCTTGGAAATAAGTGGGGACTTTATAATACGACTTTATAATAAGAAGATCATTAAAATAGATATTTATAGTGCGTGGAAGGATCAAAGGGATGCCAAGGGTTTTTTTTTGTGACCTGTTAAAGGCATTTGATTACGTGGACCATGAGACACTTTTGTTAAAACTAGAACATTACGGAGTAAAGAGGAAATGTTTAGAACTGATGAGAACATATTCACGTAATACTGTATTATTCTATTAAAACGACGAAATACATGTGTTTTTATAATCAATTTATGGTTGTTACTTTTTTCTGCTATAGTAAGTTTGATTCTATTAATTGTCAGGGGGCCAGTGAAATTAAATTGAGTCAAAAATTTTAGTACCCATTATTATGCTAGTCTTTTTATGTTGCAGATAGATTGCGACGATATTATTATAACTTAAAATATTTTATATTCCAATAAACTTAATTTCATTCATTTAACAATTAAATCTATGAAACTGTAGCAGTTCATTCAAGTTAACTCTTAACAGTTTCCAGTCAATACATTTATGAAAATATAATGTTTGTTAGAAAAAATATCAGTAATTAAGAAAATGTTGGTAGCCATTACAATATTGATGCTAGACATAGACATAAATTGTCATTTCCACGTTTTAGGCTTGCAAAAGTTAAAACATCCTTTATGGGGGACTGCATACAGTTCTACAATTAAATTCCTCAAGATATATTACACTTACCACCGACGCGGTTCAAAAAATTTGTTAAACATACTCTGGGCAAAAAAAGCCCATTATAACATTACGGATTATTTGGAAGACAAAGATGTCTGGTATTTAAATAATGTTAACGAGAACGATTGTATGTAGTTTAACTTTAAGTTCAAAACTCTGTTTTCAAAAAAAGCAAACCTGTTTTGAAAAGAAAAAAATGTGGAGTTTCTTTGTTAGTTTTTTCCGCATAATCTATTAATTGTGAAACTAACAGCTTTGACGTTCATTAAGTAAACGTTTTGTTTTTATAGTGAATGAAGTTTTTGACTTTGACTTTTAAAGTAGAATATGCTTACCTAATTTATTCATCAGCTTTGTTTAGCAGAAATAACATTGAAAAATAAAATATAATTATGTAGAGTAAGTAGATACAAAGTAGGTAAGCACATATTCTAAGTTTTCAACAAGTAATAAATTTCGTTTAAAACGTTTTAAATTTGGTGGCGGAAATAACACGATTTCGCGTACATGCAGGTTTTTTTTTTATTTAGTGTAAAATTATGCAGGGCACTTCCAATCCTACGCTTTGTGAGTGTTCCCATAAATACAATTCAATATCGTTATTTTATGTGACAGCAGTCCTACTGTTCAGACTATCAAAATATTAACTTTGTATCACTGAAACGCTGTCATAATATTTAGTATGCATCAAAAATAAACAGTGTTTAACGTGTTGAGCAAATAAAAAGATGTCTACTTACCTTACTAATTAGTATTACAAAATATCAAATTTTCTCTAATTCTAATCTCAGATGCTCAGGTTTCCTTACGATGTTTTCTTTCACACTTAGAGAGTAGTATTGCTATTACAAATGGGTTTAAATAAAAAAAAACAATGTGTAACTTACGAGTACGTAGCGAGGTTCAAACCCACCCCTTCTTGAATGCAAGGCAAACGTTCTCCCGATCAGGCTACCACTGCAGTGGGCATAAGCCCATGCAATGCGAGTTCTGATTTGGATGGATTTTTAGATACCGATTTACTATCAATTCAAAATATTTTTGCAAGTTATGAAAGGGGCTATGCTCGGAGTCTCTTTATAGGATCTCTTGAGATCAAAGTATAGTAAATAACTTCATAATATATGCATAATAAACAAATTGACCGAGTTTAACTTCATAAACCTGACATGTAGGTACTTTCAATCCATCAACATCTCACTGATTTACCTAATCAGTACAAATGTTGATTCAAACAACACGCACGAAAAACGCTATTTTCATTCGATTAACACAGCTGCATTGATTCTTCTCGGTCAATTATACACAACGATTACATTATCCAACTGGGTGTTAGTTACTCTTTGTGAGCGCGATATCCGTGAAATCTGTTTCATTGGATTCAATGCAAGCAAATACTGAGCGAAGTTTATTTTGTTTTCAGTACAAATTGCCACCTCTATTATGTAAAAAGTCTTCACTGGATGACAATTATTGTTTTTTCAGTTACTGTAGCAGTGTCAGTATGTTAAATCTTTTAATATATTAGGGGTTATAGTATGAAATTGCCGTTTTATTGCAATAGGTTCTTTGAATTGACATAGAATCTTCATGGTTTGAGGTTTTCGAATGAAACTTTTTTCAAATGGTTTCTATGATGTTCTTTTTTTTTAAAATGTGAAACATTTGAATATCCACTTTCAATTGTTTTTGTTATTCAATTTAGACAAGAAAGATGGATACTGCGAAAATTCGAGTGATTATGAGGCACCCATTTTTCGTATTTTTTTATTTTTTTGATTTGACGCAAGTGAGTCAATATTATGGGTAAGGTAACGTTAAACCATGCCGCTAATTCCTGGGTAGTTTGACTAGGGTCGGCTTCCACTATCTCCCTTAATTCATCGTTATTCACCTGTGTGGGCGGTCTTCCTCGTGGCTCGTTCTTTAAGTCGAAATTTCCATCACGAAAGCGTTTAAACCAAAATCGCACGGTGCGTTCATTAGTAGACCCCTCTCCAAACGCAGCATTGATATTGCGGGCTGTTTCTGCCGCGTTAGTTCCGCGTCGGAACTCGTATTCAAAAATTACTCGAATTTTCGCAGTATCCATCTTTCTTGTATAAATTGAATAACAAAAACAATTGAAAGTCGATATTCAAATGTTTCACATTTTTTAAAAAAAGAACATCATAGAAACCATTTGAAAAAAGTTTCATTCGAAAACCTCAAAGCATGAAGATTCTATGTCAATTCAAAGAACCTATTGCAATAAAACGGCAATTTCATACTTTAACCCCTATTACTTACATATACACAGTGCTTGTGTCACAGTGTTTGCTATCGAACTCCTCCGAATCGGCTTCACCGATTTTTATGATTTTTTTTTGTGTATATGGTAGGGCTGAGAATACGTCATAGGTTAATTAACCCTAGATGCCTAACCTTCTCATATACCCCCTAATCATTCGTCAATTCGAAGACCATTTCTTGAAGTAAAACTTTTTTATTTCTGGTACCTTTATTGCACTGAGATTACAGGCATTTTTATATTTTTTAATAAAATTATTATCGTTAGTTATCACACACTCTTATTTATTTTTCTTTCTGTTTAAAATGGCACGCATTTTTACAGATCAAACCGATTTGTGAAGAATTTACTTAAAATTATACCAGAAATTTTAAAAAATTGTTGCTCGTTTTAAGGGCAAACTTAAACTGTGGATTAGATATCATCCATATTAATTAAGAAATTGTTTATTTGTTGCACACAAAACACACAAAAGTATTTTTACACAGAGTCAACCAAAGACATACATAGATATTTTAAACCAGGGGTTTACAATATTCAGCCGGATGTGATACCGTGTGTCGTGGCAATAAATCGGTACCAGAGTTTTCCCGTTACGCTGGTATTCTGTCAGGACCCTGCGTGACACTCACGACAATCAACCGGGAGAATCGTCCCGATAATAGTGGCTTCCTGCTGGACTGAGCGAGCGTCTCCTGGTGGTTTGTTTGTTTCCTTACTACATTCCAATTGTGCAATTTTAATCAGTATGTTACGGACTGCTTAATAATGCAAATAATGCACTTGCTCGAAGTGTTACAAGAGTTAAAATTACGCATGTTGGAAACAGTCTACTTCACTAAGGAGGTTTTTGTTATCATCGCTAAATTTGTAATTGTATATAGGTGTAATACGTTATCCGCTACCGATAATGAAAGAGCGATAAATTAACTATCTGAAATGTATGCCAGAGCTAAATCGACGTTTATTGCTAAAGAGTGATTAGACTCTGATGACTCTGAAAAAAAAATCGTATCTTCTTTTTCATATTGTATTTGCCGAGGACCGCGCTCAGTGGCGTGCAATAGGAGAGGCCTATGTCCAGTAGCGGACAAACGTAAGCCGATGATGATGATGATGATTTGCAATAAGTGTTTGTAGAATCTTTCAATCATGTTAACTGTCACTTTTAGGACCCACGACAAAGAACCTAGGATCAAGAACCTGGGACTAGATAAAACATTTATGCCAAAAACGGCCATTTTAATCCTATCTAGTCCAAAGTTCATGGCTATGGGTACTAAGAATCACTATTAATATGATTGAGAGATTTTACAGACAATTTTTGCAAATTCGATCTATAAAAAAGATATGATTTTTTTTCCTGGAGCCTCTTAATACAATGTTTCCTTGGCTAGCCCAGAAAATATTATTTTTGTAAAAACAATATGATTTTTTCTTCGGTGTCGCTAAAGCCCCTTAAGGATAGTGATCCAATAAAATGTAATGCAACTTTTATTTTTATACTATTACATATCTATGTTAATTATTTTTTTTAATGTAGTCTATATAAATGTCTCACTGCAAGGCACAGGTCTTCTCTCAGAGAGAGAGTATGGTTTTAATAACCACGCGTGCCCACACCGAATTGGCAATTTCAAGCGCTAAGGTACGTAAACACCTCAAACACTCAGGTTTCCTCACGATGTTTTCCTTCTACAGCAGCATTATTATTTACGTACCAAATCTATAATGTTGATACTTTGGGCAAGTTTTACAGAAGTGTAACATTTCCAGCGCACATGTCGTGGACACAGGAAACTGTTATCGAGGAAACAAAATTACCCTTATCGCAGTTCAGTGTTGTATTTCAATACCTACCTAAACCCACATATTCTACAAAACGCTATGTTAGATTTCACGAATTATCGCTCTGCTATAAAAGAGTGCGATAGTACTACAGCTGGAAACACGCCGTTTAGGAATGTGGAATGTAGGATGTGGACCGCGTTGCCGTCGTCTGTTTTTCCAGAGACCCATAACCTTGGTGTCTTTAAAACTAGAGTCAACTGGCATTTAACAGATCAACACGTAACATCTTAAACCCCGTCTTCATTTTACTATAAGGCGCGACTGGGGTAAAGTGTCAACCTGTCCTAACTGAAAAAAAAAAAAAACAAAATAAACTGAATGCCTATACTTTTTTCGTACAAAAAACTTTGAAAGACGCTTGTCAATGCTCTAATGTAGAGACCAACCGATCGAATCCGATTAAGAAAAATTAAAGAATCAGGGTAAACGATACGGCGATACCGTGTGGTGCCGGATTAAGAATAGCGTCACTCCATTATCTCCCGTGGATGTCGTAGAGGGCGACTAAAGAAATAAATTACCAGGAGACGGGCAGCAGCGTCTTCCTGAGATTACAACCGCATACTGTGATCGCCAACCCGCCTGCCAAGCGTGGCGATTATGGCAAAACCCCTCATGGTTATGAAAACAATGAGGGAGACCTATATCCTGCAAAGGTTGTCTGGAAGAAATTCCTGTTAGCAATAAGACCGCCCATTGTACTTTTCCATTGTAACTTTCATATTTTATGTCTCGCTTCTTGTGTGCAATAAAGAATATTCTTAGCTTATCTTATCTTATCTTTATTGACCTGTACAATATTGATACTAAAGCGAATAGCGGTCAGCTCCTGCATTATGCGCACCAAATCCTTACGGATTCCAATCGACTAACTGTCAAATTCCATACTAATTGCTATCGCAAACGTCAGAATTCTGACAGGTTCGAGTGCAAACATTGCGAGAGGCTTCGTTTGCATTCATTCAGTAAGGTCTGTGCGCAGCGTAAGATTGCAAGACGGAGAGGCTACGGGCTGATTACATCTGCCGAAGAACCGATAACGTTGAGGTAAAAAGGTTGTCAAATGAAGACCACGGAGCAGCAAATGCAGTGTGGGATGCCAGCTTGTTAGGCCGCGACGATCTGCCCCTATATTACGCTTACCAATTCCTGAAAGGTTTCTAATGGTCAGCTATCTCAATTATCAACTATGTGACAGTTATTCCTTAATAATTATTCATCATTATCATCATCAGCCCTTTGACACCCACTGCAAGACATAGGCCTCCCTCATGGTTTTCATAACCATGAGGGGTTTTGCCAGAATCGCCACGCTTGGCAGGCGGGTTGGCGATCGCAGTATGCGGTTGGAATCTCAGGAAGACGCTGCTGCCCGTCTCCTGGTAATTTATTTCCTTAGTTGCCTTCTACGACATCCACGGGAGGAAGTGGAATGAGGCTATTCTTAATCCGGCACCACACGGAGCTATTATTATTAAGGAGCAACTGTCAACTCAATTTCAGTGAGCAAGAAATCGTAAACGATAGGAGTCCATCAGGATTTGGTGCGCGTTGATTGAGGTAGATTGCTGGTGATGGCTGAATGAGGACGATAGAGAACAAAATAAAACGGCGTAGCTTGGTGGAGGCCCATTCCAGCAATGGGTTAAGGCGGGCTGACGGTTTAAACTGGAAACAAACGTCCAAAAATAAACACAAGCAACATGTTATACGACCCAATGCACAACGGAGCCGTCTCTCAAAGAGACAGATTGGTCTTAATCAGCACGCGCGCTTGCCGTGGTTTGGTGCTTTCAGTCGCCGAGATCAAATGCAACGAAATGCTCAAATGCCAGTTATCCTATCCAAATTCAGATGGTGATATTATTGCTTAAAATTTTACCATATTCATAAAATATAATTTTAATCCTGAGGATTAATTTTATCGATAATATTTAATTTTTGTAGGCACCTCACTAATCTAACGCGTTTCTTTTTTTATTTGAAACCTTAGACGCTTTGGTTTTTTCACGGTAGCCCGTGGTATTGCTACTAATAATTCACCATGTTCGTAACTTTAGTACATGCCGGCAGCGAAACCAGCGGCGTCTTGTAAGTAAGGCCACCTACCACCGCTCGCATTGTTAGAGCCAGTTCACAGTTTTGATTGCTAAAATCAGAATAAACTTATTAAATTTAACAATCACTAACTAAATAGGTTTTTAAAATCACTAACCCCTCATCATTTATACTGTAATGTAGCGATCCAACAAAATTATTTAGGTTTAGCGTAAAACTTGAAAACCATTCCTTTAGTAGTTTATAGCAAACAAGTTTAAAATTCTCAATATAATATTTTTTTACACAATACTCTGTCTCTGAGAGAAGGCTTGTGCCCTACAGTGGGACGTATATAGGCTGCTTATGTATGTAAAACTGGAAGCGGTCAATTTGATTAAAAAAAATGAATAATAATATACATAATTGAGAATTTTAAAGTTTCGCTTTTTGAAAGTGGTTCAATTTATCGATACTGAATAAAAGGTTTTTAGGTTTTGCATTATTTCAATAACACGTTACATAAAACATTAATTAATCTGGGACTACTATTGTAACCGGCAAACAGTATATATAGTGCCTTTGCACTATATCTACTGTTTACTATAAATGTATGCGTCCCAGATAAGGGAGAAAGATACAAAGCGCCTTCCAAGATGGTAAATCCATAAAAATTGGTCCAATTTAGTCTTGATGCCGCAATTAGGTTTGTCTTGTATCGATCTTGCGTATGAATTGTTGAGTACAAGTGTGCACTGAACTTGGAACCCTGTTTTCTCGTTATTTAGGCCAAAATTCCTCCTTCCATTCATTTCATAGCTCTTGTTACCTCAATCCCGTCTCTATAATCGACAAATTTTCAAGGGACATTTTAGCCATGATTAAGAAACATATGGCGCTAGTTTTGAAACATACGGGACGTCAAAAAAAATTTTTGGACCCAAGAATTACTTCACTTAAGAATAGACAAACAATATTAGGAAGAACAGTTACTTATAATAAGCGAAAAAAAAAACTACGGGTCGAGCGTCTTATGGTTGGCGCCGGCAAGCTCAATCGTTTTTTAAGTTGTTTACGCATATCGGAGGACAGACTTTTATACATTTAACATATTAGAAAACATTTTTGAACGTCATGAATTGAATTTGGTCCTCTCAAAATATAGATTACGATTTCAAAATCACCCTGTAGACTAAGGTTAATTAACGAAACCAGTCTAGCTTACGTACCGGCAAAAACTAAAACATACTCGTACGAACATTGCATTTAGAACTCTCTACACAAAAAATAAAAATAAAAACTCAGTTCAGCAGCTCCTGCGACAGTAAATATAAATTGCTTATATTTTAACACGCTTCCATTAGCTTTACTTTTGTGGAGGTAACAGGAAAATTATCTGAACGAATCTAGAAATTTAGTTTATATCTGCTTTTAAACGTAATTTGAAATTGTTATGTAGTTTAGATGACGAGTGGGTATAATCGAGCTGATCTGATGATGGAGAAAGGAGTGAATAGTGGAATTATTTAAGTCTCTCCACTCCGCCATCTATTTCTACCGGGGGACTTCGAATTCTTTCGAGAAATATTAAGAGGACATTCCAACTATGATTTACAAACATTATGGCGCTAGATTTTTGAAAAAAACGGCGTGTCAAGATTTTTTTTACAAACAATATCAGCCCAAAACTATAAAAATGGAAAAAAAGCTATGGGTCGAGCGTCTTAGGGCGCTTATACACGGTTAACAATATAAATATTACACTTTAAATTTTATTATTAGTAAGATTTTTTTTGTAAACGATCATTAAAAATTCGGCTACAGTGTATTACATAAAGATTTTTTTACTTTTTATCAAACGAATATTTCGCCGATATTCGTACTACAAGCACAAAAAAATTGTCATGGATTATTTTAGTTTTGAGGGTAAAACCGAATGTGCGTAGGTTACCATGACACGAGGGTTTCTTAACGATGTTTTCCTTGTCACAGTTAGCGAGTGATATAGAAAACAAAGTCATTAGTACATACCGGAATCGAACCCATGAACTTTCGGGACTAAGGCCAGAGTTCCACCGTTGCGCTAACGACGCTTGCAACACACTGTTACTGCCTCGTTGGACTAGCCATTAAGGCGCTTCCTACCAAGATAGAAGTCGATTCGATTCGTCGTGGGTTCGATTCCCACTGGGGGCCGCCGTACATTTGTACGAATGGCCTCAGTCTGGGTGTATTTTTATATTTGTGATGTCCTTGCCCGGTTACCATAGCACAGGGTATCCTAGTTTGGGACCAGGTCAAGTAATTGTGTTGTGTGGAGGTTATTATTATTATTACTGTATAAACTGTGGTATAAAGGTCTACCTACAAACCTAATAAGATAAGATAAGAATATTCTTTATTGTACCAGGAAAAACACAAACATAAAATATTTGCGTGAACTTGCACATTAGCTCAGTTGGGAGAGTGCTGGCAGGGTTAGCCAAAGGTCGCGGGTTCAAGTCCCAGCATGGGTGGAATTTTTTTCCTATAAACAGGTTTATAAAATATTTACAAAAATATAGTACAATTGGCGCCCTTATTACTTATTGCAATTTCTTCCAGGCAACCGTCGATGGTGAGTTGCTGAAGGAAAAGTGAGACGGGTAGTCGGTGCAAATATGAATATTGATTTAGGTACATACTTATACTTAAAAATAATAAACTTACATAAACCTTTAAACCATAATAAACATACACAAAGTTACATAACTTATCTACCAGTGGACAAAAGAAAAGACATACCTACATTCAGAAAAACAATAATAATTGAACTAGTATTTAATAAATTAGAGTGATAGTCTATACAGATCGTGAACCCTGCTTTTAAGGCTAGCTGGGGACAACATGCCACTAGGGTTCTGTATCATGAAGCTAGGCTATATACTGTGTTATTTATAAAAAGTCGACTCCACTAAAAGAAAGAGTTAAAGCCAGGTTTATGGCAAGACTTCCTCATATAAACCGGCTTTAACTCCGCCTTAAGAGTTTTTATTATGCTATAACATTTTAAAGGAGATTTTAAAAATTACGGACACAAGCTATAGATTACCGTGTTAAAATAAAAATGGTTTTCGTGGAGTCCAAATTTGCAATATAAGTGGACGAAAAAATGGTCGACCTTCTTACAAACGCTGCCTCAAAGAAAAGATATATAGGTATTAATGCTTTCTATAGGAAAGATGATGAGCTTAAGAACCCTGTTTATTTTATTTTATTTTATTTTATTAGAAGGTGAAGAAACAGGTACAAGTACAATTTGTATCTGTTTGTTTTTAAATGTTAAATTATTAAACATTTAAAAACCAACAGATACAAATCTTACGTTAGCTTAAAGTTGAAATTGTCTGCGGCGACACGTGTTAAACCGCTAATGTTAATTCGCATATCCATATAAAATTACTTAAAAATAAAATATATTCCAAATTAACTTCAATTCGACCTTCGGAAGGTGATTTAAGTATTTAATTTTTTATGTAGCCTCGATTGAGTTGTCGCTCTCTTCACGACAATAAATTCACTTATCTTCAAAGAAATATTAGGTATTCACTATCGTTTGGACAAGTAGGTAGTTCACATTTTACGACTGTGTATGCATTAGTTTTTCCTGATTTTCTTATAATCAAAAACTGAATTTAACTCGAGAGAAGCCGTAGGTACAGCTTGTCTGTTCTTCTAATCTAATATTTTAAAGAGAAAAAGTTTGTAGGTTTATATCGTCGGTCGTCGAAGTTTATATCATTAAGTACTGGAACATTTCAAAATATTTCTGTAGAATTTTAAAATTCACCGTAAAATCATTGTTTCTTTACTGGTTGAAGTCGTTTTATAATAGTTACAATTAAGTATTGACCTGTACCATTAGTAAATAACCTCTAAATAGGTTTTTAAAATTAGAAAAGAGTCTGAAATTCTTAATAATTCTGCATACTTAACTCAAAACACGTGATTTTGAAGATATTCCGGTAATGATTCCGACTGACGATAAGTTTGTATAGAGGGGGTAATCTCCGAAACTCCTTATCCATTTTAAAAAATTCTTTCACCAGTACGGACCTTCAGGGTAGACATAAGCCTATAGCTTATCGGTTAGCCACTAGTAAACGGCACTGCTATTTGTAATAAACTTACAATTGCCAGTAATTTTCACCCAACTCAACCACATGATTGGTCGGTTAGCCGAAAATGACTGACAACTTATTGTAAAAGAAAACCTATTTAGAGGCTGAAAATTCCACCCATGCCGGGACTTGAACCCGCGACCTCTGGATAACCGTGCCAGAGGTTGCTATTTAGCCTCTAAATAGGTTTTTTTAAATGGTCCTCAGCACGGGTTAGTGCAACAAAAAGAATATAAATTATTGAAAGTTTATTACTTATTGTATCTTCATAAAACATGGCTCTAGACGCGTTGCGTATATTATCCTCCCTTTCGCTTACACGGGCAAGAATAAAACAAAATACGAGGGAAAAAATCGGTTCCCAGTCGCGATTCCGGGCGTCGGAGCGAGAGCGCCGCATTAGCGATAATTATTACACTCGCTGTGTAGAGAAACCGGGCTTTATCGTGAATTATCATTTAACTGACACTTAAGATTCTGATAATTCCTATACTTTTATTATCAATAATAGCGAGAAGATTCAACGGAAGCGCAGATTCTACAACGTACAACCTGAAATCCGTTTCTAGTGAACAAAATGCATATTACATTATACACTTTATTTTCCATGAAAATTTTATCACATGAAGCTTTATGATTGTATGGAAAGCAAAAAAAAATTAATTGTTCATTTTAAACTACTGATTATTACAAGTGGTTTTATCATCGATGGTAAAGAAAAGGTTTCACATTTTGCTTCGATAACAGGTTGTATAATGTTAAATTACATACATACATACATAAATAAACATACAAACAGCCCATGTACGTCCCACTGTAGGGCATAGGCCTTCTCTGAGGGAGAGAGTATGGGCTTAATCACCACTCGTTCATGCGCTGAGGTATGTGAGTAGCTCAGACACTCAGGTATCCTCACGATAATTTCCTTTACAGTTAGCGAACTTGATATCTTGAAAAAGTAAATATTGTACCTAACTTTTGTGTTTTTTTTATCTTTTAGTTAAATCATCTTTTAGTTAATACATTTATTTAACAAATGTTTCTTGCCAATATAGTCTAGTATCCAAAATAATTTTATTAAAAATTTAATGAAATTTTACCAATATATATTTTTCCTTACTAATGTGGCTTTCTGCATGGTGGGAACATAACTTTGTTTTCGTGTACCATTCTTACGCTCACTCGACGCAAGCTGTGGCGCAGAAGACTGCCGATATTACGTCACAACTGCTAATTAGTTTCTGATTCGCAACTAGGTGAATCTTTTGCGTAACTGGTGAGCTACCCACTCCATAAATTTTTCGGGAGACTATGGGCCACCAGACAAGCTAAGTGGATCTGTACAACTGTGTTGTTGCGGTGAGCTTCAAGTCAATACTTAATAGGTCGTAATTAGATATCACCAGTTTGCGATTTCAAAGTGCGATCGCGTGCTGAAGTGGATCTGACGGTGTGTTCCGTTGACCTAACCAATAATAGTAAAAGTGTGAAATGGGAGGTCACGGGAGAGTGGTGCGGCGAACGTGGAATGCATATGCAGTAGGTATTGCGCGAGCAATGCAATGGGACATTGTTCGAGGGCTTTGTTTAATGCAATGCCTGAATACGGCACAAATTTATTATGCCGATTGTTTTGTGTTGCACTAGACACATACTCACTGGTCCTCTTACACTTAGAACTCGTACGGTTTTTGGTTATTACATTCTATAAAATCAGGCACCGCGATGATTCATTGCAGAAAGTGCACATTATATTACGTACTTTATCGTATGGATCCCAATTAACATGATTGCAAGTATTTTACATACAATGGTTCAAATGGTTAAATCTAGTACAGAAAATAAATTTAATCAGACTGATAAACCAACAAAGCAGGATAAAAGCGTGATGTCATTACGGAGTGATGATAACAATAAAGATAATGTGTTAGATAAGAAAACGACCAATTAAATTAAACATAAGCAGCGAAAACAAAACCAGACGAAGGACCAATGAGTAATAACCTACAAGTGTAAGAGTTGAAAGCAGAAACTTGGTGCTTGCTATTAAAGTAACGCCAAGGCATTCAAGCTTGAATAGGGAATAAACTTGTAAGAAAGTTGAACCTTACTCTCAATCTGGAAGCCAACGACTAAAATAATGAAAACTACGAAATGAATGTCGGTAATAAGCAATGAAGACTACAATTCTAAAGTAGGCATCCAAAGTCGACATCTCCATAAAACACAAGCGCTTCCAAATTAAACCTCACACGTTTTGTTCTTATGATAATACTAAGACCGTACCACCAGGATTCTGTTTTGTATGTGAGAGGATCCTTTAATGCTGGAAAATGGGGCCGCTGTGTTTTGGAACAAAGTTTGTTTTTGGGTTGTTAAATTGGTAACGTGGGTAGGTGTAACGCTGTCTCATCATCAACTTGGATTGTATTTTAATCTGGAAATAGGATTTTGAAACTTTGTTATGCTCAAATAGGTACGCAAACCCTAACGAGTTTGGCTTTTGGCCTTTGTTAGAAAGAAATTCTAGAATTTAAGTTCAAAAATGGCCACTTAAATAGGACTCGAACATAAAAAATTCACTTAAAGACAAACAAGAAGAAGAAGATGGAATCTTAAGGGATATATAATAATAACTTGTTACGGCTAGAACCCGAAGTGCAGCTACGCCTAGTTTTAGCTGGTTAAATCTAGTATGAGTTTGTGGTTTTAAGATTAAAAAAACCGGAGAAGTGCGAGTCGGACTCGCCCACCGAGGGTTGCATAAAAAATTGTAGCCTCGTTTTCGGAGCTTTTCCCGAACTTCAAGAGAATTAATGAATTTTTTTTAATGATTTAATTACAAATGTATACTTTTCAGATTTTTCCCTGTACTTCAAAGTCGAAGTCAAAGTAAAAAAAAAATATTCACTATAAAAACAAAATGTTTACTTAATGAACGTCAAAGCTGTTAGTTTCACAATTAATAGATTATGCGGAGAAGAAACTAAAAAAGCAACTCCACATTTATTCTTTTCAAAACAAGTTTGCTTAATAAATTTAACAGAGTTTTCAACTTAAAGTTATACACTACACTAGTTACAATCGTTCCTGTTAACATTATTTAAATACCAGACATCCTTGTCTTCCAAATAATCCTTAATGTTATAATAGGCTTTTTTGCACAGAGTATGCTTAATACATTTTTTAAACCGCGTCGGTGATAACTCTAATATATCTTGAGGAATCTTATTGTAGATCCGTATAGTGCCCCATAAAGATGTATTAACTTCTGCAAGTCTAAAACGTGGAATGGCAATTTATGTTTATTCCTAGTATCAATATTGTGATGGCTACCAATATTTTCCAAACTGCTGATTTTTTTTCTAACATACATTATATTTTCATAAATGTTTGTAGCATACAAATTGCCACATTTGATAGTTCTAGGTCAACGAAAAGTACCCTATAAATTTTGATTCCCTTGAGTGTGTCGAAGTATACGTTTTTTTGCGGCATAAACGACGGTAACTTTTTTAACTTAGAAGTTTTTCTCACAGCTTCAAGAGACTGTAAACTTCAGTAATGATTTTAATTTCAACTCGATACCTCCACGCATTCCCGAGATAAAGGGTCTTGAATCTTGATAGACAGACGGATGAGCGGACAATAAAATGATTCGTTTCCTTTAATATTAAGTGTTTTTTTAATGTCTTAAAAGCCACAAACAGTGGCTCTGTAGATTTAGTAGAATAACTTGCACCCAAGGAACCAACCTGTATAACTTACTCCTAGTGATAGCCGCCAGGGTTTGGTTGAGTTTAGTTTTAGCTGGCATGATATCGGCTAGACCTAGTATCAGCCAGTAGAGTTCGGTAAGACCTAGTTATAGCCGGAATGATACCGGCTAGACCTAGTTTTACCCGAAAATAATCGGCTTATACTACTCGTAGATGTAACCAAGAGGAACGGACTACACCTAAGTATAACCAGCTAAAACTAGGTGTAGCCCGCACTTCGGGTTCTAGCCGTAACATATATAAATCTATGAAACAGGAAGAAATAACCTCATATTACTTAATACGGGACGACACGCGTTTTACGAGGTAATTTATACATAAGCGAAATATGTCACATTCGTGGCAAGTAGCAGGCCCTAGTCTCTGCCTACCCCTTCCGGAGACAGGCGTGAGTTTATGTTATATTTTCATTCGTAACTCAAATCCACTAGATTTAACTTTCACAAATAAATTCCTGCAGCCAAAAAGTAAAATTTTTCAATAGTTATTTAAAAACTCGGACATTTCCGCCACGCGCAATTTTTGGGGTGGGCGAGATATTCCCTAACCCAGTTTACAAGTGGTGAGCAAAATCGCTCTGAGATATCCGTGACTTAATGACATCGTCGCGACGGAAACTCCGAACAAATCGTCGTGTCATTATCCATCACCTTCCTAATTAGTTTCCCATCCGAGGTTACCCTGATATCAGCGAGACACTGAGGACGTCAATGGAGGTAAAGTGAGAGATATCCGCGGTAAGCCGATATCATACCCTTTTAAGTGATTGTGTTGTGTGTAAGTTATTCATTTATTTATTTCAAAGGTGACATTATCTTAACATAATTGAAGATCTCTAAACCACACGCAGACAAACACTGAGCCTATTTCTAACAAGATTTGTGTTAAAATGTCGATACTTTGCAATAGTTTTGGCAAGCTGGCGGGTTGTGTTTGGCGTTTGCAAAGCGTTCTGTCGAAACTTCTGCTTTCTTGATGTTTTGAGGTACAATTTGAAGTCGTGACTCAGCATCCGATATTATTGCTAGAACTTTTTATTTCCCCGATGTTTGGCGGATTTTTTCAAGCACGCTACCCACTAGTGTTGTAATCGAATTAAAAATTAATACTTCATCATTACAGCGAAACCGATTTGTGGTGAAAAAATTCTGATCGCTGCCTAGCCCTCCGGAATACAGGCATGAGTCTATGTATGAAGGTATGTAAGTAATTCAACATTTCTAAAGTTTGTCCTATTGTGCGTTTGGCGACTCAAACAAATTACCGGTTTGCCATTCATTACACAATCAAACAAAGTGACTCATTCTAATCCATACAATGACTGCTGCATTATAATAAGAATAATTCCTTGACATGTCAACCGCATGTAGCAGCCTCAAAAATTACCCGTTGTTATTGCACATGGTCAGAAAACGTTATTGAATCTTGTGTTTTATATAAGAGTTAATATTGTATAGTCTTTTATTGTGGCCCATTATGGGCTAGCTCATCAGACGTGTAATGATAGTCCGAGGTAAGATGCGTTGACCTCATAACAATATAAGTGAAGGGTACCGCATGTGCTATTTTATAAGCTTTTTCACTACTGTTTTCTGTTTATTGCCCAACGTGTTACCTGTTGGAATATTTTGTTTTATGAATTCTTTGTGTCTGGAAATTTGTTAACTTGATAACATGATTTTATAAACCTAATAAGAAGCTAAAAATTCCACCCATGCCGGGACTTGAACTTGCACCTCTGGCTAACATGATTAAGGATCACTCGAAACTGCAACTTGTATTTACCGGACACCAAAGACAATGCAAATAACTTTATCAATAAAATGTGTAAATAAATGCTGTTCTTAAGGTAGGTAGGTATAAAATAACACATTTGATTGGAAAAGTTATTGGAATTAGTGTATCTGATGAATCAGTATGGAAAAACCAAGTCTCATGTTTAAGTAACTGTTGCATGTAATTTGAATACTCGGCGAGTGATCGTTTAGTGTAAACTCAGGTTCTGCTAATATCTTCCGCTTATACAAAAAAAGTATCGTTAAGAGCTATTTTATATTCATCAACTTTCACGATATTTTTAACGGCTTTTAATTATGAAGCGCTGAGATACTCGCAAAAATCCCAAAGAGAAATCATGCTGGAAGCTTTATTGAGCTGGGTTTCTTTCGTAAATTGCTGATACTACCACCTATTGTTGTAATATCGTTGAATTGCTTTATTAACTACTTTGTAACTCCTATCGATTAAATGCTGACTTATTAGTGAAGAGATAACTGTAAAGTTCGAGCAGGCTTGGGTATTTCTGTTGATCCAAAAATTACGAAAGTTTACAAACTTATTTTGCTTTTAACCTTTTCGCAATTTTTTATAAACCACCTGAGTACGTACCAGCGGCCCATCGAATGCATTGCAAGAAAAAACAAATTAATAAACAAGTCAGGCCCACCGGTGTCAATGAACTTGAGTGATTAAGTGGAGTTTCCTACACCAAACTTAACATAATTTCCTACTGACCAGTAGCAGAACTGCGTGTGTAAGACGAGCAACCACTTAGCGACCTATAAGCCAAGCCAGGACCGACGGCATTCCAATACCATCAGCAAGAAACCAGACATTGACATTCGCATGGCAAAAACCGTATCACCGACCTTGAGGTTTCCGGAATGAATCCTTCTTGTCACTTCTGTTGCTGCGTATCACAAAGTTCACTTCACTTGAAAAAATCCAGTGGTTCTGTGTTGGCGCGTCTCAGACGAAAGCTCGCGGGGTTTTGTTTCGAGTTCGAGAGAGCAGCGCACGTCCGTCCGCGGTGGAACGCTGAGCAAGACTGCTTGGCTTGGCTGAGGAGGAGGTCGCGCGGGGCAAGGCACTCGACCGGTGAGGATGAGCGGGTTGCGATTTCCGTACTGCGCTGCGTACGGGCTCCTATTGGAGATTCTGTGGTGCAGATTTTTTCACTGGTGGCTACAATGCAATTTGAGGATGACCGAGGATAGAAATAAGTTGCGTGCCTTAAGAAGGCATATCCTTGTCCAGCAGTGGTGGAAAAAGGGATGAATTGGATTGGATATGATTAGAAATTCTCATTGGAATTGACGTAATTTTTTTTTTTGGTAATTAAAGTTCGTGTTTACATAAATTTTGTATTTGTTTTTTTTTTTCTGATTGATATTTTTAGACTTTTTTACTTGGCATGTTATTATTTCATTCTTAATGGCTCGATGTTGTCGATAAAAATGAATCAGGCGAAAAATTCAATAACTGTATTTAGGTTTTGCAGTTATTTTCACACATACCTATTTAATTGTAAATTTTTAACTTTTAAATACTTTAAAGTTAAAAATAATTATAATATTAAAATTAAATATTTTTTAAAAAGTGAAAAAGTCCTGTAACATTAAGGAAATTGGTATCACTTCTTCTTTTCAGACAAACCCGAAACTTCGAAATAATATTGATTTTTCCATACTGAACTTCAATATTTCAGTCACACACAACGTCTGTAAAAAGAACAAACAGCTGATATTATCTTCTTCGAGGGTATTTAAATGAAACTGGCTGGTCGAATCGAAACCAGATGGTCCGTACATACCTCAAACTTGTACTTAGAAAGTTATTTATAGCACCAAAGCCACCGGTGTAGCAAATGAATGTTGTAGGTACTTTACAAGATTGTTTTTGTGTGGAAATCTAAAGGTCAGTGCTAAAACGATCTTCGCTGCAGTGGGTTGTAGCCTTTTTTATTTTGAGAAATTAGGTACGTTGTTGAATTAGGAAGTGACAGTCAAATAAGTGAATAGGTTAAAGTTATTCGAATATTGGTACAACAATTACATAGTTCTCAACTACGATGAATTTAGTAGTTAGGCGTATAAGCTATATGATACAATTATTGTACCTATCATATAGTTTTTGCATTGAAAACTATTCTAGGAAGGCCCGTATCATGCCTTTCGAAGCCTTTCTTCGAAATGAAGCTCTTATTTGTAAGTAAATAAAACCTTTACTTTCCCCAAAATAAGCACAATTAACACAAAACGGACAGGAAATAAAACGTTCGTACCACATGATATACAGCAAGAGCACTTGAATATTATCTACACTACGATTGAGATTCCATTATAAATTTTATTTTCAATGCAGTAAGAGCTGGACTGTGCCTTTGCATGAAGGGTCATTGTGTGTGTTTTAGGCCAATCATCAACTTTGGCTATATTTTTAGAGATGGAATTACTTCTATGTTACTTTGGGATACTTATGCCTTGGTACGCCAACGCTAACACTACCTCTTACAAAACAGTCTATCGTATCATCCTTTCACAATCCAATGTGAGACCTTTCTATCTCACATTTATATTATCCTGCAAGCAAGTCAAGCTAGCAATAAACGACCAGAATAATGTTAAATGTATTGATTTACCGAAGATATCACATTAGTTTATTTTTGTTAATCTATAAGAGCAGGTACAAGTATATTCCACCGACACCGATGTGCAAAAATATGGTAGGTGAAAATCAATTAACAAGTTTTTGCCACTTAATCTAATAAATAAATTATCAATTACTGCAACAAAATTAAAATTATTTTTACTGAAACTATTTTTATGTAAGATCCGTCGAATAATGCACGTTGTGTACCTAAGTAAACAGCTGATAAACCTTTACATTTTGTTAAAAAATTGTCTCGACTGAACTGTTTATAATTAACTGTATACTGTATTGTACAGAATTAAGTGTATACTGCACTGGTTAAGTTAGACTAAGTCAACCTTAATCGTTCAAATGAACGTTTCAAGTGGACCACAAGCCGCGCACTGACCCTACGCTGCTCCAGATTACGTTATCAGTCGTAAACGAGTCCATTGCCAGCCCTTTGTTTTCTCTTGTCGGTTTTGAATGCATCAATGCAGTGTCCTGTGTTGACTTAGGTCAGTAGTGGACTTGGAGTGTTTGTTTAGGCAGTTTTCGACTTTGTGGCTATCAAATTAAGGGTTGGTCTATTCGCTTTTTTATAATATATGTTCATGACAAATAGGTAAGAAACAAAAACATTATAAGATTTAGTTTTTAACTGATATTTGTACGATTTCAAAATAAAAAATAAATAAAAACAAAATTTTACAAGATATTGATAAAAACATCTTGTATTATAAGGTGCTGCTCGTAAGTTAGTACTTCGTAGTTTGCACCAGATTGAACCATATGGCTAGGATAACTTTTATATTGAATTATATTTTTTTTCCGCGGGTTATAAGTAAAGGCTTAACGGTAGAGAAAAAAAATACTTCGTGCTTATACTTATAATTATATCTAGTTATAGTTATAGAGACTCCACCAATCCGGACTTGGCCCCCGTGGTGGAGTATGGCCTACACCTTCCTCAGGGAAGAGACCCGTGCCCCTCGGTGGGGACATAATGGGTTGATGATGATGATAGCGATGGTAGCCTAGTGGGTAGAACATTGAACTTAGACGCGGGAGACCCAGGTTCGATTCCCAGTGCGGGCATATACCTATGACTTTGTTTCCTAAGGTATGTACATTTGTGAAGTTATAGTAGCAATACCACTCGCTAACGGTGAAGGAAATCATCGTGAGGAAACCTAGGTGTCTGAGCTATTCACATACCTCAGCGCTTGAAATCGCCAATCCGCGGTGGGCACGCGTGGTGATTAACCCCATACTCTCTCTCTGAGAGAAGGCCTGTGCCCTACAGTTAGGACTTATTATGGGCTGCTTATGATGATATAAACTCAAAAATATTTATTATTAGTTATTGAAATTAAAATTAAATTTACAGTACACTTCTAGCAAGGGGGTCTCATGCACTTAAGCACTTAAGGTTCCCTTGCTGTAGCTATATTCCAGCCATGATCTCTACTGAAATTTGGATGCCGGCGGATCTCTATTGCACACTATGTAGCCAGGTTTTCCTACTTGTTAATCTGTGGATCGATCGACTTTGCAATGTACATCCAATTGTCATAGTGAACGGTTCACTGTGAACCATGAATTGTAGTTCTATGAATTCGGCCCCAGGGCTTGCCGCTTGCCACGATCCTGACAAAGTGATTACGCATTATCAACATTCATTAGTGGCTGCATGCACGCACGCAGGTTTCGGATACTTTTTGTCTGCCTCTACGGGATACAGGCGTGAGTTTGTGTATTTACCTAGTTATTTGAATGAATTCGGTGGACAAAACAGAAAAAATGGAGTTACAAGGGAAAGGAAGTTGGGTTCATCAAAATTAAATGAAAACAAGGAATGTTAAGATAAAATAAGAAAATTCTTTATTGTACCAGGAAAAACGCAAAAATAAAATATTTACAAAAATACAGTACAATTGGCGGCCTTATTGCTTATAGCAATTTCTTTCAGGCAACCGACGATGGAGAGTTGCTGAATGTTATGACTTTAGAAAATTATGCATAATTTAGCTGTCTCAAGGTGGGTGCCATATCTAACGAAATTAAGTTAAGAGAAAATACCATCTCACTGTGCTATATTTCGCTGTTGATTTTGTAAAGAGCGATTCAATTTAATTATTGCAATGCCAAAGGGCACTTACGCGGCGAATATATCAGAGTAATTACGTCTTTTGTCGACAAAAGATCTTTTACCAACATTACTGGCTCAGCGATAGAATACAGTTTACAAAGTATTATCCAACTCCAAGAGCTGTATCTAGCATTTATCGCACTACGTCCGATCCGAATCCGATCCGAATCCCTGTAACGTATTTACTAGATTTTATCTAGAAATCTCAGACCGAATTCGGATATTGCTTACGCACTAGTCCGATCTCTGATCTAAATCCAAGTAGTTCAGGGGCCACGGGGCCACGCATACCGCCACACACAGCAGATTCGCGCGTTCACGTCGTTGATCATGATCAATCCCCCAGATCCTTTCAATCGGCGTCAACTTCTGGCATTGATATTGTACGTACTAAACTGGATGCGCCGCGCCCCCCGCCCCGGCCACCGCCCCGGCCACATACCCCACCGCCCCGCTGCCTATCTGCTCGTAAGCAGCTCGGATTCAGTTCGGACATACTGCGCTAGCGTTCATACAAATAATACTATAGCTACTTCGGTCCGTCAATGATCTTATCCGAAATAGAGATTGACGGGTGACCGAGAGACATCGGATGACGGAAGCCAGATCTAGTGCGTAAACTACCATAGATAACAATAATCACATAAATAACATCAGCTACGCAGATGATATGGTGCTGCTGAGCCCATCAATCAGTGGCCTTAGGAGGCTCTTGAAACTGTTTGAGGAGTATGCAGAGTCACATGGGCTGAGGTACAACTCTAAAAAGAGTGAAATGCTAGTTTTCCAACCACGTAAATTTAAGGTAACCATAGTGCCTCCTGTATCACTAAATGGGACCATACTGAAAAAGGTTCAGCATTTCAAATACCTCGGCCGTTGGGTCTCCGAGGACCTATCTGATGACCTCGACATCGAGAGGAAGCGGCGGGCGCTGGCCGTTCGGGGGAACATGCTGGTTCGCACGTTGTACTAGAGAAGTAAAGATAACGCTCTTTAAGGCATACTGTCAATCTTTTTACACGTGCAGCCTGTGGCTGTACTCAGAGGGCGCTCAGCGCATTCCGCATACAGTACAATAATATGTTTAGGATGCTGTTGGGGCTGCCTCGGTACTGCAGTGCCACGGGCATGTTCGCGGAGGCCCGCACGGACGGCTTTCATGCCATAATGCGCAAGCGTGCGGCGTCCCTGCTAGGCCGCGTCCGAGGCAGTTCCAGCAGCCTCCTGCAGGTATTGGCGGACAGGCCAGACTGTCCAATGTGGAACCATCTGAATAACTAACAATAAATAACATCTTCTAAAATAAAAAATAAATAAAAAGTAAATAAGTTTTTTAAATTAAGTAGTTTTTAAGTCTACTAACATAGTTTGTACTTCTAGTTTAGTTTTAGTGTTTAAGGCTACTAACAACACTATGGATCTCTGTTCTATCCAAAATAAATGTTTATTATTATTATAGAAATCGTTCTACGACTACTTTCGACCGTATTTTCGCGGGCTCGGATCGGATTCGGATCGGACGTAGTGCGAAACCGCTCGAAGGTTTTCGCACAAAATTGGTACTATGCCAAAATGTAACTAAAGTAAAGATTGATTGGCTGTCATGGTGAACACAAAGGTCGAGTAGTCAATACTACTAGTAGCATGGCAGACAAGCCTATACCTATGTACTGTAATGTTTTTTAGGCTTCCGTACCCGAAGGGTGCCAAACGGGGCCCTATTACTAAGACTTCACTGTATGTCTGTCTGTCTGTAACCAGGCTGTATCTTATGAACCGTGACAGCTAGGCAGTTGAAATTTTCACAAAAACATACATACATAAGCAGCCTATTTACGTCCCACTGTAGGGCACAGGCCTTCTCTCAGGGAGAGAGTATGGGCTTAATGTGCCCACCGCGGATTGGTGATTTCAAGCGCTGAGGTATGTGAATAGCTCAGACACTCAGGGCGTTAGCGAGTGGTATTACTACTATAACTTCACAAATGTACATAACTTAGAAACCAAAGTCATAGGTACATGCCCGCACTGGGAATTGAACTTGGGTCTCTCGCTTCCGAGTCCAATGTTCTAATAAAATAAATAAAATAAATAAAATAAATAAAATAAATAAAATAAATAAAATAAATAAAATAAATAAAATAAATAAAATAAATAAAATAAATAAAATAAATAAAATAAATAAAATAAATAAAATAAATAAAATAAATAAAATAAATAAAATAAATAAAATAAATAAAATAAATAAAATAAATAAAATAAATAAAATAAATAAAATAAATAAAATAAATAAAATAAATAAAATAAATAAAATAAATAAAATAAAATTAAATTAAATTAAAACAGAATAAAATAAATATTTTGAACAAAGGTAATTTTTTTGCCGTTTGTTGCTCGATATCAATAACGGCAACAGGTAGACCCTTGAAATATTCACAAAATATTTTGTTCTATATTCGCTTTAAAAATAAATAATTTAATCAAAATAAAATAAATATTTTTTCTCGATCTTTGTGTCTAATGTTGTAAAGAACATGGTACGGAATCCTTCGTGCGTGATTTCGACTCGCACTTGGCGGCTTTTTTTGAGGTTAACTTTGCTTTCTATATATATTTATCTGTCAACATGTAACGTTGCTGATTCTGGTTTGGTACAGTGCAGAACTTACAACAAAAAATATATTGATCTCCATGCAAGCAGCCATGTTAAAAGAAAAAATATTCGTGATAAACGTTTTTTTACAGCTAATATAATATTATACTCTTCATAACATAACCCGTCGAATGTAAGTCACTAAAGTTCTCCATACCAAAATTCAATATCCATACACATCGAGCCTAGACAGTGGCATTACAAGTTTCTAGTATCGCCTTATAATGTATCTAGCATTTATCGATATTTAAATTATCTCGCAAAATAATGTTTTTTCACCTCACTAGCTCGTAAAAGCTCTGTTTATCATTCGAAATCTGCGTGAAAAATCGCACTTTATCCGCTAGCGTGGAAAGTGTTTTTAAAATTCAAATATTTTTATTCAATAAAGGTTTCGTACAATAAATTACATATATATAGAACCTCATTGGTTTCGTAATAGTTTATATTCTCTGCAGCCAGTCCATTGATGATTGAAATGCAAATACTTATTTCATGTCATGCGCCAGCCTCATTTAAAGAATCGCACTGCCCGGCAAGAAAATTTGATTTAAAAAAAAAAACTAAAATTTTCTTCTCTTTATTGAATTCACTTTACTTCCATTATTTTGGTTTGTTTTTTGATAAAATCGAAAGAAATCATAAAATATGAGCGAAGCTAGCAGCGACGAAGATATAAATTAACAGTAATTTAATATTTATTAAAACTGTTTTTCTTGCACCTAACATTTTCCTCGCTTTAGTGAGGTGAAAAGTTGTGTGTTGCGCTCGGCAGCAAAGTTATTTAGCGTCTCGTACCTTTGAAACCCTCGCTACGCTCAGGATTCTATATTTGAACCACTCGCTTCGCTCGTGGCTCAATCCTAGAATCCTTCGCTTGCTCAGGTTTCAATACAAGGTACTCGCGCCAAAAATTAACTTTGCAGCCTTGCATAACAAATAATTATTATGTATCTACACCCTTATTAGAAAAAGTTTCGAATTCACTGTAACAACTTTTATCGTTTAATTTTATATTTGTTTACAATGTCTTTATGACTATAACCCTGCCAATATAATGCACATAGCACACCTCCCGGCAAATCATCTTTATTTTCACAAGAACAAAAGCAATAGAAAAGTTCTGTGGTTATTAAATTTTACACCCGAGTAGGTAGGTATGTGAATGAAAGTTTTTATTTTATTTCTGCTCGTCCCTTTCCCAGGCGATTATGTTTCTTTGTTATGGGACCCATTAAATAATGATCAGTGTGTTATGTTAAGCAATGCTAAAACAATCTAAAAGGTATGTGATGTGACCTTTCAAAACATTGAAAGGGAAATGAGAAATATAATAATAAGATCCGGTTTATAAAATAACAAGTGTAAACGAACTACAAAGACACACTGGACTGAGCCCCGACAATTTTAGGGTGGCCCCTCAAGGAGCAATTCCTATACAAACGTAGTTTGGTTTTTAATTACAAACGACATCCCGGATCGGAATGAAACTTTACCAATACATTTAGAAGACGAGGTTTCATCGTGCTCGTAATTGGAAATAAACTTATCAAAAATAAACTATAGCCTTGTGAACAGTTTTCTATGGAAAGTCTATGAAAAGCCCATAGGCAATTTTTTTTTATTCTGTTATTCTCAGTTGCAGGCACGAGCAAACTTTGATTTGCGTACTTTAAACATATTGGTCATTGAGGTCCAGCATGTCGTTCGTAAATTAAAACCAAAACCATATTTGCATAAGAATTGGGTATTTGACCAAATATCAAGTGAGTTACTTTTAAAACGGAATTTTGTATGAAAATACTGGCTTATGACGTCACATTTCAGAGCACTCTTTTTATGTTTAATCTATTTAAAAATTGCAATAACTAGTACCTAATTGACTAAAAGAGATACATTTTCCGAGATATTTTGTAATTTTTGTTTAAATCGAGCATATGAAATAACTTATTGTTGATCGTGTCAAATAACGTATTACTTCTCCCACATGGGACATGTTACATAATTATTGTACAATTCTTAGGCTTCCGTACCCAAAGTGTAAGGGACCGTATTACTAAGACTCCACTGTCTGTCTGTCTGTATATCACCAATCTCGATAACCGTGATGCTAGACAGTCGACATTTTCACAGATGATGTATTTCTGTTACCGCTATAACAGCAAATACTAAAAACAGAATAAAATTAATATTTAAGTGGGGCTCCCATACAACAAACGTAATTTTTTTGCCCTTTTTTGCTCGATATTTATAACGACTATAGGTAGACGCTTGAAATATTTAATGTTGTATAGATAATGGTACGGAACCCTTCATGCGAGAGTTCGACTCGCACTTGGCCGGTTTTTTTATTTATTTTTAGCGTGCCCTCTTCATCTTAGCGTATCGATGTCAAACGAGGTATTGGCGTGTATTGAAAGCCAAAGATCCCTACAGTAGACTTACGGTATTTTTTATAAAACACAATTCTTTATAACACTACACGGAGGCAGTTTAGTCTGTGGTAAACACGTAACCGCAGATTAAATAAACTGCCTCTAAGGACAGTTTTAGAGGAAACTTGTTTTTATAAAGCAGACCGTTATTATTATTATTGAATTCTTTATTGCATAGAAAATAATTTTCATACAAAGGCTTACTTAATGCTAAATAGCATTTTCTTCTAGTCAACCTTGGGTTATTCTAAGTAAATACAGAATTAAAGCCGGCTTAAGCCAGAAATTTTAAGAGTATTTTAGTGGAATCGATTTTTTATAAATAATACTATTGTTACACTTGCTATAGAAGTTTAAAACAGCTGAATATGGTTTATGGATAAAAGATAGCCTGACTTGTAAATACAGACAGGAAATCAAAAGTTGAAACACCAAAATAGACTGATACAACAAAAGTTTTCAATAATTATTCTCAAAAGCAACAAATCGATTTTCCTGAGTTAGTTTCTGTCATAATGTCTCAAATGGGTCGAGTGTGCTATTTCTGAACGGAAGTGGGGTTAGGTCGTGAACACACTGCACGCTTAAAATACATCGTCGGACAAAAACGACCAGTTTTCGAAACAAAACTATCGTCAGCGCCACTTACAAGCAAATTCAAATCTCAAGTTGTAAAATGTAGTTAAATATCCGGATCGAAATAGAAGTTACATGTAGAGTAGGAGGCCGGAAGGCTTCTACAGATAAATCATAATACAGCGGCTAAATTCGATATAAGGATGAATAAAAATTTACACGAATCGTAACGGCAGGAGTTCACAACATCACTTATTAAAGAAAATGAAATTGATGTACGGAATAGGCCACTTTCTCCAATTAAGAAGGAAAATTACATTAAGCTCCTTATACTTCAATATGCATCATAGAATTTATTAGTTGACACAATGACTAAGAAGTAATAAAACTTGCCAAGTTACATATTCAGTACGTAAGAGCCTACAAAAAAGTTCATATAGTTATGACTCTTAAATATGAGGACCACCTTAATTCGTTTTTCTATGTATTTTAATGTGCGTGTATACTTTGGTGTCAATCTAGCTTAAAACTAATATGCTCCAATATTGTTATTTTAAGATTGTTACCTGTTTTACATGCCTTATAAACAAAATAAATAAATAAAACTCAGTCAAAGCCTTCTTGCAATTACGAGCTCTCGATGAACCTTGCCTTTATTTTGCATCTGCCCCAGATGAACGAGTGACTCGTTCGGCTGGGGGCAAAGTTCCTAGCACTTAAATATTTATAAAACAATTGAATGCCTCAACTTTTTTAAACCCGAATTAAACGTTTCTGTTCCGAAAACCAAAGGAGTGTTAAGGAAAAGCTATGCCTTTGGAGAGTGGATTTAATTGTTTAACATTAACGAGTAGCAGCACAAACAATCTCCAATGTAAATGGAAACGCAGCCATACTGCAGCTCTTAACTAATTGCGAGAATCAAACAAACTAGGAACGGTAAACCGCAGAGAGGCCAATTTAGAATCGACTCCATCCACTTCAGCACCTACGTGCAAAAACAGCGAACTGAATCGGAAGATAACACTCCGCAACATCTACGAAGCAATCAGCTCAAATGCACCGAGTTTAGAGTCACTAACCAGAGCGGGGTGCTGGATCCCACTGGTACGTGTGAGAGCCCTGCGTGGACCAACTTGGGTTGCTTGGATGACGGTTTGTTTCGTTTCGAGCCTGGCTCCCGTTACGTAATATTCAAAAGCTGCCTACCCAAGTAATACTGCAGGGCTCTGGTCATCTCTCATAGAAAGAGAGATTATGGACTTAATAACTAAACGTGTCCGTGTGGCGACGGATTAAGAAGTCCGTGTGGCGCCGTATTAAGAATAGCGTCACTCCACTTCCTTCCGTGGATGTCGTAGGAGGTGACTAAGGAAATCGATTACCAGGAGACGGGCAGCAGCGTCTTTCTGAGATTCCAACCACATACTGCGATCGCCAACCCGCCTGCCAAGCGTGGCGATTATGGCAAACCCCTTCATGGTTAGAAAACCATGAGGGAGGCCTATGTCCTGCAGTGGGCGTCAAATGGCTGATGATGATGATGATGAACTAAACGTGGGTGCAGGTAGTAGCGGTGTTAGCGCATCGGAAAAAACCCAGCCTCACATTTGAAAGGTATTGGGTTCGATAGTGGCATGTATAAATTATTTTATGTTAGCGCTGAGAAACGCTTAGGTTCCCTCCTAATTTCTTTACAGTTAGCAAGTATTATGTGGTATGGATGCTGCAAATTCACAAATTACGTAACTTAGAAAACAAAGTCATCGGTATATGCCAGAATCGAACTCAAGGCCACAGGTAAGCGTTCTACCGCCGCTTCTGATTTTCAATGCAAACAAAATTATTTTCTAATATCACTTCATTGGGCTAATGACGGAGAAAGTGGTGAAGAATCATATCCGAGAGACCATAGAGTCAGGTCTATACCAAGAGCGAAGTCTAACATAAGTAAAAGATATTGGAAACCATATATATTGAAGCGTATAATATAGATAAAGAAATCTGTGGTCAAGTTCATAAGCACCCAAGGAGTCAAAGAACTGAATACTCATAGAAAGACGCCACATATACATGGTCCAACATGTCTCAAATACTACAGAAGAGTTCTTTGGCTAGTACTCAGACACTATTCGAACCATCCTAGAAGTTCCTACGAATCGTTTTCGACTTCAGTCATCCTTAGGACCAAAACAGAGTCCACCCTATTCGAACGCCATTCAAGCGGGAAACTTCAGAACTGGCACGTAGCAATCGGAGTTTAGTTTCGCGCACCGGTCTCCGTCCGACGCTAACAAACTACTGGCTCAGGACTCGATCTGGTGGGCTCGAAGCTTTTACTGTTAGATCGGACGAGGAGGTCTCCAGTAACACTTGTCTATCCCACCAGGGGTGAATTGGCCAAGTGCATAAAAGCTCAGAAGGAGCCATCGCGCTTTAAGAAGAATCCTACTACGTAATAGTAGGTATGTCTCGGGATCTAATACATCAATCACCAACTTATAAATAAATTGAAAAAAACGTCATTGGTACATGCCAGGACCTTCCGAATGTAGTTACGAAGTTTTAGAAGCAACATCACTCGCTAACTAAAGGAAAACATCGTGAGGAAATCTGAGTGTCAGAGGTGCTCACATACCTCAGCGCTTGAAATTGCCTATTCGCGGTGGGCACGCGTAGCAATAATTAAGTCCATATTCTTTCTAAAGAAAAGACCTGCCAGCCCCTGTACTTTATCTGTAAATTTAAAGAGAAATAAACATTTTTTTGTATTATCTATTATTAATCATGGGCTCGACACTATTCAGTCAGTTAAACCTTGGCACAGTATTATTTCTGCAAATGGAAGTCAATTTGCAATTTTGACCAAACTGACTGCAAGAAATAGAAGGTTAAGTCCCGTCTGCTGAGATAGCTGGCTCTTCGCGAGATCTTAAAACTTTTTATGAGCTTTTGAGTTGGTAACATACTTTACATTATATTGTTTTTGGTGGGATAATAATGTATCTCTCTCTCTCTGTTTACTTGTGTCTGCCTCTTTTACTCGCTTTGTGCTTGTCCCTATTTGTTTTATTTTCTGCTTTCAGGCCTTTAAATGCATAATCCGGCTCTGCGCGAAGCTTTCGCAAACTCCTTCTACGATATCCTGCTGAATGCATTGGAAACCTGCAGCTTGATACAGTTCCTTGGATACCAAAAGTTATCCAAGCTTCTGCGCTCCCTATTGGGAGTTAAGATAAAAAGACAAATTCATTGAACGTATGGATGAATAGACTTCTTAGAACAAACAACGCCTATCGAATTGGAAATATTGAAGTTAAATTGAAATCGAAACTCAATAGAGCGTGTTTGGTAGAAGTGGTTTGTTATATGGAAGAAACAGATGAGTTCTTACACTAGTAGGTACCATCACCACGTATCTTTGAATGTACAATATTACGCACTAGTTATTGGCGTAACAAAAAACACAAGTTCTAATACATTCTGACAATATTTACTAACTTAGATAGACTAGTTATATTTGGATACGCTCAACATTGATTTTATCAAGATTCTTATTATTCTAATATCATTGAATTGAAATCAATCAAACATTTCTGAAGAGAATTTTAAATGTTCTACTCGGTCTTTTAAATGTTTCATTTCTCTTTTCAGTTCACAATAAAAAGGTACTTGAGTATCCAAAAATAAATCTTCTAGCCTTTGAGACAGTAGTGTCTTACTTCTCCCATTCATGGCCTTCACTCTAGATACTTTTCCCGTTTAGCATTTTTTCCAAGGATAACAGGCATTTCCTCTTTACTACGGTATTTTATCTAAGGTTCATATAAGGTTCGTACTTCACTTTAGTCTACTCCGTCTGTTTTAGTCATTCCTATCATCAATTTAAAGTATACATTAAAACTTAACACAACCCCAAATAGAAGCCTCAATTTGCAGCTCTGCACACACGGGTTCGTGAAACTTGAAACATCAACGTTACTGCATCAGAAAACAATCGACACGATTCCGACGCACGAACCCCTCTCACATGGTATAGTAACTTACGCTATTCTCATCCTGATAAGAGACACTTTTAATCTCTTGTAAAATAATATTACCCTACTGATAAAAACTCTTAAACAACGCCTAGATAGATCTGTTGAATTGTCAAACTCAACTAGCAGGCGGCAAGATCTCCAATGCAATATATTTTTAGTAAGGTAACGTGGCTGCGTTACCTAAATAACGTTAAATTTTAACTTACGTATAAATGCCCCATTTAACACTTTTCAGCTGTCAGATTTGCTATCGTTGTAGTGATATTTTGGTTGTAAATTTTTAGAGAATTTTTACTAATAGCTTTAGTCTGATGTCTACCATCTTGGCGATGACTATATATAAAAACACAATTAGGTACACCATTTTGCTAACTGCTAATGCAGTTTATCGGCAGGCTCTTGGTAATAATTCCTTATAAATAAATTTACACAATCTACACAAACAACAGTATCCATTGTACTTTCTGAGTCTGAAACATAGGATGGGTTTAGAAATTGTTTAAAACTAAGCGCTAAAGCATCCTTTAATGTAATAACTAAAGACACTTACGTCGATTAAACATTTCTTATTATAGATTCGACACGTTATTTGTTATTACATTTCACACAGGCCTTCTCTCATAGACAGAGAAAGAGTATGGACTTCACCACGCGTGGCCACCGCGCATTGGCAATATCAGTCGCTACGTCATCATCATCATCAGCCATTTGACGCCCACTGCAGAACATAGGCCTCCTTCGTGGTTTTTATAACCATGAGGGGTTTTTCCATAATCGCTACGCTTGGCAGGCGGGTTGGCGATCGCAGTATGCGGTTGGAATCTCAGGAAGACGCTGCTGCCCGTCTCCAGGTAATTGATTTCCTTAGTCGCCTTCTACGACATCCACAGACGGAAATGGAGTGACGCTATTCTTAATCCGGCGCCACACGGCGCTACCTACCAACCACAAAAATTGTGTAACGAGAACACCACATACTCTCTGCACCTCTCCCAGTTCCCGTGCGTCCTAATACATCGTTTCACAGCGCTCGCTAGGGTAATTGCTTCATTATGAATTCGTGCCTCCAACCAGAGCGGGGTGGAGACGTCAATTATCGACTAATTGTTCCAAGTATTGACGTATGACTGCCGCACAGAGGCATAGAGGTACTCACTTGACACTGGTGCTAGGTGGAACTGCCGAAGTGTGGTTATAGATAGCTATGGGAAACTTGCGCCTAATTTTGATTGAAGTGGCATTGCTTTTATACCATATAGATTATAAAAAAAAACCCAGAAAAAATAAAAAGATAAACAAAAAATGCGAAAAATAAAGTTACTCTAATAACAAAAAGCTTATTAAATTTATTTTCTTATGCGTGTACGTGCATAAAACATTATGTTACAAGATAACTGAAATATTAATTAACGCTACATACTTAAAATATAAGGCGTTACATGCAAGTTGTGACGTCATAGTTTGAGCCCGATTTGTATGGCGCGTTTTTGTACAACGACTATATAGACTTTTCGACAGGCCATATTATGAAAAGTATTAGTCTTAGAGAAAAAATTTACCACTTCTATGTAAAAACATGTTAAAAAAAAGAACATAATCACGTTTATTTATCTTTTAACATGGCTTTTCTGATTATATTAAAACCTTTTTCGTGCAAGTTAATAGATATGCCAATACAAGGAGGCAACTATTCGTCCTCCTCCTCACGTGGGCCAACTGCAGTCAACTCATTTAGCAATATTATGTTAAAAAAAAACTCTTTGCTTTTTGGTTTGATGGCATTCGAGTTGGTCTAATTGTAGAGCTGGCATAAAAAGTTGTAATAAAGACAACAACTTTTAGGTATATCTTAAGTTTTAATTATTTTTTTTAAATGTCAAAGTGATTCATTTTACGCCAAACTTGGAATCTCAAAAAAAAATCAACGTCAAGAAAATAATTTAAAAGATAAATTTTATGATATATTGACAATTTTAAATTTAAATTCAAAAATGTTCTTCATAATAAAACTAACAGTATTATGTATATCGAAGCTTCCAAGGCGCAAGAGCTGTTGTTTACTCAGACAGGTTTTCAGGTAGTCAACACTGCAGTTGACACCGAATCCATTTAATGTGTTAAGCACAGTGGCGACTGGCGACTAAAAGTGGCACATCAACTTCAGACGTGCCATTTAAAGTCACAACACGGATATTACTCAGTCCTTACATTTTGGCAAGACTCTTAACGGTCTTATTTATACAAACACGATTCAAAAATTCACGCTCAAAAAACTTCGATTGAAATAGTCTGTGGTGTAGATTTTACAAGAAAAACACTTAACGACAGTTTTAAATAAACTGCCTCTGAGGAGTGTTTTAAGGAATCGTGTTTTTAAATAAAAAGCGCAGCAGTCTTATTCATAAAAAATCGATTCCACCAAAACACCCTTAAAAAGGAGTTTCAACGGGCTTAAAACAAGATTCAGGTAACAGTTTTGCACTACAGGGTCGGTAGTTCAACACTGAGTGATGTGCCTGTAGTTGGCACAAACGCCAGCCCTCTGTTATTTATTTTAGTTAACCTACAATGTGTCTGTGTTATTGGTGTGCCTCAATAAATAAAATAAAAGGATTTAACTAAATCATCCTCAGACTCGGTGGAGCCAGGATCTTCGCAGGGCGGCTGGCAAGAGCTGGATGAGAGTGGCCGAGGACCGTGCTCAGTGGCGTGGCGTGGAGAGGCCTATGTCCAGCAGTGGACAAACATAGGCTGATGATGATGATGATGATGAACTAAACCATGATTTATGAACCCCACCACAACCTACAGTATATTTAACTGTCCGATAAGTTGGTATTACAGCACAGATTAGAATGTCAAACAAAACCCCTGTTGTCGTTGTTTACCTGTCAAAGGAACTTCGTGTTGGTTTATTTATTAATTTATTTTCCAAATTGTGTTGCTTGCCTTCTAGGATTTATGCGTAAATGAACGTGCTGTTCAAAAACACGATAAAAACACGCTTAAAAAACCGGCCAAGTGCAAGTCAGATTCGCGCATGAAGGTTTTCGTACCATTATCTATACAACATTAGACACAAAGATTGAGAAAAAGCCCCAAAAAAATCACGTTTGTGTTATGGGAGCCCCCCTTAAATATTTATTTTATTTTAATTTAATTATTTATTTTTCAAGCAAATATAGAACTAAATATTCTGTGAAAATTTCAAGCGTCTTCCTGTTGCCGTTATTAATATCGAGCAAAAAACGGCAAAAAAATACGTGTGTTGTTTGGGAGCCCCCTTTAATATTTATGTTATTCTATTTTTAGTATTTGATGTTATAGCAGGAACAAAAATACATCATCGGTGAAAATTTCAACTGCCTAGCTATCACGGTTCATGAGATACAGCCTGATGACAGACAGCCAGATCTTCAAACGTAAAAATAAAAAGGAAATTATGTTAATTGTGTTAATGGTTAGGAAGGCTTCTTGCGCGAGTCCGCCTCCCACTTGGCCGGTTTTTTATAAATAGGACCGTTAGCTTAAATACCTAGGTCGGACGGTTCAGAAGGAAATAATTAAGCCATGTTTTTCCGTTATGTGAAACAGTAAAGAGTGCTATCTACTTAGTTTGGAGAGCGTGCATAACAAACGATCGAAAATTTAAATAGCCCTTTTTACGGGCAACGCGGGGCGGTCGTTATCATGGCACCCTTATCTGGACGTCCGTTCGGGAATTTTACGAGCCCTTTTGTAACTGCAAGAGCCTCCTTATTTAACTGATCAACTGGTAAAAGAATTAAAAGGCTGCCAAGTGTGAGTTGGAAAATATTTTCTTTCATTCAGTTCGGGGCTGTACTTAACAGGAAGTCCATAAAACACTTGGCCGGTTTTTATTATTGGTTGTTATACGAGAGGCTAGAGGCTAAACTCAAATCACACCTGGTTGGATGCTTGTATATATATTACTGTCTTCACAATAGAGTAAACACAAACAAAATCCCCTTTTTTATTTTCTATTGTGTTTTGGGCTAGAAGTATTTAATAGCGCGGACATAATGATGGATTTTTTGTGGTTATAGACATGTCTGGCAAATAATATGTCATATTCTGTGAAAAGTGGGTATTATGGATTAAGAAAAAAAACAAAACCATTATAGATCAGATAAACAGACGACAGAGGCATAATACTAGGATACCGTTGGCATAATTCGGCTACAGAAGCCACAGAACATACAGAACCCAAAAATGCGTAGGTTTCAAAGCGCAATTTGATGACCACCTGGCAGTTTGTTAATAGCAAGAACTTGCACAACGTTTGCTAAGCTTTACATCATTATCAGGCGCTGCGAAATTCTTGAAATTTTCACATAGACAGCTGACCACTTAATTTTCACACTTGCTAACTTCGCGAGCTCATTAGCGTGTTTTTTTGATGAATAATGTAGAAAAATTCTCGCTGAGAAAGAAGAAAACATTAAAGTAATCTAATTATCGCTCTTTGAGCGACGTTGTCTGCCTAGCATCTACCTAAGTGTAGCTGAAACTATTGGCACATCTTCCTAGTTAGTTCACAGTGTCAAAATGATGGCACTTCATCAGAGCAAAGTCCTCTCTTATAGCCTCTAAAAAGATTCCATTATGTTAAAACTTGACCGCTACTCGCGATTTTATCAAACATTTAACCAATTCTGTCGATTCATAACAAATAATAATAGCCTACAATTGTGCTAGTTCCAAACTGTGAAATTGGATGTCTGGTTCCAAGACTAAAACGTGACTTCATAAATTTAAAAATACTCATTTATATGTATTACATCTCAAATTAAAAAAATAGAATAATAGAACATTTTATTAAAAATAAATAGAAAAATAGAACATTTTATCTTACTCAATACTATTTACAAATAGAAAAATAGAACATTTCATTTTACTCAAATACTATTTTCGCGGTACCTATATAAGTATAAAGGCAATCTTCTTGCTGTCTAGGTTTTGTCTGTGAAAATAGGTAAGTAGGTAGGTATAATAAACTTGCAAGTGTAATCTACCTAGTGCCTAAAACAGGTACTGGGTAGACAGTGATTAGTGTGTTTTTATATAATGTTCTCTACTCTACTTTACAAAGATATGAATAGTTACGAGTATTATAATTGTGACGTTCTCGTCTGTTGATTGTGGTGGGATTTCTCAGGATATCCTATTTTGGGACCAGCAAATATATTTATTAGCAATTTTAAGCACGATCAACCAATCCTTGATCCGTATCTTAACTTAATTGGTATTTGAATGCGATCCGGCTCGTAATTTTTGCACTAAAACCATTGAATTTAAATTCAATGCTAAAACCTAACTAGGTTTGTATGGGAATTGCCACTTGAGGAACCTTAAAAAAATGGTGCAATTTAGCCCCAGAGTCTGTATACTTATAACAGTACAGCAGGAGTAAGTAGTTCATCATCATCATCAGCCATTCGACGCCCACTGCAGGACATAGGCCTCCTTCGTGGTTTTCATAACCAGGAGGGGTTGAGGAGTAAGTAGTTAAAATATTTTTTTTGCCATAAAGTTAAATTATTTTAATTTAGCTGGTTTCATGATTATAAATAAAAAATTTAGACAAACATTAAGACAGAGCTTTTATTACTCTTCAGGTCTTTTTTCGTTTACAGCCTAGCATGAATCGGGAGTAGGAGCTCAGTTGGCCAAGCCGTCACATTTATTAAGCTTGACAAACGTTTTAACAGATTTCGGCTAAAAAGCAAGCCGTAGCTTCAGAGAGTAATTTAATTAATTAAGGAGTCTAAAAAGCATTAGCGGCAGACTCTATAATTTTTGATGAAAAATTCTTTATGCCTCAGTGTATTTAATGTTAAGTGGATCCGTAGAGCTAACTAGCGCCATCAATGGAAAAAAAACCATATAACTTCTTTTACAGATCGTATGCGCAAAAAGTGTTTGTACAATCTCTCAATCATGTTAACAGTGATATTTAGGACTCACGACAGAGAACCTAGGATCACGCACCTGGGATAAGATAGTATTTATGCCAAAATGACCGTTATCCTCTAGTTCTTGCCTTTTTTTCCTTAGGTTCACGGCTATGGGTCATAAAAATGACTATTAACAAGATTGAGAGATTATACAGACATTTTTTGATACGATCTGTAAAATAAGATATTATCTTTTTTTCTTGGTGGCACTAGTGTTACCCTATGGAGCCCCTTAAGCAGTAAGGCAGGTTGATGATAATAACAATAATAGTAATTTCCACACAACATACTTGATAATAATAATACCTTCCACAGAATACAATCACTTGACCTGGTCCCTAACTAGGATACCCTGTGCTATGGTAACCAGGCAAAGACATCACAAACATGGAAATACACCCAGACTTAAACTAGATTTGATGTAATTTTACCGGAGCACTCCCTCTGACTCATAAGTATGAAGTACACCATTGTATGGAGCTTATGAATAAAGGGGGGTCCCCCATGGAAAATATAATTTTTTTCTCATATGACTATTAATTTTTCATTATTAATTACATTGCCTAATAGATACATAGATATAGTATAAATATAAATTTTACGCACACGTTTATGTGTATTTTTATTCAACAGCTGTTTTACGGTAACATTAACATTCTTTCTGTCACATAAAAATTAGTTTCAGTTTTTTTATGTCACTAAGACAATAGCAGTTTTTGATCTTTTTGAAACTTTTATAACCCTCTCATTGGCGAAACTATCTTGGGCGTCCTCGATACAGGTTTTACCTACTGCGGGGCATTTTTAGATTCCAGCTGACGACTATTTTTTATTCTTGTCATGTTCAAAGACATACATACTTCCAGGCCAGACTATAATGCTCGTGGGGCAGAAAGAGATACAAGATCCGTATACAAAAGCCGAGTCTACGCATGACATCCTAGCCCGGGAATACAATAAAGGCTATTTTATATATCTATCCACAACACAGTTAAGTTGTTGGGCATATTCTAGTTCCAGTTCGACTGGAGATTTCCGCACTTAGCCTCATAGTTGAACCATTGTACTTTGCAAGCGTTGAAGTATGTTTTTTTTTTACGTAGCCTCGTTTGTGTCCCACTGCTGGGCAAAGGCTTCCCCCAACTCAGACCAGATGTCTCTGTCTTGTGCCACCTCAGACCCTCCGGCATGTGTCGGTCGAGGTCGTCTCGCCAACGTCTTCTTGGCCTACCTCTCCTGCGACGACCGCCTTGTGGCACCCACTCGGTGGCAAATTTCGCCCACCTATCCGGGTGCATTCTACTGATATGCCCTGCCCAGCTCCACTTCAACCTTGGAGTCTGGACACCCACATGAGCTATGCGTGTTTTCGAGCGTAGTGTAGTGTTGCAGATATGGTCAATCCTGACGCTCAACATGCTACGCTCCATAGCTCGCTGGCAAACTTTGAGCCTGGACTTCTGTTCTTCGGTCAATGACCAAGTCTGGGAGCCGTAAGTGAGGATGGGCAGGATGCACATGTCGACGAGTCTCCGTTTCAAGGAAAGCGGAAGGCTTCCTTTCAACAAATCGATACGGCGGTTGATTTCCTTGCTTTGCCTGTTTTCGAAGCTTACTATCTGGCCCAAGTAGATGTACTCGTCGACATAGTGTATCTCCTGCCCATCGACATCAACTTTGCTTTTTCGACCGTTTTGGTCATGACTTTGGTTTTAGACCTGTTCATAGAAAGTCCAACCACAAGGCTTGCAGCACTAAGCTCTTGCAGCATGATTTCGAGCTCAGATGCATTCGAAGCAAACAGGACAATATCGTCGGCAAAGCGAAGGTGTGTTAGTTTTCTGCCGCCAACTTCAATGCCTCTATTTGCCCACGTGTCTGGTAACGTTCTAAAAACCTCTTCTAGGGTTAAAGTATGTAAATACCACAGACACTATCGTTTCCTCACGATGCTTTCCTTCACAGTTAGCGAGTGGTATTGCTACTATTACTTCAAAAGTGTACTTTGTACTTTATACTTTATACTTTATACTTTATACTTTATACTTTATACTTTATACTTTATACTTTATACTTTATACTTTATACTTTATACTTTATACTTTATACTTTATACTTTATACTTTATACTTTATACTTTATACTTTATACTTTATACTTTATACTTTATACTTTATACTTTATACTTTATACTTTATACTTTATACTTTATACTTTATACTTTATACTTTATACTTTATACTTTATACTTTATACTTTATACTTTATACTTTATACTTTATACTTTATACTTTATACTTTATACTTTATACTTTATACTTTATACTTTATACTTTATACTTTATACTTTATACTTTATACTTTATACTTTATACTTTATACTTTATACTTTATATTTCATACTTTATACGTTATACTTTGTACTTTATTGCACACATAAAATTACATGAATAAAACAAAACATACAAAACTTAGAAAACAGATTCGACCTCCCGAATGAGAAGCCGGCGTTCTAACGCTCCGCTAAGTTGGTGGGTATAAAGCGCATTGCAAGGATGCCCCCATCTCCGAATTTCATAAGTTCCAGGTCCATCTACAGTAATTAATCCTATGGCCCATTAATTTAGCTAACCTCATTTAAGGACCCATAACCATTAATTAACATACAGAACGCTATAACAATGGAAGCTTGGGTACTAATCCGTTTAATTTGAATACATTTCGATATCCAAAGTAGGTACATACGTACACCAAGATAAATCCTATTGTAACACTGTTAATGAAAGAAAGGGACTGGACAACTATTAGAGACAGATAGAGATAGAGATAGAGATAGAGATAGAGAACACATTATTGCACAACCAGGTGAAAAATATTACAAATAGTTTCTTATATCTAAGTAGTGGTATACAATTAGCCTCTCGCTCACACGACATGGCCGTCTATATGCAAATGCATAGTGTGAGTTAGAGGCAAATAGTGATTCAGTCCCTTTCTTTAATTGACTATGCTGTACCATTACTTCATAGGCTTCGTAGTATTTTAACGAGATTTGGCAATTACCAATTGAGTTACAACCACCGAGGTAGTTTTTTTTAGGTTTTCGCACTTCAAAAGAACAAAAAAAAACGCAACTCTTATAAATTTAACAAAGAAAAGGAATAATTAAAATCGGACCACGTGATAAGGAATATTGTCTTAGGGTGCTTTGCTTATACACGGGTGGCGCATGTGTTCTGATTTCTGATTTCAGTGTAAATGAAAGAACTATTAACGTACTACATCACTCTATTGAATAACTAAGATTTGAGACTCGCCCCCCAACAACAGAAAATAGCGCATCAACTTTTAGTCAAACGCACTCAATTCGGTTACGTTACGGGTAGTAATAAAAAAAATCATATTCAATTTTACAAATTCTACCAATTGCGACTGCAATAAAAACTACCCTGTCTAGTATGTCCCTACCATTACATATATGCGGGTGTAGTTTAGTACGCAGTAAGCCTCATAGAAGGCCCGTCGTACGTAGCAAGCGCTTAAGTATATGAACACCTCAGATACTCGGGTCTCCTCACAATGTTTCCCTTTATAGTTACTGAGTCATATTGCTGCTACAATTTTTGTATTTTACAAATGTACGTAAATTAGTAAGCAGTCATTGGTTTATGCCGGGTTTCGAACCCACGACCTCACTTATGTGAGGCAAGCGTTTTACCGTTCCGCTACTACCATATAGCACACCTATAGTGTACTAATAAGTGTGCTGTAATTTCGAATAACTCTGGTTATTTCACCAATCTTAGTAAACAAATTACAAGGTAAAATTTATTGCCCCCAGCTCCTGAGTAGCCTTAGACTAAGAACTTAAATCTTTTAATTCTAGACACAACATTCCGCTATTTGTACCTAGCAGTGGAACAAACTATAGAAAAACTCTTACCTAGTGAGAGCTCCCAATCAACATACATACATAAACCCATGCCTGTATCCCAGAGGGGCAGGCCGAGACCGGGGAATGCCACTTGCCACGATCCTGACAGATCACTTTCACTTCCTCCGTATTCATTAGTCATTGCATGCACGCACGCCGGTTTCGGGTACTTTTTAACTTTCCCTTTGCTAATACATCCCCTATTTGGTCCCAATCTATTCCATCAGTTATGCCGCGGCAACCGCATTGGTATTTTTAATTGTAGTGTATCTTCCATTAAAGCACTTCTCACATCTCAGTTTGCAGAGCATGTTTATATTTAGATCCATATTATAGATTATGAATTAAAATGAAATTTAAATAAAAATAAAAATTTTAATAATAGGGGTTAAAGTATGAAATTGCCGTTTTATTGCAATAGGTTCTTTTAATTGACATAGAATCTTCATGGTTTGAGGTTTTCGAATGAAACTTTTTTCAAATGGTTTCTATGATGTTCTTGTTTTAAAAAATGTTAAACATTTGAATATCGACTTTCAATTGTTTTTGTTATTCAATTTAGACAAGAAAGATGGATACTGCGAAAATTCGAGTGATTTTTGAATACGACTTCCGACGCGGAACTAACGCGGCAAAAACAGCCCGCAATATCAATGCTGCGTTTGGAGAGGGGTCTACTAATGAACGCACCGTGCGATTTTGGTTTAAACGCTTTCGTGATGGAAATTTCGACTTAAAGAACGAGCCACGAGGAAGACCGCCCACACAGGTGAATAACGATGAATTAAGAGAGATAGTGGAAGCCGACCCTAGTCAAACTACCCAGGAATTAGCGGCATGGTTTAACGTTACCTTACCCACATATTGACTCACTGCGTCAAATCAATAAAAAAAAAAAAATACGAAAAATGGGTGCCTCATAATCACTCGAATTTTCGCAGTATCCATCTTTCTTGTCTAAATTGAATAACAAAAACAATTGAAAGTCGATATTCAAATGTTTCACATTTTTTAAAAAAAGAACATCATAGAAACCATTTGAAAAAAGTTTCATTCGAAAACCTCAAACCATGAAGATTCCATGTCAATTCAAAGAACCTATTGCAATAAAACGGCAATTTCATACTTTAACCCCTAATATTACATTATTCATGTTATCCAAAAAATGCTATTACACTAAAATGGAATATTTGTGTGAAAGATTGCAATTCTTCTACGTTTGACATATCTACTTGTCATGCCTAGTTCTGATTCACAGCAGCGTCTTCCTGAGATTCCAACCACATACTGCGATCGCCAACCCGCCTGCCAAGCGTGGCGATTATGGCGAAACGGATTAGAGGCCTATGTCAGGACAGTGGGCGTCAAATGGCTGATGATGATGATGATGATACCTAGTTCTAAGTTTGACATGCATTACCATAGTTTTAAGTACTTATACATAGCTTCTTCTCCACACAATCTATTAATTGTGACACTAACAACTTTGACGTTCATTAATGCCCGGTTCCTATATTCAAGAACGACTCGTTTTGCTTACGGATGGTTAAAATGTCTACTCAAGTATTCCTGTTACAAACGGTTTCGAATAACGTACTGTACGATAAATGTATGGAGATGACAATTTGTAAAGTTCCTAACATTTTTTAAACATCGGCCAGCTATTCAAGTTACGGGGCGCTTGTTAAGGATAAGTTACCGATTACCGATCACGATTCGTTAAATATAGGAACCAGGCATAAGTAAACATTCTGTTTTTATAATAATTAAAAATATTTGAATTGAATTGAATTAATCTTGTCAAATTTTTGGTGGATGGTAACGAGAGAAAATTTAAAACATATTTTTGCCTATCTGTGGTGTAGGTTTAAGCAAAAACCAGTAATTAGCTTGTAGTTATTACTCCGAGGTTAAGTAAGTCCTAAAGGTTTTTTCGATTGATAAATACATAGATAAATTCATTGGAGTTTGTGTTTTGCTACAACTTTTGTTGTATGAAATTTTCATAAAAATCGGTGCAGCCGTTTCGGAGGAGTTCGATAACAAACACTGTGACACGAGATTTTTATATAAATTAGATAACATCAGGGTTTACATAATTTTACTTCATGAGTAGCCTTCAGTAAATCATTGTTCTGAATAGAAGGGTGACCATTCCACGAAACACGGATGGCTTCAACACCACTACCAAATAGAAAAACCAGCAAAATTTATTTTAAAAAAAGCCGTACAAAAAAAGAATTAAAAGTGGTACCAAAAGTTGTTCTAAATGACAACATCTCCTACTACGTATTCAAGTCCCGGCTATGAGTGTGACTTACAAAAGTTCCTAGACGAAAATTACGTAGAATTTCCCCGCCCGAAGGAGGAAATTTCCTTTAGGAGAAAGACCGCCTAATTTATAGTCTTTTAATGTAACAGGGGGCCATCCGCTGGGACGATTCCGTTTCGTTTCCATTTATAGTGGTCCTGGTTAAGTTTCTATTGGCAAGAGTGCATATACTAAATAGTAGCGAAGATTTCCATAGATGTAAGCAAACCTTTGCGAATGACGTTTGAAAAAAATAATACCGAAAATAAATGCATGTCCTGAAACCTGATAATAATACATATTTGAATGGTATAAATAAAAAATAAAAAAAATTTTGAATACTGTTGAAGTCAATAAATTTAAAGTAAGGGTGAGTGTTTTCTGAATAAATAAAAGAAATTAACTACTTATGCTTAGGATCTACAAACATCTGTGATAATTATACCAATATCCTTTCTTTTTATTGTTCCGCAGTCGACAAGGAACCCTTATAGTTTCGCCATGTCCGTCCGTCTGTCTGTCTATCTGTCCGTCTGTCTATCCGCGGCCTAGCTCAGAGACGATTAGTACGAGAAAGCTGAAATTGGCATAGACATACATATCAATTATGCCGACAGAACGGTACAGTAAAATCTTTTTTTTATGGTAGGTACTTTTATTCAATCAAGGCTGGATCAAGCTCAATCAAGCCAGAAACTAAAGAAACAAAATAATTTTTAAAAAGAAGATAAGAAGAAGGAGGCGACTATTTTATCGGGCTGGATATTTTTTTCCGAAATTCTGATTTTAACAATCCTATACGGGGATTAAATATGTCCATATTGTTATTGATTTTAGTTATTTCATTATATGAGCGACACATTCTTCTTATGGGTAGATTGTAGAAACGTGAAAAAATCCAGGATACATACAATGAAATTAAAAGGAAAACAATCACGGTTAAGTAAGCTTTACAAGTTAAGGAGTAATAGGCGACCAACTTATAAAAGTAAAACTTCGTACAAAATCCATTGAAAATTACGTTAATGAAGTTGTTAGTTCTGTAAAGCAGATAAAACCCCCTTTTTCTACAGAACCCTACAATGCGCGTGGTCCGACACCCACTTGGCCGGTTTTATTCATTGACTTTGATGATATCCAAAAATATATATTTTTTTGTTTATATCGAGGGAAAATTCATCTTATACGGAGTGTGGGGGCATTACCATTTCAGTAGACTCAACGAAATTGGCAGTAACTGTGAAGGTAAATTTTCTACGTATAAAAATGTACCAAATCAGAGTACTACCACTGACTATGACATGATTCTTTAATATACACAATTTTTATACACAATGACGGCCTCAGATTTTAAGAATGCATAAAAGATAATATTTTGGAAATTTTACACTATTACGTAGGTATTTATTGTAATTTTACACTATTATTTATTGTAAGTGGCTCGGACAAAGTGATTAGTCTTAGTGCCTAAAAACTGTTGGCTCCTCGGATGGTAGCGTTTTGTTGCTAACGGTGTCGCTCATCGATGAATACGATGAATAGAAACGGAATCAAATATTTTAATAGTCGAACTTCAACAATAAAAGTATAAAAAGAAAAGAAAAAGAATCATTTTCTACGGCAATGGAAAACATACGTTTCACAATACTTTCACAGCTTCATGAAACTCCACAAACGTGAACATTTTACTGCCACTTCACATTTTCTTTTCGAAACGCAGGAGTTCCTACTATTGGCGCCAATTTGTTTTTGCGATTTCATCATAGTAGCTAAGACGAGCAGAGCACGGTCAAAATGGAAAAAATTGCCGTTTTCATCCTAGTGGCATTTTTTCTGCTAAGGTGTACACGTTACGAGTAGCTACCGAGTGATAAAATTGGTCACTCGGTCCGAGCCTGCTAAGATCGTGAAACCCGGCTTAAGAGTGAGTTAATCCAACAGTAAACATTGTTTGTATGTATGAGTAAAACTAGGTCTTTGAGTAAGATCACAATTATTTGCGACACCCTTTATAAACTTAGTCCTTCAGTGCTTGCGTGTAGACACATTACGTAGTCAATATGCTAATAGCTCAAACAACAACATCGTAATCGACTTAGCTATTTAGGCTCTAGAGAATAAATGAATGAATGATTTACTGCCACAAAATCCTACTAATGTTATAAATGTGAAAGTTTGTGATGATGTTTGAATACTTCGAGGTTCAGATGTTTGAGTGTTTGTTACTCAATCATGCAATAACGCCTGAACGGATTTAGATTAAACTTGGCGTACCGATATACAAAGACCTGAATTGAGACATAGCATACTTGATGTCCCAGTAATGCGTTAATGAGTAATATTTATTTTAAGATTAAAATAGATGGCGTTGTGCGAGCAAACGTTTTATTTAAAAATAGGTGGCGTTAGGCAAGAATCGTATAAATGGATTCTGTGGCGGTACGAAGTTCGCCGGGACAGCTAGTACTTACATAAGAATAATAGTAGTTATAGACAGTGTGCGTGTGAGCGTATAGTTTGCTGCTTCTCTTCGAAACACAATAAAGAGGATTATTTTCATTTTCAAGACAATTTCGGTAGCTAAAGTAAGGCTGACTGATATATGCTTCTGTTTTTTTATGCATTCTGCTCAATTGGGCCAATTCGAAATTGATATCGAGTCGAGCGAAAATGGCGGCTGAAAAATTTAAATCGCGCGGTGGGACTAGCCGAAAATAAATTATTTAATTATTCGGGTAGAATATCGCTCGGTAGGAAAGTGTTGAAAAGATTATGATTAGGAATATTTTAATTACATAATTATACGATATTTTGCCGCTGTTCAAATTATTAACAAATTGTCAATATGTGACGTTGGCGCTATTTAAAATAAATCTATACGTTGCAGTGGCGAAGGCTGGAATTACGATGAAAGGAAGCCGGTCCGACAAAAACTCATCGAGTGTATGCATGCGTCAAGTCCACAAATGCTAGACGTATTCTGCACAATAAAAGGTCCACTTTCACCACACAAAAAACGCTGATGATTTGATGATAACAGTGTCTATCAAGTGCTTATGATAAAAGTAGCTTTAAAAAAGCCTTTTTGATGTGCGCAGAATCTTCACATGCATGCTCGTTAGTATGTACTAGGTATGTAAAAAAACGTTAACACAAAAGCAAACAACAATAAAAAATTTGATATTTATGGTATCGAACCATTCGGAACAGATCCCCTACCAAAATATAATTTTGAATGAGTAAGTGAAAATACAGAAAACACGCGCAAAACGATAGAACATATTTGAAAGTATTCGAAAAAAAATATCTCCATTCTGCTAGTCTGCAAGTCCGTAGAGCAATAAGTAGCTGTGAACGTGCTTTTCAGACTGAAACTGTTTCTTGGCTAAATTAGTTAAATTATTTATTATTTATATATATATATTATTTATTTATTTATATATATATATAGCTACAATCCGGTATACTCACTGACTGACTGACTGACTGACTGACAGATCATCTATAGGTTTCCTCGGAAACGGTAAGAGCTACGTAAAAATTTTGTATCAGAAAGTTGTAGGGAATGTATGATATACAGCCATCCTATGAAGCCGATTTTTGAATTTCGAACGCGTTCTCCCATACAAATGGGCTAACTTTTTTGTTTACTGGCCGATTTGGATGAAATTTGAAACAGGTGTTTGTTTCGTGATTTCATTTTGAAAAAAAATTTTAAACGTTCGAAATTCAAAATAGAGGCGAGAATATGGCCGCCCAAAAAATCGACCTCTGCGCAAAAAAGTCGGCAGCCAACTGGGCATATGCTAGAGACGTGCCCTAAACGGCATCGGGTTGTCAAAGGACCCAGGTATACGGGAAAAATCTGACATTTTAGATTTTCAAGATGGCGGCCGAGATATCGACGATTGAAAATGAGAAAATTTTGAAAATGTGTACTGAAAACCGACATTTAGTACAAAATTTTAAACAAAGATTAAAAATTTTTCAAAAAAACAATTTTTCGAGGGCGAAGTGGGGATGAAGAACCTCGCCACGGCGAGGCCGAAGGCCGAGCTCCGTTGAGGCCGAGGCCGAAGGCCGAGACTATACATTTTCCGGCGAACAAGCAGCAACGCAAAAGCCGAGCTCCGCAAAGCGGGCACCAGGAACCCCGCCGCGGCGAGGCCAAAGGCCGAGCTCCGTCCAGGCCGAGGCCGAAGGCCGAGACCATACATATTCCCACTTATCAAATCCCTACCCCAAGTGTCTAGCGAGGCCCTAGGCCGAGCGCCGCGGAGAGCGAAGCTCGGAGCGGCTGGGGGTTGGCGCGCGTAAGCGCGCAGGGGGTTCACCCCCTAGTTTACATCTATAAAATCAGAGCTGCTCCAAACTTAGTTAGAGTCGGAAAGTAATAAACACGGAAAACAAAACATTTTGTTTAATTTGCAACTACCCATCATCCTTATTTATTTGTCGTTAAAATATGTATGGAAATGTTTAAAAAATCCGTTTTTCCTCTTGCAATCAATAGCCATATTTAGAACAGCACGGCCTAACTGAATGTCATGTTTTTTTTTAACTAAGAATTGAATACGACGTTTGACCTAGCAAATAGTCAGTTGAACAGCACTCCCTGTGAATTAATGCCATATTGAATAAGAAAACTCACCGCAATGAACAAATATGAGGGACAAACGCAGAGAGATAAAGAACAAAAAAGTGACAATATCAATTATCCACCACAACAAAGAAAACCACATCAAATCTTCTTTTTTTTAACAAATATGCACGCAAACGACAATCCATCACAGCACGTACTATTTGTTTACTTCCGAAATATTCCGAATAGCTCCGGATCGATTCCTGATAAAACAATACACTTCTATAAAACAGTCTAATCATCATCATCATTCAGCCACAAGAAGTCCACTGCTGGACATAGGCCTCCTCCATGGATTTCCAAAAAGACCGGTTGGAAGCGGCCTGCATCCAGCGTCTTCCTGCCACTTGAATGACGTCACCTGTCCATCTTGTGGCTGGTCGTCCCACGCTGCGCTTGCCGATATGTGGTCTCCATTCGAGAACTTTTCGGCCCCATCGGCCATCAGTTCTGCGTGCTATGTGCCCCGCCCACTGCCACTTCAACTTACTAATCCGCTGGGCTATGTCGACGACTTTCGTTCGTCTACGGATCTCATCATTTCTGATTCGATCTCGTAGAGAAATTCCGAGCATAGCCCTTTCCATAGCTCGTTGCGTGACCTTGAGCCTTCTTATGAGGCCCATAGTGAGAGACCACGTTTCAGTGCCATAAGTCATCACTGGTAACACACACTGGTTGTATAATTTTGTCTTGAGCGATTGAGGTATATTAGACGAAAAGACTTTTCTAAGTTTCCCGAAAGCTGCCCAGCCGAGTTGGATTCGACGATTGACCTCTTTCACGAAGTTGGACCGGCCTAGTTGGATTGTTTGTCCTAAGTAGACGTATTCGTCTACAACTTCGAGAGTCGTGTTCCCCAATGTTATTGGGGTGGGCACAACACGAGCGTTCGACATGACCTTCGTTTTGTCCATGTTCATTTTAAGGCCCACACGTTGGGAAACTCGACTGAGGTCGTCGAGCATTATGCCGAGGTCTTCCATCGTTTCTGCCATGACTACTATATCGTCGGCAAATCGAAGGTGCGTGATGTACTCGCCATTGATATTGATGCCGCGTCCCTGCCATTCCAGAAGCTTGAAGGCATCTTCCAGTGCGTTCGTGAACAGTTTCGGAGAGATAACGTCTCCCTGTCTCACGCCTCTTCTCAATGGAATTGCCTCCGAATTCTGCTCCTGTACTCGGACCGACATGGTGGCGCTGTTGTACAAGCACTTCAGCACCTCGATATACCGATAGTCAATACGGCAACGCTGGAGAGACTCGAGCACTGCCCATGTCTCGATCGAATCGAAGGCTTTCTCATAGTCCACAAACGCTAAGCAGAATGGCAAATTATACTCCTCAGTCTTCTGTATAATTTGCCGCAGCGTGTGGATGTGGTCTATGGTACTAAAGCCCTTTCGGAAACCGGCTTGTTCGGGAGGCTGGAAGTCATCAAACCTGCGTTCGAGACGATTCGTGAGGACCCTCGAAAACAGCTTATAAACATGGCTCAGAAGCGAGATGGGTCGGTAGTTCTTCAATAGAGAGTTATCACCTTTCTTGAAGAACAGCGTCACCACGCTTCTGTTCCATGCTTCAATTGTATAACAATAAGAATAAACTTTATTTCACAACATTACAAGGAATTACATACAGTAGGTACATAATAGAGTTAATAATGAACCTTACAAAGAATTACATGCAGTAGGTATATAATTAAGAATAAAGCGGCTACTATTAGCATTCAGAGTTGTTTCGATAAAATGTATGGAGAACTCAGAGTGCCTCACATTATGAATGTCGCAAATTTGGATTTGGTGGGAGACGGATTTCTAAAAGGGAAGCCGGTGGGAATCGGCTTATATACCCTTCGCTACTGACCTTTACAATATAAACTTCCTATAAAATAAAACAAGCTACTAATCGTCCCACTGCAGGGCACAGGCCTTCTCTCAGAGAGAGATAGTACGGGCTTATTCACCACGCGTGCCCACCGCGAATCAGCAATTTCAAGCGCCGAGCTGTGTGAACAAGAGCTTTACCTTTAAATATTTTGTTTTACAAATATAATGTGTTTTTAGAAGGTTTAACTTTTGCTTATTGGAAGTCGTTTAGCTATAGATTCTGAAGAAACGGCTGTAGGTTTTTATGCTATTTCATCAACACGTAGTAAACATATTTTTTCCATAATTTTAATTTAAAATTTATGTTAAATATTTATTTACGTTAACAAAAGCCTACCGAGGTTTAAATTTAAATATATGTGTCATCCGTAAATGCTTTCACACTGTTCACAGTAATTAGGTAGTTAATCTTCACTGACTATTCGAATGAAATACCTAAAGGCAATTTGCGAATTTCTGTGTGCAGCTAATATGGCCGATTAAAATTTTAGAGGTTCATTACCTATCGATTTTATTCAAGGAATTATTGGCTTAACCAATAATTTGTTTTGCTTCTATTCTCAGTATATCCATCCATCTAACCGTCCATCAAACCATATTGTCTACTGCTGGGCACAGGCCTCCTCCAAGGAACGCCACTTCTTTCTTGCGTCTTCTATCTTCAGGCATTTCACAGCCTCGCAAGCAGCGGTCAAAGCAATGTGCCTCAGATAGTTAGTCTAGACTCTGGACCTACTATCTGATGCAAATTGCTTTGACCGCTGCTCTAAACTCTAGAGTCAAGCTCTAGAACTCAGTAAGCATCCTGCGCTGCATTTCCCATTTCTGGTCACCTTTTTACCCCATCGTGCATGGGCTAGCTATGTCAATCACCTTATTTCTTTAAATTAAATTTGCGTAAAACCTCTGAATATTATTCTCCTTAACTCCACAGATATATTCGTTTAACGCGTCAATAAATCTAATTCTGCCGGCCCTCTTTGCAATTTTGACCAAGAATTCGCGAGGCAATAAAGCTCAAAATTCATTACACTCAAACAAACGTGGCAGGTTATACATCCGTCACGCAAAACCCATCATGAGCAACGATCTTATGTTACGATCCCGTGCCGCATAAATGGTATTACCATACCGTTACGTAACGTGGCAATAAATATACCGTTACCTGAGAACGTTACCAATGTCCAAGGGTGGGCTCTCCACCGTGAGCTACTTAATTTAATTTTTTTTCCGACTCTTCACTCGAATAACGTTATGAATTTAACAAAATCCCTAATACCCAGAGCTAAGATAAAATAAGTTATTTAAAAATTATTAATAGAACAATTTTATTATAGTACTTACGACTTGGTAATCTTAGTAGTTTCGCGATATTTTAATATTTTTTGTCTCTCTTGGACTTGTAATATTATTGAACTTAAAATTATTGCAAAATTACTGCATGAATATTCATATGTCCATAGTAGAACATGGAATAAACTATAGTATTGTAAGACCTTTTATATTTTTACCCATGCTCATGAATAAATTATTCTGATTCTCATTGGGTTTCAAATGACGGAAATGACCACCTGAGCCGAAGACGGGCGGAATGATCTTACAACCTTCTAAGTGATGCGGTGCCAGGGAGCGGCCAGGAGTAGACAGGAGACAGGACTAAGGTGATTGACATAGCCTATAAGATTAGCAAGTTGAAGTAGCAGAGGGCAGGTCACATATGCCGAAGAACCGACAGTCAATGGGGTACAGGCCTGGGCCTAGATTCTGTTAATGCATTGTAGTAACATGACAACTGCATGAACATGGCGGTTTTCATTTCATGGCTGCTTTAAGTCTACGCGGGCACACCCATCAAACCTTCTAGGCGTCAATGGTACGAAAAAACACGTCACTTGACCCGACAGTGTACCTGTAATTATACTACAATGCACTAACAGAATCGAGGCCCTGAGTGGAGACCACGAACTGGCAAACGCAGCGTAGGACACTTATGAGCTTATGAATTAGACGGACGATCTGAGGCTGAATGCTGCTGGTGGAGGATGGCTGAGGACAGAATGAACTGGCGTCCCCCAAGGAGGTCTATGTCCAGCAGCAGTCGTGTACAGGCTGATTGATTGATTTTGCCTGTAGTAGGACACAAAGTAAATATAAAGCAAAACTAAAAAGGGGACGTGATCACACAAACTCCAACCTCTACATTGTTTCTAAGAAAACTCTAACGGCCTCAAAAAAAACTTACATTGAGTTATCGTGATCCTGGACTGAGATTATTCATAAAATTGGCTCAATTTGACTTATCAAAAACGAGGTTCACCTGTCACATCTGCGTTCTGCCGAAGACATTATCCTCCTAGCTGAGAATTTTAGCGATCTCCAGATCAAGCTCGCAAAACTGCACGAAGCATCTCTGATGGTGGGCCTGAAGATGAATATGTCCAAGACACAAATCATGATGAACCGCCCCACTGAAGAACAGACACCGTTCGTAAAGATTAACGACTCTGTCATAGATGTGTTCGACGAATACGGAGGGGAAGATCGCTACACGTATCCAGTTGGGATGTGCTGCCTTCAGAAAGGTAGAAGATATCTTCAAAGGTAAAATTCCGCAATGCCTGAAGACTAAGGCATTTAACCAATGAATACTGCCCATCCTCACATTTGGTGCCGAAACATGGACACTCACAAAGGCACATATGAAGAATATCGAAGTTGCACAAAGGGCCATGGAGCGAGCCATGCTAGGTATCTCTCTTGTCGATCGTGTGCGTAACATCGTAATTCGACAGTAGACCAAAGTGGAAGATGTGTGCACATGAATCACGAAGCTTAAGTCGAGATGGGCGGGACATCTAACTACACGAGAAGACGGACGGTGGACGAAGGCAGTCACAGAGCGGTGGCCGAGAACTAGCCGTCGTTCGGTGGGTAGGCCCCCTACCCGATGGGTTGATGACATTAAGAAGGCGGCAGGAGGACAATGGACAAGATTAACATGGGACCGGCGAGGTTGGCGTGACTGTGAAGAGGCCTATGCCCAACAGTGGGCGTTTTTCATGTGCTGTATAGATAGATAGATAGATCAAATTTCGTTCAGCAGAAAATCTTAGCTTTCAATACAGGCTCACCCTAATATTGTGTGTTTTGCGCTGAAAAAGCTACATCGCACACCCTAGGGCCTAAGCGCCATTAGGGTCGGCAGTTAAAAAACAAAACCTGGATTTAGGAAAGGTGGACAATGCTTTAGTTTAGTTTTTATTTATGTGTACCCATAGATAATCATCAACTCAGGAATCATGAATAAGGATGGAAAAAATATAAAGTCCCACGTTTCACATTAAATGTGAATTTTCCTTCCGACACAAATTGGTTTTAAAAAGGGCAGATGATTTTCACAGCTATACTGTGAATATGATTAGTTTTATACTAATTACATATTATACCTAATTAATAAATCCACACGATTGTGTTTGCGCTTGATTAAACCTTGCGCGTCACGAAGTCAAAAAATAGATTCGCAGTGGGCAGCTCAACCTTCATTATAAAACCATACCAGTGATAACATCTAATTAAATCCCAACAAAGGCCCTCGGAAAAACAGAACCTCATCCTTTGCCTCCTAAAGTTGTATTTAGACAGACAAGATTACGCGTTAAGCGTCACGCTATGCGTCCGTCACACCGTGTGCAAAAAAGGAGAGCGCAACTCCTCAACGAGTCCAGGCACCGCGTCTCACACCGCGGTTCACACCACGCGGACGCTCCCGCGTTCTAAAAATCTATCTATAAAGGCGATCTAAAATAGTCTTTAAATACTTATGGGGTGGGGTTATTTACTTAATTTCGGAATTTTTGTTGGAAGATTCCTACTCACGACGTTAGCAAAAGATCTATTGGGCTGGAGTGACAGAGAAGAGGCCTCTGCCCCACAGTGGGCATCGTTTATAGGCTGACTAGATAGATAGACTTATGAGGTTAGAGACTTACCGGTGAAACCTGAAAGCAAACGCCCGGGCGTATTTTGGAGCTTGTAATGTGGATGGGCCCTTGATGATGATAATGATGCCCTCTACAACAATCACGTAGACGGTAACACCCTGAAAAGGACTTATTCCCGACCCAAATACGCATTCGAACGTGTGATGCTAACCCAAAGCTCATACACCATAACCCATCGCTAAGATTGGAAAATTATTACAGACTAAGCACGATCTGGGGCTGACATATTCGGTGTTAATACACAGATTCTCTGCATCAGCAGGGATATTTTTACAAAGTTCTGGAAAATTTACCTAAAAGATATTGTGACTTAAAGTCGAACTTTTTAAATTAAAACGGGTTTTGCGGCGGACCGGACGCCCGTCGCGTCGAGTAAACATCTGTGTGTGGACGCAACTTATCATATGCTTTGTCTTCTAACATCGTCGCGCGATGTTTTCGCCAGCTTTTTACGCCTATTGCCTCGCCTGAGCCATAGGGTAAACGGGCTGCCTTTATGCCTTCTGCGAGTCGCGCGTTGAATTCATAATTTGTTATTAATGACTCTGACCGGCACGTAGCTACAAGGAGAGACAGAAAAGGACAGCTTTAACCACCTCAACAAAAATAATTCATCCTTTATTGAGAAACGTTCTCTCAAGAGAGGTAATCACCACGCTTTCCTAGATCATGATAAAAAAGTGTGACTATGCTATATTTTGGTGAGCAAGGTAATTTTGAAGAAATATTTACATTTTAGTTGCAAGCTTTCCAGGTTGATGTGCCATCGACTGTACTTGCTCACTTATCTCTGAAATCACCGTTTATTGGGAATATTGAGATGTTCGAAGCTCTATTATATATCATTTACAGCTCTACTCTATCTCTTTATAGGACCACTATGCGTTTACATACTTGAGGGCCTTAACTTTATAGGCCTTCCTCTTCGGTATACAGACGTAAGTTTATATATAAAGTTTTCATGGATGTTAACAAACTATTCTTCTCTATTTCTATTAAATGCGATCGAAGTCATGGTACCTACATAAATCAGGGATTGTGTTATTACTCGAATCAATGAGACCAATGAAGTACCGCAAATATACCACCAAAGTCGCTTGAAACGTAGCTGCGTAGGTTAATGTGCTGACGACGGCACCAATGCTGAGGTCCTGTCCAAAAACAGAACAAAACACACAACCCACACTTGATCCGAGCTTCTCTTGTCTTTATTTTGTTACGCAGGGAACCACGAAACATGGGCGGACGGCATGCAAAAAACCTTCAAACGAGTGCCCTATTCAATTATAATTTATGGGGTAAGTCGACAAGAAGTGGGAAGGCGCGGTTGTAATTGGTGACCAGCGCGATAATATAGGGTTTAATGTTACTTTTCTATAGTTGGAAGTAGGCCATAGCATTTCTGGTTGAAATCTAATACCTACTTGCACACGATAGTGCTTTGAACAATTGAACCTGGTACTATTTTATTAAATGAACACAGATGAACGTTGTGTCATTTTTGAATTTTCAAACCGAGGCCCTATAGATCCCTTAAAAAATAGAAAATAATGGTTACAAATTATTGTTCAAACGCGTCGGGGGACTGAAATAGAAAATATTAAATGAAAATATCCATCTTTTTAGTATATATGTAATATTAGGGGTTAAAGTATGAAATTGCCGTTTTATTGCAATAGGTTCTTTGAGTTGACATAGAATCTTCATGGTTTGAGGTTTTCGAATGAAACTTTTTTCAAATGGTTTCTATGATGTTCTTTTTTTAAAAAATGTGAAACATTTGAATATCGACTTTCAATTGTTTTTGTTATTCAATTTAGACAAGAAAGATGGATACTGCGAAAATTCGAGTGATTATGAGGCACCCATTTTTCGTATTTTTTTATTTTATTGATTTGACGCAGTGAGTCAATATTGTGGGTAAGGTAACGTTAAACCATGCCGCTAATTCCTGGGTAGTTTGACTAGGGTCGGCTTCCACTATCTCTCTTAATTCATCGTTATTCATCTGTGTGGGCGGTCTTCCTCGTGGCTCGTTCTTTAAGTCGAAATTTCCATCACGAAAGCGTTTAAACCAAAATCGCAGGGTGCGTTCATTAGTAGACCCCTCTCCAAACGCAGCATTGATATTGCGGGCTGTTTCTGCCGCGTTAGTTCCGCGTCGGAACTCGTATTCAAAAATCACTCGAATTTTCGCAGTATCCATCTTTCTTGTCTAAATTGAATAACAAAAACAATTGAAAGTGTTTCAAATGTTTCACATTTAAAAAAAAAAAGAACATCATAGAAACCATTTGAAAAAAGTTTCATTCGAAAACCTCAAACCATGAAGATTCTATGTCAATTCAAAGAACCTATTGCAATAAAACGGCAATTTCATACTTTAACCCCTATTATTTAGTTGGCAGATCACAATCAATAAAGTTACAATTTTAATCAGTTAACAAATATATTTGAAATTAAGACGTCTGAATTTAAAACTCTAAAATTCACGAGCAATTCACTTAACATAACTCCCACTTCCACATTTAGATGTTTGTTTTCTGTTTTGTTTATTCAGTCGTATCAAATTAATCCTATTTAGTACCAACATAATATTTAGTTGGCAGATCAAAATCAATAGTTACAATTTTAATACAGTAAATATCTTCCGTTTTTACCCGATTTCAAAAAAGAAGGAGGTTATCAATTCGACGCGTATTTTTTTGGCCATTTTCTCGTATAACTAAGTCAAATCTTCACCGATTTCGACAATTCTTTTTTTTCGTATAGACATAACGTCTCATTGGTTTCATTTTAATTTGGTGAAGATCTGACGAAGACTTTCAGAGATGGAGAACAGAAATCTTCAATGGACAGCAGTAAATTAGGCATTAATGGGGCCCATTCTTTAGTAATATCCGTATGTTTCAGAAATTGCATGAAAGTAGTCCGAAGGTAATTTGGTGATGTTCTGGTGAAGACTTTCGGAGACGGAAATTGAGAATTTCAAATTTTAAAGCAACGAATTAAGTAGCGTAAATTATGGTTATAAAGGACTTATTTATTTTTCTGCCGCTCCCCCACTGAAAACATAAAAACAAACATTTTTAAATAAAAATTAAAAATCGACTTCAAAACACGACAGCACTAAAAAGTTAGAAATAATTTAAAAGAATGCATTGTAGAAGTATAATTTGTAATCGGTGCCCAGTTTCATGACCAGGACATATATTTTGGGCACCGACTACAAATTATACTCATACAATACCTACATGTATACATACTTCTAATTTAAAGGTATTATTTTAAATTATTTGTAACTTTTTAGTGCTGTCGTGTTTTGAAGTCGATTTTTATTTTTTATTTAAAAATCTTTATTTCAGCCGTATTCCAGCGCACAATTTGTACTGGAACCCCAATCTGGAATCCGTCGATTAATTTCCCCAATATGGACGCCAAACAAAAGTGTTTTCGGAAAACAAGATTGCAAAGGCCGGAGAAAGCCGGCGAGAATATTCGCGGCGCAACTTTCCGTCGAGATTAAATTGGGCAGATCAACTTTGTAATTTCATTCATAAAGCGGCTTAAAGTGTGTGAGCAAATTGTTGTTCTGTACCCTCGGCTAATTGTCGGCGGAGTTTTATTCGGTCGTTGCACGCACAGCGCGCGAGAGGACCTCGGCGCGGCAAGGTCGCTAGCTAAGGCATAGTTTATACCGTAGAACAAAACTGTCGGCGATAGAATATAGAGAACGCAGTTGTGAATTTATAGCTGAAATAATCATCATCAACCCATTATGTCCCCACCGAGGGGCACGGGTCTCTTCCCTGAGGAAGGTATAGGCCATACTCCACCACGGGGGCCAAGTCCGGATTGGTGGAGGCTTGTAGACTAGTGGCTCGTCTACTATCAGAAGTTGTCAAGCCGCCCTAAGGCCTCTGACTTGGCTTAACGACTGCCATCTATCGACGGCAGCCGGCACCAACAGCTTAACGTGCCATGCGAAGCACGGAACCGCTCGGAAAAATGCCACTAGCGTTAGGCATAGACGGCGACCCATCCATGCACTGAACGCGCCCTGTGTTGCTTAACCTTCGTGATCGTTTAAGATCACTCAGGCAGCCGGGGCTACGAGCGAGTCCAGAGCTGAAATAATAAAAAAAGCTAAATCTTTGCTAGGAAAGGCAAGAACATCACAAGCATGGAAATAAACCCAGACTGAGGGAATTTGTTCATATCCAGTACGGCGGCCTCCGGCGGAAATCGAGCCCATCATTTCTGCTTTGATAGTCAAATATTACCGTTAGGCCAACGAGAACGTCTAACTACAGGGTGAAATGTACAAAAAAATGTTGTTCTACGACATTATGAAATTGTTAAATTTTCAATAAAAAAAAAGAAATTTGACTGTTTTCTGATTTGCAATGGCGCTATTTGACAGATAATGCTTAAAAAACTATGTGTGTTACATAGAATAGTTATTCTTTTATGTACAACAATGATATAACTGAAAGCTGCCACATCGGTAGGGCGCGTAAAGCGCGACTTTAATAAAATTGGATAAGCCCTGATACATATTTCTAAACATATAAATCTGAGGGAAACTCGCAGACCAAAAGTGGTTATAAAACAAAAAGTGTTATTGGAGTCTTTCGGGAATTGCTCATTTTAAAAATAACCCTGTATTAACGATCGATAAAGATAGAGCAAAAACAAGTTTTTTCTATTTGTTTAAATCCTTTATTGCATTTAACAGACAATTTTGCACATAGGCGAGTTTAATGCTACTTAGCATTATCTACCAGCTAACCTAAGTTTTGAAGAGAACATTAACAGGTATTGCAACTTACTCGTAAAATATGAAATATACTTAGGTACTAATTAATTATTTATATAAAAGACCTAGATATATAAAATATAGTAGGGGAAATATTATACAAATACAACATAATAATAAATAAATACTTGATACCTACGATAAATAAATACATAAACCTACAGATTTAAAAAATATATTGTGATATACTCATAATAAATTAAGACAAATGCTGGATATTTAGGTAGTGACGATAAACTTTTGTTTTGAATATTTCGAGCGACGGGGCCTGTCGGATGTCTAGAGGCAAGCTATTCCAAAGGCGAATTGATGTCACAGTGAAAGAGCCTGAATAACTGAGCCTGAGGGGGAGCAGGGGTTGTTAAGAATACCATACAGAGTGGCGAGAATGGCGAGAATAGAGTTTGTGTCGAGTGATTGCTGAAAAGATCGTTTTTACAAAAGACAAACTAGCTTATTCGAATCCTACGTTCGTTTTGCTATGTCTTTCAAGCCACCCAAACTTTATTTATTTATGTGTTATTAATGTTATATACCGCGGTGGTAGCCTAGTGGGTAGAACATTGGACTCGGAAGCGGGAGACCCAGGTTCGATTCCCAGTGCGGGCATGTACCTATGACTTTTCTTTCTAAGTTATGTACATTTGTGAAGTTATAGTAGCAATACCACTCGCTACCGGTGAAGGAAAACATCGTGACGAAACCTGGGTGTCTGAGCTATTCACATACCTCAGCGCTTGAAATCGCCAATCCGCGGTGGGCACGCGTGGTGATTAAGCCCACACTCTCTCTCTGAGAGAAGGCCTGTGCCCTACAGTGGGACGTATATAGGCTGCGTATGTATGTTATATACCGCTCACAAGTCTCTCTATGGTAGCCAAGCCCTATAGAAAACTTGTAGGGTAAGTTCCACGCCAACATTAATTATTTGTTAAACAGTCTGTTGGCTAAATACTGAGGCGGGCTATTTACTTGTTAGTCTGGAGGGATTTAATTTGTAACAGCAATTAGAATAGCAACCAACACTGTCTAGGTACTTACTTATGTATAATAAGGTCCCGAATGAATCCCGTATAACATAATTCCTTAACGAACGCAATTAAAAAACTACTTGTCTCTCGCTCGCACAATACTGTCGTATAAGTTGTGTGAGCGGAAAAAAAACTTTCTTTAGTAAGCCGTGTTATATTTATTCGACTGCCTCGTAAGTCTAGCGGTATCACGTCTGATTAGCATGCTGGAGGTCGTGGGTTCGATTCCCACTGGGGGCCGCCGTACATTTGTACACATTGCCTCAGTCTAGGTGTTTTTCCATGTTTGTAATGTCCTTGGTTGGTTAGCATAGCACAGGGTGTCCTTGTTTGGAACCAGGACAAGTGATAGTGTTGCAGGCCTTAAAATCCGGTGAAATCGGGCATTAGACTATTTTTCCAAAACATATTATAAAATATTTAAGGGGGGCTCCCATACAACAAACGTTGTCTAAAGACAGCGCTCGCCATCTAGCTTCCATCTATGTAACCTTCACAGCGCCGATGTCATGTCGTTGAATGTCGATGTTAAACGCTTCATGTTGGTTTCTGTAGATGGCACTGTTCTCAAATTTGATCTTTGTCTAATGTTGTATAGATAATGTCACGGAACCCTTCGTGCGTGATTCCGACTCGTACTTGGCCGGTTTTTTATTTGTGGTTTGGACTGTACAGGATGTTAAAATACTGACGTCTGACCCGAAAGCTACGCATACTGAACACCAAAAGAAACTACACTTTTCATACAATTTTGCTGGGAAATAAAATATTTTAATGGATCTCAAAATTAATTCAAATTAAAAATGTTAGCACGCAATAAACACTTAATTTTCAGCTTTCATATGGCACTGAGCGTAAGGCAGAAACCAGCTTTTTGCTTGTTTCAGATTCCGATATTTTGTTTATATTGCGCTTTGAAGTTTCAAATTCGGTTTATAAGAGACAACCCAAAAATTATTATTATTTATAAATTTATTTTATTTTACATTTTTTGGAAATCTTACAGCTTGCAGTAAGAAAATACAATAAGTAACAGATTGATACAAAATGCCATGGATTAGTCTTGCAGGTGGCGAAAGGTTCGGTAAGGTTCCTTGGAGAGAAATGTATAATGCACAATATTCTGTGAAAAAATGTATTGAAAAACTACGACAGTGACCTCAATATCTCCTTTTTTTTAAGCAGCCTATATACGTCCCTCAAAGAGAAAGAGTATGGGCTTAATCACCACGCGTGCCCACCGCGGATTGGCGATTTCAAGCGCTGAGGTGTCAATAGCTCCGACACCCAGGTTTCTTCACGATGTTTTCCTTCACCATTAGCCAGTGCTATTGCTACTATAACTTCACAAATGTACATAACTTAGAAAGAAAAGTCATAGGTACATGCTCGCACTGGGAATCGAACCTGGGTCTCCCCCGCTTCCGACTCGATTGTTCTACCCACTAGCCAATATCTCCTTAGCTGTTTTCCATTTCCAAGGCATTGTTAGTTTGTAAAAAATGTTTGAAATTATCTAGAGAATATATGTTTCGGGAGTAGGGTTAGTTTATTGACGCCCGGTAGGTGTAGTTTCCTAAGAACTTTTTCGTGTAGCTCCAGTAACTCCTCTTACTATTTTATCTCAATTATAGTGCACATTGATTTTTTTGGCGGTAAAGTGGACATAGCCACAGATCACTTGCACATCGCTTACTGTCTTTACAGTCTATGTGTGAGTAATTGACGTAGTGTGATGCGTACTGATGTGCAAAATAGAAAAAAATTATTCGATTAATAAGTTCCGACCAACTGCAAGAATAAGAGATACAATTTATTGCTCAGTTTACCAACGTACATTGTATGTATTTAGGGTATTTACACGTTAATTAATTTATAATGCTTACCCGATTTCGTTTGGTTTATTAAACATCTAAAAAAATTGTTATTTCATAGGCTGCCATGAGATACAGAGTATAGTAAAAACAACATACATACATACATGAACTCACGCCTGTATCCCAGAGGGGTAGGCAGAGACCAGGGACTGCCACTTGCCACGATCCTGACAGATCACTTTCGCTTCCTCAACATTCATTAGTCGTTGCACGCACGCACGCCGGTTTCGGGTACTTTTTATCTTGCCCTTTGCTAATACATCCCCTTATTTGTTGAAATATGTCCGCCTGGGTCATCCCTTACCGGCCCTTCCACCTCGCATTCTTTGTGAGCTCGATATATCTCTATCTCTCTATCTCTATCTCACCTATAACACCATTACTTTCGTCTTAGTCATATTAATGTTCATTGTTTTCCTTTTAAATGCCTCATCCATTACTAATACTTGCGTCTGCAGGTCTTCAACCGACAGTGCGAACAAAACCTGATCATCGGTATATAACAAGCATTTGACCAGTAGCTCACCCATCCTTACCCTAAAGTCATTCGCTTTCAAAACAGTCAGGTAACTGTCCATGAATAAGTTGAACAACCACGGGGATGCGACACATCTTTGTCTCACACCCGCAGTAAAAACAAAGTAGGAAATAATGTGGTACTCGTATTGTTATTTTTAAATCGGGCCAACAACACTTATTACTATGTAGGGGAGCCTACAAGATGATATAGTTCTTACATTGTAATATACTAAAACTAATTGAAATACAAGGGACGATAGAGTTTCTACGACTTCCATAGAAGTAGAGCTGAATCGCTTCTCGCTTCAATTTTATCAGTGTACTTTCGTTCCCTTCAACGATCTGTCTCTCCAACCATTTGACGAACACTGTAAGGTGTGATAAGATTTTTTCAACAGTGACCCCCGCGCAGCTCCCTTTTGACACGTAAAATTAGTCATTGCGCAGGAATTGAGGCCCTCAACCGTTAAAAAAAATTACGCGGATTATACCACCCTTATTATTTAAGCTGATTAAATAGAAAATAATTCATTACAGATAACAAGATAAAAAGATCCCGAAACGTGCGTGCATGCAACGACTAATTAATATTGATGAAGCGAAAAATATTTGTCACGAACATGGCAAGGGCCAGACCCAGGTCTTTGCTTACTCTTCCGGGATGCAGGTGTGAATTTATGTTATGTTCATTTATAAAAAACTGTAAAATTTTGTGCACAGAATTTCCAATGGAATTTGTGACAAATAATGAAAATTACCAACACTGTGTCAAAATTAACGTAACACAGAGTATGTACAGTCAACATCACATTAACCTTTACACGCGAGCACCCTACTCAGTAGAATTACGGGAGATTTTGCAACTAAAATATAATGGTCAAAGTGTTGACAACCGTACCAGCTAATTACTGCCCCACCGAACCATTGGCTTTGCGTTAATTATGCCTTGTACACATGCATCATAATACGAGTATGAAACTGTTGTGACGGCGACAACAAAGAACAGAACTCTCAATTAGGCTGCTCTTTTGAGGTACAATTTCATTTTGTCCTTTTTGTTGGCAGAGAAAAAAATGTTTAGAAAGTAACTCAACGAATCAATGCTAAAGACATCAAGGATTTTGTTATCCAGACGAGCCAGTCATAATTACAACAGTATACACTTGTTCTGAGAAGACGCTCCTCGGAGTCTATTTGCTGGTTCTTCTCCACAAATTATCCGTAGTGAAGCAGGCATATATCTCCAATACTTTATTTGTTCATTGAGAAGAAATATATATTGTCTTTGACTTTGGCTTACGAGTTAGACATCATTATGACATTTATTTATCTAATAACTTAGTTCCGGAATCACTTACTTGAGGTCAGAGACGAGCAACTGACGACGACGTGAGCTCCGTGTCTAATTACCATGAATGAGAGCACCATCTGATCGGACTCTTCCGATCAAAATTCAAGTAGGTGATTAAGTTAATAATGTCTAGTGCTTACGATAGAATAAATAACGAAATATATGACGGAAAGGCAGGAATGGAAATAAACTACATGTGCCAGCACAATAATTAGCTCTACACTCGCGTAACTCATATAGTATGGCAATAAAATTATTCAATCATTTGCCACAAAACATTTCGGAGCTACCTCTCACAAAATTTAAAACAGTATTATATACAATTCTCATAGACAAAATGTATTATAGTGTAAAGGACTTCTTAAATGGTCCATTGATCTCAATTAAATTTTAAGCAATTTTTTTTTCTTTTATTGTTATTACTATGCAAAGATTTATGTTACATATTTTTGTACCTACCTACTAATTTAGCTCAACAAACTTTTTTTTTTAAACAAAAATAACATTTGCGCACCTTGGCGGGTGGAGCATGCTTGTGTCATAATTTTAAGTTACCACCTACATAATTTGTAATTACCATGCTTTAGCAAATAAAATACTCAATACTCAATAGATTTGATTGAAAAATGTATTTATTGGAATGTAGGTACGGTAAAATATGCAATTTTGGCGTCGAAAACATCTGCAGTTTTCCGAAGGTGACCCGTCCCATCCTATTTAAGATACTTTAAGTGGTCTATTAGATGCAAAAATTTATAATATTATTTCATCATCATCATCATCAGCCATTTGATGCCCACAGCGGGACATAGGCCTCCTTCGTGGTTTTCACAACCATGAGGGGTTTTGCCATAATCGCCACGCTTGGCAGGCGGGTTGGCGATCGCAGTATGTGGTTGGAATCTCAGGAAGACGCTGCTGCCCGTCTCCTGGTAATTGATTTCCTTAGTCGCCTTCTACGACATCCACAGAAGGAAATGGAGTGACGTTATGCTTATGCCGGCGCCACACGGAGTATTATTATTAATAATTTTATTTGTCGAACACTTATTAGTATCCGAAAATATCACGCACCAAAAATATTTAGTACCTAATCTCTCAACTTGCGGTGACTTTACAACGAAAACAATTTAGTTATAATGCCCGACAGATAACTTGAACTAAACTCCGCGCAGTCGGGATGAGTTGCGATGGACAAGTAAGATGGATGCGATTTTTTTATTTTGTTAATTTGACAAAAGTAAAGTTCAACGAATCTCAGGCTCTGGCCACACAGAAGGGACGTGGGGCGAGGGCGCGGAAAAGATGCGACGTGTTGTATGTATAGAGTTTGCACCCTCGCCCCATCTCTTCTGTGTGGGCTTTGTCTCGTCCCTTCAGTACATCTTGTATGAAAGTAAATGGGATTAATGACTCGTCTTTTCGCGCCCTCGCCTCATGTCCCTTCTGTGTGGCCAGGGTCTAAGATATTGGTATGTGGTATTGTATCGGCCCACCGCTGCCCACTGCTGGGTATAGGCACTTTCCTCCAAATGCCACCTATCATGGTCCCTTGCCATCCGCAAAGAAGTATTAGATAGATAGATAGAGAACACTTTATTGCACAACCAGGTGAAAGATATTACAAATAGTTTCTTATATCTAAGTAGTGGTATACAATTGGTGGCGGTATATTTCACTAAAATTTATAAATTTTTCCATCACTTTCGTCACGTCGCTGCTTTGTCGATTGTCAGCCTTAATCAGTGCAAGTATCCACTCATTTGTGGCGTACAAACATTTGTCCATTAATCCCCCGGCTTGGACACACACCAATATCTAGTAGAGATACAAAACAATGGTACAATATCGGCCAATCCCTAATCGTTGCTCGAAATTTCAATAAAATTTGGAACCTTCACAGACAAGTTAGACAACAATGGTCTTATTTATAAAAAGAACGATTCCTTAAAACCCTCCTCAGAGGCAGTTTAAATAGTCTGTAGTAAAGAAAAAATCGTAACCACAGATTATTTAAACCTTTAGAGGAATCGTGTTTTTATAAATTAGACCGTAAGTGTTCTTGTAAGTGTGACTTGTACCAAATGATGTATTATACTTAAGATGATTTGAGAAAAGATGGTCCGAGTGGAGATTTTTTTCGCCGTTTTTTCCACTACAACTCGACCCGAAGACAGCAGATAACAATGTACATTGGACATTCCACAAACATAATGTAAATTCTCTCGTTGAAATAAATTTCTGATTTCTGATTTCGTCAATATAGCTTGTCCGCGGCCTTCTTCTACGAGTACCTCTATTTTCTTTTATTACCTTCTATGATGTTCTTTATAAAATGTTAGATGTTACAGGCCGTCAGATAATTTGATGAGGGATGTGTCCCACGGAATGTAAGCGCTGCGGTAGAACGGCCTCACATTCGGGAGGTCGTGGGTTCGAATCGCGGCATGTATCAATGACTTTATTATTATTATTATACTTTATTGCACACAAGACATTTAACAGGACATTACATAAGAAATTACATGACTTTGTTTTCTAAGTAAAGTACATTTGTGAAGTTGTAGTAGTAATATAACTAGCTAACTGTGATGGAAATCATCGTGAGGAAACCTGAGTTTCTGTGGTGTCATATACCTCAGCGCTTGAAATTGACAATCCGCGGTGGACACGCGTGGTAATGAGCCCATACCATACTTAGCCTCAATTTCTGAAAGAGAGTTCAAATGTAACAAGAGATTAATCGAAGATTAATTCAAAATACCGGCACGTGATTGGCTGAAATTAGCTTGACGTGAGAATCGTGAGATTAACATGAGATTAACATTCGATCGCTCTTCTAGAAACCGGGCGTAATTAGTCTCTGAGAGAAGGCCGGTGCCCTGCAGTGGGACGCATTTATAGGCTACATAAAAAAATGTATCCCAATGGTGATAGGCAAGTACTACTTACTCTATCTTAGAATTACTTCACATTGTAAGAAGCAGGCAGTTTCCTATCAGTTGAAGCAGACTCGACCAATTAATGCTCGGTATAGACCGTATTGGAATCTCAAGAAGACGCTGCTGCCCATCTCCTGGTAACTTATTTCCTTAGTCGCCATCTACGACATCCACGGGAGGAAATGGAGTGACGCTATTCTTAATCCGGCGCCACACGGATCACATACTGGGATCGCCAACCCGCCTGCCAAGCGTGGTGATTATGGCAAAACCCCTCGTGGTTATGAAAACTATGATGGAGGCCTATGTCCTCCAGTGGGCGTCAAACAGCTGATGATGATGTTGAAGATGATAGACCGTATTGTACGGACATTGCAGAATATAGGATCTCAAATTATGAAACATACTCCGTTCTTCAAACATAAGAAATAACAAAAATACATACATACTCATGTATGTATCCCATACGGGTAATCAGAGGCCGCAGTTAGCCACGTGCCACGATTCTGACAAACCTCTTTCGCTTCATCTATATTCACTGACGAAAGAAATATATCGAGCGAATGTGGGCGGCAGGACCGGTGAGGGATGTCCCAGGCGGAGGGCAAGGGCAAAGGACGAGAAAAAAGGACCCAAAACCGGCGTGCGTGCATGCAATGACTAATGAGTGTTGATGAAGTGAAAAAGAACTGTCAGGATCGTGGCAAGTGGGAGATCCTGGTCTTTTTCTATCCCTCCGGGATACAGGAGTGAGTTTATGTTATGTTTACATTCATTAGTCGCTACATGCACGCACGCCAGTTTTATGTACTTTTTACTTGTGCTACGCCATTACTTACCCTATTTGGTTGACGTATGCACACCTGGGACTTTCCTAACCGGCTTTTCTACGCACTTTCGCTTGATATATTTCTTTCTTCATCTTTCTTCCATCACCCTATCAAAATTTCCAAACCAACGCCAAATTCCTAAGAAAGCAATTTTATTTATAACAACATTTCAAAGTAAAATATACATAATAGAATTCTATATTTATAATAAAAAGCTTTGCTCGGTTTTTTTTGTAAATCGTGTTCTTTGGAAATTATATTTAGATACCTACGATGAAAAAAAGGGAAAAAAGGAATTGGACTGGACATATCTGGTCAGGACTCGAACCAGGGTCTCCTAGTTTCGGGACCGCCTGATTTCCCATCTGAGCAAATCCCCATACTAAATTTCATAAAAATCGTTGGAGCCGCTTCCAAGATTCAGATTATGGCAATGGCAATGGCTGTGGCAATTGATCTAATACCTTTTAACGAGCAATTCTTATTCATATATGGCGGAGCATCGCTTAAGAACGACTCAACCGATTTAGTTGATTTTTGTAAATATTTGTAAAGGTCAGAGGTTTGCATGGAATAATTATTTGGACCACGACTTTCAGCTAGTGCCATATAAATATATGGAGCACAGATGTCAAATATTAGTTGATAAAGCACTTGCTTTTTTAAGGTTCCGTAGTCAATAAGGAACCCTTATAGTTTCATAATAAAACTGAATTTTGACGGATATTTACTCGCTTACTTTTCCATTTTACAATTTTCCGACGTTGTACTTTATAGTTTCGTAATGTCCATCGGTCTGTCTGTCTTTCTGCGGCTGAGAGAAGCTTCGTACTAAAACGCTGAAATTTATTAGATATACGACATATGAGTTACGCCGACACAATGGTAAAATTATCGGCCCCTCACGGACAAATTCCCATGAAAGCGTAGTTTGGTTTTAATTCCCAAAGGACATGCTGGTTCTCAATGACACTTTACCAATACGTTTAGCGAACTCAAATCGAAATCGAATGAGGCTAATATTTCTTTTTTTAGCCTACTTCAAAAATGGAGGTTGTTCTCAATTCGTCGGAATCTGCTTTTTTCTTTATGTTCCCTGATTACTCGTAGGCGCTTGGGCCGATTTAGAAAATTCTGGTTTTATTTGAAAGGGCAGATTCACAGATATTCAAAAATATTGTGGGTATAGGAAAACCATTTTTCGATACAAAGATGCGTTTGTTAAATATAGTAGGTTCTAATAAGTATACTGTAGTAGTAAGCTGTAATCTGTACAATCCGAAATGACCCGATCGGGCCGCCATAACAATGTTTTTTTTTCAAGGTCATAATCTAACAAAAATACGGTGGTAGCGAAGCGGTAGCCGGCTCCTCATTTTGTCGGTAGGATAAAATCTTTTTTGAACGACATAGCGAAACTATAAGGGTTCCTTGTTGACTACAGAACACTAAAAATTAAATTTGTATAAAATAAATTTAATTAAAAAAAACAGCTCTTAGATACATCTCTTAAGGCTGGGTTCTCCGACATTACCCCTAAATCAGGTGTTTTAACGTACATTTTACTCTTAAATGGTTAGTATTTGAGATCCAAAAAATATATATACATATATTACTTTTCGTTGTCCCATCTAGGGCCGTCGGTCATTATTTTTTATGATTTTTTAAACTTTATAGCATCAAAAAAATCGCGAAAATAAGTCTAAATTATCACTAGATAGATATGGAAAACACAACATTTACAGAAAAATTTTAAAGTGTACATGGCGAGCTTATAATTCAACATTTTGAGAACTCAACCTAATGGTCCCAAAGGATTTTTTCAGCAGAAATAAATATAGGGAAAAATCCAAAAACTATACATATCTAATTAGGTACATCCTAAAAAACATACTCTTTGAAGTTCGCTAAAAGCTAACTAAAAGAAAGCGTGGGTATTCACATATTATTTATATATAATATTTGCAAATTCATACGAAACCCTCGGTGGGTGAGTCTGACTCGCACTTGTTTGGTTTTTTTTTGTTATTGCGTAGCGTACCTAATTGTCAGGACAAGTTTCGTACACTTTTTTTTGTGAAAAACCCATTTATATAAACAATGATTGTCTGATCAACTACCTATAATAATATAATTGGTACGTAGGTACTTACTTACCTTCAAAATAATCTCCAGAAACTGCCAAAGGGGTTTTTCTCGGGTTGTCTTCTGCACGAGAACACCTTTATAAGTTTCCAATGCGCGCTCAAATCACTCGCTAACTCACGAAATCAAGATCACAAGGAATAATAAAACAAAACCAACAAAATATAAATCCACCAAAACGTAAACACGGGCCTATCAATGCACCAAAACTAACCTTATTTCACGCGAAGACATGATACCGTCACGAAACAAATAAATACACAACTTTGTAACACAAGTCACAAACTAATTATAAACGATCAAAAGTAATTTGAAAGAAAGAAATATTCAGTGTTTTTTGTTGAATATTACGGATCGCATCTCTGGGTTCAGGTTTTTGTTGTCAAAACTGTCATTTGTTCGGTGCCATGGTGCCGCGCATGCGCGTAGTGGCCAGTCCTTTTTGCGCATGGTCGTCGCATCAGTCACCTCTCGAAAAAAAGTTCGCTGAACGTGTAGGATGTATAAGCCCCGCCATGAGTTTTGGCAACTAACCTCCATGGACCATGGAGGTCGTAAGAACAACATAAAAATTCTATTGAGTACACAAGGTATACTATTGAGTATACCTACTCATTTTATTACAATCACTAAAATTATTAAATTATGCAAAAATTGTTAAACGCCTTAGGGGCGGTGCACCATGGTAGCCTAGTGGGTAGAATACTGGACTCGGAAGCTAGAGACCCAGGTACGATTCCCAGTGCGGGCATGTACCTATGACTTTTCTTTCTAAGTTATGTACTTTGTAAAGTTATAGAAGCAATAGCACTGGCTAATTGTGAAGGAAAACATCGTGAGAAAACCCGAGTGTCTATTTGCATACCTCAGCGCTTTAAATCGCCAATCCACGGTGGGCACGCGTTGTGATTAAGCCCATACTCTCGCTCTTAGAGAAGGCCTGTGCCCTACAGTGGGACGTATATAGGCTGCTTCAGCCTTAAGAAATTTTCTTTTACTAACTTAAAAATTATAATAATGGAGAACTTGCACAAAAAAATCTTTCTTGCACGTGGTACAAACTAACGGTCTAAAAGTTTTCCAAAAAAGGTGTAGACGATTTTAAAAAAACGTTTAGAATTCAATGAAAAAACGAATTCTGATATGCTTTTTATTGTTAGAGAAACTTTATTTTTCGCATTTTTTGGAACCCCGGAAACCCCCGAAAAAATATTTTCATGGTTTTATTTTCAAATTTTTATTTGAGTTTTTCTTCTTTGTCATCTATGGTATAAACGTTTCTAATATGTTTTTAAGGTTCCGTAGTCAACAAGGCATGTCATGGCATGGCAAGGCATGTCGCCATGTCCGTCCGTCTGTCTGTCTGTCCGTCTGTCCGCGGCCTAGCTCAGAGACGATTAGTACAAGAAAGCTGAAACTTGGCATACACATACATAATATTAATCACTGCGCGTGGCCCGACATACATTTGTTCGGTTTTTATTAATAGAATAACTTGATTTTTTGGCGTTTTTTAGGACCTCGGAAACCCCGAAAGAAATATTTTTATGGTTTATTTTTTAATTTCTCTTGAGTTTTTCTATATCTCTTATGGTATAAAAGTTCCCCATTGTAATATCGAAACAATACAATCGCAATGTGCTGGTCCCAAACTAGGACACCCTGTGATAATTAGTAACCAGAAAGTGTCGTCACAAATGAGTAGTCAAACTGAATGAACCACTGAGCTATGTAATATACTGCGGTGAATTAAGCCACTTTCTCATGTTATTTAAAAGTATCTTTTCTTATCTCATCTCATCTTATGTTATCTTATCTTACCTGATCGTATGTGTCTTATCTTATTAAAATTATAAATTTAACCATTTATTTACAAAGTGCAAAGCTCGGTCACCCAGATACTTGAAGTTTATAATAAAATCGTTGACAAACAAGCACTAATGATTGCTTGAAATTAATTCTATGGTTATACAAAAACACGATGAATTTTATAAAAGTATCTATTTTTCTAAAAAAAAAAATCACAAAAAGGCGAAGTTTAGAGTCACATTCATAATAAAACTTTTAATTGAATCCAGCAAAAAGGCTGACATTAGCCCGAGCCAAGTGTTTTAAAGTCTATTAAGATCCTTATCACGTTGAGTTAAAGTTCATAAGGAAGAAAAGTAATTTGGCTAACAAAGTAACATTACATAACCTACTGTAAGCAGTCCTGGTGATCTGTGACTACAAAGTATTTGGTAAAACACAATGGTCAACCATTTTATAACAACATTGAAAAAACGCCTACATGAAAAAATCGCTCAAGTGCAAGTTGGACTCGCTTGCCGAGGGGTTCCGTAGCGCCATACTATATTTATTATATCGAGATAATCTGTTGTTAGGTTATCAAAATTGTGTTTCCTTCATTCACTTCGGGTTTTTTGCGGGAGATCAGATCTACTGACACTCATCCGGTTTTAATTTTTTTGTAATTATGATTATCACAGGCCTTTGCGTCCGTTACGGATGATTTGAGCAGAGCTTAAGAGTTACATTTTTGTAATGAGCTGTGTGCGCCAAATTTCATAAAACATAACTACTGGCTAACGAAGCCAAAAAGGTAAAAATATTCGGGTCGGTAAATAGTTGGATTTTTACCAACTAATTATGAAAGAGTAATTGTGTCTTGATGTAATTGACAACATTTCAAAAAAGTAACCCGGATATTTTAATAGCTTGGCAGAAAGTAGGTAAAAAACTAAGGGATTTGCTTCCAACCCTTTTCCAAAATAATGATTTTTTTTATTTTATACTACTTTTTATTTTTTTTTTTTTTGTAAAAACCACTTTTGGGCTGAAAAACTAATGAGCCATTGCCATAAAACTTTAAAACACTTTAAAAGAGTATTGCCGTACCGAGAGAAATTTCCCTTTTGAAAGGAATTTCGGCTTGAGATGCGAAGAAGGGGAAAAGGACGTACGCCTTTTATTCCATTGATTTTAAAAATAATTAACTTATTAATTACCTATTCATATATTTTTGTTCCAGTTGTTGTGCCATTGTAGCTTGAAGTAATCTAAAAGGACGTATGTATTTCAAAAAGGATTTTTTTTCTTCTACGGAACCCTAAAAAACTACCTAAATCATACTGAATAATTTTGAAGAAGAAGTGAATACATACATGCCTCTATAGTCTACGAGACGTGGGAAACTATAACCATCAAAGTGGCAACACTGATGTCAAAGCGTCAAACAAACGTCAAATTCACAGATCATATTCGGATGTCAACATGACATTGACAGTTAGTTTTTTTTTACTTCTAGGCAAAGGTATTGCAGCTCTTCAGACCACATCCTTAATATTTGATTTATGTTTAAAAAATCTCTAAAACGAATGAACAAAGAAATAATAAAAGTTGGTTTCGTAGTAAGATTTTATGGAGAGATCAATGGACATTAAAATTTTTCATCTGGCTAGAAATGAAAACATGTCAATTATGCACTGTTTTTGCTCACGCTTGCTTGTAACTCGCTCGTCTCGATCTGTCAACAGGTGCTAACTATGAAGTGCGTGTTCTACCCGTCACCCACGACACAGGCGGCGCAGTCTGTAGTGTGGGAGTCGCCATCGACCATAATTTATTGTAATCTTTTCTTATAAATAAACATATTTTTATTTTTCATATCGGAATTGGATAATCTGCGGAATAACTTTCGCGCCAAATATAAATACGTTCAAGCGTGATTACTCTGCAAACATCGAAACTTACATTTTTCATGATTAGTCGTATTTTTTTCTATTATTTCCCGTGTTCGATCCAACCTTTGGACCAGCATTGGCCCAAGCGCCAAAACAGAATGCCAACTAGGCAAAGCACCTTGATTCTCTCCTTTTTTACTCTCGAAACAACAAACGACCAATAAAAAACAGATTCAGTAAAGTCAGTCGTGGGCCAAACGACTGTCATAAAGGGTGAAATATCTTGTATATCAGGCTAAATTTTCTGTCCTACAGCCGACCAGCATAATTTGACCTACACAGACTTACTTTTCATGGTTCTAGACGTTATTTATCTTGTCTTATTCTGTACTCACAATAAGATCAAAAGACCCAACATAACTCAATTCTGAGGAGTTTGTAATATGTCTGTACTGTTCATAGAGACAGACATTTTTTACTCATTCATAGGCAAAGCAAAACATCATCAGCTAGTACAAGTATCATAAGACTTCGAAGTCGCCGTTTGCTGCAAATAAAGATCCTTTAGAAATGCCTCGTCCCTGATGAAGGAAGGATGTCAAGTTTGAATTAAGCAAGAAAAAAAACTAAATTAATACTAATTGACACCGAAACTATCGAAATCCCAATCTATTATCAAATTCAACTCTATCATGATCAGTCCAGGTCAATCAGGTATGTAATCATGTGATCGATGCATTTTTCAGTTTTATTGTCACTCTATTCTAACGTCAGTGGTTTCAACAGATTACCAGCCCCTTGTTTGTATTGGCAGCCTCGAAAAGCAAAATATCCGAATTGGTTCCCAACATCCGATAGAAGACGGTACATAAATAAGAAGAAAAATGTGATGTCCTCTTAAATTTTTCGTGTGCAATAAAGAATAAAGAACGTATAGAGTAAGAATGAGTGATAATAACTAATAAGAGTCACCTAAGTCACCGACATAATATCACGGACTCCGTGAAATGTTCCAATTTGAGAGGTCAAAGTAATATGGTCAGTGTACATCGGAAACAATTTCATTTGTATTAAAAAACACTGGGAAAGTAGGGAAAAGGTTTTAAACAAGTGGTATCAGTTGAAGCTGGCGGGTGGCGTGACTTTTAGGCGGTCGTTTTTGAACAGCCAGCTAACATGAATGCACGGACAACCTTGTTAAGCTATACTTACAGACTACAGAAGAACAGCTTGAGTTTAGCCCACTACTGGGCAATGACAATACTGGCATTAAAGTAAAGAGGATTTTTTCTCAAATTTTTGATATAATTTTTCGTTTTCAAAATACCGAGCGCCCAAATCAAAAATTCAGAAAAAAAAATATTTCTTTTTCACTATTTCGGGCATAACTTTTTCGTTTTCTATTTTGTCGAATAATTCTTTTTGCATTACAGCTCTTGTAAATACGCGTCTTTTCAGATTTTTTTAATATCATATCCGAGATATAAGGGGATCGCACTGTTTCGTGAAATCGGAGGCTACACTGGAGCTAACGAAAAGAAATTTCCAATGTCAAAATATAATGTTAAATACTTATCTAATAAATATTCAGTAGCTTGGTAGGTTCATCTACTGTTTCATGTGCAAACGATGGTCACTCTACTGTAAAATTGAGCGCACTAGGATTACTCCGCGCTTCGGGATGGATTCTGTTAGTCACTCTCACTTCCCGCCGGGAATTCGGACGCATGTCGAGACGCCACTACATGTAACTTGTAAACGGGTACGTGTGCCTGTAGTAGCCCATGAAATTATTCTTAAATTGGAAACCTGCACAAAGCATCTTTGAACCTCGTTGGAGAGGCCGTGGTAAAAGAGCAATCACTCACTTACCCGTCACTTATCAGTTTGTTTTGTTTTTGTGATGCGTCTTGGAAAACCAGAAGGAAGGCCTATGTTCTGCAGTGGGCGTCAAATGGCTGATGATGATGATGTGTCTAGCTGTTATATTAAACGTCTTTTATTCCTTTCTATTTTTTTTCTCTGAGACAAATAAGTGTTTAAAATATAACCTCTCGAAAAGTGTTTCTAGTCAGGTGGTTCAAAAACGTGCTATACACATCGGGCTCTAACTATAATATCACTACGTGCTCGTAACGCGTCACAAAATATTTCAAGCATTTATTGAGTTATCTCGTAAAATAATGTTTTTATGAGTCTACACTCTTCTTAGGAAACGCTTAAAATTCTAAATCTTATACGTTTTTTTTAGAATTTTAAGTAACTTGATTGTTTGTACATTTGAGACCTGTAAAAGGAAAAAAAAACTGAGTTTTCTGTAGTTTTCATTAAACTTCAATTTTACCCATGGTTATAGAATTATACTTCAGAGATATGTCTTGTGGGATTCAACCCATTCATTTCTATTTTTAATTATAGTTATATTCTCATGCCGATATAGTTATCATCATCATCATCATCATCATCAGCCATTTGACTCCCACTACAAGACATAGGCTTCCCTCATGGTTTTCATAACCATGAAGGGTTTTGCCATAATCGCCACGCTTAGCATGCGGGTTGGCGATCGCAGTATGCGGTTGGAATCTCAGGAAAACGCTGCTGCCCATCTTCTGGTATTGTACTTCCTTAGTCGCCTTCTACGACATCCACGGAAGGAAATGAAGTGACGCTATTCTTAATCCGGCGCCAACGGTTATAGTTATATTCTACACTAGCTGTGCCCGCGACTCCGTTCGCGTACATTTCGATTTTTACGAAGCATTTGTATGGGGGCCACGTCTTATCATAACTGGAGCTAGAATTTAAATAGCCTATCCTGTGTCCCAGATGTCTATATGTTTTTATACCAAATTTCATGAAATTCGGATAATTGGTTTAAGAGTTATGGAGGAACATACATACATACACACATACAGAAAAAAATTCTAAAAATCGTGAAATTAGTTTCAGTATCATATATCATATATTGAGCCTATAAACACAATATCTCTGAAAACAAACTAACTTACTCCATGACCGACCCTTACAGATTTATTATTAGTATAGATAGATATAGATTTAATCCTTTGGCCCATATTTAAATGTACCTGCTATAAAATTGAGGTTTCAATAATTTATGATCCAACATTTTTTACGATTATGTACCTCACTGGTCCAATGTCGGTACTGTGACCCCAACATCTGCTCCCAGTGGTTCCACCACTTCGTGTCCGCTGCATCTTGCATTAAGCTGCAGATAGATCAATCGGCGCCCGAGATTGCGTCACGGATCGCTCTTGGGTATTAAACCCGCTATCTACCCTATTTGCTGTGAGATCGATGTTTCGAAGTGTCGAGATTTGTGCGCTTTGCCTTAGTTCAGTGTATTCAGTTCAGATGCTCACGGCTTGAGGAATCTATCCTGGCATGTTTATTTTGAAGTTCTTTTGCGTACCATACTTTAGATTTGGGTGACTATAGATTAACGAGATCTTCTTGATAAGGATCGTCAATGTTTTTCTGCGCTCTATATGTCTTTACACTAATACTTACTTTCTTGCCCCATCGATGGTTTTGTCTACGGCATACGGCATGTCAGCCACTTCCCACAACTTTCGATCTATTGATTTGGCTAATAACAATATTCATAAAATGTATGTTAATCACAGTCATATTTTACAACCTATATTATAAAGCGGCCACATTCTCTTTAAATTCAATATAAGAAGCCTGTCCATTTAAAAGTTAACACTTGTTTAATCCTAGTAGAAGCACGTAAAAGTGAAACAAACTTAGTTAACTTCCAGAGAGATTAATTCCTGCAGTTTTGCCGACTTCATGTTGAAGTTTTCTCTAAGATTTCGAATGAGCAAACTCATTCAGCCAAGACAATGGCCGTAATCTCGACGGTTGGAAGTTTCCAGTTTTAGTTTCCGTGATACTAGGCGGGTATTTCAATTTGCTTTAACTTTCAAAGCCAGCAAAAAATTTGAACAGAGAATGTCTACCGGGTAAGAAACGAAATGTATAAGTACACTGACACCCATCTATAAACGAACAACTATAAAAATGGGACAAGAATCGGAAAGAAAAAAAAAAACGACTGATTCAATATTTTTGCACTATTTAGCAGCTGCTTTTTTTGCTACTATAAAGTAACTGGCAAACGCAGCGTAGGAACCAACGATCTAAGGCGGATAGCTGGCAGCGGCTGGATAACGATGGCCAGCTGTGGACGAATACGGACTGATCACAGACAAATACGAATACTTTAAGTACTTACTCCCCATAGTAAATGTGACTCGTGTCGATGAATTCGAACCCCCATTTTCGGGTAGTAAAGGTGATTTCGATTGAATTTATTCTACGAACATAGATCTAGCTTTGTGCCTTATATCTATATTCGTAGAATGGTAAGCAAAGCATTGTACCTTTAAACTTTTACCCAGGGATGACAGCGGCATTTTTCACGACTACAAAATATTTTTTCCATACAACGGCCGGCCAAGACTGTAGTAAAATGGATAAAACTATAATTATGTCGTGTTGTTACCGTAATTGTCATCAAATGGGAAATGGTCCCGCATCCCGATTGCATCCCGGTTTCTACAAGTTTTTACTAGTTATGTTTGACCTTTGAAACCTCAATCAATCTTTGTTTTTTCAAACGTTTCACAAATAAATCTGCTTTGCAGACTAAAGCCCCTATTAATAAAGCCCAATTTTGGAATAAAATAAGAATCCGAGTTCAGAAGGGGCGTAACGACTCGCGCCGTTGATGGGTAACGCCTCTTATGGTAATGGAAGACATGGTCAGAACGAATGGCAATAAGTTTTCGTTTACACAGAAAATCCTGAACAGAGTTTAGTGCCACAAAATTGGTACGGACGGAGAACAAAGACGCTGGCATACTATTTATAAAATATCCGTAGCACTATTTATTGATATAAAGAAAATACAGAATAAGCTTCAAACTCCTTTTAAGGGTTCCGTATCGAATCTTTTGGAACACTTTGTTGTCCGTCCGTCCGTCCGTCCGCCTGTCTGTCCCTTTATCTCGGGAACGCATAGAGGTATCGATTTGAAATTAAAACCAAATACTCAGGTCTACAGTCCCTTGAAGCTGTGAAAAAAATTAAACTTCTAAGTTGGAAAAAATAGGTTACGGCCATTTATGCCGCAAAAAACGTATGTTTCGACACTCTCAAGGGAATCAAAATTTATAGAGTACTTTCCGTTGACCTAGAACTACGAAATTTGGCTAGTAGTACCGTCGTATACTACAACTACAGGGAAAAATCTGAAAGCTATACATACATAAACATAAGCAGCCTATATAGGTCCCACTGTAGAGCACAGGCCTTCTCTCAGGGAGAGAGTATGGGCTTAATCACCACGCGTGCCCACCGCGGATTGGCGATTTCAAGCACTGCGGTATGTGAATAGCTCAGACACTCAGGTTTCCTCACAATGTTTTCCTTCACCGCTAGCGAGTGGTATTGTTACTATTGTAAAGTTTCACAAATGTACATAACTTAGAAAACCAAGTCATAGGTACATGCCCGCACTGGGGATCGAACCTGGGTCTCTCGAAAGCTATACATTTGTAATTAAATCATAAAAAAATTGTCTTTGAAGTTCGGGAAAAGATCGGAAAAAGTGCGAGACTACAAATTTGTACGGCACCCTCGATGGGCGAGTCCGACTCACACTAGTCCAGTTTTTTCTTTAAGAGTCTTGGCTGAGAATAATAATAATAATAACTTCCACACAATACAATCACTTTTCGCGCCCTCCTATCACGTCACTATTCACTCTTGCTATCGGGTTAACAATTTTGACGACTCCAAAGTGTCAGAGTATGTACGTATTTGATAGTTCGGAGTAGTTTAAATCGCACAACTCCATACAGTGGAGGACTTACGTAGTAGCGCCCCTGTTTGCTTAGCATGCGCGTTTTGACTCTCTCGTGACGTAGAGTGAGAGACTTAAAAGTACTTGCCATGTCGAAAGTGTGAACGTGGTAGCCGACACTCGACATGTCAATAGAGTGTGGCCTTGTCTACCAAAAAGTAGCTATTGCCATATTTAATAAAAGTGTCGTATTTTTGTCTGGCAACCCTGTAAAAATTGTTACCGGTTTTTACCGACAGTGGAACTTTGGAACTTCAAAACTTACGAATTGTGTTTCGTTCCTTCGCAAGCAACTAATCAAAATCGTTAATTTTTATTCGAATTTTCTTAATGAGCACGCTTTACAATAGTAGCAATATAACGCATTCCTGTAATTTTCTGTGGTTTTCTTGTTGCTTGGACTGGGTTCTTAAAGATAAATAGTTCTATGCACTAAGTATGGAAAAAAATAAGAAACTAACATCAAAAAGAAAGTATAATACAGCAAGAACACAAAAAAAACTTTAAAAAAATAATGTATATTCTGTTGAAGTCTCGAAGCCTTGTCGTCCCCTCCGTGGGTACCAGATAATATGTCTCGGTCGCATATGTCAAAATTAGTGTCTAACTCAGCCGAAACCATCTCGGTAATGCCGCCATGTTACCGGTTGTAGAAAAGTCTCGGTCATCGCCATCTCGGTCGCGGTCGCCATGCTAACGTCGAGACATCTCGGGCTCGACAGATAAATTGTCATTTTTTCATAGAGAAGAGCATTTCTCGAGCGTGGCATGCCAAGCGTACTGGTCCCACTCTAGGATACCTTGCGTTATGTGATAAGCCAGTAATTTTAGCAATGTTTACCAATAGATAGATAGATAGATAGAGATCATTTTATTGCACAACCAGAAAAAGAGAATTACTAAATATGATTTCTTTTATCTACGTAAAGTTATACAATTGGCGGTCTTATCGCTTAGAGCGACCTCTTCCATGCAACCTTTGGATGTCTTTGGAGTGGATTGAAGGAAGAATATAGTCGGTAGGTGAACGTACATACTCGTAAGTGAGAAAATGGAAAATAAATGGATATGTTTATAAAAAATAGCGAAATATTGCAAGAATACAAGTACTGATTATTATATATTATGAAGCATACTATACCACGTAAACAGATTATCTTGTTCTAAATGGTCTAAAGGCAATAACAGATAATTCTACTGCGGAAGTATCAATTGCCGTAAGGGACATTCTGGTCGAAAATTTGTGTTATATATCAGTTTCCTTCTTGATTTTTTTTCCTCTATCAGATGGTGTTTTCAGGTTGTTGACAAAAAAAATCGACCAAGATGTCCCTTACAGCAATTGATACTTCCACAGTCAATATTACAGGCCGGTTTCTAGTACCACTTGCTGCTACATAAAATGAAAGCAAAAAAAACGAATACCGAGACCACAAAAACGTTGTTTGCAATACTTTACCAAAAGCATCGCAAATGAATTGAACAGTTGAATTAATTACGACTCTTGCTGGTAATGAAGGCTTGGAACAATATTTACACCTACCCTCCCGGTGCTGTATTATTTATGACCACAGCCCTTGGATCAAACTCAGGGTGAAAGATACGGTATCCACTGAGAGTCTGAGATGAAACTAAGAAGTAGCCGGATATGACCCTCAGTGTACCATTCTTATAGAACTGTTATTATATACAGATTTATTTCTAAAAAGCGCAGTTCGTATAACATTCTGTTCGTCATTTAAAACAACTTTTATTCTAGTTTGCTGTTCTAAATTATCTAGATTTTGATCCAAAATGATCTACATTTTGAAATGGATACCTAGGCCCTTATTATGAAGCAGCGATATGACAATTCACTCGAATCTAGCGACAAATAGCGAAATTTCCTGTCGTATTTGTCGCTAGATTCGAGTGAATATCGAGCTCACGCACGACGTTCCGAACATGTCGCTGCTTCATAAAAAGGGCCCTTGTTTTACTTGTAACATTTACGTGTAACACCAAGGACTCTTTATACCAATAACTATTTACATTTACATTTACAAACAATATCATTAAAAATAACTAAATATAGAAAACTGCGCCCAGATCGCCGCCTCTGGGAAGAGTACCCAGTATGCTGGCTACGTTACCTCGTTGGATAGCGAGACTTATCCTCTGCCCGAGGTAATAGCCAGCCCTGGGGTCCCTGGTCGTGTCGATGAGGCGCGACGATAGTTCTTTGAAGAACAGTCGCGCCTCGGGCCCCCATGTTCCTAGTGTCTCGACACCAAACGGCACAAATACGTGACTCTGTGTTAGAGTCCCGTACTTGCGCCGCTTGATGCCTTCTGCACTTGATGCCGCAGCGCCGGACTCTTGGCGGCATAATCTTTTAATTAGTTGTAGTTTCATAAAAATTAAGTCACAGTTTGTGTGCTATTCTGAATAAAAGTTAAATGAATAACGTGATGGACAATGTGTCTGTTTTGTTTGTATCTGCAACTTAATCTTTTAAGTAGCATTCGCAGCAGCCAGACCGCCATTCTTTATAATTGATCTAAAACGAAGATGCCAAAGAAAGAAAACATACTTTGGCGTGTGATTTTGACATTGGAAAGGTCTTTTCATTCGCTCTAGTCACGTAGGCTCCGATTTCACGAAAAAGTGCGATCCCCTTATATCTCAGAGAGTTGTAAAGATATGCTATTCAGAAAAGGCTGCAAAATTCACAGATTTCGCGTCTCACACGACTATCGAGCACATTGGAAATGGATCGAGTCATACAATAATGTCATGTGAAAAATGTCGTTCTGACTTTTTTCAAAAACCCTTTACCCGATCGTCTTTGTTTAAGGTTAAAATTGTAGCTGACTATAATTTTCCAGAGGAGATTTTCTCGAATTTTTATTTCTTCGTTTCCAAAATATCGAGCGCCAAAATAAAAAAATCGGGTTTTTTATTTTTTACCATTTCGACCATAAGTTTTTCTTTCTTGATTTTTTCGAATAATGATTTTTGCAGCCTTTCTTTATCAATATATCTTCACAACTCGCTGAGATATAAGGGGATCCCACTTTTTCGTCAAATCGGAGCCTACGTGACTAGAGCGAATGAAAAGACATTTCCAATGTCAAAATCACACGCCAAAGTATGTTTTCTATCTTTGGCATCTTCGTTTTAGATCAATAAGTTTAATAATCACCTCTTATAAAGAATGGCGGTCTGGCTGCTGCGAATGCTACTTAAAAGATTAAGTTGCAGATACAACAAAACAGACACATTGTCCATCAAGTTATTTATTTAACTTTTATTCAAAACAGCACACAAACTGTGACTTAATTGTTACGACACTACAACTAATTAAAATATTATGCCGCCAAGAGTTCTTGGTGGCCTATTTCGATTAGTCCGTTGTTTACTTTTGCGCTGATAGCCGGTTTGCGTGCCTCATACCATTCTCACTATGACTATTTAAATGACCCATTGTGACGTGTGAGTGTTAAATAAGTGAATTTTTAAAACACACCAAAATAGGATAAGAATGAGTTACATTTGAAACAAAAAAATAAATAGTAAAGCATTGTATTAACTTTTTCTCGACCGTAAGACCCTAGAAGTAAAAATAAACTGTATACGGATAGAGAAGACTTTATTGTACATAAAAAAGGAAATAACACAGGTATTTCTTAACCAAAAAGTGCAGACGGCGACTTTATCACTAAAAGTGATCTCTCAGTATTTCCATTCACTCGACTAGAAAGATAACAACGATAAACTAACAAAAAAAATATTGGCAGTATCGGAGAGATGTTTTAGAGTGCATGCACACATTCGTTGAAGTAACACGAATTCTTTCAAACCTAAAAAACAGTCTTCTAAAATGTCTCACTTTGTCCACACTCGCGCGAAAATGTACACGCACTATTACAATTAAAGGTCAGTCCACCATACAACGATACGGGCACGTGCGAGCGCAACGATACAAACTAAAATAATCCCCACGTACCTATGTATATACAAGTTTACAGACTAAAACACGTGTGCAATGAAATGCTCGCCCCGTGACGGCCGACGGGCCCTCAGTTGTCGCCGGGTAGTCTCTAACTATATAGGTTTAAGGATTACTTTAGAAAGAAATAGTGGCGACCGCACGTCACCAGTACGTTGAAATGCAGACCTTAAGGTAAGGCAAGTTGGGTCAATTTTATTTATTTTAATTAGAATCTCCTAGCAAAAGCAGAGGCGGAGGCCACACTAGCCGGTCGGGCTGCGGGCTTCTCTTTTTCTTGGTGAGCTGCGTTGTAGGCTATAGCTCTCTGAATGTACTCCGGGATGGGCTCAGTCGGGGGAGGGGTGGGCAGGTGAGCACCCTGGAAAGGAAAATAATTTAAGTCTTGTGTCTCTGTTTTGAAAAGCCTCTGTGACTCTGTGACTCTGTGACTTTTGTTGCACTGGCCGTTGGAGCGAATCCCCACCAGATGGTCTGACGACCTGGTTACGGTGGCGGGGAGTCGCTGGATGCGGGCGGCACAACACCGGGAAGCTTGGAAAACCATGAGGGATGTCTATGCCCTGCAGTGGGCGTCAAATGGCTGATGATGATGATGATGATGATGATGTGACTCTTGTTCTTTTCAAAGGAGTAGGTTCTCAATTCGTCTATTTTTTTTTTCATTCCTACCACGTTATCTGAGATAAATCATTCCTTTTTCGTTAGAAAGAGGATACCTAAAGGGTGGTCTCTTACAAGTTAGTCAAGATCTCTTGATAAAATCCATGAGAAAATCATTAAACTCTTCCTTTTACAATTTATTTTTCTTGAAGTCGTTTTTAGGATTCCGAAGTTCACAAGGAACCCTTATAGTTTCGCCTTGCCTGTTCGTCTGTCCGTCTGGCCGCAGCTTAACACATAAACAAGTACTAGAACGCTGAAATTTGGCACCGATGTACATATTAATCACGCTCTGAGACGGTAGGATAAAACCCTAAACACTTATTTCTAAATATTTTTTCTATCGTTTTGTCAAATTTCACCTCTCTAGTACTTGTCGTCTCTATGCTAAGCCGCGAACAGGCAGGCGGACAGACAGACAGACGGACAGACATGGCGAAAATATAAGGGTTCCTTGTTGACTATGGAACCCTAATAAAAACCGAACTACGTTCGTATAGGAATTGTTCCTCGAGAGGCCGCGTACATACCTGAGGCTGGAATCCATTCGCGTCAGCGACGTAGCTGAGAGCAATTGGACTCCCGTCGGGGGCGGTGTAGCTATAATCGCCCTGAACCAAGAGAGCCTCACTGTCCTGTCAAAGGAAAAGCTTTTCAGTAAATGATTATGAGTATGATGGTCCCAACCGATTTCCGTCCAACACCTGTGTTAGAGGCGCTGGTGTGCTCGCATATGGCTCGCATATGGCTCGCATAACCAACAGTTTGCATCTAAGTGACAAGTTGATTTATACAGCGTCCAGTGGCACCTTTTTACATACTAGATGGGTGAAGGGACCACTTGAACGCTCGAACCTGGGACATTTTTTTTTTTAGATGGAGTAGGCTGACCCAGCCCCTTTACAATCCTGACAGCTTAGTCGACCTAGCCCACAGGAAAGACAAGACAAGACGTGCGGAGCCAACCAAACCGTGGATTTACTCACGATGTTTTCCTTCACATTAGCGTGTGTTATTGCTACTACAAATTTGCAGGTACGTAACTTAGAAAATGAACAAAGTTATAGGTATATGCCCGCACTGGGAATCGAACCTGGATCTCTCGTTTCCGAATCCATTGTTCTACCCACTGGGCACCACCGCTTCGCAAAGCTCATATTAAGTAAAATGGTTTATAGCAAAAGTAATTGTAATTTATCGCAGCAAGTGGACGGGCTTTACATTTATTGCGCGTCCAGCTCAGAGGCCTCATATGTGCACCTAATCCTGTCACAATCCTGCCCTGTACGATAGAAATTAGTATGGAGTTTGACAGACGATTGGAATCCTTCAGGATTTGGTGGGCGTAATATAGGAGCAGACCGCCGAAGAACTTCTTCATTTCAGTAAGTATCATCTTGTACGCTTAGTGAACCAGATGGACCAGATGGACCTCCATCCCTCTTAATCCGTAATTACCTAATGTATTGGGCTATCCATTTTGACAACTATTAAAAGTTCAGAGTAGGTTAAATCGGACGAGCCGATACAGTGGAATAGTCACAAATACCACGTCTTTTAGGGGTACATTTTTACATATATATATATGTGTGTGTGGAGATTGAAGTGGAAATGGGGCGGGATAGCTGGCAATCACCTTTATCCCGGAGGGGTATTCAAAGATCAGATTTTGTCACTTGTCACGATCCTGACAGACCTCTTCTGCTTCATCAACAAGAAACAAGGAACTGATACTTTGTTCAAACCACTGTTGTAAGTATATAGCCATGATATATTGCCACAACTGTCAGAGAAACGATTACCGATAGAGCAAAAGGTTATTGGTTGGATATGGCGGTCGAGAACAGAACCACGGTCTGTGGGCAGACCCGCAGCTCGATGGTCGGAAGATATAGTTGAGTCGGTGGAGGCTCCGTGGGGGCAAGAGAGATGGCATTGGATGGATGAAAAGGCTTGTACCCAGCAGTGGGCACTAGGCAGCTATGGAATTATAATGATGTGGTTTCGCTACAATTTACGATCTCTATAATAGGTAATGGTCTGCACAAATATTTAACAGGCCACTTATAAAGAGAATAAAATCGGTGTCCCTGAGGAAACATCCCTTACATAAACATAAACATTTACATACAGGCAGATACATTGCTTCTGGCCCCACACTTGGATACCCTATGTCGTGGGAACCAGAAACAACGACATCACAAACATGTAAACATCCAAGACCTGGGGTTTTTTTTATAAGCAGCCTATATACGTCCCACGTTAGGGCACAGGCCTTCCCTCAGGGAGAGAGTATGGGTTTAATCACCACGCGTGGCCACCGCGGATTGGCGATTTCGAGCGCTGAGGTATGTGAATAGCTCAGACACTCAGGTTTCCTCACGATGTTTTCCTTCACCGTTAGCGAGTGGTATTGCTACTATAACTTCACAAATGTACATAACATAGAAAACCAAGTCGTAGGTACATGCCCGCACTGGGAATCGAACCTGGGTCTCTTGCTTTCGAGTCCGATGTTCTACCCACTAGGCTACCACCGCCACCGTACCACCACCGCAACATCCTTTCTGTAACACATTTTATGATCGAAGGTCAGCTATTATGTTAATACATTCATAATTGTGACGACTGCAATTTAAATCTTGCTCGACCTTTAAAGGTCACTGCGAGATCTCAACTTTTAGTTTTATGTCAATGAGATGATCATTAAATGTTGTTCTTGATATTATGCAATGACCTTATGTTAAAAGCCTATCTACAAATTATTTTGCCTTTTACATTATTTACGAAGCTGTCTTCATCCGGCACTTATTTTACGAGATTTAAATACCAACTTCATTTTTATTTTTCTTCTCCTTCTCCTATGCTTGTATCATGCAATAATGTACAGTGTATCTGTTAGTAACGGTTCCGTTAATCAAAAGGAAACAACAGAATCCTTATTAAATAATTTTCTTCGTCTGTCTGTCAAAAGCTTTCTTCTCAGAAGTACGGGAAATTGAGTTGAAATTAATATAAAGTGCTCAAGTATGTAATCTGTTGAAGCTTAGAGAAAATGAGTCTTCTAAGTCAACCCAATGAAGTGAATCTTTTCACATTTTCACACTTGCAAGGGTGTCAAAACCTATATGGTACTTCCTGTTGACCTAATTTCATAAAATTCGAGAAGAAGCAAGGTCTTATTGACTGTCTCGTTGGTCTAGCGGGAGTGGTAGTTTGATTGCTATGACAGAGGTCATGGGTTCCTACAGCGCCGCCGCGCCGTGCATTTGTAGTACAAATGACCTCAGTCTGGGTGTTTTTCCATGATAGTGATGCCCTTGCCTGTTTACTTTATCACAGGGTATCCAGGAAAAGTGATTGTATTGTGTGGAAGTTTTATTATTATCGTCTTATCGTACGAGTAAAAGAAAAAATTAAAAATTTAATTACTAGTAATTCCACATAAGAAAAGATTCCAAACTTATCTTTGCAATTGGTTTGTATGGGAGTACATATTATTTAACTGCAAGTTTGTTCGTAATCGGTTACATTATTTTTTAATTGTTTTTTCGAAACCGGATTAATTTACTACAAATGGGTGAGATCTATTCGAAACCGTCTTGCACCGAGACATTCGCCAATCTACCCATAGACATTCGCCAATCTACCCAGAGATATATATACTTATCTCAAAATAAGGCACGTTTACGATAATGGCCGGTTTCACATTGGACGATAACCATAACGACAAGACATCATCGGACTAGTAGTTTATACATTTAAGAAGTCCGTTGAGGGGTGAACGTTGTACGAATACTAGTCCAATGATATCGTAAAGTTCCGGTTACCTTTCAATGTAAAACCGAATCACAAAGCCGTAATGAATGTATGGAACTACCGGGTGAGGTTCACCGAATTTTATAGAGATGTTCTTTTCATTGTAAAGAAATTATAAATTATTTATCAGTAATGAAATAAATTATTTATAACATATTTGTAAATATTCGTGATTACTGACCTTTGGATCTAAACTGTTAGTCTATGTGTAGTAGTACGTATGGTAGTGTTGAAAATTTTTTCCTAATATGTTAAATGTAGAGTCTGACGCCTGACATGCGTAAAGAATTAAAACAACAGTAAAAACATTTGAATTGCCCGTCGCCAAAACGCTCAAAACATAGTTTTTTTTAATTTTTCTTACTTCTCAATGAAAAAAAAAATTGTGTCGCGTAATTTCTTTGCAATACCATGTTTCAGTTATGTTTCTAAAACATATTTAGAATGTCCCCTTAAAATACGGTGAACGAATTCAAAGTCGCCCTGTAGATGTCGTATAGTTACGCTTATCGTCCAATGTGAAACCGACCGATATCGCGAAGCATTATTGTGAGACAAAGGCCCGAGCAGGGGCGTAACTATAGGGTGGCAGGGCTAGCAAAATGCCACGGGCCCCTGACTTGACGAGGGCCCCCGAACCATGAGGCCGCGAGCTCAGAAGTAACCTAACATTTATGGCAATTTTTTTTTAAATTGTAGTATTATGTCTTTATATGATTTGTTCAAAGCATTAAAGTTGTTGCTCATATATACTACAACTTGACAAAAGATCGGTGTCGCGCGAATCTCAGAGTTAAAAACAAATAAGTCGTGAAAGTTCCAAAGAACTACAATTCATTGTTTACTATGACAATTTGATGTATATTGAATGTACATTTGTAAGCTACGAATTGTAGTTTTATTAAACTCGGCCCTGGTTTCTCGTACTCTAGGATTCTGTTAATATACTGTTAACAGCTGTCGGTTGTTTTTTATATGCACTTTGACTAACTGACAGCTTTTAGAGTAACAGATTTTAAGTCTACGAGAAACCGGGGGTATGTACATTGTGTAATAAGAAGGGGTAGTATTACGACCCGAAACAAGCCTAAACACGCAACAGCCTTTAAAGACTTACAGATCCGAGGTTCGTCAGCTGGCCGCTCTCCTGGGCCGCGATGCCGTTGCTAGTCTCATAGTTCCAGTTGTATGCGTCGGGAGCTACGTCGACGGCCTGCCTGACGATGTTTGCGTTGGCCTCCGGATTCTTGAGGTGGGACACGTCAGCCTGGGCCGCAGCCAGTAGAGCGAGAGCGACGGCGAAGAACTTCTGTCGGTGAGACAGGGACGGCGAGTCTTTAGTATCTTCACTTCTTTTCCTCTTCTTTGGCATTATATTTAATGGCGTAAAAAATGGTTCTCATGTCATTGGAGAGACTATGTTAAAAGATAAGTGGCCGTGGTATATTTTTTTCTCTGCGACTCATACTTTTGGTAATATAATCTGTCGAAAACTAATTCAAGTCACTTGGTACAAAAATGAGGGCTTAAACTATGACGTCAAAAGATGCTAGTAATGCTTTATGTTGAAGTGTCTATTTATATTTGAGTTATCTGGTAGAATAATAATTTTTACGAATTTAATCTGAACGGTTTTTTAAAAAAACGTTTATCATTTAATGAAAAAACCTAAATCATTTGAACTTTTTAGAGTTCCGTGCCTGAAGGGTGCTAAACGGGACCCTATTACTAAGACTTCACTGTCCGTCTGTCTGTCTGGCTATCTCATGAACCGTGATAGCTAAGCAGTTGAAATTTTCATAGATGATGTATTCCTGTTGCCGCTATAACAACAAATACTAAAAACCGAATAAAATAAATATTTAAGGGACTCCAATAGAACAAATGTAATTTTTTGCCATTTTTTGCTCGATAATATTAATGCAACAGGTAGACGGTAGAAATATTCACAGCACTTTTAGTTCTATATTCGCTTCAAAAATTAATAATTAAACAATATAAAATAAATATTTAAGAAGGGCTCTCATACAACAAACGTGATTTTTTGCCGTTTTCTCTCGATCTTTGTGTCTAATGTTGTATAGAACCCTTAGCGAGTCCGACTCGCACTTGGCAGGTTTTTTTAAATTATTTGAGTAACTTGTTTCACATTCTGAGGCCTGTATGGCAGCGATTAATGTATGGACAGTCAAGTGTAATGAACTAGGACTAATTGTATTATAGCCGACAGCAGCCTGAAAGGTTGAAGGTTGTTGCTGCTCTACCACCACAAGACTTACCCCCAGTTTCTCGTACACTAACACGCTGTTAATCTACTGTTAACAGCTGTCAATTGACCAAAGTGCATACAAAAAAAACCACTGACAGCTGTTAACAGTAGATTAACAGCTTGTTAGTGTACGAGAAACCAGGGGTTAGTATTGCAGCTGCAGATAAAACAGAGTAGTATAAAAAGCGCGCCTTATTCCCTTAACCCTTTATATCCGCTCCTTTACTCTACCTGCTTATTTTACGGACAATCGGATTTTTTTACAGCATCAATAATACATTTTGTCAAATAACTTTATCTAATATCGAAAAAAAAATTACAAGAATGTTATTTGTGTAGTAGTTTTTTACATTTTTTAAATATCCTTTACAGTCTTTCAGTTTCTTACGATGATTTTTAAATCGAAACGAAAACGAATTTTCAAGGAAATATATTTGCTTTGAACTGTGACGTGATAAATCAATATTTTCATACAAAACAATGCAGAGGAATTCGCTTGACATCTTGTCAAGAAAAATTTTGTAAAAATCCACTTACCATTTTGAGGTCTGTCTAAGTTAAAAAAATCGTCAAACTGTCATAATCTTATATCGATCACCGGTTTTATACTCTACTCTCCGCGCCCAAATTAAATGATCGGACATCATTTGCATAATTTGCCAACAATTAATGTGATTATGATGACAATGAATATAATTTCGCAGAAGAACATTTGAATACATTGCCAAGAAAACGCATCAAAGGTCCATCATATTAAGATAAATGCTGTTATCCATGATAACATGATTTTCATGTGAAAATGATTACGTTTAGTGATAAGACCGCTGTCTGCATTTCTTTCTTTATGTACAATAAACTGCTCGCTATCTAACTATCTGTTTATCTTATCGTTCAGATCGATCTTGAGTTTGTTTAGAACAGCGTCATGCAAGCGCTCTCAAAACTAGTCTTAGCTTTATAGCTAAGAACAATAGGACGCTCTTTTCAGCGATTTATTAATAAACACCTTAGACCGAAATTGTGACTTTTGTTTTGAAAGGTCCTTATCAATACGTCCCTACATAATTTACTACGAAATTGCACCAAAATTATCACCCAAGTAGAGAGCTGTGAGAAGCCATATAACGCGCTATAGAACCCTTCTGCAGCGACTACGGTTCGAAAAGGGTGCCTTTTGTTTTCTTTATAGACCTACTGAATCTGTAACTCTTAGAACTATAACAGCTCTTATAGATCCAGAAGGGTGTGCTAAAGGTGTTTAAGGTGCACTGTATAAAATGAAAATCAAATTTTTTTATACAAAGTAATACAGAAACTGTGACTTAATAAACGTTAAAAATTTAACTAGGTGTCTATTTCAAAATCTAGATCATTTTGGAGAAAATTTTTACAAAAAATCTCCAAACTTAGTATTTTCATCCCCAAAAGGGCCTTGAAAGTGCCTCCTTTGTTTAGTTGCAATACTAACTCTTGTACCGTTGAGCAGTTAATCGATTAGTGTAATATGGTCGTTCCGAAATGATAAGAGAATTTAGTTGGCTTTCGCCCCAAAACTAGTGTGAAGACACCTTGGGGTATCTAGTCTAAATATCGTCAGTTTGAGGGTCTCGTTGGTCTAGCCGTTACAAGTTTGACTACTTTAAAGGTGGTGTATTCGATTCCCACTGGAGGTAGCCGAACTTTGATTTGTACCTGCAGGTGACCCCAGTCTGGGACTTTTTCCAGGTTTGTTTTGTCCTAGACCAGTCACAAGGTATCTTAATTTAGGACCGGTATGAGTGATTAGTGTAGAAGTTGTGTTCTGTTATGAACCGCTCATTGGCCCTATCTGCAACTATGTTTGATTTTGTCTGAAAGTAATTTAGTTAATTTGAAATTTTGTATTCGTACCTACGCAAAACTACGATTGGGGAAGACATTCCGCATGGAAAGGGTCATCGGTATTATTCGCATACTTCACATTACAGACTTGAGCCGATCTTCTGTTTTTCTCATTTCACTATTCGTTTAACAAGGTGACGTTTTTTATGTCATATTATAGCGTTTCAGTTCGGATTTGACTGCGGGTCAGTGCATAGAAATATTTTTGTTGTTAGCTATGACGCCATCATCATGATATCAAATCATTTTAACCACGACATAGTATACTGTTTAAGGATTTTGCAGGCCGCTGCGCGCCTGCAAAATCCTCGCGGTATCTAGGCCTTAATGACTAGGTGACAACCAATTGCACGTAGATGCAGTTAGTCTTCATATTTGTTTCAATGACACCAACTACCAGGCCTTAGTGCAAATGATGACATCGACTGCATACGTATCACGCCACGAAAACATGTTCGATCTTCGTGACCTTAACATTAGAAACTGGTCAGTCAATAAAATACCCAATAACGGCCTTATTCATAAAAACACGACTCCTCTAAAGCATTCCTAAGAGGCAGTTTATTTAATCTGTGATTACGAATTTTTCTTGTAAAATCTCCACCACAGACTATTTTAGTCGGCGTTTGAAGCAAGCTTGTTTTTATAAATAAAAAAAAATCATAAAAAAATGATAATATAAAACGTTGGCCTTTGCATCTACGTAATGAGATGATTTATACAGAATTTTAGATTTATAAATAAGACCGTAAATATCTATAGTTTAAAACGTCTACTAAACTATCGTAAGGCTTCTCTCAATAATCCGGGAAGTGAACACCACCTAACTACCTACCAAAAGGCGTCATTTCTAAAACATGGAAAGAATACCTAAGTCCATTTGACAGCATATCAATCTTCATCATCATCAGCTCATGCTTGCACTCCATTTTTGTTGATGAGACGGCTTCTATTCTACTTTCTTTGTCCCCTTTACCGAGCCAACACGATGTCCATGATTCATTGAGTACTTGTCACTCGGGCCTTAACTCACAACTGACCAACTCAGTCTACGTAGGCTTTTGAAATTGCACCGTTTTTCAGTGTCGTTCTTATGCACTTCTATAGGAATTTATTGTAACAATCAGACTGTGTTCGTCCACTGCTGTACATAAACCTCCTCCTACTCTAAGTCTACTAGTTTGTGGTCTCCCCTCGAGAATATGTGTTCCCCAAACGGCTATATAATTATCGGTTCTCCGGCAGAAATGACGCAGCACACGGGAATAGGAATTTATTTACTGCCATATAATCATGAGCATGGCTGTGAACTGTCACTGCAGTTCGACACTATTGGTTTGTACGTATACAGGGTGAATCAAAGTCTTCTTATAATCTTCTTTTTAATCTTATTGCCCGAAAGCCGCCAAGGAGTGGCTCTGCATTATTATATTAACGGACAACTCATTATGGAAAAACTTTTACGAGGCAAAAAATCTATCCGTATAGAAAAAGGAAGTGTTAGTTTTCAGATCAGAATTATCCGAGCAAGCGCCGTACATAAATACCAAAATAGTGTAATTTTTCAACGGAATGGAAGAAAAGAGAAACAGCATTGGCAGCCATATTGGAAAGGAAAAACAAAAAGGTGAAAATCGCGTGACTCTCCATATAAACAATGGATTTGGCGGCGCGAAGCCATTATTGGGCATGATTTATCTATTCGAGTGTACTACGTATGTAAGCTTGTTGTTTTTCAGCCCATTTTCACTTCAGTTGTACAGTCAACGCGGAAACCCACGAATACGCTAAGTCATAGATGCAAAAATGCAACATACTGTTAAATAAAAACCATATTTGTGACAGTTTTCTGTCAGGAAAAAACCGGCCAACTGCGAGTGAGACTCGCGCACGAAGGGTTCCGTACCATTATCTATACAACATTTGAATATTTCAAGCGTCTACCTGCTGCCGTTATTAATATCGAGCAAAAAACGGCAAAAAACACTATTGTTGTATGGGAGCCCCCCTTAAATTTTTATTTTAGTGTTTGCTGTTATATCATCATCATCATCATTCAGCCACAAGAAGTCCACTGCTGGACATAGGCCTCCTCCATGGATTGCTGCTTGCTATTATAGCGACAACAGAAATACATCATCTGTGAAAATTTCAATTGTCTGACTATCACGGTTCATGAGATACAGCCTGGTGACGGAACGACGGACGGACGGCCGGACGGACAGCGGAGTCTTAGTAATAGGGTCCCTTACTGTTTGGGTACAGAAGCTTAATTAAGTTTGCCTCAACTGCCTCAACAAAAGATCGTGTGAGTCATGTTTTCGTTGACTGCAATGCTAAACGCTTAGTGTGGTTTGTTTTGTTTTATTATTTCCAAAAAAAAAATATGCCTTTTTATTACTACCATTATTTAGTAAATATTATACTATAGGGGGGCTTAATACTAATTAGTATTTTATTCCAGCCAACGAATGGGTGATGAGAGAAGGTGGGGGGTAGTGCCAAACCGAGAAATTAAGGATGTATTTTAAATAATACTGGTAAAATAAAAACGTAATACCTATATAAAGCTTAATAATAGCATAATCACCGAATATACATTTAGTTTCTAACATACATACATACATACATACATACATACATACATACATACATACATACATACATACATACATACATACATACATACATACATACATACATACATACATACATACATACATACATACATACATACATACATACATACATACATACATACATACATACATACATACATACATACATACATACATAGGGTAGTAGCCCTATCTTCATAGCCCTATTTTTCCACGTTTTAATAACACACTCGTTTAGGGACGGGGTAAAATATGTGCTTAATATTATGGACTTTACCTTCCACCATCGTGACTTCATGAATTATTCCCCTAATAAACTGGCTCGGAAAAAAATCGTCATAAAGTGCCCGTAAAAATGTTGCCATATTAAAAATTGTATCGGCATTTTATGAATATGAGCAGATGCCCACAGCTTTGCTTACCTGGAGTTTGAAATCAAAATAATAAATTTCACTATTTTTTTGCATTATTATAATTTTAACTATTAACGTCTAGCTTATATTTTGGAAAAAAATCTATTCTGTATTGTGTTCTTTATTCTAAAATTCTATAGCATTTACTGCAGTTCCTAAATTTTATCTGTACATCCAAGTTTTAGCATACTGCAAACATACGCAATTTCTCGAGTTCTCGAGTAGAGACTGCGGATCGGTAAACGTAGTGTGGGGCGTCCTCAGACTCGGTGGAACGATGATCTTCGCAGGACGGCTGGCAAGAGCTGGATGAGAGTAGCCGAGGACCGTGCTCAGTGGCGTGCTATAGGAGAGGCCTATGTCCAGCAATGGACAAGCGTAGGCTGATGATGATGATGATGACGCAATTTCTAAAACTGGATTTTGTTGTTAAAACATCGCACAATTAAAATAGTAATGATAACTTCCACACAATACATTTACTTGACCTGGTCCCAAACTAGGATATCCTGTGCTATGGTAAGCAGGCAATGACGTCACAAACCAGACTGAGGCCATTTGTACAAATGCGGCCCCCCGTGGGAATCGAACCCACACACATTTTTCACTCACCCTTTTGGTACTAGGAAATTACGACTCCCTTAGGTTCAAATTTCCGAATTTCCAGTCGGCATTGACAGCTTCAAAATACGTACAAGATTTTATGAAAAATAAACATTTTGAATTTGAAACTTTTGCTTTTTTGACCTGACGGTTTTGCGGTATTTCAATAACACATTGTGAAGATTTTTTTTATGTAGTTTACATACGTCCCACTGTAGGGAACAGGCTTTCAGAGAGAGGGCTTAGTTACCACGCGTGCCCACCACGGATTGGCAATTTAAAGCGGTGAGGTACATGAATACGTTAAATACTCAGGTTACCCTGGTAAAACCCTAAGTGCGTTAGCCCATTACGAAGACTTCTTTAGAGTCGTTTCAGTTAATTTTGAAAATGTTTTTAAATTAAGAGAATTACCTAGCAATGAAAATAAAGTAGGGTTTAATGAATGGGCCACTGCGGGCATCCGAAAAAGTAGGAACACACTGTATGCATTGTATGAGAAAAAAACATACACATATGACCACAGTTTTATAGAGTATGTTAAACTATATTCTAAATTATTCAGGGCCGTCTGCCACAAAGCTAAATGCGAACATATAAAGAAACAAATCCTCCAGTTTTCAAATAAATCTAAAACCATCTGGATTATTATAAATAGGGAAACTGGTAAAGCCAAATCAGGAGATCGCGAAAGATAGATGATAAAGTAATAACATCAAATGAGGACATTGCTGCGGCCTTTGAACAATTCTTTACAAATGTTCCAATTGAAACTACGGCTCCTTTAGACTCGTCTCCTGATCTTGCTGCAAGTTTATTAAAAGACAATGTCCCCTCGTGCGATTATGAGTTTTCGTTCGACTTCATTAATCCCCATAGCGTAATTAAAGCGTTTAAACTATTAAATCTTAAAAAAACGGAAGATTTGTGGGGAATGTCAGTAATCATAGTTAGTTCAGTAATAGATGTCCTCGCTTCTCATTTAGCAAAATTTTTTAACAAATGTGTAGGTGAGGGTACTTTCCCTGACCTAATGAAATACAGTAGGCTCGTTCTGTTGTTAAAAAGTGGCGATAGGCATGATCCCACAAATTTCAGACCAGTCTCGATCCTACCCGTATTGAGCAAAATATTCGAAAAGATTGTTTTAGTTGAACTACTTACGCACTTTAATAATTATCAACTTCTCCATAACCAGCAGTTCGGCTTTACGCAGGGACGGTCGACGACGGATGCTGGTGTCTTGCTAGTTAAACATATTTATAGTGCATGGGAGGATCGTAGGGATGCTATAGGTTTTTTTTATGACTTGTCAAAGGCATTTGATTGCGTGGACCACGAGACACTTTTGCTAAAACTAGAGCATTACGGAGTAAAGGGGAAAGGTTTAGAACTGATGAGATCTTATCTAAAAGGAAGGGTTCAAAAAGCGGACATAAATCGTATAAAATCCACAGGTTCACAAATAAAAATGGGAGTACCAAAGAAATCAATTTTGAGGCCGTTCCTTTTGAATGTAAATGATTTGCCGTTTATGGTACAAAACATGTCCGAGATAGTATTATTTGCAGATGACACCTCACTTATTTTTAAAATTAAGAGATAAGAAAATAATCTTGACGATGCAAATGATGCTCTCTCGCGTGTGTTGGATTGGTTCACGGCAAATAATCTGCTTCTAAATTCCAAAAAGACAAAATGTATAAAGTTTACCTTACCAAACGTAAGATTAGTTGAAAACAACATTGTACTCGGAAAAGAAAAACTAGAATTTGTAGAAGATACCGTTTTTCTAGGCATCACAATCGATTCAAAATTGCAATGGGGTCCTATATTGTAAAACTAGCACACAGGCTTAGTTCTGCAGCATATGCAGTCAAAAGAATTAGAGAGCTCACTGACGTTGCAACTGCTAGGCTTGTTTATTTTAGTTACTTCCATAGTATTATGTCCTACGGCATACTACTGTGGGGTCGGGCAGCAGACATTGAGACGATCTTCATCTTACAGAAGAGAGCCATCCGATTTATTTACAAGTTAGGTAGTAGGGATTCGCTAAGAGATTTCTTCAAAGAAACCAACATCTTAACAGTTGCATGTCAATACATTTATGAAAATATTATGTACGTTAGAAACAATATAAAAGACTTCGAAAATGTTGGTGACCACCATAATGTTAATACTAGAAATAAACATAAATTGTCATTTCCACTATTTAGACTTGCAAAAGTTAACACATCCTTTATGGGGCACTGTATAAGGTTCTACAACAAAATTCCTCAAGATATATTAGAGTTACCTCCAACGCGATTTAAAAAATGTGTTAAGCACATTCTGTGCAAAAAGGCTTACTATAACATCAAGGATTATTTAGAAGACAAATATGTTTGGCATTAAACAGTAGATTAATATTATTTAAAGGACGATTGTGACTAGTGTTCAACACATTCATGACTAATATTTTAAGTTGAAAACTCTGTTAATTAAGTTAAAACGTGTTTTGAAAAGAATAAATGTGGAGTTTCTTTGTTAGCTTTCCTTCTCCACATAATCCATTAATTGTGAAACTAACAACTTCGACGTTCATTAAGTAAACATTCTGTTTTTACAATGAATAAAAATATTTGAATTGAATTGAATTGAATTACCTCAGTGTTTTAGATATTATCATCCATAAATTATACTACCCATCCGTCCATTTACCTCACGCTCTTACACAAGCAGCCTATATACGTCCCACTGTAGGGCACAGGCCTTCTCTCAGGGAGAGAGTATGGGCGCGTGCCCACCGCAGGTTGGCGATTTCAAGCGCTGAGTTATATGGATAGCTCAGACACTCAGGTTTCCTCACGATGTTTTCCTTCACAGTTTGTGAGTGGTATTGCTACTATAACTTGACAAAACAAAGGTACATGCCCGAACTGGGTATCGAACCTGGGTCTCTCGCTTCCGATTCCAATGTTCTACCCAATGGGCTACCTCACGCTCTTAGAATATTTCCATCTATATTGTGTGAGCGAGATAGTTATTCAATCCCGTTCTTAAATTAACCGTACTGTACAGCTGTAGCTGCACCCAAGATTTTAATTAAAAGCCTTCTTGAAATCCAAGGCATGCTGTATTTCATGCAAATTCGTTCAGCAAACATTTCCAAATTCGAAACAACCAGCTAAATTGTAATTAATATAAACCATCATATGTATTCGAGTCATCGATATGTGAATTTAAATTGGTAATTTAAAGTCACCAGGCAACTTTTCGGCTCGAGATGAGGAAAAAACTATGCGAGCATGCTTATTTTACTGTCAATTTTGCTTTAAATTTTATAACGTAGCAAATTTTTTTTAAATAATCGACGTGTAGGTATTAAATACAGCGGTACAATTTTAATTCTACGACATTAAAAATATGTTTATATTCACAGTTTTCTGCACTTTGTATAGATTGGATTAATATAGACATTTTTCTATCTAGAACAATTATTTAGGTACTTTGGTAGAGCGTGTACAACGCGGATTGAATAAAATTATATGAATCCTGATATATTGAAAAATCAGATTTTCACATTATTATAGTGTTTTAATGTTAACCTATAATTTTATTGGGCCTCATATTTAACTTTTGTTATGTATTTTTTTATGTTTTATCGTGTCTGTTAGTTTTCTAATAAATAAAAAAATAAAGTAAATAATTATCTATCTAAGAAAAACTCATTGGACAAAAAAAAAAATTGCTGCTAAACACAAACACTATTTGGGGTGTCTCAGGAATTACGCGTTATCAAACTATCGTCCAAGTTCAGTCGGTCGTTGAAAAACTTAGATCGAGAGAATTTGTCAGAGTTGGCTACAATCACCGCCCTAGTAACAGAATTTTAATACAGTATATCTAATGTCAAGTATCCTCTTATCAGCAAGGGGTATTGTAAGAACATCCTGTCCCCGATAAAGTAATAACAGCGTCACTAAGTGCAAGGGCGGTGCAATATGAGCGCGATAAATTAGCCTTGCAGCTGCACACTGCTCAAGGTACGGTAGGTCCTTGTGGAGACAGAACCTGTGCAGGCCTATAAATTCCGCTCTGATTAGCGCAAACAGAATACTTTTATTATACATACATAAGCAGCCTCTATATACGTCCCACTGTAGGGCACAGGCCTTCTCTCAGGGAGAGAGTATGGGCTTAATCACCACGCGTGCCCACCGCGGATTGGCGATTTCAAGCGCTGAGGTATGTGAATAGCTCAGACACTCAGGTTTCCTCACGATGTTTTCCTTCACCGTTAGCGTGTGGTATTGATACTATAACTTCACAATGTACATAACTTAGAAAACCAAGTCATAGGTACTCGATCGATACTCGAGTTGGGATCGAACCTGGGTCTCTCGCTTCCGAGTCAGATGTTCTACCCACTAGGCTACCAACGCTCTTTTATTGTAGACCAGAAAACAATTACAGAGACAGCAGAAGAAAACGAACAATCGGTAATAGTAATTTCTTCAAAGGGGTCTTACATTGGATTTCTCCGGAGGAGAAGTAGATATTGTTAGTTGCTGGAATTACGAGTAGGATAGACAGAAGCCAGGGTTTGCCACCTTCTGTGAACCTTATATAAGTACTAGCTAGTTTTTGCCCACGACTTCGTCCGCATGGAGTGAGTAATTTCCGGGATGAAAAGTATCCTATGTCCTTTCTCGGGATTGAAACCATCTCCATACCAAATTTCATCCAAATCCGTTCATCCGTTATTGCGTGATTAAGTAACAAACATCCAAACATCTTCACAAACTCACATTTATAATATTACGTATGCTGTCCCGGCGAACTTCGTACCGCCACAGAATCTGTTTATACGATTCTTGCACAATGCCATCTATTTTTAAAACACAACGTCCGCTCGCACAACACCATCTATTTTTAAAACACAACGTTCGCTCGCACAACGCCATCTATTTTAAACTTAAAATAAATATTATACCACGGTAACACATTACTGGGGTATCAAGTTTGCTATGTCTCAATTCACGCCAAGTTTCATGTAAATCCGTTCAGCCGTTATTTCGTGATTGAGTAACAAACAGCCAAGCATCCAAACCTCCAAACATCCAAACACCCAAACATACTTTACAAACTTTCACATTTATAATATTAGTAGGATAGTAGGATAGGATAGAATTGTTTTTAGTGATTCCCAAAGAATTTTGCTAGAAATATTGACTGATTGTTATAGAGAAAGATTTCTTTCAAGTTGTTCCTTATAGTAGAATATTTTTCAGTACAATTCGAAATAACTAATTTTGCTAGAGTTTTGACTCATATTTGACAATAAATCAGTCAATTCTCTAGCAAATTTAATTCTGAGTTTACTGAGAAATATTCTAAAGTATGTCTCCAAGGTGCGAATTACCGCCTGTATGCTGGCATTTACTAACATAGCAGAGCGGACTCAGATAGAGCCCCAGCACATCGAAAGTGCTGAACGGGCACTCTATCCGGGCCCAAACGGCGGAGTACGGGTGGTGGACGCCAGAACGAAGACAGGAGTCTTCAAACGTCCTACGAGCCAACTCGTCGTCCTGGAGAGGGAGGTTACGCGTGTTGCACCAGGGCGGGGGAGGAATGTAGAGGACGCCGAGACGGGATAGACAGCTAAGTTAGCTGTAGGCTGAACCAGGGTATTTAAATATTGCGTAAGACTGTGGAAATTTCCATAGACTTCGACCCAACAGGTTAGAGCGAGCAACTCGTGCAATTACGGGACAAAAAATGGAGCGTTCTGACTGCTCGCCCGGCAAAACAACGACCTGTGATTGGTTGGACGGCTGGCCCGAATTGTAAATAAGCTGGAACATTTCCTGCATTAGGATAAGCTTTCAGATAGCTGCCACCAGAACCTGGAATAAACAACTATCAAGAACCACGGGAGGTTTTCATCAACCTATACAGTCCACGACACTATTGTTAAGGCACGTTCATTTTCCTATGGCATTCAAACCACCCAAAATTCATGGTGTATAAACAATCATGAAAAAATCATTCCGGCAGATTTAGTGATGTCATCGACCTATCGGAATTGGCTGATTTTTACCGGTGAATTTTTCCGGTTGAAAAATAAAGCGTCTCTTTTTAAACCTAGCTTCCGCAGTACAGGGGCGTACGTGGGGGCGTTTCGGTTCTAATTTATCATATTACCTCGCACGCGGTATCGTGCAGCTTCACTAGCGATGGCGCTCCTAATGACAACCTCTGCTATCTAACCTTAGTGTCACAACACGAGGATTTTCTTCGGGTGATTTTCGCAAAGTTAATAAATAAATAATAAAGATGGCCAGTAGTAGAGTTCAAAGATTGAACAAACATAGTTTCTCAACGCAACATGTGAAAAGGGCGCAAAAGGTGTCGTTGAAAGCGCAAGCTCTGCTGATTTTTTCGTAGCCATGGAACTGTGGAGTGGAGAGCACCACACTTTTGTCGTCGAGGCATACGTTTCAAGTGGTTTTTCGCAGTCTGAAGCGCGCCGTCGATTTAATTACCGTTATGGTATTCGGCGATTACGTGATGGACCATCGATCAATCTCATTCAGTCGTAGCTATCAAAGTTCAGAGCTAACTAAGAAACCCAGACCAGGATCTACACCAATGGTAGCCACGGACGAAAATGCTGAACCGTTATGCTGTTATGCTTTCTGTTACTGAAAGTCTCCGTTTATCACTCCATGCACGTTCATCGATATTGGGATATAAAAAATCAACTTTACTGGTCATAATGTGAAAAAAAACTCAAGTTCCATTCGTATAAAATTTTGACTTTGCATTAAGAAAAACTTACGCGGAGGTGATGTTGTTGAGATTTCATACTGCTATTCAGATGGGTAACAAACATACCTATTCTTAAGTGACGACGCCCACTTTCATATTGGAGGATATTGTAGATGGTCGTTACTAGGATGCCAGCAATCCAAAGCAAATGCATCAAGAGCCTTACTGAACATAAAGTTACGGTTTGGTGCGCAGTGTCTGCATCTGCCATCATAGATCCTTATTTCTTTGAAAACCAACGTGGCGAAACTGTAACTGTGAATTTGGAGAGATATACCGAGATGATAAGTAACTTCTTTGCACAGAAATTACAGAATTGCTCATACTTAAACCGAAACACGTAGTTCCAGCAGGATGGAGCCACAGATCATACTGCTTATGTGGCCATGAATGCAGTACGGTACATGAACATGAAAGTACCGTACATGAAACGGTACCATACCGTGACCACCTAGGTCACCAGATCTAAGCCCTTGTGGGGATACTTAAAATCCATTGGTTAAAAAACAAATTCCGGTTATAAATTAAATTTTCCGTGTGGCGCCGGAATAAGAATAGCGTCGCTCCATTTCCTTTCGTGGATGTCGTAGAAGGCGACTAAGGAAATCAATTACTAGGAGACGGGTGGCAGCGTCTTCCTGAGAGTCCATCAGCATACTGCGATCGCCAACCCGCTTGCCAAGCGTGGCGATTATGGCAAAACCCCTCATGGTTATGAAAACCATGAAGGAGGCCCGAGTCCTGCAGTGGGCGTCAAATGGCTGATGATGATAAAACAAATCCGAGCACTGTGATCTGTGACACAACATAAAGAAAATTAAGAAGGAGCCGAAGTCAGCAGGATTCCCCAGTCGCTCTACAAATGCGTATTTAAAAACATGCGAGCAAGATTAGATGAGTGTGTTCGGCTCGATAATGGACATCATTTAGAAAATGTGGTTTTTGTTGAATTACATTAAAAGTGTAGTTTTTTTTTACAATTTTTCGAACTTTGAAATCTGCTACTGGACACCCCTTTATTATTTTACCTTGGTTTAGTATTAGGGGTTAAAGTATGAAATTGCCGTTTTATTGCAATAGGTTCTTTGAATTGACATAGAATCTTCATGGTTTGAGGTTTTCGAATGAAACTTTTTTCAAATGGTTTCTATGATGTTCTTTTTTTAAAAAATGTGAAACATTTGAATATCGACTTTAAATTGTTTTTGTTATTCAATTTAGACAAGAAAGATGGATACTGCGAAAATTCGAGTGATTATGAGGCACCTATTTTTCGTATTTTTTTATTTTATTGATTTGACGCAAGTGAGTCAATATTAATCAACGTTAGACCATGCCGCTAATTCCTGGGTAGTTTGACTAGGGTCGGCTTCCACTATCTCTCTTAATTCATCGTTATTCACCTGTGTGGGCGGTCTTCCTCGTGGCTCGTTCTTTAAGTCGAAATTTCCATCACGAAAGCGTTTAAACCAAAATCGCACGGTGCGTTCATAAGTAAACCCCTCTCCAAACGCAGCATTGATATTGCGGGCTGTTTCTGCCGCGTTAGTTCCGCGTCGGAACTCGTATTCAAAAATCACTCGAATTTTCGCAGTATCCATCTTTCTTGTCTAAATTGAATAACAAAAACAATTGAAAGTCGATATTCAAATGTTTCACATTTTTTAAAAAAAGAACATCATAGAAACCATTTGAAAAAAGTTTCATTCGAAAACCTCAAACCATGAAGGTTCTATGTCAATTCAAAGAACCTATTGCAATAAAACGGCAATTTCATACTTTAACCCCTATTATTTTCTGAGGTTAATACGAGCACTAGAGATAATAAAAACTGATATTGATTGTAAAATGGAAAAGTATGCGTTCAAATTCAGGTTTTATTACCTTGGTTTGACAATAGAAGGGTTCTCATTGGGTAATTTTCGACAGGTAAATAAATAAATATGATTTATGTTATAAAAATACATACCTACATTGTTTGTGCAATATCTTATCTTTACAAAAATACTTATCTTTCCTCTCTCTTCCATATAAAGTTGTCGTGACGTATCTAAATCTTCTCTATACTGCAATAGTTTTGGGTGGTTTGAAAGACATTACAAAATTAACGTGCCTGACAATAGCTATAAAATACGCCAGTATGTTTTTTTATAAACGCACTTTTCAAAAGTATATCGACACAAACTCGAATTTTTAGAACCATTAGTAGCCATCCAGAGCCGTGCGTGCATGCCGCAGGTCCGCGGGTCATTGTTCTGTTACACGTAGAGGCGATACTATTTGTTTTTTTAACAAGATTTCTCAACCCAAAATAGGATTTCTCAACCCGATACAACATTTCTCAACAATTTTTTTTAATTTACTTCTTTACCTAAAAGTATTAGTCTAAATACCTAGATGCCTTTTTTAATTACTTATTACATAACCACCGCTTTGAAAGCGCCCAGAAATGAGCGTGTATATTTTGTTCATATAAATGTATTTATGTATCTTTAACTTATTAATTTTTATTCAGAATTAAGAAAAACCTTTTTAGGGTTCCGGAGTCAACAAGGAACCCTTACAGTTTTCCCATGTCCATGCGTATGTCTGTCCGTCCGTCTGTCCGTCCGCGGCCTTGCACAGGGACGATAAGCACTAGAAAGCTGAAATTTGGCATAGATATACCTACACAAAACATGCTGACAAAACGGTAGGATAAAACATTAAAAAAATTTTGTTTATCTCCCCTACACCTAGATAAGGGATGTATTTTTTTCATTGCCTACACCATAATGTTTGGTATCGTTAAAAATATTGTTTTTAGGAAAATCATTTTTCAATTTAGGGATCCGTCTGCGGAATATTAAGCTTCAAAGCGCAATGTTTTATTACAGTAACCCTCGTTCATTATACAAAACGGGAAATAATATAATGAACTTAAGAGGAAAACTATCAAGGCTAAGTAGGCTTTAGAAGTCAACGAGTAATAGGCGAACAATTTATAAAAGTTATAGGGAAGAGCGGGTGATCGTGCTCTTCCACTATAAAGGGAAATTTCCCGCCAGGCAGATCGTATGCCTGGGGACGGCCGGTCCGACTGCAGTTCGTCGGACGTTATATTTATGGTATGTCAAGTGAAACATTTTGCTTGCACGATGCAGGAATGTTGGAATTTATAGTGCGCGCGCAGAGTTGACATGTGCTCGCCACATCACTCCCCTTCAAGACCGTAGCTACGCATAGCTACGTCTGATGGGAATCGAAGTCTGTGCTCTAAAGCCTGCAAGTGCCAGGAGGCGCTGAGTCAGTGGGTCGACTAGCGGTTGAGGGTATTCGGCGGCTAACAGTCACTTCACCGGCGACAGTACCATGGGGACCGCGCATGTGGTAGGAACCGGTGAAGGCTGCTGTACCACTGGCAACGTGCGCTGTTGCTGTGTGGCTGCCGTGCCGAGGGGTTGGGGGAGATCACCATCAGTACCAGTAGTCGGTGCGTTGACTGTAGTGGAACTGATGAGGTGAGAGGGAAGAGGATGCTGGCCTTGCTTTGAGACTGATTGTATGTGGGGTGCTGCGAGAGCGAAGGAAGGTTGACAATGTTCTGTCGAGGGTCACCACTATAGGGAAGAGCGGGTGATCGTGCTCTTCCACTATAAAGGGAAATTTCCCGCCAGGCAGATCGTATGCCTGGGGACGGCCGGTCCGACTGCTGTTCGTCGGACGTTATATTTATGGTATGTCAAGTGAAACATTTTGCTTGCGCGATGCAGGAATGTTGGAATTTATAGTGCGCGCGCAGAGTTGACATGTGCTCGCCACAAAGTAAAACTTAGTACAAATTATAACGAGAATTACTTTGAGAAATTTGTTAGTTCTATGAAGGAGGTAAAAAACTCCTCCTTCTACGGAACCCTACTCTGCACGTAGCCCGACACGCACTTGGCCGTTTTTTATGTTTATAAGGGCCGTTGATTTTTATATCTTTTATTTTATAATTTTACTACATATTGAAATCTAATGTTACCCAGCGGATAGACATAAGTTCTGGATCAGGATTTTTATCCGTAAATAGAGCACATCAAAAATGCGTTAAAATGGGTGGTTAGAATCACTTTATAGTCATACATAACTTCAACATAATGTGCTTACTGTCTCAAACCCACTCTTTATTCCACCAATACCTCTGTAGCGTCGATTTCAATGGCACCTTCTTAGTTACGGTGTCACTTGCTGTGGATGGAGGGTACTTTGTTCCGCTATACGATAATGGCAACGTCTGCTATTTAACAGCTATTCAGCCTAGCGTGATCCCTATTGACCGCAAAATCGATTTATGAGAGTTATTTTTATCACAAAGGGAGCAGATTAATTTACCTTACATTTGGTTTGCTCAAAAAACATATTTATTTACGCATAACTTCCTCGGAAATTACAATACATTACTGAAGCCGAGACTACTTTTGTACCAATGGGAATATTGCCAACTCAATATAATTTCGTTACAGGATGTAGTTTTCTAATGAGTTTATAAAATTTATGATAGGCGGGATGACAAAGCAATTTTTCCACTAAACAGATAGCATGGGTTATTTGGCTTTTGCAATAAAAATACTTTTAGAATAAAGTTACGAAAATGGTATCTATGACATTTCTAAATGACACGAGAGAGAAAGAAACCATCAAAAGGCATCTAACGGAAAGAAAGAGATTAAAATATCAAAGGCCCTTTGGCAAGCAATACTAATGAGGCTCTGGTCTAATTAGATTCCTAGCTCTTTGAGGCTCCGTACTTTTTAATTTTTTGATGCACGGTGGGCAGGCCCCCCACCAGATAGTCCGACAACCTGGTTACGGTGGCGGGGAGTTCCTGGATGCGGGTGGCACAAGACCGGGAAGCTTGGAAAACCATGAGGGAGGCCTATGCCCTGCAGTGGGCGTCAAATGGCAGATGATGATGACTTTTTAATTTCCTTCTTAATGGAGCCACTACTAATAAATATTCAGCTGGTTGTGTCCGAAATTCCGTTTGATGGTATTCGGAAAAAAAACACAATATCTAATTTGGTCTTTTTCGTGACTAACTTTGTTCTTATCAGATATAGTATGATTATTTGGAAGCTATAGTCTACTACAGTGTTGCAGCCGTTTCTGCTGTGATATTACGGTTGGCAGGGGCACTTTGTTACAATTCAAAATTATAGTTTAAGTAATATACATGTGTTCTTAAGTTCTATTGTGTTTATAAATATGAATCTATGAAATATATGTATTGGTATATAAACAAAACATTTCCAATTCAATTCAATATGACTCCCATCATGGGAAAAAACTCAACCCCGCGATTCTCGTCTCCCGTGCAAACAGTAATTCCTGACAATTTAAAAAGCCTTCAGAAACTGTCAAATCACTATGGAGTGTAAACTACGAATTTAGCAATTCTTCTGCCTTCATTCCTAAGGCCGAGCCTCCAAGACGTTGAGGCGCGGCAATAAGGCTGGATTAGCCTGAACCCTGCAATTAAGTTCATCATCATCATCAGCCATTTGACGCCCACTGCAAGACATAGGCCTCCTTCTTGGTTTTCCTGACCATAAAGGGTTTTGCCATAATCGCCACGCCTGCCAGGCGGGTTTGCGATCGCAGTATGCTGTTGGAATCTCGGGAAGACTGCTGCCCGTCTCCTGGTAATGTATTTCCTTAGTCGCCTTCTATGAAATCCAAGGAAGGAAATGGAGTGACGCTATTCTTAATCCGAGGCCACGCGGAAATTAAGTTGGCAAAGTCTAATACTGTAAATTTAGGCTAACGCGCCCCGTACGATGGCTGGCGAAAAGTTGTAGAAGGCTCACTTCAGACTCGTCTATTGTTGGCCTTATAAAAGGCTACCGTTATATCACGGCTCAAAATTAAAAAAAAAACTAGATCGTTATAAGGCGACGTGTAATTAAGAAAAAGAAAACAATCACTACTGTCAAATAATTTGGCATTTCAGATGGACTTATTGCAGTTGATGAGGGTGCCACAAGTGACAATTTCATACAAGCCATGTTATACATAGTTCATCTGTCCGCTATCAAAGACTTATCTGGAAATTAAACGCTTCTGTTCCACCGCAGCGGCGTCGGTAGCCAAAATTAAAACGGGGATTAACCCCTTATATTGTGAGGATTGGAGACTAACTCGCGACTTTGCAACTTGCATCACACTTTACAATCCTAGGAAGCGGGTTATTTCAGTATCGTTCGACAGATTTCATAAGCAGCCTATGTACGTCCCACTGTAGGGCACAGGCCTTCTCTCAGAGAGAGAATATGGGCTTAATCACCACGCGTGCCCAGTGCGGATTGGCGATTTTAAGCTCAGACACCCAGGTTTCCTCACAATGTTTTCCTTCACCGTTAGCGAGTGGTATTGCTACTATAACTTCACAAATGTACATAACTTAGAAAACCATAGGTACATGCCCAGTTTTTACAATTTATTTCCAGATAACTTACAGTATTGATATAATCTAATACGAAAACTAGTTTATGAATCAACATTATTATTACATTAGCTTCTGTTGCTGTGCTAGGCATCACACCTGTATTACAGCAGGCAGTGCCAATTCCCCAGTGGAATGAGTCAGTTTCTAGTTACAGGTGAGATCATAGCTTGATGATTTTATACAGCATCCAGTGGCACCTTCACTCACACTAGATGGGTGAAGGGACCACTCTGACGCTGCAGTGCCTGGGAAATTGTTTTTTAGATGGAGTAGGCTTGCCCAACACCTAATCTAAGCTTGATTAAGCTGTCAGGATGGTAATATAAAAGAAGAACTGATATTTTTATAAATTGTTATACTACAAAAAATTCAAAATACTTTATTGCACAAGGGCTGTTTGTACAAAGGCGAGCTTAATACTAGTAAGTATTTTCTTCCAGCTAACCTTGGGTTATGGGGATAGTGCAAGGGGTAGTGCCAAGAAAGATTTATTGCAAGAACAAAGATAAAAAAAGAATAAATAATAATAATTATATAAACTTTATCACAATAAAATTACATAGTTATTATACTATAACACAATAAGAATGAACAATAAAAATGAGATTAGTCGGCCTAGCCCACAGGAAAGACAAGTCAATACGTGCGGAGCCAACCAAGCGTGTGGTATTGCTACTGCAAATTCGCAGATATGCATATTATCTTTGAAAATAAACAAAATAATTTTAATCAAAATAGAGTGTCTTCCTTACTGTAACAAAGGAACAAATTTTATGCGTTACCGGAAATTACTCTTACCAAGAGAGAAGGTACGACCATTTCTTATCCTATCAATGCACCTCACATGAGTTCTACAATTTAAACTGTACTTTACAATTTATTAAACGCACTATCTAGACTCGATGCTCCAATAACGAGGGGACTGGGGACGTGACTCGCCTTCAAAAGATCGAGTTGGACTCGATAAATTCCTATAAACGCAGTTCAATAGGTAAGTCACCGGCACTGGCATAAAGTCTCCACAGAGAAAAAAACTGGCCAAGTGCGAGTCGGACTCACTCACAAAGGGTTCCGTACCATTATCTATACAAAATTTGAATATTTCAAGCGTCTACCGGTTGCCGTTATTAATATTAAGCAAAGAATGGCAAAAAAATTACGTTTCTTGTATGGGAGCCCCGTTCGGAGTTCCGTGTGGCGCCGGGTTAAGAATAGCGTCACTCCATTTCCTTCCGTGGATGTCGTAGAAGGCGACTAAGGAAATCAATTACCAGGAGAAAGGCCGCAGCGTCTTCCTGAGATTCCAACCGCATACTGCGATCGCCAACCCGCCTGAAAAGCGTGGCGATTATGGCAAAACCCCTCATGGTTATGAAAACCACGAAGGAGGCCTATATCCTGCAGGGGGCATCAAATGGCTGATGATGACGAAAGCCCCCCTCAAATATTTATTTTTATTCTGTTTTTAGTATTTTTTGTTACAGCGGCAACAGAAATACATTATCTGTGAAAATTTCAACTGTCTATATGAGATACAGCCTGGTGACAGACGGATGGACTGATGGATGGACGGACGGACAGCGGTATCTTAGTAATAGGGTCCCTTCACCTTTGGGTACGGAACCCTAAAAAGCACCGCAATCTATAAAATTACGTCACCCATTCTAAATTTCTTTCCGATCATCATTACTACTTCACCCTTTGACTATAGATTACCGCTGACTACTTGTTAATTTTTGATCGAAGTTTTCTGTTTACCACCTCTTATCTATAGTTTTCCGAAATAAAACCACAGTAGGTAATTGAAGTTCTACAATATATTATCTTATCATTTACATCGATAATCCTTCATCTATACCGAACCCCGTTTTTAAAGCTATGTTAAAAAAACGCTATTCCAGCTTAAAATACACTTTGAGAACGCTTTTTTAAGGTTCCGTAGTCAACAAGGAATCCTTATAGTTTTGCCATGTCCGTCCGTCTGTCTGTCTATCTGCGGCTTAGTACAGACATGTCAAGTACTAGAAAGCTGAATTTTGGCATAGATATACATATTAATCACGCCGACAAAACGGTACGATAAAATACTTATTTTTTTTTTTTATCATTTAGGGATCAGTTTGCGGAACATTAAGCTTTAAAGCGCAATTTATTGTTAGAATAGAGCGTCCCCCCTCTCCTAGCTGAACAGTTGATTGTAGAAACGTGACAAAGTTCAGGACAGTAGCACATAATAATATAATGAACTTAAAAGGAAAACTATCACGGCTAAGTAGACTTTACAAGTTGACGAGTAGAACTAAAACTTCTTACAAATTCCATTGAAAATTACTTTAATGAAGTTCTTGTTAGTTCTGTAAAGCAGATAAAAACTCCTCTTTCTGCGGAACCCACTCACTGCATGTGGCCCGACATGCACTTGGCCGGTTTTTTTAAATAATTTTCATTGATAAGGCGGGAGGTGTTACTTTATCGTTAGAGACAATTGAAAATCTCCTTTTAATTTTGACAGTCGAATTAACCATCCACTTTGTCCAATAAAGATAAATACCTGCATAACGCTCCGGAAAACGGAAAGGCAAATCAGCATAAAATGGAGCCCCTATCTCATCACAAAGCCATTCGGCTTCATTAGGTATGCTTTGGGAACCCTTTGAAAAACTCGCACAGATACCACGCTCTCCCCTGCCGTAAAAAACAGCTAGAACAGTAAGATATCCGCATTTCGCGGAAAAATCATTTATTTATTTACATACACACAGTTCCGTGTGGCGCCGGATTAAGAATAGCGTCACTCCATTCCCTTCCGTGGATGTCGTAGAAGGCGACTAAGGAAATCAATCACCAGGAGACGGGCAACAGCGTCTTCCTGAGATTCCAACCCCATACTGCGATCGCCAAGCCGCATGCCAAGGGTGGCGATTATGATTGTTTATGAAAACCACGAAGGAGGCCTATATCCTGCAGTGGGCGTCTAATGGCTGATGATGATGGTGATGATGATACACACATGCTTTATTACTTATACTTTATTGCGCACAAGACATATTATGACATTAAATAAGAAATAGCATGTGCAAACGTATCGCGAACTTATCTTACTCAGACATATTTATATGCTTACTTATATATACGAACATACCTTAGTACATAGGGAGAGTCTGTAAAATAGCAATTTTACATTTAATTTATTTAAAAAAAAAAAAATTTTTTTATCACACCAATCCTATTAAGACTTATAAAATAAACAAAATAAGCAATACAATAAATAAACATTTACATTTAATGTGTCGGACCGTTTGGGTCCACTCTTTGATTCGTAAATACTTTTGTGGTGACACATTATTTAAAAATCATAATAACTCTACTCATATTAATTGGCAGAACTGACAAAGGCAGTGCTAAGACAGAAGCCCTACTGGACCCACTAGTGGAAGAGCAATGGAACCAGCCATCCGAAGGCATTGAAGGTTTCGGTTCGTTGTTGTCTCCACTGAGCGCTTGATCGCTCCATCGCAAAATATTCACCGTTCACCGGTACTCGCCGTAAGTATGAGTGAGAATTGATGTAAATGATGTTGTTGAATGTAGTCTGTTGCTTCCTTGTTTCATTTTAACTGCTAAGTAAAATTAATATTTTTCGAAAGATGCGAAGTGTTGGATACTCTGCAAAAGGGACATTCTGAGAAGTGGCCATTTTGCGATCGGTGGACGGTGAACATTAAATACTTTAATGGAGACAAGCGTATTTGAAAATAATCTTAAGTCTATTCTTGTTTGGCAGTGGAGACAAAAGAAGTCAGAGACAATGGACAGTTAGCGACAAGACAGAGACAGTGAAAGTGCTACTGGACCCACTAGTGGCAGAAGCAGTAAAAGTCTAACGGGGAATGCACTGTCTCGCTTTGTAACAAGTATCAACCCGGATAGCAATCCCTCAAATTGGCTATTCAAAGTAAGCAGTCGGGGAAATGCGAGTTTTATTTCTGCTTATTGATTTCCTTTTGATAGGTGCTTAGTGGAGATTATGGTACAGTTAAGGACCCCTTAATGACTGCAATATATTTTTATTCGATTTCACTCGGAGTTATGGGCTTGAAATACGATTAAGCCTAGCATTCAAAGCGAGCGTAAGTATTTAGGTAAAAGTAGATTATTGCAGGGAACAGAAAATAATATGTCGTTGCCAAATAGATTTCAACCACAGTAAACAAGGGCGAGAGTTTACCAGCCTTCTGGCCTCTGAGTTTTAATATCGGCATATAACATGTTCTGAAGTAGTGGCAATACTTCTCGTTAACGGTAAAGAAAAACGTCAAATCCTGACGTGAGATGAAGTGAGGTGTTCACATACCTACAATAGCGTTTGAAATCGCCAATTTGGGGAGGGCATGCATGGTGATTAGGCCGATACTCTCTTTCTCTGAGAGAAGGCCTGTGCTCTGCAGTGAGACGTTTATAGGTTGCGAGGCTACCCTGTGCTATGGTAACCTTGCCTGGTTGCCATAGTACAGGGTATCCTAGTTTGGGACTAGGACAAGTGGTTGAGTTGTGTGGAAGTTGGAAGGTTGTAATCATCAAAGGATTTAAACATCATCATTGTATATGAGAGTTAGACTCTTGTCGGTACAGCATCTTCCACATACTGATGTCACAGGCCAGTTTTATTTCTTTTTCGTGCTTTCTTACAACATAATACATGGTAAGAAAGTTTAAATATTTCCGTTAGGTTTCTTGATTTTTAATGTTTGGTATACATTTAATTTTGTACAAAAATATAAAAGAAGAGTGGGTGTGTAATAATAAAGAATTTGTGAAAATGTAGTAGACACTCGCTAACTGTCTGAGATGTTTATATACATCAGCGCTTGAAATTGCCAATCCACGGTGGGCGCACGTGGTGATTAAGCCCGTACTCTCTCTCTGAGAGAAGGCCTGTGTCCTGCAGTATATGTGTGCAAAAATATATATGCACGGGCAAAAATATATATGCACGTGGGCTTCGGGATGGGCGTCTGTAAATTGTGACCTGGTTTAACGACATTGCCACATAACATAACATAAACTCACGCCTGTATCCCAGAGCGGTAGACAGAGACAAGGGACTGCCACTTGCTACGGTCCTGACAGATCATTTTCGCGTCCTAAACATTAATTAGTCGTTGCATGCACGCACGCCGGTTTCGGGTACTTTTTATCTTGCCCTTTGTCTGGGTCGTTCCTTACCGGCCCTTCCACCCACATTCGCTCGATATATTTTTTTCGTCAATCTTTCTTCCTTCATCCTCTCCACATGTCCAAACCAACGCAACATTCCTTTCTCAATTCTAGTCACTACCTACATCCTCTTTCAGTCCACAACGTTCTCTAATCACACTATTGCGTATCCTTTCTTTATAGTAACACCAGACATACTTCTCAAGGACCTCATTTCTACTGCATTAATCCTACTTTCTTGCTTCTTTTGCCATACCCAAGTCTCACTAGCATACATAAGTTTTGGGACATTATGGATAGCCAATCTAGCTCTTTTGGAGATGTTTTGGCTACTCACAAAGGAGTGCAATGCACCGTTTACACAATTTCCCGCTTTTAGTCTTCTTTCTATATCAGCTTCACACTTTCCATCCCTGGTAAAGAGGCTCCCGAAATAGACAAATTCTTTCACTTGTTCCACCCTTTCACCTCTAATCCTTATCTTGCACTCAGTAATTTCATCATCTTTTTCGAACACCATTACTTTTGTCTTACACACATTAATGTTCATTCCTTTCTTTTTAAACGCCTCATCCATTACTGTTACGTGTGTCTGCAGGTCTTCAACCGACGATGCGTACAAAACCTGATCATCGGCGTATAACAAGCACACCAGTAGCTCACCCATCCTTATCCCAAAGTCATTCTCTTTCAAATCAGTCAGGCAACTGTCCTTGAATAAGTTAAACAACAACGGGAGGCGACACATCCTTGTCTCACACCAGTCAGTATACGCCCCATTTATTCTAACGCAAGCACTGGAGTCTTCTTAGTGAGACTTCAGAGCTCGCAGCAAGACGCTGTCCACCCCATACACGGACAGTACCGATCACAGGTCATTCCTCACCACTCTATCATAAGCCTTCTCCAAGTCGACGAACGCACAGAAAACCCTCTTGCCACCTACCAAAAAAATTTCATAACACGCACAAAAGACCCCTAAAATTTAAATCAAAGCAAAGACGACATGAGGAAAAAAGATGACGAATGAAAGCCATTATGTGTACGTAGATACCTTTTGAACCTTAAGAGTAAAGGGAATGTAAATCAGGGCAATACCCAGTCTTACTTGGCGTATAAAGAGTTGTGGAATGATGAATAATATCGCTTTATTTCCCTTTTGTATTTGATGCGAAAGATTTCATATATTCGTCTGATGATTCTTCACTCTCACTAGTTTGATTGAACAGTCCTGCCTGCGGACTAGAGAATATGTATTAGGTCTTAGTAGTTTCACTCTTGACCGACTTCCAATTAAATAAAACTAGAAATATCTTCCATCACACATGAAAGGTGCTGGTACTGACTGCAACCTTCAGGTTTTACTGCCATCAGTACAAAATATTTGGAAGCTAAAGATCTCAATCAAAATTCCAATACAGTAAGATAAATTGTGATACATATGATCGTAATTAATTAAATTTCAGTTACATTTTCTTGCTGTAATTGGATAATACAATAAGAGGATTTATAATAAGTATGATTGTAATTAACGATATTTCAAATACATTTCCTTATACTAATTGGATGAGAACCGTTTTGCATTATACAGTGATATTCCTCCACTTGGTACTTACCCTTTGTAATTTTATTCCTACACATTTTACATGTCCTCTCTGTACCGTCCAAATAGACAACCCAGGTGCATATTTTAATGCGCAACGGAAAGCGGCGAGGCGCGAAATGGAAATATCTCCAGGTATCGCCACGGACCACGAGGCTATAGAACAGACAGTTCTAGAAGGTGCAAACTTAATATCTCCTTAAATCTCCTATTCAGTACAATGTTCAGGTACAATGTAAGCTGTAAGTTGCCTTCAGGTCGAGTATGTAATGGAGATTAAAAGAGACTCCACTCTGACCATTTTTTTTTAATATGTGTCTAACTCTCATTACTAGCTCTCATTCTTCGTTCTCATTCCCTGAGAGAAGGCCTGGGCCCTGCAGTGGATTATATACCTATGACGATGATAGATAGATAAATAATTTATTCACATAAGACACACACACGTATATAAAGCAATGTAAGACAAATCAATTCAAAAGTCACAATACGAAGAAAGAATATAACAAAACAATAACATACAGAAAAAGGCAAAAACACACTGAAAATTAGCCAGACACGGTACGACAGGGGTACAAAAGTGACTAACGTAGGTGTGGCAAATGTGAATGGGCTCCGACTCAGCATGTGCTGAAAGTCCAGAAAGAACTTCAGCGCTGATATTCTGCCGGTACCCGGTGGGAGCGGCCTGCAGCGCCAGGAGAGCTGAGGTGAGGTGGTCGAATTGTTATCAGACCGGATTAAATAATGTAATGTCACGTTGCAAATATTGGAATAAATTGTATTTTTATAAAAGTATATTATTAGAAATAGTTTGTATATATTCGTGTGTAATGTCCATATAAAGTGTAAATCCGTGTAGAGTCATAGATATTAACTAATTCTATAAACATTAATGATTGAACAAATAAATTTTAAATGTCAACATGTTATTATTTTAATAATTTGTGCTGAGGCACAAATTATGACGGTGGTTTAGTCGATAAAATGACCTCCTCGTCGTGTCCGATGACAGCGACCGTCACTGCTTCCGGGCCTGAGCTCTAAGGGGGCTGAAGAATCCACATTCAGCGCAGTAGAGCCGTCCGTCTTCATTATAAGTATGGGGTTTTGGTCCTATTTTCCTTGCTTGTAGTTTTGCTTCTAGAACTTGGAGGCGGTTTTCTTGAAAGTTATATACCTACCAAGGGACTGTTTATGGATTATCGATAGCATAATTATAGCTCAAGGAGATAAGCAAATAATTGTACTTTGTATGGAAAAAAGCTTCCGTTCATTTTCATCCATGTCAGGACGTTATTCGGATGCAATATTGGAAAATATCATTTTATTTATTAAATTTTTCAGAGCGTCTGCGTTGCGATTTTTTCTTTCGTTTGCGTTAGTTATTTGGATTTCGGTCGGTTTTCGTTTCGTTGAGCATTTAACAACTTCTACGTCATAGCAGATAGTCTGGAATATCTCATCATCAACGGTCGGGCAGATGGGAAAAGAATCAGTGGATGAGCACCAATACGATGGGCATGCACCATAAACGAAGCTACCGGTGGGACCATACAAGCAGCCATACATCTGGTGCACAATCGGACCGAAAGGAGAGCGTTGGTGGCCTCATAGTCACCATACAAGCAGCCATACATCTGGTGCACAGTCGGGCCGAATGGAGAGCGTTGGTGGCCTCATAGTCACGTCTGTCCGTCATGAGGCTACGAACAAAACGAAGAAAAAAAAGATGTTATTGGAATTTACAATAATTTATACCACTCCTACTCCCACTCTAAAAAGCCTATTTAATTCACTGAAAACAGTGAATAAAAAGGCATTTTAATCACTATTTTGGGTGTTTGAATTTAGAACACACCAATATGTTCGACCTCCATCTCAATGCTTCTACAACCTCCTCACGCAAAAAATACATATATAAAGCAGCCTATATACGTCCCACTGTAGGGCACGGGCCTTCTCTCAGGGAGAGAGTATGGGCTTAATCACCACGCGTGCCCACCACGAATTGGCGATTTCAAACGTTGACGTATGTGAACTCAGACACTCAGGTTTCCTCACGATGTTTTCCTTCACGGTTAGCGAGTGGTACCTATTACTACTATAATTTCACAAATGTACATAACTTAGAAAACAAAGTCATACATGTACACGCCCGCACTGGAAATCGAACCTGGGTCTCTCGCTTCCGAGTCCAATGTTCTATCCACTAGGCTACCACCGCTCTTGTACCCACTAGGCTACCACCGCTCGCCGCGCAAAAAAGACTCGGTACAAACTCCTTGCGCAAAGAATACTCGACATACAAAGTTTTTGTGCAAATAACTCCTTGAGATTTGATCGGTCGATCGATATTTCCGACCAGGAGTAAAACCTTTTTTGTGTTCTTTAATGCAATTACAGAAACAAAAATAATTCTTCATTATATATCTATTTTCGCTTCAACTATTTCTTTTTCTCGTAGTCATATGGTATAAAGTATAGTATACAACTCTTGAATAAAGTAGATATTTACATTGAGGGCCATGAATCACTCGAATCGTGACTCGCTGACTCGCTATGCTCGTGATTCCATCATCATGAATCACTCCCTACGGTCGTGATTCAGCCGTCAGAATCCTTCACTTGCTCGTAATTCATCTATGGCCCTGGCTTTAAATCCGTCCTTTCTTCACTAATTGCATAATATACTAATAAAGTGTAAAATCGTTTCTGTTGAAATTAATTAATTGAAGACCATTATTATTTTCAAGGTCAGGAATGAGGAGGTTAAAGTAAAACTAAAGGCATACGTCAGCTTTTTATTTTTCTGAACAATATTTCACATCAAATGTTAAAATTCATGTCTTCTTTTTATTTCTGACACTATATTATCGAATGTTTATGTTGCCTAGCAAACGTGTTCAACATTTAAAAACGGAATTGATCTTCTTACCATCCATTTCTTAATAGACTGCCCTCATTATAAATTCATCATTATTTCGGATGGAAAGTTGAAAAACTCTATTTGTTTTCTAAATAAAACTGTAGATGCTCTAAATAAACCCGCAAATAAAACTTCATCCCAACACTTTATTTAATTTCAGTTTCCAACGCGCCGGCACAACTGAAATGCGCTTTCAATTACCGAAACAAAGCATTCGGAACGCGCCCGGACCATAGAACACTTCTAGAATGATACAAAAGCTTCAAATAATCAGTTCTATTACTATAATTATGAGTATTCTTTTACTATATGAGTAAGCGGTGGTAGCCTAGTGGGTAGAACATTGGACTCGGAAGCGGGAGACCCAGGTTCGATTCCCAGTGCGGGCATGTACCTATGACTTTGTTTTCTAAGTTATGTAGATTTGTGAAGTTATAGTAGCAACCACTCCCTAACGGTGAAGGAAAAGATCGTGAGGAAACCTGGGTGTCTGAGCTATTCACATGCCTCAGCGCTTGAAATCGCCAATCCGTGGTGGGCACACGTGGTGATTAAGCCCATACTCTCTCTCTCTCTCTGAGAGAAGGCCTGTGCCCTACAGTGGGACGTATATAGGCTCCTTATGACTATATGAGTTAGAGAGAAAGAAAGAGATTAATTTGAACCAACTAAACACATCACAAGACAGTAACATAAATACAAAGGAAAAACAAGTCATATAAATAGAACATAGGACAAGGCAAAGTCAGAGCGTCAGATTGCATCCTGTGGTGTGTCAAAGTTACCACAAAGGGCATCTGACTCAGCATTGTGCTGAGGGTGTGAGCCTATTAAATAATAGTACCTAGCTCTCCCTTTTTTATCCAGCTACATTTTCACACCTTTCATTCGTCTACTAGATAGCACTCCTTTAATTATTTAAGTGTGCAATATAGTATAATAATTATAAGAGAACGTATAGTAGGTATCTGTTTTGCACGCCAGAAATGGCGACCATTTCCGGACGCTCAAATGCTTGCTCTGTCTATTTCTACACCTCTCTCTCTCTCTCTCTTTCAATCCAGTTCATCCAAGGATCGTCTGAAAGAGATCTTTTAGTAATAAGGCCGCCGTATGTTCTTTTAGGTAAATACATATTTGTGTAATTTCATTTTTAGGTACAATCTTTCTCTTTTATGATTTTTCAATAGGGCATGTTTTAATAAGTTGGCATGACAACATTTATGGCACTATGGAAGTCATCCCGTGGTAATTTTATTGATATTATTAATATTACTATTAGAAGCGGGCCGCCTGCATCCTATAACTTGGAAAACCATTAGGGAGCCCCATGCCCTGCAGTCAAATGGCTGATTTTTGCGATCAAGTGAAACTTCCACATGTTTTATGTTTTGCACGAGTACGCCATTTTGCCCAATTTCTAATTCAACTACGAATGGTGTTTTATTGTTTACGAATCCGAACGTAAGGAGCATTGCTGAAACTGTTCACGTAGGTATGATGTAGCGGTGAAAGTACAACCTTAGTTACTAATGTCAGAATTAACTTTCAATATGAAGCGAGAACGATGTGAAAAGTATTTCTTGTGATATAATTTATGACTCATGATTTTATTTAGTTTCCCACATTATTACAGTTACCCGTTGTATAAGCCGCTCTGTCGCCAAATGTCCACTTTTCGCAAAATGTCCATTTTGCAAAGTGTCCACTTCGCATAATGTGTTTTTCGCAAAATAACCCTTTTTGCAAAATGTCTACTTCTCTTCATTGCTTTTAAGAGTTAAAATGAAACAAAAGACAAACAGCTCACATACTTAACTTCGTTATTTTTTAAAAATAATCTTGTACATAAACAAACATTTACATACAGGCACATACATTGCTTCTGGCCCCACACTAGGATACCCTGTGTCGTGGGAACCAGAAACAACGACATCACAAACATGTAAACAACTTTAACTAATAGGACATTTTGCGAAAAAGACATTCTGAGAAGTGGAAATTTTGCGACAAAACGTTATAGGCAAGTATAATTTTCAAGCATCCAATATTATACAGGGTGTAACGAAATCCCCATGTCTCTCCAAAATTGGGGGTTTTTACTTCTTCTTTGTGTATCAAAGTCAAGATAAAAACTTCATACACTTAAATGCTGTTACAACCGAACAGCATTTAAGTGCATGGAACAGCTCGTATTGTATAGCGATTTTGAAGCTGTTTCCATAGTAGAAAAATGTGCGTATTAATGAGTGGAGTCTACTCTTGAGTGAGGATTTTGTTGTACGCTGTATAAACAGTGAGAAATATTTACCCAAGTATGAAAGCAAAGGTAAGTAAAGTTAGTTATACATGTAATGCGCCTCATCGTTATCATTTATTAGGTAAACTTAATTAACGTTGTGAATGAAAGTAATTAAGTTTACATACTCAATAATCGCGATTAGACCCGTTAAATGTGTAACTATAAAACTTATTCTAAACTATGAAAATAAAGTTATTTTTTCTTCCTTCTGCATAGAATCTCATCAATTTTCCAATCCCAAAAGACTGGGTCAATCCAATCGTCCGAAATTAATGGCCGCCTGTCACAGAATACTTACTATCTAAACCTGAATGCGAGGTACATTCTACCCGTAACATTCATACATACAATTAAAATCCCACAACTTGGAGAGCTGCAATTTAATCTCCAGAATGAAGGGAGGTGCAACCACAGGATGCTCTTTTGTCCTTACATTCAAGTGACCTGGCGTTTCGTAGATATTGTTAGAATCTAATGGTCACTATTTATTACATTAGTTCATTTTAAGAGCTTCATGTAGAAAGATCTTTGGTTTTGTAACTGTGAGTTTGGAAGAGGGGATCGCCAAACGTTTTATATCGTTTGACTTCAAATGTTACTTTAAGGTAAGGGCAGATTAATCTGCATTCGTTTGCGCTAATGAATTTGGTGAGTGAAAGAGCCTCTTAACAAGATTAATTGAGCTCGGAAACTTTATGCGGGTTGCAACAAAATCCATATATACATCCAAAAAACCGGATAAGTGCGAGTCATACTCGTCCACCGAGGGTTTCCTACAAATTTCTAGGTACTTACATAATACTATAAATAGTTTAGAAGGTTGATTTTTTCACAGCTTCAAGGGACTGTAGACCTAAAGTATATTATGGTTTTAATTTTAACTTGATACCTTTATGCGTTCCTGAGATAAAGGGTCTTAACAGACAGACGGACGGACGGGCGGATGGGACAACAAAGTGATCCTATAAGGGTTTCGTTTTTTCCATTTGAGGTACGGAACCCTAAAAACGAAGGTTTTATTTGTTAATACGAACAACTTCATAGTTGTTAAAAAGAAAAAAAAAAAGAAAAGAAAAAAAAAAAAGAAAAGCATAGAAATCGCGAAATAAGCGGGGGGGGGACTGTGTCGGGTTACACGGCCGTTGGTTTAACTTAAAACGTCTACAATTAGGCGTTAATTTTTAACTCAAACTGCGCAATGTGTTACGGGGCACTGGTGCCATCTAGCGGCATGAATTAAGAAGATTTGAAGAATGGCTACTTTGCTCTACTCAACGATACATAATTGGCACATGACACGTAGTTACAGAATCACAGCCCTCGCCAAGGGACATGCTTTCGTTGCATGCGGTTTTAGCAAGTGACCCCCTGCTACCGATCTGAAAGACGTTTCACGTCAATATATTTTATCAGCGTTTCCATACATTTTAATGCCGCAGATGGTAACTTCAGTGTGAAACAGTGGTTACTTTTTTTACGAATTAGTAGTTTTTAATGGTTATTAAATGCACAAGTAGAACCGCCCATTTCGTATGTAAATAGAGACTTTGTACACTCTGTATAAAGGGTTTATTAACAAAGTTTTTAAGCACCTAGGTATTTAGTTAATTTCAGTGGGATAATCTCCAGCGACACTATTCTTATGCACTGTTTCAAACCAATGACTTATTTTTATTGCATAGTAGGTACTAAACCCTCCTTTATAATTTTTACAACACGATCACTTATTCTGGTCCCTAACTAGGATACCCTGTGCTATGGTAACCAGGTAAGGACTTCACAAACATGGAAATACACCCAGACTGCTATTCAAGTCGAGTAAAAATGTAAGGGCTCTGAAATAAAGTAATATAATGCGAAAGAGTGCACAGCTCAAAAATCTCGTCTCACAGTGTGTGTCATCGAACTCCTCCGAAACGGCTTCACCGATTTTTATGATTTTTTTTTGTATCCAGATGGTAGTTCTAAGAATAGGTAAGCTACATTATTAAGAACGCAAAATTAAGCTACATTATAAAGAAAGAATTATTAAGTTCTAAGAATAGGTAAGCTAATTAATGTGGCAAAAATGTTTGCCAGGTCAGTTAGTACTAGTCCTAAAACCAAAGTTTGTGAATTAGTAACTTTTTGTTTTATACCTTAGTCGCTACCGCGAGTGTAATCGCGTCTTTAGTTTGCAAATGTAACATTTTGCTCTCGCACTACGATAAGCGACAAAATCGTTCTCAAAATATTATTATGCAATAGGTGTGGTGTGCTGCATATGAGCATTTAATAAATAGAATGCAGATTTGAAAATTAAAGCCAGCATCGTCGAAATTAGGTTGCCAAGTGCGAGTTTCACTGGTTGTTGCTAATCAGATCACAAAAGGTTTTCGGAATTTCGACTAGAATATTTGGTTTGATAGCACAATGCGCACTATCGCACTTTTATTTTGTTTCAATACAATCGGTAGCACAATGACGACTTTTGCTAATCTTCGTACTTTAATAATTGGGTATTTGACAAAATATCAAATGAGTTACTTTTATAACGGAATTTTGTATGAAAATACTTGCTTATGACGTCACATTTCGGAGCACTCTTTTTATGTTTAATCTATTTAAAAATTGTATTAAATAGTAATTGACTAAAAGAGATACATTTTCCGAGATATTTTGTATTTTTTGTTTTAATCGAGCATATGAAATCATTTATTGTTGATCGTGTCAAATACCGTATTATAAAAAGTTTTTATTTTTTGTTCGTAACTGTACAAATCTGTAGCAATCCACACATTTAAAGTATTGCAGACTGTAAAAGTGAGCATCGTGCGACTAAACAAGTATTTTATGCCAATAGGCTTTGTGCTATTTTAGGTATAGGTGCTGCGCAGTTTGGCAAATCTGTCAACCTATTTGTTATTTTCTTTTTAATAAAATCTTTAAATAAAAAAAAATAAAAAAAAATTATGAAGATTTGTAATAGTTCGCATGGTGCTATAGATTGTGTTGAAAAATAATAAAAGTGGCAATGTGCTATAGTTGTTGCTAAATGTATACTATTTAATAAAGTATACATACTTTTATATTTAAATAGATAGGTACCTACGTTAGATGATGCACATGTTTATTCATTGATTTTTAAGCTAAAATGGCACTGATTTTTGGCCTGAAAATTCTTCAAAACTCTTCCTAGAACTAACTTACGCTGGGTTGTAGTGGTCTAAATAATTTATGTTAATAAAGCACTTTAAAAACAAAGAAAAACAACAATGTGCTATAGTGGGTATCATGCTATCAAACGAATATTTCTTTGTTTTGCTAATTTATTATTATTAATTTACTAGCTAATCGGGCAAGCGTTGTTTTGCCATATTAATTTGACCACGATTTATTCTCAGAGCTACCAAATGTACCTACACAAAAAAAATCATAAAAACCGGCGAAGCGGTTTCAGAGGAGTTCGCTAAAAAACACTGTGATACGAGATTTTTTCATATTATCTAGATTATTTAAGGTTATTTTGCTTCAGGATTTTCCGTCCTATGTTGTCTCTTCGCTCAATTGCGCTGGCTCCAAGTCCTTTGTTACCGTGGAAAACCAGGTAGATTATGGACGTCCTCTAAAGTATCCATTCTTGTAATGTGAATGAGCCGCAAACTTGGGATGGCAAAACCGAAAAAGAGAAAAAAAATTAAGTTATAATTTTTTTTGTGTACATAGCCTCTTTTCTGCCCCACTGCTGGGAAAAGGCCTCCCCGCCTGTTTTCCGTCTCTCAGTCTCCAGCCATCTCGCACCATCACCTCAAAAACCAAGCTAAAGTAGGACTGGGCTGGCCATGTCTGCCGCATGAGCACAGGTAGGTGGGCGAAAATTGCGACCGACTGGGTTCCGCAAAATAGACACCAACGTTGCGGGCGGCAGACCAAGGCGAAGATGGTGGGATGACTTAAATGCATCCTTGTCTGGATGGCGCGAGACTGCTGGAGTTATCATCATCATCATCATCATCATCATTCAGCCACAAGAAGTCCACTGCTGGACATAGGCCTCCTCCATGGATTTCCAAAAAGACCGGTTGGAAGCGGCTTGCATCCAGCGTCTTCGTGCCACTTGGATGAGGTCATCTGTCCATTTTATGGCTGGTCATCCTACGCTGCACTTGCCGATATGTGGTCTCCATTCAAGAACTTGTAATAAGAGAAGTTATAATAGGTAATAATAATATAATTTAGTTTTTCTCATGAATAGGCTTTTTCTGTTTGCTAAAATAACGTCAGAGAGAAACTGTTTCAATGGAATACGAGTATCAGCTTCTCTAGGAGATGTGCGATTTCCTTATGTGTTATATTTATTTGTATTTATTCACAATAAAACATGAAAAACTACAATTTCATTAGTTTGCCAAACTGCTAAAGCAGTTTATCGGCAAGCTCTTAGGAAGCTCTCGTAGCTTCATGGGAAAGGCAAAACCGGCTAAGTGCAGGTCGGACCACGCGCGTTCCGTAGAAGGAGGGGTTTCCTACCTGCTTTAGAGAAATAACAACTTCATGAAAGTAACTTTTCCTTAAAATTTGTACGAATTTTTCCTTTTGTAAGTTGGTCGCCTATTACTCGTTAACTTGTAAAGCCTTCTTAGCCGCGATAGGTTTCCTTTTAAGTTAATTTTATGTGCTACTGCCCAGGTTTCTTCCTCGTTTCTACAATCAACCGTTTAGCTGGGAGAAGGGAGGGACGCCCTAATCTAAGAAAAATTGCGACTTAGAGCTTAACATTTCGCAATCGGATCCCTAAATCGAATCAATGGTTTTACTACACTTACAAATTTTTAAACGGCTAATCCAACAATACCCCATATTATGGTGTAGGCAAGAAAAAAGTTGCATCCCTAATTAAAGATGTTTCACTCAGAATTACGTAATATAAATGAGTACCGTAAAAATGCTGTTAAAGTAATATTAATAACCTGAGACCCCTACACATAGACTTGATAAACATACGGTTCTACGTCCTTGGACCACCAATAATATTTTTCATAATTTTCCGTTATCATTGAACAAATTAGATCAAGTGTCCAAAAGCGATGTCCGTTTCAATTTGGATTGATAACTTGCCCATCGATCAGTTTATTAATATTGCACGGAACCAGATATGAATGCGATTACCTTTTTGAACGCGTTATTCTAGACGTATTATCTTAGGTATTATTACTTAGGTTTACATATATACGCAGATACCAGGTTTTGCCACTGGGTATGATACTCAAACTACTTTAGCTTCATCAACATTATTTATTAGTTATTGGATGCACGAACGCCGGTTTCGGGTACTCTTTATGTTGCCATTCGCTGTTTACTGCCATCTTAATTTAAACACCCTATCTCTAGGTGGCTGGAAGAGATTTCTCTTGGAGATAAGGTTGCCTTTGCAACAAATTTCTTATTATAATTCATATACTCACAATAACCTGTGGTTGACTGTTAGAAAATGCTTATAGCATTAAGTCCGCCACATTGCCATTGTATTTTTACTAATGTGCAATACACGTATCAATAATAATAATAAAGAATGAATATTTATAAGCACTTAAAAATACAGTAAAATAAAAAAATAAAAATGCATTTGAGATTTGCTAAGTACAGAAATTACAAAAAAAAAAAAAAAGTTTTCAAAGTTTTAACAATTTATAAACAATAGCAATAATAATTGGATGAAATTTTCGAACTAAACCCAATATAAAACAAAAGACTTCTTCTTCAAAAGACGGCTTCTTCAAACTCTTATCAGACTTCGCAAATAACAATGTGTTAAATAACGGAAAGCGAAAATTATCACCAATAAGGAAGTAAATATTATCTCTTAAATATAGCTAAGAGTTGTGAGGATCAGTCTTAAGAGGATACAATCGTAAACGAAGAATATAATTCCCCTAGTAACATCTTCGGATACACTGAAATGTAATGAATTATGTGTTGTTTTACGAAATGTAACTAACAAAGTGACTTATCCTCGTGGCAAGATTTCGGAAACGACTAAAAAGTGTCGTTTGGGCTGGATACTACTGGATAGGTCACTTATTGGTCAACATGAGCCGTACCGGTTTTGTAAGGATTGGACTTGCCGAAAAAGTTGACCTTTTGCTAACAAAAGGCACGAATTATCAAAAATAGTTGTATTTTTCAAAACAACTTTGTGTAAAGGTACTGTTTAATCTAAGTCGAGATACACATTAGCGAAGCATTCGTTGCCGAAACTTCGGGATTACCTACTCTCAGACCTTTTTTTATACCAAACAACTTTAAATGCATCCAGCTAGAATATTTTTTGGACTTGTGTACATTAGTAGCTGCCGTTGCCTACCAACAGACCTACCTATCTACAGAAAAAAATTGCACATGCGCAGTTGTAAGAACAGAAAGAAAACACGGGCAGACCTCCATCAATAGTTCTCATTTATCTCCTTATTCTGCTATGAAGTGTGAAGTGTGAACTGTGCTAAAAGTAGTCCAGAAATAGAACCACTTGAGCAACTCGGTTAGGATCTAGAATGGGATAAATTCCAACCCAAAATACGCGAATCGTCTACGCAGGCGCGGTCACTGTCAAAACAAACCTCTTGCTTTTGCGATGTAAACATGAGCGAACGTAAAATACTGCTGTTCGCTCTGACTGTTATCTTTTACTGTCTGTACAGTGCTACAATTTGGTTCACGACTCCTGCAGCAGAAGAAAATGAAGTAGAAAAATCTAGTGATATTCCAAAGAACTCGTTAACAGAAGAAATAATTTTAACAAAAAATTTCACCGAAGAGATTTTACTAAAGTCGACGGTTAAGCCGAAAAAACGCATTCGTTTATATTTCAAAAACGCCTGCAGCGTATTAGAGGTGTTCCTGACAAAACCGCCAGTGAAATGCAAAAGTAAGTTGCGAGAAATGGAGTCCGACGACAACCAAATAGCCATCGTTGGTATTATGGTGCTATTGATCGCCTTGGCCATAAACGCAATCTTGGACGTGCTGAAAGTCAAAGAAGAGGAGCGAATAAGGCTCAAGAATAACCCGGAAGGAGAGAGAAGGCAATCTCTGGCTGAGTTTGCTAACAAAAAGACCTTACGACGAGAGTCAAGCAAGTTCGGTCTTCAGCTTTTCCAAATATCTGAATCCATTGTGAAACCGCAAGACGAAACGAGAGAGCCGCCTGCTCGCCCCACGAAGATTTACAGGCGTGGTGATTCGACAAACTCCTATTTGAGTGAGAAGAATATTTCGAAGAATATGAATGAAGGAACGTCCCCTAAATCTGCTGAAACTCCTACTGGAGAAGCTAGGATTCTGAAGAGGCAGTCGACTGCCAAGACTTTTGGTATGTCTTACAATGATTGACTAAATTAAATTAGTAATTGTGTAATATATAAGGTTATCAAAAGTTTATCTTTGTAAATTTAAAACAATTGTGGAGAGGTTTCCCACTAAACTATGGGCTATAACACTTATATAATTGACAAAATAAATAAATTACTACCAACTATGAAAATAGATTCGAACATCAGAAGTCTCCTTCTTCAAAAACTTTTTGAGGAATTACAAACGGCGTTAAATATGCCTAAACAACTTTTGGATACAAGTCAACCCAACGATTTCCAACATTAATGTGTTATTCTATGCTTTTCTGTACTCTATCATTACTTTCAACAACATTTTTTTTTTCCTTCACAACAAGGCCTCTCTGGTGACTGAGAATGACTTTCAGGTAACAATAAATGCTAGTGCATAGCTATTGACCCTTTAGATACCGCCACACCGGGAGTTGTACTTGAGTAATTAAGAAACCGGACAAGTGCAAGTTGGACCAATGCACGGAAGGGTTCCGTACAAAATAATACAAGTGCTATTGACCTGACAACCACTTCTTCAGTATTCATTAGCAAACTACTTTCAATAAACATTAGTTTAAACTTTTCAAACATTTTCTATTTTTGTACGATGTTTTAACTTATAAATTGGTGTGAAAAATTTAATAATAATGCTGAGAATTTATACTTTGGCTTATTGGATGTAGTTTATATTATCGATACTAAAGACAGGGTTCTCAGGTTTGTGCGTAATTTTAAATCTATTGCCCAGCAAACATTTAGCAAAGTTTTGTGAAGCAATAACGTGACAAAACTGTGTTTACTATCATTCAGTTTGGCACCCTTAGCGTGAATCCAACTCACACTTAGCCCACTTTCATTAATTATAGTATAATTAGTTATACACTGGACTACACTATAATGACATATATTGACAGTTGTATGTATTACCTTTCTACGAACAAAAACTAAAAATAATAAAAAAACATACATCTAGGATGTAGAAGCATAGAAAAACGACAGCAGATCGACTTTTACTTGCGTGGACTCTATTCCGTTACGTCACGGGTCAGTATGCAACAACAACGTAGAGGTCCAGCTGCTGTCGACTGTAGTCTCCTTCTCTCAGATAGCGAGAGATACATAGAGTAATATTGAATCACCATTCAGACAAATGCAGTTTGGTCTTAATATGTTAGCTACAAAAAAATGTTGTCCAATCGTTTTTAGGGTTCCATACCAATAGTTAAGGGACCCTTTACTAAGACTCCACTGTCCGTCTGTCTGTCTATCACCAGGCTGTGTCTCAAGAACCGTGATAGCTAGACAGTTAAAATTTTCATAAAGGATTTATTTATGTTTCCGCTATAACAAAAAATACAAAAAACAGAATAAAATAAATATTTGAGTGGGTCTTCCATGCAACAAACATAATTTTTTTGCCCTTTTTTGTTCGATATTAATAACGGCAACAGGTAGACGCTTGAAATATTCACAGAGTATTTAGTTGTATATTCACTTTCAAAATAAATAATAGAATAAGTATTTAAGGGGGGCTCCCATTCAGCGAACCCAATTTTTTGCCGTTTTTTGCTCGATATTAATAACGTCAACAGGTAGACGCTCGAAATATTTAAATGTTGTATAACGAACCCTTCGTGCGTAAGTCCAACTCGCACTTGGCCGGTTTTTTATGTTTATCAGATTTATCAAGCTTACTCAGGTGCGAAACGGTACCGTGAACTCTACATATTATGTGCTATATTGAAATCGTTATTACGTCTCTAGTTCCGTTATGAAATAGGGCCTTCGACTCGATAATTAGTTTCTGGAGTAGAAACATTTTGCTTACAGTTTAGGTACAACCTCCGGCTGGCGTGCCCTTATTTATTAATTTTGCGTCACCATAACTTTCATTTGCTTTGCAAAGCTCGCAATTGTAATGTTCCGCTTCGTTTTCACATTTGTGTTGAATTTATTTCTCACTTAACTGAACACTCCATTAGCCACGGCTCGCTAGTCAAAAGCTTCAGCTGCTGAGCCAAAACAAACGTACCCGTTTGAACAATACCTAATAATAGGTACTAGTATCTAAGTATTTGAAGAGTGTCACACAACGTCATAATTAAACGTTATGATCAGAGGATTTGATGACCATAAAGTTGAATGAAGTGAAGTATACTTACTCAACTCTGGGATGTTGTGTTGGTTTGGACATATAAAGAAGATAATGGAAGACAGAATGACGACATAAATATATTAAGTGAACGTGAGTTGACGAGCCGGTAAAGGACGCCTCAGGCAGATATCATCATCAGCCATTTCACGCCCACTGCAGGACATAGACCTCCCTCATGGTTTTCCAAGCATCCTGGTCTTGTGCCGCCCGCATCCGTAACCAAGTCGTCAAACCATCTGGTGGAGGGCCTGCCCACGCTGCGTCGTCCGGTCCGGGGTCGCCAGGTCAGAACTTTTTCGCCCCAACGGCCACCAGTTCTCCAAGCTATGTTCCAGGCGGACATGTGTCAACGAAATAGAGCCATAGTGCCCATTTTTTTTAAATCGCAGCGCACTTACACTTAATATTCTATCATGGCGCTCTAGTCACAATATTATGTATACAATAAAAAAATTAAAAAGGTAAAAATTAAGATTACCGTCCGGAGAAGAGAAAAAGCTCCTGTTTACTTTCTACGGCGCTCCGGTGTACCCACTTTGGGAAACCCTGAAACGGGGGATGTACTAGCAAAAGTACTCAAAACTGGCGAGCATGCCTGCACCGACTAATGAATGTTGATGAAGCGAAAGAAGTTTATCAGGATTGTGGCAACTGGCAAACCCTGGTCTCAGCCTACCCCTCCACGGTACAGGCGTACGTTTAATAATGTATGTAAAGAATTATGGAAAGAATGTACACTTATTACCTCACATACCAGCCTAACAATATCGTAACGTTCAGACAACCACTGATTGAGTTTGGCCTATTTCGCTGCACATTTAGCCCAAATAAGACAACCTACTGTTAGCAGGACAGATATAAGAGATAAATAATAAAATTACTCAAAAACTAGAGCTAAAAAAACTACATTATTTGCCCCTAGATACCCTACGCACAGTACAAAATGTATACACTGAGCAACGGCTTCCGTCACAACATTTATTTTTCATAGCTTCACAATCGTAATCCTATACACATAAGTACATAGGAACCTAATGTAGAGACGCCCTTTCGTTGAAAGTACCCTAAATGGCTTCCATTGTAGGTAAATTAGATTAAGAACTACTTAGAAAACGTACTTACCTACGTAGCCTGGTAGTGTACAAGGATTTCAGTATGTAATGTACAAAACTTAGTAGATATAGATAGAAATGTATAACCCTAATGGAAGCAAATTTTTTAGCAATAGAAACAAAAGAATAACGCATTCCAATCATTCACAATTAAATATCTGAAATAAAACATCCTACTTCCTACTAATATTAAAAATGTGAAAGTTTATGAAGATGTTTGGATGTTTGTTACTCAATCACGCAATAACGGCTGAACGGAATTACATGAAACTTGGCATACAGATAGACAAGTATCTGAGTTGAGCCATAGGATACTTGATATCCCGGTAATGCGTTCCCGTGGGATAATTTTTTTTTTGTTTCCGTAGCCTTTTTTCAAGCTAAACTCTAAGGTATTTATTTATTGCATTGCCACGGTAACAAGAATCGTATAAACGGATTCTGTGGCGGTACGATGTTCGTCGTGACAGCTAGTGTTAAATATTTCCTTTTTATGTGCAATAAAGTGTTCTCCATCTATCTAATGATACAGTGGAAAAACCGAAGTAACAAACCTCTTTCCAACTCCTCACCACTTAAAAAAAAACAAACAACTGTAACTATCCAGTTTCTGAATCTGAATAATATCTGAATCTCGTTAGGTACCTCACCGCCGAATTAAAAACTAATTAGGTAGGTACTAAAGCATTCCATTTTCAAAATCCGACAGGGGCTCGGCCAGCACCGATGGTGCGCCGGTCCTCCTTCCCAGCCCTGCCTCTGAACCCTGACATCCAAGCCCTGATGCTGGGCAACCGACGACCTTCAACCGACAGCGATGATGAGGATGGCAGAGGACGGCGAGTGAGGATCATTAGGCGGTACTGAGTTGCTCTTGGTTGTTTCTAATTAACGGACTGCCTCCAGATCTGTCTTGAATCTAGTTTCACCATCCGAAGAAGCGGTTTATTAATGACCAATTTCGTACCTCACATGACTATTGAGCACGTTGGAAATGAATCAAGTTAATGTCATGTGAAAAATGTCGTTCTGCCTTTTTGACTTTTTTCAAAAAGCCTGTAAAGCTACAGGGCAAACCCTTAACCCGATCGTCTTTGTTTTAGGCTCAAATTGTAGCTGACTAAATTTTCCTCGAGCTATTCTCAAAACCTGTGATTTCTATGTATTTTTGTGACAGTTAAATAGAAAAATGTCTAAAATGTTACAAAAACGTTTGTCGTGTAATAATGTTCTTAATATTACGTAAAAGCCAAAGATTTATGTAGATTATATTATTGATTCAAATTAAATAAGTAGAATCTTCATCGAATGCACTTCTTAGATTTAAGTATAAAATTTATCATGCCATCACCTTATGTAGAAACTTCCAAAAGTCTGATTATAAACAGTTTGTGGTATGAAATGCCCTTTTCTAGATGCCCTATTTATGCTATTTAGGTACTCAACGCATACCTAATTAATGCTAGAGAGAAACTATTTGTATTGAAACTAAGTATTTATGTGACTTAAATTGTAAGATATCCAAGTAAATTATTTACAAATACAACGTATGATACTTTTCTTTATACCTTTCCCTCTAAGTAGGTATTAGTTTGATAAATTTTTGTTCGAAACAGCGGCTATAATCTGCATTGACTCCGGTACGGAAACAATTTTCACTCGAGTTCACGTAACCTAAATCGCCTAGGCCTCGTTTCATACAAATGCAATTCATAGTTTATTATGACAATAGTTCGAAGTAGATTGCGCAGCTGATTAGTACTACCCACAATCTTGTTAACCTGTGGGTTTATCGACTATACAATGTACAACGAAATGTTGTAAGCCAGGAGTTGTAGTTCTATGAAACAGGTCCTTGGAGGTCCTAATTGATAGATTCACGTTAGCTGAACACGGTCGAGAAAATTTCTTTTTCTTTCAGTTTTGCAACCGGCGCGCGGCGCGAGACTTTTTTGTCATGCCGGGAATCGACCCCATGACCTCCCGTAAGGCTGTTCTACCGCTGCGCTACCACCGCTCATATTACAACAAATTCAACTACAAAATTCAACTTTAAATTTTTCGTAAAAACGGTGACGCCGGTTGTGCTTTTAAGTATAAAAAAAACTTCGAATGTAGGAAGTCTAATGGAAGGAAAAAGGTTCGAATGAATGAAAAAAACTTCACGTAGAGCAATTTATCGAAATAACATCGATAAATTCCGCTATGTGATTTAGGACCGATAACCTGTCAGGCGATGTGCTGGGACGACTGTATTTTGTACATTAGAGAGCGATAAAAATGTCCATGGTCAAATTAATTTCAATAAGAGATCTGTCGAATATAAGTTCAATATAACAGCTGATAAATGTATATTATACACCATGAATTTCGGGCGGCTTAAGTATCGAATACGCCAGTTTGTTTTTTTTAAACGCACTTTAAATGCACAAAAACGTCTCGACACAAACTGGAATCTATGACAACAACAATTGCCTGCCAGAGAGGTGGTCATTGTTCTGGTAGACGAAGAGGCGGTCCTAATTCAATCAAGATTTTGAATTTTTTTTTTTTATTTTACTTCTATACTTGAAAGGTAATAGTCAAAATATGTGGCATTTTTAATTACTATTTACATAACCTGTGCTTTCAGACCACTCAGATTTCAGCGTGTATAAATCACCGACTAAAATTGTTCTTGTACAATTCGGTCGTATAATCGTAAAATTGTTCTTTTACAATACAATACAAGTAGGTAGTCGGTAGGTTTTATTAGTGTCCGTAACTGGCGAGCACGTACTATGCATGAAGCGACGTCAGGATCGTGGCAAGTGATTTGTCACCTATTCTCTACTCACCTCTCCGAGATACAGTTATCACTTTATGTACCTATGTCTGATAGTTTACTTTTGTTGAATTTCGTTAACCAGCGAGCATGGTCACAAAATAGTCAACTGTAGATAAGGAAGCTGGTTCGTTTTAATGTCCGATATTTTAATAGACTTGTTGCTGTCGGTGACAGAGTACATAATAGCATACGTCTAAAGTGGCTATGATCCAACTATTTACTTCAGCGCTTTACATCCTACGATTAAAGCCAAAGAATAATTATATTAGGTATATAATCTGTTTCAAACAAAAGTTTCGCAAATATAAATGGACGCGACGACGGTTGACAAAAATCCAACGTCAAATAAATCGAACGAAATCAACGTCTTTGTTGTTATTTGCTCAGCGTACCGGTATCATTCATTTACTATGTCACCCCTTTTATACAAGTTTATGTAGCCCCCTGTAGGGCACAAGTCTTCTCTCAGAGTGAGAGTATGGACTTAACGACCACGCGAGCCCACCGTGGATTGACAATTACAAGCGCTGAGGTATATAAACACCTTAGACACTCATGTTTCCTCATGATGTTTTCCTTTTCCATACCGTATTGCTACTACAACTTCACAAATATAGCGGTGGTAGCGGAGCGGTAGGCCTTACATTCGGCAGGTCGTTGGTTCGAATCCCGGCATGCACCAATGACTTTGTTTTTTTTTCTTTATACAACTGGCCAAATAAAAAAAGGAGTGTTGGTATATTTTCAGCCCTTATGCATTTAGTCCAAGTCGCCGTAGATTCATAACGTTTGATCGTTTATTTTTGTTCACCGTAACTTCTTAACGGTTTTAACATAACATAAACATAAGCAGCCTATATATATACGTCCCACTGTAGGGCACAGGCCTTCTCTTAGAGACAGAGTACATTTTATGTGAACTCGGGAGTAATACATACTAGCGCCACCGAGGAAAAAAATCATTTCTTTTTTATCGGTCAAATTATCATTTTCAAGGTCAGGACTTCGGAGGTTAAGGAGATCCAGTGGCCTAACTAGCGCCACCAATGAGAAAAAACCTTTTACTATTTTCAAAAAGTGTCGGTACAATCTCAATCGTGTTAATAGTAATTTTTAGGACCCATGGCCGTGAACCTAAAGCGAAAACCCTGGGACTAGATAGCATTAACGAAAAAATCGACCTTTTTTTGGTATCTAAGATGCTATCTAGTCCCAGGGTCGTGATCCTAGGCTTCGTCTTGGGTTCTAAAAATCACTGTTGGCATGATTGAGAGAATGTACAGAAACTTTTTTCAAATATAAAGATAAAGATATTTATTTGTCAAACATGAGTTTTCAAGACGATGGTATACAGTCGGATATTTGTCCTGCATGCTTTGCAATTGTAGACGTACAAATTTCGTTGTGAGAGAGCGCCTTAAAATTGTCTTAGTTTTATTAGAAGCGAAATTAATTTTGTCACTACATAATTTTTACATTAGAACGAAATATTTAAATGTCATAAGTACTTATTATACACAATTACATGAAAATTTAAAATGTCAAGAAAAATACAATAAAGAAATTAATTAATAAAAGTCAGTAATTATGCCAGACTTATGTCTATGTCAAGAAATCCGTAAATATGATCTGTAAAAGAAGATAAGGTTTTTTTTCCTTAACCTCCGAAGTACTGACCTTGAAAATAATAATGGTTTTCGATTGTTCTTCTCAAGGTCAGGTTTCAGGAGGTTAAACATCCCAGACCCCTCAGTATTCCTCAAGACACAAATCCTTTACAGTTAATAGTTTAAAGCATATTGCTGTAAACATTCCCAAATAATCTTGTGGTTCGCAGTCCATGTTATGATGATCTGATTCTTTCATCTGAAAATGTGTTCGTTGTGCAAGTTTTAACAGCTGTTTACATAAACCGAGATGTACGCCACTTCACCGACACACCAGTGAAGCGTCCTCGACCATCTGACAAGATGGAAACGTTCACTCGTGCTTTTTTTGGCCTCGTGCCAATGTTTGTCAGACATTGAGCAGTTTGGTTTGCGAAATAGCCATATACATGTATATTTATTTATTTTTATTTAATTTTATACCCCGACATACAGGTGTGAGCTTATATAATGTAGTGTAGAAATATAAATATATATTATATATTAATTACTTACTCGGCAAACGTTGTTTTGCCATATTAATTAGCCTGCGACCTAATCTTAGATCTACCATAAATACACAAAAAAATCATAAATGTGAAGCCGTTTCGGTGACACGAGAGTTTTATATATTAGATTTCTACACTACATCTAATAAACTCATCAAGCCACTCAATCCCGGAGTATGTTTTAAATAAAAATAAAATAATTATGATCCGAATCATAGTCTACTACTGTGTAGCCCGCAACATCACGGGCCAAAATAGCCGCAATGATAGCCGACCTCCGGTAGGAGATGGCACCAAAAGAAGAAGAAGAAGAACTAGGTAAAAGGCAAATACTATATTTCAGAGCAAGATTGATTATGTGCTTAAGATTAAACATTAAGGGGGTCCAGGGAGTAACACTAGCGCCACCAAGGAAAAAAAAACATATCTTTTTTAACTGATCAAATTTGCAAAAAGTGTCTGTGCAATCTCTCAATGATGTTAATAGTGATTTTTAGGACCCACGGCTGTAAACCTATGGCAACAACCTAGGACTAGATAGCATTAACGCCAGAAACGGTCGTTTTTCGCATAAATGCTACCAAGTCCCAGGTTCATGATCCTAGGCTATTTGTAGTGGGTCCTAAAAAATACTGTTAACATGTTTCAGAGATTGTACTGACACTTTTTGCAAATTTGATCTGTAAAAAAGATGTGATTTTTTTTTCCTCCGCGGCGAATGTTACTCCCTGGAGTGCATCTCGCGGATTGACGATTTCATGGCCTGAGGCAGCAAGTACGTATCCTAGAAAAAACGTGATATATTAAAAGAAATTGCAAATTGCAAATAAATAAACAGCAAGCAATTTTAGACCGTCCCCATTGCCAACGTTTCCTACACAACAGAACAGAGCAGAAGACCTTGCCACGGTTTTAAAAATAGGCATAACACGCGCGTACGTCGCTGCGTGTGACGGGATGCAGTCTCCCGACATCGGGATCGACGAAAGCTCGACTTTCCACACGGACAAAAAAAAAATACAGTGACATCACTTTGAAATTCGCGAGTGGCTGTCTATGTCGTGACAAACTGTGAGGGTGGATTCAGCCGCTGGACTGGCTCGCTTTTTAGCACGCGCACAAAAAACAAATGACAATCGAGCGATATGGAATACGATAGGACTGTATGCCCACCCTCGGTGCTGCACTGGAACTACCGTGGCTTTACCGAATTTCCTCTCCACAAGTTGGACGGAGACGAATCCGCTGACGTGACGGATATTTACCTAAAGGAGAACCTCATCTCGCGGCTGCCTAGTGAGATAATGCGATTGGAAAAACTGGAGAGCCTCTATCTGAGCGGAAACGACATTACGGAGTTGCCGGTTGAGATATCGAAGTTGTCGCGGCTGAAATGTTTGGATATCAGCGGGAATCGATTGCGGTGGATACCGGAGGAGATCGGAGATGTTTGCAGTTTGAAGTTCTTGATATTGGACGATAATGAACTTAGTGCATTGCCTCTGAGGCTGGCGGAGTTGAGGTCGCTGAGATATCTGTCGGTTTGTGGTGAGTTTCTAACTAGCTTGCGGAAGAGCGAGCTTTGCTTCCACATCGGAATTATGGTCTTTGACATAAACAAATTGACCATTTCTCTTCACTATTTCATTTCAATGCAATTCAGCTGTGCCCGAACGTTTTGACTTGAATTCTTGGGTGGCTGATATTCAGAGAGTCAAATATTAATTCGTTCATGTTTCTCATTCAACATTTAACTCGTTTAACAAACGTTTCCAATAGGCCTGCGTGTTGCGTAAATAAAAGTCAACTCATAAAAGTCACAATTTACCAAAGGAACGTCAATGCAATTTCAATGAATACAATTTTAGGGTCTTCAATATTTATAGGTGGATCGACTTCAGTGCATTCCGACGGCGGCAGTGTAACGACCATAATGTGTTATTTGACGAACCAAAATTTTTCTCTATAAAAAGCATGCAGTACACTACACTAAACACAGACATAGAAAACCCCTCCAATACAACGTGTCGCAGAAGGAACCGAGACTTTTCTCGAGCGACGCATTTGAGACCAACTCCGAAGTTGGTTTCATAATAACATTAGTTTGTTTTCGTAACTAAAATAATCCAGTTAACTTTGATCGGATTTTTCTGCACCATGCTCTATAGGTATTAAAATTGTAGGTATTTAATTAAAACTGTTATGAACGAACGACTATGTTCTCACACACTACTCACTCACATCTTTCATGGATCGGTAGAGTGATTTATAACCAAAACACTTCCGTTTATAGAACCTCATAAAAGCGTTATGCACTCCGACTGGAAAGAGTGTGATCCAATTAATACATTAAATAACAAAGAGTCAGTCATGGTTCAACAGAAGAAGGATTCTCTCCATATCGTTTGACACTGTCACTTTTGAAAACTGCTGCCCACAGTGAGTGCCCACAATTTTGAAGAATTGTGATAAAATGTATCCTATTACTTAGATGTCAAAGAAAAAAGAGCATGATCTGTACGTTGGGCAAAAATGTAAAGTAATTTAAACTTTATTAGTCACATCCAAATACGATACGTTTTTACAAAGTTGTGCCCTTTCAAGATAGAACTATTTTGATCAACAAGCGACGTATCAAGTGATAGCTAAAGCGTTAGATTACGCATGATGTCTGGAGTAATAAATAAAATAATAATATTATGTTACTTACATAAAATAATTTTGAAATGCATTTCAAAATGTTAGTATTTTTTTTTTTAATACATGTAAAATTTAAGCATTATTTAATTAACATTATTTTTGTGTACGCATGTCTAATGGGTAGAAAAATAATGCTTGTTTCGATTTACAGAGATAGATAAGGAGAGTGAATCTTTCACGCAATATCCATTACCCATCTTCAATAATGGAACTGACGTTAGCTTTGGTTTGTTGATAGTTATACGATTACCACACATGATACCGGACTGTCGAAATCATGAAAGAATGGCGATTTAAATACAGCATGAACATAAAAAAACCGGCCAAGTGCGAGTCCGACTCACGCACGAAGGGTTCCGTACCATTATCTACACAACATTTAAATATTGCAAGCGTTCACCTGTTGCCGTTATTGATATCGAGCAAAAAAATCGTGTTTGTTGTATGGGATCCCCCTGGAAATATTTATTTTATATTAATTATTTATATTTTGAAGTAAATATATAACTAAATATTATTATGTGAATATTTCAAGCGTCTTCCTGTTGCTATTATTAATATCGAGCAAAAAAAGGCAAACGAGCAAAAAACGGCAAAAAAATCACGTTTGTTGTATGGGAGCCCCACTAATATTTATCTTATTCGGTTTTTAGTATTTGTTGTTATACTTAGTGGCAACAGAAATACATCATCTGTGAAAATTTTCAACTGGCTAGCTATCAGTTCTTGAGATACAGCCTGGTGACCGACAGAACAGACAGACGGACAGTGGAGTCGTAGTGATAGTGTTTCTTAGTAATTTGTCTCAGACTTTTTATCTAACTATCTATCTAATATGGTCTCTTACCCTTTGAGTACGGAACCCTAAAAAGTGATGGTAACGCATCAGTAGAACTCATGCTCTTGGGTTCATTTCCAGCAAGTACCCTATGACCTATGCTTGGCTTTTTATGTAAGTTGGATACGTATATTTGCGTGTATGCACTTAGCAGCCATACACCTTGCTAACTATAAAGGAAAACATTCTGCAGAAACCTGAATTTTAAGGTGGTCTCAAGCCCCAACTGCGCCCTGCAGTACAACGTGCATAGGCTGCTTATCTACGTACACTGTCTTTTATACATGTCCCTACTGTTGTTATGTGAAAGATTATTTTATGTTTGGATGCTTGTCAATTAATCATCATCATCATCATCAACATCATCAGCCATTTAACGCCCACTGCAGGACATAGGCGTCCTTCGTGCTTTTCATACCCATAAAATTAATCATCATCACGCTTATAAAGCTCAAAATGAATCACAATAATCGCTCAACTTGAATCGCTTGCACCAACCACACATAGTTCCGAAGACACTGGCGTAGGTATTTTGGCGCCTCGGAAACGAGAATCTCGTTATAAATCTTGTAACGCTTCCTTAGTGCGAGCGTGGCCCAGTTACACTTTATCGCCTAGTCCAGTTTTTGTTTGGTGAACGGGCTGCATCCCTTGGGTACTAAATCCGATTTATCGATTGGGTGTATCAGTAACGTGATGTAAGTTTTAGATGTGTTTTGTTCTGTTCAAACGGGGAATGGACGTGTCTGTTCCCGTCATTTAGGTTAGGTTGCATTTATTTATGGCTCAATTCATTCTCCAAATTGATTTATTAAATGTTCCTGCATATTGCATAGCGTCGCTTAGCAAAACTACACCGCTCAAGTCGAAGTTTCACCTTTTTGACATTTGAAGCCATAGAATCGCTTGTAGCCCCGGCTGCCTGAGTGATCTTAAACGATCACGAAGGTTAAGCAACACAGGGCGCGTTCAGTGCATGGATGGGTCGCCGTCTATGCCTAACGCTAGTGGCATTTTTCCGAGCGGTTCCGTGCTTCGCAAGGCACGTTAAGCTGTTGGTGCCGGCTGCCGTCGATAGATGGCAGTCGTTAAGCCAAGTCAGAGGCCTTAGGGCGGCTTGACAACTTCTGACAGTAGACGAGCCACTAGTCTACAAGCCTCCACCAATCCGGACTTGGCCCCGTGGTGGAGTATGGTCTATACCTTCCTCAGGGAAGAGACCCGTGCCCCTCAGTGGGGACATAATGGGTTGATGATGAGGTGCAGAATGCTGCAGATGTTAAGCGACGAGAGGGAGTGTTTATCGCTCTACTAGGACAGTCACCTGAATCATAGAGTGGCTGAACCGCAAACCAGTTTATCGCGTAAAGACTTAGGTACCTGTGGAACAAAAGTTGCGAAGTTTTAGTAAACAATTTCCTTCAGGCGTTACCTGATGCTAACTAGCGCCACCAATAAGAAAAAAACATAACTTTTTTTTGTTTTCTAAGTTACGTACATTTGTAAAGTTATAGTAGCAATACCACTCGCTTACTTGGAGGAAAACATCGTGAGGAAACCTAAGTATCTGAGGTGTTCAAATACCTCAGCGCTTGAAATAGCCAATCCGCGGTGGGCACACGTGTTAATTAAGCCTGTCGGAGAGAAGGCCTGTGCCCTGCAGTCGGACGTGTAAAGGTACGTAAAAAAAAACTTTTATAACGCGTCTTTGGAAAAAGTGAATATCGTGAATCTCAATAACTATCATAGCTATTTCTAAAACCTACCGACTATTAAGATCAGCAAGTTGAAGTGGCAGTGGGTTGGTTGTACCGGCTGAAGAACTGATAGCTGATTGGTTAAAGAGTTAAATTACCACGAACTGGCAAACGTAGCGTAGGACATACACCAGCTCGCTGGACCGACGAGCTGAGACAGATTGCTGGTCCTAGAGTCTAATACGCACATAGTATTTCCATAGAATTATATAAGCACGGACCCAATGACGCAGCGGGGGAAGGCCCCCCACCAGATGGTCTGATGACCTGGTTACGGTGGCGCGGAGTCTCAAAATCAAAATCCAGTCGATTTTGACTTGTTGATGACACCTTAATCAGAAAAAAAAATCTCTATCGATCCCTCCAACCCAATTTTTATCCTATGTAAAGATGCGTTATGTTAGTTTAATTATTAAATAATAATAATTATATAAATATATTATTGTTAACCTGAATTTACCGTTGTTAATTAAAGGTAAAGCTATTTTAAAATACTCAAAAAGATCTATTTTTTGATGCCTCAAGTGTGGTCAAATAATAGGTTTTTGGCGCATAACTCGAAAGTTGATTTTTGGAGATTACGGCATTTTAGCTTGTGAACGGCAGTAATCGTGTCAATAAAACCACCGTTACCATACTAATATGACTCTATTGAACAAATAATGCATTTTCGAGACTTACCCCCCTAGCAGCGCCTGGACCTTTATTTTTACTGTGGTCAGAAGGATGAAGGCCAAGGACAAAAAGAAGTGGCATGCCTTCGGTGCTCCTACGTCCAGCAGTGGACGAATACAGGTTGATTGATTGATTGATTCATAACTTTCCAGGCTCACCTTGATAGAAGCACAAACATTGTTTCAGATAACAGATTGCGATGGCTGCCACAAAGGCCAGTTTACAACTACCATCACTGCGAGTTCAGATTCTGGCGAAATACCCACCTGAATACCATACCATATTCGCTGTGGTATCACATGCTGAGAGACCAACAGACTAGGAGCTTGAATATTGGGTAAGTGTAGTCATATTTGCAGGGCATAGCCTTTCCCTCAGAGAGAGAGAGAGAGAGATTACCACGCGTGCCTACTACGGATTGGCAATTTTAAGCGCTGAGGTATGCGACCACCTCAGACACCCAGGTTTCCTCACGATGTTTTCCTTTACCGTAAAGATTATAAATAAAGATATTAAAAGCATCATCTTTTCCGCTCCTCCATCCTCTTTGGTACTTTTGACGTCACTGGTTAGTATTCTTAGACCACGTAACTAGAATTATTTTTTCATGAATTATAGAGGTATAGGACTTGATCATAAGGGAACTTAGAGGGAGAGATATTAGGTATAATAAGTAGTAGTTGTAGAGAAAAATATTGACACGACTTCATTACTAATATTTCTAGGCCATCCTCTCCAATGAGAGCAAATTTTTTTCTTAAATGTTTTTATTTAAGTTGTCACGAAGCTATATTTGATCAATCCGTTTATCCTTTTCAGTTGTCTTAACGTGCCACAATACCAACATCAATTACCAAACGGTAGATTTCGCCTCAAACTTTCCTACGAAAACAGAACATGGGAAGTTGACATAGACTGCCTACCTCACTACGCAACCATGGCAGAGAGAACATCGAACAATCCACCGACACTTTTAGAACTTTCCAAGAGAAGATTCTATGAAATAATTTACAACGCAGCTAAAGACATATCTAATGACAATATCAGTATTTACTCTGATGCATGGAACAGTAGCAGATATGAAGAAGAAAATAATAATTATATAATGAATTTTGAAAGGAATTTTAGTGGTATTGATATAAACGAGAGTGATTCAGTTAGAGTGGTTATAGATAATGATGTGAACTGTGATTTAAACGGAAATGAATGTGTTAATAATGACCACGTACAAAATAATGAACGTGATCGAAGAAAAATTAAAAGCGGAAGTGGTTCAATACAACGCAAAAAAGAAAGAAAGAAAAGCTACTATGTCCCAGCAGATATAATAGATGAATACTTTGATTATTTACCTAAGTTCATCAAGTCAGAGCTTTGCAGAGGGCCTGCATCAAAATGTGAAAATGTTCAGTGCCGGGCACCTATATTTGATTTCATCACATACGAATTTTGCCTTGGGTAAGATAAGTCGTATTTTCATTAATTGTTTAGCTATTTATCAGTAACTGGTTAATTTTGTATTAAATTTTGTACTCTTGTATCTTTCACAGAAAAATAGTCCTGATCGACAATACAGAAGACGTAATATTGAGTGCATCCTTCTGCTCACAATCCTGTGCAAACGTTTGGAAGGGGGGCAAAACTAATCTCATAATACCCTGGACGTTGACGACGCAATTTATGTAGACATGAAAATGCAAAAGAGGAGAAGAAGAACACAATAATAATTATTAATGAATGAACTCACGATTTTAGACTATAATAATATGCCCACGACTATAACAAGAGAACAATTTGGGGCAAAAAAAAATTGTGGATAAGGTTACAACACAGATTAGGAGACCCGAGTACAAGCCGTACAAAGTATCCTTGAAGCCGTACAACACGGATGCCGTACAAGCCTTATAGTAATCTATGCCTTGAAGCTCTGGGCACAGATTAAAAAGACACCGCTCTGTGAGAAAAAAGTGACTTGAAGCACGAATAAAAAAATATAATTTCGTAGCTACCGTGGAGGTCAAAAAACTAATAGAATATTGTGTTTTTATCTTCATAGTAAAAAACCAAGGCTTTGTTGTCACTGGCCTATTTATTAAAAAAAAATTGCCATCTCCACAAAGCTGACATTGGCAGTATCCTAGGGGTGCCTTAAAAAAAGAATTGAATGATTTATGTTGCCTGTTTATTTATATATAACTATAATAAGAGTTAGGTATGTTTGTAGGTAAATAATAGGGGTTAAAGTATGAAATTGCCGTTTTATTGCAATAGGTTCTTTGAATTGACATAGAATCTTCATGGTTTGAGGTTTTCGAATGAAACTTTTTTCAAATGGTTTCTATGATGTTCTTTTTTTAAAAAATGTGAAACATTTGAATATCGACTTTCAATTGTTTTTGTTATTCAATTTAGACAAGAAAGATGGATACTGCGAAAATTCGAGTGATTTTTGAATACGAGTTCCGACGCGGAACTAACGCGGCAGAAACAGCCCGCAATATCAATGCTGCGTTTGGAGAGGGGTCTACTAATGAACGCACCGTGCGCTTTTGGTTTAAACGCTTTCGTGATGGAAATTTCGACTTAAAGAACGAGCCACGAGGAAGACCGCCCACACAGGTGAATAACGATGAATTAAGAGAGATAGTGGAAGCCGACCCTAGTCAAACTACCCAGGAATTAGCGGCATGGTTTAACGTTACCTTACCCACAATATTGACTCACTTGCGTCAAATCAATAAAATAAAAAAATACAAAAAATGGGTGCCTCATAATCACTCGAATTTTCGCAGTATCCATCTTTCTTGTCTAAATTTAATAACAAAAACAATTGAAAGTCGATATTCAAATGTTTCACATTTTTAAAAAAAGAACATCATAGAAACCATTTGAAAAAAGTTTCATTCGAAAACCTCAAACCATGAAGATTCTATGTCAATTCAAAGAACCTATTGCAATAAAACGGCAATTTCATACTTTAACCCCTAATATGTTGCATTATATTCTACAAGTAAAGTGTGATAAACATTTTATTATAAGATTTCAGTATAAATACTGTTAAAATTACATAAATTATGTACAGATTATGTTTTGTTCTTGAGTTATAGGTACAATATCTAATGTACTTAATCAGTTCTTTCAGCGTAAATTAAAAAGTTTGAATGAACATTCACTGGCATTTGGGGATATTCCTGAAATGTTACTGTATAATTTGCAAATGTACCTGAAAAAATGAATGAAATGCGAAAAAATGCGAAGGCAAGAACGATATTTTTGGTCGGGGGATATTCAGAGGAAGTATAATTTTGACGTCTGCTCTCAGTGGATCTCTCTATCCACTCCACCACGGAGTATAGCCTATACCTTCCATGGGGAAGAGACCCGTGCCCCTCGGTGGGGACAAAATGGGTTGATGGTGAAACTATTCAACTATGGAAACTATTAAAAAAATAACCGTATTTGTCGCTAGATTCGATTGAATTGTCTGGCTTAGGCGCGACGTCGACCCTTCTGATTACCTACCGTAGAGGTCAGTGTCTTATATGAACTGTGAAATAAACCTCTTTTTTTAATTATATTTTTTGAATTTTTTTCCTGTGACCTAAAAAATCCTCACATGAGATAACAAATCAAAAAATTTGTGTGATTTCTTGCAATTTTCGCTAACTGAATATCCAGTGTATTTTCGATGTGCATTTCTGAGGAAATGATTCTCTGTGTATCCGGAAAGAGCTGGTAAAATATCAGCAAAATGAAGAGGCAGCAGGGCAACTTCGCGTCAATAGTCCCCGACATCCCCTTAGACTATTTTGTGAACCACCAATGCGCTTTACCTCTGGAGAAACTAACCTCACGCAATATACGCTGTGGAAAGATCCGCAGATTCGTACTGGACATGGTCAGCGTCAACGTGAACGACACACGAGCGCAGAGGATGTACATGTCCTATTCATCTTTAGCTGCGGAGAAGTATAGGCAGTACGAACATTACTCGTTCTCCTTGCATCCGTATAGTAAGCTGAGAACTTTTCTTGAGGTCTGCTTCTTCTCATGCATATTTCTGGAAAATACGGTTTTGACAGTGAAGTTGGCTCAGCAGGACGCTGGTGCGGTGGTAAGTTACCTTCGTATCCTTAACCTGAACTCGTTTACCTAATTACTTTATCAAGTCTTGCAGACACCAATGGTTACTTACTAGACATCTTTGTGAGTTTCCTATGTTTGTGAAACAATAATATTAATAATACGTCACGTTCATCCTCATTTAGCGAGTCGCCTTCGTAACCTTGGGTTATGTGGATAGTGCAAGGGGTAGTGCCAAGAAAGATTTATTGCAAGAACAAAGATAAAAAAAATGAATAAATAATAATAATGATATAAACTATATTACAATAAAATTACATAGTAGGAATGAATTGCTATTAGCAATAAGATGGCCCATTGTACCGTTTTCATTGTAGCTTTTATTTATGTGTTTTGTGTCTTTCTTAGTATTGTGATTCTTATATTATTATTACGAATTTTATGAATATTCTGTAAAATAGTAATAGATTTATGGCCTTAGTTATAAAAATACGATTCCCTTATAGCACTCCTCAGACGCAGTTTAGTTCATCTGTGGTTACGTCTTTCCCTTGTAAAATATCCACCACATACTATTTCATCGAGTTCATCGAGTGTTTTAAGGAATGTTTTTATAAATAAGGCCGTGAATCTGCAAATATTTTCTTTTCTCCTTTCAAGGATAATCTTTGGCAAGCTATCGAAGCTATGGACTATTTCTATGTATTTCATATATTCGTGAACTTTTTCACGGGCTACATAGCAGGAGAAACGCAGAAAGTAGCAATACTTGACTTGAAAAAGGTATCTTGGAAATACACAAAAACTTGGCTGCTTTTGGACGGTAGGTTTTAGATGCGTTTTTGATCTAAAGAGACGGTATAGGATAGGTAATTATGTCATGTGGGATGGATGTCCAGTGCATAGCGCTATACGCACCTTTACTGTTCACGGCACAGACATTTCGTCCAAGAAAGAGAAGGGGGCTTCATCCCATTGGCGATGTCAACTGGTATCTGAAAAGTATACTACAGTCTCGGCCAAATACTTACGGGGATGAGAATTTTGATGAATCAAGAGCCGAGACTTAATGAAATAACGAGCGTATCATTTAAATAATCAGCAAAAATACGACTTTTGTCAGCAATAAAAGACTTCTATGCAGAACATAGTGATCGTAAAATAGACAAAATTGAGCAGCAGAAAGTTCCAAACTCGTCAGCAGAGAATTATTCCAAATAAATCACCTTAGAAATCGTTGCATTAAAATTTATTAATTTGCTGACAACCTGTTCATCATCATGAAGAAGAAGAAATAATCATCATTACCAGCCCACCTCCGCTTACTACTGGGGATGGACTTTTTATCTATAAATAATAATTACTTATTGTGTTTCTTATTGCTACTATAACTTCACAAATGTACATACTCGTAAATTAGAAAACAAAGTCAGAGGTACTTGCCCGCACTGGGAATCCATTAGCACTCGCTAAACTGAAGGAAAACATCGTGAGGAAACCTGAGTGTCTGAGCTGTTCACATAGCTCAGCGCTTGAAATCGCCAATTCACCATGGGCACGCGTGGTGATTAAGCCCATACTCTCTCCCTGAGAGAAGGCCTGTGCCCTACTTACAGTGGGACGTATATACCTAGGCTGCTTATGTATTTTATTTATGTTTCTTGTAAGCAAGTTACTTATGTATAAAATTTGCAGTGCCTAACTGGGCCCATGTTAAGGACCATTATTTACGTTGAACCCTATTTTGAACCACATGAAGCAATAAACGAACTTGAACTTGACCTTTCCCCATCACGCCATCAAATATAAATTTTGCCAATAATTCCGTACGGACGAAACAGTCCTTAAGTTTCCTCAAGATTCCTTGATAGTTAGCGAGTGACATTGCAACTACAGATTTGTAAATGTAGTCATCGGTAAATGGCTAAATCGAACCCAGGTCCTCGGACCGGGATGTCGGATGAGAGGCAAACATAATGCACCTTATATTTCTACGACAGGTTTGTCAGTGGCGTCCTTGTTCTTGAACAGACAGACAGTCTTGTATAATGTGTCGACCGAAACGTCGATTAAGTTGCTGAATGTCCTGAGATTACCTCGAATGATAATCTACGCCCGACATACGTTCAGCTGGATGAACGCCGGGGTTAGTTTGGAGACATTTCAAAGTTACTAACGCCCTGTTAGCGATGTAATCATATTGTTTTTGTCAGATTTGGAGATGTGTAGGATATGTGATTAGGTGGGAAGAAGGTCAGTGGTTGAAGGCAGTCACAGAAAAGTGGCCGAGAAATGGGCGTCGTTCCGTAGGTCGGCCTACCTGATGGTCGATGACGTTAAGAACGAAAGCGACAGAAATCTCGCCTGGACAATAATCTCGCCTATTGTCCAGGCGAGATTAACAGAGGTCCGACGAGGTTGGCGTGACGGTGAAGAGGCCTATGCCCAATAGTGGGCGTTTTTCATGGGCTGTGTAGATAGGATAGATGTTTAGATTTAAATAGATCGTGTGGTAACGAGGGGTATAGGAAGATCTGTCTCAGAAAAGTCCGATTTGAGCCTTTACGTGGGTCCCTTTACATACAGCGCACGCGACTTTTTCTCGCCCCTAACTAAATAATTCGTACCGTGTTCATCATTTCAAAGCCTAATTTACGCGCGCAGGTTAATTCAATAACACGTTGTATTATTAAAAAATATCTTGTAATTAAGTACCCACTTCACTATAAAAGCAAGTACCTACCTAGATATGATCATATTTAAAAAAAAAATATTTTGTATGGACATTTGCGGTCTGAAATAAAGTTTTATTGTTTTTAATATTATACGTACATTAATAAAAATTCAGGGGGAGAGAGAGAGAGAGAGTTTGTTTAATCACCACGAGAGAATACAGCGTTCTTAGACAAACTCCCGGTTTCTCGTACACTAACAAGCTGTTAATCTACTGTTAACAGCTGTCAGTGGTTTTTTTTGTATGCACTTTGGTCAATTGACAGCTATTAACAGTAGATAAACAGCGTGTTAGTGTACGAGAAACTGGGGGTAAGCTATCTTTATAACAATTCATGGGAGACGCTGCCCACCCGGCTTTCCTCCTATCAACGCTATTATACGACTTCACACTCAATAAGAATATTCTTTATCGTATACCGGAAAAAATGTTACAGAAACATTATAAATGTATGAAACTGGGTATCGTGCCGGTGCGGTTATCGTACAGTGTGAAACGGTCCAACGCCGGCAGCCCGTCAGCCTGGTAGCTCCCTTGTCTCTCGATCGCAGGTGAAGCTAAAAACGGCCGTCGACATATTCCTAATGCTCAGCTCCTACATAACATGGAACATGATATTCCAATTCGCCACCGAGTACATCTACGAGGATGCCTATTACACGACGACGCCTAGAAACTGCTCGTGGTTGACCCGGGGTGAGCTTTGGGACAAGCCGGCTCATAGCAGGATCGTTTACGCCTTGGAGAGAGCCGGTGAGCGATTACCATCTCAAAGAACTAAATGATCAGAAATAAGTATTTGATCATCAACAAAGTTCAACAAAAATTTCGCCCAATCAGCCATAATCATTTTGGACAACAAAATAAATAAAGGAGCAGTAACACTCATGGTCAGCAAATAACTTAATTTTGGTCAGCTTCGTAATGATTTTTGTCAGCAGATTGGATAAATTAACAGTTACCTATGCAGTGACTTGATCACTTCGCATACAGCCAATTAGGTAGATGTAGGTAGGTATGGCAAAAACCCTACGAACAAAAAATCATTTCTTCCTACAAAATTCACACTCAAAAATGGCTCCAGTCCTTTCGATTAGTCTTTACCGATGAAATGAGCGCAAGATGTGCTGCAGAGTGATTGGTTCATTCCACAGAACATATTCTCTGTGGTTCATTCTGTGCGCCATGCGTGACGTGAACGTTGATTGGGCGATAGTGACAGCCTAATTGATGGTTGGTTTTACACAAAAACGTCAAACCAATGACTTAATTGATGTATAACCCGTCAAAATATCGTGTGTGAATAGTACGAGTACCTACTTCACAAGATGGCAAGTCTGACGATGGCTAGTGCATAGATATTTTGCTGGGCAATACTGAACTCGCTCCGATTGGTAACACAATAAAATTGACAAGCCCCGCACGCCTCCTCACAATTGAACGTGGGCTCATTTTTTTGCGCTAGTTAGATATCTATGTTTTTAACACAGATATCTTTTTAAAATCTTTTTATTGTGTTCAAATTATTGGTTTTCGCTGTTGATGTCCTTAATATAAAAAAACTATCCTTGAAGAATATAATTATCTATGTTATTCCTCGCTATGTTATCCCGCCCTTGATTGACTAATTGAACTTTGGCGGGTTTTGTTTCAGTGGCCATGTGCAGAGAGAGTGCCAACATAAGTATGATATTATCTCATGAATGTTTTGAGCTATACTTCGCTATAGCTTGGATTTGTGCAAAGGTTAATATCGATCTCATTATGTAAGTTACTTATTCATCTAACGTCTAGACAGAATTCATAGAATTCGTAGAATTCTGTAATATTTTAGGCTGATTTTCTGGGAAAGCCCAGTGTAAAGCCGTGTCTATATCTAATAAAGATGGAGCATAAAATAAGTAAAAAAATAGAGATGTGTTAATCGGCGTCGGAAAGATTGACAGAGGTTATAAAACAAATAAATATACCTACCCACAAAAAGCCGCGGCTATGATACCTACCTACTAATTCATAATATTCTAAGTACCTACCTATGCACGAAAGCCCACAGAAGTATTTTTACTTTGTACAGGCTAGGACCTGGCCTGTCTCACCTCACGGTAAATGAAGACGAGTTCTAAGATCCTGTTAGGTGTTGTGTCACCAGACAGCACCCCTATTTGGGGGTGTGTTCGTCTAGTGGGTGGTTATTAGCCGCGGTCAAGAACTATAACACATTTGGTACCACCCGGTGGTCACTTGCAGGAGGGTAAACGGAGTGCAGGAGCTTCAACCCCCAGGCTTTGAATTAAACTGACCACCTCTAACCCCTTTCAGCTAATCACTTTCGGATGTACTCTGCGCTACATAATAGTACTGTTCGGTACTGAGTCGGCGCGGGGCAAATACTTCATGATGTCGCAGCAAGTGCAGAAGTATATGAATCAGAAGAGATTCCCGTCCAAACTCAAGCGAAAGATCCTTAAGTACTACGAGATCAAGTTCCAGTCACACTTCTTTGTGGTACAATTTTACTGCGTTCCGTTTTTACCCGACTGCGGCGGAGCCCAAAAGGAGGGTAATGTGGTTAGCTCGTATATATGTATGTATGTATGTAAGTATGTCTGATTCTATGTTCCCTCATAACTCCTTAACTACTGGTCAGATTTAGACAAATGAGGTCTCAATCGTTTCGTCACCCCTGTCGGAGTGGCATAGCTTAATTATAAAATCGCTATTAATAGAACAGAAAAGTCACAAAAATTAATTTCCCTATTTAGCTACGTTAAAGTACCACATTGAGGCACTAGATGGCGCAGCTAAATTTCTATTCATTCTATTTATTCTATTCAGACCCTCAGATAAATTAAATTTCATGTAGATGCTATTAAGTAACCTTATGGTACAACCATCAGTAACTAGATCGCGCTGTTATATTTAATTTATTATACTAGGATCTTAGATCTTCGGCCAATCACGTGTGATGTATGTAAAACATCAGTACGTGGGTGTCATAGACTATATATTATATAAATCAGCATTATAAAAATCACTAAAAAGACAAAAATAAAAAACTGAAATAAAAAAAAACCAAAAACTCGACTGCTGAGCATGGTTATTTTTTATTTCAGTTTTTTTTTTGTTAGATGTGGGGGCATTCTTTTATTACGTAGCGTAAGATGATTTAGGGAGGAGAGGGGTCGACCATTTCTTATTTCTTCTTTCAAGTGGGTGGGAGGGAGTCTCGACAGCTCTTACGAAAGCTCACAAAAATGTGCGAAATTAAAATTATACATCGAAAAAGCGCGGGCAACCGCGAGAGTGCCGAGGTGCGCTCGGATGCGTGTAGGTGAACGATTTCCGTGGCAACAGACCTACATCATCATCATCATCATCATCATCATCAGCCAGTCGACGCCCACTGCAGGATAAATAGGCCTCCCTCATGGTTTTCATAACCATGAGGGGTTTTGCCATAATCTCCACGCTTGACAGGCGGGTTGACGATCGCAGTATGTGGTTGGAATCTCAGGAAGACGCTGCTGCCCGTCTTCTGGTAACTGATTTCCGTAGTGGCCTTCTACGACATCCACAGAAGGAAATGGTATGACGCTATTCTTAATCCGGCGTCACACGGACAGACCCACGTTATTTTTTTATTCTTTCCATTAGATCTTACGTTATAAATATTAAACAGGGGGGTAGGGGGTCGGCCTACTCTTAATTTTTCTTATATAGGGGGGCCGGGGTCGAATAGTAGGAAAAATATTCTTATGTATAATAAATTAATGGTGCCCATGTTGATTGGCTGTCAATCTCCTTAAATCCTGGCTTGACTTGCGTGGTTGGTTTCTCCGCTCCGCTTTGCTCTAAATATCTGGTGCATATGCACTAGACATCTTTCTTTATCCCGTTGATAAAGAAAGGGATGGCAAGTAATAATAACAATAATAACGTCCACACAATGGATTCACTTGACCTGGTCCCAAACTAGAATACCCTGTGCTGTGGTAACCAGGCAAGGACGTTACAAACATGAAAGTACATCCAGACTGAGGCCATTTGTACAAACGGCGGCCCCCAGTGGGAACCGAACCCACGACCGCTGTTTTGGTAGCTAAGCGCCTTAACGACCAACGAGACAGTCGACAGCGTGCTTTATTTTTATAAAACTATTTAGTGCTAAAAATTCCACCCATGCCAGAGGTCGCGGCTTCAAGTCCCGGCATGGGTGGAATTTTTAGCCTCTAAATAGGTTTTTACAATTTGCTATTTGTTCTTTTCTTCCTCTTCAGCATCCTCTTCCTCTTAGTCTGCCAGATTCCTCATCCTCATTCTCTTCCTCAAAATCAATTTTAGAAAATCCTCCTCCTCATAACAAGTTCCTCAACAACCCTAATCTAAACATCCAAACCTGCAAACAGCTTCACAAACTTTAGTAGGAAGTAGGATTCGACTTTAGGCCCTGTGCAACTTAACATCCGATTCCCCACAGGAGTCCCGAATGATGGGCTGTATCTCCGGTCAGTTGCGCGAAGACATCGTCATGCACCTGAGCCGTCAGTTGGTGCAAAACGTCACTTTCCTCAAGCAACTGCCGAAGAGTCTCCTGATACAGATCGGCTTCACGATCAAAGCCGACATCTTCATAGCTGGGGATGTTATTTACAAGATTAACACTATTGGTAGGTAAAGAAAAATTCGGCCAGATTTCGTATCATATTTTACTAACAACATTCAATACTATTAGGGGTTAAAGTATGAAATTGCCGTTTTATTGCAATAGGTTCTTTGAATTGACATAGAATCTTCATGGTTTGAGGTTTTTGAATGAAACTTTTTTCAAATGGTTTCTATGATGTTCTTTTTTTAAAAAATGTGAAACATTTGAATATCGACTTTCAATTGTTTTTGTTATTCAATTTAGACAAGAAAGATGGATACTTACTGCGAAAATTGGAGTGATTATGAGGCACCCATTTTTCGTATTTTTTTTATTTTATTGATTTGACGCAAGTGAGTCAATATTGTGGGTAAGGTAACGTTAAACCATGCCGCTAATTCCTGGGTAGTTTGACTAGGGTCGGCTTCCACTATCTCTCTTAATTCATCGTTATTCACCTGTGTGGGCGGTCTTCCTCGTGGCTCGTTCTTTAAGTCGAAATTTCCATCACGAAAGCGTTTAAACCAAAATCGCACGGTGCGTTTAGACCCCTCTCCAAACGCAGCATTGATATTGGGGGCTGTTTCTGCCGCGTTAGTTCTGCGTCGGAACTCGTATTCAAAAATCACTCGAATTTTCGCAGTATCCATCTTTCTTGTCTAAATTGAATAACAAAAACAATTGAAAGTCGACTTTCAAATGTTTCACATTTTTTAAAAAAAGAACATCATAGAAACCATTTGAAAAAAGTTTCATTCGAAAACCTCAAACCATGAAGATTCTATCTCAATTTAAAGAACCTATTGCAATAAAACGGCAATTTCATACTTTAACCCCTATTATTAGGTACCTATCTCTACCTCCAACCTACATGGTGTAGGTACAAAGTAGATACCACTCATTGTTGTAGGTATTCTATTTTCGTCTTCAACAACCATACGAGGCACTAAAACTAGAAAATATAGCCGGTCCCTGGAGCTTTATTTGTTCTTCCCGCTGGCTGTGGAAACCGCGGGGGAATGGGGGCATGAGGGAATGGTTTTCACGAGGAGGCGTAGTAATGACTATCATACAGGGGCATAGCTGATGCAAAAGATTCCCTGGCGGTGCAGCCAGGGAACGCTGATAGCGTATTAATAGGATCCTTCGGGTCGAGGCAGTATTTTTGTTTCGGTAATTTTTGAGGCAGGTCTGTTTTTGTGTTGGTTGTACTCTTTTATGTTATTTGTAAATGTTCTGATTTTGTGATGCCTCTTTCTTTTTCGTCATTAGTGAGACACTTTTAAGCGTCCGTACCCAAAGGGTAAGGGACCCTATTACTAAGACTCCCCTGTCCTTCTGTCTGTCTGTGTGTCACCAGGCTGTATGTCATGAACCGTGATAACTAGGCAGTTGAAATTTTTCACAGGTGATGTATTTCTGTTGACGCTAAAACAAATACTAAAAACCGGCCAAGTGCGAGCCGGACTCGCGCATGAAGGGCTCCGTACCATCCTAAAGGTCGAGAAAAACGGCAAAAAATGACGTTTGTTGTATGGAAGCCCCACTTAAATATTTATTTTTGAAGCGAATATAGAACTAAATATTCAGTGAATATTTCAAGCGTCTAGGTACCTGTTGCCGTTATTAATATTGAGCTAAAAATGACAAAAAAATACGTTTGTTGTATGGGAGCCCCCCTTTAATATTTACTTTATTCTGTTTTTAGTATTTTTTGTTATATATAAATACATCATCTGTGAAAAACTCCAATTGCCTAGCTATCACGGTTCGTGATATACGGCCTGGTGACAGACAGACAGACGGACAGTGAAGTCTTAGTAAAAACAGGGCTCCCATAGAACAAACGTGATTTTTTTTGCTGTCTTCTGCTCGATATTAATAACGGCAACAGGTAGACGCTTGAAATATTCAAATGTTGTATAGGTAATGATAGGGAACCCTTCGTGCGCGAGTCCGACTCGCACTTGGCCGGTTTTACTTTAATTGACATTCTTTAATCATAAATATCTAACATTTCTTTGTCCAGGTGACTGCCTATACTTCATAGACAAGGGCACTGTGGCGGAGTATTCAGAGTCGGGTCGCGAGATTTGGCACCTGGAGGACGGAGACTACTTCGGCGAGTTAGCCCTGGTGATGAAACGAAAGCACCGCACCACCTCGGCCGTGGCCGTTACCAACTGCGAGCTGTTCCGGCTGGATAAAGAAGGCTTTGAGAGGTCCGTGGCCTGCTATCCTGTCGTCTACGACCATATTAAAAAGGTTGGAAACTTAAAATTTAATTGAAAACTTAAAATGAGGAATTGACGAGGGCGTCATTGCGGCCTCCGGAGCACCGTCGTAAGATCGCTTGCCTTTCCGTCTTCTACGAGTTTCATTTTAGAGAGTGCGCCAGGGGCTACATGAACTTAGACCCCCATCCCAAGAATCATCCTTGCCCCATCCCCTTTCTTCCATCGTACAATCAGACGGCAGGGTCATATTATGTACGCATTTGCCGTGGAAATTCTGCGAATTAGCACCAAGCGATTCGTGAATACTTTTATAATATAAGTAGGTAGGTACCTACCTACGGCAAAGACGTTGAACGTGTTGCCGTCGTCTGTTTTCTGTCTGTCCCAGAGACATAACCTGGGTGTCTTTTAAACTAGAGCTAACTTTACTATCAGGCGTGACTAGGGTCAAGTGTTAAACTGTCCTAATAAAAAAAAAATGAAAACTGAGTAGGTATCTATCTAGTTGAGATCTAGTTCCAGGTCGGATCCCCCAGTGTTTTCATGGGGATCACCATTTACCCGACTGCGGCGTTGCCCAAAAGGTGGGTTATTCCTAATCTATCATAGATACAAGAAGTTCTCCACTTTGTGACTAGATGGCGCTATATAGATATTTTAAAAAGTCTAAATATTTTTTTCGTAGTAAACAAGGAACCCTTAAACTTTTGCCATGCAATTGTCCGGCCGTCTGTCTGTCCGCGGCTTAGCACAGAGATAAGTACTAGAGAGTTGAATTTGGCATACCTCTAGGTACCGAGGGGCACGGGTCTCTTCCCTGAGGAAGGTATAGGCCATACTCCACCACGGGGGCCAAGTCCGGATTGGTGGAGGCTTGTAGACTAGTAGCTCGTCTACTGTCAGAAGTTGTCAAGCCGCCCTAAGGCCTCTGACTTGGCTTAACGACTGCCATCTATCGACGGCAGCCGGCACCAACAGCTTAACGTGCCTTGCGAAGCACGGAACCGCTCGGGAAAATGCCACTAGCGTCAGGCATAGACGGCGACCCATCCATGCACTGAACGCGCCCTGTGTTGCTTAACCTTCGTGATCGTTTAAGATCACTCAGGCAGCCGGGGCTACGAGCGATTCCCCGGGGCTACGAGCGATTCCTCGGGGCTACGAGCGATTCCAGGCCAACACCCAACAGATTTATTAGGCCAACAAAACTGTGGAATAAAATCCCGAAAAATAATTATAGGTAGATACCTATCTTTAGGGAGGGAGGTATCCCTTACGCCTACATTCATCGTCCTAATCATCAGCCATTTGACGCCCACTGCAGGACAGGCCTCCCTCATGCTTTTCCATGCATTAGGTACCTAGGTACATTAGGGATGTAATTTTTTTCTCGCTTACACCAAGGAGTGGGTACCCATACTTGCTAACACCATAGTTTGGGGCATCGTTGGATTTGTCGTTTCAAAATATTGTGGGCCTAGGAAAACCACTTTTCGTTTTAGGATTCCGTTTGCGAAATATATTAAGCTATAAAAAGCGCAATTTTTTGTCACAGTAGGGCGTTCCCCGCTACTCTGACAAAAAGCTTTGTATAACTACATACCTGGGTAAAGCCAGGTTTTGACGGTTTTAGCATACGCTCGGACCGTGTGCCTACAGTTTTAGTTAATTATGACGACGGTTTGTGCGCTCGGACCGAGTGCGTCGTAAACTGTACTCGTTCACAGTCCAATGGGACCCAATGTGGCGTCAGGTCTGAATCCGCTCTCATGTACGCGTTACCACATTTGTGTTACGTTGGCATACAAGCTTCTATTTTGGACTTACCGATGATTTTAACACTTTTCTATGGGGACTGTGATCATGTTAAAACTGACCAACGAAACTTATTAGACCCTTCAAATGTATAGGTAAGTTCTACGTTTGATCATCGCGAGCCATTCAATACTAATCTATTAAAAACCTGTTTCAGGTGGCCCAGATGCGGTACGAGCAGACTTGCGTGCTTGATGAGTTTTACAAGACCCAGATGAGAATGAAGGAAACGCCATCGTCATGACCTTGGAATCAATTTCCTCTCGTTAAGCATGTCGGCCTAGGCCAAGCTTGTAGACATGTAAAAGAAATATTTTTGAATGTCAACATACAGCTCACCTTAGAATGAAGTCAAGAATGATGTATGTAAGTTTTAATGTTTGTTTTTCTTGTTACTTTAAGCGCTTGTATGATACGGTGTGTTAAAGGCGCGGGGTCGAATCCAGCTTCGGCCCGGAATTTCTCTCTATGTGTTTGATTAGGTAGTTACTAAGAAATTAATACAAACAATAAGATTAAAATTATATTTATTTTATTCATAAGTTATTTATTCACCAGCCACCGGAAAAGTATTGTAATCACTAAAATAATTTACAAAAGTAACATAGTTTATGAGAATCAAATAAATACTGCTTACATTTAAATATTATATAGATTTTAACAGTCTTCAAACGAAATCCCTGATTGTCTTTTGCTCAGTCGATTTTGTCAGCAGAGATAAAAATTATAAAACCTAAAATATCCATGATCACAACCAACTAAAAGGAGGAAATTCATCTACGATATTCTCTTATCTTATAGCAACATGTAAAAATCTTCCAGAAAAATATAGCAACATTCTCTAGCATATTTCTTTTACGACGGGCATATATTGACAATATGAGATCATATTGGGTTTGTTCTTGCTCGGACAATCAACGGTTAGTTAACTGCCCGATAATTAAATGGTAGAATTCACTTTTAGGCTGCATGAAGCGTTGGCGACGTTTGTATAAAACATAGTCGGGGCAATATAAACTTTTAATTATAATCATGTGATTTAGCCCTCCTAACGTAACTGTCCACTGTTGCATTTCACGTTTCCCAAGTGTCAAAATATGTATTTGACAGTTCGGAATAGATTAAATCGGACGATTCTATACTGGATAAGTTATATAGTAACACCCCAGTATGTAACACCCCAGTATGCCGAGATGTTTCATTTCACATTTGCATCTAGTGATGGGGATGTTTGGCGGATGTGTCTGCGCCATCTGGCGTCAGACATTTTCTAAAGTTAGATGGCGCTGTCGTCGCAGATCCAGCGAACACCCCCAACACTAGAAGCACATGCCAAAATAAACTTCATTGGCAATCGAAAGCTGAGTTTCCTGCTCGTGTTTATCATGATACATTACACAAAACAATCGGTTTTCAATGTTCCAAATTAACTTTTTATTTTGCTTCCCTAGCAATGAAAATGTTTTGCGCAAAGAAAACGGAATGTTTTTTGTAATCTTTTTTACCAGGAGACGCTCCTCTCTCACACTTAAGAATGGTCGGACAATTGGACTGGATTGGGTATTTGCTTCAGCTATAGCATACATTTTGGATCGTAAAATTTGACATTTGAGTTCTTTTAAAACTTACACAATTAAGTTACTTAATTTCTTGATTCTTAATTTTTAATGTAGTTTTCAGTCTTATTTATAAAAATACGATTTTTCAAAACACTTTTCCGATGCAGTTTAAGATTGGTCTTTCTAGTATTTTTTAATGAGTATGTTTTTTAATCTCGCGCCTAATCACCGGACCTGTCCGCGGACGTAGTGACTGTTGTGTGTCCGCCCGCCGCCAAAAACTAATAAGGGTAGACTGCCTACCCTCAGTACAATAATTGACTGTGCTCGCTACTTCAGTCTAAGTCTACCCGTGACCGCGGCAGCTGCAACGTTGCCGAAACGGCGGGAATTTAAAGTAATTAAATTTTACCAGCTAAATAATCGCGATTAGACCCGTTTAATATTTAACTTTAGTCTTTCTCTTTACCATATACTTTTTACACTGCAATTGAGAAGTGTTGGGGTGGAATCGTGTTTTCATAAATAACTTAATCTTTAGCATGTATTCACAATTACGTCCTTTTATATAAGACCTCTTGACACATTGCAACGTAAAGACTTATTCCCATCTTCCAACCTAAACTTCCACCCTGGGTTGAAGGTTGGGAATTGTTTGTCCCATCTTCCAACCTATGGCAGGTTGGAAGATGGGAATATATTATCTGAATTATTTTTGTTCCCATCTTCCGAACTGACATAAATGAGGTACAGTCAATAAATTAATGGGTTAGTATGTAATTTTGTACAAAGTAATGTGTATACAATTTTTAAATCCAAGTACATACCTAAATAATGATTTCGTTTTCCGATATGGTTTTATCACGCAGACAGACCTATAGGGTTCTATCAATTAATCATGTTGAGCACCTCTTGTTTCAAGAGTGTTATTATCTAACCTCTTTAAATGAGAATAGTATGAAGTAACTGGCACTTCCTGCATAATTCACTACAATGACGTCTATGTCAGTGTTCAGTAATCAATAAATAAACGTCGCTCAAATATTTTTTCTATATTGCATTAAAAAAAGTGGAAAAAATGTCCTCATTTGACCCCAGTTGCAGTACCAGTACCAGTACAACTGGTAAATTAACGTATTTAAAAAGAGGTGGAGGCGAAGTCCTCTTACACAATGGCTACCAATACCATCATCAGAAAAAATATAAAAACAGTTCCATTTACTGGAAATGTACAAACTATAAAAAAAATAAATGTGTAGGAAGCATTACAACAAAAGTAAGTTGTTTTTTAAATATAAAATAAGTAAAGGGTTATTTACTTTCGTTGGTTAATAATACTTGCTTTATTGTTACACAGGATAATAATATCATGAACAGTAAATTACACATACAGTCATGTATACCAGATTCTCCTAAAAATGAGATGGATATTCATTTAAATGAATGTAAAACCAAAATAGAAAATACACTGGCACCGGTACCATCAATATTTCAGGATTTAATAACATCTGTTGAATATACTGGATTAGATTTACTGTCCAAAGTACCAGAATTTAAGAGCGTAAAAAGTACCTTTTATAGAAAAAGAAACGAGTCAATGGGTGTGGAGAAAATAAATTTTAAATCAGTTTCCGAGGTTAAAATCCCACCCAAGTACAACTCATTTCTAGTTGCTGATTACCTCCATGATTCAGTTAGAATTTTAATTTTTTGTACAATGTTTGCAAAAGAACAAATCAAGAAAGTTAAACATTTCTTCGGTGATGGGACATTTACATCTTGCCCATACCCGTTTTGTCAATTATATACAATTAGTGGTGATTTAGGGAGTACAAATCAGACAACGAACGTTATACCACTGATATTTGCCCTATTAACTGACAAGACAAAAAATACTTATTCATTAATGTATCATCTCATAAAGAAACAAATACCACATTTTAAACCTGGGAAATACACGATGGACTTTGAAAAAGCAGCCATGGGAGGTTTAAGAGCTGTTTTTCCCAATGTAGAACTCAAGGGGTGTTATTTTCATTTTGTGAAATGTGTTAGGAAAAGGGGTAAAAAATTAGGACTCATGAAATTAAAATTGACACGACGCCTAATTGAACTTGCATCAGTATTGCCTTTGTTACCAAAAGAAAATGTATACGAAGGTTGGTCGTATGTGCAATCTCAATATACGGAAGGCAAGAATGAGAAGGCATTTATAAGCTATATGAATAAAATTTGGTTCAAAAATGAAGAATATGTTAATTTATGGAATGCATTTTCAGAACGCCATAGAACGACAAATTGTCTTGAAGCGTGGCATTCCACGATTAATAGACAAATCAAAGAGAAAAAACCTAACATTGCTAAGTTATTACACTGTCTATATAAAAACAGCATATTATTCAAAAATGAATTTCTATTAGTTAAAAATAACCACAAGGCAGTAAAGGAACGTCAGAAGATATCAATTTCCACAGATAATTTCATACAACAAAGTCAAAGGCAATTAGCTGAAGGAGAAATTACTGTAAGCTTGTTCCTAGAAAAATTGCGTTAACATGTTTAAGGTATTGCTGGCTGTTTTTAGATCATGCCACCTCTTTGTGTAATTAGAATATTTTTAAGTTGTTTCTGTCAAGTGTCACTTGTATCAAATAATTTGTTTTTGAGACGTACCAAAATAATAAATACCTGGATAAAATATGACCTTTTTGATTGACGCTGAAGAATATCGACAGTTTCAATTGGAACTGAATGCGAAGATGGAAATTATTAAGCTTCGGCGGGGTAACGCTATTCAGCAACCTGTTCCTAATTTCTGCCTTTGCCTAATGAATTTTAGAGAGAGATGTTTAAGATTCCTCCTAAAATCAATAATTTTTTTAATTTTTGACGATTGTTGGGAGGAAGTAATGGAAAAATTTCGCAAATATCGACTAAAAGGTAAAAAAGTAGATGATAGTAATGTTAGTTAGTAATTTCTACAAAAATAAAAAAAGTAAGTTCAAAAACTAAAACCCGACTACTAAAAAGTGTGAAACAAGAACACCTATTATTTGAAGTAAACACTTTACGATATTTGTTTGATACACATTTCATAGGAAGTTTAGAGGAGAGCCGGGGTCGTATGTCACTTAAGACAAAACGCGTCTACATCGGAGGTGAGTTGGCATACGACCCCGGCTCGCCTTTAAACTTACTATGAAATGTGTATCAAACAAATATCGTAAAGTGTTTACTTCAAATAATAGGCGTTCTTGTTTCACACTTTTTAGTAGTCGGGTTTTAGTTTTTGAACTTACTTTTTTTATTTAATTTATTTTGTGGTTATAAAAGACCAACAATGTATATATTTTTGAAACGTGCTAATCAAGACCTTTCATTTGATACCCCACACGATATCATCAAAAAATATTTTTTTTAGTTCATGTTTCCAAGTCGTCTAGAGGGCGCCACATTCACTTTTATGTGACGTCACATAGCCTATAACCAGCGGACGATAGAAACGCTTCTAACGATACCTAATTTGTCAAATTACATACATACATACATACATACCGGTCAAAAACATAACCCTCCTTTTTGCTTAGCCGTAATCGGGTAATAACTGTACCTACATGTTCCAGATAATCAAACTTCGAAAGATTATGATTGCTCATGTTCAAGGCAGCCATCAGCATTACGTAAAATGTTGACTGGTATAATTTCACAAGATTTTGGCCAATTTTGGGTTGAGGTGGTAAATGTTATTGAAAAATATAATTAAAAAATGATTAAGTACTAAACATAATACATCTTGTTTTATTACCGTACCTATTTATTTCGTATTAGTGAATTGATAACAGATATGCAATTATTATGGTCTATAATAATTCTCACATTCATAAAAGAAACTTCAATCTAAACCCAAATGCCTATGCACACAACAGTGGCCCAATCATGAGTTTTGTCTACTATCGAATCGAGAATAGTATCGAGTAAAAATGTATGAAAAAAAAGCAGCGATCCTAGCGGTAAATAGCGGCGCTACTTTTTTTTCATACATTTTTACTCGACACTATTCTCGATTCGATAATAGACCAAACTCATGATTGGGCCACTGTACATAAAGGTCAGTTCGGAAGATGGGAACAAAAATAATTCAGATAATATATTCCCATCTTCCAACCTGCCATAGGTTGGAAGATGGGACAAACAATTCCCAACCTCCAACCCAGGGTGGAAGTTTAGGTTGGAAGATGGGAATAAGTCAACGTAAAATGTCTTTATTTTTCCAAAATATCTTGCGAGCCTTAGCTCACAGATACCTTTAGGAATCACTGCATATAACTGTAGTGTACTTCTGACGGTATATCGTAGTATATCGCTGTCATGTTATATGGATCCAGGACACTGGAAGGAAAAAAAGTCCGTGAACTTTCAATCGTCAATTGAGAACTCAGGATATTATGGGCATAATAATTATATTATTAAAAAATTGCTTGCAGAAGAGGTTGAAGAGGTTGATTGGCTTGGCTTGGAGGTGTTTGCCAGGATCGTGGCAAGTGGCTAAGCCTGGTCTCTGTCTACCCCTCTGGGATACGAGCGGGAGTTAATGTATTTAACTTGCGTGCATCAACTAGGGTGACAAAAAGAGCTGTGGTAGCGGAGCTGTAGAACGCCGGCTTCTCATTCGGGAGGTCGTGGGTTCGAATCCCGGCATGTACCAATGACTTTGTTTTCTAAGTTACGTACATTTGTGAAGTTATAGTAGCAATACCACTCGCTAACGGTGAAGGAAAACATCGTGAGGAAACCATAGTGTCTGAGATATTTACATACCTCAGCACTTGCTACGTACAATGGCCCAACTATGAGGCTAAGTGCGGAAATCTCCAGTCGAACTAGAACTAGAACTGGGGTGACAAAATACAGGCTGACTGTTTAGTCACCATAATTTTTTTTTCTAGACAATATCATTCCGTTTGCCGATCCGGCTTGGACCATTAAGCTTCGTTGATGATTTCGAAAGGTATTGCAAAATCGGCCTACCCTTCGTCGAGATAAGGTCCATACGGCGGCAGCAGCTGCTATGAGCAGGCCTCCTCGGCCTGCGGCTGCGGTACATTGCTGCTCGTGTAGAAGAGAACGCACGGTGTCTTCCACCAGGCGCTGCATTGGACCACTTCCTCTATTGGCACCGGCACGATGCTGGATTAAAGAGAAAATAATGAATTAAATGCAACAATAACATTACTAGAAGTGACAGTGAGTTTTATTGTATGAACAATGTGACTTAAATAGTCACATAAATTTGATTGCGTTGACTTGTTAGTTTTAGTTTACACCTTCAAGAGACTACAAGGACACGGTGCTAGCTGGCGCTAACAATTGAAAAAAATCATAAAATATATTTTTTATAATACTATTTTCTAAAAAGTGAACATCGTAACTGTGAGAGATATTTTTAGGATCTACTGCCTAGAATTTAGCGGTCATATTTATAAAAAAACCCGTGTGGCGGCGGATTAAGAATAGCGACACTCCATTTCATTCCGTGGATGTCGTAGAAGGCGACTAAGGCAATCAATTACCAGGAGACGGGCAGCAGCGTCTTCCTGAGATTCCAACCGCATACTGCGATCGCCAACCCATGGCAGGCGCCAAGTGTGGAGATTATGGCAAAACCCCTCATGGTTATGAAAACCACGAAGGAGGCCTATATCCTGCAGTGGGCGTCAAATGGCTGATGATGATGATTTATAAAACCACGATCGCTCTAAAGCACTCCTAAGAGGCAGTTTATTCAATCTGTGGTTACGACTTTTCCTTGTAAAATCTCCACCACAGACTATTTTATGAATAGTGTTTTTTTATAAATAAGATAGTTCTGATTCGCAGAGCTTAATCATGGTGAGTAGAGACGGAGCTCGCGTCGTCGGTTGCTCGTCTCTGACAGCGGGCGAGCGCGCGGCGCACCCTCATTAGTAGAATTAGTAGGGAAATACGAATACTTACTTGAGATCATTCATCAAGTACCAACTCTCCCCGTCCTCCCCGCCGGCTCTGACGTACGCGACCAAATTCCTCGGATTGTCTTCGATACATACTACAGCGGCGGAAAGTGTATATTCCTCTTGGGATTCTGTGCATGGCTTTTTTTTGTTCACCGTTCCGTTCTCGGATTTAGTCGGCTCTGCTGTTTGTTCGCTCTGAAATGTTAGGTTGAAATAACAAATTAGTTTTTTAGGGTTCCGTACCTCAAAAGGAAAAATGGAACGCTTGTAAGGGTTACAGGACCACTTTGTTGTCCATCCGTCCGTCCATCCGTCCGTTCGTCCGTCCGTCCGTCCGTGTCTGTCTGTCTGTCAAGACCCTTTATCTCGGGAACGCATGGTATTGAGTTGAGTTTAAACGCATGGAGGTATCGAGTTGAAATTAAAACCATATACTCAGGTCTATAGTCACTTGAAGCTGTATCAAACGTCTAAGTTAACGTAAAAAAAAGTAACGGCCGTTTATGCCGCAAAAAACGTTTATTTTGTCACCCTCAAGGGAATCAAAATTCATTGGGTACTTTCCGTTGACCTAGGACTATGAAATTTGGGCAAGAAATCTTATACTACAAGTACATACACCTCGCTACGCTCGGGATTCTACTCTAGAATCCTCCGCTCCGCTCTGGATTCAAAGTAACACTCTCGCCTTAAAAATAGTTGTTTGCTCCCTGGGTAAACAATCTACTATTTTACATGTTTCCCAATAAGACAGGTTTGCAATTGCCCTATCTCCCCTGCCCGTGTTGCACGACACCGCGATCATCGTCGCCATCATCCAAAGAAAATAACTAAATAATTTTCCTCTTTCATTGTTTTCGAGGCCAACTCGTTATTTTTGTAAACTTAAATCTTGATTAGATTATATTATTTAGATTAATACCCTTTATTGCACACCAATGCTTGAAATCTCCAATCCGCGGTGGGCACGAGTGGCGATTAAGCCCATACTCTCTCCCTGAAAGAAGGCCTGTGCCCTACAGTGGGACATATAAAGGCTGCTTATGTATGTTATGTAGTGCACACCATACATTATAAAGATACATAAAAACCTTAAATGTTTAAGTTGCATAGTATACAACTGGCGGTATTATCGCTAAAAGAGATCTCTTCCAGAAAGCCTTAGGATGGATAGGCCTGTAAGATAAAGAGAGTAGTGTAAGAGACTAATGTAACTATATAGTGTCAGTATGTAACTTCTTTGAAATATTCTTATTCTTCTCAGTTAAGCGTTTGGTGTTCGTCTATTAGCTTAGAAATTGGACGATTTACTTGCTTTCTGAATGACCCAAACGATTCCTAAGAAAACATCATAAGACAACCTCAGTGGGAAATAAGTCACCGCTTGAAATCAATTATTAATATTAACTTCCATAAAACACAATCACTTCGCACATCCGGAACAATAGCGACAGAATTACACTTTTGAACAATGGGCTTCTTATAAGTATAACACAAAAATACTCCTAAAAGGAAGTTAAATATGAGATAACATCAACACCATTGAATTTCTATTAATTTCAGTCAAATGACGCGTTATCTATACATCTATTTATCTATGCGTTTTACACCATCGACGATTTTATACATGTAAAACATCGACGAAATATTCTCCTGTTAAATTGGCAAAAATGTAATCAGTATAAACAGCCTATTCCCACTGTAGGGCACAGGCCTTCTCTCAGTGAGAGAGTATGGGCTCAATCGCCACGCATGCCCACCGCGGATCGGCGATTTCAAGCCCTGAGGTATGTGAATAGCTCAGACACTCAGGTTTCCTAACGATGTTTTCCATCGTTGTTATTCCGGACAAGCGACTTCACCTGGCCCCAGTATCTGCAACTTCTCTCTCTCGTCGACAGGCCTAGGTCTAAGTAAACATAAACAACATAAACATTTACATACAGGCACATACATTGCTTCTGGCCCCACACTAGGATACCCTGTGTCGTGGGAACCAGAAACAACATCACAAACATGTAAATATCCAAGACCTGGGGTGTTTTTTTTGTCCCCAGCCGGGATTCGAACCCGGGACTTCTCGCATGGTATGCAGATGCACTACCGCTGCGCCACGAGGTCGTCTGAAATAAAGTGGAAATAATGATTACCTTATCATTGACCACAATATCCCCTTCGGCCGTGAGACGTATGGTCAACTGAAGGGGCAGAACACATTGGGGTTCTCGAGCGGGGCTACCGCTGGACGAATTGTGCGTTTGATTCGACGACCCTGGCCTGAAAGTCATGCAGTTTAATTATTTTATTTATTTGGTGTACAGAATAGACCACAATTATTACATAATATATAAGATAAGATAAGAAGATAAGAATATTCTTTATTGCACACAAGAAGCGAGACATAAAATATGAAAGTTACAATGAAAAAGTACAATGGGCGGCCTTATTGCTAACAGCAATTTCTTCCAGACAACCTTGTGACGGAAAGGTTTCCGAAGGAGAAAGGGAGACGGGTAGTTGGTGCAAATATGAATAGTATAAGACAATAATATACGAACTAAAGCATGCGCCACACAACATGAACAAATGTAATTTTTTATATTATACTAGCTGTTGCCCGCGACTTCGTTCGCGTGGAAAGTTTGATGTGTATTTTTCGGGGATAAAAAATAGCCTATGTGCTAATCCAGACTATAATCTATCTCTGTGCAAAATTTCATCCGGATCCGTTCAGCCGTTTTTGCGTGAAAGAGTAACAAACATCCAAACATACATACAAACTTTCGCGCTTATAACATTAGTAAGGATTTAGAAAGTAATAAATTTTAGAATTAAATCACAGCGATTATTTTTGGAAAAAAGAAATATTGTGAGTTCAGAATGTACGCTGAGCATTTCCCGAATTTATAAACTGCGTGTAAAATTAGCGATAGACCGATTGGTTATAGCCAACAACTTGCTGGACCGATTGCTGGCAGCGAATGGATGAGGTGGCCCAGGACAGGCAGAAGTGGCGTGCCTCGGGCAGCGCTATGTGCAAGCAGTGGGCTATTACGGGCTGACTGATTCATTGAAATCGATTGTTTAACAGAGAGGTCTTAAGTTCGATTGCTGGAAGGATTCTGACGCCACCGACTTATAAGAGAGAGGATACTGGAGATCAAGGGGTATGTATGAAAATTTATCGCTATGTTCGAGTGTTCTCCGACGAACAGGACCGCGTTATTATGACAATTCGGTGTAAATTGCGTAGCAGATTAGTACAATAAGTATTCCACCTGGTGGGACTTTTCCGACAAAAAACTAAGTAAGTGAAATAAAAACTGAGTTTGCACGGATATTTACTCGTTTATTTTTTCATTTTGGATTTGAGGGTAAACTATATATTGGATAACAAAATACATTAAACACTACAACAATAAAAGCCAAAGGAAACATAAATATTATCAAAATGTCAACCTATTAAAATCAAATTAAATTCATTCGCAAAAAGCTTCGTCAAATACAAACATGTGAAATATAAACAACTGAAAACACAAAATCATTACGAGAATAAGCCGCCCCGGGACACATCCGACCCAAAGGTTCCCAATACGCTGGCAATTTTCCCACGTTTCGGTACTTTTGCAAGTGTCGTGGTCTCGGTAAACTAAGGTGACAGGCGTCTTTTTGAATCGTTCATTCTCATCTACTCCACATGATTGGGTAGACGAGAAAAAGAAAATCATCCCCACTTTTCATGTTAGGCGAGGTACAAAAAAAAAATAGTCAACATTTTATTGTTTAACTTTGTCGGCGAGATAAATATGTATACACACACCAAATTACAGCTTTCTGGTACCACCGATCTATGCGCTAGGCCGCGGACGGACAGACAGACAGACATGGCGAAACTATAAGGGTTCCTTGTCGGACTACGGAACCCTAAAAAAGTACAAGAAACTGTCAGTTTTAAATCAGCTGGCGTCCCGGCATATGAGGATATTGACTACGTGACGAAGACCCAAACCCCCGCCGTCCCCCGACCCCGAGACCAAGCGTGGTATTTTAAAAATGGAAGCGCAAGTGATCTGTCAGGATCGCGGCAATTAGCAGTCCCTGGTCTCTGCCTACCCCTCTGGGATACAGACGTGAGTTTATGTATGTATGTATGTAGTTAAAAAAAAGTTTACCTGTCCGGGTGCTTAAATCTGCACCCAGGTCTAGCGCAATGCAATCCATATCTGCACGGTTTGCCGCTACTGCCTCTCTTGGCACCTTCGGGCTGAAAAGTAGCAAATTGGAAGACATAAGTACCTCTAGTGTTTTCAATTGTATGGGGCCAAAAAAAGATACAATGAAATCGAACAGCGTAGTAAGAAATTAACGTTGAATATACATAAAAATATACATCTGCAGACGAACTGATTTTTTGAAGTCCGTTTAAAAAAAAATAAGGTAAAATAAACGTTTACCGAATAAAATCATTTTGTGGCAATAAATTGTGAACTAATATTTGTATGGAATAGTCTTGAGCTTGTTTGGGACCGGCAAATGGTCTGTGGAAACACATAAAAAAAAGTATATAAAAAAAACACAAAAGCTATGTAGAAAAAGATGCTTGCTCACAATATTTTCCTTTTGCGACCCTTTAGACCAATAGGCCTTCTCATGCGCAGTAACACCGCCGCAGTTGATCGCCAATATCGGTGGTAACCTGAAAGAAAAAAACATTCGTATACACAGAAAAATGCACTCTTTGACCACCTGAACCTTTGCAGCTGAAACCGTTATAAGGAGAACTCCACAACTAACATTTGATGCACTTACAAATTGCATTCACATTATTTTAGAAAAATTGTACCTTCAGCGAGAAAAGTGTCATATATTTTTATGTAATCTATTTTTGCAAATTTTCGGTTTTATGTGTGCAAAAAAGTTACTGCTGCTGACAAGGATCAAAATACTCTATACGACCAACTAAGATTAGAAAAAAATCAGAAATCGAAAACAACTTTTCATTCGGATGACATATTAATCTAAAATGGCCGACGACGCTTCGACTATTCAAATGCTACCTTTCAAAGTCACACTGTCCTTTTTAACAGGTTCAATTTACACTCGCCATGCTGCAACGTGAATATAGACCGAGTGAGTTGACATAGCCTATAACATTAGCAAGTTAAAGTGGCAGTCGGCAGGTCACACTTGCCGAAGAACCGAAAGTAGATGGGGTGCAAAGGTTCTCGAGCGGTGACCAACTGGCATACGCAACTTAGCACGCCCACCAGCTCACTGGACCATCGATCTGAGTGAACTTAATGACAGCGGCTCGATGAGAAGTGGCATGTACGATTGTACGGCCTATGTCCAGCAGTGGACGAGTACCGGCTTATTGATTGATTGATGCTGCAACTCCCAAGGCAATGAGGAGCATTCAACTCACTGCACGACCCGGCCGCGTGGCAGCGGGGCCAGTAAGGTGGACGAAATGCCGGAAGTCACTCTTCTCTTTCCCTGTCATCTCCCAAGGCAAAATAGTACATTGTTCACCGAGAGGAGAAAGTGACCGATTACCGTCGAGGGTGTCGTTTGAAGCCCGAGCCGTAGGCGAGGGCTTTAAAACGGGATACTGCCGTTTAGCCAAAGTATTTTTCGCCAAATTTTACTTCCCAATAAACTTATGACATCAGTTTCATTTCCCAAATGAAACTTTAGCAAGTTTTTATTTCGCATTTTATTCATTTGGTCAAATTATCATTTTGCATAATTTTACTGCGTCAAGTTTTATTAAGACAAACGTTTATTATGCTAACGTTTTATTTTGGCAAGTGTTATATAGCAAATAATTGTTTGATTAAATTTATATTTCGCATTTTGTTCATGTGGTTAAATACTATTAGGCATAAATACAAGTAATTTAAAAATTTAAGCTTAAGATACATTTATTTGTAGTATTATATTCTGATTTAAAAAAAAAACTTACGAAAGCAATTTGGTGTAAAAAGTGTGTTTAAAATTTGGTTGTTAGGTCAGTACACATAAGCAAAAATAGGTTCGAAGTTCCTATTTTTCGCTGTTTGTTTGTTTTGCATATTGTTCGCTGCGCTCCGCTCCATCCTGAAACTTCGGGTGTTAGTTCTTTTTTTTATATAAAAGCGAAAAAAAATATTTCACTAAAAAACTTAGTTTTAAGTCAAACAAAAAAATTTTTGTTCTAGTTTACATTTCGCATTTTGTTCATTTGGTCAAATTATACTTTTGACTGAATAATGCTTGGTAAAATGAATTTTGACCAAGTATTTATTTGGTAAACAATAACTTGCCATAATAACTTTTGCTAACTGTTTATTTGCTTTAAGTTGTTTTGAGAAATGTTTTTTTGCCAAGTGATAATTTGCGGAAAATAGTTTGGGAAGTAATACTTTGGGAAACGATTTTTGGCAATACATTAGTAAACCCTTTAAAACACCCGAGATCGGGAATCGCAGTTTCTCTCGAGTGATACATAGTGCTTTATACTACACCTGCTTGACAGTTTTATTTTACTTTCTACGAAAACTGAATCCTCAAACAACACACAAATTGGAAATGGCGCCAATGGCGTCTGCAATTTTCACATGTTCTTTTTTCAAATTTTTTATCCTGCCGCCGCAGGGTCGCACTGCCAGCCCGACACCATCCAACACACAGCTAGTGGCCAGTGTCATTTTGCGAACTTGGAGATAAAAACTCACTGTAAAAACTTTTTGGCTTTTGATATTTAGGTTACCGGCGCATAGTCTTACCCAAAATTAAAAAAGAAAAACCACGTAAGAAATGGATTTTCATACACTTTTCTCTCCCGCTCAGATGCGTTTTCTCCCCGCATATTTGTTCGATATGCAATGACGTATTTTCTACCGTAAATTTGATAAAGTATCAAGGTACTTTCCAAGCAGGTGTAGTATAAAGGTGCATTACAGCTCACCGCACGAGCCGGCCGCGCTGCCGCGTGGAGAGTGACGAAATACCGGACGTCACTCTCCTCTTTCCGTGTCACCTTCTAATGTAATAAGGTGTCAAGCGTCAGCAGCGCACGCACCACAGCGAGGCCAGGAGTACCCGCTATACTTTACACGCCGTTTCCTCAGGCAATAAGGTGCATTTTAGCTCACCGCACGAGCCGGCTGCGCTTAAGCGTGACTAGTTAGAATGACAAACTATAGCACATCACTTTCCTCTCTCCGTGTCATCTCCTAAGGCTGGCTGGCCGGGCTGAACCGGCGGCAGCGCCCAAACTAGGGCGGAGTGTTGCAGTAGTCACGCCTGGAGTGCGTGCTAGACTCCACATGCCGTCTCCAAAGTCCTAAGGCATTATCTTCTTCAAATGCTGATTCCCGTATCCCAAAGCTAAATAGGTGTGAACCCACACGGGCTGCATAACGCGCTATAGAGGATGGTAATTTGAGATGGGGCAGCAATAGGATCTATTAGATTAGACCTTCGTAGCTACTTGAAAATATTCTCCTAAGACCACATCTAACTTCCAGAGCAGCAGAAACCACATTCACAGTTCGTCAATAAATCCAAAATGGCGGACGAAGCTATCCCCTTCAAATACCACCTCTCGCTTAATAATCCATAGAAATTCCACTTCCAACCCATAAGCACTCTGGGCTGCTTGGGCTGTTGACGTATTAATCTCCCCAGTCCCTTCAAAGTAACAATTGAAAACCATTGTTATTCAGGACTGAAGAGGTTAATACAAAATGGCGGACGACACTCTCTTCCGAAGGCAACAAGGTGGATTTCAGCTCACCGCACAAGCCGACCGCGCTGCAGCGTGGGGCTGAACCGGCGGCAGCGCTCGCACCAAGCCGGGGTGCTGCGGCGGCTGCAGAGCGAGGCCACCAGCAGCTGCAGGAAGCCGCCGCGCCCCGCGCCCGCACCCTCCTTCACGGAAGTCGGCGCTGGGTACTGCAGGGCGCAGGCCAGCACCACGGATTGCCGCTCCTCCTGCAGGGAGAAAGAAAAATGTACTACTGCCGGGCGCACGCTAGCACCACGGATAGGCGCTCCTCCTACACGGTGGAAGGAAAATTGACGCAGGGAATAGGAGAGCAGGATTGGACTGCTTATATTGGGCGGCACTGTTCCAGCCTACATGTATATGTAGTAGGATGATTTGATAAATCGATTTTTTGCGAAAACTCTAGGGATATTGCGAAAACACGAATAATTAGACAATGATGATGACATTTCTTAATGTTAGTGAAAACAGGTAAGCAAGTAAACAATGTCCAGTGTTTCTTTTTTGCAAGTGAAAGTGCCCAATGACTTGCACCCCGGATGACCTTACGAGGGCTTCCCTTCATGCGATAGAAGTGGCGAGATATTTGCATGAAATAACTTGACAAAACCCAAAATACGTGGCCTGATCACCCTCACTCGAACAAGAAGAAGTAAGTAAGCAATTTATTTATTCACAATACATTCAATGTAACTTTCAATATCCATTTATAGCATTCTTACAATACTACGTAAGGTTACGTGAGGTTTTTGCAAATACGCGAGTCGCCTCATTAAGATTGAATATCATTACTCCATTTCCTTCCATGGATGTCGTAGAAGGCGACTAAGGAAATCAATTACCAGGAGACGGGCAGCAGCGTCTTTTTGAGATTTCAACTGCATACTGCGATCGCCAACCCGCCTGCAAAGCGTGACGATTATGGCAAAACCCCTCATAGTTATGAAAACCACGAAGGAGGCCTATGTCCTGCAGTGGGCGTCAAATGGCTGATGATGATGATGATGATGATGACTCTGATTGACACGATACGACATTAGATGACATGACATAAACTCACGCCTGTATCCCGAACGGGTAGGCAGATAACAGGGTTTGCTACTTACCACGATCCTGACAAAGCCCTTTCGCTTCATCAGAAGTCGTTGCACGCACGATGGCTTCGGGTACTTTTAATTTATCTCAAGAAAGCTGATTCGCAAAATACAAAATTAAGGACAAAATGAAAACGTAGCTCTCACCTCTTTGTTGCACTTGAGGCACCGATTCAGCTGGTGCCGTCCAATGGCGAACAACTCTGATATCTCGGACTCTTCCCGGTCTGCCTGTTGATCGTTATCCAGTTCTTCACAGGCGAGGGACTGCTCCGGAGCTCCTTGAAACGGGTATAGAGACCGTTTTTTTTACTGGTAAGTATTACTCATATCCCGGATGCTAAGCAGAGATCAGCGTTAGCCACTTGACACGTTCATGACTAATCTCTACAGCGATATCATTCCGCTGTAAAAACCTTACTGCAAAGTGGGTTACTCGGGGCTGCAAGTGATGTAAATTACTTCGGCCAGATGTCGCTGCCTGTACGTAATACAGAGAAGTTTGTAAAGAGGCTCGAAATTTCGCTGATTCCTGCACTTGCAGCTCAGTTGGGCGAGCGCTGGGACGGTCAGAGGTCGCGGGTTCAAGTCCCGGCATGGGTGGAATTTTTAGCCTCTAAATAGGTTATTAAAATCTCTTTCGCTTTATCGACATTCATTAATTGAAGCATCATTTCAAAGCTTCATGAGATACAGGTAGAGTTTGGACAGTTAGATGTGAGTAACGCCATGTACCGATTATTATTAAATCTCTTTATTGTCTCTGAGCTACGTTTTGCACTACATTTCAGCTGTACTTCATAACTGATAAAAATGGGTTTTTAAAATTACACCTACCCCATGCTCGTGAATGGGTGTTGTTCGTGGGTCTGACCGCAGCATTAATGTTTTTCTTACTTTCTAAGAAAGTAACCAATGTTTTGGCATTTAAAGTACAATTTTGGCACAAAATCCATTGCAAGTGACTTCGATGAAGTTGTTAGTTCTGTAAAGCAGATAAAAAACCCTCTTTCTACGGAACCCTACATTGCTTGTGGCCCGCCCCGCACTTGGCCGTTTTTTTTATTTCTGATTACAATATATTTCACACCCCTTTCGCTCGTCTCGCTTCTAAAAGACACCGGTGTGAATCGACCAAACTACAAACTAAACACGCCATAAAATAACATCGATTTACCTTCCTCTCCACTCAAATTAACGGGCCACCCGTCCTCTCCTTCCTTAAACTCCTCCTGTCCGTCAAACTCAGTCGAGGGCCCGAGGAACTCAAGATCACTGTAAGTGTTAAATTCATCGAACGATCCATTGATGCACTGCGACGTCGCTGGACTTCGGTTGGAATGGGCGCTGATGTTGAGCGAACGTTGGGCCTTTGGTGGGCTGCTCTGGGCTAGGAGAGCCTTTTCTTTCTTCCGCGTGTCGAGAATCTCGTAGTGCATCTGATGGAGGATGAAGCGGTTCCAGCTCTGAAAGAAATTAAATCTTATCAAATTGGTTTAGCTGTAACCGATACATTAAAGATTCTCGAATGGAGACAACGAATTGCCTCGTGCGCACAGAATGAACCAATCACAGTAATTTACTCATTTTTCTAAGCTTTATTTTTACATCCATCTTGGCTCATTTCATTGGTACAGACTAAAGAGGACAGGGGCCGTTTTTGAGAGTGAATTTAGTAGGAAGAAATACTACTATGGTTTTACCTGGATGAGGCCGACCAAATCTACTCGCTGGTCCGCTCCCCTGTCCGGCAGTATAAGGCCCAGGGCCGCCGCCTCTGGAACGGTCCGGAAAGCGCGCAGGAAGTTGGTGGCCGGACACGGCGCCCCGCCCGACGAATCCAGCATTCTGAAGAGAAAACCTGCAATAGAAAATGTTATAGTAATAAGCTAAGAATACTGTTACTAATATAAGCCAGCCTTTGTACGAGTCATTTCTTACATAATGTCCTTTTAAATGTATAGTGTAACTAAATACCTTTCACACAACACAGACACTTGTCCTGAGGCCTTATTATGCGCACCCAATCATGTCGGATAGTTTGCGATAGTAATTATAGCGTAGAATTTGACAGTAGACGATTGGAATTATTCAGGATTTGGTGCGCGTAATGTCCCAAACTAGAATCATCATCATCAACCCATTATGTCCCCACCGAGGGGCACGGGTCTCTTCCCTGAGAAAGGTATAGGCCATACTCCACCACGGGGGCCAAGTCCGGATTGGTGGAGGCTTGTAGACTAGTGGCTTGTCTACTGTCAGAAGTTGCCAAGCCGCCCTAAGGCCTCTGACTTGGCTTAACGACTGCCATCTATCGACGGCAGCCGGCACCAACAGCTTAACGTGCCTTGCGAAGCACGGAACCGCTCGGACAAATGCCACTAGCGTTAGGCATAGACGGCGATCCATCCATGCACTGAACGCGCCCTGTGTTGCTTAACCTTCGTGATCGTTTAAGATTACTCAGGCAGCCGGGGCTACGAGCGATTCTAATACTAACTAGAATACCTTCTGCTATGGTAACTAGAAAAATGTTTTTTAAATCTACGAAAAATTCATTGGAATGCAAGTCTGCGTCCAAATTATCACAGGGATAAAAGTTTGCCACGTGCCACGGTCCTGATAAACCTCTTTCACTTCATCAACATTCATCAGTCGGTGCACAGGTAGATACTTGCTAATTAAAAATTTTGTAAATACCTCAAGGCGCTTGCTCCTCCAAGACACACAATATAAGCGTGTGTATTAATTCAAAATGGCATATGACGGTAAACTTCTTCAGCAACGTTAAATCCCAGATGGCGTTCATTCCAAGATGGCGTTTATTCCAAAATTACGTTCATACCAAAATGGCGTTCAATCCAATATGGCGACTAACGGTAAGTGTTCATAATCACCTAGTTCGCAGGTGAGGCAGAACTCTCGCGCGCATGTGTGAGCCAATAGCATCGCTTTCACGGTCGGCGTGTAATATAGCACCTGGAAACGTAACCTTGTTCTCAGAGGCGTAAGGGTGGATTTTCAGAGAAAAGGGCAGATTGAGCGGATTGTTATATGCCAGCTAATAAACACTAAAGACTCTTTCCCAACCTGATTGAATTCACGTTTTTCATTTCTGACTGACTCATTTAACTGAAACGACGCATTTCAGTTATAAAAAAATATTATTATGACGTGAAATTATAAAACTATGCTCCTTATTGGTATTGTAACTAATTTCATTAGAGTATGTAATCTAAGAATTACTTATTTTGAACTTGCTGATTAAAATGGACAATAAATCAGCCCACATTAATTCACATCAATTCACCTTTAAATAGAACACGATATATTTTTCTTTACTCATAACTACACTAACGTAAATCTGCTTCAAGCTGTTGGTCCAGCAATTTTATCGATACACATCTAAATGACAAAGCTAACATAAAAACTGTACTCACATGACAATGACGCTTATTACCTGGAGCATAGGGTTGCAATAAGAATTAGGTATCGTCGCCTCTAAGCCAGGGAGGCCGGTTTTGTTCTCCACATCAGATTCCGCTGGCCCTTGCTTATTATAGCGTGGTTCCATCTGCAAAAAGTCTAAAATAAGGATCTAGTTATGTGCGACATAAAGGTATTGAATAAAACTACGCAAAAGATGAGACTAGCAACTCTGGGATGCTTTTTCCGCCGTTGGATAAGCGCTCTAAATTATTGTTTATTTTATAAACTTAGCAGGTCTAAATGATTGTTTATTAGGAATACTAAAAAAAAAATCTGAAACAAATTTGTACCGATGATTCCCTTCCCATCCCACCGCCTCGTATATCTCCACTAATATACTAATGGCCATTATCACAATTAAAAATATATATATATATATATATATCTAATGGCCACCTCTGATTGCCAAGAGGTGGAAGTTGAAACAACTTTTTTGGATCTTCTTTCCCATATGCCACCCTCTAGCTCAAGCCAATGTGAGGACGTATCATGCCACGCGCAATGTAGGGTTCCGTAGAAAGAGGGTTTTCTATCTGCTTCACAGACCTAACAACTTCATCGAAGTCATTTTCAATGGATTTTGTACAAAATTTCCACCCTGCTAGCAAAATTGGTCTAAAAGGCAGAAATAAATACAGAACTATAAGTCTTATTTCAACGCAATTGGTTCTGTTATCGATTACAACTACTTCGGACCGATCGATACCAACGATAAATAAATACCTTCTGATAATGCTTCGGGATTGGCTGAACATAAGGTTTGGCATCGTGTCTTGGCGAATTTAAATCTTCTAATGTGTCTTCTATATAGGGCATCTGTAAAACAACCGACTTGTTATTAACTTGCAAGTCAACATGTTATTGTATATTAATGTACAAGTGAGGGCTAGATAAATACCTGGTTTCGTCTAAAAACTCTAGGATTAGGCGCGTAGCCGATTGGACCTTGCATTTTCATAGTCTTTAACACCTCGGGGTCTATTGGTTTTGGTTTTCTGAAAAGTCACAGTTATTTTTGAAGTTAGTGAACTCAAACTTACCAAACGGACATTAAAGTCTGTTATAGCCACTGATCTGTGAATTTTTTTTCTGATTTTGAAAATTAAAAAAATTACAACCACAGTGATTACAGTCCTTATTCCAATATTATTTCTCGAAAATGCTTAGCTTATTGTCACTAAAAGCAGTACCATAGGGTCCCATAATTAGTCGTTTATTGATTAATTGAAACTGATTTTTTATTTCAGTTTTTTATTTTTGTCTTTTTAGTGATTTTTTTATGTTGATTTACATATAACCTATGACACCCGCGTACTGATGTTTTACACACATTACACGTGATTGGCGTAGTTAAATAAAATTACGAAATGAATTAAATAAGACAGCGCCATCTTGTGACTAATAGTGGTACTTAATAGCGATTTTGGTTTTTTATTACTTTTCTGTTCCATTAATGTTAATTTAATATAGCCTATGACACTCGCGCAGGGATGGCGAATCGATTGAGACCTTACCTGTCAAAATCTGACCATTGGTTAAGGAGTTACGAGGGAACATAGAATCGGACATACTTACATACATACATACATACGAGCTAAACACATTACCCTCCTTTTGGCTCCGCCGCATTCGTATAAAAACGGTAATACAAACACGCAGCGGCGTGCCAATTAGGGCAAGCTCAACATATATTTTGGTGATTACTAAAAGTTAATTTGTTTGTTTTGTCTTTTGTTTTGAACGAATGTCATTTGGTTTTATTTGTATGTAAAATATATATATATTTCTGGACCATAAAAAAATATTAAAACTTAATATTGACTTAATTCCAGATTCACTTACGAAATGCTTACGAAAGTTTTAGTTCGTAAATTAAAACTAGCTGACTCTTCAGTCCCAAACGTCTTCAAACTAACCAAAGCACACTGAAAGCATGCTATTACTAAATAGAGCTTTAAACACATACTATCAGTAATTGCATACCTTCACTTCAGTGACTTAGAAAAAAATCGTTTAGTTTGCTTGAGCGAATGAATTAAAGGTAAGTAGTTGACCCTTGCTAGAAACTGAACGAAATAAAGTTCTTGTTGTGCTAAGTGGCAAAACAATGTCGACCAATATTTGAAAACCACTGCGGTTACTTTCAACTCGCATGTTGTGTTTTGAAATTTCCTCAGATAACTGATGTGATAAAGACGTATAATAATTCATTGTTTGCCGCAATCAGTAAAAGAAATCACAGAAATGCTGACAAATACACAAATCAAGAGTTGGTTTTGGCGAAGGTATAGTGTTGTTTTTTTTTTATTGAAAGATTTTACCCTTTCGTCGCCGATAAAAACTTATACACAGTTTAAATCCTCACAAGGCACAATTTCCACCATTGTTCGAGTGACCAGAACGACGTGACGAGAACCACTAGTTAAGCAATTAAATAACTCTTAGGTTGTCTGGAAGAAATTGCTGTTAGCCAGAAGGCCGCCCATTTTACTTTTTCATTGTAACTTTCATATTTTATGTCTCGCTTCTCGTGTGCAATAAAGAATATTCTTATCTTAACTCAAACTAGCAACAAAACAAAACTTTCAGCGAGCTGAAGCAAACCGAATAAATGCAATGAAGTAAAGTTCGAAACGTATTAGAAACAGGATTTGCACCCTAGAGTTGTCGAAATGTAAGAAGCCCGTTTTGACAGCTACACAAAAATGCATTTTACTTTGGATTTACTCAAACAAATAAGTACATAAGAAGACACATACTCTGACATATTATTCAACACTAAAAAGAAAAAAACTGATTTTGTAGCCCGAAAAGTTACTCGTAGTTTAGATTTTTAATGTTTTTGATCTCAAACTAGGTTAGATTGTATGCTTTTTGTAGCTGTCAAAGCGGACGTCTTATATTTTGACGACTTTAGTCGGCTCTATCGCATATCCATCGGATCGATCGCAGCCAACTTCACTCGCAAGGCCAGGCTTGAAATTTCATAGGTACTGTTTTATACCATAGACTCTAGAACGTCCGTCTCGGTTTACCAATGTTAGAAAGAGAATACTAGAAAAGCCCTATATAAGCCGGGTAGTAAGAGCGAGATGAGACACGATGCGGCGGCGTATTATTTGACCTTGTGGCATAGGTTGCCTGATTGAGTACCAGTACTTTTTATGTTCGATGCACCTCGGTACATATTACGTACCTATACAATTCTAATCGAGCGTTTTCGTTAGGCAAGCCGGGCTTTTGGGCTTCTATGAAAATACCGCCACTGCATACAAGTCATAAACTCGGTGTGATAATAGGATAATAGTGTAGTCCCTAGATCAGTAAAGTTGATGGGATCCATGAGAAAATCATCAAACTCTTCATTTCAAAAGCATCATCACGGCATTATAGACATAACGCGATAAAAATACCGTCAGCGCCACCTAGTGTCAAAATTAGCAAACTATCGTTTTTGCTTAGTATTATTTATACTAGATCAATTCTTATCTGGCAAAAGTAGTAAACAAACATCACTCGATTCCAAAACACACAGTCTTAGACCGTATTTTAAATACAAACGCACTATATCGCACTGAAAACTACTCTATATTATGCTTACAAATAAGATTTTTTGCCAAAATTGTAATTCCGTCGAAATTATGAACAGACTATCTATGTATATTCAGAATGAGAGAACACAAAACATTGTTAACAAAACTCTACATATTAGCTTGACATTTTGTTGTGGAGATGGGATAAAGTAAATGAAAGAACGAATGAATGTTTTCTGTAAATAAATGAGGAAAATTGAATATGAAAATACTCAACAGGTTTATTATATTAGCTGAAAACGAAGTGAATTTGTTTTCTTTTGCGTAAAGGACAGAGTAAAAACAATGAAACATGTCGTTGTTCCCAAATGGAAAGAACTTTTTAATAATAATTATAATCTGTAGGTATCTATCCTTGTACTGTGTTTTATGTAAAAGAAATATACCACAAATCCTAGTATGCGAAATTATCCAGTAACACCTTACTTGGTAAAATTCAGTTGGTTGAGCATATCAAAATAACTAAAAAAACATATTTAATACAATTATTATTCAAACAACCTGTGAAATTAAATTATTCTAAAACTTAATCACCCATCATCTACATAACTTCATCGTTGAATTTCAGAATCAATGAATTCTATCAAACTTCTGCAGTTCACTCAGTGACACCCAACACTATGAAATGTCACATTTTAATACGCCGTGTTTACTACTTTGGCCAAGTAAGGACAAATACTATACATAGATACATAAAATTTACAATATGCATAAGCCTTTACCTGTAAGTCTTCTTAAAGAACTCGGTGGGCAGTTCGTTGAACCACTTGGTGCCCCCCGCGAGGGGAGGCAGGGGCACGGAGGAATACTGGAACGTCGTGTCGGCGAAACTCACGTACGGCGGGCTTGCAACTTGGTCGGCAAACTCGGTTTCCCTGCAGAGATGAGAAAACACGTACAGCTCATTTCATATATACCTAGTATACTATAAAGACTATTTATATTACTATTTATTAAAATAGTAACTCTTTATCTGCAAAATTAAGCTCAAAACTTATTATATAAAAGTGCAACGACAACAACCTTCGTATAAAAATATGTAAAGGTTTTTATAGATACATATCTAAAAACAAAACAAAATTGGGGTTTTCACAATTTATTTTAACAAAAAAATTGTTTGTTGAAAAATTATCAAAGTCAAGAATTTTATGTTAGATAGGGGTTGATATTTCGTGGATTAATGATGAATGAATGACCCAGGACAGGCAGACAACTTGACAGAAATGATTACTTTCCGCATTTTAACGATTTCTATCAACAGTTTACATACAAAACAAAAGATGAATAAAATTACATATAAATAGCCTTCTTTTAAACTCATAAACATGACTATTCGTCTTGCCGAATGACAGTAATATTTATAATTCAGCTCATGTTACATGCAGATCATGTCGTGCCTTACCTAAGCACAACTTAAAACAAAATAAAATGTAATGTGTATCCTTTACATGAAAATATTATTTACGTTGAAATTTCTGACTTTGTTCTGGTAACATCGTCAAGTGGTTTGAAAATTGTAATTTAAGTAAATTTGCATTACATTCACTCGAGTCGAATTGCCACTACAAATTCACAAGTATACGTGACTTACAAAATAAAGTCATCAGCCAACTAATTTAGTCAATATCTGCAATAGATTTCACCGCTCAACTAAAAGCTTAAAAAAATTTGGGTGTGGCTAAAGAGTATCTCAAATAAAAATATATAACGTGAACATTGAGCGAGGTGACTGCGCACACGGAGAAGTGGAAAGCTGGAGGGGAGGCCTTTGGCCAGCAGGTGGACACAAAAGAGGCTTAGTAAAAAACCGGCCAAGTGTGACTCGGACTCGCGCACGAAGGGTTCCTTACCATTATCTATACGAAATTTTAATATTTCAAGCGTCTGCCTGTTGTCGTTATTAATATCGAGCAAAAAGCGGCACAAAAATAACATTTGCCCCCCTTAAATGTTAATTTTATTCTGTTTTTAGTATTCGTTGTTATAGCGGCAACAGAAATACAACATCTGAGAAAATTTCAACTGTCTAAATATCACGGTTCATGAGATACAGTCTGGTGACAGACAGACTGACAGACTGACAGTCAGACAGACAGACAGGCTGACAGTCAGACAGACAGACAGACGGACAGACAGACAGACAGACGGACGGACAGCGGAGTCTTAGTAATAGGGTCCCTTACCCTTTGGGTACGGAACCCTACAAAACGTGTACATGAACAACCATCAAAAAGGTAGACCGGGGAGGTAACATGTACAAACCTAGAGAAATTATTAAAGACAGGCTCGTGGTTGTGCTGTGGCGAGAACAAATGCAAGTGGCCGGCCTGGTCGCCGAATACCAGGGCTTGGCTCGACGCAGATACATCCATCACGCTGCATAGAGAACTTTGGGTGTCCACCTATTAAGTGTAAAGAAAAACAGACATTAAAAATGTAGAATTATTTTACAAAGGCGCAGACGAAGCATGACGAGTCTCGCTCTCTGTTTAAACTATATGAACAGAAGGCTAGGCAGAGTAATTAGATGCAGAAAAATTGGGCGACCAGGCTACATAGCATTAGTCGTCAGTCGTTTGCAACTAAGTTTGGTCGTTGCCACAGTGTCTGCGCTCTTACATGATTAACTGACTGATTCTCGATGTCATTCGGTGCGTTTACATGCAGCAGCGCGACATTCCCGTCCCCTGCCACTGCCACTGCCCTCCCGGTGAAGGCAGGTAGGAAGTGCAGCAGCAGAGGTGGCGAAGTGGTTGAGTACAGCCAGTGGGCTTATAGACCTTATAACCTTATCGGAGGTGCCACTAGCTTACTCCCAGTCACGAAAAACCAATTTAAGTTAATCTACGCTAAGCTAGCCATTGAATAAAAGTATAAATACTGTCATTGGCAAATTGCGCTCCAAGTATTCTCTTGGCTATACTCACGCGAAAAACTGACTGATTCTCGATGTCATTCGGCGCGTTCACGTGCAGCAGCGCGACATTCCCGTCCCCGGCCACTGCCACTGCCCTCCCGGAGAAGGCAGGTAGGAAGTGCAGCAGCAGAGGTGGCGAGGTGGTCGGGTGTGACCAGGCGTTCTCTTGGCCGCTACCGCCGCGCAGGCGACGTACGTCCCAGACCACAACGTAGGGCTCCGCTTCGGCCACACCGGCCGTGCTGTTCAAACACAACCAAGATGTGGCTTAATTTTGTTTTTCTTTTAAGACAGGCTGTGTATAAAGGCCGTTTCGCACTTGATACAAACGGAAAAAAAGACGAAGTTTAACATGCTTGTCGGTTTACTCTGGTCTTAAAGACGCCCCTGGAAAACAGACGTCTGCAACGCGTTATTTTATCTCTGCTTTTGTTAGTAAAATTGGAATGAAATTGCCGATGGATTTGTAGTTCAAATCAATTGCCATATTGGAATTTCCACAGATGCAAATTATTACGCCCTAAACATTGGCCGTGTGGCGCCGGATTAAATTCCGTGTGGCGCCGGATTAAGAATACCGTCACTCCATTTCCTTCCGCGGATGTCGTAGAAGGCGACTAAGGAAATCAATTACCAGGAGACGGGCAGCAGCGTCTTCCTGAGATTCCAACCGCATACTGTGATCGCCAACCCGCCTGCCAAGCGTGGCGATTACGGCAAAACCCCTCATGGTTATGAAAACCACGAAGGAGGCCTATGTCCTGCAGTGGGCGTCAAATGGCTGATGATGATGATGATGAAACATTGGCCATAATTTAGGGCGTCATAATTTACATTTGTGGAAATTCACGTAGAGGTTTACTAAGAAGGCAACGGTCAATTATAATTTTAGCAAATATTAATCCCGTGCACGCTCCCTGAACCGGCGAACCTCCATACAGCGACTAATGAATATTTACTTGCATCAAGGTTAAGATCGTGTCAAGAGGCAAACCCTATACCTACTGTTACTATATCTGTGGGGTGTACAAGTGTGAGCATATGTATGTAAACAATATAGGAATCAAATACGAAGTTAGCATTAGCACGCCAAATCGCGATTGTGTAGCATGCAATGACACGCTCGACGTTTGTCTCGAGATTTGTTAGTCGCCACCTAGTTAAAATTTTCCTACAGCTATATTCCACCTATCTTGCAAAACTCAGTGCAGAAGATAGAATCCAAAAAAAAGCAGATGGATAGATAGAATATATAACATCAATATCATAAATTACCACGAGACAGGCAGCAGCGTCTTTCTGAAATTCCAACCGGCTGAAACCAGCAACCCGCCTGCCAAGCGTGGCGATTATGGCAAAACCCTTTATGGTTAGGTTAGGGTAAAAATGGCTGATGATGACGATGAAAACATCAACACTCACGAATGGGTAAAGCCGCAAGTGATCAGCAAATTCCCTTGCATGTCCAAGTCGGACAGGCAAGCCGTGTGAGCGCCGAATGTGTGCTCCGCCTTGCCGGGATTCCTGATGTCCCGCAACGTCACCGTGCCGCTGGCGCTGCCGCAGGCGACTAAAGATCCGCCACTGCTACGTAGAACTGCGCAGCCTTCTTCTGGTATAGTCTGGAGTTTATGATGGGGTAGCATTTAAATATTCAGCAAAAAATCAGGTTTCGGTCAGCTCGAAAATAATTTCTGTGTCAATAAAACGCTTTCGAGCAGCGGCTTTATTGATTGCAACACCGCATACTCGTATAATGCCAGCTAAGTTGCTAGTTGAAAAATACATAGCTTCTGGCCCCACACTAGGATACCCTGTGTCGTGGGAACCACAAACAACGACATCACAAACATGTAAACATCCAAGACCTGGGGTTTTTTTTGTCCCCAGCCGGGATTCGAACCCCGGACCTCTCGCATGGTATGCCGATGAACTACCGCTGCACCACGAGGTTCAAAACATTCATTGCAAATAAGTAACAAATGCAAATGAAGATGATAAAGATAGAAGAAAATATGCATAACAAATCGTGCTCCAGGAGATACCTATATCTAAAGTCTGGTATACATTTGCTTCTGTAGCATGCTATATCGAATCAGGCATGCAATGTTTTATGCTTTCTACAGGCAAAAAAGGGGTTCATCGTCAGATCTGTGATCATGATTTGTGCCAAAAAACGTAAACAAGCAAACAAAAGGCGGAAAACGGAAACAAGCAAACAAAAGGCGGCGAACGTGAATTGGGCGGAAGACATTAAGGAAAATTGACTTGTAGAATACGAGAAACATGAATCACCTTAGAATTCCTACATCTACCAACTCTATAAAAAACTACCACTTAAAAAACAAAATATATATAATAAAAAAAAAATACTTTGAGAAATTTTAAACAGGAACTAGACAAAAGCAAATCCCAGGGGGCTACGCAGAGACCAGGGACTGCCACTTGCCACAATCCTGACAGATCACTTTCGCTTCCTCAGCATTCATTGGATCGTGGCATCTGGCAGTCCCTGGTCTATGCCTACCCCTCTGGGATACAGGGGTGAGTTTATTTATGTGTGTAAAAAAACAAATGTATACCAGGAGTATGCTATATTACAGTGAACTTTAATTTACAAAAATTTCAAAACATTTCATACCAGGTTTAATGGTACATTTATGTAAACAGTGTTTACATTTTACTGTTTTAAGCATAAAATGTAAACACTGTTAGACAGATTTATTACTTACAATAACAATTTCTTTCATGGAAGTGAGATCTAAATTGATCAGTTTGTCTTGGTGTCCGCCCATCATCAGACTGGTTGGACTCGCCTGATACAGGCATTGCATGTCTGTCATGTGTTGAGATCTGGAAATAGTAGATAGGGTTGGTAAGTTACCGCACAGGACAGATACAAGTGGTGACTTCCTATGTCGGAGGCCAAGACCCACTTTGGGTCACTGAGCCAACAGAGTCAGTAAGTATGTTTGTGCTCCTAAGAAGGTTAAGGAATATTGCAGGAACCCTTATAGTTTCGCTATGTCCATCTGTCTGTCTGTCCGTCCGTGGCTTAGCGTAAAGACCGGTGGTACTAGAAAGCTGTAATTTGGTATGTGTATAGATATTTATCACGCCAACAAAGTTAAACAATAAAATGTTGGATTTTTTTTTTTTTTACTGTAGGGCGGTGAAAAGTAGGGATGATTTTTTTTTCTCGTCTATCCCATCATGTGAGACATCATTGGATTGGTCTTTGAAAAATATTGAGGGTGTAGAAAGACCATTTTTATTTAGGGTTCCGTTTTCTGTTTTGTCCGAGTAGGCGTCCTACTCTTTTCTACAATCAACCGTTTAGCTCTCCTGGCTAAACGGTTAATTGTAGAAATGTGAAAAAATTCAGGGTAGTAGCACATATAATGAACTTAAAAGGAAAAGTATCACGGCTAAGAAGGCTTTACTAGTTTAAGAGTAATAGGCAACCAACTTATAAAAGTAAACTTTCGTACAAAATCCATTGAAAATAACTTTGATGAAGTTGTTAGTTCTGTAAAGCAGACAAAAAAACCCTCTTTCTACGGAACCCTAAATTGCGCGTGGCCCGACACGCACTTGGCTGGTTTTTACAACAGGTAAGTGTTCTCTTTGTAGCTGGCATCCAATGTGTTACTTTATTACTTTCTTAGATAAATTCTTTATTGAGTATGTAAACTAATGGTATGACTTGCTCAATCAGCGATTGAGATTACTTTAAACACAATATTACATTGCTTGACTCACTTATGAGTATGCTTTGGTATTCCTCGCCTTATCTGGTGACGCAATGAAGTCTTTGTCAATGCATAGATTCCATTTTCGTGGGTAATAATGTCTCTTATTTCTTCAGATTCGTGAACTTGAAATGAGGTGTACTTTTGCATTGCTGGCCCATAGTATGATGTAACATGGCCCTGTAGAAATATTGTTTGTTTTGAGTGTAAAAAAATGACAATGGAATTTCATAACAATCAAATTTCATTTATATTTTCTTAATGTAGGAAATGTAAAATTAATAAGCAAAAGATAAAAATATCTGACGTCCAGTTCATAAAACCATAAGGGATAATATTATTTTATTCATAAGCAGCCTCTATCCATCCCACTGTAGGGAACAGCCCTTCTCTCAGAGTGAGTCTGGGCTTAATCACCATGCGTGCCCACCGCAGATTGGAGATTTTAAGCGCTGAGGTATGTGAATAGCTTAGACACTCAGGTTTCCTCAGGATGTTTTTGCTCCACCATTTGCAAGTGGTATTGCCACTAAAACTTCACAAATGTGTATAACTTAGAAAACAAATCATAGGTATATGCCCGCAATGGGAATCAAACCTGAGTCTCTCACTTCCAAGTCCAATTATTTCATTAAACAATATAAAATTTTATATCAACTTAGTTCATGAGAACTTACCCCTTGATTCCCCATCCAGACAAGCTCCTCATACTTATCAAAGACCACAGCCGAGACGCCAAACCTGTCCCCTCCATCCACAAGAACTGTGTTGCAAACCTCATACTCTGCCTCACTCTGACCCGGCAGAACATAAGGCGCCACATATTCTGTGGCATATGGATCTAATAAAAAATAATTTCGCTAATTTCCACATGAAGATATTTTTGAGGTACCTACCTAAACTTTTTTATGGGATAGTGAAGTTCTGGATAACACAAAAGAAAATGTGTACAAAGGAATAATTTGTTAGAATATGAATGACAAATGAAGTGAAAGGATTTGCTAATCAGCGTGAGGTCTTCTCCGAGTGTTTCCCATAAATAGTAGTGAAGTAAATTCAATGCTAAAATATGGAAATAGAGGAAAATACAAGTTAATACTTGCTGATCAATTCAGCAGGAAATTAATATCACATTTCGATTTGATCAAAATTATTAGTTGGCTGACGGGGAAGGTAATCGATAGTTGATTACTTACCAGTAAGAAGATGCTCTGATGGCAAGCAAAGATCCGAATAATGATACTCCATATTGACAAGGATAAGCTTCAGATAAAAGTAACTTTGAACTGAACACCATAACTTACTGCGATTATGACCAAAATACAATAGGTATAAAAAAATGCATTTTTATAATCGGTCTCGAATTCGATATTAGAAATATTTAGTCGTGCAGAAAATCATAAAATAATTCCGACAGCAACACAACCAACCAAACGCAAACGTCATCACATCAAACAACTTTTTTTTCAACAGTCTGAACTTCAAAAACGTGTGCAGGAACGAAACGTGGTTTAGCTTTTTTCACCACGTTCACATGGACGAGCCTTACTGCGTGATTGACGTTGCTCGAGATTAGTTTCAAGTGCAGCCGTTTGGAATGTGAAAATACTTCCTAATGCAGGTTTATTTTAATGTTCGCTAGATAGCATGGCAGCCTAAGTGCCACTCGGATGAAAACGGTCATGTTTTGTTGACTCGGACCGTGCTCTATTCATCTTAGGCTCTGAGTCTTAGCTGACATCATTCAGTAAGATGTGTGTAGTGTACACCACTATCCGAGTAAACTACAGTTTTTAGTTACGTAGGTAGGTACCACCAAAGAGTATGTAATCGGCACTTGCTAACAACACGTTTTCAAAATTATAAACGTAGTGTGTACCAACCCAATAAAAAATAATATAATACCAACATGAGAATGAAATTGCAAAACATTAGTGATTGACTACTTATCACATATCGATATCGATAAAAAAAATCAAGGCGTCTCTCCCCTTACCTCATTTTCATGCTTTGGAAATTAAAGTAGGCGATAAATCCCAACACAGTACGTCAACTTAATTATTTCGATTATGACATGGTGTGAATGGATTATCGCTTACTTTCATGATGAAAAAGGCATATTTTAAATCAAATCATTTATTTAGCATCAAGTGTAGAAAACCTAATGTCAGTAATGCGTCGCATCGCTATCAAAACTTTGCACTTTGGTCGAATTTCAGATCTTCGGAGTCTGCAACAAACAAAATAATAAGTCAAAAATATATTACCTATACCTACCACATTTATTTGAGGCTGAGACAAAATGAAACTTTTTAATAGTTTTAAAATGATACTGTCTGATAATATTGTATACCTACGTTAGTTTTTATAAAGTATTAAATTAAATTCAATCTAATTTACCTACTTAATTCTTAGTGTAAAAACCGAAATAACATTTTTTGACAATGAAAATAGTCTAAAAAGTACTGAAAAGTTGTTTAAATTTTGTCTCAGCCTCAAATAAATATGGTATAGGTACTGCTAATAATATTAATGTCAAGGAACATTTGTATCACAAATTTTAGACAACAAGTAGAAATATCTGGCAGAAATCAATTGTCCAAAATATCGATAAAAAAATGTACCACATGGGTACCGCACTAAAACCGGCGTTAATTTAATATAGGTACCTACCTACCTAGGTAGGTACTGAAAAGTCCCGACTTTCGACATTTAAAACGCGTGACTAGAGTCGTCGTAGTACCTACCTACCCAAGCAGCTCGTTCGTACTAACGGCGTGGTCGTACCAACCACGGCTTATCAAGCCAATGTCCCCCCCACCCCTCCCCTTTTTTTTTTCTGTGTACCTAATGTTTGTTTTCTATATTATTATTTGTGTTTTATTTATAGCATTTGTTGCCAACCTCCGATAGGAGAAGGCCAAGGATGTTGGGTTAAAGGTTCTTGGAGACGGCACGTGAAGAAGTGTTTGTAATACATCTAATTTATTTAATTCGCGATCAACGATGATGATGATGATGTTTTTAAGAAATTGTTGTTTACAAAAATGCCAAATACTTAAGTAAATAACTGCGGATAAACTGCTGCGCTGTTTGGCAAATTTGTCAACGTTTTGTTATTTTTTTCTTTAATAAAATCTATAAGTACAAACAATCAACGATTAAAAAAAAATCTCTAATCTTCCGTCTGCTGAAGCAAGCCCACCCACTCAATCACGAAGTACAATTTCACTATCCTGAAATATTGGGTGCACTATCTCTACAATTTCACTATCCTGAAATATTGGGTGCACTATCCAATCCAATCAGTCGGTCCCTCAATGCTGAGGATCGGTGCCGCTACGACGAGGATGAGTGTAGAGTGCTCTCCACCTGGACCTATCGTTAGCTGTGTGGACTGCCTGGTGAAACTTGGGTTTTGTTTCCCTGGTGCACTATATCTTCATCGAAAACATGCATCCACTGTTGAAGCTAATTCGGCGTAAGTAGAGGGGAAAAGCAGTGTGCGAGGTTCGTAGCCAGTTCGGTTAAGCGGTCGTTTGGATGACCGCTGTTCGGATAATCTATGTTCGGATAATCTATGTTCTAGTACTCTACACAGAACAGAGAAAATAAGTTAGAATTGCCCTAGCGCATATTTTGTACGGGAACCGCTGTCTGTCGCTGCTTCACCCCCCACCGTTCTTTACTACTACTAATGTAAGCAATACGCACGCAGGCTTATACATGTGTGCGTGAGTGTGAGGCCGCGAAGCAAGCGTTGCAATTGGCCAATGCAGTTCACGCCAACGCAACTTTTGATGTGTGCGTGCGCCTGTACGTACAGGCAAAGCAATAGGGATTGACAAAAAGTTAAAAGATATCGATATTATTAACTTTGTTTGGCGAAGCTTTTTGCGAATGAATGTAATATTAAAATTTTGATATTTTGTGTGTAATTATTGATTGTTGCATATACTGGTGTGTCTCTACTCTTCTTTAGCGCTTAATTCTATCAGATTAGGTTTCATTATTTACTTATGGCAATTTTATCGTAAATGCTTGTGGCAAGTGTGTCAGAAGTCATAAAACAAAATTTCGGCGTATTGTAGGTCTCAGAATGTGCAAAAATATTTACATTTTAACGTCTGCCTAATTTTTTTCTTTTTTTTTGTTATGTTTATTTCATGTTCTGTTATTTCGCTTTGTGTGTGTGACTGTAGTTGCAAATAAATGTATTTATAATAAAAAATGAAAGGAAAAAAATCCAAAATCCGTAAATTAGTAGTTACAAATAAAAAATATCTTGGAAACTAGATTCCTGCAATGGACGAACTATTTACATACCCACAAGTCTGTACTGAACCCTCGGTGCGCGATATTGACTCGCACTTAGCCGGTTTTTAAGAGCAATGAAATATTCCGTAACCTTTTCACTCGCACCCCCAATTCACCCCACTGACATTAATTGAAAGGGGTGTCATGGCGGCGCAAAAAAAAATAAATGACCAGGTTGCCTAAATATCAAATTATTATCTGACCAATGTACGGATTTGTTTGAAATAAAAAGAATTATACTCTAGAATAATTACATTACTAAACAATAACAACTTTATCAAAATTCAGACACACAATTTTTTAAATTCAGAGTACGAAAATGCAATTACTACAAATAAGGGCCTAGTGTCCCATATTTTTGTGTGTGTGCGAACTATTACGTAACTTTAGGAAAAGATAATTTATGTAACAAGGTGCTGAATATACACCTATTCATTCTATCAAGCTTGTTTTTTCTTCCCATATAAGATTTATTACCAAAACATTATCAAACATTTTGCGAAAATGCTAACGTTTCCTATTGAACAGTGTAAGGGGGACAATTTGAATTTGAAAATGTACTGTAATCGTGGGTCTTTACGAAGTGAAAACCACTTTTATTGAATGAAAATACTGTAATCTTATTGGAATCTATGCTTTTTTATAGAAATATTCAACAAAATGTAGTAAAAATGAAAAATATCGACTGCATTATATTTTGTACCAAGGTCACAAATAAATGGGTAAATGGAGAAATAAAACAGTAGACTCATAATGAAATATTTATTTTCCTTTTTTACACTATTTACAATAAATATTCAGACAAAAATAAAGAATAAAACAATAAAATAGTATTTTAGTTGTTTTGTCTTGTTTGGGAGGGATGGGGTAAGGGAGAGTTTTCATTGGGCAAAAATCGATAAAATGCGGGGAAAACAATTTTCGATAAAACGCATGCAGAATATTTATTACCAACTTGCTATTAGTGAAATAAAAAGGTAGCCTAATGCGTCACCCGGCAGCAAAAAACAAGTCCATAAAGCGTCGGAGCTCAAGTGGCGGCGTGTGCCGCGCATTGAGTATCAAGTTCGGCGTCAAGTAGTTTGTTTATACTAACCGCCAGTAAGTAAGTATCTAACCATAACATTGTTTGTAATAGCCTTATTATACGTTGTTAGTGGTGATTGACTTAAAATTACCTGTGTCATATTATATTACAAATAAAATTACTTGTTGATCTATTAGTATTGCTTATGGTGTTAACTTTTACTACACCAACAGCGAATTTTCTCACGATGTTGTCCTTCATGTAGCAAGTCTAAAATATTACAAAGTTGCAAATTTGTTGTCCTTTTGTCATAAATAAGTAGCGATAAAATATACAAACAATTTAAAATAGTTGAGTTGAAAACATTCGTAACTTGGCATGCGCTGAATTATGTCCTAATAAATTTATTTGTTGGTTTAGAATGTACTTGTTATGTTTATTGCAACTTAGAACTACAATGTAAAAGAACACAAAATCAAGGAAACAGTACAAAACAAAACCAGTTGGACAGATAGCAAAACATCATGCAAACAAAAAATCCAACACCACATTGTTAGTTGGAAAACCTGTGACAGGTAGTATAGATGCCGGCACGTAAAAAGAGCTGCGCGTGCCCTGTAAATGTATGGCGCTCACAGCTCTTTCTGCGTGCCAACATCTATGCCTAACCTAACACAGTAAGGAAAACCTAGAGCGGCGAAAGATTTTCGCTACCGTTAATTTTATTTTTCGTGAATTCAATGTTTTCTTTCGGTCTCTGCATTTCTACGTAGCAATACTACTTATGACTCTATCAATCGATATTTTTTGTGTTAAAATAGAGATCAAACGTGTCAAAGAATATGTCAAATACAGTTTATTGCGCAATAGGTCATCGGTTCAATCCCTACTCGGGACCAACAATTGTGTGATGAGCCTATTTATTGGTTTTCGAATTATATAAGTTTGTCTATCAGTTGGATAGTACCCATAGCACAATCTTTGCTTAGTTATCGTGTATGGAAATATCCCAACAATATTCTATTATTATTATTATTTCGTCCAAATCTAACCAGTAATGCTGTTGCGAGTTATACTGATTATAAATTTTTATAACTTTTACCTTTTAGGAGTATGGAGCTTTGAAAATTAAATATTTTAACAATACTTTTATCGAATTCACATAGAAATGGTCTCGCTATTAGTACACAAAAAGCAAAACATGACATAGCAAAAGACAAAAGACAAAAACTGCAGGAGTACATTATTAGTTTACTTACAAAATGGTGTGTCGTGTGATCTTACCTACTCATCGAATAAATGAAAAATGTTTAACTCCACGTGTTCCATTAGTTCGATAGGCAAATAAGATTTTCACCAATCTAGAAAACAAATTTAGATTTGTCAAACAAACAAACAAGAAAACAGAATGTGAAGGAGCGGACGAAGTATGTCTACTTTTATTATCTACATACACAAATCTTACATACAAATTACTGATACTCATCAGTCATGCGTCATCCTCTCTCAAATATACAACATAATAGATGAATAGACGACAACCGAAAACTGTAACCAAACAAAGGCAAGGGAAAACAGGACCAAGAAATAAACAGGCGATTAAAAAATGTTTGCGCTCTACATCACTCACGCCCCATGTGCTCCGGTAACGGTTCGGCATAAGAGTGAAAAAGGCGAAAACATTTTTCGAGACAAAGCGGCACGTTACACTCCGGGCACTCGAATACCGTCTTCGTCCTTCGTTCGCATTTTTTGCACCAAGCGCAATAGCCGCGACCCAAGTTCGAGCGATGGACCGTGTTGGCCAACATCTCTTCAGTAACGGGTTTTCGGCGAATAAAATGTCGCTCTGTCAATCGCCGAACTGGTAGTGGGAACTGTGACGGTACAGCCTGCCGCTCAGTGCCCCGAGGAACATGAGGGAGGTGTCTGTCCATAATGGATTGAACTAGCGTCAGCCGAAACGCCAGAGAATCCACTTTCGTTCCACTACTTTTTTCTAACAAAATGCGTGCATTTTGAATAGAAATGTTCAAGAGCCTTTTAAAGAACTTCTTTGTCCATTTTCGGCACTGTTTCCGTTCGACTAAGTAAGGTTCCAGCATTTGATCTAAGCGATCAACCCCACCCATTCCCCGATTGTAGTCGTCAACGAGCTCCAATTTGAATTGGGCCGGACGACCTGGCCTACCTTCTTTCTGTATCTGAGTAGTGTCGTGGCATGTGGTAATTAGGTGTAATCGCTTTTTATCTTGTAATGCCACCACCGCAACATCACCAGATTGTCGAGCAACAAACTCACCCTCAGCTAGAACGGCCTTCTGAATAACAACTGGAACATTTTTCCTATTGGAACGGAGGGTTCCAACGCAGTCGGTGCGGTGTCGTTTCAGGAACCGTGCCAGTTGAGGGGAGTTAAACCAATTATCCATGTACAAGACATGACCCAAATTCAGAATTGGTTGAACCAGTTTCATTACAGTTGAAACGCTCGAGGGAAGGGCAGAGTCGGGAGTCGTCCTACGGCCTACGTACACAAAGAATGACCATAAATACCCAGTTGCGCTTTCGCACAACTGAAAGGTCTTTATGCCAAACCTAGCCGCTTTCATTTTTATATACTGCATAAATGAAAGAGGACCCTTCCACAGTGTCAACGATTCATCGATGCAAACGGCCTGGTCCATTATATAATGTTCCTGAAACTTAGTGTTCAAATGATCCAGTATTGGGCCCATTGGAAACAAAACGTTTTCGGGATCGTTTGGATCGCGTGAACCGTCAGCAAGGTGAAAGGCTCTATTTATATTCCAGTACCTCTTCTCAGTGAAAAGGTATCGGAATATATCTGTCCGCATAATGGGTAACTTGCTAAAGCAAGATTTGATGGTAGGCATTCTAATAATGCTTAACATCATCCAAAATGCGAACAGCACTAGGATTTCGTCAAGATTGGTCGGCACCCAATCATGACGGAATCGCATACTCCGAATGCCTTGGGCATACCGATTGCTTTCCGTGACTATGTGGGATAATATAGTATCATCCCAATAAGCACGGAATGCATCATACGCGTTATCGAAAACGCTTGTAGGCCCAGGATTTTCGGGGAGGAAGGTTTCTTTCCTTCCTTGCCATCCATCCATCGGCTCCCACTGAAAATCTTCGCAGTCGTGAAACGCTTCCTCCTGCTCATTCATATTTTCATTTATTCTGCGTTCACGCGCAACTCGTTCTCTTCTGTTACGATTGGCCAGTAAGCGGCCAATATCCTGCCGCATCTGCGGGGGCAGCTCGTCGTCGGCAACAAAGCGCTCAACTAGAGGCTGCCCGCGCACCCATCCACTACCTCCTCTGCCACGCCTCATACCTCGTCCGCCGCGTCCACGCCCTATTCGCCCTCCCCGAGTAGCGCCGCGTCCTCGAGCAGCAGCAGCGGCGGGTCCCGGCGCGTCCGGCAGCTCCTCCACCCGAAAGCGCGGCAGCTCGTTGTCGTGAACAGACCTGTAAAGTAAAATTAACCTGAAATCTGTTCTATAGATACAAAAAAACATGTGATTTGAGCAATATAAATATTGATTCAACTTACAGCGGGCTGACATTGCGCAACATCTCCCTGCGCACTTCTTCATCCCCACTGCTGCTGCTGGAGAGCCTGCTGGAAAAAATAAACAGTTAAAAAAGTAGTACTTTAATTTTCTCTATAAATATAGAATAATTCACTACGATAATAATTACCTCTCATCCCGGGAAGCCAAATCTCGTTCATATCTGTAAACAATAATATATTTATTATTTATCTACTTGCAAAAAAAAGTTACCTCTGCATAATCTAGATAGAAAAAAATAATTATGTATTGTACCTAGAGGTAGAAGGTGGGACGCTCAGTGCCTCCAGTGGCACTAACTCCCCGTCCTCTTCCTCCACCATGATGTCCATTGCCTGGAAGAAGTATAAACCTAAAATAACGGAACGAACAAGAAATATTACAAAAATAATATTTATAATTATAATTATTATAACATACCATCAGGTTTGCCACCCCAGTCTCCTCCTCATCCTCCTCCTCCTCCAGCCCGACCTCCAACTTCCCCTCGCTCTCGTCCTCTTCCTCATTGTCTTCCAATAAGTCGAGAAACTCTTGGGGGATTGGGTGCCCGGGTCTCCACATCTATAAAATAAATAATAATAATTTTCCTATAAACTACGAGTGTTATATTAGAATCTAATTGGAAAATTGCATATTCTCACTAGAAACTTATAGTAACGGTGTATTGAAGGTGATAAAAATTAAATGTCGATAATCAATTGCACTAATCACTAAGCCCATCACTATAGAACCGGATGAGAAGGCCGGAGGTCGTTACCCTAATGGTCAATTTCCGGTTTACGAACTGATCGGAAAACAACGGCAAATGTTTTGTTTTTGTAATATTTTTCACTATTACTTAGTAATTCTACATAAAAATGAATAAAATAACAAAGTACGATAGTCTTACTGGCCAAATATAGTGGGTTTTATCCAAAATACTCAAACAATGATCAAAAATTTCGAAAGAAAGTACAACTTTTTTCAAAGTTGCTATATCGAACATTTTCTTGGGCCAGATTTAAAGTATTTATAGGATTGTTTAGGTAAAACTATGTGTAATGATTGAAATAAATGCATAAAGTAACACGTAAATACACTTTTCACTTACCTTTCTAACAAAAAACCAGTTTTTCTTGTAGATTTGTTCTCCGCTCTCGCCACTTTCTAACAAGAAATTTTCGAATAAGATTGACAAGTTTTTTTTTTAGGAAGTCTTAGAGTATTTTACCACAGATTATAGGCAATTTCATGCCGAACATAAGCGAACAAAAACCATAAACCGACACCCTAGACCGTCAAACACTTTTTAGCATTTTTTTGGTCTATTGCCTTTTGGGACAACTCTGTCTCAGTTGCGCGTTTGACGTTTGCCGATGCGTTGAGACAGATCTGTCTCTGGTGCTAGTGAGAAGGGTAATAAAAAAGTTGAACAATATCACCACCACGGCACGACACCACGACAAACTGACCCAACACTATCGATAAGTTATTCCCTTCGCTACTCTTTTTGGGGAGTACCGTACCACGGAATATTATATAATATGAAGTCAATCGTTCACGCAGACACACATGCTTTGCATTGCTCTTCGCGTATATAACACGTTGGCTCAGCAATTATTTGCGTACAACACCGGCAATTTATACTTCATCTTGCGATATTTTTCACTATTGCTGGAAAACATACTCTCTTCAATATTTTCGATCAAATCACTCATTAAGGTTTAATTTACGTAACGATGAAAAGAAATTCCTCCATTAGTCTGACTAACGTCTCTGCTTCGAGCTCTGCAGGTGATAATTGCTCACGATGGCATTTTTACCCTTTTTTTAACAGTTTTTCTTCAGTAACATGCTCGGTGAGACTACGCGGCCGACTGGGTACCCTATGGTATGTTTTTGTAAATATGATCATTTGTACAGGTTCGTGGCACGCGCGCCCCGCCCACATGCGCTTTCTACCTTATTCCTGTGTTCTGTGGTACTCCATGTATCTATACTAATAATAAATCTGTAAGGGTCGGTCATGGAGTAAGTTAGTTTGTTTTCAGAGATATTGTGTTTATAGGCTCAATATATGATACTGAAACTAATTTCACGATTTTTAGAATTTTTTTCTGTATGTGTGTATGTATGTATGTTCCTCCATAACTCTTAAACCAATTATCCGAATTTGATGAAATTTGGTATAAAAACATATAGACATCTGGGACACAGGATAGGCTATTTAAATTCTAGCTCCAGTTATGATAAGACGTGGCCCCCATACAAATGCTGCTTCGTAAAAATCGAAATGTACGCGAACGGAGTCGCGGGCACAGCTAGTAGAATAATAAATAGACTTTCCTTGTTGAGGTTGCCAAGGGCGAGGTGCTTCATTTTGAGAAGTTTGTATAGTTTACTTCCAAGATTATACCAATGTGAACTTACAGCAGGTTATGTGATGATTCAGCTTCAGATAAAAATGCTTTTTTAACTGGAAATAAAATACTTGTCTCTTTAATTTTTTGCAAAGTATGATAAAAATCTTGTTAAGTTATCTATAGGTACCTATTACATGCATATAATAAACTTGATGTCTGGTTTACAAGCAATATGAGTAACATTATCTTGCAGTACATTACTTAAAAAGAGTGAAAAAGGTAGTTGTAAAATGCAGAATCAAGTTCATATTAAACAAGTTACAATTATACACTTAAATTAATTAATTTATTTAAAAACAACAGATTCACACAAAGCCGCACCCTACCATCATTATCATCATCACAGAGCCACCCTGCATGATTGTAAAAGAATTACTAGTTAACATTACTTGTAGGTAAAAAATGCTGATAATAATTCTTAGTAAACTCAGTCATCAGATCAGGAATAGCCTCAGGTAATGTTGTAATGTGCCGTGCTGGGTTTCCAGAGTAGCGGGAGAAGGAAGGTACAACTGTCTCCGCTGGCAATACTGAGTTGTCCTCAATTACGCAGCAGTCTTTGAGGACACATCTTCGGCCCTGTAGAGATAAATGTAAAATTTATACTTACACACCAGCAACATATCAAATGAAATAAATTTTTGTTACAAAAAAAAATATATCTCACAGTAATCACTAGAGCAGCAGGGTTTAGAAGGAATTATTTAGTAAGTAGGCATTAATTACCAAGAAAATTTAATAAATGTTTCATATTATAGTCTTAAAACAAGCTTTGCATCGAAGATAAGTAGGTAAAAAAAATTTAAACAAATGACAGAACTTACAATTACTACATTTTTTCCAATATAGACATAGGATCCAATTACTGCTGCATTTACCACAGTATTTTCGCCAATGAATACATGGTCACCCATTTGTAGTGGGAAGAATGCCACACTGGAAGAGAAAAAAAGACATTCAAGCCTCCAACACACAATATGACACGTGCATAGAGAGTCAATTCTAACCATAGTACTTTCTATAACATAAAATACACTACCAACCAACACACAATGGGATATGGTGCTGGGTGTTTTAATGACTTTCTATTGGCCATTGTGGAAACACTAGTAATTTTGAATACAATAGACTCATGCATCACATTGGGTGGCATCAGGTAGTGTGTTTATATTCAATGTTTATGTCTCCAAGATGTTTTATGATGACAACCATGAGGTTAATGAAGGGAGGTATGTAGTGTAGTGAGTGAGTTGAACACAACTTCTTCACTGATCTCTTTGAACAACTGACTGTATTGAAACATTTTACAAGTGTAGTCACTATGCAGTTAAAAGCTATTAGAAATAAAACAACGTTTGCATACCCTTTGCTGAACTTCTTAAAAGGAGGTCGTATGACAGATCCTTTACTAATAATACAAAATCTTCCCGTCTTCACATTTGCAAGGTCACCTCTGATTATAGCATCGCTTTGGACGATAACTTTGCCGTGTAAGACAATGTTTTGTGAACCACATAGCACTGTTTGTCTGCTTACTTTGTTTCCAGACGCCTGAAAAATTATAAAAACAGTTCATGTAAGTAAAAACCGATGAAAACATTTACGTGTGTCGAAGTGGTTTTATACGTACTGTTTCCACGTATTCTGATTTGTTGTAGTAGATATCTTGGAGTTCCATTGTTTAGGTGTTTTCACGGTAAATAACAATACTTTTGCGGAAAATAAACGGACGTGTTTTGTAAGTATTGTCCCGTGGAATGTCAAAAAATAAAAAATGACGTAATGCTTGACGTTAGCCACAGAGTACCTATATAATGAATAATACGCCACAGATGGGATTGCGTTTCATTTTTGCTTCATGAATTACTTGAAAAATGACTGACTGCAAAAAAACTATTGTACAATACTTATTTCGAGTGTCATTGGGGGCGGGCGCGGGATGTGTCTGAATTCTCAAATTATCAAATGATAAAAAAAATGCTCCATCGCTAACTCATCCTGATTGCGCCGATTTGTTTAAGTTCTGCCGGGCATTTACCAATGTAATGCTAAAACTACACTGAACCCACATACGTAGGTACGCGATGCGACCGTGAGAGGCTTGGCGTGCACACTCGTAAATCGTGTTGATGAAGAGTGGACTATGTCAGTGTGCGCACGCGCGGCGCGTGCGGTCCACTATCACGAAACTTTATAAACTTACCTCGTACATTGTACTTAGTTACACGAATTACCTACTCGTGTGACACCACGTTGAGGTGCCAGCGCGTATAGAGTATAGACAGTGGACAAGGAAAATAAAAATAAAAAAGAAAAAAAAGGAACGCGGGAAATACGAATAGTTATACAATACGCAGGACTATTCAATTCAATTTATCAAGGATTTTTTTTAAACCGTTGAATCGTGGAAGTCTCGTACTGTCACCAAGTAAACTTGTAAATGGATCGCTTTGTAATAAGAGAGCCAAGAAACGATTCGGGTGAGAAATCAATCTATTCACTACAAAACAGTCACACGAAAACGACAGCTAATTTTAGTTTCATTGCCAAACAGATTTCCCGCCGGGGCCCCGAATGATATCATTCCAGCAAAACACGCAAGCAAACATGATGTGAGTTAAAAAGCACTAAAAACCCTTCCGACTTGAGTTAAAATATTGCAGGCAGGCATTTTTTCCTCTACCTATTTGATCGAAATTACAGTCCCGAGGCCGTTTATTACGAGGGACGCTATGGCGGGAAATTTCCCGGTATGCAACTGGGTGGCAACGCGAACAGCGGATTTATGAGCATTGTTCATGCGACGCCGTACCCGCAAGCCGGGATGAATGTCGCAGTGAGTTAAAGTTTTTATCAGTAACAGGCTGCATTAATCTTTAGTTAGAGTTAACTGGGCTGGTTAGTTTAGTTAGGCCGAGGTTGGCTTGTTAGTTATGTTGGCGGCTTAGGTTTATGGATGCCTAAGTTGTTTTTACTTTGGTACCTAGGAAGTTAGGTTAGGAGTTCAGCTACCTACGTAGGTACCTATGTGCTTACTAACATTCCCTAGTTAACGTAGGTAGCTTTAGTAGTCAAGGATACAATTTAGATAGATTTCATAGGTAAAAGTATAACAGTCTTATTTTAAAAAGTCGATCCCACCAAAATACTCTCGCCGGGTTATGAGAGGAATTCCAGTATAAACCGTCTTGAACTCACTCTTAATAGTGTTTTAGTGGGATCTTATTTTTATAAATAATACTGTAAGACTATATATTTGGGTTAATATAATATGTAAGCAGTTTGATTTCAAGAATGTTTAACTTCCGGTTTCTCGTACATTAACAATATCTAAGTCTATTTTTAAGAGCCTACAGTTCTTCATGTAGGTCCTTTAGCCAACTGTTAACAGTACATTATTAGATTGTTACTGTACAGTAGACAGCAGGTCGACCTTTACATTTCTGTTGCAAAGCCGCCCGTAATACACTTAACCGAGTAGAGTACACACGAGTAAAGATTGATGTGCTGTCGACTGTGCCTTTGAGAAACTGGAGGTTCACATTCTGGTTTGGTACTTATTTCTAGTTTCTTATATCTGTTACTTACCAACCTAAATATATGGTATAATAATGTGTTTTAAATTTTGGTATGGTATATTGCCCGGCAGATAAGTTAACCAAAAATCCGCGCGATGAGTTTTTAGAGCGATTTCTAAAAAATTTTTAATTTGACTAAACTAACGTCCGAAAAACTAAGTCACATCCCGCGTAACAATGCGAACCGACATACGTCCATGCAAAGTCATTTATCGGGGTCTAAGGTTAAGAGATTTTTAAGTAGGTACTACTTAAAAATCTCTTAACCTGATAAGTACCCTAACAACGTATTTATTAAGTTTGTAGCTTACCTGTATCTCAGTATTTTTGCTTAAACTTACCACGAACTTCTGGCTAACCCCTAAGTACTTATAAATTTAACATTGATTTTCACAGCAGATGGGTCACAGCCACGGCCAACAGATAGTTTCCGGCATAGATCCCGCTTACCTCGCCGCGTATGGCAGTAATGCGGCTTACATTGCTAACGGCAAGTCTACAGTAGAGTCGACAGCACATCAATCTTTACACCCGTGCACTACACTTCATTAGGCTGGCTTACACATATTAAGTTGTTAAGTAGTAACTTAATTTTAACTAATTTTAAGTAAGTGTTTACACGTCAAATGCACTAAATACTAGTTAAGCTCTTTAGTTAGCCCAAGATGAACGACCAACAGAGAGTTCAATTCTGTAATAAATTCATAATAAGTGAGGTTTTAGAGGAAGTAGAGGATGAAATTAATAGTCAGGGAAGCGAGAATACAATATTTTCGATTGAATAAATATATTTGAAAACAAGAAACACAAACACTCGCCAAGTTTGTGCATTTAACTAGTAATTAACTAAATCGTACCTGTCCAAACGTGTCAAATGATTGGCCACGCCCAGCAACTTACTCGAAAAATAGAAAAAGTTCTAACTTGTATAGAACTTGTACGCTAAATTTTAACTTGCAACTTATTACTAAATTCGTTGTTTACACGCATTAAGTAGTTTAAAATTAAGTCAAAATTGAGTTAACTACTTAAGAACTGCCCTCGCTAATGGGATGGTTTGTATAGGTGGTCGATAAAAACTTGGAGACAGATCTGTGACACGGCAGATAAGCGGTTAATACGTGTAAACCAGCCTTAACGTTACTTTGCGACTAAAATGTAAAGGTTGATACGCTGTCGACCATACAAACAATCTGACTTTGCCGATGACGTCTCATTTCAAGTTTGAAGTAGTGATGAGGATATGATCAATGGATATGTGACGTCAGCTCCAGTTAGCGCTTATTTTCTAAGAGCTCATTTTTTGTAGTAAGTACAACAATTTATAGAAATATCAGTTCTTCTTATCCTGACAGTTTAGTCAACTTAGGTGCTGGGCCCTTATTATGAAAAATGCAACATTATGGGAACCTAGCGGGATGGTCGCTAATCCGTATCTGAAGATATGATATGACGTCATTTTGCTAACAAAGAGCCATGCATTTCTAGCGTTCATTACTCAGTTGCAGGAAATTTCGAAAATATAAAAAAAAAACGCATTTGTCGCTAGATTTGCTGGAAAAGCCTACTCCATCTAAAAAACAATGTCCAAGGCACAGTGCACCGTCCGAGTGGTCTTTCCCCCCATCTAGTGTGAGTGAAGGTGCCACTGGACCATAGAGTACCTATAGTAATCATTTGGACACTGTATAAATAATCTCATTACGCAGTTTTATAAATTAAGAACCATTATGTGCAACCTTTAACTTACACGAGGAAGAGATAAAATCACACGTAAAGTAGGTACACATTTATTTTTTTTTTAAATCCGTAGAACATTACTTCTTACATAATTTTGCAGGGTGGAAAAATAATTAAAAGTTGCCAGTTAAACAATGTACAACAAGAAATGTGTTGCTTTTGTCGGTATTTATGTAAAATAAGAAAACAATATTTCATTTAAACGAGATAAACAATATTTTATTGCCACTGGTTGTGACGTAATTAAGATAATGCAAAATTTTAAAAATTAACTTTTTTCGGAGCCTCATTGGCATTATTTCGGTTATTCTAGTATGATATAGCACCTTATATTTTATTTCATTCAGGTTTTTACGCGGTTAATTTATTTTGAAGTTTTTTTTTAATACTATCAAAACTCAAGAAATTGGTAAAAGTGAATAAGTGGTAAGTTATTAATCTCTTGAATTAATAACTTCATACTCTTTTTCCTGTCAACGGTTCGAACCCAGCGTGCGTGCATTCAGGGACTAAAGTGAAATGATCGAGCGAAAGAGGTTTGTCAGGATGGTGCCTAATGGCAAACACTGGTCTCTGCCTACCCCTCCGAGATGCAGGCGTGCGATTATGTATGCATGTATGTACACGTGAAAAGAAAAGTGCTGAAAGAAATGTATTGTACAAAATAAATACTAGGGCTATCTGTACTCCTGCTAGTGGTAAATGGCAACGCGTAGGTAAACGGTAAACTTACGTGCTAGGCAGATGTAGCCGTTAGTTTAATAGCTAAATAAAACATAGGACTTTGCCTTCTCCAATATCTCTGTTATTTTGCTTCCTGTGCAACTAGAATAAGTTCAAGCAATACTCATTATTGATAGACAGGTGAAATTCTTATATTTATATTTTTTTCACAAAATATTTAACAGGTGCAGATTTACTGACTGGGTTATAAAGTAGGTATTATCAACATATCTGGGTCAAAACATAAAACGGCTGATAACAGAATGAGTTTTTCTGTCAGCAATTATTGCCCTATTATAGAGCAGCAACTAGCCGGCAGGTAATACTAAATACAGCAGCAAGTTTTGGTAAGCTGTTAAATTTATTTAATGACTAGCAGTGCCCGCGACTACGTTCGCGTGGGTAACCACACAGAAGTTCTATTCTAAATACAGGTGATATAATTTTGCATTTTAATTAAATTTATGCTTCAAAGCCACCGTAAGAGCCGTCGTAAGAGGCGACTAAAAAACGGAAACCAGGGAACGGGCAGCAGCGTTGACCTGTGACACGAGACCACCAAGCACTGCGATCTCCAATCCGCCTGCCAAGCGTGGAGATTACGGCAAAACCTCCCATACAGGGAGAGACCCATGTCCTGCAGTGGACTGCTATGGGTTGATGATGATGATGCTTCAAATGTGTTAAGATAGTTAATTATGTTAGTTATGTTAAATTACGATGTACGCTGAAAAGCAGCGCTATGTGTTTGGGATATGTTTGAGTTTCCTGCATGCACCACCGTTTATCAGTCTGCCTACTTATACTATTTAATGAGAAGTATCTTTGCCCTAACTTCAACTTGCAATCATCATAAATGTTACCTGGTACTTTTGTGAACTACTTCTATCTGATAATAACATATTTTTATTTACTTTCATTTCAAAATCTACACGCGAAAAAGGCATAAAGTCATGAAGCGGCAATGTTACACAAACCATCTGTCGATGTAATTGGTTTTACACGATTTCACTAAATTTCATCTTTATAGACTAAGGCCGACTGTGCAAGTCACTTTCTTAAATGTGGCTTAAGCAACATTTAACTAAAATTCTTCATACAAAAGTCGATTTCAATGGCGACTTAAGTGACATTTACGAAATGGTGCAAGTCGACCTTAAGCTCCCGATTTACCACTCATATCATATCTATCCATGCAGCTCTTACATTGAAAGATTTATTTCCCAAAATGCAGGGGACCAGACCGTGCGCGATATACACTCAGCTGGCTTCGGCGGCGGCTATCACAACCGTAACTTCCCCGGCGGTGACCGGAATAAGGCGGTTACTTTCAGTCCACATGTCGCTACGAATGGTAGGTGAAGTGTAAATAGGTGGGGAGTTTGACACGTGTAGGGTGGCTTGCAAAAGTATAGTCGTGAATTTGTAGTATAGCAATGATACTCGCTAACGGTGAGGGACATCCGCGGCTTAGTTAGGTCTGCATGTTTTGACAATGTCTTTCCTGCGGATTAGGCTGTCTTGGCTGATTGGTTGATACAGCTGCAGGCCTAGTCTATACAAAATTCTTCTCAAACACTCTTCCTAGATACGTGATCAGAAATTGCAAAGTTTGAAATTGAAAGATCATAGTAGGTTAAGCGCATAGACACGAAGCAAATATATTATGTACCTAAGTATTCGCTAAATGCCTAAATACTTGAAACATCCAACGCTGTAGATTAAAAGTCTCACTACATATTTGCTGTTTTTAAAATATCCCGTAAATTCTTTTTGCAATTTTCCTCATTGAATACTAAATCCGAGCTCGCCAGCGTGATTTGAAAATCTTTTTATGTTTTAGTGCAGAAGAAACATTTGTAGTAAATTGCGGCATTACCGGTGACATCTTTTTTATATTCGAAGGCATTAAAGTTGACTAATTCTGTCCATTTTGTAGAGTCAATGCAACAAGAGATTCGGCCTCAAAATCCAAGAGTCCCTCAGAGATTTGAAAGGTCTGTCAGCATGAATACTGACAAAACAAAGTCCACCGGGAGCTCAGCAATTATTAGACCGAATCCTCCACAGAAATCGCCTGGCAAGTTACTTTTACTATTAATTATTTATGTTCAGCCGACTGTTGATCAAACTTAAGGGGATCCAGGGAGTAACGCTAGCGCCACCGAGGAAAAAAAATCATATCTTTTTTACAGATCTAATTTGCAAAAAGTGACAGTACAATCTCTCAATCATGTTAACCCGTGGCCCTGAATCTAAAGCAAAAAACCTAGGACTGATGAAACCTAGGCTGAATGATGATGATGATGATGATGATGAATACGGAATAACAATTAGGTATAGTTCAGTAACTGGGTGTTAAGTAAACCTGCGCTTGCTACGTACAATGAGCCAACTATGAGGCTTAGTGTGGAAATCTCAGTTCTAACTAGAACACATGTCTCCAACCACCAATTATCATCATCATCATCCAGTCACAAGAAGTCCACTGCTGGACATAGGCCTCCTCCACGGATTTCCATAAAGACCGGTTGGAAGCGGCTTGCATCCAGCGTCTTCCTGCCACTTCGATGAGGTCTTCTGTCTATCTTGTGGCTAGTCGTCCTACGCTGCGCTTGCCGATATGTGGTCTCCATTCGAGAACTTTTCGGCCCCATTCATCAGTTCTGCGTGCTATGTGCCTCGCCCACTGCCACTTCAACTAACTAATCCGCTGGGCTATGTCGACGACTTTCGTTCGTCTACGGATCTCATCATTTCTGATTCGATCTCCTAGAGAAATTCCGAGCATAGCTCTTTCCATAGCTCCTTGCGTGACCTTGAGCTTTCTTATGAGGCCCACCACCAATTATAATTTAACCTTAATAAGCGTGTAAGCAACAGGATTTACGGACCTATTTTTATTTCACACACGTCGCATAACTCGATACCACCCATCATTCAATCAATGTCAAGCTCTTGATAATTCGATTATATTACTAGAGGACAGCGGCGGTTTATTCAATAAACCTGTGGAATCGATATGGCAGGCGTACCAACTAACCAACTCTGATGGTTAGAGGTTTGACCCTATTTGCTGAAGCGAAGGGCGTACCGTGGAAAGTGCAATCTGTAGCTTAACAAGGTAGATAGAGATAAAATATTATTTAGTCTGTCTCTTTCTGAGACAGAGGTGTGAGCACTGATATGGGATTGGGATGCATACAATTAAAATAACGCAAAACCGGAACGGTATCTTCAGTATCGATAACTAAGCCACATCCATTTAGCAAAAGTTTTTCCAAGAAATATGACGAGATGAATTCATTAAAAAATACCGCCAACTTGCCACTTGGGTGAGTGGCAAGTTTCGAAGTTTGCTTTCAGTGAATAAAATAAAAAATCGTATTGTACAAGTGCGCGACCTTAAGTACATTTTCATACAATGTATGAATGCGGTCATTTGATCGCGTGGTAGATAAGTAACTGAAAGTGCGTTTCTGACCTAACTATCGATATGGCTGAAACGCATTTGTTTTGAGGTTTTCGTTATGTCAATAAAACTTGGCTAATTAGGTATACGTTTATCTGTAAGAGATTACTTTTAGTGATAAGGCTGGTCTGTACTCTTAGATTAAAAAATGTTTCTGTGATTTCCTTTTTTTATTTAATAAATGGAACCGCAAAAAGGTCTCAAGGAAGAAATTTAAAACGCAGATAGACCATCACTTTCATTAAGGGTACTTTTTATTCTAATCCAACGTGAACGAAGTCGCAGGCACAGGTAGTATACAATAAAGTGTCTGTCTATTGTAATATTTTCCTATTGCGATAAAAGAATATTCTATTCTATTTCTGTACTCTACTCTTTTCTACTCTAATAATAGGCTGCGTTAGTCGATCTAACTATGCTGAGCAAACTTAAAAACAAACGTAGGCTTTTGTGGTTTGCACTTTGCATCCGTTGTTGTACCTATCCGCTTTTCTCTGCAGAACCTTTTAGCTTTACGCTCTTCCTTTTTAAGCTGAAAGAAGATTAACTTTTACGTCTGGAAAAAACTAAAGTGAAAAGATTTATCTTCATAGGGTATCCAGAGCATACAATAAAGCTGCTTTACTCTGTAACAAGCTCATTACTCCGTATTTTCGTAGCAAAAGTTAGGCTTCAGCGCGAATTCAGTCTCAAGGAAAATCCACCTCAGGGAAAAGTTTCTAAAAGTGTTTACATGTTGTAAGGTTAAATAAGTCCTGTAAGGTTAAATCTGAACAGGCTTCGCTAATAACGCGCAAGGTCGAGGTGACTGTGATTGGGTTAGTTTTTCTTGTAGGAACAAGCCTTAATTTTATTTTTTATCTAGCTGATTCCGCTAACGTTGTTTTGCCATATTAATAAGCCTAAGTTGTTACGTTTTGTGATTTTTTATGACATTTTTAGTGATCGTTCGTCATCTTGCAAACGCAGTTTTATTTTTTTTCCATAAAGGTTATACCACTTCATTCGACTTAAACTTTTTTTAAGTGTCAGAAATAAAAATATTACATAGCCAACATAACAAAAGGTACTAAGAAAATGTAAAACATCCGGTCACTTAGTTCCGAAACGTAAAGATTTGACCCCCATTTGTCTGGTGATAAAAAACTTAAAATTAAAAAACAATGTATTTTAACAAATAAAAAACAATATTGAAACATTTTTCATATCTTATGCAAATATAAACTATGTGTGTTTGTTTGTGGTGTTACAGCATACCTAAATCTTATTCTATATCTTATTATGTTTCGGAACGCAACTATCAGGTTTTTTTTTGTTAGCGTTTTTATGTTGATTACATAGATTTTTTACTTCTGATGATTTTATTCTAAATAATAAATTTTATAGTTCATTCAGTTTTTATATCTTATTAAATATGTTTTATACTAATATTAAAAGTGGATACAAATTTACTTGTATCGCATGTTATCAAGATAATTAACAGACCAAGATAATTAAAAGAAACTATATTGTCTCGCTCGCCAGTGAGAGGTTGCCATAGCAACCGGCTGACTCGGCTGGGGCCTGTTTAATGAAACTATAATTTATGTTTAATTTGAAAATTCTATGTACATTGCAAAGCCGATTGATACACAGATTAATAAAACGAACCTGCTACGCAATGTACCTCGAATTGTCATAATAAACTACAAATTGTAGTGTTATGAAATTCGGCCCTAAAAGCTCAGAGGTCATCTAGTATTGGTTTTTCTATAGTGTTGGATACAATTAACCAGTTTATGAAGATATTTATAGTGTTTTTCTCGCCCCCTGTGGACTTGTGCGTGATATTATAATATGTTACGCGGGAATCTGAGCTATAATCATGGAAAGTTTTATAAAATAATAGTTTCCCTGATTCTTTCGTTGCCTTCTTTAAAAAATAAATAGGAACAAACTGAAAAGATCCCAAGAAGGATTTATTTTCGGAATCAGAACAGTCAAAGTCACCTTACAGGGCCACCCGGGCCGGCCACATACAATCGGAATTCCTTTTCGGAATTTTGATTCGGAATTCCGAATGCAGTGAATTCATACAAACGTACCTATGGCCCTACCACATACATACGGCAATTTTCCGTTCAAAATGTTGACCGCTACGGAATATCCAGACGCATAGGCTACCACGCGGACGCTATCCTTCCGAACGTAACTCGCAACATATTATCTTCTTTTTAGCAAGATATAGCAACAATGCGATCACAATCGGAAAATCGTTGTCCATATTCGCTGACAAAAGTTCCGAAATCAATAGCGTCTCTCAGCTGAGCGTTGCTATTCCGGAAATAAACGTATGTGTGTGATGTATTGGTGGAATTCAGAATCTAAATTCCGAAACGGAATTCTGAAACGGAATTCCGAAACGGAATTCTGAAACGGAATTCCGAAACGGAATTCTGAAACGGAATTCCGTCCTGTACGGTGACTTTGACTGTTCTGATTCCAAAATAAATCCTTTTTGGGATCTTTTCAGTTTGTTTCTATTTATTTCTATACCTAACGGGTACAACTTTCGTTGGATCAAAATTTTAATTAAAAATAGTTAGGTATTGTTTTTAACCAGTCCCACGTGATTATAGCAGTCACATTTTGATACGGCACACACGAAACCTATTTATAAGTTGGTAAATATGTTACTTGATTATAGGATAAAATGAGTCAACCAATAAAAAATAAGTGAAGCATATGAATTTTGTCTCGTTAAAATGGACTTGAACGAAATACGGACCTCTCGAACTTTAGTAAGAATTTTTTACCTGCCAATATGGTGTGCAAAATATGTTGTATTAATAAAATCTGTTGTTGATAGGGGGTATACCACATTAAATCTTGTTTGACAGTAAAACTTTCTTAACTGACTGTACAATGTTTTGTGACTTAACTCTGCGAAGCTAGTGGACGCTTAACTATGATGTGGCTTAACACACTGATAATATAGGATTATTGTGCAATCATACATAAAAAAATACCTCAATGGTTACATTCATAACATATAAGCAAAGCTAATAATATGTTTTATTTACCTGGCCGGCATAGTACTCTAATAGACAAGACAGTCTATAGACATTGTTTTTGTGATCTTAAATTTTATTTTATCACCTTTGCATTGAAGCCGCTGCTACGCCGAAAAAGGATATGGAGCCAGTGAAAAACGTCGAACAGAACCAGACAAAGACCAGAGCAGAAAAAATAAAGGTATGTACGCTATGTTCCAATGAAAACCTCGACCCAGCCCTTTCATTATTTCTAATTTTAAATCTCATTAACGTATCTATTGCAATTTTATTTCCAAAGGTTCAGTTTTTCACTTTTTCATCATCATCATCATCATCCATTAGACGCCCACTGCAGAACACAGGCCTCCCGCATGGTTTTCCAAGCTTCCATGGTTTGCCGCCCGCATCCAGCGACTCCCTGCCACCGTAACCAGGTCGTCAGACTATCTGGTGGGGGGCCTGCTCACGCTGCGTCGTTTGGTCCGCGGTCGCCAGGTCAGAACATTTCCGCCCCGACGGCCATCAGTTCTCAAAGCCTTAACTGAGCAATTCTTCGAGCTATATTAGTTACTCGGTTTCTTCTGCTGATCTCCTCATTCCTGATCACGAAGTGAAATTCCTAACATAGCTCTCTCCATTGCTCGTTCGGCGACCTTGAGCCTTCTTATCTGGATTGAATAAATCTTTCTATTTTTTCATCAAAAGATGTAACCATTTACGGTATATTTTTCATACAACCAAGCTCACTTACAAAACCTATATACGGTATTTCATGTTAACCTGACGTACCGACCAGCGCGCGTACCGAACGATACCAAATATCTATATTATACTAATATCCAAAAATTTTATAGTTGTTATTTTACACAAAGAACTACTACAAATCGAGTACTTTTACTCCATTGCGAAGTTAAGTTAGTAATGGTCTCGAGTCCTTTTCGCACTTGTCCGATTTCTTTTCTCACCTCTTTTATCTGTGTCGTATGCCCAGTAGCCTCACTGTGTCAGTAAGGGCAATAAAATATGCATTAAGGGTACCGTAACTTACAGTTTTCGTATTCAAAGAAAAAAGTGTACCTACTTTTAATAAATGTGGTCTGTCTTCGCTAGATAATAAAATTACTTTAAAATATATTTTTGTTTTTCTATATTATGTGTTTGACAAAAAAGTGATATTAAAATTATATATTTTATTAGCAAATTTCCTTAATCAAAAACTAAAAGATAGCAAAATTGTATCTAAAAATGTACGTAATCTTGTTATCTGCCAAATTATCAGACCACATGTACCAAATGTATTTTTTCTTTACAACCACTAAAAATGTTAGAATATGCGAGCGAGACGGTCTGCCAAACGTAACAGCAGCCTTAATATCTGCAACAGTATGAGTTTATAGATGTTCCAATAAAACAGTAGTAACTTGAAAGAACAATCTTCGGACAGACCTCAATTGCACATTTTTTCATGTCAAACTCCCCTCTGGAATAAGGAAAACAGTATTCCCCGTGTAATCCTTGAATTGGGTAATAAACAAAGCCAGAACACCACCAGCCGTCGTTTCTTGGGCCAGCTTGCAAATTCATTTATAAGGTAGGGCACTGCATTAAAGTTCTACGCTTACTTAGCTCTGCACGTAGGTTCAAGAAAATGTGGAGACTTTCTCCACATTTATAAGGATTAGTCTAACTTTTCCATAAAGTAAGTAAGTAAAGGAAGGTCCAAGCGGGGAATAAAGTTTTGCAAAGGAATGCTATCTTTTTACGCGTATTCATAAGGTCCTAAAATGACCTTGCTTGATGTTGGCACCGAGCAGGAAGTTGTTAGTCAACTTCATTATGATTCTAAAATTCCCAAGCGATGCTTTGTGAACATAATATGTGAAGACATTAAATTGTAAGAAGTGAATTAGCACTGTTTGTCAAGCAATCACACAAACCACCCTATAGCACACCAAGGCCATGACCATGCAAAATTACATAAAATATATTATTATAATTTTATTATTTGTATCAGAATCCAACGCAAACAAAGTCGCGGGCGTAGCTATTTAATTACACAAGTTACCTTAAAATCAACACGTCGATTAGATTTTTGTTTCAATAACTTTTGTTCCACGAAAGTTGAAAGTTTATTTATAAATGTATTTTATTATATTTTATGTATTTTTTTCTGATTTGTCTTAACGATAATATTAGGGGTTAAAGTATGAAATTGCCGTTTTATTGCAATAGGTTCTTTGAATTGACATATAATCTTCATGGTTTGAGGTTTTCGAATGAAACTTTTTTTAAATGGTTTCTATGATGTTCTTTTTTTAAAAAAATGTGAAACATTTGAATATCGACTTTCAATTGTTTTTGTTATTCAATTTAGACAAGAAAGATGGATACTGCGAAAATTCGAGTGATTATGAGGCACCCATTTTTCGTATTTTTTTATTTTATTGATTTGACGCAAGTGAGTCAATATTGTGGGTAAGGTAACGTTAAATCATGCCGCTAATTCCTGGGTAGTTTGACTAGGGTCGGCTTCCACTATCTCTCTTAATTCATCGTTATTCACCTGTGTGGGCGGTCTTCCTCGTGGCTCGTTCTTTAAGTCGAAATTTCCATCACGAAAGCGTTTAAACCAAAATCGCACGGTGCGTTCATTAGTAGACCCCTCTCCAAACGCAGCATTGATATTGCGGGCTGTTTCTGCCGCGTTAGTTCCGCGTCGGAACTCGTATTCAAAAATCACTCGAATTTTCGCAGTATCCATCTTTCTTGTCTAAATTGAATAACAAAAACAATTGAAAGTCGATATTCAAATGTTTCACATTTTTTAAAAAAAGAACATCATAGAAACCATTTGAAAAAAGTTTCATTCGAAAACCTCAAACCATGAAGATTCTATGTCAATTCAAAGAACCTATTGCAATAAAACGGCAATTTCATACTTTAACCCTTATTATTAGTAGAGCGTGTAAAACGACAATTTTATAAAATTATGTACACATCCCGATATTTCATAAAATACTATCTGACTCGGCAAACGTTGTTTTGCCATATTAACTTATTCTCAAACCTGAGAAATATACACAAAACATTTCACAAAAATCAGTGAAGCCGTTTCGGAGGAGTTCGATAAGAAACACTGTGACACGAGATCTTTATACTTATATTAGATAAATCTGAGAAAAAATCATAGAACAAAATATTATGTTGTATAACACAAACTCTAATTGAGGTATTTCAGGATTTTGCTCGTTCACAGGTAACCCTGCATACTTTGGTTTATAAGTATGTAGCTCCGCCTAACTTTGTAATAAAATGCACCGCTCCAATACACCTTATAACCAGCTGCTGAACAGCCATTCAGGAAAATGACGAGTCACGCCAACAGTGTGTTGACGAAAGTGCGTCCGGGTGACGCGGCAAATATGCCTATCTTATTTACGGGTCCGCGAAAGATTCGTCTCAAATAAAAACGGGGGTTTGAAAGGCGACGCTGTCCGCAACCCTTCTTCGCAGTCACATCATTTACTCCCTTTGAGCAAGATAATTCTTTTAGTTAAAATATATAAAAGGAAGTAGTTTTGTGTTTCCTCTTTGCCAGGCGCTCCTCTTTTGAAGTTATTTGGCGGAAGAACTTTCGAGGAATTTTTTTTTATACAAAGTCAACACAGCAGCAGTTATCGAAGGAAATGGGTAAAGAATACAGGTCTTTAGAGACGCTCAATTTGTTATCTTACTATTTAATTATTTTTGTACGGACCTTTGTGCGTGGGATCACAATGTAGTTATAGGGCAAGAATTTCCTTTTGTTTTCGGATGAAGCGGTTAAGTATGGTTTTTTACCGGGAGGAATTTCTATACATTCAGTATGTATATTATTAAACTTGATTATTTTTCATTCAGCTTTGGTCTGCATGTAGAGAAACAGTTGATAAAAATCGTTAAAATATGTGAAGCAATATTGTCTATCGCTCGTAGCCCCGGCCGCCTGAGTGATCTTAAACGATCACGAAGGTTAAGCAACACAGGGCGCGTTCAGTGCATGGATGGGTCGCCGTCTATGCCTAACGCTAGTGGCATTTTTCCGAGCGGTTCCGTGCTTCGCAAGGCACGTTAATCTGTTGGTGCCGGCTGCCGTCGATAGATGGCAGTCGTTAAGCCAAGTCAGAGGCCTTAGGACGGCTTGACAACTTCTGACAGTAGACGAGCCACTAGTCTACAAGCCTCCACCAATCCGGACTTGGACCCCGTGGTGGAGTATGGCCTATACCTTCCACAGGGAAGAGACCCGTGCCCCTCGGTGGGGACATAATGGGTTGATGATGATTGTCTATCAAGTTATTTGGTCGACTTAGGTAATTCATTTAACTCATTGATGCTAGAAATATCAACCCCTTTTGTATGCTTAGGATTCGGTGCCAAGAACAGAAAAACAGTTTGCTCAAGATTTGTTTACACTGAATTTTCACTGGCATGGTGGAAATCAATTATGATTTAGGCGGACAATGTCCCGTTCGCAAAATATCCCTCCGACAAAAATTGTCCCTTTCTCAAAACGTCCCTGTGTCATATCGTCCCTTTCTCAAAGCGTCCCTTTCTCATATAGTCCCTTTACTATACAGAAGAAGTTAACACTGACTAACTGACAGCACCTGCTTGAAAAATAACATTTAAACGAATAAAATCAGAACCTGACAAAATTACAAATTTTCTAGACAGACAAGAAATACTTAAACAATTTAAATTCTAAACTTTTTTCCTTCTCGGTTACTTCACCATGAAAAACCTGCCAATGAGGTTCGAACCTGCGAGCGACTGACTGTCCGGCTGTGAATGTGGTGTAGAGTCAACCCCACATATATTATTTTCTTGACTTACGAGTATTTCTTTTTTTTTACTCAGACCAAAGATGAATGAAACGAAAATATAAATCTTTTACTGAGGCTGGAGTAAAGAGAGAGGAAGTAATTAACTTTAATAACAACTTTAATTTAATTTTCAATTATAAATTAATTATAAATAAAAAAAAAAAAAATAAAAAAAAATTAAGTAACAAAATGTAATAATAACAAAAAAATATTAAAATAATACAATCCGAAATAATGTATGACCAAACATGTTTTTTGCTTTTTATTTTTTAGTTTTTAGAGCTGGTTCTAGTTAAAGGAGCTTATCAAGTATGGATGAAGTTCACGTTAGATTATTCCTCAGCGAATAAATCGCGAACACATAGCAAATAATTTCTCATTGACCATTTCAAAAGAAGTAAAAGTGACGTGGCGCGAGTAAATATAGACTTCCCGAGGGGTCTACCCGGCGGAAATGTACCGGGCTTTTCAGTCAATGCAATATCCGGCCGCATTGTTTCTTCGGGGACTTTGTAAGACGATTTCTTAGAGGAATTATCTAGCTAGAACGATATTGGACTTTTAGACTAACGGAAATCATTGCATTGTAGGGTGTAATTTCATTTTTCTCCGCGTAGTGTTGGTCGCGTAGAAATCATAGATAGGACATTAGACCTAGTAATAAATGAACTGTATGTAACTCACCCCAAGTTTCTCGTATAATAAAAATCTGTTAATCTACTGTTAACAACTGTCTGTTGTTAAGGTAATTCCGAAATTACTAAGTAATTAAGTCTTAGCCTCTAAATAGGTTTTTAAATTTGTCCTCAGCACGGGTTAGTGCAACAAAAAGAATATAATAGAATTCAGTTAATAATGTGTATTGCTTACGAAAGTTGTATTCCAAAAACTGTCTGATGTTAATAGTAATACTATTTGTAAAATCTTTCATCTGGTTGTGCAATAAAGTGTTCTCTATCTATCTAGATTAACAGATTGATAGTATACGAAAAACATGCGTTTATTCATTAATCTTTATTTTTTATTTTAGGTTATTGAAAGAAAACAAGCATCTTAAATTCACAGTCATGTAATTCAATATTTAAACTCATTGCTGAGAGAATTGATTAGTTTATCAGTCAGTCAGTGCCTTCTGGAGACCGCTCTAGATTGCATTCAGCTGAGGGTTTTAAATTATGCAGACACTTTTCTCCTGTAATTAGAAAGAAGAAACCCATTTCAGAGTTTTTGTGTAATTGATTCAACGAAAGAAAATATTAATTTCGGGTACACAGCCGAAATAAATATTTTCTTTATCTTTTTTTCTTGGCTTGGCTAGACTGTATAGTCTATTCATCCTTACTTGTCCAATTAAGTAAACAAGATTCTACCCGCAAAGTATGACTTTTTAGTCGAAAACTGCCATATTCCCATAAATGATGTAACCTGGGACACCATTTTGGATAACACGCTGCTATGTTTATAAACAAAGTGCACGAACTTGCAAGAAAATATCTAGTTTCGGCATCAAATGTCAATTTTGAGGTTAGAATATTGTTTACTAAATTGGACAAGTAAGGATGAACAGACTGTAGGTATATTAACAAAGTCAGAAGAGTGTAATGGTAATTATAAACTAGCGTTAAAAACTGTTCCCACGTTGAATTCTGTCAATTGGATTACCAATCGGAGCAAGTTTAGTATTATTCGGCAAAATATCTATGCACCTGCCACCACCAGACCACCATCTTACGAGGTATCTGGATATTTCGACGGGTTATACATCAATAAAGTCAATTCGCGCTCTCATTCATTCTCACGCGCTCATTTCATTGTTAAGACTAGTCGAGAGGGCTGGGGCCCGTTTTGATTGTGAATTTTGTAGGAAGAAATAATTCTAAGGTTTTTTATTCGTAGGAGAAGAGGTAAAAATAACGAGTCAAGTGCTAGTCGAAGTCGTTAATTATGGCATCTCTATCACTTGCACGTGTGAACATTTATACTGGTTGTAAATTAATCAGTATACTTTTGACAAATTCGGTCTGAGGCGGTACTAAATGTACCTACTTTTGTTTTCCTACACTTACGGTCTTATTTATAGGAACATGATTCCTCTAAAACACTTCTCCGAGACGGTTTAATTAATCTGTGGTTATGTTTTTCTGGGGAGTGTTTTAAGGAATCGTGTTTTTATAAATAAGACCGTTAGTTCTTGATAAAGAAAACTGGCCGCTAAAATAACATTTAACACCATGTTGACCATAGATTATAATATCTCAGCAATTTTATTTTCTAGTGCCACTTCAGACCACATTTTAGAAGGAATAATAATTAGTAAAAATAATGACTTGCAAAAATAAATTGAATTGAATTGAAAAATTCTTTATTGCACTAAAGAATTTTTGTCTGTTGTGTATTTAGTTTTCTTTCTGTTGTTGTGCATATTATGTTACTTAAGTGCTTATTTTGTTTCTGTGATGTATCTTGTTGATATAATAAATGTCTTTCTTCTTCTTCTTCTAAAACAATTTTGTACAAAGGCGAGCTTAATACTAGGTAGTATTTTCCCTCAGCTAACCTACGTTGATGTGGAGAGTCGATGGGGTAGTGCCAGAAGAAAATTATGGGAGTACTTAATACAAAAATAAATACATAGTTTGGTAAATCATTGTTTCATTCTCATATGTAATTCCTGGTGTACATACAATAAGGAATACTCTATCTATATATCTAACTTCCACACCATACAATCACTTGGCCAGATCTCGAACTAGGATACCTTGTGCTGTGGTAACAAGGCAAAGACATTACAAACATGGAAACTGAGTGTGTTTCCATGTTTGTGATGTCCTTGCCTGGTTCCAAACTGGTGGTTAAAAACTTAAGTAACTTTAAATACACATCAAGTACGCCTCCAGCAGGAATCGAACCCACAACCGTGTTAACCGCCATATCGACGAGGCAGTCAAAAGACAACTTTTTTTGTAATAATTAAACACGAAAGAATGTGTTAGCAAGGAAGACGCCAGAGGAAAAACCAGCCTTTGAACAGTAATTCAAATAATATCTCTATCCTATCCAGGTTCTACAAAAAAGTGGTGTGAGAACGTTTTCCGGACCAGTGGAGAAGGTCCTCAAATGGCATAAAGCTCTGCAGGACATCGGCATATTGGTTATTTATGAACTCGTTGGTGAGACCCTTTCTTTAACATGCCTTATACCGCGCTAAACTCACATTTTATCAAATGTATCCGCTTACAGATTATACGCCAGTTTGAGTGCCTAGATTTTTCATATACATTTATAACGTATGGTGTGCAATAAAAAGTATAAATCTAATCTAGTAACTAGTGTATAAACGATTTCAATGTGAGAACATTGTTCGGTCAATAATAATAACTTACATGCAACACTTGTCACTTGTCCTGGTTTCAAACTAGGATACCGTGGTAACCAGGCATGGATATCATAAACATGGAAATACACCCAGACAAAAGCCATTTGAACACAATGTACCGTTATCCCCAGTGGGAATTGAACCCACGAATAGAATATTTGAACTTAGATACAAGTACATTTTATTAGATTCAGCTTTAGTCTACAATGCGTGCGCAATAAAGAGTTATTTAACTGTGTTGTTAACATGTAAAATATCCTATAAAGAGATAAATAGGTAGATAGATATTATTTATTATCACTTTCTTGCATCAGGAGATCCTTAGAGATTGTTAAAACACCCCTTTTTAAACAATAACTACTAAGTTTTTTGCTCATCTTAGGTCATTCGTTTCGCTCATTTATTCAAGAAATAACAACCCCTTTTATCAGTTTCCTGACTTGATGTATTAAAAAAATAAATTAGTTTATACTCAGACCAAAACTGAATGACACGAAATATAGGTACTATGTAAGCCAAGGTATGTCAAGACGCTATTAATTTCGGCATATATCCACATAAAAATACATTACTGCTGCGGCCGAGACACACATACGTAAGTCCATCAATGCTTAGTCGTGGCCAAGGCCTGGGTTGGGTTTTATACAGTGGCTTTTGTGTAGTTCTTTTCTCAAATAATGCGCGTAAATTAAAACTAAGCTGTAGGTACATTAGGCAGAACTTTTTACTTCTCAAAATCAGGCGAACAACGAATCGAACAACAATACCTAACCAATTTTTTCCGCGTTGAAGTGTTCATTTGTTTTTTTTTTTTTCAATAAACAGCTTTTTTTGCAACCCAGTTCGAAATTAAAACAAAACATTTGTTAAGTTACCTCCTTGGTTGCCATGTTTCGGAGTAATTTCAATTTTTAAATTAAACAACAGATATGAGTTTGTTTGCTTATATGTTATGATTTTATTTGGCCGCTAAAACACGACAAATATGGATTTTCATGCAACTTTTGACGGTCGCTGCTCGCAACTATTTATTTGGCCAGTACAGCAATTTCGATTTATTTCGAAGAAGGTTTTCAAAATAATGCTTGAACCAAGCATGTTTGAGACAACTTGTGGATAATTTCATACCTATGCAAGTGTGCCAGCAAGTGCGATCTTCGTTGGATCACCATAATACTTGTGGTTTTCTAAAACCTCACAAGCTACTACGCATCGTCTGCAGCGGGTTACATGCAATTAAGTTTCAGTCTTAGCAACGTTTATACGCCTATACACAAAATTAATACGAAAACTGGGGCGTCGCTGTAAATTCGAGTTATTGTCCTGGCCTAGAATAACCACGAAAAGCTTTCAAACCACAGATTCAAGGCTTTCCACACGAAAGCCACGCATAGGTAGGTACTATATACCAAAACCTTTCTAGCAATAAAATCTTGCTTGAAAATAAAATGAAAATGTTAGTATGAATTGCACGCATGATTTTCAAAGTTCTTATGGCACTGAGCGCAATCATAAAACAGCACTTCGCTTGCTACATATCCCGAGGTGTTGAATACATTGTGTGTTGATAATTTGTTTTCTTAACGATAAGATTCTTTGGGTAACTGCATTTCTGTAAAAGATTGCAATAAAAAAGTATAATCTTAATTTTCAATATCTCCTGTTTCATTTATCATCATTTCTGCATAATCATACGTAGATTTCGGAAAGGGTGTCAGTAAATTAACACCCCATATGTTCAGTTCAGCGTCGGTCTGATTTTTTATCAATATTTGCGCTTATACTACCAGCTATAAGAACTGCCTATGTTGAATCCGGCGACAAAGTCTACCGTTTTATATATATAGGTACCAAAACGATGAATGAAGTAACAAAAGATTATCTTCCAATCTCACCTACTGTCCATTTGATCACGAGTTTATCACCATCCTAATTTGGGACCAAGAAGTGTGGAAGTTATTTATTTTAAATGGGTATTTGCAGCAAAGTGCGTCAGCGTTACTCCCGGGCAATCTTCAGCAAAGAATCTGGTGATTAGAGATGACAACGGACCAGCTATGCAAGTCGTCTACTATGAAGTAGACTTTTTACTGCCAGAGTTGAAGACCCCTTGTACTGTTAGGTAAGCTATTGGGCGTCATTTTAATAGGGGTAGTTCTAAACTATTGTACTTCCCAATGCCATCACGTTAAGTATCTATTTGGCTCCCTAATCATTCGACGGTATCAGTTTTGGAGCGTTCCCAAGGTATTTTGGCTGCGACTGATCATATCTTCTAAGTATCTGCTCCATTAGGCCCTTTTGTTAAAACACTGTTTTGCTTCTCACTCAAACCACTAACAATTTTTGGTAATGATCTAAGCACAAGTATTTTTTTCGTTTCCACCTGAAAAATAAATGTGAGAGCAAGTCGCTAAAAATACAACGAAAACCGTTAGTATTTTTTAATGACTTGCGATGCTTATACCGAATTATAGTTACGCGAATAGACTCATTAGATAAATAAAGTTATTTCTGTTAGGGACACACCCGTATTTTCCTATGTTTGACAATGGAAATAGTGGCAGGGGTCCTGTTTGGAATAAAATACTTAAAGACATACTCACTTTATGTTTATACTTGTCACATTGTCGATTAGTAAACATTATTACAGTAAATAATCCGCAGAAGATAACAAAATTATTACTCGAGTAATTTACTTTACAAAATTAATACTAAGTCCTTCCCGCCAAGAAAATGACAAGCCAAGGTGGCGCCTCTCTTTCTTTCTTTACAGTGACGTCGTCACATGAAGATTTCATACCTATGGCAAATTTCAGTACTCGTAAATTAATCATATGGAATGTTCTTAAGTTGTTATGAATACAACAACGTTTAACCACTATTAATAGGTAGGTAGGTTTTTAAGTCGTAAAGCGTCGCTGACATTTTTAAAATGCAAAATTCCTGAAACGTCGCAGTTGGAGTAGGTAAGTCATTTACAACACATCTTGTTCTATCACTTTTGATACATATATTTTTTTCATGTACCAATAAGAAAAATAATTATCGCTCTATTTCTGGTTTGTGGTGTCGTTGTTTGGTAAATAATGCTTATAACGACGCATGTTTCATAGAATGGCCAATATTCTATGTAGGACATTGATTTACTGATGGCTGCGATATTGGTAGAGCGTGTAAAGCGCGAATTTAATAAAATGATGTAAATTCGATATTTCAAAAATATAAACATAGGTTTCTCCCTCTGACAGAGCCTGTGCCCTACAGACAGTGGGACGAATATAGGCTGCTTATGAAACATAGGTAAAAAACTCATAGAACAAAAGTTTTAAAAGACAAACTTTTATTAGAATGTTTCAGCAATTGCGCATTTTAGAAATAGCTTTGTATGAAAACCGTTAAGTTTTTCTTAACAAGAGCCCACTTAATGCAGAGAGCCCAAATTTAGTAGCGAACGAAATCTCTTAAGCACTAACTTCTTAATCAGCCACTACTAGAGTCGAATTTTCGAGGCACCACACCACTCAGTGCCAGGCGCAGTACAAGTACTGCCCTAGGGAATCCCACGCAATAAATAGAGATAGAATTGTTTACGTGTACAAACAAACATACCATTGTTGTATCGCTAAACGCGGGGAAGAAATAAAAGAACAAATATAGACATAATAAAAGAAAGCACTGATGTATTTCACAGTTGAAACTGACTGCGCTGCTAGTCAGTAAACCGAGTCAACAAAATATACTTTTATGTAAGCTTAAATCAAAGTAAAAATGAAATTTTGATCTCATCATTTTGATTATTTTGGAGAAAAACATGTTTTTTGGTCCTTAGAGAGTTTACATATTACCTATTATAAAACCAAGAACTCAGGCTTTGAACTGGTTTTAATTCCAGACATCTTTTGACATCTTAATAATATTTAATGTTGTAGTACCCCTTAAGAAAATTTAGTACCTACCTCTTTTGGCACAAAGTGTGCTTTACACACTTTTTGAACCGCGTTTCTAGCAAGCATATTCAGGTATCTCATTGTAGAATCGTATACAATTCCCCATAATGTATGTATTAACTTCGAGAGCCCAAAGGGAACGTTTATGTTTATACTTTGAAACTGAATTTACATCTGACATTGAGACGGATGACAGACGTAAAACGTAAATAATATCGGGTTTGTGAGAAATTGTGTTTTATTTCAATTAGGTATGGAATTGGTACTAAACTGTACTTAAATATATGTATAGCTTCCGCCAGTTCCACTTCCCATCAATAATCAATATTTTTTCCTTATGGAGAAAATTGGCATAAGGAAAAAGTATTGGCGTAAGTCTTGTATTTTTCCTTCTTTTCTACAATTCAGCATTTGGGCATGAGACACAAATGAGACATTTTTGCTCTCTTGACTAAACGTACCTTTCATACTTCCCAGTTGGTGGTGGTATCTTCAAAGGATGATAAATATCTGGAGACTCTCCTGTCAAAACTATAATCTTAACATTGGGGGTCACCAGGATCTCACGGTCCTGGAAAACCACTTTAGCGGACACTAAAATAATAAACAAACTCTAGTTACAGGATGGTATTGCAGGATTATACTCTCATTCCGAGTGATTGAAACCACAAATCGTTATCCCTTTGTGGGGGTTAACAAAAATAATTTGAAATGGACTAAGCCAATATAGCAATTTAAAATGGAATTATTAAAGTTTCATTGAGAAAATACGCTACATAGTGTAATGTTTTAATTGCAATAAATAAGTAAATAAAAACAGCGGTGGTAGCCTAGTGAGTAGAACATTGGACTCTGAAGCGAGAGACCCAGACCCATGACTGTTTTCTAAGTTAAGCTAACGGTGAAGAAAAACATCGTGAGGAAACCTGAGTGTCTGAGCTATTCACATACCTCAGCGCTTGAAATCAACCATCCGCGGAGGGCATGCATGGTGATTAAGCCCATACTCTCTCCCTGAGAGAAGGCCTGTGCCCTACAGTGGGACGTATATAGGCTCCTTATATATAAATGTGTGTTGCTGTGTGACAATACTGAAATTACGCAGAAGGTACTCAATAATCTTTGACGAAGACTTCCCAATTGAGAGTTGGAGACTGTTTAGTGTTAAAAGTTTCCGTAGTATCGTCAATATTGGCTGACAAGAGCGTTATGATTTATGCTGTTTCGTAAGCTAATTAGTCATTGCTATTCCGAGGATGCCATGCCTAATTGGGCGATCACTATGCGGTATTAATATCCAAGTAGCTATCTAATCGGTTCTAGAATTTGTCTCCACTTAGAGGAAGTCTACTCATAAATGGGGTATATTCAAATGTACTTTTAAATATAGGTTTGCAACTACAATTTATCTTTAAAATAAATAAGAAATTAACCCCCGGTTTCTCGTACACTAACAAGCTGTTAATCTGCTGTTAACAGCTGTCAGTAGCTGTCAGTATTTTTTTTGTATGCAGTTTGGTCAATTGACAGCTATTAACACTAGATTAACAGTGTGTTAGTATACGAGAAACTGGGGGTTATTGTGTTACGAACGCCTGTACCACAAAAAAATGCATGCCTTGGATACATTGATCTTAGTAGGTAGGCGCGTAATTGTATTATTATGTTTTCACATCGAAAACCATACTAGGTGAGCCTGTATCATGGCTTTATTATTCTTATTCATTAATACACAAGCAGCTTTAAGCTGATGTGTGTATATCGCTTTCGTTTACTTGTAAAAAGATAAATCTGCTGAATTTGTATAAGGCTACCTACTGCAGAAATTACGAGAAGGCATTCAGCCTAGTACTTACTAACATTTTAACTTTCCCGTTGAAAGCGGAGTGCCATTGCATTCATTTTTTCAACTGTAAAGTGCAGCAAAGTGCGTCGATGGTCATTTATCTCATTTTACACAGTGAAATATGTAGGTCGCACGTTTTCTAGGATTCTCTGAGTGCTATCCACCGACCTCGAATGACAATACTGGAATGGTTCATACTAAGAAGAATATTTAGCGATGTCTGTCGGCTTAGCAGTGTGCGTGATAATGGCGGGACCACAGCTGGGGCTTAGCAAATAAAGGTGAAATAAAGTTATATCGAATGTAAGTTTGAAAATAAGAACTCATTATCCATACAAAGAACCTATTTACTTCAAACTTTATGCCACAGACAAATTAGATACTTAATATGTGTAATTTGTAACATATACTTATGCACATTTGTAAAGTGATATGAGAGTTTAGTCTTACAGAAGACTATAAACATTAGTATCTACTGTTAAGACGTTTATACTGTCAAAACCAAATCCGGTCTCTGCCTACCTCTCCAGGATACAGACGTAAGGTAATGTATGACATGTGTATATATGTATGTACTGTCAAAAATTAAACTTTAATCAAGTTTATAATTACATTCTGGGGTCTGCTTAGAGAAGATAGACACATAAAAATTACTGACCGAAAAATACTTTTCTTACACCAGTCTTGATGAAAGTGTGTAAAGAATAAAAGCTTCTGTTAAAGACATCACATAATTACAAAAAAATATATATAATTTTAACTCTTATATATATATTTTTTTAACAGCCCGGCTAGTACGATGGCGCGAGTACTGGAAAGTCGCGATTTTGACGTTAAAACGCGCGACTCGCAGTCATCGGCTACCTTACGTTAAAGAGACCCACGTCATTGACAATGCCGATTTTTTGTCCCCACAGGGTTGTAGGGCGCATGATGCCGGGAACCTCTCGCCTGCAGGCGTTCAACGTGCGTCCGGCCACCGGCGACGACGTGGCCACCCTACCGCGCCGTGCCGCCGTCGCCGCTCACCACGTCGCCAAGCTTTGCAAGGAGTTCAACTGCCAACTGCCTTAAATGTCTGATTTAATTAATTCTGTTGTTACAAATTATTCAATAAACTGTATTAATAAAAAAAGCCAAAAGAAAATCATTTGAAATATTATTTTTATTATAACTGTAACATATTTTGACGTTGAAATACTTAGATCAAAATCTGTTTGAATAAATGAAAGCCTGAAACAAAACCAAATCAAAGTGACCAATAGCTGGTTCGGCCTTCATTATCTCTTATTACTATTGGGTCTAACTAATTAAATGAATAAATGAAGCCAAGCATGCCCAGTGTTTTCCAACTGCAAGCGTTCAATGTACGGCAACGACGTGGCCATATTATATAAAAACACATAATATGCCGATCCGCTGAAACCAAGGTTTAGATATTTTTGTTTCAAAAAGTTAGTTTTATTCTTAGCAAAAATTCAATCATTATCAGCCATTTGACGCCCACTGCAGGACATAAGCCTCCCTCATGCTTTTTCAAGTTTCCCGGTGTTGTGCTGCCCGCATGCAGCGACTCCATGCCACCGTAACCAGGTCGTCAGGCCATCTGGTGCGGGGCCTGCCCACGCTGCGTCATCTGGTCCGTGGTCACCAGGTCAACAACTTTCCACTCCAATGACCATTAGTTCTTCGAGCAATAGAAAACAGGTACGGGTGTTTTATTTTTTTGTGTTTTAACAATGGGGAAATTGTGTCTAACTTAAATTGGAGTGTCATAGCTTTATACCTTAGAAGACGTTATATAAAAACATAGGAAAAATTTAAAGATAAAACCATCAGAATATTTTTTTCGGGGTTTTCGGAATCATAAAATAAAGTTACTCAAATAACAAAAACAAAAAATCATATATTTTGTTTTATTCGAATTGTAAACTTTTTCTTATAATGTAAATGCATAAAATAGTACCTATATTATGAAATTAGTGAATTAAAGACGAAATTGAAATGAGCGCCATACATGAATCACGAGCAAGTGAAGGATTCTGACGAAAACAGACATTTAATGAAAAAAAAGGAAGGTTAAATCAACTAAAATGCACATTCAAATTATAACAATTACTAAAATTAAGAGAAACCTTCTTATTGTTATTATTAGGATAATCAACTTGAATCAACAGCATTGAATACAAGACAATTTTTATTCTAAAATTAAACTCCTTGTCAAAAATGTCGACCAATCAAATTTTGAGGAGTTTGTATAGAGTTTTTTGCACAAGGATGCTGTATAAGTATTAAGATGGAGTTCGTATATGGTGGCGAGTTCTAAATTCAAACACCAAAATAGTGATTAAAAGGGCATTTTATTCACTGTTTTCAGTAATCAAAATTTAAATATAAAATAAGCTTTTTAGAGGGGGAATGCTAAATTGTATATTACGAATGTTACGCTTGTGATTCAGTCATCATGAATCACTCTTTACGGTCATGATTCAGTCGTTAGAATCCTCGTGATTCATCTATGGCCGTCGCCTTAAATCCGTCCTTTATTCACTAATTTTATAATGTACTATTATCTACACTAATGTTGTAACATTCTACTTATGTTTTCAATACTTGACTTATAATTACTACTGTTATAGCGCAGACAACAAAACACTCAATTTAAGCAATTTCACATGATGGTATAATATTCACATCGATATCGTAAAATCTCATTATAACATCAATAAAACGCGACCAACTTGATTGCAGGGCCAATCAGGTTGGTCGCGTTTTATTGAAGCGCGCAGCTGCGCTCTCATTGGTTAAATTTTAATGGCGGCAAAATCACTGTAATTATACACGTACGCGTGAATTTAATTTAATAAATTTGTTGTTTGATTAATTGCATTAGTGAAGATAAAGTAGTGTATGCAACTGCATATAGTAAGTAAGTAAGTAAGTAAATTATTTATTTGATACTCAAATCTTAATATCTATAACAATACAAATTCAGATCACAGTTGGGTTAGATTTGGCACCAAATTGGTCTCCACTCAGCATCATGCCGTGGCCGGTAGCGACCACGACGCTGGTTTTCAGTGGTTACCATTTACGGCACAAACAAAGAAAAAGAAACTTAAATACATCAATACATTTATGAAAATATTATGTCGTTAGAAAAAATATCAAAGACTTCGAAAATGTTGGTGGCCACCACAATGTTAATACTAGAAATAAACATAAATTGTCATTTCCACGATTTAGACTTGCTAAAGCTGACACATCCTTTATGGGGCACTGTATAAGGTTCCACAACAAAATTCCTCAAAACATACTAGAGTTACCTCCAACGCGGTTTAAAAAAAAAAAAAATGTGTTAAGCACATTCTGTGCAAAAAGGCTTACTGTAACATCAAGGATTATTTAGAAGACAAAGTTATATAACACGGGTATTAAAACACTCGTTACTATTATGAAACTCGCTGCGCTCGTTTCATAAACTCACACTCGTGTTTTAATACCCTTCATTATATGACAGTTGCATAAACTACTATTATGCAATTATTGAATAAGGGACGAATTTACTATTATGCAATTAGTGAATAAAAGACGCATATACTATTATGCAATTAGTGAATAAAGGAAGGATTTAAGGCGAGGGCCATAGATGAATCTGAAGGATTCTAACGACTGAATCACGATCGTAGGGGGTGATTCATGAAGATTGAATCAGGAGTGTAGCGAGTGATTCAAGTGTTAGAATCCTGAGCGACGCGAGTAAATCCGTACTTCATTCAAGAGTTGCATACTATATTTTATACCATGACTACGATAAAAAGAAATAATTTAAGCGAAAATAGACATAATGAATAAAAAAGGAAGGTTAAATTAATTAAAATGCACATTAAAATTGGAACAATTACTAAAATAAAGAGTAATTTTCTTTTTTTCTGTAATGGCAGCAAAGAACACAAAACAGTTTTTATTCTTCTCCTTGTCGCAAATATCGACGAATCAAATCTCGAGGAGTTATTTGCACAAAGAGTTTGTGTGAGTATTCTTTACGCAAGGAGTTTGTATCGAGTGTTTTTTGCGCAAGGAGGTTGTATAAGCATTGAGAATGGAAGTCGAATATTACACCAATATAATAGTGTGTTCTAAATTCAAACACCAAAATAGTTATTAAAAGGTCTTTTCATTCACTGTTTTCAGTGAATAAAATAAGCTTTTTAGAGTAGGAAAGGTACTTATAAACATTATTTTCACTTCTCATGCTCTAAAAGTTCGTCTTTATGTCGTGCGTAGGCGACATAAAGTCGCTTTTTATGCTCTAGAGCATAAAGTAAAATCTTCGTCGAAGACCAAGGCAATCGCTGCAACAGCCACACGAACATCTTTAACTTCATACAACAACCTCTTTATTTTATTTCGTTTCGTTCGTATTCTAAGACCAAGGCAAAGATACCAACAGCCAAAGTACACAATAAAACTTCATGAAATAAACTTATAATTTGTATTTCGTCTCATTTATTATTTTTTATATTTGTTTATTTTTCAATTTAGTAGATCAGTATAGTATTTAAGCCATAACAACAACTTATCATAGATATAAAAAGAAAATGTTTTTATAACTGAGCAGTATGTAACGACCTTAAGTCAGGTGTCACGTCCCTACAGAAAAAAAAAGAAAAAAAAGTTAATTGGCGGGAACCATAATTATTTTTTCATTGTAATATTTGTGTTACAACTTAAAATTGTTTTTTGATTAACGATAAATAATGTCGTCAATCGAAGTGAAAAGTAGAGTGTACAACTCGTCCATAAAACCCATTTTACACTCGACTTTATATCTATCCTCGCTCGCAAGCTCGCTCGGATGGATAAACGTCTCGAGTAAAATGGTGCGTTTTATGCACTTGTTGTACAATCTACTATTTACAAGATAACTTAAACACTAACAAACGCTTCACACATTATAAGGCTGTACGTGCAAGTTATGGCGTTAGTTGGAGCCCGATTTGTATTGTGCATTTTTGTACATTATGAAAAGTATATTAGTGGAGAAAAAAATACCTACCACGTTTATTTTACGTTTAATATGGTCTCTCCGAGTATATTAAAACATTTTTTGTGCAAGTTTTCCATTTTTACCAAAGGTCAAAAATCTTCCATTGACATCCGTTTTTCCCAAAAAGTTAGTATTTTTTAAATTCACAGAACATTATTAGGATCATAGAAAACGTTTAGTGTCAAGTGAAGTAATTGCGTCACATCTGAGTCGAGTCTCTATTTTTTCTTAGTTATCTATGTAGGTACATATCTAAATAAAAACCTCAGACCTGAGTAAAAAAACACGTTGATCAAGATGACGCTAGACAAGCTAAAGATCCATGGTCTTTTAAATAAGTATCACTAAAGAGAAAATCTCGTCTTCCTTGGGCAAACGGTTATTTAATTAAAAACTTTAACCTAATCTAAGATGACGGCTCGCACCCACCCAAAGTATGGTTTTGTATAAGACTAAACCAAAACTACTTATGGTTTAATGTCTCAATAATTTTAGATGATCAGAATATTAATTAAATTGGTGAGTAGGTACATTACGGTAGATATAAGAAAGAACCCAAGTAACTAGGTTAGGCATGTAAGAAACAGGAATCTTTATTCCACTCGATTTCATATTTTTCATCCATTTCGCTAGAAAATTGCTGAAATGAACTACGCTCGAACTGTGCTGGCAGTTTTTCAAGAAAACACCGAGCGCACACAATCTTGTAGGAATTTTTCCTAATGTCATTCGGAAATGCTCTGCGGTACATTTGCGGAAAATTTAAAGCTGTTAGTACATTCAACTACAGAAATATGGTGACTATTATTATGTGACACTATTTCCTTTATTTACGGCTGCTGTCCTCCGTGGTTTTATTATGACGAGCCCTGGTAAAATATCTTGCGGTTTCGAGATAAAATAAAAGCTTTTAGGTCTATGATATTTCGCAGTCAAAATACGTTGCTACAGGGATATTTATGGAAACTACTAGAAGCTTGAACATGATCTAGTACTTTAAGATCTAGATCTCCTATTTCTTGGAGTAGAAAGCATATCACAAGAAGCTAAGCTAGATGGAAAATGCTAACTTGCAGGAAAGCTACGTGTCATGAAGATTTACTAGAAATTTATTTCGCATGTGATAAAACCACACTAGGATAAGTACTTAGAAAATCGTCAAATATTTTATATCAAACTATACGGATGTTTTTAAGTTTAAGGGAAACGATAACGTACCTACTCCACAGTTCAACGCAAGCCAAGTTCAAAAAATCAACGGTATCGATACCTGAGGCTTGGCCGTACGCCAACTACCTCGGTCCCATTACTGAAAACCAATTTATGATAAGAAATGTGTTCTCTATTAGCCTTTCAACCGTTTTCTGGAATATGTAAGAATGTTCGATTGGCACAGTGGTTAAACAATTGTCAACCGAAAGCTGTGTACCTAATTAGTTACGATTCCCGAATCCCTACCGGCGTTCCCTTTAGGTCGCGTTCCCTTTACGTCGCGTTTCCTTTACATCGCGTGTCCTTTACGTCGCGTTCCCTTTACGTCGCGTTTCCTTTATATCGCGTATCCGTTATGTCGCGTTCCCTTTACGTTGCGTTTCCTTTACATAGCGTATCCTTTACGACGCGTTCCCTTTACGTCGCGTTTCCTTTACATCGCATATCCTTTACGTCACGTTCCGTTTACGTCACGTTTCCTTTATATCGCGTATCCTTTACGTCGCGTTCCCTCTGCAACGCGCTCTCTCTGCGCCGCGTCTCTCTTGCTCGCGTTTCGGATGGCGTCGCTAATAGCCCAGTACAAGAACACTTGTCCTAAAACCGTCTAGAGGTTCTAGTCGATTATATCTATTGATCTACCTTTGTTAAGTAAACACAGTAAATATTATATATTTTCAAACATAACTTGCCACGACCCTGATAGATAACTCAAATTCAAGTGTTTTATTCAAAGTAGCTGAACCGTGAACTGCCCTCGTGGAATGGAATGTATAGGTGGCCCATACTGAGTTGGGCACAGATCTGTGTCGCGGCAGACGAGTGGTGGAATGGTACAAGTTAAACTAGGTAGATAGATTGTTGGCGACTGGCTGTGGTGCGACCTATTTTATTATAAAACGTCATGTTTTTATATTTGATTCTATTTCCATTTTTATTGTCATTGTCTGTTTGGTCTTGCCACTGTCATACGCCTTGTTAATTATAATAAAACATAAGTATTTATTTCCTACGTGTTTCCCTCAGCAAACCATCACATTCATACAGTCCACTCAACCACTCGCTATCATAGATAGATTAAATTTATTTAATTAAAATTAAGTAGTCGTTGCAAGCACGCAAGCTATCTTCAATGAATATTTTTTAAATGTACCTAAGTAAATAAATGAGCCAAAAATTTAAAATAATAATATCAGAGGCAGGTATGTAAAATACATACACGCATAAATAAGTTTATATTAATATGTACTTATTTCCTGTCAAATAACTTCTAATATAACCTTTTTGATTACATAGGAAAGACATTCAAGGCCAATCAGATAGAAAGCGCACAAAAAAAATTACTTGCCAACAATGAAGTCGTGTACGACTTCCAACCAGCACCGAAAGTTGTTTATAATAGTAATTTAAAATTTCATAGTGCAGTCGACAGTAGATCAAAGTTTACATTTTAGATGCATTGCAAAGTTACCCATAACGTTATCGAGTAGAGTGCACGCGTATAAAGGTTGGTGTACTACTTTTATGCGAGAGCCACGCGCGATAATTACTTAAGCAGCCTATATGCGTCCCACTGTAGGGCACAGGCCTTCTCTCACAGAGAGAGAGAGAGTGTATGGGCTTAATCACCACGCGTGCCCACCACGGATTGGCGATTGCAAGCGCTGTGGTATGTGAATTGCTCAGACACTCTGGTTTATCCACAATGTTTTTCCTTCACCGTTAGCGAAGTGAAATCATGCGCTATGATTAAGCCGAATAAAAAATCCGGCCAATTGCGAGTAGGACTTGCGCACGAAGGGTTCCGTATTATAATATTATCTATACAACATTTCAACATTTGAAGCGTCTACCTATTGCCGTTATTAAAATCGTGCAAAAAACGGCAAGAAATCAATTATATCAAAACTGTTACAATTTCCCCCGTGCTAGTAACGTATTACCTATAATTGATTATGGCGCAATTTGGAACACAATACATAAACATACATTGAGAATAAATTTGAGGCACTGTATCTACTACATCGTAAAATTCCGCATTAAATGCAAAGCTAATCTCCGATCCGCATTTTATTGTCCATAAAGTGGTTCCGAATGGTTTTGAAGTCAACATTGTCTTGTGTCTAGTACATAGGTATGCTACATATATCGGCACATAATTATGTTGTAGCCTACCGCATATTTTGTGTTGCCTTATTACCCGACTGCGGTGGAGCCCAAGAGGAGGGTAATGTGTTTGGCTCGCACGTACGTCCAATTCTGTATCCGCTGATAACTACTTTGGACAATGGAGAAGAAAAAGTGGAAACTTTTTTCGTTTAATTAAATTTGAAAATATAACTACGATGAAATATATAAGTGTGACTTAGGAAAAGGGTTCCGTTTGCATTCTTCATGTACGGAACCCCACAAAAGATTTTTTTAGTTTGCGTATGTATGAAATATTTGACAAATTGCCATAATATTATTTGATTGTGTTGATTTAGAAGCCTTAAATCACCGAGATGATAGTATTTGATATTAATTTACATTTGAAGCTTAACCAGCTCCTGAGAAAAAGGTCTTGAAGGAGAGATGGAACCCTTAAGACATTACTTCTTTGTCCGTCTGACAACAAAGTAATGTTATAAGGGTTCGGTTTTTTTTTTCCTCTGCGCAAACAAAACCCTATAAACAGAAAACGATTTCCAAACATCACAATCAGCTCCTCGGCAACAATGTTTGTCCAAGTAGCTAGCCGAGGCAAATCGTATTGGCACCTGGGGCCGTATACCCGTACCTATTGCACGTGAAAACGCAGACGTTTCAATTAAACAATCGTTGGAGCTGGCGAAATTGCTTCTCTCATAGAAAAGTTTATTCACAGTCGACTGCAAGTTGTTTAAATCCATAGTTTTTTTGTTTAGTACTGTTACGATACCTCTTTGTAGGTGCATGTGGTAGCTGGCTGGCACAGCCGTCTGGTTTGATTTTGACTTGAGAAGAAATCGTTATATTTTGTTTGAGGTGAAAGTCGATGTCTAACTAGAAAATCCATTGAAAAGACAAAAAATAAAGGAGTAAATCTGATAGCTAGGGCGTCACAGTACCTAACAATTAATTTAGTATTTACCTAAAGGCTTTTACGGAGCTTAAATTTGAACTTTTACAAGTCCTATTTGACTATGTCCATCTTCCTATCAATTCTGTTCGTAGGTGGGTATAAAAATATTAGCGAGACTCTCTACCTTTCTCATAAGGGCATAAACTGACTCGCTTTAATCTCACTTTATATGATAAAAAAATAATATTAGTTGTCCTGCACCCAGGTATAATATTAGTTGTCCTGCACCCAGGTATACTTCATTTCATTCAGCTTTAGTAAGCATGCAAATAAACTATTCATAAAAATTGTTAAACAACCAGCCAAACGCGAGTCGGACTCGCGCACGAAGGATTCCGTACTATTATATATGCAACATTTGAATATGCGTCTACCTGTTGTTGTTATTACCTAATATCAAGCAAAGAACGGCAAAAACAAACGCGTTTGTTGCATGGGAGCCCCACTTAAATAATTATTTTATTCTGTTTTTAGAATACTTTCTAGTCAACTGTCTAGCTATCACGGTTCATGAGATACAGCCTGGTGACAGGCAGACAGACAAATGGACAGTGGAGTCTTAGTAATAGGGTCCCTTACGTTTTGGGTGCAGAACCCTAAAAACGGGGAAACAATAACGCCTATGATGTCGTCTGCTCGTCCTAGGTCATTCGGTCATTCATCAATACAATTTATTTAAGATATATCAAACCACATTGTCCATATCTTGACTTTGATAGTTTTTTTTATGTAGCCTATATAGGGTACAGGCCTTCTCAGGCCTTCACCACGCGTGGCCACCGCGGATTGGAAACAAGCGCTGAGGTATGTGAACACCTCAGACACTTAGGTTTCCTCGCGATGTTTTCCTTCACAGATTTTGATATTATAAAAAAATATAAAATAAATTCTTTACACTCAGACCAAAGCTGAATGAAACGAAATAGCTATACAGAATATGTCTTCATAATAACCAAAAATATCTATAGCTTCATTTCCTCTTGTCGGAGCCTTTTTAGACAGCGGAAATATTATTTAATTAGGTCTGGTATCTCACAGTTGGCTCACAAAATAATTTATTTCACCAGTCAAGATGTTGTTTCTAAAGCCTATTTCAAACAACAAACAAATAAATCGAAAACACCCGTGGAAAGTTTTGTTGCTCTAGACACTTTGATTATAAAAATTATTTAAAGAAACTAATTGAGATGCCTTTATATATTGATTATATTTATTTTATTTTTTATACATTGATGTAACTTAAGCCGAATAGTATGTCACCAGCCGAAATTGTTGTAGATATTGATATCACAGCTGAACGCATATTTTTCGTCAACGTATGCGCCAAATTTGCGAGCACTTATGATGTCCTACATTTAACCGGCTCAATATCTCAATACCTAGTTCGGTAAAATTATCCATACCCACTATCGCCGCAATGCAGAAAACTCTTTCCCTTACCTCCTGCGGTTGACTGGTAGAAAATGCTTATGGCATTAAGTCCGCCGCATTGTACGATATTTTTTTTAAGTGCAATAAAAGTATCAATAAATAAATAATATAATATCACTCAAGTTTAAAAAATTATGAAGAGAGACAGAACACCGCTCACTTTCTACTTGTTTAGGTAGCTGCTAGAAATCGCTTCTTCTTCAAGTGAACATCATCGAAGTGCAAGAAATTTCTCAGGCCAATTTACTCTGGAGTGAGGTAGGTATACGAGTATTTTATATAAAGTTAATTTTAAGGTCGGGAGCGTCTGGCCCTTGAGTTTAAAGTAATGACGGCCAGAAGGATCCTTGGGATTAACATCCAAGTTTTAAAAGAACTTCGTGAAGAAGTCAATCTAACTTAGAAACTTCCCGCTGAGGTGATAATTTTATCGTGAGTTTGGTGACTTGTTTTAAAATAGGTAGGTATCTGATCCGTTCTTTCTTGTATTAAAGATTGAAGTTTAAAAAACTAAACAAATATAAGTAGGTACCAAGTCTAGTCATTTGATGAACAGTAAATGATTATAAAAAAAAATGAATAAGCCTTTTATTTCTTATTTGATTTTAAATTACTTTGAATTCATTTTTGGGTATTGTATTTTAAATTGCATCAAATAAAAAACAAATTTCATAAACATATACTTAATTGGGTATTTGACAAAATATCTTTTTGTATAAAAATCCTGGTTTATGACGTCACATTTCAGAGCACTCTTTTTTATGTTTAATCTATTTCAAAATTGTAATAACTAGTAATTGACTAAAAGAGATACATTTTCCGAGATATTTTGTAATTTTTGTTTTAATCGAGCATATGAAATAATTTATTGTTGATCGTGTCAAATACCGAAATACATGCATAATTTTTTTTACAAAATACCTAGAACATTTATTTAAAAGGTAAAGGCATTTTTAATTCTGTTTCCAGCCAAATTTTCTCTTGCAAGACCGGTAATAACGTTCCTAACTCTATAAAATCATGCACATTTTTAACCAAAGCATTTGAATAAGAGTCTTTTTTTCTGAACTCCTTTGAATAGGTTTTGTACAAATGAACTATGATGTGTTGGATATCTGTTAGCAAGTTAATAATTCACGGTAGGTAAGCGAGTCGCAGTGAGCTAAATTGAACTTTAAATAAGTAAACTAGTTCAGACTCTAGCAATTAGTTCGAGAATTGCATTCAACATCCCTCTGGGCTTAACTATCAGCTTGAAGACTAATTTATTCGTTAAAATTTTGGACAGGCAAAAATGATAACGTTCCATTTGGCTGTATTAGCACGCAAATTGCATATTATTTCACGAGAACGGCCGAGCGAGAAGGGATCAAAAGGTTTAATCGGGCCCTTTAAAGTGTCTTCAAGATTGAACTTTGAGTCTTGTAGAACGGCTTAAAGCGTAGGCCAATGCAAAGGCATGTTTCTAATTTTCTTAACCGCTATAAAGCTCCTTTAATTTGATAGAGTTTTCGTTAGCATATTTTGCAAACTATCCGACCTGCAAACACATAATGTATTGTTATTATTAAGATTCTTTTTATGGGAGAAACTTTTAACAACTAAGGCTTACATTTTACAGATAATCTGAAATACCTAACCTAATTTATTTTCCTTATTGTAATTCATCTAGATCTTAGCACCTATTCGGACATAGTGAGCCGGAACTTTAGTATTTTAACAAGTCGACTTTTACAAAGACGGAAAGTTCACACCCGAGGAAAGAAATCTCTTCTGGGTTTATAACCAAAGGACAGTTTTGTAGTAACAAGACTTGGTTGTTCCGCATGGCAGAAAGTATAAAACCTTTTTTGAGGCGCCGGAAAATCCGACGGCAGGTGAGATTGTCTGAAAAGTTGCAGCTTCTTTTACAATGCAGGTAAATTGTGCGCTTTCCACGGTAGAGCTGGCTTGAGGAATGCTTACACACAATGTTTGCTCGCTCGTCTAACTTATGTTACGATTTCATTTTATTAGACAAGTTTGGCGCCTCATTCCCTCCTATTGTTTGTCAACCTGGAAAGTGGAAAAATACATTGACACAGTGGATTTCTGAACGTAACTTGACTGAACACTACATTGTCATTGTAGTTTACAGAGAGTTCATACACAGAGAACTCAATAGAAGACGTAAAAGAAGTATTTTTATACCACACTCACTCAGAAAGCATCTCATTGCTCGTTCATAAATGGTTTGTCATTTCTCCCTTTTATTTCTCCGTTAATATTTTTGTACTCGATTTTCAATGAAAGGAGGCTTTATCTGGACTATGAAAAAAAAAATTGTATTGTTTTGTTACATTTTATGTTTTTACTACATTGATAATTTAACGGTATGCTTTTAATTATTCTAAATAATTTTATTTTCCTCGTAGGTGTAGTATAAAGCACTATCTATCACTCGGGAGAAATTTCTATTTCTGTTGTAGAGTTTCCTTTAAGCCTTAAACATACTCTTGAACAGAAATAAACCGTTTTCTCCCCTCGTCGTAAAATGTACTATTATAGGTAGGTACTGCATAAAAAAGACTGTTCTTATCAATAAGTAATGGGGAACATAAATTGATGAAGTGACGTTTTATTATAATTATAGTATAAAGTTCACTCGCCAATGTAGCTCGCCATGTTCGATATGTTTTTATTCGCCATATGTTTTTATGTTGTATATTTGTGTTTTCTGTGTGATGTTTATGTGTACAATAAAGTAAGTAAAGTGATAGTAAAACTCCCAGAAAACAAAAAACAATTATATGTTTTTCGAGATTTTTGTGCGGAGATTTTAGTCTCAAAATGTGGAATCTATTTGCTCCAATAATAATAAAAACCTGTTAGATATATTTTGATTTTTAATTAAATTCTAAACGTTTTGTAATAAGGATAGATACACAAAAATAAAATTTTGCCAGCTAACTCAAATATTCATAATTATTTTATATATAGTTACAGCTTACCCCCGATTCATATGGAGCATTTTTTCAACATGATTGTGACTTATATAATGTAACCCGACAACAAGTTAGGTTAAGTATATTACGTAAACTATTACTAGTAAAGCAAAATCTTTATTACGATCGTTTATGTTCCAATAAGGTCAAAATAATTGTTGCAAGTCCATTTGACGAAAAGTCCGAAGATAACGTCACATCTCCAAACATACACCCAACTAAAAACCCCACGACAACTGCCCTGACCACTATTCACAAAATAACATTACAGTCCTCTACTTCGTCACGACGTAACACGCAGTGCCGCAATAGTGTAACCAAGTTAAACCCTAGTTATCGCCGTGCGGTAGGAAGGGATTAGGGATACAAATCGCTTGGGTAGAGGCCGGGACACCAATTGTAGCAGTACAGAAGTATGATACGGTGAAAACAGACGTGAGAAAAGTTGCGAATTGCTAAATATAGTAAATTTAACCCGTCCGTACATTAATACAGTAAATTCCCCATTTTCGGAGTAATTATGATGCCGCTCTGGTAAAATTATAGGACAGGCACGCATAAGATTGAGTCCTTGTTGTATTCACACTATAATAACAGACTACATTTTAAACACAAATAAAATGAATCAACATAAATAAATATTATCTTACATATCTCTTGCTCTGTAAGTAGTCACTTACTTCCCTGAATGCCGGGGTGTATGGATATCATTACAGCATAGGTTTCAAAACGTACCATGTAATGTTAACATTACAGCATAGGTTTTGGAATTTGAAAAAAGAACTGTCATACTCATACTGCAAGAAGAATATTTTTTATCTACACTCATATCATAATCTTCAAATTAAGAATTCAAAGGTAAACACATATTGACAGGCTTTAAACAATACATAACTTTAAAGAAAATAAAAAAAAAGTGTTATATAAAGTTACATTAAAGGTCAGATTTTTCACTTTATGTTACAGTTATTTTTTTTAAAGTGTTGCTGTGATCACGGAACAAAACTTAAGTTTTTTTTTTAATGTCAAAAGTTGACTCTATAAAAAACCTAATTTCATTTTCGTGGTACCAAAAGTGCAACTAAAAATACCTAAAATTGCGCGCGCAAAACTGAGTGCAGACGATTGAATGTCAAGATACTTTTGACGAAATTGCGCCATTTTGTTTCAAAAATTTCATTATGAGTGTAGATAAAGTAGTGTATGAGACTGCACATAACTTGGTATTAAAACACTCGCGAATGCTATTAAAAAACTCGCCAAGGCTCGTTTTTTAAAATCTCGCTCGTGTTTTAATAACCCTCATTATGTGACAGTCACATAAACTACTATTAAAAGTTAATATTTTTTTCTCGGTATCGATTATTTACTTGAATCGGAATCGTGACAATTTATACTAGAATTTATGAAGATTTTATTTTAAATATCAAACTGTTTGTTTCGCAGTCACATCGTATGTTAATTGAAATCGATTTAAAAATCAAACTGGCCAGCACGATTTGACGCGTATAAAATCGTGAAGAGTAAAAAAGTCAGTCGACTAGCTAGGCGCGAAAGTAAATTTTTTTCGTATTTTGAAGTTCTTTCTCAAAGGTCCTGCTTTCTTGTTTTTTTACTTACCTCACAATCGATATGTAAAGCAGAGTGTTTACCTCGGGTGTAAGCATCAATTGCATACTCGGGCTAATTAGCGGGCTAAAACCTCGTATGCAATTGATGTCATACAGCCCTTGGTTAACAATCTACTATTAACTGAGTTAAAATTAGCGAACTATAGTTACTGTTGTGTGCGTATTTTGAAAGCGTTTTTTTTTTGTAACGACGTGTTTAGGACCCCGGCACATGTCAAAGTGACAGTTTTTTTTGCATCGAATTAAACTCTGACTTTAGTTGCTGGATTTTCCGTTTTGACTTTGAACGACTTTCCACGTATGGTTTGGTTACTGAAATGTCACCACTTATTAACCTTGTATGAATGATCCGAGTGTGCTGAGCTGTGCTTTTACTGTATCAGTGGTTAGAGTCCTGAGTTAGCCGACGCGTTTAATTGCGTTCTGCGGCGCGGGCGCGCTTTGCTGACTCCACATTTGTACAGTCATTTGCTTTGAGAACAGGAAGTGCGATTGCGTGATGAGTTCTGATATATATGTGTTAACAGAGCGAATACTAGTTATACTTGAAATCATACTGAAAAAACTTGCTTAAAACTTGTTTAAATAGATGTAAACAAATACTTTGCTACAACTAGGAAAAAAATAATGTCTATCCACCTGTGTCTATGTCTATCGACCTGTGGTTCGACTTATCTATCAACTTAATACTAAAGATAGAGATTAAATGCCAAATATCAAAATCTATGAAATACCTTTAATTTTTTTTCGGCATTTAGAAGTTATCTCCAAACTAAAAGAGGTATTTAAGTACGTATTTTTGAGTAGAACCCCTCTTTTTCGGGTTAATGATGGACGATGATAAGAGCTTATTTTACCTTGAATAATAGAATACAAGCACTAACATATGCTTACTCCTGTATCCCGCAGGCGCAAACAAAGGCCAGAGTGAGTTTGCCACTCGTCACGACAAATCCTGACAAAAATTTTTCGCTTCAGCAACATAGAACATAGATAAAATATGGTGGATATAATAATAAGATATAACCTCTGCAAGTGATCTAAATTGCTGATCTTGTGATCTAGATTTAGCTGCCTGTAAAGAGTAAAGAGGTCCGAAAATTTGCCAATGCCTGCACTTGCCCATTAGCTCACTTGGGAGAGCGCTGGCACGGTTAGCCAGAGGTCGCGGGTTCAAGTCCCGGCATGGGTGGAATTTTTAGAAAGTAAATAGGTTTTTAAATTGTCCTGAGCACGTATTAGAGGAATATAAAGATATAATATTATTAAAAACCACACAATATTATTTATAGCCTTACCAGCACATTACTTCGTTCTGTTTCCTCTTTGAGAAGTATTTTATATTACATTTCGATATTAATCTTACAAAATTCCGAACTCTACTTTCTAAAAAAAAAAATTGAAATTTAGGCGATATCATTACATATTACATTGCATAAACTCACGCCTGTATCCCGGATGGATAGGCAGATTTCAAGGTTTGCCACTTGCATGACATGACATGACATGACATGACATGACATGACATGACATGACATGACATGACATGACATGACATGACATGACATGACATGACATGACATGACATGACATGACATGACATGACATGACATAACATAACATAAGATAAACTCACGCCTGTATTCCTGAGGGGTAGGCAGAGACCAATACTACACATATTTTTCATATTTATATTACCGTACATTAAATCAGTTTTATACTAAAAATATTAAAACCAGCATCTTCTTTAGACTGTATTTATTTGAAATGTCTTAGGCCGGCCACATACAATTCGAATTCCGTTTTCGAAATATCGATTCGGAATTCCGTAAATACATCACACACATACGTTTATTTCCATTCGAAATAGCAAGGCTCAGTTAAGAGACACTATCTATTGAGTTCAGACCTTTTTTCAGCGAATATGGACGTCAGTTTTATGATTGCAAAGGCATTGTTGCTGTATCTTTCTAAGAAGAAGAAAATACGTTGCGAGTTGCATTCGGAAAGGCTTTTTTCCGTACAGTACTTTTTTCAGTATATATAATATTAAGCAATTTTTGAGACGAGGAGTTGGCCGTCTTTTTTTACATTTACTTATTACTAGCTGGCTATAACCTATCAAAAAGTAAGTCTAGTCACGTGTCTAATACAAATGTATCAAATGTGTGAAACATTACACCATAATATATTGCTGTTAGATTTTCATATTTTTTTAAGATATGTAAGACCACGATAAGTATATTTTTGTGTTCATGCTTATGATGTTAGTAAGTAAATAAGTCACCGTAATCAAATTTTAAGTTGTTAGCCCACTGAATCATGAGTGAATCCACTTACCCTGCGAATTCGACACCCCTTATAGATTTACCAGTAAAGCACTGCGGAAACCCAACGCCCAGCCGTCTGTTGGCCAATGTCCCTGTTCCATCTGATTTATGAGAGCTGCTGCAATTTACATTTGGCCGTTTATTTATAGTGGATGGAATATGACAGTGTTCAGAGTTATTGTAGTCTCTATTGAGCATAAAAGTGGCGTGTCGAACGACCGGTACCGATTGAGTGTGGGTTTTTACCATCACTAACACTATCGTATGTTATTTTAATGAAGAAAACATTTTTTTTTATTGCCCCTTTATGGTCTCTGGAGACTGGAGCGTTCGTTCGTACACTTTTTAGGTTAACTTAACTTAAAAATAGCTACTTTTCTATAGTAAACATACCGAGGTATGTTTGTGCATGGTTGTAGTATGTCTACGAAGCGCTAAAAAGGCCTCAATGTCAGCATTTATCGCAGGCTATAAATAACCCACAACACTGATTTTCAGCATATTGAGGGATGATTCTTTTTCTCGTTAGCCTCATAGTGTGCGGTTATCCTCATTAGGTATCGTTGGATTGGTCGTTTAAAAATATTGTCGCTTTAGGACCCATTTTACGATTTATTTTATTATTGATTGATCCGATTGCGAAATATTAAGTTTTAAATCGCAAATTTTTGTTAAAATACTAATCTGTGCAGAATTTGTTTTTTTACAGAGCACCGAGATGTCAACATCTTGGTGTTTTTTGTAGAAAAATATTAAACCTTCTTTCATTCATGTGTGAAGCGATCATTAGAAGGTCACTTGAAACAATTAAAAAAATACAAGATCTCTCTAAATGTTATTAATTTGTGACTGTAGCATTATATTTACTAAGCTTATACTTTTAAAATGCCGTACCTTTTGTAAATATTGTCAATATTTCGGACAATGCCCATTGTAGTTTTATGAAAGCCCAGGAGGCCTGGTTGAAGTGGAAGAGACCAGCGATATTTGTTTATGTGATACTTGTACCACTACCTATGATTAAGCTATTGTGACGACCCTCTGGACCGTACTTACTCCGGTCCCATTATCATTCTATTAATACTATTCAACCTCTCAACGACTGCATTACCTATTTTGTTTTGAGCTTGCTTATTAAATATCTATAACAATACATACAATCCATCTATCAGTTGACGTGCGTGAAAGCTTTTACAGTTGGTTCGAGTTCGAGCTCAGTTAGGTACCAGAGACAATTAGAAACTAAAGATGTCTAAGTAGCACCAAAAAGTTTTATGTACTGTGGCCAAAAACTAAGCCCTTGTTTCATTGAGCCAGGCGGGCTAGGCTTGGTAATTTTGCCAGCCAATGGGTAGGGTTTGCCACTTGTCACGATCCTGAAAATCTTCTCGCTTCAGCAACATTAATTAGTCACGGCAAGCACGCACGCCGCTTTCGGATACGTTTTATCTTGCCCTTGGCTAATACATTGACTATATGGTCGAAATGGAAAAAAAAAATTCCAAAAACAAAGGTTTTCTTTCACTGGCAGCTCAGTATAAACTTTGTATCGGGTTTGATAGAGTAATATGGGTTTTGCTATCTCATACAGTATGTAGAAAAAAAACCGGCCAAGTTTTTATTATCTACACAAAATTTGAATATTTCAAGCGTTTACCTGTTGCCGTTATTAATATCGAGCAAAAAACGGCAAAGAATCACGTTTGATGAATGGCCCCAACTTACATATTTTTTATTCTGTTTTTAGTATTTGTTGTTATAGCTTCAACAGAAATACATCATCTGTGAAAATGTCAACTACTGTCTTATCACGCTATCACGGTTCATGAGAGACAGACAGACAGACGGACAGAGACACGGACGGACGGACGGACGGACGGACAGTGGAGTCTTAGTAATAGGGTCCCTTACCCTTTGGGTACGGAACCCTAAAAAACAGTGCGTGAATAGGAAATCTTTTTTTCGCGATTTGTTCATATTGACGAGTGAAATCTCCCATTTTCGCATAGAGGGATCCGAATAAATCCTTCAAAATTTGGCCGCATGCTAAGTAATCGATAGTGTGTTCCAGGCCATATAAGACACGAGGCAAATCTTCCATCTAGAAAAGAATCCGACAAAAGCCGTCTGATCAGCATTGTCGTCGTCATTCTATCGGCACGGTTCTGGAAATCTACTCGTGGGGTATATTTTTACGAGTCCCTTACATCTCGGGACCAATCAACCGTAAGAGATCGCGCTATTTCCTTCAAGTGAATTTATTACACAGGATGCTTCATATCTCCTGATAATGTACCGCTCCTATTGGGAAATGGCCTCGGATATTGATGTTGCGGCAATAATAGCAAATCATTCATGTTCTGTTCAAGGGTTTTGTTGTCTTTGACAGTAATCTTCGTGACTTTTAGTACCTACTAGTCTCTCGTTATTACATTTTCAAGAAGTATGACGCGGTACCCGAAAAATCTTATAAGTAATTTAACAATAATTTGTCTTTTTGCTCACATAACAAAGACGGCAATGTTGTTTGAGCAATTTGCAATTTTTTTGATTGTTTAATTACTTTCTCTAAGTAGCCGTACTATAAACGGTGATGTTTTTTTGGTGTATGAAAGTCTCTTATCTTCCCCGAAAGTGGCTTTTACATAGGTACATAAATTTATACGGTGATGTTTTTGGTGTGTAAAAGCCCCATGTCTTTCCCGAAAGTGCCTTTTAAATACGTAAATGTATGCCTGTATCCCGGTGACCAGAATTTGCCAATTGTGACGGTCCTGACTAACCTCTTTTCATCATCATCATCAGTTCCTTGACGCCCACTACAGGACATAGGCCTCCCTCATGGTTTTCATAACCATGAGGGGTTTTGCCATAATCGCCACGCTTGGCAGGCGGCTTGGCGATCGCAGTATGCGGTTGGAATGTCAGGTAGACGCTGCTGCCCGTCTTCCGGTAATTTATTTCCTCAGTCGCCTTCTACGACATCCACGGAAGGAAATGGAGTGACGCTATTCTTAACCCGGCGCCACAACCTCTTTTGTTCCATCTAAATTAATGACGGGAAAAGATCCCTTTCGCCGCATCAAAATTAGTATACATGGGATTAATGTCACTTGTTACGGTAATTTATTAAGAAAAATTAAATTAATAAACAATAAATATATGAATTGATGTAGAATTTTCCTAAATATATATTCATATAACAAACCCAACCTACGATTTGAATTTAATTATTCAATAAGATACCTAAATATAAAAAGGGACTATTTAAATTGGCACTAAGAAAGATTTTAAGGAGCTTCAGATTATCCATAAATTTACAAGGTGGTTTTCTTATATTACTATTTCAGTTTTATTTTGGTGTTAATATTCAGTGGACATCCTGTATAAGATAGTTCACGCATGCCCTATTACCTCCGTGCCATGATAGACAGTGCAAAGTTGACGAAAATGTATTGGCAGAATTGTTCGTCACTAAACGTTATAGGTGCGCTAAAGTTATATAAACTATCATACATATGTAAACTTATAGAAGCAATACCACTCGCTAACTGTGAATGAAAACATAGCGAGGAAACCTGAGTGTCGGAGTTGTTCACATATCTCAGCGCTTGAAATTGCTAATTCGCGATGGGCACGCGTGGTGATTCAGCCCATAGTTACCATCTCTCTCTGAGAGAAGACTGGTGCCCTACATTGGGACGAATATAGGCTATATAAATAAAACAATCCATGTGGCGCCGGATTAAGAATAGCGTCACTCCATTTCCTCCCGTGGATGTCGTAGAAGGCGACTAAGGAAATCAATTACCAGGAGACGGGCAGCAGCGTCTTCCTGTGATTCCAACCGCATACTGAGATCGCCAACCCGCCTGCCAAGCGTGGCGATTATCTTATAGTAACGCTATTTTCAGCGAACCTTTATTCTACTATTGTTAGGAGCACTTTTGTCTAGTAGTGAGTCGAGTTTTCAAAAGCGTAAATATGGTTTTGTTACATTTAAATTTTGTAAAGAGTAAGCATTTTCATCTTCATCAAAGGTATATTCTATACGACAATTAACGTTGCCATAAAAGGTTTATTGTGGGAATTCTGTTTATTAAGTAAACTAAAGTTTGTGATCTTTGCTAGTTTTATGGAAGATTCTATATATCTCCAAATATTCCAAGGCCTCCTTTGCTCGATTATGATTTTAGTTCAAGAACGATAAATTACATTATTGGCAAACTCCTATATACGATCCTCAATTATTAGGATTCCGTTGCCCAAAATCCCTTTGTTGCCCGTGCGTCTGTCGTCAAGACCCTTTTTCTCAATTTGCGCCAAATTAGTTGATAAAGCTGAAATCTATATTAAATTAAATACAAGCCTACGGACCCTTGAAGGTGAAAACACTCACTAAAACCTTAAAAATTGCTCCCGAAGACCCAGAATAATGAAATTTGTCGAGAAGCGAGGTCTTACAGAAGTATCCAAAGGCCGTTAATTTGTAGTCATTTAACGCACAAAACTTATGTCACTTTTTATAATTCTCTGGAAAAAAAACGTCTATGCAATTGGGTTTTATGGGAGTATAATAGTTTACCAGTTCAGTTTTGGCACCAGGAATGTGATTGTGCTGTGTGGAAGTTATTTTTATTACATATAAAGTAAATTATTATTTTATGTGTCTACTCACACTTGATCCATTGTTTTTTTTTTCAACGTGTGGCTGCTTCAGAATACCAGCATTCTATGGCTATCTCGTTGCTCCTGCGACACACGCTGAGTTGAAACCATTTTGGTGGCCCAATACATACATACATAAACTCACGACTGTATCTTAGAGGGGTAGGCAGAGACCAGGGGCTGCCACTTGCTACGATCCTGGCAGATCACTTCTGCTTCCTCAATATTCACTAGTCGTTGCATGCACGCACGCCGGTTTCGGGTACTTTTTATCTTGGCCAATACTTTAAACTTTTTTTTAATGTAGGTAAGTATGTACCTACTATAAAAGTGATACACAATTTTGGGTGTTTTGATCTGTGTAATATCTGAGCTTCTGTAAATTATTTCAGTATTGTGCCGTTATATGCAGAGGTCACAAAATAAAGTCATCAAAATCTTCATCATCATCAACCCATTATGTCCCCATCGAGGGGCACGGGTCTCTTCCCTGAGGAAGGTATAGGCCATACTCCACCACGGGGGCTAAGTCCGGATTGGTGGAGGCTTGTAGACTAGTGGCTCGTCTACTGTCAGAAGTTTTCAAGCCGCCCTAAGGCCTCTGACTTGGCTTAACGACTGCCATCTATCGACGGCAGCCGGCACCAACAGCTTAACGTGCCTTGCGACGCACGGAACCGCTCGGAAAAATGCCACTAGCGTTAGGCATGGACGGCGACCCATCCATGCACTGAACGCGCCCTGTGTTGCTTAACCTTCGTGATCGTTTAAGATCACTCAGGCAGCCGGGGCTACGAGCAATTCAGCGATAAAAATCTTATTTAACTACAAATATGACACATCGACAACATCTTTATACGAAAAAACAAAGTTACTTAATATCCGTCAAATATATACCTACATATAAAACATGCATACTACTCGTAATAAAAAATATTTAAAAACGATATACATAGGTACTAATATAAACCTAAGTCGAGCCCAACCTATATAACTTGAGAAGCAAACGCAAAAATAAACTTAAACTAAGAACACCAAGAACTGAATATGGTAAAAGAAATGTGATGTATGAAGGAGTCCAACTTTATAATAATTTACCGACCGAAATAAAGGACATAGAAAATATGTCTTAAATTATAATTAAGCTTAATCTTACCTTAATGCATGCCATACAAAATTAATCTAATTTTAAGGTGAGAGATGAGAAATAAATGTCTTTGAACCCATATGAGTCCTGGTATATATCTATTTATATTGTTTTCTGGTGGGTACAATAAAGAATATTCTTGTCGTTATCTATCAACTCACCATTCGTTTTTATTTTTTACCTCAGAGTGATACGAAAACATGACGGTAGTGTACTATCTACTTGCAGGTGATCACAACACGCAATAAATTTATCGTTAGGGTACTAAGTAATATCTTCATCATCATCATCATCAGCCATTTGACGCCCACTGCAGGATATAGGCCTCTCCGTCATGGTTTTCATACCCATGAGGGGTTTTGCCATAATCGCCACGCTTGACAGGCGGGTTGGCGATCGCAGTATGCGATCGGAATCTCTGCAAGACGCTGCTGCACGTCTCCTGGTAATTGATTTCCTCAGTCGCCTTCTACGACATCCACGGAAGGAAATGGAGTGACGCTATTCTTAATCCGGCGCCACACGGAGAATCCGGCGCCACACCTAAGTAATATCTAACACAGTTTTATACAAGCAGTGAAACAAAGTCTTAAAAATAATGGATGAAACGTTTAAACCAATTTTTATCTAACTCGTGTCAAAAGGAGTGATCATAAATACATTTCACTACAGGTTATAAAACCCTCTTATACACCCAAAAATGCGGGAAAGTTACTGTAATAAATTTGAAACAGCGAAAATAAAAGTTATTACGTATACTTATTTTACCGGTGGTCTTTACTTTACCTTATAAGTAGGTAGACCTTATAGGTCTATTTAAAATAGCAAAAATATTCAACTTGTAGATTCAACTACTTAAAGTTCGTCGTATACTTCTTGGTAGAACTAGTGACCCAGAGGGAAATGTACGGATTAGCTTAGTGAAAATCATGTAGATCCAACACCTTCATCTGTTAGGAATTTATTATAGTCAACATATTCAGTGAAAAAAAGCTCTAAGCAGATAGTGACGCAAATAATGCAGAGGATTACCAAAGCGAGTCGCACCAATAGCTCAGATCCAATAACCTGCGTGTGAGAGAGCTATTTCCCGACGCATCCTATTGGATGGGTAAATAGATTCTTGTTCAGGCCATTACACTCCATTTTATAGGGTGCTGACTGATTTGTTCAATAAACAGGTCCATGTGCCATTTACATGGCTTACCTCTTGTTTCTCGTACACTAACAATGTGTTATTATTCTGTTAACAAGTGTCAGTTAGCCAAAGAGTATAATCGACAGTACTCGTACAACAAACTTTACATTTTAGTAGCAAAGTTAATAAAATGACTTCACCGATGTAAGGGTTAACATGTCGTCGACTATACATTAGATAACATAAACACACGCCTGCACCCTGGAGGGGTAGGCAGAGATCCTCACAAATCTCTTTCGCTTCATCAAAATTCATTAGTCATTGCATGCGCTCACGCAAAATCATAGTTGAATGCACGGTAGCTTGAGTAGAGTAAAAGAGTAAAATTAAATAGCATGCACTTAAGTAAAGGTCTATGTGCTGTCACCTGTACGCACCTACAAATGCAATGCTTTCTTTACTCTACAACAAACAGTCAGTTTACACCTTTAGGTAAGGTTCGTAGACTCATAAATAAAAATAATGTCCCGGCATTTTCCTAGTGTATTTACAATGTTTGTTACGGAGTATTGCGCGTTCAAATACGCGAAATATGCAAACGCGTGTTTGGCGACCTGTGACAATTTCCCGCACCTTTGTTGCTTTGTACCATTGATCATTCACTGGTTTGTTCATGTGACACCACATCATACCAAATCAAACTTTGTATTGACAATCTGATGTTGACTTTGTGCTTTTGCGATAAAAAAACTATTAAAAGTTTAAAAATAAAAGGCCTGACCTACTGTCACGTGCAAAGGAAAAGATTGCTTAACAAATATTTAATAGGTACATGGGTAGCACCTGCACATCGCTGGAGGTCCGCATTATTATAGTAGGTAATTATTATTCGATTTCGGGACTAACCACATACCAACCCAGAGACGATTTAAATGCACTTAAGACAAATAAAAAAATCCATCTTATCAGATATCATAATAGAAGCCAGAGCATTGTATTGTGGTCTCTTTTATCATTATGAACCCTTTTTAACATACATTCGTTCCCCGGTCGTTTCCCAAGACGCTCGACTTTAACCCAACAAGATGGAATATTGGAAAAATAAAGTTGCTATAGTAACCGGAGCCGGCGAGGGTATTGGAGCTACAATTGCCGAAGATTTGGCCAAAGCTGGCTTGACTGTCCTTGGATTTGAACCAACTCAGGAAAATGTCTCAATAATTGCACAGAAACTCGACACTTTAGGCGAGATTGAAGGTCAAATGATTCTTTGTACGGTTGACGTTTCGAAAGAGGAGGATCTCGAACTCGCGTTTGAAAGAATTGTAGCTAAATACGGCGGAGTTGATTTGCTTATAAACAATGCTGCTATCGGAAAATATGGAATGTTAAGTACAGGTGACATTAAAGACTATAAGCGCGTTATAGATGTTAATATTTATGGAGTAATGGCTTGAAGAGAACAATAAGTGTGGGTTGATCGTATATATAAATAGCATCTGTGGTCACTATATGCCGGCGTTTGCAGAGCACAAAATCAACATGTACGTCGCATCTAAGCGAATGATGCCGACTATGAATAAAATTCTGAAGAAAGAGTTAAAGTGTTCAAACAGCAACATTAAAGTGACAAGCATTTCTCCAGGTATAGTCCGTACGGGCATATTCAAAACAGCTGGCGTTGAATTTCTTAATGAAGAGTTCTTTAATAAAAACCCACATTTAACTACTAAAGATGTCTCGGACGTGGTGTTTATGATATTGAAAATGTCTCCAAATGTTCAGGTAGACGAGATTTTGTTCCACGCTTTACATGAAATCTATTAATTTGTATCTTAAGTTTGATTGAAGTTGTAAAACAGGAAAAAATTTAAGTATTTTTGATAATAATAAATGCGGATTTTGTTCTTCGGTACATAACAATGTATAAATCTTGAGACTAATAATACTTATTATTATTACAAACGTAATAATGTAATGATTGCTGTACGACAAATAAACATAAGATAAGATAAGAATATTCTTTAAACATTTTTGATATGATTTGTAAAATTTTGTAAGTTTCTTTATTATTATGAGACTTCTTTTGCATTCTTAACTTTTGTAAATCTTAATAAAGCCTTTGTAACAAAAACTGCAAAGCATATTATTTTATTCTGAAAAAAAAACCGCGATTAAAGGTAATTTTATTAGTTACAAAATTAATTTATTTTATTATAAAATTTTAATAAGTCGTTCCACATTTGTAAAAATAAACGATTGAACTTGAACATTTACAGTAGTTTTAATGTAGCTACCTAGTGGCTGCTAATGGCATCGACCAAATAGGTACAATTTAATGCACCTGCTAAGTTTCATCCATCAAAATGGGTTCTGTTTTGAACGCGCTCGAAGCCTTAACGACATTTTAAACGTTCTATTGCAGTTCTAAGAGTGCTTAAATACAACTGTAGTAAGGAGACCCGTTCCACTGAATGCATTCAAGTCGAGCGCTCTAGACGTTATTAAAAGTTGAGTGAAGAATGAATTGTTGGTTTGGGAAAGTCGCAGTTGTAACGGATTGCAATAACTATCTTGGAGTCTGCATTATTGAAGACTCAGCAAATGCAGGGATGCTCGTCGTCGGATTTGCGAAAAATCTTGAAAATTTGAATAAAGCTGAAGAAACATTTAGATTTTTTACGGATCGTACAGGAAAAGTGGTTTTACGTCAGTGTGACATACTAAGCTTGAAACAATTGACAAAAGTTTGTGAAAATATCGTTAAAGATTTCAATGGAATTGATGTGTTGATCAACAACAGACAATGTGATCTTGATTGTAATCTAAGCGATGGACTTCTTCAACATTTTCGTGAAATAAGCGACACGAACATTACTTCTTTGATTGTCGTTATAAGATTAGTGGCCAAATTTATGTTAGAAAAGAACGCACGAGGACATATCATTAATATAAATGACATCAGAGCCTTATGATTTACCAGAAAAATCCAGAAAAGGCGCTTTTATAGCTTCTAAAACTGCTATGACTTCAATTAACGAAATCCTAAGACATGAATTTAGATATCTCAAAGCAAATGTCAAAATAACGAACGTGGCATGCGGAAATATGGAAAGTGTGAATTTAAAACAGCTACCGTCGCCGTGCAAAGACGTTACCGAGATGATTGTGTCAGTTTTAAATACACCTGAACACTTACACATACACGAAGTCCTATTTGATTTCGTAGCTGATCCTCAACATAAAGTTGCATAAAAACTATGATTAAAGTTTTAACTTTCAGATTTTACTTGTATGACTTACAATGTAAGTAATGTGAGAGGAGGGAAAACGAACGACTGTTTTATTTTGAGGTTCGTCTACTTGAGTGTTTTCAAAACTTTTGTTTGATTAATACATGAAATAAAACGAATTAAATTTTGTCTCATTTTTCGTTTTGACTTGGGTCCTTATTACGAAGCAGCGATAAGTCTACGTCGCGCTTGAACCCAACAATTCACTCGAATCTAACTACAAATACGGTTCTTTTTTTGAATAGTTTCCATAGTTGAATAGCTTAGAATAGGAATAGCTATTCAAAAAAAGAACTGTAGGTATTTGTCGCTAGATTCGAGTGAATTGTCGGGCTTAAGCACGACGTTGACAACACTACCGATAATGTCGCATTTTTCATAATAAAGGCCCTGGTTACAATATAAATGTGTATGTAAGCGAAAATGAGTGTGGATAAATATGTATTAAAAACCTATTTAGAGGCCAAAAATTTCACCCATGCTGGGACTTCAACCCGCGACCTCTGGCTCACCGTGCCAGCGCTCTTCCAACTGAGCTGATAGACAAGTGCAAGCATCGATGAAATTTCGAGCCTCTTTACGAACTTCTCTGTATTACGCCTCTAAATAGGTTTTTAAAATTGTCCTCAGTACGGGTTAGTGCAACAAAAAGAATATAATAAGCATAAGCAGCCTATATACGTCCTACTGTAGGGTACAGGCCTTCTCTCAGAGAGAGAAGTACTTTACGATGTACAAAAAGAAAATGGCATCTTTACTTCACATAAATATGCCTCAAATAAATCACAGTCAGCTTGCGATAATGTAACCCTAGAAAAACAGTTTTCCACCAATTGGGAACTTGCATCTAACTTAGAGTGACATTGCTTTTATACCATAGAAATCATATAAAAACCTTGGAAAAATTTTAAATAAAAGAATAAAAATATTTTTTTCGGGGTTTTCGGGGTCACGAAAATATGCGAAATATAAAGTTACTCTAATAACATAAAACTTATTATATTTCGTTTTGTCGTTGATTTCTGAACGACTTCTTATAAGGGTGCATAATGCTTAAAAACATTATTTTACGAGATAACTTAAATTGATAAACGCTTCATACATTAAAGGCGTTTCGTTAGGGAGTGACGTCATAGTCCAAGGTCCATTTGTATGGCGCCTTTTAGTACCACGTGACTATATTGACTTTTCGACTGGTTATATTATCAAAAGTATTAGTCGCAGAGAAAAAAGAAATACTACGTTTATTTATCTTTTAACGTGTCTTCTCCTATTCTATCTTAACATTTTTTGTGCAAGTTCTCCATTATCGCAATTATACCACTCCGCCTATATTAAAAGCTATGAAACAACCGCAACTACAGCTGACTTTGCGAGAATCTGACTCTGGGACTAAAAAGCCATTTTCCGATTTTCTCTTTTGCTGTGATGTAGCAGAGTCAGAGGATCCTTTTGTATGCAGCGTACCACGTACATTTGCCGTAAATGTAAACAGCCATTTTTTTAGACATCATAATCATTCAGCCACAAGAAGTCCACTGCTGGACATAGGCCTCCTCCATGGATTTCCAGAAAGACCGGTTGGAAGCGGCTTGCATCCAGCGTCTTCCTGCCACTTGGATGAGGTCTTCTGTCCATCTTGTGGCTAGTCGTCCTACGCTGCGCTTGCCAGCTATTATTTTAGACATTATTCTAACCATATTCCCTAGACACCTAACCTTCTCACATACCCCATAATAAATAACCATTCGTCAAATTCGACAATAATTTTTCGGAGTGTTAAATTTAAAATTTTAAAAACAGTTGTTTTTGGCACTCCGATTTCAGGCATATTGCATATTTTTAAATAAAATAATTTGTTGTTATTTATCACATAATATTGTTTATTTTTCTTTCTATTTAAAATTCCACGCGGTTCTTATCAAAAAAATAATGTAAAAAGTAGTTGTTCATTTTAAGGGAAAACTTAAGTTGTAGACATAAGAAAATAAAAATTTCACTTTTTTACACCCATTCAGTACATAAACCAATGGTAGGTCAACCGAAATTGATATTTTGTACGTATTTTTGCAGTTTCGAAAAAAAATTGTACTCGGCTGCCGGAATTCATTGCTTCTCGCCAAGCCGTGTCAAACACCGAGTTGTCAAGAAATGGGACCCTATTACTAAGACTTCACTGTCCGTCTGTCTATCTGTCTGTCTGTCCGTCTGTCTGTATGTCATGTCACCAGGCTGTATATCATGAACCGTGATAGCTAGGCAGTTGAAATTTTCACAGATGATGCTGTTGCTGCTATAACAAAAAATACTAAAAACAGAATACAATAAATATCTAAGGGGGGCTCCCATACAACAAACGTATTTTTTTCCCGTTTTTTGCTCGATATTAATAAGGTAGACACTTGAAACGTTCACAGAATATTTAGTTCTATATTAGCTTCAAAAATAAATAATTAAATTAAAACAAAATAAATATTTAAGGGGGGCTCCCATACAACAAACGTGATTGTTTGCAGTTTTTTATCGATGTTTGTGTCTAATGTTGCATAGATAATGGTACGGAACCCTTCATGCGTGAGCCCGACTCACACTTGGCCGGTTTCTTTTCATTGGTGGCGCTAGTTAGCCCACTGGATCCCCTTAATATAGTGAAACAACGTTTGCCGAGTTAGCTAGTAGTATATATATTATACTATATATATTATTATAGTATATATATTGTGGACTTCTTGTGGCTGAATGATGATGATGATGATGTATATTATTTAATAGGGAAAGCTTAATATATAAAGATAATATTATATTAGGTTTGTTTACATTCGGAAAACAGTTTCAGATCTGGAATGCAGTGTACATGAGGTACGCAATGCAAACACATTATCTTAATCAAATGGAGGGAGGCCCATTAGTGTTCATTACTTAGTGCTGTTTTGTGATTCGGTAAGGATTTTTCACTACACTACTTTCAATAGGCAAGTACCAGTCAACAGAAAGCACATCGTGTGTCAATCTGTTAGTCTCAGTGCCCAAATTAATTGGGTAATTGTAAACCTAGCGATCCTAACTAGTGGGTTGGAAATGGGCAGGGCAGTGACAAAGTGGCGCACGGTCAGGGCAAACCAACAGCCCGATGGTCGGACGATATAGTTGAGTTGGCAGAAGGTCCGTGGATGCGGATTTGCGGGGAAACCGCCTGTACTCAGCAGTGAGCAGTGAGCGGTGGGCTGAAACCAAACGTTTCCAACCCTTTACAGAACCCGAGATGTCCATGCCCTTTATGCGTTCCGAAATGAAAAAAAAACGAATTGTGAAGGTTTTCTGCGGTCTGCTGCAAGCTTAGTTTTTTTGTGATGCCTATATACGTACTATAGGGCCTTTTTGAAAAGAGAGAGTATTGGCTTAAGCCAATTGATGGTGATTACTCAGCACGTGTTCTCACCGCTGATTGGCAATATCAAGCGCTGAGGTATGTGAACACGTCAGACACTCAGGTTTCCCACGAGTTTGTCCTTCATAGTTAGTAGGTGATTTTTCTACTACAACTTTAGTGCATGCCGGGAAGCTTAGATTGGAGAAATAATGGAGGCTGTAATTGTATCTATATCTAATGCCTTTAAATGAGCAATTATATATATATATATATATATATATATATATATATATATATATATATATATATATATATATATATATATATATATATATACAATATATATATCCACCTCCTTTTTTTAAATCGGTTAAAAAGGAAAACGTTACGCTCAAAAACACGCATAGCTGATGTGGGTGTCCAGACTGCAAGGTTGAAGTGGAGCTGGGCAGGGCATGTCAGTAGAATGCACCCGGATAGGTGGGCGAGACTTGCCACTGAGTGGGTGCCACAAGGCGGTCGTCGCAGGAGAGGCAGGCCAAGAAGACGTTGGCGAGACGACCTCGACCGACACATGCCGGAGTGGCCTGAGGTGGCACAAGACAGAAACATCTGGTCTGAGTTGGGGGAGGCCTTTGCCCAGCAGTGGGACACAAACGAGGCTACGTAAAAAACAAAAAAAAAAAAAAAAAAAGGAAAACTATCACGGCTAAGTAGGCTTTATACCTAAGCTGACGAGTAATAAGCGACCAACATATGAAAGGAAAACTTCGTACAAAATCCATTGAAAATTAAGTAAATTAGGTTAAAGGACAGTTACACAAGGAGTCTCTCGCACGCGGGTGGCGATTTCGTCTAGACAGTAATATGCTCGCCTAGTGTAAACAAATGCCGCGAGTTTCGCCTCTCGAATGCGATTATCGCTACTTAAACTCTCCTAGGCCACGAGCCTGTCTAAACAAACTATACGAGTTTCTCTTAAGAGTTTCGCCATTAAAAACACGACTTTTTTGTTTAGTCTAGTAGTGTCAGCGGTGGTGCTATAATGTCTTCGGAGGTGGCACAAGATGTACTTGTAATTGCATGAGATACGACCAGAATTTAAGCAAACAGGTCAATAAAATTACTATTAACTGCGAGATATTATTTAAATTAATACATTTTTGTAAACTACCGGGTACGACGTCACCGGGAAACATGATGGCAAAGTCAATCTATTTATTGAATAAATTAACCGACTTGGCATTACGTGGATCTCACAACTTTTTACGGTAGAAGAACTGAGTTGCGACTTGCGAGACTTGGTTTTTTACAAGTTACGTTTTTAATGGCATCTCATTTCTTTTTGTTAGCGTTCGTTCATGGCAATTTCGGGCAATTAATTCTACTTAATACTTTGCGGGATTTTGGTATAACTTCATAAGACATGTCCCATTCTTGCTTTTTCATTCCGTTGACCATTAAGGTAACTTGTAACCTTTGAACATAATTATATCTAGGTACCTATCTACACCTATTATTCCATTATATTATACATATACAGGTACACTGATTCATTCACTGCAAATATAACTTTCTAATCTTATATTTAAATGAGATTACACTCGTATTTTATGCATTTATTTATTTATGCAGTTGGTTTATCTAGAAAACTGGACCGAAATTGCAAAATATTTTAGTTTTTCCTTGGTTATAAACACTTAACACTAATTGTATTCTAAATTTGAAGCTTTTACGTCTGCTAGAAGTGCCTTAGAGTTTTGATGATCGGTCAGTCAGTCAGTGACAAAATTAAGAACTTTGTTGTTGAAAAGAACTAGTTATAATTCTTTTTATACAATGCTTGTTTAATTAAAAAAAAAATCAGGATTCTAGTTTTATCCATAACGAAGTTATAAGGGGTCGAAATGGCCTGAACCGCTTCGAGAAAAGTGTGGTAAGGCCGTGGCGCTTTTTTGCTCGACTTGGCGGGGGCACTGCTGTGTCCCCAGATAAAACCCGCTCCTTCTATGGAACCCTACACTGAGCGTGGCCCGACACGCACTTGGCCGTTTTTTTATTAAGGTGCTCTTGTGATAGGGTTTCTTTGCGCTCTCGAGACTTAATTGCTTCTCAGACAAAGGCCGACTTCGTCCCGTTTGTTTTTTTTTTTTACAATAAAAGGAAGTTAATTAAGTTCTTTTCAGTTTTGCTTTCCATTTCGCGGTGGATCATTTGCAAGTCTTCGCGATATTGTTTAAGAATTTGTATTATTAATTTAACTTTCTCTTCGTAAAATAAACAACATTTTTTTTTGTTACGAGTATCTTCGCCTATTCTACAAAAGCGACTTGGAATTCGTTCTAACAATGGATTAGAAACATATGGTGCTATTTAAAAAAACCGGCCAAGAGCGTGTCAGGTTACGCGCAGTTTAGGGTTCCGTAGAAGGAGGGTTTTTTTTATCTGCTTAACAGAACTAACAACATCATCAAAGTAATTTTCAATGGAATAAGTTGGTCACCTATTACTCGTAAAATTGTAAATCCTACTAAGCCGTGATAGTTTTCCTTTTAAGTTTATTATAATGTGCTGCTGCCCTGAATTTTTTCACGTCTCTAAAATTACTCTAACAAAGATTTGCTTAATATTTCGCAAAGGGATCCCTAAATTACGAAATGGTTTACATACCTCAATATATTTTTAATTTTGAACAACCGATCAATATTGTTTATAGGGTACCAACCCTACACCTAAATTAGGGATGCATTCTTTTTCTTGCTTACACCATAGTGTGGAGTATCGTTGGATTGATCTTGTTAACATTATTGTGAGTTTAGGAAAACAATTTTTCGATTCAGGAATCCGTTTGTGAAATATTAACCTATAAAGCGCAAATTTTTGTTACAGCTGGGCGCCCTCCCCCCTCTCCTGGCTAAACGGTTGATCGTAGAAACGTGAAAAATTCAGCGCAATGGCATATATGACAAACTATCACGGCTGAGTAGGCTTTAAATGTTAACGAGTCGTCGGCGACCAACTTATAAAAGAAAAAAAAACGTACATATTCCATTGAAAATTATCTTGATGAGGTTGTTAGTTCTGTAAAGTAAATAAGATTAGAAGACCCTCCTTCTACGAAACCCTACAATGCGCGTGGCTCAACATGCACTTGGCCGGTTTTTTTTAGTTAAAAACAAATTACTGCACAGGTTGTGTTTGTGTGAGAAACAAAGAGGGTGTGGGCTTAGAGCCACATGATAGAAGTGAAGCTTATTATGATTTTCTTATTATGAAGCGTCGACATCATACAGCGTCACCGACTGACTGAAGCCGAGTATGCGATTTAGCATCACCGATCCAAGTGTTTAAAAAGCGCAAAAAAGCACTTCAAATAAAGAAAGGGTGTTTGCTTAAGCCGGGTCTCCTGCTCGTGTTTTTCATGAAACATTACACAACAATCGGTTTTCGATGCTCCAAATTAACTTTTTATTTTGCTTCCCCTGGCAGCGAAAATGTTTTGCGCAAAGAAAACGGAATATTTTGTGTAATGTTTTTAGCAGGATACACACCGTTAGAACAACACGATAGAAGTGCAAACGTAGGGTATATGATTTTCTATATTAGAAGATGAATGGAACCAAGTAGACGTATAGGTTGACGAAAAAGGTCTTTCAGGGTCCCCGACCGACTGGATCTGAGTATGTACGATTCAGCATCACCGAACCGAGCTAGCGTGCAGAAAAAATGGGACTAAATGAGTTTTTACAACACATAACAAACTAAAGTTTACATAAATGTGGTTTATATTTTTCAGATGCTTACCTATTTAAAATGAGTCCGGTACGTAGGTGGTTTCGAAAAAAATCGTAATCTGTGGACACAAGCACGAACGTCAAACAGAAAAGTTACAAAATCACAGATTAACAAGACAAATACAAAATGGTAGCTTCTCGAACGCAGCACAGATTAAAAAGAAAAAAGGAAAAGTGGAACGCATAGCTTAAACCTCAAACGCTAAAGCACAGACGTCAATTTGACTTAAGTTATAAATATCTAAAAATGAACGAAAGCAGATATAAAAAACAATTAATCGAAGACCCAAATCCAACCCTAGACATGAATGATGATGAAGATGATGATTCTGATGAAGAGTATGAAGACGCCTCAATACCGTGGACCAATCTCATCTTCCTGCCGTTCAACCCGATATTTGAGGTCATCGTCATGTCCGCAATTATTCTCAAATCTATCTTGGTAAATGTCTTCATTGGTTATGTAAAATTTGTATAACCATAATAATACCCCTTTTCTCCCATAATAATACCCCTTTTCTCCCTCTTCTTAGTGTATCGATAGGAAGCGATATCAGCTACACTAAATGGTTTTGGCCAAAACCTATGTGCCAACGCCTTCAACTCACCTCAAGCGTTACTCATCAGTTAAGACAAATGTTAAAAAATCTATTACTGAAACACTACCGAAATTAGGTATAGTCCGCACAGATCTTTTTGGCGGTAACGTGAACATAGTCACAGATCGTTTGCACATCGCTTACTGTCTTTACAGCGTATGTGTGAGTAATTGACGTAGTGTGATGCGTAGTAAATTACTATTAGTCAATTACTAAAGTAGTCAATTACTCACACGTACACTGTAAAGACAGTAAACGATGTGCAAATGATCGGTGACTATGTTCACGTTACCGCCAAAAAGATTTGTGCGGACTATATATCGATTTAGTTAGCATAAGTTTTAAATGTAAATTAAGAGAGCAAGGTAGCAACAAACTGCATTGACAGTTTGGGGCTAATAATGGTTTTATAAGCCGTGAATAAATAAACTAAAAAAATACTTGTGAAATATTTCGTGGTTATACGTAGATGTAATTGTACATGCATTCTTTACTTTTTAAATGTTGTGTTGTCGTGCATCAATGGTGCCTGCAACAGTGCCGAATTATTGGGATAAAGAATCCTGTTTCTTTTACAATTCTGCCTACCTGCTTGAATTTGAATAGCAGGCTTGTGAAAATAAGAATAGAAAGACCTAGGACCTTCTCCTCTTCCCCCCCATATAGGGATATAGGTTGGGTTAGTACAAAGGTTAGGTATATCTTAATGTTGTTACCGTTAACTGCTGACGTCAACGAGAAAAAGATTTTTTTCGATATTAGTCCCGAAAAATTCTCGTTTCTCATTCACGTCTTGGTGGGCTTCATTTTCTGTGTTTAATTTCAGGGACCAATAACTGCAGTGTTGCCATTTCTGTACTGTCCTTCTATTATGGATGACTATATTGCTTTGACAGTCATAAAGTATTACTATAAATACTTATGCACGCCAATTTTTCTTTCTGACTTGATTCTGCATGTTTTACACAGGTATTTCTATTATTTATGAGATAAGTAGGCAGTTTTGCTTACGTTATAGAAACTAAGAATGACAGTGAAGACAAGCAAAACTTGTATGCAGTTTTTGCATCGACACTTTTATCGTTATCTTGTGTACCTGTTAGTTTTGAATATTGTTTTATATATTCCAGACAGCTGACAACCGAGGCGAGACGGCGTGAACATTTCCCGAAATCGGAAATTTGCTTACTATTGGATTTCATTGCGTGGATACCCTTCTATCAAATGATGGTTGTAACTGACCCAGATACTTGCCCCGAATTTCGGTTTTGGCCAAATTTGGTGGCGTTTACAGAGTTCCTGGTGTGAGTATTATCATGTTGTATCAAGGTGTGACATCATCTCCATTAACATAATAAAATGGGGGAGTTGTAGTTATCAATTAATTAAAATAACTTTTACTATGGGGAAGCTTCAAAATTTTTACACGCTGTATAGCTTTCAATAAATTCTAGAAATCATTAGAGGACATAAACAAATCCATGTTGCATCTCGAAATGAGAATAAAGTTTATAGAAGTGGCGAAACACAACCACCAAGCCCTTTTTCTAATATGCTTCAAAGCGTTTCATCATAATCATCATTCAGCCACAAGAAGTCCACTGCTGGACATAGGCCTCCTCCATGGATTTCCAAAAAGACCGGTTGGAAGCGGCTTGCATCCAGCGCCTTCCTGCCACTTGGATGAGGTCATATGTCCATCTTGTGGCTGGTCGTCCTACGCTGCGCTATGTGGGCAGATATGTGGTCTCCATTCGAGAACTTTTCGGCCCCATCGGCCATCAGTTCTGCGTGCTATGTGCCCCGCCCACTGCCACTTCAACTTATTAATCCGCTGGGCTATGTCGACGACTTTCGTTCGTCTACGGACCTCATCATTTCTGATTTGATCTCGTAGAGAAATTCCGAGCATAACCCTTTTCATAGCTCGTTGCGTGACCTTGAGCCTTCTTGTGAGGCCCATAGTTAAAGACCACGTTTCAGTGTCATAAGTCATCACTGGTAAAACACACTGGTTGTATAATTTTGTCTTGAGTTATTGAGGTATATTAGACGAAAAGACTTTTCTAAGTTTCCCGAATGCTGCCCAGTATACCCCACCACGTTTTTGTTTCCAGCGTCTATAGAATCGTGGAATATTTCTCCCTGGTCACAACGCATTCCATCGTCAACATAGTATTGGGATTTGCAATTCTGGCTTTTGTCATTCTTAATGGTATAACATGTCTACATTTAATGTTTACTAATATGGGCTACTGTGCTGAGTGTCTCAATCGCATCCACGACTGGCGTTTGACTATAAAGTACAAAGTAAGACTTTTCAGTTACTAAATAGTGCTTGCAAACTTTTTAACAGTATCTTTAGAAAATCTCAGAGCAAATGCAATATTTTTACTTTACTGGTTTACATTATAACCGGATTTTATTTGTTTCAGCTAAATGAAACTAATATTCAATACGCCACGTACATGTACGCAATGACATTTGTTATATCCTTTGTGGGACATGAATTAATTGACGACATAAGAGCCTCCACATTGGCTGAATCATGCTTCGTAATCTTCTTATTAGCTTTTGGATATATCGTTGTTATACTATTTGTCACACCAAAGCTGATGTGCGAAGCCATGCTGCATTTGCGTCGTATAATCGAATATAAGCCGAAAGTTCACAGAATCATTACGGAAGTACAACGAAGAAATCTTAATAAGCGTGGCGCTACAGTTGTAGATAGTTTCTACGCCTTAGTTTGGGCAAAACGTAGTGGTATTTCCCATATACCTGAGGTGATTATGCAATTACCAAGATACATAAGGCTGGATATAAGTCTTGACCTATTTTGGCAAGTATTTTATCACAGTCCAACTTTTAGAAATACATCTATTAGTTTCAAGAGACTGCTATGCGACTATATTCGTATGGATTATAAGCTACCGGGTGAAAGATTTTTTGTTGGACCTCAAGCCCAAACTAACTTGTATTATATCAAGTCTGGCATCGTGCAACTGATATCAGTCGACGATGGGACTACATCATTGTTATCTATGACGAGCGGGACAGTTTTTGGTGACATCAGCTTTATTGTGCCTCCAATCGGAAGGTCTGTTGTAGTCCGATGTGTGTCTTATTGCGAAGTATTCTACATTTCTCGAGCAAACATTCTGAGTACGCTCAGCAAATTTCCGGATGATCGAAGAGATGTTATGAGGCTGGCCCATGCTCGTATACAACATGCACAGACACTGAGCAGTCACAAAGAACAAGTTAGAGGTCTAGACCGCGCGGAGGATGAAGATATTTATTGGATAAAAAAACGTTGGTGGGAACTGTCGAATACTATTGATGCGTGGAAAGCAAAGGCTAGTGCCAAAGGAACTGCATGCGAGTTACCCACAGATGATATGCCCTATCATTGCGCTAAATATATAGGGCAGCTGGTTCTCTGCAACGAAGCGCAGTTGCATAGAAAATCGATGTTTGCTAAATTTACTTTTCCATGGATTTTACTTCCCAACTCACTGTTTAACGTGTTTTGGCACAAGATTGTCATGATTACAGTCTGTCTAGTACTAGTTTTATACCCACCAAATATTAGTCGTCACGAACCTTTTCCCTGGTTCCACCTAGTATTATTTAGATCTGATTGTGTTTATTGTATAGATATTGCAGTTTTACTCTGCACAGCAACATTAGAGCAAGAAGCTGGTCGAAAGATTACTTTTAGCGATGTGTTGTTTGCTCGTTTCAAAACGTTTAGTTTCCTATTGGATGTATTGTCAACTATCTGGATTGAAAGTTTATTTCTTCTTATCGGAATGAAAGAGTATTATTGGATAGCAATGTATAATAGATTGCTTAAAATTAAAATTTTATTTACATCTGAAGTGAAACCAAAATTAGATTGGAAGCTTAACATCCTCTTTCCTCTCGCGTTGAAGATTTGTTTGGTATTATTCTGCCACTGTTACGTCGGAGGTTTCATTTTCGCTTTGATTGAACGTCATACTGTATCACTTACTACAAAATATTGGATGGGCAACAAAATCTGTCCAAAAAATGCAACAAAAAAATATGACTGCAATCCCGAGATTACAGACGTTATGTACATGAGCTTTGCTTGGCTGTACAACATTATATTTACAAATTATAGTCCAAAATCATTGACTGACATATACTTTTCTATTGCTATTATATCGATAACCAATATTCTGCTGCTTATATGTCAGTCGACCCTAATGGGTGCTATGTATTTAATGTACAAAGATTTCGTAGAATATCAATTCTTCGTAACAAATCTCAAGCAGTATTTCAAGATATACAAAATACACCCGGACTTACTGATACGTCTGGATGCTTATTTGGTGACTCATTGGAAGTATTTTAAAGGGATGGATGTAATGAAGCCAAACATATTGAAGAATGAACCTTTTGATATTTACTGGCATGCCCACGCCGAAGTAGCTGCAAAAATAATAGGCAGCTGTGAAGCTTTCCATGGCGCTGATAGCGCAATGATCCGGGAACTTGCTTACAAATCCAAGTTTCTACTTCGACCTAAGAATACAACTGTGGCTGTATTTGGAGTCCAGACTAAAAATATAATTTGGCTATCACAGGTTGGTACGTTTTACTATAGGTACTGAGAAGGTTATTTCTTAGTAATTTATTTTTAATTTACATGTAACATCATGCTTGTAGGTAATAATCAGTGGTCGGAGTAGGTATATTGGTTTTTCGTACTTGCATCATGATATCGTAACATGGACATGCCATTTTTCTCAATGTCTTAAACGTCATCGCCATTGTCATCATTACCATCTGTTTTTTTGTAAATGGTAATGATGAAATGTAAACGATAATTATGTAATGTGTGTTTTATGAGCAATAAGCGTATATCTAAAACTATGATATAATTACAATTATTGCAATTTTTTTATTATATTATTATCGTCGACTACCACGAGTTGAACAAAATTTCACTAAATGAAAATATCAGATTTAGACAGAATTTATATAAGTAAAACACACATCTCATCATTACCATTTGCTGCAAAAGTTGTAAAACACAAACTCTAAATAAATAGATAACTCTATGGTACACCAGTAATTTACAGAGATAGGGATAGATACGATCGGCGTTCTTATCGCTTGAAGCGATCTTTTTCAGACAACCTTTGGACGGACGGGACTGAAAGATGATGAGAGTTTGTAGGTGTACATTTGGCTTGATTTGATTTGATTCAATTTAATTTGATTTATTTTGATTTTCTTTAATTGGATTTGATTTGATGTGATTTAATCTGACTTAATTTAGTTTGATTTGATTTAATTTAGTTGAATTGATATGATTTGGTTTGAATCGATTCGATTTGATTTAATGTGTACATACGAATATTATTACTAACATAGCATAAGTCACGATTGTTACTAATACTATATGGGCATTGCCTGAAATAAATTATATTAAATTATATTAATTAATAAATTATAGCAGATAATGCGCAATATCTGAGAAGTCTTAATTAGAGATAAATGTATTCTGTCTTATTGTATTGTATTGTATTCATTTATTTCAGGCAATGCCCATATAGTATTAGTAACAATCGTGCCATCAAATCAAATCCAATTAAAGAAAATCAAAATAAATCAAATTAAATTGAATCAAATCAAATCAAGCCAAATGTACACCTACAAACTCTCATCATCTTTCAGTCCCGTCCATCCAAAGGTTGTCTGAAAAAGATCGCTTCAAGCGATAAGAACGCCGATCGTATCTATCCCTATCTCTGTAAATTACTGGTGTACCATAGAGTTATCTATTTATTTAGAGTTTGTGTTTTACAACTTTTGCAGCAAATGGTAATGATGAGATGTGTGTTTTACTTATATAAATTCTGTCTAAATCTGATATTTTCATTTAGTGAAATTTTGTTCAACTCGTGGTAGTCGACGATAATAATATAATAAAAAAATTGCAATAATTGTAGGTATATCATAGTTTTAGATATACGCTTATTGCTCATAAAACACACATTACATAATTATCGTTTACATTTCATCATTACCATTTACAAAAAAACAGATGGTAATGATGACAATGGCGATGACGTTTAAGACATTGAGAAAAATGGCATGTCCATGTTACGATATCATGATGCAAGTACGAAAAACCAATATACCTACTCCGACCACTGGTAATAATACTAATGTTGTGTAAGTACTTATTAATTTAGTGCAACTTCCGCCAGCAAACATGTTGCTTGGCGAATTGTTTTTTGGTAAAAAAGTAACGTATCTTCTTACCCGACTGCGGCGAAGCTCAAAAGGAGGATAATCTATTTGGCTCGTATGTAAGTATTTCCGTTTTGATGTTCCCTCATAACTCCTTAACCAATGGACAGATTTTAACGAATAATATCTCAATTTTATTTTATTTCTATTTATTTAGGTCCACATAATATCGGTATACGTTAAATGGGTCGATTCGTCATGTCAGCGCGAGTGTCATATTGAAAAATCACTAAAAAGACAAAAGTAAAAAAAAATTTAAATAAAAAATAAAAACTGACTTCGAAACACTACAGCACTAAAAAGTTAGAAATTTCTAACTTTTTTGTGCTGTAATGTTTCGAAGTCGGTTTTTATTTTTTATTAAAATTTTTTTTTTTCAATCTTTAGTGGGGGAGCGGGAGAAAAATAAATAAGTCCCTTATAACCATAATTTACCCTACTTAATTCGTTGCTTTAAAATTTGATGTTCTAAATTTCCATCTCCGAAAGTCTTCACCAGAACATCACCAAATTAACTTGGGACTACTTTTACGCTATTTTATGAAACATACGGATATTACTAAAGGATGGGCCCCATTAGGGCTTATTTACTGCTGTCCATTGAAGAGTTCCGTTCTCCATCTCCAAGTCTCCATCAGATCTTCACCAAATTAAAATGGGACCAATGGAAGAAGAAGAAGAAGACAGACATTATACCAACAAGATACATCACAGAAACAAAATAAGCACATAAGTAACATAATATGCACAACAACAGAAAGAAAACTAAATACACAACAGACAAAACGAATAAATAAAACAGGACCATAGATGTAGCCGGTGGACGGGACGTTATACCTGTTCGAACAAAAAAAGAATTGTCGAAATCGGTCAAGATTTGACGGAGTTATGGAGGAACATAGCAAAAAAATATATACGCGTCGAATTGATAACCTCCTCCTTTTTCGGTTAAAACTAAAACTAAAAAATGACCAACCACCACACTGCTGAGCATTAACTACTAAGCAGGCGAGACCCAAATTCAACTTTGTAACTCCTTGCGAGGTTGGTCGCGCTTGCGCTCGCCCGATAAAGAAACACAATACCTTTGTGGGTTATATTAGGGGTTAAAGTATGAAATTGCCGATTTGTACTGAAAATCTAAATTGTTTATTTTTTTAATTTTTAACAAATTTATTTAATCAAAATAGTTGCCATTATTATCTATACATTGCTGCCATCTAATGGGAAGGTCATTAATGCCTTTGCGATAGAACTCCGACGATCTAGACTGCACAAACTGTGTGAAAGCATTTTGTACTGCCTCCTGGGAAGAAAACTTCTTGTCACGTAGATAATTGTCCAAATCAAGAAAAAAATGGTAGTCCGTTGGAGCAAGGTCTGATGAATACGGAGGATGACGAATGGTTTCTAACTGCAGTTCCTGAAGGTTCAAAATGGTTTCTCGTGCTGTGTGAGGTCTCGCGTTGTCGTGGAGCAATAATGGTGAAGATCGATTCATGAGTCGGGGCTGTTTTACTGCTAGTTTTGTCAACATGGTTCGGAGTTCGGCACAATAGACATCTGCCGTTATTGCTTGACCAGATCGGAGAAAACTATAGTGAATAACACCACGCTGAGACCACCAAACAGTTACCATTACCTTTTTATTGGTAAGTTTTGCTTTACGACACTGTTGTGGCATTTGACCTGGGGTCAGCCATTGCATTTTTCTTTTCTGGTTATCATAAAGAATCCACTTTTCATCACATGTTACAATTCGATCCAATATTCCTTCATTTCTGTACCGGTTCAACAAGGCAACACAAGTTTCAACACGCGTTTCTTTCTGCAGACCAGTTAAATCATGAGGCACCCATTTTTCGTATTTTTTTATTTTATTGATTTGACGCAAGTGAGTCAATATTGTGGGTAAGGTAACGTTAAACCATGCCGCTAATTCCTGGGTAGTTTGACTAGGGTCGGCTTCCACTATCTCTCTTAATTCATCGTTATTCAACTGTGTGGGCGGTCTTCCTCGTGGCTCGTTCTTTAAGTCGAAATTTCCATCACGAAAGCGTTTAAACCAAAATCACACGGTGCGTAGACCCCTCTCCAAACGCAGCATTGATATTGCGGGCTGTTTCTGCCGCGTTAGTTCCGCGTCGGAAGTCGTATTCAAAAATCACTCGAATTTTCGCAGTATCCATCTTTCTTGTCTAAATTGAATAACAAAAACAATTGAAAGTCGATATTCAAATGTTTCACATTTAAAAAAAAAAAATCATAGAAACCATTTGAAAAAAGTTTCATTCCAAAACCTCAAACCATGAAGATTCTATGTCAATTCAAAGAACCTATTGCAATAAAACGGCAATTTCATACTTTAACCCCTATTATAATTGGCGTAAATATTGGTTCATAGGAAGCGGTGGTAGCCTAGTGGGTAGAACATTGGACTCGGAAGCGGGAGACCCAGGTTCAATTCCCAGTGCGGGCATGTACCTATGATTTTGTTTTCTAAGTTATGTACATTTGTGAAGTTATAGTAGCAATACCACTCGCTAACGATGAAGGAAAACATCGCGAGGAAACCTGGGTGCCTGAGCTATTCACATGCCTCAGCGCTTGAAATCGCCAATCCGCGGTGGGCACGCGTGGTGATTAAGCCCATACTCTCTCCCTGAGAGAAGGCCTGTGCCCTACAGTGGGACGTATATAGGTTGCTTATGTTATGATGATTGGTTCGTAGTAGGTATTGCATTTTTTACAAAACTCTAAATTTATTTCTTGAACAGGGATGGATAACATGCGAGTTTCACGACCAGGAGGGGGAGATACGGAAAAAGTTCATGGGAGCCGGTGTACTAATAGCACCCACCTCGGTTTTCCTTGGTACGCCGTCCTACCGAACCTACACGACTTACACGGAATGCGAGGTAAAGAAAGGAAGAAAGAAATAAATAACTACATTTATGGGGACAAATTAACACATCACAAACAAGAAAGTGGCAGTCCCTGGTCTCTGCCTACCCCTCTGGGATACAGGCGTGAGTTTATGTTATGTTACAAAAAAAAAAGTAAAGAACAAGTAACATAAAAAACGGCCAAGTGCGAGTCGGACTCGCGCACGTAGGGTTCCGTACCATTATCCTATACAACATTTGAATATTTCAAGCGTCTACCTGTTGCCGTTATTAATATCGAGCAAAAAACGGCAAAAAAATCACGATGTTGTATGGGAGCCCCCCTTAAATATTTATTTTATTACGTGTTTAGTGAAAATTTCAACTGTGTAACTATCACGATCCACGAGATATAGCCTGGTGACAGACGGACGGACGCACAGCGGAGTCTTAGTAATAGGGTCCCTTACCCTTTGTGTACGGAACCCTAAAAAGAGGTACAGTCTGTGACATAGGCACGAAAAATAATTTCTATTAACTCGGTGAGTGACCTAACATTATGACAAATGGCCTCAGTCTGGATGTTTTTCCATATTTGTAATGTCCTTGCCTGGTTACCATAGAACATATCCTAGTTTGGGACCAGGACGGGAGATTATGTTGTATGGAATTTATGTTTATCAGAATTCCGCGCCCAAAGGGTGCCAACGGAACCCTATTAATGTGCCTACGACCTCTGTTTGTTTGTCCGTCTGATCTATGGGCTTAATCTTTTGAAATAATATGCGGGATTCCCAACAATGAATGTCAATAAAAACAAATAAGAGGGATTCCCATACATGAAAAGTGTAAACGTGTAAATAAGTCTCAAACTTCTTTTGATTTTAGTGCACTCACTAAAACAAAAAATTATGTGACCAAACTGAACAAGTGTGACTTAGACTTTCGCTAACCCTAGGGCCCTATTTCATAGAACTACAATTTAGCGAAAGGGGTTTGTCAGGGTCGTGGCATATGGCAAATCCTCTTCTCTGCCTACCCCTCCGGGAGACAGGAGTGAGTTTATGTAATGTCGTGTACAATATAAATTGTTTGCTTTACTATGATAAATCATAGCCGACTAAACCACAATTAGGAATCGGCTACGCAATGTGCATCGAATTTTCATATTAAACTGCGAATTTTAGTTTTATGGAACGGCTTTTTGCGTCTATATGTTGTGCGTGCGCCCGTACGTAGGCGTAGATTTGAAGCGGCAATCAAATTAAATTAGCGCGTTCAAGAAGTTTGAATTGCAATGCGCCGTTTCTTTTTTACTTTCTTTTCCTGGCCACTCTCCTCCACTATTTTTTAGCTCCCTTCAAAATATCATCGGGTCATCGATGAGTCATGCCACTTCATATGCTTATTTTCGCAGACTCTGTTTATCGAGCGGACCGATTTTATTGCTATATTGAGGCGTTACCCGAACGAATGGGTAATTCTTAACAATGCCATCAAGGAGTTTGGTCCATTGATCGTGAAGAATCACGCACTTGTCATTACACAACAAGCGGACGTAAGTGGTGCTGTCTCTAAAATTTCAATTTCTCAATTTTTTAAATGTACCTTAATATTGTATGAAATCGAGAATTTCAAATTTCTGCTTATAGGAAGTGTTTTAATAATCGGTACTGAAGAACGCGGGATACCGCCGTTTAGCCAAAGTATTTTTCGCCAAATTTTACTTCCCAATAAACTTATGGCATCAGTTTCATTTCCCAAATGAAACTTTAGCAAGTTTTCATTTCGCATTTTATTCATTTGGTCAAACTATCATTTCGCATAATTTTACTGCGTCAAGTTTTATTAAGACAAACGTTTATTATGCTAACGTTTTATTTTGGCAAGTGTTATATAGCAAATAATTGTTTGATTAAATTTATATTTCGCATTTTGTTCATGTGGTTAAATACTATTAGGCATAAATACAAGTAATTTAAAAATTTAATCTTAAGATACATTTATTTGTAGTATTATATTCTGATTTAAAAAAAAACTTACGAAAGCAATTTGGTGTAAAAAGTGTGTTTAAAATTTGGTTGTTAGGTCAGTACACATAAGCAAAAATAGGTTCGAAGTTCCAGGATGGAGCGGATATTTATATAAAAGCGAAAAAAAATATTTCACTAAAAAACTTAGTTTTGAGTCAAACAAAAAAATTTTTGTTCTAGTTTACATTTCGCATTTTATTCATTTGGTCAAATTATACTTTTGACTGAATAATGCTTGGTAAAATGAATTTTGACCAAGTATTTATTTGGTAAACAATAACTTGCCATAATAACTTTTGCTAACTGTTTATTTGCTTTAAGTTGTTTTGAGAAATGTTTTTTTGCCAAGTGATAATTTGCGGAAAATAGTTTGGGAAGTAATACTTTGGGAAACGATTTTTGGCAATACATTAGTAAACCGAAGAACGCTTTTCGCGCTTTGTGTTTCAATAAAACGTTTATGAAAGTTCATATATCGTAGTCATCTTCATAAATCTTGAATGTACAAAATACAAGGTTTTCAAAGATTTGGGTTTTCATCTCCGGGTTGACACTGATAATTGTTTAAAAATCTGACGAAGTAATGACTTTGAATCTTACAAAAGTAGCTTACTTTCCAGTATATTAATTTGTACATGCTTCCTCTGCTGGTTCAACTAACATTTTCCTAAATTCGTTATCTATGCGTATTTCGGAAGGCGCAAGTACTACTTTTGAAGAGATTAGAGAAAAACACTAAAGAAATTTAAAGATTTAAAAAAATTGGGACTTTATTGGCTATTTGAAAATGTGAAAAAAAAGTATTAATTATAAACGGATTTAAGGCATTTTAACTAAAAAAAATGGATCATTTATCCAAAAACCCAGGATAACAAAAAATCTCTGATGGTTTTCAGAAACCTGTTAAACGGCTTAATCCTGAAACCGGGACATGCACCGGCATTACAAGAACCCTAGCAAACCTAGGGCTATCCGCTGATTGACAAAATCTCAACCAAGCCAAAATAAATCTATGATTTTATGACAAACTTCAACATTACAGGATAGACTTGAAAAAATTGTCAGAATATGTATTTTTACTAGTCAATTAATTCACGTGTTTGTTTTGTGTGCACGCTGTTATTATTTTGCAAGGAAATATAGGGGAAATTTAATTTAGGGATTGGCCCACTTTCAATGCGCTTTATGTGTTTAAAAAAAAACAAATGTTTAAGATATTTTTCTTAATCTTTTTTTTCAAACGACCAGTTTCCCGTATATACGGGTAATATATATTTATAAATAGGTATTACATATTTATACGTTGTTACAGTACGAGATAAAACTTCGGGAGCGTGTCTTCCACGCTCGCATGGATATTTATTCAGGTGAAGATGATGAAGAAGAAGATGAGAAAGGTGGATTCGGATCAACTTTTGATTCATTGTTTCACAATCCAGAGTCACAGTTAGTATATAAATATGTAAAAAAAAGAAATAATAGGTATTAATAAAAAAAACGACCAATTGCGTGTCAGCCTTGTATTCAGAAGGATCCCTTCCATTACAAAATATAATTTACTTCATAATTTAAGGTTGCTGCTACTTTTAATTTTCGTAATTCTCTGAGGGTTTTACTGATAATAAATGACGGACATTCAGTACATATTTTTTTCTTATCCTGGAGGTACCTAGTTTTTTATTGAGAAAAAAAATGATACTCACATTATGTTAAAGAGAATTTGTAGAGGCCTGGCAACTCACCGGTCTCCGCACCTTAACTCTAGCGCGCTCGGGCTCGCTGCTCTGCGTCAGTCCTTGCTGGCGGTTTTCCAGGCACTACAAATTATTCTTCAACGTCTTCATATTTGAATGACTGACTACGTATAAATCACGAAAAAACACATAGAGCGCAACTCTTCTCACGTTTGAATTTTCACCAATGTGAAGAGTGTGCCACGTCGCCGATAGAGGCGCGACTTGTGTTCTGAGGGCGCGACGATCACCCGGAGGCACCATTGCGAGTATTCAGATTGGATCACGGGTCATCACCAGAACAAAAAACTTTTATTATCTAAAATACGCGAACCATTCCAGAATGTTTTGTTTGTAACAAAACAAATTAAAATAGAATTTAAAACTCGTATTACAATAAGAAACACATTACATAATCATTTTTCTTTACTAAAACTCAGGTATCATCATCATCATCTTCATTATCATCATCATCATCAGCCATTTGACGCCCACTGCAGGACATTGGCCTCCCTCATGGTTTTCGAAGCTTCCCGGTCATGTGCCACTCGTAACTAGATGTCAGACCATCTGGTGGGGGCCTGCCCACACTGCGTGATCCGGTCCGCGGTTGCCGGGTCAGAACTTTTCCATCCCAAACTCTCCGAGCTGTGTGCCCCGCCCACTGCCACTTCAACTGAGCAATTCTTCGAGCTATATCAGTAGCTCGGGTTCTTCTGCAGATCTCCTCATTTCTCATTCGATCACTCTGTGAAACTCCTAACATAGCTATCTCCATTGCTCGTTGGGCTACCTTGAGCCTTCTCATAAAGCAGCGACCAGGTCTCATATCCATCCATAAGTCATCTCTGGCAACACAAATGACACAGAGGCATTTTGGACCCAAAAATGTGTTTTATTATAAAACTTAGGTATAGGACAAAAAGGTACCTAAAATGTCCGTAATTTTTTTTTCTATTAAACCCTCAGACAACCTTTATCAAAAGTTTTTTTTTCACATTCATGAGAGACCTAACAGCAGCCATAACAAAAATGTGTTTTATTTCATTGGGTCCCTTAGCGAGAGTCCAACTCGCGCTTGGCCGGTTTTTAGTATTTTTTTTTATCTTAACGGATCTGTCCTATCCAAAGTGTGAGTTGGACTACCGCCTCATAGTCACTGACTGACTAAAGATACCATATTTTGATAACTAAAACGTAATATACTATATTATGGTCGTACGGAACCCTCGGTGCGCGGGTCTGGCTTACACTTTGCGTGTCTTAATATCCCTAAGTCCCTCTCGGTCTATGGTATGGTTCCCGGCACATAACTTGACCAAAAATCCGCATAGTCGGGATAAGATTAGGATATACACTTAACAACATTTTTTTTAGTTATTGTCTGAACTTGAGGAAAACTGAGTGTCTAAAGTGTTCACATACCTCAGCGCCTCAAATTGTCAATCCGCGGTAGGCACGCGTAGGCCTGTGCCCTGAAGTGGGACATATATTATAGGCTATATAAAAAAAAATTGTCGGAAGAATTGTAAGTCATTCCCCGCTTCCCCCGCTAATGAGACTCAAAATACGTCTATGCGCAGTCAAGTTATTTGCCGGGCATTATACCTTAGCTTCCGTGGATGTCGTAGAAGGCGACTAAGGAAATCGATTACCAGGAGACGGGCAGCAGTGTCTTCCTGAAATTCCAACCGCATACTGCGATCGCCAACCCGCCTGCCAAGCGTGGCGATTGTGGCAAAACCCCTCATGGTTATGAAAACCACGAAGGAGGCCTATGTCCTGCAGTGGGCGTCAAATGGCTGACGATGACGATGATACCTTAGCTGACCGTAAGGTGTTTTGTTTCTGTAATAATTTATTGTGCAAGTATTGTGGGATTTGTCGATATTACAGGTTTATTCGAGTTTGGTGTTTAGTGCGTGCAGTCACAGCATTTGTGATAGTCATCAATGCGTCGTTGGTTGGAGTTACTGGGACTCTTATAACAGACGTGGCTGATATAATTGACGGGATTTGTACCTTTATTTTGGTACTCGATATCTGCTTCAAGTTCGCTGTAAGTATAATGGACTGTTCACGTTACAATGAGCCGATGACGTGAGGGCCCAACGATACGAACAAAAATACTTCGTAAATACTTACGAAGTTACAGACTATAATACAAGTGCAAAAAAAAGCCAGTTTCTCTAGTTTTGTAAGCCGTAACAGTTAAAATAATTTAAGGTTTATTTTATTATAACCTTGTATCGTTCCGTCCAAACGTCAATTTGGAAATTTCTTCTACTCAATTTGTATTTCCTGCCTACCACAGTTTCTGCTCAAAAGACTTTTATTGCTGACGAAAATAGTAATAAAGAATTTTCTGATGTACAATAAAGAATATTCTTTAATATATTTTTTTCGTGATTGTTTAAATCACACGCTTAAAATAATATACACCATAAATTTTGAGAGCCATATCAAAATGAACGAATTATCTAATACGCTAGTTACTTTTTTAAAAAGGGCACTGCATTTTCAAAAAACATTCTCGACATTTAATCGAATCTGTGAGAACCATTAGTAGCCAGCCAGAGAGGTGCGTACGCGCCGCGAATCCGCGGGTCATTGTATTGATAGACGGAGAGACTACTCCTAATTGATACTAATTGTCCTCGAATTTTTCGAAACAAGATTTCTCAACTCGAAAAGAAGATTTTCAACTAATTTTTTACGTATACGCTTAAAAGTATAGCTTAAATAGATGGAATTTTTAATTACTACCCAGATTTCAGAGTGTCAAAAAATAACAAGAACTTTCCTTTCAGATTGGCTACTATACTGCAGATGGTATACTCGTGCAAGATATGAAAATGTGCACGCTGCACTACGCAAGCAGAACATTGTTCCTAGACATCCTCGGATGCATCCAAATCCACAGAATACTGTTCGCCCTCGACATAAGCGTATTGACGTACGAGCAAACTATTATTCTGAACACGCTTACTAAGCTGATCTCTCAGATGTACGTCGTAATCGGATACATGAACTTTTTGGCTGACATGCCTTCGAGTTTATCTATTTACTTAAAGGTCGGTAGCAACTAGGGCATGGCCCCAATTTTGTATGAGGAAACAGGCGGGTGTAATACCCGAAAAGTGACTTGAACAAATGACTGACTTCCCATAGACGTATTTCGGGTCTCACGGGCGATTTACGCGTGATGTCATTTAGAATTCTTCGGACTTAGTCAAGGTAACAAACAATAAAAAAATTCTCTTATTGCTCTACTCATGATTTTCATCCAAGTTATCTATCGGGCCTTATACCAGGTTTTGGCCGGCTCCTCCATACAAAATCGGAACCGGATGTATGCAGGATGTACATAAAAAAAATCTATTGGACCAACTGAAATTTAATTAGAGTATGGTCAGAAATCGAAAAACAAACATCTCAAATTGCCACAGCTTACTGGTAATCACTGGCTGAGGATAGCTAAGGACAGAAAGAAGTGGCGTTCTTTGGCCTATAAGGAGACGTGACTCACAATCGTTCGTGAGCTGATTGTTGACCGACCGACCGATTCGTCTGAACCATGGATTGATTAATTAATTAATTTATTGTTGGTTGCTTCCGCTTGCTTAATTTATGGTTTTCATCACTTTACAGTTAATCAAATGGCAACTAGTGCTAACGATGTTTCGTTTTGCCGCAAGCCAGTTCTTCTTCAGCCTGTGTTTTCTCATTAAAAGGGAACCCGAGACTGGGGTAGTCACCATGAGGACAAACAAGTATGACTGTTGGCTTCCAAAACGCATCCATGTTAATGAGACTCCTACTGTCGAGCAGCAGCTCTTGGTAAGATTTGCAGAATCTAAATGAGCGTATACGAACAGATACTTTATTCCACACATAAAAGACACATAAAACAATACACACCTACTTAGATGTGTATTGCCATGCCGCAAAAAACAGATAATAAAAAAAGAAGTTTTTTTATTATTCTCAATGTAGCTTAAAGTAAGTATATACTTAAACACATTATGTTCCCTATTTATTAACAAGTTTAGTCAGGCAAAAGGGAATGACTCAGCTGGTGCTATCACGGTTGTTAAAGTGTGTAGCGCTGATTTTCAGTCATTCGCTACTCCCAGAGCGGTTGTGTGGGAGTGTCTGTAGTTTTGATAAAACATAAATTAATAAAACAATCAGTCTTGAGATCAAATATCTTGTGTGTGTGTGTGTGTGTGTGTGTGTGTGTGTGTGTGTGTGTGTGTGTGTGTGCGTGCGTGCTTGCGTGCGTGCGTGCGTGCGTGCGTGCGTGCGTGCGTGCGTGCGTGCGTGCGTGCGTGCGTGCGTGCGTGCGTGCGTGCGAGCGTGCGTGCGTGCGTGCGTGCGTGCGTGTGTGTATGCATGTACATGAGTGTGTGATTTATCTACCCATATGTGTGCGAGTGTATGATAAATAGAGAATGCAAGGTTTTAAAATAATTTGAAGTACATATGTTATAGGCAATGTGTATAATGCAGGCATTCTATACATTTCCAATAAAAATATAGGTATTGTATAGATGATTGATGATTGTTCCGACCGGTTTCGGCCATGGCGACCACTTTGACCCCTAATCAGTGATGAGGCGCTGGTGCGCTCGAAGATGGCTTATGTAGCCTATCTTCACGGCGAAACTCCGTGCACACTGAGGGCACGTGAGAATGCCGTTCTCGTAATTATATATTATGGCAGCAGGTAGGCGAGCCTTTAACTGGTCGCGTTTGGTATCCAGGTCAGCTTTACGCTGAACCTCGAACTCGCGTACTTGACTGTTCACCAACCTGCTCCATTCTGGCCGCTGTGCTGCCAACCGTTCCCAGCGGGAGGGCTCTATTTTGCATCTCTTCATGTGTCGCTTTTGGACATCCTTGTACCGGAGGAGGGGACCGCCATGATTCCGCTTGCCCTCCTCTAGTTCAGAATAAAAGATGCGCTTCGCCACTCTTTCCTCCGCCATACGAGAAACGTGACCGCACCACCGAAGCTGTCGACGCATTAAATAGGCCATTGTATAGAATGCCGGGGTCGTCCAGGCAATGTGTGAAATGATATTGAATGTTCAAACTATTTTACACTTTACCTAGGAAATGTATGGAATACCTAGGCATTGTATAGAATGCCGGTTGACGCATAGGTAATGTATGTAATGTGTTTTTTTTGCGTAGACAGCGTTTCTCACATAGCAGTTCCCTTCGGATAAACATTTACAACGTACAGTCAAGTGCACGTAGAGCTTTGCATTTTGACATTTCCACCTTTCTTATCTTCTGCGATATTAGGACAAAATCGAATGGCAAGTGTAAAGGTCTAAGTGCACTTGACCGTACCAAAAAATTGCTGCAGAAAGTCGTCCTGTTCATTTCTTACTTACTTACATTTCTTACACATTTTGATTATGGAAATTTGATCATGATACAAAAAATTCAAATTCATCAATAAACACTCGATTCTTTGTAGAAGCCGATTCTCTGTTAGTACGCAATTCTAAGTAAAACCTTTTTTTCATTAGTAAGTACCGCTGATCAGTAGCCATTTATTCCATTCAATAATCACACAAACACTGAATGATTACACTCTCAGTTTAGAACCAATGCATGAACTAAAAAAATACGTCTGCATAAAACAAAGGAGTGCTGCGTTGCGTACTAACACAACGAACGAGTTGCAACTTGTTTACGGGGTAGTCCCGCACGCCGCGCACTCGCCTCCTTCCCGTGGTCGTTCATTATAACCACTTATAGGATAGTGTTGGTAAAGGATAGTAAAGACAAAAATGTATTACAGTATTTGTATCCAATATTGTAACTCTGCAAGAACAGGTTACGTGGTATGTATGATACTTAAGTATTGTACCTCTGCAAGAACGGGTTACGTGGTAGGTATAACACTTAAATAACCTAAGCAGAAAAGAAATTATTATTATTTTGTTGGGTGTTACAATTTAAGATTTATTTCGTTAGTGTTATTGTAATCATAAGATTAAGATTCATCATTATCATCATCATCAGCCCTTTGACGCCCACTGCAGGACATAGGCCTCCCTCATGGTTTTCATAACGATCGCAGTATGCGGTTGGAATCTTGAGATTGTGCTTAAGATCAATACTCTTTATTGCACACAATATATCATAGTTTTACGATATGGGGGGGGAGGGGTCTTCAAAATACCACGCTTGGTCACAGGGACGGGAGGGGCATTCTTGGTACGTATTCTCGCGGTTTTTTGAGCTATATTCAAATTTCATTCAGCAATTTTCACTCACACGTGGCACAGCACATGTTCCGAGACGTGAACTGATTTAAAACTGTCTGTTTTTATACTTTTTCTGCAATTGTAGTGAGCCAAAATTTTTCTTTCTTCTTGTTTGCTTCTTTTTTCTTCTTTATTTAAAATCATATTTATGAATCACCAAGAGGTCTTGGCATATAGTACGGATTGTCACCGAAGGGAGGAAGAGGATTAAAAAATATAAAAAATGGGTCACGTAGCGTGGTTACGTTCCCTAATGGTACTATGTATTCGGATATAATACAATAATACCTAATATTGTACATACTATATCGACTCTAATATTTATTTTCTTATGAGTTTTTCAATTCTGTTTTTTATCCTTGAATAAATAAAATAAAATATACCTCAACCATATAGATAGGGCAAGATAAAAAAACATCCGAAACCAGCGTATGCATGCACCGACTAATGAATGTTGCTGAAGAGATATTTCAGGATCGTGGTAAGTGGCAAACCCTGGTCTCTGCCTACCCTTCCGGGACAGGTATGAGTTTATGTATGTAATAACCCGTTTGTCATTCTGCAGTCCTCAAGCGCAATTTTTTGTTCATGGCTCATTTAAATATCAATATTCCAGGTGCTTGCAGAGAGCTTCATTTTTACTGAGTGTGGCATGCTGCGATTGAACCTAGGTTTTTTTAACGTCACACGCCAACAAAAGTCTGATTGCGTCGTGCTTGCCTTCCTTGGAATTGTTTTCTGGTACGCATTAATTGTAACAAGGAAAGAACAATTGTATTAGTCCGAGAGCAGTCGTGGTTAAACATGGGTGTTTATTGGTCAATCAATAAAATTCAGATTCAGGGAGCCTGGACTGATAATGCTTGGAATGCCAATTTGCAGACGCCACTCCAAAATCTTCTTACGCTACTCGAGTTACTTATCGTAGTCCAGAAGTATTATTTTTTATTTAGCTAATTGTACGTTCTGTTACACAATGGCCTTTACAAATCCTTAAGGCTAATTGTGTATTTAGTCACTTCAATAGGATGACTGAAAGTCTTTGTAACCTACGAATAAAAAATCCATAGAAGAATTGCACCCTACAAAATTCACTCTCAGAAACGGCCCCAGTCCTCTCGATTAGTCTTTGCCATTGAAATAAATGTGCGCCATGCGGGACGTGAACGTTAATTGGGCGATAGTAAGTGTCGGCATAACGTTTGTTTTATACAAAAAAAATGTATGGGATCAGGCGTTACTTTTAATAACATTAACAAAAAAGTCAAACCAATGATGGCAAGATGGCGGCCTCGCAAGATGGCGGTCCGACTTACCGGTCCGAATACCGAACTTGCTCCGAATGGTAACACAATTGACAAGCTCCGCCCGCCATCCTACAATTGAACGTGGGGTATTTTTTAGCGCTGGTACATAAAGTATGTTTTTAACTGTCACTGGCTGCGACTACCAAATTCTGGGTTAGCGCTCACTTTATCCGCTAGCGATGTGAAGAGTACATGACCTACTCCTCAAACAATGATCCACCTTTCATCGAACTTTGAGTGCCCTTGTATCTGCACTCAGGATGAACTTATCTTATGACTGCAAGTGATAACTCAGCGTTTGTTTTGCGCGTTAGCTTTTTTGGCATTTTCGTAAATCAATAAATGTCACGTATAAAAATTTAATGAACATAGTATTTTTGTGTTCGGAATGCAAAGCTATCTGACAAGACCTTAGTCTTATAACAACCTGCATATTTTGCCAGGTACGTGACTGCCTACACAATATGTATGCTGTGCCTGTGCAGACGGACTAGTGCAAATTTCCGATATGGAGTCACCCAGCTTAGACAGTTCCTTCAAGCAGAAAGGGTGGAATCTAAAGTTGTGGATAAAGTCCTGGCCCATTTCCAGTACATCTGGAGGCGGTAAGCAATTATATCCTATAAAAATACAATTTGAAACAATACATATAAGACTTAAAACCAGGTTATGATATTATATAACAGGCTAAAAGGTAGTGGCTCATCCTGTGTTGACCCGGAACTATCCCGGGCAGCGCTGGTTTCCAGCCACTTCTTTTCCCCATGGTGTTTTGTGGGTGTAATAATTTTAAGAGGGCTAAAATAGTTAGTTCAGTAATAGATGTCCTCGCTTCTCATTTCGCAAAAATTTTTAACAAATGTGTAGGTGAGGGTACATTCCCTGACCTAATGAAATACAGTAGGCTCGTTCCGTTGTTTAAAAGTGGCGATAGGCATGATCCCACAAATTTCAGACCAGTCTCGATCCTACCCGTATTGAGCAAAATATTCGAAAAGATTGTTTTAGTTCAACTACTTACGCACTTTAATAATTATCAACTTCTCCATAACCAGCAGTTCGGCTTCACGCAGGGACGGTCGACGACGGACGCTGGTGTCTTGCTAGTTAAACATATTTATAGTGCATGGGAGGATCGTAGGGATGCTATAGGTGTTTTTTGTGACTTGTCAAAGGCATTTGATTACGTGGACCACGAGACACTTTTGCTAAAACTAGAGCATTACGGAGTAAAGGGGAAAGGTTTAGAACTGATGAGATCTTATCTAAAAGGAAGGGTTCAAAAAGCGGACATAAATCGTATAAAATCCACAGGTTCACAAATAAAAATGGGAGTACCACAGGATCAATTTTGGGGCCGTTCCTTTTCCTTGTATACGTAAATGATTTGCCGTTTATGGTACAAAACATGTCCGAGATAGTATTATTTGCAAATGACACGTCACTTATTTTTAAAATTAAGAGACAAGAAAATAATCTTGACGATGCAAATGATGCTCTCTCGCGTGTGTTGGATTGGTTCACGGCAAATAATCTGCTTCTAAATTCCAAAAAGACAAAATGTATAAAGTTTACCTTACCAAACGTAAGATTAGTTGAAAACAACATTGTACTCGGAAAAGAAAAACTAGAATTTGTAGAAGATACCGTTTTTCTAGGCATCACAATCGATTCAAAATTGCAATGGGGTCCTCATATTGTAAAACTAGCACACAGGCTTAGTTCTGCAGCATATGCAGTCAAAAGAATTAGAGAGCTCACTGACGTTGCAACTGCTAGGCTTGTTTATTTTAGTTACTTCCATAGTATTATGTCCTACGGCATACTACTGTGGGGTCGGGCAGCAGACATTGAGACAATCTTCATCTTACAGAAGAGAGCCATCCGATTTATTTACAAGTTAGGTAGTAGGGATTCGCTAAGAGATTTCTTCAAAGAAACCAACATCTTAACAGTTGCATGTCAATACATTTATGAAAATATTATGTACGTTAGAAAAAATATCAAAGACTTCAAAAATGTTGGTGGCCACCATAATGTTAATACTAGAAATAAACATAAATTGTCATTTCCACTTTTTAGACTTGCAAAAGTTAACACATCCTTTATGGGGCACTGTATAAGGTTCTACAACAAAATTCCTCAAGATATATTAGAGTTACCTCCAACGCGATTTAAAAAATGTTTTAAGCACATTCTGTGCAAAAGGCTTACTATAACATCAAGGATTATTTAGAAGACAAAGATGTTTGGCATTAAACAGTAGATTAATATTATTTAAAGGACGATTGTGACTAGTGTTAAACACATTCATGACTAATATTTTAAGTTGAAAAGTCTGTTAATTAAGTTAAAACGTGTTTTGAAAAGAATAAATGTGGAGTTTCTTTGTTAGCTTCTTCTCCACATAATCCATTAATTGTGAAACTAACAACTTTGACGTTCATTAAGTAAACATTCTGTTTTTACAATGAATAAAATATTTGAATTGAATTGAATTGAATTGAATTGAACAAATACAAATAGTTTATTTGGTATAAGAATTATGTCATACTGTTACACATGTATGAAGACTTAATGCGCTAGGATACCTTTTTAAAGTTAACAACTAGGAATATTGGCAGTATCTTTTTAGTACTATTATCTTAAGCCGTAATGAAAGGGAGACTCAGAACCAGTGGCAGAACCGTTGGCAGGCGGCGGCCGATGTCACTGACGAATATGAGGTTATTCTTCAGCTGATGCGTTGCTACCTACCGCAACTAGATAGATATAGATAATATTACATAAGCTCACGCCTGTATCCCGAGAGGTAAAAGCTGCGATCAGGTAGATAGATATAGGTACTTAAACTGTAACTTCCCAGATTCTCAAATTGTAAAAAAATCTTTTCAGGACTGACGGCGTTAATTTGGAAGGACTTATGCAAGAACGAATCGGCGTGGTCTTTAGACGGGATCTTAGTTATTTCTTCTATAATCGGTACGTCTGGTTTGTGTCAAAATTTTAACAATTTAGTAGAAAGGGGTACAGCCGTTTAGTTTACGTTTAGTTATAGTGCAGTCTTTATCGTATAAAAAAAAAGAAACTGGTCAAGTGCGAGCTGAACTCCCGCAACTTTGGGACATATTGAATTCAGCCCACTAAGGATAATATTTTTGTCTTGAATTATAAAGGAAACAGATAAATATCATTTCATGTCATTCCATTCATTCATTATTTTTGTAAACTCCCCTTACTCCAGGACTCTTCACGCACTAAATACCCTTCTGAAAGGTGACGAGAATATGCTCAGAAAGATGTCCGCCATTCTCGTCAGTGAGATTTTCATGAAGGGGGAGGACATAATAAGACAAGACGACCTGAATGACTTGGTCTTCATCGTCAACAGAGGGAAAGTTGGCATATCTATAGAAGGAGAAGAGGTCGCTGTACTGACAAAGGTTTGAAAAAATTAAGATAGCTTTCGTACAAATCTTTGTGTTGTGTATTGTATTTTGCGGTTTAATCAAACCAATTTGTTTAGTTTTAATATCAAAGAACATCCTTTTTTATGAAATAAATACCTTTTATTTTTAGGTAACCTATTTAGTAACCTATTTAGTTAAGAAGCAAATCAATGAATAAAGTATTAAAAAAAATCGCGATATTTTATGCAGGTCTCTACCTGACAAATCATTGGCAAAATATTTTTCTAAGACTCATAAATTAATGGCAATTAGTGCTACTACTTTATATAAACTGATGAATGACAATATTTTTTCTAGGGCTCTATATTTGGACTGATGGATGGCATAAAGGCAAGACCCGCTCGCATAACGGCTTATGCGATAGACCATACTGATGTAATGCAGATGAAAGCGAATGACTTTGAAAACGAAGTTGATGACACGGTGAATTTACATTTTTTTTAGTAAAAGAACACGCGAGAAAAAGAACTAGGTGTTTAATTATTACATAAGTTCTTACGTAAGATTTACTCTTGTCTTTATACTGGAGGGGTAGGCAGAGACAGTTTGCCAGTTCCACACAAACCTGTTTAGCTTCCTCGGCAGTCATAAGTCACTGCATGAAAGTTTGCAGGTTCTGTGTTTCCGGTTTCGACGAATGCCAGTTTAGGAACCATATGATACTCATTTATAACCTAATGAAGCTAACGAGACTCGGTTCAAGCCTAAGTCATGGCGGAGTAAAAAACATGCAATAACACATGAACTTTGAAAACATAAGACTATATTGTAAGGCTATCAAATAGAATGCTAATAACATGACTGTTATAGTCTGCTAAGCATTCGAGGACTCGAGGCCCATAAATGATTATTATTTTTTTATTTCTTTGATAGACGTTGGAATACATTCGAAGCGCATATCCTACGCTCAAACAGGATTACATTGCCGTGAGGCGGCCAGTGGTTGAAGATCCACGCAACACCATTCCTTATATACTACGGGGGAAGAAAATACTGCTGTTGCCGGTAACTGTTCCAGAACAGCTTATAGGTTTTTCTGTTGTTTTGAGATGGATTTGTTTATGATGGTTGAGTTTGGGGAGGGGGGCGGGGGAGTCACAAAGTATTATTAAAATAATGCAAAATCTGAAAACTGTTTTTCTTCCTCTGTATCGTTAATTAGCAGTCATCGGAGTGTGTTTTACTTACAAAAATTCTGTCTAAATCTGATATTTTCATTTAGTGATAGTGAAATTTTAATAATAGTTTAACATATTAAAAGACCGGACTTGGCCCCCGTGGTGGAGTATGGCCTATACCTTCCTCAGGGAAGAGACCCGTGCCCCTCGGTGGGGACATAATGGGTTGATGATGATGATATTAAAAGAGTTAAACGACGTTAATAACGTAATGAAAAATGAGCAAAATGTCATAATTTAAGACATACACTTATTGCTCATAAAACACACATTACATCATTGCTGTTTACATTTCGTCATTACCATTTACAAAAAAACAAATGGTAATGATGACAATTGGGATGACGTTGAAGACTTTAAGAGAAATGGGATATCCATGTTATGATATCATGATGCAAGTAGGAAAAATTTTATCTTAACAATTGTACCTACTCCGATCGCTGTTAATTACATACGTTCCAGAAGCAGAAGTTGAAGATTCTAATTAATTTTATTTACGTTTCATACAATCATAAAACCTGACGTGATAACTATAAAAAAATTCTAATCTAGCTTAATTTGAGTTATTTAATTATGTTATCAATACTAACGGGTTTACGTTATTTCAATAAAACGTTAATTTTAAATGCATTTTGAGGTAGGTGTTTCAAACTATAACTTATGTGATCTTTTAATGAAAATTTCATTATATTATATAAATTCACGCCTGTATCCCGGAGGGGTAGACAGAGACTATGATCTACCACTTGCCACGATCCTGACAGACCTCTTTCGCTGTGTCAACAATAAATGGTTTATTTTACTATTTTATTTATCTACTAGCTGACCCCGCAAACGTTTTTTTGCCATATTAATTAACCTACCACCTATTCTCAGACCTACCAAATATACACAAAAATTTCATAAAAATCGGTGAAGCCGTTTCGGAGGAGTTCGATAACAAACACTGTGACACGAGAATTTTGTGTATTAGACAGGTATATCATTAAAAATAAAACCGATCAAGTGCGAGGCGGACTCGTACACTGACGGTTCCTTAGATAATTATAATTGACTTACTTAGCAAAAGTGTGTTCGGGAGCCTTGGCGGGAGTTCAACTTACACTTGGCCGCTTTTAATTTTTTAGTATGACATACAAAATACACTTTAATCAGCCTAGTTGTATGTGTTACCGTATTTTAATGGAACAAAAACCAAAAACCCAAAATACACATTTGTATGAGTATCCCCTCATTATTATTTTTTAGGGTTCTGTACCTCAAAAGGAAAAAAACGGAACCCTTATAGGATCCTTTATAAGAGATCTGTCATCTCAAACATATATGATATTCAGGTTCCTTAAAAAGTATGAAAATTAGAGTAAATATATTAATTATAAGGTTTTTTTACTTATGTTAAAACTGCATTTTTTTAGTGCATGAAAGAACACGTCGATGCGCAGAAAAGCAACTCCTGGTACCGAGTTTGGCTGACCATCATGTGGGTTATAGCGCCCGTCATAACTGCTTGCATTGTCATGATAATCAACACGATGCCTACGAGGGTGAAGTGGTCGACCATCAGATTCCTTTTCTTCTTTGACTTTCTTCATATCTTGTACCTGATTGTGGAGTTTTTCACTGTGAGTCGAGAATACACCTTAGATGAAAACAAAAAGTTAAGGATTCGAACCACTATGCTATTGAGACCTTGCCATGAAAATATTTTGTCATTCCATGTCCATCCACCCTTCCATCTGTGCCCTGACTAAGAGTTCATTCATCATTAATTCCTAATGGCAACTTGCGCCAAGTCAGTGGATAAGTAAGTAAGTTGACAAATACGTATCAAAGGATAAACGAATAAACGGCTGATTAACCGTCTTGTCATTCATACAATTTATCTATGTACACCTCTGCAAATATCATTTTGCAAGCCGTTTTTGGGCTTATTCAATAGATAGAGCTTACTCGTGGATAAATAAATAGATAGTGCTGTGAAATTGCGTAAATGACCTTGCGGATACAAATAATGCTCTCTCTAGGGTCCTATTATTAGTTTACTTCTAATAACTTATTATTAAATTCCATAAAGACAAAATGTATAAAATCCACACTACCAAATGTCAAAATGGTTGACATCAATGTTATATTGGGGAATGTTAAACTAGACCTTGTAGAAGAAACTGTATTTCTGGGTATCACAATTGATGCAAAGCTTCAATGGGGTCCTCATATAGAAAAAAAAATTTATGTACGTTAGGAAAAACATCAGTAACTTTAAAACTGTAGGTAGCCAACACAATGTTGATACTAGAAATAAACATTAACTTTCGTTCCTTAAATTTAGGCTGGCAAAGGTTAATACATCCTTTATGGGGCAATAATTGACTGAACCACGTACAATAAGCAAAAGTTTATTAATTCGTTTATTCCCAATTTCAGTTAAAAGTGGGCATTATCGAAGACAAATGCGTGTACAGACGCTTCGGATTCAACTTGTTCAGGGATTGGACCACCCACATATCGATCTTCTCTCTTCTGGCACCCCTTTTGACTTTTGTTACGGGGAATTGGATCTGGCAGTGCACTCGAGTAGTCAGACTGCGTTTGCTGTACGATTTCCATCAGCACTTCTGCAAGACCTTTAGGGTGAGTGTAAACTTAGAGCACTATCACATTGGCGGTTTGCCAGTGATTTGAAAGCAATGCAATTGGGCAGCGAGCTCGCCGCGAGTGCGAAGTGATTGCGCGGCGAAGTCGGCGCGACGATGCTGTGCCGTCCACTCTCCACTCTGTCCGCCAGTCACCAGTCCACGGACAGTCCTTCCCGGCCGTCTTCAAAGCAACGGTGGCAGCAGTGCCTCCTCGTCAGAATCTATTTCGCTACTGAGTGTCCAAAACGTATCCAAAGCGTCGCCGCGGCGTCCTCACGGCGTGATGGCTGTGCAATCGCTGCAATCGTTATCGCCTCGCCTTCAAATCGCTCCCAAATCGCCAGTGTGATAAGGAGCTTACAGTAAAATCTGACTTTCCCGACAAATTTTGAAGTAATCCATCACTAGTGATGAAATTGTAATCGTCGGATGTATGTCGTTCGAAGAAGATTTCTGTGCAATCTTTTGACTTCCACAAGAAGAAGAAAAAAGTCGCTCCTAGAGTGCATTCATTTGCAGCTCTGAAGGAAACATATTCCCATCACAATTTTTAAAGGAAAATACCGTAGAACGCAACTTTTTGCCGAATTTGGCGAAATTTTAATTGAAGTTGCGAGTACAATTTTAAAATTAAACAAAAAATGATTATAATAACGCATCATTTACTATGAATATTTTGTGTGTTTAGTAATAAATTGTATTTTAAACAAAAAATATGTTAGTAACTGAATTTAATTAAAAAAAAACCTATTTAGAGGCTAAAAATTCCACCTAACAAAAATAATATAATCATGTAGGTACAGCGATATCACTCCAATGTAAAAACCTAACTGCAAAGTGGGTTGCTCGGGGCTGCAAGTGATGTAAATTGCTTCGGCCAGATTTCGCTGCCTGTACTTAATAAAGGGAAAGCCTGTAAAGAGGCTCGAAATTTCACTGATACCTCCACTTGCCTATTAGCTCAGTTGGGAGAGTGCTGGCACGGTTAGCCAGAAGTCGCGGATTCAAGTCCCGGCACGGGTGGAATTTTTAGCCTCTAATTAGGTTTTTTAAATTGTCCTCAGCACGGGTTAGCGCAACAAAAAGAATAAAATTAATTTAATTTAATTAAAGAAAAAAAAACATGACTGAAAAAACACTACGGTGCAGATACCTATAAACACAGTTTGTTGGTTTTTCAGACCTCATTGTTGCCAGCTATAATGAAAATGATCTATGTCTTCTTGATACTCCACGCTTTGATCATTGGGTGGATGAGTGTGGCTTGTTCTTGTAAGTACTTATGGCATAAGATAAAAGGAGATGGGATGGGATGGGATGGAGGTAGGATGCGACGGGACAGGGTGGGGTAGGAATTAAAATTCACTATCCCTTACTCATCTAACATAGATATGAATCAGTTTTAACCAGTTTTATGCTTCATTTTAGGGTTTCGTACCTGAAGCGTAAAACGGGACCGTATTACTAAGACTCCGCTGTCCGTCCGTCCGTCTGTCTGTCACCAGGCTGTATCTCATGAACCGTGATAGCTAGACAGTTGAAATTTTCACAGATGATGTATTTCTTTCGCTATAACAACAAATACTAAAAACAAAATAGAATAAATATTTAAGGGGGCTCCCTTACAACAAACGTGATTTTTGTGGCCGTTTTTTGCTCGATATTACTAACGGCAATAGGTAGACGCTTGAAATATTCAAATTAGATAGTGGTACGGAACCCTTTGTGCGCGAGTCCGACTCGCACTTGGCCAGTTTTTGAAATTTTTCGTCGGCTTCAAACAAATACCTACCGCAATTTTCTATAATCGGTGTTATGGACTCATTTCATATTTTTCGTCAGCGTGGGATGACGACTACAAATATCTGAAAGCTCAATACTACACGATTTCGGATGCTATCAACAATACAATCGATTATGCAGAGTGGACGACACCATCATACCGTAAAGGATATGGTAAACGGATTTTTATAAGGCTTTACTTTTTTTTATTCGTATTTCCGTGTGGCGCCGGATTAAGGATAGTGTCACTCCATTTCCTTCCGTGGATGTCGTAGAAGGCGACTAAGGAAATAAATTACCAGGAGACGGGCAGCAGCGTCTTCCTGAGATTCCAACCGCATACTGCGATCGCCAACCCGCCAAAGCGTGGCGATTATGGTAAAACCATTCATGGTTAGAAAACCATGAGGGAGGCCTATGTCCTGCAGTGGGCGTCAAATGGCTGATGATGATGATGATGACTTTTTTTATGTAGCCTACTAGCTGTCCCGGCGAACTTCGTACCGCCACAGAATCCGTTTATACGATTCTTGCACAACGCCATCTATTTTAAACTTAAAATAAATATTATCCCTCGGGAACGCACTACCGGGATATCAAGTATGCTATGTCTCAATTCATGTCTTTGTCTATCTTTACGCAAAGTTTCATGTAAATCTGTTAAGCCGTTATTGCGTGATTGAGTAACAAACATCCAAACATCCCAACCTCCAAACATACAAACAACCAAACATCTTCACAAACTTTCACATTTGTAATAGGTATTAGTAGGATATGCGTCCCACTGCAGGGCACAGACCTTCTCTCAGTAGGGCTTTACTTCCACGCGTGCCCACCGTGGATTAACAATTTCATGCGCTGAGGTATGTGAACACCTCAGACACTCAGGTTTCCTCACGATGTTTTTCTTCATAGGTAGCGAGCGGTATTGTTACTACAACTTCACAAGTATATGATATAAGTACAATACAATATTATTTGTAAAATGCGCAATTCCTGAGACACCCCAATTGAGTTTGGTAACATGTTTTGTTTTATGAGTTATTTGTCAGATTTTCATTTTTCGAATCATTATTAATACGATGCTTTCCTCATGAGGTTTTCCTTCACCGTTAGCTATAACTTCACAAATTTAATCTACTTAACATAGAAAAGAAAGTCATTGGTGATTCCGGGATCCGAACGCCACAACCTCCCGAATGAGAAGCCGACGCTCTACCGCTCCGCTACCACCGCGGTACATCGTGAGGAAACCTGAGAGCCTGCATGAGGTGTTCACAATGTACCTCAGCGCTTGAAATTGCCAATCCGCGGTAGGCACACATTGTACTCTCTCTCTTTCTGAGAGAAGGCCTGTGCCTTCCAGTGGGACCTTACATAAAAAAAAAAATTATGTACCTCACTCACCGCCTGTTTCTGGTACACTAAAAATCTGTTAATCTTTTGTTAACAGTTATCAGTTGGGCAAGTGCATTTAAAAGGAAAACAACTGACAACTTTAGATTGACATTGTACTGAGAGCCTGTTAGTGTACGAGCACCCGGGGGTAACTCGTGGTATTAGTGTAACAAATAAATAAATCGTTACATGGTGTTGTTTTTGTCTTTAGGATGCAAAAGGCTCACAATGCCTTTCATGGATGAGCAACAAAATAATACATCCACGTACGGCTTCTTGGTGGCAAAACACTGGCAGTTGGATTATTTGATTGCCCTCAACTACATCATAGTAATCTACACGCAAACCGATTGGGATGTGGTATGATTATATTAGATTAGATCGATACTCTTTATTGCACAACATATATTATTAAGATACATGAAAAATCTTAAGTTTCTAAGTTACATAGTAAACAACTGGCAGATTTATCGCTTAAAGCGATCTATTCCGGACAACCGAAGACAGAGGTGTGTTTAATCATAACCCGTTTATAGGGTTATTTTAAAAGTCCTGAAACATGTCAAGTAGAGATTTCGAACTTTTGTTCTAGGGCTTTTATTTTTAGGGTTCCGTACCCGAAGGGTGCCAAACGGGACCCTAATACTAAGACTTCACTGTCCGTCTGTCTGTCTGTCTGTCCGTCCGTCTGTCCGTCTGTCCGTCTGTCCGTCTGCCACCAGGCTGTATCTCATAAACCGTGGTAGGTAGGCAGTTGACATTTTTACAGATGATGTATTTCTGTTGCCGCTATAACAACAAATACACAAAACAGAATAAAATAAGTATTTAAGGGGGCTCCCATATAACAAACGTGATTTGTGTGAAACGTGCGCGATTCCGGCTCGCTTTTTTTTATTCCACCATGACTTAGGCTTGAACCGGGCCTCGTTAGATTTTTGCCGCTTCTTAACGTTGACGTACAAAAGTTACAGCCGTTTATGCCGCAAAAAACGAATATTTCGACCCTCAAGGAAATCAAAATTTATATACTCTCCATTGACCTAGAACTATGAAATTTGGCAAGCAATAGTACTCCACTAAATGGAGTGGAGTTTCTTTTTTAGCTTCTTTTCCGCATAATCTATTAGTCGTGAAAATAACAGCTTTGACGTTCATTAAGTAAACATATGGTTTTTATAGTGAATAATTTTTTTTTTTCACTTTTTAGGGTTCCGTACCCGAAGGGTAAAAACGGGACCCTATTACTAAGACTTCGCTGTCTGTCTGTCCGTCCGTCCGTCCGTCCGTCCGTCCGTCCGTCCGTCCGTCTGTCTGTCACCAGGCTGTATCTCAAAAATCGTGATAGCTAGAGAGTTGAAATTTTCACAGATTATATATTTCTGTTGCTACTATAACAAAAAATACCAAAAACAAAATAAAATAATTATTTAAGGGGGGCTCCCATACAACAAACGAGATTTTTTTTGCTGTTTTTTTATCTTTGTGTCTAATGTTGTATAGATAATGGTACGAAACGCTTCGTGCGCGAGTCCGAATCGCACTTGGCCGGTTTTAAATATCCTCTTACAATACCAGTACAGGGAAAAATCTGGAAACTATACAATTGTAATTAAATGACAAAAAAAATATCTTTGAAGTTCGGAAAAATCTCGGAAAAACTGAGAGACTCCGTTCCTGAACTATTTATAACATGTGAGTATATCCAAATTTGTTCGGAACCCTGTGCGGCGAGTCCGGCTCGCATTTGTCCGTTTTTTATAAATTTGCCAATTTACCCCCGGTTTCTCGTACACTGACTCGTTTTTTTATAAGCACTTTAGTCAGTTGACAGCTGTTAACAGTAGATTAACAGCGTGTTAGTGTACGAGAAACTGGGGGTTAGTGTCGCACTGCTGAGCAAAGGCCCCCCCTTTAGCTCCTCACTCCTCTCTGTCATCAGCCATTCCTTGTCATGGTCGTCGTTATTTTTAATTGTACAACACAAACTATAGGACATGTATCAGGTTCCATTTAAAAATAAACATACTGCTAACCTCTTCTTACCTGTGAAGAGTTTAGCGAGCTTGTAGAGCGGAGAACAAATTTGTCGCGCCTGTTGGCTTACATCACAGTTTAAATCGAGTTTGTTATTTCATATGACAGTCCTGTACTCGGCTTCTGTCTCATTATTCTTATATCTGTGGTCTCAACTTACGATAGATGAAGTAAGACCAGTCTATTCCGCAATTGTCACCCGCATTAGATTATCCATGTCTACTGACCTATCATTACGAACTTTGTGGAAAATTCTCAATCGCACGAAAAAATGTGTTGTACCATACAAAAGTTACCGAATATGGCATTAGGATGGCAGATAGCCAATTAAAATGGCTGAAAACCTCACTGACAACTGACATTTTTTTCGTGATTTGAAAGTTTCCTCCATATAAAGGTAAGGTGAATAATTTTATTTACTATCAATAAAATATTTAAACAACCCTAAATTGCATGTATTGTCGATTAGAACACCCCCTTTTTGGTTTTATAAAGAGGTTTTGTTACAGACTGTACATACCTAGTCGTAATTATAATATTCTTTTTGTTGTACTAACCCGTGCTGAGGACAATTTGAAAAACCTATTTAGAGGCTAAAAATTCCACCCATGCCGGGACTTGAACCCGCGACCTCTGGCTCACAGTGCCAGCGCTCTCCCAAATGAGCTAATGGACAAATGCAAGCATCGATGAAATTTTGAGGCTCTTTACAAACTTCTCTGTATTACGTACAGGCAGGCAGCGACATTTGGCCGAAGTGAATTACATCACTTGCAGCCCCGAGTATGCTTGCACTTGCCTATTAGCTCAGTTGGGAGAGCGCTGGCACGGGGAGCCAGAGGTCGCGGGTTCAAGACCCGGCATGAGTGGAATTTTTAGCCTCTAAATAGGTTTTTAAAATACCTAGTCGTAGCCAAAAGCTTTTATTTATTTCCACATAGCACATTATTCTTGAAACAACTTTTCTCACAATTGCAGGTGGTACCGATAACGACTTCACAAGCTGTATTCACCTGCTTCCTAATGCTAATAATTTACCTTGTAAGCGTTTGGGTGATGAGTCTGTTCATCAGCTACATGTACATGAACATTCGACAGCTGTATAACTTCGACTATTGCATACAGAGCCTGGTGCTCTACTTGGAACACGCTGGACTTTCTTCAATGATTCTGGAGTCGGTTGTGGCGTACACTAACCAGTTGTGGAAGAGACAGAGCGGTTTGTGCAATATATCCACAGTCCAGAATATCGCAACACTAAATCTACACCACGAATTTTGGGTGGTTTGAAAGCCAAAGCAAAGTGAACATGCCTTAACAATGGCTATCGAATACTCTAAGTAAAGTGCTGATTGTTTTTATTAAAAAGGCACTTTCCAAAAACATTTCGACACAAACTCGAATCTATTAGAACTATTAGTAGCCAGCCAGAGCAAAGGGTGCGCGCCGCGGCCGCGTGGGTCCGCAGCTCATTGTTCTGATGGACAGAGAGGCGGTACTTTTGTTCTCGCATTTTTTTAAACAAGGTTTTTGAACTTGAATAAAAATTTCTCAACTGAGAATTTTCTTTTTTATTTACGTCTATGCTTAAAAGTAACAATTATGACATTTTAATTACTAACTACATCATTACGGCTTTCAAACCACCCAGATTTCAGCGTGTATTTATTTATGTATACTGACAATCGTGAGTTAGTAAATCACGAAACAAACTAATCCGATTATTAACCGAATGAAAAGGCTGTCAAAATTATTAAAACGGAGAATATTTCATCACTAAAGAAGTGAAAAAATTGGTGCCTCATAATTAGGGCTTTTAATATTTGCCCATTTTTACTATTTGAATATTTCAAATGGCACCGAAGTTAATTATTCGAATGTATCGATTGTTTAAAATATTTTCTATCTGAAATTATATTACCTTTCCACATCATAATTTTGTGGTTTTCTCAAGGCCCGTTAAATGTATAATAATACGTTGTTATACATTTGGCGGGTCTACTCGTGATTGTTAATTAGATAAACAATCGCGACTATACCTGTTAAATATATACTTAAAATACATCAATGTTATCTGCTGCAGGAAACTGGCTACCGGCCGTGGGCCTCCAGACGTCTATTTGCCTTCAGGAGGATATAATGGGCGCTCTCTATATGCATCATCTTCAAGGGCCGGCTCTGCTGCAGCGTTTGCCCCCATATTTTTTGCGACAGCTCGTAACTAAGCTTCAACGTATCGTTATATTCCCGGGTAAACCTAATTTTTTATTAATATTTATTTCAATTAAGCTTTTCGAGGCTACTAATACAAACAAGAACTGGTACTCTGTTTGAACCAAAGGCGTACGTTGTGAAGCCATGATGTCTAGCGCCACAAATAAAAAATAATCACGTCTTTTACAGATAGTTTTTTGCAAGAAGTAGCTTTAAAAACCTATTTAGAGGCTAAAAATTTCACCCGTGCTGGAACTTGAACCCGCGACCTCTGGCTCACCGTGCCAGCACTCTCCCAACTGAGCTAACGGGCAAGTGCAAGCATCAAAGAAATTTCGAGCCCCTTTACAAACTTCTCTGTATTACGTACAGGCAGCGACATCTGACCGAAGGTCGCGGGTTCAAGTCCCGGCATGGGTGGAATTTTTAGCCTCTAAATAGGTTTTTTAAAATTGTCCTCAGCACGGGTTAGTGCAACAAAAAGAATATAAAGAATTAGCTTACAAATATAATGTAAATTGTGACGTTTATAACGACCTAGAACCTAAAGTCCAGGTCTTTTATCTGAGGTTCTCGGTCGAGAGTCCTAAAAATCACTATTTACATTATCTATTGAGGGATTTGTAAGCCACTATTTGCAAAAAAGACCTGTAAAAGAATACATTTTTTTAATACGTGGCGCCTCATGGAGCCTCTTAAATTACTAGTGTCTGGAATTTCGAGTTCGTAATGGTCCTAGGATGGCATTGTATCGAGCCTTATTCTCTCGATATCGTGCGCAAATTAACATTTTAAATTTCAGGTAAATGCGTAGTGAAACAGAATGACATTTACGCCTGCATGTACTTTATACATGAGGGTGAAGTGGAGAAATGGCAAAGAGATCCGAAGTAAGTAGGTAATAGTTATGTTCAAAATATTTTAATTCATATCAGATTTAATATGCGTCAAAGACAAGTCCGGCACTTATAACGGCTTGAAAAACCAATGAATGTAATTGGGAAGATCCTTCTTAGATCGGTTACATTAAACTGCTACTGGTCTTCTGGAAAGTGAGAAATACAGGCAAAGTGTATAAATCTCAGAGAAATGCTTACTTAGCTGGGTCAGCCATCCGAAGTGGAAGGGACCTCCGATACAAGAAGTCGCCACTTATCACTGTCCTGCGCGATCTCCTGCCATTCGTCTGCCTAGAGCTCACGCAGATCCTTGGCCACTTCGTCCTTTCAGCGATATCTGGGGATATAGCCCACTTGGTAACTCCTTCATTGCCCGATCCTCTTCCATAATCTCTAAGTGACTGAGCCAACGGATTCAGTGGGATTTCATTTTTCCGATCAAATATGTCATTTTACTCCCACGAACTGCAAATAAACAGTGCCTTCTCATACCTACTGGCATTCCAAAGGTTTTGTTTAAGTTTGTATTGCTGATTGATTTGTATTTTACAGAACTGGCGAATCGAGGCTCATCTCTTACCTGTTTACGTGCGGCTACTTCGGCGTGTTGCCTGGTTTATTCCCGAAAGTGCCGCATCCCTATACATACGTCACTCGCACGGTATGTTTCTATCATACCAGCCTCCCTGTTACGCAACTATATTGGGCTATCTATTTTGACGTTTCCGAAGTGTCAAAATACAGTTTGGAGTAGCTTCAATCGTAGTCGGAGTCGGTAATCGGAGTAGTGGTGCCCCTGAATAGGCATATTTATGAACAGCCGATACAAGTGCTGCAAGGTGCAGGCCATCTATCAGATAAATTCATTGCCGTAACATGCAGCCTATAAACATCCCACTGCAACATTTTCCTTCTTTGCACTGATATGTAGGTTGCTTCCATAATGATTTGCTCCGTGTATAAGTTTTGCTACCATATCGTTTTCCTGGCTCTTTTTGTCTGGGCCCGTGCAACGTCTTTCAGGGGCTTAATTATGCGCACCAAATCCTGAACGATTCCGATCGTGTAACTGTCAAATTCCGTTCTATTTTGACAGGTAGATGATTGGAATCGTTCAGGATTTGGTGCGCGTAATATAGGAGCAGTTCGGTAGCAGGTGGTCACTTGCTAAAACCGCATGCAATGAAAACATGTCACCTCGGCGAGAGCTGTAACTCCGTAACATTCATTTAAATGTTGTTGAGTAGAAGAAAGTAGCCATTACTTAGATCCTTTTGATTCATACCGCTACATGGTGCCAGTGCCGCGTAACACATTGCGCAGTTTCAGTTAAAAATAGCGCTTATAGACGTTTCACGTTAAACCAACCGCTTTTTTTGTTTGTCAGGTGACCGACTTCGTCGTCTTGTTGTTCAAGGATTGGAAAGACCTGCGCGATGGTTACCCGGAGATTACGGAGAAGTTTTACGAGTACGCCAGGCTGGTTAAAAATAGAGAAAGGCTGTGAAGGCACTAATTTGCATTGTAAAATGGTTTTAAAGAAATCGATACAGTCAAGGAATGACGTGCCCATGACAAATGCATTTTAAAAAGTTTTTTTTAGTTTTCATATCGGTCGGGTTCCTTAGTGCGAGCCTGTTTTTGTTGTTAAACTTTATACTTAGCACTATAAAAACTTAATACTTAGCACTATAAATTACCGACACCAAGTTTGACGCTTGTGTTTATGACTGTGTTTAGGATAGAGCTATTTTCAACTGACTTCCTGACCCTGTATTACAGTCGACAGCAGGTCAACCATAACATTTTTATTGAAAAGTCTAAAGTGATTTCACAATCAAAGATTAATGTGTATATGTTGATATGCTTTGGACTGTACTGCCGCGGTTCAGAGACGATTTAATAGCGCCATTTTGCTCTCGCGCGACGTTTTATCGCGTTGTCGCGTCTAATACAGTGGTGGGACGGTCAGACCGACGGCGTAGAATTTTCAATGATTCATGATGCTCCTACATTTGACAGGCCTAATCGCGATTATGTATTATGGTAAACTTACCTTACCGATTATTTATTAGGTAAACTTAAGACGGCGTAGAACGTTCGTACCCTTTAAGTATGAACCTTAAAAAGCCAAACCATAAGGCTGCGGTATAAAAATATCCCAACAGAGGCCTAATTATGCGCTCTAAATCCTGATGGATTCCTGTCGTTTGCAATAGCAATTAAAATGGAATTTGACGGACGAATGGAATCGTTCAGGATTTGTTGCGCGTAATATTTAGGAGCAGAACATCTGATTTATGGAAGTACAGTCAACGACAGATTAACCTTAATATTTTTGTTGCAAAATCACCATAATCGTAACTGATTTAAGCGTTTCATCATCATCATCATCATCAGTCATTTGACGCCTACTGCAGGACATAGGCCTCCTTCTTGGTTTTCATAACCATGAAGGGTTTCGCCATAATCGCCATGCTTGGCATGCGGGTTGGCGATCGCAGTATATGGTTGGAATCTCGGGAAGACGCTGCTGCCCGTCTCCTTGTAACTAATTTCCTTAGTCGCCTTCTACGACATCCACGGAAGGAAATGGAGTGATGCTATTCTTAATCTGGCGCCACACGGATTTAAGCTTTTATGTGCTGTCAACTATACTACACGCTCCAAAATCCCTTTGGCTATAACATTATGGATTGAAGGCCCCAAAAAGTATAAAAACGTTACGTAGGTACTCGAATTTACATGTTTAGGTTTATACGAAAGATTATTTCTAAGATGCGCGATTCGTGTAACATGTCAGTTAGAAATTGTCATTTACAACATCCATGAAAAATAATTTTTTTTTTGGTTAAACTGACTGCGCGTTTTGTTTTCTTTCTAGTGGCGTTGTTTGCTTGATAATGATGAACCATGTGTTACAAAGAATGGTCATTCTTCTACTTTGGATAATGCTTTACGGAAGGTTGAAGGCATTAAGTAACGCCCGTAAGGTGCGGATTTGATAACATTAAAATAAACTGTAATTTTCCATGTTCCACACTCAGAACAAAAGTTGACGCAACCTCTTTGGGTGCCGTTGGGGTGTAACAGGAATTGCTCATTTTGAAAATAGCTCTGTAAGTGCTATCGGTTTTTTTATGGTGAGGTTGTATTAATTTCTATTAATATAACTTCTGTGTATAATAAATAATATTCTATCTATCTATATTATCCCTTATTGTTGTAATGTATTTCTTCTTATTAGGTAGCAGACTTAGGCCGACTTACACACCACTTCTTAAATGTTACTTAAGTCGCTAATTAAATCGACTTTTGTGTAGAGAACTTTAGTTAAATGCTGTGCAAGCCACATTTAAGAAAGCGGTGCAAGTCGGCCTTAGTCCAAGTTTCGTCATTACGGATTAAAATTTAATTTCGCAGCCTAAATAGAGTAACTAATAAACGTAATTATGTTTCCATTTGGATTTCAATTACGAAACTGTCCGACACACAGGCTGCTATTAATTTTGCTTCTTTCAATAATAATGGGTTTTAGGATGAAAGATTGACATCAGCTCTCAATCGAGTTAAAGTTCACTCTACTGAGTTATAGCACTATTAGTTTAAAAAAGGGACTGGATAAACTCCTCAGACCATTTTCAAGGTCAGGGCTGAGGAGGTTATTTATAGGGCTATTTATTATTTAACGAGTCTAATCGCGATTGTAACTATTGAATTGCTATTTTTATTAAATAACTATTTGCCTCTCTCTCGCACAATAAGGACGGTTTTATTGTTAAAAGAAAAGCTAACAGTTATCCAGTCTGTGTTAAAGGTACGTTACTCGTGATCAGAGTTGGCATTTCACGTGTTTTAGACATTCTTAAATACTGCTTAAAACGACATTGTTTTAAACATGTTAAGCAAAAGCAAAAGACGCGCGCCAACCTTACTGGCGACTAAAGGTTATTTAGTTGTCATTCTATAAATAAATAGATATAGAGCACTTTATTGTACATTAAAACTTTATAAAACTTTATAATCCTTAACAGCTGTACGTATAAACCCGAAACGTGAGGAAATCGTGAGTAAGCCCGCGGCTTGGTTGGCTCCGCACGTATTTTCTTTCCTGTGGGCTAAGCGGACTAAGCTGTAAGGATGGTATGGAGGTAAAACAATGTCCCAGGCACTGCAGCGTCCGAGCACTCCCTTCACTCATCTAGTGTGAGTGATGGTACCACTGGACGCTGCATAAATCATCTCTTTACGTAGACGTAGAAGGCCAAAGTTTAATCCCCAAACATTTAGCAATGAAACCTGCAAAGCTGCTTGTGTAACAGGCGCGAAATAGAAAACTGTAGCTAAGATGTAAAGAATAACGACCGCCAATATGGTGCGGCGGGAGCGGCAACTGGGTGGACTGTATTGGCGAACAATGGACAACACCAGAAGGGTGCTCGTTGGTAAGCGTTGGGGTGGACGTACCTGGATTTCACACAACTTTTCGCGACGAGCATTTTACTTTGACTTAGGGCGCTTATGCACGGGCAGCGTGTGTGCCATGTGCAGCCGTCGACACTTCTCGACGGCAGGCGTCGATGCGTTGACGGCAGCAACTGACGTCAACAAGTGTCAACGGCTGCGGTTGGCGCACGTGCCGCTCGTGCGGCCTTACCATTATTTAATTCTGAAAACATAAAATAAATGGACTTATTATTAGATCTCTCGGCTAAAGCTCTGTCAACTGCACAAAAATCATTAAATAACTTCCGCACAATACAATCACCTATCCTAGCCCCAAACTAGGATACCCTGTGCTATGGTAACCAGGCGAGGAGATCAGAAACATAGAAATACACCCAGGCTGAGCCCATTTCAACAAATCAAGTTCGGCGGCCTCCAGTGAGGATCGAACCCAGTTATTAGTACTAACCCTTTACCGCATGGATTTTTTAAAATGTTTGAAATAAATATAGGACATTCTAAATAGTAAGTAAGACTTAGGAAAAATACAAATAAAAATCTAAAAGTATTAATAAAATTTGTTATTTTAGGAAACAAATTTGTTCCAAATATTATTATGGAACCCCATGCACTCGGATAAATATTTATATGTGTTTCAAATCTGGAACTTCATGCAGTGCAGGAGGTGTTACGAATATTGTTATGAATAATTAAAATTACTGTAAAAATTGTAACGAATATTTGTATTTTAAATGTTACATTGCTGATATGTACATTTTTTACTTGAAAAGAAAAACTACGTATTAGTAAAGAACCTACTTAAGTAAAAAACGAAGTAACTCTGTGGTGTAAAAAAAGGTAAAAAAATAAGTAACCATGATTTAAAAAAAAATAAGTAATCATGGCATTCATCGCTAATTTCGGGTATAATTGATATAGCTCGAGACGTAGTTGATATTTGGTTTACACCCTTACTGCATGGCGTTCCAAATTTGTATTGAGACATTAGTGCGTGTTGTTCTAAATTTGTTTCGTTAAAATTACCTTTACTGCATGATGTTCCAAATTTAAAACAAACTTTAATAGGTTGATATAGTATTACGAGAAAGACATTTCTTACGTGTTTTTCCATACAATCATCAATTATTGTACTTAAGGAATTTAGATTTTTTCAATTATCTCGATAAAAATAATAAATATCTCGTCACAAAGAACTGCGAATCATCAATGTCACAAAAATGTCGACCCGAATGATTTGGTTGTCGAGAGTAGTTAGCAAATGTCATATTAGCATTGGTTGGATGAATAAATATTTTTGTATTTTGTATTTTGTTCATATATATTTTAAATATACCCTCAATTTTTTTAAGTTAGTGTTGTTAAGTTGGATATATAGAATGTTTACTTCTGACACTTACTAATGCTACGTAGCATTTTGTATTCACGTAGATACCTAATATTAAAATAGATCGCAGCTACTCTTGACAGATGCTACTAAAAGCAGAAGAATATTCAAAAGGTACGGGAGAAATGTTTATGCAAAGCAACTGCTTCCCAGCGCTTGCAACATGTTCCCGATATGAATGCTTTGATAGTTCACCGTAATAATAATCTGTAGTGCACTGCTTACCTACTCTATAAGGTTGATGGGCAGATAATATTAATGTAAATTAAATAATTTTTATTCAAAATAACACAGAATCTATGACTTAATGAACGTTGTAAGTTAATCTAGGTGTCCATTTCAAAATCTATATAATTTAAAAAAAATATTTCAAAAAACTCCAAACCTCCTTTCAGATTTGATCCTTAATTAACAGAGTCTGCATGAGGGGTATAAACTCCTTGGATAGAGAAAAAGAAAATAATGGCAGGCATAGCCCACTTATTTGTCGGGTTCCCTCGACATAATAAAATAAAAAAGTTTGATGCTCTTTTTAACCTTTTCAAAAGGTTTTTAATTAAATTTGTGTTCTGTTGCAACGAGTAATCAAAAATGGAGAAATTTGAGGTCGGCGCGGTAATTAAATAGAAATAAAAAATGTTTATTTGTCTTCAACACAGTAAGGCACAAGGCAATATATCTATGTTTGAAAAATTTTACTACGGAACAAGTAAATCAAGACTTGCAAGATACTCGTACGTTACGGTTTCATGCTCCTCCTTATTCTACGGTTGCGCGTTCGTGTGCTGAGCTTAAGAGGGGAAGAACATCCACTAATGACGACTCGCGCTCAGGGCGCCCGCTACGAGTGCAGTAACTGAAGAAATGATAAAAAACGTAGAAAAAATTGTTTTGGCGGATCGTCGTACTACTGTTCGTTTTATAGCTGAAGATCTAAAGATTTCAATAGGGAGTGTTCGTAATATAATACATGACAATTTGGGAATGAAAAAAGTCTCAGCGTGTTGGGTGCCTAGAATGGCCGAACGAAAACGAACCAGGATGAGAATTCCACAAAGCTGTTTGGAACTGTTACAAGATCCTGACCGGTTTTTGGCTTGATTTTTAACCACTGTCGTAATGGAACAAAAAAGAAGAGACCATCATCACCGACCCCTAAGAAATTCAAGGCCGTTCCATCCGCCGGCAAGATCATGGGTTATCTTTATTGGGACAACCAATGGGTTTGAATACCTCAGTCATAGAGCCACTATTACGGAGAATACGGTACCGTTGTTCTAGGCATCACAATCGATTCAAAATTGCAATGGAGTCCTCATATTGTAAAACTAGCACACAGGCATAGTTCTGCAGCATATGCAGTCAAAAGAATTAGAGAGCTCACTGACGTTGCAACTGCTAGGCTTGTTTATTTTAATTACTTCCATAGTATTATGTCCTATGGCATACTACTGTGAGGTCGGGCAGCAGACATTGAGACGATCTTCATCTTACAGAAGAGAGCAATCCGATTTATTTACAAGCTATGTAGTAGGGACTCGTTAAGGGATTTCTTTAAAGAAACTAACATCTTAACAGTTGCAAGTCAATACATTTATGAAAATATAATATATGTTAGAAAAAACATCAGCATTTTCGAAAATGTTGGTAGCCATCACAATATTGATACTAGGAGTAAAAATAAATTGTCATTTCCACGTTTAAGACTTGCAAAAGTTAATCCATCCTTTATGGGGCACTGTGTACAGTTCTACAATAAGATTCCTCAAGATATATTAGAGTTACCACCGACGCGGTTTAAAAAATGTATTAAGCATACTCTGTGCAAAAAAGCCTATTATAATATTAAGGATCATTTGGAAGACAAGGATGTCTGGTATTTAAATAATGTTAACAGGAACGATTGTATCTAGTGTAACTTTAAGTTCAAAACTCTGTTAATTAAGCAAACCTGTTTTGAAAAGAATAAATGTGGAGTTTCTTTGTTAGTTTCTTTTCCGCATAATCAATTAATTGTGAAACTAACAGCTTTGACGTTCATTAAGTAAACATTTTGTTTTTATAGTGAATAAAAATTTTTGACTTTGACTTATGTACACAGAACAAATCAAAAAGTTGCGTGACGGACGAAGTACGCGAAAAACGGCGCGGCAAACTCGCTAAAGTTGTTTTGTTTCATCAAGATAACGCCCCAGCGCACAAGTCCAAAGTTGCGATGGCTGCCATCAATGATGTTGCCTTCGAATTGTTAGAACATCCTCCATATTCTCCAGACCTTGCTCCTAGTGACATTTATCTATTTCCGAGATTGAAAAAATATCTAAGAGTCCAGAAATTCGTCGATGATGACGCAGTGATCGCCGCGGTACAAAGTTGTTTCGAGAATCATGATCAAAATTTTTTAACAAATTTAGGTTTATATAAAAGATATGCTAAGTGTACACAACAAAAAGGTGACAATGTTGAAAAATAAAACAACATTTTGCTAAAAGTTAATTGCATCTTATTCATTCTCACTACTTATGGAGCCCCCTAGTATTATTCTACAACCGGAAACTCATGCATTAAACTGTGCTTCATTCCAGACATCATTGTTATCAAAATAATGTTTTTTTTTTGTAGCCCTTTTGGCACAAACTGTACTCCCTATACTGTATTAAGTAGAGTCTTGTAATTGGCCTTCTGTTTCCTATGTTATTATGTATTTTTTTTCCTTTGTTCTGTTATTCTATTATATTGTGCTGTTAGTCTTTAAAATAAAATAAATAAATAAAGTGTGCATTACACATTTTTTTAACTACGTTTCTGGTAAATTTATTATATCTCCAGGTAGATACCCACATTAACTAAGCACTTAACTCTATAAAATAATAAATATTCTTCGGTTAGTACTCAGATTTTGACTAGAAACTTTTAGCTGAGTGTTGAGTCCAAAATGTGAGAGGTACTGAATTTAATCCACGCCTGCAGCTTCCTAAACTCACGGAAGATAAAATAATTTGCCCCTAAACGACTTATCCCAATAATATTCTGCCCTTATCATCGTTTTTTTAACATTTCGACTGGGAAGGATGAGGCCGTCCTAAGTAGGAGCGGTGGATGGAACTTAAAACGGTAGGTATATGATGATACACTTTACTGGACGCTGCACGCTTCCATTTTTTGACTGAATTCTGTATTGTATTGAAACAAATATTAGGGGTTAAAGTATGAAATTGCCGTTTTATTGCAATAGGTTCTTTGAATTGACATAGAATCTTCATGGTTTGAGGTTTTCGAATGAAACTTTTTTCAAATAGTTTCTATGATGTTCTTTTTTTAAAAAATGTGAAACATTTGAATATCGACTTTCAATTGTTTTTTGTTATTCAATTTAGACAAGAAAGATGGATACTGCGAAAATTCGAGTGATTATGAGGCACCCATTTTTCGTATTTTTTATTTTATTGATTTGACGCAAGTGAGTCAATATTGTGGGTAAGGTAACGTTAAACCATGCTGCTAATTCATGGGTAGTTTGACTAGGGTCGGCTTCCACTATCTCTCTTAATTCATCGTTATTCACCTGTGTGGGCGGTCTTCCTCGTGGCTCGTTCTTTAAGTAAAATTTCCATCACGAAAGCGTCACAAAATCACACGGTGCGTTCATTAGTAGACCCCTCTCCAAACGCAGCATTGATATTGCGGGCTGTCTCTGCCGCGTTAGTTCCGCGTCGGAACTCGTATTCAAAAATCACTCGAATTTTCGCAGTATCCATCTTTCTTGTCTAAATTGAATAACAAAAACAATTGAAAGTCGATATTCAAATGTTTCACATTTTTTAAAAAAAGAACATCATAGAAACCATTTGAAAAAAGTTTCATTCGAAAACCTCAAACCATGAAGATTCTATGTCAATTCAAAGAACCTATTACAATAAAACGGCAATTTCATACTTTAACCCCTATTATATACAAAAGCGAGCTTAATATGAGATTGTATGATCTTCCAGCTCACCCACATCGTTCACAATATTTGCATGCTCAAAATTACGCGTTACGCTTGTTGTTGTGCTCTTATTAGAGAGACCGTAGTCTCTACGACGAGATCGAGATGTTAGAGATTCCATTTTGAAATTGATTTATTAAAACAAATTAAAAAATAATCGGTAAAGTTCCATAGATCATTTTGAATATCATGTTTTTATTTCAGAATACGCAGTTCCACAATATAAAAAATAAAAATCGGTTAATGTCGCGCTGAACCGAAGCGAAGAAATCCGCTATTGTCCGTAGCAGAGTTGCCTCATTTTGGAACCGACTATGGGCCTCCAAAAATGAGATTTTGTCGTGTCAGTGGATTCACTGTAGCAACATTGGCATTCGGTTCAGCGCGACATTAACCGATTTTTATTTTTTATATTGTGGAACTGCGTATTCTGAAATAAAAACATGATATTCAAAATGATCTATGGAACTTTACCGATTATTTTTTAATTTGTTTTAATACATATAGCAAATACATATATTAGGCTAAGCGGTGGTAGCGCGGCGGTAAAACGTCAGCCTCTCATTCGGGGGTTCGTCGGTTCAAAACCCGGCATGTACCAACGACTTGATATTCTATGTTACGTACATTTGTAAAGTTGTAGTAGCAATACCTTTCAATAACCGTGAAGGAAAATATCGTGAGGAAACCTGAGTGTTTGAGTGTTTCATATGCCTCAGTGTTTCAAATCGCCAATCCGCGGTGGGCACGCGTGGTAATTAAGCCCATATTATCTATCTGATAGAAGGCTGAGTGTGAGGGATTTATAGACGTTCTATACACGTCGCACTCCAAGGCCCTGGAGTGTGACGTGTATGAGCTATAGTACCTACATAAAAAATGTATACTCCTTTATTAAAACCCAGTACAAGATCCAAAGCCTGAGGCAAACTTTACCTTCGGTATCAATTAGGACACCGGAACGGAGAAGCAAAAAGTTCTTTATAGCTGCGTTAACAATACCAATTTGCGCTTAGGAAAAAACACAATATTTTTTCGCTTAGCCTCCTCGGGAGGGCTCTAACTTGGACGCTTTAAAGGGAGGAAATTAAGACAGCGCCCATTTTGTTTTTATTTGTGTTTCATTCGGCTTCTTCGTTTATGGACTTTCGGCGAATAAATAAATACTGCAAGGGCGCTTTATCTTAAAAAAGCCACAAAAATGTTCCTACTACATTTCAGTCTTTGTTATTATGTTGAGTTTAAGGCTAAGAATATTTCGGAAAGGTTCGTTTTCAAGGCGAACGCGCTTTCCAAATAGAAGTAAATTAATGTTAATCCTGGCATGAATAAATATCACCTTTTGAAATTGCTACTTTGATTATTTATATTATTTGTGCTAGAATCGCTGAAATACATAAAGTAGCTAGGCGTATAATTGATCGAAAATTCTTTGTTGCATAATAAAACATTTGTACATAGGCGAGCTTAACACCTTGCCAGAATTTTGAAAAACCTCTTCAGTTTCTCGTCAGTGACACAATGATGTATGTACCTAGTTGTTTATGAAGCAGAAGCATCCTTATAATTCGGACAATATCAAAAAAATACTTCTAGAACGAAACTTGTATGTAATTGTAGTAAGATACATACCCTAATGGCGTGTTTAAGTAGTTGCGTAATTTAAGGGTGGTAGCCTAGTTGGTGGCACATTGGACTCGGAAGCGAGAGACCCAGGTTCGGTTCCCAGTGCGGGCATTTACCTATGACTTTGTTTTCTAAGTTATGTATATTTGTGAAGTTATAGTAGCAATACCACTCGCTAACGGTGAACCAAAACATCGTGAGAAAACCTGAGCGTCTGAGCTACTTACCTACATACCTCAGCGCTTGAAATTGCCAATCCGCGGTGGGCACGCGTGGTGATTAAGCCCATACTCTTTCTGAGAGAAGGCATGTGCCCTAAGGACGTATATAGGCTGCTTATGTATGTTATGTATGTAATTTAAGGGAATACAACGGATTCACTACCAATAGCAAACATTTTATAACTTCAAGTAATAAGGCCGCCAATGAGGATTGTCCTAAAAAAATTAAGTTCTTAAAAACCTATTTAAACCTATTCATGCCGGTTTATTGGTTAACTAAATAAACAGGTATTTAAAAATTGTCCTCAGCACGGGTTAGTGCAACAAAAAGAATATAAAATTAATTATCATTATTTAACTAAGAATTGTTTTTATTTAGGGTTCCGTTTGCGAAATATTTAGCTTTAAAGCGCAATATTTTGTCCGAGTAAGGCGTCCCCCGCGATTGTAGAAACGTGAAAAAATTCAGAGTAGTAGTACATACAATGAAATAAAAGGAAAACTAAGCTAAGTAGGCTGTACAAGTTAACGAGTAATAGGCGACCAACTTATGAAAGAAAAGCTTCGTACAAAATCTAGTGAAAATAACGTTGATGAAGTTGTTAGTTCTGTAAAGCAGATAATACCACTTCTTTCGACGGAACCCTACACTGCGCGTGGCCCAAAGTGCACTTGGCTGGTTTTGGTCTTATATTCTGGATCGTGGGTCTTATAAATCAATAAAAAAAACCGGCCAAGTGCGAGTTGGACTCGCGCACCGAGGGTTCCGAACAAATTTTTAGGTACTTACATATTATAAATAGTTCAGGAATCGAGTCTCGCAGTTTTTTCCAAGCTTTTTCCGAACTTTAAAGATTACTTTTCTTATGATTTGATCACAAATGTATAGTTTCCCGTACTTGTAGTATAAGAAGATATTACTTGCCAAATTTCATAGTTCTTGGTCAACAGAAAGTACCCTATAAATTTTGATTCCCTTGAGTGTCGAAATATACGCTTTAACTTAGAAGTTTCGTTTTTTTTACAGCTTCAAGGGACTGCAGACCTGAGAATATGGTTTTTTTATTTCAACTTGATACCTCCACGCGTTCCCAAGATAAATGGTCTTGACGGACAGACGGACGGTCGGACGGACGGACGGACGGGCAGACGGACGGACAGACGGACGGATAATAAAGTGAACCTATAAGGGTTCCGTTTTCCCTTTTGAGGTACGGAACCCTAAAAAGTGATAGAAATGCACGATTGAGAGAATGAAAAGACTCCTTTTGTCACAGAACAAAAAAAATTGTTCTGTGCTTTTTGTCAACAATATCTGTAAGAAGTTTGTTTTTATTAACAGTAACTGATGTAATCGGGCAACAAACACATTTCAATTTGACAGAATTTTCAAAAAAGCTACATCAAAAGCGTCATGCTCGCCTTTGTCATAATTATTTAAACAGACACAGTACAGACTTAAAAACATCTTAAAAAAGTATCCACAGCTACATAAGCAGCCTAAATACGTCTCACTGGTAGGGCGCAGGCCTTCTCTCAGGGAGAGAGTATGGGCTCAATCACCACGCGTGCCCAGCTCGGATTGCCGATTTCAAGCGCTGAGGAATAGCTCAGACCTCAGGTTTCCTCACGATGTTTTCCTTCACAGTTAGCGAGTGGTATTGCTACTATAACGGGGTCAGATGCCTCGCGGTTAACCAGTTGCGGGGTGAGTTGCCTCGTGGTAAACCTGTTGCCAAGCTGGCCTAAGTTGGCAAACCATTTCAGATGAACCCTACCAGGTGGAGCTATGCTCTAGATACCTGATTCGAAACAATCCGTACAATACAAAACAGGTCCACAGCTAACTGGCGGCAAACTGTGCCACTTAACTCTGAATTATAAGATTAAATTCTGATTAAACAGAAGCATGTATTTTCTGACGCCTCCCCTCACCTTATTAATTCCAGCGCGATGAGGCGCAAATTAAACGCTACGTTAGGACGCTAAAAACGACCTTATATTTCCTTATTTGCTATCCGATACGCCTTTTAATAAAGAAGATGAGATAAATTGGCTCTTTAAGGAGCTTTTGGCTTGAAGATTGGATTTTCGGAAGGCCGATTGGTCGGGAATCACCCTCCGGAGTGCTGGTTGGCTTTCTCAATGGGCTGTTGAGGAGCTGAAAAGTTTCTGAAGAGGTTAATGAAAATTCTTTTTTTAAATACATATTTAGAAAAGAATATTTATTATTTATTGGTGCAATCAACATTTTGATACTATTTGAGAATTTAGCTTCATAGATTCAAATAAACAAATGTTGAAGAAGACAAGTCAACAAAGACAAAAAAACCGTCTTAAAAATATGCACTGAACAGTTACTTAAGTTCGTTAATTATGACACTAGATGGCGCCAACTTTATTCTTTAATATCGTTTGGTTGTGTTCACAGAACAAAAGTTCATAACATTGTGATGATGCCTTAGCAAATATTATTTTCATGGATCCCAACGACAGGTCTTGACCAAATTTATATGGGAGCAACGTTGAGGTACATTGAAGATTGAACGATATAATCAGGGAATCAATCTGTCACGTTGCTTTCGGGTTATCTTAGTACAGATAAAACAACATGGGGATCAAAATAAACGTATTAAGTTAGTAGGAACTTATTATTTAATAAATCAAGTTTTTATTTTGACACCATGTTCTCTGTGGTCAAATCTGTGCTCCTATTTTTTTCTTTCTTTTCAATATCTATTTGTATACTTTCGAAGCATATACTGAATTTTACACTCGGACAATGCCTATGAGAGGGATATTGGTCTCACTCTCATTTTTTCTTTATCTTTTTCCAACTATTTTATAAGTCTTTTCGGCTTATTTCACCTCATAGTACTATGCGGTGGTAGCCCAGTGGGTAGAACAATGGACTCGGAACCGAGAGACCAAGTTCGTTTCTCAGTGCGGGCAGGCCATGCCATTTTGTTTGTTTTTAAAGTTACTTACATCTGCGAGTTTGTAGTAGCAATATCACATGCTAATTGTGAAGGAAAATATCGTGAGGAAAACCGCTCCGCACGTATTGACTTGTCTTTCCTCTCGGTTAGACCGACTAAGCTGTCAGAATGGTATAGGTGCCGTGCAAGCCTACTCCATCTAAAAACAATGTCCCAGGTACTGCAGCGTCCGAGTGGACCCTTCACTCATCTTGAGTGAGTGAAGGTGCCACTGGACGCTGCATAAATCATCTCATTCCGTAGATGCAAAGGCCAAAGTTTAGTACGTTTTCATTTTTATTTCCTTATAACTGCCAATCGGAAACGTTTCTTTAGTAACACAAAGAAGCATTACCTTGAAAGCAATTCCATTTTGTGAATTTTTCATCGCATTATGGCCGCCATAAAGTGTGAACACTTTACTGCGTACCCGAGGCGATGGTGCTAATAAAACTGGCACATTCAATTATCGCTTTATTACTAATGTCTTTAGTGTCGGAATCAATTTGTATGTTTTATGATCTCGGGCGAATCTGGTAGAATATGAAGAATAATAAAATGTTCCAGGAATTATCCAGTTCCAGCGCTTCTACATAATGCTTCTTTCACCTTACACTACTTAGACTTAAGACTCTCATCGCATATTGAAGGGGGCACCTGCATTCAAGTGCATTCACTGTATTACCTTCCATTATTAAACGACTACACAATGCGAACTTCAGAAGCGAGTCGCTGAAGGTTTACCGAAGTGTGGATGTGACTTCTTAAGTTGGAAGTTGGCGCACGTAATGTTTTTCATCTTTTGTCAAGTGAAAATAGGTAACTTGCTTAAAACTTAGAATAAATTGACAATATTTTTATGCCATAGAAGACGTACAAAAACTCAGAAATTATTGTAAATATAAGAAGGTTTTTCAGTTCTCAAAAAATGCGAAAAATCAATATACCTACCCCAATAATAAAAAAAAATTATTAGCATAGATGTAGACTTACATAAAATAATACTTTACAAGATAAAACATAATTTTACAATAAGTTTTATCATTTTTATACAATGTAGTAAATTAAATGATCAACTGTTATATTATAACCTGTTAAATTACGATCTTGAATAGAACAATTGAAAAACATTGTTATGGTGGTCCGATCGGGCCATTTAGAATTCTACAGATTAAAAGTAAGAACCAGCTAAGTGCGGGTCAGGCCACGCACATGGCAGGATTCCATAGAAATACCTTCTTTACACAATTAACAACTTCATCAAAGTAATTATTAATAGAATTTGTACGAAGTTTTCCTATTACTCGTTACCTTGTAAAGCCTATTTAGCCATAGTAGTTTTCCTTTTAAGTTCATTATAATAATTATGTGCTACTGCCCTGAATTTTTTACGTTTGTACTATCAGCCGTTTAGCCAGGAGGTCAGGGGGGAGCTTTTATTTTATTCTACCGTTTTGTCGGCGTAATATATGTGTATATCTATGCCAAATTTAGCTCTCTAGTAATTATCGTCTCTGTGCTGCTGCGGACAGACAGACAGATGGACAGACATGGCGGAACTATAAGGGTTTGTCCGCGGCTTAGAGCGTTTTTTAGAAAGCGTTTTTGTTTTTGCTAAAAGTACCTTTATTTTTAAATTGTAAACGCAGCAATAACGCAGGAAAACACCATAAATTTTATAAGTAGTGGAGGTCAACTAATAAAGTTTTTCTCTAATGATAACGGATTTCAAATAAAGAACTTGCGTCTAATTTATATTGGAGTGACATTACTTTTATAAGAACCTAGGAAAATTTTAAAACTAAAACAATATGTTTTTTTCCGGGTTTTCGGGGTCACAAAATATGCAAAAAATTAAGTTACTCTAATAACATAAAAGTTATTACATATAAAGTTTGTCATTGAATTCTGAACGTTTTCTTATAAGGGTGTATGTAAGTGATGCAGAATCATCCGCGTGGCACCGGATTAAGAATAGCGTCACTCCATTTCCATTGAAGTGGGACATATATTATAGGCTATATAAAAAAAAATTGTCGGAAGAATTGTAAGTCATTCCCCGTTTCCCCCGCCAATGAGACTCAAAATACGTTTATGCGCAGTCAAGTTATTTGCCGGGCAAATAACTTCCTTAGCTTCCGTGGATTTCGTAGAAGGCGACTAAGGAAATAAATTACCAGGAGACGGGCAGCAGCATCTTTTTGAAATTCCAACCACATACTGCGATCGCCAACCCGCCTCCCAAGCATGGCGTTTATGGCAAAACCCCCTCATGGTTATGAAAACCATGAGGGAGGCCTATGTCCTGCAGTGGGCGTCAAATGGCTGATGATGATGATGATGATATAGGGCGTTACGTTAGGGAGTGACGTCATAGTCTAAGGTCGATTTGTATGGCGCGTTTTAGTACCACGTGACTATATTGACTTTTCGACTGGCTATATTACAAAAAGTAAGAAAGAAAAGAAAGAAAGAAAGAGGATATTTATTTAAAATTTCACAGAAACACAAAGTAAACGTAAAGGTACACAAACAAAAGACAGGAACGTCAACAAAAAAAAAAAATACAACAAAACAATCGTGATGAGAACATAACATAACATAAACTCACGCCTGTATCCCAGAGGGGTAGGCAGAGACCAGGGACTGCCACTTGCTACGATCCTGACAGATCACTTTCGCTTCCTCAACATTCATTAGTCGTTGCATGCACGCACGCCGGTTTCGGGTACTTTTTATCTTGCCCTTTGTTAATACATCCTCTATTTGGTCGAAGTATGTCCGTCTGGGTCGTCCGAAGAACATGTGAGGCATATAGAGTCAAAGGCAGCAGAGAAAAAGAATACTACGTTTATTTATCTTTTAAAGTGTCTTCTCCTATTCTATTAAAACATTTTTAGTGCAAGTTCTCCATTGTGAACCCAACCTCCATAATTGTTGGCAATCATAATATCGAGTGGCAGTAGGCAACTAAAAGATAAAATTTTTAACCACCCTTACCTACGAGTACTTGTTCATTAGACGTCGTTAATCAAGATTAAATTTTCAGATACCTATTAACCAATTTATGCGAGTACTTGTTAATTACCCATCTTGTGCGTAATAAAGTGTTATATTAACGAAGCGCTTGGGATCAATGTACAGTCAATAGCACATTTGCCTTTAAATTTGAATTCAACTCTATATTTTTAACATAAGAGCCCAATGCCGAAATGTAAGGGTTGTTTTAGATGTTGAGCTTACAGTCTATGAGTCCCGCTTCACGTCCTTGCTCAGTTCCCTTTAAATTGTTAAACAAATTGTTTTTTGCCTTTAATCTAAGAAGAGCTACTTAATTAATATGCTATCGTAGGAAGGCCTCTCACGAAGCGAGTCGCATGCAAACGTCGTTTGGTATTTTATTTATCCACAAACGACATGCCGGATCTTATTTTAAACAAAGTACTGAGAAAACGTCCTTTATCTTTGTTTTTACTCTGTCCCAGTATTTGGGGTCGGCTCTGCTCATTTGTTTTCCCGAGTATTTTCAGTCCTGGGTGGTATTTTCGCTCCTCGGGCTCGCTCCAAGTCCTTCGCTATTGAAGAGCACCAGGTATTTTATAGATATCCTGTACCTCTCCTGATTCTTGTTTGATTAGTTTGGGATCTCTTGTGCTTGTTTAACAAGACGGGATTGGCATCCATGTTCAAACGCCTCTAATAACAGAAACAATGTAGGAAACCCATTTCTTATTAATTTAAACAACTCATCTGACATAGTAGGATAGGCGTTGGTGGGTTTTTATTGGGTTCATAAACAGGTTTCGTTATTTTTTATACGAATAGCTATGCTATTTATTTCGTATTTCAAACGAATGCCTACCACTATTTCAAACTATATTTTTTAAAAGACCTGTCGGGATCGTGGCAAGTGGCAGTCCTTGGTGTCTGCCTACCTCTCTGGGATACGGGCGTGAGTTTATGTATCTATATTTCATTGTTATATTACACTTAAACTTAAGAAAGCATAATGTAGGTTATAGCTGCTGTCCTTGCTCAGTTCCCATTAAATTGTTAAAAAAAAAATTTTTTGCTCCTTGTCTAAGAAGAGCTACTTAATTAATATGTGGTCGTAAGAAAGTCTCTCACGAAGCGATTCCCATACAAATGTAGTTAGGTTTTTATTCACAAACGACATGCCGGATCTTAGTTTAAACAAAGAACTGAGAAAACGTTATTTTTCTTTGTCTTTACTCTTGGGGTCTTTGTATTTGGGGTCTTGGGGTTGGCCCTCCTCATCGTCATTGAGGATTTTCAGTCCATTTTTTAAAAGATCTGTCAGGATCGTGGCAAGTGGCAGTCCCTGGTCTCTGCCTACCCCTCTGGGATACAGGCGTGAGTTTGTGTACGTATGTATTTTTTAAAAGTGTTTTTTGCCAAAACCTGACTTATGAAAGTCCTCCGTACTAAGTTGAAACCTGTGTCTGTAGATACACCGCTATTCCTTGTTGCGTTGCTAAGCTTTATGTAGTAGTATATAACAATTATTTAAGTGAGATTTATGTAAGTTTATTATTAAGTTTAAGTATATACTATTCATATTTGCAACAACTACCCGTCTCCCTTTCTCCTTCGGAAACCTTTCCGTCACAAGGTTGTCTGGAAGAAATTGCTGTTAGCAATAAGGCCGCCCATTGTACTTTAATCATTGTAACTTTCATATTTTATGTCTCGCTTCTTGTGTGCAATAAAGAATATTCTTATCTTATCTTACCTTAATGAATAAAGTACAACTATAACAAGGAATAAACTACAACTATGCTTTCTTAAGTTTAAGTGTAATACAACAATAAAACATAGATACATAAACTCACCGCTGTATCTTGGATGAATAGACAAAGACCAGAGTTAGCCATTTGCGACTTGTGCATTCATGTGAGAACTAATTTATTTAAAGGCTAGAATTATTTCTAAATTATTTTTTACCTATTTATTTAATTTCTATCTTTAGTAAGTCTGACGAACAGTGATAGAAACTGCTGAATTAATTTGAATTTAATAGGTATAGCAGAGAAGTAGAGCATGTTCCGGAATAAAATATTAGATATTTTGGAAGATACATAAATATATGCTAACTTCTGCAAGGAATTTTAAATTTTTACATATCTCTTGCTCTGTAAGTAGTGATTGTTTTGGCATCTTTTTAGATGCTGTAATCAGTAAAAAAACCTTGATTTACATTTTAAAACATTTATTTTAAATGAGTGAATCACAAGACAAATTATGCACATTGTGTGACTGTTTTACGTTGCCATAGTAATTGTCAACTTATGTTTCTTTTTCACAAACAAGTAGTCACTTACTTCCCTGAATGCCGGGGTGTATGGATATCATTACAGCATAGGTTTCAAAACATACCATGTAATGTTAACATTACAGCATAGGTTTTGGAATTTGAAAAAAGAACTGTCATACTCATACTGCAAGAAGAATATTTTTTAAAAGTTAATATTTTTTTTCTCGTTATCGATTATTTACTCGAATCGGAATCGAGACAATTTATATTAGAATTTATGAAGATTTTATTTTAAATATCGAACTATTTGTTTCGCAGTCACATCGTATGTTAATTGAAATCGATTTAAAAATCAAACTGGCCAGCACGATTTGACGCGCTTGCGTGCCATAAAATCGTGAAGAGTAAAAAAAGTCAGTCGACTAGGTAGGCGCGAAAGTAATTTTTTTTTTGTGTTTTGGAGTTCTTTCTCAAAAGTCCTGCTTTCTTGTTTTTTTACTTACCTCACAATCGATATGTAAAGCAGAGTGTTTACCTCGGGTGTAAGCATCAATTGCATACTCGGGCTAATTAGCGCCCTCGCTGCGCTCGGGCGCCAAAAACCTCGTATGCAATTAATGTCATACAGCCCTTGGTTAACAGTCTACTATTGTTTATCGCGATTAACGAATCGATTCCCTTTCAGATTACCTTCCTAACTACACTCCATAGATAAGGCCACATATATGTATACACCCATGAGACGTGGCAAAAGCAGAGCTGTAATACGAACAAACTTGTACGGGGGTTAAAGTCTTTATTACAACGAGTATCTTTTAATCTGACGACGATCCGACCAAGTTTTCGCGCGAGGGAACTTCATCTCGTGTACGGGTATTTACACAGTTCGATTGAATCGTCGACTCAAAGTTGCACAAAGAGCCATTGTGCAAGCCATGCTACGCTTCAGAATATGCTTCCGATTTTTTTTACACAAAGGAAAAATATTTACACACGCCATGAGCGTAACATGAACGAGCACATAGGCGATTTCCATAGAAATTTATTCCAGTCAGCCAGAAGCCGCGAAACGATAATTTTAAAGAGGTAGGAGAATAATATGTGCACATTAACGAAATTGAAAAGTAAATAAGAGGGCACATGCCATAAAGTACCAAGATAAAATAAACGGATAAAATTACTTGGTTTAACAATGTGTAGTGCTTACGAAAGTTTTAATTCGAATATTATAAACTACTTACAACTATTAGTTGATACAGAACAAATGTTGTAAACCAATGTCGGACGATGGTCGACGAATTTTGTGAACGAATCTCGAGTCTGATGCATCGACGGGCGGGACACCTCGGACATCGAATTGTCATAGTAAACCATGAATGGTAGTTCTGTGAAACAGGTCCCTTGGCGAGGCCAGAAAACGGCAGGTGGATTTTAGTGGGTAGATCAATAGCCCGATGATGGTCGGACGATGTGATCAAGCGAGGGGCGAGAGACCGCGAAAGAAGGCACGATGGGCAAAAATCTATACCCAGCAGTGGGCAGAGGTGGGATGATGTTTCTAATAGCGGAGACTTATATTTGGTCTTCTGTATGTCTAAAGATTTTGTTATTCATTGTTACGTGCTGTGAGTCTTCGTAAAGTTAAATAAAAATATATATATGGTTATGATCTTGGTAACGTCAGGAAACCAAGCATGGACTGAAATAATGTTTTATTGATATAACTCAAAACCCGATGACAGATTTTTTAGTTTTCATTGATAAAAAATAATTATACCAACTCCAATAAGCACCATTCGTTTACAACTCTTAATTTAGCTTTTTTCTTTTTCATACAAATTTGAGACTAACTTTAAGATTGTACGATAACTTCGGACGTTTGCTTATTAGGTGAAATATTTATTTGCAAAAATCACACACAGGATACGAAATTTTTAAAATATTTTGTTTTGCATAAAGTTTCCTCCTTTATGCAGAAAAAAATCTAATACATAAGAAACTTGTGTCACAGTGTTGGTTATCGAACTCCTCCGAAACGGCTTCACCAATTTTTATGAATTTTTTGTATATATTTGGTAGGTCTGAAATAGGTCGTAAGCTGATCAATATGGCAAAACAACGTTTGCAGAGTCAGCTAGTAATACTGTAAAAATGTCAACATTTTAAAATTCAATTCATTCACAAAGAGCTTCGTCAGAAGCTTATGAGAAGAGGTTTAATTATGAACAAACGCCTTTTAGATTTTGGTTACAGTCACTCGGGAAATTAAAGGAGCACGGCGGTGCTCCTTTAATTTGTAATTTGATTACTCGTAATGTGTAGAATTCCAAATGACCCGATCGGACCACCATAACAATGGTTTTTAACCGACTTCATCAATTGTTCTTTTCGAGGTCATAATCTAACAGGTTAAAACTCTAATTTGAAAAAAAAGAGATACCGCCGTTTAGCCAAAGTATTTTTCGCCAAATTTTACTTCCCAATAAACTTATGGCATCAGTTTCATTTCCCAAATGAAACTTTAGCAAGTTTTCATTTCGCATTTTATTCATTTGGTCAAATTATCATTTCGCATAATTTTATTGCGTCAAGTTTTATTAAGACAAATGTTTATTATGCTAACGTTTTATTTTGGCAAGCAAATAATTGTTTGATTAAATTTATATTTCGCATTTTGTTCATGTGGTTAAATACTATTAGGCATAAATACAAGTAATTTAAAAATTTAAGCTTAAGATACATTTATTTGTAGTATTATATTCTGATTTAAAAAAAAACTTACGAAAGCAATTTGGTGTAAAAAGTGTGTTTAAAATTTGGTTGTTAGGTCAGTACACATAAGCAAAAATAGGTTCGAAGTTCCAGGATGGAGCGGAGCGCAGCGACGCTCCATCCTGAAACTTCGGGTGTTAGTTCTTTTTTTTTATATAAAAGCGAAAAAAAATAATTCACTAAAAAACTTAGTTTTGAGTCAAACAAAAAAATTTTTGTTCTAGTTTACATTTCGTATTTTATTCATTTGGTCAAATTATACTTTTGACTGAATAATGCTTGGTAAAATGAATTTTGACCAAGTATTTATTTGGTAAACAATAACTTGCCATAATAACTTTTGCTAACTGTTTATTTGCTTTAAGTTGTTTTGAGAAATGTTTTTTTGCCAAGTGATAATTTGCGGAAAATAGTTTGGGAAGTAATACTTTGGGAAACGATTTTTGGCAATACATTAGTAAACCGAAAAAAAAAACCTATTTAGAAGCTAAAAAATCCACCTATGCCGGGACTTGAACCCGCGACCTCTGGCTCACCCAACTGAGCTAATGGGCAAGTGCAATGGCAAACATCGATGAAATTTCGAGCCTCAGCACGGGTTAGTGCGACAAAAAGAATATTACTCTAATTTGGTCAAAATTTTACGGACTTTTTGCTTCACCGGAATTAACCTTTCTTAGGTGATACTAAAGCAGTTGGTTCCTACCTTAAGTTGATAATATTGACATCTTATTTATGAAAATCGTATCATATAAATTCCCTTTTCGCTTGCTGCGCCGTCACACTTTGCCTGTTTTATCAGCTGATGTGTGATAAAATCCCCTTTAACTTTTACCGAAGCATTAAATTAAAGTTAGGAAGAGGGGGTTAGTCCATTACCGTTTGAAGGCTAATACACTTGGGCGGCTACAGTTATAACAGCCAGAAAAGTTGCCGGACAATTTTTTACTCGAAAAAAGGTCCATGAATTCAAGGCATTGCATAAAAAATATATTAAAAAAATATTTCCTAAATGATAAGTTTCCTAATGTGAGGAAAAGGTAGTGCGTACCTAATACATCCAGACTGACGCCATTTGTACAAATGTACGGTGGCCCCCAGTGGGAATCGAACCCACGACCTCCGGCATGGTAATCAAACGTAATGCCTCTAGACCCGAGGCAGTCTAAATTATATTAAAAACATTATTCATAAACGTCACACATAGTAAAATTAGCAACTCTTTTCCAAAATCCACTCAATTATGACTTGTAGTGCATCCTACATGGAGCGTTCACGCGCCTCACGCGTGCTGGCCGGCGGAATGTTCCCGCCGCCGCCGCGCGGCTCATCTGTCAAGAGTCAGTGGTTTTCAAGTCACTCGTTCTTATTGACACGAATTTTCTCTGCAAATCCCTTCTGGTGGTTTCAATTGTTGAGGAGGCAACGCCCCTCACATTGGTGACCCTTATACGAACCGCAGAAACCAGGATGGCGAGCGGTGATAATAACATCCCACCGACTTCGACGGATTCCGACGACTCTGCCTTCAAAGATGCAGTTCCCTCCCCTGAGGCAACACCATCGTGCAGCAGGAGCATTGAAGGTGTGTCCGTGAAACTCCCTGCCTTTTGGCCCGAAGAGCCTGACGTTTGGTTCATGCAAGTAGAAGCACAATTTGAACTAGCGGGTATAACGAAGGAGAGCACGAAATTCTACCACATAATCTCCCAGCTAGATCAGAGATATGCCCGCGAGGTCAAGGACCTCATCAAAAAACCGCCGCCCCAAGAGATGTATACCAAGCTAAGACAGGAACTCATCAAGCGACTCTCCACATCGCGCGAACAACAAGTCCGCCAGCTGCTCACCCACGAGCAATTAGGTGACCGCAAGCCGACGCAGTTTCTTCGGCACTTACGAACCCTTGCTGTCGAAGGAGTTTCCGATGATTTTCTGCGTAGTCTGTGGTCAAGTAGACTACCAACGCACGTACAGGCAATAATAGCGTCACAAGCTACTGGCAGTCTAGAAGAAATCGCCGAGTTAGCGGATAAGATATGCGAAGTGACACCTTGTCCGCCACGACAAGTCGCGGGGGTGTCAATGTCAAGCCTAGAAGACATGTTCGCGAAACTGCAAAAAATGATGTCGGCAAAAATCGCCCAAGAAATAGCGCAGTTGAGTATCAACCGCAATTCAAATGAGCGAAAGTCGCAAGGCCGACACAGGTCCGTATCTAGGGGGCGTCAACGATCCCGCAGTAGATCCCCCGGGGTATGTTGGTACCACTCAATGTTTGGTGACAAGGCGAGAAAATGCACATCCCCCTGCACCTATAAGACCGCCACTAAAACGGAAAACCAACCGGACAGTCAGTAATGGCGGCAGATGACTGTCCTCCTACATACAGCCGCCTATTTATAATGGATCCACGAAGCAAAATTGAATTTTTAATTGATACCGGTTCCGACCTATGCGTTCTTCCGCCAAAGTTTCTTCAAGAACCCAGAAAACCAATAGCCGGTTACAATCTGTCAGCAGCCAATGGCACATCAATCAAAACATTCGGGACAATGAAGATGTACCTAAATCTAGGCCTGCGCAGAGACTTCACATGGAACTTCGTTGTGGCCGACGTAGACAGACCAATCATCGGCGCAGACTTCATCTCGCATTACGGATTACTGATAGACTGCAGAAACCATCGACTCCTGGACAGCGTAACTACGCTCACAGCGGTGGGCACAGTCAAGCCATGCAATACTCCTAGCGTGAAGGCTATCTCTGGTTTGAGCAAATATCACCAGCTTTTGGCCCAATACCAGGAACTAACAAAACCCTCCGGCATCGACAGGCAGGTGAAACATACGACAGTTCACTACATCCGTATCACACCTGGCCCCCCGGTTTTCTGCAGACCAAGACGCCTCGCCCCAGATCGGCTGAAGATAGCCAAGGCACAGTTTGAAGAGATGGTCCAGGTCGGAACTGCGCGCCGCTCAGACTCACCGTGGGCTTCTGCACTCCACTTAGCACCGAAAGGTGACGGCTGGAGACCCTGCGGAGACTACAGAGCACTCAACAACCGCACCATTCCAGATCGATACCCGATACGTCATATCGAGGATTTTGCACAGAGACTAGCTGGCAGCACAGTTTTTTCAAAATTAGACCTTGTAAAAGCTTACAACCAAATTCCTGTTTGTCCTGACGATATTCCAAAAACCGCCATAACCACACCATTTGGACTTTTTGAATTTCCCTTCATGTCATTCGGACTGAGAAACGCCGCACAATCGTTCCAAAGATTTCTTGACGAAGTGCTCCGAGGCTTGAATTTTTGTTACTCATACATTGATGACATACTCATCTACTCAAGAAATCACGAAGAGCACCTCGCACACGTCGAGAAGGTTTTCCAGCGACTCAGTGAGTACGGAATGCTCCTGAACGAATCAAAATGTTGCTTTGGGGAAAGCGAAATAACTTTCCTTGGCTACAAAATTTCTGCTGAAGGCACTCAACCACTGGACGATAAAATCTCGGCCATCAAAGAGTACCCACCACCTAAGACTGCGAAAGGTTTGCGAAGATTCCTTGGAATGCTGAATTATTACCGACGGTTTATGCCAAATGCAGCCGAAGAACAGGCCTCACTGCACGAGATGCTGGCTGGGCCAAATGTCAAAGGCAACCACTCCCTGACCTGGACACCAGCACAACAGCAGGCTTTCGAAAACTGCAAGTCGAGTCTCTCAAGATTTACTCTTCTTGTTCACCCTGTTCCCAATGCACCCCTTGCTCTTGTCACTGACGCATCCAACACTGCTATAGGCGCAGTCCTACAACAACTCGTCGATGGTAACTGGCAACCACTAGCGTTTTTCTCCAAGAAGATGACCAAACCCCAGACACAATACAGCGCCTACGACAGAGAATTGCTAGCCATCTATCAAGCTGTCAGGCACTTCAAACACATGGTTGAAGGTCGTCATTTCATCATCTTCACGGATCACAAACCCATTACATTCGCATTCAACCAGAAAGACCGAAACTGCTCACCCCGACAATTCACGTACCTGGATCTCATCGGACAATATACCACGGACATCAGGCACATATCAGGCAAGGATAACCTGACTGCTGATGCTCTCTCTAGGATTGAATCCATCTCAGCGACCCCCGACCCCCTTACCATCTCCCGCGCACAGGAAGATGATGCGGAACTACAATCACTGCTGTCGGGCGGATCTTCATTAAAACTTCAGAAAGTTCCGGTACCAGGCACAGACGTGACTTTGTTCTGCGATGTGTCACAAGCCAGACCTCGTCCTTTTATCACGAGTCAGTTACGTCGCCAAGTCTTCGACTCAATCCATGGCATGAGTCACACAGGCACCAGATCTACAACAAAGATGGTGTCACAGCGGTTTGTATGGCCTTCGTTACGCAAGGACTGTCGTTCTTGGGTCCAAACCTGTCTCGCATGCCAACGCGCCAAGGTGCAGCGACACACAGCAACACCACTCGGAGTTTTCCATTCACCTGGAGCACGATTTGCACACGTTCATATCGACTTAGTTGGACCACTACCACCGTCAGAGAACTACAGATACTGTTTGACAGCCGTTGACAGGTTTACCAGATGGCCTGAGGTTACACCACTTTACGACATGACTGCCGAAACTGTAGCCAAAGCTTTCTACGAGACCTGGATAGCAAGATTCGGATGTCCTCAGATAGTGACTACCGACCAGGGCAGACAGTTCGAATCGCAACTGTTCAAGGCACTGGCAAAGTTGTGTGGTATCAAACTGCAACATACTACTGCATACCACCCTCAAGCCAACGGCATGGTAGAGCGCCTACACAGAACCCTGAAGGCAGCGATCATGGCTCACAATAACACGCGATGGACGGAAATGTTACCCGTTATACTGCTCGGCATCCGGACAGCATGGAAAGAGGACCTAAAAAGCTCTGCTGCGGAACTTGTTTATGGAGAGCCACTAAAAGTGCCCGGAGAGTTCCTACAAACAACTTCAACTCTAGCCACTCCACAGACTCAAGATTTCGTTGCCAACCTGCGGGAACACATCGCAAAGTTGAAACCGACCCCAGCATCAAAACACGGCAACAAATCTCTGTTTGTACACAAAGACCTCGAGAGTTGCACACACGTTTTCTTACGCAAAGATGCATTACGCGCCGCTTTGGAAGCGCCGTATACGGGTCCGCTCAAAGTGCTGAAGAGGACTAGCAAAACAGTCACTGTCGACTCGTCGCGAGGACCAGTGACCGTTTCCATGGATCGTGTCAAGCCGGCCTACATACTCGCCGATGACCATCCAACTCCACCCTCCTCAGTCCCACCCACAGAAGCAAACAAACCACCTGCAGCACCAAAGAACGCACAGAATGCACCCACTGCCACCATCCCGCGCCGCAGCTACACAACGCGGTCAGGACGAAGAGTTAGATTTAAGGATTTTCCCCCGGATTAACTCTCTCCAAGGGGGGTGATGTAGTGCATCCTACATGGAGCGTTCACGCGCCTCACGCGTGCTGGCCGGCGGAATGTTCCCGCCGCCGCCGCGCGGCTCATCTGTCAAGAGTCAGTGGTTTTCAAGTCACTCGTTCTTATTGACACGAATTTTCTCGCATACCAAATACATCCTGCAAATCCCTTCTGGTGGTTTCAATTGTTGAGGAGGCAACGCCCCTCACAGACTATATGAGCCTAGTGCGGGCTAAATTAGTAAGTTTACGCTGACATTGCACCAATTAGCCTGTGTGTGCCAGTAAAAGGGGTGTGATACACGGGTTTATCTCAGACAGGTTTGATGAAGACAATAAAAGCAACTTTACTTACTTTGAAACTTTTGATACCTTTTAATTGACTAACCATACTATCAAAGTTATTGATCATCCATACAGGCGAACTTTCGCATATATACCGTTATCTTTGTATTTGGTAACTTGTATACCAGCTTTCAATTTATCTATTTGCAAGTAAAAGTAAGAATATTTAGTAGTCTCTTTGAAAAGCGAATAGGTAATATCGAGACCTCTCGTCCGAGCGCCTGTTACTGACTGAAAAATAATATAAAAAGTTGAAAGAAAGAAAGAAAGAAAGAAAGAAAGAAAGAAAGAAAGAAAGAAAGAAAGAAAGAAAGAAAGAAAGAAAGAAAGAAAGAAAGAAAGAAAGAAAGAAAGAAAGAAAGAAAGAAAGAAAGAAAGAAAGAAAGAAACAAAGAAAGAAAGAAAGAAACAAAGAAAGAAAGAAAGAAAGAAAGAAAGAAAGAAAGAAAGAAAGAAAGAAAGAAAGAAAGAAAGAAAGAAAGAAAGAAAGAAAGAAAGAAAGAAAGAAAGAAAGAAAGAAAGAAAGAAAGAAAGAAAGAAAGAAAGAAAGAAAGAAAGAAAGAAAGAAAGAAAGAAAGAAAGAAAGAAAGAAAGAAAGAAAGAAAGAAAGAAAGAAAGAAAGAAAGAAAGAAAGAAAGAAAGAAAGAAAGAAAGAAAGAAAGATTTATGCAAATTGTCACGGAAACATAGAATAAACAAGTAGGTGATCAAACAAAATACAGGAAAATCAACAAAAAAAAAAAAACACAAATCGTGAAGAGAACATGTAAGGTACACAGAATCAAACCTCCGACTCCAGAGTAAAGAACTCGCACATATCTCAAGATTGTTTCGTATCATATCTGCTGGTGTATGACTACCTTTAGCCCTGTACATCAGTAAGGAGTTAATGAGTGTCGCGGATTAACAAGCGCCACCGTTTATGTGCCCATTAAGCTGTACCATTAGTATGCCGCGTTCAGACGACTCCTAGTGCAAGGACGAAAGATACTGAGATGCAAAAAAAACTAAACTAGTAAAATAATAAATAAATAAAGGTAAGACAAAATACGACAAAATGTCCATATTATTCAGAAAAACAAATGTATCGTGGTTGTAACCAGAGCCGAAATGGAAATGAGAGGTTCCATAGTCTAGCAGTATGACGTCTGATTGCGGTATGAGGCCGTGGATTCGATTCCCACCTGGGGTCGGCGTACATTTGTACACATGGCATTAGCCTGTGTGTATTTCGATGTTTGTGATGCCCTTGCCTACTTACCATAGCACAGGGTATCTCAGTTTGGGACCAGGACAAGCCACTGTATTTTGTAGAACTTATTATAAAACAAAATATATGCGGAAAACTTCGCTGTAAAATAGCATCTGTGTCATACTAAAATTATGTATGGATCAAGTTTTTTCTGCGATTTCAAAGTTTTTTCCGTAGCGAAAGTTATTCATATTGACTTGTACAATCCACCATTTTGGATGTATAAGAAGATTTTGTTTGTATAATAAAGAAAAATTATAATATCTATTATAAAATTATTTTTGACAAAGCTCTAAGTGGAAGAATTGCAGCACGGTAATGCTGTAATTCTCCTGTGTTTACTGAACTGGAATTTTTCTTATGAATTTATTTTAAAAATAACCAAAGTTTGATGAAAATATCTTTACTTATGATTTAAACAAAATGATAAAAAGTGAAACTGGCTGGGTCACGCATAACACAGATCTCAAGTCACTTTTAACAAACACATGTTGTCATAAAAAAAATTGGAAGCTTTAATTCCGCTAGTGTAGTGGGAACCTTTGGGTCGGATGTATCCCGGGGCGGCTTATTCTCTTAGTGATTTTCTCTTAGTGAGGTGAGAGGGAAGAGGATGCTGGCCTTGCTTTGAGATTGATTGTATGTGGGGTGCTGCGAGAGCGAAGGAAGGTTGACAATGTTCTGTCAGGGGTCACCACTATAGGGAAGAGCGGGTGATCGTGCTCTTCCACTATAAAGGGAAATTTCCCGCCAGGCCTACGCCTGGGGACGGTCGGTCCAACTGCTATTCGTCGGACGTTATATTTATCGTATGTCATGTGAAACATTTTGCTTGCGCGATGCAGGAATGTCGAAGTTTATAGTGCGCGCGCAGAGTTGACATGTGCTCGCCACAGTTTGTGCTTTCTTCTGTTTTGTATTAATTTTTCATTTTTATGTTTCAATAAGCTTTGTGAGAATTGATTTAATTTTAAAATGTTGACAATTTTTTATTTTTTTTTTTCCTTTTTTATGTTTGACGAATCCTTATGCAAATTGACGTAATTTTAAAATTTTGATATTTTATGCATGATTTTTCAAAATAAATGAGCCCGAGCTGTCGGGGTAATGCATGTAAATGCGGACTTATGTTACGACCAGATACTGCTGCGCGAAAATCCCTTTTTGTCGGTGCAATTTTCGGTTTTAATTACACCCTGATTGGCGTGAAGTGGAGAGCTTACGTAGTGTAAGTAATTCGCTATAAAATGAAGACATTCTAGCATAAGCTGAACGAAATAAATGACTGCCTCGGTGGACTAGCCGTTAAGGCGCTTAGCTACCAAACAGAGGTCGTGGGTTCGATTCCCACAGGAGGCCGCCGTACATTTGTATGAATGGCCTCAGTCTGGGTGTATCTCCATGTGATGCCCTTGCCTGGTTACCCTGAGGTATGTGAATAGCTCAGACACTCAGGTTTCTTCACGATGTTTTCCTTCACCGTAAGCGAGTGGTGAAGGAAACATGCCCGCACTGGGAATTGAACCTGGGTCTCCCGCTTCCGAGTCCAATGTTTTACCCACTAGGCTACCACCGCTTTTTATTATTTATTTATTTAAATACCTCGAATTATTATTTACAGTCGTACATAAGAAAAAAGAACCTAAAAAATCGCGTAATCAGAATATGTGAACCTTAATTAATGTTCAATTGAACGAAGCCCCGGACGCGTTATGGCTTTCCGTATATTTTAATACTTCCCCCAATTAGGGATGCGCTCAGTACGCTTTTCTTTGTGTCTAAACAACTGAATATGAATATGGAGTTGTCTATTTTTTTTTGTACATGTTCGTTGTTAGTGTAGGTGTAGGTGAAAGGTAAATAACAACATTAGATTTTTTTTCCTTCAGTTTTCTTACTTCAAACAATAATGGTTAATTTCGTGTGACCTTTTGTTTGAGTGAAGTACATTTTTTAACACGTTTATTTATTCGTAGTAAAACCTTAGAGCCACACACATTATTCGCCCAACTGCAAAGCAGTTTGTAGGCGTAGCGCTCGACACGACGACGGATTAGATCATTTTCTTCTCGGTGGGATGTTACTTGCGAAAAAACGTACCGAGTTCGTCACGCGTTAGTGAATGTATTGAATACTGTTTTTTAAGGCTTAACTTTTTAAGGCTAAAGCTTAAGGCTGTTTTTTAAGACTTATACGGTGCACGGAAATGTGTACCGGATTTTATCGCTTCCAGGGGACATACTGTGTACGATATTTCAGTTATTTAGATTTTTAAAAAACCATACCGAACTCATCTCCCCTTATGAAATACGGAAAGCTACATACGCACCCCGGAGATACAATTATGTCTCTTCAGAATTTCTCGGATAAGACTGAGACAGTCAGTATTTATTTAGTGAAATTCTCAATTTAAAATCGTGTACTCAACATTCGTGGCAAACGTGTGCTCAACCTTAACTGAAACATAAAAAAATGTTATTGAAAGGAATAAAGAAACATTAACATTGTCAATTTTGTAAGTAATCAATTGGTTGTTCTATTTCATTGTGGCGAATTAACTAGGAAGCTGTAATTTTTTGTCCGTTAATCCACTGTTTTTGAACTTTTCCCTCGAGTATCACACACAGCATGGAAATAAGTCCAAGTAGAAGATATGACCAGCTTACGCTGCATCATTTAGTGAGGGAATGGGTTTGATTCGAAAAATCGGTCGGCGCCTGATAAGTCCTGATTACGACTATCGTTCCGGAGCATAATTATCTAATGCAAAGGAAAAGCAAAGAAAAGGAACACTGTTAGCTTTACAATAATTTTATCTTTTATTACAACACTAGCTGTGCCCGCGACTCCGTTCGCGTACATTTCGATTTTTACGAAGCAGCATTTGTATGGGGGCCACGTCTTATCATAACTGGAGCTAGAATTTAAATAGCCTATCCTGTGTCCCAGATGTCTATATGTTTTTATACCAAATTTCATCAAATTCGGATAATTGGTTTAAGAGTTATGGAGGAACATACATACATACACACATACAGAAAAAAATTCTAAAAATCGTGAAATTAGTTTCAGTATCATATATTGAGCCTATAAACACAATATCTCTGAAAACAAACTAACTTACTCCATGACCGACCCTTACAGATTTATTATTAGTATAGATATAGAAGATATAGAAGATAACATTAACTCACGCCTGTATCCCAGAGGGGTAGGCAGAGACCAGGGACTGCCACTTGCTTTCAACCTGACAGATCAATTTCGCTTCCTCATCATTCATTAGTCGTTGCATGCACGCACGCCGGTTTCGGGTACTTTTTATCTTGCCCTTTTTGCCCCTATTTGGTCGAAGTATGTCCGTCTGAGTCGCCCCTTACCGGCCCTTCCACCCTCATTTGCTCGATATATTTGTTTCGTCAATCTTTCTTCCTTCATCTTCTCTACATGTCCAAACCAACGCAACATTCCTTTCTCAATTCTAGTCACTACCTACATCCTCTTTCAGTCCACAACGTTCTCTAATCACACTATTGCGTATCCTGTCATTCAAAGTAACACCAGACATACTTCTCAAGGACCTCATTTCTAGTGCATTAATCCTGCTTTCTTGCTTCTTTTGCCATACCCAAGTCTCGCTAGCATACATGAGTGTAGGGACCAGCACTCCATTATGGATAGCCAATCTAGCTCTTTTATTAGTCTTATCTTGAATGTTCTGAATAAATATATTATAGAGGGAATGTGGGTGGAAGAGCCGGTAAGGAACATCTAAATAGAGGATTTATTAGTAGAGGGCAAGATAAAAAGTACCCGAAACCGGCGTGCCTGCATGCAACGACTAATGAATGTTGATGAAGCAAAAGAGGTCAGTCAAGCAAGATCGTGGCAAGTGGAACATGGTCTCTGTCTACCCGTCCTGGATACAGGTGTGACGTTATGTAATTTAATGTTTTTATGTTCTGTTATTGTAACGATTATTTTGTTTGATGTGCCCCTTTATACCTTTTTGTGAATGGTGTAAGTTCTTTGTACTAAATAGATGACTTGCAAGGAATTTATTTAGTACAAATAAAACAACAGTGTGCTTTCAGATGGTCTCTACTTAAAATTCGTTTTAGGTATTGAGCATTCGAGCTCCCAGTTGCCGGTTCGATTTGAAATTCGAGTAGCCATCGCGATCTATTCAGTCGACTGTCGCAAAAGCAACGAAAGGGCTGTAATTTGACGGACTCGACAGTTTATTTGTTGTTAAGGTCCGTTTACGCTTTGATTAACAAGGTTCAACAGTCACATTACGAGCGACTTAGGGTTGGATGTGAAGGTTGATCTGGTGTCTATTAGCACATTTTTTGTCATTCTTGAATTTATCGAAATATTATTAAGATTCGGACTAAAACTTTCATAATTATTAAGATTCGAACTAAAACACTATTAACTTAACACCGGATAAACCTACAAAAAAAAAACTAAGTAAGTTTATCTGGTGTTAAGTTACTAATATTATCAAAATTGTTTGTGATTACTGAAAAGTAAGTAAAATGTACAGCATGTGCCTATTCTATACCTGTAAATATATAATGTAAACTGTAGGAAGGGTGGAACATATAATTACTCTTAACACTATTGATTAGTTACACTCATATTGTTTGTACAGCTGTTTTCTTTTCTCAAACAAATAAAAATAAAATACAAAAACCGTAATAAAAACAACCAACAAGTCGGCTGTTGAACATTAACTACTAAGCAGGCGGGACCAACGCAATGAGTCACACACGTTAACATGTTGAATTTGGGTCCCCGCTTTGTAGTTAATCTTTAGCAGTCTTGTGGTTGGTTGATTTTTGTTACAGTATTTTATTTTTGTCTCTTTTGTGTTTTTTTTTGTTGGATTTATGCTGATTTCATATAAGCTATGACACTCGCGCAAACACGACGAATCGATTGAGATCTTATTTGTCAAAATCTGACCGTTGGTTAACACATGTCCTCCTAGTCTTCGATTTTTCGAACGCTTGATTTAATATATTTTTTTGAGTAAATGTGAACGCATCCATTGGTCATTTATTAATGTTGGTAAGCCTGAACTAGTGGCTATCCAGTAGTATTTTGGAGTTATGAGGGAACATAGAATCGTACATACGTTCAGGCCAAACACATTACCCTTCTTTTGGGCTCCGCAACAGTCGGGTAATTAAATCTAACTTAGGGCGACTTGCACCTTCCTTCCTTTGGACTCAGGCTATGTATTTATAATCAGGGGGTTGGGAGTTACAGGGGGTTTGATTGGAGAATACCTCTTTGTACGTCGGGTGGCGACATTCAGTATTCTAACCCCGTATCTGAGGCGTAGCATGACAGATATAGCCATCTTAAATTAAAAATCTTAGGTTGACTTGCACCAAATCACTGGATAAGTAAGTAAATAGATAAAGTAAATAGACAGGATTGTCAGTCATTTCTACGGCGTTTATGGAGTGTTTGAAGGCATGGTGTTTTTATACATTTAATAATACCAAATGTGTAACAAAAATGTGCGGCAGAATTGAAAGTGTTTTCTTCTACTAATTAATACGTACTAATTTTGGTATAAGACCAACTCTATAATTGCGAAAAATTAATCAGCTGGTCGATTCTAAATGTTAGTGCTCTGGCGAATCTATAAAATACACTTCACATTTTAATATTTAGAATGGTTTTAACTATGAATAACATTCGTTAATTTAATATGATTGAAATATAAAAAATATAAAAAAAGCCACAGTTTTGAACGCAGAAAACATGAAGGGGCTGCCCGCCGGCTAACAAGCGTTACCATTGGAAAAAATACATTTTCTTTTATAATGTTTTCTTTTACAGTTGAACATCATATGCATCAGTAATTATTGTAGCTATTTCTAGAACTTACAGCCTAGAATGTAGGGCCTGGGAGTTAAAAGCATTTTTGTGATAGGCGGCCATTTTTGTTGGAATCGATTGACGTCCTGGATTTTGGGATGGAGGTTCTAAAAAAGCTATAATAATTATTGATATTTACTATATTATCGAGATTTCTTCACTTTTTGCAAACAAGCTATTATAAAAGAAGATATTTCTCCCATAGGTGGCGCTACTAAGCACTGGGTCACCCCTTAAGGGGATTATTGCTATATAGTCCTAGGTTTTTTGCCTTAGGTTACCGGCCAAGTGCGTGTTGGATTAAGCGCAGTGTAGGGTTACGTAGAAACAGAGGGTTTGATCTGCTTTACAGAACTAACAACTTAATCAACGCCATTTTGAATGGATTTTGTACCAAGTTTTCCTTTTATAAGTTGGTCGCCTATTACTCCTTAACTTGTAAAGCCTACTTAGCCTTGATAGATTTCCTTTTAAGTTAATTATATTTGCTATAATACCCTGATGTTTTTTCGCGTTTCTACAATCAACCGTTTAACCAGGAGATGGGGAGGGGACGCCCTATTCGAACAAAAAATTGCGCTTTTAAGCTTAATATTTCGCAAACAGAACCCTGAATCAATATTATTAATATTTAATTTTATAGATTATCAATATTATTCGTTGATATTTTTTTTTCAGTGTAATAAAGTCGAAACCGGATCCAATGTGAAGTCTGCTTTACATTTTGGTTCTCAATCCGCTCTGATTGCAGTCTAGCATTTTGCAGCAAAGTGTAAAATTCAACTTCTGAATAATTTTCATCGTCTGAAATGAAGTATCGATAGTAATTTAGTATTCGAACTTTAAAGGCTTATTTTGGTAACATTTTTACAAAAAAAACTAACAAAATGCAACTAATGGTTCTATCAAAGGCTGAAGAAATATTTTCCTTTCATAAAATTTTTCTTGTAGCTATAAACTCACCGTTTTTCTACAAGTTTGTTCATGTCATGAGTCTAGTAACATATTTTTATTAACGCATTTTTCAATATTTTTCTAATATACTTAATTCAATATCATCATAAGCAGTCTATATACGTCCCACTGTAGGGCACAGGCCTTCTCTCAGAGAGAGTATAGGCTTAATCACCACGCGTGCCCACCGCGGATTGGCGATTTCAAGCGCTGAGGTATGTGAATAGCTCAGACACTCAGGTTTCCTCACGATGTTTTTCTTCACATTTAGCGAGTGGTATTGCTACTATAACTTCGTGGTGGTGGGAGTGGTGGTAGCCTAGTGGGTAAAACATTAGACTCGGAAGCCAGAGACCCAGGTTCGATCCCCAGTGCGGGCATGTACCTATGACTTTGTTTTCTAAGTTATATACGTATACATTTGTGAAGTTATAATTCAATATGGATGGATACAAATAACCCTTACAATGAAATTGATCATTTGTGCTGTAGGACCTTTTTATTATACTTTATTGCACACACACTAAATAATTCATAAATATATAGCTCAAACTTATGATAGAGATTACCAACTTCTTTTTAAATGTACCAATTGTGGGATTAGCGCATATTTTCTGTGGCAGTGCGGTCCACAGCCTAACGTGAAGGAGTCACCGTAAGCTGCAGTGTCATTAGCATGGATTTTGATAAGGTGGGAGTTGACAGTTTTCATAAAAAAGCTCAAGGTCACGCAACGAGCTATGGAAAGGGCTACGCTCGGAATTTCTCTATGAGATCGAATCAGAAATGATGAGATTCTCAGACGAACGAAAATCGTCGACATAGCCCAGCGGATTAGTAAGTTGAAGTGGCATTCTTGAATGGAGACCACACATCGGCAAGCGTAGCGTAGGGCGACTAGCCACAAGATGGAAAGATGACCTCATCCAAGTGGCAGGAAGACGCTGGATGCAAACCGCTTCCAACCGATCTTTTTGAAAACCATAATCTACCCAATACCTGAATTTTTCAAGCGTCTACCTGTGGCCGTTATTAATATCAAGCAAAAAACGGCAAAAAAACACGTTTGTTGTATGGGAGCCTCCCTTAAATATTTATTTTATTGTTTTCAGTACTTGTTGTTATAGCGGCAACAGCAATATCATCTATGAAAATTTCAACTATCTAACTATCACGGTTCATGAGATACAGCCTGGAGACAGACGGACTGACGGACGGACAGATGGACGGATGGACGGACGCACAGCGGAGTCTTAGTAAAAGGGTCTCTTACCCTCTGGGTACGGAACCCTAAAAACTAACAGGTTATTTTTTTCTTCAGAAAAAACATTGCTGCATTTATTTCTACTAAGAAATATCTACTTAATCTTAAAGAAACATTGTGTGAACAAATATTTTACAGAACATTACACAGTAAAAACCACAAGAACGCTGGTAATTTATCACTATCCATAATCCTAGAGGTTCTTGTGAGAACGAAGCCTTCACCTTAACGTCTCTGGTTATCAAACTCATAAGAAAGAAGGAAAACATCACGAGGAAACCTGAGTGTCTGAAGTATTCACTTGATATTGCCAATCCATGGTGGGCACGCGTGGGAATTAAGCCCCTACTCTTTCTCTGAGTATAGTTGTTTTTAGTTGAACCGGGTGCATACGAAAAAAAATAAAAATATATATATGGAGGAGGCCTGTGTCCAGCAGTGGACTTTTTGTGGCTGAATGATGATGATGATGATATATATATATACATTTTACTGCAAAGCCGTTAGCAAATCAGAATTCGTAAAAAAACATTCAGGGGATGATGATAATGATGATGATTGTCAGGGGAAATTCTGACCATGATTTAGAACCTTATGTATTTTTTTTGGCTATATTTTTTTTTGTGACTTTTAAGACGTTTTTGATCATACTGGTATGACTAATTAAGCAAGGATCCTCCTGGATTTATTTCCTAAATTAGCTGAATAGTACTTTTAGCTGATATTACTACCACTGCCATTACTATGTCTCTGAAAAAAAAAACAGTTCTCTTTTTAGGGTTCCGTACCTCAAAGGGAAAACTGGAACGCTTAGAAAAAATCAAACTTCTAGGTTAACTTAAAAAAAAGATAAGGCCGTTTATGCCGCAATAAACATATATTTTGACACTATAGACAATCAAAATTTATAGGACTTTTCGTTGACCTAGAACTATGAAATTTGGCAAATAATACCTTAAACTACAAGTACAGGAGAAAAATCAGAAAACTATACATTTGTAATTAAAGCATAAACAAAATGTCTTTGAAGTTCGGGAAAACCTCGGAAAAAAACTGCGAGACTCGTTTCCTGCACTATTAATAATATGTAAGTACCTACAAATTTGTACAAAACCCTCGGTGGGCGAGTTCAACTCGCACTTGGTTGGTTTTTTCAAAGCAGATCAGTGTTACGCACCAATATAAGAAAGTCATCAATTTAAAAAATGTGGAAAGTCATATTAACTTGTAAACTAAAAAAAAAATGTAACATAAGATACACTCACGCCTGTATCCCAGAGGGGTAGGCAAATACCAAGGACTGCCACTTGCCACGATCCTGACAGATCACTTTCATCAACATTGCACCATTGCAATTGCACTAAACATTCTAATTTAATATAATATGTATTACTTGTGAGATTGTGTTTTCATGCGAAGGCCAAGTCAATCTATTAATTTAAATATAAAAGATTTTAATATTGATATGGTCACTATAACTAATATTGACTTGGTATTACATGGATCTCACAACTTTTTACCGTAGAAGAACTGAGTTGCGAGACTTGTTTTTCACAAGTCATTATTGATTGACAATTTGAAAATTTTTGAGTGACATTTTTTTTTATGAATAGTATAAGGATTCATTTTGTGTTTAGACATGACAGAAGTGTAATGTCCCTACTCAGAATATTCCTATTCTGCGCTTTAATTTACTGTTAGATTCAATTTTTCCGAATACCGTTTTTTCTGACAAAATAGAGTGACATCAATCAAAATCAGACTTAAACGTTTTAGTCTCCATACAATACCCAATGTATTTTAAATGGACTAACTTATTTAGGCTGGCTTGCTCAAACGCTATCGAACGGCACTATCTCTCTGTTTATCCATGGCTAAGCTCTATACTAGTAATTAAGTCCAAAAACGTCTTGCACTATGACATTTCTGTAAATTTAACTCTGTAGCTATTCATAGACATATTGTATGACAGACAACCCTGTCAATCTATTTGGATAAACGTTCTTATAATTGTCTATTTCTTGCCTAATACGTGACATTGGCGAAACTGTACTGGATAATCAATGCAGTGAGTCCATAAAGCAGAATTGAATCGAAAACCCTGTCAATAAGATTCTTTTTTCTGGTTATTCGCAGGATACGCTTTTGTCTCCTTACATAAGTAAGGATTTGTGATTTGGCTTTAGAATACTTCCTTGCACATAGAAATTACACGTATATTGTGAAACAGAGACAACAAGACAGTCGTAAACAAATTAATCCCAACAAAGCCATCTATTCCATTCGAGCCGACGCCTGCGAGCGTGCGCGAGACAAAAGGTTGAAAACCACCGTCGAGTTATAAACTCTCATTAGTGGAAACGGAAAACGAAAATCTTCTGAGTGCCATAGAGTATGAAATGACGATAGAATGTTTGTAGTTAAGACAGTTTTTAGACAAGCACGAACATCGTTGACTAATTTAATATTAGAGTTATTTTAAGGTGCTTATTGATTAATTTATACTTGCATGGCACTTTAAATAAATGTATGTGATTTAATGTCACGAGCATTTTTATTCGTATGATAATACATAGATGGTGTATCAAAAGCTTCGTAGATATTCGAAAATCAGGGGCTTTACTTATCAATACGAACAACTTTTACTATGGGGAAACATCTAAATTGCGCGAAAAATATCGGCTGATCCATGCAAAAAATTGACACTCGTCCTTTTACAATTTAAGAATTTCCTCCACAGAAAAAAATGTACGATTTAGCGAGTCGTATGAATGATTTCTGCATATTAAAGTAAATTTTAAATTGAATTAGTTAATCTAATAGTTATTGAGAAATAATATGAAGTCTCTATTCTCTACGCAGTTTTCTTTGTTCAAAATATGTAACTGAACGTCACTCAACTGACAAAACTAAAACTAAACTATTGAGAATTTTAAAGTTGGTTTATCGTAAGTGATTTAATTTTATCGATGCTGATGCCATTCATCCACCTACCGACTATATTTTGCCTGCAACCCAGTCCATGCAAATGTTGTCGGGAAGAGATCGCTCTAAGCGATGAGACCGCCAACCGCCATCCTACTATTACATAGGTAGATATAACAAATCATATGTAATTCTTTCTTCTAGTTGTGCAATAATTGGGAATAACTAATGGGAATTTTAAAAACTTCCCTTTCCAATGAGTCGCACATGACTCAGAGGAGTGTATTGGAATAATTCCATAACTATATAACATATTAATCGTTTTCAATACGCCTTTGGACATACAACTGTCTAATTGTGGACGTGGAGGAACTGCAAAATGCGCTGCACGGGGACACGGAAGTTGTTAAACTTGTGGTATAATTATAATGGTCGATAATTTATAGCCAGTTAATCAGTGAGACTGAAAAAACTGTTTTCAGGTTTTGCGTTATTTAAATAAAACATTATTCACTACATTGTTGTCGGTATATCACTCCTCGTCATCGAGCTACGGGAGTGAACCCGCCCTGTTGGAACATAAATTCCTCAGTAACAATGACGAATGAAAGGGTGCCACCGCCGTATGAAAGTATGAAGCACTCATACAAAGCCGAGGCGAAAACGCATAACTCCTCATTTGACAACCTGCTAGTGTAACGCTGCGTACAGACCTATCGAACGAAAACAACAGGGGGCTCCATAGAGTGACATTAGCGCCACGAAGGAAAAAACCTAATAGGAATAGAAAATACTAGAAATAGAAAGGAATAGAGTAGAATGTTTTTTTTACTGATTGTAATTGCAGTGTGTGTTAAATTTCTAATAGTGATTTTTAGTATCCATGGCCGTTTTTACGGCCGTTCGCTTTGGTTCGCTCTGATTAAGATTTTTCCCTGTGCCGATGACCTTGAGCGTTTGACACAGGTGTGCAGCACTTCAACATTTCACCGCTAGATGACACGACTGAATTAATTCCTAGTAGTAATCTCCATAGAAAGACGCGCGCGCGGCCGCACACACACAGTCTCATTCCCTTCGCGTAAGCACACGCCGCCAAACGCACACATATATAGCCGAATTTCGAACGCGTCGAGCGAGCCGAGCGGTTTCTACTTTTCTAGCCGGCTCGCCAGCCCGCCCGCGTACGCGTAGATTGAATAGACTTCAATCTAATGCTTTCTTGTAAAGCATGCGCCATTACAAACAAAAAAGATAAAGGTAGGTACATCTCTTCAAAACTTATCAATGCTTTGTAGAAAGAATAGCTTTCAAACAAAAATCACATGTTTAGTACGTATTTGTTTACCTACCTACTTACGAAATAGTACATGTTTCTTCACAACAACAGGTTTTTATGTCAAAAAGTGAAAAAAAATCATCTTATCTTTTTTCAATAAAGTGGAATTTGACTTTGATTTCACATGGATGTATTTCGGGACTCAGTGGCAAAATTGGAACGTAGGAAGCGACTTCCCCATATGAAATAAAAAATATATTTCAAATGCCAATTCCATGGAAAGTAGAAATTACGACCATTTTAATTGTTATCCGGATTTTACGTCGTTAGGGTTGTCACGCTCTCAGATAGTAATTTATAATCCGGATCTGATTTGATTTTGAAAAAAATATGTAAATACCTGGTGCCATTATTATTGATATATTAATTAAAATACTAACATGATATACATCGCATATAACAACTTTATGTACACGGTGTGACGTGAAGAATGTATATACCTACATAAAGTTGATCAGCGAAAAACAGCTAGATAAAATTGTTGTCCCATTTTGATGTTACTAACTTGAAATTTTCTATACGATTAGTTTTTTTGCTAAAACTGACGGAGAAAATCGAAAACTTGGAGAAGCTTCTTTTTTTTTCAACGGCTTGGGATAATGGTAACACTTAGGGGTGGTATTTTAAAACAACATAAACTCGTTGCATAAACCCTAGATAGGACGGTGACGTCAACAAATTTTTATGGCAAATTTAATAGTGCCGATTGAAAAGTAAACTTGCTTAAATTTTCAACCAACACCTAATGCAGGTTTTGCCACCGGGCCCCGCTGGTCTAGCGGCTGGACTAATATTGTATCAACTTTATAGTCACACAGCATTTGAATGCTAAAATAACTAGACGTGCGAAAATTCTTGAATTTTTGGTTGTTCTAATTTCGGTCTTATCAGGTGCTAAAAGATTTTCAAGTTCCACATATGGTATAAACTTGGAATTTTCCATCCTTACAGGGTGATCCCTCAATCCGATAAGAAAAATCTGACTTGGAAAATCCGCTCTTTACAGCTTTTTTGTCAAAGCCTGAGAAAACGGTAACATTACGGGGTAGTCTTGTCGAACAAATGTTGAATAAGACCTTGGGTTGGATGACAACGTTAACTTACTTTTTACAAAATGGCGTAAGTCGAATTTCAAGCTGGCTCCTAAAAATTTAAAAATTCTGATTTTTATCTCTGGCTCCGTTTTTGTATGAAAATTAGTATTGGAGGTTTTTGTGGTTACTGATGACTACTCTGCGCCATGTTTATAAGCTGTTTTCGAGGGTCCTCACGAATCGTCTTGAACGTAGGTTTGATGACTTCCAGCCTCCTGAACAAGCCGGTTTCCGAAAGGGCTTTAGTACCATAGACCACATCCACACGTTGCGGCAAATTATACAGAAGACTGAGGAGTATAATTTGCCATTATGCTTTGCGTTTGTGGACTATGAGAAAGCCTTCGATTCGATCGAGTTATGGACAGTGCTCGAGTCTCTCCAGCGTTGCCGTATTGACTATCGGTATATCGAGGTGCTGGCTGAAATGCTTGTACAACAGTCCACTATGACCACAGAACCACTATGTCGGTCCGAGTACAGGAACAGAGTTCGGAGGCAATTCCATTGAAAAAGGGCGTAAGACAGGGAGACGTTATCTCTCCAAAAATGTTCACAAACGGACTGGAAGATACCTTCAAGCTTCTGGAATGTCAGGGACGCGGCATCAATATCAATGGCGAGTACATCACTCACCTTCGATTTGCCGACGATATAGTAGTCATGGCAGAAACGATGGAAGACCTCGGCATAATGCTCGAAGGCCTCAGTCGAGTTTCCCAACGGGTGGGCCTTGAAATGAACATGGACAAAACAAAGGTCACATCGAATACTCGTTTCGTGCCCACCCCAATAACATTGGGGAACTCGACTCTCGAAGTTGTAGACGAATACGTCTACTCAGGACAAACAGTCCAACTAGGCCCGTCCAGCTTTGTGAAAGAGGTCAATCGTCGAATCCAACTCGGCTGGGCAGCATTCGGGAAACTTAGAAAAGTCCTTTCGTCTAATATACCTCAATCGCTCAAGACAAAATTATACAACCAGTGATGACTTATGGCACTGAAACGTGGTCTCTCACTATGGGCCTCATAAGAAAGCTCAAGGTCACGCAACTAGCTATGGAAAGGCCTATGCTTTCTCTACGATATCGAATCAGAAATGATGAGATTCGTAGATGAACGAAAGTCGTCTACATGGCCGAAAAGTTCTCGAATGAAGACCACATATCGGCAAGCGCAGCGTAGGACGACCAGCCGACAGATGATCGTCCTCATCCAAGTGCCAGGAAGACGCTGGATGAAATCCGCTTCCAACCGGTCTTTTTGGAAATGCATGGAGGAGGCCTATATCCAGCAGTGGACTTCTTGTGTTTCCATGACTCAAGAGGTTTATTTACAAAAGCTGTTGAAAATCTTTAAATATAGTGTAAAAATACTTTAAAAGAGTGGAAATTTTGATAAATTTGAAGCTTGGATTAAGATTTTGGCTCAAAATCTTTGAATTTAAATCATCGACTTTACGCAATTTTTTATTTTATTTTACACTACGCGCATTCACTGAAGCGGTTTTAAAAGGGTGAATATGTGTCATCGCTTCCGTGCCTGTGTGGCCACATAGTCCATTAAGCGAATCTGACAGGAGTATTTTTTTTCTATGGTATAACACAAACAAAATAATAAAAATTTTAAGAACAAAAGCAAAATAATTTATTTTTTACAGAAGAAAAAAAAACATTTCAAAATGGATATTGACCAAAGAAATAAAACAAAAATTATGAAAATGGATAAAGACTTCGTTGCTAAGGATGTTGGCAAAAGAGCTACAAATGGATTTGAGTGCTTATTTGGCCTGCATCCTTGTTTCAGCACAAAGACTGATAAATATAATTATTAATAAACAGTGCCGCCTCGTCTTAACTTATATTGGTATATTATAACAGATTAATCTGTTCATAATCGTATTAATAGTGTAATTCATACCATTTCTATTATTTCATTCCAATAGCACAGAAAACATACAGCATTTAAGTGATTTTTGTCATTAAAGCTGATAGTTAAAAACTATCCATACCATAGTACAGGGAATTCTAGTTTGATTGCGTTGTGTGGACGTTATTATTATTATTATAATTTTGGAACTCCCCACCGACGAATATTTTCAAGATACCTTAAACTATTCATTGTGACACTTAAATAAAAATATGTAATATCGGTAAACCAGGAACGCAGATTTTTATTTAATCTATTGTGTGATACAGTACTTCTATTTCTATTTGGTTACTTTTTGTTACACTTTTCCTTTTTGTTAAGGTTTCAGTTGTTTTTTTTTTGTTACGTGTACAAAAAACCTAACTACTTTCTTTTGTTGTCATTATGATTACGGAACCCAAAAAATATTATGAGCGTTAAATTATATATTTAAATTACGTTGTACCTAAAAATGAGCATCGAATAAATCATGAATAAAAAAACCCGGATTTTGTGACAACCCTAGCAAAAACAATTGAATAGGATCAACATACATGTCATGGAAGTGTGATTTATATTACATGTAGGGAAGGTAAAGAGCATAATTATTGCAGTGTAGATAACTTATCCCAATACGGCGGAATTTCGAGAAAATAAAAAAACTAAAAACAAGTACAAATGTATATAAATTATAATTGCTTTAAAATTTTTAGCATTACGCCATTGATTCTTCTAACAATACTTCCGCATGTACAATAAAATGCGTGATAAAAATATACAGCGTTTTATTTTATTTAAAACAGAAAAACATGTCAGGCAGATAGAAAAAAAATTTACAGACGAAATCTACACAGATTCGTTTATGAATCAAGTATTATTCGTAACGCCAATCAAAGTTATTATTTACCAACACATTATTTACCGCCTATGTACCCTACAATCTAACGAGGAGGCGAAGTGCGAGCGCGAGGACTGAAACAAAACTCCATCAAACTAAAATGAACCTTAAATGCTAGGTATTAGAGACTACAATACTCGAGCAGAAAGTCTGGCCGCGTGCGGCCGACCTAATCGCGACAATAAATGGATTATAATACATAGGTAGTTAGGTTTCATTTTTAGTGAACCTCGCTTTTACCGTGATTTAGGCACAAATAATAGAACGATGTTTCGCTTAGATTCATAATGTTACAATAGCTCGGATGGGAAGAGGCGTCCCTTGAGCGACAGAGAGCTTTTGGTTCGAATAATGATTATAATAAATGATCGGTTTCCTTTTTACTTTTCTTCTTTTTATTTTCTTTTTTAGTTATTTACTTAAATAAAAAAATACAGGAAATGGGAATTTACATTTTATGTTTTTCTAACGATTGAAGCTCGATCACTACTACAAAAATCAGTCCCCGTGCGTTGGTCTTGCAAAAACTCGAAAATGTCTCCACCGATTGGACTAATAGGTATATAATATTTTTTGTTTTGTTCGGACATGGGACGTGGGGCGAGGGCGCGGAAAAGACCCATCCCTTCAGGATCCTGTTTCATAGAACTACAATTCATTGTGACTATGACCGAAAGCCGATTACAGATTAACAAATAGACTCTGCTGCGCAGTGTACCTCGAATTGTCATAATAAACTACGAAATTATAGTTTTATGAAACTTGACCCAGTACATTTTGTACGAAAGTGAATTGGAAAGATGCGGCGTCTTTTTCGGTCCCTCACCCCACGTCCTTGGCCTACAATCGGTAATTTTGTATGAGAATTGCTACTTTGAATTAATTTCACTATATGGCGCTCGAGGTGAACTTTGGAAGGTTGATTTATGATTGATGAATCGCTTATGAAAAGTTACAATCAAATCAATGGTGATGAGCGCCTGGTCACAGACAACATGCAACGAGTAGCTGGGCTTTTCCTCGTAAGGCGTAATGTGATAAATTGATGAAAACGTTTTTTCTGAATGAGTAACTATTGTTCCTGTTAGTTTTAAACATGAACATACAATATTTTGATATTGCCCGTAAGACTGTATAAGCTTAAACGTAATCCACTGCGCATTTAAAATGGCACATAAATTCTTAGGTTTGTTTTAAGCATTCTTACGGAATATATTTACTCATAGAAGGCGTAAGGTTATGACAGTTGTCATACATGCCATAGGGAATCGAGGAGTTAAATTATATCATATATTAATTTCAAAGGTCTGAAATGTTCCTAGAGGATGTCACAAGCGATTCAAAAGCGTCTTCCAGCCAGTTCCAGCACACTGTAGCCCCTTAACAAGTGAAATTGAATCCTGCGTCCTCGCGTAGTCACGCCGATAGTCTTTCCACTTGTAAAATGTGTATAAGTAATATCACTTAATAACTTCCACAAGTCCAGGCAAGGACACAACAAATATGGAAGTACACTCAGACTGAGGCCATTCGGACAAATGTACGGCGGCCCCCAGTGAGAATCGAACCCACGACCTCGATCTTGGTAGTGCCTTAACGGCTAGTCCAATGAGTCCAACTTTTCATTACCGACCACTTAAAATTCTAAGGCTTACTTGTATCGGTTTCTTAAATTTAAGCTTAACTAACAACTTTAAAAAAAAATTGCCTTTATTCCCTAGTCAGATGAAAATAATTTCGGAAAGGTAATTAATTATTAATTTTCACTTATTAGATATTATTATTTACATTTTAAATTTTAATTCATATATTTTTATAATTAATTATGGGGCACCAATTGCTGGGTGTGGGTCTCCTCTATCTCCTTCCGTCTTTCCCTGTCTTAGGCTTCACGAGTCCATGTTCTGCCAGCCACCGCCACAATGCCGTCTCTTTTTCATACAAAATTTAATTTAATTGACGTTTTAGGAGCGTTTCAAGTCGGCCCAAATCACTTTACACATATAAACCAGCTATTAGTACTATGGAGACCAATGGAGTTCGCTGGCCTGACTGCCTCATTGGTCATCTGATTAACTTGCCGGAGGTCGTAGTTTCGATTCCCAATGGGGGCCGTTGTAAATTTGTACAAATGGCCTCCGTCTGGATGTATTTCCATATCTGTGATATCCTTGCCTGACCACCATAGCCCAGGGTATCCTAGTTTGGGACCAGAACAAGTGATTTTGTTATGTGGAAGTGATTTATTTGATTTTAAGTCGACACGGATTCGTTCACTTTCGTTTGTTCGCATTTGTCTGGTTGGTCTGCCCCCGGCACAAGGCTCCAGTTACGGCTATGATAAATACATTAACTACAATGCGAAGGTGGAATTTATTGTTCTTTCACACTGAGAGTTTCTTCGTGGGCGAAGGGTTTTTATGCGATGTCTGTTTAAAGCAACGTTACAGACATTATCCTACCCAGATTTGCTGGTGAAAAATACTTATTAGTCTTAAGCTCACTCATAAACGTATGGCTTATTGTAATTGAAAATTATCAAATAATTTTTTCATCTTACATAGGAATAGTTTCGTTTATCGATGTCAATTGAATAAACTCCCTGAGAAAGTACTCGGCGTTTGAAATGGCGATTTTAGGTCTAAGCCACAAGCTATTGACTAAATCACATCTTAGAAAGACACTACGAAATAATAACCCTATCCTGGTTAGCTGGTAAAAAATGCTTACTAGTATTAAGCTCGCCTATGTACAAATGGCTTAATTGTGCTATAAAGTACCAACATATTTTCAAATATCATCCTTTTTTAGGGTTCCCTAGTCGACAAGGAACCCTTATAGTTTCGGCATGTCCGGCCGTCTGTCTGTCTGTCCGTCTGTCTGTCTGTCCGTCTGTCTGTCCGCAGCCTAGCTCAGAGACGATTAGTGTGAGAAAGCTGAAATTTAGCATAGACATAGCATAGACAGACAAAACGCCGACGAAACGCTACAATAAAATCAATAAAAAAAAAATTTTTACTGCTCCCCGCACCCAAATTTGGGATGCAATTTTTATTTTCTCGCCTACATTATACTGTGGGGTATCGTTGGATTGGTCATTTAAAATATTGTGGGTGTAAGAAGATAATTTTTTGAATTGGGGTTTGTGAAATATTAAGATTTAAAGCGCAAATAGGGCATTCCCCCTTTCCTGGCTAAACGGTTGATTGTAGAAACGTGAAAAAAATTAAGGCAGTAGCACATATAATAAACTTAAAAGGAAATTTATCACGGCTAAGAAAGATTTACAAGTTAACGAGTAATAGGCGACCAACTTACAAAAGAAAAACTGTACAAAATCCATTGAAAATTACATTGATGAAGTTGTTGACATAAGATAAGAATATTGTTTATTGTATACCAGGAAAACACAAACATAAGACAAGACAAGACAAGACGAGACGAGACGAGACGAGACGAGACGAGACGAGACGAGACGAGACGAGACGAGACGAGACAAGATAAGATAAGATAAGATAAGATAAGAATATTTTTTATTGCACACAAGAAGCGAGACATAAAATATGAAAGTTACAATGGGCTAAATTCTAAATTGCTAACAGAAATTTCTTCCAGACAACCTTGTGACGGAGAGGTTTCCGAAGGAGAAAGAGAGACGGGTAGTTGGTGCAAATAAATATAGTTCGTCATCATCATCATTAGCCATTTGACGCCCACTGCAGGACATAGGCCTCCCTCATGGTTTTCCTAACCATGAAGGGTTTTGCCGTAATCACCACGCTTGGCAGGCGGGTTGGCGATCGCAGTATGTGGTTGTAATCTCAGGAAGACGCTGCTGCCCATTTCCTGGTAATGTATTTACATACAATAGTACATACTTAGTAGAATAGTACATACTTAAACTTAATAATAAACTTACATAAATCTTACTTAAATAATTGTTATAAACTACTACATAAATAAGTTACAATACCTATATGTAAGAGGAGGATATAATGAATAAAATATTTACAAAGACACAGTACTATTGCAATTGGTTTTAAGTTCTGTAAAGCAGATAAAAACCCCTCTTTTTCGTAAAATTGAATACTAGCTCAAGATATTTGTATGCCCTCTGGGTAAAACAAAGCGTCCAATCTAATTATGCCTAACATCTTTTAACAATACCTATTTTTATGAGAATAATTGATTTATTTTGATTTGGTAAGTAGCGATGAATGAATCCGTTATCAGCACATCAACCTTCACAGGCATTTATTGCAGTTAGTTATAATTTAATGTAGCTAAAGGCGGATTGCGCCAAGTCAGTGAATAAGTAAGAAAATAGATAAACACTTATCCAGCGATGAACAGATAAATATCAGGGCCGCGTATCAAAAAACTAGAATTCATAGTGTCTTATGACAATTCGGTGTACATTGCGTAGCTGAGTCTTTGCAATGTACGTCAAATTGTCACAGTAAACCATGAATTGTAGTTCTATGAAACAGGCTCCTGATCGACAAAGTTGTTAGTCATACAAGTTGTCTATGGATAGGTCTGCAGATGTCATGGTGCAAGATGTTTTTGGACTTATTCACTAGATGGAACTTACCCATGGATGAACAGAGAGATACTGCTGATAGGGCTTGCACCAACGCTATCTGATAGCACTAAGATAGATAGAGAATACCTTACATAACAAGCTAGCTTGTAGAAAAATAAGTAGGTCATATATCTTATAAAGCCATTACGAAATGATAACCCAACGCACTTCGAGCCCCAGTATCGGCAAATAGGACCACATTCTGTGTACTGCACTCCACATTTCAATTTACACTCTTGATGCGACGCTAACATCCGATTTACATAGCACAATCGCCAGGCATCGAAATAGGCAGAATATAAATGCCTGCAGTTGGCGATTGCACATACAATTAAAACAAATAACTTTAATAATAAAAAAAATCTTACAAGATTAATTCTCGAGTCGGCAGACTAAAGCACATTAGGTCCAAAACACAAATATTGAAGGCAGTGAAAATAAGTTTTAATAAAATTACTCTATAACATTTTTATTATCTCTAGTACATTAACAGAGAACTGTTGTAAGACAATGAATTGGAGGTTTTTACGAAAATTAGGAAACCTGCTATTATAATTGCTGATGTTGTGTAGAACCGTAATTTAATGGCCATTTGGCACTTATTCGACTTAGCCCACCGACCCTAGAATTATTATTGCAGTGGTTACCAAACCAGGCATACAAATCTGTTAAAACTACCAGATCTTTATTTAAATCCCTGTCAGATACGGTATACGGTATACTACTATGGGGCCGGGCAGCAGACATTGAGACTATCTTCATCTTGCAGAAGAGAGCCATCCGATTTATTTACAAGTTAGGTAGTAGGGATTCGCTAAGAGATTTCTTCAAAGAAACCAACATCTTAACAGTTGCATGTCAATACATTTATGAAAATATTATGTACGTTAGAAAAAATATCAAAGACTTCGAAAATGTTGGTGGCCACCATAATGTTAATACTAGAAATAAACATAAATTGTCATTTCCACTATTTAGACTTGCAAAAGTTAACACATCCTTTATGGGGCACTGTATAAGGTTCTACAACAAAATTCCTCAAGATATATTAGAGTTACCTCCAACGCGATTTAAAAAATGTGTTAAGCACATTCTGTGCAAAAAGGCTTACTATAACATCAAGGATTATTTAGAAGACAAAGATGTTTGGCATTAAACAGTAGATTAATATTATTTAAAGGACGATTGTGACTAGTGTTCAACACATTCATGACTAATATTTTAAGTTGAAAACTCTGTTAATTAAGTTAAAACGTGTTTTGAAAAGAATAAATGTGGAGTTTCTTTGTTAGCTTCTTCTCCACATAATCCATTAATTGTGAAACTAACAACTTTGACGTTCATTAAGTAAACATTCTGTTTTTACAATGAATAAAAATATTTGAATTGAATTGAATTGAATTGATAATTTGAAAGTAGAGTCACTTCGAATTATACATTAATATTTTTGACATATATTTTTTTACGATTCCGGAATTTTCGAACTATCTATAAATCTTTGAACTAAAATCTTCGTAAGCGCTACTCATTATTAACTTAATTCCGGAATCACCTGAATTTTTATCGGAAGAGAGACAATAAAAATAATTGGACAAGTGCGAGTCGGACTCACCCACCGAGGGTTCTGTAGAAGTTTGTAGGTACTTACAAATTATAAATAGTTCAGGCATCGAGTCTCGCAGTTTTTTTCTAGCTATTCCCAATTTTTGACAATTTTTTTACGATTTACTGAACTTTTAGTATAAGACGATATTACTTGCTAATTTTCGGAGAAATTTATAGGATACTTTCCGCTGTAGTATCCTATAAATTTTGATTCCCATGAGTGTCGAATATGTTTTTTTGTGGCATAAACGGCCGTATCTTTTTGTGACGTTAACTTAGAAGTTTGATTTTTTGACAACTTCAAGAGACTGTAAACGTTAATATATGGTTTTATTTTCAACTCGATACCTCCACGCGTTCCTGGGATAAGGATCTTGACAGACACATAGACAGACAGACGGACGGACGGACGACGAAGTAATCCTATAAGGGTTCCGTTTTTTCCCTTTCCTATAGAAACCTAAAAATTATGAAAATTTAAGTAAGTGATTTCGGAATTAAGTTATTAATATCTATAAATCTATTAATTTTAAGGAAATAAATTCTGCTTAATCTTTATTGCGTAGCTGGTATTAGTTGAGACTTGTTTTACGCATACCGGCGTAAGTCGCATACAAGTCTGGGACACGAACCATGCCAAGCCTATTAAAATGATTTTAACAGCTCCACGTTGTGCCAAGTGTAGGAATTTATACTCTGCCTATTTCGATCAATGGAGATCACATTCCCCGCTTATTCTTCTGCGCATTGCAGTTGTGAGCTGAGAAATAAATAATCATCCGCGTTGGCCTATATCCGCGACACGTATAAAATATTGCCTTTATACAGGTAGTGGATTAAGTCTGGCTTACACCAATGCTATCTGACAGCACTATTAGATTAAGTCTAGCTTGCACCAATGCTATCTATTTATGGGTAAGCAATTTTGCAAAACTGTCCATAATTTGTACGACTGACAACTCCGTCAATTATTTATTCGTTTATCCCTGTTTAAGTAGATACTTAAATAAGTATTTGCACACCGAGGGGTACCGTACCGTGCCGGTGTTTTATGTGTTAATTCCACCCAAATGTATAAATGTGTGTTTTGGTGTGTAAATAAAACATTACCTTATCTTATCTTATCTTACTATCACTAAATGCAGGGCTATCTTTTAAATTCACAACACCCAAGATAAGTAGGAACAGGGTCCCCTTCGATTGTCCGACAGTTATTAAACAAATTTTCAGAAAACAAGCAACGCAACGCAAATGTATCATTTCACAACTCGATATTTCATATAAAAGCGATCCACAAACCTTACATCTCATAGATGTAATTCTTTCCTGTAATGTCATTTGGCAACAGAAAATTAGTTAAGTTTTCTTAACACAAATGCATTAAATCGATAAAGTTCTACTAATATGATGTAGGTAACATAATACAGTTCACGCAAGTCCCATAACCGGTCACGGGGAGTGCAGGGGGCATATAAAAAAAACATCCTCGTCTGCGAACAGTAGCTTAGGTTGGGTCAGGCTTCTGATCTCACTACGCGAAAGGAGCGGAGCTCCCTACTTGTTACCAATAAGTGCTTCTGCCAGAACAAAATTAGTTTCTTATGCATAATCAGCCTATATGCGTCCCACTGTAGGGCACAGGCCTTCTCTCAAGGAGAGAGTCTCTTATAGATTAGTTTCTTATAGATTACTTTAAAAACCGGCCAAATGCGAGTCGGACTCGCGCACGAAGGGTTCCGTACCACAATACAACATTAGATACAAAGATCAAGAAAAAAAGGCAAAAAATCACGTTTGTTGTATGGGAGCCCCCCTTAAATATTTATTTTATTTTAATTTAATTATTTTTATTGAAGCGAATACATAAAGAATTTAATATTCTGTGAATATTTTAAGCGTCTACCTGTTGCCGTTATTAATATCGAGCAAAAAAACGGTAAATAAATACGTTTCTTTTATGGGAGCCCCCCTTTCTGTTTTTAGTACTTGTTGTTATAGCGGCAACTGAAATACATCATCTGTAAAAATTTCAACTGCCTAGCTATTACGGTTCATGAGTTACAGCCTGGTGACAGACAGACAGACGGACAGTGAAGTCTTAGTAATAGGGTTGCGTTTGGCACCCTTCGGATATGGAAGCCCAAAAAGCGAATTATGTTGGTATTGCAAAATGCATTATTTGTTATCTGTAAAATACGGACATGTAAGTTTACTTATTTATTTATTTCTTGTTGAAATGGCAACAAGCCGATGTCGACGAATTCTGCCAAAGTCACGTCTTGACACGAAATGGGCAATTTTTTTATTTGATTAAATTTTGATTTCTTTGTGGACATGACAAGTTTGTCCTTTAAACATACGTATAATAAATAATCCATTTACAAAATTAATGCATATTATCAAAGATTTAGTATTTAGAATATTTAGAATTTAGTATTTAGTATCTAAATATAAAGACTTTGTATTTAGATGTCATGATTAAAAAACTGTTTGTAAAATGAATTAATGGAACATTGACAAATGTTGCTTGTGAAGTGACACATTTATAATGAGTTGTAGGTGAAACATCTTAATCTATACACTGAAACAACTTAATCTGTACACTGTTGTCTCATTGCTGTACAAATCAACATGAACGCCATCTTATTTAGGTGACAAGCTCCGATGAAATCACGTCTAGTTTACGATTCCGCATCGTTTAATCCGCTGGTTTACCAATTTAGCACGTCTCATTGCAACATAGCCGATGGGTACAGACGACAACTAGTTGAAATTTTGGAAATTTGACCGTTCTTACTGAAAAAGGTATAGAGTTGAACTGAGATTGCCAATGTAAGGGTCGATTTGGTGTCGTGTGTACGGTGGACCACTAGCTGTGCAATAATAATTCATATCACGCTCGCCATAAGTCCTGGTATTGAAGTAAAAGAGAAAGCTAGGGCTGGTAGTCCACTGTATAAGACGTTATTATTGTAGTATTAACACTGCAGTTTGGAGAGTTTAGTTGTTTCCGATGTTTCGAACCCTTTCCTTCACGCTAACTGTGAAGGAAAATATCGCGAGGAAACCCGCGGCTTAATGGTAAAAACTATGTCTCAGGCACCGCAGCGTCCGACTGGTGAGTGTCCCATCTAGTGCGAGTGAAGGTGCCACTGGACTCTGTATAAATCATCTCATTACGTAGATACAAAGGCCAGTGTACCGAAGCATAATTGGACGGTGTTTGGCAGAAACATCCCAACCCACAATACGTAACCGAGAAAAACGCGTTCAGACTTTTTATATTTATAATTATTGTAACAATTAATTTTCTTAACTTATTTTCTTTTTTTGCAACTTTTATTTATGTGCTTTGCTTGTGTGAGATAAAGAATATTCTTATCTTATCTTATAAGCACTTCAGTTGTTTTAATGTGATAATATTTAATATTTCAGTACATTAATATATATTTTAATAATAACAATAACAAACAATGATACAGTAGAAGTTGCCTGGAACCGTTTGAGTTACTATAGAAAAGTGAAAAATTTTTTATGAAAATCTTTTGTCTTGGTTAGCAAGAGCGAGGCAGATTTTACTGTTGAATTTAGAGGGTGAGAGTATTGTGTATTTCTAACTTGTTACTGTCTTGTTCCACTTCGTCTGTCAGTTACGGTGCAACATCGTTTCAATAGTAGCGCTTAGAAATGTCAAATACGAGACATAAAGCCAACATTTCAGATACGACCAAAGTACAATGGTTTCACCTCGTTTACACTTGAAGTGAAAGTCACTGGGAACAAAGTTTTCCTTGCTTGCCTGTAAAATTACATAAGACTGTTGAATAAGTACGTACATACAGTATGTACTAAACTTATTAAGGAGTCTTACAGAATTAGATTTGAAAATTATTTACTGCATAAGAAATCAATCTGCAGAAAACGAGATTAAATATCGAAAATTATTTTACTTTTCCAATTTTATTTAACAAGCTTTCTTCAAGCTCGCTGTGCATTCTTGCAGTTATTCTCTAAGGAAGCTTCTTAAAACCTTGCATGCATTGATAGCTTTTCTCGTATCGGCGAAGTGGATAAGTCTGCTCGTCGAACCTTTTACACTAATATTATATTTTCATGGGATGGAAATATTTCCAACCGTGTGTACATCGTTATTTTTTGTATAACTGGTAACTTCTACAACAGTATAAACAACATATAGAAGATAACAGAATGCAAAATGTTTCAAAATAGCCACCCAAGAAAATCTAAGAAATATCTACTATTAAACAAACTATTGCAAAAAGCAGAATAACCTTAAAACTGTATTAAAATATATAAGTACGATTAATAAGAAGTCAATAATCAATGAGGAGTTAATTAATGAACGGGTGAAGGAGAACTGTTCCTTCCAATGGCCATTAAAAAGCTAATCAAAGCCGCTTGATGTAACTAGATTGCCTGGTCATTTATTGAAAGGCAATACAGGACTGAAATAACGTGAAAAAAAACGAGTATTGGCTTTCAACTACTGGTGTGCCGAACAGTTCTTTCAGTTCACAATGACGGCTCATTATTTAATTTCAGACAGCAAGTTCTTTCATTAGGCCAAATGGGGTTTTCCCGGGCAAGAAATATTTTGTAGGGGATGTTATATCAAAGTAAGTAAGTAAGTAAGTAATTTATTTGACAATACATACAGTATAAGTTTCAATATATAATGGTATACAGATTTCTTCAAAGGGCCTGATAAAAAACTCTGCCTACCCTTTCGGACAGGCATCGGTTTATGTATGTGTCTATAGGTTTGTAATAATAATAATAATAATAATAATAATAATAATAATAATAATAATAATAATAATAATAATAATAATAATAATAATAATAGTAGACATTTAGTTTGTTGTCGTTAAAAATTTTTATTTTTGTTTAAATTCTTTTTACTTAAGCTTTATTGTTTTTAGTTTGTGTTTTTTACTTTTGAGTACTCTTAATAGTCTTGCTGTAAAAGTCAAATTATGTATACATTCCTTTGGGGGCACAGCAGACATCTTACGAAAATTAAATTTGTAGTTAAGTTGTGTGGCTCTGCCTATGTAAAATAAATAAATAAAAAAATTTAATAGTAAATAATAACTACCATTCAATACAATCACTTGACCTGGTCCCAAACTAGGATACCCTGTGCTATGGTAACCAAGCAAGGACGTCACAAACATGAACATACACCCAGACTGAGGCCATTTGTACATTTGGAGTCGAACCCACGACCTCTGCTTCGGTAGCTAAGCGCCTTAACGGCTAGAAAAGGCAGCTTGCAGTTTAGTTTTTAGTCATATTTCGCTATGTGAACGAAGTGCGCGGTGAGGCGTATCTTTCTGAAATAACACAGCTACACTGCATTTGCTCGAACGTCACTTATCTTGTTCCGTAAATACCTCTCAGTGAATGGAAGGCAAGTGATAGGCTTTGGTACATTCTATTCATTGATAGAGGGTTTTTAATTAAATACACGTGTTTAGAAAGGAGTGGAGTGAAATGGTTTTCGAATTAGTTGTTGAATTAGGTGTTTTAATTATAGCGTAAGTCTTGTTAGGCTTGTTAAACTTTTTTTCCACACACAATACAATCTCTTGTCCTGGTCCCAAACTAGGACACCCTGTGCTATAGTAAACTAACAATGACATCACAAACGTGGAAATACACCAAGACTGAGGTCATTTGTACCCGTCAAGTACGGTAGCCTTCAGTGGGAATCGAACCCACAGCCTCTGTACTGGTAGCTAAGCATATTAACTACTACACCAGCAAGGTAATAAATCAGTCTAACTTCACCGACATGTTTTAGTTTCTTTTGCTTGGAAAGTACCCGAAACCGGCGTGCGTGCACGCAACGACTAATGAATGTTGAGGAAGCGAAAGTGATCTGTCAGGATCGCGGCAAGTGGCAGTCCCTGGTCTCGGCCTACCCCTCTGGGATACAGGCGTGAGTTTATTTATTATGTATGTTTGTGTTTTTCCTGGTACAATAAAGAATATTCTTATCTTATGTTGCTTGGAAAGTCGAGATGAGGTCCGAATGGCTTAAACGAGCGTTTTAAAACAGCAAATTGGAATCCAGTGTCTATAGCCCTACATTTTCGGTATGCTAGAGCATGCTAGAGGTACGGGTGTGACTTTCGCTGCGGCCTGGAAAAAATATTTCTTTCTTTTTCTCGGTGTTTGATGGTTTTAATAAGTACATCTGTTTATTTTTGAGTTTAAGCAGGTATTTATGGATCGGCAACGTTTTTACCCGACTACGGCGGAGCCCAAAAGTAGGGTAACGTGTTTGACTCGTATGTATGTAAGTATGTCCTTTTCTGTTTTCCCCTACGAATCCTTTATCAAAGGTCAGATTTTGACAAATAATCTCAATCGATTCGAATCGTGCTTGCGCAAGTGTTGTAGGCCACACGAATCAGCTTAAATATTACAAATAAATAAAAAACCACTTAAAAGACCGAAATGAAAAATAACTAATAACCCGAATGCTGAGCATTAACTAAACAGACGGGACCAAAATTCACCAATGTAACTCATTGCGAAGTACCTAGGTTGGTCCTGCCTGCTTACTAAGTATTTAATGCTCATCGGTCGGGCTATTGGTTATTATTATATAGTACAATAATAATGTATACAGTAGTTGTTTTACAAAAGAAGTTCTTAAAACCATTAAAAACCAATAGACGGATGCAATCACTTTTATTAAATTTAAAAGTTAGCACAGTTCTTTCCCGACAAGGGGAGGGTAAGCCAAACAAGTGGATGCTATCAAAAAGCTTTTTTAATTAAAACTTAGGTTACTTAAAATGGGTTTCTTCTCATCTTACTGGCTACTGGTGATTGCTATGTAAGTGTAACTCTGTTATTTGAATTTTAACCAGTGCAGTTATTTATTTGAACGGCGCTTTACGACCTTTTTTACTTATGGCTATTTTATCCCGACTGCACGGCGGAACACAAAAGGAGGGTAATGTGTTTGGCTCGTATGTATGTATGTATGTCAGATTCTTAGTTCCATCGTTACTTTTTAACCAACTGTCAGATATTGACGAATAAGGTACAATCGCTTCGTTTTATTTGCGGGGGACATACATATGCATGGCGTGCATACAAATCATGTGAAATAAAATCAGTTTAAAAAAAAAATTTTCTAAGTCTGTATGATTTACAAGAAGAACTCTACTTTATCTCTAGATGGCGCTATTTTAAGCCCGGCTAAGGTTTAATCTCGCTACTCTGTGAGCACCATCTAATAGAGTTGAAGTTGCCAAAATAAAATACTAAAAAGACAAAAATAAAAACTTAATTAAAAAAATTACCAGCAAACTGACTGCTAACCAGTAATTACTAAGCAAGCGGAACCAAAATTCAATATAGTGAGGTACCTAATTTGGTCCCGCCTGCTTAGTATTAATGCTTAGCAGTCGGAATTTTTGATTTTTTTTATTGTCTCTTTAAAAAATACAATGTTGCATCTCAAATGGTATAATGGAGTTTCGAACGAGAATTATTTATAAATAAATTCTGAAAATGTTCCGAATTCGTCGGTAGAGCATTAAAAACAAAAAACTTCCTGTAACCACTACTTTAAAATTCTGTAACAAAATACATTTTCCATTTGTAACTTTCAGGCGTGTCACTTAAGTTTGACATTTGCCTGAATACACCACGTCTATTTGTAGCTAAGCTTCAGGCAAAGGCCATTTTTTGCACTGCCTCCCGACTTCGTATTTTACATACCTTTGTGCGAGATCCTTTGGAAATTATCTACATTTTCTATGTGTTAGGCACTGTAAGAACTTGTGTTATGATGATAAGAGTTCTATTGATGCGTGGTATTTTTAGGGTTCCGTACCTAAATAGGAAAAACAGAATCCTTAAAGGATCACTTTGTTGTCCGTCCGTCCGTTCGTCTGTCCGTCCGTCTGTCTGTCTATCAAGACCCTTTATCTCGGGAACGCCTGGAGGTATCGAGTTGAAATTAAAACAATATACTAAAATCTACAGTACCTTGAAGCTGTAAAAAAAATCAAACTTAGAGTTAATGTAAAAAAATACGGCCGTTTATGCCGCAAAAACGTATATTTCGATACTCTTAAGGGAACCAAAATTTATAATGTTCCTTCCATTGACCTAGAACTATCAAATCGGCAAGTAATGCCGTTTTATACTACAAGTACTGGGAAAAATTAAAACTAAAAACTAAAAAAAAAAACTGAAAACTATACATTTGTAATTAAATCATAAAAATATTGTCTTTGAAGTTAGGGAAAAGCTCGAAAAAACTGCGAGACTCTATTCCTGGACTATTTATAATACCTATATAAGTCCCTATAAATTTGTACGGGACCCTCGATGAGCAAGTTGCATTTGTCCGGTTTTTTTATGTGGCCCTGCAGTGGGATGTGTATAAGCTGAGGTATGTGAACACCTCTGACACTGGTTTCCTCACGATGTTTTCCTCACGATTTTTTCCTTTACCGTTAGCGAGTGGTATTGCTACTACTACTTTTACTATATGGAATACTTCTAAATGGAAAAAAAAATATCAACTGTTCCATACTATAGTTGCCACCTGCGGCTCTAAAATGTATTGAACATTTGATATTTTTTCACTGTTATTAGATTTTGTTTTTGAAGTTTTGCCCATGATAAAAGTAGTTCATATTGACAACTAGGATTTTTGAATGGACGCAGCGTAGGACGCCCACTAGCTCGTTGGACCGACGATCTGAGGCAGATTGCTGCCAGCGGCTGGATGAGAATGGCCGAGGACAGAAGGAAGTGGGGTGCCTTAGGAGATGCCTATTCCCAGCAGTGGACGAATACAATTGATTTATCGATCGATTGATTGATTCTTTTTTTATGTAGCCTATATCCGACCTCGTATCCCCGCTCATAGCCCCGGCTGCCTGAGTGATCTTAAACGATCACGAAGGTTAAGCAACACAGGGCGCGTTCAGTGCATGGATGGGTCGCCGTCTATGCCTAACGCTAGTGGCATTTTTCCGAGCGGTTCCGTGCTTCGCAAGGCTGTGCCGTCGATAGATGGCAGTCGTTAAGCCAAGTCAGAGGCCTTAGGGCGGCTTGACAACTTCTGACAGTAGACTACAAGCCTCCACCAATCCGGACTTGGCCCCCGCGGTGGAGTATGGCCTATACCTTCCTCAGGGAAGAGACTCGTGCCCCTCGGTGGGGACATAATGGGTTGATGATGATGATGATATCCGACCTTACTGCAGGGCACATGCCTTCTCGCAGAGAGAAAGTATAGGCTTAAATTATCACGCGTGCCCACCGCGGATTGGCAATCTTGATTGATTGTATTGGTAGTTAAGTTATACATAGTGATGAGTAGAACCTCGCATGCTGGAATGTATATGGGGAATTTGTTACACCCAGCGGACAGAGAAATCCGTTTAATAGGGAACCTGCCTCAGACTCAGATTGAAAGAAAGAAAGAAAGAAAGAAAGAAAGAAAGAAAGAAAGAAAGAAAGAAAGAAAGAAAGAAAGAAAGAAAGAAAGAAAGAAAACATTTATTTAAATTGTCACAGAAACACAAAGTCTAAATACAAAACAATCGTGAACTGAACATTTGAGGCATATAGAGTCGAAGGCAGCCGGGTTCCATTCAGTAATGTATGGCACCCAGCCATCCCGGACTTCAAACGCCAACGCCAAACAAAGAGATTAGAGTGACTTATACCTTAAATATACCTAAATAGAAAAACTAGCAAAAGATTTTCTTTTGGGTGTTCACAGATCTCGAAATGATATGAAAAATCAAGTTACGAGTATACTAATAAAAATGTATTTTTTAGATTTTTCCAATACACGTTTTGATTCATAAAATCCTTATTTTGCGATATAACTCAAGAGTAAAAGCGGGAAATTGTGTAAACGGTGCATTGCACTCCTTTGTGAGTGGCCAAAAGAGCTAGATTGGCTATCCATAATGGAGTGCTGGTGCTGGTCCCAACACTTATGTATGCTAGAGAGACTTGGGTATGGCAAAAGAAGCAAGAAAGTAGGATTAATGCAGTAGAAATGAGGTCATTGAGAAGTATGTCTGGTGTTACTTTGAATGACAGGATACGCAATAGTTTGATTAGAGAACGTTGTGGACTGAAAGAGGATGTAGTGCCTAGAATTGAGAAAGGAATGTTGCGTTAGTTTTGACATGTGGAGAAGATGAAGGAAGAAAGATTGACGAAACAAATATATCGAGCGAATGTTGTTGGAAGGACCGGTAAGGAACGACCCGGAAGGACATACTTCGACCAAATAGGGGATGTATTAGCAAAGTACCCGAAACCGGCGTGCGAGCATGCAACGACTAATGAATGTTGAGGAAGCGAAAGTGATCTGTCTGAATCGTAGCAAGTGGCAATCCCTGGTCTCGGCCTAACCCTCTGGGATACAGGCGTGAGTTTACGTACGTATGTATAACTCAAATATTCATATATTTGGTTCGTACATTAAAAGGGTTATCAGCCCCATGTGACGACATCGTTTTGAGCCCGATTCGTGGGCTTTTGCACCACGTGACTATCACTATTATACGTTAGTTTATATTATGAAAAGTGTTAGTCATGGAGAAAAAAAATTAACGCGATGATTTATCTTTTTACATTGCCTCTCCAATGAGACTAAAACATTTTGTGTGCAAGTTATCCATTTTCAGCGCGCCAAATCCTGTCGGAATTCTGACATTTGCGATAACAATTAGTGTGGAATTTCACAGTTAGATGATTGAAATTTGGTGCGCGTAATATAGATGCAAATCGAGGATATGCAAAAAATTAAATAGATCGGAAACATGATGCCGAAATAGTATATTCTGAGGTTAACACGAGCACTAGACTTACTTTTCCATTTTACATTTTTCCGACGTTTCGGTACTTTTGCAAGTGCCGTGGTCTCGGTAGACTGAGTTGACATGCTTCTTTTTGAAAGCATTAACTGTTAGTTTACTACCCTCGGCAAGTAAAATGGAAACGAGTAAATATCCTTTAAAATTCAGTTTTATTATGATCCCGAAAATTCATTAAAAGTAAACAACATTATTATGCATCGTGTTCGTAAACCTAGGTTAGGGCAAGCAATATTTGGAGTACAAAATTGTTTACGCTGTCAGCTTCGGATACGATAGCAATTTAAAAACTTATTTTGCATTCGGCACAGTGGTAGGTTGGTGGCCGTCCATTCGATAGGTTCTAGGTTCAATAGCGCATGTATTTTTTACTACATGGACTTTTCTTTCTTAGTTCGCTAAAAACATAACATAGGAAAACATCGTGAGGAAACCCAACAGTCTGATTCGTAGTGATTAAGATCATATCATATATATATCTCTCTCTCTCTCTCTGAGAGAAGACCTGAGCCTTGATGGGGACGAATATAGGATAACAATACAGTACATAATATTATGTAATATCACCTAATACGTCAGTAATGTCATATTGTAATTTAAAAGTAAATACATTACAGAAAGAATCGTCGGAAACAGTAATTTGTTAATGCGAAATAAAATTATACAATCAATCAAATCAATCCAAGATCTCACATAGATGGTTGTACGAACTATCGTGGCACCGGAAAATGTTTTCTTTTATGTTAAACATTTACGGGTTTCATCCGAAGTGGGTGTAAACAAGTAAACTTATAAATTAGTTGGCCCATGCCGGCTATCATCATCTTTATCGTCATCAGCCATTTGACGCCCACTGCAGGACATAGGCCTCCTCCGTGGTTTTCATAACCATGAGGGGTTTTGCCATAATCGTCACGCTTGGCAGGCGGGTTGGCGATCGCAGTATGCGGTTAGAATCTCAGGAAGACGCTGCTGCCCATCTCCTGGTAATTTCTCCTCGAATTTTCGCAGTATCCATCTTTCTTGTCTAAATTGAATAACAAAAACAATTGAAAGTCGATATTCAAATGTTTCACATTTTTTAAAAAAAGAACATCATAGAAACCATTTGAAAAAAGTTTCATTCGAAAACCTCAAACCATGAAGATTCTATGTCAATTCAAAGAACCTATTGCAATAAAACGGCAATTTCATACTTTAACCCCTATTACTATGGAAGTAACTAAAATAAATAAGCCCAGCAGTTACAACGTCAGTGAGCTCTCTAATTCTTTTGACTGCATATGCTGCAGAACTAAGCCTCTGTACTAGTTTTACAATATGAGGACCCCATTGCAATTTTGAATCGATTGTGGTGCCTAGAAAAACAGTATCTTCTACAAATTCTAGTTTTTCTTTTCCGAGTACAATGTTGTTTTCAACTAATCTTACGTTTGGTAAGGTAAACTTTATACATTTTGTCTTTTTGGAATTTAGAAGCAGATTATTTGCCGTGCCGACTATGACCAGTTTGAAAGATAGTGCTCTTTCAAACAATGGGACGGAAGGACTCTCCTGAACTCTACCCAGATCGGCTAGTTACTTGGCAAGTAACCAGTGTCAGGACAATCAAAGGCGGTATCATCTAACCTGAATCAACTAGTAGCTAAGCCATGAGATTACAATGTATTTTAATTACACGGCAGTAGGAACGTCTTAAAATCAACGTCGCTATTACGGTAGCTCTGGAAATGACAGATGTCGTACTCGTATGGTTGGGGTTTACGAAACGAATCAGTGGAGAGGGAAGAAACAGTAGAGAATTTAATCTATTTTTAATTTCTTCTCGACGGATGACTCGGAAGGGCTCTCCTGAATTCCCCCCAGATAGGCTAGTTACTTGGCTAGTAACCAGTCTCGAGGCAATCAAAGGCGGTGTCGTCTAACCGTCGACTAGTAGCTTCGCGATGGGATTACAATGTGTTACAGCACGACTGTAGGTACGCCATAAAATCTACCGCCGTCGCTTTTATGACAGCTCTGGGAATGACAGCTCTCGTACTCGTTTGGGGTTTTGTGTCTTTTTGGATCAAAAATCGTCTTCATGGCATGGCCGTAATTAAAAAATTATGTGTTTTTAAGGTTCCGTAGTCCGAAAAGGATCCCTTATAGTTTCGCCATGTACGTCCGTCTGTTCGTCCGCGGCCTAGCGCACAGACCGGTGGTACTAGAAAGCTGTAATTTGGTATGTGTATACATATTTATCTCACCGACAAAGTTAAAGAATAAAATGTTTGAAAAAAAAAATTATTTCACAATTCTACGATCAATCGTTCCGCCGGGAGACGCTCTACCCAAACAAAATCTTGGGCTTTAAAGCTTAATAATCCGCAAATGGATAACAAAATCAAACAAATGGTTTTTACATACATACAATATTTTTAAACGACCAATCCAACGACACCTCACACTATAGTATAGGCGAGAAAAAAAAATCACATCCATAATTTAGGTGCAGGGAAGGTTCCGTGTGGCGCCGGATTGAGAATAGCGTCACTCCATTACCTTCCGTGGATGTCGTAGAAGGTGACTAAGGAAATCAATTACCAGGAGACGGGCAGCAGCGATTCCGACCACATACTGCGATCGCCAACCCGCCTGCCAAGCGTGGCGATTATGGCAAAACCCCTCATGGTTATGAAAACCACGAGGGAGGCCTAATGGCTGATGATGAAGGAACCCTAAAAAAATCTTTTCAAAGATTTTATTGTACCGTTTTATTGGCGCGACTAATAACTATGTGGACGACCTCGTGGCGCAGCGGTAGTGCATCTGCATACCATGCGGCAGGTCCCGGGTTCGAATCCCGGCTGGGGACAAAAAAAAAAAACCCCAGGTCTTGGATGTTTACATGTTTGTGATGTCGTTGTTTCTGGTTCCCACGACACAGGGTATCCTAGTGTGGGGCCAGAAGCAATGTATGTGCCTGTATGTAAATGTTAAAATGTTAAAATGTTAAAAAAATGTTAAATGTCTATGACAAATTTCAGCTTTCTACTACTAATCATCTCTGAGCTAGGCCTCGGACAGACAGACAGACGAACGGACATGGCAAAACTATAAGGGTTCTTTGTGGACTACAGAACCTTAAAAAAGTAATTTGTGGCACAAAAGAAAGTTCTTTTGGGACTCAAAGTTTTTTTTAAAACCAATAGTATAGGATCCCCTATTTGGCCGAAGTATGTCCGTCTGGGTTGTCCCTTACCGGCCCTTCGACCCACATTCGCTCAATATATTTGTCTCGTCAATCTTTCTTCCTTCATACTTCGACCAAATAGGGGATGTATTAGCAAAGGGCAAGATAAAAAGTACCCGAAACCGGCGTGCGTGCATGCAACGACTAATGAATGTTGAGGAAGCGAAAGTGATCTGTTAGGATCGTAGCAAGTGGCAGTCCCTAGTCTCTGCCTACCCCTCTGGGATACAGGCGTGAGTTTATGTTATGTTATGTTACGTAGTATAGGATCCTAAATCATTTAATTAGAGTGCACCCTTAAAACTTTGCCAATGAGTTAGATGTCTGTGTAGTAGTATCATGCCGCAATGTCTTGAGTTTAGTCGATATCAGACCCATCATCATCATCATACGACTGCTTCATTGGTCTGAGGTATCACGTCTGATCACCATGCTGGAGGTTCGATTTCCACTGGGGGCTGCCGTACAATTGTACAAATGGTCTCAGTCTGGGTGTGTTTCCATGTTTGTGATGTCCTTGCCTGACTAACATAGCACAGGGTATCCTAGTTTGGGACCAGGACAAGTGATTATGCTGTGTGGAAGTTATTATTGTCATATTAAGCTTTACCTCGTTTTTGCGAAAAAATACTGGCCCCAGTTACTCGTACACTAACACTGTTGAACTACTGGTAACAGATGTCGGTGTATACAAATAAAAAAATAAAAATAACTGAGAGCTGTTAACAGCAGATTAACAGATTGTTAGCATATGAGAAACCGGGGGTAAAATTGGTAGTTGTCGACTGTGCAACAGCTGTTCTAATTCAAACTGCGCTTTTACGACCCCACGAGTTCATCTCAAGATTTATGTCGCAGTAAAAGTAAAGAGATTTAGCGCCAGTCAATCTCGCAAGTTTCTGCTAGAGGTGAGGCATATTTAGCAGAACTGTTATTTATACCTAGTATAAATTAATAACAGTAAAGTTATCGACATGCTATCCAGACTTCCCCTATCCACATAACCCAAGGATATCTAAAAGAAAAACTCATTAGTATTAAGCTAGTCTTTGTACAAATATGCTTATTGTGCAATAAAGAATTTTCTAATCTAACCTTATTATTATTCACTACATTCATAATTGAATCGTGTGATTTTAAAACGACACATGTCCTTTCATTACAACTTTGCAGGAAATAGAAAAAACTGTTTTATTCAAATACTAATATCTACAACAGCAATATTTTAGCATATTATATTGATTTCTGTATGAATAAACTACAATTTTTTTTTCTAATGTAAATCAATAGGTAGGTGTAAATAATTTAATTAAAAAAAAATTGACAAGTGTTATTTTAAAAACACATGTGACTTGTGTTGTTTTAAAATCACACGATTCAATTGTCTTCTCCTTTAAACCTGTATTACAGTTAAATCCCAAAAAGTGATGTACTGATTCTAGTCCATAATAATAGTTTCTCGCCCTTACCTATATAAAAGTCATAGTTATACTAAAACGAGATGGATTGATTTCAAGTTTGAAGTCCAACCTTAAGTCGGCCTAATCTTGATTTCTAACCAAAATGAGATGTACCGAAATTCAGAACATTCATTACATTACGCATACTTAAAAATCTGAAATGTATTTCAATGTAAAGTATTTACACCCTGTTTGTTGAATGTCTTAAAAGCTACCTTCGGGTCGAGTTTGTAATAGAAAAGAAACGAAAAAACTTTACCCCTACCAAGACGTTATGCATAAATATCTGCATTCCGACTATTTTAACAGGTATAAAGAATTATAATTTTTCATTTACTTATTGGAACGGTTCCACTTAGTATCACGGTTTGCCTAGTGCAACCCATCTCTAGTTTCTGTCTTGTCGCAATTAGGCTGGGGATGCTGCGGCGCGCGTGATATTGGTTTATTGGGGTTGTTAACATCTTAATTGAGAAAACACTGCTTTTGTAACTTCAAGTGCACTGGTCCGCACTTTGTATTACAATAATATGACGGTTCTATATTTTTTTGCAAGCTGTGACGGAAAGATTTTTAACGGACGTCAAAAAAAGGGAGGAGAAGGTTATTTTATATTTGGCAATTCTTTTTGAAACTTGTATTGTATTGTATTTAAAGATTTTATTAAAGAAGCATAGAAGAAAGAAGCGAAGCATAGATATAATAAACGCTTCTTTATTCAATAACATTGTACACTACATCTAATATAGAAAAATCTCGTGTCACAGTGATTATTATCGAACTCCTCCGAAACGGCTTCACCGATTATTATGATTTTTTTTGTGTATATTTTGTTTGTTTGTACATCTACTTCCCTCTCCATTGTATTAGTTCAGTCCATACAAAGGTTGTCTGGAAGATATCACTTTTAGTGATAAGACCGCCATCTGTACTCTTAGGTTAAGAAATATCTGTGTAATTTACATTTTTATGTAAAATCTATCTATATTGGTAGGTCCGATAATAAGTCGCAGGCTAATTCATATGTCAAAACAACGTTTGCCGAGTCAGCTAGTAAAACTATAAAAAATATCGAGCCGCAAAGACCGAATTGATCGTTGAAAAAAAAGTATTTTTGTCATTTCATTAAGCCATCGACAAGATACTAAAATTACTAGGTTAGGTCAAACTTATTTACGTGATTGATAATGGGTACCTTGCATCAAAATTGGAGTTTCAAGTAGATAGATACCCTGCAATACTAATCAGCGATACGAACGAGTGGCAATAAAATACATTACAAAAATTTTGTTCAGAAAAATTAAGTTAACATGTAATTTTCATATAAAATAGAGAACTTTTATAAAAAAAAAAACAAATACACATTTAGACTTCAAGACAAATACACGTTAAAAGAAGAGTTCGGTTCGATTCGATTTTGTATCGTTTCATAAGATTTTCAAATGGATTCCACCAATGGATTCCTTTCTTTGCATCTAGACCAAATTTATTTTGGACCACCCTTGAGATACTTTCTATCTAATAAAAATAAGAAATCGGACAACGCGGTGAGGAATTATCGCTGTACATACATAAGAAATTTATACACAGAACTGAAAACCCCCTCTTTTTTTGAAGTCGGTTAAAAATTAGTTTAACACGTATTCTCTACTTCTGCAACATTTTTTTGCTATAATACCATACATCCTAGGTACTAATATTATAAATGTGAAAGTTTGTGAAGATGTTCGGATGTTTGTTCCTCCATCACGCAATAACAGCTGGACGGATTTAGATGAAATTTGGTATGGAAATAGTTTGAGTCCCGGGGAAGGTCATAGAATACTTTTCATCCCGAAAATTACTCATTCCATGCGGACAAAGTCGCGGGCAAAAGTTAGTAACTACTTAAGCAGCTTGCGTAGTAAGCAGCAAGCAACTCTTGCAAAAGATACACTACCTTAGGTGCTCAGGTTTCCTCCTGAGACGTATGCCTAATGAGGGTTTCATTAAAAGAAAAACTAAGCCTCTCCGACGTCCTCACGACAGCAATTAACGAATTAAACGTCACTCCCATACATGCATAATGAGGTGATATCAAAAGTTAATAGATCCCTCGAGGGGAATCTCGATGCTGGCAATTATATGGCTCGGTATACAAACTTATCTTCACCCCTGAGCCGCGAAAAAATGGACTTTAACGAGCTGGAGCTAAGGTCCAAGAATTCCAAAGGCAACGTTATGAATGTGTTGCTCTAGGGCCACCTGTATTGTTAACCGTATGACAATACTTACAATGCGTGTTCAGCGATCCTTAACACCTTACAATGAAGGTCGAGTTTCCATCAGCTTACTGGAAATATAAGGTTGCTATGGACTTCCCAAACGGAATCCGGCGGAAACTTTTTAATTAGCGTGACGTTTTGTTTGAGTTGCAGAGGTATGAATAATGAAGTACTAATTGTGGTTTGGAAGTGATGAATTTAATTTTTATGTTGGAATGTGTTATTCAAAAATAGTGCAAATATTATATGCTTTGAGGTGTTCAATGGCAGAGTTTTAACGAGATGAATTTCGTAACATTTTACAATGGCTTGTAGGTGGCGTGACCAGTGACATAGGTTCACGTTCGTAATAGTTTGCTATTAGACTCACATCAATTAAATAAATGTTTATTTCCTGTTGGAGTTGGCCTAACGAACTTAACTATATCGATTTGAATACCTATGAAGGTTCCTTGTTGACTACGCAACCCTAAAAACTAGAAGAAGGTTACAGAATATAATTTAAAAATCTTGTTTTTAATCTTTGCTTAAAAATGCCCAAAATACTTTAAAAAAGTCGTGACATCACATAAAATAAATAGGAACATTTCAAGGCCTAATGAAAACTGAATTTGCACGGATATTTACTCGTTTAATTGTTTTCATTTTTAAATTTTCCGACGTTTCGGTACTTTTGCGAGTCCCGTGGTCTCGCTAGACTGAAGTGACAGGCGACTTTTTGAAGCATTAAATGTTAGTTTACTACCCTCGGCAAAAATGACAAAAAAAATAATAAATTACGTTCTAAAATTATTTCGGATTATTTTTTTAAGTAAATTGGCACAACAATTACTTTATATAAACTCAAAAATATTGACTATTAGTTATTGAAATTAAAATTAAATCTACAGTCTCATGCACTTAAGCACTCATTCAGTTCAGTTTCAATTATGTCTAGTAGGTACTCGTGTTAACCTTAGAAAATTCAAGGCCCATTTCAAAAACCGTCCGGTCCAATATTTGACTAATAAGCTAGCCGCATGTATGTCCCACTGCAGAACACTGACCTTTTCGCAGAGAGAGAGTAAGGAATTAATAACTACGCGTGCCCATTGCAGATTGACAATTGTAAGCCCTAAGATATGTGAACACCTCAGGAACCCTGGTTACTGCACATAGTAATAATTTTGTTACTGCAGATTCACAAAGGTACCTACGTAAGTCGAAAAACGAAATCATTGGTACGAGTACATACCGAAATTGGAACCCGGACCCAACAGGCCAGCACTCTACCAATGCGCTGTCACCGCCCTGCGATTACGTTTTCTGTTTATGTTTTCTCTATCTATCTAGGTATCACCCTACACACCGATGCACTTATAACAAAGACTGACAAAATGAGTGTTGAAATAACCCACTAATTCATGCTATTTTCCGGCAATCACATCCCACTGTGTGGTAACCAAGTGTGCCCTGTCGCCTAATCAAACCACAGTCTGCAATGCTGTGGGACGTAGATTTCAGGCGTGGCTGCGAAACATGCTGATTTCGTGGGTTAATCTATTCTATACATATAATAAATCTGTAAATTGTCACTGCCTGTTATATGCCTGTCTCACTCTGTTTCTTTGTGCGCGCATCACGCAAAATGCACTGAAGGGAATTAAATAAAACTTACCATGATTATAGCTTAGATTCCCGTGTAACATAATAATATAGGCTATGTAACATCTCGCTTAAGTCCACACGGGGCGAGAAAATCACTATAAATATCTTCATAAACTGTTTTTTTGTATCAGACACTGTGGAAAAACCAATACTCCAGACCTCTGAGCTTTCAGGGCCCGGTAACCGAGTCAATCGGTTGCTATGGCATTCTGTCAACATACTACTTCGGGCACTGGCGAGACGATATAGTTTATTTTTAGGTATGTCTTTTAATTATCTTAATAACACGTGACACAAAAAATAATGGCTAATTCAATATCGATCATAAATTTTATATGACTTTTTAGAAAGAACGAAAGAGACGAATTATTATTAAATTTCATTTCAAATTTTATAATTAGATTTAAATGAAAGTATAGCTACGGTCACTATACACTTAATTTTAACGAAAAAAAATAATACCTATTCTGTTTATTGAATGTTAATGTAAAATATGAGTTGCTATTTTCGAGTCGAGTACCTAATTGTATTGGAGAAAAGGTAGCGAAAAACAACTTCACTCTGATCATCTTTTCTCAAACAATTTCAAGTATAGCAGTTGATACTTAACAAGATCGCATGAGTGCAATTCGTATGTGTCATTTGTTTAACACTGTTTCTACTCTTTGCTCTGACCTAGATATACATATACAATCTCAGTCTTTAACTTTTTAAGTTAAAACATCTGCAATTATTGATCTCTAAAATTAAATAGTATTTGTTGTAAATATAATAAGTTACTGGCTTTGTTCCGGATTCACTTACTAGATTTTTCAAGTGTATATTTTGGGTGTCAATCTTTTATTTTATAATTGTTACTTATATAAACAAAATAAAATAAAAATCAATAACATGCAATGCTAAACATTAGTCTATTCTTGCAAAAATAGAAAAAAACACCAATGCTGCGGCCAGACATACGAACAGCACCCGTTGACGATAGGCAATTTGGTCGCATTGTAGTCGGCAATTAAATTGTATTCGATTGAATTTCAGATATTTGATTTAATTTCCGATATGTAATAGTACATTGTACGAGAGGGGAGAAAACGATCTGTTTCTGTTCGAGAGTATACCCGACGCGCAGCGGAGAAATGGAACTTTCTCCGAGTTATACATAGTACTTTATACTACACCTACAAGAAAAATTTGAATAATTAAAACCGTACTGTTAAATTATCAATTTAGTAAAAAACTAAATTTAACAAAACGTTTTTTTTCCTAGTGCAGTAAAGGGTTGCCAGACTCCTTTCATTCGAAAATGGAGCACAAAAAAAATCCACCTCTTTTTAGGATTTCGTCTTTCTTCTTCTTCTTCTTCAAACGGGACCGTATTACTAAGACTTCACTGCCCGTCTGTTTGTCTGTCTGTCTGTCACCAGGCTGTATCTAATTAACCGTGATAGCTAGGCAGTTGAAATTTTCGCATATGATGTATTACTATTGCCGCTATAACAACAAATACTAAAATCGGAATAAATAAATATTTAAGGGGGGCTCCCATACAACAAACGTTATCTAAAGACAGCGCTCGCCATCTAGCAGCCATCTTTGTAACCTTCACAGCGCCGATGTCATGTCGTTAAATGTCAATGTTAAACCCTTCTTGTTGGTTTCTATAGCCATCTATAGCGGTTCTCAAATTCGCTCTTTGTCTAATGTTGTATAGATAATGGTACGGAACCCTTAGTGAGTGAGTCCGACTCGCACTTGGCTGGTTTTTTTCTAATTATTTGCTACAAAACCATTTTGAGATTTGACGCTTGCATTTTTAATATGTTCGCTGCTAAAAAACAAAAGAACGCTAGCAGGCAGGAATGGATTTTCATACAACATCCCTGCCCCGCCACGGAGGATAGGAATGAAATTCCATATAACTTTTCCTGCCGCACATTTATAAGGGAGAAATGACGAACTTTGTGGCCCGTTTATGAACGAGCAATGAGACACTTTCTGAGTCGGTGTGGTATAAATTAAATATACTACGTATATTTTACTTAAATTGTCCGTTGAATTGTTAGCTGAAATATCGCTAGCGCTTTTGCTATGGCTTATTCAAGAGGCCACGCCTTAAACTAGCTGCACCGGTGATTAAATTTTAATCAAAGCAAACTGCTTGGCGGTGGTAGCACGGTAGATGGCTTGCCTTAGATTTGAGAGGTCGTGAGTTCGAACCTCTGCATGTAGCAATGACTTTGCTTTCTAAGTTACTTTAAAAAACAACATGTCATCTCTACCTAAGTAGAGTAGAAACATTGCGGTACCTTTTTGAAAACAGCTCATTAAACCTGAAGTAGTACATTTAAAAATTAAAAATAAACTTGCAAAAAATATATTATCTTATTTGTTGAATCGGTCTAACTTTGAAGTGCCACTCGCTAGTTGGGACTAATCTGAAGGTAAGCGATTCGAGATTTAATGTCCCAAGTTAAATTGAACCGCTACTGGGTAAAGTAGGGTAAGGTCCACCCTTCGTCCATTCGGATTCCTACAAGGGGTCTCGTGGTCGGCCTACTTTCATTGTTATGGCGTGCACTCCGGGAAGTATACAGCTCAATACTCTCTCTTATGGCGTGACTGATAAGGACTACCATAATTAGAAGAAGGAACCTTCTTACCACGGTCGTTGCACACGTGAAAACGTAGGTAGTGACGTACATTCATCTACATTGGGTAAGAAACGGGTGAGGTAAGATAATTGTGGTTTCATATAATTATAATTATTCTTATATATTTTTTTATTGAATTGAGAAAGGAATGTTGCGTTGGTTTGGACATGTGGAGAGGATAAAGGAAGAAATATTGACAAAACAAATATATCGAGCGAATGTGGATGGAAGGGCCGGTAAAGGACGACCCAGACGGAAATGTTTCGATCAAATAGGGGATGTTTTAGCAAAGGGCAAGATAAAAAGTACCCGAAACCGGCGTGCGTGCATGCAACGACTAATGAATGTTGAGGAAGCGAAAGTGATCTGTCAGGATCGTGGCAAGTGGCAGTCCCTGGTCTCTGCCTGCCCCTCTGGGATACAGGCGTGAGTTTATATTATGTTATATTTTTTTATCTATTTATTTGGGGAATTTTGGATTTATTATGGTATAATTTGCTACTCCTTTTGCGCAGTTTATTTTTGCGATTGTATCCACTGAGCGAGCGAATGTTTTGAAAGACATATTTCGTGCATAATAGTAGCGCAGAAAATAGACACACAACGCCATTCGATTGAAGAGCTTATATTTCTACACGAAAAACACAAAAAGGTGAATAAGGCAAACAGGGACTTATCTCTCAAATTTTGTACGATGTAATATTCATAAATTCATTATCAATATATAGTGTAAGGTAAGGTTTCAGCTGACGTAACTCTGTTTATAGGATTGAATGAAAAAAAAAAATGGTGATCGCGGTTAGACCCGTATAATATATTACTAAAAACTGGTGAGTCGAAAACTAAAACAGTTGACTAAGGATTATGTTTTTGGAGCCGTTTAATCTAAGTAAAAGGTTTTTGAGCCTTCGTGGAATCAAAATTAACAATTTAGCATCAAGGGTTTGGGTACCGGCCAATGCGCGCGTACAGTCAAGCTCATACTGACAAGTAGAGTCAAATGTAAACCAAATAAAGAAATTAAAACTAAGTATTGGAAGTTATTCAGTCCAATTAATCAGTCCAGTTTTCAATTAATTTAAGCATGAAAACACAAACTGCATTTAAAAAATGCAAGCAAAACATTTTAAGAGACGCATTGAATCAAGAGCGAACAGTACAAAAACACTGCACTGTGCAGAAATAAAAACAACTCGAGCACGTTGTGGGTTTATCGTCCGCAGTAGCGAAGTAGCGTTTTCTCGTCGATAATACAATCTTGTGTAAACGAGCAAAAATGCGGTGTAAGCTGAGTGTAACATGCTTGATTAAATTTTAATCAGAGCTTATTGGACCTGCGCCAGGGTGAGCGTGAATTGTGTCGCGCCCGATTTATTATGGTTGGTTTTGCACTTTACCTTATGACTGTACTTTACTTTATTACGATTTATCTCTTATATTGTGCAAGAAGCGGTGGTAGCGCAGAATTAGAACGCTGGCCTCACATTTGTCGTGGGTCGTGGGTTCGAATTATGAACGAATGACTTTGTTTTCTAACGTAAGAACATTTGTGAAGTTGTAGCAATACCACTAAATGTGAAGGAAAATATCGTGAGAAAACCTAAGTGTCTGAAATGTTCACATACCTTAGCGCTTGAAATTGCCAATTCGCGGTGGTCACACGTGGTAATTAAACCCTGAGAGAAGGCATGTAACCTGCAGTGTGACGTATATATATAGGCTACATAAAATATGCAATTTACCTTACGACTATACTTTGATTTATTGCCATTAATTTTTTTCTATTTTACGATAATGTTTTGCATTTTATAAGAAATTTTGGTACCAACAGCCTACAGTTAGGTAGTCAACTTATAATTACTGAATTTAGACAAAGTCTATGGCATTTTTTCATTTCAGTTCAAGTCGCCTGTTTCTTTAACTTTTAGCAAGCAGCAGGATTCTTTTAGAGTGGTTGAAATTGAAAGACCCATCTATTGAAGACTCTCTAACTTGGTTTTTCTATAGACTCGTTATGTGGTACGGAATTAATCGGTCCATTCTTTACTAATAATTTGAATAATGACACAATTACGCTACATTATGAATTTTTATAACTAAATTTTTCATGGATACTAAAATTCTAAATTTTATTGATATTATGCAATCCATATAATTATTGATATATGTCGACATAAATTTTATCGGCTCTCCGTCTGTGGTTGTATGGAAGAAATTGCTTTTTAGTAAAAGGGCCGCCAATAAATTGTCCTTGTTTATATGTAACTGTACATAAAAATAAATTATCATTAAAATATAGATTTGTGTCTTGCCGAACCTGACTTACATCTTAACTAATAAACTAAGCTAATCGGCAGCAGCATTAAACCAGTCTAATGAACCTCAAGAGCCTAAGTTCAACAAATAAATACAGCAGCAAAACGTCAAGGCCTTGCCCTTAAACCACAGAATCCATAGTCTCTCTCTTTTACACCGAGAAAAAAGTAGAGATTAAAAACAGAAATACCGCTAACTCGCACATAACTTATAGAAACGCATATAAGAAAAAAAAACGAGCCAAGGGCGAGTAAAAAATCACGTTTCTTGTATGTGAGCCCTCCTTAAATATTTATTTTATTCTGATTTTAGCATTTGTTGTTATAGCGGCAGCAGAAATACATCATCTGTGAAAATTTCAACTGTCTAAATATCACGGTTCATGAGATACAGCCTGGTGACAGACAGACAGACAAAAATATGTACTAGAAACAGAATAAAATAAATATTTAAGTGGCGCTCCGACAAAACAAACGTGATTTTTTGCCGTTTTTTTGCTCGATATTCATAACGGCAATAGGTGGGTGCATGAAATATTCAAATTTGCATAGATAATTGTAAGGAACCCTTCGTGCGCGAGTCCGACTCGCACTTGGCCGGTTTTTTTCTTAAACCACGTCTCGGCTGAATTTTCGCGGCGAGTCCCTTTTACCGTCCCTGAGAAAATGAGCAAGAACATTACACTTCGTTCTTACAAAGTGAGACGTTTTAATGTTTGGTCCCTCTTTCATTTTAGGTACCTAGTTTTGATAGCACATGAGCCTGCACTCCACTCAGTGAGGTGACGGGCAACTTCGCAATTCAAATGCGAAGGTTGATGTGCTGTCCATTATACCTACTTGGGTTTTCATTTTTGTATAAATAAATTCAGTTCATGACCAATGGTTAAGTAATGATAATACTTATTTAATTCATTTAGACCGTAGAGTCAGTTTACGGTTTAACTGAATGTAATTAAGCAATCATTACTTTCTTTTAAAGCATTTTTGAAGTTAAAGTTATTTTTGGCAGAATGAAACTTTGTAAAGTTTTTTCTGAAATGTATATTATATTAGATCAATATTGATGAGAATACTTTGTCATGTAGTTTAGGTTTGAAAAGAAAAGTTAGAGCTGGTATCAAAGCTAGACTGACTTTGTAATATAGATCTCAGCTTCCATCAGTCTTATGATAGCTACAATACAGTAGATAGTACACTACTGCAGCGGCTAGCAAAAGAGGCATTGATGAACGAACGTGTAAATAAATTTATAATCAGCCATTTGACGCCCACTGCAGGACATAGGCCTCCTTCGTAGTTTTTATAACCATGAGGGGCTTTGCCATAATCGCCACGCTTGGCAGGTGGGTTGGCGATCGCAGTATGCGGTTGGAATCTCAGGAAGACGCTGCTGCCCGTCTTCTGGTAACTGATTTCCTTAGTCGCCTTCTACGACATCCACTGAAGGAAATGGAGTGACGCTATTCTTAATCCGGCGCCACACGGATACATAAATTACAACCTAAAAATCACTATTAACATGACTGACACTTTTTGCAAATTCGATCTGTAAAAAAAGATAAAATTATATGATTTCTTTTCCTCGGTGGCGCTAGTGTTACTCCCTGGAGCCCCTTAATAGACTATTGAAACTTAAGGGTTATTCTGCTCGTCAATGAAAACCACTTTTACTATGAGATCAACTCCGGAACATCGTAAGAACCTCATCTGATATTTATTTCGCTGCTTCCCAGTTGCTCTCATAATAACTTCCACATAACACACCCACTTGTCCTGCTCCCAAATTAAAACACTCTGTGCTGTGGTAACCAGATAAGACATCACAAACGTGGAAATACACCCAGACTGAGGCCATTTCTACAAATGTACAGCGGCCCCAGTGGGAATCGAACTAACGACGTCCGGCATGGTAATCAGACGTGATACCGTTAGACCAACGAGGCAGTCACTCATTTGTTTTGATGATTAGAAAAATCCCCTTATGTTTCGCCGGACTTTTATGAAACGCCCTGTATTTAGGAAATTTTAAGACCTATTTTCATGAGAGGTTACGAAAAACCGCAGAAAACTCGTCATCGTTCGTAAGAAATAAACTGATATCTCCAGTCAGAGGTCGAGAGAAGCATAATGACCCGTGAAGAAAGCCCCAGCTTCTAGAGATTAATGGAAATCAAATCCCTCCCGAACTTATCACCTAAAATATAAGAAAATAAAAATTTCAGGTTTCATTTGGTATAACAGGCTCATTGACCTCCATGAAAAATATTTGTAGAATCAGGCATTGATGAGAAACATGTGGACTTAACAACTCACTGCTTATATTCTTTTCCTAGGCTTAAAAACCGTAAGTGAAGCCAATAAAATATTGTACTTAATTTATTATTAATTTGGTTAATTAGGTATGTAATGTTGGAATGGGCGCAGAGAAAAACGTGTGAACAGTGGAAAAATTGTTTTATTAATTTTACAGTACCGACTAGCGGCCGACATTTTACGAATGACCGATTGAATGATTGAAAGTAAAAAGAATGAATCTGAACGAATGAATGGAAGAGTGGACTGGGAATTTTGATTATTCCAATAGTCCCCCTCAAAAATTCTAGTCTTATATAATGCGATTAGGCAATAATTATCACAATATGTATTTATATTATTAGAAATAAATTATACATTCTGCTCTCAATATTCTGTTTTAATTATTTTAGTACCTTTTAATCATTAGGTATATTACAAACATTATCAAATTCAATCAAGCTTAACTTTGATCTTAATTGTAGTAATTTCCCTGATGGTATCATTTTCGTGAAGATATCAGCTAGTTGATGTTCTATGGAAACATACTCTAGCTTTATTACTTTCTTAGTAATTTGTTCACGTTTGAAATGATATTTTATATCTATGTGCTTAGACCTTTTATGGCTAGTGGGATTGTTTTCAATGTTTATACAGCCATTTTCGTGAAGATATCAGCTAGTTGATGTTCTATGGAAACATACTCTAGCTTTATTACTTTCTTAGTAATTTGTTCACGTTTGAAATTATCTTTTATATCTATGTGCTTAGACCTTTTATGGCTAGTGGGATTGTTTTCAATGCTTATACAACTGTTGTTATCTTCATATAAAGGGATATGCATTGGTAATTGGATTTTAATACTATTTAGCAATGATTTTATCCATTTAGCTTCTCTCACAGCTTCGAAAAGAGCCATATATTCAGCTTCGGTTGAGGAGGCGGCGACTGTGTTTTGTTTGCGAGTATTCCATGACATTACACAGTTACCAAAGTCACCGACATAGCCCACCGAATTAGCATGCTGAAGTGGCAGTGGGCCGGCCATATCATCCGAAGAACTGATGACCGATGGAGTAGACGAGTTCTTGAGTGGAGACCGCGGATCGGTAAACGTAGTGTGGGACGTCCTACGACTCGGTGGAGCGATGATCTTCGCAAGGCGGCTGGCAAGAGCTGGATGAGAGTAGCCGAGGACCGTGCTCAGTGGCGTGCTATAGGAGAGGCCTATGTCCAGCAGTGGACAAGCATAGGCTGATGATGATGATGACACAGTTATCAAACACTTGGAATACGTATCCCGTTGTGCTTTTACGATCAATTTCGTCGCCTGCCCTGCATGGGAATCTGCATAGCCTTGAACTATTTGATGATAGTCGCACCTTTTGTAGGTCAACTTTAAATTTATAGTGCCTTTTATGTATCTTAAAAGATGTTTTAAGCATTTCCATAGTTTATTATAATTTTTTTTTTTTGCTTTGATATCTGCTCAGAATACTGATTGCTGAGCAAATATCTGGCCGTGCGCAAAGCATTGCGTACATAAGGCATCCTATGACGTTCCTGAAAGAAGCGTCAAAGTGTGTGTCGGAATTAAGAGCCAAGTGATCTAATTTTGATGGGAACGGTGACTTTGTCGGATTGCAATCACTCATGGAAAACTTGCTTAAAACATTGTTCAAGTAGACTGACTGGTCCAAAGTTATTGTAGCTTCTGTTATGTTTACTCTAATGCCCAAGAGTAGTTTTATTTAATTCAAATCAGTCTTTCAAATTAGTATTTCGGTTTGTACATAAAATCAAATCATCGACGTATAATATTAAATATACATTACCATCATTTTTTTTTATCAAGTATATACAAACAAGGATCTACCTCTGAATTTTTAAAACCAAGTTCTTTAAGAGCGTGGTCAAAACGCTTGTACCAGCATCGAGAAGCTTGTTTTAAATCGTACAAGGACTTATTTAACTTGCATACCTACTTGGTTTGGTTCTAAAAAAAAACACCCTCAAGCACCTCCATGTAAATGTCATTCTCGAGAACTCCGTTCAAAAACGCAGTTTAGACGTCCAAGTGATGTACTTGCAAGCTATGCTGATTTGCAAACGCTAATATAAATCTAAAAGTAGAAATACGTACAAACGTTTGCAACGTTTCATCAAAGTCTTCAAGGTACTTTTGAGTAAAACCGCGAGCAACTAAACGCACCTTGTAACGAGTTGGTTCTCCTAACTCATTCATTTTTATCGTGAATACCCATTTACAATCAATAATATTTACATTTTGGGGTCTTTTCTTTCCACTAGAACCCATGGTTGATTTTTATTTAGCTTTTAACCATTTGTCACTATCATCCCTGTTTGAAATATCACTATAGTTACTAGGTAACGGCTGAGCAGTCGTGAGTGCTAAGTAACACAAATCTGTATCGCTCATCTGTTTATAATCGACTGAGGGTAGTTTTTTTTTTATTCTTTCACTTCGCCTTATTTTGTTTGGCGAATTCTCAGCATCCGATTGGTCATCGGGAAGAATCTTGTGTTTCGTGCCTGCTGACTTATTATCACCGATAGGCTTGTCAACTTTGGCGGGAATTTGTGTGTTTTGGTTTGTCGGCCTTGATTGAACAAATTTTGACTCATCGAATATAATATCACGGGCAATGAAAAATTGGCCATTTTGAACGTTGAATAGTTTATGACCATTGTTGTCGTATCCGACTAGTATTGCTTTAAACGATTTACTGTCAAATCTTGTTCTTCTCGTTTTGTCATGGACATAAGCCGTTGCACCAAATTTTAGGTTTGTTATTATGCCACATTTCGTATGGTGTTTTGTTGCTGGTCAGAGCTTTAGTAGGGAGTCTATTTATTAGGTAGGTAGCTATTAGTATGGCTTACCACCAAAAAGACTTTTCTAATTTCGAACTTTCAACCATGGTTCTAGCCATTTCGGTTAGCGATTCATACGCTCCGACACACCATTTTGTTGCGGCGTATATGGTACCGTTAGGTGGTACGAGATACCCTTGGAAACACAAAACTCTTTAAATTCTGTTGAAAGATATTCTCTACCATTGTCGCAGTACAGATTTGTGACTTTCGTATTGAATAAGTTCTCACTCCTAGCAACAAACTCTTTAAAAATATTTTAGCACTTCCGATTTTGCATTCATTAAGTAGGTCACAGTAGAATGAGTGTAATCATCCATAAAAGTAACAAAGTAGTTTTTGTCATCAAAGATGGTAGGCGTTATCGGACAACAAACTTCCGAGTGAATAATATTATAAAGGGGTCGATTCTGGTGTTTACTATTGTTATCTTTAGTTTTTGCAAACGGGAGACGTGATTGTTTACCAAGAATACAAGGTTCACAAATAGTATCGCTGGGGTTTATATTGTTTATCAAAGACTGGTCACTTTCATCTATTTTTATCCTTTAAATTCCAAACCTTTGTTTGTTTATATGTCCGAGTCGGCTATATCACAAACTATAGGCGTCAGAGGAATTTTGAGTCAAGTGAATATTAAGTTTATTTACTTTAAAATTTAGCCAAAAAAAGGTTGTTGCAATTCTCCCCGGTCATGATGCACTTGTCTTTATGATGGACTTGCACACCGTTTGTTGCCAAAAACCACTGTCATACCTGCACGTTGCATCTTACTTACAGAAAGTAAATTATGACGTACCTCGGACGAAAACAATACATCATCAATCGAGCCTTCAATACCTAAATCGGTTGTTACCTTTATGCTGCCTTTACCGTAGGCTTGTATGGACTCGCCGTTTTTCGCAACTCCGATCTTGAGAGGCGTCGATAGTTCCGTGTACGTTGTAAACACGTCAAGTGTATTCATAATAATATGATCCGTGGCACCCGAATCTAAGAGGAAAGAAATTTCCATATTAGTAGAATTACTAATAGGGTCAGATAACTTACAATCGGGTGAAACCATAAAAGCGAAACCGCCCTCGTCATTGTTGCACAACGTGTTGTGCGCCGTCCTCTTGTAGCCGCTGCCGCTGCTCCCAGCCCAGTCTTGCTGGATCTTCTTGAGGTAGCGACAGTCATTCTTGAGATGATTTCGGCACCCACAGTGATCGCAGTACATTTTTGAAATTTTGTGAGTTGAATTTCCGGTATGAAAGTTTTTGTTCGGTTGAGGGTAGTTTTTTTTTTTTTTTTTTTTTTTTTCTTAGAAAAATTTCCTTGTGATTTTGGAAATAAGAAATTCCTCGGACCTGTATGCAAAACCTTGAGCTCTGTTGTAGGTTCACCTTTCAGCTTCACTTTGTGGTCAAGTTGAAGCAAGGAACATTTGGTTGCAGTTTAAGATTCAGCAATTGCTTGCGTAGTGCTAATTGCGTGGCCAGGCTTCGTCTCTCGTAGATTTTATCGAGGTTATCGAAAATGTATTTGGCCGTTGCAGCGTCTTTCGCGAAATTTAAATATTCGATAATTGTACCTTTTGCAGTTTGGTTTTTCTTTAGCCACATTGCGTCTGGATTATCCGGCACTGGTTGTTCAACGACGATGGCCACTTGCAGTTCTTCTAACAAAGACTTGAAGACGTTCCCGTTAAATTGCTGGATGTTTCGTTTACCTCGTATCTCCGTTGTTCATATCCGTATTTTAGACGGATAGCAGGAACTTAATTGTAACTTATTTAAATCGTGCCCTGGGCCCATAACCTGTTGGAATGGGCGCAGAGAAAAACGTGTGAACAGTGGAAAAATTGTTTTATTAATTTTACAGTACCGACTAGCGGCCGACATTTTACGAATGACCGATTGAATGATTGAAAGTAAAAAGAATGAATCTGAACGAATGAATGGAAGAGTGGACTGGGAATTTTGATTATTCCAATATGTAAAACAGGTAACAATCTAATTTAAGAGTCAAGTATAATATATCACATAATTGTGATATATTGTACTTTTAAGCTAGATTGGCACCCAAAGTATACATACACATTGAAATACATAGAAACACTAATTAAGGGAGCCCAGTTACTCACTCTATCCCCTTAAGGTAGTCCTCATATTTAGGAAAAATGCGCTAATGCTATGATTCAATGCTAGTAAAATTCGTTGCCAGACTTTTTGAAATAAAAATTAGTTATCGTTTACGCGAGATTTATTTAAGAACTTCAAAACATACTACCAGTTTAGTTACGATAATAATATGATATACATTACATTACATAAACACACGCCTGTATCCCGTCGGTAGGCAGAGTGGTTTTGCTTCATCAACAATTATTTTATCAAAACTATGTATTTCGAAATCGGTTCAAGCATTTTAAAGTTATGGATAAACATCAAACTCAGAAAACACTGAACTTTTTTTTTGTTTAGACAATTAAGTAAAGAAAACAACGTTCCATGTCCAAGAATACCTATCTCTGGCTGATTTCAAGTTCAAATATTTTTAAAAACAAAAACAAAATCAGCAGAGAAATAACGTTGTAAAAACTTACCAGAGCCTCGCTGAAGCAGCGTCCGGCTCCTGTGATTTTCAAAACATCGCGATACAAAATGCGAGACTAAAATCACAATAGTCTGTGAGCAACTTCGCACCGGATTTCCCAGGAAGCTGCACAGAATAACTTGTCGGCCACAGATAACAAACTATGCTGTGGTGACCATCCGCAACATTTCTGGTGAACGTTGGTTTCGTACTATTTAGTTTTGTGGGTAGGTAACTTTAAAATAAATTCACAGTGGAAGTCACAAATCTGTAAGTTACCGAAGGTCCGCGTGGTCTACTAATTTGTGACCATCATTTGGACCGTGTTACGCAGAAACATTCCAACCCAAAATAATTAACTTGCGAGAAAAACACTTTTTTTGTATATCAGATTGCTTTTTCCCCATTTTCTTGCTATTTTATCCAGTTAATTTCTTAGCAAATTGAAAGGATAAATATTTTAAGGCAACTTGCATTCGCCGAAACGTTGGCTTAAAATAGGTATTTACCCTTTCAGTTAAAGATAAATAAAGAGAGAAAAGCACAAATTTATTTATTTAAGGCAGTAAAGTAATATAAAGGTGAAAATATTAAATATGTGTATATTTGAAGCAGAAGATACACATTCCGCTGTAGTGCACAGGCCTTCTCTCAGAAAGAGAGAGAGAGAGAGAGTGTATGAACTTTACTACGCGTGCCCACCGCTGGGTATTACGACGACACTAGTTGCGCGTGTTAAATGTCAAAATTTGTGACTTCCCAGTACATTAATAGTTGACATTTTAGCGCCACAAAATGCATGACTCGTGCTGTCGTACAACGCATGCTGATTAGTAATTACAAGCGCTGGGGTACATGAACACCTTAGGCACTCAGGTTTCCTCACGTTGTTTTCCTTAACAATCAACGAAGGTAGGTAGGTACTGATGCCGGGGTCGCTAACCATCGCAATCCATCACATTTGTTGACGTACTCTATTTGGACATCAATAGTATTAAACTCACCTATGTAAAATCAATAGTATTAAGACACTGGATGCAAGCCGCTTCCAACCGGTCTGTTTAGAAATCCATGGAGGAGGCCTATGTCCAGCAGTGGACTTCTTGTGGCTGAATGATGATGATGTAAAAATATCTTTTTATTGTGCAAATATATTTTCAATCAAACAATCAATCAATACAAGTTTATTTTTTAAAAGTCGTGATGACGACGGTTGTAAACATATTACGCGATGTCTTCTTCCATACCAAATCCCACCACAGCCGTGTATCGACGTGGGTTGCATCTTGGATATGTAACACATGTTGCATCTACTCATGTCGAATATATCGTCCTCATCATCGTCGTCGCCACTTTCATCTTGGACATTAATTATAAGACGTTCTGTAAACGTAAACGTGCAGGTACAGGATCAGTATACATTGTGACAAAGCCGAGGTAAACAGTGGTCAGAGAACAAAGTCCAGGTAAACAATAGTCAAACTCACGTATATACAACATGAATCGGTCCGAAAAACGAACCAAAATTGTCAAAATTACAAGAGGACACGGAAAACTAAGTTCGTCTAACCAAGAAAGAAACAGAATGTTTGAAAACGAATGACGTCTTGATGAATAAATCTTTTGTAGTTATACTTTTTAGTTACTCCAATGTCATTAATTTGAATATTCAGATTTGTTTGACGTAGAACGACTTAGCACGACACTTCAATAAAACCATCACAACGATAAACAGCTTATTATTCCAATAGATTTTTCAACAAAATCAAGCACTCAAACATCAAACCCAAGGTTGTTAACACCCCAATGTTGCCAATACGTATGTAGGGGTTTTTTTAAACACTTTTCTTTTACGAGTAATTAAATAATTAAGTCTTTGATGCAATAAGGTGTTTGGTCATACAAGTAAACTTTTTTACAGGTAAAAAAAATCTACCGCGTATAACGATATATTTTATAATGGTAACAGTGCTTTTTTTTCTTTGCATCGACTTAAAAAAACGACTTTAGTTGCTAATACATTGTAAGTTCTTTAGACGACTCTTCTTTCGTCTCCTAGGTCAGGTACTGGAATATTCTGTTTGATTCAAATACATGGTTAGAGCTAACCAACCAGTTGTTTACGGCGTTAACTTTAGTCTGCTAGCCCTTTGTGTACTCGGTGACGCCACAAAATTGTCACCTAAATTATACATGGTATGTGTTGGCTGGTCGTGGAGAATATTTGTGTTGTTTTTATTACAATTTACTTCTTAACCAGCCCTATCTGCCACCTTGTTCGCATATGACTCGAATAAACTGCTTAAGGGGATCCATTGGGCTAACTAGCGCCACCAAAGAAAGCAAAATCATATCTTAATAAAAACTGAATTTGAACTGATATTTACTCGTTTACTTTTTAATTTTACAATTTTCCGACGTTTCGGTACTTTTACAAGTGCTGTGGTCTCGGTAGACTGCGGTGACACGCGACTGTTAGTTTACTACATTCGGCAAAAATCATTAAGTTACGTTCCAAAACTATTTTGCCTAATTTTTAAATATACTGATTATTAAAGTAGACGAATAAATATCCGTTCAAGTTCTATTTTCATTATGTCTAGTGCTCGTGTGTTAACCTTAGAAAATACTATAAATCAGAATAAAAATATTTAGAAAATAAAAATACTATATATCTTCTTTCAAAGATAAGTTTTAATGATAAGGTCGACGTATGTACTGAGGAATTACATTACCAGGAGACGGCGCAGCGTCTTCCTGAGGCTTATGTACTTTTAGGTTAAGAAATACCTCTTTATTTTTATGTACAATAAAGTGTTCTCTATCGCTATCTATCTATCTATCTAAAGATCGTTTTTGTAAGAAAAGTCAGATCGATCTCTCAATCATATTAATAGTGATTTTTAGAACCTATGGCCGTGAATGTAGCCTGTAAAAGGCCGTTTTTGGCATAAATGCTACCTAGTCCTAGTTGGGCTGACAAGCGCCACCATTGAAAAAAAAAATCATCTCTTCTTTTACAGGTTGTCTTTGCAAAAAGTGTCTGTACAACCTATCAATCGTGTTAACAGTGATTTTTAAGACCTACGATAAAGAACTTAGGATCACGAACCTGGAACTAGATCGCATTTATGCCAAAAATGGCCGTTTATATTTGCTATGTTCCTTCATAGCTCTGTCAAATCTTAATTGATTTCGATAATATTATTTTGTTCGAATATATATAATGTTCCATTGGCCGCATTTTAATTTGATGAAGATCTGATGAAGGCTTTCAGAGAAGGAGAACGGAACTATTAAATGCACAGCAGTAAGTAAGACCTAATGGGGCCCATTCCTTCCTTTTTTCGTCCGTGTTAAAATGCATAGTAATATATTTAATAAAATATGGCGAAAAGAGTAATTTGGTAATGTTCTGGTGAAGCCATTTGGAGTTGGAAATTGAGAACCTAAAATTTTAAAGCAAATAATTAAGTAGGTTAAATTATGGTTATGAGGGACTTGATTTTTTTTCTCCAGCTCCCCCACTAAAAACAGAAAAACAACTAACATAAAACACTACAGCTCTAAGAAGTTATAAATATTTTTTCATTCTGTTGTATTTATAAACAGGAAAAAATAAATAATGGAATCGCTAATAATGTGATTGAATAAAGTGCACGCGTGCTAAGTTGAAGAACTATCGGCTGTACCTCATTTTAAATATAAAAGAAAGTTAAAATAGGGATTTTTTTTCCATTGTCAGAAGTGGAATACCAACAGCACAACACAAAAATCCAATATTAAGGTAGCCTACCACTCACCGTACCCTATGAAATCAAGTAAAGATCAGTCGAACAATAAAAGACAGTAGGCAATCAACGTCCAATCGAGTGTGAATCCAGGGGTCCGGGCAAATGGGGGCAAATGCCTCAATATGTCCGACAAAAGCTCAAAGTAGATCGCACAGAAGGTTGAACTAATGAGGAACAAACTTTTAAATTAGATTGGAGTGGCAATGTCACTTTAAACATAGAGGACATCGAATAACTCGCAAAAATAAAAAGAAATAAAACAGTGAAAGTTTTTTTTTGAGTTTCAAAGGTGCCAAATACTTAAAAATAATTTACTCGAATTATATAATCAAAAACTTATAGGACATAGTTTTTCCTAGATTTTTTTAGTAAGGGTAAATTATCATATAAAAATATTATTTCACAAGACAACTGAAATATTGATAAACTTTTCATGCATTATACTGGCATCAATGTACTTGGATTCCAAAATTACTTGTGGCTTGAGAGCCGCAGTTATAAGTAAGTAGTAATTTAAAATGCCGGGTATTGCTTTTAAGTATGGACGTCAAATATAAAATTGAGTTGAGAAATTTTGTTTCGAGTTGAGAAATCTTGTTTAGAACAATTCGCGAACTATTAGTACCGCCCCTCCCGTCTATCAGAACCCGCGGACCCGACTACCGACGGCGCGCACGCACCACTCTGGCGGGTACTAATGGTTCTCACAGACTCGAGATTGTGTCGACATATAAATAGATAGAGAACACTTCATTTTACATACATAACATACATAAGCAGCCTATATACGTCCCACTGTAGAGCACAGGCCTTCTCTCAGAGAGAGAGTATGGGCTTAATCGCCACGCGTGCCCACCGCGGATTGGCGATTTCAAGCGCTGAGGTATGTGAATAGCTCAGACACTCAGGTTTCCTCAGGATGTTTTCCTTCACCGTTAGCGAGTGGTATTAACTTCACAAATGTACATAACTTAGAAAACCAAGTCATAGGTACATGCCCGCACTGGGGATCGAACCTGGGTCTCCCACTTCCGAGTCCGAGGTTCTACCCACTAGGCTACCACCGCTGTGCATTAGGCTACCACCGCTGTACATAAAAATGGAAATTACGCAGGTATTATTTATTTTGACATATTTTACGAAAATACAAAAAAGTGCATTTAAAAAATCAAAGTAGCGTATTTTTTAAGTGTTAAGGCGCGTTCCTTTTTTGTATGGCTCTCAAACGATCCAAAATTGGTGTATATTTTTTTGGGATGAAAAGTAGCCTCTATGCTATTTTAGTCTATAATCATGTTTAGCCGTTCTGGCGTGATCGAGTAACAAACCTCCATCCATCACAACTTTCACATTTATAATATTAGTAGAAATACGGTACAATTGGTTCACCAGTCTGACTCGCACTTGACCGTTTTTTACGGCTTTATTCGGGTTAAGAACAAAATCGGGGCGACCTTTCACATCTAACTTTTTTAGCGCCAAATGCCTGTCCCAGAGAAGTCTGATAACCGTTTAACCGTAGGTACCTACGGTATTTGTGTTTCATTTATATCATCGACTGGCTACGACGAAAATAATCCGCCTGTGAAAGCATTCTAAGCACCAAATTGACATAAATATCTGGCCGTACTCTGTACGTCAATATGCCAAAGGTGATGATGATTTTCTATTCCAAAAAATCAAACACTAGATACAGTCCAATTTTTGTATTGTCAACAAAACTGCGGCGTCAGTACTGTCTTCATAAAAAGTCGGCAAAAACTTGCGGGAAAAAACTCTGCGGATATTACGGATGGTTTCTCCGACATTACCCCTAAATTTGGAGTTTTAAAATACATTTTTCTCTCTAGTGGTTTGTATTTAAAATCTGAAAAAAATATTATGTATATTTATTTTCAATGAGAACTTTGACGGTCCTAGATAGGAATGTGTCAGTGACTCGGTCGTCAAAATCGGTCGCGCGTAGACTTGTTGCGGCAATAAAATAAAATTGACGCGTTTGTCAGTCATGAAGACCTAAAATTAATATTTTATCACGTCTTTTCTGTTATAAACAAAACAAACATTTACTTAAGTTTCTTGTAGATGTAGTTTGTCTACTTTCTTCACGCAAACCCGCCACAGAAGTGCTTTCAGTTCTAAAGAGAGTAGGTAATAAATCCTGGGAAACCTTAATTAATTTTCCATTTTCAACTTCAGCAGAAATAAGAAACTTCAGTCCGTCTTCGCGCCATTGGGAATACGTTCAGAAGGTTGGTTTGTAGTTGACACATGATATTGAACCTCAAAGCTGTTTCAGAAAGGTATATTTTGCCTCTTCTGAGTTTATAATCTCCAAACATTAACTGTCATTGGACCTATAATATCTATTGATGGATATAGTAAACGACAAAAGGTGCGATAGAGACGTAATTCGGATTTCGCACCAGCAGAATGATCGACGTTTTGGAGTTTCCTGGAAAAATACTCTATGCATCAGGATTAGGGCTTTCCACCTCTCGAAAGCTGAGGAGATCTGTAGAAAACGAAACAGGTACCTGTTTGTTAAAAGGTGCGATTGGGTGGGTCGATTCTGTGTTGGAAATGTCTTTTCGTTCGCTTCAGTGTAGGCTCCGATTTCACGAAAAAGTGCGATGACATATCTTATAGAGAGTTGTAAAGATATAAAAGAATATGAAATAAAAAAAAGGCTCAAAAGACGCGTAATTGTATGAGCTGTAAGGTGCAAAAAGAATTATACGAGAAAGTCAAAAACAAGAAAAGTTATGGCCGAAATAGTAAAAAACAAACACGTTTCCGAATTTTTTATTTTGGCGTTCGATATTTTAGAAACCAAGAATGATATCTAAAATTTGAGAAAAATTCCTCCGGACAATTTATTTAGCTTCAATTTGAGCCTAAAATAAAGACGATCAGGTTTGCCCTGGAGGCTTACCACAATCTCAAAGTAAGCAGGACACAAGCAGGGCAGTTTAACCTATTTGAAAAAAGTTGAAAAGTCAGAACGACATTTTTCACGTGACATTTATGACTCGATTTATTTCTAATATGCTCGATAGTCGTGTGAGGCACGATATTTGTGAATTTTTTAAAAGTCACAAACATGGAAGAACGCTTAGACTATCTGTTCAAAATATGACGGCCCCTAGCGGAAACCAAACCCAGAGTAATGCTTAAATCCTCAAAATAAAATAAACAAACAGCACAAAAACCATAAGAAACGGCATCAATTCAGCAAGATTTCAGAGTAAATAGTGTGAGTGTTTATCTAAAGTTATGCTGGGACATCAATAAAAATTTTATAACAAAACATGGTAATACGAGGTTGTTTAGCAAAATGAGAAATCTCAAATGAAATTGATGCCTTTCCTTTGACACTTCACATCTGTAATGGACAGAATCAGGCCACAGAAAGAAGGAGTAGATAATAGGAGCTTACGAGAGAGGCAGTTTGTTTCCCGTTTCGATTAAAGGATTTCTATATCCTAGTGCTTAGAGTGCTTAAGTTAGGAGCATTCTCTTTTGCTGGTGACACTTCACTGTTGTGTTTTTTGACTAATCTTTATATACATATTTATGTATTAAACGGGTCTAATCACGATAATTTATTAGGTAAAATTTTATTTATCTTAATTCCCGACGTTTTGGCAACGTTGCAGCTGCCGTGGTCATAGGTAGACTGGGTATATGACTATGTATCAGCATTGCGAGTCATTAAATATACTTTATATAAATATTCTAATATTTTGTTGCCTTTTTTTTTAGTAAATAAATGTTTGTCCACTTGAAACTATAATTGTTCAAAAGAAACTGTACTCTTACTGTAATAGTAGTGGTATTAATTTTAAAGTTCTCGATATTTCAGCACTGTCGCAAGCTGTTTCTTATATTTTATGTATTAAAGGAAGAATTAATACTGAAGTAAATATATTACTAATAATAATTATTGGATTTCACAGCTATAAAGCTCAAAAGAGTGAGATTTGGTTATGGAGTAAGTTTTTAGAAGTATCATGGAATTCTGGTATTAGAAATAAAAAGTTATATGAATAATAACGCATCCATAGAACAAAGTTATTAATTAAAAGCAAAAATGCTGGTTGTAATTTTAAATTTACTTAAATTATTTAGACAAAGAGACAAAACTGAACCAGAAAACAAATTTTTAGACTCCTTTGTGAAGAGAATACTTGTATTTTTTACCCCAACCTCATGATAAGCTCGATGGAATGGTTGCTCCACACGAAATTATTACTGAGGTAATGACGTACAATTTTCTTATTGTAGAGGAAGGAATCAACCTCGTTATTCATAGAAGACCATAGGCCTAGATTTTGTATTCTAGACTTGAAAGGAAACATTATGTTGATGAATCTATTCATCAAAGGCTGTTTTATTTCATCCTAAACACGTACCTAAGTATTTTACATGAAAATTTTGGACAAGGGTCAAAATAACCTTTCTTATCATCACCATCATCATCAGCCATTTGAGGTCTTCTTTTTGTGTTTCAGGTCGCACTGTAAATAAGTCTAATTTATGTGATAATGTATTATCATAGTGCATTCTAAATTAAAGCTAGAATAAGGTTTCTAGTAACAAACTGATTGAAATTTTGTCAACATCATCATCAGCCACTCGACGCCCACTGCAGGACACAGGCCTCCCTCGTGGTTTTCATAAGCATGAGGGGGTTTGCCATAGTCGCTACGCTTCGCACGCGGGTTGGCAATCGCAGTATGCGGTTGGAGTCTCAGGAAGACGCTGCTCCCCATCTCGTAGTAATTGATTTCCTTAGTCACCTTCTACGACATTCACAGAAGGAAATGGAGTGACGCTATTCTTAATCCGGCGCCACATGGATACGGGTATTTTGTCAACATAACTTCAAAATTTGCTTTTCATTTTTCTTAAAAAACGATCCATTCCTCCTTACCAGGGGAGCTTCCTCCCTCGAAATGATTCAATTTGATTTGATTTGTAGAACGTGTAAAGCCCAAATCTTACAATTTTATAGAAGCCCTTTGAACTCACAGAAAATAAGTCGTATTTCAGCAATCGACTGCAATTTCACGTTCAATTTATGCAATGAATTTTTGAAATAATTCAAAATATGAAAAAATTGTCTTCAGGATCAATAAATATATCCTTTCATATACGCTACATATTTTACAAGGCTGAGACCTCCTTTTAAGTGTACAATACCTGTGCCAGGAGATCCCACTCTTCCACAACTATAAGTGTGTGTGTGTGTGTGTGTGTGTGTGTGTGTGTGTGTGTGTGTGTGTGTGTGTGTGTGTGTGTGTGTGTGTGTGTGTGTGTGTGTGTGTGTTTGCGTGCGTGCGTGCGTGCGTGCGTGCGTGTGTGCGTGCGTGCGTGCGTGCGTGCGTGCATGCGTGTGTGTGTTTTATTGCGCCGTACTACCTCAATAATACTAATAATAATAATGTCGCAGCCTTTAGTAACAAATTTCGTCAACACAAGTCTGCCGAGGTCCCTTAGCGGTCCAAGCCTATTATTGTTTTTATGAAACACTACAACAGAAAATGTATTCAGCAACGGTCAAGAGTTTTCCCAACACATATGGTGTTTAGTTCCGCCCTCGACAGTACCATATGAGAAAAGTTGCACGCGTCCGCAAAGTAAATTCATATAACGTCATTGTTCAGTTGGTAAACTGCGCGGCCAGTATGGTGTGATATTGCGTCTTTTACACAACAATGCTGGCTATAGTAAGTAGCCAGGGCACAAGAACATTTCTGCTTGACAGTTTTTTTACGTAGCCTATAATAGTAGTTTATGCAACTGTCATATAATGAAGGGTATTAAAACACGAGTGTGAGTTTATGAAACGAGCGCAGCGAGTTTCATAATAGTAACGAGTGTTTTAATACCCGTGTTATATGCAGTTGCATACTCTACTTTATCTTCACTAATGCAATTAAAAATTAAATTCACGCGTACGTGTATAATCACAGTGATTTTGCCGCCATTCAAATTTAACCAATGAGAGCGCAGCTGCGCGCTTCAATAAAACGCGACCAACCTGATTGGCCCTGCAATCAAGTTGGTCGCGTTTTATTGATGTTATAATGAGATTTTACAATATCGATGTGAATATTATACCATCATGTGAAATTGCTTAAATTGAGTGTTTTGTTGTCTGCGCTATAACAGTAGTAATTATAAGTCAAGTATTGAAAACATAAGTAGAATGTTACAACATTAGTGTAGATAAATATTATTATGTCCCACTGCAGGGCCCAGGTCTTCTCTCAGAGAGAGTGTATGGGCTTATTTACAAAGCGTGCCCGCTTGACATTTTCAAGCGCTGATTGATAGATTTACGTCAACTGAATATAGTAACGAAAAAATATGATGTCTTTCGACCGGCGTGACTTTCTTTATGAATAATCGTGACGAATAATAGACACCTAAATACCTATATTTTTTATCCGTGTTGTGAGATTCAAAAGAATTCGGTCATTTAATAATAATAATTTTATTTAAAGCAATGTGGCCCAAAATGTTAATAACAATGGTTCTTATAGCTATACATTATATTGTGTACGTACAATTGAGACATTACTAAAATGTTAAAAGGGCAAAAATTTTCTTAGTAAATAACGCGTTACATTTGTTCATAGTCCTTAGACAATATCTCTCCATGATTGAACTGCCTTATTGGTCTAGTTGTGTAACGTCTGATTACCATGCCGGACGTCGTGAGATCGATTCCTACTGGCGGCCAACGTACATTTGTACACATAGCCTCAGTCTGGGTGTATTTACCATACACCCTTCTACCATAGAGTCATAGTACAGAGTATCCCAGTTTGGGTCCAGGATAAGTGATTGTGTTCTGTGGAAGTTAATTGTAATGCAGCTCTATTCTTGAACTAAAACTTTCGTAGGCACTACACATTAAATTGGTTCTGGATACACTTACTTGGTTTGTTGTCGGAAGAGTCCGAATAAGTTTTGCTCAGATTTGCAGAGCTTAATCATAGTGAGCAGAGACAGAGCTCGCGTCGTCGGTTGCTCGTCTCTCACTGCGGACGAGCGCGCGGCGGGCTGGCAACTGCTACGGAGACCAGCCGCACCAGTCGCCACGCCGTTAGTGTCTTTCTTGACATAGAAAAGGCATTCAACGAAGTGTGGCACCCCGGTTTCCTCTACAAGCTCGAGAGCAGCCCAGGCTCTCGTGAAGACTGCGGTGTCATTCCTCGCAGACAGGCGGTTCCATGTGGCCGTCGAAGACGCACTCCCTGAGCTGCCGTGCCGTGTCTGTACGTGGCCTACACTGACGATATCCCGACGCTTGCCAGCACACTTGCCGACGGGTAGGCGGATGTTATGTTGGCTCTCTTCACTGATGATAGGTGCCTTCTTCGCCTCCTCGCGCAAAGTTCCTGCTGCCGTCTGGAAGATGCAGTAGCTGCTGGACAGGCTTCCAGAGTGGCTGGATAAGTGGCGCATGGCTGTCAACGTGGGGAAGACAGCCGCCATACTGACCAGTTCCCACAGAGCCTCGTCCGCGCGCCTGTAGCTTCGTGGCCAGGAGATCGCGTGGAGCTCTTCAGTAAAGTATTTGGAGTGTACCGTCGCATGAGAGCGCAGATTGATCATGTCATTCGCCCACCTCGGACAAAGCTGGGGATATACAAGACGTATGTGCGCTCGCGACTCACCTACGCGGCACCTGAATGGTACGTCTTGTGCTCCGCGACTAACCGCAACAAGGTTCGGGCCCAGCAGAATATCGCCCTGAGGGCAATCGTGGGAGCCGGGTGTTACGTCCGCGATGACATAATTGCCCGGGACTTAATAGTGAAGACTGTGGAGGAGTTCATGGTCCATTTGTCGCGCCGCATGTTCGACTGCGCAGACCGCACCGGCACTTCCACCATATAGCCCTCAACTACGACCGGCCAGAAGATTGAGTTCCTCGAGCTGACAGACTCCCACAGCTTTGAGCTCGCCCCGCCCACATTTAGAAAGCCATGATGGCATAATATCCCGGGGGTCGACATACCCCCGGAAAAGCCGCCCGGGACAAGAGGCACGGCCGCACAACCCGTACCACTGCTGTGAGCTCCGCTCCGAGCTCCGCTCGCAGCTGCAGGAGTCCTACACGACGACGCAAAGCTTGATGTTTTCTCGTCGTCAATATCACTAGGCATCAAGGCGACGGACGTCCTCAGACTCGGTGGAGCGATGATCTTCGCAGGGCGGCTGGCAAGAGCTGGATGAGAGTAGCCGAGGACCGTGGTCAGTGGCGTGCTATAGGAGAGGCCTATGTCCAGCAGTGGACAAGCATAGGCTGATGATGATGATGATGATCAAGGCGAAGTTTCGGCAGCATTATTTCTTTGTTCCGTTGGCTTTGGAAACCACAAGGGAATGAGGGGATTAGGGAGTGATTTTTATTCGTGAAATCGGTCGCCTCCTTAGGTTACAACCACATGACCGTCGGTTCTGGGGCATACCTGGTCAAGGGATCCTTTGGGTCGGGTGTGTTTCGGGGCTGTATTTTTGGATAATATTGTTTTTAGTTTTATGTTCCGTTTTCGTAAGTGTTTATGTTTGTTTTTTTTCTGTTCTCTGATTTTGTGATGTCTTTTTATTTTCATTAAACATACGAGAAGTGGAAGTTACAAGCAGAAAATGTAGACAACGAATCTTTACTTTTATGAGTCCTTAGACACAGATTAGGGACGTTCACAAACAAAAATCCCTTATCACACCCTTAATACCAAGGGCGATCCCTTCATGGGAACAAACAAAGATATCAAACCTTTGTTTGCTTTCTCGCACACTTTCCATCCCATTTGGAAACTTTCAGCACTTTGAAAATATCACCTAATATATACGGGCTAAGGTCTATATTTAAATATTAACTCCACGTAAATTGCTTATTTTAAAGAGTCGACGGTGGCTTATCTTGTGAAGATAATGGCTTAAGTTTATGAATTTCGCTCAAAACTCGGGAGTTTTAGTCTTTTGTTGGTATTTAATACGTTTATTTACTGTAGGTGAAGCGGTTTTAAATCATTTCGTCCTACGAGTCGAGTACAATTATATTTTCATTCATGCTGAATAATCGACAGATATCCGATGGAAAAAACTTAAAAGTATGCGCTCTAACGCTTCGACAGGATTTGTAACAGATATTCTCACAATGAGAAAGAGATAGTATGGGCTTAATCACTACACGTGCCCACCGCGGATTGGCAATTTCAGACACTAAGGTATTTGAACACCTCAGGCACTCAGATCTCCTCACCATGTATTCCTTCACAATTGTAAAGGGCGTTACATCACATCACAAGGCATTACCAAGAAGAAAAAAGACTGTTTAGAACGCTTACAGCCATAGCGACCTTAAAACGCGATTCAAACACAATTCACGCGCGCGTTTGCGTCACTTATGTAACTTTCACAGCGCCGATGTCATGTCGTGAAATATCAATGTTATACGCTTCTTGCTGGTTTCTATGGATGGCGTTGTTCTCAAATTCGATCTTTGTCTAATGTTGTATAGATAATGGTACGGAACCCTTCGTGCGCGAGTCCGACTCGCACTTGGCCGTTTTTTTTTTTTGTAAAGTGATAAGCTATCAAATTATCACTTTACAAAAAAGAAACATACCTAATACCTACATAAATTGTAGGATTTTTGTCTCGTTTGATTTAAATGTAAATGTAACGGAGTTTATTAGAAAATAGAAATAGAATAGATATTGTTTTAAAGAGTTTTTTTTTTCTCCAATATAGCGATATGAGCAGCAAAGAGAAGGTAAAGTGAACTATATGAGAGAAAATTATATTACCAAATTCGCTAACTATTAAATAAAACATTGTGAGGAAACCTGAGTGACTGAGCTATTCACATACCTCAGCGCTTGAAATCGGCAATCCGCGATGAGCACGCGTGGTGATTAAGCCCATACTCTCTCTCTCTCTGAGAGAAGGTCTGAGCCCTACAGCGGGACGTATATAGGCTGCTTATGTATGTTACGTAGGTATACTGAATAATTCTAAGTAAAATGTATAAACTTACGCCTGTCTCCAGAGGTAAGCAGATACCAGAATTAGCTCGCCACGATCCTGAAACACCTCGTTAGCTTCATCAACATTAATTTTATTACTCTCATTCATTAAAAACTGCCAAATGACTAGAATATTAACGGTCACACACATTCACAGGCGTAAAGCTCTCTCAAGTTTTGCGCCTCCTGAATTACGCAAATCTTCACCTGAGAGAAGCATTATTCAATGAAATATAATTGCAGGGTCCGGCCTCTCGCGAGGGGTTTCGAGATTTTTTCATCGCTCTTTCACCGACTTATCTGCAATTAAGAATCCTCCTGAGGGTTCGGTGACGTTCAAACTGGGATACGTTTACAAACGCAGGCACTGTCGGGTCCTTAGCTCTGCCCGTTTACTGTCGACGCTAATGTAGTAAGCTAGCCTGGCAATGGAAAACTCGCATCAAACTTAAATTAGATTATCATTGCTTTTATACCATAGAAGAACAAAAAATCTCAGGAAAAATTATAAAATAAAACCAGAAAAATATTTTTATGCCACACCTGGCTACGCGTACGGGAAAACCCACTTTGAGGCCAAGTGACGACATAAAATTGTATACACAACACGGACTGTAAAATAGAAAGCCCTCTATCGCATATTTAGCGATCCTAGGATCCCTGATTAATGGCCAGTTTATGAATTGAGAATTTCGCTAACTAAATACTTAAGTAATGTTCTGTCACGCTATTTTCTGAGAAATTCCAAGAGACAGCACTAAAGTTAACCATTTACTTCGCGTAATTCTCAATTCAGAAACTGGCCATTAATCAGGGATCCTAGGATCAATAGCGGTCCCCGCAGTAGGTAAAGCCTGTATCACGGGGCCCTTTAGGCCCCTGGGGTAGTTTACAAGGTGAGGTTTAGGTAGAACAGACAGGTTTATCCTGCAGACTTATGCTATTTTCCGCTACACAACTTCACCCTCCTTTGATTTCGCTGTTGGGTAAAAAAGTAACCTAAGGGGTCTTTTACAGGAATCAGCCAGTAAGGAGCTACCCGGAGCAAAACAGCACTACCTAAGTTAACATCATAAGTATCAATAGGTACTCGCCCCAGCTATTTTTAGAACCTATAGCCTAAATAAAGTAGAAATGAGGTCCTTGAGAAATATGTCTGGTGTTGATTTGAATGACAGGATACGCAATAGTTTGATCAGAGAACGTTGTGGACTGAAAGAGGATATAGTGACTACAATTGAGAAAGGAATGTTGCGTTGTGTTGGACATGTGGAGAGGATCAAGGAAGAAAGATTAACGAAACAATGTATCGAGTGAATGTGGGTGGAAGGGCTGGTAATAGACGTCCCAGGCGGACAGACATCGACTTAACAGCGGATGTAAAGGGCAAGAGAAAAAGTACCCGAAACCGGCGTACGTGCATGCGACGACTAATGAATGTTGAGGAAGCGAAAGTGATCTGTCAGGATCGTGGCAAATGGCAGTCCCTGGTCTCTGCCTATAGCTCCGGGATACAGGCATGAGTTTATGAGTGTATGTTTAGCCTAAATATTAGGCCAGGAACTACGACTTCAAGGCACTTTTGCCAAAAATGCCGTGTTTTAGCGAAAATCGATTAGAAATCGTAGGTTATTGAGTTTAGATCTAGGGTGTACGTTCTAAAAACAGCTATCAACGTTATATAGACTTGTACGGCCTTATTTATAAAAACACGATTCCTCTAAAGCACTCATAAAAGTCAGTTTACTTAACCTGTGGTTACGACTTTTCCTTGTAAAATCTCCAACACAGACAATTTTAATCGGCGTTTTAAGGAATCGAGTTTGTTTATAAATAAGACCGATATAGTGTTTACATTTTGCAAGAACGTATTATAATATAAGGTATTATTATGTTATTTTCCATTCGTTAAATAACAAGTAGTGAGGCATATTTGTCACTAGCAGAAATTTGAAGAGCCGGAACGCTGGCCTCACATTCGGAAGGTCGTGGGTTCGAACGCCGTGCACGTCCCAATGACTTTGCTTTTCTTAGTTGCGTACATTTGTAAATGTATAAGCAAAATCAATCGCTAAGGGTGAAGTAAAGCATTGTCAAGAAACCTGAGTGTCTGAGGTGTTCACATATCTGAGCGCTTGTAATTGTCAGTCCGCAGAGGGCACGCGTGATGATTAAGCCCATACTCTCTCTGTGAGGCCTGTGCCCTACAATAGGATGTATATAAGCTGCATTATAATATAATGCTAATATAAGCTGCGTTATAATATAATATACCTAATGCTGTTCTGACTGACATTTCTGTTTATATATTATACAGGTTCGATTCCCAGTGCGGGCATGTACCTATGACTTTGTTTTCTAAGTTATGTACATTTGTGAAGTTATAGTAGCAATACCACTCTCTAACGGTGAAGGAAAACATCGTGAGGAAACCTGAGTGTCTGAGCTATTCATATTACTCAGCGTTTGAAATCGCCAATCCGCGGTGGGCACGCGTGGTGATTAAGCCCATACTCTCTCCCTGAGAGAAGGCCTGTGCCCTACAGTGGGACGTATATAGGCTGCTTATGCAAACAGAAATGTCAGTCAGTTAGAACAGCAGTGAGGGATCTCATGAAATATTAATTTTAACAAAAACTTGTACACTCTGCCCTTCAAACTTTGGCAAAAAACAATAAAATTAACGACGAACTTTAGAAAATAGATGGCACCACCGTCACCTTTTCATCAATTAAATTTTTTCGAGGAAACAAAAGTTTTTTTTTAATTAGTCGTTGTTTTTAATTAGAGAACGGGAAAAACAGCCCGAAATAATGTTAATTCATCGTAGAGTTGTGAAAAATGTTATGTAAAATCACTCTCTACAATGTTAGCAGATAAATGGAACTGTGTTTTCTTGCTCTAGCAAGATATACTGCATAAAAAAATTTGCTTAGTAACAAAGACATGAGGTGTGCACATAGTAATTTCTTCCAGAAAATATGAAGACTTGCCTCTTGATTTAGTAACTTTTCACGTATGTTTGTGTGCAAAAACTAAATATCTGCAGGACTTTGTCGAACATTTCACGTCTCAGATATCTAATACTAACTACATTAAAATTATAGAATGTCTGTATGTATGGCTGTATGTGGCCATGCCATCATTATCAGCTATTTGACGCCCACTGCAGGACATAGGCCTCCTTCGTAGTTTTCATAACCATGAGGGGTTTTGCCATAATCGCCACGCTTGGCAGGCGGGTTGGCGATCGCAGTATGCGGTCATGCCATGTCCGCCCTATAAGCTCAGATAAGTGGGCCAAAATTGCGACCGACTGGGTTCCGCAAAATTGGCTGCCGGGACTTGAACTCGTGGACTAACGTGCCAGAGGACGCGGGTTCAAGTCCTGGCATGGGTAAAATTTTTAGCCTCTAAAGAGTTTTTAAAAAAATTGTCCTTAGCACGGGTTAGTGCAACAAAAAAAATATAATCATGTAGGTACAGCGATATAATTCCGATGATAAAACCTAATTGCAAGTGGGTTACTCGGGGCTGCAAGTGATGTAAATTGATTCGACCAGATGTAGACGCTGCCTGTACGTAATACAGATAAGTTTGTAAAGAGGCTCGAAATTTCGCTGATGCCTGCATTTGCCCATTAGCTCAGTTGGGAGAGCGCTGGCACGGTTAGCCAGAGGTCGCGGGTTCAAGTCCCGGCATGGGTGGAATTTTTAACCTCTAAATAGGTTTTAAAAAAATATTTTCACTTGTTCGCCACTCTGCTATTAGAAGGAAGTGGCGTGCCTTGGGGAGGCCTGTTTCCAGTAGTGGACGAGTAGGAACTAATTTGATTGATTGATTCAAGTTAATATGAGTAGACGTTTTGAGTATATAATTTCTATGCACCTTGTGCGCAAGATAAATGCGTAAATCCCTAAACATAAATTATTTCAATAATAATGGCAGATGTGGGATGTGACAGGCTCCTTTTTGTACAGGGAGTTATTGTCGATATTAATTCATATGTACGAATTTGCGTTGGGTTTTTCCTGTGGAAAATGACTGTAATTTTTAGTAGGTACGTTTCACAAACTCTGCTTTTAGAAAAGTACCTACCTCCGTTATTTGCAAAACTTTAGATGCTAACGTAAAAATAACGGAGTAGGGTATTTTTTTAGGACTTACATTTTCAGTCAGTGTCAAACTTGTGTCCAAATTATTCTTTGACAGCTATGTTTATTTGTTAGCTTGACACCTTAAAGACGTATTTATATACGTTTTGCTTTCTCAGTTGAAGCGTCAATGAAAATAACACTTTAACCTGTTAGATTATGACCTTGAAAAGAACAATTAAAAACCACTGTCATGGTTGCCCGATAGGGTCCTTAAAAATTCTACAGGTTAACTCTCAAATACTCTGTCTCGGTGCACGTTTTCCTAGTATATCGATATCAAACGAGGTTCGCCATAGTATGGTGAAATGATTTGCCAGGCAGCTTGAAGAGCTCGTTGATTGTTGCACAAGGTAGACCAGACGTACAGTGCATAGTACTGCAATTCATGGTTTACTATGACAGTTCGATGCACACTACATAGCCGATGAACTCAAACATTAACAAGTAGGAAGACTAACCCGTACTAATTGACTAATGTAGCTGCAACGAATTGTGATAATAAACGAAGAATTCTATTAAGTCTCTAAAATAGAATGTTGCTCTCACTATAATATGTAGAAATACATAAGAAAAGCGGAAACCTATGAGTTTCCGCAGGAATGAAGTAAATCATTTACATTTACACTTGGTGTTTGTTCAATCGATAGTAGGGAAGCGCGAAAGCAGAAAATATCCACACTATTAGAAGATAAGCTTAAAGCAAGCTTTATAATATCTTAGGATTTTCTGAGGTTTTATAATATCTTGACATTTCAGCCTTTGCTAATGGTTTAAAGTCAATTATAAACTTTGGCAGTTGTATCTGCATAATAAGATAATTTATACAGCGTCCAGTGGCACCTTCACCTACACTAGAGGTGAGATGAGGGGTCCACTTGGATGCTGCAGTGCCTGGGACATGGTTTTTTTTTTTTAGATGGAGTAGGCTTGCTCAGCGCCTATACCATCCTGACAGCTTAGTCGGCCTAGCCCACAGGAAACACAAGTCAATATGTGCGGAGACAACCAAGCCGTGGGTTTCCTCGCGATGTTTTTCCTTCTCCGTTAGCGTGTGGTGAAAGTCAATTATGCAAAAATTACAATCGTTGAGTACTTCCAGGGAACCGAAACTGTTAATTTTGTATAAGAGAGTATCATACGTGCCACTGCAGAATACAAAACCTTCTCTCCGAGAGAGAGAAAGAGAGAGAAGAGAATGAAAGAGAAAGTAATGACAGGTTCAATGGCCACGAGTGTCCACGGCAATTCCATAGTAAATGTAAACCGCTTGTGTTAAATGCAAGAAAGGTTAAATGGGTTATATATCTATTTGTAAGCTATTATTCAATAACTTGTTCAAATCAAACTATTTAAAAATATACACAGAGGTCGGTCTTTTTTCACAAATTATGTATGTAGAAAATTTCTTGCATGACTGCGAAATATGCAGATGTAATTCAATAATAAAAATAATAATAACTCCCACACAACACAATTACTCGTCCTGGTTCCAAACTAGGATACCATGTGACATGGTTACCAATCAAGGACATCATATATACAGAAAATCATCCGGACTATAAAACGAGTTAACCTGCTTTTATGCCTATATTGCACGAAGAGTTGTAAAAATATAGAGCCACAAACGCTACGCCCCATTTGATGCGCGCAACTGAACGATTCTCCGGATCTCGGTAATAAAACCGTGTATCAATAAAAATATGGATTAGTAATAATGGATACTATCGGTCTGAAGATTTTGCTGAGATCACCAAAACGAGAAATACTTTATGAGAACTGAAATTGTATTTGAGATTGTGACTGTACTCAGGTATTTTATTTTCACATTAGCTTGGTGTATTTTAGAGAATAGATGCCTAACATTCCAACCGCATACTGCGATCGCCAACCCCCCTGCTAAGCGTGGCAATTATGGCAAAACCCCTCATGGTTATGAAAACCGCGAGGGAGGCCTATGTCCTGCAGTGGACGTCGAATGGCAGATGATGATGATGATTTTAGAGAGTATTTTAAACTTAAGGTTAGCGGAGTCTAAAAGTAGGGTAATCACCTCCTTGCCAGCCTAAGGAGTTACATTACTGATTTTGGGTCCCGTTTGCTCAGTAGTTAATGCTCAGCAGTCGGATTATTGGTTATTTTTTTTTATTTCAGTTTTTTATTTTTGTGGGTAACATTGAGAAACGTAATATATTAGGGGTTAAAGTATGAAATTGCCGTTTTATTGCAATAGGTTCTTTGAATTGACATAGAATCTTCATGGTTTGAGGTTTTCGAATGAAACTTTTTTCAGATGGTTTCTATGATGTTCTTTTTTTAAAAAATGTGAAACATTTGAATATCGACTTTCAATTGTTTTTGTTATTCAATTTAGACAAGAAAGATGGATACTGCGAAAATTCGAGTGATTATGAGGCACCCATTTTTCGTATTTTTTTATTTTATTGATTTGACGCAAGTTAGTCAATATTGTGGGTAAGGTAACGTTAAACCATGCCGCTAATTCCTGGGTAGTTTGACTAGGGTCGGCTTCCACTATCTCTCTTAATTCATCGTTATTCACCTGTGTGGGCGGTCTTCCTCGTGGCTCGTTCTTTAAGTTGAAATTTCCATCACGAAAGCGTTTAAACCAAAATCGCACGGTGCGTTCATTAGTAGACCCCTCTCCAAACGCAGCATTGATATTGCGGGCTGTTTCTGCCGCGTTAGTTCCGCGTCGGAACTCGTATTCAAAAATCACTCGAATTTTCGCAGTATCCATCTTTCTTGTCTAAATTGAATAACAAAAACAATTGAAAGTCGATATTCAAATGTTTCACATTTTTTAAAAAAAGAACATCATAGAAACCATTTGAAAAAAGTTTCATTCGAAAACCTCAAACCATGAAGATTCTATGTCAATTCAAAGAACCTATTGCAATAAAACGGCAATTTCATACTTTAACCCCTATTATATTATTTTAGTAGAATAAGTTGATGAAAGAAAATTATAACTCTCACTAGCCTTAGATATCTAACGACGGAAGCTTATAAGAAACGATCGATGAATTTATCAATGTACTTTTTTGGTGTTTATTCGTAGTTTAAAATATATACATACATAAACTCACGCCTGTATCCCAGAGGGGTAGGCAGAGACCAGGGACTACCACTGGCCACAGTGACAGTTCACTTTCGCTTCCTCAACATTCATTAGTCGTTGCATGCACGAACGCCGGTTTCGGGTACTTTTTATCTTGCCCTTTGCTAATACATCCCCTATTTTAAAATATATCTCTTTACATAACAATTGCTGTGGTAGGCTAGTGGGTAGAACATTGGAATCGGAAGCGAGAGACCCAGGTTGGATTCCCTGTGATTTCTAAGTTATATACATTTGTGAAGTTATACTAGCAATACCACTCCCTAACGGTGAAGCAAAATATCGTGAAGAAACCTGAGTGTCTGAGCTATTCGCATACCTCAGTGCTTGAAATCGCCAATCCACGGTGGGCACGCGTGGTGATTAAGCCCATACTATCTCTCTGAGAGAAGGCGTGTGCCCTACAGTGGGACGTACCTATATAGGCTGCTTATGAAATAACAATTCAGAATTTCTTTAATTCTTCCATAGCAGATTTTTCTCTCATATATTAGCAACGTAAACATCCAGTAAAAATAACATCATTACGAAACACTTGCAAAAAGTATCAGAGCTTTAAACTTCCTTTTTCCTGTCACGAAATGTTTAGGAAAACATCGCCCGTTTTTCTCCGGGCTTTTTTCTCTATACAAATAACATGACGTAAATGTACGCCGAACAAACTATGATTGATCGCTCTGGGCCGTTAACACGTGCGTTTTATTATATGTAAAGAGAAAAATACTACGTCAAATGTAACATTATACAAAACTTAAAATTGTTTGTATGTTTGTGTTTGTTATCAGTTACGATTTCAGGTATTGTTTTTCAGCATTCTTTTATTAGCTTTATTTATGTATATGTTATGTAAGAAATCTAGAAATTTAGCTATAACCTACTTCAAACGATTAAATCAATTTGAAACCTTGTGTGGATAAGTAACTCGCATGATAAGACAATAATTTTCTATTATTGAGCTGCACTGTTGATAAATCTGAGAGTGATGGTCTGAGGGTGAAATTCTTCTCTCTACATATCCATAAGGTTTCTTGTCGCCTTGGAATTTTAGTCTGTCTATTGTAAAGCAAACTTCCACAACAGCAACAAGATATAGTTTGGGTGTTGTTTATTAGATTGCTGCAGATTTAATTATTACAAGTTAAACTAGGTGTCCATTTCAAAATTTAGATCATTTTGGAGAAAAATGGACAAAATAACTCCAAACTTAGTACTGCCTAGCTTATATATGAATTTGATCACTCTCTTCTGCAGGACGAAGATGGTATCAATGTCTGCTGCCCGACCCCACAGTAGTATACCATAGGACAGAATACTATGGAAGTAACTAAAATAAACAAGCTTAGCAGTTGCGACATCAGTTTGTTCCCGGATTCTTTTAACTGCGTATGCTGCAGAACTGAGCCTATTTGCCAATTTTTCTGTATGAGGACCCCATCGAAGCTTTGCATCAATTGTGATACCCAGAAATACAGTTTCTTCTACAAGGTCTAATTTATCATTCCCCAATATAACATTTCTGTCAACCATTTTGACGGGATCCTGCCTTTTCGCAGAAAATTGTTACGCTGATTATCACTTGCCAACCAACATTTCACCAATTTTTCACTTTGACAACAAACGATTTACAAATTTTTGTATGGCAACGTTTCATTTGGTAGGATTGTTGTTAAGCTGATTATTATAATGAAACAAAACGTTTTGGGTATTTATTATTTTTCAAATCTTTTACTAGGCCAAACAACTATTAGATGAATAACGTTTCGTCTGTGAAACAGTTCCCTTTTCGTAAATAGATGGTTTTGCAAACCTATAGGTTAGGTTAGGTTAGAACTGTGACCAACACACGCACGAGCCAAGCGAGCGAAGCGAGCGTGCCGCGGCAGCGGCCGGCGAGTGCTAGGAAAATTCTATCCATTTTACTAGGTTTTCCTAACCTTTAGGTTATTAATAGCTCAAACCCACATAAGTTACTTAACGAAACTTAATGCAACATTTGGTATACAATAAACAACTGAATGAATATTACGCTAAGTAAAACATACGCTACTTAAAAGTTGGCATTTTGAAAAAATGTCATTATAAAAAGCAAACCAAACAAACAGTTGGCAACTGCGAGGTTGGGAAATAAAAAAAAATAATAAGAAAAGTTGGCAAATGATTATTCCGCAAAATAATATTCTTCGAAACGTTAGTTGCCAAATGAAAATCGGCCAAAAATGTTTCTGCAAAAAGGCAGAGAACCCATTTTGACATTTGGTAGTGTGAATTTTATACATTTTGTTTTTTTTTAATTTAATAATAAGTTATTAGAAGTAAACCAATATAGTACCTTAGAGAGAGCATTATTTGTATCCGCAAGGTCATTTTCTTGTCTCTTAATTTTAAAAATAAGTGACGTGTCATCTGCAAATAATACTATCTCTGACATGTTTTGAACCATGAACGGCAAATCATTTACATATACGAGGAAAAGGAACGGTCCCAAAATATATCGCTGTGGCAGTCCCATCTTAACCTCCGACCCTGACGATTTAGTCCTATTTATGTTAGCTTTTTGAGCCCTCCCTTCTAAATACGATCTGATAAGTTTTACATTTTGAAACCGATTATAGCACTGTTTAAGTTATGACCTTGAAATTAACTATCGATTAATCGGTTAACATATGAATTGCCGCTTATTCGTCTCCAGCTTCAAGTTTATACTTGTTAACACTAGTCAAATATGTTGATTGCGTATCAAGAAAAGTTAAAACTTATAGCAACCGGCATTTTTGAACAATTATTCTTTCACAACCAGGTTGCGTAACGAGAAACAATAATCTTCTATCGCAACTAGTAGCCAAGGAAGACCAAGGGTTCTTGTTTCACAACCTGGTTGCGAAACTTGGTTGCCAAAGCAGCCGAAAGCATCAAACTTTGGATGGAAAGGTTAGTTAGATAGATAGAATATTCTTAATTGTATGTACACCAGGCGTTACATCATTATGAGAATTAAACAAAAATATAGTAAAGTACAATTGGCGGCCTTACTACTAAAAGCAATTTCTTCCAGACAACCATTGACGGAACAAAAAATTGAGAAAATAATGACGGGTAGTCAGTGCAACTAAACAATACTAAGCAAGATTTCTATATTTAATACACATACATAAACGGTACATAAATATGAAATAAATATAGAATAAACATACATTAATAAAAAATGTCATATGAAGGGAGGAGATTAACGAAAAACATACTTACATACTTAGCACCTTTATTTTTGGTGAGATCTCTTTCTAGTAGTCTACTAGAAAAAGATTTCACCAAAAATAAAAAACAAGCTTATACCAAGGCAAAATAATGTTTTTGCACTCTGCTCTTAAATACCGACAGGAACGGTCAAAATCTACGTCAGTTTAGCGTGACCAGTACTTTAAGAGACTGCCTGCTTTTGGCGATAATGCGGACAATAACATACCTACCTAGTTCCGTTTTGTTCAGTGTCTAAGCCGAAAAGCATAATCAATCAATTACATTGCGTCCGCTACATATTTGAACATAATCAGAGCCTATTCTATTTAGTGATGAATAAACTAAAGTGACATACAGGGCATTTCATAGAAGTACAATTCAAGGTAATGGTTATAAAAACCACAAGGGAGGCCTGTGTCCTGCAGTGGACGTCAAAGGGCTGATGATGATGATGATGATGACCATTCAAGGTTTACTATGACAATTCGATGAGAACATTACATAGCTTATTTACAAATCGGCATCGCAATGTATATCGAATTATCATAGTAATCAAAAAAGTAGTGTTATGAAACGCGGCCCACAAGATCGGTTAGGGAGCGGAGAAGTTTCGTTCCTTTACTTTTTTTGAGATCATTTCGGTTATTTCAAATTTTGTACTTTATTATCATGATAAAAATGCAGCAAAGTCACGGCAAACCCTCTAGCTAAGGTTAATATGTGGAAGTATAATTTCTCGTTTACGATAAATTGATAAGCAGTAATATTTACGCTTACACCAACTTTTCTGGTAACTCACTTGGAATTTATTTGACGTTAATTTGTGTGGGATCGATACTTAAAGCTTTCTACAAAGAATTGAGCTTTATTAACTTAATTCCGGATGCACTTACTTGGTTTTTTGTCAAAAACTGTGTAACTAACTTAACTTTGGCCTTTACATCTACGTAATGAGATGATTTATGCAGCGTCCAGTGGCATCATCACTCACACTAGATGGGTGAAGGGACCACTCGGACGCTGCAGTGCCTGGCACGTTATTTTTTAGATGGAGTAGGCATCTGACAGCTTAGTTGCCTAGCCCACAGGAAAGACAAATTAAAAAAACTGGTCAAGTGCGACTCGGACTCACGCACGAAGGGTGCCGTACCATTATCTATATTTGAATATTTCAAGCGTCTACCTGTTGCCGTTATTAATATCGAGCAAAAAGCGGCAAAAAAATCACGATTGTTGTATGGGAGCCCCCCTTTAATATTAATTTTATTATGCTTTTAGTATTTCTTATAGCAGCAACAAAAATACATCATCTGTGAAAATGTCAACTGTCTGGCTATCACGGTTCGTGAGATACAAGCGCTTGAAATTGCCGATCCGCGGTGGGCACGCGTCGTAATTAAGCCCATACTCTCTCTCTCTGAGAGAAGGCCTGTGCCCTGCAGTATATAGGCTACATAAAAAAATACTGCTTGGTATTCTTGTTCCGTGTATATCTCATTTTGTTTGAACGTATTAAGTAAGATCTTATGTTAAATTAGATTTTATGTGACGGTAATATAAAGATTTTCTTCACTTTCACCTCTTCAGGGGCTAAGCTTAAAAGTGTGGGGCGCTTTTAGGTATCGCCCAGTAAGTGAACATTAAATGACAGATCATGTTTAAATCCTAGGCTCTTATTTGGAGAAGGAACTCTACTTGCCTACAACTTACTCCGGAGTAGGAAGTCTACATACCTTTGTCCGGGTGTAGTTTTAAACCCAATTTAAAATTACAATCCTACGTATATCGTATTATTAGTATTAATACATCAGCGACTCTACAGCTCCGTTCCTATTTAAACTTTCGACGCCTCGTGTAATGGTGCTTACCTTCCATTCGAAGGCAGAGCTCAACGGTAGCTCTTACTACATGAGGTATAAGTGCGAGACTCGAACATACTTAACATCACAAAGTTTGCGAGTCGTTCACTGTATGAAGTTAACTAGCTAAAGGAGGCTCTATTATTGAGCCAACGAGAAAGGTTTCACGTTAGCTATGAAAGTACTTATTTTATTATGAGAGGAAACTCTTTCATATTTATGCTCCAGCACGTTATGAATCAGTAGCAGCAGAAGTACAAAGCTTCACATGCGTAAGGATATGAATTCGAATCCCATGTACCAATGAGGTATGGAACGGTGAATTGCGAAGGAAAATGAAAATGAAATGAAAATGAAAAAAAACTTTATTTAGAAAAAGGTTAAAAAAGTGGTTACTGGCTCCCAAACTAGGATTCCCTGTGCTATGGGTAGCCAGGTCGTGATATAAATATCGTGAGGAAACCTGAGTGTCTCCTCTACTTAGCATATTGATGTCATCACTGCTCTCTGATTGTTGCCTAGGGTGCGCCAGATGTTCAGAGCTCGGAAGGTTCGTCATCCCAGAAATCTAAGTATCTGAGGTACCTACATACTTAATTAATAAAATTAAATTCAAAATGTCTTGGATCAATATTTCTTAAGGTGGTTTAGTATTCACATTTTACATTGTCATCTTATCGCTTGAATTTTCCAATCCGCCATACCCACCGCGGATTGGCGGAAGTTCAAGCGCGTGGTCTTTAAGCCCATCCGCTCGCTCCAAAAACTCCCTGCAGTGATTGATTATGCACATGTGTCTGCCTACAGTCAACATGACTCTTACAAGAATACTCTTACGTTAATAACTTCCACACAATACAATCACTTGTCCTGGTCCCAAACTAGCATAGCCTGTACTATGGTACCCAGGCAAAGACACTACTTACATGGAAATACACCCAGATTGAGGCTATTTTGACAAATCAAGTACGGTGGCCTCCTTTGGAAATCGAATCCACGACCTCTTTTTTGGTAGTGTTGAACGAGGCAGTCGTTGATCCATAACGAGTAATTCACGTTGAATTACTCATCAATTCAAACAGAAGTAAGAATTCATCTTTATATACGTGCACTTTAATGCAAAGATTAAAAAGGTGATCGGCTGCAGACAAGCCAGAGAAGCTATACCAACAATGACGAAGCGCCTCACACGCAGCCTGTCGCGTCTGAAGAGATGCAATCTGCGCATAGCTGTGGCACTTATGACGGGCCTCTGCCCGCTAAATAAACACTTTCACACCATGGGACTGACCGACAGCCCTTTATGCTGAGGATGTCTCCAGGAAGATAAAACACCCGCTCACGTGACTATTCACTGTGAGAGCGTGGAAGTGGCGCATTGCTGGCTTTCTGGAAAGAGATTGCTGGCTGGAGTGATCTCACAGCCCTGCTAGGTACAATGGCCCAGTTATGAGGCTAAGTGCGGAAACCACAGGACAAACTAACTAACTAACTAAGGTGATCGGCTGAAATATTTATTCGCTCGAAGCCAACATGAAATAGCCTCTTAGAAACTCACTCTCAGCGAAATCCTTGCGACTCGCACACAAATTTAAATTACCTAGTTCTCTACAAAAGGGTTAGGCAAGTATTATCAATATTCCACTCTCGCGTTTGTGATCTAAGGGATGTCGTACACTACAGGGGCTGTTAAACAAACTTCTTATGAAAAGTATGTCTGTATGTCGAGGTCTTATGTCAACTTTCGCTTAGTCACTGGACGAGTAAGTAAATAGATAAATCTTTATCCAGGGATAAACGAACAAATATATAATTGACAGTATTGTCAATCATAAAAGTTATCTATGGATATATCTATCTCAGCGCTTGAAATGGCCACTCCGTGGTGGGCACGCGTGGTAATTATCCCCATACTCTCTCTGAGAGAAGGCATGTACCCTGCAGTGGGACGTACGAGTATATAAAATACATAGAGAATATGTATCTGCAAATGTGATGTTGCTAGAAGTGTTAGAATTTATTCACCGGATATAGCTTCCCCATGGATAAACAGGGAGAGCTGTTTGTATATTTCAGTTTTAGGCTGTATTTGCTCGCCACCGCGTGGCTGCCGCTAGGCGGTCATCACAGACGAGGTCGACTAAGAAGACGATGACGGGACCATCTCTAGTAATTTTTATCGATGGTCGAAGGTGGCCTTACTTACTTAAGTCCTGTGGCACTACAACCTGGTGTGGGTCTTAGCCTCTTCAACATTTTTTTTTTCATTTCGATCGGTCCATTGCCTCTTTCTTCCATGCTGATACCTTTCCAATCTTCTTTAGATCCTCCACTACGCAGTTAATCCACCTCTTTTTCAGCCTGCCCCTCGGGATTTTTTGTAGTGGAACTGATTAGGACATTACTTTCTCCGCTATCTGGCATGCGTTCTGGGTGGCCTGCCCATCTAAGAGGTTGAGACTTACAATATCTATCGGTCGGATGTGGCAATGGATGGCTAAAGCTGGCTGGAGAATGGATCCCCTAATGGAGGCTACGTAAAAAGATCGTTACCAACAATAGACACTCTCAATCTGAGTAAAGCCTTGGGCTCTCTGAAGGGATGTAGTAGGTATTGTATCCTCTAATAATGTACTCGTATGTTATGTTATACTGGTAAGGACAAAATGTTAGTACAATTTTTTTCTACGATTATTATTCAGCTTTAAAAAAATCTTAATACAATTTTAATATCTATCAACTCTACGAGATTGCGATAAAATTATATAGGTGAAAATGTAAAGAGCCGTCAGTTGTCCACTTTATTAAAAAAGTCAAATAAAAAAAATCGTTCCCCGCCATTCTCATCCAAACGCCGCATTATTTACCTTTAGACCGAAGTGTAAGCCGAACTTTACGCAAGTCGTAAATCCGGCTGGCTCTATTAACATATGAATAGACCACGTGATGCTGGGGAGGCTTTTAGTTCGGGCTTCGCGAGGTATTTTTGTTGTACTATAAACTGATTTTTGCGGGTGTTATGTACCTTAAAAGCTGCGGTAGAAGACCGTTGCCTCACATACAAGACAGATTTTGCATACAGATGGGCCCTATCCTAAGTAACAAAGAACATTTGAACACTAGCGTTTAAATACGATGCGAATTGGCGTTTGAAAACCTTGTAACTATCAATTGTTTTCTTTGGAGCGCAAACGGAGGGCAATACAAAGACATAATATATTTTATTGATGGCGATCACGAAATCATATCATATAGGCTTTGATGTATTGAGTTTAAGATGATTTGAGAAAAGATGGACAGGGTGGAGTTTTTTTTTCCGCTGCCTTTTTCTCCACTACGAATACGGCTCGAAGGCAGCAGCTAACATAGTGACATTGTACATTGACATTCAGCAAGCAAAATGTAAATTCTTTACGTTGAAATAAATAATTGATTTCTGATTAGGGAAATAACATTTCAAAGTAGAATAACAAAAAAAAAAATTTTGTTTTTTTATTTATAACTGCCCACCAAATATTGAAGTGATATGGCTCATGTAAATAAAAAACAACCGCGTTTATGTTAGCAGTTCTTAATATGGTGGATAAGAACCTATGTATACTTAAAAAATTAGTGACGTTATTCAATACCAAAACTTTCACAATGTGATATTAAACTAAAAAAAATATGTAATAGAAATATGTCCTTACACAATACGGTATTTGACACGATCGACAATAAACTATTTCATATGATCGATTAAAACAAAAATTACAAAATATCTCGGAAAATTTATTTTTTTTTAGTCAATTACTAGTTATTACATTTTTTTTTATAGATTAAACATAAAAAGAGTGCTCTGAAATGTGACGTCATAAGAAAGTATTTTCATACAAAATTCCGTTTTAAAAGTAACTCATTTGATATTTTGTCAAATACCCAATTGGAGAATACTTAAAGGCCTAAAATAGGATAACTTTTTTACAACTTACCTAGATTATAAGGGGAACTTCTACTAAATTTAAGAAAATATTTGTGTTCCCACTACATATTTTATAATGAGCATGTTAGTTTTAAATCACATTGCCGCGCCGGACAGGGTCCATAATTGGTGCTATACACAGTGTTATTTAAGACCTTGTTTACGTTATGGTGCAATAAATATTTTGATTTGATTTGAATTTTCCTAATTTTTAATTAGGTAGAGAAAAGTTCTCCCTTTTACCCTTTCAAGTCGTCTGAGAGTTGTTATTGATTCAAGTGAGTGTCATTTGGTTTAGGCCACACTGTCACTCTGATTCAAGAGGGTTGAACTATAGCAAATAATAGAGATGCTAGAGATGGGATTTATACTCAGTACTTATCCGTCTGAGAGGAAATACTCTATCAATAACAACACTCAGGCGACTTGAAAGGCTAAAAGAGAGAACTTTTCTCTACCTAATTAAATTTAGGGAAATTCAATAACGTCACTTATTGTTGGCCTTATTTTTTATTTATTAAAATGGATTTTCTGTAATTAAAAAGTTTGCACATTAAGCCATCAGATTAAGAAGTACTAACAAAAACGCTGATGTTCTTTTGTTTTTAATTTTTGTACATGGCCAGTTATAATTAAAACCATAAAAATTTTACCAAAAATTTTGCTCCACTTTCAAATCTTAAGATAAGAATAAGATAAGAATATTATTTATTGCACACAAGAAGCGAGACATAAAATATGAAAAGTACAATGGGCCTGTGCTCGTCCCACTGCAGGGCACTGATTTTCTCTTAGAGAGAGAGTACAGGCTTAATTACCACGCGTGCCCACCGCGGATTGGCAATTTCAAGCGCTGATGCTATGTGAACACCTCAGAAACTCAGGTTTCCTCACAATGTTTTCCTTTAATGTTAGCTAGTGGTATTGACAGAAAGAAAGAAACCATTCATTTAATTGCCACAAAAGCACACGCATAAAAAAAACAGAATCTACCGGGTGGCATTTTATTCACCTGCCAAACTTTGAGGGATCTTTCTACTCGTCAATACAAACAACTTTTACTATGGGGCCAAACAAATCAGAGCAAAAAATAAATCAGCTGTTTCATACATTTGGTGCAGTACTGCTTCTATCTTATGTATAAAACAGCTCATCTATTTTTTGCTCTGATTCGTTTGGCCCCATAGTAAAAGTTGTTTATATTTATAAGTAAAACGCCCCGTTAAACTTTGGCAGTTGACTAAAATGCCACCCGGTATATACCTAATTACAAATAGAATCATAAAAAACAATCTAACGAAAAAAATCAGGACATTGTGCCTCCGTGGCAACAAAAAACACTTCACATATGTACGTAACTTAAAAAACAAAGTAATTGGTACACGCCAGGATTGGAACCAACGACCTGCCGAATGAGAGGCCGGCGTTCTACCGCTCCGCTACCACCGCTCTTTGGTATAGATTGTACTGTGTTCCTCCTACAGCCTTCAGAAGAGAGTGGATTCCTACGTTAGTTCCGCAGACAGGTTAAGTCGTTTTATCTAAATTTCACAAGTCTCTAGTACAGTTAGCTTACAACAAAACCCACCGAAAACAAACGATTCCAAAATTTACAAACGGTTTACCAACGCCAATTAGCATCGTATCTAAACGCTTTTTTTTGCATGAGAAATCGTTGTTTAATTCGGTCGTGTCGTCGGCACAGCCCTGTCAAAAGAACTCGGCACATAAAATATAAGCGTAACATTGGTACAGAGCCCGTTGGACCCTTTGATTTAGTAGATTTAATTTCGTTTAGATATTTTCTGGGTGTTTTTTTTTTTGTTCTTTGAAAATTTTGTTTCAAACAAACAAAGTGGAGAAAAGGGTTTCTACTAGATGCTGCATATAATCATCTAGCATTGATGTAAAAAAATAAATTCCGTTTTAGCCAGTAAGGAACAATTTACGCCCTTGTTCGTAGACCGCCTCTTGGGGCAAATAAGCTTATGTTTATGAGTGTAGCCAGCAACAGTCGTAACCGAACACAAGTGTGTTTCTCGGAAAACACGGTTTATACAGCGCAGAGCATGCATTTATTAAGCAGCAAGGAGAACCAAACAATGTTTAATATTCTAACGACAGACAGGGAATAATTCAAGGGTAAAATAGGCTTTTGCCCCGGCAACTGGGTTGCAGGCACGAAAGTCCGCATTCAGTTGAACTTATCACGAAATACATTGTCCTTTTGTTGCCCAACTGTCATAAACGTAATACGAGGGTAATTCCATCGCGGGATTTTTGCCTACTGCGGAAGCGAATCGCTATTCAGATAGCTAAACAAAAAATGTCTGAATGGCAAACTTTTTGCCGCGCATTTGTACGCGAAAGTGATAATTTCTTCACACAGACCTTACCACCTCTTTTCACCTCTTTAGAGATGGAATAAAAGCTCTTCTTAGTGGATTACACTATTGTCCGCATTGTACGATTTTTTTCAGCGCAATAAAAGTATCAATAAATAAATTAGTTTGTTTTCTAAACTACATACATGTACATTTGCGAATTGAAAGTACCAGTATAATTTCCTAATTATTGTAAAGAAAATCTGAATATCTAAGGTGTCAACATTAAATCGTCAATCCGCGGTTAGCATGCATTCGTAATAAATACGCTTACTCTAAAAGAATACCTTTACCCCAAAATAGGACGTACATAGACGGTTAATAGCACTTAAATGTATATAGGCTGCTCAAGGAATATTTCGATCGAATTTAAATCTTTAGGGCTACTGGTGTAGATTGTGCATTGTCTGACAGTTAGTCATGTTATAATTATATATTCTTGTCGCCGATAAGTATACGTTGAGAATACCATAAGCAGCCAATTGTATATGTCTCACTATAGTGCAAGGTTTTCTCTCTACAACAGTTTCAACTCATAAATGAAAAAACTTCAATTCATAAATTATGGATGACACACACCAACGCGGTGGCGGCTGCGGTGGCGGTGACGGTGGCGGTCCATACATAAAGCATTTACGGCAGTAGTATTTTGTGTACCGTCGCCGCAACTGCCACCGCCACCGCGTTGGCGTGTTTTATACTTCACGCTTTACATCTCGTAATTTTTCTTTACTACTTTGTGAAAGTAGGCAATCAACATTTTATCACTTTCTACTTCCATTTTGTCATTCTCTGCCGAAAATTGATTCACTTAAGGCTGCTGTTTAGCATGTCGAGCATGCTGTCTCGCTCCCACGATCTAACGTTTTCGGTGACTGTAGTAAAATGAGTATACTTTTGTTAAATGTGGTCTGAGGGTTTGATAGATAATTATGGTACGGACATTTTAAATACATTTTCGTTTTCTTATAAGTAGATTTTAATAAAGAAAAGTTGTTTCCAAAATTATCAATTTTGGAATCAAATCTTCTCAATCAAAAACTAGGTGCAGGATGATAAAAATGCGTCTTAAATATCCGCAATTTTATTATTTATCCAACCATCAGACCAAATTTATCAAAAATGTACTCATTATACAACAATCACTATATCAATCCTTATATTATTATATCAAGTATAAAAGTATCACTAAAAATGTTATACTGTGCGAGCGACACAGCATGTTCGACGTAACAACAGCCTTTAGTGTGCTAACGTAAACTTACAAACAATACAAACATAGTACCTTCAGAACTAGGTGGGTACATGAATAATAAATGTTACTTACCGCACCTTCAAACGAGCTTCTTTGTGAATTCCCTTCAGGAGGAGGAGAAGCATAAATTTTAAAACTTTTACATAGATACACTTGAAAACACACCAACCTTCACCCAATCTTTACTCTTTTCGTTGTAAAGTCGCCCTCGCCTACTAAGTATACTTACAACGACAACTTTGCAATGAAATTGAAAAGATGCCCGTAATGTTGTCAACTGTACGATCAGCGGTGGACCGTTGTTCATGATAGACTCGATTTTTCATCATGTAGGTAGGTACCAATGACTTTTTTAACGTAAAAACTTCATAAGGGGCAATTTTCTGAGCAGTGAACGAAACTGAACCGTCTGGCTCCAGTTGGTGACGATGAATCGCATATACTCGGCTCCAACCAGATTCCGGATTCACTTACTCAGAGACGAGCAACTGACAACACGAGCTCTGTCTCCACTCAGTATGATTAAGCTCTGCACATCAAAGCGAAACCTGGTCGGACTGATTCGATTTACCTAGACTCAAAAGATTTAGTTCGAATAAAGTTTTGGCGCAGCGACAAGTCTTCGACTGGATTAGGTGCGTATAATAAGGTCCATGTACGAAGTTTAGCTGATCTGTTTTATACTTGCTCTATCGAAGGTGTTAAACAGCTGTCAGTGTTTTAGCAATTTCAGACAATTCTACAACACGCTGCTAAGGGTTCTACTTAGATTATAAATATAGAAAAAAACAACAAGATTAAGGCGATTCGTACTTGATTAAGTATGGCAGCCTTCTGAGGGAATCGATCTCACGACCTTTTTATTGGAAACCAAGCACATTATAGCTTGACTAAGGAGGCAGTCAGTTAATTCGAAATATGATCAACGCGTTGATATTTGACGTTAGACGTCGTCGGGAAAGATAACAATTAAATAATTTCACTAAGTTATGACTTTATATATTTATACATATACTCTTCATATACATAAACTCTTCATATTTCTTGAAAATTTGCAAGACAGACTGCTTCTATAGTTTTTTTTTATCTGGCCTATATACGTCCCACTGCAGGGCCCAGGCGTTCCCTTAGAGAGATATTAAAATTAAGTGGTGCCCACCGCGGCTTGGCAATTCCAAGCACTGAGGTGTATTAACACCTCAGACCCTCAGGTTTCCTCACGAAGTTTTCTTTTACGTTTAGCGAGTGATATTGCTGATATACTATAGTATTTGCTACTTCTTGATTCTTAATTTAAAAACCAGCGGTTAGGTCACGGTTATTTAATAGTTATGTACACTGATAATATTAGATTAGAAATTCGAATTGTATACATTATTTATTCACCACGTAGGAATAGAAGTAATTTTAATTCCGCAAAAAGGCACACTAGGCAATAACACCAGGTCTCATAATAATTAAAACAGTGTATTTACTTCAGGTAGACATTCGTGTACCATGTGAACGTCGTACCGTCGTATGTAAACAGCCCTTTTTCGAGGTAGAAAGGTGCACAAAATCACAATTAACATATAGATGCGGCACCAGCTTGTCGTGTCCCTTTTAGCGGAATTACAAAACACACGCTTTTAAAGCACCCGCTGTTAGTGTCAGCCTTAGCCTACGGGCATAGCCTGGAAAACTCTGCTGCTTTTAAGAGGGCGCCTCACGAGGCGATTTCCGTACAAACGTATTTTTTTTATGTGAGAAGTTTCTATAAGAAGGCTCCAATCAATTTTTTATCCATGCATTTTCCATTCTGAGACCTAACCTCTGACTTCTCAAAAACATTCTAAAAATATAATTAAATAACTAACATACAAAACAATCACTTGTCCTGGTCCCAAAATAGGCTATTCCGTACTATGGTAATCAGGCAACGACTTCAAAAACGTAGAAATACACCCTGACTGAGGCATTTGTACAAATGTAAAAAAATGAAAATGTAAAAACCGGCCAAGTGTGAGTCAGACTCTCGCTGAGTATCCTTCAGTTACGTTACGTAACTAACACATTTTAATGCCACAAGTTTCAGCTTAAGTATTTTTTATTAGATACTTTTATAAATAGATATATTTCTTGACGTTTTCGAAGTTTTCCCTATTAAAAGTTGTTCGACAGGAAACCCCACATTTTCAAATGCACAGGGTTATAATGTTATATATCATAACCATATAAAAAAAGTTCATAATTGGCCTATATTAAGTCTAATTAAAATTGTCCATCTTAATTAAATTTGTGCTGTGAGCTTCGTGTTACTGAATAAAATAAAATGGCTGTAATTATTCTAGGTTTGTTTTCTAGGCTGTGGTCCGTGTGTTCTCAGGGTTACCAACACGGGGTGGAATAGAAAGCGAAGCCTTATTTGTACTATGACAATAGAATTCATTAACACAGCCCTACAGAAAAACGAAACAACAATGACAAGGGTTTTCTTTTCGTTGTTCGTTGAATTATTTATTTATGAAGAAATGTCTTGGCAGCCCTGGCTTTACAACAGTCGACGTGTGTCATTGACTTTATATGCAGGCAGACACTAAGGATTTAAAAGGATAAGGAAAATAATAAGTAGGAAAGTTTGCTGTTTACACGCCGGAGGTCGTGGTTTTGATTCCCACGGGAGGCCGCGGTACATTTATTTTACTTTATTTTATTTATTAGCAACACAAAATAGCAAGGCAACAATGCAGTTGCTAAATAATACACTTAAAATTGATATGCCAGCGGTGGTAGCCTAGCAGGTGGAACATTGGACTCGGAAGAGAGAGGGCCAGGTTCGTTTCCCAGTGCGGGCATGTACTTTGTTTTATAAGTTATGAACATTCGTGAAGGAAAACATCGTGAGGAAACCTGAGTGTCTGAGCTATTCCTCAGCGCTTGAAATCGTCAATCCGCGCTGGGCAACCGTGGTGATTAGGCTCATACTCTCTCCCTGAGAGAAGGCCCTACAGTGGGACGTATTTAGGCTGCTTAATAAGCAGCCTAAATACGTATGATATGCCTAGTTGACTCGCCAATACATGCGTCGGCGATGATTGTACAAATGCCCTCAGTCTGGGTGTATTAACGTGTTTGTGATGTCCTTGCCTGGTAACCATGGCACTGGGTATCCTAGTGTGGGATTACAAGTTACGCTTGTAATGTACTTTCGACTGTACAGTAAATAAATAACTTCCACACAAGACACAGATGATATATTTTTGTTGCCGTTATAACAAAAAATACACAATAAAATCAGAATAAAACAAATATTCAATATTTCCCATACAAAAACGTGATTTTTTTGCCGTTTTTGCTCGATATTAATAATAGCAACTGGTATACGCTTGAAATAGTCAAATGTTGTATTGATAATGGTACGGAACCCTCCGTGTGCGATTTCGAGTCGTACTTGGCCGGTTTTTTTTCGAAGTGCAGAAAAAGGTTGCCAGAGTACTTTAATTGAAAACCGAGTACAAAAAAATATATTCTCACCTCTTTTTTTCTAATTATTTGATACAAAACCTTTTTGAGATTTGACGTTTATATTTATATATGTTTGCTGCTGCACATATCGGCAAGCACAGCGTAGGACGACCAGCCACAAGATGGACAGATGACCTCATCCAAGTGGCAGGAAGGCGCTGAATGCAGGTCGCTACCTACCGGTCTTTTTGGAAATCCATGGAGGAGGCCTATGTCCAGCAGTGGACCTCTTGTGGCTGAATGATGATGATAATGTTTGCTGCTAAAAACAAATGAACGCTAGCAGGGCAGGAATGAATTTTCATACAACATTCCTGCCCAGGCTTTACATCATCATCATCCACCCATTATGTCCCCACCGAGGGGCACGGGTCTCTTCCCTGAGGAAGGTATAGGCCATACTCCACCACGGGGGCCAAGTCCGGATTGGTGAAGGCTTGTAGACTAGTGGCTCGTCTACTGTCAGAAGTTGTCAAGCCGCCCTAAGGCCTCTGACTTGGCTTAACGACTGCCATCTATCGACGGCAGCCGGCACCAACAGCTTAACGTGCCTTGTGAAGCACGGAACCGCTCGGAAAAATGCCACTGGCGTTAGGCATAGACGTCGACCCATCCATGCACTGAACGCGCCCTGTGTTGCTTAACCTTCGTGATCGTTTAAGATCACTCAGGCAGCCGAGGCTACGAGCGATTCATCACTCAGGCAGCCGGGGCTACGAGCGATCCATAGGACATAATACTATGGAAGTAACTAAAATAAACAAGCCTAGCAGTTGCGACATCAGTTAGTTCCCGGATTCTTTTAACTGCATATGCTGCAGAACTGAGCCTGCAGGCTTTACATAATTTTATGATATTCGCGATTTAAGCGCTCTGCGCATGTCACAGCCTCCGGCTCATTGTCCTGCAAAGAAGAACTTTCACTTTATTTAACAAATTTTTTAAGCATCGTCTATCAAACAACGTCATTAGAACGCAGAAAAACTTGAAAATTAACAATTTTCATAAGTTTTAATACTTGTAAATGACGAACCCAACTGACATGATAAAAGTAAACAATAAATGTTTTCTTGAAAGTAGCACAGAAACCAAGTTATTCATGGTACCTATTTCAAAATTTAGATCGTTTTCGAGAAAAATTGACAAAAAATTACTCTTTTAAATTATTATAAAACCTAGACCGTGCGTGCATTAAATTGACTTTAATCTAGACATATTTGTCATCTAGAATCTTTTATGTTACAATAGCCTTTTTGAACAAAGTGTGCTTTACACATTTTTGTAATGCGTTTCTGTCAAGCTTATTATATCTTACTAGCTGACTCTACGAACGTTGTTTTGCCATATTAATAGCCTACGACCTCTCCTCAGACCTACCAAACATATACAAAAGTTTCATAAAAATCGGTGAAACCGTTTCGAATAAATTCGATAACAAACACTGTGACACGAGATTTTTATATATTAGATTATGATTCGGGAATTATACATTCTCAAGGTAGCCCTGTGCATCTTCTAGAATATTTTCCAGTCTGTATGCTTCAGATCTTTTCCGGGCTGTACATGGGTGCATTATGTACATTTCAGTCGTACGAAAGTGACGGTAGCGTAATCCCGAGTCGTCCATTAGCGGTAACATTGTAATACTCGTATTCCTACTTCCCTTATTCTGTTCATGTCTTTGTACTAATGATCTCTTAGTGGCACCAGTGGCAAGGAAATTCGCTTTCCATTGCTTTGTACGTATATTACACCTTTGTGTTCTTCCTAATGTTTAGTGGCAATACTATTCCCTAACGGCGAGGGAAAAGACCGTAAGGAATCTCTGAGAGAATCAAATCAAATCAGAAGATCTGTGCCGTACAGTGAGATGTATACAGGCTGCATATTTCGTTTGGGATTCGGATTTGCGCACATAACATCCACACGTATTAAAATACTAGGTACAATTAACAGTTATCCCTCGACCGCGTCATGTTTCAAGATTGTACGAAAATCGAAAATAAATTGAGAATATTAAACTTTTGTTTAAGAAACGGTTTATCAGGTATTTCGTTCATCATCATCATCATCATCAGGCATTTGACGCCTACTGCAGGACATAGGCCTCCCTCGTGGTTTCATAACCATGAGGTGTTTTGCCATAATCGCCACGCTCGGCAGGCGGGTCGGCGATCGCAGTATGCGGTTGGAATCTCAGGAAGACGCTGCTGCCAGTCTCCTGCTAATTGATTTCCTTAGTCGCCTTCTACGACATCAACGGAAGGAAATGGTGTGACGCTATTCTTAAACCGGCGCCACACGGAGCACGGTATTTCGTTACTTAGCGTTAATACGAGCCCATAAAGTACCTAAAAGCTCTAAAGATCGACATTGAAAACGATCGTAAGCCATTATCAGTTACTAACTCCAAAGGACATAAGCAATTAAATCGTTTTAACATTAAATGTATCCCTTGGGTCGCTTTCACTTTAAAATTCATTATAGGAAGCGCTAGAAACTATTTCACGACTACAATAACCCTTTTGAAGACCCAGCCCATTTTAATAAGGGACGTTGAGCTCAATTTGAAAATGGTTTCGTTAATACAAAATTATACTATTAACAGTTTTAGTGCACAGTTATTTTTTTAAGAGTATGTTTACCTTGTTATGTTTGCCCTTTGAAAGGAGATTGGGCAAAGTGAGGATCGTTACTTTTAATCTTCACGTGGCAGGCAACTCATTACTTAGGTAATATCGGGGCTGGGATATAATCAGTGATGGTTAAAAACATAGCGCCTAACTTGTCATTGAGCGTGTCTAACTAGTGCAAAAAAATAACCCTACGTTCAATTGAGGGAAGGCGAGCAATTTTCAATTGTCAATTGTGTTACCAATTCCGATTGGTTCTGTATTACCCGGCAAAATATATATGCACCTGCCACCGTCAAACCGCCACCGCCATCTTGCAAGGTGCCTAGATATTTCGACGGGTAATGCATAATGAAGTCAATTGTTTGACGTTATTGTATAAAACCAATCATAAGTTACACTGTCATTCACTATCGCTAAATCAACGTTCAAGTCGTCACACACGGTGCATCGAATGAACCAAACAAACAAAACAAAACAAAACAAACATACTTGCGCAAAAATATTATGATGCAGCTACGGCAATTTTGACAAATGGGATGATAAATGGACGTCACAAAAAACCATATTATTATTATATTCTTTTTGTTGCACTAACCTGTGCTGGGACAATTTTAAAAAAACCTATTTAGTAGCTAAAAATTCCACCAATACCGGGACTTGCACCCACGACCTAGTACAGCCATCGGCAAAATTTCGAGCCTCTTTACAAACTTCTCTGTATTACGTACAGGCAGCGACATCTGGCCGAAGCAATTTACATCACTTGCAGCCCCGAGTAACCCACTTTGCATTATTATTATTACATAATTCAAGTTATTTTATATTTTCCGATTTAAGATGAAAAAAATACAGTTTTGCCTTAAGTACCGTTGGTTAACCCAACGATATTTTTAGTGTATCGTGTAATCAATATACCCGACTATAAAATTCTGAACACAAAATGAATAATTATAGATTAGATAAGAAGATAAACATTATCTAGTACTAAATAGAAATACAAAAAAAAACAGAGATGATAACTACATGACCCGTCGTACATGATCATGATCACTAAAAAAATAATCAGGAAAATAAATATTTCATCAACAATAAAAAATGTCAGAGCCACTTGTCTTAAATCTCCAATTCATAAATTATTATAATAATGCGATATAAATTTGCGTTGCATCATTATATTGAATTATCATAGTAAACCATGAATTGTAATTCTATGAAACAGGGCCCAGAAAACTATATCAAGCAAACAATTAATTTTCCTAGCGGAATAAATTACTGAGCAGCAACACATCGGTAGTAAATTAATCAAACATGGTAAACAAATTCAATTCAATTAAGTTATTTCCAAAAAATTAAATCTTATTTTTTTTAACCGTGAGCCCTGCACTAGGACACCCTGTATAGCAAAGACTCGGGTTTGCCGTACAGATAATAATTTATTTAATTGTTAATAAAAAAAATTGGTACGTGCTACGCAGAAATATTCCAACCCGCAATGAGTAAATTTCGAGAAAAACGCATTTTTATTTGTAACATTGTTTTTGTTCAGACATGCTTAATGTTGTAGTGATGACAAATATAACACGTCTAAACAAAAAAATGGAAAAAATAATCTACCTAGTAAATAAAAAAATGTTGTGGGTTAGAAAGTTTCTGCGTAACATGGTCCAATTATTATTGAAAAGCTGATCAATTTGCAATTTTCTGATGCTCGGTTTGGTTATTTTTTTATGCCATCAACTGGTAGCTGCTAAAAGCTGACAGGTTTTTTATTGCTAAACAAACCTCTACTTTTCGCTAATGGCTTAAATGACGCCTTTTGTGCATTTAAGGAGGTATTTCCTGCTTCCTCGCTACTCAATCTTTCTTCACTGGCCACTAACCACCGCAAAAAAAGAAACAAAACAGGGAACCACGAACATTAAAAAGAAATCCAAGTAGCTGCTTCTTGTCGATACGGTGCCACTAAATTGTTTCGACCAAAAAAAAAGTTCAGAACACGTTTATGTTGTGAACCCAAAGATAAATTATCCGGGCCGAAAGTATCATTTGTCTTCTTTGTATAGGGGAAAAAACGTTGAACGATGCCTGGCAGTTTATAAACACCTGGATGTATTATGTGGAAAATACTTTGGTGTATTCGCATTATACCTATTTTGCCTACAATATTTTCTTTTGCAGATACTTAATATAGTCGCTTAATCTATACATAAATTTTGTCTGTCTGATATACTCGTAATTATGTCTGTCTCACTCTGTTTGTTTGTGCGCGCATCACGCAAAAATCACTGAAGGGAAGTAAATAAAACTTACCATGATTATAGCTTAAATTCCCGTGTAACATATATGTCTATAACATCACGCTTACGTCTACAGGGGGCGAGAAAATCACTATAAATATGTTCATAAACTGGTTAATTTTATCCGACACTATAGAAAAACACTTACTCGAGGACCTCTGAGTTTTCAGGGCCGGGTTTCATAACACTGCAATTTGTAGTTTATTATTGAAAGTCTGAGGTAATGTAGCAGATTAGTTTTGTTTATCTATGTATTAATTGTGATATGTACGACTTATTAAAAAGTAATGAAACAGGCGAATTATCGGCAAACTTATTATTATATATTTTACTTCTGACTTAAAAGGTATGGCTAGGATGTACGGCTCAGTAATTCAACCATGGACGTAATTCAACACATGCATAGATTAATGCTCAGATAAAACGTAACCAAAATTTTAAAAGAAATCTTTGTAGTTTTTCCGTTAAAATTCGTATTGTCCAACGTGATAAAGGATCTGAATTATTTATTTAAGAAAAAAAACTAAATTAACTATGAAATTATTATTTCAAATCAACTTCTGTTTTTTTAAACGTCGTTGATCTGGTAGGCGCAGATTTTTACGGATTGAGATACTGATTTTGACACTCACAATACCGCATTTTTCATAGTAGCGTCTTATCTGTGATCCATGCTAATGACAAAAAAAATAACTGATAGGTTAAAAATCTTGGCACCTACATAAACAATCGAAAATATTGAAACATTTTTCCTCTTTAAGGCACGGAAGTATTACATAGAAATATAACGCAAAACTATGTATGATTGTGCGGACAAATGATGTTTCTTGCTGGAGTACATAAGTAAGTTCTGTGCTGTATAAGAAAAAGTGATGTTTTGATTAATATGTTTGGGTGGCTCAGTCCAATCTAATCTATCCTTCTAGCCCGAATATTCATTGTGGGCATAAGCCTCCCCAAACCATCTTCATCCATCATTGACCATCTTCATCCAGTCGCTACCAGCAATCTGCCTTACATCGTTGGTCCAGTAAGCTGGTGGGTGTCCTACGCTGCGTTTGGCAATATTTCGCAAACAGATCCAAATGACAACTCGCTGTGTTATGTGTGTGAAGCATTCTATTCTACCCGCACGGGTCGTAACATCCCATGGGCGAAACCATGCGGACGCCTCATTGCCCAAGATGCCCGCTTATTTAAAAAGTGAATATTTATTTGCTTTTTTAGAACCAATACACGGAAAAAATTAAAATTACCACTTTCTGAGCACTTAATGAACACCAACAAAAAATCTGAGATCGTTATCAAAAACCTGTCAAATAGCCTATTTCCATCCCATTTCATAATTCTTGAAATGCGGTCAACGTTCTTTGAATAGGCAGTGGCTTGCTATCCACTTTCATAATTATCATGGTTGCTAGTTACAAAAAATTTATAACTATAAATAAAAGAATAATAGCTCACATTTCAACATAGTTTTATTGTTTCAATGCAACATTCAGCCTTGCTTTTATATAAAGTTGTTTTTACAATATTTACACTGTCGACCCTTACAAACACTTCCGAGTACAAATTTTGTAAAAAGTTCCATTCAGTTTTGCTTTAACATTCATATTTTTTATTCAAACTTTAGACGTTATTATGAGAAAATATTACTTTTTTATTTCAATACAACATAGCTCTAAATAGATAAGTTACGTTTTAAAAAGAACTGACATTTGAAGTACTTTGGGTCGTAATACACGAACGAACCCGGAAATAAATATTTCACCCTACAAAAACGATCATAACATCCCCAAGTTATTATCGGTGGAGCTACAATCGCTTTTGTCGTACTGTCATTGCCGTGACAACCCTAGACTATTCGCTACCTGCGAACATCGAGATACGACCTCATCTTGTAACAGACTAAACGACATAGCTATCAGGATCAGTCCAAACACCAAATAGGCACAGCACGCAATCAGCTGAATGTATTCACTTCTCGTCGTTTCCGTACTCTGCTTTGAGGTTATAAAACTAGTCGGCACGAAATCACCGAAACCTATGGTAGCGAGCGCTATGAAGCAAAAATACGCTGCGTCTAGGAAGCTCCAGTTCTCCCACGCTGAGAATATCGCTGCCCCAGCGCATATGTAGCCTAGTAGCAGGAAAAGAACTATCCCCACTGGCACGTGACAGTGCTCTACACTGTGGGTTAGGTGTTTGCCAACGTCTGTAGCCGTACTGCTGCTTGGTACTGCGCAGCTCTTGGCAAGTTTGTGGTTCTCCTCCTTCCATATCAAAGGCACTCTTGATGGCGTGTCGTGGGGGCATATTCTGAAACAATTGTCTTAAGTTAATTCCGGAATCACTTACTTGAATTTTTGTCAGATGTGTCCGACCAGATTTTGCTCTTGTTCGAAGAGATTAATCATGTGTAGTGCTTGAAAGCCAAAATTATTTCAAGTTTACTTCAGGACTCTTGAACAAAAAATGTTACACTGAACGCCCGTTTCCGTCATTTTATTATGATTAAGAGTGTAATCTATTTTCGTTGGAAGCTCCAGTAATAAGCCTTGGAATAAAAAGTCTCATAAGAGTTATAAAAAGTATAAAAGACTAAAACCTTTCTTCTAATAAGGCTGAAAATATTTATTTGAATTTACTAAGTATAGGTACCTAACGTAGACTATGATACTTAGATTTGATAAACATACTTCAAAACCAGATAAGTGCTCGGAGGATGCCGGTCCTCAGCGTTCCGAACAAACGAAAACAAAACGACAAAATAATTTTTGCAGCGTAATAGTAATGTGCTAACTCATTTGTATACAACGCCATTCGATGATTTCGCCTCAGTAGGTATAAGAATATTATAAGCGATAAAAAATCTAATCACCCTTCATCAGGATCCTCGGAGTCTTCCAGGTCCGAATCGCACCTCAGCGCTAGCTCCCCGCACTCCTCTGCAATCAGCTGATCTATAACAGGCCCCTTCGGCCGTTGCACCCCTCTAACCCTCCCTCGGCCTGGTCCGTGCACTGTCGCCAGGCACTTGGGGCTGCCCATCGAGTGCCGCCGGTCCAGCGTCTGAGTCTGGAGCGCTGACGATGTGTGGGGTTCTGGGAAATTAAAAGACATTAATGTATACTTCGGGTTTTGCATATACGTAATAAAATTATTTATACAGCGTCCAGTGGCACCTTTTTCACATTAGATGGGTGTGGGATGGGATGGGACCACTTGGACGCTGCAATGCCTGGGAAATGGTTTTATTAATGTATACAAAACCGCTAAAATGGTTTGTAGCGCCAAACGTGGTGCCTTATGGACTTTTAAACAAAAGCTGACTTGATAAAACAATAGTCAATATCAGGACGTCGTTTTGCGTTTGCATCCTAAACTTAAGAGTTTGTTATAAATTCAGTGCAGTGCAGGCTGCATTTGAATTTGTACGATTTATATGATTTCTGATTGATCTTTCTGATTTGGAACCAGGACTAGTGATTTTGTCGGGTGGAAGTTATTATTTTTATTATTTCTGATTTTATAGAAAGTCAAACAGTTCCTTCAACTACACTAGCATCAAAATCACAATAATTGAAAAAAAAAACATGGGACTTAAAAAAAAATTACTGAACTGACTCTTTCCAAAAGACATCAAAATATTTGTGACTAATGTCGATGAAGCGAAAGAGGTTTGTCAAAGTCTAGGCAAGAGGCAAGCCCTGGACAGAGGCGTTACAGGCGTGAGTTTATGTATGTATATATTATGTATCAAAATGTTCGTGTCAAGCAAATCATGATACGAATACTGTGACGATAGAAATCGAAAAGTTGACCTGACTCACCATCACAGGCTAAGGCACTATTGCACTGGCCGACCGAGAGTCGCAGCTCGGTCGGACCTGAGCCTGGCCGATGCTCTCTCAAAGACCTGGGAGTCCTGACCCCTGTCATCAGCTCGGGTCTGCACTGTGTCTAGCCTCGGCCTATCTCTCTGACTTACAGACGTGAGTTTATGTATGTATGGATATTTTCGTATCAAGCATTTGATAACACAAATACTTTGATCACAAATCAAAAAGTCGACATAACTCACCATCACAGGCTAAGGCACTGCACTTTGGCCGTCCGAGAGTCGCAGCCCGATCGGACCTGGGGCTGGCCGGTGCCCTCTCGAAGACCTGGGAGTACTGGCCCCTGTCTCCAGCTCGGGCCCGCACCGTGCCGGGCGACCGCTGCGTCCGTGGAGGGAACGACGTGTACTGGTTGTGCTCGGCTGGCTGTGGTAACAGGCGTTGCTGCTCCTGTAGTTGGAAGTGGTTTTCCTGGGGGGAAGAGATTGAATTAAGAAAGGACTGTAACGTTGGTTTGGACATAATGAAGAGATGTCTGGACCGACATGTTTACACAGAATTATGTGTGGTGTTGCTTTGTTACTTAGAATGACAGGATACGCAATAGTATGTTTAAAAAACGTTGTGGACTAAAAGAGGATGTAGTGACTAGAATTAAGAAAAGAAAAATTGCGTTCACACTGTTCTGTGGTTACGTTGGTTTGGACATATGGAGAGGATGAAGGAAAAAAGATTGACGAAAGAAATATATATCGAGCGAAAGTGGCCCTTCAGGTCGGTAAGGGAAGGCCCAAACGGACATACGTCAACCAAATAGGGGATGTTTTAGAGAAGGGCAATATAAAAAGTTCTTAAAACCGGCGTGCATGCAGTGATTCATTAATGTTGGTGATGCGAAGATTTTTGGACCAGGGTGAGGCCTACCTATCCTAATTTATTTAGTTTTTATTACTTTTTCTTTCCTTAAAATATTTGGGGTGGTTACTGCTTTACTGCTTATAAAGATGGAAATTATTTTACAGACGATGATAACTTATATAATTCACAGAGCTTGGAACCAGCTTCGTCTCTACTCTTCTCATTTAACTGGCAAAAGCCTACATATTGCATGCCGTTTGTGAAGTTACATTCATTTTTCTACTTTTTTTTCAGGGAGTTATGGGGCTTATTTCTGAGCCTCTCGAAAACTCAAAAAACCTATTTTTTGTATGAGGCTTAAACTAACGGTTAATTTACGCCCGGTTTCTCGCACACTAAAAGTCCGTTAATCTAGGTACTGTTAATAGCTGTCAGATGTTTTTTTTTGTATGCACTTTGTGCAATTGACAGCTGTTAACAGTATATTACCTAGTTGTTAGAAACAACAAATAAAAAAGAAGAAATAAACCCTTGGTATTTTTCTCGTAAAAAAGTGGGATAAATTTTCCTGATCTATGGCTACCTCGTGGGAGGTATTCGAAAGGGTCACTTATTTTCCCTAAACTAGTCTACCAATTCCCTACCTCTCCCTCACTCCGCCATGTGTTAGGCACTTTCCGCTTGGTGGCCTTCAGCCAGGCAACCCTGGCCAGGCGGGCCAGAGACGCCCCCAGTCCAGCTAGGCAAGCCAGCGCCAGTGGCACCCCAGCCGCCGCATAGGCCACCGTGGCCGCTCTCCCGGCGGCGGTTCTTGGGGACACGTTGCCATAACCTGGGGGCAGATTTGCACTTTTAGGAATGCGTACTAGAAGGATTGTTGGCTGTTGGCAGCTTATTATTACTTGTGATGTCTGCCTTACTTTTGAGGTTCAGCAGCGCTACTCATAAAAAAAAGTTATGTCTTTTTACTTTTTTTTACGAAGTGTGGCTTACACGTTTCTAAATCGTACCAATTTGTGGATTTACGACCCATGACCGAGCACCTAGGATCAAGAACCTGGGATGATATAGGATTTATGCCCAAAGCGGCCATATTTAGTAAATATAACGTCCGACGAGTATACGGACCGGCCGTCCCCAGGCGTACGATCTGTCTTGAGATAGATCCTTGTTACTAGTTGCTTCTGTATCTTGACTTTCAGGTCTCGTAAAGCTTCTTACCTATTGTGGTAATTAACGTGATGCAGTAAATGAGCGCCCCTGAAAACGTCCACTTCGTGTCCATGGCAAGCTCGGCGGGGGGCGACTCTGAATGCCGCGCTGCTGCCACTATGGAGGACTCGAACTTCCTCAGCTGCTCGTGGACGAGCCTGGTCCAGTTCCTCTCGTAGAGGACGTTGAGGCGTTCTGGAACAATAAGAGTGTGGGTTTGAACGTTTGCTGTCTTTGAGAATGGAAGATTTGTGCTGTTCGCATTTTAAACATTTGTTTCGTTTCAAATATTGTGTAATTTGAGGTTTGATTTTATGGAGGCTTTGTGGAACAAAGATAATGTTATCATGACGTTTGTGCATGTGTAGTTTGAATGTTCCGAACATCTGTCGTGATATCGGGGCCTTTTAGAATGTCGCACCAACTTGTTGCCGCTACCACGTAAAGTAAAGCAACAGTTTATTTCTTACCATAACGATCAACAAACAGACTGAGCGTATTACAAGCCTCAAGGCCTTAAGGACTTGTAATATGATAGAGTTGTAGTCTGAATAGGTAGCGCAGTCATTTTATAGCAATAAGGATGTTAGAACGTTTGCGTCATTTATGTGGGAGTAATTTACGTTAAGCCGTTCCCTCCAAAATAACGTTTAGTTCAACATTTTCTGTTGTTACTGTAGTTGGTTACTATACTTCACTTTTTAGTAGAAATAACGTATCAGTTACTTTTTAATATAACTTCATGTATGCACAGAATTAAACGTAGATAAATAGGACAATGTAGAATATTCTATATGGTACATGAGGAATAACATCTAAAACTTAAAAATTAATAAAGTACAAAGTATCAAAAGTTCAAGCCATATTCGATTTCATTAAAATATTTTTATTCACTATAAAAACAAAATATAAGGACATATCTGCGAGTCTCACAAATGATAGATTATGTAAAGAAGAAGCTAATAAAGAAACTCGGCATTTATTATTTTCAAAATATTTGTACCTAATTTAATTCAGAGTTTTCTACTTAATTTTACAACACTATTTTTTTTTAATTCTGTAACTTACGCAACTCAGCATTTTCCCACGTAAATAACCGAATACTTTTTGTACAATTTATATATTCAAATTACACTAAACAAGACGTCAGACCCAGGCCAAACCAGCTGCTTATTTGCGAAAGAATTTTAATTAAGCGCCCCCGAGTTACTGGGAAATCACGTAGAAAAGGTTCAGTCGGGAATAAAGAGATCTCGCTGGAAATCATCAATTTCCATTCAGTTGAAACGTGATAGACGAGGAGTCATATTTATTCACCTCAGACTTTCGTTTAGGCTGAAAAAACCTAAAAGTTAAATTATAGTATTGTAAATCGTCTTATACATTTATCTTTTACGCCTGCCAGTTAATGTCTTGCGCCACCTGTGGATGACTGGTAGAAAATGCAGAAAGCATTAAGTCTGCCATATGGCCACGGTATTTGGTTTACCTATGTGCAATAAACGTATTAATAATAATAATAATAGTATTGTTGCGAGAAACTTAAGAATTTTTTTTCAGCCAGTGATAATTAATAATGATTTGTGCAGCTAGTCTACTAGCTGGGATTTATTTTTAGATAGAGTAGGCTTGCCCAGCAATACCATCGCTTAATCCCCATCTTACCCACGGTCCACCTCCTGAGACCACCTGGGTGAACCGTGGGATTTTTATTTTTACAACGGCTCACCTCCCAGGGGCGCCACTACATAAGTCCTCCACTGTGTAGTCATCGGCTAGACTGCACTTGCCTCGCCTTGGATAGGACTACCAATACCAAATACTTGGGTGTGATAATTGATAGCACCTTAAGCTGGAAACCTCACATTACTGCCCTAACAAACCGGATCAGAAAACTAATATTTGTGTTCAAGAAGTTGCGACTATCTGCTGATTCTCACATACTAGACATTGTTTATTATACCTTGGCTCAATCTCTTATATCTTACTGCGTTACTTCCTGGGGGGGTGCTCCCCAAACTTCTATATTATGCCTTGAGAGAGCTCAGAGAGCTGTGATAAAAGTTATGCTTGGTAGGCCATTCAGATATTCGACCACACTTTTATATCAAGACTGCGGGTTCCTTACTGTAAGACAGCTTTTTATGTTGCAAATCGTTCTTCGAAAGCACGCCTCTATGCCCTGCGATCCCCTGGTGCTTAATAGGCGCCGATTCGACCGAGTATGTCCAACGTTACCCCATAGAACCGACCTCTCCCGGCGTTATTTTTATGTGCTAGGCTCTTACATTTATAATAAAATAAATAAAACCTTATAATATATACTCTCTTACTTTTGAAAAATGTAAAGACGTAACAAGGAAATGGCTCCTTAGTCTTGACTACTCAAAAACGGAGGATTTACTAAAAACCATAAAGTAAAGGCTTGACTTACAAATGCAATTCCCATCCTTTCTTCCTCTCTTGCACAGACACACATAACACAAACACTCTCCTCTCACACATACACAACACACACACATACTTACCTCCATCTCCCTCTAATCCCTCGCATACGTAGTACATACACTTACCTATACACCACACTCCACTTACCAAACTTAATTTAAACTTAATTTGTATTTCTTTATTTCAAAGTAATGTATATTGAATAGTACCTTTATTTAATTTAATGCATTTATGGTGTATGTATTTTTGAAACCTTGCGGTAGTGGGCGTTGACATCTGAGATACAGTGTTTATCACTAGTTCAGATGTTATCGTTTTTCCTTGAATGTATATATTATACACTATAAGCATCAAAATACGATGGTGTAAGGAATGTAACTGTCCTCGTTTTTAATAATGAATAAATTACTGAATTACTGTATGGAGTTATCTGATTTAAGCTGCTCCGAACTGTCAAATACATAATACATATTATGACACTTTGGATTCGTCAAAATGGTTAGCCTGATACAGTGGTAAGTTACGTGATAGAAGGGCTGATAAGATATTACATAACATAACATAAACTCACGCCTTTATCCCAGATGTGTAGGCAGAGACCAGGGACTGCCACTTGCTACAATCCTGACAGATTACTTTCGCTTCCTCAACATTCATTAGTCGACATTAAAAGATAAGACATTAGAAGGCTCTAATTTTTTTATTGGTGACAGTCCACCTAAGAAGTTTGATGTTGGCCATTATAAATATCCATGGAATCAGTTTTTACATGTTTTTTACTAAATTTGTAACAGCAAATTGACAGTAAAGCATTTGAGTTTTTGTACAGTCAAGCGGAATCTCAATTTTATTAATACTTCGTTATTAGTAGATCACGCCTGAGATATCCTAAATTAGAGCATGGGATAGTACTAGGCTCACATTAAAAGAAAAGAAAGCGAAAAATTTGTGTCAAGACTAAATAACAAGGACCCCTTTGCGCTTGAATTTAAAGAGTTTTAATATCCGGGTGTACGGTGGAAAAAAAATATTTCCCAAGGAACACCCAGGTGAACAAAGGTGGTCCGTTGTAAAAATAAAAATCCCCCGGTTCACCCAGGTGGTCTCGGAAGGTGGACCGTGGGTAAATAGGGGCTTAATCCATAAAGAAGACGATCAAATAGTGCGGAGCCAACTGTTTCGCAGGTTTACTTACAATGTTTTCCTTCACATTAGCAAGTGGTATTGTTATTACAAATAGACAAATCTACTTCACTTAAAAAACCGGCCAAGTGCGAGTCGGACTCGTGTACTGTGGATTCCATACTCGCACTCGCACGTTTTTTATTATTTTTCGTTAGAATATATAATAAGTCCCACAATCATGCCAAGTTTGATGCCCGTATGTATTACAGTTTTTACGATAGAACATAAACCTCAAAATCACTACTAACATGATTGACAGATTGATCTGACACTTTTTGCAAAAATGATCTGTTAAAATAAGACGTAATTTTTCTATACATTTTTTTCAATTGGCGGCGGCGCTAGTGTTAGTGCGTGGAGCCCCTTAAATAGGCTACTACTGAACTTAAAAAAATTGCGACAGTAAAACTGAATGTATATTTTTCAATAATTTTACTAATCCTCGGTTTCTCGTACACTAATAATCTGAGGCCTAAATTCGGATTTGATCCCAGGATACAGTACCACCGTGTGTACCCTGGATTTGTTTCTTTCGATTGAAAGTTCGTTTTTGAGTCATATTTGGTTAAGTTTGAAGATGTCTCCGCGGGTTCATTCTCTAAACTTCGACAAAGACTTAGACATACCTTTAATCTACTCTATAGGGGCGTATTCACCCTAAACATCAAAGTTTCAATCCTAAACCTTGAATTTGGCTGTAATAGTTTACACTGCAGTGTAAAAAGTAGTGATTCGTAATCCTTATAACTGTGGCATAGATGCGTCTTTTTACCTACGAAAACGATAATAGAATCTGATAACTTCAGGACGTTTCAAGTTCCTCCTCAGTGAGGGTCGCCTTCTGCGACCGTCCCGGGCACTGCATCTCCGTACCCCCGAGCATAATACGGCTGGTTATTCAAGCTCTTTCACTGTGACAGCAATTCGCCTTTGGAATAGCATGCCTCTAGACATCTGACAGGCCCCATCGCTTAAAATTTTCAAAACCAAAGTTTACCGTCACTAATCTCCAACAATTGTCTTAATTTATTGTAAGCATATTATTCACACATATATCACAATATCTTTAGTAAATTTGTAGGTTCTATGTACTTATTTATTGCATTATGTATTTGTTTATCACTATTTTTTATTTGCCTGCCAAGCGTGGCGATTATGGCAAAACCCCTCACGGTTATGAAACCACGAAGGAGGCCTTTGTCCTGCAGTGGGCGTCAAATGGCTGATGATGATGATGATTTGCATAATATTTCCCCTCTATTATATTTTCATATATTTAGGTCTCAATAAGTAATTATTGAGACCTAAATATATGAAAGTAAGTATATTAAATATTCTACGAGTAAGTTGCAATACCTGCTAATATTTTCTTTATAACTTGGGTTAGCTGGTAGATAATGCTAAGTAGGATTAAGCTCGCCTTTGTGCAAAACTGTTTGTTTAAATGCAATAAAGTATTTCAATAATAATAACAACTTCAGTAAGGGCTTGCCTGGTGAAGTGTTCAGGCACTTCTTCAATTAATCCATCGACCCGTATTCGTCCATTGCTGGACATACCCCGCCCCAAAGGCACGCTACTTCTTTCTGTCCTCAGCCAACCTCCACTATGATATGACCACTCCACTGCCACTTCAACTTGCTAATCTAACAGGCTATGTCAATCACTTAGTTCTTAAGACAATGACTAAATGAATGTTGATGAAGCGAAAGAGATCTGTGAAGATCGTGACATGTGCCAGACCCTGGTCTTCGCCAACCCCTCTGGTACACAGGCGAAAGTTTCATATGTTATGTTCTTCACAAATTAAAAAGAATCCTTTAGCTAATTTTACTGCCGTACCAGGAACATTGTGTATTGGGCTATACCACTAGTTTTAGACTAACAGATTGAAATTCGGTTTAAAATTAAGCAATGACATCTTATTTTTTGTTCAAAATTAAAAAAAAACCGTGAACATTTTAAATTTCTTGTCCATCGTTTCACCTAAAGACTGATCTTACGTGGAGCTTACTGTCTGGCTCGCACAATTTAACATTTTTAATTATTGTAATAAAATGAGCAGACTTTTGACAAATGTGGTCTGGGGTTTTGATGCATAATTAAATTACGGATATTTAACCTCCTCAGTCCTGACCTTGAAAATAACAATGGATTTAGATTGTTATTTTCAAGGTCAGGACTGAGGAGGTTAAAATATATTTATGTTCTCCTATACCTACGTAAAATTGAATAAAGAAAAGTTGTTTCCAAAATTAATTTTGGAATCAATATTTCTCAGTCAAAAACTCAGTAGAGGATAAGAAAAATATGCCTTGAATATCCGCAATTTAATTATCCATCAAACCCTCAGACCACACTCATAAAAATCTACTCTTTTTCTTATAATAACAAAAAATGTTTAATTATGCGAGCAACACAGCGTGCGCCACTTAGGAACAGTCACTGTCTTAAAGCAATATATTTTTCCAAGCTCTAATCAAATAAGTTTTACCTATTTTACCTAAATAAAATTCCACAAACAATATCGTCGTTCATATTGCAAAATGTCACATCATGTCAAAAAATAGGATTCTTGTTTTTTCATCGAAATTGTATAAAAAATTGATTCTGTCACACGTGCGAGACATCGTAATCCTCGGTCTGATTAGCTGTGTATACTATTACGACTTAATTTTCTTCTAATTTACTAATTTTCATATTATTTCGATGAAAAAACAAAAAACTAATTTTTTTGACATGTGCTTTGCAATATGAACGACGATACGTAAAATTAATCTTTACTTAGCCTATCTTGCCTTTTGGTAATTCATCTGCATGCAACGACTAATAAATGTCAATACATCGAAAGAGGTTTGTTAAAATCGAGGTAAAGCCTGGTCTCTCCCTACCCCTCTCTACCATAGACTATTTTAATCGGCGTTTGTAGAGTGTTTTAAGGAATCGTGTTTTAGGACGACTGCAGTATTTTCAACTACATTTTTCTGATTTAGTTAATAAGGAACCAGTACAAAGCTTTGCATGAACGGGCCCTAATCACTGCTAAGTATAAACGACTTAACGACTTTTCTAATCTCAATCTTGGCGTCGATTTAAGAAAGGCTTAAACTCACTTTAAAAGTTAAATCGCTCGTCTCAAATTTTAATTTAGCTAAACACGGGCGTCATTTTTCTCTTTATTTTGTTACTGAAAGGCATTTTTGTTTCTGCGTTTGAGTGACAAAATTTGCATTTATCTAATTATAAAGGATCTTATTAATAATTTCATCGAAACACATTGAAGAAACCGAAAACTGCCTCGTTGGTCTAGCGGTACCACGTACCTGCCAGAGGTCGTGGATTTGATTCCCACTGGAGGCCGCCGTGCATTTGTACAAATGGGATCAGTCTGGGTGTATTTTAATCTATGTGATGTCCTTGCCTGGTTACCACAGTAGAGAGTATCCTAGTTTGGGACCAGGACAAGAGTGTGATTGTGATGTGTGAAAGTTATTTACAAAAAAGGCGTTCCGTAAAAAGAGGCGGTTTTATCTGCTTTACAAAAGTATAAACTTCATCAAGGTAATTTTCAATGGATTTTATACGAAGTTATCCTGTAATAAGTTGGTCGCCTATTACTCTTTCACTTGTAAAGCCTACTTAGCCGTGATAGTCTTTTACGTTCATTATGTGTGCTACTGCCTTGAAATTTTTCACGTTTTTACAATCAACTCATGTCCGATCTATAAGAAACAAACTTATTTTTTTCACAGGGTATCTCTAGAACCAATGCTGGCAAAAGAGCACCTCTCAACAGAATGTACGATAGCTATAATATAGCATATATGGAAGTTGATTTGTTTCAGTCAAAGCAGTGCTGCAAGCAAATGTTCACAAGAATCCTGTCAAACTCATGAGCTGTACCAATTTGTCGCGTTTACTTCTTCCAATGTATAAGTAATATTAATGTTTGTATTTGTGTTTCTATCGCTTTCTAAAACAGTTGCTTTATTGTTTGTTTATTTTAATCTTAGAACTAAATCTCACTCTTGCGCCTCTTACTTATTTATTATATTAAGTATTACCTATCTGTGGAAAATGCTGAGGAATTGGCAAAATGTACTATATTGACTCTAATATTTTTTATCCTATAAGTTTATCAATTATGTTTTTTCTCCTTAAATAAATAATAAATAAATAATAAATAAATAAACTGTTTAGCCAGAAGATTGCGCCCTACTACGACAAAAATTTGCGCTAAGCTTAATATTTCGCAAACGGAACCCAAAATTGAAAAATGGTCTTCTTACACCCATCATATTTTTAAACTACCAATCCAACGATACTCCACACTGTGGTGTAGGGGAGAAAAAAAAATTCATCCCTAAGTGTAAGGACGACGACTTGTGACATTAATTAGTTCGTATAGATAAAAAACAGTTATTAACTACTAATTAATTTCAGAAATTCAATTAGTTCTATTATCGAAATTACTAATATTATTACTTAATATTAGTTCTTGAATCTACTCGAACTTATTACTGTCTCAAGGCAACAATAGTATTCTGTTACCTTTTGTTTTATTAACTGACTCCAAAAAAGGATGAGATTTGAATTCTTCCATTCATACTTTAAATGTATAATCGCCGATAGTTCCTTACGAAGTAATTTAACGAAGTAAGAAAAGAAGTTTCATATTCAAGATGGTTATAAATTTGGTTAATATCTGCGTCCTGTTTATGCGCACTAAATCCTGTTGGAATCCTGAGATGAAATTTGACAGACGATAGAAAATGGATAGAAATGCGTTGTGATTTCTGGCCGAGTTTCGTGGCGGTATGGTTCATGTTTCAACGGCGAAGGAAAACATCGTGAGGAAACCTGAGTGTCTGAGCTATTCATATACATCAGCGCTTGAAATCGCCAATCCGCGGTGGGCGAGCGTGGTGATTAAGCCCGTACTCTCTTCCTGAGAAAAGGCCTGTGCCCTACAGTGGAACGTATATAGGCTGCTTATATACGGTTCATGGTTGTTGTGTCAGTTCGGGGTACATCGCGTAGGCAGAGTCATCCTACTTTTTAATCTATGAGTTAATCGACTCGGCAATGTACGTCGAAATTTCATAGTGAGCTTTGGGATGTAGTTCTATGAAAGCGGTTCTTGATGTCCTGTGTGCGTGCAGTCATAATGGGTCAACCAACTCGTTTAGTTGTAGTCACCGTAACGCAAATAAGTGGGTGCACGCATTTACGGATATGACACGCTGTGGACTTCTTTTAATGTTAACATACTTCATGTGGGTAGAGCGGAAGAGCGGTGGTAGCCTAGTGGGTAGAACATTAGACTCGGATGCGAGTCATAGGTATATAGGGAATGTTGGAGTTTATAGTGCGCGCGCAGAATTGACATGTGACATATACCTATGACTTGGTTTTGTAAGTTATGTGCATTTGTGAAGTTATAGTAGCAATACCACTTACTAACTGTGAAGGAAAACATCGTGAGGGAACCTGTGTGTCTGAGCTATTCACATAACTCAGCGCTTGAGTAGTCACATAATTCACCGCCAATCCACGGTGGGTACGCATGGTGATTAAGCCCAGACTCTCTCTGAGAGAAGGCGCGTGCCCTGCAGTGGAACGTATATAGGCTACATAAAAAATAGCCATAATATTATGTTTGTATAAAGTTAAACGTCAACGGGTCTCTAAGGTGCTATTTAAAAAAAATCAATAAAAATACCTCAGTCGTTACATTTTATGAGCCATCTCAATTTATGCTAACAACAGGAACTTGGATAAAACGACGGCTTTATTTATCATACTGTTGCAGTTAAAAGCACGCCGCAACTGCACAAGTTGTAAATTATGGAAACCTGATTTAGGGGTAAAATCTAACCACTGAAAATGTTACACGTACAGTAGAGGAAGGAGACATAGCCAGTCAGGATGAGATGACATAGGGCTCTGTACGCTTATACCTAGACCCAGTTTTCGTCTTTAGACTTATTAGAAAACTTAAGTCTACATAAACTCGTGCAAGCATGTATATTCATGCATGCATGCCATGTTACTAAGACAGACGAATGAAAAAAAAGATAGATAGATGCAAGAAATATATCGAGCAAAGTTGGGCGAAAAGGCCAGTAAAGGATGTCCCAGGCGGACACACTTCGACCAAATAGGCGATTTATTAGCGTAGAGCAAGATAAAAAGTGTGGCACTCGATTAAGAATGGCCTCACTCCATTTCCTTCCCTAGATGTCGTAGAAGGCGACTAAGGAAATCAATTACCAGAAGACGGGCAGCAGCGTCTTCCTGAGATTTCAACCGCATACTGCGATCGCCAACCCGCCTGCCAAGCGTGGCGATTATGGCAAAACCCCTCACGGTTATAAAAATCACGGAGAAGGTCTATGTCCTGCAGTGGGCGTCAAATGGCTGTTGATGATGATGAAGATAAAAAGTAACCGAAATCGGCGTGCGTGCATGCAACAACTATTGTATATTGATAAAGCGAAAGTGGTTTTTTGGTGGTTAATCATGGCAAGTGGCTAACCCAGGTCACTGCCTACCCCTCTGGGATGGGTAAAGTAAAGGCATTAATTAAAAGTAGATACTCGTAGAACACTACTTCACTCAAACTTAGTTTATATTTCCAGCCAAAAACAGGCTGTATTTATGGGGTAATCAGAGCCTGTGGTGTTTATCTCACCACAGACTCCCATCTCCCTAGCGAATGTTGTTTCCACCAACTCATCCAATTTCAACTGCAAAGTGACTCTCAGCTAAAACAAATCGGCCCATATCAAACGTGCAGCGCCGACGGTGACCGAATCGAGATTGAAATGTTGAACGCACACCCTATCTCGATCTCTACACGTTCGCTTCAGCCGAAATCTGAATTGAGTTCGTGATCCCGCATGCGAGCTATTGAGAACAGCCTGGCTGGGGAGTCTTCAGAAGTATCGCTGGACTAATCGCACAACGGAACTGTATAGTGAATGAAATATAAAAATAGGGGACGTGGCTGTGGAACCTTCAGAAGCATTGCTGGCCTAATTGAACAACAAAACTATATGGTGAAAGTAAATGAAAAATAAGGGACGTATAATAATAAAACCAGAGTGTCTGAAATATTCACATACCTCAGCGCTTGAAATCATCGCCAATCCGCGGTGGGCATTTTAAGCCCATACGCTCTCCCTGAGAGAAGGCCTGTGCCCTGCAGTGGGACGTATATAGGCTGTTTATGCTATAATAATAAAAAATTAACTTCCGTACAATCACTTATCCTGGTTCCAAACTATGATACACTATGCTAAGGTAACCAGGCAAATACGTCACAAACATAGAAATACACCCTCACTGAGGGCACTTGTACAAATCAAGTACAGCGGCCTCTGAATCGATCCCACGATCCCTGTTTGGGTAGTTAAGCGCTTTAACCGCTAGACTAACGAGGCAGTCTGGCAGTATCCCAGAAAGCATGATTTAATTTAAACTTGCGGCAAGTTTGAATGCTAAATTTAATATTTGGTACCGATTAGAAAGAAATGAAGTAGAAAAAATACACATCACAAGTAAAAATAAGGCAGAATAATAAAATACAACCAAACTAAAAAGAAACTGGTAACAAACGCGATATTAATAATTACACAGAAATAGAAGAGGAGAATGACCAGTGTTCAGTTTTCCCATCTAAATGAAATATTAATTTTGTTGGTTGCACTGGCAACACTATATTCTCTTCTGGGATTAGTTTTTATTACTCTTTCGAATCTGCGCGGGTTGGTCATGGGTTGGTTTGAAGTCATTGTCGCGGCAACAGCACTTTTGTTCTCGCTGCTGTTTGCCGGCATTTTCGACACCCTATCGCTATCGTCTCTCGTGTAATATTGTGCCGCGAGCCAACCCTGAGAACTGAAGTGCTGAAGGAAGCTGAAGGACGGACCCGGCTCAATCGTCGTCAGGCCAGGCGACGCTACTCATGGTGGGCGGTCGTGGAAGGTAAATCGAGGAGCTAGAAGCGGCTCCCGCCCGAAGTACGCTGACCTTTAAGTCTGGTAAGTCTTTAAGCCTGGTAAGTCTGTCAGCCTTCTTAAGACTCCACCTACAATCGCACTCAATAATCAACCTACCAACACTCGTCATACAGTCCACCTAATTTATGGCGTACCACGAAATGCACAAATCAAATACCCAGCTTCCGCTCAACAAGAGGTGTCTCAATTGCAATTCACTTAGTATTACGTGATTCTTCCATTACGTGACAGTTAGTGACAACGGCCTTACCAACGGATCTTATTCTAGTGACCTGCGATTTCGTAGATTTAGTTCAGTCGAGCAGCGACCAGAAATTATAAACAGAGGCTGCAACATCGCAGGACGTGACAACTTTGGCATCCGGCAAAAAATATGTTTTCACATCACGGACAAAGCACCTATTACAGCATTGTAAATGTTTGATCTCAGGTAATATTCATCGCAGGTATTCACGGGTTCTGTAAAACTAGCAATGGTCATTCACCTAGGATCCTATCCTTTACATATGGGTTACAAAGTCCCGATACCGAAAATGAAGAAGTAGAAATAGTTAACACTCTTATTGGTTATTAAATTATTTATTTCTGTGCACATGATAATAATAACTTCCACACAACACTATCACTTATCCTGATCCCAAACTAGGATACCCTGTGAACAAACTGTCACATTCTTATAATATTAGTAGGATGATATTTATGTGTGTACTTTTGTGGCAATGTAAATAAATGTTTTCATGTTCCTATATTTATGCCACGGAATCATCATCATCATCAGCCCCTTGACGCCCACTGCAGGACATAGGCCTCCCTCTTGGTTATCATAACCAGGAGGGGGTTTGCCATAATCGCCACGCTTGGCAGGCGGGTTGGCGATCGCAGTATGTGGTTGGAATCCCAGGAAGACGCTGCTGCCCGTCTCCTGGTAATTTATTTCCTTAGTCGCCTTCTACGACATCCACGGGAGGAAATGAAATCCTTATTCTTAATCCTTATCCAAGTCATCATCGTTATCATAATCAGCTCACCGCTACTCACTGCTGAGTATCTCTCACGGTCCCTTGCCGTGGATGTGGATCCACGGACCTTTCGCCGACTCAACTATAGCATCCGACCATCGGGCTGCTGCTCTGCCAACTGACCGTCCTCCTGTTCTTGGCCGCCACTCTGTGATTGCCCTGGTCCACCCACCCTCTTCCCGCCTCGCTTCTGTCTCATCTTAGAGCAACCTCTGGAAGCAATATAATCTCATGTGGAAGATTCAGCTTCCAGAGATAAATTTATATGTATTTTTTTTTTAAATAAACAGTTAATTTTTTTTTAATTGGCAGCTTTTATTAGATGAGGTAAAATTTTAGGAAATGTCAAGAAAACCTTGTCAAAAATTGTGAAAGTGGCCGGTAGATGTGCTAGTCTAAAGACAGCCCAACGAAAAAAGAATTTAGTATCCATAAAGCAAGCAGCAGCGTAATTTTTACGATTGAAATCGTAAACCGAGAGAAAAAAGGTAAAATGATTCGCAACCAATATTCCAAGATCAGAAGGTTAACAAAATTATATATTATTCCTTACAATACATACCCGGCTGCGAACCAGCACCACCGATGGATAAAAATCATGTCTCTATTATAATACCTATCTAGATTAGATTTTGCATTATTTTTACAAATGGAAAAAATATATTATTTTATTTTGAACTTTTATTTTTCTATTGAGAATAAAGAAGGGTGGAAAAGGCCCTACGAAAAATTGCATATTTAAGTTTATTAAATTTTTTAGGTAAGGAAAAAAATACTGTTTTATTTGTTTCTTGTCGTAAATAGTTTTTTTTTATTCATTATCTTAGCTACTAAAGTTGGGAATTAAAAAACGCTTTTCTCCCATCACAACTATGTATGTTTGGGAAGTTCTTATTCTTTGTTAGCAACCAAGTTGCAGATTCACAACCGGTTGCGAACAAAGAATACGCAACTGGTTGCTAACCACGAAAGGTCATAAAGACAGTTACGAAAACGGCCGGAGGGAAAAAATCATAATTTAGAAACTGACGCTAAGACTACATAAGTTATCCTGCCACATTAATACATGTTTACAGTCCGACTGACGATCTCAGTTAACGTGCTACAGTTACATACTCTGACCATTACGTACAACAACCAACGGAGGAACCTACAAACGAGCGTTTACTACTTAAGGTGTTCTTAGGTACTTAGCAATAAAACCTTATTGGCAAACTGTTACACGAAGCTTTTGTAAAACTCTACAGAAAAAGCAAGAAAAAATTTAAACTTATTCTTGTGTCGTTTATCGGAAAAGAATGACGTGTTTGCTCTACTTTAATTAAAAGCAGTTTAATTTTATTACATTAACAGCTGCATTGACAGCAGGTCAACCGAATTTTTTTGTTATCAAGTCACCTTTAACTTAATTCAATTTTGCCAGCGTGCGTGCCTGCAAAGACTAATAAATGTTGATGAAGCGAAGATGTCTGTCAGGATAGTGGCAAATGGCAAACTCTGGATACAGGCGTAATTATATGAAATGTAATGTAAATTTTACGTATTACGTATGCTCATTATCATTGACTAATTGAAATCCTACAAAACAAATTTTCGGAATCACGTAGGGAACATGGTCAGCCAGTGCTTATATTAAAATATATTGGCACTATAGCAGTGAAAACTAGTTTCCTTTAAACTTTTCTACAATGCTACCTGTCAAAGATGAAAATCAAACTATAGAAATTATTCGCTCGGCACGCGAACAAACAATTAGGAGGGAACGAAAAATATGAGGGTAGTTGAAAAACTACAAGTCTCACATTGTCAAAACCGAAGCAATTATTTTGGTCGCCGTGGCGGCTAAATCATAAAAATACTGGATAAACTTGCTTTTCCTTCTATAACGGAAAACCATTTTTCATCGGTTTATCTGATGCAGCCAGACAAATAGCTTTTTAAAACAGCTTTTCTAGTGAATACTCAAACAATTAACAGTGGGAATGTTGATTGATGATTGTGCTAGGGCTTTTTAAATGTTTTTGTCTGTCTATCGAGCTTATAAATATAGTTGACAGTGAGGCGTAGGCTTCATAGATTCGCTATTATGTCAAGATTTGTCCCCTGTGTTAACAGAAATATTATTACATAGACAGATATATTATTACACATACAAACATACATAAACTTACGCCTATATCCCAGAGGAGTACTTTTTATCTTGCCCTTTGCTAATACCTATTTGCTAAGCCTATTTTGGTTGAAGTATGTCCGCCTGGGTCGTCCCTTAACGGCCGTTCCACTTACATTCGCTCAATATATTTGTTTCGTCAATCTTCCTTGATCGCCTCCACATGTCCAAACTTAGGCAACATTACTTTCTCAATTTTAGTCACATCCTCTTTCAGTCCACAACGTTCTCTACTCAAACTATTGCGTATCCTATCATTCAAAGTAACATCAGACATACTTCTGAAGGACATCATTTGTACTGCATTTTTATCCTACTTTCTTGCTTCTTTTGCCATACCCAAGTCTTATGTTTTGGCCGCTCACTAAGGAGTTTACGGCACCGTTTACACAATTTCCCGGTTTTATACACCTTCACACTTTCCATCCCTCGTAAAAAGGCTCTCCAACGAGGCAAATTCTTTCACTTGTTCCACCATATCACTTCTAATCCTTATGTTGCACTCAGTCATTGATGATATAATATAATAATATTATAATAATAGTTTATTGACCAATAATATTACAAGGATCTAAAACTAAGAATAATTACATGAGATGACTTAAATTTATAGTATAGCCTCTGTTGCCGAGCTAGGAATAAAGCCTGTATTACAGCATCCAGCGCCAACTCCCACGGATTATGGCAAGGTAAAGTATTCTAATAAATATAACGTTTAACAAAGAAACAATTTAGAAGAAATTTAAGTGCAAGGTTACACTAAGGTTAAAATAAATAACAATGTATTTGTGAGTCCTCTCTGTGAGGGAGTGTGTGTGTGTGTTTGTGTGTGTGTGTGTGTGTGTGTGTGTGTGTGTGTGTGTGTGTGTGTGTGTGTGTGTGTGTGTGTGTGTGTGTGTATGTGTGTGTGTGTGTGTGTGTGTGTGTGTGAGAGAGAGGGTGTGTAAATGTGGTCCGTACCTACAGCCTGAGTTTGTTGTTACATTTCACCATCCTTCTTCGAACGCGATTTCTTTCGTCTTACTCACATTAATGTCCATTCCTTTCCTTTTAAATGCCTCATCCATTACTGTCACTTGTGTCAGCAGGTCTTCGACCGACCATGCGAACAAAACCTGATCATCGACGTATAATGAGCATTTGACCTAAGAGAATGACTTTGGGATGAGGATGGGTGAGTAGCTCAAAACACTCTTACGACGGAGTTGTTAGTCTTTTGTCAGGCGGTGGTAGCGGAGGGGTTTATTTATATTTATACTATTTATATTTATATATACTAAAACACTCTTATGATATTTTTATATATTTTTTGTGGGAAAAAACTTTAGAATCGCGACGCGATTCATAGAACTACATTTTATGGCTTACCTACTACGACAATTCGATTGACCCACAAATTAACCAATAGGAAGACTCGGCATTGAAGTAATTGAAGACAGCGATTTGATAAACGTAGGGTATGTAAGTACACTTTTACAGAACATCAAACACTTCCCTCGGCTGTTCAACTTTGCATGACCAAAGTTTGGCCTACCAAAGCTTGCCTTCAGCAGTTCCTACCAAAGTTTCCGAGTCGAAAGTGTTATATGAACGAGGTGCAAACGGATGGCTTGTAGTTGAAGATCTGACGTTTACTTTGAATTGAGACCCAGTTCAAATTCATTTACCTACCGCAGCTGAATGACAAATCTACGTAACATTTATTGAATTGTACTAAATACACGAATTCTCGCTTAACCCATTCTCAACATCAATATAAATTGCAAACATTATTAACAGATAGGTAAATCGAACAAAAATCCACATAATCAAGATGATGATTAAAAGAATTCTAAGTCACGTACCGCGCCGATGAGACCCAAAATACGTCCATGCGCAGTCAAAGTAATTTCTTCAATATTTGTTAGATATTATACCGAAACACGCAAAAAACACAGTCACGCGAATTAATTCTCTAATTGGATAACTCTTTACTCTCTTTCTAATTAGTTTTTAATCTTGACAAAATTGAAAATACCGAAAAACTAGTCACAAATGATAGATAGATAGATAGATAAAACATTTGAATGAAACGAGTCTAATCGCTATTATTTATTAAAATAATCGATGATAAAATGAAGGTGAGTATTGTGTTTCAGTGCGCTGCAAAAACCTATAGAGTGTGTGTGGAAAGAGAACCGGCTTGGTGTACAATGAAACAATTATTTAGACCAATCATTTCAGTGTGATCAATCAATCACACACACACACGCACACACACACACACACACACACACACATTCATCATTCCCCAACTTATAACTTAAAACATAAACACACATACACCCATTTCTTTCCTGTATTTAACATTAAGAAATAATGTCACTGCAGTTTATTGTTCATATGTATTGCGCTTAAAGGCCGTCCACTGCTGTTCAGAGGATCACTGGCTCCCATAATACAGATTTTTCTAGCTTGGGAGTCAGAAGACTCACTAACTTAGTTCTTTGTCAGCCGTCCATAACTCTTACTTTATGTCTATTTGAACACTTTTGTATGTGGCTATAAAATTAAGTTATTCTTATTCTTATTTAAACTATTATTAAGACCTAAGCCTCAAAATATCAAGATGTTACAGTCATACTACGAGCATAATGACGTGCCAGTGTTGTCCACAGGACAAATCGGTAAATATGCACATCTGCGCCCTCAAATCTTACGACGCTTCTCTTTCCGCACGGAGTCTGAGTTGAGGATAGACTTCAGTCGCATCGTCGGGTATAAAGGTAATAAAAATTTTACCTAATTAAATAATCGCGATGGGAACCGCTTAATATAATAACTACTAGCTGACCGGGCAAACGTTGTTCTGCCGTATTATTTAGCCTACGACCTATTCTCGGACCTACCAAATATACAGGAAAAATTTCATAAGAATCGGTGAAGCCGTTTCGGAGGAGTTCGATAACAAACACTGTGACACAAGATTTTTATGTGAGCATAGCGGGTCATAAAAAAACTATCGATAAACTGAATGTCGGTGTTGCAAAACGGAGATTAATTTCCATTTTTTTTTTTTTCAGATTTTCTTCTATTATTTTTTGTTATATTGTCATGAGGAAAAGTTCTATCAATAACATTCCAATAAGAATCCATTGAGCTGGTAAATAAATAATGAAAGCTAAAGACAACGACACGTTTTTCCCACTAGCTACATAAATCAATAAACGAGCAAAGAGTGAAATAAAAGCCCAATATTACTCTTAACACTGTTCTTGCGTGGAGCACGCTGTCTCACTCGCAAAATTAAAAATTCTTTAGTGATTGTAATAAAATGAGTTTACCTATTCTTCATGAATGTGGTCTGAAAGTTTGATGGATAACATATTTTTCTTATCCCGTAATAAGTTTTTGATTGAGAAAATTTGATTCCAAAATTAATAATTTTCGAAACCACTTTTCTTTATTAAAACAACGTATAGGAAAACAAAAGTATAATTGAAATGTCCGTAATTTAATTATACATCAAACCCTCAGACTACATTTATCAAAAGTTTACTCATGTTAATACAATATTAAAAAATGTTAGATTGTGCGAGCGAGACGACATGCTCCACGTAAGTACCAACACCGCATAAACAGGCCGTATAAACAGTCTTATTTTTAAAAACACTCCTCAGAGGCAGTTAAAATAGTCTGTGGTAAAGGAAAAGACTTAACCACAGATTATTTAAACTGCCTCTGAGGATTGTTTTAGAGGGTTCGTGTTTTTACAAATAAGACATTTAATTATTAAAGGTAACTTTATTAATGCGTATTTTTTACAACGAGTTACCTTTTAAAAATTAATGCGTTTCTTTTCTAAAATATGGTTCTTACTAGTATCTGTGTTTATTTTATTGGAGCGAATATTTAAAACACTAAGACTTTTTTGCGCGAAGGTCGAAAAATGGCCAATTTTCGGGCGGTCATAGTAGCACCGCCGTTTTTAATTTAGATTATCTGAAAAATTATTTCAAAATTGGACTATGAAAAGAACGCCAATACAAAATTTCATCCAAATCGGCTGGTAAACAAAAAAGTTGGCTCATCCGCGTAAGAGAACTCGTTTGAAATAAAAAAAAGCGGCTTCATAGAATAGCCGTAATTCATAACCTATAGATGATCAATCACTCAGTCCCTGAGTATACCGGATTGTAGCTATATATTATATTAGTAAGTAAAGTAAGTACCTAGTAAAAAACAGGTCTTTAAAAATACATTCTTTACATTACGGCAACTTTGTAGCTGCTGAAGAAAAAAGTTATTTGACATAAAAATATACCAAAATCCTTTGTGAATTCACCATTCGCGTCATCAACTCTAGACAAATATCATCTTTAACTACACCAGAATTAAAAATCACGAACATGACCTGATGTTGTTCCCGAGTTCTTAGCAAAATCCATAATGAAATAAATTAGTCAAAGAATTAAATTCATGCTATTCTTTAGCAATTAACTGAAAAATAAAAAAGTTATACGACATTTTCTTAGTACATTATTGACCATTTGGCAATTTTGCTAAACTGTCAATTAATATTAAGTAATCCTTTTCAAACTCTAAGGTAAATCAACAATATTGCTGACGGACATGTATCTCTTATATCTCTTCCTTAATAACCGGTTTCAATTACACAATAATTTGCGTCAAAATCATAAAGTTAAGGTCTCATTTCACGACTCATGAAAGCAGAGTTAATGTTTGAACAGCACCTAACAATGATTATCCTCCATTTTGACGGGAGCTTTCAGAATTCTTAATTTTATTTCTATTTCGGAATATTGCCAGCTTTCAGGGGTATTATTATGCGCACCAAACGCTATCGGAATCTGGACGCTTGCAGTTGCAATAGCAGTTAGTACGGAATTTAACAGTTAGACGATTAGAATCGCTCAGGATTTGGTGCGCGTAATATACGGGCTGGGCACACTAGCGGCCGTCGGCAGCGATCTCGCTACATGTTTACCCTATTATTATTGCTATCTCTACATGCAACGTCATCAGCTACAATCTTACTATCCCTTTTTGCTCCTAAGCATGCATCCTCTATCGCGGCAGCTTGGTTATAAACCAGTGAGATGCAATTCGAATTGTACAATTTACGGCTACCTTTCTCCACAATCGCGGAATATTTCCACGTTTCTATTCCGCGTAGCGTATTTCACAACAAAAATGCTCACCGGCTATCTGCAGCATGGATGGGTGGGCGCTAAATAAAATCGCACGTTGGAAATCCGAGGAAATGGTTGGGGGCCCACTCTCTTTAGTGACTATCATGAACAACGCTACTTTGTAGCAAAAAAAAATGTTTGGTATACTGCAATAACAGAAACTCACTATAATAAATACATCCGTATACAAAATAATTTCTGTCACAATGGAAATACATGGCTTTAAAATATATGGTTTCCACTATTAAATGAAGCTACGCGTTTTACAAATTTGTTTGTCACAAACCATTTATTTTAAGGATCGTGAGTTATAGTTTGTACAGTTAAGTACATTTAAATATACCACAAACTCATGCACTTCATTGATACGATACGAATATATTCACTACTACCATTGAATTTCAATGCTACTATATTGCCAAAATTCTATTAAAAAGTCTATTCTATTACTTTATTTGCACGAGTGCAGATGTAAAATTATTCTAACTGATGCCATTTTGGGGTACAAGGTGAACTTTACCATAATGTTATTATAGACTATGTTAGTACATACTTGAAAGGGTCACGATTTTATTAAAACTGTATTTTGTATAAATATAATTACAAGAAGGTAAACGGCACATTCGAAATATCAAACTTATGCTTGCATTACATAATTCAACAAAAAATAGAATAGAGAATATTCCCCTCGAATAAAATTATAACAGGTATCGCCCTTCACTAAACATAGATACCTAAGTTTATGGTTTTAGTATGAATTATAAAGCTATTATTTTTCTGTCTACAAAGAAATTGCTGACATTATTTACAATGACCAAGTTCCTGATAATCATCGCGATTACAACTTTGTTTACCTTTATCATAATAGGGTTTTTGTGATTCATGTATTAATTTACTTTTGGTTGTTAGTTGCGATCACGCAATTTCTAAGTAACGCATGAACAGGAATAACATTGTACTAATAAAATAAAATAGCCTTTATTACACTCTCTTAAGTAACACTTTAGCAGTATCTTACTTTGGTTAGTAGGTATCCAATTTTTCCTCCACCTCCTGCGGTTGACTGGTAGAAAATGCCACCGTATTGTACATTAGGCTAAGTGCAATAAAAGTATTAAATAAATAAATTTAAATATTAATTTCTTAAAGCTACGATGGTAGTTAACAATTTATTAATAATATAAAACTTATCAACTTGAGAGAATCGAACTATCATAAACGGGTGTAGGCCTCGTGTCCATCTTGGGCAATGCACGTCAACCTGCTACCCTCACTTTAAGTTTCAGTAATTTTGAACGTTTTTCTTCGTCTTTAAGTATCAAAGACTTTAAGACTATACAGTTAGTATTGATATGGCACATAGCTAATACTATGTGCCATATCAATACTAACTGTGTACTAAGATTATGCCATTTAAGATGTGCGTTTGTTGATTTGTTTTCTTTTATATATTTTTTTGTAATGAGAAAAAGCAGTTATGTCTATTTTGGTTTCCATATTTTATTTTTATTTTAATAAAAGTTTTGTTTCAGTAATGACTTTTCTTGTTTTATTTATTCAAACTATGTAAAAAATTACTTATACAACGACATATGTCATAATAGTACTAAAATATATAAATTACTATCAGCAACAACGTCATAAGTGATTCCTCGTCACATTTACTTGTCAATAAGTTATTATAGGTATAAATTAGGTAAAAAAACTTAGATAATAACATTTATTTACGAATCAGGTAACATTTCTTGCAAACTAAAGTTCTTCTATAGCTGATAGTTACCAAGTTACTTACATCTGAAACTTTTAAATTGATTTTCTGCAAATTCGTCTTTCTTTAGTTATGACTACCTTGTCGCAAACAAGCGATATGACATCATTGGGCTAACAAAGAACCATGCATTTCTAGCGTTCATTACGCAGCGGCAGGTCGAAAATATTTATATATATATACGCGTCGAATTGATAACCTCCTCTTTTTTTGAAGTCGGTTAAAAAGAACCGTATTTGTCGCTAGATTCGAATGAATTGTCGGGCTCAAGCGCGACGTTGACAACCCTTCGGAACATATCGCTGCTTCATAATAAGGGTCTAGACTCGTGGGAAGAAACTGGCAGCACTGCGCTAGTACCGCTTTACTTGGGTAATACAAAAGTCAAGTACCCAAATGACCTTTATTCCAATTAGTTTAACTCAATGACTTTCCAAGGAACTACAGTCCATCGCAGGTAAAAGGACGATTGTGTCTCGTGTTCAACACATTCATGAGTAATAAGTTTAAGTTGAAAACTCTGTTAATTAAGTTTAATAGTGATTTTAAAAGAATAAAATGTCGAGTTACTTTCTTAGCTTCTTTGCCACGTAATCTATTAATTCTGAGACTAACACACTTGACATTCATTAATTAAACATTATTTTGAATGAATAAAATATTTATGAATATTAATTTGAATTTAAACCCTTAAATTGTTGTTGCAAAGACGCCCTTAACGTTACTGAAAAGAGTTCATGCGTGTGTAGCTGCCAACTTTGTTACGTAGAATCAAAACCAACACAGCTTGTATCCAGACTATGCCATAGCCGAGCAATCAACGTTTGATGGTCAACGTTCCGTTAGGACTAGAGATGGGTAGCCGAAAAATTCCGATGGAAAGACCCCGGGAATTCTCACCAAAATGGAAAAATTCCGAAAAAACCCAAATAAAAAAAATAGGCAATAAATATTATAACAACAAGACACAACATAGAATTAAAATAAACAAAATGACATGATGGACAAATGTGATTTCATCGGAGAAAAAAGTTTGTTATTGTTTCCATTGAAAGTCAAAAACATTTATTTCAATTGTAACACAAATGACCATAACACAACAATAAAACAAATTTATGGAAAGAAACGAGAACACAAAAATAAAAGTGCACAGTACAATCATGCCGAACACAAGTGCTACAACAGAAAAAGGCTGCGGCTCGGCAAAATGCTAGTCAAAGGCAACTAGCTCTGGTTTTCTGCTGCAGCTGCGCCTGACTCGCTGAGGTTAAATTGAGTGACACAAAACTCGTTTTAGTATTGTGCGCATTCTTCAGTAGCAGCCTGACTATTATGCTGCTATGCAGGCTACAGGCTACTATTGAAGAATACACAAGATACCAAAACAAGTTGTTTTGTACTATGATAACGGTAAGATTTTTTTTCCCGCAAAAACCCATTTTGGAAAGATTTCTGCAATTTAACCGCGTTTGTTTTCCCAAATTAGGTTTTTTTCCCGGGGAGAATCACATCATTAGTTAAGACCCACCGGTGCGGTAAGCGTAAATTTGTTGACCTAGGGCTAATAGCATGAAACCGCACCTCTCAATTGATATACTATCGCAGCTATGTTGTTTGAGCATTGCAATGATTATGCGGAAAGGAAGTTCGAAACTTTCATGTTTTGTAATAGGAAAGCTCTGCAGCATGTAAAAAGTGGAAAACTCCGAAAAAGATGGGGAAAATCTGCTATTCCACACTTAAACGGCTTGACTTAGGAGAGGCCAATAATACACCATACAAGTAAAGCTGATAAGGACCGCGATGACCCCGCTTCCCAGTTTTAGAAGCGGCCAAAATGACAACTAACCCACCCAATCGGCCCGTAGGATAAGTACGGGCTGAATGAATGATGAATAAATACTTAAGTTAATGAGGCATAGAGCAGCTGATATTGTTTTCGTGATTTTGCGTGCTCTCCCGGCTGTCCCATTTCCAATTAACACCCTAAATACTGGGTGTTTGAAAAAGGTCCAGTGATATAAAAAATGGCTGTTCCGTACTGAATGTTGAATATGTGCTCTAGCTAGGTAATATAAAAATGAAATAAAAGTCACTTTCCTTCGATATTTTAGAGCTGTTGTCATGATAAAAGTTCTTTTCATCGAGTAGACTTCTTAGTCTGAGACATCCATTAGAATGGATTAGCATTCATCATCATCATCATCAGCCATTTGACGCCCACTGCAGGACATAGGCCGCCTCCCTCATGGTTTTCGTAACCTGGAGGGGTTTTGCCATAATCGCCCCGCTTGGCAGGCGGGTTGGCGATCGCAGTGTGTGCTTGAAATCTCAGGAAGACGCTGCTGCCCATCTCCTGGTAAATTACTTCCTTAGCCTTCTACGACATCCACGGGAGGAAATGGAGTGACGCCATTCTTAATCCGGCGCCACACGGACTAGCATTACAGTGAGATTACTGTGACTCAAGCGCTTGAATTATCCCATCGATTCCGTATTAGTTAGTCGCGACACGGTACCACAAGTGCCATCATTCAGCATTGATTACACCTGATCTCTGCTTGCCCAGAGTTACAATAACAATCCAGACCAATGTATATTGGTTTACACCATTCATAGCCAATCAATAGGCTTGCGTGCCTTACCGTAACGTACCTACATCTTGGCTCTTGGCATTATGCCAAATAATTAGTCATGTAAATTGATGATACACTGTACAAACGGAATATTGGGCTGGTTCGGCCAATAATGTAAGGATTACAAAGCTCTCACTTGATATATATTTAGTTTGAAGCCGATTGGCTGAGTAATGACAGCAATAATACTTTGAGGCTTGAGTTCCAAAGGTTGTTTGTTTATGTCGCTCATCTTGACATATTCAGCCAATTTCAGCGTTGCTTGGAAGAGTACCTTATTCTTAATCACCTGTTCAATTTTATAATAGGTAGTTGAAAACAAGAAATAGTGGCAAGAAATATGTCTAAACACTGGTAAATGAAGCCTGACTCAGAGAGAATAATCTAAGTAATGCATTTAATGCTTAAAAATGTAGTTTTATTTTTAGGGTTCCGTAACCGAAGGGTGCCAGACGGGACCATATTACTCTGCCTCCGACGTCTGTCTGTCTGTCCGTCTATCTGTCTGTCTGTCCGACCTTTAAAGGGCTCTATCTTTGGGACCGTAGTAGGTAGCCTGTTGAAATTTTCAAATAAATAACGGCAAATTTTCTAACAAACAATAAAATAAAAAATTAGGGGGTTTTCAATAAAACGAACGTGTTTTTTCGCCGATTTTTTATTTCAATATTATAAACGTGTATTTCGCCGTTTTTTTCATGTAGGTACAGCTAAATTTTTCCGATGTAAAAAACTAACTGCAAAGTGGGTTACCCGGGGCTGCAAGTGATGTAAATTACTTCGGCCAGATGTCGCTGCCTGTACGTACGCTGTTGATACACTATTCAGTCGACAGCAGGTCAACCTTTACATTTTTATGCCCTTAATGCATCTGATTAAAGTACACGAATTTAAGGGTTAGGGTTCTTTCGACTGTACATGTGATTTTCTAGAAATTGCTGAGCAATGGGGAACTTGCACTAATGTTAAATCCTTGCTAATATTATAAACGCGAAAGTTTGTATGTATGGATGGATGTTTGTTTCTCTTTCACGCAAAAACAGCTGAACGGATCCGGATTAAATTTTGCACGGAGATAGATTATAGTCTGGATTAGTACATAGGCTATTTGTTACCCCGGAAAAATACACATCAAAATTACCACGCGAACGAAGTCGCGGATAACAGCTAGTGATAAATAAATGTGGTTAATTTATTTCTCTACAACTAATACTTTTCATAATATAACCTGTCGAAAAGTCAATAAAGTCACGTGGTACAAAAACGTATCATACAAATCGCGCTCACACTTACACGTAACGCCTTATAACGTATGAAGCGTTTATTAATATTTGTCATATCTCGTAAAATAATGTTTTATGTATCTACACTTTTATAAGAAAACGTTTAAACTTCAATGAAAAAACAAAATATGACATGTTATTTATTATTAGAGTTTATTTTCCACACTTTTCAGATTCCGAAAATTCAGAAAAGAATATTTTTATGAATTTATTTTTTAATTTTTCATAAGTTTTTATATGTCTTCTATGGTATAAAGGCTCTGTCACTCCAGTCTAAGTTAGATGCAAGTTCCCCATCATCAAAATGCAATTCCAAACACATCAGCACAAAATGTTCTCACATTATTCAGCCAAATGGTAGCTCGTAATGAATGCTGCACGGGCAATGATTCAGACCTAATAGGCCGTGATAATAATTAAAAATTAATTGGTGTATTGGAAATTGTATCGGATAACGCCGTAATAACTCTAATAATAATATTAAACATTTATGAAAATGTTTGCGTGCATGTTTTCATGTTGTCAGTCAGTACACAAATAGACGTAATAAAGAAATTCTTACGAAATAGTAGATTGTTAACCGAGGGCTGAAAGGCACCCATTCCTGACGAGATGTTTTGGCGCTCGAACGAAGTGAGAGCGCCAATAGTTCGAGGCAGAAATGGGTGCTATCACCCGAGTAAAACACTCTACTTTTCATTACGAATACGAGGAAAGTAAACACAAGCCAGTTAAAATCAAACTCAATTTCGAATATCACAAACACAGTCTAATGGAACTTCCATAGAAAAAATTGCACTTTTTTATTAAAGTTTTCCCGCCAGTTTACTTTTTTAATACCAACGCACACCCTGCACGGCTAGCACAAGTCGGCGCGTGAGCTAACTCGCCGAGAGATAAACTATCCGCCCTTTTAAACGACTGCTCAAAAATTTAATTTTTTAATTAGTATTAAAAAATTAAATAATATAAATTAATTATTAATGTTAATCACTAAAAGATAAAAACAAGTTTAAAATATAAAACTTAAGGAAATCACGCCGAAACAGACGGATGGTCTAGCTCGCGGCGAGATAGCTCGCGCGCCAACTTGTGCTAGCCGTACATCACAATTCGCAAGATGGCGCGCGACCGAGAAAAACGGCCATTTTGAATTTGCGTATTTGGTGGTTTTATCTGTGTCTTAAACAATATTTTAATTTATACATCTCGCCTTGAAAGTGACTAATAAATACATAAAGTACATTATATTAATTATAAACATCAAAAAAAAATTAAATGTCAACAAAACTAATAAATGAAGAATTAATCGTTTTATGGCTGTATAGGTTACTACCATTGCGTTGTTCAATATTAACTACGATTCATATTTTTTTTAATACTTTTCTGCTTTAGAGCAGGCAAGTATCTTTTCATTACTCATACTCTGAAAGGGGGTCATTGTTCATCCAGGCACCGTGCTGAAAGTGGTACATGCCTGCTCTAAAGCAGAAAAGTATTAAAAAAAATATACCTATATGAATCGTAGTTTATATTGAACAACGCAATGGTAGTAACCTATACAGCCATAAAACGATTAATTCTTCATTTATTAGTTTTGTTGACATTTAAATTCTTTTTGATGTTTATAATTAATATAATGTACTTTATGTATTTATTAGTCACTTTTAAGGCGAGATGTGATTTGCGAAATAAATTAAAATATTGTTTAAGACACAGATAAAACCACCAAATACGCAAATTCAAAATGGCCGTCTTTCGCGGTCGCGCGCCATCTTGCGAATTGTGATGTACAGCCGTTTTTTTTTTTATTTTAACTGGCTTGTGTTTACTTTCCTCGTATTCGTAAAGAAAAGTAGAGTGTTTTACTCGGGTGATAGCACCCATTTCTGCCTCGAACTATTGGCGCTCTCACTTCGTTCGAGCGCCAAAACATCTCGTCAGGAATGGGTGCCTTTCAGCCCTCGGTTAACAATCTACTATTTATTTCCGAAAATTATTTGATAATAGCTAATACCTATAACTGTGAATTCCCATAGATTACTATGTCATCTTGAACGTGAGTCATCAAATGATAGTACAGTCAACCGCACATCAACCTTTACACCCATGCACTCTATTCACTTGCATTACGGGCGACTTTGCAACCAAAATGTAAAGGTTGATGTGCTGTCGACTGTACATATCCAAGCGCACGAAGCTCTAGAAACTTTCTAGATTCTTTGACAAATTATATAGGTTTTTAAAATTGTCCTCAGCACGGGTTAGTGCAACAAAAAGAATATAATCATGTAGGTACAGCGATATCATTCCGATGTAAAAACCTAACTGCAAAGTGGGATGCTCGGAGCTGCAAGTGATGTAAATCACTTCGGCCAGATGTCGCTGCCTGTACGTAATACAGAGAAGTTTGTAAAGAGGCTCGAAATTTCATCGATGCTTGCACTTGCCCATTAGCTCAGTTGGGAGAGTGCTGGCACGGTGAGCCAGAGGTCGCGGGTTCAAGTCCCGGCATGGGTGGAATTTTTAGCCTCTAAATAGGTTTTTAAAATTATTACCTACTTAGAAAGAAAGAAAGAAACCATTTACTTACAATGCCACAAAAGCACACACATAAAAAATAACAGAAAACTATGACTGAATAGAATACTCGCAAACTCAGACAATTTTTTATTGAAATTTCGACCAAAATGGAGAGTGGCGTAAAACCTTGCTCCCTCTCTTACATTAATTCATATAATGTCCGGTTTGTTTGTTTGGCCGTCACAGAGTAGCGGTCTAGAACAGTACGACGGTCGTCAGTGGGCAGAACCGCGGCTCGATGGTAGCGCGATGTATTTGCGTCGGTGGAAGGTCCGTGGATGCGGATGGCAAGGGACCGTGAGAGATGGCATTTGGGGAAAAGGCCTGTACCCAGCAGTGGGCTGCGGAGGGCTGATGATGATGATGATGATGATGATGGTATGTTTATTATTATACCTTTAATTAAAGAAAAACATGTCACATACCTACGCTACCACCATGGTGGTAGCCTAGTTGGTAATTGGACTCACTTCAGAAACTCACAATTTTCTCTGGCACTGTTAGTGAGTGGCAATGCTATTGCTGAAAATGTGCCTAACAAAGAATTGCCATGGGAAAATCAACCTTTCGCTTTTAAACCGATTTTTCGAAGCATCTTGCCACCCATCAGCCTGTGGCTATCAATAGACATAAAATTTCGATTATCACGCCGGCATTGTTGTAACATCAAATAACCGCGCGTTATAATAGACAAGGCTGGATATAGACATTAAGGATTATCCCGCGGTCGGCTTAGTCATTGTGGGGAAGTAACGTAACATCGCGGCGGATTAAGAGGCGCTCGGATAGGATTCGAACAGCAGGTTCACTTCACGATATATGTAAAAGGGCAATACTGTTGGGCACAAGCCTTCTCTCAGGGAGAGAGTATGGGCTTAATCACCACGCGTGCTCACCGCGGATTGGCGATTTGACGCGCTGAGGTATGTGAATAGCTCAGATACTCAGGATTCCTCACGATGTTTACATTCTTTTTTACAAATTTAATGTCCCCAAACTGCGGTGCAGTTTGTTGGCATTGCGCTGTTTAACTTATGGTTTCCATTAATTCTTTGACAGCATTTACTGTTTTAACTATACCAAGCCCGACCCGCACCACCTTTCAAACGTCACTCAAGTCACCATTGAAATTGTGATGTATGAAAAATTTTAGTTAAATGCTATTCAAGCCACCCAAAGTGGTCCAAGTCATCATCATCATCATGAGCCATTTGATGCCCACTGCAGGATATGGGCCTCCTTCGTGGTTTTTATAACCATGAGAGGTTTTGCCATAATCGCCACGCTTGGCAGGCGGGTTGGCGATCGCAGTTTGCGGTTGGAATCTCAAAAAGACGCTGCTGCCCGTCTCCTGGTAATTGATTTCCTTAGTCGCCTTCTACGACATCCACGGAAGGAAATGGAGTGATGCTATTCTTAATCCGGTGCCACACAAGTTTTATTATTACATAAGACAAGTAGATACTATTTTATTTTTACATAACTTAAGATAAAATTTATTCGTCCAAAGTACAAGTCTAAGTCACATAATAGTTGCTTGGTATGCATAGTACCTTTACCTATTTACTTTTGTTATGAAATACCAGCTCCCTCTTTTAGATAGTAGGTAGGTATTTTTAAAATTAATGTTGGTAGGTAGTCGAAATTTAGAAACGAAAAACTGTTTTAGCCAAAGCAAGCTTGACTTACGGACAATTTTAACTTAAAAACCTGTTTAGAGGCTAAAAATTCCACCCATTACGGTGTATTACGTAATACAGAGAAGATTGAAAAGAGGTTCGAAATTTTGCCGATGTCTGCACTTCCCCATTAGCTCAGTTGGGAGAGCGCTGGCACGGTTAGCCAGAGGTCACGGGTTGGAATTTTTAGCCTCTAAATAGGTTTTCAAAATTGTCCTCAGCACGGAGTAATTTTAACTTGACTACTTAAGCTAAGAACCTAAGGCCGTCCTGCATCACTTCTTAAATATCACTTAAGTCACCATTTAAATCGACTTTTGTATGAAGAATTTTAGTTTAATACTGTTTAAGCCACATTTAATAAAGTGGTGCAAGTCGGCCTAAGTATAATTTATTGCCTGAGAGCAATGAAACTTTAGTTTTTAATTAGAATAAATTGTGCTTTGTGTAGCCTCTATAAGACGAGCGTCTCCTTTTAGACTAAGATTTTAAGTCTATATTAATTTGTAAATTTATTTAATTACACTTTATAAAAGTATATTTTTAAACTTATACGTAACTTTTCCTTTTTTTTGCACGCCTACCAACTCTTTTCCTTACCTCCTCCGTTTGACTGGTAGAACATGCTTATGGAATTAAGTCCGCCGCATTGTACGATGTTTTTAAGAGTGATAAAAGTGTCAATAAATAAATAAATAAATTCTCAGTCCGGCAAGAACTTGTTGAGATTAACCCATCACCGTCTTCTCGGCCGCTCCCGTTTGCGATGGCCACCACGCGGTATCCATTCGGTGGTAAGTCTCGCCCACCTATTCGGGTGCATGCCGCTTTCATGGCCGGCCCATTTCTCCTTAGTGCAGTATAATTATCATCATAAGCAGCCTATATACGTCCCACTGTAGCGCACAGGCCTTCTCTCAGAGAGAGAGTATGGGCTTAATCACCACGCGTGCCACCGCGGATTGGCGATTTCAAGCGCTGAGGTATGTGAATAGCTCAGATACCCAGGTTTCCTCACGATGTTTTCCTTTACCGTTAGGGAGTGGTATTGCTACTATAACTTTACAAATGTACATAACTTAGAAAACAAAGTCATAGGTACATGCCCGCACTGGGATCGAACCTGGGTCTCCCGTTTCCGAGTCCAATGTTCTACCCACTAGGCTACCACCAGTATAATTATACTGAATGTGAATTTATTGACGCGTTTCTAGATTACCACGTTTTCTCTGCATCATTACACGCATTTTTTCTATAGGAACCATGCTTGAGAAAATTATATAGAAAATAAACACTGACTTCAAAACACAAAAATAATTTAAATACAAAGTGGGCACATACATGTAGGTTTTGTGGAAGGATAATTTGGTGCCGGTGCCAAGTTAGCATATACATTTTGGCCATTTGACTTGATGACTATGGGACCGAGATGGGACCACATGGCGTCTTCGAGTTTTAATCTGTGAACATTTATAAAAATAAAAAGATTCCGACGTATTGAAAACCCCCTCCTTTATTGAAGTGGGTTAATAACTACAGAGGTTACCAGTTTTATATTACGAAAACACTAGACTATATGACGCAGATCACTTTTAAAAACTACTGTATCAATTCACATGTAGTAGCTGCATAGATGTAAGCCTCTTTCCATAACTTACACTTTATTGGCTCAACAGGGTAATACTCAATTTTAAAAACGAATAGTCACAACCATGGATATTCTTTCTTCGAAATTTTATGGTTCACCTTAGGATAATTAATTAGTTAGAGTTAATGGTTACTATTCACTAATCATGCAAGCACCTATGGCAGTACTTACTTATAAAAATCTACCTTTTCCGTAGAGTCGTATATATGTTTTCCTTCACCACACCATATTTATACCACCATATTTATAAATAGACTTGGAAGGAGATCATTCCAATTCTTCACTTGGCAAGTACGTCCTAAAAGTGTCTGCAATGAAATTATTTGAAATTAATTTTCACAACTTTAACGAAATCGTGAACCAAGGACCTCCTCGGGGGGAAAGGTTGACTACGTACAATATTCAGGTCAAACAGCGCAGGTAAAGTTACTTGGAAAGAGATCATTCCAATTCTTCACTTGGCAAGTACGTCCTAAAAGTGTCCGCAATGAAATTATTCGAAATTAATTTTCAGAACTTTAACGAAATCGTGAACCAAGGACCTCCTCGGGGGGAAAGGTTGACTACGTACAATATTCAGGTCAAACAGCGCAGGTAAAGTTACTTTGCCGAGAAGTGAGATCTACGTCAATGTGCGTGAGATATTAAAGCAGGGATACGTGCGAAAGGCCACCAATATCAGGTAGTATTTATCGCACCAAAAGTTAAAACTAAAAACCTAGCTAACTTCCGTCTTAAAAAAAAAATATACGTAAGTACTGGCAAAGTTCCTTGTTTCTGGAATTAGCAGCGTTTTGATAAACACAGAAAAAATCGGCCAAACCGAACTTGGCGAGTTTAAAGAGGATGTAGAACTATTGTTTTATGACAAAAAAAATGCCAAGTAAGATCTTTAAATTTAAACATCACACATTTCATCCTCAGCCATCCACGTCCAGCCGCTGCCAGCAATATGCTTCAGGTTATCGGTCCAACGAGCTAGTGGGCGTCATACGCTGCATTTGCCATTTCGTGGTCCCCATTTGAATCTTTGTACCCCATCGGCTATGTGGTATTCCGGACACGATCTATCCTACGGACGCCCAATACACTGCGCTCCATCGCTCTTTGAGTTTGGACCTTTGTTCGGTCAGTGACCAACTTTGTGATCCATAGGTAAGGATCGGCAGGATACACATGTCGATGAGTTACCGAGAAAGCGGAAGGTTGCCCTTCATGAGGTCTTTCATGAACTAGTATCACTTCCAGTCGTTTTCGATACGGCGATCGATTTCCTTGCCCTGCCTGTTTTCAAAGCTTACTAACTGGCCCAAGTAAATGTACTCGTCGACACTCTGATACGTCGTCGATTATCTGACCGTCCACTACTATTACTTATTTGCTTTTGGCCATAGGTCATGATGTGTGTTTTGGATCTGTTCATTTAACTAGCTAATCTTATTCAGCAACGTCAATCGCCTTAATTCTTTGGCTAATAGTCTCATTTCTGATGTAATCCACCAAAGAGACTCCGAGCATAAATCTCACCTATTTTACTTGTGCAACTCCTCTACTCGCTACGTTGTTGCGTTCAAATTGCGTCCAAATTAAATGTAGCTAGTCAAAAACAACGACTCAGTAAACGTTTTAGTTGCAAGAAATAGCATTACACTTACTGGAACTTCGGAGTGGAACTGAGAGCATATTTTGGCAAAATTATTACAAAAATGCACTCAATTGTAACGCAACTTGGCTAAATTAGCGTTGATATTAGAGGGGCTGTTTGGTGACGCGGAATACTTTTGTCACCCGGCGTAATTTTCCGTACCTTACGCGAAGAATCGCCCTCGGCTTCAAACTTCATTTTATATCTGTGGGCTTTCTCAACTTTCTTCTGAAACTCTGTGACTGTTTTCTTCCCTCTGATTATAGGTACCTTGTTGTGGAGTATACGAGTGAAAATCTTTTTTTTTATTTGTTCACATTTAAAATGTTTACATTCTTTTTTACAAATTTAATGTCCCCAAACTGCGGTGCAGTTTGTTGGCATTGCGCTCTTTAACTTATGGTTTTCATTAATTCTTTGACAGCATTTACTGTTTTAACTATACCAAGCCCGACCCGCACCACCTTTCAAACGTCACTCAAGTCACCATTGAAATTGTGATGTATGAAGAATTTTAGTTAAATGCTATTCAGGCCACGCCTAGGAAAGTGGTCCAAGTCATCATCATCATCATCAGCCATTTGATGCCCACTGCAGGATGTAGGCCTCCTTCGTGGTTTTTATAACCATGAGAGGTTTTTCCATAATCGCCACGCTTGGCAGGCGGGTTGGCGATCGCAGTATGCAGTTGGAATCTCAGGAAGACGCTGCTGCCCGTCTCCTAGTAATTGAATCTCCTTAGTCGCCTTCTACGAAACCCACGAAAAGAAATGGACCAAGTCATACTTAATATATAATGTACTTATTTATTTTCTTTGTCTTCAATACTTCAAACTTAGGTATCCGGCTCATATACAGATTACGCAAGTTTGATCATGTATCCAGCTTTCGACATGAGTTAAATTGGCTCCTAATTCGTCTTCGCCGGAATGCACATATCCTTTCTCTTCTCTACAAAATCCTGCACAGGCCATCTTATCCTCTTTACTTAAAAGAGCGTTTCCAACTATTACACTCTGGAGTGAGACCTGTGAGATCAATAAACTCTCATCTTCTTCACATTCCTGTCCACAATACTGGGCCTTATGGAGATTCCTTCATAGTGCATTCAGCTAGATAGATAGATAGATAAATAATTTATTAGCTAGGCTGTGGAATGGACTGCTGCAGAGTATACGTACTAGCCCATCACTTAGTATTTTCAAAAAAAACGGTTGAAAGAGCATTATCTATCAATATCTTAACTCCCTGATAAGTAGGTGGTCATTAGGTATGTATTTTTAAGTAAGTAAGTACGTATTTTTCTTTGATCGTTTATGTAGTTTATTCTTTTCATTATTGGCATATATATTGTATTTTTGGGTAGGTATTTATAATTAATATAATTTTGGTAAGTATTTGTGTAAATATGTGTGTAGTATATCATGTGCACGTGCGTAGACCCGTTTCACACCTCCGCTCTGACTCCCCAAGGTTTGCTGGAAGAAATCTCTTACAGAGATAAGCTCGCCATTGTACACGTTTTTTTTTGTCTGTACTGCGTTCTCGTGCGTGCAATAAAATATAATAATACTCTCTACTGTACCGGCGAAATAATAGCAGCAACCCATCGTCGCTTTATACTCACACAAATGCCAAAGCCACTTCTCACCGTAAGCATGATGCAGGCGAGTGGAAAATGAGCGACTCGAGCGTGCTCAAATATGATTATCGTGCAGGCATACCATTGCAAATTATGCGAGTTGCGAGATTTTTAAATAGGTACATACTTTTGTATTTGAAACGTTCGTTTGTATGTTGGGGCAATTTTTTTATGCACGTTTCATTGACAGCATCGCTTTCACTTTGTGATGCTATGCGAATAAATAAACGATTAATACCGTTTAATTAAATAAGAACGAAAGAAAGACATTTATTGGGACAAATTAACATAATGACATGAAAAGAAAGAAAAACATCATCATCAGCCATCCGATGCCCACTGCAGGCCTCCCTCATGGTTTTCTAACCATGAAGGGGTTTGCCATAATCGCCACGCTTGGCAGGCGGGTTGGTGATCGCAGTATGCGGTTGGAATCATAACAAGTCACAATTGATAACCAAAATAGTGTGCCGTAAGCTTCTGTCGCACACAGCGACTAATCGCTGCGATTGTCTAATCGCCGAATTTGATGCCGCCGAAGATGAATTTGAAACTGAATTGTTTTGGACTACCGTACAGAGTGTAGTTAACCTTAGACACCTATCCTTCTCACACACCCTATAATACCTATCCTTTCGTCAATTCGACGACCATTTTTGAAGGGTTAAGTTTTAAATAGAGCATATTTGTATTTGGTACTTTTATTGTACGAGGTTACTGGCATATTATATATTTTTTAATAAAACCATTTGTTGTTATTTATCACATACTTCTATTTATTTTTGTTTCTGTTTAACATGGCACGCGTTTCTACAGATGAAAACCGACATTCTTATGAAAATTTCTATTAAAACAGAAATTTGAAAAAGAAATTGTTCATTTTAACCTCCTCAGTCCTGACCTTGAAAATACCAATTGAAAACCATTGTTATTTTCAAGGTCAGGACTGAAGAGGTTAAGGGAAAACTTAAACTGGAGACATAAGAGAAAAAAAAACATATTTAAAATAATCTTTTCGTTCACCATAAATTGCGATATTGTACATATTTTGGTAAAATTTCGAAAAATATAGTAATTGCCTGCCGGAACTCTATACCTCTCGCCAAGCCGTGACGAACACCGAGTTGACAAGAGACACCACGGATGACCGCACACGCACCAAAAAGATACAACATTTTTTGTGTCGCGTATTCGTCGAAACGACGAAGGGTAGGTATCTAGGGTTAAAAACACAAAATCAACTATAACTTCTTCCTTCCAAACTTCCACACGACACAATAACCTGTCCTGGTCCCAAACTAGAATAACCTGAGCTATGGTTACCAGGCAAGGGCATCACAAACATTGGCGATCGCAGTAAGCGGTTGGAATCTCAGGAAGTCGCTGCTGCCCGTCTCCTGGTAATATATTCCTTAACTCATCCATACTTCGAATAGATGACATACCTACCGAATGACAGTTCTAAGCCACTACTGTGACTATAGATAGGAGAACAATGTTCTCGTATGACGAGACCTTATAACCGAGGACTGCTTCTTTGGTCTAGCTGTTAACACGCTTGACACCAAAAGAGAGGTCATGGGTTCGATTCGTACTGGAGCCCGCCGCGCTTGATTTGTACAAATGACCTCAGCTGGGTATATTTCCGTGTTTGTCATGTCCTTACCTGGTTACCGCAGCACAGGATATCCTAGTTTAGGACCGGGAAAAGTGATTCTGTTGTGTGGAAGTTATTATCATTATAAATTTAAAGATGATGTTTAATTTCATTTAATTCCGCTCAGTTATTCTTAAGTTCTCGCCATGCGAGCATATTGTCCCGTCATGAGAGAATAATTATATTTCGTTATTCAGTCTTTAGGGCACACGTACGAATGTACGGCGGCCCCCAGTGGGAGTCGAACCCACGACCTCCGATACGGTAATCAGACGTTTCACCGCTAGACCAACTAGGCAGTCAAATCCAAAGAATCAATAAAATACACAACACAGGGCATTTTGCCCTTTTTAACCCCAAAAACTCTCTGTATCGCGAGTTTTCAGACAAGGGCCTACGTGTATCCTCATTATGTTTGCACTATTAAACAACTGCGTCTAGGGGTCTACTCTGGAACCTTTTATTATTATTATTATTAATTCTTTATTGCACAAAGACAGTGTACAAAAGGTGGACTTAATGCTAATGACATTTTCTACCAGTCAACCTGCAGGAGGTACAGGAGAGGCAAAAATTGAGGTTGGCGTGCAAAAAGAAAGTGATAAAGGTACTTATAAGTAAGGAGGGGGGCACCTATAAAAATAACTATTTTAGCAATTATGTAATACAATACACACTAATACTTGCTATTAATTATATGCATACTAATAATTACGGTGATATACTATACCATATAATAAGATAAGGTATATTAATATATATGTATATTATATATTATACATATTTATAACAATATAGAACCTTTTCTAATCTCCAATGGCATCACTTCTTCTTATCCAGTTAGATTAGGCCTCGATATTCATCAAGATGGTAATCGAGGCTGGAACTGCTAGGGCCGAATTAATGTCAAACCAGACACTACCGGTCTCATTTATAAAAAAAAAAACGATTTCACCAAAACAGCCCTCAGTGAGACTTATGTCAGTCTTAAGGCAGATCTTAACTAAATCATGATTTATAAAGTCAAACCTCTAGATTAGTTAAGCTAAAAGCCCTCCGCAAGTAAAGTCTAGTTAAATGTCACTTAAACCTACTTTAAGCAGTGTCTTTAATCTGTGGTGTGCACTGTGCACCACATGAGTGAATGAATGTCAAACACAAAAAGCTGTTTCTCTCAGTATTTCCAGATGATACGATTATGGCAGAATTGCAATTGCACCTACTTTTCTTCATCTTAGGAGGTACATTTTCGATATTTTCCGACGTGTTTTAAGTTTCTTCAATTCAACTTTGAGTTTAAAAAAGAAGTAGCAAAACTTTGTCAATTCTTTTTTAGGAATTTACATCAACAAAGAGTTTCTGACACAACCACAGACTACATAAGAATGAATGAAATGCATAATATGATATTTAAAAAAAAAAAACGGCCAAGTGCGAGTCGGACTTGTACGGACGAAGGGTTTCGTACCATTATCTATACAACATTTGAATGGGAGCCCCCCTTAAATATTTATTTTATTCCGTTTTTAGTACTTGTTGTTATAACGGCAACAAAATACATCATCTGTAAAAATTTCAACTATCTAACTATCACGGATCATGAGATACAGCCTGGTGACAGACGCACGCACGAACAGACGGATAGCGGAGTCTTAGTAATAGGGCCACTTACCCTTTGCGTACGGAACCCTAAAAAAACAAGAGCGTTTTTGCTCAAAGCTTTAATAAATCATAAAAAGTCAACTGAAATCAAATATAGCTTCTTACTTAAAAAGACTGAGAGAGATTTTTATAAATAACACCGTAAGCGTTTTATTAATCAACGCTTTTATGGGTAAGGTTGCTCCTGGGTGCGAAGAAATTGAACTCAGAAAGTGCTTTATTATTGTCTGGTCTCAATAATATGTGTAACTGTAACGTTACACACGACTTTACAACGAAATGGATTATGTCTATTGACTGTCAATTGTACTTATATCGTGTGGAAGACTACGAAAATATTTCGATTTACGTATTTACGAGTATATTGCAAAGTAATGCATTCGTAAAGCTATTCGTAAAGCCATCAGATACGACCGAGCATCGGGCTGTTGGCCTACCAACTGACCGCCTATACCCAGCAGTGGGCAGAGGTGGGCTGACGATGATGATGATGATAGGTATATACGTATAAGTACGTACACATTGAACCAAATTAATTGAAAAAATCCACCGATAAGTGTCAAAAGATGAGTATGAGTATGCGTAAGGATATAGTCAACAGTACCAACAGTAACAGTACCTTCAATAAATACACTTTACCCAGTAACATTACTGGCGACTTTGCAGTGGAAATGTAAAGGTTAATTAACAGTTATCGCAGACTGTACCCGCGCCCTTAAAGTGAAGCCACACGTGAGATTATTGAATGGAATCAGCGAGATTTGGAACTTTAAAACCTTGAAAACCTTGATAAAACACGCATTCAGCAGTTGTGTTATTTCGCCTCGCTTTTGGAAAATGTGTGGTTTCTAATTTAAAGAATATCTTTATCTGTTGTTTGTTGTTGACTGATACGTTAGTTTGACGGGACCCCTGGAGGTCACTATCAATTTACTAACAGAGGTTACTTTATTATTATTATTAATAATTTTTTGATCGCAGCGTTTACACATATATATATGTATGGCATTACTTTGAAATTTGAATGACAAGATGCGCAGTAGTGTGATTAGAGAACGTTCTGGACATATTGAAGATGGAGTGACTTGGGATTGGTATAGCAATGTTGCGTTGGTTTGATTGGACAAATGAAGAGGATGAAAAAATAATGAATGACGAAAGAAAATATCAACAACATTAAATAAAGCAACATTAAAAGCAGGTGGAAGGACAGTTCAGATAGAAAATACCGGAAATCGGCGAGCGAGCAGATAGGGATAAAAATAAATTATTATGAAACCAAAGCGGTTTTTCACGGTCGTGGCAAGTAACAAACCCTGATTTTTAGGTCCCACGACCGAAAACCTAGGATCAAGGAGCTGGTACAAATTAGCATTTATGCCCAAAACCATGGAATTGCTATCTAGCCCTAGGTTTTCGGCCTTAGACTCAGCTTATGTCCGTCTCACTGCTGGGCGCAGCCCTTTCGGATTAATCACCACGCATGCAGTGGGCACCAGGTCGGCGATTTCAAGGTTTACGACATTTCCTACACATTCATTGAGAGAATAGAAAAACACTTTTTAAAACTCTATATCCTGGGCCACCTCAGACCACTCTGGCAGATGTTGGTCGGGATCATCTCTCCACCGTCTCCTCGATTTCGATGTCCGTCTTGTGGCATCCAGTCGGTGGCGACTCTCGCTCACCTGAGCGAGACTCGATTGAACTCATTCACGGTAGTAGACAGCCTAAGTATCAAGAGTAGAGGCAAAGCTGTCGTGAAACGCACGCCTCTAGTTTATAATACCCTTACGAAACATTTAGTTCGAAAAGTGAGAATTTTTTTAGCTTCGCAAACTCCAGGGTAGACACCCAGGCCCTTTGTTTGTATGTCAGCTGACCCGTGGCTGAAGCAGCGGGCTATTTATAGGCCAAGTCCTCGCGAGGAGCTATTAAACATAAACATGTCGTGGAGAATGCGCTCTTGGATTTAACGAGATGTTTTTCGCGAAAAAAATATGGTATTTCAGAGGAATCTCAGGTTGAGGATTTTAATAATAACTTCCACGCAACACTATCTATTTTTCTTTAAATGTTTTGTTTTTAAAGTATAAAGTATCACTTGACTTGGTCCCAAAGTAGGATACCTTGTATTATGGTAACATAATTACCTCAAACGTGGAAATACACCCAAACTGAGACCATTTGTACAAATCAAGTACGATTCCACAAGGTGGACAGATGACTTCATCCATGTGGCAGAAAGACGCTGGATGCAAGCCGTATCAACCGGTCTTTTTGGAAATCCATGGAGGAGGCTTATGTCCAGCAGTGGACTTCTTGTGGCTGAATGATGATGATGATAAAGTACGACGGCCTCCGGTAGAAATCGGACCCATGATCTCTGATTTAGTAGTCAAGCACGCTAACCGCAAGACTACCGTGGCAGTCAAATGGATTCAAAAAGTCAAATAGTTTTTTTTTTATTAGCCGATTTAGAGTCCCACTGCTGGGCAAAGGCCTCCCCTTTTGCTCGCCACTCCTTTCTGTCACCGGCCATTCCCTGCCGCCCGGCAGGAAGACCGTGAGGTCGTCCCGCCATCTCCACCAAATAGATTTATTTGATATTATTTTTGCTGATATATTTTTTACAGCAGATGCTTATGTCACAGTGGAAAAAGCTTTGTACGTAGTTACGTGAATCAGTAAAGGGTATTTTTATTTTATGAATGAAATTTCAATTCATGAGCTCGAAATCGCCAAACCATGAAATTAATCTAGGACGTAAATTCTGTCCGCTGATGATGATGTCATCCATGCCGATTCAGCTACGGCGACTGCTGTTGGACTATCAGGCTTCGTTGATGTGCCCGAGTGTGGCTGATGCAAGCAATCTTGGCAGTAAATGTACGTCCGCATGTGCCACATTTCAAAACTCCATTTACATAATAATAAGTTGTTGCCGCAGGGTCGGGCCTTTAACTGATTTTGTACGATATGATACAATGAAATCAATACCACTCGCTAACTGTGAATGAAAGAATCGTGAGGAAACCTGATTGTCTGAGCTATTCACATACCTCAGCGCTTAAAATCGCTAATCAGCGGTGGGCACGCGTGGTGATTAAGCTCATACTCTCTCCCTGAGAGAGGGCCTGTGCCCTGAGTGGGACGTACATAGGCTGCTTATATTGTAGGACAGCAAGAAATAATACCTGCTAACCAACCTAGCTTTCCTCAAATCACTCCAAATGAGGGTCGCTTAATTAATTACAGCGAACGAGGAAAATTATAACATTTCATTTCGCAGACAGGCCGCGGGGGACCTCTAATGCCGCTGAGCCAGTCTCGTTTCAATCCTATATTATGACGTCACTGAAGGCCTTTCACATCTATGTTAGAGGCGCAAAGAATGTGCAAGTTCATACTATATTTACACTAACCTATTCGTGCAGGACAAGTCACAGGACTGAAAGAAAAAATTGTTTAAGTAACTTTTAAATTTACAGGTCTTACTTGGCAAGTTTTATTGTGAAACTATTCAACGTCTTCAAAAAACTTGTCAAGTTTGGTCTGTAAATTTGAAAGTCAGACATTTTTTTCGTGTTTATGAAAGTACAGCTAATTCCGTGAAGTCAAGGAACTGGGCAAGTTCTTACATAGCAAGTATTTTTTTGAGATGAGAAACCAGTTTTTTTCTACATTTATGTTTTGATGTAATTTATAATATAGCCTTAGTGGCAACCCCTATAAACACTAGATAGATAAAGTGACCGCTTAGACGTAGTGCCTGACCCTTTTTAAGACGAGACGAATAAGTGACAAGTTATTATAAGTATTTAAATACTGGTACAAAACTTGGCACCCTTTCTGATCCTGTGGATGGAATCTTGAAAATCCGTGAAATACGTGTTCCGTCGAAATGAAATGTATAGTCTCATGTATGTATGTATATATAGTGTAGGAGTATTGTCCACAAACGCAATTAACACTGCTTTCGACAGTGATAATCTTATTACTACACAGCTAAGCTGACCAATAATTGGTCAGCTTAGCTTTATTAAAACCTCACCTCATAGCCCTATGAAGCGCTCGTTGCCACCCCGTATTATGACGGCTGCACTAATCTACGCGGAACGGCATCCCAAATCTGAGTTTATTGTTTCAAAGCGCTATTATTTAAACAGATTAGTGAACGAGGGTCTTATTGCTGGGCGCCTTTCCCAGATTCCAATTTGCCGGCTCCCACTTGGAACCCTGAAATGTGAGTAGAGTACCGTTGGCAGAGACAATCTCGCGTGCATAATATTATGATAGAAAATTAATAAGCTAGAGGGAGCGGGTGGCTATATGATGAGATTGAGAATAAAGTAGAAAATATTGTCTTGAGATGTATGTTCAACAAGAAAATTATCTATACAATACATCACCTATTGATATATAGGATCGGGTGATCCCGCTAATATATAATCTGTTCTGCTAATATATAATCTGATAATATATAAGCAGATTATATACATACATACATACATAAACTCACGCCTGTATCCCAGAGGGGTAGGCAGAGACCAGGGAGTGCCACTTGCTACGATACTGACAGATCACTTTCGCTTCCTCAACATTCATTAGTCGTTGCATGCACGCACGCCGGTTTCGGGTACTTTTTATCTTGCCCTTATATATTGAATGATTTCAATATCTGCAGTCTTAAAATTACTATTTTTTTCAGCTCAATGGACCGACGGTCTGAAGCAGATTGCCGGCAGCGGCTGGATGGAGATGGCCAAGGACAGAAGGTAGGGGGGGGGTGCCTCGGGGGAGGACTATTTTCAGCAGTGGACGAGTACGGGCAGATTGATGATATTTTTTCAATTGTAAAATTCAAAAATTTTTATTCTAAGTAACACACGAACTGTTACTCATTGAACGTTACGAGTACGTTACTAAGTGTCCGTTTCAAAATTTAGATCATTTAGAGAAAAAAAAAAAGGACAAGAAAACTCCAAACTCCAAAGTCTTTTCAAATATTGTTCCTTAATTAACTAATGCACTGAACTGGCTTTAATACCAGATATCTTTGTCATCTAAATAATCCATGGTATTGTAGCCCTTTTGGCACCAAGTGCGCTCTACACATTTTTTTAAACACACTTCTGGCAAGCTTATTATCTCTTGAGGGATCTTATAGAAGAAACGTATACAATGCCCCATAGAGGATGTAATATATTAACCTTTGCCAGCCTAAATCTTAGGAACGAAAGTTAATTTTTATTTCTAGTATTCTTTCATTGTTTGATTTAATTACATTTGATACATTTATAAACAGTAAAATATCCCCCCTGTCTCGCAATCCAGTATCAGGTAGAGGCTGGAGCGCTAATGTAGCCTAAATACGTGTCAAGACTTAACGTACCTGCAGACATATACCAGCAACCTCGTACGTGTGTAACTACCGCAAGTGCGCAAGTTTCAGTACATTTTCATATATTCTCTAAATGGGGACATTTGCGGACATTTGGGGACATCGCGTTCTAAGTAGAGACTGTGCTAAGTTTCAGCCTTCAGTAGAGACTGTGGTTGATCCTACCTTAACCAAAATGATAATTTATTGCATTGCGGTGATGACTAATTAATTCACTAAAATTGCAGATGTTGGTATTGCGACCACCAGGTTAAGTGGGACTGGGCTCTATACCTTTCGTATTGTCTCAAATATGTGGGCCAAAATTGTGACCGAATGGCTTCCGCAAAATAGACAACGACGTCACGGCAGACCAAGGCGAAGAGAGCGGAACGACTAAAATGCATTCTTGCCGGGATGGTGCGAGGTAACTGGGGACAGGGAGAGATGGAAAGCAGGAGGGAAGGCCTTTGCCTGGCAGTGAGACCCTAAAGAGGCTAAGTAAAAAGTAAAAAAGGACGGTGATTGTGATCATCATGATCTATTAAATATGTTTAAAAAACGGTTCTCATCGTGCGGCACTTCGACACAGAATATACTATATTTATCATTTCGATAGAAGCAGTAGGCACTAGTGTAAGACTAAACTGGCGTTGCTAACAGTACGTAAGGCTCCGTTTACACTGCCGTCTTTATTGAGTTGGTGGCGTTTGTTAGCAATGGTTTAAGGATTTGTGACTGATTTGTTATGGGGTACACAATATCTTGAGGATAAGGATAATTAGATACAAATTACTTGCAGATCGAATATAATCCAATATCTTGCAATTCGTTACGGTACTGTGTAAAGTTTAACCTGGTTTTACATGTGCGCTTGCATTTATAGTATATATTACCCTTTTTGTATTGAGATAGTTTTCCCTTCTTCGAAACAAGTCTCAACCTCCCTTTTTTTGTTGGAGCAATTTTATCTCTAAATATCTAACACTGCTATATTCTTTCTTGCAAACATTACATTCGAAAGAACATTACATAAATTATGTTCCAAAAGCGAACTTATCTCTGAGACAGCTCTTCTAGCCCACCTTATAATAAAAACCGCCCAAGAGCATGTCGGGCCATGCGCAATATAGGGTTCCGTAGAAAGAGGGTTTTTTTATCTGCTTTACAGAACTAACAACTTCATAGAAGTAATTTTCAATGAATTTTGTACGAAATTTTACTTTTATAAGTTGGTTGCCTATTACTCGTTGACTAGTAAAGCCTACTAAGCCGTGATGCTTTTCCTTTTAAGTTCATTATAATAAAATTATTATTATGCTTTTCCTTTTAAGTTCATTATAATATAATTATTATAATATAATGAACTTAAAAGAAAAAGCATCACGGCTTAGTAGGCTATATAATGTGCTACCTGTAATTTGGTATGTGTATACTAATATGTATACACATACCAAATTACAGCTTTTTAATACGGATGGACAGACAGACAGACGGACATCGCAAAACTATAAGGGTTCCTTGTCGGCCTATAAAAGCAACGTCACTCCAATCTAAGTGAGACGCATGTTCTCCATTTTGCGTACCCATTTAATTAATGTAAACAAAGCCTTACGAAACATCGATGTAACTGGATCGTAGTTTTGTATTAAGGACTACCCTCTATTATTGTTTTAATTCTTATAACTGTCTGTCGATATTGTATTGTTACCTACTTAACAAATTGTTTCTCAAGTAAGTGAATTTATGTATTCTTATTGAGAAATAAATATCTTAAACCTTAAACCTTAGCCTACGGAAACCTAAAAATACGTTTAGTAACTTTAAAAAGACTAAAGGAAAGTCAAGTGAGGTCTTTTTAATTACCAGCAAGGCAGGATTCGTGACTGTATTATAAGGTTTATTTCGAACGCCAAATGACCGTACATCAGCATCGTCCTATTTGAAATCAGTGTACATAGGTACATTTTTACATATTGCTTCGGGGCTGAAGGTAAAATCGTTCACTTCAAAAAGCGATTTTTTTATTAAAGTCCCGTATCTATAGATCCTCCCTTATTGCCTTTAGGATAAAGGTCTAATTCACTTGACTAACGGTTCAAAAGGCAATAAAAACTCGAGTGAACGGAATAAAATTAAACAGAACCCCGTGACACCTGTCACAAAAGTAATTCCAACAGAAATCTAGCCTATAGGTCGCAAAAGTAATCTTAATTAATCTTCTATCAGACCGATCTATCTTGAAAAAGGAGAGAAAATTTATCCGAAACCGGCGTGCATGCAACGACTAATGAATGTTGATGAAGCGAAAGATGAAGCGATGTCTGTCAGGATCGTGGCAAGTCACAACGTAATGTAGACTAATTTAATCAAATTCTAAATTAAGATAACAAAATTGAACTTACTTCCCACTAGAACAGTATCTCTAGCTTTTTATAGCACTTCAACTGACTTTAACATACAGTTTGTAATGTGAGCAAATTTCCCCAATAGAATACCTAATTTTGGTTCATTCTGTGCAGGCTTAGAATTAACTTAAGTATCACTATTTTAAATAAAAATCACGAATTGCCCTTTTTTCTCAGCATTTAAATTGTGTCGACTTCAGAGTGCAAAATCCTGTGTACATTTTAAATATAATTTGGGTGGGTTTTGAGCAAACGAAACAATGAAATGTCTGAAAACCTACCTACTTTCATTCTCCTAACCATTGATACTTTCTCTACTGATAATAATTATAGTGACATGTGTCTTTTAGAACTATAGTCTTTGTAGTTATTTATTAATAAAAAATAAATGTGCACGGATATGTACTCGTGTATTTCTTCATTTTACAATTTTACTGACGAAAGAGGTTCGAAGTTTCGCCGATGCCTGCACTTGCCCATTAGCTCAGTTGAGAGAGCGCTGGCGCGGTTAGCTAGAGGTCGCGGGTTCAAGTCCCGGCATGGGTGGAGTTTTTAGCCTCTAAATAGTTTTTAAAATTTTCTGCCGTTTCGGTACTTTTGCAGGCGCCGTGGTCTCGGTAGACTGAGGTGACAGACGTATTTTTGAAAGCATTAACTGTTATTTTACTACCCCCGGCAAAAATTACAAAAAATCTGTAGTTATTTTTTATGGTTTACCTGACAAATAAACTACATATTTTCATTTATTTTCCAAATGTTATAACTTGCGATCTACGGTGGATGCGTAAATCAACATAATTGGTATGTCGGAACGCAAACAATTTATCGGAGACTCTCGTAGTTGTAAAAACTATAGCGTGTTTTCATTCATCTGTAAAATCTTTTAGTAGAGTTTTAGTCAGATTTTTTATAAATAAGAGTGTAAGTCATTTACAAGATGTGCCCTAACAAGATAATAAAAACCTCATGCGTCACTGCCTTGGGGATAAATTGGTAGCTACGGGCCGTTCGCGGGCCAGGCACTTTACATCCCTAGCCGATAAGCGACATAGAATAATAGTTCACACAAGCGAAAGGCTACGCTGGGTGCTTACCCACTTTTGGCTTGACGATGACGGATGCAGTGAAAATAAATAGATAGTTGGCGGAGAAATATCAGGCGTGGGATGTGGGCAATTTGATCTTGAGTTAGTTTGAGGAAGTGATTCAAAAGCCCTTTTTGCACTGGGTATCTTTTGTAAAGGTGTAAAAATAGGCAATCCTTCGTTGTGTAAGCGGAGTCGGACAAGCGAATGTCAGTCAATGTTTGTGCACTTTGACTGTGGTCTGACTGTGACTATGATGTTTCAGATATACCTTCGTGTAAGTATCATGTCAGTAGCATAGTTTCCGGACTCTTGGCTGGGTGACCGACCGCGCCAGGGGTGCTATACTTACTGACAGTAAGGAAATATGATCGAATAGTCTGCGATCGAACTAAATCTTTATGGATTCTGCCACATTTAGATAAATAACAATACTCATACCTATTATTATTATAATATGTACTAAGTATATAGGGGACTCCTGGTGAGGCGGGAAGATGGCAGGTGGACCAGGGCAGTAACAGAGTGGCGGCCGAGAACCGGGGGGCGGTCGGTCGCTAAACCAACAGCTCGATGGTCGGACGATGTGGCCAGGTCGGCAGGGGGCCCGTGGATGTGAATGGAGAGAGACCGCGAAAGATGGCGTGATGGGGAAAAGGCCTATATCCAGCAGTGGGCAGCGGTAGGCTGATGATGATGATGACAATGATATAAGTTCATGACTATAGAGGATTAAATTGAGTTTTTCACCCACTGACCACGAACTGGCAAACGCAGCGCAGGACGCCCACCAGATTGCTGGAAGTAGCTGGATTCGGATGGCCAAAGAAGGCCAAGGACATTAAAAAAATGCGTACGTTATGGGAGGCCTAAGCCCAGCAGTGGACGAATATGGACTAATTAATTGATTAAATTTTCTACATTGAAAATCAACTGAATAATTTAATAACACACTTCACCAACCGTTCATACATTGGGAACTTTAGTACACTGCAGTAAACGCATGTGTATTTACAACCACACAAATGGTAAATTCAACAGTGGTTCGCTCTTCAAATCAGCACAGAGACTAAAGCTGGGATGTGAAATAATCGTGAAATCCGATAAAGTGGCAATAGAGTATCAACATTTGAGTTTAGAATTTGTGCTGGGTAAGTGTGAAATGTTTATTCCATCAATACGATTGCTTTTGCAGAAAGTGTACAATGATTTGACTGACTATTTGTAGAATCTATTAAGAAATGGTAAGTAGATATTACTTTAGGTGAATTGTACAGTAAGTAGACATTACATCAACCCCTATGTTTTAATTGAAAAGTCAGCCGTGATGTGAGTTGAGTACAGGGATGTAAAGATTAATGGCAAGCTAGTAGCAGCGTGAACGAACTAGCTAATGAAATTGATATAGACTAATTCAACTGCAATGCAAAGTCGGTTGGGCAACACTTCAATGATAACTTCTTTAACAACTAAACACTTAGTATGATTGATACAATGTGAAATAAATAATAATATTAAAATGATTGTTGTAGTGGATTTTACTGCTGTAGCTGTGCAGCAGCCGTAGGAATCCACACCTTCAATTGATACGCATCAGTATTTCATAGTGCGATGCATGCTCCATTTACGTTTTGCTATAAGTTTCTAAGTTAAGTCTAAGTTTCTATAAGTCTCAGTTTTGTATCAGCAGAAAACTAGCACTTTGTTGCTATAGGTGAAAACCTGTAATCGGCTCACTAACTCATATATATACTGTGTATCGGCTGTTGGTTTTCCATACATAATAAAATAATAATAATGTGTTGTCGAGTGTAAGTGATAGATAAATATAATATTCTTTAATGTACCCCAAGAACATCTGGTATCTAGTACCTAGTATGTACTAGGTGTACAGTTTTGTAAACTCGTACCAGTCAGTACCTCTTTTTTGCCGTCGAGTACAAAATTACCTGAAAAAGATAAAAATAATAACGTTAGATTCATATTAGCATGATGCAACTACTAATTTTGAGAAAGTAGGAGTGGTAGAGCAAAGTAAGCTACTCTTATTAGATCACTGGTCACTTCACGGTCACTCTTATAATTAGCTACATAAGTGTGATCCGTAGACTAATGAAAGTCGTCGACATAGCCCGGCGGATTAGTAAGTGGAAGTGGCAGTGGGAGGGGCACATAGCATGCAAAACTGTTGGCCGATGGCGCCGAAAAGTTCTCGAATGGAGACCACATATCGGCAAGCGCGGCGTAGGACGACCGGCCACAATATGGATAGATGACCTCATCCAAGTAGCAGCAAGCCGCTTCCTACCGGTCTTTTTGGAAATCAATGGAGGAGGCCTATGTCGAGCAGTGCTTCTTGTGGCTGAATGCTGATGATGAAGTGTAAGTATGATCATGAAAGAAAACATAGTGAGGAAACCTGAGTGTCTGATGTGTTCACACACCTCAGCGCTTGTAATTGCCAATCCGCGGTGGGCATGCGTGTGGATTAAGCCCGTACTCTTTCTCTGAGAGAAGGCCTGTGCTCTGCAGTGGACATATATAGGCTACGTAGAAAAAAGTGTGAGTATCGGACAAAAATGTATAAAAACAGCACTGTCTCTTAACTTCTGATGCTGCTGCACAGATAAACTAACACAGTAACACACCAGTAAAATACGCACATACACAAAAACACTGCACAGACTCACACATATTATTCACCCACTTAAAACAGACATAATGGTATGTGTAGTGCGGTATCACTAGCGCCACCTAGGAAAAAAAAATCATATCTTTTAACAGATCAATTTTGCAAAAAGTATCAATACAATATCTCAATCATGTTAATAGTAATTTTTAGGACCCATGGCCGTGAACCTAAGGCAAAGATCCTAGGACTAGATAGCATTAACACCAGAAACGGCCGTTTTTGGCATAAATGCTATCTAGTCCCAGGCTCGTGAGCCTAGGTTCTAGTCATCACTGTTATTGATTGTACTGACACTTTGTGCAAATACGATCTGTAGAAGAAGACATGAATTTTTTTTTCATTGGTGGCGCTCTGGCGCTAGCTAGCTCACTGCTATACAGCGGACCCTTTTTTTCCATGTCTACAAAATCTCATTTCTACAGATTTTTGTTTCTACAGAATCTCATTTCTACAGATTTTTATTTCTACAGAATCCCATTTCTACAGATTTTTATTTCTACAGAATCTCATTTCTACAGATTTTTATTTCTACAGAATCCCATTTCTATTCATTTTCAATTCAACAGAGTAACATTTCTACAGATTTGCATGTAAAGGTACCTAATTAAAATTTTAAGGATTCCATACCAAAGGGTAAAAACTGGCCAAGTGCGTGTCGGGCCACGCGCTAGGTAGGGTTTTGTTAGTATGAATAAATGAAAAAGTAGTCAAATTGGGAAGACTTGCACTAGTTAATCAAAAGGTAGGTAGGCAAACTGAGAAAGTTGGCAAAGAGTTCACAGATCCCACATCTTTAGGAATTATTTAGACACATAAAAAATCCGGCCGTCCTGGTACTTCATTGGTATACAAACTCTTTTCTTTGTACTGTTTGGCCGTTATCATATTTTTATCTCGAGTGTCTTTGTCATTATAATGCAGTGTAGCAGCGTTACATTAATGTTAAGTTTAATATTTAAGTAACTTAATTTTTAGTTTATGTTTTTTAATTTCAAATGTAAGAGATATTATTAATAAGTATTAATATAGAATAAGAAAATTGAGCTGGAATAAAAATGATTGAAAAAGATAGTTTTTTTTTTACCAAACCATAATCAAGTTTATGATTTGTTCCTTTCAAAAGTGGTTAAACTGTGAATCAATTTGATTGTAATGTATGTCTGTAGAATTGGGAATCCGTAATGTTGGGAATCTGTTAAAATGGAAATCAATAGAAGTGGGAATCTGTAGAGTTAGTAAACTGTAGAGTTGGTAAACTGTAGAATTGGGAATCTGTAGAGTTGGTAAACTGTAGAATTGGGAATCTGTAGAGTTGGTAAACTGTAGAATTGGGAATCTATAGAATTGGCAATCTGTAATGGAAATCTGTAGAATTGGGAACAATCTCAGCGGACCAATAGTTCCCATAATACAGCTTTTTCTAGATTAGATCAGATTAAATTAGAACACTTTATTGTACACCAGAAAACAAAATAAAACAGAAGAAGGGAGAAGGAGAAGGCCGTTCTCAAAGCAAGTGAACAGAGATGATTGCAGATTGACTGAGTCTATGCGAATCGAGTGAAAATTGGATTTGTTACACCCTGTATAAAGTATTTTTTTGTCGACTGTACTATTATGCAAGTATACGGGTATTGTATTTTTTTTCTATTTAAAGATTTTATTAAAGAAAGAAAATAACAAATAGGTTGACAGATTTGCCAAACTGCGCAGCAGTTTATCGGCAGTGCGATAAATGACTTGCAAGACAAGTACCTTAACTCGTCAGAGGCAGTTTCAATAATCTGTGGTTACGTCTAAAGGGGACTTTACAACAGACTATTTAAACGGCATCTGTGGAGTGTTTTAAGGAACCGTGTTTTTATAAATAACACCGTTAATAATTATTCACCACGCTTTTGTTGAACGGATTGTTCCCATGTCTACAGAATCTCATTTCTACAGATTTTTATTTCTACAGAATCTCATTTCTACAGATTTTTATTTCTACAGAATCCCATTTCTACAGATTTTTATTTCTACAGAATCTCATTTCTACTGATTTTTATTTCTACAGAATCCCATTTCTATTCATTTTCAATTCAACAGAATAACATTTCTACAGATTTGCATGTAAAGGTACATAATTACAATTTTAGGATTCCGTACCAAAGGGTAAAAACCGGCCAAGTGCGTGTCGGGCCACGCGCTAGGTAGGGTTAATTAGTATGAATAAATGAAAAAGTAGTCAAATTGGGAAGACTTGCACTAGTTAATCAAAAGGTAGGTAGGCAAACTGAGAAAGTTGGCAGAGAGTTCATCTTTAGGAATTATTAAGACACATCAAAAATCCGGCCGTCCTGGTACTTCATTGGTATACAAATTAATAAGTATTAATATAGAATAAGAAAATTGAGCTGGAATAAAAATGATTGAAAAAGATAGTTTTTTTTTTTACCAAACCATAATCAAGTTTATGATTTGTTCCTTTCAAAAGTGGTTAAACTGTGAATCAATTTGATTGTAATGTATGTCTGTAGAATTGGGAATCCGTAATGTTGGGAATCTGTTAAAATGGAAATCAATAGAAGTGGGAATCTGTAGAGTTGGTAAACTGTAGAATTGGGAATCTGTAGAGTTGGTAAACTGTAGAATTGGGAATCTGTAGAGATGGTAAACTGTAGAATTGGGAATCTATAGAATTGGCAATCTGTAATGGAAATCTGTAGAATTGGGAACAATCCTGTTGAACAGATTAACTTGCCAAACAGAAATTTTCTCTTAAAACAAAGAGTGGTTTAAAACTGAGTCCATAATGTACTTTAAAAGTCTTGGAGAGTTCTGAATAATGTATTGCACCGACGACGGCGGAAATAAATATTGTTATAGCGCAAAGCAACGCACCGTTTACACGATACCAGTGGAATGAACCAGTATAGTGCGATATGATGCGATGTTGTGATGATTTTAGTGTACATTGTGACTGGAACACACATTATTTCAAACGCTTCAAAATTTTAAAAAGTTAATGGCCTCTGATTTGTAGATTTTGGAAAACAAAACATAATCAATTTTTTTTTCAGACAAACAGACACAAAAAAATTGTCTAAAATACAATGCATTAATGAAATAATCTCCCAGGCACTACAGCGTCTGTGTGGTCACTTAACCTATTCAGTACGATATTAGGTTCAACTAAAAGCCGCATGACTTACTTATATGTTACTCAAGATGGGCCTTATCAAATATTAATATGTTTAAATATTTGACTACCACTTTAGTCTAGTGGTTAAAATGCTTGACTACCAAAAATAGTTAAAAATAATTTCATGTCTGTATTAAAATCTTTATAAATGTTTTCATCTTTTTTTGTAACTTTAGTCGTGCTATCAACGGAATAAAACTTGATTAGGTAACATAATTGTAATATGGTATACGGCATAAAATTAATAACAATATTTATGTGATGTTTAAGAATAAAATTTTGGTTCCAGCTACAATGGAATTAACAGATATTTTTGACTGCCCAAATAGATAAAGTTAGTTATATGACTCTTTTTTAAATGTACTGTTTCTGAGCTCATGTATGTATAAATATTACATATTAGCGTATTTATTTATTTCATCACACATAAGTTCTAAATGCTTGAACCGATTAAGAAGTGTGCGGTATTGTTAGAATTCTCATGCAACCCTTAACAAAATACTAACTGGAGTTTTGTTTATGTTTTTACGATAATATAATTTTTTCAACCGACAAAATAATGAGGTTCCTAAGACGAAATATTTTTTTCTATTTGCGGACACGTCGACTTAAAAAAAGTAATTTAAATAGAGTGGCATGTTTATATGTTAATGGCAGATTGTCACTCGTCAAATCAGAGCGAAATAACAGCCCAGCTAACTGAAAATAAGTAATTAGACTTTCTTGTCTTTTATTAGTTTTATTAGTAAGCTGGTTGTGGTCTATTGGACTTTTATAGCAGGTATACATTTTACACAGTTATGAAAGGTTTTATTCAGCCTCTTTCTAGTTGTATCAATAACTTAGCAACTAGCACCGTGTAAACGCATCATAAGATACCTATAGTGTTTTACTATAACAGACTAGATAGACTTTGTTGTCTGTACTACATTGCGCGGTTAACGGCATCGAATGGAAATTCCTTCAGTCTACGTTATTGTTACAGTTCTCACACTTTGATATTTCTTACCATGTTGTATAATTTCAAAATAGTTATAAATCTTTGTCTATTGATTCAAAAAAATTTTCGTATCTAAGAAAATATAAAAAGAAAAAAATATGGCGCTGGGTAACTTTAAGTAAGTATCCGAGGAAGTTAGTGCACATTTGAATATTTGCGAATAGAAGTCAGATATGCGCTTATCTCTTAAAATTAATAAGTATGAACGATATGACTAAAATAATATAAGGCATTTGTTACTTTAAGGTTATTTTGTGACTTTTGTGACTCTGTCACAACCTTTAATGAAATTAACCAAACTTTAAAACAGTTTCTCAGTTTTCATAATCTTCATTGTTTTTACTTTTTGTAAATAAAAAATAAAGTGCACGTTATATGAGTTGTGTACAATGTACGTTTGCACTTAATTACGAAAGGTACGAAAAAGATATCAAATATTTAACATCGAATAAATAGGGTTTGACGCGCCACGTTTGCGCCTAAAAAGATTTCGTTTGTAAAATTGGATGTACGAATTACAATGCATATACAATACATAGATCTTATTGTCAATCTGAAGCTGCCAGCAGCCTATTAGAATTGATCCTGACGATCAAGATTATACTGCTAGTATTGACACAAAATAAAGTTAGGGAAATTACACTATAAATGATATAAAAAAAAGGATTTTTTGAAAATAAATTTAGTCTAATAATAAAAAAATCATTCTTAATTAGTGAATTTTAAATGTTTTCTAATTAGGATTTAGATAGATAGAATCATTATTGTATGACGTAACTCAAAATATGATAAAAACCCCATACATACTATGTTGCCACACGCGGTTTATGTCATCACACTTTGCGCCCGATTTGTAAGTTACCCTTCGACAGGATAATATGTAATGTAAAGCTAGAGAGAAACCTTTATCGAGATTATTTATCATTTAACGTGGTCTCTCTTATGAAAGCATTTTTTTTTCAACCAATCTACTGTGGAATAGGTGAAATTGTGCTGTGCTGTAAAAGCGATGTTTTAATTAAGCTTACGAAGGCTTATCATATTTTCATGGAGGATTACGATCTAGGGATTATTATTTGAAAATGATTGGACCGTTTGGGCTTAAGTGACGGAGTTTTAGTAACATTCCAAGCCAAAAATTGCTATGTTGTGTCCGATTCCGATACATTATATAATAGCTGTTTCCTATAATTGATCTGTCAGTGGGTAAGCCTATCGACAGTTTAGATTCGAAGGTATTGTCATAACTGTCAGTAGGCTACGATCTCAACTGCCAGTAGCTACTATTGGTGCACAATAAAGAGTTCGCTATCTTTCTATCTATCTTATCCATCAAAGGATTGTTAAAATGTGAGTTTTAAGAACTCATCTCTTAAAACACTTCAATTAGACTTTTCTATTTAAAATTACTTTATTCCATGACTTTTAAAATAAACATTTACATACAGGCACATACATTGCTTCTGGCCCCACACTAGGATACCCTGTGTCGTGGGAACCAGAAACAACGACATAACAAACATGTAAACATCCAAGATCTGGGTTTTTTTTTTCGATTCGAACCCGGGACCCCTCGCCTGGTATGCAGATGCACTACCGCTGCGCCACGAGTTCGTCACTTCAATTCGTCTTCGTCTCAATTATCCTTTTTATTTATATTTATGTAAGTTTGAGTTTTGCCGGTTGCTGAAGCATAACTGGATGCTGAGGCACAGGTTTTGTGCTTTAAAAAAATACCTGAGAAAAAACTGGTACAGCAAAAGTTATTGTAACGTGAGCTTTAATTTTTTAACTAAAACTTTCATAAGCACTAAGTATCTACTAACCATGATTAAACTCTTCGAATCAGAGCGAAACCTGGTCAGTCAGACTCTTCTGATAAAAAAAACTAAATGAATCTGGACTCAAGCTAATAATTAACTTCAATTTATTGTAAAAAACCTATTTAGAGGCTAAAAATTCCACCCATGCCGGGACTTGAACCCGCGACCTCTGGCTCACCGTGCGAGCGCTCTCCCAACTGAGCTAATGGGCAAGTGCAAGCATCGATGGAATTTGGAGCCTCTTTACAAACTTCTCTGTATTACGTACAGGCAGCGACATCTGACCGACGTGTGTCAACTTTAATTTATTGGTGTGTCAGATAGGGACGACCCAGACGGACATACTTCGGGTACAAAGGGTAAGATAAAAAGTACCCAAAACCGGCGTGCGTGCATGCAACGACTAATTAATGTTGAGGAAGCGAAAGTGATCTGTCAGGATCGTAGCAAGTGGCAGTCCCTGGTCTCTGCCTACCCCTCTGGGATACAGGCGTGAGTTTATGTTATGTTATGTTATGTCAGATAGTTAATTTTAAAGTAACCCTGTATTCACAGGTGCCTGCTGGCAATGATCTGAAATTAAAGCCAGTTCAATGCATGAGTTCCAGGTTTTACAATATTTATATAAACTCTGTTAATTAAGGACTTGAAAAAACTAAGTTTGGCGTTTTTTGTCCATTTTTTCTCCAAAATGATGTAGGGGAACCTGTTGCACCTTGACACCCTTTATACCTAGAGCCACTTATTTTTTTAATATTCGCGCCTTTTTTCCGTCTCTTTGTCAATGGTATAGTGAACTTTGATAAGACTAATCAACATGAAGTTAGCAGGCGGCCATTGCATCGAGTTTGCATGGGAGATCACTTTAACGTTTTCGGTGCAAAAAAGTAAGATATTTAATATTTTTCATTTCTTTCATTACTTCTGTTATTTACTACATAAATTTTTAAAACTATTTGATTTAAACAAGTACTTAAGCCAAGTTTAGAATGTAGTATGTTTATTGGAGTTAATCATAACCTCCGTATTTACATGTGCGAATAAACATAAATGGGTGGGGGTGTTGTACCTTGACCATAGTAAAACAGTTGGACCTTGGTCATATGGTCAAGGTACTGTATTCTTGTTAATTCTGTTTAGGAACGCACATACTTATTATTTTGTTGTTTTTATACAGGTAAAATGCCTCGTAGCAAAGACAACATCAAACGGACTCCTATTGCTAAAACAGCACTTTCTAGTGCTAGACTAGTCTAGACTAGTTAAAGAAAAAAATTCTTATTAAGAGGGGCTGCCAAATATTTTAACTTGTCAAGACGTACTTAATAGACGTGTTGATGCTGGAAATAATAAAAATATTTGCTATTTGTCAAGAAATATGGATTTTATTTGATGAGTTCTAACTATGACCAAGGTACAACATAGGCGGATCTAGGTACATCACCACTGCTGTACCTTGATCAACATTCCAAACTTTTTTCAGTTTATGAAAAACCTGTAAAAAGGATGATCTATGCTTTTGTATAATTTATATTATGAACCACATTAGTTTGTCTAACAACTAAAATTTGTTTAATCGCAATAGTTATAAACGCTTTTTTTCAAAAAATCGTTGAATGAAAAAGTGACCAATGTACAACACATATTAAAATGACCAATGTACAACACATATGGACAAAATGGACACCTACTTTAACTTATAACGTTCGCAGTTTCTGTGCTGCTTTCAATACATTTTTTTGATTTGATTTGATCGTCATGATACAATTGTTACTGCCACTTAAAATAGGTTGCAATACTTGGGGCATAAAATCCTCCATAGTGATACAAAATAAGTCCCCAAAAGTATCGGTTTCAGCTTCATATCAAATGGGACTTACAACCTAATCCTTGTTCGGGCGAACTTTTATTGTACGATTGTACACATAAGCTATTTTACAAACCCGTTTCGTCAGGCCAAAATAGCTCTTGCAGCGTTGTGATAATGGTCAAATTATTATAGTGGAGGAAATCAGATCCGTTTTCACGCAGTCCGGCAACAATAATAGAGGGTACAGAAATGCCGTTTCACAGAAATGTCTGAATATTTCACTTAAAATGTTTCATTGCCTTTACCTACCTCTGCAATCGGCACCCAATGCTTTGGCTGACCAATATTATAGCCAAACATAGAATTATCGCAAGGCCTCCTTCAAACGTCAGGTTCTACAAGTTCTACTTAACTAAGAAACCCCTCATACAAACACACATACACACACACACACACACACACACACAAACACACACACACACACTCACACACCCACAATGCGTTTTTTTTAGCTCAAATTGTGTGAGCCCTGATGGGCTAGGAAATAACTCGTGGAATAAAACTTCTCGTGCTTAAATGACAATTTATTGACATTTTTTATGTTCACACTGTTTTTAAATCACCCTGAAGAAACGGAAAAGGTCCAGAAAGGGTCCAGGGATCTCAGAGGTAACATCGCTTTATTAAGCCTTTATATCCAAAAACACCCACAAAACAGCATTAAACAAGTATGCTACTAAACACACAGTTGTTTAAGCATATTGAACAATTATGCTACTGCATGCATAATGCATAATTAGTATAATTGCATGACTGCCTCGCTGGTTACCATGTCAGAAGTCGTGGGTTCGATTCCTAATGGGGGGCGCCGTACATTTGTACAAATCGCCTCAGTCTGGGTGTATTTCTATGTTTGTGATGTTCTTGCTGGGTTACCATTGCACAGGGTATCCTAGTTTGGGACCAGGTCAGGTGATTGTGTTGTGTGGAAGTTATAATAATAATTGCTATTATTAATTGATTGTTGAATAGGCTATTCCTTGATACTATTTAGTAGTCTGCTTAACGATGGCATTGCAATGTCATTCAAATGGTATAAATTTAACCCGTGCGAATTAAATAGGCATCCCGCGCGAAGGTGTTTGCATCATGCTAGTTTCACGGTTATATCGTCTACCAAAAACAGCGCGCCACAGAAAAATTCTACGGACCTTCTATCAAACGACAGGCTGTCGTTTTATGGCCGCGGCAATATAAATTGTGGGTAAAGTTTTTGTGACTGTGAGTGCAGTTAAACTATGATAAAGCTAATATTGTAGATTGGCTCAGCCGCTGCCTGAGTGCTGTTGGTTAGCAAAATTGTTGTCCGCGGTTGAGTTGACTCGTGTGCCGTCAACAGCACTTTAACTTTTACACGCGTATAGTCCACTGTCTATTATTACGGGCGAATTTGCAACAAACACGTCAAGGTTGACCAGTCGTTGACTGTATCAGCTGTAACAGCTAAACTAATAGCGAGATGACATTATCTCCACGTTTAATATGCTTAAAAGATAAGGGTAAAACAATACTAACTCACACCTGAATCCCGGAGGTGTGGGAGGGTAGGTGGGTAGGGTTGCCACAATCCTGTCAAAGCACTTTTGCTTTATTAGCATTCATTAGTCGTTGCATGCACGTACGCCAAAATCGGGTAATTTTTATCATATCCTGTGCTAGTACCCACATACCCTATTTGGTTAAAGTATGTCCGCCTGCGACGTTCCTTATCGGCCCTTACTACACCTACATTTGTTCGTTACACTTCTTTCTTCAATCTTTCTTCCTTCGTCCTCTTCCTGATTCCTTTCTCAATGGACATTGTCCTGAACAAAAATTAAGTTCCTTTTTTATTTTTTTTTTCGAGAAAATAGGTTTCAAGTATGGCTGTTTTAATTAATTTTTAGAGCGAAAAAAAGAATCAGTCTACGGAGCCGAAAGTACATCATGCACGGAAGTACGTCATCAACTGAGATCCTACGTGCTGTCTCTAAAACTAATAACACTCCTAATCTGATTATATTCTTTTTGTTGCACTAACCCTTGCTGAGGACAGCTTTTTAAAACTCCTAATCTGTGCAAACGTAAAAGATATATTATATTTGTTATTTTTGTCGGATTTTATTCACGTGTCAAACGAACGTTAGAAGGTCGAATTAGTCACACACTTATTCACAAAAATACAACAAATCAGTGATATTTACTGACCCTATATACCTTTACCATGAAGTATCATTCGTAACTATTGTCAATACTTGGGACAATGCCAATACTAATCACTACGTCCTCTTTCAGTCCACAGCGTTCTCTAATTACACTATTGCGTATCCTGTAATTCAAAGTAACACCATACATACTTCTCAAGAAAGTTTCTACTACATTAATGCAATTCTCATGATTATTCTGCCATACTGGCATTTAATATACGACTATGAAATTATTACCAACGCTATCTGCATAAATTAACGGAGACCTTTTCTATTAAACAAATCGACGAGCAAGCTACGTAAAATTTCCATAAATTTAAGTGTTTACACGTGTCGAAACAAATATCGTAAAATAAATTTTATACCTATTTAAAATACATTCTTTCATTTTAAAATTTTCTTTTAATTAGTCACAGAGAAGTATTTAAATCGAGTTTTACCACGACATTGCAAGTGTCTTAAGAAATTGTGTCAATATGGCCACATTTTTTGTTTTTCTTTGGTCACTTGCCTCTACTTTTAATATCATTCAAGCACAAAAATCGGTTACTGTTTTATCTTATTTCAACCTTACTAATTCTCTGGACGTAGATTTTTATACTACAACCGTTCCATGGATCACTGAAAACTTGGGTTTTGATATTAATTTTAATTTTCTGTTTATGGGTCACCCCGGACTGGTGGGTCGCAGAAAATGTGCTCTAGAGGCACTTAAGCCAAACATCTGGTTACAAGCTGACTATTTGAAATGTGAGGCCAGTGGAAAGTCAATGAAAGAATGCAGACAACAATTCTACATCGACGAAGGTTGTTTCTTCCAATGTGTTAGAAGGAAAGGTAAAAGATTTGCCACGGAAGCTCAACATTTTTACTGGAAACTGAACACCGATAAAAGAACGCCACTGATCGTCTCTCCCAGGCAAAGGTTTGAAGAATATAAAGACGCCAAAACCACGCTCGAAATGTTATGCCGTTTGTTTCGCTGGAAAAGACCTCATGGCTGTGACAATCCTTCGTCAATCGATGGATATACAACAACAGTCCCACCGGCAACTACAACAGTCCCATCGGTAACTACAACAGTACCATCGGAAACTACAACAGTCCCATCGGAAACTACAACAGTTCAATCGACTAGTACAGCAGTCCCATCGGCAACTACAACAGACGTACCAGAAACAACAACAGTCCCGTCGGCAATTACAACAGAACCAACATCTACAGTCCTACCACCATAATTACAATTAAACGATACGAAACTTCATAAACGATAATGGCGGCAGGAACGGTAATAGTACGCTGGAAATACCACCTGCAACAGTATATTCATGTGACCATTCAAATGCAGCTTTTAATTGAATTACATTATTTTTATAAATTTTCCATAAATAGGAATTCGTGGAGAAATAAATAAATTTCATTTCATTATATTTATTTCACTTGTTCCGCATTTACATGGTGTAAGTATGATTAACTATCAGTGAAGGTTACATGTGAGAAAAGGTCCACCACCCTCCGTTCCGTACTAGTATAAACTGTATTACGGCAGGGTAGTATCACGTCTCTATAATGTATATGATAGCCTGTCACCATGTATTTTATTCAAATCAGTTGTACACCAATTTTTTTTTTCTTTTGGGTTCTTTATTGCTATTTATTTGTAGGTTTATTGGGAAATAATAAATAAAATGTGTACAATATAAATGATTTTATTTTGTTCCTATACCTATTAGTCAAGCTTTTCATTGCATTTGTCTTAAATCTACATTAGCAAACGTCACATCCCCTTAACCTATCTTGTCTAGTCTCCAGCTAAACAATGAACGTCGCGGTAGAATACCGGCCTCACATTCGGGAAGTCGTGGCTTCGAATCCCGGCATGTACCAATGAGTTTGTTTTCTAAGTTACGTACATTAATTTGTCAAGTTTGAGTAGCATCACCACTCGCTAACGGTGAAAGAAAACATCGTGAGGAAACCTGAGTGTCTGTTTTTTAGCAAACCTCAGCATAGCATAGGTATGCTAATACCTACTTTTTATAGATAGATATATAGACAACACTTTATTGCAGGACCAGGAGAAAGAATTACAAATGGTTACAGAACTAGCAACACCATCAAAGTAATTTACAATGGAATTTATACGAAGATTTCCTTTTATAAGTTGGTCGCCTTCTACTTGTTAACGTGTAAAGCCTGCTTAGCCGAGATAGTTTTCCTCTTAAGTTTATTATACTATGTGCTCCTGCACTGATTTTTTTCACGCTTCTACGTTTAATTTTTTTTTTCAATAATATATGATTGTTGAATATTAATATACATATACATCTATACCAAATTTCATCTTTCTAGTACTTGTCGACTCTGTGCTAAGCCGTGGACTGGACAGACAGACAGACAGAAAGACGGACGGGCGCATGGCGAAAGTATATGGGTTCCTTGTTGACTACAGAACCCTAAGAAAACTTTAAGTTATTCAAAACGAATCATGTTTGACTATTGTGAATAATGTAAAATTTTACCATGACAGCTAAGTGCATCTGCAAAAATTATAAAGCCAATAATTTTTGATTAAAAATTTTCTCAACATACAGAAGTTTATCTCTCTAAATACCATGAAATACTCTTGCTCTTGTAAAAATATATTGGATGTTTTTGATCATAAAGAGCGGGTTTTAGGCCGCAAATGTTCCTAGTTAAAGTGCCCGAAGCCAACGAGCGTCTAAAGTATGTTGATGAAGCGAAAGAGATGTCAGAATCGTGTCGAAAGGGAAACTCGTGTCTAGTATCTTGTCTTTCAAAAATCCCATTGTATTTCAAATTGAGTTGATTAAATAAATAAATAAAGAACCGGCCAGGTGCGAGTCGGACTCGCGCACCGAGGGTTACATACTCGCGCTTGACCGTTTTATATTATTTGTCGGTGGAATATTTATTGTAATAAGTCCCACGATCACCCCAGGTTTAAAGCATGTAAGTATTACCATTTTTACGATACAACATAAACAAAAAAAAAACGGCGAAAAACACGTTGCTTGTATGTTTTTTGTATGTTGACCCCACTCCCTATTTTTTACTATATTTTAAATTTTATTATTTGTTAGGTAATTATTCCGCCTTAATATCACATATTCTGTGAAGATTACAACTGACTACCTATTACGGTTCCAAAGATAGATCCCTCTAAAGGTCGAACGGACGGACAGACAGACAGGCAACGGAGGCAGAGTAATAGGGTCCCGTTGGACACACTTCGGGCATGGAACCCTAAAAACTTCCATAGAACACGATCACTTGTCCTGATAACGCTAGACCAACGAGGCAGGCATATATGCTTCTGTATGACACAGAGGCGAAACGGCCGATTTCCACTAAAGAGGTGTTTAAGAAAAAGGCTTAACAACGCTAGTGTTACTACGTTACACCAATTTTCCTTAGATCTATAAAACAATTTCAACTAGTCTGTTTGTTTTAAATATTTTTAGAAATAGTTTCATTCCCAAATCCAATTCAACGGGCCGTAGCAAGTTGCAGTGCCGACATTTCGCCAGTTACACCAGACTGTTCCACAATATAAATGGTAAAGTTTCACGGTAACGCAAGCGTTCAACGTTAATTGAAAACGTCATGAAAAGTCGCTGCTGCTGGATTGTTTGTGCTGGGCAACCGACTAGGGCTGAGTCGTACTAGGCAGACGTTAATACTAGGTAGAATTGTTCTTGATTTAATGCAGGCTACATGTACACGTCCCACTGTAGGCTACAAGCCTTCTATCAGAAAGAGAGTATTGGCTTAAACACCTCGGGTATCAGGTATTCAGGTTTCCTCACGATGTTTTCCTGTTAGCAAATGGTATTACTACTTCATTGAATTAAATTGACAAACCGTTCTCGTTATCACATGGTATTACTACTTCATAGAATTAAATTCACACACCGTTCAGACAGCTCTCGTTATCACAAAATTGTTCTCAATACCTGTTCAAAATAACAGGCAGTTAGTTTTTGGTACAACGTCTTGATATGGATAACCTCTGAATAGGAGTAGTATAAACGTTACAATTACGGAGCAGAATGGCCAAATTAGATACGGTCCGTCTCATTCTGGCATTTTACTGTACTGTAGAGCAAACAGAACAAGACGTCAGTTAATATGCATAAAACTAAGTTAGTTGTCTGGTGGCTTCCGCACTTATCCTCATATTTGAGCCGATGTACGTAGCAGGGCTATGAGATCACTCCAGCCAGCCAATCTCTTTTCAGAAAGCCAGCAGTACTATAATGTCACTTCTGACCTCCCGAAGGGATCTTAGCTTTTCAATTATGGTGTTTTGTTCCCCGGCATAGCGGGCTGTTGGTTAGTCCCATGGTGTGAAGTGTTTATTCAGGAGGCAATGGCCTGACATAAGATACATAAAACAAATACATCTGGTTTCTTTTTACTTTCTACTGTAACACAGGTTGGAAAGAGAAAGATGTTATGACCACAACGCTTAATGATGAGTTCCATTTTTGATAACAAGTATTCTGCATACTGTTAATTGTTATGTTATTATTTTATACTAAGTATATATAACCTTTCTGTTAAACACGCTTCATTTAAGCCACTGAGACAACTGGGCTTATGGCTACATTATAGCTTGTGTGAGTACAGTTTTTACATTTTAGTGAACTTGCACTTAAGCGAGTAAAATGCGTCCAACAATCCGAAGAAGACTAATTTCTGGAATAGGAAATATTGAATTGCACTTGAAAAAAGTGACGTAACACATGCAATAATTTATACCACTTTAGCATCATATATATGACTACGCTAAAATTAAACTCATTGTCTATCAGACATTGCATAGCCAAGAAATTAAAAACATAGGTACGTCTAAGCCAGCCGTTGCTTAACAACCTAGTTCACAGCAGAAATAACACTTGTCGCATATCACAAATACTATTTCCTTAACAAAAATACTACATACATTACAAAACTTATTATCGTTTCTTTTAGTGCGTAGTGTTTTATATGCAAATAATATTTTTGGTAGAGCTCTAATATATTATTATGTTCGAAAAAACAAGCATATTCTCGTGTTCGGTTAAGTTTAATCTTGTACTTTGCTGATGGAAATTAATTTATTTAGAAGGTTTGAATTCCAATTTGTGTGCAAGAGCCGGAAAACTCTGTTACACTCTACGAAAATACGGTCTTAAAAGTATTCTCTGCTAACGTTTATTTTAAAAGCTCAGTAGAAACATCTCCTTTCGGAATTTTCGGGGATGTTTACACACCCTTCAAGTATAAAGAAAATGTTGAAAGTGAAACTATAATAAAAGTGTTGGATACTAATTTTGTAACAATAGAGACTAATGTTTAAGCATAGAAAGTTTTGATTACGCTCACGGGATCTTGTTAAGTAGGTACTCATAACAGCTAACGTATTGAGAAAAGATGGTCAAAGTGAAGTTTTTTTACTGCCTTTCTTTTTCACTACAAACACGACCCGAAGGCCGAAGTATACTTTGACATTCACAAAGAAAATGTGAATTCTTTACGTTGAAATATTTTTTTGATTTCTGGGTGCTAAAACAAATCGACCAATAGCCGTAAATACCCAATATTAATAAGCCTAACCACACTCTAAGATTTGGTTAAGCTCCGGCTTACTTAAGCGGTCGTTATCGGCGGTTCACAGTTGGATGAGTCTCTCGTAAACTTACTCGAAACTTCGATGCACTTTGTTTGAGAACACTGAAGGAGTGTTGACGGAATTTAATAGGCGGTGTTAGTGGCGTAACTGTGAAGTAGAAGTGGTAAGGTAGCAAGCATCTCCCCACTACGGATCAGCTGAGCAGATAGGTCCTTAGGGATGAGATGCTTAGGGTAATACCCCAAGACATGTCTCAGGCATCCTGTACTTAACTCGTACGACCCGTCCCTTTTTGTATTGTATTTAAAGATTTAATTAAAAGAAAATAAGAAACAGGTTAACAAATTTGCCAAACTGCGCAGCTTGAGGGCCAGTTTCTTAATTGAAAATTTCGTTATTTAAATAGTTAAATATCTGTAGTGCTGTCTCGTCGAATTTCGCAGAAAAGAGCGTGACAGAACGTTACTTAAGTATTTACTTAGTGAAATTCTCAATTCAGAAACCGGGTCCAAGTATTTGCTTTGCTTAAGTATTTGAGCATTTGTCAGAAACATGTTGATGGCGAATAAAATAAGTTATATGCATTACAAACACTCTTTTTTTCATGTGTGCCGTGTCCTGCTGGAGGTTGGCCACATAAGCAGCCCATATACGTCCCACTGTAGGGCATGCCTTCTCTCGGAGAGAGAGAATGGGCTTAATCACCACGCGTGCCCACCGCGGTTCGGCGATTTCAAGCGCTGAGGTATGTGTATAGCTCAGACACTCAGGTTTCCTCACGTTGTTTTCCTTCACAGTGCTACACAGGCTAGTGTTGTTGCTACTATAACTTCACAAATGTGCATAACGTAGAAAACAAAGTCATAGGTACATTCCCACTCTGGGAAGCGAACCTGGGTCACTCGTTTCAGAGTCCAATATTCTACCTACTAGGCTACCACCACTCTGGCGATGGTGAATTAATTAAGTTGCGAATTAATATAAATTACAAAAACCCTTTTTCCTTCCGCGCAGTGTCCTGTTGAAGGTTGGCAACAAAGGCTATAAACAAAAATATAAAAACAAACATTAAGTGCCTAAGTATATAGAAAATACTTACCTAATTATATAAAAATGGGGGGGGGGGTTACACATTAAAACAATTAAATGTGTCAAAAATGTAATCTTCGAAAAGATAAAGGGATTAAAACGATATTTTTAATAATTATTTTAAAAAAAGCTTAAAATTACTAACGGCGAAGAAAAAACATCATTTAACCTTAGCGTCGCTAATCCGCTGTGCGCACGCGGGTGATTAAGCCTGTAATCTCTTTCTCTGACAAAAGGCCTGTGCCCTGCAGTGAGACTAGGCTATTCATGTATGCAACTTGGGACGACACAGAGATTTTAACAATAACACACACTTTTAACGTGTTCAAGCGTTTAGAAGTTATGGTGAAAACATACTTACATAAACCCAAAAACTAACACTCACGCACTCTTGTAAACAAAGAAAAAACCGAATAAGTGCGAGTCGGACTCGCCCACCGAGGGTCCAGTACAAATTTGTAGTTACACGATATTATAAATAATTTAGGAATAGAGTCTCGCAGTTTTTTCCGAGCTTTTTAAGAACTTCAAAGACTATTTTTTATGATTTTATTACATATTTATATTTTTCAGAATTTTCCCTATACTTGTAATGTAACACAATATTACTTGCCAAATTTCATAGTTCTAGGTCAACGGAAAGTACCTTACAAAATTTGATTCCTTTGAGTGTCGAAATATAGGTACGTTTTTTGCGACATAAACGGCCGTCTATTTTTAAGTTAACTTAGAAGTTTGATTTTTTTCACAGCTTCAAAGAACTGTAAACTTTAATTTATGGTTTTAATTTAATTTTGATACCTCCACGCGTTCCCGAAATAAGGGGTCTTGACAGACTGACGGACGGACGGACGGATGGACGGACAACAAAGTAATACTATAAGGGTTCCGTTTTCTTCTTTTGAGGTACGATACCCTAAAAAAATAATCGTTGGAACAAACAGCCACAAATGATTAAGAAGCCGTCACTAGCTAGGATACAGGCAGGACTTAGCGTTCTACATTCACCAGCGCTGCCGTGCAAAAACGACACTACAATGCCTGTGCAGGCGCGCATTCAGGGTCGTTGCACGGGTGCGTTGAAATAACGTAATATCTTAGACCATGTCTTTGTTTATCATGGTGAGACTGCAGTCAAGTGCTAACAAGTCGTAATAAAAAATATATTACTGAAAACATCAGCTTAAAGAAAATATTATATACTTGTTATTTCAGCATAAAAAGAAAATGCACAATGGTATCTAAACTAGTTTTAAAACTGCATATCCGTTTGTTATAACTAAGATTTGCGTACTTTGCCTTGTAGTTGGGCCATTGTATGTAGTTTGCCAAATAATATACGATAATAGCCGTCACTAGCTAGAATACAGATAGAACTTATCATTCTGCAGCCTCCAGGACCTACATTTTGTTAATGAATCGTAAAACAATGACAACTGATTAAACGGGTCCCTCAGAGTACATACACTACCAATGACCACTAACTTTCAATGATCATCGGCACACATTAAGTCTACTGTAAGTTTATTTAACAAAAAAATAAATAAAGGTAGGTAGGTATTGTAGAAGCATAATTTGTAGTGGGTACCCAAAATGTGCTTGTCATGAAACTGGGCACCGACTACAAATTATACTTCTACAATACCTACTGAACTCATCCAAGTAGCAGGAAGGCGCTGGATGCAGGCCGCTTCCAACCAGTCTTTTTTGGAAATCCATGGAGGAGGCCTATGTCCAGCAGTGGACTTCTTGTGGCTGAATGATGATGATGATGACAATACCTACATGTATACATACTTCTAATTTAAAGGTATTCTTTTAAATTATTTCTAACTTTTTAGTGCTGTAGTGTTTTGAAGTCGGTTATTATTTTTTATTTAATTTTGTTTTTTATTTTTCAAGTTTTACGGAGCGGGAGAACAATAAACAAGTCTCTTGTAACCACAATTTACTCTACTTCATTCGTTGCTTTAAAATTTGAAGTTCTCAATTTCCATTTCCGAAAGTCTTCACCAAAACGTCACTAAATTACCTTGGGATTACTTTTACGCTATTTTATGAAACATAAAGGATGGGCCCCATTAGGCCTTATTTACTGCTGTCCATTGAAGAGTTCTGTTCTCAATGGGAAGTTACCTATATCTATTCGAACGAAAAAAATATTATCGAAATCGGTTAAGATAAATAAATAAAAATTTGACGGACTCCTTTTTTGAAGTCGGTTAAAAAGCAATTGCTTAGACCTTTCAAATATAGCTTTTATATACCATACTAAGTATGGTATATACCTATATAGGTACTAAAATACTAACACACTAAAATTACTAAATACTAAAATTCAGATATTATGCGTCTCAAAGTTCTTCTCACCTAATATTCGTGAACTTTGAGACGCCTAATATATGAATTTTCAGTGTTTAAAATTGGTCTGTACGTTAAGTAGATAATACCACTAATTCCCAAAATACAGGACCACCTAGTTTGACATTTAGCCGAATTGATAACTGCACCAATAGCCTTGAAGTGATTGATTTGTGAAGTCCTCAAGGATTATATTACGCTATCTATTAATTGAATCGTGTGATTTTAAAACGACACATGTCCTTTCATTACAACTTTGCAGGAAATAGAAAAAACTGTTTTGTTCAAATACTAATATCTACAACAGCAATATTTTAGCATATTATATTGATTTCTGTATGAATAAACTACAATTTTTTTTTCTAATGTAAATCAATAGGTAGGTGTAAATAATTTAATTAAAAAAAAATGGGCAAGTGTTATTTTAAAAACACATGTGACTTGTGTTGTTTTAAAATCACACGATTCAATTGTTTCTTTATGGTGAGAAATAAACTTTACACTGAGTACCACTCTGTACCCGACCTACTTCCAGCCTTCATTACTAACGCAGGAAAACGTCGACGGCAGACAATAGCAGGACACGCGGCCCATCCAGTGAGCTCACAATACGTTGCCGCGCGCCCACACCGCTCCACAGGAAGCTATATTGTCAAGCCAGCATTGTATCCCACGCTGATAGGTAGGGACGTTGTTGCCGCTCGGGTGACAATCGAACGACAGGAGTAATTCAATAGCGAGTGTTTGAATGTTGTTACTTTGTTACTCGTGTTGTACGATTGTAGAGTAACGCTACAGGGGAAATAATTGGTTTCTAATCATTAAACTTAGGTTTCTCGTACACTAACTATCTGTAAAACCGCCGTTAAAAGCTGTCAAATGTTTTTTTTTTTTTGTACGAACTTTGGCCAACTGACAGGAGATTAAGAGATTACTGACTAAGAGGCACGTTTCGGCAAAAGGAAAAGTGAGAAAGATCGTGCTCACGTTTTTGGTATTACCACACGAGAAAGTTGATACTGTGATTTGTGGCGCAGATTGCGCCCGATGGCATAATTATGCGCACCAAATCCTGTCGGAATCCTGACGTTTGCGATAGCAATTAGTATGGAATTTTACAGTTAGCCGATTGGAGTCGGTCAGGATTTGGTGCGTGTAATATAGAAGCAGCTCCTATATTACGATGAAGAATACGATGTTTTTTATGAAGCCTAAATACGTACCTGAGCGCGTAGACTATTTAGTGACTTCCACGTCACTTAATATTCGTTACCATGGATTCGCTAAGTGTGTGTACACCACCATCCAAATGGACTCAATTTTAGTTACTAAGATGATCCACTCTGTCCAAGCATACACAAAGATCGTGAAAACGCAGCTTAAACCAATGAACCCCCACAATAACTTGCTTAGAACTTGTAATACTTTATTCGCGCAGAAACTAAAATGCCACAATACGTGACAGTAATGTTGATAGTGTTTAGTAACCCTAATAATTCTTAACATTACACTAACACCCAAATAACTAATAAACATCTTCCTCCATAATTCTCAGGTGCATGCGGCAGGTATTTTCAATATCTACCAGATCGCGGGATTCCCGGAAGTGACGTCACTTTATCGCGGCTTGCTAATGTAATGTCAGATGCACCGCCCGAAGGTAAGGTGTTTTCCTACTTGATCCATTTTGCTTAACTACTTGGATTATAAACTGCACATTGATAAATTCCATGTAAGTAGTTTTAATAGTTGCAACATTAGGGAACTTGCCTCAAACTAAGATTAATGTGGCATTGTAGTGACATTATAGGAGTGCTGTGAAATACCATGGAAGACTAGAAAAACTAAGAAAAACGTTAAAAAACAAGCATATATTTTATTTTCTACACTCCAAAAGAAAGGCCTATAAATGCGTATAATCAAGGTGCACTAGGTGAAAATAAAAAATGGACCTATTAATTTCTAACAAAAATATATCAAACTAAGATGTATGAAAGTGCCGGAACGCTACATCTCAAGCGGATATCGATTTTGTCGACTGAATAGGGAATATACCAGTTAAGGGCAAGATAAAACGTATCCAGTGGCGAGCGTGCATGAAGCGAATAATGAATGTTCATAAAATTAAACAGGTTTGATAGGTCGTGGATCGTGGCAAGTGGCGAACCCCAGTCTCTACCTACCTCTCCGGAATATATTAATGAATTAACGCCTGTAGGCGTGAGTTTATGCATGTTTGTATTCTTTTTATTATTCTGAGTAATTGGATAATTCCCGGGGCACAACTCTATGAAAAATCTTCATAGTCAGGATGAGATGAGCAATGGACACTTAAGAACCTTGTTTTAAACATTGAATTTGTTAATTTGGCCGAAATCCTCTCTCGCGTCCCCCGCCAAAGAGACACGAAAAATATTTAAAAAATTCTAGGCTGGCTGGAAAAAAAATCTTTTGAAATAAGTCCGCCTTTGCACGTAATTGTTATCCTGTTATTTAAGTTTATTTTTTGCCAATTAATGTTTTTACAGTGTAACAAACAAACAAAAACGTCCATGCACACTGAAGTTATTTGACGAACATTATACAAGACTAACAGCTGATTTGCTACTGGTCCTAAGAACTACGAGTAGTAGTCCGTAATGAGAGTATTTTTGCTATGTACCGAACGAGAAGAGCCCGTAACTGATGCCTGGGATGCCTCTTCGGACAGGGAATTGGTTTTTAAAGTGCATGTTGGAGATAGACGGAAGTGACTTGTGAGTTACCGCACCTCACCAAAATTTAGTAATATAGTCAAATCAATCAAATCTCTGAAAATATAGAAGTGAAAATTAATTGAAAAAATCCACCAGAGTTTATATAGATTGAAAAAGAAATCATATTATTTGTCTTAAGAAATGTTTTTGCACAAAATTAGTCCCCTCCGGGATACAGGAGTGAGTTTACGTATGTATGCAGAGTTTACAAAAAAGTAATAGTGATTATTGAAACCTGAGACCCGGAACCTAAAGCCAAAAACTAGGGACTGTGATATTTGTACATAATAGTATTAAGTTATAAAATGTCAATGGCTTTCCTAAAACTAACTAAATAAATAAATAAATATCACTTTCCCGAAATCGTTTTATGAAAATAACAAAATACAAAAAAACCGACTCCAGAGCTAGCGACCTCACAATGAGTACAATTTTTAACTTGGATATAGCCCTATTAGTAGTTAGATAGATATTCTTATATTCTAATATTCTTTGTTGTATGTAAACCAGGAATTAGACCAGTTAATGCTCAGAAGTCGTATTTTTTTGCTATTATTAATTTCAGTTTTTTTATTTGTCTTTTTTTAGCATCAGCTCCACCTAGTGATGAGGAGCCAGATTGAACCCTAGCAAGACTAGAAGACGCTATCACCACCTAGTAACTATGAAGGGAACTTCTTGCAAAAAGAGATCGGTAATTTTATTAAGGTGTTGTTTTTTTTTTAGTTTTGTGCAAATTTTTAGCCTCTAAATACGTTTTTAATTTAAAAAAGCTTATGTCTCCCGCGCTATTAGTTACCTACAAAAAACCCGACACATCATCATTAATAATATCGTTTTCCCCAATAAAACTAACATTCCCTCAAAATATTGCTAGCGATTTGAAAATCACGCTATAGAAGACGTATTATAAACAAATCTCTCGAAACTCATTCAAACGGCTTCATCCAACTTGAACCGAGTTCAGCAAACTATTCGATATGAAATAAGTGCAATTAATACGACCGGGTATTAATCACGGAGATTCTCGAAGTTTCCGACCACTCGCCAAGTTTCCGAGATACGATACTCTTTATAACAGCTTGGCCACGCTCTCTGGCGTTGCGACTTGCGACTAAGTTGAACGATAGTTTTATTAAGCAACGATCAATTAATTATTTTTTTAAATAAAATAAATAACGACAAATAACTCTAAAATAGATGGTTTTCACAATAACATAATTTATATATTTAATAATGCTTTTATTCCACTTAAACTGTATAATACGGTGGACTTAATGCCATTACCATTTTTATATTTACTTAGTTTCCCCCATATATACGAGATAATAACATACAAACTACTGCACCACCTTTATGAACCTAATGACTAGCCTTGTACCAATTAATTGTTCGCTAATTTTTTGAAACTAGTAACTTCGACTCGTAACAAGATTTCTCAATTATAATTTTATCATAATTTTACGTCAATACTTAAAAGTAAAAGTCTAAATAGATGGTGTTTTCAATTACTAATATGTAATTAAAAGCCCCGCGGCTTTTAAACCACCAAACAAGATCTCAATCGATTCGTCGTGTTTGCGAGAGTGTCATGGCTATAATGAAATGAACATTACAAAAAAAATATCACTAAAGACAGAAATAAAAATCTGATATGAAAACAAACCAACAACCCGACTGCTGAGCATTAAGGGGGTCCATGGAGTGAAACTAGTGCCACCGAAAAAAAATCATATTATCTTTTTTTGCAGATCAAATTTTCAAAAAAGTGTCAGTACAATCTCTCAATCATGTTAATAGTAATAGTAGGACCCATAGCCCTGAACCTAAGGCAAACAACCTAGGACTAGATAGCATCAATGCCCGAAACCACCGCTTCTGGCATAAATGCCATCTAGTCCTAGGTTCGTGATCCTCGGTTCTTTGTCGTGGGTCCTAAAAGTCACTGTTAAAATGATTGAAAGATTGTACTGATAAAAGCAAATTTGATCTGTAAAAAAAAGGTATGATTTTTTTCCTCGGTGGCGCTAGTGTTACTCCCTGGAGCCCCTTAAGTTCTAAGCAGACGGCACCCAAATTCAACATTGTAACATTGCGACGTAACGAGATTGGTCCCGCCTGCTTAGTAGTTGATGCTCAGCAGCGGGTTGTTGATTATTTTTATAACAGTTTTTTATTTATTGAATACCAGCTTTTGCCCGCGACTTCGTCCGCATGGTATGAGTAATTTTCGGGATGAAAAGTATCCTATGTCCTTCTCCGGTACTCAGATAGAATACCAAATTTCTTCTAAATCTGTTCAGCCGTTATTGCGTCATTCAATAACAAACATCCAAACATCTTCACAAACTTTCACATTTATAATATTAAGTAGGATTGATGGTGGATGTCGTGGATGTCGTAGAAGGCGACTACGGAAATAAATTACCAGGGGACGGGCAGCAGCGTCTTCCTGAGAATCCAACCGCATATTGCGATCGCCAACCCGCCTGCCAAGCGTGGCGATTATGGCAAAACCCCTCATGGTTATGAAAACCACGAAGGAGGCCTATGTCCTACAGTGGGCTTCAAATGGCTGATGATGATGATGATGATGGTACTAAAGAAATCGTTTTCATGTGTTCTGTTATTTCAGTATCACGTTGTATATATTCATATGTTTATTTTTATTGACATAAGAGAACATTTTACACATTAATCTGTAGAATTCTAAAGGACCCAATCGGTCCACCATAACAATGGTTTTTAATTGTTCTTTTCCAAGATGTAATCCAAAAGGTTAAATTTTGTTTAAATGAGGTCCCACAATACCAATCGCTTGGTTTGACTGTTGGAGCAGTCTCGTTTACAATAAACATAGTTTTATATAGTACTCTTACATAGGAAGCTGTACATACATTAGCCCTTTCTGTTAATAAGAATTAACTTATCATCGCATACTTATCTATGCCATCATCATATATTAGATATTATACTGTCACGAAATCGTCGCGGAGTTGATAAAGACAAGTCAATGAGATGCCCGAAATAAGCTGACTGTGTCTATTCACAAGAGCCCAATCCCCTTTCAGTTGGAGAATCTCATCCTCACCTCTATCGTGAAACTTGGATGCAATCAACGGAGTTTCCTCGCCGCTTGGACCGGACAAACAGTAGCGGTATACTATGTTCCAGTTCTAATTTCCGGAGACGTATCCTACTGTGGGAACTAGGGCGTCATCTCAATAATGCAGCCTATATACGTCCCACTGTAGAGCACAGGCCTTCTCTTAGGCCTAACCGCGAATTAGCAATGTCAAGCGTTGAGGAACGTAAACACCTCAGACACTTAGGTTTCCTCACAATGTTTTTCTTTACAGTAATCGAGTGCTATTCCTACACCTTATTGTGTGAAATTGTTGTTGGAAATAGTAGGCTAATTTTTTATTTTCATTTTCACGTAAACAAATGTAAATGAACAACTGTAAGATGACAGTTGCTAGTCAATATGTTTATGAGAGTATTGTGTAGTACATTTTGCGCTCCATTTTGTTTGCATGGAATACAAACAAAAACGAAACGGAATTTCGTTTGTAAGAAAAGTTTATTCTTAAATGGTTTTGTCTCCATTATTAATAAAGTTAAAACGTATTTTCAACAGGTTATTAGAAAGAAAGTACTATCTAAGCATTAATTCTATAATTACTCGTACTAATGGATAGATAATGAAACTGAAACTGCTTAAAATCAAGTTTCTGTCTTTACAGCTTCAAGACGTAGGAAAATTATAGAATGGTGTTCATCTTGCCCTAAACATTCCAGCATGTGCCGATTTCACTAACAAAACTATTCGCTCTTTTCGGTTGATCACGAATTGAATACCTACGCAAGTGTGTGCAGATTCCAAAACCCCGGCCTTAATCGAATTAAATAACAGTATAATTAAAAATAAGCTTTACATCCACTAGCTTGGTCACATCTAATCCTTTTTACTTTATCACAAAAAATCTTCCTCATACGTAGTGAACGTATAGAAAACGCTGAATATTACATTAACATTTCTGCCACGTTTTGAGGCCGCTATTTATGTAAATTGCGTCCGCGCACCCGATTAAGTTGTTTAGCAAGTGAGCCGCCCGGTGGCGAAATTACAGTAATAGGGCCTTGATTAATGACCCTGCGGTTTGATAGCAGCCGCTAGATTTTCAGCTTCAACGCTGAACCTACCCAGCAATCAGTAAGAATGTCGCGTTTTATATAAAAATTCCATGAGGGAGGCCCATTTCTTCAAGGTTTTTTTTTAACACGACTGTCTAAACAAAAACGATGTCTAATGTATTCAAGGGTCATGTAACGTTCACACGCTTTCTTTTATAGAGCGTTCATAATTGCAGCAGCCAATCGCCCTTTTAAACTATGTATAAAAAGTCACACTTTACAACTAGACAAACATTACAGCCACAAATGTTTTGTCAAAATTAAAAACTATGAATGAATTATACAAAAACATCAAAACATCATGTAACTATGTATGTTTGTCCATTTCTTGATTTCATCATAACTTTTTGATAGTTCTTTTGGATTACATGCTTGGTATTCTACCAATACCTCTAAATCTTCCCGATTATCATGAGGTGCTTAAACTGGCTGTCAAGCGTTTTGATTTGATTTTTATCCATCCATTCATTGTTCATTGCACCAGTACAGCTCGCGTAAGATCTTTGTTTCCGTGTTATTATCACATAAAGAAAAGAATCTAGCACCATTTAGGTGATGCCATCTCGAAAAACTTTTGCCCTATTCAAACACATCTTTCATGATAGCGATACAGGTATCTTATGCATCTATCTGAAAACTTCAACCTTGTGCCACATTCGGTTACTCCTAAAGTAACTTGATTGATCTACCGCATTATGACATTACCCTTATCGGTGGACTTACACGGCAAAATGGCGAGTATTTTGGTTTGTAATAATCTGTCCATTTTAATTTATTGACGCATTTATTAAGTTTTTAATAACTTCTTAATAACTTCTTCTTCTTTTTAAATTCTTTAAAATTTGGTGTTGGTAGAATCTCTATATCTTCCCGAGTATCATGGTTTGCTAGCTGACTGTCAAGAGTTTTAATTTGTAATTGCTTATCCATGCATCGTCATCAGTATCACACAAAACGAAGATAATATTATATATTTTCATATTTTCGTATCTGTCCATTGAATTGTATGGCGGGCTATATTGTATCTTAAGATTGTATCTTTGCCGTGTGTGCCGCCCTCAATACTTAAACAAAGATCTTACGCGAGCTGATACCGATGACGATGCATGGATAAGTGTTGTTTCTTAATAGGAACAATTAAATAATATCTTCTGAGTATCAAGTTCTCGAAAAAATTTTAATTTAGATCTATTCTATGTAGAAGTATAGGTACAATCTACGGAGTCTGTTTTCATCGGTGAGTTATGCAAAGTCTTTATCTTGCTACACAAAAAATGTTTGGAATGTCCATGGTAGGACGTAGGATCTCATAGGTTGTAGCCCATCTATTCCGTTACTACCTTCAGATACAGATTATAAATAGAAGGCGTGTTCGCCGTAGACTGAAAAGTAATGCGCGACGTAAGAATGCATTGGCAGAACGCTGATCTCACATTCGGGAGGTTGTGGATTTGAATCCCGCCATGTACCAATCAATGACTTTGTTTCGTAGGTTACGGGCATTTGTGAATTTTGAGTAACAATACCACTCTCTAACGGCGATGGAAAACATCATAAGGAAACCTGATTGCCTGAGGTTTTCACAAACGTTAGCGCTTGAAAGCCCAAATCATGATTAGATTGAAAAGTACATGAAAAATCTTTTTTTTTTTTACGTAGCCTCGTTTGTGTCCCACTGCTGGGCAAAGGCCTCCCCCAACTCAGACCAGATGTTTCTGTCTTGTGCCACCTCAGGCCACTCCGGCATGTGTCGGTCGAGGTCGTCTCGCCAACGTCTTCTTGGCCTGCCTCTCCTGCGACGACAGCCTTGTGGCACCCACTCGGTGGCAAGTCTCGCCCACCTATCCGGGTGCATTCTACTGACATGCCCTGCCCAGCTCCACTTCAACCTTGCAGTCTGGACACCCACATCAGCTATGCGTGTTTTTGAGCGTAACGTAGTGTTGCGGATATGGTCAATCCTTCTGATGCTCAACATGCTACGCTCCATAGCTCGCATAAAAATCTTAAATAAAGAAAATCCGGTATGCATACAAATGCGACCGCGCCAGTGTATGAGACATATTAAACACTCTTGGTAGGTACCAATGACACTCTACCAATGTAGTAGCAGTACCTAGTAGATAGGCAGTTATTTTAAATAGCTATTTTTGTGCGGATACCACTCCACGCCAAGTTGAATAAATGCAACACGCAATAGAGTAAAACTTTGCAATTTATAGCGTTAGCGAGTGGTTGGAAAATGATCAAATGCAGTTTACAGTCATTCTAGCCACTTCGCTAATGGCATGGTGCGGTTGATTTATATCTGGAAAGTACCTGTTGCCTCACGAGGATCGGAAATACGGTAAATACTAGGCGGGTGTGGGAGCTCTGCTTCGTTTAATACTAAGTCTTGTGATGCGCGCAATAAGACTGTTTTACTTGGTGCATTCCTTACAATTTATCATCCAGTTTCAAAGAAATTTAGCACCACTAAGTCTCTTTAAGTCAAATTTTATTCTTCTTCTTTCAGTGCCTATTCACTGTATAGGTTGGCCGTCAGTTCTGCAAATTTCTCTCTTCTGGTTGGAACGTAGTTAAACTTCAAACGTATATTGTTAACATTTCTAATAACGGAACGTTGTTACTGCCATCTGTCAAATATCGCTCGCAGGTTTTTCAATCTCTCTTGCCCTTGGCCTCTTGCTGTTTTTGTCATATAAATATATCTCGTTAAATTGGCAATCCGTCTTCTTCTTCAGCCTCAACCCTTCACTTCTCATTACCAAGCGAAGTAGATCTTAGGCGTCGGCCTGACTAATCCTTTATGTGATGATCAGAGTTTTTTTTTTGAGATTTTAACGATTTCTTCAAAGGGAAAGCTGTTTGTATTGACGAATAGAATCCCCAATTCTCGGATGTACATGGGGACTAAGTTGAACCATGTACCTCATACTGTAGATTAGACTTTCTTCCTTTCAATATCTCAGAATTTTCATCGCAATGGAGAAATCGCACAAACAATTGTCTTAATATAATCGAAGAGGCCATGTTAAAAGATGAATAAACGTGGTATTTTTTTTCTTAACGTCTAATACTTTTCATAATATAACCCGCCAAAAACACATTCTAGTCACATGGTACAAAAACGCGCCACACAAAACGGGCTCAAATTATGACGTCACACCTTGCACGTAATGCCTTAGAATGTATGTAGCGTTTATCAATATTTGATCACGTAAAATAATGTTTTTATGCACCTACACCTTTATTAAAAAGCGTGTTGGAATTTCATGAATTGAATTTTTCTTAAGTTTTTCTGCGTCCTCTATGGTATAAAAGCAATGGCACTCCAATTTAATTTTGGCGCAAATTTCCCATTTCTCGTTGTGAAATCGGTTGATAGTCAATTCCACAGTCTCTTGGTGTTCGTAGCATCCGATTAACATTTCCAATAAGATTACAATGTTCGCACTTGAAATTCAGATTCGACGTGAATCAATGTTTAACAACTCAGACGTAGGTACAATATTGATGGACAAAAGATTAAATTTCTCCGCTTAAACGATGTGTCGAAACGAAATGACAAAAAAAGTCGACAACGGAAGTGAAAACTTAATTTTTAGGGTTCCACACCTCAAAAAGAAAAAAACGGAGCTCTTATAGGCTCACTTTGCTGTCCGTCTGTCCGTCCATCTGTCTTAACGTAAAAAAAAAGATACGGCCGTTTATGCCGCAAAAAACGTATTTCGACACTCAAGGGAATCAAAATTTAGGGTACTTCATAAAAAAATAGGGTACTTTCCGTTGACCCAGAACTATAAAATTTGGAAAGTAATATATTCGTATACTACAAGTACAGGTAATAATCTAGAAACTAAGTATTGGTTATAAAATCATAAAAAATGTCTTTGAAGTACGGGAAAAGCTCTACTGAGACTACAAATTTGTACGGAACCCTCGGTGGGCGAGTCCGACTCGCACTTTTCCGGTTTTTTATTTAATAGAAAATTCCATACATTTAGTACCTTAACTTTTCATTTTAAAAAGAGTACAAAATTTTACTTCTCAGTTTTATTATCAGACAAGATATTTTAAAATATAGTCATCAATTATAAATTTAAAAATTTTCATATTTCATTTCATCATACATCACGTGACCGGATTTCTTAAGATAACAGGAATTTCGTTGAGGTTCGTCGGAGTAATATTAAATAGTGGCTTCATTTACAAAACAGATTTTGTCTTAAACGTAAAAAGTAAAAAAAACGAAATTTAAAAATCTAAATACAGTAACGCGTCAATCAAAAAATGTTTGCTCCTGAAAACGCCCTATTCGATTCAGATAAAACAGAACAGCTATGAACTGTTATTTTATCGGGAATTGTTTGCATGAATAAACTGAAAAAAAGAAAGGATTGCAATTTGTTAGTGGAAAACCTTTATTTATCTACTTGGTATTTCACGTCTAAGCATATTCACACAGAAATAGTTTGCAATCGTGAGTTGCAGATACGTCGTGTATATAGACCCGTTCACAACTGCTTCTTCTCATACAGAGATAAGCTCGCCTCTGTACTACAGTATAATAACAATGTTTATGTTTTATCATTGCCTTCAACTTTATACAAAATATTTGTATTACCTACTTTTAGAGTTTTGAACCTGGAGGGTGCCAACAGAACCCCAATATCAATTTATCTTTCTGTCTGTTTAGCCCATAGAAGGGGCATTATCGCTCGAGCCGTAATGATAGCTATTTGAAATTTTCATGTATTTACTAATTATTTAAATTATTCTTAACTTTTTAGTGCTGTAGTGTTTCGAAGTCGCTGTTTATTTAAATTTTGTTATTTATTGACAAACCATACTAAACCAGATTAAAAGACTAACAGATAACGGCATAATAATATATATGGCTTTATCATCTATTTTAGAAGCAGCAGCTTTTAGGGCCGAGTTAGGGAAATTCGATTAGCCGTCGTTCCATCTCACTTGCTCCCGAATAAGTTTGTCAGGAATTCAGATTTCTATAGCCGGCTATAGGGGATTATGATGTGCCGGTGTTACATACAGTTTATTCCTTTTTGTATTATGTTCAAGCAACAGTTAATCTACTAGTACAAGAACAAATCATCATCATTCAGCCACAAGAAGTCCACTGCTGGACATAGGCCTCCTCCATGGATTTCCAAAAAGACCGGTTGGAAGCGGCCTGCATTCAGCGTCTTCCTGCCACTTGGATGAGGTCATCTGTCCATATTGTGGCTGGACAAATATATTATTATTATTTTGTTGTAAAATATCTCACATTCTATTCGAGTATGGTTCACGACGACTGTACTTCATCAATATTTGTTACAAATACACCTGTTACAAGCCCTGTTTTATGCATGAGTAGATCTCGATCAAAGAGATCCAGATAATACAAATCACGAGTCAAAGAAATGTATCATTGTATTCAAGTCGGTTTTTGCTAGAACAACGCAACAAATACGAAACGACAAAGCGATGAAGTATTCTCTCACGGACATCCCAGGCGAACATATTTCAACCAAATAGGGGATGTATTCATCATCATCATCCAGCCACAAGAAGTCCACATAGTCCTCCTCCATAAATAAGACCGGTTGGAAGCGGGTTGCATCCAGCGTCTTCCTGCCACTTGGATAAGGTCATCTGTCCATCTTGTGGCTGGTCGTCCTACGGAGTTGTATTCGCAAAGGGCAAAATAAAAAGTACCCGGAACTGCCGTGCGTGCGTGCAACGACTAATAATGAATGTTGATGAAGCGAAATAGGGTTGTCATGATCGTGGCAAGTGACAAACCCTGGTCTCTGCCTACCCCTCCAGAATGTAGACGTGAGTTAATGTAACGTGTACTCTTTTAAAACCTAACTCAGGCTTTTTATTATGTTCTCTAGGAGCTACTGAATACTGATCTAGATAGGAGAAGAGATAATTAGAATTCAAAATGTCTAAAAATATCCTGATCATCCGATAGCAATGAATAAGAATCACAGAAGAAATCGTCTATTGCATACTCAGCAAGGAAAAAATTAAATTGTAGCTGAATGAGTCGATTTTTTTTAATGTTGAGAATTGTGTGACTGCCAAAGCACCCACAGACCACTGAAGCTAAAGGCGATCAATAAATGACGAAATTTAAAGGAAAACTATCACAAAGTAAGCTTCACCAGTTAACGAGTACTAGTCGATCAATTTAAAATAGGAAAACTTCGTAAAAACATTCCTTTCTCAATTCTAGTCACTACATCCTCTTTCAGTCCACAACGTTCTCCACAACACTATTGCGTATCCTGTCATTCAAAGTAACACCAGACATACTTCTCAAGGACCTAATTTCTACTGCATTAATCCTACTTTCTTGCTTCTTTTGGAATACCCAAGTCTCGCTAGCATACATAAGTTTTGGGACCAGCACTCCATTATGCATAGCCAATCTAGCTCTTTTGGAGATGTTTTGGCCACTCACAAAGTAGTGCAATGCACCGTTTATACAATTTCCTGCTTTTACTCTTCTTTCTATATTACCTTCACACTTTCCATCCCTGGTAAAGAGGATCCCCAGATAGACAAATTCTTTCACTTGTTACACCCTTTCACCTCTAATCCTTATCTTGCACTCAGTCATTTCATCATCTTTTTCAAATACCATTACTTATGTCTTACTCACATTAATATTCATTCCTTTCCTTTTAAACGCCTCATCCATTACTGCTACTTGTGTCTGCAGGTCTTCAATCGACGATGCGAACAAAACCTGATCATCAGCGTATAACAAGCATTTGACCAGTAGCTCACCCATACTTATCCCAAAGTCATTCTCTTTCAAATCAGTCAGGCAACTGTCCATGAATAAGTTGAACAACCAGGGTGAGGCGACACATTCTTGTCTCACATCCCTGCGGATGCTAAACCAGTCAGTATACGCCCCATTAATTCTAATGCAAGCAATGGAGTCTTCATAGAGAGACTTCAGAGCTCGCAGCAAGACGCTGTCCACCCCATACACAGATAGTACCGACCACAGGTCATTCCTCACCACTCTATCATAAGCCTTCTTCAAGTCGACGAACGCACAGAAAACCCTCTGACATTTGGCCAGAAGTTTCTCCACCATCCGCCTCAAGGAGAAGATTTGGTCCACACATCCCATTCTCTTTCTAAAACCCGCTTGAACATCCCATATCTTTTCTTCAGCCACATCTAGTACTCTTTCAATCAAAACCTTTGCATACAGTTTGCCGACAATGCCGAGAAGGCTGATACCGCGGTAGTTTTTGCACACCTGATGGGACCCTTTGCCTTTATAACGCGGCACTATGACGGCCATACCCTAGTCCTTAGGTACGTTGCCACTCCTTCAGCACTTGTTGAAAAGCAGGTATAGCTTGCTAGCTACAATTACAATGCCACTCTATCATATCCCGCAGACTTACCTAGTTTCATTCTTTTCATTGCCTTGACAATCTCTTACATACTTATAACGCTAGGTTCCGCCTCACGGTCGGGATCACCTTCCGCTCCTCTCTTTCAAACAGACTTTCAAAATATCCTTTCCAACGTTCCATAACTTTAAATTCCTCTTTCAGCATGGAGCCATCCTTATCCCTAATAACAACTTAAATTGCTCAGATCTACCTCGGGCCAATTTCACCATTATCCAAAACAGTTTTACATTGGCCTTGAAGTTTTGTGAGAATCTCCTATCATACTTTTCTTTCTCTTCATTCTTTCTTCTCTCTACTACATCCTTCACCTTCTTTTTTATCATACTTTACTTCTCTTTCAATCTTACCACATCTTCATCCTCACTACTAATTCCTTACATTGAGAAAGGAATGTTGCGTTGGTTTGGACATGTGGAGAGGATGAAGGAAGAAAGATTGACAAAACAAATATATTGAGTGAATGTGGGTAGAAGGGCCGGTAAGGGACGACCCAGATGGACATACTTCGACCAAATAGGGGATGTATTAGCAAAGGGCAAGATAAAAGGTACCCGAAACCAGCGTGCGTACATGCAACGACCAATGAACGTTGAGGAAGCGAAAGAGATCTGTCGGGATCGTAGCAAGTAGCAGTCCCTGGTCTCTGCCTACCCCTCTGGGATACAGGCGTGAGTGTATGTTATGTTCGTAAAAATGCTATTGAAAATTACTTTGTAGAAGTTGTCAGGTAGTTTATATAAGTAAACTTAAACCATTATACCAATCAAAAAGTCTGCATATTTTGACGGACAACTACGGAATCCCACAATGCGCGTGACTTGACTAGCACTTGGCCGGTTCGTAAAGATTGAGAAGAATGTGGGATTTAATAAACTGCCAAAGCTCTCACTAACGACTGAAGCCAAAGCGATCGATAAGGCGCCAAGAATTTCAACGCTTAACGATTACTCCGGTATCGCGGAAACCAGGAGCTATTTCAATAATTAAATCAGCCATTCATAACGTGCGGCTCATGAAAAATGCATCGTGGCAATTTGTAAGATAGCCCCGTCCGCAGAATGTACACCAGGGAAAGTATCGAGCTTTAAGTCTGAGTATGTTTGTAATACCCATATAAGTATCCTAGGAAGTGTTCAGAAATTGAACTGGCTCATTAGAATAGCGGTATACCGTCTGATTACCATGCCGGAGGTCGTGGGTTTGATTCCCACTGGGGGCCAACGTACATTTGTACAAATAGCCTCAGTCGGGGTGTATTTGCTTAATTATGATGTCCTTGCCTGGTTACCTTAGCAGGGTATACTCGTTTGGGGGACAAGTAGGTAATTGTGTTGTGTGCAAGTTATCATCACTTAAGTTATTTATTCATCAAACTACCCACTTTAAGGTCAGCTGTTTAGAAGGAAATTCACCAAATGTCGTAGGACATTTATAGTTATAATAATTAGTTCCATACAACACATTCATTTGTCCTTGTCACAAACTAGGACGCCTTTTACTATGGTAACCAGGCAAAAACATCCAAAGCATGGAAAACATCCAATAATATCAGTAAACTGACAAATATTCAAGAAAACTTTATAATTCTCAGGAGGGTCAACTGATTTTAAGATCGGCTTTTGATAACTACGCTTTGGTTCAACAGTCCAAACTTCCAAGGTATAAAGCCGAATTTGCAATTCACGAACTTGATACAGTGGCAAACTATGACGCCTTGTGCTATGGTAACCAGGCAAAGAAGCATGGAAAACACCCAGTAATATCAGTAAACTGACAGATATTCAAGAAAACTTTAGAATTTTCAGGAGAGTAAACTGATTTTGAGATCGGCTCCTAAGATTCGATTCGAAATCATGCCATATTTTAAGAAAACAAAAATTTAACTACGCTTTGTTTCAACAGTCCAAACTTCCAAGGTATAAAGCTAAATTTGCAATTCATGACATAATAGGCTCTGTCTCACTCTTTCTAATTATGTTTACTTCTTTGTCATCTTCTTAGTGTACCAGTAGCTTTGATTAAAGCATTACCCATCTAGTGGCTATTTCTTTTAATTTCCAACCACAAAGCCCACTGTTAGGCACTATCAATCTACAGCGACGCTCAACCCATAGTTTTTTTCCGAGTTTTAATACTTTCCTCCTGATTCCCCTAGACAACCTCGTGGCGCAGCGGTAGTGCATCTGCATACTATGCGAGAGGTCCCGGGTTCGAATCCCGGCTGGGGAAAAAAAAAACCCTGGTCTTGGATGTTTACATGTTTGTGATGTCGTTGTTTCTGGTTCCCACGACACAGGGTATTCTAGTGTGGGGCCAGAACAAGAACCTTGGGCCAGAACAAGAAAAACATCCTTGGGCCAGAAGCAACGAATTTGCCTTTATGTAAATGTTTAAGCAACGAATTTGCCTGTATGTAAATGTTTATGTTTATGTTTATATTGTTTGTTTATGCTTAAGTGATGTAATAGTAATATTGGGTGACAAAAACCTATTTGTTCCGCGCCGTTTTTTCTTTAACTAGCGCCATAATTATGACTTAAACAAGGATGTTTTATTTAAACCTTAAAATTTTACGCAATAAAGAATTTTCATTCATTGATGTACCAAAAAAATACCCACCGCTGCAAAAGAGTAAGTAATGGGCAGTTTTTATTTGGACATGTTTGTAAAAGAAACAGGATTCAGTCTCACGGTTAAAACGAGCGGTAGGTAAATTCATCTTTATCTTTTCATCTTCATCAGTTTATCTTTTGTGGTTTCCTTTCTGTGATGTTTATTTAGTGTCTTCTCTTTTGCTCTGACTTGAATAAATTTAGATGTTTTTAGGATACCGTAGCTAAATAAGAAACTCACAACTGTTATAGACAAACGATAGGTCACAGAAAAAAGTGTAGATTGGTCATTTGTTTTATTCCATTTTCACTTCAAGTTCAAATCTCCACACATCATGTCTCTGAGGCATCAAACCGACGGTGTTGTCAAAACCCTTTAGTAACATTGGCAGTTGTTTTAGTAATAATGTTTTATTAAGAAAGTTCGTAACACAGGACTCATGGTTATTTTTTCGGTTTTATTTTGGGATTTTGGGAGAAGTAACGATGATGACAGTTAAATCACACCCGTTTTGCGGTTAAATCCTCATAAACTATCATTGTCCACATTTAAAATTATTAACAAATCAAAAATATTTTATTTAGATTGATTGTTTTTTTTAAGACTTTCAGAATGAAAATGCCTGTCTCTCAGTTAAGTTAGTATACCTAAAGGAAGCCCTTAATTGACCTATGGTAAATTTCTTTATTACTATGTTTACATGTAACAAAGTCCACACATCTGTGTGGCGCCGGGTTAAGAATAGCGTCACTCCATTTCCTTCCGTGGATGTCCTAGAAGGCGAGTAAGGAAATCAATTACCAGGAGACGGGCAGCAGCGTCTTCCTGAGATTCCAACCGCATACTGTGATCGCCAACCCGCCTGCCAAGCGTGGCGATTATGGCAAAACCTCTTATGGTTATGAAAACCACGAAGGAGGCCTATGTCCTGCAGTGGGCTTCAAATGGCTGATGATGATGTTTACATGTAGTTAACTTTCGCTGTGGGTTTTGCCAATAAAGAAAATAAATAAATAAAAATTGGGCAACGGAACCCCCCTGCACTGAGTTTTGAATGTTTTATTCTACGCCAACGGCTCATCTCGTCTTGCTTCCGATACAAAGTCAATTACCGCTGGCTGGATAGGTTTAAAATGGATTTTTTTTGTATTTAAATAATTTATGAATGACTACATTGCCACGAGTCTACCGTTAGCGAGCAAAAACGATGAATACAAGTCGTGACAATGATCATCTGAATGCAAAAAATTTTTAAGAGTTTAATATTGCCTAATACGTGGGACATTACCTGAAGATTATGATTTTATTAATGGTTAAACATGATGTTCATGATGTTCAGAAGTGTTGGAAATTTAAAATACGTCTAAAATTACCGAATTTTTTGTCTAGTTCTTTCGTTGACGACATTATAAAATTTAGCAGTCTTTTTGTTGTAGCCCCGATTGTGCCTCATTGCTCGGCAAAGCCCTTCCCTTTAGCTCTCCCCACGTCCTTGTTTATGGCTACCTCCAGCCAACCCGGTTGATAAGTCGTAAGGTCGTCCCACCATCTCCACTTGGGTCGGCCACGTTTGCGATATTCGTCGCGTGGAACCCAGTCAGTGGTGATTTTTGCCTACCTGTATGGGTCCATACGGCTTAAGTTGGCCACCCAATGCAACAGCAATCAAGCAGTTTTATCTATAAAAAAATGGTCTCTAAAATAAACAGACTTTTTTATGATGTTGGCTTAATGAATAATCCGAGTTTGTTACCTCGAGCGCCAAACGCAATTTTGTCAAAAATCGAAAAAAACCGCGAATATTTCGGCTTTTTTCAGATTTTGGGGATTATAACCCAAAGGTCTATATTTTAACACCTCAGATTTTTTTTAAAGTAGTCTAAATTTTCTCAACATGTGACTGGAATTGTCTCTGTAGCCCCCAGCAGTTTCCAAGATAAAGCCTATCATAGTTTATAATTATTTTGAAGTCCACAATTTTTGCAATATTCTGTCATTCTGAATGAATTTTGACCGTAACCCCTGTTATTGGTTTTGCCATAATCGCTACGCTTGGCAGGCTTGTTGGCGATCGCAGTATGCGTTTATAATAAGTTTTAAGTTTTTAGGACTCCATATAGATTACAAACTATCTTGGAAGCCACAAGTAAAAGCAATGAGCGAAAAACTCAGCAAATTTGCATTTTTGTTACATAAATTTTCTAAAATTCTAAGTTCCGAAAATTGTCTTACAGCCTACCATGGATTTGTAGCATCCACTCTGCGCTACGGTATTATTTTCTGGGGCAACTCCACAGATAAAGATATAATTTTTAAAGCCCAGAAACGATGCATCAGGGCGATGTGTGGGCTTAAAAGAACAGATAGCTGCAAACCTTATTTTATGAAACACAAACTGCTGACACTGCCCTCTCTATATATTTTCGAGTTGGCTGTCTTTGTGAGAATGAACCCTAAGTATTTTGTGAAGGCCTCCACAGTTCGTTCTAAAAATATACGAATGCAACACAGACATAGACTTTGTTTACAAAAATTCAGCACTGCTCTCATGAGATATTTAACCCCACTGATATTTAACAAAATCCCTAATAGCATTAAAGACCTAGAACTAAGACAATTTAAAAATAAATTATATATATTTTTAATAGAAAAATTTTATTATAGTATTAACGACTTTTTGTTTGATAAGAAAATTTAATACAATTAAATCGTAATAATAATTACGTTATTACGTGACATTTTAATAATTGTTTGCCTCTCTTAGACTTGTAATATTATTGACATTATTATTTTTTATCTCTCTTGGACTTGTAATATCATTGAAATTAACTTATTGCATGCCTGCATAAATATTCATACGCCCATAATGGGTAGAACATGGTAAGAACTCAAATATATTTAATACCTTTTATATTTTGTACCTATGTTCATGAATAAATAATTCTGATTCTGATAATCTCAGGAAGAAGCTGCTGCCCGTCTCCTGGTTTGATTTCCTTAATCGCCTTCTACGACATACACAGAAGGAAATGGAGTGACGCTATTCTTAATCCGGCGCCACACGGAACTATCAAAAACTAGTCCTTTGGGGTTATTATCGCCAAAATCCAAAATAAGTTGCTTTCGGCGCTCGAGGTCAAGATCGTGATACGGAGGATCTATTCCCCAATACTGAAGTTTTTTTTCGTTAAAGGTATAAATTCTTAGACTACTTATTTGTAGTCACTATCCTTGACGTTATAGAGCAAACCATTTACTTGAAACATCATAAGTTATTGAAAGGAAGAAAGAAAAATATATTTATTTGATGACACAATACTCAAAAACATAAAATCACATAACAAAATAAAACAGTCAAACGGAAAACGCAATGAGGGTAACGGTAAAATATAATAAAAATACGAAAAATAATAAAATACCGGAAAACTTTAAGTATCGAGTCCCCAAAATGGGCCCAACTCAGCATATTGTTGCACCTGGGAGATCAGTTGCAACGCTGATTTTCAGTCGGGACCATACTGCGGTTAGCAATGTACGTATGTCATTTTATTTAAAAAAATATGTATATATACATATAGTGGTAAACCTCTATTTTATTTAAAATATATTTAACTATATTTAATTATATCTGTATGCCTATGTACAGGTAGGAGGACCATAGTAATCTCTAATTTAAGACTGAACACCAATTATGTAAAAAATAATTACCTATGATCCACAAATAAATGAATTATTATTATTATACCCGGTAACAAAATGCCTTTGATGCCAGAACATTCTCGCTGCTCGTCTCGTCATAATCGATTAGGACCGGCCCTAAATAAAGCTTCCAATTTCTTCAGTGCCTTCCGCAAACTCTTGGCGATAGTCTCCACATACAAAGGAAGGCTTCCATCAAATTTAACAAACAAATGTACGCGTAACGGAACGTCCATTGAAAGGAGAAAAAAAGAGTGTAAATGCTTGGAGAAGGTTCTTTTGAGAGGCTACTAGGGATGTGAAGGATTTTTGCAGTTTTCAGTCTTCGGCTTAGGCAGGGTTTGTGAGGAAACTTTTGTCCTTGTTTCTTTTCTTTTTTAAAAGGAGATATTACGAAGAAATTGTTTTAACTTGAGCGTTTGCGAAATAACTAAATAGGTGATATTGTGTGTATAATAAATAATATTTGAATCTAATCTACCCTTATATGTGTTATTTTTAGGGTTTCATAGTCAACAAGGAAACCTTTTATCTATAGATAGCTAAAAATAAAATACTCATATAACAAAAAACCCGACTGCTATGTACCTATATGTTAACTACTCATTCAACATTTTAACTTATTTTACCCAGGTTGTAGATTGTAAGTACCATCTGCGGGCGGCACAAGACCGTGAAGCTTGGAAAAGCATGAGGGAGGCCGCCTATGTCCTGAAGTGGGCGTCAAATGGCAATACTCAGCAGTCGGGCTTTTGGTTATTTATTATTGCCAGTATCTTCAACAGAACAAGAGTAGAGGCCGGAGGGTAGATCCAATCTATACGAAGCTCACTCGAGTTGTTTAGATAGACAACAGTGCGAATAACATTTCGATTCACGGCCCCTTTACAAGCGTGTCCCTTTAGACGCCCTTTACGCTCAAAGAAATATGGTGGCTGAAGCTTTATTGTTCCTTAAGAGAGAGGTTTTAGTCTGAGAACCGAAGTGGCTTTGGTTATGTATGATGGATAGTAGATAGAAATGAGAGTACTCATGGTGGGGCTGGTCCACAAGTTTAAAGTCGCTCAGCGTGCTATAGAAAGGGCTATGCTTGGGGTTTCTCCGAAAGATCGAATTCGAAACGAGGTGATCCGACAGAGAAGCAAAGTCACCGACATAGCCCACCGAATTAGCATGCTGAAGTGGCAGTGGGCCGGCCATATCACCCGAAGAACTGATGGGGTATACGAGTTCTTGAGTGGAGATCGCGGATCGGTAAACGTAGTGTAGGACGTCCTCAGACTCGGTGGAGCGATGATCTTCGCAGGGCGGCTGGCAAGAGCTGGATGAGAGTATCCGAGGATCGTGCTCAGTGGCGTGCAATATGAGAGGCCTATGTCCAGCAGTGGACAAGCGTAGGCCGATGATGATGATGATGATTTCCTTTGCTATGAAGCTACTATAGTTCCTTTTCTAGACGCAAATGTCGCTATCTAATACATAAAAATCCCGTGTCACAGTGTTTGTTACCGAACTCCTCCGAAACGGCTTTACCGCTTCTTATGATTTTTTTTTGTGTATATTCGCTAGGTCTGAGAAGAGGTCGTAAGCTAATTTAATATGGTTTCAGCTAGTAAACTTCATCATCATCATCACCCATTTGACGCCCACTACAAGACATAGGCTTCCTTCGTGGTATACTTATATTATGTATTTAATGTTGTTGTATAACATTTATACCTACCAATTTTTATTTCCATATGGGATGTAATAGTATGCGTAATGTTGTTAAAATATATATACCTACCTATATTTTTCTTTTTTGTGCCTTCTCGCGTTTACTTGTAGTGTGTTCAGCAATATGTTAAATAACAAATGGGTGGATTCAATAGCACATTTATATTTACAAGTTTGAACTTAGTTATGTGTCGGGAAAATTTTCAAAAAAAAGTACGATTAATATCGAGCAATAAACGGAAAAATATCACGTTTGTTGTGTGTGAGCCCCCCTTAAATGTTTGTTTTAATTTAATTATTTATTTTCAAAGTGAATATACAACTAAATATTCTGTAAATATTTCAAGCGTCTACCTGTTGCCGTTATTAATATCGAGCAAAAAACGGCAGAAAATACATCATCTGTGAAAATTTCAACTGTCTAGTTGTCAGAGTTCATGAGATACAGCCTGGTGACAGACAGGCAGACTGACAGTAGAGTTTTAGCAATAGGATCCCTTGCCTTGGGTAAGGAACCCTAAAAGAGACTATAACAGCGCTCAAAACTGGAGATGGACATAATGGGTAGAAAGCTCAACTATCATAAGATATGATAATATATTGAATTTTAGCAGTTTTCTTGTTATGATTCATAACATAAAAACTGCTGGAATTAGTAAAATATCGTGCAGGAGCTAGGCAGCTCTTATGCAGCAACCCAAAAGCACTAAAAGGACGCCTTAGATTCCACTGGATATTCACTCATAGGGTCCAATCCATCGATCCGTATAAATCCACTGGTGGACACAGGCCTTCCCCAAGCACACCACTTTTTTCTGTTCTCAGCCATCCCCATCCAACCGCTAACAGCAATCCGCCTCAGGTCGTTGGTCGGTCCACCGAGCTATTGAGCATCCTACGCTGCGTCAATTCGTGATCTCAGGTCGTCGGTCGGTCCACCGAGCTGTTGAGCATCCTACGCTGCGTCAGTTCGTGATCTCAGGTCGTCGGTCGGTCCACCGAGCTGTTGAGCATCCTACGCTTCGTCAGTTCGTATTCTCAGGTCGTGGGTCGATCCACCGAGCTATTGAGCATCCTACGCTGCGTCAGTTCGTGATCTCAGGTCGTCGGTCAGTCCACCGAGCTGTTGAGCATCCTACGCTGCTTCTGTTCGTGATGTCCACTCGAGAACCTTTATACCCTATCCTCTATTGGTTTTCAAGCAGATGTGGTCAGCCTCTCTAACTTGCTTATCTTATAGGTTATTTTAATTATCTTAGTTCTTTGGGGAATAATCTCATGTCGCATGTGAAAAATAAAAAAGATATTAAATAAAAATTTAAATACCGACTTCAGAACACTAAAGCACTAAAACGTTAAAAATAATTTAAAAGAATACCTTTGAATTAGAAGTACGTATACATGTACAATTTGTAGTCCGTGCCCAAAATAATAGGGGTTAAAGTATGAAATTGCCGTTTTATTGCAATAGGTTCTTTGAATTGACATAGAATCTTCATGGTTTGAGGTTTTCGAATGAAACTTTTTTCAAATGGTTTCTATTATGTTCTTTTTTTAAAAAATGTGAATATCGACTTTCAATTGTTTTTGTTATTCAATTTAGACAAGAAAGATGGATACTTCGAAAATTCGAGTGATTTTTGAATACGAGTTCCGACGTGGAACTAACGCGGCAGAAACAGCCCGCAATATCAATGCTGCGTTTGGAGAGGGGTCTACTAATGAACGCACCGTGCGATTTTGGTTTAAACACTTTCGTGATGGAAATTTCGACTTAAAGAACGAGCCACGAGGAAGACCGCCCACACAGGTGAATAACGATGAATTAAGAGAGATAGTGGAAGCTGACCCTAGTCAAACTACCCAGGAATTAGCGGCATGGTTTAACGTTACCTTACTTACAATATTGACTCACTTGCGTCAAATCAATAAAATAAAAAAATACGAAAAATGGGTGCCTCATAATCACTCGAATTTTCGGAGTATCCATCTTTCTTGTCTAAATTGAATAACAAAAACAATTGAAAGTCGATATTCAAATGTTTCACATTTTTTAAAAAAAGAACATCATAGAAACCATTTGAAAAAAGTTTCATTCGAAAACCTCAAACCATGAAGATTCTATGTCAATTCAAAGAACCTATTGCAATAAAACGGCAATTTCATACTTTAACCCCTAATATATGTGCTGGTCATGAAACTGGGCACCGACTACAAAATATACTTCTACAATACCTACATGTATACATACTTCTAATTTAAAGATATTCTTTTAAATTATTTCTTACTTTTTAGTGCTTTAGGATTCTGAAGTCGGTTTTTATTTCTTATTAATTTTTTTTTATTTTTAAATTTTTAGTGGGAGAGCGAGAGAATAATAAACTAGTCCCTTGGAACCACAACTTGCCCTACTTAAATTTAAAATTTGAAGTACTTAATAATTGAGATTAACATTATTTCCATCTCCAAAAGTCTTAACCAGAACATCACCAAATTACCTTGGGACTACTTTTACGCTATGTAATTAAACATACGGATATAACTAAAGGATGGGCCCTGTCCATTAAGGAGTTCCGTTCTCCATCCCTGAAAGTCTTCATCAGATCTTCACCAAATTAAAATGGGACCATTGAATGTTACATCGATTCGAAAAAAAGGAATATTGTCGAAATCGGTTAAATTTCACGAAGTTATGCGAGAACATAGCCAAAAAAAAAGAACATTCGCGTCCAACTCGAATATTTTTAATTCGGCTAAAAATACTCTGCCGTATTTACTTAAAATACTCTTTCAATACGGATTAATGGACTTATTAAAATGGCAGGCAATGTCATCGAAAAAAGTTAGGCTGACAGTGTTAATCTTAATTTGGCTAAAAATAAAAACGATTATTGTGAAGCATTTTCCAGCTATTTTCGTTTTTGTTTGTCTGATATGAAAACCCGTAGATACAAGACACACATGTACATAGCCATTCTTATTATTTTATAATTATTTGTATGAATTTTGAGTCAAATTGGCCATTACTTTTGTAGTCTCAAAAATTATTTGGACTTCCTGTGAAAACTGACTTAGGCTAACCTCAAGTTTCTCGTACAGCAACAATATGTTACCCTACTGCTATAAGCTGTCAGTTGGGCAAAGTGCATGCAAAAAAACAACCGGCTCTCCTTAACGGTAAATTAACAGCTTCTTAGTGAACGGGACACCGGGAGTTAGTTTTCTAAATCACGTTTTGATAGAAAAAAACTGAGGCATAATTAAATCTCAAACTGCTCTGAATTTTGTCCCTAAAGAAGTTACCTAACAGAATCAATACTGAGCTCATGATCACAGTTTAAGCCCCACTTAGCGGTCAAATTATAAAACCCCCGGGGTTGAACCGTAATCGAATGATACCGGCATCTCACGATTTGGGGACATTAATCGTATAGCGGTGGTACAGCAAGCGATAGAAACACCTTTTGTTAAACTCAGACTCAGTAATATGAACATTACAATCTGAGCATACGGGGTCCTTTTCAAAATGCGCTTGTTTTGAAACACGCCAATTCGAGTCTTAACGGGCAGCGAATCGCATATCAAGAAATGTACTAAACGGTACACCAACCTTTTAATTTTAGTTGAAAAGTCACCCTTAACATTACCAAACATATACCTATCATACAAAGTTTGATGTACTATTGACTGTACCGTCAGTCGTCGTCACTGACTTTGTATGAAAATTAAATCTGAAAGTAGAATTTCAGTTACATTTTTATTGTATCATCTACTCGGCACTAACCGTAACATAAGCAGCAGGGAAAGGGTACTATTGTTGGCACCCTTCTGGTGAATGGCACCCTGGGCTTGCAACACAAATAATAAGAATTCATCAAGCTTCCGAAACCATTCGTTTTTGTTGTCAAAACCACTGTTTATTTGTGGCAACATTGAAACTGTCACTTATATATGTATAGGCTGCTTATGCATACAAAAACTCACGCCGATAAGGGGCCAAAACCAGAGTTGAATACTTGCCCTGACAAACCTATCTCGCTTCAACCACATTTTTCTGTAATATGATTGCTAACTTTGAAGGAAAACATCGTGAGGAGACCTGAGTATCGGAGGTGGATACATCAGCGCTTGAAAGTTTAGTGCCAATCTGCAGTGGATACGCGTGGCGATTAAGTCCATACCTCTCTCTGAGAGAAAGCCGGTATCCTACGTAGGGATGTATTATATAGGCTGCAGTAAGGCTGGATTCTCCGAGCGCACGGATTTGTATGGGATTTATTGCACTATGCCAGCGAATACTTGGAGAAAAAGTAGGAATTTCTGAAATTACAGAAATACAAATCCTATTAATAGAATTTTGACGACCGATGTCACTAACACATTTTTTTAGTATCCAAAACTAACAGATTTAGTGTTCTCATGTCCACGATTTTTTTTTTGGTGCTATTTAGCTTAAGAAATTCTAAAAATAATGACGAAGGACATTGAAAAGTTTTTATTTTCAGATTTAAATATTAACCATTAGAGACTAAGTGTATTTTAAAACACCTGATTTAGGGGTAATGGCAGAGAACCTAGCCTTAAATAAAGTAATGATCTCTAAAATGTCAATGAAATGTGTACGGAGTAAAGCAACTACACCTGTAGAATGTATTACGAGTCGGCGAAAGACCGCAATATGTTTGACCCAAACTTTACCGTTTCACAACTTTGTTTGCCATTATATTACCGCTAATTTGAAGAATTTTTTGTTCTATTTTCGTCTTGTTGTCCTATTATAACTGGTGGAAACTTGTTTCCTGTTGGGTAGATACTAATTTACTTCTGTACATGCATGTTTTTGTTACTACTTACGTAATCATCATCATCAGCCTTTTAACGTCCACTGCGGGACACAGGCCTCCTTCATGGTTTTCATAACCATGAGGGGTTTTGCCATAATCGCCACGCTTGGCAGGCGGTTTGGCGATCGCAGTATGCGGTTGGAATCTCAGGAAGACGCTGCTGCCCGTCTCCTGGTAATTGAATTCCTTAGTCGTCTTCTATGACATCCACGGAAGTGGAGTGACGCTATTCCTAATCCGGCGCCACACGGAAAGTAATAGTATCACACTTACGTAATATCAATGATGGAAGGTGTAGTTTCTAGGTACCTGAAAAAAAACCATAAGGAGTTACCTGACAGAATAATACAAACCGGCCAAGTGCGAGTTCATTTGCATATTTCAAGCGTCTACCTGTTGCCGTTATTAATACCGAGCAAAAAACGGCAAGAAAATCCCGTTTTTTGATTGGGAGCCCCCTTAAATATTTATTTTTTCCATTTTTATTATTTGCTGTCTTAGCGGCAACAGAAATACATCACCTGTGAAAATTTCAACTGTCTAACTATCACGGTTCATGAGATACAGCCTGGTGACAGACGGACGGATGGACGGACGGACAGCGGAGTGATAGTAATAGGGTCTCTTATCCTTTGGGTACGGAACCCTAAAAACTACACAACACGCTCACTTTATCCTTGTCCTGCACTAGTATAGAACTACGGTAACTAGATTTACACATAAAGACAAACAGACTCTGGCAATTTGCACAAATCAAAGTACGACAGCCTCCAGCGGCAATCGAACCCATGACCCCTGTGTAAACAAGCGTGATACCGCAAGACCAACCAGGTAGACAGAAAATATTAATAACACACGGGGAACCGTGATGCGGATTCGTGATTAATTACCCGACCGCGGCGAAGCCCATAAAGATGGTAATGTCTTTCTTGGCTCGTATGTATGTATTTATATTATGTATGTATAAAATCAGCATAAGTCCAAAAAAAAGTCAGAACACAAAAAACTGGAATAAGAAATAACCAAAAACCCGACTACTGACCTGCTGAGCAGTGACTACTAAGCAGGCGGGACCCAAATTCAATAAAGTAACTCATTGCGAGATACCTAGGTTGGTCCCGCCTACTTAGTAGTCAATACTCAGCAGTTGGCTTGTTGGTTACTTCTTATTCCAGATTTTAATTTCACTATTTAAATATGTACTTAAATTACACTGACGTCTGAGAGGATCGAATAATTTTTCGTATATACACAGGGCAGCAAAGGAATGAAAATATCCATCAAGAGCACGTTATAATTACCATTGCACCTAGCATACTAATAATATTCTGGGGTTTGCACAAATTGTACGCGAAAAGAATCAATTAACATGATTTCCAGTCGAAAAAGTCGTAGCTTCGAATATAAACGCGCCGAATATTGAATTCCCTCCAATCTCCATACTTAAAACGTACTCGGCCCACATAACGTCTCGTTTTCGTCGAGATTCGGCATTGTGAAGTAGACGCAATAGAAATTTGTGTGATATTATACGTTTGGGTTAAGTAGTACAGAAAACCCGATGAATGTAGCGTTTCTGCAACATTGCCTTGCTGTAAATTCTGGTTTCAGGTACTATTCTTTTTCTTAACGTTTGAAAAGGTTTTCTTATTTTGTAACTATTGGGCTTTTGTAGCGTTTTACTATTAATAATAACATAAAGTTCAAGTTGAAGGTGTGCTCGCATATCTGCAAAAAAAGGTGGTTAATAACCACCAATGTGAGTGCATAAAGCGTAAATTAAATAAAAATATATAAACTGTATATAAACAGACGCTAGATGCAGGCCGCTTCCAACCGGTCTTTTTGGAAATCCATGGAGGAGGCCTATGTCCAGCAGCGGACTTCTTGTGGCTGAATGATGACGATGATGATATAAACTGTAGAAGGCGACTAAGGAAATACATTACCAGGAGACGGGCAGCAGCGTCTTCCTGAGATTCCAACCGCATACTGCGATCGCCAACCCGCCTGCCAAGCGTGCGGATTATAGCAAAACCCCTCATGGTTTTCATAACCATGTCCTGCAGTGGGCGTCAAAGGGCTGATGATGATATAAACCGCGTCATTTTTAAGATAAAAAAATATACAAAATGGTGTTTAGGCTTCTGTATATAAACAAAAGTCCGTTGTTACACTTTTTTATAAATTCATCATCTAAGTAGATAAAATAACAGATGAAAGTTTCTGAACTCCAAAGTTACGGTCCAAAACCTGACAAAGTACACTTTTTGTACCCATTTCCAGTTTGTGACGTGTTTTCCAATCACTCGCGCGAGCCTCCAGAAACCTTTATCCGCTTTAAATTGCCGGATTCCTTTCGGTTGATTATGTTTGCAATTTGACAGGGTTTCGATGTTTCTTTAGGGATAACGCATTTTGCGCCTTCGCTTTCGATTTCAGTAACGCGGCAACTGCGGCGAAGCCCAAAAGAAGGGTAATGTGTTCGGCACGTATATATGTATGTATGTAAGTATGTTCAATTCTGTCATAACTCCTTAACCATTAGTCAGATTTTTTGATGCTACATGAAGTTTAAAAAATCATAAAAATAGTGACCGATGACGGCCGTAGTATTGAAAATTTTAAAAGACATTGAAAAGTAACATATATTATTTTCGATTTAAAATTCTAACCATAGGAGAGTTAAATGTATTTTAAACACCTAATTTAGGGGTAATGTCGGAGAACCCAGCCTTAACGTTCTCCAAAACCTAATCCGAAGAGTGTGGAAGAAGGGCAAGAAAAAAGGCTCTACAAGGGCACTGAATATTCAATATCCAGTTGTAATCAGATGATTGCGGGTGGTGCGCATGAATAATACAAAGTGGCCCAGCATTTGGTGTAGAAGCGTTAGTGAGAGGAACCTTTTCGGACGCCGTTTCTTGCAGTAATGGCGGGTGTGGCCTCAGAAATAGCGGATTGGCATAAGGAATTCAGATATTTGGCTGGATGGGGAAGCCCGAGGAGAGAAGGACGTGGCCTGCCTTGGGGGAGGCTTATATCCAGCAGTAGACGAGTACGGGTCGATTGATTGATTGAATAAAATTCATCCAAAAAAGAAAAATTCACAGTTAGCGAGTTGTAGCGGAACTTAGGAAGTAAATAAACAGAGCCTCGGCTCAAGGTGAACAATTTTTACTCGCATAAAAATAGCGTCGCTCGTAAAACAACATAAATGTAACTGTTTTTTTACTTCTCAAGTTCCGATAGAACTCGCTAACTATGAAGGAACTTTCTGGAAAGCGATTGCCTGGCTGGAGAGATCTCATAGACCGGCTACATACAATGCCCCAAATATGAGGCTAACCCCCGGTTTCTCGAATACTAACAACCTGTTAATCTACTGTTAACAGCTGTCAGTGGTTTTTTTGTACGAGTATGCTCTTTGGTCAATTGACAGCTGTTAACACTAGATTAACGGCGCGTTAGTGTACGAGAAACTAGGGGTAAGTGCGGAAACCACATGTCAGACTAACTGTGAAGAAAAAATCACGAAGAAACCTGAACATTTGAGAGTTATTTTTAGAGCGAATGAGAAAGAGAGACGGCATTGGCTTAATCATTATGCGTCATCATCATCATCATCAGCCATTTGACGCCCACTGCAGGACATAAGCTTCCCTCATGGTTTTCCTAACCATGAAGGGTTTATGCGTGCTGAGCAAGAATTATCAATTTTAAATCATCCTCATAATAATATGCTTGACACATGACTGTGCAAAGAAACAGAAGTGCGATGCAAGCTAATGCGTGCAACACACCTTGATAATGGGACCCTCAATGGGTTTTTTTCTCTTTCACTTAAAATAATGTTTTTAACACACAAAGCGCTACTTCTCCTTGTAAAAAAAAGTTAATATGCTGTAAAATAGACTCCCCATAATAAAATATAGTGTCCATCTGACTACAAAATAATTTCCTTAGCTATGAATCAGCTGTAAAATATCCACTATAAAATAAAGCTTCAATGTCTAAACGCGCTTTGTAATTTTAGCAAGAGAAAGTTGCCCTAAACTATGGTACTAAATTTTACCAAAGTCTCATATCCTGAATGGTATTTTGTCAAGATCCTGAAGACTATTCACTTTAAAGTTAATACATTTTTTTTACGTTTCCTAACCGTGTAAAAATTACCTGTATTTTTATCTCATTCTCTCTTTTCCTTTCCTTCCTTCCTTCCTTGTTTTAACTTCAATCTCACAAGTAATACTGTAGTACGTAATACTGAGCTTATAGTTTTCATGGACCCAGCAGCATATTGTACCGACAACCGCAAGGCTCGGTTGTTTTGTTTGCTACTTCCAGATGTCTGTAACCGAGATGAGAGGATACTGCAACCTTGCGCCGGAACATTTTACGTGTATTGAAATAGAAAAGAAAGATGAAATGTGGGAAGCTCCGAAAGGGATTTACGAAGAACCCCACCGCGGTGAGGCCGAAGGCCGAGCTCCGTTCAGTTCAGGCCGAAGGCCGAGACTGTACATGTTTCACGCACAAGTTCCAACTGTAAGTAATAATGCCCGTTTACTCCAATGGTTATCGGTTTTTCAAAAGATATGACTAGCCCACTGTCAGCTTGTTAATCTAAGAGGCTAGGTCGACTACCTTAGTTATCGGCGGAATTGTTTATTTTCCGAAGAAAAAACTGACATACATTCCACAAATTTAATCTCACTACAATTTCAGTAAATAAAATATTTATTCTAGCGAAACCTGTCATAACATATAGGATATCACTTAAACTTAATAATAGGGGTTAAAGTATGAAATTGCCGTTTTATTGCAATAGGTTCTTTGAATTGACATAGAATCTTCATGGTTTGAGGTTTTCGAATGAAACTTTTTTCAAATGGTTTCTATGATGTTCTTTTTTTAAAAAATGTGAAACATTTGAATATCGACTTTCAATTGTTTTTGTTATTCAATTTAGACAAGAAAGATAGATACTGCGAAAATTCGAGTGATTTTTGAATACGAGTTCCGACGCGGAACTAACGCAGCAGAAACAGCCCGCAATATCAATGCTGCGTTTGGAGAAGGGTCTACTAATGAACGCACCGTGCGATTTTGGTTTAAACGCTTTCGTGATGGAAATTTCGACTTAAAGAACGAGCCACGAGGAAGACCGCCCACACAGGTGAATAACGATGAATTAAGAGAGATAGTGGAAGCCGACCCTAGTCAAACTACCCAGGAATTAGCGGCATGGTTTAACGTTACCTTACCCACAATATTGACTCACTTGCGTCAATAAAATAAAAAAATACGAAAAATGGGTGCCTCATAATCACTCGAATTTTCGCAGTATCCATCTTTCTTGTCTAAATTGAATAACAAAAACAATTGAAAGTCGATATTCAAATGTTTCACATTTTTTAAAAAAAGAACATCATAGAAACCATTTGAAAAAAGTTTCATTCGAAAACCTCAAACCATGAAGATTCTATGTCAATTCAAAGAACCTATTGCAATAAAACGGCAATTTCATACTTTAACCCCTAATATGTACAGAAAAAAATTATTAATAAAAAGTTATTTGCAATCATGTGATTGATTTCACATTATTTTTTTCTTGTTTATTACTGCGGTCGTTCATTCTATCTGCTCCATTGTCACTATCACACACAACCGTAGTTATCATAACTATTCCAATCACTAAAAGGCCTTTAGTGTTCGAGTACATTTAAACAAATGGCTTCAGCCTAGGTGTATTTCCATGTGTGTGATGTCTTTTTCTAGTTACCATAGCACATGGTATCCTAGTTTGGGACCAGGACAACTGACTATATTGTGTGGAGGTTATTTTGTTTACTTATACGCTAAACACCCTTTTAGTAATCTGACAAAAGGCCGTTAATTTCATGGACGATACGTACCATTAACGGCCTTTTAGTGATCGGACACTGGTTACCCAACACCAGTCGCGATATTACGGTAGCGAATATCGTATCATCTAGTCAATCCACTGTGGTGGATAACGCACCATCACTACTGGTGGTGTCCTCCGTAGCATCACTGTCGATAGTGCCCTCCGTCGTGTCATCACTGCCGGTGGCTTCTTCCATACCATAACTACTAGTAGTGGCGTCGTCCGTCTGATCATTACTTAGAGTCGAGTCAATTGGTGTAGGATTCCAACAATTCTCAGGCTTTTTCCCGCATATCGCACTACATAAATAACTGAGTGCAGAGTGGGGATCAGTATATTCAAAGTATTTATTGCCACGTACAGAGATGATAGTCGTAATATTATTTAAATTCAGTTTTTTGAGTTCTTTTTGGGCTTGCTTGGCAAACCCTGGCACTCTTTTCTTCAAACAGTTGAAGTAAAATTTTCGTCCAACGCTTACTAGTGACCGGCACTCGCTACTGTTTATTTTAGAAGCATCACATTTAAGATAATCAGCTTGCAGCCAGATATTTTGCTTGATGTTCTCTAGAGCACATTTCCTGGGGCCCGTAAGGGATGGACTGTCCAAAAAGATGTAATTCATTTTGACTTTCAAACCCACATTGTCAACCTAACCACTGCAAAGTGTTGTTAAAAAATTCAACATTCAAAGGAATCTTTAAGTCAAAGTTACTTACTATTGTAACTGGTCCACAAGCATGACTAATATTGGAAGTCAAAGCAATTGCAAACAAAATGAAGAGGAGCGCCATTGTCGAATGGTTTTGTACGTACTTTTAGTCTTATCTAGGAGATAATATACTTAAATAGGTACAGTGTGTACACAAACTGACAATGAAATATTTGACAAATAAATTGTTAGTTTTTTCACAATACTTACATTTGCCTTAAAACAACAATGTAATATCATGTTTAACTTAATATTACTTATCAGTAAGGTAATGTTATAAACGGATTTGTATTGCATTCACCCTAGTTTATTATAACGGTACAGTACGGTGAATAATAAATTTTATTAACAAATTATTAAGACAGCTGTCGTTACAACTGACACCCATCTCACTTGCGCATTCTTATATTTAACGGTCGTAAAGTAATGAGTATACCTTGTACTGACAAAATTAGCCCGAAATATCATGAGAAAATAAAATTAGGGTATTTTTTTCATCCGCGGTGGGCACGCGTAGTGATGAAGCCCGTACGGAGAGTATGAGAGAGTAATCTTTCCGAGAGAAGGCCTGTGCCCTGCAGTGGAACGAATATAGGCTACATAAAAAATATATTGACGTGTTTTAATTTTCAAATATACTTTGGCTTTTCAAAGATTAACAAGGTGTAAGAAGTTTATAATTTTAGTGGCCAATTCTGTATATTGAAATCTAATATAAAAAAATATGTAAATAAAATCTTGTCAATTTTACTTTCTAGCAACAACTCACACCACATTTATCAAAAATTTACTTTTTTTACTATCATAAACGAATAGAATGTGCGAGCGAGAGGGAAGATACATTTGAAAGCGTAAATAATTATTCTTTGCACTGAGAAAAATATGTTACTTCTCAATAAAATAACAATAAATAACAATAAAAGACAGTTTCAACTGTAAAATAAAGCTTTGCGCCGACTACCCGTCTCACTTTTCTTTCATCAACTGGAAGAAATTCCTATAACCAATGAGGACGCCAATTGTGCGGTATTTTTGAAAATGTTTTTTGTTTGTTTTTCCTGGTGTACAATAAAGAATATTGTTATCTTAAAAGTGTTATTACACGTTTTCCTCAAAAAACTCAACAAGTGGTCTTGAAGCGGTCTCCCTCGATCCTCCCTCCCATGTATGGATGAAAGGGTATTTCCAGACCTAATGAAATATAGTAGTAGGCTTGTACCATTATTTAAAAACGGTGATAAACAAGTTTATCTTCGATCAATTACATACGCATTTCAATAATTACCGACTTCTCCATAGTCAGCGGTTCAATTTTACTAAAAGATGTTCTACTACAGACATATTTTCAGCCCTTGGGAGGATCATGAGGATTCTGTAGACGTATTCAGTGATTTATCAAAGACATAGACCACGAAACACTGCTCTTGAAGTTAAAACACTACGATATAAGGGCACAGGTTTTGATCTTTTGACATCGTATTTAGAAGCAAAGATTCAAAAAGCAGACATAAATCCTATAAAATCCTCGGGTTTACTTGTACAAATACCAGTTCCACGGGATACATCTTAGGGCCGTTCCTTTTCCTAGACTATGCAAATTATTTACCGCTTGTAGTACAAAAAACTCTGAGACAGTGTTGTTTGCTGATGACACGTCAGTTATTTTTAAAATAAGGAAACAAGTAAATAATTTACGATGAATGGTCCCTCGCAAGTACTAGATTGGTTTACAGCAAATAATCTACTACTAAATTCCAAGAAGACAAAATAATAAAACAACTATAATATTAAACGGAACCATCGATGTGAGAGTCCGACTCGCACTTGGCTGGTTGTTTTGAACACTAACACCCGATTTCTCGTACGCAAAAACATATTATTGACGGTTGTCAGTTGTTTTTTTATATACTTTGGCCACTTGAATACCAAATAATACAATCTCTTAAGATTGTTGTTATTTTCACAATCATTGCGGAAGTCCACAATTGAACTTGTGTGGTTTACTTGAGAGTTTATTGTATGTTTTGGGTATAGTAGGTGTTTTCACCGTGCAGTATTAAATAAACACCTCCTGGTACCTCCAAAAAAGCTCCTGGTCTGGATGGGTTCACGGCTGATATATGCCCTGCTGCTATCAGGCTCGACGGGCCGCTGTTTCTGGCCGTAGCCAATAAATGCCTGGAACTGGAACACGTCCTGAGAGATTGGAAGATAGCCGCCATCTGTGTGCTGAAAAAGCCTGGAAAAAAGGACTACCTACAGCCAAACAAAATCATACCGACCTATCGGGCTTTTCTCGGTGCTGAGGAAAATTGTGGAGAAGATGCTAGTGGCTAGACTACAATGGCACCTTCTTCCACAGCTGAACCCCAGACAGTACGGCTTTATGCCCCAGCGATCCACGAAAGACTCCCTTTATCTTCGAGGACCGTGAAGTGCTTGCTCGATACGCTGGTGCCGTGTGTTCTTCGCGCACAACAAAAGGTTGTGTGCAAGGGTCAATTGCCGGTCCGACGTTCTGGAACATAGTGCTAGACCCACTTCTCAATGAAATTTATGTCTTCGGAGTGAACTACCAGGCCTTGCCAATGACGTGGTCCTTATATTCTCCAGCGATTCGGTGCCAGCCTTGCAGTCGGAGGCGGAGCGGGTCCTCGCTGCTGTCGATTGGGGCGTTAGAAACAAACTTAACTTTGGGCCCCATAGAACACAAGCTATGGTGGTAACAGGGAAGTTATAGTATGACGACCCAAGGGTACACATGTCGGGCACCCGAATCGCTTTGGTTGATGAGATCCGATTGCTTTTAACATTCAGATAACTAAATTTCCATTTCGACAATGCTCTGGTTTTTCGTCCACTAGATTTATACTAAGAGTGGTTTACGTGATTTTCAGCAACTTAAGGATTTCTTTTTTCTAGCTAGCTACTAACTTCATGCCAAAATCAATCAATTACGTCGTTTTAAAATTCTTTGACATTATGTATGATTATTTGTGTATCTTAATATTAACATTTTATGTCATAACTTACAAATCGATGGTCCCTATTAAAAATGTCGGTAATACGTTTTTGGCGATTTTCACTTTTTTACACCAAAATACTTGAAAAAAAATGTTTTATAGGATGCATATTTTATTTTATAAAAAAAAATCTACAAGGGTACTTTCCAGAGATAAAAATGACAGTTGTAACCTGGTGCCCGTGCAAATATGTAGGAAGTGACGCAACCGTTTTTGTTCGCGGGACGGTGGGAGCGCACGCGCCGTCGGTACTGACAGAACGCACTTTGTTGTCGGGTGGAGCGCACGCGTGTCGGCTCTTACATTAGTTTGTTTTTAGCAGTGTTTCTTGTTTTATTTCAATGTTCAAAATATGTCAGGGCGTTCGAAACGCATTTTAGACCTAGTGTCTCATAGCCCGCACGAATTTAAACAGGCTAAGAAGATAACACATTGCCAAAACCGAAGGACACCTACTGAGACTGGTAAGATTTTTTTTATTACTATTAAATATTATTGTTACTAAGTATTAAGTATTAACTTTAGTAATTACTATTATCAAAGTATTACATTAATTGTGGATGTAGAGGATTGTATTCTGTATAAGCACCTTATTCCGTTTAAAAAAGTTGGTACCGGTAGATACGCTTATGTTATATGGACATTGAGTAGAAAAAATGTCGTACCTACCACTTTCGACAATCTTAAATGTACTCAAAGTAGTTAAATTTGTTGGATCTGACCATTCCGACTTTATTAGTTGTTCATACAATTAGCAATTTTGCCAGATGTGTCACTTTCGACATTCTTAACCGTATTATCTGTAAATATTTTGGTCGTATATGCCACAAGTGACATTTTTATACAAAATATATCAAAAAATTGACGTCAGATGTGCCATAGTAATTTTTTCTTCCTATGAAATTAATTCCTACTTCAGTAAGATGTAAAAAACTGGTTTATTAATTTATTTTTAGGTTGATTAATATCACTTAAAAAAAACCGTACTTATAACAGTTCAAATTATTTACCGTTTTTACTTATTTTAGTCCAAATTGGTAATTCTATCAAATTTTTTAGACCCAGATTCATCCCCAATACCGGCCCACTTTGAGGAAGAGCTAATTCAGTTGGAGGATTTGATAGGCGATACTTTCAATGAAAAAGAGACGGCTGAAGATAGGGCCGAAGATGAAATGGCAGACGAGAAGCAGAGTGAAACATTGCCATATAATTCAACACCGGTACGATCACCAGTTCCTGAGGTGGCTGACAAAAAGCAGACTGAAACATTGCCAGGTAATTCAACACCAACACCATCACCGGTTCCTGACCATGATGATCCATGTGGAGACCGTTTTTGTGCCATATGCGTTGAAGATTGTATTATAAGTAACGAAGAAGTCTATGATAATCTTCCAACACCTTCCCCGATGACCGCTACTTCCACTAACGTGACACCCACTACAAACAGATCTAGAAAGAAGACGTACAAAATGGACATTGGAAAGAAAAGACTATCACACAAAGAAAATTGGTCAGTAGTACAAAGAAAAAGGAAGAAAAACGAAGGAAAAGCTTTTACAAACAACAAAGGAAAACTGATTGCAGAAAAAAAATTGGGTGATCCCTGTGGCAGGAAATGTCGGTACAAATGTACGGAAAATTTTGAATTAAAACAAAGAGAAACGATTTTTTCAAAATTTTGGGAGCTGGGTGATCGTAATAAGCACTGGGAGTTTGTGATAAAATACACAAAAAAGATTACCAAAGGAAGAAACACCACTGATGTTGTTAAACACAAACGTGAGTACACTTACGTTTACTATCTACCTACAGAAGAGAAAGAAAAAAGAAGGGTCTGCAAAAAGATGTTTCTAAGCACCATATCCTCTGGTGAACGCATAATGACTACAGCTTGGAAAAAGTATGATGGCTTAGCCGCTGTTGAAGAAGACAAGAGAGGAAAATACGATCACCAACATCGAGTTCTAGATGAAGTAATGGTGCAAAGTGTGAAGGATCATGTCAACTGTCTAGATCGCGTGGAATCCCACTATGCACGCCGAGACTCAAAAAAGTTGTATTTAAACAATATAACTAGTACATCACAAATGTATAAGTTATATTCTGAATGGTGCGATCCTGACAAATATAATAGTAAAGCTAATAAACGTCAGTACCGAGACATTGTTAATGCCAATTTTAATCTCGCCTTCTACCAACCTAAAAAAGACCAGTGCGAAGTGTGTCATATCTTCGCAAACAATCAGTTTCCCAGCGAAAAAGAAAAGCAGACATTTTTGGAACATCAAGATCATAAGAAAAAAGCTCGTTCACTCAAACAAACTGATAAAGAAGAAGCAATTCAAAATACTGAAATAGTTGCAGCCACTTTTGATTTCCAAAAGGTTTTACAGACACCCCATGGCGAGGTAAGCATATTTTACTATAAGAGAAAATTGAATACTGCCAATTTTACAGTTTTTGAATTAGCTAAAAAAGCTGCAACGTGTTACATGTGGCATGAAGGGACTGCTAAAAAAGGTGCAAATGAAGTTTCAAGCTGCTTGTACGAGTTTATTAAGAGCCATGCAGAGAAAGGAGTGAAAGAATTCAGATTTTGGTCCGATAATTGCGCTGGACAAAATCGAAACCGTATTGTCTTTGCTTTATATTTGCTTGCTGCTAAGGAATTAGGGGTCAAAATCATTCACAGGTTCATGGAAAAAGGTCATACGCAAAACGAAGGAGACAGTGTCCACGCGCTCATCGAAAGAGAAAGTGACCGGAAAATTATTTATACACCTGATGAGTGGAATTGTTTGGTACGTTGGGCCAAGTTGAATGGAGAGCCATATACAGTCAAGGAGATGACTGTTCGGGACTTTTATAACTTCAAAGACTTGCTGTCGGACAGAAACTGGACTAAAGATATCAACAACGAAAAAATGAAGTGGACCCAAGTCAGAGAAGTTACAGTTGAGGCAGGTATCTACGAAAAGATGGAATTCAAGTACGATCTTGCAGAAGAGCCAAGAACTCTTGTGGTGCTCAGGTCAGCTAAAAGAAACACCCAACGCAACAATTTCTTTGAAATATCTGAAGCGTATAAAGGCCCCATACCAATTCCTTATGCCAAATATAAAGATCTCAATGACTTGTGTAAGTCCGGTGTCATTCCAGAAAAATACCACATTTTTTATAAAGATTTGCCTCATATGCCAAGAAATGCAACCCACCAAAGGAGTGACTCTGAGGATGATGACAATTAAGAAATGTTGATCTCATATCAGTGATTTTTAATTTACTACAATTTATTATGTTTAGTCTTTAGTTGAAGTTTAAATTAATATGATGGTTTATGTTGACACTAATCCTTATATTAGTAATGTTATGCCAAACCTTTAAGTAAGCATTACGTATATGCATGATCCTATACGGCTGATCTCAAGCAAATTATGTGCGTGACGGTGATTGTGATACTATTTTTAAGCATTTTGATAATTTTATCGTGTGTTGATTTTTCATAAGTATTACTTTATTATTTAGAAGCACTTTAAACTGATAAAAATTATTTTTTGTACCTTTTATTACCTTTAGAAAAAAGACTAAAATGTTAATTACCCACCTGTTGCACTGAAATTATGTTACATGAGAGATGTTGAGAAAATTATCTTACAATATATTGTTGTTAATAATCAAAGAATTTCATTGAACTCAGATATTACCTAACTTCAAAATACTTCAAATAATAATCTCTGGACGTTTCCTAAAAGTTTTTAGAGAAATATTTTCAATATCTACTTTTCAATTGAATATTACTTTTGAATTAAAGTATGCGGACATACAATTTTCTCATTTTTTATTTCTATTTCTTATATTCAAAACGAACAACCGACAAAAGTATTTTAAAATCATCATGTAAAAATGTTGAATGTGCCACTACCTACTAAAACGTTAATTGGACACCCCAAAAATAAAGTCGTATGTGTCATAACCAACATGTTTGTGAAAAACTTTCCTCGTAAAAATGTCGGTAATACATTATCTCCATAAATAATCACAAATTTCTTAAATTGCCAATATAAGATTACAAGAAACTGTTTATACAATGTACAGTGTAAATTTGAACTTCGTAAGTTTAATAGTTTTTTTTTTATTACATAATCCGGCTTTGAAGCGCTCTCCTGAAAAGTCGCGATTTTGCAGATCCGACATTTTTAATAGGGACCATCGAAATGCAGTTTAGGTGCCACAGACCCTTAATAGAATTTCAACGAGAAATTAGGGGTTGCACTTGCATCTGATCCATTCATTACATTCTTACGCATGTACGCACCACCTCTTTTTGTCCTCAAAAATCCTCAGCGAGTCGTTACCAGCAGTCTAGCGAGCTGTTGGGCTTCCTACGCTGCATTTGTCTTTTCGTGATCGCCACGCGTGAACCTATTTACCCCATAAGTTATCGGTTTTCGGCAAATGTAACTTGCCTACTGTTAATTTAGCAATTTAGTTTGCTAATCTTAGAAGCTGTGTCGATTACAGTAGTTTCGAATTGCTTAGTTTCTGATATCATCCATAAAACGTTTAAATAAAATTTAATTATACGATATCTTTTTTCGAACAAAACCTGTCGTAACGAAATGTTCAGTTGCGACTTCGGATAAGATATCTCATAGCTGAGTTACTAATTATGTACAAAAATTACAAATACTTACTATGAAAGTTACAAATGTTTTAGCTATATTACACTACAACATTAACTGAGTATTGCTATGACTTTTGAAATTTTTTCCGCTTTCCTATTTTTTCAATATATTGTTTTGCTACACGAACTTCCTGCCTTGCAGTGTCGTTGCTTGGTATGCTTAAAACCATAATGTGTTAAATAGAATCATAAGCAGCATATATACGTCCCACTGTAGGGCACAGGCCTTCTCTCAGAGAGAAAGTATGTGCTTAATCACCACGCGTGCCCACCCCGGGTTGGCGATTTCAAGCGCTGAGGTATATGAATGGCTGTAGCGGCTAATCCCCCGAAATTAATTTTCTCTAGTAGGTATTTTAATTTCAATTCGTTTTTTTCCCGCATTTTGTCTTTTTATTTTGCGGATAATATAGCATTTTGGCCCCATGCTCATAAGTTCTTAGTCAATTTTCACATAAATCACATAGAAAACAAAGTCATAGTACATGCCCGCACTGGGAATTGAACCTGGGTCTCTCGCTTCCGAGTCTAATGTTCTACCCACTAGGCTACCCACTGCTTTTAAACAGAATATACATTATTATAGATAAAGAAAATATTTACAGTAGTGCAGCATTGGTAAAGTGATATTTAGGTAGGCTGACTGATATTCAGATATCTGGGAAAAAACTTATAGAGCAAGAGTTGTTGTGAAACACTAATAACTCTTGTACTTTAATAAAAATACATTTTGCATTTAGCATTATATTGCATAATAATAATTATGCATTACTAATAATACGTTTATTGCATGTAAGTAATCCTTACAATGGCCATGCGGCGCACTTAATGCTACAAGCACTTTCTATCAACCGCAGGAGGTGTAAGAAATCTTTGAAAATTACACAAAATAACTTTTTTATCATTTTTCGTATTTGAACATCGTGAATAATCAAAAATAAATTTTGCCGTAATAATCAATTAATTTCATAATTTTTTTTTGTATTTATTACTGCGGTCATTATTTCCATCGGATCCGTAGTCACACGTGATGTGTTCTTCTTCAAATTCTTCCTTCCTCTATGAAATCATAAATACTGTTAAGTAATTAAAAACATTATCATAATGCATCGTATATACCTACGTCCCACTTTAGGAAATAAGCCTTCTCTCAGATAAAGTATGGGCTTAATCACTTAAGCCCAAATTAATAAACATAATAATAATAAGCCATCGTCAAAATTTTACCGTACTTATTACCATCACTATTCCGATCACAAAGGTCTTACGTGTATCCATACACTCAAAGCCCTTTTAGTGATCAAAAGAAAAGGCTGTTAACTTTATAAAAAAAGAAAAAATATATAATAATAAATTGTTTATTTTCATTAATAGAAAATAAACAACACTATTATTTTAAATATGGACCACTAATTCACATAACGACCGCTTAGTTTTATTGTAAGAATTTCTACACTAAACGACCTCTTAGTGATTGGCTACTGTACTGGTGCTGGATAACCCACTATTACTGCTGGTGGTGGCGACTGTAACATCGCTACGTGTAGCACGCCATAGCAACACTGCCGGTAGTGCCCTCTGTACCATTGCTGCCGGTGGTCTCCTGTATACCATCGCTGCCGGTGGTCTCCTGCGTACCATTGCTGCCGTTGGTCTCCATAGTACCAGCGCTGCCGGTGGTCTCCTGCGTACTATTGCTGCCGTTGGTCTCCATAGTACCATCGCTGCTGGTGGTGCCCTCCGTACCATCGCTGCCGGTGGTGCCCTCCGTACCGTCGCTGCCGGTGGTGCCCTCCGTACCGTCGCTGCCGGTGGTGCCCTCCGTACCATCGCTGCCTGTGGTCTCCTCCGTCTGTTCGGTACTTTGGGTTGTTGTTGTTGTAGTGTCAATTGGTGTAGGATTCCAACAATTCTCAGGCTCTTTCCCACACATGGTGCTGCATAAATAACTGAGTGCAGAGTGGGGATCCGTATATTCAACGTATTTGTTGCCACGTACAGAGATGATAGTCGTAATTTTCTTCATATTCAGTTTTTTGACTTCTTTTTGGGCTTGCTTGACGAACCCTGGCACTCTTCTTTTTATACAGTTAACGTAGAATTTTCGGTCGACGCCTGCTAATGATCGGCACTGGCCACTGTTTATTTTAGAAGCATCACATTTAAGATAATCAGCTTGCAGCCAGATATTTTGCTTGATGTTCTCTAGAGCACATTTCCTGGGGCCCATAAGGGATGGACTGTCCAAAAAGATGTAATTAATTTTGACTTTCAAGCCCAAATTGTCAACTAACCAGTGCAAAGTGTTGTTAAAAAATTCAACATTCAAAGGAATCTTTAAGTCAAAGTCACTAACTATTGTAACTGGTCCACATGCTTGACTTAGATTAGAAGTCAAGGCAATTGCAAGTAAAATGCAGAGAAGCGCCATGGTCAAATTGTTTTGTACGTACTTTTAGCCTTATCTAGGAGATAATATACTTAAATAGGGACAGTTTGTACACACACTCTGACAACGAAACATTTAACAAATAAATTTTTCGATCAATATAACATCATTGTTAACTTAATATTCGTTATCAGTAAGGTAAAGATATACATGGATTTATATTGCGTTTACCCCGCGCATTCATTAACATAATTGAGCGTTCATTAAACATAAGGGGTAGGTACATTACGAAAGTTTATTTACAAAATATTAAGGCTGCTGTTAAGTCTGGCATTCGTCTCATATATCATTTACATTTGATAATCATAAAACAATTGAGTAAAATCATATAAACTAGTGAGCGTCACAAGACAATAAAATATGGGGTTTTCAGACTTGGTTTTATTTTCATACACTGTCGTTTTTAGGGTTGCGTAGTCGACAAGAAAGCCTTATAGTTTCGCCATGACCATCCGTCTGTCTATCTGTCTGTCAGTGGCCTAGCTCAGCAAGCTGAAACTACTAGAGAGCTGAAATTTAGCGTAGACATACATATTAATCACGCCGACAAAACGGTAGAATAAACATATAAAAAAAAAACTTGCGTACCTCTTTACATCTAAATTAGGGATGCATTTATTTTTGCTCGCCTGCATCATAGCGTGGAGCATCGTTGTGTTGGTTTTTTCGTTTGAAAATATTGTGGGTGTAGGAAGACCATTTTTCGACTAAGGTTCCCTTTGCGAAATATTAAGCTTTAATGCGCAAATTTTTGTCCTCCCTCTTTCAACTAAACGGTTGATTGTAGAAACGTGAAAAATTCAGGGCAGTACCACACATAACAAACTAAAAAGAAAACCTATCACGGCTAAGTAGGCTTTACAAACTGTCGAGCAATAGGCGACCAACTTGTAAAAATAAAACTTCGTACCAAATCCATTGAAAATTACTTTGATGAAGTTGTTATTTATATGAAGCAGATAAAACCCCCTCTTTCTACGGAACCCTACACTGCGCGTGGCACGACACGCACTTTTTCGGTTTTAATTGAGTAACACGGCGTGAGAATTTCATAACGCAGCGTAGGACGCCCACCAGCTTGCTGGACCGACGATCTGATGCAGATTGCTGACAGCGACTGGATGAGAATGGCTGAGTACAGAAGATAGAGGCGTGCCTGGGGAGGCCTTTTTACAGCAGTAGACAAGTTTGGGCTGCTTGATTGATTGAAAGTCTAGACCATATTTTAATTAATTAATTTCCAATAATAAAAAATACTTATGCGTGAGGGAGAAGCATTCCACATATAAAATCAGCCTTAAAACGTACGGAGTACAGTCAACAGCAGGTAAACCTGTACGTTTTATTGCAAAAACATCTGTAACGTAACCGAGTATGGTACATAAACTTATAAAGGTCGATGTAATGTCAACTACATTGACGCTCTCCAGCCTGTTTGCTTATAAAATATACTATTTCTGATCGCAAGTCCCGTATTAAGGCTCTACCCTGTGCTAACTTGCGCCACCAATAAAAAAAAAAAGATATCTTCTCTTAACACGCGTAAATGGAAAAAGAGATCATCATACAGCCATTTTAGAACCTAGCGCCAAGAATCTAGGACTTTAAAGCATTTTTATCAAAAAAGGCCGTTCTTAGCAGAAATCGATTAAATTCCTAGGTTGACGACCCTACGTTATAGACTGTAGGTTCTGAAAATATCTATCACAGTTGTTAAGATTTCTGATTTTCGCTTTTTCTTAAGACGTTTTTTGTTATAAAAGTTTTTTTTTGTGGCGCTAGTTAGCATTCTGTAACGTCTTAATAAAAACAACAGTAGAATTTCAAAATACACGGCGAAACAAAAACATATACCTAATAATCACATTAATTCACTGCCGGGGCTCTACTATAACTTAAATTCATGGTTTACTTCATAATTCTATGTAGGTACATTGCAAAGTTGATTAACCGACAGACAATTAGGAAGTCATAATATAATGAATTTTAATTTTATGAAACGTAGCTCAGAGCACTATTAGTGTTGGCCAATATAAGCTGTATCAGCCTAGCGTTTGACTTCATTTGGCGTAAGAATAAGTGTCATTTCTGATCGCTGAAGATGATCATTGTTTTTTTTTAATTACCCCCTCAGAGGGTAAAAAATGCAAATTTTTAATGTTTAAGATGAATCTTTAGATGAAAGTTCGTCATACCTTAAGAAAGTGTTGCAATTCGGGCTTATAATAGTTTAAGCCAGCCTTAATCTAGCGTAATTCTAAAAACCCCCAACTTCTCGTACACTCACAATCTGTTATTCTACTCTTTATAGCTGTCAGTTGGCCAAAGCGCATACAAAAAGCAACTAACTAACAGCTGTTAGCAGTAAATTAATATCAGATTGTTAGTATACGAGAAACGGAGCGTAAGTCAATATAAGTTTTACGGCCTTATTTAGAAAACGACGATTCCTCCAAAGCACTCCTCGGAGTAATTGTAATGTTTTTCGTACGTTACGTGACAATCTGTTCAAAGATTGTTAACGTTTGTCGGTCGATTTTATTTGCATAATCTGTAGCTCCCTGATAAGCGTCAATAGTTTGTTAGAAAATAGTTAGCTTTCGGATAATCGGGGATAAAATTTGCAAATGCACCAGAAATTGAGTCAGATGTGTAATGTGAGTGAATTGTTATAATTGCAAAAATATATTTTTCATTCTAATGATTTTTGTTGTTAATTCTGTTTCTTATTTGCCTTCAGTATTTTCAATTTAATCTTTAATGGATAGTAACAAACCGATGGCGTTTATTTTTCTGACTTTTTATAGTCATAAGATAAGATAAAATATGATAAGAATATTCTTTATGAATATGATAAGAATATTGCACACAAGAAACAAGAGACATAAAATATAAAAGCAACAATGAAAAAGTACAATGGGCGGCCTTATTGCTAACAGAAATTTCTTCCATACAACTTACTCACCTACCTACCTACTCACTCATGACAAAATACTCAGGTTCAGGTACTCCTGCGGATAGGATAACGTGTAATAGGATAAATAGCTTGAAAGTAACTGAAATTGCACAGGTTAATTATGGATGAAGTTATAAATTATACAATAATTTATACTTATTATTAGTCATTATTTTATTTTAATTAATTTATACATTAGTTAGTTATATATACTAACTGTTACTTAGGTTCATGGGTCCAATTACAGAAAACTATACCTACTTACCATCATCACTACTGGTAGTGACTTCCGTAAAATCGGTAATTTGTGTTGTTTGTATTGTTGTAGTATCGGTAATGTCCACATCAATTGGTGTAGGATTCCTGCAACCCTCAGGCATTTTCCCGCATATTGTACTGCATATACCACTAAGGACAGCTTTGGGATCCGTAAGGTCAACAAATCTGTTTCCACCTACAACGATTAGAGTTGCATTTTTGTTCATCTTCAGTTTTCCGAATTCCTTTCGGGCTTCCCTGGCGAACCCTCCTACTTTTTTCTTGATACAATCATCGTAGAATCTTTGGTCGACGCCTACTAGTATTCGACAATCGTCATAGAAAACGCCATAAGCTGACGCTTGTGACCACTTAAGATACTCAGTTTGGAGCCAGATGTTTCGCTTGAGGTACTCCAAAGCACATTTCCTTGGACCCATGAGGCCTGGTCTGTCCAGAAAAAAAAACCTTGTCTTGATGCTTAAGCCGACATTATCAACTACCCATGATAAAGTTTTGGTAAAGAATTCAACAACGAGAGTATTGTTTAGATCAAAATTACTTATTATTTTTACTGGTTTACAAGCATGACTCAAATTAGACGTCAAAGCAATCGCAAGTAATATGCAAAGAAACGCCATAGTTAAACGGTTTGTACGCACTTCTAGCCTAATCTAGGAGACGATGAACTTAAATAGAAATTGTGTGTAAATAACATTGAAATATTTAACAAATAAATTGTTCTTATCTTTCACAATCCTAAAATGTTGTGCGTTCACAATCCTAAAATTTTATGGATCCCAACGAAATATTAGAATGTAACACGATCGTTAACCTTATTTGTTATCAGCTAGGCATAGTAATAAAATTACATTTTTATTGCATACACTCTAACCGAAGTTCATTAAAACACAAAGGTTAGGTAGGCCTTATTGTGAATAATATAACATCACATGGATAACAAACGACGGCAAGTACATTGTTTTAGTGCTGGCGACTCTAAGATTTTAGTATTATTTCACTTACCGACCTACCGTAATGGTAGGACACTCAAACACGTAAAGATTTTTGTTTTTAATTTTACTTCTTATTTCCCTTCAGTATTTTCAATTTAATCTTTGGTTGAATAACAACCAATCGATGGCGTTTATTTCCTATGACTATTTAAAATATTGGTAACACATAACTGTTAAAAATATCACTGAGCTATTAGGTAAATAATTATAAAACTGTTTGAAAGTTGCTAAGCCTGCGTTATTAATAATGAAATAAGTACATTTTATTATTCTAATATAATTTACAGCAGAAGTAATTAACACTGTAGGTACTAAAACGTAATAAAAATATTTACCAAATAATTGATTTTATATTTTTCGCAATCTTAAGAATCCTAAGACACCATTCTTAACTTTACATTCATTATCAGCAAGGCGAAGCAATAAATACATTTTTATTGCATTCATCTTGTAGAATACTTTATGATATCATAATAGAAAGATAGGTGAATACGGGAATTCCACAAATAAATATTATCGCTGGTCCCTTGAATGTAATTAAGGCCACTAGGTGGCCAAAACTGCTTATATACAGTTTTGCCGTTTTTCTGCAACTGGTTGACACACCAATTCACCCAGCATTTGTGGCTTCACCATACATCACACCGGAACACGACGAATCGCTTGGCGGCGTGTTTCTAGGCTCGGCCTTGGTCCCCCACCAGTAAGGCTAGTCATTTGGCACCACCCAGGGGTTACGTGTGGGGTCTCAAGCGTGAAACCTACGGAAGCGAGTAACAAACCCCCCAACCTACGGACGCAAGCAGCGAAACCCCCAAAACAAAAGTAACAAATCAAAAAAATCTGATTTATCCTGTGTCGAATCGATTTGAAACATACCACGCAATATTGCTAGCTACCATATTGATTCCCGTTCCGGGAAACTTTGCCGACATGGCACATCACTATCTCTGACCGAACAAAAAAATTGCCTGTCACATGCTTCATTGTCACAAAATCACCACGTTTCATTACCGAGGCGTCTATCAAAGAAAATGCGGACAGGAAAAAATGGCGGACACAAATTCCAAGAAAATTAGGACGGATCATGAACAGATCTGTAAATCTTGGGCTGTCACATAAAGAAATCTCGTAAAATGTGCTTTTCGCGCGAAAGAGGGCTCTGTACCAAGATCGTATTCGATAGCTCAAGCATAAACTTATGTTAAGGTCTGTATACACATGCAGAGTGTAAAACTTTGTTGCTATGTATTTGTGTAAAAATTGGCTGTCACTGTGTCTTCGTTCGGTAAAGCTTAAAAAAGATCTGCTAAAATGTGCTTCTTTCGAAAAAGGGTTCGCTACCAAGATGTTCTCTGTAACTCAGATATATAGTTCAAAAATTGATTAGCTACTAATTTTTTTTTAAATTATTTATTCTCGAAATTTCATAAAGTAGGTACATATTTAATACAAAAGATCCTCACTCAAATCTGTCACGGTCTATTTTTTTTCTTGTAGCTAATGCCTCGATTTAGAACAAGCAAGATGCAGCGCGCAGATGGCTTACTGAATAAGTTTACTAATACAGATGAAAGAGTTTTGTTTTGTCGACAATTTCTTTTTTGTGATTATAACTTCGATATTTTTCGAACTACTAGCCACGGGCCATGAAGACAGGAAGTGGGGCGGGGGCGCGGAAAAAACGCGTCGCTAATCCAATTCACTTTCATACAAAATATACTGAAGGGACGCCGTACGGGACGAAGCCCACGCAGAAGAGACGGGGCGAGGGCGCGATGTCTACCTATACAACGCGTCCCTTTTGTGTGGACCGGGGCTAATACATATTTTTATAGTATGTATTTTTATAATATGTCATTTGAAAATATTAACGCCTTGTTAACGTAATTTAATTTTTCTGAATAATATAATGGAACTATGTTTTTTTATACGTTTATTTATTCGAAATAAATAATCTTAATATTTGTACACAATTTCGCCAAACTGCGTAGCAGTTTGTTGGCGAAGCGCTCTATCTCTATATATTATTTACTTATATTTATACATACATAAGATACATAAGCAGCCTATATACATCCCACTTTAGGGCACACCGCGCGTGCCGACCGCGGATTGGTGATTTCAAGCGCTGAGGTATATGAATAGGTCAGATACTCAGGTTTCCTCACGATGTTTTCCTTTACCGTTAGCGAATGGTATTGCTTCTACAACTTCGCAAAATAATGTACATAACTTAGAAAACAAAGTCATAGGTACATGCCCGCACTGGGAATCGAACCTGGGTCTCTCGCTTTCGAGTCCAATATTCTACCCACTAGACTACCACCGATGTTATGTACTGTCTTATACATAAACAACGAATATATAAATGTATATATATCGTGTATTTCGAACAAATAATTAATAATAATACTAAGTGCTTCACCAATGTCTCAGCCTCTGGTAAATCATTGTCCTACATAGAATAATATCAGTTCTATTTAATATACAATATTATTACCTTTTATATAGATCATCTATTAAATAGCGCCACGACAAAGCAGAAAAACTTTCAGGTGAGACGATTGCCATACAATTAAACTTTTTCAAATTTGTTGAAAATTTTACACAATTATACAGTGAAATTAAATCTGTTTGCATTCATTTAGATTTTTATTTGCGCCAATATACAGTTTCTTAAAAGAAACCAACGTATTAAACAAGGCTAGGTCTGTATCTTACATTTGTTATTTTCAAAGTCCAGACTTTTAAGGTTAAGGATCTAGTTGAATTAATTGTTTTTGAAATTACTTTTTGTTAACGTAAATATAAACCGGTATGCTAAGAGAAATAAAAAAACAAATACAAACACACCCGACACCAAACACACAAACACAAAGAAACGTTGAGTCAGATGTCTTATGTGGTAATTAAGACATGGGACAAGCTAGGCATTTTCCTCTTCTGTTTCTGTTTTGTGTTAGTAATCGTTGTTTTTAATTTCTATTTGTATTTTTTATTTTGTTTTATTGATGCCATTTGTCATCTGCATTCACAAATAAAACATGTATGTACTCTCAGCAGTAAAATTTTTCACAGATTTCCACGCCTACAACTTATTAGGATTTAGACATTATGAAGACCCTGATACAAATTTTAAATCACAAAAATTATATCTTTAGGGTGAACGTGTTATACAGGGTCGTAAGTTGAGACGCTGTATTAAGTGCTGCCACGTAATCTGTTGTAGGTAGTAAAAAGCGTTATTAACAAGTGTCATAAACAGAAAAAAAACCAAAAACTTTATTAATATAATAAACTACACTTCATAAGACTAACATTCTTAACAAAAAGTTATGAAATTCCACCAAAAAATAAATGTAAAAAAAAAAACTGGCCAACTTCTCGTCCCAAAAAACAACTTGCCAAATTCGTTATCTTCGCGGAATTAGCAGTGCTATAATAAATAAGGAAAAATTGTATAACTTTTAAATCTACAGCTGAAACTTGGCAAGTTCATAGAAAATCTTCTAGAAGATCTTTCAAAAATTTTCTGGACAATCCAGACACTTTTTGAAAACCACCAATGGAAAAAATCGAATTTTTTCCATTGGTGGCGCTAGTTTTGCTCTACGGAGCCCCTTAAGCTACCTGTTTACTTTTATTAAACAACGCTCACCAAGCGGCGAGAGGCTGATAAAGAAAACAAATAAAAGTTGTTACCTACTTGATAGAATGAAAGATGAACGCAAAGCAAACGATCTGATTCTTAGCACGTAAAACGGACCTTGATACCTTACGACATTTGGTATAAATATGCTTGGTATTTTCTTTCAAACTGACCCCGCAGGGGTCCAATAAAGTTGTTCTTTTTTTATCGATTTTTCAAAGCTGCTCTTGTAATAAAAGTTTTTTGTTGTAAAGAGTAGAGTGACCCCTTTAAATTTCACTAGACCTTTCTGCACTACCTTATGTGGCCAGGCGAATAAGTGTAATTGAGGTCATAAGTTTATTATCAGTTCGAAGAAAACTGGAACATAGGGGTCACATTATTCGGAGTAATAAATATGAAATCCCCAACTGATCCTGCAGGGAAAATACAAGGCCACAGAAGACGTAGCTGTAGAAGGACTCAGAGGCTACAAAATCTGGGGAATGGTTTCAGGTAGGCACCATCGATTTGTTCTGAATTTGCTACCAGTCACAGTCTCCACAATAATAGCCGACCTCCGATTGCAGACGGCACCACAAGAAGATAAGTAAATTAATGTTATTATTGATTGCGACATGACGGACGGTGTCTATCGTACCAGAGTAAATGTACAGTCGACAACACATGAACCTTTACACGCGTGCACTCTATTTAGTTACATTAGCGGGCGACTTTGCAACAAAAATGTAAAGGTTGACTTGCTGTCGACTGTACGCGCCACGAATGTATCGGAAAAAAGTGAAGTGATCGATAGATTGCATTAAATGATCATAAATTTATATTCACAATATGGTGTTATCTAACTTCCAGTGGCATCCGCCGGATAGTCGGAAGGATGTTAAAAGCGTCACTTGTGAAGTTCTACCGTATATGACCGAGTGAAGGAGTTCGAGGAAGCCCGACTTAAGACTCTGTATGGGACTCTGTTTGGGAGTTCAGAGGAACTCCTAGACAACCACCAGCAAGCTCACTGTTATCTTTTGTTATGCTGAGCTTGGTAGCAAAATAGAGCGCTTTAAAGGCTCCCGTTGGCACCCTTTTGGTACGAAATCCTAAGGAAAGTACGTCATCATCATCAGAGTAGACGTTTTTGAACACTGTTGTGGAATATTATATTATACTGACCCCTCACTTGGCCATAGCTATTTGGGTATTTGGCAAATATTGACCATCCATTACCGGGTTTTTTGACAAATCTCTTAACTAAATGAAGTAGACCGTGAGCTTGCGCACCTGGTTCCGCATATTGTATGTAAAAAAAACTGGACAAGTGCGAGTGGAACTTGCCCACCGAGGGTTCCGGACAAATTTGTAGGTACTTACATAGTATAAATAGTTCAGGAATCGAGTCTCGCAGTCTTTTTCTAGCTTTTCCCGAAATTCAAAGAAAAATTTTTTTCTTCGAACGAAGCAATTCATATAATTATGACAGAACGTCACATACAGTTAAGTTCGTCCAATCATAAAATATAAATTAATGGCAGATACGCGAATATGAATTGCCACCAGCTTTAAAACGCACCACACCTTCAGGCCTATCAGGATCGTGGTAAGTGACAAACCCTGGTCTCAGCTAACCCCTCCGGGATACAGGCGTGGGTTTATGTAATGTAGTGTAAGACCACACCTTGTTTAGCGACACCATGTTACGCGCAACCCTCCGAATACCCGGGGCCATTTGACACGACGTTTTACGTCTACGATTCAATCAATTGGATTCATGGAAGCAGTTTTGTCGAATATATCTGCCTAGCCAATGGAATGATTGAGTAACACGATTGACCGACAAAGCGATGTAGTTTTATTAAAACGGTTGAGACAAATGTGAGGTCAGGATAGTGTAATGAACGTGTGTTTTATGGTTAGTTGGCTTTATCATACATTATATTGTATACATATATTGGAAAAGAAGGTATCGAAATTGTTCTTTATATCTACATCCATGAATTGTACTCAGTCGAACTTACAGTACGACTTTGCAACGAAGATGTAAAGGTTGGTGTGCTGTTAACGTTACATAGGTTGCAATGCGCATTATATGTAGTTACTATGTACATTTTCAACTGCTGAAAAATCATTAAATTTACACTGAAGTCGTCCGTTACATAAGTGAGTAGGTGCTTAGATTAATTAAATGCATATTCACAAGTTAATGTGATGTGATGTCTGTAGAATAGTTATATGTGACACTAATGCCAGGTGATAAGTATTAAAATCGTTGAATTGCCATATTCGTGATACCTTAATTAATTAATACTTCTTTTTTTTTTGAGGTACAGTCGACAACACACCTCTACACGCGTGCACTCTACTTAGTTACGTTACGGACGACTTTGCAACTAAAATGTATAAATGTTGACCAGGGCCGAGTTTAATAAAACTACAATACGTAGATTATTATGAAAATTCAAGCCTTTGTTAATCTGCGGATTAACCATTAGGGGTTTTGCCATAATCGCCACGCTTGGCAGGCGGGTTGGCGATCGCAGTATGCGGTTGGAATTTCAGGAAGACGCTGCTGCCCGTCTCCTGGTATTTTATGTATGTAGGTACCTACTTAATTATAATTAAGAAACTTTTGAACTAAGTAACTTGAAAACTTCAGAGCTCGGATTTGTGCTGTAGTAAAATTGTGGTTACTCACAAGAGTTTTAATTCAATTTTGTCGCGATGCTCATAAGAGTTAAAGTTATGGACAGTTCCGACTAGTAAGAAAGCCAACGATTGACAATGCTATACAATCTAAATAGAAAAAATCGATGTTTCTCTTCAACAAACGTCAACAAATCTCAAATCCTTGGCCGAGAGCCCGATTTCATAATCGAATCGCGACACCGGAAAAAAGTACAAGTAAACATTTCCGACGGGACCATTTGAACGGACCCTTTCTAAATAGGCAGATCTTATCCTAAGTATATCCCATAGCGTCCCGCAAAGGAAAAGGCCAAATGCTTTGTGTACTGGGACCGAGCGCAACATTTGACTCTCCAATCGTCCATCTAGCGCGGCAAACTATAAGACTTTCAAGTTTTACTGCAGATTACTTTTTCTCAAGTTGGTGACTCCGTTCTGCTATTACCCAGCTGCTTTTGTTGGAGCGAATCAGAATGGAAAAGGTTTTCGGTTCAGTGCGCGTATTAATAGGAGCTTTGAATTTTCTCTCTTTGAATGGACATCGAATACTTTCATCGGTTCGAAGGGTTAAGGGGCTAGTTCGGATAAAGTTGCGCTGGAAAATGAGAGAGCGACCTCGCGAAAGATGAGACAGCGATAGTTCGCGCGAAATGCGCCAAGGGGCCTAATTATGCTCACCAAATCCTGTTGGAATCCCGACGCTTACGATAACAATTAGTATGGACAGCTAGATGATTGGAATCGTTCAGGTTTTTTTGGCAGTTAATATAGGAGCTGAATGTATTTTGGTCTTTTTAATTCATAAAAAAGTGTATAAATTGCTTTGCCGGAGAAAGAAAAAGTGCGAAAAAAATTAAAACGTTTGTAAAAAAATTTAAAAACTTCGCTCCGGTACAGCGCTTTAAGTCGTTGCCACGATTTAGAGTTTGGTTTTAGTATAGTTTATAAATAAAATATATTTCGGAAGAGGGACTGGTATTTTCTTTTCTACTGTTTTAAAACAACTAAGATCAGTATTAATAAAATGCTTTTACAGCATAGGTCAATTCTTCAGTACGCCAACAAGACTTTGTTCTAAATAAGCAGCTTCTCTCCATAAAAGAAGGCCTGTGCCCTACAGCGGGACGTATATAGGCTGCTTATGTAAGCAGCTTCTTAACAGCGCAGTCAATACCGATCTCAACAGTTAGTGACTTTTAGTGATATTGAGATAAAGCTTACAATTACACTATCATACAACGTGTTATTTAAATAGGAAAGAAAGACAAAAACCTGCAATAACTTTAATAAGCCGTAAGATTCATAACTATTGTCACTATTTAGGACAATGCCCATTAGCACCCAAAGCCCATGACTATCGCAGGCCTGTTAATGAATCTTCACGGCTGCTTTTTTCTCGGGCCGTGCGGCGATTACGTAAACTTTAGCAATAGCCAAGACAAATTGATCCAGAACGGATTAATGGCTCTGTCTGCCCAAAGCAGGCGGCTGACAAATGTACAAGTATTTGTCCCGGGCACAGACTAGGATACAGAAGAAGTTAAAACTGAAGTGGTCCGACGGGGTTTCGAGCCCCTAAAAAGCAGAGAAAACAAGTAAAATATAAACAAGTAAATCAAAACACAACAGCACTAAAAAGTTAGAAATGATTTAAAAGAATACCTTTAAAAAACCTATTTAGAGGCTAAAAATACCTTTAAATTAGGAGTATGTACATGTGGGTATTTGTAGAAGTATATGTCCTAAAATATATGTCCTGGTCATGAAACTGGGCACCGACTACAAATTTTACTTCTACAATACCTACCACATGTATACATACTCCTAATTTAAAGGTATTTTTTTAAATTATTTCAAACTTTTTAGTGCTGTTGTGTTCTAAAGTCGGTTTTTATTTTTTATTTAAAATTTTTTATTTTTTTATTTTTAGTACTCTAGCAGGAGAAAAATAAACAAGTCCCTTATAACCATAATTTACCCTAGTTAATTTGTTGCTTTAAAATTTTAAGTTCTCAATTTCATATCCAAAAGTCTTCACCAGAAAATCACCAAATTACCTTGGGACTACTTTTACGCTATTTTATGAAACATATGGATATTACTAAAGGACGGGCCCCATTAGGCCTTATTTACTGTTGTCCACTGAAGAGTTCCGTTCTCCATCTCTGAAAGTCTTCATTAGATCTTCTTCAAATTAAAACGAAACTAATAAGACGTTATATCTATACGAACAAAAAAAGAATTGTCAAAATCGGTTAAGATTTGACGGAGTTATGCGAGAACATAGCAAAAAAAAAAACACGCGTTGAATTGATAACCTACTCCTATTTTGAAGTCGGTTAAAAATGCTTCAATAGTCATATTAGTAAAGTGCTGGTTGTTTAATTGACACTATTGGTAGTCTAGTAACTAATCGCATTCCAATGTTATAACCCGTGCAACTAAAGGGGCTTCAGGAAGTACTACTAGCGCAACCGAGGAAAAACCATGTTAATAGTGATTTTTAGGACCCACGGCCGTAAACCTAGGGCAAAAACCAGGACTAGATAGCATTATCGCCAAAAATACCGTTTATCTACACTCATATCATAATCTTCAAATTAAGAATTCAAAGGTAAACACATATTGACAGGCTTTAAACAATACATAACTTTAAAGAAAATAAAAAAAAAGTGTAATATAAAGTTACATTAAAGGTCAGATTTTTCACTTTATGTTACAGTTATTTTTTTTAAAGTGTTGCTGTGATCACGGAACAAAACTTAAGTTTTTTTTTTAATCTCAAAAGTTGACTCTATAAAAAACCTAATTTCATTTTCGTGGTACCAAAAGTGCAACTAAAAATACCTAAAATTGCGCGCGCAAAACTGAGTGCAGACGATTGAATGTCAAGATACTTTTGTCGAAATTGCGCCATTTTGTTTCAAAAATTTCATTATGAGTGTAGATGAAGTAGTGTATGAGACTGCACATAACTTGGTATTAAAACACTCGCCAAGGCTCGTTTTTTTAAATCTCGCTCGTGTTTTAATAACCCTCATTATGTGACAGTCACATAAACTACTATTTTGACATAAATGCTATCTAGTCCCATGTTCGTGATCTTAGTTTCTTTGTCGTGGGTCCGTGGTGAATATTGATTAAGACACTGTACAGAAACTTTTTGCACGTACGGTCTGTAAAAGAAGATATGATTTTTTTTTTTTCATTGGTGGCGCTAGTTAGCCCACTAGATCCCCGTAAATTTAAGTGGTCAGGAATACATACACAATTTGGCATCCATGCAAATACGCAAGGACATTGTCTACTAAACCCAAAAATATACTTAATTCCATTTTACCTGTTTATTCAATAGTTAACTTGTAATTGATACTAATGATCTGTTTTTAAATAGATAGATATTAAATTAAAATTTTGTTATCTACTTGCGTACTTAATACGTATAGGCAAACTAGCTTATTCTCTTCAGGGCCAGTTTCTGAATTGAGAATTTCGCTAAGTAAATAGCTAACTGTAGTGCTGCCTCATCGAATTTCTCAGAAAAGAGCGTGACAGAACGTTACTTAAGTTATTAATTAGTTAATTTCTCAATTCAGAAACCGGCCCCCAGTGTGGAAGTATTTATTGCGTGAGCAGTAGCCAATTTTTTTGGCTTTAATAATGTGAATTATTGCGACATGCACGACGGGGAAAAGGCTTATTTATAATTTTATTTTATTATAGCAATAAGTAGTCATTATTTACAGTATTGCTTTTTTTACATTAGTTTAAACTTTATTAAATTAATATGTACATATTAGTACATATGTACATATTATATTATAATATGTAATAAATTTTAAATGTGAACATTTTTTTACTATTTTAATACAATGTGTGCTTGGCCTTTGTGGCTTTTTTTCTTATTTTTATTCTATGTTGTATGTTACAGAAATATGATACTCGATTTTAAATTTGGAAATTAATGCATAAAATGGTTAAACACCATATGCACACCTCTAATTAGTTTTTTTTATAAAGATTCAGTCTACATTTAAGTTATTATTGTTTAAAGATAGAAAAAGTGTTTGTAGACCTAATAAAGTAAAAAAAAATATTAATAAATAAAATGTAAAGGTATGGAAGGATACATAGATGTTTGTAACTGAATCACGTCAGAACGTCTTAACAGATCTAGATAAAATAAGATGTGATAAGAATATTCTAATTCTGTATTATTAATTTAGTACACCGATAGATTATAGCCTATTTTATATCCGGGAAAAATACATATGTATCAAAATTTCTACGTGAACGAAGTCACGGGCAGCAGCTCGTATTTTATATTTTGTTATAATGTCAGCATAGATTTTTTCATATTATTAGCAAGATTATTTAGTTAGTCTACTTCCGTAAGTATACTATAGTAAAAAAGAACGAAATATCAAATGGTGTGGAAAGATATTGTGATTTAATTGTCTTATAGAACCTTATTGAATATTGAAACTTCTGTATGAAGACCCAAAGATGGCCGAGGTATTAGGCAGTACCCGAGGGTGGCCCGCGGCATGAAGACGCAATTTTGATGCTATTACCCGGCGATCCTTCAAGATCCGTCCGTTTGTTTATTTTTTATTAAATTAACTCTTCTGGTTGCCAGCTATACCATAACATTATAAACTTAACGGGTCTAATTGCAATAGATTATTAGGTAAAAAAAGTTACCTTAATTTTCACTTTCTCTTAAATGCATGACAATGTATCATCAAAAATGACTATGTATCTATGCATCAGAATCATTTCAAGTCAATCGTCAATGTGAACCTCTTTAAAATTAATATTCTTTAGTCTAGTAACTAAAATAAAATAAAAGAAAAAAAATGTTTTTTGTAACTTCGAAGTTGAAAGAAGGAACATCCCTTTTCCGAAAAGACAAGTGGATTTTATTATACTCTGTAGACAAGCATAATATCTAAAAAGCCTGTTTTATTTTCAAAAGAAGGCTCGTCAGAGTCGATGAAGGCCTTAGCTAAATAGTGGGACACAGAGGAGCCTACACCAAGAATGGAAAGAAATCCACTATTTTTAATCAATACCGCAATACCGGTCCTTTTGTAAGACAACACGATGTTGATTTGGCTAAGAAAACACATAACCTAAATAAGAGTTGACGCGCACAAAAGAATTGTTACCCCTGCTCACCCTTCCAAAAACATAATAACTTACCAGAATCGCCTTTGTGGCAACCCTAACAAACTATCTCTTTACAAATGCCCAAAACGATTTGCAACGTCATACGTGTTCTGACAGGCTGAAAAGATGAGGCATGTAAAATGTTCTAGAGGAGGCATCCCAATGAGAATTATGTTGTAAGAAAAGTTTTCTTTGTATAAAAAGAATCCGAGTAGGTATTATTTGTTATTAAATTTTCAAAGTGAAAAAATAATCTGAGTCTACAAAACAGAGAGTTTGCGAGTACCTACGTCATTGTATTTTGATTTTGCATGAATGTACGCAAATGTCAAAAGCATTAGACCTTTGTTTCATTCACGTGTGAAACGAACGTTAGAAGTTCGAATTAAAGTTATACACTTATTCACAAAAATGCGAGAAATCAACAAATATGATTGTAGCATTATATTTATTCACCTTAGCTATCGTATCATTTGCCACTATTGTCAATATTTAGGGCAATGTCCACTAATTTTTGTATCGCAAAATCTAAAATATCATAATCGACCGTAATGGGAGTTACATTACGGTCGATTATGCAACTAAAATGTAAGGTTGATGTGATGTCCGTTCGACTCAACACACTCGATGCGCTATCGCATGAATTTTGAATTTATTATTATCACTGCAAACCTCATTAGCCCATAGAAAGAGTTAAGTATCAAATCAATCAGACCAGCGAGTCACGGGCGGTCGTAAAAAAATGACGATCGCAGGTTGTAGCAAAAGTAATTTCCCGTAAATGGACTCGCGAGGGATCAGGTTAATGGTTTTAGGACGCTTGGAATCGAATCGGGACAATTTGACGAAATGAGCCCTCTCCGTCCGTTCCCGGATCGGAATGATTGGCCCCGGATTATTAAGGGCGCACCTGACTACCAGCGAGAGCGAAAACGGGAAATTTTATAAAAAATGTAATATATTTTGTAGTCTTTCCCGGTTGCCTGTGACTTCCTTTGCGTGGGAATTTCGTTGTTTATTTTTACAGGATATTAACATATTTCGACAAATGAGGAGTCAAATGAAATATATCAACGACGCAAGTCTCCCTGGCTATGTGACGTCAGAAGAGAACAAAATCGTACAACCCTGTAATAGTTTTAGGACAAAATGGAATCGAAATGGGAAAATTTGACGAAATGATCATTTCTGGTGGTGTAATTTTACCCGATTGCGGCGGTGCCTAGAAGGAGGGTAATGTTTTTGTTGGCTCGTATGTAAGTATGTCCGATTCTATGTTCCCTCTTAACCAATGGACGGATTTTGACAAATAAGATCTGAATCGCTTCGTTATGATTGCGTGAGTGTATATAATAGGCTATATGAAATACGCATAAATTAAACAACAAGTTAAAAATTCACTAAAAAGAGTAAGCAGACGGGACCCAAATTCCACATTGTAACTCCTTGCGAGGCATCTAGGTAGGTCCCGCCTGCGTAGTGGTTAACGCTTAGCAGTCGGGTTACTATTTAATTTAGTTTTTTTTGGTTGTATTTCCATTTTACCATTTTTTTTCTAGTTTTACGGTTTATCCGCTTTGTGCTTGTGACAGCATCACTGTCTATTAGATAATTCCTAAAACCATGATTGTATTCTACGTAGGATGATTTACCGAAAGCTGCAAGATTGCTAGGCATGTAAAGCACCAATTCTGTGAAATTTTAAAATACAAAATGTAAAATACAAATCTGAAAAAAAAAACCATACAACAAAAGTAGTTAAAAATACGAACTCCAGTTGACTTGTTTCACGAATTGCACATTTTAGATAGAGAATGCTTATAAAAATTTATTACACACATTCCGATGACATCTGGCACACAGATATATCACACGGACGGGTACAGCCAGTTCAATATAGCTCTTTATCACTCTAAAAGGTGTTCCTGGAGCGGCAGTTAGATGAAAATGTTCTCGCTATATTTCATCCGGAGCCAGGTCTGAGTAATCGAGGAGCAGGCAATACATCTAACTCAGCGGATAATTATTAAGAAACTCAAATCAAATAAGGTACTATAATAAAATTAAAATATTTTCTTAACAAAAAAAACTTTAAGAAAAACACGAACTAAAGAGAAAAGTTCGACGACTTTCTCATAAATCTCATTAACAGATCTTGACCAAATTTACGTAAGGTCACCGTCTTCTTAACAAAAAATTATGAAATCGGATAATACATCATCATCATCATCATTCAGCCACAAGAAATCCACTGCTGGACATAAGCCTCCCCCATGGCATTCCAAAAAGACCGGTTGGAAGCGGCCTGTATCCAACGCCTTCCTGCCACTTGGATGAGGTCATCTGTCCATCTTGTGGCTGGTCGTCCTACGCTGCGCTTGCCGATATGTGGTTTCCATTCGAGAACTTTTCGGCCCCATCGGCCATCAGTTCTGCGTGGTATGTGCCCCGCCCACTGCCACTTCAACTTACTAATCCGCAGGGCTATGTCGACGACTTTCGTTCATCTACGGATCTCATCATTTCTGATTCAATCTCGTAGATAAATTCCGAGCTTAACCCTTTCCATAGCTCGTTGCGTGACCTTGAGCCTTCTTATGAGGCCCATAGTGAGAGACCACGTTTCAGTGCCATAAGTCATCACTGGTAACACACACTGGTTGTATAATTTTGTCTTGAGCGATTGAGGTATATTACACGAAAAGACTTTTCTAAGTTTCCCGAATACTGCCCAGCCGAGTTGGATTATTAGTTACAATTTCACTGCTTCATTGGTCTAGCGGTATCACGTGAGATTACCATGCCGGAGGTCATGGGTTCGATTCCCACTGCGGGTCGCCGTACATTTGTACAATTGGTCTCAGTCTGGATGTATAACCATGTTTGTGAACCGGTCATAATGTGTACAAATAAAAATATTTTGGACGTTAAATTAAAGTAACGTGAATGAAAATCGAAGCTAACGATTTAACCTCAACATGGAGAAGCGGGCAGCGTCAAGCGGTGACAGCAGAACTGCCTCGGGACTTGTTAAACTACGCCCCTGTCTGGGCTATTAATTAGGACGGTAAAGTTCGAACAGAAAAGTTTGGTGTCCAAGGATTAGCAGCTACAGGATGATTTTGAAATCTTTGCTTTATTTTGAGGGAATCTTCTTTTCATTGTAAAAAAAATATTATTAATGATTTATCGCGAATGGTATAACATTTTTGAAAATATTCGTGACCGTTGACCTTTTGCTCGAAACTGTGAATCCAAACTCAAAGTATTAGGAAGTATAAGAGCCTGTCCTCCGATATGCGTAAACAATTAAAAGAACAATGGAGATGGCTGGCGCCGACCATAAGACGCTCGACCTATAGTTTTATTTTCGATTTTTATAACTTACGTCTTCATATTACTTGTCTATGCTTAAGTAAAGTGGTTTTGGGTAGGCAAAAAAAAATTTTTTGACACCCCTTTTTTAAAAACTAGTGCCATATGTTTCCAAATCTTAGTTAGAATGTCCCCTTCAGGATCTTGACCCTTAGCAGTATCGCTAAAATCTAAATAGTGTCACCAGTTTTCAGTGTCCATAATTCATGTTTTCAATTATAAAAAATTGGGATTTTCTTATAAAACCATGACTTCTCCGTAATTCTAAATTAATAAAGTTATACAATAATTAATGCTTCCGGTTTAACGACCGCTGTCATCTTGATACAAATCTATTGATCCATTCACAGACCTGTTTAAATCTCAATCTGTGCATTCAATAATGTAGTGTTGCCATCAGACCGACCGCTACTTTTCAAATCGAATGAATCGATACAGAGAAAAAATAGGTATATTTAGCAGAAAAAAAATAGCATAACATAACTTTTGTTATTTCGTTTGATAATACCAACTTCATTTGCATATTTCTTTATCCACCTGTTCATTTAGATTATTTGCGGTTTACTTTATATATCAGGTACTAACACAGATTCAACAGTGTGGACCTTCATCATCATCATCATCAGCCATTTAACGCCTGCTGCAGGACATAGGCCTCCTTCATGGTTTTCATAACCATGAGGGGTTTTGCCATAATCGCCACGCTTGGCAGGCGGGTTGGCGATCGCAGTATGCGGTTGAAATCTCAAGAAAACGCTGCTGCCCATCTCCTGGTAATTTATTTCCTTAGTCGCCTTCTACGACATCTATATACGGAAGGAAATGGAGTGACGCTATTCTTAATCCAGTGCCACACGGATCTGTGGATCTTGTGGACCTTAATTTGACCGAATCGCTCGGATGCTGATCTTTAAATAAACCTTTAAATTAACTAGGAAAGCGGTGGTTATGTATTAACAGAACGCTTGCATCACATTCCAAGGTGTTGGGTGCGAATCGGACATTGTATGTGATTTTTTTTAGCAGTACGACTGTCTAACGTTTACGGAAAACATCGAGAGGAAACATGTGTATGAGGTACACCCATGCCCCCATACCTCACCTCACTCCAAAAAAGCTAAGCATAGTGGCAGATTACACTCCTCAGTCTTTTGTACATTCTGCCGCAGCGTATGTGTGTGGTCCAACGTATGTAAAGCCTTATCGGAAACCGGCTTGTTCGGGGGGCTGAAAGTCATCGTGCCCTAAAGTGGGAACATAACGTAATCAGTACCTACGCATGTAAAGATTTACATGCCTGACTGATTATGTTATGGATGACTTTGCAACTAAAATGTTATGGTTTATCTACATAGACTGCATATTATATATTATTATGTAAAGGTGATATGAGGCATAATCACCGGGCTTTCTACTCGCATCACGTAAATCAATTATATTACATTTCAGTTATATTTTATGAAATGGTGAATGATAGAATCGAATTGATGATCGATATAAATTACATTTTGCAGCACTGAATGTCATCGTTCCTAATGTGTGCTACGTCCTGTCATCTATCATTATAACCACAGAGAATATAATCATATGTGTTCTGTGATATAATCACCACGTTTTCAACGGTTTTGCGATGGTTTTCTTCATGATCAGAATGTATATTTCTTTATTAACTATTTCGCATGAAGTCAGAATGTATATTTCTTTATTAACTATTTCGCATGAATTTTAGTGTTTCTGTGAGACAGAGTCTCAGTAAAATAAATGCCTGTAAATGAGTTAAGCTAGAGACTTCTTGTGTTTTGGTAAGTCTCCATGCAATACTATTACATCCTCGTCCGGAGAATTACTTTAATGCTAACAATAGTATTTTAAAATTTTAAGCCAGTACTACAAATTAAGGTATTATTTCATTGTGGCATAACTTTGTTGCTAGCGATTCTAAGTGTCTTAATCACTTGATATTTTTCCTTTGTCAATGGAACTCAAAGTCACCCTGCATAAAAGGTAGATACAATCCACATCTCATCAAACCTTACACACGTGATCTCTACTCAGTTACTTTGCGGGCTATTCTGAAACAAAACTTAGAAGGTTGACCGGTGATCGACTGTACAAGTTTTCGGGTTGTTTTTGTTGTTTGTTAGTAAGTTTTGTTTTTTGGAACTTCGGATTGTTTTATGTAATTTTGGCGAGCCTGCTTTGTGTGTGCAAATGTGTAAAAACTGTCTTACCCCTCCCTGGTTTGACGTACACAAAAAATCGGTTATACTACTGTCAGTGTAAGGTTTAATTATTTCAAACATAAAATAAGAGACTTAATTAATATATAAATGATAAAAATAACTAATTCTATATTTACAAATAAAACACCTGCCCCAGGTCACTGTCCCGCGGTAATGAGCCCAGAACGCTGCTCATTACCGCGGGACAGTGACCCAGACGTTACCTCTTTGGATGGCCAGGCTTATCCTCTGGCCGAGGTACGCGCCGGCCCTCTGGTCTCCCGATGCGTCGATTAGGCGCGCCGCTAAGTCTTTGAACAGCAGGCGCGCCTCTGGGCCCCAAGTGCCTATGGTTTCGACCCCAAACGGCGCAAATATGTAATTGTTTCCTATTGAACCGTATTTGCACCGTTTGAGGCTTTCGGCCGCGCCAGCCGCTGAACCAGCGGCTCTTCCACTCTGGGAAACATGAGAGGGTGCCAGCGTGTCAACGCATGTAGCGTCCCATACTAGCGGCCTCCCATGTTTCCAGGGGATCAATGTCATTCCATCGGGCCTTTTACCATCGACGCGGATGATGCCTGGAGGTTCCAGCGTGGCCGGAACCCCGGCTGTGGCAAAGGCCCTCCGGATGATGTCATTGAGAGCCGCGTGGCGGGAAAGGTGGCTGGCGCTCGGCTGACACAACACGACAAACTTTAAAAATAATTGTCTTTATGATTTAGTTACAAATGTATTGTTTTCAGATTTTTCCCGATATTTCAACGGAAAGTTAATACAAATTAATTTTAATTAATTAATACAAACAAATTCCGGAAACACAACGAAAAGTACCCCATAAATTTTGATTTCCTTGATTCCCGTTTTTTGCGGCATAAACTTCATCATCATCATCATCAGCCATTTGACGCCCACTGCAGGACATAGGCCTCCTTCGTGGTTTTCACAACCATGAGGGGTTTTGCCATAATCGCCACGCTTGGCAGGCGGGTTGGCGATCGCAGTATGCGGTTCGAATCTCAGGACGACGCTGCTGCCCGTCTCCTGGTTGATTTTCTTAGTCGCCTTCTACGACATCCACGGAAGGAGGATAAACTTATTTTACGTTAACTTAAAAGTTTGATTTTTTCACAGCTTCAAGGAACTGTAGACTTGAGTATATCGGTCTTCTACGCGTTCCTAAGATAAAGGTTCTTGACAAACAGACGGACGGACGGACGGACGGACTGTCGGACAACAAAGTGATCCTATAAGGGTTCCGTTATTCATTTTGGGGTACGGAACCCTAAAAACAAATGAAAATCCCAATCAACGTCTCCAAACGTCCAAGCAATACCACTCGCTAACGGTGAAGGAAAACATCGTGAGGAAACCTGGGTGCCTGAGCTGTTCACATACCTCAGCGCTTGAAATCGCCAATCCGCGGTGGGCACGCGTGGTGATTATGCCCATACTCTCTCTCTGAGAGAAGGCCTGTGCCCTACAGTGGGACGTATATAGGCTGCTTATGAAACGTCCAAGTCGTTTAATAAATCAAACCGAAGTTGTAGAATCAACCAAATCCTAACATCTTACGTCAACCCTAATTTCACGAGGACAAGTGCGAGTATTGAACAAACGTGCCATCTCTGCTTTGGCTGTGTAATAATTTGACCGCAGATGTTCCATTGGCCCGTTGGCATGTTTGATTGATTTCGCATACCTCATGGTACTCGTACGTCATCCTTTGGGAAATCCCGACTGATAAATTATTCGCCAAATTAATGAAAAGGCATGGTAAGTCGTGACGAAAAGCATATTTAAGTTGTATATAAAAAAAAACTAACATAAACTCTTGCCTGTAGCCCGCGTGGTAGGCAGAGACCAGGATCTACCAGTTGCCACGATCTTGACAGATCTCTTTCGCCTCATCCACAGTCTTTACATGGACGCACTCCAGTTTCGGGTACTTTTTATCTTGCCTACACATAGTTTTCAATTACCTCATTTCTACTCCTTTAATCCCACTTTCTTGACCCCTCTGCCATTGTCTGCCATACCCAGGAACCGCTACCATACATAAGAGTTGGGACCAGCGCTACATTATGGATAGCCAAAAATTAAGTAAAAAAAAAACTAAAGAAATGAAATCCATTCTTGCTACAAATACTTACTCTTGATTTTTCTTCTTGAAAAATGTATTTGATTAACGGAACATGGATCAATTTTTGCGATTTGGAAGTTTATCCACAACGCAAGTTGTTTGTATTTACAAGTACAACTTTTGTTGGGATTTAGGTACATCCTGTATGAGAGGCCATGATTGGATTTTGGATACATTAGACGCGGACGCCCTCGGAATTATACCGACATAATTGACATAATGGTAGCAATTATCTGCGAAGTGCTTCATGAGTTACACTGAGGGGTCGTTTAGATGCTACGAAATCCATAATTTGCAATTTGACCACTTAGCATTTAATAGTTTATTTGATACCATAATTACCCACCTACCTTCTGAAAATTCATTTGGATGTCATTGCATCCAATTGAATAGTGAGCGGGCGGCACAAGGCCGGAAAACTTGGAAAACCATGAGGGAGGCCTATGTCCTGCAGTGGGCGTCGAGTGGCTGATGATGATCAATAGTAAGAAGGAACAAATAAACAATGTGAAAGTACAATAAACAATGTGAAAGTACAATATTACGTAAAGTCGTTGTTTTGAAAGATTATATCGCAAGGGTATGTGTAATAAAAAATAATTTCCACACAACACAATCACTTGTCCTAGTCCCAAGCAAGGGTACCCTATGCTATGGTAACAGGCAAGGACATCATATACATAGAATATGATAGGCCGCCGTACATATGTGTACAAATGTACGGCGGCCCCCGGTGTGAATCGAACCCACGACCTCCGACAAATGCCTACTTAATCCGATTTCAGGGCAAATTTACAGTAATTTCGGTTGAATGAATGAATGAATTTATTGTGCTAAAAACATAGGTTACATTTAGCGGTTGTAGTTGCTTACATATAGATCTCCATGTTCTACCTTCTCAGGTGTAAACACATATTTTGGCATTTATAATTAGCATGCATAACGATTAATTATTACTACTATTTATTACTATTACTATTTTTAACTATAAAGTGAATCTTAAATTTATTATCACAGTAATTAAGAACTTGTTACTTGAAGTCTAAATATTCTTTAATGGAATAGAAACAATTGTCTATAAGATATTTAAATAGGCGGTTTTTAAAACAATTGGTTGGATTTTCTCTATATATATGAGGTAACTTGTTATATATATCTATACACATAATATAGCAGTTTTTGGAGGTAACGCTTAGGCTTGCATGGGGTCGGTGTAGTTTATTTTGATATTGTGAGCGTAACGCACGTTCAGATATATCCTGTTTGTGTTGAAATAAATATTTGTTTTTATACACAAAAACACAGACTTCTAATATGTACAGACAAGGTAAGGGCAAAATATTATTTTCTTTAAAGTATGAACGGCATGAATCAGTTTGTCTTAGGCCAAATATTGCCCGAATGCAGCGTTTTTGTAATTTAAATACTCTATCCATCTCTGTAGAGTTGCCCCAGAGAATGATGCCATAACGCAACGTGGAATCTATGTATCCATTATAGGCAACTTTTGCTGCTTCTAGTGATACATGTTGGCTTATTTTTCTGAGTGCATATACAAATTTATTAATTTTGTTAAAGACACTATGTGCATGTGTTTTCCAGCTGCAATGGCTATCTATCATTAGACCCAGAAACTTTATTTCATCTACTTCTTGTATTTTCTCCCCATTATACTCAATACAGAGATTTTGTTTTGTACCCTTAATACTACAGAATTGCATGAATTTAGTTTTGTTAATATTGACCTTTAGATTATTAGCCAAAAGCCACGAGATAGCCTGTCCTAACGTCTCATTTACTTCTTTATTGTATGTCGCCTTATCATTACCCTCGACAATCAGAGTTGTATCGTCAGCAAATAATATACATTCCCGGGAAATATGGCTAGGCAGGTCATTAATATAAGCCAAGAATATTAAGGGGGCTAATATTCCCCCCTGTGGCACTCCGAAATTATTTTTGAGGGATGACGACTGATATTTCACAATAGTTTTAGTTTTCGTGCAGTATCTTAAATTATCAACACGCTGTGTTCTATTACTTAAATAAGAAGCAATCCATGCCATTGCGGAGCCACGTATACCATATTTATAAAGCTTTGCGAGGAGCCTTTTGTGACATACAAAATCAAAGGCTTTTGTCATATCCATAAATATTACAGACACTGGTATTTTTTTATCTACGCAAGTTATTACACGTTTTATTAATTTAAAAGTGGCAAGTGTTGTGCTTCGATCTTTTCGAAACCCATGTTGTGATTCAGACAGGATATTTTTCTTTTCAAAGAAATTATTAATTCTATTATACATCACTTTCTCAAAAATCTTAGAAAATATGGGTATCAGGGTGATAGGTCTATAATTTTCTAGTTTAAATTTTTCTCCTTTTTTGAATAGAGGTTTTACAATGGATTGCTTCAGTACTTCTGGAAATACACCCTGATCCAAAGATAAATTTATGACGTATGTGAGTGGAGCAGCAATGTAAGTTGTATTGTTCTTTATAATATCAGTACGTATATCATCGTATCCCACAGCTTTGGAGCTGTTGAGACTACTAATTATTTTAGTTAACTCCATTTCATCGATTTCTTTTAAGAATATACTGCACTCTACATTGTCAATTTTTATGTCATTTGTTTGATCCACATTTGTCGAACAATTATCGCTTACGCTATGAATAAAGAAATTATTAAATGACTCTGCAATTATTTGTGGATCTTTTATATCTATGTCGTTGATTGATATCTTGTCGATCGTATTTTTATTGCAATCCAATGTGGCATATTTTTTTATGATATCCCAAGCACTTTTACATTTATTTTTTGCCTTAGAAATATATTTTAAATTTACATTTTTTTGTTGTGAGATTATACATCTTTTCAGAACTCTACAGTAATTCTTATAGCTAGTTTTTAAATGTGTATCATGTCTACTCTTTAGCAATAACTGTCTCTTTTTTAAACAGCAATTACGTAGACTCCTTGTTAGCCATTTTGTTGCATTTCTTTTATTAAATATCTTAACCTTCATGATAGGGAAACATAAGTTATAAAACAGGATGTATAATTCATAAAATGCGTTAAACGCTCTAGTAGCGTCTGTTTCATTAAATACTTCTTGATAAGAAAGCGCTGCTAAGCATTCTGCAAACTTTCTTTGATTGTCATAGCTGTAATTTCTTCTATATTCATACCACCACTTCACTGGGGGTGGCTGACGTTTGAGTATTGGGATATTGTAAAATTGAGCTGTGTGGTCCGAGAGTCCCAAATCCTGAACCACGGCTTCACCTCCGGTAATATTCGTTATTATATTGTCAATGCATGTTGAAGACGTAGCTGTAATTCTAGTAGGTGAGTTTATGACTGGTTTTAAATTATAGATTTCAAATATATTAAGAAGCTCACTAGAGATGTTCGATTGTTTTAAAATATCTATGTTGAAGTCACCACAAATGACATATTTCTTTCTTTTTTTTCGGCACACCATATCCAATAGTTGGTTTAGTTTATGAAAGAACACCGATGTTGGAGATGTTGGTGTTCTATTTGTGTAAATGCATATGACTATGATATTGTAATTTGTAATATTTATTCCACAGCATTCGAATACATACGACTCTGACAGTTGGTCTATTTCGTGTAAAGGTGTGTATTCAATCTCATTCCGGGTCATAATTGCTACTCCACCTTTTCTGCATTTTTTTCTGGAATAGGAAGCGGCCAAACAGAAATTGTATAATTTTAAACTAATCTCAGATCCCCGAGAAATGTTTGTTTCACATAAGCATAAAATGTCTGTATGTGCTCCTTTGGTGGACAGATCATCTATTGCACAGAGTAGATCAATCTGTTTGTTGAGTGCACCAGCTATGTTTTGGTGCAAAATTCCGAGTCTGTTACTTCTATTATGTGGAGAAACGACGAAAAAATAATGTTTCCGTGGGCGATTTTATTTTGTTTTCTGGCTCTATTTCACACGGATATGCATTTAATTGAAATGTTTCAGTGTACCAGTAATTTATTTGAATTATTCTTTTCTTTATATCCACCATGATCTGCTCCAAGCCACGTCGTTTTAGGGCGCCATTCATTTTATAGAACATAGTAGATTCGTAGCTCAGGTTTAGGTTCGAGTCTACAAGATATCCGTATTCGTGTGTAGTAATGTCTAGGTTCAGTAGATCATTAAACATTTTAATCCTTGAATTGAAAAGGTCTCTGTTTTGCGTACCGTGCTTATAAGTGGGAAGGCATATTAATACGTTTGTGTGGCAAATTTTTTGTAAAGACGCTCTTAGGGATCGGATTATAAGGTCGTAACAGTTTGTGTGTTTAAAATCTTCCTCGCCTATGAATATAACACAGTAGTCATCCATCGTAAAGTTAGTTACTTTAGTTTCTATTCCTTCCAAAAGCATTTTTATTCCTCTATTTGGCAATAGATAGTGACATAGGTCATATTCTGTGCCCAGGGTTTGTTCAGCTGTCTGCAGCATCTTGATATGTCGCTGGGTGCTCAGAAGACATAATTTATTTTTCCCTTCTGTTTTAACAGGAGACGTAGTTGTTAGAATCTCTTTTAATTTAGGTTCAACTGGTGGGGCAATCTCGGCGGATATCTGTTCAGACCTAGGTTTGAATATTTGCGCAGGTTTTGATTTGGATGGTAGACTTGGTTTATAGGATGGCAGTGGGTGAACGCTGTTGTTCTCACGATGGGGTATGGGCGTTCCAAAGTTGATACCACTCTCTCCATCCGATTCACTATTCTTGGACGTTGCAGATAGATTTTCGACGCTTTTGTTTGGAGATAATCTGCAAATCCGGGCGAGTTGATTTATCTTGGAATCCCGACACGAGATTTCTTTTCGTAGCGAGTGATTTTCGATGACTAATCTTTCTATTTCATTATCTGCACTTTCAAGTTTTGACTCCAGATTTAATATTTTTGCCTTCATCTCCTCTATGTCTTCCCACGTGTGGGTGCAGTTTTCCGGGCAACTTCGATTCAGAGTTGTGTCCATGGATGTGTTTATAGTATTCTTACGATCATTGATATGTGGCGTTGAGCTAGAGGGGGTCGAATGTAGATGTCGCCTTCGTATGGTGACATTTTGATCTCTTGATGAAGCTTTGAGCGTTGATTTTGGAGCTTTGGGGCTTTTTACACGCTTTGTTGCATCTTTCTGGAGGCAAGGCGTACATTGCCAGTTTGCTTTATTTTCTGCTGTCATCAAGTAAAACCTTTTCTCAGAAACGTTACCGCAGTCAAGGTGAAACTTTTTTTTGCAAGTTTTACATATTACAATTTCCCTCGTAGCAATACTATTTTGGCATTTGCTGCATTGTGGCGCCATCTTGCGAAATACAACTGTGATTGACTATCGATTTGATACAGAAACCCATGAAACCTAATTTAGTTTAGTACTTCAATGGTTTCACGTTAGATGTCAGTGTACACTGTTGGAAAAATAAAAGTGCACAATGTAGCGCAAGGTTTGATCTCGGATCACGCGTATGAAAATATGGTGTTTATACGACTAGGCCAATCCGCAGCTTTATCATCGTGCGAAAATGACTAATAGTTGATCGTCTCTGTTTTTATATTGTTAAAAAACCGTTAGGACTGAGTCATTGACCTTTTTGTTTAGACGTAAGTTTTTTTTCACTGACCGTCATTTTGTATCGTGGACAATTTTCAATTTGAATTTCTCCTTCAGTGGTTAAAAAAGAGTTTTGTTTCAGCTGTTTAAGGTCCGCGCTCCACTTTTGTAGTCAGTAGATTGTATTGTAATTATTTATTTGGTCTCCTACATATGGTCCCGGGATATATATAATTAATTCACATTTTTTGCACTGTAGCCACAATGTATTTGGAGATAACACTTTCACTGCTTCCTTGTATGTATATATCACTAATTCTTTGATCACAAGCGAATTATACACGATTTTTCTAATTATTTAACTTTATTTTCTGCGGGGCAAACTTAACCGTGACCTCCGGCTAACCGTGCCAGCCCTCTCGAAACTGTGATGTTAGCAAGACAGTGGCTGTTATTTGACGCTATTTATTTGTCTTCTAAGCAAAAGCATTCCAATGTGGTATAACCCGTGCCAACATTAAAATTTGTCCGTTCTGTACTTGGGACGGACCATGCCTACCTTTCTAACAATAATCATGTTCACTAAACCAACAAGCCGAAAGCCACAAATTTCCTATAAGCAACTGCTTCAGAAACAACAATTACGTTGGGGGAGGAGTAAAGGTCTTCTGTCGCTGTGTAAGCCTTTTGTGTTCGATTTAATTTTTAGTTCTTGTAATATGATTACCAGTAAGGGCTTCCAGTAAGGCCAACAATTCTAATATGTACCTCCGTAAAAAATTGTGGTGTACTATAAAGAATATTTTAATTTTATCTTATTGTATGCTAGAAAATTGAAGGTCAATGATGGTGCTTTTACCAATAACGCACATGGTATTTATAAAAATTTATATATTTCTTATTAGCGATATACTTACGTATAGTTTTCAAAAGTATCTACAAGTCTATTTAGAGGCTAAAAGTTCCACACAGGCCGGGACTTGAACCCGCGACCTCTGGCTAACCGTGCCAGCGCTCTCTCAGCTAAGATAATGGGCAAGTGCAGGCACCGGCGAAATTTCTAACCTCTTTACAAACCTCTCTGTATTACGTACGTAAAATTTTCCTCAGCACAGATTAGTGCAACAGAAAGAATGTAGTATCTAAACGTGTTTATTATCAGAACTGAAAAACTATAAAAAATACTTTTAAAAGGTGGTAGGCTAGTGGGTAGAACATTGGACTCGGAACCGGGAGACCCAGGTTCGATTCCCTGCGGACATGTACCTATGACTTGGTACCACTCGCTAACGGTGAAGGAAAACATCGTGAGGAAACCTGAGTATCTAAGCTATTCATATACCTCAGCGCTTGAAATCACCAATCCGCAGTGGGCAGGCGTGGTGATTAAGCCCATACTCTCTCCCTGAGAGAAGGCCTGTGCCCTACAGTGGGACGTATATAGGCTGCTTATGCTTTTAAAAAGATCCTGTTAAAAATCTTGCCAAACAATTTTTTTGCCGTAGGTAGCTGAGCGCAGCAGCTATGCTGAATATGGCTGAATAAACGATAAAGGAATAGTAAATAAATTATATTTATTGATCTCTGCTTATATTTGCAATGACGGTAGTGCCATTTTCTGGAAGGAATAGTTCCAAAATCGTTCATGTGTCTATAAGTTTTTTATTATTATTTATTTATTATTATTTATCCGGAGATCTAACAGCATAATTTACTCTTATTACAAATTAACAATTGCTGCTGATAAAATATTTAATTTGACTGCAAAATTAAGTTTTTTATGTAAATTTAAACGCTGAGGAAACGCTTAGTCTCACAGCCCAACACCCGGTAAAAGAGCTATAACCACGCAAATTTCAATATTGGAACTAATCAATCTTGGGCCCTGCATCGTTTATCAAAGTTAACCACCGCTGAAGAAAGTTTTCGGGACGACATCGACAACATGGTCTGTCTGTAGAATACTGAAAAAAACTTGTACTAAGTACAGTCAGATACACTTAGAGGTACCTTGGTTTAACCGATTATCGCACTTAACCAGCCCTAACGTTGAAAATAACAATGGTTTTCAATTGTTATTTTCAAGTTCAACACTGAAGAAGTTAAGCTCCGTGAGATCTGAACTACCGTGGGCAAGCGCAGATCTTGTAAATTCTACGTAGGCTGTCGTAGGTTACGATACATTTGTAAGTCTTTTGACGGTCGACCAATTTCAGTTTTTTTTTATCACGAGTAAATTTTTTGACACCTACCTAAATAATTAGGAAACCTGAGAGTATGCCCACTTTATGCAGACTGATTTCTCAAAAAGGAAGAAGACAAAATGATATTTAAGTATTTACTAAGAAAACTTTATCATTCCATGCGGATTAGTACTTACAACAGGCAACTGAGGATTGCGGTTAGATACCTATATTGTATACATCAGCGCTCGAATAGCTTGATAGACTATTGAGAGTTAGATTCATTATCATCATTCAGCCACAAGAATTCCACTGCTGGACATAGGCCTCCTCCATGGATTTCTAAAAAGACCGGTTGGAAGCGACTTGCATCCAGCATCTTCCTGCCACTTGGATAAGGTCATCTGTCCATCTTGTGGCTGGCCGTCCTACGCTGCGCTTGCCGATATGTCGTCTCCATTCGAGAACTTTTCGGCCCCATCGGCCATCAGTTCTGCGTGGTATATGCCCCGCCCACTGCCACTTCAACTTACTAATCCGCTGGGCTATGTCGATGACTTTCGTTCGTCTACGGATCTCATCATTTCTAATTCGATCTTGTAGAGAAATTCCGAGCATAGCCCTTTCCATAGCTCGTTGCGTGACCTTGAGCTTTCTTATGAGGCCCATAGTGAGAGACCACGTTTCACTGCCATAAGTCATCACTGGTAACACACACTGGTGGTATAATTTTGTCTTGAGCGATTGAGGTATATTAGACGAAAAGACTTTTCTAAGTTTCCCGAATACTGCCCAGCCGAGTTGGATTATTAGTTACAATTTCACTGCTTCATTGGTCTAGCGGTATCACGTGAGATTACCATGCCGGAGGTCGTGGGTTCGATTCCCACTGCGGGTCGCCGTACATTTGTACAATTCTTGCCTAGTTACCACAGCATAGAGTATCCTAGTTTGGGACCAGGGCAAGAGATTGTGTCGTGTGATTATTGTTAGTTAGTGAGACTTGAGATTTCCGCACTTAGCCAGTTTCTGAATTGAAAATTTCGCTAAGTAAATAGTTAACTGTAGTGCTGTCTCTACGAATTTCTCAGAAAAGTGCGTGACATAACGTAACTTAAGTATTTACTTAGTGAAATTCTCAATTCAGAAACCGGGCTTTAGCCTCGTAGATGGATACAAGCGCTGAACTATGTAACTACTTCTGGTACTAGGTTTTCCTCAAGATGTTTTCTTTCACAGTTAGCAAGTGGTACTGGTAGTGCACTCACATAAAAATTTACGCTTTAAAGCTTAATATTTCAATACCGGAACCCTAAATCGAAAAGTGTTCTTTCTACCATTCACAATAGGTATTTTTAAACGATACGCAAAAATTTTTTTATCAGATTTTATCCTACCGTTTTGTCTGCGTAATAAATATTAATATTTATCTATAGCTATGCCAATTTCAGCTCTACCGACATACCGACAGACGGACAGACATGGCGAAACTATACGGGTTCCTTGTTGACTACGTCTTCTCCGTGCTAAGCCGCGGACAGACAGACAGACGGTCGGACATGGCAAAACTATAAGGGTTCCTTTTTGAGTACGGAACACTAAAAAAGCGCTCAATAAACTTTCCCTTTCTGATAACACAGCCTTAAAAATATGACGAGTTGATTTCCCCACAAATTAATAAAATAGTTTACCCAATCACTTTCAGAAGCAGGAAGGTATTTCAAAAATCCGTCAAATTAACAAGCGGCAAGGCGGTGTTGGCTCAAACCAACAATAATATTATTACTGCCTTTCCAATTTGGAGTGAGTGAGTCGACAGACATACTGGTGACTGCTTTATTAGGGCCGTTTAAGGCGCGAGACACACAGATGGGACGTGGGGTGAGGGCGCGGTAATAATAATGTATAGAGTCATAGACCACAGTCCTTGCTCTGCGGTCGCTCTTGGTCTGTGAGCGGGTCTTGGTCTGTGGCCCCAGTTTTGAAAAAAATTACGCGTCAAAAATTTTTAGTTTTCGGTACCTACACAAAATAGCTTTACTTTGTGATGGTGTTAACCTTTTTACACAATTTTTGTTACTTCTTTTCATTCTGTTCTATAATTTTTTAAACACAAAATTTATAATTACGTCACCCACTCTAAATCTCTTTTGCATTCGGACTACTACTCTATCCTTGGACCAATCCACTTGTCGTCACTGACCTACAGTTTTTATCACTTTTTTTATGTAGCCCAGATTGTGTCCCACTGCTGGGCAAAGGCCTTCTCTTTAGCTCTCCATTCCTCGGAGCGGAACCCTGTAGAAAGTTTGTGAGGCCGTCCCGTTTTAATCACTTATATAGTTTTAATATAGGGACAGTTTTTTCTGGAAGTCGTATCTATTTTTATTAATCATACGTAAAGAAACCTTCAACTTAAGCATAAATAAACAATATCAGGATAACAAGTAATAAAAATAAAAATAAACTATGCCGGCACCGGCCAACTCAGTTGTTTTTAGGGTTACCTCAAAAGGAAAAACGCAACCCTTATAGGATCTTTGGCATACATGTTTAATTAAATCATAAAAATAATTGTCTGAAGTTCGGGAAAAGCTCGGAAACACTGCGAGACTACAGATTTGTACGAAACCCTCGGTCCGAGTCCGACTTGCACTTGTCCAGTTTTTTTAATTGTTTACGCATATCGGGAGATATGAGACTCTTAGCATTTAACATATCAAAGAACGTTTTTCGTTGGTACTTCCTACCACTTCGAATTTGAACTCACAGTTCGGAGTCAAAGGTCGGACATCACGAATATTTACAAATATGTTTTACCATTGCTGATAAATCATTGATAATATTATCTACAGTTTTTCACAATGAAAAGAACATTCCCTCCAAATACGATGAACGAATTCAAAGTCACGTCTGTCTGTCTGTCTATCACCACGCTGTATCTCATGAACCGTGATAGCTAGGCAGTTGAAATTTTCACAAATTATGTATGTCGCTCGTAGCCCCGGCTGCCTGAGTGATCTTAAACGATCACGAAGGTTAAGCGACACAGGGCGCGTTCAGTGCATGGATGGGTCGCCGTCTATGCCTAACGCTAGTGGCATTTTTCCGAGCGATTCCGTGCTTCGCAAGGCACGTTTAGCTGTTGGTGCCGGCTGCCGTCGATAGATGGCAGTCGTTAAGCCAAGTCAGAGGCCTTAGGGCGGCTTGACAACTTCTGACAGTAGACGAGCCACTAGTCTACAAGCCTCCACCAATCCGGACTTGGCCCCCGTGGTGGAGTATGGCCTATACCTTCCTCAGGGAAGAGACCCGTCCCCCTCGGTGGGGACATAATGGGTTGATGATGATGATGTATGTCTGTTGCCGCTATAACAACCAATACTAAAAACAGAATGAAATAAATATTTCTGGGGGCTCCTATACAACAAACGTTATTTTTTGCTGTTTTTTGCTCGATATCAATAACGGCAACAGATAGACGCTTGAAATATTCACAGAATATTTCATTCCATATTCGCTTCAAAAATAAGTAATTAAATTAAAATTAAATAAATATTTAAGGGGGCTCCTATACAACAAACGTGATTTTTGGCGGTTTTTTCTGGATCTTTGTGTCTAATCTATATACAATGGCACGAAACCCTTCGTGCGCGAGTCCAACTTCCAACTTTGTCGGCTTTTTCATTTTGGATCACACTTTTTTAAAACAAATACAAATCGACAAATTATGCTCACGGCGCATTCCGCGCGACATTAGTCGCTTATTTTTCGCCCCCTCTCTTTCTAGCGCAGACTAGCTCCTTAGTGGCTAGTGCGAATCAACTAATTTGATAGCTAGTCAGCAGTTTGTAATGGAGATTAGTAACTTGGTGAACCGTTTAATAATATCAGGAGAAAAACGTGGTGTTAGTTTCGAGCGTCGAAAGTTTTTACAATATCTGGACAGTATTTGTACGATTTCCTTGCAGATTCCTAAGATAACAAGCAGTCATTTAGTTAAATATGCGTGAAAATTTAACCTTGTTAAAAAGAAACATTCAATCTCTACTCAACGATATATAAATGAAACGCACACGAAACGTCGTTACAGAGTTACGGCCCTACCCACATGTTTGCGCTGCATGCGGTTTTGGCAAGTGACCCCACTACCAAACTGAAAGGCGTTTCACGTCAATACCCAAATGGTCCCACATAACTAAAAGATTAAGAACCACTGGCCGAAGCAAGAAAAGGGTAAAGGTCCAATTCCCTTCACTCTGACAACTCCGACATTTCTATCTGTTTGTTAAACAACGTCATCATTACCGGCCCTCCCCGAATGGATATAAAAATATCAAATTAGTAGGCGAGAAAGGCGCAAGGTGATTACGCTGAAAAATGTTTTTACATCGGCGTGTAATCGAAGGCCGAGCCCGGTAATGGGGTCGCCCGACGACCCACGGTGTGTCGGAAGAGGGTATTCTCTCAGTTAGAGATATGTGACACTAGCCAAGGTATATGTGACACACCTTCGGCTCTGCCTGTTTCTCCGGAATTCTTAAACACACACACAAATACTCTCTTAAACACACACACACACACACACACACACACACACACACACACACACACACACACACACACACACACACACACACACACACATACACACAGAAACACACACACACACACATATAAACACGTACGTAATGCTGAAAGCTATAACGAGCTTTTTTATCTTCTTTTTACCAAATGTTTCAATACGTTAGTTTGTTTTTTTTTTAAGGCCGTTTATTTGTATTTTCCAAAAATAGCTCGACACAAACTCGAATCTGTGAGCACCATTAGTAGGCCACCATAACGGTGCACAGGCGCCGCGGCTAGTTTTTGTTGTATTTTTTTATTACATAATCGCGCTCTCTAACCACCCAGATTTCAGCGTGTAATTTTTATACGTTATACATTAATGTATCATGTAACCTGAGTCATGTATGAATGAGTACTGCTTACAATAAGATTAGATTAGATTAATACTCCTTATTACACACCATACATTAATAAGGTACAGACTCTTATAGGAAATAGAGAGGCTTAATGCTGCATCTACACGACGTCGCTGTCACTGATAGGTTGTGAATAATATTATATCTATCTTATGAATACATAGAGGCCCGCTTTGGGCCTAAGAAAAGGCGTTTGGCGCATCGAGTGGTTTTATGTCTGGATCGCATCGTCTGAGATTTAGACTGGCAATCTACTTGCATGAGTCACTTAAAAAAATACTGTGTTTGTGAATACCACAGGGTATTTACTACCTAAACTTATACAGAAATGTTGTAGGGAATGATTTTGGTTCCTTTGACCTTGCAATTAAAATTGTTTGGAGAATCGCTTCGGCTTGGAGAAGCGAATAATATTTCAATCATTCCTACATCAAAACTGTTCACAGCTTTTTATTTTACGTTAAATTAGCGAAAGGTTTCAGAAAATCTGGCGTTGTTTACAGCCATTTCAACAAAATGGGTAAAACACTAAGTACAGCAGAAAATAGAGGACAATGAATCTACTTAACTATTAACGAACGGTCGGAACGATGTATCGGAGCGACCGACTGTGCAACTAAAACAAACGTTGACGTGCTTGCGACTGTACTAATACTGTAGAGGATAATGTTCTCTTAGAATGAATAGCCTTTATACGTTTCCGTTCAGAGCACAGGTCTTCTGTCAGATATAGAGTACGGGATTAATCACAAAGCGTGCCTACCGCACATAGGCGATTTCATGGCTACGATTAGATTAGACGGAATAGTTCTGTCGTTCGGTTGGTCTATGGCGCGAGACACACAGATGGGACGTGGGACGAGGGCGCGGTAAGATGTATAGAGTCACAGACCAAGAGCGACCGCAGAGCAAGGACTGTGGTCTGTGACTCTATACATCTTACCGCCCCCTCGCCCCACGTCCCATCTGTGTGTCTCGCGTCTATGACAATAAATATACCGAGACCACGGGGCTTGCAAAAGTACCGAATTGTCGGAAAATTCTAAAATAAAACAAAATACCAGTAAATATCCGTGGAAATTCAGTTTTTGTTATGCTCGTGTTTACCTTAAAATACAACAACAAATATAATAAAATAATTAGGAGACAATAATAACTAGACGAGAAAACGGACGGTGGATGAAGGCAGTCACAGAGTGGTGGCCGAGAACTAGCCGTCGTTCGGTAGGTAGGCACCTTACTCGATGGGTTGATGACATCAAGAAGGCGGCAGGATGACGATGGACAAGATTAACAGGGGACCGGCGAGGTTAGCGTGACGGTTAAGAGGCCTACGCCCAACAGTGGGCTTCTTTCATGGCCTGTATAGATAGATAGATAGAGACAATAACTACTTTCTTCTTCTTATATATAAAAATGAATTGCTGTTCGTTAGTCTCACTAAAACTCGAGAACCGCTGGGCTGATTAGGCTATTTTTACTTTTTTTATATTTGTGGAAGTCCAGAGAAGGTTTAAGCGGTGAGAAAGAAAAAAAGGTTGGTGTAGGTAATACGAAGTCCACGGGGTCATTTAGTAATAAATAACTATAACTTAAATTTTCAAAGTACCGGCCGGCGTGCGAGCATGCAGTGACTAGTGAATGTTGATGAAGCGAAAACGGATTGTCAGGATCGTGCCAAGTGATGGGTGGTAGCCTAGTAGGTAGAACACTGGACTCGGAAGCGAAAGACCCAGGTTCGATTCCCAGTGCAGGCATGTACCTATGACTTTGTTTTCTAAGTTATGTGCAGTTGTGAAGTTATAGTAGCAATACCACTCGCTAACGGTGAAGGAAAACATCGTAAGGAAACATGAGTGACTGAGCTATTCACATACCTCAGCGCTTGAAATCGCCAATCCGCGGTGAGCACGCGTAGTGACTAAGCCCATACTCTCTCCCTGAGAGAAGGCCTATGCCCTACAGTGTATCTATAATAATTCAAACTGTGCTCGTTTCGTGAAACGAAACCCCAGGAAATCCAAAGAGCTAAAAATAAAGCAATTTATATCTTCACGCCAACGTAATAAATTGCAGGGGGATCTGCGACCCTATTCAGAATCAAGTTACCGTATCGAGTGGTCAACAAAAATTGAAAGGGTGTAATCGCGATTGTTTATTAGGTAAAGTAATTCATTATAATTTATAACCCTACTTCGTGAGGTGCAAACATCGCGAGTAATTAAAAAATACTAGATGTTCATCAACATCTCGTTTTCATGGCTGAGCATGATAATTCAAAGGTCGGCGGACTAAAGCCTTAATTTGTTGCCCTATACAACATTTTCCTTCATTTCTGTAAAAAAACATGTTCAATTCATTGTTTAATGACAGCTCTCCGTCAATGTAATAAATGTTATAAAAATTATACATCATCATTATTAGGGTTCAGTACCCAAAGGGTTTAGGACCCTGATACTTTGTCCGTCCATCTGTAGGCTGTATCTCATGAACCGTGATAGTTAGACAGTTAAAAATTTCACAGATGATGTATTTCTGTTGCCGCTATAACGACAAATAAAAATCGAGTAAACTAAATATTTAAGAGCCCCTCTTAAATATTTATTTTATTGTGTTTCGTGCCCGTACAAAAAACATTTTTTGATCGATATTAATAACGGCAACAGGTAGACGCTTGAAATATTCAAATGTTGAATAGATAATGGTACGGAACCCTTCGTCCGTACAAGTCTGACACGCACCTGGCCGATTTTTTAAAGTTGGGAATTGAATACTTACTTACTGTTATTACCTAATTTACCTACTAGGTATATTAATCTACGGAAACCTATTACTATCTATTATTACTAATTTTAGTACCATTGTATGCTCTTATTGCTCCTCGTCGCCTAAATAAACTTAATAAAATCTTCTACACACACCGGAAGTCTATATAATCCACTCAATAATGTTTGTAGAATCTTGCATATTAAATGTTGCTTCAACTTACGCACCTATGTTTTTGAGAAATTGTCTCTGAATACTCCCCACCGTGGCTTAACAATAGCGGGTGAATCGTCAATATAAATATAATAGAACTCCCATATTTTCCGCACAAATCTGGCTCATCGTTGGACACGCGAGGAGGGCATTAGTGTGTCATTCCAGGCAAAAACTGTGTCTGCATGTTGGCAGTTTTACTTTTACACTATTATAAAACTTTAACAGAATTCATGCCTCGTTGGTCTAGCGGTGTCATGTCAGATTGCCATGCTGAAGGTTGTGAGTTTGATTCCACTAGGGGGCGCCGTACATTTGTATACATGGCCTCAGTCTGGGTGTATTTCCATGTTTGTGATTTCCTTGGGTTACCAGAGCACATGGTATCCTAGTTTGGGACCAGTGGTCGTGTTGTGTGGAAGATTATGTGGAGAAGAAGCTAACAAAGAAACTCCAATTCTTTTCAAAACACGTTTTTAATTGATTGACAGAGTTTTCAACTTAAAGTTACACTACACTAGACACAATCGTCTCCAAACCTGGTCGGACTCTTCCGGCAAAAAATCAGGTAAATAAATTCGGAATTAAGCTAATAATGTGTAGTGCTTACGAAAGTTTTAGTTCAAAAACAATCGTCCTCGTTAACGTTATTTAAATACCAAACATATTTGTCTTCTAAATACTCCTAAATGTTATCATTGCCTTAAAAAGGCCTTGCGTTATAATTATAACAGACCGTCTCTTAGTGAAAGAGTATGCGTACGCGTGCTAAGCGTGCAATGGCGACTCGAAGCGCCGAGGTTTGTTCATAAACCTAGGCGCTTAAAATCTATGTAGGTCTGTGAACACCTGAGGTACTAAGGTTTCCTAAGGACGTTTTTCTTCACAATCTGCGCCTGGTATTTCTTCCTACACCAATTTGAACATTGAAGATGAACAAAAAAGTTTCCTGGCTGCAAATTACCAATTTTGTAAAATTTTTGTTTTTCTGCTTGTCAGTTTGTTTCTTCAAAAATCAGAAAAATTGACATAACTGATTTTCGTGATTTTTTTTTTTGATAACCTGCTCAACTAAACCGGAAAAAATAATGACGACTACTTTTTCCATATACAGTTACTAGCCGAACAAGTTAACTAGGCAAAAAGGTAGAGTAAAGATAAACTACTTTTACTATGGGATTACTGTCTCCTGAAATACAGGTTCACACCTAGTTTAGGAGACATAATCAATTTTTGTAATACTTCACGACCACCTCAATCATTGTAAACTTTGGATGTACTTAATTGTAATTTCCGTATTATTTGTAAATATTATTGTTAACTTTATTGCGGTGAAAGATAAAAATTTCATTTTATTTCATCTCATCTCATCTCATCTCATTTCAATACAGTTTCTTTCATTTTATTTCGTTTCGTGTCATTTCATTCGTTATTGTGTGTCTTACACAGAATGCCTAATAGACTGAAATGTTCGAAATATTTTTTCATGATTTCAAAGCAAATAATTAAGTGTTAGAAAGTGTTCATTTTGAAGAGTTTAACCCTCTTTTTCAGAAAAAAATATGAGGCTTTGATATAACAGCACAGGTAGCACTACGACTCGAGTCGCACGTTTTGACGCGTTTAAATGAACTGTCAAATTCTGACATTTTCGCGCCACTGCTAACTGTGCAGAGTGATATTTATATTGTAGCACCATCTTATAATGAAACTAGCAGTGCCCGTAACTACGTTAGCATGGTAAACGGATTAGACTATAGCCTATGTCCACCCTAAAGATCCATTCTAAATACTGGTGAAAGAATTTTTAAAATTGGATAAGTACTTTCGGAGATTACCCCCTACATACAAACTTACAAATATGAAAAAGAAGAAGAAGAAAGAAATTTATTATACCAACAAGATACATCACAGAAACAAAATAAGCAGATAAGTAACATAATATGCACCACAACAAAAAGAAAACTAAACACACAACAGACAAAACGAATAAATTAAACAGGACTTACAAACAATATAAACTTACAAACTTTTCCTCTTTACAATATTAGTATAAGTGTATATAAGTATAAGTATAGAAGTATAGATACCAAACCAGGTTCTTCAAATATGACTTTAAGGCACCATTCATTTATTACGTAAGAATCTAAATGAAAACTGAACGGGAGTCCGTGGATATCGTTTACCTATACGCATCCGGACGCACCTCGGCAGTCTTCAATTTTTCAATTTGCGCATTTTTGTGAGCTTACGTAAGAATTATCAAGACTCCCTGCCTGTGACGCGTTATTTATTTTGTAAACAATACATAACGTATTAAAATAATCAAATCAAGAATCAAATGTAGCCTAACACTTATAAATAAGCTACTTATAAAAGTAAAACCTGTTAAAATATAAACATATTGAAATTCTGAGTATCGATTATTCGTTACCGACCTATCGATAACATAATCGCAAATATCGATAAACTAAATTTATCGACTGCGTCTACATCACTAGCCGCTCGGAGCAATATTGTTCTCAAAACTGGCAACCGATCGCCAACGGTCTCACGGCGAGCCGTCGCGTCGAGTCCTTCGGCTACGGACCTCTTGGTGAGCTGCGTGTGCGCGCCTCTGCCGCCTCGTAATTTTTGTAGGACCGCACTGACCGGTCGATTGACTATCTTAATATGGTCGTTAGAGTAATATTACCCAGGCCCCCGGTGCTAACCACCCGCTCTAGCTTGGACTGGCCTACTGGAGCTGCAGACTGAATAAGCAAACCTGTTTTGAAAAGAATAAATTCTTTGTTAGCTTCTTCTCCGCATAATCTAATAATTGTGAAACTAACAGCTTTGACGTTCATTAAGTAAACATTTTGTTTTTATAGTGAATAAAAATTTTTGACTTTGACTTTGACTTTTGACTTTGACCCCAACCCTGTTCTGCAGTTTCCCCTCGCAACTGACCCAGGCCCGGGCACTAATCTCCCGGTCTGTCCTAGGCCGGCCGACATTGGAACAGCAGACCACTGTCCTGTCCTGCAGTCGGGGTACGATCACCAAGTTCCGGACGGAAGATCTCCTTCCCTGCGAGTCACACTATCGAGGGTCACGCTACGTGCCTACCGATTTCAGGGGTTTGAATGTCTGCGTGTGCGTGTGTGTGTGTGTGTGTGTGTGTGTGTGTGTGTGTGTGCGCGTGCGCGTGCGGGTGCGTGTGCGTGTGCGTGTGCGTGTGCGTGTGCGTGTGCGTGTGCGTGTGCGTGTGCGTGTGCGTGTGCGTGTGCGTGTGCGTGTGCGTGTGCGTGTGCGTGTGCGTGTGCGTGTGCGTGTGCGTGTAAGGACTGTGAACCTACGTTAGAAATTAATTCGTATCGTTTTTTTAAGTGTTTTTATTCATTTTAGAATTACCCACTTTTTTCTTTAAGCGCGACACCTTGTAAAAACAATAAGACGCTGTAAGTCGTAATAAGTAAAAAAAAATAAGTCGACCCTCCTCCCCCCCTAAATCGTCTAACTTAATAAATGAATGGCCCCTATGGCGAATGCTACATAAGATGTCACCTATCACGTCATGTTTTTCCTCTTTCGCGGAGGTACCTACTATTAAAACTTTACATCCCCTTCAAATCTTATCAAACTAACTGAACCCATGAAATCTTGTTTCTGTAAGCCACCACGTGGTTTCATTTGGAATCCTATAGATTAACAAAGTACAGATGGGCAAGTCTCCGTGGTGTAAGTTTTTGAAAGACGTAGATCAAAAAATTTATAAATCACACTCTATTCAAAAAAGGCTACTGTAACATTAATGGTGAAATTTAGATAACAAAGATGTGCCGCATTAAAACTAATTCAATAAACGAGTTTTAGAAAAAGAATTTTAACCATATCTGGAAAGAGTACGTATGGAGATTTTCTACCATTTTTCGTCCATAACAATCTGGGTCTTGGTTAAACTGGACACCTACGTTTAATTTGTAAACGTTCCTTAAGACTGTTATTACGTAAAGCATGATGTCTCGCTTGCACAACTTAACTTTTTTTACTATTTATTTATTTATTTAGTTTTAGGAAAGCCATTGACATTATATAACTTAATACTATTTAAAAATATACTATTATAATAATATGAGTAAACTTTTGATAAACGTGGTGGTACAAGACCGGGAAGCTTGGAAAACATGAGGGAGGCCTACGCCCTGCAGTGGGCGTCAAATGGCTGATGATGATGATGATGAAACGTGGTCTGAGGATTTGATGGATAGTTAATAGTCCAGTCAAAATAGATATTTAGTTTGCATTAATTCCCGATAAGTTAATTTTGTATAGATCTCAAGTACGTCCCCAGCGATCCCGCTTGTGCGTTGTTCTTTATCCGGGGTCAAGGGTCACAACTTTTCGTTTACATACATATATATATATACTAGCTGACTCGGCAAACGTTGTTTTGCCATATTAATTAGCCTACAACCTATTCCCAGACCTACCAAATGCAGTGGGACGTGTGTGGGCTGCTTATGCTTACGCTTAGTGATTTCAACTGTCATAGTGCCTGTTCTCTCCGTGGCCGCTTCGTCGGCGATGATGTAATTAGTCAATTATTGCCAAAGACGTAAGCAAATAGTTTTCAGTCTTACCACTCACTTATTTCCCTACAGACCACAATTTGATTAGCAATAGAGCCTCTAGGCTGTAAAACAGTTGCTTAAATATATATCTTTGGTGTTTACTGCGATGCCGCCTCCCGATTGGCTAAGCGACAATGAATTGGCCTCAAGAGACAATCAGGCACTATTACATACGCTAAAGCGTTTGCAAGCAGTCCATATGAGCGCGCGGCTCGCGTCGTCATGCTACGTGCGCTAGTTGACAGCGAGGCGATGATGGTCCGTAACGTTGTCGAGCTGATCCGCCCGCAACACGCTCGTGTAACCGTTTTACGACCTTCCGTTTTATAACCACTTTTCCTGCCAATACCGGGATCCGATTGTATGTTTTGTTTTACTCGTGTATTGATTCAATAAAGGTATATATATTTTGAAAAAAAAAAAAAAAAAAAAAAAAAAAAAAAAAAAAAAAAAAAAAAAAAAAAAATATATATATATACAAAAAAAAAATTATAAAAATCGTTGAAGTCGTTTGGGAGGAGTTCGATAACAAACACTGCACGAGATTTTTATAATATATTAGATTGGATACCAACCTAATAATGACCACAATTGCTTAAGGTGCGGGGCGCATAGGAAGTATATTATGAGGGTGCGGAAATGACGCGACGCGTTGCATAGAGTTCGCGTCCTCGCCCCATCTTATCTGTTGCGGCTATGTCCCATAGCTTCTGTACATATTATATAAAAGTGACGCTGAGTCTTTTCTGCGCCCTCGTCCTATATCCTTCCTATATGTCCCATGCCCAATATGTATTTATTAGGCATATGGGACATATGACACGTCAGCATAAGCTAGATGTTGGTTCATTAATTGTGGTCCTTCTATACCTACTTAACCAGTGTTTGTTCTAATCTCACCCAAAACACACGTCGATAGATTGTTCCAGCCTTGCCTTTCCAGCCATGCGCGTATGTTTGAATTTCTAATGAAAAGATTAAGGTGACCGTTACCTTTTCGGATTTGAATAGGAAATTTGACCCGGTGTTGTAACTGGACGAATTCTCTAGCACTCTACTGAGTAAGTTTAAAATAAAATAAAATAATGTTATTTGCTTAGAACGTGGTACATTAGGATGGCATGATATTATATATGAGCTCACATTCTGTTAGATATGTTCTAACATGCAAATATTTAATTGTAGTTTATTTATGTAATTGAAATGTCAAAATACTATAATGAAATTAATGAGTTAGAAATGTCCAATCTACTGTCAGGTGCTAAATCTACAATGTTAATATAATACAATGTTCAAGTCATATACAGTAATTGAAATCTCAGTTGCATTGAATTAATAAAATTAAGTAAAATAGATTAAAATAAAAATTAAATAATTAAAAATAGCTGGAATGTCAAAAATAAAATATCACTTTACTTAACCTTATCTGTCATAAATTCATTTATAGAATAATAGCACTTTTGGCACAGTCAAAAGTGCTATTATTCATTTCTCTCTTGAACATCGACCATCTTAATTTTAGGAATTCAGCAGGTATTTTGTTATACACTCTTGCAAGCATAGAGCCGCAATTTCTGCTGTGTAAAGTTATTTTAGATGCTGGTAATATCAGTTTATCTTCATATCGCGTTCTAAAGCTTAATGCCTGTTTTTTTGTTGTGAATAAGTTTTTATGTTTAGTAAAGTTGTGCTAAGAAAGTTCCCACAATTATTTTATTTTTATTGGCTACAGTTTTTCAAACATTTTATTCTACCGTTTTGTTGACGTAAATAATTTGTCCATCTGTGTGAAATTTAAGCTTTCTAGCGGTAAACGTCTGATAGATAAATTATAAGTCGCTATAAGTGAAAACCTTTTAATGACTCTCAGTTTCTATAATGTACAATGTACCTTTTATCATGTTATTTTTAGTCGATGGTTTTCCTAAAACTCAATAAATAAATAAATATATGAGGTGCGAAATTTATTTATCACAGTACCTCACTCACTCTTATATATCTTTATATCTAACACATACAGATTAACTCATTTTGAACGAAAGCTTCTTCTGAGACTTAATTAGATGTTCTCTGTAACTACGTACGTCTAATAACAGAAACCATCTTAATCAACTGCTTAACTATGCGTACCAAATTTAAAGGATTCCAAAGTTGGGATAGCTCTTTGTCGAAAGAATTCGTCAGAATTTGGAAAGTACAATACGGGCAGTTATTTAATCTCGTTATTTCTTCTCGGCAAACGTAACTCACTAGTTACGCCGTCTACCTGACCATCGTAGAAAATTACAACATATCCATCTATACAGCCCATGAATAGAGCCCACTGCTGGGCAGCGGCCTCGTACTTAGCAGTTCCTTGCCCATCTCGTCCATTGCTTTGTCATCGCCCCACCGGGTCCACAAAAAATGTCACTTCCAAGTGTCACTCGCGGAAGAAGACACCTAGTATAAGACATTTCCGACACACACACCGGACTTTGCATTTGGACGGGAACTTCTACCGATAGAGGTATCTCGTACGTAAGCCTGGGCACCTATTTTGTTTCAGGGAATCTGGAGGAGTTTAATGCCATTCGGGGTTCTTCAGACCTTCGTTGGTTAGGAGATTAATGGATCAGACAGAATCTACCGTTTTATCTTGACCCTTCGCTCAGTAGGTGCCTGGCTAGGTTGCTCACAAGAACTTCACACTTTTCTTGTCTGTAAAGCTTTATCGATGGGTACCTACTTTCTTAAGTAAATACAAGAGTAAAATTATCCTAGCGTGTTTTATGTTTACAACCTAAATTAAAACATTTCTATGATAAAACCGAAAGTCTAACAAAGTGTAAATATTGATCTGCCAACCTACCACTTTGTTAGCTCCAATTTTACCATATTTAAGTTAATCCCGGATTTACAAATTATATTTTTTTCAAAAGAGTCCAACGAGGTTTTAATGAAATATTTTAATTAATTACAACTTATTAAGTAATCCATAAACGCAGTGTCATGTGCCGACAAAATTACAAGTAAGTTTATCAAGAGAAATAATAATAAAACATGTCTTAGTTTCATTGGTGAAATTATGTATAGAGAGCGATGGCTGTTTGTGATACGGCTTTATTTCTCTACACCCATATCCATTTAATACAAGTTCTTAACTCTACTCGATCCGCCAAAGGTTCTCTTCTAAGCCTGTTTTTCTTGCCCGAGAATTCCCACGTCGATTAGCGGAATCGCATCGAGTATTACGATTGGTCGTTTCAAAATCAGAACACACTCGTTCGATATTTGAAAGCCTCACTGTTGGCGGGCGGCCAAGCCTCGAGTTTGAAGTCTCGGTTCTAACATAATGTTAGGAATCTGCACTTTATTAGACGACAGAAGATGCAATTCTGAAAATCTTGAATCTTGACCTTAATCCTTCGTTTTATTTTGTTTTAATTTGTGACCTCTGGTAGTACTAGTAAAGTTTTAGCAATTTGAATGCCTACTAGTACTTTCTTCTACATATTGCGATTATTTTCGACACCTAATTTTACTTGTAACGTTCAATAAGATACAGTTTCTGTGTTAGTTTGAATCATCATCAGCCATTTGACGCCGATTGCAGGACATAGGCCTCCTACGTGGTTTTCATCACCATAAGGGCTTTGCCGCTTACTGTGAATATATGTTTTTAAACTTTGATTTTTTTTTTTATTGAAAGTTTTTTTTCGAAACAATTATATCGAGCGAGTGTGGGTGGAAGGGCTGGTAAGGGACAACTCAGGCGGACATACTTCAACCAAATAGGGGTTGTATTAGCAAATGGCAAGATAAGAAGTGGCGCTGTGTGGCGCCGGATTAAGAATAGCGTCACTCCATTTCCTTCCGTGGATGTCGTAGAAGGCGACTTAGGAAGTCAATTACCAGCAGCGGGTAGCAGCGTCTTCCTGAGATTCCATTTTTTCCAAAAAATTACTATAATCATCATCCGCCACTTGACGCCCACTGCAGGCCACAGGCCTCCCTCGTGGTTTTCATATCCATGAGGGGTTTTGCCATAATCGCCACGCTTGGTAGGCGGATTGGCGATCGCAGTATGCGGTTGGAATCTCAGGAAGACGCTGCTGCCCTCCTCCTGGTAATTTATTTCCTTAGTCGCCCTCTACGACATCCACGGAAGGAAATGGAGTGACGCTATTCTTAATCCGGCGCCACACGGTGCACTACACTATAGTAATTCACATCAATAATATAAAGTCAATCAAAATGCCTCGGGATATAACTATATTTGAAGAACAAATATTGCATGTATAACCACTAAAAATTGCTGTAAAAATTTTCCAAGTTTATGTAACATTAGCGAAGATCTCTGCAAGCTTTCTTTTAGAATGAGGCAAGAAAACACTTCATGAAGAAGAACTGGTATACGTTTAGATCTGTTGAATTCTCTGTTGAATTCCTAGTATCGAACATTGCGCCTTTTTCACATTTTTGTTTTGGTTTGATAATGCCTTACACATTTTAGGCAAAGATAGAAAGATTTTTTTTCAGCGTTTTTTGAGCATTTACGCTCGTGACTAAGTGCCAGTTTCTGAATTGAGAATTTCGCTAAGTAAATGGTTAACTGTAGTGATGTCTCTTCGAATTTCTCACAAAGGAGCGTGGCAGAACGTTACTTAAGTATTTACTTAGTGAAATTCTCAATTCAGAAACCGGCCCTAAAAGTTCCTATTCGGGTCTCAACAAGCCCTGGTCCGCCTACTGCGCTTAAGCAGGCGGCAGGCCGCTACTGGTCGAAGTTTAAGATATGCCTTTTCGCGCACTTATTAGCCAGATGCAGATGGATGCTGAGTGTGTCCCTCAGTGATAAGACGTCTCCACTCGTATACAGATTGATGACTCTTATTGTACACTAAAACTGGTCTGCAATAATGACAAAGCTTTTCTAACCAATCTATGCTATTGGGGTGCACAAAGATTGGTTAGGTGAACTTCTGTCTTTAAAGTTCATGCCATGTGCTCCTATCTGACATTCACATTTGGGTCATAATCATATTTTATCTGTGTGGAAAGCTGCGGGAACGATCCATTTGGTGACACACTATATCGCTTCTTTAAGGTACTTGGAGGTTCGGAATAAAATTTAATGGCTCAATTACATGGTAACGTACTTGGGTAGGTAAGTAGCTAGATATGAATACCAATATGTTTTTACACAAGGATACAGACGATAGTTTATGTATTTATGTTTTTACATACATACATAAACTCTCGCCTGTATCCCGGAGGAGTAGGCAGAGACCAGGGCTTGGTAATTGCCATGATCCTGATAGAAGTCTTGCTCTTCCCGTTATTGTCCTGCAGTGTACCGAATTATTTATTATAAGTCTGATTCTGTATTGATTTAGTCGCCGCGATAAATACTCGCACATACGCTCACTGGTATTGGGTACTTTGTCTAAAAATAAAATATTCAACACCAAATACTAAAATATTAACTTTCACACAACACAATCACTTCACAATCGTCCTCCTAATCTAGGATACCCTGTGCTGTAGTAACCAAGCAAGGACATCACGAATATATATACACTCAAACTGAGGTCATTTGTACTAATATACAGCGGATCGAACCCACGACTCCACCAGGATACTCAGACTGATACCGCTAGACCAACGAAGCGGTATTCAATCCGGTAATCTTTAACAATTCCCGGACACCCGTGTGCTCCAAATATACTTCTACAATGTCACACAAATACACTGACTTAAAGATCACAGTTCCCCTGAATACCAACAAACTCGTATTTGCCATCACTCAGCCGGCCCCAGTGAGAAATGGGGCGTGAAATTAATGAACTTGAGATTGTGGCTCAAACTTGAAGGCTCTATTTCAATTAAAGTAGAAAAATGCAAAGGAAACCCGCCTTTATGTGCCCTGTGCATTAACCGAGAACTGAATGGACAATAACAAAAGGTGCTATCGCGAAAAGCAAGGTTCCATTTACATTAGTTGAATTCACACATAAAGGCCAATATTTACAAAGAATTGAGTGAGATATATCTTATGTTTAAGGGCGTCACACACGGCGAAGATACTAGTATCTTAAGATACAATATCGCTCGCCATACAATTCAATGGACCATCACACACCACGGAGACAATATTATTTATCTTGATATTTAAGTACCTATCTGTCCATTGAAATGTAGCAAGCGATATTGTATCTTAAGCTAAAATATTATCGTATCTTCGCCGCTTGTGACGGCCCTTAAAATTACTCAAACCATCAATTTTGATACGATAACAACAATACCGGCGGGGGTGCAATCGTGCGTGCAACGACTAATGAATGTTGATGAAGATAAGATCTTTCAGGATCGTAACAAGTGGCGGACCCTGGTCTCAGCCTTCCCCTTCTCTCTATTTAAAAACATTCTAACTATCAAATTTCGTTCAAAAGTTTAAAATTTCGACTACTGACATTTTTTATAAGTATTGTAATATATTTTTGAATAGTGTTTCCAATCAAGAAACTTCTTTGAATGCCTAATAGGATTCTACATTTTTTGCTAAGACAAACTTCTGTTTATTGCTTATACAGCAGGAAAATACTCGGGAAGTAGTTGAACTTTCTTATTAGTTGACAAAGTTTAAAATAATTGCGTTCTCTTTATAGTTTTTTATTATTTTGGTGTGCTTGTTATTAACTTTTAAACTTTTACAGCATTCTATAACATTTGCGGAGAAAAACGTTCGAAAGATCGACCTGTTTAAAATTTTCTTTAAAAAAAACCTTTATATTGTAAAGTAGAGGACAAAACCAAGAGATAATAAAACATGATAACATAAAAATGTTGTTATGATGAATTGCAATTAAAACCCACAATCGACTTGTGAATGACTCACTGCACGGCACTTCTTTCAGAGAGATAGTATGGGCTTAATCATCACGCGTGCCCACCGCCGATTGGCGATTTCCAACGGTAAAGTAGAGTCACCCGGTCAGACACCCGGGTTTCCTCAGTATGTTTCTATACCGTTAGCGAGTGATATTGCTACAACCAGTAAACAATGTACGTAACCTAGGCCCTTACTTTTTTAGTTTCGAAATTTCCTGTCACTGAGTAATGAGCGCTAGAAACGCATACCTACCGACAATACCGATCTTTACGGATTTTGACACTGAGAAGCTACCATCTCGCTGCTTCCGATAATGTTGTACTTTTAGTAATAAGGGCCCTGGTCATTAGTACATGCCAGAGATTCGAACCCTCGACCTCTCAAATGTGAAGCCAACGTTCCACCAATGCGCTACTATCACTCCCAAACTTCCGATTCTGACCAATTCATAAGAATGATGAAATGCAAAAAAAATCAATTCTGTCCTTAGCAAAAAACTACTACAAAATCTGTCATCACGTTATCTGTAAGATGTACTGAAACAATTCCATAAAACGAACAAAACAACATCTCATTTGTCGACATTCATAAATAAGATACGATTCGGGCGGCCGAATCCCCTCGCTGTAAAATAGGCCGTAAACTCTATTACAAGTTTCATAAAGGGTCGTTTACACTTGTCGTTATGCCTTCACTCAAATGAATTGTTCGCGCCTTGGTAGTAACTAAAAAGGCGCACTGCTATTTATACTATAATAGTTAATGTAAATCAGTGACCATTAGGCAGGTGACTTACAAAAGTCATTTGAGTATTTGTGATTGTCTTTAGTCGAAGGCGTATTAGTGATTTTTTTGATACCTGTATTACAAATTACAATCATATTTATTCAGTCTGCATGTGGTGAAGAAACCCACCAAGTAAGCCTGTGTCTGGTGGGTCGCTCTCTTTCATCAGGTCTTAAGATGCATACTTACATGAAGATAGCAATCTAACAAACATATACGGTGGCGGGGAGTCGGTGGATGCGGGCGCCACAAGACCGGGAAGCTTTGGAAAACCATGAGGGAGGCCTATGTCCTGCAGTGGGCGTCAAATGGCTAAATATGATGATAATGATGATGAAGACTCAATGGCCTGTCACTAGTAAAGCTTTATACATAGGAATTTATGCGTTCAGCAATGAGTTTATTATCTTACTACTATTTATTATAAAGGCGAGGACGAATGTTTGTTAATCAATCACGCCAGTACGACTAAATGGATCTGGATGAAATTCGACACAGAGGTTGATCATAGCTTGGAATAGCTCAAAGGCTATTTATCCCAGAAAAAAATACATATCAAAATTTCGTTGCGGGCAGCAGCTTGTAGAGTGCATGGAGTATATGAATAACCTATAGAATGTTTTATCCGAAATAAAATAATACAATAAAATACAATGTGTCTGTACGTATCCTTACAAAATGTCCAAAACAAGTTTCCCAACCCGCGAAGTCGTTTCACAAACTCCCCCCATTATTTCCAACGTCCCGACAATCAGCTCTCACCCGTTCTGATGAATTTATTTGGGCAATTATTCAAATTGTATTTTGAATATTTCAAGCGGATTTCATGATTGACGTAAACGGGTGCTAAAGGCGTGGATTAAGGTGCTTTATTGTTTTAGGTAGCTGGACCGACAAACTGAGTTAACTGATGATAACGGCTGGTTGAGGATGGTTGAAGACAACAAGTAGTGGCGTGCCTGGGGGACGCCCATATCCAGCAGTGGACAAGTACAGGCTGATTGATTGTTTTAGTTTATTGAGTTATATTCACCTGTAGCTTCAATGTCTTAGCGCAGGGTAGCATAGCGTACCTGAAACGAACCAAATTTAAATAATCATTTTAGTTGCGATGTACCGGATGTCAAGAAATTGGCCTGTGGATGATGTGCCATGTTTTGCACGGTAAAATAACTTCAGCGGTTATTAAGAGGACGATTGTGTCTAGTGTTCAACACATTCATGATTAAAAACTTGAAGTCGAAATTTCTGTATAAAAAATACTTTTTTTGTAGAAAGTCCTGTATAAAACTGTTTAATTTTGATTATAATTTTTAATTTCAGAAATTTTGATCTCACTAACATATTTACTTGTATAATAATAATTATTATTATTTTATGTAATTTTACTAACAACTTATGGATTGTTTTCTTCGAAATAAGGTGATACATACATACATACATACATACAAAACAAATAATCATAAACTCTAATATTTATGATTATTTGTTTAAATTTTTTTAATCAAATAAAAAAACAAACGCAAGTAATATAAAATCAGTTAACCAAACCACCTCGAAGTATATCCCTCCACAAAATACTGGCTTTATTTGATCCTCTGCATCAAATAAACTCCAAAACCTGAGGCCAAATCAAATCCTATCGTTTTGCGACAGCAAAGTATGGTTTTTAACTGTAAGAGGATTGGAATCATTCAGGATTTGGTGCGCGTAATATAAGAGTCGATTTAGTAAACTAGTTCAACAAGTTAAGTAACTTTTATGCTAGTAGATTTATTGTTCATGAATGCATTGAAAAAATATAACAATTGTCCAAGCTACGATTCCTCGGATTTTGACGTGAAAGCTCACTGGTTCCATTCTCAACTACGTACCTTACAATATATTGTTGAAGTGACCTAGTCAAGTCAAAGAATGGCTAAATCCAGCTCACAGTGACCACTTCATCTCACCCCTGCAGCGAGAGAAAAAGCAAGGTCACTGTCTCGTTCTCGCAAGTGTCACGGCTTAACAATACCGGGTATCTTCGTTCAAAAATCATCTCTGTAGGCTAAGTGACAAATACTGTCATACATAATAATAACTTTCGCACAACACAATCGCTTGTCTTGGTCCCAAACTATGATACCTACCTTGTGCTATGGTAACCAGACCAGGATATTACGAGCATGGAACTACACTCAGACTGAGGCAATTTGCTCATATCAAATAAGGCAGCCTCAACTGGGAATCGAACCCAGGACTTCTGTTTTGTTAGTCAAGCGTGTTAGTCGCTAGACCAACGAGGCAACTTGAGTTGATGCTTCGATTTTTTAAGGGTCCAACAGGACCGGCAACAGGTTCGCAGGGAAGTTGCAAACCTGGTCTCTGTCGTGAGTGAGTTTATTCAATGTAATGTACAATAGGTAGTGTTCATGATTAAAATGTATCTTCTTAGGATTGGATGAGTGCTCAAAAAACTGTCACTTTTGGTAGAAACCTGTCCATTTTTCCGCACCATTGGCCAGATTAAAACAAAACGTGCCAAGGTTGGCTCGGAGCGCGCCGAGGGTGCTCCACAACCCTGCGCGTGACATGTAACGAATTAGGCGACTTGCGCCACTGTAGGTCTTTTTGGGGTTCCCGACTTCAAGAGGCAAAACCTTCACTCACGCTTGGCTCTTTGGTTTTACGAAACATAAAAACTGGAATTGTATCACTTTACTGTGGTGGACACAAGCTTTTGTTACGCAAACATAAAAATTGGAATTTTATCCCGTTATGTAGGTGGATACATTTATTATACTTTATTGCACACGAAACATTTAACTGGACATTACATAAGAAATAACGTGTACAAAGACGAGCTTATCTCTGGAAGAGTTTTTTTCCAGCAAACTGGGGATTCGGAGAAGCAGTAAGAGACGGGTCTATATACGTGTACAAAATAAACAAAGTGAACACAAAAGTTGAGGCCAGCCAAAGAAATTATGAACACATTTGTCATATTACAAATGGCCTCAGTGTTGGTGTATTTCCATGTTTGTGATGTCCTTGCCTGGGTATCCTAGTCTGGGACCAGGTCAATGATTGTGTTTTGTGGAAGTTATTATTATATTTTTTTATGTTTTTCTTTAAGTTTTCACTCTTTTAACAGAGGTACAAGTTGGCAGGGGCCAAAGCCAAGTGCATTAATCGCTAATATGTTAGAGCTCGTTGTCTTTGCCGAAGAACTTTCGGACGATACGACAGGTGTTTAGTATAGTAGCTTTTTGCAGCAGTTGGTAGGTTGATCGGTGTATGTCTAGCGCTTTTAGGCTTGTGTGCAGAGTGTAAGGTATAACTCCTGTAGAAGAAAGGGTTATTATTATTATTATTATTATTATTTATTTCTCCCTCCAGTTATTCCCTCCCTTCGGTTCAGTTATTCAATATTTATGTAAGTTTGTTATTGCATTACCCTTCGAGAGCCTTTTCTATCCCAAAGGTATGTTAAAAGAGATTTTTTCTTGCATTAAGCACGTATTTTGTATTTAATTAGTACATTATCGTTATTTTTACACAAGGCCAGAGTAAAACAAATTTAAAACAAAATCCAATATTTTTGATAATATTTATTTAGTACAATTATCATCAAATTGGAAACCAAGATCCACAATTTCCAACTAACCTGCCTACTTCTGAAGAAATAATGCAAAACAACTAAAAAGAAAGATTTATCGACTGCTGCTACTAAGGATATTGTTTTCAAAGGTCAGCTACGGCGAACTATCTCTGCCTGCGTCTGCAGGATACAGGCGTGAGTTTACTATGTAAAGTTGTACGGAATCCGTCGCTTCGGAGTGGTGCTTGCACTTGGCCGGTTTTTTGGCATTCCGGCGGCCGAACTTGAGTTAGGAAGAGGCAATGAAGACGGACCTTGTGTTGGGCGATTAGGTTGAAGGGTAGTTTGTATGAAAACGCGACGGTACAGGAAAACATTGGAAGTAAAAAAAGGTAGGTATGAGAGCAAAATCGGTTTTGTGTGGTGCTGTATTCAGGGCCATGTTTCATGGTATACAATGACACGTCGATGAACCCACAAATTATCAAGTAAGAAGACACGGTTACGCGATGTAAGTACACCGAATTGTCATAATAAAATAAATATTGCAGTTATATGAAACGCCGCCCAGTTTCTACATTTTTAGGGCCAAGGACCTCAAAAGGAAAAACGGAACTCCTATAGGATCACTTTGTTGTCCGTTTGTCTGTCAAGACTCTCGGGAACGCGTAGAGATATCGAGTTGAAATTAAATCCATATATACCCAATTCTACAGTCGCTTGAAGCTGTGCAAAAATCCGACTTCTAGGTTAACGTGAAAAAACGATACGGGCGTTTATGCCGCAAAAAATCTATATTTCGACACTCAAGTGTATACATACGTACATACAAACAAACATACATACATACATACGTACATACATACATAATTAATATATAATATACAAACATACGAGCCAAACACATTACCCTCCTCTTGGGCTCCGCCGCAGTCGGGTAATAGTACCGTAAACAGTTGAGAACGGCCAAATACTAACTAAAAATACATTCACCAAATTATCAATGCGACATCATAATTAGGAAGCAAGAATTTTTTACTCGAAAAGCTCATATTTAAGTTAAGAGACCTTACAATCTCATACCGCCGTAATTAACAGAATTAACCTCAAAGCCACCAAAGCTTTCAAAGCGTGCCTCCACGAAACGAGGTCATCAGTGCCGGGGAAATAGCACAAGGGGCTCTCAGCCTGATGACGATGACAACTGAGAGAGGATAAGCTGGCGGAGAGAGTGGTATAGTAGCTATAATGGTCATTATACAAGATTGCACTGAAAATGCCCAATAGTGTATCGAAAAATAATTAAATACCACATGTACAATAAACAATATTCCTTCTATATATCTATCTATGTATTGCAAATATTTAAAAAACATAGAAGGTGAGGTCCTTGTAACACTTTCTCAGTTGTAAGTATATTACCCCCGGTTTCTCGTACACTACCAAGCTGTTAATCTACCCTTAACAGCTGTCAGTGGTTTTTTTTGTATGCACTGAGGTCAATTGACAGCTGTTAACAGTAGATTAACAGCGTGTTAGTGTAAGAGAAACGGAGGTTTATTCATGATTATCTATGTCACATAAAGACAGAACCACATCAGAAACTTTATATTTTTGGGTAAATATTTGCTTTTGATCATAGATTTGAGTCTAACCGCCGGATTCTTAAGTGCAATCATTTAACTAAGTTAACACTAAGTAAACTTCTGTCTTTACCCACATTTCTCATCTTGTTTTTGCAACGACGAGTCTTTCGATTCCTTATAGTCTGTGACAGTCTCTGATATACATTTTTTTAAATAAGATATACATTATTTCTCGATGTGTAGCTTGTTCATATCAACAGCACGTTGACTTACGCATAGATCCCAGATTGCAGAAAACAATATATTTACATTATGACTACAAGGTTTTTGTTTGACAGTCTAATCTGCGCCGTAAGTAATATAAACTTACCGCACAGTTAACAGTTAGATACTTTCGATTATGGAGGGGTTATAGAAGGAATAACATAGCGATTTCACTTTAACTATCATAACTAGCAGACTCGGCAAACGTTATTTTGCCATATTAATTAGTTTACGACCTAATCTCAGACCTACCAAATATACACAACAAAAAATTATAAAAGTCAGTGAAGCCGTCTTGGAGGAGTTTGATAATAAACACTGTGACACGAGATTTTTATATAATACATTTAGTTAACTCCTATAAACCTCAGGCTGTTACTCTCAAGAGTATTTTAGAGGATTCTACTACGTAGTTTAAGTACGTATTATCATATTTGCACCAACTACCCGTCTTTCTTTCTCCTTCGGCAACCTTTCCGTCGCAAGGTGGTTTGGAAGAAATTGCTGCTAGCAATAAGGCCGCCCATTGTACTTTTTCATTGTAACTTTCATATTTTATGTCTCTTGTTTCTTGTGTGCAATAAACTTTTAAGAAGTAAGACCGATGAAGTTTAATTCGACTTATTACGAAATGTATTGATCGGTGTATCTATACTTTTATCTTTACCTTTAGTCGTTGGCTCAGCAGTTCCGTAACTCAAGTGCAGTTTGGATCGGTACTTAACCAATCGTTCGACTCTGTAAATCCGTTAAGAGATTTAAGCGCCATTTGATCGAGAAGTGCGAATTTTTTGTCGGAAGGAAAGGCGTTTTTGAGGTAAGGATGAAGCGATTTTAAGGGAGGAGCCGATAAAGATGGTATGCGCATTTTAGCTATCACGTTTAGTTCTAGTTACCTGTTATTTAGGTTTTTAATTTATTTTTTATTTTCGTAAACGTATATTTATTATAGCAAAAGCAGCAGCTCCATGATAACTAACAAGGTTAAACAGGGGCATTTTATAATTAGCGCCACCTCGTGCCGGAATAAGAAACTTCTTGCAAAATAGATTAGGTATTTTATATACCTTTATTAGTTTTTTTGACAGATTGATGCTGATTTACCAAAACAGAATATAGAATGAGACATACATACATAAAAGTCAAGCATATTACCCTCTTTTCGGGCTCAGCCGCAGTCAAGTAAAATGAGATTGCTTTTAGTCAGTATTACAACGAATCAAATTATTCAAGAGTGCTCTTGGGGTGAAAGACCACACACCAGGCGGTTTAAATCTCTTTCTTACAGGTTAAAGTGAAATAAAAGATATTCTTTAGCTGCCGGGGACCATAACTCTATGTCCCCTGGGGTTTGCCCTGATTTAAACCAACGGAACTGACAAATGGGGTGAAGTGTTAATATTTGCCAATGCAGAAAGAAAATAGTTTTTTTTTTTATTCAGTAAGTCAGTTCAGTAATTTATTAATTATTAAAAACTGAGACTATTACATTCCTGACACTATAGTATTGATGCTTTTAGTATATACATTCAAAGAAAAACTATGACTTTTGAACTGGTGATAAAAATCGGCCAAATGCGAGTCTGACTCGCATGTCTTTAGACAACGTTTGTTGTATGGGAGCCCTTTTCAATATTTATTTTATTCTATTTTTAGTCATTTTGGTTATAGCAGCAACCGAAATACATCATCTGTGAAAATTTCAACTGTCTAACTATCACGGTTCATGAGAAACAGCCTAGTGACAGACAGACAGACAGATGTACGGACGGACAGTAAAGTCTTAGTAACAGTCCCTCACCCCTTTGGGTAAAAACCCTAAAAACTGTATCTCTGATTTCAACGGCCACTACCGCTAGGTTTCAAATATAAACCATGATGCATCATTTAAATTAAGGTACCAATTTACATGAATTGGAAATAAAAAAATACCATAAAATCACTCATACAATTTAGTATGTGGAGTGTGATGTATAGGTAAGTGTATTACGTGTGCGAAAGAGCCGGGATGAGACGGCGATGGAGGTAATAACGTGTGTGTGTTGTATTTGTGTGAGAGGGGAGAGTATATGTTATGTATGTCTGTGTAAGGAAAAAAAAAGCATGTCCCCATGCTAAAGATGGGATAAGATAAGATAAGATAAGAATATTCTTTATTGTACCAGGAAAAACACAAACATGAAATGTTTACAAAAATGCAGTACAATTACAATGCTAGGATAATTGCATTTGTGGGTCAAGCTTTTACTGTATGATTTATAGTAGATCCTTCGTTTTTGAGTATAAGTAGTCAAGACTCAAAGGTTGCTTCCACACAATTATGAAGCAGCATTTCTGTGCTCCGTTGACTTTTTTTACATAAATTAGAAAGAGAGATTAGACGTTTATTATACCTGTTGGTAGAAATGCTGTTTCATATTTGTATTCTTGCTGGATGAAACAGATCACCACATTTACCACCATCAATTCAAAATGGCGGCGTACGCCTCAAGGCGTAAACTTGGTTTTTTCTTGGGACCGTACCAGAAAAACATGTTAGATTACATGGGAACCTTATAATAATATACACACAACCTTATGTTTATTGCACACAAAACATTAAACAGGGCATTATATGAGAAATAGCATATACAAAGGCGAGTTTATCTCTGTAAGAGAAGTAACTTTCCCCAACGACAGCGGTCGACGAGATTATTTTTTTACATGTAGGACTTATTGTAAATATTGCAATTAATGTAAATACTCACTTATGTTATTTTATTTGAGGATGTAATATTTTGGCCTTTGCACGAAATGAAATGATTTATACAGCGTCCAGTGGCACCTTTACTGACACTAGATGGGTGAAGGGCCACACAGACGCTGCAGTTCCTGGGACATTGTTTTAGATGGAATAGGCTTGCCCAGTACCTATACCAACAAGACAAGTCAATACGTGCGGAGCCAACCAAACTACGGGTTCCCTCACGATGTTTTCTTTCACCGTGTGCGTGTGATACCCAGGTTTGATTCCCAGTGGGGGCATGTACCTATGACTTTGTTTATTTTTTGTAGAAATTTTAGTAGCAAGATCTATTATGAAAATAAAACAACGATGCCCGATTAGAATAAAACTCTTCATTGTACATACCACAAGAAAAATCCGTTACAAGCCTTACATTCTCCCCCTTCTGCAGTGCAAAAGTACCTACGGACTGTATCTACAACTGGGTGAAATAAGTCCATTGCCGCATTGCCTTACACATTTTCTCCGCCGCGCGAAATTGTGAACTACAGCGAAAAATAAGGACGAGAAACGGTAGCAATTTGTAAATGAGACTATTCTCGTTGAAACGTAACGTGTTGCAAATTGTACCTGCAAAGAATAAGAAAGAGCAGGAATCTGAACAAAGGCGAGCCGCAAATAATAGTGGTTTCAGTAGATACGTTGCCAGAAAGGCTAATACAAAATATTACTTGTGGAATACCCACGTTCATGTGAGTATAGCGTGTGACTTTAAATATATATTTTTTCCTTTTACTTCGGTCCTATAAAGCGAACCGTAATGCAGAAAAACCTGAGGACTGTTTTTTGTCGTTTGTTTGGGACCAGGTGAAGTAATTTTATTGTGTGGAAGTTATTATTATTAAGTGATTTTCACTTTTGACTAAAAAAAATTATATAATTAAAAATGTTCAACGTTTACATATTATAGTTCAGCAGTTGATTTTTTTTAGGTTTAGCGTTATTTCACTGCCAGGGCGCTTTTTTTTTGTTGTTTATAAATATTGTTAATTTATATTTTTGGAATTGGGAAATGAATATTACGTTGGTTTGGACATATGGACATATATCGAGCGAATGTGGGTAGAAGGGCCGGTAAGGCACGTCCCAGGTGGACTCATTTTGACCACATAGGATATGTATTAGCGTAGTTATGTAAAGTGATGTAACGTAGATGTAGTTCTAAGTAGTTTGAGGTGTATTAGAAATATAAATCAACAATATTTATATTAAGTATATTATAATGAGATATTTTCTTTATCAAAAAATAACAGATATATTATTACACAGAAATGACATTAACAGATATTTTATAAATCCAAATACAGTACAGTTGCGGCCTTACTACTAAAATCAATTTCTTTCCAGCAACCATAGACGGAGACCAGAAAAAAATATAGAAAGATAGTCGGTGTTATTAATAAACCTGGTCACTGGTTATTTTAGTATTTTCTAAGATTAACACGAGTACTAGACATAAGAAAAACTGAATTTGCCCGGATATTTAACTCGTTTTTTTTTTCATTTTACGATTCTCCGACATTTGGGTACTTTTGCAAGTCCCGTGGCCTCGGTAGACTGAGGTGACAGACGTCTTTTTGAAAGCATTGACTATTAGTTTACTACCCTTGGCAAAACTTACAAAAAAATATTAAGTTACGTTCCAAAAATAAATTTAAATTGGCAAAACGACTATTAATTATACCAAAACCTCGGGAAATTGTAAAATAAATAAAAAAACGGTTTTTATCTGTTTATATTGTCATCATCATCCTCATCGGCCTACGCTTGTCCACTGCAGGACATAAGCCTCTCCTCTCTGGTTATCTGTTGGTTTCAAAGTACAAACTACAATAATGCCTCAGCTACGCATAGCCTTCTGGGCTGCCTGAATGCTGCTACAAAATCCCTCCATTATCGTCACAAAAGTAACCTGACGTGGGCAAGAAACCTTACCAGCGGATCCATTAATAACTACACCTACATCTTAACTAAGACAGGTGTTAAACCGGTCTTAGAAAACAATTTTCCCAGCGAACGTCCTTCCTCGGGTCTGGTGCAAGTTAGAGGAGACAGCGTTTTTTTTTTGTGTGTTAAGGCTCATTTGCGCTGGAGCTATACTGTGCGGCATTGCGGCATGCCACAAGGCCGCATGCTACAATCATTAAAAATCTTGCGTCGCGTGGCAGACCGTCGAAGCTTGTACCTGAGCACGATGTTGCCTCGGCCTAAAATAGACTGCCGCATGCTACATCAGCCGCAAGATGTTGCCGATTGTAGTATGCAACAAGGACCCGATAAAAAAACAAATTATTGTCAATGTCATTTGATTTCGTAAATAAAAAAATAAATTCTTTAAAGAGGTTGATCATCAGGTAGAACTTTGAGTTAAACTTAAATCCAAAACTTATGTGTTGGCTGCACAATTTGATCTAAAATGGGCGCGGTAGTGTCGTTGATTGGCAACGACTAACTAAGTACCGCTACCAGCAGTACTACTAAGTACCGCTGGTAGTGTCGTTGCCAGAAAATGAGCCGAATGCCACAATTTGTATCATTCCGCACTATAGCAGGATGTTGCTCTGGCATAAAAGAGCCTTTAGTGAGTATTTTTCTTTACGACTGCGCAGAGGAGAAAAGGTTTCCGTGACTGATATTGACGCATTAAGTGTCAAATGAAAAGTATTCATTAGGCAACTGTATTTATTTTATGCAATAAAGAATTTAATAAATATTATAATAGTCATGGTGCAAGTGTCAGTGTCACTCCAATTTAATCTAACAGCCTGCATTCGTCAACTGTTGGGCAAAGTCCTAAGGCACGCCACTTTACCGACAGTTCCTTACATGTCATCATATTTTAACGACAAAAAAAGTAAAGTCAAACATAAGTCGTAGCAAACATACGTAGATATCCAACACGTTACTACTACGGCGTAGCACGTAGTAGACCGTAGCGGTTATCGTAGCCGGCTAGTACTACAGAAACTCTTCTAACTTTTTGGTTTCAACTTAAAAACGATCTCCCTAGATCTTTTGACTCTCACCGTGCCCTCAACTAGTGAGCCAGTAGGTTTTGTCCACAATTGACTCGTCGGGCAAAGCTCAAGTCATTTATCATAACTGTCTGCGGATTACGACTCCACGCGAGTTAGTTTTGTGCGGAGGCTTCTGGGGTTTTTACTGAACTAACGATGTGTAAAAGTTACGGGTTTTTGCAGCTAAATAGTTTGGCAAGCAGACGTTTTCATTTTATCACATGATTTTAGTAAGCATTTATTTTGTCAATTGCGAATTCGAACCAAATTCTTATGGTGTTATTTATGAAAACACGATTCCTCTAAAATTCTTCTCACAGACTATTTATACTGCCCTGAAAAGTCTTTACATTATATAATGACATAACATTATGTTTTAGAACCACAGTGAAATTTATTAACCTTATTAATTGTGAGAAAATATAATTCTAATGAAAAGATGCTGCGTGATGCATGAGTAAACTCAACGCTCTTTATGTTCCTCGTCAAGTATAAATTACACGATTACCGATGCATGCGTTGAATTTTAGACCTCAGTAGGTACGAACAAACTACCATATTCACTAAAAAATAAACTAGAGGTACGAAAAAACTGCCATATTCACTAAAAAATAAACTAAAATAGAGGTCAATCATTACGTAACATCGTTATTACGTGCGAGCGAGAAAGGTGTCAGACATAAGCACTCTGGCCTTATGACAGGCAGAATCATCCTAACCTTAGTTAAACCTAAGATTTCCTCACTTAGGGCCAGTTTTTGAAATGAGAATTTAACTGAGTAAATACTTAAGTAACGTTCTTTCACGCTCTTTTCTGAGAAATTCTAAGAGACAGCACTACAGTTAACCATTTACTTAGCGAAATTCTCAATCCCAAAACTGGACCTCGTAGTTGATCCATTGTACATACCAGGATCCGTGCTTCGCAAGGCACGTTAAGCTGTTGGTGCCGGCTGCCGTCGATAGATGGCAGTCGTTAAGCCAAGTCAGAGGCCTTAGGGCGGCTTGACAACTTCTGACAGTAGACGAGCCACTAGTCTACAAGCCTCCACCAATCCGGACTTGGCCCCCGTGGTGGAGTATGGCCTATACCTTCCTCAGGGAAGAGACCCGTGCCCCTCGGTGGGGACATAATGGGTTGATGATGACATACCAAAGCTGTCAGATTACTCCAGCCAGATTATTTCTTACAGGAAAACCAGCAATTACATTCAATTCAATTAAAATATTTCTATTCATCATACGCATAAACGAAATGCTATCTTAATTAATGTCAAAGTTCACAATTAATAGATTATGTGGAGAAGAAGCTAACAAAGAAACTCCACATTTATTTTTTGAGGGAATAAATGTGATATTCTTCTAAGTTTCCCGCACTTACCCCCGGTTTCTGAAAACTAAAAGTCTTTTAAGCCACTGTTAACAACGGTCAGTAGTTTCTGGTACGCGATTGACTACCCATCGGCTGTTATAAGTAGATTAAAATTGATAGTGTACAAGAATTCGGAGGTTAGCCTCACAGTTAGCCTTTCATGATGGATTCGGGTTTTTAAATCTAAAATTTCTGGAATCGATTTTAGCCAGTTTTGAGATATGTCTTTGTAATACTAATATTTGTAAGTCTAACATGGATCTCGCCATCCCACAGATGATGGCGTTCCATTGCTTTCTGCGCTCTCGCAGTGAATCGTCACAAAGGCGGTTGTTTCCTTTTCTTTGACGCATCCCGAATAATAAACCGTAATATACGGCTAGTATATAATAAACGGTAGTACTAGGGGGGTTCAATAAATAGTGAGAATGAATAAGATGCAATTAACTTTTATCAAATGTTATTTTATTTTTCAGTACATTCACTTTTTAGCTGTTTAAAATTAGCATAGGTATCTATTTCATAAACCTATAATTCCTTTCTTAAAATAATTTTCGTCTTGATTCTTTAAAGAAACCTCGTACTGTGGCGATCACTGCGTCATCATCGTTGAATTTCTGGCCTCATAGATATTCTTTCAATCTCGGAAATAGATAAAAATCACTAGGAACAAGGTATAAAGAAAATGGAGGATGTTCCACCAATACAAAGCCAGCATCACTGATGATGAACAGCATCAGCCATCGCAACTTTGGATTTGTGCGCTGGGGCGTTATCTTAATGAAACAAAACAACTTTGGCGAGTTTGCCACGCCGTTTTTCGCATATTTTGTCACGCAACTTTCTGATTTGTTCTGCATAGATATTTCCTAAAATAGTGGCTCCATGACTGAGGTGTTCAATCATCATCACCCCTCGGCTGTCCTAAAAAAGGGAACGGGAACGGCCTTGAATTTCTAGGGGTCGGTAAAGATGGTCTCTTCCAAGTCATGGATTGTTTTTTTGTTTCAGGGTCATAATGGTGAAGCCATGTTTCATCCATAGTTAAAAATCAAGCCAAAAACCGTTCAGGATCTTTTTGTAACAGTTCCAAACAGCTTTTTTAAATTCTCAGCCTGGTTCATTTTTGTTCGGCCGTTAGAATTCTGGGCACCCAACGCGCTGAGACTTTTTTCATTCCCATATGGTCATGTATTATACTATGAACACTCGCATTGAAATCTTTAATTTTTCAGCTATAAAAGGAACAGTAGTACGACATTCATTCATATCATTTCTTCAGTTACTGCAGTGGTAGGGCGCCATGTGCGTCGTCGTCATTAGCGGATGTTTTTCCCCTCTTAAACTCAGCACACCTACGCGCAACCTTAGAATAAGATAAAGATAAAAAGTATTTATTACCTCATCAGAAAAAAAAGCTTAAAACAAAGTAAGGCTTAACTAGTGATGACATAAGGTGGAGCATGAACCCTTAACGTATCTTGCAAGTCTCGATTTACTTGTTTCTTTGTAAAATTTTTCAAACGTAGATATTTAATTCCTTACTCGTTGTGACAGAACACAAATAAGAAACTTCGACCTCATTCTCACTATTTATTGAACACCATTCTTATACGGCTAGTACGTAATAGAATTTTTAAGAATTCAACATTGTGAGCCGAAAGGGAATAAACTCAAAGTGGGCTGTCAGTTAGTCCCATGGTGTGAAAGTATCTATTCGGTAAGCAGTGGCCTGTCAGAACTGCCACTGTTTTTCGCAGATCACCTCTCAGACGCAGCAGGTTACGTGTAAAGCGTTTCGAGATTGTTGGTAGAGCCTCCGTCGATTTTTCGCATGACTGTTAGTCTTTTTTTAATTATTTAATTATTTGTTGCGTTATTTTTACGATTAAGGATGGAATATTTTATAATAGAGAAAGTTCTGATAAATTATTAGATGTACCTGCTGGTTTTTTTAAATAGCTTGTAAGGCACAGGCGTTCTTTCGAGGAGAAAGAACATAAAAAATAAAAAAAATACTACTCCTTTGCTAACCCAACTTTAACCTCGTCCTTTTTAATTCACTTTCACAGGGGTCTATCCCATTTTGATCGAGCGCGGATAGTAGTCATTCTTACAAGAACCTTCACCGATGCAGTGCCGTATGATGGATTGGTCGACAATGTCTGCGCGAATAAACGGGGTGATCCATCAAACTCTGAGATCCTCCGAGTTCGCTAATTGCATTCTGACATTACGTTTCACCTTAATGCTTGCTTGGCGAATTAAATTATGATTTGTTGGGTTGTAGAAGTATGATTAGACGGAATCACGCACTGAGGGTTGCGCAGCTACACACAATATGGGTCCATAGGGGAATAAATGTAGTAAAAGCCATTTTATGAATTTTACAGGAGAGCGAAAACAAAAAAAGATTCAAACATTCAAAAAAGAACTCTTTGGTAGTTCAGAAGTTAGCATGGCTTATACTACAAAAAACCTGCATCCAACAGCTCTTAGAGCAAAAAATATACTAAAATAATTGCAGTATAAGCCATAAATACATTAAGAATAACGTTTTTTACGACAAAAATGAAGTAGCATTATTATCTTTTGCAGCATATTTTATAGAAAAAACTGGGAAGCCTATTAAAAAATCAAGGTAGTAAAAGCCATTTTTTTATTTGAGGAAACGAAACACACAGATCAAAAAAGCTAGAAAAACTGTGTAAGTTGCATTCGACATCCATTTTCACCAAAAATTACGTTTACGACATTTCATCATGAAAGGGTCGATATGTTGTGTTGTGTTGACTTGTTTTTTCTTGTGGGCTATGCTGACTAAGCTGTCAGGATGGTATAGGTACTGGGCAAACCTACTCCATCTAAAAAACTATGTGCAGCGTCCGAGTGGTCCTTTCACCCATCTAGTGTTAGTGAAGGTGCCACTGGGCGCTGGTTAAGTCATCTCATTATGTAGATGCAAAGGCCAGTTTTTTTTTCTAAAAGCTCAGGCGTAAATTTATGTACGTACGTGTACCTGTCCCAGTTTTTTTTTTACTATAAACATCGTGACAGAATAATCGTTTTCACACCTGCTATTCAGAAAAGATCCCTTGATTCCCTCAAATGAGGGATCAAAGTTGTACTTTTCTTCCCTGATATTCTAGTTTTTTTTTTATTGCCCTCAGCATGATCCGTGTGCAGATTTTCACAAAATGTAATTCCAATTCGATTTTTATTTTGTTGCAATCGATCATAATTGTCTCCCACGGCACATAAATAATTTTTCCTTATAGCAGGTGTGAAAAGCAGTATGTGTCACTCGGTAGCAAAATTATTTCCGTCTTGGGCGTAAACACTTGAATCCCTCGCTACGCTCAAGATTCTACTTTAGAATCCCGAGCGTAGCGAGATATTGAATCTTTCGCTTCACTTAGGATTCAATATACCGCCCTCGCCGTAAATATATAATTTTGCTCCCTTGAGACACAATCTACTATTTCCCCGTTAGGTAATGCAAAGAAAGTCACCTAATTCGGCGGAGGGATTCATCAAGCTGCACGATCCGGGCCGTATTTCCCATACGTCTAATTCCATCTCCCGTGACTAGTGGAGCTTGAAGAATTATTCATGTGTCGCTGGGACCGCATCAATTATTCCTGACAGCCGCCTAACCTACCCGGCCGCAGAGTTTTGCCGTAGAGGGGAAACGTACGGAAGATTCTATTGTGTCCTGACCAAAGGTCATTAGTCGTACCGGTATTAGTCGTTGCATGCACGCACGCCGGTTTCGGGTACTTTTTATCTTGCCTTTTGCTAATACATAGTAGCAAGTGGCAGTCCCTGGTCTCTACCTACCGCTCTGGGATACTGTCGTGAGTTTATGTATGTATGTATGACACAATAGTGTCTATTAGATTAGAACACTTTATTGTACACACCAGAAAACAAAATATTAGAATGGAAGAATAGAAAGCATTTGTTGACATATTGAAACAAAGGGTCGGTTACTATATTCTTTTGTACCCTAAATACATGCCCACTGCAGGGCACAGGTCTTCTCTCAGAGAGGGTGTATTGTATGGGCTTAATTACTACGCTTGCCCACCGCGGATTGGCAATTTCAAGCGCTGAGGTATGTGAACACCTCAGACACTCAGGTTTCCTCACGATGTTTTACTTCAGCGAGTAGTTAGCGGTAACTATTATTATTCTAAATCTACAAATTATTACTCTTAGATTTTAGGCTGCAGTTACGTCTGACATTCCGTCGTACTCCCACAAATAGCATAGTAAGATTATTATCGCGTAATTTTGATAAATTTTAATGTAATCTGAGATTTTGCTAGATAACAAAATTACGAAAATACAAGATTTATTTTAGTTTTTCTTCACTTACTCTTTGGTAAACTAACATTTAGGCTGGGTTCTTCAACATTACCCCTAAATCAGGTGTTTTAAAATACATTTTACTCTCTAATGGTTAGTATTTAAAATCTGAAATATATGTCATCATAAGCAGCCTATATACGTCCCACTATAGGGCACAGGCCTACTCTCAGAGAGAGAGTATGGGTTTAATCACCACGCGTGCCCACCCCGGTTGGCGATTTCAAGCGCTGAGGTATGTGAATAGCTCAGACACCCAGGTTTCCTCACGATGTTTTCCTTCACCGTTAGCGAGTGGTATTGCTACTATAACTTCACAAATGTACATAACTTAGAAAGCAAAGTCATAGGTACACGCCCGCACTGTGGATCGAACCTGGATCTCCCGCTTCCGAGTCTAATGTTCTACCCACTAGGCTACCACTGCTCCTATGAAATATATGTATTACTTTTTAATGTCATATCTAGGGCAGTCGGTCATTATTTTTATGATTCTTTTTAACTTTGAATCATCAAAAAATATCGCGAATATGACCCTAAATTATCACTAGATATAGTTTAATTTGAGCTGTACTGAGTTTTGGATAGCAAAAAATATACTTACCAAAATGAGTATCACTGAATATATCAGTGACGTCGGTCGTCAAAATTCAATTAATAGGATTTGTATTTCTGTAATATCAAAAATGCCTACTTTTCCCCCCAACTATTCGCTCGCGCAGCGCAATAAGTCCCATACAAATCCGTGCGTTTGGAGAACCTGGCCTTACTACTAAAACTGTTGTTTAAGTAGCAAATCCTAAACAGCTATTCAAATAAAAAACAAGATTACTAACTAGAGTACTTGAAACGGGCGAGCGTTCATACAACGATTGATGAATGGTGATCAAGCGAAAGAGGTGTTTCCGGATCGTGGCAACACCCCTTTAAATTCTCCTGTGAGATACAAACGTCGGTTTATGCATTTATGTAGGCAGTTTTATTTTACGTAGCCTCTATGTTTGTGCCCACTGCTGGGCAAATTCAGTCCACAGTTTTCGGTCCTGGGCTACCTCAGGCCACTGCGGCAGATGTTGGTCGAGATCGTCTCTCCACCGTCTTCTAGGTTGGCCTCGACTTCGATTTTCGTCTTGTGGCACCCACTAGGTGGCGAGTCTCGCCCACCTATCCGGGTGCATTCTACTGACATGACCGGCCCAGCTCCACTTTAATTTCGCCGTCTGGACGCCCACGTCGATTATTCGTGTTTTTGTGCGTGGTGAGGTATTTCGCACACGGTCTACTCTCCTGACGCCCAAAATACTGCGCTCCATTGCTCTCTGACAATCCTTAAGCCTGGATTTTTGTTGTTCGGTCAACGACCAAGTTTGGGAGCCATAGGTGAGAACAGGCAGAATACACGTGTCGACGACAAAGGAAAGCGGAAAGCGGAAAGGAAAGGAAAGCGGAAGGAAAGCGGAAGGTTGCCCTTCATGAGTTCTTTCATGGACCAGTAGCACTTCCAGGCGTTATCGATACGGCGATCGATTTCTTTGCCCTGCCTGTTTTCGAAGCTTACTAACTGGCCCAAGTAGATGTACTCGTCGACATAGTGTATCTCCCGTCCGTCCACCTTAATTTTGCGCTCGTGACTGTTAGTCATTACTTGGGTTTTGGACCAGTTCATAGAGTGTCTAACCCCATGGCTTGCTCTGTTAGGCAGTTAAAATAAATTAAATCTAAATAGATCGATTAAATAGTACTTCTGTTTGAAGTTGAAGTTGAAAATCATTTATTGAACAATAAAAACATTTGTAGATTGGCGAGCTTAATACTAATAAGTATTTCCTTCCAGCTAACCTTTGATAACCTGTTTGCTTCTGTTTCTAGGATACAACATGCAAAATCTGTGCTTTCCTTAGCGTTATGGACTAAGCCGAAGCCTTTTGAAATATTTATCGTAAAATTATGACCATGTATCGCAACAGTACCGCGAAGCTAGCCGAGAATGAACGGATTAAAAAAAAGGCGTGCCGTTACCCTTCAGTGTGAAACCATCCAATCAGTCCAAAGTATCGTTGGACGAAGTAAGGGCGAGGTTACACGCTCAGTCTGGCATCAGTTCAGTCTATCACTCTGGATTAACTTGACTGGACGCCAGAACAATGGGTGATTTTCACGGTTACACGGTCACTCTATACTGACAGCAGACTGAAAAAAGTACGTCTCAGTCGCCGTTTAGCTAGCGGAGCTGACAGTTAGTTGTCAATTTATCAGTGCTCAGCTATGGATATTATAAGGAAAAGGAAAGCGTGTGCTAAGATAATTATCGCTTGCTGTTGAAGGAAAAAAAAAAGAGAACGATGGATGATAAATTAATTTAAATGAAATACGGGATCAAAAGGAAAAAAGCGGCGGCGTTTCATAGATCTTGCTTCATTGCGGTACGGACACGGTTACACGATCAGTCTCCCATCAGTCTTTCATCGTTCAAAACGGACAGACAAAAATTATTTAAAGTATTTAGTTTTCATCAGTCCGGATCATCAGTCTGTCAATTCTGACCAGACTGGCCCTGGTCTATGGGCCCTTATTATGAAAAATGCTACATTATCGGAAGGGTCGTCAACGTCGCGCTTGAGCCCGACAATTCACTCGAATACGGATCTCTTTTTTTGAATAGCTATTAGTATTCAAACTATTCAAGTATGGAAACTATTCAACAAAAGAACCGTATTTGTCGCTAGATTCAAGAGAATAGTCGGTCTCAAGCGCAACGTTGATGACCCTTCGGATAATATCGCTGCTTCATAATAAGGGCCCAGACTTACGGCAAACTGAGTGTGTACCCTAGCTCTACCAGTAATGTCAATCAAATTGTACAATCTGGGCGAATTAGATAGGCAACCCGTTGGTTATACCACTGGCGCACGATGTTAATGTAATGAACGTTACAAGTAAAACTAGATATCTAGTTTCCAGAAACCAGAAACAAAATCTAGATCATTTTGGAGAAACAATGGACAAAAAAAAATTTCACACTTAGGCCGACTTGCACCATTTACTTAAATTTTGCTTAAACAGCATTTAACTAAAATTCTTCATACAAAAGTCGATTTAAATGGCAACTTAAGTGACATTTAAGAAGTGATGCAAGTCGGCCGACGTCTTTTCAAATATCAAATATTGTCCTTAATTAACAGAGTTTACATATTATTCTAAAACCTAGAGATATTTGTTGGTAGACATCTAACAGTGTTAATGATATAGCTATTACCGAGCTACTATTCTGTATTGAACAACTGTACCTCCTGTTCTTTGACCGCCTTGGGGGTTTCTAGTATGATACTTTAACTGACTTTATCAAATATTTGTCATAAAATCATGCTTACACTGTTGAATTAAACAGTCGCGTTTTTTTCATTTTTTATTATGTGTTTCCATGTAGGTATGTAATGTTCTTGCCTGGTTCCCACAGCACCACGTCTTCTAGTTTGGGATCAGGACAAGTGATTGTGTTGTGTGGATTGGAAGTTATTCATCATCATCATCATTCCGTCACAAGAAGTCCACTGCTGGACATAGGCCTCCTCCATAGATTTCCAAAAAGACCGGTTGGAAGCGGCTTGTATCCAGCGACTTCCTGCCACTTAGATGAGGTCATCTGTACATCTTGTGGCTGGTCGTCCTACGCTGCGCTTGCCGATATGTGGTCTCCAGGAAGGGGAAAGTTATTATTAGATATTATTATTATATAAAGAGTAACCTAAAGCCGCGTATGCTTACAACATGAAAATGTATTCCGCCAAAACCAGTTTCGACTTCCGATACCATTTCCAAATTCTGTTATTTAAACTCGGTTAAAGGCGCCTTTTCTATAGGCAAGAAATTAATGTGAAACATTGTCACTTCACCTTAATAAACTCCGCTCAAAACCTAATTAATCTTCAATGAAAACAGATACAATATTCATTAGCTGGGTAAAATAAATAGTCTCAGAACAATGCGTCTGAGATTTCCCATAAATTAGTTCGTAAGGTACCTAAGCATAGCTTCCAAGATCCTTAATAATCGAAAACAAATTGATGCCTTCGGTTACGGTATTGTTTGAAGTTGATTAACTCATCCGTTCAATCCAATCCGCGGTGGGCACGAGTTACTCATTCTGAGGGTAGGCCTGTGCACTGCAGCGGGACGTATATAGTAAATAATTAATAAATAATAAATAACTTCCATACAACACAGTCACTTGACCTGGTCCCAAACTAGGATACCCTGCGCTATGGTAACTAGGTAAGGACATCACAAACATGGAAATACACCCAGACTGAGGCCATTTACACAAATGTACGGTGGCCCCCGGCGGGAATCGAACCCACGACCTCTGTCCGGTAGTTAAGCGCCTTAACGGCTAGTCCGACGAGGCGTAAGTTGCATTATTTTTACACTTCAGTAACAGCAAACATTGTGTCGAGAAATAAATCGAACTCTTTCTTTAGCAAAATTTTTTCAACCAGACTTACATACTCGCGCGCCTACACTGTATTCTGTACACTTTTAATATTACTGCTTGTACATAACAGTTAGCTTTAACAATATTTATTATTTGGAGGTGGTATTATAATTAAAATGGGCACGATGGGACTGCCATCGTCACTTTGTATACATTATCAGCCACTTGACACCCACTGCAGGACATAGGCCTCCCTCATGGTTTTCCAAGTTTCCCGGTCTTTTGTCACCCTCATCCAGCGACTCTCTGCCACCGTCGTCCCCATCTGGTGGGGGGCCTGCCCACGCGTGTAGAAAAGTCGTACAACAGTTTTTATGTAGCCTATATAGGTCCCACTGCAGGGCACAGGCCTTCTCTCAGAGAGAGAGAGTATCGGCTTAATTACCACGCGGGCCCACCGCGGATTGGAAATTTCAAGCGCTGTAGTATGTGAACACCTCAGACACTCAGGTTTCCTCACGATGTTTTCCTACACCGTTAGCGAGTGGTAAATAAATTAAGTAAATAAAGTATACCTATACTAGCTGACCGGGCAAACGTTGTTTTGCCATATTAATGAGCCTGTGACCTCTTCTCAGACCTAACAAATATACACAAAAAAAAATTATAAAAATCGGCGAAGCCGTTTCGGAGTAGTTCGATAACAAACACTGTGACACGAGATTTTTATATATTTGCGACTGAAAAGACAAAGGAAAAGCTCGAAACTGGCGTGTATGCAGTGACTAACATGAAGCGAAAAAGGTATCTCAGGATCATGGAAAGTGAAAAACCCTGGCCTCTGCCTATCCCACCGGTAGATATCCCGGGGGATAAGCAGACGCCACGGTTTTCCACTTTCCATGATACTAGGAAACCTTTAACGCTTCAAATTAGTCACTGCATACACGCCATAGTTTCGAGCTTTTCTTTTATATTTTTACCTTTCGCTAATACATCGCCTGACGGAGCAAGGACGCAAACTAAGCAACGCGACGCGTCTTTTCCGTGCCCTCGTCCCACATCCTTCCTATGTGCCCCACGCCTAAAGGTTCAAATTTGTTCGTCATATGGATTTGATGCGTGGTGTAGACGATTTACGAGTTAGCAAACTTGCGGACAGCCTGGGTATGTTCATTGAGCAAGGCGTAACTTTATCAAAGGCAAAGTTTGAAGTAGTAAAAGCTATGAAATCACAAACTGTTAAGGCTGTTGTTACGTCGAGCATGCTGTCTCGTTGGCACAATATAATTTTTTTTTGTGATTGTGATAAAATTATATTGTTGATAAACGTGGTCTGAGACTTTGTTAGATAATAAAATTGCGGACATTCAAGACATAATAATATCTTTATTATCCTGCACCTAGTTACAGAAATACAAATACAAATAACCTTTATTTCTCCATCCACAAATAAGGTACAAAAGAGGTGGTACAATATGGCACAGTCTGAAGCAATTCATCATCAACATCGGCCATTTGACGCCCACTGCAGGACATAGGCCTCCTTTGTGGTTTTCATAACCATGAGGGGGTTTGGCATAATCGCCACGCTTGGCAGGCGGGTTGGCGATCGCAGCATGAGGTTGGAATCTCAGGAAGACGCTGCTGCCCGTCTCTTGGTAATGTTTTTCCTTAGTCGCCTTCTACGACATCCACGAAAGGAGTGACGCTATTCTTAATCCGGCGCCACACGGAATAGTTTTTGATTGCGAAAATTTAATTCCAAAGCTAATAATTTCGGTAACAACTTTTCTTTATTAAAAACTTTTTTATAAGGAAACAAAAACTTATTTAAAATGTCCCTAAATACAATTATATCAATTTAAAATGTCCCTAAATACAATCACCGAAATTCCCGCTTTGGGGCACGCACTAGATGGCGTTACAGTCAATTTTACTACTTCACATACATACCTTTCGTGAAACTTCAAAAAAACGAGTAACGACAGTGCCTGCACAAGAAGGCAAGCGAAGAACGACGCCAAACTCTTTGATAACAAGACGTCCTTTGATATTACCAACGTCTGTTATTTCTCTCACACATCGACGTCGTTATGCCGAAAATATCCGCCTGTAAATTCCTATTTATTTCGGCTTACAAAGTTGGTATTTTCGCGAAAGTATTTTGAATATCATGTTACCTTTGCTGACATAGTTGGGAAATTGGGAGAAAATTCGGTCGTTTTAAGGGTTCCGCACCTAAAAAGTGAAAAACCGAAACTCATAAGGAATGACATGGTTGGCCGGCCATCATCTGTTAAGACTATTTGTCTCAAGGACGGACAAGCTGATAAGTTAAAATTAAAGTCAGTTATTTTTTAAATAAGTAAGTAAATCCGAAGTGGCCAATCCAAAGCAAAGTGAAGTGGCAGTGGGCTGGTCATATCTGCCGCAGGACCGATAACCGTTGGGGAAGACTGGTTCTAGAGTGGAGACCGCGAATCGGCAAACGTAGCGTAGGACGCCCTGTGACCAGGTGGAGCGACGACATTCGCAAAGCGGTGGGCAGTGACTGGAAAAGAAGAGCCGAATATCGGGCTCAGTGGCGTGTCTTGTTATAAGTTATAAGCGGCCTATATATGTCCCACTGTAGGGCACAGGCCTTCTCTAAGAGAGAGTTGGGCTTAATCACCACGCGTGCCCACCGCGGATTGGCGATATCAAGCGCTGAGGTATGTGAATAGCTCAGACACTCAGGTTTCCTCACGATGTTTTCCTTCACCGTTAGCGAGTGGTATTGCTACTATTACTTCGTGTCTTGGGAGAGGCCTATGTCCAGCAGTGGACTGACACCGGTTGATTATGATGAAGTAAATCTGAAATTAAGTTAATAAAGTCACATACTAAGTGGTCTTTTAAAGTAGCACAAAATTCATGCTTCCGAATTATGCAATCAATCTATTTAAGTTATAGTCATACCTTTCATACAATTGAACTCACTTTTAAACCCTATTAATAGGGCACTTTTCGTTAATCTAGCTATGAACATCAAATTTGGCAAGAAACAGCAAAAGTAACGGAAAAATGTACAAATTGTCTATTTGGTCTTATTTCACATAAAATACCTATTCAAATCCCATACAATCCAACTGCAAAGGTTATGTTACCCTGCTGTTAGGCCGTCTAGAGATGATGTTTAAGAGGTAAGTACTGTTTATTATGTCCTGTTTACTGGTCTAAGCCGTGCGTGAGCTTTTATCTCAAGCTCAATTTTCGGGTTTTGACATGTAATGACATCATCCCCTATATTACGGGCACCAAATCCTCAAATTGGAATCGCTCAGGTTTTGGTGCGCATAATTAGGCCTCAGGAAAGAACAAAAGAAGACTGAATTTATGAAACTTCCTGTCTGTGTGAACCTCTATGATGGCGAAAAATACATAACTTGACTGAAAACTTTAAGTTTCAATTTGTTTGGAACCCTCAGGACGCAAACTTTACTCGCACTAGACCAGTATTTTTTTAAACAAAATTAATGTTTGGTTCCCTTTAAGCAAAAACCTTAAAGAATGCGGGCTGTGCCTCGTTTACTGAAGGAGATAAAATTATATAAGTTGCGTTGCTCAACAATTGCCCAACATTAAAAGAAACCCAAAACATTGAAAAAATTTTGAAGAACAAAAATATATGTCCGACAATAAATTATACACGGGGATCCAAGTAGTATGAGTTAAAAAAAATGCTGCAAGTTTGAATCAAAAGTCCTGGTTTCGCCTAATCAAACATCATTCTATCTTGGTCCTACAAACCGATCGTATACCACTGGTCAATTTAACGTGACGTTACTTTGTAAAATTAAGCAACACGTTCTAAGAGCATTACTTTCTTCATGAATGTTTTCCTGTTTTCAAATGGAATTTCGAGAAGTGAAAATCTATATTACGGATTGACATTGAACGAACTGACATGTATTAATATTATTTTAATATAATGTTGATAATGTTGTTAATATTAAGTTTTTCTATGTACTTTTTTTTACAAATACAATAAATACATTTGAAAATAATACATGAAGTCATATAAGGACAGAATTTATCGAAGCCTAAAAGGAATAAATAAATTATACCGCGGACTATAAGAAAGGTACATAAACTCTTCCAAAATCCCAGTTATTAATGATATTCCATTTGCAACTATATGATGTTATAACTTTCGATACGTTTGTAACCATCGATTGTTATTTATGCAGTAAAACATGGTATAATTTGTATATTGGTCCATAACATCCATCCTCACAATCTAATTGAGAGAAAATTTTAGCAACATAACATTTTATGCGAAATCGCCATCTCTACACTGCTCTGAATAGCCTAGATTCCAGCTACATTCGCGAAGAGCCACTCGCTAGGCTTGGGTAAAATATGTAGATATATCAAAATATCGATAGTTTTTCCTTTCGATATTTATCGTTAACTTTTATAACCTCGGTATAAAAAATCCCTTTTTTTTATTTCAGTATTATTTTCGATAGATTTTGTTTGAACGCAGCTAAATAACCAATTACCGGCATTACATTACATGTACCTATTATACAGGTGTATAGACTAAAAAACTTCCTATAACTTCCACAAGTTTTAAATTTTCCGGTTTCTTTTTATAATTATTTTGGTAGAGGTATTTTGGGACTACTTTTAAATCACTTCTTGCTACAGGCAAGCTTATCGATAAAACTTCGATAATGTTGAGACACAAAATGCATGATTGCTAAGACGGGCAACTGAAAAAAAAACTGACAAAGTATTTTTAGTATTTTCAAAGTATTTGTATAATAGTTCTTCTTGGTTTCTGGTTATGCAATAAAGTGTTGTGTATAATTATATCTATCTATGTTTTAAAGACTCGCGATATATAAGCAGGCTATATACGTGCCACTGTAGGGCACAGGCCTTCTCTCAGAGAGAGAGAGTGTGGGCCTAATCACCACGCCTGCCCACCGCGGATTAGCGATTTCAAGCGCTGTAAATAGCTCAGACACTCAGGTACCCTCACGATGTTTTCCTTCACAGTTGTGAAGGACCGAGTGGTATTGCTACTATAACTTCACAAATGTACATAACTTAGAAAACGAAGTCATAGGTACATGCCCGCACTGGGAATCGAACCTGGGTCTCCCGCTTCCGAGTTCAATGTTCTACCCACTAAGCTACCGCCGCTTTTCGCGATACTTATGCTTAATAAATAAGTTTTCCTAATAGATAATCCCGATTAGACCCGTTAAATGTATAACTAACTATCGATAAATATCGTATAAAGATATTTTTGTCACTTGCCCATTCTTACCACTCGTGCGCTCTACGCTCGCCACTTAGGCTATTTCCACACTCTCGGTCAAGGCGCATATTTGCCACGATTGTCTCTCAACGTCGTCAGAGATATAAAGTCACATGCATAAATAATAGACCTTATTCCTATTGTGTAAGACTGGTTTACCGAAGCTAGTATGCTCGTGCTTTGTAGCGGGATACTGACCTTAAGAACTTACGTGGAAAGTCTGTTTTTAACTTACTCTTCAAAAATAAGTACATAAATATGCACCTCTTGTTGAAATGTGATCCTGCTTACGGCCTATTTCTCATGGACAGATTGTTAAATCTCTTAATCGACTGTTGCTATTTTAATTACATAACCAAGAAACCAGAAGGACCATTTAACAAATAGGTACTTCAGAAACACTTAAATACATTTTTAGTTTTTTTTACTTTCCCGTTTTAACGCTCATGCATTTTATGTTTCGAAATTATTGAGATTTTATCGATATATTTGCAGGTAGCAAGTAGCGATTTAAAAGTATTCCCAAAAAAACCTTCACCAACCTTTACTGCTCAAAACAATTAGGAGAATAAGATTTCAAAGTGCAGTTAAACTTTTTGCTTTGGTTTTTAATTATAACTGGCCACTAAATATTAAAGTGGCATCCTTTACAAAAATAAAAAAAAAACAAAAAAAAAAGTTCGCAGTTCTTCTGGTCGCCAAGTCTACATACATCTAAAAACAAAGTGACGCCATCGAATTTTCTTTAACTTTAGATTACAAAAAATTCACTCAGTTGTCCAAAGCTGTCAGTTTTCCAAAGTGCATACAAAGAAAAACCTCTGACAGCTATTAATATTAGAACAGTCTATAAATACTGTTAGCGTACGAGAAAAAGAGGATCAGGCACTAGCCGGAATTGCAATAAAAACGATTCTGCTCACTAATACGAACAACTTTAAATACGGTATCGTATCTAAAATCGTGAAAATAATATTAGCTGCTTCATACATGGCTTCAAACACTGAAGATAATCAGCCGATTATCATATTTTAGGGTTCCATACCTCAAAAGGAAAAACGGAACCCTTATAAGATCACTTTCTTGTCCATCCGTCCGTTCGCGTGGAGGTATTGAGTTGAAATTAAAACCATATATTCAAGTCTACAGTTTCTTGAAGCTGTGAAAAAATCAAACTTCTGAATTAACGCAAAACGAAGATACGGCCGTTTATGCCGCAGAAAACGTATATTTCGACACTCAAGGGAATCAAAATTTATAGGGTATTCCGTTGACCTAGAACTATGAAATTAGGCAATTAATATTACCCTGTACTAGAAGTACAGGGAAAATCTGAAAACTATATATTTGTAATTAAGTCACAAAGAAATTGTCTTTAAAATTCGGCAAAAGCTCGGAAAAAACTGTTAGTCTCGATTTCTGAACTATTTATAATATGTAAGTACCTACAAGTTTGTACGGAACCCTCGGTGGGCGAGACTGATTCGCAGCACTTGTCCGTTTTTTAACAATACCTACCACTTCATTGAAACGCTCGAGTCGCTTCAAACGCGCGCACTGGGTGGGAGTACTTTTTATTTTGCCATTTATTTATATCTTTTTTATTCTTCTACATGTTGGGTAACTTGTAAGGATAAATAAACAACATTCATATGGTAACCGAAAAAGGGCATCACAAAAAAATACAACTTTGTATATTTCTGTATTTATCTGAATAAAAATCTTCGTTCATTCATTCATGCACTGTCTAGTCTGGACATTTTATCATGTTTGTAATGCCTTTACAATGTATCTAGTGGTACAATTCAAAGCACCTGTGGCGGGTCCAAGCGGGAATCTAGGGCCCTCGCCCACGGCGACTTTTTGTAGCGATGCAGTAGCGATACTGTCGCGCGTTCGCATCGATACAGTCACGATGCGGTCGCTAGTTATGTGCCCTCGCCCACCGTAAACACGATACAGTCGCGATGCAAACGCGATACCGTCGCGCTTCTATCGCGATGCAAATACGATTCAGTAACGGCACAAAATAGTCTGCGATCGCTACAGTTGCAAGATGGACTCCGTTGGACCGATGGACAACAGCACTCTCAATCTGTCTGTGTTGCACTACTCACGCGCTACCCCTCCTCCGTAATTAAGCGATATATGAAGTGGCAGGATGGATAAATATTAGATAGAATATTAATTATACAGATACACGATATTAAATAGAATGGCAAGTGGCTGAAGAGTCTCTGACAAATTCCCCGGGATGTAAGTTTGGTATTAATATTTGTGTAAAATGTTAGTTTATAGATGGATGGTTTCTTTGTATTATGATCAAAATTTCAATTCAACTTTACGCTGCCAACCAGAAAGCCTTAATTGATGTAGGCTTAGAAATAATATAAAGGACCTGGAATTATGAAAGGCCCTTCTGAAGGGTACTGATTTATTTTGTCGGTGCTTTTCCAGGATTAATTTTCAGTTTGTGGCGCAAATATATATAGACATACTTAAAACAAAATAAGACCGTAACGGCTCATCGTATTTTGCAATTGTACCATTAGTCCATGACAAATGAATACAAAAGTTGTTCACAATTTTCAATTTGATTTTTCAACAGGTGCCCCATGTTAGGCTTCATAAACAAACTTCATAGAAAGAATAAAGCCCGAGTTGAATCGGGATTCAAGACCAAGAATCGGGATTCAAAAGCAAGCCTCTAGGATATCGTGTCAAAGCTCTTACAAACTAAGCAAGTTTATATAAGAGATTTTGTCTTATTTAACTTGCGACAATGCTGTACAAGTTTGTCCAAGTCCAATTAATCGAATTATGCCTCAATGCACACTTTATCATAGTTTCCGATAACGTCCGCGTCCTGTGTAACTTGCGAAGTTCAAGTTGGAATTAAGTTTATATTAGTACCCATTTGTCAGTCTGCATCACTATTTGTCTGATGTTAACTACTTCCAGTGATATACGATACGATTCTACAGTATAATAATAAGCTTGCCAGAAACGCGGTTCAAAAAAGGTGCAAAAGCACACTCTGTGCCGAAAGGGCTACTATAACATTAAATATGATTTAGATAAGACAAAGATATCTGAAATCAACTAGGTTCTAGGTTTAAAAATAAGTAATAAGAAATATGTAAACTCTGTTAATTAAAGACCAAATCTGAAAAGACTAATCTTAGATCTTTTTTGCCCATTTCTTCTCCAAAATGATCTAGATTTGGAAATGGACACCTAGTTTTAGTTGTAACGTTTATTAAGTCACACTTTGATTTTCATTTTACAGACCGGAGCTCGCGGTAGACCACCAATGCCATGGACCGACTAAGTTAACCACTGTAGGTAGGCTTCTGCATGAATGTACCAGAACAGCATCTCATTCATCATTCAGCCACAAGAGGTCCACTGCTGGACATAGGCCTCCTCCATGGATTTCCAAAAAGACCGGTTGGAAGCGGCTTGCATCCAGCTAGCACTTGGATGAGGTCATCTGTCCATCTTGTGGCTGTTCGTCCTACGCTGCGCTTGCCGAACAGCATCTACCCTAAAGGAATGACCAGACGCCGTAAGGCAGGGAACATCAGCCCGCAATAAAACGTCTTCATGAGGAGTACGACCGCTCTGTCGAGAGCGTAAAGAAAGAAGAAGAATTTATATTATTTGTACTTGAACGTGGATTCTTTCACAAAGCTTACGGGTTTTTAAATAAATATAATTTTAGCAGTTAGTCGAGTGGTGTTAACTACTCGAAAACTAATGTTGTTATGTATTATAGTGTTTCACCATATTTTTATTCATTCGCTATCTCATGTCACTAATAAAATGAATATGATTGTTTTCAAATTTGTCTCTCAATCGCATATAAACGACTGAAAACCTTTTATAAAACACAAGATATTCGATCCTTTTTATGCAAGCCCCACGTGTGACATAGACAGACACATTAGTGTATAATTTAGTGAAAGTTGGTGAAAATATTTCCTAAATTACATGAGATAAGCTCACGCCTCTATCGCGGAGGGGTAGATACTACGGGTAGCCACATAAGTCATCACCTTTTGGGTACTTTTTGTCTTGCCCTTTGCTAAATGTTTCAATTCTATCAACAAAAGAGGGCTCGTTTATAAATGGATCTCATATGCCATATTTAATACTAGTCTGAGTGAGGCGAGGTATGCGTTGACTCGATTGCTATTTGATAGCTGATATGCATAGTGAAAAGCTTCTTATTTTTTAAAACCTTTGAATTGAATCATCTCCATCAGCCACTTGACGCCCACTGCAGGACACAGGCCTTTTTTGTGGTTTTCATAACCATGAGGGGTTTTGCCATAATCGCCACGCTTGGCAGGCGGGTTGGCGATCGCAGTATGCGGTAGGAATCTCAGGAAGACGCTGCTGCCCGTCTCCTGGTAATTGATTTCCTTAATCGCCTTCTACAACATCCACGGAGGAAATGGAGTGACGCTTAATCCAGCGCCACACGGAACCTTGAATTGAATGCGAATACTTAATTTAATTCATTTATGTTCGTGAAAACTTGTAATTAGCTTTTTCTTTTTAACTAAAATGTATATTATGATGAGCTTAGCCGTAAGTTTTTTTAAGGTTAAAATAAATAAATAATATGATTACACTTTTGCTGTTGCTATTGACTGAACCTGTTGAAACTAACTTAAATCATCAATCCTAAGCAGATCCTGTACAGAGCAAAACCACCGCGAGACGTTTTCTGTGACTTCGAAGATAAATATTTATTTAGGTGAAATTCAAGTAACAGTGTCTATTAGAACAAAACATTATTTAGACTATTTTAGATGGATACCTAAAATAATGTAAATAATGAAAAATAATGCTTAAAAAGCTGGCCGGACAAAAAAATATAGGCGGGAAAGCGCCAATCCGATCTTCATCTGTTTTTTAACCGACTTCAAAAAAGGAGGAGGTTCAATTCGATGCGTATATTTTTTGTCTATGTTTCGCATAACTCCGTCAAATCTAAACCGATGTCGACAATTCTTTTTTTGTTCGAATAGATATAACGTCTCATTGGTCCCATGTTTTGATGCAGAGTTTCGTCTATACTTCTGTATAGCAGAGATTTTCACTCAGTTTTTCTTTAGCTAGCTCATGTTTTTTATATTTACTTTACTTATCATCATCATCATCATCATTCAGCCACAAGAAGTCCACTGCTGAACATAGGCCTTATCCATGGATTTCCAAAAAGACCGGTTGGATGCGGCTTGCATCCAGCGTCTTCCTGCCACTTGGATGAGGTCATCTGTCCATCTTGTGGCTGGTCGTCCTACGCTACGCTTGCCGATATGTGGTCTCCATTCGAGAACTTTTCGGCCCCATCGGCCATCAGTTCTGCGTGCTATGTGCCCCGCCCCCTCCCCCTTTACTTATACCTATTCGTAATGAAAAGCACAGTGCTTACCTTGGGTTAAGGACTTATTCAGTTCCTCGAACCCCGTCTCGGGACTAAATATGTTACTTTAACCCCCAGGGTAATAATGTACTATTAATTCAGTTATATTTAAACAGTGGAAGTCGGCCTAAATAATAGGGGTTAAAGTATGAAATTGCCGTTTTATTGCAATAGGTTCTTTGAATTGACATAGAATCTTCATGGTTTGAGGTTTTCGAATGAAACTTTTTTCAAATGGTTTCTATGATGTTCTTTTTTTAAAAAATGTGAAACATTTGAATATCGACTTTCAATTGTTTTTGTTATTCAATTTAGTCAAGAAAGATGGATACTGCGAAAATTCGAGTGATTATGAGGCACCCATTTTTCGTATTTTTTTATTTTATTGATTTGACGCAAGTGAGTCAATATTGTGGGTAAGGTAACGTTAAGCCATGCCGCTAATTCCTGGGTAGTTTGACTAGGGTCGGCTTCCACTATCTCTCTTAATTCATCGTTATTCACCTGTGTGGGCGGTCTTCCTCGTGGCTCGTTCTTTAAGTCGAAATTTCCATCACGAAAGCGTTTAAACCAAAATCGCACGGTGCGTTCATTAGTAGACCCCTCTCCAAACGCAGCATTGATATTGCGGGCTGTTTCTGCCGCGTTAGTTCCGCATCGGAACTCGTATTCAAAAATCACTCGAATTTTCCCAGTATCCATCTTTCTTGTCTAAATTGAATAACAAAAACAATTGAAAGTCGATATTCAAATGTTTCACATTTTTTAAAAAAAGAACATCATAGAAACCATTTGAAAAAAGTTTCATTCGAAAACCTCAAACCATGAAGATTCTATGTCAATTCAAAGAACCTATTGCAATAAAACGGCAATTTCATACTTTAACCCCTAATATAATAACTACTAGTTTATGCTAGAGGACAAAAACAATCATTTGCTTTTATCGTATCGTAAAATTCGTAAATGCAATTAATCATCCGTTCAATCCCACTGACAAATCCCTCCTAAAAATGCTTAGTTAGTAACCGAACCCAGGCTACCAATACCTTGTGCAAAAAAAAAACCAAAGACCCTATATGTACAATTTCTTATTTGTCCACGAAGGGCCTATTTATAAGTTAAAGCTTTTCCGATAAGATCAGCCATTTAAAATGTCTATTGATGAAAGCACATAATAAAAGAAAAATTTCTGAAAACCTATTTAGAGGCTGAAAATTCCACCCATGCCGCCCGGGACTTGAACCCGCGACCTCTGGCTAACCGTTCCAGCGCTCTCCCAACTGAGCTAATGGCCAAGTGCAGGCATCGGTGCTTTCCTTCTGAAAGTGGAATATTTTCAAGCCGTGGTCCTTAATTGCTCGCATTTCAGGCACCTTTAATGACTTCCACAATTTCGAGCGCGTTCGCTCACGTACAATGAATTTTCGTCTTCACTGCGCTTTTCGCCACAACGTCATTGTTGCATTGGAGTGTTATTGTTATTTAATTTCTCGGTTTTAACCCAGTTGCAGATATTACAGTGCAGTGGTGATTATGTGGAAGAGGTTTACAAAAAGTAGCGAAATGCTAGTATCAGTTATACTGGGGAGTTTCCCCCAAACTCAGAATGGAGTCACATTGTTTTTAAACCATAGAAGTAAAAAAAATCAGATTTTGTTTCAGGGTTGTACAGTTTTCATGAATGCAAAATATCAAGTTACTTTAAGAGTAAAACCCTTCTTAAACTTAGCTTTTTCATTAAATTCTAATAAGAGTGCACACTCATAAATATTAATTTGGTACCGGTGGTAGCCTAGTGGGTAGAGCATTGGAGTCAGAAGCGTGAGACTCAGGTCGATTCCTAGTGCGAGCATGTACCTATGACTTTGTTTTCTGTGTCATGTACATTTGTGAAGTTATAGTAGCAATATTATACCACTCGCTAACTGTGAAGGAAAAAATTGTGAGGGAACCTGTGTGTCTGAGCTATTTGCATACCTCAGCGCTTGAAATCTCCAATCCACGGTGGGCATGCGTGGTGATTAAGACCACACTCCCTCTGAGGGAAGGCCTGTGCCCTACAGTGGGACGTATATTTAGGCTGCTTATGATGATTATGATGATACAGTAGTTTCAACTTGTCTCGAATGCAAAACTACTATTAATTGTATGCAGATTACTCAACCCATTAAACGGCGGTTAGGGAACAAAAACAACAGAAACATTACCATTTACGTAACTCAATTCATGTTGTGCAGAAATTATGATAATCACATAATTTAAATAATGCATTCTTATGACACAATCACGGTATAATACAGAAGGACGTTTAAATTGGGATCGTAACAAATATTTACATTGCTGAGTTTTTGGATGCGGCATCTAGTCTCAAAATTGCATTGAAAATCTACCTGGTAAGTATAATGAGACGAGAAATTAATAACTATCCGCATCAAAACAGACGGTGACGTGCGGGCGCACAAACAAAGCCTTAAATATTTTTAATGTTACAGACTACAGTACACTAGCGCACAAAAAAATTGCCACATGCTGCCGTCAGCCGGTTACGTCACGGAAACGGGTTTTTAGGGTTCCGTAGTTGACAAGGAAGCCTTATAGTTTCACCATGTCCGTCCGTCTGTCTCTCTGTCTGTCTGTCCGCAGCCTAGCTCAGAGACGATTAGTATGAGAAAGCTGAAATTTGGCATATACATACGACAAAACGGTAGGATATAATCTGAAAAAGAGAATTTTTTTTTTTGGGCCCAAACACTTAAATTAGGGATGTTTTTTTTGCCTACTCCATAGTGTATCGTTAGATTGGTCGTTAAAAATATTGTGGGGGTAGGAAGACCATTTTCTTATTAAGGGTTCCGTTTGCAAAATATTAAGGGCGCCTTCCCCTCCTCTCTCCTGGCTAAACAGTTGATTGTAGAAACGTGAATAAATTCGAGGTAGTCACACATATAATGAACTTAAAAGGAAATTTATCACGGCTAAGTAGGCTTTACAAGTTAAAGAGTAATAAGCGACCAACTTATAAAAGGAAAACTTCATACGAAATCCATTGAAAATTACGTTGATGAAGTTGTTAGTTCTGTAAAGCAGATAAAACCCCCTCTTTCTACAGAACCCTACACTGTGCGTGGCTCAACACGCACTTGGCTGGTTTTTTGCACTTGTATATTATAGTCTCTAATTTGGTTAAGTATTTATGTTTCTTTTGTGTTTGTGAGACTGTCTGTGGCAATGTTCCGATCCCAAGCCGCGGGCGTAGGGCGGCCAGGAGGGTAGTCAAATATAGAAATTAAGATTAACCCGACATGCGCTGCCTCTTAGATGTCATCTATATTGAACAAAAATCAACTACTTGTGTGTCCACGTCTGGGAAAGGTGGCGCAGGTCATCCTTAGAATAAGATAAAATAAGAAGTGCGCTATAATTCGCCACTCATTTTGTGGCGAATTATACGTTTAATTTTATGAAACATATACCAACTACTTATAAATAAAAAAAGGATTATTTTAGGTTTATTTCGTGCCGTCCGCTTGTCTCCGGTCCGGCCCTATTTTGAGAAATAGGGCCTAAAACACATACGTACATAAACTCACGCCTGTACCTTGAAAGAGTAGGCCTTGGAGGCCAGGGTTTGCCACCTGCTACGATCATAAAAAATCTCCTTCGCGTCATCAACATGCGCTAGTAGCTGCATGCATGCACGCCGGTTTCGGGTGCTTTTTATCTTTCCCTTCGCTGACACATTGGCCTATATTCATCTGGCACGTCCTATACCGGCCATTCCGGCCACATATGCTCGAATTTCTTTTATTCAACCCAAAATTATATTAAAACTATGGTAATTATCGGACTACTATTTAATAATGCGTGCACATACATAAGCAGCCTATATACGCCCACTGTGGGGCACAGGCCTTCTCTCAGGAAGAGAGTATGGGCTTAATCACCACGCGCGCCCATCGCGGATTGGCGACCGGTCTCGAGTAGGCTATAAGTTCATCTAATAATATTTCGACTATAATTGTCTTGTACAATTTTATTTCTATTTTGTGGCATGACTAAGGGATATTTAGCGTCATATTGCGTAGTAATAAAACGCAAAAAAACTTAATTTCATTCCCTATTCAAGTTTATTTAAACAATAGAAATTACAATAAAACTTATGGCGAACGTTATGAAAAGAAAACTTAAACGAAATTACACTTATATTGCTGAAATTTTAACAGTTTTATTTATAAGAAGTCGAATCCACTAAAACACTTTTAAGATGGAGTTAAAGTTGGTTTATTAGAGGAATTCATTCCTGTTATTTATTCCTGCTAAGCCGCCGACAGACGGACAGGCAGACAGACAGATAGGCGGACAGATGGACGGACGGACGGACGGACGGATGGACAGATAGACGGACGGGAATGGCGAAACTACAAGGGTTCTTTGTTGACTACGAAACCCCAAAAACAACTTATCTCTTGTACAAGCAGACTACATACGTCCTACTGAAGGCCACAAGCCTTCTCTCAGAGAGATTATTAATCGGCATACTCACCCGCGGATTGGCGATTTCTAGCGCTAAGGAATATGAACACCTCAGACACACCTAATCCTCAGAATTACTTACTCGGCTTTCTTTCTTCTTCCTTCACAGTTAGCAAGTGGTCCAACAAATTCGCAATTGTACGTAAAACATTATTATTATATTATACTAGCTGACTCGGAAAACTTTGTTTTGCCATATTAATTAGCCCACGACCTATTCTCGGAGCTACCAAATATACACAAAAAATTTCATAAAATCACTGAAGCCATTTCGGAGGAGTTCGATAACAAACACTGTAACACGAGATTTTTATAATATTAGATCATTAGACTTTATTGTACACAAAGAAGAGATGTTTACAAGCAACATATATAATATTATTTCTTACATCCGAACCCATGGCCGAGTTATTTTACCGAAGCGCTACCATCGCGCCCGCAATCTTATCTAAAATATTTAAAAGTTTTATTTTGAATCGGCATATCGATTACTGCAGCGGGAAAAATAAGATTAAATCTTAAAGCAAATTGAAAAGGAAGAAAAACCTCGTTAAAACTTTCGAAATAAATTAGGTCGATATGAAAATCAGAAAACTTCCCTAAACTTTCAATGAATTTGATTTTTCTGTACTGAAAAGTCACGAATAATAATTCTGCTTTTTCCTCATTAATTTTTGTACGAAAAAAACGCTTAGTCTGTGAATACTTATTTTAAATGAGTTGATTTTACTCGATGCAACAACAACACAATGAAACAACCATTTTCATACTATAATATAAATAAAAATAAATAAATAAATAATATAGTCATAGTAAAATTGTTCAATATTGAACAACTATGCATTTGAGAGACTTGCCCCCCAGGTCGGATTCTGTCGATAAAAGATCAAGTAGTTATACCGGTATTAAGTCAATAGTCTACGTAGGTATAATTTATTTCCGGGCCACATAATTATATCAGAAATTAAAAAATTATCTGTCGACTGTACTGAACCTGCACCGGATTTTGTTTTTCAAGACAGCGGCAAATAATTTCCCTTACGGTGTTTTTGTCCGGAGTAGCTTTTTTGTTTTTATGGTAATCTCTACCGCGGAGTAAAGTCAACCGGGGCTCAAAACAATGGCGGGATATTTAGTAAATTGCCCCTCAAGCTCCGTGGACCTTTAGAATCAACAATGATAATACGAATTTTATTTTGGGAAAGACCTTTGGCGTGCGTTTCCTTCGCTTTTGAGACTTAACTAGCCATTACGCTGAGTGCCTGCCTTTTAGAGTAAGGTCACAAATAGAGAGGCGACTATGTACGTGTCGCGGAGGACGCGATTCTTGAGCATTCGGCTGCATTGTTATTTTATGTTGGCAACACCGAGAGAGTTTTTTTTCTGTTTCCGCCCGCTATGACATGCGTGTTTTGAATAGAACGGTTGGGACCGGGTGATGGTGAAAATGAAGGTCTAAGAAGCATGACAGGTGAGCTCCCGGTGGCCGTAGAGTTATCCACTGTGATCCTGGTGAGTTGCCTTTGCTTATTTTTTTACTTTCTTTGCTTACTACTGTCATAGTGCAAGAGTTAAAAGTACAAGAGCTAGCCTCAGGCCATAAGAGGAGCTCTAGGGACGAGTACTGAGCATCCGTGTGGATTCCGTGTGGAGAGGGTTGGAGTGTGGAGATCCCGCGGCTAAGGCATCTGCCGTGGCTCAGTATTCGTTAGGCGTGTAAACCATTTATGGTATGGCCTCCAGGAGACGTGCAAAGGCAAGAGATAACCACGTCTTCACCTAGGCTCCAAGGGTGTCAGGTCCACCCTACCTGTACCGCTCCGTTCCAGCGGCCCTCACACAGGGTAAAAGTAAAAGGGCGATAGTTTACCAACAGTATCAGCAACGAGAGAGGCTGTTCTCGGGGTCGCTATGATTTTACACCCTCATGATATTATTTTCCTATTCTCTCTTTATGTCGCTATTATTGTGTTATGTAGGAAATGCGAAGCCCAGCGAAAGTAAGTAATAATTATGATGTTTTCCTCTGTAAACAGTTATTTAAGGTGCCAAACAAACATTTACATTCAGGCACATACATTGCTTCTGGCCCCACACTAGAATACCCTGTCTCGTGGGAACCAGAAACAACGACATCACAAACATGTAAACATCCAATTTCAATTAAACAATTTCAATACAATACTTCAACCCACGACCTCATATTCGGGACGTATATAAGCTTCATAATACTTAACACTTTTGTATATTAGTATTTACACATTTTTAAATTATACTGAAACATTACGGTATAGCATTAGGTTAAGGTTGTGTTCTAAAAGATGCTGTACTTGTAGATAGAACACTCATTTCCTGTCATGAATTAAGTAAATAATAGTGAATAGTGTGTAAGTTATCTATAAACAACACATAGGTATAAATAAAAAATATATAATTACTGATCTCCGAATTAATAAGTCCTTCTCTAGCGGTAGATGGAAAAGTCCAATTGTATATTAAATATTTCATGTATGGATTATTTACATAAGCAGGCAATATACATCCCACTATAGGGCACAGGCCTTCTCTCGGGGAGAGAGTGTGGGCTTAATCACCACGCGTGCCCACCGCGGATTGGCGATTTCAAGTGCTGAGGTATGTGAATAGCTCAGACACTCAGGTTTCCTTACGATGTTTTCCTTCACCGTTAGCGAGTGGTATTGCTACTATAGCTTCACAAATATACATAACTTAGAAAACCAAGTCATAGGTATATGCCCGCACTGGGGATCGAACCTGGGTCTCTAGCTTCCGAGTCCGATGTTCTACCCACTAGGCTACCATCGCCGATGGACTATTTACTAGCATAGTTTTAGTACCCTCTTTTATATTGACGTCATACAAAGGAAGTAATTATGTAGTAAATTCTAAGCTTTTTGGATGTGGTTATCTCATCGACACTGAAAAAATCGTTATCAATTTTTTACCGGTGAAAAAAGCCACAACCCGTTTAGTTACATTTTTTGTATCATTATAACTCGTAGTCGCTCGTAGCCCCGGCTGCCTGAGTGATCTTAAACGATCTCGAAGGTTAAGCAACACAGGGCGCGTTCAGTGCATGGATGGGTCGCCGTCTATGCCTAAACGCTAGTGGCATTTTTCCGAGCGGTTCCGTGCTTCGCAAGGCACGTTAAGCTGTTGGTGCCGGCTGCCGTCGATAGATGGCAGTCGTTAAGCCAAGTCAGAGGCCTTAGGGCGGCTTGACAACTTCTGACAGTAGACGAGCCACTAGTCTACAAGCCTCCACCAATCCGGACTTGGCCCCCGTGGTGAAGTATGGCCTATACCTTCCTCAGGGAAGAGACCCGTGCCCCTCGGTGGGGACATAATGGGTTGATGATGAAATGTATATGTACATAAAATAAATGATATTATCTGCACAAAGTAATCACTCTGCAACAGAGTGTTATAACTGTGTAAAAAGACGACATTTGTGAAGTTATAGTAGCAATACCACTCGCTAACGGTGAAGGAAAACATCGTGAGGAAACCTGAGTGTCTGAGCAATTCACATACCTCAGCGCTTGAAATCCCCAATCCGCGGTAGGCACGCGTGGTGATTAAGCCCATACTCTCTTCCTGAGAGAAGGCCTGTGCCCTACAGTGGGACGTATATAGGCTGCTTATGTAAGACTCCTGAATTACGACCAACTCTTTAGTAAGTGAAGCGTAAAATAAACTTAATAACAACATAACTGTTCGAAGTCTTCTTCAAATTCTGAGGGCGCGTAATAACAGGGTTAAAATTAGGTATCGTTTCTCGGACAAAACAGCAGAGCTGCTGAGCGAAGTTTCGGTATAACTTTTGCCGATCGAATTACGCGGATCGCTACCTTTGTTTTCGGAGTAAAAAGATTGCTTTACAAGGCAGGGAGTTTATTTATAAGGGCCGTATGCCTTGAAGTTTTTAAGCCGGTGGTAGTTTTGAAAGCCCTACTCTTGACGTCAATAGGATTATATTTCAGTATTTTGGAAAAATTATATTGACGCCTTTTTTCAAGCGTTTTGGAAGTTATAATGATACAAAAAATGTAACTAAACGGGTTACACTCGCGGTTTGGCGGTCCTTAAACAAAATGGGCATTATTCAGCGAAACGAAAAAATCGGCGTTCGTTGGTAAGTTTACATTAAGCCGTGCAGTTTGTTGTGTTTTGTGGTTCAAAACTTATTTGAAGCAATAGGTAATGTATTTTATATTAACATTATACATTTAACTGTTCTAATAAATAGCGATTGTTATTAAGGTGAACTTACTTACATAGACATACATAAACTCACACCTGAATAGCAGAGGGGTAGGCAGAGACTAGGGACTGCCAACTACATTACCGACTGACTGATTGTAAACTTAATTACCTTGATATCCAACTAATGTCGTATAACTACGAGTAGGTATGTCAGCGTGAGCTTTTAAAAAAATAATACGTAATGTAATTTTCTGATCTTCAATCAAATTACGGTATAAGAACGTGTAGATATTAGATGCTATTAGTAACTATTGTAAAACACATATTATTATGTATTTTGGAAGAAGCCTGGCTACCCATAGCACAGGGAATCCTAGTTTGGGAGCCAGTAACCACTTTTTTAACCTTTTTCTAAATAAAGTTTTATTCATTTTTCATTTTTTTTTTCATTCATTATCAAACTGTGGAAACAGTAGAGGGTTATGTAATTCCACTTATAGAATAGTGGAGACCACGAATTGGCAAATGTAGCGTATGACGCCCACCAGCTCGCTGGACCGACGATCTCAGGCAATTTGCTGGCAGCGGCTGGCTGAGGATCGCCGAGGACAGAATAAAATGGCGTGCCTTGAGGGAGGCTTATGTCCAGCAGTGAACGAATACGGGCTTATTATTTGATGTTTTTGTAGTGTCAACTGTGTCAGAGATTTATGATGTCAGTATGACTTTTGTACGAGCAAGCACACACAGTTTCTTCTACTTACTCATTTTGTTGACTATAGCAATTTTGTGAACACAACTCAGTGACAATATAACGATCTTACGGGACAGACGTGTCATTCATTGAAAATATACCTAACATTACGAACATCTAACATCCAACATAACAACACCTGTACGGCAAGGCCCGTACAACTTTTCAATATTTGAAGATACTGAGTACCTAGTTTACAAATAATTTAACTCCTAATAGCTCTCTGTACTAATTGTAGTTTGTGTAATTTATGACCACAATGACCAAAAGTTTTTTTTGTGGGGTTAGTGATAAAATCTAACCCTAGAATACCCTCGAAGCAACACAATATCAGATCTATGTTGCGATGGGTCTACCAGAATCATGGTCATGGCAAATAGGGAAATGAAAATTTGTTTTGTGTAATACTGGGAAAATTGGATTAAACGATCTTGATACTGTTTAATTTTTATTTATGTATTTAGTATTAATAAACATGAAGTATATTAGTTGTGTATGAAGACTGTTCTTATACATCGGGTTCTTGACATTGGAAAATATGTCATGAAAAATAAATCAATCGTAAATTACCTTAACTACTAATTTGTTTTAAATATTTTAAATCATACAAATAACTTAATACCTCATTCAGAACTATAAAACGATTGGAAGAACTCCTCTTGCATTTCTTGTTAAGGTATTTATTTTATATCGCTCTTTCAATTACCAATCAAAAAGCAAGATAAAATAATCTTGCTTTATGAAATCGTTTTCAATTTCCTTTACATGTTCACAACATTTTCGCCCATCCCCTGCACCAATTTGGGAGAAAGCTTTTTCAGTTAATTTTTTATGTCACTTGCAGGCATATTTACATTTTTATCAACAAATTTTATGCTTCATTATATAGGATTCAATGTACAATAATAAGGTAGGAACTTTAAAACTTTGTGACCGTGCGATTTTGATACTTCATCTATTTCATATAAAGACGCAGACATGTTTTGTATCACTACTTCAAGTAATTAACATTTACGCCAAAGATGTAAAATTGTCCTTATTCATATCGTGGCGGTAGTCAGCAGATACACTTGTTGACCTGTACACCAGACAAAAATTTGGTACAAAGCCATTTTCACCACCAGCGTATGCAACGATCCATCTCGCTTCAAGTGAAATATTTTTAGATGGACCTGGCATATCTTTGCTCTGCCAGCACTTGTTCATAGAACATGAACCGTGAATCTAAGTCTCATCTAAATACACTACAAGTACCAAAAAAAACTCACTCCAACTTACCGGTCAACTCTGCCACGCTCTTTAAAATCAAAGATTGAGCTTGATTTACACCTTATTCTTCCTTTATGTTACGACAAACATTGAAAATAATATTTCTCGCTTGGAATCGAAGTGGCTTTTTCAACATTTTCACAAAAACGAAAAATTTCAAGAACATAATCATAAAATCTCAGCAGCGATTGACAGACTTCGTACTTTGATTTAACGGGTGACACTTGACATTGCCATATGAAAATCATATTGTTTTATTTTTGTTTTGTGCTATGAGATTCCGGTAGACCTATAGGTATAGAAAGTAACTCTAACCGATAACAAGATTACAATCTTCTCAGATGTCACGTACAGATCCCGCTCATATGGATCTAGTCGTGATTAACCACTTTTTTATTGCGTGAATGTTTGCCATTTCATGTGAGGAACATAAATAATAAACTAACCTTTTGGTGTGAAACTCATCACTTAATTACTTTTCTGTTTGTTTTATGACGCTTTATACATAAGCAGCCTATATCATATACATTTATCGTCTCATTTGCCTGCTAATCCTACTAAATATATAAATATAAAATCTAAAGTTTTATGCCCGGCGGTGGGTAGAACATTGGACTCGGAAGCGGGAGACCCAGGTTCAATTCCCAGTGCGGGCATGTCCCTATGACTTTGTTTTCTAAGTTATGTACATTTGTGAAGTTATAGTAGCAATACCACTTGCTAACTGTGAAGGAAAACATCGTGAGGAAACCTGAGTGTCTGAGCTATTCATATACCTCAGCGCTTGAAATCGCCAATCCGCGGTGGGCACGCGTGGTGATTAAGCCCATACTCGCTCCCTGAGAGAAGGCCTGTGCCCTACAGTGGGACGTATATAGGCTGCTTATGTATAAAGCGTCATAAAACAAACAGAAAAGTAATTAAGTGATGAGTTTCACACCAAAAGGTTAGTTTATTATTTATGTTCCTCACATGAAATGGCAAACATTCACGCAATAAAAAAGTGGTTAATCACGACTAGATCCATATGAGCGGGATCTGTACGTGACATCTGAGAAGATTGTAATCTTGTTATCGGTTAGAGTTACTTTCTATACCTATAGGTCTACCGGAATCTCATAGCACAAAACAAAAATAAAACAATATGATTTTCATATGGCAATGTCAAGTGTCACCCGTTAAATCAAAGTACGAAGTCTGTCAATCGCTGCTGAGATTTTATGATTATGTTCTTGAAATTTTTCGTTTTTGTGAAAATGTTGAAAAAGCCACTTCGATTCCAAGCGAGAAATATTATTTTCAATGTTTGTCGTAACATAAAGGAAGAATAAGGTGTAAATCAAGCTCAATCTTTGATTTTAAAGAGCGTGGCAGAGTTGACCGGTAAGTTGGAGTGAGTTTTTTTTGGTACTTGTAGTGTATTTAGATGAGACTTAGATTCACGGTTCATGTTCTATGAACAAGTGCTGGCAGAGCAAAGATATGCCAGGTCCATCTAAAAATATTTCACTTGAAGCGAGATGGATCGTTGCATACGCTGGTGGTGAAAATGGCTTTGTACCAAATTTTTGTCTGGTGTACAGGTCAACAAGTGTATCTGCTGACTACCGCCACGATATGAATAAGGACAATTTTACATCTTTGGCGTAAATGTTAATTACTTGAAGTAGTGATACAAAACATGTCTGCGTCTTTATATGAAATAGATGAAGTATCAAAATCGCACGGTCACAAAGTTTTAAAGTTCCTACCTTATTATTGTACATTGAATCCTATATAATGAAGCATAAAATTTGTTGATAAAAATGTAAATATGCCTGCAAGTGACATAAAAAATTAACTGAAAAAGCTTTCTCCCAAATTGGTGCAGGGGATGGGCGAAAATGTTGTGAACATGTAAAGGAAATTGAAAACGATTTCATAAAGCAAGATTATTTTATCTTGCTTTTTGATTGGTAATTGAAAGAGCGATATAAAATAAATACCTTAACAAGAAATGCAAGAGGAGTTCTTCCAATTGTTTTATAGTTCTGAATGAGGTATTAAGTTATTTGTATGATTTAAAATATTTAAAACAAATTAGTAGTTAAGGTAATTTACGATTGATTTATTTTTCATGACATATTTTCCAATGTCAAGAACCCGATGTATAAGAACAGTCTTCATACACAACTAATATACTTCATGTTTATTAATACTAAATACATAAATAAAAATTAAACAGTATCAAGATCGTTTAATCCAATTTTCCCAGTATTACACAAAACAAATTTTCATTTCCCTATTTGCCATGACCATGATTCTGGTAGACCCATCGCAACATAGATCTGATATTGTGTTGCTTCGAGGGTAGTCTAGGGTTAGATTTTATCACTAACCCCACAAAAAAAACTGTTGGTCATTGTGGTCATAAATTACACAAACTACAATTAGTACAGAGAGCTATTAGGAGTTAAATTATTTGTAAACTAGGTACTCAGTATCTTCAAATATTGAAAAGTTGTACGGGCCTTGCCGTACAGGTGTTGTTATGTTGGATGTTAGATGTTCGTAATGTTAGGTATATTTTCAATGAATGACACGTCTGTCCCGTAAGATCGTTATATTGTCACTGAGTTGTGTTCACAAAATTGCTATAGTCAACAAAATGAGTAAGTAGAAGAAACTGTGTGTGCTTGCTCGTACAAAAGTCATACTGACATCATAAATCTCTGACAGACACTGTTGACATTACAAAAACATCAAATAATAAGCCCGTATTCGTTCACTGCTGGACATAAGCCTCCCTCAAGGCACGCCATTTTATTCTGTCCTCGGCGATCCTCAGCCAGCCGCTGCCAGCAATTTGCCTGAGATCGTCGGTCCAGCGAGCTGGTGGGCGTCATACGCTACATTTGCCACTTCGTGGTCTCCACTATTCTATAAGTGGAATTACATAACCCTCTACTGTTTCCACAGTTTGATAATGAATGAAAAAAAAAATGAAAAATGAAAAAAACTTTATTTAGAAAAAGGTAAAAAAGTGGTTACTGGCTCCCAAACTACGATTCCCTGTGCTATGGGTAGCCAGGCTTCTCCCAAAATACATAATAATATGTGTTTTACAATAGTTACTAATAGCATCTAATATCTAGACGTTCTTATACCGTAATTTGATTGAAGATCAGAAAATTACATTACGTATTATTTTTTTAAAAGCTCACGCTGACATACCTACTCGTAGTTATACGACATTAGTTGGATATCAAGGTAATTAAGTTTACAATCAGTCAGTCGGTAATGTAGTTGGCAGTCCCTAGTCTCTGCCTACCCCTCTGCTATTCAGGTGTGAGTTTATGTATGTCTATGTAAGTAAGTTCACCTTAATAACAATCGCTATTTATTAGAACAGTTAAATGTATAATGTTAATATAAAATACATTACCTATTGCTTCAAATAAGTTTTGAACCACAAAACACAACAAACTGCACGGCTTAATGTAAACTTACCAACGAACGCCGATTTTTTCGTTTCGCTGAATAATGCCCATTTTGTTTAAGGACCGCCAAACCGCGAGTGTCACGAGCAAAGTACATTAATCAGTGTTAAAAACTAGCATGATTTCCGTATAAAGCCATAAGGGGGGACGTACACAAGTGCGGTGGCGAATAGCGGGCGCAAAAACTGCCGCCTTTTTAGAGTTCCTTTAGTAAATATGCAGAACTAGGTGAGAGCATTTAAACGGGCTGCGAGGGAATTTATTTGTACAACTTTGAGTGACGTAGTTGGTTCGTGCGCCAAATACATATAGGGTAAAAAAGTATCCATAGTTAAATTATCAATGTGCATAAATCTTGCTTTGTGATTCCACAACAACCCCCAACTAATAAGTTGGACTACACATTTTGTGGCGACGGAATATATGTTTTGATATGTTTAGCATATCCAGGCTCATGGTTAGGAAAACCATGAAGGAGGCCTGTATCCTGCAGTGGGCGTCGAGTGGCTGATTGTGATGATCCAGGCTCTATGGCTGAATGGTATTTTTGTTATTTCAGTATTTATCCTACCTATAATATTGTAGCCAGAGTTACATCTAAAATTCAAAATCAATGATTCCCTGAGCTTGACTTTTACATTAACTTTTGTTCTACGATCTTCAAAATGTTTTGTAATATTTTATTTCTGTTTTATTTTATTTTTCGTTGTGCAGATTTCTCGTTTAACAGTGGCGCAGCTGTCTGATTGATAACGCTTAAGGGGGTCCAGGGAGTAACACTAGCTCCACCGAGGAAAAAAATCATATCATTTTACAGATCAAATTTGCAAAAAGTGTCAGTACGATCTCTCAATCATGTTAATAGTGATTTTTAGGACCCATGGCCCTGAACCAAAGGCAAAAAACCTAGCACTAGATAGCATTAACGCCAGAAATGGCCGTTTTTGGCATAAATGGTATCTAGTCCCAGGTTTGTGATCCTAGGTTCTTTATCGTGGGTCCTAAACCCTTTTTGGAAATTTGATCTGTAAAAAAAGATATGTTTTTTTTTTCCTCGGTGGTGCTAGTGTTACTCTCTGGAGCCTCTGAAAATAAAACAATGAGTAGACAATACATACATTATCTAGAATAATGATTTACCGGTCATTATGAAATTGGTGCTATGAGCGCAAATTAAATTATGTAAACTTTGATACATATTTCTCATAAAAAATTGAAAAAAGCTCCTAGACAAGATTTGTTGGAAGATATAAAAAATATAATTGCCGTGTTTCAGGAACCGCGCATTTCAGAGGTAAATCTGTAAACATTACAGATAATCTACGTAGTGCTCTCTGTCTATCTAACATCATAAATCTTCTCTCAAATTTTGAGCAGGGGCAGAATCACCAAACGTGCTCTCCATAGATTGGCAGTTTTGAGCGCTGAGGTACGTGAACATTATCAGACACTCAGATTTGCTCACGATGTTTTTTTTCACCTCAGCTAATGGTTTTGCTACTACAAATTTAGAAATTGAAGTGAACGCGCATGAAGAAACTTCTCTATCTGCAATCAGGTCCTATTGATATAATAAGATAAGAATATTCTTTATTGTACACCAGAAAATAATTACAGAATATTGCACCTGTAGAATCATTGTTAATTCAAAACCCATTAAATAGCTTAAGCTATACCACTACAGTCTCAAAATTACCGTGCTTGAGAACCCTCCTAGCCGAAACTTGCAGTTTCCTCCATAAACTTTTTCTACGCTGAAAAATTTAAAACCTACGTCCCCGAAATGTAAATGAAGGAGACCTTTTATGTTTAAATTTTATGGATGGCGAGGTGCGTGTCCTGTGTCACGGGAAACGGTGAATAGCACAAAAGGACAGTAGTTAAGTACTGCAGATAAGGACGGCGTATTTTTGGAATGGTAGTCCTCTACTTTCATTAAGCTTTCGTCTCTAGTCTCAGGAAATTATTGGAACTTGAGCTTTTTTAATCCAAACTATCGGTCGTGTTGAGATCGCAGCTCAATATTGAGATTTTATTAAGCAGAACACGAAATTACAGAATTACAGCTGAGCTATTAAAAACTGGAGGAAATCCGGTTCTTAGGGTTCTGCAAAAGTTATTTCATTCCGTCTATAGGCCGTCGTACCAGCCAGTATTTATTCAAATAATATTGCGTTCGATTTCTTTGGCGCTGAATGTTCCTAATACAAAAAGTGCGCAGAAAAGATAATTGAGACGCACTTATAGAGTATTAAGAACTCATTACTGCCCGCTAAAAGTTTCTTATAGAAAACACCACCTTTGCGTGTACTTAAAGGCGAACCAAGTCGACCTTTTTGAATAGATGGGATGAAAAAGTATATTCGTTGGTGCGTCAATATGAGAAAGAGACCTACGTCTAACGCGAATCGGCGATAACGATGAGGTTTACACCTCAGACGATCAGGTTTTCTCAAGATGTTTTCCTTCACGGCCCTTTACGTGCAACTGAGCTTTAATTGTTTTTCTTCTGTATTTCATTCGTGCTCACAGGCAAATAAAGCGTTTAGCTAAATACGGCCGCGTCGGAAAAAAGGATTAAATTAATTTTTTAATATTAAGGTCTTTGTCTTTTTTGAAGTGTGTTGTGTAACTTTGCGTGGATGTGTTGATTTTTCCGTCAGGGGTTTAACTTAAAACCGCTGGTAGGCAATTAATGAGTTATGGGGAGACCGCAAGGACTGGAGAGAGATTTGCATCAGAATTCATTTCACGTTGTTTTTCAACAAAGGTTGTAATTTTAACGTTTATTTAACTAAATTAAAAAAAATGTGTCAATAAGGTACAAATACAAAATCGTTTTTTGCGGAATGTTAGTTGGTAAATACATTAATGTTCTCTACATTCTGCTAAAAAAGCATAAAATATTTTCATTACCTAAAATCTAACATGCAATACTAGATCAAATTTATGTCTATCTAGATACCAAAAGTCACAATAAAAGTCTGTCATAGATTAGTTAAAGTGGCCTAATCGTTATTTGCAGAATTCCTTGTAATTTAAATATGTAGTCAACAATAGAATAATATCTAACATTTATCAGACAGAATTTAATAATCATAATTATCAAGGTTTTTAACATTATTCAGATTTTTACTATAAAACTAGACGTAATTTTATTACAAAAAAAGTTACTGTGGTTTAACAGTTATCACCAAAACATTATATAATTAAGGTAACTTATTATAGAAATCTTATTATTGACTGCGTTGTTTCAATTTGGCCGACTTCGGCAATTTTTCTTGCCGTGAAAACCTTATTCGGATTAGTAAGAAAAAAACGGCTAAGTGCGAGTCGGACTCGCACACCATCTGTATAACATTAGACAAAGATCTATTTTGAGAACAGCGCCATCTATAGAAACCAAGAGGAAGCGTTTAACATTGACATTTAACGACATGACATCGGCGCTGTGAAGGTTACAAAGATGGCCGCTAGATGGCAAGCGCTGTCTGACAACGTTTGTTGTATGGGAGCCCTATAAGGGCAACAGGCATACATTATCTGTGAAAATTTCAACTGCCTAGCTATCACGGTTCAGCCTGGTGACAGACAGACAGACAGACAGACGGGGAGACAGACAGACGGACAGTGAAGTCTTAGTAACGGGTCCTGTTTAGCATCCTTCGGGTACGGAACCCTAAAAAAACTATTATATCGGTCCAGCCGAAGTAAACCAACGATATTTTTTTCAATTTTATTTACAATCGATACCTTTATTGCATATAAAATTTGTAAAAGCAACTCTTCCACAAATTTTATTCAGATTGCATCGTTAAAAGAGCTTTCATACTCGTAGGTGTGTGTTTTTTGTCTATCGCGAGTTTGCTGACGTCAAATCGATCGTCATCTACAGTATGGTTAGTGTGATATTGTAAGTGATACCGTTATGTAGACTTTGATCTGCTCATCTCCACGATATCGTGGAATTCCAATTATGTAAACAAAGAGGCACAAAAAGACATGACAGAAAAAACTTAGTAAATCTAACAGCACTGACTGACACGTAGAGTGAACGCAGAAAAAAATAACTTCAAACAAACAACTCGCATTAGTACGACTGTCTCTTATGCAAAAAGACCCTTTGTAACAGCCGTAGAAGGATTATTTGGGGCTCAAAACGTTAGGGTAAAGAGCACCTTATACGTATGTGGTCGTAAGGTTGTTTTTATACTAAAGTGTAGGACATTGTCTAAGACAGACGTTTAGACAAGTAACGCGTGTCTCATTAGATGGTTGCGAAGAACTTCTTTCGTGTTCCGTGAGAGTGAGCCGTACGTATAGCTAGTAAACTACAAACCAAGTTTATCCATGTATTAAGAGAGGTTTAACTAAATTATTCTTTGATTAAAAGTCGATCTTAAGTTTGTCAATATTTAGATACTTACCTATTTCATTTGCTTTTACCTAAGTGTAAATATACAATTTTTAGAATTACTATTATAGTATGGGTTTATAATTCTTATATTAATGACATTAATTCATGACCTAGAGTCATAAATTCAGCAAACAAGCTACAAACCAAGTTTGAGAGGTTTAGCTTAGCCATTCTTTGAGAAAATTGATTTTAAAAGGTACCTAGGTATTTCATTTCATTGCAGCTTTTCCTTGGGTGTGAAAAATTTTAAAAAAATACTAACAAAGTCAAGAAATTGATTAATGAGAAGAGTTAATTACCTAGGACGAGCAAACAATTTCAGAGACGTTATTTTCATATTTTAATTATTTCATCATTAGTTACGTGACTTACAAAACTGAGCGTGCTTGCAGCTACTAACAAATGATGATGAAGCGAAAGAGATTTGTCAGAATCATGGCAAGTGGCATGTGGTTTTTTTACCTCACCAGGATCCAGGCGTGAGTTTACGTAAGCGTTTAAGTATATTAAAAACATTTCGAGAATGGCATAGGTAAATTTATATAATTTGTTTAGGGTCGGTCATGCTAAATTGGCCGACTCTTTTCAATATTTTTGAACTCAAGAGTCAAAAATTAAATGGCTCACTTCTGAATATAAATGTACCGACTTATTGTGAAACAAAAATATATTCACTTTTCCCGAAAAGTTGCGGTCCACAGAAGGCGCCACTGTCGTATACATAGCAAAGCCTAACCTAACAAAACCGACAAAAAACACCAACCACATGCCACACAGACGAAACACGAACAGTTACGAGCACAAAGTTCCTGAGCAACACTACGGTTCAGCAACTTCTACTTGAGTTACAGCTCTATTCTTGAAACTGTTCGAAATCTCTCTGCATTACCTTTAACCGATTTCACTATACAAGAAGAGAGAGAAAAGTCTTTATCTGTCACACTCTAGTTCGCTTCACTTGTTGGCCAACTCGATGACCATAATTCATTTAGTCCTTGTAAGTCACCCTTGAGTGAGTGTTACAATGGTGAGTGAGGAATTAAGAGTGCAAATAAAGTCAAGTGTATACATTATTATTATCTCTAGTAAGCGCTGCAGTGCCCGCAGTAGCTGCATTTTAGAGTCCGACATTCAAACGTTTATGTGCCCTTAAGCGACTAGCTTGTAGGTGATGATAATTAATGGTCCCATTCGATAAACCGATTTGGCGGTAGTGTGCATATTATGGCTTTCATAACCAACGTTTTTTGTAATGTTTCTGCCACATTGCAGGCATATGAGCATATCTTTTTGGAGTAGTGCGCACCAAAACACCCTGTTATCTATACAGGAAACTTGAGTTTTCGTCGAGTCAACGCATAGTTCACAAGGATAGGATTGTCATCCCTGTGCACCGAACGATATGGCTTTTCGAGGTAGTTTCCGGTTTGCGGCGTCCATATTTACTCATTAAATATAGTTTATTATAGTGTTCCTCTATATATCACAAATATTAATTTAAAACTAATAATATATGTCAGCATTTTATGACGATATATATTTTTTTTTACTTTATTGTATGTATGTTATTGCATTTGATTTAATTCTTTTAACTGCACCACGGCACGCACTCCGTAGTACAGTTATGGGTTACTGACTGAAAATCAACGCTGAGGGATCACTTCCTCAGCACAACGCTGAGTCAGCTGCCTTTTGTGGCAACTTAGATACACTACAGGCTACATCTATGGTCCTGTTTTATTTATTCGTTTTGTCTTTTGTGTTTTTAGTTTTCTTTCTGTTGTTGTGCATATTATTATACTTATCTGCTTATTTTGTTTCTGTGATGTATCTTATTGGTATAATAAAATATGTCTTTCTTTCTTTCTCTTTCTTTTTTTTTCATATCATCAATGTAATTGTAGATGTAAATGTAGGTGGACGAGCTTTCAATGCTCCTCGCGTTCGACTTAAACCGCCGAATAGTTGGAGGGCAGGTACTGGATATAAACCCAGTAAAGACTATCACTGCCACGACATCACTTCAAGGATCTTGATAATTTGGGCCCAAGTGAACGATTCTCGAAACCTTACCATCTCAAACTACACGGTTTTCTTCATTCCTCTTCAAAATTGGAAAGCATCTACAAACAGTGCGTCTTAGAGAATAGCCCCGGAGTCCCGAGGGTCTCGCCAGTTAGCGAGCTGTTTTAATTAGTCACCTGTATGTATCGGATGTTTCTAATTAGATAACAAGTGTGTACACTTGCTTTGCTATTCGTTTACTCTACAGGTTAGTGGTTGAGCAGAGATAGCTTGTTAGATCGGCTGCATACATAGGTCTTGTACTAGCGTATGCAATTAAGTAGTTTACACAAATTCCACTGCAAGCTATGTATAGGCTTTCCCTCATTAATCACCACAGACATGATTAGATCTTTATCACAGGGATTTGCTAAAGCTACTAAACTGTGCGATTTACATAGGAGTGGATATAATTAGGAATTTATCTAAAAAAGTCTCTAAAACCCAGATCCTGGTCTGATACAGGCGTGAGTTTATGTTATGTTGATGTTTTATTTCTAAAAAGAACCCCAGTTTACATAATATGAACGATTGAAGATACAAAGATAGAATACATATCATCAAACGAAATTATAGGCGAATGAGTGAATTTTAACAAAGATATAGTTTGCACAGATACAATCTCCATGCTCACTGCAGATTGGCGATTTCAAACGCTATTATACTTGGTTTGCCTTAAGATGGTTTCCTTCACCGTTAGTTACTATAACTTCACAAATATACGTAATATAGAAAACAAAGTCATTGGTACATGCCGGGATTTGAACCCACGACCTCCCGAACGACATGTCGGCACGCTACGCCTCTTCTATGTATCCTGATATTAGTTCAGCAATCGATATATTTAGCGAGCGGGTCATCGAACCCACGTCGGCTTTGCCAGAATGTCTTTTCGTTTAGAGTCTGAATAGATTTTATTTACTATATCGTGAAGGCATTAATTATTACTTATTTGCTACGAGCGACGCTATACTTATGTCGTGTAATTTTCCACTTTAAGGAGGAGAAACGATTGATAATTTGTTATTCAATAGAGGTATTTTAGATATTCAGACTAAAGCATCATGAATTGCCTAGTAGGTATAGCTCAGTCAAAAAACGAATGGAGAACTTGCGAATAAATGTTTTGCTTCCATTGGAGAGGCTACAAAAGACAAAATAATAGTGATAAAGATTTTTCTCTGTGACTTATCATCATCATCATCATCAACCCATTATGTCCCCACCGAGGGGCACGGGTCTCTTCCCTAAGGAAGGTATAGGCCATACTCCACCAATGGGCCAAGTCCGGATTGGTGGAGGCTTTAGACTAGTGGCTCGTCTACTGTCAGAAGTTGTCAAGCCGCCCTAAGGCCTCTGACTTGGCTTAACGACTGCCATCTATCGACGGCCAACCAACAGCTTAACGTGCCTTGCGAAGCACGGAACCGCTCGGAAAAATGCCACTAGCGTTAGGCATAGACGGCGACCCATCCATGCACTGAACGCGCCCTGTGTTGCTTAACCTTCTTGATCGTTTTAAGATCACTCAGGCAGCCGGGGCTACGAGCGATTCTCTACGACTAAGGCTTTCATAATATCGATTCTAGTTACGTGATACAAAAATGACGTTTCAAATCAATCGACGTATACTTTGTAATAAATTCGTGAAGCATTTATAAATGTACAATATATCTATTACAAATTTATATTAAGAGAGCTACGCATTATTAGAAAACGTTTGACATTCTTGAACAATAAAGCCGCAGTCGGGATGAGTTTGTATTTATATATAAACACGATTCCTTTAAAACACTCCTTAAATCCAGTTTAAATGATTTGTGGTAGTCTTTCCCTTTACCACATATGACTGCGTGAAATGCATTTTGGAAGTATTATAAGGAGTCGTATTTTTATAATTAAGAATAAAAGTACATCGTTTCGTGCAAAACGATCCCTAATGGGGTATCATCATCATCATCAGCTATTTGACGCCCACTGCAGGACATAGGCCTCCCTCATGGTTTTCTAACCATGAAGGGTTTTGCCATAATCGCCACGCTTGGCAGGCGGGTTGGCGATCGCAGTATGCGGTTGGAATCTCAGGAAGACGCTGCTGCCCGTCGCCTGGTAATTTATTTCCTTAGTCGCCTTCTACGACATCCACGGAAGGAAATAAAGTGACGCTATTCTTAATCCGACGCTACAATGAGAGGGGTATACTGGGCCCTTATTATGAAGCAGCGACATTATCGGAAGGGTCGTCAACGTCGCGCTTGAGCCCGACAATGCACTCGAATCTAGCGACAAATACGGTTCTTTAAATTCGAGTGAATTATCGGGCTCAAACGCTACGTTGACGACCCTTCCAATAATGTCGAATTTTTCATAAAAAGGGCCCTGGTCTTACTGCTACTTGTGATAGGAATCAGACCTAAAGTTCGTAGTGCAAATCAACTCAAAAATACATATTTTGACTTAATTGAAGTAAATTGAAGTGTTCTCGTTTTACTCTGCCTCTATTCTAATTTCAAATACAACTAAATTCAAACTAAAACATTTATTAATTTAATTCCGGATTCACCGGTCGGTTGCACGTATCTGACTAATGCCTGGTTCCTAAATTTAACGAATCGTTAAATGGTAATCGCTAACTTATCCTTAACAAGCGTACCGTAACTTGAATAGCCGGTTGATGTTTAAAAAATTGTTAGGTACTTACAAATTGTTATCTCCATACTTGTATCGTACGGTACGTTATTCGAAATCGTTATTAATAGGAATATTTGAATAGACATTTTAACCATCCGTAAGCAAAACGAGACGTTCTTGAATATAGGAACCGGGCATAACCAACGACGCGAGCTCCGTCTCTACTCACGATGATTAAGCTCAGCGAATCAGAGCGAAACCTGGTCGGACTCTTCCTACGAAAAATCAAGTAAGTGAATACGGAATTACGAGTAAGTTGATAAAGTCAATGAGAGTTTGTAATTTTGGTACAATATTTTTTTGTTCAATTATTAACTAAAAAATTATATATTACATATTTCTGCTTTGTATTGACGCTGCTTAAAACCATGTTATGTGGTGTTAAATTTTAATGCCTAAAACCACATAATGTGTTAAATAGAATGGCCATTCCTGTACGCATGACAACAGTTCATCTATTGTGATATTAGAAGCGCGCATTTAATAAAATTATGTCAAAATGATATTTTTGAAAAATATAAACATTAGAAAATCTCACACAACAAAATTTGTTATAAGACACTAATATTAGATTAGCCGTGAAGGAAAACATCGTGAGGAAACCTGAGTGTCTGAGCTATTAACATACTTCAGCGCTTGAATTCGCCCATCCGCGGTGGGCACGCGTGGGGATTAAGTCCACACTCTTTCCCTGAGAGAATGCCTGTGCCCTACAGTGGGACGTATATATTCTGCTTATGTATTAGATGGACATGTTTTAGGAATTCACAAGATAAATCTGTCCTTTTCCTGCCCGTGCTAATCCTGCCCTTGCCCAGAATTTGCTAGTGCCCACCGAGGATGTTAGGTTAGGTTTTACTTTTAATTTACTTTCTGAGGTTTCTGTCATCTCGGTGCTGGCTTCTGCCTTACGCACGATCAAAAGTCGAATATAGTTTCCATTATGGTAAGTTTTCATTGCGATCCGGCTGGTTATTTAAACCAGACTACGTTTAAGTGAGAATTGCTACTTGAGGCACTTCCTCTATACGAATAAAAAACTAGCTCATCATTTGTTTCCTATCTCGATTTGTCCCAATAGAACAATTTATTATTCATCACGAGTAGATCTTCCTCTTTTCAAATATAGTATTACAACTTTTATGTTGAAAGCTTCTACTCTGTTCAATCAATATCAAATTCAGCTAACAATTTTGGTAGCCACAAGTATAAACACGTCGTTGAGTCGGACCCGACCAACAATGGGTTCCGTACATAAACATAAATATAATATTACGTACAATATGAGGTAAATTACGTTTTATGCAAACCTTGTCCTGAAAATCACGAACTCATTAAATTATTTTTTATCACACATGCTCCGAAAATACATACTAATTATACCAATTAGAGGGAAGAAACGCCTTTATCCCGCCCTTCAAATCCTTTCATCCCAAGGTATGGAAGTTTGTATGAAAATCCTTCCGACCCAAGGGTGGGAAGTATGTATGAAATTCCATTACATACCCGGTTTTTTTTTTTAAATTTGTCAGCAGTCATACTGCAAAGAGACTTTAACTGTCTACTAATTAAATTTCAAGTAAATTATTACTGGCCACATACAGCTTTTTTTTTACCAGTTACCAACCTCCTTGGTGCATACAGAAAATTAAAAACGAAATTATTTTTGTATATAAAACGCGCGGAATCACGGAAGAAGTGGCTGCATGACCTTATGACTTTAGCCTACTCCAGAAACGGGCGAATAAAAAAAGGAAAAGCCCGCGCATTTTCGCAAAAACTTCGATTGATTTAGCATTTATCTTTGTGTTTTTTGTAAACATTTCTATGCATTTATGTCTATAATTTTCCTCGTAGGTGTAATAAAAAGCACTATACATACCTCAGGATAAAGTACAGTTCCATACCTCAAATGGTTAGCGCCCCTCGCAAGCTCGTGGCGCAAATGCCATAATCTCGGTATGGAACTGTCACTTTCTTCCCTCTGAAGTAATGTACTATAACATTTTTGTAGTTTATTTTGTTCACGTGCTTACTGCTTCTCCTTCTCTCCAAGGTTTGCTGGAAGAAATCTCCTACAGCGGTAAGCTCGCCTAAGTGCATGTTATTTCTTACGTAACGTCCTGTTAAACGTTTCGTGTGCAATAAAGTGTAAATACTATAAATTACTTTCACACAACCAATGAATAAAAAAAAACATAGAAGTATTTCTTCCTACAAGGTTCACTCTCAAAAACGGCACCGGTCTTCTCAATTAGTCTATATATATATATATATATATATATAGAATATAACAGTGAAATGAGCGCAAGATATGCTGTAGATTAAATCACTTTGTAATTGGTTCATTCTGTGCGCCATGTGTGACGACGTGAACGTTGATTGACCGATAGTAAATGACACCGTAACTTATGATTGGCTTTATACGAAAACCCTCAATCCATTGACTGCATGATGTATAATCCGTCGAAATATCTGAATACCTCGTAAGATGGCAATCTGACGGTGGCAGGTGCATAGATTTTTTGCCGGATAATACTAAAATCGCTCCAATTGGTAACACAATTGAGAAGCCCCGCCCGCCTTCCCACAATTGAACGTGGGGTCATTCTTAGCGCTAGTTAGACATCTATGTTTTTAATTATCATTGCACACAACACAATCACTTGTTCTAGTCCCAAACTAGATTACTCTGTGCTATGGTTACCGGGCATGGGAATTACAAAGCTGGAAACACACCGACTGAGGCCATTTGTACAAATTTACGGGGGCCCCCCGTGGGAATCCAACCCCCATGGTAATCAGACTTAATACCGCTAGACCGACGAGGCAATCGTGGTATGTGAACATTTCAAGCGCTGAGGTATGTGAACATTTCAAGCGCTGAGGTATGGAACACCTCAGATGCTCAGGTTTCCTCGCAATGTTCTCCTTCACGCTAGTAATAGAAATAGAAATAGAAATAGAAAATGTTTATTTGTCTTCAATATAGTAAGGCACAATAATCACTTATACTATAAAGCAATGATGACAGTTTAGTGAGTAATTTATTTAAAGGCATTTTAATTAGGTATGAAGACAAAAAGGTCTGTACCTCGGCTAGTAACTAATGTGCACCAGTGTGCAATTAGTTGCCGATTTTCAGGCAAGGCCTTTCCTTAAACTAAGTTATACCTACCTGGGTATAATTATACTACTGCTATTATGATGATAAAGAACACACGTGCAGAATGGTGATAAATCTTTGAATTGTGAAACTAACAGCTTTGACGTTCATTAAGTAAACATTTTATTTTTATAGTGAATAACATTTTTGACTTTGACTTTGATGATAGATCCAAACCGAAGACTCGACATATTATCTATCTGTATAAATCCCATGCACTACCGCCCATCCCATCTAGTACACCAGAAGCCAAGGATTGCTTGTACAGCAGCCATTTTCGACATTTAATTCGAAATGTTGGAAGAGTCCGTGCAGCGCGCACGGGCGGCGGCAGGTCATTCCAGCACTTCGATGCTGCAATCTTGAAGCAACCCTTGGTACTATTGAGGGAGTGTTTGGGTATAAGTAGCAATGTACTACGTGCTCTGACGGACCAGGCTAACTTTACATACAAGTAAGGCGGCGTGCGAGTCCTGAAAACGTCGAACAAAAAGCAAGACAGTTTTAGTGCCCTGTTGTTCGCCATATTCAACACTCCCTTTGCCAGAAGATGAGGGGAGATATGGTCTCTTTTGGGGATTTGGTAACAATAACGCATGCAAGCGTTCTGGACGCGCTGTATTGCACATATTGTTTTTTTAAAAATACAGGGACCGTAGACTATGTCGCAGTAGCCCAACTGCGATAAGACCAAACTATTACACAGCTGATATCTAATTTCACTAGTTAGAAATGGTCTGATTTTATACAATGTTTTGAGTGAACCAAAGCATTTACCAATTTTTTGTTGAACATGGGTTTCGAAACGTAGGGACTCGTCCATCATAAGGCCCAGATTACGGACACAATCGTGGATAGGTACTGTATCACCTCCAATTCTTATTTTAGGATCTAATAATTTCAAGGATTGAACCTGGTGTTTTGTCCCACAGATAATAGCAACGCTTTTGTTAGGGTTTAGGATGAGACTGTGTTTAATGGACCATAGTGCGATGGCTTCCAAATCTGAATTGAGCCGATGGATCGAGTCGGCTAAATTGGGCACGGTAGCTGGTGTGTGTATGTACATCTGGGTATCGTCGGCATACATGTGATATCTTGTATGCTGGATCGATTGACATATGCTAGATGTATACAAGCAGAATAAGGTGGGCCCGAGAATTGAACCTTGGATAACACCTCGCGTCACGGCAAGCGGCTCTGACCTAGATATTGATCCCTGATCTAGTGGTATTGCCACTACAAATTCGCAAATGTACATTTGTGAATTTTTAGTAGAAACGAAGAAGAAATATACCTATCGTACATTCCTTCTTTGTCACTATACTTTCGGGTGCGGAAAGGTTTCCGCACCCGAAGGTACAGAAGGTACGGAACCCTAACTCTAAAAAGGCGGCCCGTGTATTGGCATTTCACGTGGGATAACGAGGTTTGCCAACCTTCCTAAGGGGGTTTGCTACGTCTACCACTAACTTCAAATGGCGTAGATGGCTTTGGTAGATGATAATTTAATATACCTACATCAAACTATCGACGCTTCATCAACCGACTTTAAAAATCGTAGGAGGTGTTTTCAGCGATAATATCTTACAAAGTTGTCTGATTTTGTTTATTATTTTTATTATAGAAAGGGTATTTCAGAGGTTCTATTGATCCGATCTATTATATCAATAGGTTGTTTTTTATTAATATAAGAATAACATAAACAAATTTCCACATAACACAATGGCTTGTCCTCGTACCAAACTAGTGTACCCTGTGCTATGGTAAACAGGCACGCATGACATAATTATGACAAACGTGGAACAATACCCAGATTGAAGCTTTTTCTACAAATGTACGGCGGCCCCCAGTGGGAATCGAACCCACGACCTCTGTCGTGGTAATCAGACGCGATACCGCTAGACCAACGAGGCAGTCGAATATTGTACTTTATCATATCTAATTGGTCTTATTGAATTTCTGTTAATGTAATCTCTGTGTACAATAAAGGATATTCTATCTATCTAAGGAAGGAACTCAGAATGAACTCTCTTTTGCGACCTAATAATTTCCTGATCATCCGCTAGCAAACTTTGAAAGTCATGGACACAATACAAAGCACGCCAAATCTACGGGCAATAAATCTAACGTCGCGAAAAACGTAGTCGAAAGATTTATTCCGCGAACTGCCTTCGCTCAAGATTTCACTTTTAGGATTATGTACTAAGTGAGATCTCGTTACCATCTCCTTATGTTAGTTGTAGCTAAGGTGGTCCACATGGTCGAATGAGCGTCAATAAGTTCGTAACAAGAACTTTTTTGGTCTCATCATCACCATTATCAGCCATTTGACGTCCACTACAGGACAAAAGCCATGGTTTTCCAAGTTTCCCGGTCTTGTGCCGCCCGCATCCAGCGCCTCCCTGCCACCGTAACCAGGTTGTCAGACCGTCTGGTGAGGGGTCTGCCCACGCTGCATCGTCCGGTCCGCGGTTGCTAGGTCAGAACTTTTCAGCCCCAACGGCCATCAGTTCTCCGAGCTTTTTGCCCCGCCCACTGCCACTTCAACTGAGCAAAACTGAGGTTCTTCTGCGGATCTCCTCATTTCTGATGTGATAAGGTAGTGAAACTCCTAACATAGCTCTCTCCATTGCTCGTTGGGTGATGAAACCTAAAGCCTACTAAAGCCTTTTCGAAAAACTTCCTATTCGGGAGGCTGGAATTCATCGAGTTTGCGTGCGAGGCGATTCGAAATGACTCTTGAGAACAGCTTCTAGACATGGCTCAGAAGTGGACGGGTCTATAATTCTTTAATAGGTTTTATCACCTTTTTAGTCCAATTTTAATTATTTCTACCAGGTGACAGTAAAGAAGGGTTATGTTTTTCGCTCGTGTATCTGTATTATGTGCAAGTAGTATGTTTCCTTATGACCTCGCAAAAGCCAAACAGCTGGACCGATTTTCACAAATTATGCATCAAATTAAAGATATTGAAAACGCGACTGTCACGAGATATATGGAATCATAAAATAATAAAAGGGCAAACGTCATTCAAAATAAAAAATTTGACTGTTAAGATGAATCTAACGACACCTCTCAAGCTAAAATCCATGAAGCCGTTTAGGCTAAAGAGTGTACCAAAGAAATATACAAACATACATACACTCGAAAAGCATAACCCTCGTTCCTGCGCAGTCGGGCAAAAAGGCTTAAATAAGGTGTAAACTCACAAGAGTCAGAAGAAGTGTACGGCAAAATGTCCTCAGACTCGGTGGAGCGATAATCTTCGCAAGGCGGCTGGCGAGAGCGAATAAGAGTAGCCGAGGGGCCGTGCTCAGTGGCGTGCAATAAAAGATGCCTATGTCCAGCAGTGGACAATCGTAGGCCGATGATGATGATGACGATGAACGCCAGAAAGGTCCCAACTTCTTGAGCTTGAAATTTCAACAGACTCATTTAGGCCTTTTTAGTTTTCGTCTAGTTTGTTTGAAACCCTATTCACACTTGTCCAAGTTTTTATGATAATATTTCCATACATTATAACAATTCTTTTGTTTTCTTAAGTCTGTTTTTCGCCATCTTAGTGCACTCAGACCGAGTGAGCTAAAATGGCTACTCGAATACTACTCGTATCGTGTAAGATGGCCGGTGAACACGAGTAGCTTTCGAGTAGATAAAATAGGTCACTCTAGCCGAGCGCTCTAAGATTGTGAAAACGCGAATTTATGGCCGCGGTGTCGGATACTCTAACTAAGCTTATGTAAATAAATAAATAAATCGTGGTTTCGAATCTCGGCATGCACTAATGACTTTGTTTTTCTAAGTTAAGATTTTTTACATTTGGGTGACTATTTACGTACATTTGTGAAGTTGTAGCAGCAATACCATTCGCTAACTGTGAAGGAAAATATCGTGAGGAAACCTGAGTGTCTGAGGTGTTCACATACCTCAGCGCTTGAAATTGCTGAGCCGCGGTGGGCACCGGTGGTTATTAAGCCTCTCCCTTTCTAAGAGAAGGCCGGTGCCCTGCAGCCCTGCAGCTTTTGTTAGACGTTTCAACTTTGATAATCTCTAAATCTAACAACGCTGTTGATAAAGGTTTGTGGATATCCGGAAAGTGGATATCCGCGTTCCGGATAACAGCCAACGAAATCAGGCCATAACGGAAAATTAAATTTATTTAGTTATGTACCTAACCGATTTTCTGTTAAAACAATTCCGACAATGAAAGTCCATATTTCATTCGATTATTGCGCTTAAAGCGCAACGGTTTAAAGCAAATGAACCAGACCATACTGGGATGCAAAAATGTTATCTCTCAATAAAGCGCGAAACATGGAGTTACGCTTGCTGTGAAGTAAAAAGAGTTTGTGCAATAAATAAATATTTATTAATAAACATTTGATTCCGTCCATTCTGAATCAATCCGTGTGGCGCCGGATTAAGAATAGCGTCACCCCATTTCCTTCCGTGGATGTCGTAGAAGACGACTAAGGAAATCAATTACCAGGAGCCGGGCAGCAGCGTCTTCCTGAGATTCCAACCGCATACAGTGATCGCCAACCCGCCTGCCAAGCGTGGCGATTACGGCAAAACCCCTCATGGTTATGAAAACCACGAAGGAGGCCTATGTCCTGCAGTGGGCGTCAAATGGCTGATGATGATGAAACATTTGATAATTTTATAATAATAGTTTATTGTATCGAAAGGTGCATGCGGAAAATTAAGTACTCATTAGAGTAACTTCATCGTCTTTATTTTTGTTTTATTTGTGTCTTATTATAAAATTCACAGGATTGTATAAGTGCTGGGCAAGCCAACTCCATCTAAAAACCAATGTCCCAGGCACTGCAGCGTCCGAGTGGTCCCTTCACCCATCTAGTCTAGTATATTATATGAGTGAAGATACCACTGGACGCCGTATAAATCATCTCATTACGTACAAGCAAAGGGCAGAGTTTTTTTTTTATTTTTAAAATGAATGAAAACATGACTCCTTAAAACACTCCTCGAATTCCGTTTAAATAGTCTGTAATGAATAAAAATAATTTGTCATAGACTATTTAAAGTGCAATTTTTAATCCTGTTTTGTAAATAATACCGTTTGTTTTTGCATTGAATTCTAAATGCTTTTAGTAAGGATGAAAACACATAAAAATATTATTTTACAAGATAGCTTAAATATTGATGAGTATTATAGATGTCCGATTTGTATGGATCATTTTTAGGGTTCCGCACCCAAAGGTCTGTATGTCTGGCTATCTGCATGTCTGTCACCAGGCTGTATCTGATGAACGGTGATAAATAGACAGTTGAAATTTTCACATATGATGTATTTCTGTTACCGCTATAACAAGAAATACTAAAAATCGAATGAAATAAATATTTAACGGGAGCGCCACTACAACAAACGTTGTCTAAAGATAGCCCTCGCCATCTAGCGGCCATCTATGTAACCTTCACAGCGCTGATGTCATGTCGTTAAATGTCAATTTTAAACGCTTCTTGTTGGTTTCTATAGATGGCGCTGTTCTCAATGTACCTAATCTATCTTGTCTCAATCTTTGTTGAATGTTGTATAGATAATGGTACGGAACCCTACGTGCGCGAGTCCGACTCGCACTTGGCCGGTTTTTTTTTTATATGTGACTATAATTACTTTTCCACAGGTCATATACGTAAAATATTAATTACAGAGAAAAATCTTTGTCACGATTATTTTTATGGTCGGCGGAGTAAAGACTAAAGCACATAAATCCAAAACACAATTTTTTGAGACAGTAAGAAAACGTATTATGAAATTACTCTATAACATTTTTATTATCTTAATTTCATTAAAGGAGAGCTGTCATGAATCAATGAATTGGACATACAAGTTTCTTTTTAACAAAAAATAAACAAATTACTTTTTTAATTAATAATGTTGCACAGAACAATAATTTTATGCCAGTTTGACTTATGCTCTTTAGTCCGCCGAGACTAGATTTATCTTGGGAACTATATTTTGTGTCATCAAAGTTTATATTTGTCATCAACTTGTATTATCTAATTAATAGGTCTATCGCCACGAAATATTTTCATTCTCAGAAAAATAAAAAGTGTCGCCAGGTACAAATTACCAAATTAATGTCAATATTTACATAGAAAAAGAGATGGATTATCAACATAATCGTAGTTCATCCATTGAATAAAAACTTTGTTCTCAAAATAATAGGTTTATTCCAAAAATAACCGCTCCGTACTCAGAATAGTAGATCTGTCATCAAATAAATCTTTTATCGTCTGCAGATTGCGATTACTTTTTTTTCTTGTTATTTTGTCATCAGTTTAGTAGTTAAAAATTATTTCGTTCAATTCTACAAATAATACTTTCGTTACAAATTACAAAACCGTAACTGGTATGGTTCTCCAGCGACTAATGATGCTTTGGAATCACATAACCGAGTAATAAAAGATGAATACACGCTTCGTGAGCGTTTGCCACTGTCTCGATTCTTGACAGTTGCTTCAGAGTTCGTAAATGGATGGTCTTTAGCTGTCGATAAAGTATTTGCGACATTACCAACGATGACTCTAAGAGACTCGACAGAAGCCTACCAATGGGCAAAGTTGTCTAAAGAAGTAACACTGACTTACAGTGATGATACTTACGAAATATCGGCTGGTAAGGCAAAGACAAAGTCCAATGGTTTAACAAAAGGAAAGTGTGCCTACCCCACAATGTTGACTGGATGCATGGGAAATGCAACTGCCCTGCATTTTACAAGGAATATATGTGCAAACATATTATGGGGTTAGCCATTCGATTAAAACTGGCTAATCCCCCACCAGAAGCGTAACACGTGCCTATCGGCCAAAAAAGGAAAACAGGACGCCCCTCTAAAGCAAAACCAGCGCGGATTCTTCAATAATTACTTACTTATTCGTTTCTTTTCTGTAAAATTTCTTTTTTTACTTCGGTTACTGCCAATTACCTACAATTAGGTACAATTCAGATTTTATGATTGGTATTAAGTAATACTAATAATTATTATGATTTTAAGTAATTCTGTGTTTCATTTATTGTTCTAATACATTCATACTACTTACTAATTAATAAATATTTACAGAGTGTAAATAAGACTACCGCAGATGTAGATATCCATAAAAACAACAATAGGTACAACCAGCATACAAGTACCTAATGTAAGATAGAAGTTAAATTCATAGGTACACAAACATTTTTTATTTCTGGATCTTTATGTATTTTTTAAGTTACATATTTTATTTTATTAATGACCGTTTTTTCTTAATTTGATTATACAGATATCAGCACAAACCTGTTAAAATAAGTACAAACCTATTTATTTGATACTTTATAATATATCCCGATGATTATATGTGATTTATTATGAAATTGTTTTTATATTGTTTGGCGACTACACTTTGATGACAGATCTATTATTTTACGGACAAACCTTATTATTTAAAACATTCAAAACTCAATAAATTGATGATAGCTTAAATCATACCCATTTATCTTTTAGTATGGCCTGTCGGATGAGAGTACCTAATAATTTTGTCAACTACCTACCATCATTGTCGCTGAATTTATTCAGTAAACTAAACGTCGAAGAGCTGTGCGCTTTTCTATAATATTAACAGTGAACAATTTCTATTAGCAGCGATTTTTAGTAATACAAACTCTAACCCAAATTATTCGCCGGTAACGTTTCTCGGAAACATAATCGCTGAAAATCCTTGTAATATAACAATGCCTAAGTGATTTACAGAAAAGGAATTCCCGAAACGAGACGCGTTACTTTTTCTCTTACGAAGTTAAAAGTGCTTTTCGATAAGCAAATAACAAAACGCAAGTTCGCGTTACGGAATTGATTGTCGTGTACACGGTACATAAGTAAAAGTTTTATTTTATCCATTCTTGTGATGTGTCGCGTTGTTACTACTAACTTTTTATTCTTTATCAATATTTTCCTTTTTGTAATCCCTAGTATACTTTAATAATAAAACCGGAGAGTGCGAGTCGGACGCGCGCACGAAGGATTCCGTACCATTGTCTATACAACATTTAAATATTTCAAGCGTCTACCTGTTGCCGTTATTAATATCGAACAAAAAACGGCAAAAAAATACGTTTGTTGTATGGGAACTCACCTGAAATATTTATTTTATTCTCTTTTTAGTTGTTTTTGTTGTTATAGAGGCAACAGGATTACATCATCTGTGAAATTTTCAACTGTGTAACTCTGTCACGGTTCATGAGGTACAGCCTGGTGACAGACGGACAGACGGACGGACGGACTGACAACGGAGTCTTAGTAATAGATTCCCTAACCTTTTGGGTACGGAACCTTAAAAAACCAGCTATTGATGAGTCGAACTCCTGTTAAGCCCCGAGTTAATCGACTGTCAACTGTTGTTTGCGCGCGCAAATAATCAACTGACAGCTGTTATTAGTGTACAAGAAACCGGGGGTAAGAGTAGCACTTGGCCATTTTTTTATTCAAATTCCATGCTAATTTTGTAGCACAGTCAACCCACGCTCCTGGAATTCGTAGCTTCAAAATGTTATAAGTGTAATATCATAAAATGCTTCGCAAACAATAATATGAATGAGGTTAAAGTTCACAGTATTGCCAATTATTACTTCGCGGTACAGTGGGTCTACAATGATAAATGAGTTCGAGAAAATTTAATTAAAACTACATTTCGTTGGTCGAGCCATGAAATTAATTGTGCAGAAGTAGAGTTCGCCAACCCGCCTGCCAAGCGTGGCGATTATGGCAAAACCCGTCATGGTTATGAAAACCACGAAGGAGGCCTATGTCCTGCAGTGGGCGTCAAATGGCTGATGATGATGATGATGAGAGTTCAGCTTGTACCGGCTTATTTAAAAAATTGGCAATTCTTGAAACATCAAAAATATCTGTTTGGCAACAACTTTTGTTTCGTTTTGTTTCTTCTCAGAAATGTGTTTTCAGAAATATCAGGGCATATCATAACTACTTTTTGGTTGATAATTACGTTTTTTGCAAAACGTTTCAGATCAGATACAGATACAGATCAATCTCTCAATCATATTCATAGTGATTTTTAGGACCCATGGCCGTAATCCAAGGACGTTTTAGCCACGGGATATGACATGACCAACGTTTTGTAGGAAAATACATGCGACCAACTTCTGAGGGGCGGGAGGAAGCTGTTACTCTCAAAATGTCGATAAAATATTATCGATAAATGATGAATGAACGAGTTGAGTTGTAGGTAGTTCGTAGGTAATAAAGAAGTGCTCGTTAGTAGTTTAAGCTTGTTTATATTCGTAAGAACCCATGTATCGTGATTATTTGCAGTCGAATTCTGCAGTGAAACGATTTACCAGTCGAGTGATTTAGACGGAATCTGTTGGATAATGTCCAAAATTAACAAAATAGATACTACTAAATAAATGACTTTCATTCAACATAAATCACTTGTACTGGTCACAAACTGGGATACCTTGTGCTATGGTAACCAGGCAAGTGCAATAATCTAATAATAATGATATGTTAGTCTTAGAAATCAATTATTTGGTCTTTTAACTTCTAAGGTTGCATAGGGATTCAATCAAAGACTTTCACTACTTATGGTTATAACAATACTTAAATACACAAATTCTGGCAAATGCAATCTTGGGAAACCATTTTATATAGTTTTCTCTGTTTTGTTGCGGTTTGGTTGTATTATTTAGATTCGACATGAATGCTGCATATTCTGTGGTATTTGGTGGGAATCTATATTTGCTCTCTACGAACCGTTTCCACCCATTTTTTTTTGTGATGGATTTACTCGGAATGTACATAATAAAACAAAATAAATATTAAAAAACTTCCACATAACAAAATCGCTTGTCCCGGTCCCAAACTATACCCTGTCTATAGTAACTAGGCAAGGACATCATAAACATGGAACTATACCCAGACTAACGACACGTGTACAAATTCACGGCGGCCCCCAGTGGGAATCGAACCCACCGGCTTGGAAATCAGACGTGATACCGCTAGATCAACAAGGGAGTCGACACCGAGCGATAGAAAAAAAAATTGTACGTCCCTGGTGTGAAGTCGAATATCGAAATATTTTATCAACTGTGTCAAGCCCTATTGCAAGAAAAAAATACTCATAAAGAACGGAATGAAACATTAGCTATTTTGTTGCAGTAATTTTTACGCAGTGTTGCGTACTTCGTCATAAGTATTTTACACATTTTCTTGACGTTTTTCCTCGAAAGTCTTATGTGACACTGACAATAAAAGTTCAAAACCGTGGTCATTCAACCACGGTAAGTGGCGCGCGGGGAATATGTGGAAACGTCAACTGTGTGACGTCTATTGGGTAAAACGTTCTTGCCGTGAACCTCGTGATCCGAGGTTCTCGGTCGTGGGTCCTAAGAATCATTATTAGGGTTAAGAGATTGGTCCTACAATTTTTTTCAGAAACTATCGGTAAAAAAAATTCTTTGGAGGAAAATGGATTTTTCCCATTGGTGGCGCTACTTAATGGAGCCCCTTTAGTTATTATACTACAATCTACAGACATAGACTACCTACATGTTTTATCCTTACATAAAATTTGTCTTCTTGTAGACCTACTTATTAAGTGGTTCTTCTGTAGACAAATTAGTGTGAAAATGTTTGGTATAATCCTGTAATATCTGGTTAATCCAGTTTCAGCTGCGATTTATTTTATTGTTCGTGTTTATTTAAACAGGCGTAGTTATAATTTAATTTGCAACTGTCCCATCGACTTAATCTTATCGTTTCCATCGAATTGAAAAATTGACCGGGCTTATAAAAAAAAGGCCAAGTGCGAGTCGGACTCGCCCACGAAGGGTTTCATACCATTATCTATACAACATCTGAATATTTCAATCGTCTACCAGTTGCCGTTATTAATATCGATCAAAAAAATGGCAAAAAAATCACGTTTGCTGTATCGGAGCCTCCCTTTTGGCACCCTTCGGGTACGGAATCCTACAGAGATGTTTCAATATCAACCACAGAATAGTTTATTTCTTTGGCATCCCAAACAATACATACAAGACCTGATAAGTGGTACAAGACCTGATAAGTGGTACAAGACCTGATAAGTGGTACAAGACCTGATAAGATAACCTGATAAGTGGTGCTGGAACATTCAAATCGCACGAAAGCGCAGCCGCACGCCCAGAGGGTTCGAAACAAATCAACCAAATCCGACCTAATACCTGCTCAGGGCCCAGAGTACATTCAAGGATTATAAACGGTAGGAAATATTGGAAAAAGGTAACAATTTCCATGTAAAAGCGAGATTTATGAGTGAACCCTTCTTGTGCTTTGACTAATTTTTCAGGAAATTGCTTGCGACTTTATTGGGCTATATATCTGCGCTATAGAGGGTTAGTCGGCTATAGGGTCGCTGCTGAGACTTAAGGCTGTTCTTACGTGGAGCATGCTATCTCGCTACCGGTGTGAAGTTAGCTGACAAACTTAGCTGACAAACATAGCTGACACTATTACACGACCAAATAAAATGGTCGTTTTTAAAAAAGGCTTTCATAAGCCAGTAGGTACGACAAAATGCCTATGGCAATAATAAATTTATAATGGTATTAAACGGTCAAGACCGAAGACCAAATGTTATATTTAGAATTAAGAAATACTGTCCCATCAAAAAATATTCTGAGATAAGCTCCTCACAACTAAGCTAATTTGGGGAACATTCTGACCGTAAGTAATTGTGACAATAAAAGATGTTAAAACATATCTTAATTATGGCTCAATACCGTGGCATAGCAGTGAAAACGTGAAGAAATAAAAAATATTCGCAAAATTTTCAGTACGCGTTTATGTTTCTTATTGGGATACTAAAAAAATTAGAATTTCTAGAAGGCTGGATCTTAGTTATTACGGTTCCTTAGATACTAAGGAAACTGTTAAGGTATAAATAGAAGCATCAAACCCTTCAGTTTTTGTGATAAAGTGGAGCAGACAAACAATTTGTGAGAAAAATCTCTCCGGAGTTGCGCCCTCGACGACATACCGCAGTAAACAGAATTTCTACCACTTTAGCAATGCAAAATTATGATTGCATAGACTCTAAAGTATTTTAAATAAATCAATTTACATCTTCAGACCATTCAATTTTTCTGAAATCGGGCGATAGACAAAAATAATGGAGAAAATTTAAAATAACCTTTGTTTTTCTTGAGATATACAAAAAAAACGAATTTCTAACAGGCTGGATTTATGTTATTTCGGTTCCTTAGATACTACTTAAACTATTCAACTATAAATTGAGACATGAAACCATTCAGTTTTTGTGATAAAGCGGAGCTGACAAATAATTTGTGAGAAAAATCTCTCCAGAGTTTCTTTCTGGGCGACGTATTGCAGCAAAACGAATTTCTAACACTTTAGCAATGCAAAATTATGATTGCATAGACTCTAAAGTATTTTAAATAAATCAATTTATATCTTCAGACCATTCAATTTTTCTGAAATCGGGCGATAGACAAAAATAATGGAGAAAATTTAAAATAACCTTTGTGTTTTTCTTGAGATATACAAAAAAAACGAATTTCTAACAGGCTGGATTTATGTTATTTCGGTTCCTTAGATACTACTTAAACTACTCAACTATAAATTGAGACATGAAACCATTCAGTTTTTGTGATAAAGCGGAGCTGACAAATAATTTGTGAGAAAAATCTCTCCAGAGTTTCTTTCTGGGCGACGTATTGCAGCAAAACGAATTTCTAACACTTTAGCAATGCAAAATTATGATTGCATAGACTCTAAAGTATTTTAAATAAATCAATTTATACCTTCAGACCATTCAATTTTTCTGAAATCGGGCGATAGACAAAAATAATGGAGAAAATTTAAAATAACCTTTGTGTTTTTCTTGAGATATACAAAAAAAACGAATTTTTAACAGGCTGGATTTATGTTATTTCGGTTCCTTAGATACTACTTAAACTACTCAACTATAAATTGAGACATGAAACCATTCAGTTTTTGTGATAAAGCGGAGCTGACAAATAATTTGTGAGAAAAATCTCTCCAGAGTTTCTTTCTGGGCGACGTATTGCAGCAAAACGAATTTCTAACACTTTAGCAATGCAAAATTATGATTGCATAGACTCTAAAGTATTTTAAATAAATCAATTTATATCTTCAGACCATTCAATTTTTCTGAAATCGGGCGATAGACAAAAATAATGGAGAAAATTTAAAATAACCTTTGTGTTTTTCTTGAGATATACAAAAAAAACGAATTTCTAACAGGCTGGATTTATGTTATTTCGGTTCCTTAGATACTACTTAAACTACTCAACTATAAATTGAGACATGAAACCATTCAGTTTTTGTGATAAAGCGGAGCTGACAAATAATTTGTGAGAAAAATCTCTCCAGAGTTTCTTTCTGGGCGACGTATTGCAGCAAAACGAATTTCTAACACTAGCAATGCAAAATTATGATTGCATAGACTCTAAAGTATTTTAAATAAATCAATTTATATCTTCAGACCATTCAATTTTTCTGAAATCGGGCGATAGACAAAAATAATGGAGAAAATTTAAAATAACCTTTGTGTTTTTCTTGAGATATACAAAAAAAACGAATTTCTAACAGGCTGGATTTATGTTATTTCGGTTCCTTAGATACTACTTAAACTACTCAACTATAAATTGAGACATGAAACCATTCAGTTTTTGTGATAAAGCGGAGCTGACAAATAATTTGTGAGAAAAATCTCTCCAGAGTTTCTTTCTGGGCGACGTATTGCAGCAAAACGAATTTCTAACACTTTAGCAATGCAAAATTATGATTGCATGGACTCTAAAGTATTTTAAATAAATCAATTTATATCTTCAGACCATTAAATTTTTCTGAAATCGGGCGATAGACAAAAATAATGGAGAAAACTTAAAATAACCTTTGTGTTTTTCTTGAGATATACAAAAAAAACGAATTTCTAACAGGCTGGATTTATGTTATTTCGGTTCCTTAGATACTACTTAAACTACTCAACTATAAATTGAGACATGAAACCATTCAGTTTTTGTGATAAAGCGGAGCTGACAAATAATTTGTGAGAAAAATCTCTCCAGAGTTTCTTTCTGGGCGACGTATTGCAGCAAAACGAATTTCTAACACTTTAGCAATGCAAAATTATGATTGCATGGACTCTAAAGTATTTTAAATAAATCAATTTATATCTTCAGACCATTAAATTTTTCTGAAATCGGGCGATAGACAAAAATAATGGAGAAAACTTAAAATAACCTTTGTGTTTTTCTTGAGATATACAAAAAAAACGAATTTCTAACAGGCTGGATTTATGTTATTTCGGTTCCTTAGATACTACTTAAACTACTCAACTATAAATTGAGACATGAAACCATTCAGTTTTTGTGATAAAGCGGAGCTGACAAATAATTTGTGAGAAAAATCTCTCCAGAGTTTCTTTCTGGGCGACGTATTGCAGCAAAACGAATTTCTAACACTTTAGCAATGCAAAATTATGATTGCATGGACTCTAAAGTATTTTAAATAAATCAATTTATATCTTCAGACCATTAAATTTTTCTGAAATCGGGCGATAGACAAAAATAATGGAGAAAACTTAAAATAACCTTTGTGTTTTTCTTGAGATATACAAAAAAAACGAATTTCTAACAGGCTGGATTTATGTTATTTCGGTTCCTTAGATACTACTTAAACTACTCAACTATAAATTGAGACATGAAACCATTCAGTTTTTGTGATAAAGCGGAGCTGACAAATAATTTGTGAGAAAAATCTCTCCAGAGTTTCTTTCTGGGCGACGTATTGCAGCAAAACGAATTTCTAACACTTTAGCAATGCAAAATTATGATTGCATAGACTCTAAAGTATTTTAAATAAATCAATTTATATCTTCAGACCATTCAATTTTTCTGAAATCGGGCGATAGACAAAAATAATGGAGAAAATTTAAAATAACCTTTGTGTTTTTCTTGAGATATACAAAAAAAACGAATTTCTAACAGGCTGGATTTATGTTATTTCGGTTCCTTAGATACTACTTAAACTACTCAACTATAAATTGAGACATGAAACCATTCAGTTTTTGTGATAAAGCGGAGCTGACAAATAATTTGTGAGAAAAATCTCTCCAGAGTTTCTTTCTGGGCGACGTATTGCAGCAAAACGAATTTCTAACACTTTAGCAATGCAAAATTATGATTGCATAGACTCTAAAGTATTTTAAATAAATCAATTTATACCTTCAGACCATTCAATTTTTCTGAAATCGGGCGATAGACAAAAATAATGGAGAAAATTTAAAATAACCTTTGTGTTTTTCTTGAGATATACAAAAAAAACGAATTTTTAACAGGCTGGATTTATGTTATTTCGGTTCCTTAGATACTACTTAAACTACTCAACTATAAATTGAGACATGAAACCATTCAGTTTTTGTGATAAAGCGGAGCTGACAAATAATTTGTGAGAAAAATCTCTCCAGAGTTTCTTTCTGGGCGACGTATTGCAGCAAAACGAATTTCTAACACTTTAGCAATGCAAAATTATGATTGCATGGACTCTAAAGTATTTTAAATAAATCAATTTATATCTTCAGACCATTAAATTTTTCTGAAATCGGGCGATAGACAAAAATAATGGAGAAAACTTAAAATAACCTTTGTGTTTTTCTTGAGATATACAAAAAAAACGAATTTCTAACAGGCTGGATTTATGTTATTTCGGTTCCTTAGATACTACTTAAACTACTTACTCAACTATAAATTGAGACATGAAACCATTCAGTTTTTGTGATAAAGCGGAGCTGACAAATAATTTGTGAGAAAAATCTCTCCAGAGTTTCTTTCTGGGCGACGTATTGCAGCAAAACGAATTTCTAACACTTTAGCAATGCAAAATTATGATTGTATAGACTCTAAAGTATTTTAAATAAATCAATTTATATCTTCAGACCATTCAATTTTTCTGAAATCGGGCGATAGACAAAAATAATGGAGAAAACTTAAAATAACCTTTGTGTTTTTCTTGAGTTATACAAAAAAAACGAATTTCTAACAGGCTGGATTTATGTTATTTCGGTTCCTTAGATACTACTTAAACTACTCAACTATAAATTGAGACATGAAACCATTCAGTTTTTGTGATAAAGCGGAGCTGACAAATAATTTGTGAGAAAAATCTCTCCAGAGTTTCTTTCTGGGCGACGTATTGCAGCAAAACGAATTTCTAACACTTTAGCAATGCAAAATTATGATTGCATAGACTCTAAAGTATTTTAAATAAATCAATTTACATCTTCAGACCATTCAATTTTTCTGAAATCGGGCGATAGACAAAAATAATGGAGAAAATTTAAAATAACCTTTGTTTTTCTTGAGATATACAAAAAAAACGAATTTCTAACAGGCTGGATTTATGTTATTTCGGTTCCTTAGATACTACTTAAACTATTCAACTATAAATTGAGACATGAAACCATTCAGTTTTTGTGATAAAGCGGAGCTGACAAATAATTTGTGAGAAAAATCTCTCCAGAGTTTCTTTCTGGGCGACGTATTGCAGCAAAACGAATTTCTAACACTTTAGCAATGCAAAATTATGATTGCATAGACTCTAAAGTATTTTAAATAAATCAATTTATATCTTCAGACCATTCAATTTTTCTGAAATCGGGCGATAGACAAAAATAATGGAGAAAATTTAAAATAACCTTTGTGTTTTTCTTGAGATATACAAAAAAAACGAATTTCTAACAGGCTGGATTTATGTTATTTCGGTTCCTTAGATACTACTTAAACTACTCAACTATAAATTGAGACATGAAACCATTCAGTTTTTGTGATAAAGCGGAGCTGACAAATAATTTGTGAGAAAAATCTCTCCAGAGTTTCTTTCTGGGCGACGTATTGCAGCAAATCGAATTTCTAACACTTTAGCAATGCAAAATTATGATTGCTTAGACTCTAAAGTATTTTAAATAAATCAATTTATATCTTCAGACCATTCAATTTTTCTGAAATCGGGCGATAGACAAAAATAATGGAGAAAATTTAAAATAAACTTTGTGTTTTTCTTGAGATATACAAAAAAAACGAATTTCTAACAGGCTGGATTTATGTTATTTCGGTTCCTTAGATACTACTTAAACTACTCAACTATAAATTGAGACATGAAACCATTCAGTTTTAGTGATAAAGCGGAGCTGACAAATAATTTGTGAGAAAAATCTCTCCAGAGTTTCTTTCTGGGCGACGTATTGCAGCAAAACGAATTTCTAACACTTTAGCAATGCAAAATTATGATTGCATAGACTCTAAAGTATTTTAAATAAATCAATTTACATCTTCAGACCATTCAATTTTTCTGAAATCGGGCGATAGACAAAAATAATGGAGAAAATTTAAAATAACCTTTGTTTTTCTTGAGATATACAAAAAAACGAATTTCTAACAGGCTGGATTTATGTTATTTCGGTTCCTTAGATACTACTTAAACTATTCAACTATAAATTGAGACATGAAACCATTCAGTTTTTGTGATAAAGCGGAGCTGACAAATAATTTGTGAGAAAAATCTCTCCAGAGTTTCTTTCTGGGCGACGTATTGCAGCAAAACGAATTTCTAACACTTTAGCAATGCAAAATTATGATTGCATAGACTCTAAAGTATTTTAAATAAATCAATTTATATCTTCAGACCATTCAATTTTTCTGAAATCGGGCGATAGACAAAAATAATGGAGAAAATTTAAAATAACCTTTGTGTTTTTCTTGAGATATACAAAAAAAACGAATTTCTAACAGGCTGGATTTATGTTATTTCGGTTCCTTAGATACTACTTAAACTACTCAACTATAAATTGAGACATGAAACCATTCAGTTTTTGTGATAAAGCGGAGCTGACAAATAATTTGTGAGAAAAATCTCTCCAGAGTTTCTTTCTGGGCGACGTATTGCAGCAAAACGAATTTCTAACACTTTAGCAATGCAAAATTATGATTGCATAGACTCTAATGTATTTTAAATAAATCAATTTATATCTTCAGACCATTCAATTTTTCTGAAATCGGGCGATAGACAAAAATAATGGAGAAAATTTAAAATAACCTTTGTGTTTTTCTTGAGATATACAAAAAAAACGAATTTCTAACAGGCTGGATTTATGTTATTTCGGTTCCTTAGATACTACTTAAACTACTCAACTATAAATTGAGACATGAAACCATTCAGTTTTTGTGATAAAGCGGAGCTGACAAATAATTTGTGAGAAAAATCTCTCCAGAGTTTCTTTCTGGGCGACGTATTGCAGCAAAACGAATTTCTAACACTTTAGCAATGCAAAATTATGATTGCATAGACTCTAAAGTATTTTAAATAAATCAATTTATATCTTCAGACCATTCAATTTTTCTGAAATCGGGCGATAGACAAAAATAATGGAGAAAATTTAAAATAACCTTTGTGTTTTTCTTGAGATATACAAAAAAAACGAATTTCTAACAGGCTGGATTTATGTTATTTCGGTTTCTTAGATACTACTTAAACTACTCAACTATAAATTGAGATATGAAACCATTCAGTTTTTGTGATAAAGCGGAACTGACAAATAATTTGTGAGAAAAATCTCTCCAGAGTTTCTTTCTGGGCGACGTATTGCAGCAAAACGAATTTGTAACACTTTAGCAATGCAAAATTATGATTGCATAGATTCTAAAGTATTTTAAATAAATCAATTTATATCTTCAGACCATTCAATTTTTCTGAAATCGGGCGATAGACAAAAATAATGGAGAAAATTTAAAATAACCTTTGTGTTTTTCTTGAGATATACAAAAAAAACGAATTTCTAACAGGCTGGATTTACGTTATTTCGGTTCCTTAGATACTACTTAAACTACTCAACTATAAATTGAGACATGAAACCATTCAGTTTTTGTGATAGAGCGGAGCTGACAAATAATTTGTGAGAAAAATCTCTCCAGAGTTTCTTTCTGGGCGACGTATTGCAGCAAAACGAATTTCTAACACTTTAGCAATGCAAAATTATGATTGTATAGACTCTAAAGTATTTTAAATAAATCAATTTATATCTTCAGACCATTCAATTTTTCTGAAATCGGGCGATAGACAAAAATAATGGAGAAAATTTAAAATAACCTTTGTGTTTTTCTTGAGATATACAAAAAAAACGAATTTCTAACAGGCTGGATTTATGTTATTTCGGTTCCTTAGATACTACTTAAACTACTCAACTATAAATTGAGATATGAAACCATTCAGTTTTTGTGATAAAGCGGAGCTGACAAATAATTTGTGAGAAAAATCTCTCCAGAGTTTCTTTCTGGGCGACGTATTGCAGCAAAACGAATTTCTAACACTTTAGCAATGCAAAATTATGATTGCATAGACTCTAAAGTATTTTAAATAAATCAATTTATACCTTCAGACCATTCAACGAAATAACATAAATCCAGCCTGTTATAAATTCGTTTTTTTTTTGTATATCTCAAGAAAAACACAAAGGTTATTTTAAATTTTCTCCATTATTTTTGTCTATCGCTCGATTTCAGAAAAATTGAATGGTCTGAAGATATAAATTGATTTATTTAAAATACTTTAGAGTCTATGCAATCATAATTTTGCATTGCTAAGGTGTTAGAAATTCGTTTTGCTGCAATACGTCGCCCAGAAAGAAACTCTGGAGAGATTTTTCTCACAAATTATTTGTCAGCTCCGCTTTATCACAAAAACTGAATGGTTTCATGTCTCAATTTATAGTTGAGTAGTTTAAGTAGTATCTAAGGAACCGAAATAACATAAATCCAGCCTGTTAGAAATTCGTTTTTTTTGTATATCTCAAGAAAAACACAAAGGTTATTTTAAATTTTCTCCATTATTTTTGTCTATCGCCCGATTTCAGAAAAATTGAATGGTCTGAAGATATAAATTGATTTATTTAAAATACTTTAGAGTCTATGCAATCATAATTTTGCATTGCTAAAGTGTTAGAAATTCGTTTTGCTGCAATACGTCGCCCAGAAAGAAACTCTGGAGAGATTTTTCTCACAAATTATTTGTCAGCTCCGCTTTATCACAAAAACTGAATGGTTTCATGTCTCAATTTATAGTTGAGTAGTTTAAGTAGTATCTAAGGAACCGAAATAACGTAAATCCAGCCTGTTACAAATTCGTTTTTTTTTGTATATCTCAAGAAAAACACAAAGGTTATTTTAAATTTTCTCCATTATTTTTGTCTATCGCCCGATTTTAGAAAAATTGAATGGTCTGAAGATATAAATTGATTTATTTAAAATACTTTAGAGTCTATGCAATCATAATTTTGCATTGCTAAAGTGTTAGAAATTCGTTTTGCTGCAATACGTCACCCAGAAAGAAACTCTGGAGAGATTTTTCTCACAAATTATTTGTCAGCTCCGCTTTATCACAAAAACTGAATGGTTTCATGTCTCAATTTATAGTTGAGTAGTTTAAGTAGTATCTAAGGAACCGAAATAACATAAATCCAGCCTGTTAGAAATTCGTTTTTTTTGTATATCTCAAGAAAAACACAAAGGTTATTTTAAATTTTCTCCATTATTTTTGTCTATCGCCCGATTTCAGAAAAATTGAATGGTCTGAAGATATAAATTGATTTATTTAAAATACTTTAGAGTCTATGCAATCATAATTTTGCATTGCTAAAGTGTTAGAAATTCGTTTTGCTGCAATACGTCGCCCAGAAAGAAACTCTGGAGAGATTTTTCTCACAAATTATTTGTCAGCTCCGCTTTATCACAAAAACTGAATGGTTTCATGTCTCAATTTATAGTTGAGTAGTTTAAGTAGTATCTAAGGAACCGAAATAACATAAATCCAGCCTGTTAGAAATTCGTTTTTTTTTGTATATCTCAAGAAAAACACAAAGGTTATTTTAAATTTTCTCCATTATTTTTGTCTATCGCCCGATTTCAGAAAAATTGAATGGTCTGAAGATATAAATTGATTTATTTAAAATACTTTAGAGTCTATGCAATCATAATTTTGCATTGCTAAAGTGTTAGAAATTCGTTTTGCTGCAATACGTCGCCCAGAAAGAAACTCTGGAGAGATTTTTCTCACAAATTATTTGTCAGCTCCGCTTTATCACAAAAACTGAATGGTTTCATGTCTCAATTTATAGTTGAATAGTTTAAGTAGTATCTAAGGAACCGAAATAACATAAATCCAGCCTGTTAGAAATTCGTTTTTTTTGTATATCTCAAGAAAAACAAAGGTTATTTTAAATTTTCTCCATTATTTTTGTCTATCGCCCGATTTCAGAAAAATTGAATGGTCTGAAGATGTAAATTGATTTATTTAAAATACTTTAGAGTCTATGCAATCATAATTTTCCATTGCTAAAGTGTTAGAAATTCGTTTTGCTGCAATACGTCGCCCAGAAAGAAACTCTGGAGAGATTTTTCTCACAAATTATTTGTCAGCTCCGCTTTATCACAAAAACTGAATGGTTTCATGTCTCAATTTATAGTTGAGTAGTTTAAGTAGTATCTAAGGAATCGAAATAACATAAATCCAGCCTGTTAGAAATTCGTTTTTTTTTTGTATATCTCAAGAAAAACACAAAGGTTATTTTAAATTTTCTCCATTATTTTTGTCTATCGCCCGATTTCAGAAAAATTGAATGGTCTGAAGGTATAAATTGATTTATTTAAAATACTTTAGAGTCTATCCAATCATAATTTTGCATTCCCAAAGTGGTAGAAATTCGTTTTGCTGCAATACGTCGCCCAGAAAGAAACTCTGGAGAGATTTTTCTCACAAATTATTTGTCAGCTCCGCTTTATCACAAAAACTGAATGGTTTCATGTCTCAATTTATAGTTGAGTAGTTTAAGTAGTATCTAAGGAACCGAAATAACATAAATCCAGCCTGTTAGAAATTCGTTTTTTTTGTATATCTCAAGAAAAACACAAAGGTTATTTTAAATTTTCTCCATTATTTTTGTCTATCGCCCGATTTCAGAAAAATTGAATGGTCTGAAGATATAAATTGATTTATTTAAAATACTTTAGAGTCCATGCAATCATAATTTTGCATTGCTAAAGTGTTAGAAATTCGTTTTGCTGCAATACGTCGCCCAGAAACAAACTCTGGAGAGATTTTTCTCACAAATTATTTGTCAGCTCCGCTTTATCACAAAAACTGAATGGTTTCATGTCTCAATTTATAGTTGAGTAGTTTAAGTAGTATCTAAAGAACCGAAATAACATAAATCCAGCCTGTTAGAAATTCGGTTTTTTTGTATATCTCAAGAAAAACACAAAGGTTATTTTAAATTTTCTCCATTATTTTTGTCTATCGCCCGATTTCAGAAAAATTGAATGGTCTGAAGATATAAATTGATTTATTTAAAATACTTTAGAGTCTATGCAATCATAATTTTGCATTGCTAAAGTGTTAAAAATTCGTTTTGCTGCAATACGTCGCCCAGAAAGAAACTCTGGAGAGATTTTTCTCACAAATTATTTGTCAGCTCCGCTTTATCACAAAAACCGAATGGTTTCATGTCTCAATTTATAGTTGAGTAGTTTATGTAGTATCTAAGGAACCGTAATAACTAAGATCCAGCCTTCTAGAAATTCTAATTTTTTAGTATCCCAATAAGAAACATAAACGCGTACTGAAAATTTTGCGAATATTTTTTATTTCTTCACGTTTTCACTGCTATGCCACGGTATTGAGCCATAATTAAGATATGTTTTAACATCTTTTATTGTCACAATTACGTACGGTCAGAATGTTCCCCAAATTAGCTTAGTTGTGAGGAGCTTATCTCAGAATATTTTTTGATGGGACAGTATTTCTTAATTCTAAATATAACATTTGGTCTTCGGTCTTGACCGTTTAATACCATTATAAATTTATTATTGCCATAGGCATTTTGTCGTACCTACTTACTGGCTTATGAAAGCCTTTTTTAAAAACGACCATTTTATTTGGTCGTGTAATAGTGTCAGCTATGTTTGTCAGCTAAGTTTGTCAGCTAACTTCACACCGGTTATCTCGCTGGCATAATTTACAATTTTTAAATATGTCAATATTATGAATAAACTTTTGATGAAATGTGGTCTGAGGGTTTGATGCATATTAAGGACATTTTAAATATATTATTGTTTTCCTATACAAAGTTTTTAGTAAAGAAAAATTTATTGAAACCTAAATATAGGAAAACAAAAATTAATTTAAAATGTCCGTAATTCAGACCACATTTATCAAAAGCATACAATTATTTACAATCGCTAAAATTTTAGATTGTGCGAGTGAGTTAGCAGAGAGAAGTTACATTAATCTAAATTCTTTTTATTTACAATTAAGTATAAGAATCGTGCATGTAAACTGATTAAACGAATAAAAAAAAAATTAAAAATTTAAGAACAAATAAAAAAAATAAGTGACCAAATGTCATTTTGATGATAATTTATGAATTAAAATTAAAATTTAATTGATGACCTGGTGATTTCGTACCACCTCAAATTGATTTGTATTCCGAATTTACCATTCAAATTCTATTACAAACGCCATCTATTGAAACTTATCCGAAGTGGCAACTCCCATAGTACGAAATTATAAATTAATATCAATTAAATTATCCGTGTGGCGCTGGATTAAGAATAGCGTCACTCCATTTCCTTCCGTGGATGTCGTAGAAGGCGACTACGGAAATCAATTACCAGGAGACGGGCAGCAGCGTCTTCCTGAGATTCCAACCACATACTGCGATCGCCAACCCGCCTGCCCGTGCCCGCCCGCGTGGCGATTATGGCAAAACCCCTCATGGTTATGAAAACCACGAAGGAGGCCTATGTCCTGCAGTGGGCGTCGAATGGCTGATGATGGTGATGGAATTTAACTCATGAATTAAGCTTTTATTTTGGGCTGTTAAAACTTTAAACTGATGATGTTGATGATTAATTAAATATTTTTTCGTATTTGTAGGCTGTTTCTTTGAATTTTTCCTAATATTCTTAAACCAGTGCGGTATAAAAGCGAACAAAACAAAAAAAAAAAAACAAATCACTCAATCCATTTAAAGTTTTTGCTTGACTAACGCTCGTTGGTCTACAAAACAAATAAGTCGTGGGTTCGATTCCAACGGGAGGCCGCCATTCTTGATTAGTACAGATGGTGTCAAACTGGGTGTAGTTCCATGTTTGTTATGTCCTTGCCTGTTTACCGTAGGCACAGAGTATCCTAGATTGGGACCAGGACAGGTCATTGGATGGAAATTACTTATTCGTAGCCAGGTAACAATAGATAGATTAATTATTTATTTGCATTTATACACACGTTAAGCTGTTGGTGCCGGCTGCCGTCGATAGATGGCAGTCGTTAAGCCAAGTCAGAGGCCTTAGGGCGGCTTGACAACTTATGACAGTAGACGAGCCACTAGTCTACAAGCCTCCACCAATCCGGACTTGGCCCCCGTGGTGGAGTATGGCCTATACGTTCCTCAGGGAAGAGACCCGTGCCCCTCGGTGGGGACATAATGGGTTGATGATGATGATTTATACACACACGCAATAAAAACAACACTTCAGCATACTATACAGTAGGAAGAGAACCAAAGAACGCATACAAAACGCAATGAAACTATATTACTTAAAAACATTAGATAACAAATGAGACACACAGCAATGCCTTATCCAGTGTGAGTACTGTGGGTGTGGCAAATGCAAAAGGGCTCTGACTCAGCATAAGCTGGAGATATGATACTCCAGCGCTGGTCTTCCGTCAGTACCCCTAAGGCGGCATGCAGCGCTCGGAGAGAGATAGCACGAAACAATTCAAAATCGTATTATTAAATAAATAAAATAAGAGATAGTGAGTCAAGTACGAAGAGGATGGAGGAAGAAAGATTGACGAAACAAATATATTGAGCGAATGTGGGTGGAAGGGCCGGTAAGGGATGACCCAGACGGACATACTTCGACCAAATAGGGGATTTATTAGCAAAGGGAAAGATAAAAAGTACCCGAAACCGGCGTGCGTGCATGCAACGACTAATGAATGTTGAGGAAGCGAAAGTGATCTGTCAGGACCGTAGCAAGTGGCAGTCCCTTGTCTCTGTCTACCCCTCTGGGATACAGGCGTGAGTTTATGTTATGTTATGAGTCAAGTACGATAAGTAGTATTAGCAGCAGCTTCGCGCGAGTCAAACTTCGGGTTAACGAAGTAGACTGCTGCATTAATGAGGGTGAGTTCGCGGCAAGAAGCCTATATACTTGTGTGGAGCTCAAGCAGCACACTTGCAGCCACCAAACACCGAGTGGGTTATTTTTTAGGTGACAACGTGTTTTGTTTTCGCCATTGATTTATGGTGCGCCGAGCAAAAAACTCATTTTATACGTGCACGACAAAGAAAAGTATATTTCGTATCGTACATCTACTCCGTTCCGGTTCGGTTATAAGCACAATTACAAATTACTAAACATTGCCTAGGTTAGTCCCGCTAGTTCGGTTTCGTTGAAGTAGGTAGGTACAGGTATAGGTAGGTAGGTTGGCTCCGCTCGTATTGACTTGTCTTTCCTGTGGGCTAGGCCGACTAAACTGTCAGGATGGTAGGTATAGGTGATGGGCAAACCTACTCCATCTAAAAAACACAATGTCTTAGGCTCTGTAGCGTCCGAGTGGTCCCTTAACTCATCTAGTATGAGCGAAGGTGCCACTGGACGTTGCATAAATCATCTCATCACGTAGATGCCAAGGCTTGAGTTTTAGCCACTTTAAAAACAATTTGTTGCTTTTAGTTTGGCTAGCATTTCCAATGTCACAATATCCAATAAGTGTAATTTCTAACAAGAAATTCCACTCAAGTCGTTTTTGATAGGTGAATTCTATAGCGTGCAGGTTTTAAGCGCGAATCGATCAACCTGCAATTATTTTAAAGCGTTTACATTAATTAGCGGCCGTTATGCAAAATTTTGTAATACCGCAAAAATTATTTTTCACCGTAGAAACCGAAGTGAAAAAAACCGGCAAAGTGCGAGTCGTACTCGCGCACGAAGGGTTCCGTACCATTATCTATACAACATTAGACACAAAGATCGAGAAAAAATCGCAAAAAATCACGTTTGTTGAATGGGAGCCTCCTTAAATATTCATTTTATTTTAATTTAATTCTTTATTTTTGAAATATAGAACTAAACATTCTGTGAATATTTCAAGTGTCTACCTGGTGTCTTTATTAACATCGAGCAAAAAACGGTAAAAAAATATGTTTTTTGTATGGGAGCTCCGCTTAAATATTTATTTTATTCTGTTTTTAGTATTTTTTGTCATAGCAGCAACTGAAATACATCATCTGTGAAAATTTCAACTGCCTAGATATCACGGTTCATGAGATACAGCCTGTTGACATACAGACAGATAGACAGACGGCCAGTGAAGTCTTAGTAATACGGTCCCGTTTGGCACCCCTCGGATACGGAACCCTAAAAAGAAAAGGTAAAAAATACAAATTACAAAGATGTTGTAACGTCTAAGCTAAGATAAGATACTTTAAAATATGGCTTACAGTCACCCCTCCCGGAATTTGGGCGCGAGTGACGATTATGTTATGAAATATTTCGCCAAATCCAAGCAATTAATCTGGCAACACTCTGAACGTCCCATTTTAGTCATGATCTCATATTTAGGGTTCGGTAACATTAAGAAAAATTGGGAGACATTCATCATCCTGCAAGTCACCTTTCACCTAAATGCTTTAAACAAAAATTAATACCTATATAAAATGTATGTGTTATTAGAATTAAGAGCACTTCGACCTTTAAATGCCTGCACTCTACGCAATTACTTTACGTACAACTTTGCAACAAAAACGTACGCAAAGGTCGATGTGCTGTGGACCTTACCAATTCTACTCACAATTTCTTTTTCGTGGCAGAACTATTCGCAACTATGATTATTAATTATCATCATTTTCAACTTAAGGCGAGCTTATATCTGCATCGCCTTTGTTTTTTCGTATGTCGCATTTCTTGTAACGTGTTTTTCGTGTGCAATACACAGTATTATCTAATTTAATCTACCGTGATAACTTCATGCAGATTAGATCTTCATAGAAAACATAGAAATTACAAAGTTTAGAACTTTATAGAACCCAATTTCAGTACGTGTCTGACTCGCAATTTTCTCCTGATTATTGTTATATTCCTGTCTTATGTCACTGTACGTTGTGACAACAATAATGCCCTCGGATAGCAGGGTGGTGCTTTCGAAGCAATTTTCTTTTCGAAAATATGTGCGTAGAAATACCTATTATAGTACTGTACAAATATTTTGTTATATCGTCTGTGAAAAGGCAACTTAAAGCGGTTTTTCGTGCCTCAGTTAAAAAGTACGGCCAAGTACGTGTCGGGCCACGCGCAGTGTAGGGTTCCGTAGAAAAAGAGGGTTTTAACTGCTAATAACCTGAATTGTTTTACGTTTCTACAATTAACCGTTTGAACAGAGAGGGGGGAGCGGATGGACAAAACTTTGCGCTTTAAAACTTAATATTTGGCAAATGCAATCCTAAATCAAATAATTATCTGCTTACACTCACAATATTTTTAAATGACCAATCTAACGATACCCCACATTATGATGTAGGCGAGAAAAAAAAAGGATCCCTAATTTATGTATAAAAGGGGGTAGGTACCCTAAAAAAACATATTTTAAAGATTTTATTCAACCATTTTGTCGGCGTGATTAATATGTATGTCTATGCCAAATTTCAGTTTTTTCGTACTAATCGTCTCTGAGCTAGGCCGCGGACAGACAGACGGACAGACATGGCGAAACTATAAGGGATCCTTGTCGACTGCAGAACCCTAAAAACGTCGTATGGTCTTATTTATAAAAACACGATTCCATAAAATACTCCCAGAAGCATTTTAAATAGTCTGTGGTAAAGGAAAAAAAGGAACCACAGATTATTCAGATCAGGATGTGACAAATGGCAAACCCTAGTCTCTGCCTACCCCTCCTGGATACAGGCGTGAGTTTTAATTGTATATGTATCGGGTGTTTGATAATATGTTGGAAGAAGGTCCGATAGAAAATAAGTTTGTTTCACTTCTAAATACAAATAAATTTTATGACAAGACCATAGTTCTGAAATAGCCAACAAAATGTCAGCTATTTCATGGTTACTAAGTTTTTATACTTGCTCTAGCTAATGTATGAAACGGCTGATATTTCTCAGCTGTTTAAAGTTTTAACAGCCCAAAATAAAAGCTTAATTCATGAGTTAAATTTCATCACCATCATCAGCCATTCGACGCCCATTGCAGGACATAGGCCTCCTTCGTGGTTTTCATAACCATGAGGGGTTTTGCCATAATCGCCACACTTGGCAGGCGGGTTGGCGATCGCAGTATGCGGTTGGAATCTCAGGAAGACGCTGCTGCCCATCTCCTGGTAATTGATTTCCTTAGTCGCCTTCTACGTCATCCACGGAAGGAAATGGAGTGACGTTATTCTTAATCCGGCGCCACACGGAAGTTAAATGAGTTGGGTTAAATTTAAAGTTAGACAATTGGCATCACTCAAGATTCGGTGCGCATAGTTAGGCCCATCGACCTTTCGCAACACCTATATTATTCGGTCTTATACCTTCTGTCTTAATCCGGATATTATTACATAATAAAAAAATGCAAACCTTCATAATTGTTATTTACTACCAATACGAAAGAACTGATAATGAATCATATAATGTGTACTTAGGTAATTCTAGCAAAACTTAATGGTAGCTGTTCTGTTCTCAATCCAGTAAATAATTAATTCATCTATTGACTCGTCTGGGTTAATATTTCTCTCTAGCCTATTTTAAGTGCTTGCTCAATTAATTAATTTAACTGATGAACTTCTAATTGACGAGTATAAACTAAAAATATTTTAAAAAGTTTGCAAATAACAAATTGTATTAAGTGTTAAGGGCTAACAGCCAAAACCTCGGGTAAAGTAAAAGATTTATTTACCACCAAAAGAGGCATAAACTTGTCGTTTTTCCGAGGCACGCAGTTGGCCGCGGCACACATTTTGCGGATTGTTGTTTCAGACACGTTTTTATGAATAAAACCGATCAAACAACTACTCTGTTCTAAGCATGCCAACGCTGAAAGGACAAATCGAGTGGGGATGTACCAGTGTACCTACAATAAAGACAAACAAAGCATCCACGATATTTAAAACAAACACGCGGAAATTCGAATAGGCTTAATGAATTCCGTATTCAGAGCGAAAACAATCGAGCCCAAAAAGTTATTAATGACCACGCAGATGCCGCCCACCAAATGTGTTACCCCTTTTAAAATGAGAGTTTAGACAGCTCAATACTTGATAAAACTGTGAGTTTCTATTCATGTGCAATTCTCATAAAATAGCCTACAAAAACCTATACTAATCCAATCCACAACGCTGCGGTAAAGACGCGGCAACTGGTAAACCCCAGATGCGTTTCATAAAACTACAGTTCATAGATACTTTATTATGACAGTTTGTGATATACAAGGAAAAGAGAGAAAAGAAAGAAAGACATTTATTGGGACAAATTAACACATCACAAGAAAAAAAGGCATAACAAGTAACATAATTAAATAAGTACAAAGGAAAAACAAGTCACATAAATACAACATAGGACAAGGCAAAGTCGGAGCGTCAGTGTGCATCCTGTGGATGACGACGTAACCACAGATTAAATAAACTGCCTCTGAAAAGTGTTTTAAGGAAACATGTTTTTAAAAATAACACCGTTATTCTACGAATCAGCTACGGAATGTGCCTGTACATTAGTTATTACGGTAGGTACTTAAAACACTCTTCAGAGGCAGCTTATTTAATTTGTAGTTACGTCTTTTCCTTGTAAAATCTCCACTACAGACTATTTTAATTTGTGTTTATTGAGTGTTTTGAGGAATCGTGTTTTTATAAGCAAGACCGTTAGTCTTTCTACTTATTAATCTGTGCGTTAGTTCTATGCAATGCACATCGAATTGTCATTGTAAACCATGAATGGTAGTTTTAAGAAATAGGGCTCTAGTCTCGGGCTCACTCTTCAGGATACAGGCGTGAGTATTTGTATGTAACGACTCGGTATGTTTTCTATAAGGCGAATTTCTTAACAGTTGAGTGGTAACTTTGAATTTGACATATACAGGTAACTTGTAAACCTTACAAGGAATAAACATAAACTGTAGTTCCAAGGCTTAGCCCGTCTAACGTCCTTTGTGGGGCACTACTATTCATGTACGGGAATATTGCCATTATGCCCGGTTACAAACAAAAGAGGCGCGCACTAGCTGAGGGGAGTCCTCCAACATTTCCGGTTATAAGTCGGTACAATACACCAATAGCACTACGTACGCTTTAATAATGATCTCAATGGGGAACTTGCGTCAAACTTAGATTGAAGTAGCATTGCTTTTATACCATAGAAGACGTAAAAAAACTCAAGAAAAAATAATAAGACCTTAAAATATATTTTCGGGGTTTTCGGGGTCCCAACAAAATTCGAAAAAGTTACTCTAATAATAAAAAAAAAACATTAGATTTCGTTTTTTCATTGAATTTTAAACGTTTTCTATCATGGGTGTAGATCCAAAAAAACGTTAATTTTCGAGATAACTTGAATTGATAAACGTTTCATACATTATAACGTGTTACGTGCAAGTTGTGACGTCATAGTTTCTACCACATGACTTTTCGACAGGTCATATTAATAAAGGTATTAGTCGTAGTGAAAAAAAATAACCACGTGTATTTATGTTTTCACATGGCGTCTCCAATTACATTAAATCATTTTTTTGTGCAAGTTCTCCATTACAGTTGATGTTTTACAAAAACTTTTGTTATAATTATGGTTTTTTTCTCAGATTTAAATTTATTGAAATATCATAGTGTACATAAATTAATGAAATTCGCGTTTTAGGTGCTCTCCCAATGTTGCATCCTTCAAACATCGAATTTATTTTTTCGTATGTAATTTATTCGAAAAGCATTTATGAATCTGCCTCATTGGTCTAGCGGTGTCACGTCTGATTACCATGCCGGAGGTCGTGGGTTCTATTTTCACTGGGGGCCGCCGTACAATTATACAAATGGCCTTAGTCTGGGTTTATTTCCATGTTTGCGATGTCCTTGCCTGGTTACCATAGCATAGGGTATCCTAGTTTGGGACTAGGACAAGTGATTGTGTTGTGTGGACGTTTATTATTATTATTATCATACACCCTGTACAACAACACATGATTTATTTATCGAACAACGCCCCTACAAAGCAGAAAAAAATATATTCATAAAATGATCTGTCAGGATCGTAGCTCTCCCTACCCCTCTGGGATACAGGCGTGAGTGTATGTTATGTTATGTTTATACTTACTTATTTTAAAAACATTGTGACTTGAAGAAAAAAAAGTGTTAGAACAAATTGTTGTAAATGACAAACTGTAACTAACATGTTTCAAGAATTGCGCATTTTATAAGTAATCAGGGGCAAGTATCCCTGTAAACGTACCTACTCTGAAAAGGAAACTTATCTGAAAAGGATAAAAACGGAAGCCTTATCCGAGTAGAAGAATCACTTTGTTGTACATACTTCTAAATAGATTCTGTCAAAACAATTTTTCTCAGACGGAACTTACTACCCAAAGAATGTCAATACGCTTACAATGAAAGCCACAACTTCAACAGTACACGATAGACACCAAGTACGTACCTACCGACCAGTTTTCTTTCAGTTATGATTTATTCATGATGCAAAACACTTCCCTCAGAAGTTCTTTTCCGTTCGGAAACTAGATTCCTCCACAATTCTTCGGCGAAAAGGCCTTATATTATTATTCTACCGAAAAAGTCGCAGCTACAACTAGTTTATTATATTCCGGAGCCCACTTTGATCTAGGCATCCTCTCTTTGGCCATTTCGAGCGAGGCATAAACGATGAAGATGATATCTTAGGACTAGAGCAAATCAAAATAGGGGTAAAGCTAGACACTCGACAAGATACTCTTGTGTGTTGGCTTCATAGAGGAGTACAATTTTGGTTCTACTCATAAAAGTATAGGCAAGTAACGCATGCCACTGGAAGGCACAGCCTTCTGTCCCTCTCTTTTGTTACTTATTCTCGCTCATAATTTGCATTAATTAAAAACTTATCAGGTAATAAACCATTCTCCTGCGTAGGACGTTTTTTTGTATTGTATTGTATATATTTCATCTTTTGGTACATTTTATACACTTAGACACGTCATTATATGAAGTAAGTAACAATAACTGATAATAAAATGTTACATATTATACAAAAAACGCATGCACTTCCAATCCAATAACTTATACAATACATGTAATTTGAATCTCGGAAACGGCTCTAAAGATTTTCATGACATTTAGTAAGCAGGGGGTTTCGGGGCCGATCTAGCTAGGATTCATTATTAGAAAACGTTGTTTTATCCGTGTTTTCAGGCAGTGAAAAAACTGCTACAATATCATTAGAATACGAAGGTAAATTTCGCCACGATCTACAAAGTTGTAATAGCTCAGGTGGAAAGTCGGGCGGTCCCGAAACCAGAAGACCGTGTTTTGAGTTCAGTGTCCAATTATTTTTTCACTTTTTTCCCCTTTTTTTTCATCGTATCTAAACAAGATTTCAAAAAAACACGATTAAAAAAAACCGGTCATCCAGTTACTTATAGTAATAGATTAATACAAAAATGTCAAAATAACAGAAGTGAATTGAATTAGAATGATGTCATATGTAGTTATTTATTTATTTTAATATATAAAACATGATTTGTTATTACAATATAAATAATAATAAACTGAGAATTGAAAAAGATTTTCAGATGACTAATAATTTACATAAATAGAAAATCCAGGGCCGGATTTAGGGGAGGGCAGGCGGGGCTACTGCCCTGGGGCCTCCACAAGGATAGGGCCCCCACAAAAGGCTAATACGTACTATCATTAAACGCCAATCTTTTATGAGTACTTATAACGTCTGTTTGTTTTTCAAATTTAAAAAAAAAATTCGTCGTATTCATTGTAGTTTTTGTTTCGTATTTTTTTTTGGGGAATAATTAGGGGCCTCCGCTCCTTCGTTGCCCTAGGGCCTCCAGACCTCAAAATCCGGCTCTGAGAAAATCGAAGCCAAATCGCTGCCGTCGGCCGGTAAGGTCCCTAGAAGGCTGGCAGCATTACCTCGCTGAGTAGCGAGACTCAGCCGCTGCCCGAAGTAGGCACCAGCCCTCGGGTCACCTGAGCATCGACCAGGCGCGACGAAATCGCTTTAAACAGTCATGTCACAAAACAAATTACAACAAAATAACTACATTAAATTGCAACCATATAAATAATCATTACTTCATTAAATTACGGGGTCATTTATATTGTTATCGTTGAATGCTTCATCTACAGTATAATAATAGTTTTCCTTGATAAGGTTTTTTTCTAGGTAGGTACGCTACAGAATTCTTTGTGGTTAAACAGTTTTACTACGTCCTAGTTTGTTGTAAAATTTTATTCCTTGGACTAGACATTATTTAGATACTTTAGCGAGTCTATGTGTTGGAAGCATAAGCCTATTTCTATGTCTCGCCTCAATACTATGAGTATCTTCAACTTTACTATAATTCATAGTTAATTTTACCAGTTTATTTTACCGAAGAATGCAACATTGGAAGAGCCAGTAGAGCGAAATACGCCAGGAGAAGTAGATAGTTTCACAAAACTACAATTCATAGTTTATTATGACAATTCGATGTACATTGCGTAGCCGAGTCTTCCTACTTGTTACTCTGTGGGTTAATCGACTCTGTAATGCACATCGAATTGTTAACCATGAATTGCAGTTTTACGAAACAGGCTCCAAGGTTTGCCACTTGCCACAATCCTGCCAAACCTCTTTCATCATCATCATCATCATTCAGCCACAAGAAGTCCACTGCTGGACATAGGCCTCCTCCATGGATTTCCAAAAAGACCGGTTGGAAGCGGCCTGCATCCAGCGTCTTCCTGCCACTTGGATGACGTCATCTGTCCATCTTGTGGCTGGTCGTCCCACGCTGCGCTTGCCGATATGTGGTCTCCACATACAAAACCTCTTTCGCCTCATCAATATTCGTCAATCGCCGTAAACGCGCACGTGAATTTCACAAAATTGAAAACTTGCACAAAAACAATGTTTTAATACAGTCGGAGAGGCCATGGTTTTTCTCTACGACTAATGTGAAAAGTCATTCTAGTCACGTGGTACAAAAACACGCCATACAAATCTAAATCAAGCTATGACGTCACAAATTGCACTTAACACTATATAATGTACGAAGCGATTATCAATATTCGAGTTATCTCATAAAATAATGCTTTTATGCATCTACACTCTTTTTGGAAAATGTTTAGAATGTAATGAAAAAGCGAAATCTAACTCGTTATTTTATTATTGGAGTAACTTGATTCTTCGCATTTCTGGGACCACGAAAACCCCGAAACAAAACTTTTAATCGTTTTATTTAAAAAAAATCTTGAGTTTTTCTATGTGTTCTATGATATAAAAGCAATGCCACTTCAATCTTAGTTTAACACAAGCTCTCCGTTATGCTCTGTAAGCCCTGATGTTTCAAAAAATGTAAATCTATGAAAAAAACTCCTGGAACAAAAGTAATTCTAGAAGCAACAAATAATACATTTTAAGAATAACCCTGTATAACAGTTTTTAGAAATTCCTAAGGCCGCTTATACGCGGGCGGCACGTGCACCAACTGCAACTGTTGACACTCGTCGACGGCAGCCATCAACCCGCTGACGCGGATATTCAACGCCGACATGTCGACGGCTGCCGTCAGCGCGTTGACGGCTGCCGTCGACGAGTGTCGACAGCTGCAGTTGGTGCACGTGCGCCCTAAGTTGTCAATAGTTACAAACGGTCGACGCTTCTTCCAATCGCCCTTTTGGTTCGATCGAAGTAAAACCGATATTTTTATGATTCTTTTATCTGCGACTCAGTAGCCATAACTTCTGCTAAGCGACAACGGACCAGCGAAATTGAATAACCGGTCTCGGTCCCATAAAATACCCTTTTACCCTTTTTTTCTTTCCGCAAGGTATTTTATTGTGGGCATAAGTTATGAGAAAGTTCTTTATGGGTGTACGCTAAGAGGCTGGTTTACGGCCCGTACCTGGTCTAGCAATAAAATCTAGGTAGACAATTATTTTGAGAAATTTCTGAATTATGCTGAACAGCCCCTGTACACTCGATGTTATTTTGCTCAAAATGCGTCACATTTAAATGCAATAAAAGTCAGAAATAACGACTTAGTAAACGTTTTAGTTGTAAGAATTACATTAAACTTAATAGAAATTCAGAGCGCATCTGAAACTGAAAGCATAATATGTTGGCCAAACTATTAAATAAACGTACTCATTTGTAACGCAAGTTGGCTAAATTAGCGTCGAGAGTAGAGGGGCAGCTAAAAACGAATTCTTTTTAGAATTCCGTACCCGAAGGGTGCCAAACGGGACCCTATTAGTCTGCCTCCGCTGTTTGTCTGTCTGTCTGTCTGTCCGTCCGTCCAACCTTTAAAGAGCTCTATCTTTGGGACCGTAATAGGTAGCCAGTTGAAATTTTCACAGAATATGTGTTATTACGGTGGAGTACCTAACATATAACAAAATTTCAAAATAATAAAATTAGCGGGGTCCCTATACAAAAAACGTGTTTTTTCGTCGTTTTTTTTTGTTTATACTCTATCGTAAAAACGGTTTTACATACAAGCATCAAACTTGGCGTGATTGTGGCACTTATTATACATTCTAACGAAAAAATTATAAAGAACGGCTCAGCGCGAGTACGGATCCCTGAGTGCACGAGTCCGACTCGCACTTGGCCGGGTTTTTCTTTGTACACTTACTTATGTCATTTACATGACTGCCTCATTGGCTTGGCAGTTGACACGCTTACCTATCAATACAGAGGTCGTGGCTTTGACTCCCATTAGAGGCCAACTAAATTGATTTGCACAATAAATGGATTCTGTCTACATTTTTAAGTTTGTGTGAAGAATTTTCTTGCCTCGTTAAACACTTTCTTTAAACATTTTTTGAACTCAGTATAGATAGTATCATGCTATGCTAAAATGTTTATATGGCATAAGTTTGACAATTAATTTACTGGAATGGCGCGACTTTAGACGACAAAAAGCGCGACTTAGGTTGTCGAGCAAAACAACAATCAATGCTGATGAGTGTAAAGGTCAACTGCTAAACTACAGGGTGACTACAGTTTTAAAAAACATTCTAAACGTAGTTTTCAAATATATGGCGCTAATGTTCAAATAATGGCGCTTCAAAAATTTTTCGTTACTAACAATATCAGGACGATAACCAATAAAAATAAAGTATGGTTCGAGCGTTTTGCGGTCGGCGCCGGCCAACTCAACTGATATTTAACATAAAATAAAAACCATTTTTCTTCCTGGCTTTAACTTTTTTTAAGGAAGATTCTTGATTTGTGGAGCGTCAGTTTTAAATTACCTAGTCACAATAAATTCTAAAATTTATCATAATGAAAGGAACATTTCCCTAAAATATTGCTAACTATTTCGAAATCACACTATAAAAAATCTTTACAACCTTCCCAGCCATTAAAATGTATTGGTAACTGACATTTCTAAAACATTGATAAAAAATTTCTTACTCTGACTCTTATAGCCCATAAGCTCACCTGTGATTGCCCATAACTCCTTCAGGCACTCCTCCCTCGAACGCTGGATGGCCGTCCGCTTCTGAACCTCGGGCCCCGACTCCAGATACTCGAAGAGTAGAGCCCCAAGCAACACGTAGACCACGACGAAGAGTATCAGCCCGATTTGGGAGCAAGCTACTCTCAAGCAGCCCGCTGCGAACCTTCGAGCGAAGCTTGGTCTTTCACGCTCATCCAATGATATTTCGGAAGACATGACGCTGGTCTTTATGTCGCTTTGCGGTTTGAATTTGAAAATGGAACACTCATTTTTTTTCTGAAATATTTTTTGGCTCGTTTTGAGTTTACTTTCTTCTTCGGTTTATTTTATTTTATTATCAGGGTTTTAAATTCCACAAAGTTTAGAGTTTTTTTACAGAGTTCCTAAAGCTACAAGTATGCTTTTCTAAGCCACTTTGTAGAAAAGTGATTGGAATCAGAACATCTTCACTAAAACAAAACTACCCCGTCAAGGCCATAATTAATCAGGTTATTATTAAATCAAAGGGTAGAAACGCAGTAGAAACGATACGAGGCTGATAGTAGGGCCAAAGTGTTGAAAATACCCCTAGGAATGCCTAATCCACCTTTCCAATTAACACAGACCCTACCTCATTAAATCTGGTCCCTTGCCGTGACTGGAATGTAGGTGACCGTAGCTTAGAGTAGGTGGGCCTCTTTTGCCTACTCGTTAACGTTCCTACCTCTGTTGTATAAATGTATTTAAATAAGCAGGTAGATATTGTAGGTCTACTTGGTTTTATAATGTACGTAAGTTTAATTCCTGATTGCAGTTCAAAAAGTTTTTTTAAAAAAAAATACTTATGTACTTATTTGTCAGAAGGCTACAAGTATTAACAGTTTTTCACTCAATGTTTTTAACTATTGGAAATCGGGGGACATATTTATGCACACTACTTTTCATGCACTAAAAAAACCAAATGTTCACCAAAGAGTTCTAATTTTTTTTTTCAGCACTCGAAAACTTCGCGCGATGTCGCCACAGCCAGTACGGGTCGAGCCGTGTACTCGGCGGCGATCAAGGTGGTACTAGTGAGTTGCCGCGATTCCGAACTCACGCCCTGCGCAAACCTGCGGGAAAAGCGATTTCCACGTGCTTTGTTATTTATTTCAACGACATGCCGCGTGCGCCCTCTGTTGGGTGGTGAATATTTACGAATATGTTTGGTTTGTGTAGCGACATCTAGTGCGCAAAAAAGATACCAACCTAATGTAGGAACAAGTACGTGGTATGTTTCAGTAGCACTAGATGGCGCTAAAGTACAAAAATCCCTACTTGTGGAGAAGGAGATTCATTAGATTTTTTTGAAATTGCTTTGTTTGGCTCGTTTTGAGTTGACATTTCTGTTTTCTTTGTTTTATAAAATTCATTAAATGAAAAACTCATGGTGGAAATTTTGTCTACGATGAGGTTGTAAATTACGATGGAGGATGAATTAAAAAAAATGTTATCTGAATAATAAATTATTATTATGGCTGAATGAAGCTGAACTGACGTAAAACATCGGGAATTTGAAAGTTTAGTGTGGCAACACAAGTCACGGCTGATTCTGGAAAGTTGACACGCTTTTCCCCCTTTTCCCCCAAAGAATCGCTTCAAACGCGATTATTACTTGTTTATTTATTGTTTCTGTGCATTTGTAGGAACTGTCGAAGAAAAATTTGTGAAAATGAGTACCATACTGGAGAAAATCGCGAGTATAGAATCCGAGGTAAATAATAGAGGTTATGCTACGTATTACTGGATTTTCACAAGAAATAACAAATAAAAGTGAAAGAAACTATTTTGTACATCAATATTTAGTTAACACTTAAGCAAAAAATGCATATTTCAGTCATAATACCAAGGTTTCTTCTCGCGTTTACAGATGGCTCGGACGCAAAAAAATAAGGCCACTGCACTGCATTTAGGTATTCTAAAAGCTAGATTGGCTAAACTGAGACGGGAATTAATCACCCCCAAAGGTGGCGCCGCAGCCACAGGCGAAGGTAAGCTTTGAAACCTTTATTCATGAATACATCAGCACTGGTGTCTATATATTTGGACAGCTTGTGTAAGTCGCCCAGTGTTGGGCATAGGCCTCACTACCGTTACTCCAACCTCAACATTCATGATCAGTACCACCCACGAAAAGCACCCACTGTTGGACTTAGGCAGCACCATCACCAGTCCCCTGTCAATAATTGGATCAGCATTAGTGTATCTAGGGCTATTTTCCTTAGGGGCCCCAAGTCCCTGAAAATTATCTCTTTCATACCAAGTCCCAATGTACATTGCAGTAACTACATCATTAAACAATTCGTTATTGAAAGGTCAAGCATCTCATTTTATTTCTGCTTACATAGATGTATGGTAAACACATCGCCAATCCCACAGAGTCTAAAGACGAAAGTCTTCAATCAGTACTTCCTACCCGTCATGATATAATGGTGCTAAAACATGGACACTCATGGTCGGGCTGGTCCACAAATTTAAAGTCACTCAGCGTGCTATGGAAAGGGCTATGCTCAGGGTTTCTCCGAAAGATCAAATTAAAAAAAAGGTGATCCAACAGAGAACGAAAGTCACCGACATAGCCCACCTAATTAGTAGGCTTGCTATATCACCTGAAGAACTGATAACCTTTGGGGTAGAAGATTTCTTGAATGGAGACCGTGGATCGGTAAACGTAATGTAGGACATCTTCGGACTCTGTGGAGCGATTATCTTCTCATGGCGGCTGGCAAGAGCTGAATGAGAGTATCCGAGGACTGTGCTCGGCTCAGTGGCGTGCAATAGGAGAGGTCTATGTCCAGCAGTGGACAAGCGTAATCCGATGGTGATGATTACATAGATGTAGACACTGAATATTAGCCTTATCAAAAAAAAAAAATATTTATTACCATAGCAAAATTTTTACATGAGCGGTACACAGCGGGCCCCGCACTAGATAAAACCTGTATCGGGGACGCCCAAACCAGATTTTTCAAAGAGTTTTAGAATATTAGCATTATATTATGCTCTCTCCTTGAGAGAAGGCCTGTGCCCTGCAGTGGGACGCATATAGGCTGATTATATGCTCTTTTATGAATGTAAGAGGCATTATAACTTCACTGACTGTTATTTGAAATTGAAATGTAGGCATGAAAATAACAACGACACGAGTGTACAAGCAACAACACACACACACAACATAGGACAGACCTATCAACAATTTTAACAGAGTGCTGTATTAATACCTACAAACTATTGTTCTGTCAAATTTAAACATTCCAGGCTTCGATGTTGCCAAGACTGGAGATGCTCGCATCGGATTTGTGGGCTTCCCATCCGTGGGCAAGTCTACTCTCCTGTCGACCCTGGCTGGTGTGTACTCTGAGGTGGCAGCGTACGAGTTCACCACTCTCACCACTGTGCCTGGGTGTATCAAGTATAAGGGTGCTAAAATACAGGTAATTGTGGTTGTTGATTATGTCACCTGGACAGAAAATCTCTAGGATAATATTACCAAACTAATTATAAACTAATCAATTTCTTACTTGAAAACAACTTGACACTGCTTAACTCGGTCTTTAAGAAAAAACCGAAAACTAAGTGGACATGGATTTCTCCTGATGGAAAGACAAAAAATGAAATTGATTACATATTGACAAATAAAGCCAAACAGTTTAGCGACACGAACATCATCCAAAATCTTAATTTTAACACAAACCACCGCATGGTCCGTGGCTGCCTCACCTTCTGCAAAATAAAGAAACCTAGAAAAACGGTAGAAAGAAACGCAACTACTCCCTTAGGAAAAGAATCCAAAGAGAAAATAGCCAATTTAGTAGAAATGGTCAATAATTCCGAAATCCCAGTCCTAGTAAAGTATGAATATGTACAGAAAAGACTTACAGAAATAGCAAACCAAAAAGAAAATAACAAACCAACAATTTTTTGTGAAGAAACAGCAAACCTTCTTGAAGAAAGGAAAAAACTTATAGTAGGAAATAAAAAAGAAAACCAATCAAAAATCTCAGAACTTAGTAAAAAGATAAGATCAAAAATGAAGAAAGATAGGAAAAAGAGAAGACTACAAACTCTCGAAAAACATATAATACAAACAGGTGGTATAAAGAAAGCCCTAAAAGAATTAAGAGAGAAGGGAAAAGAATGGATACCCAAACTAGGAAATAATGTTACAAAACGAAAGGAAATCCAGAACTTAGCAACCAAATTCTTTAGCGATCTTTACTCAAACAAAAACCCAGACACACCCGACCAAGATGAAATAGTAACAAATCACACAGAAGACCAAGTACCATGCATTTTGGTGTCCGAGGTAGAAAAAGCAATAGTCTCACAAAAGTTAGAGAAGGCACCTGGGCCGGACAAAATCCCAAACGAACTACTAAGGGGAACAATAGAGGAAATTAGCCCAATCTTAACAGCCATCTTCAACGAAATACTACACACAGAAACAATCCCAGACCAATGGGGAGAATCATACATAATTCTTATACATAAGAAAGGGCCAAAAGACGACATTGGGAACTATAGGCCGATAAGCCTCATATCAAATGTCTACAAGATCTTCGCCGAGGTGATTCTAGGAAGATTAACGAAAATACTAGACGAGAATCAACCCATCGAACAGGCGGGCTTCAGAAAAAACTACAGTACAATAGACCATATTCACACCATCAAACAAATCATGGAAAAATACAACGAATACCAAAAATCCCTATACATAGCCTTTATTGACTATTCCAAGGCATTCGACAGTCTCTACCACAAGGAAATCTGGACAAGTCTAAAGAAGCAGGGAGTAAATGACACCTATACCAATATAATCAAAAACATCTATTGCCAGAGCTCCAGCTGCATAAAATTAGAATCAAAAGGTGAACCATTCCCCATAAAAAGGGGCGTCAGACAGGGTGATCCATTGTCCCCCAAATTGTTTGCTGCAGTTCTAGAAAGCGTCTTTAGAAAATTAGACTGGGAAGACTATGGTCTCAATATAAATGGCAGCCGCCTAAACCATTTGAGATTTGCTGACGACCTAATCTTACTGGAAGAATGCCCAAAGAAACTGGAAAGTATGGTAAAATCCCTAGCCAATAAAAGCAAAGAAGCGGGTCTCGAAATTAACATAAACAAATCAAAGTTGATGACCAACTGTGCAGAAACCGATATAGAAATTGAAGGGTATAAGTTTGAATATGTAAAGGAGTACACTTACTTAGGGAAAATTATCTCACCTGTTGACACAATGTCAAAAGAGAAAGATAAACGAATAGCTTCTGGATGGAAAAGATACTGGTCTCTCAAGGAAATCATGAAGAGCAAGGATCTAGGCATAAATATCAAAATGAAGACCTTCAATACATGTATTCTCCCCTGCCTAACATACGGGTGCGAGACTTGGGCCCTCACAGAAAAACAACGAGATAAACTTGCAAAGTGCCAAAGATCAATGGAGAGAAGTATGATAGGTGTAAAAATAAGAAACAAAATAAGGAATTGTGATATAAGACACAGAACTAAAGTTATAGACATACTTACCCGCATTGATCACCTGAAGTGGAGCTGGACAGGCCACATGCTACGCTGTAAAGAGGACAAATGGAGCAAGCAAGTGACACTCTGGTACCCAAGAGACGGCAAAAGAAGACTGGGACGTCCTACAAAAAGATGGGAAGACGATATACGCCTGACTTTGGGTCCATACTGGACAAGAGTCGCAACTGACAGAGGTTACTGGCGTCAGTTGGAGGAGGCCTATGCCAAAAGGCACACCGAATTAAGGGACATAATCTAGTATAAGTTTAAAATTAAAATGCAATGTAAAACAGTTCGGAAATAAAGGCTTTATTATTATTATTATTATAATTATAAACAATTAAGACAGTACATAACATTATCAGCCTATATACGTCCCACTGTAGGGCAGAGGCCTACGAATTTCCGCACTTAGCCTCATGGTTGGGCCATTATACGTAAATACCTCAGACACTAGGGTTTCCCTATGGTGTTTTCCTTCACATTTAGCGATTGGTATTGCTACTATAACTTCACAAATGTATGTAACTCAGAAAACAAAGTCATTGGTACATGCCAGGATTTGAACCCACGACCTCCTGTAAGAGAAGCCGGCGTTCTACCGCTCTGCTACCACCGCTTGCCAATCCGCACGCGTGGTGATTAAGCCCGTACTCTCCCACTCTGAGAGAAGGCCTGTGCCCTGCAGTGGGACGTAGGTATATAAATAAAAATATATAAAAAAATGCTAATAACAATATCCTCCAGACAACGTTATGATGGAAAGTTGCTGAAGGAAATGAGAAAGACTGTAACTTAAAAGTCTTAACTTAATTAACAGAGAAAAAACCCTAATTAATTCCAGTTGCTCGACCTGCCCGGAATCATTGAGGGTGCCAAAGACGGCAAAGGTCGAGGTAGACAGGTGATAGCCGTGGCGCGAACTTGCAGTCTCATCTTCATAGTGCTGGATGTTTTGAAGCCGCTGCAACATAAGAAATTGCTGGAGCATGAGCTTGAAGGCTTCGGGCTGCGGCTGAACAAGCAACCTCCAAACATCTACTTCCGCAAGAAAGACAAAGGCGGTGTCAACTTGAATATAACCGTAAGTACACTGTGCTTAGGCAATAGCATAATCATTGATTTTAAGTATAATAGTAGAGTAATCCCTGGTTTGGGACCATGCATATAATACGTCACACGTTTAATGACAGAAGGTGGGGAGGGGTCCTAAGTTTCGTGACGTCACAATCCAAAAATAAAATTTTTACTTTAATTTTTTCAAATGTATTAAATGTTGATAATGTTAAAAAATAATTGAAATGGAAATAAAACTAACTTCGGGACTGTTTTTTTTTCATTTACCAATTTCTAGATGTTAAATTGCAAAATATGTGACGTCACACTAGGGAGTGGGGGGGGGGTCTCACAACAAATGTGACCAACTGTGACAAGGACGGGGGAGGTCAAAAAATCACAAAATTAGTGTGACCAATTTTATGGATGACCCCTTTCTTGTACATTAATAATTTCTTAAACTTGGTCCAAGTTTTGTCCAAGTGTTATCCAAGTCTTGGACAGCTTTCAGATGGCAAATAATAACTGACTGTTATCAACAGTGATTTAACGAATTTTTAGTGAGACAGAGAGAATAGTTCTGTCCCACTCACGAATCAGCGGTTTTTATAGTGATGATGATGATTTCCTCTTATCCCTTATCAGGGACATAGGGCTCGTAGAAGGGATCTCCATTTCTCGCGGTCTTGTGCGGCAACTTCTAACTCGTTCCAATTGAGTCCCGTTGAAGCAGCCTCTTTCTCAACGGAACGCCTCCAGATAGTACCTACTTTATATTGATCGCTTGGTTTGTCAGGACTGTGGCAAGAAGCAAACCATGGTCTCTGCCTACCTCTCCAGAATATAGGTTTATGTATGTAATTGGTTAGTCTTTGTTAACGTAAAAGTAGTTTAAAATTATGTATACTCCATTGTCAAGTACATAAGGTAAGTAACTTAAATATAAGTAATGGTCATTTCTTTCACTTGAAAATAATAAATAGCAGTTAGTACACTACATTTCAATCTTCTCTTTACGTATCTATTATCTATCTAGAACTTAGAATCACGGTTATTTATTAACCTTAATTCCCGGCATTTCGGCGACGTAATTCAGTTCGCTAATCGAAAGTTACCTCATAATCACGTCCCAAAAGGCGACGACTAAAAAGAAGAAAAATGAATAATTAAATGTACAACTTAGTATGAGCAACGCAAGTCATTAAAATACAAGAAAAATACTGAGACTAGAGTTACTCCAACGCGACCAAAACGGTTACAGAGCAGACTCTATATATAGCAGGTCACCTTAACATTTTAGTTGCAAAGTCACCTGTAACGGAAGTTGGCGTCACTTCAACCTGACTAAGATGGCAGGCATAAACTCAGCTATTGTCTATGCTTACAGTCTTGTGTCTTTTTCTAACCTATGTAACTTTAGCATTACCGTCTCAGTTAGATCATATCTCAGTTCATATCGTGGTCCTCTTTCCAGTGCCCCCAATCCGAGCTGGACCAAGAGACGGTGAAGACTATCCTCTCTGAGTACAAGATACACAATGCCGACATCACGCTAAGGTATGATGCGACCAGTGATGATCTGATTGACGTCATCGAGGGGAACCGGATATACGTGCCCTGCATTTATCTGCTGAACAAAATTGGTAAGCTTTCAATTTATAGGGATGTACATAGTAATTATACAGTCTTATATGTAAAATATTGATCCACTAAACACTTTATCGAAGCAGTTAAAGCCCGATGGCAGGAGCTCCGGCCTACACTGGTCTTACAAACGGGCCTTAACTGCGCCTTAAGAGTGTTTCAGTGGAATCGACTTCTTATAAGAATAGTTTTTATTATAATTTGCAAATGCATAATTTTTTATTTGCAATATTCTGTGCCAGTTTAGATGACGCAAATCGAGGTTTGATTGTGTTTAGAAACCCTTTCCGAAAGAAGGAAATAAAGAAAAAATAAATTGCCATACGAGGCTTAAAATGTTTATAATAATAATGATGCAGACAGAACTTGACTATTAGACACTAAAGACTATCGTTTACCCTTACAGACCAAATAAGCATTGAAGAGCTCGACGTGATATACAAAATCCCTCACTGCGTCCCTATATCCGCACATCACAAGTGGAACTTTGATGACCTTCTCGAGAAGATGTGGGAATACCTCAAGCTCGTCAGGATATACACCAAGCCGAAGGGACAACTCCCTGACTACAACTCGCCTGTGGTCTTGCATAAAGATAAAACGACCGTGGAGGACTTTTGTAATAAGCTGCATAGGACTATTGTTAAGGAATTTAAATAGTGAGTATGATTACTAGGATAGATAGATAAATAAATCATTCATTTGTGCTTAGAAACACACACACATAAAACTTTAAGTACCTACATACCCATAAAAAAGTTGATTTTATACAATAGTTTAGGTACAAGTACAGACTTATCTTACAAACTAACTTATATATATATAAACATAAAGTTCTATGGCACTTTTGGCCATATGTGGGTGTGCCACAGAAGCTCAAAAAGGCCGTATCTAAGCATTATAAATATCCACTTTAAATAAGCAGATGTTTTTTGCAAAAAATTAGGCAACAAATACTTGAGGTGGGTTTACATACGGTGGTTAATAAATTATTTGAATAGATTTTTTTACTTTCAGGCAGAAGGATTTGTCCAGTTATTAAATTGTCAGCCAAGGAAACATTGTGAGGATTGGAATCCCCAATCTGCCTAGGGCATGCATGGTCACTGGTCAGCCATACTCTCCCTCCCTGAGAGACGGGTTGCCCTCCATAGGGACATTTAAAGGCTTTTGTGTAGACATCGTCATGATGTTGATCTCCACGTATCGTAGACATTTAAATAATTGTTCTTTCCCCTTTCTTTCCAGCGCGTTAGTGTGGGGTTCTTCCGTGAAGCATCTACCGCAGAAGGTGGGAATCGATCACACGCTGGCCGATGAAGACGTCGTCCAAATTGTCAAGAAAGTATAGGAATCAAAACGCAAGAACCATATCGGCACTTTATTTCTATGGCTTCGCTTACACTGGTGCGCAATCCCGCGAACTTAACGTTGCTCCTTTCTTTTTGGGCTATATTTTGGATAGCAAGAAATGATATTGTAATGAGGGTAATAGTGTATTCAGATTACAACAGATAGGGCGCCTAGTTCACCGCTGAGGACTTGTGTACAACTTTTTTGCGTTTTTTTTTTTTAAACTTGCCAGGCAAATTAATTTGCGTCTGTACTCCTCAAAATGGCGAAGATAGCGGAGACGCGTCGCATCGCGATTTCCCTTGGCACGCAGTTGCGCAATCTATTATGGTCTGAACGCATTTATCGCTGTCTTCGAAACGATTGAGGATGTTTACAGGGCTGCTAGTGAAATAAGGAGCTGGGAATGAAGACTTTCGCGCGGGATTGCGCGTCTAGTGTAAACGTAGATTAATAACAATATTTTGAAGAGTCAAATTGTAAACTACAGCATTCTATTTGAAAACTTATGGCTGCTCTTCCCTCGGGGCCCCATTTCATAGACCTACAATTCATGGTTTTCTACGAAGATTTAATGTACATAGCGTAACCGCTTAACCTACAGATTTGTTAATTAGGAAGACTAATTGTACAACTCGACCCGAGGGCAGCGGATAACATTGTACATTGACATTCAACAGACTTGAAATAAATTTTCGTTTTCTGATTTGACTACGCAATGTACATCTTATTGTCGTAAAAAAATTATGAATTGTAGTTTTATGAAACGCAACCCTGGCATCCCTCTCGCTCACACAATCTAATATATTATTTTATTATTGTAAAATAATGAGTATACTTAGTGAATTTGGTCTGAGGCAAATTCAAAGAATTTTTAAAATCATTTATAATAAGTAGATTGCTACCACTAAAATACTCGTAAGGCGGAGTTAAAGCCGGTTTTAATTCACAAACGGCATGCCGGATCGCAATGAAACTGCAAATACGTCTAGAGGACACAAATCAAGGTTTGATCGTGCTTAGAATTGGAAATAAACTTATCAAAAAGAAATTGTAGCATTTTGAATAGTTTCTATGAAGTCTTATGAGGCTATAATTTTTTTTAAATTCTGTTATTCTCAGTTGTAAGCACGCACAAACCTTGATTTGGCAGTGTCATTGAGATCCGGCGTGTCGTTTGGGAATTAAGTTTAGGAATTGCTCCTTGACAAAGCGCCTTAGGTCCTAATAAATGTTAGAATGTCCGAGTGAGCCGGATGCCAGACGCAGCCATCAATTCAAAACATTAATCCTTAATTTTTTTTTGGCTATTTTTTTACATATCTGGTTACGTTTTTTAGCTGCGTAGCCGCATAACTAGAAATAAGAAATATTTTGTTTGTCCTAAAATTATTGCATGGCTTGTTATATTAACTGTACAGAAAGCAATGTAAAAAGTAATTAATGAAATTATTTAATTGCAAAATTGGTGCTGTTTTATTTGTTATTTATTTGGAGCGCTTGCGCCAAGAAAGAAATAAAGCATTGTAAGCCTGCACTCTACGCGGGTACCTATGCGGTCAAGTCTGGACAGTAATACAAGGACGAGCAAACAACTTGACAGACTTTGTTTCCCGTATTATATCGATTTCTATAATGCATTAGTCGGAATCCTGACGTTAGTATGGAATTAGTTAAGATTTCACTGTCAGGGTTTTTTCCCGGTTAATCTGTGATTCCCGGTTTCTCGTAAACTAACAATATAGAAAGTCCGCAACGCACAAATCTTTTTGACGGTAACGTGAACATAGTCACAGATCATTTGCACATCGCTTACTGTCTACAGTGGATGAGTAATTGAATGCTTTAGTAGGTAATTAACTAATAGTAATTTACTACGCATCACACTACCTCAATTACTCAGACTTACATTCAAAGAGTAAAATAAGTATCCTGTAAAGGCCGTAAGCAATGTGCAAAGGATCTGTGACTATGTTCACGTTACCGCCAAAAAGATCTGTGCGGACTATAGGTATTAACAGCTATACAACAACAGTACAAACAAAAAACAGTTAGGGGTTGGTTTCCTCTTGGTTATTGGCCGTAATCTACAAATTAACTACAAAAAATAAAAACGTCATTATTCTGGTTATGATTGGTTAAAAAAAGGTTTTTACCGGTTTTATTAAAACTGGTACAACACAACCACAGATTAGGATTAGGATGTTGTAGCCCAGCACTACTTACTTTGTTTTGATCATAGAGGTTTTGATGAATTTGAGTAGGTTATGTTGCAGTTTCTTTAGTAAAACGTGATAATATTTCTACTGTGTTGCTGTGATAGATGTGGTTATATTCTTTTAAATGAACAGTGATGTTACTAGCTTTATTAATTGTCTCAAACACACTAGATTAGGGAAACATTGAAAGCCGTTTTTGTGAGATACCGGTGGGAGAAACTTAAACTTGACATGTCGAAATTCGAGTCTTTATCGGTAAATCAAGTAAGTCAAACCAAGTTATTTTAGTAAATAGTAATGAATCTGTAGTCTGAATGAATTTAATTTCTAACTAAACTGAAAATCATAATTATTTACCTTGACGAAACTTTACGCCATCTGTATTCGTTATACAGAAACCTGCCACAGTACTGTCCATCTCTACTCTATGGTAATCAACACCCCATAGCTGCATTTAGATGAACGTAGTTCTTGGAAACATTCACAGATGGCAGGGTTCAGTATTACTTTTTACGCTTAACACATGGAAGTAGTATACAATGTAACGTACAACATACTACTTCCATGGCTTAACAATAAAGGAGTGGATACAGAATATCAGTTGCTTGCTCGTTTGTGCATTTATTTATTCTACTACTAGCTGTCCCGTTTATACGATTCTTGCACAACGCTATCTATTTTTAAAACACAACGTTTCGCTCGCACAATGCCATCTAGGTAGTTTTAAACTTAGGATATCAAGTATGCTATGTCTCAATTCAGGTCCATCTATCTTTACGCCAAGTTTCATGTAAATCCGTTCAGCCGTTATTGCGTGATTGATTAACAAACATCCAAACATCTTCACAAACTTTCACGTTTGTAATATTAGTAGGATAATAACAGCTAAATGCTTCAATCGATTTTAAAAGTGCGTTGTGTTGTTAGATTCTTTTTGCCATTCTGAGTAATATAGTACCTAAGGAGAACAGTCTCAGAACAACAGAACATAAAAAACAGAAGTTACCGTACCTATAATAATTATGTGGGTTTACAGCTGATCTACCTTTACTTGTTTATGTTGCAAAGTAACTCTTAAATTAACTGAGTAGAGTGCACATCCGTAATTATAGATTTAATTTTAAAACAACCTCAGAGGTTCAAGTAGTTACAATTGTACAAGTTGTAGTCGATCTTGATTTAGGCTGTAACCGGAAGACAGCTTACACAGCAGAATCTGTCAGAATAAAATTTATATTTTAATGGTATAAAATCTAGCAGTTGTGCCTATAACAGTATCTGAGTAGAAAAAGTCACTTAACCCTTAACCAGGCATGGGTAGTAAGAATTTTTCATTGGTTTTGGACTTTATTTCAAGGTGATAAGGTTTAATTTAAAGTGGGATTTATTGCACCGTGCCTGGCTTAACATACTTTTTACATATTATTATAACACTGACAATAAAAGTTGATATGCTGTGGGTGTAGACTGTGCCTAACAAGCAGTCCTGTTTTTGGTTTTTATAGTAAAATTTTTGCCTCAACTAAGTAACTTTTTCTTTTTTCAGAAACTCCGCGCCGCCATACATTGTGATACAAAATCAATTGGCACGGAAACATGCCACCTTCTTGGATTGGAAATAACAAAGCAATCTATGGAAATTATTGCCGAGCTCGTATATAAGAAGTTGGGAGTCTACGCCGCAGACTTAGAAGCTTTTGCTAAGTAAGACTGACCCCCGGTGTCTCGTACACTAACAAGCTGTTAATCTACTGTTAACAGCTGTCAGTGGTTTTTTTTGTATGCAGTTTGGTCAATTGACAGCTGTTAAAAGTAGATTAACAGCGTGTTAGTGTACGAGAAACTGGGGGGAGGTTTTTATCCTATGCAGTAGGTACTACTTAAATTGCTACTTAGGAATATAAACTAGAGTTCGCAGGGTTCCGTACACTAAGGGTGTCAACGAATCTCCGACGTCTGTATAGTCGTCCGTCCGTCTTTCCGCGGCTTCGGTCCATCCGTCCGTCCGTGGGTTCCTTCCATCCGTCCGGCCATCCGATCATCCCGTCCGACCGTTTGTCTGGTCTATCCTATGAAGGACATCACCCGAAACGACGAGGTAGCAACCTAGTTGACAGTTTCACAGCAAATTCTATGATGGATTGCCGAACGAATATACAAAATAAATAAAAATTAAGGCGGACCCTCAGGGCGGACCCTATACCTACACGAAACGTGTATTTTTAACGTTTTTTGCCTGTCGTAAAAATGACGTCACACTCAAGGTTTTGACAGCTTGTGTTTTTGTTTTTATTTGAATCATAATAATATTCGGCCGCTTTCTTCTACTTATTTTTGTCTTTACAGACACGCGAAGCGCCAAACAATCAATGCAGACGATGTGAAACTTTTAGTCAGAAGAAATCCATCCCTGGTAAGTATTTAGAGTTTCAAACCTCAGCTAATACCTGCCTATGTACAGTCAACAGCTCATCAACCTTTACACTCGTGCAATCTACAGATTTCGTGCAAACGACAGGATTAAGAATAGCGTCACTCCATTTCCTTCCGTGGATGTCGTAGAAGGGGACAAAGGTAATAAAATACCAGGAGACGGGCAGCAGCGTCTTCCTGAGATTCCAACCGCATACTGCGATCGCCAACCCGCCTGCCAAGCGTGGCGATTATGGCAAAACCCCTCATGGCTATGAAAACCACGAGCGAGGCCTATGTTCTGCAGTGGGCGTCAAATGGCTGATGATGATGATGAATCTACTCGGCTACGTCACGGCCGAATTTGCAACTAAAATGTACCAGCTAAAGGTAGACTTGCTGCGTCTGTTCTAACATAGAATTAGGTTAGAGTAGCTAAAATCCTAGCTGCTAACCTAGCTTCCAGCTATAATGAAATGTTGTAGAAATGTCATAGTCATAATAATACACTCTGAAACAATAAAATGGAATCGGAAAATACGAACCTAACAAACGAATGGTTTTTATGTGAATCCAATTTGGACACTGATGGAGAAAACCTAACGCGCAGTTAACTTATGCATTTACAATTTGCAAGTGGAAAACGATACCAAATGAAACTATGATTATTAAATGTGAATCCGCGCTTCCGTGCGTTATTAAAGCCGAAAACGTTTCATAACAATAATCTTAAATGAGCCTGATCTTCGACCTACACACAACTATTTAAGGGGCTCCAGGGAGTAACAGCGTCTAGGCTACCGAGGAAAAATATCATATCTTTTTTAGGGTTCCGTAGGTACCCAAAGGGTAAGGGACCCTGTTACTAAGACTCCGCTGTTCGTCCATCCGTCCGTCCGTCTGACACCAGGCTGTAACTCATTAACCGTGATAGTTAGACAGTTGAAATTTTCACAGATGATGTATTTCTTTTGCCGATATAACAACAAATACTAAAAACCGAATAAAATTAATATTCAAGACGGGCTCCCACTCAACAAATGTGATTTTTTGCCGTTTTTTGCTCAATACTAATAACGGCAACAGCTAGACGCTTGAAACGTTGTACCTATAAATTATGGTACGGAACCCTTCGTGCGCGAGTCCGATTCGCACTTGGCCGGTTTTTTTATACAGATGGAATTTGCAAAGTGTCCTAAAAATCACTGTTAACATGATGGAGAGATTGTACAGATACTTTTTGCAAATACGATCTGTAACAGAAGTAATGATTTTTTTGTCATTGCTCGAGTTAGCTCACGGGATCCCCTTAAATTTTAACGCTGTAGTTAAAATTTAAGGGGTAGTTGGCGTGGCGGAAAATTAAAATAAAAAAAACATGATGAACCGCCACACAACTATTATGTCACTTTAAGTACTTACGTTTACTCTGTTTTTAGGGTTCCGTACCTCAAAAGGAAAAAGGAACCCTTATATCATCACTTTGTCCGTCCGTCGGTCCGTCCGTGTGTCTGTAAGACCCTTTATCTCGGGAACGCGGGGAGGTATCGAGTTAAAATTAAATCCATATACTCAGATCTTCAGTCCCTTGAAGCTGTGACAAAATCAAACTTTTAAATTAACGTAAAAAAAAGTTACGGCCGTTTATGCCGCAAAAAACGCATATATCGAAACTCAAAGGAATCAAAATTTATAGGGTACTTTCCATTGACCTACAACTATAAAAATTTGGCAAGTAATATGGTGTTATAGTACAAGTAAAGGGAAAAATGAGAAAACTATACATTTGTGATTAAATCACAAAAGAAAATGTCTTTGAAGTTCTCGATTCCTGAACTATTTATAATATGTTAGTACCTAAAAATTTGCACGGAACCCTCGGTGCGCGAGTCCGCCTCGCACTTGCCTGGTTTTTTTTATTAAAAACTCTTTCTTTTCCACCTTCTAGCTGTCACATCTAACAGATTTGGCGGGGAATTCGGGCGCGAAAGAAAAGCGTCGGAAAACGATCGCGCCGCCCGTTGCTAGGCAACCAGAGGCGTCAACTAAAGCGAAGGAAACCACCATTCTACCGGTCACGGAGAAACGTTCGGAAAGTGAGAGGGTTGAAAATATTGACATGGTTGTGGATATCGACGATTTGATCGATTTAACCTTTGACTGATCTGTCAGTAAAGAAAAAAAAACTAAATAAAATAATCAACTACCCGACGGCTGATTATTAACTACTACGCAGGCGCGTAGGCGAGACCAACCTAAGGAGTTACATTAGTGAATTTGGGTCCCTCCTGCTTAGTAGTTAATGCTCATCAGTCGGGTTTGTTGGTTATTTTATTTATGTTTTTTTATTTTTGTATTAATTTATTAAGTTGTTAGATATTTTGTGCTGATTTTATATAGCCTATGACACTCGCGCAAACATGGCGAATCGATTGAGATCTTATTTGTCAAGATCTGACCATTGGTTATTTATGAGGGCACATAGAATCGGACATACTTACATACATACATACGAGCCAAACACGTTACCCTCCTTTTGGACTCCGCCGCAGTCGGGTAAAAAGAAAACGAACCTTTACATTTTTGTCGCCCAAGTCGCCATTGACGTGATTGATTAGTATGCAAAGGTTGATATGCTGTCGAATGTCCATTTATTACTCATATTTCAACGTATATATATAAAAGTACCCTAAACCGGCGTGCGTGCATGCAACGACTAATGAATGTTGAGGAAGCGAAAGTAATCTGTCAGAATCGTGGCAAGCAAGTCCCTGGTCTCTGCCTACCCTTCTGGGATACAGCCGTGACTTTGTGTACATATGTATGTATTTATTGTTAGACCATTTAATTCGGCGTATCCGAACGGAATTTTTGACACATAACCTAACGAAAATCGATCAAAAAAACAATCCCACACGTATCACCCTATCACAAATTTATTTCTCATCAACCCACTGCTGGATATAGGCAGCCTAGAATGTTTGACCCGTGTGCGCTTGTAGACTGCAGTCATGCAGTTGTCATTGTTCTGCAATGCATTAACATAATCTAGGCCATGCCCTTCTATCACGTTTCAACTTAATTAACAGAGTTTCCAACTTAAGGTATTGGTCATGAATGTGTTGAACACTGGTCACAATCGTCCTGTAATTAATATTAATCTACTGTTTAATGCCAAACATCTTTGTCTTCTAAATAATCCTTGATGTTATAGTAAGCCTTTTTGCACAGAATGTGCTTAACACATTTTTTTTTTAAACCACGTTGGAGGTAACTCTAATATATCTTGAGGAATTTTGTTGTAGAACCTTATACAGTGCCCCATAAAGGATTGTGTCAGCTTTAGCAAGTCTAAATCGTGGAAATGACAATTTATGTTTATTTCTAGTATTAACATTGTGGTGGCCACCAACATTTTCGAAGTCTTTGATATTTTCTCTAACGTACATAATATTTTCATAAACGTATTGATGTATTTAAGTTTCTTTTTCTTTGTTTGTGCCGTAAATGGTAACCACTGAAAACCAGCGTCGTGGTCGCTACCGGCCACGGCATGATGCTGAGTGGAGACCAATTTGGTGTCAAATCTAACCCAACTGTGATCTGAATTTGTATTGTTATAGATATTAAGATTTGAGTATCAAATAAATAATTTACTTACTTACTTACTTACTTTTTACGTAACGGTGAGCTATTTTGACGTCTCCCAAAGTGTCCCGGCAAACGTTGTTTTGCTATATTAATTAGCCTACAATCTGTCAGACCTACCAAAAATGCACAAAAAATTTCATAAAAATCGGTGGAGCCGTTTTGGAGGAGTTCGAAAACAAACACTGTGATTTTTAGGGTTCCGTACCCGAAGGGTGCCAAACGGGACCCTATTATTAAGACTCCACTGTCTGTCTGTCACCAGACTGTATCTCATATGAACCATGATAGCTAGGCAGTTGAAATTTTGAGATATGATGGATTTCTGTAGCCGCTGCTACAAATACTAAAAACAGAATAAAATAAATAATAGGGGTTAAAGTATGAAATTGCCGTTTTATTACAATAGGTTCTTTGAATTGACATAGAATCTTCATGGTTTGAGGTTTTCGAATGAAACTATTTTCAAATGATTTCTTTGATGTTCTTTTTTTAAAAAATGTGAAACATTTGAATATCGACTTTCAATTGTTTTTGTTATTCAATTTAGACAAGAAAGATGGATACTGCGAAAATTCGAGTGATTTTTGAATACGAGTTCCGACGCGGAACTAACGCGGCAGAAACAGCCCGCAATATCAATGCTGCGTTTGGAGAGGGGTCTACTAATGAACGCACCGTGCGATTTTGGTTTAAACGCTTTCGTGATGGAAATTTCGACTTAAAGAACGAGCCACGAGGAAGACCGCCCACACAGGTGAATAACGATGAATTAAGAGAGATAGTGGAAGCCGACCCTAGTCAAACTACCCAGGAATTAGCGGCATGGTTTAACGTTACCTTACCCACAATATTGACTCACTGCGTCAAATCAATAAAATAAAAAAATACGAAAAATGGGTGCCTCATAATCACTCGAATTTTCGCAGTATCCTTCTTTCTTGTCTAAATTGAATAAAAAAAACAATTGAAAGTCGATATTCAAATGTTTCACATTTTTTAAAAAAAGAACATCATAGAAACCATTTGAAAAAAGTTTCATTCGAAAACCTCAAACTATGAAGATTTTATGTCAATTCAAAGAACCTATTGCAATAAAGCGGCAATTTCATACTTTAACCCCTAATATTTAAGGGGGGCTCCCATGCAACAAACGTAATTTTTTGCCGTTTTTTGCTCGATATTAACAACGGCAACAGGTATATTTTCTTCAAAAGTAATTAGTAAAATTAAAACAAAATAAATATTTAAGGGGGGCTCCCACACAACAAACGTGATTTCTTCGCCGTTTTTTCTCGATCTTTGTATCTAATGTTGTATAGATAATGGTACGGAACCCTTCGTGCGCGAGTCCGACTCGCACTTGGCTGGTTTTAATGTATTAGATAGTCTGTATTCTACATATTTATGTTGATGTATTTGGTATATTGGGAATTGTACTAAATATAACTATGAATTTTATTCCCTCGGTGACAGATAAAGATATTTACGACGGGTAGTGCGTACACTGACTGGTTCTTCATAACCTGGTTAAATATATCCGTCATTGTGGTAAAACCACTGTTCAATGACAGCTTATGGTGATTTTCTTAGCTCCCCCATGTACTTAAGCGTGATGTTATGTACCCTATATGTTACACGGGAACCTGAGATATAATTCTGGTGAGTTTTACTTCATTACGTTCAGTGGTTTTTGCGTGATGCGCGCACAAAGAAACAGACAGACATAATTATATCAGACAGAGACAAAAATTACAGATTTATGTATAGATTTGACAGTGCGGAGTATGCTGTATGAGACAGATCCATCTTCCCGCCTCGCCAGGTGCTTACGCCGTCAAATCGAATATCCCGCAGTGTATGAAGACCAACGGTGTTAATATTTTTACAAAAGAACGATTTCTTAAAAACAACAGTTTCTCGTAAATTGACTCTTATAACACCAAAAACAGTGCAATAAGAGTCAATTTACGAGCAACTGTGTTGAAAAATTATTAAAAATAATTATAACATAGAAAAAAAATTAAGGTTGTAAGGGCTTTTCCCTGTAAAGTCTCTACAACATACTATTTATACGACGTTTATGGAGTGTTTTAAGGGGATGCGTGTTTTTTATTAATAAGACCCTAAAACCTTAATTTTTTTTCTTTGCCATAATTATTTTCAGTAGTCATGGCAGAAACGATGGAAGACCTCGGCGTAATGCTCGAAGACCTCAGTCGAGTTTCCCAACGTGTGGGCCTTAAAATGAACATGGACAAAACGAAGGTCATGTCGGACGCCCGTGTTGTGCCCACCTCAATAACATTGGGGAACTCGACTCTCGAAGTTGTAGACGAATACGTCTACTTAGGACAAACAGTCCAACTAGGCGGGTCCCAACTTCGTGAAAGAGGTCAATCGTCGAATCCAACTCGGCTGGGCAGCATTCGGGAAACTTAGAAAAGAAAAGAAAAAGAAAGTCTTTTCGTCTAATATAGGTACCTCAATCGCTCAAGACAAAACTATACAACCAGTGTGTGTTACCAGTGACGACTTATGGCACTGAAACATGGTCTTTCACTATGGGCCTCATAAGAAGGCTCATGGGCACGCAACGAGCTATGGAAAGGGCTATGCTCGGAATTTCTCTACGAGATCGAATCAGAAATGATGAGATCCGTAGACGAACGAAAGTCGTCGACATAGCCCAGCGGAATAGTAAGTTGAAGTGACAGTGGGCGGGACACATAGCACGCAGAACTGATGGCCGATGGGGCCGAAAAGTTCTCGAATGGAGACCACATATCGGCAAGCGCAGCGTAGGAAAACCAGCCACAAGATGGACAGATGACCTCATCCAAGTGGCAGGAAGGCGCTGGATGCAGGCCGCTTCCGACCGGTCTTTTTGGAAATCCATGGAGGAGGCGTATGTCCAGCAGTGGACTTCTTGTGGCTGAATGATGATGAATTAAAATGTTTTGTTTTATTCATGTAATTTTATGTGTGCAATAAAGTAAAAGTAAAAGAAATTATTTTCAAAAATTTTTCAACATGGTTGCTCGTAAGTTGACTCTTATTGCACTGTTTTTGGTTTCATTCAGCATATTACCATACTTGTGATGTAAAAACATTAGCGTACCTACAAGTGCTGTAATATAAACATTTAAATTTCAGCTAAAGTTTATGTCTAACAACATTGAATATTTTTACAAATATTAAATTATTTTAGGCTTAAGATTTCATTTCATCAAATTGTATATTTATAAACACAGATTAACTTAAGTATCGTATTTATAGACAATAATTTATGGTTTATTTAATTTTTTATGTTGCTGCTGCTCCGGCTGAACTGCCGGTTTTTCCTGTGCCCTTAAGACTTTATTGAACCTGCGCGCGCACCGAAAGTGCGGCGCGCGATAAAAACAAAACATACGCGCCATTTTACGTAAATATTTGATAAAGTTGCTGCTGTATGGTTAATTACTATCAAACATGTCTACTTCAAGTTACTAACAAAAAAAGTTTTTTTTTTCCTCGCAATTATGTTGAAAAACGTCGTATGAAACTCGTGTGCATTGATAATTACACACTCAGCTTCCTTACCGCGCTCGCCTACGGCTCGCGCATACAATAATGCCTCGTATGTATTGACCAACTTAGCACACTTGTATCATAACATTCATAATGTACTATTATTTTATTTTATAATTCTTTCTAACAAACATCTTTTTGGACATTTTGAAAACGACCACGCTTAGGTTCAGGTGGAGTCGCGTTAGGACACGGCTCGCCGCCAAAAAACTCGTTAAAACGGAACAAGAACAAGGAGAGGGCAGGAGAGGACTTCTGCGGGAAGCCAAATATATTAGAATCACGCAATCTCTTTAAATTCTGGCATCAATAAATAATGATACGTACAAATTACATTTCATTCAGCTTTTGTGTACATATAAACAAATCGTTAAAATACGAGAAGCAAATCAAGCTGTTACTCGTCCTAGGTACTTAATTCGCTAATCTCATTAATTCAAGAAATGTTAACCCCTATTATATTTTTTTTAAATTTAAAAGCATTCAAAAAAAGATATTTCATTCAGCGTTTGTGCAAACAAATTGCACAAACGCTGAATGAAATTATAATGTAGATCATGCTTGAAAGTGACATACTTACATATTTTGTTACATTACTATGTTTAGAGGCTGAAAATTCCACCCATGCCGGGACTTGAACCCGCGAACTCTGGCTAACCGAGCCAGCGCTCTCCCAACTGAGCTAATGGGCAAGTGCAAGCATTGGCAAAATTGCGAGCCTATTTACAAACTTCTCTGTATTATTGTCGCTGCCTGTGCGTAATGAGGTCGCGTAATGAGGTCAAGTCCCGGCATGGCAACAAAAAGAATATAATACCTACTTTTGACAAAATAATACCAGCTGAAAAACGGTTTTCAGGATTTCCGCTACTTTAATCTTCCTCTTGGTCGATACGCTCTTGACAAAGCGGTCGTAGTCCTCATGAAGAGGAACACATTGTTAATAATAACGTGACCAAAATCAGAGCGCTTCAAAAAGCCGAATGCAGATGCTGAGGTGGATGGTGGTTGATGGTGCAGATGGTGAGGTGCTTGTGCGGTGTAACGAGGCTCGATAAACTACGCGCTCTTCCGACAACATTTCGAGTAAGTAATACCGGAACTAATTTAATAATGTGCAGTGCTTACGAAAGTTTTATTTCTTAACATAACTTCGTCTCCAGGATGTCTCTGTCCCCCGTAGTTAATTACTCCTATAACGACAGTTAGAGGGTAATGAGATTTTTGCAATTCACCAGTACGCACCGCATTACAAGGCTATAGCTGTCAAAATTCCCCCCTTGAGCCTCCTCAAGGGTTTTCCGAGGTCAGTGGGGGTGTCATTAGACCGGTAATTAATTTCATGGTACGCCGGTAAAGTTCACCGTTTAGAGATAGTACGCACGTAGGTCAGTCGACAGTTGATGAACCTTTACGTTTTTCGCAGATTTCCTGTTGCCGCTATAACAACAAATACAAAAAACAGAATAAAATAAATATTTAAAGGGCCTCCCATACAACAAACGTGATTTTTTGGCCTTTTTTTGCTCGATTTAATAACGGCAATAGGTAGACGCTTGAAATATAAAAATTTTGTATAGATAATGGTACGGAACCCTTCGTGCGCGTGTCCGACTCGCACTTGGCCGGTTTTTTCATACCATTGACTCTTAGTAGGTTTCATACGTGTGTGCGAGTAGTTTTGAAGCGATAATGATATGAAATCGGCGCGTTCGTGCAGCTGTCATTGAACTACAATGCATTAACAGAATCTGGGACCTGGGCGGGCGAGTCTTTTAAATGCATTGTTGTTCAATAAAGTGATATTAGTACGGTAATGGTTTTGTCATTGACACTAATGGTAGTCTAACTAATTTCATTCCAATGGTTTAATACTGTCGCAATTCGATCTCCTTCGCGAGAGATGCTTATTTAATTTCCGTGGGTTATACTATACCCAAGAACGTTCATCCTTGGTTATACCATTTGAAAGAAATTGCAATGCTATTGCTTAGCAGACTACAACAGCCATTGTCATGCTAATATAACTCTATTGAGGAAGTTACGTTTATTAGACTCTAAGCCCTGTACCCTGCACCACAGACCTGTACCAACCTTTTCGAATCTAGGCATGTACCAAAGACTTTGTTTTCTAAATTACGTACCTATATTTGTGAAGTTGTAGCAATACCATTCGCTAAGTGTGACGGAAAACATAGTGAGGTTACCCTAGTGTCTGAGGTCGGAGCACTTGGTACATACCTACAATGCCCCAACTATGAGGCTAAGTGCGGAAATCTCAGGTGTAACTAGAACTAGGCCCTGTTCCCATGCGTAGGTATGTAATAGGGGCACAGGTATGTAAAAAGGTTCTGTAACCTCACGCTTGTATTTCTAAAATTAAATTAAATAAATATCGTCATCAACCCATAGCAGTCCACTGCAGGACGTTGGTCTCTCCCTGTCTGCGAGGTTTTGCCGTAATCTCCACACTTGGCAGGCGGATTGGAGATCGCAGTGTTTGGTGGTCTGGTATCACAGGTCAACGCTGCTGCCCGTTCCCTGGTTTCCGTTTTTTAGTCGCCTCTTACGACACCCACGGGAAGTAATGGGGTGGCTCATTCTAGGCCGGAGCCACACGGCGCAAAATAAATATAAAATTACTCATTTTTCACTCGTTAAGATCTATTTTTTTAGAAAATTTAATAAAAACTTTATAAGTAAGTAAGATCGTTAATTGTTGATTAAAGTTTTCTTGGTTTTCTTTACTTAGTTTAATACTTACTTATTTGAGTAAGGAGATCTCTTGGATCCGTTTGTAGAAGCGGATCGGGCCACAATTATGTCCTGGTGCGACCGTTCGGCGTAGGGTGTCTTTGATACTTTGCACTGAGTGGTCGTATTTGGTTGTGTGTGGCTTGATGTGCTTTGGCTCTCGTCCATATTCTACCATGCTGTCATTACACGTTAAAGGATATGTAACTAAATTATAAGCTTTCATCATGATATTATAACATGCAATGTTACTTATATGTTGTGTAATGCAATAAATAAAATAAAATAAAATATACACTTTTCAGTTAGGTTTACTTTATGCGGTATTTGCTGGCACCACCCATAGTATCAATTCTCCTCATATTGTATGTTGCTTATCTTGTGTAAGCTTAGTTTAAAGTCTCTTCAACCTAGGTGGATTCACTACAAATAGTTCCAGACTAAAAATATTACAGTAAAATTGTCTGACTGCAGCTGTTACTACGAGCCTGCACTGTTAGGTCAGTCAAAATTGTAATAAAGTATTTCGGAGCAAATGTTGATCTTACATCTGATCTTTATGAAGATAACCTACTTCCCGAATAACCTACTTATCCTTAGACCTGCTGTAACATTTATATAATACAGGGCTGCAACGACACAACAAAACGGCCAAGTGTGAGTTGGACTCGCGCACGAAGAGTTCCGTACTATTATCTATACAAAATTTGAATATTTCAAGCGTCTACCTGTTGTCGTTATTAATATCGAGTAAAAAACGGAAAAAATGACGTTTGTTGTATAGAAGGGGGGCTCCCATACAACAAACGACATTTTTTTGCTGTGTTTATATTATATTTATGTACCTAGGTATATTTATTTTATTTTGTTTTTAGTATTTGTTGTTATAACATAAGCAGCCTATATAAGTCCCACTGTAGGGCACAGGCCTTCTCTCAGGGAGAGAGTTATGGGATCAATCACCAAGCGTGCCCACCGCGGATTGGCGATTTCAAGCGCTGAGGTATGTGAATAGCTCAGAGACTCAGGTTTTCTCATGATGTTTTCCTTTACCGTTAGGGAGTGGTACCTATTGCTAAGAAGAAAAAAGTCTCGGATTTTTTTTTTAAAGATAAGAAGACAAAGATAAGAAGACTTGCGCCGACAGGGTTACGAACGAACGATGTAATCGTTTTAAAAACTTAACTTTGCAGTGGTATAATCTCCTTACATACAACCCTTAAATGGCATAAGGGTTCCGTTTTTTCTTTTGTGGGTACGGAACCCTAAAAATAATTAAATAAAACATATTTCAAGAAAATATTAATTCATTCTAACTCTTGAAGTGAAATCTTACATGTGAGATCAAATTGCTTCCAGAGATTGCTCTATATGAAGATAAATGATATAAATGCAGTTATAGTTGACTGCCTTGTTGATCTAGCAGTAACACGGCTGATTACCATTCCGGAGGTCGTGGGTTCGATTCCCACTGGAGGCCACCGTACATTTGTACAAATGGACTCATCATCATCATCAGCCATTTGACGCCCTCTGCAGGACATAGGCCTCCTTCATGGTTTTCCAAGCTTCCCGGTCTTACTTATGCCGCCCGCATCTAGCGACAGTAGGTAGGGATACCACCGTAACCATCTGGTGGGGTCCTGCCCACGCTGCGTCGTCCGGTCCGCGGTCGCCAGGTCAGAACTTTTCCGACCCATCGGCCATCAGTTCCCACCTATGTGCCCCGCCCACTGCCACTTCAATTGAGCAATTCCTCGAGCTATAGTAACTCGGGTTCTTCAAACGCCTTCCGGCTCACAATGTTGAATTCATAAAATGTTGAATTCCTGAGATGTTGAATTCGCAAAATGTTGAATCCCAAAATGTTTAATTCGGAAAATTTTGAATATGATTTCTCAAAATGTTGAGTTCGCTTAGTTTGTTTTTCTTGATAAAGATTTAATTGCAATGTTAGGGAAATTAAATTTCTTTTTGTAACATTCGAATTAAATCAAATCAATGAATCAACATGTGAGTCAACAAGGATTAAATCGTTTATTCAATATTCTGAGAATTCAACAGTTTGGGATTACTACGGATTCAACATTTGGCGAATTCAACATTTTGGGATTACCTACTATGAATTCAACATTTGGCGAATTCAATATTGTGAGCCGGATTGTACAAATGGCCTCAGTCTCGGTGTATTTCCACGTTACTGATGTCCTTGCCTGGTTACCATAGCACAGGGTATCCTAGTTTGGGACCAGGATAAGTGATTGTGTTGTGTAAAAGGTATTTATTTATAGCGGAGAACTACAGGTATGTAGAAGAACAGTATACCTTTATTATTATTATTATTATTATTATTATTATTATTATTATTATTATTATTATTATTATTATTATTATTATTATTTATTTGGGAAACTTGCAGCTTACATAATAAATGAACAGAGACATAGAATGACTACACATAAGCTAAGAATAAGTTTCCGCATACTACTTTGTCGTCTTTACTACATATTAGTCATTATTTACCTAATTAATGTATGCATGTAAGTATATGCTGTCGATTATAGGTCATGACTCAGGATTCAGGAATGACATATCTACACACAGCCGAATAAAGCTACACTCACACCTAGTGGGGAAACTTAAGCGAAGCATGTAAGTCGAGTACAAATTGGTAGCCCTGCCTCTGAATATTCAGTGCACTGTCTGTGTGGACGCTTGGACTAATGAGAGCTTACTAATTGACGTAAGAGGACTTCGGACGTCTCCATTTTGGTTTTGGCTCGGCTAAGTTGGAAACTGGCTGGTCTGTTCGTCCAAATCAGCCCTCCGAGAGCTTTTATTTTTATGTACCTAGTGTAACAAAGTTTGTAAGAAAACGTTCTTTAAAATTATCTCTCCTTCATCATTGACTGTTTTTTTTTACATGCATGCAGTGGCGTAGCTGGGGGGTAGGGGCGCACCGGATACCACCCGTTTGGGGTTAGGGTAACACCCGACCGCGAAAAAAATTAAAAGTTTTATACTTTATTGCACACACAAGAATAGAGTACAGGAAAGGTAACAAAAGAAAGTACATGTACAAAGGCGAGCCTAAATTATACCTAAACCTAATTATAACATAAACTCACGCCTGTATCCCAGAGGGGTAGGCAGAGACCAGGGACTGCCACTTGCTACGATCCTGACAGATCACTTTGCTTCCTCAACATTCATTAGTCGTTGCATGCACGATTAAATCGAAAATTATAAATCTAATCTAACTATATTTTTTACGTAGCCTATACAGGGCGTCCCAAAGTTATGGGACATGAAGGTAAGTACCTTAAATATCGTAGATAGGGTATTTTGCTGAAAGAAGACTTCATGTTATTTTTAAAACTTAGTAATTCTGCATTCAAAGATTTTCTAAAAATTACTTGCTTCGTCTGGGAATCGAACCGACTAAAATGTAAAAAAAAAAAACACCCCTACGTTTATGATGCCAATCGAAAGAATGGCCAAAAACTAATAACTCTTCTTAAGATTTTCTAAATGAATGTTTTCCTACTTGGATTGGTACGAATGGACCGATTAGATTCACCATCAAAAGATAAGAAAATCAACAGGCAGCAGACTCATTAAAAGATTGGCGATTTGCGTAAGGGATCACATTTTGAGCATTTAATTAATTAATTTACAAAAAATACCCACTTAATTGACTACGGCAGTTTCATGTATGTTTTTAATTAGATTAAAATGATTAATTTCACGTTGTTCCTTTCTTTTAAAATACTATGTTACTTAAGAAGAGTTATTAGTTTTTGGCCATTCTTTCGATTGGGATCATAAAAGTAGGGGTGTTTTTTTTTTACATTTAAGTCGGTTCGATTCCCTGACGAGGCAAGTAATTTTTAGAAAATCTTTGAATGCAGAATTACTAACTTTTAAAAATAACATAAAGACTTCTTTCAGCAAAATACCCTATCTACGATATTTAAGGTACTTTCCCTTCATGGCCCATAATTTTGGGACGCCCTGTATACGTCCCACTGTAGGGCAAAGGTCTTGTCTCAGAGAGAGAGAGAGTATGGGCTTAATTACCACGCGTGCCCACCGCGGATTTGCAATTTCAAGCGCCGAGGTATGTGAACACGTAAGTACGTGTACGACATTCAGGTTTCCTCACGATGATTTACTTCACTAAGCGAGTGAGCGTTAGCGAGTAGTATTGCTGAGAAGAAAAAATCTTTCGGATTTTTTGTAAGGATGAGAAAAAAAAATAACTGGGAGCTATATAACTAGTTTTTGGGAGTGTTTTGGGGAGTAGGTAGTGTGTTTTGTGAATGACGCCGTATTTTTTTGTAAACTTGGTACGCTTTTTTTGTTACTTTCTTGTCGAGCAATGGTTGTGTAAGTTGTGTGTAGCAACGAAACTTTTTATCTATCTATTACTCCGGTTGTTTTGTATGCACATTGGCCAAAGTGCATTAAAAAAAAGCGGCCAAGTGCGAGCCGGACTCGCGCACCGAGGGTTCCGTACTCGCGCTTGGCCGTTTCTTATTATTTCTTAGAATAATATAATAGGTCCCACAATCACGCCAAGTTTGATGCCTGTAAGTATTACCGATAGAACGATAGAGCATAAACAAAAAACACGTTTTTTGTATAAAGACCCCACATATTTTTTATTTGTTCGGTAAAACATATTTTGTGAAAATTTCAACTGGCCACCTATTAAGGTTCCAAAGATAGAGCCCTTCAAAGGTCCGACGGAAGGGCATACAGACAGACAGCGGAGGCAGAGTAATACGGTCCCATTTGGCACCCTTCGGGTACGGAACCCTAAAAACAACTGACATCTGTTAGCAGTCATTATCAGATTATTAGTGTACGCGAAACCGGATGTATGTAGATCTTCAGCAGTCTTGTTATCATGTAAGAAGCAACTTTGACGCCTTCTGCGAAACCCCCTGAGGATAACCTGGGCCGAGTTTTATAAAACTACAATTCCTAGTTTATTACGACAATTCGATGTACACTGCGTAGCAGACTCTACTTGTTAATTTGTGGGTTAATCGACATCGCAATGTATGTCGAATTGTCATAATAAACCATGAATTTTAGTAACATGAAACAGGCCCCTGGAGGAAGGTACAGTCGACAGCAGGTCAACCTTTACATTTTTAGTATTTTTTCAGGTTAACACGAGCACTAGACAATAATAACTGAATTTGCACGGATATTTACTCGTTTATTTTGCATTTTTGTTGCAAAGTCGTTCTTAACGCAACTCATATTAAAGTGCACACATGAAAAGGTTGAAGTGTCGTCGACTGTACCTACCTATTTGGCCTAGTGATGTGAACCGATCACAATTTTTAAAACCGGTATTTTCCATTTACTTTTACAAAAAAAAGGTTTCTTTTTGTTTTTATTTTAAAAAAGTAACGATTTATGAAAACACAATGTCAAAATGAAGTTGATTATGTCTTGTATGTAATAAAATAATACAATGATCATTTTGGTTCAGAAATAGGTCAACAATATCATCTAACACTTCTGCTCAACCTGAAAATACCGATTATTGTCAGGACAGGTTCCCAAAATAGCTCGTTTATCTTTGAAAATAAGGGTTCGATCCCAAAAATTAATGTGAATTTTCTCTTGGCTATCGGTCGCAAATTACTGTACAAATTACTATTTATTACTATTGATTAGTTTTCGAAAAACCGGTTGTTATCGGTTTTGTAAAAACCGTTGCTTACCGGTTTTTATAGAACCGGTTCCTATAACTACTACTTGGCTGTAATTTATTTTAAATCCTCGCGTGGACCTGGCGCCTTCACTAATGCACTTATTATAATGAATAATGAATTATTCAGCTCGCGAATATCTTCTACACGTTAGCCTTATGGCTTAGAATAAGTATCACAGAAGTACATGGTGTTGCAGAAAGGTCCGGTAGAACAGATTTATTCAATTCATCAATCCATTTTTTTTTTCGTAATCCTACTAATATTATAAATGTGAAAATATCGATGGACGAATTTGTTAGTCAATCAGAAATTATAAAAAAAAATCAACGTGAACATTTTACATTATGTTCGTAGAATGTACCTACAATGTCAGGAGGTGCCTACCTACCCGTAGCTACGGGTCGAATTTGTTACGTCAATCAGGCCAGAACGGCTAAGCCGACCTGGCTGAAATATGGCTCAGCGCTCTAGCCTCGAACATTGATTTTTAAGTAAATTTAATGCCTGGAGTAGTACAAAGGAAATGTACTCCGGTATTCCGGAAAAATACACATAAAAGCGGTGGCAGCCTAGTGGGTAGAACAATGGACTCGGAAGCGGGAGACCCAGGTTCGATTCCCAGTGCGGGCATGTACCTATGACTTTGTTTTCTAAGTTGTACATTTGTGAAGTTATAGTACTCGTAGCAATACCGCTCGCTAACGGTGAAGGAAAACATCGTGAGGAAACCTGAGTGTCTGAGCTATTTACATACCTCAGCGCTTGAAATCGCCAATCCGCGGTGGGCACGCGTGGTGATTAAGCCCACACTCTCTCTGAGAGAAGGCCAGTGCCCCACAGTGGGACGTAGGTATATAGGCTGCTTATGACGCATTAAAATTTCCACGTAAACGAAGTCGCAGGTAGTAACTAAAAGCTCTGAAATCGTGGAAAACCATAGACATGAATCATACATAAACAACCCAAGCTCCACGATTTGTATGAAAACCAATCGTGCCAATTTTTAACCGTGCCTTTAAAAGGAGAAGGATTTCAATTCTAAGCGTATATATTTTTTTGCTATGTTGTCGCATAACTCTGTCAAATCTTAACCGATTTGGATAATTCTTTTTTGTTCGAATAAATATAACGTCCCATTGATTCCATTCTAATTTGGTGAAGAACTGATGAAGACTTTCAGAGATGGAGAACGGAACTCTTCAATGGACAGCAGTAAATAAGGCCTAATGGGGCCCATCGTTTACTAATATCCGTATGTTTCATAAAATAGCGTATAACTAGTCCCAAGATAATTTGGCGATGTTCTGGTGAAGACTTTCGGAGATGGAAATTGACAACATCAAATTTTAAAGCAACGAATCAAGTAGGGTAAATTATGGTTACAAGGGACTTGTTTATTTTTCTCTCGCTCCCCCACTAGAAAAGGAAAATTCAAAATTTTAAATAAAAAATACAAACCGACTTCGAAACACGCACTAAAAAGTTTGAAATAATTTAAATAATTAGAAGTATTTGTATACATGTAGCTATTGTAGAAGTATAATTTGTAGTCGGTGCCTAGTTTCATGAATAGCACATATATTTTGGGCACCGACTCCAAATTATACTTTACAATATCTACATGTATACATACTTCTAATAAAATTATTCAAATTATTTCTAACTTTTTAGTGCTGTAGTGTTTAGAAGTCGGTTTTTATGTTTTATTTAAAAAATTTTACTATCTACCTACTATGGCGGAAACCAGAAGGAAAGGACCCCTCTTTTTTGGGTTCTCTACCGTTGTTAATTTATTTCTAAGCAATGGGGCGTTTTGTCACTATTAGAGGAAGTTTGACTATACCTAATAACAGCCGGCTGCGGACTGAATGAAGCGGCACTTATGGGGATCCACCACGCGTGCCCCCCGCGGAATGGCGACTTCAAGCGATGAGTTATGGGTACACATGGGATACTCAGGTTTCCTCACGATGTGTTCCTTCACAGTTAGCGAGTGGTATTGGTACAACATACTCGCAAATGTACGTAACTTAGAATACAAAGTCATCGGTACGTGCTTGGGATTCGAACCCATGACATCGTGAATATTAGGCAAGTGTTCTACCGATCCCGGTGCCACAGCTCACGAAGTATAAAGTTACTTTCGAATTTCGTGTGAATGCCTGACAACTTCAAATTAAGTAAAAAATTAGTTGAGTATTAATCACTTAGCACGTGTAAACCGGGCGTAAGAGCGAGTTCTGTTGTATTTATTCTTGTCTGACACCAGCTTTAAACCTGCTACCACTTTGCGTAGGTGCCTATCTTACTTTAACTAAGTTTCAGGTGATTTAAATGTTGCTAATTATAGCTGAGCTAACTCGTTAGAGTTCAAATTGTCTTTGTCAGAAATGGATTTGCGAAGTTTCGATCCGATTTCGAAAATTGACAAGTGGAAGAAAATCATATTTGTCAGAAGGAGAGGATAATAATTAATTGCATAATACTTATTTTATTTAAACAAGCCTTGTCTCAAAAAGGGGGTTTTGGGCTTAAATTTTTGTGTCGTACCGTTTCAACCACGCGAGCCCACCGCGGAATAAATCCTAAATTATAAATCCTTACTAATATTTTATACAGGCTGTAGGTGCCTATCCAAAAATGGGGTGTTCGACTCGTCAATACGAACAAATTTTACTGTGGGGAAAATTCGGAACTCACAAAAAAATATCAACTTTTCTATTATTTGAAGATAAAATATAGCTGATGTTATCTTCGCAATTTGAAACTCAGTTTCTTCTGTATCGATAAAGTTAAGTACGCAAAATTTTGGTTTTTTCATTTACTTACTTTTCAATTGATCGCGTCAAATTTCTAGATTGTTTGAAAATAAATAAGTTTGTGAGTTGTAAACTTTTACTTACATAATAATATTGGCAGCAGAAGAAACGTTTTTCAGGTTATGAGTAATCCAATAAGACTTTATATGTACAGTCGACAGCAAGCTTTATATGATTCTTGCATAGTCGTCGATTAGACTACACGTATATGTAATGTTTGATGTGCACACAGGTACTTATTAATTAAGTATCTAGGGACTACTAATCACTTAATATAACAAGTATGCTTCCCATGGGAAGCAAACGCTACCACAAAAAGTCAATATTCAAACTAAGTCAGCCACCAAGCTTAGGTACAAACCATAAGTTGCCTAGTCTAGCTACCTTTTTCATGCGGCCTGACGCAAATGAGTCGGCTGTCTGTCAAGCAAATCTGTCATTTGTTGCGGCGGGACAGTCGCTCTCGCTGCATTAACATTTTATTAACATTTCTCTCAGCGTCATTAGGGTCGATATTTGAATATCTATCTCGACATCGATTCGCGTACTCGAGTCGAAAATGCACAAATTAAGAGAGAATGATCTGGCGCTTGATTCCGGCAATTTGTAGCGGTTTCGGATGCGGTAAAGTGTCCCTTTAAAAATTGAGGGGCTAGCTGGAGCTAACAAGCACCACCAATGAATAAAAAATATCCTCTTTTGTAACAAGTTTTTCCAAAAGTCACAAACTTACCTCAATTATGGTGACAGTTATTTATAGAACCTACAGCCTAGAACCTAGGTCTGAAAATGGCCGTTTTTAGCTGATATTATTTATTATTTTTGTCATTTATTTCATAACAAAACTGTAAGGGGCCCACCCTTACAGGTTTGCCACCTAATAGAGCAGGTTAAATGAAAATAACATCACAAAAGAGAAAAATCGATCACACTATATGATAATTCACATATTTCATAACTACAATAAAAAGCAATATCACATTAAAATACTTTCATTTCATTAATATATGAAACAAAAGATTCATAAAAAATCATAGTGCCGAAAGGATTCAAACAAATTAAAAAATATTGCCTATTAAGAAAATTGCCAATTTCGTTACGTACATTAGGTATGCATCAATAAAATATTACATATTTAATAAGAATGACTCCTCCGCCATGAATTTCACGAGCGAGCATACTGGTTTTTCTATCAAACATGCTTAAAGTCCAAGGTTCTTGCAATGACTTTAACGTATTTTCGCCAAAATGGTAGTTTTTACCAGAAATCGATTCGAATCGAACTAGCTCGATGCCTTGTAATGTACAGTTCACACATGAAATAGATACGATTTTAAATTCAAATTAGAAAACCTGCCAAGTGCGAGTTGGACTCGCCCACGAAGGGTTCCGTACCATTACCTATACAACATTAGACAAAGGTCGAATTTGAGAACGTTTGTTGTATTGAAACCCCCCTTAAATATTTATTTTATTATTTTTTTAGTATTTGTTGTTATAGCGGCAACAGAAATACATCATCTGTGAAAATTTCAACTGCCTAGCTATCACGGTTCATGAGATACAGCCTGGTGACAGACGGACAGGCATACAAACAGGCAGACAGTGAAGTCTTAGTAATAGGATCCCGATGGCACCCTTCAGGTACGGAACCCTAAAAATGAAAATTGTAAAGAAACCGTGTCAAGCCACTCGCCTATCATTACAGTCATGTGATAGATATATAGAGAACACTTTATTGTACATACAAAAAGAAAGGGAATTAAATAGGTATTTCTAGCTTATCTTCTTAAATAGCTATATTAATAGCTGACAAGAACTCAATCCGCAGGTTTCTTAAAGGTTATTCGAATGGTGGCGTGGTGGCCGGGTCACCTACCTCACTTAAAAACGGTTGAGACTGGTGATGGCTGACCCCTGCGTTATGCTCGTGAACGGGTGCTGTTCGTGTGTCTGGCCGCAGCATTAATGTTTTTCCTACTTCTGTAACAAGTGTTATTTTGGCTTTTAAAGTTATTGAAGGCTATCACGGAATCATATCATACATAGGCTTTGATGTATAAGTTTAAGATGATTTGAGAAAAGATGGTCAGAGTGGAGTTTTTTTTCCCGCTGCCTTTTTCTCCACTACTAATGCGGCTCGAAGGCAGCGGCTAACATAGTAACATCGTACATTGACATTCAGCAAACAAAATGTAAATTCTTTACGTTGAAATAAATTATTGATATCTGATTTCTGACCTAAAAGTAAAGACGGCGTCCTGTTCACTAAAAGTGACCTCTCCAGGCAACCTTTATGGTCCTAATCATTCATTCATGTGATTCACGTGCAACTATAATAAAAAATATCAAGCAGATCTTGTAGCCTCATTATTTCGAGTACAATAATGCCTGCCAATGTATGTGCCTGTATGTAAATGTTTATGTTTATGTTTAATAAGTTGCACTTTTTATAAAAACCTATTTAGAGGCTAAATTGTCCTCTGCACGGATTAGTGCAACAAAAAAAATATAATGCACTTTTTATGTTTAGACAGCACTCATCATAGAATATAGGTAGGCAAATCATCATCATCATCATCAGCCATTTGACGCCCACTGCAGGACATAGGCCTCCTTCGTGGTTTTCATATCCATGAGGGGTTTTGCCATAATCGCCACGCTTGGCAGGCGGGTTGGCGATCACTGTATGCGGTTGGAATCTCAGGAAGACGCTGCTGCCCGTCTCCTGGTAATTGATTTCCTTAGTCGCCTTCTACGACATCCACGGAACGAGATGGAGTGACGCTATTCTTAATCCGGCACCACACGGAAGGTAGGCAAATGCACAGTGTTATTTAAGTTCACTTCATAAAATATACGGACACACACTACAACTAAGATGTGATTTCTATTCTCCAACCTACGTCCATCTCCTGATACCACACTCTGAATTCGTTTTGTAGTGTATGTGATTCTTGTTTCGTGCTATCTAAATTGTCCTTAAACTTTGTATGAAGACAAATAAACATTTTCTATTTCTATTTATTTCCATCGGCGTCCAGCATCCATAACAGAACAGTATGACGTTTAAAGATCGGTCCGAAGAACCTGTGGTTCTCCGCACCCATCACCCACTCCGAACCGTTCAAAGTCGTTGGAACTCACAAGAATAGAGCCCGAAAGCAGTAATGAGGTGAATCGGTACGTAATGACGAGCTCTGAACAAAACAACTGCTTACCTCAACGGGAAGGAGTAACGAACGCAATAGCTTGCTAAGTGTGGAAGCGGTTGCTTTGCAACAACGTTGAAGCACCTTCGCAATTTATCTAATATTTACACCTGTGCGAATCCGTTAATTTAATGAGAAAACGATTGACGGTCTTATTTTATAAGAACACCATTCCTCTGAAACACTCCTCAGAGGCAGTTTACTTAAATAATCTGTAGTTTCATCTTTCCCTTTTCCACAAACTATGTAATTGTCTCTGGGGAGTGTTTTAAGGAAACGTGTGTAGAGCGATACTCTACAAGACACTATTTATCTATTTATGGTAAGTGCACAAGTAAGCTATATTAGATTTTTATAGAGCGCATCAGTTATTGGCAAACTTTCTAATTTTACATTTTACCTCGGACTATATTTATGGTATATCATGTGAAACATTCTGCTTGCGCGATGCAGGAATGTCGGAGTTTATAGTGCGCGCGCAGTTGACATGTGCTCGCCACACTTCCATTAGGCGGCTTAAAATGTGACAGTGCTTTAGAGTTAGGATTTTTTTAAATTTGAAAATCTTCCTATCGCAATTATGCAGTGGGCACGCGTGGTCTTAAGCCCATACCGATCTATTCAATGTTGTTTTCGTATGTGAATGTATTTTGTGGACAGAAAATAAACAAAAGAAAAAAAAAAGTGTAATGATGATATAAATGTGTTACGTGTCAATTATGTACTTATCATCATCATCGCCTCGGCCCGCCCATCAGTAGCCCGCCCACTGCTGGAGATAAGCATTTCCTCTGTCAACCTCGTCTTTCGCATTTACGGTTCCTGGGCCAACCTCACCATACTCGTATCATCTGACCATCGAGCTGTTGGTCTACCCACTGTTCGCCGTGCGGTTTTCAGACGCCAACTGCCCTAGTCCTTCGTCGTCTTCCCGCCTAATGAAGTACCTAATGGCCGCAAAAAGGCGCAGTACAGCACGGAGGACGATTTCAAGGCGTACGGGTATAGCACCTATAGATAGCGCCCGTGTGTGGAGTTCTGGATGTTTTTGGAAGCTATGCCGTGCGCGTGTTATGAAGCCGAAAGTCGATTTGGATAACAATATTCTTTACTCTACACACCAGAATAAAGTAATTGGGTAATCGCTGCATGCCCTTTTTACTTCCGGTTTCTGGTACATTTTGGTTTACGATAAAAGAAAAATAGTTATTTGTTATGCAAGGCTGCAAAGTTAATTTTTGGCGCGAGTACCTTGTATTGAAACCTGAGCAAGCGAAGGATTCTAGGATTGAGCCACGAGCGAAGCGAGTGGTTCAAATATAGAATCCTGAACGTAGCGAGGGTTTCAAAGGTACGAGACGCTAAATAACTTTGCTGCCGAGTGCAACACACAACTTTTCACCTCACTAAAGCGAGGAAAATGTTAGGTGCAAGAAAAACAGTTTTAATAAATATTAAATTACCGCTCATATTTTATGATTTCTTTCGATTTTATCAAAAAACAAACCAAAATAATGGAAGTAAAGTGAATTCAATAAAGAGAAGAAAATTTTAAAGTTTTTTTTTTAAATCAAATTTTCTTGCCGGCCAGTGCGATTCTTTAAATGAGGCTGGCGCATGACATGAAATAAGTATTTGCATTTCAATCATCAATGGACTGGCTGCAGAGAATATAAACTATTACGAAACCAATGAGGTTCTATATATATGTAATTTATTGTACGAAACTTTTATTGAATAAAAATATTCGAATTTTAAAAACACTTTCCACGCTAGCGGATAAAGTGCGATTTTCCACGCAGATTTGGAATGATAAACAGAGCTTTTACGAGCTAGTGAGGTGAAAAAGGTATTTATTATAGGTACCAATAAGACACATCACAGAAATAAAATAAACAAATAAGTAACATATGCACTACAACAGAAAGACAACAAAATACACAACAGACAAAACAAATAAATAAAATAAGACCAAAGATTTGTAGCCTGTGGTTTATCTAAGTTGCCACAAAAGGCAGGGAGTGATCCCTCAGCGCTAATTTTCAGTCAGTGCCTACGGTAACCCATAATTGTATTACGGAGTGCGTGTCGTTGAGCATTTAAAACGAATTAAAACAAATGCAATAATATACATACAATAAAGTAAAAATATCGTCTTAAATCATCATCAGCCATTTGACGCCCACTGCAGGAAACAGGCCTCCTTCGTTGTTTTCATAACCATGAGGGGTTTTGCCATAATCGCCACGCTTGGCAGGCGGGTTGGCGATCGCAGTATACGGTTGGAATCTCAGGAAGACGCTGCTGCCCGTCTCCTGGTAATTGATTTCCTTAGTGGCCTTCTACGACATCCACGTAAGGAAATGGAGTGACGCTATTCTTAATCCGGCGCCACACAGATAAAAACTTACATATATTTCTATCTCTCTTCTCCTTAAAGTGAAACACTAGGGAGAAGAGAGATAGAAAGATACACATCAAAGCATTAAAATTCAATGACCAAAGTATAATACTCGTCCAACATTACGCAATAGTACCTACCTAGCTTATGATTTGATTGATGCGATTATATAGTCGGTACCTATGTCCACATGTCCGCCTTAATCACCTAGAGGATGTTGACCAAGCAAAAAATATGAAGAGAAAGAGAAAAAAAATTCACAGATTTCGTGCCTCACATGACTATCGAGCACATTGGAAATTAATCCACAGATTAAAAAGAAAAAAAAAAACACAAAATTAATCGGGCCATACTTAAATGTCATGTGAAAAATGTCGTACTGACTTTTTGACTTTTTTCAAAAAGGCTGCAGGCAGGGCAGACCCTTAACCCGATCGTCTTTGTTTTAGGCTTAAATTGTAGCTAATAATAGCATAAATTTTCCAGAGAATTTTTTCTCAAATTTTTGATATCATTCTTCGTTTCCAAAATATCGAGCGCCAAAATCAATTTAATTTTTTTTTGACCATTTCGGTCATAACTTTTTTGTTTTTGACTTTCTCGAATAAGTAATTCATTTTGCACCTTACACACCTTAGAGCTCTCGTCAATACGCGTCTGGAGCCTTTTTTGAATATCATATTATTATCTTCACAACTCTCTGAGGTATAAAGGGGATCGCACTTTTTCCTGAGATCGGAGCCTACTTTGGAGCGAACGAAAAGACATTTCCAGTGTCAAAACTGTGACTTGTGGTAAACTCTAGTCTAACTTTGCTTACCCCTCCCTTTCTACGGCTCCAAAGCCGTCTCCACACCAGCGTACGGGCCAATATCTTATTAATAAGAAACGGTAGCAGCCTGCCCCGTCCAAGCCGTACAGCCTACACACACACGCTCGCGCAGACGTACAGACACACCGTCTCACGACATTTGTAATGATACTAAATAGTTGCCGCAGCGCGGTAGGTGCCCCGCGATCTTGAATAATATGCTCGCCGGAGTATGGACGAGCTTATGCCGGACGGTTCCAGTCACCGATAGTCCAATTGAGAGTTTCTAAGCTTACTTTTCTAGTATGTCAAAGGGGTTAGAATTGGCATAGTGGTGTGATGACCGTATTTTTGCGGGAATTTTTCAAAAAAGCGGATCAAAAAGGCTCAAAATTCTTTATTGTATATCAGAACACATGACATAAGGTTTTCTGACGATGTTTTCCTTCACCGTTAGCGAGTGGTAATGCTACTACCACTTCACAAATGTACCTGCCGGGAAAAACAGCCATTGGAACATGCCGGGATTCCAGGCCACGGCCTCCCGAATGTGAGGCCGGCGTTCTACCGCTCCGCTACCACCGCTAAGAATTAGAAAATATTTATAAAAAGAATATTAATGTCTAAGGTAAAAAGCGTTAGTCGCTGTATGCACGCCGCCGGTTTTGGGTACCACTCTTTCCCTAAATAAAAAAAACAGCTCCATCGTCCTAAATTTTCTACAACCGCTTAAATCGCTAAACGGAGTAGTCCACTACAGCTGCACGTGATTCAGTCAATAAGTCAGAAGCACCTATCTGCGTAATGTCTCGGCGCAGGCCATTTACATATTTTAATGAGCACCGCGGGCCTATCTCCCTATGCATGTGGAATAGACTCCGCGGGAGCCTAAGTAACCTAGATCCACGGGCAAGCGAGCTTTTTACTGGCGAAATTGCTACTAGAAAGTGCTAGGGACAAATCGGTAACAAATGTATAAAGTGTATACACTTTATATGTATAAAGAGTATACACACGGTAACCGGTATTACGTTTCCTTGGTGCGATTCCGCAACGGGCGACAGCGACACTGCCATTCGGGTGGTGACCGCCAAGATCGGAAGGCTAGTTTTCTAGTGGGCGAAATTGCTACTAGAAAGTACAGGAGACAAATTAGTAACAAATGTTCTAAAGTAACGGTATTGGGTTTCTTGGGTACGATTTTACGGCGGGCAAGCGGGCAAGATCGGAAAACCAGCTTTTAATTTGATGAAATGGCCACTAGAAAGTCCAAGGCACAAATCGGTAACTATTGCCTTTACACTCATGCACTCTATTTAGTTGCGTTACGGGTGGCTTTGCAACTAAAATGTAAAGGTTGATGTGCTGTCGACTATATGATTCTGCAGTGGGCGGCCTATCGCGGTGCTGCCCAACCGTATCAAGCGAGACTTCCGATCTTGGCTAGGGTTCTGTAGTTTGTAAGGGTCTGTATGTATGGAGAGCTTTCCCATATTGAAAGCCCTGCATACATGTTCTCAGAAAACGTTGCGATGCGACCCTGCTGGCACTGACATAAATAACAGTTTAGTAATAACACTAAAACTCTTCGCGGTGTTATTATATTTAAAAGTTATCATATAAATTTAAATCATCTTTAATCTACTTTTGAGTTAATCAAAAGGATGGGTAGACGTATTTGAAGGGGGCATTCTAACCACGAGTTAGAAACATAGTGTTAGTTTTGACAAAAGTTACGCGTCAAAAATAAAAAATAAATGTTACCCAAAATTACTTCACTTAGGCATAAACAAAGATTAAATGTAATAAAAACCCAAAAAACTACGCTTTGAGCGTCTTATAGCCGGCGCCGGCCAATTCAACTGTACCTATTTTTAATTGTTTACGTATATCGGACGTCAGACTCTTAGGGCCGGTTTCTGAATTGAGAATTTCACTAAGTAAATACTTAAGTAAAATTCTGTCACGCTCTTCTCTGAGAAATTCGAAGAGATAGCACTACAGTTAACTATTTACTCAGCGAAATTCTCAATTCAGAAACTGGCCATTAAGCATTTAACATATTAGAAAACATTCTTCAATGTTACGGTACTTCCTACCACTTCGAATTTGGAATATTTACAAATATGTTTTACGATTACTGATAAATCATTAATATTTCTGTTTTTCAAAATAAAAACAACATTCCCTCAAAATACAATGAACGAATTCAAAGTAACCCTGTAGATAAGCAAGATATTCATACATTCAAGTGTGAGCCTACGTCTTAAATGAAGAAAATTACCGGTACGGTATGATAAGATTTACACACAATTTTATTTACACACCAAAACTCACATTTATACGTTTGGGTGAAATAAACACTATTAAGCATCAAAACAGTGCAAAATTAAACCTTGTCATACCTTATTAACTAATAACATTTCTCTACATAAGATTCCGCTACTTGACTCTTTTTTCAAGTAAGTTTTAAATGGTAAATATCTGTTCCATTAGACCAAAAAATATTTTAGTATATTTTTTGAGGACTAAAAACAACCAAAAAAATATATTCTTTTTGTTGCACTAACCCGTGCTAAGGACAAGTCCAAGTGCGGCTTCGCGTCCCGGCATGGGTGGAATTTTTAACCTCTAAATAGGTTTTTAAAAACCATAAAAATATTTTAAAACTTTGCTTTGCTAAACAGCCACAAACGCGGTCAGCCATTTTTGTCTGTAGTTGGAAGTCCTATGTAAGTAGGTACCTACCTAAAACCTTGTAAACAAAGTTTGACATTCGGCATAGTCTTATAATCTCTTAGTGATGTGAGCAAAGTGGGATAAGAACGATGCAACCATGATTTCATCGAGTTTATATGCAAAATATAGCAATTATCATTATTGCATTGTTCGAGATGTCCATGATTGCGCTTATCAATAAAATGATAAGACAGTAACTGCAAACGAAGAGTTTTTGCAAAAACACTAAAACCAAATTACAATAAATCTATCAATAAAGCGATGTTTGTTTACAAACCAAAGATACTTTGAAGATGACGGATAGCGTTTTCAGCGTTCCGAATATAGTATCTGACACGATCAACAATAAATTATTTCATATGCTCGATTAAAACAAACATTACAAAATATCTCGGAAAATGTATCTCTTTTCGTCAATTACCTACCTACTAGTTATTACGATTTTTAAATAGATTAAACATAAAAAGGGTGCTCTGAAATGTGATGTCATAAGCCAGTATTTTCATACAAAATTCCGTTTTAAAAGTAACTCATTTGATATTTTGTCAAATACCCAATTAAAAGCGGAAAATATTTTTTTTATTTGCAAATTTTGCAGCCATTCTGCATATTTACATAGCAAAGTCGATATATTTTAATTTTTTACGTGAAATATTAGGGGTTAAAGTATGAAATTGCCGTTTTATTGCAATAGGTTCTTTGAATTGACATAGAATCTTCATGGTTTGAGGTTTTCGAATAAAACTTTTTTCAAATGGTTTCTATGATGTTCTTTTTTTAAAAAATGTGAAACATTTGAATATCGACTTTCAATTGTTTTTGTTATTCAATTTAGACAAGAAAGATGGATACTGCGAAAATTCGAGTGATTTTTGAATACTGTTGTGGCATTTGACCTGGGGTCAGCCATTGCATTTTTCTTTTCCGGTTATCATAAAGAATCCACTTTTCATCACATGTTACAATTCGATCCAATATTCCTTCATTTCTGTACCGGTTCAACAAGGCAACACAAGTTTCAACACGCGTTTCTTTCTGCAGATCAGTCAAATCATGAGGCACCCATTTTTCGTATTTTTTTATTTTATTGATTTGACGCAAAACCTCAAACCATGAAGATTCTATGTCAATTCAAAGAACCTATTGCAATAAAACGGCAATTTCATACTTTAACCCCTAATACTAGGAAATATTCATTTATCGCGTCAAATATTGATACGAGTCACGTAGCGGATTACTGTGGTCAATTTCCCCAGCCGATTTCCTCAGAAACAATCGCGAACCCAAACCTAAAAAGTAGCATCTTTTTACCAGAAACTTGCAGCAGACAAATCTCACGAATTATCTTAACTAAACGCGCAGTAACTAAGCTATGGTAGCCTAGTGGGTAGAACATTGGACTCGGAAACGAGAGACCCAGGTTCGATTCCCAGTGCGGGCTTGTACCTATGACTTTGTTTTCTGAGTTATGTAGGTACATTTGTGGTAGGTTACCTACGGTAGCAATACCACTCGCTGATAGTGAAGAAAAACATCGTGAGGTAATCACTCAGTTATTCAAATACCTCAGCGCTTGAAATCGCCAATCCGCGGTGGGCACGTGTGGTGAATAAGCCCATACACTCTTTCTGAGAAAAGGGCTGTGCCTTACAGTGGGCCGCATATAGGCTGCTTACACCTCAAACGAGTAAGTAATAATAGCACACCAGCCCACTGGCTTGTAGGAAATTGTTATCAATAAAATAAATTATTTGTCGTGACGCCCTACCTTCGTCGCAGCAATATTATCCGCTGTATTATTCAAAACTGTTTCAATAACAAACAAAGAGAGGGTGTGGAGTGAATGAATGGATTTTTACGGGCTTATAACAACGTTGTGGACTGAAAGATGATTGTAGTCACAAGAATTGAATTAGGAATATTGCGTTGGTTTGGACATATGGAGAGGTTGAAGAAAGAAAGACTGACGAAATCGTACGGAGCGTATGTGGGTGGTAAGGGCCGGTAAGGGACGTCCCAGGCGGACATATCGACCGAATAGAGGATGCATTAGCAAAGGCAAGATAAATAGCCGAAACCGGCGTGCGCGCATGCAACGACTAATGAATGTTGATAGCGAAGAGGTCTGTCAGGATCATGACAAGTGGCAAACCCTGGTCTTATGGATTCTTCGTTCGTATAGATGGATCGTTTCTACAACCAACCGTTTAGCCGGGTGGGTGGGGGACGCCGTACTCTGACAAAAAATTGCACTTTAAAGCTTAATATTTCGCAAACGGTACTCAAAATCAAAAAATCTTCCTACACCTAGAATACTTTTAAACGACTGGTTGGGAACCTTGTCGTTTCTTCAATGGAAATGATGAAATAGATGCAGCAAACGTATATTTTAATTTACAATAATTTTTGAGACGATGAGTAGGCAAACGTTCTCTTCAAGCCACGCAAAAAAATTGTATGTAACGTTTTTTTTCTTTCTTGTCTATGATGCGCACACTCACGCCGCAGGCGCGCGCTCTTGCTTGCCAGTGGCATGCGTTCAAGCGCGCGGATAACGGTTCGGCCCGTCGAACGTAGATGGCTCTGGACAACGACCAATCCAACGATACGTCACATTATGGCGTAAACGAGAAAAAAAATTGCATCCCTAATTTAGGTGTAGGGTAGGTACCCTAAAGAAATAAAAATAACCGTTTACACATAATCTGGGTTAAAGTCGTCAAAATATAAGAAGCCCGTTTTGACAGCTACAAAAACCATAGAATCTAACCTAGTTTGAGATCAAAAACATTACAAATCTAAACTATGAGTAACTTTTCGAGCCACAAAATGTGTTTCGAGCGTTAAATAATATGCCAGAATAATGTGTCTTTTTCTGTATTTGTTCGAGTAAATCCAAAGTAAAATGCATTTTTGTGTAGCCGTCAAAACGGGCTTCTTACATTTCGACAACTTATAGTGTCCACGCGTCTACGTGGTTGTTTTTGCACTCTATAGCGTGACTTCGATATCGCTCACCGCCCCTATGTCCTCTAAGCATTATTTAGAAACATTATGGAACTATTTTAAAAACCTATTTAGAGGCTAAAAATTCCACCCATGCCGGGAATTGAATCCGCCACCTCTGGCTAACCGTACCAGCGCTCTCCCAACTGATCAAATGGGCAAGTGCATGCATTGATGAAATTTCGAGGCTCTTTACAAACTTCTCTGTATTACGTACAGGGAGCCTCATCTGGCCGAAGCAATTTACATCACTTGCAGCCCCAAGTATTCCACTTTGCAGTTAGGTTTTTCATAGGAATGATATCGCTGAACCTACATTATTATATTCTTTTTGTTGCACTAACCCGTGCTGAGGACAACTTTAAAAACCTAATTAGGGGCAAAAAAATAATTCACCGAATTGCGTAAGTTAAATTTAATAATAAGGAATCTAGATAATAGTGGAATTTCAGGTACCTTTGAGTATGATTACTCAGATCTTTTACTGTCGATAATTTCAATTACTTAGGCAAAAATTATCCCAACAACTTAATGCCACTAATTTAGACTATCTTCCTATACAGTAATGAATATACATCTGGCGACGTACTCGGGCGCCTAGTATCGTGGTGCGAGCATAAAACAGTTTAAACAGAAGTTAAACTCATTGTGAACATGCTCGGACATAGACGAATACCTATTATACTAGTATTATGTCGACTAAATAGGGTACAATCTTACTAATATTATACATGTGAAAGTTTGTGAAGTGTTTGGATGTTTGTTACTCGACGCAGTAACGGCTGAACGGTTTTACATGAAACTTGGCGTACAGATAGACAAAGACCTGAATTGAGACATAGCGTACTTGATATGCCGGTAATGCGTTCCCGTAGGATAATATATATTTTAAGTTTATGATTTAGATGGCGTTGTGCGAGCGAACGTTGTGTTTTAAAAATAGATGGCGTTGTGCAAAAATCTTATAAACGGATTCTGTGGCGGTATGAAGTTCGCCGGGACAGCTAGTGTAATAATAACTTGCACACAACACAATGACCCTGCCCTGGTCCCAAGCTACCCTTACCCTGTGCTATGATAACCAGCCAACGACATCATAAACATGGAAATACACCCAGACTGAGGCCGTTTCCGTGTGGCGCCGGATTAAGAATAGCGTCACTCCAATTCCTCCCGTGGATGTCGTAGAAGGCGACTAAGGAAATAAATCACCAGGAGACGGGCAGCAGCGTCTTTCTGAGATTCCAACCGCATACTGCGATCGCCAACCCGCCTGGCAAGCGAGGCGATTATGGCAAAACCCCTCATGGTTATGAAAACCACAAGGGAGGCCTATGTTCTGCAGTGGGCGTCAAAGGGCTGTTGATGATGATGATGATGATGAGGCCGTTTCTACAGATCAAGTACGGTGTACTCCAGTGGGAATCAAATTCACGATCTCTGCTTTTTTAAGCATTTCATTCTCGAACTGGATTGGACTCGGAAGCGGGAGACCCAGGTTCGATTCCCAGTGCGGGCATGTACCTATGACTTTGTTTTCTAAGTTATGTACATTTGTGAAGTTATAGTAGCAATACCACTCGCTAACGGTGAAGGAAAACATTGCGAGGAAACCTGGGTGTCTGAGCTATTCACATGCCTCAGCGCTTGAAATCGCCAATCCGCGGTGGGCACGCGTGGTGATTAAGCCCATACTCTCTCCCTGAGAGAAGGCCTGTGCCCTACAGTGTAACTGTCTGTTTTCCCTAATAAAATAAATAAAAAAATAAAATAAAGCATACGCTGCGATCGGTAATGGTTGTGTCATTAACACTATCGATAGTATAGTAATCAAACGCATTCCAATGGTATAACCCGTGCAACTTATCTCGTCGCGTCGAGCCTCTTTGCCTCTTCACGAGAGGTGCCGTGCCTACCTAATTTGCGCGGCTTATACAATTGGAATGACATTGTACTGCTATTGTTCATCATTCAGCCACAAGAAGTCCCACTGCTGGACATAAACCTCCTCCATGGATTTCCAAAAAGACCGGTTAGAAGCGGCTTGCATCCAGCGTCCTCATCAACAATGAGGTTTTCGGTTCATCTTGTGACTGCTCGTCCTACGCTGCGCTTGCATAAGTTCTGGGTGCTATGTGCCCAGCCCACTTCCACTTGAACTTACTAATCCGCTGGGCTATGTCGACGGCTATTGTTCACTTGACTTCAAAATAGAGGCAAATAACAGCTACTGTAGTGCTTGTATCATTATATTGAAAAACTGTGTGATTAGACTCTAAGGCCTTGACGTTATTACCTCTGTGTCTACATATTCCTTCTAGGATCCGATACGTTCACTGTGGTCCTTCTAGCCAGCACATTGGGCGGCGCAAGTATCGCGAATTAACTCGCGATTAGCATACGTAATGACGGGCGCCTTATCGTGCCTTAATTGCACCCTAATGAATCTGCGGTTCCGCCTTTATTAAATAGCGGTACTCGCCCGCCTTGCGCTCCTGGCTCTGCGGTACTTGGGAGTGCTCTAACAGGTCAGAAATGCTTCTTATGAGACTCAGAAAGAAGAAACTAAAGTTATCTTACAGGGTAATCTTCCGGAGGCACCCTGACCCGGAGAACTATGGTAGACTTTTTTTGCGACCAGCATGTGGTGCATAGCGATGGTAGCCTAGTGGGTAGAACATTGGACTCGGAAGCGGGAGACCCAGGTTCGATTCCCAGCGCGGGCATGTACCTATGACTTTGTTTTCCAAGTTATGTACATTTGTGAAGTTATAGTAGCAATACCACTCGCTAACCGTGAAGGAAAACATCGTGAGGAAACCTGAGTGTCTGAGCTATTTACATACCTCAGCGCTTGAAATCGCCAATCCGCGGTGGGCACGCGTGGTGATTAAGCCCACACTCCCTCTCTGAGAGAAGGCCTGTGCCCTACAGTGGAACGTATATAGGCTGCTTATGATGTGGAGCAACACAATATTTATTAGTGAAATCTTACGTGTTAAAATTTAAGTGCATTCCTTGCAGCTTACGGTCTTCATAAAGTGGAAAACTAGAGGAAGAAAACGAAATCCTTTGCTTCTTCCGGTGTCTGAAAATAACGAAGCCAAGAAAATCAAATTCTTTTCGTGAAAAAAAGTTAAAAGACTAACCCCTGGTTTCTCGTACTCGCTCGAACTCGCTAACCGTGAAGGAAAACATTGTGAGGAAATCCGAGTGTATGCTGAGGTGTTCACATACCTCTCGGACGCTGCAATGCCTGGGATATTGTTTTTTTTTTTAGGCTTGCCCATATACCCATCACACCATCCTGACAGCTAAGAAGGCAAAAAAGAAATTCACCGAATTGCGTAAGTTAAATTTAATAATAAGGAATCCGGATAATAGTGGAATTTCAGGTACCTATGAGTATGATTACTCAGATCTTTTACTTTGAACAAAGCTCATTGCTGCGTTTGTTTTTTTTTTCATAGTGCAGAAAAAGGTTGTCAGCCTCCGTTAATTGAAAATCGAGTACGAAAAAAATTCCCACCTCTTTTTTCTAATTATTTCATATAAAACCTTTTTGAGATTTGACGTTTGTATTTTTTTTATGTTCGCTGCTAAAAAACAAAAGAACGCTAGCAGAGTAAGAATGAGTTTTTCATACAACATCCCTGCCCTACTACGGAGGGTAGGAATGAAATTCCATGTAACTTTTTCCGCCGCACATTTATAGGGAGAAATTACGAACTTTGTAACTCATTTATGAACGAACAATTTCTGAGTTTCTGTGGTATAAATTATATTCCACGATAGTACCATTTTATAGTTTCCCTCCGTAACGTACCAAATTTTAAGCCGTCAACAGGCCGCCGGCAGCGCTGAGGGTCCAATATAAATTCATTAACAATTATTAGCCCTACGCATCGACCGCAAATGGCAAACACTGGAAACGCATTCCGGCTTCGACGTATGCTCAAAGAATTGATCAGCGCTCAATTAACGTGGCCCACATAGGCTGTTTGCCCAGAGGGAAGCTTTTCGACCGTATTCACGGGGCGTAGCCTAGAGTGTAAAACACACACAAGTAGTTGTTCAATATAATGAATTATATTAACACGACAACAGCCGTTTTTTGCCTCTAAATGGTAGTAGATATTTGGCAGATCAGACACCAACTTATTATTTACTTTTGTTAATTTGCTGTATCGGTTATCGTCAACATTTGTAATTATAACTAAGTTAATTCAGACCAGCCTTCCAATATACTCCACTGCATCATTCAGGCCATCAGTCACAACAGAAGCTTTGCGTCGGACTTGGGATCTATATTTTAAACCACTTTTACATGGAGCGGTGATAACGTATCGGTAGAATCCTTGCCCATGGTCTTAGGTTTAAATCCCAACATGTGACCTGACACAGGCGTAGGACGCCCAACAGCCCGCTAGACCGACGATCTGAGGCAGATTGCTGAGTGGCTGGATGAGCATGGCGGAAGACAGAAGGAAGTGAAGGAGGAGGTTCAATTCTATGTTCAGCAGTGGACGAGTACGGGCTGAGTGATTGATTGATTTATTGCTTGATTTATGTAACCTGACTTGTTTTTTGTAAGTTGCGTAGATTTGCTCATTTGAAATAACAATTTAAAAGTATGCGTTGTGTGGAATGCCGTCACCTAGTTGGTTCTGCTCGTACTACCATTGTCTTCACTGAGGCTCACTAAGCTGAGCTATAGGTGCTGGCTAAGCCTTCTCCATCTAAAAGTATGTCCCAGGACTCCAAGGCAAAACAGTATCTGAACTGTGAATTAATGAACGTTAAAAGTTAAGCGTAGGCGGGACGATCTCTCAACCTTCTTGCCCGAATGGGAGGTGACTGCCCAAGACAGAGAGGAGTGGAAGATCATGGGCAACGGCCCAGCAGAGGGGTACAAAAACGGCTAAGTAAAAAAAATGTTGAACCAGGTGTCCATTTCAAAACCTAAATCATCTTGGAGGAAAAATAGACAAAAAGAAACAACTTACAATTTAAAATTTTTTTGATCCTTAATAAACAGAGTTTACATATTATTCTAAAACCTTAGAACTCATGCATTAAACTGGCTTTAATTCCAGACATCATTGTCATCTAAATAATCTTTAATGTTATAGCGTAGCTCTTTTGGCACAAAGTGTGCTTTAAACATTTTTTGAAACGCATTTCTGACAAGCTTATTATAATCTTCATTATTCGATCTATAAATCTCACTGTAAAATAAACACTCATTATACATACACGTAGAACACTGTACACAATTCCTAAAAGCTCGCTGCATGGCAAAAGCCACTAGAGCCGGTCGAATTTGATATGATGTCAACTATGCGGCTCGTTTGCTGATTCATTTAGTTTACATTTTAGTGGCTTTTGATTTTAACTGTGATTCCGGTAATGGTGGGAAAATTCACTGCATATTTTAATGTTTTTTTTTGAGCCGTAAGTGTTTTCTTGTTTTGGAGGTTTAACGTAACGTTTTTCATGCGCATGTGTTTTTGTTTGTTTTTCGGCAAACTACAAAGAGTAACTAAATCCCCATGCTAAAGTTACGTACCACCTGCTGATATGTTTTTCTCAATTTCGAAAATTTCCCCGTAGTAAAAGTCATAGTAAAAGAAAATGTTCGTATTACGAGTATAGAACTTGAATAGATAAAGGAATTATTACATCAGCAATGTTTTCTTAATTTTCATCTGATCATGTTAATCGAGTTCATTTTTTGAGGCCTTTTCTAAGCAATGGGACACAAAAACGGCTTATTAAAAACATGCTTATTTGTGTTCGATCATAGTTGCCAGCAAATAATTTTTCACTTTACTTTACTTTATAAACTTTATTGCACACGAAACATTTAACAAGACATTACGTAAGAAATAACATGCACAGAGGCAAGCTTATCTCTGTAAAAGATTTCTTCCAGTAAACCTTGGAAAGTCGGAGAAGCAGTAGAAAAACACACTCACACAATATTTTCCTCTACACCTGATCGATAAGCGAGAGGCACACAGCTAAGATACTCAATACCTTTTTCTTCTGTGGACCTTGGTATATTTACCTTCTTCAATCAATCAATCCATCAGGTAGTATTCGTCCACGACATAAGTCTCCCCTCAAGGCATGCCACTTCTTTCTATCCTCAGCCATCCTCATTCCAGCCGCTACCAGCAATCGGCCTCGGAACGACGGTTTAGCGTGCAACCATCCTACTTACCTGCTAGAAATCATTATGAAATCATTGGACAAAGGAAATTCTACATCCTCCGAGCAAATAAAATAACAATCGCATCCCAGGTTCCAGGTTTTCAAAAATGGCGGACGGCGGCGGTCGGTCGCCGCGAAAAACTATCGATGCATTGGCTTCGCCGCGAAATTAATGCAACAGAAGGCTCATGAATTAGGTTTCTACAGTGATAACATTTTATTTCCACGATTTAGACTTGCAAAAGTAAATATTTTTAGTTTATCATCAGCCATTTGACGCCCACTGCAGGACATAAGCCTCCTTCGTGGTTTTCATAAACATGAAGGGTTTTGCCATAATCGCCACGCATGGCAGGCGGGTTGGCGATCGCAGTATGCGGTTGGAATTTCAGGAAGACGCTGCTGCCCGTCTTCTGGTATTTGATTTCCTTAGTCGCGTTCTACGACATCCACGGAAGGAAATGGAGTGACGCTATTCTTAATCCGGCGCCACACGGAACCAGCTCTGCGACCAGACCAACTCTCTGCGGTGATAACAAAGACAATAATATTTTTAGTTATTATTGTTTAATTCTCATATGTTCCTGGTGTACATACAATAAAGAATATTCTATCTATCTCTCTATCTCAATCCTTTATGGGGCACTATATACGGTTCTGCTACTATACTACACACTAACTGTGAAGTAAAACATCGTGAGGAACCCTGCGGCTTGGTTGGCTCCGCACGTATCGACTTGTTTTTCTTGTGGGCTAGGCCGACTAAGCTGCCAGAATGATATAGGTGCTGGGCAAGCCTACTCCATCTAAAAAAACAATGTCCCAGGCACTGCAGCGTCCGAGTGGTCCCTTCGCCCACCTAGTGTGAGTGAATGTGCCACTGGAAACTGTTCAGATTTGCGATCTAGTCTTAGAACCCTTCTGATGCCAGATGGCGTTGACGTCGCAACGTCAAATGAAACGCAGTAAATTGTTTTCATCATGTAGTGGCTATGTAGTTGGGCAATGGTTTTAAAACCGCTTGCGTCAGTGCTATCTGCACTATCTGCTTATACATGGGTAAGCAGGGACCGGGTCCGGTCGATAAGTTCAAAAATGTTTCACACCATGACATTTGCAGAGCTATCCAATTGTATTACTCAAAATTGTGTCAATCAGCTATTTATTCGTTTATACCTGGATTAATAATTATCTATTTACTTACTTATTCAGTGACTTGTCACAAATCATGGAATACGCCTTTACCCAACTCGGATCAAATATTTTTTCTTGGGGCACTTGACATATTCCCGGAAAGTGTCGATCAACCATTAATACATTTTGAGAATATTGTGTTTTAGCTCGGTTTCCCGTACACTATAATTAATATTATGTTAACAGTTGTCAGTTGTTTTGTATTCACCGAGCAACCGCTGACCCGTTCCTCTGTGAGCGCCAGCATTTTTTGCGGCATCCGCTTTATGCAACAAAATAAAAAAAAGATGGAATTAAAAAAGCGTACACATCAGTGCGCGAGGTCGCTCAAAAAGGCTCGCAGATTGCCGCGGTTTGGGCCCCCATACTGGCCGTTTATTAATCCTTGGTCGGCGGACTCGCCAAGACCACGAGCGACAATCGAAAAATAAAATAACTATCATTCATTTACGTGGGACGTCATTTCGGTGGCGCGCGCGGTAGCTTCACTTGTCATTGGCAAATTGGACAAACACAATTTTTTTTCTATGTATTTGAATAGATTTTTTTGGGACGTCATTATAACTTAGTAATTAAAATAGTAGATCTAGATACAATATATAATTAAGGTTGTAGCGCATCTGTCGCATTAGGCTTGTCCTTTAAAGATAGATGTACAAAATTAAATTGATATATAAATTTTAAAAAAAAACTTTGCTGTCTGCTGTTCTACATTGTGACACAATTAACAAAGATAATTTTTTTTTTACTGTTTTCAATAATAATTCGCAAACAGAAAAAAGTTGGGCTTGTGGTCTAAGTTGCCACATTATTACCAATACATAAACAGGTGCATGCATCCTTGGGAAGTAGGCAAAGTCCACGTTTTGCCAATGTTTATGGTTTGATTAAGTATTTTACGGGAATGAGGTATTTATTACCACTTATTTTGTAGAAACTCATAAACTAAGTAGAGTTTTGTGGTAGGTATATAAATTCTTGGTCAGTGGACTCGCCGAGAGCGACAATCGAAAAAAATACCTATCACAAATTTACCCACGAAAATTTACCATCATTTCGGTGGCGCGCGCGGTAGCTTCTCTTGTCATTGGCAAATTGGACAAATACAATTTTTTTTTTCTATATTTTTTCTAAATCTATTCAATTTTTTTTTTTCGGTATGTCATTATAGCTTTTGGTGATTTGGCTGTCTGCTGTTCCACATTGTGCTGTTCTATCACAAAGATAATTTTCTTTTTACTGTGTTTATTAATGCTTCGCAAACAGATAAAAGTTGGGTATAGCTAGTGGTCTAAGTTGCCACATTATTACCAATATATAAACAGGTGCATGCATCCCTGAGAAGTAGGCAAATTTCAGATCAGTCGAAATTTATAAACGTAGTAAACGAGGTTTTACAAATTCTGAGGTAGGTATATAAATTCTTGGTCAGTGGACTCGCGAAGACTGCGAGCGACGATTGAAAAATAGGATAACTAAGTATCATTTACTTGGGACGTCATTTCGGTGGCGCGCGGTACTTGACTTGTCAGAGGCAAATTGGACAAATATTATTTTCCTATGTATTTTTTATTAATAACTACTGTAAGTAACTATGTTATGATAATATTTACATTGGCTTCTAGATATACTCGTAAAAAAATTGTCATTAGACCGCTGCCGTTGGGGAGAGTTCTCAAATTGCTGGCAGCAATCCCCTTTTGAATGGCCAGACCGATGCGCTAACCGTCTCTATCTATGGTTGCCTGGAAGAAATTTATTTTAGTAATAAGGCCGCCAATTGTACTTCGATTTGTTGCATTTCTGTTAATATAATTTCTGTGTTCAGTAAAAAATATCCTATTTATCTATCTATCTAAAATTTTTATAGGTACCTTGTAGGTACCTAAATACTCTATTTAGATTCAAAATACCTGATAATAATTCTCGGTTCATTGGGTAATAGATGTAATGTTCTACTTGTGCTGTTCTACTACGTACCTAGATAATATTTTGTGTACCACTGCTTAGATATAAGAAGTTATTTGTGATTCTTTCACCTGATTGTGCAATAAAGTGTTCTCCATCTACATATTTTTTTATATAATTGTTCAATCAGGTTTCAAAACCAGACAAAAAGTTGGGTTTATCTTGTAGTCTAAGTTGCTATATAAGGCAGAGAAAACCAAATAATGCCTATTATTACCAGGTAAACATAACCTCACGCATGTATCCCGGAGGAGTGGGTTGAACCAGGGTTTGCCACATATGGTTTATGGTTTAGGTATGTTATGAGGGCGAAAGCCAGTTATTTAGAAGAAACTCCATAAAAGTAGTAACAAGTTCTGAGATATAGTCGGTAAGTTTTCTGGGAGATATTGCTGTAAGTCATAGATATCAGAATATTCTGAGATCTAATTAATTACAGCGCCATTTGCGTGTCGCAAATAATTATAGCGAAAAAAAAAAAAAAAAAACCCCAGGTCTTGGATGTTTACATGTTTGTGATGTCGTTGTTTCTGGTTCCCACGACACAGGGTATCCTAGTGTGGGGCCAGAAGCAATGTATGTGCCTGTATGTAAATGTTTATGTTTATGTTTATGTTTATGTATAAAATGTGTGGCTGATGGCCGTTGGGGCGAAACATTTCTGACCTGGTGACCGCGGACCAGACGACCGCAGCGTCGGCAGGCCCCCCACCAGATGATCTGACGACCTGTCGACCGACCGACCAAGTCGCTGGATGCGGGCGGCACAATGTCCTGCAGTGGGCGTCAAATGGCTGATGTGGCTGATGATGATGTGATGATGATGTATAAAATATAGTACTTCAGGATGTTTGTACAGTCGACAGCACATTAACCTTTACACACATGCACTCTACTGTGACCTAACGAGCTACTTAGCAACAAAATTTAAACCTGCGGTCGACTGTACAATAAAGTGTTATCGACTCTATCCTAATGGAATAGATTTTATTTTATCTTATTAATCTTACATGTGGCCGTAGGTGACAATTTTAGCACTTACTGTAAAGTGATAGAATCGAACCCTCTCTTTACTGTAGAGCCCGATAACCGCGCAGCCATCGTGACGAGTTAAGTTTTTCGATATTTTATACATAATTAAGTTTATAACCAAAAAATGTCAATTGCAATTGGCGCCGTGGCAGAAGCGGAATAAATGGAAATCAAATGAATAGTACAGGTCAAAATTGTGATTGTTTTCGCTTTAGTGTCCATTATTTTGAGTAGGTCCTTCAAATGGGAATTTCAAAAGGGTGGGTTTTGACCGACGAACCTCATGAATTACTTCCTACCTATACACCAGTCAACTAGCTAGACTTGAACACATTTTTAACATCCACAGCCGGATTATATTCTCTGGAAAAACAGACGACGGCAAAATAGTATAGCGGTTAACTGCCAAAAAAGAGGTCGTGGGTTCGATTCCCACTTTTGGACGCCGTAATAGATTTGCCCACTGTAGGACACCGTAGTAGATTCGTTCCCCTCAGTCTGTGTGTATTTTCATGTTTGTGATGCCCTTGCCTGGTAACCACAGCGTGGGGTATCCTAGTTTGAAGCCAGGAAAAGTGATTGTGTTATGTGTATAATTATTTTTGACGCACCATTTTTTTCAAAACTAGTGCCGTAATGTTTCTAAATAATGCTTAGAGGACATAGGGGACATGCCCTTAAAAAACGGTGAGCGATATCGAAGTCACGCTATAGAGTGCAAAAACAACCACGTAGAGCGTGGACACTAACCCAGATTATGTGTAAACGGTTATTTTTATTGCTTTAGGGTACCTACCATTCACCAAAATTAGGGATGCAATTTTTTTTCTCGTTTACGCCATAATGTGAGGTATCGTTGGATTGGTCGTTTAAAAGTATTTTTCAGAGTACGGCGTCCCCCCCTCTCCCGGCTAAACGGTTGCTTGTAGAAACGAAAAATTTCAGGTTTACCCTAATGAACGTAATTAGCACATCTAATGAACGTAAAAGGAAAACTATCTAGGCTTTCACAGGTTAACGAGTAATAGGCGACCAACTTATAAAAGGAAAACTTCGTAAAAAATATATTCAATTTTGAATATATTTTTGATGAAGTTGTTAGTTAAGTAAAGCTGCGCGTGGCCCGACACGCACTTTTCCGGTTTTTTGTATGCACTTTGACCCACTTAAAACTATCCTTCTCTATTGAAATCAATTGTTCCATCACTTGTTTCCTCATTTAAACCAATGCAAAGGTCGAAAATTACGAATATTTAAAAATATGTTAAATTATTTAAATTGTTTTTTAACAAAGTGTAAAAAAATATCTCTCAAAATATTGCAAACAACTTCAAAACCACACTGTAGTAATCAGTTTACGTTTCAATTCAACGGATGCAAAAAAATTACCTGACCGAAGGAACCTAATGAAGTTAGCCATGTTATGTTATGACACAGAATGGGAAATGCTCTCTTATAATTTATTCCATTAATCTACCTGGTCAGAGCATTCATCATGGGCTAAAATGCAAAGTCGGTCTGTGCTACTGTAGACTGGCTGTACTGGAAACGGCATCTAGGTATAATATAGTGATACCAAATTGATCTTTGTTGTAGAAAATTATTTACGCTTAATATGATAATATACTATTAGTCCATGGGGACATTTTCAAGCATTTGCTTTGCATAAAGAGGAAAACAAATGGTTTTAATTTAAAAATGTTAATTAAAAAAAAAATTGGACCTTCAATTCAAACCTGCTCGCGCAACCTGTTTAGTGTAATTTAATAACAATATAGACTTATAATAATTGTTTTTCACTTACTTCGTGAAACGTTTGTTTTTATGCACCTACTCTGTGTCCAACGACTCTAGAGTTTTAAGTAAGTCTTAAGTTGTTAAAAATTGTTCTACTAGGCCATATAAAAATATTGAACGTTTTTAGGACTTACAAAACTACGTTAAATTTAACTTTTAATGAACAGATGACAACGGTGTCATGATGATGTTCCATGATCTTCTCTGCAGCGACGTCATATAGTTTTCGAACTAACACGTAAGACTGGGGCGTAACCATGGCGATTCGAATTTTTACCTCTGCCATAACGTCACATAGTTTTCGAACTGACACGTAACGATGGGGCGTAACCATAGTGATTCGAATTTTTACAAATTTAGTGACTGCACGAGTATGGTGAATTTTTGAAATACTTACTATTTAAAAAGACCTCTTTTTAAACTAATAATTTCGATGCGAGCTCCGTCCCTAGTAACTATGATTAAGCTTTGTGAATCAAAGCAAAACCTGATCGAACTATTCCGATAATAAATGAAGTAAGTAATTCTGGAATTAAGTTATCTCTGAGATAGCATGGGTATCCTAATGGAAAATTCAGGCGGAGTTCAGAAAAATCCTGGGAAACAATTTTTTGTTAGGTAGACAAAAATTGTACTTGGTGATCTTTTTAAAGCATTTCCTTTATAATGTATTATAATATGAATCTAAAACAGCTAACCTCGCCCTAGCACCAACCGTACAAGTATCACGACGTAACTTTGTCTCGACGTCGTTTTACTAATTCGCCTTATAATTCGCGATCGGCCGTGTACGCGTTGTTCTAATTGCGCTGGCGCACTCGCCCACTTATCATAATGTCTCGCAAATCATCCGCTGCTGTGGATAAATCTTGCCGATTGGACCTACCGGGGTTCTAGGGCTGGCAACCCATAATTTGAAATGTTGGAAAAAAAAAACAATTGTTTAGTCTTTTTTTGGGTGGGCTAACCGCCTAAGGCTCCGTACACAAATCTGTGAGTTGGCGCGATGCGAATTCGCAAGCAACGCATCTCCATAACACTATTCGGGTGACCATTCCCTCGCGACCGTCAACCGTACTGAACTTATTTTGTAAACTAGGTCGTGACATGGATCGTAAAAAGAAGTGCTCACTTCTATTATTGCTAAAAAGATAAAGGAAACAGAAATAATAGTTATTTGTTATGCAAGGCTGCAAAGTTAATTTTTGGCGCGAGTACCTTGTATTGAAACCTGAGCAAGCGAAGGATTCTAGGATTGAGCCACGAGCGAAGCGAGTGGTTCAAATATAGAATCCTGAACGTAGCGAGGGTTTCAAAGGTACGAGACGCTAAATAACTTTGCTGCCGAGCGCAACACACAACTTTTCACCTCACTAAAGCGAGGAAAATGTTAGGTGCAAGAAAAACAGTTTTAATAAATATTAAATTACTGTTAAATTATATCTTCGTCGCTGCTAGCTTCGCTCATATTTTATGATTTCTTTCGATTTTATCAAAAAACAAACCAAAATAATGGAATCAAAGTGAATTCAATAAAGAGAAGAAAATTTTAAAGTTTTTTTTTTTTAATCAAATTTTCTTGCCGGCCAGTGCGATTCTTTAAATGAGGCTGGCGCATGACATGAAATAAGTATTTGCATTTCAATCATCAATGGACTGGCTGCAGAGAATAATTATAAACTATTACGAAACCAATGAGGTTCTATATATATGTAATTTATTGTACGAAACCTTTATTGAATAAAAATATTCGAATTTTAAAAACACTTTCCACGCTAGCGGATAAAGTGCGATTTTCCACGCAGATTTCGAATGATAAACAGAGCTTTTACGAGCTAGTGAGGTGAAAAGAATATTTTGGGTTCATCCATTTATTACCATTACGAACGCCGATGAGAATCAATTCGCTAGTTCTTGCGATGCGTGGCGCGAGCTCGTAGATTCTTACGAAGCGACGTCGCATCGCAGTTTTGGGTACGGGCCCTAAGACTACTGAAGTTTGCCACTTCCCACGATCCTGACAAAGCTCTTTCGCTCAATGCTCTTCGCTAATACATCTCCTACTTTGTCGATTTCGTACCCATTTACTCTTTGAGGATGCGTCAATTTCTGATAAGTGCAGTAGAAAGCAAGTCAACCTTCACATTTTTCTTGTATAGTCGTCTTTAACGTTACTGATTAGAGTGCACGCATGTAAAGGTTGATGTGCTGTCTACTGTAAAAACAAAACATGACAAAGGAAAAAAAATTAGGATCTCTACAAAATAAAACAAACAGTGGCCTCTGAGTAACCGTCCGGGATACACAAGTAAGTATAAAAGTATGTAAGTATTATATTGAAAAAATACCACGAATTGAATGCATAGTACTTATTACACAACCGCGGAACGAGCAGAGGGAAAAATTGGTTTGAAAGATTAGGTCTTAGCAAACTTTTCCTCCACTTTACAGCCAATGGAGAACCTGCACATAAAAAGGTTTTAATATAATCGGAGAGGGCATGTTAAAGATAAACCGTAGGCACTGACTGAAAATCAGCGCTGAGGGATCACTTCCTCAGCACAACGCTGAATCAGCTGCCTTTTGTGGCAACGTAGACACACCACAGGCTACAATCTATGGTCCTGTTTTATTTATTCGTTTTGTCTGTTGTGTATTTAGTTTTCTTTCTGTTGTTGTGAATATTATGTTACTTATGTGCTCATTTTGTTTCTGTGATGTATCTTGTTGGTATAATAAATGTCTTTCTTCTTCCTCTATAAATAAACGTGGTCAACAGCCCGATGGTCGGACGATATGGCCAGGTCAGCAGGGGGCCCGTGGATGCGAATGGCGAGAGAACGCGAAAAATGGCGTAATGGGGAAAAGGCCTATACCCCGCAGTGGGCAGAGGTGGGCTGATGATGATGATACGTGGTCAATCTTTTTCTCTACGACTAGTACTTTTCAAAATGTGAAATGTCGAAAAGTCATTCTAGTCGCGTGGTACAAAAACGCGCCATACAAATAGGACTCAAGCTTTTTGTCACAATTTTTTTTCGCATTTTTTGGGACCTGGAAAATCCCGAAAAAAAAATTATTGATTTTTAAATTTTTCTTGGCTTCTTCTGTGGTATAAAAGCAACGCCACTTCGATCTAAGTTTGACGCAAGTTCCCCATTGTTTGTTTATTACTCTTCGTGTAGTTGGAAATCAAAGTACTTATTTTAGTTCAATTATTTCCGGGAAAATAACTGTCTTAATTTTAATGAATGATATCTGGTCCGAGTTGGGAGAGGCCTTTGCTCCGCAGTGCGACACAGAAAACGCTACATAAGAAAAAAAATCATCGAGGTTGTCTTTTCATGTTTCTCTCCAATTATATCTACGTGTAACCAAACCTTATCTGAGTTAGTAGTTTAACATAAGCGTCCAATGATATTCTGCCTGATTGTGAGGAAACCCCTATTGCTTGTCGGCAACCCTTACGTTCTCCGTCCGCGTCACGCAAGTATCTGGCCCGCCGTGTGACGTAGACGTGCACGCAGGGCCCTACGGTCACTGACTTTAAACGAACAGATAGTCCTCTCAACTCAACTACGATGTAGGGAAAAGCGGGTGATTGTGGTCTTCCACTTTAAAGATATTTCCCGCCGGGCAGGTCGTATGCCAGATGTTTTCCTTCAAAGTTAGCGACATAAATATTTAAAAACCTATTTAAAAACCTCAACACGGGTTAGTGCAACAAAAAGAATATAGACATCCATATTCATATGTTTTTATGGTTCGGGGTTCCGTACTCGACAAGGAAGCCTTATAGTTTCGCCATGTCCGTCCATCTGTCTGTCTGTCTAACTGTGGCCTAGCTCAGAGAGATTAGTACTAGAAAGCTGAACTTTGGCATAGACAGAATATTATTCACGCCAAAAAAACGGTTCAATAAAATGTTTAAAAACAAATTTTTAAAATTCCCCAACTCCTAAATTAGGGGTGGGTTTTTTGTCGCCTTCACTATAGTGTGTAGTATAGTTGGATTGGTGGTTCAAAAATATTGTGGGTGTAGTAAGACAATTTTTTGATTCAGGGTTCCATTCGCGAAATGTTAACCTTTAAAGCACAAATTTTCGTCCGAGTAGCCCTACTCTGCCCCCCTCCCTCTCTCCTGGCAATACTACACGCTAATGGTGAAGGAAAACATCTCTCACTGGATCTCTTCAAAAGATCTTGATTAAATTTATATGGGACCCACCCTCCAGTATTTTTAATAAAAAAGAATCAATCAGAAAACGTGTTAAGGAATTGTGGCCAAACATAAATAATATACACATATATACAGACGAATTGAGAACCTTTTCCTTTTTTCGAATTTGGTTAAAAATAAATAATCTATGGTCTCGGTCGGACCGTCTTAAAACCTACTATCGGTTGGTTATTCTGTACAGCACTATGTAGTTGTGCCACTCTATACCTCATATTGCTTTATTAACAGCAGCAACTGGATCGGTAGACGTGTTAGTAATTAATGTTACTTTGTATTGACGTTTTCGGTGGAGTATAATTATATTTAGTTTATTGCAAATTGTATCGAAATTGAGTGGACTGAAGAGGTACTGCCACTTTCTTTGTAAGATGATTTATCACGTAAGGTAGTTTCACAGATTAACAACGGGTTTGTCCATCAGCTGTTAACAGCTGTTAGTTAGTTTTTTTATGCTGTTAGGTCAACGGACAGCTATTAACATTAAATAAACATATTGGTTATGAACTAGAAACAGGGGGATAATAAAATGTCGCTCGGTCAGAGAGTTGGTAGAGCATCTGTAGAACGCCGGTCTTTAATTTCTGAGGCCGTGGGTTCGAATCCTGGCATGTAGTTTTCTAAGCTACGTAGCTGTAGCTACAATTGTGAATTTGTAGTATCAATACCACTGTGAAGGGAAACCTCGTGAGGAAACCCGAATGTCTGAGGTGATCATATACCTTAGGACTAAAATGTTAGTCTATTAATACCTGGTGTTAACAATCTGCTTATACGTGTTTAAAATAAAAGGTATTTTTCTTTTTAAAATTATTGTAATGTAAAATTAGAGTCCCAGAAAACTACGTATCAGAGGTAATAAGTTTCGCTACCAAGTCTATGTGACAATATAACTGTCACGTCCGTTTTAATTAATCGATGGTTCTATTCGCCTCTTTGTTATTACGAGCGTTGGTGTAAGTTTGTTCAAAGTATCTGCTTTTACCTACCGGAAAAAAAGAATAAATAATTGGGAAAGGTTCATTTTGGATAATTAGATGTATGGAGATCGAGACCACCTTTCGCTGCCCAGCAAGAAAAGCGTCACAATACATAATAATTACGTTTTGACATATTTGTACCATTGGATAGCGAATATTTCATTTGACCGACTGTAAAATCGTCATTATTATGGTGTGCTTAGTTACCGACAGATGGCGCTAAGTTCTCTTTTTCACTGAGCCGTATTGGTCAGTTGACTGGCATGAACAGTGTCACAATTGTGTTGATCCAGAGCGGTTGTGTATTGTGCTGCCACAAAAAAGTATTAATGTGTGATGTGACTGTCTATCGGTAAGTTTTAGGAGTTTATTATACAATTTTTTCCATGAAAAGTGCATCAAATTGTGTTATGACGGTTTTGTCGAGGAAAAAATCATGTGGAATACTAAATATTTTAAAGAAAATAGTCATATCCTGTGTAATTACTCTTTTATACGTCATGGTATGATGGGAAAATTTTATTTGAAAATAATGTAATTGAGTCATAACACGTTCAATGACAGTGTTACCGTACAATATTATAGTAATATTCAGCGTTATGTTGTATTGTTACTATATTTCTGCATAAATAAAACTAAGTTTTTAGATGCATGTGGCATATTGTGTTATCGGTCTGTTTTCATGAAAAAATATTATGATTTGAAGCGAATAGTTAATTTCTCAATTTTATTTTTCTTTCCAGTATACCTAATTATTTTGATTTATTCTTTAAGGAAAAGATGAAGACTAATCGCAGAGCATTGATGATCATACTAGCGTGTGAAGAAGACCAACAAGACATTTCTGATCAGACTACCATTCCAACTATATCTTTTGGAAACGATATTCCAAAGCAAGGTTAGTATTTTACATGAACTATTACTAATTTTATGGTTTTTTTTTACGATTTCTAACACTAATAGGTAAGTATGTACAGATCCTTGAATAAATAAACTCCTAAAATAAATGAACATTGTTATGTTCAACTAATTTTTTAACATTCTTCCAAATCCCATACAACCGAGATGATTTGTTTCCGTTTTTGATGGTACGATGATGGTACGAAACTTGGCAGGTTTTTTAGGATACCGACTTTTTTGTTTTAGATGGAGGTCAAACATCAGATAAAGAAAATGTTTATTTTGAAGACAACGATGATAGCGTCGAAGACCCACATTTCGAAGCCAAGTCTGTAAATAAAAGATCCGGCTCAGATAGTGACTCTGGTCGTCCAACTGTAAGAAAGCTTACAAAATCATTTATGATAAATAATACTAATTTACTTTGAGTAACAACTGGTTGTATAACTAGTCTACTTGTTTTGATACTCATTTAATGTACCTAACTATTTATTAAGTCTTAACCTATTGTTAAATAAAAAAATTTAAAGTTTAATGAAAAGTATAGATACCTGTAATTTAATGTGACTGTGAGCGAAGCCATAAGATTATATTGTTAAGAAATTTATTACACTAGTAACTTTGTATTAGAAAAAGATAATAGTAATATATTTTAATTCAGTTTATTTTTTTATACTATAAAAAAGAGTATTATTTCCTAAAATATTTCCAAATTCTCCAAAAAAAGAGTCATAACATGTCTTAAATTAAATATAGCTTGAAAGTTACTTAAAAAAATTACATAATATTTCTAAAAAATATAAACTATTTGAAATGTATATAGATATACTATTTGCAAATAAATTTTCAGCAATGTAACTCCCATAATTTTTATAATATCAGTGTATAAAATAATAAAAAATCATAAAAGTCGCATTATCTCGAATTCAACATTTTTGTGTTATGACCCTTTTTTTCCAAGCAGCGCTTTGTACATAAAAAAGGAAATTACACAGATATTTCTTAATTTAAAAGTACATATGGCGGCCATATCACTAAAAGTTATCTCTTCCAGACAAAGTTTGGAGAACGAAGTAGATGTACTTACTAGTATGTCCGAAATTTTCACAAACAAATCAACTTTTTTACCTTCACAACAATAGTGTCCGAGACACTTCCGTCTTCAGCCAACCGTTCTTAGAACTCAAAACCCCAACTGGCGATTCTCAAACAAGACAGACTCCATTAATCCTCGGAGAAGCAACGCAGCATGCCTCAGCTGAAAATTATTGGGAGGGGGGACCCCCCAACTAGCGCCGGAGAAGGGGGGTGGCGCCCCCTCGCCGTCAGTACTCTGATATGTGACCGGCGAGTCTTGTTCAACAAACGATGACGATGATTTAAGCCCGGCCCGTTTTAAGTGTATTAGTGGGGGTAGAAGTTGGGCTTTTGGCCGGCTCAGATAGATTTGAGCCGGTGCGCTATTATGGCCGGGCCTCCTCGATTTATGTGGGCTGTCCGTTTGATGACGCAAGGCTGTTAGCTCCGGTCTCTATGGCCGGCGTGCAAGGCGCTTCACTGACAATGGCGTGAGGCGGATTCGCCGATGATTCGATTCTCGGAGCGTTTTTGATTAGCGTTAAAGGAAGTGATGAAGTGAAACTAAGACTAGTTTGATTTCCAATATTTTTTTCTTAGCATTTCGCTAAGAAAATTATTGTAAATTAGACTATTATACAGGCAGAGTTACATGACGAAACTAAGTTTAACTGTCTCATTGATCTTGCGGTTAACGCGCTTGACTACCAAAACAGAGGTCGTGGGTTCGATTCCCGTTAGAGGCTGCCGTACTTTGTTTGAAAAAATGGCCTCAGTTTGGGTGTATTTATATGTTTGTGATGTCCTTGTCTGGTTACCATAGCACAAGGTATCATTGTTTGAGACCAGGACAGGTGATTGTGTTGTGTGAAAGTTATTTATTTATAAAAAAAAATCTATATTGATTTGATTTGCACTAGGAAGGTTAGCTCAGATGATATTTTTACCTAAGCTATCCTTACTTAAAAATCTCATCAAACACTAAAAATAACTCTACAATCTACAAAATAACCTTCATACTCAGTTAACTCGCGAGAGGCTGTTTGTACAGTTATTGTTAGTGTTTGATGATATTTATATGTAAAGTGTCCGCATGGCGCGAAACAGAAGAAGGAATGTTGTCTGTTAAAAGTGACAGACGAGAGGGCAGTGTTGCTACCACATATATAGATTGCTACTGAGTAAAAATAAATTCTACCTTGGACAATATAATGACTATATCACAAAAAATTATGCTAAAGTGAAATAAACTTTTCATTACATGTCTAGATAGTGTTTAAACAGCAACAAGTCCGTACGAAAAAAGTTGGATAAACGATATCTTTGTAACTACAAAGTCTGTAAGTACAAAAGTTGACCAATAACCATTTCACTCTACAAATTAGAGGTAGCTAGACATAGAGTACACTTTCTTGTACATAAAAATCTGGATCCTGAGAAGCACAAGGTTGACATCAACTTGTGCAAAACCCAGTGGACTATTGTGCAATACTTATAATAAAGGTACATTTGGGCTGAAACCCATAGAGCTTTTAGCAATGTCGTCAAATGGTAGTTCTATTGATCGCCTGCTTCTTGAACTTATTGGCATGACATTGGAGGCCACCAGAGTATCCGACAAAGCTGCGGCTATTTCAGGCTACGTAATCAACTGAGAGACTACGTACCACGATGACGTCATCACAGCTGTTGCGTAGAGAGCAAAAACGCTTATGAAAGGGACTTCGAAGGTTGGACCTTCAGTCGGGCAAAATGGTAAGGTTTCTTAAGTGTGAACCTTGTAAAGCCAAAGTCATTTGTCATTTATGAAATTCACAAAAATCACGAAACAATCACAAAGTCACTTTGTATTGTTTATTTATTATGTTATTTTGTAGAGCCGCGAATATTTGAAACATTTTTTTATGTAGGTAAATCCCATGCGAGAAAAGTCGCGGGTTAATAGAAATAAATTAAAATTTTCTTCATGTGGGGGAAATGTCTCGAAATTAGGGAGTGGCCATTGTAATAGGGGTTAACGTATGAAATTGCCGTTTTATTGCAATAGGTTCTTTGAATTGACATAGAATCTTCAGAACGCAGCATTGATATTGCGGGCTGTTTCTGCCGCGTTAGTTCCGCGTCGGAACTCGTATTCAAAAATCACTCGAATTTTCGCAGTATCCATCTTTCTTGTCTAAATTGAATAACAAAAACAATTGAAAGTCGATATTCAAATGTTTCACATTTTTTAAAAAAAGAACATCATAGAAACCATTTGAAAAAAGTTTCATTCGAAAACCTCAAACCATGAAGATTCTATGTCAATTCAAAGAACCTATTGCAATAAAACGGCAATTTCATACTTTAACCCCTAATATTACATCATAAACGACATAGAAAAATTAAATAAAATAAATTATAATATAAAATATAATATTTTACGGCAGCTTACAAAAATTGCGAAAAATCAAGTTACTCATTACATAACATAAACTCACGTCTGTGTCCCGGAGGGGTGAGCAGAGACCGGAATTTGTCACTCGCCACGATCTTGCCATTACCATTCGCTTCATCAACATGCATTAGTCTTATCATGGTACTTTTTATCTTACCCTTTACTCTAATATTAAAAAAAGTCATTAGATACAGATTTTACATTAACGTGTCTAACGTTTCCTAATAAGGGTATAGACACATAAACCAATAGTACAAGAGATAATTTGAACGTCAAGAAAGCATTTAGCTTTCTACATTATACAACTTGATTAGCAACTTCCTAAAAAGCTATCTTACGTAAAATAAGTCTGTGACGTAATAGTCTGCATCCGATTTGGGCGTTTTTGTATCACGTTCCTAGGATTAGTTTTCGACAGGTTATAAATACATTATGAAAAGCATTCATTGCAGAGAAAATCTTCTTCACAATTATTGTTGACCATTATTCAGTCTTCGTTGGGAAATATTAATAAACCTGTCGCTACTATGCTATGATTTTTTGCTTGTGACTTTTCGTGTGGTTCGTATAAAAAAACTTTCCTCATGCGTATCGGGCCACGCGCAGTATAAGGTTCCGTAGAAGGAGGGGTTTTTGACCTGCCTTACAGAACTAATTTGTACGAAGTTTTCCTTTTATAATTTGGTCGCCTGTTACTCGAATAAAAAAGGAAGAAGAGTATATTCTTATTGTACTCGATAACTTGTAAAGCCTACTTAGCCGTGCGGACAGAAAGATTGTCAGACAGACAGACATATGGACGGACATGGAAAAACTATAAGGGTGTAAGGGAGGTATCCTAAAAAAGTTTTTCCTCAGATTTGATTCTACCGTTTTGTTGGCGTTATTAATATACAATGTATTTATTAATATTCAAATTTTAGCTTTCTAGTACTAATCGTCTCTGAGCTAGGCCGCGGACAGACTTACATACAGACAGACAGATGGACGGACGGACGTGGCGAAACTATAAGGGCTCCCTGTTGACTACGGAACCCTAAACAGTAGATTCATATAATGCTGGAAGAAATCTTTTACAGAGATAAGCCCGCCTTTGTACGTGTTATTTCTTATGTAATGTCCTATTAAAGGTTTCGGGTGCAACAAAGTAAAATAAAATACCTATATATGCTTAAAAAGTTTCTACGAATAGAAATAATCCCCGACAGATAAGATAAGATAAGATATATAAAGATAAAACGTTTTATTTGCTAAAGCATGGTAAATACATTAAAGTAGCTGGTAAAGTAAATGAAAAGAACATGCATGCTCTACAGTTAAGGTGTGCAAATATTAGACTTGGAGAATAATGTAAATAACAAATTTACAATCTTAGAATTAATATTAGGGGTTAAAGTATGAAATTCTTTCCTTCTTCTTTGAATTGACATAGAATCTTCATGGTTTGAGGTTTTCGAATGAAACTTTTTTCAAATGGTTTCTATGATGTTCTTTTTTTAAAAAATGTGAAACATTTGAATATCGAATATTGAATATCAACAAGGCAACACAAGTTTCAACACGCGTTTCTTTCTGCAGATCAGTCAAATCATGAGGCAAAATTTTTTATTTTATTGATTTGACGCAGTCAATATTGTGGGTAATACGTTAAACCATGCCGCTAATTCCTGGGTAGTTTGACTAGGGTCGGCTTCCACTATCTCTCTTAATTCATCGTTATTCACCTGTGTGGGCGGTCTTCCTCGTGGCTCGTTCTTTAAGTCGAAATTTCCATCACGAAAGCGTTTAAATCAAAATCGCACGGTGCGTTCATTAGTAGACCCCTCTCCAAACGCAGCATTGATATTGCGGGCTGTTTCTGCCGCGTTAGTTCCGCGTCGGAACTCGTATTCAAAAATCACTAGAATTTTCGCAGTATCCATCTTTCTTGTCTAAATTGAATAACAAAAACAATTGAAAGTCGATATTCAAATGTTTCACATTTTTTAAAAAAAGAACATCATAGAAACCATTTGAAAAAAGTTTCATTCGAAAACCTCAAACCATGAAGATTCTATGTCAATTCAAAGAACCTATTGCAATAAAACGGCAATTTCATACTTTAACCCCTATTATTAAACACAAACTATCAGTAGGTACCTATATAACTGCAAGTTAGCATATTAATTAGTTGTATCCCAGAGGAAAAAAATGAAGTTGTATTAATCTATTAGGAACATTGTTTTTTTTTACTCTGTAATAAATGTACCCAAGTTGTTAATTAATGAGACGGTCGTCAAGAAATTCTCTTACACTGTAATACATAATTATTATCCAATAGGAATTTATATAACTATGTTTTAAATTTAGTAAGAGGCAGGATTGAGATGTTTTGAGGCAAGTGATTATAAATCTTTATAGCCATACAGTAAATCGAGAGTGTAAAGCTAGTGATTGGAACGGTACATGTAATTTATCTCCATTTCTGCCTCTTGCGTTGTACATTTCGTGGTTCTTTTTAAAGATATGCGGATATTTTCAGATAACTATAAGAGCTTACATTTTCTTAAATACTTAATAATTTGACTAAACTAAAGCCCACCCGCCAACGAGACCCGAAATACGTCCATGCGAAGTTGTTCGGGGTAGATAAGACAATGGGCTAAAATCGCCACTGAACGGGTTCCACGCGACGGAAATCGCAGACGTGGCCGGCCGGGGCGGAGAAGGCGGGATGATCTCTCAACCTTCTTGCCCGCATGGGAGATGACTGCTCAAGACAGAGAGGAGTGGAAGATCATGGGGAGGCCTTTCCCCAGCAATAGGCCTCTAACATGGCAAAAAAGGAAGATCATAATTTCGTCGGCTTACTGCAAGAAGTCATTTACTGCAAAAACTCACTAACCGCTTTTTTTAAAGGTATGGACATATAGATGTATTGAACAATGATACAATAGTGGTGTTTTATTATCAGACATTATTTTAACGATGTTATAAGGAAGAGGAAATACAACCATTAACTAACACGAACTAAAAAGTCGTTTTTCTCACAATAGTGAATATGTCGGTTAGTGAGTTCTGTTCTTGCAATAAGCCGACGATTTATTTTACTTATAACTGTGCTTATGTATTAACTACCTGGATGACCGAGCTTAGCTCAGTAGTTCTTTTTTGTTTATCGTGTTTTTTGTAAATTGCATTTAGATACGATGCAAAAACAATCGGACTGGAGACAGGCTCGAACCGGCGTCTTCTGGTTTCGGGACCGCCCGATTTCCCACTGATCTATTACAACCTTGTAGATGGTGGCGAAATTTACCTTCGTATTCTAAAGATAACCATGAGGGAGGCCTATGTCCTGCAGTGGGTGACATGATTCTAATGATATTTTGCAGTTTTTCTTTGCCTGCAAACACGGATAAAACGAAGTTTTCTAAAAATTAAAACTAGCTAGATCGATTTGTCGCCCTCGAAACCCGCGGAGCCGTCTCCGAGATACACGACACAAGTTATCAAATGTTACTAGAAATATTATAAATTTTCATATCGACCTGTTGCCGAACTACGCTAGTGTTTCGGCAAACTGCGCCACTCCTCTTTGTTTACACTTAGTTACTAGTATCTGTTTCGGTGTTACATTATATATATTTTTTCATACAGACGCAAAGCTATCCTTTAACTAGGAATAAAACTAAAAAGCCAAAAATTATACAGGAATAAAATGATAAGGTGTGATCCTCTAGGTATGTCCGGCTTGCAAAATTCGATTGTCCTGAATCAACACGAAGGACCGATACATTTTACGAAAATTCCAAGCACAACGTTGCGAAAAACTTCGTACCTAAAACTGTATTCGATGCATCGGTCCTCCGCTGGTCCGGGTCTAATCTTGTATTCAAATTTTAATTATCTCATTCTGAGGTTTGAATAAAAACAGCTTCATTTGGATGCCCGACTGGTGAATAATTTAATCTCTAAGGCCAGTTGCACTATATTTAAACAGCCCGTTAAATAGGTTGAGCTAAGGTGATTAATCAATCAAAAGGCCTTAACCAGGTGATAAAATTTATAATGTAGAAACGTGAAAAAATTCGGGGCAGTAGCACATATAATGAACTTAAAAGGAAAACTGTAACGGCTGAGTAGGCTTTACAAGTTAAAGAGTAACAGGCGACCAACTCATGGAAAACTTCTTACGAATTCCATTGAAAATTACTGCAGTGAAATTGTTAATTCTCCAAAGCTGGAAAAGCCCTCCTTCTACGGAACCCTACACTACGCGTGGCTAGACACGCACTTGGCCGGTCTTTTATTAGAAGTGGTTTGTTCATATACTTTAATAAAGTGTTCAATAAATTCATTATAATGACGTCAAGGTTGGCACTTGTACGAATTTTGCTTATGAAAAAATTGTTTTTAAGGTTTGCGTCACTTCATTAACACGTCATCGTCATCCTAAAATTATTTGTGGTGTTGCAGTTTTAACGTAAAACAAATTGTACTGTTCAACAATAAAATGACGAAAATCCAAGATTAAGTGCTAAAGTTTGGATGTTTGTAAATTTTTATGTTATTTGGTAGAGCCCTCAATAAAACAAAATATTTTTTTAAGCAAATCCCATGCGGGCAAAGTCGCAGGTACGTGTATTAATTACGTTATTACTCTCTTGACACTTTGCATTTCCAAAACATTTTGTTAACAGGTTTTGTTAAAATCGTAAACGTAGCTTAAATAAATGACCAATATAACCAAATTAAATTTTATCACTTTAATAACAAACGTTAACCTCCCGTTATCTGAGGCCTTGGTGACATCGGTCTTGAATCGAATTATGCAGATCAACAATAATAATTCCTTCATCGGCTCAGTATCCGGAAAAGCACTTTTCATAACACACGCAGTAGCTCTTTATTATAATGTGTGGTTGGTTAAATCGGTTAAATTTAACTCGGTGCAGTTAATGTGACAGGTGAACTTCTTGAAGCTTGGTTCGAAATTATGCCTTTGTCCTTTGTTTTAAAATTGTCAATTTCGGATTCCATTAGGTACTGAAATATAAATTTATAAGTAAGTTTTTTTTGGTTTGTTGATTTGTTCAATCTATAATTCTTCTTGTTGCACTAACCCGTGCTGAGGACAATTTAGACAATGTGTTTAATCTAGTTTATTTATTTATTTGACTTGAAGTTGCTTTGGATAAATATGTATATAAAACAAAGTCGGGTTAGTATGTTAATCCCAGGCGCACATGCTTCAACCAATGTATTAGTGAAGGGCAGGATAAAAAGTACCCGAAACCAGCGTGCGTCCCTGCAACGACTAATGAATGGAAGCGAAGCGAAAGAGGTTGTCTGGATCGTAGCATGTGGCAATTCCTAGTTTCTGCCTTATCCTCCGAGATACAGGTGTGAGTTTATGTGATGTAATCTAATGTAGTCGGGTTAGTTACACCATTTACATATAACTTGAGACAGGCGAAAGGGTGTGATGGAGGAAGATTTACAGAATTCGTCAGCCAGGAAAATAGAAGGGGTAAGGTAAACGAAGACAGATTTTCACCGTAAAATCTACAATTCAATTCTTTTTTATGGCACCCCTAGGATTCTGCCAATGTCAGGTTTGTGGAGATGGCAAGTTTTTTTTTTTTTCCACAGTCGTCTCGCACAGTGCAGGTAGTTGAGGAACTTATAACCAAATTTTAAATACCTAAATAAAATAAATAAAACAAAACATAAATATTCCACAACGACTTTACATCTATAATTGTATATTGTTACATGTAATAAAATCACATAAAACTTTAATAAAAGGAGAAAATACAAGAGCCGTAAGATCGTAGCAATCGAAACTAACGTAGCAATCGAACTGACAGGCAAAAACTATCTGTCATGTCTGACGTTAAACTTTCCATATATAGCTATACCTATCCTTCTTGGACTCCCACAAACTCAAGAACGGCTGGATCTATTCTTATGATCTTTGATTTGTCTTCGCTCCAAGTACCTTACCAATAAACAATTAAAACATGACAAATGTTATGAAAAAAAAATTAAGAATAAGTTACCACAACATTTAGTTTCTGAAGCGGTACGAAGTTTGCCGGGTCAGCTTGAAATAAATCAAATTACACGTTGCTCTTAAACTAGACTTTAGTATATAACAATCGAGCCCTTTCAACTTTGAGTGCGTTAAGAATAGAAAGTAACAAAAGTGAATTAACTCCGAAAAAATTTAGAAGTCACTACTGGGCATTCTAATGGCAGCTCTCAATTGTATTCCATTTAAAAATCTGTGTCACAATTTGTTCCCGACACAATCCCAGCAAAAAGCTCTTTCTTTCAACCATTTTTATATAACACTCGTCAATAATAATTTCATTAAAATGTAGATCTAGTTAAAAGCATTTTTTCTGATTAATTTTCAGTCCGGGGCCTCTCTCTTCTTTTTTTAATTGAATATCAGGCCACTTTGATGGCGTCGAGAGAAAAGGGTTGAAAAAAATTCCCCCTCATTTGAATAAAATAACAGCACTCGCACTTTACATTTACGGAGATATTTCAAATTATATCTGGACTCGTTTTTTTGTTTTAATTTTTTCGGCGTCCGTCGTATTTATTTTATTTTTCCATCAGGCGGGGGCCGTCTAATTGAGTTAGGCCTTCAAATCGAAAGTGTCTATCGAGTTGTAATTGAATTTATTTTTGTTTCTCAACCAAGTTTTGGGGGCTCTTTATTTATTTTCTTCGATTATAATTTTTCTTCATGCAGCTTACTGATTGGTCAGGTCTGATAAAGGGTTAGTAAAGTTTGAAAGCATGATAGTGTAGAGATAATTTTTATTCGTCTATCACAGTAACAAAATGCTGAAACAGTATTCGCAGATCCAGTCAGTGTTGTCAAGCCAGTGTCATTAAGTTTTTTTTTCACAAACCCAAAACACTGGCTGGTTTAAAAACGAAGCTAATTAGAAAGAAAACAACAAACGTCAAATGCGTAAGGTAAAGCACCCAGTTCTCGACACTACACGGCAAAGTAAGGGTACGAGAATAGAAGCAGGCCCTCAAGGCGTTGTATAATGACGTATAATAATGTATAACATTATTAGAGCGGCGTGTGTCGTTGCAACAATGCGGCCGAGCCACACTAGAGCGAATCTCGGGTCGTGTACACTGTGCAATAGATTTTGATACTTAATTTTCACCTTTGCAGGAAAATTTTGGACATCTATACAAAACAATCTTTTTAATTTTCATTTCATTTCAAGATTACTCATAATTTTAAAAACCTGTTATTTTCCAAGATAATTAGTTATATGTCACATAGGTAACATTTTTTTTTAAAAAGCCGTTCCTTAAAAATATCGGTAAACTAAAATCATTATCATGAGCCTTTTCAACCTTACTGCTAGGCAATGACTTATCCATGTTTTTTGCAGTACCTAACTCGATCTTAAACATGGTCGTGTATGTACCTACTCATAACATAACATAGACGCACATTCAGTACCTGATTATCCTTTATTCGTAGCAACGGGTGACTAAACGCTACACGACATTCAGTGAGTAGAGTACACGCAAGGTATCGACCTTCTACATGCATACTCAACGTTACTTTTGCGTACAACTTCATGCATGCAGTCAACATTACTTTTTCGGAAGAACCGAGTATCAAACCACCTCGGTTCCACTACACAGTTCCCGAGAGGCGTTTAAGAGAGTGAGAAAAGCTTTGCTGCCCCAGCCTATTCGTTCCACAAGCGCGCGCCCGCCTACTTTTGTCTTTGAAACGTTTGCCGGTTCAACGGCGTAACTAAGAATTTTGATTTTTACAATGTTGACTTTTGAAAAGTGAACCAAATTATTAGTATATTAATTTTTTTAAGACGCGATGCTCAATTGCTCATACAAGTTACCTATACGATTAGAACGATTAGACTCGTTAAGCGAGCGACACGAGCTATGGAAAGGGCTATGCTTGAAATTTTTCTACGAGATCGAATCAAAAATGATGAGATCTGTAGACGAACGAAAGTCGTCGACATAGCCCAGCAGATTAGTAAGTTGAAGTGGCAGTGGGCCCCCGCCCTGAACGGCCCTGACGTTTGCCGGTTCAACGGCGTAACTAAGAATTTTGATTTTTACAATGTTGACTTTTGAAAAGTGAACCAAATTATTAGTATATTAATTTTTTTAAGACTGGCGATGCTCAATTGCTCATACAAGTTACCTATACGATTAGAATGATTAGACTCGTTAAGCAAGCGAAACGAGCTATGGAAAGGGCTATGCTTGAAATTTTTCTACGAGATCGAATCAAAAATGATGACATCCGTAGACGAACGAAAGTCGTCGTCATAGCCCAGCAGATTAGTAAGTTGAAGTGGCAGTGGGCCCCCGCCCTGAACGGCCCTGACGTTTGCCGGTTCAACGGCGTAACTAAGAATTTTGATTTTTACAATGTTGACTTTTGAAAAGTGAACCAAATTATTAGTATATTAATTTTTTTAAGACTTGCGATGCTCAATTGCTCATACAAGTTACCTATACGATTAGAACGATTAGACTCGTTAAGCGAGCGACACGAGCTATGGAAAGGGCTATGCTTGAAATTTTTCTACGTGATCGAATCAAAAATGATGAGATCCGCAGACGAACGAAAGTCGTCGACATAGCCCAGCAGATTAGTAAGTTGAAGTGGCAGTGGGCGGGGCACATAGCACGCAGACCTCATGGCCGATAGGGCCGAAAAGTTCTCGAATGGAGACCATATATCGGCAAGCGCAGCGTGAGACGACCAGCCACAAGATGGACAGATGACCTCATTCAAGTGGCAGGAAGACCCTGCAAGCCGCTTCCAACCGGTCTTTTTGGAAATCCATGGAGGAGGCCTATGTCCAGCAGTGAACTTCTTGTGGCTTAATGGCGAGACTCGTTAAATATATGTATATTTATCAGGTCTAATCGTGATTAGAAGATTGCTTGATTAGCGAAATCTGGTTGGATTCTTTCGACAAAATTCCATGTAATGCATCCTCATTTAAATCCAAAGTAAAAATTTATGATAAGCTGAGCCTGGCTTTATTTTATCAATAAAAATATCTATTTATTTTTCTAGAAATTTTATTTAAAGAAAACACGTTTACTAACTTCATTACTCTGTTATGAGAGCTTGATGACGAAAGGTCGAACGAATATGAACTATTTGTAATCTAACTAGCTTAATTACTAGATACCATGTAATAAGCGAATAAAAAGAAAAAACTCTATTCTACCGATATGTCTTAGTTCTACAAATCGAAACGTTCCATTGCTAGACAGTAATTTTTAGCTATAAAAATGTTTCCATTTTCAAAACAGAATATACGAGCTTACACTTTTTTGTCGCTCGTCCGCAATCTCGGGAGCTTCCCTCTAGGTGAAAGAGTGAGTGGTCCTCTGGCGTCGGCGGGGGTGAGACGAGCGGGGGGTCGGGACACTTGACACTCACCTAAGTAGCACATAATTCAGTTTGTTTTAGTCGGGGACCCAATCGAAAGGGCTTGGACCGGAAAAAGTGAAAGTTTGAAAAGGTTTATTTATTTAGTTGTGTTGGGGTATTCTGCTTCAACTCGGTACGCAAATCAAGTGGTACCCATAGGTCTACCAGAATCTGATGGCACATAGGGAAATAAACATTTCTTATGTGCAATACTGGGGTAATTTGATTAAACGATCTTGATACTGTTTAATTTTTATTCACGTTTTTAGTATTAATGAAGATGAAGTATATTAGTTATGTGTATGAAGAATGTTGTTATACATCGGGTTCCGAACATATAAAAATACATAATGAAAAATAAATCAATCGTAAATTACTTTATGTATTAGGGTTCCGTACCCGGAGGGTGCCGAACGGGACTCTATTACTAAGACTTAATTGTCCGTCTGTCTGTCTGTCTGTCACCAGTCTGTATTTCATGAAATTAAATTTTCACAGAGCATTAGATTTCTGTTGCCGCTATGACAACAAAATACTAGAAACAGAATAAAATATATGTTTAGAGGGGGGTTCCTTACAACCACTGTTGTCTAAAGACAGCGCTGGCCATCTAGCGGCCATCTATGTAACCTTCACAGCGCCGATATCATGTCGTTAAATGTCAATGTTAAACGCTTCTTTCTGGTTTCTATAGATGGCGCTCTTCTCAAATTCGATCTTTGTCTAATGTTGTAAAGATTAGACAAAGATCGAATGATACGGAACCCTCCGTGCGCGAGTCCAACTCGCACTTGGCTGGTTTTTTATATATCATTTCAATCATACAAATAACTTAACACCTCATTCAGAACTAGAAAACGATTCCAAGAACTTCACTCGCATTTCTTGTCCTTCATCAGATGATGAAGATAAACAGGTATTATAAATCGCTCTTCCAGCATTTCAATTATCCTATCTTGCTTGATGAAATAGTTTTCATGTTTACAATATTTTCGCCCATCCTCTGCACTAGTTTGTGAGAAAGCTTCTTCTGTTAATAATTTTATATCACTTGCAGGCCTATTAACATTTTTACCAGCAACTTTTTTGCTTCACTATAACCCAAATCATTTCTATGGGATTCAATGTGCAATGATAAGGTGGGAGCCTTATAACTTCGTGACCGTGCGATTTTAATACTACATCTATTTCATATAAGGGCGCAGACATGTTTTGTTTCACTTCTTCAAGTAGTTGATATTTACGTCAAAGATCATTTTGTAAATCATTTAGACGGAGCCATTCTTTTAAATCAGCAATACGATTGGCTTGTATGGGAGGTTTGATCATACGTATACGGAATGATAACTATATGATAACTAACCGTAACAATGGAGAAGTTGCACAAAAAATGTTTTACTTTAATCGGAGAGGCGATGTGAAAAGATAAATAAATGTGATTAATTCTCTTCTCTACGACTGATACTTTTCATAATGTGACCTATCGAAAAGTCATTCTAGTCACGTGGCACAAAAACTTTCCATACAAATCGGACTCAAACTACGACGTCACAACTTGAACGTAACGCCTTATAATGTGTGGAGCGTTTATCAATACTCGAGTTATCTCGTAAAATAATATTTTTTGCATCTACACCCTTTTTAGAAAATGCTTACAATTCAATGAAAAATCGAAATCTAATTTGTTTTTTATTATCAGAGTAACTTGGTTTTTCACATTTTTTGGGATTTTTTGGCGCATTTGGGAGAAAATGACTTTATAAATAGGTTGCACTCCAATCGATCACCAACAATCACTCCAGAAAACTTTTGATACTTTAGTATTAGACGGTAGATTAAAAAAAGGGTTCACCTGCAAGCGAGAAGCAAATATTTCATTAAATAACCTTCTTGGCGTCTATGTGGATGATGCGTCTAGTGGCATCTCTTCATCATCATCAGCCATTTAACGCCCACTGCAGGGCATAGGCCTCCTTCGTAGTTTTCATACCCATGAGGGGTTTTGCCATAATCGCCACACTTGGCAGGCGGGTTGGCGATCGCAGTATGCGGTTGAAATCTCAGGAAGACGCTGCTGCCCGTCTACTGGTAATTTATTTTCTTAGTCGCCTTCTACGACATCCACGGAAGGAAATGGAGTGACGCTATTCTTAATCCGGCGCCACACGGATATCTGGTGGTGCTGGTGGCATATCTTAAACGCATCGAGTAAGAGTGAATGTAGGGGTAGATATTTACTCTTATAAAGCACTTTTTTTTTCGGATAACTCACAGCCTCTGGTGAGTTTAGAAGCTTGAAAATCGCACAGTATTTGTTTGATAATGTAACCCCTAAGAGTCATAAAAAGAAAATGTACATATATGCATGCATATAATTATTATTATTTATTCATTTTTTATCTTTGTTCTTGCAATAAATCTTTCTTGGCACTACCCCTTGCACTATCCACATAACCCAAGGTTAGCTGGAAGAAAATACTTACTAGTGTTAAGCTCGCCTTTGTACAAACACCTCTTGTGCAATAAAGTATTTTTGAATTTTTGAATGAAGTACTTCCTTTTTTCAAGGTAGAAATAGGGAAAATTTTATGGTGTGGGTCCTAAAAGCATGAAACTTTGCACAGGAGTTTTTAATATAACATAGCTAAGCACTACAACTACTTATGTACAAATACAACTTATGTATTTTTCTGTATTTATTTGGCAGTCCCTGGTCTCGGCCTACCCCTTTAGGATAAAGGCATGAGTTTATGTGTGTATGTAAATCTTCAAAAAGAAGGCAGTTAATAGTTTGTTGGAAGACACGACTAGTATTCCATAAGCAGCCTATACACGTCCCACTGTAGGGCACAGGCCTTCTCTCAGGGAGAGAGTGTGGGCTTAATCACCGCGCGTGCCCACCGCGGATTGGCGATTTCAAGCGCTGGGGTATGTGAATAGCTCAGACACTCAGGTTTCCTCACGATGTTTTCCTTCACCGTTAGCGAGTGGTATTGCTACTATAAGTAGTATTATATAATTTTATTTTAGAGCATTAATGGACCATCGTTTTCATCCTTTTGGCCACTTTGGCAACGAAGTATCGCAATTTCAATTTAGTACTCGTGTATGTCCTTCTATCAGTAACGGTTATAAAATAACGCTATCGGGCGTTATTTTATGACCGTATCGTGGTCACCCGAATACCACCACACCACTTCCTTGCAACAACCGCTACGCGCAGGGGGGAGGAAAGGGGTGTTATTCCTTTTTATTGGAATAAATTAGCCGAATTGTGTTCCGAGTCTTACTAATGAATGTCTTTGGCCGTCGCCTCGTTCCTGATTGAGTCGGAGCGACGAAAGACTAGCGCGATAGAGGGTGTATGTCATAGTTATCATTTGTTATACGCTTTTATATTTCTTCACATGTATAATTTGATTTATTAGATAGTAAATAAATAAACAGACAGATAGATAGATAAATAAATGAATTAATTGATATAGGCGATGTGGAAGAAGATTTTGTCGGATAGAATTAAAAGCCTAGATGTTTTTTCTGTTGATCTCGTTGATGATTTTATTTCCAATAACAGAATTTCGTTTCCTTGGTTACGACTCGACACGACACTAGTATAATGATGGCGATGTACTATTTAATTAAAATTATATGGAAGAGATGGCGCTGTCCTTACACATTACTAAATGAATGTTTAAATGAATAAATAAATAATAACTTCCACACAACACGATCACGTATCCTGGTTCCAAACTAGGATACCCTGTGATATGGTAACCAGGCAAGGACATCACAAACTTGGAAATACATCCAGACTGGAGCCATATGCACAAATGTACGGCGGTCCCTAGTGGGAATCAAACCCACGGCATGGTAATCAGACGTGACACCGAACCAACGAGGCAGATTAGATGAGATAGAGCACTCAAGTTGAAATTAAAATATCAAATACAAAGGCCCATGGTCTCCACTCACTATAGAGACACTTTCCGTTGGCCTACCGGCATAAAAATTGGGAAGACGCGAGGTCTCCCAGTGCAATTTAAAGAAAAAAATCAAACTTTGTTATAGTCATTTATATAAATCAAATACCGTGGGGGCCTTCGTACCTGATTTGTATAAATGCCTCAGTTTAGGTGTATTTCCATGTTTGTGACTTCTTGTCTGGTTAACACAACACAGAGCATCGTAGTTTGGGACCAGAACAAGTGATTTTGTTGTGTGGAAATTATTTATGTTATTTATGTACTGCTATTTACTATGTAAAGTAGAATAATACTCCTAAACTGGATAAGGGATCATTTTCAGTGATGTCGCTAAATGTAGAGCTAAGTCTCTCTCTATAATTATTTAATTAAATTCTTTAATTACAACTTGACAGCATCGTCACAAAATAAATTGAATTGTGGATCAGAAGGATTGCTTGACAGTACGGTAGAGTCTAAAGTATGGTTTATACGGAGCCAGTGCGCTGGTGCCAGTTCTACAGACAAGCCACCGCTGGCTTGGCTCCGGTTGTTTAGATGACGCCAGTCAGCCTGCATCTTGTCGCAGAAATTTCAAACAAAACAGAAGCATACGGCTGACGCGGGAGTTGAGGGGCTGGCGGGCGGATGTCACTGGCTTGAAAAATAGACGGGCACTCCATTCTCGCCAGCGCCGCCAGCCAGCGCGCTGGCTTGGCATGTCAAACTGTTTATACAAGGCTAATTAATACCAATACACTTCGTATAAACAAGCCTTACGTTTAAGTTCAGGCTAATGGTAATAAAATAAATTTTTAATAAAAAGTTTTATATGTATTAATCCAGGGCCTGGTCTTATTGTATACCTGTTTTACCTGTCTACTAAGTATCTGCGGGAATGTTTCAACTGTATGTTATCATCTGTACGCCAGTATCTATATTCCAGTATCCGTAGGTCAGTCGCATCTGTGTCAGAATCTGTATGCCATTATATTATGTATGCCAGTATCCGTAGGTAAACATACATAACACTTGTGTATCTCAAAAATAAAATCTTGCACTCTATCTTACAATAGTTATGAAGCGTATTATGAATGCCACATAGTGAAAATGGCGTTGCAATTATTATTTGACACTGATGAAACGCTTCATAAATATATCTGGTATTTAAATAATGTTAACAGGAACGATTGTACCTAGTGTAGTGTAACTTTAAGTAGAAAACTCTGTTAATTACGCAAACCTATTTTGAAAAGAATAAAACTGGAGTTTCTTTGTTAGCTTCTTCTCCGCATAATCTATTAATTGTGAAACTAACAGCTTTGACGTTTTTATAGTGAATAAAAATTTTTGACTGACTTTATAGACAGAGTGCGTACTGTTATAAACTACTTTATTACTTAGATTTAGCTAACGCTAGCATTTTCAATTCCATTTATATAGTATTTCCAAGCCATGTGAGTCAGTCAGCCCATAGCCGCGGTACTGTAAACTTGTCTTTTACCAATAAACCTGTGTGTGTGTAATAAAGAGTTTTTTTTAAAAAGACCTGCGGCACGGACCCCATAACAAGTGGTGTCAGAAGTGGGATGCCAGAAGGACAATCTTGCTTCGCGTGAGATCTGGCATCTAAAAGAACTCGCGGTCCCTGTCGCATCAAGAAGGGTCTTGTTTAAAGTGAAAATTCAGTACCGTGTTGCCCGACGTTAAGTCTCCGCCCTTGCGCGTAGCCCGCAGCATCATCGGTCCAGTTGGTCGACAATAAGTCTCTGCTCTCGAGCGTGAGCCTGCGCTAACATCACAGCATCCTGGTCGACGGTCAGTCTCCGTGTTTTACGCGAGCCCGCATCAGAAGAAAAGACAAGACACCATTACCTACCACCGGTTCATCGAGTTGACTCACCTTCCTATTCTTCATACAACTCTTCTATAAACTCATCAGCACCAGTTTCGCAAACTGCGCTACGTGACTTCGCGAGGTTTTTTCCGTAGAAATACGACGCTCCTGTGTCGCCGGATACTCGACGCCACCTACTGTACCTGCAATTGCGTCATCGCTACAACGTGACTGCACGCTGCATTATTGGTACTTCGGGTCACTTTCCACATCCTGGATTTTCTGAGATGTTCCTGGTTGCTGTTCTCCTGTGAGTTGTTTCGTTTTACTTTTAACTTTACTTGTCCTACAAGTTTTGTGAACTTACCGTGTTTGTCCGGAATTTTACGTGCTATTTTGATATTTTACGGCGAACATTTTATATTGATACTTACCTTATACAAATATTAATTTTACACGTTTTTATATACTTTTACAAATTGATTTTACCTTTTTATTGTGTTTGTCGTATATCCTGTTGCTCTGAGTTTTTAAAACTTTATTCATGGTTAAGCCTAAAAGTAAAAAGGAGGAGGAATCCGTAGAGGCAACCTCCGACGTCGAGACCTCAGATAACCCTTCTTCACAATCAAAAGCGAAGGTCCCTAAGGAAAAAATGGCCACTATTACGCTTTCAGTTTTAACAAAGTTCATCCGACCTTACAGTGGGGATCGTGAAAGCCTCCCCGCCTTTTTAACCAATTGCGAGAACGCAATTAATCTCGCCACTCCCGAACAACAGGATGTACTCATAAAATATATTGTATCACAGCTTGAAGGCAAGGCGCAACTTGCATGTTGTTTGAAACAATTCGAAAGCTGGAGCGATCTGAAAGCTTTTTTGAAAACCACTTTCGGTGAAAAAAAGCACTCCACGCATCTATTAGTAGATTTACAAAATTGCCGCCAAAAAGCCGACGAGAGTGTGACGCAATATTCTTTGCGAATAGAGTCGTGTTTAACGAGACTCCAATCTGACATCCATTATAGCTGTGTTGAACCAAAAGAGCTTGTGGGTAGGCTTGCCGCGATGGAAGATTTGGCCCTTAACACGTTTATGTTAGGGATGAATAACAAATTCGCGCATATAGTGAGATGCCGTAACCCCAAAACTCTGTCTGAAGCTATCACACATGCAATTGAAGAAGAAAAGATCTTCAATCTTTCCCGGATGTCTCAACGAGCATCTTTACAGTGCTCTTTTTGCCATCAAAACGGACACGCCGTTTCCGACTGTTTTAAAAAGAAAAAGCAATCTAACGAAGGTCATCGCGTTCATGCGATTAACTCCCCTCCATCTCAAAATAGGCCCTCTGCCTCAAAATTTGACAAAAATAAAAGTTGTGCCTATTGCAAAAAGGTTGGGCACCTCATCACTGAGTGTTTTAAATTAAAACGTAAAAACGGTCAGGAGACTGAATCATCGCCGTCTCCTAAAGCCAGTGTTCACACTGTTACACCACACTCAGAGGAAACCGATTTAAACTAAAATCGGTTCCGGTTCCGTGTCTGCCGGGACCCTCACCCCCTATTGTAAAAGACACGTATTCTAATACATCTGCGCCTTTACTCCCCGAGTTTCTGCCCAAGGCCAGTTTCGCTAACCCTTCACCCAAAAAGGAATTTATTCCCAGGGCTAGCTCAAAAAAATCTAACGCTAAGTCTTTACTTGCTAAGGAGTTTCTTCCTAAGACTAGCTCTACTACTACGCCTTTACTCAAAAATGAGTTTCTTTCCAAGGCTAGTTCCAACACTCTTAATGAGTCAACGAATCTCTCCCCTCAAGGTAACTTGAGTTTTTCGGGCCTCCCCCCTAGAGATTCTACATGTCTTGTGAAGAAAGCACAGTTTACACTGTTCTTAATCTCAACCCTAGGGTTTCGCTTCCTCACGTGTTTTTACAGACAAGCTGTTCACAAAAGCCTCTGTGTTTTTTAATTGATTCGGGTGCTTCAATTTCAATTGTGAAATTCTCAAGTTTACAAAAGCATCCCGAACTGGGACCTCAAACTATTAAAATCAAAGGTCTTAATGAAGATGATTCTCATGTAGAGTCTCTCGGGTCCCTTAACCTTGACCTATCCTACCGACTTTCCAAACAAAATCTAGTACTGCTGAACTTCAATGTCCACGCGATTAGCGACTCTGTGCGCTTGCCATTTGACGGCATTATCGGTAGTGATTTTCTAGACTACTTTAAAATGGATATTAAATACTCCACTAAAACATTGCAGATGCAAAACTCTTCCATTCCATTTTCGCTGAGCAATCCAAGCTTTCTCATACCTGCTAGATCTGAAGCTATTATTGAATGTCTTGTATCTAATGACATTTCGGAACTGGAATCGTTGCGCGAAGCGCTGATTCTTGACCATACGTTCTGCGAAGGTGTATACCTAGCGAACTGTATCGTAAAAGTTAAGCCGAACTACAGAGTTAATGTCTCTATTTTGAACACATTGGAAAAACCAATTGAAGTGAAAGATTTTTCAGTTCGACTTACCCCTATGGATTTCTCTGTCGACGAATCTCCTCAGAGTTCATCTCAGAATGTCTTCTCTGCTTCCCATGAAGCTACCTCAGATAGAAAACGACGCGTTCTAGACCTTATTCGTCACGACCATTTAAATCCCGAAGAAAGAAAGGTTCTTCTGGACTGTTGTACTCAGTACACAGACATTTTCTACCTAGAAGGCGATCCACTAACGTGTACAAATGCAATTCAGCATTCCATCAATACAGGTGACGCCCCTCCGATACACGTGAAATCCTACCGTTTTCCCGAGGTTCATAAGCAAGAGGTCGAAAACCAGATGCAGAAAATGCTTAGTCAAAACATCATTAGGCCCTCAATTTCACCTTGGAGTGCACCCGTTTGGGTGGTTCCCAAAAAAATGGACGCCTCTGGCAAACAAAAGTGGCGCGTTGTTATTGACTATCGTCGTCTTAATGACGTTACAGTTAATGAGGTTTACCCCATCCCTTTAATTACAGACATTCTCGACCAGTTGGGACATTCCAAATACTTTTCTACCCTTGACCTTGTGTCAGGTTTCCATCAAATTTGTCTCAACCCAGCTGATTCAGCAAAAACAGGATTTACTGTCACTAACTCAAATGGCACTTCAGGCCACTACGAATTTGTTAGGATGCCATTCGGTCTAAAGAATGCTCCTTCTACCTTTCAAAGGTTAATGAACACCGTTCTATCCGGTTTACAGGGTCTACATTGTTATGTCTACCTAGACGACTGTATCGTCTATTCCCACGACCTTGATTCTCACATCAAAAAACTGAAACTCGTTTTCGACAAATTTCGGGAGTTTAACTTAAAAATGCAACCCGATAAATGTGAGTTCCTCAGACGCGAAGTCTCATACCTAGGCCACATAATTACCGATAAGGGCGTATCACCTAACCCCGACAAAATCAAGGCCATTTCAGAATTCCCTGTTCCTAAAAATTCCAAAGACATAAAGTCTTTTCTTGGTTTAACTGGCTACTACCGACGTTTTATAGAGAACTTCTCTAAAATTACAAAGCCATTAACAAGCCTATTAAAAAAGGATATTCCTTTCGTATGGTCCAAGGAACAAGAAATTGCGTTCAATTCTCTTAAAGAAAAATTTATTACGGCTCCTTTACTACAATACCCCGACTTTTCCCAAACTTTCGTGGTCACAACTGATAGCTCAAATTACGCTGTAGGCGCAATCCTTTCTCAAGGCGAAATCGGCAACGATAAGCCCATCGCCTATGCGTCTAGAACTTTGAACAAAGCCGAAGGAAACTACTCTACTACAGAGAAAGAACTTCTAGCTATTCTTTTCGGAGTTAACACCTTCCGACCTTATCTCTATGGATATAGGTTCAAAATTGTAACTGACCACCGTCCCTTAGTCTGGCTATTTAATGCTAAAGATCCTGGAGGCCGTCTTCTTCGTTGGCGTTTAAAATTAGAAGAATACGATTACGAAATCGTCTATAAACCTGGCAGAGTAAATGCTAACGCAGATGCTCTTTCCCGTAACCCTGTCAACGCCATCACACATTCAAAATTGAATAAATGCTCTTATAAACTGTACTTCAAAAAACAGTTCACCAAGTCCGTGTCCAATGACACTCAAATTGAAGAACACCTTGAACCTTTACATTTGACCAAACATAAATTAGTCGCTTGCCCGACTTCTCTAGACTTTGATAACTCTATGCCAAGTTGCGAACAAATATTGTCCACAGTAGACAATTCTGCTGACTTGCTATCAGCCGAACGCGAGCCCGAGACTGTGCTGGCCGCTCATTCTGCTAATAAAAAGATCTACTTTTTATTTACTAAAGTACATCACTATGATGAAACCTCATATAGTGTCATTTACGACCTTTTAATGAAATTACGTGATGTTGTTATTGCTGAAGATCAGAGCGACTTAGCAATTTCAGACTTTTCAGAACCGTTTACAAAATTGAATTATACGAAGGTCTACAACATCATCTCTTTCGTGTTTCATGGCACAAATATCAAAATTCATATTTACAAAAATCAGATTATTTACCCCTCACCTGCCGAGGTTCCACGCATTTTGAAAGAAAATCACGGTACCACTATTGCTGGTCACCCAGGCATTCAGAGGATGTTTAACAGAATTAGGGCCACTTACTATTGGAAAGGCATGCGCTCCGACATTGAGCAATTTGTAAAAGACTGCAGCCTCTGTAAAATTAATAAACCTTTACGAAAATGTAACAAGGCTCCCATGGTTATTACATCTTCTAGCACCAAGCCTTTTGAACGATTAGCCTTGGATATTGTTGGTCCTTTACCTGAGGCTGGACTGCAAAAGTTCCGTTTCATCTTGACACTTCAAGATGATCTGACAAAATTCTCAAGCGCTTACCCTATGATTGGGTCTACTACAGATGAAGTTGCGCGTAATCTCATCCACTTTTTCTCCCTCTTTGGCTTTGCCAAAATGATCCTGTCCGATCAAGGTACATGTTTTACTTCTGAGTTATTTAAGCAACTTACACAAATTCTAAAGATCAAGTCCCTTTATTCGACTCCGTATCATCCCCAAACCAATGGCGCGCTAGAACGCAGCCACGCTACTCTTAAGGAGTACCTTAAATCGTTTGTTAACGAAAATCACGATGACTGGCATTGCTATTTAGCTACAGCTATATTATCCTACAATACTACTCCTCACTGCACAACGCAGTTTACTCCTTTCGAGTTACTTTACGGTTATCAACCATCTATCCCCAGTAGTGTCTATGACTCCGATAACGGTACTACTTATCACGAGTACATTAGGGCTCTACAGCATAGAATGAAATACAGTAGACAACGGGCCCTCGAAAACATTCAGAGAAGTAAAGAATCTTCTAAAAATTATTATGACAGTTCTACTAAGGATATTACATATAAAACTGGCGATTTAGTATATCTCAAACAGCATCACAGGCTTCGGAAAGCCTTGTCTCCCATCTGGAAGGGACCCTATAAAATTGTAAAGGTCCACGACAAGAAAAATGTCACCATTTGCGTAAATCGCAAACACGTGAAATATCACGTTAATGAATTGAAACCTGCTTGAAAGTTTCATTTGTCATTTGTTTCAGGTTCCTCCATTTTCAAGGTTCTACATCAGAACCCGTAGTCCAAGACATAGCTCATAGTCCTGGAATCTATTTTGACCCGACTTCCGTAGCATACTTTTACGATGACTACTGGAATGTAGTTACTCACGTCGAGGTCTCACAAATCAAGCCTTATCTGGATAAAATTCAAGCATCTATGACTACGATTTCCTCTCTATGTAATCAAGCTCAAAATTTAGCCTATAACGTTGATTGTAAGGATACTTTTAGTCCTTTAGAAATTCTGCTCAATGCCAACATATTGAAATCTGATTCTCTACTCCATATCATCTCTTTAGAGCCTCCGACTCGTTTTAAAAGATCCCTAGAGTTCGGCGGTGAAATTTTGAAATTCTTTTTCGGAACCCTAGATGCAGATGATGCCCGCAAGTACGAAGCTGCTATTTCAGCTTGCCAACAGAATGAAAATGAAATGTTTTCTTTGATGAAGGACAACATCCACGTTGTCCAATCGACGATTAATAATTTTAATAGTTCTATTCGTAAACTTAACGATAATGAAAATAGAATTAATAAACAGATAGATAAACTTTACTCAGTCTTGACCGAAAACAATCAGGTCAGTAATAATTTTATAAATGTTGCTAAAATTAATGGGTTAGTTAATGTTATGGAAAGCTCGTTGCTAGCTATTTCTAATATCTTAGATACAATTTTGAATGCTATCTTATTCTCTAAGGCAAATATTTTACACCCTTATGTTCTCACCCCCACTAGGTTATTCAGAGAACTATCCAGTAACAGCAAATCGATAAGGAAAAATGTAGATTTTCCAACCCCCTTGACTCAAGATAACATTCACAATATTATTGATCTTTCCAAGTTGACATCTTATTACTATAATATGAAGCTGATTTTTGTCCTGCAAATACCTTTAATTAAACTTTTGAAATTTAATGTCTATAAAATGGTAGCTCTACCTACCCCTCACGATACAAGCTTTCGGACTTATGCTCTTATTTACCCTACCAAACCATACCTTGCCGTATCGGATGACAGATTGAGTTACTCCCTACTTGATAATGTTAATGAATGTAAAACTGTTAATTTTGATTATCTAATATGTCCCTCTGTATCTGTTTTATCGACTATTAATAATCCATCCTGCGAGACTAAACTGTTAACTGAAGTCACTTTGTCACTTCCTGAATTATGCAACTCTAAGTTACTATATGGTAGTATTAACTTGTGGCAAAAGCTTCATGATGGAAAATGGATTTATGTTCAGTCAAAACCTAGTAAACTTACTGTTAAATGTCAAAACAAGATGTATGATTATACACTATCAGGTACAGGAATATTATCTCTTGAAAAGGAATGTATAGCATATTTTCAGACCTTGCAGCTTTCAGGCACCCATGTTTATACGTCAACCCTTCCTGAACAACTGTCTATTGATTTTGATATAACTGAAGATGAATGCTGTAACCGAAAAATCATTAATAACACTATTGATAAGCTAGTTCCTATACACTTATCTCATGTTAATTTAGAGTCATTAAATGTGGTATCCCACAAATTAGATTACTTGGAAAATCAAATAAACCAGGCACAAAGCCAATCTCATCTTGTTAAATATGGATCTTACTACTCAACCGCTACTTATATTATTCTCGCTGTTATTTTCGGGTATGCCACTTATAAGGCTTATAAAAAATGTTTTACTACTACTAATGGTAATTCTTCCTGTTGCATTCAGATCTTTAACCAGTGTTATAATAAAAAAATGAAAAAGGATCAAAATAAAATTAATAATTCAATTGAATTAACTGACTTTACTGATGATGAAGAATGCGACAAGAAGTCTGTCAAGAGCCTTCCAGAGGTTCTATCTGCTAGTGATAAGAAAATAGCGTTTCAGAGGTCATCCTCTAGAAATCTTAGTAATTTTTAAGTTTTGGGTTTTTGGGTTTTATTATAAGTACTAAGTTTTCTTATTTTTGTATACTTACACAGTAGCACTTACCACATAACCACCCCTTACTTTGTATTGTATACTGTTTTCAGTTCTACCCTTCGTTTATCTTAACGATAACCTTCGTCTTGTTGGGGGAGCTGTTATAAACTACTTTATTACTTAGATTTAGCTAACGCTAGCATTTTCAATTCCATTTATATAGTATTTCCAAGCCATGTGAGTCAGTCAGCCCATAGCCGCGGTACTGTAAACTTGTCTTTTACCAATAAACCTGTGTGTGTGTAATAAAGAGTTTTTTTTAAAAAGACCTGCGGCACGGACCCCATAACAGTACGTAAGTTTTCATACAACTTAATAACATAATGGTTTCTTCTGGTACATTTTTCTTTTGTGCGTCGTTTTGAATGGTGCCTGATTAATTAATTTATTGAAGAAGGACAACTACTCTATAATTTTAAACTATAGTAGCCGGGGTAAATTAACGATAATTATTCTATTGGGGAAAAAAGGCGTTGACGTCAGAAATCCGTAATTAAAATGTAAGTGTTACAGTAATTAAGTAACCCTTTGGTTTTTTCGTTGGTCACTTTGAAAGAAATCAATACAGCTCTTATGTACGTGAACGTTGGCTAATTATGGGTGTGTCGTAAAGTAAAGAGAGCATGATACGTGAGACTTAAATTTTTTTTTGACATTCGCACGTGAAGTTTGCTGTTGTATAACAGTAAAATGCACTTAACACAATGCCATACTTTATTTGTGGTAACAGTAAGTATGGATTGAAATGTCACTTTGACCTATGTTCTACGTATCTAAGTATATACGTAAACGGGTGTAACGTGAAGAATGAATAAGCTGAAAACCATTTCTACAGTATCGATACAATTTAAACCACTCCAAACAAGCAAAAGTTCCCAATTTTCACTATATTATTTTCACATGAAACGTCTTTCACTTCGGTAATAAGGAGTCACTAGGGGGTCAATAGGGGGTGCTGAAACCGCATGCAACGAAAAAAGGTTCTGAGGTTAGCCATTCGTTACGCCGCACCCTGTATTTTTAACGAACTGTACAGTGTTACCTCTAAATTGGGCAATTGTAAAACAATGTATCGGGGTATTTTCTCAAATATCCTTATTAATAATAATATTGGGATTAATATTATCACAGGAATTTTATTAAACTCGCTTTGTGCACAAGCTCAATAAAGTTATGCTACGCTTTGTGCGCTCTATCAATGTCACAGGTTTCAGTAAATATTTCATAGAAGAATGCCCATTCTAAAAAGCTTATTGGCATGTTTTTATTGAGAAAATTTTACATACATCTTTTAAATTTCTTAGAACAAAAGTTGTTGTAAATGAGAAACTCTAATTGTCTTAATTCAGGAATCTTAGCAATACCTTTTAAATTACAGACTGCTGAAATGGATAGGAATAGAATCTTTCTAATTCGTCTATGGTGAGTAAAAGCAAATGTGTGTTTTCCGTGTGGCGGCGGATTAAAGAATAGCGTCACCCATTTCCTTCCGTGGATTTTGTAGAAGGTGACTATTTATTTATTATTTTAATTCTTTATTGCACTAATTACATTGTAAGTGTACAAGGGCGTGCTTAATGCAAGAAGCATTCTCTTCCAGCAAACCTTTGGTTTTGAAGAGACTGGCGACGGGTAGTGCAAGAAGAAGATTAAATACAATAATAAACTTACGTAAACCTAGGGAAATACATTAACTTAGACTTAGTGGGGGGGGGATAATAGAAATTATTATAAACCTACATAAATGATAGTACATAAATAAATATGAATAAATAAATAACAACAAAAATACGTACATACATATTGAAGATAATTACTATTACTAAACACGACTTACATACCAATAAGCAATAAAATAAAATACTAAGAATAAAATACTAAGACTAAGGAAATCAATTACCAGAAGACGGGCAGCAGTGCCTTCCTGAGATTCCAACCGCATACTGCGATCACCAACCCGCCCGCAAAGCGTGGCGATTATGGCAAAACACCTCATGGTTATGAAAACTACGAAGGAGGCCTATGTCCTGCAGTGGGCGTCGACTGGCTGAAAATTATGAAAAAAAAAATATGAATAAAAGTAAATGACAACTATCGCAAGTTAAATATCGTAACAAACTTTCTTGGACGATATTTAACTTGCTATAAGTAAGTGTTACCTATCTATCCACATATACAGCCCATGAAAGACGCCCACTGTTGGGCGTAGGCCTCTTCACCGTCACGCCAACCTCGCCGGTCCCCTGTCAATCTTATTCTAGGATTGCCTACCTAGGGTAAATAGAAAATATGTAGGTCTAAATAAGTAATTATTAAGTATATTTAATATTTTATGAATAAGTTGCAATACCTGTTAATGTTTTCTTCATAACTTAGGTTACCTGGTAGATAAGGCTAAGTAGCATTAAGCTCGCCTATGTGCAAATCTGTTTGTTTAAATGCAATAAAGAATTTTAATAATAATAATAATAAAATTAGATAGCGTACCAAATCGCGAGTAAAAACACCACACTCGTAAACAAACCGCCGATCGTGGCAAAAGCACAGCAACTCAAATTTATGCAAACCCGACCGTCGCCAGATTTCTCATTAGAGCCCAGATAATGACGCTACACTGTCGCGAAATTAGATAGCGAGCACGCACCCAAACAGATATACACCGGGCGCATTAACATAAACTGAATTTGCATGTAAATTACATTTTACAGCATCTTAATTAAAACATTTTGGCATTATAAATGATCTAGCGGGGGAGCGTTTGGCCTCGGGGAGACGCTCTCGATAGTTTTGTGGGGTTGCCGACTGCCTGCTTGCTCAACTGTGACGTTACCTACATACAATCCCTAAAACATGAACACACGAAACATTATTTCCCTAATTCGACACATTGTGTGATTCCATTTTCAACCCATTGTTTTTCACATTCAGCGAAAACGTCTTGTTGTTGAAAGCTATCCCGAATCAGCTGTATTTTTTTGTTGGCAATGGAATAGGTGAAGGTGAAGTGTGAAAAATGTAGTTGAGAAAGGAAGTATAAACGTCAGTAGCATAATATATACATCACACTTCAAGATAAAGCCTTCTCTCATAAAGAGTATGAGCGTCCATAGTTTGGTGATTTCAACTGCTAAATTAAGACAAACAGAAAAAAATTGGTACTGCAAATAGACCTTCATTGTATTACGTTCCCTTCTTTTCAAAACTCTAAGGTAATTGCATTTGTATGCAATATCGAGACGAAAATTCTTCTATGATAAGAGAGGGTTCGACCCCTTTGTCCTGCTTGACTCTACTTGCCACTAATATCGCGTTTACATCATGTACACTACATGTAAGAAGCAGAGGACATAGCGCTAAATTAAGTTATTATTTAAACGGCTTTATTTTGTTATTTTGAACTGCGTATACTGTAAAAAAAAAACATCTCAGTTCGCTAACGGCAATAAGAGTATTATGGCTTTGTCTTGTTGCTAATGTGGAATTGTTGCAAAGAAGTCAGTGATGGGATCCTGCCTTTTCGCAGAAAATTGTTACGCTGATTATCACTTGCCAACCAACATTTCACCTATTTTTCACTTTGACAACAAACGATTTACAAATTTTTGTATGGCAACGTTTCATTTGGTAGGATTGTTGTTAAGCTGATTATTATAATGAAACAAAACGTTTTGGGTATTTATTATTTTTCAAATCTTTTACTAGGCCAAACAACTATTAGATGAATAACGTTTCGTCTGTGAAACAGTTCCCTTTTCGTAAATAGATATAATATATAAAAAAAAAACTTGAATACAGTTTTTTTTTTTTTTGCAAACCTATAGGTTAGGTTAGGTTAGAACTGTGACCAACACACGCACGAGCCGAGCGAGCGAAGCGAGCGTGCCGCGGCAGCGGCCGGCGAGTGCTAGGAAAATTCTATCCATTTTACTAGGTTTTCCTAACCTTTAGGTTAATCTATAGGTTTGCTTAACGAAACTTAATGCAACATTTGGTATACAATAAACAACTGAATGAATATTACGCTAAGTAAAACATACGCTACTTAAAAGTTGGCATTTTGAAAAAATGTCATTATAAAAAGCAAACCAAACAAACAGTTGGCAACTGCGAGGTTGGGAAATAAAAAAAAATAATAAGAAAAGTTGGCAAATGATTATTCCGCAAAATAATATTCTTCGAAACGTTAGTTGCCAAATGAAAATCGGCCAAAAATGTTTCTGCAAAAAGGCAGAGAACCGTCAGTGATAGATCTTATATAATCTAGGTTAACATAGAAGTCCAGTGTTGTTTGTCCATCTTATCTATGTTAGCGAAGGTGGCGCGTTCTACAAAACGTGGTGACCGCAAACGCGTTTTGGTAATCACCACATTTTTTTTTAAATTGGAATAAATGTATTGATTTCATAATTAGTTGTACTTTCAGTTGCCAACTTTCAAGATGTAGATAATTTTCCCATTCTAACTTGTTCTACCCAAAAAAATCAAGTACAAAGAGAAGCAAATTACATTACTATGACGCTGTTGCGTAGAAAAGAGTTAATGGCGAGTGTGAAGGAGGTAGTATGTACAGCAGTTTGCATATATTGACAGTTGGATAGATATAAAATAGCGCGAGAGCAGAATGTAAACACTTATGTAAACGGTGCTTCAATTCGAACAAATCGTTCCGCGAGCGGAAAGTGGAAATTAGCAAAAACTCCTCAAATAAGTTGGCGATTAAGGGGGAAATGTGAAATCTACATAATTGTGTGAGGTTAAATTACAGTTTTAGGTTGTGACAACGAGATTTTGGTAGAGTTTTGTTTTTAATGGGCGTGTGCAAGTGGCAATTATGCAGGTACTTACATAGTGACTTCACGTAATTTGAAAGCTTCGAGGAAGATGATACTGATCAGACTTTCAAATCGTTGCAAATAATTGTAGAAAGTGATCATCGAGTAGATCTTTACATTGCTCACCATTTGAAGCTACAAAATTTTTTACAGGAAACATGGAAGGAAAATTTTCCTCTAAGTAGAGCTACACTTTGTAGAGGTACCTAGTTGTCTTAGTCATAACATAAAATAAATCCACGCCTGTATCCCGGAGCGGTAGGCAGAATGTAGGGTTTGCCACTTGCGATGATCCTGACAGACCTCTTCCGCTTTAACGACATTCGTTAGTCTCATTCGCTGAATGTATTTCTTTCGTCAATCATTCTTTCTTCATCCTCTCCACATGTCCAAACCAACGCAATATTCCTTTCTCAATTCTAGTTACTACATCCTCTTTGGTTGCCAAACATGGCCGCTCACCCCAGATATCATCAAAAAACGAAAAGTTTTTCAACAAAATGCAGAAAGAAGTATGTTATGACTAGGGTTGCCATCAGCTAAATTACGGACCCAGGACAAAAACTTAAAAAACCCCGACATTTGGGCGAAAAAATAAAATTATCCCCGGACTCCCTCGAAAAAAAAAACAAAATAAAATAAAAACATAGTTAAATCTACTCAAACTTAAACCTCATGAATTCTGGTAACAAACATAATTTATTAATGGTATTAAACTTATTAAAACCCCGTCCGGACGCTCCCCGGACGCCCTCCAAACTAGGACCAATTCGGGGGAAACCCGGACAGATGGCAACCCTGGTTAGAACTAAGACTGGTACACAAAGTAGGACTAACAACAATAAGAAAGAAAACCAAACTTATAGACGCTGTAAAGCTAGCATGCTGCCTGAAATGGAGATGGGCTGGTCACCTACCAAGAATGACTGATGAACGGTGGAGTGAGAAAATGCAACATTGATATCCGGGCGGGTCGCGCCGCCCCCCTGGCCGGCCAAAACGCCGCTGGCAAGACGACATCGTGGTTTGGACCAGCATCACCTGGACGATGCTAGCCGCAGACAGGCACACTTGGCGCGGGATGTGGGAGGCCTATCTCAAAACATCTGAGAGGCCTATGCTCGACATACGAGCAATCCAAAAGTAAAACAGACATTTTATCTATTTAATAGAGATTGTGAATGAATGAATTTAATTTAATTGAATCTATGATAACTATTTCTATTTATTAACATTAATTTTTATTTATATTAAGTTTTAGCTAGAAAGTTTAGTATGATTTTAAGTGAGTGAAATTGAATTGATTGAGTAGTAATTGTTTTCATTATTCTAATTTTTCAATTTTAAATTAGCTTAAGTGTTAATAAAATTACCTACCTTTTATTATAATGGCAAGTTATCAAAAAAATAAAACTATAAATCTATGCATGTAATGTTTTTTTTGGGAATAAATGGCTTATTATTATTATTATACATCCTCTTTCAGTCCACAACGTTGTGTGTTTTGTTGTCTTAGCCGGCCTGTGTGAAGAAAAGTATGAGCATTTTTTAAAGCGGAAAACTCATTGTTGCAAATCCTAAGCATGATGCACACTGTTATTTCTGAATTTGTAACGAACGTGCCACTCGTTCACCTTTGTTCCAATTTCGCAAAGAAAGCGGGTAAAAAGATATGGCCCGGGGCGATGCAGTTAGCGTGGACTAGTCCGCGCTTTCAGTGTTTGCTTGGACCGGTATTGTTGCTAATGCCGGAAAGCCTTTTAGGGTTCCAAGGCGGAAGGGTGCAAACGGGACCCTATGGCCTCGTGCGCCTACGATGTATGTATGTTTGATGTATAAAGGGCTTTATCTCTTGAACTGTGATATAGGTATTTTTGTATTGTATTGCAAAACAAATAGTAAAAAATTAAAAAACCAGCTACGTGTGAGACGGACTTGACAGAATTCCTCAGATGCCCCAATTAGAGTGTACGTAACTCTGTCTTAAAAAGACTGAAAAAAAGGGAACTAGCAGAAGCCGGAAGTGACACCAAGAAAATTTGGCAACATGTTAAAAACTTCACTAACGTGACAAAGCAGCGTGAATCATGTTCAGGCCTTTTATGAACGCATACAACACCGCTTATGTCAGCTAGCAAATATTAAATAACTTTAGTTAGTTTTTAATACTTTCTGCAAGCATGTAAATCTAAATATTATACAGCATTTGCAATGTACTTTACTCATTAAGCTTAGCAATGTAATAAGGAAAAGCGGGGTTTCGTTTTAGTACAGAGCCCCAGCGACGTGTAAACTATAACCGCTGCTTATTGAACAAAGATTTTATTTATTACTAGATGACCCCGTGAAACTTCGTATCACCTACATGAATCTTTTTTTTTCTTTTTACCGTTTAAACCTTCCCTGTACTTTCACAAATATAAAAAAAGAAAAATTTGCAAATCGGCCCAGCCGTTCTCGAGTTTTAGCGAGACAAACGAACCGCCGTGTGGCGCCGGATCAAGAATAGTGTCGCTCCATTTCCTTCCGTGGATGTCGTAGAAGGCGACTAAGGAAATCAATTACCAGGAGACGGGCAGCAGCGTGTTCCTGAGATTCCAACCGCATACTGCGATCGCCAACCCGCCTGCCAAGCGTGGCGATTATGGCAATACCCCTTATGGTTATGAAAACCACGAAAGATACATATATATAGGTAGATTATTATTATTAATAAAGCAAACGACTATTTCGTGAACGTCGGAAAAAATCTCGCCGAACAGATAAGTCAACACTCCTTTCCACACTACTTTCGTAATTTTTGATACAGATAAGGAAGAAGTCGAACGAATTATCGTGGATTTAAAGGATAAATCTGCAGTGGGCTGGGCTATCTAACAATATTTTCAAGTCCTTTAAATACATTTTATCACCTTGCTTGGCTCACATTTTCCAAATACAGACTGCGGAAGTAACAATTGCTGCAAGGGCTATTCTGGGCGAAAATTGTTGTCAAAAATCTGAAAAAATAGAGGAAAAATTACATATAACACAAATTTTCGACCAGAATGTCCCTTACGGCAATCGATACTGTCTCAAAAAATCAATTGTAGTCCCTATACATAAATCTGGAAGAAAATGTTACAAATTACAGGCCCATTTCTATACTCCTTTTAATATCCAAAATTCTCGAAAAAATTATAAACAGTAAGGTTATAAAGTTTCTTCATGAGAACTCAACTCTATCAAAAAGGCAATTTGGTTTTAGACCCAAGCTGTCAACAGCAGATGCCGTACATCAAACAACAGACTACCTAACGAAGGAGATGGATAAGGGTAACTACACTGTAGGAGTTTTTCTAGAACTGGTTAAAGATTCTGATATTTTGACGTGATTCTGATAGTGTCTGTTCCTATTCTTCTACATAAATTAGAATATATCGGTATAAGAGGACAACAGCTAAAATTATTCACCGACTATCTCACTGGACGTTCACAACAATTGAAAATAGACAATGTCATCAGTTCTGAGCTTAAAAGTGCTTTTTTCGGAGTTCCCCAAGATTTATACTAGACCTAACCCCATATTTGGTCTATATCAATGACCTCTGTGGCTTGAAAAAAAACTCCAGGACGATAGTTTCATGCTGATGACGCTGGGAAAATTAGGGACGCTTAAATCTAGGGCGGAAATGCACAAAACGGTTTCATCCAAGTAAACTCTTCTCACGCTTAATGCAGTAAAAAATCTTCTTACGCTTAATGCAGATAAAAGTAAATCTATAATTTTTTCCCTTCGTAGCCCCGTTAGTCGCTGTACAAAACTTTTAATTGCTCATCATCATCAGCCATTTGACGCCCACTGCAGGACATAGGCCTCCCTCATGGTTTTTAACCATGAAGGGTTTTGCCATAATCGCAGGCGGGTTGGCGATCGCAGTATACGGTTGGAATCTCCAAGACAGGTAGTATTAAATCTCTGGGCATTATTATTGATCCCAGGCTATCTTTCCACAAACATATCATATCAGTAACAAATAGAGTTCGCTTTACTTTATGCCAATCTATACTCGCCTATTGTATAACCTCATGGGGAGGATCGCCCAAACTACAATATTCCCACTTGAACGTGCTCAAAGTGCGGTACTATAGGTTGCTATATCTCGACCTTACCTATTCCCTACCCATCTTCTATACCAATCCTGCAATCCTTAGCGTTCGGCAAATATTCATAATGAGCACAGTATTTAAACAGCACACACTTATGAGCTTCAGCACTGACTATACTAACAAGAGACGTAAGGACTTAGTTTGTGGTTCGTCATTGGTGAAGCATTCATTTGCGCAAACATTTTTTGTCTTTCTCGGCACAATCGGCTCAACTCAAAACTGTATATTATTATGTTCCCATTAAACGCATGACTTTGCAAAATTAAGTTGCAAAATTTTCTTGAGGGCTCTCACTCATAAACAGGATACGACGTCGCGTCGTGCTACGACGCCCTAATTTGGGTTTAATTTGAGCGAAATTTTGAATCAATATTAAGCTCTGAGTTGAATGAGTCACGATTAGTTATGAGTTGACTAGATATTCGCGATTACTTACACTAATTGAAGCCAAATTAATGCGTCGTAGCACGACGCGACGTCGTATCGTGTTTGTGTGAGAGCCCTGATATAGGATGGGACAGAGATCCTCCTGAATTTTGTAAGTTAAGTAGTTTTAAGTAACCTATGTTTAATTCTGAGGTACTTTGGTTCCTTACTGATTCTATTGATTCGTACCATTTATTTCCTGAATTATTGTTTACTTATGTCGTTATAATAATTTAAGCTCTTACATACACAGCCTAAAATATAGGTTTATTACTAGTTTAGGCTGCGTTTTTACTCTTACCTATGTTAAGTTTAATTCTTATGTACACTTTACATCTGCTACAACAGCGGTGGTAGCCTAGTGGGTAGAACATCGGACTCGGAAGCAAGAGACCCAGGTTCGATCCCCAGTGCGGGCATGTACCTATGACTTGGTTTTCTAAGTTATGAACATTTGTGAAACTTCACAATAGTAGCAATACCACTCGCTAACTGTGAAGGAAAACATCATGAGGAAACCTGAGTGTCTGAGCAATTCACATACCTCAACGCTTGAAATCGCCAATCCGCGGTGGGCACGCGTGGTGATTAAGCCCATACTCTCTCCCTCAGAGAAGGCCTGTGCCCTACAGTGGGACCTATATAGGCTGCTTATGTATGTACACTTTATATCTACGATTTTATGAATAATTATCTATGATTTAATTATCTTATCTAATCTAGTAAGCAAAAGTGAAAATGCGCCCTCTAGTGGGCGGAAGCAACGTTAGCAGTGGGAAGTGTAAATCGCTTGTATAGTCTCTGGCTCTGGTTTTACAGTGAAAGCAAACGCAGCTTATTATACGTATTATATGTACGTCCGTTCTGCGTCGTCCGAGGCGTTCTCTCGGTGTAAATCGCATGTTTAGGCTCGGGCTATAAGTGTCCGGGGGGTCAACCTCCATCGTTCCAGAGTCTAGAAAAATATAGTTTTTTTTATGGAGTGCAAAAAAGGTTCTTATTATGTACGTCCCACGGCTGTTCACAGACCTTCTTTTAGAAAGAGAGTATGGACTTTATCACCACGCGTCCCCACCGGCGTTTCGCGATTTCGAGCGCTGAGGAACACGAACATCTTAAGCACTTAGGTCACCTCACGACGTTTACCTTCACCGCAAGAGAGCGATATTGAGTGACTGGTATAGTACTACGAATTACATGCGTAACGTAGTTTTTTTTTGTATACGCCAGAATCGAAATCATAACATCTTATATGCGAGGCAAGCGTTCTACCGTAGCTACTGCCGCAAAAAATAGATAACAATCGGTTTATGTTCTCTTCCATATCATCATCATCATCATCATCAGCCACTTGACGCCCACTGCAGGACATAGGCCCCCCTCGTGGTTTTCATAACCATGAGGGGGTTTTTCCATAATCCCCACGCTAGGCAGGCGGGTTGACGATCGCAGTATGTGGTTGGAATCTCAGGAAGAAGCTGCTGCCCGTCTCCTGGTAATCTATTTCCTTAGTCGCCTTCTACGACATTCACGGAAGGAAATGGAGTGACGCTATTCTTAATCCGGCGCCACACTTCCATATGAACGTGTCTAAACACTACAACAGTCCACTTGCTTTTTTTATTCAACTAACTCTACGAGACCCCGAGCCAGACCCAGAGACACGTTTGAAAGATCCGTGAGTCCGGACGCTTGTGGGCCGAGCCTTAATCCGGCTGCCCGGGGGCGGCGGGCAAGGACGCATTGTGCGCGCGGCTTTACATCGCTCGTTCCCTTGTCTGTGTGCGGCTTTAATTGTACGCGTCGTCCGCGTCGCAGGTCCATACGACAGAAGTTCGAGCTGACATTGATTATGAGCATGAGCTAATTACAGAGCTTTATTGTACTTGGGTAATAGCACTGTTAGTATAAGACAAGGACTGGATAAATATTTAGTAACACATTTAACGGGTCTAATTGCGATTATTATTTATTAGGTAAACTATTAAATTATTATTATTATAGAGAGATCCAGAACACTTATTCTAGTTTGCGAACTAAAACTTTCGCAAGCACTGCACATTATTAAGTTAATTCCGGATTCACTTACTTGCTTTTTTGCCAGAGGAGTCCGACCACTAAGTGAAATGACGTAAATATTTGACGCCTAAACTAGGGCAACCTGTATCTTAGGAGTAATTTCCTTCCTTTTTCGGATTCCGTACCCAAAGGGTAAGGGACCCTATTACTAAGACTACATGCCGTCTGTCTGTCACCAGGCTGTATCTCATAAACCGTGATAGCTCGACAGTTCAAATTCTCACAGATGATGTATTTATGTTGCCGCTATAGCAAAAAATACAACAAATATTAAAAACAGAATAAAACAATTATTTAAGTAGGGCTCCCATACACAAACCTGATATTTTTGCCGTTTTTTGCTCGATATTAAAAACAGCAACAGGTAGACGCTTGAAATATTCAAATGTTGTATAGATCATGGTACGGAACCCTTCGTGCGCGAGTCCGACTCGCACTTGGGATGGTTTTTACTTTCACATTTAGCACTTAATTATGTTAATACTTATCAAAGTTGTTATACAATAATTGTCATACAATATAGACGGTATTACTGTATAAACGAGAAGCAAATAGTTCTTTAGTCCCTTTCTTTAATTAACAGTGTGATAGCTAGCGTCATTTTGCTTTATGCAGTGTGAGAGAGCGAGACAGCCCGGCTCTATATTGGCCCATCACTCTCGATATAACGTTGTTGTTGATCCGATCGTATTATTTACACTTTTCCTATTTTGTTGAAGTATCGAAGATTTTTAGAAGTGATAAATTCGGTACATTGCGCTTTGGTGATAAATTCGGTGCTTAATATAGGTACAGATTGATCATTACATATTAAAAATTTATTTTAAACAGTGTCTTAAACACATGGAGTGCCAACACTGTTGTGGATTTCTAAATTCTTTATTACAGAGAGAATAATCGGACGAACCTCTTCGATATCCGATTCTGTTACCATCTACAACGGAGAATCATCGGCTTAGCTTTTTGAAAAAAGAATGACGTGTAATTATCGCGCGAATATGAAACGTGACAATGCGAGTTGCAAGGGCGCGCTTTTTTGTTTTAATTTTTTAATTAGGCTAGGGTAGGGTTGCCGTGTGATTTGACTGGCTGGATGGCGAGGTAGTTTATTTTTCTTTTGTTTGTGGTAAGGAAACAATAAAAACGTTGCTTATACGTAGTTGCGTTGATGTTGCCAGTAAAATAAAATACTGGCCACTATTTCATGACAATCGTGTGAAAAAAAAGCCGTTAATTACGTCCGAATAAATAAAGATTACGGCGCCCGCGAACTACCTACCTATTTAAAATTCAAGCGGAGAGTGTGCTCAAAAAACATAATTTACGGTGTAATTAATTTTCGCGTAGTAGGTAGGAGATAAATAAATAATGAAAAAAAGATTTTGCGCGGGAGGACAATCACGGGCGAAAAAACCGATGATACATGGAGCTCGTTTGGCCGCTTGCGTTTTTTTTTTATTAAAAAATCACATTAACAGCGTTCATTGGGGTGAGTGATAAATAATGCCCTCCTTATTCAAATTTTTGTTTTTGTTCAGCGCGGCGCGGTAATAAATGAGCTTATTTCGGAAAACGCGCCTGAAATGATAGGGGGCGATGCGACGGCGATGTTTAGATTATGGGCCAGCGCCTGATATTCGGGATATACTCGTATTGTTGCAAATGAACGGGTAGGTTTGTAGATATCTCAAAGACTTGAAAATTTTTAGTGTACCTATTTTCTGAAACCGTTGGATAGGTATATTTTTTGACTAGTAACGTCGTTCAGGTCGATAGTTGGGGGTTCACTTGCTAAAACCGCATGCAACGAAAACGTGTCGCCTCGTCGAGGGCTGTAACTTTTTGGCTACGTGTCGTGTGCAATTCATTTATATATCATCGAAGAGAACAAAGTAGCCATTACTCAGATCCTCTTGTCTTGTGCTGCTAGATGGCGCCAGTGCTGCGTAATACGTGTAACGCAGTTTAAGAAAAAAAATTATGCTTAGGTACTTACAGTCGTTTCACGTTAAACCAATGGTTGTGTAACCCGTCACAGCACCGCCCACCCGCTTTAATTTACTTAAGACAGGATTCACTCATTTGTAATTTTGTAAGAACATTCTGGGCTGAGATGACAGGTATAGACTCCGATTTTATCTACGCTTACAGTCTTGTGTTTCTTTCCAGTCTTATAGTTCTGTTTTTCCCATTTTAAGTGAATGGAATGTAAATTCTTCCTCATGAGAAATAAATACTTAAAACTTACACCGATCCTATAACTTTAACATTATCGTCTCGCTCAGACGTAGACAACAGTCATGTCTACGTTTGTTATGTTACAAGGACTGGACTGGTTAAAAGCCGTAATATGTTTATCGAATCTCTCTGAAATATACAGGGTGTATAATCTAGTCTCACAGGCACCTAGAATAAACTAAATAACCTTCATTCGCAATCGCGCGGCGATGCAATGATCACAATCACCTTTTGGTCGCTTCTCATGTCGACCCAAAGCACAATATACTTTTACATCAATATCACAAAAGGATAAGTGGTGTCTCACTTAACACTAATACCTTTTTACCTAAAAATGAGTTAAGAGGCAAATGCCCTTTAATTTATTCTTTTTCTGAAACTTGTTCTCGTTTGTCAATAGTTCGTAACCATTGATTTTCTACGGCTTAAAGACCATACTTTGTAGTGAACTTTAAAAGACAGTCTCAGCTTGAAGTTTTACGTTTCTGACAACCAAAAGACAGAGATAGGCCGTGTGAGTCCAAGTGCCTATTCTGTGTCCACTGATTGGCAAAGGTGCAGCACCTTTCTTTGCTGGGTTACCTTGGACCACTCTGGCAAGTATCGGTCAAGATCGCCTCGCCACTGTCTCCTTGGTCTACTTCATCTGCAAGTATTTTCATGAGCACTAAAAAGGAGTTGAGATGAGGCGCACCCGGAAAGCGGCCCCCAATACATAATGTATGAAACTTAAAGAAATGCAATGATATAACACAATGATCGGTCGCATTGTCGGTGTACGGCGACGTCTCCAGCGACACAATTGAATGATGACTAGGCTATTGTGACTATGTTTAGAGATCCTGCTTGCTAATGCTGCCTTTTGACTCTCGGGGCGATTTCAGTGGGGCTTTTTCAGCGCTTTAGAGGTTGGGATGTCCGAAATTATAGCGTAAAGGGTTAAGGGTTAGGCGCGAGTTTTAAAAACCTTAACGGGACTGCGTTACTGTTATTTGAAATGTTTAAGAAAGACTTGCTTAGGGTATTTTTTTATTATAACGTAACATGAACCAATAAAATGAAATATAAAATGTATAACATTTTACAGTTTCTCCTTTCTACTTCAGTAAGTTTATACAGAAGTATACTATACTTTCTGTTTCTATGTATTTAAAGCCTTGGTATAACTAGGCACCTAAGTAAAATAAACACCCATAAAGGGTGGAAAGGCGTCTTATTAATCCATCATCATCATCAGCCACCCGACGCCCACTGCAGGACACAGGCTTCCGTCGTGGTTTTCATAACCATGAAGCGTTTTGCCATAATCGCCACGCTTGGCAGGTGGGTTGGCGATCGCAGTATGCGGTTGTGGTGGAATCTCAGGAAGACGCTGCTGCCCGTCTCCTGGTAATTGATTTCCTTAGTCGCCTTCTACGACATCCACGGAAGGAAATGGAGTGACGCTATTCTTAGCTTGGCGCCACACGGATGTCTTATTACCAACAAAAAAAGGATCGATACACCTACCTACGTTACGCCCTGAGTGCGGGGTCCATTTAGTGACTTCCACGTGGCCCATGGTAACTCATGCCCCGGTGGCAGCGCCTTTCTGGTCTCCACAAAACGATCGGAAGCAGAAGCTGAGGCACGCTATAGCTTAATTTTGTGGCCGGTCCGTTTTCTGTGGCTTTTTTTGTTGCGCTGTTACCTACGCAGGTGGGGTTACATGGATGAGGAGTAAAACCACTGTTGTTGCGGAGTCTCCCCTCAGATTACGGAACACCTCTCTGTGTGTCCCTTGAGCCCGTCCACGTGCACTCGAGAGAGTCCACTTGCTGGAGGTCACAGACGCCAGAGTGCGCGTGGTCGAGTTCTGGGCCGACAAAATCTAATTGGTTTCGTCACCTACACGATAAGAAGAAGAAGACGCTATGTTCTAACTCAGCGCTCAAAATCTATCCGCAGAGTTGCACACAACATCGCTAGCCTAGGTGCTTCGCTAGGACCTATTTGGTCCACTTATCCCGTGCATTATATAGTTTAATGGGTCAGGATTGACGGTCCTAATGGGGCCTAGTTAGATCTGTCTTCCTTCTAGACGTTCTTAGCTTTCCTCGTCCGGAGGTGCCAGGGTCTGATGCGCAGTGGAGGACTGAATTAGGTTGCCAGCTTACTGTTTATTAAGTGGCTGCTTTTCTACTCTGTTGTGTAAATTTAGGGAACCAGAGTTCTCTTCTTTATTGAATTTTGTCTTGATGAGTTTTCCTTAAGTTTTGCTTTGTATTGATATAATTCTCATCCCCCCATCTCGGAAAAAGTATTCTTGCTCTTCGATATCTGAGCAAAAGCCGTTTTTATCTGCTAGAGGATAAAGTAAATTGAATTTAGAACATCGAGTGCACAAAGTTTGTGAATTCAAAACATCATTAAACCTATTTACTTCTACCTTCATGGTGCCGAATGTATTATACTACTTTTTTAAATTTGTTATAAGCTCAGACTCGAAACCTCCTTTGTGTTTTTTGCATTTAATCATTTCCTCGCTGAGGTGGGACGAAAAGTTACGTGTTGCACTCGATTGCAAAGATTTTTCACCTCGTGCTCTTTTGATTCCCTCGCTAACGCTCAGGATTCTAATTTTTTAATCATTCGCTGCGGTCGTGATTCAATTTTAGAATCCTTCGCTTGCTCTGTCATCAAAATTGAGCACGCGGTTAAAAAGCAACTTTGCACTCTTGTATAACAAATAACTATTGTTCATGCAGCCTATAGGCCACCGCTCTATTATTATTTATTTTAACTAAAGATTGGCTTCTCTGAAGGAACATATCTTGAATTCAGCTAATAAAAAAATAAAAATTTACATTTGAAAGAGAGCGATAATAGCGCAGCAGTGGAACGCCGGCTTCTCATTCGGGTTCGAACCCCGGCATGTACCAATGACTGTTTTCTAAGTTACGTACAATTGTGAAGTTATAGTAGCAATACCACTCGCTTCCTGTGTAGGAAAATATTGTGAGGAAACCTGAGTGTCTGAGGTGTTCACACACTTCAGCGCTTAAAATTGCCAATCAGCTGTGGAAACTCATCTCCACGGCACTCTCTCTCTCTCTGAGAGAAGGCCTGTGCCGTGCAGTGGGACGTATAAAAAATTATAACGATATATTTTTATTTTTTCGTACAAATTGACCACGTTACGTTTCAGGATTGTATGACAAGTCCCTTGTAACCATAATTTACCCTACTTAATTTATTGCTTTAAAATTTTATGTTCTCAATTTCCATCTCTGAAAGTCTTCACCAGAACATCACCAAATTAACTTGGGACTACGTTCACGCTATTTTATGAAACATACGGATATTACTAAAGGGATTGGCCCCATTAGGCCTTATTTACTGCTGCCCATTGAAGAGTTCCGTTCTCCATCTCTGAAAGTCTTCGTCAGATCTTCACCAAATTAAAATGGGACCAATGGGACGTTATATTTATTCAAACAAAAAAAAATTGTCAAAATCGGTTAAGATTTGACGGAGTTATGCGAAAACATAGCCAAAAAAAATACGCGTCGAAAAGGAGGAGGTTATCATCCTCCTTTTTTGAAGTCGGTTAAAAATGTTCATAAATCGGAGATTAACATTGGCTCCCGCACTAGGTACAGCCGGTCTCGCGGGAACCTAATTAAACCAAGAATTTAAAAATTGCTCTGTTCTGTGATTTTCTTGCTGTAGTAATAAGATAGACAGATAGATAGAATATTCTTTATTGTATGTACACCAGGAATTACGAGATACATTAAATTCGTATTAAATACATAAGTATTAAAAACTAAACATGCAAAAAGAAAGAAAAATAAAGTAATACGTACCTATTTAAACAGTGTCAGATCAGCTTAGCAAATAGTTCTACGGTTTCCTTATAGTCTATTGTATTTTTTTTAAAATGATATTCTATAGGGGATGTATTAGCAAAGGGCAAGATAAAAAGTACCCGAAACCGGCGTGCGTGCATGCAACGACTAAAGAATGTTGAGGAAGCGAAAGTGATCTGTCAGGATCGTAGCAAGTGGCAGTCCCTGGTCTCTGCCTATCCCTCTGGGATACAGGCGTGAGTTTATGTTATGTTGTTATTCTATAGTTTTGTCGACGTGAATAATATATATATTTATGCCACCTTTCAGCTTTCTAATACCAATCATCTCTTAGCTAAGCCGCTGATAGACAGTAGGAAGGACATGGTGAAACAAGCGAAACTATAAGGGTTCCTTGTTGACTACGGAACCCCAAAAAGTACCCAAAACTGCATGCGTGCATGCAGCGACAAATTAATACCAATGATGCGAAAGAGGGTTTGTCAGGATGGAAGCGAATCCTAGTATCTGCCTGCTCCTTCGGGATGCAGGCGTGAGTTTACGTATGTGTGTGAATTTCTCAGTTGTTTTAAACTTGAACTAGCTCTAACCTGTTATTGTCATCCCAATGAATACTTCAATGACTGCCTTCACTCTCTATGCATTCCCAACACAAGTAATAACACATAAGACAAATTATTGTCTTGTGTGTTACCTAATATAACGTTTTAATTTATTTGCAACCATGAGTCCCATGTTAGGGTTCCGTACCCAAAGGGTAAGGATAATCAGGAGGAATTAATAAGACTCCGCTATCCGTCCGTCCGTCTGTCACCAGGCTGTATCTCATGAACCGTGATAGTTAGACAGTTGAAATTTTCACAGATGATGTATTTCTGTTGCAGCTATGGCAACAAATACTGAAAACAGAATAAAATAGATGTTTAAGGGGAGCTCCCATACAAGAAACGGACTTTTTTGCCGTTTTTTGCTCGATATTAATAACGGCAACAGGGGGACGCTTGAAATATTCAAATGTTGCATAGATAATGGTACGAAACCCGCCGGGCGCGAGTCCGACTCGCACTTGACCGGTTTTTGCCATATGAGTCCCATGCTAGGCTTGATTAATACCTTGTAGATTAACATACCTAAGTATTACAGTCATGAGCACATCAACCTTACATTTTTGTTACAAAGCCTCCCGTAACGTAATTGAGTAGAATATACGCGTGTAGAAGTTAATTTGCTATCTACTTTACTTTAATTGTTACAGGTCAATTGTATCTTTTTTCGTGTTATTTCTGTAACAGTTGTTTCGTTTTTAGTGTACAATAAAGAATCTTTTAATCTTATCTTGTCTTATCTTGCATCCACCTACAATTGTTTGGCTAATCCAAAACCTGAGGCATCGTAAGCAAATCACCCAGGGCTCTATCTCGAAGACAAAACTATCCCACCTCGTATATCAATGCGTGCGCACACGGCGCAGAGGCAATCTAGGAACGCTTCGAACAATCTAGCCGGCCGCGAGTTCTCTTGTGCTGCGTGCATCGACAGTTAGGGTTGTCAACTGACTTAGTGCTAAAAAAGGAAGAAAGAAAAAAGAGAAAGAGAGAGAGAGAGAGAGAGGGAGAGAGAGAGAGGCGGGGAGGAAGGGATTAGGAAGAAAGGAAGAAATTTGGGATAAATAATTACTACCTTACAGTTAATTATTACTATTCACTAAGCGTGCAAACACCTCATCATTCATCATCATTCAGCCACAAGAGGTCCACTGCTGGACATAGGCCTCCTTCGTGGATTTCCAAAAAGACCAGTTGGAAGCGGCCTGCATCCAGCGCCTTCCTGCCACTTGGATAAGGTCATCTGTCCATCTTGTGGCTGGTCGCCCTACGCTGCGCTTGCCGATATGTGGTCTCCATTCGAGAACTTTTCGGCCCCATCGGCCACCAGTTCTGCGTGCTATGTGCCCCGCCCACTGCCACTTCAACTTACTAATCCAAATGAGAATTACCCATTTATAATAACAAATTAACATTGAAAAAAGTTGATGTCAGAATATTTCTAAAAATATATTTGTCTTTGAAACACACAATCTAAGTCTCTCGACAAAAAATTGCCATAGTTACCTTAATAAAACTGGCCACTAAAATTATGAACTTATACCATGTTTCTGCATCAAAAACTAATCGTATGAAAATTAAAACGCGTGTTTGAAATGTCATTTGTCAAAGACACTTCGGGTTGCTGAGCCAGTGGAGTAAGTAAAATATTACAATGTGCTAGCAAGAGGGCCACATGCAAAAGCAAGATTCATCGTATTTGGCAACCCTAGCGCCCAAGTGTAATATGCACGGTAGCCTTCTCGGTCCGCCTTATTAATAAACATGCGCTAACAATAAATAATTGTTTATAATGAACTTTATAATATATAAGTGCAGATATTTCATTATCTCGGCTGCGCTGCCGTTTGCGTCCGCACAAACATATTTGAGATGCAATTCGAACGCTGAGAAGTTAGGTTAATGGTTAATGAAGTTGGCTTCGGTGTCGATGTAGTTGTACTGTTAGTTCAAGTTTGGGTTTTGAGGAAGTATTTGTCTATTTATTGACTGCTCAGCTGTCTATCAAGCTGCTTGGTGCTTGTAAAAAAAGAAGAAAGAAAAACTTTCACACAGTACAATCTCTTGGCCTGGTCTGGTACCTTGTGCTATGGTAACCAGGCAAGGACGTTACATGCATAAAAGTACACCCGGACTGAGGTCATTTGTGTAAATGTACGGCGGCCCCCAGTGGGAATCGAACCCACGACCTCATTTATTCAACATCAGTGCCTCCGTAATTTATTAATTTACATAATTTAAGTTGGACATAATAATTTTAATAGTAATTTTTACCTATGTTTTTAAAGATTAGGTTTAGTTATATGGATTTTAAGATCCGAAATAAATGATTAATAATATATATATATAATAATAAGAAAACTTAAATATGCAAATTAATAAGTTACATAAGTAAAGTAGATGATTGTTCGTTTGTTGAGATAATAATAAAGGTCTAAAGAAAAAAATGAAATAGAAAACAATAAAAACCAGACTGCATCATCTATCAAGCAGGTGGGTGGGACCAACCAAAGTACTTCAAAATTAGTCACAATATTGACTTTGGGTCCCGCCTGCTCAGTACTTAGTTAATGCCCAGCAGTCGATTTTATGGATATTTTCTATTTTTACAGTTTTTGACTTATTTTGCCGATTTAATATCATCTGCGCTAACGTGCTAACGCAATTTAACGAAGTGCTAACGCAATTTACGGTACATAAAAACACGATTCCTTAAAACACTCCTCAGAGACAGTTCGAATAGTCTGTGGTGAAGGGAAAAACGTAAACACCGATTATTTAAACAGCCTCTGAGGAGTGTCTAAGGCCGCTAATAATTGGAATAACTTGATATTCGAAGGAACTTTATGCCACGTTTATTCGACAAGCCGTTGAGTAGTTAATAAACCGTTTCAAACTTGAACTGGAAACGTCAGTCATTACAATTTATGTATTTCATGTTTACTTCAGCTAAATCGAGTGCTAAGTAAACAATGGAAACTGTAATGGACGTCCCGTATTTAGTCGTATTTTGTTTGTTTGCAGAATCGATATATCGATAAAGTTTATCGATAATTAACCCGCCAACACTAGGGATGCGCGGGAGCAACATCGAATGCGTTTTCTTTATCGACCGCCGTTGATTAATGCCGGTTGATTTGAATAATAATTTTTCGATACGAAACTTTATTGTATGATAAATTCTGCCTCCGTAGCGACGAGCGCAATTGTAACCGACGACTTTTGTAATTAACCGCTAAGGTTCTAGCTGTGGAGGCTTTAATGTGATACATGACGACCTCGTGGTGCAGCGGTAGTGCATCTGTATACCATGCGAGAGGTCCCGGGTTCAAATCCCGGCTGGGGACAAATAAAAATAAACCCCAGGTCTTGGATGTTTACATGTTTATGATGTCGTCGTTTCTGGTTCCCACAGGGTATCCTAGTGTGGGGCCAGAAGCAATGTATGTGCCTGTATGTAAATGTTTATGTTTTATGTACGTTTGAGGCTTAAATCTTCTTTTGCATTTGGTGATCCACCTTTGGACTTGTAAGAGGCTTAATCCCTCTCTCTCTTTCTATACAGCCCCTGTCAGACGCCCACTGTTGGGCATAGGCCTCGTCGCCGTAACGCTAACCTCGCCGGGCAGGTCTGCGATCTAAAAAGTTCCTAAAGAAATATATATCAAAAAAGATAAAAACATGTCTATGAAGCGAACGAGGTTTTTCCGTGGCAGGTGGAAAATCTTGGTCCTGACGGATCACTTTCGCTTCCTCAACATTCATCAGTCGTTGCATGCACGCACGCCGGTTTCGGGTACTTTTTATCTTGCCCTTTGCTAATACCGGCCCTTCCACCAACATTCGCTCGGTATATTTGTTTCGTCAATCCTTCTTCCTTCATCCTCTCCACATCTCCAAACCAATGCAACATTCCTGTCTCAATTCTAGTCACTGCGTAACATCGTCAGTAACAAATTTCATTTTAAGAGTTTTGAATAGTATTTTTTTTTCATTTTTAATTAGCTGAATTCATGATATTGAGTTCCTCCAGAGAAGCCCGTTATTGATGAAGCCTACGAAAACGAGAAGCTACTGAGAAGGCTTTGCATCAAGCACACCATTTTTCTTCTTTGTTTAAACAGCTATTTCTTGAAATAGGGATACATGACATACATAAGCAGCCAATATTCGTCCCACTGTAGGGCACAGGCCTTCTCTCAGGGAGAGAGTAAGGGTTTAATCACCACGCGTGCCCACCACGGATTGGCGATAGCGGTTAAGCATAATAGCGGTGGTAGCCTAGTGGGTACAACATTGGACTCGTTAGCGAGAGACCCAGGTTTGATTCCCAGTGCGGGCACTTTTTTTTCTAAGGTATGTACATTTGTGAAGTCATTATAGCAATACCGGCTAACGGGTAAGGAAAACATCGTGAGAAAACCGGAGTGTCTGAGCCCTTCACATACCTCAGCGCTTGAAATGGGGGTCTGGCATCTTTATTCGGCTATCATTGGATATACATATTTAAGTTTTATCTTTATTGCCTGCTAAGTACTCGATGAGCGATTTGTAAAAAAAAACATCTAAGTACCGGTTGGACTCGCGCACGGAGGATTTCGTATTACCATACCTTATTATTTTTTTTTTAAGTTTAATAGGCCATAAACAATGCATATTCTGTGAAAATTATAACTGGCTACCTATTACGGTTCATTAGACAGACAAACGTTGTAGGCATAGTAATAGTTCACTGTGAATTTTCACACTGCCGTAGTACAGTACCGTAGACAAACACTAAGCCTATAGTAGAATTGGGTCCCTGGCCGCTGAAGGTACAGTCACGTCACATCAACCTTTACATACGTGCACTCTAATCAGTGACTTCAATGGCGAATTTGCAACAAAAATGTAAAGGTTGATCTGCTGTCGAAATCAAAGGGCAGAGTGCAACAATTTGCGTCCGCCCGCAGGACTCCACTGGCAAGTAATCAAAACCGGCCAAGTGCGAGTTGGACTTGCGCACAAAGGGTCCCGTACCATTATCTATACAACATTTGAATATTGCAAGCGTCTACCTGTTGCTGTTATTAATATCGAGCAAAAAAAGGCAAAAAAATCACGTTTGTTGTATGGGTGCCTCATTAAATATTTATTTTATTCCAATTTTATTATTTGTTGTCATAGCAGCAAGAGAAATACATCATCTGTGAAGATTTCAACTGTCTAGCTATCACGGCTCATGAGATACAGCCTGGGGACAGACGGACAGGGGAGTCTTAGTAATAGGGTCCCTTATCCTTTGGGCACGGAACCCTAAAAGGTGTACATACCGCTTCCTCCGTTACTTACGCAAATAAAATAAAACGCGCGGCGACGACTCGCCAGTAGCTTGTATCTGTACGGAACTGTTAAATGCGCTCATCGCTGTTCCGTCGAGATGTTAAGAGTCAAATTCTTAGAATCTAAACGGGAAGCAAAACTATTCGATGGATTTATTGGAAACAAATCTAACCATAGTTATTGGTTTTTTTATTACAGTTAACCTGTGGTTATCTATCAGTAAATGTCTGTTTCGAAGTCGACAGTAATGCAGCTCACATATGGAAAGATTGTACTATTGACTGTTTATCATAGGACGAGTCGCAGGTTTTGAGGCGCTAAAATGTCAGAATTTGACAGTTAATGTTCTGGCAAGTTGCGACGTTTGACATTTAAAATGCGCTACAAGCGTCATGCAAGATAGCCATAAAAATAAAGAACAAAGTAAGTAAAACATAACTATTTAATCTTTTGAATAATGTAACGCTTGTCTCCTAAGATACCTTTGGTTCATAAAATTTTTTGTTAAGTTAATTATTCAACATAATGTAGGTATATTTTATAGAATCTCGTCAGATGTCTGCTTTTTCACCACGTCATCTTTTGTGTTGTGAGCTTGGCATTAAAGCTAGTATAATGAGGTGATATATATGGTATGGTATATATGGTATAATAGTATGGTGAGGAGATTGCTACATTAGTTGTTTTAGCAGAACATCTCAACCCCGACCTGTCACACTAAAACAAACCTGACACACTTCATCCACGTCTTCAAACAGATACTTACCAAAGGATCGTCGGCGGTATGCGGTCGGTGGTCTCATATTTCACGGGACGACTTCTGTACGGGTCCCTACGAGTCCTCGCCCACCCATTTGGATGCCACCCGCTTCTTACAAAATACACCTTCTCACAGGTCACCAGTTTTGTTTGTAACTTTTATATAAACTTGGCGTATGGTGATCTAAGGCTTTTATACTATTGTTCTTGAAAGACAGGTCACCAAGTGGAGGTTTTAGATGAAGGCAGACGGTAGACTCTTTTGGGCCCTCGAAACGAACCTTGATAGCTTGTTTTGACAGCTCGTAATGGTTTTATCACTCTGTGTTCGCTACCTGTGTTGAAAAGTGTTCCGCTTGGATCTTTAGTGAGTGTTGAGGACTTGTTTTCTGACCTTGACACATCCCCGAATATTTATATCCAGACATTCAATACCTATCTTATTTAACGTCAAAATTGCCGTTTGAAGACTTGGGGCCTAATTATGCGCACCAGATCTGGTTGGAATCCTGACGTCTGCGAGAGCAATTTGTATGGAATTTGACAGTTAGACGCTTGGAATCGATCAGGATTTGGAGCGCGTAATATAGGGGCTTAGCAAGAAAGAGAGAAGAATAAACAACATGATATTAAAGGGCTGCAGTAACACTAACGCTAGCAATGCAAAAATGGCCATGGGTTTCAAAAATTACTGTTAACATATTCTTTTTTGCACTAATCCTTGACTAATCCGTGCTGAGGACAATTTTAAAAACCTATTTAGAGGCTAAAAACGGATTAGTGCAACAAAAAGAATATAACCATGTAGCTACAGCGATATCATTCCGGTGTAAAGAACTAACTGCAAAGTGGGTTACTCGGGCTGCAAGTGATGTAAATTCCTTCAGCTAGATGTCGCTGCCTGTACTACGTAATACAGAGAAGTTTGTTACGAGGTTCAAAATTTCGCCAATGCCTGCATTTGCCAATTAGCTCAGTTGGGAGAGCTCTGGCACGGTAAGCCAGAGGTCGCGAGTTCAAGTCCCGGCATGGGTGGAATTTTTAGCTTCTAAATAGCTTTGTACTATTAACATGATTGCGAGATTGATCTGATACTTTTTGCCGTGTGTCGCCGTATAGTTCAAACTAAAATCTTTGATTTCGAGGCCAAACGAAGAGCTGCTCTTGACGCCAGACGTGATGAAATCAGACGTGGACCACCAACCACCAGCTGCCGTACAATACCACTACTCAAACGGGAAACTTACTTGTATTCGGTGCAGCCGCACCCTTTTAGCCACGATACGCTACATCAGTCGTATGAGAGCGCATCACCGACACTCTCCCGAGCCGTAACAGTCGCCGTGACCGAACCCGGTCGGAAAATCATAATAATCATCATCATCATCACTTTTTTCAAACACGATCTGTAAAAGAAGATATGATTTTTTTTTCATTGGTGGCGCTAAATAGCCCATTGGATACTCTTAAAAAAACTTATTTCCGTAGCACGTTACAGAGAGCAAAAAGTACCCGAAACCGGCGTGCATGTTGAAAGTGACTAGTGAATGTTGATGAAGCGAAAGAGGTTTTTCAGAATCGCGGCAAGTGGCGCGAGTTTTGAGTTGCGAGGTGTGAGTTTATAGAGTGCTAATTGCCAAACTCCGTTAGTGTAGAAGAACAACAAGAAGGACAATTTACGTCAATTTCGTTATGGGATTTCAAAGTCCCCGAGCAGTACTCTTAGACAATTGCCTAACGGACAAAATAAAAATCTCATTTTGGGGTAGGGCGATCAATAAAAATCTCACGTCAATTTTGTGATTTCATTCCTTACATTATTACATTATACATAAACTCACGCCTATATCCTGGAGGGTTCGGCAGTGACCAGGGTTGGCCACTTGCAACAAACCCCTTTTGTTTCATCAACATTCATTAGTAGTTGCATGTACGCATACGCCGGTTTCTTGTACTTTTCTTATATTCCCCTCCCTTGATTCCCTATTCTACTATAACTTTTTATTTTCTTACCATGATTTCTAGATTTCATTCAGAAAATCTCACGGGTTATTCTATAGCGCTCTATCCCTCTGGCCCTCGAGCCCTCTGCAGAGCGGTCAAAATATGAAAAAAAAACTTGCATAATAATCAACGTCCCGTTACGGCACGGAAAATAATCTTACATAATAATTACGTGACGACAGTGTGGGTCACAGTTTCTATCTACTAGACGCTCGTAAATCTACTCAATAACATAACAGTATCTTGGCTCTACATGAATTAAACTATCACAGCTCATTAAAGGCGAAATGCGCAATAAAACGAACGCCTTAGACGCTGTATGTACAGTTGGTCAAATGAACAAGTTCATATGTTACTGTAAAAAAACTTAAAAAAAATGTAATGAATGTTGCGTTGGTTTGGACATTATGAAAAGGAACAAGGAAGAAACATTGACGCAAGAAATATATAGCGCGAATGTCGGTGGAAGGACTGGTAAGGGATGTTTCAGGCGGATATAGGTACTTCGACCGATGTATTAGAGAAGGGCAAAATAAAAAGTACCCTAAACCAGCGTGCGTGGATGCAGCGGCTAATACATATTGATGAAACAAAACAAGTTTGTCCTGATCGTGGCAATTTACACACCCTGATTTCTTCCTACCCCTTCGGGATGCAGGTTTGAGTTTATATAATGTGATGTAAAAAAAACTTTACACGGAAAACAAAATCGCGGACTGAAACCGAAGCCCGGGATTTTTTCTATGTGTTCAGTATCGATATTGAAACGAAGTAGTGTGACGGGTAATTAAAAATGTTCATTGCTTTTTAGATTTTGTAGCTAAATTGGGCCATCATTGTTAGACTGTTATCAGCAGACAGTAAGACAATATCATCCTCATTAACCGTAGAAAACTAACAAAAATTTTTTTCTTATTTGTTTGTTTTTTTCCTACTGTAAAATAAAGAGTATTCTTTCTAATCTTTTCTTATCTAAAGAAAGGGTTAAACGTTGCAGTTAACAGTGAGTACGTTGTGGACTTTACTTATTAAGATTGAATTTTTTTATTGAATTTATTGTTTACGATTTATAGATAGATAGATATACTCCGTTCCACGAGTCAAACTATTAGGGAAAAAATACTCGTATCTCATTGGTCAATGCGCGCAGCTAGAGATAAGCGAAACAATAGACGAAGACGGTCCGCTTCCTTCTATAGCCACTAACCTACTCTAGGTTAGTGGCTATAGAAGGTCACGCGCACAGAACATATTATATTTTCTCTGTTCTGTGGTCACGCGCACTAACCAATGGGCGCACATTGAAGATTTTCGTTTAGTGGAATGGAATATAGATAGAGAACACTTTATTGCACATCCAGAAATAACGAATTAAGATTATGATTTCTTTAATCTAATTCTTGCAAATAATTTTGCATCCCGATTGCCAGTTTTTATTTCGGGCGTCTGTACAGCATGTTTGAATAACGTTCTGTCGCCAAATAGTGTGGTGTCAGTGCACCACTGCCGCCGACATGCCGAGGGAAGTTGTTTGTTAAAAGTTTCCTGTAATGTTTGCTGCAATGTTTTGCGCACTTAGCTTTGGAATTAGATGCATGATCAGTACCGTAAAGTTAAAGGTAAAGTTAAAGCGGTAAGGAGGTGAGGGTCCAGCATTGTCATATAAATTAGCGAGCTGAAAGTTACAATCGGCTTATCCAATACCTTTTAGTCGGAAAGTTCATCCAGTGCCAGACCATACGTCTCCGTATGGTGGTAAATTATTAATTTTTTGTTATACATCGCGTAAAACTTACAGAAATCAGACAAAAGTATGGAAAACTGAAAAAAAAAACTCTGCTTGTTAAATTAAGCTCATAAAATGATAATTTTCAGATTATACAATAAATACATTGTATGCATTTTATGAATACATTTTTAAATACATTTTGGCAATAAAGGTAGTTCACTTTCACCTAAGAGAAAACGTTCTCTTGTTATGATTAGCCCTATCTTATGATTGCCCCAGAAACACAAGGTAAGGAAGTAAACAAACAGAATGTAGAACTAGTCTAAGGGTGAATTGCGCCTAGTCACTGGATAAGTTACTAAATAGATAAATACTTATCCATGGATAAACATACAATTTATCTACGGATAGCTTTGCAGATGTCACGGTGCCAGACGTTTTTGGACTTGAACATAAATAGAGCTTACCCCTGGATAAACGGATACATAGGGCTGTCTGGTGGCGATGGCGCAATCCAGCCTAAGAAAGCTCAACTAAATCGGTTTGTCGGTTGGTATTTCCATAATAATAAAAACTTTCACACAACACAATCACTAATCCTGATCCCAAACTAGGATACCCTGTTCTGTGGCAAGAATATCACAAACATAGAAATACACCCAGACCTAGGCTAGTTGTTCAAATGTCGGCAACAACGGTACCCCACACAAGACGGGGCGTGAACTTGTATCCCATTGTGTAGACTTCAAACAATAATCTGATGTCGTAATAATGAGACCACCAGCCCGGCGAATCTTCCACAGTGAACACTTTATTCTGCTTAAATAAAAATAAATAGAATAAATATTTTAAATTTTTAATACATCGAGTGAATGTGGCTCAAAGTAAATAGTAAGGATGCCTCAGGGATATGTCGGCCAAATAGGGAAAGTGTAAGTGAAGCTAAGGGCGAGATAAAAAGTATCCAAAAAGTTTGTAAGGACCGTAAACCGTTTACCAACCGCTTACCCCCCCCCCCCCTACAGACACACTATCGATGGTTAAACTTCTAATACACAAAAGCTTAAATCTAAATTTTTAGGGTTCCATACCCAAAGGGTAACGGATCCTATTACTAAGACTCTGCTATCCGTCCGTCCGTCCGTACGTCTATATCCAGGCTATATCTCATGAACCGTGATAGTCAGACAGTTGAAATTTTCACAAATGATGTATTTCTGTTGCCGCTAAAATAACAAATACCCATACAACAAACGCGATTTTTTTTGCTGTTTTTGCTCGATATTAACAACGAAAACAGGTAGACGCTTGAAATATTCAAATGTTGTATAGATAATGGTACGGAACCCTTCGTGCGCGAGTCCCGTTCGCTCGTGGCCGGTTTTTTTGTACCGCGTCATGATTTAAGAATGCGTAAAAAAGTCAGTGTTAGTCAAACTAACAATAACATCACGGAGTAACTGCTAGCTGAGTTGTAAACACCTCAGACAGCTTTTCTCACGATGTTTTCCTTCACAGTTAGCGAGTGCTATGGCTATTACTTACAGTAAATGTATGTAACCCAGTGTCAGTTAACTACTGAGTACAAGTTAATTGTCAATTAATACCTTAGTACATTTACTATTATTTAGATCGTTTTGGCTTATGTTTATTTCGCGATTTTTGTGATAGGTACCACCAATATGTTGATCAAAATATAATTATCTGACCTAATATCTTCCTCGCACATTGTAGCAGGCCTCCCATAGCCTACGGTTTGTCATGCAGATTTTATGATCAGACATCGCCACAAGCCTAGGATCACTAAAAAAAGATACGTTACTTAACAACTACGACCATGACTGTAGATTTATCCATATTGAGCGCACCGTATGTTCCCCTTGAACTAAGTAACCTCCGAACTGAATGTATATGTACAAACCAGACGTGCTCTAGAGAAAAACTTGCGTAACTGCCCAAATAGGCAACTTGCCCATTGCTTTGTTCATTATTTTGTGCTGTTCTTAACAAATCATTAAGTGCGCAGATTAATTTACTTTTATGTTGTCTGAGGAAAGACATCGAGGCCTTCTTTTGTTTGCAGAGATTGATCCATTCAGATGAACGGGCGGATGACCAGTTTTTGTTTTCCTCTCTCTCCTCCGTTTTACGTTAATTTCCAGATCGTAATCTGATTGAGTATGTTGAGTAAGGTAGTAACTCTATCTTAAAATAACTTAGTTACATTCCCTGGCATTGCGGCTACAAAGACAAATGGTAAGACAATTGCTCCCTCAAGACTCGGAGTTCCACCGATCGCGTCTACAAGACAGAAGCCAACAAAAACAAAACGTAATCGCACCCGCTGACCATTGCCAGGCATTAAGGCAAAACGTGTTAATTAATTTAGGACAAAACAATTTACGGGCACTCCGCCGAGCCCGGCCTCACCTAACGCGTACTGCACCAAAGCAAACCTCTGTATATCGGGCCAACTATCCCTGGGCTGACCCACCCCTTATAAATAATAGTGGCAAGGCGTTCACCCGTCCTAACCCCCCACCCCCACCTCACAGAAAGTGTAACCCTCCGGATCTCATTTCCAAATTGCATTCCGAAACCGAATCTCGACTTTGCAACTCGGCGAAGACCGTCCGAATCGCACCTTATAGCCCCACCTTAAAGTCCATCTTCAAGTGTAGTGTTAAGAATCAAATTTAGCGATCGCCGATGGAAGGTCATAACCTAAGAAGGGGCGATTGTGGGCTCCTTCCTAGCCGAGGCTGTACAAGCACTAACTTGTATAATGAGATATGATAATAAACGCTTCACTGGAATATTGATGCAGCCAAGTTATGGTGCATCAGGCTGGACTGCTCGGTTGTTTACGACCGGGTTGCTCTGTAATTAATTATAATTAAAACTCTCTTATAATGCCGGCCGATTGCCGTAGGTAGGTGTAATTATTTCTCTTGGCCGATTTTGGATCGCGTTTAATTGGAAACTTGTTTTGTCCGCAGCGTGGATTTGTTGTTATTATCTGTTGATAATTTTACTGTTTCGGCGCGGTGTTTCTTGTCGGTTTGCTGCTTCGGACCAATTCTTGTTCAATTCCCATGTGAACGCGATGGAACTTTAAAAATTGGCAATGCAAATTTTAAGTTTAATTGTCTCATCAACGATTCAAACGTATTTATTGTGTAATCTCGACTGCATGTCTAATTGTAATGTTTGCCGGTTCAGAATTCTTTTAGTACAATATTATACCTTTTGTGTTTACCTATTTAATCCCCTAAAGGAATTTGTTACAGTCTACATGGACATAACATATCATAACATAAACTCACGCCTGTATCCCAGAGGGGTAGGCAGAGACCAGGGACTGCCACTTGCTACGATCCTGACAGATCACTTTCGCTTCCTCAACATTCATTAGTCGTTGCATGCACGCACATGGACAAATTAAACCAATCACAAATCACATAAACCATTGCCATCGTAAACCTGAATTAATTATAATCTACACAATATGACATCATACATTTCTTAACAGCTACGACGGTAAGTTATTTTCAAAGCGCTCGAAATATCCAGAGATTAATAAAAGGTGGAAAAGCATCCTGCCCGAAGATGCCGGTATCTCATGCCGGTCTGGGCTTCCGCAGCTTCAATAAGAATATCGCATCTTCACGTGTGCTCTGACGTCCCACAGTGGGCTGGCAAAATCTTCTAGAAGAATCACCCAGCGCTATGGAGGTCACGCGCTTCTCGGAGCGCGATGTCTGATGTTGACGGAAGAAGAAAGCATTTGTAGCTGTAAAATACTTTACTTACATTGTATGGAATCAGGCGTTACTTCGGAAATCCATAATACGAGCATTAAAATGTGAAAATAACTTTGCTAAACTCCGCCAAAATCCCACAAGCACCATGCGGTTAGTTAATCCACCGCCCTTCCTCCCACTTTTTCAAGCAGAAGCAAGACACAAACACACCACCACCGACACCAATACTTGTTTGAAAAAATGCGTTGCGACGCGTTTCGCCTCTAACACGAGGCATCCTCAGGCTCCGGTGGTCGACTGACTTGCCAGCAAAGTAATTGTCACATTTTAATAGTTTACTTACAGTTTACCATCAAATGTCAAGTGTTAAAACTGTGATTTCAAGTAATTTTAAAGAAAGTGTTGCAAAATTGAAGACTCGACTCCGTACTTAATTTGCATATTTTATAATACGAAACTTTGCTACAGTTTATTATCGACCACTTTCAAGAATGAACCTCTCATGCCAAATTAAGCTTGCTCTATCTATGATACTAAACTGGTGCTCTATCCTTCTAAACTAATATTATCAAGGTGGGGTCACCAGTTTTAATATAGTCAGCGGGTCGTACTAGAAATGCCGATGACTCATCCCTGCCTGGATGATAATTCAACGCAATTATGATGATGGGGAGAAGCCAAGTCTGTCTAATACTTATTTCTATTAATTGATATGTCTCTTGGTTACATCGCTGTTTCTAGTAGGATAGGCAAATTCAGCAGATAAATAATAACTCTTCTGCTTACTTAAGTAGAATATTTACCACAGCTTCTTTGAGACTCTTACCGAGAGTTCCAATATTTAATCAGCAAAATTCCTCAAACAAAAAATGGGGATAAAATTTGAAATTGGAAAGTACAATTTCAAGTTTTATCTGTGTGGAACACAAGTACCTACCTACATACCACGATAAAATCCTCTATGAGTAAGATTATATTAACACAAGATCATAAGAGTAATATTGGGTAAGTTTTCCTTACATAGGATACATAGCTATTTGCGATTTTATTCAGTAGACAGGTAATATCTGAAAACTTTGAGTGTACTGTAAAAAACAAATGACAATAGGCCATGTTGCCGCTATACAATTAGTACTTTTATGGCGCCTACCTAAATGTAGCACTGACAACATCTCTGTACGACAGAGAGAGGGGGCAAACGGACGTCTCACTCTGAGGCTGCTGGTAGAGTCGAGCCTGTATCCCGGAAGGATAGGCAGAGACCATTATTTGATCCACGATCCACGAGCCAATAACAGGAGCGGAGGAAGAGCGACTCCTGCAGCACTCAGACGGGGCTTCCTGTCACACGACACACGTCCCTTCACCACTCACGCCCCCGCCCCGTCATTGCTGGCCACGTCACGTTATTGAGGAGCCTATCTCGCGGCAAAAGACCTATACCTTCTTCTACTTACTACATCCATATTGTGTTTCATTACGCATATTACTATTACATAAAACACATCACATTACACACCGCTTTCGAGTACTTTTTATCTCGCCCTTCGCTAGCACATTATCTGTCTCTATCTATCTGGGTACCTTCTGTCGATTTAGTTCTGTTACAATAACGGAACCTCGTATAGATCTATTCGATGCCCACTCAGTATTTAGAGTCATTAGGAAGCTCCAAGATTGCCGCGTGAGTCACTGTAACACCTACAAACAAAGGGTTCTGCAAAACGATGACTGATTTCAAAGGGAAACTTTGTCTTACATATTTAGTTAGTCGCTGATTCATCATCACCATAATTAGCCATTCATTCGCTGATTAAATCGCTTGAATCGATTAAATTGATCCGCCCCGGTTTTTCGTACACCACTCGTCTGCCGCGACACAGATCTGTGTCCAACCTATACGTTCCATTGCGCGAGGGCGGTTCAGGGGTGCAGCTATCGGTGCCAAGAGAAAAACAACTGTTAACAGTTAGTTAATCGATTGTAAACGCATAAAAAACCAGGGGTAAGAGGAAAACGTGTTAGAGATATAAATTAATTTACCAAAATGTAGTGGTATGAGCACAGCGGGCCTTTTATTTGTGTAGGGTTTGCATTTGTATCAAAGGATTCGAGTACACATATAAAATAAATAAATAAGTTTCACACAACACACGCACTTATCCTGGTCCCAAAGTAGGATACCCTGTGCTTTACCGGGCAGGGACATCACAAACATGCAAATACGCCCAGACTGAGGCCATTTGTACAAATGTACGGCAGCGGCCCACAGTGGGAATCGAACCCACGACCTCCGGCAAGGCGGTCAAACTATATACATTCTTACCACATTTTTAAGAGGGATGTATTTTATTGTTAACAGACTTTAAATAAAATAATATACACATACTCCATTCCACGAAACGAGCTCCCAAAGAAAATCGTCCATGTGCGCCCATTGGTTAACGCCCTTCACCTTAAATAGCCACTGCGTTAAGTAAACCTACCCTATGAAGCGGACCGTCTTCGCTTCTTGTTTCGCTTATCTCTAGCTGCGCACATTGACCAATGAGATGCGAGTATTATGTTCCCTAGGAGTTCGACTTGTGGAACTTTTTAAGTATGTTCAACGATAAATATTTCTATATCACTTTTTCTGATTTCAATAGCTCTTTTTTCTTAGTAAGGAAATACCTTTACGATGGTTCCATATAAATTTGGTTAAGATCTGTCGATGGAGTGTGGAAAACTCATCGAAAGTCAATTCTCCGTTTTAGTGCTTGTTTTTCTTGCCGTTTTTTTTGTTAAAAGAGTAGTTATAACTTTTCGCTTTTAACGTCCACGTACACTTGTTTTGGTCCTTCCGCACAAAACGTTATTATCTTTTCCACGTTAACAAACACAATCCCACTTCTGATGTCTCTTTCCATTCGAAATTGCCCCTATCGCCCCAAAGCTACCCAAATCAATTTAAAAATTTGACATCGGTCTGTACGACCTCATTTAAGGGGGTGGTACGATCGATACCTAATACGCCAGTTCGAATAGGGGGTTAATTAATAATAACGGCGTATGGGTGATTAATGAAACTGTACCCTTCCTAAATTATAGTTGGACTTAAGCGCCCCCCTTAACACACCGCGCGGCCAAAGCAAACTAAATATCTGATACCTCCATGTTATGTTGCGGCCGATACATCTTGATCCTTGCATCAATCACGATACGACTGAGCCACCTTAATCTACATGTTCTACATTTTGAGCTGTTATTTTTTAAGTTAGCGAGAGTTCAGATGGTCAGTGTTAGGTTAATGTGTTGTTATGAACAACCCTTGGTATTTTGACTCAAAAACTATTGATAACATCGATAAGTTCGTATCTACAATCTTAGAATAATTCCACAAAAAAAAATTGCCGTCGATACTTCCTTAATTCTTAAATTAAAACCAAGTAACGAGGCCCTTTTTAGGGTTTCGTAGCTGAAAAGGAACCTTTATAGTTTCACCATGTCCGTCTGTCAGTCTGTCCGTCTGTCTGTCCGTCGCCTAGCTCAGAGATGGTTAGTACGAGAAAGCTGAAATTTGGCAAAGACATACATATTAATCACGCCGACAAAATGGTGGAATAAATTTTTTTTTTTTCTTTTATAGGGTACACTAGATTGCATTTTTTCCCTGCACCATAGTGTAGAGTATCGTTGGATTGGCCGTTTATAAATCTTGTAGAAAGATCATTTTTTTATTTAGGGTTCCGTTTGCGAAATATTAAGCTTAAAAACGCAAATTTTTGTCCGAGTAGGGCGTCTTCCCCCCTCTTCTGGCTTAATGGGCAACATGTATAATGAATGTAAAAGGAAAACTATCACGGCTAAGTAGGCTTTACAATTTGACGAGTAATAGGCAACCAACTTATAAAAGGAATACTTTGTACAAAATCCATTGAAAATTACTTTGATAAAGTTGTTAGTTCTGTAAAGCATATAAAACCCCCCTCTTTCTACGGGGCGCTCTACTGCGCGTAGCCTAGCACGCACTTGGCCGGTTTTTTAAATATTATTTAATTAGCCTCTGTTGAAAGCCTGCAGCATGGAATCCAGCGTCATCAATGAAACGCCAGAGAACCCGATAATAATGCATGGATATAGGGACTCCCTCCCAAACTGCATACGAAAAGTCTCAAATACCGGAATAAAATATAATTTATGTTTTACAATTTAGTTCAAATTTTGTATCTCCAATGCGATGTGCGTCAATTACGTACTCGTATGTCTTAGAGGGGCTTGCGCCTAGTCACTGGATAAGTACGTATTCGGGGATAAACGAATAAATAGCCGATTGACAGGGTTATCAGTTGTACTCAACAACTCAACTCAACAACATAGATAGATAGAATATTGTTTATTTTATGTACACCAGGAATTACATATGAGAATTAAATAATAATATAATACAGTACTATTGGCGGCCTACATACACAAGACGTTTAAAGATAAGAATAGAGCTTAATCGTGACTAAACAGATATTGATGTCAGAAGATAGCGTCAGTGCAAGCGGGCCTTAACAATCAAGTAAATTATTGTATGACTAATTTGAAATTTCATCCTTATTGTGAGTTTTTACTATAGCAAAGTTAGCCTATGCAACGACATCTGTTTGCTGACCCGTTTAATTTTGTGTTTTATTGGGACATAGAAGGTCAAAATAAGAATGTTTATATTCAACGTAGCGTAGTAACTGCGACATAATAAAGAAAGTAAGTTCAACAAAGATTTCCATTTCAAGGTCTACGTTGTTGCATATTTCACATCACCGACTGTCAATGATTTACCCGTATCTCATAAATCGCTTCGAAAAGTCTCAAGACGATGCAATCCGATCACATTATTATGAAGACAAGTACTAGCAGTGTATTCGGACTTTGGAAATCTAATTACGTAGCCGGTTCCCTTACCTCGAGCTCTCCTTGGAGCCCCCCGCCCCCCGGCGCGTTCCAGATCACTACAAATGCTAGCGTCGGATTTATTGGGACAAAGGATTTTTAGACAGTTGGTTAATATTTTATAGTAATGTAATGTAATAATAAAATAAATGTATTAGGTAAAAATGAAATGCGTGAGTCGGATTTATCAGGACGTAGGGATTTTTAGGCAGCTGGTTAACATTTTGGTTTTTTCTTGGACCGTGAGAGTTGACATTTGGGGGAAAAGGTCAGTAGTGGGCAGCGGTGAGCTGATGATGGCGATGATGATGACGATTAACATTGCATATGGCAGTACAGTAATAATAAAGATCACAACAAGTGCTAGAGTCAGATTTAGCGGGACGAAGGATTTTCAGGAAGATGGTTAACATTTTTCTTTTTGCTGGGTCTGCGAGAGATGGCATTTAAGGAAAAGGCAACCAGCAGTGGGCAGCGGTGATGCTTTAAGACTTTATATGGCAGTGCATAGATAGTAATAATGAAGACTTTTACAAGTCCTATAGTCTGATTTATCGCGAATAAGGATTTTTAGACAGCTGTTGGTAGTGTAGTAATAATGATAGTCACTAAAATGCTAATCTAACCCCCAGTTTCTCGTACACTAACACGCTGTTAATATACAGTTAACAGCTGTCAATTGACCAAAGTGCATACAAAAAAAAAACCACTGATAGTTGTGAACAGTAGATTAACAGCTTGTTAGTGTACAAGAAATTGGGGGTAAGTCAGATTCATCGGGATGAAGCATTCAGACAACTGGTTAACACTTCAATTGACGGTGTGGTGATAATTAAAATCAGTCAATGGTCTCGTATTTCTCCACATATGCCTCCCCAAAGCACGTAACTTCTTTCTGTCCTTGGCCGTCGCCATCCAGCCGCTACCAGCAACCTGTCACAGGCAGTGAGTCAGTCCAAAGCTTAAAATCGTTAATTCGTTAATTAAATTCAGTGGTGGGCACGTGTGGTGACTTTGCTCATTCTCTCTCACTGAGAGAAGGTATTTCTCTACAGTGGGATTTACAAATACCACTAGTTCTTGTGTTAAAGGAGAAAAAATGTCTGTAAGACATACACATACTACAAAATCTCACGCCTGTACCCCGGAGGGGGAGGCAGAGACCAGGGACTGCCACCGGCCGCGATCCTGACAGATCACTTTCGCTTCATCAACATTCATCAGTCGTTGCATGCACGCACGCCGGTTTCGGTTACTTTTTATCTTGCCCCTTGCCAATACATCCCCTATTTGGTTAAGTATGTCCGCATGGGACGTCACTTACCGAGCGTTCCACCCACAATCGCTCGACATATTTGTTTCGTCAATCTTTCTTCCTTCATCCTTTCTACATGTCGAAACCAACGCAAAATTCCTTTCTCAATTCTAGTCACTACATCCTCTTTCAGTCCACAACGTTCTCTAATCAAATCGTATCCTGTCATTCAAAGTCATCTATATTATACTTTATAGCACACAAGACATTTAACAGGGCATTACGTAATAAATTACATGTACAAAGGCGAGCTTATCTCTGTAAGAGATTTCTTCCAGCAAACCTTCGGGTATACGAGAAGCAGTAGAAAAACGGGTCTATGTTTGTCAACCATGTAAGATTGCAAAAAAAAAAACTCAAACTGGAAGAAATGACTAGCCTGGAACAAACCGAAGCCCGTCGTCCGAGCGAGCGAATTATACATGGTGTATTAATACAGTGTTCAGCTCACTACTCTTACTACGACCCGAACTACTGTGCTCGTGGACCTGTTCAAAATTATGTTATTGACCACCGAATGCTTCTGTGTAGAGAATGTATTTTTATCAAAATTGGGGAATAAAATTATGCAATATATGTAGAGGTTTCTTATTCATTATAATATACATCTTCGTTCTGCGAAGAGCAGATAAGCGAGGCCATAAGTTTAAAGCCGTAAAATTGCTATTTTTGTATTTAATAATTCTCAAGTATATTTTTTTTATTTTTCGCTAAATCTTGAATTTGTGGTCAATTTCTGTAAAAAAATAAAAAAAATAAATTAATTCTAAACTTTTCATTGTTGTAAGTGGTTTAATGACCGGCACCGAAGAAACGATTTTAAGGTTTTTTTTTACTTCAATAACACGTCATACAAAAAAATGTCAATCATTAAATCAGCCCGTACCCGTCCACTTCTGGACAGGTTTTCTCCAAGGCACGCCACTTCCTTCAAAAGATATATTTTTCAAACCAGCTATTCAGAAAAGATCCCTTGATTCCCTCAAATGAGGGATCAAAGTTGTACTTTTGTTCCCTGATATTCTAGTTTTTTTTTTATTGCCCTCAGCATGATCCGTGTGCAGATTTTCACAAAATGTAATTCCAATTCGATTTTTCTTTTGTTGCAATCGATCATAATTGTCTTCCACACTTCTTTCGATATCTTAATTGTGTTTGATTTAAATTTTCCTTATAGCAGGTGTGAAAAGCAGTATGTGACACTCGGTAGCAAAATTATTTCCGTCTTGGGCGTAAACACTTGAATCCCTCGCTACGCTCAAGATTCTACTTTAGAATCCCTCGCTACGCTCGGGATTCTATTGTAGGATCTTTCGCTTCACTCAGGATTCAATATACCGCCCTCGCCGTAAATATATCATTTTGCTCCCTTGAGACACAATCTACTATTTTTAAATCCAAATATTTCAACAAAAACGTTCATAACAGCTCCACACACGCCAAGGACGCCCCCTACCTATTGCTTGTGAAGTTTTAATTCGATAACCTAAGCGGGCGCGCTTTCCCACCCCGGCCCCCCCACTATAATGTATTTATGCCTGATAGCTGCCCCTTAATGAGGCCTCATACACCTCTTTATAGTGGAACCTCTTGGACTAAAGGCTTGCGGTAAACGTGTTAAAGGGTTAGTCAGAGGTGTATTTTTAACCTGTCAGAGAACCCTTGAAAATAACAATTAAAAACCACTATGGTGGTCCGATCGGGTCATTTAAAATTCTACAGATTAACTTGATATTTGTGTGTAGTTGTTGTCTAATCGCGAATACCTATTTATTCATCATCATCATCATCATTCAGCCACGAGAAGTCCACTGCTGAACATAGGCCTCCTAATATTTATTAGGCGAACCTAAATACCGACGTTTTGGCAACGTATAATGAGCATCGCGAGCCGTTAAAAATACTATTGATAGAGAGAGGTACGTCGAAAAGTTTGCACTAGTTTTCAGGAAGGTTAATCAGGAGGACTAATGCCTCTGTAGAATAAGATAAATTTCCATTTGCCCTTATCTAAGAGAGGCGGTAAATCTAATGTTCCGTTTATTTTACCGCCTCTCCGCCTTTAATATTATATACTTCCTTACTAATATTATAAACGCGAAAGTTTGTATGTATGGATGGATGTTTGTTACTCTTTCACGCAAAAACGGTTGAACGGATCCGGTTGAAATTTTGAACAGAGATAGATTATAGTCTGGATTAGCACATAGGCTATTTTTTATCCCGGAAAAATACACATAAAAAGTCGCGGGCAACAGCTAGTATAAAATAATATCGTCAGGGAAATTTCATATAGATAAAAATTGCCCTTTACGCAACGTTGTTTGGAACAATAGTTTAGAATCTGCGACCGTGTACAGATATGCAAGGACGAAATAAAATTATTGTGTCAATAATTGTAAAAAATAAAGTGAGAGTAATTTTAGGTCCAAACCAACGTAACATTCCTTTCTCAATTCTAGTCACTAGGTACATCCTCTTTCAGTCCACAACGTTCTGTAATAAAACTATTGCGTATCCTGTGACTCAAACTTACACCAGACCTTTTGTGTTCTGAGCACCAGACATACATGTCTGTTTTACTGCACTAATCCTACTTTCTTGATTATTTTGCCATCCTCAAGTGTCGCTACCATACGTAAGTGTTAGAACCAGCACTCCGTTATCGATAGCCAATCTAGCTCTTTTGGAGATGTTTCGGCTACTCATGGGATTACGATTTCACAAATATCCTAAAAAAATCCTTTTATAATAAAAAATAAGCGAGTAGGCAGAGACAAGGGGTTTTCACTTACCACGATCCACGAGAAACCACTTTCGCTTTACCACCAGTCATTAGCCGCTCCGTGCACGCATAGTGTATATCAGAGAGTATACACTATACATCCCTTTGCAAGGCACACAGCTTCTCTCAGAGAGTGAGGGAGCGTATGGACTTAATCACCACTTGTATTGTAAATTTGAGGCAATGTGTAATGACCATGACGTGAGTCATTGAGTGTTATATATATTTTCTTTATGGTGTCGATTTATATTACAGTCACTTTATCACAGGCAATTTTTGAGGTTAGCGAGGGCACCCAGTGGGGTGCGTTCGTTAATCTTAGAAATTATAAGCCGGTTGTCACTCAGATGGTTCAGAATACCAGCAGCTACATACTCTGCGAGCAGGTACAACCTGAGATCCATCCTTTCTGTTTTTCTTTGCCCGTTAAATTGAGCATTAAAAAAAATCCATGTCATAAAAAACTATTTGGAGGCTGAAAATTCCACCCATGCAGGGACTTGAACCCGCGAACTCTGGCTAACCGTGCCAGCGCTCGCCCAAACTGAGCTAATAGGCAAGTGTAGGCATCAGTGAAATTTCAACTGAGCTAATGGGCAAGTGCAGGCAGGATAGTTTGGACTCGTGTTCGGGTTTTTTTATGGTATAAAGTTTAACAAATAAAAAAAAAATAATGACCGAAGTCCCTAGATAGGACATTAAAAAGTAATATGTACTTTTCAGATTTGAAATACTAACCATTAGAGAGTAAAATGTATTTTAAAACACCCAATTTAGGGGTAATGTTGGAGAACCCAGCCTTAATCACCACTGATATTGTAAATTTGAGGCGCTGTGTGCATCACTGAGCACTATATACAAGATACAGGGCCGAGGCCTTCTTTCAGAGAGAGTATATATCCCTTTGCAAGGCGCAGAGTTTCTCTCAGAGAGTGCGGAAAAGTATGGACTTAATCACCCCTCGTATTGTAAATTTGAGGCGCTATGTACATCACTGAGCACTATATACAAGGCACACGGCCCAGGTCTTCTCTCAGAGAGTGTATATATCCCTTTGCTAGGCGCAGAGTTTCTCTCGGAGAGTGCGGGAGAGTATGGACTTAATCACCACTCGTATTGTAAATTTGAGGCGCTATGTACACCATTGAGCATTATGTATAAGGTACAGGGCCCGAGCCTTCCCTCAGAGCGAGATTGACAGAGATAGAATATATTATATCTTTGCATGGCACAGAGCTTCTCTCAGAGTGTAAGAATCTTAATCACCAATCATGCCGCCCACGGAATGTTGATTTTAGGAGCTGTGTCAATAAATCATTGAGCACAGAGTTACAGGATTACCCACCGATTTCTCGTTCACGACAATATGTTAATCTGCTGTTAATATCGGATAGTACGATTTTTTATGTGTCTTGGCCAATTGAAATCTGCCCTGTTTTTTTTGCTTTTCATGTATACCACAGCGCCACGACGACCTCGTGGCGCAGTGGTAGTGCATCTGCATACCATGCGAGAGGTCCCGGGTTCGAATCCCGGCTGGGGACAAAAAAAACCCAGGTCTTGGATGTTTACATGTTTGTGATGTCGTTGTTTCTGGTTCCCACGACACAGGGTATCCTAGTGTGGGGCCAGAACCAATGTATATGCCTGTATGTAAATGATTATGTTTATGTTATGTATGCTACTGTTCTTTGTACTTTGTTCTATGCTTTCTTCGTGTTGTGAACTGAAAGATCAGTGGCAACATTATGCTGACTTAGGCCCAGACTCAATGACTTTCCGATATTTTATTATTATTGTTGGTTGTCGTGTTTTTATACATTTTTTAACGTTAACCACATTGTGTTTTCTGTTTGACTATTGTAGATAGATAGATAGAGAACACTCTATTGTACAACCAGGTGAAAGATATTAAAAATAGTTTATTATATCTAAGTAGTGGTATACAATTGGCGGTAGTTGTATTTTGTTGTGTGATTTTATGTTTTTGAGTATTGTGTCATCAAATAAATATATCTTTCTTTCTTCTTTCTTTCTTAATTTCATTTGTATTGCTTTGATTTGTATTCCTATGTGGGTGTTTCTTACGTGAATAAATTATTTATCTGTATATTTTAAGTGCAGATCAACAAATTCTTAGTGTACCAGAAACAGGGAGTAAATTGTTGATACCTCTCCATCTGTGAATTCAACTTGACCACACCAATAACCCTAAACAAAGGGCGCCCGATGTCGTTGCAGAAGAAAATTTCCATCTAAATTTTAATTATCAGTAACAATGATTAAAACCGTCGCAGACGCGACAACGGCTGACCTCCCGCCCCCTCACACCCCTTCTCTGGGCCGTGGAGGTGCTAAGGAGGTTGGATGTGCTGTGGATGTTGGCTTAGCTGTCGTAAGATAAGATAATATAAGAATAACTTTACTATTCTTCATTGCACACAAGAAACAAAACAGATAAAAAAGTTACAATGAAAAAGGTACAGTAGGCGGCCTTATTGCTAAGAATAATTTCTTCTAGATAACTCTGTGATGGAACGGTTGCCAAAAGAGAAAGAGAGACGGAGAGACGTAGGAAATTAATATAAATAACTTCCAAACAACATAATCATGCATGCTGGTCCCAAACCGTGTGCTATGGTAACCAGGCAAGGACATATAAAAAAACGCGTGTACATAGGCGAGCTTAATACTTCATGCACGGAAATACGTCCGTGCATGATACGGAAGTATGTCATCAACTGAGATCCTATGAGCTGTCCGTTTCTAGAGTGATACCATGACTCGATACAAGAACTCTTTAAAAGACTTCTGTGCAAACGTAAAAGCATAGATATTATATTTTTTTACGGAAAACCGAGACGTTAATATCTTGGCGTTTTAATTAAAAAATATTAAACCTACTATTATTCGCGTGTGAACCCAACGTTAGAAGGCCAAATGAATCAAAAATTTATAAAATAAAAATACAATAAAATCAGCGAACATTACTAATTTATAATTGACCTTATACCTTGAAAATGGACCATGATTTGTAACTATTATTAATATTTAGAACAATTCTCATTGCACATTTTGAAAGTAACCTCGTTACCTTTACTCCTGTTCAGTTGCTAATAGAGTTGCCTTCTCCGAAAGCAGGGCCGTGCAATTCCTCTGCTTCCACGCGCACGTCCTCCACCGCGCACCCACCGGTCGTCTTCAACCAACTTCCTATAATTAATTACACTTATTATCATTATTGTTCAGAAGGCAATCCCGTCCCGATAATGAATTGTTCGCCTCCATCATTAATTAGTTTATTATAATAAGACCGGAGAAGAAGTTTACTGGGGATTAAATTCAGGACTCTTATCGGATGGCGGTCCTCCGGGCGACATTCGGGAGTACAAAGGATTGAATTTTCTTTCGTATTTTGATATTTCATAGACGGTAATTGGACGATAGCGGAACAGCATTAGTCGGTTTCTCAATGGACAAGAACGGTAACTGCATGTCATTTTTGTTTTACGTAAATGTATGACACTCGAGGTCGTACATTTAGTGCATGCGGTAGAACGCTCTCTCTAACGAACCTCTCACTCGGGAGGTCGTGAAAGTTTTCCATTGTTCGTGTATTTTAAATTTTAGTAGATTAGTATGTTTTCATAGCAAGCAAGCAGGTGCGAATGTAAGTTTTTTTTATAAAATATTTAACAGAAAAAAATATGTCGGCTTTTTAACCGGGATGAGGCTCTCTATTTGTTAGTATATTTTTATGTTTATTCAGAGATAGTTATTTACCACGTTTTCCGATTTCAATAATAATTGTTTTTGTTACAAATAGGGTAACTCAAAGGTTGTCATTACCGTTATTGTAATTGAAAATCATCTCAAAGTGAGAAAGATAGTCGAATTTATAAATAGTACCTATACAATAACGACATTTATCTCGGCTCTCTGCAACTCCTGAGGACTAAAATGGTAGTTATTGTCACAAATCGTTATCTGTGGAAACTTTTCATAAATTTTTGTTTTTAAGTCGGCTTTGTAAAATTATAATGGTTTAGGGGCAACTTTTCCCAAATAATAAAGAATTTATCCACTAGTTTTCCTACTAAAGTGATTACAAATTATCCAAAAGGGAGAAAGACAGTCGAATTTAAAAATAGCTTGACCTTATTTTTGCTAAGAAAGGGTCGGCATTACATTTATTAATAGAAAAATAAATAAAGAGCCAACCCCCCGGGAGAAAGGCATTGCCACTTACTCCTATCTATTAGACTAGTTTTTTCTCGCAACTTTTGTGTGGAATTTATGCCTGCATTCTAATAAAATTAGTTATCAGGACACTCACAGTAATTTAAAGTTTGTTCTATTTATTAAACCCTGTGTAAAAAGCGACAAGGGCGAGTTTCAAACAAAACGGTGCATCTACAGAGTCGCCAAACATACCCACTTGCCGGTTTCACATTGGACGACACAATTAACGTTTTTTAAAATCAAAATCAAAAACATTTTTATTTTATTTATCAAAGCTACTGCAACTTTGACTAAATTAACGTTAGAAATTAGACATAGATGACAATTTTAAGCAAAATCTAGATTGTTATGGAGAAAAATGGACAACACCGACTCCCAATACTTAATTTTCTTAATTTCAGTAGTCCAGAGGGGCGCGAGTCTCTAATCTGCATAGTCGTACTATAGAGTCATATAAGTACGGTAATGGTTATTATATGGAATCAGGCGTTACTTTGCGGAAATCCATAATAGCATTAAAATGTGAAAATTACTTTGCTAAATTCCGAAAATTTGAAAAAAAAAATTCGTAATTTAGCAAGGTAGTTCCTCTGACACCACTGGTAGTCTAGTAACCAATGGCATTTCAATGGTATAGCCCCTGCAACGAGTGAACCGGTTCTAAGAAAACCGGTAAAAAGGAGGTCTTAAAAAAAATTGTCTCTTAGTTTTTATATTGTAATTTTCATATTCGGTCGGTGTTATTTTAAGCGAAGCAAGCTTTCTTTGGGTGATGTATTTGCACTATTTTTGCACCAAAATAATATTTGAAGATTTATTCACATACCTAGTAGACATAATCTACTTTTTAATGCATTTTCATTACATAACATAACATACATAAGCAGCCTATATACGTCCCACTTGTAGGGCATAGGCCTTCTCTCAGGAGAAAGTATGGGCTTAATCACCACGCGTGCCCACCGCGGATAAGCGATTTCAAGCGTTGAGGTATGTGAATACTCGTTGCTCAGACACTTAGGTTTCCTCACGATGTTTTCCCTTACCGTTAGCGAGTGGTATTTCTACTGTAACTTCAGAAATGTACATTTTATTTTCATTACTTTTCATAAATATCAGAAGACTTTTTTGATATGTATAAAAAACCAAAGTACCTAAAAAATCGTTTTTTCTATAAAATAAGAAGAAAATATCGATGTTAAGAATTGTATACACTAACTCGATCTTCTTCGCGAAAGACTACCAAACAGAGGCAAATATTGTCGTGCTTATATAATTCCACGGAAAAATTATGTGTGTATTAGACACTAGGGCCCATAAGGTACCAGTCCGATGATGTCGTGTCCGAGTCCGATGATGTTACGATTATCGTCCAATGTAAAACCGGTGCTGGCCGATACCTGTCTAGTGGACCTAACACTGTTAGACGCGCAGATTTCCAGCGCACACATTATATTGAATTAACCAGCGACGTTGTGCTCTTCTGTACATCCTAACGCGTTTAGTGGTAACTTAAGACTTCAGCCTCTATTAGAGAGTTAGATCAATGCAGCGAAAATTGGGTCCTTAAGTAGGTAAGAGATAAATAAATAGATGGATAACACTTTATTTCACTACTAGAAGAAAGAATTAGAAATGATAGATACGAGTAAGAGGTTATCATCATCATCATCATCAGCCTTTTGACGCCCACTGCAGGACATAGGCCTCCCTCGTGGTTTTCTAACCATGAAGGGGTTTGCCATAATCGCCACGCTTGGCAGGCGTGTTGGCGATCGCAGTATGCGGTTGGAGTCTCAGGAAGACGCTGCTGCCCGTCTCCTGGTAATTTATTTCCTTAGTCGCCTCCTACGACATCCACGGAAGGAAATGGAGTGACGCTATTCTTAATCTGGCGCCACACAAAAAAGAGGTTAAGAGGTTATTTATTTCAAACTGGGAAACAACATTAGTAGCTAAGATAAAAGACTGTATAAATTCAAGTAGGGTCCAATTCCTTACGAATTTATAAATGAATACAAACATAACTTTGCACTCGAAATAAATGTTCTCCAATACAACTCAATTGTAATCGTAAAACATTTTTACGTGAAATAAATACAATAATCTCTGCTGTTCTATGATTCTAGGTCAACGAGAAATGATCTGTTGGATTTAACAGTGAGCAGAGAGGCCAAGATCTAGAACGGCGCGCACTCAAAATATATTTGTCTAAATCGATTAAGCCTTTTAGACCCCTCTATATCTTCAAAGATGTTACGGGACTAAAAAAATGTTTATTACCCAATTTAAGTGCCCAAAAAAAAAAACACCAAATTTAATATCGGTTCCAAGATCTGAGGCTCCAGAAATCACAATTTTTGGCACTCACTAACTGATCATCAAACTATAGGGTAAGATAAGATTATTCTTTGGTATCACTAATTGACTAATTAGAATACTTCTAATGTAGAGATTTGAAATTTGGCACATAGATATGGTCTTGTGCGGGGACGACGAGAAAAATTAAACATTTACAAGGTAAATTCATTATACAGGGTTGTAATTTGAGACGGTGTATGAAAGGAAACTAATAGCTTACTGTGTTAGATAGAGAAAACCTTGGCTGTTCTATAAATATTCAAGTCATTCAAACTCTTATATTTTGATTTTACGGCGATAATTTATCTTATTTCTTATCTTTATACAACCTAGTAGCACTCATTAGATGATTAGACAAACGATCGTAATGAAAAGTCATGAAATCCCACCGCCAAATGACATAATTTTATGTGGGTGTTCTGCCCATAAATTACATTTTTACTCACTTACACAATATGATGGCACAATTTTTTACGTAATTTGTACGTAAGCCCAGATTTGACATGATTTCTGATTTGTTACTTGACTTGTAAATGAACTCTTCAATCTCGGTCAAGGACCTATAGTGACTTTACACATAATGCGATGTTATTTACAAAAATACGATTCCTCCAAAACACTCCTCTGCGCAGTTACAATACAATTTAATTAGTCTGTATTAAAGTCTTTCCCATTTTGAATTTGAGTATTATTTTTATGAATAGGAGTCTTTAAGCATTCTTTAAAGCTTTCTGTAGAAAATATTACTGGGAAACCAATACAAAAAGCGTTTAAGAAGTACCTAAGTAGTATTAAGTTTGATTTAATTCGTTGTAAAGTTTTTTTTTATTTACCCTTTTAAGTACGATAACGTTATTGATCGTCTCTTTGCACAGTCCTCTAAAAGTAATGATAAAGTAGGTTGCGTAAGGAGGATGAAACAAAACAAAAAAAATGCCGTCAAATTATGTTTGTCATGACGCCATATTACTCACTATAGAGGCCAGTGTTATTTCAAATCTAAAAAAATAACCGGGATACTGGCCGCAAACCCTAAACAAACGTTAAGCAGTACGTAATGAAAACGCCTCCCTTATTAAACCAATACCGTTGTTCGACTAAACGAGACAAGACAGCGGAGCGGACGCCGATCTGCCCATTACAAGTTGTAAATAGCACGGTGGAGGTCTCTTCCCTGTGAAACCTCCTTTCTGAGGAAACCTCTGTCGGTTGCGGAGGCGGTGACTTATGATCTGACAGTTGTAGTAATTTCTATGATAACCAGTACGTGTATATGGCCACTACATTTAGGTAGATGGAGTAGGCTTGCCCAGCACCTATACCAAAAACCAAAAACCAGCCAAGTGCATGTCGGGCCACGCGCAGTGTAGGGTTCCGGAGAAAGAGTGGGTTTTATCTGCTTTACAGAACTAACAGCTTCGTCAACGTAATTTTTAATGGATTTTGTACGAAGCTTTCCTTTTATAATTTGGTCGCCTATTACTCGTTAACTTGTAAAGCCTTAGCCGTAATAGTTTTCCTTTTAAGTTCATTATATGTGCTGTGCTACTACCGTCAATTTTTTCACGTTTCTACAATCAACCGTTTAGCCAGGAGAGGAGGGGACTCGGACAAAAAATTGCGCGAAATAAAAAAAAAAGATCTTCCTACAACAACACCCAATATGTTTAGATAGATAGATAGATAGATAGATAGATAAATAATTTATTCACATAAGACACACACACGTATATAAAGCAAAGTAATACAAATCAATTCAAAAGTCACAATACGAAGACAGAATATAACAAAACAATAACATACAGAATAAAAGCAAGAAACACACTGGAAATCAGCCAGACACGGTACGACAGGGGTACAAAAGTGACCAACGTAGGTGTGGCAAATGTGAATGGGCTCCGACTCAGCATGTGCTGAAAGTCCAGGAAGAACTTCAGCGCTGATATTCTGCCGGTACCCGGTGGGAGCGGCATGCAGCGCCAGGAGAGCTGAGGTGAGGTGGTCGAATTGTTATCAGACCGGATCAAATAATGTAATGTCACGTAAGATAATTGTTTTCCAATTTAAATTATTTCAAACATAAAATAAGAGACTTAATTAATATATAACTGATAAAAATATACAAATAACTAATTCTATATTTACAAATAAAACACCTGCTCCAGGTCACTGTCCCGCGGTAATGAGCCCAGAACGCTGGCGACGTTACCTCTTTGGATGGCCAGGCTTATCCTCTGGCCGAGGTACGCGCCGGCCCTCTGGTCTCCCGATGCGTCGATTAGGCGCGCCGCTAAGTCTTTGAACAGCAGGCGCGCCTCTGGGCCCCAAGTGCCTATGGTTTCGACCCCAAACGGCGCAAATATGTAATTGTTTCCTATTGAACCATATTTGCGCCGTTTGAGGCTTTCGGCCGCGCCAGCCGCTGAACCAGCGGCTCTTCCACTCTGGGAAACATGAGAGGGTGCCAGCGTGTCAACGCATGTAGCGTCCCAAACTAGCGGCCTCCCATGTTTCCAGGGGATCAATGTCATTCCATCGGGCCTTTTACCATCGTCGCGGATGATGCCTGGAGGTTCCAGCGTGGCCGGAACCCCGGCTGTGGCAAAGGCCCTCCGGATGATGTCTTTGAGAGCCGCGTGGCGGGAAAGGCGGCCGGCGCTCCGCTGACACGATAGACCATGGTGGCCCAGGCGATCGACGTCGGTACCGCAGGGGCAGCGATGGGGCACAGTGATTGGGCAACCCAGTCGCAGACCGATGGCGGTGCTAAAAGAGGTGTTGTCCATCAGGGTCCCTATAGACGCTGATGGGTGGGCCTGCAACCCGCCTCTCGCTCGGACACGGCCAGTAGGCGAGCGCGTTCCACGTCGCTGGTGCAAGAATGGATTAACCTGCTCTGCACCAGCTCGCAGAGGAGCCCGTCCCACTGCCTTTGGATGGTAGGATCCTTCGGCGGATCCTCATTAGGGCAGGCCAGTCTCCATGCCTCTTTGGCTTCCCCACAGTATGAGGCCTCAATGTCACCCAGAGAAGAGCTAACAATTTTCTTGTACAAGGCCTCGATACTGTGGATGGAAGACAAAAAGGCAGGCAATGCGACGCTGCTTACCTTCCTGACTCCTAGGCCTCCATATCTTATGGGGAGTGATGCCTGGAGCCAGGAACGTTCTGAAATTGGACAGTTTAGAATTTGGATTAAGGCCAAATGGATCATCGAATCGATTGGTCCTAGTAGAGCCACCTGGCTAAATAGTGGGCTGCATCTGAGGTAATAGGTAAATTTTGGCACAAAAAGGCAAAAACTTATAATTTGGAAGGCCATATGTGTGTTAATTTTGGACAGGAGGGGAATGGTATTGAAAAATTTTGTTTTTTCGTCGTCTAAAAATAGAGGAAACGCTTCTTCCATGACTGGCGCTCCTAGGAGACGAAGTGATTCGTTATTTACTACCTTTAAATTTGGGGCCAAGCAGTTAAATTCTGAAACTATTGAATTTTGGGATCTTATGTGGTCGAAAACGTACAGAACCCATATGGTTAATAAACAATTTTCACATAGAAGAAAAAAACAAATCACCTACCCATAAAAAAACTTTGAACTTTGCATCTGCGTAATATATATATATATATATATATATATATACAATATAGGTGAACCTAATGATTTTATTTTGGCTCTATCTTAGGTTCGCTTTGTTTTCCCTTAGTCTTTTCATCTGTCAAGATGATTTTACTCAAGAACAATTAAAGTTATCGAGTGGAAATAAACGTCAAATACGATCCCTTGAAAATGTAAAAAATTCAAGGTTCTAAGTCTACGTAAGTTTTCTGTTATTTTGCAGAAGACTTGCGTGTCGTAGTCGTATCGTATTATAAGACCTCATAAGTGTGCAATTAATAATTTCCCTTATCATTATGGTTGATTCACAATTGACAAGAAAAATCAAATGGCCGATCTACTTTCAAGCGTGGTTCCGACTACACTTGAGTAAATACAGATTTGAAAATTGCAACTCAAGTATCGTTCTTGAATTAGCTATTACTTAGTCGAGTTGTGATTGGTAAATGTCAACTCAAGTAACGTTCTAAAATGTAAACCATACTCAAATCTAGTTTCACGCTGAGATCGGCGCTTAAGTAGGTACGCTTCTGTAATACGCGCCCTACACCCAGGATTGGGTGGCTATGTGTCGAAAAATGTTCCGTGTGGCGCCGGATGTTCCGTGTGGCGCCGGATTAAGAATAGCGTTACTCCATTTCCTTCCGTGGATGTCGTAGAAGGCGACTAAGGAAATCAATTATCAGGAGACGTGCAGCAGCGTCTCCCTGAGATTCCAAACGCATACTGCGATCGCCAACCCGCCTGCCAAGCGTGGCGGTTATGGGCGTCGAATTGCTGATGATGTATCGAAAAAGAAATATGTCAGCAAAAGGCAGACTAGCATTCTTGCTTGGCTGGCCTGGGCCGAATAGTTCCAGGTGCTTTCTGTTCAACTTCATTACATACTGAGCAAAGATATTATCTACGATTTAATTCCCTCAGGTAAGTTCCCTTTGACGACCTCGTGGCGCAGCGGTAGTGCATCAGCACACCATGCGAGAGGTCCCGGGTTTGAATCCCGGCTGGGGACAAAAAAAAACCCCAGGTCTTGGATGTTTACATGTTTGTGATGTCGTTGTTTCTGGTTCCCACGACACAGGGTATCCTAGTGTGGGGCCATAAGCAATGTATGTGGCTGTATGTAAATGTTTATGTTTTTTATATGTTTATATGCTGATCGCGCAGTGTATGTGTGTCGATGTGTCGAGTGCCGAAATGGGAACCGACCGGGAAGACGTCACAAGTTTAGACCGGGGCTAAGCTGACGTTCTAAAGTTCACGATTCAGTGTTAATAATTGATCAGCACGTCTGGAACTGGGGCGGGCGGGTCAGAGCTAAAAATTAGCTATTAGAGACGAACTCAGGCGCTGTAATAGATTGCTGTGTCTGCAGAGATTGGATTTGGAGTCGGAGGCAAGTGTGGGCTAAATTTGGACCTTTTCTCATGTGGAGAGAGGTCAGCTGAAAATTATAGCTTATTTTAGTCTAGCTTATTCTAGTAGGTGCACTTGAAAGACATACTGTTATGGCCAAAATGGTTGGTAGGCAGCTCACCTTGTGTATCAGTCTGTGTAAATTAAGATAATCAGATTTTTAAGACTGGCTGATGTTGCAATGAGCAGAAAATAATACTGGACAGACATAGGAGGGTGGCCAATTTGGATCGACGGTCGACATTGTTGCTTGTGCAGAGGTCAGACTTGACTGTAAGAATCAAAGCTAACTGATTTCTTGGATAACAGGGACTGCCCTCTTAATCACAACTAGTTTATGTGTTTCAGTTTTTGCGATAGAGCTAAAAAAACGTTTATAATATTGTTCTTGAATACCTCCCTTATGTTTTTACTTTTCGTATTTCTTGGTCAATTTGCTATGACACCATAATTTTCATAATTCACATTAAATTTCAACTAGGTACCTACCTACCAGTTACGTTGTAAGAAAAAATAACCTTTATAGGTCAGACAGACAGACATAAACATATTGACTATGTTTGACACTGATCGGGTACCTACATATTTTACGCTTAAACTTAAAATTGAGAATTTTTAAGGTTTTCATACAGGAAGTCATTACTATGGATACTGAAGGAACGGTTTATTTATTTTATTAACTTTACCAAGTATTGGTTTATTTCAACAACTCGTGTGGAGATAGGCGATTCTGAACTCGTAATAGACTCTATGCCTTCAACATTAGAACTTCATTCACGGTTTAAGTTGTTTTCTGTACCTCGGTGATAAATCGCTCAGGTCGTGAAATATGATACCTAATTTTGATGCCCGTAATTGTTTTATTGATGACAAACGCGACAAATGGTCGTTGTTAATGAGGTAGGTGTAGGTTTGGTTCCAGCATCAGCGTTTCGAGATAAATGTGGTATTTATATTGGACTTACGAAAAAAAACATTCATTGATGGGGACATTGATAGGTGTTGGTAATTCAATTAATAATTTTCACTAGTAGAAATTTTTCTTGAATATGTCTGAATAAAAAAAATTAATTTTTAGATCTACAAAACAACGAGTGGAAAATCATGATAGCTGCATGTTCTTGCCCGTTTGCCTGTCTACCGTGCTTAATAAACTTAATAAAATGTTTCTATAAGACGATGGTAATTTTTGAATCTGTGTATTTGCTAAAATTAACTATTGTCTTTTTATACGCATATTTTTTATTTCTAACAAATTGGTATGCCTGCAAAAGATTTCAACGCTATCAAAAAAAAATCCCAAAAATAATAAATCCCTGAAGCACGTAGCGATTTCCATCTCACACGTCGACGACGTACGGTCCGTTAAAAATACACTGCAGGTCAATAAAACTGCTAAATAACATTACCGAAGGCTGCCAAAACATTTCATTCGAATGGATCGAGCCACCAGCCTACCCTAGGCAAGGCGATCCTACGTCCACCGATAATGCATTGTCCAGTTACGCAGACACCCCCGAAAATAACAGCATGCGAAAAAACCGGCGCCCGCCACCCGCGCTAATACCCCCCACCGGGCAATAAGCTTCTTTTTTTAATACATAACTTTTTTTCAAGATGCATTTTTACATGTTTCGGCCTAAAAACTTTACACACCCAGCGGCGGAAGCCGAGAGAAATGGTAACGCCTCTAGCGCCAGCACACGTCTCGCTCTGACCCGCGCGATCCGCGCCAGACCCGATAGTGGCGCGAGCGAGACAAACCTATCCTCAAACACACCACGTCTTAAACTAACATTAAGGCTTTATTTCGGTTTCCCGATCGCCGATTCTTGACCGTAGCAACAGCACGGTGACACTTGCCCCTGGGACCTAATTCTTAATGCAACCCCATGCATATGTCTATAGATTGACTGCGGACTAATAAGGGTGTTAAAGAGCTCAATCTTCTGAAAAAAGGCCTATCTATGCGTCTCACTCTAGCGTCCAGTGCGAAGGCACTCGCGCCACGACAATTGAGTTGAGTTGAATTGAATTGAATCGGCTAAACCGTAAAAATGGAGCTTGCGGGCAGCGCCGCGCGCGAGCGAGACGAACGAAAGGCGGGATGGCGGAGACCGCTGCCTTCTTCTCGGCGACTTACGGCGGCTAGTAAACGTCAGTGAACTGACGCGGACGGCCGCGCGAGCGTTTTCCCGTGTCGCGTCTGACAGTTGGAAAAAAAAAACAATTTACGCGCCTCTTTTTGCGGACTTCGCGGTTCAAACTTTTTCGACGAATTTCCTCCTTGGATTGGTTTCGCTGTGCTCGACCGCGTGACTGGGATTCGAGTGTTGGTTTTGACAGACGGTACTGCAGTGTAGTAATTACAGCAAAGACGCTATAAAGTGATGAATCAGCGGCTGTCGGCTAATTAGCGGACGTCGCTGTTCGAAAACAAATCGGAACGCGCCATCGACCGTTTGGAGCGTTTGTGAGTATCGTGTTTCGGTGTAATTTGTTTTGTAATCTAGATTAGTAGGTAATTTGATATCTTAAAAAAAACACGTCTTCATAATTTGATGTTGCTTGAAATGGAAGTTAATCACGACTGGCAGCTAAAAACAGACATTCTGCTATGTCCAGAAAAAAAAAATCCTTACAATAAAGTAGCTTTTAAAAGTACCTATAAAAATAACGTTTATCATAGACAATAGAGGTAAACATAATTACATAGCCTGGACAACAAATAAGAAAAAAAAAACAAAATTAAAAAGAAAAACACGCACGCATGGAAATGGAAAAGTTTTCAAATGGGCGGAGCGTGTCGGGTCGAACATCTGATTGGTCCATGCATGCGTATATTTTCCGTGTGAACGTGGCAAAATAAGTGTTTTTTTCACGTGGAGTAAATAAAATTGCAAATAATTTAAAGTTTTTATGGCTTTCAATTAAGTCCCTACGTGACGGTGTTTCCTAATTGCAATGAAAATGTACCATTCAAAGGAGAAAATTTATTTGAGATTTGATATCCTATTAAAACATGAACTAAAAATTTTCAACATCAGAATATAAAAAAGGTTCACATTACATACATACTTTATAAAAAAAATTAAGTATTTTTTTGGATTCAATAAGATGCCAAAAAATTATATGTACCCAGGTCCTTAAGTCCTTACATGCGATACCACATCATAAGTCATAACACACACAACTTTTTTTCATATTTGCAAGGGAAAAAGTTTGGGATCGTTATATTTATTACCTATTTGGCAGTTAAAATTCATGTATGAGTAGTTTCATGCTTATTTCAAGAATTAACTTGTTTTTGTTTAATTTTACATTTTTTTTTATTCTACTTGTATTTCGTACTGTTGCGAGCACAATTTTTTTGCCCGACAGGAAAAAAGGGTTATATATTTTTTTGTACACAAGACGATAGTTATAAAGAACTGTATCTTTTGCAGATTGAAAAGTAGGTACCTAGTTATACTCTACTTTAAAGGTTAGTATAAAGGCTTAACTTAATAAATAAAAAAGCTGGTCTTCGGTAATGAAAAATCTATACCAATTTATTATTACACATACGTACATACATAAACTCACGCCTGTATCCCAGAGGGGTAGGCAGAGACCAGAGACTGCCGCTTGCTACGATCCTGACAGATCACTTTCGCTTCGTCAACAATCATTAGCCGTGGCATGCGCGCACGCCGCACGTATTGTATTATTAAATCCACCAAATAAAAAAATTCAAAACTGTTAAAAAGCCTACAATATTAAACTTACGATTCCTGCATACTTACTAAGCGTGTTAAAGTTGATTAAAATTCATCATCATCAACGGCCTAATTACGCGCACCAAATCCTGAGCGATTCCAATCATCTAACTGTCAATCTCCATACTAATTTGACAGTTAGACGATTGGAATCGCTCAGGATTTGATGCGCGTAATATAGGGGCAGTTCCCGTTATCCCTCTTCAGGACATAAGTTCTTCAAAACAGATTGCCATAGCGGTTGATTTTGCGCCTTTAATTCAAATACGTCCATATTTGCCCCATATTTTGATCAGAATTACCAATAGAAGAAAAAAACGAAAGAACTTTTTGTACAAAAACGTCGTATTTTTATCTAGCTTAATATTTAGCGACTGAAAGATAGTCATATTTTGCTAATGACCCTCTCTGCCTAGTCAGGTAAAAAGTGTTTTTAATATCACCCATAGTAAGGTAGATTCTACGCTGAAAAAAATAAAGTGCATTTTGTAAAATAGCTCGTTAAACACAGAAATTAGTGCGCATTTTTCCCTGGTGTAAAGTATAAAATCAATGCTTAGGATTAAAAACGTGGGTAGAAAAGTGTAGAAAATTTACGGTAACTCAGGATACTAATGGATCATTATATTCCAATACCAAAGTATACAGTCGACAACCAGGTCAACCTCTACATTTTAGTTACAATGTCCCTTAATGTAACCGAGTAGAGTGCAGGCTTGTTAAGGTTGATGAGCTGTCGAGTGTACTGAATAGACGTGATTCTACTATGAGTATTGATAAAACCAGATATTTGTCAAACATTTTTAGATAAATTATAGGTAAATGTAAAGAGCTTCGATGCACACAAACGGTATTTTATTTATTAACATACTTTGCAGTCACTTTGACGCACGGTATCTTTGCTTACCGTCTGCCAATGTCAGCAAACATATTTGTAAAGGTCTATGTACTAAAATGGCTGCATTTGGCTTCCAACAAAGCAACATTGTCCACATCAATAACGTGGTCTTGATTACGTTTTAGATTACAAACACTCGTATATTAATCTAAGCCACAAAACGTTAATGATGGAGGTGTACAATTAAACAGGCGAAGCAGTCACGACGCCGAGATTAGAGCAGCAAATGAGTCATTTACATGACTGCCATGCGACTATAATGTTGCTATGTTGGTTTTAATTCGGCTCATTGATTGAACAAACTACCGTTTGCTGAATAAACAAAAATGCGCGTTGATCCTGACTTTTTAATCATTATTATTGGTTTATCGTGCTTATTTCATAGGTAAACTCTACTAACTTGATTCGCGACATAACTGAATTAAAAGTAATTAATATATTTGCTTTGAAATTCGTTATTCTTTGAATATTCTGAAGAACAAAAAAAAAAATAGAAAAAGTAAGAAAGTTACTTAGAATAATATAGGTACGAGTAGTTTCAATCATAATAACGATAACGAGAGCGTTAGCGCCACAAGGAAGGAGACTATGCCCAGTGTTGGGCTCTATTTATGGGCTGAATTTATAGATCTATTAGAAAAAATAATTAGTATATTAATGTGTAAGTTTATTTAATTACACTTTATAAAAGTATATTTTTTAATTTATACTCACTTTTTCCTTTTTCTGTACGCTTACCAACTCTTTTCCTTACCTTCTGCGGTTGACTCGTAGAAAATGCTTATGGCATTAAGTCCGCTGCATTGTAAGATATTTTTTTTAAAGTGCAATAAAAATATCAATACATAAATAAAAAAAAACAGGCCAAGTGCATTTCGGGCCACGCGCCTTGTACGATTTTGTACGATTGTTTCCTTTTATTACTCGTTAACTTGTAAAGTCTACTTAGCCGTGATAGTTTTCCTTTTAAGTTCATTATATTTACCCCGAATTTTTTCACGTTTCTACAATCAACCGTTTAGCGAGGAGGGGTGGGGGGGGGTTGACGCCTTACTGTGACAAAAATTTGCGCTTTAAAGCTTAATATTTCGCAAATCTAAATGAAAAAATACACCCACAATACGATTTCTTAAAGACCAACCACACAATGGTATAAACAAGAAAAAAATGCATCCCTAAGAGTAGGCAAGCCTCTATATAAAAAACAATGTCCCAGGCACAGCAGCGTCCGAGTGGTTCCTTCACCCATCTAGTGTGGGTGGTTTTTTTTTTTACTTTGGTAATGCACAGTACATTACATTGAATTTTCCACTTTATATTATTGTAGAGCAGTAGTCGACTGTACCTACATTAACTTGACAAATTTTATGTGACATAGGTATTATTAAATATTAAATAAAACATTTCACAAAATGTTATAGTAAAAACTGTCTATAATTTGCTTTTACTGAAGTGGAAAATTCAATGGGTAGTATGGCGAGGGCAGAAAATTCAATAGGTAGTATGAGTAGGTGAAGTATGGGGAGGACGGGGCTAGAAGTAACAGGGGTAAGAAATAAGAGATCATTTGCGATGCCGAAAACTAACTGATTGAACTTTCACTGATTCGTTTATTTATAATAAGCCCCATATGGTAAGCATAGCTATTGTCCAGTCAGTAGCTATGGCTGCACAAGGTTCAAGAGTTCTGAAGAGGTGTCGCAAAAATAATCATGAAAATAAAAACTTCAGCACCGGTTTTTAAAAAAAGTTTTCTTTCAACAAAAGAATATAAAGCTTTTTCTGTAAAAAAATCTTCTAAATTCTAAGGGGATATTTTAACAAAGCTTTCTGTGAAGTATAATCACAGATTATTAATTAAAAATATGCACAGATTATCAAATATTAAAAAAAAATTTTTAATTCTCTCCCTGAGAGATAGCTTGTGCCCTGCACTGGGACGTATATAAGCTGCTTAATGTATTTAAAATTATTGGGAAGTTCTCAAAAAGTTTTGGGGCAAGTCCACAGTTTTTGGTTCATTGCGATTTGACTCATGTATTGAAGTTAAAATGGAAATATCAAACTTTGTATTTATAATATCTGAGTATTCGTCCGGTATTCATCATCAGCCACCTGACGCCCACTGGATAGGCCTCCTTCGTGGTTTTCGTAACCATGAGGGGTTTTGCCATAATCGCCACGCTTGGCAGGTGGGTTGGCGATCGCAATATGCGGCTGGAATCTCAGGAAGACGCTGCTGCCCGTCTCCTGGTAATTGATTTCCTTAGTCGCCTTCTACGACATCCACGGAAGGAAATGGAGTGACGCTATTCTCAATCCGGCGCCACACGATTGCTTATAATCTAGTGCAGGTTCGTTCATTTGAAATATGTTAAGTTTAGGTTTCTTATGTAAAAAAATCAAATAGCTATAATGTAAGATCGTTCATATTTTGTTTACAATCATGAATTTCAATAAAGCTATATAAATTTGGAATGATTTATGAAAAACAAAAATTCTACAAAATTGTAGTCTACAAATTTTATATAAAATAGGCTAAAAATAAAAAAAATTACGCTATAATGCTCATCAGGATTTAGCTTTGTCAATCAAGTTTTTCGCTGAATTGAAATTAATCATTTTCTACAATTAGTAGGTTTATTACAGTGTTACAACTGACCCCACGCCTGTTACAACTTTCCCCGAACACAAGCAACAAATAATAGCGACTTCTCTTACAAAACTGGCTCTTGTGCTCCGATTAAACTACGGCTAGAATAAAAACTGGACAAGTGCGAGTCGGAATCGCCCACCAAGGGTTCCGTACAAATTTGTAGGTACTTACATATTATAAATAGTTTAGGGGTCGAGTTTTTCTCGCAGTTTTTCCGAGCTTTTTCCGAACTTAGAGACTATTTTGGTATGGTTTAATTACAAAGGTATAGTTTTTAGATTTTGTACTTGTAGTATAAGACGATATCACTTGCCAAATTTCGTAGTTCTAGGTCAACCGAAAGTATACATTTCGATTCCCTTGAATGTTGAAATATATGTTTTTTTTTAGATTCATAGGAATTTTAGCTTGGTTTTAGAGGAATGGTGTTTTAATAAATAAGGCCGTTAGTTTTATTGCACATTTTTTTATTCAACTGTGCAAGATTGAATAAAAAATTATCTAAAGGAAAATTGTGATCGTAATGACGAGAAAGTGCTCCAATTCGAACACTCACAATACAGAAATACAATGGGAGCAGCGAAGAACTCGCAATTTTATGACAAACAGTCTTCTGACAACAGCTTTTATTAACCATTTGAGCAATTACATCTAATCAGCACAAATTTACTGCACTCTCCTCTCATTCATCTCACACGTGCCAGAGAGAGATGGCACATGTTCTTTCAGCCCCGCCGTCAACGTCTAATTGCTTTTATTATTTTTAAGGCATCGTAATCATTATGGCCTGTAATAAAAATTGTAATTACTTCTCATTAGTACAATTAAAGAATTTTCTAGACACGGCTTAGCTTGATATGTTGATTGCGATACGGTAAGAGGCTTGCATTGTGAATTGAGAAAGCAGTCTTTTATTACTTTTGCCACATGATTTCCTGGACCTTTAGTGAAACCTCAATTTTATTCTTCTTAATTTGTATGACGCTTTAGACACGGATAATATCGATTAAAATTAATGATCACATTTTTTGGAACAGTCGTGATATCATTCGACGATGATGTTCTCATGCCGATTACAATGAATTAAACATGTTATATTATTATTATCGTTTGAGAAAAAACGATAATTATCGGTAATAATCAATCTCGATACAATTAAGCATTTCGAATCGAATCGAATCACTAATGAAATGAACATTGTTCCTTGGAATCCAATTGGTAGAGATATCCAAACGGTTTCTTTATTTGAGCACGTGACTAGCAGGTAAGAAACGCGTTGCCGAGGAAAAGGGAAACATAAAATAAAAAGAACTCGACATAATAGTCCCCGCCCACTTCCTTTCATCCCACTTCGCGCACGCGAGAAAAACTTCGGCCGAAAAGTTTTCCCTATTCTCGCACACGTGGTAAACACGTGGTCTTGGGTGAAAAATCGTCCCCCGCGCTTCCTTGCGCCCCGCTCCCCCCTGCGGGGGGCCACCCACTCTTGAAGAGTCCTTCCTAACGTGAGGTAGGACTGGCCTGCATTTTCACGCGTTCCGTGGTTCTTTTTAAATTTCGAACGATTTATTCGAACTGGGAGGAAGTGTGTCGAATGTTCTTTTTCCATTTTCTCGTTATTGAGATCGTTAATAATGAGATTTTTTGTGAAGAAAAGAACAAAAACCAGCCAAGTGCGAGTCGAACTCGCGCACGAAGGGTTCTGTACCATTATCAAACAACGTTAGTCACAAAGATCGAGAATAAACGCCAAAAAATCACGGTTGTTGTATGGGAGCCAAATATTGATTTTATTTTAAGTATTAATTTTTGAACTTAAACTTTTTTGATATAGAACTAAATATTCTGTGGATATTTCAAGCATCTACCTGTTGCCGTTATTAATATTGAACAAAAAACGGCAAAAAAATAGTTTGTTGTGTGGGAGCCCACTTTAAATATTAATTTTATTCTCTTTTTAGTATTTGTTGTGATAGCGGCAATAGTGTGAAATGTCAGCTGCCTAGCTATCACGAGATACAGCCTAGTGACAGAGAGACAGACGGACAGTGAAGTCTTAGTAATAGGGTCCCGTTTGGCACCCTTTGGGTACGGAACCCTAAAAACTTTTGTTAATATTAGATTTGTATATTTGTAGATTTATACATTTCCGATGATTGTATATTTATCTCAAATTGATATTGACTCTAATTTGTAGTCATAAAAAATCGCATTAAAAACTATTATATTCTGATTAAAACTAATATAGTTCCAACATTCCTTGGAAGTTTTTTAAGCGGACTTATCAAAATGCTTATTACATAATGAATACGTTTTCCTCTCAAGGCTTTTACAATATCTTCGTTCATTGTATACACAATTTCCGGTTAACTCACGGAATGAAATTTGCATTCTAGTAATTCTTTGTAACAGTACTAATTTATTATTCGGCATCGGGTATTTTGAAAAATATTTGTTCAAGATAAAAAGATATTGTTCAAAACATCCGATTTCGTTCCTAATCGCCTATAGAATAAAACTGCTTCAGAACATAACATAACATAAACTCACGCCTGTATCCCAGAGGGGTAGGCAGAGACCAGGGAGTGCCACTTGCTACGATCCTGACAGATCACTTTCGCTTCCTCAACATTCATTAGTCTTCATTCATTCTGCTTCAGCTACGGCAAAAATTATTTATAACGAATCTCTCAGAACGTGAACCTAATTATCTACCCACATCTTTTGTTTTTTTTTGACAATTTTCTGCTTAATGTATAATTGTTTAAATTTAATTTAAGTGATCGAAACCTAACAAAGCTTAGAGGGTTGTGTCAAAAAACATTTTTTTTTCTCTTTGTGCAGTTACCGCATCAAGATTGCAACCGGCAGCAAGCTGTTTTACCCCTACCTGAAGACGTCTTCCCTCCACAGGGACTTCCTGTTTGCAAGTGGCTCCGGTAAGTTGCACATTCCATTGTTTTTATTAAAACCATTCGTTCGGCAATGCATGTGTGTTCCAAGTTTAAATATAGCGTTAATATGACAAATATTTTTAAAGAATCCTTTTAATTTTGTGCCTTTTCACTGGTGGCCTGTCATAGTTCGATTTTTAAATGGTCTTTCTAGTTTCCTTTCCTGGTTTGGTTTCTTTTATTTTAAAACTGCTTCAGGTATAGAGTACATGTAATTCTTGTATTTACCATTTCATTTGTATGTAAGGTCATGGAGAATACTTCGTATTTAAATAAGTAAATCAAATCTCTTTTGTTTCCCTCATAGACTTACATTTAAACATTGTAAGCAGTATTTACTTCATTAGCATTACACTAACAATCCAACAGTTTTCAGCGCCAAAATTACGGACTCTGCTTTCATAACCAAACTGCATTAATCAACGTCAAAGCCAAACTGCTATTTCTTAGAAAAAGGGCACTTATTTCCGAACTGGATTCGCGAACAATCGTACGGAATCAAAAGCGGGTCTAATAACAGTCGAGAAATAAAAGGGTTGCATCGCATCGAGCCAGTTTTTAATGAAATATTTGATTTATGCCCGTCTCCCGCATCAGGTAGCTTATTATAAGCATATATCATTAACCATTACATATATAATTAAACCGAAACTTAGCCTCGAGCTACCCCAATTTAAGCCGCTCGCCGCGTATTATAATTATAATAAAATTGCCGGTCGACTAACCGATAATAAAAACAATAAAAAGGAGAAAAAACTTTACTAAAATTATAACACATCTGATTGATGTATTATTTGGTAATTTATAGTTGGTAATTACATCGTGTAATAATGCTACGATAATGCTACACTCCCTGAGGATTTATTAGTATTTATTAAAGTATGAATTATTGTATAATTACTGGGATGGAGCGTCCAAACTAAACAGCCCGGTTGTTTTAGGGTAGGATTTATGGGTGATTCTCTGAAGCGATCCGATAGCTTGTTTGCTTCTGCAATGTAATACGGGGCCTTTCGGCTAGCCGCTCCGTAATGCGCCGCATTCGCTAAGCAACTTTGTGGCTTTTTCACAAAATTTTGTGGCGCGTCACGCTGTTCGTATAAGACAATGCTATGGTATACGCGGTTTTTTAGGCAGAATTGGTTTTGAAACATTTCATGTGCCTGCATTTTTGCGTACTTCAATTGTACGTTCATCATCAGCCATTTGACGCCCACTGCAGGACATAGGCCTCCCTCATGGTTTTTACCCATGGGTGGGTGGATGGGTTTTGCCATAATCGCCACGCTTGGCAGGCGGGTTGGCGATCGCAGTATACGGTTGGAATTTCAGGAAGGCGCTGCTGCCCGTCTCTTGGTAATGTATTTCCTTAGTCGCCTTCTACGACATCCACGGAAGGAAATGGTGTGACGCTATTCTTAATCCGGCGCCACACGGATCTTGTACGTTATTTGTAAGAAATTAAAACGAGATGCCTTGGTAACGAATATATATCATATGAACAACCCTGCACGTGTAATTTATGACCATAAATATATATATGATAGATATGACAAAATAATTATTTTTATATAACTACCTATGGCATGGCAAAGCATGGCGCAAGCAAGCTGCTTTTATACGTCCCACTGCAAGGCACATACCTTCTCTCAGCGAGAGAGGGATAATACCTAATTGTTGTTTACCATAAGTGGTGATTAATCACCATTTATTTGCTACACGTGCCTGTCGCAAATTGGTGATTTCAAGCGTTAAGGTATGTGAATAACTCAGGCACCCGTGTTTCCTCACGATTTCCGGCACAGTTCGCGAGAAGTGTAACTACTTAAATCTTGGCCTTTGCATCTACGATTTATGCAGCGGCCGGTGGCACCATCACTCACACTAGATGGGTAAAGGGACCACTCGGACGCTGCAGTGCCTGGAACTTTGTTTTTTTAGATGGAGTAGGCTTGCCCAGCACCTATACCATCCTGACAGCTTAGTCGGCCTAGCTCACAGGAAAGACAAGTAAACAAAGTCATAGGTACATGACCGCACTTGGAATCAAACTTGGGTCTCGAGTAGTATTACTACCACAAATTTAAAAATATAAGTACGTATGCTAAGAAAACGGTTTACTAATGTATTGCCAAAAATCGTTTCCCAAAGTATTACTTCCCAAACTATTTTCCGCAAATTATCACTTGGCAAAAAAACATTTCTCAAAACAACTTAAAGCAAATAAACAGTTAGCAAAAGTTATTATGGCAAGTTATTGTTTACCAAATAAATACTTGGTCAAAATTCATTTTACCAAGGATTATTCAGTCAAAAGTATCGTTTTATAGTTATACCATTTCATTTATTTGTCGCAGTTCGTTTTTGTGGGGTCGCAGTTCTAATCTAACTTAACCCACTTTTCTGGTAACAGTTGGTGTCTGTGGGGGGTCACAGTTCTAACCTAACCTAACCCACTTTTCTGGTAACAGTAGGTGTCTGTGGGGGTCGCAGTTCTAACCTAACCTAACCCACTTTTCTGGTAACAGTTCGTGTCTGTGGGGGTACAATTATTTGCTATATAACACTTGCCAAAATAAAACGTTAGCATAATAAACGTTTGTCTTAATAAAACTTGATGCAGTAAAATTATATGAAATGATAATTTGACCAAATGAATAAAATGCGAAATGAAAACTTGCTAAAGTTTTATTTGGGAAATGAAACGGATGCCATAAGTTTATTGGGAAGTAAAATTTGGCGAAAAATACTTTGGCTAAACGGCGGTATCCCTAAGAAAACCATTTCATTGGGACATGTTACGATTCAAATCCACTGAGCTAGCACTACTCCGTCCTCCGGTGATTTGAGATCATGAGATTTGACTCTACCCCCTTCCCTCCCTAATCCTAATAAATCAGCAAATGTTGAATTACGAGCTAATCTTCGTGGTTCAATAAGTTGTCTAGCGAATAAACAGCATTAGTATTCCAACGAAAGATGTAATTTTGCTATGCCCAGTTTAGTTTGTCCTAACCTAACCCACCTACGAACGTATCGTATTCGGAGTTGAATAAAACGGTTTTAGAATGGTTTCTATACCTAACGGCTTTTAGGCAATGTAGAGTAATCTACATAAGGTCTTATATTGGGTAGGTAGAGATTACGTTTGATTCAGTTTGATTTGTCTCTTGTGCAAGGCGCCAAATAACTCGGGATCTAACTTGGACTCGGAAAAAGTATTGTTGTCGAATACTATAAACACAATTAAAAAATGTTGAGTGGCTAGGTTTAGAATTGTTAAAATATACTTACTAAACCATTTCTTCATTATCAAAAACTTAACCAATTTTCAATTTAATTTTTAAACCATCCATACATTTAAGAAAAAATAAAAATCTTAAAATACTACGAGAGTAACGGTCTGCTCTCCATGATTATTGATGTAATCAAACTAAATAGAGCATAATGTGGCAGTATCCCATTCTCATTATATCAAAAGAGTGAGACAGTGCTATATTATCACTCTCGTAGATTCGATACTCTATATCTGTGATGCCTGAGCTAATAATGTCGAGAAAGTGCAGTGACTGTGTGTGTCTGACTGGATTTGTAACAATTGTAAAGAAACTTGTATTTAATCTCGCGAGAACATTTTTACAACGTTAGTTAACATCAACGAGAAAAATAAATAAACAGTGCTTTAAGTTTCCTGTAAAGCAATCACATAAATTATGGGTTCCCCACATGAATGTGTCACATCGGTGAAGTGTTTTAACTATATTAAAAAAACATTTTGGTCTCTGCCCTTCGAAATTTCTTTGGTTTTGATAGATAGACATAAATCAGAAAATTATTTATACGTAAACAATTTACATCCGGTTTTTTTAATGACGATATACAATGTAAGCTGCCTTCGAGTTTGTAATGCAGAAAAAACTGCAATCTGAGTGACTCTGACCATCTTTATATTCTTTTCAACACACTTGCTCATAAAACGACTATTATTGCACTGAATTAAGGCACATAATGTGGCTTATTATCAAAGCGTGCGTTTTGCATTACCATTATAACCAAGTGCGATAATGTTATAAAACCTTTTTTCACTTCTCATGCTCTAAAAGTTCGTCTTTATGTCGTGCGTAGGCGACATAAAGTCGCTTTTTATGCTCTAGAGCATAAAGTAAAATCTTCGTCGAAGACCAAGGCAATCGCTGCAACAGCCACACGAACATCTTTAACTTCATACAACAACCTCTTTATTTTATTTCGTTTCGTTCGTATTCTAAGACCAAGGCAAAGATACCAACAGCCAAAGTACACAATAAAACTTCATGAAATAAACTTATAATTTGTATTTCGTCTCATTTATTATTTCTCATTGCTCTAATGTAACTTTCAATTTTAATTAAATTAGCATTTACTATATTTACATGTTGCTGTTTCATTTCCTCGCAATCGAAGTGAAAAGTAGAGTGTACAACTCGTCCATAAAACCCATTTTACACTCGACTTTATATCTATCCTCGCTCGCAAGCTCGCTCGGATGGATAAACGTCTCGAGTAAAATGGTGCGTTTTATGCACTTGTTGTACAATCTACTATTGTTCAACCTCGGAGAAGGTTTGATATCATTTTGATGTATAAAAAAAATGTTTAGAGTTATTTCGTTCAGTGGTACAAATCAGTATCTACCTTGATAAATTCAAGCATTTCCGTACAATAAAATTAGATTTTTAGCATTTTTAAGCAAACACTTTACAATAATTAATGTAAACCTAATAATTAACATAAAATTTATGAATAGGTTAGCAACCTCATTATATCTAGATGGCCATGCATTGCAGCCATCTTTGATGGATGCGCGCGCACAAGAATACTGTTTTGAATTTTACCGCCATACATAACACGAATCACGCACGAAAAATATTGTTTTGATACAACACTCACTTTTTTTATTTACAAGTGTGTTGAAAAACGTCGTATGAAACACGTGAGCATTGGTCATTACACTTCTCGTCTCCATTAAAAACCGACTCGAGTGTAATGACCAACATACCACACTTGTATCATAATGTACTATTTTGGTGCACTAACCTGTACTGAGGACAATTTTCAAAACCTATTTAGAGGCAAAAAATTCCACCCATGCCGTGACTTGAACCCGCAACCTTTGGCTAACCGTGCCAGCGCTCTCCCAACTGAGCTAATGGGCAAGTGCAGGCATCGGCAATATTTCGAGCCTCTTTACAAACTTCTCTATATTACGTACAGGCAGCGACATCTGGCCGAAGGAATTTACATCACTTGCAGCCCCGAGTAACCCACTTTGCAGTTAGGTTTTTACATCGGAGTTATATCGTTGTACCTACATGATTATATTCTTTTTGTTGCACTAACCTGTGCTAAGGACAATTTTAAAAACCTATTTAGAATCTAAAAATTCCAGCCATGCCGTGACTTGAACCCGCGACCTCTGGCTAACCGTGCCATCGCTCTCCCAACTGAGCTAATGGGCAAGTGCAGGCATCGGTGAAATTTGGAGCCTCCTTACAAACTTCTCTGTATTACGTACAATTTTAAAGCTTATCTGTAATTCTAACGTAAACCGTTAAAAAAAAATCTTGAGCACAAAAAACCGGCCAAGTGCGAGTCGGACTCGCGAACGACGTCGGACTTCCGCACGATTATCTATGCAACATTAGACAAAGATCGAATTTGAGAACAGCTCCATCTATAGAAACCAACAAGAAGCGTTTAATATTAACATTTAACGACATGACATCGGCGCTGTGAAGGTTACATATATGGCCGCTAGATAGCGAGCGCTGTCTTTAGACAACGTTTGTTTTATTGAGCCCCCCTTAAATATTAATTTTATTCTTTTTACGTATTTGTTGTTATAGCGGCAATAGAAATACATCATCTGTGAAAATTTCAATTGCCTAGCTATCATGGTTCAAGAGACACAGCCTGGTGATAGACAGACAGACAGATGGACAGTGAAGTCTTAGTAATAGGGTTCCGTTTGGGTGTTCGGGTACGGAACCCTAAAGAGGTGAATTTTGGTTGCCCAGTATTATTGTACCCTGTAGGGAGGAGGACACCCTGTATAGTGAACCTCTTCATTTTGTTTGTCTGCCTATCTATATGTATATCTAACCCGTCCGGTCTAATCTCCACCCGCCGAAGGCTCGTATCTATGTCAATGATTTATTAATAATTATAGACAAACGATAATTCCGAGATACATACCGAGAAGTAAGAACGTAAGCAGCTCAACTCATACACCATAAACACCCTCTACTCATAAAGATAATAGTTTTTATCGGCTCTTAAACATCTGTCTTAATGTCTCTAACGATCGTGTTATTGGTCGATAGATTAATGGATAAACGCACTAGAAGCTTGGGCAAATATAGCGAGAAAATTCTTCGTTTCGTAGGTTTAGTTGGGATTTGAATCTTATTCGAAGCGCCTTACGAAACTCGAGATTTCAGTGCCTTGAAATGTCTAGAAATATGCCAACCTCGATGATGATTTTCAGTTCTCAATTTGAACTCCGTTGGAACTACTGAAAGTTATTAGAAAACCACTGAAAAACTTTTATGGCTTTACCTAAACGTGAAAAAAAACTGAATTTTAACGTTTGCTTTTCCATTTTACAATTTTCCGACGTTTCGGTAAACGAGTAAATAGTATGCGTTAAAATTCAGTTTTATTGTGTCTAGTGCTCGTGTTAACCTCAGAAAATACTGTGAAAAAAATTCAAGTATTATTTAAACGACCCTATCGTTTATTGCTTTGGGCAGCAAAGAAGTGGTCAGCAGAGATATATTAATCCAGGCTGGCTGGAAGAAATTTCTGTTGAAATAAGTCCGCCTTTGCACGTAACTTTTATCACAACCCTGTGTTATTGAAGTTCAATTTTTGTTTTTATTGTGCAATAAAGTGTAACAAACAAACAAATATTGTATCACTATTTCCGAGCTAAATAAAAGTATACGTATTGTTTTTGGACTTTATTTCAGTTTGCTTGTCCGTTTCCATATTTCATAACAACTTGTCAGATCTCATGAGGGTACCTAAACTGTCAGTCGTTTCATAGTTCGTAGTGCTCATGAATCTAAAAATTTTATGAATTTTTATGATACGTTCAGGAGATTCAATATTTTGTCTTCGCACTAAATTGCCGTTAGGTTGTCTGTTAAACGGCTTTCTTATTGGGATTGCTAACCCCTTCACAAAGTTAATAGATATTGCTATGACTTGCAGATGTGCACTACGGGTTTCTAAATGTTGGCGTTAAGCTATTAAAGGGCCACAAATAAGTTTTTAAAGCACACTCGAGGGATATATTACTCATTTCCTATACAGTGATGATTATGGATGACTTTACGAATGACGAACCTGCAACAGACTTTTGAGGCTAAGAAAAGTGATTGCTGGTGTATGGCTATACATATTATAATCCTTACTAGTCCTCACTAATATTATAAACGCGAAAGTTTGTATGTATGTTAGGATGTTTGTTACTCTTTCACGCAAAAACAGCTGAACGGAACCGGATGAAATTTTGCACAGAGATAGATTATAGTCTGGATTAGTACATAGGCTATTTTTTATCCCGAAAAAATACACATCAACATTTCCACGTGAACGAAGTCGCGAGCAACAGCCTTTAAACGTCCCAATTTCGGACACAGGCCTTCTCTCGGAGAGAGTATGGGCTTAATCACCACGCGTGCCCGACGCGGAGTGGCAATTTCAAGCGCTGAGTTATGTCTACATAATTCGAACAATTGTTTATAGTTTTGAACTCGTGAGTCGTTAGTTGCTGTCGATAAAACTACGCCATCTAGTGGACACAGTAGAAAGCTGCTGCACTTGCCTGTTGCCATATTAATATAGCCGGAAAATTCGAACATTTTTATTGATTGTAAAAGAGACACGTGAGTGAGTGATGTGCGGTGGTAGCGCAGCGGTAGAACGCCGGCCTCACATTCGTAGCGGTAGAAGCCGTGGGTTCGCATACCGGCATGTACTTTGTTTTCTAAGTTAAGTACATTTGTGAAGTTGTAGTAGCAACTCAACTCGCTGACTGTGAAGGAAAACATCGTGACGAAACCTGAGTGTCTGAGGTGTTCACATACCTCAGCGCTTGAAATTGCAAATCCGCGCTCGGCACGCGTGGTAATTAAGCTCATACTCTCTCTCTTTGAGAGAAGACCTGTGCCATGCAGTGGGACGCATATTATCTAGGTTACTTAAAAAATATCGAGTGAGTACCTACAGTGTAATATTATATGTACTCTGAAACTTTGCTAGACAATAAAATTTCGGGCACCTGAAATGAATTTTTTTCCTATATTTTGTTTTTGACAAAGAAAGTTGCTTCGAAAGTAAGTAATAAATTTTCAAATTTTATCAACCAAACACTAAATATATGTGTGGGTTAACAAAAATATGTCTTAAAAGTTCATAGTTTTACTATCTAGCAAAGCCTCAGACCACATTTGTCAAAATATGTTGTTTTATTTAAATAATAAAAAAGGATAGAATGTGCGAGCGAGACATATGCTATACTCCATTCCACGAAACGAGCTCCCAAATAAAATCGTCCATGTGCGCCCATTGGCTAATGCGCGTGACTTTCAGATATCACAGGATAGAACGAATCGTTTCTGATTTTTCTTATTTCTCCGGATGCCCCAGGCGTAAAAAATATACAGGCCAGGGGCCTGTTTCACAAAACTACAATACATAGCTTATTATGACAGTTCGATGTACATTGCGTTGCCGAGTCTTCCTACTTGTTAAACTATGGGTTAATCGACTTGTACATCGAATTATCATTGTAGATAGGCTGGAGTAGGCTGGAGTTAGATAGATAGTTCTTCTTTATTATACACAGAGATATGCCTAACGCTAGTGGCATTTTTCCGAGCGGTTCCGTGCTTCGCAAGGCACGTTAAGCTGTTGGTGCCGGCTGCCGTCGATAGATGGCAGTCGTTAAGCCAAGTCAGAGGCCTTAGGGCGGCTTGACAACTTCTGACAGTAGACGAGCCACTAGTCTACAAGCCTCCACCAATCCGGACTTGGCCCCCGTGGTGGAGTATGGCCTATACCTTCCTCAGGGAAGAGACCCGTGCCCCTCGGTGGGGACATAATGGGTTGATGATGATGATACACAGAGATTAAATCAACAGAAATTCAATAAATCGCAGTACAATTGGCGGCCTTATTGGCTGAAACAGCGCGGGAATAGAAGGCCTCTGCCTTGTATTTTCACGTGAGGTAAATCTCAGTAGCTACACTGTATCCAAGCTTCGTGTCATTTACATCGGGCCAGTATAACCTATCGCAGGCGACACAAATGAGCTATTAATTCGTCCATAATTAACCCCTATGATATCGCGTTGTAAACAACTGCTAATTAGAATAGCGAGGCACAGAGTAGACGCAGAACGCCCGCCTTTAAGGCTGTTCTTACGTGCAGCATGCTGTCTCGCTTTCACAGTTTAATAATTTTAGTAATTGTAATAATATGAGTGTATTTGCGATTAATGTGGTCTGAGGCTTTGAGACATACGTTTCTTATATTAAAAACACGTATAGGAAAACAAATATATATATACATATATATAAAATGTCCCTAATTTAATTATGCATCTAACCCTAAGACCACATTTATTAAAAGTCTTCTCATATTAAAAAAAAAAAAAAAAAAAAAATTGCGAGCGAGACAGTATGCTCAACATAAGAGCAGCCTTAAGCAGTTTAATTTCTGTGCTCTACATAAAAAAAATATTTACCTCATTTAAGAGGCCATGTTAACAGATAAATAATCGTGATCAAAAAAGATTCGAAAAGTAGTTCCAGCCACGTGGTTTAAAGACGTTCTACAAATCGGACGTAGTATAAATAGATACTTAGATAGAGTATTCTTTATTGTAAGTACACCAGGATTTACATAATGAGAATTAATTAATAGGTACATCGAATAGGTATGACATATGACATTCCTGTGGGTGCGGCAAATGCAAAATTGTACTGACTCAGCATGTGCTGAAGAAGCGAGTTACTCCAGCGCTGGTATTATGTCAGTACCAGATTCCTACTTAGTAAAGGTTCGGGGAGATGTTACCGTGGCGCGGAGATGTGGGAGATATATTTAAATATAAATAAATAAATATTGTGAATCGCTAATTAAAATTGTATAGATAAGTTGTTCAATTGATTAATAGTAAAATACATTTGGTGATCATGTAAAATATGGCTAAATAATGAATGAAATTGATTGATAAAAGCAAAGAATTAAAATGTCGAGTAAATAGAAAAATAATGCATATTATCTTCATTGAGTGAATACAAATGGCTAATAAACTAAATCACAATAAATATTGTGTAGTGTTCTCGAATGGAGACCACATATCGGCAATCGCAGTGTAGGACGACCAGCCACAAGATGGACAGATGACCTCATCCAAGTGGCAGGAAGACACTGGATGCAGGCCGCTTCCAACCGGTCTTTTTCCAAATCCATGAAGGAGGCCTATGTCCAGCAGTGGACTTCTTGTGGCTGAATGACGATGATGATGATGATTGTGTAATAAATAAATTGATGTAGGTACCTATGCATGAATGTCAAACCAACTTTTGTTCGGCGAGCAAAAATATTTTATACTTTGTCTTAAATTATGTTTAACACAATTTCACTATTACTTTCATATTTACAAATTTTGTAATATCACCACTTCGCACACGAAACCCACTCTATCACGTTGTTTTTTTTTTCACACTTTGACAAGATGTCCTTTCAGTTTTCACTATTCAATAAATAAGTAGGTGTTGGCCGATAATGACGCATAATATTTTCTTAATTAACTCGCTACTACGTGGAAAATCACAATCTTGCGCAACGAATGTGTTTAACATAGTGTGGTTTCAAGGATGTTTTTTCTTGTGTGGTTTCCTTCTAATTCTATACAATGTGGTGTACAATCCTATTGTGTAACACCCACATCCCGTCCAGGGGCCTGTTTCATACAACTACAATTCATGGTTTATTATGACAATTCGATGTACATTGCAAAGTCGATTAGCCACAGATTACAAGTACGAAGACGGTGCTACGCAATGTACGTCGAAGTGTCATAATAGACTACATATAGTAGTTTTACGAAATCCGATCCTGGCAAAAGCGCGAGCCTGGCTTGTTCCAGTATTATTGTAAGTTGTGTAACTTGTTAAAGATCATCATCATCATCATCATAAATAACTAAGGGTTTTTTACTAGATGACAATAAGAGCCGCAGTAAGAAGCCATCATCTTCTCAGACAATGGACCATCTCTCATCCTGCCCCGCGCGCCCTAATACCTGCACTCAGTCGATGGCAAAACATACAATTTGTTTTGCCATCGACACGCTAGAAGAACTAAGAAAGCCCAGAAAGTTTTCTCTTTTTTCGCATTTTAATCTTTCATTCTTTTATTGGTGTTATGTCATAGTATTATTAGTATTAAGTACTCGCATTTATAAAGGGTTGATAGGTACGAATGTAACAAAAAAGCGAACTCTCGCCATCAAACGTCACACGGCTGTCCCAAAAATAAACACAGTAAGGGACATTTTTTTTTCAAAACCGAGATATAATTTTATGTGTGCAATAAAGTATAAAGTATAAAGTATAAAGTATAAAGTATAAAGTATAAAGTATAAAGTATAAAGTATAAAGTATAAAGTATAAAGTATAAAGTATAAAGTATAAAGTATAAAGTATAAAGTATAAAGTATAAAGTATAAAGTATAAAGTATAAAGTATAAAGTATAAAGTATAAAGTATAAAGTATAAAGTATAAAGTATAAAGTATAAAGTATAAAGTATAAAGTATAAAGTATAAAGTATAAAGTATAAAGTATAAAGTATAAAGTATAAAGTATAAAGTATAAAGTATAAAGTATAAAGTATAAAGTATAAAGTATAAAGTATAAAGTATAAAGTATAAAGTATAAAGTATAAAGTATAACGTATAAAGTATAAAGTATATTTCCACTATTGGTTACTGGAACCAATTAGTAACCAACAGGGGTATTTCTCAGTTTTGAAAGAAAAAATGTCACTGTGTTTCTTCTTAGGACAGCTGCATAGTCTGGCGACTTTCATCTGTATTGTATTATTAACTTAACACTGGACTGGATAAACTTACTTGGTATTGTATTATGTTATATATAAAAATCCCGCGTCACAGCACCAACTACCCGTCTCTCTTTCTCCTTCGGCAACCTTTCCGTCATAAGGTTGTCTGGAAGAAATTGATGTTAGCAATAAGGCCGCCCGTTGTAACTTTCATATTTTATGCCTCTTGTTTCTTGTGTGCAATAAAGAATATTCTTATCTTATCTTATCTTTGTTATCGAACTCCTGCGAAGCGGCTTCACCGATTTTATGAAGTTTTTTTGTATATTTCGTAGGTATATATTTGGAGGAGAATAGGTCGCAGGCTAATTAATATAGCACAACACCGTTTGCCGCGTCAGCTTGTGTTATATAAAAATAAGAAAAGATTGCTCCAAAATTCCTTTCGCGATTTTGAACATACCAAATGATTTTCAAGACCATTCTATAAGTTTTTGTTTTTTTTTTTAAGCACAGTAATAAAAAAAACCACAATGGACAAATAACTTAACTTGTACATTTTACAAAATTTTATAAAAATCGAGTGGTAGAGCAAAAAATTTCTTGACCACTGAATTTAAGATCCGTTCAATTTCGGCTTATCTGCTGGTTAGTTCTGTTATTTTAGTGCTCAATTTAGTATTGTCTCTCAATCAATAGTAGCTTCTCAAAATATACTTATTTTTATTGCTGACTGAAAGTGCAATTTTTTGCTGATCGTAAAGTTTTACTATTTAGTGGGGTATTATTGAGCTCGCCGCTCTCCCGCTCATTTGAAATTCCGTGATAAATATGAGTTTCTAAGATTTTTAACCGACTTAAAAAAAGGGAATAGGTACTAAATTCAATTATGTTCAACGATTCAACGAATGTTCACCGATAAATCTTCGACACTTTCTCTTTGTCCGGAGAAAGGGGCTAGCAGCTACCCCTGCTGGCTTACCTCAAGAGCTGCTCTTGAGGTAAACCACCGTTGGGTGGTCCCATATTAATTTGGTCCAGCTTTATTTATGAGATCACATCGAACTCTTCTTTTCAGTGCGTGGTTATCTTGAAATCGTTTTTTTAACCGACTTCAAAAAAGGAGGAGGTTATCAATTCGACGCGTATTTTTTTTATTTGGCTATGTTCCTCCATAACTCCGTCAAATCTTACCCGACTTCGACAATTCTTTTTTTGTTCGAACAGATATAACGTCCCATTGGTCCCATTTTAATTTGGTGAAGATCTGATGAACACTTTCAGAGATGGAGAACGGAACTCTTCAATGGACAGCAGTAAATAAGCCCTAATTGGGCCCATCCTTTAGAATATCCGTATGTTTAATAAAATAGCGTAAAAGTAGTCCCAAGTTAATTTGGTGATGTTCTGGTGAAGACTTTCGGAGATTTAGAACATCAAATTTTAAAGGAACGAATCATGTACGGTAAATTATGGTTATAAGGGACTTGTTTATTTTTCTCCCGCTCCTCCACTAAAAACTAAAAAATAAAAAAATTTAAATAAAAAATATAAACCGACTTCGAAACACTACAGCACTAAACAGATAGAAATAATTCAAATAATTAGAAGTATTTATACATGTGGGTATTGTAGAAGTATAATTTGAAGTTGGTGCCCAAATATATGTGCTGGTCATGAAACTGGGCACCGACTACTAGTAGTGTTTCGAAGCCGGTTTTGATTTTTTATTAAAAATTTTTTTTAAAGAAAAGTAGTAGCTTAGTAGTTTTATATAGTTGCAATCATAAACCTTTTTTCATTAACGGTTCTAACGAAATTCCTTTTATCTTGAAATACCTACGTACATTATTCAAAATAGGTAGCTTACAAAATAGCTTCCGACGATACGTCATTAAACTTTTAAGCTAACCTGTGGCAGAAATTGCCCTGACCAAAATTTTACGTGAAGCATGGTAGATCTTATTAAACTCCTCATAAGTGCCACTTTCGAGCGAAAATCGGTATTTCTTGACGTAGTGTACTATTAAATCATTCGATCAACATTAATCGCGTCAATTAGAGTGCTGCCAACGTTCATTACTGGCCCTAATAATATTTGTGAAACTAAAGTAATAATGACCTTATTAATGTCCCTGTACACTAGCATAATGGAGGACTTTCATTAGTCGCTTTAATTTAGATCCTTTCATAAGAGGACACTTTGCTAGCTCCTGTGTTTTTTTTTAGTAAAAACACTTTCGATATTGATGATTTGTTAGGAATCAATGAGTTTTTAACTTCATAAGTCTGTAAATGGTCTACCATCAGTTATTATTTTTTCCGGTGGGCACGCGTGGTAACTAAGCCCATACTCTCTCTCTCTAGGAGAAGACCTGCCGCCCTGCATTAGGTCGTATATAGGCTACATAAAAAAATATTTATATTGCTTATCAGGGCAGCATCTTCCAAGAACTTCTGTCACAGGCCAGTTTCTTTGATAGCCTAGAACGTTACCTAAATATAGGGCCACTTGCTTCGTCATGATAATGTTATGTCAAATATTATCTTAAAAGGTATGAAAAGTAAAGAAAGGCTACGTAGAAGCTAAAACTTAACAAGATTTACCATGCTATGGACGCGTTTTATGTCACGGGGTATATTACGCTTATTTGAGGTACCGATGTTCTAAGTACACGTTGAAATTTCACCTTGAAAACGATAAGTTCCTTGGGGACAATTGTTTTTTATAGTGAAGCATTTTTTACGATTTGGCGATTTTTAAAAGACAAATTTTAATAATAACGGTATAATTTAAAAACCTATTTAGAGACTAAAAATCCCACCCATTCCATAAGTCCTGGGACTTGATCCCGCGACCTCTGTCTAACCGTGCCAGCGCTCTCCCAAATGAGCTAATGGGCAAATGCAGGCTGATGCCAGATCAGCCAGATATCGCTGCCTGTACGTAATACAGAGAAGTTTGTAAAGAGGCTCGAAATTTCGCTGATGCCTGCACTTGCCCATAAGCTCAGTTGGAAGAGCACTGGCACGGTTAGCCAGAGGTCGCGGGTTGAAATCCCGGCTTTAGTGGAATTTTTAGCCTCTAAATAGGTTTTTAAAATTGTTCTCAGCACGGGTTAGTACAGAAAAAAAGTATACAGGGCGTCCCAAAGTTATGGGACATGAAGGGAAAGTACCTTAAATATCGTAGATAGGGTATTTTACTGAAAGAAGACTTTATGTTATTTTAAAAAATTAGCAATTCTGCATTCAAAGATTTTCTAAAAATTACTTGCTTCGTCTGGGAATCGAACCAACTTAAATTAAAAAAATAACACCCCTACCTATATGATGCCAATCGAAAGAATGGCAGAAACTAATAACTCTTCTTAAGATTTTCTAAATGAATGTTTTCCTACTTAGATTGGTACGAATGAACTGATTCGATGGCCGGCCAGATCCCCGGACCTTACACCATTAGATTTATTCTTTTGGGGATACGTGAAAGATATGCTATACAAAAAGCGATACGAAAACGTGGGCGAGTTACAAACAGAATTGTGCCATATCATATCGAGTATTCACCATAAAAAGATAAGAATATCAACAGGCAGCGGACTCACTAAAATATTGGCGATTTGCGTAAGACAAGACGTATCACATTTTGAGCATTTAATTAATTAATTTACAAAAAAATACCCATTGACTTGACTACGGCAGTTTCATGTATGTTTTTAATTAGATTAAAATTATTAATTTCACGTTGTTCCTTTCTTTTAAAATACTATGTTACTTAAGAAGAGTTATTAGTTTTTGGCCATTCTTTCGATTGGCATCATAAAAGTAGGGGTGGTTTTTTTTTTACATTTAAGTCGGTTTGATTCTCAGACGAGGCAAGTAATTTTTAGAAAATCTTTGAATGCAAAATTACTAACTTTTGGAAAAAACATAAAGTCTTCTTTTAGCAAAATACCCTATCTACGATATTTAAGGTACTTTCCCTTCATGGCCCATAATTTTGGGACGCCCTGTATAATACCGGTATAGTCTTTTCTTATCTATAGAATTCCATAAAGGTAAAAACTCGGTTAAAACGCGACTGAAAATTACGTTAGTTATGTACCTACTTTTTTATACAGATTACTTTTTTATTATTTAATTACACAGTTAAATGGTAATCATTCTCTCTGACATCAGTCAAAAACCCTGGCCACTATTTTAATGTTATTAAAAGTAAAAACAAACCAAAAAAACATCAATAGCATTATGGAAATCATACGCATTACAATCGCTCGTAAACGCTAAAAACACTGGCTGGAAATCGTAAAAAGGCTCACGGAGACTTATAATTTGCGTCGGCCGAAAAATAAATAAATAGTAGAAGGCTGTATACACACCGAATTAAAATCGCTAATGACTTAGACCATTAAGTTAATCATTTTAATTAGAAGCCCGCTCTGAATGGCGTGCGTTTGTGCTTTGTATTTTCTTTTCGTGGCTCCGTTGTGGTTGAGCGGTCTCCTAAATGGCACTTACGGATCCTTGATACCAAACCATATTACCATTCACAGTGACATGATCCTTGCCTTTCCGTCATGTGGGTATTATGGAAACCGCTTGTTACATTATTTCTCACTGGCAAGATGTAATATAAGAAACTGTAACTAATTAATTGTTATCGTGTGGGTTTATTTTATTTTCTGTTCTTCTGAAAAAAAAACGTTATGACGAAACGTCTGTGGTTTTATTTTTTATGGCTGTAAATTTTCGAATGAGCATTGGTGTTATGATTGTAAAAAACTGGCCAAGTGCGAGTTGGACTCGCGCACAAAAGGTTCCGTACCATTATCTATACATTTGAATATTTCAAGCGTGTACCTGTTATCGTTATTAATATCGAGCAAAAAACTGCAAAAAATCACGTTTTTTGTATGGGAACCCCGTTTAAATGTCTATTTTATTTTGTTTTTAGTATTTTTGTTACAGAGCGGCAACAGAAATACATTATCTGTGAAAATTTCAACTGTCTAACGATCACGGTTCATGAGATACAGCCTGGTGATAGATGGACGGACGGACGGACGGATGGACGGATAGCGGAGTCTTAGTAATAGGGTCCCTTATCCTTTGGGTACGGTACCCTAAAAAAACATCTGCTTCATGTGCGTCTCCCATCGGAGGTTGGGGACCAATTCGGCTATCTTGCTAAAAAAAATTTCAACTATCGTCATATTAACTAAAAACTATTAAGACATTTGAGAATTTTTTGTCTCAAGTGTGTTATTTTTGTGAGAAAATCGTAATATTTTAATACACGCTTTTATTTTACTTCACATGTGAGAGTACCTAGCATGTGAGATGAAAGTTTGCAAACCAGTTTTTGGTTCGGCTAGTTTGGTGTCAAGAGCATTTTAGTGCATTAATGACAAAAGCGTGCTTTTTAAACTTTTTATAGGTACTTAACCTTAACTTGTTATACTTAACGACCTCGTGGCGCAGCGGTAGTGCATCTGCATACCATGCAAGAGGTCCCGGGTTCGAATCCCGGCTGGGGACAAAAAAAACCCCAAGTCTCGGATGTTTACATGTTTGTGATGTCACTGTTTCTGGTTCTCACGACACAGGGTATCCTAGTGTGGGGCCAGAAGCAACGTATGTGCCTGTATGTAAATGGTTATGTTTGTGTTTAACATTTTTTCAGAATAATTCTACTGTCCTCTCATTATCAATAGTTGTTAGAGGACTACCCGGTGCTAACAAGCGTCAGCAAAGGGATTTTTTTTATATTTTCAAAAAGTGAACGCCATAAATCTCTTTTTTTATATTATAGTCTAATACGTCCGACTGCAGTTACCACGCGTGCTCGCCGCCGAGGTATGTGAACAACTCAGACACCTTTTTCCTCACGATGCTTTAGACATGTAAGCCTTTTAATGTATTTTGTTTTCTGGTGTGTACAATAAAGTGTTCTAATCTAATCTAATCTTTCCCTTACGGTTAGCGGGTGGTATTGCTACCATAACTTCACAAATGTACGTAAGTTAGAAAACAAGGTCATTGGTACGAGTACATGTCGGGATTTGAACCCACAATCCCAATAATGGTGATAAATATTTTTTGAACCTAGGGCCTAGGACTTAGGATTTCAAGATATTATTGCCAAATGCGGCCGTTTTTGCTGGAAATAGATTGAAGTGCTAGGCCTTATATTCTAAAAATAGATATTAAAGTAATAAAGATTTACGATGCTCACTTTCTGCAAAAACGTATTGTGAAAGTAGATATGATTTTTTTTTCCATCGGTGGCGCCAGTTAGCACCGGGTCATCCCTTATAGTAAAAACGTGACAATAGTATCGTCATAGGAATTATCCAACATCAAGTAGAATAAAATACGCGTAGTATAGCAGAAGCTCAGCAGAAGCCTGTTTACCGTTTTAGGAGCCAAAAGCTACGAATGTTAGGAATTTATTTAATTTAACAGGTAAGGCAATTTTAATGAGTCTCACCTTCCACATAAACTGTTGCCAAAAGAAAGCAGATTAGTAGCTACGGATGACTACATAAATATATGACGACATAAATAAAGTTGGACGATTGGAATCGCTCAGGACTTGGTGTGCATATTTAGGCCCCAGGGTGCCAGTTCTCACAATAATATACGTATTTTTTTATGAAGCCTATATACGTCCCACTGCAGGGCACAGGCCTTCTCTTAAAGAGAGAACAATAAATAAAAATATTAAAAAAATCTTACCTGTCCATAACAAACACATCTCGATTGCGCTGATTTTTGCTTAAGTTATCTCAAAGCCGGGCATTATCTCAAAGAAGCGATACAAGAATACACTGACACACTCTAAAAGCTTACTCCAAAACCATGCCACGTCATTCGAAAAGTCCTAAATCCGAAAGGATACGACAGACAACTGAATAGCGTCTCATTATCCTTAATTAAATGGCGATTTTATGTCCGCCTCGCGATGTGGCGATGTAAGAACAGACAGAAGTACGGGCCTTACCTGTCTTAGTACGTATGCTTTTTATCGTACACCCGTATCCAAAACGTATTTCAACGTAAAGTAATAAAATAGGAAGTTACATTCTGTTTGTCTAATGTCAGTGTAAAAAAATGAAAATGTATTTATTATCGGTTCAGGATTACAAAAACCATAACTTTATGTACAATGTTATGCGCTATCTTCGGGTCGAATCGTAGTGCTGAAAATCAGTGCTGTGAGCAAAACCGCAACATATTCTGAGTTTGAGGCCAATTTAATACGGTTCAGTTCAGTTTCATACTGTTAAACATTAGGCGAGACTAGCAAAGGACCGGATGGGTTGGCGTGAAAGAGAAGAGGCGTATGGCCAACATTGGGCTCTATTAATGGGCTGATTAGATAGATAACCTGGCTCTCTTATTATTCTTTTGGTGTTATTTTCCCTGTTTGAGCATTTCGTATTTATTATATGTAATTCATATAACTAATATCACTGAATTTTAAGTAGTTCAATGCTAATATCTATGTATATGTGGCGTTAAACAAACGTTTTTCTTTCTCACTTTTTTCTTCGACCAACATTTTTTTAACAAGACATCCTTTTGCGATAGGCGACCCTTTAGTCCGTTGATTTAGAGATATGAAATTGACTTTTAAGTAATTGAGCATATGACCTTGAAATTTACCACGGTTAGTGGACGATATCGTCCGGACCGTGGTTACACGAGAGATGCAAAAGTATAATTAAATTTATTACATAATTGTCAATTTGACGTGTTTCGTCGTTATCATCATCAGTCATTTGACGCCCACTGCAGGACGTAGGCCTCCCTCGTAGTTTTCCAAGCTTCCCGGTCTTGTGCCTCCCGCAACTGACGCACCCAGACTGAGATATAATATATTTTTTTTAATATTATCCTTTACAATACGTAGAAATAAACGTTTGTGGAATAGAGTTATATTTACATTTTTGTCTAAAACAGCATTGTGCGCCATATTTTCAAGATGGTGGTCGAGCGGTCCCTAAAGGTTCCTAGGCTCATACTTAGAATTACCTAGTCTACATTAAAAAAAAAAACAATCTTTGCTTCTGTAACATAAGAAGTCTCTACTCAGTGGCCTACTTTATGTATATTATTTGGGCCCGATTGCCCATTCTAATGTTTAATCTAGTAACTCAAATATGAATTTTAACTCTAAAGTTATATTTCCAAATATCTGAAGAAGCGCTTTGAACAGATAAATTATGATAGGACTTAGAATTACCTACTGTGCATTAAAAAAAACTATTTTTGCTCTTGTAACATAAGAAGTCTCTAGTCAATGGCCTACTTTGTGTATATTATTTGAGCCAGAGTGCCCATTCTAATGTCCAACCTTGTAACTTAAATATTAATTTTAATTCTAAAGTTATATTTCCCAATGTCTGAAGAAGCGCTTTGAACAGATAAATTATAATAGGTCGCTATAATTTGTGTGACAATTTCTGTCTGATAAGTTAACAGACGTTAATCAAATAGGTCGCAGTCTCGAGAAACTAGCTACACCAATAAAATCTTAACTACACAGAACTGGTCTTGAAACAATTGTGTTTTCTAATTCCTTTACTCCACATTAATATTTTCGAAACCAGACTTTTTGTTAAATCTTTCCTATATTAAGAATATGAGTGCACATTGTCTTCTGTATTTGTCAGTTTATGTCACTGGCTGCAAAGGCGAAGAAAATAAAAGAAGGCGCATAAAGCGATGAAAAAACTATAGCAGTTGATGTTTTACGTCACGGTTTTCTTTAAATAAAACTTCAGTCAAAAAAAGAATACGTTCGACTGAAAAATGGTTGCAAGTTACTTAAATAACCTCGAAAGTTGTTTTACGACACTTGATAACTTTTGAGACTAGACGTCGTAATTCAGTTCCATTAGTTCAATAAAAGACATTTTACTCGCTTTTTCGTTTGACCAAACTACACTTTCTATTGGCCATTAAAAAAACAAAGGATCCCGGAGAATCTTAGCATTACCACTTAAAAGGGGGGTCGAAAGGAAGGGGGTGAAGTGTAATTATGTTGATTATTTAGGTCGTAATGCGCTGACTATCCCCTCGCTCCCACCCTGTCATTAATCGCCCCCACCTCCCTTTCTTACTGCCTTTATTATTTCGTTTCAATTATTTTTGTAATTATCTTTTTATAGCGAGCGAGCATTAAACTCGAAAAAACAACTCGACGGACATTAACCGTAATTAGAATCGAAATTACAAGATGTCAACGCCATCTTCGTGTGTTTTTTATTCGACGCCAATTTCAATGTGTCGGTGTGTTTTATGTTACGCCGTTTTATACTAAGTAGTCTTTGCTTTAGTTTTAAGACTAATTACGAGTTATGGGTTCGTCGTGGGTTCGAGTCCCGGCATGTACCAATGACTTTGTTGTGTAAGTTACGTACATTTGTGAAGTTTTAGTAGCAATACCACTCGCTAACTCGGAAACCTTCAAGCTGAGTGTCAGAGGTGTTCACATACGTCAGCGCTTGCAATTGTCAATCCGCGACGGGCACGAGCGGTAATTAAGCCCATACTCTTTCTCTGAGTGAAGGCCTGTAGTGGGACGTATATGGGCTACATAAAAAATGAGGTCGAAAATGTCTTTTCTGTCTTTTTTGTCTTTTTTTTTTTTTTTTTTTTACTATTTTATGTCTGTGTACAATAAATATTAGTCTTATCTTATTATTTAATTATATAAAGATACACTGCGCCGCGCAATTGAGACACTCATGGGACATTTAGGCACTGACTGAAAACCAGCGCTGAGAGCCTACACTCTCAGCATTATGCTGAGTCAGCTGCCTTTTGCAGCAGCGGTTACACACCGCGACAAAACTGTATAAATGTATTTCTTTATGTGTGTTTGTACCTTTTCTATTTTTGATGTTTTCTTCTCATTTGTACTTCGTATTTTTGTTGTGTGTGACTGTTGGTGCAATAAACGTTTCTCTTTCTTTCTTTCTTTCTTTCTTTTTCTGCTTTTCTTTTGGATAAAAATCCGGACACTCCTCTCAAAGATATGACAAATTGTAGGAGCTAACATGTGTTTTATTTTGTAAGAAATACAAAATATCAATTTTATTGATTGATTGAGTTTAACAAGAAACATGTTTAATTTTTATTTTTTTTTTATTGGAAATAGTTCACACTTCAAATAACTGACAACTAAAATCCGTGATTTTATTCCTTGTTCATTAATCAGACATGAATATTATTAATACACGTTTAAATATTGCAGTCAACGATTAAAACTAAGTACCTATGGATATGAAAACATGTCCCACTCACGATCATAATTCTAATGCAAATGCTTATTACAATAACCGAATTAATGTCAAAGATGTTTGTGAACGATTACCTCCTGCAATTTCTATAGGAGCGGATGGAAAAAAGTAAATTTCTGATAATTATAACTTACGTCCCTTTTTATTTATTTAACGCGTGACTTCCAACAATAGCGCATGGATTTGCTAACCCTTTGACGTACCTTCCCGCTATTCAAACTTAGAACTTATTTACTTATCCCATAAAGGCTATAATGTTATAATCTAAGGGCCTGAACTAATGATCAGGAGCATTTCAAAGTTACGCATTGTTGTTTTTAATGTTTTTGTATACGAATGTAGGATCATAAATACTTTATTGCTGCTTAAAAGGTATTTTTTATGCGGATCAGTCGCTACAGCTATATAATAGCGAGATGGTGCGACTATTACTGTCTTGTCGCGCTCGACACAGTAGTCATGGCCTTCAGGTACCTAATGCACTTCAGTACATCGTACAGTTTGTGGATCCATTAAACAATTCAGAAAACTGCAAAATCTGTACAGTAGTTTGATTCAAAATTTAATAGTAGTAGATATACCTATATGAGCGGTGGTAGCCTAGTGGGTAGAACATTGGACTCGGAAGCGAGGGACCCAGGATCGATTCCTAGTGCGGGCATGTGACTTTGTTTTCACAACCTATGACTTTGTTTTCACAGTTATCTCCATTTTGTGAAGTAATAGTAGCAATACCACTCGCTAACGGTGACGGAAAAACATGTGAAGAAACTTGTGTGTCTGAGCTATTCAAATGCCTCAGCGCTTGAAGTACGGTATTTGACACGATCAACAATAAATTATTTCATATGCTCGATTAAAACAAAAATTACAAAATATCTCTGAAAATGTATCTCTTTTAGTCAATTACTAGTTATTACAATTTTTAAATAGATTAAACATAAAAAGAGTGCTCTGAAATGTGACGTCATAAGTCAGTATTTTCATCCAAAATTCCGTTTTAAAAGTAATTCATTTGATATTTTGTCAAATACCCAATTGCCAATCTGCGGTGGGCATGCGTGATGATTAAGCCCAGACTCTCTCCCTGAAAGAAACCCTGTGCCCTAAACTGGGACGTATATAGGCTGCTTATGTATGATGCTTGTGGTACTTTTCCAAGTCCCGTGGTCTCGGTAGACTGAGGTGACAGGCGTCTTTTTGAAAGTATTACCTGTTAGTTTACTACCCTCGGTAAATATTACAAAAGAATATTAACGAAACGGCTTCACCGATTTAAATGAAATTTTTTGTGTACATTTGGTAGGTCTGAGAATAGGTCCTAGGTTACTTAAAATGGCAAAACAACGTTTGCCGAGTCAGCTAGTTAATTATATTCTTTTTGTTGCACCAACCCGTGCTGAGGACAATTGAGCTAATGGGCAAGTCAGTTGGGAGAGCGCTGGCACGGTTAGCGAGAGGTCGCGGGTTCAAGTCCCAGCATGGGTGGAATTTTTAGCCTGTAAATAGGTTTTTAAAACAGCTAGTTAAGGTATGTGTACAATAAAGAATGTTCTCACTGTAGCTAACTACTGCGTCACCGAGAATCTCGCGGGCGGCTGACGAATGCACGGGTGAGTCCAAGGGCGCGCGCAGGGGAATTCTTGCGGGACGCGGTGTGCAGAGGCCACGTAAATATAATACGTGCGCCGCGAGATTCTCTTCCAGTTGACAAGTAACTTCGCGGGCGGCTGACGAATGCGCTGATTCAGTAGGTGGGTAGGTATCTATCTATTTTATCTACATGTCTATTCTGTTTTTTCTTAATTTTGATAGTGGTGACTAATGAGATACTACTACGAGTATTAAACTCGCATCTGTATCTCCAGGGATATTGGTGCGAGTTTTTTCGCTTTTTCGGCTGATATATCTGCTAAAATAATTACTCGATATTTTTAATCGATTTTCAATATGTGTCCTACTTAAGGTCTGAAGCTCATTTGGTAAAAGCGCAAGCTAGAGGTTAAAATCTCGCTTCAACCTGGAATTTTTGTATCAAATTGATGTTGATTAATAAGATTCGATTGTAGGTTATATATTTTAAACGAAAGATTGACGAAATAAATATATCGAGCGAATGTGGGTGGAAGGGCCGGTAAGGGCCGTCCCTGGCGGACATACTTCGATCAAATAGGGGATGTATTAGCAGAGGGCAAGATGAAAAGTAGCCAAAACCGGCGTGCGTGCATGCAACGACTAATGAATGTTGAGGAAGCGAACGTGATTTGTCGGATCGTGGCAAGAGCAGTCCCTCCGGATACAGGCGTGAGTTTATGTTTGTATGTATGTACCAACGAGACAGTCAATTTAAATAATTTTTAGCACTGAGTAAAATCCGTTCTAAACAGGATTTGGAACAGTCCCTAAGAAGTAGTCTCACTAAAGTTCGCCAGCTAACTGGGTCTGAACCGGCCCACGATTATATCAAACCGTAAGCCAGTAAGCGAAAACAGAGCTTGTTTATTCATTAACCATTTGGGACCGAATATTTCGCTCCTCGCGTCATTGGCCAGGATTAAAATGTCGGACGAAAGCGAGAGCGAACAAATGTAGTGGCATAAAACGTAAATGGTCAGAAGACTGCTATTGACTGTACGGGGTGGACTGAAAGAGTATTTATTGACCAGAATTAAGAAAAGAATATATGCGCCCAGGCAGGTGGGCAAAATAGCCACTTCACGGTTCCACGCGACTCTCGGATATCTCGGAAAATGTATCTCTTTTAGTCAATTACTAGTTATTACAATTTTTAAATAGATTAAACATACAAAGAGTGCTCTGAAATTTGACGTCATAAGCCAGTATTTTCGTAAAAAATTCCGTTTTGAAAGTAACTCATTTGATATTTTGCCAAATACCCAATTGAGGCAAAAAAAAAAAATGTTGCATTAGTGGCGAATGAATATTGAGCAAATTGATGGAGCGAAAAGTTTGTCAGAATCGTAACAAGTTGCAAACTTTTGTCTCTGCCAACCCTTCTTTGATATAATCTTCAAAAATAATGACAAGATTTAGTGGCCTGCATTTCACGAGTTCTTAAATCATTTCGGAGACAGCTTAAAACATAAAAAAACACTGTTTAAAATAAGTGTTTTAAACACGACGTAAAACATACGTTTTCATTTACTTTAAATATACCATCTCTGATTGATTTTGTTTTGAACTAAGTTTATTTTATAGTTAGTATGAAACTGTACACAGTAAAAATAAGTTCGAAAATAGTAAACTTCTGTAAACAGTAAACTGATCTTGATCCTAATTATTGCAACAAAATCACACGCGAAGAGTAAGGTTGCTCCCCAGGTTTAATAATCTGTGGTAAAGGGATTGTTTTAGAAACCGGGGATTATTTAAACTGCCTCTGAGGAGTGATGAGAAATTGTGTTTTCATAAATATAGTATATTTATAGTAGTCTTCAGCCTTGACTTCAAACTTATCGTGACACCGATTTCTTCTTCCAGTCATCAGCGATTCAGCCTGGCTTTCTGCCGCGTTCACTCTGTGACAAACCCGACACAAGTTGTAATGTGCCTGATTAAATGAACATGAATGAACGCGATAGTGGGGTGTTATTATTGATGGAAAACATGACGCGGAAATGCTTTTATAAACGGCTACACAGCTGGTATATGGATTCTGGTAATGAAAAGCGCCTATAAAATTCATTTTTAACGCTGAAATGTGACAGTTGACCCTCCCTATGAAGTAGAGTGTCAGAAAAATGTGTAGTGTTATTTATAAAAAATCGATCCCACTAAAACTCTCTTAAGAGGGAGTCAAAGCGGGTTATCCCGTCGTGTAAAGTAATTACCAAACATACTTAATAGATTATTGATTGGAAAATGACGCAGGCTACTTTAGAAACGTAGATGTTGTCGCGACTTCACTCACGCTAATCGAGATTGGTTATTAGGTAAAGTTAATTAACTTGATTCCCAACGTTTTGACATTTTTGTTGTTGCTTTGGTCGCGGGTAGACTAAAGTGGCAAGTACATCAAATTATTGTAGTGAGAGTAGGCAGTCTACCCTAACGTCACTTGTATTATTGGACCGACACACAACACTCACTACGTCCGCGGATAGGTTCGAGTTCTACGTGCTCGGAAGGTTAAAGCCATGCAGCTCACATTCTTACTAGTCACACCATCACATGCAAACGCACTCGCGGGAACAGCTTATCCAAAGGTCTATGTCGCACAGTCCATGAAGATGCAGAAGAATTAGTTCTAGCGCAGTCTCACATTCGATCATATTTACTTTGTGTCTGTGCGCACACCCGGCGTGGTCGGTCACACACACAGAGGCTTAGGATACTTCACAGATTATAGGTACAGCTGTCTGACGCACAGATTAGCACTAAGCCCTAAGTGCTAATCTGTGGCTTGTCAGGCCCGCTTATACAACGAAGGATAGCTCACAGATGATCGTTCCCCGACGTATTTTTATTCCAACCACGCCTGAATTTGCGAGCACGCTACAGGCTACTACGTTACTTTTAAATCTATACTTATAAAACAGTAACATGATGAACTGATATACGGACAATGCTCGGACCAAGCTGGTCTTGAAATTTGGAAAGAAAAAATTTTTCTATGTAAAAAAATTGCCTACTCTTCTTGTGGTCAAAAGCCACTTTTTCTTATATTTTAGTCAAGTAGCTATTTTCTTTGACAGTAACTGGCTGAAAATCAGCGGTTAAAAGTTCAGTGACTATAACTCCCCTTAAGGTCAAGCCTCATCTTTTCCCCTTGTCTTCTTAAACAAAGCACCATGTTTGCTTTCTTCGTTTAAAATAATATAAGAATATTCTTCACTGTACACTAGAGCACATGACATAAAAAGCTGAGCTGAGTTTAGCTGTATCGTCTCAGTACAATTTGGTCCGACGAGCTTACGACGACGACGACATCCAAGCTTATTATTAAACTTGCAGCGAACGAACCTGCTGCAACCTTGTAATGTCAAACAAAATGCAATCTGGGTTGCACTTCAGCTGCCGTTCAGGGGCGCTACTGCGTAAGTCCTCCGCTGTATGGGGTTACAAATAATAAATACATATTTTGACACTTTAGAATCGTCAAAAGGGTAATAGGGCGAGGCAATAAAGATCCGCAGGCATCCAAATTTCAATAGAGATCGTGGTTGGAATTGGAGATAGCTCCAGCATGGGAACCAGTGCTTAAGTGCATGAGACCCCCTTGCCAGAAGTGCGACTGTAGATTTAATTTTAATTTCAATAAGTAATAATGAATATTTTAGAGTTTATATAAAATAATAATTGCTTTTTTAGTTTGAATTTTAATTTCAATAACTAATAATCAATACATTTGAGTTTATATAAAATAATTGTATCTGAGCTAAACTTCTCTGTATTACGTACAGGCAGCGACATCTGGCCGAAGTGATTTACATCACTTGCAGCCCCGAGCAACCCACTTTGCAGTTAGGTTTTACCATCGGAATGATATCGCTGTACCTACATGATTATATTCTTTTTGTTGCAGTAACCCGTGCTGAGAACAATTTTAAAAACCTATTTAGAGGCTAAAAATTCCACCCATGCCGGGACTTGAACCCGCTAACCGTGGCTAACCGTGCCAGAGCTCTCCCAACTGAGCTAATGGGCAAGTGAAGGCATCAGTGAAATTAGCCTGAGGTCGCGGGTTCAAGTCCCGGCGTGGGTGGAATTTTTAGCCTCTAAATAGGTTTTTAAGAGTAAATATCCGTTAAAATCCAGTTTTATTAAAAGGGTTAACGCTATAGTTAACCAGTCACGCCATAGAAGGGCAGAATATTGCTGAAAGGTCTGAAAACAAGTGAAAGTGCACGCCAACTGAAATAAATAAATTACGGTTGATCAGTCTACAACATGACGATCAACATGAACTGGCGGCCAGTCAATGTCACGGACTGCGCGGTTGAAAAGCGAAAGTGGAAACAACGCGTGGCTTGCACCGCCAGGCTCATTGATGTGCTCATCTAGGTATTGACGTCATCGATGTGACAGAAGTACGGGGTTCAAAATAGATAGAAAGAGAGAGAGAGAGTTAAATAAGGTGCAACAAAAATAGGCTTGCACCGCCAGGCTCATTGATGTGCTCATCTAGGTATTGACGTCATCGATGTGACAGAAGTACGGGGTTCAAAATAGATAGAAAGAGAGAGAGAGAGTTAAATAAGGTGCAACAAAAATAGGCTTGCACCGCCAGGCTCATTGATGTGCTCATCTAGGTATTGACGTCATCGATGTGACAGAAGTACGGGGTTCAAAATAGATAGAAAGAGAGAGAGAGAGAGTAAAATAAGGTGCAACAAAATAGGCTTGCACCGCCAGGCTCATTGATGTGCTCATCTAGGTATTGACGTCATCGATGTGACAGAAGTACGGGGTTCAAAATAGATAGAAAGAGAGAGAGAGAGAGAGAGAGTTAAATAAGGTGCACCAAAAATAGGCTTGCACCGCCAGGCTCATTGATGTGCTCATCTAGGTATTGACGTCATCGATGTGACAGAAGTACGGGGTTCAAAATAGATAGAAAGAGAGGGAGAGAGTTAAATAAGGTGCAACAAAAATGGGCTTGCACCGCCAGGGTCATTGATGTGCTCATCTAGGTATTGACGTCATCGATGTGACAGAAGTACGGGGTTCAAAATAGATAGAAAGAGAGGGAGAGAGTTAAATAAGGTGCAACAAAAATGGGCTTGCACCGCCAGGGTCATTGATGTGCTCATCTAGGTATTGACGTCATCGATGTGACAGAAGTACGGGGTTCAAAATAGATAGAAAGATAGGGAGAGAGTTAAATAAGGTGCAACAAAAATAGGCTTGCACCGCCAGGCTCATTGATGTGCTCATCTAGGTATTGACGTCATCGATGTGACAGAAGTACGGGGTTCAAAATAGATAGAAAGAGAGGGAGAGAGTTAAATAAGGTGCAACAAAAATAGGCTTGCACCGCCCGGCTCATTATTGTGCTCATCTTGGTACTGACGTCATCGCAGAAACAGAAGTACGGGGTTCAAAATAGATAGAAAGAGAAAGAGAGAGTTGAATAAGGTGCAACAAAAATAGGCTTGCACCGCCCGGGTCATTGATGTGCTCATCTAGGTACTGACGTCATCGATGAAACAGAAGTACGGGGTTCAAAATAGATTGAAAGAGAGAGAGTTAAATAAGGTGCAACAAAAATAGGTTTGAAAGAAGAGCGTAGAGGTTTGTTAGGATCGTGGCGAGTGGCAAACCTTGGTCGCTGCCTACACCTCCGGGATACAGGCGTGAGTTTATGTTGTGGAACGCATGTCGCAAAAATAGGTAATGATATTTTGCAATGAAATATTTTGCATCAAATGATGCAATGAAAAGTATATGTGTTATGGATTGTAAAAAGTAGTAGTAATCTTTACATCTTTTGTTGCAAAGTCGCCTTTAAACTAACTGAATAGAGTGCTCGTATGTAAAGGTTGATGTGCTGTAGACGCTACGCCAATCACACTGAACCTATAATTCGTTTCATTTTTTCCAACACTATCAAAAACAAGAAACTAATAATAGGTTTTGATATTTCTTCAATTAATGAGATGAATGAATGCCCTTGAATGAGATTGCTTTCCGTATTTCAGTGATTTTTATGGATGGTTTATTGATATTTAAACAAAAGCTTTATGAAACAAAATGTCCCTCATACGTACGACTCAGTTCAAGCGAGCCGAAATAGTCAGTTGATTAAAACAGTGGACGAATCCATTGACGTGCCATTTAGGTATCTGTTATTATACTCGTATTTAGCGGGTGCGTTTTATCACGCTCGTCATCCGAATTGGTAGGTGGCAAAGAGATGAGTTCAACAATGGGTAGAATTGTTGCCTTAGGTTGGGCTTCGGTTTGATTCCAGGCATGACTTTTAATGCTTTTTAAAAATTCCATTTTGTCTTTCTAACAGAGTTCAAAAATAAAGAGGAGACTATCAGTTTGTCTGTATATTTTTAGGGTTCCATACCCAAAGGGTAAGGGACCCTATTACTAAGACATCGCTGTCCGTCCGTCTGTCCATCTGTCCGTCTGTCACCAGGCTGTATCTCATGAACCATGATAGTTAGACAGTTGAAATTCACAGATGATGTATTTCTATTGCCGCTATAGCAACAAATACTATAAACAGAATAAAACATATATTTAAGCGGGGCTCCCATTCAACAAACATTATTTTTTGCCGTTTTTTTGCTCGATATTAATAACGGCAACAGGTAGACGCTTGAATTATTCAAATGTTGTATAGACAACGGTACGGAACCTTTCATGCGCGAGTCCGACTCGCACTGAACTCGGCCAGTTTTTTTCTCATAAATTTGAGAGGCTGTTAGATTTTTAAATAAATTAACAGTTAATCGATTTTTTCATTTTGTTGAAAACGTAACCGTAGCTGCGTATACTACACGTACAATGTCAACTGTACTCAATTAAATTAAATGATACGAGCAACTCATGCAGAAATGACAGAGATCTTATTTAAATACAATAAACAATACTAAAGCAAAACAGTGGAATCTACAACTGTGAGTCTACGCAACTCGATATCCATCTAAGCAGATAACTTAGGTACGAACTGCGGTGTCTAACGGATCAAAAGCTTTAACTAGAGTGATAGTAAGTCAGATAGTGATCAGAACGTGAAGACTCATCACACTCACAAAAACAGTAACAGGTACTCACAGGAACGGTAGCGCAAAGAGACTCTCAGTAGACTCACAGAAATTTTAGCGCAAAGCGTTCCCAGTGAACACACGCAGCGTGACGCCCGAAAGTGAAAACGCATTGTTATCTCGCTCCAAGCGGCCCAATTGACCGATATTTTGTAAACAACGCGGTAACCTCGCTTAATTTGTGTGTTTTATCGCGTGGAAGCGTGCACCGGCCTTTTGGCCACTGGGCTCTGGAAACGTGGCTTTTAATTGTAGATATGCTTAAAGCAGTCCGAATTGCCGCAACCTCCGAGGTGTATCACAGGCATTGTAACAGACTTAGCTACTGTTTCTCGTAAACTAACAATCTGTTAATACTGTTAACAGCTGTCAGTTGTTTTTTCAGCTGTTAACAGATTGTACGAGAAACAGAGGGTTAATCTTTTTTCATGCATTGGAACATGTGCTGAGTAAGGTCTTTACAAACTACCGCGCAGCCAATCTGTGCTGAAATAAAGAGAGTCATTGGTGAGATGAAGAGAGTCATTGGTGAAGCATTCGTCTGCGCATCTATTTTTGTCTTTCTCGGCCCTTTTCTCTGCAATAGGCTCAAATCAAAACTGTATATGTTCCCATTAAACTCACGACTATGCAAAATTACGCTACAAAATTTCTTGCAAGGACTGACGCACGATGAGACCGAGATGCTCCTGAATGTTGTAAGTTAAGTAGTTTTAAGTAACCTACTATGTTTAATTCTAAGGTACTTGTGTTCTTTACCGATTTTATTGGTTCATACTATTTATTTCCTGAATTATTGATAATTTAATCATTGAAGCTCTTACATACACAGCCTAAAATACAGGTTTATTTCTTAGGCTACGTTTTTACTCTTACCTATCTTAAACTTTATTGTGATGTGCACTTTATATCTACGATTTTATGAATAAATCTTACCTTATCTCTTACTCTCTCTCTCAGAGAGAGGAACTTACAGCACAACGAATATTATTGCTGGCTTTTGCTGAGATAGACTAACAACTCTTAAAAATAGGAATAGTATATTTGTACATGCTCTTTCTGATGTAATGTCTATCAATACATCAATCAGCCCGTGTTCGTCCACTGCTGGCGATATCAATAGCAAGATATAGAAGGCACCCATACTCTCTCTCTGAGAGAAGTCCTGTGCCCTGCACTTGGAGTATATAGGCTACATAAAAAAAAGAATGCACGCCACTTCTTTCTGTCTTCAGCCATCGTCATTCAGCCGTAGGCAATAATCTGCCTTACATAATTTGTATAGCGAGCTGGTGAATAAATACTTTAAAAATCTATTTGAGACATCGCAATCAGACCAAGAGAATACAAAGCAAAATGCGCTTTATTTTCTGTAGCATACGTGCACCCATATCCCACAGCATTAAAATCAGCCTTTTAGACTGTAAAATAACTAAGAAATAAAAACAATACTGTCATAAACGTAACAATCTTGTCTATGGACGTGACATCTTTCCAGAATAACACCCGACGCTAACGAGAAAACTTTCCACCCAATAAAAACAATTAACATAGCGCTCATTCGTCACAAATAGAAATAACATTAGTGCCATTACCGCGCATTTCCTATGCCCTTTACGATAGACTCCCTGTGATGTTATAAGCTATAACTTTTGTTCCTACTAATAAATGCACTTCAAAGGGAGACAAGTCATTTGTGTTCAAGTCCTAAAGGCACTAGCTCATAATTATTACTGCTACAATTATTACAGATAAATTTTAATTCGTCGTCATCACGTTTTATATTTCTAGTTCTAGTTAGACCTGGGATTTCCGCACTCGCCCTCATATTTGGGCCATTGTACGTTGCAAGGGCTAAGGTATGAAAATACCTCAGACACTAGTGTTTCCTCACGATGTTTTCCTTCACAGTTAGCGAGTGGTATTGCTACTACAACTTCACAAATGTACGTTAGTAACTTAGAACACAAAGTCATAGGTATATGCCAGGATTCAAACGTTTCGTATTTATGGTTAGAACGTTTGGTTGAAATCAAAACATAATTTAGGGACTGAATCAACTAAAGATTAATATTGCAGAATGAACCTTCTTTCATCAATGTACTTACATAAACAGCCCATATTCGTGCGACCCGCTGCGGGGCACAGGCTTTCTCTCAGATAGAGAGAGAGAGAGAGAGAGAGAGAGAGAGTATGGGATTAAACACTAAAGCGAGTCCACCACGAATTTTAAGCGTGGAGATTGGTGAGACTACCTCAGACACTCAGATTTCCTGACAACGGTTTCCTGCACAGTTATATTCGTAGATAAATAAATAAAATTAAAAAAGTAGTTAAATAAATAAAATAAAAAAATAAATAAATATACATTTTACGGCCAGCGGCTAAATAACATGAAGCTTATCTTGTTTAATTGTTTGAGCTCACATCTGTATTCCAAAGGAGAAGGAAGAGACCAGGGATTGTCATTTTATTTTTCGGTTTTCGGTTTATTGGAACCTATTACTAAGACTCCGCTGCCGGTCCGTCCGTCTGTCTGACACCAGGCTGTATCTCATGGACCGTGATAGTTAGACAGTTCAAATTTTCACAGATGATGTATTTCTGTTGCCGCTATAGTATTGGTTAATACTAAAAACGACAAAATAAATATTTAAGAGCGGCTCCCATACAACAAACGTGATTTTTCTTGCCGTTTTTGCTCGATATTAATAATGGCAATAGGTAGAGGCTTTAGATATTGAAATGTTGTATTTGAGTACGGAACCCTTCGTGCGCGAGTCCGAATAGCACTTGGCCGGTTTTTTAATACATCTCTTATTTTAGACTCGCTAACAACAATTTTGTATTTCAAGATGAATACAACATTTTATTTTAATTTTAAGCGTAGAGACGTAGACAAACTTTCCAAAACCTATTACATTGTAGTTCAATAGAATACTTACTACACTCCATTCCACGTAACGAGCTCCCAATGAAAATTGTCCATGTGCGCCTATTGGTTAATCCGCGTGATCTTCAATAGCCACTGCATTTCTTAAGATCATTTTACATGATGCGTTCTTCTCAGTACCTACGTTCATAGCTCTCGCAGTGCTCGAACGTGGGTGTTAGAGGCCGTATTATAACCATCGGCTAAAAAACGAATTAAAAAATTGGTTCGGGCAGATGGTCTGCTTGCGTTAGGCATGTTCTCAGTACCTACGTTCATAGCTCTCGCAGTGCTCGAACGTGGGTGTTAGAGGCCGTATTATAATCATCGGCTAAAAAACGAATTAAAAAATTGGTTCGGGTAGATGGTCTGCTTGCGTTAGGCATGTTATTGAAAAATTTGAACCTGGATTTGATCGTTCTGATCGAAATGCAGAAAACATAATGGAATCGTTCATAATTAATGTCGGTTCACTTACAAGTTCAGATTCCGAGGGCGATGGCCTGTAATAGATATACCAAGTTTTTTTATTTAGTAAATAAGTTAGAAATAAGATATAATATATCACCCGATCATTAAAACTGATATTCTACGAAAAAAGTAGTTGTTATAAAAATATCATATATAATGCATAGTTTGTGAGCGCCAGCATGTAACCCTTCTCTATGAAGCGGACCGTCTTCGCTTATTGTTTCGCTTATCTTTAGCCGCGCTCATTGTCCAATGAGATGCGAGTAATTCCCTAGGAGTTCAACTCGTGGAACGGAGGATAGGATTTTAATACGTTTACATCATAAAACAAAATAAACAAATCCAGATCAAAAAGACAATCAACGCTATCTTTACTCATAATGTGAGTGATTAAAGCAATGAGTCAGTGGTAAAATATGCCGTCATAAATATTTAAAAAGCGACCCTATAAATGCAAAGTGTGTGTCTTGAAAGCACTCTTTTTAATTTAACCCCGTGTGAACTTAATCATCAGTTTGTATTAAACTTTTGTTCTTCAAATTAATTTTGGCTTCAACAACTGGCACGTGCGTGATTGTTAGAAAAACAAAAGAAACTCGTTTACGCCAACTTTTATTTAAAAAAAATAAAGGAATCGCCAATGAAAACAAACCCATGCCAGTTCCCACTTTGAAGCAAATGTTTACTAACCTAGTTTGTGTGATAAACTGTATGAAATCGGTAATGTAAATTAATGTTTTAGCTTAATATTTTCACCCGTGTACCTAACGCCTAACGCAGTAAAAAATAAATTTCGAAGAAGGCAGTTTATTTCAGCACTCCACCCGACGAGGTCACTTTACGAATATGACACGAGCCTGGCCATTATTATACAGCGAAAAAAAAACAAAAACCAACATAGCCACTGGCCGCCGAAAACAATAATTATAAAGCGGGAGTAATTCTAATTTCGAATTCAAATTAAAGCCGCTTAATGTTCGGGAGCGACCCCGAAAAAAAAGAGTTGACGACTGCGCGCCGAGGGTGGTAATTTTTCATTAATTTAAGTTCACCATTCCCTGTTTTGTTTGCTTTTAATCGCATTTCTAATTAATCCCGCCGAGAATAACGTGACAACTGACTGCTATACCGTTTTTTCGACGAATCCGAGTATAGGAGCAGATGTCGGCCTATTTCCATTTGTTACCGAGATTAATGATTCTGTGCAATTGTGAATTTTTCCAGTTTGGAAAAGGCTTTTGTCGTTTTTAGAAGCAATTTGTTCGCTTTGTTTTTGTTTAGGCTGGGCGCAGTGATGCCCTATCACCACAGAGAAGTCCGTGGAAAAGGGTCACGCAAGACTACACGCAGTATTATCTACTTATCAAAAAGATAATGGCATAATCTAGCATACTATTTCGCGTAACTGCTTGTACCAATTCAAAAGATTTTTCTCCAGGTTTTTTTACTGGGTATTTCGGAAAATCCAGGTTTTAACTGCCTCCCTGGTTTAGCCGTTAAGGCGCTTAACTACCAAAACAGCGGTCGCGGGTTCGATTCCCACTGGGGGCCGATGTACATTTGTACAAATGGCTTCAGTCTGGGTGTATTTTTATTTTTGTGACGTCCTTGCCTGGTTACCATAGCACAGGGTATCCTAGTTTGGGACCAGGTCAAGTGATTGTATTGTGTCAAAGTGTTTTTTTTTTTTTAAGTCTGCGTCATTTCAATAACACTGCAGAACTGCTGACATTGATGTAGTGATTTCAAAGTTATTCCCATTGCAATAATTTTTATCGCTATTTTCATTACGAATAATTTAGACAAAGATTTTTTTCCTTCGGGGTTAGTCACTAAACATTACGAAAAAAGAAGTTACTTTCTATTTTTAGTGCATTATTCTATTTATTCGATAGTCGACTTTTTTCTCCACTATCACTAACAAGAACTCCTGTTATCCGTTTGCTTAGCTTTGATAAGCATCAAAATAGACGATTTGAATGCTTACTGGCTCAATCGCGGCATCTGATCTGTAAGAGGCTTAAAATTGCATTACTATAATTACAAATAGTAACTAATAAACACATATTGGCCGGCATTTTTGGACACACATTAATGTGTAAACGGTGCATTGCACTCCTTTGTGAGTGGCCAAAACATCTCCAAAAGAGCTAGATTGGCTATCCATAATGGAGTGCTAGTCCCAACACTTATGTATGCTAGCGAGACTTGGGTATGGCAAAAGAAGCAAGAAAGTAGGATTAATGCAGTAGAAATGAGGTCCTTGAGAAGTATGTCTGGCGTTACTTTGAATGACAGGATACGCAATAGTGTGATTAGAGAACGTTGTGGACTGAAAGAGGATGTAGTGACAAGAATTGAGAAAGGAATGTTGCGTTGGTTTGGACATGTGGAGAGGATGAAGGAAGAAAGATTGACAAAACAAATATATCGAGCGAATGTGGCTGGAAGGGCCGGTAAGGGACGACCCAGACGGACATACTTCGACCAAATAGAGGATGTATTAACAAAGGGCAAGATAAAAAGTACCCGAAACCGGCGTGCGTGCATGCAACGACTAATGAATGTTGAGGAAGCGAAAGTGATCTGTCAGGATCGTAGCAAGTGGCACTCCCTGGTCTCTGCCTACCCCTCTGGGATACAGGCGTGAGTTTATGTTATGTTATGTTTACATTAATCTGACAGCTCTGTAAACCTGAGTTAATTAACTTTAATATTTCAAACACATTTCTTTGAGCCCACATGACCTTCTGTACGCCCAATCTGAGTTAGACGCAATGCCTTTAATACAAGAACAGGCCGAATTATTTTTTTCTTTAATATACGCGTGTTGTGAAGTATGGGATTGATCTAATCTTTAATAAAATAACTTTCACTATAGAATCAGCTCCGAAATTGCCAAAAAAATATCAGCATTTTAATAACTGCTCTAGGGAATGTATGAAACAGCTGATACTATACTCACTTTATACTTTATTGCACACATAAAATTACATGAAGTAATAAAAGCTGCTTTTGATAAAAGTTGTTTAATAGTAAATAAAAATAACTTTATTGACAGAAAATGTTTTAATTATTACAGTGGTATGGCTACACAGTGACTACCACACAAGGTCGAGCCTGAATCGTGGATTTCGGGGAAACGGTTGCTATATTGTTTTACTTTGTGCTTATATCATAGGAGCAGGTATAATAAAATTTTTCGAAAGTTTCGTTACTAACAAAAGATAATTGTTTCAATTGCAACTTACGGCCTAGAAACTATAAACAAAAATAAACAAATGAGTTAATATATGTTAGTTTGTTATAATGGGTGCAGAGACGCGCCGTTTTTCGAACGTCATTTTATTTAGAAATATCAACATCAAGTTAATAAGATCGAACATTTGGACACATCAGAATATTAGAAAGTTTTTCTTTTCTTACACACACATCTACGAAATTCCGGAGATACCTGCCGTCTTTGTTTGATTCTTTTTTAAATCCACTCATTTTCAATTAATCAATGTACATAGAGATAATAGTCAAACCAATTTCTCGACGAAAAATCATTACTTCCTGTTCAAAGCACAGCCCTGCACAAACGTCATCAAAACCCGTAGGTGCGTTCACATCTTCCAGGCCGAAAGGCAGCGTCTAGGCTGGAATCAAGAGTGGGTGTCCTAAACCAGTGTGGATACTGCCCCCTTCGACGCATTATAAACACCCCCTCTGGACAGGCCCACCCCACCGCCCCCGCCCGAAGTCAAGGGGTAACTAACACGTCCATTGTTGTTCTGTTAGTTTCTTGAACAAAGCGGTATTTGTTCTGGGTGCAATTTTTGTGTTTCGAGTTTAATTTGGCAACTTAAAAGTGTATATAATTTCGTGAGTTTTTATGTTTTCAGATTCTATTCACAGTGAGGAGAAAGTCTTGTTTATATGTATCATCGAATTGTGGGAGTTAAAAACTTCATCATCATCAGCCATTTAACGCCCACTGCAAGACGTAGTATTTCCTCATGGTTTTCCAAGCTTCCCGGTTTCGTGTGTTGTTAAAAACTGCATTATCAAGATAAAAAAATCTAGATAAAGCAAGTGGAACATTCTCGTCATCTACACCTTGCTCACAACTTTTTAGCTTTTGGCCTCTTGTTTTTGATCGTTTTAACCGACTTCAAGAAAGGAGGAGGTTCTTTATTCGACGTTTATGTTTTTTTTTGTGTAATGACCACTGACATTCGCGTCATCAGTATATTTTATTTGACCCTGACAAGATATTCGCTCTTTCGCCACGTGCGATTCAAGCTAAACAAAGAACAACTGACCTTCGAGCCGGACTTTAACGAACCGTAGCTTTTGACACAGGTGGGATGGTTTCCAAATTTCGATTCTGAAAAATTTCTCAATTAAAAACAAAAAATGCTAGTCTACCCTAATACGATTGAAAGCCACTGGAACTCCTAATGCACCGTAACATATTTTGATTTTCATTACCGAACTTTGCTCTTAACCAGAAAGCATATTACAAAAAAAGTATTGTACAAAGTCAATATTTGGAAATTAAAATTAAAATATTATTGTACAGTCGACAGCAAATCAAATTCAGAGTTTCAAAGTTGCCCGTTACAGAACTGAATAGAGTCCAATGATAGAAATATAGATATACCTATAAAATTAACATCTACAAAAAACAGCACAAATTACACAAAACTAATTGTATAGCAAGTAGACAAAGAAAAAGACGATACCACAAAATCCAAATTGATTTAACACCACTAAACAGAATAACTTGTGATTGATCTGCTGTTGCCCAGAAGGCATCGTAGACACTTTTATTTATAGTATTCGTAATAAATACACAATACGAACCTCACAAACCCGTATTGTTTCAAACGCACCACGCATTCACCTACACCCCTACTCTCCTTGCACAGATGACAGATAGCAACGCAAATAGTTCCCTTAAGCCAAGCTGGACGCTGCCAAAATCTAGCCGTGCCTGTCGAATATGATTGCTTCTAATGCGTTAGGGGGTAGGTGGTGGTGCCTAAGTGGGGGTGCGGGGGCGTGGGGGATGACTGCAGGATGCGTCGCGCCGTGTTCTGACCGAGCAGTAAGTCTGCCTTAATCCTAGCGGAAACGCGGAGCCCCCATTGAAGATTCTGACGCGCACGGCCATTTAGGCTCGGGATACGACTAGCCTCCGATCAAGTGGCAGGCAACTGAGGGTAATACGAAAGCACTGCGCCTGTGGCGAATTCCTCTAAAGAAATTATCGAGTTCTAATAATAACTTTCGCACAACACAATCACTTGTCTTGATCCCAAACTAGGATACCCTGGGCTGTGGTGTGGCTGTGGCAAGACGTCACGAACATGGAATAGGCTATTTATTTGGATCACAAAATTAAGCGACAGTGTTTCATTCACTACTTTAAAAATACACTTGAAGGTTTTCTTAGCTGATTATGTCAAAATTTAATTGATGGCACATAGTCTTTTGTTATTAGGCGGTCGTTCAGTTATCTAACGTTTTACGTCAATTTCTTTTATTATAACTGGTTCGTTGTTTTCGGTAAGGGACACCCCAGGGCAAGACAAAAAGTACCCGAATGTTGATAAAGCAAAAGAAGCTCGTCAGGATCGTCGAAAGTGGTAGACCCTGCTCTCTGCCTACCCGTCTGCCATAAAGGCGGAATTAAACCATATGTCAGTTTTCTGTACAACTACCCAACTGAAGCACATAAAACGACATTTAACAGTTTAAGTTTAATCCTAAGACTCACCCGGGCGTCTCTCCACCGTGTGCTCAATACGCAAGGCTTAATGATGTTTAGCACTGGTCACCTCTCTAATATAACTAATGCTCCTAAGCCTGGGGTCACCAAAGCGCTCCCGTTTGGTCAACTCCTAGTGGGGGGACATTACAAATTAATAGGACAAAGACCGGCCGCAGATCGGAGCTAAAATTTATCGACACCAGACACTTATGGACAACACTAGGTACCGTGTTGGCAGTAGGTACACGGTGCAGTCAGGCAGGCATGGCTGAAGGTGAATTTTGGTGTGAGGTGTAGTCTTTAGGCCGTTTTTATTTTATGATTGAGGGCTAGGTATTTGGCTACATATTTTCTAACAACAGATTGTTATAAAATAGTTTCTCTTGTCTATCTACACATGTCATGTACCTACTTCTATTGATCTGATCTCAAAAATTCTTTCACCAGTATTTAAAATGAATCTACAGCAAGGACACGGGCTATAGATTATTGAATTGCAGTGAAAATTTCTATATTGCACGGAAATTATTTCGTACAAAGACTAGCATAACACTTGATACTATTTCCTTCAGGGTTAGTGTCAACAGCACATCAAACTTTACATGAGAGCACTCGATTAAATTACGTTAAATGGGACTTTCCAAAGAAATTCAAAGGTTAATCTTTTCTCGACTGTACAGTGAAAACAAACACATTTTCCTTCTAAGCTGTACCCTTGACCTCTAGTGCTCAAACCACCTCTTATGCCAACATACAAGAAAGGATGCAGAGCTGACATTTTAATTTGATGTATATCTCGCTGTATATGTATATCTAGCGGTAGTAGCCTAGTGGGTAGAACATTGGACTCGGAAGCGGGAGGCCCAGGTTCGATTCCCAGTGCGGGCACGTATCTATTACTTTTCTTTCTAAGTTATTTACATTTGTGAAGTTATAGTAGCAATACCACTAGCTAACCATGAAGGAAAACATGAAGAAACTTGGGTGTCTGAGCTATTCACATACCTCAGCGCTTAAAATCGCAAAATCCGCGGTGGGCACGCGTGGTGATTAAGCCCATATTCTCTCTCTCTGAGAGGAGGCCTGTGTCCTAAAGTGGGACGTATACAGGCTGCTTATGTATATCTCGGTGTTCAATAAACTGTTATCTATCTATCTATTATTGGACAACGGTACATATTCCGTTCTTCCCTTCCAAATTTAACTCTCTATCCTTACTCTTAATAAATATTTTTTTCATAGAAATTGAGTCAGTATTCAGAAAGGGTCTTATTTCGGGCTGTTTCAGAAAAATCCGGCAAAACTTGTAGGGCTATTCTAAGCGCAGGCCACTTTTATCAGGAAATTTAGTCCAAAATTACCAACGAATACTAGCTAGTTCATACGTTCGCTAAAGCAAATATCAACATGTATTACTCGGAAGCGAGAGACCCAGATTCGATTACCTGTGCGGGTATATACCTATGACTTTGTTTTCTTAGTTATGTACGTTTGTGAATTTATACTAGCGAAAGCACTCGCAAACTGTAAAGAAAAACATCGTGAGGAAACCTGAGTGACTGAGCTATTGACATACCTCAGCGCTTCAAATCGCCAATCCGCGGTGGGCACGCGGGGTGATTAAGCCCATACTCTCTCTCTCTGAGAGAAGGCCTGTGCCCTACAGTGGGATGCATAAAGGCTGCTTATGATGATGTTGATTACGAGTATTGAACAGCTGTTATTTTCTTTTCCAATATTTCAGAGTTAGTCTCATAATTAAATTTGTTTATATCGACGTGTAGTATAACCCCCTTTGGTTTCATCATCATCATCATCATCATCAGCCCCTTGACGCCCACTGCAGGACATAGGCCTCCCTCATGGTTTTCATAACCACGAGGTTTCACCAGATCTTTTTAAAATAGCTTATCTATGCTCTATACTAATATATTGAAAATAAAAAGTTTGTAAGTTTATATGTTCATATAAAATAAACAATTTTTTTTTAATTCGTTTGTACGGAGTAATCTACGACTCTACCTATCCGATTTCAAAAATTCTTTTACTAGAATTCAAAATAGACTTTTAGGGTAGATATCGGCGATAGGTTAATCCGTTAACCACTGGCACTGTTAATTATTAGAAAGAAAGAGGAATAGTTTATACGTCTGTGTGTTGGGGATAATCTTCGAAACTAATTATCCGATTTCAAAAGTTTAAACGGGCGTGCATGCATGCAACCGCTAATTTATGTTGAAACAAAAGAGGTCTGTCAGAATCGTGGCAATTAGTGTATACCTAATCTCTGCCTAACCCTGTGGGGTCCAGGCATAAGTTAATGTAATTTAATGTAGTTTGTTCTTGACCTGTAGTGCTAAAACAACCTATTTTTCGTCACAAGGTTGTCTGGAAGAAATTGCTGTTAGCAATAAGGCCGCCCATTGTAATTTTTCATTGTAACTTTCATATTTTATGTCTCACTTCTTGTGTGCAATAAAGAATATTCTTATCTTATCTTATTTTTATCGACAGACGAGTCGGGATGCGAGGCTGATATGTCGGAAGGCGTGGAGGTGGGCCGGCGCTCGCCGCCCCGCAGTCAGCATGAACCCATCAACCTCAAGAACGAGGTAAGTTGCGTTATGTCTTACAGATATTAGAGCCAGTCATTTTTGTGTCGTCTGACAGATATGCCGTATCCGAAATCGCCTTGAGTGAGTTTTGGGTGGATTTTCGATCACTTAAAGAGAATATCTTCAACTAACGTAAATCCAGCTAAAAATTGCTCTTGGCCATTTGAAAGGAAAAGATAAGACATAAAATATATATTGTGCTTTCTTGTGCTACATGAGATGTAAAAAAAAATGCTTCGTTTGAAGACCACGACCGTGGCACGACCGTTTTTATGAAAACGCTACTAACTCATCGCAGTTAAATTTACTTTCAATAGCATCTATTATGAATCTATTGAATAGAACATCTAGGCGATTGAAGTTAATTAAAAAGTGTTCCTAAAAGTCAACTTCTTGACATTACCTATCAGTCCTTTAAATGCTCTCTATTGTACTGTGTATTTTTTTTTTATATCATATGCTCTAGTGTTATTCTTTTATTATCTTATCTTACTTCTAATTTCTATATATCTATATTTCTAAAGGATATCAATTACGCACTGTGCTTACTGAGTCAAATTTGAAAAAAATACCTATTCTGTTTGAGTTCAGAAAAGCGATGTTTGTCTTGTAAATCTGTGACGCGAACGAAAAAAAATGTATTGCGTCTATCTGTATTCTCAATAACTGGTTGTGTATCTGTGGTCTCTCCCTTTAACTCTAAACTCTGTATTATGGCGATAAGGTAAGGAAACTTTGTTAAGCGACATACTCTTAACTAAAGTAAAACATAATACAAACTCTTCAAGTAAAAACAAGTAGGTATTCGAACGCTCAATTTCAACAATTTCGGTCAGCTACGCGAGGTTACGCTCGTAGACGCTTGGCGTAGCACTTTGCTACGCCGGCGTAGCGTGGTGCTACGAGCTTTTTCTTTTCCTTTGCGCTGGCACTGGTGTTCGGAGAAAGTTCCACTTCGATTTCATTTTGCTTCACTTTTGATTAGCCTTATTTTGTTCACACGCTTCCATTCGCTACTTCCAATTGAGTGGGGTGGTTTTCAAGTTAACTTTACTTTTGCTATAGGTTTTCGTTTTTTCACGCGTGTTTCTAGATGTATTCTTTAGGAACGAACATTTGTAAAGTGGTTATCTATATATAAAAATCAATTGCTGTTCGTTTGTCTCGCTAAAATATAGGCTGGGCCGATTTGGCTAATTTTTCTTTTTTTATATTTGTAGAAGTAGAGGGAAGGTTTAAACGGCGAGAAGAAAAAAAAGATTGATGTAGGTGATACGAAGCCTGCAATTTACAAATCGTTTCTTATATCTAAGTAACGGTATGCAATTGGCAGTCTAAGCGCTTAGAGCGATATTTAGGCACAGTTTTAGGTATATTTTACACTTAAATAAATGTTTTGAATTTTAAATCCATTCTCACTTTTCGTCCAACTTCCTCTTTCTCTTTTTTTTATTCATGTAATTAATTACATTTTTTATGTATGTTTTCAATAATATTCAGTTTTTTTTATTTTAATGGCTTTCAATGCTCACGATGGGTCTAATAGCGATTGTTTATTACGTTACCTTATTTACCGTTATTCCTGACGTTTCAACGACGTTACAGTTATTGTAGTCTCATAGACTGAAGTGACTAGTACAGTCAATTATTGTAGTGGTCTACACGCAAGTCACTTATATTTTTGCAGCGCGCCGATACACAATTGTTACTTTGTTGATATTCTCAAGTTGCAAGTTATTCTCAAGGTATTTCTTATATCAAGTAATATTGAGTGCGGTCCTTTTTCACTTCATTAGGCAAAGCTAAGAAGAAGAGTTAGTAATTTCAGCAGTTTATGTATGTATGTATATAATAATAATAAAAACATTTGTAAAGAGGTTATCATTGATGAATAATCGCATACTACTAATAGTTGACATTTTGTCATTCGATAATGTTGTAAAATACATATTTGTCGGTTTCAAGATTTAGATTTTTGCGATGAACCGAGGGACAAAGAACCACTATGTACGTATTATGCCGGACGTAAGTAATAATAATAATAATAATAACTTCCATACAACACAATCACTTATCCCGGTCTCAAACTAGGATACTCTGTGCTATGTCACCCAGGCAAGGACAAACATGGAGGCCACGACATATGTAAGACTGTAGCAGACATCAGAAATTAAACTGATTCTGATGAATTGTGTCATTATTATGGTCATGATGACAATTTAAAAAAGATAAAAAATATATATGAGGTCTGTTAAATCCAAAATATTGGGACCTCGGTCCGGGAATATTTTTTCTCTTGTCTCGAGGGAAAGTTCAAATGAAAGAGGATGAAATTATAAGTTCACAAATATAAATAAAGTACAATATTAAAAAAAAAAACCCAAAATAATTTGAATATCAATAGCGTCATCTACCAGCAGTTTTGAGAATTACTCTTGTAAAAAGAACATTTTCCGTAGACGAGTTAATAGTTTTTAATTTTTCTACTGTACAAAATCCTTTTTCAAAATGGATCTCCAAACCCTTTACACTTCACAGTAGCATCCCTGCTTCCCACGCGTAATCTCCACACAGATTGGTTTGGTCTCGCGTCTCAAAGCCCGAGGGTCGCGTTGAGGTAGGTCGCGGACGTCTCACCGCCTGCCGGGATAGAGAATAAATACTGTGGAAGTACCAGATAAGTGACTTAAGTAATGCTCGAACAAAGAATAGATACCGTAGAAGTACCAGATGTGTACAGTACAAATCTCTACAAGACATAACAATTGTCATTCCACTAATGTAATATTTATTGTATCACATCTCGTGTGTGGTACCGGATAAGTGACCTGAATAAATAACATAACGGATAAGAAACAAAGGTTCAGGCTATCTATTGACTTAGAAATTGGCCATAGTAGTATACGAAACCGAATTTATATGAGTTTGTGCTCAAGATCGAAAGATGATTAAGAATGAGGTCTTTTTTATGTCAGAAAAATTATGCGTTTGGATAACAAACCGCTTCACGAAAGGTTAAAAGTTTGTATCGACTCAGTGTTTCAGAGATAAGCCGTTTCTTTGACCTTCGGAGATAAGTTACTCTAACTTAAGAATCAGGTTCTTGAAATATAAACTATTTATGTTAGCTAAAATAGAAACCAGGGTTAATCCTCTAATTTAAAATCAGCGCTGAGGGATCACTTCCTCAGCACAACGCTGAGTCAGCTGCCTTTTGTGGCAATGTAGATACACCACAGGCTACATCTATGGTCCTGTTTTATTTATTCATTTTGTCTGTTGTGTATTAAGTTTTCTTTCTGTTGTTGTGCATATTATGTTGCTTGTGTGCTTGTTTTGTTTCTGTGATGTATTTTGTTGGTATAATAAATGTCTTTCTTCTTCTTCTTCTTCTTCTAATTTAATAATCTAGTAAACAAATTTAACTATTTGTGTTCAAATAAACAATTATCTTATCTTATCTTATCTTTCTTCTTCTTCTTCTTCTTCTAATTTACTGTTGGTGAACCAACTAAGTTTTGTGAAATAACTCTCCCGTTGACCATTGGCCTTATTTGAGCAATGGATCAAATGAAAGTTATATATAAGAAACAAATAAATATTTTGTTTGCTTCGCGTTTTTCTTCCTCGCGCGAAGTGATCGCGCGCTTAATAAGAATAGCCGCCAGCTACTTTGTTGTTTAAGTGGCCCGAAAAATTGCGCTTCGTTAGTACAGCGAAAAGCGAGCCAATCGTCGGTCCCACGCAATCTACTGCTGAAAAAATCTATAGTATCGATTAGTCCGCTTTTTTCCCGCCGTTTCCACACACGCACGCACACATCGAAACGGGGGCAGCTTTTTAACTGTCTTTTTTTTCGGGGGGGAGGGTGCCCCCCAAAACCGCCGTGTCCATTGCGCGGATGCAAAGACCACCCCGGGGGGAGGACATGAGGAGTACTGCAAATGGAATTTCCATGAGTGATGGAGTGTCAAACGGGTAGTCTAAAATGAAGAAAAAACGTTCGTATTATGTTAATTATTGAGTTGAGCGCCGGCTTCGTCCACCGAGTTTAAATTGAATGTCATGTTCGTATCCGTGTTAATGCCACCTTTTTCTCTCTCCCCAGTTTCGTTTGTTTTAGTTCTATTTGTTTTAGTTCCGTTTGCTTGTGTTCCTTATCATCAGATAATGTCTAACGCAGATCAACCCCATTATCTTTGAATGGTCAGAGAGCAAGTTGAAAGTGAAAAACCGTGTTTGTTTAATCCAACTATTTCAGCTAGACAAGTATGATAACAAAACGCAGTCAGACAAAGCTTGGCCGAGGATGGAAAGCACTAGCACAGCGCTAATGGAAACCCCGAAAAAAATATCACGACGAAGACAACGATAAAAAATAGTTTAAAAAAACTAGGAACGAAACGCACGCATTTGAATGAAAATTGGGTGGAGGCGGGCGGGCGATCAACTATGTATTATTATTATTATCACTTCGCATTATATTCACTTTTTTTCGACGCACACATCGCCACGCGCGGGGCCGTACGCCATTTTTGTTTTTCTTCGTTTTTTTTCTTTTTGTTTTTTTTCGGTGAAATTGGCGGGCGGTGGGGTGGCGCCGCGTACAGCCAGCACTATGTAGCTAGCTGCTAGTTGCTGCCAACTATACCGATGTCTACAAGAGGAGGAACATTTAAATTGGCTCTCATCAAATATTGAACTACGTGTTGATTTTTTTTTATTCATTCAATGGAGCTTTTTTAGCCTCATCGGACACTTGATGGTTACTGAATGGTCTGGGGTAATTTTTAAATCAGTAATAGATTTCCGTGCACGTTTTTTTTCTGTAGCCAGTCTAGTGGGTTGTGCACTGCGACTCTGTTCATTACATTTCAATCAAACTTGAACTGAACTTTATATCTGAAAAATATTCAAATAAAATGAAAAGCTATTCCATTTTTTTTTTTTGCTCGTGTGATCTATGACGTACATGACACGAAACTGAAAGCTTAGAACTAAAAACCAAACTTTACGTAAGCATAATTTTATGTTGAGTAATTAATTTAAGGTAATTTTTAAAGCTTAGAGTTTAATCTTTGCTCTCTGATAGCCCACTTAAATTATTTTTGTTATAATATAATGACATGGTAAGTGCCAAACCTTGGCCTCTGCCTATGCCTCCGAGATATGTGAGTTTATGTATGGAGGGTAACCTAATATTTTTCTTCCTTTTGCTACAGAAAATGCACATTTCCATGCTTCACTTAATTGCAAAGTATCCTTCTTAATATTCCCTTCAGTGTGGTAATACGCCGCTCTACATGCATAATTAACGGGCGCGATGGTAATTTATTGTCATTAAAAAATGCAAAAAAATATAATGAAAGAGGTGGCGGGCGGGCGCGTGGGTGCAGCCTTCGTGGCGATGAGTTTAAAGAAGGTTTTTGTGCTGTGAACAACTCAGTTCGCTAGGTTGTAAATGATCAAATCACCGCTTCCCTTCAACGGAGTACATCAGTCCAACTCCGTCCACTGTGGGTTTGCGATGGTCATGTAAAGTGTACGCACCTTCCAGATCAGCATTTGAGGTCGCCCAATGGCTTTGTTGTGAACAAGGCAAACTTGAGCTAACAGGGGCGCGGGGGTTCGCACAACAAATGCGGCAGGGCTGTCGCAAGGACGGCGATGATTGATCAAAGTCGTTTGTCAGTCTCGCGTAGCGGTGGCAACCCTACGATTAGCGCCCGGCGCCCCGGTCAGTCTAATGCACGAATTTTGCTGCTATTCGACTGCTTCATTGGTCTAGTGGTTAACACGCTTGACTACCAAAACGGAGGTTGTGGGTTCGATGCCCAGTAGAGGCCGCCTTCCTAGATTTATACGAAAGGCCCCTAATTACCTCAATTATGATGTATTGATGAACAATTTTGCTTCCTTATTTGAAACATTTCAGATCTTGTTGAATGCACTTGCAGGAACCAACCCGTAAGCTTTTGCAAGTCTCCGGGAATTCGGGGAAAAAATCGCATCCACTGGTACGGGAGCTTCAGTACATTTTCATATCCTATCCTACTAATATTCTAAATGTGAAAGTTTGTGAATATGTTTGGATGCATGCATGTTTCTTACACTATCACGCAATAACGGCTGAGCGGATTTAGATGAAATTTGGTATGGTAGATAGTTTGGTTCCGGGAAAGGACATAGAATACTTTTCATCCCGGAAATACTCATTCCTTGCGGGCGAAGTCGTATTCTATAATGTATAAACATGTATGGTGGTAGAGGTTGTAGAATGCTTGCCTCACAATTAGGAGGTCGAGGGTTCAAAACCCGGCGTGTCCTCATAACTTGTTTTTTTTTTTTTAAGTTACGTGCATTTGTGAATTTGTAAACAATACCACTCGCTAACTGTGAAAGAAAAAAATTGCGAGGAAACCTGAGGTATTTGCATACCTCAGCGTTGTAAATCGCCAATCCGCGGTGGGCACTTGTGGTAATTAAGCCCATACTCTCTCTAAGATCGGGCCTGTCAACTACAATGAGACTTATGTAGACTGTGTTACTATTATGTCAATATACGGAAGCTTACGTTTATGTTTCGCTACTGCGTTTCAGACTTAACAGTTGATTAAACAACTTACAAAATGAAATTACATCAAATACAGAAAAGTCTCTTGAACATCGAGTTTAAGTAAAAGTTAATTCCTTGAAATATCCGAGTTAGTTCCCCACAGTTTAAATAAAAGTTTTTCTGAGAAAAAATGCGAAATAACTCTCCAAAGGATGAATATCGACGGGATAGAATAATAACGTTTAATATTTCAACAATCAAAACCACGGATTTTTTACGATCGAAAGAAAATTACAGAAATCCAATTATATTCTAATGAATATTCAAAGCCCTTTCACGGCGCAATGACGTGGCTACACTCAGTCACGTGTGGGAATCTAACTTTCGCATCAACTTGTGCTTTATTTCTATTGAGGTAAGCGCCCCAGATAGGCAGCCGGCGAGATAAATACAGTCACAAGCGCAACATCAAAATTATATCTTGCGAATTGATCACGTTATCTACCTATCAAACGCTTATGAGATTTCATAAATAAATGCTAAATGCTCTAGTGTATGCGTACAGACGATCGGCACTTTATTATTATATTACATTACGACAAAAGAGAAAAAGATTTGCAATAAACATTTAGAATAGGGAGACGGGCGTCGCGCGCGAATTAAAATGCAGAATCACGTACATAACAGCTTGTTCGAGCGTTTTTTTTTTTCTCTTTCATTTTATTTTCAATACACTTAATGCGGACTGCGGATGCCGGAATGAGCGGAGTGGGTTAATGCGGTGTTTATTTTAGAAAAGTGTATTCAACGCTCATTTTAACCGACTTCAATAAAAGGAGGAGCTCTAAATTGTTTAATGTATGTCCCAATTTTTTTAATGTAACACAGAGAAGTGATAATTTTCTACCGCGTTGTGTGATTTCATTAATTTTTGTTAAAAAGGGAGCACTTCCAGTGTAGTTCCATTAAAATTTGGTCAAGATCTGCTGATAAGATCCATGTGAAAAACATCAGACTTTTCTTTTTAATGTGTGTTTTTTAGTTGTTTTAAAGTCGTCTTAAAAAAGTAGATAGGAAACGATTGTATCTATATCCGCCAAAATTAAGAAGTGTCAGACACGTCTTATGCCAAAGTTTTTTGTTGATACTAGCTAACACGGCGAACGTTATTTTGCAATATTAATTACCCTACGACCTATTCTCAGACCTACCAAATATGCACAAAAAAATTATAAAAATCGGTGAAGCCGTTTCGCAGGAGTTCGGTATCAAACACTGTGACACGAGATTTTTGTATTAGAGATTACCTAAGTAAAGTAAATACTCCGTGGTAGCTCGCCCGAGTTTTCAAATTATAATGCCCATTATTGAAAAGCAAGAAAGGTACAGTCAAATACACGGTAATATCTCTTTACGACGGCCACTGTCGCCCGTTATACATAGGTACAATAGAAAACAAATTCTGATTATTGTCATGTCATTGATACTTCCTATTATGGCAAAAGAATGCTCGCGCTTAATTTCCATACTATAAATAAACATAAAGTCACAATTGATTGCAGCGACCACTTTCTGAATTGACATTTCAAATGCCACCTCGCGTTACGTGCGAGTTTACTAACGGATTGTTACATCAAAAGCCTTTAAAGTACAAGCGTAAGCGTTTCCCTTTTTATAGCATCTCTTTTGCTCGATACTAGCTCTAATGTCGTAAGCGATAAGAGCCACCGTGGGTTTCCTACGAAAATCTGGCATACCATCCTACTTTTAGACAGTAATATCATCTCGGCATTTGGTTCCGGTTAGTGAATAGTCCTCCAATTAAACACGTCGAAGGAATATTTGCCAGATATTTTTTTACAATGAACTTTAATGAACTCTCGTTAAAAAAAATCAAAATCGTATAAAAAATTTGTTGTATATGACAAACCTTACTCTAACCGACACGTTTTACGATTTGCTCATTCAAAAAAGATATAGATACTAAATGGTGGTTATCACCTGTGAACACTCTACGTTCTATCTAATTTACTTCCAATTATGAAGACTTTTAATTGGCTTAGTGTGTCCTAATTTTTCTATGTAACCTTGTACTATTGACTTACTTTTATTTTATCTTCTTTTTGTTGCACTAACCCGTGCTGAGGACAATTTTAAAAACCTATTTAGAGGCTAAAAATTCCACCCATGCCGGGACTTGAACCCACGACCGCTGGCTAACCATGCCAGCGCTCTCCCAACTGAGCTAATGGCTAAGTGCAGGCACCAGTGAAATTTTGAGCCTCCTTACAAACTTCTCTGTGTTACGTACAGGTAGCGACATCTGGCCGAAGCAATTTACATCACTTTTATTTTACTTAACAGAAGGATCCAAATTCAATACACGAGTAGAATCACTTTTCGGGATCGAAACTTGCAATAAAAACCTGAGATTGGGTGTTTTCAGCTAGAGAAAAAACGCTATCGAATATTTTTACCCTATTAGACTTTCATATCATCCACCAACCTTTAATGGGAAGTCATCCCGAGCAACTCATGCGATGCGACACAATATAACATCACAGAGCACCTATCTCAACACCCCGTTAGGACAAAGGAGCTATTAACAATATGTAATGCTCAACTTAGATCGAGTTGCCATCTGATACTCTGCAAACGGGCGGTTGAAACGCAGCTAGGTGTCTCTTGAATTGAAGTTGTTATTTCCTGTACAACTTTGAAATAAAATCAATGAGGAACTTATAAAGTCTTGCATATTTTTTAAAGGTAAAAACGTAAGACTTATTAGATTAAGTATTAAATTTCTATTTAATTCTAAATATTTTCTAATAACTGTAGACTTATAAAAACGTTATTTTACGAGATAACTCGAAGGTTAACATACTTTGTAAAGCATTGCGTTCATACCTCATAGTTACGATTTACTTTCGAACAGATTATATTAAGAAAAAATTGTCATAGCAAAAAACAATTACTACAATTATTTATCTTATAACGTGGCCTCTCCAATGAGCGAGTTCTCCGTTCCTTCTTCTTCTTAAATCTTTTTGTCCTTTGTAGCTAAGCAACTGCTTTACTTTGTCATTACACATATTTACCCAGATATAAGCGATAACCGCCTTACTAGCGGCACATCTATCAATGCCTCGCGTCGTCTCTCCTGGCCAGTTCAAAGGCGGCGTTCGCCAGGTATCCTTTGCAGAATTCAGGTAGCGAAGCCAAAACCGCCGCGTCTCAGCCGCCCGTATACCGCCACCCACCCGGCCATCCTCTGAAAATGGAGCGGCCGATAAAAAAGGTAACGAATTATAAAAAATCGGAGGCACACAATCGCGAGCGCGGACGTGTGTGGCGGGGACGCTGGGGGGAGGGGTGAAATGAAATGAAATAATGAAAAAAATGGGCAAAAAGCAGTACAAACATGCATTGTCCCTGTCCCCCCTGCCACCCTTAATGAGAATGGGTGGGCGGCCTACCCGCTGCGGTGATACGTGGAACTTATACACCTGATTATCATCTGCACGCGAATTGAAGCAATTGGTTGAGTAAATTAGCTTTCTGTGTGGTTTATCGTGAAAATCGAAGTCTCGTCTCGAAGTTAAAATTTCGTAATTTCGACATTGACTTTTCTCACACACGCGTAGTAAGTAGTTAAGGGATAACTAATTGCCTCTGGTTCTGGTGGCTGGTATTTGTCTATCTGAGAGAGAGGTAAACAGTGTTCCAGTCCCATTATTTACTTAACAGTGTTATAGTAGTGCGATAAAACGAAATGTTTTCTACAAATTGAATTTCAATTCTCAAGATAGTATTTGATCTTCCACTTTCATTCAGGTGAAATTTGATAATGAACATTTTACCGAGTTTTGTATGAATCCCCGTGCATCTTATCATAAAAGGTGTATTTGTTTGTGCTAGATCAGATTAGATTAGATTAGAACACTTTATTGTACACACCAAAAAACAAAATACATTAAAAGGCTTACATCAGCTTTGAGATTTTACGTATATATTTACAGCTATAACAAAATAATATTAATATAAATGCCTATCCTAAAATATAGTATATATGCCAATAATAAAAAGAATAAACTACAGAAACAATCAAAGAAAAATACGTACTTACTTACTTAAAAACACATACCTAATGACAACCAGGGAGTGAAGATATTGACAGATACTGCTCTTTCAACCGTTTTTTGAAAATGCTAAGTGATGGGCTAGTACAAATACTCTGCGGAAGTGCAGTCCACAGCCTGGCATTCGGCACCGTGAAGGTATCCCCATAAGCCACAGCATTGTGGTCACTGTTTAAAATAACAGGCTGTATTTGAAAATTTCCACTATTCCACTTTTACTAACTTAATTCCGGATTCACTTTCTTGTGTAGTGCTTAAGCAAGTTTTAGTTCAAAAATATTCCAATTTTCTTTGCCAGTTAGACACTTTAACCACAAAGGAAGCAGAAGCTAACAAGTCGCTACGCGTATGATCAGCGCCGCATTACCCGATAGCCGTCTAGGCTAGTCATCGGAGAGAGAAGCCGCCGAAATTAATTTGTTTATGCGAAACAAAGGTGGGCGATGGCTGCATGCACCCGAGCCTCGCCCGCCTCCCGAAAAAAAAGAAAAAATTAAAAAAGTGGACGCGGGGGGAGGCACCGCTCCCCCTCTCGGCGCGATCGACAACGGACTTCTTTTTTTAATCGCGTCGTTCTCACAATGCTCGTTTTTGGGCACACACTGTGTGCCCGGTGCCTATTTTCCAATTTAGATTGCTTTGTATATTACCGGGTGAGCGATGCGCTCGGCAATAGTTTTTAAGGCGCCCCGCGACACGTGAGAAGCGGAAATTAAATCCCGTGTAAAATAAAAAGGTTGTGTTTATTTGCGCCGCCTCCGAAGGTCCGAAATAGCGGCGCGCGTGTTGCGAGCTCGGTGAGTCGATGCGATTTTGTTATTGCGTGTGATCTAGAGTTCCAATTTTGAAAACAATCGAACGTCTTTCTAACTAATTGGCCTGGCCAATCATGTGCGTGTTGCCAAAAGTGAACTGTTATGACGAAATATTATGAAGTTTTGTATTGTTCTTCGAGAAGTCGAACCTGTCAATATTTCAATTCTACTGCTAGACTTTCATATTTTATGTCTCTTGTTTCTTGTATGCATCATCATCATCATCCATTTGATGCCCACTGTAGGACATAGGCCTCCCTCATGGTTTCCAATCTTCCCGGTCTTATGTCGCCCGCATCCAGCTACTATCAACCACCGTAACCAGGGCCTAGATTCTGTTAATGCATTGTAGTAACATGACAACTGCATGAACATGGCGATTTCATTTCATGGCTGCTTTAAGTTTACGCGGGCACACGTATCAAACCTTCTAGGCGTCAATGGTATGAAAAAACACGTCACATGACCCGACAGTGTACCTGTCATTATACTACAATGCACTAACAGAATCGAGGCCCAGGTTGTCAGACCCATCTTGTGTGCAATGAAGAATATTCTTATGTTATCTTATCTAGATATGGGCCTCTCACAAGGCTGCCGCCATAGAAAATCTACTTCAGATCATCGGTCCAGGGAGCTGACGGACGTCCTACGCCCGATGCTGCGTTTGGCGGTTATCACTGTCAATCTTGGAGTATTGATATGTTAGAAACCTATTTAGAGGCTAAAAATTCCACACATGCTTTATACAAAAGTTTAATTAAATTTCATGGTTTTCAAATGCAAAATCTGAAAATTGTTTCGCCGTTATCTAAATTAAACCACTGTCCAAAATCAAATAAAAAAAAAAACACAATGTTAACTTTTTTCTATTTTTCATACAATGTTGAAAATTGACCCTGAAAAAGAGACATATTGTAGACCACTTGAAATTTACGTCATTAGATATTTAAATTTCAAGATCATTAAAAAGGAACGCACACAATAACCAAGTATTAAGAATGCACAAGTTCTGGATACGGTTTGATTTATCTAAACTTACTTTTAAGCCCATCTAACTAGCAGTCAAAATCGAAAACAGTTTTTAACATTACAATCTCTATCCTACATCCCAAAACATAGAGTTTATTTTCCCCAATAGTTCTGACATGCGGCGATAACTAAAGTATCAAAATTTCCTTTATAATTAGCAGGCAAAGGCAATAAATATTCCCGAGATGATTATGAAGCGGCTAACTCTAATCACAAGGAGTTAGTTGTTAGACCACGCTAACTGTAGACTTGGAAATAACACACTTAGCACAAGTGGCTACCAAACTAAAGTTTTTGCACGCTATTTGATATTCTTGCTTTTATTTACTTATTTTAGATTAAAGGATTTGGCATAAAGGTAAACCATGATACGCGCCGCTACCACGATCCCCTTTCTTGTACGCGGGAAATAGACAAAGAACCGCCCCATCCCTCGCTCACACAGCGGGTGAATGCGGGATGGCGCTAAAATGTTCTCGCCTATGAGACATGACTCATTCTACTAGAGGTGCATTTGAACTGTGATTTTTTTCTCAGCGCAGTTTGTTCATATTACATTTTTATTTATTTTTTCACCTTTACGTTTATTTTTTTTATCACAAGCCTGTTATTTAAGCTTCATTATCGTTAATGTTTCTTATTGTGGAATAAGGTGTAAAAAACAAACAAGCAAACGTTTTGGGAAGTTATAGTAGCAGTACCATTCGCTAACTGTGAAGGAAAACATCGGAGGAAATCTGAGTGTCTGAGGTGTTCACGCGTGGTGTTTAAGCCCATACTCTGTCTCTCTCTCTCTCTCTTTGCCTAGCCTAGCCTGAATACACTTACGTTCATGATTTACGCTAGTTGAAGTTGCGTTAAATTAATTAATACATATAGTTTATAGTTACACTGTCTATTAGTAATGTAAGAGTAATCCAAAAAAAGAAGCTGAATGTGGTATGTCACTATACCACGCGGTGAAAGAACTGGCCTATGACAGGAGCACGGTGAGTATGTTGCATGAGTCTAGAGTATACAGATGATGAATGAAAATAAATATTTTTTTCTTTTATAGTTCGATGATTATGCCTGATTGAGATGATTCATCATCATCAGCCTATGCTTGTTCACTGCTGGACATAGGCCTCTCCTATAGCACGCCACTGAGCACGGTCCTCGGCTATGAGATGATTAGTATTGGTGTTTTCCTACTTTTGAAGAGTAGACTAATGTTTACTAATGCATGATGTTCATTGCACTCACTGGATTCATTAGTAGACCCCTCTCCAAACGCAGCATTGATATTGCGGGCTGTTTCTGCCGCGTTAGTTCCGCGTCGGAACTCGTATTCAAAAATCACTCAAATTTTCGCAGTATCCATCTTTCTTGTCTAAATTGAATAACAAAAACAATTGAAAGTCGATATTCAAATGTTTCACATTTTTTAAAAAAAGAACATCATAGAAACCATTTGAAAAAAGTTTCATTCCAAAACCTCAAACCATGAAGATTCTATGTCAGTTCAAAGAACCTATTGCAATAAAACGGCAATTTCATACTTTAACCCCTAATATTATGTATTATAAGTTTATAGTATAAATATATACTTATTTATTGTTGAGTATTCGTCTTCTTATGTAATTTTAGCTAAAGTTATTCGTTTTATCCGTTTACTTCGTATGCCTACCAGTTAACTTCTTGCACCTCCTGTGATTGACTGGTAGAAAATGCTTATAGCATTAAGTCCGCCACATTGCCATTGTATTTTTTACTTATGTGCAATAAACGTATTAATAATAATAATAATTAATGTGTTAAGATTATTTGGGATGGTCCGAGTGGAGTTTTTTTTGCTATTTTTTTCTCCACTACAGATAACATTGTAGACAGCGGATAACATTGTGCATTGACATTCAAGAAACAGAATGTACTTCTTTACATTTGAATAAATGTTTAATTTCTAATTTCAGTATGAAGACGCTACTCTATTGCATAAACCTCAGTTCCTAGTTTAAGTGACGTCTCCACGCATGGCTGCAAACGCCTCAGGTGCCTTAACGCCCTTCTCCATAATTAAAATGCACACATAATAATGTACTAATTACACACTGCTGCACGTGGACCGAAGATTGGTGAACAAAACGCTGCAATGGAGAATTTAGTAGAAATAGAAGAACAAAGTTGGTCCTCTCGTATAATTGCGGGCACTCGTTTCCAACGTTTTTTGTACGCACAGACGTCGCGCGTTTACGCGCTTCATACGAGAAATTAAATACATGCAAATGTTTCAATATCTGGACGAGTGGTCCAGATATCGAGGTCCAATGTGAGCCAACCCTAAAAAAGTCGTTCCGATATTAGTAGGAGTGGACAGTATTTTCCCGTCGAAATCGCATCCAAATACGGTAGGATCCTTGAGAGAACAATACAAACAAGAAACCTAAATTATAGGGAGATAATACGAAGCATCTTTTTGCCTACAAAAATGAGGCTTTTTATGTAATTAGGAACACATGTGAAATTGCCGACTAACCGCCTGTCCAAGGAATAAAAGTCTTATTTCTAAGTACTCATGTCTTCTTAACTAAGCCCAATATTTGGCACTCAAATCTTCTCGTCTCCTGTTTAAAATGAGAACAGAACTGAGCGCTGAAGTACGTTTATGTGAACATCTCAGGTTCAATTTAGGATGGCAACTATTATGCCACTGCCTATAAAGGTTTAAGATTTACGTTACATTTCGTAGACACTTCTGTTTTAGTTTGTGACGATGGTCAAGATAGGAACAAAATACTGTGACGGCTTTCTTCTTTGTTTTTTTTCCTGCCTGCTACCGGGGATTTGATTGTATCTTTGATATGTTAACAAGTCAAGCAGTAGACTGTAAGTGTGGTTAGTGGGATTTTGTTAGTATTTCGCCACCTTTAATACAAACCAATATCAGGTCACGCGTGTATCCCGGAGTGGTAGGCAGAGTGATATACCTTCTATTGTTTCATCAACATTAATTAGCCGCTGCATACAAGCTCGCCAGTTTAGGGTACTTTTACCTTGCCCTTTGCTAATACATCGCCTATTTGTTCAACGTACGTCCGTTAAATTTTAAATTGGTTCCTCGCGATACAGGCTAAGCCTGGAGCAAGGACCCCTGGTAATTTTTGTAGTTTTAGTTTTTAATAAAAAATATTTTTTTATTTTAATTAAATCTATTTTTAACAAGTTACCGGCCCTTCCACCCACATTAGCTCGATGTTTTCCTTGGTAAATCTTTCTTTCTCCTTCCGGCCTATTTGTCCAAACCAACGCCTACATCCATCTTTAATTTAATTCAGATTGACAGGAGAGACGTCACAAATAATCTTCAGATTGTGGAGACAGTTGTGGAGACGAGACTACCATAAATTAAAAATATTTATTCGGTAGCTATGTACGTATATGTAAAAGTAGGTATTCTTATTGAAAACTGGTAATTTCTTTTCAAAATATAATATAAGGTAAATTATACTAAGTAGCTATAAACCGACGTAGTAGACGGAAACATTAAGTCCGCGAAAATGCCTCAAACTATATAAGATAACTTTCACTCAACAACTTGTCCTGCCCAAATTATGATACCCGGTGACCCTATTCCATTATAACAGAATAAACAAGACAAATCAAAAGAGTACTGTGGGGAATCGTCTTTCTATAATCCGTTTAGTGGCAACAGTTGGAATGATTGTATCTTTGCGAGATACGGCTGTCTGTACAAACTGGCATGCATGAAGTAAGATCGCTTACTATAGGCTATTACGAGTCTAATTTGGGTTGAAATAGGGTCTATATTCGAATGGAATGAACCGGGCTACTGTGTGGTCAAGCCTAGTTAAGCTGCTAAAGTTTACCTGTTTTAGATTTTTTCTTTCTTTTTTCCTTCTAATGCATTTGTGTATATTATGGTAGCGGCGGCAAGTGACCACCTTAGGCACTCAGGTTTCCTCACGATGTTTTCCTTCATACTTAGCGAGTGGTATTGTTACTACAAATTCACAAATGTACGTAACCTAACTTAGAAATTAAAGTCAATTGATACATGCTCGCTCGTATTGCGTAAAGTAAAAGCATGATTATCGAATAAAAAGATAACCCTTAAAGCTGCCAGTACCGATTCCGTAATCTCGCGTCAGACTATTTACATCAGCCAGTCTCATTTCTCATCCTAGACTCGCCCGCCAGTGTACACTTGCTTGCAATATTAATGATGCTCATTAATCAACTGTAATTAGATCATTACCGAGATCCGGTTGCTGGCTGGTAGACTCCACTATCGTTAGACAATCGGTCGTTTTTTCTTCTCTTTATTATTAGGTTTTTTTTGCGGGTGTTTCGTCTCTGTTTTTTTTTAACAGTGGCCAGTGCCTTTGTTTTGTAAACCACAGTATTGCTTTGAGGCTTTATTTTATTTGTGCTTGAAATGCATCAATCTTTTTGGCACGTTGTATGATAGGGAGGATAATTTTTTAATGTATTTTTGGAATAAATTACGTATTATAAAGTATATTTAAGTTTAATACATGAACGCTGCTTGACGGTGTAGAAACTCTGTGGAATCTAGAAATTTCCCTTTATCTAAGTGGCGATAATACCGACAGAGTTTAATTGCGTTCTCTATGATTTATTATCGGTTAATTTTATGTTAATGAGTTCTTTAATTATCTTCCCCTCAGACGTTGCGGATCGCTATTCTCTACAGCGCTTTAGCAGTAAAATGTGCAGTAAAACTGTCTGATAACTTTCATATTTCTACTATGCACAATTTCATTATTAATTTATAGAAATGCATGCATACATGAACAAAATTATTGACAAATTTAGGTTAGGTAAGAGGATCTTTATGGTTACTCTTTTATTATTATTATTAATACGTTTATTGCACATAAGTAAAAAATACAATGGCAATGTGGCGGACTTAATGCTATAAGCATTTTCTACCAGTCAATCACAGGAGGTGCAAGAAATTAACTGGTAGGCATACGAAGTAGACGGATAAAACGAATAACTTTAACTAAAATTACATAAGAAGACGAATACTCAACAATAAATCTCGACGTCAGAAGCATTTGGTCGGTTTTGCACTATTAATACTTTACAGGAGAGCAAAAAGAAATTTGCGAGATAAATCTGTTCGATTTCTCCAAACTTGTGAGGGATTTTCTAAAATTCTTTGTTATTTCAAATAGAGCAAGTATCTAGTTATGAGTAAAACCACTAACCCTTTATCTTATTTAACAAAAAAAATTAAATATTCGTGCTTTTTTTAAAAAATATCATGATACGACCTTAAGCTTCTACAAAACGTACATTTTCTAATATTTACTGAAACGTATCTGCCGTACGACTTCATGCCGGTAATTTTGTGTCACGAATCTGATACGTTTCTTGAAAACGTACGTAATGCCTTTATGAAATTATAACATCTTGTCATGAACGTTGAGATTGTAGTTACCAAAAATTAAACAAATTCCTCGTAATCAGCTCTTGCAGTATTTATTTATTTTTATGTATCATACTTAACAATTATTTATCACCATGCTTACAGGAATCCGGGTGAAATTAGCTGTAATACGACTTAGCGTCATCTTAAATTTTAATCATTATCAAAATAATAAACCCTTTACTGTTTTAATAATACCTCATTGTTTACCTACATTTTCATTTTCGTGGGTTAGTCTAATCTGAAATGTTTTTTTTGTTTTTTTTACAGAGTGAATCGTTAATGAAGTTACAGTCAAAAAGAAAAAAAAAACTGCTTGACATTCGGGAAAAAGCGAAAGAGATGAATAAAAATAAAAAAAACCGCCCATATTCTCTCTCTGAGAGAAGCCCTGTGATGTTGATGATTATTTAAGCAGTAAAAAAAAAACACAAGTTATTGGTGATGAGTTTTAGTTAGGTCTAAGGTGATGCTTGATGTTCTTTTATACCACATATTTACGTATTCCTAATACCTTTCAGATGATAATGGAGATGTGGAGCAATTTATTAAAGAAGGTGTCAGTGAAAAAGGTACACTTGTACAATCTATATCAAGATGATCTATTAAACGTTATAATTAAATTTCGATTCGCATACAATCATCAAATTACATTCTTCCATTGATTTGTTAAATTTTGACAATTTCATATTTATTATTTTTTAGCTGCCTACAAACAATACGGTGACTACGACAGCGATGACAGCATTAAAGACAAAGATTTTGTTCCCGAATATGATTCAAGCAGCAGTCACATAAGCGGGTCTTCAGACTCTTCAGTGAGAAAACGAAAGATAGCTCAGGTAAAAAGCTGAATATTCTCTCCAGAAAAGAAGACAAAGGTAGAAAACTACGAAGTTATCACTCTTGGAGATTTGTTGGGTTCAACTAAAAACACAAAAAAGTAGAGTGTAGTTTAAAACTCAAATTGAATTTTGTGTTGAAAATATGTCTATAGATCCTTTCCTTAGCGATAAACTCTGATAATACCTCTTTATCTGACATTAGGTATTTCTTTGTTATGTTTATACATGGTCGAATATTAAGGTCGGGACCTAAAAACTTCCTACCACTTTTTTGTCGCGAATACGAATGCTATGACTTTCATAGCATGGGTATGAATTTATGTGGTTAATTACTGATTGAATAACCACCTCCGGAGATTTGTTTCCAGGTAGATGCCTTCCTCTTAGATCGGGAATTGTTATCCCTCCTTCAAGCTTAACAAATTTCTCTCCTACGCAAAGTGTATTTAGGAACATTACTTTACATACCGGTATAGACTCGAAGTTTGACAGGAGACTGTATGACTGTATACGTGAACTTCCTTCTGTCTGTATCTAAATTGCCAGTAGTTCTCATCGTGCTCTTTGTTTTCTTAGTAACATTTCGTGCTAAGAATTGTCTTCGTTGTTTCCAGTTATTGCTAATCTTTCAAAATTGTTTGAAAATCATTGCTCTACTTTCTGGTGAGATATTTTCCTATCATTTCTGTCAGACTGATTTTGTCTATTGTCCTGATCAATCATTATATTGTCCGGTATGGATTCACCAGTTGTATTTGGAACGGTTGAGTCATAATAAGGTCTTATATCATTCAAATCGGAAGTATCTAATTCTACATTGTTTTCTCCGGAAATATTAATTTTTCTGCTGTCATCTTTCTTTATTATTTGAGCAGCAGAAAAATCAGGACAACCACAATGATGTAGCATAGCCACTGTAACGATTCAGGACGTAGATTGAGGTTTATGTGAATCTCCTGTTGCTTCACTACTGTCGTGATGCCATAAATTAATATTTTCATCGACAGACGTATTCTTTTTTGTGTTTTTTTAGTTGAACCCAACAAATTTCCAAGAGTGATAACTTCGTAGTTTTCTACCTTTGTCTTCTTTTCTGGAGAGAATATTCTTCTTTTTACCTGAGCTATCTTTCGTTTTCTCACTGAAGAGTCTGAAGACCTGCTTATGTGACTGCTGCTTGAATCATAATCGGGAACAAAATCTTTGTCTTTAATGCTTTCATCGCTGTCGTAGTCACCGTATTGTTTGTAGGGAGCTGAAAAATATTAAATATGAAATTGTAAAAATTTAACAATGCAATGGAAGAATGTAATTTGATGATTGTAGGCGAATCGAAATTAAATTATAACGTTTAATAGATCATCTTGATACAGATTGTACAAGTGTACCTTTTTCACTGACACCTTCTTTAATACATTGCTTGTGTGTTTTTACTGCTGAAATAATCATCAAGATTGGTTTTATTTTTATGTAGCTATCATTCGTCCCACTGCAGGGCACAGGCCTTCTCTCAGAGAGAGAATATGGGCGGTTTTTTTCATTTTTATTCATCTCTTTCGCTTTTTCCCGAATGTCAAGCAGTTTTTTTTTCTTTTCGACAGTAACTTCATTAACGATTCACTCTGTAAAAAAAACAATAAAATCATTTCAGATTAGACTAATCCACGAAAATGAAAATATAGGTAAACAATGAGGTATTATTAAAACGGTAAAGGGTGTGCTTACTTGGTTTTGTTGTCTATTTTACACGTAATTTGACCATAGATTCACTGCTAAGATAGTAGAATGTTCTCATTACGCTTCTAAGTACAATACATCACAACAAATTATAGTTTCCAAAGCATAATAACATGTTCCATTTGATCATAAACTAACCTATGGCGCGCATGTGACATTACTGATGACAGAAAGCGCGCGAGCCTGCTAGGTGTGTTTATGTTTACGACCGAGCCCGAACACACCCGAACGTGGTCGAAAATATCCGATCTCGACTTCGTCGACTAAATGTTGCGGTGAGCTAGAACCATTCTCATATTTCTTTAAATACGTTTTGAAATTCTATCCTAATGATTGTTATCATTTGGGGCATAAGGTCGTAATCTCAGTAAGAGTTACAATCTCTAAATATTATGTTTGAAGCATAATGTCGTATGCTTACTTTGATCCTATGGTTCAGTTTTCTTCGCGAGGCAAAACGTTTTATCTACAAATACAATATAGTTTTGAAACAATAGTGTATGAAGCATAATGTCTTATACACAAATACAGCGTAGTTCTAAGTAAGTTTTAATTGAAGCATAAACTGGTAACCACCTTTGCGACTTTTTTTAATCATAAAATACTAGTAGCAAAATATCGATTCTGTTGGTATGGCCAAATGCTTATATTAAAAGTGACAATAGTCTACATACGACATTATGAAACTGGATTATCTTAGCAATAGAATAAGATAGAAATATGATTCTCAGATGGTTAGAAAGAGCTCGAAGAGCTGAGATCGCAGGTATAAAAAAGTCATATTCGTCGGAATTGAACATACGACCTCATGCTTCTGACGTCGAGAAATAAGTAAATATTTATACTATAAACATATAATACAAACTAACACTTACTCTACACGTGATAAAAGGTGTAAGATATACCTAAAGGCAACGTCGTAGTAAGCTAGTTGTAAGTGTAAAAAATACACCACACAGTATTGTCGCATCGTATTTCATTTTATTATCGCGTTCCGGTCGGACGCAGTGTTGAGAATAGCCACAACCTGTATAGAGAAATATTCGCTACAGAAGTTCAACTCAATTATTATGCTCACACTGACATGCTAACTGCTTGAAGTCATAACCACCTTATTTCCTTATCGTTCTATAGTCAAGGCTACTGTCTATGTGTTGTCTTATGTGCAAATAGAAATGGCAAATATTTTTCATTTAAACTGGGCCTGTATAATCTTACATCGTCTAATGTTATCAACACGGCTGTACAGCGTGAAACATATTATTTAGTTAATTTCTAAAAAAAGTCATGATAACAAACGTGTAAATATGCGGTACAAATAATGTCCTGGACACAAAAAAGCCCTCTCAAAGGTAGAAATAAAATGAGTCAGAGAATTAGCGGAATAAAGAGAGAAAGGGAGAGATGCAGAATGAAAGAAATAGATAAAAAATACTAGGATGGTTTGCGTGCTAGTCATTATCCTGTTGGATTGTTAGCCAACCTTCTGTTGGCAATATTTTTCCAGCTGTATATATTGGAACGGGAGCTGTAATAAGTCGCGCATAATTTATGTTTCGCGCTATTAAAGTAAGATTGTTGCGGGGTGTAAGTCGTCTGTAGGCCGGGAGCTGCGGAAAATTTGCTTTGTTTGATTGGAAGAAACTTTATTATGTATAAATACATTTACTTGAATTAAGCGAGACGCGCCGAATAAGAGGTCGTGGTCAAAAAATTTTGTCATCAAAATTCACGGCTGTCCATTCTATCTTACCACCCCAAAAAATAGTCTGTCTCGTTACGCTTCTGTGCCTGCCAATCGTATACCCTTTCATTAATTCATAGTAATCCTGGCTATCACTATGAAAATCTTGATTTAGATTTATTTATTCAGTCAAACACGTAAGCTAACAGCAATATCCAAATCACTTACATGACAATTTTTTACTTAAAGATAATTAAAAAAATTTGATCCACCGTACTGAGTGGTATTCTGTCACAGCATACTTTAATTTTGTGACACGCATGCCAACGTCTTAGGACTGGTCTTTTGTGGAGTTACAGCCGCTGCCCAATAGCTTCGTCGCTGTTTGTTGTTGTATTATTTACTGTTATACTTCATAATTTTTGATACAATCCGTACCCCCTTCGTCGCTACTAGTATTATTTACTGTTCTCGTGATATAGAAAACACGTTAAAAAGAAACACAATTCTCAATTTTATATTGTATTCTTTTTTCCTGTGACCCTTTTCCTGTGCCCTATTTTCTTATTGCTTCTTGAATGGGTCATAATATCAATGTTCATTTAGTGTAAATTTTAACAGGCTAGCTTTTACAGTTAAAGAGAAATTTAAATGTGGGATAGACGGACGGACATACAGACAGACAGCGTCGACTAAGTTTTAGGACCCCTTTGACACCTTTTTAGGTTCGAAATCCGAAAAAGAGAAAATAAAGAAGATTAATTCAACGTTTCACTCCTGGACTATTATGCATAGCACTACTCGACTGCAACTCTAGTTTCTCGTGACTAAATCATATAATTATTATTAAGTTCAGATTCGAACGATATTTTTATACAACCGGTATTCTAACATACATACATGTATATATATAAACTCACGCCTGCATCCCAGAGGGGTAGGCAGAGACCAGGGACTGCCACTTGCCGCGATCCTGACAGCTCACTTTCGTTTCCTCAACGAATGTTAATACGAGTCGTTGCATGCACGCGAGCCGGTTTCGGGTACTTTTTATCTTGCCCTTTGCTAATACATCCCCTACTTGGTGGAAGTATGTCCGCCTGGGTCTTCCCTTACCGGCCCTTCCACCCACATTCGCTCGATATATTTGTTTCGTCAATCTTTCTTCCTTCATCCTCTCCGCATGTCCAAACCACCGCAACATGCCTTTCTCAATTCTAGATCCTCTTTCATTCTACAACGTTCTCTAATCAAACTATTGCGTATTCTGTCAATCTAATATCAGCTATTATAATGGAGCAAATCGTAGCGGACAGCTAAGGCGTAGCCTTCACGCTCTTTTTAATAAATTGATTGCTTTAGAAATCGTTGCTCTGTAGTAGGAATTATTTTTAGATAAGCTTCATTTTGTACAGCGGTGGTAGCCTAGTGGGTAGAACATTGGACTCGGAAGCGGAAGACCCAGGTTCGATCCACAGTGCGGGCGTGTACCTATGACTTGGTTTTCTAAGTTATGTACATTTGTGAAGTTATAGTAGCAATACCACTCGCTAACGGTGAAGGAAAACATCGTGAGGAAACCTGAGTGTCTGAGCTATTCACATACCTCAGCGCTTGAAATCGCCAATCCGCGGTGGGCACGCGTGGTGATTAAGCCCATACTCTCTCCCTGAGAGAAGGCCTGTGCTCTATAGTGGGACGTATACAGATAGGCTGCTTATGTAAGCTTCACTTTGTATTTTTTGATAATCGAAACATAATCTGCGCATGTGGCTTTAGTCATTTTGCGAAGCTGCCTATCCATCCCGAGGCTAACGTACACTCTGCGAACTGCTCCCATCTGGTTATACAAAGAGGAGTCACTGCTGTACGATAACATGCTCAAGGAGTTGTTGGAGTGTGTTATGAACATCGAAATTACTGCTTTCCAGTGGTCCCAGGCTGCGCTGCCGATTAGACATGGCGGGTTGGGCATTCGTCGTCTGCAGGACACTGAACTGCCGGCTTTTTTGGCTTCCTCGCGGGGCGTGTTGGACCTGGACCAGGTTAATGGTGACGGGTTCCGCATTCCTTTTGCGGAGGAGGCTTTGGGGCTGTGGTGGGCTTTTTGTCCAAGTAGTGATTTGCCGGAGCAGCCTGATCGGCAGCGAGCTTGGGACGAAGAGATGTGTCGAGTAGCACTGGACAAACTTGTGGAGCAATGCTCTGGTGTTGAACTTGCGCGTTTGCGGGCAGTTTCCCAGCCTGACTCCGGGCTATGGCTCCATGCTTTGCCTTCACCCTTTCTGGGAACTCTTTTAGACGACAATTTCTTGCGTGTGGCGTTGGCGCTACGTTTGGGTTGTGACATCTGTCAACCGCATCGCTGTGTTTGTGGTGTGGAGGTGGATTCGCGGGGCCGACATGGGCTTTATTGCGTTCGGAGCGCGGGCAGATTCTCACGGCATCATTCCATTAATTATATCGTTCGGAGGGCTCTCATTTCGGCGGATATCCCTGCGGTTCTTGAACCGCCGGGGTTGATGCGTAGTGATGGAAAGCGTCCGGACGGTCTCACTTTGATACCGTGGGAGAGGGGTCGGTGTCTGCTTTGGGATGCCACCTGCGTATGCACTTTTGCACCTTCACATGTGGGTTCTATGGCTGCCGTACCTGGGTCAGCTGCTGAAGCTGCAGCTAGACTCAAGTGTGCAAAATATAGCCAGCTGATGAGCAGCTATCTGTTTGTGCCACTCGCCGTAGAAACCACTGGAGTTTGGGGTACCCAGGGAAAATTTTTGTTAAGGAGATCACAGGAACCGTGGATTTGACTACCGCTCAGGGGCATTTTTGATGCAGCCCGGTAACGCTGCCAGTGTCATGGGTACCTTTGGGTCGGACATGTCTCGGGGTGGTTTATTTAATTGACTGTACTTGTGTGTGTGTGAGCGTGTGTGTGTGTGTGTGTGTGTGTGTGTATGTTTTTTTTTTGTTTCCTTTATTCTTATTTTGTTTTTTATATTTTTTAACATTGTTATTACTTCTTATTAAGTCTAATTGATTGACTTTTTTTTAAATGTAATTTTTGACAATTGAAACACTGTTGACATTTTTTATATAATTGGCATAAATTCTATTGACGTTTTCTGTACAGCCAAGTTGGGTAACATTGAATTTCCTTGCAACTTTGAATAAATACTTTACTTAATGTTTAACTTTTAACAGTTACTTTGATACGTACAAGATTTATTTTTTACTTAAGAGCAAGCGAGTAAGGAATATACATCGTGTAATTAAAATATCGCGAAACTTGAAACCGATGGTCGAGAATCGATATAAATATAACCACTTCGATTAACAAAATTTTTAAATTCTCAATTTTTTTTTTATATATTTAATTAAGTCCGGATTCGCTTGCTTGAAATTTTGTTGGAAGTGTCTGACAAGGACCTAGCGTCTAATAAGAAACACAACAATAATTGTTGACAACGCAATAGCAGTACAATGGCAAAAACCCGCGTAAATTAAACAGGCATCTCTTGCGAAGAAGATCGGGCCGCGCAAGGCGCCGAGTTAAGTTGCACGGGTTATACCGATGGAATGCAATTGGTCACCAGAGTAACGATAGTATCAATGAAATAACCATTAACCATCTGCCTGCAAACAGTTATTCAATTTGGCAGAAATACAACTTATGTATTTTTTGTATTATTTGAAAAACAATCTTCAATCAAAATCGCCGCACTAATATTACTCGCCCACCAGGTTTCACCCTGATTTGAAGAGCGAAACTTACAACTTATATTATTTCTATATCCTGTATTGCGCCTCCTACTTATTTATTATATTAAGTATTACCTATCTGTGGGAAATGCTGAGGAATTGGGAAAATGTACTATATTGACTCTAATATTTATTTTGCTATAAGTTTGTCAATTCTGTTTTTTCTACTTAAATAAATAAATAAATAAATATCAATATTATATTGAGGAAAAGTTTGTACCTAAGTTTGTATGTTTTTATGTAAGGGTTAATCTCCGAAGGAACTTATCCGATTTCAAAAATTCTTTCACCCGTATTTAAAATGGACTTTCAGGGTGAACACACACTATAAGCTAATCCGTTGACGTGAACGTCGTCGCGGGCACTGCTAGTTGCATATAAACTTGAAACTTGTCTCGATCAATGTATATGAAAAATAAACTTTTGTTTACTAGAAGTGGTTTTATGATACTGAATAAATGTTTTTCAATTATGCGTTTTATACGAGTATTTATAAAAAAAGGGGGCAGACGCCTTCTTTCATATTATTTGTCTTATTCTGATATGGCATCCCTAATTGTCCTCACTAATACCTGTGTAGATAAGTACTCCTAGGCTCCTTACACCTCCGCATTTCCGCGCTATTCCGAATCAATCGGCCTCCTCCGATACTTAATCAATATGCAAAACGGCGAGATACGAGATCGCGTGAGCACAGAGGAGATTGCGTTCGCGGATTTTTTCGCTTTTATTTAATTAACTTTGCGATTAATGTTTCATTAAAACCCCGAACGGGTGACTGTGTAATTGGTTCGCGCGAGGTTCTCATGTCTCATTAAAAATTTTTGATTTCAATTTTGTTTTGCTTCTTTTGCGGCGCGGACCGATTTTTCTGGCCTGCATTGTAATGGGCTCGGGTGTTTGTTTTGTGCTAATTATCGGTGGAAATTTGGAAACTTTGGACGTAATGTAACGTGACCAATTTGTATTATTTATTTTATCAGTTGATCTTTTAACTTTATTCACTAAAAAGAGAAAGACATCACAATATCAGAACATTTACGCAAAAAATCGTAAGAAAAAGGCATAACACAAAAACTTACGAAAACAAAAAAAGTATCAGTTGTATTTATAAAGTACAATCGATACATCAATCTTTACGATAGCGTATACTAGACGAAGAAGAAGAAGATACTGTTGCGGGCGACTTTAAGAAACATGTTGATGATTGATTATGGTATTTTTAAAGGACTTAAAAAAACCATCTGATCTGTCAGGATCGTGGCTAGTCCGTGGTCTTTTCTTTCTACTTTATTAACTTAATTCCGGAATCACTTACTTGATTTTTTGTCGGAAGAGTCCGGACAGATTTCGCTTTACTACTACTACCTTACCTATTTCATTCAGAATTTGTAACAAACAAAGATTTCAAACGAATTTGGTCAAAATCTGATGCCGGGATTCGTGAGAAAATCACCAAACCCTTCAATTTTCGTCACGGCATTATCGGCATAACCATAAAACTTTGAATTTTGCATCTACGTAATGAGATGATTTATGCAGCGTCCAGTGGCACCTTCACTCACACTATAGGGGTGAAGAGACCACTCGGACGCTTCAGTGCCTGGGACATCGTTTAAGATGGAGTAGACTTTAAGCATAACAATATCGCGATAAAGAATACCGTCCGCGCAACTTAGTGTTACAATTAACAAACTGCTGTTTCCGGTAAGGGCGTGTTTTAAAGGTGTTTTGTGTGTTTATCGACTTGTCACCTATAACAACGCAACATAATCACAAAAAAAGGTTTTTTGTAAAACAGGGCCTTACAATAATTTAATGTCAAACAAATAGTGATCCTATTGGAAAATTTTACCGGAAAGTGCAAAGAAACGCGTACACTGATATAAAACTTAAGATAAAAGAATTTTCAATTTCATTTACTTAACAAAGTTAATGTTTATTTAAATCAACAACACAAGATTTAATAAACCAAACAGCCATCTCACAATCTTAAGTGACGTTTACATTGCGCGCCCTGCAACTGAAGTGAGCTGAAAAGTGCATTATGTTTAAGCTAGTTTTTTTATCGTTTTACACGTAAATAATTATTTTTGGGGTCCTACAAAACTGAACTCACGTATTGCTTCGTACAGATTTTCAAAACTTCTTGCATTTTCAACATCTACTCAACATATTGTATTCAGTTTATTTAGTTTATGTTTACTCTATTTATTAATGCCTCCTTTTGATTTATTTAAAATAAACCTCCTGCGGCTGGTTGGTGATAAATGCTCATAGCGTGAACTTCGCCACGTTGTACGATTAGTTTAAGCGTAATAAAATTATTTTATACTCCATTCCACGAAAGCTCCCAAAGAAAATCGTCCATGTGCGCCCATTGGTTAATGCGCGTGACCTTCAATAGCCACTGCACTAAGTAAACCTACCTTATGAAGCGGATCGTCTTCGTTTATCTCTAGCTGCACGCATTGACCAAAGAGATGCGAGTATTTTTTTCCCCAGGAGTTTGACTCGTGGAACGGAGTATACAATCTACACTGCTCGTACTGCTAGCGAGTGCGCGAATGTGTACATTACGGCAGCAATGTAAACGGGGCTTATGTAATTGCAGTATGCTGTATAGGTAGCATTGGCAAAACCTGATTTATTCCGCGATCAATTTAGATTAAGCAGTTGCTGGGCTTATTAAACATGTCCTTATAAGATTGAAAGTTTTATGCAACGCTTGTTCTTATACTTGGAGAGTATAACAAAAGTTGTATACTCGTATTTATGTGATATTTTCTTGCGATATAATAAAAAAATGCTTATTCTACATACATACATAAGCAGCCTATATACGTCCCACTGTAGGGCACAGGCCTTCTCTCAGGCAGAGAATATGGGCTAATCACCACGCGTGCCCACCGCGGATTGGCGATTTCAAGCGCTGAGGTATGTGAATAGCTCCGACACTCAGTTTTTCTCACGATGTTTTCCTTCACGGTTAGCGACTGGTATTGCTACTATAACTTCACAAATGTAACTTAGAAAACAAAGTCATAGTTACATGCCCGCACTGGGAATCGAACCTGGGCATCTCGCTTCCGAGTTCAATGTTCTACTCACTAGGCTATCACCGCTAATAATTGTAACTTATTGCGCTCAAACTACATTTCGGCCCGGATTTTTTTCTTTATAATAGGTGAAGTCAGTTTCATAAATTCATGCCTGTATCCCAGAGGGGTAGGCAGAGACCAGGGACTACCACTTGCTACGATCCTGACAGATAACTTTCGCTTCCTTAACATTCATTAGTTTTTGCATGCACGCACGCCAGTTTCGGGTACTTTTTATCTTCATCATCATCATCATCAGCCATTTGATGCCCACTGCAGGACATAGGTCTCCCTCATGGTTTTTAACCATGAAGTGTTTTGCCATAATCGCCACGCTTGGCAGGCGGGTCGGCGACCGCAGTATACGGTTGGAATCTCAGGAAGGCGCTGCTGCCTTTCTCCTGGTAATTTATTTCCTTAGTCGCCTTCTACGACATCCACGGAAGGAAATGGACTTTTTATCTTGCCCTTTGCTAATACATCCCCTATTTGGTCGAAGTATGTCCATCTGGGTCGTCCCTTACCGGCCCTTCCACCCACAGCACATTAGCAGCACATTATTCTTTTATTCCGTACTACCTAGCCCGTTACATCTGATGGTGCATGACAACAACAATTATTTGCTAAGACATCAATTAAAACATACGTTTGCTATAGGTCTTAAACAGAAGGTCTTAAACAAAATGCTGAAAAGAAAATGGCTACGGATAGGCCACACACTACGCCGGAAAGGGATGCCTGACTAGACAAGCCCTCACGTACATCCCATTGGGCATTCCATAGAGAGGACGGCCAAGGATCACCTGCAAAAGATCTATAGCCCAAGAGGCCAAGTCGTCAGTCAGAAAAGGAAATCCGTGGTTGAGGGCCGATGCTCCCCTAGGAGTTAAAGAACCGAAGACGATAGTAGAAAATCTAATGTTGTGCCTGTCACCCATTACTATTAATTTAAGTCAAAACTCAATGTAATATACCGTGTGTTTCATACTTAACTTCAGTAACATACTGCAACGAAATGCTTGTTTCGACTTTAAATTTGTTGAATAGTTCAGAAAAAGACTGAAAAATGTCCGGAAAATTGCAACTTTTATGCACGCCCACGAGCTGTAACGAAATCAATTATTTTCTATTTCATTCATTTCTTTGCAGCAAGCACATAATAATAATAATAATAATAACTTCCACATAATACAATCACTTGACCGGGTTCCAAACTGGGGTAACCTGTGCTATGGTAACCAGAGACCATGAAACTGAGGCCATTTGTATAAATGTACGGCGGCCCCCAGTGGAAATCGAACCCACGACCTCAATTTTGTTAGCTAAGCGCCTTAACGGCTAGACCAACGAGGCAGTCATATGGTAGATTATTTGATCTTGTTACTTTTACAGATACTGATGTATTGTTGCTCAGTTGACACTTTGTTAACACAATTACCTGACCTAAGCCTGAGTTATCTCTGAATTGGTAGTTAAATACCACTATCTCATCAAATAAAAGTAAATGATGGGCTTCAAAGGCTCAAGAACTCAAACAAATGCTAAAAACTTAGCCTTGAGATTGAACTAAAGATGAATCGGTCAAGGTCAGTGTGCACGAAATGTATATTAGATGGTCAGGAAATACAATTAGTCGACGAGTGCACTTACTTGGGTAAGATAGTTTCCTTCCAAACTTAAATGTAAAAAAGAAACGGCAAGGAACTCTGCAAACTTCTCTGAGACGAGAATTGGGCTCGTTTTGTATGTTCATGTTTTCGTCGGTTTTCATTGTTTGCCATAGTAGCATAGAAACTTTAATCGATTAGCTGGTACTCGTCCACTACTGGAGATAGGCCTTCCCTAAAGCACGCAACTACTTTCTGTCTTCGGTCATCCTTGTCCAGTCATTGGTCCAGCGAGCTGATGGGTGTATTATAATAAAACTAATGAGCTGATTCAGATTGACATTGTAAAAAACTGAGCAACAGATGCAGGATACCGAGAAAATTGGCGTGAGAGGTGAGATGCCGCGAGGAAAGACGCGTCTGACCTTCTAGAAGTTGCCACTTGCAGCGTATCCCGATACATGGGCCGTTTAATCAGCATAGCCATTTGTCCGGAGACGGTGCATTAATTCTTACCATCCGCTCGCTACGGGAAGGCGTGGCCCGCCTTCATAAACCAAGCAGAGAATTATTATAAGGAGCTACCAGCAAAAGCCCGGGGGCTCCAATTAATTCGAAAGTATGTTAATACGATACCAAAGCGGCTGGCGGGCGACTGAGAGGTCGCGGGTTCGGGGACTGGTTGGAACTATGACTTCATTTATGTCCTTTTGGTCTAGTGGGAGGGCGGTTGTGGGTTTGATTCGAGCTGCGGTATATTGATTTGTCGTTTGTTGGCTACGGTCTGGGTTTTATTTTCCGTATGCATGTGAGTTCTTGTCTACTTATCATAGGGTATTTATTAATAAAACGCTCTTATGACAAGAAAAAATCGTAAATTCTCATACATTCCATAAACATCTGACTGCGTGCTAAGTAACCGCTATTCCATTTCAGTCTTTAGTGAGCAGTGAAACTTTTTTCAACTTTAGCATTATAGGCAACTTATACGCTTCCTACTGTAAGACACATTTTTTCTCTCAGAGAGAGAGAGATTGGGCTTATTTACTACGCGTGTTCAACCCCCATTGGAAATTCCAAGCTTTATCAATAAAATAAATAAATAGTATAAGGATGAAGGAACAAAGATTGACAAAACAAATATATCGAGCGAATGTGGGTGGAAGGGCCGGTAAGGGACGACCCAGGCGGACATACTTCCACCAAGTAGGGGATGTATTAGCAAAGGGCAAGACAAAAAGGACCCGAAAGCGGCGTGCGTGTATGCAACGACTAATGAATGTTGAGGAAGCGAAAGTGATCTGTCAGGGTCGTGGCAAGTGGCAGTACCTGGTCTTTGCCTACCCCTCTGGGATACAAGCGTGAGTTTATGTATTTATGTATGTATGTAAATAAATTGTTATACATTTAACGGGTCTAATCACGATAGTTTATTGGGTAAACTTCATCATCAGCCATTTCACGCCCACTGCAGGGCATAGGCCTCCCTCATGCTTTTCCAAGCAAACTTGGGTAAACTTCATTACCTTCATTTTGGACGTTTCGGCAACGTCAGAAAATTAAAGCACTCGCCATTTCAGTCTACCCGTGACTATGGCAACTACAACGTTGCCAAAGCGTCGAGAATTAAAGTAATTAAGTTTACCTTATCGCGATTAGACCCGTTCAATGTATAACTGCGTATGAGTATCGCTAGTCATTAAAATACTAGAGGAAAGTTGTTAGACTACTTTGTAGTCTAAGAAGGGGCTAAAAAGACTCCCATAATCCCGAAAATACTATACACAAGGACACAAACACGGGCGGCCAATGTCGCATTTAGCCAACAAATTATCAGAAGTTCCCTTCAAAACATAGGGGAGGGTAGGGGGGATAATTAAAATCCGTTGATTAATATGTAAATGTAATAAGATTACTCTCCCCTGCATAATTTAACTGGAGACGCAGAGATGAGTTATATAGCGGCCGGTGGACTCTCATTATGGATGACTATAGGCGGTTGTGGAACGCCTTGGTGGTTGTAGCGCTGAGAGGCAGGTTAGATTAATGTGACATTGTGTATATACCATAAATAATATATAAAAAAATACAATAAAAATGGACAGTGCCTCAAAATTAGATCGGACGGAGATTGTATTTATACCATGAACATTGGTGAAAAAGTAACAAAAAAAACTAAAATAATATACCTGCAATAAAAATTATGCAAAAAATACAAAAAGTTGAGTTACCTACTTTTATAATTACTATAAAAATAATTTTATTTGAGTTTGATTCAGTGCTAGGGATAGAATAGAAGGCATTTTCTCTCACTCGCTCTTATTATGTAGAGTATTTGTTTCCTTTTTTTGAAATAAAAAGTTTCAATTTTATTTCTTTCCTTCATATAGGCTTATTGTGACGTATTAACGCTCTATAGGTTTTCTATAGCTTAACAGAAAGCTCGTCATATCGCCCTCGATAGAGATAAGACAAATCTGTGTGTTTCTTACAGTTGTTTTTGCAAAGTATCGAATTACGGTTTGTAGTTGGTAACTTACAAGTTTTACGTTAAAAAAATCGTATTTTTTATATTTTTTGCTGTTTTCCTGTAGTTTTAGTCTCCGTTTTTACGAGTACATTCTCCATTCTTGGTGGTTCCCCTAAGTCTAGTGTCTTATTTAACTTTCTGAAGAATGGCTGCCAATGCTATCAAAGTTCTAAAAAGTTAGTCGCCGTAGTATTTAGGTAACTAACTGGATTTTACAGATCAGAAAGTGGGTTCGTACGTACGTTACGTAAATAATTAACAATCTGTTTGCTGAATGTCAATGTGCTTACACGTGGAAATATCTGTGCAATTTCCTTTTATATATATAATAAAGTGTTCTCTGTCTATCTATCTACGTGTGCGTTCCTTTTTAGGGAACCGTACCCAAAGTTAATATTTTTGAAAATTGAAATATTCAAATGTTGTATAGACAATGGTACGGAACCCTTTCTACATTAAAAAATCTGAAAACTATACATTTGTAAATTAAAACATAGAAAAATTGCGAGACTACAAATTTGTACGAAACCCTCGGTGCGCAAGTCCGACTCGCCCTTGGCCGGTTTTCTCTGTACAATAATTGTTCTCCATCTATCTACAATGTTAACCACTACCGCCAAATCTAATTTTTAGGGAAGAAAAAGCCAGCAAAAAAAATCATATTAAGTATACGAGTACCAGTAGCAGTAGTAGTAGTAGTCGAACAACCGGCCAAGTGCGAGTCGCACTCGCTCACCGAGGGTTTCGTACAAATTTGTAGTCGCAGTTTTTCCGAGCTTTTCTCGTACTTCAAAGACTAGTTTTTTTTATGATTTAATTACAAATGTATAGTTTTCAGATTTTTCCCTGTACTTCTAGTTTCCGTGTAATTTCATGGTCCTAGCTCAGCAGAAAGTACCCTTTAAATTTTTAGATTCCTTTGAGAGGGTCGAAATACACGTTTTTTGCTTAGAAGTTTGATTTAAACACAGCTTCAAGGTACTGTAGACCTGAGTATATGGTTTTTATTTCATTTTGTTACCCTCCACGCGTTCCCGATATAAAGGGTCTTGACAGACGGGTCCGTCTGTGAAGACGTCTTTGGGACGGACGGTCGGACAACAAAGTGATCCTACAAGGGTTCCGTTTTTCCTTTTGAGGTACGGAACCCTAAAAACTACTGTACGAGTACCTGGTAAATAACCCATGAGGCCCATGATCCCTTATTAAAGCATACGCAGCGCTTACTGCTGCACAATGGTGTTAACGCGTGTATCGGGGGCTATAATGTATACGTGGACGTCGCAAGTGATAAATGCCGTTGGACGCACGACGTCGTACGAAATTGAGTTTCGTGCTTCGTAAGTTCGTTCTGGTCGTGTGACGTCATACGCCAGCAGTGCGTAGGTTATGTTGTAGGGAGGTTACCTTACCTCAGACGAAAATGGGACCGTGTTACGCAGAAAAATTCCAACCCACAGTGAAAAAAAAAAACGCTTTTTATGCATACCATTGTCATTTTCTCATGTGTTTGTTGAATTTTATAGTGATTGTGTTGTGTTGTAGTTAATTTTAATTTTGTAGAAATAGGAAACGTCTGAAGAATAATATGGAGCAAAACGATCTAAAACATAAAAAACGTTTTTCTCGCAAGTTACTTATCGTAGGTTGGAATGTTTCTGCGGTTCAATTCATGCTGACAAGTTTAGCTATTGAAATTGGGAAGAGAATCATTGTGGAAAATGTAAGTTTAAAAACAATGGAATCGGACAAAAGTTTCCGTTTGCCTAAACATTTCTCTATCTCTTTATCTTTTACTGTAAGGAAATAGGAACACAGTAGTTTGTGTTTCTGTCATTATATTACATAAATTAACGCCTGAATCCCAGAGGGGGTAGGCAGAGACCAAGGTTTGACACGCCACGTTCTGGACAAACCACTTTCGCTTCATCAACTTTCATTAGTCGCTGCATGCGCACACGCCGGTTTCGGGTTCGGGTACTTTATTCCTGTCGTGTTGTGATATTTGTGTATGTCATTAGGACATGCTTTAACGTTAGGACAGTATCTTACACGACGTTTGACATTTACAAAAAAAAGTTTAAATAAAAATAAAACCGACTTTAAAACACTACGTCACTACAAACAGAGAAATAATTTAAAAGAATATGACCTTTAAATTCGTTGTAGGTATTGTAGAAGTATAGTGTGGAGCCGATGCCAAGTTATAAGACTAGAACATACTTTTTTGGCCAGCAGCTCCAAAATATATTTCTTCAATACCTTCTACAGCAAATTTAAAGGTCATATTCGTTTAAATTATTTCTCTGTTTTTAGTGCTTTGTATTGTTTTGAAGACGGTTTTTATTTAAAAAAATAACTATTTTTCTTGAATGTCCGCCGACATCGCCAAATTGGGTTTTCCGAAAGCAAATGCACGAGTCGCTATAAAAAACACCCAAATCTCTATATGTTCTTTGAAATTTGAAGAGTTCCCTCGATTTCTCTAGGACGCCATCATCTGATCCTGACTTGGTCACTGTGGGACCACCTGTTACGTCTATCCTTTCAAACAAAAATTTTAAGTCGTTTAAAAAAAAGGGTTAGTAAACCAAAGCACAGAGGACAGAAAACAAAAAATACGGTACCTAAGGAATAAGTTTATTTCTCGATCACTGCTAAACGTCTGTTTAATCCTTAGCAGTTTATTCTGAGGCGCGGAGATTTATAGGGCCGCTACCCCGTTGAACACGGATCTTAATGCAGCAAACAGGCTCTGCTCAACCGATGGGCAATCACCAAATTCTTGTTAACACGTCGACTGCATCTTCCCCGGCCTTTGTGCGGTAATTTCATTCCTCCACTGAACTACAGTGACTAGCAACGGAATGACCTGCGAAAAAGGCTGGGATTTAGCTGTCACTGACTAGCTGGGCCGAGTTTCATGAAACAACAATTCGTGGTTTATGTTCACTATTTGAGATACATTGCGTAACAGAGTGTCTGTTAATCTGTGTGTTAATAGACTTTGCAATATAGGTACATCGAGTTGTCATAACAAACCATGAATTGTAGTTCTATGAAACAGTCCCTTGGACATTAAGCCTGACAATTGCTGAACTCTTATCAAATGCCTCAGTTTTCCTTTATTAGCAAATTGATGATAATTTTCAGTGATTTTTTTTTTTACTTAAGTTCGAGTTCAGCTGTTAACAGGGTGTGAATTAAGATTAGAAAACATTGCACGGACATTGATCACAAGCGCATCGAGACCATTTTTTTAGGAAATCAACCCATTGAGTGTCAAACCGATAATGAAAATTGAACCTTCGAGGTCAACTATGGCTAGACAGATAGAATATTCTTTATTGTATGTACACCAGGAGTTACACATGAGAATTAAACAATAATATTATTATATTACAGTACGATTGGCGGCCTTATTACTAAAAGTAATTTCTTCCAGACAACCATTGACAGAAAAAATTGATAAGCTAAATTACGGGCAGTCGGTGCAACGAAACAACCTACATTGGCTACATTTCGGCCAAGTAGATAAATCAGTCACTTTCAACCACATTTTTTTTTTTTCAAGAACTAAGTATATTTACGCCATCCTCATTTAACTGCGCCCCCTGATTGGCAACCTAAGTGAAAATAGACATTCTATGCTTCCTTAGATGCGTTGCAAACTGTAACCGACCCCTGAACGAAAATTTATATACGACTGAGCAGCCAGTTGGGCAGACCCACATACAATACAAAATCACGCATGTTTCCGAAAGGGTTGGCAGGGACCAAGAAGACCAAGACGTCGTCTTATCCCGTCTATTTCGTATGCCTACCTGCTAATTTCTTGCACCACCTGTGGTTGATTGGTAGGAGATGCTTATAGTATTAAGTCCACATTGCCATTGTATGTTTTACTTATCTATATCTATATCTTCTTCTTCTATCTATCTTATCTTATCTTATATCTTATCTTCTATACTAATAATAAATCTGTAAGGGTCGGTCATGGAGTAAGTTAGTTGGTTTTCAGAGATATTGTGTTTATAGGCTCAATATATTTCACGATTTTTAGAATTTTTTTCTGTATGTGTGTATGTATGTATGTATGTTCCTCCATAACTCTTAAACCAATTATCCGAATTTGATGAAATTTGGTATAAAAACATATAGACATCTGGGACACAGGATAGGCTATTTAAATTCTAGCTCTAGTTATGATAAGACGTGGCCCCCATACAAATGCTGCTTCGTAAAAATCGAAATGTACGCGAACGGAGTCGCGGGCACAGCTAGTGTGCAATAAACGTGTTAATAATAATAAGATTTGCTGCTTGCCACGATCCCGACATTCGGCCCGAAGACAGCGGATAACATTGTACATTGTTATTCAACAAACATTGTAGTAATATAGCCGCCAATTGTACTGCGATTTGTTGAATTTAATGTAATCTCTGTGTACTGTAACACGCTACTTTATTAATACGCGGATTACGGGCAATATATATTTTTATCTACACTCATATCATAATCTTCAAATTAAGAATTCAAAGGTGAACACATATTGACAGGCTTTAAACAATACATAACTTTAAAGAAAATTAAAAAAAAAAGTGTAATATAAAGTTACATTAAAGGTCAGATTTTTCACTTTATGTTACAGTTATTTTTTTTAAAGTGTTGCTGTGATCACGGAACAAAACTTAAGTTTTTTTTTTTTAATGTCAAAAATTGACTCTATAAAAAACCTAATTTCATTTTCGTGGTACCAAAAGTGCAACTAAAAATACCTAAAATTGCGCGCGCAAAACTGAGTGCAGACGATTGAATGTCAAGATACTTTTGTCGAAATTGCGCCATTTCGTTTCAAAAATTTCATTATGAGTGTAGATAAAGTAGTGTATGAGACTGCACATAACTTGGTATTAAAACACTCGCGAATGCTATTAAAAAACTCGCCAAGGCTCGTTTTTTAAAATCTCGCTCGTGTTTTAATAACCCTCATTATGTGACAGTCACATAAACTACTATTATTATACTCTTTTTCATCGATTCCCTAGCCTAGCTGGGGATCGACTGACATCTAAAACGAAACGTAACGATTCCCTTCAAAATATTCAAAATAAGACGAGAAGGCTCTGCCAGCCAGCTACTAAGAAGAGGAATCGTTACAGTACAATAAAGAATATTCCATCTGTCTATCTAGCTAAATTCTTTACGTTGAAATAAATGATTTATTTCTGGTTTCTCTTCATTGCACACCAGTATTTACGCATGTACGGTCACCGGTTCCGGGTGATTTTTATTGTCCCCTTCGCGTAGAAATCCTGTATTTGATTGACATGCAGGCTGTCCCAATAGCCCCAAAATGCGGTATTTACTATGTTTAGCTGTAAAGGTACAATCGTACACTGTAATCTGTTTTTTTTTTTTTGCTTTTAATGTATACCCATGTTTGTGATATTATTATTCCCTTGCCTGGTACACCATATCACAGGGTATCCTATTTTGGGACAGAGACTGGAAGCTTTTTATTTATTTGTAGATTTCCCCACCAAATCTGTGAGACCTTACCAATCAAAAGACCACAACATTGTTGGCAAATCAAAGCTTATTGCCTACGAACTCCCGGAGCTATTCCCATTGTTGCTATGTAGCCAAGGCAAATCATATTCACAGTACCGATGACTTCATCCTCCGATAAACCTACTCGTATGCTCTACCAATACATGTGCATACATACAGGGAGTTAGAGAATCTTACGGCCTTCGGGCGTCCTTCTGCCAATCAGTGGAAATATCCTATCGAGCAATCTTTGGGCACTATACATCTGCCCAAGGTGATTAATACAGTATATTAGTGACTCCGTTGTTATACAGTGTAGAGTAGTAACAGTGAAGGAAAACTTCGTGAGGAAACCTGTGTGTCTGAGGTGTTCACATACCTCAGCGCTTGAAATTGCTAATTCGCGAAGGGCACGCGTGTTAATTAAGTCCGTACTCGCTCTCTGAGAGAAGGTCTGTGCTCTGTAGTGGGACGTATATTGCCTACATTAAAATAAACGAGATTAATTCATATCTTTTTTTGATGATGTAAGCTTGCCTAGAAGTTATACTATTCAGCTTAATTAGCTCAATCTACAGGATAACCTAATGACAATATTTGCAGCGCCAAAAATGCACCGACATCGTCAATCAGTCAATCTTTCTACCAGGCAAAAAGAGGCCTAAATTGTGGCTGAGCGACATATGACAGTAGTTTCAATGAAGGTGGTGACTTTTTAGGGTTACGCACTAGCCACGCATTTTATGGCCACTTTCTTATGTTAGAATTTGCTACACGCATTGAAGCTTTATTTTATAGTGGATACCATCCATTTTTTAAAGCTGTCTATTTCTGTATAGCTATTGAAATTATTTCGTAGTCGAAGTTTTTTTAATTACAACGGATTTATTTTAATGCAGTGTAACAATGTATTCACAGAAAATTCTCACAGAGTAAGTACATAAAGTAGCATCATTTAGATAGATAAGAATTTATTGCACACCAGTAATTTATAGAGATGAGATCTTATGTTAGTCATAATTTTTAAAGAGCCTTTAAATGGATCCCGTTTACTTGTATGAGTTTGTGTGGTGGTTATATGATAAGCAGCCTATATACGTCCCACTATAGGGCACAGGCCTTCTCTCAGAGAGAGGTTAATACCCCCTGTATAATGCACCGCTTGTTAGTTCCTCCCTACGTCTGCTGAGGCTAGTGGCGGTTGGAGCAACAAATTAACAATAATCTGCGAAAGGGGCAACGTAGTTGCCTAGTAGGCTTCTAGTTCTAGAGAAACCTAGGTCCTGTAAGAATATTCTTTATTGCACACAAGAAACAAGAGACATAAATAAAAGTAACAACGAGAAAGTACAATGGGCTGTAATGTAATGCTATTGTATTGTGACCTTTACGTATATAGAATATTTATAAATTTCGCAGACTGAATCGCAGGCAGATTTTTGAAGACACAACGCACCGGCAATAATACTCGTGTAGCCTCTCTTTTAGTGACAGACGATGAGACGACCGATAGTCACTAGACAATAGGCCTCGCTGCGAAGGTAACGCATGGTCTCCTCAATAATTAGCGTAGTGCTTCAGTCTATCGGGCGAGAATAAAGCCTTGCTTTAAGGCCCCGAAGGATACTGAGTGACCCGGGGCTGCATCTGTGCCCGTGTATTTCCTAGTTAATGCAGAAGCTGAAAAAATAATTACTTGAGAATGGGATTGCTTCGGAACGATCTCTCTGTAATAAATACACCCTTCGAAAATATCCGCGCACCTAAAAAAAACGACAGCGGTAAATCCTTTACTTTCAATAACATCAAAAGACGACAGCAGTAGTTCCTTTGAGGTTAGTAAATATTTTTAAATTTCATGGAATTCTTCGTCTCCTGTTTGCTAGAAAATAAAATGGACTCGTATAAAGCCAAAATCGCTCCAAAATCGAATCTCGGTACTACGGCGACACTTGCGATGATCTTGAATATGACTTTCTGCAAGAAGAGGTCAACGGCCTTCTCACGGTTCTCAGTGTATCTGTACCTACAGATTTGGGATTTGACCCACTAGGAACAGCCCTGCCTTCAATGCGTGTGTGTGCGTGTCGCTCACACACCAGTAGTGCGCCTATTTATGTGTGCATCATGGGGGCATGTCCTCCGCATGCCGCTCTCTGATAGCAGCGTCATATATTTCCCGGGTCGTGCGTGCGCTGGCCTGTCTTATTACGTTTTGGCTGGTCAGTAGACTGGCCTGTGGGGTGGGGCGGGCACTGGTACGTTTACCCTGCCACTCTAGTGCTGTTTAGCGGGTGTCTTGAATTATGGACGGCATTAGTGCCGGTGTTAGCTGTTGGGTAGGTTACCTTGATTGGGTGTCGGTTTTGTGTTTAATATGAAGTGAATTTAATCAGTGAGATGGGTAGATTACACTTTATTGTTTCAGAGAAATTGTGTTTCGGTAAAAAACCCGAGAAACTCTTAAAAAATTGTCTCGGTAATTTAAGAAATATTAGGCTTTTGCCGAGATATTTTGAGAGTACCAGTAATAAGGCAAGTGTCTTAATCGTTATTGTTATAGTCTAGTCCTACCTGGTAGTACTAGTTACCTAGAACTCACTCCCATTAAGGGTCGTGAACTGATTCAAAGAACATTTTTACTAAATACGTAATATTACATTTATGTACGGAACCAACGATGCGTAAGACTGACTTGTACTTGACCGCTTTTTTATTTCATATTTATTAATCTAATTAATCTAATCTATAATATTTATTAATCTTATGAAGATAAAAAACTGGACAAGTGCTTGTCGGTCTCGCCTACCGAGGGTTCCATACAAATTTGTAGTCTCACAGCTTTTCGAGCTTTTCTCGAACTTCAAAGTCAATTTTTTCTATGATTTAATTAGAAATGTACAGTTTTCATATTTTTTCCTGCACTTCTAGTATACAACAATATTACTTGCTAAATTTTATAGTTCTAGGTCGACGGAAAGTACCCTATAAATTTTGATTCCCTTGAGAGTTTCGAAATACACGTTTTTTGCGGCATAAACGGGTGTAACTTTTGTTTACCTTTAACTCAAAAGTTTGATTTTTTCACGGCTACAAGAGACTGTAAACTTAAATATATGGTTTTAATTTAATTTTGTTACCTCCACGCGTTCCCGAGGTAAAGGGTCTTAACAGACAGACGGACGGACGGACCGACAGACGGACGGACAACAGAGTGATCCTATAAGGGTTCCGTTTTTCCTTTTGAAGTACGGAACCCTACAAAAAGGTTAGACTATAAAGTAGATACACTATGCTTTTACAACTTCTTCCAGCGTCTAAACCCCTTCTTTATTAGGCCACACCTCAAAAAGTCAACCACCAGCCCCATAAATTCACACACGCCTGGACACTACTTGAAGTTATTGGACAATGTAAATGAAGGCTATCTCCCATAATGCCTGCCTTCACCCCCTGGGGGGACCACCCCCTGGCCGGGGCCGCCCCCCTTCCGATGTCTCATCAGTAAGGATTGAACCCTTTAATGTATTCAACGTTCAACGTAACTTTGGGATGAGTCTTGTATTAGTGTTATAATGAGACCGGGCCCTACGGAATTATGGCTATACTTGTGGGACAGCAGGAGCAAAGGGGTAATCCTGTAACGTAGTTTCAATTTCTATCTAAATATGTACGGTCTCGAGTTTATTGCCCCTCCTCTTATGTGAACTTGCGTGGTTTTGCTTATCGATCTTAGGGTAGGCTGGTTTAGTTTTCGATTTTATTGATAGATTTCTGTTGGTACCTAGCGTTCGATTTATTGGAGAGCTAGAATTATTAACAATCTGTCTGCAAACGAAATAAACACAAATAGCGATCCGCTTTCAATAAAACAGTTCTGTAGTATTGAGAAATTCTTAAAAATCTGGATATGCTGATAACCCAGACTTTTAAGAATTTCTTGATAATTTTGTAACTAAAACCTTCGGAAGCACGAGGTACACATTTACACAGGTTACACTTAATTCCGGAATCTTTACTAATGTCATGACTCGTATTGTAAAAAGCGCAACATTAAATCCCTCAAGTTCACCCTCTCGACCCTAAGACTTTTTCCCAAACCGGTGTCACTTAACAAAACCACTTCACGGAACCTCCAAGACGCGAGTTCGATTCGAGCGCACCTCGTATTCGAATCGATAATACTGCCAATTAGTTACTACCAATTTCCCAATAAAACTTCGAACTGTTTTCCGTTCCATTATCTCGACGCCACCCTCTAGGCAGCGAGAGCTCCTCCACCGAAATTATTACAATAATAATATTATTACATTAATAATTGTATTGATAAGGAGACTCTCGTAATAAGGGTAAACCGTCCCCTTTCTGCCAGCCATCCTCAATAGCAGAATTTATGTAACTAATGTAATAAGCGAAGTGGCGTCCCCCGCTCGCCCGTCTCCGACCCCCTTCGCCCACCCTTCATTATCGGAAAGTTTGAAATATAATTTGAAATTATGCTCAATGTTATATTGAAGATAAGAGAAACACAAATTCCTTTAATTGGACTTGTTAAAGTGAGTCAAATTAAGTTAACACTGAGTTGATGGTATTACTTTTTGAGTTGGGAGTTATGACGGACTGGGCATGGGCTGAGGTCGATTCATGGGGTGATTAGCGGCGCTGGGGCACTTATCGCGCTGAAACTCGCGTATTTTATTTTAACGACTCTTTTGCGGTCCTCACTATTAGTGTTTGTCAGCCTATGGGTGCAACATAAGCTTGGATTTGGACTTTGAAAAATACTGGCCTACATTTTCTGGCTGCCGTTTTCAAAACTTTTGAATTTGGAGCTTGAAAAATGTTAGGTCGATGCGCCTAATGTGATACCGCAGTGATATTTTATTACCTTAATTTATATATGTCGACTTTATGCTATTCGAAATTTCCAGCCGGTGACTTAATAACGCTCTCAGTAGACATAATTGTTTCGGTTGGGTCCACTATTGATTTTAAATCTGATTCCTCAGCGGGCAAGTCCGCTACGAGGCGGGCCGCAACTTGAGACCATCACAATTAGGAGGCCGTCTGAATCTAATTATATTTCTGATTGGAGCCGGTGACGTGCTGAATGTGGCCACGCCGCCTTGACGATATATATACGTTGTGGCTGAGTAGTGATGATCCTTGTGCATTATCAGTGAATGATAATTATAAATTTCAAAAGAAAAATATTTAATATTTCAGATTAAAAAAAAACTTGTTTCTTGTTGATCGTTATGTAAGTGAAATACAATAGACACAAAGTTATAAACTCCATGTAACTTAACATAACATAACACAATCCATTGTATCAATCCCAATCTATTACAGTAGGCACTAGTTTCTTCACAGTTTTCCCTAATGTTTAGTTAAAAAATTGTGCAGGAGTTTTCAAGCATTTGATAGCATAACATCTAGCAAGCAAAAAAAAAACCAAATCAACTTCAAACTCCTTCACACCCAAAAGCAAGACTATATAACAAACGACGGTCCCCCCAATTAGATGCAGATCGGGATCTAATTATTCGAAGCGTGCTGGCGCAGCACTAGTCTGATTGTCGGCTAGCGATTTCGGAAATTACTACGGCACTATCCTGCGCGACTGGCGGCCCCTAACTCCGTGTTAGCAGTAGGGGACCAGTCGTTTAACTAACCGGCTGGAAGGCGCCGACGGCTGCGAGCGAGCCCCCCGCCCCCACTCCTTGCGTTACGTTGAGCGTAGACGGGTCAGCGACTGCCGAGTTTACCCTAATGCCGGTAAAACGATAGATGCGGCGGGATTTTTGTTTTTCATATCGTAGTTGTACTGGGCTATTTTTCTGTAACTTTACACTTGTTATGTAGTTTAAGTATTCTGTTAGTCTTCCTACATGATCGTAGAAGAAAGATTCATCTGATTTGGATTCAGATGAAAAACGAGTGGTATGGTCAAATAATACGTTTTTCGGGCTTAGCACTAAACCAGCTGTATTATTCTTGCTAAAGCATGTAGACCGATGAAAAAATGTTATTTTTCTATCACGGATAGTCCAAAGTTAAGCAATTATAGCTTAATTTAGGTATGAAAAAAAAACTGCAAAAAGTGTGCGTTTTTTAGGTCCGAAGAAAGTGTTAAGCGGTTCCTTGGTTTAATGCTCCTATATTAAACCTACTTATGGCAATTTTATTCGTCCCTTGATTTACTCAGGTTTTCAAGTCAAGTTAAAGTTTGGATCTCTTTTCCAAAATGACGCTTGTGTGATCATAATGTTTACCTACGTAAAAAACTACTGTTACTGTTAAGCACATTCTGTGCAAAAAGGCTTACTATAACATCAAGGATTATTTAGAAGACAAAGATGTTTGGCATTAAAGAGTAGATTAATATTATTTAAAGGACGATTGTGACTAGTGTTCAACACATTCATGACTAATATTTTGAGTTGAAAACTCTGTTAATTAAGTTAAAACGTGTTTTGAAAAGAATAAATGTGGAGTTTCTTTGTTAGCTTCTTCTCCACATAATCCATTAATTGTGAAACTAACAACTTTGACGTTCATTAAGTAAACATTCTGTTTTTACAATGAATAAAAATATTTGAATTGAATTGAATTGAATTGAATATTTTGCCTTGAAATATTAAGTGTAAAATTAAATCTCACATTATTGTAAAGACCCTGTATAGCAAAATACAACGCTATCTCTCAAAATAGTGTTGCTGGAGAATCGACCACAAATCTCCGGGAGACATTAGCATAATAATGTAATTAATCAAGTCCCCTCTAACCACCGGCTGAAGGAAAGTTCCTCTTCCTTCTCACTATTTTTACCCGACAATGGCGAACGCAAACGGCTCGCGGATGTTAGTAAGCGTGTCTGTCTGTGACCGTCTGTAGCCTAAACGCCCGAACCGTTTTGAGGTAGTTATGTCCTTGTATACGTCTTTGGGGCAGGGTTTTTATTTTTATTACAGTAAGTTAAAGTGTATTTTTAAAGATACCGGAATCCAAGATGTGAGTAAGGAATATATATGTGCAGCCAAAATGGACATCAACGTAATTGTAAAAGGATTGTAATCCTATACCTAATATTCCGTGTGGCGCCGGATTAAGAATAGCGTCACTCCATTTCCTTCTGTGGATGTCGTAGAAGGTGACTAAGGAAATAAATTACCAGGAAATGGGTAACAGCGTCTTCCTGAGATTCCAACGGCATACTGCAATCGCCAACCTGGCTGCAAACCATTAGGGAGGCCTATGTCCTGCAGTGGGCGTCAAATGGCTGATGATGATGATGATACCTAATATCTGGTCAGATTGTCTGGAAGAGATCACTTTTAGTGATAATGATAAGGCTGCCGTATGTACTTTTAAGTTAAGAAATATCTGTGTAATTTCCTTTTTACATATGACATACTAACATAGATACATAATACGAGGTAAACACGTTACCCTCTTTAAAAGGATTTTGTATGCCCGATTCTATGTTTCCTCATAACTCCTTAACCAATGGTCAGATTTTAACAAATAAGGTCTCAATCGATTCGTCATCCTTGCGCGAGTGTCATAGGCTATATAAAATTAGCATTAATGAAACAGGAAAGTAACAAAAAACAAAAATCGCTGTTAAGTAAAGTTATAGTACGACCATGAGTCACTAGATGACGCTGTTATATTTAATTTATTATACTCGGATCTTAATTTTATTTAACTACGCCAATCACGTGTAATATATCTAAAACATCAGTAGGTACGCGGGTGTCATAGGCTATATATATATATATATATATATATATATATATATATATATATATATACATATATTAGTAATAGCATCGTCATAGCCAGCATTAAAAAATCACTAAAAAGACAAAAATAAAAAACTGAAATAAAAAATTACCAACAACCCGACTGCTGAGCACTAACTACCAAGTAGACGGGACCCAAATTCAGCAATGTCACTGATTAGGTTGGTCCCGCCTGCTTAGCGGTCGGATTTGGTTATTTTTTATATCACTTTTTTTATATGTACAAAAAAGTGTTGTCTATCTGGGATTGAAGCATTGCAGGGATCATTGTTCAAATTAATACTTAACTAAAATAAATGTTATAAAATGACTCAGCAGTGGATTAGCAAATTGAGTTCCAGTTCTCAAAAAAAAAAAACAGTGGCTCTATTATTCCCTATAACCCGTTGTCGGTTTTAATTTTTAACTCAACGCACGCTTTAGATACGCATATGGCCGACGGAGAAGGGTATTAGACATTGAAAAGGGAGAAAAAGAGATGCCATTAGGATTGTTTTTGGAACGGTGAAATTGCGAAATTAATTAATAAGTAATATGGCGGTAACGACTGCTTTTCATTACATAGTTGGGACGTCTGTCTAAAAATACTCTAAGGCCGACTTGCACCACTCTTTTAAATATGACTCAAGTAGTATTTAACAATATTATTGATTACTGTGAAATTACCCTCATCACCCATGGTTGTCTAGAAAGAAAATACTTTTTAGTATTAGGGTCGCCTTTTGTGCAAATTGATTTATTGTACAATGAAGAATTTTCAAATCAAATCAAATATTGGGTATCATTTTTGTATGCCTGAAAACAGGTCTGCACAGAAAATGAAACGTAACTGGAGCCATTATATCGCCCCCAAAACCGCCTACTTACTAAATTTCATCGAAATCGTTGGCGCCGTTTCCGAGATTCTTATTATTAAATTCACTCATTTAAAGGAATAAGATTAATCCATTGGGCGCGCCTGGTGATTAAGTCCAGAATTTTTGGGCTTTCACCAAGGGCTTGTGCCCTACAGTAAGACGTATTATAGGCTGCTTCACCTATTACCATCGGCGTATTTAGAGTTATTTTCCAAGTTGAGCCTGGTTGGATCCTGAATAGCCATTGCCAACCATTTATGCAGTAACCCAACATCCTAGGGTGGACCTAGACTCTTCTCGGATGGGTATTACCCACCCAGCTCCTCCATTCCTATGCTAATGGGCAGTGGCGGATTTACAAATTTGCCGCTAGTATTGATATTCAATACCTACGCTACGCTAGTTTAGTTCACAATCATATTTATTCTGAAATTTCAACTTTATTATTTGTGTTCTAACGTCCTCATTACGTTACGAAATTTAAATTGTAATTAATATTGAAACTTAGTTGAACATAAGTACCTATATTTAACAGTGCGTTTAGTAATCTTTTATTTTATTATACGGATTACGGACGTCAGTTTTCAGTATACTGTGCATTACTAAAATATTAAAATTTCTTTGTGTATATAATGTTTTTTTAATTTCCGTAAGATAAAAAAGATTTGGGCCAAATTTGCCGCCCCCTAAAATCTGCCGCCCTGCCTACTCAGCCTACTGGTAAATCCGCCACTGCTTATGGGTACTATTACAAGTTTTAAAAGCCCATTTAGAGGCTAAAAATTCCTCCCATGCCGGGACTGGAACCTAAAATTGTCCTCAGCACTGGTTAGTGCAAAAAAATAAAAAGAATATAATTACTATTACAAGTATCAAACAATAAAGTATAAGAAGACTGCCTCGTTGGTCTAGCCGTTAAGGCGCTTAGCTACCAAAACAGAGGTCGTGGGTTTTATTCCCACTGCCATAGCACAGGGTATCCTAGTTTGGTTCCAGGTCAAGCGATTGTGTTGTGTGGAATTTCCATATCATTGATAAAACAAAATTAAATACACTTTTGTCTACCGTACTCAGTGTACAATTGGCGTGGGTATTACCCACCCAGTTACCCCATTTCTATGGCAATGTCTATCACAAATACCTATCAAACAAAAAAAAAGTATAACAATTTCAATATCATTGATACAAATACAGTTTCTACCACCATACTCTGTCTACGTATAGAAGTCAAATCAAATCAAATCAAAAATTTTTTATTCAAAGTAGCACAGAAACTGCGACTTAATGAACGTTACAAGTTAAACTAGGTGTCCATTTCAAATCTAGATCATTTTGGAGAAAAAATGGACAAAAAAACTCCAAACTTAGTCTTTTCAAGTCCTTAATTTACATGATTTATATAAATGTTCTAAAACTCATGCATTGAAATGGCTTTAATTCCAGACATTATAGTAGCTTTTTTGGCACAAAGTGTGCTTCACACATTTTTTGAACCGCGTTTCTGGCAAGCTTATTATATCCTCGGGGATCTTATTGTAGAAACGTATACAATGCCCCATAAAGGATGTATTAACCTTTGCCAGCCTAAATTTTGGGAACGAAAGTTTATGTCTATTTCTAGTATTTACATTGTGTTTCGTCTCGTCTTCTCCATTTTTCTGCTCGCATACATTATTCTAATCCGTGCCCTAAGTCGATATCCTTACGGTATGATTTTCCCTACTGATATAAGGCTGAGTATACACTGTCACTTATTTAAGTTAATTAACCTGTCTGGATTTGTGACTTGTTTAACGAGTCCAACTTGGGAATCGCCAAGGCGTGGTTGGCACAATGCAGGACGAAGTGCGACGAATGTTCAATGACTTGATAAGATAATATTAGAAAAAAGTATACGAGTTTGAAGAAAAATATATCAAGCAGTGATGTTTTTTGTTGCTCGCTGTTTTATGAACTACTAGCTGTGCCCGCGACTCCGTTCGCGTACATTTCGATTTTTACGAAGCATTTGTATGGGGGCCACGTCTTATCATAACTGGAGCTAGAATTTAAATAGCCTATCCAGTGTCCCAGATGTCTATATGTTTTTATACCAAATTTCATCAAATTCGGATAATTGGTTTAAGAGTTATGGAGGAACATACATACATACATACACACATACAGAAAAAAATTCTAAAAATCGTGAAATTGGTTTCAGTATCATATATTGAGCCTATAAACACAATATCTCTGAAAACAAACTAACTTACTCCATGACCGACCCTTACAGATTTATTATTAGTATAGAGTATAGAAGATTACGTCACCTAGACACAAACATTTCGTTGTACTTTGTCATCGCTAAAACCTTTTTTTTATGTAGTCTATATGTGTCCCATTGCAGGGCACGGGACTCTCTCAGAGTGAGAGAGTTCAGTATCATATATTGAGCCTATAAACACAATATCTCTGAAAACAAACTAACTTACTCCATGACCGACCCTTACAGATTTATTATTAGTATAGAGTATAGAAGATTACGTCACCTAGACACAAACATTTCGTTGTACTTTGTCATCGCTAAAACCTTTTTTTTATGTAGCCTATATGTGTCCCATTGCAGGGCACGGGACTCTCTCAGAGTGAGAGAGTCTGGGCTTAGTTACCGTTACGGAAAAAAAATACTGAAAAATCGATTCATGAGATTGGCAGGGGACCGAGAGGGAGGGACATGGCAGTGAAGAGACCTAAGTATTGAGGTTAAAAATGTTAACTTCTTATGCGTTTTAAAAACCTATTTAGAGGCTAAAAATTCCACCCATGCCGGGACTTGAAAGAAAGAGAAAGAAAAAGTTACAGAGAAAGTTTGTAAAGAGGCTCGAAATTTCGCCGATGCCTGCATTTACCCATTATTTTAGTTGGGAGAGCGCTGGCACGGTTAGCCAGAGGTGGCGGGTTCAAGTCCCGGCGTGGGTGGAATTTTTAGCCTCTAAATAGGTTTTTAAAATTGTCCTCAGCACGGGTTAGTGCAACAAAAAGAATACCTATATTCTTATACGTTTTCAAAACCAATTTAGCAATAAAAATATTTTTGAAAACATGTATAAAATTGTGTATACGACAGCTTTCTACTCGCGTTTCGAGCTCCGATGTGTCCACACCCCGAAGACAGCTTAACCCCCCCAGCGCTGTACATCATCTCATTTGAATTTCTAACTAGGAACCTCCATGCAATTATTGGATTAATGTAAATTACTCAGTCTACAGAGCTGCACTATCGGGCGTACGGTTTAATTAGAATCCTTCCTCAGTATGATCTAATAATTGGTTCGGCGGAGACGCGTGTTTTTTTAGCTGACTTTATTATTTTTTTTATGGAGAGGTTTTAAGATTGCCTCTAAAATACGCAATCCTAGCTCCTGCTATAATTACAACAAATTTTATGAAATTAACGCTTCACTCGTTTTGGGCCCGTAAACAAAACTGCGATGCGACGTCGCATCGTAAAAATCTGCGAGCTCGAGCGACGCACCGTAAGAACCTGCGAATTGATTCACATTGGCGTTAAAAATAGTAAGAAATGGATGAACCCAAAATCTTCTTTGTTTCTTTTCCCTGTATCTTCTTAGCAATAACAGAATTGAGCACTTCTTTTTATGATCCGTGTCACGACCTAGTTTACAAAATACGGGAATGTTAGGAAGGAATGGTCACCCGAATCGTGGAAGGTAGATGCCTTGCCGCATGAAATCGCATCGCAGTTTTCTGCGTTGCGTATTCGCATCGCGCCGGTTCGCAGTTGTGTGTACGGAGCCTAAATTAATGTAGCAGCCTCTGGTAAATCATTGTCCTGACATAGAAGGATGTTCATTCTACGTAACACAAATGGTCTTAACTATCAAACAACCCAAACCGTTTTACTGATTATTGTATGTCAAACTGCATCAATCTGCAAAATAGGGAAACAACGCAAAAAATCATAACAATGCGCAATTTTGACATAAAATTGAATAGGTAAGTAGCGTGCAGTTGGCAACACCACACAGAAAAACAAAATTGTCATATAGGTACAGGCATGAAATTGTAGTGAAAAATAAAAACCAGACAAGTGGCAGTTTTGAACTTTACTTAGAGTTTCCGAACAAACAAATACAAACTTAACTTTAAAAGAATGTTTTTCCAAGGAAACAACTGCAAAGCTAAAACTTCACAAATGTAAATAACTTAGAAAACCACAAGTTCGATTCCCAGTGCGGGCATGCGGGCGTGGGTTTCTCACTTTCGAGTCCAATGTTCTACGCACTAGACCACCTAGATTTTTATACTATATGGCTAAAAGTAAAAAAAACTGACTTTTCTCGTTTCTTGTACTGTTTGACCTTGCTTCTTGCCTTTTGTGAATCTAGGTCAACAGGAAGTGCACTTGATGGCGCGCTATGAGAAAGGGCTCTTGAATAGTTTTTGTTCTATCGCGAAACTTATAAAACATAAGTTATCAGTATCATGAGTAGAATCAATATCAATCAATCAATCAGTATCAATCGGTTCATAATTTACAAATAATTTACAATTTTTTGGTAAAGTAAATAAATAGGCTGACTAAGCTGTCAGGTTGGTATAGGTGCTGGGCAAGCCTAATCCATCCAAAAAACAATGTCCCAAGCACTGAAGCGTCCGAGTGGTCCCTTCATCCGTCTAGTGTGAGTGAAGGTGTCACTGGACGCTGTTTAAATCATCTCAGTACGTAGATGCAAAGGCCAGAGGTTTTATCTATTATAAGCTTAATTTCGGAATCACTTACTTGAATTTTTGTCGGAAGAGTCCGACCAGATTCCGTTCTCATTCAAAGAGCGAAACCTGGCCGGACTCTTCTGACAAAAAATCAAGTAAGTGATTCCGGAATTAAGTTAACAATGTGTAGTGTGAAATCTTTCACTAATATTTAACACGAGCACAGCAAGAATATAATCTATCTATCTATACTGTACTAATAATAAATCTGTAAGGGTCGGTCATGGAGTAAGTTAGTTTGTTTTCAGAGATATTGTGTTTATAGGCTCAATATTATGATACTGAAACTAATTTCACGATTTTGAGAATTTTTTTCTGTATGTGTGTATGTATGTATGTTCCTCCATAACTCTTAAACCAATTATCCGAATTTGATGAAATTTGGTATAAAAACATATAGACATCTGGGACACAGGATAGGCTATTTAAATTCTAGCTCCAGTTATGATAAGACGTGGCCCCCATACAAATGCTTCGTAAAAATCGAAATGTACGCGAACGGAGTCGCGGGCACAGCTAGTAAAGCATAATTGTGTGGACATAAACTGATTTATTTATTTATTGATATATTATCACACTTATATAAAAATGTAATACTTCTTGAATACATTTTGTTCCAATTACAGAACAAAGTATATGTTAGGAATTCAGAAGCCAAGTCAAAAACTAAAACCTTTAGCCAACGAGAAAAAAATGTCATAGCCTACAAAACAAGACCGGCCAAGTGCGTGTCGGGCCACGCGCAGTGTAGGGTTCCGTAGAAGAAGGGGTTTTTACTCAGAACCAACAACGTCATCAAAGTATATATCATTGGAATTTCCATGCAATTTTTATTTTGTAAGTTTGTCGCCTCGCCTATTACTCGATAACTTGTAAATCTTTGATAGTTTTCCTTTAAAGTTCGTAATATGTGCTGCTGCCCTGAATTTTTTCAGGTTTCTACAACCAACTGTTTAGTTGGGAGAGGGGAGGAGACGCCCTAAAGTAACAAAAATTGCGCTTTAAAGCTTAATATTTTGCAAACGGATCCCTGCATCGAAATATAGTCTTCCTCCACTTACAATATTTTTTCACGACCGATCAAACGATATGGTATAGGCGAGAAAAAAAATGCATTCCCAACTTAGGTGTAGTGGAGGTACCCTAAAACAATTTTTTTAACATATTATTCTACCGTTTTGTCGGCGTAATAATTATGTACGTCTATGCCAAAGTTCAGCTTTCTAGAGGTAGTACTAATCGTTCGTCTCTGAGCTAGGCCACCGCCAGACAGACAGACAAACAGACGGACATGGTGAAACTATAAGCGTTCCTTGTTGACTGCGGAACGCTAAAAAGGAAGAACATCCAATTTCACCCGTAAGCCTTGTAAACAACAAGACCAGTAGAACTGCCGTGAAAAACCATACTTCCTTTCAGTGACCCCAAAACCTACACGCAGACGTCTGCCTTAATGATACCGTGTATGCAATCTCAAAACCCATTGCCCAGTGTTGCATGACACTGCAGCCAACAACAAAAAAAAACCCACAACTTCACCCACAAACCTCGGCCGAAAGTTCAACAAAAAAGGTAACAAAACTCCTTTCCGTGACCTCGAAAACTGCACGTAGGTTAGGCGGCCCCCCCGGTGCCTCGGGAGCGCGTTGGGGAACAAAAAAACCCTCCCGACCCTCCTTGGGGAGGCGGGGGGGCGAACTCATGAATGGAGCGAAGGAGTCCTTTGAGTAAAAAAGTCACGTGAGCGCCGCAACAGGTGGCCTCGTGTCCTTGTGCGGGATTAGAAAAAGTTGTGAATTGTTGCGTTCCTTTTTCGAATGTTTTCTTTTTTTTGCGGCGCGTGCAGTAAGGCCATTGTCGCCTTCTTTGGCGCTTTAGGGTTAGGTTTGAGGTCGATGGCTAGTGTTTTCTTTATGGTTTACTTTCTATTTTTTTACTAGTGTTTCGGCCAGTGTCTTGGTAGCTAGTTTTTTTCTTGTTTGTCTATGTACAACAACCTCTGTGAGTACTAAGTAGTTACTTACTACTCACAGAGTTCTAAACTTAGAGTTTAGAATAATATCGATGTAATAAGTTGTTAACTGTCAAATGTTCCACAAGACCTAAATAAAACCTTTCTTCAACCGGTAAACGGATGCCCGACAGCCGGCCCTTATAAAAACGTGTCTATCACCGTAACAAGTTAACTCGGCAACAAGGAGCCTTTATGAATGGCTCCCCTACCCGTTTCACACGGATGCCGTGAAAACTCTGTTTTCTTCCTCAAAGCTACACGAGTAAATATCTGCCTTGTACGTTTGGAATGAGAGCAGATTTTCGCTTGTAAGCTTTAAGAAAAGTGAAGGAATTTTCTGCGCAATATTAGCAGAGGAATCCGGAATGTTTTTTCTAAAATATAAGGTCGGTTTTTCTCTGCGGTGGCCGCGGTATGGAGGCATGAAATCTTCCAGTCTTTTGCGGCAAATTGTTTCCTCGCCCGAGCGTGTTTGTATTTTATTATACATTTTTATTTCGCGATAACATTAGCTTTAACCGACTTTTCATTGCCTCAGCTAGGGTTGTCGCTGACTGCAAATAATTTTTATACTTTTATGTTGTTTTTATTGCAACATCTGTACCTTGAATCAATCATGGCTTTAGGCATTTTAGTACATTTTTATATTGTTACTGTATCTTTATTAGATCTTTTCAATTATGAAAATAGTTGAAATGAAATGAAAGTACCTATTTTATTATCACATAGAATCATAGAAGTAGTTTACAAACTTAAGTAGGTACTTAAGCTAAGATTGTATGATAATGATAAGATTAGGCTATGTGATAATGGGTGGTACATACGCTCAGTTGATGCTGCACGAAAGTCATGCCTATCCTATCAGCGCTGTTTTTCAGCGTACACCTGCCTGTTTTTAATTGGTTTGATAGGATAGGATTAATAGGATTAATAATCCTATTATTACCGTAAATTGCTGCAGTTACAATTTATTATTAGTATATAATATTTACTTTTACGTAAAAATTATGTAAATAACTGCTACCGTGATTTAGATTATTACTTCATCATCATCAGCTATTTGACGCCCACTGCAGGACATAGGCGTTCCTCATGGTTTTCCAAACTTTGAAAATAACCATGAGGGGTTTTGCCATAATCGCCACGCTTGGCAGGCGGGTTTGCGATCGCAGTATGCGGTTGGAATCTCAGGAAGACGCCATGTACGACATCCACTGAAGGTAACGGAGTGACGGTATTCTTAATCCGACGCCACACACACGATTATTACTTGATTTCTGCTAAAAGATTAGATGACAGCTCTGCTGACGACGTTAATCTGCAGTTACTGTTAAGCTCAATAAGTATTTCAAATATTTTCTTGTTGGAATTGTTTCAAATCGATACTACAGAGACGATTTTCAGGTTTTGCGTTATTTTAATAACTAAGTACTGGGGTAACTAGGTAAGAATATACTAGGTACTGGTAGAGCTAGAGCTAAATTGCTGATCTCATTTCGCAATTTTCGTACAAACTGACAGCGCCAAGTTTCGAGATTGTGTGTTAAATAAAAAGCGATGATAGCGCGGTCGGTAGAACACATGCTCAAATAGGTCGTGGGTTCAAGTCTTAGACATACAATGTAGTAATGACTTTGTTTTCTGATATATATACCTACCTATATTTGTGAATTCGTAGTAGCAATACCACTCAGTAACGGTGAAGGAACGGTGTTCACACGCCTCAGAGCTTGAAATTGCCGATCTGCGGTAGGCACGCGTGGTGTTTAAACCCAAACTCTCTTTCTGAAAGAAGGCCTGTGCAGGTCTACAGTGGGACGTACATAGTCTGCTTAAATAATACTATATTGAATTTTGAGGTTTTTTTATTTTTTTAAACGGTTTTCAGCTTCTGCGTTATTGTGATAAAACGTTGTAAACGGTAGCTGGCAACCCCTACGTCAATAGCACGGATCACCGCAACGCGCGACAGCCCTGAAGAAAAGCCGAGGCGGGAGGCGGGAATGTCAAAAACGGCGTGCGGACAAATATGTGCTTTGGGCGGGAAGCGCCCGACGCCGCGGTGGGGTTAATCGGGGTTTTGTCAAGCAGGCGTTGTGATCGCTACTTTGTGCATTCGGCCGCGTTTAGGTTTGAGAGCTTTCTGTTATACATAGGTCATTGTTTATATATTTTTTTCTTAATATTTGAGTTCTAAATTGTTATTACACATCAGGCTTGGTTTATAGTCCTTTTTTCTTATTTTTTTTTTATTTGTGTCTAGTTCAAGTTTATTCTTCTTAAATGGGATTGAGAATTGATATGAACGATGTCATGCAATTTTTGCTTGCAACGTAAATAAACGCTAATCATTGTGTTACTTTTCAAGATAGTTTTTCCCATTTTGGAAAATATGGACACCTGCATAGACTTGGTCCTGTTTCTGTCTTTCAAATCATTACTACATTATAAACCAAAAGTTAAGAAGCAAATCGAGCTGGTCCGTTCTGAACGTAGTTTAATTAAACTCGTTCTTAACTAGTAATTATACAACCGACCCCCGCCGCCGGCCTCGCCAGTTCCCTCCACAAGAATCCTTTGAATGTGTCTACGGATTTCACAACTTTTTTTATTCGTTTTTTTTTAACGCTACGTGCGACGCCTCCGGCGCCACTTGGACTCTCGTTCTCTATGGTGTGAGGGTGAAATTTGGCTTTCATAAAGGTCGGTTCCAATGAGGATTGAGTTGGTGTATCGTACCGTGCAATCAATAGTTTTGGCGAATTTGTCAATAATGCTTGCCTTGGTTTCAGTTTTTCGTATAGTACAAATTACGACTGAACTTTATCTAATACAATGAATTTTTTTGAATTAATCGAATGGGTTTTTATGTAGGCGATAAATTGTAATAGGTATAAGCTCAACCTTTTCGCCTTCTAGTACAGATAAATATTTTTTTAAAGAGAGGCTTTTGCAATTTCCTGTACCGGCCGGCATATTCTGTTTTAAGAAAAGGCGTTTTTATTTTCACTACTTGAGTTTGTAAGTCACACTGATTATGTTTTACGAGGTGAGGTGAACGTGGAAGTTGTCTAGATAAGAGATTGTTTATTAGTAAGACCATCGACCTTTATATTCCAGGAAAATCCCAAAGTAGAAAGAATTTGAGATTGCATATTTTTAGGGTTCCGTACTCCAAAAGGAAATAACGGAACTCTTATAGGATCACTTTGTTGTTCGTCCGTCCGTCCATCCGTCTGTCTGTCGAAACCCTTTATCTCGTTAACACATAAAGGTATCAAGTTGAAATTAAAATCATGTACTCAAATCTACATAACAGTCCCTTGAAACTGTGAGAAAATGAAACTTCTAAGTTAGAATTAAAAAAAAGATACGCCCGTTTATGCCGCAAAAACGTATACTTAGACACTCAAGGGAATCAAAATTTATAGGGTACTTTTCGTTGATCTACAACTATGAAATTTTTCAATAATATTGTCTTACACTACTAGTACAGGGAAAAATCTAAAAACTGCACCTTTGTAATTATATCAAAAAAATTGACCTCGGAAAAAACTGCGAGACTCGATTACTGAACTATTTATAATACTTATGTGAGTACTACAAATTTCTGCCTCTCCTGTACCTCCTGCAGGTTGACTGGTAGAAAATGCCATTAGCATTAAGTCCACCTTTTGTACACTGTCTTTGTGCAATAAAGAATTAATAATAATAATAATGATAAACCTCTGTGGGCTAGTACGATTCACACTTGTCCGATTTTCATTTCACGCTCTTAGACTAGCTACGAGAAACCGAAATATATTTTGGCTGTTGATAGATTTATAGTCAGAACACACCTTTAAATGACGAACCGTGTTATAAGCATAAAACACTGCGTCCCCGACTTTTGTAAGAACTGTTTGTGTACGACTCCTGCCGGGGGATTTCCCCTCATTTTGTTGGGGTTCGAGGGCACTTCACCCGCTTAAAGGTTCACGAGGAGTGTTGTATTGTGATATTTTTATTGTTTGGTTGTCGACATAATTATCGCTGTCTTCATTTCATGCAGGATTCTCCCATTTGTTTCTTACTATCGCTTTACGGCCCAACGGCAAATACGACCCGAAGGCAGCTGCTAACATTGTAGATTGACATCCAGCAAACGGCAAGTAAATTCTTTAATTTTTGGTTTTTGCTTTTTCGCAATGAAGTTTACGTACAAGAGTGCCAACCGTCGCAACCCTTAGTCTCGCAAGGCCACAAAAGGCCGCCCGATTGATATTTGAGCCACGGTCTCGTCCGGTTCCTCATCCGAAATCGATAGAGGGTGAACAGACCCTAGGCGAGGGGGCACTCTGACCCCCCGTGTTGTTATAGACGAGACGGCACGCCTAATTCACCCCCCATGCATGCAGGCTGATCTTTGTCCTGCGTGCTAAGACTCCGTGGTCGATATTTTTCATTCATCATTGGCTTGAGATCTAGTCAGATCATTAACCATTGTTTTCCAAATAAATGCATTGTTGTAAAAAACAAACAAATGCGTGTCGTACTTTTGCACTGACACTGTAGGTCTGTACGCACGTGACGATAGAACAAAAATTGAAAAAAGGAAAAAAAATCATGTTTTTTATATGTGGCCCCAATATAAGCCCCATAATATTTTACTTTTTGTATTGTTTATTATTTGTTCAGCTATGTATTATAATAACACATATTTTATAGAAAAACTAGCTGACACGGCACGGCAAACGTTGTACGACCTATCCCCAGACCTACCAAAAATTCACAAACATTTTCATAAAAATCAGTAAAGCCGTTTCGGAGGAGTTCGATAACAAACACTGAGACACGATATTTTTATAATTATTAGATAATTGCCTACATAGGTAACCAATGTCCGACTTTTTCGTTATAGCACGGTTCACGACAAAAAGTCGGACAGACGGGCAAACAGACGTTGTGGGCATATTAATATGGTCCCGTTGGCAATTTTCTGCTAAAGAATCCTAGAACTACTCCAACATTTCCGTCGCCAAAATTGTTCCATTTTTAATTTCAGTAACAATGTTTCTCCATCGGTGTAAGAATCGCTTGTTAGTATTAAATTAGGCAAAAACACTAAGTGAATTTGCGCCAATCGCACATTACTCTGTTACGTAAATTTGTTAAGAGGAGGGGTCACATACCTCAGCGCTTGCTACGTACAATGGCCCAACTATGAGGCCGTTTGCGAGCGCTTTGAAAGTGATGCAATTGCGCAGCGAGCTTTGCGCGGCGAGCACGCCGTGACGACGCCGCGAAGACGCCGAGACGACGCTGCGCCGTCACGATGACGCCGCGACGACGCCACGACGACGCTGCGCCGTTGCGGTGAGCTGAACACTCAGTAGCAAAATGGATTCATCTGACGAGGAAACACTACTGCTGGCTTTGTTACTTCGGAGACGCAGAAAACGAAAGCAGATACAAGTTAACGACGAATCTGGGAGTATTTATTATGAAGTAATCGACTGGGATAGAGCAACTCCTATATATCCCATGTAAAAAAAAAAAAAAGTTCTTTAAGTTATTAATAAAAAGGTGACATATACAAACAGTTTACTGTGGTCGCCACGCTAGGTCTAGCCTGTGTTGTGGAAACCTTCGTATATGTTAACATAAAGAGGATTGGCGCATGTGTATGAAACATAATAGGCAAAATTTGAAAGAACTTGTTTAGAACTTAAGAATGTATTTGAGTTTTAGTTATAAATAACTTTGTATCCACTGCACCAACGACGATTGTTCCTTAACCGATTGTAGCTACGTCCGCTTACACACTTATCTTTGATATGAGTCAAATGGGGCGGGTCGGATTGTCGAACGCGATTGTACAAAATGGCGGCGACGTTCATAATCGCGGCGAGCTCGCTGCGCAATCGCATCGCTTTCAAATCGTCCGCAAATCGCTAGTGTGATAGGGCTCTAAGTGCGGAAATCTCAGATCTAACTACTACTACTCTTTTAGAATATTCCGATTTAAAAAACATTCGAAACCAGATCGCACCAGTTTTACTGATGAAGTTGTTGAAACTCCCCAAAACGCAGATCAATTCTTCGAATGAGTTTCAAGTGTGTATAGACTTACTGACGCACTTATCAAGTGATTTCATAAGTGCGTCAGTCCGTCTATTTCCTTAACACTGTACAGGTTTACGAATACCCCTAAAGTGCGCAATTCCAGAAACACGTCAATTAAAGTTTGTCATTTATATATAACTTTTGTTACACGGCTTTTAATCGACGAAAAGTGAGGTTTTGTTTTATTTTTACAGACTAGCTCGATCATTCTTTTTTATAATCTATGTATAATATAAACGTGACATAAACTCACGCCTATATCCTGGAGGGGTAGGGAGATACTAGAGTTTAAGTCGTTGCCTGCGCGCACGCCGGTTTCGGCTACTTTTGAGGATTCGGTGCCCGAAGGGTGCCGAACGGGACCCTATTACTAAGACTTAACTGTCCGTCTATCTGTCTGTCCATCTGTCTGTCACCAGGCTGTATTTCATGAACCGTAATAGCTAAATTCTAAATTTTGTAGTGTCTAAATTTTCAGAGACAAATACTATAAAAAAAATTAAATAAAAAATTAAAACCGACTTTGAAACCCTACAGCACTAAAAGTTAGAAATAATTTAAATACTTAGAAGTATGTATACATGTAGGTATTGTAGAAGTATAATTTGGAGTCGGTGCCCAAAATATATGTGTTGGTCATGAAACTGGGCACCGACTACAAATTATACTTCTACAATAATACCTACATGTATAAGTACTTTTTATTGTTTAAATTATTTCTAACTTTTTAGTGATTTTTTGCCGTTTTTCTCGATCTTTGTGTCGAATGTTGTATAGATAATGGTACGGAACCCTCCGTGCGCGAGTCCGACTCGCACTTGGCCGTTTTTTATTCATTCATCTTTATTAGAAATTTAGATATAACTGGGGTATGACTCATAGAGGGTCTGGTGGTGGATTCAAGCCGGCCAAGAGGAATTTAGCCAAAAACATAATAGTAATAAAAATAGAAGGAGCTTAGTTACTAGCTCAAATAATTGAGAAATGCGTTCAGTCGAATGGTGCAGATGATTGGTATGATCTTCTGACTTTCTCATACTCCTGTCTGAGGGTTCCATCGGCTGAGGACGCAAGCAGATCTCTAACCTCCAAAGTCAAAGACAACATCACTGTCGGTGGTTTGGACAGACTGCTTTCGACGGGTATTACGCCACGAAGTTCGTCTAATAACCAGCGTCAAATTTATAAGACTGTTGAAGGCAAGGTTCACGACGGCGACTTAAGTGGTGCAGTACGTATTCTTTTGTCGGATAGTACCTTGGCCGATGACAATGAAGAGACTTTGGAAGCCTTGCGGCTTAAGCACCCGGCGCCGAGTCGCAGCTTGGATTTCCCTTCGGAGCCGAACTTGTCTAGTGAGTTCTTGACAGTAGACGTACAAGATATTATACAGGCTATTAGCGGTTCTGCGGCGGGCTTAGATGGGATCCGTCCGTAGCTACTATAGGAATTGACGTCTTCTGGGGCTGGAGATAACGGTGCTGCCCTGTTGCGTGCTCTCTGTAATCTGGCAAACTTCATGCTGAAGGGCATGGTGAATAGAGAAGTCTGTTCGATTTTATATGGTGCCTCCCTTTGCACCCTGAAAAAGAAGGATGGGTGGTATCCGCCCTATTGCAATAGGCAGTGTGCTTCGTCGTTTGGTTGCTAAGCTAGGTTGCGGTGCGGTTAGGAACGTCATGGCTTCACATTTGCAACCTCAGCAATTGGGCTTTGGCATTCCGTTAGGTTGTGAGGCCGCAATTCATGCTACTAGGGCTTTTGCTTACTCCAGAACCGCTTCCGACGGTATAATTGTCAAAATTGACCTTAGGAACGCCTTTAATGCTGTTGAGCGGGATGTAATTTTAAGTAAGGTTCGGGCTCATATCCCATCTCTCTACCCTTTCCTCCACCAGTGCTATGCTCTTGCCTAGTCACCTAGTGACTTATTTTACGGTGACAAACTGGTGGAGTCACAAGTTGGTGCGCGACAGGGTGATCCTTTGGGGCCCTTACTGTTTAGCCTGTGGATGTGGTAACCTCATTGAGATCTCCTTTAAACACGTGGTACTTGGACGATGGTACTCTGGGGGGTAGCCTGGAGGTGGTCATGGATGACATTGAGACACTGGTTCGGAGCTTCGGGACATTGGGGCTTCACTTGAACACGCAAAAGTGTGAATTGTTTCCTTGCTCAGGGCAACTTCCTCAAGCTGTGCAAACGCGAGTAGATGCTTTAATGCCGGCCGTAAGGATTTTAGATAAGACGGAGTTTACACTTTTGGGTGCTCCAGTTTTTCCGGAGGGGGTGCCGGGGGTACTGAGGACAAAGTTAAAAATTCTGGCAGGGACCAAGCCACATCTTAAACAACTTTCTGCGCATGTGGCTTTAGTCATTTTGCGAAGCTGCCTGTCCATCCCGAGGCTAACGTACACTCTGCGAACTGCTCCCATCTGGTTATACAAAGAGGAGTCACTGATGTACGATAACATGCTCAAGGAGTTGTTGGAGTGTGTTATGAACATCGAAATGACTGCTTTCCAGTGGTCCCAGGCTGCGCTGCTGATTAGACATGGCGGGTTGGGCATTCGTCGTCTGCAGGACACTGAACTGCCGGCTTTTTTGGCTTCCTCGCGGGGCGTGTTGGACCTGGTCACTCGCATTTTACGAGTTAATGGTGACGGGTTCCGCATTTCTTTTGCGGAGGAGGCTTTGAGGCGTTCGGAGCGCGGGCAGATTCTCACGGCATCATTCCATTAATGATATCGTTCGGAGGGCTCTCATTTCGGCGGATATCCCTGCGGTTCTTGAACCGCCGGGGTTGATGCGTAGTGATGGAAAGCGTCCGGACGGTCTCACTTTGATACCGTGGGAGAGGGGTCGGTGTCTGCTTTGGGATGCCACCTGCGTATGGACTTTCGCACCTTCGCACGTGGGTTCTACGGCTGCCGTACCTGGGTCAGCTGCTGAAGCTGCAGCTAGACTCAAGTGTGCAAAATATAGCCAGCTGATGAGCAGCTATCTGTTTGTGCCACTCGCCGTAGAAACCACTGTAGTTTGGGGTACCCAGGGGAAAGGTTTTGTTAAGGAGATAGGGCATCGTCTCAGGAACCGTGGCTTTGACTACCGCTCAGGGGCATTTTTGATGCAAAGGATATCCCTCGCTGTGCAGCGCGGTAACGCTGCCAGTGTTATGGGTACCTTTGGGTCGGACATGTCTCGGGACGGTTGATTTAATTGACTGTACTTGTGTGTGTGTGTGTGTGTGTGTGTTTTTTTTTGTTTCCTTTATTCTTATTTTGTTTTTTATATTTTTGATTTAATGAAGTAATGATATAATTTATTTATGTGGTGGTAATTTAATTTAGTTGTATTGTTGTAATTTATTTTGTGCTGTGACATTTCTAATAATTTTGACATCATTCTTTTTCGACAAAACATTCTTTTTATTTTTCTCTTTTCAGTTTCTTTAATCGGCTTTTTGGCTATGAAAAGTTATTTTAGAAAAGTTAGTTAGCTGTTTTTCCGATTCGTTTGTAGTTGCGCTACCTGATGGACGAAGTTTAAGACTGTGTGTGTTAAATGAAAAGGATATTTGTCGACATAATGGAGAGCGATGATTTACCGAAGCCTTTTTAGAACATTGGATTTATACTGGAAGTGCGAACGGAGAACTTGCGCTTTAATGTAATCGGAAAGACAATGTTAAAAGATAAATAAACGTGGTAATTTTTTTCTGTTCGACTTATATTTTTCATAGTATAACCTGTCGAAAAGTCAATATAGTCGCGTAGTGCAAAAACGTGCCCTAAAAAACGGGCTCAAACTATGACGTCACAACTTGCATGTAACACCTTATACTTATAATGTATGAAGCGTTTATCAATACATATATGAAATATCTCGTAAAAAGTTTCTATACATGTACAGTACACCTTTATAAGAAAAACGTTCAGAATTCAACCTAATTAGGTTTTTGTTATTAGAGTAACTTTATTTTTCGCATTTTTTTGTGACCCCAAAAACCCGGAATAAAACATTTTTATTGTTTTATTTTTCCTGAGTTTGTACATGATTTCTATGATACAAAACCAATCTCACTCCAATCTAAGTTAGATCCAAGTTCCCCATTTCATAATAATGATAATTCAAATAATATCACCCTGAGAAAAAACTCGTAACTTTGATATGCTTCAGGAATTGCACATTTTGGAGATAACCCAGTTATAATTTTGAACAGGTATTACGAAGTAAAATTTACAGTATATACAACTCAGGTGGGAGTTTATGTGATATATCACATACACAGATGTATGTGATACATCACATAAACTCACACCTGATCGCCACGATCCTGAAAGACCTGAATATGTGTAATGGCAAATTTTCAGTGAAGTTAATAAAATTCGTGATTTCTTTTTTGTCCATTTTCAAAGCTGAAATGCTGTACCTTACTGAGCATAGTAAATAATCTAGCGCCAATTTTGCTACAATTACAAAATTGTCATCGACACATGACATTTCAAAATTCAAATAACATCTCCTCGCAACGGTTGCCCTAAAGCACACAAGTAACTGCTAAAGGCTTTCCCTCATACATTTCAGAGCCTTCTCGTACATTTAAGTTCAACCAACTCTTGGAACAAAATATACAAAACCCGCGGTCACCAGACAACCAACTTGCACCGTCGATAAGCGCCACTTATGGTCGCTCTTGTCCAGAACTATAAGTACAAAGTTAAGGATCACCAGCAACTTTTGTTCTGCCCCTCATCTAGCTCATTATCTCGACCGTAGTTCCAAATCGATACACACACACCGAGACAGAAACTAAACGCACACTTGTACAGGGCGAAAGTCTAAGGGCTACTTCCGTTTCGGCAGGGGTTAATTACGTATTAAATAACCTACCCAGGTCTGTGTAGTTTGTGTGCATCAAATATTGACCTTGATCGGAAGGAGCGTGTAAAATTTATCGGCAGACTATTTATTTTATGAATTAGGTGAGGGATTACTAAAGAAAGCTAAGATAAGTTTTGCGCTTACGAGTATATGGGCTACGATCGTGAAATAGCTCGTGATTCATACATTTTGTTCTGCATATAGTGGTGGATGGATAGGGATATTTTAGTGTTCCATACTCAAAGCAATCAATACGTTTTTATCTCTTAAGCCGTAATAGCATATCGTCGGCTTATTGCAAGAACTCATTAACCGACATATTCACTATTGGGAGAAAAACGACTTTTTAGTTCGTGTTAGTTAATGAGTGTATTTCCTCTTTCTTATTCCCTATAACATCGTTAAAATAATGCCTGATATTAAAACACCACTATTGTATCATTGTTCAATACATCTATAAGTCCATACCTTTAAAAAAAGCGGTTAGTGAGTTTTTGCAGTAAATGACATCCTGCAGTAAGCCGATGATATATCATATATCATATCATTCAGCCACAAGAAGTCCACTGCTGGACACAGGCCTCCTCCATAGATTTCCAAAAAGACCGGTTGGAAGCGGCTTGCATCCAGCGTCTTCCTGCCCTTGGATGAGGTCATCTGTCCATCTTGTGGCTAGTCGTCTTACGCTGCGCTTGCCGATATGTGGTCTCAAGAAAGCAAGTGAATAACTATTTGTCTCTCGCTCACATAGTATAGACGACAATATTGTAACAGCAAGAGGCAAATAGTGGTCCAGTCCCTTTCTGTAATTAAAAGTGTAAATTAAATATTAACAGTATATGCCTTATTATGACGGATTGTCCAACAAAATATGAAGAAAAAATAAACACAATTTTTTAAAGTTGTGCCATCGGGTAAACAGTTACATACAAGTGTCAAACACAAATAATAAACTTTAGTATAGTGTTTTGGCCCTGGGCCTTAATTAATTATTGTTAAGATCGCCCCTTCACCGTCTCTTTGACTTCAATGTTTATCTTACGGTCACACCTGTGTATGTGTAGCCTAATAAGATTTTTTATCTACCTATTAAAATGCCCTAATACTAAAACTGACACCAAACGAACCTATGACCACACAGAACCGACCCTTTCCACGCTTAGTCGTAACCGTTGGCGCGTCAACTTAAAACTTAATTATAATTAATTAATTCCAAATGTCATTTGTCTCGTTCGCACTGCTACCAGCTCGACTATCTTCCTCTCTGTCCCTCTACAGAAGAAGGGGTAAGTGTGGTGTTGTGTTTTAGAAAACCTTTTATCGTGGAGGCATTTCAGTGCGGACGGCTTACAGAATATACGATTGTATCTGTATCTAATAATCTAATTTAGAGCTAAGCATTAGGTGGTAAGGCACAGTTTGCTTTGTCATGTCCTTTAGTTAAGTAAAGTGGACACTGTACAATTGCACAGAGAAGTTCAATTGATTCTATGAATGGCTGGTCCAATTATTAAAGTTTCAACCAGGCTTAGTATACAGCATACAAATATTTTTGTGAGGCCTCTAAAGTAAATTGATTCATCAGTCATATGGAGAAAAAAATCGAATCGTAGCAGGATTCAAATCAGCGTTTTACCATGCTGGTGCTCTAACTACTAAGCCATTGAGAACTTGCGAGCTTATATACAGATAGTAAGGTCTAGTTTTGATTCACTTCCGCCAAAAGTGGCGGAAATAAAACAAAAATTTAAATTGTGACTTTTGAGTATCTCCGTGTTTGTGATGTCCTTGCCTGGTTACTACAGCACAGGGCACTTGTATCCTAGTTTGGGACTAGGACCAGTGATTATGTTATGTGGCAGTGAAAAATTTCGCTAAGCGAAAGTTTATTTATATTCATAATAACATGAGGTCTGCTTATCTACTTTAATCTAAGTTTAAATTGATAAAGAAGATATACAGAACACTTTTTTGTGCATAAAAACAGGAAATTACACAGATAGTTCTTGCCTAAGAGTTCAGACGAGGGCTTTGTCACATTTAGCCCAATGTTAGTAACTAACTTACGCCTCAAACACCAACTTGATCAGAAATAATTTCGTCTTTGTATAGCTCACAAATTGAGCATGATCTTACTTACTTGTACAATAAAGTAAAACAAAAAAATGCCGTTTTCATAGAGAAATCGTGACAGTAAATAATTCTCCGGGAAACAATGGGAAACGGTGAAATATTAGTAGAAGTAGTCATACTTGCGTCAAAGTTTACACTGAACTTGGAGCAGAGTCATTGACTCCTGAAACTAACGTGTACCGCCGACAAAGGAGTGTCTTTCTTCTGCGGAGTTTTTTGCTTAAAGTTGCGAATTATAGAGTAAATTAGGGTTGGATTCAATCCAAAATTTATACGATACTCAACAGTTATTAAGGCTGGGTTTTCCGGGCGCACGGATTTGTATGGGACTTATTGCGCTGCGCAAGCGAAAAGTTGGGGGACAGTAGGCAGTTTTGAAATTAGTGAAATACAAATCCTATTAATACAATTTGAACGACCGACGTCATTAATACATTCAGTGATAGTCATTTTGGTATATTTTTTATTATCCAAAACCCGGTACAGCTCAAATAAAACCATATCTAGTGATAATTTAGACTTAGATAACTAACTTTTTTTTTTATTTATAGCATCAAAAAAAAGTTAGTTATCTAAGTCTAAATTAACACTAGATATGGTTTTATTTAGTTTAAAAATATTTGAATTTTGACAACCAATGTCAGTGACACATTCAGTTATAGTAATTTTCGTGTATTTTTTATTATCCAAAACTTAGTACAGCTCAAATTTATTAATAATTATAAATATATCTAGTAATAATTTACACTCATGTTCGATTTTTGTTGATGCTACAAGGTTTAAAAAATCCGACGGCCCTAGATACGACGTTATTAAGTAAAAGTAATATACATTTTTTTCGGAATTTAAATAAGTTAGTATTATTAGGGTGTGAAATGTATTTTCAAACTCCTGATTTAGGGGTAATTTCGGGGAACCCAGGCATAACCGCGGTGGTGATTAAGCCCATACTCTCTCTCTCTTTCTGAGAGAAGGCCTATGCCTTGCAGTTGGACGTACTCGTATACAGCCTACCTACACTCATGTGATTTTATTTGTAGCCACTGCAGGGCGCAGGTCTTCTCTCAGAGAGAGAAGCACAAATTGGTGTCGGTGGTGGTGTCTTTGTGTCTTGCTTCTGCTTGAAAAAGTGGGAGGGAGGGCGGTGCATTAACTAACCGCATGGTTCTTGTGGGATTTTGGCGGAATTTAGCAAAGTGATTTTCACATTTTAATGCTATTATGGATTTCCGCAAAGTACCGCCTGATTCCGTACAATATGTGAAAATTCATATCTGTCGTGTTTTAGCGACATTTAACACAAAGATCGAGACAAAACGGCAAAAAAGCACGTTTGTTGTATGGGAGCCTCCCTTAAGTGTTTATTTTAAATCAATTTAATAAATTATTTTTGAAGCAAATATAGAACTTGATATTCTGTGAATATTTCAAGCATCTACCTGTTGCCGTTATTAATATCGAGCAAAAAACGGACAAAAAAATTACGTTTGTTGTATGGGAGCCTCCCTTAAACATTTATTTTGTTCAGTTTTTAGTATTTGTTATTATAGCGCCCACAGAAATACATTATCTGTGTAAATTTCAACTGGTGACAGACAGACAGACGGACAGTAAAGTCTTAGTAATAGGGTCCCGTTTGACACCCTTCGGGTACGGAACCCTATAAATAGAACAATAAAAACTTATCGGAGGTTTTATTTCAATTCCGAACTGGCCTGCAAATAAAAAGCTGTTTATTGAAAAAAAAAAACAAATGAACACTTTAACGCGGGAAAAATTATTGTTGTTCGTTGTTCGTCATTGATTTTGAAAAGTAAATAGTTCTGCCTACTAGTATAGTAGTAGATACCTACAAGGACTACTAGTTTTAATTTCCGCGCATTATTTGACAAAAGTAGACATTGATGGACTTACGTATGTGTGCATCGGCACTTTTACAGGTTCGTCCATTCAAATCTTAGAATCTTAAAACATTTAAGTCCTTTGCATTTTCGAAGTGTAGCGATTCTCAGCATCCTAAGAATTGAATGACTTACTTGGCAATTATTTCGCACAGTGTGCTCTTATACGTAACTGTAGTATTTTCTTGTAGTTACATTATATATATAAATAATACATATAATACATATAAAATATTTTGTGTTTTCAGTTGTTTATATTTCACATTTTTGTATTTGACAAAGCTTTTTGCGAATGAATTTAATTAGATTTTAATAGGTTGACATTTTGATAATATTTATGTTCCTTTGGCTTTTATTGTTGTAGTGTTTAATGTGTTTTGTTTTCTGGTGTATAATAGGATATTTCTAAGCAAGATTAGATAACGCTCCATTCCTGACCAGCAGCCTTTCCTTATTATTATGCTTTATTGCACACAAGACATTTAACAGGACATTACATAAGAAATTACATGTACAAAGGCGAGCTTATCTCTGTAAGAGATTTCTTCCAGCAAACCTTCGGGTATAGGAGAAGCAGTAGAGAAACGGGTCTATATATCCTTATTATTTTCCTTATTATAATACCGACTTGTACCAGTAGTTATAACAATCTTTCCATGTAATCTCTGTTCTAATTTAAAGTTCTATGGAGGTAAACAGACGAGGATGTTAGGCGCAAAACTTATTAATATTATAAGATAAGATAAGACAAGAATACTTTTAGAGCACATGACTTAAAGATAAATTATTGATGTTTTGTACCTTTTAATATCCAATATTTACAATTATTATTAAATATTGGTCGTCAAACGCTTGAGTAAAAATGAGGGTAAATCTTCAGAATATTATTCGTCATTTCTTCGTTTGGGGAAATTTAAAAGGCATTTTAGGTATTTTTTACCGACTTCAAAAATGTTGTCCGATTTGACCAATAATTTTTTGTTAATAAGGTGTTACCAATTAAATTTGGTCAAAATCTGTGGATATAATCATATACAGTGCATTATGGTACATATTTTTCTTGCAGTCGGTTTTTTTTCCTTAAAAATTTATTTATCAAAAGGAGTAAATGTCGTTTCATAGTTTTTATACTTTTGCTTGTTTTGTTTTTGTAAGAATATATTTTTATTTGTTTACCTCTAATGATCTCCAAATCGAGACGTGGCACGAGGAGCGTCAAATCAAAACAAAACGGCTGAGGCGCTCTGAATAGCGAATAATTTAATTGTAATCAGCACTACATCGAATGACGGGCAACGCGGATGCGGCGACAAGGGGCCCGGGGGGGCACCCCACCGCCCCAGAAAGGGGTGACGACTCAAAGAGGGGGCCCTCATTACCATATTTCATTTACTCAACAAAATTATGCTAATTACTTATATTGCTTTGTGTAAAAAGGAAATTTATAAGGATTAAACTTACACCCCTTTCGGTTCGAATCTTAGTACTTATAGTGTGCGGGTTTCGGAATGAATTATTTAGCGAGCGGGTAATTCTGGGAGTTTAAAAACTTCTCGCCGGCACTGTCTGGGCGGGGGGGACGCCACGATGATAATTGGTCCTGTTATACCCGCCCGCGGGGCTATCATGAGATTGACTTAGCGATGGTGAAATGAAACTACGGTCCGAACAAGAAAAGGACTGGGCGGCTGTTTTTTTCTCGCTTACACAATAAAGACGGCAATCTTGTGTGAGCGAAATACAAACAACAGCTATCCAGTCACTTTGTTCTATAGACTGTGTTATAAAGACTAAGCATGAAAAAGCTACTTCCAGTGCCTTTCGTTTAGTAGTAGAAGGCAAATCCTGGACTCTACCTACCCCTCTGGAATACAGGCGTGTCTATACATAAACATATGAAGTTAAAATTCTCAATTCAACGTTTTTCCCCCCGTCTTTCCCAAATTAGAAAGATTGCCGTTTGGGCTTTGTGCCATTAACTTTGTTACATGTGGAGGCAGAGACATGGGTTTGCCCAGGGTTTGGTATACAATCATGTAAACCCTGATAATTCGAAAAATATGACTATCAATTTGTTAAATAACTCAAGGTACAAAAATTGTTGCAAACAAAAAATGCTCATTTTAGAAGTATAGATTGCTAAAAAAGTGGTTCTTCCTACGCCGCCGTCTTAACGACGGCTCTGCGATATACCCACCGATCGGGCTCGATGATAATTCTGCGCGTAATTAAAATTTAAATTGGAGAGTTTTTAATATTGATATTGATTGTCTCCGTCTGAAAGGATGATAAGTCGATCTCGAATAATCTCGACTCGACACTCAAGATTTGGCTTCGAGATTTTTTAATTAGGTTTGTTGGACCGTATCGCGAGATGTTTTGGATTAAACTGATTTTGGACACGCAAAATCACACCAAAAGGAGACGAGATTCTTGTAATGTGTTGATGGACACGAAATATTATTCATCATCAGCCATGTGATGTTGTTTGGCGCGAGTAAATAATTACGGGTCGGATAAGTGCGAGTCGGACTCGCGTACAAAGGGTTACGTACCATTATCTATACAACATTTGAATATTTCTAGAGTCTACCTCTTGCCGTTATTAAGGTCGAGCAAAAAACGGCAAAAAAAAATGCGCTTGTTGCATGGCAGCCCCCCTTAAATATTTATTTCATTCTGTTTTTAGTGTTTTTTTGTTATAGCTGCACAAAAATACATAATCTCTGATAATTTCAACTGTGTAGCTATCACGGTTCATGAGATACAGCCTGGTGACAGACAGACAGACAGACGGACAGTAGAATCTCAGTAATATCCCTTACCCTTTGGGTACGAAACCCTAAGAAGACGATTCGTTAAAACATAAATAGTCTGTGGTAGTAAATTTAGAAGAGGAAGATTTTCCAGTGATTTGTCGTCAAGTAACTGTGTTTTAATCAAAAACACCGTTACAATTTATCATTCACAAAAACCGCTGGAAAATGAAGACGCCTACATTTTTTTCTTTTATGTTAATAGTCTTGAAGAATTTTTGTAAGAGAACACTCGTATGTCTGGTTCACTGTAACATTTGATTAATCAACACTACACCCTTTCAAGCGCTTATATTAGAAGCTCTGCTGTGAAGGAATAAAACAACACTGCGCAGTTTTTTGTTTAAACGGCCGTGTAAAAGTATTTAAACAAGCAACCTTAGGTATACTAAGCGAATAGATTCCTCGTCATATAAATAGGAGCGTTCGAATTCAATTATAGTAATGAAATGCCGCGGTTCGGCCCACCCCCGCGCGCTAGTTTCGCAACTTATCCTGGCTAAGGCAAGTCCTTATTTAAATGTAAATTAGGTTCATTTCGCGAAATTAATGTTGTAGAGGCCCTCCCTCAGGCGTGCGGTGGCCACGCGATGGGCTTTTCGGGGACAATTGGGTGTTCTTAAGTGTGTGCGAAGTGCGACGTGAAGTGAGATGGAGGCTGGATTTCGAGCCAATCGTATTAAAAATACTAATTAAGTATGAAGGTAACACGATTTCTTTGTCTGAAAGAATTCTTTCGTCAAAAGAACATGATTTATATCAAAAACAGAAAATATGTAGAAATCAAATTATTTTGTAGAAAAAAAGAGCAATAAGTGACTATCGACCACGACTTCTGCTGCCTTAGAAGTGACAGATATGCTGGGACGAGCTGGATTGGTTCCTGTTAATAATAATTACCTGGGTGACAGAGCTTCACTCATTAACTTTTTTTGTAAAACACTTACGTATTTAGATAAACTCTGCATACTTATATGTACCAAAGAATGCAAAAGCCGCTTCTAAGCGAGCGCTACTTGCTCTTACGATAAATATAGCCGTTTAGCGACCTTTTGGACTGAATTTTTTTTATCAAACTTCATTTCATTTCACTTCACTATACTACACTGCATGTATAGAGAGCGGGGCGGACAAAACTTCCTTTTTCACATATGCGGTTGCAATAAGACCTATTATGTCTTAAGTGATTGTGTTGTGTGGAAGCTATTATTATTATGAAGTAAGGGAGAGGCGATCCAAAAAGTAGTTAAAGTTGCCTTACGAATGAACAGGTCATTTTGAGCTGAAGCGGGATTCAAACTTGTACGTTTTACCCAACTAGGCTATTTGGTACACTTAACATGAAAATCATGTGATAAACTGAAATGATCATTTAAAATGAGATCTAAAACCCACAATCAAAACTCTCTTTTGACTTAGTACTAATTACCCCACAAAGGATGGCGACCCTACTCGGCCAAAATAACTACTGCTCTATGATAATATGGACAGACGAGACGTTACTCCTTTATAAGTGTTGTTAGTAATGTCTAATGTTGTCGCCATAAAGTTTGGGGCAAAGAGTTCTGCTTTTAGAGTCGCTTGGGCATAATTTTCTATTTTGTGGCAGTACAGCCAACACAGTTCTCTGCTCAGTAACATTATAGGCAAGTTAATCCAAAATTAAATTAAAAAATAACAGTTGCCTGCAGTACTTGTTCACTCTTTGATGTTTCTGACCCACGACATCCTTTTTCTACCAACACGCCTCTTCCCCTCAACCTTATGCATAATAATTACTTGAAGAAGTCCGTACGTGAAGTGTTGGATTACTTGTCCTAGGTAATAATCTTCTTCATGAAGAAGAAGAAGAAGAAAGACTTTTATTATACCAACAAGATACATCACAGAAACAAAATAAGCAGATAAGTAACATAATATGCACAACAACAGAAAGAAAACAAAACACACAACAGACAAAACGAATAAATAAAACAGGACCACAGATGTAGCCTGTGGTGTATCTAAGTTGCCACAAAAGGCAGCTGACTCAGCGTTGTGCTGAGGATGTGATCCCTCAGCGCTGATGTCGACATGATGTGTCCAGGAACGTATGTGTACTGGTTCCTTATCCTAATTTGGGATGAAATACCTTACCATTAAATAGGTGTTAGTTAGACAAGTGATAGTGTTCGGACGTTACTTACAGACCGTTCAATGCTTTTTTTAGCCATGATTGTGACTCACTGTTGTGCAAAGGCATCCCCTTAAGGCCTGAGAAACACAAAAAGGACGTGAGGCGAGGGCGCGAAAAAGACGCGTCGTCTTTCCAATTTACTTTCATACAAAATGTACTGAAGGGACGGGATAAAGTCCACGGAGAAGAAACGGGGCGAGGGCGCGAACTCTATACAACGCGTTGCATCTTTTCCGCGCCCTCGCCCCGCGTCACTTCTGTGTGACCGGGTCTACTTCCAATTCTATTAATCTCCTTGGCCAATTCTTGCCACCCAGGTAAACATTTTGTGAGGTCGTCACACCATCTCCACGTTAATGATGCCATTAATCGGTCCGTATTCGTCCGCTGGTCCCAATGTCGCAGGCCTCCCTATGACATTGTGACCAAAAAATATCAGAAATAAAAAAATATTTCGACGTTAAGTATTTAAATGTTATCCGCAGTCTTCTGGTCCAGTTGTAGTAAAGAAAAAGACAGCAAAAAAACCTCCGCTGACCGTCTTTTCTCAAATCTTCCTTATACAGCCGCTGCAAGTAATCTGCCTTAGATCGTCGGTACAGAAACCTGGACAGTTTTATCCTTCAAAAAATTCCAAAAATCATTAGAGTTGCCAAATGCCTTGAGCTGCCGACTGAGAGCGGGGCGTGCGGCCTGCCCGAGCCACTTAATTTCAACCCCTCAACCCTTCATTATAATCAGCACGCACACAGCCGCGCTATCGATCCTAACGCCTCATCCGTACAGGGTTAGGACCGCCGTACTCTGTCGGGGTCAGTGCGGATAGTTTGCAGCATTAAAGATACGTGTCAGCCTGCATCTCACATACAACTGCGTCTTATATCTATTTAACGCTAATATACGCTGTAATATAATATACGCTAATACCCTTCGTGGTTAGAAAAGCCATGAGGAAGGCCTAGGTCCTGCAGTGGGCGTCAAATGGCTGATGATGATGATGATGATGATGACGATGAACGCTAATATCTGCCTTTTCAATAAAAAATACCGACTTCAAGAAACACACGCACTAAAAGAAGAATCATCATCATCAGCCATTTGACGCCCACTGCAGGACCTAGGCCTCCTTCGTGGTTTTCATAACCATGAAGGGTTTTCCCATAATCGCTACGCTTGGCAGGCGGGTTGGCGATCGCAGTATGCGAATCGGAATGGAATCTCAGGAAGACGCTGCTTCCCGTCTCCTGGTGATTGATTTCCTTAGTCGCCTTCTACGACGTTCACGGAAGAAAATGGAGTGACGCTATTCGTAATCCGGCCCCACACGGAAGAAAGCGCGCTTGAAATTACCAATCCGCGCTGGGCAGGCGTGGTATTTAATTCACATCATCAACCCATTATGTCCCCACCGAGGGGCACGGGTCTCTTCCCTGAGGAAGGTATAGGCCATACTCCACCACGGGGGCTAAGTCCGGATTGGTGGAGGCTTGTAGACTAGTGGCTCGTCTACTGTCAGAGGTTGTCAAGCCGCCCTAAGGCCTCTGACTTGGCTTAACGACTGCCATCTATCGACGGCAGCCGGCACCAACAGCTTAACGTGCCTTGCGAAGCACGGAACCGCTCGGAAAAATGCCACTAGCGTTAGGCATAAACGGCGACCCATCCATGCACTGAACGCGCCCTGTGTTGCTTAACCTTCGGGATCGTTTAAGATCACTCAGGCAGCCGGGGCTACGAGCGATTCGGTATTTAATTAAATCAAATCAAATCAATTTATTTTGTTTAACATAGGTAATGGTCGTACAGGTGTTACATTTATTCTAAGTGCCTCTATGTTATACCCATTGGGTGTACAAAAATATTTTTAAAACTACCATGCAGAAGCGTGTAACGTGTGTACAGTCAGTTTAATACACTTTTTTTAAGTCCATATTCTACCTCTGAGAGAAGGCCTGTTCTCTACCCTGGAATGTATATAGGCTACATAAAAAAAGAGTTTAATCATTTTTCCATGGATCTCCTCAAGAGATCTTGACCAAATTTCTGTAGGACTACCTTGAGGCACCTTTATATAAAAAAACTATTTTAATAATAAAATCGGACTACGAGGTAAATAATTCTCGATTTATTAAAAAAATATATAAGGAGGTATTGAGAACCTCCTGCCTTTTTCAAGCCAGTTAAAAGTAACTGTTGGGTAATATAAACACATCGTATTCCATTCAAATGTCGACACTTTTGCCCAACTCTCCTTGTTTCGACTAGGCGATCGTAAGATCAATCTTGAATGCGCTATCGAGATGCTATTTTAAACAAACACAATATCTTGATAGCGCACTCGAGGCCGACCGGTCGGTAAGGGCCTTTTAATAATTAATACGGGGCTGGGTGTGCGCATCCCCTTACCTGCATTAGTGTGCGTGATTAGTGTGTTTAATTTGAAAACGCTAAGCAGTTGCCTTGTTTTATAGTTGTGCCAGTGCGCCTGTGTGCGTGGGGGATAATTATGAAGGGTACCAACCCTTACCTTCCGTGACGGTCTGGGCGCGATCGTAGTTTACCGATTGTTCTCTGTTCGCGGTATCGGAGAAGGAATTCCAGTTTTTGTTTGTTCAAATTTGGAGTCGATTCGAGGTTCGGGTGAATGTACAACCGATATCACAATAGATAATACTACTACAAATATTATAATAAAATAATATAAGATTTGACGTTTTAAGCTTATCGTATTTTTTGCACTGTTTCAAAATCATATTTGTAGAAAAATAAAAAATAACGTTTAACTTAACGTTTCAATGACAAATGTAATTTTGCGGAACCGCGGTTCGAGTTTCATAAAACTACAATTCGTAGTTTATTATGACAATCAGAGGTATATTGCGTAGCAGACTTCCTACTTGTTAATCTGTTGGTTGATCGACTTTGCAATGTACGTCGACTCGTCGTAGTTAACTATGAATTGTACGTAGTTCTATGAAACAGGCTCCTGGTGAACCCACTTTAGGAATCGCTGCTCTACACTATCCGATTAGAAGATTAAGTACCGAATATTGGGTTGGGGGTGCGTCTCAACTTTCTAAATTCGGATATCGTGTCGACATTGCGTTTGTGCAGAAATGACGAGATTTGACTTTTGATAGTTGTCATAATATATAGGTCTATTCAATCTTACCTTTTATGAATAAGTATATTTTAAATTGCATTTCTACTTTTCCCCCCTCTCCTTTTTGCACGCCTACCAAACTTTCTTCCACCTCCTGCGGTTGACTGGTAGCAAATGCTTATAGCATTAAGTCCGCCGTATTTTACATTAGGTTAAATACAATAAAAGTATAAAATAAATAATATTCACTCCCAAATTTTAAAATTCGAATCTTTTGTTCGGTTGTAATGACAAGACATCGTGTTTTGATTTGATTTTAGTCATTAAATCTTTACAATACTAATAGAAAATTTAATGACTGACTGAATGTACTGACATTCTTAAATATGCTTGGAGATTTGAGCATTATTTTGACAACCTTCTTCGAAAGTTCCAAATTGCTGTACTGGCCAAACACATGCGAGCAGCGGTCGGCAAAAGTTGTATGAAAATCCATATCACGACAGATACCGTTTGCGCGGCCAAAAAAATTATATAGTAAACTCATAATAATCTGTCGTGTATTTCAAAAATTGAACAATCTCTTACTCCCAAACATGGCAACCAAGGAGGTAACTTTTCAAAGATTCTATTTAAATTTCGAACTGGCTTGCAAGTAGAAAGCGGTTTATTGAAAAAAAAACAAATGAACAAAAATTATTGTTGTTCGTTGTTCGTCATTGATTTTGAAAAGTAAAAAGTTCTGCCTATGTATTACTTAGTTTTAATTTCCGCGCATTATTTGAGAAAAGTACTACGCAATGCAAGCCTTGGTCACAACTAGGCATTGATGGACTTACGTGTATGTGCCCCGGCTTCGCCTCGGCCCACATTTACATGTTCGTCCATCAATGCCTCTTTTGAAAGTAATGTACTATTTCGGAACAAGAATCGATATTTCGCACTAATGCAGATACTTCAGTTATCGTAAGTTCGTTTAATTTGTTAATTGTACTAATTTTCAATTCGAGATTGCATGCTTTTGATATCTTACTCCGTTTGTCACTAAATGACCATTACCAAGATGAATTATTAATAAAAAAATTCGTAGTACTCTGTGTCAGTGCCAAAATTAATAACCTTTTTTTGTCAAACAAAACTTTTTAACAACCCAATGATACTGGCATACTCGGTGTTCAAAATATAGAAGCGTACCATCACCAGCGTTTCAAAAAAAAAAAGTTTTCAGAAAGCGGACCGATCGATTAATTAGCGTTATTACATACCGTGGAGCGATTCATCTGTCGTAATTAGTACGAGCCGGGTGTCCAAAATATCTAATCATAGAAGGTCTAATCCACCTCCAGTGGGCAGAGGAAATACCTCAAATTCCGCAGTAAAGTTTAGTATTCTGCTTGTAGTAACATTTTGAAGTACAATTAACATAAACATAAACATTTACATACAGGCACATACATTGCTTCTGGTCCCACACTAGGCTATGCGCCATGAAATACAAATTCAAATTCGGGCTCAAGGTCTATCCAGACTCTAACTGATTTGAACTAAAATCTTATTCCTTAAAATACGTTATTGATGACAGTTATAAATTCTTTAACCTTATAAGTGTAATAACCTTATAACATCCGAAAATAGGGGGTTGTACTTGTCAATGCGAACAACTTTTGTTACGGAAGAAACTTCGAAATCACGAAAACATTATCAGCTGTTCTATACTAAAGCCACCACTAAAGTGTAAGAAAAAAATAAAACAAGACACATCACAGAACAAATTAATATAAACAACCCGTCCCACTGTAGGGCACAGACCTCTTAGAGAGAGAGTGTGGATTTGGCAATTTGAAGCGCTGTGAACAACTTAGACACTCAGGTTTCCTCACGACGTTTTCCTTAACCGTTAGCGAGTGTATTGCTACTATAAATTCACAAATGTAAATAACTTAGAAAACAAAGACCAACATAACAAGTAACATTTTCGGATGCCTCAAGATACAGAAAAGACGGGGCGAGAGCGCGAAGTCGCGTCTTTTCCGCGCCCCCACCCCACGTCCCTGCCGTGTGGAGAAGGCCTTGGGATTATTTCAGTTTTTACTTGGATAGGCTTTATAGCTTATATCATAAGCATAGCTCGAAGAACTGATGGGCGTTGGAGCGAAAAAGTTCTGACCTGGCGACCGCGGACCGGACGACGCAGTGTGGGAAGACCCCTCACCAGATGGTCTAACGACCTAGTTACGGTGGTGGGGAGTCAGTAGATGCGGGCGGCACAAGACCGGGAAGCTTGGAAAACCATGAGGGAGGCCTATGTCCTGCAGTGGGCGTCAAATGGCTGATGATGTTGGTGATGAGGTTTTATAGAGCAAACGCGCCTTCTGAGCCGCGTTTCATAAAACTACAATCATAGTTTCTTATAACAACGTGATTTACATTGCGTAGCCGATAAGTACAGTCTTCTTACGCGTCCCAGGCTAGCCACTGCAGCGTCCGAGTGGTCCCTTTACCCATCTAATGTGAGTGATCGTGCCACTGGACGCTGTATAAATCAACTTATTACGTAGATGCCATCTTTCGTGTTAACTTATAGGTTAATCAGAATTGTCAGAGTATAGGTACTATGAATTATTGTAGTAATATGAGATGTGGCCTTAAACCTTCTGTACTTCCCCGCCAGTTGCCGTATACCCTTCCCGTGCCAAAAATAATGACGCACCCTAAAACCTTTTTTTTCATCTGCCCATTTTTAGGGTTCCGCAGCCAAAGGGTAAGGGACCCTATTACTAAGACTCCACTGTCCGTCTGTCTGTCTATCACCAGACTGTATCTCACGGACCGTTAGCTAGACAGTTGAAATTTCCACAAATGACGTATTTTATTGCAGCTATAACAAAAAATAAACAGAATAAAATAAATATTGATGTGGGGCTCCCATACAACAAATGTGATATTAATAACAGCAACTGGTAGACGCTTGAAATATTCACCGAATGTGAATGTAGATGTATATACACTTAAAAAAAATTAAATTAAAATAAAATAAGTACCTGTTTTAAGGCTCCAATACCAAAAACATAATTTTTTGCCGTTTTTTGCTCGATATTAATAAAGGCAACTGGTAGAAGCTTGAAATGTCCAAATTTTGTAAAGATAATGGTACGGAACCTTTCGTGCGCGAGTCCGACTCGCACTTGGCCGGTTTTTTAATCCAATTTGTCGAGCATTATGTTCGTAATTATATTTTTCCAATTGCCGGCGGGAAATATGTACGGCTGATTGCTGGGAGGCTGGCGGGCTTGATTAGGCTGTTTTGTAGTTACCTACCCTCGCCCATGTATGGGAAATCGTAGCGTTATGTAAGTATTTTGGACTAAACTCGGCCTAGGCTGTCTGTGCTTAGTTAATAATAATAATAATGATAATGACGTGGCTGCTGGACTGACGTGGCTGCTGGACATTAGTGTACCCAACACTCATAACCAGTGGTCGGAGTAGGTATATTGATTTTAGATACTTGCGTCATGATATCATAACATGGACATGCATTTCTTCCGGAATGTACCGGAGTTTCCAAAAATTTGGTAAATAGAGTAATAAAATAAAAAACCATATGTAAGCAAACAAAATTGTTTATTGTTAATACAAATAATCATTATTACAGTTTTATTAAAAATAATTATTTTTAATCCTCATCGGTTACAAGTTCTACATTTTGATTTTCTGTCTCTATACAATTAAAATAAATAACTTTTTTACTATTAAATTCTGGTCATCTACGCCACTAGCAGCATAGCGTTGAGAGTATTGATACATTTTTAACTAGTTTCATGTAATAATTTCGATGTTTCGGTATTTTTATCATAATAATCCGGAAACTCGGAGGCGTATCCATATTAACATATACGTTTGATGTCAGTGACCTTAATTCAATATACCTACTCCGACCACTGCTCATAACACAGAGGAGAAGCTGCAGAAATACGAGCAGCTTGTCGAGGAGATCCGGCAAGTCTGGCAGCAGCGGGAAGTGGTATTCGTGCCACTCATTCTCTCCAGTACAGGAGTTATTCCAAATAGCCTGTCGGAGCTGGATCTGCCGGCGACACCGCGTAGTAAAATGCAGAAAGCTGTTATACTCCGCACAACAGCAATGGTTAGGCGTCACCTAAGCCTGCCATAGAAGGGTAGTGTGCTGCCGGATAGGCCCACACTACTGAAACACTCCCGTCAAAGTGAATAAATAAATAACAATAATAATAACACACAACACTTGTTGAAATCAGTTTAAGATCAAATTCCAGCGATTTAACTGACCAGAGATGATTCTCAATGGGGATCTTGCCTCAAAGTTTTGATTTATACCCGAAAGGACATTGACGAACTCACAAAAAAAAAACTAAAAATTATCTTTTCGGCTGCAAGTCCCAAATATTGATTATTTAATAAAAAAAACACGTTTCTCTTCTCTCTATTATAGCGTTACTGAGTAAAATAATATTTATATAATAAAAGAACAAGCGAAGAAGGTCTTGATAAAGTCAAATTTTGTACGTAATTTTTTTTACCCTTTTTTCAAAAATAAGTGAATTTGTATTCCCCCTACCCCGACTATCGATGCCGACAAAAGATACTATCCTAGTTTACATACACATGTAGCTACAACAGCCACATGGCCTTATAAAATTAAGTGTTACTACTAAACGATCTCGTCCTTAAGGCCATTAAGAGACCATAATGCGCACTCATAATGCGCACAATCATATGGAAACCTCACATTGTGTGTATGTCACACACACACGCTTAAGGAGAAATAATTGATACGGAACCCTAAAACATGACGTGGTAGCAGAAAACAGGGCCAGGGGCCTAATTATGGGCACCAAATCCTGAGCGATTCCAATCGTCTAACTGTCAAATTAGTATGGAATTGGCAGCGTTTTATAAAACTACAGTTCATAGTTTATTATGACAATTATATATACATTGCGCAGCCGAGTCTTCCTACTTTGTTAAACTGTGGGTTCATGGACTTTGTAATGTATAGAATTGTGATAGCAAACCATGAATTGTAGTTCTACGAAGTAGGTTCCTGGTGTCCGCTAAACGCATTGTAGTTCAAAATTAGTGATATTTTGCACGACGGCCGTTATTTGAAACTATCACCTAGTCTGGACTGGCCCTTGGTCTAGCGGTGACGCGCTTGACTATCAAACCGGAGGTCCCGAGTTCGATTACCACTGGGGGGCACCGTACTTGATTTGTGCAATTGGCCTTAGTCTGGGTAGTCAAATTTTCATAAATATACTTACTGATTATAAACTGTCAGGATGTTACTTTCTTTGAACGTATGTATGCTTTGCCCTAGGGCTATTACCACCGGCAATCGTTGTCAATGGACTGATTGTAAACGTTTTATTTGGTTATATATTAGACGGGTCTAATCGCGATTATTTATTAGGTAAAATTTAATTAGCTGATAGACAATGCTAAGTAGCACTAAGCTCGCCTGTGTGCAAAACTGTGTGTTTAAATGCAATAAAGGATTTTAATAATAACAATAGGTACCTTAATTCCATACGTTTCGGCATCGTTGCAGCTGCCGTGGCATACTATATAATTATGAGCATCGCAAGTCATTAAAAAACACCAGTTCAAATTTGGTTTCAGCAAAAAACATGAAAACCCCTCAGAAATATCATATCGCGCTATAGACCGTTAGTACAATTCGAGCTCTAGACAATACCTACTAAAAAGTCTAATTGCACCTTAATGACTGCGACACACACCTTTAGACATTACACTCGAGTCTCAAATGGGGACAGTGTGTTTGTCTGTTACACAAAATACTTTGATTGGCCTATCCGTACCCGTATTTTTAATGAGAACTGATGTAGGTATCTATTTAAAAATACGGGTGCGAAAGGTACAGACCAGCTGGTAAACCTTTATATTAAAGGTGCTAAGTTACCCGTAACTTAACTGAATTATGTAAACTGGTCTACTTGTATCTGAGACATTCATATATGACTTTTTGATAAAATAAATACGAACTTCTAAATCAGTCAAAATGCAGCTGTATTATCACCATATAAAATTGTTTCACCTTAATAAAATCGCTGATATTTTTTAGATATTTCAGAGATGGTCTCATAATAAAACATCATTAACCCTCTCCTGCGCTCATGGTGTTAGATTAGATTAGATTGAAACTCTTTATTATACACAAAAGAGAAAATAAAATTAAAAGCCTGAGTAAGCTATGCCTATATCTAAGTATTTCCGTGTACAATTGCTAAAAGCGATCTCTTTCAGACAACCTTGGGATGGAAAGAACTAAAAAACCTTAAACCTTGGGATCTTGTCACGTAGGCACTTGTACCAACTAATTTTTTATGCTTAAGATGATTTGAGAAACGATGGTCACCGTGGAGATTTTTTATTTTCGTTGCCTTTTTTCCACAATTACACGACCCGTAGGCAGTAGATAACAATGTACCTACTTTTGTTCTACTCGTTGCGCTCGTGATTCAATTTTAGAATCCTTCACTTGCTCGGTCATCAAAATTGAGCACGCGGTTAAAAAGCAACTTTGCACTCTTGTATAACAAATAACTATTAGTTTAGTTTTCGATAAAGAAAAGTTGTTTCCAGGATTATAATTATTTTATAACTAAAAAAGTGCCCGTAATTTTATTACATGTTTTTAACCTAAATTAGTGCTGAAAATGTAAAGGTACATATATATTATTAACTTAACAGCGGATAAACTTACTTGGTTTTTTGTCGGAAGGTCGGACTCTTCCGACAAAAAACCGTAATACAGAGAAAGTTTGTAAAGAGGCTCAAAATGTCACTGATGCCTGCACTTGCCCATCAGCTTAGTTGGGAGAGCGTTGGCATGGTTACCCAGAAGTCGCGGGTTCAAGTCCCGGCATGGGTGGAATTTTTAGCCTCTAAATAGTATTTTAAAGTTTATCCGGTGTTAAGTTAATAATGTGTAGTGCATTTTATATTTTTACAATAATTAAAAAAAGTTTGAATGTGCAATTGAGACAGCATACTAAAAGTGACAGCTGCCTTTAGACAAGAACAAGTTGGGCGGAATGCACCCTCAGCCTAATTTGATGGTTTAACCTTACCGGTTGATTAGCGCTTGAAAGTACTCTAACTTACCATTTTCAGATACAGAGAAGTAATACGAATGCAGTCGCGGACGAAACACTAGCGGTTCTTTATACACAAAGTGCCTGCTAATTATACATCATTACGACTAATTGTACAATATTCCCGCTAAGAAGTATCCGCTAGTACTATTAATGACAAAAGCAATTAGGCCGGCTGTGCATGTGTGGGTGAGTTTGTGCGTGTGTTGTGCCGATATTTGTGTGTTGTATTGTTGTCTTCTTTAAGCGTGTGGGTGTTCTTGGGATTCTGGTGGCTTAATTCTTCAAGTTGTTAGTTGGAGATTGGAAGTCGCCAGATTGTTGGGGTTGTGGATACTTAGTAGCATGTTTGATAGATTGTAGAATGAGGTGGTCTGTACTTATTTGCAATTGTCAAGGCCTTTGGGTAAATTAATTGCTCATTTAAGTCCAATTATCTGGATGATTCTTGTCAGAACTAATTAAGTGTGTTCGTTGTTTAACTACCTGTATTCAACAGTGAACTGTGATAAAACTGTCGAAATTAATCAGCTATCGACTGGACACACTCCAGGAGTTAACTTTTAAAAATGTGATTGAAATGTCAATGAGATTTTGTGAAAAAAATACATATTATAACATTTACAAAGTATTGTTAGTGAAGCATTAAAGGGGCGCATAAAGCCATTAGACCGGTGTTACACACCGGGAATAATTCAGAGTCTGAATTAGAATGCGCTTCAGAATGCGCGCAACTTAATTCGGATTCTGAAAAGTTAAGGGTGTCAATAAGATTTCGTTAAAAATACAAATGATAACATTTATAAAGGGGCGTGAAAAGCCATTAATCACGTGTTTCAGGAAATGAGTATTATTAAACTGAATGTAAATATGTGTGGCAATTAATAATTTTATGTAATTATTGGAAGAGTTTACGTGTTTGGCCGGCTTACGGTACAATAATACATGTGCGAACAATTCGGGCACCCCTTGCCATATGCTACGTCGCGGCGCGCGATCATAATCGAAGGGTAATTAGCAGCTAATGCATTTCTCGCCTTGCGGTGCGCTTTTGACTTTGCAGTGTAAGTGATCTCTCTAGCACTTGCCATTGTAAAATTCAATGCACTTACGTATGTCGTACCTAGAATTATAGATAGGTTAAGATAGCATCGAGACTCTTATCACACGTGGAATAAGAGCAAATGCTACTTAAAAATTCTAAATGTGTAAAGGTGGCCTAAAGGCGCACTCACACGACACAATAAGCGCGTGAACAATTCGGGCGTGCGATAAAATATGCAGCGCGTCGCGGCGCGCGATCATAATCGAAGTGTAATTAGTAGCTAATTCACCTTGCGGTGCGCTATTGACTTTGCTTCGCTGCTTTAGTTAGTTCTAGCGCGTATAAGTAGCTAGAACAAACCTTCAGGTAGATAGTGCGATGATTAGATTAAGGAGGCCTAGTTTTGATTGTCAGCTTGTAGTGAACAGTCGAAATTACATCGACCTTACATGTTTGTACTCATAGTAGAGACGCACGGACTGTTTTGTGAGAAAAAAGTGAACTTAATTCATTTATATACGGTTTGTATTAAGAAAGAGACAAACATTTACATTTATTGCAACAACCGACAGCACACATGAATTAAAACTTAAAACAAAAAAAAAGAACAATAAAAAATAATAAAAACACTACAAACTTTGTCGTGGTGTGTCTTTGCTGCTGGTGTGAACCCTAAGCACTGATTTTCAGTCAGTACCGATAGCCCTAAGTGCTCTAGAGCGCAGTGTGGCTTGTTTGCTAAATAAGACAATACTGATAGATAGAGAACACTTTATTGTACATAAAAAATGAAATTGAACAGATATTTAATAGATGGGTAGGTAATTCGGATAGGTGACATACCTAATAAATACATTAAACTTAATAAACATCAACGAATTCACATTTACATCAATAAACAGAGATATAGGCAGATGTCATATACAAACATAAATACATACACAAAGACATACGTTTAAACACATGCATATATATTATGAAATATTAAGTAATATAAACACAAAACAAAATCATGGTTACGACAAAGGTATGTTAGAATAAATATTCAATCAAGTTAAGTATTCTTGATACGATCACATCGTTACGTCACCAAGTCATTTGTAGCGTGAAGTCTGCGGCGCGAAGTTTGTTCGGGATAGGGAAGTGTCTGCTGCTCAAGCAGATATGCCTTGAGCTTGCGCCCAAAGGCGATTCTACTGGGCGCTTCACGGACTGGGGGAGGAATGTCGTTCCAGCACTCGGACGCCGCATACTTAAAGCATATTGTGTTAGTAGAATCTTAGGACCATAATAGTTATTTGTTACAAGAGCGCAAAGTTGCTTTTTAACCGCGTGCTCAATTTTGATGACCGAGCAAGCGAAGGATTCTAAAATTGAACCACGAGCGCAGCGAGAGAATCAAACCTTACAATCCTGAGCGTTAGCGAGGGAAGAAAGGAGGAAATAAGATAAAGAAGGAAAGAAAGGAAGAGGAACAGAAAGGAAGTTCCGATTCTGAGTTTTTAAAAAAATTTAAAAAAGTTGTATGATAAATTCGGCACCATTGGAGGTAGAAGTAATAAACCTTTTAACGTTTTGAATTTACAAACTTAGTGCACACGATGTTCTAAATTCAATTTACTTTATCCTTAAATTATTATAAACGTATTTTGCACTCACATATCGAAGAGAAATCATCTCTTTCCGAGATGGGGGGATGAAAAAGATTTTATTCAAGAAAAAATCACGAATATTACGGACATAATAATGCGTAACACCTAGTACTTTCTCTCATTATTCAACTTATCGCACAAGGCAAGATTCCAGGCAGTAGGAGGCCTGACAGAGAACTAGTTCCTTGTTTGTGTTAGCAACCTCAAAAAGCAAGATGGCCGAAATTTTGGCCAACCTTTTATAGGATATGGCACATAAAGAAGAAGGGTACTTACAAGATGACTGTTAACTTGTAGCGGAGGTAGCATGAACACATTTATTATGTTCGTCGATTCGCATGTACTTTTACACTCACATAAATCTATCGCTTGTTAGAATAGTTCAGGCATATTTCTCATTATTTACATGAATAATTACAGAGACATCCTTACCTCTACAAAGTGCAGCCGAAGCTTGCACAAAACAATTCCCTAGTTGGCGCTGATTAACATTCCTTGCGATTTCGTTTGGAGTCACGCGTAAACTAAGTAGACCAGATGACCAGCCTCTAGTGGCCTTTGTGCACTGTATAAAGACTTTAGGATATTTAACGGGTCTAATCGCAATTGTTTATTGAGAGGATAGGGCTATAACTAGGGTCATCAATGAAAATATAAGTATATAATTATATGGTACAGGTTCTTTTTGCAAAAATTGTCTGTACAATCTCTCAGTCATGTTAACAATGATTTTTGGAACCCACGACAAAGAATGTGGATCACGAACCGGGGACTAAATAGCATTTACGCCAAAAACGGCCGTTTTTTGTGCTGTCTAGTCCTAGGTTTGTTGCCTTAGATTCGCGGCCATGGGTCCTAAAAATCACTAATAACATGATTGAGAGATTGTACAGACACTTTTTGCAAACTCGATCTGTTAAAAAGATACGATCTTTTTCTTCGGTGGCGCCAGTGTTACTCCCTGGAGCCCCTTAACTGGACTTTTTAGGACACTTTTTTATGAGGTTGTTTTATTCATCAAATACAAATATCTTGTATTCGACCATTGTCGGTTCGCGAAATCATATTCAGCTGTTCCATTATGTTGATAATCGCTCTACCGAATTTATGAAACAACTGATATTTAGTTATATTCATACACTCCTGCGGTTGACTGGTAGAAAATGCATGTAGAATTAGATCCACAGCATTGCCTTTGCAATGTTCTTACTGATGTGCAATAAACGTATTAATTAATAACAATAATCATATTTTCTTTCGGGACTTTAGTTGGTCCCACATAACAGTAGTTTCTATTGATGATAGAATAATAGAATAACCCCTTCAAATTATACAGTCCTCAGTATATCAACCTTTACATACGTGCACTCTAATCAGTTACGTTTAGGACGACTTTGCCACAAAAATGCAATAATACCCCCCGTGTATGGTGATATTTTGTCTTCGTCGTACATTTGTCAAACACCCTCTAAATTACTTAACTGGAACTTCCGTTTGCACTCACTTCGTGGCACTACTTCTTTGGCGCGCATTTTAATTATGCTTATTAACAATTACAGCCAATACAGATCTGGGTCAAGTCAGCTGCAAACCATGCCAACTCTAGTGACCTACTCTAACCTGCTAAATTCCATACAACTAGTGTCACCATAAACCTGTCGCGTATCTAACGGAGACTCTCAGTGAATACCACAGTGGTGATCTGTGCAGTGATATAAATATGGGAAAAGTGAAGGTCGCCTAAACGGCTCCGGTTTCGCGCTAGTTATTAAAGCAAATAAATCAAGTGTACAAGCCATGATCTCATATTGAGGCCACCGTCATCATTATACCATGTTTTATACTTATTTATGTCATAATCGGTAATTGTGGCACCCAGTTTTGTGTCCGTCGTTTAAGTTTATGGCTTGCTGGTCGATCGCAACTTTGAATAATCAGACTTCGATCCTAGTCAAAGGTCACCTCTCATAAAAAGAGAGTGGGATGCAGATAGGCAGGAAAAGAAAGAGAGAAAATAAGATACCGATAGACAGACAGAGAAAGAGAGAGGGAGACAGCTAGAGAAAGAAAAAAATAAAGTTCTAATTGGTGATACTGGCTGATCTAATCATCTGGAAACCAAGGCTACCTATAAAGCTGAAACCACACTTATCCTACCTACGCGACGTACACGACGCTACGTGCTATCCGGCCGCCTAAATGTGTATGCTTAGAAACACACTTAGCCTACGTTTCTTATGCGACACATCTGATGCGACATCGAACGTGAAGGTGAAGGCTATCCGACGCGTAAGACAAGTGTCTTTATGAATCTGAGGCGCGTGGCGCATCAGATGCGATTATAACGTCGATCCACGAGTGTCTAATTGTTCCAAATTGGAGAGAATAGAACGCATTGATTTGGTTAAGCGACGTGATGTAATTTATAGTATAAAATAGATTAAATATTGTGATGAATTGATGATACGCTCTTCTTATTTTATTGTTCTCAAAGTAACTCTCAAATTAGACATGGTCATCATATTTTACAGATGTAGTAGAATATGCTCGTGCACCTCGAGAAGTGGAAACAGCGTATGATGCGAAATACGCGTCCCGTAAGTACGTAGGACAAGTGTATGTATGATCAGTGGGGTTCTACTTGCAGGGTAGAACACGCATGTTTGTGCTCCTCAAATTTGCTCTATGAAAACCTTCTAATTGGATTTACAGACTGACGCGTAGTAATAAAAACGTGCGTTCCCAATCACACGTAACAAAAGCACTTTTTTCTATCATAATTGGTGAAATCAACAAAATAACATGTTAACAATCAATTCCGACTAACTATAAAGAGAAACTAATCGGCCGCCTATAAAGAACCCGATAACATTACAAAAGAAATCAATAAAAATAATTAAAGTCTCTAATCGCACCAATTAGTGGGTGAATTTATGGTTTCGCTTATTAAAGCTTAATTGAAAGCATACGGGTCACTTACAAAATGTAACTGTTCGGTAAAAAAAACCCGATAAGAAGGGATTAGCATAATATTCAATAAATTATTCTATTCCTCCAACTCAATCAATTTTCGCAAATTCGATAATTTGAAAATCAAATTAACATCTTCCAATATTATTCAACTTATTATTCGTAAAATCAGAATTTATTTCCAGCCTTGATTAGCTGGCTGTTTTGCGAGCGGCTTTACGAAGAAAAAAACAAAAACAGAACTCTCGAATTTTCGCGCGCAACCAAATCCACACACGCTCGCTCCCTCCTGCACCCTATTTGCTGACAGAAAAAAGCGCTGCAAAATAAAAATCTGCCATATTAATTAGGCCTTGGCTTGAGCACTGGCGTTTGTCAGCATAATAATAATTAACACAGCCTGTAATGAAGCGTGTTATAAAAACTAATTGGTTGGGAGCCGTTCTGTACTAAGTGTAAGTAGGCCGGTTTTGTTGAGTTCGTTCGTTGTTCGATTGATTGGTGCCACTGTTGTGAGACGAACTCGTTGAAGAGATGGTAAATTCCATAATTTATTGTTAGGCATAGCCTAATTGGGAATTAGTACAAGTTGGTCGAATTCTTGTTTTTTTAAATTATGTACTAGAAAACTTCAAAGGGAACTCTAAGGTTTGGGCAGGTCTTTTAAAAGCCTGTTCTTAACTTTGTTAAGTAACTAAGCAGGTAAGTATGAATGTCGAACTCATATTGCAGGATATGTAAGTGGTTGTAACCTGTAAGCTTATCTATTAAATTAAATAAAACATATTTATGCTTTGTTCATTTATTCCATAATAGTAATGAAAAGTAACTTAAAGGTCCCTTCTATATCACCAAAATTGATTACAACGTAATCATAATAATTTTCCCAATAAATCTATTCTGGCACTAACTCATCCACTATCTCCATCACGAAAGGTTAGCTGGGAAAAGTACTTAAAATATTGAGCCCTCCTATGTTCAAATGTTTTATTATGCAATAAAGAATTTTCAAATATATAAATCTATCGACCTAACTTTAAAGTCACAAAAGACACCGCAATTTGTGGGATGTATATCAAAGGACAGTAACAACACACTGTAACGGCAATTATCGCTAATGATAATAGTGCCTTTATTACTTATGTCCATTAGGTGGAGTTGTATTAGGGCTCGCGTTACCTAGGTACCACTCATTATGGGGCATTTTTAGGGTTCCGTATCCTAAGGGTAAAAACGGGACAATATTACTAAGACTTCACTGTCCGTCTCCAGGCTGTATCTGCTGAACCGTGGTAGCTAGACAGTTGAAATTTTCACAGATTGTATATTTCTGTTGCGGCTATAACAACAAATACTAAAAACAATATAAAATCAATATTTAGGCAACAAATGGGATTTTTTTTTTGCAGTTTTTTTGCTCGATATTAATAACGGCAACAGGAAGACGCTTGAAATATTCACAATATATTTAGTTGTATATTTACTTCATAAATTAATAATAAAATTAAAATAAAATTAATATTTAAGGGGCGCTCCCATACAAATGTCTTGTGTGCAATAAATTATAATTACAATTAATTATAACAAGCCAGATTTTTTGCCGTTTTTTTCTCGATCTTTGTGTCTAATGTTGTGTATACATAATGGTGCGGAAGCCTTTTTGCGCGAGTCCGACTCGCACTTGGCAGTTTTAATATTCTATACTTGAACGCTGTGGTCTCAGGCCTAATTATCGCACTACAAGGTTGTTGGAGAAATGTACAAAATACCTTCTTTCAGAGGATTGGCTATAGGTGGAGCGGTGATAGCGCAACAGAAGAACACTGGCCTCAGATTGGAGAGGTCTTGAGTTCGATACCAGTGACTTTGTTTTCTACATTTGTATTCGTGAATTTGTAGAATCAAAAACCTTTGGCAAAGGCACACGGAACGTAATGAGTCTACATAATAAGATGATTTATACAGCGTCCAGTGGCATGATAACTCAAACTCGATGGGCGAAGGGACCACTCGGACGCTGCAGTGCCTGGGACATTGTTTTTGTAGTAACAATACTACTTGGAGTGAAGGAGAACTTCGTGAGGAAACCTGTATCGCTAATCTGCAATAGGCAATACATGAGTGGGACGTATACAGTGTTACCGTTAAAATGCAAGATTATTTGAGTTTGTGACAGCCACAACTTTAGTTCTACGACGTTTAAGAAATGTATGTTTTTTCCGTTTTTTTAACTTTTACTTTAAAGTTGTTTTACGGTTTTTCTCTTCTATAGTGACGCAGACTGATAGATATTGCTAAAAACTATATGGTTTAAATATAATGGACGTTCTTCTATGTAGGATAATGATTACCTGGAAGCTAGTAGTTGGTGGAAAGCGTGATGCGCGAGTTTTGTAAAAAATGTAAACCCTGATATTTTATAGTAATACAAACCTAAGAGAAAACTCACAGAACAAAAGTTGTTGTAAAACACAAACTCTTTTTGACGTGTTTCAGAAAACGAGCATTTTAGCTTCGCCGCAGTCGGGTAATAAACTCATTATTATGTATACGATAATAATGAGTTTATTACCCGACTGCAGCGAAGCCCAAAAGGAGGGTAATGTGTTTGGCTCGTATGTATGTATGTATATAAGTATGTCCGATTCTATGTTTCCGTATAACTCATTAACCAATGGTCAGATTTTGACAAATGAGATCTCAATCGATTCGTCGTATTTGCACGAGTGTCGTAGGCTAAATAAAATCATTAAAAACTTGCTAAAAAGACACAAATAAAAAACTGAACCAAAAAAACAACCCGACTCCTAAGCGTTAACTACTAAGCAGGCGGAACCCAAGTTCACCAATGTCTCCTTAGGGTAGTCCCGCCTGCTTAGTAGTCAATGCTCAGCATTCGGTTAGTTGGTTATTTTTTATATCATTTTTTTTATTTAATGAAAGGAAAGCAATACAAGCAAAAAAATAATAAATAAATACAAACAAGTGAGGCGGTGGTAGCCTAGTGGGTAGAGAGGCGGTGGTAGCCTAGTGGGTAGAACCTCGGACTCGGAAGTGCCAGACCCAGGTTCACGCGTGGTGATTAAGAGAGAAGCCCTGTGCCCTACAGTGGGACGTACTCGTATATAGGCTGCTTATGTACAAACAAGTTCAGTATAACACACTTATAAAATAAAATGGTACCCTGGCCCCTGAACTGGGTTTTAGGCCTGTATCTTACTGTTTTACAATAATCGTAGTGCAAATTAGTGTTATTGTGTTGTTTACGGGGATATTTCAATTACTTTTTCGAAACATAGGTTGCTAATGTTATTCTCTAAGCAATGTGGCTGCTGTGCTAATTAATTAATAATTATATTGGGGGTTTTGCTACTCGCGTCCTTAGGTTTCACCCTTGAGACCCTTCACATAACCCCTGGGTGTAGCCTTACTGATGGTAGGCGAAAGCCGCGGCTAATAGCCACCCACCATACAAAGACACGCCGCCAAGCGATTCGTCGTGTTTTTTTTTTAAAGTTTTTACGAAGTCTGTTTTATTAATTCACAGAATTACGAAATAAATTAAATGGTGTGGAGTCGTTACCCCGTTATGGGGTAAAATTTTAATAATCCAAATAGCCCATTTGCTACCCTTTGGTGATGCTCTTCTAATGGTGAAATAATTGCTCCAAACAATACCTCTGAGTTGCCACATATTTCGTTACTCTACTGTTAGCTGTTCAACACATTTTGTTAAAGAAGTTTAAAATAAAGTTGTAATTAATCTCATTTCTACCGAGACATGCTCGTGATTACTATTATAGGTGTATTCGAAATGGTAATAGTGCCATTTTCAATTATTATTGAGGATCTTCAAATATGTAAGACCTCGTGTTACAATAAACGGTTTTTATTCTTTTCTTGTACAATAATCAATACAGTGTGTTATTACACGACGCAAAACCTGAAAACTAGTTCTTCAGAAGCGATAATTAAACTACATCCAATGAGCATAAACTTGAAATTCTTAATTCTGAGCTTTTTTCTTTATTTTTCATACAAATTAACCGCGTCAAGTTTCTTAATTGAATGAAAAGTAAATATAAATAATTTTCAAACGTTCTTATTAAAAGTGGTACAATTTGTGATACTGATGAAACGGTTTGAAAATGTTTCGTTATTTTAATGCTGTATACAGTACAATAGGCAAAGCTTTAAAAGGTATAGCTACCTAATGAATAGCTTTGTTTTTATAGGTTAGTATATTAGAAATTAAATTATCGAAATGCTAAATTTTTCCAGAATAAATCATCGAAAAAAACACATTTCGAACACACACTGTACTCGGAAATCATCAAAAACTGCGCGCGTAATACTTAGGTATAGCTGAAACTGTCACGTAGATCGCAGCCATTAGTTTCCAAACGCCAGGGCCGGACTCGGCGCCATTAAGGAGGGGAAATTAGTGCATTATTGACTGATTTCCCTTTCCAACTAGCTGATAGACTGCGGGCCCTCGATTAAAAAACACTAACGGTCGTGTTTGCTGCAATTAGGTGTGCGATCGATGGTGCTCCATTTTTGGCCGCCTTTCCAGCTTAGGCAATGGCTTACCATTGTAGATACTGTTTACGACAGTCGTTTTAAAAGACACTTTTGTGAATTTTCGGTGGGCATGTAGGAGATATAGTTGACAGTATATTTAGCTTCAAATCCGTGCACCATATGTACGAATTTAATGATAAATGTGCCTTAGTGTTTATTTTTATGACTAAGATGTCAAGTTATTCATCTAACGGGTTTTAGGTAAACTTACCAACATTTCGGCAGTGTAAAAAACACTAAAATGTAACAGTTTATATGCTGCGACTGCTGATTGACTGTGCGTACTGTGCGATAAAAACTCACAGCATATCGACCTTAACACTTATGCACAATACTGAGTTATGTTACAGGAGCCATTGGGAATGAAATATAAAGGTTTATCGGCTGTCGACTGTACAAAGGTTACCTTTAAAGTGAGCAAATTACTGACACACCAGCAATTCTTGAAAGGGATGCCAGTACTAAAGTAGAAAATCCATAGGGAATATATTCAACTGCCTGTGTAGACACTTTTTTAGAAAATATTAAGCGAAAATCAACTTCAGTATTTTTATAAAGAAACTAACTGACCCGTTTTGCCATACTAATTAGCCTACGACCTATTCACAGACCTACCAAATTTACACAAAACATTCATAAAAATCGGTGAAGCCGTTTCGGAGGAGTTCGATAACAAAAACTGGGACAGGAGATTTTCATATATTAGATACGATAAAAATAAGCATTATTTAGCTGCCAGAAACAAATAAACGTAACCTCTAATGACCTTCCGAATTCCCCACCCCAGTTGCGTATTTAGGGAAAAAACCCCGCATACATAATTAGCCCTTGATTATCAGTCTATCGGGAGGCCGGCATTAAAAAAAAACCGGGCAAGTGCGAGTAGGACTCGCGCCCTCAGGGTTCTTGACTTTGCTCTTGAAAAGTATATTTTACCATACGACCCAATTGCATAGTTCAATTTGTAATCATGAAAAATAGTTTTTAAAGGTGTAACTATAGGTACACGTTACTTTACACAAACTCATGCCTGTATCCCGAAGGGGTAGGCAGATACCACTTGTTTGCCCATTGCCACTTTCTCGACAAACCTCCGTAGGTACATAAATAACATTATTTTTTTTATTTGCCTTGAAACATTGCTTCTAGCTTTATTTTGCTAAAGTTCTTACCCTATATAAGTAAGTTAATGCCCTGGTTTTGTGAGTGATAACTCGTTGAAGCCGATAATTTGGTCCTTTCCGTTGACCTAGAATCGTGAAATTTGATAACAAGAAATCTTATAGCAAAAGTAAAAGAAAAAATGTTAAGTATTTAGTGTATGAAAAAAGAGGAGTATTTGTCGGTTTTGCAATATAAATTAATGCCCATATATTTTTATTGCGTTGACTTGCTTTCGATGTTTGGATTTTTCACACTACAGAGGGAGTATTGACTACAGTATTTGATATCAATTTAAATTGTATAGCTCTACCGACAGACAGGCGGACGAACAATAGAATAATCCTATAATGGCTCCATTTTTTTTCTTTCGGGGTACGTAACCCTAGAAAAACCGAGCTATTAAATGCCATTACTGAGAATTAAGGTTTTTCAGAGGCTCTATCACGAACCAAAGCATTCGAAATAATTATGGTTCACATACTAAGGTACTATTTGCTAACGTTAAATCGTCCTATATCCAAATATTAAGATATCGCATTATGTCAGTGGGAGACTAGCTAAACCACGGGTTTCGTTAATGTATTTTAATTTAGCAAACGTCAATGCTGCTCTAAATTCATAAATACAACGTGCTTGCTAAGCTGAGGTTGCCCCATACACTTATTTAGTTTTTTATGTATATCTTTTATTTGTGCAATCCTACTAATAATATTATAAATGTAAAAGTTTGTGAAGATGTTTGGAGGTTTGGATGTTTGTTATTCAATCACGCAATAACGGCTGAACGGATTTACATGAAACTTGGCGTACAGATAGACAAAGACCTGAATTGAGTCATAGCATACTTTATATTCCGGTAATGCTTTCCCGTGGGATAATATTTATTTTAAGTTTAAAATAGATCCATACAAGGCGGTCCATACAAAACACTACTGCCGTAAATGATGTATGTATGGACCGTCACCGCGTTGGTGCGTGTCATTCTTAACAAATGTTGAAGTAAAAGAGATATGTCATCATCGTGGCAAGTAGCAGACCCTGGTCTCTCCATATCCCTCCGGAATACAGTCGTGAATTTATGTTACGTTATATTATTTTCCACACAAGTTGACCGCTTCAAGTTTCATCGTTGTGTGAAAAATAAAATTGAGGTTATTATTGGTAACGACTTTCGGGGTTAGCATAATTTCAAAAACACCTTGTATAATAAAGCCACTCGACTCCAACAATGCAAAGTAGAAAATATTCAATTCATTTTTCATCCATTGACCGAACTTTCACGAATGCTTTGCGTTATTTCAATAGGTAAAAACCTATAAATGAAAATTAAATGTTCGTTGGTACACGCATCTCAAAAAAAGGGCTTCCCTTTGTTCAATTAACCTCAATCTATCGAATAGAACCTCTAGGCAATTGAGGTCAACTGAAAAATATCCCTAACAGGGTGGTACCGACATACTTAATAAGTGGTGCCGAGATCAAACTAGAAACCTTCACATCTCAGGACTCCTGATAGCCCCTAAGTTTATTAGCGCTAATTACGCTGCCGCGCAACTATCAAAACATAGAATTTATTCTTTCGCCTAATTGTCTCAAAGGTGTGACGGTCATTATTTTAATTGCAACATTGGCTTGTTTAATTGTGGCCCCCATTTCTTTTTTCCATGCGACACTGAGGTGTAATAATGTGTCCTTATTTTCGCTTCATAATGTTACGACTGGGAAATTATAGGCAATCATTTCGCATTGCTTTTCTTTCTTTGTGTAATCGAGCTTAGTAGTATATTGTGACAGTTAAATTTACCCAAGCATGTCGCGACCTAGGGGGGTACAATACTCGTAGTAGTGCAGCCTATATACATCCTACTGTAGATCACAGGCCTTCTCTCAGAGAGAGAGTCGTGGCTACCGCGGATTGGCAATTTCAAGCACTGAGGTACGCGAACACCTCAGAAATTCAGGTTTTCCTCGCGATATTTTCCTTCACCGTTAGCGAGTGGTATTGCTACTACAACTTCACAAATAAATGTGTATAACTTAGAAAGCAAAGAACAAACGTAACACATAACATTTTCGGATGCTTGAAGATGTTGTCATACATGGTTTACTGAAGAGATGAGGTGAGGGCGCCAACTCAATATAACGCGTCGCGTCTTTTCCGCGCCCCCGCCCCACGTCCCCGCTGTATGGAGAAGGCCTTGGAATTACTTCAGTTTTTACTTGGATAGGCTTTATAGAGCAAACGCGCCTTCTGGGCCGTGTTTTATAGGACTACAATCATAGTTTGTTATAACAATGCGATGTACATTGCGTACCTGATAAGAACAACAGTCTTCTTACGTGTCCCAGGCCAGGCACTGCAGGGTCCGAGGGGTCCCTTCACCCATCTAGAGCGACTGATGGTGCCACTGGAGGCTGTATAAATCATCTTCTTACGTTATGGGCTAATGAGAATTATCAGAGTATACTATGAATTATTTTAGTAATATGAGATATAAAGGGACACACCTGTATTTTCCTATGGTTGACTATGGAAATAGTGGCAGAAGTCCCTATGTGAAATAAAATACTTAAAGACATACTCACATTTATATTTATACTTGTCACATCGTCAATTAGTTAGCATTATTACAATGAATAATCTGCAGAAGATAACTAGATTATTAGGTACTCGAGTAATTTTCTTTACAAAATTCCAATTACGTCCTTCGCGCCAGAAAAACGATAAGCCAAGGTGGCGCCTCCCTTACTTTTTTTTTACAGTGACGTCATCACATGAAGGTTTCATACCTTCATGTTTATCTAGATGGCCAAGCAACTTTCCGTACTAGCAAATTAGTCAAATTAAATACTCTTAAGTTGTTATGAATACAATATACAATAAAGTTCCACTATTAACAGGTACCTAGGTATTTAAGTCCTAAAGCGTCGCTGACAGTCGGCCATCCGTTTACAATAAGTACGACCTCGTACTTTATCCATATTATAATATTAGTAGGTATATTAATTTTACGTAACTATAGCAGCAGGTTTCTTGCGTCTTGAATTCCACTTAAAACTAGTAGCAACAGGCCTCGCGTCATGAATACCATGGTAACAGATCGCATTCGTCATGCATACCATAGCAACAAGCCCCACATCCTGAATACCACTTAAAACTATTGGTAACAGGCCTCGCGTCCTGAATACCATGGTAACAGATCGCATTCGTCATGCATACCATAGCAACAAGCCCCACATCCTGAATACCACTTAAAACTATTGGTAACAGGCCTCGCGTCCTGAATACCATGGTAACAGATCGCATTCGTCATGCTTACCATAGCAACAGGCCCCACATCCTGAATACCTAATTCGTTTAACTTTGTATCAATATTACTGTATCTTGTTTCATTTGTATTGTATCTCTTTCAGTTTAACTTCGTATAGAAGCATTTTACTTCTTTATAATAAGATGTCAAGCTGTGAAGTTTCAATATGACAACAACAAGTTCGCCTTTACTATTCTTGTTAATCAATACATTTTTATAATATTAAACAATATTATGTATTTAGTGTCTGATAAGTAACCGTTTTCATAATAATTTAAAGTCGTGTGAATTTGTACAATATCGTATTAGGTACAGTATACTTAAAGTAAACACCTGTAACATCAACAAAACATGTTCTTCTGACAAAAGTACGCCAAAGAAGATTAGAATAAGAAATTAGAATTTTATTTATTCACTTACAAATGATATTTTGTATTCGGTTAAACCGTGTCAAATCAATATTTTATTAAGAAACCAATGTACTGGTCAGAAATAACTCTAGCGTTATCTATACACATACGACTATGATGGTTATAATAATGTTAGTTCTCTAGTTTGCACCAAACAAATTAACTAATATATTTAAGTAGGTACATGAGTTCAATTTATGAACACTTTTAAAGTTATAACTGTTTCCGCATCAGAGTAAGCCTCTATTTTTCTGAGTTAGGGAAATGTTCTCAACATTAAGTAATACCATTTCACACATGAAAATATGAAACAAACTACACATAGTTTTAAGAAAGGAGCAATCTATAAATACCTATTAGTCCATTAATTAAAGCCAGACACATTTTTTTAAATTTTATGGGTGATTTTGTACTTATTTGGACCTTAGGATTTTTTTTTAACCGTATTATGTTATGTTTTCGAGAACCAGAAAGGTCCTCCAACAAAAATGATGATTTGTATAAGACACATAATGTCGCTATAAAAACAAGTAGGTAGGTATCGGATTCTACATCTTACTATATCTTTCACCTGGTTGTGCACTAAAGTGTTCTCTATCTCTCTATCTATATCAGCAATCAATTCGCTTTAGTAATACCATGTAATACCTACGTCATGTCATGAGACATTCTTTGATTAATTGGGAATTAGGTTATTAAATTGATTATTGATAACCTAAGTGACCCTATGAATACTGGACATACAGGTAAGCTCGCTCTGCGCTGTGAATAAGGCTACCCATCAATCAAAGTAAACTTAAGTTAAAGAAATGCTACCACCATCAGCATCTTCAAATCATAGAGTACCTAGATAGGTAAATAATTAGTTTCACCAAGTAGTTTTAAAATTACCTAAAATTGTACTTCAGTTTGCATAAGTGGGTCAAATTTAATCCACATGTAATTAATATCGTTCATAACTTACATCACGATAACATAACATGAAATTCATTACAACGTCATTTTCGTTTTATTTCGTGCTACGTCGCATTACCTACTCTTGTCCATTAAATATTAAGTATATTTTATTTGTTTTATCTTATTAAAGATCACCAGCAAGAGTTATACAAAAATGACATAATATAAGTTCTAAAAGGCCATTGTGCACTCTTACTTATAGGTACAACATGCGTTAGTAAGGCAAGTACCTAAGGACAAAAAATGCTTTAAAGTGGGCAGACCCACGTAATAAAAATCACAATAATAATTTGCTTAAGCTGAACGTGTAACAAGTTAGGTTTATTCTTTGATTTTTATTAATTTAGAAAGTACCTAGAGCTTTACTAATACAAGACTTGATGCGTTAAGTTGTTAATGTCAGATTTAGAATACTTAGAGAGAGCATTGTAATGACGGCAACATCTCGGTATAGGAGCATTAGTTCCCAAATTTGTTTTAGAGAAAGGTAGGTTAAGGAGGACATCATTGAATCTAGGTAGTCTCTTAGGAGCATTAAATGATAATTAAAGTAGCAGTTCAGGACAATCTACAGCACGATTAACCAACTTGTGTAAAAACGCCAAGTCGTGGATTTTCCAACGAACTGATACAGGACTCATCCGGTAGTGTGCCAGCCTAGAAGCTCGGTAGCATTTTAGCTTTGAAATTACTCTGTTAAAGATGATATAGAAACATTCTCTGAACACTCTCTAAACGTTTTTTTTTTTTGTATAGGTACCTTATTAAAAGGATTCCAGGCTGTGAACAATATTCTAGCTGAAATCTTAGAAGAGCATTATATAGTTTTAGTTTAGTAGCAGAATTTTTGAAATGTTTACTATTTCTAATTACAAAATGTAATGTAAACGTAATGTTATGTAATGTTTACGTATACTTACCTACTTATGTCTAGCGAACTCGTAAGTATAAGTTATGCATGATTTCTATTTCAGGCATTATCCATTTGGTGTTATTACATCAACAAAATTGGTGAATGTTAACAAGATAATGATAAGTGAAAAGTTTATGCAAAGGTACAATAATAATATGCATAGACATTGTTATTTATTTATTTTTTATTTTTTTTTTTTGAAAAGCTATGCACTGTATACCTACTGTCCGTGTTACTTTTGTCGGTAGTTTAATTAACTTCATTAGTTAGAATTAGGTCCGTTATGTTGTTTAAGGTTGTATAAATTTTGAGACTATAGGTTGTTAAATTATTGTAATTTACAAAATAATTTGTGTTTATAAGATCTTAGGTCGCTCCACTTTCTTTTTGAAGATACCTATTTTCACCTTTTATTTAGTTGTAGTTTTATCTAACCAATACCTATACTATGCTTCATTAGCGAGTTTATCTGAAACATAGTTCTAAGTAATAAGGCATAATGTCTTCGCTTTCCAACAAAGGATTGACAAACAACCATACAAATGTCCCGACGACTTTGGTTTATAGTTTTACAGAAGACATCATCTAGTTAATCAGTCTGTTGTATCTATTACCTAGCACAAATAAATTATTATCTAACTATCTATTAGACTTGCTCTAAATGTGCCTATATGACTAAGTGTCATACCTGATTGAGGGAGTAATCAGATATCGTGTCTTTTATTTTCGGGAGATAATATGCTAATGACTCTCAATGCTCATATATGAGACTAGTTGTTGCTCGCGACTTCGTTCGCGTGGTAATTTTGATGTGTATTTTTCCGGGATAAAAAATAGCCTATGTGCTAATCTAGACTAAAATCTATCTCTGTGCAAAATTTCATCCGGATCCGTTCAGCCGTTTTTGCGTGAAAGAGTAACAAACATCCATCCATACATACAAACTTACGGTTTTCTCCGTACCATATTCGTTCATTATTAAGGAGGAGTTCACTTACCAGACACACCGAGGTGTCCGTAAGTAAACTTATGATTTGCCGTTTAGAAGAATTATTTCTCAAGTATCCCTACGGTACGTTACGAAGGAATCTTTCAAAGTCTATTCCCAAAGGGGATAATAACAGATAATCAAGTCAGAATGGAAATCGTCATTTACATCAACAAAGTCGTGGAAAACCTGATTATAGAATAAAGACGACATGGCGTATGTTTCATTTTCTCTGGTTAAAATTACGTTTAAATATTCAATAAGTAAATAACTGCCATGCATTAAATTGTGTCGTACGTGATACTAACAAAGTATTTATTATCTTACCAATTATCACTAGAGTGCAACATTGACAAATATTAGCCCTGGGAAGCCTAACATAACGGAACCGTCAACTATTATGTTCAATTCAATTCAATTCAAATATTTTTATTCATTGTAAAAACAGAATGTTTACTTAATGAACGTCAAAGTTGTTAGTTTCACAATTAATGGATTATGTGGAGAAGAAGCTAACAAAGAAACTCCACTTATGGATTCATATCAACTTATGAATGATACCTACACTATCTTGTTACAGCATCCTTCAAATTATGCTCCTTTAATAGGTGACTTTGCCTATGAAAACTTAGGTATGTAGGAGAACCTGTTAGCAATTTTAAGTACCTATAGACCCCCGGATCATCATCTGTTCCTTTTCAGGGGGATCAAACTTGCATAATGCGTTAGGTACGCATATTTTCTAATTCTCAGCATTATCAGTACCTACGCATCCTATTGACTAAATAGCACATAATTTAAAATAACAAGTGATATACCTAATGATTATCGTTGGCACGCCGCTAGACGCCACAGCACCAACCCGTTGCCGTCGTGTTTGCCGCAATGTACTGCAAAGTACCACTATGCCAGTACGCAGCCGGCGCTCTGTAAGGCACCACTGCGCCAGTGCACCATTAGCTCGACCGCTGAAGCATTACAAGGCGTCACTGCTTCACCGCCGGTGCGCTGCAGGATGCCAGTCCGCATTCAGGACGCAGCAACGTGCCTCCGACCTCATACGCTGCGAGACACCACTGCTCCGCCGACAGCGCGCAGCAAGGCGCCGCTGCATTCCATTGTCGGCGCGTTGTACCCGTCCGTAGCTTGCATGCTACAAGTCGCCTCTGTGCTAGCCCGCCGTCGACGCGCCGCAAGACGCTACTCCGCCAGCCCGCTGCAAGGCGTCGCTCCGTTAGCTCGCCGCTGCATGCCATCGCCGGCGCGGAGTACCAGCCCGCAGCCTGCACGCTGCAAGTCGCCTGTGTCAGCCCGCCGGCGACGCGCTGTAAGACGCTACTGCGCCAGCCCGCTGCAAGGCGTCGCTCCGTTAGCTCGCCGCTGCATGCCATCGCCGGCGCGGAGTAGCAGCCCGCAGCCTGCACGCTGCAAGTCGCCTGTGTCAGCCCGCCGTCGACGCGCTGTAAGACGCTACTGCGCCAGCCCGCTGCAAGGCGTCGCTCCGTTAGCTCGCCGCTGCATGCCATCGCCGGCGCGGAGTACCAGCCCGCAGCCTGCACGCTGCAAGTCGCCTGTGTCAGCCCGCCGGCGACGCGCTGTAAGACGCTACTGCGCCAGCCCGCTGCAAGGCGTCGCTCCGTTAGCTCGCCGCTGCATGCCATCGCCGGCGCGGAGTAGCAGCCCGCAGCCTGCACGCTGCAAGTCGCCTGTGTCAGCCCGCCGTCGACGCGCTGTAAGACGCTACTGCGCCAGCCCGCTGCAAGGCGTCGCTCCGTTAGCTCGCCGCTGCATGCCATCGTCGGCGCGGAGTACCAGCCCGCAGCCTGCACGCTGCAAGTCGCCTGTGTCAGCCCGCCGGCGACGCGCTGTAAGACGCTACTGCGCCAGCCCGCTGCAAGGCGTCGCTCCGTTAGCTCGCCGCTGCTGCATGCCATCGCCGGCGCGAAGTATCAGTCCGCAACCGCCGCAATGCAAGGCCTGACCGCGCTCGCCACATGGCCTGCCGCCCGATGGTGTGTGGCTGATCTGACTGCTCACGATCTGCAGTCTGCTTTCCCCGTCTCTACAAACAAACCAAACATAATTCGCACAGAGGACTGCTCATTGCCTAAAAGGTCGAGCGAAATTCAGATTCTAAGTTTTAATTAAAGTGAGTAAAAATAAGTATTAATCAAATCGTTTCATAAACGACCAAGGAAACAATATATAACACGTTCCCAACTGTTTGTTTCAACAATAAAATAAACAAAATAAAAACCAGACTGTGTTACATATTACGTTAACTAAATAATCAGTAAAAAAAAAAAAACCAGCAAGTAAAATGAACTGAAAATTTGATATTGTCTACGGCACAGATGACAATATAGTACATTAGTAAAGTTGGTATATTTTTTTATTCTTGTCTACCACATCTAAATGTGAATTTTATTGCTAAAATTTGCAAACAGATTGGCCCTGAATTCATCCCACTTCTGAAATATAAAGGGACACACCTGTATTTTCCTATGGTTGACTATGGAAATAGTGGCAGAAGTCCCTATGTGAAATAAAATACTTAAAGACATACTCACATTTATATTTATACTTGTCACATCGTCAATTAGTTAGCATTATTACAATGAATAATCTGCAGAAGATAACTAGATTATTAGGTACTCGAGTAATTTTCTTTACAAAATTCCAATTACGTCCTTCGCGCCAGAAAAACGATAAGCCAAGGTGGCGCCTCCCTTACTTTTTTTTTACAGTGACGTCATCACATGAAGGTTTCATACCTTCATGTTTATCTAGATGGCCAAGCAACTTTCCGTACTAGCAAATTAGTCAAATTAAATACTCTTAAGTTGTTATGAATACAATATACAATAAAGTTCCACTATTAACAGGTACCTAGGTATTTAAGTCCTAAAGCGTCGCTGACAGAGATGGGGCCCTGAACCTTCTGTACTTCCCCACTAGCTGCCGTGTACCCTTCCCGCGCAAAAAATATTGACGCAGCTTTAAGCCTTTCTTTCATCTAGCGAGGGGTATAGCTACTACAACTCCACAAATATACGTAACTTACAAAACAAAGTCATTAGCATGTACCAATGTGCAATGGGCTCGAACGCAAGACCTCCCGAATCCCGTTGCCCTACCACCGCTCAGGAGTACAGGGGTACAAAACAGCTAATCATAACTTGACTCCGGTTTACATTTACATGATTTCCATCACATACGTCATACTTGCGATCCTTAGCTGCCTATGGCAAATATTTGTAGAGAGACTAGCTGACTCGGCAAACGTTGTTCTGCCGTACGATATATTTCCAAACCTACCAAATGTACACAAAAAAATTCATAAAATCGGTGAATACGTTTCGGAGGAGTTCGATAACAAACACTGTGACACGAGATTTTTATATATAGATGGATCTGTCTTTGTGCGCAAGCTCAGGGCATATTTTCTTGAGCTGCAGAGACTTCCAACTTCTCGCGGTAACTGACTTGACCACGTGATCGCATCATCATGGTGTTTTGTACGTGCTGTATTTTTGTAATATTGTTATATTAGGGGTTAAAGTATGAAATTGCCGTTTTATTGCAATAGGTTCTTTGAATTGACATAGAATCTTCATGGTTTGAGGTTTTCGAATGAAACTTGTTTCAAATGGTTTCTATGATGTTCTTTTTTTAAAAAATGTGAAACATTTGAATATCGACTTTCAATTGTTTTTGTTATTCAATTTAGACAAGAAAGATGGATACTGCGAAAATTCGAGTGATTATGAGGCACCCATTTTTCGTATTTTTTTATTTTATTGATTTGACGCAAGTGAGTCAATATTGTGGGTAAGGTAACGTTAAACCATGCCGCTAATTCCTGGGTAGTTTGACTAGGGTCGGCTTCCACTATCTCTCTTAATTCATCGTTATTCACCTGTGTGGGCGGTCTTCCTCGTGGCTCGTTCTTTAAGTCGAAATTTCCATCACGAAAGCGTTTAAACCAAAATCGCACGGTGCGTTCATTAGTAGACCCCTCTCGAAACGCAGCATTGATATTTCTGGCGGCTGTTTCTGCCGCGTTAGTTCCGCGTCGGAACTCGTATTCAAAAATCACTCGAAATTTCGCAGTATACATCTTTCTTGTCTAAATTGAATAACAAAAACAATTGAAAGTCGATATTCAAATGTTTCGCATTTTTTAAAAAAAGAACATCATAGAAACCATTTGAAAAAAGTTTCATTCGAAAACCTCAAACCATGAAGATTCTATGTCAATTCAAAGAACCTATTGCAATAAAACGGCAATTTCATACTTTAACCCCTATTATTTACGACACTGACGATTTTTTAATTAATGATCTATATATGATCACTATAAATTTTTTTGACACGCTGTACAGCGCTCCAAGATGCTCACAGAACGAACAGGCACTGTCTGAAAAATCAGCGCTATGGGCTAATACCCTCAGCAATGAGCCACCTGCCTTTTGCAGCAACAGAGACACACCGCGTCTAATGTTTGTAAAACTTGTTTTATTGTATATCTGTTTTGTTGTGTTTGCAAGTATTTTGTTTCTTGTTACATGTTATCTGTGTTACATGTTAGTGTAATAAATGTATTTCTTCTTTTTTTCTTCATCTTCATACCGTTTTTTTTTACGTATATCCCTTCTTAAATATTTAAATATTATGCTACAATTTAAATTATTATAATTATCTTTACAATGACATTTATTTGATTACAATCCAATCTATGTATTTACTCAATATAATATTACATACACACATAATAATATAATGCAATAATAATTTTATTTATGCTTATTTTGATATTGAAATACCAAATTACTGCCAATTTATTCGTTTTTCCGAGTGCTGCACGTCGGTATACTACCGGGTACTGACGGAAGACCAGCGCTGGAGTGGTCTGCCTCTCCAGCATATGCTGAGTCAGAGCCCCTTTGCTTTTACCACACCCACAAAATGCTCTCTCGTATTGTCTATTGATTTGTGTTTGCTTATTTCTGTTACTTTTTTTGTGTGCCTACTTGCTGTACGATTTTGCTTTGTAATTTTCTTTATTTGTTCTGTACCTATGTGTGTGTGGAAATGCAAATAAATGGTTTTATCTATCTATCTATCTATCTTAGACCAGGTCTCATGGTTCTTACCCACCTCTGACCATTACCTTTAAGACTAAAAGATTCGTATTATTTTGTATTGTTAGCAATTCTGAAAATGGCAATACTGGAACGGTTTGTCATTGTGACAGTTGATGTTTTTTAGTGGCGAATCCTTGATTATTCGATGATGAGTATTGTGTTATATACATAATCAGCCTATATGCGTCCCACTGTAGGGCACAGGCCTTCTCTCAATGAGAGAGTATGGGCTTAATCACCACGCGTGCCCACCGCGGATTGGCGATTTCAAGCGCTGAGGTATGTGAATAGCTCAGACACTCAGGTTTCCTCACGATGTTTTCCTTCACCGTTAGCGTGTGGTATTGCTACTATAACTTGACAACGTACATAACTTAGAAAACCAAGTCATAGGTACATGCCCGCACTTGGGATCGAACCGGGGTGCTCGAGCTCAATACCATTGTTTTCTTCATCTCGCCTGGGTTCGTATTAACTATGACAAAGCGGTACATAAAATCTTTCTAGTTTAAGATTAGCAGTTAAGACTGGCATGCTATTGTTCATCTTTATAAAATAAACAGTTTAAATTTAAAAATTTTTTTTTTCTAGTAGCTTTACCTACTTCGTTCGTAACTCTCTGGGCTCGTCAGCACAAAACAAAGGTCGTCTTTGGCAAAGTATACAAAAACAAAAGCTTAGAAACAAATTGTAGGTGATGAAAAACGTAAGCAATACCTTGCTCGTTTGTATACGTAACCTAACCTAACCGATAGACACTTCTTGGATTAGGGCCATCTGTCACAAAGGTAGCGGCTCGCGAAGGTTGGACCGTGGTCAGAGTGCATAAATATTAGTTTAAGCAAACAAAGGGCGTCATAAACGGGAGACATTTTTTGCCGAGTCAATAAGAGCAATTTTTTTCGCGCCGGGCGCCACTCACTAGTGGAGGGGGGGGTGAATTGGGAGCTATTTACCATACGCGTGGGGGCCCACTACTATTTTTTCACTTGGTGCGTTCTTTTTGTGCCATTTTTGGGGCGCGGCTGGGCGGCGGACCCGCCATTCGATTCTCTAGCCTTTTTTTCGAGGAAATAAAAAAAGAAGAAAAAATGAGTAAATTGCATATTTGAACAACTAGTGACGGCGGAGCGTCCTAGAGGATATACAATTGTATCTGCTGCTCGTATTTTTTATTCAGAGGCTTTATCTTCACAAACAGAAATATTTATAACTACAACGAAAAATAAAGAATGTTCTTCGGCCTGGGTAGCATGACGCCACGAGTCACGCGTTTTGTGGCGCTAAAATGTCAGAATTTGACAATTAATGTACTGGAAAGTCGCGACTTTTGACATTTATAACGCGCGTCTCGCGTTCTACCTACGCACAACTGTAGCAAAAGAGTCAACTTTGTGTTCATACATAATCCTATGACTAATTGTCGGATGACCTATTCAGAAGTATCAATGGGTAACTTGCGTCTGACTTAGATTCGAGTGACATTGCTTTTATACGAAAGAAATCATATGAAATCTTAGGAAAAATTTAAAAATAAAACGATAAACATATTTTTTCGGTGTTTTCGGGCTCACAAAAAATGCGAAAAATTATGTTACTCTAATAACAAAAACCTTATTAGATTTAGTTTTTCCATTGATTTCTGAACATTTCCTTAAAGGCATAAAAAGATAATTTTACGAGATAACTCAAATATTAATAAACGCTACTGACATTCTAAGGCGTTGCGTGCACGGCCCGACGTCGTAGTTTGAGCCCGATTTGTGTGGCGCGTTTTTATATTGACTTTTCGACAGGTTATATTATCAAAAGTATTACCTAGTTGTGCAGAAAAAAAAATTACCATGTTTATTTATCTTTTAACACGGTCTCGCCGATTATATTGAAACGTTTTAAGTGTGAGTTCTCCATTCATATCAATTCAAACCCACACAGGCATGCGGGCTGATAGATTGTATTGTTAGCATATTCCTCTAAGGTAAAATTTTTTTTTTATCTATCTATATATACAGCTGCTTATAAGTTATAAATTTAATGTTGTATTTATTTTTTAGGTATTTGTGTAACTGTATTATTGGTAAAATATGTAATTATAAGTACTTATATTCTTGTAATGTTTCGCTATACATATTTATTACTTCACATAGCATTATATTTCAGATGCTATATTCTTGCTGCAATCCACTCCATCCAAAGGTTGTCTGGAAAAGATCGCTATAAGCGATAAGACCGCCAGTTGTATACCACTACTTAGATCATCATCATCATCATTCAGCCACAAGAAGAACACTGCTTGACATAGGCCTCCTTAGATATATAACTATTAATTATTTGTAATATCTTTCACCTGGTTGTGCAATAAAGTGTTCTCTATCTATCTATCTATCCATCTAAAGCAAGCCACTTTCTCCTCGGACATACTCATCCAGCCACCGGCAAACTGCGACTAGTCGTAGGCAAGCATTTTACGCTGCCTTTGCTGGCCTGCGGTCTCCACTCCAAAAGACTTTTTACATCATCAGTTAGCGGTTTTTCGGCAATTCATTAAACTTCCCACAATGTTTTTAAGATCTCTGAGTCTGATGTAATTTCTACTCTAAGTAGCCCATTTTTAGCGAACGCTCTTCAGCGGACCCATAATTATTCTTAAAAGCCCATCCAGAAAACACAATAAAAACTTCAACTTCAAAACCTATTTAACGATCGAGGGGACAATCGAAATTCTAATTATTATAACTCGAGCGATTATGATCGAACAATCGAATGAATCGATTGCTCTATCGAGTGCCCACGCGCCGCGACAGGGGTTCGACCGAACAACCCTTTAAACATCGATGGAGCGTTTTACGACCCACTTCGAAAGGTACAGTCAATAGCTGATCAACATTTACGTTTTCGTGGCAATTTCTCCTTTAACGTCATGAAGTAGAGAATTTTTCTTTTGCGGTTTTCCCTCATGTCTGTGGATCAAATGCTTCCATGATTCGACAGTGAACCGCTTCCTACAGAATTCCTACGGCTGTCTCCTTGTCTCCTTTATCCCTCCATCCTGCTGGCGGTCTTCTTCAAGTATATTTTGGTTTTGGGCAAAGGTCACCAGCGAATAATCAACTGAAGAAATTTCTTCGAAGTTTGCCACGACATTGGGTAGCCGAGAATAACGAATATGAACGTGATAATCAGCCTACATGCACAGAGCTATTTTTTTAGGGTTCCGTACCCGAAGGGTGCCAAATGGAACCCTATTACTAAGACTTCACTGCCCGTCTGTCTGTCTATCTGTCTGTCTGTCTGTCCGTCTGTCTGTCTGTCTGCCACCAGGCGGTAACTCATGAACCGTGATAGCTAGACAGTTGAAATTTTTACAGATGATGTATTTCTGTCACTAAAAACAGAATAACATAAGTATTTAAAAGGGACTCCCATACAACAAACGTATCGTTTTGCCGTTTTTTGCTCGATATCAATAACGGCAACAGGTAGATGCTTAAAATATTGACTGAATATTCAGTTCTATATTTGCTTAAAAAATAAATAATTCATTTAAAATAAAATAAATGTTTAAGGGGGGCTCCCATACAACAAACATGATTTTTGCCGATTTTTCTCGATCTTTATGTCAAATGATAACCGTACGGAACCCTTCTTGCGCGAGTCCGACTCGCTTTTTGCTGGTTTTTCTTATTCGTGCTGAATTGTTTTTTTCCACGTAGTCACTAAAATAACCCTTATTTTGGAGACTATTAGTAATTTATTTCAGGGAAAAGCATTCGGATATCACCAAATAGAGATATCTGTGGAATCTAATGAATATTAGCTGCAAGCTACTACAATTAGTTACTATTAGAACAATATCATTATCTTTATTTGAGTTCATGGAATAATATTATCTTACTAGACTATACGTGGATTTCAGTTCAAGTTGTAGAATTGTAGAGCGGGTAGCCGCTCCTGCCGTTCGTGGTCATTTTAGGAAAACTTGAAATTGTATGTTACATTTCACTTCTTTTTTTTGTGTGCGTGCATGCAACGACTAATGAATGTTGATGAAGCGAAAGTGATGTGTCAGGATCGTGTCAAGTGGCAGTCCCTGGTCTCTGATCACTCTAGATACATTTTATTAGACACTTAGAGTATAGCACTTCCAATCTAATATTTTTACAAATCAAATTTGAGGCTTTTGAGAGGACTCCATAAGGAAGATAAATAAATCAATACATGTATTCTTCATTTTAAACATAATCAATTCTCGAATTTGTTTAGCGGATGTTTTTTGAAGTACTATCAAGGTCAAGAAATTTTTGTTGATGACACTTTGTAAATTAATGAGATGAAGGAATAACCAAGAACTAGCAGACAACTTGATGTACATTATTGTTATTATCGCTTTTTTTCTTTATGGGAATGAGTTAAATTAAATATGTTCAAATGCCAAGCAACCTAAAAGGCTAGATCGATCGGCTACCTTTGAGCTTGATCAAGGTTATTTGCCATATCGTTTTTACCAAAACCCCTCTAAACATTGCAAATCAAAACATTGGCGCAACATTGGCGCCTCTCCACAATCGAATAGAAATGTTCATCACAGTCATAATCTACTTACTGGGCGATAAATGAAAGGTAATTGGAAGGAAATTACGCAATAAATGGGAGGTTATTATTGAATTTAATGTTAAATTAATCGTAAAGAACCCTTCAAACATCTGTCGTGTGTTCGGGCTAAAAATGAGGAGTCGTAGAAGGTTGACTTCTACGACTCCTCAAAGATATTAAAAAAGGTAAGTACGCTACGCGTATATGCCAACAAAATAATGTCGACTTTTGGTCACCAACGAGTTTAGGAATCATTGAAATCGAAATATATTTGAGGTTTCTGTAAAACCGAAAAGTTTATTTATCATAATAAAACATGGAAAAACAAGTATTTTGTGGAATAGGAAACTAAAACTACATAATAAAGTGGGGACCCGGATTTTCCAGCACAACTGGGTAATTAAAAAATATACTTATGTAACATTTTTTTCAATTAGTGCCATATGTTTCTAAATGGTTAAAATGACCCCTTGGCGTTTCGCTAACAACTTTGATGTAACCCTAGATACTAACTTGACCTGTTTTACAAACGTTTTGTTACAACGCCTTGCACGTATGTTGCACGAGCCGGTTCTAATTTTATTTAATAAATTGTGAAAACAGTGCCCCTTCTGTTTTCACAATTCACAATCTGCGGACCCCCTCCCGGCAACCATTTAAATTTTCGAGTTGTGCTCTTAAGGATACATGCATTGTAGGTACAATGAATTGTATTATTAAGCTATTTGCGTGTGCTGTTAAAGTTCGCGAATACACTGGCCGTAAGGCCGACTTGCATTTTTTTTATTTTACTTAAAAAGCTGTTTAAATTGACTTGGTTAAATGCAACTTAATTTCCATTCAGAAAAGTCTGAGTTCTGCAAATGTAACAAACTGACTTTAATAACTTATAACTTGTATATTGCCAATAGTAACTAGGGCTATGAGGGATGAGATTGACTGATAAGTGGCCGACGTCTTAACGAATCGGTTGTAAATTAACATAGATTGGTGCTGACAGGTAGGTAGTGCCGTTCAGGTGACGTTCTGACAGCTGTTTGGTCGTATCCAAATTTTTCATGTCTGATTTGTAGGATTCCGTATCTCAAAAGAAAAAACGCAACCGTTATAGGATCACTTTGTTGTCCGTCCACCCATCCGTCCATCTGTCTGTCTGTCAAGACTCTTTATCTCGGGAACGCGTGGAGGTATCAAACTGAAATCAAAACCATATACTTACTCAAGTCTAGAGTCCCTTGAAGCAGTGAAAAAATATACTTCAGAATTAACGTAAAACAAGATACGACCGTTTATGCCGCAAAAAACGTATATTTCGACAATCAAAGGGATCAAAATTTATAGGGTACTTTCCGTTGACCTAGAATTAGGAAATTCGGCAAGTAATATCAACTTATTCTACAAATACAGGGAAAAATTTGAAAAGTATATATTTGTAATTAAACCATAAAAAAGTCTGAACTTCGGGAAAAGCTCGGAAAAAACTGCGAGGCCAATATGTATGTACCTACTTTTTACGGAATCCTCGTTGGGCGATACCGACTCGCACTTATCCGGTTTTTAAGCCCACAATGTGACTTTGTGCCGAGCTTGCTTGGTACGCCTAACCTTTAAATGTTCAAGTTGGTTCAAACTGGTGTCGGCTCCAATGAAGTTATCCATAGAATAATTTCTAACCAGTGGTCTATCGTTACAAGTGAGACTTTTAATCCAGACCTTATAATAATTTCCCTATACTTAAGTACAACTTTATCTTCATCGCAGGTGTATTATTAACTTGGTACAATTGTATGTGTTCATTTTAAATTACCAAAGCCCTAAGCACTGCATGATTTATCATCCGGCACACACAAATAGCCGCGTACACCCGTACGTATATCTGTTCAATTAATTTTTCTCATCCGTTTTGCGGTGGGCGAAAAAAATGTTCGAAGTTGTTTGCGACACCGCGCTCCCGTGTATGCATAATATAAAGCGTCCGCAACGCCCTGCCACTGTACGGCGGAGTTTAATTATATATCTGCTACAATTTCGCCTTTTTTCGAGTATTTTTCACATTTTGTCCTCCCACTCACCCTACTGGGGCAGCCGAAGAGAAAAAAAAAACATCGCCCGCGCGCGTGTGTGCCTTCGACACGTGACGCGGCTGCGGTAGTTGTTGTCTCGTGTAAGCAAACTCGGTGGTCGGTTCGTGAGGACGTTGTTCTGCGCGTCGACATTATCTTTGCATCTGAACTTAATCTTGTGACTAACTATGACTCGTCGCTGTCAACCCTCGCGAACTTACCCCTTCTAGCGCCGCCCGGCCAGCCTAGCGTGACCCGCACCTAACAGCCGAGGACGCTAAAACATCGCACAAACAGGTGCTAAGACACTTGCCGCGGAAATAAAAATAAAAATCGCCGGAAATAAAACGAACGATCGAGCTTGTAGAACAAGTCACGGACGAGAGGGTTAAGTCGCGCTCAACTTTGCCTGTAACAGGCTGTTATTTCACGATTAAAAATCGGGGTTCTCAGGCCGTTAATGACGCTGGTACAAGTGCAGATCGGCAGCTCCGTTCGGCCGCGGACCAATCTATTTAATAACCCCCGCCGGTGACACCCCGGCCGGCGGCCATCGCCAATTTTCACCCCTTTCCACCCCCCGCAGACACCCTAGCACCCGCCCTGAAAAAAATCCGGAGCGTTTTAAAATTAATGAGTAAAAATCCACACACACATTGGAGCGCGGACAACCGCGCGTGTGTGGGTCGCTCGCCGCGCGACCATTCCGATAATGAGCATGCTTGCTGCCCACTCGCGGGCGCCGACAACACTCTCGCGTCACTCAAGGACTCGATAAAAAATAATCAACCGACTCTCGATTCTTGACGCTCGAGTCGTCCCCTCTGTTTTACAAAGAAAGTGGGATAAAGAATGTCGATTGTCAACTGTCAAATTTCGAAACTCGAACCGTAGTTCCCTTTCCAATTGCGAGCGCTCTGAGCCAAAGTTGTATTACTAGCGGAACCGTCCGTCCTAAACAGAATTCGTGATCGGCCCAGCCTTTTCCATTAGGTTCAACTACCCAAAAAAGTCTTCCAAATTGAAAATTCGACGATCCGGGCAGCGCTAATTCGCAGCGAGCGCGGTGAACGCAGTTAGATAACATTTGCGCGGGGCGTGTGGGGGGCAGATGGCACCCCTACGCAACAACCGTTTTTATTTTGGCCGTTCCGCTGGACCCCTCCCCCCTTCACTCGTCCAACTTCATCTGAATAATTAGTGATTTTTTCCGCGTGTTCCCGCTGATTATTCCGAATGTTCCGTGTGCCAATGGTGTTTTTTTCGCCCGTCCAACGCCCGTGTCCTGACGTGCTGCTGAAAAGGTTTTCATTTTTTAATTAAAATTATGTACATTCTCACAATCGACTAATTGAAAGTTATGAAGAACAGCGTTAAAATGACGCGTTTTTGTTTCATATCGTTAATTTTTTTTGACATAAAAAGTATTTTTTTGCATGCGCTTGTGTTAAACGTGCTAAAGTATCAGGTTTGTCCGAGAATAATTAATAACTCAACTAAACTTTAAGCAAAACTCGTTCTCCTTTCAACGTAATCAGCCTGTTTCATTACTTAATCATTCATTATTTAGGTCTAAAACCAGGCACTTATCTGCCGCCTACAGTTGTGGATAACTAAGTTGGCTTTTTAATGTAAAGCCACGCAAAGCGTTCGCTTACACTCTGACCTCATTTCCAGTATCGGACTCAATCTTATCTATAATCACACTTAATTACGTTTATATTATGCTCAAGATACAAATACCCTCGGCTGAGTGAAACAGTGTGATATCTCCTGATTAGGTACATGCTATTTATCTCGAATGAAATCTTTTGCTATACTTTTAAGTATTTATAAATATATGACCTAATCAGTACACGCTTAAATTAAACCATGGGACTGAGCGAGATACTTATAAGTAGTTGAAAAGGCCACGAAATAAATATTTGGAATCCGCAAATGAAAATAATAAAAAATCAATATACCTACTCCTCGTTTTTGAGGTACGTATGTTTAAATTCATAATTATGAATTGCAACTCAATTACGTAATAATAAACTTTTATAATGAGCAACCTGTAAAAATAACAACCGTCATAAAGCATTCTGCCTATCGTAAATCGTATAACTTTTTGCCCCCATATCGGTACTAAAACAGTTTGTAGTCATAATTTCAAATTACTAATTAAACTTGGACGGAAAAAAGATGTTAATTTTTTACATGATTATTCGCGGCCTAACAAGTAGATCTGATGGCGATCGCTTGGCAAGGATTTCGGCCACCCACACCCCTTGGAGGGGGCGAATTTTTTTCCACCACCACCGAAGGGGTTGATTTTTTAAACTGATGACGCGCTTTCATTCCGCGTTGTGCAACTTGCCCGCGCGGCTGTATGTATACCGGTCGTTGATAAATAAAAAAAAGTTAAAAAAAATGTGAACGCTTTGTCGATAGTGTTCGCCTCCTTTTTCGCGGTGTTATCTCACTGGCAGCTTTCTACTTCCGTCGCGGTAAACTAGTTCGAAAAATAAAACTTTTTGTTGCCAAGTTTAGAAATAGGATCAGTGTTTTGTTTTCGATTAGTGTTGTACTGACTTTGATTAAAATGCATTCTATTCGAATATTGTTTTAAAAAGCAACTTTCCTCGCACTTGTGGAAAAGTTGGTGTTAAAAGTACGCGCGTCGGGATCGCAGAATAATATTTGATTTCTGGATCGTTTCGCGAATTTCTCTAAACAGTATTTTTACGGACTATGATTGGTAGAACAGCCAAGTTTTTTGGTCTATGAGAACGATTTGCGTTCAGTGAAAATTCGTGGTGCGAGGAGAATGACATTATCGTTTGTAAGTAATTTAAAAAAAATATTTTTACTTTTTACGAGTTGGTACAGCGAGTGCTACAAATAAGTATTAGTTGGTTGATTTTTTGTGGTATTTCTTGCTTTTTTGCATGTTTTACGACGTCGGCCTTTATCCGGAAGTGACTGAACTTAACTAAGAAGTAATTTAATTTTTAAATTAATATTTCATCACTTTTCTACATTTTTAAGTAATAATTACCGTGGCAATTGTCTCGGAGGGGTAGGCAGAGGTCTCTGCGTACCCCTCTGGGATACAGGCGTGAGTTTAATAATTTTCTTTCTAAGTTTATGAAAACAAAAATAACACCATCATCATCGTCATCATCAGCCATTTGACGCCCACTGCAGGACATAGGCCTCCCTCGTGGTTTTCCAAGCTTCCCGGTCTTTTGCCGCCCGCATCCAGCGACATCGAATAAATAAATTATGTCTAATAAGGTATCTATGTAATGTAAAAGTAACATAGTTTTCTTTGATACTAGTATGCTTATCTATCTATGTCTATAAAAACTTTGTAACTTTTGTGATATCGCTACAGGATACCACAGAGTGAAAGAAAGTGGCTCTACGCATTACCTGCGCGGCTACACCACTTCCCTATAGCCGAAAGTTAAAGGAATTTTCGCTGACGCTTTATAAAACTCCTTCTTGTTGTCTGATCCGTTTTAAAACGCTGCTTAAATCTCAGTTTTAACCGACTTCAACAAAAGGAGGAGGTACTGAATTCGTCGGGGTCTTGTTTTTCAAAGTTCCGTACCCGTATGTCTGTCCGTCTGTCTGTCACCACGCTGTATCTCATGAACCGTGATAGTTAGACAGTTGAAATTTTCAAAGATGATGTATTTCTGTTGCCGCTATAACTGCAAATACTAAAAACAGAATAAAATAAATATTTAAGGGGGGCTTCCATACAACGAACGTGATTTTTTTTTGCCGTTTTTTGCTCGATATTAATAACGGCAATAGGTAGACGCTTAAAATATTCAAATGTTGTATAGATAATGGTACGAAACGCTTCGTCTGCATGTCCGACACGCAGTTGCCCGATTTTTATGTATGTCCCCCGATTACTCGAAGACGCGTGGATCGATTTGGAAAATTATTTTTGGTTTGAAAGGGTAGACTTCGCAAGTAATCCCATAGTTACCAAGTCAGGATCTGATGATGGGATCCTGGAGAAATCGAGGGAACTCTAAAAAATATCAAAGGCACATTTGAAGGGATTTGGGTGTTTTTTATAGTTACTCGTGCATTTCCTTTCGGAAAACGCAATTTGCCGGAGTCGTAGTGATATTCACAAAAACTAATGAAATATATATTTTTAAATAAAAATAAAAACCGACTTAAAAACACTACAGCAGTAATAAAAACTAGGAAATAATTTAAAAGAATATGACCTTTAAATTCGATGTAGGTACTGTAGAAATATATTTTGGAGTCGGTGCCCAAATTGTATGTGCTGGTCTTGTAACTTGCCACCGGCTCTAATTATACTTCTGCACTACCTACATCCAACTTAAAGGTCATATTTGTTTAAATTATTTCCCTGTTCTTATTAGTGCTGTAGTGTTTTTAAGTCGGTTTTTATTTAAATTTTTTATTATTTTTAAAGGTTCAAGAAAGGTTAAAAAGTCAAATTTGGAAATTATGACTAATCTCTTGCTAATTTGAAAAATCGAAACCGATTTTGGACATTTTCGAGAGGCTCAGAGTCATCATTCAAAATACGAATACTTTGTTATGTGTTTTTTATTAGAACTAGCTGCTAGAACTAAGTACTACATATTATTACATATGTACTTAAAAAAATAACTGTATGTACTTATGTATTTGTTATTCTTCCAACATTAAATAATAGGTAGGTACGGACTTACTTAATACCTTTTTAAATGTATTCATAATGTAGGTATCATTAAATATTAGATTAAAGTTTTTATTAACACATAAAACTTCCTCGTAGGTAGTTCCTTTATTTTATAAAGTTATATCTACTTTTGTTCTATGTTCCAGTAGGTAATTAACGTGAATTACACTTCAATGGATGTGTCAATAGAATGTCAATGGTAGTAAGGTTGATATGTGTATAACATGGAACTTTACATTTTACGTACATTTATTTTTCTAATCTTGTACCGACAAATCTATTCGGTAAAACGTTAAGCAAATATTAACCATTTATTGCCAGGTTTTCTCACGAATGTATAGCACTGGCTTTGTAAAACCTGCAACGTATTATAAATAAATACGCGAATACGGATAGCCAAGTGAAGCGCCAGCAGAACACTGACGAAAAACGTCGAAACTGTGTGTCTGAGGAGATCGAAGAAATAAGAGTGTCTAATATAACGGGGTATAACCACTCATATCTACGTCGACCGCATTGGCAGAGGGCAAAATAAGAAGCACTCGTAGTAGCTGACGAGCGCGCTTGAGTACAGTCGACGACACAACAACCTTTACAAGCAGCCACTCTACTCAGTTACGGGCGACTTTGCAACAAAAATGTAAAGGTTAGCCTGCTGTCGACTGTGCGTATGACAACGTGCGACTATGAATGTCGATAATGGATCACCATCGTTCGTAGCAAGTTGCTAAAGTTGAACCCGGATTAGCCGTGTCTGTTTTCTTTCTTGTGTACAATAGATACCTTTGAACGTTATGAATTTACATTCTGTTGAATGTCAATGTACAATGTTAGCCGTTGCGTTCGGGTTGAATTTGTAAAGGACATAAAAAGGCAGCGACGGAAAAACTCCACTCTGACCATCTTTTCTCATTTATTTGAGAGCCCGAAAAATAAATTTAATAGTATAATTTTAATCCGAGAGTTTTCGTCCTCCTATGGTATAAAAACATCCTCACTCCAACTTTCTGACAAGTTCCCCATTCAAAATAAGATAATGTACTATGTCTATGAGTTCTAAAGTGCCCTTTTCCCTTGTCCAGCAGGCGGAATCGGACCGCGAGAGTGGCGCGAGCTCGCCGGAGGGGGGCGCGCGGACGCAGCTAGCGGAGCCCCGCACGCCGCCCTCACCCCGCACGCGCGCCTCCCCGCACCCCCACCTGAATGGCTCCAGTGAGTTCGTACTGACGTCTTCTCATACTTTTCTAGCTTAAGTACGAGCTAAGAAACCGAAAGCGGAGAAAAGAAATGAGTTGGAAGCGTTGCAACTTGGACGCAGCTAGCGGCGCCCTGCGCGCGCGTCGCCTTGCCCCCCCCCCCCCCCCCACCTTAATGGCTCCCGTGAGTCGGTGCTGTTGTCTTCTCATACTATCCTAGCTTAAGTAGGAGCTAAGAAACAGAAAGAGGAGAAAATAAATGAGTTAAAAGACATAACTGACGAGTATCCATATCGAGATCGAATAACGTGACAAATTATATTATGTATCTGTCTTCTCCTTCAGGATGCAAGCATGATTTTAACTAAAAAATTTTGAAATCACCAAAGGCTAGATAACTAGATGAACTATATTTAATACTTTGTAGACCTTAAAGTTAGATTAGATTAGATAAATACTCTTTATTACACACGATGAAGTGAAAGTGAAGTGAATACATGAAAAATCTTAAATATCTGAGTTACATAGTATACAACTGGCGGTCTTATCGCTAAAGAAGATCTCTTCCAGACAACCTTAGGATGGATAGGACTGTAAAAACTTTAAGTTGTACAAGATTTACTAACCGAAAAAACCTCAGGGGTCGACCTGAGGTTTTTATGCCTCTTTGGTTTCTTCCCTGCCTCTTGGTGATACCTACGTCGTGGGATTTTAAACTATTTTAATAAAAAAATCTGTTTTAATAAAAGAGAATCATAAAGTTAGGTTTTTAATGAAATTGAGAATATATGAGGCATTTAACTTGAAGCTATCGTCAAAAAATTTAGTGTAAATGAGAAATATTTTACACGTCTCACATAAAATTTTAATAATAGGGGTTAAAGTATGAAATTGCCGTTTTATTGCAATAGTTTCTTTGAATTGACATAGAATCTTCATGGTTTGAGGTTTTCGAATGAAACTTTTTTCAAATGGTTTCTATGATGTTCTTTTTTTAAAAAATGTGAAACCTTTGAATATGGACTTTCAATTGTTTTTGTTATTCAATTTAGACAAGAAAGATGGATACTGTGAAAATTCGAGTGATTTTTGAATACGAGTTCCGACGCGGAACTAACGCGGCAGAAACAGCCCGCAATATCAATGCTGCGTTTGGAGAGGGGTCTACTAATGAACGCACCGTGCGATTTTGGTTTAAACGCTTTCGTGATGGAAATTTCGACTTAAAGAACGAGCCACGAGGAAGACCGCCCACACAGGTGAATAACGATGAATTAAGAGAGATAGTGGAAGCCGACCCTAGTCAAACTACCCAGGAATTAGCGGCATGGTTTAACGTTACCTTACCCACAATATTGACTCACTTGCGTCAAATCAATAAAATAAAAAAATACGAAAAATGGGTGCCTCATAATCACTCGAATTTTCGCAGTATCCATCTTTCTTGTCTAAATTGAAAAACAAAAACAATTGAAAGTCGATATTCAAATGTTTCACATTTTTTAAAAAAAGAACATCATAGAAACCATTTGAAAAAAGTTTCATTCGAAAACCTCAAACCATGAAGATTCTATGTCAATTCAAAGAACCTATTGCAATAAAACGGCAATTTCATACTTTAACCCCTAATATTTCATCACAGGAAAAAATACATGTACCTAATTGTCTTATCAAACACTAATTTTCATTAAGTGATATTAATTGAGCCCCACCAAGACTTTCCTAATCTATCTTCTTAGCCGCAGCCCCACGACAGAAGGTCATGGTTGACTCCACAACACGACCGCTCGCCAATCTATGCGAAGACCGCCGTTTCACCGTCCAGCGCACAGCATTCTGACCACAACGTCTCCTCAACAGTGGCGTCCATGTTCCAAAATCTGCAAAACCTGGCGAACATGCAGCAGAACATGCCGCCGATGTCGCAGCAGCTGCAGCAGCAAATGTCCCAGCAGATGTCACAGCTGGCTGCCAACCTGCAAGGCTTGACGTCCATGCCCAACAACCCAGTCATTAACTCGCCACTCAACTTGAGCGTCAGCGCACCAGGTAATGCACACTTTTACTAACCCACTAAAAGCATTAAAATGTGAAAATTACTCTAAAATTACTGATTGACAAGTCAGTCAACCATCGGAGCCTGAGGATGCCTCGTGTTAGTGGCGAAACGCTTCGCAACGCATTTTTTCACACAAGTATTGTTGTCGGTGGTGGTGTGTTTGTTTCTTGCTTCCGCTTGAAAACGTGGGAGGGAGGGCGTTGCATTAACTAACCGCATGGAGCTTGTGGAATTAGGGCGGAATTTAGCAAAATAATTTTCACATTCTTATGCTGTTGTGAATATCCGCAAAGAAACGCCTGATTCCATACAATTCCCACTAAAATGAAATTTCTGACCGCTTCGTGTCCGGAAGTGTAAACAATAGAAAAAACATTTTTTTTGCCCCATAACCATGCTAAGCACTGGATTAGTTTAACTTCCAGCGGCCTGTCATATTCGCCTTTGTGAGATTAATTTAAATAATGTTTAAATCAAATCAATATTCGTGACAGGCCCTGGTTTATAATTACGCACACAAAATCCAGACGGATTCTATTCGTGTGCTGGAACAACTGCGTTTGGAATTATTTTAATAGTAAAAATAAGGGGGATTAGTGTATACCACATAGATACCCCTAATCCCTAATGATACTAGGAATAAGGTCTAGAATAGAACGTAATTTTACTAATTTAGAACATGATCTATAATTATACTTCAATATGAAGTTGCCTGGAAGAAATTGCTATTAGCAATCATCATCAGCCATTTGACGCCCACTGCAAGACATAGCCCTCCTTCGTGGTTTTTATAACTATGAGGGGTTTTGCCATAATCGCCACGCTTGGCAGGCGGGTTGGCGATCGCAGTATGCGCTTGGAATCTCGGAGACGCTGCTGCTGCTATTAGCAATAAGGCCGCCAATTGTGCCTTTTGTTTCGTAACTGCTGTTTCTGTAATTGTTTTTACGATGTGCACAATAACGAATATTCTAATCTTATCTTATAATATACTACGTCAAAATTTGAAATTTCATAATAATATACAGAATTTTGAGTAATTACTCAATCGTTTTTAGATATTCCTTTGGAGGCATCGCCTTTGTCTTTCAACGACTTAGTGAACAAAAACTAAACACTATTTGTCTAATTATGCTCCATCAAGCAATTTCATACGAAAAGGAACCTTAATTTGACACGATCGAAGATCGGTACCACTTCTAAAAGACTACATGATGAAGTGCGTCGATAAATAACCACTTTGTCAACCGTGGGAGTAGAACCCGTGACCTTCGACGTCCGAGCCACCTAGAGCTACAATATTTAATGAAACAATAAAAGCAAACAAGATTACCACATTAAACCGTCAAAAGTTAGAGCCAACGATATCAATATTACAACCACTCGAATGATTCCAATGATCTCTGCAAGTAGGGACCGAAATACGCCGTATTGGATGGCAACAAGTTCTACTTTTTGGTTCATTAGGTATCGGCATTTTTTGAAAGGATTAACAGTAATTAGGTGATTACCGAATCTAATCGATGTAATGAATTCCAAATAGGACCATCACAGGTACCGCTCCGAGAGCAACGCGCTCAAAAGACCTACCCACCTAAATAATGAGAATAATCACACATTTTTTCGTATTGTGCGCCGGAGGATCATTAAGAATTTTATTGTCTTAATAGGGGCTAATTATAAATTTTTTCGGCGCCTTAATTGATGCGCCGTAGAAAAAGTAATTTATAACTAAAATGTGAAATGTCATGCTTTAAATGAATACGTTATGTTAATGTGCAAGTTAACAGCACTGTGAGGCGTTTGGATGATGGCTTGAGATCTGTTGTAGCATTTTGTTCGCGTGGAATTAGTTACGGCTCGCCGCCAATGGATTTTGAGTAATTACCCTCGAAAAGTTCTCTTTATTACTAAAAATTATTATAGCCGCAGCACACTCCTCGGATGCAATACGCCACGGTCTCTGTATATTCGTGTTGCTTAGAAAGTTGGCACGATTACGCGTGCTTGCAAAAAGTTATGTCTGAAATTGGTCTCCTTTCGTTCTAAGAAATGTGTGAAGAAATTTCTATTGGTAATGTTATACAAATATTAATACCTGAACTGCTCTCGAGGAATGGAACGTATAGGTGGCCCATACTAAGTTGGACACAGATCTGTGTTGCGGCAGACGTGTGGTTAAAAGCCAATGCCATGATATTGAAACTCTATAATCTCCAGAACGATCGATCCAATTGAAAAAGAGATACTACAGTGTGACTTATAATTTATTCACCGTATTTTAGGGTAAATTCACCAAACCATAATCTAGAAACATATATATATGGTGCTAGTTTTGAAAAAAAACTACGCGTCAAAAAGAAGTTGTCTTTTGTTATCCAAAATTACTTTACTTAAGCTTAAACAAACAATATCAGGACGAAATGTAACAGAAATCCAAAAAAAAATATGTTTTGAGCGTTTTATGGTCGGCGCCCGGTTTTTTTAATTGTTTACGCATATCGAACGTTACACTCGCATTTAACATAGGTACTAGAAAACATTTTTCAAACTAAGGTACTTCCTACCACTTGTAATTTGGATTCACAGTTTGGAGCGAAAGGAAATGCAATCCCTGGCTAACCGTACCAGCGCTCTCCCAACTGAGCTAATCGGCAAGTGCAAGCATCGGCGAAATTTCGAGTTCCTTCACAAACTTCTCTGTATTACGCCAGAGGTCGCGGGTTCAAGTCCCGGTATGGGTGGAGTTTTTAGCCTCTAAATAGGTTTTTAAAATTGTCCTCAGCACGGGTTAGTGCAACAAAAAGAAAATGAACTCAAAGTCACCCTGTAGTTGATCTCGGTATCTACATGATACAAAAATTGCACTTTTTCTAGTGTGTGTTAGTGATTAGCACTTAATAACCAGTACAAAACTTAGCCTAAACTAATGTATCAAATAAAATTCACACTAAAATCCTTTCAATCATTATTTTGTATTTATTTCCTAACGACATAATGACGTCGAAGAAAAGCATCGTGAGGAAATCTAAGGTACTTCTAACTTCAGCGCTGGAAATCACCGATTCCGATAGGCGTGATATTGCCATCTCTCTCTGTGTCACTATGCCCGACAAGCGGACGTTTTTTATATGCTTCCATTTTTCTTGCAATCTTTTAGTACCTAATCATTTTGACTTCGCTGTCAGAACGGACTTGCATAGTGTGCGTATCCCCCGTGATCCATATATTACTTTATCTTACGCGACTTTTACGACATTTGGGATCATTTGCCGAAGAGACATGAGAAGCTGCTCAAGCTATGCTATAAATTACTTAATCTAACCACCTAATTTGCCACAGGAATGGGCTCACCACAGCCAGTCGGCGCCAACATGTTGCCTCCAGCCATGCCTTCTCCGATGCCCCAGCTGATCCTGGCATCAGGTCAGCTAGTGCAGGGCATCCAGGGGGCGCAGCTGCTGATACCGACCTCACAAGGTGAGAGCTTTTGTCAACTTCTTTATCTATAACTTGTGGAGATTGACATTGACATTGACAAGCTTAGTAAGCTTGTGGTGATTACGCTCACGGCAACTATTTGCATGACGGAAGGCTAGTGTACTGAGTGGAACGTATATTATATAGGCATTTTTTATTGTCTTCTTGAGTGTATGTAGAGAAACAATAGCAAAAGTGATAACCACCCAATTTACGCAGATATCGGAAAAATTGCTAGAAAGCAGATGGCTTTGGTGTCAGCCAAAGTGAGGAAATAAATGACTTTCGCACAACACAATCACTTATTCTGGTCCCAAATTAGGATACTCCATGATGCTATAGTAATATGCTTATCTACCTTCTAAGTCAGACCCAGAGTTCAAAAGTTTACTTAATAGGTCAAATTACAACTTGAAACAAAGCATTTTCACTACATTTGAACGTGTTGTTATTAAGTGTCAAAATATATTGACTGCCTTGTTAGTCTAGGCGTTAAGGCGCTTAGCTACCAGAACAGAGGTCGTGGGTTTGATTCCCACTGGCGGCCGCCATACATTTATACAAATGGCCTCAGTCTGGGTGTATTTTTATCTTTGTGACGTCCTTGCCTGGTTACCATAGCACAGGGTATCCTAGTTTGGGACCAGCTTTAATTATTATTATACCATACCACTAACAACAACCTTTCCCGCTAGGAATAGCGACGCAAACAATCCTCACGATACCGGTCAACCACGTCAACTCCAACGACCAGATGGTGAACCTCGCCCTGAACAACGGCCAAGTGGTCTCCACATCACTGGCCAACCTGCAAGCGATGGCCCAGCCCCACCAACTGCTCAACTCCAACCCTCAACAACCCGCCAACATTCGGCCCAACATGCTGAACCCAACCCTCTCCAACGCTCTACTAAACCCTGGCCTGCCGAACTTTTTGTCCAACGGCGCGGCCAATGCCCAGGAGTTGCTACAAGCCTTGCAGCAACAGCCTCAGCCAAACCACTCGCTGCTCCAGACGGTTCAGCAGAATAACATGAATAACCTGCCTCAGTCGATGCAGGGGAGAAGGTCATCTTCTCCAAGACCTGATCGGCATTATAAGGAGCGGGAACACTTTGAGCGGTTCGTCGGAGCGTCGAGAGAACGCAACGAGAGGGAAAACCCGAGCGCGTCTGCAATGAACAGTATAAATAGGTAAGTTTGACTGTTTTTTTGTATTGATGTGGCGTGCCCGATATTGCCGAAGGGTGCCAAACGGGACCCTATTACTGAGACTTCACTGTTCGTCTGTGTGTCTGTCTGGCTGCCTGTCACCAGGCTGTATCAGGCTCATGAGCCGTGATAGCTAGGCAGTTGAAATTTTCACAGATGATGTATTTCTGTTGCCGCTATGATAACAAATACTAAAAACAGAATAAGGTGAGTATTTAATTGGGGTTTTTGCGGTTTTTTTCTCGATCTTTGTGTCTAATGTTGTACGGAACCCTTCGTGCGCGAGTCCGACTCGCACTTGGCCGGTTGTTTTTTGTGAAACATTACATAAAACAGTCCGTTGTTGTGCAAAGGCGCACCTTTCCGCCGACAAAAGCGTGCTAGCTTAGTGAACTCCTCCGGTATAGGATTAGAATTGATGTTTCGTTCTTGGACGTGTTGGGTATATTGGCGGGCGTGTAACATAAATAGTTTGTTTGTTTAAATAACTTAAACGGAACACTTTCACGTCAGGAAACCTGAGTGTCTGAGGTGTTCAAATCGCGTTGGGCTCGGGTGGCGACTAGGCCAAAGTCTCTCTGAGAGAACGCCTGTGCCCTACAATTGTTTATGTGAGACAAGACTGTCTTATAACTGTCGTGACTCTAGTCTGCGCTCTGCCTAAATGTGATATTTTTATTAGAATTTAATTTCAACTAAGCACCACATTAACCTACCTACATTGAGTTTGTAGGGCCTTTTGCTTATGTGTGTACATTTTTCAACATAATCACCCGTTGAAAACTCTTTCTTATTCGCTCGTACACAGGTTCGATTATCTAACACGTCTCGACGCTTGCAGCGGAGTTAAGTAGCTAGTTCATTAGCATGTCCCGAAGCCAGTCTCACTGTTACACTATTAATGCCGAGGCAATTACACATTAACGACTGAACGCCATTATGGCTGCTCTAGAGATATGCAAGTGTGAAGGGGTAAAACTACAATGACTCTTGGGATGAACCTTACACGGAGTATAACAAAATCCCCATATACAGAATACCAACAGCTTTTATTATGAGGAAAACTTCAAAATAGCAAAAAAGTATCAGCTATTCCATGCTAAGTCACCAACAATTTGATCAGAAACTTAATTCTGCAAGAAAGTGATTTGATTATTAACTTAATTCCAGATTCACTTACTAGTCAGTAGTGCTTAGGAAAGTTTTCATTCGATTTTGCTCAAAAGAATAAATAATTGAGCAACAACACGTGGTTACCAAATGAATCAAATATGGTCAGCGAAAATTCATATTGGTCAGCAGAATGAATCAAATATGGTCAGCGAAAATTCATATTGGCCAGCAGAATAAATCAATTATGAACAGCTAAACAATTATTTTGGCAGAAAATGAATAAAAAATATTATATTCATGTCGTGGCAAGTGCCAAACCCTAGTGCCTACTCCTCCGGGATACAGGCCTGAGTTTATGTATTATCATCATCATCAGCCATTTGACGCCCACTGCAGGACATAGGCCTCCCTCATGGTTTTCCAAGCTTCGAGCATAGCCAAGAGGGGTTTTGCCACAATTGTCACGCTCGGCAGGAGGGTTGGCAATCGCAGTATGCGGTTGGAATCTCAGGAAGACGCTGCTGCCCGTCTCCTGGTAATGTAAGTCCTTAGTCGCCTTCTACGACATCCACGGAAGGTAATGGAGTGATGCTATTCTTAATCCGGCGCCACACGGACGTTTATGTATAACAAATAATAATAATACTAGATCAGCACAGGAGTCAGAACTTGAAGGATTTCATACTCCTTATCTGTAAACACAATATAGAATGCAAAAGAAACCACCTTAAAATCCCATAAACAAAACAAAATCTTTAGTTCTGTTCAAAACCGTTCAAAACAGTACAGGAATAGAATCGCCCTAAGTTCTTCTACAAAAAAATATAATACCTTATGGGAGGTGCAAAAGCTACATACGTTTTCAGTGACGTTATCAGCGCCTAGTTTTCCAACCGGCGGTTGTTCGGTTTTTCATTATAAGAACCCTAGATTTGGCATGCATTATTTCTCCACCGGAAACCAGCGTGCATGCGGGCAACGTCTAATGAATGTTGAGGAAGCGAAAGTGATCTGTCAGGATCGTCGCAAGTGGGAGCCCCTGGTCTCTGCCTACCCCTCTGGGATACAGGCATGAGTTTATGTATGTCATGATTTTGCGAAATATATTTAACTTCATACGTAAGTAATAGTCTATTACCCTTCAAAGTAGGTACTATCATAATAACAGTCGCATCAGTCACCATTTTATTAAAGAGTCATGGATTGTGGGGTATGTGAACATTAAGTTGACAAGCATTAAATAGTAAAAATATTGAAGGGTAGTTGTAAAAGGAAACGGAAACCCAAGGGGGGTTTGAAAATGGTTTTACGTCGCACGCTAGCGACGAGAAGCCATTGCGTTCGCGAATATTTTGCCTATCGGATCTCACGAACAAACATCATATTATGTATGTATGTATGTATTTCTCCGCAGTTTAATACGAGACAGTAGACTATCCTCTTTACACGTAGTTTTATCCTAAATGTTGTGATTTGGACACAATGTAAGCCTCAGTGGACTAACAGAAACACTTCTCCTGAATTCAAGCAGTCAGCCTATCAGTCTTCTGCCAACCGCCGAGCTTAAAGACATTGGGCTAATACAACCGTGGTAATTACGGCAGCATTAAGTATTCCAAGATCTATGATTAGCCGAGCGGCACCGTGACGCGTCTAGTCTGGCAAGTAATGGTGATAAATAGATCCATGGAATATCGTTCGAGACTATGCTAAGCAGGCCATAGTTGTAGCAGTGACTTTGGCCAGCCCGACTTTAGTATCATGTTAGAGCTGGTTTTAGAATGTAGAGGAAAGAAAATACCGTAAGGAAACCTATTAGTGTGTTTACAAAATAAAGTCAAGCTTTGGAGGATGGGTATTTAGAGGGCGCGGGAAGACAAATCCCTTATTGATCCGAATTGTTCTTCTAAGTTCGTTTACCGAGTAGAAACCCAATAAATGTTAGCCACCGTTTTGGCTTCACTTTTCGAACATAAACTTTCGTAAGCATTACACATTATTAGCTTAATTCCGGATTTACTTATAGCTTATACCGCTGTTCGACATCGGAGCTGTGGTATCTGAATACTCCCAATTCGCGAAGACTATTTTTTTTCTTGAGGGCTGAATCAAAAACCATTTCGAGATTAACATCTAAGTAACCATATTTTCTATATTTAAGATAGATATTAAGGAAGATGAGCGTTATTTTTGCCAAAAAACAATAACCTTCATTTGACCTTCTGATGACGTCACATTTTTAAATAAACATAACATATGGCAACACTACGTTACTTAAAAAAAAGACTTGCTGTCATAACTGTCATAATAATATGCATATCAAACTTTGGTTTGATTTGTGTTTTCCCGTTTAGTTCTCCGTATGTAGTTATTTGTTACCTTATTTATAACCGACGATTTTGCATACACCCTGGACAGTCCTTGAGTCTCAAAGCCAGGTCAACGTGTAAGCTATCAATCTGTGTCCAAGGTAAAAGCAAAATCGTCGGTAACAGCAAAAACACAGAAAATAAAGATCAACTTCAATAACAATAACAACAAACAAAAAGGCACTCTCGAAAGAAGAAATGAAATTCCTTGTCTGTGAAAAAAACGTCTGTGACAGCAAATCACAGAAACAAAGTGTGACAGTTTGCGCGACGTTTCGGCGTGTGCACTCGAAAAATATGACGTCACGCTTTCAAATATTTTAAATAAATAATTTATAATAATAAACTTAACAAATCGCTGAAAAAATGAAATTAGTCTCTAGAAATTACTTCTGCTTTAAGAAAAAAATATAAAATAAGATCAAAATAAAAAATATACTGCCCGAATTGTTAATCCGCGGTTGGTACCTGTGAAATCTCTGCGACTTTTCTTTTTCTTTATAAAAGGTCCCGTGCTACGATTATAGACTACTTACGCAAAGCTTATTCACTAACGGTCTTATTTATAAGAAACGGGACAAGTGGGAGTCGGACTCGCCCACCGAGGGTTCCGTACAAATTTGTAGATATTTACATATATTGCAAATGTGCTGCAGTTTTTCAGCAAAGACATTTTTTTATGATATAATGAAAATAGTGTAGTTTTCAGATTTTTTTCCTGTTTTTGTCGTATTTAATAAGACGACGTTACTTTCTAAATTTCATAGTTCTAGGTCAAATATACATTTTTTGCGGCATAAACAGCCGTATCTTTTTTTTACGTTAACTTAGAAGTTTTGTTTTCTTACAGCTTCAATGTATGAGCGTATATGGACTTAATTTGAGTATATATGGACTTAATTTCAACTCAATACCTTTACGCGTTCTCGACATAAATAGTCTTGACAGACAGACGGACGGACGGACGTACAACACAGTGATCCTATAAAACGGAACCTTAAAAATAAGCAATACCTCTCTTAGAGACTCTTTAAGTAAAACGCCGTATAACAAAGATATAACTTAATTATTCATAAATATGGCGATTACGGCAAAGCCCATCATGGTTATGATAACCATGAGGGAGGCCTATGTCCTGCAGTGGGCGTCAAGGGGCTGATGACGATGATGTCTCGCTAAAACGATGATAAATGCATTCACAGATCCAATAATTATCTGTGAATATGTCAAAAAAGCGTTTTTTGCTGCAACGACGAGTCAACCAATTCTTAAGGTGAACGCAGACCTGGCCGCACCGCAAGCGCCGCAGTCGCCGCAGTCATCGCTTTTGTTAGTAGTCTCGTACCTGTACGCGCCGCAGTCACCGCTTTTGTTAGTAGTCTCGTACCTGTACGCGCCGCAGTCACCGCAGTCGTTCCCGTCGTCGCCGCACGCATAGCACTGGATCACCTAGTGCTAGCCGCAGCGTCCGATACGGGCGGGCCGGCGCGGATGACGTCATCAGCTGTGGCTTGGGACGATCGGCCGCTTCAGGTACTGCGGCGACCACGGCGCGGGTGGTTGTGCGAGGTTGCACAGAACTTCATATTAAGAATTCGAATGCGGCGACTGTGGCGCGTGCGGTGCGGTCAGGTCGGCGTTCACCTTTATAGTCAATGGTCAAGTCTCCGACATTTTTTTAGATACATATTATATCTTGATTGTAGCTCGTTTTTGTCTACAGAATTTATCAAAAATTATAGTTTAGTTAATACCTGTCTTAAGACCGCCATAACTGTAAATGAGGAGTGTTTTAGTGGTGTCGTTTTTTTATAAATAAGAATGTAAATATTTGTAAAAAGACAATATTTTTATCAACGCATTACCCATATTGCTGTCATATACACATTCGTTTTCCATTTTCCATACTTGAATTACCAAGACTAATTACCAACTGGCAGCACTAGCCAAGTGACGTCACGTCCTGTTTGCGTAATTAGCGCAAAGTACCTTATTACCTTGGATAATAGTTAATGAGCACAGTTATTTTCCTGCAACGATAATGTCTATACAATGTTACGGTGATAGATACAATCGTGCCCTTTCGAATACGACTGGGTTTAGAATGTCCGCGGAGCATTCTCACGGTAGAAGACCTCGATTTAATCACTGCAAAGACGCAGAAATTATTGGGTTTGAACTTTTTCTTGTGCTGCTTATTAAGTTATTATTTATTTGAGCTTCCGATGTATTCTCAGCACCGTGGCAACCACTATAGTTACAGAATGTTTTAGGTTACACAGGTTTTAAAAAGGATCAAGGTAAATAGTACAGTCGACAGCAAATCAACCTTTACATCCTTGCACTTTACTCAGTTACAGGCAAAGTTGGAACTAAAATGCAAAGGTTGACTGTACTAGGTTCTTATGACGAAACATTGAAAACTACGAATCTGCAGTTTTTCATGAAATCGCGTACTTTTGCTTAACAGGATCAAAAGAATAAAAAATTATCTTTTTTTCGGGCCAAAGTTGCGAAAAGGACATGTCGAGATTCAATCTCAGCGAGTAGTAAAGTTTCAACTCCGAATATCAAATATTTTTTAAATAAAAACCTTGCATACTCGAGTAATTTGCATATAATATATCAACACGATGCGGTGGTAGCCTAAAGGGTAGAACATTGAACTCGGAAGCGAGAGACCGAGGTTCGATTCCCAGTGCGGGCGTCTATGTTATGTTCATTTGTGAAGTTATAGTAGCAATACCACTCGCTAACGGTGAACGAAAACATAATGAGGAAACCTAAGTATCCGAGCTATTCACATACCTCGGCGCTTGAAATCGCCAATCCGCGGTGAGCACGCGTAGTGATTAAGCCCCGAACAGAAGGCCTGTGCCCTACACTGGGAGGTATATAGGCTGCTTATGACGATTACTTCTTCACTGGTTTAACAGTTGACTTAATTGTCAATTACTTAACGGTCAAACTTATTACATACATACAATATGAGGTCACGCCTGTATCCCGGAAGGGTAGGCAGAGACCAGGGTTGGATGCTGACAAACCTCTTTCGCCTCATCACCATTAATTAGTTGCTGCAACACGCAAGCCAGTTTCAAATTATTTACATTCCACCACATAACAATAATACCTTCCACACAATACAATCACTTGACCTGGTCCCAAACTAGGATACCCTGTGCTATGGTAACCAGGCAAGGACGTCACAAACATGAAAATACACCCAGACTGAGGCCATTTGTACAAACGTACGGCGGCCCCCGGTGGGAATCGAACCACGAACTCTGTTTGGTAGTTAAGCGCATTAACCGCTGGACCAACGAGGCAGTCGTGTGATTCACACATGATTCTATATTTTAGCATTACTAAATTACATAAAACACAATATCGCCTCACAAACTCTACATCTTTGAATCAGTTACGTATTTAGTCTGTTTTAAAATAATGTATTACTGTGACATGATCTAAAATGCAGTAGGTACCTGCGTAACCAACTCACCCATTCCTTTTATAGGCAGCTCTATTCTTAAAACATCTACTCCAGTTATCTACATAGAGAAATAATTATAATGTCCTTCGTTCCATTCCACAATTTACTTAATTTGAGCCTTAATGATCGCTCTAATGCGATATCGTTAATACGCTTTAGTATCTGTTTCTAGGTGTGCGTTTGTGCCAGATGTAGTGGGACGTTTGTGTGTCTGTGTATATTCAACAACAACATGCATCAGGCACTAGAAGACTACCAAAATAATGCGCAATTCTGCAAACACCGCACTTTGAGTTTTTTGTTTTTTGTTTTTGATTCATAAGCAGCCTATATACGTCCCACTGTAGGGCACAGGCCTTCTCTCAGAAAGAAAGTATGGGCTTAATCACCACGCGTGGCCACCGCGGATTGGCGATTTCAAGCGCTGAGGTATGTGAATAGCTCAGACACTCAGGTAACCTCACGATGTTTTCCTTCATCGTTAGCGAGTGGTATTGCTACTTTAACTTCATAAATGTACATAACTTAGAAAAAACAGTCATAGGTACATACCCCATGCCTAAATTTCGGGAACGAAAGTTTATGTCTATTTCTAGTATTTACATTGTGTTGGCTACCTACAGTTTTAAAGTCACAATATTTTTTCTAACGTACATAATATTTTCATAGACTAGCAACTGTTAGGATGTTAGTTTCTTTAAAGAAATCTCTTAACGAATCTCTATTGCCTAGCTTATATATGAATCTCAAAACATAAATTTCAGGTCTAACTGACTGACTATGGTTATTTTTAGAAACAACAAGGTTTACATGATTTTATGAAATAGAAGAAGAAGAAGAAGAAGAAAAACATTTTTTTACACCAACAAGATACATCACAGAAACAAAATAAGCAGATAAGTAACATAAGAAAACTAAATACACAACAGACAAAACGAATAAATAAAACAAGACCATAGATGTAGCCTGTGGTGTGTCTAAGTTGCCACAAAAGGCAGCTGACTCAGCGTTGTACTGAGGAAGTGACTCCTCAGCGCTGATTTTCAGTACGCCTTCTGTTAATGTCGCAGCCTCTGGTAAATAATTATCCTACGTATATTCATTTCCATTTTTATTTCACACATACGGTTTTAAGCACCGTCTATCAAAGAACAAATATTTAATATAATATATACGAAGTCTTAGTACAAACTGTAATTGACGTCTTTCAGGAATTGTGCATTTTTAATGTAACATTTGAATAAGGTTTCTTCAGTCGCACACTGATGTAGCACATCAGCGCGACCTACATTTTTATTGCAAAATTGCCGGTAATTGTTAAATTAACTGAGCATAGTGGACACAATTATGTAGAGGCCAATGCGCTACCAACGATAGGTACTGCTACTATAAGGCGTGAAATAAAACACGTTGATAAACGATATCTCAAGTCTTAGTTACTATGATGACAATAGGCTTTAATGCATCATAGCGATTTGGGTAATGATACACGTAAACTTTTGTCATCATTAACAGAGTCCCTTATATCTTCTTGCAAAAATATAACAACACACCGAAATAACCTCTAATTTCCGTTTTGTATAACGTAATAATAAGTCAAACAGACAGTCACTACGATTAAGAATAGTCATAGCTCTAACCTTAATCGTTATGCATGATAATTATACACATACATACATATACCCGCGCCTGTACCCCAGAGGGGTAGGCAGAGACCAGGGACTGCCACTTGCCACGATCCTGACTTTCGCTTCGTCAAAATTCGTTAGTCGCTGCATGCATGGATGCCGGTTTCGGGTACTTTGCTAATACATCCCCTATTTGGTAGATACTAATCATAAATACTAAAATATTTATGTACACAAAAGGAAGAACATGGAGATCTAGATGTAAGTAACTAAAACCGCTAAATGTAACCTATGTTTTTAACGCAACAAATTAATTCATTAATTCATTCACAGTCAGTCATATTAAAACTATTCGCCTTACCTAATGCCTAAATTAATTTTAATCATTATTTGTAACAAGATAATAATTCTCATACCCCATTAGAGGTGACGTAAAATATAAACCAAGTAAAACACACACTTAAACGTATCGTTGTCTATGCAAAATTATTGATTCACGAAGCTCACAATGAGAATAACTACGCAGACATGGAAAAGTATCTCTATACTATATTATTGTACAGTGGTGAGGCAGTGTGAGTGAATGAGTGTAAGGGTGCTTGTGCATGTGTGCCCGAAGACATTAAGTTAATGCGACCTCATAATTACTGGTTGGGAGCATTAATTCTCGAATCCATAATTTAGTTTAATGCCTCATTCCTGTGTTGCCCTACAATCTAGATAAATATTGTGTGTCATTGCTGGGCCACGATTAAAGTTATATTAGTGTATTAAATACGCAAGCTTAAGGCTTATATTATTTTTTACAATTAACTATGAATTCAGACGTTTCAACACGCTTTTCCTCAGTTGTATGTAACTGGCGAACTGTGTCACTATGTCATCGATATGTAACAAATCTAGGAATTCAGTTTTGTTTGTTTGTAACATTTTATTGCACAATAAAATACGTTAACAAAAATAAAACTTTAATAAATAACAGGCATAAACCTCCGCAAGAATCTGTTTATGTGATTTGCAAGATACAATAATTCAGTACCATCGAGTTGAATTCAGTTTAGTTTGTTTGTTACATTTTATTGCACAGCACAATAAAATACGTTAACAAAAATAAAACTTAAATAACAGGCATAAACCTCCGCAAGAATCTGTTTATGTGATTTGCAAGATAAAATAATTCAGTACCATCGAGTTGAATTCAGTTTAGTTTGTTTGTTACATTTTATTGCACAGCACAATAAAATACGTTAACAAAAATAAAACTTAAATAACAGGCATAAACCTCCGCAAGAATCTGTTTATGTGATTTGGAAGATACAATAATTCAGTACCATCGAGCTGATCTGATGATGGAGCCAGGAATGGATAGCGAAATTATTCAACTCTCTCCACTGCGCCATCTATTTATAGTCAGTGTCTAATGGTATTTGGTATCGTTCAATTAATATCATGGATGTGCTTTTATTTAATTTAGACAAAGCACCCCACGTTTTTTGGCACAGCCACTGAACATGACGAAACTAGCATATTTTTAGGGTTCCGTACCTGAAGGGTGTCAAACGGGACCCTATTACTAAGACTTCGCTGTCTGTCTGTCTTTCTGTTCGTTTGTCTGTCTGTCTGACAGTTGAAATTTTCACAGATGATGTATTTCTGTTGCCGCTATTACAACAAATACTAAATACAGCATACAATGAATATTTAAGTGGGGCTCCCATACATCAAACGTTGTCTAAAGATAGCGCTCGCCATCTAGCGGCCGTCTATGTAATCTTCACAGCGCCGATGTCATGTCGTTAAATGTCAGTGTTAAACGTTTCTTGTTGGTTTCCTTAGATGGCGCTATTCTCAAATTCGATTTTTGTCTGATGTTGTATAAATAATGGCACGGAACCCTTCGTGCGCGAGTCAGACTCGCACTTAGCCGGTTTTTTTTATGTCGTGTGGTCTGAAGTACAATAACGAATAATCTCATCTTATATTACTATCCAGAGCACTATTAGGTACTATTTTGTAGGATTTTTTCCTAGAACTATTTTTAGTCTAATTTCATCCATATCCGTTCAGTAGATTAATCATTGCTTGCATGACATACAAACAGTTACATCTGTAATATTTGTACAATTATGTTTCGTTAGTGTTAAAATAAGGTTTAAATAAAAACACGCGTTCAAATTATCGTCGCATTATAAAACACAATTATTAATTAATTTAAGAGGAAAAAACACGTTTACAAATAATAAAACGAGTTGAATATAACGCCTTAAGGATAATTTAATAGTTGCTGATTATTTTAAACGTCTGAACTAAGTATGTGATCGAATTTATTGAATTCAATAAAAATGATTATTTATTTATAGTACTATTTTTTCGTAGCAACCTATATTAGTTATACGAAGTTTTACACTATCTCAAAGTAGTTCTTATCGTATAGGATATAAATGCCAGTATCGAACGTTACAGTAAATGGCTGTACCGTTGCGGCCTTCTTTCAACTTAATTGATGAGATCATCAAACTGTTTCAACCTAAGTATTAAAAGATAATCAATCGATTACAGTAATATAATAAAATAAAAAAAAATGTTAGATCTTTTTACCGACATTTACCGACACAGCGATATTCGACCTAAAGCCTGCACGTTAATTCCATATTACAACTAAAAATAAAAGAAATCTTTGACAAAATATCAAATGAGTTACTTTTAAAACGGAATTTTGTATGAAAATACTGGCTTATGACGTCACATTTCAGAGCACTCTTTTTATATTTAATGTGTTTAAAAATTGTAATAACTAGTAATTGACTAAAAGAGATATATTTTCCGAGATATTTTGTAATTTTTGTTTTAATCGAGCATATGAAATAATTTATTGTTGATCATGTCAAATACCGTATTCATACACTGACAATATTATTATATCACCTAAGATTGGTTTACGAATCTCATTTTTGATACGATCCTATAAGTTACAGAATGTTCATGAAAATCGTTTCAAAACCACAGGCTGTCAGAAAGTATGGCCTTTTGATATTTCGCGGAGTTGAATTAACTTTTTAACTTTATTAAAAAGTAATTATTGGCCGCCATTAAAGGATTCCTTTAATCGCGCCTTAAGGCGAAGCATTTAGGAGTCATTCGCGCGTTAACGCCCGTTTACACGAGTCCAGTACTTACCTGAGCAGGCCAGTAGCTACTGGTTTGTCTAAAGCAAACTTTAAAAAGCCAAAAGGGCTATTATAACATTAAAGATTACTCAGATGACAAAGATTTCTGGAATTAAAGCCAGTTCAATGGATGATTTCTGTTAGAATATTATGTAAACTCTGTTGATTAAGGTCTTTTCAACCAAGGACTTTTCCTATCCATTTTTTTTTCAAATTCGTTTACATTTTGAAACGGACAACTAGTTTTACGTGTAACATTTATTTAGTCACAGTATAAATGTGAAAGTTTGTGAAGATGTTTGGAAGTTTGTTACTAAATCACGCAATAACGGCTCAACGGATTTAGATGAAATTTAGTATGGAGATATTTTGAATCTCAGGGACAAACTTAGGGTACTTTTCATCCCGAAAGTTACTCATTCCATGCGGACTAAGTGGCGGGCAAAAGCTAATATTGTTTAAAAACACTTTGATTTTAGTCTTGTGTGCAATTAGGAGCACTAAATTTAGAATGATCTGCAGAGGCCTGTCATTTTTAAATTAAAGATCATGCTGAAGTTTTTATTGAATCTTTCAGGAAGTGTGAAGTGCACGGGTGTGAACGAGTCACTCGCATACCTTGTATTAAAGTCAAGGAGTAAATGCTCTTCTTAAGTAAATGCCGTAAACAATCATACCAACTATCTCTAAACTCACCTTTATACAAAATTATTTTATAGTGATATAAAAAAGCATATTATTTTAATCGGCGTTTTTGAAGTGTTTTAAGGAATCCAGTTAGACTAATAAATAAGACCCTTAGACAACAGTAAAGTATAGTACAATTTTTGGCCTTAACACTAACAGTAATTTCTCCCAGACTGGTATGGACGGAAAAATAAAAAGAAGCTTAATAGCTTGTGGTTCTAGTTGCCTTTCAAGCCTCATTTACATCTTAGCTCGTGAGAAATTGGGCCGTTATGTAAACGTGGCAGTATATGCAATGCATGTCATTATTAAAGGTCAAATTGCAGTGACAGGAGCGAAGGTTCGTAATTAAATTTATAGTACATATGGTGCTACATTACCGCACTAGTGCGATAATAAGCACTTTACGTGCCTATGTCGAAACTTCAAAGGGCCATATGTACTATAAAACGTTGTACGATACACGTGCGAATAGGTAATTCGTAACTCGTGTCGATATAAAACACTCCCTTCGGTCGTGTTTTAATTTATCGCCACTCGTTGCGAATTTCCTACTTTTCGCACTAGTATCGTAATGTACTATTACTAAACTCGTATTTTGTTCTTTTGAAACAATTACACCTCGAAGGTGGTTGTCGCCCGACAGTATCAGTATCATAAATTGGAGATATAATATTGCTGTGAGAACCATTAATAGGTAAAAATAACATCCACACAACATAATCACTAGTCCTACTTCCAATCTAGACTACCCTGTGATATGATAGGAAAAACATCCAGAGTAAACTGCAATCTCGTCAATAATACCTAACATGCCACGAATTCATCATCAGCCACCCGACGCCCACCGCAGGACACAGGCCTCCCTCATGGTTTTCATAAGCATGAGGGGTTTTGCCATAATCGCCACGCTTGGCAGGCGGGTTGGCGATCGCACGCATTAACGATGCCACGAATTAACAGTCTGAAACGTAATTCAATATCTGCACCACATCTCATATAAAAAAATGTTTAAAAAACTAACAACATTTTAGTCGGTTACGCAATACATACGGCAGGAAGTCATTATTTGGTTTGAAAAGTTTGCTAATAACCGTTGAGGAGTACCCTCTTGAAGAGACAAGTCTGGCTGCATGATTTATATCATTCAAGTGCATTGTAATACGTGAAGTTAAATAAAAAAGCGTATAATAAAGAACAACAAATGTATTTATTGCCTCCTGGAACATTTTACTGAAAACAGCAACAAGTTATTCGCTGTGAAGTTTGCTAAAAAGTACTACTCAAGCTCAGTCACCCGTGTGGCGCCGCATATCTGTGTGGCGCCGGATTAAGAATAGCGTCACTCCATTTCCTTCCGTGGATGTCGTAGAAGGTGACTAAGGAAATAAATTACCAGGAGACGGGCAGCAGCATCTTCCTGAGCCAACCCACCTGCCAAGCGTGGCGATTATGGCAAAACCTCTCATGATTATGAAAACCACGAAGGAGGCCTATGTCCTGCAGTGGGTGTTCAATGGCTGATGATGATGATGATGAAGTTCAGTCTAACATTAAATCTAAGGTGTTCTCTATCTATCTTTCACAATGCATTCATCCCAGCACTGAAGATTAGTTTGGCAGATTACCTTCTCACAAGTCGCCTAAAGTCGCCTTGTATATGTCCATGTGGCGAGAAATAAATGTGTTTATTCTCCTTTCTGTATTTTGCAGTAGAGTTTCATCGCACTCTACCCTCGTAACATCCACAGAAAGTACAAATAATGACTATCCGCGTCACCGAAACCTCTTCTCTCGTCACCGCGCGGTGACAAGTACCAAGTAGACGAAAGTGAGCGCGCGGCGCGAACAATAGTTCTTGTGGCACCCACCGCGGGTTAGATCACACCGCGCTCTTAGTTTGACCCTCCAATTAAGACAACATATTTAAGTCTGATAGTCATTATTACCGTGTGGCGCCCGATTAAGAATAGCGTCACTCCATTTCCTCCCGTGGATGTCGTAGAAGGCGACTAAGGAAATATATTACGAGGAGACCGACAGCAGCGTCTTCCTGAGATTCCAACCACATACTGCAATCGCCAACCCGCCTGCCAAGCGTCCATGGTTATGACAACCATGAGGGAGGCCTATACCCTGCAGTGGGCGTCAAATGGCTGATGATTATGATTATGATTTAAGTCTACTTTTGATTCTGGCATACCTCCCGCTCGCACGTTGGAACATTTTTTCGCAAAAAAAAATGTACAACTTGACAATTAAGTGTATTATGGATATTTGTAATATATGTAGACATAATTTAATATGTGTACTTATATTTAGTTTTTCGATTAGGAAATTGTATAGAACAATTATTAAAACTTTTCACGCCATGTTTCTGTACAAAATACCAAGTGAGTATATCAAAATTAAAACATTTTTCATCACAAACGGTACTCACCACGCTAAGAATAGTGAGGGAGGCAAGGGCCAATATAATATGTTTTTGTTAGTATATATGTCAATGTTTCAAATACTTTTTACTTTCGTCCAAAGTATACAATTTTTTTTACACAGTTCTCTTTGTAGTATACATAAAAGAAGCTAAAAATTGCAACGTAGACATTTTATTTTGGTCCAATCAACAAGGCCGATGGGACGCAACCTGCGTCACTTTGTTACAAGTGGCGAGCTACAAATGAGGCGCGCTTCATTAACAGTGCGCCTGCATTAGCGGTTATTGCCGGGGCTAATTAGGGCCCCATCCGCTGCACCCAGCGCACACTCGCGGGCAAAAATACGCACACGATTAGAGGGAAAAACTCGAGAGTTGTCGCCGCGCGCTTTAGCGGTGCATCGGATGATGTTGCGAAGTTACAGATGCGATTGCATACGACACTATTATAGTTATGAGCTGCCATGAAAATGAAATGAAAATGAAAAATGTTTATTGAGCTGAACAAAAATTAACAATATATAAAGTAACTCTGAACCCTAAACTGAATTAAATTGTATCTTGGGGCACAGTGATCCATTCAGGGGTGCGGTGGTAGCCTAGTGGGTAGAACATTGGACTCGGAAGCGGGAGACCCAGGTTCGATTCCCAGTGCGGGCATGTACCTATGACTTTGTTTTCTAAGTTATGTACATTTGTGAAGTTATAGTAGTAATACCACTCGCTAACTGTGAAGGAAAACATCGTGAGGAAACCTGAGCGTCTGAGCTATTTACATACCTCATCGCCAATCCGCGGTGGGCACGCGTGGTGATTAAGCCCATACTCTCCCTCTCTGAGAGAAGGCCTGTAACCTGCAGTGGGACGTTTATAGGCTGCTTATGATTAAGGGGGTTACGTCGCTATTATAGTTATGAGCTGCCAGTATTTTCGATGCTCGTCTGCTGCACCCAGCACAATTTGCAGACAAAAATAGGAAAACGAAGAAAAAGCTTGAGAGCTGTGTGGCTGCTTACCAAAAATCTGGCATAAAAGTTGGCAGTTATTGTGTTGCGATTGCGGACTAACTCCCGATTTCCCGTTCATTAACCATCTACTGTTCACCGTTGTCAGTTAGCCAAAGTGCATACAAAAAAAACCGATACCTGTTTAGAATTTATAATTCTTATATTTTAACAGACTGTTATAGTAAAGTAACAATAGACGTACACTTTTTGTAAATTTTTTGGCTACCCACTGTTTTTGGGGTCCCAAAAATGCGAACAATCAAGTTACTCAATAATAAAAACCAAATTATATTTCGTTCATCATCATCATCAGCCATTCGACGCCCACTGCAGGACACAGGGCTCCTTCGTGGTTTTCATGACCATGAGGGGTTTTGCCATAATCGCCACGCTTGGCAGGCGGGTTGGCGATCGCAGTATGCGGTTGGAACCTCAGGAAGACGCTGCTGCCCGTCTCCTGGTAATTGATTTCCTTAGTCGCCTCTACGACATCCACGGAAGGAAATGGAGTGACGCTATTCTTAATCCGACGCCACACGGAATATTTCGTTATATTTCGTTATTTCATTTAATTCTAAATATTTTTAAAAAATGGTGTAGATGTATAAAACATTATCTTTCGAGATAACGTGAATATTGATAAACGCTTCCTACATTAGAAGGCATTACGTGCAAGTTGTGACGTCATACCTTGAGTCCGATTTGTATAGGGCGTTTTTGTACCACGTGACTAGGATTACTTTTTGACAGGTCACATTTTGAAAAGTATTAGTCGTAGAGAAAAAAAATGCCACGTTTATTTATCTTTTAACATGGCCTCTCCGATTATATTAAAACATTTTTTTTGTGCAAGTTCACCATTAAGTTAACAAAATTCACGTATCGTCAGTGTCAATCAGTCAGTCAGTTCGCAATAGGTTAAATCGGAAGTTTCCATACAGTGGAGAAGTTACGTAGTAGCGGCCCAGGTCAATTGATTGGGTCTATGATGTTTTCCTTACAATTAATTATAAAATATCACTTCATAAGTAACATTTGGCAATGTTTCATTTTACGAACTATTGCTTTAACAATGACATCTAAATACAAAGATTCATTTGATACGCAGTCGTTTTGAAAATGTATTATTTATTTTATGTCTAAGGTCGACTTGTACCACTTGTTAAATGTCTCTTAAGTCGCCATTTAAATCGGTTTCTGTATGAAAAAAATTAGGTAATGCTTTTTAAGCCACATATAAGAAAGTGGTGCAATTACCAATTTAATTCCCTTTTCAAAGTAACATATAAGAAACTAATTTTGTTTTGTCAGATATACTTATTGGTAATGATTGGAAGCTCCGCTCGCTCCGCTTAGCGAGATCACAAGCTTAAACCAAACTAACCTCCTGTTCCTGGGCAAGCATATCGCCCCCCGAGCTTCCTGGCACCCCCGTGTCATGTTTACTGACATGCGTGCACTGTATAACTTAAACCATATTAGTAGAACTTTGTCGATTTAATGCATATTATGTTAAGAAAAGTTAAGTAATGTTTTCTTGCCAAATGACATATTATAAGAAAGAATTACTTGTGACATGTGAGGTTTGTGAAACATAAACATTTACATACAGGAACATAAATTGCTTCTGGCCCCACACTAGGATACCCTGTGTCGTGGGAAACAGCGACATCACAAACATGTAAACATCCAAGACCTGGGGTTTTTTTGTCCCCAGCCGGGATTCGAACCCGGGACCTCTCGAATGGTATGCACATGCAGTACCGCTGCGCCACGAGGTCGTCGAACATTTTTATAAGGAATGTCGATTTGTGAAATGATACATTTGCATTACGTTGCTTATGGTCTGAAATTTTGTTCAATAACTGTCGGACATTCGAAGGGAACCCCAAGTGATTGTATTATGTAGATGTTGTTTACTAATAAGACATATAGATGCATCCAGCACAAATATGACCACCCCGTTCTCCACAGGCTCACGGCGTCAAACGGCGAGATCACCATCACGACCTCGCACGCGGGCTCCACCGCTGGCCCAGCCAGCAGCGCGGGCAGCGCCACGGCCGGCCCCACCCCCTCGCCGCACCCGCCCGTCAAGCTGTCGCCCGCGTCCGTCAAGTCCCCCCCGCACGACGACCAGGACCTGATGGCTGACTCGCCAAGTAAGTACTTACTTACTTCCGATGGCGCTACAATCCCTTGTGGGCATTGGGTCTCTTTCATAGTTTTTTTTTCCAGTTATCGCGTAGCTTGGCAATCTACTAGTTGGAAGTTAGAATCTACTTTCCCATAGCTTCTACTCCTACACAGTCATGAGGAATGACGCTTCTATGGTCTGCCTCTAGGTCTTTTCTAGTGGCGGCCATTTGGTCATTATTGTTCCTCACCACTCTAAGTCACTTGCATGCGCTCCAAGTGACCCGTCCAGTTTAGTCTTTGTGACAAGCATAGTCTCACAATAGTCTCGTGATTGAGGCATGTTTAGGTAAGAGCGGGCGACCGGCTGTCCCCAGGCAGATCGTATGCCTGGGGACGGCCGCCGGCCGGTCCTGCTGTTCTTTGTCGGACGCTATATTCATGGTATGTTAAGTGAAATATTTTGCTTGCGCGATGCAGGAATGTCGGAGTACCTATGTAGTGCGCGCGCAGAGTTGACATGTGCTCACCACACATAGTTCAAAAGCTGGTGGTATGTCCTATCGCCCTCTTTGACAAGCAAGCACTAGAGAGAGAGGGGTAAAGAGAGACACAGAAAGCACATGACGAACTGGTCAACTGGCTGACTCACCAAGTAAGTTGACATCCAGTCAACCTTAACAAAGTCACCCGTAACATAACTGAGTAGAGAGCTCATATGTAAAGTTTGACGTACTTTCGACTGTACAAAGAGAGGTGTGGCATTAGCCACATCAAACTGTTACCCACTTCTGTGAAGCAAGATTATACTAGATGTTGTAAATATTTTAAAAAGTCAAATAGTTTTTGAGATCTCAGTAAAACATAATCACATGTGAATTTTCATTACGAAAATTACGTATGTCATTACGAGGGATACAGTTACACATATATTACGTGTACTTACAATAAATTCTATCTATAGACCGTGTATTTTGGGTAGTTGAAAGCCTTAAAAATAGCCATCGTATACGCTAGTATGTTTTTTTGAAACCACTTTTTTTAGTTTTACGTCTATACATAAAAGTAATAGTCTAAACAAAATGGCATTTTTAATCACTAATTACGTAACCGCGGCTTTCAAACCACCCAGATTTCAGCGTGTATATCTAGTAGCGACATATACATCCAAAATATAGGTGACAATTCAGCAAGTCTCTACCCGAGTGTCTCATTTAAAACTAAATCAAATGACCCGCGATAGTTTCTTTTAGAGAGCAAGCCACTCGCCTCGCGCTATTTCGGCCGGAGACTAACTCGATTCTACTTATCCATAAAAGTTGTCCGTCTAAGCAGCGATCCATTAGCGCTCGCCTGTCGTCCGCAGTCGCCTCGTCTAATGCTGGAAACTTTGCTTGCATTGGCCAAGCGTGAGCCAACGTGGGCTATGCTCGGAATTTCTCTACGAGATCGAATCAGAAATGATGAGATCCGTAGACGAACGAAAGTCGTCGAAATAGTCCAACGGATTAGTAAGTGGGATTGGGCGGGGCACATAGCACGCAGAACTGATGGCCGATGGGGACGAAAAGTTCTCCAATTGAGACCATATATCGGCAAGTGCAGCGCAGCCACAAGATAATGACCTCATCCAAGTGGCAGAAAGACGCTGGATGCAGGCCGCTTCCAACCGGTCTTTTTGGAAATCCATGGAGGAGGCCTATGTCCAGCAGTGGACTTCTTGTGGCTGAATGATGATGATGATGATGAGCCAACGTTTGGCTGACCTCCGTCGGAAATAAAGTTCTTTAAATGGATTAAACTGTGTACGGTTAGATGCTTGGTTGAATCTTGAATAACCTATGTATGGGGTGTGATGTTATAAATAAATACGAATCCTACCACGATGGTTGGCGCTACTCAATCCCCAGAGTCGTCCCTGTCTGAGTGTTATTGTAGAGGTATATTCATTTATCTATACATTATTGTAAGAAAAAGAAAAAGCACACAAAAATTACTGGCTTATGATTCGTTTGAAAACAAAAACTTATCGTGAAAAAGTCAACGCGTTGAGTTATCTTCGTTAACAAGCCCATCAAGCGTCAAAACTACCGTGAAATTAATTAATTAATTTTACTTTATTGCACACAAGACATTTAACAGGACATTACATGAGAAATAACATGTACAAAGGCGAGCTTATCTCTGTAAGTGAAAGTTATTAATAGGAACAGTTTTTCTCAAATCTATGGCCAAATGTGACGAAAAGTGAGCACATACTTTCGAGGCTCAATGATGCAGGTATTTTTAGGCGTTATAACAAATATATATACTAATATTATAAAGAGGAAAAGTTTGTAAGTTTATATGTTTGTAAGTTTGTTCGGGTAATCTCCGAAAGTATTGTCCGATTTCAAGAGTTCTTTCGCCAGTATTTAGAAAAGACATTCAGAGTCGACACAGGCTATACAGGGCGTCCCAAAGTTATGGGACATGAAGGGAAAGTACCTTAAATATCGTAAATAGGGTATTTTTCTGAAAGAAGACTTTATGTTATTTTTAACAGTTAGTAATTCTGCATTCAAAGATTTTATAAAAATTACTTGCTTCATCTGGGAATCGAACGGACTTTTATGATGCCAATCGAAAGAATGGCAAAAAACTAATAACTCTTCTTGAGATTTTCTAAATGAATGTTTTCCTACTTGGATTGGTACGAATGGAATGATTAGATGGCCGGTCAGATTCCTGGACCTTACTCTATTAGATTTCTTCTTTTGGGGATACGTGAAAGATATGCTATACAAAAAGCGATACGAAAAAGTGGGCGAGTTACAACCAGAATTGTGCCATATCATATCGAGTATTCACCATAAAAAGATAAGAAAATCAACAAAAAGCCAGCGGACTCATTAAAAGATAGGCGATTTGCGTAAGACAAGAGGGATCACATTTTGAGCATTTAATTAATTAATTTACAAAAAAATACCCACTTAATTCACTACCGCAGTTTCATGTATGTTTTTAATTTGATTAAAATGATTAATTTCACTCTGTTCCTTTCTTTTAAAATACTATGTTACTTAAGAAGAGTTATTAGTTTTTGGCCATACTTTCAATTAGCCTCATAAAAGTAGGGGTGTTTTTTTTTTCTACATTTAAGTCGGTTCGATTCCCAGATGAGGCAAGTAATTTTAAGAAAATCTTTGAATGCAGAATTACTAACTTTTAAAAATAACATAAAGTCTTCTTTCAGCAAAATACCCTATCTACGATATTTAAGGTACTTTCCCTTCATGCCCCATAATTTTGGGACGCCCTGTATGTTAATTCATTAACCACGCGAACGTAGTCGCGGGAACTGCTAGTTTATTATAAATAACCAATTCCCATCACTTTTAAACCTTTGAAAAAAAACTTAACGCTTTACGATTCACCACTTTATATCTGGCTATAACTACCTATAACCCTATAACTGATAAAAAATGCAAAAGAGTATATATTTCACTCGCTCTTCCCTAGCCGGACTCTCCTGTTGGCCCAAACGACTTAGCCGTAGCCAACGTTGGCTCCAACGCGTGTAGCCGTAATGCTATAAAGAGTTGCTGGTCCGGAGACACGGTCCGCAGCCAGTTGGCACAAAGTTGCGAGTGCGTTCTGTAAAATGGCGGAGTAACAAAGTTGATTATGAAATAGGCTTTTGCAGAGTGCCTGGCGCAGGTGACCCGGCACTGACGCGATCTCTTTATTGTAAGTTTGTTACGTGGTGAACACGAGTGACAGTAGGTACAGGAAGGGTCAATCCACGTTACAACAGGCTGGCGACATGAGGCGGCTCGGTTCTAAAACAATCCTTAAATACTTACAAAATAAAGAAGTTAGAGCAAAAAAGAACCGTTCCGGTCCGATTCCACCCGCCGACCGCACGTGGCCGGGAATTTTCTAGGGCTTGAAAGTATTTTTACTTTGAAAGTATTTAAGGTTTATTTTAGTGTGTAACATCGGCGCCCCGTTGTAGTGTGGATAGTCCTTAAGAGAAAAGGCTAACTAGGGCCATCTGCTTTCGTGGCGTCTAACTGAATTGTCTTTAAGAAAAAGTGTCATAACGATAGGGTTAGAAGTACCTACACGCGTGTAGTGTTGGCCTCGAGTTCTACCGGTAGTGTTAAAAAAATGATTCGGGATTGCCGGCAGTAGCTGGATTAGGATGGCCAAAGATTCTCATGTAGGATTTAAAATTGGTAATCTATAACGAGGAGGCATGATCGATTAATCATTACTACTAATATTATAATCGCGAGAGTTTGTATGTATGGATGGATGTTTGTGACTCTTTCACGCAAAAACGGCTGAGCGGATCCGGATGAAATTTTGCACAGGAATAGATTATAGTCTTGATTAGCACATAGGCTATTTTTTATCCCGGAAAAATACACATCAAAATTACCACGCGAACGAAGTCGCGGGCAACAGCTACTTTGTTTATATTTCTAGGATTTTTCGTGAGAAAACCTGAGTGTCTGTGGTATTCATATACCTCAGCACTTAAATTTCTAATCCACGGTGGTAATTAAGACCATACGTAAAAAAAACTGTCAAAATTACCCTCAAACACTGAGTCATAAGCAGCCTATATACGTCCCACAGTAGGGCACAGGCCTTCTCTCAGAGGGAGAGTATGGGCTTAATCACCACGCGTGCCCACCGCGGATTGCCGATTCCAAGCGCTGAGTTATGTGAATAGCTCAGACACTCAGGTTTCCTCACGATGTTTTCCTTCGCCGTACTTTAACTTCACAAATGTACATAACTTAGAAAACAAAGTCATAGGTGGCATGCCCGCACTGGGACTCGAACCTAGGTCTCTCGCTTCCGAGTCCAATGTTCTACCCACTAGGCTACCACCGCTCTTCGTCGAAACACTGAGTAAAACACCACAACTATCTCTACTAGTTACAGTGTCGCACAGTGACTGAGCCTAAGCGACGCTATCTCACTGACACTTTGCTTTGGCAATAATTACAGGCAGCCAGTTGGCACGACCCACATAACGCCTGCGGTAATGAGTACTAGATCGATTTGCCGCCATTTCTTAATAATAACGCCAGGGTTGCCAGCAGTAATGCAGCAGTAAAAAAACAGCAGCAACACATTTTATTACGAGACTCTTAATACGTTTAAAACAAAACTGAAGCGTAGTTTTCTTGAGTCGGCACCATACCAACGTAAAAGCAATTTTCTAGTTAAATTATTTATTAATCATAACATATTGACATGTAATTTTATGATTATGAATAAAGCAATCTAATCTTATCTAGTAAGGGGGTTCCCGCTGACAGACTTATTTGTAAGTCAGTTCTTATAATATTTCCCTCATAAGGGAAGCTTATTGTAGCCGCAGAGTTGTAAACTTGTAACCCACCTTCGAATGTTTTTAATTTAAACAATATAAATACATAAAGTCAATACATTGCTCAAAAATTAACACAGCGCGAGAGAGCATGGCACGATCTATAATTATTTTATTACTAATCGTAATATTTATTGTCTATTGCCAGGAACACCTTAATACAGTATAAATGGCCGCTTTATTTCATCAAATAAACTGTATCGTAATCTCAGTACGATCCCCAGTTCGAAACCAACCGCCTCCTTACCGCATCCTAGCCTGTTAACTCTTACTTCATAGGTAAGAGTTATTAGTCATTACCTCATACTATGGGCTCGGAAGCAAGAGACCCAGGTTCGGGTTCCAATGAGGGCACGTACCTATGACTTTGTTTATTTTCAAAGTTAAGTACATTTGCGAATTTGTAGTAGCTAATAGAAACATCATGAGGAAACCGGCGGCTTGGTTGGCTCCGCACGTATTGACTTTCTTTAGGCCAACCAAGCTTTCAGGATAGTATAGGTGCTGGGCAAGCCTACTCCATCTAAAAAAGAAGTGCCAGACACTGCAGCGTCCGAGTGGTCCCTTCACCAATCTAGTGTGAGTGAAGGTCCGCCACTGGACGTTGTGTAAATCATCTCATTACGTAGACGCAAAGGCCAAAGGTAATGTCATGTTTTTTTTACAAAAAATGTACTCAAAAGTATGCTCGTAAGTGTTCTCTATTTATCTATCCCTACTGGTGTTAAATAAATGCTTTTTAAATCAATCCGAAAATCAGCACAATGTGATCTGAATGGAAGTTTAAGCTTATACGATAAAAAATACAATCAAAGTATTAATGCGGTTATGTGCACAAGATTTTTGTCAAGTTTTTAAGGACAATAATGTTCATAAACGACGTACAACCCTGATTAAAACACTCATTTGCATTACTTACAGCATGTTTGCTAATTTTGAATACAGTTCGATTCAAAACAGCTTTAAATAGTTAATTCGGTAAAGCTAGATTACTGAAAAGTATGTATGCTTATCCAGTATTTCTTTAAGAAAAAATCAGATAAATAAGAATATCAAAAGTATTTGTATTTGTAAGAAAAAAATTGTATTTAAAACAGGAAAATAAAGAGATATTTCGTAACCTTATTTAGTTTATCAATAAAGGTTGTTTATCACAGATACTCTGTAATGTTCTTATTCCAAACATCCACAAGAGTTCGAGTACTAAATTCTTATCGATTTATCAGAATAAATTATTTAATTGGACAGTTAACTCGTGCTATTTTATTAACACAATTGAATTGAAGGCTCAAAATTTAATGTCCATCCCAAAACACCGAACATCTAATTTCCAGGTTTTCTAGGAACTTCGAAAAATTCGAAGCTGAAACTTGTTCATGTTGAACTAAAAACTCTAACGCGATTCTTTATTCGACTAAAAATCCATAAATAAAATGAACTCAATGGAAATAACTTCGGCCTAAAATCATTTAGACAGTGGTAAAGTTAGTTTGAATGTTTTCCGGAGAACTTTATTTTTAGTCATTTTACAGATGAACAAGGCTTGGATTCTGTTAATACATTATGTGCAGTGAAAATTGCATGAACGTGTTGATTTAACTTTATTTTATTTCAAAGGCATTGCAATAATTGCGCTAATTTTATGCATTAAAAGTTTCTAGGACCTGAGCCCTGAAGATGGGTCTGCTACTAAACGCACAGTTGTTGAATTGTTTAGTAATAAACAGATGGCTGTTCGAGTGAATGGTCTCGTGACACATATCCACAGATTGAATATTGGTGGTATACCATGTTTGGAATAAAGTGTTCTATATAGAGTTATAAGAGCGCGACGCTATTTTTTTCGTTATTTTTATTTTATTTTAGAGTTATTGGCTTTTTTGTGGAAATTAGTAATATTATCATTTAACTTTACGGTCTATTGTTTAAAAAATTAAATTAAGAATTTTCAACATTTGCCTATTGGAATTTTTTTAAATATCGATACTAAAGTACCGGTATTTTTAGGTATATGTACATAACTGCTTATTTTTATATCATTGTCATCATCACCATCCGCCCGCCACTGCCCACTGCCCACTGCTGGGTATAGGCCTTTTCCCCTTATTGCCATCCGCGTCTATGGACCTACATACGACGATTTTTTTATATAACTAGCTGACTCGGCAAACCTTGTTTTGCCACATTAATTAGCCTGCGACTTAGTCTCGACCTTTTGGTAGGCTAAATATATACAAAAAAAAACATAAAACTCAGTGAAGCTGTTTCGGAGGAGTTCCATAACAAAAACTGTGACACGAGATTTTTGCCTTCCTTATGTATGCTAGCGAGACTTGGGTATGGCAAAGAAGCTAGAAAGTAGGATTAATGCAGTAGAAATGAGGTCCTTGAGAAGTATGTCTGGTGTTACTTTGAATGACAGGATACGCAATAGTGTGATTAGAGAACGTTGTGGACTGAAAGAGGATGTAGTAACTAGAATTGAGAAAGGAATGTTGCGTTGGTTTGGACATGTGGAGAGGATGAAGAGAGAAAGATTGACAAAACAAATATATCGAGCGAATGTGGATGGAAGGGCCGGTAAGGGACGACCCAGACGGACGGATGTATTATTGTAAATAGGGGATGTATTAGCAAAGGGCAAGATAAAAAGTACCCGAAACCGGCATGCGTGCATGCAACGATTAATGAACGTTGAGGAAGTGAAAGTGATCTGTCAGGATCCTAGTAAGTGGCAGTCCATGGTCACTGCCTACCCCTCTGGGATACAGGCGTGAGTTTGTGTGTGTGTGTGTGTGTGTGTGTGTGTGTGTGTGTGTGTGTGTATGTGTGTGTGTGTGTATTGACTAAAACAACGAAAAATAGTTACTTGCCTACTTGTAAACAACAAAAAGCTAGTTACCCACTCTGGTCTAATCGCGAAACTCTTTAACTAGTCTAAATGAGTACTCAACTCGTTCTTATTTAGGTCAGCACAAAACAATAGCTCTTCACTTCACCAATAATCCCAACGGACCGGTGCTCTCCTCTCGAATAAAATTTACTAAGAACCTTAAAATTATTTTTATATCCGTAGTTTTAGTGTGAAAATCTTGGTTTTAACTAGTGGAATAATGTGAATAAGTATGATTTCAAATACTAATATTTTGAAAACTTGATAATTAAAACAAGTTATCAAACCTTTCGTAAACGCTGCGCGCGCGTATTAGTATTAATCCTGATTCACTTACTAGTAAAAAGTAAGGAAGCTAGTCGGACCCATTACAAGTGAATTAACCTTAATACGACTGCCCAAACAAAAAGAGTGCCATGTTCTCAGAGTTCAGGTATATATGTATGTATGTATGTGTGTCCGTTTCTTTATTTCACCGTAACTTCTAAAAGTTTGAAACTTTTTAGATGTGGAAGGTATTATTAAATTCCATGGTACCTAAATTTGTAGTAATTAATTTTGGAGTTTAGATTTTTTTATAGTCGTAACAACGTAATAATGACAACAATATCTACTCAATATAACAATAACACGTTGTCAGATTCATGATTATTTTAGGAAACAAAAGCTGAAACTGACTGTAGCTATTGTACTCTGAATCTTTGCAATTTTTATGTAATGCGTTCTGGTGCACATTAAAAATATTCTTATCTTATCTTAACTAGTAACTTTTCAGTTACCTGAAGACTTAATTATAAAAAGACCAAACCTTCGCAAGTACTGTGAGTTACATAATTTCTTTTTATACTCCGTAAGTACTGTGCCTTGCATTATTTTTTTTATACTTTTAGATACTCAAAATTACATATGGCGATGTTGTGTGTGCATGCTTTAGACCACAACTTTGTACTCATGTCATGTTATTACTTTTATATCATGTAATGGTTGTGATCTGTTTTGTACAGCAAATAAAATAAAATCCATTATCGTTTACAATAATAGACTCAATTGACAGAACCATTTATATCTTTAACCGAAGGATTATTTTCCTGCGAGATCGAATTACGCAAACAGGACTATTTGGGAGTCCGCTGGCGAGCTGAAGTACTCCGGGCCCCTTCTATTGATTACTATTTAATTCGTAGTTAGTGGAAACAATTACTAAATTACTCAGTTCCTCCGAACGTACCGTCGAGTTTGGCTTTGGTTGATGCGATAAATAACTAGACACGATTTGGCTTTGTTTTCCTGTATTTACTCTGTTGATACTGTTAATGTATATTTTCCAGTAGATTAACATAACATAAACTCACGCCTGTATCCCAGAGGGGTAGGCAGAGACCAGGGACGGCCACTTGCTACGATTGATTATGATAGATTATGATAGCCAATTAGCTCTACATTTTCACTGGACTTAGGCCGACGGGCGCCACTTCTTAAATGTCACTTAAGTCGCCATTTAAATCGGCATTTGTATGAAGAATTTTAGTTTAATACTGTTTAAGCCACATTTAATAAAGTGGTGCAAGTCGGCCTAAGAGTGTAAAGCCATCGAGAATGTTGGCTAGGTAACTTAGGATAAGTTATTCTGTCCACGATGGTAACATGACTGGCTTCCAACAATAACACTGACTGAAGAACCTCTTTCAATAAAATCTAATACCTAAAAATTAACCAATAAAATGTGTTCGTACGTAGATAACACTTTATTGCACAACCAGAAGAAAAAAATACAATGATTTCGTATATCTAAGTAACTGTATACAAGTGGCGGTCTTATCGCTTCGAGCGATCTCTTCCAGACAACCTTTGGATGGAGTGGATTGTAGGAAGAATGGAGTCGGTAGGTTGGTACGTCGATAGTTACTTACGTCGTACTATTAGTATGAGTGCTTACTTAAATATGAGTACATTTTTAACCGACTTCAAAAACAGGAGGAGATTCTCAATTCATCGGAATCTTCTTTTTTGTTTGTATTCGGAGAATTGGAAAGTTCTATTTTATTTGAAAGGGTACACGTCACAGGTACACTACCTGGTCATCAAGTCAGGATCTGATGATGGGATCTTCGAGAAATAGAGGGAAATCTTCCAATTTGAAAGGCACACTTGAAGTGAATTAGGTGGTTTTTTTTATAGTGACTCGTGCCTTTGCTTTTAAAAACACGACTTGGTGCAGGTGTCGCAAAAACACTGAGAAATTAAAAAAATAAAACAATAAAGCAAAATATTTTTCAATTTTTTCTGATTACTGCGCCAAATTGTGTTTTCCGAAAGCAAATGCACGATTCACTATAAAAAAAACACCCAAATCTTTCGTCGTCTTTCGTATCAAAGAAGGTTAGGGGAAATACCTGAGTAGTGAACTAGGGATAATACAGGGTCTAAATTGAACAGCCTAAGTAGGCATTGCTGATAAAGAGGTGTTCTCAAACATTAATATAAAATTGACAAAAAAAAACGGTCTATCGTTCCAAATTCAAAATACGGAAACAACATCAAAGGGGCCGACCTAGAGCCGTGGCAGGCGTTCTCGGCTTGAACTAAATTAATTAACTAAATAAAATCCATTACAAATAATTAACTTCGTCGATAAAACTGAGCTCAAATCGATAAGACAAACAAAGAGTTGCCTCAATGTAGCACGGAGCTACGAAACTGAAACGAAGAAACCGTATAAAACTGAAACTGTCTATTTTTTTGCCGTGAACCGTCTTTCAGTTCGGTATCTGACTGCCTCGTTGGCCTAGCCATTAAGGCGCTTAGCTACCAAAACAGAGGTGGTGGGTTCGATTCCCGCTGGGGGCCGCCGCATATATGTGGCCATAAATGGCCTCAGGATTCCGACAGGATTTGGTGCGCATAATTAAGCCCCAGGGACCTGTATCTTAGGGTGGCAAGCCTCCCAAAAACTAGACAACAAAAGTAAGGAATAGACAATGAAAGTATAGCCTGAATTCTTACAATATAATACAATACTTACTTCAAAGAAACCTCCATCAGGCCTTCCTACCTCCAACCCTCGGTCGATATTTACGGCTCATTTATAGTTAGCCAGTCTTAATTGCATCTAATAGAGTAAATGCGTAAATTGCCCGCCCACCAGTAATTTGTTAGCGTCTGCCGCTTACTGCTGATGGAATGGAATTGTTTTAATGTTAACCTTATTATTTACTTTGTTGTGGCTTGACCTGACTTGAACTGCCGAACGGGATCGTTATCCATACTTTATGATTAAACGAACTTCGTTGAGTTCTACTACAATTATACTCGTGCTTCACCTCTACGTTAAGTTGTACCATAATTTTACCCGTGCTTCTTTCCCGAGATTAGTAAGTAATCCGAATTATATTTTTTTCTAGATATCCACGCCTGTAGTACTCAGGAGTCAACATTTAGCGCTTCGTTTGAGAATAGTGTCTTTTTTATATCATGTTGTTAGCTATGTTAAATTTTCTGTCAAAAAGGAGTGCCTTCGATCGAAAAGCTCTAACTCAACTTGCAAATTACCCTGTACCTTTGCGAGTGAGTGTGTGAGTTAGTTAGAGCTGAAAGTTGGACTCTCTTATTTTGGAAATAATTCGCGTTGGCTCCATAAAGTTTGGAGCAATGCTTATCCTCGGTTACCTTAATCCTGCAAATTTTCAGTCCTGTAACAAAACTGGCTAGAAGAGGGCCGAAAACGACTTGTAGTTTGTGTGCATATTGCACAGTCCTGGTCTGACAATAACGTTGGCTGGCCTACTGTATACGCTAAGATGAGATTAAGTAAAAGTTTTTAAAAACCTGCTAAGTACAAGTCGAGCTCGCGCACCGCAGATTCCGTACTACCATAAATATATTACGACACAAATATGTGGTTTTTTTTTTCACTTCAAGTCGACACTTGGCCGGTTTTTTTTAGACTACACTATATATACTATATATATATATATATATATATATGTATATGAGATCTCCAATCCGCCTGCCAAGCGTGGAGATTACGGCAAAACCTCCCATACAGGGAGACACCCATGTCCTGCAGTGGACTGCTATGAGTTGATGATGATGATGACATATATTGTTGGTCAGGTCAATCCGCAGTAATCTTACTACTTACTGTTATAAATGGATGGACGCCAGGATCTGACTAAATTTGGCACGGAGATAGATTATAATCTGCAATAGTACATAGAATACTTTTTATTTCGGAAAAATACACATCAAAGTTCTCACGCGAACTAAGTCGCGAGCAACAGCAAGAAATACGTATTCCACAACAGGTTACCTAGTTCAAAAGATATAGTTTTTTATAAGTCAAATAGATAGACGTTATAAGCATAGTAATAGGATCCCGTTTGCACCCCCCGATAACAAAACCCTAAAACGTAAAAACTTGTTTCCTATTACATGAAAAGTATCAGAAGACTCAATATCAGAAAGTTTGTCTCAAACGTTTCAAGTGGCCCAACTTATGTAAGTATTGTTTCAAGCTATTGTTACAACGAACTATTTCAAGCTCAATAGTTATCGTTTTCCAATACCAAACTGTTGTTTAATTACTAAAAACGTTTTACAAATTACAGAAGAACACTCAATAATAATTCACGTACCCTGCAAAGTGTAACGTAGGCAAGTACCTAAGTGTAGTGCAAAGTTAAATTCTATCCAACACGCAATCAATAGGTCATTTACTGGCTAACTTTACTGAGGGAACTAATCCAAAAGTACTTACTTTGCGGCGGTTATTTTAATAATAATAGCGCCTTAATTACGTATAATCGATACCTCGTACTCGAATAATCGTAACACGGACGGATCCGATTCGCCGCGTATAATCTCACCCATTATTCGGATCGTCTAATCACTTCAAAACTTTAATTAAGAATAATCGAGCACGGAATATGAAACTCGAAAATAACGGACACCGGAATCGATTATTACGTCCGAGTCAAAATACCTATTTTATTCACTGTTTTTACGATTTTTCGTAAATTTTCTAAGTGATCGGAATCATGAGAAATGAACATTAGAGGCTCGTGTTAGTATTATAATAACGCGAATCCAAGTGGATATTTTTATTCGAATGTTACAGGGGAAACGATTATGGTTTTACGATAAGAAAATTACATGGTAAATTCACGGAAAGAAATGTGGCATATTTGATATAAACATTTTCCATTGGTTAGCACATTGCTACAAAATGTCATACATTAATCAATAATTTGTGTTTACTATTCAGTTTCAATAATTTGTGAGTATGATACCCACTAGAAACACCAAAAGAATACTGATGGCACTTTTGCAGGTTTTTATTTATCTGAAAACCTGTGCCAATAAAATATTAATTATATTTACATTTATTTTGGTACAAACAACATACCTATTTCTGGTTTTTTCCACTGCGTAAAATTCTACAAATACGACAAATAGAATTTTATCGTCTTATTGTGAAAATTAAAAGATTGCACACGATGCTTCTTAATTTATAAGACGAACTGTTATTAATCAATTTGAAAACCACAAATAATGAATTTACGCACTATTTTTGGTCTTAGAAAATGGGCGCTAGGTAGCGCTGACGTCGTACATCCATCGACCACACCTCCATCACTAGTTCAAAAGACATATTTAACGTCATTGGTAAAGACAGATTGTTTGTACTATGGGTGGTTTATTCTTAGTATTTTTATAGATAGATAGAGATAGAGAACACTTGTTGCACGACCAAAAAAAGTATCAACGTTAACTTGAAGTTTTTGAACCTTATGGAGTAACCAGATCACCAGAGAAACAAAATTCAAGTTTCACCAGGCAGTCCACACTGCTAAAGATAGGTCCAGATGGAAAGGACTCTACACTCATCCTCGTCATAGCGGCCACGATCCTCAGCATTGAGAGACCGGCTGATGGGATTGGACTGGATGATTTAAACGGCTACATAATTGATACAATCCTACTAATAATATTATAAAATATGTGAAAGTTTGTGAAGATGTTTAGATGTTTGTTACTCAATGACGCAATAACGGCTTTACGGATTTACCTACGTGAAACTTGGCATACAGATAGACAAAGACCTGAATTGAGACATAGCATACTTGATAATGCGTTCCCGTGGGATAATATTTATTTTCAGTTTAAAATAGAGAGCGATGTACGAACGTTGTGTTTTAAAAATAGATGGCGTTGTGCAAGAATCGTATAAACGGATTCTGTGGCGGTACGAAGTTCGCCGGTGTCAAATGTGATCAAATTGATCAGACAGATAAGTGGAAGCTTCACTAAATCTTCAGGTTCACCGTTCCTAAGAGGACTTTCTGACCATGATTTAGAAACATTATGGTGCTAGTTGTAAAAGAAGAGACGCGTCAAAAAATGTATTTTGTTACTTACAATCACAAACAATATCAGGACGAAAAGAAATAAAAAAAACCTAATATTAGAGCGTCTTATGGTTGGCGCCGGCCGATTAAACTGTTTATCATATTGTAAAGAATATTCCCTCAACATACTGCTACTTCAAAATAATCCTGTAGAAAGGGTTTGCTTTCCCCGTAGAATAGATGTACCTAAAAGCGAGACTTTTTAAACAAAACTAGTTACTTTCGTTTTCAGTTTTTTACTGAAAGTTTTTAAGATTGGGCTAAACTTAACACATATTATTATGTATTTCGGAAGAAGCCTGGCTACCCATAGCACAGGGAATCCTAGTTTGGGAGCCAGTAACCACTCTTTTAACCCTTTTCTAAATAAAGTTTTTTTCATTTTCATTTTCAAACTTACACTCCCAGTAAAATACTTGTTCAGCTTATGTTCAAATACTGTACAAAATACATTAGGGCTGTTACAATAATTTTTCTTTAGTACTTTAGGTTAAATCTTATCATAAAGATTTAATAATAAAAGTGATATCATAAATTTATTTCAACGTAAAAACTACATTCCATTTGTACAATGTTAATATACAATGATAGCCGTTGCCTGCGAGTTTAGTTTGTGGCAGGCTAGACTCGAAGGGCGGCGGCTATCATTGTAAATCATTTATCGGTTTAAAGGCAGCAAAAATAAAATCTATCTATATGACCATCCGTGTGGCGCCGGATTAAGAATAGCGTCACTCCATTTCCTTCCGTGGATGTCGTAGAAGGCGACTAAGGAAATCAATTACCAGGAGACGGGCAGCAGCGTCTTCCTGAGATTCCAACCGTATTCTGTGATCGCCAACCCGCCTGCCAAGCGTGGCGATTATGGCAAAACCCTTCATGATTAAAAACCATGAGGGAGGCCTATGTCCTGCAGTGGGCGTCAAATGGCTGATGATGATGATGATATGACTATCTTTTCTGAAGTCGTTACTTTTCACAAACAATGAAATTAATATAATAAATTGGTTGGTACGAGCGCCTACCTAACAAGATCTCATGAGTATAATCAACAAATGCATACTGGTCACCATTCTGAAAAACCGGCCAAGTGCGAGTCGGACTCGTGCACGAAGGGTTCCGTACCATTATCTATACAACCTTAGACACAAAGATCGAGAAAAAACGGCAAAAAATCAAGTTTGTAGTATGGGAGCCCCCCTTAAATATTTATTTTATTTTAATTTAACAATTTATTTTTGAAGCGAATATAGTACTAAATATTCTGAAATGTTACAAGCGTCTACCTGTTGCTGCTATTCATATCGAGCAAAAAACGGCAAAAAAATACGTTTGTTGTATGGGAGCCCCCCTTGAATATTTATTTGATCCTGTTTTTAGTATTTTTTGTTATAGCGGCAACAGAAATACATCATATAATATGTTTGATGTGACAGCCTAGCTATCACGGTTCATGAGATACAGCCTGGTGACAGACAGCAAAATAGACAGACGGACAGTGAAGTCTTGGCATAGGTCCCGTTTGGTAGCCTTCGAGTACGGAACCCTATAAAAAGAAAGTCTTCGTTAACTTTACAGTTGTGTTAGTACGTCTGTACTTTATAGTTATATATTAAGCGGGTCTAATCGCGATTAGATTAGATATTTAACTATGTATGAGCATCGCGAGTCATTGAAAACTACGTCTGTACTGTACTTTTTATAGCTTTCTCCAAATTAAAGAAAGACCCATAAACGCAATTAGCCGACCACAACTTTTCGCATAACGATTGTCCAGCCGTAATTGAGATTAAAAAGAGTCGAAATTCGTGAAATTACCATCACGCGACTCAAATGCACGTCGATACATCCGGCACGCGAACTTTAATTTGTGTCTAATTAATTTATGACACATATTAAACAATTAACCGAACGGTATCTTGATGCATTAACTTATTGTATTTCTGAACGTTTTCTCTTTTTGTTATGTTGTATCTACGTTTTTCTAAATGTTATCGCTAATTAATTGGTTACGCACATGTCACGCGATGTGTTGGTGTGTGACAGTAATGTTTTACCAAACTTTAGTAAATGTATTAAAATTTTAACAGTTTATCAGTGATGAGCAATCATCATCAGCCATTCGACGCCCACTGTAGACATAGGCCTCCCTCGTGGTTTTCCTAACCATGAAGGGTTTTGCTATAATCGCCACGATTGGTAGGCGGGTTGGCGATCGCAGTATGTGGTTGGATTCTCAGAAAGACGCTGCTGCCCGTCTCCTGGTAATTTACTTTCTTAGTCGCCTTTTACGACATCCACGGAAGGAGATGGCGAACAATAATCAATCCAAATAATTAAATACTCGCGATGCTCATTCATAGTTATATCCGGTTTACATTATTTTAGTCCAGCGATGCATTCCGGCGCTGGAATGTAACTGGAATAATGTAAACCTGTACTGGAATGCACTGGAATCATCGAGAATTCCAGTGCAAAAGCGGTCTACTTTTGATTCCAGCGTGATCATTCCATCGCAACTGGATTAATGTAGACGGCCATTCCAGAGCCGGAATGGTAATATTATGGCAATAATAATGGTCACTATAGTCTCGACATCTTAGAAATGACTGGAATCATGTAGATGGTATCGACTTTTCGGCCCATTCCAGTCCAGCACTGCTGGATTTTTAGACTGGAATAATGTAGACCGGGCATTAATTAAGTTTGCCTATCAAGCAATCGCGATTATTATTATTATTATTAATTCTTTATTGCACAAAGACAGTGTACAAAAGGCGCACTTAATTCTAATGGCATTTTCTACCAGTCAACCTGCAGAAGGTACAGGAGAGGCAAAAATTGAGGTAGGCGTGCAAAAAGAAAGTGATAAAGGTACTTATAAGTACCTAATGTATTATAAGGAGGGGGGACCTATAAAATAACTAGATTAAAATATTTAAGTCGGAATGTGGATAACGTAAAGAAAACTTAAATTGTATACTTATAAAACGTATTAGTGTTTTAGCTACAAGAGATAGCATATCAATGTAGAAGATAGAGTCGACTCTACTTCTATACACACTTCTATTCTTCCCCGTGGCAGGGGGCAGACCTTGGTCTCTGCCTACTTCTGCGGAATACAGGTATTGGTTTATGTGTGTATGTATTTATTTATATTTTCAGCATTTATTTCTTTAAAATAAGAAAATTACTTTGCTTTTGCATTTGCATTTGCTTGTGAGATTTTGGCGGAATTTAGCAAAGTAATTTTCACATTTTAATGCTATTATGGATTTCCGCAAAGTAACGCCTGATTCTATACAATTTATTTCTTTGTTTATTTGTTTATCCACCATCAGACGAATGTTTCTTCAATTTTCCCCGATATCAATCGTATTTCACGTAACTCTGAAGTAGTCTGATCATCACTCTTTAGCGGTATCCAGAGCCGATTTTTTTTTCATCCATTTTCCATTTTTCTTCACACGAACCTGTTTTTCATACTAACAATCAGAAATCAAAAACGATTCAATCCAGCAAGACGCTGTTGCCTTTACTTTACTCGAACAAATGAAATTACGAATCGGCTGCCTCTCGCACACCGGTAAATGGCGAAACGATTGCCAATTTACAACCCTACCCCGTCTTAATTGATGCAGACAACTACTTAAACTAGCGAGCTACCCCCGTAGCTGAGAAAGTAATTTGTCATTGCTTAGTTGCTGCGTTCCGTGCCTTAATTGCCGTTCTGTTTCTGACGCCAAAGAAAATATCATCGGAAATTTCGGTGAGTTGGTGTATCGCAGATATTGTATCAATGCTAAAACAATGGATGAGATAACCATGGTGTTTTCTCTGCAAGGGAATTGATTGCCCAGCAATGGGCTCATTGGAAGCGCTGAGAACTAACCCGAAAACATCTGTCTACTAAGACAGATGTATCGCGGATGTTTCAGAATCAAAAATATTTGTATTTTATTTATTTTTATTTTATTTATTCAAGGAGATAAAGCAGAATTGACAAACTCATAAGATACAAAATACTACAGTCATAACATAGATCAACTTTTAGTCTTTATGAAGTTTTAGGGACTTTTGTCAAAGGTCCACCTTCCACTCTTTGACTTTCCTATAGTCTGGACTATAGGAGATAGTTCATCTAAACTTTACAGGCGGAAAACGTCAAAAATAAGTAAGTTATTACGTTATATTCTTCAAACTTCTGTCAAACGCTGTTACACTCATCGTTTGATAGAAAACAGAAACTGTCGAAACTCAAACCGAAATCGTGGAACGACCATTGCGAACTTAAACAGCACGATGCTCAGAAAACTCCACCTGAAACTTAGCAAATTTCTAAAGTTCTTACGGCAATCTCTCACGGCAACTTTTCCAATGGCAACAGATTTCGACGCACAACACTGCTGCTCAGCTACACAACAAAAAGCACGATGATCAGAAAACTCCACCTGCAACTTAACAATTTTTCTTCCGCAAAAAAATTCTTTCGGCAATCTCTCACGGCAACTTTTCAGCTAGAAAAGCGGAGCGGAGCCGTGAGCGGACGCTCCACCGCCGCTCTTCACTAATGACATCGCCCATAATCAGGAAGCGGTGCCGTCTACTAATTACAGAAATAGCACACTTAACTTCGCTATAATTTTCCGCCAGCTCTAATGCTCGCTATCCCGGTGGAGAGTGGAAGCTTGGAGAGTTAAGTCCCACAAAGCTGCGGGTCAAAACCTTTACGTAACCCAACTAGACGTACCTCATTCGAAAGCACTCATGTAAAAGTAAATTATCGGTGCATGTATGTAAAGGTTGAGGTGCTGTCGACGGCACATAGTTTTTTGTTGATTACAAATAAATTTCACCTGGAAATAAATTAACCTGAGCATTGAGACTCGCGCTAGAATTGCAAGGTGTTACATCTTCCCCATGCTTCTTTACGGAAGAGAGGCCTGGACACTTAACCAGAATATGTCTAAACGTATATAAGCGTTTGAGATGTGGGTGAACCGCCGGACGCTTAGAATTTCTTGCGTTCAAAATGTCCGCAACTCACTGTTCTGCATAAAATGTAGAAGAACAGAGGAACTTACACCATCAAAAAACGGAAGCTAGAGTATTTCGGACATACGTAACACCAAGTACGTCGCCTTCAACTTATCGTACAAGGCAGCACCTGGGAGACAAAAGGTGTCATGGCTACACAACTTACGATAGTCGTTCCAATAGAGTACCAGTTCGTTGTTTGTATTAGCAACTTTGAAAAACAAGATACCAAATTTGTTGCTAACCTCCGATAGGCGACGGCACATAAAGAAGAAGATCAAGAAATAAATAAATAACTTCCACACAACAAATACATTTACATCCTGACAGTCTGAAAATCTTCTTAACAGGATTACTTCAAAAATAGGCATTTCCTGAATCACATCAATTAGAATAAGTGATTTACAAGTTTTTAATTGTAGTAGTGCCTTTACCGAAATGTACCTAGATCTACCTATTTTGAGGTTATAATTATGTTGGGTTACTGGATGACTTCAGACCGGCAGCCATGCAGGATCTGAGTTTTCTGTTTAGCTTCAGCATACACGTACTTAATGAATCATTGTAAACATAATAGTTACGAGTAAGATAATATTCAGCGTGTTAACTATATGAAGGTGAGAGTACGAGTACCAACTACGAAGACCATCCTTCTTACCTCAAAAACTTCTATATTACTTTTGATTACGCAGGAATTTTCATAAGGTCTATCTTGTAATCAGCAAACTCAAACAAAAAGCTCATGCTTCATATCAAAATTTAATTTGATTCATCTATCTTAAATCTGTCCAACCCGAAAAAATGGCTGCACGAATAAGGATATTCTAAGAGCCCAAGAAAAGTTAGTATACATAGGTAATCGATCTTTCATCAACCTACATTTTTCCACTCCTGGCAACCTCAAGACACAGCAAAAGACGCCTTCAGAAACTGCTCCAGATTGTTAGTCTAGCAAGCTGGCAAGTGACCACTCGAGTATCTTAGATCTTATTTTCTGCCTATCTTTCAGATCATAAAAGTATTACGTCATAAGTTTACATTCAAACCGACACCGTCTGCCCAATTACTAATCTTGCCTCCAGACGATTTCATCGAATTAATAGACTCTACCTCATTCCTTTTTTTTATTGACTTTAGGGCTTTAAACTACCCAAAGACTAGCTCCTCGTGCAAGCAACGTAAACCTGTTCAATCTTTCTACTGTATAACACTCCTTCCTATCACACCATCTCTTGCGGCAGCATGTTGCCATCCCCATTCAAAGGTCTCCACCAAAATCATATAACAACATAAGTCTTTTCATGGTTCCGTACCCGAATGGTGCCAAACGGGACCCTATTACTAAGACTTCACTGTCCGTCTGTCTGTCTGTGCGTCCATCTGTCTGTCTGTCTGACTGTCACCAGGCTGTATCTCATGAACCGTGATAGCTAGGCAGTTGAAATTATCACAGATTTTGTATTTCTGTTGCCGCTGTAACAACAAATACTAAAAACAGAATAAAATAAATATTTAAGGGAGGCTCCCATACGTAAAAAAAACGTAATTATTTTGCCGTGTTTTGCTCGATATTAATAACGGCAACAACGTCTACTTGAAATATTCACAGAATATTTATTTCTATATCCGCTTAAAATAAATAATTAAATTAAAATAAAATAAATATTTAAGGGGGGCTCCTATACAACAAACCTGATTTTTTGCTGTTTTTTTCTCAATCTTTGTGTCTAATGTTGTATAGATAATGGTACGGAACCCTTCCTGCGCGAGTCCGACTTGCACTTGGCCGGTTTTTTTCCTAACCACTAACTGTACGCCCGCAGACCAACCCACAATCAGCCAGTCATCGAGCAACGTTGTGGACGGTATCAACCTGGAAGACATAAAGGAGTTCGCGAAGGCCTTCAAGCTCCGGCGGCTAGGGCTGGGCCTCACGCAGACACAGGTGGGCCAGGCCTTGTCCGTGACCGAAGGTCCGGCGTACAGTCAGAGCGCTATTTGCAGGTAAATAAAGTCTAATTTTCGTTAGCCGGGTTTTCTTTTCTGTTGATGGTCTGTGTTGTGAAGTGCGAAGTTTCGGATTGAACAACTCTTGCTGTTCAGCACTCCATATTAATAATATGGAGTGCTGAACTTGCTGCTTTATTTTGAACTCCATGAAGCAATTTGGCAAGTGGTGACGAGAAGTAGTGTAAAGTCTGCCAACTGTGTATTGAGTTGATACAATACAAATTTAATAATCCTTTGTAAATTTGGCGTCCGATCTCTGTACGAAACTACATTACAGTACAGTCGGGACTGTAAAGTCGACAGTTTGTCACATCCCGAATCTCAATTCGAAGTCTCGCACTTCGCACTATCACTGTCTTTTACTTGGATTAGGGTGACAAAGTTAAATGCCCCATTCAAATGAGCCCAGGCACGCTTTCATTTAGGTACTTAGTGACCTGCTCAGACACAAATGCCACTAGCACTGTGTAAATCATCATTCCCGACATCGTGGAACTTTGTCTGGTGGTCACATCATCTTGCAACAAAATAGGATGTCAATTTACGAAACATTTGAGGTGTCACATTTCTTAAAATATGTTTTTGACAGACCATGCGTGCCTTATAATGGCTAGCAAGAATAAATTAGTATTGTATTATTAACAAGGTGTAGAAATGTAATAAAATTACAGTGTAAATGGTCACAGATCACAATCCAAAGGCAGATGAAGTCGCACGCTTGTCAAAATAATACTAAGTTTTAGGTGGGAACAATGGCCTCTTCATTTTTTTATCGCTCTCCGAGACCGGTTCTTTTTTCGTTTTTTTTTTTAATATCGTTAATTGAAGTGATTTGTAAAACAGCATGACTCCTTTCGTTGCTTACAATTCGTTTAATTAATTACCATTTGGAAGGCTTCCGTTACGCTCCACTGTCGTGACTTACTCCATTTTTTTTATTTCACGCCGAAAAGGGGCCGATGTTACTATTCTGTTTCTTCCGAGGCACAGCCTTCAAATCTTAATAGCTTGATAGCAAATTTAAAAACGTCTGCTGATCAATTTATATAATCAGCCAGGCTGTTTCCTTTAGCTAAATGCGTTTAGAGATCAAATCGAATTGAACGTTTTCCAAATCAAATTTCGATGTAAAGCGGGACCTAGAGTTTTCTCGAAAGGAAATTTCAATTGGGCCTCGCCCGCCAAATGGCCTCCTTGTATAATAAAATCATTAATCGTTACTTCTGTTCCAGTTAATTAATTATCTTGCCGGTAATTACTTTTTTCGTGTAATTAAAAGAGTCGAATGCCCCCCTGTCTTTGTCTCGGCGCGATTTCATTTTCCATTAATTTTTCGCCTTTCGTCGTCCCTACAATTTGATGTGACGCCAACGGTACGTTGTAGTTACCCCTTTGATTATGCTGGACTTAATTAATTTGCATTTTAATTGAAACAAATTATTTGAGAAAAGAATTAACGTAACGCTCGCGCCCCTGTTTCGGCGGAATTCGAGTTAGGCTTTTGTTCGATGGTAAATTAGTCAAAATTGTATCAACGAAACGGAATTAATTGGACCTATTGTAAATGCTTTTTTGGCATAATTACCAACTTTCAAGCCTTCTCGTGATGTATTACTTCTATAAAAATGTGGTACGAGATTCAAAATGTCACCTATTTTTAGAACATGTAAGTACATAAAATAAAATTCAAGCTTTCTTTGCGCTCATGGTCATTGCCGTCGGGATTATGATGATAAACAATGAATTACACATGTTGAAGACCAACTTACATACGATTAGAATTGCTCATGAGCGTTGAATGCGTCAGAACGTCTCAAGCAGGAATAACAGAATTGGCCTTCCTTCTCAAATTCAAGGGTAGTATGTGTAATGTGTATAAATATGAATTCTGATTTTACATTTTGTATTACAGGTAGACGTTTCAGAGTTTCAACGCTAATATTATTTTTGTTTTCGGGTTTTATTTAAAACATCGTTGTTCGGTGCTTATAAAGTAAGTAATATATTTTCCAAAAGTTCTCATAAACTGGAAAAAATAAGACAAAAGTGTGCAACTTCATCTCGCCTTGATCTTTAAGTATGTTCCAACATGAAACCAGAAGATGTAATGCAATAGCGATGCTGATTTATCTAACAATATAATCTATTACCGTCCCCAGTGCCCTGGCTTCGCAGATGCTAGCTGCTCAGCTGTCTTCACAACAACAAAACATGTATGTGTTTTGTTTCTATTCCCTACACATCTCGTATGGGCCAATATATCTACCGAATCTTATAATTTACCTCCAAAGTATTGACCTTAACAGTGAAAAACTTGAGAAAAACCTTTTAACAGCTCTACGAAAAATATGTTTGGCTAGTAACTCTGATAATTTATACACACGTAAGAACATTAAATTCCTTAAGTGCTGATAACTCCAAATGAGCGTAATAACACAGCAAAACGAAAACACCATGACGTTTACAGTTGTCTTCAACGAATGGGTGATAATTGTTTCTGTTCTCGCCAAAAAAACATTCGGTTGATAAATTGGCCGATACTAATCTCGACATGAATCAAGCACACGCTTCGACTCTCAACACTAAGTCTCCACAAAAATTGTCTTAAAATCAAAATGTTTCAACGCTATTTACTATAATCTTATCTCCATCAGCGATCCGCGCATAGAATGAATGTTTTACGCATGTAAATTACGTCTAATTACCATGCGGTGCTTTCGGGCGTCTTTTTTTCTTTCCCCGTTTCACACGTGTGTATTTGCATATAGGTAATTACAGTAAGAAGCCACCATGCATCAAATGTACGGCCGACTATAACATTTTGATGTTAAGACAAATGCTTTAATGACGACCACAATAAGCCATGTCTGCTCTACATCGAATATTGTAATTGTTGTGAGAATTTTAACACGTTCTTTTATATCGTTGCCGTCACCATCTTGAGTAATTTCTAACTTTCCATCTAATGTTGCATGATGTATTATTTCATTATTCTTCTTGGTATACTATTAGTTTTATTATTCAGAAGTTTTTAATGTTCATTTTTGTGCGATACAACAAAGCCAGGGCATTGGCATACGTTACCTTTCGTTACTAATTGAATTCGTTATTTTATTGTTATAACCGTGTTCGGTATTAATCAAACTGATTACCTGCGGTATTCTAAATTGCCTATTGTTTTTTATTTTTTGTTCACTCGCATACTCTGTGATCGCTAGCGCGATGTCAATGTCCTGTGTTCGTACGTAAATGGCTCTGTGTATATAAAGTTATTCGTTGCTTCCCGGAGTGGGGTGCGGCGCCGTCCCCGTTCAAACTTCCCGCGTAAAATTGCTGGACTCTAACAAGTTTTACGTTTGTGTTCGATACAGATTTGAGAAATTGGATATAACACCAAAAAGTGCGCAGAAAATCAAACCGGTGCTTGAACGGTGGATGAAGGAAGCCGAGGAGAGGTAACTATCACGAGTGCTGGAGTGTTGTGATGTGTACAGTCACATTTATTGTACGATTTATCTTTTAATTAACACACATTTGGCCTTAACGCTTTTTAGCGATGTGAAAGAATATATTTCTCAAATCTGGACAACTGCCGCTTTTCGTATGAATTACCTGCATATTTGCGGTGCGCTCTTTTTTGTAGTTTCGGGCTTTCACACCTTTAGGAGCGGTTCGCTTCTTTTCGAGCGCCAGATTCTGTTAAGCTAAAAACCCAAAAATACCATTGTCAAACCAGTCTCTGACAGTTATTTATTCGATTGCCACATGCAGAAACCAAGCATATCAAAACATTTAGGCATCAATATAAATAAGGTTACCTCTAAAATATGCAATTCCTAAAACGAGAGATTGTCATTTAGTTCTTTGGCTCGATTTTTTTTATTAAAATTTCCATGTTTTGAAATTGTATTTTTCTGTGGTTTTACATTTTTTCTACTTTGTAGTGGCACTGTATAATAGATAATTCTTAAAACCATATATTTTGAATATAACGAACCTCCATCCGATAAATCATTGTTCTACATAAGAATTAAGAACAATGATTTACCGGAGGCGGCGACATTAGAAGAGCGTTTATAAGTATAAATTTCATAAATATACGTAAATCGCGATATTTAGAAAAATATAAATTTAAAAAATATCTCATAGGACAAAGATTTTTGTAAGTTAATTATAGTTATCGACGTTTTTCAGGAATTAAGCATTTTAGAGGCATTGTATAGCAAAAATATCTGTCAAAGTCTGTTGTTTTTTCACTGGCACGGAACAATGTTATCTTGAGATAATTAGCCCCCGATAGTTTCGCCGAACGATGGTATAATGCAGCCTCTTCACGTGTCACTCTAGGGAACAGGCCTTCTCTCAAGAGAGAGAGTACGGGCTTAATCACCACCTGTGCCCATCGCGGATTGAACGATGGGGCTTTGATATTACTGCACTACCTTCTCGCTAACGAAATTGACCATAGTGATCCATGGCTAATCGCCAGCATATCAAGCTTACATCCATCACGCATCAATAGAAACAACATACATACATAAACTCACGCCTGTCTCCCAGATTGGTAGGCAGAGACCAAGCAGTGCCACGATCCTGACAGATCACTTTCGCTTCCTCAACCTTCATTAGTCGTTGCATGCACGCACGTTTCGGGTATTTGGTCGAAGTTAGTCCGTCTGGGACATCCCTTACCGGCCAATCCACCCACATTCACTTGATATATTTGTTTCGTCAATCTTTCTTCCTTCATTCTCTCCACATGTCCGAACCAACGCAACATTCCTGTCTCAATTCTAGTCACTACACCCTCTTTCAACCCGCAACAAACCCTAGAAACAACTTGCTACAAAACTAACCCTGCAATACTGCAAAAAGACAGTCGTACCATATTAAGTTGTAATACCTCATCTGAACTGAATCAAAAGAGATGTTAAATATGATTTTATTGACGCTAGTGATCGGATTTTATTTCAGAGTTTGTTTTAAAGCCCCTAGGATTGTATAGGGGTTTTATAAACTAAAATGTAGTCAAAAAGCAGCAAAGACCACTTCACCTTGCTGGAACAGTTTATTTATTCCAATATTGTCATGGTTTTCCTACTGCTACGATGCTATTCACTTAAAATACTTTTTTAAAAAAACCACTGCTTTTGTATTGAGAATTTTACTAAATAAATACTTTCTTTAAGAAACCTGAATACATTGATACTTAAGTATTTAGTTAGGTATGCACTGTAACGATTCCTCTTTATAGTAGCTGGCTGGCAGAGCCTTCTCGTCTTATTTTGAATATTTTGAAGGGAATCGTTACGTTTCGTTTTAGATGTCAGTCGATCCCCAGCTAGGCTAGGCGATTGATAAAAAAAGAGTAATAAAAAATTATCTTTGCCCGTAATCCGCGTGGGATACCGCCGTTTAGCCAAAGTATTTTTCGCCAAATTTTACTTCCCAATAAACTTATGGCATCAGTTTCATTTCCCAAATTAAACTTTAGCAAGTTTTCATTTCGCATTTTATTCATTTGGTCAAATTATCATTTCGCATAATTTTACTGCGTCAAGTTTTATTAAGACAAAAAAGTGGGTTAGGTTAGGTTAGAACTGTGACCCCCCACAGACACCAACTGTTACCAGAAAAGTGGGTTAGGTTAGGTTAGAACTGCGACCCCCACAGACACGAACTGTTACCAGAAAAGTGGGTTAGGTTAGGTTAGAACTGTGACCCCCCACAGACACCAACTGTTACCAGAAAAGTGGGTTAAGTTAGATTAGAACTGCGACCCCACAAAAACGAACTGCGACAAAAACCGAAAGTAGGTTAAGTAAGAAAATTTTGACCAAGTATTTATTTGGTAAACAATAACTTGCCATAATAACTTTTGCTAACTGTTTATTTGCTTTAAGTTGTTTTGAGAAATGTTTTTTTGCCAAGTGATAATTTGCGGAAAATAGTTTGGGAAGTAATACTTTGGGAAACGATTTTTGGCAATACATTAGTAAACCAATCCGCGTATTAATAAAATAGCGTATTACAGTAGGTACTTAGTGAAATTCTCAATAAAGAAACACGTACCATCGTTTGGCGATTCTACAATGTACCTTCAACTTTCTTTACTAAATATTTCACAATTTACAACCCTATTTAGAGGCTAAAAATAGGTTTTTAAAATTGTCCTCAGCACGGGTTTGTCCAACAAAAAAGAATATAATTTACATCCCTTTAAGGCTTACCCCCGGTTTCTCGTACACTAACAATGCGTTAATCTACTGTTAACAGCTGTCAGCTAACCAAAGTGCATACAAAAAAAACTTAGTAAATTGGGCTGATGATGATGATGAACAGTAGATTAACAAACTGTTAGGTTAGTATATTATTGGCAAGTCTCACAAACACTAAGACAAGCTTTATAGTCCACACTGAAGATAGGAACCCTCAACATTTTGCATGTATTTATTATAAGACGCTTTTAGTTCGATGCATGGTGAATCGTACATATCGCCGGTTTCTGAATGGAAAATTTCATTAAGTTCAGATTTCTCCAAAAAGAAAGAAACTAGAAGTAACATAAGTATTCACCTAGTGAAATTGTCAATTCAGGAACCTTTTTGACGGAGCAACCTGAACTAAGTTTGGAATCTAGGAAAATTCCTAGTGCCGGACCTACATACCTAAGTCGCTGTTCCAAAATTCCTCTGTCAAAACTCATTGTACATTGCCAATTGTAACTGATTTTTTGTAAATATTTCATGTTTGTGTTTTTCATGGTACAATAAAGAATATTCTTACCTTATATTACCTTATCTTACATTTTATTCTGTGTCGCTCTGTTTTTTTTCCCATGCGGAATGATTTGTTGGGTGTAGTTTGCCATAGATGGTGAATGTTAGATACCTATGTAGAGAAACTTAAAATGTAATGTTAAAGTTGTCTTTTATAAATTGGACAATTTGAGGACTTTGGCGTCACCGGACATTACGGTTTTACGGTTTGGTTGCAAATTCGGTCGTAACATAACTGATTAGAGGGCGTTCGTAAAGTTAGCCGACTACATGTTTCTGATCGATATTCGCTCTTATGAAACGCAAATGAGTTGATTTTAAGTAGCCAGTGGCTAGGTCCACTAGGTGTGCTATATATATATATAAATCAACTCAATGCCTCTGCGATAAGAACGTTCTAATAACCAAAATGTAAAGATTGATCAGTAAAGGTCACACCCTGTACACATTTGTAAAGAATACAAAGACGCATTCAACGTTAAGCTGTAAGCCAGTTTACGTACAATTCCCGCAATCCGAGTATTATTCCAATAATGACGCTGCAAGGAGATGGGTTTTGCATTTCCAATCATTAAAATGCATTATCGAGACGTCCCGGGTTTAACATTGCAAATCTCGATGCATTGGCAGACTGCGGTCTTTAGTGTGCCTATGCACACATGGGCAAACTTTGCCGCGATACTGTCGCGCGATAGAAGTGTTGACAACACATCGACCTTTGACCAGCTGAAATCTACTTTATGCCTTTGCGCTAGGTCTAAAGCACAAAAGTTAAAGATCGACTAGTGTCGATTGTAGTGCCGCGTTTTTTAATTGTAACATTCTGCACTTGCTGAACCACCTTCAAGTAACAAGACCGTTGCAAGTTTTAATCTGCAACGTCCTGGTTGGTGTGAGTGAAGATAGTCGCCTGTAAGCAGGGCAGGGCAGTAGACTGAAATAATCTGTAAACAAATACTTTCCGGTGCATAATTTCACTTCTTAACGACAAAAAGTGTGACAACTGTTGCGACGCAAAATTTTCCCGCATGTAGGGAACCTTAGAAATAATTTTAACAAGCAGGACTGCGATATAACGAAGTCTTGAATTAATCTGCGGACGACAGAAGGCTTTGATATTGTGCTGCTTTCGTTTTAAGCTAATACACGCTTATTACCGACTATTCCACGTTCTTTACGAGTTTTGTAACTTCAGGGGGTTTCGATGTCATAGCAACGGTCACCATTTCTGAGACTGGCTGGAAAATAGCTAACGTTAACATGATTTTAATACACAGATATTAATCATGCGTTAGATACATAGCAGGTCGACTTTTAAACTTTTAAATATTGGTTGCAAAGTAGCTCGTAACGTAATTGAGTAAACACAAAGTATGAGGTCGTGCTATTGATGAATAGATAGAGTTAGATGCAGCACTTTCGATGGGCGTTTCAATCCGGCCTATAGAGTCTATACAGACTTACGGCACACCGCTATTCTAGTAACGCCATCTAGTACTCACAGTCTACGTAATACAGGCGTCACAGTAATACGTAGAGTCGACAGCAAGTCAACCTTTACATTTTTGTTGCAAAGTAGTCCTTAACATAACTGATTAGAGTGCAGGTATGTAAATGTTGCTGTGCTGTAATATGTACGACATTCTAATCACAAAGGCATACAGTTGAATTCTGGTTCTCAGAGTTAGGATCGATGTGCTTTCAGAAGCACAGTGATAACGAAGACTTATATCACGTAGGTATATTTGACATTGATGGTTCATATTGAGCCCGAGAATCAAGAATCGAGATTCCTGGACCCCACTGCACACACCACTCTGCACACTAACATTCAACCTACATTCGTCGGTTCAAAGGTAAAACTCACTAAGTAACACAAAACGGGATTTACGCTCGGTTTCTAGAAGAGCGATCTAATGTTAATCTCATGTTAATCTAACGTCAAGCTAATTTCAGCCAATCACGGGCCGGTATTTTGAATTAATCTTAGATTAATCTCCTGTTACATTTGAACACTCTTTCAGAAACTGAGGCTTAGTTAGTCTTGTTTCTTTAAAGAGAAAATCTACTACAAGAAAAAACACAAAGTGCGTATTGTCCTCCATAACGAAACTGTCACGTGAAAAAAGTGTAACTCCAAAGCTCCTGTAATCCCTTTGCAGATAAAACTCATTTGGCTCTCAATAAATTTTGTCTGAAATTACGCCACAAAATGAGTTTTACCTTTGAACCGACGAATATTTGTCCTTAAATATCACTCTAGCCATCTATAGGACTTGACGCAAAGCATACACTGTACAGTTTACAATACGTGTTAGCAACGTTTCCAAAATCGACTTCTAGAAATATCTACTTCCATGGGCTAGAAAAAAAAATACCTCCGTGTCCAATTTCAAACCTAATTGAGAAGAAAAAAGCTAATTGCTTGCTTAAACGTTCCTAAAGGCTCATGTAAGGCCATCTTATGAGACGCATAAAGGTGACAATGTGATTTAAGTACTTACCTAACCCGAATTGGGTTAGGTTAGGTTAGGTTAGTTTACACAAACGTGGATCCAACTACTTTCTGGTCCGTATCTGTAGCTTACAAAATAAGCCCTTTCAATTACAAAAAGTTTCTCGACGCTCCATCACAACTTCATACGGGCTATGACGGCGCACGCGCGTACCCCTACGCAACGTAAAAGCGCAAAAATGGTATCGCGGACGCAAGTTTTTTCAGCATTAATAATGCGACGAAGCGAGTCCCGAGTTTGAATGTTAAAAGCCGCGAATTTTCAGTACATTGATTATCAAATTCTGATATTTTAGCGCCACAAAACGCACGACTCGCGTTGTCGTTCTACCTATGCAGATGGAGCAAACTCTGTATTCGCGGAGAGTCTAATTATGTGCACCAAATCCTCTCAGAATTCTGGTGTTTGCGACAGCAATTACCTAGTATGGAATTTGACAGTTGGACGATTGGAATCGTTCAGGATTTGGTGCGCGTGCGATTTTTGACGCTGAAATGTAGGAAATTTGACAATATTAAAATTTTATTTTTCGCCGCTTTTGGGACCGTGGCTATAACTGCCGCTCTGGGGCCTAGTTATGCAAAAAAATCTCCCTTGCAGTGCAGCATGGTAATGGCGCCAGCGTAGTGGGGACCTTTGCGTCGGATGTATCCCGAGGCGGCTTAAGTGTCATGTTTTTAGTGTGTGTTTTGTATAAATTTTCCTATTTTATGTTTGACGTAGCTTTTCAATATTTTGTGTGCGATTATATTTATTACATAATATTTTCGGATATTATTTGACAGTTAATGTACTGGAAAGTCGTGACTTTTGATTTGAGCGCGACTCAAATGTGCTCGTGCCATCTAGGTATGCAGAACTCAAATATAACTTCGCACGTGCTATCTTTTGCCAATTGATAACACTGACGCAAATTTTATTATTTTTGTGCAACTCGCAACCCCTTGTGGTGTTAAGAGACCCAATAGTTCAAATGAAACGGTTCATTCACTATGCTGGGGAAACATCCTCAAGACAGTTTAATATATACTATTTAACTTCAACTCACAAATACGAGTTGGTACAAATACATATAACCGACGGAAAAATGTAAAATACCCCTCAATGAGTCAACGGTTTGATGATGATAATGATGGGATCTACTCCGAAATCACGATAAAAATATCAGCTTTTCCATATTAAACTTGCTGCAGCTGACATTTCTTTCACGATCTTAGAGTTGGTCCTGTAATGAAATTTGCTTGTATTGATGTCTAGAATATTAAAACCCCCTTAGGTTCCACAGGACCTTTCTGAAGCACGATGTAAAAACAGGGCCCCAGAACTCGGACGCTTACCCGCATACGCAAAACTGGCCCCTCTGTCGCCCGAGCTAAAGACTAAACTCCCTCCTTTCAGGTACGCGTCTGGACAGAACCATCTCACGGACTTCATCGGCATGGAGCCGAGCAAGAAACGCAAGCGGCGGACCTCCTTCACGCCCCAGGCCCTGGAACTGTTGAATGCTCACTTTGAACGCAACACGCACCCTTCCGGTTGGTATTTATCTGCTTCAATCGTGCTCTCTTTTGAAGTGAAAACTTCTCAGGTTCCCTTTTTCTGAACAGCACCGACACGCTCAGCCCTCCTATTACGTAACTGTCCACTCTATTGGGTTAACCCTTATGACGATTCCAAAGTGTCAAAATATGTATGTACCTATTTGACAGCTCGAAGGAGATTAAATCGGACAACTCCATACAGTTAGAACTTGGACAACTCCATACAGTTAGAACTTACGTAGTAGCGTCCCAGGTTAGTGACAATTAAATCGGATATAAGTACTCGGCTCTAGCCGGTCGGTGACTACTTAGACGGTACTTTTAGGGTTCCGTACCCGAAGAGTGCCAGACGGGACACTATTACTAAGAATTTACTGTCCGTCTGTCTGTCTGTCCGTCTGTCTATCTATCTGTCAGTCACCAGGCTGTATCTCATGAACCGTGATAGCTAGGCAGTTGAAATTTTCACAGATGATGTATTTCGGTTGCCCCTATAACAACAAATATTACTAAAACAGAATAAAATAAATATTTAAGGGAGGCACCCAAACAACAAACGTTGTCCAAAGACAGCGCTCGCCATCTAGCGGCCATCTATGTAACCTTCACAACGCCGATGTCATGTCGTTAAATGTCGATGTTAAATACTTCTTGTTCGTTTCTATAGATGGCGCTGTTATCAAATTCGATCTTTGTCTAATGTTGTATAGATAATGGGTGCGCAAGTCCGACTCGCACTTGGCCGGTTTTTTTTTATTAGCCTATATACGTCCCACTGCAGGGCACAGGCCTTCTCTCAGAGAGAGTATGGGCTTAACCACACGCATGCCCACCGCGGATTGGGGTGAACACCCCATTGCTACTAACAACTTCACAAATGCACGTGACATAGAAAACAAAGTCATTGGTACATGCCGGGATTCGAACCCACGACCTCCCGAATGAGAAGCCGGCGTCCTACCGTTTCGCTACCACAGCTTTTTTACCCGGTACTAAGCGTTATACGCTTATAGCGCTAAAATTAAATCGCGCCAAAATAATTTACTTACCCTATAATTTCTTATCTTATCATTGACATATTATTTCTTCCCTAGGCACTGAAATAACCGGTCTGGCGCATCAATTGGGCTACGAACGTGAGGTCATCCGAATATGGTTCTGCAACAAGCGACAAGCACTCAAGAACACCGTTAGAATGATGTCTAAAGGCATGGTCTAGAAACCTAACCCCGCAATCCTTGCCCGCGCCCGCCCCGATACGAAAACACTTTTGGGAAATAGATGAGCATTTCAATTAGTTTATCGATATCGATGAAATTAAAGCATTTAATTTTGTTCCTACTATCGCGCAGTTATTTTTATGATTGATTACTTACCAAATCTGTAAACGTTCAAGGTGAACCTTCACAAAATTTTAAATTAAATAAAGACACGTAGTAAAAGCCAAGCTTAAATTAGTCTACTTCTAACGAGGGCTTAATTAATAAACAAACTTTGACTGATACGTTTTTCGTATTAGATTTATGGTGTGAATGAGATGTTTTAGCATCACTTAGGTACATTATTAATTTAGTACAAAATTAATTAAAGAAATATTTAATAAAACACCGTAGCATCATAAGTATTTCCTTTTTACCTATTTTTTTTTACAAACTTTATAGCTGCGAATATAAGAAAGTATGATTAATTTTTCCACATAATCAATCGATTTCTAACCTTTTCTCATTAAATAAAGTAGTAAAAAGAAAAAGGCATTATGAATGTATGTGTAACTAAGTAGATAAGCAAAATTAATAACGTCGTAAAATTAGTAATTTGGTGTGAGGCAGTGTTTGTAATGATATTGCATTTTTTGTAAATAATTACAATTTATTGTATTTCCTAATGATACGATATCCTTGCGATGTAGGTACATTAATTTATTTAAAATACTCTTGAGTTGTTTCGTTTTACATAGTGAATGTTGCACTTTTTAGAAATCGGTTGTCTCTCAACAAAATATCAGTCAAGTTTATAATAATCACGAATATCAAAATGCTGAAAATATCATGTTGGCAACACTATGATGATAACAGCTACCATATATACGCTTAAAAGCATACATAAGCTTGAAAAACATATGGATACTATGTTGAAAGTCAATCTTAGAATATAGAGAATAATAATTACCGATATAATGAAAATGTAGTTGCAATGTCTGTCTGTCATTGTAAGACCTACGAAGTTTCAAGATTTTGTAGGATTTTGTTAATAGATAGGTATGAAACAATATGTATAAAATAACATTGTCATAAGTGTGTAAATATTGTTTTGTGACAATCTTTTCCATAGGAATTGCACAGAATTTCGTTTAATTACTAAGAATTTTGTTCAAACCACTTATTTAATTAAAATTATTAGTTAGTTTTTTAGTTTGTTTTTAATAATTAATTTTATATAATTTGTACCAACTTTTAAATAAATTTTATATAATGTATACCTAGAATGTTCTTCATTGTATTTTCATCATGGGCTCTGTATTAATAGATTTTGTGCATATATTTTGTTCAATAATATTAAAAGAAAACTAATAAATTGCCTCGCATTTCGGAATTGTAGATTTTGAAAAAATAAGTGTATTCGAAAACAAATTAAATTAAATTTGTCATGTAATCTTAAGCCATATTTATAAACGATCAAAACATATGCACAAAATAATTTTGCAATCTTCTAACAAATAGGTAGACATTATTTAATTTTGATCACACCGTACATTCATTGGCTAAGGTTCAACATTATGAAAATGGGTAAATATCAGATTGAAGCTATACCTAAATCTCACACGAACCTTATAAAATCTCAATAAGAACTCTAATGAATTGTATTTCGTAGTATTACTTGTGTATATAGTTCGATTTAAGACCTATTGTTAGCATAAGGCTGTAATTTAACGTATTTTAATGACCAATGAAAACCAACTTGTGATCATTAATATTTGTACTGTTACCTACTACTTAAACAAGAGTCGTTAAAAAATTATAAAATTGAACATATTTTTCGGCTGTTGAAAAATTGTAAATACATATTAAGAATAATAAAAAACTATTTGGATTAATATTTAGGTAAAAAAGGAAAAATATTATCAAAATTTATATTTTCAAAAATTATTACATGAGCAAAAAAGATATTAAAAAGGAGTGTTTGGCCATATTCTAAAACGAAACAAAATTTTCACAAGTCACGGAAGCATTTTTATCGACTTACACACACCAACAAACCCGCAATAAGCAGTATGGTAAACAGTCTATAAAATTGTGCGGTGCGATGTTGCCTAAGGAATTTTTTTTAATACAATGGATTCAGCTTTCATGTACAGAAATACTCAAATATTTAACTTCATTAGACGCCCTTTAAAAAAAAACATACAGGAAACATTTCGTTTTAGATCAGTGAAGAATTTCTTTGTATTTTCATAGGTATATGCCTATGGAAATTACAATACTTATCACTATACTAATTTTATTCTACTTAAGTATCTACGTTAAAGTTGAATCCTTCATACAAATACCAATAGAATAATAGAGATAAGCATAACGCTATGTACAAAGTATATTATTTAAACCACTTAAGCAGCTAGTCCCGTTACGAAATAAAGATAGATTATAATTTTATTTAAATACACAAAATCGCACCGCACCCAGGTTTTCATAAAGTATCCTGTAAACAGTATAATAGTGACAACTACATTTAACAAATAACATAACTTCATCTGTAACACGTATTCAAACCAAACTGTAACAATATGTAATAGTACCTACTTTAATTTTTCTTCCTATTGATTGTACTGGGTAATGACTATGGCTGCAGGATTACGAAGAAAAGCAGAATAAAGGCAGATAACTGTTTGAAAGGCGTTGTTTAATTCATTTCATGCGCTCTCAACTTTATTACTTATTTTCACAATAAAATCCACAAAGATAAGCCGAAACTGCTTGGTAAAATTAGTGCTGAGATTACTGATAGCGAATTTTATCGATAATTAAAATGAACAAAAGGTAAGGCAAGACGTCACTACTACACCTGCTTTAATTTTAATCACAATAGCAGAGCGAAGTACCTGGTTTATCACCTAAATAACATAGGTAATTACAAATTTTGTATATATTCCTCGGATCGCTAGCCTTGTTTACCAACGAATCTCACGAATTGCCCCCTCTAAACGATGGCCCATGATGGCAATCAAAGAATGGGCCATGATTGCCACCACGATTGCGCAGCCGTCTACACTGTCGGCCATGATGGACAATCACAGAATGGGCCATGATTGCCACCACGATTGCGCAGCCGTCTACACTGTCGGCCATGATGGACAATCACAGAATGGGCCATGATTGCCACTTGATTTTTCCACAGATATTTATTTTTCTTCTTACTACTTGCCCTGTTTTTATCTTTATGGAAGTAATTTTTCGGATTCCAAATTGTAGGCTCCTGTTGGTATAACTTAATAAATTTAAAGGTCTCCTCATTGCTCCATTTCAGCTCCGACATTGTAATGCGTAAAATCGTAGGTAGATAATTAGGTAATCTCAAAGGTAGGTAGATAGTTAGCTACAAAATCATACCTACAAAATAGCAGGCGTCCGCACCGCACCGTGCGCAAATACGAACTGAGTGATCGGTGATCGTATGGACACGCTTACAATCATGGCCGCGATCTCCTTTGATGTTTGTCCGAAAAACCGACACAGCGGCGATTACACGCCAACGTCGCCCATCATGGGCCATTGCAGACGATTATGCTTTCTACACGTTCTTAATCGCCTGTATTTTTCCATCATGGGCCATCGTTTAGAGCCGCCTTTATGGCCAGCCACACATAGGTAGTCGGAGTTCCGTTTCGTAATTTCGATTCGGGATTCCTAACGCGGTAAATTCATACAAACCTATGGATCTACCACATACATAAGGCCGTTTTCCGTTCGGAATTTTGTACCGTATCATTATGTAGATGTAGATACCTATCTCGATAAGCTCTGTCTGAGATGTAGATTATGTAGATAGTTATGTAATCTATGGATACCTATGTGGTTGTGGTTCATGTGGTTGCATTCAAAGCGTTTTTTAATTTGGTTTTATTTGACTTTGAATCAATTCGAAAAATATTTTAAACCCTTTGGTAAACTTTTTTTATGATACCCTTTTACGTAGTTTCAAAGAAGATATATTTTTGCGTAAAGCTATTATTATGTTTAACTAACATGAATGGAATTAATGAGTAGGTAGGTAGAGACTTTCTTTATAGGAGCCGTACTTTATGTTGAACTAGGCTTGGGTAAAATAAATCGATATATCGAAATATCGATATTTTTCCAGGAAATAATCGATATATATCGGCGATTATATTTTTTTCGATTTATCGATTTTCGATATATATTTTCGGATATCAAAACCGATGTATTTTGAACAGCTCTCTCCGCTCAAGCTTCACTTCATGTATCCGAAGAATTCGATCTCTATTCTAAAGAAAAGGTTTAGTAGGCTGTATGTTTGCATTTTCGATTGCTTGTGTGTGCTTGCATTTCGGTTTAATCCACCACTATCATTTTCGTCGGCGAGTGGCGTGGTTGCTCTAAAATATTTGATATGTCAAGCTTCATCAGTATCATCCGAAAGGGTTGCTTCAGTTGTTAATTTAACAGTGCCGGACAATAGGAGCAGACTGACCGGGGAGCACATCAAACAAAGAGTGCTGCTGATGTCCATACCAGACGAATACTGGTTTGAATGATTTTAAGTCAATATTACATTTATCAATGCTTAAATAAAATAATGTCACATGTGTATTTACTTTTTATTGGTATCTAGTTTTGACCCTATCTTGGAAAAAAATATCGATATATTGAAATGTCGATATTTTTTGTAAATATATATCGATATATTTAAAAAATATCGATACGATATATATCGATATATTTTATCCGTTTGCCCATCCCTATGTTGAACTAAACCCGGCGTACAAAATGGCTTCCTTCGAAGCTAGTGTTGCCAGTGTAGACCGGGAAATAGTGGCACCTCTGCGATGGGAACCCAGCATTTTTTTATGGAAGGACGCCGCTTGGCATAGTTGTTCCTCGGGTGATACTGAGCCGATTTAGACCGGGAGCCATCCGGAACCACCGTGCTGGTAGGTGGGGGGAGAGGGGAAGTTTGCTTTCGCCGCGCAACTTATGAAGCGTTAATCCCTACTTAAAGCTACTAGGGCAAGTTTGGAATTTGAGGAGACGAGGATGACATTTTCTAAAACAAAAAAGTACCTACCAATTCAATAATAAAAAGCCAAAATATTTGATGAAAACACAAAATCTCGAACAAGTTTCTTGCAAGAAAATAGGTATATTATTTTCATTTCTATATACCTGATATTTATTATTTTAATATCAGGTACATAGAAATGAAAATAATATACCTATTCGGAAAGCCACACTTACTCAGATTATAGAAATATTTACTTTATTGGGATTTCATATGAAAAAATCACAAAATTCCTGCCTCACACGAGTATCGAGCATATGGGAAATGAATCGAGTCATAAATGTCATGTGAAAAATATCATTCTGACTTTTTAAAATAGGTTAGGCTTAAGGTCGAACCCTTAATCCGATCGTCTTTGTTTTAGGCTCGAATTGTAGTTGAAAAAATTGTCTAGAGTTTTTCTCAAATTTTTAATATCATTCTTCGTTTCCAAAATATCGAGCGAGTGATTTTTTTATTTTCACTATTTTGGCGATAACTTTTTTCGTTTTTTACTTTCTCGAATACCTAATTCTTTACAGTTCTTATAAATAGGCGTCTTTTAAGTCTTTTTTTAATATCATATCTTCACAACTCTCCGAGATATAAGGGGATCGCTCTTTTTCGTGAAATCGGAGCCCGCACTGTAGCGAACGAAAAGACATTTTCCAATGTCAAAACAGGATGAAAAAAATCCACTGCGCGCGCAGAGGCCTACTTAGTACAAACTTTTAATTATGCTGCTATGGGGCAATATTTTACATACAATTAAATTTGTTGTTTTAGGTTTCCGCATCATTTTAAATGATATAATATTATCTATAATATGGCCTCCATGCGATATACAGGGTGGTAATTTGAGAAGGGACTGTATGGAAACTACCTAAACCATTGAAGCTACTCAAAAATAGCATGGTCAGCAAAAAATGACAATTTTATAACATGTTATTTTTATCACGCCAATCGTTTTTACTACTTATAAGGTTTAAAAGTCTGTTCAAACGAGTAAAATCAAACTTACAGGGAACGCGAAAGTCCTAAGAACAAAGCTAACTAGATATGCATTCGGCTTTAACCAATTATAGATCAAGTGATTTAAAACTTCAAGCAATAACTTTCAAAATACCCTGAACCTTAAAGATCACTTAGCGAAGCGAAGCGACAATAGTTAACACAATTTTAACCTATTTATAAACAAAAGGAAACGTTGAGCAGACACAACGACTTTGTCTTCTCCGCGAAAAATAAAACATCGCATAAGCCACTTTGCTTCAGCATTTTCTAATAGACTGTCTTCTCTGGGTTTTATTTTTTGTATGGTTTCGGGCTATTAAAGTCTCTATTAGATCAAGTAAGATTAAATTTAGGTACGCTAAGCCCATGACACCCAAGAACAAATCTAACCAAACGTCGTTAGCCAAGTTATAGACCAAGTGTCCATAAATTGTACAAGTATTTGTATATCAAATATACACTGAAACAACACTTACCAACCAGATACCAACTCGATTTTAGTCAGTTTTGGATCATGTGAAATCACATCAATACTGAAACCAAAAGACCAAAAGGCAAATCTGACCAGAAACAACGACCTTAGCCACTACGCGAAAAAAGATAAAAAAATAAGAAAGCTCTAATAATTGAACATCATAAACAACCAAAGAAACAAAAGAGAAAAGCCGACCAAACATCCATCATGTTTTTGCCTGTTTTAGGTCAAGTAAAATGAAACTTACACTGAACCGAAATTAACCAAAGGTGATCTGACACGTACGCGATTCAGATCAAGTAAAATAGAAAATTTGCGTCAAACTTAGATTGAAATGGCAATACTTTTATACCATAGAAGACATAGGAAAACTCAAAAATAATGAAAAAATTAAACCATGAAAACATTTCTTCGGGGTTTTCGTTGTCCCAAAAATGCGAAAAATCGGTAACTTTACCCACTCTGTAACAGTGCAAACCTTTTTACACCATTTCTGTTATTTTCTTCATTCTGTCCTATCATTTTAAACTAAAAATTTAAATTACGTCACCCATTTCTACATTTGTTTTGCATTTTCTTAACTCCTACTTTACCTTTTGACGAAACACCACTACTGACAAAATTACTTATGAATTATCTATTTTCCTATTCGATATGTTATCGAAGTTTGCTGCAATGAAGTAAAACCACATTTTTGAAGTTGTACACTATATTATCTTATAATTTACATCAAGAATCCTTCATCTATACCAACCCTCGCTTCACTTTTACCGAACCCCGCCAGAACTCTCGTAATAAAAAACATAATATAAATTTATTTTTTTCATTGAAGTCTAAAAGTTTTCTAAAAAGGGTGTAGGTAGATGCATAAAAACATTATTTTACGAGATAACTCGAACATTAATAAACGCTTCATACATTATAAGGTGTTACGTGCAAGTTGTGACGTCATAGTTTGAGTCCAATTTGTATGGCGCGTTTTTATACCGCGTGTCTAGAATGACTTTTTGACAGGTCACATTATGAAAAGTATTAGTCGTAGAGAGAAAAATTAACCACGTTTATTTATCTATTAACATGACCTCTCTGATTATATTAAAACATATTTTTTGTGCAACTTATCCATTAAACCTACATTGAATCCAAAAGATCAACTCTTCGTTTTTACCACCTACGGTATGAAGAGTGTGCTTATAACAATTTTCTTTATTTTGTCGTGTCGAGTAACCTCAACTATTTCCGGATACCCAGCTCTAAGCAAACTTGTAGCAATTCAAGACTCGTCCAACTGCTGTTTAACAACTTACTCCGTGACGACGTGTCACCTAACTCCTAAAAGAAAAATTAAATAGGTATTTATAATTAAGCTACCGCTACCCACTAATGGATAGAGCCTTTAAAAAAAGGTGGTAAAACAAACTTATCTTACAACCGTCCAATGTACATCCGATGCTTTCGACGACTAGGTATGAAAAGGTAAAAAGTTTCGTAAATCTTAAATTAGTGCACGGTGTAAGTATACGAAAGTGGCATTGGAAATTTAGAATCATTTGGACATGGACACCTAAGAGAACCAACTTATCTATCATAAAGTCTGTATAAAAGATGCTCGTCAGCTTATTTGGCCACATAATGCGCAATTCCATATTTTGAAGAAGTTTGTGTTTATTAGCCAAGTAGGTGAACAACACGCAACCCCATGCGGCTTGCATCTCGAAAAACTAAGAAAAGATCCTTAAATATGAGTGTTGACAAAAGGTAAGGTTACTGAAAAGTAGGTTTCAAAGTCTTGCTTCGAAAAGGTTACTGGAAGAGCTTTTGTTTTATATGATAGAATACAGGGTACCTCATTCCTTAGAGCGCAGGTTAGCGGATGACTTATTAAATTATAACAGAGCTATACTATACAGTGGAGTTAAGTAAACATAAAACTTTTCGTTCTCATGGATCCATCGAAAGTCCAACCCGGAGTTCGTCATGTGGATACAATTTCTCTTTAGCAACAGCTTAACAATCGACGATATGTTTAGATTTATTGTTTTGGCAAGATTCTAACTAGTTCTTGAATGTCAGAACATAACAACCTAAATCCTTTATCTAGTAACTACGCGATAAGCTTAAATAAGTATGTATCTTGCAATTGGACACAGTCAATGCCAGGAGAATACGAAAACATCACAACAAATGGGCACTACTGTCCGTGACCCACAACGTTAAACAACGTTGCATTTTAAAGCTCTCTTTCATAACTGTGTAATTTTAAATAAATATATTTTTACTTTTTTTTTTATTTATTTCTCAATGCAATTGCTCGTAAAGCATTCTTTTTTGTGAAAACACATTGTGTGGAAAGGACACGCGTTAAATAAAACACTGCTGAAATCCTTTTTTTCACGTGTGAAAACAAGTAATTTTTAATTTTTGAGCAATGACTAAGGAAACCAAGTAGACTCTTTTTTCCTTCGTCATTGTTTTGCCTTGCGCCACACAATTTATGCACCATGGAGTTTGGATTTACTTGGCTGTATATACGTACACCTTTGCCTCGTGTAAAATATCCCGTGTAAAAAAACTACTTTCACTTCAGTGAACATATTTTTATTTTATTTCCTTGTAAAATACATTGAACAATGTTGTATGACACGTGAGCGTAAAAGGTCCGAATTACGAATGCGTGCCACTGAAAAAAATCGCTACGCTCGTGTTTTCACTCTGTGGCCCTTATTCGTAATAACCTACTTTGAGCACGTGTATCATAAAATAACTATTAAATAACATATGAAAGAGTCTCCACTGTGAAATGAAGATGAACATAGGGTGGAAGATAAAGTTATGCAACAAACGAAATTAAATGAAATTAATATAGTATGACTAAATATAGGACTATATACAGAAAAACGTATATCAACCATCATCCAGGCCGTGGCATGATGATATTGTCAAGGCCACCAGTAGTTGTAGCAGGAAGTGACTGAAACCACACATGAAACCATGAAACCACATAATACCCTGAGAAGACAACCTATTGAAAATCTTGATACAAAGTCGTGTGGAGCTTTTAATTTTATTCTTAATGACTCAGTGTTGGTTTGAATCCACTTGACCTAGAACATGCTACGAGTAAAATCGAATAGATGCTTAGTAAGCTTTGCCCTTAGATCTTTAAGGTTCAGTTTAGTTTCTCTTGATCAATGATTGGCTAAAACTGGCTCGATATCTGGTTAGATATTTTCTTGGCCTTTGGGTTCAGTATAACTTTGATTTTACTTATTTCAATATCTCTCTTATAACCCTTATAAGCAGTAAAGTGATAAAACTGACAAAAATAATGTGTGACATAGGTATTGTCCTATTTTTTTGCTGACCGTAGTGTTTTTTAAAAATCCATGAATGCAGTATAATAATCGCTCAGAAATTAGAGATAGAAACCACAAAATAAGTCCCAGTAGCTTTAATGGTTCAAGTTATTTCCCCTTACAGTCCCTTCTTAAATCACCACCCTGTATATCACATGGATAGGCAATATACACAAAAGTAGGCCTCTGTAAGATACTTTTTCATTCCATTTTTAATATAAAATCCCAATAAAGTATATATTTCTATAATCTAAGTAAGTGTGGCTTTTCGAATATACTTATTTCATTTCAATATACAGGTATAAAAATAATAAATGAAAATTATTTGCAAAACTCTTGTTCGACTTGTTTGGTTTCATCAAATATTTTGGTTTTTATTATGAAGTTGGTACTTTAGTTTCAGAAATTAATTCCTCATCCTTTATTTACCTAAAAATAAACCAAACTTGCCCTAGTAGCCCTAACTAGGGAGGTAGAGAGCTTCATAAGATGCGTGGTGGCAGCAAACTTCCCCCGCCCGGTCCTCTCTGTGTGGGCTTCGTCCCGTCCCCTTAGTACATACATTTTATATGAAAGTGAATTTTGATTAATGGCGCGTCTTTTCCGCGCGTCCGCCCCACGTCCCATTTGTGGCTCGCGCCTTACATATTTTCATAACGAACTCGGTAGTTTTTTTTAAATGTCGTTGGCAACACTGCCTTCAGGCGAATGCAATGAAACTACCTAACCTATCTGTCAAATACTGTCAATTTCTATTGGAAGAATGTTTGATCGAGGTTGTTTTATTGGAAATAAACTCAAATTTTGTCGGTAAAATCAATAAATGCTCCGCCAACATAATCAGCCAACATCGTTTCATCACCAACACGAACACTGATCTGTCCAAACGAGGTGGCTTATGCAATTTTGTGTGATAAAAATAGACCGAAGCTAGCGCCCACCAAAACACCTGATAACAATAAATAGAACCCGAACGAGCAACATGTTTACGTTCTAGCGGTCCATGGTGATGTATAAGGTCACTCGCGGTCACGCTCGCCTAAAGAGCACCAAGACATGATTCACGGTTCAGGGTGTAAGGTTAATTAATAGACAGGAGCGACGTCAGTACCATTGCAATGCGTGGTGACTAAGATCGCCCTCAGCGCTTGGGCATTGACTTGCTGATAAAAATCCGGTTGTTCGGTGACTAATCGGTGATCGCGATGATCGAGAGTGTCTCGCGGCGTGCATTCAGCGGCTCGAGTGGTACATACAACGTTCGCGCATCCGAGCTCGCGCGCGAAAGTAAACTGAACATTCTTAATGTGACCGTGGTGTTACTTGACGACACACAGCAGGCGTTCCAGATTGAGGTAGGTTCTGAAGGGTCTGCTTAGCTTCATAAGCAACCTATATACGTCCCACTGTAGGGCACAGGCCTTCTCTCAGAGAGAAAGAGAGAGAGAAGGCCTGTGCACTACAGTGTTCTTAGCTTGAACATACCTTATTGTCTAACACATTGCCTTTGAACTGTTCATATACATATTATGTATAATATGAACTCTGTGAAGTCTCAGGCCCATGTTAGGTTCTTCCGTATGTCTATGTGTGCTAGGTAATTGACATTATTATGTTATCTGATGTTAAACCAGTTTATTATGAGAATTTGTCCATGGTCTGGGATTCCCAGGGAAATACAAATACTTGCCAAATTTCTCTCTACTCAAAGTATGCAAGGGGATTGAAAAACAAAGGATGTCATAAGATTGATATCTTCAGTCTGTCTATGTATGTACATGATGTGATGTCCCTATTCCTTATTCAAGCCATATTTTAAGAAATACAATATCCTGTCCCTGTGGGCCTTATATATCTTAGAAGTAGCTCTATTTGTCAAATCCAACCAAGACATTTTTAAACAGATCTCAGTCGTAAGTAATAGATTACAAAGTGACACAAGTAGAGTATGTATCCGTAGGGCAAATACTGCTCTATTGCAAAAAAGTATATTCTGTATGGGACCTACAATTTATAATAAACTACCTAGCGACTTGACACAAACTTGTTTAAATATAAATTGAAAACTATATTATTGGACAAATGCTATTACAGTGTAACGGATTTCTTGACCGAAAGATAATGGCATAGACGTAAGTCTGGCATAATTATACTGACTTTTATTATGTAATTAATTTCTTTATTGTATTTTTCTTGACATTTTAAATTTTCATGTAATTGTGTATAATAAGTACTTATGACAATATCTTTATCTTTATATTTCTTCAACTCTATATGCCTCACATGTTCTCTTCACAATGATTCATTGATTTTTCTTTATTTTGTTTGTTTACTTGTTTACTCTGTGTTTCTGTGACAATTTGATTAAATGTCCTCTTTCTATTCCTGGTGATAACTTATTTAAACTTACATATCCACATCTCCGAAATAATGTTATTGATATCTCATGAATGTCTCTTTAAAGCTAAAAAAATCGCTGACCAACAGCACTACCCATTCATTTGTGTATGGACATATTAACTTATTTCACCTTTTTTTATGTATAAGATTGGCCAGTCTCCTAGATGTAGGCAAAATGAAACAAATTTGATATTTTAATAAAGAATGGATACAAAATGTCTGGCCTGCCGGCATGCAATGACTAATTAATGTTGAGGAAGCAAAAGTAATCTGTCAGGATCGTAGCAAGTGGCAGTCCCTGCTCCCTGCATTGTCAAAACGGTCAATGTATTTTGGTAATTGAAAGTATTTTATAGTGTACTGATCCCTTATTAATGTCTAGCCATCCTAGGTATATTGATGATGTTTCATCGAAGCACTGACGTTGCAAGCCCAGTGAACATAACTAGAAGCAAATGTCTCATATGAAACATCATTGGCGTCCTGGGGGTAACCGCAATCGCACAATGTGGTCAAAATAACTGTGCACCTCACTGGAGTCGGATGCTCCTTCCGTTTCCCCCTTCACATCACGCTTACCCCATCACACTCACCCGATTGATCAATATGGTTGGCTTCACTGATATGTATCTCCATAAATTGGTTAATTTATTTTGCACACGTACAGATATTGACTGGGATATACATAGCATTTCTTTTTTTTTCCAGAAAAAAGCCAAAGGTAGTCAGCTTCTTGACCAAGTGTTCCAGCACCTGGAACTTGTTGAGAAGGACTATTTTGGGTTGCAGTTCACAGAGAATGGTTCACCGCCAAGCGCCACTAACACTGAGATTACAGTAAGTTACACTGAGATTACAGTAAGTTACACTGAGATTACTAAGTTACACTGTATTGTATAACAATTTGTACACTATCTTTGTGCAATAAACAATTAATAATAATAATAATTTTAGTAGCAGGTGGGTACCAGTACCTTCCCGAAAGAGTGTAAGCGATGAGAGAAAGCTAGCTAAAATCCTTTACTTTGAGCTCAGTTTCAGCAGCTTTGAATGGAGATCTGTAGACTAATGTTGGTGTTTTTCTGGTGCTGGCTTGTTTCTAACAAGTCGGTGAAGAAGCAAGTGGGCGCCAGTGCCCAGTTCTGGGTAGCTATCTACTTCTGCCCCTCGTATGAGTGTATGCGCTATTAGAAAGCTAGCTAGAAACTTTAACTTTGGGGTCAGTCTCCATGAAGCCATGAATGGAGACCTATATACTGATATTAATTTTTAGGGTTCCGTACCCAAAGGGTAAGGGATCCTATTCTAAGACTTCGCTGTCCGTTCATCTGTCACTAGGGTGTATCTCATGAACCGTGATAGATAGACAGTTGAAATTTTCACAGATGATGACTAAAAATAGAATAAAGTAAATATTTAAGAGGGCCTCCCATACAACAACCGTGATTTTTTTGCAGTTTTTTGCTCGATATTAATAACAGCAACAGACGCTTGAAATGTTCAAATTTTGTATAGATAATGGTACGGAACCCTTTGTGCGCGAGTCCGACTCGCACTTGGCCGGTTTTTTTCCCAGTGCTTCCTCAATTCCATCAAGTCAGTGGGCGCAAATGCCCAGCTCTGGCTAGCCATCCGTTTCTGCGCCTCGTATGAGTGTACGCGCTATTAGAGTTTCAGAAGCTATACACTCATCATTATTTCCTTTCCAGCGCTGGCTCGATTCCAGCAAGTCAGTGAAGAAACAAGTGGGCGCCAATGCCCAGTTCTGGCTAGCCATCCGTTTCTACCCTCCCGAGCCGTCGCGTCTCGCTGAGGAGTACACACGCTACCTGCTCTGCCTTCAGCTGAGGAAATTGGTGTTAGATGGAAGGATGACGGCGCCAAAGAACACGATGCTGCTCCTCGCTTCGTTTACTGTACAAGGTATGGTTTGTTTTCATTAATTTCTTATTTAAAAGATCTATATTGGTTGCCATTTAGTTTGGTTACACTGTGAATGGCTTGAACTGGTTAGCTCCTTAGTGTGTTCGCGTTTAATGCTTGCTTGAACTGGTTCGTTCCTCAGACTTTTCCTTAAATACTAAATAATCAGTCGATAAACAGCCCACTGTTGGGCATAGGCCTCTTCTCTTTCGCGCCATCCCATCCGGTCATTTACTAGTCTCGTCCAATGTTTCCCAGCTGCCACAACGCTTTTACTACTCAGGATATATATTTTTTTACTTTGTATCCAAAGCCTTCATAAAAGTGATACAGAAGTAGTTACTAAATAAACTAGATTACCTATTTGGTGCAAGCCAGAGGTGAAAAGTTCAAGTATTCTCGGCATTGTACTTATCATGACAAGGAGACCAATTACAATTAATCCCGTAGTTTATTATAATTGGCTTCACTTCCATTAGTTATTTTATTATAATAAATGGTAAAATTTTCAAATTATTCATGAATTACTAGCTGACTCGGCAAACGCCGTTTTGCCATATTAATTAGCCTACGCTACGACCTATTCTCAGACCTACCAAATATCATCATCAACCCATTATGTCCCCACCGAGGGGCACGGGTCTCTTCCCTGAGGAAGGTATAGGCCATACTCCACCACGGGGGCCAAGTCCGGATTGGTGGAGGCTTGTAGACTAGTGGCTCGTCTACTGTCAGAAGTTGTCAAGCCGCACTAAGGCCTCTGACTTGGCTTAACGACTGCCATCTATCGACGGCAACCGGCACCAACAGCTTAACGTGCCTTGCGAAGCACGGAACCGCTCGGAAAAATGCCACTAGCGTTAGGCATAGACGGCGACCCATCCATGCACTGAACGCGCCCAGTGTTGCTTAACCTTCGTGATCGTTTAAGATCACTCAGGCAGCCGGGGCTACGAGCGATGGCTCGTAGCTACCGGGGCTACCAAATATACACAAAAAAAATTAAATACAATTTATTACAATTTATATATAAACATTTACAATTTATATACAACCGCTCGTAGCCCCGGCTGCCCGAGTGATCTTAAACGATCACGAAGGTTAAGCAACACAGGGCGCGTTCAGTGCATGGATGGGTCGCCGTCTATTATATGCCTAACGCTAGTGGCATTTTTCTGAGCGGTTCCGTGCTTCGCAAGGCACGTTAAGCTGTTGGTGCCGGCTGCCGTCGATAGATGGCAGTCGTTAAGCCAAGTCAGAGGCCTTAGGGCGGCTTGACAACTTCTGACAGTAGACGAGCCACTAGTCTACAAGCCTCCACCAATCCGGACTTGGCCCCCGTGGTGGAGTATGGCCTATACCTTCCTCAGGGAAGAGACCCGTGCCCCTCGGTGGGGACATAATGGGTCGATGATGATGACAATTGAATCGTGTGATTTTAAAACAACACATGTCCTTTCATAACAACTTGTCAGGAAATAGAAAAAACTGTTTTATTCAAATACTAATATCTACAACAGCAATATTTTAGCATATTGTGTTAATTTCTGTATGAATAAACTACATTTTTTTCTAATGTAAATCAATACCTAGGTAGGTGTAAATACTTTAATAAAAAGAAAAATGGACAAGTGTTATTTTAAAAACACTTGTGACTTGTGTTGTTTTAAAATCACACGATTCAATTTATATCACTATTTATATACATTATTTACTTATTATTTATGACATTATATACTTATTCTGACATTACAAATATATTTTACGCCGGTCTACCACTTTGACTACCTCACCTCTTGGCGCTGCATGCCGCTCACACCGGGTACCGGCAGAATATCAGCGCTGAAGTTTGTCCCAAACTTTCAGCACATGCTGAGTCGGAGCCCATTTACATTTGCCACACCTACGTTGTCTCTTTTCGCGTATTGATACATTACCGTACCATGTACTTAAAATCTAAATGTTTTTGCTCTGCATGTGTGCTTCTGCTTTGTAATATGTTTTCTTTGTGCTGTTTCTTGTAATTAGTTGTGTTTATGCTTTGTATACGTGTGTGTGACTTATGTAAATAAATGATCTATCTATCTATCTATCTATCTAAAAAAATCGGTGAAGTCGTTTCAGAGATGTCCGATAACAAACACTGTGACACGAGATTTTTATATATTTATTAGGTGAATTGACAAGTAATATTTAACTGCCGCTACATATTTGCGTTTGCGGAAAAAATACCAACATTTTTCATTTGTACATACCTACATAAACTCACACCTGTGTCCCTGTGTCTTTCGCTTTATCTTCATCATCATCATCATCAGCCATTTGACGCCCACTGCAGGACATAGGCCTCCTTCGTGGTTTTCATAACCATGAGAGGTTTTGCCGTAATCGCCACGCTTGGCAGGCGGGTTGGCGATCGCAGTATGCGGTTGGAATCTCAGGAAGACGCTGCTGCCCGTCGCCTGGTAATTGATTTCCTTTGTCGCCTTCTACGACATCCACGGAAGGAAATGGAGTGACGCTATTCTTAATCCGGCGCCACACGGAACTTTCGCTTCATCGCTGGTTTTAGAGTCACGCTGACCATCGGCGCTGACAGGCTGGCGCGTAGCTATCAGCGCGTAGCTGTCAGCGGCAACTCGTTTCAGTGTTATTCTGACCGCTGCGAAGTACAGACATGCTCACCATGAATGTTCGAGTTGCTGCCGTGTATTATTTATGGAAAAAGAAACGAAGACTTCAACAGCAACGAAGAAAAAGACTTCAATTTCATCCACTTATTGCTCAAAGATTACTAGTGGGTGCATTTGTGACATTATTCAACCAGTTACGGGAAGACGAAACAAACTTCTTTTACTGCGATTGTCTACTCGTCGGCGCGTGCGTTTTACGTAAAACAGTAACGATAAGTGAGCTCGGTAGTGACCGACGCGCGGCGCGTACGGTCGCGTATGCCTCAGCGCTGAGCGGTCACTCTGAAACGCTTCTATAGTCACCATACATATTGGTCTCTCAGCGCCGAGCGTCAGCGTGACTCTAAAGCCAGCCTAATTAATCGCTGTATCTGGCGTGTGTCGAAGTTTTAAAATTACACTAACCCACCTATTTTTTTTTTCTTCCCCAGCCGAGTTAGGCGATTTCAACATATCAGAGCACCCGCCAACCTACCTCTCTGAGCTCCGTCTGCTACCGAAACAGAGCTCAGAAGACGAACGACGAATACGGGAGCTCCATAAGCTGCATAAGGGTCAAGCGCCGGCCGACGCCGAAGCTAACTTCCTAGAACACGCTAAGAGACTCGACAGCTACGGCGTGGAATCGCATCCCGCTAAGGTCAGCCTGCATTTAGAAAATAACCGAAGATTAACGAATGTGTCCGAACCAGAGCCGGATTTTGAGGTCTGGAGGCCCTAGGGCAACGAAGGAGCGGAGGTCCCTAATTATTCCCAAATAAAAAATACGAAACAAAAACTACAATGAATAAGACGATTTTTTTTTTTTAAATTTGAAAAACCAAACAGACCTTATAAGTACTCCTAAAAGATTGGCGTTTAATGATAGTACATATTAGCCTTTTGTGGGGGCCCTTTCCTTGTGGTGGCCCCAGGGCAGTAGCCCCGCCTGCCCTCCCCTAAATCCGGCCCTGGTCCGAACGTTCAAAAAACGTTGCGACTATTAGATCTAATTCTTAGACGACTCCAATGGCCGTTTCTTATAACCCTGGGTTGTCAACCTGGGTATAACATTGTTATTCTGTGGACTTAATAGGCCGGCAAAATTGGTAAATGACAGATAAGCACCACGTGAATTGCGTGCACTGAAATATTGTGTGCCTATCACCGTGACTGCTGTGTGTGTGGAATGGTATTAAAAGCCGATTCACTACTAGGTTTTAGTGGTAACGAGATCTAAAATGTTAGGAATCATTGCTATAAACGATGCGTCAATAGATACTCCCACTAACAGTTAAAATTTAACAATTGTCACATACATCGTATGTTAAAAATTAATTGTCAAGCGTGCCGACCTGTTTATACATAAAAAACTGCCCTATGAGACTCAACAGCTACGTTGTAGAATCACATTCTGTGAAAATTAAGGTATGGGGGTAAATACTCTGCATCAAATTCTAGCGCCTTATAAATGTTAGCGAGACAGATGCCAAGGGCCTGTTTCATAGAACTACATTTCATGGTGTACTGTGACAATTCGATGTACATTGCGAATTCGATTAGCCCACAGATTAGCGAGTAGACTCACCCCCGGTTTCTCGTACACTAACAAGCTGTTAATCTACTGTTCACAGCTGTCAGTGGTTTTTTTTGTCAATTGACAGCTGTTAACAGTAGATTAACAGTGTATTAGTGTACGAGAAACTGGGGGTCAGCTACGCAATGTACCTCGAATTGCCATAATAAACTACGAGTTGTAGTTTTATGAAACTTGGTCCAGGTAAAAACACCCCCTTGAAAGACAGGTGTGGAACCGCATCCTTCCAAGGTAAGCCGAGTGTCTCCGAAGGTTCACAAAGTGGCCCGAACAGTTTCGAGTTATCCCGAATTGCAACGACGCAACACGAAATTTCGCTCCTAAGGAAAACTGGTCTGAGATCAAATGCAGTTTTTTCAAACGAAGATAATAAACGGAAGTATCCGCTACGCTCTGCTCAAACCAATAAAGTCTCCAAGCTCACAAAAACCATTTTCTATCCTTCCAGGATTACCGAGGCAAAGACATTCTCATAGGAGTGACGTCCATCGGGATTGTGGTGTTCCAGAACAGCATTCGTGTAAACACCTTCTCTTGGGGCAAAATTGTCAAGATCTCCTTCAAGCGGAAACAGTTCTTCATACAGCTCAAACGGGAGCCGGTGAGTGATGGCTCTTCTATGTGATGTTGGCTCGAATTTTGACTTACAATCACGCATACAATTGGAAATAATTTGGATGTTCGTCACACTTACACGTCACACGCTGCTGATAGATCTGGGGCCCAATGAACAATAATTTAAAAAAAGATTACGCTGAAATAAAAAAACCGTTTGGAGATTAAGCTTCACAGAATACAGGAAAAATACTCAAAGATGTTTATGTAGTTTTGTTTCAGAGATAATTGAAAAATTGCAAAATAAAAAAAGTCGGCACAGCGGCTCTACAGCGTGGTACCTGTTTTTTTTTTTCAAGTAAAGGCAAAGATTATTGTTTTTGTTGCCTTCTAGCCTCCGTCACTTCCGGCCCTAAAAATCAAATTTAAAACTTAAAATTAACTATTATTTCCAAATAAATACAAGAAATGAAAAAATATGTGTCTCGTATTTTTCTGTTTTCTTCTCATAAAAGCGCGCAGCAAATCCCGTCGGAATCCTTTGCGTTTGCGATAGTAATGAGTATGGAATTATAGGCGCTGGTTATTCAACCATGTTGCAGAAAGGTCCGGTGAAAGTCTAGGCTAAACTCTGCTCCTATATTAAGCGCACCAAATCCTGAGCGATTCCAATCGTCTAACTGTCAAATTAGTATGGAATTTGACAGTTAGACGATTGGAATCGCTCAGGATTTGGTGCACGTAATTAGGCCTCTGAGCTGATGTGGCAGAGAATCAACAAAAACTTCAAAAACAGGAGGATCTCAATTCGACATATTTTTTTATGTATATTCAGCGATAATTCTTTGCCACATTGTCTCATTGCATATTTTCTTATTAGAAAGGGAGTATCTTCAGGGCGGTCCCACATAAATTTGGTCTAGATCTGTTGATGAGAACGAGAAAGTCATCAAACTCTTTTTTAGTACCTACATGTCTTTCTTGGAGTAGGTTTTTTTTTTTGTTAAAAAGTAGTAATTTCGCAGTTTCTTCAATGGCCAATGGTCTATTATTGTATCCGGAATATTTTGTGTAATAATAATAATAATATATGAAGGCATGCCAGAGGTTGCCATGCCAGAGTGGGTTTCGTTTCCACTGGGAAATCGCCGTCCATTTGTTCGAATGGCCTCATTCTGGGTGTATTTCCACCTTTGTAACGTCCTTGCCTGGTTACCATAGCACAGTGTACCCTAGTTTGGAACCAGGACAAGTGATTGTGTTGTGTGGAAGTTATTGATTTTTAAATTCGTTTAAAATTTATTAGCATTTTAAACAAGTTTTACCTAAACTAGGTTACGATAACATATCTTAGGCGTGTTTACAAATATATGTATACAAATATAAATTTGATTAGATTAAATTATAATTTTACAAAGAGATTTGATTTGTGATCGTAAAATTTCATATTTTTCATCCCCAGTCTGAATCCTACGATACGGTTCTCGGTTTCAACATGCGGTCAGGTCGGGCTGCCAAAACCCTATGGCGGTGCAGCGTGGAACGGCACGGCTTCTTCCGGCTGAGGGCACCCAAACGGAGGCCCCTGCTGGGGGCCCTGGGGGCACTCGCCGGCATTGGGGCCCCTAGAGTACCCAGGACTGAGAGCCAAGCCTTGGAAGATGCCAGGAGATCGAGGTCGAGCAATAGAAGCTTCGTCAGGTATGTGATGTTTGAAGCGCCTGTCACCTTATTGAATGAAGTTGGCTGAAGGTACTATAGGCAATGGCCAGGCTTTGGTAATGGACAAATGTGGACTCATATTCTGTGTCTAACAATCTTATTTATAAAACATGATTTCTTGAAACACTTCTCAAATGCAGTTTAAATAGTCGGTAAAGGCACACGGTGTTATTTATAAAAACAATATTTCTTAAAGCACTCCTCAGAGGCAGTTCATTTAATCTGTGTTTACATTTTTTTCGTATAAAATCTCCACCAGACTATTTTAATTAGCTCTGTGTTTGAAGGAATCGTATTTTCATAAATAAGACCGAAAGATTACCACAGACTACGTAAACTGAATTTGAGTTTTTTTTTAGAGGAATCATATTTTTGTAAATATCACAGACAGCGTTGATTACTGAGGTGTTGTTGACTGGTGAAATAAAAAGTGAGCGTGCCGCGACCACGCGATATATGTATGTCATGACCATAGTAGGCAAACCTTGGTCTTTGTCACACGCGCAAATGTATGTCATTGTGTCCCCATATAACGTCCAATTTTGAAAGCCTCGCACACATTTTTCCGTTAAAACTTACTTAGACTTTAAGAAACGACTGTAAATAAATCGTTATAAGGTCTATTTCAACTCGAACAACTAACCTTGCTCCACAGGCGAAGCAGCTCCCGCAACCGGGAACTGTCGCCGTCGAAGCTAACTCCGGCCCCGCCTAGTGTGACGTCATCGGTGGCGCGCGGCGCCAAAGTCACGGGTCAAGACGAGTTGCCACCCAGAACGGCTTGGAGCGATGACGCGGCTGCGGAAGAGTGAGTAAAAAAACTGATATAAAAGATAACCAATCACCCAACTGCTGAGAATTTTCTACAAAATTTTCTACTAGGCGGGACCAACCTAGGTACTAATCTGAGTTATATTGTTGAATTTTGGTCCCGCCTGCTTAGTAGTTAGTTTTCAGCAGTTGTTGGTTATTTTTTATTTAGGGTTCCGTACCCGAAGGGTGCCAAACGGGACCCTATTACTAAGACTTCACTGTCCGTCTGTCTGTCTGTCTGTCTGTCTGTCTGTCTGTCTGTCTGTCACCAGGCTGTATCTCATGAACCGTGATAGCTAGGCAGTTGAAATTTTCGCAGATGATGTATTGCCGATGACGTATTGTTCTGTTGCCGCTATAACAACGAATACTTCAAACAGAATAAAGTAAATATTTAAGGAGGGCTCCTATACAACAAACGTAATTTATTTGCCGTTTTATGCTCGATATTTATAACGGCAACAGGTAGACGCTTGAAATATTCACAGAATATTTAGTTCTATATTCGCTTCAAAAATAAATAATTAAATTAAAATAAAATAAATATTTAATGGGGGCTCCCATACAACAAACGTGATTTTTTCCGTTTTTTCTCGATCTTTGTGTCTAATGTTGTATAGATAATGGTACGAAACCCTTCGTGCGCGAGTTCGACTCGCACTTGGCCGGTTTGTTTTTCTGTTTCGGAGTTGCTCTTATAAAAAAGGTTGTGTGTGTGTTGATGAGTAGAATAACCTTTCTTGAATGTCACCGAACGTTTCCGAAACACCCTGAATTATGTTATTGGTCTATGGTTATAGGAATTTTTATATTTGCAATTTTCTTTTTTGTTACACACAATAAAGAAAATTGAAGTGAAGTGTTATCTATCTATTTCATGTAGATATATTCGTTGCAGTGACGGCGGTTTCCTGGAGAGGGCGCTGCGGGTCCCGCTAACATATGTGGACGAGTCGGAGTCCGGGGAAGAACCCGCGGAGGAGCCTCCGGCCGATGATCTAGTTAAGGTAATTCAGATTAAGCGCCTAAGGAGGCCGCTCACGAAGCGTCTCCCATTCAAAGGTAGTTTGATTTTTTTTTACAAACGACATGATAGCAATGAAACTTTGCCAATAAGGTTAGAGGACACAAGTCGAGGTTTGATCATACTTAGAATAGGAAACAAACTTATCAAAAATAAATTATAGCCTTGTGATTGAATATTATTTATTGTATGTACACCGGGAAAGTGAGAAAAGAAAAAAAAGAACGGTTGGAAGTGGTTAGTTTCTATGAAAAGACTTATGAGGCGATAATCTCTTTATTATTTTGTTATTCTCAGTTGTAAGCACGAGCAAACCTCCATTTGTGTCCTGTAAACATATTGGTAAGGTGTCATTGCGATTCGGAATGTTGTTAGGGAATTAAAACTAAAGTATGTTTGTATGGGAACTGCTCCTTGAGGGACCCTCTTTAAGCGCTCGATACACATACCATTTACTCGCACAAGCGCATGCCAGTTACAGGCAAATACTAGCTACTAGCACGTGCATCGAGATTCGGCCCGTAGCTCGCATGACAGTAGAAAGTATGCCAGAAGATTGTGTTTTACAACAACATTTTTTCCATGTGTTTTTTCTCAGATTTATATCTTTTGATTTTTTCATTTCTCAGCGAGAGAGAATGGGCTTAATTACCTCACGTGACCAACGCGGATTGGCAATTTCAAGCGTCTGCGAACACCTTAGATACAGGTTTCCTCGCGATGTTTTCCTTCAGAGATTTCTTGAAATATTGGGCTTAAAATAATTTTGCTAAATCGGCGCTACATGAACTCTACCAATACCGCAGTCTCCGGCAAATCATGGTCCTATATAAATAGACAGTCAATTATATTTAACACACGGTTTTAAGCACCATCAATCGCACAAAGCTACTAAAATGCAGGAAACCTGTCAAACCACATACATTTTTGGCTAAAGAAAATTGCCAAAAAAGCTTTTCAAAACTCGTAGAACAATAGCTGCTGTAAGTGTTAAATTCTAATTGGCGTGTTTCGATAATTGCACTCCTCGCAAGCTGTCCATACATGCATATCAATATTAATATTATTTAGTCTTGCCGTTTTGTGTCGCTAATAATTAAAATGAAATAAATAAAATTTAATCGCTCGTAGCCCCGGCTGCCTGAGTGATCTTAAACGATCACGAAGGTTAAGCAACACAGGGCGCGTTCAGTGCATGGATGGGTCGCCGTCTATGCCTAATGCTAGTGGCATTTTTCCGAGCGGTTCCGTGCTTCGCGAGGCACGTTAAGCTGTTGGTGCCGGCTGCCGTCGATAGATGGCAGTCGTTAAGCCAAGTCAAAGACCTTAGGGCGGCTTGACAACTTCTGACAGTAGACGAGCCACTAGTCTACAAGCCTCCACCAATCCGGACCTGGCCCCCGTGGTGGAGTATGGCCTATACCTTCCTCAGGGAAGAGACCCTAGCCCCTCGGTGGGGACATAATGGGTTGATGATGATGAAATAAAATTGCGCATGTTTTTCAGGTGACCCTGTGTTACGTAATCGTATTCTGTCTCCAGGTGACGCTAGTGGCGGGCGCCGATGGCAAATTCGGGTTCAACGTGCGCGGGGGCGGCGGTACCGCGGTCTTAGTGTCGCGGGTCGCGCCCCACACCCCAGCGGACCGGGCCCGCCCGCCCCTGCAGCAGGGAGACCAGGTGAAAACCTACTGGATTTTTTCGTAGAGAGAGAAAGTGACTGTGGGTGCTTGGGTGTGTAGGAGAGAAGGAGAGAGAGAAGGGGAAGATAGCTAGCCAGGTTCGGGAACTTTGGGTTTGTTTGGCTTCAACGTGCCCGGTGGCGGCGGCTTTATGGCGGTTTTAGTGTCGCGGGACGCGCCCTACACCCCTGCGGACCGGGCCAGCAAGGAGACCTGGTGACTAGTGGAGAGAGGGAGGGAGAGTGTGTATGGGTGTGTATGAGAAAGAAAGAGAGGGCGAGAGCATGCGTGGGTGTGTTGGAGAAAGAGTAGAAAATTCTGGTTTGTTTGGCTTTAACATGCGGGGGGCGGCGGCGCGGCGGTCTTGGTGGCACCCCACACGCTTGTGGACGCGGCTCGGCTGCCGCTGCGGCAGGGAGACTTGGTGACTACTGGAGAGAGGGAGTAAGAGAGCCAGCTTAGGAAAATTCTGGTCCGTTCGGGTTCAACATGTGTGATTATTATTATTAATTCTTTATTGAACAAAGATTAGTAAGTTGAAGTGGCAGTGGGCGGGGCACATAGCACGCAGAACTGATGGCCGATAGGGCCGAAAAGTTCTCGAATGGAGACCACATATCGGCAAGCGCAGCGTAGGATGACCAGCCACAAGATGGACAGATGACCTCATCCAAGTGGCAGGAAGACGCTGGATGCAGGGCGCTTCCAACCGGTGTTTTTGGAAATCCATGGAGGATGCCTATGTCCAGCAGTGGACTTCTTGTGGCTGAATGATGATGACGATGATGAACAAAGATAGTGTACAAAAGGTGGACTTAATGCTAATGGCATTTTCTACCAGTCAACCTGCAAGAGGTACAGGGGAGGCAAAAATTGAGGTAGGCATGCAAAAAAGAAAGAGATAAACCCGCCGCTGCAGCGGGGAAGCCAGATGACTACTGTAGACAGAGAGGGAGAGTGTGTGTGGGTGTGTATGAGGGAGAGAGAGGGGGGAAGAGAGCTGTTTAGACCCGAAAATTGTGGTTTATTTGGACTTTACGTGCGTGGGGGTGGTAGTACGGAAGGCGCGAGTCATGCGTATTGTGGCGCTAAAGTGTCACAATTTGCCAATTCATCTACTGTAAAGTCGTGACATTTGACTTTTGAAACGGGCGCATGCTGCAAGTGTGGAACGGCGCTGCGAGAGGACCAGTGATTCTGTCACCGGTCCTGTCCTCTGTAGCCATTTTCACGTTACCGAAGTGTCAAAATATGTATGCAATTGAAAGTTAGGAGTCGGGTAAATCAAACGATTCCATTCATACACAGCCTATATACGTCCCACTGTAGGGCACAGGCCTTCTCTCAGCGAGAGAGTATGGGTTTAATCAGCACGCGTGCCCACCGCAGATTTCAAGCGCTGAGTCAAGGTATGTGGACTCAGACACTCAGGTTTCCTTACGATGTTTTCCTTCACAGTTAACGAGTGGTATTGCTACTATAACTTCACAAATGTACATAACTTAGAAAACAAAGTCATAGGGTACATGCCCGCACTGGGAGTTGAACCTGGGTCTCTCGTTTCCGAGTCCAATGTTCTACCCACTAGGCTACCACCGCTATTCGATTCGATACTATTCTATACAGGAGAGAAATGACGTGTTGGTGCCACAGTGGCTAGCGGATAAAAAGAGAGCGCGCGTTTTAATTACTTATTGGTGTGCTTTCAGGTGATATCAATAAACGGCATCATGGTGGAGGAGTTATCGCATGAGGCAATCATTCTTCTCATACGGAACACGGTCGGGATGCTTACGCTCGTGCTCAAACCGAATGGTACGTACCACTGCCTCGTTGGCCTAGTAGTAACACGCCAAGACCACAGGCCGTGGGTTCGATTCCCGCTGGAAGCTGCCGTGCTGGATTTGTACAAATGACCTCAATTCAAGGGCTATGCTGTCCTTGGCTGCTTGCAACAGAACTGGGTATTATCCTAGTTTGGGATCAGGACGTCACAAAAAATGGCGGACGTCAGCTGTGAATGTTTTTAATGACTCGCGTTGGTCGTACTTTTACCTAGTAAATTATCACGATTAGACCCGTTCAATAAAAATAAATAAAAAAGAAGCCTATATACGTCCCACTGTAGGGCACAGGCCTTCTCTCAGGGAGAGAAGGGCTTAATCACCACGCGTGCCCACCGCGGATTGGCAATTTCAAGCGCTGAGGTATCTGAGTAGCTCAGACACTCAGGTTTCCACGCGATGTTTTTACCGTTGGCGCGTGGTATTGTTACTATAACTTCACAAATGTACATAACTTATAAAACAAAGTCATAGGTACATGCCCGCACTGGTAATCGAACCTGGGTCTCTCGCTTCCGAGTCCAATGTTCTACCCACTAGGCTACCACCGCCGTTCCTGTGCGGGATTCCCAGTGCGGGCATGTATCTATGACTTTGAGGCCCGTTTAATATATAACAGTAAAAATCTTACCATCAAACATAGTACTGTTAAAAATTCTTAAATAAGTCTAAATATAAAACTTCACGAGGTGGTCCCGCATGCTGAGGTTTAACATTTAACAGACACATTAACATACGTGCCGCATTTGGATCACAGCAGAAATAAGATAATCCGCTAAAGGCCTAGGGTAACTGACATACCCTATAAGATTAGCAAAGATAATCCGCCAAAAGCCTAAGGTGACTGACATACCCTATAAGATTAGCAAAGATAATCCGCCAAAGGCCTAAGGTGACTGACATACCCTATAAGATTAGCAAAGATAATCCGCCAAAGGCCTAAGGTGACTGACATACCCTATAAGATTAGCAAAGATAATCCGCCAAAGGCCTAAGGTGACTGACATACCCTATAAGATTAGCAAAGATAATCCGCCAAAGGCCTAGGGTGACTGACATACCCTATAAGATTAGCAAAGATAATCCGCCAAAGGCCTAAGGTGACTGACATACCCTATAAGATTAGCAAAGATAATCCGCCAAAGGCCTAAGGTGACTGACATACCCTATAAGATAAGCAAAGATAATCCGCCAAAGGCCTAAGGTGACTGACATACCCTATAAGATTAGCAAAGATAATCCGCCAAAGGCCTAAGGTGACTGACATACCCTATAAGATTAGCAAAGATAATCCGCCAAAGGCCTAAGGTGACTGACATACCCTATAAGATTAGCAAAGATAATCCGCCAAAGGCTTAAGGTGACTGACATACCCTATAAGATTAGCAAAGATAATCCGCCAAAGGTTAAGGTGACTGACATACCCTATAAGATTAGCAAAGATAATCCGCCAAAGGCCTAAGGTGACTGACATACCCTATAAGATTAGCAAAGATAATCCGCCAAAGGCCTAAGGTGACTGCCACTTCAGCTTCCTAATCTTATAGGGTATGTCAGTGGGCTGGTTATGGCATATGTATGCCGAACGAAATGGGGTGCAAACGATGTCGAGTGGACACCACGAACTGGCAAACGCATGGTAGGACGCCCACCAGCTCGGTGTACCGACGATCTGAGGCAGATTGCTGGCAGCCGCTGGATGAAGATGGTCGAGGACAGAAGGAAGTGGCGTGCCTTGGGGGAGGCCTATTTCTAGCAGTGCGGATTGTTTGTTTGCGGATGGTCTGAAGCCGAATTAATTTAAATATGCGTTGTTTTATGTATAAGAATTATGTAGGTATAATATAAGAAGTAATATTAGGGGTTAAAGTATGAAATTGCCGTTTTATTGCAATAGGTTCTTTGAATTGACATATTATTATTATTAATACGTTTATTGCACATAAGTAAAAAATACAATGGCAATGTGGCGGACTTAATGCTATAAGCATTTTCTACCAGTCAACCACAGGAGGTGCAAGAAATTAACTGGTAGGCATACGAAGTAGACGGATAAAACGAATAACTTTAACTAAAATTACATAAGAAGACGAATACTCAACAATAAATAAGTAAATATTTATACTATAAACATATAATACATTATATAAATAAACATTGAACAATAAACTGCGAAAATTCGAGTGATTTTTGAATACGAGTTCTGACGCGGAACTAACGCGGCAGAAACAGCCCGCAATATCAATCGATTAATCGCACCGTGCGATTTTGGTTTAAACGCTTTCGTGATGGAAATTTCGACTTAAAGAACGAGCCACGAGGAAGACCGCCCACACAGGTGAATAACGATGAATTAAGAGAGATAGTGGAAGCCGACCCTAGTCAAACTACCCAGGAATTAGCGGCATGGTTTAACGTTACCTTACCCACAATATTGACTCACTTGCGTCAAATCAATAAAATAAAAAAATACGAAAAATGGGTGCCTCATAATCACTCGAATTTTCGCAGTATCCATCTTTCTTGTCTAAATTGAATAACAAAAACCATTGAAAGTCGATATTCAAATGTTTCACATTTTTTAAAAAAAGAACATCATAGAAACCATTTGAAAAAAGTTTCATTCGAAAACCTCAAACCATGAAGATTCTATGTCAATTCAAAGAACCTATTGCAATAAAACGGCAATTTCATACTTTAACCCCTAATGATGATGGACCGCTTGATAAAGATGGACCGCTTCCCTAACAAACTGCTTTGCAGTTTGGCGAAATTGTGCTCCAAATATTATGGTTTTTTTATTTTGAATAAATAAACTTATAAAAAAAAAGTACGGTCTGATTGATTGATTGATTGATATGTGCCGCAGCGGTATACGAGCCCGAAGACGTCCCGGAGGAGCCAGCCGTCTGCTTCGTGCCACTCGGCTCTGAGCAGTACGAAGGTTCGCTGGCGGAGCAGTCCATGCTGCTACTCGGTAAGTTATCCGGTTCAAGTGCTGTTAGGATACGACCTTTTCGAATGGAGCGGCATATGACGTCAACTGACGCCTGTCAGTACCGCCAGTAAGCGACGCTGTCGGGAAAGCGCGTGACACGTCCCGTGAGCAAGAACGTTTTACCCAATGGACACGACACAGTTGACGTTTTCCTAGTTTCCCCGCGTGCCACGTACCGTGGAAAAATGAACACAGTCCTGATTTTGTCTTATCAGTATGACATGAGAGATTATAGAGAAAACATCAGAAGAAAAATGCAAAAAAATATAAGAAATGCGCCCTATTATTCTGTAAAAATGAAAGCAACAAAACAGTTAATGCTTCTTATAACTCGTAACTTTGATTTTATGTATCTGTAAGCGGTATTTCTTTGGTAAATTAATAAAACGTGCATCGTAAACAACATATAATATGCCGAAATAAAAATAGTTCCTGCTTAAGGCTATTTATGCCACTTTCACATTAGCTGTATTTAGTGGAGTAATATTGTTCATTCAGACCTCATTCTGTTCTTTTTGGGTTTTTTTTCCTTGCGATAGGGTTTGACACAGTCGATAAAATCTTTCGATGTTTTAATTGACTTCTAAACATGACGTAGAAATCATTATTATCTTACTTAAATATCCATAAAATATTCGTTCAGTGTTTTATTTAAAACGTTTTACAGATTACCAGTTGATCAAGCTATCAAGAAAAGTAAAAAAAATGTTGGTATCAGTTCATAAGGAACATAAATTTCAAACCGAATATTTACAAAACGCAAAAATCAGTGCAGGCTATACGGAGTTTCCTCTACAATGTATAGAGGGAAATGCGTTTTAACGGAAAGTAATGTTTGTGTTTTACAACAACTTTTGTTCTATGATTTCAAATTTAATTGTACCAAATGTCAGGGTTAACATAATTTCTCTTATTAAGTTTGCGCTTATAGGATAGTACTAATGTCGCAGCTTCCGGTAAATCATTGTTTTAAACAGAAGTATGTATATCCATTCTATTTATCATATCTCTATATATAAAAATGAATTGCCGTTCGTTAGTCGCTAGAACTTGAGAACGGCTGGACGGATGCAGCAATTTTTTTTAATGGTGAAAGTCAAAGTGAGAACAAAAAAAGTGATACGCGTCAACTATTGTGTCATAAAAAAGTAGGTACAAAAAAAAATCAAGCCGTAGAGCAAATTTTTTTATTAAATGAAAAACTATTATTGACGTATGTTGGGTATTCATTTTATTGACAATAACTCTTCTTTTCCAAGCATTTGCTGCATTCGGATTTAATGTACTGTTATGCACCCCTGGAAGTACACTGACCAAGGATACCACAATAAGACTATCATATTTTAATATTTCAGTCGCATTGCATAAGTGGCATTGAATTCAAATTACAAAGGAAGAGACAGAAATTATGTGGTGTGTAAAAAAAATCTTCAAAATCAGTTTATTAGTTTCGTCAGATACAGCCTGTGAAAAGAATTGGTAACCTGAGAACTATTTCTTCAGTAGGTATCGGTAATAAATCATATATTCCTACAATCTTTAGGTGAGAACGGTAATTTTTTAAGCTTTTGCTTATTTGAAGTAGTTCAATTATTTATACCAAAGAAACGTTTTTATTTATTTAGGTTATCCATACAATTTTCCAGTTTTCAGTAAAAAAATTAGTTCAGGGATTCCATGAGATTTACTAAGTTCTCGGTGGTCAGTTTTAAAAACCACTAATAAAATGATTGCGAGAATAAGAAGAAACATTTTGCAAAAAATATCTTTAAAAAAAATATTATTTTTTCGTAACATTTGCTTTAACCTCCTCAGTCGTAACATTGAAAATAATAATTAAAAACCATTGATATTTTCAAGGTCAGGACTGAGGAGGTTTTGTATGTGTTGTGTATGTGTATGTGTGTGTGTGTGTGCGTGTGTGCGTGCGTGAGTGCGTGCGTGCGTGCCTGGGTGCGTGCGTGTGTGTTATTATTAAATTTCCGTTTCCCTCATTCATTCATTTCGTTCGATCATCACTTATCGATAATATTTTTATCGACTTTTCCAAGCTCTTAAGTCATAATTTGACATTGACAGCTACCTCCCGCCCCCCAAAAAGTGGTCGTCTGTGTTTTCCTACAAAGTTTCGGTCATGTCATATCCTTTGGCTAAAACATCCTTGCCCGTGAGTGACGAATACAACTTCATCGGAAGTATTTCTTTTTAAATGATATTTGTTACGGACGGTGAGAGTGTAGTCGAACTGCGTAGAATTACTAGGTGCAGATAGATTACGTGATAGGTAATTATGTATGTGGAGACAAAACAAATTCCTAGAATAATCTATGTGCTACAAGGTGACAGAGCTATCGGTTAGACAAACATAGAAAGACATTCTTCAATGTTCGATAGTCATCTAGAACCTATCTAGTATCTTCAATGTGATTCTGAGTACTTCCAGAAGAGGTTCTGGAATGTTCTATAGTTTTCTAGTACCTTCGACGTCTTTCTACGTACTTGCCGAATCTCGAATGGAGACCACATATCGGCAAGCGCAGCGTAGGACGACCGGCCACAAGATGGACAGATGACCTCATCCAAGTGGCAGGAAAGCGCTGGATGCAGGCCGCTTCCAACCGGTCTTTTTGGAAATCCATGGAGGAGGCCTATGTCCAGCAGTGGACCTCTTGTGGTTGAATGATGATGATGATGACGAAAAAGAGTGCTCTGAAATGTGACGTCATGAGCCAGTATTTTCATTCAAAATTCCGTTTTAAAAGTAACTCATTTGATATTTTGTCAAATGCCCAATTTGGAACAAATTAATATTTTTTCTATTTCTGTTGACCTCGAGCAAAGATTCGCCATCCGCTCTTGTCCGGTAAACACGTCATTTAAATTTGCCTTCCACCCCAGGCGACAGCCTCGCTAGCGGGGCGGCTCTGCGCCAGTATGAGTCACTTCCGCGGCGCGCGCCCGACGAAAGTACCGCCGCTTCGCGCTTACAGCACAACCAGCACAAGAACCGGTATCGGGACATTGCGCCCTGTGAGTATACAGCCCCTCGTACAGGAACACAGCGTGGGGAGACCTGCAAAGACATGGAGAGTTTGGAATTCCCGTGATATGTGGTTCATAGCTGTCCTATAAAAAATCGTGGCATAACTTGCATCGCTACCGAGACGTCGCGGCTTGTAGTGAGTATACAGCTCCCAATGTGCAGGAATACACCGTGAGGGGTCCTGCACGGACGTGGGATGCCAGAATTCAAGCGACTCGCCAATACGAGTGCCTCCCTGTGGGTTGTCATGTTTTCTTATCATCATCATCATCATCGGCCTACGCTTGTCCACTGCTGGACATAGACCTCTCCTATTGCACGCCACTGAGCACGGTCCTCGGCTACTCTCACCCAGCTCTCGCTCCACCGAGTCTGAGGACGTCCTACACTACTTTTACCGATGTTTTCTTATAAATAAATAAAATATAGTACTTAGTAATCAAGAGGTCAGAATTTCCGCTCTCTGCCAATACGTAACATTACCACAATACAAACACTTGTCCTCCGCCGCGCCCCCTACTGCGTAAACTGTAAAAAACTAAGGTTATTCTCGTCTTTTTCAGATGACAAAACGCGCGTGATACTGAAGAATAGCCCTTCGGGCAACTATATCAACGCTTCCTACATCAATATGGAGTTACCAAGCACAGATTTGGTGCTCACTTACATCGCGACACAAGGTATACATAAAACCACGACTAGCGCTTCCGTCTGACAGCATCATATTATTAAGCCCACTTCTGATGGGTATAGGCCTTTTCCCCATAACGTGATCTTTCGACTTACGCTAGTGCAAAGCTTAGTATGCGTTTTTTAGGGTTCCGTAGTTGACAAGGAACCCTTATAGTTTCGCCGTGTCTATCCGTCTGTCCGTCTGTCTGTGCGGTCTAGCTCAGAGACGATTAGTACGAGAAAGCTGAAATTTGGCATAGACATGCATAGAAAAAAAAGTCTTTAAAAAAATTCTTTTAAGGTTTTTGTTGTTTTTTCTCTTCTACACCATAGTGTGGGTATCGTTGAATTGTTCTTTTAAAGGTGAGGGGAGATCATTTTTTGATTTAAGAAGAAGAAGAAGAATTATTATTATACCAACAAGATACTTAGGGTTCCGTATGCGAAATATTAAGCATTAAAGCGCTAAAGGCCTCCCCGTCCCCCCGCTCCCCCCTCCCTCACCCCCCCTCCTGGCTAAATGGTTGATTGTAGAACCGTGAAATAATTCAGGGTAGTAGCATATATAATGAACTTAAGAGGAAAATTATCACGGCTAAGTAGGCTTTACAAGTTACCAAGTAAAAGGCGCCTAACTTATCAAGGAAAAACTTCGTACAAAATCCAATGAAAATTACGTTGATGAAGTTGTTCGTTCTGTAAAGCAGATAAAACCCCCTCTTTCTACGGAACCCTACACTGCGCGTGGCCTGACACGCACTTGGCCGGTTTTCTACTTGCGCTAAGCATAAAGCCGGCGCCACACTTGGCCACTCGTATTTGGCAAATATTACCTATCCAGTGCCCAGTTTTGTGACGAATTTGTAACACTGATTTTGTAAAACCTGTAACGTATTAATAAATCTTCCGGCGAATATGCTTATACGAATAGCCAAGTAAAGTGCAAGTTTGAAGTGTACTCATACGAAATATTCACAGTTGTGTTGATTGATTGATGGATTGACCGACTGGCCGACCGACCGACCGACTGATTGGAACTCTTTAAAGTAAAGCCAAAAATATCACTGCGTTTAAAACTTTCAAATTCAACGAATTCCCTACGCAGGTCCCCTACAGTCGACTGTAGGCGACTTTTGGCAAATGGTTTGGGAGAGCGAGAGCAGCCTCGTGGTGATGCTGACCGTCCTCCAGGAGAGAGGCCGGGCCAAGTGCTACCAGTATTGGCCCAAAGTTGGCGCCACCCCCCTCAAGGCCACGAACGAGCTGACTGTGCAGACCAATAGTGAACAGAACTTGGGGCACTATGTCCGGAGGGAGATGACTCTAAAGGTTGGTAACTGCTTAGATATTTTGATAGTTTCTCCTAGGGAGAAAGAAGTCGAGCCAAGTGCTACTAGTATTGGGCCAAAGTTGGACCCAACCCCCTAAAGGCCACAAATGACTGTGCAGACCAATAGTGAACAGAACTTGGAGCATTATGTCAGGAGAGAGATGACTCTATAGGTTGGTAACTACTTAGATGTAATGATAGTGTTTCCTAAATCATGAATAAGTTAAGCCAAGCCCTACCAGTATGCCCAAAGTTGGCGCCAACCCAGTACCCCAGTAGTAAACAAACCTTGGGGCATTATGTCAGCCGATAAATAACTACATACATTACAATACTCTCGCCTGTATCCCGGAGGGGTAGGCAGAGACCAGGGAATAACTATAAAGGTTTGTTTTATTTTAATAGACAGTAAAAAAACAAATACAAGTACAGTTAAAATATTAAAACAAACAGATGCAAATCAAATGTAGAATAAGTATTGCATCCTTCGACCTTCACAGTCTCACAGTTGTGATGTCAGGTTCCAATCTATTTGTCCAGGAAAGCACCGGTGCGTCGCGCAACGTCACACAGCTGCAGTACACGGCGTGGCCCGACCACGGGGTGCCCGACGACCCCACCGCCTTCATAGAGTTCACACAGCTGTGCTGCCGACTACGGAACCACAGAGCAGGTACACACACACACACACACACACACACACACACACGCACGCACGCACGCACGCACGCACGCACGCACGCACGGACGCACGCAAGCACGCACGCACGCACGGCTTTCAACACGCGTGCCTCCCAAGGATTGGCATTTTCAACCGGTGAGGTATGTGAAAACCTCAGACACTCAGGTTTCCTCACGATGTTTTCCTTTACCGTTACAGAATATACATATAATATACATACACAGAAATCAGAAATGAAAATAAAAATTCAACATAAAGAATGAATTCTCAATTCATTAAATTAATTTATTGAGTGATTTGAAACATTCTGTATGTTGCATGTCAATGTACAATGTTAGCCGTTGCCTTCGGCCATATTTTGACCGTATGTTCTCAAATCATATTAAGTGTAATATATTACTTGGACACATACAAACACACACATGTGCGCGCGTGCGAATGAATTGATTCATTCCGAGTGAAAGATACTGAATGAAAGACAGAAATGAAAGAAAAGTGAAACGTCTGGTTTCGCTCTCTCTCTTTGAGAGTAGTTTGTGCTCTGTAGTGGGCCATTAATAGGTTCGTTAATACAGATATACTGAAAGTAGGTTAAATTATTACCATATCCAATTTTGCGAGCAACTAACAAGTAATTTTGAAAAGTGCATGTAACCAAAATTTATCTTAGCACATATTACACGGTGTCGCAAGAACTACCTTTCTGCCATAGACAGAACTCCTGACAGTTCGCTAATCGGCCATCGCTCTGCCCCCTACAGTGATACCAACAGTCGTCGAGGAAATCGAAGGCTCCGAAGAACGTCTTCTTGACCCACCCATGGTGGTTCATTGCTCAGCCGGAGTGGGCCGGACGGGAGTCCTGATCCTCGCGGAGACTGCGTTAGAACTGTTGGCGCGCGCGCAGCCGTTGTACCCCTTAGAGATGCTTCGAACTGTGCGTGCTCAAAGACCTATGTGCATACAGAACGCTGTGAGTATCTTAGTAATACTCCGTTTGTTCCAGGTGTAAAGGCACAGCAATTTTGTATTGAATTGTAATAATTGGTCGAAGTATGTCCGCCTGGGACGTCCCTCACCGGCCGTTCCACCCACATTTGCTCGATACATTTGTTTCGTCAATCTTTCTTCCTTCGTGGCAGTCCCTGGTCTCTGCCTACCCCACTGGGATACAGGCGTGAGTTTATGTATGTATGTTTGTTGTAACAATATTAATATTCAATCACTTGTCATGATCCCAAACTAGGATCCCTAGGTCGGGTAGCCTGATAAGGACATTACAAACATGGAAAACGCAAGCATTTCGTACAAACAAAGTTTCAAGGCAGCCCTCAGTGGGAATCGAACCCGGGTATCGAAGTTAGCCCAACGAGGTGGTCGAAAGAAAAATAGAGAAATTGTGGCTTTATTATTTTCTTACGAAAATCAGTCTATAGCGAGCTATGGTTGTAGTAAATTTAAGGTTAAATATCTGCTAAAACGTATTTTTAATTAGTAAGTGTAACAGATCTGTCTTATTGGCAATAAATGGTTATTCATTCATTCATTTATTTTCTTAAAGAATAGAATAGAAATAGTTTATTACCAAAACACAAACAATTTAAAAAAGTAATAAAAGCAAAGATTTACATTTTTTTAGACTACGTCTAACCATTTTGGTAATTGGAGAGAGCTCAGCTAACATGTAGGCTACCACAGGGTAGTAACCAACGCTGGTTTTCAGCACTCCCCAGCTCTTAGCTTGACATTTAGAGCAGGAGTTAAGGCAGGTAGGTACACGTTAAATATAAAATTATATAAATGCATTAACTAAAAATCAGCAGTCGCAGCAGCTCTTCACAGTACTTACTTACAAAATTCCTTCAAATTTTATTATGCAGATTTTTTAAATAGAAAAAAATTGCATAAATAAATAAATGAATAACTTCCACACAACAGTTGAATCACTTGACCTGGTCGCAAACTGGTATACCAGTACTATGGTAACCAGCCAAGGACATCACAAACATGGAAATACACCCAGCCAGATACCATTTCTACAAATGTACGGCGGCCCCAGTGGGAATCGAACCCAGGACCTGTGTTTTGGTAGTTAAGCGCCTCAACGGCTAGACTAACGAGGCAGGCTTTAAAGTTACGTGCAAGTTGCGTTTTTGTTCAACAGGATATATTATGAAAAGTTTTTGTCATTGAGAAAGAAATACCACGTTTATTTATCTTTTAATATGGACTCTTCGATTATATTACGACTTAATGCGTACTTAATACAAGTAAAACTAGGTGTCCATTTCAAAATCTATTTCATTTTGAAGAAAAAATGGACATTAACCTAACTTGGGCTTTTCAAATTTGATGCTTAATTAACAGAGTTTACATATTATTCTAAAAACTGGAACTCCTGCATTGAACTGGCTTTGACTCCAGACATCTTTGTCATCTTTTCAGGCCCAATACAAGTTCGTGTGCGAGAGTATCCTGATGGCGCACGCGCAGGGCTTAGTAGCGCCGTCGCCAGACTCCGCCGCCGACTGACTTCCGCGCAGCCTGCGGTGATTACACATATACCCCGGCCTGTTGTAAGAAGCGAGCTACCAGGGGTCTAATTATACGCACCGAATCCTGTCTGAATCCTGACGTTTGCGATAGCAATTTCTATGGAGATAGACGTTTGGAATCGTTCAGGATTTGGTGGGCGTGTTATAGGAGCAGTACAGTGAAAAATACCAGTGGAGTTGATAAAGGGTTATCTCAAGTGGACATTCCCGTACAAACGTAATTTTTTATTTATTTATTTTTTTATTCAGAGGCTTCGATCATTATGTGATCACGTCAGCCCCATCAGAACAAATCACAATGTATCCTTACACTAACTTATATAAGTATTACTAAGTACAAATTACCTTTTACTCTAAAACAAACGAACGTACTTTGGTTTTAATTTACCAATACATTAAGTGGACATAAATGGAGGTTTGATCATGCTTAGAATTGCAAATAAACTAAACAGAAGAGATTTGATCCTTGTGAGAAGTTTCTATAAAAAGGCTTATTACATTACCTGTGTCTGTATCTCGAAGGGGTAGGCAGAGACCCCAAAAGGCTTTTATGTGGATCTAATTAATTGTTTATGTTGATTCTCCACTCGAAGCACGATCGATTGTCGATTTGTGTCCTCTTAACATTCTGGTAAAGTTTTATTCGAATCTGTCACGTCGTTTGTGAATGAAAATTGATCTAAGTTTGTATGGGAATCGCCACGCCGCCGCCCTCTTAATGATGTTTCATAAAGAATTTGTAAGATCGAATTTATTTGTACTGCATTAAGAGTTACGTACTATGAACTCCGTTTATTTGTCACGTTTTCCCTGAGTTTTAAGCCACCTTTTAAAAATAAATCAATTGTACCAGATACATATCTTGAAAATTGTAAATGTCAACAAACGAGTGTCTTCTTAGTCCCGAACAAAGATAAGTGTATCCTATAGCCGGTAACACGAAACGTATTAATGGCTACCCTCATCTCATACAAAGATGATTAATTTATTTTTATTGAGTAAGCTTTTATTTATTAACTGAGGAAGAAGTGACACGCTTTGAAGGAGGCCTACGTCAAGCCGTCAACGACTACGGGCTTTTCGATTGATTGATTCATTGGTTGGTTGATTGAACGTTTTCTATTCTTGAAGAAAATATCAGCAGTCCCATATTGATGTTTAGTTTACAGGGTGTAACAAAATCCCCGTATAAATCCGAAAATCAGGGGCTCTATCAACAACTTTTACATAAACATAACACCAAAATCGTGAAAAAATTATCAGCAGATAAAACCATCATCATCATCATCATCAGCCATACTTAAGTTAAAACTTTGGCCTTTGCATATACGTAATGAGATGATTTTATGCAGCGTCCAGTGGCACCATCACTCGCACAAGATGGGTGAAGAGTCGACTCGGACGCTGCAGTGCCTCGGAAATTGTTTTTTTTTTTAGAAATTATTACATTTTATCTTGAGTTGAAATGTGATATTTTTTTATAATTTCAAAAATTTCTTCATAATTAATCTTGTTTGTATTTAACAGTAGAACCTCCATTACCCAATTTATAAGGAGATTTTATTACACCCTGCGTAATAGTCGATAAATTTTGTCGAGTGAAACTCGTTCCCATAATAATAGTTCATACACTTTACTTCCGCTTGCATCTTTGTCTGCCAATCCAATCTCCAATGGGCGGTAAATGCTCAACAGTCAACCTCTGTCGACAACGAATGATTTCCATTCTTTATGTGCCGTCGCCTATCAGAGGTTGGCAACCAATTCGGTTATCTTGCCTTTCGAGGCTGCCAATACATACAAGGAAATGGTACTCTGTTGAAACCACTGTCCAAGATATCTTTGGTCTCCCGAGTCTCCTTCTGCCTAGAATCTGATTCCCATTATGATTTAAAATTCATTCTCCCTGGCAAGGGAAATATTACGTAAAACCCGATAGAGTAATTTTCTGCATGTTTCTGTAAATATTCTTTCAGACTTCTTGTATTTAATTTGAGCACTGTGATTGTTTCATTTCACTAATAAGTTTAGCACTAAGTCTTGCCTTTTAACGAATTTAATATATTATTTTATCTAGTATCGTTGCTTGGTTCTACGCGTGAGTACAGTGGCGAGAAAGTAAAACGGCATAAGGTCAACCGCGATATCTGTATTTTTATTAAGTTAGTTCCGGAATCACTGATTTGAGTTTTTGTCGGGTCAGTCCGACCTGGTTTCGCTCATATTCGGAGAGCTTAATCATGGCGAGTACATTTTTCATGCGTTTAGAAACGACCAAATTAAAATTACATTAAGCTGTATTGTGCTCTTCGCATCAGACATCCTATTTTACAGAAGTTGTATTATACAACCTCTGTAAAATAAGAATGCGCTGCCAATACAGGAACCGCTGCTTTAACTTCTTGAGCTGCTGCATTTTTGTTCTCAAGAAGTGAAAACCGCGTCCCATGCCAAATACGCGTCACGTACGTAGGACGAGTGTGCTTCCCACGTCACTCCACACGCGTCGCGTATAAATAAATAAATCACTTCCACACAATACAATCACTTGACCTGGTCCCAAACTAGGATTCCCTGTGCTATGGTAAGCAGGTAAGGACGTCACAAACATGAGAATACACCCACGAAGGATCAATGTGGTCTTGATCCTTCGTGGGTGTATTTAATCTTGAATCTCGCCAGTGCACTCGTTCCGTACAATCAAGCCATCAAATGGTAGATGTAGAATCTAAGAGTTTCAGTATTTATTTTGTACCGCGTACGATATCTTTAGTATAAGTGTTCAAAGATTAAGTCACATGTTTTTATTTATTTTCGGCCGGATTTTTCAATTTCAAGATACAGTAAAATTTAGAATTTGAAAATTTTGTATGATGTTGTTAACGAGATTGAAAAATCGAGTTATTAAAAGAAATATTAATTGATATCATCATGTAAAATTGTGCATGCATGCTCAAGCACACCTAAATATACTTTTCAAACAAGCAATTCTTTGAAATACGATCAAATTCATAAAATCTGGTACATAGGGCATTTTTGAATTATGACCTTTATCGAGGAGCAACAGACAACGAAGAATTGTAAAAATTCCATATCGTAACGATTTTTATCAACTATTTGTGTACATCTAGTGAAAACTCGACTGTCATAGATAATAGCCACGTTTCTAAACGTTTTGTCTACAAGGATTTCCACTTCTGTGCCATAAAAAAAAATGTAGTATCACATGTCCATATACGACAGTTCATATGCAAGTATTATACCTGCACCTAATTCACGTATTTTCCATGTCATCGAGCATTCGTGGTAGTGGCAAACCAGTAAAATCACGAGAGAAATTACTTAGGTATAAAATTGTCTAATACCAAGTGTTCAATCCTAGATAAGTACATTCTCGGGCCCAAATATTTCAAACTTCAACATCTGCCTTTTCGTACTGTCCGAAATGCAGGGTATAACAAAATACCTATGTAAATAAAAATGGGGGGGGGGGTTCTTTCTATTCGTCAATACAAACAACTTTTACTATGGCGAAAACTTTAAAATTACAAAATAAATTCACCCCCATTTTCGGATGTAATTATATTTTTACACCCAAATTTTACTAGCAAATTTTACTGTTACTTGTTATATACAACAATTCATAGTTAAATTTGCTTATAGAATCCCCCCTCCCCCCATTTTCGACAAGACAAATTATTGTTTTAGTCCCTGTATAATGGATATTAATTTTAATATACAACAAATCTGTATGAAATATTCTGCCAAATAAGCAAGTTTAAGAGGCATTATGTACATGACACCTGGCCTTCTCGCTAGCACATTCTGACATTTTTGATGATTGTACTCATCTTGTATGCTTTTGATAATTGTGGTCTGAGGCTTCGCTGCATAATAAAACTACGGACATTTTAAATAGATATTCTTTTTCTTATTCTTCGTTTCTGATAGAGAAAGGTACTTATAAAATTATTAATTTTAGTAGCAATTTATTTAAATCAAAAACTAAGTAATTATAGGTTAACAAAAATATCTATTATCCAGCAAAGCCACATATGTAATTTTTGGGTTCCGTACCTCAAAAGGAAAAACGGAACCCTTATAAGATCACTTTGTTGTCCGTCCGTCCGTCCGTCTGTCTGTCGAGAACTTTATCTCGGGAACGCGTGGAGGTATCGAGTTGAAATTAAAACCCTATACTCAGGTCCACAGTCCCTTGAAGCTGTGAAAAAGTCAAACTTCTAAGTTTACGTAAAAAATAGTTATGGCCGTTTATGCCGCAAAAAAACGTATATTTCGACACTCAAGGGAATAAAAAATTATAGGGTACAACGTTCCGTTAACCTAGAACTATGAAATTTGGCAAGTAATATCGTCTTATGCAAGAAATACAGTCTGAAAACTATACATTTGTAATAAACTTCTAGACTCGATACCTGAACTAGGTATTTGTAATATGTAGGTACCTACCTACAAATTTGTACGAAACCCTCGGTGCGCGAGTCCGACTCGCACTTAGCCGGTTTTTTCTACAATCATTTAAACCTGGTCGGACTCTTCAAACCAAAAATAAGTAAAGAAATCCGGAATTAAGTTAATAATTATTATAAAATATAAAATGTGCCAGCAAAACGGATGTCAGGTGTAACAGCAGCCTTATTGTCTAGTTTTAAGGTACTCTAATGTTACATTCGACATATCAGAATATTTTGTTCATTCGTTTTACAGTAAGTTGAGAGTATTTTGTGTAAGCGACATTTTGCTAATGGAAACGTGCATTTTGGAGAATTTTCTCTGCCACAAATAAGCAAACACATCGACAACAATATAGGTAGAGATTTGCGCGAAAAGTGTGGATAATATTTGTAGAGAATAATAAAGTAGTACATCTTTCTGTAAAGAATAATACAGGGTGTGAATGTAAATCAGATTTTTATATGGCTAACATTGTGGAGCCCCAGGTATAATGCCCGACAAATAACTTGACTTCGCATGGCCGTATACAAATAATTTAAAAAAATATTTTCTAACGTATTAAGTATAAGGTACGAGCATTAGACAAAATTAAAACTGAATTTGAAAAAATGAAATGAAAAAAAAAACTTTATTTAGAAAAAGGTTAAAAAAGTGGTCCCAAACTAGGATTCCCTGTGCTATGGGTAGCCAGGATATTTATTGCACGGATATTTACTCGTATATATTTTCATTTCACAATTTTCCAACGTTTCGGTACTTTACAAGTGCCGTAGTCTTTGTAGACTGAGGTGACTGGCGTAATCTCTTACGTGTCCATCGGAAACTCACCCCAACGAACGGCACAGATTTTTTGTTCAAGTCATCTGCCGGGCATTTACGTACATTAAATGTAGTTCCGCTTTTCTCTGGGCGTAAACGAACAAATTTTAAATACTATCCAAATTAATGAAATGGGTTCAAGTCCCGGCACTGGTGTAATTTTTTGCCTCTAAATAGGTTTTTAAAATGTCTTAATTTTACTACTAAACCTTAACTGTGACCAAAAATATGAAGTAGATTGCAAATAATGTACGTTTCGGGACATTATAGGACAGTTTTTATTTTAATTTGTCATCATGCCTGTTGAACGAGAACATAATTTTCAATTTATAAGTTTCGTCACACGAGAGCATTCTTCTCTGCCCAGCTCTATCTCTATCTTCTGGTTGTTCACATGTAGAGAAAAGCGGAATTAAATGAAATATACTAGTTAGAGCACGGTTAATTAAATTTAGAGATAAACTCGCCTTTGTGCTTGTATTTTCTTATATCACATTTCCTGCATTGTATTTCTCGTGTGCCGGTAATACGTCATAATAAAATACATGTGCAAAGGCGAGCTTGTCTTACGAGCGAGATTTACAAATTTTTTTCAGTCATTTTCTTTAATTAATTGTATTACAATCTTCAATTACCATTTGATCCAAAAGTACCAGTAATAGAATTAGTAATATCTTGCTGTGCGTGATTGACTGAACGATTATTTGAAGTATTTCGGTTAAGTAATAGTATGGGCTTGTAAAAAAAAATGTAACTCCAACCGAAGTAAAAAAGATTGTTTATATATACCATTGACTACTTAAAATTCAATGTATATACTAGTTTTGTATGAGCTGTGCTGTACGATTTGTCGTGGAAAATAAAAATTATGGACTTGATTATGATTTATTTAAATCAATTACTATTCATTAGGTATCACGTGTGATTACCTACCATGCCGGCGGGCGTCGTACATTTGTACAAATGGCCACGGTCTGGGTGTATTTCCATGTTTATGATGTCCTTGCCTGGTTACCATAGCGCAGAGTATCCTAGTTTGTAACCCGGACAAGTGATTGTCTTATATAGAGGTTATTTATTTTTTAATTATTTGGTTATCTTTTTTCTACTTGCCACCTTAACGGGCTCCAGTTTTGGTTTCAATTTTGCATTATTTGTGAACTGAATGAAAGGAAACACAAGACATGTCATTTTGCTAAATAATTTCAAACTAGTTATGAGAATATATTTTCGCTAATTAACTAACCCACAGTTTCACGAACATTGGCGATCTATTAATGTACTGTTAACAGCTGTTGTTTTTTAGTATTCTGTACCCGAAGAGTGCCAAACGGGTCCCTATTACTAAGACTTCACTGTCCGTCTGTTTGTCTGTCACCAGGCTGTATCTCATGAACCGTGATAGCTAGGCAGTTGAAATTTTCACAAATGATGTATTTCTGTTGCCGCTATGACAACAAATACTTAAATCAGAATAAAATAAATATTTAAGGGGGGGATCCCATACAACAAACGTCTAAAGATGGCGCTCGCCATCTAGCGGCCATCTATGTTACCTTCACAGCGCACAGTGGGAGAATTTGGAGTTCTAGCTGTACTTAATTATTTATGTTAGTGAATTAATTATAGACGTGCTAAATGATTAGAAAAACATATTATTATTTATTTATTGTTATTATAGTGTATGTAGATTGTAAAAAATAAAAAATATATATTAATAGAATTAATTATTATCCGAACCATGGTTTTCCTGTGGAGCTGGTTCATTTGTGGGTGGCAAGGCAAGCAGGCTCAATACTTCTGGCTCTAGGAAGCTATGTTTTTTTTTAGGGACACGTCGTAAGCTTGCAAGAAAAGGATCCGATGAAATTAACAATCGGTTGAGAAGATCAGTATTGGTGTCAATCCTTGATGTTTTACGGGTAAAATGTTCCCTGTATCTTCTCACATCCTTATTTCGTGCTTCCTGCGCCTCTTCAGATAGTTGACCGATTGGAAGAATGCAAGATGCTACAACATCCTTGCCATGATACAACACCTTATGTACACTAACTGGCATGTTGTACCAGTAGTACTCCCTTAGGTACAGTTCTCTGGTCTCTCTCGCATAGTCCTCAAAGGCTTTCGAGTCGATAGAAAACCCACAACCAAGAGTTTCCAAAATAATATGAAATTTTTTTATGAGTTCCAAGTTTAAACCAGTTATTTCGGAAGTTTTCTCAGCATTCCTAAAAAATCTCCTTGCCGTATTGCCGTCATTTGTATTACCTGCTTGCTGTGTAGGCATGTCAATAAGTAAACCTAACTCATTTCTAAAGTCATGTTGAATTCTTTCCTTTCTTAATTTAACTTTTTCTTTATTATCTTTACCTCTGGCTTGCCACACTTTTATGTCTAGCCGATAAGAAATATGAAGCAAGCATTCCATAAAGCGAATCCAGGAATGCAGAGGTGAAAGACCGAATTTCATCGAGGCAATATCTACAGGTTTACTTAGAATAAGAGCTGGTTTATTCATTTCAGAAGGTTTAGCTCCACATATATAACACGTTTGTGATGAAGTAGTAACGGTCGACAAGGCAGTGCAAATTTTACCGTCAATCATGGTGAGCATAAATACTGGTTTGACAAAAACGTGAAAATGTTCTTCATGCAGTTCGATTGGACGAAGCATATCAATTTCCTTCTGAATAGAATTTACCTCCTTATTTATCAATTCTGTCGTCTCTTTCGTAAAATTAAGTTTGATCGGTCGACAATACCTTGTCGAAGCTGGTGCTGGATTTTGCCAAATGATAATTTTTTTGCCCTCTGCAGCAGTATCAAAACTCATTTGGATTGGTACCATGCAGGTGCTAAATAAATTTTCATCAGATTCATTTGATGTGGTGAATTTTTGCTTGTAATTCTTTTGCTGAGCTCCATCACAGCCCCATTTAATTAATAACGACAACTCTTTGATTTCACCCTTCAGTTCTTCTATAGAATTGAAGACTTCTTTCTGGGCTTCAATTAATCGCTTTATTGTGTGGTCAACCAAGGACTGTACATCACAAGCAGCCACTGTCTCTGTCACGGTTTTAACTAATGGGTAACATTCGATTTTCTTTAGTTTTATTTTATCATATGTTGGCAACAGATTTGTAACATATTTATTGATCTTTTGACGTACAGTTTCATATTGATTTCTAGACAAATCAGCATCTTGTATCATACATAGAGCTTCAACATCAGGTACGGAAATAACACATTTGTTTCTGCTTCGCGCATTTTTAATCTGCGTTCCTATGTCAGATGGACTTGTCGTTAGTTCCTTAACAATAGCCGCTGAATCTCGTTTTCCTGCTTTACGCAGATTTACCTCACTTGCTATTGCAATTTCTTCAGCAGTAGTCGAATCAATAAGAGCTCGGATCTTCCTTCTTTTGGTTCTATCAGAACATTCATCAAAGTTTTTTTGCGGTCGCCCAGCTTGGTGAGAAGATGTAGAGGGAAGTTCTTTTAAAATATTGTCGGATAGGCAAAAAGCACCATTCAACCAATGAAAATTGTTAGACAAGAAGCGTTTATGATGGCGATTGCATTTATTCCACTTGTTATTAAATGTAAAGCAAAGGTTTTTTAATAAAGTCTTAATTTTCTTAAATAAGTTATTTGGAATCGTTTGAAGTTGATAAGACTCCATTACAAAGGCACATACAGCATCCAGTCGCTTATCTTTATCAGTTTTAAACCAAATTTCAAAAATTTGTAATTTGGTTAACTCGGTACTCATTCTGAAAATAAAAAAAAAATGTATGGGCGTGGCAAAAACGCGCAAGAAATGTAAATGGGATCTGAATACTAATACTTCAATTTCATAATCCTGAAAGTTTCATAACCAAACTCCACGAAACTCTCTAACTTTTACTCATACAAACTCAGAAGATTACTCAAAACCAATGCACAAAAACCCATTGACATACGTAGGACGGTAAGACTACACATTTAAGTGAATTTGAATACAAATTATGTTCAACTTACCTCAAAGAGTATAAGAACACAATGTACAAAACAAAAAACACTCTGGTTAAGAATATTCGCTAAGAAACGATCGTAAGTTGGGGCAATTTTACTGTTCGTCGAAAAGTGAATACGCGATTATGACAAACTACCCACTTTGAGATTTTTTCTTTGAAGATACGTGTTACCAGCGGATAAATTTAGTATGCCACGATTTGTGGTAGGTATTAAGGATATAAAAATATTTTTTTATAACAGGATTGGGATAAGTTCGATTTGGGAATTAAATACAGCTAGATCTTAATATTCTCCCTATGTGCAGCGCCGATGTCGTGTCGTTAAATGTCAATCTTAAACGCTTGTTGGTTTCTATAGATGGGGCTGTTCTCAAATTTGATCTTTGTATAAGGTTGTTTAGATAATGGTACGTGGTATTCGTCAGGCGCACCTTGCCTGGTTTGAGCTCTGGTTTTTTTCCATTTTCACATACGGTGCCGAGACATGGTGCGTGTGAAGCCGCGACTATGAGAGAATCCATGCTTTCGAGATGTGGTGTTTGAGGAAAATGCTCAGAATCACGTGGACCGCATTCAGATCTAATATCTCCATCCCAAACGAGATCAAAATAACGAAGCGGCTGTCAACAGTCTGTCGCCAGAGGGCCCTCAGCTTTTTTGGGCACATTATTAAGTCCGCCGCATTGTACGATTTTTTTAATTGCAATAAAAGTATCAATAAATAAATAAATATACGGTCACCACATCATACTCTGGAAAAACTGATCATTTTGGGCCAGATCGAAGGCAGACGGGCGAGAGACAGAACACCAATGCGCTGGTTCGATGCCCCAAAGGGGGCAGCAGGTGAATCCATCCAGCAAGCATCCCATCGCGCCCATGACCGTGATGAGTGGAGAACCATCGTATGTGGTCACGATCCTCAGAATTGAGGGACTGATCCAGAAGAAGATAATGGTACAGAACCCTTCTCAAAACAACTACAGATTAACATTTCTCTTTGGGTTTCGATTCTCCTCAAAGTGTCAAAATATGCGCCAGCCGTATCTTTTGATTACATAACATACCTATATAAGCAGCCTATATACGTCCCACCGTAGGGCACAGGCCTTCTCTCAGGGAGAGAGTATGGGCTTAATCACCACGCGTGCCCACCGCGGATTGGCGATTTCAAGCGTTGAGGTGTGTGAACAGCGGTGGTAGCCTAGTGGGTAGAACCTCAGACTCGGAAGCGAGAAACCCATGTTCGATCCCCAGTGCGGGCATGTACCTATGACTTGGTTTTTCTAAGTTATGTACATTTTTGAAGTTATAGTAGCAATACTACTCGCTGACGGTGAAGGAAAACATCGTTAAGAAACCTGAGTGTCTGAGCTATTCACATTTTTGAGATTGTTTGAGATATGTAGCTATGTGTTCTTGAAAAGGGTCTTGACAAACAAACGGACAAGAGCGTGATTTCTTTCCTTTCGTGGTACGGACCCCCAAAAACCGATCGACACACAGCGACACATCGTGACTGATGTCCGAGCTCGAAGCCCTAAACGCGAAATCAGAAGATTAACTTTACTGTATTAGTAAACGCGAAATCAGAAGATTAACTTTACTGTATTAGTTTGGGACCAGGACCGCTATTACGTAACTACGTCCCGTTACTGCTGTTACGTCTGGCGTGCTGCCTTGCTCGCACAATCTAACACTTTTAATTATGGGAAAGAATACTTACTTTTTATAAATGTGATCTGTGGGTTATTATAGATTTATTTTTGTTATCCTGAACCAAGTTTTTCATAGAGAAAATTTTATGCTAAAATTTAAAATTTTAGAAAACATTATCTTTTTCAAAAACTAAGGCCGACTTGTATCACTTCTTAAATGCCACTTAAGTCTCCGTTTAAATGCAGTTTAAGCCACATTTAAGAGTGCAGGAAAACAAAAATATACCTAAACGGTCCTTTATTTTATTACAAAATGCATAAAAAAAAATATTGGACTATGCGAGCGAGATAGCATGCCAGACGTAACAACAGGTCTAAGAACCCACCCGATTTAACCTACTCTACATATATATTTGGATAATATCAAAATTGATAACCAAATACAGTGGACAGTTATGTGTGACCGAGGAATCAACGTTTATGTTCAAACGTTCGCTCGAGTTTACGTTCATGCGAGCGAATCGTCTGATTTTACCCTAAGGGTCACTTGTTGCGGGGCGCCCGCCCACGTGTTCAGCGGTTCAGTCTCTCGCCCGCAGCCGGGGCGTCTGGGCGGCGCGCCCTAAGTGTCCCGCCCTAGCGGCGACTGACCGCTCGTCGCGCCATACGGGAATTATATTATTGTAGGCGTCGCGTGATGGAAACTTGAAGGCAAAATTGTGTTTATAGTTAGCAGTGAGTGTTGTGTTAGTTTGGAAACTCATTTGAAGTGAGATTGACTTTCTTAGTCGGTCAAGTTCCCTTAAATATGATTATTATTAAAAAAAAAAATTTCTGATTGATTTAACTGCCTCATCAGCGTATTTCAAGTAATCATATCGGAGCACTACACTGCATTCTTCGCATTCACTTTTCTTTTTGGCGGATGAGTCAGACTTGTTTTCACTGTGATAAATGGATCACTATGTGCTCTTCTTTATTTCTACCTACCAAGGTACACAGGGCGTATTCTACTTGTCAATAGGCACAAATCTTGTTTGCTATTATGGATTCACATCGGTCGCAAGAAATATTAGACTCGGCTTCTTCCTGAGCCTCTCCACTGCCGGAGATTGGTCGTCATAGCTCTCTATGTTTGACTTCAAGGGCCTTGCGCAACAAATCCTGTCGGAATTCGTTTGCAAGAGTAATTTGTATGAAATTTGACAGTTTGACGATTGAAATCGTTCAGGATATAAGGATATTCCTTTGCAAGCTTGACAGATCTTCAGCGCTGGCTACTTCCATCTATTCCTTCTTCTCCCAACACACCTTTTCCCCTCAAACTTACCCATCATGATAACTTGAAGAATTCGTGTCGCAGCACATGCCCTACATAACTAATTTTATTGTTTTTAGAGTTCCGTAACTCAAAAAGAAAAAACGCAACCCTTATAGGATCAGTTGTCCGGCCCTCCGTCCATCCGTTTGTCTGTCAAGACCCTTTATCTCGGGAACGCGTGGAGGTATCGAGTAAAAATTAAAACTATATACTCAGTCCTCTGAAGCTGTGAAAAAATCTAACTTCTAAGTTTACGCAAGAAAAAAATGTATATTTCGGGAATCAAGGGAACCAAAATTTATAGGGTGCTTTCCGTTGACCTAGAGCTATAAAATTTTGCAAGCAACGTCTTATACTACAAGTAAAGGGAAATATCCAAAAACTATACATTTGTAATTAAATCATAAAAAAAAATATCTTTGAAGTTCGGAAAAGCTCTAAAAAACTGCGAGACTCGATTCCTAAACTATTTATAATATGTAATTACACACCTACAAATTTGTACGGAACCCTTGGTGAGCGAGACCAACTCGCACTTGCCCGGTTTTTTTTTGTCAACATGAGTTCTCGGGAACGATCGGTGCGTCTTAAGACTTCCAAATTCGTGCCTCTACTATGGACCCAGCTGTACGTTTTTTCTTCTGCTCTGGTGTTTTCTTTTTACTATTTTGTGGCTATCCTCATAATAAAAGTTGTTCGTATTGCCCAATAGGACCCGCTCTTTTTGAAATTAGAATTAGTAAAATTTTGAAACACTGCAATACAATGATAATTCAACGGTACTAGAATTATTCGTACTATCACTGGCACTTTAATATTTTTTTACCAAGATTCATAAGACTACCAAAAAAGTGTAAATAATTTGATAGAGAGAAAAGAAAATGTATTTACAAATATGAAGAGATGGCAATACACTGTGTGCTGCATTGCCTTGGCATACGTGCAGTGCGACCCCATTGTCCAGCATATCCCGGCATACACGCGCATGCCAAAGCATACCGCGGACTGGATGCCGGAGTTGCTGGCTCAAGAGATGGAGCCAGCTTATGACTTGGCGATAACTTTGTTCAATGTGTCGTCGGTGGAAGGTCCAGGAAGTTTGGTAAGTAGATAGATACCTTGCGAAATAGAATACTTACCCACAAAAAATAAATCTTAATTTGAATTTTTTAGTTTACGATGTTCTGTGACTAGTCGGGACTACGTTGATGACATATTTTTTGAAACGTATACCAATTACTCAAGGAAGACCATAAGGCTTAATTTGCTGCGATCTATTGAAGAGTTCCGTTCTCCATCTCGTGTTCGTCAGATCTTCGCCAAATTAAAATGGGATCAATTGGACGTTATACCTATTCAAGCATACAAAGAATTACCGAAGTCGGTTAAGATTTGACGAAGTTATGGGAGAATATAGCTAAAAAACACACGCGTCGAATTGAGAACCACCTCCCTTTTAGAAGTCGATGAAAAAGGGGCCAATGGAGAACTTGCACAAAAATTGTTTTATTGTAATCGAAGAGGCCATGTTAAAAGATAAATGAACGTGGTATTTTTTTTCTCTACATCTAATACTTCTCATAATAACCCGTCGAAAACTGATTCTAGTCAACGTTGTACAAAAAAGCGCCATACAAAACGGGCTCAAACTATGACGTCACACCTAGCACATAATGCCATAGAACATATGAACGCTTATCAATATTTGAGTTATATCGTAAAATAATGTTTTTATGCACCTACAAGCTTAACAATAAACGTTTAGAATTTAATGAAAAAACTAAATCTACTAAGTTTTTTGTTGCTAGAGTAACTTGGTTTGCCGCAAGAAATCTCTTACAGAGATAAGCTCGCCTTTGTGCATGCTATTTCTTATGTAATGTCCTGTTAAATTTTTCGTGTGCAATAAAGTATATTAATGGTTTTTCGCATTTTTGAAAACCCGAAAACCCCGAAAAAAAAAATGTTTTTCTGGTTTTATTTTTTTATTTTACCCGAGTTTTTCTGTGATTTCTATGGTATAAAGCAATGGCGCTCGTTAGAAACGATGTGCAGTGTTCAAGGCTGTGAAACCGCAGTATATTTAAGGTTAATACCTCCTTACAGGTTGGTATTTTAATCCTTCCAAGTAATCCTACTTCTAGGTAATCCTTCTAAAAAATCTAAACGGAGAGACTGACTCTTTAGTTCTTTATGAAGTTCTCGTGAAGAAAGTGAAATGTCATTTCCGTCTTCAAAATTATGACTCCTAAAATTATTAAAAGAATATCTCGTAGGTACCTAGCTCTCCATTTGAAAATAATTAATTAATTAATATATTTCTTTCAGAATAAATCTATATCTTCATCATCCAAGTGGCAGGAAGGCGCTGGATGCAGGCCGCTTCCAACCGGTCATTTTGGAAATCCATGGAGGAGGCCTATGTCCAGCAGTGGACTTCTTGTGGCTGAATGATGATGATGAAATCTTTATAATAGTATTTAGTACTTAGTCTATATTAGTAAATAAACCTAGGTAATAGAGAAACCTAGGCGTAGTTTAATTTAAATATTTGGTGAATCAGCACACATGCGTGCAGATCAAGTGCCTGAAAATGTGGCAGTCAACTTTGTCTCCAATTACAATTATGAAGGCTCTAGCTGTCGGCGGACAGGTACCTCCGGGATACAGGTGTGAGTTTATGTATGTATGTATGTAGGTACAAACCTCGACAGCTAATCAACTAGACATCAATTAATTACTTTTACATAGGTGCGCCTACGCCTACCAAAAGTAGAACCACTGGGAGTTGGCGTATGGGCTTTTTCAAAGCATTCTGAATTACATAATAAAGCATTTACCTACTTCAGATAAAAGAAATCCATATTGCAGCCTAAATACGCACAACTGGACCACTGAGTAGGGGCTTAATCACCACGCGAGCCCGCCGCGGATCGGAGATGAACTCACGCACTCAGGTTTCCTCACTATGTTTTCCTTCACAGTCAGCGAGTGGTATTGCTACTACAAATTCACAAATGTACGTAACTCAGAAAACAAAGTCAATGGTACAAACAAAAACATAAAGAATTAAGAATTAAGAAATTTATTGTGTAACGAACGTCTGTACAACAAAAAATAATACATGTCTTGTATACATTGAACTTAGTAGGTAGGCGTGTAATTGTATTATTATGTTTTCACATCGAAAACCATACTAGGCGAGCCTGTATCATGGCTTTCGACGCCTCTTATCGGGTCTTGGATACATTGCAATGTTGGGGGTATGTCGATAAAATTAGTTGTGCCGAAACATACATAAAGTTTATGATTATACTTGTAAGGGTTGGTTCAATACAGACCGAATCAGATCACCACACCCACAGCATACCTTTAAGAGCACTGGTAGAACAAATACTGTTTGGTTGCATGCGTCCAAACTAGAATATTAATTGTTATCATACCTATTCACTACTATAGTGCTACCATTAAACTGTGAACTTGGAAAAAGTTTAAGGTTTATGCGCCATAGCAAATACCAACGTAGGGCCGACATCACACCAACCCCCACACACATTCCACACACACACAAAGAATAGTACATTACAGCAGCGGCCAGCAAAAGAGGCATGGATGGACGAACGTGTATACGTAAGTCCATCAATGCCTCGTACTTTTCTCAAATAATGCACGGATATTAAAAATACAGTAGTACCGTAGTACCTATATAGGCAGAACTTTTAACTTTTTAAAATCAATGACGAACAACGAACAAAAATAATTTTACCGTGTTAAACTGTTAAAAAAATATATAAACTGTTTATTTAAAAAAAAGAACTACATATAAATCCATCTCTGGTTTTATATGTCCAATACTTCCTTAGTCGCCTTCTACGACATCCACGGAAGGAAATGGAGTGACGCTATTCTTAATCCGGTGCCACACGGAAATCAATTACCTGGAGACGGGCAGCAGCGTCTTTCTGAGATTCCAACCGCATACTGCGATCGCCAACCCGCCTGCCAAGCGTGGCGATTTTGGCAAAACCCGTCATGGTTATAAAAACCACGAAGGAGGCCTATGTCCTGCAGTGGGCGTTAAATGGCTGATGATGATGATGACGAAACTGTTACTTTGTTTTTTTTTTAGTAGTAGGACTAGAATTTACGCCGTAATAGCGCATAGTATTAGTTATCCGAAAATTCACTGCCGCAATAAGTACTCGGCATTATTTTTTCATTAGTCGCCGGTTTTTTATCTAATCTGAGGCTTATCTATTTGTCGACCGCGTCAACTTTCGAGTGTGTAATGTCCTATCGATGGTAAATTGATAAATCCGCGGAACAAATTGTCAAATCCAGTGACCAACACCTTGGTTCTTTTACTATACTTAGTGTCAATGAAAGTGAATACGTGTTCTGGTGTAAATGTTGTGATAACGTAGGAGTTGATTAAAAAATGTGTCGAAAAGTCTAGGCCAAAGTTGTGTATTGCTTCGAGTGATCGATTGTATCAATAGGTGCGACAAAATATAGTTACAATCACACGGGCCTCTTTCAACCAAGAAAATAAATAACAATAAAAATAAACGAGTGTGACATGGTCATTTCACACACCAAACCCTTCATAAATAAATAAATTATTTAACCTAACAATTAGGTATCTGTTACCTGTCTATGATAACTTACTTCTATACACAAAAGCGAAAATGAAAAATTGAAAATGTCTTAACATTTCAAAAATAGAACGCTATGCGTTTGTTTTATTTTTTTTCTAAAACGCAATGTTGAACCGGCCAGTGCTGTCTGAAAAACCGCGCGTGAAAAATTGAAAAAGCCATAACGTTTAAAAATAGAACGCTATGCGCGTTTTTTCTAAGACGCAATGAACCGGCCAGTGCTGTTAGTGCTAGTAACGTGCATGGCTTGTCTGGCACAACGCGGGGGTTTCCCACATCCGGTTCCCGGAAATGGTGACGTCTTTCCCGGGGAGGGGTTTCAACGAAACAGCTTTGAGAGCACGCATCGTGAACCACCCCCTTGGGTACACGTGAGTTCATTTTAGATTGGAATGTTGTTGTGGTAGTAAAAACGTGTTGTTGTTAGTACAAAAATGTTATAAGTAAATATGTTTGGAAGGACATAGTGTTCACGAGCGAAATGTCTGCCTCTGTCTTATTCTGTACTGTGAAAATAAATCAGTACATCTTAAATTATGTACATAGGAGAATTTATGTAAAATACCGAGGTACCGAAAAATAAATATATTTTATTTTTTTTATTACTAAGCAAAACCGACCAACTCCACAAAGAAAGATTTTTTTGGGCCATAGTAGGATCGGAATCCGCGCGTGAGTTGTGGCGAAGTATGGTTATGAAATATCTACGTGAGAGACGGATAATGCTGGTTCGAACCCCGCTTGGGCCAGAAAGTTTTCTTTCCATGTGAAGTTTGTTTAAATCCAACTTACACTTTTGTCGGTCGTATCAAATACTCGTAGTAACACATTTATTATCACATTTTCCATTTTCATCATCAATTTCACCACCATCAATACAAATACAAATACAAATATCTTTATTGAGAAATACAATTTGCCACTGTGCAATTTGAAACCCTTGCTCCCAAACTAGGATTACCTGTGCGTCAGGAGCAAGTGACTTCCCTTAAATATGTGTACAGTACAATGCAAATTAGTGCAAAATAATAGAGACAAATCAAGATAAACTAGATATACAAGAAGAACCAACAAAATCAAAACCAAGTGGTTAGTAGGCTATTATAAGGTAACCATAGGTTATTTTTAAGTTTCGAAGGTTGAGTTTTGAAGGTAAAAATAACTACTTAAATTTAAATTTACTTAAATTTGTATGCATGCGTAATGTAGTTCAGTGCTGGAGAAGAGTGTGTTTGTGTGTGTGTGTGTGTGTGTGTGTGTGTGTGTGTGCGTGTGTGTGTGTGTGTGTGTGCGTAAGCAGCCTATAGATACGAGTCCCACTAGAGGACAAATAGCAAATAGATAGTATAACTTAATGCCCATCAGATTACTAACCTGAAGTAGGTATGTTAACACAGATCTCAGACACTCGGTTTTCATCGCGATGTTTTCCTTAGTAGTACATATTGCTGCTAAAAATTCGCAAAAGTACGTAGCAAACAAAGTCATCGGTACTTTCCGGAAGTCAACCCCGAATGCCGACGAAGTTGGAGCAGCTCGTCAATTCACTGAACTATCACCGCATTCCAGTTGCATCAGCTTAAATACAAACTTAGGCCCTTATTAACATAGCGTTCTTACCTCTGAGATCGCTCTTGAGTGTGCTGTCAAGTTGTTGTTCTGTTTCGAACAGCATTTGAGATGGTCACTCAAGCAGGGGCGGACTTTCCTTAAGACCAACTAGGCAAAGAAAAGTAAAGTAAAATAAGATTTATTTAAATAACACAGTTACAGCATATTTTTTTTTTACTTAATAATATTTTGTTGCACAATACACAGTTTAACGGCAATCCCCAAACTAGGCGAGGCCTAGCTGTATCTTGGGGACTTTATGACTTGGGGGCCCAGGCCTTGGATGGTCCAATATCCGGGGCGGCCAAAAATCTTGTGTCAGAGTTTGTTATTGAACTGCTCCGAAATTTAATTATTTATTTGGCAGAAATCCACAGCAATACAATTACAGTAAACGGTTCTTAATCATTTGTACATGCAGCCAATAATGGATTTTACTATGTAGGTTAGAAAGTTATATTGTGCCTATTTAAAAAAAAAATCTTCCGCGTCTCCAAACTCGAAGTCGCTCAGCAGTTGACTGATGAGTCCTTGTACCAGGAGGAGAGGCCAATGGAGCACGCGGGGCTCCCACGCTCGCTCGCCCTGGTGCCGCTGCCGCTTCCAGGATCAGACCATGAGCTGCAGCTCAACGTATCCTGGCTTCCCCCTCTAGGTGAGTAGCGAGGCAAGTAGCCAACGGCCACCGTTTGTCGCTAGCCACGATATTCTCGTATCTCGTTCACTGATTCTGCATTCCAGGCACTGCACGCACTGGAGTGTTTGACTGTTTTACAAGGCAACCCGGAACCAGCTTCTACTAATAATTATTTAGTCAACTTAGGAAGACTTTAACAATTGACATTCTTCTCAGGAACTCCAACGCAAGAATACTCTCTCGAAGTGCTGAGCGACACGGAAACCTCTGACTGTGATATGCCCATGTGCTACGAATACAACATTCCTGGGGTGAGTCTGTGTACTGTCTGAATAATCTAGACCTAAACATCGGACGAGTCCATTTTGTAGAGAATTTACGTTGTACTCTCTGTTCTGTGGTTGTACCGACTGACATCAATGACGGCTCAACATAGAACATGTAGAAAGGAATACTTATAATGTATCTCGTGGCGCAGCGGTAGTGCATCTGCATACCATGCGAGAGGTCCCGGGTTCGAATCCCGGCTGGGGACAAAAAATACCCCCAGGTCTTGGATGTTTACATGTTTGTGATGTCGTTGTTTCTGGTTCCCACGACACAGGGTATCCTAGTGTGGGGCCAGCAGCAATGTATGTGCCTGAATGTAAATGTAAAAAAAAAAAAAATGTACCTACTTAGTTTGAAGGTAAAACCTATTGCCCCGTAATCTCGTAAATATAAACACCGCAAATAGAAACACCGATGTGTTCTGCCTGACACATAGTACGTGTACACACGGTATCTAGACATCACATGTTAAGCTGTGCCGTCGACAGCACATCAACCGTAACACACCTGCACTTAACACGTTGCAAGCAACTTTGCAACTAAAATGTTAAGGTTGAGTTGCTGTAGACTGTATGTACGCTGATGAAGGGCTTCCATTGTATGAAGCTCATGAGACCGTATTGTAGGGTTCCCGTCCACGTAAATTCTGACTTCGTGTAGGACCGACCAGCCATTTGTAAATATGAACTCGTTGTCTGAAATAAATTATTTGAATTCGGTATTTGACACGATCAACAATAAATTATTTCATATGCTCGATTAAAATAAAAATTACAAAATATCTCGGAAAATGTATCTCTTTTAGTCAATTACTAGTTATTACAATTTTTAGATAGATTAAACATAAAGGCTGCCTGAGTGATCTTAAACGATCACGAAGGTTAAGCAACACAGGGCGCGTTCAGTGCATGGATGGGTCGCCGTCTATGCCTGACGCTAGTGGCATTTTTCCGAGCGGTTCCGTGCTTCGCAAGGCACGTTAAGCTGTTGGTGCCGGCTGCCGTCGATAGATGGCATTCGTTAAGCCAAGTCAGAGGCCTTAGGGCGGCTTGACAACTTCTGACAGTAGACGAGCCACTAGTCTACAAGCCTCCACCAACCCGGACTTGGCCCCCGTGGTGGAGTATGGCCTATACCTTCCTCAGGGAAGAGACCCGTGCCCCTCGGTGGGGACATAATGAGTTGATGATGATGAAACATAAAAAGAGTGCTCTGAAATGTGACGTCATAAGCCAGTATTTTCATACAAAATTCCGTTTTAAAAGTAACTCATTTGATATTTTGTCAAATACCCAGTTGAATTGAATTGAAATTGGCACTTCTTGTAGCTGTACTTCGTAATATTTGCTGATATTATCAGTGTAACAGCTGCTAATTAATGTCAAATGCAATATGTAATGCAATTCATGCAGTCTCATTCTCCAATGGGAGGCACACTTTTGATATCGTCTCAATCCTCCTGTGGGCTAATTCTACTGAATGCACCAAATTAAAATGGGACCAATGGGACGTTATATCTGTTCGAACAAAAAAAGAATTGTCGAAATCGGTTAACATTTGACGGAGTTAAGGAGGAACATAGCCAAATAAAAAATAATAAAAAAAAGTATACGCGTCGAATTGATAACCTCCTCCTTTTTTTGAAGTTGGTTAAAAAAGCCTACACTCACAGGAAGCCACATGGTGGACGGTACCAGCGACCGCCAGCTCGGTGGCAGGCGGCTGCGCTATACGGCCTGGCTGCGCGTACACTCTGCGTCTGCTCGCACACCCGTGGGATGGACACACAACGGCGCATTTACGTCTACAGCTGGACGGTGAGTTTACACCTGAATTAAGTGTTCAGCTCCACCAGCTCGCTGGACCGACAATCTGAGACAGATTGCTGGTAGCGGCTGCGTGAGGCTGGCCGAGGACAGAAAGAAGTGGCGTGCCTTGGGGAGGCAGTGGAAGAGAATGAGCTGAGTGGTTGATTGATATGTGTTCATCTGGATTGGCAAAGAAGCCACTCGCTGTATTGACGTGGAACCACTAGCTTGGAGGCATTGGCTGCGCGCGCTGCGTCTGTTTGAGAAGTCGTGGGACTGATACAGCGGCGCATCTACGCCTGCAGCTGAACGGTGAGTTCACACCTAGATTGTGTTCAACTTTACCATCTCACCGGACCGACGATCTAGGCAGATTGCTTGCAGAGGCTGGATGGAAACACCCGAGGTCGGAAAGAAGTGGCGTGCCTTGGGGGAGGCACATGTCCAGCAGTGGACGAAAACAGGCTGATTGGTTGTTATGCGTTCAGCTGGATCCAAAAAAAGTCACTAGCCGTGTATTTGACATCTGAGTGTAAACGGAATCCTCAGCTCGGTGGGGAGTAGCTGAGTATACAAGCTTCATCTAATCGCGTACCCGTGGAACGGACTCACTGGCGCATCTACGCCTGCGTTTGGACGGCGAGTGTTCACACCTATATTGTATGTTCAGCTGGATGGTCCAAGAAGTTACTTGCTGTCTGTTTGACTCATATGGCGCATTAGGAACCCCAGTTTGGTCGTCGGTTGGCCGCTAGTATTCTCGGGCAGACGCGCTGTCTGCTTGAGAACTCGTGAAATGGACACAGAGGCGCATCTACGTCTGCAATCTGCGTATGACAGGTCATCGCTGCGGTGACTGTTTACATATTCCAGGTGTAAAGACTAACCTCAGCGATGACCTGTCATACCGAATCCTTATGCATGTAAGCATTAACCGAACTTCCTGCGGCAGCTCTCTGCTTATGCATTACGCCTGAATCCTAGAGGGGTAAGCAGAAACCAGGGTAATTGGCAATTACCAATAATTTATTAGCAAATGGTGAGATAAAAAGTACCCGAAATAAGCGTACGTGCATGGAGCGACTAATGGACTACTGAATGTGGATAAAGCAAAAGAGGTTCCCCCACTATTCAAAGATTTTTAGTATGAATAGACGCCTGGCAAGTCTATAACTTTATAAATTAAAATATTGCTCGTAACATTAATCAAGGAACCATTTTGCCCACAGAATGCGTGTCAGGTGTGTGCTCCTGTGCCCACTCCCCTCGCCTCCCTTCGCCCCGGGTCGCGGCCAGTACTCTCTCCATCCAAGGGGAGATATTTGTTAACATCAGCTGGTGGCTGCCTCTGCCAGAGTACCCTTTGAGACTACCGCGGGGGCTGGCCAAACGGTCCTATTTTGTGAGGTAAACAGGAGAATTTTGTGTAATTTTCCATGAGGTTCATGGCTTTATTTACAGGGCTCTTTCGTGCTCTTTCTTGAGGCAAGTGAAAAGAGAAATTCCTTGGGAGACGTGTGCACGTTCCACGTCCCTCCAGTGAGATGTATGAGCTGGGACCATAGTCTGTTTACGGTCGCACTTGGCCTGTTTTTTGTATGTACTCTGGTCAACTGACAGTTGTTTACTGCAAAGATTAAGAGATTGTTGGTGTATGAGAAACCGGGTGTTAATCTTCATTTCCACCCGCAGCGTTGGCAAGCAGATGGTCTCTGACGCGCACCCGGCCCCGTGGTTCGCCAACACCATAACCCGGCTCGTGGACACGGACGGGCCGGTGCGGGACGGCGACGGGCTCCGTTGGCTGCTGCTGCCCGTGGGGGACCGCCAAGCCTCGATCGCACGGGCCTCGCAGACCCGCAGCGTTGTGCTGGACGTGAGACTGCTGGCGAGGGTTAGCTTGGTGGATGAGAGGGGCTGCGTTGGGCCGGCTGGGAACGCCACGGCTTATGGTAAGTTGGCCAAGCGGAAAACGTCCTAAAACATTGCAAACATAAAAAATTATGAGGGTTATTTCACAATGCGAAATTCCTGAATCATGTCCATTGGAGTTTGTCATTTACAACAACTTTTGTTCGACCTCTTTTTATTTTTTTTATTCAGTTTACCATTTATGCAAAAAAAAACAATTATGGCACGGGTTTTCTATGTCTAATCCCATATAAGTTGACTCCTTATTAATCCTTATTTAGAGAGTCCAATATACCACATCAAGGTGAGCACCAAAAACCAATAGCCTTCTTACTTTGGAGTGACGCTGTTTGATGGGTACCTACTATGCTTAAAGTCATATGTTAAATATAAATAGAACGGACATTGTCCTATGTAAGGCAATGATTTACTGAAGGCTACGAGATTGGTGGAGCGCGTAAAGAGAGCAAATTGAAATATAATAGTTATTTTCACACCTCCTGCTCGACAATGCCTTATTACGTACCGTCAAATATCATCGTAAAGCATGGCCTTGTCTCTCGAGGGCAATAATAATGAAGAATTTCCCTAGGGAATAAAGTGATTTGAATTTAGAATGTCAAAATTCGCATGAAAACTATGGAGAAGCCCCGCATTGCAATTCGAAATTCGAATTGTTGTTCGAAACTCACCTCTTTTTTTTCTATTTTTTCTGAAATACTGTGTCCTGTGACCGCGCGAAACACCAACAAAAAAAAGAAAAAAAGGCGCGAATTGCAAATACGAATTTAAAAGTTATATTCAATTTAAGTTGCTAAGCCGTAAAAGAGTGTGGACTTTATATTTAATTTCAGGTTTTAATACATATTTTCAACTTATGCAGCCCTGTCTTTTTATTGTCTCCCAGATGGTGTGAAAAGTAGAGTATTCACCTCTGGAATAAAACATGTCTTAGTCTCGGGCGGTATGAACCCCTCGCTTCACTCAGGACTCTACATAACTCCCTCGCTTCGCTCAGGAGTTAAAATTTAACTCCCTCGCTGCGCTCGCGAGTTAACTCGGAGTCCTTCGCTCCGCTCAGGGTTCAATATGCCGCCCATGACATAATACATGGTTTTATTCCCTTAGTACATAATCTACTATTACACAACTAGGGCCGTAAAATAAAGAAAGGCCGATATCGCAGAAGTTTAAGGCCCGAGCCGCAGGCGAGGGTCATAAATATGCGATAGAGGGCTTTCTATTTTATAGTCCGTGTTGTGTACCTACACAATTTTATGTCGTCACTTGGCCTCAAAGCTTTTTGGCCAGGTGTGGCATAAAATTATATAAACCCTGATTAAGCTTAATCCAGAGCTGGATTAATAAGGTATTTCTTGTTTTTTAATAAACAATTTAAATTTTTTATCTTTTTTTTGTATCTTTCGAAAAATCTGTATTGGAGAAAGAACGCATAGAATCAAAATTGTTATATACATACAGACATAAACTCACGCCTGTATCCCAGAGGGGTAGGCAGAGACCAGGGACTGCCACTTGCCACGATCCTGACAGATCACTTTCGCTTCCTCAACATTCATTAGTCGTTGCTTGCACGCACGCCGGTTTCGGGTACTTTTTATCTTTTTAAATTTGTTCCAAACACTAACCCCCAGTTTGTCGTACACTAACACGCTGTTAATCTACTTAACAGCTGTCAATTGACCAAAGTGCATACAAAAAAAACCACTGACAGCTGTTAACAGTAGATTAACAGCTTGTTAGTGTACGAGAAACCGGTGATAAGCCAAACATTCAGGAATTACGCATTTTAGAAGTAAACTTGTAGTAGATAGAAAGATAAATAGAGAACACTTTATTGTAGGTACATAAAAAAGGAAGTCACACAGATATTTTTTAAGATAACAAACTTTACAGACGGCGGCCTTAGCACTAAAAGTGATCTCTTCCAGACAACCAAACTACGTGCTATTCTTTCATGGATACTTCCATTCCACTCGATTTTAAAGGCACCAACACTAGAACATGTTGATGATTTTTTAAATAATTCGTTTTAAATATTATTCAAAGGCATTGGTTTTTCTTTGCAGATCCAGTGGAGGCAAGAAAAGCTACAATCATGACCTACGTAAGTTGATTCACGTGACGCCCTCTGCTAACGCATGACTTTCATGCAAATTTATTTAGGCGCGTTTTCCTGCGTTTCAGTGAGTTTCGTCGGTACCACTGGAGTCCAGTAATCTTAATTGTCGCCTGAAAGTACGGGGTACTTTTGCAAAAAATTGCAGTTCGAAAAAATTATTAACTTCCAAAGGCTTTATCTCGGAAACTATCTGATCTACTTTCTAGTCTCATATCGTAGCAAATTCCAGGTTCGATCCCCAGTGCGGGCATGTAATTACGACTTTGTTTTCTAAGTTATGTACATTTGTGAAGTTATAGTAGCAATACACTCGCGAAGTAAAACATCGTGAGGAAACCTGAGTGTCTGAGCTGTTCACATACCTACTCAGCGCTTGAAATCGCCAATCCGCAGTGGGCTTAATCACCACGCGTGCCCACCGCAGATTGGCGATTTCAAGCGCTGAGGTATGTGAATAGCTCAGATACTCAGGTTTCCTCACGATGTTTTCCTTCACCGTTAGCGAGTGGTATTGCTACTATAACTTCACAAATGTACATAACTTAGAAAACCAAGTCATAGGTACATGCCCACACCAAGGATCGAACCTGGGTCTCCCACTTGCGAGTCCGAGATTCTACCCACTAGGCTACCACCGCTTCAAGACTAAATTAAGACCATATTACTTGCCTCAACGGAAAGTACCCTATAAATTTTGATTCCCTTGAGTGTCGAAATATACGTTCTTTTGGTACGGAACCCCAAAAATTTACTATGTTAATTTATCTTTTAACATGGCCTTTCCCATTTTATCCTACTTCCTTTAAATGTGAAAGTTTGTGAAGCTGTTTGGAAGTTTGAATGTTTGTAACTCAATCACGCAATAACGGCCGAACGGTTTTACATGAATCTTGGCGTACAGATAGACAAATACCTGAATTAAGACATAGCATACTTGATATAATAAATAAATACTTAATATCCCGGTATAATGCGTTCCGTGGGATAATAATATTTACTTTAAGTTTTACTTTAAAAATAGATGGCGTTGTGCAAGAATCGTATAAACGGATTCTGTGGCAGTACGAAGTTCGCCGGGACAGCTAGTTAAAACATATTTTATGCAAGTTCTCCATTGTTGCCTTGTACTTTATGTTGATTTGCCTGCATGCGGCAGGCCCTCTGGGCGATGCTGGGCGGCGCGTGCGCGCTTGCGGCGGTGCTGGCGGCGGCGGTGGGCGCGCGCGGGGTGAAGCGGCTGCTGCGCGCGCTGCGGCCCGCCACCGCGCCCACGCCGCCGCGCCGCCGCGCCGCCACCGCATGGCTGCCGCTGCGCCTACGCACGTGAGTACCGCTACTAACATAGTCTAGTTCTAGAGAAATGTTAACGTTTCTTTCCATCGTGAACAATATGATATCCTCCTAACATTACAGTTTCCGACCAGGACAAGTGATTGTGATGTGTGGACGTTGTTACTTTATTAGTGAAATACAGTATGTCTGAAATTGACACTGGTTCAGCCTGTGTTGGCTGGGAGCGCAACAAATCGAGTAATGTGGTACAGCCGACAGAAGGTCAACTTTTACAGTTTTGTTGCAAATTCGCCCTTTATACAACTATTAGGAGTGCATGTATAATATGTAAGGATTCATGTGCTGTCGACTATATAAATACGGCGGCGGTGGGTGCGCGGGGTGAACCGGCTGCCGCGTGCACTGCGGCCCGCCACCGCACCCGCGCCCCGCCGCGCCGCCGCATGGCTGTCGCTGCGCCTGCGCACGTGAGTACTGCTGTTTGCTGTTAACTTGGTCTAGAGGAATTTCGGTGTTTGTATAATTTCCTTCCGTGGATGTCGTAAAAGGCGATTAAGGAAATCAATTACCAGGAGACGGGTAGCAGCGTCTTCCTGAGATTCCAAGCGCATACTGCGATCGCCAACCCGCCTGCCAAGTGTGGCGATTATGGCAAAACCCCTCATGGTTATGAAAACCACGAAGGAGGCCTATGTCCTGCAGTGGGCGTCAAATGGCTGATGATGAATGATGAATGAATGTATAATTTCTTCGTGAGCAATAAGATAAGCCTGGAATATTTCATATACGGAAAATACGCACAGAAATAATGGTATGTCAGAATTTGACACCCATTCTGGGAGTGCCCAAATCGAGTCAGGCGGTACAGTCGACAGTAGGTCAACTTTAAAATTTTTGTCGCAAATTCGCCCTTAACATAACTGTTAAGAATGCATGTACGTAAAGGTTGATGTGCTATCGACTGCACGGCAGCGCCGCCTGGCTGCCCCTGTGCCTCCGCACGTGAGTAGTGCTTAACGCACACACGATGCCGATGACTATAAGCTAAATACAGTTCCAATTCCAATGTGAACATTCCAAATGAAATGAACTCAAAATCGAAATAAAACATTGTTTATTACACAAAAGGGAAAAAAATGCAATATAGTTGTGAGCATTATGTACTGAATAGGAAGGATATATTAGTGTAATTATTATGGTGTCCCCACACTAGGCTGGGCCTGTGTCGTGGGCGTGCTGCAGCGATATGAACTTTATTTATTGCGCCAAACACAATATATAGATTGTCAATTGAGGCCGTCAGCGCAAAAGTGGCCTAAGCTTAACATAGTTAGTATGGAGATAATGAGCTATACATTTTCATGAATTTAAATTGAATACATAGTCTGCTTCGTAGGCAAAAACAATACGCGCAAAAATAATGTCTACAACGCCATCTGTTATCTATGGGTGAAACTAGGGATAGGCCGGTTTTGCATTAAAATTTATTTTGTTTTAAATAAATTGCAATAGATAAAAACGAATATGAAAAATTGTGGGTTAGGCCACTTTTGCGCCTACGGCCTCAATTAATCTAAGAGCTTTCGCGCGTGAGTACTGCTATTAACATGATTACATCGTAAGAATATTATTTCTTTCACATAATAAAAAGAGACACTGAAATAATAGCATGTCAGAATTTGACCCTGGTCAGCCCGTGTTCTCTGGGCGTGCCCCAAATCGAGTCAGGTAGTACAGTCGACAGAAGGTCAACTTTTACACTTTTGTTGCAAATTCGCCCTTAACTTAACTGACAAAGGTCGCCGTCGACTGTACTGTACGTAAGACTGATATGTGACTAGATGAGTTTCGATGTTTATATAGGTAGTTCCATCGTGAAATCTCGAAATGAAATGAAGTCAAACGAAATGACGTTTATTTATTTGCGCCATACGCATCACTGTTTGTAAAAGCGTGAAAAAATGAGAACAATAGCACTTATTATTATAATATAACCAATCCGGACTTGCCCCCCGTGGTGGAGTATGGCCTATACCTTCCTCAGGGAAGAGACCCGTGCCCCTCGGTGGGGACATAATGGGTTGATGATGATGATTATAATGAAGTTATAGTAGCAATACCACTCGCAAACTGTGAAGGCAAACATCGTGAGGAAACCTTACCTCACGCTGGAAATCGCCAATCCGCGGTGGGCACACGTGGTGATTCAGCCCATACTCTCTCTCTGAGAGAAAGCCGGTGCCCTACTGTGGGTCGTATTATCACTTCTAAGAAGACGTTACAAGTTAACGAGTAATAGTTGACCGAAAAGAAACATGTAATGTTTGTAATTTGACTTTATTAGTTAACTAAAAGCGAGACAACGACTACTTAGGTACATAACCAGTGGCATAGTAGGAGAACCCGCCGAGACGCATGCTAAGGATGCTAGCCTACAAAGTTCACGTGTGCGTTGTATGTACCCATAGCACAGGGAATCCTAGTTTGGGAGCCAGTAACCATTTTTAGGGTTCCGTACCCAAAGGGTAAAAACGGGACCCTATTACTAAGACTTCGCTGTCTGTCCGTCCGTCCGTCCGTCTGTCTGTCACCAGGCTGTATCTCAAGAACCGTGATAGCTAGAGAGTTGAAATTTTCACAGATTATGTATTTCTGTTGCCGCTATAACAACAAATACTAAAAACAAAATAAAATAATTGTTTAAGGGGGGCTCCCATACAACAAACGTGATTTTTTTTCTGTTTTTTTTTCTTTGTGTCTAATGTTGTATACATAATGGTACGGAACCCTTCGTGCGCGAGTCCGACTCGGACTTGGCCGGTTTTATTTTTAATCGTTTTACAATAAAGTTTTTTCATTTTCATGTACATTGCATCAAGAGCAGTCCAATCCAATTAAAAGTTTTTCCTAAGGGCTGCCCCGGAATCCTCGAAAATATTTAAACTGCTAATTAACATTTCGAACTTCTCAGCTACCTGCGAAGGTACTTTGACGTGGTGCACGTGTGCTTAGAACACAAAGATTGCTCGAGTTATTGTCTATACTAGAACAACAATGACTACACAGAGGAGCAAACTGTTGAACTAGAAAAGGTCTCCGGTGTCCATGTGGAAGGACAAAAAAGCAAAAAAAAATAATCAATTTAACTTTGAGGATATTTTATCTTAATTTTTTTAAAATACTATTTACGCTTATGCTTATGGCTTTAAGTCCGCCGTATTGTACATTACTTATAATAATAATAATAACATTTTCGTACATACTTGTATCTTTATATTTTTTCTAGCTTTGAACGTAAGTAACTATAAATTTAATTCCGTAACTGAACTCTAAATTCATCAATCCCAGAATCCCGGGATTGTTTGGATACAAAAGTGCATTCCATAAAAGCCAAATTTTCTTTACATATTCCGCGCTACAAAAAACCTAAAGATTTTGATTCAGGCCACGTTCGGGCACTGTTGGGCGACACAAACCTTTTCCGTTTGGGCCGCATCGGGCACAATTGACCGACAGTCGGACGTATATACCTCCCTCACGAGCCAAAGGTCTGTGTTTTCTAACTAATTGCTACAGAAGGGGACCCGCGTGGCTCTCACGAGTTCGCTGTATAACTTGGTTTCAGCAAAATGTCATAAACTTAGGAAAAAAACCAACTCATATCATAAATTTGAACTGTTCTTCATTTCGGATGACAACTGTCAAATTCAAAAGTGTAATATCTCGGAAACTACTGATCCTAGACCACTGGTTTGTATGGAGATATGACAGCTCGCGGCAAGATCTTCTCATCATTCTCATCTCTTCATACTGGTTTTCTGGTTAAAGTTGCCACAACTGAATCTTATAAATCTCATAGAGTTATTCGATTGTCACATTCCTTTGCCTCGGGATCCTAGGCTATGTTATTCATTGGATCAAGTCGGTTTAAGATAAGATAAGAATCGCTCGGAAAACAAATCCAAGACAATGGCTCGATTAGATCGGTCTCTATCACAACTTGTTATGTAAGAAGAAACGAGCAAGTTTTGCCAGCTTGTTTAGAAGTTTAGGGTTATGCGATCTGGGAGTTAAATGAATAAGTCTTGGTACTATTAATTAAATGTATTGTTCGGTATCCGACCGAGAGACGACTAAAAGAGCGGGCCGCGCCGTCGAGCTTCCCGAGGCGCGAGGAAAGTGCTGACAGTGCATACGTTCCTATAAGAAGATTTATTTACTTATAGAAAAAATACCTTTAACCGCTTGTTTGTTTATTTGTTCCACTTTAAGGCTGTTCTTACGTGCTATCTCGCTCGCACAATTTACCATTTTTTTTAAATATCGTGTAAGCTTTTAATAAATGTGGTTAAGGCCCTGGCCAAACAGGAGGAACGTGGGGCGCGAGCGCGGAAAAGAAGCGACGCATTGTATAGGGTTCGCGCCCTCCCTCGCCCCGTCCCTTCAGTCCATTTTGTATGAAAGTGAATTCGAAAGACGACACGTCTTTTCCGCGCCCTCGCCCCACGTCCCACCTGTGTGTACAACCTGAGGATTTGATGCATTTTTGAAATATATTTTTGTTTTCCTGTACGTAGTTTTTCATAAGTCAGACGTCCTCCCCCCAAAAGGAGAAATGCTCTGTTGCCTACATACATTCTAGTGCAGGGCACAAGACTAGCTTTTATCAGAGAGATAGTATGCACTCTATTGCCACGCGTGCCCACCGCGGATTAGCAATTTCAAGCGCTGAGGTAGTCCATCCAAGTCTGGAAGGTTGTCTGGATGAGATCACTTTTATTGATAAATCCGCCGTCTGTAGGTACTCTTAGGGCCAGTTTCCGAAGAGTGAATTTCGCTAAGTAAATAGTTAACTGTAGTGCTGTCTCTTCGAATTTCCCAGAAAAGAGCGTGACCGAACGTGTAAGTATATTATTTACTTAGTGAAATTCTCGATTCAGAAATCGGCCTTTAGGTTAAGAAATATCTGTGAAATTTATTTTTTTACGTACAATAAAGTGTTCTCAGGTTTCCTCACGATGTTATCCTTCACTGATAGCGAGTCACTCGTAATCAATCTAAATTCAACTCTAGGGCGTTAGCAAAAGAATGATCTAAAGTCTATTACGTGCTATTACGGAATATTTCGGTAGGTAGTGTAACGGTACATCTTTATGATTGCCTTGCTGACGCAAAATGAGATTAACATTATTGCGCATTGCTCAACTTTCGAGTGCCGTTTGATACAGATTCGACGCATCATCTTGAAACGCTGGGGCCACTAAAAAAGCGAAAGACCGAGCTACGAGAATAACAATTTATATTTCGGAAACTATACAGTGTTGGTGCAATCTAAATTACACTAGTTGTTTATATTCTTTTTTTTGCACTAACCCGTGCTGAGGACAATTGTTAAACACCTATTTAGAGGCTAAAAATTCCACCCATGCCGGGACTTGAACCCGCTACCTCTGGCTAACCGTGCCAGCGCTCTCCCAACTGAGCTAATGGGCAAGTGCAGGCATCGGCAAAGCTTCGAGCCTCTTTACAAACTTCTCTGTGTTACGTACAGGCAGCGACATCTGGCCGAAGCAACTTACATCACTTGCAGCCCCAAGTAACACACACTAGTTGTGTGTGCATGATCGTAAAAAACTAGTTTATGCATCAACTTATTTACTGCATCAACTTATTACATTTAGCTTGCGTTGCTACGATGGGCTTGACACCTGCTCCTCGAAGCAGTGCCAATTCCCCGGTGGAATGAGTCAGTCACTATGTAGTTAGTTGCAGATCGGATCGCAGCTTTACTTTTAAAAAGATCTAATACATAAAAATCTCGTGTCACAGTGTTTGTTATCGAACTCCTCCGAAATGGAATCACCGATTTTTATGATATTTTTGTGTATATTTGTTAGGTCTGAGAATAGTTCGTAGGCTAATTAAATGGCAAAACAACGTTTGCCGAGTCAAGTAGGAGCTGTTATTTGTTTCTCAGATTGTTACTACAAATGAACAAATGTATACTTAGAAATTACAAGTCATCGGGATTCCAACCCACAACCTATCGCATTAAGGCAAGGGTTCTATGGATACGTTGCAATTTTTTTGATCAAATTGTCGAATGAATCCTTATCATCTAGCCGCTCCAATAATCATGCTGCAAGGCCGATTGCAGAAAAGAGGATCGAAGCCTAGGGGAGTTCTATGTACAGATTGTCTAGCAGTGTACGAATGTGGACTGTTAAATTGAATCTGTGATTGAATTAAATGGGTTATTCTCAATATGAAAAATGAAAAGTCACAACAATGAATAATCTTTTTCCTTCAAAATTTTATGATTCCCCTTGAGAAAAATAATTACTAACATGGTTTTACTAAGCGTTCAAACACCTAAGGCCTATACAGCATATTATTGGAGTTAATAATGTCCTCCACGGTTGTGATTTTTCGTTCTTCAAAATGAGATGTATAATATACCCAAATAAATTGGATAATTGGACACTTCACGGAGACACTGAGACGGTAGAAGTAGACTGCACCAATTCAAAGTCGATTAGCGTGCTATGGAACTCAGTCTCTTTGATGGATTACATAAAAAGAGACAGTTCGTCAAGAAACTAAGGTGATTCTATAAAATTAGCAAGTCAAAGTGCAAGTTGAATGGGTTCATCAGGATGGCCGAAGACAGAAAGAATTGTATGGAATCAGGCGTTACTTTTCGGAAGTCCATAATAGCATTAAAATGTGAAAATTACTTTGCTAACTTCCGCCAAAATCCCACAAGCACCATGCGGTTAGTTAATGCAATTAACTAATTATTAACGTGCTTGGAGGAAAGCTTGTGTCCGCTAGTGGACGAATACGGGCTGATTGAAGATTTTCGCTTTGTTTCTATTCTCCTGATAAAGCAATTTTCGTGGCCATAACCCAAAACAATTACTCAAGCGGCTACCATTTCCGCCGTAACGTATAAGTAGAAACGCGCGCAGACTACAGACAGACAGACTAAACAGTGGGTCGGGCATTCAATCAATCTTTGCATTAGCAATCTGAAATGAACTCTATGCCTTTGCATTAAAAACTCGAAAATGTTTAACTGTTTCTAATCTGAAAGTTCAATGCGTCACTGAAGATTCTGCGGGCAATGAACAAGTTTTCCGAATTGAGAATTTCACTAAGTGAACACTCTAGTATAATAACAATAACATCCACAGAACATAGCACAATCACTTGTGCTGGTGCCAAACTGGTACCTTTTGCTATTATAACCAGGCAAGGTTCAGTCAAGAATCAATCTGTCTCTTCAGATTTCTTAATGAGAAACGAGACAGAACCATACTTAATTGGTTACTTAGTGAAGCTCTTAATTCGGAAACTCGTGGTAAGAACTCTTAATACCCGTTCAACACTATACAAGATTGAGAATATGTTCGCATGTTTTGACTTTTTTTGTCATGGGCGGCATTTGGCACAAATTTTGCAGACTTCGTGACTTTGTCTTAGATTAACTTTAAATACAAATAATTTTTACAAATAACCCAGAAGCAGATATATCAAAATTAAAACTAAATAACAAATTAGTTTAAATTAAAATTAGGGCCGAAAAGTTCTCGAATGGAGACCACATATCGGCAAGCGCAGCGTAGGACGACCAGCCACAAGATGGACAGATGACTTCATTCAAGTGGCAGGAAGATTCTGGATGCAAGCCGATTCCAACCGGTCTTTTTGGAAATCCATGGAGGAGGCCTATGTCCAGAAGTGGATTCTTCTGGCTGAATGATGATGATCACAAATTACCTAAAGTCAAAAATTACTCGCGGCTCGCGCTCATCTGCGGAGATCTATATAGACACTGTGACAGATAGATAGTGTCTATATAGACACTTGTGAGATAGTCACAAACGGCTTGCAGGATTGCATTCTTTATCTCACATAGCCTAGGTGAGAAAGAGGCTCTTAAATAAAATTGTCGTAATAAAATATTTAGAAGAATTTATATTTACATAAGCAGCGTATATATGTACGTCCCACTGTAGGGCACGGGCCTTCTCTCAGGGAGATTATGAAGATTATGGGCTCAATCACCACACGTGCCCAGCGCGCGGATTGGCGATTTCAAGCGCTGACCTATGTGAATAGCTCAAACAATCAGGTTTCCTCACGATGTTTTCCTTCACAGTTAGCGAGTGGTATTGCTACTACAACTTCAAAAATGTACATAACTTAGAAAACAAAGTCATAGGTACATGCCCGCACTGGGAATCGAACCTGGGTCTACCCACTAGGCTACCACCGCTCGTGAGTGCTATTTAAAAGTAAATAATAACTGACCCTTTCAACACAAAAGTAGCAAAGAATATTGATGTGGAATGAACTAGCAGCATCGTTGTAAAGCACCATGTTAGAACGTGTATTGCAGTAAGACAATGAACTGAATACAGATAGGAGAATTTACTATTGGTCATTGGATCACCGATTTGGTGTTAGATAATGTGATTTTGTTAGTGCCCACCGCCTGCCAGGCGTGGCGATTATGGCAAAACCCCTCATGGTTATGAAAACCACGAAGGAGGCCTGTGTCTGTGATGATGTGATGATGATGAATGTGGTTTTGAATAGACACCTCTGAGACAGGGGCATGTTCTCTTTATCTATACAACGAAGTTTTATTATGGGAATAATAAGAAAATCACTAATCAGCTATTCCACACTACATTAGAGATACTTGTTTCCACCAGACATTGTATGGAATGGCAGGTATTTTCGTGGCAACAAAAATGTCACCCGTAGTGCCCATCGTGGATTGGCAATTTCAAGCGCAAGGTATGTGAACACCTCAGGGGCTCAGGTTTCCTCACGATGTTTTCTTTCACAGTTAGCGAGTGGACAAAGTCATCGGTATACGCGAAATTCGAACTCACGACCTCTCGAATGTAGGCAAGCACTGCCAATGTCGCAGCTTTCGGTAAACCATTTTCCTACATAAAATAACTTCTACATTCTCTTTAACACATATGGTTCACATTAGAGCGGTACCTAGTAGCGCAGCGGTAGAACGCCGGCTTCACATTCGGGAGGCCACGGGTTCGAATCCCGGCATGTATCAACGACTTTGTTTTCTAAGTCACGTACATTTGTGAAGTTATAGTAGCATTACCGCTCACTAACGACGACGAAAAACATCGTGAGGAAACCCCAGTTCCTGATGTATTTAGATACCTCAGCGCTTGCTACATACAACGGCCCAACTATGAGGCTAACTGCAGAAATCTCATCGGATCGTTCACTTTGTCTATCAAAAATTTTCAAAAGTCCTAGAATATACGATGTGGTAAATTGCAAACTAGGATCGACATGTTTCGGGAATCGCGCCCAACGTATTAGTGGCATTAGAATGGTAATATAACCAATCAGTAACATAATATGTTGACATATTACGCCAAGCGAATGTGGTTAGAAGGGCTGGAGTAAGGCCCGTAGGGGACGTCCCAAGCGGACATACTTCGACAAAGTAGGGTAAGTATTAGCGCGCCGAAACAGGCGTGTAATGAATGTTAATCTACGAATAAATAAAAAGACCATAGAAGTATTTCTTCCTACAAATTTCACACTCAAAAGCGGCCCCCGTCCTCTCGATTAGTCTTCACTCTGAGGTCTTTACATGGTCTTTGCCAAATGAGCGCAATATGTGCTGCAGAATAAGTCACTCTGTGATTGGTTCATTCTGTGCGCCGTGCGTGACGTGAGCACTGATTGGGCGATAGTAAGTGACAGCGTAACCGATGTTGGTTTTATACAAAACGTCAAACCAATGACTTCATTGATGTATAACCCGTCGATATGTCTAGGTACCTCGCAAGATGGGGCGGTCTGACGCTGGCAGGTGCATATATGTTTTGCCGGGGAATGCAGAACCCGCTCTGATTGGTAACACAATTGACAAGCCCCGCCCGTCATCCCACAATTGAACGTGGGGTCAGTTTTTAGCGCTAGTTAGACATCTATGTTTTTAACTATCATTGACGTTAATGAAGCAAAGAGATTTGTCAGGAAGATCAGTGGCAAATGGCAAACCCTAGACTCTGCCTACCCTTCCGGGATACAGGCGTGAGCTTATGTCCTGTAATGTAATGTAACATGATGAGATCTAGATTGATAGTGTTTGTTTCACTTGCCCAATATTTCGCAAGCCAAAATAACAGTTTTGGAGTAAGTCGTGAGATTTCTCGTGGCGATTCGCGAAAATGTGTCCATGTGGTAATAACAGATGTCTTTGGATAAGTTTCATCGCATATCTTGGATCTTGTAAAAGGGAGGCTAGGTATCTTGACCCACTTTTTTACCCGACTGCGGCGAAGCCCAAAAGGAGGGTAATGTGTTTGGCACGCATGTATGTATGTAACTATGCCCGATTCTATGTTCCCTAATAACATCTTAACCAATTGACAGATTTTGACAAATAATATCTCAATCGATTCGTCGTGTTTGCGCGAGTGTCATAAGCTATATGTATTCAGCATAAATCCAACAAAAAAAAAGTCACTTAAAAGACCAAAATAAAAAACTGAAATAAAATATAACCGACAACCCGACTGCTGAGCATTCACTTCTAAGCAGGCGGGACCCAAATTCAATAATGTAGCTCATTGTGTGGAACCTCAATGCTCAGCAGTCGGGTTGTCGGTTATTTTTTATTTCAGTTTTTTATGTTGAAATGTGTGTGAATGTTGGCAATGTCTACCCCTTAAATTAGATTACATTAGAACTCTTTATTGCACACCATACATAATAAAAGTACTTACATAACATTTCTTCAATATCTAAGTGACATAGTATACAACTGGCGGTCTAATCGCTAAAAGCGATCTCCCCTTAGTTTCATACAGCCTGATTTTTAGTCATCACCCAATTCATTCATTTATTATTATTTTATTTTAATACTCGAATGCACCTATCTAATAATGTAAATGAACGAGGGCGTGCTTAATATAGAAAGCATTCTCTTCCAGCAAACCTTTGGTTCTGGTGATAATTGGAGGGTATGGCAAGAAAATACATAATAAATTTACATAAATGTAGCAAAATAAATCTAGAGAAATCCAATGTTTATCTAGGAATTATGCATCGAACGAAGAGTTAATTTAAAACAACGTCATGCTGATGGCTTTGACTTTGATGACTCGTCTCTATATTCAATTTCATTTTAAATAATTAAAAATTCCCAGTCAAGTAAAATAATTTGAATTAATTGTTTAAGGTTGCGTGCAGTTTTGAAGTTGAAAATTTTATTAATTAAGTTTAAACTTTTTTAAAAGAATAAATGTGGACGTTTTTATTAGCTTCTTCTCCGCATAACCTATTAATTGTGGAACTAACAACTTTGATGTTAATTAAGTAATGATTTTGTTTTGATAATAAATTAATTATTTGATTTTAAATTAGCTTTATACCGCCCCTTGACTTACTGTATCATGGAAGAAGAGGCATTTATAATCCCCGTTATGAGTTTCCCAAGGAATTCGTTTACAATGAACAAAGAAATATCAAGATATTCGGCGTCATCTACTGAGTAATGAGGCCCTTATCCCAATCTTGTTTAATTCTCCGTTTATGGTTCACGAATTCTTTTGACACTCAAAACGTGAGAGTATAAATTAGTCTCTGACCATGGTAATATATTTAGAAATAAATACTACAATGTAACGATTTGAGATTTTTGGCATTATTTACAGAACGACTAGCGCCGGCCGCGGGATTGGAAGACAATAATTTTAAATAAAAAATCAAAACCGACTTCAAAACTACACTAAAAACACAGAAATAATTTGAGGCTAGATAATTTAAAATTTTCCGAACGCACCGGTCAAGCGCGTGGCGGACTCGCGCACGAAGGGTTCCGTACCATTATCTATATAACATTAGACAAAGATCGAACTTGAGAACAGCGCCATCTATAGAAACCAACAAGAAGCATTTAACATTGACATTTAACGACATGACATCGGCGCTGGGAAGGTTACATAGATGGCCGCTAGATGTATATGACATATTATATGACAGACAGACAGACGGACGGATGGACGGACGGACGTAATAATACCTAGGATAATACCTGCATTGTATGGATAATACCTACATTGAATTTAAAGGTCACATTCTTTCTGTTTTTAGTGCTTTGAGGTCGGTTCTTTCTGTGTTTTTTGAGTTTAGAGTCGGTTTTTATTTTTCATTTCAAAAAAATATTTTATTACTTTTCGGGTATGTCACTACGACTCCGCCAAATTGTGTTTTCCGAAACTAAAGGCACAAGTCACAGTCAAACACCCAAATCGCTCCAAGTGTGCCTTTAAATTTGAAGAGTTCCCTCGATTTCTCCAGGATCCCAACATCAGATCCTTACTTGATTACTATGGGACGACCTGTTAAACCGGGTAGACCTTTCAAAACAAAAAAGATTTTTCCAAATCAGTCCACGCGTCTTCGAGTAATCGGGGAACGTACATAAAAAATAAAAAAAAAAGCTTGCGACGAATTGAGGATAAAGTCGGTTAAAAAACTCACATTTATTTTTCATCTGCTTCAAAATGCTCTGCTGCGGGAAGTTGGCAGATGATTTTTCCAATTGACTTGACAATTGAAAAGTGTTTAAGAAAGTCTATTCCTACTTGGTACTGTACTAGCCCGCGGCTTTAACCGCGTGGAATTCAGCAAAATACGTAAAGCCCACCCTGAAAGTGAGGAGGGTGAGGAGTAATTTTAAGATATTACCAAGGAGTATACTCCTGCGGTGGTAGCCCAGTGCCTACATCATTGGACTCGGAAGCGAGAGACCCAGGTTCGATTCCCAGTGCGGGCATGTACCTATGACTTTGTTATCTAAGATATGTACATTTGTGAATACTACTCGCTAACGGTAAAGGAAAACATCGTGAGGTGTTTGAGCTATTCACATACCTCAGCGCTTGAAATCGCCAATTCGCGGTGGGCACACGTGGTGATTAAGCCCATACTCTCTCTCTGAGAGAAGGTATAAGCTGCTTATGCAAAGTCCTTGATATTACATCCAAAACTACTGCATTAAAACTTACAATGTTATTTGTTCATAGGTAATATCATTGAATTGGTAATATATATCAGTGCTCATTGAGTCGTTATATTGGGTATATAATACTCGTATAAGATAGTAGGATACATCTGATCTCAATTAAGTTTCACAGTACTTAATACAAGCATTAAGAATTACTTTACTTGAGGTAACCAATTACCTAAGTCTAGACATGTACTGTAGTCTAAAGGTCTTATTTATAAAAAAACCGGCCCAGTGCGTGTCGGGCCACGCGCAGTGTAGGGTTCCGTAGAAAGAGGGGGTTGTATCTGCGTTACAGAACTATCTAAATCGAAAAATGGTCTTCCTACATCCACAATATTTTTAAACCACCAATCCAAAGATACCCTACACTATGGCGTGGGCGAGAAAAAAATGCATATCTAATTTAGTAATAGGAAAGGTAGCCTAAAAAAAAAATCCGATATTTTATTGTACCATTTTTTCGGTACTGCTGAATACGTATATTATCTATGCCAAATTTTAGGTCACCAGCACTTATCGTCTCTGTACTAAGCCGCGGACAGACAGACGGACGGACATGGACTACGGAACCCTAAAAACACGATTCCCCAAAACACTCGATAAACGCCTATGGTGGAGTTTAAAATAGTCTGTGATGGAGATTTTACAAGGAAAAGACGTAACCACATATTTAATAAGCTGCCTCTAAGGGTGCTTTAGAGGAATCGTGTTTTCATAAATAAGGCCGTAAAACTTCAAGCATACCAATGATGGCAGAAAGACATCACTTAACCTACAATTAGGCAACAACGACCAGAGGGTCATAATCATTAGAATCTTCGCAGTTAACACAAAAAGTGCAACATTAGATAGTTCTTAATGCTACGTCTTAAAGGTCACCGAAGAATTAATTGCTTAAGACCAAAGTACGGGTGTGAGCAACAATAGACGCTCATTTTACGTTTTCGTAATCACACTCTTAAAACTCGTTCTCTTTTATTGCTAATAATAAATGGTTATTTTGATGTTAATTAGCCATTTCGTACTAAACTCAACGAGATGAATTAGTTACGAGTTACAGTTTCATGCGAATACTTACTTAAAGTATTTCATAATTGATGTACAGTCGACAGCGCGTCAACTTGTACGTGCGTGCACTCTACTTAGGGCCAATTTCTGAAATGAGAATTTCGCTAAGTAAATAGTTTACTGTAGTGCTGTCTCTTAGAATTTCTCAGAAAAGAGCGTGACAGAACGTTACTTAACATAAACATTAACATAAACATAACATAAACATTTACATACAGGCACATACATTGCTTCCGGCCCCACACTAGGATATCCTGTGTCGTGGGAACCAGAAACAACGACATCACAAACATGTAAACATCCAAGACCTAGTTTTTTTTTTTGTCCCCAGCCGGGATTCGAACCCGGGACCTCTCGCATGGTATGCAGATGCACTACCGCTGCGCCACGAGGTCGTCAAACTTAAGTATTTACTTAAGTGTAATTGTGCAATTCTCAATTCAGAAACCGGCCCTTAGTTGCGTTACGGGTGAATACTTTATCCTAATAGGAATTTGTGGAAGTACAATAGGATTGTATCCCCCCCAGTAGCAAAATGTGGAAAAAAAACCTTTCTTCCTTACCAGTAGGGATAGACCAGTATAAATATGTGGAACAGGGGGAAAATACATAGTTAGATGAGCTGTCGGAAATCGGCGGAACTAAAGGTGGTGAATTTTCAAAAACTCTTTCTAGGGTCTAAGAAAGGTTACCTACTTTCAATTTTTAATTAGTTTGGATCTTGTTTATTCAGGAAACCAACCAGCTTTACAAATTAACTAACCTACCAGTTTAGGCTGTATCAGTCAAGGTGACTGGCGCCAAGTCACTAGATAAATACGTATCCAGGCATAGGCGAATAAATAGCGGATTGACAAGGTTATCGGTCATGCAATTTATTTATGGATAGCTCTGTAAATGTCATGTTGCAAATAGCTTTTGGACTTATTCACTGGATTGAGCTTACCCCTACATAAACAGATAGTGCTGTCAGATAGGGTTGGCGCAAACCGGCCCCAGACACTAAAAGGAGAATGATCAAAAACAGTCTATGTTGCGCTTTAAGCATATATACCTCAAAATGTTTCTTTTGAAAAATGATTTCATAGTTCTATTTGATAAATTAAAAGAATCAGGGGCTTAAAAGTAATAATAAAAAAATACCTGTATTTATTGTATAACTAAAAACTTAAGTCAGTCAATACAGATTACAAACACAGATTAGATTACATTATTGCAAAAATCGCAAATCGTGTACATATATAAAATGCGAAAGTGCAAATTGCAAACGGGGAGTTTTTGACGGGAATTCAAACGAGCGGTTTTATTGGATTTTATACTGTTTAATTAGTGTAGTTTATTGTTAAAATGACCATGTGTATGAACAATCCAACCGGCCCTTCTGGAAATCGTTGGGGGAGGCTTTTGTCCAGCAGTGGACGTCCAATGGCTGAAATGATGCTGATAATATTGTATGAACAATATGTGGAATAAATAACTAAAATAAACCGCCATTGTGGGCTTAGGATATTCTTGTCTCAATTGTCTTATTTATCAGAAATTATCTCTTTGTCCCCTATTAGGCTCCTTAAACACTGCGACTTTTTGCAGCGATATAGTCATATATATTTTGTATTTTATACATAATTATTACTTAGCACTAACTAACCATACCTACCTATAATGACCTATGTTTATAATTCAAACTGACTAGGTGCCAATGCCAACCCAACATAACACCGAACCACCAAAGTTGTCATAACCTCAAAACATGAACTCAAAATTAAGATTTCTCGAAACTCCCATCTAATATTTTCATAATATTTTTCCTGCATAATCCAGAGCTAATTTCTCATAGTTTAAAGTTGGTTTCATCAATGCGCAAGAAGACGCAAAAATAGACTAACTCCTATAGTAAATTGATCATTCTCCTTTATATTTTTCGAAATAGCAGGCTTTACATAATTCGATTGGATTCACGCTTTGCACGCTCTGTAGTCTGATTTTTAATGGGGATGGCAACACGAAACTAATGTTTTATAAATATTATATATTTTTTATTTTTATTTTATATAATATATACTAAATAAAAAAAAAAATATATAAATAAAAATATATATAAATAAAATAAAAAAAAAATAAAAAAAACAGATGGCGCTACTGAGATTTGCCCTGACAATATTTATTTTGTTTTATAAGTGTTGCTATTGTCCTATTCCTGTTTCCGTGTCCTGTTTACTGATTATGATTTTATTAAATAAAACCGATGTTTACAAGTACCCAGGAACATTGTTTTACTTCACTTGTAGTGCAGCAATAATAGCTGGCTTTAAATTTGCTAAATGGATTGAATAATTTATATCAGTGCTTGCACTTCTCTTTTCTAGTTAGTTTTAGGTTTAACAGCCTAGGTACTTATACACAGCTTCCGTTTTTAATGAGTGTGAAAGATGCAGACCTGAAAACAAAGAAGAATGATAAAACATAACTTTAAACATTAAATTTTAACTTTTCTTTTGATTCCAAATGTATTTCACTAGTATTATTTGTATTTACCTGCATAGAAATATCTTTTTGGAATTTGTTTAATAGAATCATAACCCATAAACTTCTTGATAATCGATTTACTTCCTGCAAATGGTTTAGGAGCCACAGTTTTTCTATTGCACTGATTTATTTGAAAAAAGAGACTTCACATAATAATATCTCTGGAGTTTATATAATTACAAATATTGTGTTTTTCCCATACAGATAGTGAAGAAAACGAGACATCCTCCATGTTGAATTTTTTGACAGTTGCCATTGGATGCAAAAAAAGCAGTATTACCATTATAAAAAATATCGTTATACTCGTTAGATCTTTGTTTTAGTGTAAAAAAGTAGACTCGTGAGACCAAAGCTTATTGCATCAAAGACAGATATATTTAGTTACTCATAAAAGAAAAGTTTTTAAAAACACTAACGTAACTCACACAATTTTCATTTGGAAGCAAAATTATTATTTTTTAAATTAATATTTTAAACGCCTATTTTAAAGTAAAGTAAAATGTGTTTATTATATCTTAGATACATTGCACCGGTCCTTGAAGTTCGAGAGTCGACAAGAAGATTTTGAAACAGTTTGTTTACCTTATCACTCATGTCATGTCAGCGTCAAAGACGAAAGGTGTTCGGCATTGATTTGATCGGCATCCGTGGAAAACATTCTTGGGCAATAAACACATTATCGCTATGAAGCACTAAGTAATAACTATTAAGTTTAAGCTGATGATTCTCCGAACTGAATAAATAAATAAATAAATAGGTGCCGTTACTTTTCTTTTCAATAAATTAAACAATAAAACTTTAAATCTATAAAGCAATATTTCTTCGCTCCGTGTGGCACCGGATTAAGAATAGCGTCACTCCATATCCTTCCGTGGATTTCGTAGAAGGCGACTAAGGAAATCAATTAGGTACCTGGAGACGGGCAGCAGCCAGCGTCTTCCTGAGATTCCAACCGCATACTGCGATCGCCAACCCGCCTGCCAAGCATGGCGATTATGGCAAAACCCTTCATGGTTATGAAAACCACGAAGGAGGCCTATGTCCTGCAGGGGGCGTTAAATGGCTGATGATGATGATGAATATTTATTCAACACGTTAGACATTAGACTTTGTGGTTAGAACAATAAACTCCATGACTCAACCACGGAGGTAAAAAAAGAAACCAAACTACATTAAAAAACTGACAACAGTAAAAAAACTAAACAATGAAAAGGTCTGACGCCAACAATCGCTTTAGTACCTAAGTATCAATCTTTTTCTTATAAAAAATCCCACCACAAATATCACACCACAGGCTACATCTATGTTTGTTAGTTTTGTTTTCTTGCCTTGTTTGTTGTGTACATTTTCTTTCCGTTATTTTCACATTATGTTAATTATCTGTTTATTTTTTACTGTGACGTGTCTTGTCTTGTTGTCATAATAATAAATAGTACCTTGTACACCGAGGGGAGAAAACGATCTATTTCGCTTTAAGCCCGCCGCGCAGCGGAGGGTTTCAAGGAAACTCGAGAACAGAAATAGAACTTTCTTCCGAGTGATACATAGTGCTTATACTACACCTACGAGAAAAATAAAATTATTAAGAATAATTAAAAGCGTACTGTTACATTTAAAATTTAGTAAAAAACAAAATTTAACAAAACGCTTTTTTTTTCGTAGCGCAGAAAATGCGGGGCATTTGGTTAGACGGGAAGACGGTCGGTGGACAAAGATAGCCACTGAGTGGTGGCCAAGAACGGGGCGACGGTCGGTTGGCAGACCACCAGCCCGGTGGGCCGACGACATTGTGAAAGCGACCGGGAAACATTGGAGGAGACTGGCAAGGGACCGGGTGGGTTGGCGTGTAAAAGAAGAGGCCTATGCCTAACAGTGGGCTCTGCTTATGGACTGATTAGATAGATAGATAGAGAGTGCAGAAAAAGGTTGCCAGCATCCTTTCATTGAAAATCGAGTACAAAAAAAAATTCCACCTGTTTTTTCTAATTATTTGGCATAAAATCTTTTTGAGATTTGACGTTTGTATTTTTTATGTTCGCTGCTAAAAAACAAAAGAACGCTTGCAGGACAGGAATGGATTTTCTTACAACATTCCTGCCCTGCTACGGAGGGCAGGAATGCAATTCCATGTAACTGTTCCCGCCGCACATTTATAAGGGAGAAATTACGAACTTTGTAACCCGTTTATGAACGAGCAATGAGACACTTTCTAAGTGGGTGTTGCATAAATGTCTTTTCTTTCTTGCCAAGAGATAGACGCCTGCAACACCTTCAACACCTGCGGTAAGGTTTGGAGAATAGATTTATTGTTGTTCTTCTTCTACTGAGAACAGATCTGTGTAAGCGGCAGCTGTAAGCTCAGCTCATTCATAAACGTAACTAAATTCGTGTTCATTGTGTTTATGTCGGCGAAATTAATTCAGTCCGTCTGATCTCAATAGTCATGAACTGAAACGATCTCGGTACTCGAACCCATAAATGGTCGTTGCAGTAAGTAAGTTCGCGGAAAATATGACCAATTAAGGCATTATTTTGAGAGTGCCCAGGAATCAAGTGACGTAAAGTGCTCGGCGTTTGGAAGTATATGGGTGGTACAAAGTAACAAATAAATTGAATGTAGCATATTATGTAGTAAACATACTACAGGGTGACTTCGAATTCGTTACACGTTTTTTAAGGGGATATTCTAAGGATGATTTAAAAATACGTTGCTAGTTTAAAATAATGGAGCGTCAGAGAAAAAAATACTATTATCCGAAATTACTTCACTTAAGCATAAACCACAATAGCAGGACGAAAAGTAATAAAATCGAAAAGAAATTATGGTTTGAGCGTCTTATGGCGGCGCCCGTCGGCCCACCCAAGTGTTCTTTCACTTATTTACTCATATTGAACGATAAACATTTAACATAATAGAAAACATTTATTGACGTTACGGATCTTTCTACAACTTAGAATTTCGAACCAAAGGTCGAAAATCACGAATAAATAAAAATATATATGTTTACCACTATTGTTAAATCAACTATATAAAAATCTCGTGTCACAGTGTTTGTTATCGAACTCCTCCGAAACGGCTTCAGCGATTTTTAAGAATTTTTTTGTATATTTGTTAGGTCTGAGAATAGGTCGTAGGCTAATTAATGTGGCAAAACAACGTTTGCCAGGTCAGCTAGTAATTAATATTACTGTTTATCATAATGAAAAGAACATTCCCTAAAAATTGCTAACGATTTCAACATCACGCTGTAGTTGTGCCTGCGGCGTCGGTCACACACTTCGCACACGCTACGGTCGTGGATTTTGAATAAAAATATCCTATCTTGTGATCTAAAACCGGCCAAGTTTTCTTTCTAACCATGGTGACAGATGGTGAACAATTTATCGGGAAATCTATACTTCTGACGGATAAATAAGTAGGTACGTAAAAATCTTATTTGAACTCTAGTGTCACCAAACTGCTGTGCAATTTTGACAAGAGTAAAGTCTTTCAGTTCGGTAGTAACGCTTCATTTGCTAGACCCGCATGCAAGGAAAACATGTCGCCTCGGCGAGGACTGTAACTCTAGCTACGTACGAGTCCAATTCATTTCTTTATCGTGGAGTAGAGCATAGTAGCCATTACTCAGATCCTCTTGATTCGTGCCACTAGATGGCACCGGTGCCGTGTAACACATTGCGCAGTTTGAGCTAAAAATTAACGCTTGATTATTCACGTTTCACGTTAAACCAACAGCCGTGTAACCCGACACAGCCCCACCCGTTTTTATTTCTTCCTCTTCCCTCTCAGTTAGGACGAGGTTTCTCTGTACCTTTCCACTGCAGCATGGCTGTTTTAATCACGTTTGGCACAGCCTTGGGTTACACTTACATCTAAATCTAGCACTTCATTTATATGCCACCCAGACATGATACTTGTGTAAATTGCCTCATTTTCTATGATGATTTATTGCTAATGTTACGGGCTCGAATCGGGCTCCTTATTGGGATAACAGCCCTGGAACCCAACTTGTGAAAGTAAATAGGCGCAGAATTAATTAAGTACCGCCGACTCGAAATTGATATAAGGGAGCGTGTGTGAGCCAGACGGTTGTTTGTAACTTACTCAACTAATTTATCACTGATTTATTTTAATGTTTAAGAGAGCAAATAAAGTCTGTTCGACTTTTCGTTTGATTCGGCGTGATGTTTCATGCAGCCACGTCTAATACTGCGTGCGGATCAACCGAAAGACATAAGTCGAAGCATACAAGTTTCAGCCGCACCTAATGCTGCATACAGATCAATCGAAAGACACAAGCCGAAGCACGCAAGATTCGACGTGATGTTTCATGCAGCCACGCCTAATGCTGCATGCTGATCAACCAAAAGATGCAAGCATACAAGTTTCGGCATAATGTTTCATGCAGCCACGCCTAATGCTGCATACAGATCAACCGAAAAACACAAGCCGAAGCACACAAGTTTCGGCGTGATGTTTCATGCAGCCACGCCTAATGCTGCGTACTAATGAACCGAAAAACACAAGCCAAAACACACAAAGCCAAAGGAGCACAATGATTTTCGGACGTGCCCCTTTTTATTGCATAAACCGAAAGACTTTATCATTTCGAATAGTAGACGAGAATACCCGAGTACCAAATATGTTTAGTTCAGTTTAGAAGAATTTTGGTATGATAGTTGAAAAAATTATTTGTGCCTACATACAAAGCCTTATTTTTACCTGCAAATAGAATCTTCGTACCATCCCCAGAATTCCAGTAATTTATGTTTTGAGTTTTTGTTCCTATTTTTTTCTCGAAGAGAAAACTTTTCGCGCCTACCGTAGCGCCCTAAGGTCCCCGTTTGTATTCATACATTCATAAGATAAGATGATACGTACATACACTATTATTATTATTAAAATTCTTTATTGCACTTATAAAAATAAAAGTACAAAGGCGAACTTAATGCATCATCATCTTCTTGTGGTGCCATCTCCTATCGGAGGTCGGCTATCATTGTGGCCACTGTGACCCGTGATATGGCGGCTCGGAAAAAATCGATGGTGTCTATCTAAAACCATTCAGACAAATTACGTACATACATAACATTTGACTAGGTAGGTAAATAACAGTGGGGACTACACCCAGAGTATCACCATGAATTGGAAAAACTGTCAACAAAAAACCGACTCACCTTACAATGGATAAAGGGTCACAGCGGCTCCTTGGACAATAATGCTGCGGATGAACTCGCTAGAATTCATGGGTAGTGGAAGGACCCGAACCTCAGCTCCCACTATCATACAATCAGTTCAGGAAATGGTTGAGGTCGCAAACAGAAAGCCAGTAATCTGAACTTTGGAGAACAGAAACCAGACCGTGTAGGCGTTTAAAAGCAACGGACCGCCATCATTGGGAAGCTGGGATCCCTTCGGGAGGCTTGCAGAGACATCAGAGCACTGCTGGCTTTCTGGAAAGAGATAAGCTGGTTGGAGTAAGCTCACAGCTTTGCTAGGTACAACCCCACAATGGAATCTCAGGTCTAACTAACTAGGTAGATAACAAAATAACCTCCAAAGTCAGAAGGGCCGGTGAACTAGCAAATAGAGCGAAACCGAAGTTAACTCGTGCGAAAGGAAGCGAGTGCCCTGTTTATTCAGCTATCTTCAGTGAGTATACCTTGCTGCTCTCCTCCCCTTCCTGTTCTTATTGTTTTAGTACACACAAGAGATTTGTATGCTTCTGATGGTGCTACATTTGCGCTTGATCGACCATAATAAAAAAAACATAATACAAGTCAAGTGCGAGTAAGACTCTCGCCTCGATTTTTTTATTTCATTAACTTAGAAGCTTCAACATTTGTACACCTTCAATAGACCGTGAGTCTTAGTACTCGTATTTTATATTTATTTCAATTTGAACGCTCAATCCAAAAGGGCCTTGACAGACGGACGGATGGACAACAAAGTTTATACTAAGTATAAAGAGGTCCGTTTTTTCCTTTGAGGTACGGAATCCTCAAAATTACTGATTAAGGCAATTTCTGTCGCTAAATTCGTTCTACCAATGTCGCAGCCTCTAAATAATATCAAATCATAATCAAATCATTCCGTAGAAGAATGTTCATTATTTTTTACACATATTGTTTTAAGCATTGTGTATCAAACAGCGCTACCTCAAAGCGAAAAAAAAACTTAAAAACATTTTCTAATGTCGTAGAACAAAGTTGTAGCAAGCGAAAATTAACTCTAACTAAAATTGATCTATGTCAAGAATGTCGAATTTTAAAAGTCACCTGTGTATACTAATCAGATTGAACATTGGTGCGAAGTCGGATGGTTACAAATAATATTTCATTTACCTACTGCTCCATTCAGACCGAACGAACCAAAATCTCTCGTCCAGGTTCCAAAAATCTCGAGGAAATATCTCTAAAATAAAGATTTTGCAACATTAGCTCGCTTATAGTAACCCAAAGTTACCGTCAATACGAACATATTTTACAACTTCAATAATTGTAGTAATTATATGAGGGCCCGTACACAAAACTACGATGCGACGTCGCATCGTAAAAATCTGCGAGCTCGCGCGACGCATCGCAAGAACTTGCGAATTGATTCGCATTGGCGTTCATAATAGTAATAAATGGATGAACCCAAAATGTTCTTTGTTTTTTTTTCCTGTATCTTCTTAGCAATAACAGAATTGAGCACTTCTTTTACGATCTTTTATGTCACGACCTAGTTTACAAAAAATACGGGAATGGAAGGAAGGAGCGGTCACCCGAATCGTGAAAGAGAGATGCCTTGCCGCACGAAATCGCATCGCAGCAATTCTGTCGCAGTTTTCTGCGTTGCAAATTCGCATTGCATGCGTTTTGTGTTCGGATCCTAAATTCCCATTTTCAAATAGGGCTTTTGTCACAGACTGTCATACCATGAGCAAACCTCAACGCTTAGACCCGCCTTGCGTAGATCATGCTGTCTCGCTCGCAGAATTTAAAATTTTTTAATATTGTAATCATATGAGTAAACCTTTGATAAATTTAGTCTGAGGGTTTGATGCATAATTAAATTACGGACATATTATACGCTTTTGTTTTCCTATAGGTAATTTTCGACAAGGAAAATTTTCTCAAACAAAAACTTAGAACAGGATAAGAAACATATTATGCCTTGAATTTTTGCAATTTTAATGTCTATCAAACCCTCAGACCACGTTTATCATAAGTATACTCAAATTACTACAATCACCAAAATTATTAAATTGTGCGAGCGAGACGGCACGCTTCACGTAAAAAGAGCCTTAAGGCACCAGCTCAAGGAGCAATTACCATACAAACGTAGTTTGGTTTTTATTTACAAACGACCTGTCGAATCGCAATGAAACTTTTCCAATACATTTAGAGCAGGGTTTCTCAAAGTGGGGTACGCGAACCCCTTGGAGTTCGCCATTCGACAGTAGGGGTTTCGCGACGACATATACATAATGTAATGTACGGACTTATCTTACAAATCTTCAGTATAGTTAGCTAGATCTACTGATTTTCCTTTTTTTCTTTTTTCAAATCTTCCCATTCCTACCCATTTTTATAGTTCATCTACTACTTTTCTAAAAATGGAATTGGCAACACTCGTTTGCTCAGTGTTTATTTGCTTTATTTATTGTTACTTGCGCGGGGGGAGGGGGTCGGTAGAAACTTTAACAGGGGTACGTGGAGACATAACTTTGAGAAACCCTGATTTAGAGGACACACATCGAGGCTTGATTATCGTGCTCAGAATTGGAAGTAAAGTTATCAAAAAGAAATTATAGCCTCGAGAATAGGTTCTATAAAATTTATTATAAGGCTATAATTTCTCTTTTATTCTGTTATTCTCAGTTGTAAGCAACAGAAAACCTTGATCTGTGTCGTCTTAACATATTGGTATAGTCTCAATGCGATCCGGCAAATCGTTTGTAAATAAAAAGCGGACTACGTTTGTATGGGAATTGCTCCTTGAAGGGCCGCCTTAATACGAGAGGCACAATTCCGGTCCAAAAATATTTTATGAGTAAGTATATCTATCTATTATTAGCTTCATTCCGGATTCACTTACTTGATTTTTTGTCGGAAGAGTCCGACCAGGTTTCGCTCTGATTCGCAGAGCTTAATAATGGTAAGTAGAGACGGAGCTCGCGTCGTCGGTTGCTCGTCTCTGACTATGTCTATCTAGCTTTATGAAACGCTATGTAGATTTACGTAGCAAAGGTTCCTAGGAGACCGGAATTTCCCGGGCCCGCTGTTATGAAATTTAAATTGAAAAATTTAATTTGTCCGGAAATCACACGCTTAAATTAACTTTTTTACCCTTCACTGCTCCCGATGAGACCGCATAGTTTATAAAACAATCTCACCAAAATTCCAGCGCTGAAAAATGTGGTCTTTTGTCCGAATATCTTATTTTCAGACCCGATCACCGCTTTTGGGTGACTTGTGCCAAATTACTGGATAAGTAAGTAAATAGATAAATACTTATCCGGGAATAGACAGATAAATATCTGATTAACAGGGATGTCAGTCTATGGCAATGTCATGGCGCAAGACGTTTTTGGATTGATTTATTTATTGGTTTGGGTTTACCCATGGATAAACAGATAGATACCCTTGTCAGATAGCGTTGGCGTAAGCCAGCCTTAGTTGGTTAGATGGTTAGACCTAAGATTTTCGCACTTAGCCTCATCGTTGGTCCATTGTAATTTGATTGTAACTGCCGTTTTTAAATGATATTCAAGGAAAATAGTAAGACTTATTAAAAAAATTGGGTGGTATATAAGCGGATTATTTGAAACTACATTTCTCAACTCGAATAAATATTACTCAACTCATTTTTTTGTTTACTTTTATAATTAAAAGTACAGTAGAACGTCAATTATCCGAAAGACCGCTTAGCCGAACTGGCTACAAAACACGCGCCCCATTTCTCCTAACCACCTGCGCTGAAGAAGAGGTTCAACAGTGGATGAACGTTGACTATGGAGATCCAGAGCACGAAGTAATGGAGGATAGTGTAGTGCACGTAGTTGCAATAAAAGTGATTGAAATTATTATAATATGGTTTTCGTCGGTAAATAGGTAAACACAAGTACCAGGTTTTCCGAACACCCATGTCCCCAAACTAGTTCGGATAATAGACTTTTTACTTTCATAGTCTAAATAGATGTAATTTTCAATTACTAATTAGATCACCACGGTTTTCAAACCACCCAGATTTCAGCGTGTATATAACACCGTTTAAGTTTTTTTGTAACTAAATAAAAATATAAATAAATATATTATTTATTTTTTTAAAACATATTTAGAGGCTCATTATTCCACCTATGCCGGGACTTGAACCCGCGACCTCTGGCTAACCGTGCCAGCGCTCTCTCAACTGAACTAATGGGCAAGTCTCGGCATGGGTGGAATTTTTAGCCTCTAAATAGGTTTTTAAAAAATTGTCCTCAGCACGGGTTTGTGCGACAAAAAGAATATAAATTGTCTATTTTAATTAAAAGAACTTGACATAATTTACAATTCATTAATTAATTAGGCTAGCACATAACAAGTGTCGCCTAAACTAGGTTACTTTAATTTATTCTTCGTCTCAGGCGTAATTAATTTTCTTTACTCAAAGCCAGCAAGCAACTCAGTCTAAACCCACTCGAACATGCAACTGAGCGTTGCAAAACACATTTTTTCGAGGAGCTTTGGCTTTTGTAGCTATTACTTGGACATTACTGGGCATATTCAAGGCTCCGCCGTTTCCCAATAGACGACAAAAGTCACTAATTGCGCAAGAGTCGTGTTAAAAGATGGTCAGCGAGTTAATGGCTGAGTTTGGAGCTCTACATTTATGATTTTGATATACCTCGGGTCGGGTGGGGATGGCGATTGTCGAATATACCTCACATTTGTCCGTCTCGTTGGTCTAGCGGCATCAATTCTGATTACCATACCAGAGGTCGTGGGTTCGATGTGGGCCGCCGTACATTTACACATGGCCTCAGTCTGCTTGGTTACCACAGCATAGGGTGTCCTAGTTTAGGACCAGGACAAGTGATTGTATTGTGTGGAATTTATTATTATTATTTGAAAATCAAAATATCGTTTTTTTTAATGATAGAGATCGCACTTGCAACCCCGTCGAAATTCGCACTCAAAACCTCGTCCACAATAAATTTCATTGAAATGTTTCATGCCGATTCCAACTATTAAGATGAAATTTTGTACATAGGGTTTGTGTATAGGGCGTGTAGGGAATTTACGGTGGTTTTACCCGAATTGCTCGGCTGCATACACTACCAAAAATGGAAAAAATCATAAATGTTCTTACAGACAGTTTTTTTAAATTATTTAGAGGCTATAAATTCCACCCATGCCGGGACTTGAACCCGCAACCTCTGGCTAACCGTGCCAGCGCTCTCCCAACTGAGCTAATGGGCAAGTGCAGGCATCGGCGAAATTTCGAACCTCACGTACAGGCAGCGACATCTGGCTAAAGTAATTTAAATTACAAATAGGTTTTTAAATTTTCCTCAGCATGGATTAGTGCAACAAAAAGAATATAGACAATTTTTGCATAAACTGTTAGACCAATATCTCAATAAGTGGCGACTTCTTATGCCGGAGGCCAGGTCAGGCCACTATAACAATGGTTTTTAATTGTTCTTTTCAAGGTTATAGGAAACAGGTTAAAGTGACGTAAACTTACATTATCATCACCTTTACTCATGCCTCGAGTAACGAGGCACCAAGGAAAAGAAATCATATTTTTTTTGCAGATCAAATTTGCAAAAAGTGTCCGTAGGTACAATCTCTTAATTGAATCGTGTGATTTTAAAACGACACAAGTCCTTTCATTACAACTTTGCAGGAAATAGAAAAAACTGTTTTATTCAAATACTAATATCTACAACAGCAATATTTTAGCATATTATATTGATTTCTGTATGAATAAACAACAATTTTTTTTCTAATGTAAATCAATAGGTAGGTGTAAATAATTTAATAAAAAAAAAAATGGGCAACTGTTATTTTAAAAACACATGTGACTTGTGTCGTTTTAAAATCACACGATTCAATTATGTTAGTAGTAATGTTTAGGACCCAAGGCCTTGTACCTAAGGCATAAAACAGAGGACTAGATAGAACTAAAGCCAAAAACGGCCGTTTTTGGCATACATGCTATCTAGTCCCAAGTTCGTGATCCTAGGTTCTTTGTCGTGGGTCCTCTAAATCACTATTAATATGATTGAGAGATTGTACAGACACTTTTTGCAAATTCGATCTGTAAAAGAAGATATGTTTTTTTCTTCATTGGAGGCGCTAGTTAGCCCACTAGATGGTTCTTAAAGATAAAAACGCAACTTTTAATGTAAGCTCAGCGAACCGTGAAAAAAACAAACGAATGCAATTCAATTCAAACTCGACGGATTATTTCAAGAGATCTTGCGTGATGGTAATACATTATCTGAAGTAATTTGATTTGTATTTCTCGTCGGGGAACAACCCGTATGATTTGTTCGAGCTACCATACTGACCTCTTTCGCTCGTGCAGCTGTAAAATGTTTGTCTGTTTACAACTATAACCCTTCGAGGTTCTTTCAGAAAAGTTTGAACTTGTTTCTCAACAAGCTGTCAATCAAAATCAAATCAGTTTTTTTTTTTTTCAAAATAACACAGAAACCAGCAGAAACTGTGACTTATTGAACGTTACAAGTAAAGCTAGGTGTCCATGTCCATTTCAAAATCTAGATCATTTCGGAGAAAAAAAAGCCCCAAACTTACCCCCGATTTCTCGTACACTAACAAGCTGCTAATCTACTGTTAACAGCTGTCAGTGTTTTTTTTTTGTATGCACTCTGGTCAATTGACAGCTGTTAACAGTAGATTAACCGCGTGTTACTGTGCGAGAAAAAATTTATACTAGCTTTAAGTAATGAAATGTATATACCTGAAAAGGTAGAACCTGGTAACCTAAATATAAGCAACTACAATTATTATTTTATATGTAACCCATGTTCTAACACAATATAAAATTAATTTCAAACATTAGGTAAATAAAATATCCTTTATTTCTCACCCAGAACTACATTAAAGACTACAGTTTTATTTATAAAAATAAGGCTAACTGAGCCAGAGGTCGTGGGTTCAAGTCCCGGCATGGGTGGAATTTTTAGCCTCTAAATAGGTTTTTAGAATTGTCCTCGGCACGGATTAGTGCAACAAAATTAATATGACGACAATGGCTGTTATTTGACGCTATTTCGTAGTCTTCTTAGCAATAGTTTGTGGCAATAGTATTACAATATCATTCCAATAGTATCACCCGCGCAAATTTACTAGGCAACTCTCGAGAAGGTGATCGAATCGCAATAGGCGCGGGTTACGCCATTGGAATGCGATTGGATGGTAGACTACCAATAGTGGCACTGTCAATGAAACAACCATTACGTTAATAATATCACTCTTTTGAACAACTATGCACTTAGGACCCTCGCCCACGGCGATTTTTTGTAGCGATGCAGTAGCGATGCTGTCGCGCGTTCGCATCGATACAGTCGCGGCGCAGTCGCCGGCTGTGTACCCTCGCCCACGTAAACACGATTCAGTCGCGATGCAAATGCGATACCGTCGTGCTTCTGTCGCGATGCAAACGCGATTCAGCAGCAGTATTCCTTTATTTCCTCAATGTCGGCCGATACGGTCGCGCGTTTGCGTCGATACAGTAGTGATGCTGTAGCGCGTTGTCGTCGCTTCTGGAGGGTGTTGCTAAAGCGACTAACGTGCGTTAGTAGCGATGCTGTTGTGCGTTTACGTAACGCGCGACGGCATCGCTACAAAAAGTCACCGTGGGCGAGGGCCCTAAGAGACTAGTCCCCTAGTATAAGTAATTGTTGCGCCACATGTTCTCTTGTTAGCCGTGTGGCGCCGGATTAAGAATAGCGTCACTCCATTTCCTCCCGTGGATGTCGTAGAAGGCGACTAAGGAAATAAATTACCAGGAGACGGGCAGCAGCGCCTTCCTGACATTCCAACCGCATACTGCGATCACCAACCCGCCTGCCAAGCGTGGCGATTATGGCAAAACCCCTCGTGGTTATGAAAACCATGAGGGTGGGTTATGTCCTGCAGTGGGCGTCAAGGGGCTGATGATGATGTTCTCTTCGCGATTGTTTTGTTGACGTTCGTGTCTTTTGTTTGTGTACCTTTATGTTTACTTTGTGTTTCTGTGACAATTTAAATAAATATCCTGTTTCTTTCTTTCTAATGTGTGAATGTTATTCTACATGTCAGTAGTTGCTATGCAGTGTAGCTAAAAAAAACTTCTGCCACTAATGTAAACATTCATATTCATATTTGGCAATATTTCACCCACTGGCTATTGCAATGCTATCAACAATATTGTACAGACGCGGTCACAACTGTGTTAATTAAATGGTGTCAGAAGTGACGGCCATGTGTTATACCTAGATGATTTCGCCATTTGTGTATTATATTCTTTTATGCCAGTCATATTTTACGGTTCCATACAGCCTGTTTTTAGGGTTCCGTACCCGAAGGGGGCCAAACGGGAACCTATTACTAAGACTTCCCTGTCCGTCTGTCTGTCTGTCTGTCTGTCACCAGGCTATATCTCATGAACCGTGATAGCTAGGCAGTTGAAATTTTCACAGATGATGTATTTCTGTTGCCCCGCTATAACAATAAATAGGTACTAAAAATTTAATAAAATAAATATTTAAGGGGGACTCCCATACAATAAACGTAATTTTTTGCCGTTTTTTGCTCGATATTAATAACGGCAACAGGGAGACGCTGGAGATATTCATAGAATATTTAGTTCTATATTAGCTTCAAAAATAAATAATGAAATTAAAATAAAATTAATATTTAAGGGGGGCTCCCATACAACAAACGTGATATTTTGCCGTGTTTTTACGATCTTTGTGTCTAATGTTGTATAGATAATGGTACGCAACCCTTCGTGCGCTAGTCCGACTCGCACTTGGCCGGTTATTTTTTAAATTCAAACCTTTTCTAAAAGTGTATAGTCGACAGCAAGTCAACCTGTGCGTTTCTGTTGCAAAGTCGCCCGTAACGTAACTGAGTAGAGTGCACGCGTGTAAAGATTGATTTAATGTCGACTATATGAAACTGAACCGTGCGTGATCAACGAGTCGCATATACTCAGCTCTGTCTATCGGTCACGCTAAGTAGGGTACACCCGGCTCTCGGATAATTCTTCGGAAAAAGTATTTTGTTTTTGTATTCTAGAAAACTTGAAAAATGCACAAACAATAAATATCCTGGGAGAAGAAGAATCTGGTTAAGCCTCGGCATAGGATGCAAGCAGTATATTCTAATACAGAGAGTCCCTTTATGACGCATATAAAAAAAGGGTCGGGTTGTACGAAATTCATTCCCCAAAGAGGTGAAACGGTGTCTTGTATGGGAAGCAAAACATTTACTGTCAGACTCATACGAAACTCGGTACAAAAGCACGTTAATATAATTAAAGAGACACAGTATTTCACCGATTTTCAAAATTTTACCCCTTAAGTGAAATATTGATGCTCATATTTGTATGTAATTTAGTACAAATGTATGACAAGACGATTGATTAGACACGTATTTCACTTTTTTTTATTGTATCCCTAAGACGTTCAAAAAGGGCGGCAAAATTATTAAGTGGAGTAAAATATTTGTGGTCGGATTTTCTCGAAACTTAGTACAAATGCAAGTCAATACAATTTGATGAAACGTGTATTTCAAACTTCAACCCCTATGAGGGTTTATAGATAGGACAGGAGTCAAGATTTTGTGTTCTCATTTTAGGTATCTACACTATTCTATGTCATCAGAGATGGTCTCCTAACGATTCGAACATTACCGTACACTTCCAAAGGGGCAGTATTAAAAACAGCAGAATCCGTTGCACGCACGGCCAGTTTTACGTTCCCTGCTTTGCGAGCTCTCTTAACAACCTCTATGTTAACACCAATAGCACCTGAGGAAAGAACGTCTAACGTCATATACATTACAAAGAAATTGTACTATAACTTATAACCAGTAAATACAAAATACGTAGTTATAGCCCAGATTTCAGATGTTACAATAGGGTAACGAGTCGTTTAAAAAAAGTGACGAGTCGTTTAGAAAAAACTCGACGAAGGCTAGGCCGTAATTTAATTATGCTTATACTTTTTTTTGTAATATTCATTTCACATGCGCTAAAAACGTCTGTCCGCAGAAGAACACAAGTTACTGATATAGTTCGAAGAATTGCTCAGTTGAAGTGGCAGTGGGCGGGGCATATAGCTCGAAGAACTGATGGCCGTTGAGGCAAAAAAGGTCGACGCAGTGTGGTCTCCACCAGGTGGTCTGACGACCTGGTTACGGTGGCGGGGAGTCGTTGGACGCCGGTAGCACAAGACCGGGAAGCTTGGAAAACCATTAGGGAGGCCTATGTTCTGCAGTGGGCGTCAAATGGCTGATGATGATGATGATGATGAAAAGCGTCTGTAACTTATTTTCGCGTTACAGACGCTTAAATCCGCGTGGACGAAGTCGCGGGCGTAAGCTAGTAAAGAATATAAAACAGGACAAGTGCAAATGCGTTCTGCCTGCGAGTTCCCAACAAACGATTACAAATTAACCCAACTGCAAGTTGAAAATAATGGTCCTTCGTGCATCCCAACATAAACGACCGGTTTTTGATTCCAAAAAAACATTGTTTCAAGTATTTAAACAACAATTCTGGAACCTTTTTCAAAATTTTATAAATTCAAATCCGAGTTACTGATATGGCTCGAATAATTGCTCAGTTGAAATGGTAATGGGCGGGGCACATAGCTCGGAGAACTGATGGCCGTTGGGGCGAATAAGTTCTGACCTGGCGACAGTGGACTGGATGACGCAGCGTGGACAGGCCCCCACCAGATGGTCCGACGACCTGGTTACGGTGGCGGGGAGTTGCTGGATGCGGGCGGCACAAGACCGGGAAGCTTTTAAAACCATGAGGGAGGCCTATGTCCTGCAGTGGACGTCAAAGGGCTGATGATGATGATGAATACTTAGTGTAAGTGTATGTCCATTTTCTATTTTCTTCAAAAAGTCTATGTACTCATCATCATCATCATCATCATCAGCCTTTTGACGCCCACTGCAGGACACAGGCCTCCTTCGTGGTTTTCATAACCATGAGGGGTTTTGCCATAATCGCTACGCTTGGCAGGCGGGTTGGCGATCGCAGTATGCGGTTGGAATCTCCGGAAGATGCTGCTGCCCGTCTCCTGGTAATTGATTTCCTTAGTCGCCTTCTACGACATCCACGAAAGGAAATGGAGTGACGCTATTCTTATTCGGGCACCACACGGAACTAAAATATAGGTATTTTTGTTCGCGACTGCACCGCTAATTAAATTCCTCTCAAACTCAATAATAATTGATTAGAGAGGACGCGCCACATAACTGCGAACGAGTAAGCAAATATGGCGGCGGACCGTTTTGCGTTTGCGTCATATTCATAATGAACACGTCTGTGTTTTTAAAATAGCTGCGTTAATTGCTATGACATAATTTTTGCAGCTATGCAGTTATGTTAGACGTTGTAAGTGTAGAAATTTAAGAAATTATAAGTGTAGAAACTTCTCTACGTAATTTCCCACCGAAAACGCCTTTCCATACGAAAATTCGTCCTCTACAAATATTTCAATCAATCCACCAGCCCTTGTTTGTCCGCAGCTGGACATATGCCTCAACCAAGACACGCCACCTCATTCTGCCTTCGGCCATTCTCATACAGCCACTGCCAGCAATTTGCCTCAGATCGTCGGTCTAGCGAGCTGGTGGTGCGTCGTACGCTGGGTTTGCCAGATCTTAACCCCCACTCGAGAACCCTTGTACCTCGTCGACTATCGGTTAATCGGCATATTATGTGACCAGCCCACTGCCACTTTAGCTTGCTAATGTTATAGGCTCTGTCAGTCACTTTAGTTCTTTGGCCACCTTTGAAGATGGATTCTCAACAAACCTTTCTCAGCTCTCCCGTGAAATCCTTCTAGATCCGATGACTTAGGCTGTGCGTTGTGTGAACTTGTGTGTCAGTCAGCACATGTATTAAGAGTTTTGTTAGAGAATAATTTTCTGTAGGTAGGTAGGTATGTATCAGAAATAACACCGTAAATATTTTCAACCCGAAATTATTGTTTGCTTCATAACAATTTCCGTCGCTAATTGTGTTTTGTGCTTCGATTAATATTCCACGATTTAAATCATCTGTCAGACTGCCAGTGACAGGAATAATAAATGGTCTTATGTATAAAACACGATTCCTCCAAAACCAATCTAAGACTCTGTTTATGTAATCTGTGGCTACATCTTTTCCTTGTAAAATCTACACCATAGACTATTTTAACTAGTGTTTTTGAAGCGTTTTAAGGAATCGAGCTTTGACAAATAAGACCGAAAATCTTCGAGGAATGCCTTTTTATGAAGGTGAAAATCATAAATCGATCTCATTTTCCTTCAAGGAAGAAGTAATACTTTACTTCCTTGCAAGTTAAAACACTATTATTATATATTTTTATTATACACAATATATTGTTGATATAAGATAACATTAAGGCGCTGTTAACAGCCATTAGAGCGAATTTTAAACAAAAACTGGTTATTATACATTTAACAAAAGTAATTAAGTATCTAAGTCAATATATTTTGACCAATATATTTTCCATGGGAGAGGGGTCGATGCCTGCTCTGGGATACCACTTGCGTCACATGTGGGCTATACGGCTGAAACTTCCGAGGCTTCTGCAGAGGCGGCTGCTAGACTCACTGTATAAAATAAAGCAAGTCTTGAAACGACTGGGGTCTGGGGTTTTCAGGGGAAAGCCTTTATTAAAGAGATAGGGCGTCGTCTGAGGAGCCGTGGCTTGGACTATCGCTCTGGGGCATATTTAATGCAAAGGATCTCCCTTGCTGCGCAGCGCGGTAATGCTGCCAGCGTTATGGGAACCTTTGGGTGGGATATGTCCCGGGGCGGTTTCATTGACTGATTTTATATTGTTTGTATTGTGTGTGTGTGTGTGTGTGTGTGTGTGTGTGTGTGTGTGTGTGTGTGTGTGTGTGTGTATATATATGTGCGTGTGTGTGATTTATTTTGATTAGTGTTTCCGGATGTAGTATAATTCATAGTTTTAATTTTTGACAAAACACTTGTGGCTGTAATATTTGACTACATAGTTGCAAAGTGTGTCTTTTTTTCTAATTGATAAAATATATTTTTAGTCCTTTCTTTTGTACAGTCAGGTTTGTATTTGGCATTATACAGAGGCTTGGCTCTTTGAGTGGATTTTTTCACTGCCTTGTCCCTACTTTAATCATAATAATAACAAACAGAATGCCAATTCTTTATGTTGAAATAATTTCTGATTTATGAGATTCCGTGGTACTGTCGACGATGTTGTTCGATATTCACACGCATGTATGCATGGTGTATTTCCAATTTCCATGTTTTAGTTAAGTTGGTCTTTCTAAGATAGGCTATACACGTTGAAACCTGGATCGTTTGAAAGCCGCGGTTGAGTAATTAGTAACTAAAGATGTCATCTATTTAGACTATTACTTTTAAGAATAGACGTAAAATAAAAAAATGTTGATTTGGCAAATCGTGTTTCTAAAATTTGCGAAGCCTCTCCGTCTATCAGAACAACCCGCGGATCCGCGGCGCGCGCGCAACGCTCTGGCTGGCAATTTCTCACAGATTCGAGTTTGTGTCGAGATATTTTTGGAAAGTGCCTGTTTTAAGAAAACAAACTAGCGTATTCGATAGCTATTGTTTAGGCACCTTCATTTTGGTTTGTTTTCAAACCACCCAAAATGTATGGTGTATAACACGTGATTTTGTCAGGGTTTCAGGGCAAGTCATGTATTTCAGAGTTGTTTGTTCGTATTAATGTAAACGACCTATTACTGCCACTAAACTTTGATAGGAACTTATTGGGCAGCCATTGTTTCCTTGGCCTATAATCCAAAGGCAAACTTCTGATAAGTATCCATTGTTCATGTTCTGAAGTTTCAATTATTACCGAAGTTTTGCTCGCCAATTATTGTTGTAGCTGCCTTGTTCAGGTAATTTATCCAAAAGTTCGTAAGTGTGCGTAAAGGTTAAACAATGAGCGAATGAAATGACGTCATCCGTAAGGCACAGAAAGTCCAAACACATAAGCTATGCAACCCTTAAGCCTAAACCCCTTCCGGACCCGCTGGTTCTAAGGAGACACTTTATGAGTCCACTAGGTTCTTATGAAATTACTAAGTAGGTATAAGATGGTGCCATATGAACCCACAAAGTCTAAGGAAGTGTCTTATGGACACATTAGATCCACTAGATGTAAGGAGGCGTCGTATGGACCCAATAGATATAAGCAGGCGTTGTATAGACGCACTAGATCTAAGGAAGCGTCGTATAGATCCATGAAGTCTAAGGGGAGCCTTATGGAACTACTAAGTTCAAGGAGGCTCATCATGGACCCACTAGGTCTAAGGAAGCGTCGTGATTTATGCAAACTGCGTGAGTCTGGGTGTATTTCCATGTTGGTGATGTCTTTGCTATTTCACAGGGTACCCTACTTTGAGACCGGTTAAAGAGTCAAAAGTTTCAAAGTTTATAAAGTTTATAAACAGGAAAAAAACTGAATAAAACAAAAACTCAAATTCAAAATTCAAAAACAATAAATAAAATAAAACCTCTGTGGAGAGCCTCCACATGTTGGCTTGTTTATAAGGGGCATCATCAGCCTAGATTTTTTAGCGCGTCAAGAAGGCTTAATCCGGCAATGATTACATGCGCTTATCGTAAATGGGGCTTGGAGATGCCACCACACTTCAAAAGAGGAAACGGTCGTACTAATTTGTCGAACTTTAAAGGTAATACTTGTGTTGCCAACGACTCGCGCCTCCCTTACTGGGGCTTCAGATTCTCAAATTAGTCGCAAAGACGTAACATGAAATGAGGAAGTTCAATAATAAAAAATACTTCTTATAAAAGAAAAACCCGACAGCTGAAGTGAAAATAATAATAATAATTTCCACACAATACACTTGACTATCAATTGACCCGGTCCCAAACTAGGATACTCTGTGCTATGGTAACCAGGCAAGGACGTCACAAACATGGAATTACGCCCAGACTGAGGCCCTTTATACAAATCAAGTACCTACGGCGGCCTCCAAGACAAACGTCTTAAACAAGGCTTAAGTGACTTCATTGAATTTACCACCTCAGTAAGCGGTGAATATCTAAGAGTATTAGGCCATTGGTAGCGTTGGTAGCCTAGTTGGACTAGTTATATTGGACTCGAAAGCGAGAGACCCAGGTTCGATTCCCAGTGCGGGCATGTACCTATGACTTGGTTTTCTAAGTTATGTACATATGTGAAGTTATACTTAGTAGCAATACCACTCGCTAGCGGTGAAGGAAAACATCGTGAGAAAACCTGAGTGTCTGAACTATTCACATACCTCGGCGCTTGAAATCGCCAATCCGCGGTGGGCACGCGTTGTGATTAAGCCCACACTTTCTCCCTGAGAGAAGGCCTGTGCACTACAGTGGGACGTATATAGGCTGCTTATGTTATGTATTAGGCCATTAGGTAAGTTTGGTCCTGCCTGCTGAGGTGTTAAATTCAGTGGACTCTTTTAGCCCCTCATCATCATCATCATCATCATCCATTCGACGCCCACTGCAGGACACAGGCCTCCCTCGTGGTTTTCATAACCATAAGGGGTTTTGCCATAATCTTATTGCCCCTCGCTTAAGACTTTTTAGCAGTCAGTTTTTGTTTTTATAGTGGACTTGTTGGTGACTTTTTGCAACAATATGATAGCTAGAAACATTTTGTTTCTGTCGTAAGCTTAATCGGCCGTGAAACTTTCATTTAAAATCTCACTTGCCAACAACGATCCAGCTCGCGGCCTCTGCGAGGTGATAAACAAACACACATGCATATATATACACGATAAACATAGCCCTCCTTTATTTCGCAATCGGGTAAAAAGTAAACACACAACTCTATCGAAATGATCAGTGGTTAGGAACCATCATTGCTTACTCTACTGAATCATGCTTAGTGATTGAATACTCTGGAAATTCAAAGTCGTTACTACATTGATATAACCACTGGGTATTCTCGACATTTTGGTAACAAAATGTTTGTGGGCGACCGAATAGCACTCGTGCATATTTTTCGTAAAACATCTGCTTTTGTATTTCGTGATATATACAGAATGTAACGAGATCCCCGTATACATCCAAATGTGGAGGGTTTTAAGTTGTGAATGTATCAATCTCGATATTTAAAAAAAAGTGTCCCATACTGAAATTACCGGCTGATGTTTTGAAGTTTTCTCCATAATAAAATTGTCCGTATTGACGAGTACAACCCCTATTTTCGGGTGTATAAGGGATTTAATTACACCCTATATAAAACAAAAACACAAAACTAGATGACATCTTGTACGTTATTACTGTTAAATTAGAAAACACAAACTTACCTATTCATAGAGAATACCTGCTGAATTTAATATCTACTATAGTGTATTTTGACAAACAATTTATCCTAAGACCTAATAATGTATGAAATTGTGTCAAAAACTACCTAATCCTTACTAATATTATAAACACCAAAAGTTTGTATGTATGGATGGATGTTTGTTACTCTTTCACGCAAAAACGGCTGAACTGAAATTTTGCACAGAGATAGATTATAGTCTAGATTAGCACGTAGGTTATTTTTTATCCCGGAAAAATACACATCAAAATTACCACGCGAATGAAGTCGCGGGCAACAGCCAGTATTTCATAAAATATATTTGCTTTTGCTAAGATTTCGTACATAGAAATTTTAGATTTATTGTATGTTTAGCCAATAATTACGCGATATAACCTGTATCTTAAGCACGTTATTTTTTTAACCTATTTTAAGCACAAATATGTTATTTTTACCGCTGTTAGATCTAAGCTGACTGAACATTAATTTTTTTTTAGATATTTTAAAAAATAAATTAAGTTTCTATTAATTAATAGAACATTATTTTGCCTAGCCTCCATAACACGAGTGTCGCACGTCAGGGCAAAAGCCTCCCAACTTTTTGACCAAGATTTTTGGTAATTTGCCACTGACCACTCTGGCACACCGAAATCGTCCCGCCATCGTCTTCCCGCCCCGAAACCTTTGTTACCTACCGTCTATTTTTACGATTATAAAAAGTGACTTTGATGTTTTCAAGCTGCAAACTCGTGTGTCACTTTTGGAACAGAATACCCGGTGTACCAGCTCTAATTGTTACGTGGACAGATTACATTGGTCAGCCGGGTGGTTCGTAGCTTTTCGGACAATGGATCTGTCATGTCATCCCGTAAAAGCTGTCAACCTGGACCGGTTGGCATTTGAGAGTGAAAGCGTTTGTGGAGCAAATTATATCAATCATCGTGATTGTGAGATCCATGTGCCTAATTAGTAAATATCTTTCGTACTGTCGATAGCAGGACAACCTTTACATGCGTGCGATCTACTCAGTGACGATACGGGTTAGTTATCAAATAAAATGTAAAGGTTAATCTGCAGCTGTCGACTGTACAGCACTGAATATTCGAGGATTTTAGACATATTGGATCAAATTCTTTTGAAATATTTGATCCAGCATGCAGGGTTCAAATTGCTTTCAATAATAAGGCAATTGTTCAGTCGACAGCACATAATTTTTGTTGCAATGTCACCCGTAAAGTAACTGAGCAGAGTGCACGCATGTAAAGGTTTATGTTAAGTCGACTGTACAACTGGCGATCTTATTACTAAACATTATTTCTTTCAGACAACCATAGATGTTGATAATGATAATAATAACTTTGATTTGGATTGATTAGGACCGTTGGACAGATGGAGCCAAGAAATTAATTAGAGTCTGGTAATCGTTGCAGTTAAAATATGGTACTTCGTGTAGACGAAGGCAGACTGGCGAGACTGGATGCAAGGAAGTGTTAACATGTCCTTATGAAAAAAGGTTTCAGGATAGTCGCAAGTTGTAAACATAAGAAGAAGAAGAAAAACATACCTATATTTAACGCCACATAGACAGACATACATAATTAGAAAACCTCGAGCTCTACCAAGTTCCTACCCCTCCAGGATACAAGCGTAAGCTCATGTAGGTATATATATGAGAGACATAAACTGGTTCGATTTTCACGCTTCATAATCAGCCGGTGTCAGTCCACTGCTGGACATAGGCCTCTCCCAAGACGCCACTGGGCCCGATCTTCGGCTCTTTAGTAAGGAACCCAATACAATCATGGAAAAGGTTTCAGGATCGTCGCAAGTTATAAACATAAGAAGAAGAAAAACATGTATTATTGCATGTTATTGCATTTCATTTAATTCTTTTAACTGCACCACGGCACGCACTCCGTAGTACAATTATGGGTTACCGTAGGCACTGACTGAAAATCAACGCTGAGGGGTCACTCCCTCAGCACAACGCTGAGTCAGCAGTCTTTTGTGCCAACTTAGATACGCCACAGGCTACATCTATGGTCTTGTTTTATTTATTCGTTTTGTCTGTTGTGTATTTAGTTTTCTTCCTGTTGTTGTGCATATTATATTACTTATCTGCTTATTTTGTTTCTGTGATGTATCTTGTTGGTATAATAAATGTCTTTCTTCTTCTTCTTCATATTTAATGCCACATAGACATACATAATCAGAAAACCTCGATCTCAACTAAGTTTCTACCCCTCCAGGATACAAGCGTAAGTTTATGCAGGTGTATGTATGTAGAGACATAAACTGTTTCGATATTCATACTGTATTTTTAAGAATTATCGCAAACCCTATACATCCAAGTATGTGTTCCATTAAGCATTTAAGAAGATTCCCGAGCACATCAAATCGGTTCTTGTTCTTCAAAGACAGCTACATACTAACTTACTTTTTGGCCTTTGCATCTACGTAATGGGATGATTTATGCAGCGTCCAGCAGCACCTTCACTCACACTAGATGAGTGAAGGGACCACTCGGACGCTGCAGTGCCTGGGACATGGTTTTTTAGATGGTAGGCTTTAAGACAGCTACATAATGGCATAACAAATCACAACGCTGCAATGAGAACTTGCGTCTAACATAGATTGGAGTGACATTGCTTTTATATAATAAAAACTCAGGAAAAATTTCAACATAAAACAGAAAAAAAAATATTTTTTGGGGTTTTCGGGGTCTCAAAAATCGAAAAATCAAGTTACTGTAATAGTAAAAAACTTATGAGATTTTGTCTTTTTATTGAATTCTAAATGTTTTCTAATGAGGGTGTGGATGTATAAAAACATTATTTTACTAGATAACTTAAATACGGATAAGCGCTTCATACATATAAGGCGTTACGTGCAAATTGTGACGTCATACTTTGAGCCCGATTTGTATAGCGCGTTTTTGTAGCACATGACTATCTCGACTCTCCGACAGGTTTGTTATGAAAAGTATTAGTCGTAGAGAAAAAAAAATTAACCACGTTTATGTATCTATTGACACGGCCTTTCCGATTATATTTTAGCGCAAGTTCTCCATTAGCACAATAGCTACGAGTACGTGTATACTTTACTTTCACATTCAAACTGGACAGCCAGTTTATGTAAATACAACCAGTTACAGCATTGTGTAAATAAAGAAACAGTAGCACTCACTCAGTGTCATGTTGGTACTAAAGATGAAGGGGTCTATTCTTGTGGGGATTTGAACAACCAAATTACGCGCCTTTTTGTTAGGGTTCCGTACCCAAAAGGGTAAGAGATCCTATTACTGTACCTCATGAATCGTGATAGCTAGGCAGTTGAAATTTTCTAACTTAGGGCCACTCGTGGTCTGTCTCTGGATAAGTAAGTAAATAAATCAACACGTATCCGTTGATAAACGAATAAATAGTTGATTAACAGGGTTGTTAGTCACACCATTTAGCTATGTTTAGCTCTGCAAATGTCATGTTACAAGACGATAATGCACTTATTCGCTGGATAGAGCTTACCTCTAGATAAACAGACAGATAGTGCTGTCAGATAGCTTTGGTGCAAGCCGGTCTTGTCCAGTTACTTGGCGCAAGTCGTCTTAAGTTATGTAAAATTTGTTAGCGTATAATAATAACTTATAATATACCTTTTTGATGCAAAAGCGCCCGTAACCTGACTGAGCAGAGTGCACGTAAAGGTCGATGTGCTGTTAACAGCTCGTTACCAGTTACCACTATTGTGCCTGTTATTAATATTTTACCTCGTCTATCGAGCGATGTAAGTGCTGATAATAATCGTGCAGCCTTAATATGTCCCACTGTGGGGCACAGGCCTTCTCTCAGAGAGTGAGTACGGGCTCAATCACCACGCGTGCCCACCGCGGATTGACAATTTCACAAAATTGTGCACCGACCTCTTTCTAATGACTTTTTAATTTTATTATCTATCAATAATACATGATTTACTTTATTGATTTGATTAAATCTACAAGTAAGACGCTTATGCAACTTATTAAGTTGGCTGTGCATATAGTAGTAATGAGCCGTGCTTGTAAGCTAATGAGAACAACAAAAACAATCCATCACAGATTGAAATCTCACTTCGATTAGACAAAGCTTACCAAGTATGAAGTCGATACGCAGTTAGAGTCGAAAGATAAGAATCACGCTGTCTTGCTCTACATAGTTAGAAAGAGTGTGACGTAAATCTTGCTATCCTATAAAGTAGGATATATAAATATATATATATCCTACTTTAAATATCATTTATTATTATTTAATAATGTAAATAAATGTGAAATTTTGTGAAGATGTTTGGATGTTTGTTACTCAATCACACAATAACGGCTCAACGGATTTACATGAAATTTGGCGGACAGATAGATAAAAACCTGAATAGCATACTTGATATCCCGGTAATGCGTTCCTGTGGGATAATATTCATTTTAAGTTTAAAATAGATGACGTTGCGCGAGCGAACGTTGTGTTTTAAAAATAGATGGCGTTGTGCAAGAATCGTATAAATGGATTCTGTGGCAGTACAAAGTTCGCCGGGACAACTAGTAATAAATAAATAAGAAATCCTCTCTAGGTTATACTTGGACCGAATAATCAGATCGTCGCAAGTGGCAAACCCAAACGCTTATCCCTCCGGGATACAGACGTAACTTTACGTAATGTGTACAAGGGACTATCTCCGGCAAGTAAAACCCAAACGCTTATCCCTCCGGGATACAGACGTAACTTTACGTAATGTGTACAAGCGACTATCTCCGGCAAGTAAAACCCAAACGCTTATCCCTCCGGGATACAGACGTAACTTTACGTAATGTGTACAAGCGACTATCTCCGGCAAGTAAAACCCAAACGCTTATCCCTCCGGGATACAGACGTAACTTTACGTAATGTGTACAAGCGACTATCTCCGGCAAATAAAACCCAAACGCTTATCCCTCCGGGATACAGACGTAACTTTACGTAATGTGTACAAGGGACTATCTCCGGCAAGTAAAACCCAAACGCTTATCCCTCCGGGATACAGACGTAACTTTACGTAATGTGTACAAGCGACTATCTCCGGCAAGTAAAACCCAAACGCTTATCCCTCCGGGATACAGACGTAACTTTACGTAATGTGTACAAGCGACTATCTCCGGCAAGTAAAACCCAAACGCTTATCCCTCCGGGATACAGACGTAACTTTACGTAATGTGTACAAGCGACTATCTCCGGCAAGTAAAACCCAAACGCTTATCCCTCCGGGATACAGACGTAACTTTACGTAATGTGTACAAGCGACTATCTCCGGCAAGTAAAACCCAAACGCTTATCCCTCCGGGATACAGACGTAACTTTACGTAATGTGTACAAGCGACTATCTCCGGCAAGTAAAACCCAAACGCTTATCCCTCCGGGATACAGACGTAACTTTACGTAATGTGTACAAGCGACTATCTCCGGCAAGTAAGTGAATTAGAATTAACATTTGCAGTCTTTTCGAAAATACCAAAAACCTGTTAATAATAACTAGAAAGGATACGCCCAGCCGCGCACGAAAAATATCTAGGCAATCCACTGTTGTGAGACTCTCTTATTGCACCTAGTCACCTTTTGGCAGGTCAGCCGACCTCTCTACTTAATATCAAAAGTAAACGTAACAAGCACAAACATAATAATAGGCAGAAGAATTCCCCTTCTGCATTGAATACAATCTCTTGTCATGAGCGTTATTAGGGTTCCGTACCCAAAGGGTAAGGGACCTAAGACTACTAAAAATCCGCGATCCGTCCGTCCGTCTATCACCAGGCTATATTTCATAAACCGTGATAGTTAGACAGTTGTAATTTTCACTGATGACGTATTGCTGTTACCGCTATAACATAAAATACTAAAAACAGAATAAAATAAATATTTCAGGGGGGCTTCTATACAAGAAACGTAATTTTTTTGCCGTTTCTTGCTCGATATTAACGGCAACAGGCAGACGGCTGAAATATTCAAAAGTTGCATAGATAACGGTACCTTCACTTGTGCTATTCATACATTTTAAAATAAAAGATGGTGTAGAGGATGTATTAGCGAAGTGTAAGATAAAAAGAGCGTTCCCGAAACTTGCGTGCATGCAACGACTAATGAATGTCAGGATCGTAGCAAGTGACAAACCATGTCTCTGCCTCCCCCTCTGGGATACGAGGCGTGTGGAAATGAATTAAATTGAATTCAAAAATTTTTTATTGCACTAAAAAAACAATTTTGTAATTCATAATTCATTTATTTGTGGATCATATGTAATTATTTTTTACATAATTGGTGTTCAGTCTTAAATTAGAGATCACTATGGTCCTCCTACCTGTACATAGGCATACAAATATAATTAAGTTAACCAAGGCGAGCTTAATACTCTTGCTACCTACTTAATAAATGGCCTCAGTCTGCGTGTTTTTCCATGTTTGCGATGTGCCTTTTGAGATCGTGAATAGTATCTGCTTACCCCTCCGAAACCCTGAGCGTGAAGTTAAACCGAGGTGGATCTTTTGTACCATTCTAAGAATGTGAAGGTACTGACGAGAACGGTAGACTTCCTTATATGGCAGATGCATTTCACTTCGCACCTGTGAATGGTGAACTCTAGTGTCATACTCAAATGTACGGCAGGAGAGGTCAACATGGGTACGTTAACTGAGTTGCTGTGTTAAATATGTAATAAGTGCTTCGGACTATAGCCGTATTTGTGGTCGTGATGTATGATAGGAGTTGTTTCTTTTTTGCCTCCATTTAAAGTTCGTGGACGAGACATCGGCGAGTCTGCAATGATACTGCGGCTTGATTCCACAACAGAAATAAAGTTTGGTTTACTATTTGGATGGATTTTTTTTAATCGTGTCTTTTTAGAGTTCCGTGTCCAAAGAGTAAGGGACCCTATTACTAAGACTCTCCTGTCCGACCGTCCGTCCGTCCGTACGGCTGTCACCATTGTATCTCATGGACCGTGATAGGTAGATAGTTGAAATTTTCACAAATGATGTATTTCTGTTGCCGCTATAACAACAAATACAAAAAACAGAAAAAAATAAATATTAAAGGGGGCTCCCATACAACAAACGTGATTTTTTGCCGTTTTTTGCTCGATATTATTAACGGCAACAGGTAGACGCTTGAAATATTCAAATGTTGTATAGATAATTGTACGGAACCCTTCGTGCGTAGGTCCGACTCGCACTAGGACGGTTTTTTCATACCGTTAACGCCTAGAAGGTTTGATATGTGTACGGGCATAGACTTATGCAGCAACGAAATGAAATCATGAAGTCATTATAGTCGCTATAGTACATTGCATTAACCGTATCTAGGTCCTGATCACAAATCATAGACCTACATCTGTGCTCCTGATAGTCATTGACACTTCAGTTCATAGAGTAGACTAGCACACCAAATAGTTTTCTATTTACGAATCCTTCTAAAAAACAACTGTAAACTCCATTCCACGGAACGAGCTCCCAAAGAAAATTGTCCATGTGCGCCCGTTGCTTAATGCGCGTGACCCTCAATAGCCACTTCAATAGCGGTCCGTCTTCGCTTATTGCTTCGCTTATCTCGAGCAGCGCGCATTAACCAATGAGATGCGAGTATTCGGGGACCAAATACGGACTATAGGCCTGTGTTTTCGAGCCTTCAATCTGCTCTACCCACCTAACAAATTTAATAAGTGTTTTCGTAACAGCAGCTTCTTACAACGAAGCTCTAAAATATTTGGCCTCAGCTCCTCACTTGACACTGAGTGTAGTGCACGCGACATAGTTACTGTTTAAATCTAGTCGTTTGCGTTGGCGAGCTCATCCGCGTCATAAAACATAAACAGCCTCCGTGTGAGTGTATACTACAAGATGTGACAACATTACTTAACAACGTATTTTTTATTGCACAAAACCGTGCTGAGGACAATTTTTAAAAAACCTATTTAGAGGATAAAAATTCCACCCATTCCGGGACTTGACTCTGGCTAACCGTGCCAGCGCTCTCCTAAAAACATATCTATACTACGCGCACCAGATCCTGAACGATTCCGATTGTCTAACTGTAATTTCCATGCTAATTGCTATTGCAAACCTCAGGATTCCGATAGGATTTGGTGCCCATAATAACGCCCCAGAGAACCGTATCTTCAGTATCGATATTTAAACCATTTCCAATAGGTCCGCAATAGCTTAATTTTTTATATACATCTCAAGATTCGACTTAAGAGACTACATCCGTGAGTTTATGTATTTGTACGTTAAACATAAAGTCACGCCTGTATCCCAAATGGGTAGACAGATTGCAGAGTTTCAGATCCACGAGATCACGATTCTGACAAGATTAATTAACATTAACATTAACATTAACATTATTAGTCGCTGCATGCACGCCAGTTTCGGGTACTTTTTATGTTGCTAATTCGTCCCCTTTTTGGTCAAAGTATTCCGCACGGGACTTCCCGTGCCGGTATGAGCATCGCGAGTCATTGGAAAATACCACATTCGTGAACATTGTAAATATCAATTATGGTGACATCAAATCTTAGAACAGCCTAAAACCTAGGGCTTAGAACGTAATTGGACTTACCCAAAAGAAAAATATGTTCTCTTGGGTTATAGGATGAAGGTTATAAAAATAGCCATCACCACCATAGAGATTATTGATGTTCACTGTTTGCAAAAAGGTAATAATAAAAACGAAGACATTAATCTTTCAGATCGATAGTAGGGGGTCACTTGCTAAAAATGAAGGCAACGAAAGCATGTCGCCTCGGCGAGGGTTCTACGAGTCATATACAATTCAATTATATATGGTTGAGTAGAGCAAAGTAGCCGGTTACAGTTGATTCGTGCCGCTAGATGGCGCCAGTGCCGCGTAACACATTGCGCAGTTTGAGGTAAAAACTAACGCTTACTTATAGACTTTTCACTTTAAACCAACGGCCATGTAATCTGACACAGCCCCCACCCGCTTTTGGTTTCACTAGTTAGAACCGGGTGCCCCCTCACTAATAAATACATACATCCAAAACGCTCATATTGGCCCGCATAAAGATAACGCATAACGACTCTTGGAATACGCGGGATTCTCACCCAAAGGGGCGTGTCTAAGGTGCGATTGTGAAAATGTCAGGTCAGGCTAAACTGTGATTACCCCGTGCGTTGCAAAAGTCGTTAATTTTATAGCAAACAAAGCTCGCTTGTCGCGTAACAACATACTAATGCCAGTAATTATTGTTTGGAGAAATATCAATCTGTAAACGAAACTCAATGAACAAAAGTTGTTGTAAGACACAAAATCCGACTGCATTGTTATAATATCGTATATTGCCCCTTTTATTCATAATATTAAGATTATATTTGTGGGAAATGCTGAGGAATTGGCAAAATGTACTTCAATGACTCTAATATCTTTTATCTTATAAATTTATCAATTCTGTTTTTTCTCCTTGAATAAATAAAAATTACATAAAACTTACGGTGATATCTCAAAGGGGTAGCCAGAGACCGAGGTGTGCCACTTGAATTGCGCCTCTTATTTATGATATTAAGATTCTATCTGTGGGAAATGCCGAGGAATTGGCAAAGAATACTTTAGTGACTCTAATATTTTTTATCTTGTCAATTTGTCAATTCTGTTTTTTCTTCTTGAATAAATAAAATAAAACTTACTGTGATATCCCAAAGGGGTAGGCAGAGACTAAGGTGTGCTACTTGCCACGATTCTGACATACCCTCGACGACGGGGACAGGCCTAGTAGGTCGCTTTTCCTCAGTAGAAGTAAAAATAATAATCATCACTTCCATACGACACAATTACTTATCCTGGTCCAAACTAGGATACCCTGTGCTGTGGTAACAGGGCAAAGACATCTCAAACAAGGAAATACACCCAGACTAGAACCATTTAAGTACGGCCAAGTACGGCCTCCAGTGGGAATCGAACCCACGGCCTCTATTTTGATAAGCCTCTAGGTCAACGAGGCAGTCAGTCCTTTTCCCGATGTAAATTCTACACATTGGTAGCTTTCTTGACGAGATTGCTTTTAGCCATAAGACCAAATGATAAGTACACGAATATTGTTGTAATGCATTACTCTCGTCGTTTAACTGTATTTTATGTTTCCAATTCTGTAAAAAGCCGTCGCTTTTGTCTATCAAGTAGGCAATAATAAAGTCGTGAGAAAATTGGATCAGCAACTAGGCTATTGGAAGTCCATTACACAATTGGATATACCCACTACACGTGTGGCCATTACTTACGCGATTCGCAAATACGTAGATGGTGTATCAACAGGGAAATAGAAGGTTTACATCACCGCAGTTGTAAAATAAAAAGCGCGTTTCTTGCTTAGTCATAGAGAAAGCGAAATATTTTTTTTTATTTTCGTATTTTGAGAAGTTGGTGTCCTTGCCTGGTGACCATAGCACAGGGTATCCTAGTTTGGGATCAGGTCAAGTGATTTGGAAGTTATTATTATTATTTTTAATTCAGCCCTTTTGTCAATCCAGTCAAATATCTATACTAACCTACACTGCAGTTGCTCCTAAATTGTATGGACGACTTTGTAGGGAAAATGTGTTACAAAGTGATTTTGCATGTACAATTAGAAGAAAAAACCATATCTTAATTTAGTAGAATGGGGAACTTCCATCAAACTTAGATTGAAGTGATATTGTTTTTGTACCATAGAAATCTTAAAAAAAAATTTAAAATATTATTCTGGATTTTTACAAGTCTCTAAGAAAGCGAAATTTCTTAGTCTAATAATAAAAAAACTTATGAGATTTAGTTTTGTCTTTGAATCTTAAAAGTTTTCTAATAAGGGAAATTATAACCTTTTTTGTGCAGTGCTCCACTGACTGTTAATCCTCTTCGACAGTAGATCTGAGCCCTGAAGCACGACGTTTACCTAGACTCTATTTATTGCTGTGTTACGCTCGTTACCCAAGTTTACCCAAGCGGTTACCGTTTTATGAAAAACGGTAACCGCTTGGGTAAACTTTAAACAATTTTCATTTCAAATACATTGCATAAACTCACGCCTGTATCCCAGAGGGGTAGGGAGAGACCAGGGCTTAAAACATGCCACCTAATACTGTTTTTCTTTCTGAACTATTCTTGTTTCAAGGGGTTACTGTTTTGTAACCTTTTTTTCTTGCGTTATCATTTCACACTTTGTACCAAAGCAAAAGTTAGAACTGCAACTCCGCAAGCAGACCTTCTAAGCCAATTTATTTTGCGCACGTATATTTACACACAAAAGCCTCTGTTCTAAATGACATAACCCAGTATCCGTCTAAGGAGACACTGGTCATCTCTCCGTCAGGCTAGTTGTTATGGAAGCAAGGGTCAGCCTCAGGTGGCAGAGGCTGTGTTAGGCGTATTACCTATCACGTCTCGACTTAGTACTAGGAAATGCCATCCCGTGCGTAGCCCAGTCCAATAGATATTTAGAAAGCACGCAAAGGTATATAAGGTATAGGTACATACATTGTAGATGCTGACGGTCCTTTCTGAATAGGCAGGGGCGGACTTCCATACGAGGCGGTTTTCATACAAAACTTAGTTTGGGTTTAGTTAACAAACGCCTATCCGGATTGCAAAGAAACTTTGCAAATATGCCCAGAGGATACTTAGAATTGCGAATGAATCAATTAAAAAGAAATAAGAGCTTTTTGAGCAGTTTTTATAAGAATTTTTATGAAGCTCTAATTTATTTTCTATTCGTTTCCCAATTCTAATCACGGCCAAACCTCGACTTGTGTCACCGAGACCCGACATGTCGTTTGTAAATTAAAACTAAACTACTTTTGTATGGGAATCGCTTCGTGAGGGCCCATCTTATGGCAAATCGCGGAAAATACACTAACTCGCGAGGGGTGGTTTAAATTATATAAGAACGAATAAAATAAGATGATCCGGAAAACATACAGAAAATTCATGGAGTCCCTTGAAAAAAAAAAAGTCACAAACATTGACACCAGTCGTTCAGTCAACGTGTGGCGCCGGATTAAGAATAGCGTCACTTCGTTTCCTTCAGTGGATGTCGTAGAAGGCGACTAAGGAAATCAATTACCAGGAGATGGGCAGCAGCGACTTCCAGAGATTCCAACCGCATACTGCGATCGCCCACCCGCCTGCCAAGCGTGGCGACTATGGCAAAACCCCTCATGGTTATGAAAACCACGAAGGAGGCCTATGTTCTGCAGTGGGCGTCAAATGGCTGATGATGATGATGATGATGATGATGTACAGTCAACAACAGGTTAACCTTTACATTTTTGTTGCTAAGTCGTTCTTAACGCATCTGTACAAATCAAAATATGGTGGCTTGCACCGGAAATCGAATACACGGCCCATGTGTGGTAAACAAACTTGTCGCCGCTAGATGAATATAAGTTTTATTGGTCGTTCATGACTGCCAATAAAGCAGTATTGCAACTGAACATTCGTAGCTATTAAGGGGATCCAGTGGACTAACCAGCACCACCAATGGAAAAAAAACATATCATCTTTTACAGATCGTATTTGCAAAACTGTACAATCTCTCAATCGTGTTAACAGTGATGTTTAGGGCCCACGACCAAGAACCTAGGATCCATTTACGTCAAAAACGGCTGTTATTGGCGTTAATGCTATCTAAAGTCGTCAAAATATAAGAAGCCCGTTTTGACAGCAACGAAAACCATAGAATCCAACCTTTTTATGTATTTGTTCGAGTGAATCCCAAGTAAAATGCATTTTTGTGTAGCTGTCAAAACGGGCTTCTTATATTTTGACAACTATAGGTTTTTTGCCTTACGTTCACGGCCATGGGTCCTAAAATCACCATTAACATCATGGAGAGATGGTACAGACATTTTTTTTCAAATTTGGTCTGTAAAAAAAGATATAATTTTTGTTTCATAGGTGGCGCTAGTGTTACTTCCTGGAGCCCCTTAAAGTTACATCGTTGACATCTAATCGAGTAGAAAATACCTTTAATAGCATTTTCTAAGACGTATAAAAGTAATAGCGTCTTATATCCTACAGTCTCTTTTCTCTAGTTCGTGTATAATAAAATTTACCTTACCAAACGTAAGATTAGTTGAAAACAACATTGTACTCGGAAAAGAAAAACTAGAATTTGTAGAAGATACCGTTTTTCTAGGCATCACAATCGATTCAAAATTGCAATGGGGTCCTCATATTGTAAAACTAGCACACAGGCTTAGTTCTGCAGCATATGCAGTCAAAAGAATTAGAGAGCTCACTGACGTTGCAACTGCTAGGCTTGTTTATTTTAGTTACTTCCATAGTATTATGTCCTACGGCATACTACTGTGGGGTCGGGCAGCAGACATTGAGACGATCTTCATCTTACAGAAGAGAGCCATCCGATTTATTTACAAGTTAGGTAGTAGGGATTCGCTAAGAGATTTCTTCAAAGAAACCAACATCTTAACAGTTGCATGTCAATACATTTATGAAAATATTATGTACGTTAGAAAAAATATCAAAGACTTCGAAAATGTTGGTGGCCACCATAATGTTAATACTAGAAATAAACATAAATTGTCATTTCCACTATTTAGACTTGCAAAAGTTAACACATCCTTTATGGGGCACTGTATAAGGTTCTACAACAAAATTCCTCAAGATATATTAGAGTTACCTCCAACGCGATTTAAAAAATGTGTTAAGCACATTCTGTGCAAAAAGGCTTACTATAACATCAAGGATTATTTAGAAGACAAAGATGTTTGGCATTAAACAGTAGATTAATATTATTTAAAGGACGATTGTGACTAGTGTTCAACACATTCATGACTAATATTTTAAGTTGAAAACTCTGTTAATTAAGTTAAAACGTGTTTTGAAAAGAATAAATGTGGAGTTTCTTTGTTAGCTTCTTCTCCACATAATCCATTAATTGTGAAACTAACAACTTTGACGTTCATTAAGTAAACATTCTGTTTTTACAATGAATAAAAATATTTGAATTGAATTGAATTGAATTGAATTGAATTGAATTGTACAAAGAATTTATTTAATTTGGCTTTTTCAAACTTCCGTATGCCTATCATTCAGTCTCATTCACCTCCTGCGGTTGACTGCTAGAAAATGCTCGTAGCATTAAGTCCGCCGCATTGCCACCGTAATATTTACTTATGTGCAATAAAAATATTAATAATAATAATAATATATGCCAACCAAGCCGCCCGCGGCAGTCCTCAGAATATTTTCCTTCACGGTCAGCGTGTGGTATTGCCACTGCAAATTTGCAGACGCAGGCTTGTCTTTCCTGTGGTCAAGATGGTATAGGTGGTCTCTTCACCCATCTAGTGTGAATTCAATCATCTCATCTCATCCATCTCCAGCAATCTTCAAAAATAGGGTAAAGGAACTGTATCTCTCTCTCTCTAAATTAAGTTGTTTATCAGGACGTGATTACTTTTTCTTTCTGTGTAGGTATATTATATTCATTATATCCTCCTCTTACACATAGGTATTATAACTTATTTATGTAGTAGTTTATAAAAGTTATTTAAGTAAGATTTATGTAAGTTTATTATTAAGTTTAAGTATGTACTATTCGTAAAAAACTATTTAGAGGCTAAAAATTCCACCCATGCCGGGACTTGAACCCGCGACCTCTGGCTAACCGTGCCAGAGGTCGCGGGTTCAAGTCCCGGCTTGGGTGGAATTTTTAGCCTCTAAATAGGTTTTTAAAATTGTCCTCAGCCCAGGTGAGTGCAACAAAAAGAATATAATCATGGGCTATTCGTATTTACACCAACTGCGCGTCTCTCTTTCTCCTTCGGCAACCTTTCCATCACAAGATTGTCTGGATGAAATTGCTGTTAGCGATAAGGCCGCCCATTGTACTTTTCCATTGTAACTTTCATATTTTATGTCTCGTTTCTTGTGTGCATTAAAGAATATACTTATCTTATCTTATCTTATCTCATGTAACTTAGAAAACAAAGTCATTGGCACATGCAAGGATTCGAACCCACGACCTCCCAAAGGTGAGGCCTCCACGACCGTCAGGACCTCCCGGTTCGCTGCCACCGCTCTTCCTGTGGTCCAGTCGGGTTGATGGCTATTTTTTTCATTACGTTTGAGAACGTGCAGAGCTTCCCTAAGGCCTGTTTGACCTATCGGACTATTGTTACTGTGCCGTCTATAATTAACAACCTAGCAGTTACTACAACAAGGCGTAGCTCTACAACCGTAATGCTTGCAAACCGGTTATTTGACTCGAGATAACCGTTTACATAACACGGCCCATTTTAACCCTTAATAGGCTATGGTTATTATGAACGTTTTATTGGTTTTTGATTTTATGTCAATGTGAAAGGGGTCAGTTCAAAATACAAAGTTCAAACTGGTGGAAAAGTGGGTTATGAGGATTGAAAACTCTACCAGACTTGTGCGAGGGAGTTATCAAAAATTTTACTCGGTACTGTAACGATTCTTCTTTATAGTAGCTGGCTGGTAGAGCCTTCTCGTCTTATTTGGAATACTTTGAAGGGAGTCGGTACGTTTTGTTTTAGATGTCAGTCGATCCCCAGCTAGGCTAGGCGATTGATAAAAAAAGAGTAATAATAAAATAATATTGTCCCTTAAATCTGTATTTCAATAAGTAGAGCGTATTACAGTACATTATGCCCCATCAACTAAAGTTTCTTCGACTTCAGTTTACGCCTTCAAGCAACTAAAGGATCAGCCACGAGCATGGACTAGCATCAACGAACTGGGGCTTAATTACGCGCACCAAATCCTGAGCGGATTCCATTCGCCTAACTGTCAAATTCCATACTTATTAGACAGTTAAACGATTTGAATCGCTCAGGATGTAGTGCGCGTAATATAGGGGCTGGTCCTGAAAAGAAAAAAACTGATTTTGAAAAAGAAAACCGTCCTACATACATTACATGTCTCGCTTCTTGTGTGCAATAAAGAATATTCTTATCTTATCTTATCTTACATAAGCAGCCTATATAAGTCCCACTGTAGGGCACAGGCCTTCTCTCAGGGAGAGAGTATGGGCTTAATCACCACGCGTGCCCACCGCGGATTGGCGATTTCAAGCCCTGAGGCATGTGAACTCAGACACTCAGGTTTCCTCACGATATTTTCCTTCACAGTTAGCGAGTGGTATTGCTACTATAACTTCACAAATGTACATAACTTAAAAAAAAATTCATACGTACATGTTCGCACTGGGAATCAAACCTGGGTCTCTCGCTTCCGTTACATTCCTACGTACATTACAGATTACATAAATCTCGCCTGTGTCATGATTCATGACGCAACGACCAATGAATGTTTGTGAAGCGTAGGTCTGTCAGGTCAGGATCGTGGCACGCAGCCAACTATGGTCTCTGCCTACCCCTCCGGGATACAGGCGTGAGTTTATGTTTGTTCATAAGATATAATTATAAGATCTACCTAATTTGTATGTGAAGTTACATTAAAATCCGTGTAGCCGGATGTGCGTGATTGAGTAACCAATAACCAAAACATCTTTGTAATTCGAAAGCCTAATTTTAGGGTTCCGTACCTAAAGGGTAAGGGACCCTATTACTAAGACTCCGCTGTCCGTCTGTCCGTCTGTCACTCATGGCTGTATCTCATGAACCGTGATAGTTAGACAGTTGGAATTTTCACTGATGACGTATTTCTGCTATAACAAAAAATACTAAAAACAGAATAAAATAAATATTTAAGGGGGGCCCCCATACAACAAACGTGATTATTTTTTCGTTTTTGCTCTATATTAATAACGGCAACAGGGCAACGCTTGAAATATTCAAATGTTGTATAGATAATGGTACGGAACCCTGCGTGCGCGAGTCCGACTCGCACTTGGCCGGTTTTTTCGGATTCTATTGAACTTCGGATTAGTCTATTATTATTGTGTAATTGGCATGACTTTCCGGTTCTTTGATGATTGTTCTTTTCGACTGCCTCGCTGATTTTGCGGTAATGCGTTTGATTACCAAGACAGGGGTTCCGATTCCAACTAGGGACCGCTGTACTTTGATTTTTCTTCGTGATCGTGACGTCCTTGTCTGGTCACCACATCCAAGAGTATCCTAGTTGGGCACCCCGAGCAGACAAATTCGTGAGACTGGACGGTTTTTCATTTACAAATTGACTGTCTCGTTGGTGTAGCGGTATCACGCTTGATAACCAAAAGAGAGGTCGCGGGATCGATTCCTGTTGGCCGCTGCCGTACTTTATTCAAATGACCCCAGTCTGGGAAGTTTTAAATGTTTGTCTGGCTACCATATGACAGAGTATTTTAGTTGGTTTCGTTACGCCACGCCGCTCCGAAACAAGTTTTGAATTATATTTCATCTATGTCGACTCGTCGACACAGTTTATTTGTTCGATATTTCAATTTATCATATGTGTGATTTTACGAATCTCGTTTGCTCGGTGCTACGTTTCACCTAAGCAGTAAAGCCCATTTACGCCGGGGCAAAATGGGCGTTGCGGCATGCCACAAGGCCGCATGCTACGATAAATGAATGATAAGAGAATGCTAGAAGATGTTTGATACGTAGTGCTCAGTTCATCATCATCATCATCAACCCATTATGTCCCCACCGAGGGGCACGGGTCTCTTCCCTGAGGAAGGTATAGGCCATACTCCACCACGGGGGCCAGGTCCGGATTGGTGGAAGCTTGTAGACTAGTGGGTCGTCTACTGTCAGAAGTTGTCAAGCCGCCCTAAGGTCTCTGACTTGGCTTAACGACTGCCATCTATCGACGGCAGCCGGCACCAACAGCTTAACGTGCCTTGCGAAGCACGGAACCGCTCGGAAAAATGCCACTAGCGTTAGGCATAGACGGCGACCCATCCATGCACTGAACGCGCCCTGTGTTGCTTAACCTTCGTGATCGTTTAAGATCACTCAGGCAGCCGGGGCTACGAGCGTAGTGCTCAGTTAAAATATTGTAACGCTTTGGTGTACCTAATTACTGTAATGTTGCAATATTTATGTAAATAAAAATAAATAAATAAATAAATAAATAAATCAAAATGTCGCACATTGTGGCAAGAACCGTGCGGCATAGCAACACCTCGCGTCATGTGGTAGACTGTCGCAGCTTGTATCCGAACACAATGTTGCCTCGGCGTAAAATAGACAGCCGCATGCTACATCGGCCGCATGATGTTGCCGATTGTAGCGTGCAACAAGGAGTCGGACGCAACCATTTGTTGTAGCACGACGTTGCTCTGGCTCCGTGTGGCGCCGGATTAAGAATAGCGTCACTCCATTTCCTCCCGTGGATGTCGTAGAAGGCGACTAAGGAAATAAATTACCAGGAGACGGTCAGCAGCGTCTTCCTGAGATTCCAACCGAATACTGCGATCGCCAACCCGCCTGCCAAGCGTGGCGACTATGGCAAGACCCCTCATGGCTATAACAACCATGAAGGAGGCCTATGTCCTGCAGTGGGCGTCACATGGCTGATGATGAGGCATTTTAAAAACCTATTTAGAGGCAAAAAATTCCACCCATGCCGGGACTTAAGCCCGCGACCTCTAGCTAACCGTGCCAAATAGGAATTCCTAAAAATAAATATACCTTCAACACACGCACGCACGCACGCACACGCACACACACACACACAACCACACACACACACACACCCACACACACACACACACACACACGCACACACACACACACACACACAACTGTGTAAACCGTTACAATAACTATTTTTCTTATTTTTTATCTTTTACACTGTTATGTTAAATAAATTTGTGTCCACTTGCACAGCAACATCATGTAAACTAAAACTGTAAGAGAAACACTAGATGCCTATAGTACAGGTCCGACCTAGTTTAGGCATCTAGAGATCATGTTAGATGTAATTATGTAAGAAACACCATTTTGTAAACATTATTGTAAAATTTTCGCTTTAATAAATTATCTTATCTTATGTAAAATTATAATTATAAAAACCTATTTAGACGCTAGAAATTCCACCCATGCCGGGACTTGCAACCGCGACCTCTGGCTAACCGTGCCAGCGCTCGCCCAACTGAGCTAATGGGCAAGTACCTATACGAAATTTCGCGCCTCTTTACAAACTTCTCTGTATTACGTACAATTTTTAGCTGAGGACATTTTTTTTTAAATTGTCCTTAGCACGGGTTAGTGTAACAAAAAGAATATAAATTTATAATTACTTTTTCGTTGATTCTCCTCATTTTGGTGAAAACGTAATAATGTATTTAATCTGTAGAATTCTAAATGACCCGATCGGAAAACCATCTTTTCAAGATCATAATCTAACAGGTTAAAGGGGTCAAATAATATTGTAAGAAGGTAAAGCATCGTTTTATTCAGTGTATCAGAAGGGTAATAGCAAATACAACGATATTTCGATGAAATGTGAAGTCAGTCAAAAGAACTTTAAACCTTAGACCAAATAAGCCATCGATCTTTTTGATTTTAGGTGAAATGAACCACCGATGTAATGTCATTTGATGTAATTAATTCTAGTACCTATAGATAAGCGGCCAACGAGTTGTCGTGGGTGAAATGATACAAGATGAAACGTGTTTTGGAGTTGCGTAGTGAACCCATTTTAGTTTGGGACCAGCACAAGTGATTATGTTATGTGGACGTTATTCTATACATATAAAAATCAATTGCTTTTCGTTTGTCTCGCTAAACCTCGAGAACGGCTGAGCCGATTTGGTTAATTTTTCTTTTTCTATATTTGTGGAAGTACTGGGAAGATTTAAACGAAGAGAAAAAAAAGATTGATGTAGGTGATACGCAGTTCACGGTGTCATCGTTAGTTTATTATTAGTTTATTATTAATTTATTATTAAATAAGCCGTGGTAGCCTAGTGGGTATACCATTGGACTCGAAAGCGAGAAACCCAGGTATGATTCCCAGTGCGAGCATGTACCTATGACTTTGTTTTCTAAGTTATGTACATTTGTAAAGTTATAGTTCGCTAACGGCGAAGGAAACCATCGTGAGGAAACCTGAGTGTCTGAGCTATTTACATACCTCAGCGCTGGAAATCGCCAATCCGCGGTGGGGGCGCGTGGTGATTGAGCCCCTACTCTCTCTTTGAGAGAAGGCCTGTGCCCTACTGTAGGACGTATGTAGGCTGCTTATGATTAAATAATAAAACCTAGCCAAATGTGCGTCGGACTACCGCAATGAGTTCTGAGTGACTGAAATGAAACACATTTTTGCTTCATTCGCTATATCAAAAACATACATTTAATTATGGTACTGAGGAGCCCTCTGTGTAAAAGTCCGACTCGCTTCGCCAGTGTTTAAAGAATGTCTCCGAAAGTGCAATTAACAAAGATATGCAAAGCGGACTTTTAGTATCCTCAACACTTCTTGTTGCCAATTAACGACAGAGGTGTCGTACATACTAAATAGTTACCATTTCTAAATGATTAATTAAGACTGCTTTTACTTCCCTCGTAGATTTTTTTCTAACATTTTTAATTGTGAAAAATGGTACGCCTTCTTTTTCTTGTGCCGCTACAGCCAACATTTGTCCAAAGGTGTATTACATATTCTTTTACATACATACTACATAAACTCGCGTCTGCATCCCGGAGGGTTAGGCAGAGACCAGGGTTTGCCGCTTTCCTTGGTCCTTGATTAAGAGAATAGAAAGACACTTTTTTCAAAAACTATGTGGAAGATGTGATTTTTAGGGTTCCGTGCCTCAAAAGGAAAAAACGTAACCCTTATAGGATCACTTTGTCACTGTCAAGACCCGGTCGGTAACGCGTGAAGGTATCGAGTTGAAATTAAAATCATATACTTAAATTTACAGTCCCTTGAAACAGTGTACATCAAACTCCTACGTTAACATTAAAAAAAGATACGACTGTTCATGCCGCAAAAAACGTTTAATTCTAAACTCAAGGGAATCAAAATTTATAGCGTACTTTGGCAAGTTATACAATTTTATACTACAAGTACAGGAAAAATCAGAAAACTATATATATATATTGGTGAGTAAATCATTAAAAAAATAGTCTTTGAAGTTCGGGAAAAAACTGCGAGAACTATTTAGAATACGTAAGTACCGACAAAGTTATCGCCAATCCGCGGTGGGCACGCGTGGTGATTAAGCCCAACTCTCTCTCTGAGAGAAGGCCTGTGCCCAACAGTGGGACGTATATAGGATGCTTATGCAAGTACCGACAAAGTACGGAATCCTCGGTGGGTGAGTCTGACTCGCTTTTGTCCGGTTTTTTTTTTATAGGTGGCACTATTGTATTTCATGGAACTCCCCTTAACCACAGATCTATATCCGTACCCTACGGAAGCCAATGTTTAACATATTGTACAAATGTGTTAATCGCACCAAAATTAGATTTTGCCTAAGGATGTCTGGAAGTGATTACGTTTGGCGATAACACCGCCAATTCTTTAGTTCTATTAGTTACGAACCGAGACGAGAACTTTGTGTATAATACATACTCATGGTGTGTAATAAAGTATTCTCTATCTAGAGTATAGGTATATACTATCTAGAGTATAGTCCGCATAAATCTTCTTGGCGGTAACGTGAACAAGCACATAGCTTACTGTCTTTACAGTGTATGTGAGTAATTGACGTAGTGTGACGCGTAGTAAGTTAGTATTAGTCAATTACTAAAGTAGTCAATTAGTCACATATACACTGTAAAGACAGTAAGCGATGTGCAGACGATCTGTGTCTATGTTCACGTTACCGCCAAAAAGATCTGTACGGGCTATATGTGGTAGACAGCACTTGGCCGGTTTTTTCCACACAACGTTGGAATCAAAATAGAAATGGATTTGCATTGTCTCTTTTCACTGCTATTTACTAAAATAACCCAATAGGCTCTCGAGAGACGTGGTACCTAGGTACTCTAAACGATTTCTCGGGGAGCAAGAAAAGACGACAAAATCTCAGAGATAATCCGCTTTTTCGTGTAAGGTAAGAATGGTTAAATGGTTCTAAATTTTCAGGTTGTACCCGCAGGCGTGACAACACCATCTGTCTGACTTTGCTTAGGCGTGTTAATTTATTAGAAAATCTATTACAACACTAAACCAAACCGTTTAACGTTTTCCGGCAGTTGTAGGCCAAATAATAAAGCTTAAGTGACCTAATTAAATTGATATCAAAATTGCGAGAACAAAGAAGATATTTGGAAGAAATGCCGAAGTTACTTCTCCCAGGATTACCTATTTGTCAATAAATCAATACGTTTGCATAGCAACGCGCCTCCGAAAATACCAGTTGGGACCCGATGAAAAGACAACCAGAAGAGAATCTGAAAAAACAATAGAACCACCGGCCGAAGGCGATGGGCGAAAGCGCCTATATGTTTCAAGATCCACATTGTTTTCACCGAAGACGTATTCGACGGGTGTCATTAAATTCATAATTCTCGTGCGGGCCGAAGGCCGAATTATGCACCGGGGAGGCAGGAGAGAGGTGGTCCGGCCGTATATAAGCTCGCGGGCGCCTCCGAGCAGCATCACACAACCGCAGTCCGTGACACACAACATGAGAGCATTCTTGGTAGGTACAGCCGTTGTGAAAGTGTAGTGAACTTGTGACCCGCGCCTGCGCTTCCTGCACAACATTGTCGTCTCGATTGCTTCTCGCGACCTATTGCGCAACAATCAATAGAAAGTGCTCATCCATTCGCCAGAGGAAAAGAAGTGGCATTTCAACAGTGTTCTTTCGAGGATTCGCAATACGATAGCTAATCAAAAAAAAAAAAAGACGGATTGAACGAAAGTGAAACCGGAACTCAAGCAATCGAGACGGCAACAGTGCTTCCGTGTGCTTTAACTAAAAGTGTTGTTTTCCACCATCAGGTATTAGCTGCGGTAGCGGCGCTAGGGTCCGCGCGGCCGGAGGCCGGGTACAGCTATAGCGCTCCCGGCGGCGGCCACGGAGGCTCATCCGGTGGCTTCGGCGGTGGACACGGAGGCTCATCCGGTGGCTTCGGCGGTGGACACGGAGGCTCCTCCGGCGGCGGCTTCGGCGGAGGACACGGTGGTGGTTTCTCCTCCGGTGGCCTGAGCTCCAGCAGCTTTGGCCTCGGCGGCGGCGGCGGCTTCTCGTCCGGCGGCGGCGGCTTCTCGTCCGGCGGCGGCGGCTTCTCGTCCGGCGGCGGCGGCTTCGGCGGCGGCTTCGGCGGCGGCTTCGGTGGAGCCCCGATTGTCCAGAAGCACATCTACGTGCACGTCCCGCCCCCAGAGCCCGAAGAGCAGCGCCCGCAAGTGATCGGCGGCGGCGGCGTGCCCCAGAAGCACTACAAGATCATCTTCATCAAGGCCCCGGCTCCTCCTGCGCCTGTCGCGCCCATCATCCCCGCCCAGGCCCAGAATGAAGAGAAGACCCTAGTCTACGTGTTGGTGAAGAAGCCCGACGAGCAGCCCGACATCACCATCCCCACCGCCGCCCCCACTCAGCCCTCGAAGCCCGAGGTTTACTTCATCAAGTACAAGACCCAGAAGGAGTCCGGCGGCGCTGGCGGCATCGGCGGTGGTTCTCTGGGCGGTGGTTCCCTGGGCGGTGGTTCTCTGGGCGGTGGTTCCCTGGGCGGTGGTTCCCTGGGTGGCGGTTCCCTGGGAGGTGGTTCCCTGGGCGGTCTTAGCGGTCTCGGCGGTCTCGGTGGTCTCGGCGGTGGAATCGGTGGCGGTAGCGGTGGACACGGCGGCCTTTCCGGCGGCCACGGAGGCTCGTCCGGCGGCGCCACCGGCCCCAGCTCCCAGTACGGACCCCCCGGTCAGTCCGGCCCGTACTAAGCAGCGAGCCAAGCGCAAACCCCCCTCCCCCCATGTGATACCTGAGTCTGCGGCGTCTAGTTCATAAGTAGAGAAAAAAATTACGGTGCCTAAATGTATTTATGTAAATAGTAATTTTAATGTCTAATAATGTTAGTTGTAACTAATTCTTTTTGCATAAAAAAATCGATAAACGAACCCTGCACTCTTTCACTCCGCCTCCACCGCAAACATTAGTCTACACCAACAGTCTACACCGCAGACAAAACACCCAAAAGCCGATAGTAATGTAGTCCGCGGCTTGTCCAAATAAATGCTCCGTTGGGACGTGCCTTCAGTAGAAAGTGAGGTTTTCTCTGTGGGCGAGGAGACATGTGATTACGCAAACAGCGAGGCTTCGTGACCCCACTTGCATAACACACGAAGAAAGATGCGCTTACGCCATCGCACGCCTCTTACATTACATTACTGTTATCGATATTATAGGAATTGTGATTCGCTTTTTGCAATAACACATTATTGCGTCGAGCTCTCCTTCTGGCCTTTCGTCTGGGTTTTTCCACGCTCTGCTCGGACCTAGAGGCTAGCGTGAAGTTATGTGGGCTATTTGTCGACATAGTGGTTGGGGAATGCTTTCTTGATGGTTTTATCAAGATTCTAACTACGAGTATGCCACGGTAACCATATTACGACGGTTTGTAAGTCACTTAGGCTTGTTTATTTACCTTGGTAAAAGATGCGCGTACAAACAAACAATCAAACGTTCCTTTTAAGGTATAAGTGGAAATTCTTTTACGTCACAAACATACTAAAGCATTTTATTAATACTAATAATTGTACGGTCTATCACCGCACACATTGTATTTTGCTGCGCTAGCGCTTTACACAATAACATAGGTACGTATTTTACCTGTATTCACTCACTGACGAAATAACCTTAGAGTAGCCAACACGTATCATTGTGAAAGTGTTAATAAACAAATAACTACGTTATTCATCTTCAACTTGAACTCCAGATAACGACTACTGCAACTAACTAACTACAACTTCCCCTGAAGGGGCCCTAAACTAAACCTCATTCAATAATAAAAACTTCCACACAGTACAACAAAACTGTGAATATTCTCCAAGGCACTTACATACATAATATATATAAACTCACGAGGGTATCCCAGAGGGGTACGCTGAGACCAGGGACTGCCACTTGCTACGATCCTGACAGAGCACCTTCGCTTCCTCGGCACTCATTAGTCGTTGCATGCACGCACGCCGGTTTCGGGTACTTTTTATGTTGCCCTTTGCTAAAACATCCCCTATTTGTTCGAAGTTCCACCCATCGCTCGATATATTTGTTTCGTCAATCTTTCTTCCTTCACCCTCTCCTCATGTCCAAACCAACGCAACATTCCTTTCTTACGTTCCTAATCAAACTATTGCGCATCCTGTTATTCAAAGTAACACCAGACATACTTCTCAAGGACCTCATTTCTACTGCATTAATCCTGCTTTTTTGCTTCTTTCGCCATACACAAGTCTCGCGCTACCATACATAAATGTTGGGACCAACACTCCGTTATGAATAATCTAGCTCTTTTGGAGATGTTTTGACTAAGGCACTTGGTTAACTTAAGATACGGTTATGCTTAATCTGATTTATTATCATCATTAGTCTCCTCTAACTCAGACATGAAGAACTCATTATTATGTTGCAGGGACTTTTACCTTAAATGCTTAAGGATAAAAAGAGGTTAAAGATAAGATAACATACATAAGCAGCCTATAAAGGTCCCACTGTAGGGCACAAGCCTTCTCGCAGAGAGAGAGTATGGGCTTAATCACCACGCGTGCCCACCGCGGATTGGCGATTTCAAGCGCTAATGTATGTGAATAGCTCAGACACTCAGGTTTCCTCACGATGTTTTCCTTCGCAGTTAGCGAGTGGTATTGCTACTATAAACAAACTTAGAAAACAAAGTCATAGGTACATGTCCGCACTGGAAACCGAACCTGGGTCTCTCGCTGCCGAGTCCAATGTTCTACCCACTAGGCTACCACCGCTCTTAGATAAGATAAGATTCAGCCCTAATATTAAACCATAGAATTAACAACAAAATATCAGCTGACTACTTACACCACATGTTGACCTATGGAAAACAAAGGAAGTTTAATGTTAGACACAAAACCGTGTCCTTTTCTAGTTATTTTTAATATTTATTGAAAAACTGCTTTCATTATATCAAAGAAAGCTAACTTAATCCCTTTGTACTAGGTTATTTATGATACTACCTTACCTTTACACTATTTTGCCCGTTTAAAACGAAAGGTCAAAGTACTATTAAGCCAGAGTCATAATTTGATAAAAGTAAACGAGATTTTTGTTGCAAAGAAGACGGTTAACCTACTTCCCATCAACGAACAATTGTGAAACAAAGATGCTTTACATAATTTTACGACTTAACTGATGTTAAAATTATGCAAAAATTTCAGGTTTCTTTATTATTGTCATTGTCAAGAGGCGTTGATGACATTCAAGAGAACTAATTTTTTCGTAGGGTCGCATTGCGATAATTCCTGTCGATTCGATTTACCAGAGTAAACAAACTCATCTCGAGTTGCCCAATCCGAAATTTATACTTAACACCTTTTTCATTGAGTCGACATTACATTAAGAGCTCGGTTATGTAAGAACATAACGGTTATGTTAATGTGGCAAAGAATGACACACGGAACGGTAAAAGTGTTTTAAGAGTTTATTTAACTAAATGAATAATGCATGCTGCTTGACGAACTTTCGTAAGATCAAGGCAACGATCCATCGATATGGTCGATTTAATGTCATAATTTCTCGGCGTTTTGGAAACTTTTCGGCACCGTTTTTTGCTTGGTACGGAATAATTTTTACTTTTACCTAAACCGCTAGGTGTTCTACTGATAGAATAAGGTTGAGCGACTCGGTATCTAATGGCTAACTTAGGATATTTAAAGCTTTTGGTTTTTTTTTGTGAGTACAATAAATAATTCTAATCTAATGGGGTACGAGTACTCTAGAGGAGATTATAGACATAGCTTAGGATGCCCACAAGCTCCCTCAACTCTGAGGCAGATTTCCTGTAGAGACAGAAAGAAGATTAAGAAAAATTGGGCGAAACCACGCAGAAACAATTCAACCCACAAATCCGTAACTTGTGAGAAAAACGCTTTTTAGGGTTCCGTACCTTCAAGGTACAGGCGTGAGTTTATGGTATGTTATGTACCTTCGGTTGCCAAACGGGACCCTATTACTAAGACTTCACTGTCCGTCTGTCTGTGATAGCTAGGCATTTGAAATTTTCACAGATGATGTATTTCTGTTGCTGCTATAACAACAAATACTAAAATAGGATAAAATAAATATTTAAGGGGGGCTCCCATACAACAAACGTATTTTTTCTGGCCGTTTTTTATTCGATATTAATAACGGCAACTGGTAGACGCTTGAAATATTCACAGAATATTTAGTTCTATATTCTAAATAATGAAATTAAAATAAAATAACTATTTAAGGGAGGCTCCCATAAAACAAATGTGATCTTTTGCCGTTTTTTCTCATAGATCGGAGATCAGGGGGAGGAATGGTCAATCTTCGTCTTCTTTCATGAATGAAATCAAAACTATTTATTTTATAATAATAACAAAAATATATTTGATATGTAGATAACGACTTCTTTAATTTCATATTAATATGATACAGTATGGTTTGCAAAACTTTTTTTTTATTTTCCTGATTTGTCCCACGAAAATGACACTGATTTTTAAAAAAATATTTATTTACTTTGCACATCTATATTTGGGTCATACATCATATTGGGATTACACCATCCTACCAAATTTCACCTGCTTTGGTCCAGTAATTCGGAGCAAATTGGCTGTGACAGACGGACGGAGAGACATACGCACGAGTGATCCTATACGAGTTCCGTTTCTTTTTTTACGGTGTACGGATCCCTAATCAAGGGCAACAACGAGAGAATATTATCGCACCAAAAAGTTCTGGAGTCCTCTTTTCGGACAAAGCAACCGAGGTTTTAATGCAGCCGCATCTCTATACAATCTCCAGTGACCTATAAGCCCGTTGGACTGGTTTGACCGGGCCGGGCGACCGAACAGAGACAGTTCGGTGAGGCGGTAAAGTAACAGTAACTGTGCCGTCATAGTACGTAATCGGCATCCGCTGGCAGCTCGCAGGTTGCGCGGGCGCATGCCCGTTGTAGGAAGGGGTTAAAGTACATACCGGTTAAAAGTGACCCAATAATAGCTTAATTAAGTTACCCACTAAGTTTTTTTCTCCGCCTAAAAATTTAATAGAAAATGCTTATAGCGTTAAGTTCGCCGTATTGCTTTTGTATATTTACTTGTACAGTTATTATTTACAAAGCATACATTCCAATGGCACTGTAGGACCCCATACATTTTTAGCGGGTTCTGATTCACTCAAATAAATGTTAAAACCTTACGGTCTTATTTATAAAAAAAAACACGATTCCTTAAAAAGCCGATTAAAATAGTCTGTGGTGAAAAAAAATAGCTTCAAACTGATTCTTGGGAGTGCTTTAGAGGAATCGTGTTTTTATAAATAACTCCGTTAATGTCCTGAAAAATACCTGTATCTCCAAGCATTTTAACTTACTAATTCTTTGCTAAAGAATTTTAACCCTCGAAACTGAACTCGGTTTGTAAGTAAACTTGGCTTTGATGTTGCTCTTTGAGGTAATGAATAAGGTTGAACCACCTTCAGTTCGGATTGCTTCGTGAAATCGCTCGTAACTGCGGGTTATCTGTAAGTTTTTTTTTAAATTGTGGTCTTATCCTTATTATGGCAGTACCAGCACCAGCGATCTTAGTAAACAAATTGGCTGTTTTCATCAGAGTGTACCAAGAGTAGCATTCGAGTAGCCATTTTAGCTCACTCGGTCTGGGTGCAATAAGATCATGAAAACCCAGCTAGGGTTCAAAATGGTTTTTTAATATTTTATTTCGGCGACCGGTCACATCGGTAGAAGTGCATCACAAATGGCATCACATCTGACAGGTCTTGGCTTCATATTCAGCAGTAAAATCTATTCAACTGTTACCACCCAAACTGCATGGCAGTTAAACATCTTTCTTTTAAACGAATGAACGAACGAACGAACGGACGAACGAACAAACGAACGAACGAACGAACGAACTAACGAACCGACGAAAGAACAAACGATCGGACGGACGAACGAACGAAAAATAAAGAGTCCCGCTATTTCACTCGCCGACGATATAAAACCTGGCGTTTAATATTGTATTATTGTATTTAAAGATTTTATTAAAGAAAGAAAATAACAAATAGGTTGACAGATTTGCCAAACTGCGCAGCAGTTTATCGGCAGGTATTGACTTGTATAAGTGGCATTGTTGTAAACGATCTCTTCTCTGAAACATGTGACAGTTCTTCCGTATAACTTCAGTCAAATATTAACTTACGGTAAGCTTATCTAACGACAGATTTATTTTACGGAAAGGATATTGCCAATGGGGCAGTCAAATAACGCTTATAAAGATGACGTATCGTCTCGTACAACGGGCATTTGTGCCCCCAACGATAGTGAAAGAGGATGTTATTTCACAACAACCGGACTTTTTAGTATCGGTTAACATTCGTATAATAATAACAGCCTTTATTGGCAAACCGGCGGTTTTCTTCGTATTTAACATGTTCCCGGACAGAGCATGATATACAAAATACAATAGTTCACACATATGAGTGCCCGCGAATATGTGAGATATAAGATTTAGTACAATGTACACCGAGGGGAAAAAACAATCTATTTCTGTTCGAGAGTATGTTAAAAGAGACTCGATAACAGAAATAGAACTTTCTCCCGAGTGATACAAAGTAATACACCTACGAGGAGAATAAAATTATTTTGAATAAATAAAGGCATATTGCTAAGTTATCAATTTACTAAAAACCAAAATTTAACAAAACAACAAATTGCCGCGCTTGTTTTTTTTCGTAGTGCGGAAAAAGGTTGCCAGCCTCCTTTCCATTGAAAATCAAGTACAAAAAAAAATACCACCTCTTTTTCTAATTATTTGATATAAAACCTTTTTGAGATTTGAGGTTTATATTTTTTTATATTCGCTACTAAAAAACAAAAGAATGCTAGCAGGGCAGGAATGGATTTTCATACAACTTTCATGTAACTTTTCTCGCCCCACATTTTTATGGGAGAAATGACGAACTTTGTAACCCGTTTATGAACGAGCAATGAGACACTTTCTGAGTAGGTGTGGTATAAAGTACAATGCGATGCCTACCAGTTAATTTCTTGCACCTCCTGTGGTTGACTGGTAGAAAATGCTTATAGCATTAAGTCCGCCACATTGCCATTGTATTTTTTACTTATGTGCAATAAACGTATTAATAACAATAATAATAATAAAAACATAACTTGTAAAAAAATCAAGTCATGCAGCTCAGTTCTTCTACCGTAAAAAGTTGTGAGATCCATGTAATAAATACCAAGTCGGTTAATTTATTCAGTCCCTACTTAGGCGTCCTTCTGTCTTAAGTTATTACATAATTAGCTAAGCTAACACCATCTCATAGTGACTATATCAATATTTACTAAAAATATTTTATGTTTTAAATGAATAGATTGATAATACATATTAAGTATATTAAATTAGATTGCTTAGTCAATCTTTTTTTTTCCAAGTCAATATCTTTTCATGATCGGTCAGTCAGTAGGTGATAAGTGACAAAATTAAGAAACTTTGACTAGTTATAATTCTTAAACTACTGGCTCAAATTGATTGAAATTTGAAATAAACCGTGTTTATACACTGCCTGCTTGGTTACTGCTAATAATGAAATCTTGAAATTCAGGTTTCTAGTTTTATTCACAACTGTTATAGAGGGTTGAAAATGGCCTGAACTGCTTCGAGAAAAGGATGGTACGGCCGTGCCGCTTTTTTGCTCGATTTGGCGGGGGCACTGCCGTGCCCCCAGATAGTTCACACATGAATGCCAGTGAATACCTGAGATATAAGAAAAGAATATTTACATTTTTTGGCCACTGTTTGTTGCTTTATCACATTGTCCTACATTGCGATCGGTATACGGCTATTGTAGGCCAGGTCAACTCTGCAATAGCCCTGATGTCATCAGAGCATCTTACAAGTGACCTACACTTTTTTTTTTTAATCTTTATTTAGTTTAGGGACTTTTGTACACAAAGTGACGATGACAGTCCCATCGTGCCCATTATAATAATACCTGACCTACACTTACTTTATTTGTAAGCAACATAAAACAGCAATACAATAATACAAATGCTAAACATACACTCCATATTCAGTTAACTTGCCCCAACATGTGTCCTAATTATAAAAACTTAATTCTAAAGAAAACTAAGCCATGCGGGTTTAAAAGAAAAGTAAAACTAGCTTAAAACTGCATGCTCATGTGCGCGGTCTCAATGACACAAGTTTATGACTCTCTTTCAATCCTTCCATACGATATACCTGCATGTCCTGTCAACTGCCAATCGAGTTGAGCTATTCGCTATATTTCTAGTTTTCGGAAAACTGATAAATATATGTTAAAGTCTGTTCATTGGGTAAGACAGTAGCCGAAAACTCTTTCGTAAATATAACAAGTTTTTCTCTCTCATCGGTCAAATATTTGTCAAGCAAATGGTCAATTCCAGTAGTTTTTTAAGCGCACATAAACTACAGTGTAATATTTGGGCAAACACATATATATTTAGTGTGGTTTCGTTTGGAACCCCCATTTGGATCCTCTTTTGTAAATCGATAACTTTGTTTGTTAAAAATATAATTATAGATGAAAAAAAGTATGTTTCTTACTTGTCTTGTTACTTTTGTGTTGCTAGTTATGATGATGATGATGATGATGAATTTTTAACTAAGCGGTCAATTGTGAGGCTAGTTACAATTATTTTTAGCATTAACATAAATGTAAGTTTATTAAACTGTCTTTAGAACTAGAGTCAACCGGCATTTAACAGGTAAACACGTAACATCTTAGATTCCATCTATACCATGAGGCGTGACTGGGAAATAATTATCTTATGATGTGACTCAACAAAACGTAAACGTATTTTTGCTTTATTCACTTTTCTGTTTTTCCTCACGAATATTCTCTCTTTAAAATAACATCGGATCAACGCGTGCGATCCTAACGGAACAATTCCATATTTGTAAGTCATTTAACACGTCCATGCATGAAGTTGTTAGCGTCACAAACAGCGGGGTGTAACTAGCCATAGAGTCAATAGGCATGTTTTCGCAGCTTCCGGAAAAAGTTACTGCATGCGTTTGTAAAGGCACGTAGAAAAGGCATCACAAGTGAAGTTACGACGGTAAAATGACGCATTCAAAACCCTACTTAGTATGTGTTAGAGGACAGGAGGACTTGCAAGATCTTACAGGTGATAAATATTGACGCAAACGCATTTGGTCACAGCTGTTTTCCCGTAACCCTTCTTTTTTGTTCGAAGTTGTGTATGTCCTGCAATGTCGCTTCGCAATTTTTAGCGAAAGGTTTTCTTTTTTTGATTATATTTTTGAAGCTAGTTACCCAAAAATCTACAAAATATTATAAATTACTAACTGACTCGGCAAACGTTGTTTTGCCATATTAATTAGCCTACATTTTGGATCTTAATGGATCCTTTTCCATTTATCTAATATATAAAATCTCGTGTCACAGTGTTTGTTATCGAACTCCTCCGAAACGGCTTCACCGATATTTACGCTTTTTTTGCGTATATTTGGTAGGTCTGATAATGAGTCTTAGGCTAATTAATATGGCAAAACAACGTTTGCCGAGTCAGCTAGTATATTTATATAATGTCTTCTTCATCTATAAAAATTTTGTTTACAAGTTCACGTTAGGCTAGTTTCAATAAAATATTTAATGATCATCAACCTTTTGATGTCGAATCACAGAAATCACCGTTGATAAATGACGCGATGTGTACATTATAAGGTACTCTATCACATAATGATGTAAGTTATTTGTTCGGCAGCTTTGAAGCAACTGTTTGCCAATCCTTTTGATAATTCCTTACACCGTCATGTTTTCGTTGAAATCTCTAAAAGTTTATTGGAGTGTAGTTATAAAACTACACGGTAGACTAAACAGAATATGAAGGTGATGAATTATAGTCGATTTCAACGTTTAACATGGATGTATTTCCTAGATGGCATTGAGCACGAAAAGAAAGGGGACCAAAGACAATACCTTTTGATAGAAATCATGATTAGGTTCACGAAGATAGGTAATGGATACATCACATGAGCATTTGCAAAGAATCCAACAGAATATAGGCAAATCTAAGTGAAATATTAGGAACAAAAGGAGGCCTAAACTATTAAACTTTTTTTCGATCTCCTCAATCGCTGAACAGTAACTTTAGCAGCTAGGTACTTGAATGTATCATAATATCGGAGCCTTCTCAATTCGTTTCTGACAGCTCGCTTAACACGGAGAGAAATCAATAGAAAGAGAAAGCGTGAACGTAGGTAACATAATACTTACGTCCGTAAAATTAGAAACAATAAAATAAAATATCAACATATTGATAATTACATTTTATTCTAGGATAACCGGAGATTTCGATGGTGGAACACCAATTTGCATGACTTGAGCAAGAACTGGTTATGGAAAGATGTACACTGCATCCGCACATAAATGTCGGTGATCAGTGATAGTTAAATATAATTTCGTATATATTTAAATTGTTGTATTTAGTGAGCAGTAACTAAGGAATCTGCTACAAAAATTAGTGAGCAGTAACTAGGGACTCTGCTACAAAAATGTAATAGTTGCCTGATAAGCGTGTTGCAAGTCTAAATAAAAATTGCAGTAATAAAACATCTATCAACCTCAAAAAAGACATCGTCATATTACTAACATAAGCATACAAGCAAAAATAAAATATACATTGTACATAATGTCATATTAAGTACAATTTATTTTCAAATACCCGGCTCTCTGAATTCTGAGTTTTTGTTTGTATTAGGTATGATTTAAAATCTATGTACCTGCTTTATTAATTAATTAAAATAATATAAAGTATTAAGTAACGATGCTTGTAGAGTGTCATTAGAATAAATGTTGCCTAGAAACATCAATAACTGCAGTTTGCCATAAGCTAAAATTTTGTGAACTCCAAAGACAAGTAAAGTAAAAAATATTTAGTTGACAACACCTAGCGATATGGCACATGAATTACGGATGACGATGGCTGTGATATGATCAATAAAAACATAAAAATACAAATTGAAGTAATACATAATATGGTAATACAGTAATACATCAAATACGTTATGTATGGTACAAGTACCATTCAGTTTCGAAGCTTATTTATTTTTACAGTCTCTTATTACGGCGTGTTCACAACGGAAGCAGTGCGTCAAGACCCTAATGCGAGATTCTCCATGATGACGACATGATTATCATGCAAGATTGGCTGTGAATGTATAATGTAAGGCGGCTCTTCGACTACGTACGCCACACCTGAGTTTACAACTACCAACTACTTCCCGTTCGCTTGTACACAGCTTGTTTTATTTATTACTGTTTTTTTTTTAAGTCATAATTGCTATTTAGTTATAAGGCCAAAAATTGTAGTTTATGTTTATATCTTAAGTGTTCATTTACTTTCTTGGAGTACAGAATGTTCTAATCGTATCTAATCTTACGGACGCCAGATTAGATAAGATTGGTATAATCGGTGTGGCACAGGATTTTTTTTCCTATTACAAGGGCTTGCTTTCTTTCCGGCTTTAATCTAATCCATGTTTATATATTTACAAAAAGCTTTCGAAGGCTGTATTTTTGGTTGCCAATAAACTATCACAAATCTGAATAAACTAATATGAATAGGGCTTAACTTGTTGATCGCGGTGTTTCTTACAAACACCATTATTGTGGTAGGTGTCTGTGGTTATGTGACATTATCATAATATTCATCATCGCTGCACTTTTGTAGGTGGTGGGCCTATTTGAGTTATCTTTGGACCCTTAGTCTGAATTTTATATATTTTTTTTATTTTTAACATTAGTCGTTGCCAGGCTTGGGAAGATATAAATCGCAGAAACGATGGAAAGATCGAATGGCTGGGTTAGTAAGAGGTTGGCACTGTTTGATACAGGCGCGGCTTTGAATCCCGCTTTGTCACTGAAGCTTTGTTTCTATGCCTCATTTTTAGGGTGCTGTACCCGAAGGGTGCCAAACGGGACCCTATTACAAAGTCTTCTCTGTCCGTCTGTCCGTCGTTCTGTCTGTCTGTCTGTCACCAGGCTGTATCTCATGAACCGTGATAGCTAGGCAGTTGAAATTTTCACTGACGATGTGAACAGAATAATATAAATATTTAATGGGAGCTCATATACAACTAACGTTGTCTAAAGACAGCGCTCGCCATCTAGCGGCCATCTATGTAACCTACATAGCGCCGATGTCACGTAGTTAAATGTCAATGTAAAACGCTTCTTGTTGGTTTCTATAGATGGCATGTTCTCAAATTCGATCTTTGTCATAAAAAAACCGTTTGAAAATATACGGTCATAAAAAAACCGTATTTATAAAAATACGATTCCTCTAAAACACTCCTCAGTTTCAGTTTCTATAATCTGTGGTTGTGTTTCCATTTACAACAGACAATTTAAACTTCCTATGAGACGTATTTTAATAAGAAGAAAGAAGATTTAATTGTCTATTGGTTTTTTGTAGTTGTGTGGAAGTTGCCGCGAACCACAGTCGGAAATGGGAATCTGCGATTTAGGCCCTGGGCGTTGGAAATACACAGGCGCGGAAAAGACGTGTCGTCGTTTTTCCGTTTCACTTTTATACAACATGTACTGACGGGGCGGGCCGAAGCCCACACAGAAGAGACTCGCCCCACGTCCCTTCTGTGTGGTCAGGGCCTTGCTCCCCTAGGAGTTAAAAGACCGAAGAAGAAGATGTATACAGAGGGGCAGATGGGTTCAAAATCCGTCGCGTGCAGACACCCAAACAAACAAGCTTTCCGCGGTATTGTTTTCACACGGTAATAGCTTCATTGTCTCGACATGTTAATGAAATAAGACACAAATTAGATGGCACGTTCTTTATCAAATTATGAGCCGTGCCCGCTACTTTCTTAGCGTATAATAAGGATTAAAAATAGGGTTCAGTACCATCATGAATGTTCTGAACTTAATTCCGGAATCACTTACTTGAATTTCTGTTGAAGAGCTTAATCGTGGTGAGTGGAGGCGGAGCTCACCATGATTAAGCTCTTCGAATAAGAGCGAAAACTAGTCGGACTCTTCCGACCAAAATTCATGTAAGTGATTCCGGAATTAAGTTAAGACTGTGTAGTGCTTAACAAAGTTTTAGTTTAAAAAAAAGCATAATAAACGATTAATTTTAGGCAACTAGACTCATACAATAAATACCTTATCTTACTTATGAATACAACAATGAAATAAATATGGTTTTAGTAAAGCCTAGTTTGGTTTGGGAGTTCAGTTGACTGTCTCGCCTCCCTGTAGTGACGGAACACAATCCCCTCTGGCCAGAAGGTGTGGACTTAGGAAGACTGTAATTTTACGTATTTACTTAGCAAAGCCTTTTTAGTAAAAATAAACCTACTTCAATAAACGTACGTCCTTGTGGCAACTTTGACACACCACATGTGCATTCTGACGGTCTGACTTTGCCTTGTCCTATGTTGTATTTATGTGACTAGTTTTTCCTTTGTATTTATGTTACTTATTATGCTTTTTTTTTCTTGTGATGTGTTAATTTGTTCCAATAAATGTTCTTCTTCTTCATTTGGTAATGGGTCCCAACAACAGATCTTGACCGCATAGCCCTGACACAACCCTGACCAATAAACCTTGATATTTTGAAAAATATAAAACTGGGAAAGAACTCGTGAAAAAAGTTACTCCTCTCTCTCAAGTTACAAACTTTAATTGCGTTGTTTAAGAAAGAAGAGACGTTTATTATAACAACAAGACACATCACGGAAACAAAATAAACAGATAAAACTTTGTCCTTTGCATCAACGTAACGAGATGATATACATCGTCCAGTGGCACCTTCTCTAACACTAGATGGTTGAAGGAAACACTTGGACGTTGCAGTGCCTGAGACATTTTTTTTAGATGGAGTAGGCTTGCCCAGCACCTATACCATCCCGACAGTTTCAACGGCCTAGCCCACAGGAAAGACAACTCAATACGTGCGAACCCAACCAAACCGCGGGTTTCCTCACGATGTTTTCCTTCACAGTTAGCATGTGATATTGCTACTACAAATTTGGAGATGTACGTAACTATTCGTAGATGTACCTATGACTTTTTTATTTTCAAATAGATATGTGAGATATTATAGATAAATTGATAGATAGAAAACACTTTAGGTATTGCGTAACCGTGAAAGAATTACACATAGTTTCTTAATATAAAAAACAACAGAAAAATAACGAAACACACAACAGACCAAACAAAAAAAAACCGGCCAAGTGTGAATCGGACCGTCCCATTTATCTATACAACATTTGAATATTTCAAGCGTCTACCTGTTGCGGTTATTAATATCGAGCAAAAAACGGCCAAAAAATCACATTTGTTGTATAGGAGCCCCCTTTAAATATTTTTTTTATACTGTTTTAGTATTTTTTATTATAGCGGCAACTGAAATACGCATCACCTGTCAAAATTTCAACTATCTAACTATCACGGTTCATAAGATACAGCCTGGTGACAGACGGACGGACGGACGGACAGCGGAGTCTTAGTAACGGGTCCCTTACCCTTTGGGTACGCAACCCTAAAAACATACATTCAGGAATTTTCGTACGCACTACATATTATTATTAACTTAATCCGGGTTTACTGACGGCGCTCGTGTTTCGAATCAGAGCGAAACCTGGTCGGAATCCTCCGACAAAAAACCAATTAAGTAAATCCGGAACTAGGTTAATAAGATTCAAATTGCGCCTTTTACAAATAAACCTAAAATATAAGGGTCCCAGTCGACTGTACTGTACGAGTAGAACATCAACCGTTAACTTCCGCGAACTGCCAATAAAACTTTCTGTGATGTAATTCGGTTTAGTCACGATGAAAGCGCACTAGGTACCGGCGGAGAACTCTCCCACTATACAGGGTGTTCATTTGGTCAATTAAGGTGGTCACAGGAGTGGCGCAGACGTCTTGAGCAGAAATAAAAATTTAAAAAAATCTGAGTCGTGAGTATTAACTACTAAGCAGGCGGGACCGGTTAAATTTGTGTCCCATCTGATCAGATATTTTGTTACATTTTTATATCACTCTTGTATTTTTGTCCTTTTTGTGTTTCATTTTTATTTTGGCGCCATCTAGCGCACTTTGAGAGGAACTTCTTGCAAATAGATCAGGAACTTTATAATTCTTCCCGCGCAATTAGGACGAATCGATTTGTAAAAACTTGTCAAGATCCTTCAGCCCGGAGTCCCAAAAAGACTACCGCGCCTCGTTCAAGATACTTGGCGGCATCTGTAGTATACACGCACTAATTAAAAAATGAATCAATAAAATTTTCTGAGGTTAACACGAGCACTAGACATAATGAAACTGAATTTTAACGGATATTTACTCGTTTACTTTTCCATTTTACAATTTTCTGGGCGTTTTTGTACTTTTGCAAGTGTCGTGGTCTTGGTAGACTGAAAGTACTGAAACGTCGGAAAATTGTAAAATGTAAAAGTAAACGAGTAAATCGGATATTTATTCGTTTATTTAGTTGCATTAAATCAATAAAATTTAAAAAAAGGTATTGTAGCTTGCGGGAATTTCGTTAAGTACTTATGTACGATGTAAAAGTTTAATAAACTATTGTTTTTCATTAAAATTATAGTGTTCATAAATCTTTATTACTATAATTTATATGATTAAACGTGTGCTGTGGGTTAACAACCTGTGTTTCTTTTGATAACTAAAAAACTCTGCTATAAAAAAACACCAAACCAACCCTGTATACACAAGACCTCTTATCTAAAGCTTCAACAAAAGCTGGACCTCTCTTCACTTCACATCACTCTGGCAAAAAGCTTTTAGCAGAAGAAATACTGCCCGAAATCAGTCCAAACTTCGTAATTCGAATGGTGTGTCATAGTTTTAAAGTACAGTATAAAATAAAGTAAAGTCAACTGCCTTGCTATCACGCTTCATGAGATACAGCCTGGTGACAGACAGACAGACAGACGGATAGACAGACAGACGGACGGACAGACAGACAGACACACGGACGACAGTGATGTCTTAGTAATAGGATCCCGTTTGGCACCCTTCGGGTACGAAGCCCTAAAAACACTGACTTCGGTTAGCATAGAAATGGTGTGTAGCTATTCGTATGTGTACAGATGTATACGGGCTACATCCACAAATATATTCTAAATAACACAAACCATTGGCTTATTTAGAACTAGCTGTGCCCGCGACTCCGTTCGCGTACATTTCGATTTTTACGAAGCAGCATTTGTATGGGGGCCACGTCTTATCATAACTGGAGCTAGAATTTAAATAGCCTATCCTGTGTCCCAGATGTCTATATGTTTTTATACCAAATTTCATCAAATTCGGATAATTGGTTTAAGAGTTATGGAGGAACATACATACATACACACATACAGAAAAAAATTCTAAAAATCGTGAAATTAGTTTCAGTATCATATATTGAGCCTATAAACACAATATCTCTGAAAACAAACTAACTTACTCCATGACCGACCCTTACAGATTTATTATTAGTATAGATATTGATGTGATATGACGACACGTAATCACACGTGTTGGGCGGTTGCCATGGGGACCGTGTTACGCGGTCGCCGATTCTGGCATTCCGTCCAAACAGGATTTCAGACCTCTTCGCATGCTGCAAAAGGAGGTTTTGGGTGCAATTTCCCAAATTTTTATCTGAATCTTACACCTGTAGGGATCTGTATTAAAGACTGTTCTCACGTGAAGGTAGGTGTACATGAAATATATGGGAAAAAAATATACATAAACTGACTTACTTCTAATATTCATACATACTTAATAAAATACTTAAACTAACCATAGAATACAAATATATACTATACAAACATATATATCATTATAATATACTAATACATAAATTTATACAATAACGTCAAACCAGTGTCGTATAACCCGTCGAAATATCAAGTTACCATGTAAGATAGCGGTCTGACTGTGCCAGGTACATAGATATTTTGCCGGGTAATACTGAACACGGTCCGATTGGTGACACAATTGTCAAGCCCAGCCCACCTTCCCACAATTAAACGTGGGGTCTGTTTTAGCGCTAGTTAGACATCTATGTTTTTAACTAACACTGGCTTAAAGAAATTGTTTGAGAAAATGTGGCCGACGAGTATGAACGGGCTTTTACTTATAGTATCGTTTCTAACTTCTCAAGTATTTAAGGGTTATTATAGATTGGAAACGAGCCGCTCGTACGTCGCCGGCCCGTTCCAGCGTGGATAAACAATGAATCTGGTAAAACCTTTGAAATTGAGATCGAGAATAAGCTCTTAGACTGACCTACAAAATTAACAAAAAGTCCGCCCCGGTAACTTTGTTTTCACACAGCAAATTGATTTTTAGGGTTCCATAATAAAGAAGAAACCCTTATAGGTTTTCCATCTCCGTCCGCCTGTCTGTCTGTCCGTGGCCTAGCTCAGAGACTATTAGTCTCAGGCTCAGAGACTACTAGAATGCTGAAATTTGGCATAGATTAAATTATTAATCACGCCGGCAAAACGGCTGAATACCTACCTAAATTGGAGATGATTTGTTTTTTCTTCTCTATCTGATAGTATGGCGTGTCATTGGATTGGTCGTTTAAACATAATGTGGGTGTAGGAAAACCATTTATTAAACTTTAAACCGCAAATTTTTGTTAGAGTGGAGCGTCCCCCACCCTCTTCCGTCTAAACGGTTGTTTGTAAAAACGTGAAAAAGGTCAGTAGCACATACAATGAAGTTAAAAGGAAAACTATCACGGCTAAGTAGGCTTTACAAGTTAACGAGTAATAGTCGACCATCTTATAAAAGGAAAATTTCGAACATTGAAAAATACTTTAATGAAGTTCTTGGTTGTGTAAAGCAATCAAGAAAACAATCCTTTTACGGAACCTTACACTGCGCGTCGCCTGACACGCAATTGGCTGGTTTTTTTGTATTACGTACTTATGTACATTTTATGTAGATCTCACCTTTGTTACTAATCCTAACCGCATAAACGGAAAACGTGTTTAGACTTCAAAATATACTTTGTATAAAATTTATTTTATGGTTAGTTCAACAACGTATATCTGTAGAAAGTACTCTAGTGTGTTAAATATAACTATTTCTAAGGCAGCTAATATATGAAAATATCTCTTCAATATTTAGTTATACCTACCTGCTTTCCTCATCTTTCTGTTTTTTTCTGATAAAACCGTATAGGGTTTTAATGTATTTCTATGCCGGTGCAACGACTAGTGAATGTTGATGAAGCGAAAGAGATCTGTCAGGTTGTTGCAAGTGGGAGACGCGGTCTCTGCCTACCCCTCCGAGACACAGGCATGAGTTTATGTTATTTTTTTTCTGGTGTGAACCTAATCGCGCCAATCTAATATTGTACAGTTTTATTGATGTTTGTGGAAGCTTCCGGCTTAGGAATTATTTGGTAGATAGGGATAACATAATGTCTGTTTTTCCAAGTTCGACACATCCGTGAATTTGTGACCAACATTTCGATATTTCTAATTTACACGTGCCTCTTTCACGAAGTAAAATCTCAACTTTTCTATAAAAAAAATTGTAAAGCACACTTGCAAAAAGGCTACTAAAAGAGATAGAAATAAAGACATTTATTGGGACAAATTGACACATCACAAGAAAAAAGGCATAACAATCAACACAAACAAGTACAAAGGAAAAACAAGTCACATAAATACAACATAATGCAAGACAAAGTCAGAGCGTCAGAGTGCATCCTGTGGTGTGTCAAAGTTGCCACAAAGGGCATCTGACTCAACATTGTGCTGAGGGTGTGAGCTCTCAGTGCTGGTTTTCAGTCAGTGCCTGCGGTAATTGACGCGTATATTACAAGTTGGTGCCAAACGAATGAAAATAAGTGTCCTCATTCAATATTGTCCTGATCCTAAAAAGCCTGCATCCTAAAAATGAGTCCTTCCTATATTGTCTCTATATTACAATATCTTCATCCTAAACAGTCCTAATCCTACATTGTCAATAACCAACTAACAAGATAAATAACTCAAATACTCCCATTTTCTTAACACATTTTCTTAACGCAGGTACCGTAGTCTACCTATAGTGTCTAGCTAGAGGCAAGAAAGAGCTGGCACTTCACGGATAACCACCCAAACAGGATACCTATATAATATTAATATTATAAATATTATTTGATACGATTACTAGTCCGTAAGTCAGAAGCGGCGAAAGATAGGACGGCACAGTCTCTGCTGTTCGAGCAAATATAGCTTGAGAAATATAGGACAGCACCACAGATATAGATAGACATAGATAACTTAAACACCTCAATCTGTATGAAAACCAACCGTGTAACTTTTATTCTGCCTACTGTGACGTCACAAGAGCGAATTAGTGATGTGAATTCCTCGTTGTCCGCGCAAAATCGATTCAAAGGTGACGCCCCGCCGCCGCCTCACGCGCCGTTCGACTCGACTCAATTCAGCCTGGCCGCAGATGTACGGAATTCCGGTACGGTTTTCATATCACAGACAGAGACAGACACTTTTTGACGTCATTCCTTTCGGAAACCGAACGAAAATTCCGAGCGTGTGCGGCCAAGCCAGTTAGAGGTCACTCTTTGTAGTGGATGGTCGCGCGCGAGTTGTGACTTGTGAAACCAAGCGTTCCGACTTTTTAACACCTACTGTGACGCTTTCGGATACCTCTGAATAATCTCAAGTATACTCGTTGATATTTAAATTTAAACACGAGGGATTAGTATAGACATGCATGACAAGAAACGTAATAGTTTTAGATAACCTAAAAATCATTATTACAACAAAACGGGACTTGATCGCGTACACATAGGTGTTTATTTAATTACCTCGACGTTTCGAACGTTAAATAAACACCTGTGTGTACGCGATTAAGTCCCGTTTTGTTGTAATAACCTAAAAATCACTAATCGATTCACATGAATGACATCGATTTTCAGACAGACGAATGATTTAGACAGACGAATGATAATAAAAGGAATAAGAATTAGGAAGGAATTAATAGTGGGGTACGCCGTTTTTTTTTTCAATATTCTCAACTTCTTCCCTTTAATGAAACTGCTATTTTCAAAGTGTTTGGAGCAAATATGGCTATGCTTAGTCGGGAACCAGTCTTTCCGTCCAGTGCCCGTAATCCATTTTTCTTTTGTGATAGGATCATGTGGGAACCTAAAAAGAAGTAAGTGTTTCTTAAGCACAATAGGAACGTATTATTATTTTTAGCCTCTAAATAGCTTTTTAAACGTATTATACGTTCAAAGGTTAAACATGAACACATCACATACATGAGCTCTCTACACGAAGATATTACCCTCCTTTTTTAAAGCTGTCGTTTAAAATTAAGATATATTATGAGCTTATTTTTATCAATAACTAATAAATTGGCTATTTGACACTTTTCGGAAATATATTTTAAAATAAACGGTGTAAGTTTATTTTATAAATACATCTTACAACAATTTTATCGTAATAATTGTCAAGTAGCCAATTAGCGTTTTTAAAGTGGTTAATATCATTCGTCTGTCCGATGTCGATTAAAATCGACGATCGAAATATGTTGTACAACGAACAACACTAGTTGCTAGATTTGACAGACGAATGATAAGTTGCCTGGTACCACGAGCTCGAAGCGATAAGCGACAGTATCGCTTGTTCTCATGTTCATCGTCTCTTAACACACAGCGTCAGATTAAATGCTCAAAGCAAACGCAGCAATGTAATGTGAACATTGTTTACTTACCGATAATCTATAATTACTTAGGTACAGACTTGTAATCACACCTCGAAATACTTAAAAAATTGATTTAAAATGAATTTACGAATTATATAATTTGAAAATAACTTACCTGTGATAGGAAACATTTCCTTGCGTTTGTGTGCATACAATTTTTGGGCTATCGCAGTTTAATACGACGCAACAACGCATTTTCTTAATATTTACGGACGACCGGCCACCACAACAGACGCGCGAGGAATATCCTGTAGCGACGGACGAGTGTGGATATACTCCACAGTTCGGACACGCGAAGTAGATGCATTTGCGTGATCTATGTCTATCTATATCTGTGGACAGCACAGTCTCTGCTGTTCGAGCAAATATAGCTTGAGAAATATAAATACTAAGATGTCTGGCAATTTAAATCAGTTCATAGACGAACAACTTTTCCGACCAAAAACGATAAGAATATCGGAGCATGCATAATCAGCCTATATGCGTCCCACTTTAGGGCACAGGCCTTCTCTCAAGGAGAGAGTATGGGCTTAATCACCACGCGTGCCCACTGCGGATTGGCGATTTCAAGCGCTGAGGTATGTGAATATCTCAGATACTTAGGTTTCCTCACGATGTTTTCCTTCACCGTTAGCGTGTGGTATTGCTACTATAACTTCACAATGTACATAACTTAGAAAACCAAGTCATAGGTACATGCCCGCACTTGGGATCGAACCTGGGTCTCTCGCTTCCGAGTCCGATTTTCTACCCACTAGGCTACCAACGCTCTGAATATCGGAGATTTCAGTCCAATTCTCAGCACGATGCACAGTGGTCCCGATTAATTAAAACATGGACATTGATGCTAGAGCCACGATTTTTTTTTTGTAGCTTGATACTAAGATGACTAATAAGAAAAAAAAAATTATTTCCCTACCACGACTACTTTCAGTAAAAAAAATAAAACTTTTTTTTTTGTATGGAAGAAAACACTTTTCCGCTAATTTCTCAAAATTGTGAAGGGATGTCGAGATGGCGTTCACACACATTAGAGTTTAAGTGATTTTGAGTATTTTATGTGAAGATAGCTTTGACTTATTTCTGCGTACTTTGGAGTTATTGCAGGTCGAAAAATCGTATTCTTTAATACTAAATTTGTCCTAACTGTAAAATTAAACTTTAACTTAAATGCTTACAATATTTGCAAATTTAAATTTAACAATAGTTTGAGATTATTGCGAACAAGCACAAAATAAAAAAAATTACAAAATATTTGGGTCAACGTTTTCTTGGGAAATTTCTGTTTCCTCTGAAGGTAATTCATTGCTTAAGATTAACGCACTGGCTTCAGGGAATAATTGTTTCTGCGACCGAACAAAGTTCGATTTAATATGGCTGATGTAGGGATCTGAGCTTATTAAAAAGTTGTGGATTATGTCCAAATTTGTTTGAACCCTACCGATTTTCCTTGTGTGTGCTCGTCGAACGTTCCGGAAATCTTTATTACGGGCTTCGGATGCTTCTTCGGAAAGCATGCCTATGGGAATGAATGAGTAACTCTCACAAATATCTGCACCATGAAGCAACAGCTTATGGACACTTGACGGCATGAAATACCATGGGTATAAGTTGATATAAAGTATTGCTGTTTCTCTGCAATATTCTCTCAGAAGGCTGGTGTTAATCAATTGCCCAGAGGAAATAGTTTGTAAAATAACTGCAAATCTTTTGATCAAATCAGGATGAATACCAGTTATTTCAGCAGATATTTTAAAGTTCGTGAAAAACCTTCGTGCTGTATTACCGTCGTTGGTGGTGCCAAATCCTTGTTTAACTATATCGATCAACAAACCAGTTCTTCTCCGGAATTCTTCTTGAGTCAATTGTTTTTTAGCCTGTTTCAACAATTTGTCATCATTACGAGCTGACCATTTTTTGAAATCTAAGTTATAGGAAATATGTAAAACACATTCCATGCATCTTATCCACATGTGAAGCGAGGACAAACCGTATTTGTACATGTCATCTCTGATGGGTTGTTTGGAAACAAAGTACAAGTCATTCATTTTACTCGGTGGTGTACTGCAAATATTACAAACCGCTGCAGAAGAAGTATTAGAAACTACAGTCGAAATTTTCCCATCAATCATTGTCATATACAATTCATGACATATCTCCAGATTCTTTACAACTGTCGATGTAAGATTGCAGATTTCTTCATTTATAGCAGCACTTTTCAAATTGATCAAATCAATTGTTTCTTTTGAAAATTCAAAACCAATTGGACGACAGAAATTTGTCGAAGATGGTGCAGGATTCTGCCATAAGATAGTACCACTATCTTCAACCAAACGAAGCGGAACCAAACTAATCATAAAGACTGAAGAATCGTCAATTTCAATGTCAGACTGTGACTTTTGTTTATAGTTACTTTGAGAAGATGACCCATCAAATCCCCATTTACTTATCAATTTAAGTGACTTTGTGGCTGCAGAATCAAGCTGAATTAGCTTCAAAATCCTGTTAATAGTCAAATCTAGTAGTGATTGTAGTCGTATTTTGACTCCAGATTCGGTTACAGTTATATCTGCCTCTGGAGGATAACAAGTTCTTTTCGTTGCGAGAAGCTTTTGATAGGATGAAAGGCCAAAAATATTTTCTGAAGCGAGAATGGATCTTAAATTGCAATATTGCCATTTTGATAAATTCGTTGACGTAAATAGCGCTAACGTTTTATCATCAGATAGACAACGTTGCTCAGTTTTTTTGTGCTTCAAAAAGTCTTCCACTATTTCACATTTTTCTTCGTTTTGGAAGAGTTCTTTAATTATAGTCGCTAATTTTGTTTTGTTAGCCCCTTTCAGTTTAGCACATAAAGCGTAAACTAGTTCCTCCTCAGAATGATCTAGCAAATCAGCGTTAGAAGTGGAAATCTGTGGTTGAGGCCCTATGCTCCCCTAGGAGTTAAAGGACCGAAGAAGAAGAAGAAGATCCCTACATCAGTCATATAAAATCAAATTTTGTTCAGTCGCAGAAACAAATTATTCCCTAAAGCCAGTTCGTTGGTCTTAAGCAATGTATTACCTTCAGAGGAAACAGAAATTTCCAAAGGAAACGTTTTTTTTTTCGTAATAGAGTAGTCTACAACTCTTTATAAAATATGTTTCACACCGCGTAGTTTTGTATTTGTTCGCACTAATCTCAGAAACTATTGTTAAATTTAAATTTGCAAATATTGTAAGCATTTAAGTTAACGTTTAATTTTACAGTTAGGACAAATTTAGTATTACAGAACACGATTTTTCGACCTGCAATAACTCCAAAGTACGCAGAGATAAGTCAAAGCTATCTTCACATAAAATACTCAGAATCACTTAAACTCTAATGTGTGTGAACGCCATCTCGACATCCCTTCACGATTTTGAGAAATTAGCGGAAACGTATTTTCTTCCATACAAAAAAAAAAGTTTTATTTTTTTTTACTGAAAGTAGGCATGGTAGGGAAATAATTATTTTTTGTCTTATTAGTCATCTTAGTATCAACCTACAAAAAAAAATCGTGGCTCTAGCATCAATGTCCATGTTTTAATTAATCGGGACCACTGTGCGATGTTTTGTTTAGATATAAGGTACACATACAAGGTGTAACAATTTCCACGGTCATGCGAAAATGCCGAAGATAGTACTAACTCTAGAACGGACCGGCGGATATTTTTTTGCTACTTTTAAATTGTCACCACGGCAGAAGTTATTTTCCTTCTGACGAGTAGAAGCCTCGATTTATCAAAAGGGCCCGAAAGACCTGCGACAAAGTTTGGTGCTCGGCGCTGGCGGACAAAAAAGCCAAGAGGCACCAAATCCTAACCGACCCGACTCCAGACTCCTTCTTCACTCTTGAATGACGCTATTTAGTCACTCGAAAAAGTGTCAAACTCTTAGGCACTGCTTAAATCGGCCGTAACGGATGGACACAAAAGTCTGTGATGATCACTCCGCAAATTGCACTTGCAACGATCTATACCCCGTGCTAGATACACTTATATCGTATACCTAGATAACTCGTTCGTGACTGATCTGAGAAATACCGATGGTTAATTTGTTTACTACAAAATACGATCCAATTTCCAATTACACAGAGTATTCGCTAAGAATTCTCCTCATACGCCGAAATCGAAAGTGATTCTCAGCTTGGAAAGTAAAAGGTTAAAAATATTATTATAAAAACAAATACCGACTGCTCAAAAGCTTTAAAGAAGATAAGGTAAGAAGGGATATACTTTGTTGTATACTAGAAAACAAATGCAGAAACCGCAGTCCCAAAAGGGAAATGTCATTGGATTGGCCGAAATTAGGTATCGAGGAGTGTTGATAAGGCTGCCGTCTGTATATCAGAGTAATTTCATTTTATATGTACAATAAAGTAAATGTTCTTTGTCAATGTTTCTATGTAAGTTTTCCGGAGGAGAAATGTACCTAGACTTAATTTTTATTCTACTAGACTTCGTTTGGTCCCGCCCGATGAAGTTAAAAAATAAATGGAATCATTTAGGCGTGCTTAAGATATTTTGAAAGTCTGGTTTTTAATAATATATTTATTTTATTTCAAATTATTAATGACTCACTTCATGACAGTTCTGCTAATGTTTTATATATTGTGATGTGTTTTAGCCGATGACACCTGTGCGATTAATATAATACCCGACGAGTAACTTGACCAAATAGCTTCGTATGGACGGACGGACATATGAATAAAAAATTATTAAATTACAGATACAGATACTTATTCATAATTTACATTACACGTCAAAAAACTTCATCAAATATTATAGTAGGATTACAGATTTTATAATTAAAAAACTCTCTAACGTTTCCATCGCAAACTCATGCCGACTGCGCCGGTTTTTTATACAGTTATCTGCGGGCACCATACCTTCCATTTGACACAGTTTTTGTTATAATTTATAACAAAAATAAAGAGTCCTAATCTAATCTAATTTAATCGATCCAGCCATTTGGCTTCTGCACACATACATACCTACGCGCATACTCTCGAAAAATACAAATCCACCATTGTTTTCGCAGTCGGGTTACAAATTTACGTTAATTTGTTAATATGGTGTTGGCTACAGCGCGAATGTAAAAGGAACACCAATATATTCGGAGATAATTGGGTGGGCAACCGGCCATTTGGTTATTGCTTTACCAAAATTCCGATTTGGTCACACTTCTATAGAGAAGTGATAAATCGGATGCATGCTTTCCTGTCGTAAAGTTAGGGGTTCTCGATTAGTAAATCGAAGAAGAGGAAGACAATCGGACGGACGGGCTAATTGTCTTATGCAGGGAGGAGCGAGGAGGCTCCGAAAGTGATTAAAATTAAATATATTGAGATCACTGCAAGAGGAAATAAAGCAAATAAATATAACAGTGGAAATTGTACAATTTCAAAACGCTTATTACCATTAATCAGCTACTAGATAATATTAATAATAAATAATATTAATTGATAATTTATTCAAAACTTTTGTTGCACTTGCATAAGATAATCGTACAGCGCGGTGGACGAATACCTCTGAGGTGGAAGAAAGAGTTGAGGGAGCGCGTAACGCACGAATTTAATCTACTTAATATATAAAAATCTCGTGTTACAGTGTTTGTTATCGAACTCCTCCGAAATCGCTTCACCGATTCTTAACAATTTTTTTGTGTATATTTGGTAGGTCTGAGAATAGGTCGTAGCCTAATTAATATGGCAAATCATCGTGTGCCGAGCCGGCTAGTAAAATCATATGAACCCATTATGCTCGCCTATGTGCAAAACTTTGTGTTTAAATGCAAGATTTTTTTATAAAAGATTTTTTTTTATTTAATGTTAATGTTAATTTAATGGGCAAGCGTGGTGATTGAGCCCATATTCTCTCTCTCTCTCTCTCTCTCTCTGTGAGAAAGCCTGTGCCCTGCAGTGGGTCGAATATAGGCTACATAAATAAAAAATGTTTGTTAACCATTATATTCTTTTCATGGCACTAACCCGTGATAATAGGTTTTTAAAATTGTTTGATAACCGTGAAGAAAACCGTGAGGAAACCTTCTGGGGTGTTCACATACCTCAGCGCTTGAAATCGCCAATCCGCGGTGAGCATGCGTGGTATTTAAGCTCATGAGAGTGGGCCTGTGCCCTGCAGTAGGCAAATATAAGCTAATATATTTGACGCCTACTGCAGGAAATAGGCCTCCTTCATAGTTTTCGCCAGTATAGGAATTTCGATTTATCTCGAGGAAGGTTGTCAAAATAATGCTCAGATTTCCAAGCATGTTTGAGAATAAGTTGTTTCTGAACACAAACTCTAATTAGGGTGTCTCAGGAATTCCGCATTTTAGATTCAACCCCATGTAGAGTGAATCTTTTAAGTTTTAAGTTATCTTACTAAATTGAAGACAATATTACGGATTTCGACACTTCTATTAATGTCGTCTAGCCTCGTGACATGAGAGGTCTCCAGAGACCCCAGGAAGTATGCACAGGCAATTTGTTCCATTTTCGCACTTATATCACGACTTGTAAGAGTCAAGCTTTCGCTAAAGTTACCTGGCCCTTTATTCCGTAATTCTTAAATTACATTTCCTCGTGGTGTAACATTTAATTAACTTCCGAGGGCTGCTACTTAGTAGCTACGGGTGGCGTAGAATTGAATCAAATTCCGTATTTTGTTATTTCACCGTAGGCCCTCATTTTCGTTTATAAACTCGCCAACAATGTACGTTGTAATGCAACGTTGATAAAGAAAGACAATATTCAATTCTGCTTTATGGACTCACTGCGCTGATTAAAAGACAATATTATTAGGATGGGTAAAAATAAATTTTTTTTTTACTTTACAAAATATTTGACGGCATATCTTTTGTTGGTCTTACACATAAATTTTTTGATATTATCGTATATGTGCATGAATAGTGTATGATGATGAGTGTGTGTGTGTGTGTGTGTGTGTGTGTGTGTGTGTGTGTGTGTGTGTGTGTGAGTGTATAGTGAGTAATATTTTTCTTAATTAAGGTATTACTTTAGTGCATCTCGTAAAAATTTAAACTGAAATGCTATGAGTATAACACCCGGCAAACAACCTGAACTTTTTGGTCCACGTCCTCCGCCAATAAGATCCGAAATACGCCCATGCGTAATAATAATAACAGAGGATACTCTTGGAAACGTCATTTAGAGTACATAACTATCTGCGAATAAGTTTAATTAATACTTTAATTAAATTTTTTGTGTCTATTTGATAAGTCTGAGAATAGGTTTCAGGCTAATTAATGTGGCAAAACAACGTTTACCGAGTCAGCTTGTAAATAAATAATACGCCACTACAAAATAAGTTCCTCTCCTTCTATTGCCCCTCTCTCTCTTCCTCAAAACTTGCTGTTATACAGTTGTCGCTAAATATTATATGTTTATCGGCTAAGACTCGGCTTCGAAATGTAATAATAATAATAATAACTTCCACACTTCACAATCACGTATCCTGGGCCCAAACTAGGATACCCTGTGCTATGGTAACCAAGCAAGGACACCACAAACATGGAAATACACCCCGACTGAGGCCATTTGTACAAATTTACGGTGGCCCCCAGTAGGAATTGAACCCACGACCGCTATCTTTGCAGTGAGCGCCCTAACGTCTAGCCCAACGAGGCAGTCAAATTTACATCGAATTGTCATAATAAACTTTCGAACGAATTCGAAGTCACCCTGTACATATGGGGATTATGTTTCAGTCTGTAAATACCTACTGGACATAGGCCTACTTCGTCTAAAACCAGTCCTAAAAGTGATTGTATTTCACGGACTAGACACTGACGTTAAATTAAAAGTAAGAGGTATCCCATGTTGCCCTTCTATTTCATCTTATTAGGTACTGCACGTACAGTTGACAGCCGATCAACCTGTAAATAAATGTAATATATAAAAAAACCGACCAAGTGCGAGTCGGACTCGCGCACGAAGGGTTCCATACCATTATCTATACAACATTAGACAAAGAGAACAGCGCCATCTATAGAAACCTACAAGAAGTGTTTAACACTGACATTTAAACCACATCGGCGCTGTAAAGGTTACATAGATGGCCCCTAGATGGCGAGCGCTGTCTTTAAACAACGTTTGTTGTATGGGAGCTCCCCTTAAATATTTATTTTAGTATTATTTGTTATAGCGGCATCAGAAATACGGTGAAAATTTCAACTGCCTAGCTATCACGGTTCATTAGATATAGCCTGGTGACAGACAGACAGACAGACATACAGACAGACAGACGGACAGTAAAGTCTTAATAATAGGGTCCCGTTTGGCACCCTTCGGGTACGGAACCCTAAAAATCTTGTGTCACAGTGTTTGCTATCGAAATCCTCCGAGACGGTTTCACCGATATTATGTTTTTTTTGTGTATATTTCGTAGGTCTGAGAATAGGTCGTAGGCGTATTTATTAATATGCCAAGCAACATTTGCGGAGTGCACTATTAATAATATAATAATAACTTCCACACCAACTCAATCACTAGTCCCGGTCCCAAACTAGGATACTCTGTGCTATGGTAACCAGGCAAGGACATCACAAACATTGAAATACGCAGCCAATATTGTTATCCTTTGTGATATATTTTTTTTGTAATAATCGTGATTTCCTGCCTTTGATTCTAAACAAGTGATTTGAAGTATCGAAGGTTGAAAAATGTTTTATTTGTTAAAAGTCCGGTACGCGAAAAACAAGTGAAATAACAATCGAGTTGTCCGGCGCCGACAATAAGACATTCAAATCATATTTTTATAGCTTTTTGTTACTTTTCGTGCTGATATTGTTCGTTTATGATTAAGTAAAGTAATTGTTAGTACGAAAGAAAATTTTTTGGGTCGCTGTTTTTATTTTTATAAGTGCCTTTTCATACGTTTTTAAATCATAATTTGAATGTTCCCTAAAAATTTTCCTAACAACTTTGGTATCATCCTGTAGTTAGCCAGACCTGGCCCTGTATTAATGTAACTGTCCACTGTGTGGTGTTATTAACCTTAACCACAGACATGAATCTAGGTAGACAAAGCAAGCGTATTACTTCGCGTACCCGACATAAGTATATATAAGTTTAAATAAAAATATACATAACTTTACATAAGTATGCATAAGTGCCACTTAACACCAAGACACACTTATGCGGCCGCTACATTCTGTCTGCGTTCGGACCTTCTTTATTCCTTTCAGTAAATAATTCATTCATACACTCATTTATTCATTCATTCAGTCATTCATTCGATCGATCAATCAATCAATCATTCGTTAGTACGTTCAGTCACTCATTCATTCATTCCATCATTCATTCATTTAAGAAATTTATTGTCTTACGAACATCTGTACATTCATTCCTTCCTTCCTTCCTTTCTTTCTACCTTCCCTCCCTCCCTAAGAAACTGGAGGTACGACGGCTGTTCAAATGTAAAACACTGAATACGCCATTTCACAAATTTTACAGGAGAGCGCTTTTTGTAAAGTTCTCTTAACAACAGACTTGTAAACGTTATTTCGAAAAAAAAATTGGACTGAAACTTGATAAATGCACTCCTTTATTATTATTGATTACATATTATGAAAATAAGCATCACAAATCCTATTTAAATAATATTTTTTCTAAAGGTTCTGTATTATTTTCATAGGAAAACATGGATTCCTTAGTTAAAACGCTGAATATCCATATAAGAGTTTAGGTAGTATGAAAATTCAGTGTTTAACCTTTGTTTTTAGGATTGAAACTCAAACAAATGTCATTAATATTTTAATGAAATCCCAGAATATTCAACAATACAAAATACACACTATGAAAGTAATAGTTATTTGTTATGCAAGGCTGCAAAGTTAATTTTTGGCGCGAGTACCTTGTATTGAAACCTGAGCAAGCGAAGGATTCTAGGATTGAGCCACGAGCGAAGCGAGTGGTTCAAATATAGAATCCTGAGCGTAGCGAGGGTTTCAAAGGTACGAGACGCTAAATAACTTTGCTGCCGAGCGCAACACACAACTTTTCACCTCACTAAAGCGAGGAAAATGTTAGGTGCAAGAAAAACAGTTTTAATAAATATTAAATTACTGTTTATTTATTTCAAAAATTAAAAGTAAAATTACTACAATTGGTAATATTGAAAGCTAAGTTAAGTGAATTCAATAAAGAGAAGAAAATTTTAAAGTTTTTTTTTTTAAATCAAATTTTCTTGCCGGCCAGTGCGATTCTTTAAATGAGGCTGGCGCATGACATGAAATAAGTATTTGCATTTCAATCATCAATGGACTGGCTGCAGAGAATATAAACTATTACAAAACCAATGAGGTTCTATATAATATGTAATTTATTGTACGAAACCTTTATTGAATAAAAATATTCGAATTTTAAAAACACTTTCCACGCTAGCGGATAAAGTGCGATTTTCCACGCAGATTTCGAATGATAAACAGAGCTTTTACGAGCTAGTGAGGTGAAAACGCTTTTTATTTAAAAAAAATGAAAGTCATAATGTTCCACCCTTTATATAATTCCTGTTCTATAATTCCTCGTACTCGGCCATTAATTCACCACAACTGACCAAATCAACAACATCATTAGTTTTTGCAATGTTATTTCAAAACGTTTGTCTGTTAGCAGGCATCAGTTTGACAAGTTTATCCAGGATACCTAACTTTTTTGCGGTATTGATTCCGCGTGGCTTTAATTTTTTATTTGGCTTTGTCAAAATGTCATACCGTGCTTGTAAAAAATCAACATTTGTGTATCTTATATCCAAAAAGCTTTTTTTGTACTGTAAGGAACGTGTTCCGCGCAAAAATTTTACTTCAATAATATTTCTGAGCGCCAGATCTTTTAAATTATCGTTAGCTTTACGAGGCTGACGCTTTTTCTTTTGCCAGTTATGAAAATCTATTACAGTTACAACTTTTATATTTTGTCTAGCTTTGCCATCACGTCCATTAAGTCTCGAAAATCATAAACTGGTTTCTTCCTAAACTGTTTCTCAATATTGCCGTGTATTCCGTCATCGCTCATATGTGTATGACCCTTAGTTAAATATTTGACTATTGCAGAATTTAAATTATCACTGACGATATTTGAATTAGGATATACTCTGGCACGTGTTTCAAAATTAAAATCAAGAAGTTTTCAGACTGCGATCTACTTTCCCACAAACACAAAAGTTATGACCACATTCTAGATAATCAGCTGTTAGTTGTCTGTGGCTATGATCCAAAACAGGGTAAATCCCCGACCAACATGTAAACACGATGTTGCATTTACAAAAAAACAAATCAGAAACACAGGATATCCATACGACCATTAAGAAACACTGAATATCCAGTCATATTCAGTGTTTTCGATTAGTTTTTAAAACTAGGCTGTGGATATTCTGTGTTTTGACGTAAAATAACACTGGAAACATAAGCTATAGAAGCATGGGTGTCTTGAATTTAGATCGGGAAAAACCCAGAATATCCAAAACAGTTAAAAACTAATTTTCGAAAAAAATGGCGTATTCAGTGTTTTACATTTGGACAGCCGACGAGTATATCAACAAAGTTAGTGCATCAACTATTTTACAGCGAGTAAATCACAAAGTCATACACAAGCTTCGGCAGACACGATAGTGAAATGGGCACTAAGTTTTGAAAGAAACTCTGATTTGGCAAATGCAGTCGTTTATAACTCATCTCCTATGCAATAGGTTGCACGTGTGTTGCACTAAAATAAATCTCCAAATTCTATTGTATCATGCACTCATAGACACCTCATATTCATTTTGTTACCCAACGAGTCATTATAGACATCTGACCGCATTTGCGCAAGTGTACAGGGCCGCATTAGGTGTGAAATATGGTAGAAAAATCGGACAAGTGCAAGTCGGACTTACCCACTGAGGATTCCGTACAAATTTGGAGGTATTTACATATTACAAGTACCTAGTTCAGGAATCGAGTCTCGCAGTTTTTTCTGAGTTGTTCCCGAAGTTAAAAAACAATTTGTTTTCAGATATTTACCTGTACTTGTAGAATAAGTTGATATTACATGCCAAATTTCATAGTTCTAGGTCAACGGAAAGTACCCTATATATTTTGATTCCCTTGAGTGTCGAAATAATTACACGTTTTTGCGGAATAAACTTTAAAGGCTGCACCTTTTTTACGTTAATTTAGAAGTTTGATTTTTTCACAGCTTCAAGAGACTTATATTAGTTGTAACTCCAACTTCACTGGACCCTAGAGTGTACCAGGGATGCGATTAATTAACACAACACCATTAAATCACACTGAAAACTATTTATTAGATCTGATGAAATTAACAGATGCACTTAGTATCTAGGCAACAACAACAGAGAGGGAGGGACGCAAGTTTATGTATAATCTGTGTTACCACACTCTCCCCACGATTATAATGGAAATACAGAATGTATTGACTTATTTATCTGCCTATATTAATTGCCGTACTAAGTAAACTGTCAAAGTTTTACACATTATCTAAAGCTAACACATGTTATATTAGTTAATATACAAAGAAATTATCTTACAAATCTTGAGAGCACTTAATCAACTGATTAGCATGCCTCTTGACCTTTCTACCTTCAACCTCGACTTCGTATGTCACACCAGGGGTTATAACTTTAGAAATCTTTCCGAATATCCATTTCTTTTGGTTTTTCCTATAGTCTCTAGTCATAGCTTTCTCCCCTTCCACAAACAGTATGTTTCTATTCCCTCCACCAATAACTAGTTTACAAAAATCGGGTTCTGGTCTTAATAAAGAAAACCTAGTTCTGAGTTCCCTGCCAAAAATCAATTTTGCTGGGGTCTCACCTGTTGCCCTGTGAACACTGTTACGATAGTCAAATAGAAAAAGATTTACAGCATACTGAATAGTATGACCACTTTCTACAATCTTTGTCACGTGACTTTTGAAAGATTGGACAAATCTTTCTGCGGCTCCGTTCGTCGCTGGGTGGTAAGGCGGCGTGAAACTCTGTTTAACCCCAGTCAGTTTGCAAAACTCTCTAAACTCTTGGCTAGTAAACGTAGTACCATTGTCCGTTACCAGGTGCAAGGGAAAACCAAATCTTATATAAAGATCTTTGAAAACTGTAATAGTTTTTGAAGCAGTTATGTTAGGCATCGGAAACGCTTCCGGCCACTTGGAAAAACTATCTATGATAATTAAGAACATCTTCTCATTTAATGGTCCAAGAAAATCGGCATGTAACCGTTGCCAGACTCTTTGTGCAGAAGGCCAATGAGTCAAGTTGATTTTCTCCGGTGCATGTCTATTTTGTAAGCAGATTAGACATGCATTTGTCACTTCATCTATATCTTTGTCTACCGATGGCCACCAAAAGAATGAGCGTGCAGTCTGTTTCATTCTGTTGGTGCCGAAGTGACTAATATGCAGGTCATTTAAAACAGTGTTTTCTAGTGATTTAGGAATCACTACCCTGTAGCCCCATAAGAGGCACCCCTTGTCCACTGACAACTCATTCCTACGATGATAGTAAGGTTTGAATTCCTCTTTTATGTTTGTTTCATTTGGCCAACCATCCAAACAATAACGCATTACTGTAGCCAATATGATGTCTTTCTTTGTTTCTTTTTGAATGTCTTTCCAGTTAACTGTCTCAAATTGGGACAGAGAAATAAAATGTATGTATCCGTAATCTTCTTTTTCCAAAAGTGGATGCGCAAAAGTACTATTGTCGTTTTGTGGATGTCGCGATAAATAGTCGGCCGGGTTAGCGTTGGTACTAATATGACGGACTGTGTAATCGAATCCAGATAAAAAGATAGCCCAATGCTGAAGTCTGCGACAAGCCATTTTGGGAATACTTTTGTGTGACCCAAAAATTCTGACAAGTGCTGCATTGTCTGTTTGTAATTCAAAGTGAATACCATAAATGTATTCATAAAACTTCGTAACCCCAAAAATTATTGCGTAAGCCTCTTTTTCAATAGTTGGATACCGGCACTGAGTGTCATTTAGCTTTTTGCTAGCGTAACACACAGGTTTGACAATGTTTTCCTTGTCTCGCACAGATAGCACTGCCGCCACGCCACAATCTGAAGCATCACAACTCAGAATTATGGGTAGATTCGGGTCATAATGAGCCAAATTCTTTGAATTCGCCAATTGTTCTTTAATTGTATTGAAAGACAAGTTACATTCATTCGTCCACGTAAATTTATTGTTTTTAAGCGCATCAAAAAGTGGCTTTAACGTTGTAGAAATACCTTGTAGAAAACGACTGTAATAATTTATTTTTCCTAAAAAAGATTTAAGCATTTTTGTGTTTTCTGGACGGGGCACATTTAGTACAGATTCAACTGCTTTCTGATCAACCCTCACACCACTACGGTCTATTATGTATCCAAATACCGATATGCTAGTTTTGAAAAAATTGCACTTTGTCAATTTCAACTTTAGTCCAGACTCGGTAAGTCGTTGTAGTACTTTCCTTAGCCTTAAGTAGGTCTCCTCCGATTCTTTCCCAACTATAAAAACATTATCAATGTATACCGTCACACCTTTCAAGTCCGATAGACGCTGGAACATGAGTCTCTGGAAAGATCCGGGCCCAGTACTTACCCCGTAGGGTAGAAATAAGTATTTAAAAATACCAATCTCCGTCACTATAGTTGTCATCTTTTGCGATTCTGAATCTAGCGGTGCCTGCAGATAAGCCTCGCGTAAATCCAGTTCACAAAAGTAGGCTTTGCCCTGAAAATGTGCCAAAATATTATTAATTGTAGGCAGTGGAAAATGGTCTATTTTCAAATGAGGATTGAGGGTCACTTTATAATCCCCACACAGTCTAACAGTTCCGTCTTTTTTTAGTACTGGAACGACTGGCGTACCCCAGTCTGAATATTCAACTGGTTCAATCCGGTTTTCTGAAACTAAACGTTTAATTTCTTCATTCACTTTTTGTTTGAGGGCGAATGGAACACTCCGAGCCGGCAAAAATTTTGGCTTAGTATCTGGTTTTAATTCTAAGGTAATGCAGTTATCTTTGAAATTACCCCAACCCGGACTAAAAACCTCCCTAAAATCTTTTTTTATTTGACCCTCGTACCATTCACATTTTTCTTGTTCAACTTTACAAGTATTCATTTGTTTTACTAACAGTGGCCACATGCCTAATTCACTCAACCAGTCTTTTCCTACTATTCGGGGCTGACCATCTTTCACCACAAACAAAGATAAGATGTGTTTCTTTGTGTTCACAATAACCTCTAAATTCTCCAGTATTCCTATCGGCTTTGAAATTGTTTGGTTAAAATTAGTAAAGGTTACATTTGATGGTTTTATTTCTAATTTGGGCAGTAACCTGTCCTTGTCGCTAACACACAATGTGGTGATGTCAGCCCCGGTGTCTACCTCGAATTTTAAATCATGGCCGTTAACACAGAGGTCTAAATACATTGGTGGTATTGTTTTCAAACCATACACATTTTTAACTGTTACTTTAAATGCATGATACTCATCATTGTCACTATTCTCACTTTCACTTTCTAGCTTCAAACTTTTCAGGTCCTCTTCCACTTTTTGTTCTTCTTTAGATACAGTTTTTACCTGCTTAGGATTTTTCTTACAGACCCTAAAAATGTGTCCTTTCATGCCACATTCACTGCAGAATTTATCTTTCAGCGAGCATTCATTCTTATTATGGCCTTCTTTGCCACAGCAAAAACAACGCTGGTCTGTTTTGTTCGATGAATACTGCGGCTGCCTCCTTTTGTCATTATACTTGTTACTACCTGTACCTATTTTCCTCTGGAAAGTGTACATTTCTACATCGGCTTGCTTCTTCTGTCCATGAGATATTCTATAAGCAATCTCAACTGTTTCCGCAATGCTTTTCAATTCAGTCAGTGACTTATCTCCTGCTTTCAGCAACTCAAATCTCACAACTTCGTCTTTGACTCCGTTTAATAATCTCTCTTTTATCTGGTCGTCCGTGTCAGTGAAGTTACAATTCTTCGATAACTTACGCAGTTCCAGGATGTACTCGTTAATACTCTCACTTGGTAGTTGGCTGCGATCTCTGAACTTTGCCCTTTGTAGCGTAGGGTTAATTTTGGGGTGATAGTGAGCCGTCAAGATGCAGCATACTTCACTGTATTTTAACTCCAGCGCTTTCCTCGGAGCACATAGGTTTGACAAAATCTCATACACACCTGGGCTAAGCTTTGTGAGTAAGAGCGGTAGTTTCTTATCCTCCGCCACTTCGTTAAGCAGCATAAAACAGTTTAGCTGCTCCACATAGCTCTCCCAGTTTCCACCATTGAAATTATCCAGGCTCGTAGCAAACATCTTTTGCACCGGGACCGCGTCAGGTTTACTCACAACTTGTTTTTTTATGAATTTCCTTACTTCTTGCCTCAAATTGTCCAAAGTGATTCCTTCCGCAACAGGCAATTGCAATTCTGAGGCAATTGCCTGTAAATCCTCCTTACTACAACCCTGAATCCAAGCGGTTTTCCCTTGTTCAATTTTTTGTAAAAACGACTCCATTAATTACAAATGCCGCGTTCTCGATTTCTCATTTGTATTGTTTTACTTTTTTTTTATGTAGCTTCACTTTTTTTTCTCGATTAAAATTCAACTTGTTTTTCACTGGCCGGTTTTCTATATATTTTTTTAAAGGTATCGGAACGCACCCTCTTCTTATCTGTGTCTTGCTTGTATAGGCGCAATCTAAAATGTTTACTTTCTACCGACGCATTTGATTATTTCAGTTCGAAATCAAAGTCCTCGTCGCCAATTTGTTGTAACTCCAACTTCACTGGACCCTAGAGTGTACCAGGGATGCGATTAATTAACACAACACCATTAAATCACACTGAAAACTATTTATTAGATCTGATGAAATTAACAGATGCACTTAGTATCTAGGCAACAACAACAGAGAGGGAGGGACGCAAGTTTATGTATAATCTGTGTTACCACACTTTTAATTTCAACTCCATTCGATAAGGGTCTTGACGGACGGACGGACAACAAAGTGATCCTATAAGGGTTCCGTTTTTAGGTTTCCGTACTCGAAAGGTGCCAATCATCATCAGCCTATGCTTGTCCACTGCTGGACATAGGGCCTCTCCTATTGCACGCCACTGACCACGGTCCTCGGCTACTCTCATCCAGCTCTTGCTACTCTTGCTCTTGTCGTCATATATCTCATCAATATTCTAAATATGCCAGTTGTTTGTGTTATTTAGACTTTATTTGTAGATGTAGCTCGTGTACATACAAGAAGGACCTCTACCTAGATACACACCATTTCTATGCTACCCGAAGTCTGTGTTTTTAGGGTTCCGTACCCAAAGGATGCCAAACGGGATCCTATTACCAAGACTTCACTGTCCGACTGTCTATTTGTCCGTCTATCTGCCTGTCACTAGGCTCTATCTCATGAACCGTGATAGCTAGGCAGTTGAAATTTTCACAGATGATGTCTTTCTGTTGCCCCTATAACAAAAAATAAAATAAATATTTAAGGGGGGCTCGCATACAACAAGGGTAATTTTTTTTGCCGCTTTTTGCTCGATATTAATAATGGCAACAGGTAGACGCTTGAAATATTCACAGAATATTTAGTTCCATATTCGCTTCAAAAATAAATAACAAACGTGATTTTTTGCCTTTGATCTCTGTGTCTAATGTTGTATAGATGGTATGGAACCCTAAAAAATGGTACGATGGGCCTTAGCTTTTTTGAAGCACGCTTATTTCGAGCATACTTTCCACCTATTTGTGAATTAAGAATTTCAGTGAGTAAATATAGTAATCTCTCTGTCGACTTCTTTTTTGGGAAATCTAAATTGTAGAAAGTATTAAATTTGTGAGATTCTCAATTTAGGAGTCAGCAGATGATTTTATGATTTAACTATTTATAACGGCTGTTATCGCCCTATGGTGTATTTGTATAATGTACGTAATTAAAATAATTGACGTAAATACTTACGCTTCAAAGTAAAGCACTTTTGTTGGTTCAATGGCCGAAATTAGATCTTGCTTTTGAAGTCATGTTTTTTTCTGGTCTACCCAAAGACGTAAAATAAATTGTGTTTATACATAAAATTCATAAGAATCGGTCTCTATGATAAGTGCTACCAAAGATCGACTTAAAATTTTTCGTAACATACCTAAAAATCTTGAGCCTAAATACCCGTGTAAATGAAAAAAACGCAAAACTCGAAAACCGTTTACACGATTTGATTTTTTTTGCAAAATTCACAATTTTGCTGAACTTCAAAGCCTTTAAAATTTGAAGCGATCCATTTGTATGAAAAATAGGAAAAAAAATAACTGGGAATTTTAAACATTTTAGAAGTAGCTTCATTTTAGATTTTGGTCCATTAAGCGACAAATCATACCTCCACTAGACAGGTGCAATTAAGAAATACAAGCTTTAGATGGCCCTGTCTTAATTCGGCCCTGGGCCATATCTGGCGCTTAGGAAACACCAACAGGGTCAGACCACCGACTACCGCCTTAAAAGTTCGTTCAACTGTCTAGCACAAAGGGATTGCCCAAATTATGGGCCTTGACCACTGAGTGGGGGAGTATAATAGTAATAAAATATAATAAAATAAAATCATAATAATAAAATTAAAATAAATTAGTTAGATAGATAGAGAATACTTTATTCCACCACCAGATAAATTATATTACAAATATAATAGTTTCTTATATATAATTATAGTCTATTATTAATGCAGCTATGTGTAGTATTAATTAGCTTCTATTCAATTATGAAATTTAAAAATTTAAATTATAGAAATCAAGAGGGAAATTAAAAATTTCATTAAAAATTTAATGGTGAGACTAATATGAAATTTAAATTACATTAAATAGAATTTGACTGATGAAATGATTTGCAGTTAGGTTCCCACATTGCCATTGATAACACACAATTATATTTACATTTCAAAAGGCAACACTTAAATTGTATTAGGTTTTTACGTGAAGCCTGAATATGCGCTATATGCGCTAGTCCCACGATTAAAGAGCATTATCTATCTCTGACACAAATTTGAGATATATATTTAATATAGATATCTATATTCTATATAGTTATAAATATATTTTTCAGTTATTTAGTTTATGCAGTTTTTTTCTGTAAGTAGGTTAGTTAGGATTTTGTAGATTAGGTAGTTCATTTTGTACACGTATATACCTCTAGAACCGTTTTTTACTGCTTCTCCGACTCTCCAAGGTTTGCTGGAAGACATCTCTTAGAGATTAGCGCGCCTTTGTTTATTTTTTATGTAATGTCTTGTTAAATTTTTCTTGCGCAATAAAGTATAACATATATTTATATATAGATTAGATAAAAAGTATTCATTGATAACACAAATTGAATGGCATAAGTGAGAGAGAACACAGAAGATATCACAAATATGGAAAAATGCCATTTATACAAATTAAAGTTACGCGGTCCCCGTTAGGAATGAAACCTACAACTTGGTAATCAATCGTGATACCGCCATTCAACGTGATTCAACTAGCTGAATATACCTAGTGCAGTAGCTGAATATAAATTTTATTCATCGGTCATGACTAACCAATAAATCAATATTGCAACTGGACATGCGTAGCCATTGAAGTTATGTAATTGACAATGTCTTTTCACGCACAAATGGCCTGTCAAAGCATGAGTAGAATCATTAATTAATGTCGTTTGCTCCATAGAAATCAATTTATGGTCCCATCCATCTAGTCCAGAGATCACTGTTTGACGATACCTTCGACCCGTGGTCTTATTCGGTCAGTGTTCATACTTAGGTTACCAGAAACACGGCAAGACTCCTATAGGCTTTTCCACGCCTGCCTTTTTGATGATGATAGATTAATGTAGTGATGTCGAAGTTCAGATTTACCTGTCCAATAACAGAAGAAAAGTGACGTTGATAATTCTGCTACGTTAGGTCAGTGCTTCCTAAACTGTTCGTCGCGACTCCCCGGGGAGTCGCGGACTCGCGGCACTACCCCAGGGGCGGCGTCGCGTCGCCAAGCGATCCACACAGATTGCCTTGTGATGACGATCCTTCGCGCTTAAAAAAATTGTGAAGGATGGGAAACTTGCGTCAAACTTATATTGGAGTGATATTTCTTTTATACCATAAAAGACACAGAAAAAATCCTTGCCCGGTTACTATAGCACCGGGGAACCTAGTTAGGGACCAGGACAAGTGATGGAAGTTATTATTATTATTATCAAATCATGAAAAATAATACCAGAAAATGTCCTATGTCCTGCAGTGGGCGTCAAATGGCTAATGATGATGATGACGAATACCAGAAAATAGTTGTTTTCGGGGTTTTCAGAGTCCAAAAAATGTGAAAAATCAATTTAGTGTAATAATAAAAAACTTATTAGATTTAGTGTTCTAATTGAATTATAAACTATTTCTATAAGGGATTACATGCATAAAAAACATAATTTTACGACATGACTCATTTATTGATAAACGCTAAATACATTCTAAAGCATTTCGTGCAAGGTTTGACGTCATAGTTTGAGCTCATTTTGTATGGCGCGTTTTTGTGCCACCTGACTAGAATGAGTTTTCGACAGGTATATAACCTATACAATGTAATAAACCAATATTATATCATGAACAGTATTAGACTTAGAGAAGCAAATAAACTACGTTTATTTTACTTTTAATATGGTCTGTTCGATTACATTAAAAGATTTTTTGGTGCAAGTTCTCCATTGGGTGCCTTTTAATTTATTACCTTTTTAATTTATTATTGCAACTCGCGTTGATTTTTTTATAACCTGTTACTAGGTTAGTAACTACTGTTTGGCCAGAATGGGAGAGAGCGTCGAAAAGAAATGGGAACCTCCCAAACGCGTCAGAGTCAAAATAAGTTTGGGAGGCCCTGATGTAGGTAATACGTTACTCACATAATATACATATAAAACAAAACCGGGTTAGTTACACTATTTTTACCTCAAGAACGGCTAAACCGATTGTTATGAACTTTAATTTGTTGGATATATCTTCGCCCCGAAAAGCAAAATAACTATTGGGGAAACATCGGGAAAAATATAAAATTCATTCTTAGGTAGTACCTAATACGATACAGCCTGGTGATAGACGGACGGACAGACGTAGACGGACGGACGGACAGCGGAGGGGATACCGCCGTTTAGCCAAAGTATTTTTCGCCAAATTTTACTTCCCAATAAACTTATGGCATCAGTTTCATTTCCCAAATGAAACTTTAGCAAGTTTTAATTTCGCATTTTATTCATTTGGTCAAATTATCATTTCGCATAATTTTACTGCGTCAAGTTTTATTAAGACAAACGTTTATTATGCTAACGTTTTATTTTGGCAAGTGTTATATAGCAAATAATTGTTTGATTAAATTTATATTTCGCATTTTGTTAAAATTTTGGGTTGGTTGTTAGGTCCGTACACATAAGCAAAAATAGGTTTGAAGTTCCTGGATGGAGCGGAGCGCAGCGTTTGAGTCAAACTTAAATAAGGTTGGTGCATGGAAAAGTCATAGGTACCCTACATTATGATATGGCAAAATGGTATGCCATTCAATATTTTGGGAAAGGTACTTTTTGCCAAACGATACTTTTGACTGAATAATGCTTGGTAAAATGAATTTTGACCAAGTATTTATTTGGTAAACAATAACTTGCCATAATAACTTTTGCTAACTGTTTATTTGCTTTAAGTTGTTTTGAGAAATGTTTTTTTGCCAAGTGATAATTTGCGAAAAATAGTTTGGGAAGTAATACTTTGGGAAACGATTTTTGGCAATACATTAGTAAACCACAGCGGAGTCTTAGTAAAACTCAGGGTCAAAATATCGCCATCAAATTCCGAGACGTTCTAATGGCATAAACAGGCATAAGCTCAGTGAGCCAGCAACTAACACACTCACCTACAAATAAAATGCAGTACTATTTCTCCATTTAGAACTGCGAATGCATCGATACAACCAGAATCGTACTCAGGGGAGCGTCGGGGCACCAGATTTCAGAGTCTCTAAAATTTAACCAAATAAAGGAATGTATTTGGTTCCGTATTGCGAGATTCGATGGTTTAAGGGGGAGCTTTTTTTTTTCATTTGCAGATTGATGTTATGCTACACTGGTAAAAACCTACACCTGCATATAAAATGCAATGATATTTGTTCATTAAGAACTGCGAATGCATTGATACGACCAGGCACGTACGCAGGAACTCGTACCAGAGGACCCCGATGTCAGATTTATTGCGGATTGCGAAACTGAGTGAATCATAACACCTTTTTAATTCACCTTCCGATCCACCTCTTATTTTTTGTCGTTATAGGTTATAGTCACCTCTATGTTATATTTTTTAGGTACGTAGAAGTTCGGTTCTGAATTTTTTGATGTACTTTTCGACAGTTCAGAGTGTTTCCTTATAAAAATGGTTTTAGTTTATTTTATTTAATATATAAACTTACAAGTTACAACCACTTAAGTTACAGCTATAACAATAACGTACAGTCTTGTATTTAGGCTGCAACCGAAAAAGCTGGGTACTGGGTAACAGAAATATTAAATTATTCTATTATTCTATAAAATTTGAATTTGGAATTAAAATGATCTTAACATAAAAGACAGTAACAAACTTTTACTTAAAAAACTAAAATGAAACCAAACTTTAACTGTGTTTAAAGTATGCTTGACATGCTTTTTAAAATCTAAGATTTTACCGCTTTGTTTTAATTAATATGAAAAAAGTTTTCTATTTGTTTTGCTCGATTGCTGAAATAAAAAAGCATTAAAAAGACAAATAAAAAGAAACTGAAATTAAAAATATCAACAATACCAAAAACCCAAATTCAACAATGTAACTTCTTGTAACAATGATTTTGATCCCGCATGCATTAGTTTTACGGCATTATTTATAAAAACACGATTCTTCTAAAGCACTCTTAAGAGTTAGTTTATTTAATCTGTGGTTACAACTTTTCCTTTTAAAATCTCCACCACCATTTTAATCGGCGTTTTAAGAAATCGTGTTTTTTATAAATAAGACCATTAGTGTTTAGAAGCCAGTTTTTTTTTGTTATTTTTATTTTAGTTTTTCATCACGTCATTCTACCCAATACTAGGTCTACGCCGGGGCCCCTTGCCACCGAGAGTCGGCCCTGGAATCACTGGACGCATCAGGTCAGGGATCAAGTGAGCGGTGTATCGTGACAGTACCAAATAAATCCAATAGTGCAGTTTATTGATCCCAACCGGTTTAGCACTCGGTCGTCGTGGTATGATTGGAAACCGATTTGTGGTAAGCTACTATTGAATTGAGCAATAATAGTATAACATTTAGTATAGAGTTGTACTAATTGGAATAACTGTTTTAACCTTTACATTTTGAGCTGCCGTTGTGTTGACGCCAATTGCGGATTCTACATAATAATGTCTTAAGTTAAATTTACCTTGTTTTCAATAAGTTTAATGACCTGCTGTATCTCCTATCATTTGAACCTTTTATGCTTAGTAACAGCGGTGGTAGCCGAGTGGGTAGAACATCGGACTCGGAAGCGAGAGACCCAGGTTCGATCCCCAGTGCGGGAATATACCTATGACTTGGTTTTCTAAGTTATGTACATTTGTGAAGTTATAGTAGCAATACTAGCAATACCACTCGCTAACGGTAAAGGAAAACATCCGTGAGGAAAACTGAATGTTTGAGCTATTCATATACCTCAGCGCTTGAAATCGCCAATCCGCGGTGGGCACGCGTGGTTATTAAGCCCACACTCACTCCCTGAGAGAAGACCTGTGCCCTATAGTGGGACGTATATAGGCTGCTTATGTATGCTTAGTTATATTATCGTCAATAATCCCTTATCACGGATACTTTAACATTTGAAGATCTTTTACGATACGCTTACGCACACCTTTACGTTTGAAGTTACTCCACAGCAGAAGGTATATTACAGTTTTAATCTCCTTAGGAATGTTGGCATACAAGTCAAATGAAAATGGGTAAAGCTTGATCGACCACTTAATTACGCCATGAAACGTTAATCATTTGGCGGAGATTAAAGTTGATTTAATAAGGGTCAGTTTTAAAGTTGAGTTGATTAAAGTTGATTTAATAAGCATGAGTTGTTGCCCACTCAGTTTGTGCGCTTATTAATGCACCTATCCGCCGCACCGAACGAATTGGTAGTCATTGGGAGCGTCCCAATTTTCCAATTCCGAATTCACACGATGCGGCGCGGATTGGTAAACGAGATTCCACCGGATTCCATACACAAATCTAAAATTTGTTCGACTCGCTTAGACCGTGTTATGACATTTATTTGAACTTATGAATTTGACGGCAGATATACAATGTAGGTACTCTATACTCACTGCCGGTTCCTAGTACGCTAACAATTTTATCGGTGTTCAGTTGTTTTTTTCTACGCACTTTGGTCAACTGAAAACAGATTATTGGCATACGAGACACCAAACGAGTGTCGTTACAGGTGACTTTGCAAACAAAGGTATAGCTTCACCTGCTGTCGACTGTACTGTAGAGTTACTTGTAGATGTGTGCAGTACACTACGCTACTACATAATCAAAACTACTTATAGTCTCGGTTAATATTATTTTCTATGTGATAACAAAAAACGAGCAATGGAAAGGGCTATGCTCGGAATTTCTCTACTACCTAGATCGAAAAAGAAATGATGAGATCCGTATACAAACGAAAGTCGTCGACATAGCCCAGCGGATTAGTAAGTTGAAGTGGCAATGTGCGGGGCACATACGCATAACTGATGGCCGATGGGGCCGAAAAGTTCTCGAATGGAGACCACATATCGGCAAGCGCAGCGTAGGACGACCAGCCACAAAATGGACAGAAGACCTCATCCAAGTGGCAGGAAGACGCTGGATACAAGCCGCTTCCGACCGGTCTGTTTGGAAATCCATGGAGGAGGCCTATGTCCAGCAGTGGACTTCTTGTGGCTGAATGATGATGATGATGATGATCACAAAAAACAACAAATTTAATGCAGCTAAGTGTTTATCTACCATACCTTGTAATACCACATTAATTTCTAAACTCGTTGTGCGTTTTTGTATTCTCGACTCTTGGATTTTCTTCTTTCTTATTAATTGCCCATAAGGTCAGATAGGTTTTCTCTGTAATTCAATGTAGCCTAAGGCCCATACACGACGCAGTGACCCTACAGATGAGTGTTAGAGAATGCGAGAAGCGGGTAAAGTCTTACGTAAAAATTACCTCACTCTTGGATCTGACGAGACTTGACCTCTGACCTCGGTGACCCCGGTCCGTAGTGATGGCCGTCGAAAGGGTGAAGATGGATTTAATTAGACCCTAAACTGATTCATAATTTAAGGAAGCGTGGTCGTTATCGATAAATTATTAGCCGTAACGTTCGTTGACATTTATTGAAAGTACTTAACCTCTTATTGAAGGTACCAACCAGCTATTTACTGTAGACATACTGCGTGTTCTTTTTACTCCACTGGGAAAACAAATCAGGGTTATGTTTTTTCACGCGTATGTATATATCGATGGCGCGAGTGTTACTAGCAGCATGACGTCACTTAAAAACGATATGGTGAATGACGTCTGTCACATTGTTGGTAAGAAATCATTGAAAAGTTTCAAATTAAAAACTTGTTACATTAACAAAAGAACCGACTGTTAAAATGCATTGAGGAAGGCGTGAATGAGTGCACTGAATTCTTAACCTCGGCAGACGTGTACAAAGTAATTTGTCCTAAGGTTAAAATCGATATAATATGTGCTTATTTAGGCAGAGACGCATTTTTATTTACAGCGGCTTTCTTTTGCTTTGCAGGGATCATTTTGCCATGTCGGGTGGTTAGCCGTACGCTGAACCCTCCTTTTTTCTAAAGTAAAACAATTTTAAGTTAGAAGAATTCTAAAGACTCTTAATTGCTTGACAAATAAAAAACAAGATTGACAAAAAACGCAGCGCAGGACGCCCCACCTTCTCGGCATTGGCCGGATGAGGTTGGCCGTGGAGTGATATATTCCTTCCTAAGCAAAACACAAGTAGCTAGAACTTCACCGGGTCAGAAATAGGGCAGGGGTTATAAAAGCTGTCAAATTGCTAACGAGGGCTCGAAGTTCTTTGATTAAACGTCAAAATGTTGCGGTCGCCCGTCAGACAAACAACAAAGTCTGGGACTACCATTCTCGATACAGTCTTCTGATTAGATCGCACACTTTTCTTTGTTTTGTGGTTATTGTTACAAAGAACAGAAGTCGAGTCTGTTGCGGCTTGAAAAATTACTCATAAGAAACGATTGTACTATTACTTATAAAAAAAGTATTCTCACTTCTTCGGGTTCCGTAGGTAACAATCATTATAGTTTCGTCATGACCGTCCGGCTGCCTTTCTGTCTGCAGCTTAGGTTAGTTCTAGAATTTTTACGATTAGTTCTAGAAAGCTGAAATTTGGCATAGTTATACATGTAGTTTAAATCCAAAAAAATATTTTCAGGGTAGGTTTACCCCATAGTGCAGGGTATCGTTGAATTGGTCGTTAAAAAATATTATGATTCTAGGATACGTTTGCGAAATGTTAAGCTTTCGAGTGCCAATTTTTGTTAGCGTAGGGCGTAGTCGACCAACTTGTAAAAGGAAAATTTCGTACAAATTCCATTGAAAATTACTTTAATGAAGTTGTTACTTGTGTAACATCCTGACAGCTTAGTCGGCCTAGCCCACAGGAAAGACAGGTCAGTACGCGCGGAGCCAACCAAGCCGCGAATTTCCTCACGATGTTTTCCTTCACAGGTACTGGGCAAGCCTACTCCATCTATAAAACAATGTCCCAGGCACTGCAGCGTCGGAGTGGTCCCTTCACCCATCAAGTGTGAGTGAAGGTGCTGAACGCTGCATAAATTATCTCATTACGTAGATTCAAGGGCCAAAGTTTTTACTTGTGTAAAGCAGGTAGTTAATATAAGTGAAATAAAATCCTCTAATCACAAATCCTTCCTTCTAAGTTCGTATATTTTGAAGACAAATTACGGAACCCTACAATGCGTATGGTTCGACACACACTAGGACGGTTTTGAGAAGAAATTTCATTAACCCCCGTTTTCTCTTACATTAACAGTCTTTTCATCTACTGTTAACTGTCAGTTGTACCTTTTGTAAGCACTTTGGCCAACCGGCAGCTGTTGGCAATAGATTAACAGATTGCGAGTACGATAAACTAGGGGTAAGTATTGTGCACAGTGAAATCAATCAGAAAACAAAAGTTGCTCCAAAAACTGTGAAATAAACCACTGTCTATTATATGGACAGTATGGTCACAGTGGACATTAGCATTTTCGTATTAGATTTGGCCTTTGCTTTTATAAGCGAGAAATAACCACTTATTTCTCCACAGATAGATAACAGTTTATTGCAAACAAGAAAGCAATTTACAGTAGAGTTAAGTCAAGTAATTAACGACATCCTTGCGGATACCAGATGTCAAACGGGCCATTCTCGGTCTTTTGGACTCAAGCCGCACAAATGTATAACGTCCTTCCACCACGTCATCTCTCTCTCTCTCTCTCTCTCTCTCTTTCTTTCATATTATTAATAACTGTATGTGTGTGTGTGTGTGTGTGTGTGTATGTGTGTGTTTTTATAGTTTCAGAATATAAGCATTATGGGTTCACGCAGGTGTTATAAATTATAATTTTCGTATGCTGTGGACACCTATAATTAAAGTAGCATTTAGTTATGTCCTTGGTACATGTTAATAATAGGATGTGTTAATGTAACCTTGTTCGTGTCCCTAAACAAATAAAATAAAAATAAATTTCTAAGCAATTTTCCTACTTTTGTAACAAAAGGTACTAATGTTTTAGCACTGCAATTTGTTGATTGCATACTTTTCCCAGTTTATCGACACTTTCCTGACCTTTCTGCGGTCCCAACACTAGGATAGAAATGAAGTCCCGCAACCGAGTCACGCACGACACGTTGTGGTGTAAACCACGCAATGCAAGATACACAATCACACATTGTTCTTGTGTGGAGTTTTGGAACCTTAGTAGGAAGCTACTCTTAAAAAAAACTTCCACGCTACACATCATCATCAGAACATCACAAACATGGAAATACACGTAGACTGAGGCCATGTGTACCAGTGTACGGCGGCCCTCAGTAGCAATCGAACCCGTCACCGTTACGTTTTCTGCAACGTATGTCATGTTTGTTGTCAGGATCGTGGCAAGCAGAAAACCGTGGTCTCTGCCTGTATTTACCCCTATGTATTCATTTGCGGAATACATAGGGGTAAAGCCTACTTAGCCGTGATAGTTTATCTTTCAAGTTCATTAATGTGACTTTTTTCACGTTTCTACAATCCACCGTTTAGCCAGGAGAGAGGGGGGGCGCCGTACTCGGACAAAAATTTGCGCTTGGAACACTAAATCGAAAAATTGTCTTCCTATGTCCAGAGTATATTTAAACAACCAATCTAACGTTATCCGACACTATGCTGTAGACGAGAAAAAAATTGCATCCCTAGTTTAGGTGTAGGGGAGGTACCCAAAAAAATTGTTTTCAAATTGAATTCTGCTGTTTTTTGGCGTAATTAATATCTATACCTAAGCTCTCTAGCACCTATCGTCTCTATGCTAAGCCGAGAACAAACAGACAGACAGACGGACGGATGGGCATGGCGAAACTTTTCGTTGACTACGAAACCCTAAAAAACGTGTAAAAGATTTTTCGTTTCAGATATGCACAGATAAAAATAAAAATAAACATACCATGCATACCCTAGGTTTTTCGGTTGCTTACTGTATACATGCTTTGGGATACCGTGTAAAGAGACCATGGCTTCTCAGGGTCGAGCTCATTATATCTTCAATATATATGTGTCTGGAAAAGACTTACGGACAGCAAAAAAGTAGACTAAATACTGTGCCTGTAGTTTCTCTAAACAAATAAATTAAACTATGTACGACGTGGATGTCGTAGAAGGCGACTAAGGAAATAAATTACCAGGAGACGGGCAGCAGCGTCTTCCTGAGATTCCAACCGCATACTGCGATCGCCAACCCGCCTGCCAAGCGTGGAGATTATGGCAATGAAATGATTATGAAAACCATGAGGGAGGCTTATATTCTGCAGTGGGCGTCAAAGAGCTGATGATGATGATGATGTATGACGCCGACACATTAGGATTGTATGTAATAGACCATCGCTTCCCAGAGGCGAGCGCTAACGGGCTCTGAGATTATGTCTTCATTAACGTGCCTAAACATATAGGGTGGCCAGTCGTAAGCCTCGAAAGTCTTACGGTAAACAAGAAAGTGGACCAAAGTGGTCGTATCATCCCAATAACAAAAAACATTGGTGGCTATAAACTCCTACACCTGGAGTTATTTATCTACTTTTGTGTCCGAAAATTTTCCAGACACAGTACGTGGGTGGCGAAAACAAAATCCTTATTGATTTGGAGTGGCAGGCAACCAAGTCCATTTGTTAATGGGATGATAAAGTCTTTCAAATGTCATATTTCGACGTAAATATCACACAAAGAATGTGGGTTCGGGAAATGGAACGGGAAATTGAATTGATTAACAGAGAACGATGTTCTCCTTTGGAGAGGCTAAGGAAAGCACAGTTCTCTAAGGCAGGGCTTCCCAAACTTATTTTGACTCCGACGCCCTTGGGAGTTTTCCATTATTTTTCGACGCCCCTGATCTGGCCAAAAAATACCTACTAGTGTGTAGTTCTAGCCTAGTAACAGGTTATATAAAAAAAACTCTAGATAAAATTTATAACAAACTAAAAAAAACATACCACCTTACAGACAAATAAAAACAAAATATTTATTTTCCTATTTTAGTTGGCTACTAATGAGAGCACATCCTGCTTACTTTTCTGAGCACAGCTTCTCAAAACGTGACTCACGTTTGTTACTTACCACTCTCATCTCTGTCTCTATATATACTTGCGATCAAAACTTGTTATTTAACTTCCTCAGTCCTAACCTTGAAAACAAAAATAAAAAAACATTGATATTTTTAAGGTCAGGACTGAGGAGGTTATTACTTGCCTGTGTGGATCGCTTAGCGATGCCTCCTGGGATAATGCGGCGCGACGCACAGTTTGGGAAGCCCTGCTCTAAGGTAAACGTTTAACCCACAGGCTTAACTGCTTCGCCAAAGAAACAGCCAAAAGATTCATTAGTAACACCCTGTTAGGGTCCTAGCGTAAAAGGATATTAATTGAGTGGACTGTATATTAATAAGGTGGTACAAACATGTATCATAATCATTCAGCCACAAGAAGTCCACTGCTGATCATAGGTATCCTCCGTGGATTTCCAAAAAGACCGGTTGGGAGCGGCTTGCATCCAGCGTCTTCCTGCCACTTGGATGAGGTCATCTGTCCATCTTGTGGCTGGTCGTCCTGCGCTGCGCTTGCTGATATGTGGTCTCCATTCGAGAACTTTTTGGCCTCATCGGCCATCAGTTCTGCGTGCTATGTGCCCCGCCCACTGCGACAAAGATTCGTAATAATAAATTACAATATAAATTGTTTTAAATGCAACGACCTAACAGATCCGTAGTCCAAGCCAGAAGAGAGCTCCGGTCCTCTTGGCGTTGATGTGGTGCCGCCGGCAGCGCAGCCCGCGGGCGCGACGGTGCATGATGCTATATATAGCCAATCAGTGTTTCCGCCCCCCCACACCTCAGGTACCCATGTTTTGACAACCCTGTCCTAAAGAACTAACAGATTTTTTTTTGTCTTGTTCACAGCAACACAGAACATGTGCCCCGAGTGGCGCAAATGGAGCAAAGTCCGCTATATGTCCACAAAATTTTTGAGGTACGAAGTCCTAATTTTTTTTATGTAGCCCACTGCAGGGCACAGTACTTCTCTCATAGAGAGTGTATGGGCTTAATTACCACGCGTGCCCACCGCGGATTGGCAATTTCAAGCGCTGAGGTGTGTGAGCACCACAGATACTCAGGTTTCCTCACGATGTTTTCCTTCACCGTTACCGAGTGGTATTGCTACTATAACTTCACATATGTACGTAACTTATGAAAGCTATTGATACATACCGGAATTCGAACCCATGACCTCCCGAATGAGAAGCCGGCGTTCTACCACTCCGCTACCACCGCTTTTAAGGCCTAAATACGCGCGCTAAATCTTGTCGGAATCCTGAAGTTTGCGAGAGCAATTAGCATAGTATTTCACAGTAAGACGATTGGAATAGCTCAGGATTTGGTGCGGGTAATATAGGAGCAGTCCGTAATACGGTCCCAACTCAATTATTGAGAGGTCCCACCTGCTGCGGCTGAAAATTCAACGGGTGTATACCTTGCTACTTTTTAAGTATCCGGTGTTTTGCTATAAATACTTTTTTTTTATTAAAGTTTTTCTCTGATGACGTCTGTATTTTTTTTCGTAACTTTGTATAGTCAGTAACACTTCCGCCGTCAATTCATTTGACACTTTATATGTCAACATCGGCCCAGCCATTTGGCCTGGACGCGGTCAAATTATGTATGTCTATGTGGCGTGATGGAATGAGGAATGAGGAGATCCGCAGAAGAACCCGAGTTACTGATGTAGGTCGAAGAACTGCTCAGTTGAAGTGGCAGTGGGTTGGGCACATAGCTCGGAGAACTGATGGCCGTTGGGGCGAAAAAGTTCTGACCTCGCGACCGCGGACCGGATGATGCAACGTGGGAAGGCCCCCCACCAGATGGTCTGACGACCCTGGTTACGGTGGCGGGGAGTCGCTGGATGCGGGTGGCACAAGACCTGGGCCTCGATTCTGTTAGTGCATTGTAGTATGATGACAGGTACACTGTCGGGTCACGTGACGTGTTTTTTCGTACCATTGACGCCTAGAAGGTTTGATGGGTGTGCCCGCGTAGACTTAAAGCAGCCATGAAATGAAAACCGCCATGTTCATGCAGTTGTCATGTTACTACAATGCATTAACAGAATCTAGGCCCAGGAAGCTTGGAAAACCATGAAGGAGGCCTATGCCTGCAGTGGGCGTCAAACGGCTGATGATGATGATGTGGCGTTAAATAAATGTTTTTCTTGTTTTCTTCATAAAAGAATCATACGCATACATACATACGCGCGAAAACATAACCCTTCTTTTCTTTCGCGGTCGCATAAAACGCTTCATTCCTTCTTAGTCTTCTTCGTCGGTACGCTCTTGAAAGAGCAATCGTGGACCGCGTGGAGACGTTTTTTTAATGATTTTGATGAAGATAAGACGTTCCTTCCTTAGGAGGAGCCAGTACCAAACGACGGTTGGGAGGTGGCGAGGTCCCGGGTGCACCTCGGACCCTTGATAGGCAGCGGCGCCTTCGGGCAAGTCCACCTGGCCACACTGGACATGCCAGGCGGAGAGACTATGACCGTCGCAGCCAAAATGCTCTCTGGTACGTAGGGGATACAGGACAGATTTCTATAAAAAAAAACCGTTTCAAGAAGGTCAGTACGCTGGATGTGCCAGCCGGAGAAACCATGACTGTCGCTGCGTCGCTCTATCTATGAATAAATCAATAAATAAGTCAGTTAACATGTCTAAGAGTCACTCAATCAATCAACGAAACATCTCCCCCGACAGAGATCGCCACGGAGGAAGAGCAGCGGGACTTCCTCCGCGAGATCGACATGCTGAAGCACGTGGGCTCGCATCAGCACGTGATCCGTCTCGTGGCGTGCTGCACGTGGCGCGCGCCGCTCGCGCTGCTCGAGCACGCACCGCGCGGGGACCTGCTCACGCTGCTGCGTGCGGCGCGCGGGCGGTGCCGTGGCGGGGGAGACAGCGGCGTGGTGGACAGCGGAAAGGTGGACAGTGACTTGGTGGATGGGAGGCCTTCGGAAGCTGACAGTAAGAAGCCAAATACACATTTGTTGTTTAAATTGACATCTAATTGATGTGGTGGACTGTGAGAGTATGAACAGCGAGAGTTATGGGATGCTAGACAGTAGCATGGCGGAGGGGAGGTCTTAGGAAGGTGATCGCTCGCGCAGCTCGAGCACGCGCCGTGCGGGGATCTGCTGACGCTGCCGACTTTTAAAGAAAACATTAACAGGTACTGCAACTTACAATGTAAAATATACGAGTAGTAATTACTTGTCTAGACCTAGATATATAAAAAAACACACAGAGGCGAAATATTATGCAAATACAACATAAAAATAAACAAATACATAATACAATAAATAAATACATAGAACTTCCAAACTTACTAATGATAATGTGGTGTGTATGTGAATAATACTCATAATAAATTAAGATAATTATTTGACACTTAGGTTGTGAATTTAAGCTTTGGTTTTGAATATTTCAAGCGATGGGGCCTGTTGGATGTGTAGAGACAAACTATTCCGAAATTCCTATCACAGTGAAAGAGCCGTATTATGCTCGGTCGCAGAAGGCGACCTTCACTGAGGAGGAACTCGAAACGTCCTCTGAGATAAGAAGGGGGGCAGAGGTTGTTAAGAATACCATACAGAGTGGCGAGAATGCGAGCATTCCTGCGGGAACGGATGTTGAGTCACTTCAGCTGATTACGATAGGAAGAGACATGGTCAAACTTACGCAGTCCGAATATAAAGCGGATGCAAAGATTGAGCAGTCTGTCGAGTTTGCTGAGCAGCTCCTCAGTATTGTCCGGATAGCAAACGTCATCAATAGGGAGCAGAAGAAGAGAGTTAACAAGAGTAAGTTTAGCAGAGTATGGGAGAAAATTCTGAAGCCGCTTATGAGAGTGCATGGGGGCAAAAACTTTTCTGCTAATCTCTGCCACGTGAAGCTCCCAAGACAGGTTGTTCTGTATATGAATGAATTAATGATTTATTGCCACAAAAAAACATGCTTACATACAATAATAGAAAAATAAAGGAGTGTGCGTGTGACAATGGTACTATTTCAGCGTTGGCTGTTTCTATTTGAAACAGCGCTGGTTTTCCAATAGCACCTCCACGCCAAATGAGGAAAACGTGTCATGCAGGTAGGGCTTACCGCTAAAAAAGAATACTTAAAACTACTAATTAAAATTAATAAATAGATACATTTGTGCCAATTAAGAAAATTATACAAATTCGTATATAAATAATATTTGTGTCAATTTAGGACAAAATGGCGACCTAAGTTTTTTAAATTTTTACAGTAAGGGAGAGATATCATAGAGTACAGCACGAAGTGAGTCCACATCGAGTCTGGCTATGAAGGCTCTGCTCCCGACAAACATGACCTGCGTCTTGGAAGGGTTCACTATAAGACCAAACCGCGTCAACCATTTCCGTATAGCCTCAAGATCCTCGGACGTCTGTGTTCTATTGCTGTAGAAACATCCATAAGTCTGCAAGATTGGTACAGTTGGAGGTTGTCTGCGTATAGAGATAAGTGCTAAACTTGATCATGGAAATCAGGGTGTTAATAAAAACTGAAAAGAGAAGAGGGAACAGAACTCCACCTTGCGGGAAACCAGCAGTTAGATCACACCAGTCAGAAAATATATTTTCCAGGCAAATGGCGTCCCAAAAGGTAATAGGAATACCATTCGGTCACTAATTCTGAAATGTTTAGGGATTTGAGGATAGCAAGATGGATGTCTTGATCAAACGCAGTTAAACGCATTGCTGAAGTCCAGCAGGGTAAGTAAGGCGAAGTGACGTTCATCGCAGTAGGTACTATGGGCAGGGCGGAGGCCAGTTTGAAATGAATGGAGAAGTTTATTACAACGAAGATAATGAGAGAACTGGCGATCTACCACCCGTTCTAGTACTTTTGATAAAAACAGGCGAATTTATATAGGGCGGCAATGTGTGAACTGAGTGGGGTCTGCAGTTTTAGGAACAGGCACCTTGTAAGCCTTTTTCCACACACTAGAATGAGAAGACAAGGAGAGCTTCATCTACCTTTTCTAATTTGGCCATAAAGGCTTCTTCGTGTCCACCCTCCATCTAGTGGGCTCATAGTAAGGGCAAAACATTTCTACTTAGTAAACCTCATCCCATAATTTCAATTCAACCACCCGGTGTCTGTATCAAAGTGCGTTTGCTCGACAGCTCAGTATACTGAGTAAAATATATTTACAGCAACTCGTAAAATAGCCTCGTTACAGGTGAATAATTTGCAGTAAAAGATGCTCACTCGAGTAGTTCACTTCCGTATAATAGTTCACGTACGTTGATAGATAGATAGATACATAGAGAGCACTTTATTGCACAACCAAAAAAAAATATAACAATTATAATTTCTTAAATCTAAGCAAGTAATGTTATACAACTGGCAATCTTTGTACACCACCTCGACAGATTTCCAGGCCGTAATCTGTAGAATTCTAAATGGCCCGATCGGACCACCATAAAAATGGTTTTTAATAAAATTGTTCTCCTCAAGGTCATGATTAAAGCCGGGTTTTCACGGTTCTAGTACGCTCGGACCGTGTGCGTACAGTTTTAGTTGATTATGACGATGCACTCAGTTCGAGCGCACTGACTGTCGTCATAATCAACGTACGAACCTCATAATCGTCATAATCAGCGTACTAAGACCGTCAAAACCCGGCTTTAATCAGTTTGTCCCAAGCCGTGACGTCATACCTGTCTTGAGACACTTAAAAAAAGATCTTATATCCAACACACTTAAAGAAAGAAAGAAGACAATTATTTAAAAAGCCACAAAAACACAGAATAAACGGACAAAATACATGCTGGGAAAGAAAAAAGAAACCGGCCAAGTACGAGTCGGACTACAAACAATACAAACAGTAGGTAGGTACTCTACTTACATATTATAAATAGTTCAGGAATCGAGTCTCGCCGTTTTTCCGAGCTTTTCCCGAACTTAAAAGACTAATGTATTTATGATTTCATTGCAAATGTACATATAGTTTTCACATTTTTTCGTGTATTTGTATTATAAGACAATATTACTTATCAAATTTTATAGTTCTAGTTCTAGGTCAACGAAAGTACCCAATCATCCAATCATTTCGGATTCCCTTGATTGAGTGTTGAAATATATGTTTTTTGCGGCTTTAACGACCGTAACTTTTTTTTACGTTAACTTAAAACTTTTGTTTTTTCACAGCTTCAAGGACCTGTAGACTTGAGTATATCGTTTTAATTTCAACTTGATACCTCCACGCTTTACCGATATAAAGGGTCTTAACAGACGGACAGACGGACGGACACCAAAGTGCTCTTATAAGGGTTCCGTTTTTCCTTCTGAGGTACGGAACCCTAAAAAGGCCCTCCAACCCAGCATACATTACTGGCGAGTGCTAGGGTTAGCATAACAACAAAACTGATTTCATGGTGGGACCTCTTCATATCATTTCAGCCGAATACACGAACCTCAGCGACTCGGACGCGACCCTGGCCACGGGTCAGTCGTCCTTCGAGTCGGCCCAGCCCAAGGGTAAAGACCATTACGTGGCGGAACCAGCCCTGCACGTGGACAGTGCCACGATGAGAGACTACGCCCTCCAAGTGGCGTTGGGGATGAGACATTTGGAGCAGAGGGGGATCACGCATAGGTAAGTCGTGCGACTTTTATGTAGCCTATATACGTCCCACTGCAGGGCACAGGCCGTCTCACAGAGAGAGAGTATGGGCTTAATCACCATGCGTGCCCACCGTGCGACTTGTTTGTGTGTTACTTTGCAAAATTGTTTTGCAAAGCTGACTCGGCAAAATTTGTTTTGCCATATTAATTAGACCTACCAAATATACACAAAAAAAAATCATAAAAATCGGTGAAGCCGTTTCGGAGGAGTTCGATAACAAACGCTGTGACAGGAGATTTATGTATGTTAGATTTAATCAAAGAATCTTACAATTTACATATTTCCGCACTTACGTGCCTCTCACTGAAACCTATTCGTAATTTCGTCGCAAGACTCTTTAGAGAAGTGGTCCTCTAAGTGACGTCAGGGATGAGGCATTTGGAGCAGAGGGCGATCTCGCATAGGTAAGTCGTGTTTGTATGGTGACTCTTAAGTTAATAAAATTGACTTTACTGCCTCGTTACCTTACCATGCCTAAGGTCGTGAGTTCGATACCCACTGCGGGCCGTATGTGTTTGTACAATTGGCCTCCGTCTGTGTGTATGTCCATATTTGTGGTATCCTTGCCTAGTTACCATAGCACAGAGTAACCTGCTTTGGAATCCGGACAGGTGTTTGTGTTGTGTGGAAGTTATTATATTATTAACTAGCTGTGCCCGCGACTCCGTTCGCGTACATTTCGATTTTTACGAAGCAGCATTTGTATGGGGGCCACGTCTTATCATAACTGGAGCTAGAATTTAAATAGCCTATCCTGTGTCCCAGATGTCTATATGTTTTTATACCAAATTTCATCAAATTCGGATAATTGGTTTAAGAGTTATGGAGGAACATACATACATACATACACACATACAGAAAAAAATTCTAAAAATCGTGAAATTAGTTTCAGTATCATATATTGAGCCTATAAACACAATATCTCTGAAAACAAACTAACTTACTCCATGACCGACCCTTACAGATTTATTATTAGTATAGATAGATTACTTATATCATAATTTTGTCGAAAGAGTCCGAGCAGGTTTCGCTCTGATTCGCAGAAGCCAAGTTAAGTTAACATAAATGATCTGCCTAAAATACTAAACAAAGACAAGGTGATGTCAATGTTATTTGCAGACGATATGACAATCTTAATGAGGTGCGAAAATCCATTAGATGCAATATTAATTACAATATAACAGAGAATTTAAAGAATATAATAGGTTGGCCACAAAACAACAATGGAACTTTTCTTTTTAGTATCTCCATGTATTTGGTCCATCCAATATCATCACGTTTTTATTTAAAGTTATTATAAATGTTTAAATGTCTTTTGAACGCTTTGAAGTGTTACCATCAGTAAATTAATACCAAAGAAGACAAGGACTATTGTTGATTTTTTTCAGAAAATTTGGAGGAAGTGTTTTTTATAATCCTTTAGCCATTATTTTCTATTTGGACTCCAAAAGTCCTAGTTTTGCGCTGTGGTAACCACACAAGGACATTAAAAATATGGAAATACACCATTTGTACAAATCAAGTACAGCGACATCCAGTGGGAACCGAACCCGCGACACATTTTGGTAGTAAAGCGTGTTAACCGATAGACCCACGAGGCAGTCCACACGAAATGCATAAGTCGTTCGATCCAAAGGGATCCCCCGCCCCGCAGTGAGGCCATCCCCTCGGCATCTACCGGGAATCGGCCGAAGGTTTCCGAGAAGCGCCCGGCAACAGGGGCGGGGACGCCCGGGTCGCGCGCTAGAGCTACCGATATTCTTAGAACAGCCGGGAGCGGCGTTTGTCGTTAACCTACGACTTTCAGGTGATTGGCCATTGGCGGGGTTATACATATATAGATAGATAGATAGATAAAATAATTTATTTGCATCTACACACACATTATTATGATATATTCTTTATTTCAAATAGCAAATTCGAAACATAATTACGTAAAATTTGTTACAAAGGCGAACTGTTTAATTTAAGTTAGGGGGACACATATGAGGTTGATGGATTAGGTTTATTGATAGTGATGAGGTTTTTACGCAATCGAGAGCCACTGGGTTCGAATCCCGACTTTCTTTTAGGGTACCTACTATATCCGGAGGGTGTAGACAGGACCCTAAAATAGAAATCGAACATGTTTATTTGTCTTTACAATTAAGCATTAATGACACAATTACCGCTTAAAGACAATTTGGGTAGTAAGTACCCGAAACCGGCGTGCGTGCATGCAACGACTAATGAATGTTGATGAAGATAAGAGATCTGTCAGGATCGTGGCACGTGGTAGACTCTGGTCTCTGTCTACCCCTCCGGGATACAGGTGTGAGTTTATGTTATGTTATACTGCATAGTAAGGCTTAATAACCACTTACACAACAAAACAATAATATTAGGGGTTAAAGTATGAAATTGCCGTTTTATTGCAATAGGTTCTTTGAATTGACATAGAATCTTCGTGGTTTGAGGTTTTCGAATGAAACTTTTTTCAAATGGTTTCAAATTTTTGTTATTCAATTTAGACAAGAAAGATGGATTTGACAAGTGAGATTGATTGGGTCGCCAAGAGAACTTTCTAATAACTGGACCAGATATGACAAAATGGCCGAAGCTTAATAAGCTCCATTCATTCTTCGTTGATAATCTTGGCAACAAAAACCCATGGGAACTCATAACCCATAACTCATAACTTTTATTGGCACTAGTATTTGTACAAGCTGTTAAATAACAATCTAGTGTGTCGGTAGTTTGGTAAAATAAGAAATTTTTAGTAACAGCAGTAAGATGGCGTGGACTACCCTCCGCACTAGTTAGAACTGTGTTGCGGCAGAGTAGCATTTGCCGTCCCCTACGTGACAAGTATGTATACAATTATCGATCTTCACTACATGCAAATATGGTAAAAATAATTTTTAGTTGACAAATGCGACAGCAAAAAACAAGTCATAGTATGGTAAAAAACAGAGGGATCTTACTTATGACCGCTTCAAAGAATGTTTTGTTTTTTTTTGTGGTGTGGTAAGTAATTTTTATACACAGAAATAGGTCCGTCCCAGTGTATGAGTATAATTAATAATTATGTTACTTAATAATAATCAAGTGGTGATATTTGGATAAAATTTCCTTCGCCCTATAGTGATGGCAGGTTCTAGCTAATTAAGTTTATTCAATATTAACGATGGTACAACAATCTTTTAATTTAGGTGTATATATAGTTACATAGTTAATCTAAACGTTAGTTAAAAATGCATAATGTGTATTTTATTTGCTTCAAATGTAAGAGTTATATATCATAAATTTGATAACATAAGCAATGTGTATGTATGTATATATGTATGTATGTATAAACACATGAATATATAAGTATTGAAACAATTATTATTATTTTTATGTTACACCTTTAGTAATTGCTCTGTCATATTGTAGTCAAGACTTTTTAAGTAATTTTCGACAACTTTTTTACACTTAAATCTATTCTGATTCCTTATTGAGAAGGTTTTACTAATTTTATTATATAAGTATGGTCCAAGATGTGATGAAAAAAAAACGTGCAAAAGTAGTTCTGAAACGAGGTATCTTGAAAACGATATCTTTGTCCTATCTATCAGTAGAATTGAAACTTGACCCTGACCCAGTCTCTGCCTACCCCTCCGGAATACAGGCTTGAGTTTAGGGACGTGCACGAAACATACGGTAGGTATATTTGGTTCTATATGTCTCTGACAATCTCTTCGTTGTGGTAGGTATCTATTTTGCTGTCTGGCGAAACCTTACATTACGAATTCCTCTCTCTGAGAAAAACAAAAACATCTAACGCCTGACAAAAAAATCAAAGCAACAAATTTTACAACGGTGTATTCTTCGCGCAGTCGAAATATTGTAAGGCGCTACTTCTTTCTAAACTTAGAATGGAAATGTGAATAAAAAATGAACTCGGTAAAAGGAGGATTAACTTAGCAATTATTCTAAAGCTAGTTGCGTCTTTCCCTTTTCGTGCGCCGGTTTCAAGATGCAAAAGGCACGAAAAGTCTAGTAAATTAAAAGTAAAAAGTAAAAGTCAAAAAGTTCTTTATTAATAAAAAGGTGACATATACAAACAGTTTACTGTGGTCGCCACGCTAGGTCTAGCCTGTGTTGTGGAAACCTTCGTATATGTTAACATAAACAGGATTGGCGCATGTGTATGAAACATAATAGGCAAAATTTGAAAGAACTTGTTTAGAACTTAAGAATGTACCTAGGTACAGGTAATAACCTAAATAAGTATGTAGTTAGTTAAAAATAATAGAATAATAGAAACAGTTCTATAAATTAGACAGGAGATTAGATATTTCTATTAAAAGTAAAATGCGTCCTAACTGAGTCGTAAGTTTATGTTTAACTTAAACATAGATGGTTAATTAAACAGGTATTAAGGTTAGATTCCACGATAAAATACAGTTTTCAACTAAGAGAAAAAGGTATGAGTTGCTCATTATTTTAGCTCTACCATTTATGAAAAAGACAGATACTGAAATTACATGTCTAGCTTAAAGAACATGATAGTAAAAACTATGCTATTAATAACAATAACTTATAGTAAGATCAGTCTTTTCCTTAAATTATTTTACCCTAGACTATGACAAGAGATTATTATTATTATTATAATAATAATAACAATCACACAATCGCTTGACCTGGTTCCAAACTAGGATAGTTACCCTGTGCTACAGTAACCAGGCAAGGACATCACAAACATGGAAATACATCCAGACTTAGGCTTGTAAATTTTCGGCGCCATCGTGAATTTTTACCAGAACTAATGAAGTTGCGACCGTCAATTTAATTTCAGGCGCACTGACCCGCCCTCATAAGGCAGAACTTTTATTTTTGGGGGTGCTGAGTTCTTACGAAAATCCCACCGCTAATTTAATAACTTTTCGGGCGTCCTTACAAGACAAATCTTTTATTTTTGCAGGCTCTGAGTTTTATGGAACTAAAGGAAATTGGCATCGTCAATCTATAGTACATTTTCGGCTACAATCTATAAATTTTATGAAAATGTCACTGCCCGCACCGGGCGGCCGGGCGGACAGACAGGCAGGCAGGCAGGCAGGCAGACGGACATCGGACGTTGCGAAACTGTAAGGGATCCTTGATGACTTAAGAACCCCTTAAAAAACACTTAGTCTGTAGTAAATTCTCCCACCTGTGCTCAAGACGGGTCTCTTATTATATTTTCACAGAAGTAAATCGAAATACCTACCATCGATCATTTAGTTTACAGCCGCGCTGACGCGCGCTTTGCTTTGGGCAACGAGACATTTTGTTATATCTTTTTCGTCGCAATTTATCACAGTTTATTATGACAATGTGAAGTACATTGTGTAGCGTAGCCGAGTCTTCCGTGACATCTATGGGGTGATCAACTTTGTAATCTACTTCGAATATTGTCATAGTAAAAACAGAATTGTTGTTCTGTGAATCTCGTCTAACAGTTATATCCTCTTCAGTCCTGACCTTGAAAATAACAATTGTTTTCAATTGTTATTTTCAAGGTCAGGACTAAGGAGGATATTACACTCCTAGGGATCATCAGACGTTTTTCTTGTAACCCCCTGAGTCTTCAAAAAGATTGAAAAACACTGAGGTAAAAAACACTAGGGGCTCATTTCTAGAGCTCTTTAATTAAGTGGCCTACATAAAAATGGCCCTTAGTTACCCTTACCTACCAACACGGTCACAGCGGGAGCACTCTTTTAATCCACTTTGGTAACATCTGCCTCACAACAAGACGGGAATAAGTTGAATGGCAAATGACTCGTCTCTCCGTTCGTAAAAAAAGCTTAGAAAAATGTTGTTAGCAAAACCCTATAAGTTTTATGTGGTACAGGGTACAGTTGCAACCATTTTGCGGTTGGATTTTGAAACAATCTTAGCGCTACGGCATTGAAGTCAAATTCGTAATGTAAAGAGTCGATGTTCTGACCACAGGTTCTGACTATACATTCTTCCACAAACAGTACAGTCGAAAGAACAATATCAATCTAACCCAACTATTACATTTTATGTAGAAGAAAATTGGAATTTGCAATTTTAATTAATATGGTCGGACACTTCCGATAAAAAATCAAGTAAGTGATTCCGGAATTTATTTTATTTTATTTTATTTATTTAGTGTACAAAACAGATCACAAGCATCACACGATATAAAAGTATGACATGAGTAGGTACTTAGTTGTGGTCTAAAGCATGCACACCCAACATCGCCACATGTAATTTTGAGTTTCTTAATAAAGTATTAAATTTTAGGGATAAGCATTTTTGATAAAACCGTACAACCTCAACCTCTTAAACTTAGCATAATGCGCGTTGAAGATATTGACTTCCGAGCTAGTGGCCACAACTTCGTTAAGTTAATATTTAAACTGCTTACGAAAGTATTAGTTAAAAATATCCAAGACGTATTTGTATTGTAGTCTTCAAAACAGCTGCGAAAAAAAAACATAAAATATTTACAAAGATTCTAGTACAATTGGCGGCCTTATTGCTTATAGCAATTTCAAGGATCATAAGTTATATTCGGAAACCTGTACTTCAAAATACATTTAAATATATCGTTAAATTTTAATGTTAAAAGTTACTCAGCGGTCGGTACTTTCTTCTTTCAGTGCTTCTTCCCTATAGAACAGTTTTACAATGGACGGTAACTGCACGATACTCTTTGGTCGACAAAGATCGTCGTAGTAAATGTATGAAACTGCTGGATTCGTTCCACGTTTTTCAAGGGGACATTCTAACTATGATGAACCACAAATAAAAATGCGTCATGTGAACAAAAACGAAAACGACATTCTACAGTAAATAATTAGCTCTTTCATTTCATATATGACACAGTAAGGTTTGCAAAACTTTTTTTTTAAATGTACTAATTTGTCCCCCGAAAATGACGCTTATTTAAAAAAAATATTTATTTACTTTGCACAACTGCATTTGGGTCATAGGATTACACCATTCTAGCAAATTTCACCTGATTTGGTCTAGTCGATTCGGAGCAAATTGTCTGTGACAGACGGACCTGTCCGATCCTAACCTGACAGACGCACGAGTGATCCTATAAGGGTTCCGTAAACCCTAAAAAATGTCAAAGCTTTCGATGAAGGGAATTTCTGAATGTTTTGGTATAGAGTTAACTGAACAGCCGCTTAACTGGCCGCATTTTTTATGTACAATAAAGTGTTTTCTATCTATCTATCTCTCTGAACATAAAACTATACGGACAAAAAACAGAGATAAAAAAATTATACTCGATTATATTTTTTGAAAGGTTTCAACAAATAATATGGTAGTTGGTGGAGACTTTAATATTGATGTCTTAAAAGATGATATAGGGACACAAGAATTTAAAACATTGCTTGCAAACTATAGCTTCAAAACTATATCGCAGCCTTCTAGACTTGTCAGTGGAACTTGCATCGACAATATTATACAATTCACAGCTACTAAAATTGCTAATAAAAAAAGGTGTACTCTAAATTTCTGGTATGTCAAAATGCGTGATCTCTGTAAGGAAAACATGAAAAAAAAATTGGCAATGCCTAGAATGATTGTCATTTGTCGAAATCTATCAAACCAACGATGTTAATATTGTATATTACAGTTTTCTGGAATTGTTTAAATTGTTCTATGACCTCCGTTTTCCAATAAAGTCGATAAAAATTAAAACTAAAAAAAAACAAAAACTAAAAGACATGTTTTATGGCATTAAAGGCTGCATTTCAATGCCGCAAATAAATTCAAAGTCAAAAGTCAAAAATTTTATTCACTATAAAAACAAAATGTTTACTTAATGAACGTCTAATCTGTAAGTTTCACAATTAATAGATTATGCGGAGAAGAAGCTAACAAAGAAACTCCACATTTATTCTTTTCAAGACAGTTTTGCTTAATTACCAGAGTTTTCAACTTAAAGTTACACTACACTAGATACAATCGTCCCCGTTAACATTATTTAAACACCAGACATATTTGTCTTCCAAATAATCCTTAACAGGCTTTTTAGCATAGAGTATGCTTAACACATTTTTTAAACTGCTTCGGTGGTAAGTCTAATATATCTTGAGGAATTTTATTGAAGAACCGTATACAGTGCCCCGAAAAGGATGTATTAACTTTTGCAAGTCTAAAACGTGGAAATGACAATTTTTGTTTATTCCTAGTATCAATATTATGATGGCTACAAATATTTTCGAAATTGCTGATATTTTTCCTCACATACATTATATTCTCATAAATTTATTGACTTGCAACCGCCGCGGTTGCCCGAACCTTACTTAAAATTACATCCCGCTCAACAGCATTAAAGGCGTTCCTAAGGTCAACTTTGACAATTATATCGTCGGAAGCGCTTCTGGAGTAAGCAAAAGCCCTAGTAGCATGAATTGCGGCCTCACAACCTAACGGAATGCCAAAGTCCAATTGCTGAGGTTGCAAATATGAAGCCATGACGTTCCTAACCGCACCGCAACCTAGCTTAGCAACCAAACGCCGAAGCAAACTGCCTACTGCAATAGGGCGGATACCACCATCCTTCTTCTTCAGGGCGCAAAGGGAGGCACCATATAAAATCGGACAGACTTCTCTATTTAGCCGAACTTGTCTAGCCGAACTGGCAAACTTCATGCCCTTCAGCATGAAGTTTGCCAGATTACAGAGAGCACGCAACAGGGCAGCACCGTTATTTCCAGCCCCAGAAGACGTCAATTCCTTTAGTAGCTGCGGACGGATCCCATCTAAGCCCGCCGCAGATCCGCTATTAAATGAGCCAATAGCCTGTATAATATCTTGTACGTCTACTGTCAAGAACTCACTAGACAAGTTCGGCTCCGGAGGGAAATCCAAGCTGCGACTCGGCGCCGGGTGCTTAAGCCGCAAGGCTTCGAAAGTCTCGTCATTGTCATCAGCCAAGGTACTATCCGACAAAAGAATACGTACTGCACCACTTAAGTCACCGTCGTAAACCTTGGCTTCAACAGTCTTATAAATTTGACGCTGGCCATTAGACGAACTTCTTGGCGTAATACCCGTCGAAAGCAGTCTGTCCAAACTACCGACAGTGATTTTGACTTTGGAGGTTAGAGATCTGCTTGCGTCCTCAGCCGATGGAACCCTCAGACAGGAGTATGAGAAAGTCAGAAGATCATACCAATCATCTGCACCATTCGACTGAACGCACTTCTCAATTATTTGAGCTAGTTTACCGGCAGCCAAGTACCTCGCACCCTTGGGGACATGTTTTAAAACGCGAACCCGTTTCCGGAGTAAAGGCAAGTCGGATAAGGTTGGCAGCGGTGGAGGGAGAATGCTGACTCCATCCTGCACTAAACAATCTAATTTAATATTATATTAAATTAGATTGTTTAGTGCGATTGCCAAAGATTTTTAATATTAATATGGGCACTATAAAATGTTGTTAATCTTCTGTTAATTAATCTATTGGTTCAAATTGAATGAAAAATGAAATATACCGTGTTTACACAATGCCTGCTTGGTTAATAAAAATTCAAGCTTCTTGTCTTATCTACAACGAAGTTATAGGGGGTCGAAACTGGTTTGAATTGCCTCGAGAAAAGGCTGGTACGGCCGCCGCGGCCGTGCCGCTTTTTTGCTCGACTTGGCGGGGGCACTGCCGTGCCCCCAGATGAATCCAGGACCGAATCGATGATTATGTCTCCAAGTAGGTACACCGCAAGATGTAGGTACTAAAAATCATAAGAGCATTAAAAAGTAAAAAAAGCGTAGGGATAGAATAGAATAGAATAGAATAGAAACAGTTTATTTGTTGCACACAAAACACACAGAAGATGATAATAATCCACAAAGGGGGTAAAATCAGTGGCAGAGTGTATATCTATACATTTCAGTCATATAATAAACATGTCAGTTAACAAGGTGTGTTAACAAAAATATTACACTGGTGCACTTTTGACAATTTTTTCATAAGTTTTTGAGAAGTTTCTTGCTAACGAACTATACAATTACTTTGACAAAGCAGACATATTTGTAAATAAACAAAAAGGATTTAGAAAAAGCAAGACTATAAATGTAGCTATATATGAATTTCTTGACACCATAATGAATAATGTTGACAACCGAAGAGGTACGCGCAATTTATATGGATATGACCCAGGCTTTCGACTTCTTAGATCACAAAAGTATTTGAATAAAATGCGATGTAAAAAATTGCATCTCTAATATAGGCGTAGGTACCATAAAAAAAATTTTTTTTTCGAAGTCTCATTCTATTTTATTGCACCGTTTTGGCGGCGTAATAAATATGTATATCAATGCTCTCTAGTACTTATCGTCTCTGTGGTATGCCGTAGACAGACAGACGGACAGACGGACGGACATGGCGAAACTATAAGGGTTCCTTGTTGACTTCGGAACCCTAAAAAGCAATTTGCCCGAAAGTTACTTATCTTGGGTTGGTGGGTTAACGCACACAAATATTCCCGGTGGCTCTTCAGAGATCTGGCAGCGCGGAACATCCTGGTGGACGCGACGGGCACCCTCAAAGTGGCCGACTTCGGGCTCTCGCGGTCCGGAGTCTACGTGCACACACGGGCCCGGCCCGTCCCGCTGCGCTGGCTCGCCCCCGAGGCCATCCTGCACTCGCAGTACTGCGCCAAGAGCGATGTCTGGGCCTTCGCTGTGCTGCTCTGGGAGATCGCCACCCTAGGTAAGAGATTCAGTTATCCCCCCCATACAAACGAGCCAAATGAGTGGCACTACCTACCATACCCATCAGACGATGGATCGTCTTTCGTCGTGCCCTGCGTGCTCTTACACTTGTGAGGACCTAACGATTGCAACTGATAACGCAGTCAGCATTGAAAAGTTGTAGGCCTCAACTGTTTCATCATCAGCTAATTGACGCCCACTACAGGACATAGGTCTCCCTCATGGTTTTCCAAGCTTCTCGCTCTTGTGCCGCCCGTATCCAGCGACTCCCCGCCACCGTAACCAGGTCGTCAGACCAGCTGGTGGGAGGCCTGCCCACGCTGCGTCGTCCGGTCCGCGGTCGCCGGGTCAGAACTATTTCACCCCAACGGCCAACTGATGGCCGGTGGGGCGAGCTATGTGCCCCGCACACGCCCAATTGCAGAAACTCGGGTTCTTCTGCGTATCTCCTCAGTTCTGATTCGATCACGCAGTGAAACTCCTTACATAGCTCTCTCTTTGCTTATTTGGCGACCTTAAGCCTTTTTATGAAGCCCATAGTCAGCGACCAGGTCTCACATCCATCAGTCATCACTGGCAACACACATTGGTTGTACACCTTTGTCTTGAGACACTGAGTATTTTGGAAGCGAAAATGTGTTTTAGTTTCCCGAACTCTGCCCATCCGAGTTGGATTCGACGAGTGATCTCTTTCTCGAAGTTGGACTCAACTGTTTAACCACTCGTCTGCCGCGACACAGATCTGTGTCCAAGTTAGTATGGGCCATAACATAAAAGACTTTTAATAAGATTTGTTTTGCCATCGACACGCTAAGAAAAAGACCCATCAGACTAAGATACCGTCAAACAATTAGTCATGTTCCGGGGTGATGTATACCTATAGATATCACTATAGACGGCAGTATAGCGTCGACCAAATCAGAGGTGCTGAGGGAGATTGAGAGTTTCTACGGACAGCTATACACCTCAGTCGCAAAACCTGTTAGCAGTTTGAACAAAGATCCGAGAGCCAAACTGACCCGACATTATACCGAAGACATCCCGGACATCAGCCTGTACGAGATTAGGATGGCCCTGAAACAGCTCAAGAATAACAAGGCACCAGGAGAGGACGGAATCACATCAGAGCTCCTGAAAGCGGGTGGAACACCAGTACTTAAAGTCCTTCAGAAGCTCTTCAATTCCGTCGTGCTCGAAGGAAAAACGCCAGAAGCATGGAACAGAAGCGTGGTGACGCTGTTCTTCAAGAAAGGGGATAACTCTCTATTGAAGAACTACCGACCCATCTCGCTTCTGAGCCATGTTTATAAGCTGTTTTCGAGGGTCCTCACGAATCGTCTCGAACGCAGGTTTGATGACTTCCAGCCTCCCGAACAAGCCGGTTTCCGAAAGGGCTTTAGTACCATAGACCACATCCACACGCTGCGGCAAATTATACAGAAGACTGAGGAGTATAATTTGCCATTCTGCTTAGCGTTTGTGGACTATGAGAAAGCCTTCGATTCGATCGAGACATGGGCAGTGCTCGAGTCTCTCCAGCGTTGCCGTATTGACTATCGGTATATCGAGGTGCTGAAGTGCTTGTACAACAGCGCCACCATGTCGGTCCGAGTACAGGAGCAGAATTCGGAGGCAATTCCATTGAGAAGAGGCGTGAGACAGGGAGACGTTATCTCTCCGAAACTGTTCACGAACGCACTGGAAGATGCCTTCAAGCTTCTGGAATGGCAGGGACGCGGCATCAATATCAATGGCGAGTACATCACGCACCTTCGATTTGCCGACGATATAGTAGTCATGGCAGAAACGATGGAAGACCTTGGCATAATGCTCGACGACCTCAGTCGAGTTTCCCAACGTGTGGGCCTTAAAATGAACATGGACAAAACGAAGGTCATGTCGAACGCTCGTGTTGTGCCCACCCCAATAACATTGGGGAACACGACTCTCGAAGTTGTAGACGAATACGTCTACTTAGGACAAACAATCCAACTAGGCCGGTCCAACTTCGTGAAAGAGGTCAATCGTCGAATCCAACTCGGCTGGGCAGCTTTCGGGAAACTTAGAAAAGTCTTTTCGTCTAATATACCTCAATCGCTCAAGACAAAATTATACAACCAGTGTGTGTTACCAGTGATGACTTATGGCACTGAAACGTGGTCTCTCACTATGGGCCTCATAAGAAGGCTCAAGGTCACGCAACGAGCTATGGAAAGGGCTATGCTCGGAATTTCTCTACGAGATCGAATCAGAAATGATGAGATCCGTAGACGAACGAAAGTCGTCGACATAGCCCAGCGGATTAGTAAGTTGAAGTGGCAGTGGGCGGGGCACATAGCACGCAGAACTGATGGCCGATGGGGCCGAAAAGTTCTCGAATGGAGACCACATATCGGCAAGCGCAGCGTGGGACGACCAGCCACAAGATGGACAGATGACGTCATTCAAGTGGCAGGAAGACGCTGGATGCAGGCCGCTTCCAACCGGTCTTTTTGGAAATCCATGGAGGAGGCCTATGTCCAGCAGTGGACTTCTTGTGGCTGAATGATGATGATGAAATGATGAGATATCACTTCGCCTAAGATATTACGCACTAGTCTGGCAAAGCATTCTCGTCACCCTATGGTGACAAATGTGGCCTATTAGTGATGATGAAACAAATGCCGAAGAGCGAACCGTTCTTGGGTAAAAAATATACTTAAGCGCATCACTTCATACAATTTTTTAAGTTAACTATGTCACAGCACGTCATAGTTAACTTAAAAAATCTGTAGAGTAGGCTACGCTGTATACCTAGTATGTTTCTTCACCGTTAGCGTTTTTTTTAATAACTAGTAAAGCGCCCGTATGTGGCGGCCTTTAATCGAACCCTAGAAGTAACACACAATGTATTTTCAAGCACTCGGTGCAATAGCTAACCACCAGCTCAATACTCAGCCATCCCCATTCTCTAAACTTCCAGGTGGTTTCCCCTACGCGGAGCTGAGCAACCACCAAGTCCCAGCCTTCCTAGCAGGCGGCAGTCGCCTTCCGAAGCCCGCCCGCGCCTCTCCCAGACTTTACCAACTCATGATCACCTGTTGGGCAGAGCTCCCAGACGATCGGCCAACGTTTGCTCAACTAGTGGACAAATTACAGGCCCAACAGCAGCTGTATGTGGACTTAGACTGTGTGTTCCCTCCAGACGAAGATGACTTTTCCATGAGTGAACCTAGTAAATGAACTGTAAGGTTGTCAATCCATTCCCTGACAGATATTGATCGCTTTAGAATGAACCCCTCCACTACCAAGAGTGAACATAGTGTTGCTACAGAAAATGATCGTTTGGGTTGCCAATTGTTGGGTGCTTTTATCTATTCAACTATCAGTCAATTTAAGCCCAAACAGTTGGAGAATTACGGGCTCAACAGAAGCTGCATGTGAACACAGATTGCGTGATCTCTCCAGACAAAGGTGACTAGTTGACTACTCCATGAGTGATCTTAGCGTTGTGCGAGGAAATAAAGCGGTTGGCAAGTCTACCAGTCATTTCCACTATTTGCTATTCAATGCATCTCGAGCGTTTCTCAGTTTCAAACTAAGCGTTTCAAGCGTAAATGAAAGGTAGGGGTTGGCATGCCAACCACTAACAGATATTGGACACAATATTGTGACAAGTAGTGAAGACGACTCGAAAGAAGTGGAGATAGACCAACGTAAACTTTGATTGTTTGTTCCCTCCAGATAAAGATTTTTTCATAAATGAGTTGTTTGTCGTGGATGACTGCGACTGAAAGATAGGATTTCCAACGTATCATATTGTGGGCTATTCGACGACCATTCGGGTCCAACTATAATTTTTCTTTCACCAAGCGGGTTAGCGCGCTAATACACGGGGGCGGCACGTTGCGAACGACAGTGCCAACTGCAGCCGTCGACACTCATGGGCGGCAGCCGTCAAAACGTCAGCGGCAGCTGTCGACACAGGTATACCGCAGATTTTCTACGCTGACATGTCGGCGACTGCAGTTCGCACTGTCGTTCGTCACGTGCCGCCCCGCCCGCGCATTAGCGCGCACACCAAACCTACCTACTGCCAAGTTGGCCTTCATTGGCATCCCTAGTAAATGATGCGTTCCCAAAGACTGATATTATATGTTATACAAAGTTACCTAATTATTTATTGTTCGTTATTGTTAATGGTACGACTTTGTATCAAAATTATGTATTTTTACTTTACTCTTAACTCCTTCGATTGCACCATATAAAGATGTTTTGTGGAAACCCTGATCTTTCGGTTTTCGTTCTCATCTCCATTCGTAAACTGGGCTATCACGGTTCAACTTTAAAGTATTTGAGAATTTATCAATCTAAATATTGATCAAGAATTATTCGTACTACATTTTCCTTTTCTTCCTATGCCTCTCGACTGATGAACTTTGGTCGTCAGCTCTCCATATTCTTCTTCATTTCTTGCCAAGTGAAACAGGTCTTCAACGCTGACTACATATCTGTCCGTTTCCTAATGTTACTGAGGCACCACTTCTTTCTTCTTCCAACCCACCCTTCCCCTTAATCTTGCCCACCATAATAACTTGAACAAGTCGGCACATGCCCTAGATAACAAATTTTCTCCCTTTTTATACTCAACATAAGCTCTCTCGAACGATTGGCGAGTCTTACCTAATTAATAGAAAAAATTACTAACATTATACAATAACCGCCCGGGAGCGAGCCATGCTAGGCCTCAGCCAATGGATAGAGTATCAAAACGTTGCAGACGAAGATCGGCCATATTGGTGAACGACTCTCGGGTCTGAGTGGCGGCCGAGGACCGTACGGTAGACCAACAGCCCGATGGTCGGACGTTGTAGTCAAGTCGGCAGAGATCGTCGGATGCGGATGGCGAGAGATCTCGAAAGATGGAGTTACGGTGAAAAGCCAGCAGTGGGCAGACGTAGGCTAATAATGATGGGATGAGCACATTTTCGCAACAAAATTTAAAAAAACATAAATATAAAGTAGTGGCATTTTCAGCCACATAACTGGCACGCAGACACACACCCAGTCACAGTGATAAGAAGATATTACGGAAATGGAATTGTTATTTCGATTTTTTTTATTGAAATTAAAATGAAAAAAACTTTATTTAGAAAAGGGTTAAAAGAGTGGTTACTGGCTCCCAAACTAGGATTCCCTGTGCTATGGGTAGCCAGACTTCTTCAAAAATACATAATTATATGTGTTTTACAATTGTTACTAATAGCATTTACTATCTGAACGTTCTTATACCGTAACGTAAGTAACGACTACAAGAAACAACACAAATAGCAATACCAGCTTACGCTACGCTATGCTAACGCTACTTCTCTTGAGTGAATGCATTGAAAACGAGAGGCCCAAACCCTGTCGGAATCCTTACGTTTGCGACAGCATTTAGTATGGAATTTGACAGTTAGACCATCGTTCAGGATTTGGGGCGCGTAATATAGGCGCAGGTGAGTCAGGCGTGATAGTATTATCGACCTTGCTTCGTTATCAGTCTATTAAAGAAAGTAGCGTAAGCATAACAAAACAATCGTGTTAAAAAAAAAATATGTCTTAGATATTTTATGAATGACCCTTATAACGTACCATTTGACACCAGTAAATATCGTTACCTGTTTCGGTTAGACCTTATATTTTTTTAAGAAACTTACCTAGGTACCTATTTCAGGTTTAGTACACATTCGTTCCGCTCAATTTGAAAAGTAAATGAGAAACGCATGCTTGGCATTAATTTATCAAGGTGAGCCAATCCTTTGTTTTTCCTTTTGCAAGATAATTTTTGTGAAATACCTACATGCTTTGCTTTACGGCTTACATCCCTGTAAAAGTAAGTTTTTACCTCTCCTGTCTAGTTGTGGAAAAGTAGTCAACATGACTAGGTTACTGTTACGACTGTCGTGGATTCGATACCCAGTGCACTTCTATACGGAAGCTTCAGTGTGGTTTTTCTACCCATCAATACAAACACAAAAATCAGATCATAAGTACAATGAAACCCTGAAATCTTTGAAGCCGTATTTAAAATCACCAATCCGCAGAGGACACGCGTCTCTCTCTCTCTCTCTCTCTCTCTCTCTCTCTCTCTCTCTCTCTGAGAGACAGTCTGTGCCGTGAAGTGAAAAATATACATAGGCTGCTTATTTATGTGAGAACATGGTGCTGCTGGGCTTATACAAAGAGGTCTAACTTCAAGGGCTAGCTAAAAAGAAGTCAGTCATATTGTTTTGCCCGTGAAGAGAGATCGTACCTCATTTTCCACATGCGTAGTTTTGACAAACCTAACGCTACCATAATGACAGATGGCTTTAAAAAATACATCGTACTTCGACTCCAGTTTATTTTTTGTTTAAATATTATAACCTATGTGATATATGTATACCTTCAACAACTTTTTGCAGTGCACCTGTCAGTCGTCATCCAGCTAACGCTCCTAGACATTCTAATATCCAAGTCAAACTGTGCAAAGTGGCCGGACCCGAAAAACGATCCTCTAATCTTCGTTGACAACCCTATAGAGGCCAACATGCCTGGCCATTGGGTGCCAGGAAGCATTGTGAAAGTTATACTCCAAGGTACTACTACCAGAAAGCCCTCATATACAGTTAGACTAACGCGTAAGCGATCACCGTCGACGACTAAGCAAATGAAGGTAACAACAAGGCCGACAACCACCACAGAAAAATCAACTACGACAAAAGCAACCACGACAACTACGGAAAAACCAACTACAACAACCACCACAGAAAAACCGACAACAGAAATGCCAACAACGACTACAACCACCACTGAAAAACCAACTACTACAACCACAACAACCACAGAAAAACCAACTACAACGCCAACAACCACCACAGAAAAACCAACAACAACAACTACCACAGAAAAACCAACTACAACAACAACCACTACGGAAAAACCAACTACTACCACAACCACTACAGAAAAACCAACTACTACAACCACCACGACAGAAAAACCAACTACTACAACAACAACTACCACAGAAAAACCAACTACAACAACAACCACCACAGAAAAACCAACTACTACAACAACCACTACAGAAAAACCAACTACTACAACAACTACTACAGAAAAACCAACAACTACAACCACGACTACTACAACCACCACCATTACAACTACAACAACCACTACGCCAGCACCAACTACAACGACAACTACGAAACCAACTACTAAGAAACGGAAGGTTAGACCGGATACGCATCAGAATAGACCCCTCAGAGGTGGTTAGAGATTTTGTACCCATTTAGCGTCATTTTTATACAGGCTCTACCCATAGGAAGACGAATATTAAATACGGGTAACAGAAAAAATCCGACAAGGCAGGACACGTGTGACAAAAAACAAGGATGAGACACGGACCATGTTCAGCCCTCTAAGACTCACGTTGTCTTATCTTAGCTTATCTTATTTAAACTGAATCCGAGTAGTGTTTTGAGGAATCGTATTTTTATAAGACTGTCAGTCTTCGCTACAGATTTACGGGTAACATTTAAATGATCAGCGAAAAAATACCTATGATCATCATAGATCTATGGTCTAACTATGATCATCATAGATCATCATAGGTTTTTGCGAGTTTTACTCGGTCACTATCAAGCTGCGTTCTGTGAAACCCACAATGAATACCGATAGACCTCCTAACTTGAACAATTCGTAGTACTGTCGACAATACATCAACCATTACATTTTAGTTGCAAAATCGCCTGTAAGCTAACTGAGTAGAGTGCATGGATTTAAGGGGCTACAGTGTGCTGGAACTGGCTGGAAGACGCTTTTGAATCGCTTGTGACATCCTCTAGGAAGATGGCAGACCTTTGAAATTAATATATGATATAATTTAACTCCTCGATTCCCTATGGCATGTATGACAACTGTCATAACCTTACGCCTTCTATGAGTAAATATATTCCGTAAGAATGCCCTAAGAATTTATGTGCCATTTTAAATGCGCAGTGGATTACGTTTAAGCTTATACAGTCTTACGGGCAATATCAAAATATTGTATGTTCACGTTTAAAACTAACAGGAACAATAGTTACTCATTCAGAAAAAACGTTTTCATCAATTTATCACATTACGCCTTACGAGGAAAAGCCCAGCTACTCGTTGCATGTTGTCTGTGACCAGGCGCTCTTCGCATCACCATTGATTTGATTGTAACTTTTCATAAGCGATTCATCAATCATAAATCAACCTTCCAAAGTTCACCTCGAGCGCCATATAGTGAAATTAATTCAAAGTAGCAATTCTCATACAAAATTACCGATTGTAGGCCAAGGACGTGGGGTGAGGGACCGAAAAAGACGCCGCATCTTTCCAATTCACTTTCATACAAAATGTACTGGGTCAAGTTTCATAAAACTATAATTTCGTAGTTTATTATGACAATTCGAGGTACACTGCGCAGCAGAGTCTATTTGTTAATCTGTGGGTTAATCGGCTTTCGGTCATAGTCACAATGAATTGTAGTTCTATGAAACAGAATCCTGAAGGGATGGGTCTTTTCCGCGCCCTCGCCCCACGTCCCAAGTCCGAACAAAACAAAAAATATTATATACCTATTAGTCCAATCGGTGGAGACATTTTCGAGTTTTTGCAAGACCAACGCACGGGGACTGATTTTTGTAGTAGTGATCGAGCTTCAATCGTTAGAAAAACATAAAATGTAAATTCCCATTTCCTGTATTTTTTTAATTAAGTAAATAACTAAAAAAGAAAATAAAAAGAAGAAAAGTAAAAAGGAAACCGATCATTTATTATAATCATTATTCGAACCAAAAGCTCTCTGTCGCTCAAGGGACGCCTCTTCCCATCCGAGCTATTGTAACATTATGAATCTAAGCGAAACATCGTTCTATTATTTGTGCCTAAATCACGGTAAAAGCGAGGTTCACTAAAAATGAAACCTAACTACCTATGTATTATAATCCATTTATTGTCGCGATTAGGTCGGCCGCACGCGGCCAGACGTTCTGCTCGAGTATTGTAGTCTCTAATACCTAGCATTTAAGGTTCATTTTAGTTTGATGGAGTTTTGTTTCAGTCCTCGCGCTCGCACTTCGCCTCCTCGTTAGATTGTAGGGTACATAGGCGGTAAATAATGTGTTGGTAAATAATAACTTCGATTGGCGTTACGAATAATACTTGATTCATAAACGAATCTGTGTAGATTTCGTCTGTAATTTTTTTTTCTATCTGCCTGACATGTTTTTCTGTTATAAAATAAAACGCAGTATATTTTTATCACGCATTTTATTGTACATGCGGAAGTATTGTTAGAAGAATCAATGGCGTAATGCTAAAAATTTTAAAGCAATTATAATTTATATACATGTGTACTTGTTTTTAGTTTTTTTATTTTCTCGAAATTCCGCCGTATTGGGATAAGTTATCTACACTGCAATAATTATGCTCTTTACCTTCCCTACATGTAATATAAATCACACTTCCATGACATGTATAAGTTGATCCTATTCAATTGTTTTTGCTAGGGTTGTCACAAAATCCGGGTTTTTTTATTCATGATTTATTCGATGCTCATTTTTAGGTACAACGTAATTTAAATATATAATTTAACGCTCATAATATTTTTTGGGTTCCGTAATCATAATGACAACAAAAGAAAGTAGTACACGTAACAAAAAAAAAACAACTGAAACCTTAACAAAAAGGAAAAGTGTAACAAAAAGTAACCAAATAGAAATAGAAGTACTGTATCACACAATAGATTAAATAAAAATCTGCGTTCCTGGTTTACCGATATTACATATTTTTATTTAAGTGTCACAATGAATAGTTTAATGTATCTTGAAAATATTCGTCGGTGGGGAGTTCCAAAATTATAATAATAATAATAACGTCCACACAACGCAATCAAACTATAATTCCCTGTACTATGGTATGAATAGTTTTTAACTATCAGCTTTAATGACAAAAATCACTTAAATGCTGTATGTTTCCTGTGCTATTGGAATGAAATAATAGAAATGGTATGAATTACACTATTAATACGATTATCAACAGATTAATCTGTTATAATATACCAATATAAGTTAAGACGAGGCGGCACTGTTTATTAATAATTATATTTATCAGTCTTTGTGCTGAAACAAGGATGCAGGCCAAATAAGCACTCAAATCCATTTGTAGCTCTTTTGCCAACATCCTTAGCAACGAAGTCTTTATCCATTTTCATAATTTTTGTTTTATTTCTTTGGTCAATATCCATTTTGAAATGTTTTTTTTTCTTCTGTAAAAAATAAATTATTTTGCTTTTGTTCTTAAAATTTTTATTATTTTGTTTGTGTTATACCATAGAAAAAAAATACTCCTGTCAGATTCGCTTAATGGACTATGTGGCCACACAGGCACGGAAGCGATGACACATATTCACCCTTTTAAAACCGCTTCAGTGAATGCGCGTAGTGTAAAATAAAATAAAAAATTGCGTAAAGTCGATGATTTAAATTCAAAGATTTTGAGCCAAAATCTTAATCCAAGCTTCAAATTTATCAAAATTTCCACTCTTTTAAAATATTTATAATCCTCTGTATTTTTACACTATATTTAAAGATTTTCAACAGCTTTTGTAAATAAACCTCTTGAGTCATGGAAACACAAGAAGTCCACTGCTGGATATAGGCCTCCTCCATGCATTTCCAAAAAGACCGGTTGGAAGCGGATTTCATCCAGCGTCTTCCTGGCACTTGGATGAGGTCATCTGTCGGCTGGTCGTCCTACGCTGCGCTTGCCGATATGTGGTCTTCATTCGAGAACTTTTCGGCCATGTAGACGACTTTCGTTCATCTACGAATCTCATCATTTCTGATTCGATATCGTAGAGAAAGCATAGGCCTTTCCATAGCTAGTTGCGTGACCTTGAGCTTTCTTATGAGGCCCATAGTGAGAGACCACGTTTCAGTGCCATAAGTCATCACTGGTTGTATAATTTTGTCTTGAGCGATTGAGGTATATTAGACGAAAGCACTTTTCTAACTTTCCCGAATGCTGCCCAGCCGAGTTGGATTCGACGATTGACCTCTTTCACAAAGTTGGACGGGCCTAGTTGGACTGTTTGTCCTGAGTAGACGTATTCGTCTACAACTTCGAGAGTCGAGTTCCCCAATGTTATCGGGGTGGGCACGAAACGAGTATTCGATGTGACCTTCGTTTTGTCCATGTTCATTTCAAGGCCCACCCGTTGGGAAACTCGACTGAGGTCTTCGAGCATTATGCCGAGGTCTTCCATCGTTTCTGCCATGACTACTATATCGTCGGCAAATCGAAGGTGAGTGATGTACTCGCCATTGATATTGATGCCGCGTCCCTGACATTCCAGAAGCTTGAAGGTATCTTCCAGTCCGTTTGTGAACATTTTTGGAGAGATAACGTCTCCCTGTCTTACGCCCTTTTTCAATGGAATTGCCTCCGAACTCTGTTCCTGTACTCGGACCGACATAGTGGTTCTGTGGTCATAGTGGACTGTTGTACAAGCATTTCAGCCAGCACCTCGATATACCGATAGTCAATACGGCAACGCTGGAGAGACTCGAGCACTGTCCATAACTCGATCGAATCGAAGGCTTTCTCATAGTCCACAAACGCAAAGCAAATTATACTCCTCAGTCTTCTGTATAATTTGCCGCAACGTGTGGATGTGGTCTATGGTACTAAAGCCCTTTCGGAAACCGGCTTGTTCGGGAGGCTGGAAGTCATCAAACCTACGTTCAAGACGATTCGTGAGGACCCTCGAAAACAGCTTATAAACATGGCGCAGAGTAGTCATCAGTAACCACAAAAACCTCCAATACTAATTTTCATACAAAAACGGAGCCAGAGATTACCCCGTAATGTTACCGTTTTCTCAGGCTTTGACAAAAAAGCTGTAAAGACCGGATTTTCCAAGTCAGATTTTTCTTATCGGATTGAGGGATCACCCTGTAAGGATGGAAAATTCCAAGTTTATACCATATGTGGAACTTGAAAATCTTTTAGCACCTGATAAGACCGAAATTAGAACAACCAAAAATTCAAGAATTTTCGCACGTCTAGTTATTTTAGCATTCAAATGCTGTGTGACTATAAAGTTGATACAATATTAGTCCAGCCGCTAGACCAGCGGGGCCCGGTGGCAAAACCTGCATTAGGTGTTGGTTGAAAATTTAAGCAAGTTTACTTTTCAATCGGCACTATTAAATTTGCCATAAAAATTTGTTGACGTCACCGTCCTATCTAGGGTTTATGCAACGAGTTTATGTTGTTTTAAAAGACCACCCCTAAGTGTTACCATTATCCCAAGCCGTTGAAAAAAAAAAGAAGCTTCTCCAAGTTTTCGATTTTCTCCGTCAGTTTTAGCAAAAAAACTAATCGTATAGAAAATTTCAAGTTAGTAACATCAAAATGGGACAACAATTTTATCTAGCTGTTTTTCGCTGATCAACTTTATGTAGGTATATACATTCTTCACGTCACACCGTGTACATAAAGTTGTTATATGCGATGTATATCATGTTAGTATTTTAATTAATATATCAATAATAATGGCACCAGGTATTTACATATTTTTTTCAAAATCAAATCAGATCCGGATTATAAATTACTATCTGAGAGCGTGACAACCCTAACGACGTAAAATCCGGATAACAATTAAAATGGTCGTAATTTCTACTTTCCATGGAATTGGCATTTGAAATATATTTTTTATTTCATATGGGGAAGTCGCTTCCTACGTTCCAATTTTGCCACTGAGTCCCGAAATACATCCATGTGAAATCAAAGTCAAATTCACTTTATTGAAAAAAGATAAGATGATTTTTTTTCACTTTTTGACATAAAAACCTGTGGTTGTGAAAAAACATGTACTATTTCGTAAGTAGGTAGATAAACAAATACGTACTAAACATGTGATTTTTGTTTGAAAGCTATTCTTTCTACAAAGCATAGATAAGTTTTGAAGAGATGTACCTACCTTTATCTTTTTTGTTTGTAATGGCGCATGCTATACAAGAAAGCATTAGATTGAAGTCTATTCAATCTACGCGTAGGTACCTACGCGGGCGGGCTGGCGAGCCGGCTAGAAAAGTAGAAACCGCTCGGCTCGCTCGACGCGTTCGAAATTCGGCTATATATGTGTGCGTTTGGCGGCGTGTGCTTACGCGAAGGGAATGAGACTGTGTGTGTGCGGCCGCGCGCGCGTCTTTCTATGGAGATTACTACTAGGAATTAATTCAGTCGTGTCATCTAGCGGTGAAATGTTGAAGTGCTGCACACCTGTGTCAAACGCTCAAGGTCATCGGCACAGGGAAAAATCTTAAAGGACGATGTGCTGTCAACTGTAGCTTCGGTAGTCTTTTCTTACATTTAGGGCGAGTTTGCAGCAGAATGTAAAGGGTTAGCCTGCTGACAAATGTACGTTTATCACAGTAAGATGGACCATTGGTTGAATGTACTTTTATCGCAGTAAGATGGACCATTGTTGCATGCAATCGTCTCCCGCATTATGATCATACCAATGATCATTATAATTATAACACCTTAATGATGATGATCATTTCGGTGTTTTAATTTACACAAGTTACAAATTTTACTTTGTACATATCCCTTTTTGTAGTTTTCTTTTTATTCTTTTAGTAGGAAATTATGTAAAAATTGTTTTAAGTTACCTATATGCTAAACACTAATCAGTTTGTAAATAAATTAACAATTTTTGATTGAAAATATAAAATTAATTTTCAATTCCCAACAGATGCGTCCTTACCCACTTCTAGTGACGTTAGCTAACCCAGCATCTCCTACAAATCACGATTACGAATAGTAGATTCTATCCCTGATCACATTACATCCCTGATCTGCTTATTTTACTTTTTTTGTACCTAACAAGGACACTAAATCACATATGCGCGCCACTGCAGGACACAGACAGTGATAGTTAAATTAGACGGACCTTCACTTAGACAGAGCATGGGCTTGATCAACATGCATGCCCACCGCTGCACCACGGCGATTTCTGATGAAGACTTGGGTATCCAAATACTTCGGACACTCCGGTTTTGTGAATGTGTGAGTGGCTCTTTCAGACTTTTCACACGATGCAAAAAGATAAGCGCCTGTCTAAAATGATTCGGCAACGGTGATGTTTCATAACATTGCCAAGAAATGGTGATTAAATCTGCCATGGGGCGACTCGTGCATCTAGCTAGCTCTTATCTTACAAGTCATAAGTCCCAGAACAGGGCCTAGATTCTATTTATGAATTGTATTACCATAAAACTGCATGAACGCACCGATGCCATTTCATTCGTGCTTCGAATCTACGCGCGTGTCAGAGGCGGTAATCATGGGTTGGGGCAGTGTTCAGTAAGGATCATAGATAAGTATATGGTCAGGATAGCACCCGAAAACCACTTCATAGTTAGTTCATCTTCGTTTTAATTCTTTTTTACACTACACTGCAATACAACTCTCAAACATACAATTCTCCAGGGAGAAAAAGCAGCAAAAAAACTCCTTGCGGACTTCTCATTATTTTGCACTCCATCTGCTCGAAATTATGCCCAAATTTAGGACCCAAAACACGCTATTGTTGTTCAAGCTAAGATGCATCAAAGTAAATAGACTTAAAATTGGGTTTGAATCTATTTACCTTTAGGTAAATAGACTCAAAATCCTATTTTGAATTTATATACTAATGCACTCATTTACTAAGAATCGGACTTCTCTTTCACTGTTGAGGATTCGTCCTATATCTATTTCGCTCCAACCCAAGCAATAAGTTTTAAAACCGAGTTTAGAACTACTTACTGAACTAACAAACTCTTTGCTGCAAAACTTTTAAGTACCTTGAAACTGATACCTAGAAACTGTCAAATATTTGAAATTGGAACGCAAGTTTTTTTCTATGCAAAAAATCAATAACATTGGCGCGATTTTTTGTCTATTTTCACTTATTTTCTCGGAAAAATGTCGTCAAGCGATGATGTGGCATTTGAGTGGTATGTAAGTGTTATCTTTTATTTCATTCATCTCAGATGGTAGTGAAAAGCAGAGTGTTCTACACGGGCGCAAATCATTTTTGGTCTCGGTAGTGTTGAATCCCTCGCTCCTTCAGCGATTCTTAATTAAAGCCCTCGCCAAGAATCGCCTCAGTTCGCTCTGGATTCAATTTCACAACCTCGACGCAAAAATTTTGTTTGCGCCCTTGGTAAACAATCTACTATTGATCTTTCATAGATTAATGCAGAGATTTCTTAAGCACTCCACATCTTTAGTTACACTCGGTAATTAATAGGGGTTAAAGTATGAAATTGCCGTTTTATAGCAATAGGTTCTTTGAATTGACATAGAATCTTCATGGTTTGAGGTTTTCGAATGAAACTTTTTTCAAATGGTTTCTATGATGTTCTTTTTTTAAAAAATGTGAAAAATTTGAATATCGACTTTCAATTGTTTTTGTTATTCAATTTAGACAAGAAAGATGGATACTGCGAAAATTCGAGTGATTTTTGAATACGAGTTCCGACGCGGAACTAACGCGGCAGAAACAGCCCGCAATATCAATGCTGCGTTTGGAGAGGGGTCTACTAACCGGGCACCGTGCGATTTTGGTTTAAACGCTTTCGTGATGGAAATTTCGACTTAAAGAACGAGCCACGAGGAAGACCGCCCACACAGGTGAATAACGATGAATTAAGAGAGATAGTGGAAGCCAACCCTAGTCAAACTACCCAGGAATTAGCGGCATGGTTTAACGTTACCTTACCCACAATATTGACTCACTTGCGTCAAATCAATCAAATAAAAAAATACGAAAAATGGGTGCCTCATAATCACTCGAATTTTCGCAGTATCCATCTTTCTTGTCTAAATTGAATAACAAAAACAATTGAAAGTCGATATTCAAATGTTTCACATTTTTTAAAAAAAGAACATCATAGAAACCATTTGAAAAAAGTTTCATTCGAAAACCTCAAACCATGAAGATTCTATGTCAATTCAAAGAACCTATTGCAATAAAACGGCAATTTCATACTTTAACCCCTAATACATTGTAATTAGGCACTTGGAAACTATATTATTTTTGTTGCACTAACCCGTGCTAAGAGCAATCTTAAAAACCTATTTAGAGGCTAAAAATTCCACTCATGCCGGGACTTGAACCCGTGACCTCTGGCTAACCGTGCCAGCGCTCTCCCAATCCCAATTGAGCTAATGGACAAGTGCAGGCATCAGCGAAATTTCAAGCCTCTTTACAAACTTCTCTGTATTACGTACAGGCAGCGACATCTGGCCGAAGCAATTCACATCACTTGCAGCCCCGAGTAACCAACTTTGCAGTTAGGCTTTTACATCGGAATGATATCGCTGTACCTACATGATTAAATTCTTTTTGTTGCACTAACCCGTGCTAAGGACAATTTTAAAAACCTATTTAGAGGTAAAAAATTCCACCCATGCCGGGACTTGAACCCGCGACCTCTGGCTAACCGTGCCAGCGCTCTCCCAACTGAGCTAATGGGCAAGTGCAAGCAGGGTCAGTTTCTGAATTGAGAATTTCCCTAAGTAAATAGTTAACTGTAGTGCTGTCTCTTCGAATTTCTCAGAAAAGAGCGTGACTGAACGTTACTTAAGTATTTACTTAGTGAAATTCTCAATTCAGAAACCGGCCCTAAGACTTAGAATGAGAATCAGAATAAGAATGCCGGTAAAAAACTCCAAATCTCGACACTTTCCGACTTTGAGAGAATGTTCTTTTCATTGTGAAAACCAGTATTATTAATGATTTATCATCAGTAATGGTATAACTTATCTGTAAATATTCGTGCTTTCCGATCCTGGCTATATACTGTGAATCCAAACTCGAAGTGGTAGGAAGTACCGTAACGTTGAAAAATGTTTCCTAATAGCTATGTTAAATGCCGTCCGATGTGCGTAAACAATTAAATAAATAATTGAGTTCGCCGGCGCCGATCATAAGACGCTCAAAACATATTAGTTTTTTTGGATTTTTATTACCCTTCGTCCCGATATTGCTTGTTTGTGCTTAAGTGAAGTAACTTTGGGTGACAACAATTTTTTTTCAAAACTAGCATCATAATTTACGAAATCATCACTAGAATATCTCCTTAAAATACGCACAGTGTTTTATAAACCCCGGTTTTGTCTCATCCACTTTTTAGAATCACAATTCCGCGTCAAAAGCTATTGGTATTTATTTATTTTGGTTAGGGTTGTCACCTGCGAATATCCGGAGTATCCGGACTTATATTTATTTTTATCGGCGGTTAAAATTGTGCGTTGAGATTATTCGCTTTCATTTGGGACTACCAAATTTTCGTCACCTTCATAATATGACGTACTGTTTACTGTTATACTTACATCCACAGGTTTCAGTAGACTAACTGCTAATGCCGGCAACGGTTTTTTTTTTTTGTTTTGAGTTTTCGTTTATTTGATGTATAGTCGGAAAGGACCGGGTCTGACGATGCTCTGTGAAACAAATCAGACATTGTGGCTTCACGACTGATTTTCCGAGTATGATGCTCTCTATCAAATGGCCAGAATTTGTTGCGTGATTCTGCTGCCTGTTCAGATAACATTCCGATGGGTAGTAATGACGAGTCAATAATTTTAGCACCATGAACTAAAATCTTATGTATCGTGACTGTCATGGGATGCCATGCATATTTTTCTACGTATTTATACGCCAAGTTTTTATAGTACGCTGAGAATTTTTCAGTATCGTTCGGTAAGTTAGTGGACAACACTGTTGAAATTATTTATAAGTGGTCCAAAAGCCACTTGTCAAGATTAAAATTTTTTTTGTTGTTTTTTTTTTAGTTTTTATGATCTGTTCGCTCCTCTTTCACGCTTAAAAACTGGTAACATAACATATTGTTTTTTATTACTGTTAACATAACGTCTATGTTGACATTATGAGAGGTAGACATAAGTAGGATTAACAATTTTCAGAATTTGATCCATGTCGTCAAATATCATCTGCCGTCATCATCATCTGCCGTCGATAGATGGCAGTCGTTAAGCCAAGTCAGAGGCCTTATGGCGGCTTGACAACTTCTGACAGTAGACGAGCCACTAGTCTACAAGCCTCCACCAATCCGGACTTGGCCCCCGTGGTGGAGTATGGCCTATACCTTCCTCAGGGAAGAGACCCGTGCCCCTCGGTGGGGACATAATGGGTTGATGATGATGATCCATGTTAGACTTTTCATTACAGACACCCGGTTATAAAATATGAATTTATGAGAAGTGACAACCCTGTGGTTGTTGGTTAAAATTAGGTTTGACAATAACTTTTGAATAACGCGAAATTAGATTGTGATTTTCATAGTATTGATAGAATAAAGTGTGGCAAATAACCTGTATAAAAATCTCGTTCTACTATGGGGTTATTCGCGAGATAAAAAATGAAAAGAAAGAAAAATATTAATATTTCGGCATCTATTAAGGTTTGATGTTAGAATTTACGTCTCAATATGTGTATTCCATATGAGGTATTGAAATTTAATTATATTGCATATTTATTTAATTTATAATTTTTTTTTGCGATTTTCGGTACCCCGACACAGTGAAACTTAACGATTTTTTTTTAAATAAACTAGAAGGCACACAAGTTTCGGAGTTACACTGTAGTGCTAATAATGTTATTTACTAACGATTTGAACAATAAAAAGTGGATGAGACAAAATTGGGGATTATAAAACACTGTGATGCGGTGAATGAATTCAAAGTCACCCTGTAGAGTTGCAGAATGATTTTTGTCTCCAGCTGCCGCATATCACCATATTAATCTATACATTGCACTCTAACAAGGAGTGATAAGACTCTAATTAGTTACCAAAGCAAGTCATCCATTATTATGGATGACTTTGCAACCAAAAATGTGAAGCTTGTAGAATGTATTAGTTCTGACTCTATATTCGGAACCGGAACTCGCACTTATTTTATTTTATTTTATTTATTAGGTATACCGGCAAATTAGCCGCCAATCTGACAGGGCATAAAAAAAACTAAAATTATTCTGTAATTTCATAGTTTTATCAAGAGTTTTGCAGAACTTGGAACCGATAAAAGGTTATTCCGTCAGTTTTTTTTTCTTTTTGTGAGTAGTTGTTACACTATCTAAGAACACATGAAGGCATTTTCGTAACGTGTAAAATCGTATTCTCGCGGAGCACCTTAACTCAATGACCAATAAATATAAGACCCAACTACCTCACGACTAGTCACGTCTCCTCGAGTCCTAGTTACTGTTCGCCGACTGCCCAACTAAAACAAACGACAAGAGTCTACGATCCAAATGGTCATTCTTTGTCCAGGATACGAATTCTTTGTGAATCTGTCATTCCGTCCATTTTGGAGAAAGTTACGGCACGAAAAAAACTCAAATAAACCAGCCAAGTGCAAGTCGGACTCGCACACGAAGGGTTCCGTACCATTATCTAGACAACATTAGACACAAGGATTAAAAAAACAGCAAAAAATCACGTTTGTTGTATGGGAGCCCCCTTAAATAATTATTTTATTTTGTTTTTAGTATTTGCTGTTATAGCGGCAACAGAAATACATAATCTGTGAAAATTTGAACTCTCTAGCTATCAATCACGGTTCTTGATATACAGCCTGGTGGCAGACAGACGGACGGACGGACAGACAGACAGACAGCGAAGTCTTAGTAATAGGGTCCCGTTTTTACCCTTTGGGTACGGAACCCTAAAAAACAGTGAAAAGGAAGAATGCAAGCGCCGCAAAAAAGTCGTTGCTAAAGGAGCGCCACTGTCAGAAACTATTTTCAACCTTAAAGCCTAATAGGAAAGCCTCTAGTAATTAACCAAAGATAAGCGATAATAGAGTTGAGAATTCATTGAAGTTTGTTGGTGCATAGCGGTGGTAGCTTGCGTCAAAAAAAATCTCAAGCATCTAGAGATGTTTTTTGGATATCGATACAATTTCATCAAGTCCTTCGATAATAACTCCTTATGTATCAGTCGATTTGATGTGTCCCGTTTAAAATTTGAAAATTTTACTATGAATTTCTATGTAGGTTTTTCTCGGCAAAAACTAACGTACAACTTAAACACATTTTTTAATCTACCTGGTTTTTCTTAAGCAAGGCTTCGCAAGTACGAAACCTTACGTACGGACCCAAAAATCGAGGAAACTCGGTTAAGTACATTATAATTCACCATAATTTTAAATTTAGTAAAACTTAGTCGCAAACTACTGATAAAATGACAATGGTCAGTGGTCTTTGCCTACCCATCTCATGGCTACTCACGCTTGAGTGTATGTATCTGTGTAAATTATTTAATTAGAGCAAAGTGATTACTGTATAAAGTCCATTAGGACTTTAAAAAAAGAGGAGGTCAATTCGACGATTAATTCAACGCATATATTTATTTTTGTACTACCTCGTGTAAAAAACCTATGTTACCTCGTATGTTTGTCAAATCTTAACCGATCTCGATTATAATTTTTTATACAAAAGATTGTACTTTCGTGTTACTGCTGTTTTAATTTGAAGAATATCGTCGTTTAAAATATATGGAACTCTTCAATGACCATCAACAAATTAAACATAATTAATGCAGTTTATTAGTTCACCGACAAAATAATTGAAACGTTTTAAAATTTTAAATAAATACTGACTTTTATAAAAGGACAGAAATAACATTGAAATAGGCGTGGGAACTTTAATACCAAGTACATTTTGGAGTCAGTACACAATATTTATTAATATTGGCTGTGCAACTCATCCAACTTGACGCCGACCCCAAAATATTAGAAATTCTGTTCATATTTCTAACATACATTGTAAAACGCTACAATACAAAAGTTATGTTGTTTATTGCAAAGTCACCCGTAGAACTGAACAGCGTGCAAGCATGGGAAAATCAATAAATTAACCACTGTGCCAAAATTGAGCTATACTTATGTAACCAAATAATTTTTGCATCCTATTATCACTGGTAAAGATAAACAGAATTTTTCTCTGTCACATGCGTTGCTATCACTATGTCTATTTCAGGCTTGACACATTCACATTTTCGTTACATACTTGTGTGAGCAAACAAGAAACAAAGTTTTGCGTATTGAAAAGCGATTGTTTTGTGTAAAACTGGACCAGACGTCTTAACCGTCATATTGCTTAAGGCTTTCATAAGAGCTAACTAGCGCTGCCAATGAACAAAAAATCACATCTTCTTTTACAATCCGTTTTTACAAAAAAGTGAACAACAAAAATCTCTAACAGAAGAAGAAGAAGAAGAAAATTCATTTAGTTGACGACACAATACTCAAAACAACAAAAAGAAAATTTATCACTCACTACTAACAGCAATTTTTAGAACAGATTAAAAATTATCAGGCCGTTTTTGGCGTAAATTAAATTATGGACTAGGTTCATGGCCCTAGGTTATAAGTTGTAGGTTCTAAAAAAAGCTATCACTAATACAGAAAACTGTCTCGTTCACTTTTTTACAAACGAAGATGTGATTTTTTTCATTGGCGGCGCTAGTTAGCCCTTATTAGAGCCTTAAGCATTGGGGCCGACAACACGATTATCAGATATTGACCACACGCATCACAGTTTATCGACAGCAAAAATCTTTATGCCCCTCACTATGCTTAGGCCGCTCGGGTTGCTTGCTCCTCGTTTGTTGTCTGTCTTTTTCTTTCCCCAGTTGAATTTCGAACATTGCGCGGTGTGGTTGTGTCGCTCCGTTCAATAACTTTGCAACCGCGTGCTTAATCTTCAACAAACAATTTTTTACCGATTTCACGTGTTTTTTTTATTAGATATTGCATAAAACAGTGTCTATGGACTGGAAAGCTAATGTGCAGTGCTGAGGAACGCTAAAGAAACCGTTTCCACGGATATTTTTAGCCTATAAGTGACTATACTAGAAGTGTGTGTTGTCAAAGAGTATTTATTTTTGTGATGAAGCTTGGGGGCTTCTGTACACATGGCCAGCCTTTCTTTTGATTTCATAGTGTTCTAGCATGGTGAGAGAAGACGTGGTTTGTTTGTTAGTCTATTAGAAGGGCTGTAACTTGTAGGAACCATGGCTGTGATGAACATCGGTCTGTGTGCTGTGCTGGTGTTGTACCAGCTTTCGTCGGTGCTTACTGAGGAGTTCTCTTCAGAAACCAGAGATCTGATAAACGGTAAGTCGAAGGATTGAGTAACTAAAGCATTACAGAGCATTTCCGTGAGCGCCTAAATGATTAAATCAGGACGCGGGGTTATCGCGCCGGGGTCAAAGATGTTTTGGTAAATTTTACTGGCATTGTAATTAGGCGTACATACCTATATCTTGTTTGTGATCGTCGGGTGTTTTGCGACCCCTCGGTTAGTCTCCTAACCTCAAAATCTGCTGCAGAATTTGGGACTCGCTGAGGTATTTCACCCGATCTGGCGAATTTTAGGTTAGGGTAGCCTTTTTAGCGGTTTATCAGTATTTAAACTGCTAGATTATGACTTTGAAAAGAACAATTAAAAACCATTATGGTGGCCTCTACAGATTAAACTTTGGCATTTGGTACTCTATGGTTTTGTGGACATATACCATAGGTGTTATGTCCGGCAAATCACTTGAAAATACGACTGACTTCGCATAGTCGTTTTTTTGGTCCTCACAGCCCGGGGGCCGCGGGGCGTGTGTGACTGAGTTTTTCGGAATAAAGTAAGTTTAACCAATAATAATACCTAAAATTTTTGCGGATATTTGTTCAAGGTATCAGCCGGATATTGGGCCTTTACTGTATAATTGCGGTATAGTACAAAAAAGTGTAGTACTTAGAAGTATGTATGAAGTATAATAACTTCCACACAACACAATCACTTGTCCTGGTCCTAAACTAGGACAACCCTATGGTAACCTGGCAAGGGCATTACATCACAAACATGGAAATATACCCAGACTGATTTGTATCACCCATTTGTACAAATCAAATACGGCGGTCTCCAGTGGGAATTGAACCCACCACCCCTGTTTGGCAGTCAAGCGCGTTAACCGCTAGACTATCGAGGCATAAAATTAAATAAATAGCTACCTACCTAGGTAGCAGTCTAAAAACCAATGAACCCTGTCGAGTCCTAAAGTATGACTTCTTAGATACTGACTGACTGACTGTACTGTAGAGACCTACAATTCATACCTAGTTTATTATGTACATTGCGTAGCGGAGTCTTTCTACTCGTCAATGTGTGGGTTAAATAGACTTTACAGTTCATCGGAATGTCATAGCAAAACATAAATTTCAGTTGTATGAAATAGGCCCGGCTATCATAATGCACGCCGGTATATTTTGAAGGCACCTACATAATTGGGTTTTAGATATCAGACGCGTGGAGACAAAGATAGGAGGGTCCACTGAAAATATTATAATGCTATGTAATACTGATTTATTAGCATTTCTTAAACTTTCGCAAAACTTACATTTCGTACTTTTGTAGCAAATCATATAAAATTTTAAACGTTCCGCATTTACTCGCAAATAATACACTTTCGCAAAATATCAACTTTTTTTTATTGTTAGTCCACTTATTATCATAATCTTAAAAAACTTTTATAGATATATGTAATGCTCTCTTTTATCTAGTTACTGCCCACTTTCTTTTGTCATTGCTGTTTCTGTAACATTTTGTCCGGTATACAATAAAGAATATTCTTATCTTATCTTACTGTACCTAAAAAGCGAAGCAAAAAGACAGTCCTCTAGAAACGTCTAAACCACAAGTCTACACAGAAACTCGCAACGCGCTTATTCCTTCATAGCTATACTCATGGTACAGAGGTGGTAGCCTAGTGGGTTTCTACCCACCGATGTTCTCATCTGACTCAGAAGCGAGAGACCCAGGTTTGATTCCCAGTGCGGGCATGTACCTATGACTTTGTTTTCTAAGTTATACATTTGTGAAGTTATAGTAGCAAGACCACTCGCTAATTGTGAAGGAAAACATCGTCAGGAAACCTGAGTGTCTGAACTATTCGCATACCTCAGCGCTTGAAATCGCCAATCCGCGGTGGGCAGGCGTGGTGATTAAGCCCATACTCTCTCCCTGAGAGAAGGTCTGTGCCCAAGCAGTGGGACGTATATAGGCTGCTTATTTATAGGTACTTATGGTTGAGGAACGAGTCCCATAAACTGTCCCATATTCCATGACCCATCCACCCGACTAATTCGTGCCCTCGAACGCGACGATCGATTATTATTGGAGCTAGGTACCTATCTACTTAGCGAGCACTCTATCGGACTTGCTAGGGTGATAAAACCGGCGCCGCGAGTTGGCCTTCGCCGCGCCCCGTCTGCTGGAGCCGTGAAATCTTACCTGAAGGCCCTGAACTAGACTCCACGGTTGATAAATACGTAGATTATACAGAAACACCCTGTTTACTAACTACAAAGTATCCTTGGAGTCGGCGTGTTCAGGGGGTTCAGGGAGTAACACCGGCGCCATCAACCGAGGAAAAAAATCATATCTTTTTTACAGATCAAATTTGCAAAAAGTGTCAGTACAATCTCTCAATCATGTTAATAGTGATTTTTTGGAGTAACCCTGGACCGCCTTAGGGTAATATTTCTAGGCTTATTCGGAAATATCATGTTGGGGCGGCGCGCACCCTAGAAACCTAGATAAGATTAGTTAGATCAGTAAGATTAGATTATTGTACTTAGGTACCCAACAGAAAACAAAACAAATATTAAGGTAGGTTAGGTATGATTATAGAAAGTCAGACTGAAAGGATCTAAGGCAAGCCTAGGCACTGAATCCGTCCATTCTGCGCCACTGCGCCAAGTCAATGATTATCTTATCTTATCTTATCTTATCTTATCTTACTAGTAGACAAAAATACTGCAAGAGATATAGTCTCATACTCTACTCTGAAGCGTATAATTTGTAACTTAAATGTAGTTTGGCTGTCGACTATTATAATATGATTGAAGTCTGCTGCTTTGAAATACTGCAAAAAAATCCTGTATATTGATTTCGTGATTTGATCGATTATGTCGTATAATTAATTAGACCGCATAATGTGTAATAAGTTTCTATCCACTGTGTACTCTCTCTACATAACTAGTTACACACACAGAGAGTCTAACTTCGCCAGAACTGCGTAACAATAGTAGGTAGGTACAACCTGATGATAGTATAGTGAGTCGGGTAAGCTTAGAGTATCTAGCCCTAAAAAAACCGGCCAAATACGAGTGGGACTCGCGCACCAAGGGTTCCGTACAAATTTTTAGGTAGGTGCTTAGTCAGGAAGCTTTCCCCGAAGTGTACAATTGGTTACATTACTTGGAAAAAATATATCGCCCAAATGGGCACCTCCCGAGTTGATGTGTCCAGTCAATGCTCACGATCCTAGAACTCAGGCAAAACTCTAAGCTCTCTGGCACAGCAAACAAACAGGAGCCAGCATGATTCACAGTGGCATGCCCATTCGTTTCACGCACTGTGAATTATTGGCTGGGAGGCGTATTTGCAATCCACGAAACAGAGTTGGCCGGTTTAAAAACAAAGTGAACTCGTATTTAATTATGTGTTTTGATCTGTTAGAGCTGAATATGTTTTAACGTGACTTAAAACTGCTATAATGCTAACCCTGCTATGAAAGCTCTGGAATCGTAGCCATAATGATCCCACCTCCCTGTGATGGAAGGCTATAATAATAGGAGTTGATGACTAAAGAAGAAACAGCACATGTGGGAGGATGTCACTGATCACTTTCTCTCTATGAGTGACACTTCCAATGCACTTCCACTGTGGGATTGACGCTGATTACGTCCGACTGGGAATATCACTTCAAGTAGCAAAAACGCTACCAAGCCAGGGCCTTGTTTCATAAAGTATGATTTAGTAATAAGCTTTCAACAGTCAGTCATTTTCCCCGAACCGATCAATCGTGAATTTGTGACGGAAAATTCAGGCTGAGGTTGGCCAAAGGGACTGAAAATTTATTACGAAAAAGTTACTACACATTTGCGAATTGTAGCGGCCCGCCCATAAAACCCATAGCGTTCTAGCACACATTGATTTTGTAAACTCGCGACTGCAGGCAGCGAGAGAAGCGAGACTCGACATGCCGCAGTGGCGGTCGACGACAATGCCAAGACTGCTGATTTCACTGTTGTTTATACCAGTTTGTTTTTAGTTAGCCAATAAGTCTTCTTTGATTCTATTAGCAATTAGAATAAAAAAATAACCTTGTGTGGATGACAAATTGGTCTCTAAGGATCTTACTTCGAACTGCTAATATTCTAAATCATCATCATCACCAGCCTACAGCTGACCACTCGGGCCTATGACCAACTATACTACTATCGACGTTATTGTGTTACAAATTGCGCTTAAAATTTAATGCGATTGTATGTCAAACAATGACTTAATTGCATTACGCTCATTGTAACTTTGGTGCGCAACAGAAACTAAAGGGATATTTTGACGAATTTATTAATAAACGCGCTCAATTGTAACGCAAGTTAGTCAATTTAGCATAGAGAGTATGAGGGGCAGAGGTAAACAAGGGAAAACTAACACTACATACATAAACTCACGCCTGTATAACCCAGAGGGGTAGGCAGAGACCTGAGACTGTCACTTGCCACGATCCTGACAGATCAATTTCGCTTCCTCAATATTCATTAGTCGTTTCATGCGCGCACCCCTGTTTCGGGTAAAACTAGCACTAATTAAAAAGAAACCCAAGAGTTGATCACCTAGCTTACTTAAGCTGACGGTACTGCATTTACAGGGCGTCGTTCTACTAGTAATTACATTCTCAGTAATTTGAGTTTCCATAGGCACCTATGAATTCGGTGTTTCCGAACCCAGGATTTTTGTCGTGTACACATCTGTCCTACCCCCATAACTAGGATGTAGAAGCGGGTGGGGCTTACACGGCGGCCGTTGATTTAACGTGAAACGTCTTTTAGTAAGCGTTAATTTTTAGCTCACGTGTTACGCGGCACTGGCGTCATCTAGCGGCACGAGTCAAGAGGATCTGAGTAATGGCTACTTTGCTCAACTCAACGATGTAAGAATGAATTGCACTCGACACGTAGTTACAGAGCTACAGCCCTCACCGAGGCGACATGTTTTCATTGCATACGGTTTTTGCAAGTGAGGGGGTAGTACTAGGAGTAGAGGTAGTAGGGGGTACTACCGAACTGAAAGACGTTTTACGTCAAAAGTACTAAAGGCCCATTCCACGGTAATCGATACGACAATTTGGTTTTTTCGTAAATTTGATTATATTTTACATACCTACTTAGTAAAAGTGGATACATTCTATTATCTGTAATAATTACCAAAATTGCATAATTTAACCTTTAACTGGAAAAAAATCTGCTATAATATATGATGACATCAACTTACCTACACTTTTTTATTTATGAAAGATTTTTCATAATAAATTCAGTTGATATCTTTGAAAAATAAACATATTTATGCCTATAAACGAATATTAAGATACATTCAGTAGGTACTCGTCACACCCGTCATATTATCCGGTCACACCCGTCACAGCTGAATTTTGGATGTAAAATGTATAATGTCAACCATATATTATTAAGAATTATGGTAATGTAGGTAACTTTCGTTTATTAAGAAGTGAACTATTACAATAAATAAACATATATTCATAATTAGCAAACATACTGTGAATCATGCTTGTAGTAACTAATTGTGTTTCCTTACGCGCCACACTCGTCACAGTGATTAAAATCGTTGACAATTTAAAAAAAAAAACAAACTTCGTGAGGTTTTGGCTTATATTTCAATTAATATAATCGAGACCTATCATATTGAAATTCATGAGAATTAAAGTTAAAAATGTGAGTGAAAATAAATGTCACACCCGCCACCTTTATTTGTACTGTGCGATGTGCCCGTCACAATGGAATGAGCCTAATGTAAATTTTGCAACCCGGAGGCACGCAAACCCGCGGAATGCACCCCCTAATCTGTCTGGCGCCAGGTTTATCTAATCCATAGCCTATCGGCAGTTTATCGAATAGGTGACGTCACCTTATCCTGACATTCGGTCGAGTGATGTTTTCTGATAGCATTGCGGCACTTTCTCTTTTCGGGGGTTTTCGTACCGCTGATTGTTGATAATAATACTTAATAGGTAATTATAAATTTATTGACCAAGTTAATTACAATTCTGTAGGCACTTACATAGTTACGGTTTCTTTTACTTAGCTAGTTAAGTCCCTGGCTCCTAAACAGAAGTGATATCTAGGTAATGCCCGACAGATAACTTGAACAAAATTCCGCTCAGTCGGAATAACTTAGCTATGGAAACGTAAAACATTTTCTTTTCAAATTGGTAAACTGCACTGCATCGATTTCACAATGTTCGCACTGAAAAGCCCTCTAATAAGACATACAGTGGTCAAAAAGAAAAAAAATACCTGAGTAATATAAAGAAAAATAAAAAAAAGATTGAAATAAGTAATGAATTTATAAAGCTGTTTATTAACACAGCCATATAATATGGGTTTTCTGGGTTTTCACTATAAAATGAAGCTTCAATGTCTCATCGCGATTTGTAAATTTTAACGAAAGAAAGTAGCCTTAAAATGCTTAAGTTCATCGAAGTTTCATGTCTTGATAGGTAGTTCAGTGTCAAAATCCTGATACGGAGGATCCGGGTGCGGGTATTTTAAAGTAAATAACACTTGTAAAAGAAATGTTTAAGTTCAAGTAGAAATTTAAAAAAATACCTCTACACTACCCGTAACATTGAAGAGCAAAAGATTTATTTTACACGTCATGAGTTTGAAACCTCCGGTCTTATTTATAAAAAAAATCAAGTCATGTTAAAGCGCTTTATAAGAGGATCTCCTTCCATAAACCGGCTTGAACTCCGTCCTAAGAGTAATATAGTGGCATCGAGTTTTTATAAATAAGACCGCTCAATTTTAAAGTACGTTTAAATACGCGTCATTTTTTATGTTAAATTTGCTGGCGGAACCACCGAGCCCTATAAGGAACCAGCTACCCCACGCGACCGGCCGGCGACGGCGACTCTACCACGTGGCGCCAACGCCGAGTGTCTCCACAAATCTGGCGCCTGGCATCTGCCAACCACCCCACCTCACCACCAAACCACCAAGACCCCTTTGTCAAGCGAAATTAACCTCTTAACCCACGCGGCAAGCTTCACTAAAGAACCCTGAGAAGTCGGTCTAACAAACGTGACGACAAAGTTTCCAAAGGTTGTTTGGGTAAGCGAAAAGAATCGTTATAATGAGGAGGTAAGAGCGTTGGCAAAGGGCATGGGAAAGTCTGTAACGGTCATGTCTCGACGGGTAATGGCTACTGACATGCGATTGGGGTGATATCGTTTGTTTTCTAGCCGTTGGATTGTCGGTCTTTTTTATGGGGACAGTCGGACTGATTAGCAATTTCCTCGTTTCACTAACATCATAGATGGACTTTCCATGGTCAGCCTTCCGTATAATTTTATTCCATAATACCAAATTCAATGTATTTTTTGCTCCATACCTGATTGATTACTGTAGCTGGTTACTTTCCAATTTTTTTACAGACGACGAATCCGTTGAACTATATTTAGCGCCTCTACTTTGCACCCTATTTGTCAATCGATAACAGCGTCACCATAATCCTCATTTTAGCGATGGAAGATTCGCTGGTGCCACAATAAATTATTTTTCTATGAGGGGTCACGATACGCCAGTGGCGTTATGATCCTACCTCAACATGTTCGGCGCCAGTGCCTGACGTCATCGAAGGTAAAGTAATTAATTGTCTACCCTAGGGGTAAAAATATCTCGTTATAAAATGATTCTGTTGCCAAGTGAAGTGACAGATTGTGACTAAAGATGATGAGATCATATTCCAGAGATAACTCCACATCCTTTCGGTGAAAAGAACTCTTGATTTTTTTATCAATGTGCGTCACGCACGACTTCTCGAAACAATCTCTACAGAAATAAATTCAGCACAAAGCGCGTTTTTCCACGGAACTGGCGCTGTTTTGAATTCGATACAACATTTTAAATGAAAAACTTACGGTCGTGAGTAACAAGTTTAATAAAGAGAACCAAGAAAGCCGAGACGAATGTTGCTTTGGAGCGGTATTTAATTTGAATGAAAATATCTCGAGAAAACTCGCAAACATCGCTAGAAAGGCAATGTAGAATGGCTATGCTAAAGAACGATGTCTTTTCTCCTACTAGTCGAACAAAAATCCACCTAAACCCCGAGCTACTGAGCGCAATTTTGCCTGCTACAGCGGCCAAGTAACACGATACACGAGTGACACTGAGAAGTGAGAACAACAGGCCTAGTAGTGCGTATCGAGTGCGACAGTTGCAGCTGGCTTCCGGCGAGATACCGGAAGCATGGCGCCAGGCGCCTGCGCGCTGCGCCGTTTTGGGTCATTCGTGGCCAAACTGCGAGACGGACCGGACGTCATGGTTACACGCTCCCGGAATTATATGAGCATTGATGAACAACAATTGTTTTTGTGTGCTAATTTGATGATTCGTCCGTTTTTCGGTACACTATGAATTGTGATAGAACGCCATCATTTTAATTTAGTCGGTCTTTGTACGAAAATGCAAACCCTGCAAAAATACCAAATGACCGAAAGACTCAATGCTATTGCTCAAGCAGCACACATACTGGTTTCAAGCGGCACATTTTCACAAGCCGTCGAGTGTGTGCAAAATGAGCATTAATCCGGCTTGTCACGCAGTTGGTGCAATGACTAAATAGGCCCTGTGTATGCAACTCGCCTAAAGAGCTCTTGGACATTTGACTGGCTGGTGCTAAATAATAAATACGATATGAAGGTCAACTCTGGCGTTTTATGCTAATAAAGAAATAAAGTTCACAACGCGATCACTATCCTCTGCGTGAAGTAATTCGGACAAAACCGCTGTTAACCGGTAGCCTGTCCTTTGCCCGAACGTGGTTATGAGGACATCGAAGACCCTTTAGGAATATGGCCGTTGCCTTATCCCGAGTCTCCTGAGGGAAAGGGGAACTTACGGACTCTTCTGCTCATAGTCTTGATATCTTAGTTTGAGTGAAACAGTTTATTAAAGTCGATAACAAAATATAACCTGATTAGATAGGATAACAAAGAACACTCCCAGACTTTGTTTCAACAAAAAAATAAATAAATAAATGAATAATTGACAAAGTCTGGTCACTGTATGTCTAGTAAACTTGCGGATTTAAAAGGCTGACGTTGCGGCAAAATACTTTTACATTGAAAATACTTTTGCGATTCAATGCCTTTGGGTGGTCTTTCTTCTTTATGAATGGATTGTGTTTATTAAGCCTTCAGTTTCACTTTATTGTTATGAAGCGCATGTCTGTTGTCTGTCGCAATGGTGAGGGTCGCAATTTTGTGCCTACCTTTGTAATTAAGCAGAAGATTCCTGGAGTTTCTCATTTATTTCTCGACACTGGGAATGTTTTTGCAACATTACGAAACGTAATTAGTATCGTGGTGAAATTACCTGAAATTCCTAGTATTCGTGCCCTCTTCCTAGTATTCGCATCAAGCGTCTGTCGACTCAATGGTACGTTATCGTGTGAAGTATTATTGAAACTGTCGAAGTATTACCGACATGTTTAGTTATTACGTAAAATATTTTTATTATTTACATCATCGTCGACCTTTTGTTAACAGGTTCTGACATCGATCAGCCTTTAACTTTGACATTCTCATGAAAAATTGAGCCGTGTTTTATTGGACACCCAATTGGCCGTTATTGAGTTCCAGTTCATTATTTTCAACATTTCTTGTAACGTTGTCCATCAATCACTTATTGGCGCCTGTCACAAGCCTCATTAGCATAGAAGTATCTCCATTTATGTTTTCAAATAAACCAGCTAATTGTAACCCCTAAGGAACATACTATCTCTCGATAACTAGAGGTCTAGTTATCCCAGTCTACTTGGTTCATGTAATCGTACTCAAAACAACCTCCTACAACGTATTTGGTAAGCGTGGAATTTGTACCAACCGACACTCATTAAAATTATATCCGCTACTTTGTGAACTGCAAAAAACCTTGTCTTCTTGTCCAATTAACGTTTAAATTCATAAGAGCATGTTTGACCGAACACACAAGATAATTCATTCAAATTAATTACTCCTACCTCCTAGTTGATTTAGTTCAGAAAATAAAGTGTCTTTACCATTGAATTTTATCTAAGTAGTCATAATAATAATCCCTTCCTAAAATTCAATGGTATTTACCCAACTACTACACATACACAATGAGCAGCTCGGTAGTTACTAGACACTGTATACGCCCCCAACAAAAATGTAGATGACTGTCCTAATTAAGCTGTATAACTTTATCGATCAAAATAAGCGTTATAAAGCAAACCATTGAAAAGTGACCATAAAAACAGAAACGATTATAAATATCCTAGAAGCAGACCAATCAAAAACAAATGTGAGAAAATTAAGCCACAAGGAAGAGTCTAATAGAACCCACGCATAGTTTGTTTATCCGTTTGTCTAGAATCAGTTTCTGTGCATGGAAATTGTTCAGAAGCTACGGCGGGTTTAGGGCGAGTGAACGAATCCTCTGTCTAGATTAGCCGCTTCATCATCATCAGCCCGCCTCTGCCCACCGCTGGGTATAGACCTTTTGCCCCTGCCAACTTGGAACCACATCTTCCGACCATCGGGTTGTTGGTATCCACTGACCGCCGTCCGGTTTTCGGGCGCCACTCCGTTACTGGGTCGACCTGTCACCTTCCAGCCTCGCCAGGCCGTTCAGCGAGAAAATATTATATTGTCCCCGATATTAATAGCGCCATCTTGCTTCACATAGCAGAGTCAGAGCGAGACGCTGCTACTTCAATAGAATCAATCAAAAAAGACAGAAGATAACGAGATATCAAAGAGTTTGCCAATACAAACCTTTCCTTTAGTTCGACCTACTTAAATTTTTTATGAGTGACATCCTGATCACCAGCTCTTAATTCTAAATTTATGTCCATTATAGTAATAGCATCCCCTCCCTTCTCATTTAAGGAAGCATTGTCGTTGATCTAATTGTATGGTATTTATACGGTGGTGGTGGGATACAGGCGGCGTGAGTTAATTATACGTAAACGAAAAAGTATTCTATTATTTGAGTCCTATTGAATGAAAAGCACCTTTGATTAGAAAGCGTCGATTTTGGTAAAAAATATTTTCGAGGCTCAGGAAAAACAGTAATGTTGCAAAAAATTTGGGTTGCCAACTTTGATTCTATAGGACTCATTTGTAAAGTCTAAATGCGACGTCATAAGAGCGTGGGCAAGGCGCCACAACAGCGGCTGGAATAACTGCATAATTGTCCATGACAAATAATCGTTGCACAATTAGGTGACTTGTCTTTGTCGTTAGCAATTTAACCCTTTGCGAGATGCGATTTATCAATTTTCCTAGCAGTTAATCATAATTCAGTATCTAAATGTAATGGATAAAATATGCAAATATTTTAGAGGATTGATGATTTTGATTATGATGAGGAATGATATCTCAAAGCTAAAATCAGTGCTACATCCCCTGTACCTGCATGTATTTGGATTGGCTATTATTGCCTATATTTTATTATCCTTACTTACGTTATTTATTACCTACAGTCTGGTTTCCTTCAGAGTTGCTATAAATATCTGTTTTGCCTCTATATAACTTAGGTACAACGTCGCTTATAAGATATACAGTGTTAATGACAATGGTATAAATTGAGAATTATAAGAAGGTAAGAAGAATTGACGCTCAATCAACACGTTTATTAAATATATTTTGGCACATATAAAAAATGGCTACTGGTTAAAAAAGATGCACTGCAACGATTACCATAAATGTCATGCCTCATACGAGTGAAGTTCAATAAATGACACTTGAACAAATACGCGGCATTCCATATACTGATGCAGAGAACAAAAACATGCCTACAGAAGGACAGGAAATTATGAATAATAATAATATGCTGCAGATGAATATGTCAAATATCGAACTAGGATTTCACAATCGATGATGTTGTCACACTGAGAGATATAATCGAATTGCAAGTAATGTCAAAGTAACTTCTGTCTTACATAAATCGAGAAAAGTGAAAGTGTCAATCGTTCCCGAGAACTCATGGCGACTATAAAAATAAAAAGATTAGTTACCTACTCAGGACATCTTTGACACGAAAACTACCGACTTCTTCAACTAATTGTGATACGATTGAAGGGAAGAGGAGTGTTGGTAGAAGAACGAATTCATGGCACAAAAAAAAACGAATGGACGGATGTAGCGTTAAAGTATGGAAATGAGTATGGGCTGACAGTCAAATATTAATGGAGAAGCAGAAGAAAAGTGAAAACTGCTCGTTTCTAAAGCTCTACATAAAATTTTACAAAAAATAAAATAAGACTTCTGTACACTGTGCCCCCTATGAAGCGCACAGATGCGTAAAGTTTGCACTGCACAGCGAGCGACACTGGTTATGCAAATAAAGGCGCCGCAGCCGAATTACCGGTTCATAGCCGATTTTAATCTCTCGCAGGGAACGGGCATATTATGCAAATGCCTCCGCGTAGTGCAATGTAAAGTCAAGCCGCTTGTTGTGAAAAGAAAGTTGTGTAAGTGAGTGAGTGTGTGAGTATATCCAGACGAGTAGTATCTGTAATTCGGCTAGACTCTTAGCAAATTGAAACATGCCAAGACGCTGACTGTTAATCCGAAAACCAGCCTTCTCTTTGTAGAAACAAACATTAAACAGCACATAACCGCAGGACAAAGTTAAATCGAGTGTACATTTAAAATAAGAAATCCAACCCCATACAAATAACGTTCTTATGTCAAACTTAAACTTGATGTTACTTTATGCCAGCGATATTAGTAAAGTGCAGTAGGTAGATGTGTTTAAGTGCAGTAGAGGCGCTGCTGTCAAAAAGTGTATTTTCGTAAATTGGAATGAGACATTCTTAAGTGAACACAACTTGACAGCGGACCACAGACAAATTCGTTTAAAAAATCCTTCTGCGCTTTGGACTACAAAGCTCTATTAACTATTCAATTTAACAATAATGCACCAAGAATATCAGCAAGGACAAAGGCAAACCATACAGCATCGTATAGTTCTGAAATGGATTTTAGTAACTGCTAACACTCAACATCGCGCCCGGTTTATTACTATCGAGATGTGAATTTATCCAACGCTAGGAAGCTTGCCTCTCTCATAAATATTTTAATACGCGCGCACTGACTCAGCACTGCTGCGTATGCGCAAGAAATTGAAAGAACAGAAGACAACTTCGCGTTCATTTTAATTTTATTAACATAACATAAACTCACGCCTGTATCCCAGAGGGGTAGGCAGAGACCAGGGAGTGCCACTTGCTTCCTTCGCTTCCTCAACATTCATTAGTCGTTGCATGCACGCACGCCGGTTTCGGGTACTTTTTATCTTGCCCTTTGTTAATACATCCTCTATTTGGTCGAAGTATGTCCGTCTGGGTCGTCCCTTACCGGCCCTTCCATCCACATTCGCTCGATATATTTGTTTTGTCAATCTTTCTTCCTTCATCCTCTCCACATGTCCAAACCAACGCAACATTCCTTTCTCAATTCATTAATTTTATTCCCGTCTTAAAAGATGTCGGTGGACGCCATAGCAGCGGACGGATTGAACTCGATGATATTTAGATGTCTAAACTCAAAACGCAGCTTCTGTGGTCTGTTCTGTTTGCGAGTATGTTTGTGTGTGTATGAGTGACCTGATTAACTTTTGATTACTACATTTTGTCGTTCCCAACTTTCAGCATCTTCATCGCTACTGGCTGAAGACAGTCCTGAGGGGATTTTATTTCCGAGCTTCGGGTTGTATTTATTTTGTGCCCGAGCTCCAGCAGCGACAAAATATGGTTTCTATTGCGATCTTAGAAGTGAGAACAGAAGCATTGGTAACCAATTCTACAGCTAAAATTCCATCCGCAACGACCACCACTAAATAACGTTTGACTATTGGCTACTGATCGCCATAGTAAAGGACACATTTTTTGTTTTAAAATTGTCTCCTAAAGTAGGTCCATAAATACACCGTCTCGTCTACAAGGCTTCCGATACAAGCGAAGAACTTGTAGCGACCGTATCGGCTCCAATATAAAAACTTATTACACTTAATTCGACTAGCGTAATTAATTCACATAATACCAATACATGGTGAGGGAATTTGGTCTCTGCGCTGAAGTTATTTAGAGTCCCTCAAGATACGCTCTGGGTCTGTTCCTATATTAAACCGCTGCGCTGTAGTGCCTTGGGTCGTCGTACGAGTTTTTCTGCTCCCTCAATTATTAGTCGCGGCATGGAACGAATATTATGCATATTCTACTTGATAATTATTGCTCGCGGCCCTCTTATAATAAAATTTCATGTAGCAGCTGTTCTTAGAGTAAAGTTAAGGCCATTGCGTGCATGCACTTGTGCTTATAATCACAACTGCCCGAAAAGTGTGCCTACCATACTATGTAATGCGAAGAAATTACCGTCGTAATGTTACACTTATTAGGTGTTATTACTCAGTTAAACGTAGTATTTATATCTAAATAGAAAATTTAATATTTTACCACGTCATTTCCCAATTATTGTTATTACAGACGAAGCCAACGAAAGTTTGTTACGACAGTAAACAAAATAACCCAAGGGTTGGCCGTAGAACACTGAGTCGTAACAGCAGAATGTAATTAATAGATCTAAATAAAACATAGCTATTGCCGAGTGGGGTCAAAAGCCAGTGAATAGGAAGATTACATCTTCAGCCGGCGCGCACGCAACGTCCAACTATTAGGAGTTTATTGCCAGCATTAATAACTGCGGCTGCGCCACCAGTAAGATTGCACTCCTCCCTTTACTGTACTTTGTTCTACAGAGCGTACAAATTCCGCATAGAACGTTCTTTGCTAAATCCTCTTCCGCCTTTTAGCCACAGCGGCAACACGTTTGTTATTAATACGGTTTTCGTATAGCGTCTAATTAAAGTTTTTATCGTCAATTATTCTTAGGTGCTCCTATATTCGGTTTTTATGGGCAGCTCGTAAAATTGTGATGACTTCTGAATTAGTTTTCGCATTCAGAAGAAAAATAATCACCGCGCAGTCTTGCTCTAATTGCTTGATAGGTATGTATAAAATAATTTATGAAGAAACTATGTGTTTAACTTGCGAAAGTATTTGCAACTTTAAACAAAAAAAAGGATGAATAATTTTATTACGAAGCCATCTGGCAGTGAAATCGAAAAGAAAAAAATGTATGCACCTAACTGCACCTCAGAATATAGAGGAACGATCATTCAAACAAGCAAAAGCACTCAGTACGGTACTTAATGTGAGTCAGTGTTACTTTATCTGAATTTTATGACATGCATGTGCCTCTGCTATTCAGTGAAGACCGATTTTGAATGTACACTACATTTTATTTTATCAATTCCAGAACGGATGTGGACATAAAAGAACAATAAAGAATGCATTAAATGAGGTTTGGTGTCAAAGAGAAGAGGGCTTTGTTCAATGGCGGACACTATCGTTTAAGTAGATAGAAAGATATGCATATTTGTATTAATTGCATCACCAACATACAGAAACACACATTTAAACATTGATTCGACTCACGCTCGAGACATCCATTCTTTCATTAATTGACGACGATGAACCCGAGTTGGAGCAAACGCGACGTATCGCTGAACGTCTAATGCGATTTGGCGATAAAGATACGGAAAACAGGGGAATTCAATTAGGCGGAACGATGGAGTTATCAGAGTCGGCCGATGATACATGCATTTGGGACGCGGGGGGCGAGAAGGCACTGTATCCACCTTGTCCGCTTATCGGGCTAGCCATTTGTCGGCCGGTGCTGGAAATATTCCCGGAATCCAGTGTCCAGCGGATGGTCTAATTGAGTCGCCCACACCGAGTCTACGACCATTAACGGGGCCGCTAGGATCCCCTTTTGTTCTCCGTACAAGTCGGCACAGGTACCTTTGTCTACCTGCCTTCGGGGTAGCAATTTTTTTTTCTATAGTCACTCAAAAATACAAATACCTGTTGACTTGTGGTCCTTTTTTGCCGTTGTCTGGCGTTTGTTATTTTATGTCTGTTTTAAATTAGAAGCACTTGAAAGTGAGTTTCTAGTAGAGTCCAAGTGGCCATTTCATATTTTATTTCTGGGCTTTGAATGGTTGTTAATACCATATTGAAACTATGGTCTTGATAGGTGTGCCATTGTTTATGTGTGGCGCCTGTGACTCATCCATTATGGTCTACCTGTTGGCGACAAGTGTCCGTCCATCATAAATTGGTACTCCGTGCTTGGTCCCTTGTTATCTTTATAGGCACTTGGAGAGTTTTACAACACCATTACTTTAATACCTCTATTGTCATCCTTATCTTCAGCAGAATTGTTGCACGAAATTGCTAATATGTAGTTGCATTTGAAAACGGGACTTCGACTTTGAGTCATCGTTCAGAAATGGGAGCTTCAAGTGGCACGGAAGATATTTTTAAAGCTTCGTAACAGCGGCTATAATGAGGCAAAGTTGTTATAATGTTTGTTCTCCTTCGCTATTCAATCTATTTTCAAGGTATTTCCATTAATATCATATTGCTTTTATCATCTTAGGGTACTTTGCATTCTCAGTCGCTACTCAATTACCTCACCAAGTGCTTACCGACACTTCTGTCCCAGCTTTTATGGTCTAAAATTACTCTCCTAAGTTTCCGTTACCTAATGTAGACTTCCGCCGACCTGTAAATCGATCCTGACGGCAATAAATCTGGCGGTTTGAGAGCACCCGATATCGCTAAAAGCTTCGTCGGAGGAGCGTAAAAATAGTCAGGGTTGAGGCGGCCTAAGTGGCTCGCCGTGTCTGCTGATAAGATTGGTTTTTGTGGGACCCGAGACAGCCTTTATGGGCCCGATAGCAGGAGGGCCCGAGTCTCGAGAGATAATAAAACACGGACGCAGGTTGGATTCCACTCAAGGGTTTGCCTTCCCGTCGAGATTAGGCTCGAGTTTATTTAAGCTCGCTTATTTGTTTAATGTCGAGTTGATAAATTATCTTTTTATTTCTACCTCTGCTGAGTGCTCGGTCCTTTTAGTGCTCCTGGAGATAAATTTTGACCCTTTTTGCCGGGTTTCCTTCTTGGTCGTTTGTTATGACAACCCTTTCAGTTCTGCCGTGGCTTGAAATGTTTAGTTTATTACATCAGGCTTACTCGCTGGATACGGGGCGCGGCGGTTGGTTAACATCTGCCATCGAATCACAATTTATATCTTGCAGCGCACCTGCTCTCTACTTTAAATAGGTCTTGCTTGTCCAATTTACTCGTAGATTTTCTCATCGCAATCATTATTTATTTTTTTAGTAGTTGCGGGTTTGCCTTCCTCTAAGAGCTCTAAGTGTCTATTGTCTGGCATCTCGAGCTTTGTTTGCTCGGAGGTATCTAAGAACCCGAAGTGGTTTATCGACAAGAGTTCGTGCTCAGAGCCGTTGTTCGGTTCATACGTCACCGGTTTGTTATCTAGACACAGGATGCACCGAGCTTCTTCGTTTTCAATTAAATTCACCTAGGAAGATGCCCCGGAGATTCGTTTCTTGCAGTTACACGTCAAAAGAACGGGATTGTTACGTTTGCGGAACGAGAGCTCTGCGTTTTTGCGCACTCTCTCCTTTTCAATGTGAGAGGGATGGCGCTACTAGACCATGTTTGTTGAATCTGTATTCTTAGAGGCGTAAAGTTTAATTTCATTTGTAATAGTTACTGGAGCGATATCAGAGAGGTGGGTAAGCGTAAGACTCGCTACGGTCTTCGGCAACCGCGTATTGTGAATGGTGTAAATGCCGCTGTTGTTGCTGTGTTGTGTACCTTGTAGCTTTTCCTTAAGGTCTACTTTGGAGTGGAGAACACGGTTGGTTGCGTGCTAGTCTCGTGGCTGTATCCTTGCTGGCGCCGGCGCCGCTCTAACTGGGCTTGGCCAAGAATTAGTAACAACAGAAGTGCTATCTTACTTAAAAATAGTAGAGCGATTCTCAAAAGTTAATCTGCCAGCAGTTAATGACTGAGTCCTTGTAGGCTTCAATTATTGTATGTTAGTAGATGTCAGATGAGTTTGACACCTAATGGCAGATGTAGCACTACTGAGCTTGTAGTTTTTTCAGAAAGATCTCTAGCACGGGCAAACTGTACATTATTAGGATATAGATGATGGTTCTACTCATCGGTAATAAATTCAAAAAACTTGCTACGGCTAGGGATGTTTCTTAGATATTTGATTATGATCTTCTGTCTTAGTCACATTATCTACTTCTGGGAACTCTTTCGTTTTGTGATTCCCCATTATTTATTCATTAAAGCGGTTTTATTTATTCACGTTTTACGTAATTTTCTATTGTTGCGGTTTTTATTGTTGGCGAATCAGTATCTAGTCTCGTCTGCGGATATTGCGTGGGCGACGATAACTAGTCTAGTTTTTAGATCTGTTACAGATTCTGCTTTCAATCTAGGTGTATTTCACAGTACCTGCTTGGGCTTGTCCCAAACTAGGATACCCTGTGCTATGGTAACCGGCATGGGTAGTACGAAATATCAAAAGTCGCGACTTTCCAGTACATTAATTGTCAAATTCCTACGTTTTAGTGCGACATACGCGTGACTCGTACCATCTTACTATGCATGCAGACAAGGACATGGAAATACACCTATACTTAGGCCATTTGTACAAATCAAGTACGGCGGCCTCCAATGAGTATCGAACCCACGATCTCTGCTTTGGTAGTCAAGCGTGTTAACCGCTAGACCAACGAGTCAGTCGATAATGAAGTTTTCTCTTGTTCTTTTATATCCTTGATCATCGTTTGACAGGCACCAGCTCTGCACGATACCGCGACAAACATTTTGTATCGCGCAATCGCGTAGTGTTTTCCGAAGTGAAATAAAGCGACATAAGTACCTAGTCAATAGAAAAATCAAAACGCTTCGTAGAGTCGTGCAGCGGGGGCAGACATAGAAGCGACTCGTCGTATTCCGGGGTGATCTCTATTGACTGCTAAAAGCGGGAATAACTTTTAATAGCATTGCGGCATGCCACAAGGCCGCATGCTACAATAATTAAAAATGTCGCTCGTCGTGGCAAGAATCGTGCGGCATAGCAACACCTCGCGTCATGTGTCAGACTGTCGTAGCTTGTATCCGAACACAATGTTGCCTCGGCGTAAAATAGACAGCCGCATGCTACATCGGCCCCATGATGTTAGCGATTGTAGCATGCAACAAGGAGCCGGATGCCACAATTTTTAGCATGCCGCACTGTAGCACGATGTTGCTCTGACGTAAACGAGCCTTTATGAAACCCGCAATGTAAGATAGACTTACCCCCAGTTTCTCGTACACTAACACGCTGTTAATCTACTGTTAATAGCTGTCAATTGACCAAAGTGCATACAAAAAAACCCACTGAGAGCTGTTAATCTACTGTTAATCTACTGTTAGTGTACGAGAAACCGGGGGTAAGTGATACTGTCGGGCGAGTGTGAGCAGCGTGCCTAACATGCAAGCACGTTATATTTTAGGCTCCGTCTTCAATTACCATAAAGAATCCAAGTTTGAAGTAAAGTGCAACCGTAGTTCTTTAAAAAAAATTTCTCGTGACGTCATAATTTGCCATATCATTTGTCATAATCGGTTAAGCCGTTTAGCCTCTGGGCGGTCATAAAGAAACATACATACGCGCGAAAAAATAAAACTCATAAACTTTCTCAGTCGGATAAAGAAATCATTTTCTTCTTATCATATAATTTCTGGTTCTTATATAGTATTCTTACATAGAAGACGATTTGAAACCCGTGCAATCTAAATGTTCCTGTTACATTACGTTCCACATCGCTATTACTATCCATGAATCATCGCAGTGTCATTCGAAACTGGCGCTGCCATTCAAAATTGTCATCTGTTAATTAAATCATCATTTCATAAATGGAACAGTAGTGCGCGGCGCCTTCAAACGCAACCTGATACCATCGCTTGTAATATATATTTTACTAGCCGTTCCCGCAACTTCGTGCGCGTAATAGTTGAATAAACCTATAGCCCATGTCCATCCTGAAGGTCCCTTCTAATATGGGTGAAAGAATTTTTGAAATTGGATCAGTAGTTTCGGAGATTACCCCCTACATACAATCTTAAAAAACTTTTCGTCTTTATAATATTAGTATACATAACATACATAAGCAGCCTATATACGTCCCACTGTAGGGCACAGGCCTTCTCTCATGGGCTTAATCACCATGCGTGCCCACCGCGGATTGGCAATTTCAAGCGCACACCTCAGTATGCGAATAGCTCAGACAGTCATTTTTCCTCACGATGTCTTCCTACACCCTAAGCGAGTGGTATTGCTACTACAACTTCACAAATGTACATAACCTTAGAAAACAAAGTCATAGCTACATGCCCACACTGGGAATCGAACCCAGGTCTCTCGCTTTCGAGCCCAATATTCTACCCACTAGGCTACCACAATGTATCGTTGTATATTTTCTTGCATGCCATTTGTTTTAAGTTTGTCATTTATTAAGATCATTAAGCTTTTATCTATCGGTGAGGAATATTTAGGAGTTAACAAAATGTATTAAGCTAACTCATTTTCTCTATTTAAGTAATTTTTGTTAATTCTGTTTTTCCTCCTTTATAAAATAAAATAAACTAAAAATGATATTTTTCTGGTGATCCTTGTGAACCCTCCTATCACCCCCCTTCCCAGCTACGTAACCTTTTGGGACACCCTATATATTTCATTTTATTCAGCTTTTGTCTTCATGTACAGAAACCGTTCATCGAATAGAAATCCTTAAGTATGGGAAGCAATATAATAATGTCTATTAAGTTGTTTGCTCGTCTCCTAACATTCGTTCATCTGACGATTTCATGAAATTAATATCAACCCCTATTATCAATTTCTTGACTTTAATTAACACGTCTAGCTACGGGTTAATCGTTCAAACGGATGTCGTGGGCTCGATTCCCATTTGAGGCCGCCTTACTTATAAGAAATGGCTTCAGTCCGCGTGAATTTCCAATGTTTGTAATGACCTTGCCTTGTTACCATAGCACTGGGTTGGGACCAGGTCAGGGATAGGTCAGGTTGGTAAATTTAATTTGACGATTGTGTTGTGTGGAAGTTATTTTTTATATGCCTACGTCGACTGTACGGACAAAAGCCCTGACAAGTTGCCCTTTGTGGCAAATTTGACACACCACAGGCACATACACTCAGACGCGGTGACTTTGCCTTGTCCTATCTTGTATTTATGTGACTTGTTTTTCCTTTGTATTATGCCTTTTCTTTATTGTGATGCGTTAATTTGACCCAACAAATGTCTTTCTTATTCTTCTTCAAAATTGAATTCCAACCCTAGCTCCAGTTTTCATAACATCCTGACTATTCCCGACGTTTACAAGTCCCTAGCTCATTTATTGACGGTCCGTTGGTTGGTTTGTGTTTGAAAATAGAACACTGTACAGAGAAGTTGATGACTACGCCCCTGGTTTAAAAAAAATACCGGGCAAGTGCGAGTCTCACTTCCGCACCAAGAGATCCGTATTAAGTGCCACATAATTATAGACTTAGGGCTGGATCACACGGAGTCAGTCACTGCCGTCAGTGCAATGCGAAGTCAGTACTGACCCCGTGTTTTAAAGTCAATCCGCGCTGTCGCGTAGTACAAATTTTACATTGCTGACCTCCACTGACTCTATGTAAATGGAAGAAGTCAGTTTTAGGCGTCCGCACTGACGTCTGTGACTGTGACTGACTCCGTGTGATCCAGCCGTTATGTATGTGTTTTCTTTCATTCAGTCTGACTCATACTTGGCCGCTTTTTGCTATTGGTTATTATACTTAAAGACTGCTATATAATCACACCAAGTTTGAAGCTTCGTATGTTCAGTATTTTTGCGATAGAGTTGAAACAAAAAGAAACGTAAAAAATACTTTTCTTGTGCGGATTGGGGCCACACTTATTTTTTTAACTCTTGTGTTTTTTATTTCTTGTTGGCAATAGACACATGGTTAGGCTTGAAGACGGCCGGTAGATTGTCGCAGGAGGTTATGTCGGGTGCGATCCGTGATAATAAAAGAGGGTATCCAAGGGCACGGTATATTTGTAATGTAATGGAAAGGCACCTGAGAACAATAAAATAGAAAAGCTTAACTACGGTCTTAAACATAAATATAAAAATACAATGAGGAGTTGAAGGGAAGAACACTTACATTAATTTTATTAATGTGCCTTTTGAATATTATTAATTTCGTAGATTAGATACAGGATTCGCAGGATAAGGTGACAGACATGTTATAATAAAATTTGATAATAAAGATAGGATCTCGCTTACGTCCACTTAGTTCGGAGGCTGAGGAATATCTGCCTAAATACGTCCGAACACTGCGGCACATGTCATAAAATAGTTAAATTTGGAATAGTAGATGGCCGAAAATGATAAAAAAAGCAACGAGGCGATTACCTCGTTACAAGATTATTGTATGGACAATGGGTGGGCAGACCACTCCAGCCCCGTGGGGCGACGACATTGGAAAGGCGGCTGGGATCGAGACTACCAAAGGACCGGATAGCCTAAATACGTCCCACTGCAGGGCACGGCCCTTCACTCAGAGAGGGAGACAGAGTATGGGCTTAATTACCACGCGTGCCCACCGCGGATTGGAAATTTCAAGCGCTGATGTACGTGAACCGCCTTGACACTCAGGTCTCCTCACGACGTTTTCCTTCACAATTAGCGTATTGTATTGCTAAGCTATAACTTCACAAATGTACGTTGTAACTTAGTAAACAAAGTCATTGTACAGGCCGGGATTCGACCCCACGGCCTTCCGAATGAGAAGCCGGCGTTTTAATACAGACCGGACGTGTTGGCGTGAAGCAGAAGAGGCGTGTGCCCTAAAGTGAGTTCTGTTTATGGGCTGATTAGATAGAAAGATAGTATATCAACACATATTACTTTGAAGATTTCAACGAGCCACCTATTATGGTTTTTAAGCTCTTTAAACGTGAGACAGACAGACAGTGGAGGCATCCTATGGTTACGGAACCCTAAAATGGGCTCTATTCCACCAGACAGCATGACCTCGGTGACTACGACATAAACGGGTGCCAAGAGGTCTTTTGGACTGGACGTCTCTCAGCGATTATGATCCCTCCAGGGATGATGATGGTCTCTGTTTGTGTACGTATAGTTATAAAGTGTTGCTGTGTTAGCTAGAGCATGGCGAGTGTTTTGCGTAGGTATGTACAAATGTACAAAATTGGTTTTATCTCAAATTTGTAATAAAAAAGGGAATTATAGGACTTTTTGATCGTGATATTATTATAATAAAGTGCCGAGAGGTGTACGCCTTCATGTTTTGTAGAAGGGACTTTATGGGAAAGGGACCTTGTGGAAAAGTGACCTGAGAAAAGGATATTCCGGGAAGGGAACTTAATGCACATGAACGCCCCGTTGGCGTATCTACGAAAAAGAACCAGGGATTAGATATTCCAAAGTTGCCACTCCTAATTATCTACATATTGGAGAAATACCTTGCTGGCGCCAATATTATACGGATAAAAAGGCAGTCTGACGAACTGGTTACGGTGCGGTGGCGGGGAGGTCGCTGGATGCGGGCGGCACAAGACCGTGAAGCTTGGAAAACCATGAGGGAGGCCTATGTCCTGCAGTCGGCGCCAAGTGGCTGATAATGATGATGAAAAAGGCAGCAAACAACCATAACTATTACCAGCAGCCTCAATAGTTTCCTGTAACCACTGACGCGCAGCGAGAATGTCCAAACTAATTAGCTTATTAAAGTATTAATTATATTCGTTTTATCACCTCCTCATGATGTTTGCCTTTTCATTTATTAAGTAGGTATATAAGACAATTTTATTAATTTTTTGAGTCTCCGTTTCCCCTATGTATTGCATAATAAGCCTCGAACCCCATATTGAAAAAAATTGGCTTTTTCGGGTCCCCAAGTTGACTTAAAAAATATCAGCCCCAATTGTTAGCCATTACGATGTACCTACTTATGGACTTGATTGCCAACGCTCGACCGAGAACTGTTTACAAGTCGTCCCAACACTGTTTACAAGTTTTACGTCCCTACTTGTGCAACAACAGTAAACAGACACTCACTGGCTCGTACGCACATTAATGCGCCCTAACCCGCTGCATATATATATATATATATATATATAATCTGCCTCGATGGATGTCTGCTAACGAGGACGTCGTGGATTCGAATCTGGTTACCTTAGCTAGTGATTTTGTAGTGTAGTGTGGATGTTATGTTACCAAAATACGGAATCAAACTTATGTATAGTTGTCGGCAAACATCTTGAGCAAAGTCAAGAAAAAAAAGTGCGGCGCGGACCTGCTAATAAGTTGAATAGTCGCATAAACCAATCGCGTGGCCAAAACGATCCTCTCTCGCCACGTTCCGCCAAATAATAATAGTAATACTTAATAACTTACACACAACACAATCGCCTGTCCTGGTCCCAAACTAGGATACCCTGTGCTATGGTAACTAGGCTAGGACATCACAAACATAAAAATACACCCAGATTGAGGCCATTACTACAAATGTACGGCGGCCTCCAGTGGGAATCGAACCCACGACCGGTGTGACTTGATACCGCTAGACTAACCTCGACCCTAAAATGGTCCCAAAAATCGACTAAACACACTCATCTGTTAGTATTATTCCAGATGTTTGCCGGCATCTGTACTATGACGGTGCAAATGTTTGATAGAATAAACGTTCCATCTTTGTTTTAATATAAATAAGCTAAGGTACTCGACACAATGCAACTAGGCTATTTAAGTTTGTATTGTATGCTTATTGCTGCTACTGTGCTGTCATTGTAAATCATAAAAATAATAACTTCTCTAATTATACTTTGTGTTTACTAATGTTTACGTTTTGATCTTTTCAGGTACGTTTCCAAGTGACTTTTTGTCACATTGGACTATTTGTAACTTGTAAGTATTCAACGAAATCTATGAATAATTTGGGAATTTGGATCCAACTTTGATTTGAGTTTAGAAAACAAAATAATAATAATAACTTACACACAACATAATGAGTTGCCCTGGCCCCAAACTAGGATACCCTGTGCTATGGTAATCAGGCAAGGGTTACGTCAGCGTCACAAACATGAAAAATATACCTAGACTGAAGCACAAACGTCACAAATTGAAATCCAAACTTAATTTTTTTAAATATAATTTCACTAAGAAAACACTTAGGTAAGTATCGCTCTGTCACTTAAAATTCTTGAAACAAGAACGAGACAGGCAGATACTACAGTACTATTTTAGTGAAATTGTTTCTTTAATTTTCTCTGGCTAACCGTGCCAGCGCTCTCCCAACTGAGCTAATGGGCAAGTGCAGGCATCGGCGAAATTTTGAACCTCTTCTCTGTATTACGTACAGGCAGCGACAGTCTCTAAATAGGTTTTTAAAATTGTCCTCAGCATTAGTGCAACAAAGAATATAATAATATTGATCACAATTTGGGAAATTCTATAAACGGTACCTTGCACTCTCTCGTGAGTAGCCGAAACATGTCCAAAAGAGCCAGATTGGCTATCCATAAATGGAGTGTTGGTCCCACAGAACACAGGAATAAGGTAGAAAGCGCATGTGGGCGGGGCGCGCGCGCCACGAACTTGTACAAATGATCATAGTTTACAAAAACATACTCAGTCGGCCGCGTAGTCTTACCGAGCATGTTACTGAAGAAAAACTGTTAAAAAAAGGGTAAAAATGCCATCGTGCGCAATTATCACCTGCAGAGCTCGAAGCAGAGACGTTAGTCGGACTAATGGAGGAATTTCTTTTCATCGGTACGTAAATTAAACCTTTATTTTGAGTGATTTGATCGAAAATATTGAAAAGAGTATGTTATCCAGCAATAGTGAAAAATATCGCAAGATGAAGTATACATTGCCGGTGTTGTACGCAAATAATTGTTGCGCCAACGTATTATGTACGCGAAGAGCAATGCAAAGCATGTGTGTCTGCGTGAACGATTGACTTCACAATATTCCGTGGTACTCCCCAAAAAGAGTAGCGAAGGGAATAACTTATCGATAGTGTTGGGTCAGTTTGTCGTCGTGTCGATATTGTTCAACTTTGTTATTACTTATTACGGAATATTTCATTGCTCTTAGAAACCGGCTAAGTGCGAGTCAATATCGCGCACCGAGGGTTCAGTACAGACTTGTAGGTATGTAAATAGTTCGTCCATTGCAGGAATCTAGTTTCCAAGATATTTTTTTTTGTAACTACTAATTTACGGATTTCGGATTTTTTCCCTTTCATTGTTTTTTATAAATATATTTATTTGCAACTACAGTCACACACACAAAGCGAAATAACACAACATGAAATAAACATAACAAAAAAGAAGAAAAAAAAATAGGCAGACGTTAAAATGTAAATTTGTTTGCACATTCTGAGATCTACAATACGCCGAAATTTGGTTTTATGACTTTTGAGGCGAGTTCCCCATTTAACCACTTCTGACACACTTGCCACAAGTATTTACGATAAAATTGCCATAAGTAAATAATGAAACCTAATCTGATAGAATTAAGCGCTAAAGAAGAGTAGGGACACCAGTACATGCAACAATAAATAATTACACACAAAATATCAAAATTTTAAAATTACATTCATTCGCAAAAAGCTTCGCCAAACAAAGTTAATAATATCGATATCTTTTAACTTTTTGTCAATCCCTATTGCTTTGCTTGTACGTACAGGCGCACGCACACATCAAAAGTTGCGTTGGTGTGAACTGCATTGGTCAATTGCAACGCTTGCTTTCGCGGCCTCGGACTCACGCACACATGTATAAGCCTGCGTGCGTATTGCTTACATAAGTAGTAGTAAAGAACGGTGGGGGGGTGAAGCGGCGACAGCGGTTCCCGTACAAAATACGCGCTAGGGCAATTCTAACTTATTTTCTTTGTTCTGAGGTTGGTCCCAACACTAATAAATGTATTGTAGCGACTTATATTTGGGTATGCCAGAAGAATCAGGAAAGTAGAATTAATTCAGTAGAAATGAGGTCCTTGAAAACTATGTGTGGTGTTACTTTGAATGAAAGAGGATGTAGTGACTAGAATTGAGAAAGAAATGATATGTTGGTTTATAAATATGGAGAGGATAAAGGAAGAAAGATTGACGAAAGCAATATATAGAGCGAATGTGGCTGTAAGGGACGTCCCAGGCGGACATGACATACTTCGACCAAATAGAGAATGTATTAGCAAAGGGCAAGCTAAAAAGTACCCGAAACCAGCGTGCGTGAGTGCATGCAACGAAAAATTTATGCCGATGAAGCGAAAGAGATCTGTCAGGATCATGGTAAGTGGCAGACCCTGGTCTCTGCGTACCCATACGGGATATAGGCGTCAGTTTATGCAGTGTATGTAATTAAGACTAAAATATATTATGCAGTACGGAACCTCGGTGTGCGAGTCCGACACGCACTTGCCCGCTATTCTGTGGTTTTTTCTACTGCGATACGAACAACAAACGCATTGTTTGCCAAAGATTGGCGCCGGCGCGCGCGCCGTTGCCCCGCCGCATCCGCTAGTGATGTCCCCGGTTCGATAAAAAACACGACAGTTTTAGTGCCCCCAATGAATTTCAATCTGTACTATGCGTGGTTTGGCGGCAAATGCCTTAGCACAGGGTAGTTTGGGAAGCGCCCTGTGGCTGTCCACTGTACGTATTGAACAGTTCGGAGTTAAAAATCTGTCCCGATACTTGTAAATTCAGGACGTAGTGAAATGATTGTGTTGTGTGGAAGTTACTTTTATAAGTATTTATTGCTATTCCATTTTAAATTATTAATAGGAATTTAAATAATGTAAGAATACTCTTTAGGGGAAATTCTCTTTGCTTCTTTAATTCTTTAGTCCACTAAAGACTTTTCGATTTATCCCCAGTTGATATTGACGACCCAAATAGTAATTATCAAATCTCTACAAAACTAAAATAACACAGCTATGAACATAACAAATCTAGCGATTTCCTCCTCCTCCGGCTCCTGAGCTCCGGAGTTATTCTGCTGATAATACTAAACAAAACAAACAAAACAAAGTTGTATGATACATGTGATTTATGAAGTATTGTAAGGAACTTTAGTTTTAATTTTAATGTCAAGAGAAAACATATTAACAAGCTTACAAAATAATGTGGTTGTATCACCATGATATCACCTAATTCGAACTGCGTGGGAAGCCAAATTCACCCCGCTGTACAGAGATCAGACATAATAAGCGGTCAAATTCGCTGGTACCGGTCGTGGTGTTGTCAATTATGATGCATCGCCCAAGTTTTGGCGCCGGTCGTGTTTACAAAACACGGCGCCAACGTCACGTGTTCTGGCATTGGGTTTTATTTGTGCACTCGGTCTCAACTGAAAACTTAGACAGAGGGACGACCGTAGTGTGTTGGACGAGTTGCTCCGGACAGTAAGAACAGCCGTAAAGAGATGTTATCGTCAACTTAACCCTTTTTTAGACTGAAACTATAACTTTAACGTTACATACATACGTACATAAACTTACGCCTGTATCCCAGAGGCGTAGGTAAAGACCAGGAACAGCCACTTGCCACGATCCTGACAGATCACTCGCTTCCTCAACATTAATTAATCGTTGCATGCACGCACGTCGGTTTCGGGTACTTTTTATCTTGCCCTTTGCTAATACATGCCCTATTTGGTCGAACGATGTCCGCCTGGGCCGGCCCTTATCGCTCGATATATCAACTAACTATTAAATAACTTTGAAATTAGATAAGATAAGAATATTCTTTATTGTACCAGGAAAAAGACAAACATGAAATATTTACAGAAATGCAGGACAATTGGCGGCCTTATTGCTTATAGCAAATTTTCGGAAAAGTGAGACGAATTAACTTTAACGTTAATTAAGTAAAAACAAAAAATAAAATAACATAAGAATTATTTATTGTATACCTGAAAAAAATGTTAAAGAAACAGCAATGACCAAAGATAAGATACAATTGGCGCCTTATTAGTAATAGCAATTTCTTCCAGGCAAAATATGTTTTATTACGATTTTTTTAATTCAATTGAAGTATTGCTTAGGCACTGGTAGTTCTATTACGTCATCTTTAATTGAAAATTAAAAACGTGTATGACAGCACTAGTATAGGTAGGAAACCTCATTCATTCGAAATTGATGGTAAATCCTCTGAACTTAGTGACATCTCCAAGAACTCCAAAACTATTTTCCGTCTCAAGTTGTACTTCTGGTATATTATTTCATTAAATTCACAATTCGGTAGTAAACTCTGTAGTTGACATGTTAACTCATACATAATACTCGGTTGGTGGTTGCTATACCTACTACGCTGGTTGCCTCTGATTGGATAAAAGGTTTCTCTCCGAAAAAGTCCACCTCAACTTCGACCTATCATACCTGAATGTATTATAACTGTAGAGAACTACGCATCCGTCTACTTAGCACAAAAAAGCTTGGTCTGAGAGGTCCTTGTGGGAAACTTTCATTTGAACGTACTAAATAATTATCTAAAAAAACATTTACGTCTTCGTAGCCAGGAAATGATTATGGTAAATTATGTGCAGATGCACTCATAACCTGAGTGAGTAATGCGGGGGATTAGCAATTTATCGATATTACCGGGCGCGCGGTTGATTCCACCGGTCTCGCTTGGCTTAACGCCACCGCCGTCAACTTTGCACGCCGACCGCGAAAACTGGTCTGCTATCAAAAGTGTTACACGTGACTAATGTCTATTTAAGTGCTATTTTACGTGACGTTCAGGACTTGAAACCAACATTTTGACATCAGACCCTGCGAAGTTTTGACATTCTGAGTGTTTGGCAAACACTATTTGGCAGAGAGATTTTGAAGAGATAGCATTTCATTATTGAAGAATTAAAATGTTACTAACAACAAGTGCACTGAACATTCTGAAGAACTTTTGTTGAGCTGTCAACAAAAGATCTTCAGAATTACCATCGCCAGAAACAAAAATCTTTTTTCTGAAACAATTATTGTAGTTTTTACACGTTGACAGTTTTCGCAGTGACACCGCTAGCGGTACTGATGCCGTGGCGCCTGTCTGCTCTCGATAAGCGATTAGCGGGCCTGCTACCGCCACATCACTATTGTTCTAAATGGAGTTCTTAACCCGTACGGTCTCACGCTGTTACCAATTAAAATCCACGTATTGTCCCGTGCCTTACAATTACTAAGTAGCTATGTGCAGTTTATAATTAACTCGTGAGTAGTCTGGAGATTTAATTGTTGGGAGGGTAAATAGCGTCTCTTAAGCACTGTTTCCAAGCTCTAAGTCCAGGCTCTCATAATTGGTTCTTCGAGTCTGATATAAATTAATGTTGCATCTCATGTTACACGCACATGGCATATCGAGACTGCCGAACTTTCTGGTGATCTGCACTTAAACACCAATGGTATGAAGTTTCAAGAGGTCAACAAATTGGACTCCGGTCGTTGTCATGTCACTTGACAGCTACGCCGGCGTACAAAATTACAACAGAAGGTTAGCTTCACAAGAGCTCTCAACGAACGTTATCCTTAGTAATGTTTTTTCTTTTCCAAGTAAGCTGGTAAGGGAGAACGGAGAGGTCTCTAATAACTTGTAACGTGTTTTAACTTTTCACGTTCTAACTATGCTGTTAAATCCAATTTTGAGTGACGATTTCATGCTACTCAGCCAGTTTGAACTTACTGCACTTTTTCACTACCTGTTTCATACAATTCACGGTTTTCGAGTACATCGAAAAGTCGATTAACCCACAGATTAACAAGTAAGAAGACTGCTAACCAGTGGCCATCGAATTGTCATATTTAACTACGAATTCTAGTTTTATGAAAACCGGCTGCAAGCATGTACTTCTGGTTTATTTATCGCGCAACTGGCGCCACGGTACTTGGCCGGGTGCCATTGCAATAGGAAACAGGTCGTCCGCTTAATTCGCTAATCCAAACAACGACAATGAAGCGCACGCAGGCAATAAAACCATTCGGCTTATACTTTCGGCATATTATAAATCAAACTTTTAATCGTGCGTCATTTATGTGGCCTGGAAGGTTGCCAGTTCGGTGTATTATTTTAAAATTAAAGAATACCTATTAATATTATACGATGAACATTTAATAAAGCAACCATATGCTTCCTGAGATTTCTAATTTTGCTCGCTTCCTTCATCGATACACGACAATCGAGCGTTACCGCGACGCATAAATTTTACTGACGCTTCGTGCGATGCATGTAGAATGAGCAATTAATAAAATAATAAATTAAAAGTGTCGATAAAAAGCGACGGGCGGGCGTGACTCGTTGCACTTGGCGCGACGCCACCGCTGACCTCATTGCGACGTCGCTTTTGGCGCCACCACTCGGCGGCAATGATCCCCGACGCGCGATGACAAGCCAAACCGCGGCGCCTTTATCGATATATTATTTTCGAAAATCGAACGGTGTCGGACTCATTACTGTAGGATTTCAAATGTCACGTGACGGGAAAATAGTCGACTTTTATTGCAGATTCTTGTCTACGGATGCTACGAATAAATTAACCTTCATGTAGATATTATTGGTCTATTTAATTAATGGAATTTTTAGATGGCTGTAGAATTGTTTTCTAAAATTCTTTCTAAATTTGCTGAGTTGCTATAGTAACGTAGTTTCGTGGTGCTAAAAGCTGTAGGTATTTCCAAGGGGCATAGGGCAGTTAACTGCCAGCTGAGTCGTAAATCTATCACTCGCGTCTACCCTGGCTAATGCGTGGCTATTGCAACACGGTTTGTCTTTATAATTACCACCGATGTCAGTCCCATTATACGCCTGGTGGTCTTACGGTCTGGGAACGTCGGATTAAAGTTCAATAGTGGTGACCTAAAAACTTTGGCTGTCTTACCAGCTGCCTAACCTTTACACACTAATTGAATAATGCGACAGTAACTTTATTTCTATTATATTTAAGGGTCGGGCTCTCCATAGGGCAGATCCTTCACCGCCGCGACATACACCATCTCTTTCATTTACTCACCACCATATAGCTTCACCATGACCTTCCTCTACATCTTATTCCAATTGTGATGTTCTTTATAAAATTCTCGGGACGTAACAAGTGTCCCAGCATCCGACAGTAACGACTGGACAATTTTGTTGAATGTGATATGGTCTTATTCATAAAAACAGGATTCCTTAAAACACTCCTCGAATTCAGTTTAAATGGTCTTTTCCCTTTACGCTAGACTATTTAAACGGTTTAAAGTGTTTTAACGAATCGTATTTTAGTAAATAGCACTGTTACTTTTCAATATACATAGTTTAAGTTTTAATTGTCAGGAGACCGTAGCTATTAATTTTCATATCTGCCATCAAGCTGTACAATGGATCACTACTTTTGCGTTCATTAAGAGCCGAAGACAGTTTTTTCACCTAATTGCGATTCGTGTCGCGTCCACCGAGAAGTAATGGAATACACTCGAGAAACCTCGAGAAGGATTGAGTTCAAATACAACATGTGCCTTCATTAGGTACCGAGACAGACGGTCCAATTAAGGCTCAGCTGAGTTCGTTTTTATGGCTCTGTCTCCTATATACGCTGGAAGATCGTTAAGTCCTGCACTTAATTGATTTTCGTCGAGTGATGAATGCACGCTGGAGAGAACCATCATCGTCGTGACGTCATCCGAAACCTCCAGTACTTTTTGAGTCGAAAAGAAAATATCTGGTTATACCTCCTTTGTCATAATATGTTGAACATATTCAAACGTGAAAACTATAAAAACCGAACTCAGTAGCCAAGGTCGTTAGTTTGTTACTATTGTTCCTATTCCGCATTAGTTTCAATAAATACTCGTAATCTTTTTAATTTTTGCTCGGTCTCGGAAAATTTCAGTCTCGCATCAAAGAAGTTACTACTGCACTACACAGTATTAGTTATGCTTTGGACTTTCTCCTCGTCTAGATTGTAATTTCCACAATTACTCCAGTGAGATATGGAGTACGAAACCAGACATCGTCGCGTGGCGTGGGTGATTCGATAACATACTGTATGATTTATAGAGAACAATTCAATAATTCACAATGATTTAGTTACTATGTGCCTCAGTTAATCGATTATTCACGGGTTATGTAGGACTTCTAACATTCTCCGCCCACATTGTCGTATAAATTAATTTAGTGAAGTGTCCGAAGCGCTTAAGCGCTTAGTAAGTTTATTTGAATATATAATTGAAATTATTATGTCCTATAATAATATCATTATTTTAGTAATTAATGGCGTGACTATAATATATGTTTTTGTCGAAAGAAGTATTGTTGTCTGCCTATTCATTCCTTTGTGTGCTTCCAATTATGGAACTATCAAATGCTATATAAATTACGAATTTTATTGAGTTTTTTTTTGTGTATTTATTTTTATAACAAAAGAAAAACCACATTGTTCTCAGACAGTCCAGACCTCGTTTAAAATTGGCTATACTTAGGCGACCGACATCCTACGATTATGCCCCAATTTCGGGCTAAAACGAGGTCGAAAATTGGCCTTAATCACGTGATTGTTTGTCTACAGGTTCCGAGGACGAAATTTCGATTCAAAGTTAAAATGATTGTTGTTGAATTGAGATTTTTTTACTCTGATACAAAGGAATCCGTCAATAATGACAATACATTACAGTCCTATTCGAGTTCAAAGTATTGTTAAGGGTAATAAAAACTAAAAAGTGAAATAAGAATATGAAATCGAAATTATATCGATAATTCTATTGGACATTACTATTAAGGAACCATGGACAAGGTAAAGTAAAATGCGTTCTGAAACCACATTGATAATTTTTTTTTTAAAAGCTCTTGTTTATGGGCTTAGATACAACTACTGTAGTTACTAGTTACTAAAGGATGAAAATTTTTAAGTTTTTTCTGACTATTATTAAGAACACTAGGTATGGCGCTAGTTTAAAAAAAATGCGGAGTCAAAAAAAAAAGTTTGTTTATCAAGACGAAAATAACATTTTCTTAAAATATTGCTAAACATTTCAAATTCAGTAACTAAACTACATCAGTCGTGAACTCGTGGTATCTAAGTAGAAGACCGTACATCTTCAAAACTCGTGTATGTCGCAACGCTCACTAAGTTGTTTGGAAGTGCGCTTCTTGTTTGACTTTGTCATTTGGAAAGTGACAGGTGTTTAATACACAGCTCAAACATTGTTTAAAGTCCCTACGGCGACTTGCCAAGTGTTTGTTCTCATTTTAAGAAGCTTCGTACAGTTGGGCTCAAGCTGAAATGCAAGCTGGTCATAGTAAAAAAAAATGGTGGATTTATTTTCACTTTTGTTTTATTGCAAGATTAGACGGCAAGGGCATAAAACTGACAATCCGGCCTATTAAAATTATTAGTCGGTTTTTCGAGGAAATGCGACACTTAGGGCCGGTTTCTGAATTGAGAAATTCACTAACTAAATACTTATGTAACGTTCTCTCACGCTCTTTTCTGAGACATTTAAAGAGACAGCACTAAAGTCAACCATTTACTTAGCTAAATTCTCATTTCAGAAACTGGCCATAGTGCTTATCAATCCCACAAAAGAGCCAATGTTTACTTCTATGCAACAGAGCCCAGGTATTGCATAACAGGGCAATGCGGTGAACTTTATGCCTCAAGCACTTTACATTAGTCAACTGCAATTAATAGTTGCTACCTACTTTAGTAACTACGTACACTTGATCGGCATTCGATATGCGGGCTACGATTGCTAACTATAAAAAAAACATAGAAGTATTTCTTCCTACAAACTTAATAAAAGTTGTCAAAAACATTCCACTCGATTAGTCTGTACCAATGAAATTAATGAGCGCAAGATGTGTGTAGAGTAAATCACTGTGATTGGTTCATTCTGTACGCCATGCGTGACGACGCGACGTGAACGTTGATTAGGCGATAGTGAACGACAGCGTAACTTAGTTATAGTACAAAAACGTCAAACCATTGACATTATGATGTATAACCCGTCGAAATATGTAGGTACCTTAGAAGATGGCGGTCTGACGGTGGCAGGTGCATAGGTAATTTGCTGGGTGATACTAAATTCGCCGCGATTGGTAACACAACTGACAAGCCCCGCCCGCCTTCCCACGATTGAACGTGGGGTGATTTTTTAGCGCTAGTTAGACATCTATGTTTTTAACTATCACTGTATGCGGGCTCTTTCGTCCTATATGATGATTGTTATCCCTTTCTAAGTTGCCGTAACGAATGGAACAGAGCGTATTTTAATATAGCTGAATCGTGCCATAAATAAAACAAATGCATGCCACACTAGGCACACATAGGGTTACCAGATGACAGGAAGTTTCTGGACACGTCTAACCTAACAGAGGGTCCTAATTCTAGTCGTGTCCAGAAAATTCCTGACATCTGAAAAATCTGAAAACCAGGAAAAACGTAATAACTGTGCCCGGGATTTTTGAAGACAACATTTAATATTTTGTTGATATTAAACCAAAAATACGTTTAAAAGGAGCCCAATCGGAAGAATAAATAAAATGACTGAATATTTTACAGGACATAATTTCTAGACACACGGTACATTCTGTTTGTTTTAGCTAGTTACTGTGAAGTAATAAGAATAATTTCCACACAATACAATCACTTGTCCTGGTCCCAAACTAGGATACCCTGTGCTGAGAAAATTATCACAAAACTCCGAAAAATTGAACTGATGACCCTATGCACTCAGACCGATGCCACACGCAGCTGCGCTTTCGAAATTAATTAGTGGCCGTCCGCGGAGCGGCCATCACAGCAAACGAACCGGCCGACGCTAGGGAAAACTTTTCGAAATTAAAAGGAAACTATGATGAGCTCAAAAGCCTGATGGGCATGAAATTGGAGGTGCTGGCAGCCAAGGAAATAGCACCGGCGTCCGGAAGCGTCAAAATCGCGAAAAAATTAACCGTTCTGTATTTTAAAATCTATTTCATGTTTTTTATGCAAGATTTACAAAAGGATACTTAATATTGCAAAAAAAATTGTAATGGTTCTCGTTTAAAAATCTGTTTTCTGTTTTGAGGGTTCCGTACCCGAAGGGTGCCAAACGGGACTTCACTGTCCGTCTGTCTGTCTGTCTGTGTGTGTCTGTCACCAGGCTGTATCTCATGAACCGTGACAAATAGACAGTTGAAATGTTCACAGATGATGTATTTCTGTTGCCGCTATAACCACAAATACTAAAAGCAGAATAAAATAAATATTTAATGGGGGCTCACATACAACAAATATTGTCTAAAGACAGCGCTCGCCATCTAGCGGCCATCTATGTAACCTTCACAGCGCCGATGTCATGTCGTTAAATGTCAATGTCTTGTTGGATTCTATAGATGGCGCTGTTCACAAATTCGATCTTTGTCTAATGTTGTATAGATAATGGTACGGAACCCTTCGTGCGCGAGTCCGACTCGCATTTGGCCGGTTTTTTATTTTTTATTAGTTTTAGATTGTGCTCACAAAAGGTTATTTAAATAAAGTTGTAAAAAGTAAAGGAAGTTTTCTTATAAGTTCGAAGACTTGAAACCCCGTGTTCCGTGTTTATTCAAAGACGACTAGGAAGCATTCCCGGCATAAGGGCCAATCTACACCCATCGGAAACTAATTCAAATAGTGTAGCAGCTGGCCGCAAGAAAAAAAAAATTGTAGAAGCTGGCCGTTGCACTATTTCCTTTCTTTTGTGAAATCGCTCACAAAAGTCTGCATTACTACTTAATCCCGTGATCACATAATAATTTCACCGACAATTCCCCACCCCATAAAACCGGTTTTCGTCGAGGGCCAAATCTTAAAGCCCCCAATTTCGTCTCTCCTATAGGAAATGACAACCGTCCCACGCATCGTCACACCCGTGCCCATTACCGCGCGGACCTATGATTTGACGGGCTAACAACTCCGGCGCAGCCGTAAAAATTCCGCCTATAATCACCGCTCCCAAAGCAGGAGAATCCTGATTACAGGGTAGCCGCCCACCGACCGGGTCTGTAGAAGTCTACGAAACGTCCTAAGTGCGCCTAAAGGCTCGTCCACGGAACGCCGTAAAGCGCCCTCTACACTACTCGTAAAATTGATCGAAGTTAGGCGAGGCATAGTGTTTTTGGCGTTTTTGACCTTAAGAAAATAATTAAATATAAAGATAGAAAATCCGTGTGGCGCCGGATTAAGAAAAGCGTCACTCCATTTCCTTCCGTGGATGTCGTAAAAGGCGACTAAGGAACTACTTTACCAGGAGACGGGCAGCAGCGTCTTCCCGAGATTCTAACCGTATACTGCGATCGCCAACCCGCCTGCCAAGCGTGGCGATTATGGCAAAACCCCTCATGGTTATGAAAACCACGAAGGAGGCCTGTGTCCTGCAGTGGGCGTCGAGTGGCTGATGATGATGATGATGATAAAGACAGATAGAGGAAGATAGAAGAATTGCTTCTTCATTACTGTGGCTGAGTACTCTCACATTTCTTTATGACAAAACAAATTCTAAAAACTCTTTGATGCGAAAAGCAACCGCGGTTCAACATGACTGTGATCACTGATCACAGGAGCGAGCTGCTCTTTCACTACTAAGTAATAACTGCGTGTGACCGCACCCTTAGTGCACTTACGGCGTTCTGAACTGGGACAGTGCGATCGGTCGGCAAATACCACTAGAGGGAGGCTTCGGAACGAAAACGCGGTAACTCCACATTAATAACCACCATGAAAAGACAATTTGCTTTAGTGGGGAATGAGGAGGCTCCGAGCACGACTTATGGAGCCTTTCTGGTAAATTTAGACGGAGATCCAAAACTGAATAGAGGGGAAAGTCGAGTTACTCAGCCGTATATCTGTCTTTCTCACGCCTCTGCGCTGTTCGACGTTTTCCCATTCTTGAGTTCTTTGGTCATGTCTTTAAAACTTAAATAAGTAAGTTTACAATTACTCAATACTTATTACCGGCCATGTTTTCCTCTAAAGTCCATCGCAGTTATTACATAATATTACAAAGAATCAATGAGCCCGTATTCGTCCACTGCTGGACATAGGCCTCCGCCAAATCACGCCACTTCCTTCTGTCCTCGGCCATCCTAATCCAGCCGCTGCCAGAAATCTGCCTCAGATCGCCGGTTCGGCGAGCTGGTAGGCGTCCTACGCTGCGTTTGCCATTCGTGGTCTCCACTCGATAATGTTTGCACCCCATCGACCATCGGTTCTTCGGCATAAATATGACCAGCCCACTGCCACTTCCGCTTGCTAATCTATCTACATTATTGTTTCTTGTTAGGTAAAAGTCAGCTTGTACGATCTAGCTGACCCACTCAGTGGGTTACTCGATAGTTCCATCCTTTGTCTATATCGGATTTCAAGTCTCCGACATTCAGTTGCTGCTTTAGTGCGCGTGATTATTTTAGCGTTCGCTTTGTCTTCAGGATTTACTTGCTTGAACAAAGTCTTTGTGCTCCAGAAAGACTACAAGGCCATTATTATATTTATTAGCGTTTGGAAACACGTTCAGACGGATGAACTCATTTAGGCTTCAAGGACTATTACAAAATATAGGAAATTACTGAGTTTGAGGTTTCATTGTAGTAAATCGGATGGTTAAATTCTAATTTCTATCAACATTGGTCTTGGGTTCTATTTTGAAGGGTTTTTTCCACCTCGTCATCGGAAGAATTTCCTTGTGTGTTTTATTAACCTGGTTACCTACTTTATGAAACTTTTGTCTTAACAGCCCTCTGAGTGGGAGTCCACCTTCCCTCAGAGGACATTGGACAATAACGGTTACCTACTGCAAGACATTTTTCTCGCAAGCCACCGGCTGAGCCGTTGTGAATGCATAAAAATGTAGATGTCATTCATTTCGTTACAGTAATCGTTCAATGGGAAACCGTCCATTGACTCATTGACTGCCTCATTGGTCTAATGGTATCACATGTGGTTACCCTGCCAGCGGTCACGAGTTCGATTCCCACTGGGGGTCGCAGCACATTTGTACAAATGGCCTTAGTCTGGGTGTATTTCCATGTTTGTGATGTCCTTGCCTGGTTCCATAGCACAGGGTATCCTAGTTTGAGACCAGGTCAAGCAATTACCAAGAACGTCCTTGGCACTTACCTATGTTGTATGGAAGTTATTAGTGTTATTACTCATTGAACCGTTCGTTCGGTTGGTGTGTATCCGGCATAAATTATTTTGTTGTTCGATTATAGAGTTCGTTGGTTTTGATGTTCGCTTAGATTACATTCGATTCGATTCTTTGTATTTCATAACAGTGGCCTTCTCGCTTCTGTCACCATGGCTTAGGTACTTCTAATTATAGACCAAGGTGCATTTACATACTGGGCTCTCAAATACGCTTCGAGCATACCGATACTTATAATGTAGGTAAGTTTTTTGCCCCAAAGCCATTGAAGGCGCTTGCGCAGCAAAAAAGTCGTCTTCGTGCGATTCAATTACTTGTTTTGTTCAAGTAATTGCCGATGACTTGTTACTTGCGTGCCTTAGCCCACATTGTATTTCGCAGAACTACGTTTCTCGTTGAAATATGTTAGTTTATGTAGCTGGGAAAAGACGAGCACAGCCCAGCTTTCATTGCCACTATTTACGACGCAAAATTTGTACTAATCATACTAAATTAATTCTTGAAAGGCTTTTTAAGTACTGCGCGGTGACCATGTGGCCATGACTATTCTATTAAACCTTTTTGTCACTCCAATAGCACCAACTAGTCTTGGGCGGTCTATTTTCAGAGAATTTTCTCGTATAACGGGAACTTAAAATTGAAACGAAAAGTGTGATTTACTTGTTTTGAAGTAATATACAGTACAGACAGTATATACATAGTGAAGAACTGAACGGAATTAGTTAAACGAAGGCATAATTTTCCGAAGAACATTCTTCTCGGCTCATTTCTAGCAGTAATCAGACGTCGATAAATCGTTTACATTTTTTACATTTGCATACAGGCAGGCAGATACATTGCTTCTGGCCCCACACTAGGATAATCGTCCGCAACTGTTTGCTTAAAATTGTAAAAGGACCAGGATTTTTACCACGAAAGTTTTTAAAATTATATTGTCTTTAAATACTTTAGTATCGAGAGAATCCTCGTGGAGAGGGCTAGCTCAAGACAGGGAGAGATGGCCAAGACCCACTTTGGTTAGGGTCTCTGAGCCACTGACAACGAATGAAGGCTTTCATCAGAATCCCGACTCGGTTCGCGGCGCCATAATCATCTCCCCTTATTGCCCAATACCTTATGCCCCTTACCGACTCAAACGAGACCGCAGACGATTAGCCGCCCGAAGCTCGAGGCGAGCCGTGTCCACACGAATCTGCGGGCAAACAGACCGGCCGCCCGATAATTGCCGATGCGGGATTCGCGTGCCGAACTTGCGGCCGCGCCATCATTCTCCTAATGCCGGACACAGACCAACTGACCGAACGCGAACGAATCCATGTGGACTTTTTTTTTTCTGTACAAAATCCTGCATGATTACTAATACTAATTAGTATTAATTTTATATGAAAAATTAAAAAAATATTTATTTATAGGAAATTGTTAGAATGACTTACATTTTTTGTGGAGATTATTGATTAAGTGCTTATTATGATTAAGTTCCTTTTGACCTTTCTACCGGGTTGGCAGAAGGTGGCTACAAATAGGGAGGAGTGGAGTACTAAAGGGGAGGCCTTTGCCCAACAGTGGTACACAATTGGGGCTACATAAAAAAGGGATTAAGTAGGTACATAAACAGTTCCTGTTATGGTCGAGTAATTATGTATCACATACAGGTCTGAATAAGTAATTAGTAAGTATATTTAATATTTTACGAGTAAGTTGCAATACCTGCTAATGTTCTCTTCAAAACTTGGGTTAGCTGGTAGATAATGCTAAGTAGCATTAAGCTCGCCTATGTGCAAAACTGCCTGTTTTAAATGCAAGAAAGGATTTAATAAAAATAATAATAATACTTGATTAAGTCCATATCGTGAGACATATGTGATTTATTATTTACCAGGTGACACTTCTATATTGTCTTTGTATTGATAGACTTAAAAGAAATATAACTTCACTAACGTGACGAAAGCAAGCGAATGCAAACGGGGGCCTTTAGTCGCAAACAACGAAGCCGTGTGAGCGTGCGGATAGCCTTCGTTCGTCCAGTTAGTCTGTCTAAACGCAGCATAACCTCCTTTTTACGAAAGTATCGTTGAATAGGGCTGGAGTTGTTCGAAAAGTTGGAACATGGTTCTAAAGAAATGTGAAAATAGGACTAGTTTTTTTTAATAGTTTGACAGCTGTCAATTGAAAACGATTCTCCCTAGGGCTGAAAAGTATTACTTTCAACCCGCTCCTTAGGCAACATCAGACCTACTTTCCGAGTGTGTCGCCGTTTGACGCCGTACAGAACTTTAGCTAAGCAAGCAGGTCGAGAGCGGTGGTAGGTAGCGCATCGGTAGAACACCGGCCTCACATTCGGGAGGTCATGTGTTCGAATCGTGTTCGGCATGTACCAATGACTTTGTTTTCTAAGTTACGTACATTTGGGCAGTTGTAGTAGCAATACCTCTCGCTAATTGTAAAGGAAAACATCGTGAGGAAACCCTAGTGTCTGAGGTATTTAGATACTTTTTGAGCGCTTGCTACGTACAGTGGCCCAACTATGAGGCTAAGTGCAGAAATATCAGAACTAAGTGAGCAGGTTGGTAGAATGCGGTGCCAGGCTCTCCGTCCGAACCCGATGATTGTCCGAGATTGCGCTCAATTTGCTTGTTTGCGGACAGCACGACGGCTGTTCTGCGGTTAGTCAGCTGCACGAGTTATGGCTTTTTTCTTTCGGAAGAGTTCTGTGTATGATACTACGCAACGGCGTTCGGCGCGTGTCGTGTATGTATGGGGGGTAAGCCTTTTAAATGTATAGTTGTTTAATAGAGCGACATTAGTACAATAATGGTTACATTGACATTATTGGTAGTCTACTAGCCAATCGTATCCCACCTGTGCAACTTTACTCAACGCCTAGCACTGATCTTCTTTACGAGAGATGCCTTTTTAATTTGCGCGGGTTATACCTACTATTGGAATGCCTTTGTAATGCGCGACAAGAAAAAAGCGTGCTTATGACCACACCTACAAGTGAAAACGTGTAGATTACGACAGGACCCGAGGTTATCAGGATACGTGATTCAGCGTCACCGACCAACTGCTGTCGAGTATACCCGATTCAGCGAGCCGTTTCAGTTTCGTCAGCTGCTCAGAAAGAGCGTAAAGTGCGCCTAAGGAAATCAGAAAATTTCAACATAAAGAATTTATTAATACATTTTGTTTGTGGAATTTCAATGTACAATGTAATGTTAGCGAGAAGTTATCACTTAAAAAAATAACCGAGAGAGCCGAGAGACCGCAAATGGGACGGAAACGAAAATGTTATGAATGCCTTACAAAAAGGGGGATGTTTCCAAAATAATGGAATGAGACTTATCAAGATAATTATTTCGTTATTGGTCAATTTGGCAACGAAATGGCGCGAGTCCGTAGAAGACGGTGTGTGTGGTGGCTCTCTTCCCCTCAGTCGTAAAGAGAAATGTGCTCAGAATGCAATTCGCTTTTGGTTCAAGCAATAAAATGAATTCTTTAATCGTAAAATATAATTTTAGTCGGCGCAGGGTCTTCGCGTCCGGACCACACAATCTGCTCTTGTGTTTTCTGTGTAATACTATGCTTGCCCCACACTGGCGCGGTCATACATAACATAAAACATCTGATTTGTATAGGCCGCGGCCGCACCAGTGTGGAGCTTTCCAATGCGTTTTGGTCAGCCACAACAGATAAGCTAAATAGGTTTTCTAGAAACTTCTACGGCCTTATTTATAAAAACACGATTCCTCTCACATACTATTTTAATGGGCGTTTTTGCAGTGTTTTAAGGAATCGAGTTTTTATTGATAAGACCGCTAGGTATACACTTTGTGTCATAGGTAATCATGTTAACGCCCCCCCCCCACACTCTCTCTCTGTGAACCGCAATTATGTCTACCGCGTGAAATATTTTCTCGCGCAATTAAATATTGTAAAGCCTTGTAAAACCTCCCTTTCGTTATAATACTAAGCGCCTTTAGAGAATTACCGGCAGCACTGCGCAAAGCAGGGATGGGCAAGTGGAAAATATATCGATATAAGTATATCGTATCGATGTTTTTCTAATTTATCGTTATTTTTCCCGAAATATCGATGTAACGGTAGCAAACAAAACGTAAACAAACACACACAGACACAACCAGTCACAACCACAGAGTGACATAAAGCAAACCAACTGACTGTCCTGTCATTTTCATTGTTAGCACCACTGCTCAGACCACAAACAAGCATAAAGGTAGTATAGCAATGCTAGTCTAGAAAAGAGGAACTGAATAACTATTTAGTTGAAAATTTTACGTCTAATCGCGATTATTTATGTGGTATATTAATAAATATGTTTTAAATTAATAAATATTGTAATTGTTGAATAACTATTTGTCTCTCTCTGTCACGCAATATTCTAAGATCAACAAAAAAATAGGTGTCCAGTCTTTCCTTAATTAACAGCGTAATGAAACAGGCCATAGTCTATATCGCCCCGATGGCAACGGAATCTGAACCCATTCAGCCTACCATGTCTTTTTTTCAAAGATTGGTTTGGTTGTAAACATGTTACGAAGCTTGAGCAGAACTCTTAAAAGTATATTGATATCGATTTCCGAAAAAAAAAAAGTTTTTTCTTAAATATCGATGTTAAGATTTATCGTTATTTTTACCCAAGTCTAGCTCGAAGCGGCCTCTAAGCAAATATTGACATGTAAACGAGCTACACAGCTAAAGCTGTTCGGTTGTTTTATTAACTGCTGTAGTTGTTTTAATAGGCTTACTTGTTTGCCATTGGCTATTTGTCCTTCTGCTAAAGATAATCGGTGGAGAAAGGCTTTGCTTCTGCTTCTAAAGGAAGCCCTGAGATTCTGACGACTCTGATGTTGCGATGTTTTACTTAGAGCCGATTTCACCGTCCACACAATACAATCGCTTGTCCTGATCCCAAACTAGGATACCCTGTGATACGGTAACCAGGCAAGGACATCACAATCATGGAAAAACTTTCTTGTACACACGGCCATTTACAAATTAAGTACGGCGTCTCCATCAGGTATCGAACGTATCCTTTTAAGGCACCCTTTAAACAATTTAATGCTTTTACTAACGGCTTTAACTTTACTTACGACTTTATTGATCGTACGTACCCACCGCGTTCTTCTTTAGTACATTATAGCGTTTTGAAGTTTTTGGTAGGTTTGTAGACTGACGGAACCCGCTCTGTTACTTAAACTCCTAATTTATGCTTCGTGAAGTCCGAAGCGTCATATAAAATATTGAGTTTGTATGTATATAGAGGCCAATTAACGACCTAGTGTGTGCCTGACGTAGTGCCTTCATAAAATAATAAAATAATCGGGCTTTATTTTGATTCTCATTAAAGTTGTTCTATGTTGAAGTTGGTAATTGTAAGACGTTTTATCAAAATATTGTCCGTGGGTATTTTTAACATGCGTTGAACTAACACTCTTAAAGATATTTTTGTCTTATGTACTTGAAAGATTGTTTATTATCAGTTTCTAAGAGTCCTTAAAATTACTGCTATTCTTACGTGAAATTACGAAAAATGTGTTCGGGAATTCATTATAATCAAACCAAGTTTGACACTTTGTATGTATAACTGTTTCCGCGATAGAGCAAAAAATAAAAAAAACGACTTCAAAACACTACATCACTAAAAAGTTAGAAGTAATTTAAAAGAATACCTTTCAATTAGAAGTATGTATAAGTATATGAAGGTATTGTAGAAGTATAATTTGGAGTAGGTGCCTGTTTTTTTTTCAATTTTTAGTCGTCCCCCACGCTCCTGCGGGGAAAAAAAACAACGAAATTGAATATTTCAGTTAAAGAATTAATATTTCTATCTAGAATAGAAGCTTAGAACCTCTCAAGAAGGACGTTCGAGCTGATGGTCTTCAAAACGAATGCGTCAATGTCCACCAGACACCAGAAAATTACTTACTGAATGAAATTATTTAAACAAAGTGCTTATAACATCACAAATTCAATTCTTTGATTAAAAATTTTAAGTTCTCAATTTCCGTCCCCGAAAGTTGTCACCACAACATCGCCAAATTACCGTGGGACTACTTTTACGCTATATTTTATGAAACATATGCATATTACCAAAGGATGGGCCCCATTAGGCCTTATTTACTGCTGTCCATTGAGGAGTTGCGTTCTCCATCTCTGAAAGTCTTTATCAGATCTTCAACAGATTAAAATGGGTCCAGTGGGACGTTATATCTATAACGTAACGGACAAAAAAATAATTGTCGAAATCGGTTGAGATTTGACCGATTTATGCAAATACACAGCAAAAAAAAAAAATACGCGTCGAACTGAGAACCTCCTCCTTTTTTTGAAGTCGGTTAAAAAGTAAAGATGTCACTTATTGTTTACGTTTTTAGGGTTCCGTACCTCAAAAGGAAAAACGGAGCCCTTATAGGATCACTTTGTTGTCCATCCGACGGTTCTGTCTGTCAAAACCCTTTATCTCGGGAACGCGTGGGAGGTATCGAGTTGAAATTAAAACTATGTACCTACTCAGGTCTACAGTCCCTTGAAGGTGTGAAAAATCAAACTTCTAAGTTAACGTAATAAAAGATACGGCGGATTATGCTGCAAAAACGTATATTTCGACACACAAGGGAAAGAAAGTTGATAGGGTACTTTTGGTTGACCTAGGAACCATGAAATTTGGCAAGTAAAATCTGTAAACTATACATTTGTTATTAAATCATAAAAAAAACTGAAGTTCGGGAAAAGCTCGGAAAAACTGCGAGACTCGATTACTGAACTATTTATAATATGTAAGTATCTAAAAATTTGTACGGAACCCTCGGTGGGCGAGTCCGACCCGAACTTGTCCGGTTTTTTATTTTTTGTTGAGCAATCAGGCACCGTAACACATATTCTGTGATAATTTTTAACTAAATTACGGTTCGGGAGATAAACCCTCTTTAGGTCAGACCGACAGACATGTTTTTAGTAATAGGGTCCCGTTGGCACCCTTCTGGTACGGAACCCTAAGAAACGAAGTGTGAAGTTTTTAATATTCTTAAACGGTACGTCAAAACATGTTAATGATTAAAAGCGTTTGCATGTTAAGCTTATAGAGAGACCTCTTAAAAATTATCTATCACACGCTCAGCCTAGAGTTAATTTGAGTATAATTTATTGGAAAAACTCGTTGAGATATTGCCTCTAGAAGCGAATAAATTAAATAATTCACATTAGTCGCGTGTGTCATGTTAAAACCAAACGTTATTACACAAAAAAAATCTTGTTCTAAAATACACGTAAAGAACACTGGGCCAACGACCTTTCTAAAGCACGCAATGCTTTTAAATTCCACACGAAATATATTAATAACTCCCCTCATTAATTGCATTAGAAAATATAATTAATGATTTTGAATTCATTTAAGCTGCGAACGTGGAATCGTTAATAATTCTCGGCTCGGGTCATTCGACTAATGCATTCGTATATTCGAATCGATTAATTTAATCGACATGCTCAGAGCTGCAAGTACTTCGCGTACCGTTTTCACTTATAACATAACTAGTTTTGCTCGTTACTGGCCAAACGTAACTGCATCCTATTTTCTAAATCACCGAATTAAATCGATATTTATTTTACTTGGAGCGATGTTATGAAGCTGCCACTATAATAACGTTATTCTAAATGGTTAATGGTGCAGTTAACTAATGATCCGAGGCAGTCGTGCTATCTATTTATCTCTTTGAACGGTCGCCGACAGTATTCGAGGCAGCTCGAACTCACAGTAGCGTTTCTTTCACAATCTATCTTACTTGTAAAGCAGTTGTGGCTGGGTGAGTGTCTGACTGACAGTCGACGCAGACTTAGAGATTTGAAATTAGGAAATATACCTTAAGTACATGCGATAAAACCGACACTAAATAATCTATACTAATAATAAATCTGTAAGGGTCGGTCATGGAGTAAGTTAGTTTGTTTTCAGAGATATTGTGTTTATAGGCTCAATATATGATACTGAAACTAATTTCACGATTTTTAGAATTTTTTTCTGTATGTGTGTATGTATGTATGTTCCTCCATAACTCTTAAACCAATTATCCGAATTTGATGAAATTTGGTATAAAAACATATAGACATCTGGGACACAGGATAGGCTATTTAAATTCTAGCTCCAGTTATGATAAGACGTGGCCCCCATACAAATGCTGCTTCGTAAAAATCGAAATGTACGCGAACGGAGTCGCGGGCACAGCTAGTGTTCTAATATAATAGGAGAGGCCATTTTAAAAGATAAATAAACGTGGTAATTTTTTTCTTTTCTATTAATACTTTTCACCGCCTTTACACTTATAACCCGTCGAAAACTCATTCTAGTCACGTGGTACAAAAATGCGCCATTACGTCACACCTTGCACGTAACCGGGCATGTACCTATGACTCTGTCGGGCATGTATCTATGACTTTGTTTTCTAAGTTATGTACATTTGTGAAGCTGTAGTAGCAATACCACTCGCTAACGGTGAAGGAAAACATCGTGAAGAAACCTGAGTGTCTGAGCTATTCATATACTTCAGCGCTTGAAATTGCCAATCCGCAGTGGGCACGCGTGGTGATTAAGTCCATACTCTCTGCCTGAGAGAAGTCCTGTGCCCTACAGTGGGACGTATATAGGCTGCTTATGCTTGCACGTAACGATGCATGTAGCGTTTATTAATATTTGAATTATCTCGTAATAATGTTTTTATGCACCTGCACCCTAATTAAAAAACGTTTAGAATTTAATGAAAAAAAGATTAAGGTAAGTTTTTTATTATTAGAGTAACTTGATTTTTTGCATTTTTGGAAACCCGAAAACCCCGAAAAATATATTTTTCTGGTTTTATTTTTAAATTTTTCCTTAGTTTTTCTGTGTTCTATGGTATTAAAGCGATGGCATTCTAATATAAGTTTGGTGCAAGTTTCCCATTGTACGTAGGTATACCATTACTTACATATAAATAAAACTGGCCAAGTGCGAGTCGGACAAAGGGTTCCGTACCTTCCGCATCTATACCACATATGAATATTTCGAGCGTCTACCTGTTGCCCTTATTAATATCGAGCAAAAAAGGGCAAAAAAATCACGTTTGTTCTTATTAAATATTTATTTTATTCTGTTTTTAGTATTGTTGTTATAGCGGCAAAAGAAGTACATCATCTGTGAAAATTTCAACTGTCTAGCTACCCGGTTCATGAGATACAGCCTGATGACAGACAGACGGACAGTGGAGTCTTAGTAATAGGGTCCCTTACCCTTTGGGTAAGAATCACAAGTAATTATTTTTTCAGTTCTCTATCTATACACTCTAGGGGTGCACTCACAATCAACCCATTTTCGAAATCACGTCTAAAGGGGTGGTGAAGTTTGTATGAAGAAATTATCACTTACTTGTTGGAAGTTGCGGGATAGAACAAGACAGAATTAAGAGCCAGCCGAATCGGCTTGCTTTCAGGCTTTGCAACGCAATTTTATAATCGATTTGATGAAAAACAACATAGGTACCATTGTTTCATAGCGCACGAAGAGGGATAAAACCAACAGCGGATGAAGATGCATTTGTCAAACAAAAAAAAAAGAAGATAGCAAAGAGGTCCCAAAATTTCTAATGAGAAATCTATTTTGAAGTTGGTTGACCATTCTGCACTGCATACTCCTTTCTATACTTTGCCTAACAGAATGGACGTTAATAAAAATAAATTCCATCTAGCTTTTTTTTCTTCGCAATCAAAGTCGCCAAGCATTTGACATACTGCCTCAACCTATCAAACGTTACTTGCACAGAGTACCAACCTCCAAGCTTGTATGAACAAAAACTTTCCGCACTACAACTCGGCGGCCGCATTCCAACCGGCCAGCTTCTTTCACCGGCCCAATGCATCGGCCATGGTGAAATTCCGCACCGCAATCAATCGAGAATCGAGAGCACACCATTGAATCGATTCGGGCCGGATCGGATGGCTGTGTAATCGATTCGTGCGTGAATTTTACCGCTACACTCAATTTGCCGATTGTTATGTAACACAAAATCTTTGTTGAGTGGTCACTTCGCTTATTTAACGCCTTAAGACAAAGTAAGCTTCTGGTGGCTGTAGTACTAAACTTGCGAGGCAAATATTATATTTTTTCGCATTCCAGAAGTTGGGGTCTTGATTGGCAATCCAAACTGCTTGGCCAAGTCCTTAAATGGTGCCAATGATTCCTCAGTCAATCCATCAATTCTTCCACTGCTGAATATAGGCACGCCACTTCTGTGACGCCACTATTTCTGTCCTCGGCCCTTCTTATCCAGCTAGCCTCTGGAATCAGTCTGTCGTTGACCCAGTGAGCTGGTGAGCATCCTAGGCTGCGTTGCCAGTTCCTGGATTCCACTCGAGAACCTTTGTACCCCATCGACTATCGGTTCTTCAGTCCAGTGCCGCCTCAATTTGATTATCCTATCTTATAGACTATGTCAATCACCTTTTACTTTCCTCATTTACCTATTACACAAAACTTTCTTTCTTTCTTTTTTATGTATTTCTTTTTTACGCAACCTATTCAGCGCGCGTCGAATAAAAAACAACTGTCATCGATAAACGATTCCAATGGAATAAATTATCTAGAACAAAAAAAAACAGGGATTAATCAAGTGGCCGCATTCTTCAGTCTATCTGCGAGTGTAAGTGCTTACCTACTGACTCGCGACCGAAATAGAACAGTGTAAAATCAAAACAAAACATTCTTGCGAACACAAGTGTTTTAAAACAGCCAAAACACTGGCCACCTGGCCAGTGAACTTTGTCTAGCAAACATTACACCGGTAGAGGTGATAAAATTTCACACGGATGACACAAAAAGCTGTTTTTTTACCATAGAACATTAACATACAAAATGCTTACGTAAACCATCACTGCGTATTGCCGTCGCCTCAGTATTTGAATAACGCATCTACGAGCGAGCGCTAACTCAATAGTGTCTTCAGCAAAAGTAATAACAAAGAATCGGCCAAGTGCGCGTCGGGCCACGCGCAGTGTAGGGTTCCGTAGAAAGAGGGAGTTTTATCCGCTTTACAGAACTACATGAAAGTAATTTTCAATGGATTTTGTACGAATTTTTCTTTTCATAAGTTGGTCGCCTATTACTAAGTAGGCTTTACTAGTTAACGAACTTGTAAAGCCTACTTAGCCCTGATAGTTTTCTTTTTAAGTTCATTATGTGCTGCTGTCCTATTTTTTTTTTACTTTTCTAAAATCAACCCTTTAGCCGGGAGCAGGTGGGAGGCTATGGTGCTTCGTGCATTTGCTTTTGGAAAACACAATTTGTCGGTGTCGTATTGATATCACGAAAAATTATGAAATAATATTTTGAGATAAACAATTATTTTACGTTTTTTAGTTACCAACTGGCAGATACGAAGACATAACTTCATGTTTAATATCGTTTTAGAAAGTATTTCACACTGGGTTTAAAATAGGTGGTATTAATAAAATACGCATCTATTGGCTGGACTATACATAGTAAGTAGAGACTAGAGATAAACTGGACAAATCGCGAAGACAACAGAAGTAGCTTAGAATAGTAGTAGGCCATAGTAATAAGATCGCAACTATCCGCCAACAAACTGCTAAGCTGATAAAAACTTTAGTCACTTTGTAGCCCGGACCACCAATAAAAAACACTTAAGAGTCCCGCAATCATGCACAATGCACATGTCATAAAGCCTACTGTAAACCAGGCAGATGATAAAGAGTTGTATGATTCAATGACAATATAACGGACCAAATACGAGTTGTCAGCGTGGATGGAGGTAGCCGTATTGTTGGTGAGATGTCAGTATCTCTTTACAATCAACTCAGGAGGGGCTGCGGCTTGTTCCCCAAATGCCATGTTTTCAATTCACCGTAAAAAATCTACACTCGATTCGTGGAACGTTGGTTTAAAACGCTCTCTGCTCTAGTAGTCTAAAGAAAAAAGTTGTGTTTGGTAAATTTAAGTTTACCTAACGTTATATTTTTTTTTTGTTATTATTATAAATATATTTATTGCAGAATAAATCCATATAAGTATTAGGAACAGAAAGACTTAGCCTATATTAGTAACTGTATTTTGTAAATCGCGGCGGCAGTTAGTGGTGAGTTATTTGTATGTTTGCCACGCACATTTATTCGCATTAGCATATTGTGTCAATAATACAAACGAATGCGTTACTATATTCTTAAATATAACATTATCATATTATTTTTGAGTCAACATATTTTTGTATCGTATTTATCTCGTTGATTAAACAAACCATGATAATTTTTTATCCAAATCCTATGCTACGCAAGTAATGACAGTGATGATAAAGTAACGGACACAGCTAATAATGTAAATAATTGAAAAATTTGGGTGCATTGGGAGGTACTGAATTGGGAATGAGCCGGGCCCAATGGCCGTCAGAAAAAGAAGAAATAAACACGCCGGTGAAGGTAGCTCGCCTTTGTGCCTATTGTGGCCTAACGACCCGATGATTTGAATCGAATCGAATTGAGAATCGAACAGGTGGACCGCGGCTCGCGCGAGCACTAAATTATAGGCGTCTAGCTTAGCTTCCTTGCAGTTCAGTTCTAGAAACTTAACTATAGTTTCTTGCTGCGGTGGAAGCTTTATGAGCTGTTTAATCGCATCGCATGATTATAATAGTTATGAAAATTATGAAACGCCATCGGTCTATTTAATTTCGACATTGGTCAGCATCGTAAGCTTAGTTTAAAACTTCCGATTTCGGAAAAAGTGGTCGATCGCTAGCTAATTTAATTCAGCAAGTGCCAGCTTGCTTGGTTGGATTTTTGGTACTTACTGCAAGCGTTAGCGTGTGAAGTCTTGTAGGCATTAGCTTTATCTTTAAGCCCATTCGGTTACAACGACCATCATCAGTAGTAGATCTATGGCTCCGTTGCGCCATTCGAAACGTTCAACCACGTCGCTATTAATGTTATTCATACGGCGTGAAAGCGCATGGCAACCTCGGGACACCGGCCGAATGACTGATAGACTCGACGGCGGCGCCACGACACCCGAGACATACTCATTTCCATTCCCATAACACTGGAAGGTACATGGCTCTTATTATGAAGCAGCGATATGTTCGGAAGGGTCAATTAACTCGCATCTAGCGACAAATACGGTTCTTTTTTTTGAATAGTTTCGAAATATCCTGCCATGTCGTTAGATTCGAGTGAATTGTGGGCTCAAGCGCGACGTTGACGACCTTTCCGAACATATCGCTGCTTCATAATAACGACCCAGTAGTACATCTAACCCATACCAGTTGCTTAACCGTCAAGGAAAACCACGCTGCTTGTCACTTGCGGTCTCCTACTTGTTATTTTTTGTCCCATGGGTCTTCACTACAGAGGCCTAATTATGCAGACATTACAGCTCAAACAACACAGACGTATTATTAGCACTTATGATTATGAGATAATTAAAATAATCAAAGTATTGACTTAAAACAGATCTGATTCATCATCATTATCATCATCAGCCATTTGACGCCCACTGCAGGACATAGGCCTCCTTCGTGGTTTTCATAACCATGAGGGGTTTTGCCATAATCGCCACGCTTGGCAGGCGGGTTGGCGATCGCAGTATGCGGTTGGAATCTCAGGAAGAGGCTGCTGCCAGTCTCCTGCTAAGATCCGATTAAAATGCAATAACAACATAGAAAAACGTAATGTAGCACCCTTTCATCCATCTCGTTCACAGTATTTGAAGCATTATTGGGCTACATTCAAATACAACTCTCAGAATGTGCTGTGCGTGAATGTCATTTTCGTCCATAACATTGGACATCATTAATACAACGGTAACAGGAGTTCAAAGTTAAGTAGCTCGGCCATTAAAGCGGCCATGTTAATGATAAACAGCCCTGCAAGCGGTTCCCATTAGCCGTAAACACAGCCCGGTGCGATGTGCGAATGAGCAATTTTCCAGGGAAATGATCTTAACTGACCTGCGCAAGCGCTTTGGCGGCGAGCAAGCCCGTTCGCAATTACATGGGAGGTAGCTTGTTTCTGGCTTATCGACGGGGTGTACCCACAACGTGTCCAGAAAGATATTAACCCACTCAGAAGTGGGTTCTACCTCCCAGCAACCAAAAAACCATCTATAAATAGAATTTTTTTCCAAAAGACAATCTATCAGTTCCACACGTGCCTCCATTGATTAAAGAGGTTGAAAAAAAACATTTCTTTACAGTATCCTACTCCTTTATGATGCGAACTGCGACAGAAACTGACTCAACTACAGGGTAAAGGTGAACGGAAAACACTGCAACGCCGAACTGTCATACGGTAGTATGAAAAAAACGGAGACCGGAGCGTGATGAGAAACTGCGTTGCTTAAATTTGTATGAAAAAATCACCGACAAGAGCGGGTTGGATTACAGTGTTAAGTATGCGGTAAGTAACAGGACAGAATGCTGTAGAAATAAGAGTTTCTATAGAATTCTGGGTCGTTTGCACAGAAACCGTCAAGTACCGCTAGCTACCGCCCAGAATTGCAGAGAAAACTCGAGGATCTGATGGTAGATATTGGTGTGATTATTCGAACACCGTCTCCAGTCTCCGATGTGAAAGATAATAGGCTGGTGGTTCATGTCCTCGAAGGCCTAGCTTTATGTCGTTGTTAATAGCTGGATCACCCTATCCCCCTGTTTCTCGTATACTATCAATCTCTTAATCTACTGTTAACAGCATCAGTTAGCCAAAATTCGTACAAATAAACAACTATCAATAGCTATAATTTGGCCAAAGAGCATACAAAAATACAACTGACTCTTGTTAACAGTACAGTAATAAATTCTTAATGTACGAGTAACCAGGGTTATAAAGCCTTATTGATGCGTAGAAAGAACAGTTATCGGATAAAATGGACACTTAAGTCAATAATTACAATCGAATATGAGAGTCGGAAGCACTACAAAAAGAACCGTTTGTGATTCGTGCCAGTGTTGTTGTTAAATCGCGGGGCATTATCTTCTTCATTATGACGATGTGGCAAAGGCAATAGAATGCTTTGAGCCGATGGAGCAATGATCTCTGAATAGCTTCAAAGAGCTTCGGCAATAAGTTCAGGATACTCTCTATCAGAGGGTTAACTCGTTGCTAAGCTTAAGCAGTTCACGAAGAGAACCGATAGACACATGAATAAAACTGGTGCGATTGTGTGGCACATATAACTAATCAACTAACACGAAATCAATCAAGTATGAAATAGAAATAATATATGTTCCAAAAAACAATTTCGTGAAGAATGTAGCCCTAGTTTCCACTCTAGGATTCCCTGTGTTGTGGAAACCTGTCCCCTTCGCATAATGGATGACAATAATGCAAGGAACTTCAAATATTACTCCCGCTAAAGATGTCAAACTGAACAAAAAAAAACTAAATATGCAGCACAATAAGGTGGTCCGGAACCGTATCGCACTTGACTGATTTTCTGTCTTGCTTTCGGTCCAGACCTATACCTGAGGAAAATATCCCTTTACTTTAACAGGAGTACCTAGGTTGAGAAACTTGGTGCGAACTGAGTTGACCTTGTGCGGAGAGTATTTTGTTATTATGCTCTGCGTATGGCAAAACGCCGTCGGCTTCTTAAGTATCATTGGCGGTGCACACTCGCGCGGAATGTTAAGCAGCTGCCTCGGGTGCTCTTTCTCTCTAATAAACTCTTGTGGGCTTGCTAATTTATGAAACGTGTACGTGAACCTCACTGCCTGCTAAAACATGGTAGCTATTATCGTGTGTGGCATAAGTGCGGGAATCGAATGAACAAACATAGCTAGCGATCAATTTTGGGCTATGTGCCGTTTCTTATTCGGCAAACATCCTATCTTGATTAAGGTGTTGAAAGAAGATGCTTTGGTCACGCACGCTTTAGTAGGGAATCGTTCCTCTAGAAATATGAAACTCTGAAGCAGCTGTTAAACGAAACCTAATGTTCAATTGCCGCAGCAATCGGACTTGATTGATGAAAAGTGAATAAATCATCAGTTGGACCAAACTCCTTTTAAACAAATGTAGTCTTTAATAATCAGTGGAATCAAGCCATAAATCCGTGACTCATCAACATCATCAGCCTTCCGACCGCCCATATCCACTGTTGCTTTTTCCCACCTGAGCAATCTTCGATGTTGTGTTTTTCTTTTTAGCAATGATGTTTTCTTTATTGTTCCATTGTTTTTCAGCAAAAGATCTTTTTTTAGCTCTATTCAGCAGGCACAACCCAACCCTACGCCACCGAAGAGCGCGGCGACGCTATCCGCAATCTCGGTCGTGGCTCATCTCCAGCTAATTGCTCGCTGAATTATCTTTCGTAATGGATGTCCTCGGTGCGCAGGCGCAATTAACCAACGCGGCGCCAACGGGCCGGCATCGGCCGCGGGCAATTTCCTTCGGAATGCGAGTGGGGTCGGCAGAGTAGAGGTGGCTTTTGTATACGTGCACTTGGGACCGCGGAAGTGGTGTGAGCACTGCACTCGTCTAGGTTTACATCGCGCTTCAGTGCATCAGAATTCACCATATTCCATACTTCGAATTGCGAACTTTCTTCGGGAGTCATTCGGCTGAATTTAGAGTATTATAATATTCGAAACGCTCCGTTGTTAGTCACAATGTGGATTTCATATTTTAAGAAAATTTAATGAATCTACGTGTTGTGGCTAGCTCTTACTGAAAGAAACACCATGATGGAGCATGCGTACTTTTGAAATTAAAGTAATCGGCGTCTTCAGCCATGTATTTAAATCTGTGGTCCAACTAGCTAACTCCTTAGAAACTCAACGGTACCAAATCTTTCGAATGAAATCGGAGAGGCCAAATTGACAGTCAATAAATAGCTAGCGGTCCGATTGGAATCCAACAAGGCCGCCGTACAGCCTTGCTGTTTCCGCGTCGCATCTCGCTGTCCAATAACCGGCAGGGGTGTTGCCGGGGCCACGAATTAAACCTAACAGATAAACGAAACGGGTGGACGGTTTGAACAGAGTACCAGTTCTTTGTTTGTATTGGCAGCCTCGAAAAGCAAGATTCCGATGGGAGACGGCACATAAAAAATAAGAAGATAGTCGGACGTGCTGCACTTCTCTAATTGGATGAGGCCGCTCTACAATGTATGTAACAAGTGAAAACATCGTGAAGACACCAGAATTTCAGAAGCATTTCAATGCCCTAGAGTTTGAATTTCATGGTGATAACCATTTGAATTATGCAGTTCGTAAATGATGAAGAAAACCTGTGAATAAGCTAATGTTTCAGCGCTGAAAGGCAGGCTTTAGTTACCTGTGGTTATCCTATTTCGCGGTGTCCGAGAAAAAGCCTTTACGTAGCGGACCATTGAGGCTTTAACGTGTTTTTTGCATCTTCTGTTCTATTTGTTCTTTGGCACCAATCCGGCTGAAGGAACCGGCCGCGGCGCGAGCCACAAACATTATTATCGTTATAAAGTAACAGATAAAACGGGCCCGGACAGCGTGTGAACGCCGAGAGAAAGCCGACGTTGTCGCAACACCATTAGCCGCTTATTACCATTCGATGCCCATTCGGAGGTTTTCGGACGCGACTCTTAAATGTTTGATAGTGCTTTTGAGCATTTTATGCCCGTACACGATTAGGCTCCTCTTACTAAATGATAATGATGGACTTCAACACTTTGATAGCAAGCTTTTTTAATGAAGAGATCATTCTACGTTCAGCTGTTACTCGTTGTAACCCTTCCATGTCGAGAACCTATGCGTCTTATTCTAGCCCGGGAACATTACCGATAGCGATCTTCTAGTGGATGCTTAAGTGTCTTCATAATATTTTAGCTTGCCATTAGGTCCAAAGTCCAACCACATCATCTTTGACCAATCATTATTATGCTGTTGCTAAAACGCTAATTTTTTTAACAGCCACCAACTTAAAGTACTGTAAGGTATAGTGAACTTTATTATGGTACACCGCAAGGCCCGTTTCACTTCCAGCATTTAAAAATTGTACGTGTCGGATTCAGCATCACTAACGATTGATTGGAATGCCTGAAAAGCAAGCGGAGTCAATCACACTGGTTCCTGCTCTACCAAGCGTCTAACGCGGCTAATCTAAATTGAATCGCAAATCTGCAAGCGGAATACGCTGAAGAGATGCTATCGGTTCTCGGCATCCAGTGTTCGAGTCTGGCGCTGTTCCACTATCAAATCCGAGAAGACAAGTAACTAGAAACAGAAGTGTCGTGTAAGTGAACATCTGTCGTTTAATTTCTCGTCTGCTAAAAACATCCTTGTTTCCCTTTCTTAGTATTGTCACGCCTCCTTCTTCACTGTTGGGATCGACGCCTCAAATACATTAGGATCAAGTAAGCTCTAGTTTAAGGGCGTTGAAGATGGTTTTTCGGTCCGATCCATTCTAATTAATAGTAATTAAATGAATATTTACAGTCGCAAACTGTTTTGTTCTACTGCTCGTTTCGTGTTAGATTTATTGGTTGTTCAAAAGACGCTACTTTGCGAAAATATCTGGCACCGTTGACCTTACCACCAGCACTACCTTTTTTGGTGGACATACGCACTTAATCCGCACGCGATAAGAGCTACCGTAGAGTAGTTACTTCACATTCCACTGTGCCAATTTGATTTTTTTTTGAAGATATACAATCAGTACTTGTCTCTGTCCCACAATCAAATCGGAGAAGACATACTCAGCGATGCGGTCGACGGTCCCTATCTCAGGAGTTGCGATCGCGATTCTCGAAAACTGGAATGGCTTTAGCGATCCGATCGCGGGCGCAGGTTCGTTTTATTTGCTGAGTGATCTCTCTTCCTCTACCTCTACCCTGGATTCGGCTATCAGTTTGCATCTGAGATTTGAATAGTTTCTTGAAACTGCCCACACCATGCCTAGTCTGGGTATTTTTCATGTTTTTATGTCATTATCTAGTTACTATAGCACTGGCTAAACTAGATTGTGACGGACAATTGTTTTTGTTGTGTGGATGACATGTTCATGAAGGTATACATTTCCCACACTGTAGTCAAATTGACTGTTTTCGTCGTATAGGTAAGAAGAATTAATCAGACACAATTTTATCAGCCAATAGCGCACTACCACCTCGTGACGTCTTTGTCTAACCACAACTTACACTTTTTCTATATTTGCTGGTTAAGTAGGCCATTGACAAACCCAAAAAACCCCTCCGAGCACCAATACAGCCCAAAAAAAGCGACAACTCTTTCCACCCTGTTGATCAGTGCAAATGACGAAAAACGACGAAGCTTTTCCACTTCATTTGGCTGCCACGTGACGCTTTGACCGATCACATCGAGTCGGCCGCAGGAGTCCAAACAGATGATACATTTACGTCCGTGAAGCGGCGGAGCACAAAATATTGAGGTCAGAACGCTAGGTCTTGTTCAACCCCTCACCTATCACAATCAGCGTTTTAAGTGATCTCTTTAAGTAAGTTCTCGTAGTAGATAGCGGTTGCCACAAGACGCTGCCACTATCTAGAAAATTACACTGTCATTAGTCGTTATTCATCATCCAATAATACCTAGGAATTTCGGGTAAAATCGTATACTTCATCAAAATAAGGAATTTACAATTTGCAGTAACTTTGAAACTTTGATTTGAAGCTCACTTCTGATTTTCACTTGACACGCGCTTTCATCTTTGACGTGTCGAAAATAGCTGGCAAGATCTTCTAGTTAACTTACCATCACCTAGTCAAAGGGTTTAGCCCCAATTTCATCACTTAGAGTTACCAGCTCCTCAAGAACCTTGGTTATAAGTTTCTATATATCTAATCAGCCCACAATCCTTTGCCAGCCAAGTAAGCTAAAACCTTTGCTATCTTGGCTATAAGTTTGAATAGTGGAATTGACGGCAAACAAAAGACAGTTCTTCTGTTCTCAAAACGCGCGATGCATCAGATAAATTCACCGTGAAGATGCGCAGACGCCCCTCCCGTGTCATATGGAGATAAGGTGGGGAAAGGTATCGAAAGGCGCCGGCCAAGTTACGAAAGAATATTTGTTTTGAGTTTAAAAGGAACTACTTACCAGTAAAAGAAAGGAAAACATTATACCGTACACACACTGACTGTGTACTATAAAGGACTGATAACACACTGCTTCGAGTTGTGTGGAAGTTGTTGCTGTTTTTTATGCTGCTATTTTTATGGTGATCATTAGAGACCGGATTATATGCAAATGCATATTGCATATGCTTTTGCATATTTAGTACCTTTTCAGCGTTAGGTGCATATTTTAGAAAAATAAAATGTATATTGTACATTTACGCTCGATTTCGCTCATTGTTCGATGCTTTTCATAGTAGGACGGGACGTCCGATCGCTAAGCACGCGGCTAGCGGACTGACTGGGTTTGAACCCTTGTGTGAAATTGATAGTTTCATCAACGGGATGGGTGAAATTTTGCCCGGCACAGTAAGCCCAAACATTGCACCCAAATTTAAATTCTGCCCAGTAACCTCAGTAGACGTAGAACGCTCTTTTTTTGCTTACAAAAATTTATTAAGCGATCGTAGACACAATTTGTCAACAGAACATTTAGAACAGTACTTAGTAGTACATATTTTTAAAGGTAAATTTAAAATTTCATTGTTACCTAAGTAGGTATATCTTGTAACAGTTTTTTTCACAAATACGATTTTCAGTACAAGCCTTTATAAGATAAAATAAAATATTAAATAATATGTCTTTTTATTTTTTCCTGTTTAATTGTAGGCCCATTTTAAGGATTTTCGTGCATATTTTAGCTATTTTACTTGCATATTTGCATGCATATTTTGGGCATTTTTTGGTGCATATAATCCGGTCTCTAGTGATCATAAAGCTCAAAGTTCGAAAAACTTGAAGCTTCCTAATATTGCGATATTTTCTAGTAATTGCCATAAAAAGTATGATTCAGTTAGCGAGAAGTATTCAGTTTTTCTTTATATCCCACAAATCCCTTTCCTTTCCGATGCATCCCATACTTTCGAATCATTAGATCTTCCATCTCTCTCGCCCATCGCTCCGTCTCCTTCGCTCCCGCCTTTGGAGGCCCATTTATCAATTCTAAATAACAGCCGTGGTCGGGACCTTTTCTTCTTGTTTGTTTGTTTTTTATTTACTTTAGCCATCGGTGCTCCTTTGTGTCTTCCTTTTTGACTCGAAATTGATTGTAAAGCCCAGCTAATGGCGTCTTTCTTGAGAGAATCATTCGATGTACTGATAATACTAATTGTGTAGCTAATGACGAGAGTTTGTAGAGACTTTTTGAATAAGGTAGAATGACTTCCAGATACCTGGTTTACTGGCTATGTAACTTTGTTATCACGTATGACAGAACCTAGACAAAGTGGGCGTTTCAGAGTTTTTTTAAATAAGAGATTGTACCTACCTAAACTTCGAACAGACCTAAGAGTTCGATGAGCGTAGAAAACGAGAGAAATATGAACAGTAATAATAGTAAAGCAAATCTGGAAAGTAATAAAAAATGAGAGCCAATACTCATCAAGGGAAGCAATTAATGAAGGCAATTTCGCGTACAAATGCTATTACAGGTCCGCTATTAAAAGTTTCCAATTTCCCGCAGAGGAGTTCGGTGCCAATGCTTGCCCATACTGCGATGTCCAATACTTAGATCTATATTATTACACAGCTTTTTTGTTTGGACACGACTGCCTGAACAAAAAAGTCTAATGTTTTCAGGATTTATGTGTATGTATGATCCGTTTCTGTATTACGCCATAAACTTTTAAATCCGTGAACCGATTTAGAAGCGTGCGGTGTTGTTAGATTCCTTATGTCATCCCAGGTAACATAAGAGTACCTGAACTAAAAGCCTAATATGACGTTTTGTTGACATCATCATAAGCAGCCTACATACGTCCCACTGTAGGGCACAGGCCTTCTCTCAGGGAGAGGGTATGGGCTTAATCACCACGCGTGCCCACCGCGGATCGGGGATTTCAAGCGCTGAGGTATGTAAACAGCTCAGACACTCAGGTTTCCTCACGATGTTTTCCTTCACAGTTAGCGAGTGGTATTGCTACTTTAACTTCACAAAAGTACATAACTTAGAAAACTAAGTCATAGGTACATGCCCGCACTGGGATTCGAACCTGGATCTCTCGCTTCCGAGTCCAATGTTCTACCCACTAGGCTACCACCGCTGTCATATTTACACACAATGCAATCATTAAGCTTAGCTATTTCTGGTAAAATAAGTTGATAGATTCCAGTTTTTAATTAACGCTACGTAATCAATAGTAAAAAGTATAGAAATGATCGTCATGCAGCAGCGTATGTGCAAAGGCCCAGTTGGTTATTAAACCGGTCATGCCTTAGTCTTTTTGCCAAGGGGAATAGCGAGCCCAGTTTTTGTTCTCGATCATTTATTTATTGTGGACTCTTGGCATCCCGCGGCTTCGACGAAGACTTCATCCCGCAAAGGCCTTTCCAGATTTTCGCCTCACAAAAACAAAACAGCTTTAGGAATTTGAAATAAGAACTTCGACTGTTTACTTTTTAAATTACTTGTATTTGTTTTTAAAATATCTATGGTCGTTGTTGGCCTTGTCTATGACTTATCATTTAATGAATCAAAGAACATCGAGTTATACTTGTCCGCTCGTATCGAGCTCGATCTCACATGATGACGACGATGGGAATCACTAATCATTCGATGATTAGGCCCAATAAAAAGGAAACAAATACCGATTCCGTGAACCACGGCAAGTTATTTTGAAGACGACCGGAGCCTTAGGGGGGTCGTCTTCGACCGAACTCCCGACTTCTGATCCGGTGACTGCCTCGATCCAAATCAGCCTGTCACGCTCTGACGCTGCGACACGGAAAGGGACGGTAAGTGGAGCCCCAACTGTTTCCCGATCGTGATCCCCGAGTAAATAAACCCGCTCTGGAAATTAATTTCGTTTTGTTTCATCGTCTGGGGCTCCAATTTACATTGAATGCGGTGGAGCCTGAGGATGTATTTATGTTGAGGGCCGCGGCGTATGACGCGGGCATTATTCATACACGGAACGAGTAACGCAGCTGGATGCTATTTTTGCTGGTTCACTGTCCAATACATGGCTTTTGGAGAACAGGTTCATGTCCTGAGACCCCTTTGGTTTTAGTCGTGCTCGCGGTTTTGTTTTTTATTGGCCCGTCATAAGTTGCAATCAGCATTTTATCTGGAAACCTTTTTCTTGAAGTGCCACGCAGTTTTGCCCATCTGTGGCATTTGCATGGTTCTCTAACCTTGCTACAAAACCTCTTCCAGTATTTACCACCTGCTGTGTACTGTGTAAATTTTATACGCGTTTACTATCATGACATGTCTCTACGATTGGTCAGTCCATTTCCTTTCAACTAATTACCAGTAATAACCCCCATAATCGTTTAGCATGAGGTATTGCCTAAGTCGCTTGAGTGTATTTATTCACGTGAGGTTTATAGCTTAGTATTTCATCTGGAACGTAATTAACCTCGTCTAAATTCCGTGCTAATTAGTTTATTATCCTTGATTGTGGCTCTTTCAAGAATGTTAAGCTTTTATTTATTGTCTTTATTGTGATTGATGGAGATATCCTAGGCCTTTTAGAATTAATTTATTTGACCATATGAATACTACATACAACTAGGTGTCCTCACGAGAAACCTTCACGGTTAACGCTACTACAAACTCCCAATGTACATTTCCCGAATTTGTGAAGGTTTGTCGTGAGGAAACTTAGTTGGATATGGTATTCAGTACGTAACTGAGCAAACAAAGCCAACAAAGTACCAATGAATTGGTTTTCTGTACATGCTGGAATCGAAATCCAAAACCAATCGGCGTGAACCGACACGCTACCAGCTGCCACCATCTATTTAATGTGTTTTAAAATATTTCTTGTATTTTCTGTCACCTATTTTCTTCCGGCGTGCTTGCATGTTGATGAAGCGAACATTTGTCTGTCAGGATCGTGGCAAGTGGCAATCCCCGTTCTCTGCCAAACCAAGTTGCTAAGTTTATGTATGATGTATTTTGGGCAAGATTATGGGCAAGATAAAAAGTATCCGCAACCGGCGTGCGTGCATGCAACCACTATGAATGTTGAGGAAGCAAAAAAGATCTGTCAGGATAGTGACAGAGAAAGAGATCTGTCAGGATCGTGGGAAGTGACCACATTTGAGTGTCATAAGTCATCACTGGTAACACACACTGGTTGTATAATTTTGTCTCGAGCGATTGAAAAATATTAGACGAAAAGACTTTTCTAAGTTTTCCGAATGCTGCCCAGCCGAGTTGGATTCGACGATTGACCTCTTTCACGAAGTTGGACCGGCCTAGTTGGACTGTTTGTCCAAAGTAGACGTATTCGTCTACAACTTCGAGAGTCGATTTCCCCAATGTTATTGGGGTGGGCACAACACGGGCGTTCGACATGACCTTCGTTTTGTCCATGTTCATTTTAAGGCCCACCCGTTGGGAAACTCGACTGAGGTCTTCGAGCATTATGCCGAGGTCTTCCATCGTTTCTGCCATGACTACTATATCGTCGGCAAATCGAAGGTGAGTGATGTACTCGCCATTGATATTGATATCGCGTCCTTGCCATTCCAGAAGCTTGAAAGCATCTTTTAGTCAGTTCGTGAACAGTTTCGGAGAGATAACGTCTCCCTGTGTCACGCCCCTTTTCAATGGAATCGCCTCCGAATTCTGCTCCTGTATTCGGACCGACATAGTGGCGTTGTTGTACATGCACTTCAGCACCTCGATATACCGATAGTCAATACAGCAACGCTGGAGAGACTCGAGCACTGCCCATACTTCGATCGAATCGAAGGCTTTCTCATAGTCCACAAACGCCAAGCATAATGGCAAATTATACTTCTCAGTTTTCTGTATAATTTATAAGCCCTTTCGGAAACCGGCTTGTTCGGGAGGCTGGAAGTCATAAAACCTGCGTTCGAGACCCATTTTTATTAATTCCAAATGCACCACGACGCCCATTCTGTAGTACTGAAAATCAGCGCTATGAGCCCTCCCCTCAGCACAACGCTGAGTCACCTGCCTTTTGTGGCAATTTAGACACACCACAGGCTACATCTAGGTTTGTTACATTGTTGTGTACGTTTTCTTTCTGTTATTTTCATATTATGTCACTTATCTGTTGGTTTTTTTCTGTGATGTGTCTCGTTGTTATAATAAATGTTGTTTCTTTCTTCTTCCTTCTTTACCCCTCCGGAATATAGGCGTTAGTTTATCTATGTATCAGCTTTCTTCTAACCCAACTCTCCCTCTTCCGCAGATCCGGCAGATCCGGAGCCTTACAAGGACGGTGTGCGCTGCTACTGCAACACCGCGCAGTGCGTGGCCACCGGATACATGTGCCGGTCGCCGGCCAGCGGCGGCTGCTACAGCGAGCTGCCGGCACGCCGTCACCACACCAGGCACGGCTGCCTCCATCATCTGGCCGAGACGTAAGAGCTTCCAATCCTAATCCCAAGTGACAGGATGCTGGACGTCCATGAATCTTCCGTCGTGGTTACGCCGGCCGCTAGCTAGCGGATGCTGCGAAGCTGCTGGCCCTTGCCACCACACCAGGGGGGCGAGGCTCTTACATGGATAGTTGGTCAATAGAGTCATATTAGTACGGCAATGAAACAATTCATTGACACTGTTGGTAGTCCAGTAACCAATAGCATCCTAATGTTATAACCCGTGCAACTTAACTCGGCGCTTCTTGGCGAGAGATACTTATTTAATTTGCGCGGGTTATACCATTGGAATGACATTGTACCGCTATTGCCTAATATACTACGAAATAAAGAAGAAAGAAAGAAAGACATTTATTGGGTTAATTAACACACTAGCCTCAAATAATAGCTAGCCATTGTCGTGGTAATATTACTATTGAACAACGATGCGTTTATTACACTTTAGGCCCTGGAACCAAATTAAGAAATGTCATGTGAAGGTAATATTATTTATTCCGGCGAATTTCAGGCGAATAACAACTATTGTCGTGCTTATATAATTGTATTGAAGAACCGGCCAAGTGCGTATCGGGCCACGCGCAATGCAGGGTTCCGTAGACAGAGCGTTTATCTGCTTTACAGAACTAACAACTTAATCGAAGTAATGTTCAATGGATTTTGTACGAATATTTACTTTTATAAGTTGGTTGCCTATTACTCCTTAACTAGTAAAGCCTACTTAGCCGTGATAGTTTTCCTTTTAAGTTCGTTATATGTGCTACTAGCCTGAATTTTTCCACATTTCTACAATCAACCGTTTAACCAGGAGAGGGGGGTGGACGCCCTACTCGGATAAAAAATTGCGTTTTAAAGCTTAATTCGCAAACGGAATTTTTTATTTAGGGAAATAAAAAAATGGTCTTCCTACATCCACAATATTTTTCAACTACCAATCCAACGATATCCCACACTATGGTGGAGGCGAGAAAAATAAATTGCATCCCTAATTTTGGTGTAGGGGAGGTACTCTAAAAAAAATTTTTGCGAGTTTTTATTCTGCCGTTTTGTCGGCGTTATAGATACATGTACCTACATCTAAGCAAAATTTCAGCTCTCTAGTACTTACTGTCTCTGTGCTAAGCCGCGGACGGACAAACAGACGGACATGGCGAAACTATAAGAGTTTCTTGTCCACTACGGTACCCTAAGAATTGGACCTGGAGGCACGACCGCTTCGTGGCTGATATCACTTGGCTGAGTCGTTCTGAAATAATTCCTAGCACATGAATGCTAAAGGATCACTGGCTGCATCAGTGATACTCACAGTTTAACTACTCACCGTTTCAAAACCAGATGGCCTGCCCAGAATTGCAGTGGAAGGCTTCCCGAACCGTAAAGCAATCTTCACATATAAATATTGATTGGAGAGATCAAATTCCGATCGATCTATTTAAAGGTTCTTGTCTAGGTGATGTCTTTGTTTTTGGTGGCTTTAGTTCAGGATTTGCAGATAATTGACGCAGTGGAATGAAAGATACATGTTGCGCACATTAGTTTTCAAACCAATTAACCGTATGCCCAGAAATGTGGCTTAGTCGAATGACCAGTGCTGATGGATCTAACGCCGTATCTACAATGATAAGCGGAATTGATCGATGACGATGCACTTCACATATAACCGGGGACGTACAAAGGAATAGATAATTAATTCCACGATGAAAGTTAACAAGAAACACAGGCCCGGTCGGTGGACAAAAACAATCGTAATTATGTTGATGACATGGCTGTAAAAGTAACAGTAAGAGACAAGAACATTGGATGGTTTTAAATGACATGAAATGCTTCTGAAAGAAGTCAGAAAGTTGGTCACCTCGACAGTCGTAAAATTAAGCATGTTTAGTTCAAATATTTGTGGAGATTAACAAACCGGCTCGGCTCTGCTATGAAAAATCTAAATAAGAAGGGCTTTTAATGGTGTCGTAAGTCGTAACTATAGGGGATTTGAATTTGCTACCGCGCGACAGCATTTTATGGATTCCGGTGGTTGCCATCTCGTCAGTCGAATTAATTGGACGCATGTAATTAGCTGAGATAGAGATCTTAAAAGAGCGTTCAACTGGGCAAGTGATACGTTTTTAGGGTTCCATACCCGAAGGGTGCCAAACGGGACCGTATTACTAAGACTTCACTGTCCGTCTGTCTGTCCGTCTGTCAGTCTATCCGTCTGTCCGTGTGTCCGTCTGTTCGTCTGTCTATCTGTCTCTGTCACCAGGCTATATATCATGAGCCGTGATAGCTAGGCAGTTGAAATTATCACAGATGAGGTATTTCTGTTGCCGCTATAACAACAAATACTAAAAACAGAATAAAATAAATATTTAAGGGGGCCCCCATACAACAAACGTTGTCTAAAGACAGCGCTCACCTTCTAGCGGCCATCTACGTAACCTTCACAGCGCCGATGTCATGTCGTTAAATGTCAATGTTAAACGCTTCTTGTTGATTTCTATAGATGGCGCTGTTCTCAAATTTGATATTTGTCTAATGTTGTATTGATACTGGTACGGAACCCTTTGTGCGCGAGTCCGACTCGAAGAAAAGTGTTTTGTCTGATTGTGTTATTCGGTTTAAACTCTACTGGTTCCACATAAAGTTGCCTGACGCCGACACATCGCAAACATCGAATAGGTTTGAATGTAACAAACACGGTTTCACTTCCCTGTATAACGTGGTGCAAAAACTAAAATAGGATATTGCATACACACTTTCAATGTGATCCACTTGTTTACTTTATGAAGGTACCTACTTTTTTAGAAGATAATCTTGACGCGACGCTATCAATTTGGAAACATCGCCAAGTGGCTGGTTTATTTGCAACAAAACAACAGAGTCGTGGAATAAATTATTTTATCGTTGGCTTGTTCCCCGTTAATGAGGAACCAGCCGCTGATTACAATATTTGTAAACATAAAACGTTAACTGACTACACACGATGGCTCAGACAAGGAACATGGGCTTTATAAAATTATCAGTAGTCCACGGGAAGAAATCTTCATCGCGTTTATTGGTTACATATACACGGCAACTAAAACTACTTTTTACTGCATGACCCATCTATTACCATTCCTTAAGGATCGCTTCCAAGTTTTCAACATTCCTCAGTCGTCGTTAATTATTTAAGACGAAGCCCGTCTCCTGTTTTTATGCCCTGAAATTACCCGTTCTCTTGATTATCTCATTGGTCTTGTGTTTGAGCCGACTCGGAGCAAACAGGTTCCGTCGACGCATGCCCGCTTTTATTTGCTTTAGCATTCGATTTGCTTCTTTTTGGCAATCTCCCTTGTGCGGGCCATTATCTTCTGCTAACGATCGGCCCATTCTCCGTTCGTTAAGATTTTAATCGAATTCAAATTGAAATTCTTCGCTTTTATCGCCCTCTATAGGTTTTGTTTCCAGCTCCTCTTGCGTGACATTAAGTACTTCTTACTCTCATTCCACTTCTTCGACAGGTGTAAATTGCTTAGCGACGACTACGACGCCTTCGAATTCAAACCTATCTGTTATTGACGCATGATTTCCAAATATTGATAGGCGATTGTGTTCTGTGAAGTGATTATTGTCATTAAACTGCGTGCCTTCAAGTTTTTTTGTTTGAGATCATTCGAAAGTCTTGCTCAACTATTTCAATAAACCCAATAAATTTGTTGCAATTTCAGCACACGAGTATCAATTGAAATTGTTACTTTACACCTTTACCGATTTCTAAACAGGAAGTCTTCTTCTTCAAAAACCCTCCATTACGTTCACCTTCACTCGCAGATGTAGTTAAATATTCAAATTGAAATTCCGCGCATTTATAGGCAATTAATTCTGTTGCCGACTTGTTTACGGTCCTGAGTGATGTTGGATCTTTGTCCTCGTTTGTGGCGATAAGGTGGCGGCTTCTGGAGCAGAGGTCTTGGCCCAAGATAGTGAGCTGGTCCAGCGTACGCTGACCCGCCATCGGCGATCGGGGCTGTGCCCATCGCTGATGTTAGCTGAGGAACTATGTAACAACAACAATAACATTGCTAGCAGTTATAGCTAGGCCGGATTAAGAATAGCGTCACTCCATTTCCTTCTGTGGATGTTGTAGAAGGCGACTAAGGAAATCTTGTCCGTGTGGCGCCGGATTAAGAATAGCGTCACTCTATTTCCTTCTGTGGATGTCCATTGTTTAGACCATGCTCGCGTCACAAAATTCGTTGCTAGTCTATTCATTAATTACGTAATACGATTTAGGGGGGGGGGGGGATCGGTCGACCACGCCTTATTTTTCCTTACAAGGGGATGAGGGGGAGTCATGACAGTTCTTACGTAAGCTCACAAAAATGCGCAATGTTAAAAGCGCTGGTAACCGCGGGAGAGCTCGGACGCGTATACGTAGATAAATGATTTCTATGGCAATTTTTTCTTTTATATTCTTAGTTAATAAATATTAAACGGCGGTGGCCTACTGGGTAGAACATTGGACTCGGAAGCGGGAGATCCAGGTTCGATTCCCAGTGCGGGCATGTACCTATTACTTTGTTTTCTAAGTTATGTACATTTGTGAAGTTATAGTAGCAAAACAAAATACCACTCGCTAACGGTGAAGGAAAAGATCGTGAGGAAACCTGAGTGTCTGAGCTATTTACATACCTCAGCGCTTGAAATCGCCAATCTGCGGTGGGCGCGCGTGGTGATTAAACCCATAGAGAAGGCCTCGGCCTGTGTATATAGGCTGCTTGTGAAATATTAAACAGGCGGGAGGGGGTCCGCCTACTCTCATTTTTTCGTGTATAGGGTTTGGGGGGGGGTAAAAAAACCATCAAAATAGTCTTACGTAATAAATGAACGGCGCCTTTGTCTTGTGATTTGAGCCAGTCACGTATGGACAAAGTCCCATTGTCGGCGATCGACGCTCTGTTGATTATGCGTCTGATATACATATCAATTCACTTTCCGTCACTTGCGTCTACTTTCTTTGTACTGATATTGACAAAGGAATTGCGTACTATTTTCAATTTTATACTCTTTGTGTATGACTCAGAGCTGAAAATCCTGCACGTCGTGTTACGTTATCTCTGAAATATTCAGGTTATATCCCTTGTAGACTAGTCGCATTGTTTGAAGTATTCGCATGTGATTTTTGAGGGGGGATTATAGCGAAATACCATACAGCTTTTCAAACTGAACAGATCGAGCACTATCGCTTCAGTATTTGCTGGTTGGTAACATTATATGATTTTAATTTTATTAAACATTCCAATTTATCAAAATAAATTGGAATCGCATGGTTTGATAATAATAATTAAAAATTTACTACATTACTTACTTACTTGGAATATTAACTGTCAATGTTTTGAGAAAATCGCAAAATAACTATCCAATGTATAATGGCAATAACGACGTTTTTCTATAATAATCAATTTAATAATATATTTTCAATTAACACATTTTTCATGCAATCCTGAACCTCAGACGTGGTAAATTTTCATGAAAATAAGTTTCAGAAGTTTTAGGTTTTGCTTATTTGTTTAATTATAATTGATACTGAAGAAACGGTTTTATAATTTTGCATAATTTCAATAACACGGTGTCTCTTTTTTTTAACCAGTCTCACAAAGCTGTCGTCTGATGATTTGGCCGATCTTATTGTCAAGGCACAGAGTTGACATCAGAATTGTTAAATACAAATCGGATTCCTGACTGCTTTAGCTGGATCTATCTATGATCCAAATGCCTACAGTAAGCAGACTTTTTTGCCCTAACTTTTTGTCTTCTTGTCTCGTATAGACAACTTCTTTGCTTTTTTTTTTTGCTCTCCTTGGACTTGATAGCTGAATAAATAAACCAGAAAGACACCCTTACTGTACTAGATCTACTAGATTTACATCGGCGGTGGCGAAAGATTTATGGAGCTTTTAATTTCATTTTATTTCGTTCCATTTCTTTTTATTTCATTTACTCTGAGTGAAAAATTCTAACTAGTTTAATTATTTTGAATGCAATTCATAGATAAATTATTAGGTTGGATTGGGCCCACGTACTTTTCAGGTTTTTGCTGCCATTCACCGACATATACCTGTTATTTGTGGATAACCCGCCATTTCGTGCGAAATATTTTAATAATTTGTGATTGATCGACTAATGCCAAATAGCCCGAATTCGTACCGCCGAGCATACCTACTTCACAGTTCCCATGAGAAGAGTTGTGTCTCGAGCAATTTTGATAAATGAATTTTTAACGGTATTTTAATTGCCATTCGTAGAAAGGCTCGCGGTTGATTAATTGAATTTGGCCTTCGGATTTGTTTGGTCGGATTATCTATCGCCCATTTGGTCAAATAAATTAGGTTTATTGTTGTATTAAAATTATAATAATGGTGTATTTCAATTATGCTACATCTGTGCCACCAATTTCACAATGTTCACTGACCTGCCACTCTACTCTCGACGCTATCTATTGCGTTCAAATTGCATCGCAATTAATTGTACTGCAATAACGACTTAGTAAACGTTTTAGCTGTAAGAAATATCAACTTCATTAATATCATCTTTAGAGCGCATCGGAAACTGAAAGCATATCATGGCTAAATTAATAAATAAATGCACTCAATCTTAATGCAAGTTGAGTAAATTGGCGTCGATAATAGAGGGGCTGCTGAGTTTGAAGCTGGAGCAGAACGCTCTGTTTTGAGTTACAAACAGAGTTTAGTGACTGCGGTAAACTCCACTTGGAATGTTCAATTTGTGGCTATAAATATAAAAGGTATTAACATTAGAAAGATCTTCAATACGGGATCCTGCCTTTTCGCAGAAAATTGTTACGCTGATTATCACTTGCCAACCAACATTTCACCTATTTTTCACTTTGACAACAAACGATTTACAAATTTTTGTATGGCAACGTTTCATTTGGTAGGATTGTTGTTAAGCTGATTATTATAATGAAACAAAACGTTTTGGGTATTTATTATTTTTCAAATCTTTTACTAGGCCAAACAACTATTAGATGAATAACGTTTCGTCTGTGAAACAGTTCCCTTAGGTTTTCCTAACCTTTAGGTTAATTTTTTTTTTTTTGCAAACCTATAGGTTAGGTTAGGTTAGAACTGTGACCAACACACGCACGAGCCGAGCGAGCGAAGCGAGCGTGCCGCGGCAGCGGCCGGCGAGTGCTAGGAAAATTCTATCCATTTTACTAGGTTTTCCTAACCTTTAGGTTAATTTTTTTTTTTGCAAACCTATAGGTTAGGTTAGGTTAGAACTGTGACCAACACACGCACGAGCCGAGCGAGCGAAGCGAGCGTGCCGCGGCAGCGGCCGGCGAGTGCTAGGAAAATTCTATCCATTTTACTAGGTTTTCCTAACCTTTAGGTTATGTGGCGCTTACCCACATAAGTTACTTAACGAAACTTAATGCAACATTTGGTATACAATAAACAACTGAATGAATATTAAGCTAAGTAAAACATACGCTACTTAAAAGTTGGCATTTTGAAAAAATGTCATTATAAAAAGCAAACCAAACAAACAGTTGGCAACTGCGAGGTTGGGAAATAAAAAAAAATAATAAGAAAAGTTGGCAAATGATTATTCCGCAAAATAATATTCTTCGAAACGTTAGTTGCCAAATGAAAATCGGCCAAAAATGTTTCTGCAAAAAGGCAGAGAACCCTTCAATACACTGTGTACATAGCATAAACAGCCTATATACGTCCCACTGTAGGGCACAGGCCTTCTCTCAGAGAGAGAGTATGGGCTTAATCACCACGCGTGCCCACCGCGGATTGGCGTGCCCGCCGCGGATTACATAAGCAGCCTATAATGCGTCCCAATGTAGGGCACAGGACTTCTCTCAGGGAAAGAGTACACTGTGTATCTTCAACAGAATCCCCATTTATATCCAAAAATCACGTCTGATTACCATGCCGGAGCGCGTGGGCTCTATTCGCACTGGATTCGCATCCGCAAATGGACACTGTACATTTGCACAAATGGCCTCAGTTTGGATGTATTTCCATGTTTGAGATGTCCTTGCCTGGCTAACATAGCACAGAGTACAGAGAAAACGACAAGTGATTTCAGGACAATAAGTGATTGTACTGTGTGGAAGTTGTTAGGTACCCCACATTTTTGGATGGGACTACATGGGTATTTTGTTACACCCTGTATGATTTGTGTCATGTAACCTATCTATCCCGTCTCCAGTAGCGCTTCTCTGCGGAGTGTCCTGATCCGATCGTTCAATAAATAGAAAAAGTGGAAAACCCCACCCTAATAGGTATACGCCAACATACATACGACTCTGTACACCCGACAGCAGGTCAACCTTTACACTTTTGTTGCAAAGTCACCCGTAACGTAACTGAGCAGAGTGCTCGCGTGTAAAGGTGTGTCTGTACGATATTTAATCCTTTCATAATTTACATACCACTGAGTTTCCAAATCCATTTGATTGACAGGCCCCGACAACAATCCGTCCACGCTGAGACACAAGGCAGCATACGCAAACATTGAAATGAAAATTGCCCCATTAGAGTTAACAATTTAAATGCATACTTAATTAGAGACATCTTCAGTTCGAACGTTCGAACACACGAGTTCCGTGAGAAAACACGCGTGTGCGCTTAGCGACGGGAGACGTTAAGTTGCGGTGCTCTCTTCCTGAACTGACACTTGATTGCGTCACCGATTGGCGATCCCATCAGTGCGATAATTAGAAAATCGATCGACAGCGATCTTATCAAAACATATACGTGGCAGTGGCTGTAGCATTTTGAAGTTTATTGCTGTCAGATATAGTCCTATTCTAAAACAATGGATCCGAATGCTAATTCATCCGTCAAACCTCTAATGCAGTGGGCGATACTGAACAGTGCGGCTGTCCCGAGAGTAAACACAGTAAGGGACATTTTTTCTCAAAACCGAGATATTTCCACTATTGGTTGCTAGTTGGCTCCTGTAACAAATAGTGGATATATCTCGGTTTTGAAAAAAAAATGTCCCTTACTGTGTTTAGTTTTGGGACGGTCGAGTGGCTGACGGCAACTGTTACGGTATCGCCAACTGTAATAAGATAAGATAAGAATATTCTTTATTGTACCAGGAAAAACACAAATATGAAATACTTATTTAATACCTACTACATTTCTCTAAACTCTGTAAATCTAAACCTATTTTGAGTACTACATACATACACCTACGCCTGTATCCCAGAGGGGTTGGCAGAGACCAGGGACTGCCACTTGCCACGATCCTGATGGATCACTTTCGCTTCCTCAACATTCAAGTACTTTAAGTACTAACGTAAAGTAAGATGTGTTCTTCTATCTAGCTATAGAAATAATAAGTATGATGATTATTATTAGAACTGTCCAGGGCCGCGTTTCATAAAACTACAATTCATAGTTTGTAATGTCAATTCGTTCTACATTGCGTAGCCGAGTCTTCCTGCTTGTTAATCTGTAGGTTAATCTATGTACATCGAAATGTCATAACAAACCATGAATTGTTTGCTATGACATTTGTTAACCAGGGCCCGGTTCATGATACTGCAACACAGTCAGAAATCAGAAATCAATAATTTATTTCAACGTAAAGAATTTACATTCTGTTTGCTGAATGTCGATGTACTATGTTAGCCGGTGCCTTCGGGCCGCATTTGTAGTGGAGAAAAAGGCAGCGGGAAAAAAAACTCCACTCTGACCATCTTTTCTCAAATCATCTTAAACTTTTACATCAAAACCTATGTTGAATCTTTAATTAAAAGATAAAGGGGTGTGTAGGTGCGGATCATAGTCAGCCAATGTTCCTCCACTGCTGGACATAGCGCTATAAAGTTCTAAGTTGGCCTAGCGGTTGATTGATTACCAACATAGGAATCGTAGGTTGTATTACCGCTGATGGCCGCCCTATTTTTATTTGTAAAAATATCAGTTTTTGTGTGGTTTTCCATGTTTCTTATAACCGTCAGGTTACCATAGCAGTGTCTGAATATCTTAGTTTACCAGAACCAGTGATTGTCTGCATCTATGGTATAGCGGTAACGCATTTGATTTCCATGGTCGTGGGTTCGATTTCCGCTAGGAGAAGTCCTACTTTTGGTTTTACAAATAGCTTCAGTCCTTGTGGTGTCATTATCAGCTTAGCATGGTTAGGGTATCCTATTTTGAGACTAGGCCCAGTGATTGTATTGCCTGGTCGTATAACAAATATATTCCATCTTCTCGCCATTTAATAATTATTCGCCATTGCCTTTTTGCACGCCTATCAATTTTTCTTCCACCTTCTACGGCTGACTGGTAGAAAGTGCTTATATTAAGTCCTTCATATTGTACATTAACTTAAGTGCATTAAAAGTATTAAATAATAATAGTAAAAAAAATTCGACGTCATCAAGTGTCAAACCGTATGCCTCTCTCAAAACATGCGCCTGCGCCGACAATCATCCCGCCATGCGAACAAGCACAAAAATGCGCAGCGTTTAGTATTCAACAACTGTCCGCTTGGAGTTAAGTTGGCTGGACAGTGGGCTCGGCATTTATATGGGGAATTACTGTCGTTCGGTTAGATTAATGTGTTGTCCGATATATTACAAGTGATGTGAACTGGAGTGTCGTGGCGAACTCGTTTTTTGGGAGAAGTTGTCTTGACAAAGAGATTCTTGCAAGGTTCTTGCAATCGCTCGGAAAATGGTCTAAGATACTCACTTCTTATGATATGTGTTGACTAGGAGGCAAGATCATCCCATTATATAAACATTATTACGTAAACTCACACATGTTTCCTGGATGGGTAGGGAGAAACCAGGGTTTATACAAATAATATCCGTGAAATTTCTTTACCTTCGTCTGTTCATCTCCACGACTAAAGCCTTAGTTACTTATTTTCATTACATTAGTTAGCAGAACTCAATACACTCAATGTTAATTTCAACATTAAATGACTAAAGTAAAATGTTGCTTCCACTATCTATATTTCTTTGAAGATGTAGTAACTACTGACTCAAATCCTCGATATCTTCATAATTCTATTTTGCCATCCTGTACGATCTTTATTTCTAGTGAATGCCAACGAATTGGAAGACAGTCGCAAAAGGCAGCAACTAACACTTCGCTTCCCCAATTCCAGGGCCGAGGATGCGATCGCGCGATGCCAGAACATGCCGGGGGGTCGCGCGCCGCAGTCGAGAGACCAGACCCTTCTCCTGTGCTGTTTCCGGGACCTCTGCAACCATGAAGACAGTCCCGTAGCAAGAGCAAGGCTCAACCTTACTGCTGCTGACTCAGGTATCGTTTTGCTTCCTATACAAAAATCTAGGCATCCATTTATACTATGGACATTTGTAAATATCTTACGTTTGTTTTTTTTTTCTAGTGTGCAATAAAGAATATTCATCTTTAGACTAGAGCTTTGAGCACCAATCCTACCAAATCTGATTCTGTATTAATCTTTGTTCAGTTCATCATACGTCTATTAATAGCTTCATGCACACTCGCCGCTTACGGGTACTTTTTATCTTGCCCCGCCTAGTGGCACATCCTAGGCGGGCATATACGACACACGTGCTTTTGGAAAATTCCACTTACATTCGATCGATATATCTTCTTATACTTCATCCTCTTAATAATATGTCCAACCAAAATATGTTGTTAATTCAAACATTCCATTTCTTGTCACTAAATCTCTCTCTCAACGATCTCTAATCACCAGAGATCTGAATACAGTTGGCGAGGGGATTTTGTGGTTTTAACACTCCACGTTCTAGTCATTTAATAACTATAGGCATTTAGGGCCGGTTTCTGAATTGAGAATTGCACTAAGTAAATACTTAAGTAACGTTCCGTCACGCAAGAGCGAGATTGTGAGAAATTCGAAGGGACAGCACTACAGTTAACTATTTATTTAGCGAATTTCTCATTTCAGAAACTGGGCCTAAATCTCAGCCAATACCAATCACTGATAATCCCACTACTGCGTATGTCATTAAAAATAAAAACATATTTCTCATTCGTGTCTGACCGTGTATCTGAATATCCTAGTTTATCAGAAGTGGGAGCGTAAACATTCACTTCAAAGGGAAACTAAGCTAAAGATCCATAGATTATCTAACGCCTGGCCACTACAATAAGGCACATTTGTTTGCAAAACCGCGGCTCGCTTGTGATAACATTCTCGCCGTGAGCGGAGATTTTACTCCTTGCTGCTATTTGAGGTTTTTAGGTAGACGGTGTTCTCTTTACATGTCTAGGAAAATAATACTTTAAAGGTTCTCGAGTGGAGACCACGAACTGGCGAACGCAACGTAGGACGCCCACCAGCTCGCTAGACCGACGATCTGAGGCAGATTACTGGCAGTAGCTATATGAGGCTGGCCGAGGACAGAAGAAAGTTTTCATGATTGTGACAGAGAAGGATGCTCGCGGATGGGCAAAATCATGGTTAATGTACTTTTTTTCCAATATTGCAAGACCCATATCATCCCGTCTTTATAACTCTGTTCTATTGTGGAATTGAAATTACTACTTAATGCTGCGTGAATAATTTTGTTCCAGTGCATAACAGCCAGATTCCTTGTTTCGTTTCTTACGATTTTAACTACAAATTATTTACTTGGCTTAAACGTACGTAGAAAATAATCTCTATTGAAAGGCTTAAGTGTCATTCCCATCTAAGTGTCACTTCTGCAGTAGAAATGCCGGCTTTTTGTACCAAGTAATGTTTGGCGCCGAGTAAACATCGAGTGCCGTCTGCCGCTGACTCACTGTCCTATGCAAATAGTATTGGATGGTAGTTACTGTTGGGTACCTTACTAACTGGCTTTGTCCCAGATCCGTGTATTGTTGTTGCATTGTTCTGCGCACTGCGAAAGGGATTTACTCGTAGAAGTGCCCGATGGAAATAAACTGAATGCTAATCGCCAAAGCATAGTACATTCGAAAGCATATCTATTATTGGCCTTTACATTTTAGTTGCATAGTCGTAACGTAACCCAATAAACTCTCGAACCGTAGGTATATACGTATTTGTGAAAGTGAACTTGAAATTTTCTGAAAATCTCACCAGTCAACACGTGTAATGAAAGACCTATGAAAATTGTTCTGCCATCGACACCCTAAGAAGAAGAACACGCGTTTAGGGCATATTAATAAATCGCTCTTACCTCTGAGATCGCTCTGATCGGGCTATTTCAAGGTGGAGTACGAAACAAAACGGCAACGGCGCACTCAAGATCGATCTCAGGGGTAAACGCGATTCGAACCTACTCAGAGGGGAAATAATTCGTTTGGCTATAAAATTACTGAAAGACTACTATCTCGTGTTCAAAACGCTTATAATTTAGGTGCCAGTGATACTTGATTACAAAAAGGATCATTACATTCATTACACGACAATATTAAATGTTTAAAAAGATCATCATCTGGATAAGGGCTACTATAACTTAAATATTACATTATTTGTATGATAAAGTTGTCTGGAATTAAAGCCAGTTCAATACATGGCTTCTAGGTTTTAGAATAATAATATGTAAACTGTTTTAATTAAGAACCATTTAAAAAAGAATTAGTTTGGAGTTTTTTGTCCATTTTTTCTCTAAAATTACCTAGATTTTGAAGTGCACACCTTGTTTTACATTTAACGTTCATTAAGTTACAGTTTTTGTGTTGTTTTGAATAAAAACACTGAGTTTGATTTTATTTTGTTATTACTTTCATTGCACAATACAATGCGGCTAAATTAATGTCTTGAGCATTTTCTACCGATCAGCAGCAGAAAAGGATGGCCTAGTGGAAAGGCCATTGCCATTATTACTGCTGCTAACAGCTATTTCACAATATCTTCTCCCAACTTGTTCAAACTTGTCGGAAAGGACTTAGCAGATAGTATGACATTGGACTGACTCATTCCTTATCTGCAAAGGTACCGTGCAGCGCACGCGCAGGTAAGTTTGAAGATTAGACAGTCGCAGTCCCAGGCGCAGATTACACGGTCGCAGGGAACCAGGATTTTTGTTTGACATTTCATGAAATTGTGAAATCATCAGTTAGTGATTTCACTATTCAAACTAAACGCAGAGTGTCATTGAACGCAGCTTCGAACTCGTGGTTAGCGACAATACCGAACAGTCGTGAAATTGACATTGAACGAGGGGAGATATTGAAATATTTTTATGTTACAATATTTTTTACAAACTAAAGAAATTACAAATCTTCATCAGAGATTTAAGATAAGTCGAAAACAAAACAAAAGTTCCAACAAAACCATGAAAGTTTTTTTTTTCGAGAAATAAACACCAGTCACCTACAATAAACAAATTTTCATAATTCAATTACTAGTTGCGCTTAACCCTCCATTTATAATTGCATTTTTTGTTAACACTAACCTATAAGTTAAATCAAATACAAGACAAAGATGTTTGGCATTAAACAGTAGATTAATATTAATTACAGGACGATTGTGACTAGTGTTCAACACATTCATGACTAATATTTTAAGTTGAAAACTCTGTTAATTAAGTTAAAACGTGTTCTGAAAAGAATAAATGTGGAGTTTCTTTGTTTGCTTCTTCTCCACATAATCCATTAATTGTGAAACTAACAACTTTGACGTTCATTAAATAAACATTCTGTTTTTATAATGAATAAAAATATTTGAATTGAATTGAATTGAATTGAATTGAAATTACTAAATATAAAATAATGCGCCCGGGGGCCTAACTATGCACACCAAATCGTGACGTTTGCGATAGTTATTTATTAGAATGAAATGGAGTCGCTCAGGGTTTGGTGCGCGCAATATAGGAGCTGGTCGATTTAAATTATTTATGATTATTCTTCAGGGTATGCACTTTTAATGTTTGTTCTTGACTGTCGTAGACGGTTGCTGTTATGTCTAGCTAACCCCCAGTTTCTCGTACACTAACACGCTGTTAATCTACTGTTAACAGCTGTCAATTGACCAAAGTGCAAACAAAAAAACCACTGACAGCTGACAGTAGATTAACAGCTTCTTAGTGTACGAGAAACCGGGGGTAAGTATTGGGAAAGTCTACTATAGTAATTTACATACTTTCACCGTTACCCTGTTACATCATGGGTAAATAGCAACCGAAACGTGAGGTGTTGGTGTATGATCATCCACAGACGGTATTTGCATACAAATAACTATAGGTTCGCTGTGGTTCGCTTTGTCTCCGACCTATTGTCTGTCTCGCAACTGCTTTATTGTTATTCAAATACTCGAGCGCAGGAATGCGGTGAAGAAAACACTGCTATACGGAGTAATCGGTTTCTGAGAAGATTTCACGGAGTTGGAAAAAGAAAGGAGTGGTCAACACAATAATCTGTGCCTTTAAATGCGGGGTACACCCAGGGGCATTTACTGCCGGGGTAAAGTTATTTTGCGGGGGCAATGCGGCTGACACTAGATAATAAAATAGGTAATGAAATTTCAATTAGTTGAATAAAATTATATAATCTTAAATTAGATAAGAACCTAGGGTTACTTATTTAAAATTCAGAAAAACAGTTAAACCAGTGTTAACTAAATTTAGACATTAAAGTTCCTCAAGAGCAACATAACATCTTCTGCGTGGTGCCAGATTAAGAATAGCATCACTCCATTTCATTCCGTGGATGTCGTAGAAGGCGACTAAGGAAATATATTACCAGGAAACGGGCAGCAGCGTCTTCCTCAGATTCCAACCGCATACTGCGATCGCTAACCCGCCTGCCAAGCGTGGCGATTATGGCAAAACCCTTTATGGTTAGGGAAAACCATGAGGGAGGCCAATGTCCTGCAGTGGACGTAAAAATGGCTGATGATGAAGCAACATAATACAAGGGAAACACTGTGCGGCGTTGCGGCATGCCACAAGGCCGCATGCTACAATAATTAAAAATGTCGCTCGTCGTGGCAAGAATCGTGCGGCATAGCAACACCTCGCGTCTTGTGTCAGACTGTCGCAGCTTGTATCCGAACATAATTTTGCCTCGGCGTAAAATAGACTGCCGCAAGATTGTAGCATGTACATTGTAGATGGTAGCATGCAACAAGGAGCCGGTTGCCACAGTTTGTAGCATGCCGCAGTCTTTTGCTCTGGCGTAAAAGAGCCTGTGCATCATATTGTGGCTCCCTGTAAGTGAGGTACACACAGAAAAAAAAGATTTCTTAAAACAAGTCTTAGCGTATTTTTCGTTTTATGGTCTGTCGTGAATGTATTGGTGTATATCTTGTTGGTAGTCCTAATAAATAAAAAAAAAACAAATTGATATTGGTAAATAAGACGCCAGATCGGCGTCACATAGTTTGCGCTCTTTCGCACACGACAAAATCAGCTGTTATGAAAATAAAGCACCAGAAATCGGCGTGCGTGCTTGAACGTTGAGGAAGCGAAAGTGATCTGTCAGGATCGTGGCAAGTGGCAGTCCCTGGTCTCTGCCTACCCCTCTGGGATACAGGCGTGAGTTTATGTATGTATGTATGAAAAAAAATACAGTCATACTCATGTAGGTACAGCACAATAAACTTGACACGCGTGCACTCTACCCAGTTACGGTACGGAAGACTGAAACAAAAAATGTAAGGGTAGACAGCTGTCGAGTGAGTGCACATCGACCTTTTAAAAAAATATTCATTCATTAAAGAAATATCAATCCCTATTATCAATACGAGTATCTACACTTTCATAGTAATAAAGAAATGTTTGCACCAAAGGAATAGCTGAATGAAACGAAATATTATATTTCCTTTATGCGTCACTCATACAAAACATATTGCGCCACATCTCTGCAATTTACGCTAGTTAGGCATGTACCGAACTTGCAAGTGCGAGTTCCCGTTTATTTTCGTTCGCTGACTTCAGTTTTAGCGATGACACAAAGCCTGGTTGACTTCCTGTCCCAAGAACCTTCGTCTGCTTCAGATAAAACGTGGCCTGACCGGTAATCAGAGCTAGACGGTAGCCAGAACCACGATAGCCTGTCGTCAGACTTCTGCTGTTCGGCTTTCTTGGAAATTGCAGGGAAGGCCTCTACTCAAGATTGTTACACACGCAGGATATCATTGCCACTTAATTTGTGCCGTGTCAAGTAAATACTATTATGTTAACACTATACATAATTATGTTAGAGCCACCATTTTCAAAGTGGCTTCCATTATTGTAAAAAGTGCCTTTAAACATTTATTGACTATTGCGTGATTGGCGCAATTGGACAATTTTAGTCGATTTTTATAAGAATTTTAATACTTCGCATTCGCGTTTTATTCGAATCAGTTGATAACTTTTGTCGATTGCCCACTCTGTGTGTATTACACACTGCCAAATGAGGGTTTTTTTTTGTTATCTGCTGACTCAGCATAATCTTTGCATCGAGCTCTACAGTGAATTTGGTTGTATCACTTTGTTCTAGGAAAGAACAAAATGGCGCGATTGGCAGAGTACCGAGGGAGTTAGCTGGAAAGTGAAAAGGCCTCTGACACCTTTTGACACATTGATACTGATTCAATATTAAGAAGGCACTTTTTTGAGTGTTTATGACGTGGCCTTGATCCGAATTCCGAGTGGGCCCCCTGCACGCGTCGCTACTGCGAAATGATTAAACGTTTCGTTTAATGCCTTTATTATTAGATCGAATGCGCTCGTATAGTGTGACACGCGGAGGCGATTGCATTCTTTCCAATTGACACGAGCTGCATTTTATTGTCCACTTCCACGTTCCGAAACTGTTGGTGCCTGTGTTAAGCTCAAGTTAAGCTTTTTGGGCGTAAGGGTGACATTTTTGTTAGTAGTTTTCTCGCAATGATATCTCGCAGAGCCCCTACATATCTATCCAGCTTATGCATACAGCCCACTGCCGGGCATAGGCATTTTCCCTGTCGCGTCAACCCTCTCGGTCCCTGCCAATCTCGACCATTGCCAACGCCTTTAGTATAATGTAAGCGACCCGATGGGATCTCGTTGTTCTAGCGGTAACATGAAATGAAAGAAATTGAAAGAAGTTGTGCAAGGGCTCGAATTAGACCACGAGTAAATGGCCTGCAGCTAATTGCTCGCAATTTTTACGTCACAGAACTTGGTGTCTCCTCTATTACAAATAATTTTACATTAACCTCTGTCCTAACCTCTTTCCAGAGAACAACGTGATCCCGTCCAGCGGGCACTACAACAGCGAGGTGTGGTTCAAGGCGGCCACGATTGCCGTGCCGGTGTGCGGGGCGCTCATATTGTTCCTCCTGGTCGCCGTTGCTGTGCGGTTGCTAAGAGCCGACGCCCTGTTGCAGGCTGATAGGAAGCTCAGGTGTGTACATGACGCTTACTGTTCTTCTTGGTGGTCGTTGCTAAGCAGTTGCTAAGGGCCGACACTCTGTTGCAGGCTGATAGTAAGTTAAGGTGTGTAAAGCATGCAAAACCATACATGACTCGTATTGTCGTTCTTGGTGCCCGTTGCTGTGCGGTTGCTAAGGGCCGACGCCCTGTTGCAAGCTGATAGGAAGCTCAGGTGTGTAAATGATGAAAGAACATACTTGATTCATGCTGTTCGCCTTGGAAACCATAACTGTGCAGTTGCTAAGTGCTGACGCCCTGTTGCAGGGTGCTATGAAGCTCAGGTATGCAAAGGATGCAAGATCGTCCATGACCCATACTGTTCCTTTTGTTGGCTTTTGCTGTGCGGTTGCCAAGGGCCAACGCCTTGTTGCAGGCAGGGTGTGTAAAGAAAACAGTCGGCCAGATAAACAGCGTAGCGTAGGCATAGTAAAAGGGTTCCTGTTGGCGCTCTTCGGGTCCGGAACCCTTAACACATCTAAATAACGTCTCTCTCAATTCCAGGGGCGGCTACATGTCACCGCTGGCGCCGCACAACTCCGAAGACGTGAAGAAGGTCTGGGTGGGGGGCCCCTCCGCCCCCCTCCTGGTGGCCCCCGGAGGGTGCCTAGTCGCCGTGGAGAGGGCCCAACTAGTCGACCTACCCTGCCAGCAACTCTGTGATATACAACGATAGACTAGACACGCCAGTGAAGGGAGGTGTGTAAGAAATCTCTTTTTTTAAGTGGGCGGATGCCGCGCGTTATCTGTGGTTCGTTTTTTTTTAATTTACTACCAACTTTTTCTGAATAATAAATACGGGTCGGTGACGTTAAATTGCGTATACTCGGCCCCGGTTTGAAAAATAAGTTTTGACTTGTATCGTGTGGTCATAAGAATACAGCTTCTTTTTTTTGTATAGGTATGAATAGAACCCACTGCTGGGCATAGATCTTTCAGCAAATTTCGACTTCAAGCCAAGTTGGTTGCCTTCCTTGTGATTTCTTATCTTGTTACAATAATGTCTTTCTTTGTCTACCTAGATCCTAAAAGAATGTACAGTGGAACGTACGCCAGTCTTCGCTAAGGTGGCAAATAGGGTTAAATTTAGAAATCTATCTGTACTGACTTTAGTTCCCATTTTCTCTTTCCGTTACTTACAAATTACAGATGGAAGAATGTGAACGAAAGGTCTGTTTCCTTGCCAGTGAGGTTGTATTTTTTGTAAGTTTTTTAATTTGAAATGAAGACCCTTTTTGCGGCCAACTCACTTATCACTGACCTCTTTGGTCAGTGAGTGAGTCGCCTTATTTGTTTTTAAGTTGGTAGTACTGTATTTACGGCTCTGTAGTTTTTTCTTTTGCTTTTCGGTCTGTTTGAAAGAGTGGGTGTAGTTTTGAATTTGGAAAATTAAATCTGTAATCGAACTATAGTTGCGTCACTGAATGATGGTCGCCGTGGTTTGGGAAAATGTGAAAATCAACTGTTTGAAGACTTTCTGATTAAAGGGGTTTGAAGATTTTTGTTGGAAGACTGGCATACTGGCCAGCTGCCATTTTGTTTTTTTTTGTACATCGACTGGGGACAAACAGAAAAAACAAACAAACAAAACAATACTAAGGTCACTATATCCGAAAACGTCACGTTGCAGCGTTATTTGCAGAAAAAGAAAATCTTTTTCAACTTGATATATTTACAATAAAACCAATAATTACTTTCAGAATCATTGTTTATTGGTCAATATAACATACATTTATTAAAATAAGATCAAATAAATAAATATATATATGCATATAATATATACAGAGTGTTAGGAAAATACTGTGTTCCTTTAAACCACATGTTCTATAAGTAGAAAAAAGTACATTAAGCTTGTTAAAACAATAAAAAAAAGTAAATAATTGTTGAGCCCTACTAACTAAATACGGTAATCCTGATTACTTATAAATCGCAGCATTTTTTAGCGAGATTACGATTACGGTAGCTTTCGTAGGTAGCTTAGGTAGGTAGGTACTTGTTTGTAGATGGGCGGCGCACGTGAGCTTTGAATGAACATTTTTTTCAATAGGAAGTATTTTATTATTATATTTTTTTTTATTATTTGTGTTTATGGTAATGTATTTCACTTATACAAAACGTTCAGTCACCCAATATATATATATATATATATATTGGGTGACTATGTATTGGGTATATATGTTATATGTACCTATGTATATTTATATGTTTGATTTTATTTTCATAAATACATGTTATATTGACCAATAAACAAGACTCTGAAAGTAATTATTGGTTTTATTGTAAATAAATAAAGTTGAATAAGATTTTCTTTTTCTGCAATTAACTCTGCAACGTGACTTTTCCAACATATTGACCTTAATATTTTTATGTTTGTAAAAGTGTCCCCAGTCGATTACATAGGTATTATTGTGTGCCGCCATTTTGAAAAATAAACAAAATTGAGGCTGACCAGTATGCCAAAATCTTCAAACCCCTTTATATATTGCTGAGACTTATACCGTTCAATCGCTCGTAGCCCCGGCTGCCTGAGTGATCTTAAACGATTACAAAGGTTAAGCAATACAGAGCGCGTTCAGTGCATGGATGGGTCGCCGTCTATGCCTAACGCTAGTGGCATTTTTCCGAGCGGTTCCGTGCTTCGCAAGGCACGTTAAGCTGTTGGTGCCGGCTGCCGTCGATAGATGGCAGTCGTTAAGCCAAGTCAGAGGCCTTAGGGCGGCTTGACAACTTCTGACAGTAGACGAGCCACTAGTCTACAAGCCTCCACTAATCCGGATTTGGCCCCCGTGGTGGAGTATGGCCTATACCTTCCTCAGGGAAGAGACCCGTGCCCCTCGGTGGGGACATAATGGGTTGATGATGATACCGTTCAGTGATGCTACTATATTTTTTCTTGTAAGTTGATCTCAAATTGTTACTGAAAGAAAATATTGCTAGTTTGTGTGTGTGTTGCGAACTACAGGTCGAAATAAAAAATGGCGAATGTTTCTAACAGGCAGCGCGCGGGGAGTGCGTCACATTTTTACCAAATTTACCACTTTATGTATATTTAATTATTATCTTATGCTAAGTTAATAGAGGAAAAACACTTTTACAGCTTAGTTTTGTAAGTGCGTTTTGTGTTCCTTGTATGTTATTCTCTCTTTTATATTTGTAAACGATACCTTTATTCTTGACTGAGTACTTTGTAAAATTATTTTCCCTAAGATAGCACTAGCTTGGTTTTGCAATTCCTTTTCGTTATAATTTACAATTGATTCAACGTGTAAGTAAAATAAGTCAAATCGTGTTATTGGATTGACGTAAAACCTGTGTTTAATAGTTTTTTTTATTTTTACAAATTGTTTTGAAATAACGCGTAACCTGCAAAGCGTTTCTTCAGTATGAATATTAAACCACTTCCAAACGCTTTTAAGCAAAAGTTTAAAATTCTCAGTTTAATTTTTCATACATTAATCTTACATTATTCTCATACATCTTGAAACCTGACGTGGTCCGGTCGCGGTTTTTTTTTGCAAGTGATTTATTTATCAACACTGATAAAACTGTTTTTAGGTTTTGTTTTCAGGTAACCTAATAAGACGTTGTATACTGTACTTTAAAAAAAAACAACGATTTAACACAACTAAATTGCTTAAAAGACGACCCAACTGATTATTTTGTTTACACATTGGATAGAACTTCAGGCGGGTTACGCACGCAGTAGCAGGCTATTTATAATTATCAGTGGAAATCCTTTCTCTTTCACTTGTATGAATCTTAAGACATGAGGGAAAGGGAGGATCGCTCGGTACAGTGTGTCTAGTGTAGCCCGCTATTGGTTCGCGATCTTGTTGGAAAACCGACCCTATATCTTTCGCAAGAAAACAGTTATTACTTCTTACTGGGCGCTAGCATTTCCCTTCTCTCTTCCGTATATGATAATATTAATGTAAAATTTTGTTGACTTGTAAATAGAAAAAGAAGTGGCCACACTTTCAATGACGATCTGACGACAGACTATTACTTGAAAAATTACATTAAAACTGTGGCCAACTCGTTTATTGAAAACGGCAGTTAGTAAAGATTTAGTTTGCCCCAACCAATGAGCTTGCTTTCTTGAAAGAAAGATGGCTAGATACATATTTAGGCCTTGCATCTCGCTTCCTCATGAAAGAATGGCTCCGAGGCTTATCATCGATGTAGCAACATATTGTTACCCTAAAAGTACACGTTTTGGTAAATAAATTTACGATTTTAAGCGAGAATCCTTTGGAAGATGTTCCTAGTCCGCGTGTTATCTGTTATTTTTGTGTATACTACACTTTGAATGTTTTGTACGACTTTTAAGGTAACTCCTTGTATACTTCCAAATTATTTACTTGCAAAGGTTATAAAATGTGTCTTTTTATGTATAAAATTGTAAATAAATTATTATTTAACTCTAAAGGACTTTATTCAATCAATTTGGCTATATTTTACTTGTAGGCGCTTTTACTACGTTTAAACACAGCCATTGCATCAGCTTAAATGAACTAAAAAATGTCAGCCTTTTCAATTCGACGAGTATATTTTTTTTTAACCGACTTAAAAAAAGAAGGAGGTTATTCCGTAAGTTTGTATTCGTCTATACCATTGCCACTATTTTTGCAGTGCATCATTAGAAGATTGTCAAAATAGTTATTAGTACAGAAACCGGCAAGCATCTTGAGCGAATATCTGCGCGAGGGGGGAGTGGCGCGGGGTGCAGGGATTGACTTATCACCCAATCGCATGCCCGAAACCATCCCCTCTCGCCCGCACCATCTTCAGGGCTCTGTTTTACAAAGCGACAATTAGACGTCCGTCCAACCGACCAATCTCGAGACCAAGGCCCTGTTTAATAGAACTACAATCCTGGTTTACTATGACAGTACTATGTACATTGCAAAGTCAACAAATCCACAGATTAATAAGCAGAAAGACTCGGCTGCGCAATGTACATCGAATTGTCATAACTACGAATTGTAGTTTGATGAAACGCGGTCTAGGACGGGCGAAAATTACTGAAAATTGTACGAGTATTATTAATTGTAGCTTTTTGACACAGGCTCAGCTCTCAGAAGGTCCCAAAAATATACTATAGTTCAGTCACCCTGAGAATGCCGATGACGTTTCATTTTAATAACAAAATTCAGCAATAAAAGTTACGAGTTAAATGCAAAAAACTGGAAATGTGTTGTTTTGTCGAGTATACAAGTGAATTAAATGAAAAATGTGATTAAAAGTTTCGGGAAATTACGTTCTGTGATTTTTTTTTAAAGCTGTCATCGGCGTTCTCTCAGACACCCAGGAATAATACTGCTCTTTGTACAAGATTCACCATCAACCATCAGAATAGCTTTGTAAGAAATATTTCGATGTCAGACTAGGAATAAACAAATAGGTTACAGGATGTAAAATGACGATTGCTTCCAAGCAGGTGCCTTATGTAACATAGACTAGATACCTACATGTTTTCAATACGTGAAAACGAGTTAAGTGAAAATGTAACAACAGTTCAGTTTTGTTCCGTCAATTTCGTAGTGTCAGTAACATAGAACTTGTATTTTAATCGTAATTAACTGAAAAAAAAAATGTTTATGGCGAGAATATATACACTGACACTAATCTCTTGTGATATTCGAGTTGCAAAGTACATATTTGATCGGAGATGTGATTATATTATGTTAGAAGTACGCGTAGTCTCTGAGACAATGTCTGTAATAACCTCTGATACCTGTGCCATTGCAAAGTAGACTGTATTTCGATGTGTTATGCTTTAAACGGTGGCTTTCTTTAACATTGTACATGTGACAAATTTGGTTTAAAATTATCTGAAAACTTGCAGTCTGAAACATGAGTTATCTCAAAACAGCATTGTTAACGGTCTAATTATGTGATCTGTCAAAATATCACATATAGTTACTTGCGCCCTGTATTCTGACCACAGTAATGAATTGTATCCCGGCGATGTTTTGTATGTAAATAAATGAACAATTTGTAAATTAATGAGAAATAGGTAAATTACAAATAAATGAAATTATTTTATTACTGCATTTTGTTTCATCATTTGAATAATTTTATCATTTGATATAATGATTAACCTCAACTAGGCTTTGAGGTACCTTAGAGAAGATACCTTGAATGATGGAAAACAAGTTAATAACAAACTATCATAGAGATCATCTCAAATGATAAAGCTTATTCATAAGTTAAATGTCTCATTAACTTGGCTCTACAAAATATTAATTACATAATTAATATTGTTGTTTCTAAACTTATCTGACGCTCATCATTTTAAATGCATCCTAATAAAGACATAAAAATATTATATTTTTAAAATATTATCATAAGATATTATCTAATAGACCAGGAGTCATACCGAGGACATTTTCCAAGATGGTAACTTATTTAAATTGATACGAGTTGAAACTATTAAAAGTCAATATTAACAGCTAGTCTCATGATCAGAAAACAAATCATGGCTCCTAGACTATAACTTTCAAGATAAAATCAAGATCATTGTAAGATAACACTACCATGATGTTATAAATTGAAGGTATTCAGAATTTGGTCACAAACATTGATTAACTTTTGTGTGTGAAGCAGAGATTTTTTTCTGTGAGATATTAGGTAAGTTTATTCATAATCATTATCCAATTAACCCAAGGCAAGTAAAGTAACATTTCCGAAAACGTGTACAATCATCGATCTGCAAATATCATCGTCTGAAATTTTCTTGTTCTAAATCGCCCAGAACAGTCATACAGAAAAAATAAAAAAGTATGTGTATACAATATCGCCAATCGACGGTGGGTACGCGTGGTGATTAAGCCCATACTCTCTCTCTGAGGGAAGGCATGTGCCCTACACTGGGACATATATTAGGCTGCTTATGATGATGATGTGTATACAAAAGTAGATCGAGGTCCCTTCAGTGAACAAAATTAGTGATAAAAGGGCTCTTAACTAGTTAAAAAAGTGGATTTTTGATGGCTTTAGGATAACTGGAAAAAGTTTTTGCTCTACCGACGCGACATTTTTCATAGTTAACAAATAATAATAATAGTATATTCTGAGGTTAACACGAGCATTAGACATAATAAAACTGAATTTTAACGGATATATACTCGTTTACTTTTACAATTTTCCGACGTTTCGGTACTTTTGCAAGTGCCCTGTTCTCGGTAGACTGAGGTGACAGGCGTCTTTTTGAAAGCATTAACTGTTAGTTTGTATTTGCCAAAATATACACTGCTTTACAGAAGTAAAAACTTCATCTAAGTAGTTTTCAATGGATTTTTTACGAAGTCTTCCTTTTATTAGTTGGTCGTCTGTACAGGGCCTAGATTCTGTTAATGCATTGTAGTAACATGACATCTGCATTAACATGGCGGTTTTCATTTCATGGCTGCTTTAAGTCTACGCGGGCACACCCATCAAGCCTTCTAGGCGTCAATGGTACGAAAAAACACGTCACGTGACCCGACAGTGTACCTGTCATTATACTATAATGCACCAACAGAATCGGGGCCCTGGTTAACTTGTTAAGCTTTCTTAGCCATGATAGTTATCCTTTTAAGTTCATTATATAATCTGCCACTGCCCTGTATTTTTTACGTTTCTACAATCAATAGTTTCTACAGTCAAAAATTTGAGCTTTAAAGCGTAATATGGAAAACGGAACCCTAAATCGAAAATGGTGTTCCTACACCTACAATATTTTAAACGCTCCGTCCAACGATACCCCACTACTAAGTGCAGGCGAAAAAAATTGCATCCCTAATTCAGGTGTAGGTGAGGTACCGTAGAAGTTTTCTTTCGAGATTTTATCTACAGATTTGTCGGCGTAATAAATTGTTAATACTGACTACGGAACCCTAAAAACACGATTCCTCTAAAGTACTCCTCAGAGGTAGGTTAAATAATCTGTGGTTACGTCTTTCCCTTTAGCCACCCCTTATCACAGACTACTTAGTTGCCTCAGAGGTGTGTCTTAAAGACTGTGAATAAAAAATAAGTTAAGATTTTTCCCTGTGCCGATGACCTTGAGCGTTTGACACAGGTGTGCAGCACTTCAACATTTCACCGCTAGATGACGCGACTGAATTAATTCCTAGTAGTAATCTCCATAGAAAGACGCGCGCGCGGCCGCACACACACAGTCTCATTCCCTTCGCGTAAGCACACGCCGCCAAACGCACACATATATAGCCGAATTTCGAACGCGTCGAGCGAGCCGAGCGGTTTCTACTTTTCTAGCCGGCTCGCCAGCCCGCCCGCGTACCTACGCGTAGATTGAATAGACTTCAATCTAATGCTTTCTTGTATAGCATGCGCCATTCATTACAAACAAAAAAGATAAAGGTAGGTACATCTCTTCAAAACTTATCTATGCTTTGTAGAAAGAATAGCTTTCAAACAAAAATCACATGTTTAGTACGTATTTGTTTATCTACCTACTTACGAAATAGTACATGTTTTTTCACAACCACAGGTTTTTATGTCAAAAAGTGAAAAAAAATCATCTTATCTTTTTTCAATAAAGTGAATTTGACTTTGATTTCACATGGATGTATTTCGGGACTCAGTGGCAAAATTGGAACGTAGGAAGCGACTTCCCCATATGAAATAAAAAATATATTTCAAATGCCAATTCCATGGAAAGTAGAAATTACGACCATTTTAATTGTTATCCGGATTTTACGTCGTTAGGGTTGTCACGCTCTCAGATAGTAATTTATAATCCGGATCTGATTTGATTTTGAAAAAAATATGTAAATACCTGGTGCCATTATTATTGATATATTAATTAAAATACTAACATGATATACATCGCATATAACAACTTTATGTACACGGTGTGACGTGAAGAATGTATATACCTACATAAAGTTGATCAGCGAAAAACAGCTAGATAAAATTGTTGTCCCATTTTGATGTTACTAACTTGAAATTTTCTATACGATTAGTTTTTTTGCTAAAACTGACGGAGAAAATCGAAAACTTGGAGAAGCTTCTTTTTTTTTTCAGCGGCTTGGGATAATGGTAACACTTAGGGGTGGTCTTTTAAAACAACATAAACTCGTTGCATAAACCCTAGATAGGACGGTGACGTCAACAAATTTTTATGGCAAATTTAATAGTGCCGATTGAAAAGTAAACTTGCTTAAATTTTCAACCAACACCTAATGCAGGTTTTGCCACCGGGCCCCGCTGGTCTAGCGGCTGGACTAATATTGTATCAACTTTATAGTCACACAGCATTTGAATGCTAAAATAACTAGACGTGCGAAAATTCTTGAATTTTTGGTTGTTCTAATTTCGGTCTTATCAGGTGCTAAAAGATTTTCAAGTTCCACATATGGTATAAACTTGGAATTTTCCATCCTTACAGGGTGATCCCTCAATCCGATAAGAAAAATCTGACTTGGAAAATCCGGTCTTTACAGCTTTTTTGTCAAAGCCTGAGAAAACGGTAACATTACGGGGTAGTCTTGTCGAACAAATGTTGAATAAGACCTTGGGTTGGATGACAACGTTAACTTACTTTTTACAAAATGGCGTAAGTCGAATTTCAAGCTGGCTCCTAAAAATTTAAAAATTCTGATTTTTATCTCTGGCTCCGTTTTTGTATGAAAATTAGTATTTGAGGTTTTTGTGGTTACTGATGACTACTCTGCGCCATGTTTATAAGCTGTTTTCGAGGGTCCTCACGAATCGTCTTGAACGTAGGTTTGATGACTTCCAGCCTCCCGAACAAGCCGGTTTGCGAAAGGGCTTTAGTACCATAGACCACATCCACACGTTGCGGCAAATTATACAGAAGACTGAGGGGTATAATTTGCCATTATGCTTTGCGTTTGTGGACTATGAGAAAGCCTTCGATTCGATCGAGTTATGGACAGTGCTCGAGTCTCTCCAGCGTTGCCGTATTGACTATCGGTATATCGAGGTGCTGGCTGAAATGCTTGTACAACAGTCCACTATGACCACAGAACCACTATGTCGGTCCGAGTACAGGAACAGAGTTCGGAGGCAATTCCATTGAAAAAGGGCGTAAGACAGGGAGACGTTATCTCTCCAAAAATGTTCACAAACGGACTGGAAGATACCTTTAAGCTTCTGGAATGTCAGGGACGCGGCATCAATATCAATGGCGAGTACATCACTCACCTTCGATTTGCCGACGATAGGTATAGTAGTCATGGCAGAAACGATGGAAGACCTCGGCATAATGCTCGAAGACCTCAGTCGAGTTTCCCAACGGGTGGGCCTTGAAATGAACATGGACAAAACGAAGGTCACATCGAATACTCGTTTCGTGCCCACCCCGATAACATTGGGGAACTCGACTCTCGAAGTTGTAGACGAATACGTCTACTCAGGACAAACAGTCCAACTAGGCCCGTCCAACTTTGTGAAAGAGGTCAATCGTCGAATCCAACTCGGTTGGGCAGCATTCGGGAAACTTAGAAAAGTGCTTTCGTCTAATATACCTCAATCGCTCAAGACAAAATTATACAACCAGTGATGACTTATGGCACTGAAACGTGGTCTCTCACTATGGGCCTCATAAGAAAGCTCAAGGTCACGCAACTAGCTATGGAAAGGCTTATGCTTTCTCTACGATATCGAATCAGAAATGATGAGATTCGTAGATGAACGAAAGTCGTCTACATGGCCGAAAAGTTCTCGAATGAAGACCACATATCGGCAAGCGCAGCGTAGAACGACCAGCCGACAGATGACCTCATCCAAGTGCCAGGAAGACGCTGGATGAAATCCGCTTCCAACCGGTCTTTTTGGAAATGCATGGAGGAGGCCTATATCCAGCAGTGGACTTCTTGTGTTTCCATGACTCAAGAGGTTTATTTACAAAAGCTGTTGAAAATCTTTAAATATAGTGTAAAAATACAGAGGATTATAAATATTTTAAAAGAGTGGAAATTTTGATAAATTTGAAGCTTGGATTAAGATTTTGGCTCAAAATCTTTGAATTTAAATCATCGACTTTACGCAATTTTTTATTTTATTTTACACTACGCGCATTCACTGAAGCGGTTTTAAAAGGGTGAATATGTGTCATCGCTTCCGTGCCTGTGTGGCCACATAGTCCATTAAGCGAATCTGACAGGAGTATTTTTTTTCTATGGTATAACACAAACAAAATAATAAAAATTTTAAGAACAAAAGCAAAATAATTTATTTTTTACAGAAGAAAAAAAAACATTTCAAAATGGATATTGACCAAAGAAATAAAACAAAAATTATGAAAATGGATAAAGACTTCGTTGCTAAGGATGTTGGCAAAAGAGCTACAAATGGATTTGAGTGCTTATTTGGCCTGCATCCTTGTTTCAGCACAAAGACTGATAAATATAATTATTAATAAACAGTGCCGCCTCGTCTTAACTTATATTGGTATATTATAACAGATTAATCTGTTGATAATCGTATTAATAGTGTAATTCATACCATTTCTTTTATTTCATTCCAATAGCACAGGAAACATACAGCATTTAAGTGATTTTTGTCATTAAAGCTGATAGTTAAAAACTATCCATACCATAGTACAGGGAATTCTAGTTTGATTGCGTTGTGTGGACGTTATTATTATTATTATAATTTTGGAACTCCCCACCGACGAATATTTTCAAGATACATTAAACTATTCATTGTGACACTTAAATAAAAATATGTAATATCGGTAAACCAGGAACGCAGATTTTTGTTTAATCTACTGTGTGATACAGTACTTCTATTTCTATTTGGTTACTTTTTGTTACACTTTTCCTTTTTGTTAAGGGTTCAGTTGTTTTTTTTTTTTGTTACGTGTACTACTTTCTTTTGTTGTCATTATGATTACGGAACCCAAAAAATATTATGAGCGTTAAATTATATATTTAAATTACGTTGTACCTAAAAATGAGCATCGAATAAATCATGAATAAAAAAACCCGGATTTTGTGACAACCCTAGCAAAAACAATTGAATAGGATCAACTTATACATGTCATGGAAGTGTGATTTATATTACATGTAGGGAAGGTAAAGAGCATAATTATTGCAGTGTAGATAACTTATCCCAATACGGCGGAATTTCGAGAAAATAAAAAAACTAAAAACAAGTACACATGTATATAAATTATAATTGCTTTAAAATTTTTAGCATTACGCCCTCAGAACACAAAAATACTTCTTTTTGTGTTCTGAGATTACGCCATTGATTCTTCTAACAATACTTCCGCATGTACAATAAAATGCGTGATAAAAATATACAGCGTTTTATTTTATTTAAAACAGAAAAACATGTCAGGCAGATAGAAAAAAAAATTACAGACGAAATCTACACAGATTCGTTTATGAATCAAGTATTATTCGTAACGCCAATCGAAGTTATTATTTACCAACACATTATTTACCGCCTATGTACCCTACAATCTAACGAGGAGGCGAAGTGCGAGCGCGAGGACTGAAACAAAACTCCATCAAACTAAAATGAACCTTAAATGCTAGGTATTAGAGACTACAATACTCGAGCAGAAAGTATGGCCGCGTGCGGCCGACCTAATCGCGACAATAAATGGATTATAATACATAGGTAGTTAGGTTTCATTTTTAGTGAACCTCGCTTTTACCGTGATTTAGGCACAAATAATAGAACGATGTTTCGCTTAGATTCATAATGTTACAATAGCTCGGATGGGAAGAGGCGTCCCTTGAGCGACAGAGAGCTTTTGGTTCGAATAATGATTATAATAAATGATCGGTTTCCTTTTTACTTTTCTTCTTTTTATTTTCTTTTTTAGTTATTTACTTAATTAAAAAAATACAGGAAATGGGAATTTACATTTTATGTTTTTCTAACGATTGAAGCTCGATCACTACTACAAAAATCAGTCCCCGTGCGTTGGTCTTGCAAAAACTCGAAAATGTCTCCACCGATTGGACTAATAGATATATAATATTTTTTGTTTTGTTCGGACATGGGACGTGGGGCGAGGGCGCGGAAAAGACCCATCCCTTCAGGATCCTGTTTCATAGAACTACAATTCATTGTGACTATGACCGAAAGCCGATTAACCCACAGATTAACAAATAGACTCTGCTGCGCAGTGTACCTCGAATTGTCATAATAAACTACGAAATTATAGTTTTATGAAACTTGACCCAGTACATTTTGTACGAAAGTGAATTGGAAAGATGCGGCGTCTTTTTCGGTCCCTCACCCCACGTCCTTGGCCTACAATCGGTAATTTTGTATGAGAATTGCTACTTTGAATTAATTTCACTATATGGCGCTCGAGGTGAACTTTGGAAGGTTGATTTATGATTGATGAATCGCTTATGAAAAGTTACAATCAAATCAATGGTGATGCGAAGAGCGCCTGGTCACAGACAACATGCAACGAGTAGCTGGGCTTTTCCTCGTAAGGCGTAATGTGATAAATTGATGAAAACGTTTTTTCTGAATGAGTAACTATTGTTCCTGTTAGTTTTAAACGTGAACATACAATATTTTGATATTGCCCGTAAGACTGTATAAGCTTAAACGTAATCCACTGCGCATTTAAAATGGCACATAAATTCTTAGGTTTGTTTTAAGCATTCTTACGGAATATATTTACTCATAGAAGGCGTAAGGTTATGACAGTTGTCATACATGCCATAGGGAATCGAGGAGTTAAATTATATCATATATTAATTTCAAAGGTCTGCCATCTTCCTAGAGGATGTCACAAGCGATTCAAAAGCGTCTTCCAGCCAGTTCCAGCACACTGTAGCCCCTTAAGTCCTCGCAACTCGCAAGTGCGACTCTCGAGCGCCTCAGTGGCCGGACCAACGACGGAATTTAGAAATTAACTATATAAATCAATGCCACTTAAATTGGCACTAGGTAATATTCACAGTAAGAAACCCTATGCCTTCAAGGTTTTCCAGTTCTATTAGCCACCACAGTAGTAACTTTCAGTAAAGTCAGCCCTTTTTCTTCGATAGTCGCTTTTATATCACCTGCGATAGGACATACTTTGGACATACTGCTGTAATCGCTGGGCCATAGCCTCAGGAACTAAATACTACTCTTTGTCTGCAATTAGACAAGTGTCACGTACTATTGGGGGCCAATTTCACCACACGAGCTAAATCCGGATTGTCACTAAACGGAGATTAGTACTTCAAATTCGAGGCTGTGGTGTAGTGAGAAACGGCATTTAGATTTCATGGTGCACCTACCACTGAGCGTAACTGATTTTTATGGCATTCTAGTTATAATAGGCAATTGATCAATTTTACACGCTTGATCTCTACTCAGTTACGTTACGGGTGACTTTGCAACAAACATATGTAAAGACCCTGTCAACTGTACCTTTGTTTTATATCCAGGGCCCTGTTACATAAAGCTGCAATTAGTAATAATAAACTTACAATTATTGTCAATGGCAAGTTTATTAGTAACTAGCTTCTTCCCGCGTCTTCGTTTGCGTGCAATGTACCTGCGTAACTTAGAAAACAAAGGGCCTCAAGTCATTGGTACTGACTGTTAGAATAAATATCCGTTCAACCGTTCTGCATGGGCTGTACGATGGCACGAGTTTCCTGGCGCTAAAATGTCAAAATTTGACAGATAATGTTCAGGACGACTTTTGACATTTAAAACGCGCGACTAGCGCCGTCGTACTATTACACCCAGACAGGCGTTTTATTGAGTGCCAAACGTCCATCCATCAAAACTTTTGCATTCATGAAATGGTATATGATTGTAGCTTTATGAAACGGGGCCGTTTGCGTTCCAGGCTAACAGCTATAAAATCCGTGCCATAATTGTGACACAATCAATCAGACGACAAAACGGCAAGTGAGATAGTTTCTCTGTGGAAGCTGTTTAAAATGACGAAAGGCAAGCAAAATAAGAAGGACTCTTCCAAACAAGAGGGAGGGAAGGTGATCAATTTCGACCATTTAGTGTTCTACGTTGGGAATGCTAAAGCTGTAAGTGATTCTTGAAACACGTCAATTAATCTTTGTGTAAAAAAATCATAAAAATAATAAATAAATTTCTTGAAACATTTCAAATCGTTCAAACTATTTAAGGCGCTCGTCAAATGCAGTTTAAGGAGTCGTAATAAGACTGCTTATCGTTAACGATACGAACTGTAACAAACCGGATTTATCCTGAAAATTGTGCCTGAGAGTGTGTACCCTACATCCAAATGGGTACCCAGTCCAAATCAGAAAATTATTAATTTCAGACATCAAGTTTCTTCGTTACCAGGCTAGGCTTCCAGCCCTTGGCTGAAAAGGAGGCTTCTGAGGACAAGCCAGTCGTGTCCTATGCTGTTAAACTTAACAAGGTATGATTAGGTTGCGAAAATACCTATTGACCTTGCTATTATGCCAAACGTCGTATGTTGCTATTTTTGTAGTTTCAGGCGTTAATGCTGTAAGTTTTGCTCAAAATAAGAAGACTCTGTAAGAAGACACTTCAGAACCGGTTTCTGAATTAAGCATTTTTCTAGGTAAATTCTTAGGTATGGTTCTGTCTGTCTGTCCATTTCTTGTTGACAAATTTAAAGAGACGGACTTAGTGAAATTCTCAATTAGGAAACCTACATAACACGAAAAACAGTCGTTTTCCATCTTACAAATTAGTTAAAAATGTTACCTAATGTGAAACTGCAGCGCATAGTATCTGCAGGACGATAACTTCGATTCTATTTTATCTTTCCCATAATACCAAGTACAGCTTCTATCACAGAGCTTGCTTAGCATCAATTCAATATTCCGTGCAAATTATGCCAAGGGGCGGTGCTTGCTAGTTGTGCCAGCCTATTGGAGTGAGTTCAGTAATCAGTAAATAGTGGATACTATTTACTTCATTTATTTTATTCGTTGATTTATTTTCATTACATTTTCTGCTGTGTGTGTGTGTTGTTTTTGTCGGACCCGTTTTAGGGTCTGCAAGCGGAAATTAATTATTTTTTAATTTATTTTTTATTACACATTTCACTGTAATATAGTCCAATCAACGTCATCGATAACGCACAGAATGAACTAATCACCGAGTGATTTACCTAGCGCTGTCAGGTTTGTGAACAGGATGATGAGGATGATGACGATTTTCGGTGTGAATTTGTAGGAAGCTTTGTCTAGCTTGGATTTTTCTATGCATCTTGAGAATTTGATTAATACAATAATATAAGTCGTGCTCTCAGCCAACTGAGAAAAGTAAATACTCCATCATTTCCTGAGTCCAATCTTACAGATAATAATCATCTTCCAATCACCAACTACACCTACCTCCAGCCTGGCTAAGGACTTGGTAGCCCACGGGGACTTCGTCAAGGACGTGGCCTTTCAGGTCCAAGATTTAGACCAACTCGTGGCCAAAGCCAAGGAAGGGGGAGCCGAGATTGTCCAAGGGGTCACAGAAGAGAAGGATGCTGAAGAGGGTTCCGTAAGATACGCTGTGTTGAGGACGGTGAGTTTTTCCGTCGGTTTTTATTCCGTGGAGAAGGTTGACAGTTTCCGAAACCTCTTTAAATTGTTAACAAAACATGTAACATAAAATAGCCTGTGTCCCGGAGGGGTAGGCAGTGACCAAGGTTTATTACTTGCCACCATGCTGACATACCTCGTTTTCTCCATCAACATTTATTAGTCGTTGCATGCACGCACGTTTAATTATTTTACTTATTGCTGTCTCCTGCCACGGCTAAAAATTAAGAGTGTACGTAAATAGGAAATTGTAAGTCTTATGCTGAGATTCAAACCCCGAATCTTGTGTATGTGAAGCAACTCGTGAATCCGCATGTAACTCCCGAAACTGTCAACATAATATATTAATAATAATAGGGGTTAAAGTATGAAATTGCCGTTTTATTGCAATAGGTTCTTTGAATTGACATAGAATCTTCATGGTTTGAGGTTTTCGAATGAAACTTTTTTCAAATGGTTTCTATGATGTTCTTTTGTTAAAAAATGTGAAACATTTGAATATCGACTTTGAATTGTTTTTGTTATTTAATTTAGACAAGAAAGATGGATACTGCGAAAATTCAAGTGATTTTTGAATACGAGTTCCGACGCGGAACTAACGCGGCAGAAACAGCCCGCAATATCAATGCTGCATATAGTAGGAATCCCTGTAGGAAACCCGGGTAAACAATCAATAGTAGATTGTTTACCCGGGTTTCCTACAGGGAGCAAACAACTATTTTTAAGGCGAGAGTGTTTCTTTACTCCCGAGGGACACCACTTACTCCCGAGGTAGACACTCCACTTTTTATCACCCTCTATGAAAAAATAAGTAAGTGCAACTTATGAATAAAAATATAATAGAACGTTTTTAACACATTTTTAGCGGCCGATACAAAGTTCTCTGGAGTTAACAGGATACTTACGTTCTCACTACTTGAAGACACACGAGAGACACACTCATTTTTTATAACAAATTAGTAAAATCCGAATTTGAGTAGGTATGTAATCAATAATCAATTGCAAACAAAGGCGGAGAAATCCATTTCGCGCGTCTTTTGTTTCTTCACAAACTTTTTAATTTGGCTTGCGCGCGGTTTCTTTATCATACAGCCAGTTAATTGTTTATAGAATGTTCGTGATTGGAATTTTTACTAGAAATATCCACATTACAAATTCAAATCACTTTTCACCCCTAGGGAGCTATTTTGGTCCCTGTTTACGAGGACTAAACTAGCTCTTTTTGAGTACATGTTATAAAGTATACATTTGTTTTCAGTTACATTTTTTGTGTGCAATTTGTCTCGTACTATATTATTATGTACCTACCTACTTACAAGTAAAGATCTGCCTAAATTTTATTAAAAATTATATTTTTATTTGTTTCAGTATGGTGATAATACTCACACATTGATAGACAGAAGCCAGTATAGTGGTTTGTTTCTACCGGGGTACAAAAAGAGTGAAGAAGATGTTCTAAATAAACTGTTGTAAGTAGTAACCTTTTTGTTTTCTGGTAGAGACACTAATAAAATTAATATTGACCTCATTGGCGTAGAGTCTAATTTATTTTCAGTCAGCGTGATAGAAATCACGTATCCACTCTATCGGGTTAACCGTTTTGACAACTCCAAAATATGTGTGTATTTGACAGTAAGGAGTAGAATAAATCGGACAACTCCATAGAGTGGAGGACTTACGTGGTAGTGCCCCTGGTTTGGTCTGCTTTTTTGTAGACTGACTTACAGGAACTAATTTTAGATTTTATATCTGGCCAGCCGCGGCCTTTTCAAAAAGATGCCATTATAAAACAATTATTTTATTCTTAAAACTACTGTATGGCTGTTGCTGTCAGCTTGTAAGATTTTGCGTAAAAAGAGGTTTTATTTTTAAAGGCCTGATACAAAATTGGAATACATTGATCATGTGGAAGGGAATTTGGCCGATGGAACTCTGGAAGATTCCGTCTCGTGGTATGAGAAAAACCTCAGCATGCACAGGTACCGAAATATATTCTACGACTTTTCCTGACACACTATGTATAATGTAGCATTTTATTCTTATAAATTTGGAATTTTCAGGTTTTGGTGCGTCGATTACAATCATGATTTGGTTCCATATTCATGTATCAACTCGGCTTCCGTTATCAACAAAGAGGAAACCGTTCTGGTAAGCGAAAAAACTACAAAACATATATACTGTTTATTAATTAATTTAAGCTTTCTAATAATTTTGTTAGTACTCTTTGTTTTATACAAGAGTGATAATCATGATGCAGTCAGCTGCGATAAGTTTTCTCTCAAAATCACAAGATGGCGTTAAACCAATTCTCTACATCGCGCAAGTAAGATGTTTTTTGCGCCCATATATAAACTCTGAGCAACATTGTAATGTTATCGCTTCTCGGCCTTTTGGCTAAGATCAAAGTGTAGTATCTGTTCTTTTCAGCTTAATATCTGAAAGTTCCCTCACTGAGGGACCAGTATATTAAACTGATTTTTGTAAACCGATGGGATGTTCGGGGCTCGCTCCACTCCCGTCACGGGTCAGCCCGGCATTGCAGTGCCGCCGGGATCGGCCCAAATGATTATCTAAAATACGTTGAATTATAATTACCTACTGATAAGATATAACAGCGCTGGTGGCAAGCGGTAGAATGCCGGCTTCTTATTCGGAAGGTCGTGGGTTCGAAACCCGGACTTGGTTAAAGTTATAGTAAGTATACCACTCGCTAACTGTGAAGGAAAACATCGTGAAGAAACCTGCGTCTGAGATACCTTAGCGCTCGAAATTGCCGGTGGGCACGCGTGTTGATTAACCCCTCAACTGCCCTCGAGGAATGGAACGTATTGGTGGTCTATAACTCTCTGAGAGAAGGCCTGTGCCGAGTTCAGTGGAACGAATATAGGCTACCTGTTAAAAACAAAAGTAATAAGTTGACATTATTAATTAAAACTTGCTTTGTTAAATTAATCAGAGCACATGACATAAAAAACTTGTAGGTTAAGAATGTTTAAGTGTAAGTAACTGCTTACGAAAGTTTTAGGTTCACATCAATGAAACATTGCTATGTGTAATTCACAACATTAATAACGCTACAAAACTCAAATACTATTTGAAAATTTGGGTTATTTACTTTTTTCACGGGTTTCTTAATAATGTGGAAAGCAAGAAAGAAAGATTGGTGAAACAAATATATATCGAGCGCATGTGAGTGGAAGGGCCGGTAAGAGACGCCCCAGGCGGACATACTTCGGCCAAATAGGGGATGTATTAGCAAAGGACAAGATAGAAAGTACCCGAAACCGGCGTGCGTGCATGCAACGAACGACTAATGAACGTTGAGGAAGCGAAAGTGATCTGTCAGGATCTCTGCCTACCCCTCTGTGATACAAGCGTGAGTTTATGTATGCATGTTGTCTTAATATTTTTTTTTACATATTTATTTCGGCTGATTCGAGTTTCTTACTTGTTAATTAACTTCGCTATGTGCATCGACCTGTCATAGTCCCGAACGTTAACAAAATGCCCCTGAACATAACCAAAATGGCCACGTTCCTCTAGCTATCAATGAACGAGGCAGCCAAGGGCCTTCGCCCCACGAGCAAGGCCACGGAGTTCGTCAAGGCACTCGGCACCTCCGGGGTGGAGCACATCGCGCTATACACTGACGACATCGTCGCTACTGTAAGTTGAGGGGTCACTTCACTAGATAGATAGATGAAATTAAATGAAAAATGTTTATTGAGGTGAACAAAACTTAACGATATACATATAGAGTAACTCTGAACCCCAAACTAAATTAAACACTATTGCACACCAGTAATTTACAGAGATGTAAGGTACTTAATATCTAGTTTTCAATAGTATACAATTGGCGGTCTTATTGCTAAAAGCGATCTCCTAGACGTATGTAGTGATAATAATAATAATATAATAGGGGTTAAAGTATGAAATTGCCGTTTTATTGCAATAGGTTCTTTGAATTGTCATAGAATCTTCATGGTTTGAGGTTTTCGAATGAAACTTTTTTCAAATGGTTTCTATGATGTTCTTTTTTTAAAAAATGTGAAACATTTGAATATCGACTTTCAATTGTTTTTGTTATTCAATTTAGACAAGAAAGATGGATACTGCGAAAATTCGAGTGATTTTTGAATACTGTTGTGGCATTTGACCTGGGGTCAGCCATTGCATTTTTCTTTTCCGGTTATCATAAAGAATCCACTTTTCATCACATGTTACAATTCGATCCAATATTCCTTCATTTCTGTACCGGTTCAACAAGGCAACACAAGTTTCAACACGCGTTTCTTTCTGCAGATGAGTCAAATCATGAGGCACCCATTTTTCGTATTTTTTTATTTTATTGATTTGACGCAAGTGAGTCAATATTGTGGGTAAGGTAACGTTAAACCATGCCGCTAATTCCTGGGTAGTTTGACTAGGGTCGGCTTCCACTATCTCTCTTAATTCATCGTTATTTACCTGTGTGGGCGGTCTTCCTCGTGGCTCGTTCTTTAAGTCGAAATTTCCATCACGAAAGCGTTTAAACCAAAATCGCACGGTGCGTTCATTAGTAGACCCCTCTCCAAACGCAGCATTGATATTGCGGGCTGTTTCTGCCGCGTTAGTTCCGCGTCGGAACTCGTATTCAAAAATCACTTGAATTTTCGCAGTATCCATCTTTCTTGTCTAAATTGAATAAAAAAAAACAATTGAAAGTCGATATTCAAATGTTTCACATTTTTTAAAAAAAGAACATCATAGAAACCATTTGAAAAAAGTTTCATTCGAAAACCTCAAACCATGAAGATTCTATGTCAATTCAAAGAACCTATTGCAATAAAACGGCAATTTCATACTTTAACCCCTAATATATACACATTTAGACAATTAAATATATACTAAATGAATACACAATATTTACATACCGAAATAATCTTATACCATAGTATGAACTACTACACTAGAGCCTGATTTTGAAATCGTTAGCCATATTCTGAGGGAATGTTGTTTTCATTATGATAAACTAGCTGTTGCCCGCGACTTCGTTCTTGTGGTAATTTTGATGTGTATTTTTCCGGGAATGTGCTAATCCAGACTATAATCTCTGTGGAAATTTTCATCCGGATCCGTTCAGCCGTTTTTGCGTGAAAGAGTAACAAACATCCATCCATAGTAAGCATTATTATACATGATTATTGTAAATATTCGTGATTTCCTACCTTTGGTTTGAAACTTTGAATACAAATTCAAAGCTCTCTATTATGGTAAATGTTGATATTGTGGAAAACAATCCGTTGGCCCATTTCGAGCCACGTTTGTCCAAAGAATGCCTTCTGGGTGATCACAAAGAAATTAAACATACATACACACACTTTCTTATTTTGCTCTCGCAGTTGAGTAAAAACAGAAACAAAGAATTGCCACTGTAACTTGAAACAACATCTCTGTTAAATTAGTAGAGTTAACTATAGTTATAAGAAACCAAAAAAATTGTACTGTGCAAAGATTATGTGCATATTTTTAGTTACTAATTTATCCAATAAGTAGGATTTTTGTTTTTCATCAAATAAATATATTTGCGCACCCTGACGTGTAGAGCATGCCTGTACCACCACAATTAGTATAAATAAGAAATAAAATAAAAATATTATTTATTACGGAATTTCGCAATTTATAAAAGGATAGACCCCGTGCTAGGTAAAAATCTGGAAGTCCATATTTTATATTTTAATCGTGTGATTTTAAAACGACACATGTCCTTTCATTACAACTTTGCAGGAAATAGAAAAAACTGATTTATTCAAATAATAATATCTACAACAGCAATATTTTAGCATACTATATTGATTTCTTAATTATTTTCATTTAATTTTATTTATTACTCTCAGATACAAAGCCTGAAAGCGCGCGGCGCAGAAATCCTCGTGTTTCCGTCACCCTACTACGGCCTGATTAGGGACAAACTGAAGGAGAGTCCCGTCAAAGTGGCGGAGAGCATAGACGCCCTACAGGAGAACCACATCCTGATAGACTTCGATGACAGGGGCTACATGCTGCAGGCTTTCACGAAGCATGTGCAGGCGCGGGCTACTGTGTTCATCGAGATTATACAAAGAAGGAATCATCGGGTAAGTTGCCTATCCTTAAACGGCTTTTAAAAAAAAGAACAAACCGTTAAATTTAAATCCGACAAGGTACTAAAAAGTTTTAAACAAGGCCCAGGTGAGTATTTTCAACTTATTTTATATAATTCTAATTATATTCAAGTATTTAATAAATATTATTAATTAAATATTATTTTTATATCAAACGTGCGTCTTAACAATTCCAATACGTATAATTTTATTTATTTTATCGCCTTACTCTCAATTTCATTTGACACATTATTTGTAAAAACCAGTCAAACCGTTCGGCCTCGTGCGAAAAAATTGCACTTCTATTCTCTCGCGACTGACTAATAAAAGTTTCGAGGTACAGCCCCTCTATTCGCAAAAGAAATGGAGAACTTGCACAAAAAAAATGTTTTAACATAATCGAAGAGACCATGGTAAAAGACAAATAGACGTGGTAATTTTTTTCTCTACGACTAATACTTTTCATAATATAACCTGTCCAGAACTCAATAGTCACGTGGTACAAAAACGTGGCATACAAATCGGGCTCCAACAATTACGTCACAACTTGCACTGAACGCCTTATAATGTATGAAGCGTTTGTTTAATGTTGTTAAATAAAATTATGTTTTTATGCGTCTACCCTTGTAAGAAGACGTTTAGAATTCGATAAAAAAACTTAAATGTAGGTAATAACAAGTTTCTTATTACAGTAACTTTATTTTTCACATTTTTGTGATCCCGAAAACGCTGAAAAAATATTTTTATGGTTTTATTTTTTCCAAATTTTCTATGTCTTCTATCATCATCATCATCAGCCATTCGACGCCCACTGCAGGACACAGGCCTCCTCCGTGGTTTTCATAACCGTGAAGGGTTTTGCCATAATCGCCACGCCTGGCAGGCGGGTTGGCGATCCCTCCGATTTCTTCTATGGTAGGTATAAAAGCAATGTCACTCAAATCTAAGTTAGACGCAAGTTCCCCACTAACTACAGTGGTCAACAATGTAGATTGATGTTTATTTTCAGGGTTTCGGCGCTATGAACTACAAATGGGTGTTTGAAGCAATTGACCTTCTAGATGCTGCTGGAAAGAAGAACGAAGAGTAGACTAACTCTGTTGTAACTCTTGCTAAGTAAATAATAAATAAGTAAAAAAATATAACATACCCCTCTGGGATCGCGTAAGTTTATGTTATGTTATGTTAAAAAACATATTTCAAATAAAAAATAAGTAAAAATAACAAGTTTGTGCTTGAAGATTAAAAAAATAACGTACATCTCAAGTTTCCTAGGGGTTAAAATTTATAATAAACATTTAATTGCATGAAATTGTAGCAAATGCTATTATGTAGAGTGAGAGGTAACATACGAAAATAAACTACTAAATTCTAATAAAGAGCTTCATTCTTTTTGGGGCATCTCGGTGCTACGGCACAAGCTTAGTGGAATCCTACTATATGTATATATGTGAAAGTTTGTGAAGATGTTTGTTACTCAATCACGCAATTTGGTATGGAGATAGTTTGAGTCCCGGGGAAGGCCAAAGGATATTTTTCATTCCGGAAATTCTCATTCCATGCGGACAAAGTCGCGAGCAAAAGATAGTGCTTAATATGCCCGAGCGTGAATATTTTATGCAAAAATATTTGATCATGATCTTTTTATGTTTTTAAATGTTAAAGTAATCCATGCATCTTAATGTGTTTGTGATGTTTTTCTTTTTGTATCTCTTTAATATTTGAACTGGTGGAGATTTATTTTTGTTTTGTTTTCAGTATTGTTCCGTTGAATAAATGTTTTTATCTGTCTCATCCTCTCAAAATTAGCTGCCCACATAATTTTATAAAAATGAATAAATAAAGAATTAAAAAAAGGAACACTCGTGGGTTTTAATTCTCGTAAGCAATCCATCTCTTTTGAAACTGATTTATTGAAGCATCCCCAAGAAGCGAACCCAGTGGCAAACCCAGGCTTCTGGCTACTCCTTCGGAATAAAGACGTGAGTTTACGCTCTGGAAGTTGCCAATCCGCGGTGGGCTGTCTCTCTCTCTGAGTGAAGGCCTTGGGACGTACAATATGGGCTTATTACTGTGGCTCATTATGTACCCGGAAGTCCGGACATGCACCATTCAAATCCGTAAACCGGTTCAAATCCGTTGAGGTGTTAGTCCAATCCAGGAGCAAACCAAGGGTCCAATGGAAAAATCCAGAAAACACGCCACATTCCAGCACCCTATTACGCAATGTTTTGAATCAAAATGTGTCCAGACGAACGACAGAAGAGATAAATAAAATGCTAATGTCGCCTCGCCGCCGCGGCCGGCTCGTACCGGATTCGGACTGGTACTAACATGGGGTAGAGTCGAGAACCAGAGAGCCATTCGGTGTTCAACATCACGTACAGACTACAGAATAATGATGAAAAAAAAAAAACAGACCTAGAGCGAGTATTGTTACGTATAGGGCTATCACCTTTAAGAAAAGGCGAGGCCCATATGAAAATTTAGGAAAACTAGTTTTTTAAATATTACTTAACCCCTTACCCCACGGTCATAACAAAAAAAAGGTTGGAAGGTACAAATGATGATCTTATTTATTTTTGATGTTAATAAACAATAAATGAACAATAGATGGACAGATGACCTCATCTAAGTGGCAGGAAGGCGCTGGATGCAGGCCGCTTCCAACCGGTCTTTTTGGAAATCCATGGAGGAGGCCTATGTCCAGCAGTGGACTTTTTGTGGCTGAATGATGATGATGATGAAACAATAAATATATTAATATAGGCGGTGGTAGCCTAGTGGGTAGAACGTTGGACTCGGAACCCGGAGACCCAGGTTCGATTCCCAGTGCGGGCATGTACCTATGACTTTGTTTTCTAAGTTATGTACATTTGTGAAGTTATAGTAGCAATACCACTCGCTAACCGGGAAGGAAAACATCGTGAGGAAACCTGGGTGCTTGAGCTATTCATATATCTAAGCGCTGGAAATCGCCAATCCGCGGTGGGCACGCGTGGTGATTAAGCCCATACTCTCTCCCTGAGAGAAGGCCTGTGCCCTTCAGTGGGACGTATATAGGCTGCTTATGCTTATATTAACTTACCTACGATATGATTTAATTAACTACCTAAATATAAAATACTGCGCTCAGATCATCGCTGATATAAAGCAAGACACGAGTCAAGTTAATACTGTATTCACATGCACCATTCAAACCTGTAGACTCCTGGTCAAACCCGAAGAGATGGCACCACTAGTTCCGTAGTTTAACCGCCTCAAGTTTCATTAGATCTTTTTGAATCAATTGTAATTTCTTTTCATTCAGTTCGAGACCCCGCGTATCAATACACAATATTTATAGAATCTTCTTCAGAAGCGGCGTGGATGGAGAATTTACTTGTATGCAATAGCAGAATTGGCTATGATGGTTCTTCTTCTTTCGTGTCGAGAGCGTCGACTCCCCCTTAGACTCCACAGACAGCTTCCTCTTCTTCTTGTGCCCTGAAGAGCAGACATAAAGATGCGACGTTGTTTGTGCAGCTCCACATCGACACGAGATTTCTGTATCTTCAGGTAGGATCCCCCATCTTTACAGGTTATCCCTGGATCGAGCAACATCGAAGGGTTAACGAGTTCCATACTCTCCGCTGCCCCAAAATACATGCTCACGGCTGTGATCATCATCATCATCAGCCTACGCTTGTCCACTGCTGGACGTAGGCGTCTCCTATTGCACGCCACTGAGCACGGTCCTCGGCTACTCTTATCCAGCTCTTGCCAGCCGCCCTGCGGAGATCATCGCTCTACCGAGCCTGAGGACGTCCAACACTACGTTTACCGAGCCGCGGTCTCCACTCCATCATGGCTGTGATGGTTGAAGGAAATACAACATTTTGACCCATTTTACAAAAATAGCACTGTTAACACAATTCTCTGGTCATTGCTCATTCCTCTACCCCGTTTCTGTTAAGATATAACCAGATTCCAGTTCTCGATTATTAATTCACCCATTTGCATATTCGATAAACACAGGTACTCATTGAAGCTGTCGAAGGCTTGGAGGCTCGGCTGGGATTGAAAATATCACGCCACGGACCCGTCACTGGTGTAGGGCTAGTTCACAGTGAAAGAAAAGTTTACATCGTAAACAAACTAAAATGCGCAGATCCTGAGACACCCCAGATAGAGTTTGTGTACTTTTATATTTAGACTAGCTGTGCCCGCGACTCCGTTCGCGTACATTTCGATTTTTACGAAGCAGCATTTGTATGGGGGCCACGTCTTATCATAACTGGAGCTAGAATGTAAATAGCCTATCCTGTGTACCAGATGTCTATATGTTTTTATACCAAATTTCATCAAATTCGGATAATTGGTTTAAGAGTTATGGAGGAACATACATACATACACACATACAGAAAAAAATTCTAAAAATCGTGAAATTAGTTTCAGTATCATATATTGAGCCTATAAACACAATATCTCTGAAAACAAACTAACTTACTCAATGACCGACCCTTACAGATATATTATTAGTATAGATATAGATAGATTAGCTGACCTGGCAAACGCTATTTTGCCATATTAATGAGCCTATGACTCAGACCTACCAAATATACACAAAACATATCATAAAAATCTGTGGAGCCGTTTCGGAGGAGATCCATAACAAACACTATGAAACGAGATTTTTATATATCAGATTTTTATATTTTACATTCCTTTTTTTTTCGAAACATCATATTTTACATGATTTATTTTGTAAGTCCCGATGGACAAAACATGTGTGTGTCATAAAAATAATCAATAAATAAAATATCATCTGAGGTAAATAATATTTGTTCTCTACGAATGCCGCAGCTTTTGGTAAGTCATTGTCCTGCATAGATGTATGCCTATTCTATTTATTTATGTATCTATCAAACAACGCCACTGCAAAGCAGAACGCAAAGTTTCGTAAATATACATTTTGAAAAAAAAAACAAATGAAACACAGTAAAAAAAAATGTTAAAAAAATTCGCAAGCCGTAGAACAAAAGTTGTTGTAAATGATAAAACGTTGTTTGCGCACTTTTAAGGTAACTCTGTACTTCCCAGTTCATAGCCAGCAATGTGAGGAAGGTAGTGAACTGTCGGATATTCAAAAGAGGGAGTATTTTGTTCGCGAACTTCCAAACTCTACATCGTCGAATAGTGCCCACTCACTTGATCTAAACTCCATAGTTGAAATAGCTCTACAGCAGAGAGATTATACCTTCCTACAGTGTGCCATAAAACTGACGCCCAAATTGGGCACCAAAACGCACTACGCAATCCACATAATTTCAATTGAAATTGAAAAGAATATATATTTATCACGTCACATTACATAAAAAAAGTCTGTGATAAAAAAGATTTTTTTGATTCCTAAGGATCAAATGAAACAAAAAATATTATTGCGAATAAAATTTCAGCATTCCTATGGTAGGGACGTATACCAGCGCTACGCTTATTTGAGATTCCGACGTTTTGAATACATGGCACGTCGAAATTTTAAATTCGTTTTGTTATACAAAGTATTTATGTATACCGCCGTATATTTCTTCGGTAGTATACAACACTAAATATTTTCTTGTTAGATCAGACAGACAGACAGACAGACAGACAGACAGACAGACAGACAGACAGACAGACGGACAGACGGACGGACGGACGGACGGACGGACGGACAGACAGACAGACAGACAGACAGACAGACAGACAGATGGAGTCGACGAGGTCGCAATGTGGACACAACTTTAAAAAATAAAGGCGTTTTCATGCAAACAAGTTTTAAACTGGTAATGGCTGAATTTAAATACTTGCCCCATATATAAAACTGTTTTAGATCGCACCGTCCAGTCTCGTATGATATTTGAATGAATTTAGTCTATGTAGATAATTAAACTATTTCTCAATTATACATAAGTGACTAATTGGTTGTGAATTGTAGACATTGCACGTAAAAACAGTGCATTCGTTAATAATATCCGTTATCAATTAGCAAATTATTAGGAAAAATGGTAAGTCAATCCTATATTTTTATTTTCATGTTTTTCGGGCACATTTAGGTAAGTCTGTTTTATTATGAGCAACCAGTGCAGAGGCTTTATGGTTTTTCAGACATCGTACACGGATAAAGGGAAGAAACCTGAAGGTGGAAGGTTCACAGCCTTTGACCACCTCACTTTCTGGGTCTCCAACGCCAAACAGGTAAATTACTTAAGTGATAATTTTAGTATCTTCTGCGAATTATTTTTTTTATTTATTTATTTTTATTTATTTAATAGTAGGAAGACTAACAGCACATAACAATGAATAACAGAAACTTTAGAAATACAGAAGGCCAGTTATAAGTATCCACTTTTAGAAATATTTTAAGACTATTCTCTCTAAAAATATTGTCAATGTGAGAAGTTTAAATATAAATGTTCATTAGGTAATTTATTTTAACCGGTGACTTCTGTTATTTCGATTAGGAAAATATTTCCTATGTTTAGGAAAGGCAATTGACAGCCGATGGCACATTAAGCTTTACATGCGTGCATTGCCCATATCTACTTTAGATGGTTTAATTATACCAACCGCTAACTTGTCACACTAACTTTTCTTATAGAACCAGGTATACCTACCACGCATTTTTAACTGAACGTGTATAAGTATACGCTTATGGCGTTAGTACAGTCGACAGCACATCAACTAACTACAACAACCAACTAACACTCGTGCACTCTACTCAGTTACTTTACGGGTGACTTTGCAACAAAAATGTAAAGGTTGACTTACTGTCAACTGTACCTACCCGGTTGCTCGTACGTAGACATCTATTAACGGTTGCTAGTTGGGTCTTTGCATGCCAATCCCTAGATATCAACTAACAACCGTCAACAGCGTGTTAACAGATTGTTGACGACAAACCGAAGGTACCTAAGTCTTTTACCTGTAACCGGAGATAAATCTTGTCTAAAATATTCTTGTCCGGTATCTACCTAAAATATTCTTGTCCGGAACCACGCCAATAAAATTACAATGAAAATAAATTCGACATTAATTTGAAACAGGTTTACTAGTCCTCTTCATCATCATCATCATCATTCAGCAACAAGAAGTCCACTGCTGGACATAGGCCTCCTCCATGGATTTCCAAAAAGACCGGTTGCAAGCGGCTTGCATCCAGCGTCTTCCTGCCATTTGGATGAGGTCTTCTGTCCATCTTGTGGCTGGTCGTCCTACGCTGCGCTTGCCGATATGTGGTCTCCATTGGAGAACTTTTCGGCCCCATCGGCCATCAATTCTGCGTGCTATGTGCCCCGCCCACTGCCACTTAACTGACTCATCCGCTGGGCTATGTCGACGACTTTCGTCTACATCATGTTATAATTAAAATGTTACTTAATAATATAGTTAGTTATGAATTTGTAGTAGCAATACCATTCGATACCGCGAAGGAAAACATCGCGAGCATACCCGAGTACCTAAGGTGTTCACATAACTCAACGCAAAGAAGCATTGCGTTGAAATTACCGAGACGCGGTGGGCACACGAGGTGATCAAGCTCGTACTCTATCTCGCTGAGAAGCCTGTGCCCTACAGGGACGTACATAGGCTACATTATTAATTATTCCTTTTTACCTGACTTCGAATCCAAAGGAGGGTTCGGTTTTTCGCGCGTATGTATGTGTGTATGTATTCTCTACCTATCTATAAACTTTGGCCGATGCCAATCCGCCAAAATTTTGATAAATGTCACGTGAAAGGTATGGACAACGCGAGTGTCGCTGGCGTCGCCACGAAAAATACAAGTGCTTTAAAAAAACTTTTTACGTAACAAAAGCCGGCCTGCTAAAAGGCTGGTAAAACAAACCCAAAACAAAATGAGTCTATTTATTTTGTAACCTCAGCAGGCGACAGTTGGGACCAAAGTTACTTACACAAACCAATCAACTAGCGGTCCTACCTGATGAGGTTAAAAATTCCATCGACTAATTTAATCATTTGTTTGACCTTGACTTTCGCAGTCGGTTTTTTTAAATGCACTCTTAATGATGCTTTACGGTTTAAACAGCACCATGGCCTACTGGCAACTTCTTCCTAAAAGATAGGTGAACTGGACCACTCCGTCGCTGTAGTTACTGGGACATATTTTGTTAATGAGTGTCTCATAATGAGTGTCGCAGGCTGTCCGGACTACCCTTCAAAATTACCCTCGTCTTAACTAGGCTTAATACGTCATCAAAATTGACGGCTAATTAGCTCTATTACAGTTTTTTTGTGACGCCCTTCCCTTTCTAAGAAAATATCGCTTTTTTATCCGTTATAACGAATCCACAGATATAGATAGACGAATCTAATGTTACTGATAAATAAGTAACACTAGATGAGTTACTTTTTTACTCCGGATGGAGTAAAATTACTTTAATTACTCCATAATTAACGTGCGGATTGGGTAAAAAAACATTGTTTACTCCATTCCAAATATTTTTTTACTGTCACTGCTCTTTTTTGTTATTTTATTGTCTCCAGGCAGCCAGTTACTACGTGACTCGATTCGGTTTCGAGCCTCTGGCGTATAAGGGGCTCGAAACAGGCTCCAGACAGACCGCTTCTTACGCTGTGAGGATGAACAAGGTAAGTACACGTATGATGTTTATTTTTTCAAATTGAATATCCTACCAAAGATACAAGTGGGATCCCCTGATTTTGGGTTTTGGTTATACCTCTTTAATAACATCAAAAAGGTTAAACCTTCCGAGAGAAAGTCCGAGTTTTCAATATTTTCTGGGAATATTCGAATCGGGTATAATTTAATTAAACGATCAGCAAAAAATACGGTTTTATCAGTAACAAAAGCAGCAATTAGTGGTCGGCGGAATATACAAAATTGTGCAGTGTGTCCGGGACTTAAACGCGCGACCTCTGGCTAACCGTGCCAGCGCTCTCCCATCTGAGCTAATGGGCAAGTGCAAGCATCGGCGAAATTTCGAGCCTCTGTACAAACTTCTCTGTATTACGTACAGGCAGCGACATCTGGCCGAAGCAATTTACATCACTTGCAGCCCCGAGTAACCCACTTTGCAGTTAGGTTTTAATATCGGAATGATATCGCTGTACCTACATGATTATATTCTTTTTTGTTGCTCTAACCCGTGCTGAGGAAAATTTTAAAAACCTATTTGGAGGCTAAGGATTTTTGTATAAGCATTTTTAGCAGCAAGTCATATAAAAGTAAATGGGCTGGATTTTTTTCGTGTATACTATTTGGAAATATAATTAATTGTATTTAAAGAGAAATGGAGAGAAGTGGCATAGCTATATAAATACTTACGGTCTTATTTATCAAAAGTTGATTCCACTAAAACACTTTTAGGACGGAGTTAAAGCCGGTTTATGAAAGGAGGAATAAACCGGTTTTAACTACGTCTTGAGAGTGTTTAATAGATTGTGATTTGTGATTTAACTAATTTATTTCTCAACAAGAACACATTGATTCACTTACTTGAGAAATAATAATTATGTATATTAGTAGTTATTATATAAGGTAACGCGCCGCGGCAATTCGCGTATAATTCTTAAGAGTGAGCAGAAAGTGGGTACATAAGATTTTTTTGTTGTGTTTGTTAGTTTGATTTGGCTTTTTATAAATGAGACCGGCACTTTCTAATATTATATCTCTAATCAATTATTTATTTTCCTGGTCGTATAAATATTCAGCTGACCACTGTTGCTGCTCATTTATTTCTTCTACTGACAAAAATTATCGTTGGCTGATAGAATGACTGCTGATTTTTGCTCCTGATGTGATTTATATTGCTGAGCTAAATGATTAGATACGATTCAAATCCTCCAGAGTAATATTCAAGCCCTGAATCAGTATAAAGGAGACACTAAGAAAGAAAGAGAGATAAAGAAAAAGATAGAGAAACAGAAATGAGAAACAGAAATGAGAACTTTCCAAAACCTTCAAACCTGCCAAATCTAATATATGAAAATTTCGGGTCACAGTGTTTGTTATCGAATTCCTCCGAAACGGCTTCGCCGATTTTCAATATTTTTTTTGTGTATATTTGGTAGGTCTGAGAATAGGTCGCAGGCTAAATAATATGGCAAAACAACCTTTTCCGGGTCAGCTAGTAATATCTAAAACTTCCAACCTTCCAGATAATATTCGTGTTCCAAGCACAATACGAGCCCGAAGAGAGCTCGTTTGCCAAAGAGGTGGCATACCACGGAGACTTCGTGAAGGATGTGGCCTTCACGGTCGAAAACCTGGACTACATCGTGGATTACGCTAAGAAACAAGGGGCGAAGGTAGTGAGGGACACTTGGGAAGAGACAGACAAAAACGGGGTGGTCAGAATGGCGGTGCTGAAGACGGTAAGATGGGATAATTGATTGATTGATATTAGAAGATAGATAGAATATTTTTTATTGTTTGTACACTTTATTATACTGATTGAAAGATTATTTGATAGCACAGCGGTGGTAGGCTAGTCGGTAGAACATTGGACTCGGAAGCGAGAGAGCCAGGTTCGATTCCCAGTGCGGGCATGTACCTATCGCCATCGCCAATCCGCGGTGGACACGTGTGGTGATTAAGCCCATACTCTCTCCCTGAGAGAAGGCCTGTGCCTTCTCTAATCTTCTCTATAGAAACTAACATCCTAACAGTTGCTAGTCAGTATATCTATGAAAATATTATGTACGTTAGGAAAAATATCAGTGACTTTAAAACCGTAGGTAGCCAACACAATGTAAATACTAGAAATAGACATAAACTTTCGTTCCAAAAATTTAGGCTGGCAAAGGTTAATACATCCTTTATAGGGCATTATATACGTTTCTACAATAAGATCCCCGAGGATATAATAAGCTTGCCAGAAACGCGGTTCAAAAAATGTGTGAAGCACACTTTGTGCCAAAAAAGCTACTATAACATTAAAGATTATTTAGATGACAATGATGTCTGGAATTAAAGCCAGTTCAATGCATGAGTTTTAGAACATTTATATAAATCCTGTAAATTAAGGACTTGAAAAGACTAAGTTTGGAGTTTTTTTGTCCATTTTTTCTCCAAAATGATCTAGATTTTGAAATTGACACCTAGTTTAACTTGTAACGTTCATTAAGTCGCAGTTTCTGTGCTACTTTGAATAAAAAAAATTTGATTTTGATTTTGCCCTACAGTGGGACGTATATAGACTTATGTTATGTATATTGAATTGTTATTATTATGGCTGTTATTATTACTATTAGCCTCTATCTCACACAATATGGACGGCTTTATTGTGAAAACGAGAAGCAAATTGTTGTTCAGTCCCTTTCTTTAATTGACAGTTACTCATTAGGCACGAGCAATATAAGGGTCCTTGATGATGACCAACACATTCTTGTTTTCCAGTACGGTGACAACACTCACACTTTGGTTGACAGAACCAAATACAAGGGTGACTTCCTGCCGGGATACCAGCCGCTGCCAAAGGACCCGATTAAAAAGTTTTTGTGAGTATTTAACTGCAGCGCTCTTCAGTTTTCATCTAAAACATTGACACCTTGTATATTGATGCCATCTGGATAGACCGCGTAAACAATTGAATCCAATTAAAACAACTACAAAGGTAGTCGTAATCAATACAGTCTGAGCTGTCTGGTAGCGTCAGCAAGCAGCAAGATGAAATATGAATTTCGGCCAACCTGCATTTCTAATGGTTAACACGTCAAAGGCCCCCTAATCAATGATTTTTTTCTATATCTTTTTAACGTATTTCTTTGTCTTCAGGCCAAACGTAGAGATCAATTTCATAGACCACGTGGTAGGCAACCAGCCGGACAATGGTATGGAAACCGCCGCCTCGTGGTACGAGCGATGCCTGCAATTCCACAGGTCAGTGCTGATTTGGCGATTACAGAATTTGGAAGTCTGGCTAATTAAAACCGTATTGAGTATTTCAAATACCCTGTGATCATACCACCATGCAGTGTCGGTTGCTATCATAAGCAGCCTATACACCTACGTCCCACTGTAGGGCACAGGCCTTCTATCAGAGAGTAAATATGGGCTTAATTACTACGCGCGCCCGCCGCGTATTGGCGATTTCAAGCGTTGAGATATGTGAATAGATCAGGCACACAGGTTTCCTCACGATGTTTTCCTGCACATGCTGTAAAAAGCTGCAAAATCACTTTAGGGGCTAACCGACAAAAAGGGCTCAATCAAATCGAAATCAGAGGTAACTAAAAGATCGGTGGCACCAAAAATGAAAAATAGGTTCAGAAAATTTCGAGATAGAGATTCGTTAATTCAACGACCTGGCCCTTCAGTCTAATGCACTCATACATTTTCAACAGAATGATATAAGCATGACAATAGTTGGTATTCGCCTCTATTTGGCTTTGGCAGTCTACAAATCAACAGCAGTACAATGTCATTCCAATGGTATAACCCGCGCAAATTAAATAGGCCTTACTCCCGCAGAAGGTCGAATCCCGCGAGGCGCCGAGTTAAGTTGCACGGGTTATATCATTAAAATGCGATTGGTTACTAGACTACCATAGCGTCAATGAAACAACAGTTACTCACATGACTCTATTGAAAAAACATGCATCTTAGAGACCCACAACCCATAATTGAAGAGCCTTCGCATGAGAACCTTCAAACTAAACCCACCATTCTATTCTGCACCTCTCCACAGATTCTGGTCAGTGGACGACACGCAAGTCTGCACCGAGTACTCGGCGCTCCGCTCCATAGTAATGGCGAACTGGGAGGAGACGGTGAAGGTTCCCATCAACGAGCCAGCTGCGGGCAAGCGGAAGAGCCAAATCCAAGAGTATGTGGAGTACCACGGCGGCGCTGGCGTCCAACACATCGCCATCAACACTGAGGACATCATCACTGCCGTAAGTTTCACTCCTATAAGAACGCCCCTCATTGTCAAGTTATAGCTGAGATTTCCGCACTTAGCCTCTTATTTAGGGCAAGTAAATGGCTGTGAGAACATTTCGTTAGACTAAGATCTGCCCCTATATTATGCGCAATAACTCCCGATTTCTAATGGCTTAAGTGTTAATTCCTTGATAATTGAAATTGCGTCAGGATTCAGATATGAAAGGGAATGCGTTTTTTTAAGAAAAAAAACTTTAAAGCACTGAGTTTATAATTTAAAAAGTAAGTTACCAGAATAATCAAATCTAGGGGACCAAAGTGTGTATGACAGGTGTAAACTGACTGAGTTTGAACGTACAGAGATCTGCGTCCTAATCGTGCGTTCGAAATCCTGACGTTTGCGATAGCAATTATTAATTCAATTAAATTCGAATATTTTTATTAATTTTATAGGTACTATGTGGAGAAGAAGCTAACAAAGAAACTCCACATTTATTCTTTTCAAAACACGTTTTAACTTAATTAACTGAGTTTTCAACTTAAAATTTATTACTCATGAAAGTGTTGATCACTAGGTACAATCGTACTATAAATACCCTTTAATATTAATCTACTGTTTAATACCAAACATATTGGTCTTCCAAATAATCCTTGATGTTATAGTAAGCTTGTTTGCATGGAATATGACTATGGAATGTGACCCTATATTACGCGCAACAAATCCTGAACGATTCCAATCGTTAACTGTCAAATTCCATACTAATTGCAATGGCAAACGTCAGGATTCCGGCAGGATTTGGTTGGGAAAATAAGACTTCATAAATGAGTTTGTGCTCGTAACTCCGTTAAAATGAAATAAAAAATGTTAATTTAATCGCCTCATAATGTATGAACCAATTAGTATGAACCTAGCCTAAATTTATCATAAATTATTATTATTTAAAATCGGGACATAACGAGTTATTTTGTACTGCGTACTGGAAGAGACATCACAAACCGGTTTTGTGTCGTATAATTAAGATTTTTCCAAACCTTACGAAAAAGACTGCTGATTTTACAGGTCTACCTATTAATAGTATTAATTAATTATTATGCTTCATTGCTTACGAAACATTGAATAGAACATTACATAACTGTACAGATGCAAGCTTGTCTTTGTAAGAGATTTCTTCCAGCAAACTTGGGAGAGTCGGTGAAGCAGTAAAAAACCGGGTCTATATACGTGTAAAAAAACTACAAAAATCCAAAAAACAATAGCCTACGTTCAGCAAAAATAAATAAACTACATAAACCAAATACCTGTAAAAATAAATAAAGTCCACAGTAAATAATACATAAATATATATAGCTTACACTTATGATAGAGATAGATAGTGCTCTTTCAACTGCTTCTTGAATGTACTAGCGCACTATGTTCTGTGGCATTATGTTCTGTGGCAGTGCGTTCCACAGCCTAACCGAATGGGCCGAGAAGGAGTCACCGTAAACTTAATGTAGTATTTCAAGATAAAAGATGGTGTATTTGTCACGTCTACCGCAAGCGCTCCTCATAGACTAACCCCCATGCAGTTTCCCGTACACTAACAATTTATATTTCTTTTTTTTGTGTGAACTTTTGCCAGTAAATTGAATATTAATGACGGCTGCAACTTTCGCCACACAAAAGTAGTTTGGGATGTCTCCCGTTAGGTACTATCACTGTGTAAGGTTAGGTCCACAGATTAAGGAAAATAACTCTTTTCAATTATCTTTTTAATCTGGATAGTAGCCTTGTATATGGCGCTCATAAACAAGATGACTCTAGCGACGATAACCATGTATTCCTCTTTAGGCGCGGACCACACAGAATTGACGTGGGACGAGTACGTGAAGGAGACTTGGTGTTCAATTCACTTTAAATTCATAGAAACGTACATGAGTGGGTGTTAGTCCACACGTATAATAATATTGGTGAGGGCGCGAACTCTGTACAATACGTCGCGTCTTGGCCCTGGACGAATCTACTCGAACTGTCGCCAATTCATAATTTTCCTCAACAAGCTCTCACAGTTCTCGCCACAACATGAATGCACTAAATATACAGTTATTGTTGTTACAATATGTAAAAGTGTCAATCAAATCCAACTAGGGTAAACCACCCATATATTGGCACTTAAAGCGATGTACGAAAACAAAATATATGAAAACCAAAATTTAATAACACAATTGTTCTAATTATGCGTTCAGACATTATGAAATATTATAAAAAAACTGTTTTTAGCTTCTAAAGACAGAATATTTACTCGTATTATTATATTTTTGTCTTTTTTTCAAAACTTGCATCTGCACCATTTATTGGCATATACAATAATATAGAAAAAAAGCCACAAGATGGACAGATGACCTCATCCAAGTGGCAGGAAGGCGCTGGATGCAGGCCGCTTCCAACCGGTCTTTTTGAAAATCCATGGAAGAGGCCTATGTCAGCAGTGGACTTCTTGAGGCTGAATGATGATGATAGAAAAAAAAACTTTTTAGCACCTGTTGCACTGACAACGATGAATTTTAAGGATTGGGAGGATAATGACAATTTCGAGTACACGCCCTATCCTCGTCCCACGTACCATTTTTGTGACCTATGCCTTAGTCAAGTTTTTTTTGAGGTCAGGCCACAAGTTTCCCATTGTGTCATTGGACCTCATACACAAGATAAGTTTAGCGACGTACGCCATGTATTCCTCTTTAGAATTGGCCTTCGAGAAGATGTGGGCTTCCATTTCACTGGCAGTCCGAGACGTTGGTAGGGCTGACTGCTGCCTTTCTTGTTCACTGGAATATGAAATAAGAAGATGACGTCCACTGGATCACAATTGCTTGTCCTGCGGGGCAGAGGAAATGGACATGGCAGGCGTTTTCTCTGCACTTGCCCCAGAGACATACATTTTTAGAGTTCCGTAGCCGAAGGCTGCAAAAGTCCCGAACTTATTGAAAGAAAACATTATATCTATCCACACAGACCTTTAGTGTCTGTCTCACGTTGGCCGACTATTGTTATTTGTTATCATCATAAGCAGCCTATATACGTCCCACTGTAGGGCACAGGCCTTCTCTCATGGAGAGAGTATGGGCTTAATCACCACGCGTGCCCACTGCGGATTGGCGATTTCAAGCGCTGTTGTGAATAGCTCAGACACCCAGGTTTCCTCACGATGTTTTTCCTTCACCGTTAGCGAGTGGTATTGCTACTATAACTTCACAAATGTACATAATGTACAGGATTCTTCTTTCTAAGTTTGTTGTTATACTTATAACTACTACGGCCACCTGCATAGATAATGTTTACTGCGATTGCGACTTTTCAGATAATTCTACAGTAAATTGTTTGAAGTCGGACCACAGTGGTCAAATTGTTCATTTTGAAACAGATAGAAAAAACGCAGAACAGGTTATCCTCTGCCGGCCCGTAACAAGTAAAAAATTAGAGTCATTTAAAGTAGACCTTGAAAGTAGCATAAAAACTCAAGAAAATTACCAAAATGCTAATGCTCATTATGTAGACTTTTTCAAAGTCGTGTCGGGTAGTTTTGAAAAAGTTTTTAAATTGCGGCAGCTAACAAATAATGAGAATAAATTAGGATTTAGTGAATGGGCAACCTCGGGTATCCGGAAAAGTAGAGACACACTTTATGAACTGTATGACAAAAAGACTTATACATATGACACCAAATTCATACAGCACGTCAAAAAATATTCCAAATTATTTAAGGCCGTCTGCCATAAGGCTAAATGCGATCATATAAAGAATAAAATCTTACAGTCACCGAATAAAATTAAAACAATTTGGACAATAATAAATAGAGAAACGGGTAAAACAAAATTGGGAGACCGAGATATTTCGCTTAAGATTGATGACAAAATAATAACGACAAATGAAGATATCGCTGCAGCATTTGAACAGTTCTTCACTAATGTTCCAATCGTGACTACAGCTCCGTTAGACTCGTCACCTGATCGTGCAGCAACATTACTAAAAGACCATGTCTCCTCGTGCGAACACGATTTCTCATTTAATTACATTGAGCCCCATAACGTTCTTAAAAAATTTAAATTATTGAATCTTAAAAAAACGGAGGACTTGTGGGGTATGTCAGTAAAAATTGTTAGTTCAGTGATCCATGTCCTAGCTTTACCGTTAGTAAAAATTTTCAATAAATGTGTAGATGAGGGAGTATTTCCGGACCTCATGAAATATAGTAGACTAGTACCCTTATTTAAGAGCGGTGATAAACACGATCCAACCAATTTTAGGCCCGTCTCAGTACTACCAGTATTGAGTAAAATATTTGAGAAGATCATCTTAGATCAATTACTTACGCATTTCAATAATTACCAACTCTTTCATAGCCACCAATTTGGTTTTACTAAAGGGCGGAATACAACAGACGCCGGAGTTATGTTACTTAAACATATTTTCAGCGCGTGGGAGGATCGCAAGGATGCAGTAGGCATATTTTGTGATTTATCAAAAGCATTTGATTGTGTAGACCACGAAACGCTACTGCTAAAGTTAAAACACTACGGAATAAAGGGTGCAGGTTTAGATCTTTTAAGATCGTATTTAGAAGGAAGGGTCCAAAAAGCAGACGTAAATCGTATTAAATCCTCGGGTTCACTTGTAAAAATAGGAGTTCCGCAGGGATCTATCTTAGGGCCGCTCCTTTTCCTAGTCTATATAAATGATTTACCGTTTATGGTACAAAAAATGTCTGAGATAGTGTTATTTGCTGATGACACGTCACTTATTTTTAAAATAAGGAGACAAGAAAATAATCTTGACGATGCAAATAATGCTCTCTCGCAAGTACTAGATTGGTTCACAGCAAATAATCTGCTGCTAAATTCTAAAAAGACGAAATGTATAAAGTTTTCCTTACCTAACGTACGAGTAGTTGAGAACAACATAGTAATTGGACATGAAAAACTAGAATTTGTAGATGATACTGTATTTCTGGGCATCACCATCGATCCAAAACTACAATGGGGTCCACATATTGTAAAATTAGCACACAGACTTAGCTCTGCAGCATATGCAGTGAAAAGAATTAGGGAACTCACTGATGTTGCAACTGCTAGGCTTGTTTATTTTAGTTACTTCCATAGTATTATGTCCTACGGTATACTACTATGGGGCCGGGCAGCAGACATTGAGACTATCTTCATCTTGCAGAAGAGAGCCATCCGATTTATTTACAAGTTAGGTAGTAGGGATTCGCTAAGAGATTTCTTCAAAGAAACCAACATCTTAACAGTTGCATGTCAAAACATTTATGAAAATATTATGTACGTTAGAAAAAATATCAAAGACTTCGAAAATGTTGGTGGCCACCATAATGTTAATACTAGAAATAAACATAAATTGTCATTTCCACTATTTAGACTTGCAAAAGTTAACACATCCTTTATGGGGCACTGTATAAGGTTCTACAACAAAATTCCTCAAGATATATTAGAGTTACCTCCAACGCGATTTAAAAAATGTGTTAAGCACATTCTGTGCAAAAAGGCTTACTATAACATCAAGGATTATTTAGAAGACAAAGATGTTTGGCATTAAACAGTAGATTAATATTATTTAAAGGACGATTGTAACTAGTGTTCAACACATTCATGACTAATATTTTAAGTTGAAAACTCTGTTAATTAAGTTAAAACGTGTTTTGAAAAGAATAAATGTGGAGTTTCTTTGTTAGCTTCTTCTCCACATAATCCATTAATTGTGAAACTAACAACTTTGACGTTCATTAAGTAAACATTCTGTTTTTACAATGAATAAAAATATTTGAATTGAATTGAATTGAATTATTGTTTTTATGATAGAAGAACAAAACAAAAATTCTAAGAAATCATAGCAGGAACGCCTTACATAATCCGGCTTCAACTCCGTTTTAAGACAGTTTTAGTGTAATCAAGTTTTTATAAGTAAGACTGTATTAATGTAGAAGCGTCTACTTACATTTTCATGGCAACGCATTGTCGAAATCCAGCAGTTTTCCAGATTTGTGCCACACTTAAAGGCTCGCTCAAAATCACCGTCATTGCTTTATCAACCTAAAACGCGATTAGCAAAGAGAAATAAACGAACAAGACTGACAAAACAAGACTGGTCGCGGTTAGCTTGTGATGCGTTTCGCAAGTGAATCATCGCGACTGTGATCGTGTTACATCGTACATCGACTTTTGTTGAGGTGACTCTGAAGGTCAGTTTGAGGAAAAAATCATGATAATATTATCATATTATGTCTTGTTAAAAATGATGTAAGTAATTTTTATTAATATGAATGGCCCCTAATAAGTCTATAAACAACATCTTTGTTCTTGGCAATAAATGATAATTCATTCATTTGTTCATATTCGGAATTCAAAATCTGAGGCGAAGTGCCATCGTTAAACAAATATGGCACTGCATCGAAAACGCATGGTTTCTCACAGGTTAGCAAGCTAATAAAATTTCACGGTGTTAGAGACACGATTACTTAAAACACTCCATACACGACGTACAAATTATCTTATGGTAGCGACTCTATAAGGCTACAGACTACTTATACTGCGTTTGTGGAATGTTTTACAAGGGAATCGTGTTTTTATAAATAACATCGTCAGTTGGCAGAAATAAAATTGCATTGTTTAACGTCACATTCATTCGTTTCATTTTACTTTAATTCAATTTAAACCTTTATTAGGGTTCCGTGCCCAAAAGGTGCAAACGGGGCTCTATTACTATGCTATTCGGTCTGAGAAGTGTCTTAAGGCTGTATATAAATGTTTATAAGACTGTTCATCTCCTGAATCGTGATAAGGCAGGTTCACTCGAGGACTGAATTTTCTGCAGAATGAGTGTCATTATTCTTCATTTCTTTTTATTTATTTATTTATATTTTTTTTATTTAACGTGTACCTACCTGCCTTAACTCCTGCTCTAAATGTCAACCTAAGAGCTAGGGAGTGCTGAAAACCAGCGTTGGTTTACTACCTGGTGGTAGCTGACATGTTAGCTGAGCTCTCTCCAATTACCAAAATGGTTAGACGTGGTCTAAAAAAAAATATAAATCTCTGCTATTATTGCTTTTTTAAATTGTTTGTGTTTTGGTAATAAACGATTTCAATCTATTCTATTCATTATAGTGGAATGCCCAACAAAAAAAAAATACAAAAAGAAAAAAAATCTTTTTAACGTTTTCAGGGCTCCGTACCTGAATGTTGCCGGTCGTTCTACGACGTCTGTCCGTCTGTCTCTGTCCTATAAAGATCTATCGCTTGAATCGTAATAAATAAATAAACAAAGGCGAACTTATCTCTAAGAGAGAGAGATTAGTATGGAATCTGATAGATGATTGGAATGTTTCAGGATTTGGTGCGCGTAATATAGGTGCTGACCGGCCCAGCGCTTTACCCAGCGCTTGATCCCCACTGGCATCTAATCTGCTAACACATAATATTTTTTCCAAATCAAACTCCACTCTACCTACCGTTCCAGGTGGAAAAACTCCGCGCGCGCGGCGTGGAGTTCCTCTCAATCCCGTCGGAATACTACCGGATAATCCGCCAGCGGCTCTCACAGAGCCGAGTACGAGTGGCTGAGAGTGTAGACGAATTGGAGAGGCTGAACATCCTTATAGACTACGACGAGGACGGATACCTACTGCAGATCTTCACCAAGAACACCCAGGACCGGCCGACGCTGTTCATCGAGGTTATTCAGCGGAGGAACCACAATGTGAGCGCTTAACCTATAATTCTTCTTCTCTTCTGACTTCCTTCCATTCCTCTTTTTTCTGAGCCAGATCGTTGATGCTAGCCCATATTTGTGCTAGTTGATGGATCTCCGCTTGGACTGCATTTTTAGGGTTCCGCACCCAGAGGGTAAGGGACCCTATTACTAAGACTCCGCTGTCCGTCCGTCTGTCACCAGGCCGTATCTATCTCATCATCGGGCTTGATGATGGGATACAGCCTGGGATCAGGCATGTCATCAGGCATGAAACGAGAAAAATAATGAAAAAAAACGTAACAATAAGGGACTCAGGGTTATGTCTATGTAGCGGTTAAATGGTCTCGAGCACAGCACGGGCCTTTGGTAACTCTTTATAATCAAGTGATTGTCTGGTGTGGATGTTACGTCTACCTCGTAGATTGTAAGACCCATTTCACATTTTTAACTGGGATTTTAAATAAGTCTCGTATTCACAAGCCGATTGACGGCATACCTCTGACGTGTAGCTACCTATACTATGATATGTATAATTTAATTTTCAGGGGTTCGGCGCTGGCAACTTCAAAACTCTATTCGAATCTTTAGAGTTGGAGCAAGAAAAGCGCGGTAACTTGTAAGATTAGGATGTGAAAATTCTTAGGCCGACTTGTACCTACCACTTCTTAAATGTCACTTAAGTTATCCTTAATAGCGACTTAAGTGACATTTAAGAAGTGGTGCAAGTCGGACTTAGTGTACAGCGGGACATCCTTTCCATTTTCGTTCCAAAGTAGCTCGTAACGTAAGTAACCAGAGAGCACGCATGTAAAGGTTGATATGGTGTCGACTGTACAGTATCCGTGCCTACTCTTGCGTTATTTTATGTCTTTAGGTATAAAAAAACAGTGTAATGAATGTAATCATAGATTCAATAAACTTTCAGATGAGCGCAAACTACATGCATAAAGTATTTTAACTACTCTACGAATAAAAAAAACCATAGAAGTATTTCTTCCTACAAAATTCACACTCAAAAACGGCCCCCTGTCGTCTTGATTAGTCTGCATCTGCACCAATGAACTGAGTGCAAGATGTGCTGCAGAGTAAATCACTCTGTGATTGGTTCACTGCCATGCATGACGACCTATACATTGGTTGTGCGATAGTCGATAGTAAAAAATAACCAACAAATCGACTGCTCAGCATTAACTATGAAGCAGACGGGACCCAAATTCAGCAATGTAACTCCTTAGCTTGGTCCCGCCTGCTTAGCAGTTAATGCTCAGCAGTCGTGTTGTTGGTTATTTTTTCAGTTTTTTATTTTTGTCTTTTTATTAGTGATTTTTTAATGCTGATTTATATATACCTAGTCTATGACCCCCGCGTACTGATGTTTTACATACATCACACGTGATTAGCCGAAGATCTAAGATCCGAGCATAATGAATTAAATATAACAGCGCCATCTAGTTACTGATGGTTGTACTATAACGTTACTTAATAGCGGCTACCTTAATTACCCGACTGCGGCGGAGCCCAAAAGAAGGGTAATGTGTTTAGCTCGTATGTATGTATGTAAATATGTCCGATTCTATGTTCCCTCATAACTCCTTAACCAATAGTCAGATTTTGACAAATGAGGTCTCTATCGATTCGTCACTGTATATAAAATCGGAATTCGTAGAACAGAAAAGTCCAAAAAATAAAATTAGATATTAAGCTACGTTAAAGTACCACATTGAGTCACTAGATGGCTTTGCCACATTTAATTTATTCTATTCAGATACTTAGAATAAATAAACACATTACCCTCCTTTTGGCCTCCCCCGCAGTCAGGTAATGACAGCGTAACTTATGATTGGTTTTGTACAAAAACGTCAAACCATTGACTTCATGGTGTATAAGCCCGTCGAAATACCTAGGTGTGCCTCGCAAGGTGGCTGTCTGCCGGTGGTAGGTGTATAGATGTTTTGCCGTGTAATACTGAACTTGCTCCGATTGGTAACACAATTGACAAGCCCCGCCCGCCTTCCCACAATTGAACGTGGGGTCATTTTTTAGCGTTAGTTAGACATCTACGTTTTTATTATATCTGCACATAGACTTAGAACTGGTCATATGCCATTAAATAAATTCAATTTCCTCATGGGCAAAATCCTTAGCCCAAACTGTGAAACTTGCAACACGGTGAAAGACGTGCAACATATACTTTTGGAATGTACCAAGTATTCAGAGCAAAGAGCGGAAATTATAGCCGAATTAAAGTTAAATGTAATGGATATTGGTACATTCCAGAGCGTGTTGCACGACCCTACTTCAAGTGCAGCTTTATTAATATATAAAATGTTAGATAGTAAATCATTATAAGTTCGTAATTATATTTAGAGTAAAAAGTAATACTCTATGTACTTACAATAGTAATAATTTTAGTGTTAAAGTTAGTGTAAGAATACATATTCTGATTTGGTCTGATGGGGTTGACATGATCACATGGTGATCAAAGCCTCTAAATAAAACAGATTAAAAAAAAAGAAAAAAAAAACTATCGGTTTTACTGCTTTACGGATGACGCGAAAAGGAAAGCTTTTGAAATCATACTATGCTTTGAATTGTCCTTCTATCAACTTCAATAGGTACCTATGTATATCTGACACAGTTACTTAATGAAAGTAATTGAACTGCTATCTATTTGTCTCTCCCTCACACGGAATATCAGCAATGTCGAGTAAGCGAGCAGCATACAACTATTTACTTAACCGTACTATACAACTAACGTTTGAGCTTCCCGAAAAATAAAGACGCAATGAATGTAATCGTAAATTTAATAAAGTATACCATGATTACAAAACTGTTAGTTTCATTACGAAGTGAAAGGTTAGTTCTGCCAGTAGGCGTAGCTAGGTTGCCACTAAAACACAGGCGTGTCTCTTTACCGCTAAACGGAGTCCCTTCACCTTGACTCCGACTCTCCAGAATACAAATAGAGAGTTCTTTGGTAGATATGAACCTTACATCCAATTTTAATTTTGGCAGTTCCATCGAGTCAAAAGCCATACCTAATTGCTGCCAAAAAAACTAGGGGTAGTTACTCAATAGAGTAAGACTACTTCACGCCAAGGCAAATTTTGGACATAACACAAGGTTATTTGGTTATAGACGGTGTTAAAAATAGGTACTGACGCCCGACCTACCAACGCACACTGCAATCACAATAACAAAGTTGTTACATATGGTGGGTAATCAATTGGGGTACATCGTCATCATCAGCCATTTGACGCCCACTGCAGGACAAAGGCCTCCTTCGTGGTTTTCATAACCATGAGAGGTTTTGCCATAATCTCCACGCTTGGCAGGCGGGTTGGCGATCGCAGTATGCGGTTGGAATCTCAGGAAGACGCTGCTGCCCGATTCCTGGTAACTGATTTCCTTAGTCGCCTTCTACGACATCCACGGAAGGAAATGCAGTGACGATACTCTTAATCCGGCGCCACACGGAACATGTTGGGGTACATATTAACTTTTATTTATGTAGCCTCGATTGTGTCTCACTGTTTCAGTATCGATAATTAAACCGCTTCCCATAAGCAAATGTTTAAAATTCAAATCTGGGGGCACGCGCCAAGTCGAGCAAAAAAGCGGCACGGCCGTACCATCCTTTTCTTGATGCAGTTCAGGCCATTTTGGACCCCATATAACTTCGTTGTAGATAAAACAAGAAGCCTGAATTTTCAGTAACCAAGCAGGCATGGAGCGGTGGTAGCCTAGCGGAAGCTCTCGGAAGCGAGAGACCCAGGTTCGATTCCCAGTGCGGGCAAGTACCCATGACTTTGTTTTCTATGCACATATTTGTTAAGTTGGCTTCTCATTCGAGAGGTAGGTAGGTTCGAATCCCAGCATGTACCAATGACTTCGTTTTCCGTACATTTGTGAAGTTATAGTAGCAATTCCACTCGCTAACAGTGAAGGAAAACATCGTGTGGAAACCTGAGTGTCTGAGCTATTCACATACATCAGCGCTTGAAATCGCCAATCCGCGGTGGGCACGCGTGGTGATTAAGCCCATACTCTCTCCCTGAGAGAAGGCCTCTGCCCTACAGTGGGACGTACCTATATAGGCTGCTTATGTACTTTAACACGGTATATTTCAAATTCCATTCAATTTCAACCAGTAGTTGAATTATAACTACTCAACGTTTCTTGATTTTTGTCACTCACTCACGGACTGACCGACCATCAAAACTCTTAGGCACTTCTAGCAGACATAGAAGCTTGAAATTTAGAATAAAATTATTATTTAGTGTATAAATGAAGGGAAAGTTAATTATTTTGCAATTTCGGTCCAGTTTTCTAGGTACACCAACTGCATAAATAACTTACAGCATAAATATATAATATTACAAGGCTACCCGTACGGGAAAACCCACTTTGAGGCCAAGTGACGACATAAAATTGTGTAAGTACACAACACGGACTGTAAAATAGAAAGCCCTCTATCGCATATTTGAATCGTGTGATTTTAAAACAACACAAGTCACATGTGTTTTAAAATAACACTTGCCCATTTTTTTTTTATTAAATTATTTACACCTACCCATTGATTTACATTAGAAAAAAAAATTGAAGTTTATTCACACAGAAATCAATATAATATGCTAAAATATTGCTGTTGTAGATATTAGTATTTGAATAAAACAGTTTTTTCTATTTCCTGCAAAGTTGTAATGAAAGGACATGTGTCGTTTTAAAATCACACGATTCATTTATGACCCACGCCTGGCCTTAAACTTCTGCGATATCGGCCTTTCTTTATTTTACGGCCCTAGTTGTGTAAATCAAGGAAAATCAATTAGGGATAACATTTTCTTAGTCAGGATTTTCACAATTTGCTTAAAGGAGTATATAAAACAAATGCCAACATTCATTAAAAAGAGTATCACTTTAATGAATTGTGTCCGATTAACATTGTAAGATACGTCGTTATAATAATTATACAACACTCATTAGATCTTGAGAACGGTGACAATAATGCTATTTACAAAACACGACAACCTCCCCCTGTATACATTCCCTGATCAAGCCTTTTGACCAATTAACTAAAGTTAATTATAGACACAGAAGTGGTTCTGCAGTCAGACTTAAAGAGGGTTATTTTTTTTAATCCAATTGAGAAAGTCGTTGAAAAGAAATTTTTTTTTAATGTATTAAATTTGTCACGTTATCTATAAAATAAAAGTGGTTTTAAGATTTAAATATTATGTACTTCGTATTATGTAGGACAATGATTTACCGGAGGCTGTAAGCGCGTATTTTGTAAGACCCCGATATTACGAAAAATAAAAATTGTAGAAGGTACTCACAGAACATAAATATTAGTAAAACACAAACTAACCGACGTGTCTCAGGATTTGCGCATTCTAAAAATAACCCTATATATGTTTTTGACAGAGGAAGCTGTGAAAACACATATTGAAATACAGAATGTAGATAATACAAACAAAGATCCGAATTGACAAATAATAATCAGAAAGCTGATTATAAAAGTATGAAATAGCAATAATTTTAAATATAATATCGTCAGGACAACGATATTATAATTACAAGTTGGGTTCAAGTAGGATAAACAAATATAGAGTGAGCGGAATTCGCTAAAGCAAAGGTTAAGAAGGTTAAACAGTTAGACGAGACCTAAGAAATTAAATCAGGCATAAAATATTTAAAATTCCACAAAAAACAGCACCAAATTGTATTCTTTATGCAACATGAAACACCAATATAATCAAGTTAATATAAAACATTCTTTATTTATACTATTACCTAGACGCCCAAGTTAACTTGATCTTTAGGCCCGAGATCATCTAAATAGCTAGAGAGATCAAGTTAACTTGGTTTACAGCAGTGGTATAACTTCCTTTTATTCATGTATGATGTTTTGGTTGAACAAATATCCGATGAGAAGTATTAATTCTGAAATTATTGTGCATATCGATTTACGTTAAAAACCACACCTTTGATAACCAACAAAATTAGTTTATTAATTTGTTTTTTAAAATAAGGCTACATATAGAATTCTTCTAGTGTCATTTCAGGTATGTATATTTATTTCACTCTAGTGCTGAACTGCTCTAGAAAATAATACAGTAAAGTTAATGTGACAGTATCTACATATATTATGCTTTTAACATAAATTATAACGGTGTTATGTAATATGCGCTTGTAGCCCAGTGGGTAGAACAATGGACTCGAAAGCGACAGACCCAGGTTCGATTCCTAGTGCGGGCATGTACCTACGACTTTGTCTATTTTCAAAGTTACGTACATCTGCGAATTTGTAGTAGCAATACCACACGGTAACGGTAAAGGAAAACATCGTGAGGAAACCCGCGGCTTGGTTGGCTCCTCACGTATTGACTTTTCTGTGGGCTAGGCCGACTAAGCTGTCAGGATGGTATAGGTGCTGGGCAGGCCCACTCCATCTAAAGACAATGTTTCCAGGCACTGCAGAGTCCGAGTGGTCCCTTCACCCATCTAGTGTGATTGAAGGTGCCACTGGACGGTTTTTTTATGTATAAAAACTACATTCTTTTAAAACACTTCTCAAATCGAATTTAGATTGTCTGCTGTAAAGGAAAACACCAACATTAACTCGCGTTTTGGGGACCGACCTACTTACAGTCAGTTAGTAAATCGTTAAACAAAAGTGAAGTTTGTTAATCCAAGTTACTATCGTTTATCGTCATCGTCGGATAGTTACTACAGTTGCACTAGTGATTTGTGTTAGCTTGCGCTAGTAATTTTATTTCGAGGATGCACTGGGTGTGCTGAAACAACTAAACTATAAATAAATAGCATCGCTTTGGTGAATTGAGAAAATATTTTGGAACGTTTACGCATACATTTTGGAACGCCTTTTAATCGCACAGAGTAATAATTAGTATACTGGTCCGATGCGGTACCATTTAATTATCGTACAAGAATTGTACAGCATCAGACCTCTATAGTAATTATTACTCTGTGCGACAAAAAGGCGTGCGATGGGAGCAAACGTTCCAAAATACTTTCTCAATTCACCAAATAATATTTAATTATTGTAAAAGAATACTTGTGATTTCCTCGGTGACTTCATTATCTGGTACCACATCAGACCAGTATACTAATTATTTTATGATTAAAATCCTAATCTCAGACTCCTAATCTGTGCAAACGTAAAATGGATATTAAATATTTGTGTTTTTTTACGGAATATATGATTAAAATTATTAGAATGTGTGTACAAAGGGAAACGCCAGACAGGAAGCCCCTCTTACCAGTGATGCCAGAACGCAATTCTTTTTTAGAGACTTTCTTACCTTATCATCACCCTTGAGGGGATTCACGAGGTTCACACCACCAATGAGAACAAAAACTGTCTTTTACAGGTTGTTTTTGCCAAAAGTGGCTTACGAATACCTCAATCATTTCGGATTTTTAGGACCTAGAATGAAGGACGTGGGACTAGATAACATTCATGCCAACGACGGCGGTTTTTAGCGAAACTAGTCCTAGGTGTTCGGCCTCGGATCGTAAAAATAATAATTTACATTATTAGGAGACGCCGAGCCACTTCATGCAAAGAGATAACTTACAGATAAGTAAATTATACGATTCTATCCCGTTTTCCACTCCGATCAACTGAAGCGGATCGAATATTTTTTGTTCCCAACGAATCAACCATTTAGTTGATCCGATAGAAAAATGTATTATTCTCCTTGTTTGTCTCTATCTACCCAACTTAATCGAATTATATAAAACGTTTCTAGAACTGTCCAATTGTGAATGATATAGGTATATAAAATGTTCTTTTGATGTAAGCATTGACATTGTCATAGAAAATATTATGAATAATAAGATAAATTTTCTATTTCGCCACTTCCTCCTAAAGATGCAATATTAGATAATATGAAGGTATTAATTTCTGTCAGGATCGTGGCAAGTGGCAGTCCCTGGTCTCTGCCTACTCCTCTGGGATACAGTATGTAATTTGAAAATGCGGGAATTTATGGCATATGTTCAAAAGGTACAGAAAAAACTTCTTGATGCAATCAGCTCCTTTGGGCAATGTCACCGAACTAACAATGTCTTGGAATCATTCCACTCCAGTCTTAATAAATGAATTAAACAATGTAACATTGTTACGACTATTAAATTTAATCGTCGGTAGTAAGACATTCATCGAAATTCAGATTCCAAAACAGCAAAAGCAAAAATATATTATCCGTGATGACTACACTAGACAGACCGTGATTCAACACATAACTTAAGAGAAATTGCCAATTATAAGAACGTTTATCCAAATATCAGAAAAAAAATCTATTAAAGTAATATTTTTACAAAATGTCCGAAGTCAAAAAAACTTCATAATCTCGAATCATCATCATCATCATCAACCCATTATGTCCCCACCGAGGGGCACGGGTCTCTTCCCTGAGGAAGGTATAGGCCATACTCCACCACGGGGGCCAAGTCCGGATTGATGGAGGCTTGTAGACTAGTGGCTCGTCTACTGTCAGAAGTTGTCAAGCCGCCCTAAGGCCTCTGACTTGGCTTAACGACTGCCATCTATCGACGGCAGCCGGCACCAATAGCTTAACGTGCCTCTCGAATAATCAGGCTTATTTATTCAATGTGCCTTTTTCTTTTTGACATTTGACAGTTAAAAAATAAAATGGATGAAGCGAATTCAGCGAGTTTATCTTGGTTTTATCATTTTAAAATAAAAACTGATTCGGCGCAAAAAGGAAATAAATTTTAGTAAAAAATGTATCGAATCATCTTGATTCAACTATCGAATCAACTACTTGATTCGAAAGGTTGATAATAATATGCCTGAATCGACTTCCATTCTGATCAACTGGTTGATTCGTTCAGTCGATCGGGAGTCGAAAATTTGGATTTTATAGGCCTTAGCAGCAACCCAGACGCAAACAGGCGCGGATTCAGCCCGGCACAGTTAGCCAGAGGTCCCGGGTTCAAGTCCCAGCATGGGTGAAATTTTTAGCCTCTAAATAGGTTTCCAAAACTATTTTTTTTTAATATGTAGATTCGTAGTTTCATTTCTCGAATCAAAGAGTAATGAAGCTGTTTCAAAGGTTTGAATATACGTATACTCCGTTCCACGAGCCGAACTCCTATGGAACAGAAAACTCGCATCTCATTGGTCAATGCGTGCGGCGGCTAGAGATAAGTGAAACAATAAGCGAAGACGGTCCGCTTCATAGGGTAGGGTAGGTTTACTAATGCAGTGGCTATTGAAGGTCACGCACATTAACCAATGGGCGCACATGGACGATTTTCTTTGGGAGCTCGTTTCATGGAATGGAGTTTAGTAACGTTTTGGCATAGCTGATTTTGACACACATTTTTGTGTAAGATTAATTTAATAACCAAACATTACACTTTATTAATTCAACTACCATATCTTAAAATGCATACAACATCAAAGGTGTAATGAATGTAAATATAAATAAATAAATGCAACAAAAATCTGATAGCTTCGCAAAATTACTGAAAATTTTGGTACCACATCATCTTCTAATATACAAAAATCTTGTGTCACTGTGCTGGTTATAGAACTCTTTTAAAACGGCTTCACCAATTTTTATGAATTTTTTGTGTATGTGTAGGGGTAGGTGTGAAAATAGGTCGTAGGCTAATTAATATGGCAACACAACGTTTGCCGGGTCAGATAGTCATCTATATAAAATTATAATGAATACACCAAATTCTTTATAAGTGGACATTTGACCCCAACATGACTACAGTAATTTTACGAAGCTAAATATACAGGGTGTAACAAAATATCTGAATCTACGCGAAGGGGTGGAAGGGAATCTTCTCTTCAATACGAACAACTTTTAATATTATGGCGACAACTTCAAACTGGTAAAAAAATTAAGCTGTTCCGTACTAAAATTACCACCTTCAGCACTGAGAAGTATGGAAGAGCCGAATTTTTTTTCGCGATTTCGATGTTTTCTTACACCCGTATGAGTTACTTACCAATACTTACTATGATTTATTGTACTTTTATTTTACCCTTTTTAATAACGAAGAAACTATATGGAAATAGGAGTTTCTTCGCCCTGATTTCTCCTTTGGAGGTGCACTAGAAACAGTGGCTTATAAAAGAAGCTACAGTAAATAAGGTAAGCTGTATTTTTTATAAAATAAATAGAAAATGACTGCGATTAAAGAGGTACCTGTCACATTAAAAAAAAAAACATATAAACATATAAACACAATTCTACGTCTGTACCTAACTACTTATGTGCCCAGTGCATCTTAGACAAATCATGTGATTATGTACCTACATTAATTTAATTCACCTGTTCTCCGGGTGTAAACAAACAATTTTTTGGAATACTATCAAAGCCTAGGACGAGCAAACAACTTGACAGTCATTATTGCTTCCCGTACTTTGATACAGAAAAAAAATCTATCGACTGCTTGTTTAATTGCTGGTAAAGCTGAATGAAATTAAACATAGATATGTCTTAACAGATTTAAATAAATTGTTTTATTTTCAGTCCAGCTGCTAAATGTTTTCTCATTTATCTCGGGTGTAGTTTCATGTTTGTGATGTCCTTGGTTACCCTAGCACAGGGTATCCTAGTTTGGGGCCAGGCCAAGTGATTGTGTTGTGTGGAAGTGTATTACTATTATTTATCCGAAACCCATTCTTCATCAACAGACTCCTGTAAGGTTTTGATACAACCGAATAAGTTATTCACACGCAACATGACTATCCCTGAGTTAATCGCAAACCTACTTTAGAATTTTCATCTAAAACTCTTCAAAGTGAGCACTCGTCACATGGAATAACAATAGAATTAAGTAATCTCGTGGAAGCTAACAGCGACAGTGGAATTAATCGAAATAATACATAATAAGCATTCTATAGAGGGTGTAACGAAAAGTTGTCAGGTTAACTAGGATTGCAATTTTAATAATATGAGGACACTAATCAAGATTTGGTTGTGCTTGGAATTGAGAATATAAAAATAAACAGAAAATTAGAGGCACATAAGCCTTCTCATTGAAACATCTCACAAAGCTCAATTCTAAACACGATCAAACCTCTATTTGTGTTCTCAAATTTTGTCGGCATATTGACAAAATTCCGCTGCAATCTGGCATGTCGTTTGAAAATTAAAACCAAACTATATTTGTATGGGAATCGCCCCGGGAGGCGCCCTTTTAACGAATGACCTACCTATGTACCGCTATAACGTATTATTGAAATAACGCAAAACCAGAAAACAGTTTCTTTAGTATCGATATTTATTAAACCACTTCTCATGAGCAAAAGACGGTCCAACATAACATCAAATTGAATCGAACACTATATTTTTTACACTTTATTGCACAAATAGAGAATTGAAAAGTTAAAAAAACAGGATTGTCTTTATTAAATATTTCAGGATTCGCGAAACTCCTGACATTTTATATAGAGTATCTAAGGATTTTACAGAATTGGGTATATGTTATTGGATATATTGGATAAAGACACCAAAATTTGGAATAAGTACGTTTGTGTATGACCTAATGAACATTTTCCTTTCTCAATTAAATTTTCTTTTTTTTTACTGTGCATACCAGGCAGTCAATTCATACGAACAATAAAAATAAAGAAATTGAGGATTCATCTAAAACGCAGAAGTTGAAATTTCTGCTTTTTAGAAATGATTCAATTAACAATACTGAAGAAACTGTGAATCACTCAATGACACGTTGCCGTTTGTAAGATAATATTTTCAGTCCCACCACATTCGACCACCGCCCGCCATTAGCGCCCGCGAGACACGTCCTAAAGGGGGTTCCTCAAGTGGAAATTCACGTACAAACGCAGTTTGGTTTCAATTTAAAAACGACATGCTGGATTGCAATGAAACTTTACCAATATATTTTGGGGCACAAATCGAGGTTCAAGCGTGCTTAGAATTGTAAATAAACTAATCAGAAGTAGATTTAAGCGTTGTGAAAAGTTTACATAATGTTAAGATAGATGGATAACTCTTAGCACTTGCATAGCCAGAAAAACATATTAGTTAGAGTGGATTGCAAGAAAAAAAACCTACTTCTAATTCGTTCTAATTTCTTTTTATTATTCTTAGCACGATCAATAGACTAATTAATGTTGATGAAGCCTACACCGGGTTACAAGCGTAACTTTATTTAATGTAACGTAAGCACGATCAGACCTCGATTCGTGTCCATATACTGTCAATCTTCTCAACATACTGGTAAAGTTCCATTGCGGTCCGGCATGGCGTTTGCAAACTAAAACTAATCTACGTTCGTGTGGGAATAGCCTAGTGAGGTGTCAGCCTAAGCGCCGCGCGACTAAGAGGGAGATTTAGTCGCTATATCGGGCTCTATGTCGCCCGGCTCGACAATCTCGAAGTCACGGTCTGTCGAGGAGCGCTGACTGTTCTCCGATTCAGATTCCGACTGCTTCTCGTTGCCCGGCGTCGGCGGATCGTCTCTGCGGGGGAGATGGGCTGGTTGAGTTATATAGTGGTTGCATAAAAAGCTCCATCCTGACAGATAACTCAGCCTAGCCCACAGGAAAGACAATATACGTGCGGAGCCAACCAGACCACGGGTTTCCTCACGATGTTTTCTTTCACAGTTAGCGCGCGGTATTGCTACTACAAACTTGCAGACGTAGGTAACTTTGAAAATAAATCATCAATAAATAAATAAATTTGAAATAAATCAAAGTCATTGGTACATGCCTGCACTGGGAAGCTAAGCTGTCAGGATGGTAGAGGTGCTGAGCAAGCCTACTCCATCTAAAAAACAATGTCCCAGGCACTACTGTCGTCTCTTTGCCCATCTAGTATGAGTGAAGGCGCCACTGAACATTATAAATCGTCTATAAATCATCGCTTTACGCAGATGCAAAGGCCAAACTTTTAAGTTTACAAAGCTCCGCCACGTGGAGAAGCCATATGGCGTCAACGTTCATTATTAGCATTCTCCAGCCCCACCATTGACCAGACCTGCTACCGTCCGATCAGTACTCTTCGGTATCTTCGTCCTGGTGACTCACTAGACGAAGTGATTCAAAGCTGACTGAGCTGTATTACTCACTTGGCTTCAACCTCTTCGTTGACAGCGTTCTCCCGCTCCACCGACCGTTCGGCAGGCTCTTCGTTCAGAAGCGGCGTCTTCTCTTCAGTCTCTTCGTCAGAGTGCTTCTCTTTCTTGCGCTTTTTCTTGCTCTTGGAAGCCTTATCGCTCTCGGAGCCGGGGCCGCGGTATTCATACTGGAAGAGTAAGTAGATAATGTTAGATGATAAAAAATACCTTTCGATTACGACAAATTCCCTACTTTTTGCAAATTAATTTATTTATTGGGTTCTATTGCAAGCAGACAACTCTGATTGCTGTACATATCAGAATTGTGAACACAATAGCTTCGCGAGTAAAGGGGCTCATGGCACAAAATAATGACGTGCGAATGCACGCATTATGGAATTTGACGGTATGCTTTTACTCGACGTTGTGATAATTGACCCCAACTCTCAATGACCTTGAGTTGATCCGCCGCTTAGATTCAGCTAGCCATTAGTTGATAGGTAACGACAAATGGACCGTATTATGCAGAAACATGCCACCCCACAAACAGTAATTTCGATAAAAAACGCTTTTTATGTTGAAGACTGTTTTGTTACATGTTTTTGTTCAGACGTTTTATATTTGTAATCACCGTCATATTAAAAACATGTGAACACAAACATGAACATGGAACAAAACAATGTTAAACTTAAAAAGCGCTTTTCTCGAAAGTTACTTTTTGTGTGTAGTAATGTTTCTGCGTGGCACGGTCCAAATCATCATCATCAGCCATTTGACGCCCACTGCAGGACATAGGCCTCCCTCATGGTTTTCATAACTATGAGGGGTTTTGCCATAATCGCCACGCTTGACAGGCGGGTTGGCGATCGCAGTATGCGGTTGGAATCCCAGGAAGACGCTGCTTCCCGTCTCCTGGTAATTTATTTCCTTAGTCGCCTTCTACGACATCAACGGGAGGAAATGGAGCGACGCTATTCTTAATCCGGCGCCGCACGGAACATTCTTAATCCGGCGCCGCACGGGTCCAAATCAACTGTGCAGCTTTTGTCACCGACCTGGTACAGTGGCCAGAAGGAGGCGAGGAAGCCGACGTCCTCGGTGAGATTGGGCAGGAGCCAGAGATGGTGCCGCGCCAGCGTGAGGATCCACACGGCGCAGAACACCACCACGCGGAGCACGGCCAGCGCGATGATCAGCACCAGGAAACCGGCGGCGGCGATGCTCAGGTAGTAGACCCCCTTTCTGGAGTGGTGGGAGAGAGGCTGAGGTTTACTGAAGGCCTATATGTACGTGATGAGATGGGGACGTGCGGCGGTACACACTAAAATAACCTTTATTACATACAGTATTTTTTTTAATATAAATGAACGGGTGGTAAAAACTAAATAATGTTATAGGTAGAGGAAATAATGTGAATGAGTGGTTGGAATGGAATGATTGGATGGAATAAATGACTCAATGAAAAGAATCATGATTTTGGTGAACGCTGTGTTAGATCTTCATTCCGCGGCGCACTCAAAACCCTACTTACTTTCACGAAGCACAGCAAGGAGTGGTTGGAATGAATGAAATAAGTTGATGAATGAATGAGTGGTAGGGACTAACGAATGGAATAAATGGTTGGAATATAATAATCTGATGAAATTAATCACTTAGTGGAAATTATCATGATTATGGTATAGCGTCCTGAACACCGTGTTGGTTCTTGTCATCTGCGGCGCACTCGAAGCCCAATATCGAAGAAATCCTGACTTGACAGTAGCGGCTCTAAGCGGGAACATGCAGACGGCTACGGTTCCCAATACGTAGAGCGTCCCGCACAGCCAGTCGGCATCGGGTCTTACAACGTATTCGTCCGCCGTGTCCAGAAACATCTGCTCCATGTGCATCTCGGGACGAGCCTCCGCTTGCCACGGCTAGCATCGACATCAAATCGATTCGCAACATAATTGATAATACAAAGAAAATGGGGATCCAAAAATGCATCGGAATAATGCCATGCTAAGCCGATCTACCAAACAATCGAAATGAAGAAGAAGAAGAAGAAAGATATTTATTATACCAACAAGATACATCACAGAAACAAAATAAGGACATAAGTAACATAATATGCACAACAACAGAAAGAAAACTAAATACACAACAGACAAAAGGAATAAATAAAACAGGACCATAGATGTAGCCTACACACGTCTACGTTGCCACAAAAGGCAGCTGACTCAGCGTTGTGCTGAGGAAGTGATCCCTCAGCGCTGATTTTCAGAATCAAATAGTGTATCAACAAACTAAGGAATCTAAATAGAATGGATTCAATATACAACAATAAATAAAATGATTGGTTGGATTCAATGATTGCAATGAGTCTATGGAACGAATGAACGAATTAAATAAATGGATGGAATGGATCATCATCATCATCAGCCCCTTGACGCCTACTGCAGGACATAGGCCTCCCTCATGAGGGGTTTTGCCATAATCGCCACGCTTGGCAGGCAGGTTGGCGAACGCAGTATGCGGTTGGAATGTCAGGAACACGCTGTTGCCCGTCTCCTGGTAATTTATTTCCTTAGTCGCCTTCTACGACATCCACGGGAGGAAATGGAGTGACGCTATTCTTAATCCGGCGCCACACGGCGAGTAGTGGAATTAATGAGTGACTAGAATGAGTGGTTGGAATGAAATGTGCTGTATCGAATCAGGCGTAATTTTCACATTTTAATGCTATGAAACGTGTTGACGGAATGTCGCTTTTCCTCCGCGGCGCACGTCGCACCCGAAACTCATATATCGACTGACCTGACGGTAGCGGGCCAAAGCGGGAACATGCAGACCGCTACGGTTCCCAGCACGACCAGCGTTCCGCACAGCCAGTAGTACCACGGCATCGGGTCGTACAACCACACGTACGCGTCAGCCGTGTCCAGAAACATCTGCTCCATGTGCATCTCGAGGCGTATCTTGCGCTTCTTCTTGGTGTCTTTCTCTTTGGTGTCCTTTTGGTCCTGGGGAAGCGTACGGTGAGTAGACGTCACTCGAGGAGAAGAGACAAATACGGTACTTATTTCTCCTCCATCTGCTCCAAAGGCGCAACAAATCTTGATTATCCAGAACGATTTACATGGAGCACAAATAAATGTTTTAATTGCATTGGAGTGGTCATGTTAAAAAATAAATAACCGTGCTTAATCATTTCCTCTACGACTTACTTTTCAGGATATACAGATTCCTGTATCTACAGGAACCTGTCGAAAAGTTAATCTATTCACGTGGTACAAAAACGCGCGATACAAATCGGAGTATGACGTCACAACTGGTAGGTAACGCCTTATAATTTATGAAGCGTTTATCAATACTTGAGTTATCTCGTAAAATGATATTTTTATGCGTCAGTCTGTCCGACCGTCTGTCTGTCTGTCAAGACCCTTTGTCTCGGGAACGCGTGGATGTATCGAGTTGAAATCAACACCGAATACTCAGGTCTACAGTCCCTTGAAGCTGTGAAAAAAAAATCAAACTTTAAGGCCAGCCGCAAAAAACGTAAATTGACACTCAAGGGAACTCTAGAACTATGAAATCTAGCAAGTAAAATCGTCTTATACTATAAGTATAGAGAAAAATCTGAAACCTGTACATTTGTAATTAAATCATTTTGTCAATTTTGTCTTTGAAGTTCGGGAAAAACTCGGTACCTATAAATTTGTACCCAACTCTCGGTGGGCGAGTCCGACTCGCACTTGTCCGGTTTTTATTACTAGATTAACTTGATATTTCGCATTCGGGGCTGCAAGTGATGTAAATTGCTTCGGCCAGATGTCGCTGCCTGTACGCAATACAGAGAAGTTCGTAAAGAGGCTCGAAATTTCACTGATGCCTGCTTTTGCCCATTAGCTCAGTTGGGGGAGCGCTGGCACGGTTAGCCAGAGGTCGCGGGTTCAAGTCGCGGCATGGGTGGAATTTTTAGCCTCTAAATAGGGTTTTAAAATTAATACTAGTTACTGTAAACTATTTCTTACTTTGCCTTCACTCTTCTCGCCGTCCTTTTCGTCGCCGCTTTTGCTCGTCGCCTTCTCTACTTCTCTGTCCTTCTTTTTCTTGCCTTTGAGCTCTTGTTCGCTCACCGGTACCTGAAATGGTAGAGAATAATCGTTAAAGCGTTCGCCATCTATGCTAGATGTCTCCGAAAGATTCGGCGAAACTTATAATAAGCACCCCCCTTAACTCAATAGTTCAGAATTTCGGTTCGTCACAAATGCATTTGCTTTTATTTGAAAACTGCATTTGACTTTTTTTTTTTATTAAGACTGCTGATAAGTTCTGCAACCATCTCGCATGCACGATCCGTCATATTTAATTATATTGAGAAGAACGGGTTCGTAGAATCTGGGGCCTAATTACGCGCACTAAATCCTGAGCGATTCCAATCGTCTAACTGTCAAATTAGTATGGAATTTGACAGTTAGACGATTGGAATCGCTCAGGATTTGGTGCGCGTAATATAGGGGCAGATCACACGGGCCGTTGCGGGTGGAATCTGATATCGCACTCACGGTGTGCTCTGATCTATCAGTTTCACCTAATAAAAAAGAATGAAAAGTAGAATCTGATCTCGTGACCCGATACCACCAAAAAAAAAAATATATTAAAAATGTCGACTCTGATCACACAAAGTTTACAGTGGTAGAAAGACAATCAATTTGACTCGGTGGTGTCTACCGAGACCACGGCACTTGCAAAAGTACCGAAACGTCGGAAAATTGTAAAATAGAAAAGTAAACGAGTAAATATCCGTTAAAATTCAGTTTTATTATGTCTAGTGCTCGTGTTAACCTCAGAAAGTACTACATCGTACGAACCCAAAAAAAAAAACATATATGTACCTACTTTTGATATTTTAAAACAATGTTTGTCTACCTATGCTAATGATTGAGCAAATTGGCTACTAAAATTAATAAATTTGGAAGCAACTTTTCTTTACCAAAAACTAAGTGTAAGAAAACAAGAATGTTTTTAAAATATATATTATTATTATTTATAAAGTCACAAATTGGACTTATTTGCAATCATTACAAATGTTAGAAAGTGCGAGCGAAACAGATTCCAGAAGTAACAACAGCCTTAATTACGCATGCCGACACAGAGTAAATTTTTAGGGTTCCGTAACACAAACGGAAAAAACGGAACCCTCATAGGATCACTTTGTTGTTTGTCCGTCCGTCTGTCAATACCCTTTATCTCGATATTTCGACACTGAAGGGAATTTATAGGGTACTTTCCGTTGACCTAGAACTACGAAACTAATATCGTCTTATACTACAAGTATAGGGAAAACTCTGAAAACTATACATTTGCAATTCAATAAAAAAAAACTGTCTGAAGTTCGGGAAAAGCTCGGAGAAACTATTTATCATATGCAAGTACCTAAAAATTTGTACGGAACCTTCGGTGTGCGAGTCCAACTCGCAATTGTCCTGTTTTTTTATTTCATTTCACGAGTTCCCTTATAGCGTATATATATTTACCTTTTTAGCCCTGTGGAAGAGTTTGTGCAGTAGCATTGTGTGCAGGAAGTCGGTGACTTCCAGGCGCGTCGTGAACAGTGGATTCTGCCCTGTCGCCCATTTCGACGTCAGGAGGGCATCCACCGCTTTTGTGCCTGAGGGGAGACGAAATGCTATAACACCGTCACTATTTAATAGCCTAGCCTATTTCTTACTTTGCCATACCACGTTTGTAGATTTCTTTGAATATTTGAATAATGCTATTTCCTTCTCTCTTTTACTTTATTATCTCTCCCTAATTCAATATCTCTGTCCCTCTTACTGAATGAATAGAGACAAATCTCTCTCACTCACTCATTTCTTCGGTCTCACTCACTCGATCAACCACTTACTGAATCATTCACTCAGTTATAGAGACACAGGACGAGTCAGAGTCAAATAAGTCTAAAAAAGGGCGATGTTAGCTAGATCTCTGTCTCCTTTCTGTACAATTTAGCTTTGTTTTCATCATCATCATTCAGCCACAAGAAGTCCACTGCTGAACATAGGCCTCCTCCATGAATTTCCAAAAAGACCGGTTGGAAGCGGCTTGCATCCAGCGTCTTCCTGCCACTTGGATGAGGTCATCTGTCCATCTTGTGGCTGGTCGTCCTACGCTGCGCTTGCAGATATGTGGTCTCCATTCGAGAACTTTTCGGCCCCATCGGCCATCAGTTCTGCGTGCTGTGTGCCCCGCCCACTGCCACTTCAACTTACTAATCCGCTGGGCTACGTCGACGACTTTCGTTCGTCTACGGATCTCATCATTTCTGATTCGATCTCGCAGAGAATTTTTTTTAGCTTTGTTTTACTTGTGCTATATTTTTTATGCATGATGGTAGCGGAGCGGTAGAACACTGGCCTCACATTCAGGAGGTCGTGGGTTCAGATCCCAGCATGTACCAATGACTTTGTTTTCTAAGTTACGTAAATTTGTGAAGTTGTAGTAGCAATACTACTCGCTAACGCTCGTGAAAGAAAACATCTTTAGGAAACTTGACTGTCTGAGGTGCTCGCATACCTCAGCGCTTGAAATTGCCAACCGCCGCGGTGGGCCGGCGTGGTAATTAAGCCCATACTCTATATCCGAGAGAAGGCCTGTGCCCTTGAGTGGGACGGAGATAAGGTACATTAATTATGTGTATTAATTAATTAATTATAGTATGCGTTTATAAATTAATTGGTAAGCTGTGGACAACTGTTATTGGCCTTATTTTTAGTAATTAGTTAATAAGTAATTATAATCATATTACGCTGATGTTGTTCCTAATAAAGTAAAATAAAATAAAAATTTGTTAACATAATATGCAGACACAAATAATAGTTTCATATATCTATTTCTACTCGTACTGTAGTTCTTGTTACTGAGAGCGAGACATAGCGAATTGCAATTATCGCCTTAGCGAACTTTTGCATTGAGAGCATGTTTGTTTTCAAATTGTTTAGTGCCGCGAAGCGTCACAGACTTTGTGTTGATAACCTATTAAAATACTAGGTCAGCCATGGCAGTAACACTTGACGTTGTTTTACTAAAACGGGATGTGTGTTTCGTTTTACTTCACGTCAGATTGTTTAATAAATTTACCGATGAAAAGTGTGCTTCCATTAATGCATTGACTGGTTCACGCGGCACCGCGCAGGCGTCCACAATAAGATCCCTGAACATATAAGCTTGCCAGAAGCGCGTTTCAAAAAATGTGTAATGCGCACTTTGTGCCAAAAAGGCTACTATAGCATTAAGGATTATTTATATCACAAAGATGTCTGGAATTTAAGCCAGTTCAATGCATTAGTACTAGGTTTTAGAAGATTAAAATATGTAAACTCTGATAACATATTTAAAAAGACTAAGTTTGGAGTTTTTGTCCGTTTTTTCTCCAAATGATCTAGATTTTGAAACGGACACCTAGTTTTACTTTAAGGTTTAATAAGTCACATTTTCTGTGTTACTTTGAATATATATTTTTCATTGAATTGAATTGTTACATTTTAGACTAATAGATGTTATTTAGGAAAACAGGAGTCTCTTAAAACACTCCTTAACCTCATCAGTCCTGACCTTAAACAAATCAATGGTATTCAATTGTTATATTCAAGGTCAGGACTGAGGAGGATAAACCTGATTGTCTGAGCTATTCACATACCTCAGCGCTTGATATCGCCAATCCGCGGTGGGCATGCGTGGTGATTAAGCCCATACTCTCTCTCTAAGCGTAGGCCTGTGCCCTACAGTGGGACGTATATAGATGATGATGGGGAAATGTTTAAAGCATAATTATCAAACTGTTTGTATGTAATACGACGAAACAGTCGCTCATAGACAAAAATGAGAATAAAAAACGTATGCAAGGAAAAGCTTTTCATGTAAATAGAAATAAAAAAAATTTACTTGTCTTTTAGTTTAATATTTTTATTCTATTTATTTATTTTAATTCTTTATTGCACATTGTAAATGTACAAGGGCGTGCTTAATGCAAGAAGCATTCTCTTCCAGTAAACCTTGTAGTACTGTATTCTAAAGCAGGGCATGTTTGGCAAACATATTAAAACTTTAGTATTTTCAATGTGAATCTCTATGTAGCTGTAATTTGTTATTGAACTCTTCGGAACTGAATTGAAACTGGATTTTTAGACGCGAATTTCAAGTAGGTACCAGTTCCATTTTACCGTTATTTGGTAGAGCGCCTATAACTATCTGAAATGCCTCTATACGCTCTAAAAAGACAAAACGAGAATCTATTTTCATTCAGTCACTGCCCAAGTGGATTTATATCGGGACGTCGCCGTTGCATTCTCGTGTAAGATGCAGACGTTCGTTTCACACTCGAATTTACAAAATATCTGAAGCGAACCCGTGTTCTGAAAGCGAAGTCCGAGCCCTATATTACTCGCACCAAATCCTAAAGGATTCCTACCGTCTAGCTGTCAAATTCCATACTAATTGGTAGCACAAACGTCAGTTAACGTTGAATTAGTCGTTAAAATACTGCAGGTGTACGAATGGTCGATTCAAGGATTCATTTGCGAAATAACCGCAAATTTTTGTTACAGTACCCATCCCCCCTCCCGGCTGCACGGGTGTTGGTAAAAAAGTGAAAAAAATCTTTCATATATTTTTTTCTCTGTCTGAGATTATAATGTCTGTCTCACTCTAATTCTTTGTGCGCGCATCACGCAAAAACCACTGAAGGGAATTTAATAAAACTTACGTGTAACATATAGGCTATATAACATTATGCATCGAAGTCTACAAGGGGCGAGAAATACCTATAAATACCTTCATAAACTGCTTAATTGTATCCGACACTATAGAAAAACTAATACTCGATGACCTCTGAGCTTTGAGGGCTGAATTTCATACAAAATACAAAAATATTTATTCATCCAACCAATTCTATTGCTAACATACACTTTTGCTGGGATTCCCTTTTAAGAATAAAGTACCTGTGCCAGGGAAACCCGCTCTTCCATAACTTGTGAAGGTTGAACATCTAAACCTACGCAAAATAAAGATTTTGTTTTAAGTGTGAGCTTAATCTAATTCTCTATTTTATTTAGACCGGATTTTTCAATAGTCAGATAAAACTTAACTGGAGAATAAAACTGATGTTGTCACTGTCTTGTCGTATGATTTAGACAGCGATAGCATGCAATTTATTCTCCAGTTAAGTTTTATCTGACTATTAAAAATTGGCCCTTAAAGATATAAATTTCAGAAATTAATTATAAGTAAGATTTCTGACATGATTTATACTTGTGTAGTGTGTGTGTGCGTGCGTGCGTGCGTGTGTGTGTGTGTGTGTGTGTGTGTGTGTGTGTGTGTGTGTGTGTGTGTTTGTGTGTGTGTGTGTTTGTGTATGTTTGCGTGTTTTATTTTTATTCATATTTATTTATACTTATTGTAGGTAGTTATGTGACATGTTGTAACAGAAATTCTGTTTCCTCATAGTTCTGGTTTAGGAGCCATTCAGTCACTGCCTTCTTGCACTCAAATGTTAGCATAGGATAGATGACCAAACTACGATTTATCTGGTTATACAACACTGGAATTTGTAGTTTATTATGAAAATTCGAGGTTTATTGCATAGCAGGTTTGTTTTATTAATCTGTGTATAAATCGGCTTTGCAATGTACCTACATAAAACTTTCATAGTAAACATAAATTTTAGTTTCAGGCCCCAGGTAGCAGCCGATTCAATTGGTTGCTATGGTAACCTCTCACTGGCGAGCGAGACGATATAGTTTCTTTTTTGGATGTCTGTTAATTATCTTGATAACATGCGATACAAATAAATTTGTATCCACTTTAAAAATTCATATAAAACATATTTAATAAGATGAACTGAATGAACTATGAAATTAATTATTTAGAATAAAATCATCAGAAGTAAAAAATCGGTGTAACCAACATAAAAACGCTGACAAAAAAAAAACCTCGTAGTTGCGTTCCGAAACATAATAAGATTCTGCGACAAAAAATCATTATCTTTAGATTTAGGTATGCTGCAACACCACAAATAATCAAATCACACATAGTTTATATTTGCATAGAATATGAAAAATGTTTCAATATTGTTTTTTATTTGTTAAAATACATTGTTTTTGAATTTGGATTTTTTCAGCACCAGACAAATTACGTTTCGGAACTAAGTGACCGGATGTTTATATTTTCTTAGTATTGTTATGTTGGCTATGTAATATTTTTATTTCTGACACAAGAAAAAGTTTATGTCGAATCTCAGTGTCGAATCAGGCGGTATAAACTTTACGGAAAACAAATAAAACTGCGTTTGCAAGATGGCGAGCGATCACAAAGATTTTTATCGAATCATCGTTCTTTGTTATAAAATCACAAAACGTAAAAACGTAGGCTAATTAAAATGGCAAAACAACGTTTGCCGGGCTAGCTAGCGTTATAATATAATGAAGTTAAAAGGAAAACTATCACAGCTAAAGTAGGCTTTACAAGTTAACGAGTAGTAGCCGACCACGGAAAACTTTGTACAAATTCTATTGAATCTGGCATAATTAGAAAGAAAAGAAAGAAGACATAAATATTGTATTACTGACTTTTGTTAATTTCATTTATATACATATTTGAATTTTCTCTAACATTTTAAATTTTCCTATAAGTACATACTTAATTACATACATAATTAAGCAGCCTAAATAATAACGGCGCGGTGGTAGCCTAGTGGGTAGAACATTGGACTCGGAAACGGGAGACCCAGGTTCGATCCCAGTGCGGGCATGACTTTGTTTTCTAGGTTATGTACATTTGTGAAGTTATAGTAGCAATACCATTCGCTAACGGTGAAGGAAAACATCGTGAGGAAACCTGGGTGTTTGAGCTATTCACATACCTCAGCGCTTGAAATCGCCAATCCGCGGTGGGCACGCGTGGTGATTAAGCCCATACTCTTTCCCTGAGAGAAGGCCTGTGCCCTACAGTGGGACGTATATAGGCTGCTTATGACCCACTTATGAAAGGAAAACTTCGTACAAAATCTACTGAAAATTACTTCGATAAGCAAATAAAACCCGCTCTTTTTACGGAACTCTACACTGCGCGAGGCCCGACACGCACTAGGCCGGTTTTTCTACGATTTATATGGTATCAAAGCAATGTCACTCCAATCTAAGTTTGATGCAAGTTCCCCATTATTAATTCTTTTATTTTGACCGATGAGAATCAAAATAACATCAAACGAGGACAAAAGACCTCACCAAGTGAAATTTTATGTTGTAACGTTGTTAAAGTATGTTTGTTGAAATGGTTCTCTTTTTCTTCTAAATAATAATACTTATACTCCATTCCAAGAAACGAGCTCCCAAAGAAAATTGTCCATGGCGCACATTAGTTAATGCGCATGACCTCCAATAGCCACTGCAGTAAACCTACTCTATGAAGCGGACCGTCTTCGCTTATTGTTTCGCTAATCTCTAGCCGCGCGCATTGCCCAATGAGATGCGAGTATTTGTTTCCCTAGGAGTTCGACTTGTGGAACTGAGTATAGTGACTCACCAGTGAAATACTCGACGTGATGGTTCAGGAACTTGGTCTTCTTCGTTGGAACGGTGGCCTTGAGCCACTTGGCGACTGCGTATTCGTCACTGGTCGGCTTTTCCGACTCGGCCTGCTCCCCAAACTCCTGCGCAGGTGAGGGACAGATAAATACCATTAGTGGTTGTACGACTGCCGGACGTCGAAGGTTCGATTCCCACTTCGACACACACATTTGTATAAATGTCCTCGGTCTGGGTGTATTTCCATGTTTGTGATGTCCTTGCCTGGTTACCATAGCACATGGTATCCTAGTTTGGGACCAGGACAAGTGATCGTGAAGTGTGGAAGTTATTTATTTATTATTAGTATATGTTAGTTTATGTACATAGCTTATGCAATTTAATTTTTCATCATCTTGGTATTATATATGTATGTATCTCATTAATTTTTGAATTTCTGTAATGTGGACGAATTATTCCCCTGCCTCTTTAAAATCATCGTTTCGCGACGGATCTGGTTGGCTGGAAGGAATTTCTATAGAAATAGGCACACCTATAAACTCTTTCATATTACGCTTATTATATGTTTTGTGTAAATATTTCTTTCTTTGTTTCCAATAAAGTAGAATAGAAATACCGTGTGACTGATGCAGCAGTCAGGTCCGGTATATCGGAGACGGAGACAGAACGAATTGACGAGAGGTTTTTTTTTATGTAGTCTATATACTTACGTCAAACTGCAGGGCACAGGCCTTCTCTCAGAGAGACAGAGATAATGGCCTAATTACCTCACGTACCCACCGCGGATTGGCAATTTCAAGCGTTAAGGTTTGTGAACACCTCAAACACTCAGGTTTTATCACGGTATTTTCCCTCACAGTTAGCGAGTGATATTGCTACTGCACTTCACAAAGTATTCATTTGGCGAGAGATAAGATCGTAAAAGAGAGAGAGAGAGAGAGAGAGAGAGAGAGAGAGAGAGAGAGAGAGAGAGAGAGAGAGAGAGAGAGAGAGAGAGAGAGAGAGAGAGAGAGCATTATTTAAATCTTCAAAGAAATTTACAACCATTGTATTGTAACTATACCTAGTCCACAAAAATATAAGATTTATAATGTCATATCACAAAATATTTAGTTCTATATCCGCTTCAAAAATAAATAATTTAATTAAAATAAAATTAATATTTAAGGAGGGCTTCTATACAACAAACTTTTTTTTGCCGTTTTTCTCGATCTTTGTGTCTAATGTTGAATAGATAATGGTACGGAACCCTTCGTTCGCGAGTCCGACTCGCACTTGGCCGGTTTTTTCAGTATTTTTGATACAAGTTTGACGCTTGGTGAACTTTGCACGTAAATCGAAACACTCATTCGTAAAGTACAGTTGAAAAGTGATCAACCTTTACATTTTCGTTCCAAAGACTTTCCCTTGTAAAGTCTCCACCACAGACTAATTATACGGCTTTTATGGAGTGTTTTAACGCATCGTGTCATTATAAATAAGTCCGCTATTCTCCCGACGTACATTAACAACGGCCTTTTTGAATTCTCCTTATCGCATTTCGTAGGCGCGCACCGAAACTGGTGCGATCCCGGTGCTTTCGGTGTGTTTCGAGTACGGCGCGGGCGTTCCAGGTACAGCCAGGGCATTTTGGGTACAGACGGGGCGTTTTAGGTACGGCTAGGGCGATGTCGGTGCGCCCGGGACGTTCCGTGCGGGCTCGGTGCGTGTGGACTGGGCTGAACTTTAGGAATAACCTTTAGGAGCTTAGTTTCCTTACCTCCTCCTCTTCACCTTTAGTTTCATTAAATTAAAAGTTGTTTAAAGTGCTTTCTGGCCTCTTTGCTGCAAAAAGTGCAGTCATATTAGTCCAATCGTCTAACTGTCAAATTCCATACTAATTTGACAGACGATTGGAATCGCTCAGGATTTGGTGCGCATACTTAGACCCTAAAGGCTATTGCAGATGGGTTTGGTCCGTATATGAAGCATCTTATCAGTGTAACTAAGTCAAATTACACTTCATTGATGAACCGTGGTAGCTATTGCAAATGCTTCTATTATTTTAAATTAATTACGTTTGTCTCTTATTATTATAAAGTTTGGATCTGTGTTATCTGAATAAAGAAGTTACATTTTATTATTATTACACTGAGAAACTGATCTCATCTCTATGCCTTAAGAAAAACGGTCTAAAGTACAAAGTCAACCGTTACATTTTTGTTGCAAATATGCTCGTATCGTAAACGAGTAGAGTCCATACAGGTTTGCCTTAACAAGAACGGTCTAAGTACAAACTAGACCATTAAATTTTTCGTTGCAAAGTCGCTCGTATCGTAAACAAATAGACTCCATGTAGGTTTCTGAAAGGTTTCTCAGATCGCAAGTTAAGATAGCGGCAGCTAGCAATTCTATTGCGTTCGACACGACACGAGAATCGTTTCTGAAGGGACCTAGTCATAGGCTCTTTAAAAAGAATCGAAATCACTACAAAAACTGAAGAATTGCTCAGTTGCGGAAATGTTCTGACCTGGCGACCGCGGACCGGACGACGGGTAGGCCCTACACCAGATGGTCTGACGACCTGGTTACGGTGGCAGGGAGTCCCTGGATTCGGGCGGTACAAGACCGGGAAGCTTGCCGGGAGGCCTATTTCCTGCCGTGGGCGTCAAATGGCTGATGAGGACTATAAAAATAATGACACTGCCATATTTTTTTAATTTAGCATATTTACGTCCCACTGCAGGGCATAGGACTTTTCTCACAGAGAGAGAGAGAGAGAGTATGGGCTTAATTACCACGGGTGCCCACCGCGGATAGGCAATGTCAAGCGCTGAGGTATGTGAATAGCTCAGACACTCAGGTTTCCTCACGATGTTTTCCTTTACCGTTAGCGAGTGGTATTGGTACTATAACTTCACAAATGTACAAATTAGAAAACAAAGTCATAGGTGCATGCCCGCACTGGGAATCGAACCTGGGTCTCTCGCTTCCAGATCCAATGTTCTACCCACCAAGCCACCACTGCTCTTGATGGACTCTTAATGGACGTTTGATGACTGCTAATTGGACCGCGTCGTGCAAACTGTAAACCGAACATGTCGCAAAATGCACCTACTCCCACTTAATAAGCGTCGGGAGATAGCTGATATTATATTACTATTAAAGATTGCACGTGGCATAATTGACGGTCCAGATTTACTTTTTCGATTAAAGTTTTTAACGCCGACTCGTACGTTAAGATCCAACCCAATTTTTCATTTACCGGTGGTCAGAACAAATTATAGTCAGAATTCCTTTCTATGGCGAACTTTCAATCTATTTAACTCTTTGGCGAGGGAAGTCGATATTGACTTATTCCACGATGGAATAACTGCGGTGAGAGGTCTATCAAAATGGTTTTTCAATCCTTAAAATTAATTAAAATTAACATTGTTTGTGGTAGTTATCTGTGGAAACTTTTAATGACGGTCTGTTTTTATCTCGGCCTTGTAATATTATATTTTTTGGTCACTAGTTTTCCTAAATATTAAATAAATAAATAAATAAATGTAAACACAAGAAATAAACGTCAAACCACATACACACTATCGGCATTACTGTACTGCGCCTCTTACTTATTTATTATATTAAGTATTACCTATCTGTGGGAAATGGGATACCGCCGTTTAGCCAAAGTATTTTTCGCCAAATTTTACTTCCCAATAAACTTATGGCATCAGTTTCATTTCCCAAATGAAACTTTAGCAAGTTTTCATTTCGCATTTTATTCATTTGGTCAAATTATCATTTCGCATAATTTTACTGCGTCAAGTTTTATTAAGACAAACGTTTTACCAGAAAAGTGGGTTAGGTTAGAACTGCGACCCCCCACAGACACCTACTGTTACCAGAAAAGTGGGTTAGGTTAGGTTAGAACTGTGACCCCCCACAGACAAATGCATATAATAAAAAAAAAAAAAAAAAAAAAAGTAAAATGAATTTTGACCAAGTATTTATTTGGTAAACAATAACTTGCCATAATAACTTTTGCTAACTGTTTATTTGCTTTAAGTTGTTTTGAGAAATGTTTTTTTGCCAAGTGATAATTTGCGGAAAATAGTTTGGGAAGTAATACTTTGGGAAACGATTTTTGCCAATACATTAGTAAACCGTGGGAAATGCCGAGGAATTGGCAATATGACTTAATATTTTTTATCCTATAAGTTTGTCAATTCTGTTTTTCTCCTTAAATAAATAATAAAATAAAATAAGGACGATTCCTCTAAAACACAAGAGGCAGTTTATTTCATCTGTGGTTACGACTTTTCGTTGCAAAATCTCCACTGCAGACTAACCGACGTTTCAAGGAATCGTGTTTTTTATAAATAAGACCGTATATGTTTCATGTCGTTTCTGAAGTTCTCTCTATGTATAAATCGGGAGCGGTCAACGATCCTGTATTAAATTGGAATGCTACCAAAGATGTAGTTATTTATTTCTTTGGTATCATACCATCGCATCGCATCTCGGTGACCTAAAGTTTTTGAAGTCGAAAAAGTCTTCCAACTAACAGACGACACAATCACTTTTTAGGGTCCCAGACTACGATACCCCGCGCTAGGATACTAGGATACCCTAGTAACCCCGCAAGGACATGACAAACATAAGATTGAATTGCCGAATATCTCTTAGAGCTCAACATTAATTATTACGACTATTTTAACTACTTTGGTGACCTCTCCTACTCCTTATAAAAATAACATTTGGTTCTTGGTTCACTCCAAGTGACAAAAGAAAAACTTATTTGGTCTCCCTCTCACAGATACTTTTATCTTATGTACATTTGTGAATTTGTAGTAGCAACAACACTCGCTAACGGCACGGCGATGGAAAATATCGTGAGGAGGCCCGAGTGTCTGAAGTGTCAACCTACCTCAGCGCTTGAAATAGCCAATCCGCGGTGGGTGCGCGTGCTTTAAGCCCATACTCTCTCTTTCGCTTTACGTTAACTTAAAAGTTTGATTTTTTCACAGCTTCAAGGGACTGTAGACCTGAGTATATGGTTTCAATTTCATCTCGACTACTCCACGCGTTCTTGAGATAAAGGGTATTGACAGACGGACGGACAACAAAGTGAACCTATAAGGATTCCGTTTCTCCTCTTTAGGTACGGAACCCTAAAAACGACAGCCCCTTAGATACGTAATGTTGAATGGTAATGCAGTGTTTAATTTTTAATTTACCTGCCTTTAGTTCACGAAAGAAAAAATCCTGCCGACATCACATTAAACCTGTACGTCCCTGCACTCTCCTCGGTTATATTACGAGCGAATTTGCGACTAAAATGTATAAAGGTCGATGTCCTGTCTACTGTACCTACCGACCTACTGGGTGAATGACTGGCACTTTCTCGAGAATTTCAGATGCGTAATTCACATTTACTTAGTATAAAATATCTCGTGTCCTCGGAAACATGTATTTCTGTTCTGTAAAGAGATGTTCTATCTCTCTAAAAGTTCTCGGGACTTAAACAAACAGTTAATAAAAATCGTTTTAGTATACAGGGTGTAACAAAATCCACATACATATCTGAAATGGGGGGGTTCTACTCGGCAATTTATTTTTATTTAGCCTATATTCGTCCCATTGCAGGGCACAGGCTTTCTCTCAGAGAGCTTAATGGGCTTAATCACCACGCGTGCTCACCGCGGATTGGCAATTTCAAGCGCTGAGGTATGTGCATCTGCATACCAGGCGAGAGGTCCCGGGTTCGAATCCCGGCTGTGGAAAAAAAAACCCCAGGTTTTGGATGTTTACGTTTGTGATGTCGTTGTTTCTGGTTCCCACGACACAGGGTATCCTAGTGTGGGCCTGAAGCAATGTATGTGCCTGTATGTAAATGTTTATTATTGTTTATTCCTCACGATGTTTTCCCGCTCTTCAATACGAACAACTTTTATTATGGGGACAACTTCGAAATCGCGAAAAAAATGTTAGCAAATATGGTATGGAAGACCATACCATAGTTTAATAAGTCGCGACATTAAAGTGTATGGAACAGCTGATTTAAATTTTTTGCCATTAAAAATTATCCCCATAGCGAAGGTCGTTCGTATTTGACGAGTAGAACCCCTAATTTTCGGATGTATTATAAAGATATGTTACACCCTGTACAGTAACAAATTAACCACTTTATAAATAAACGCGTGCATGCAATAGATGTTTATGAAGTGATAGAGTTTTTTTAGGGTCATGTCGTGGCAAACCCTAACTTCTGCCTACCCTTCCGGGGTACAGGCATCCCATGAATAATATCAGTGATTTTATGTACCTACATGATAGTTTGCGCGCGATATCTTAATATGGACATGCCTTTTTCCGGAAAAAGAAACGGGAAATTTCGGGATTTATACAATTGAACTATATGTTATTTATATGTATTATACAGTGGCGTAGCATGGGGGGGGCGAAGAGTGCGGTCCGCACCGGGCGGCACTTTGCCGGGGGCGGCGCTGCGCAGGTGGCAGTTAGAAAAAAAATTTAAATAAAAAAAAAATTTCTTTCAGTGTTATTTCGTCTTTTTTTTATGTTACCAAATACCCAGGTACCTACCTATTACGTTTTCTCTGTAATTTTTCTGTGATATTCTACCTATGTCAAAAAAATGTTAATTTCACTTTTCAATTCAATAAATCATTCAATAAAACTAATAAAAGTACTCTTTTTATCATGCCCAAATTTTTTATAATGGATTACAAAAATAAGAGGGCGGCAAATTTGGAATCCGCACCGGGTACTAGTGACCTATGCTACGCCACTGGTATTATATGCCTTGATTTGTTTTTGTGTTTCCTTTAATTGGCGTTTATTTTTTACCAAGCGCTTGCGGTATGCGAGCAACCTACGCGACTTAGGTCGGCAGACTGTTAGCTGTCTGATAGTTCCTTTACTTTTCCAGAGCAGAGTATGCAATAAAAAAAAAAAATTTGCTCGCAATAATAAATATGGCTCCTCTTACTAGAATCATACTAATTAAACGTAAATATTTTTTAAATTCCGGAGGCATATCCGTATCAACATATACATGATACCTACATCAATTTCCCGGAATCACTCTACCTGCTCCGATCACTGCTAATTATGCCCACCAAATCCTGTCCAAATCCTGACGTTTGTGATAGCATATTTTGAGGGAATGTTCTTTTCATTCTAAAAAAGTGTATGTATCATTAATGATTTATCAATTATCAGTAATGGTATAACATTAGTAGATTGTTTACAGAGGGAGTAAAATACTATTTTTAAGGCGAGAGTGTTTTTTTGTTATCCCGAGCGCACGAAGGATTCTAGAGTATAATCCCGAGCGTAGCGAGGGATTATAGAGTAGAATCGAGGGATGAAAAGTACACCACTCGAACATAAAAATAGTTTTACTCCAGAGGTGGACACTCTTCTTTTTATCACCCTCTATGAGAAAATAAGTGAACGCAACCATATTTTGTATCACATTGTTAGCGTCTGATACGATACACTCCGGAGTTAATATTTCGTTATCACTGCTTGAAGACTCACTCATTTTTACTCTAGTAAAAATAACAATGACAATTAGAGAAACAAAAAGACGGAATGCATTAGGCGCCTTTTTTCAGTTTTTTTTTTGCTCGCGCGCGGTTTTCTTTTAAACAGCCAGCAACTTGTGCAACATTGTTCGTGTTCGTGAACAATGTTGCGCTGTGAACTTAGCAACAATAGCAACATGCGCGTTCCAAATTCAAATCACTTTTATTCCATTTTATTCCGTTTTAGTCCCTGTTCCCGGGGAACGAACTAGGTCTTTTCGAATAGATGTGATAAAAAATATATCTATTTATAAATATTCGTGATTCACGACCGTTGAGTCCAAACTGTGAATCCAAATTCGAAGTGGTAGGAAGTACCGTAACCGTTTGTTTACGCTCAAGTGAAGCGATTTTAGAAAACAATATTTTTTTGTAGCGTATTTCTTTTCATAACTAGCGACATATGTTTCTGAATTATGGTTAGAATGACTCCTAAAATACGGTAAACAAATTCAAAGTCACCCATGGTATGCAATTTACGATTGAAATCGTCCAGGATTTGGGCGCGTAATATAGGAGGTAAACTTTTATCTGATACAAAGTATCACGAGCGTAGTTACATTATTGCTTTATCCGTGACTGTGACCTCCACCTTACATTAGCACCTAGCGGCTCTAAATGAAAGAGCAACCTCTCATTTCACGCTATCATAACTGACGCGCAGGCCAAATGAAAAGAAACATTGAATCACACGCGCGGAGAAATGAAGATTAATGTTATTTTTCCGCAACCGATGTCTGTCTGGCTGTATAGGTTTTTTTCTCTTAAATCGTAATACATAGAACCCAGTACTTTTTTTTTCTTCAAAATATGAAGTGTTGCGTGCGGCTAATTGACCCACAAGTAAAATACAAAGAGAGATGGTCTTAATCACCACGCGTGTCCACCGCGGATTGGCAATTTTAGGCGCTGGTATTCGATTGAAATATGAGCGCTAGGGTTGATTGAATAATTCACGAATAAGGGCGATTTTTTCTTATTTAATGACACGAATTATTCTTAATACAGTAGAACTAATAAATGAAACAAAAAATAATAAAAAAGAACTTAAAAAATCGGTTGTATTGCAGTTGTAACATCGACCGTGATGTATCCGATTGGGAGCATATGCAAGTACATATTTACGGAACCCTACGGGTAAGACCTACGGGCACTTGTCCAGTTTTACATCGAAAAAATCAAAAGAGTAGAAAAAAAATAACTACTTTATTTCGTTTACACTTTAGGTAAGAGTTTAAAAATTTTATTGTAACGCTGTATAATTAATTAAAGTAATTGTATGTACTTATATGATTATAATAAATTAACTCAATATTCGGCAAAATAATTGGTAATAAGTAATAAAATAAAATATTAACTATTATTAGACATTTGGCACATCAATAAACCTATAAGACTCAATAAAATATGAGTCAATCACGGTTTAAGGATATGGATAGTATTTGGCACACAAATGGAACCATTTCCGGATTGTTAAAATACTTTTGTTTCCGTTATTCCTATCTACGAAGAGGGCGAGATCGCGGGCACAGTTAGTCACTGACAAATCACATTCACAAATCGCCGTCACGGATCTATGTAAATGTTTACACACAAAATACAGCAATTTAACGCTTACATCGTACGGTTTGAACACCATTGCCTCTGTAACAACTGCACGGTGGGAAAAGTATCACAGCACTGTCGCAAGCCTCATGGCATTGGAGTGAAAGTAGGGCAGTGGCCTATTGAAACGAATTTGTTGTAAACCGGTCCCGGTGAGATGATGGTTTATTTATTCAAAGAAATTGATATTTTTCGATCTAAGTAATCGTAAATCGCGACTTCGTTCGGGTGCAAAATTCGGCACCCATTTAGGCTCTTTAAAAACGAGAACCGCTAAACCGCCGGTCGAATCTACTGAAAGAAAGAAAGAGGATATTTAAATTGTCACAGAAACATAAAGGTACACAAACAAAAGACACGAGCGTCAACAAAAGAGATAGAACAGACCAATCGTGAAGAGAACATGTGAGGCATGGATTGTATTGTTTTATGATAATCATGATGTGGCCTATCCTATATACATCCTACTGCAACGCACAAGCCTATGTATTGTATTATATTTTATTGAAACTAGCTGAATCGGCAAACGTGGTTTTGCCATATTAATTAGCCTACATTAATCAGACCCACCAAATATACAAAAATCGGTGAAGCCGTTTCGGAGGAGTTCGATAGCAAACACTGTGACACGAGATTTTTATATATTATTATATATTTTTATTCTTCTTATTATTGAACTTCCTCATCATCATCAGCCACTTGACACCCACTGCAGGACATAGGCCTCCCTCATGGTTATCATAGCATGAGGGGTTTTGCCATAATCGCCACGCTTGGCAGGCAGGTTGGCGATCGCAGTATGCTATTGAAATCTCAGGAAGACGCTGCTGCCCGTCTCCTGGTAATTTTTTTCCTTAGTCGCCTTCTACTACATCCACGGAAGGAAATGGAGTGACGCTATTCTTAATCCTTCTTTTCTTCTATTCTTAATACTTCCTATTATTGTGCTTTTAATGTAAGCACAATACCTATGTTTGCACAAATAAATGTATTGATTTGATTTAAACATTCCATTGCCAGAGTAAATTAAAATTATAGAATGGTAACAGGAGCACAAAGTAATTTGTATTAGGATCTTGTTTAGATATATTCCACGTGTTTAATACTTTATGTGGTATATTTTTATTTTACCAATATTATGTTAAAATAGAATTTCTTTAATTTCTCAGTTTGGCACTTCCCCCACCTCCTCTCACCTATTGCTTGGCTAGAATAAAATACTAACTAGACCGCCGCCGGACCGACCGGACCGACCGACCGCCGACCGGATTGTACAACATAAAATATATTTGGTGCAATAAATAATTTTACTAATCATCATCATCCACTTAACGCCCACTGCAGGACACAGCCCTCCCTCATGGTTTTCCTAAACATGAAGGGTTTTGCCATAATCATCACGCTTGGCAGGCGGGTTGGCGATCGCAGTATGCGGTTGGAATCTCAGGAAGACGCTGCTGCCCGTCCCCTGGTAATGTATTTCCTTAGTCGCCTTCTACGACATCCACGGAAGGAAATGGAGTGACGCTATTCTTAATCCGGCGCTACACGGATTTTAATAATAACAATAATAAATAGGGTTAAACAAATAGTAGTACAGACAGATGTTGATTAAGCAAAAGTGGTCTATCAGGATTGTGCCCAGTGGCAAACTCTGGTCGGCCTACCCCTCCGGAATACAGGCGTGAGTTTATGTATGTACAGACGACAGCTCATTGATATTTACATCATTACCTCTACTCTGTTACATTACGACTTTGGAGCCGAAACTTGGGTTGACCCCTAGAGTCTAATACACACATAGTATTTCAATCGAATAATGTAAGCACGACAATAGCTGCTATTTGCCTCTATTTGTTAGTCTGCTAAGGAATAGAAAAAACAGTGTCATTCCAATGGTATAACCCGCGCAAATTAAATAAGCATCTCTCGCGGAAAAGATCGAAACGCGCGAGGCACTGAGTTAAGTTGCACGGGTTATTGGAATGCGATTGGTTACTAGACTACTAATAGCGGTAATGACCCAATCATTACTGTACTCTTATGATTCTATTGAACAAATATGAATTATAGAAACTCGCCCCCCTGGGCAACATTCAAAGAAATACAGTTTATAGTTTACAATGACAATTCGATGTACATTAACTCAATATTCGATGTGCATTGCATAGCCGATTAACCCGGATCAACAAATAGGAACTAAGGCGTGAGCCACACAGAAAGGACGGAGCTAGGGCGCGGAAAAGACGCGACACTCTGTAGAGTCACAGACCACAGTCCTTGCTCTGTGATCTGTGACTATAAACGACGCCTCGCGTCTTTTCCGCGCCCTCGCCCCACGTCCTTCCTTTGTGGCCCATGCCTAATATATTAATCGGCTACACAATGTACAATTGTACATTGAATAGTCATAATAAACTATGAAATTATGTTTTATAGTACATATGGTGCTACATTACCGCACTAGTGCGATAATGAGCACTTTACGTGCCTATGTCGAAACTTCAAAGGGCCATATGCACTATAAAACGTTGTACGATACACGTGCGAATAGGTAATTCGTAACTCGTGTCGATATAAAACACTCCCTTCGGTCGTGTTTTAATTTATCGCCACTCGTTGCGAATTTCCTACTTTTCGCACTAGTATCGTAATGTACTATTATGAAACGCGGTCCTGCTGTCGATTTTACGTAGACTGAAAAGTAGAGTAAGTAACTCTGGCCCAGTGCAATTAAAAACGTGACACAAACACACACACTTGTGCTAACAAACTGAATCTGTGTTAAATTAATAAAATTAAATAAAATCTACCAGAGTACCCGAAGAAACTAATTCAAAGAAATGATATAAACTACCAAATCATATTGGTTTTTGGAACTGGAAAAGTCCAAAATTCCAAACTTAAGTTTAAAAACAAACCTTTTTATTCTGAAAACAAAATTAAAAATGTGTTAATCGGAAAGTAAAAAAATTGTACTAAGCCTAATTGCTATTTCGTTGGTAATTATTATACCTAATTAAAACAACTGAGATTACTAAGTTAAGCAAGACAACTCAGGTTGACTCTGTTTGACTTAGATCAATTGACATCTGTTAATTCCTATCCTTTTACATAATGTACTCAGTCAGCTCTAGGGAAACCAGTCAACAAGCCAGGTCGAAGTTGGCAAACTCTTTCACATGGGCCCCTCTATGTATCTACTCCATGAATATAGCCCACTGTGGGTTATAAGCCTTTTCCATGTCGCCTGTTTATCTCGTCCACTGCTTTCTGATAGCTTTAGTAATGTCATCAAGGCTTTTTGGTGCTAATCTGCCTACCAAACATTACCCCACTTCGGCCAACACTCTGTGACCACCTGTGTCCACCATCCTGTCACAGAGAGGGCCATGCTAGCGTCACAATTTGGCACAGATCAAGTTAAAGTTGAGATAAACTTTGTACAAGTAATTATATGAGGCTTAGCTTGGAAAAGGTTTTGTAATGGTAGCAGAAAATTTCTTAGGAAACTATGAAGCACAGCTGCAGGAGATGCAGTTGCAATACAATTATGCAGTTTGTGGAGATTGGCAAGACGCTTGGTCAGGCCACAGGATGATCGTTAGATGCAATTTTACTGGCAAAAACTTCATTGATTTAATAAAAAATACGACCTTGTTTCCACAAAGTTGATACAAATTATTGGTTTATAAATTAATTTTGAAAAGTATTTCCTTTCTATAATTTATCAACTAGCTCAAGCAGAATGTAAATTCTTAAGCTAGATTGTGAGCAGATAGAGAATTGGTGCTGAGGCCGGCCATAATTTTGATTTTGTCTTAGCTGATGAGCCAAAAAATATTTGTGGGGCCAGTGTTACATCAGCTTTCTGCGGTTGAAAAGCCAATTGCAATGCATTGGCCTGCCGTCCTAGGGTTAGGCAGTACTGAGACAGCCTCTGTGGCAATTTCAATGATTAAACTTATCCTTTTGGTTCCTTCTATAACCAATTTTAGGGCTCCTGTCTTACTGCACATCATAATAATTTGAGTGATTGATTCATGAGTGATTTTCATTGTAAATTGTTGATTTCATTACGAACACACTTAATAGTTCTATTGATCACAGTTATCACAGTAGACAGAAAAGTTTTAAAATAAATGTCACATGTGTCTGCGTATCAATCTAAGCTTTCTGACTGCAAAGTGCTGATACCTACTGCTGTAAACGTTAATACCAAAAACATATATCTAAGTTTCAATTCCAGATGTAAAACATACACAAACATTAGTACCTACTTAAAAAATCACCATGGGTTGTAGACACAAAATTTGTCTAAGGATTGTACCAATCTCAGGTATTTGGCGGTTTCCTTTTTCACCATAATATAGATGTTACGCCAAGTCTAGGAAAGTTATTCGTGTAAGCTTACGCAGTAGGAATTCGTGCCATTTTTGTGCGCAAAATATTGCATGCACAGCCCACGTCACAGGAGCTTTAGATGCGCAAATGTGACGGGCGTTTTCCCTTGTTTGGCTAAAAAATGCTTAAACACCAATTAAATAGAGTACAAACAATTAATCCAGGCCTAAATTACGAAGCCGGATGATTTGCAAAGGTTGACAAATTGACGCAATCCCAGAGAATATGTATTGTAAACATAGTTTACACGTGGACATTTTTATTCGCTGGTTTTTACGTATTCCACTTACCTCTTTACGTTTCTTGGTTTTCCTCTTGTCTGCCATTCTTTTCGCAAAATAATTGTCAACGTAGCAACCTGATTTTGATTTTGATTACTCTCGATTTCTTCCTTTCTTTTCGTTCGACTCCGACTGTTTTTGACATGACAATCAAATCAACACGAAAGTCATTCACTTTCTGAATGAAATGAATGAATGATTAGTGGAAATGTGATGCTCCATTACACGGTCAATATTATTTTGCCTACATTTTACATGCATACATAATATGTGATCGCTTTATTACTTCAATATGCGTAAGTTGGTTATAATAATCTAAATCTCGTGACACAGTGTTTATAATCGAACTCCTCCCAAACGGCTTCACCGATTTTTATAATTTTTTTTTTGTATAATTTGTAGGTCTGAGAATAGGCCGTAGGCTAATTAATATGGCAAAACAACGTTTGCTAGGTCACCTAGAAATACCTGTAGAAATACATAATATCCGAGATACAGGCATGATTTTATTGAGAAGCCGAAAAGATATTTTGTGCTTGACTTGTTTATAACTACAACAAAAACTATCGGTGTTATTTATGCGGCATGAAAAATAACTTGTATTTTTATAAATAAGACTGTGGTTTTAGTTTCTGGAGCTGGGATAGGCACACCCTCTCTGGAAACTCCTTATTGCTAGTCAAATCTCATTTTTTTCTTACAAAACATTCCAACTTGTGAAGGAAGAACACAAAAAAGATTTATAGTGTATAATTAATGTTGTGTTATGGCAACATCAGACTTGACAGCGGATCTGACAATATTACAGTTGTCAATCCGTCCCGTCCATACTCCCGTCACGGGAGGCAATAACGCACGTCCCAATAACGCACACCCCGATAACGCACACCCCGATAATGTACAGCCAATAATCCGTGCACATGTACATGGATTATTGGCTGTACAGTATCGGGGTGCGCATTATCGGGCTGTACAAAATCGGTACGGGGCAATAATCCGTGTCCAACCACAGACAAGAAAATCACTTGATAGAGTGGTGCCTCGTTTACATAAGCTAATTTGATTTACTTATTTTCAAAGCTGCGTTCAAAATAAATATAAAATAATTGTCAGACATGTTTCTGTTTACGCATCAGATTAAGTAGGTGTTTTAAAGTTTAATATTTTTATACGTCAGCTGATAGATAAGCAAGCGTAAGACAAACAATATCAGCCGGATTATGGTTGTAGATAAGTTCTCAGACCAACCTTCGTATGACTGCTAAGGCTCGTGGTGCTTCATCTTGAGCAAGAGCGTTCCGTAAAGGATTATCCATATTACAATCTGTGGTTACAATGCAGTGCCGGTGACTTGCTGGCGCAACAGTACAGACTAAAAAAATGCATAAAAGCTACCGTAAAAAATTCCCGATGTAATTAATCTTAATTTTTTTGCGTGCTTCCTCTGCACCTAAATTAGGTATCCAATTTCTCGCCTACGCACTCACATACAATGAAAATGTGGGAAAACATCTTTTCGATTTAGGGATCCGTTTTCGAAAATTAAATATTTAGCTTTGAAGCTCATATTTTGGTTTGAGTTGGGCGCCCCATCTCCCGGATACAGGGATAGAAACGTGAAAAAATGATAAATAGTGGCACATAATAATTAAATTAAAAGGATAACTATCACGGCTAAGGAGGCTTTACAAGTTAACAGGCGACGAGGATGAAGTTGTTCTGACCATACACTACTTTTATGTTTGGGTTAAACTATCTTATAAACTTAAAAAATTTCAGATGAAATCTAAGCTAGTGCATACTCGGCTTCATGCCTGACCAGTAAGCTCTCACCTAGTCTTCCATGGAACACGAAATGAGTTGGTAGTCAAAGATCACTTAGAAAGGAGGCCACGTTTATTGGCTATGGATGGAGCCGTTGCCCAAGCTTCCCGGAATTCAAAGACGAAGAAAAAGAACAGCAAGCAGTAAAGCTTGTCGTTGGCACAGTAGCACATAAGCTGTTTGTCGATACAAATTTATTAAATTGAAGATAACACTAAGATTGATTTTTTTCTAGTACTTCTTTATTCATTGACTTAGCTGTCATTTAAAATTATTTGCCACTGTGGTGATAACATGTCAGTATTGTGCCATTGAAGACGATAAGGAGTATGTAATGAAGTTAAATAAAATATTTAATACCTACTTACGTTTAATTTTATTACCAAAGTAGCTTAGAATGAAAAAAAACTATCTACGACCTAAAATAGTGTTATCTCCTATTTTCTCCTAGTTTGCACTATCTCCTATTTTGCAATATATTTTTAAAGACATTAAAGTAACATTGCTCATCGAGGAAAACACTCCTTAGATTGCAAAGTGATAGTATTAATTCAGTTCTATTGTTACTATATGTATATCTATCACGCAAGCAGCTGAGGAATTATATTAATGTGTGTAGTCAAATCTCTTAGCAAAGAAACAATAACAAGTATGTAACATAAATAAAAGTATATAAATGTCACCTAAGTCACCGCTCAAATCGACTTCTGTAAGAAGAATTGTAGTTAAATGCTATTTAAGCCACATTTAGGAAAGTGGTGCAAGTCGGCCTTAAAGACAAAAAATATTTATTGTTCATAAAAAAAAGATACACTTTTCCTTATGGATTATGGAACAGTACTTACCTAAATGGTTGAAAGAAAAATTCTGTGAAATTATAAGTAAGGTGTCCATTGGCACCTATTCTAGGGTAGTTAAATTACAATATAGTTTATTGAATAGTCTAGTTTCCTTCTTAGAGTATAAAATACTATTACTATGGTTTCTTTACAAAGAATAGTAGGTAATTAAGGTTTGAAACTTCGCAGACAACTCAGCAGCTGCTACATGTAGGTTTATGAACCTGGCTCATCTCTCCATTGATAGATTTGGTACGGGAACCGGCTTCAGGAAGGATGGCGGTGCCAGAATGAAGGCGTAGGCAACGAAACCTGGTTTCGGGCATTTTAATTTAGGCATTACAATCAGAGAAATGCGTCTTTCGTTTCAAGTCTCAGCTGAGCCAAAGCCGTCAATCACATTGAAGAAAAATAGGTACTTATTAATAGGGATTTATTATTTATTAGTTTGTGCGTCACCCTTTTGGAAGGTCAGAAATTACATTCGGTTTTTTGAATTTAATGAATGAATGTCAAAAACCACCTAGATTATGGAATAAATTTCTAAACGAATCCTAAGCTCAACTGCTGATTTCATGTCAAGTAAAATGCGCTAATCATATGTGAACGGGGCACCGATATGGACGCCAATTATTGGTCGTACGAAATCGTGCGTGCATTATTGGTCCGTACCGATATTGCGCGACCCGATAACGTACGGGCAATAATGCACACCCCAATAATTGGTGTCCCTTGGGCACGAATTATCGGGGTGTGCATTATTGGCTGTACGTTATCGGGTCGTACAATATAGTGACCCCACGTCACGTCCTTATCTCTATCTCTACTTAGTCTGTGATTGGATCCAACTGGATTCGACGTCAATGTCAGTGACCATCGCACACAGTCGCACACATCACATCAGTCAAATCAATTAATTTATTTGATTGAGTCATTCATTTTCCGCGGTAGGGCAGTTGGGAAATGCTGAAAATTCCGTGGTTAATCCTGTCCAATTTCAGTGAAAACGCTCCTAAAGTAATTAGGTTTCATTTTGCGGCTTAGAGTTAGAGGTCACTTTGGTGTGAATGGACTTTATTTCTAAAACAAGAGTGAAACTGTTTCGTAATAACAAATTGGTGTGTTCTTCAATATTTATTGATTACCGGCGGATTCCAGGAGCCTGAAATGGCAGAAAGCAACATGAACGGGTACCGAGTTACAGAAGGTAAGCCATAAAACATAGAGATAAAGTAATAATTTGGTGAATTAAACATATCAAAGCTCTGTAGTCCTTTAATTCATTGCTAAATCTTTGCAAGCAATCTTGAGCCACTGGCTCTCTAGGTGACATTGAATAATAATATGTCGTATTCATGACAATTTTAGGTTTCAAATGAAATGTTTGAAAACCCAAACTATCCTAGTTCCCTGTGCCATGGTAACCAGGCAAGGTCATCACAAACATGGACATACATCTAGACCGCCATTTCTACAAATGTACGGCAGCCCCCAGTGGGAATTGCACCTTTTGTGGGTTCAATTCGCACTGGGGCCCTGTATCACGTCTTATTACCCCGACATGTTAATCTGATGTGATAACCCTAAACCAACAAGGCAGTCTGAAATCTGGCTAGTTTATCATAGTGAAAAAACAATGGTATTCTTAACCCTTTGACTCATCAACACTGTTAAGTCATACAACTTGCTTATTCATGAATACGCTGCTGAGTACATTATTTATACAGTAGGGTTAACAAAATTTCTGATAACACCTTTCTTCGAAACATTTGGTAATCAAGGACTACCAAAAAAAAAATCCAAAGCTACTCTTTAAAATAACCATTCAGCAATAAATAAAGCGAAAAACCTCATCATAATTATACGATTATGATACTTAAAAACATAGTCGTTTTATATTGAATTAATCTACTAGTGTTTTAATTTACTTATATATTTTCTTCAAATTTTTCACTTTATTGCAGTGGCATAATATGAAAATATTCACGAAAAATTTTGGGCTAGTTGTCAGCTTCTTATGGTAGTGAATGATGTTAACAGCTTAGCCTAGCTGTATATAATATGTAAATAGAAAGCCGGCAATTGATAGAAGCCTTAATTTATAGTTACAATGATGATGATAAAATATGCTTGAATGATAAACTGAAACAATAAGCTATCCACAAGACTGTCAATATGTACAGGGTCGACTAAGCAGCAGGTTTCCTCATGACATAATCCTTCATAGCCTTAGCCGTATAAAAGTATGCTCCAGGCAGAACAATGTTTGAGTGACACTTATGTATCTACATAGAGAAGGTAGTAGCTGTTGCCACTGGACACAGTATAAATAATTTGTTGTACCTATTTTCATATTGTTCAGCTTTGTTCTACATGTAAACAAACTGTTGTAAAAAGTTATTAAAATATGGAAAGCAATTATTGATTATAGTTAGATTATCATGGCAAAAGAAGTAAAAATTGGAATGGAAACATTATGGGTGTAACAAAAGTTGGTAATAATAATATTTTGGGGGTCAAACAGTATGTGATAAGGATCCCAATTATAAAATATTGGAGAAACTGAAATTTTAAAAGAAATTTTTTGAATTATTACTATTATTTTCTTACTCTAATGCTACTTCTATTAATAGAAAGAATGAAAAATCTCTTAGGCTTGATAGAGTCATGAACCTAGCTGTGTTATCAATTCATTCTAGTAAGGGCTAATTCTTCAATAGTCAGATAAAACTTACCTGGAGACTAAATTCCATGCTATCGCTGTACTGTAAATCATCAATCAGACAGTGACACATCAGTTTTATTCTCCAGTTAGGTTTTATCTGACTATTAAAAAATCTGGTCTAAGAAATGTTGCGTTAGCAAACAAAAAAATCAAAATAATTACAAAAAAAATTATAATTTAATAGTTTCTGTGAAGTTTTATGAGTATAATTAAATACTTACTTATCATACATTATTTCACCATATTGTGTAAAGAAGCCATTAATAAAAATGATTAAAATAAGAGAAACAATAACGTCTATATTATTTACTTTTCCTTTATATGTAGTTATGCCACATTTATAATTTCCTATCATGCTTGTTATTATACCTTACTGTTTATGTATGTCTATAATAGTATTTATTTGAGTATCATATATTCTTTAAGTTTATTATTATTATGTATACATTGTATATTAATATTTGATTAGCACCTACTACCCATCTCAATTTATCCTTCGGCATTCTTTCCAATATAGGTTGCTTGGAAGAAATTCCTATCAGCAATAAGGCCGCCAATCTTCTATTGTAACTGTTGTGCCTGATTGTTTTCTGGTGTGTACAATAAAAAATATTCTTATCTTATCTTATCTCTTTATTTCTACCGTATTTTGTCAAGCTCTCCTAATACTTCATGATACTTACATTATCGTAATTAAGTAGGCAAGTGAGTAATTTCCAGGATGAAAGGTATCCTTTTTTTTCCGAGTTTTTCCCGAACTTCAAAGACAATTTTTTTAATAACTTTATTAGAAATGTATAGTTTTCAGATTTATCCCTGACGATATTACTTGCCAACTTTCATAGTTCTTGGTCAACGGAAAGAACCCTATAAATTAAGATTCCCTTGAGTGTCGAAATATACGCTTTTTGCGGCATAAACGGCCGTATCTTTTTTTTACGTTAACATAGAATTTTATTTTTCTCACATCTTTAAGGAACTGCAAGGGTCTTGGCAGACGGACGGACGGACGGACGGACGGATGGACGGACGGACGGACGGACGGACGGACGGACGGATGGATGGACGGACGGACGGACGGACGGATGGACGGACGGACGGACGGACGGAAAACAAAGTGATCCTATAAGGGTTCTGCTCTTCCATTTGAGGCGCAAAACCCTAAAAAGAGAGGTATGATAAACCGTTTTCATTTTCTTACTATAATGGCCATTCTTGATCATATTACTCGTTTCTAAGCTATTATGCACTTCATCAGACTAACAGATCATACTTGGAAAGTGAAAGTGAAAGTGAAAAACATTTATTTCCATTGTAACACAAAATAAAACAAATTTACGGAGAGACGTACCCAATAGAATCATACTGAACCCAATTGCTACAACAGAAAAAGGCTGCAGCTCAGCAAAATGCTAGTCAAAGGTGACTAGCGCTGGTTTTCTGCTGCACCTGCAATTGGCAAGTTGTAATTGTAAAACTATTCAACATCTTCTAAAAACTTGCCAAGTTTGGTGAGTAAATTTAAAAGTTATACCTACAATTTTTCCTTATTTATTATAACACTGCTAATTCTGCGAAGACAAGGAACTTAGCAAGTTCAATTCATCATCAACCCATTATGTCCCCACCGCGGGGTACGGGTCTCTTCCCTGAGGAAGGTATAGTATAGGCCATACTCCACCACGGGGGCCAAGTCCGGATTGGTGGAGGCTTGTAGACTAGTGGCTCGTCTACTGTCAGAAGTTGTCAAGCCGCCCTAAGGCCTCTGACTTGGCTTAACGACTGCTCGCTCAAAGATCACTCAGGCAGCCGGGGCTACGAGCGATTACGTAATGTGTATTGACTCTCAAACATGTTTTCATCAGCATGCTTACCATGAATGCGATAAACGAATTGATACATCGGTAGATCACTAGCCTTACATTCGGTAGGTCGTGGGTACGAATCCCGGCATACATGCCGAATGATTTCGTTTTCTAATTTGCGTACTTTTGTAAATATGTAGTAGCAATACCACTCGCTAAGGATGAAGTAAAACATCGTACGAAAACCAGAGTGTCTTACCCCCGGTTTTTCGTACGCTAACAATCTGTTATCTACAGTTGACAGCCGACAGTTTTTCTTTGTATCAGATAAGAATATTCTTTATTGTACCAGGAAAAACACAAACATGAAAGATTTACAAAAATGTAGTACAATTGGCGGCCTGTTCTTTGTATGTTCTTTGGCCAATGTTAACAGTCGATTAATCTCTTTCGGAGTTAGGGCCTGTGCCACAGTGAGAAACAAGTCCTGTGATACAATAAAAACAAGGGTTATTGCAGAAGACAAGTCTTTATGTAGAGGGGTGGTATAAGTAAGTAATATATAAAAATCTCGTGTCACAGTGTTATCGAACTCCTCCGAAACGGCTTCACCGAGTTTTATGAATTTTTTTGTTTATATTTGGTAGGTCTGAGAAAAGGTTTAGGCTTATTAATATGGCAAAACAACGTTTGCCGAGTCAGCTAGTGATAATAAAGCAATAATAAAATTATTTATTATATATATTCTGCTTACAGAATTTGAATGGACTCTTTTACCAGCTTGGCACAAGCTACAGTTATTAGGTATTCACCAAATTTATGCCCTCAACGTTGCCCTAAATAATACCTAGGTACCTACTTCTATTCTCTAAATTGCATCTGTTTAGAGGAGAAATAAAATAATCCATCGTTAAACCTTTCTACTAACGTGCGTCTCTGTTTTGGACAGTGAACTTGTAGGTGAATATGAATAATGTATCAGACAGAACTACCTAGACTGGAGAATGACTTGACTTTCGATTAATTTCGTTAGAATTAATTTAACTTCAAATGGAAACGTTTTCAATTCCACAATTAAAGAAGATCTCAAGAAATCTATAGAGGCATTCGAGATGTGCTCAGCTCCCTGCTCGCGGCAGAACGAGAGAGGCAGAAGCGTGGAAGGTGGCTTACTACCTAATAATGATATGTAGTAACTATTAAGTATTTTAGTTTATGATTCCTAAGCCTTCGAAGTCATGTATCCACAAATAATTCTAAAGTTTTTAATGTTTTGTGTATTCTTGTTCTGTTCTGCTTTAATGTTTTTGTTGGTAATAAAGCTTTTTTATTATTATTATTATTATTATTTATAAGTTTTTTTAAAAATACACCATTAATTTTGGGTGGTTTGAAAGAAATGAACGTGCCTGACACTAATGAATACGCGTTTGTTTTTTTTAAACCGCCAAAAATTTCTCGACATAAACTCGAATCTATTAGAACCATTAGTACCCCTCCAGGGTCCGCGGGTCATTGTTCTGTTAGACGGAGAGGCGGTACTAATAGTTCGCGCATTTTTTTAAACAAGATTTTCCAACTCGAAACAAGATTTCTCAACAGTTTTTTTTATTTACCTACGTCTATACATACAATTAATAGTCAAAATAAATGCCATTTTTAATTACTAATTACATAACCGCGGCTTTCAAACCACCCAGATTTAAGCCAGTACAATACTATAAATATGCGGCACTCATTAATGTAAACAAGAGCATTGCACTGGCTCGACTTAGCGTGGTGACTACAGTAAACTATTTCTGTCTGTAACCATTATTATTATTAATAAAGATGTGACACCCAAGAAAGGTCGGTTTTCCATTTTATGGTTCCGTACCCAAAGGGTAAAAACGGGACCCTATTACTAAGACTTCTCTGTCTGTCTGTCCGTCCATCCGTCCGTCCGTCCGTCCGTCTGTCTGTCACCAGGCTGTATCTCAAGAACCGTGAAAGGTAGAGAGTTGAAATTTTCACAGATTATGTATTTCTGTTGCCGCTGTAACAAAAAATAATAAAACAAAATAAAATAATTATTTAAGGGGGGCTCCCATACAACAAACGTGATTTTTTTGCTGTTTTTTTATCTTTGTATCTAATGTTATATAGATAATGGTACGGAACCCTTGTCGTTACAGTTATCGTCCAATGTGAAACCATCCATTCTAGAAACCTAAGAAAGAAACCCAGTATAGGTAGCAAGACTAAAATGTCAGAATTTCACAATAATAATTACATACTACATAAACTCACGCCTGTATCCCCGGAGGGGTAGGCTGGGATCAGGGTTTTCGACTACACACCATGGGTCGGGATCACATCCTTGGTCGGGATACTGGGTTTGCCATTTGACAAATAATTTACTGAAACACTGGAAGTAGCGACGCTTATGACATTTTAGCGCCACAAAACTTGCGAATCGCACAGTCATGCTGTCTGTGCCGGTTGAGAAACTGGTTGAGGGACTAGGTTGGCAAGTGCTGACGGTATGATAGCTAATTGCCAACAAGTGCTGACAATATGTGGAACTTGATTGATAAGGTACTATCGACCGTATTTGAACTTTTTCCATGCTCTCTATTCAGTAGTTACTATTAGAGATGGACAGAGGATTGTTCTCCTATGACCTGATCTGAAAGTTGATAAATGACGTCTTCGTTCAATTGATTATGCTGAGTGTCAGTTTCTGAATTGAGAATTTCACTGAGTAAATAGTTAACTGCAGTGCTGTCTCTTCGAATTTCTCAGAAAAGAGCGTGACAGAACGTTACTTAAGTATTTTCTTAGTGAAATTTTCAATTCAGAAACCGGCCCTAAAGCTACTTTAATCCATAACCTCCAAAAATTCTGTGTCGTATAACAGTCACAAAGACGTTTTATGTCGTAGCTATAAGCTTGTCGTGTAGGTAAGAGCATTAACGTATTGAAAACGTTTACCGGGTGCGAAAGTGCCCCCAATTATCCGACTAAACAGTCGTACAATGCTGACATAAAGGTTGTGTTGTGACAACGCATTCAATGGGCCATTGTCGCATCCGGTAAACGATATGCCATTAAAAACATAACTTGTAAAAAAACCAAGTCTCGCAACTCAGTTCTTCTACCGTAAAAAGTTGTGAGATCTACGTAATACCAAGTTGGTTAATTTATTGAATAAATGGATTCATTCATTCTTCGCGGGATTTTGGTACAACTTCGTAAGACGTGTCCCATTCTTGTTTTTTCATTCAGTTGACCATTTTACAAGTTACCTTTGAACATAATTAAGTCTAGGTACCTATCTATACCTATTATTGAATTTTTCCTTGATTTATACAACAAATACTAATTGTTTTCTAAATTTGAAGCTTCTACGTCTGCTAGAAGTGCCCTAGAGTTTTGATGATCGGTCAGTCAGTGAGTGAGTGACAGAATTAAGAACTTTGACTAGTTATAATTCTTAAACTACTCGTTCAAATTGAATGAAATATACCGTGTTTACACAATGCCTGCTTGGTTACTGAAAATTCAGGCTTCTAGTTTTATCCACAACGAAGTTATAAGGGCTCGAAAATGGCCTGAACTGCTTCAAGAAAAGGGATGGTACGCCGTGCCGCTTTTTTGCTCGACTTGGCGGGGGCACTACCTTACCCCCAGATCAATACTCTTACACGACTAGCTTCTACGAAAAAAAAAAGTCTTTGTGACTATGGGAATATATTGAATTTACTGCTGTTGCTGTTGACTGTACTAACCTGTTCTTTTCTTTGGCCTTTGGGCTCTGTTTATCTTATTTGCAAGGTGTTCGCAATCATCACTGTCAAAATTTATAAATTGTTACTCTGAAGTTTGTACTTACGCCTACCACGAGGCAACCAAAATTATACTTAGTGTGTAAAAAGAGATAAGATAAAAAATCGAAATATGTTTCATTAAATCGTTTCCGATAAAGATAACTAAGAATCGTGCTGTACAGTAAGAATCGTGTGTTTATAATTAAAAAAGTGCTAATTTCAGTTAATTAGTACCGGCCAAGTGCGTGTCGGGCCACGCGCAGTGTAGGGTTCCGTAGAAAGAGGGGGTTTTATCTGCTTTATAGACCTAACAATTTCATCAACGTAACTTTCAATGGATTTTGTACGAAGCTTTCATTTCATAAGTTGGTCGCCTATTACTCGTTAACTTGTAAAGCATACTTACTTACGTACTTAGCCGTAATAGATTTCCTTTTACGTTTATTATAATGTGCTACTACCCAGAATGTTTTCACTTTTCAACAATCAACCGTTAAGCCAGGAGGGGGAGGGAGGAGGGACGCCCTACTCGGACAAAAATTTTCGCTTTAAAGCTTTATAATAGGGGTTAAAGTATGAAATTGCCGTTTTATTGCAATAGGTTCTTTGAATTGACATAGAATCTTCATGGTTTGAGGTTTTCGAATGAAACTTTTTTCAAATGATTTCTATGATGTTCTTTTTTTAAAAAATGTGAAACATTTGAATATCGACTTTCAATCGTTTTTGTTATTCAATTCAGACAAGAAAGATGGATACTGCGAAAATTCGAGTGATTTTTGAATACGAGTTCCGATGCGGAACTAACGCGGCAGAAACAGCCCGCAATATCAATGCTGCGTTTGGAGAGGGGTCTACTAATGAACGCACCGTGCGATTTTGGTTTAAACGCTTTCGTGATGGAAATTTCGACTTAAAGAACGAGCCACGAGGAAGACCGCCCACACAGGTGAATAACGATGAATTAAGAGAGATAGTGGAAGCCGACCCTAGTCAAACTACACAGGAATTAGCGGCATGGTTTAACGTTACCTTACCCACAATATTGACTCACTGCGTCAAATCAATAAAATAAAAAAATCCGAAAAATGGGTGCCTCATAATCACTCGAATTTTCGCAGTATCCATCTTTCTTGTCTAAATTGAATAAGTCGATATTCAAATGTTTCACATTTTTTAAAAAAAGAACATCATAGAAACCATTTGAAAAAAGTTTCATTCGAAAACCTCAAACCATGAAGATTCTATGTCAATTCAAAGAACCTATTGCAATAAAACGGCAATTTCATACTTTAACCCCTAATATTTCGCAAACGGAACCCAAAATCAAAAAATTATCTTCCTACTCCCACAATATTTAAACGACCAACCCACGATACCCCACATTGCTGCAGGCGAGAAAAAAATTGCATCTCTAATTTAGGTGTAGAGGGGTACCGTAAAAAAAAATAATTAGATTTTCTATCGTTTTGTCGGCGTGATTAATATGTAGGTAGTCTATGCCAAATTTCAGCTTTCTCGTACTCGCATCGTGTTTATGTGTGAGAGCCCTTACTTATGCAGTCGCACAGACGGTGACGCACGCACGCACGGTCGTAGCGCCTGACCGGCTCACGTGGACATCACGCTTTCATCCGCTGGCGGGGGCCTTTCGCCTGGGCGACTGACTACCAAGACAGAGGTTCGATTCCCACGGCTTTGAACAAATGGCCTCAGTCTGGGTGCATTTCAATGTTTGTGATTTCCTTGCCTGGTTACCATAGCACAGGGTATCCCAGTTTGGGACCGGGACAAGTGTTTTGTTGTGTGGAAGTTACAGTGTTAGCCTAACGGTAGGTAGATTATCGGCATCAAACTACGAATAAAAAAACCATAGAAGAAGTATTTCTTCCCAAAAAAATCACTATCGAAAACGGCCCCTGTCCTCTCGATTAGTCTGTACCAATGAAATGAGCGCAAGATGTGCTGTGGAGTAAATCAATCTGTGATTCGTTCATTCTGTGCGCCACGCGTGACGACGTGAATTCTGTGCGCCGTGCGTGACGACGTGAACGTTGATTGGGCTATAGTAAATGACAGCGTAACATATGATTGGTTTTATACAAAAAAGTCGGACCATTGACTTCATGATGTTACAATCCGTCGAAATATCTAGGTACCTCACAACATCTGGCGGTCTGGCGGTGGCAGGTGCATAGATATTTTGTCGGGTAATACTGAACTCGTTCCGATGGGTAACATAATTGACAAGCCCCGCCCGCCTTCCCACGATTGAACGTGGGGTCATTTTTCAGCGCTAGTTAGACATCTATGTTTTTAACTATAACTGGCATCTACTCATTAAGTCAATAGGTATTATCTTTAACCTTCAAGTACGTACTGAACATAAATATTCCAGGAAGAAAATAATATGTTTGACAGTACTCAACTTCATTTAATCATAAACGCTGAATACTAATAACCTTGCTAATAACCTCTGACTCCAATTGAACGTTTATCTAGACAAGTAAATGCATGTTGCTTCCATTGTTCTAAAGTGCGAAAGAGATCGAATGGGCGCTGTGAGTGTCACCAGCACCTCAGTAGCTCGAAGACTGAGCAGTGATTTATTCGTTCTCTAATCCCCAGTTTCCCGTAAGTTAACAATCTAACCTGACGAATTGAGAACCTCCTCCTTTTTTGAAGTCTGTTTAAAAACTGGGGGTTTGAGGTCGATACATTGCGACCTAACCATGATCAAAACACGCATGGGTATATGGGCATCCTGATAACAATCAGGTCGATACACCAAATCCCAATGCAAAACCACTGGATTATTGGGTATCCGAAATCCCGACGTAGGCTCGGACAATTAGGGGTGGCCATTCAAACCAGCTTTTATACCAAGAAGCGAATCACTAAATGCTCTCCTCTCCTTCATTCCAGATCTTCCGCCCGGCGTTTCAGTGGAGGAAGTCGAGATTCCTGTCCCGTGGGGCCACGTCGCGGGGCGGTGGTGGGGCCCACGCGACCAGCAACCCCTCATCGCTATCCACGGTTGGCAGGACAACGCTGGCACTTGGGACAACCTCATACCCCTTCTACCAGTCAACACATCAGTGCTCTGCCTTGACTTACCGGGTCACGGCCTCTCCAGCCAGTACCCAAATGGCATGCACTATTATATATTCTGGGACGGAATTTCTCTGCTAAGGAGGATCGTGAAACACTTCAATTGGTCCAAAATAAGCCTGATGGGCCATTCTTTAGGCGGCGCTTTGAGTTTTATGTACGCCGCGTCGTTTCCTAATGACGTAGAAAGGATTATTTGCATAGACATAGCCAGTCCAGCTGTAAGAGCGCCCGCGCATATGGTTAAGACGACCGGTTGGGGCATTGATAAGTTTCTGGATTACGAAACGTTGACATCCGACAAGATACCCTGTTACGAGTACGAGGAGATGATAGACATAGTCTGCGATGCATACAAAGGTTCAGTCTCGAGAGAGAACTGCAAGATATTGATGAAACGCGGAATGACGCCGTCTCCTGTCAAGGGGAAAAAAGGTTACTATTTCAAGCGCGACCCTAGGCTTAAGATCGCTGGCCTGGCGATGATGTCAATAGAGACCGCTCTGGAGTACGCTAAAATGGTTAAATGTAAGGTGCTAAACATTCGGGCGGTTCCCGGGCAAAAATGGGAGATGATAGAGTATTATTTTGCAGTGATAGAAAAGATGAAAGAAACGGCAGATGTGCAATACCACGAAGTTGAAGGTACACATCATGTGCAGCTGGATGCGCCTTTAAATATAGTCCATATCATAGAAGAGTTTTTAGAAATGTATTGAGGAGCACAGATACGTTAGGCTCGTTCAGGGTATAAAGAGTTGCTCAAAGGGTTTTCATTCTGGTAACCATGCTGCCACTTTGTGCAAAAAAGGATTACGCGTGTATTTATCTAGTAGGTAAGGGGAGACAGCCGAGTAGTGTATGCAACTCTTTGTAATCTGGACAGACCTATTATTAGTCAGATTATTTTCAACATTATTCCAGTTATTATGATGTTTGTCGATTAGTAAAGAGGAAACATGACATGAGAAAACGTCATTGAGCTCAAGTGTGGTAGTTTCCTACTTTCTGTTTAGTAATTATCATTGAAAATTACGAAAAAAATATATTGAGTGAATGTGTGGAAGAGCCGTTAAGGGACGACGCAGGCGGACATACTTCGACCAAATAGGGGATGTATTCGCAAAGGGCAAAATAAAAAGTACCCGAAACCGGCGTGCGTGCTTGCAACGGCTAATGAATGTTGATGAAGCGAAAGAGTTCGTCAGGATCGTGGCTATTGGCAAATCTTGGTCTCTGCCTACCCCTCCGGAATACAGGCGTAAGTTTATGTAATGTAATTATAGATAGATAGAGATAGAGAACACTTTATTGCACAACCAGGTGAAAATACTACAAATAATTTCTTATATCTAAGTAGTAGTATACAATTAGCGGTCTTATCGCTTAGAGCGATCTCTTCCAGACAACCTTTGGATGGAGTGGATTGTAATTACCATTAAAACAATATGAAAGCTCGTTTACATTCGTGTAAACGATGTAGGAAATGTACGGTTTATGTACCTGCAGTCGACAGCACACAAACCTTAATGTGCGTGCACTCTACTCGGTTAAGTTGCGGGCGAATTTATAACAAAATTGTAAAAGTCAATAATCAATCGACTGTACATTAAACTAGTAGGTTTAAAACCTCGCTTGTTCATGTTATTTTGAAATCTTAACACTGCATGGTCATGGTAGGATTTAGGTTGAGCGATGGCTCTAGATAAATTGGTTTATCCTTGAAATTGTTATCGTCATTTATGATAGCGAATGTCGTTAAGTTATGATTGCATACATTTCAATTGTACAATATGTATCATGATAATGACTGATTGTAATACTTACAATCAGTCATTATCATGATATAGAATGCATAAAACTCCCTTCATCATCCTCATCAGCCATTTGACGCCCACTGCAGGACATAGGCCCCCTTCGTGGTTTTCATAACCATGAGGGGTTTTGCCATAATCGCCACGCTTGGCGGGCGGGTTGGCAATCGCAGTATGCGGTTGGAATCTCAGGAAGACGCTGCTGCCCGTCTCCTGGTAATTGATTTCCTTAGTCGCCTTCAAGGACATCCACGGTAGGAAATGGAGTGACGCTATTTTTAATCCGGCGCCACACGGAATCTCACGAAAACTCCCTTATGGCCATTTAACTTTCTGAATGTCACCAAAAATAATGTCATAGTGTGCTTCGAAAATACTGTAGCTATGATACATCTAGGGGAACAAGAAACGAAATTGTGCGGTCGATATATATTAGGGGTTAAAGTATGAAATTGCCGTTTTATTGCAATAGGTTCTTTGAATTGACATAGAATCTTCATGGTTTGAGGTTTTCGAATGAAACTTTTTTCAAATGGTTTCTATGATGTTCTTTTTTTAAAAAATGTGAAACATTTGAATATCGACTTTCAATTGTTTTTGTTATTCAATTTAGACAAGAAAGATGGATACTGCGAAAATTCGAGTGATTATGAGGCACCCATTTTTCGTATTTTTTTATTTTATTGATTTGACGCAAGTGAGTCAATATTGTGGGTAAGGTAACGTTAAACCATACCGCTAATTCCTGGGTAGTTTGACTAGGGTCGGCTTCCACTATCTCTCTTAATTCATCGTTATTCACCTGTGTGGGCGGTCTTCCTCGTGGCTCGTTCTTTAAGTTGAAATTTCCATCACGAAAGCGTTTAAACCAAAATCGCACGGTGCGTTCATTAGTAGACCCTTCTCCAAACGCAGCATCGATATTGCGGGCTGTTTCTGCCGCGTTAGTTCCGCGTCGGAACTCGTATTCAAAAATCACTCGAATTTTCGCAGTATCCATCTTTCTTGTCTAAATTGAATAACAAAAACAATTGAAAGTCGATATTCAAATGTTTCACATTTTTTAAAAAAAGAACATCATAGAAACCATTTGAAAAAAGTTTCATTCGAAAACCTCAAACCATGAAGATTCTATGTCAATTCAAAGAACCTATTGCAATAAAACGGCAATTTCATACTTTAACCCCTATTATTTCAGTGCCGGTAATGTAACCGACTAGACTGCACACATCTGATGTCGACTGTACGTTGTTAAAAGCGCTACGCTGTGGAATAGAATTACTTTGCCTTAGTTTGTTTTTTTTTTTTATTTATTTATTATTTTTTTATTTTTGGTGAAATCTATTCCTAGTAGTATGTAGGTATATTTTTTCGTTCATCTCCTCCCTTCATATGATAATTTTTATTTATGTATGTTTTTTCTATATTTATCTTATATTTATGTACCGTTTATGTATGTGTATTAAATATATAACCTCCTCAGTCCTGACCTTGAAAATAACAATTGAAAACCATTGTTATTTTCAAGGTCAGGACTGAGGAGGTTAAATATCTTTCTTAGTATTGTTTAGTTGCACCGACTACCCGTCATTTAGCTTCTCATTTTTTTTCCGTCAATGGTTGTCTGGAAGAAATAACTTTTAGTAATAAGGCCGCCAATTGTACTGTACTATGTTATTGTTAAATTCTCATATGTAATTCCTGGTGTACATACAATAAAGAATATTTTATCTATCTATCTATTTATCTATCTAATAGACTACAATAGAGAATGTACGAATATTTGTGTAAGGCTGCTCTTACGTGGAGCATGCGGTCTTGCTCGCACAGTTTAACTTTTTTAAATATTGCAATAGTATGAGTAAACTTTTGATAAGTGTGGTCTGAGGGTTTGATGGATAATTAAATTGCGAATATTCAATGCCAATTTTTCTTATACTGTACTTAATACGGTTAAATATTATAATAATTTCGGAAACAACTTTTCTTTATTAGAAACTACGTATAGGAAAAGAAAAATATGTTCAAAATGACCGTAATTTAATTATACATCAAACCCTCAGCCCCCATTTATCAAAAGTTTACTCTTATTATTACAATCACTAAAAATGTTAAATTCTGCGAGCGAGACAGCATGCTCCACGTAAGAACAGTCTTAAATGCATAACGTGTCGAATTGAATTTTTTTTTATTTGGACTTTGCCCCGTGCTTGTAGGGTGCACAGGGATTTTGCCAGTGTCTCGTTGTGAAAGGTACACGCTACTTTATATATACAAGAAACCAATGTAGAAAGAAGGAGATATTATAATTTGATGAGGAGTTAAAGTCGAATGTTGATATATTTACATAGTGTTCCAATAAATTTAGTATGGGTGTACAGAAGAAGGGTTTTGAAGTTGATGGGACGAGGGATAAAGCAATGGGTATAAGTCCAACCGTTTATTTTACTTTTGACAGCGCAATTTAGTGATGTTCTATGAAGTTACCGATTCGTTTTTTTATGATAATCAATATAAACTATGTTGAAGTCTTTAGGCAATTTTATTTTGATATTTTTGTAGTTTGCCTATCTGAGCGTGATAAACTAAAAAGTACCCTACGGTTTTCATATTCATTTTTACTTGTAATATTTAAACCTCATTGCTTATAGCTCATAAGCAGCCTATATACGTCCCACTGTAGGGCACAGGCCTTCTCTCAGAGAGAGAGAGAGAGTTTCTTATAGTATAGATCTTTGTAACAGGATAGGTTTAATACTCTTCGCTACATAATGTACTCGTTATAATATTGTAGCGAAACACGTCGCGTCACTATTGTGAAAAAATAAAAGTGTCCATGAAGTGTTGCATTTTTCGCCTACGGGTTTACTGTCAAATAGATAAGGAACTTCATGGGTTTGCATATGTCAAAAGTTAAATAAACGGTTGGACTGTTTAGTAAACAACACCGCTCAAGTTGAAATTTGACTGTTTTAAAATTTGAATGCCATTGGGTGCAGATTTTAAGCGCGCATCAATCAACCTATAAGATTTAAGCATTCAGACTAATCAGCCGCCGTAATGTGACTACGCCTACGGGTTTACTGTCAAATGTGACACCGCGCAAATATTTTGTCTATGGAACACCGCAGAAACTGTTTACAAAATTAAAAAGTTTTTTGTCTCTCCTGTAAAGTAGGGAAAAACGACTTGTGGTTGTTTGTTAGATATAGTAACTTATCATAGCTTTGCAATTATCGTAGCTTAGCAAACCAAAAGTCGTCACAAGTACTGTAGTTTTCGTTTGCATTGTTAGTGTGTAAGACAAGTTCCAATATTGGTACATTTAATTTAGCACATCTATGTTCGAAACATAACATGTGATACAATGAGGCACTTCCGTGGAAACTAGACTGCAGTGATCGTTGTTTTACAAGTCTCAAAAATGGGACAAATCAAGTTGCTCCAATTGCACCTACCAATACGCATAAAACATTATTTTACAAGATAAATAAAAATTTAGAAATGCTTCATACGTTATGAGGTGCCACTCGCAACTTGTGGCGTCACAGTTTAGGCCCGATTTGTGAGGAGTATTTTTGTACCACGTGTCCAGAATAATTTTTTAACATGTTATGTTGTGAAAAATCTATCACGATTATTTATCTTTTAACACGGCATCTGACGAGATCAGAATATGTTTTCTTGCAAGTTTTGTACTTTGTGTGCCTGCTGAGTTGGGCCTCATAAGGCTCTAGGTCGCCCAACGAGCAATAGCGAGAGCTATGTTAGGCGTTTCACTACGTGATCGAATCAGGAATGAGGGGATCTGCAGAAGAATCTGAGCTTCTGATATAGCTCGAAGAATTGCTCGGTTGAAGTGGCAGTGGGCGGGGCACATAGCTCGGAGAACTGATGGCCGTTGGGGCGAAAAAATTCTGACCCGGCGACCGCGGACCCGACGACGCAGCGTAGGAAGGCCCCCCACCTAACGACCTGGTTACGGTGGCGGGGAGTCGCTGGATGCGGGCGGCACAAGACCGGGAAGCTTGGAAAACCATGAGGGAGGCCTGTGTCCTGCAGTGGGCGTCAAATGACTGATGATGATCATGATGATGATGCCTGCTGAAAACCTGAATCCTCACAAGAAATCGTGACTCTTGTACTTTGCACAACTATATTTAAAAGAATCGTTTATTTTTATTCAGCGATTGTGATAATACAATGTGATGTTAAGAGTATAAAGGTGCTGAAAGTACTTTAACGTAAGGTAATCATAAGTTAACGTCGTATCTTTGTTATACCTTTTCATTTCGCCGTTGACGTCAATTATTTGAAATGACTCGTGACGTTATTGTGTGATTTAACTCTAACGACATGTTTCACACGTTCACTGCAATGACCCCGCCAGCCGCGTCTGTACAGTCGTGTGGCGGCGTATAAGTAGATCAGAAACTCATTCAATACAGGGAAGGGTACCCTTGCAATGCTCTTTACAATATACATATGGAAAAGTCTATGAAGAAGAAATGTGTGTTGTATGTGACGATCTTTTTAATGGCTCTTAATTAAGTTAAATTACTCTTCTTCTTCTAGCTTTATTTCTAGCCAATCCGCGGTGGGCACGCGTGGTGATTAAGCCCATACTCTCTCTCTGAGAGAAGACCTGTGCCCTACAGTGGGACGTATATAGGCTGCTTATGACATGACTCTTCTTCTTCATCTTTAAAAAAAATCATAACTTCGCGGTCTCATTTTCCGTTTACTGTTTATTCCCTTGTTTACTTTCTTTCCACAAATTACTTTCAAATGTAAAAAAAAAGTGAACAAACGATACACTGCAACAGAAAGTACCCTTTGTAGAAAGACTGGAGCTCGAACTAGATCAAAGATCGGTATCTTAGGTTTCCAGTTAGTTCCTGGATCGCTAGAGCATGGTTCATGTAGTTATAGTTGCGAGCATAATTACAGCACCCACCCCCAGTTTCTCGAATTTTAACACGCTGTTAATAATAATAATAATTTTTATTTGTCTCAGAAAAATCATACAAGATGATTCTTAAATTAGAATTATGCTAGGTACATTTATCCAAAAGCAAATAGTAGCATCTGTTTGCTAAACTAGGCGTGAACCTGTACTTCAGCAAACAGACATGTTAATCTACTGTTAACAGCTGTCAATTGACCAAAGTGCGTACAAAAAAAAACCACTGACAGCTGTTAACAGTGGATTAACAGCTTGTAAGTGTACGAGAAACCGGGGGCCAGACAGACAAGTTGTTACTATGTTCCGAGCTAAAATCCGTGGAACTGAACTAAATTCGAATGACTGAATTCAAGGCAGCCTTGTATCTAACTTGGGTATGCTGACCTGTTTGCCCGTCATAATTTCGTAGCTTTAATTCAGGCACTTTGTAGTCAGATTACTTTAATTATGCTCCAAATTGTGCTTCTCGCAGGGAACAGGCACAGGTTCTCTTCGCAGTGTTCGTGTTAACATGAAGTAGGCATTTCAGTCACTATGTGTAATTAGTCACAAATAGGTAGTGCTTATTGCACCGAAATGTAAAGTCCATATGTATTTTTGCTAAAAATCATCAGAACGAATAATAAGTATTTATTTTTGTAACTGCATAAATAGCGGTTGCTTACCACGTAAGCTGTCAGTGTCTGGGACGAAGATTTCTTTAGAAAAAAATAGCACTTTAAGTAGCGAGTTTTAGATTAGTTTGTAGTTTACAAGGGTTTTTTTTATTTATGTTATACAACATTACTAGTAAATTGAAGTGTTTTAAAAAAATACATTATTTTATTCTCTCAAGTAGTTCCATCACAAATAGAAAAATAGAATTTAATTGACAATTTCATTGCAAATAAATAAACCTCAAGTCAATGTTGAACATGTTCTTTCTTTTGTATTACACATCCTGAGGCAAGTTCCAGAGAGGCAGTTATCGAAGTCGTCAGGTTTCTCAATCTGTAAGATAACATTGGCTTCAATAAATATGAGCATTTTGTCACATCCTGTCTACGTAAATACTTTGTGTGTAAACATATACACATAGGCAAAGCAAAACAAAGCGGGTGGGGCTGTGCCGGGTTACACGGCCGATGGTTTAACGTGAAACGTCTATGAGTAAGCGTAAATTTTTAGTTGAAACTGCGCAATGTGTTACGTGGCACTGGCGCCGTCTAGCGGTACGAGTTAAGAGCTACTTTACTGAACGATAAATAAATAGCAACCGACACGTAGCTTTACAGCCCTTGCCGATGCGACATGTTTTCGTTGCATGCGGTTTTAGCAAGTGACCCCCTATGTACTACCGAACTGAAAGACGTTTTACGTCAATACATACTTGCAAAATACTTTCGGTATGCATGTCGCAGCGCAATGTCAGGGACTTTCCGATTGCTTTTTGCGATTCCAGTTTGACATTTATTGCGTTCCACACATTACTCGTAGACTTGAGAGCATTCATGTTACCGAATATGTAGAAGCCTGCAATATGGAAAAGATAGTAGTTAAAAGGTGGTATTAAATTCGTGTTGCATGGATTTATTATGAATATTTAAGCGGTTCCGTGCTTCGCAAGGCACGTTAAGCTGTTGGTGCCGGCTGCCGTCGATAGATGGCAGTCGTTAAGCCCAGTCAGAGGCCTTAGGGCGGCTTGACAACTTCTGACAGTAGACGAGCCACTAGTCTACAAGCCTCCACCAATCCGGACTTGGCCCCCGTGGTGGAGTATGGCCTATACCTTCCTCAGGGAAGAGACCCGTGCCCCTCGGTGGGGACATAATGGGTTGATGATGATGATGATGATTAAAGCTAGGATTGTTGTAGCATAATCTATTTTGACATATATTACGAAGGTGCAAGTTTGACTTGCATAAACATAAACATGCATAAACTTGCGTAAATGGCTGAAAGGATTTCTATAAAATTTAGACCACAATGATAAAACATGTTCTGGATTAGAACATGATACTTTTACCTAGAATTTCATGCTAACGAAGTCTCAGGAACAGATGTTAATTCATAAATGTAATGTATGTCTAAATGAAAAGTCAGAAAATCCTGGAGTTTTTTTAGCTGCTGAACTGCAAAAAAAAAAAGAAAAATCCTAACCTTCTTTAGCCCTAGACAGAGCCACGCAAATCCTGTTCCGAGCGGCCAAGAAACCAATGTTGCCGTCTCTGTTGCTTCGTACAAGGGATAATATCACTATCTTGCTCTCCTCGCCTTGGTAGTTGTCCACTACTGTTATTTTGACGTCGCGCAGTTTATCGAAGCCTTTGCTTAGCTGGAAAGAAAAAAAATTGGTATAAAGCTCGGCAACTTGATCAAAAATCAAACGCAGTCGGGATGAGTTTGCGATGGAAACATAAGAAGACTTTTTGACCCTTTGTTAATTTAGCTAAACTAAAGTTCGAAGTATTTTAAGTCACATTCTTCGGCCCCCACTAATAAGACCTGAAATGCGTCCATGCGAACTCAAAGTTATATATTTGGTCAAGTTATTTGTCGGGCATTATACCTACTTAAATTACATTGGGATCGAAACGTTCGTCATTTACAAATTTACAATAACAATACCATTTATTCTAAGACTAAAAAGAATAAATCAATTTATAATTCTCTTAAAAAAAAGATCTTTCCACGCTATATATTTTTGATGCGACAATGACATAATGTAAGTTTTGCTTTTTGTTCTATGTACATCCCAGTGAAATAATCAAATAATAATGTGACGTTCCGTTCCTTGCAGTAACTTACCAAGTTCAGCGCCATCTACGCAGCGAATAGGGAATAATTAAAAAAAGAATATGCCTCATTGGGATGTTTTAGAATTGGTAGCCGTGTATATTTGACACCGACTCACCTCCTTTATAAGGCCTGCTTGGCCAGTGTAAGTGGCCAATATCACGATGTCCCCAGCGTGATAGCTCTTGTGCCGCAGATAGTTAGCTAGCGCGACGCACCACCTCGCTTCTAGCGTGTTTCTGTGGCTGTGGCCTTCCTCTGCCATCTGTAACGAAGGGATTTGTGTCCTAAGTAGCTGGGAATAAGTGTCACGATTTTTCTTCCATCGGGTTTACCTTTATGAACTTAAATTTTACCACAGTTTCGGTTCCCAATATAACTTTTTTTTAAAGTTTATTTAAGATAATAAAAAATACACATAACATTATACGTCCCATCCGCCGAAACCGACAAGATTTATCTGTGGATTGGGTTCTTTTGTTAGTCACTAGCTTAACAAACTGTCGGCACTAGTAGTAGTACTTTGCTCGGATAGTACCAGTGCTAATGCAGATAGCTTGAACAAAGAATTTGCGCAGTCAGGATGAGCTTGCGATGTACGCGCAAGAGCAAAATTTGTAAATATTTAGTTATTTTTAACTACGGGCTGTGTTTATGGTATTCCTAAGAGCCACTGTGTTGGTGTCAAAAATCACTGCTAGAGATTCGCAACAGTTCATCTTCAATCAGTTCAGCGCTGCAGTCGCTTTGGTTCGTTCGATTTTGAGCTTTCTTTGCTTCTGCGGTCACCAGATTCCTCATGTCACTCGGCCAACTGATCTGCCTGAGCAATAGACAGCGGGGGAACTAAATTGCTACCTAAGAGGAATTCGTCTGATGTGTGTATTTTTTTTTTGCTGCACCTTTTTGTAAAGAAAGTTACCTATAATTAAAAAAAAAATAAAAAATACAACATTAAAAAAAATATTATTCAAAGTAACACAGAAACTGTGACTTATTGAACCTACAGAACTAACTTAGCTTGCATTAATTTAGTTAGCCTTGCCACACGCCATGCGATTAGTGGTGTGGTGGCCGGGTCGCCTATTTCCCTCTAATATGGCTGAGACTTGCGACGGCTGACCCCTGCGTTATGCTCGTGAACGGTTGCTGTCTGTGTGTCTGGCCGCAGCATAAGCATTCCTGCTTTCGTAAGAATAGTAACTAATTTATTGCACTCATGGGATCTTGTTAGGTAGGTACTTGTACCAACTTATGCATTGGATTTAAGACGGCCCTTCAAGGAGCGATTCCCATACGAACGTAGTTTAGTTTTAATTCACAAACGGCATGTCGGATCTCAATGAGACTTTACCAGCATGTTTAGTATGTATGCTCGTACTTACAACTGAGAATAATAGAGTAAAAAAGAAATTGTAGCCCTTATGAGGCTTTTCATACAAACTATTCTCAGGGATATAATTTATTTTTGATAAGTTTATTTCCAATTCTAAGCACGATAAAACCTCGCATTGTGTCCTCTAATCGTATTGGCAAAGCTTCATTGCGAGTCGGCACGTCGTTTGTAAATAAAAACCAAACTACGTTTGTATTGGAATTGCTCACCGCCTTAAGATGATTTGAGAAAACATGGTCAGCGTGGAGTTTTTTGTTTCGCGGATAACATTGTAAATTGTCATTCAACAAACCGAATGTAAATTCTGTACGTTGAAATATTTTGATTCCTGACTGTTGTCAATGAGGCTACTGATTCGAGTACCGAGTTCCTACGAGCCGACTCACCCCATCCTCGAACACTTCATGGCTAACGAAGAACATATTCCTTGCCACCCCGCGCACATCCCCGTACTCCAAGACGCTAGGGTGACTATCCAGCCTCTCGTACACCGTTGGCACCAGTAACTCGACGAACTCAGGTCGCATGCGTCGCTGCGTCGTTAGACTTCGGGCGTGGACGCCATTCTGAATCATGCGCTCGAAGAGTGATATTTCGAGGTTGAAGTCCTTGGCTAGGCGGTAGTGGGCTGCCGTTGGGCGTAGCTGCTTGTGGTCCCCTGGAAAACGAATAATAGATTTTGGTCACAGATATTAATGTGGATCATCATCATCATTCAGCCACAAGAAGTCCACTGCTAGACATAGGCCTCCTCCATGGATTTCCAAAAAGACCGGAAAGATTAATGTGGATACTGAGACTATATTCTTAACGTAACAAATCGAAAAATGGTTTTCATACACCCACAATATTTTAAAAACGACCAATCCAAAGATACCCCACACTATGGGATAGACGAGAAAAAATCATCCCTAATAATTTAGGTGTAGGGAGATAGACAAAATTTTTATTTAAGATTTTAATCTACCGTAGTCTGCATGACAAATATGTATGTCTATGCCAAATTTCAGCTTTGTAGTAAAAAAAAAGTACCTGGATGACCTTTTTTGGTTAATCGTGTATTTTTTTTTCAAATTATATTTAGATACGATGAAAAAAATAACCGGCCAAGTGCGTGTCGGGCCACGCGCAATGTAGGGTTCCGTAGAAAGAGGTTTTTTTTATCTGCTTTACAGAACTAACAACTTCATCGAAGCCATTTTCTGGTATTGAAAGTTAAATCGAAATGGTTTTGTAAAACGATAATAATGCCGGGCACGATACGTCAATATGTCACGTGTCCTTGTACTTGTCACTTTTTTTTTTCAACTTACCAATCAAAACCACATGTTGGCAGTGATGTGTTAAAGACGCTACTATGTGGGCTTCCAACACCTCAGCAGCTTCCTCGATAATCACTGAAAATTAAAATAAGTCACATTGTTGGGTAGGCTACTTTGAGTATTTAGTTAGAAGCGAAAGTAATCTGTCAGGATCGTGGCAAGTGGCAGTCCCTGGTCTCAGCCTACCCCTCTGGGATACAGGCGTGAGTTTATGTATGGATGTTTCTAATGCACCGCGATACTCACACATAGTTATATATTAAACGGATCTAATCGCGATTATTTATTCATCATCATCAACATCATCAGCCATTTGTCGCCCACTGCAGGACGTAGGCCTCTCATGTTTTTCCAAGCTTCCCGGTCTTGTACCGCCCGCATCGAGCGACTCCTCCCCGCCACCGCAACCAGGTCGTCAGACCATCTGGTGGGGGGCCTGCCCACGCTGCGTCGTCCGGTCCGCGGTCGCCAGGTCAGAACTTTTTCGCCCCAACGGCTATCAGTTCTTCGAGCTATGTGCCCCGCCCACCGCCGCTGAGCTGAGCAACTCTCTGAGCTATATCAGTAACTCGGATCTCTTCTGCGGATCTCCTCATTCCTGATTCGATCACGCAGTGTAAGTTCTAACATAGCTCTTTCCATTGCTCGTTGGGCGACCTTGAGCCTTCTTATGAGGCCCATAGTTTCTGTAATCAACGCAGTTAAAACAGGCAGCGATCACCGTATGGTACGAGGCCAGTTGAATATCAACCTCAAACTCGAGCGCGCAAACCTGATGAATCCAAAACCCCAAAAGCTTTCAAATTAAGCTTCAAAACCGCTTCGAAGGGCTAGATATTGGGGAAAACGTGGACGATATCATTAACAGGTTCGTAGGACACTGTCTATACGGTCGGTTCCAAGTTTTATAAAACCCACCGTACTAATAGAACCAAAAAGTTCTCAGGCCACACCCTCAAACTCATGGAAGAGCGGCGACAACTGAGGCTACAATCTTCGCGTGACGCATCAGAATATCGGCGGCTTAATGGACAGATCACTGGATCGTTGAAAATAGACTTGCGCCGCTTCAATACGGACCGTATTGAAGAGGCTATTAAAAAGAACAAGGGCTCTAAAGTATTTTCCAGCGATCTGCCTCTTGGCCAGAGCCGACTCTCGAAGTCGAAGACCGAAGATGGTAGCATCGTCTCGTCAGGTCCAGAGATTTTGAGCGAGGTCGACAGATTCTATGGACAGTTATTTACGTCCTCACAAAAACCTAATATAGGTCTAGCCCAAGACCCTCGAGCTAGACTAACCCGGCACCACACCGAGGACCTTGCGGACATCAGCATGTACGAGATAAGAATGGCTCTCAAACAGCTTAAGAACAACAAGGCACCGGGTGATGACGGAATTACAGCTGCGCTATTAAAAACTGGAGGAAATCTGGTGTTACACCCACATACCCTCCCCTGTATACGGACCTGGCGTCCTGAGTAACTTACCTATAGGCGATCGCAGAGTCTGCAGCAGATCGTGTCGCCTGGCGGCAGCAGTTGTGGTCACACCGACCACTCTCGCTGTCTTTACCACCTCCGCGTCAAGAAGGGTCGCGATTTCGTCCCGTTCTTGCGAGCAGACGTGGTGTTTGGCCTGTAGAAGGAAAGAGTAGCCTTTTAGAGCATTCTGTGCTTTGTGTTGGCAAATTATTTTTAGAGTCGCGTAGATCAAAAGTTAAACTAGCTAACCCCTTATAGAATCACTTCCGAACATCCCTCTAAAAAGACTAGGGCAAGCTCTCGATTTACCATTTTGTATGGGGAACGGCAGGTACCGGGATTAATATAAAAGACCAAGGGACCACGGTTCCTTGAAAGTGTGAAAAATTCAAGTCTCATGTTTATGTATTTATACAACCTCCATTGTATTATGTAACACGGCCCTGTTGACTGCCCGTTAAACAACTTTTGTTAAACAACTATACTTTATCTCAAAATACTTACCTGCAATTCATTCATAGAGACCATCAATTTGTCCTTGATTCCTGAAACTGCTTCGAAATAAACGCTCCATCTTTCTTTTGTGGACAGGGCGTATGGATCTTTAATTTGTTTCATTGTCTTAGTGGGATTTTCAGAGAGCGCAGAGAGCGGCAGGTATTTCTGAAAAGTAACGTCCAGCCAACTGCAGTAAGTAAATGCAATGATAATGTCTATGCCTGCACCACACAACACAATCACTTGACATGGTCCCCAACTAATTATTGTGGGAAGCAGGTAAAGACAACAAACACAATGGGAAATGCCAGACTGAGGCCATTTTTTGTCCGATATTGTGCGTAAAGGGGGCACTTTACGATTCAATTCGAACCTACGAAATTCTCTGCCCTCAAAATGAAGAGCTTACTGAATTGTTGCTTCACATATGCGGTAAAGTAAAAAACCGGACGCTTTAAAGCTTCATATTTCGCAAACGGATTCCTAAACCGAAAAATGTTTTGATGCGCTCACAATATATTTAAACGACCAATCCAACGATACCCCTTACTGTGGTGTAGACGAGAAAAAAATTATTGCATCCCTAATAGGTATACGGAGATACCCAAAAAACCCTTTTATTCTACCGTTAAAAAGTCGCTTTTTAAATGAATTTAATGGGAGTCTGTATCCCACCAGATAGAGAAGTGTTTTCAAGGCATAACTCATTTTACCATTTTTTGTAAGTTGTGCCCTTGTACTACCGAAGGTGCGATATGTTAGGTAATCCGCCTTAATAACACATATTCTGTGAAAATGTCAACTGGCTACCTATTACGGTTCCAAAGATAAAGCCCTATTAAGATCGGTCACGGACGACAGACACTGGAGACAGAGTAATAGGGTCTCGTTTGGCACCCTTCGGATATGGAACCCTAAAAATAACCTACCTTAAATACGGACAGATGCTTTTCAACCTTCGTAATTTGCTCCTGAAACTTATGCGCCATTTTCTCTCCCTCCATATGATCGTCTGTCATCTCTTTCACATACTTTATACTGTTCCACATTGAGTCTATCTCTTTCAGCGCCCATTGCTCTGAAAAACAGCTTTCTAACTGCGCCTTGTCTTCGTTTTCTTCCGCCATTTGTTTCTCCCAGTCATCTAACACATCCTCATCGCTTGAACTTTCAATAGCCGCGTCAATTTCTTCAGAATCACCGAAAAGCCACGCTAATATCGGGTCGTCTTTACTTTGTTTCAGATCGAAGGTTACGTTACGTTTTAGAGTATTGTATGATAGTATTTCCCTTTCGCACATTTCGATGTCAGTTTGCACTGCGATCATTTCCTGAAACAGCTTTTCTTGTTCTTGCCTTTTGCCGTTGTAAAGGTAGGAGTACTTCGACTTGGATTTCGAACGCAGGTTATTGAGCGTGTACGGTTCTATTTTGGGATTCCTACTTTGACTTCCAAGTCTGATAATGTTTTCTGTAGCGTTCAGTACGCCTTCAAGAAACTGGTCTAGTGCGTGGTTTGTGTAGCAAACTACTAACATTGGGGTGCCTTCTAGTGATAGGTTTTGTAATATCGTTCTTGCTACTTTGACACCTAAGAACGTCTTTCCCGTGCCGGGTGGGCCTTGTATCACGGCAAATTCTCGGGTTAGCGCCAGTTTAAAGGCTTCCATTTGGGACTGGTCTAGGTGAAATTGGATCTCTGAGGGCCACTGTTTTAAGTCTAAGACGGGAAAGGAGATTTCTTCCTCGTTTTGAGGTAGGGTGTAGATGGTTTCGTCAGATAGGTAGCCGGGGGGCTGCGTTTGAGGCTGAAAAGTAAATCATTCCAGTCCCGTTGACACGTTACAAAAATACACGAACCATTCAAATGCATGCCTTGAGGTAAGTCGATCTGTGTATAAATAAAGTCCTATATAAGCTGATAAGTGTTAAATAAAGATAGAGATAAAAATTATTCATAAAATCGTATGTATGGAGTGCACATGACAATTAAATTTACCATAGGTAAAAGTAAAAACCGGCCAAATGCGAGTCGGACTCGCGCACGAAGGGTTCCGTACCATTATCTATACAACATTAGACAAAGATCGAATTTGAGAACAGCGCCATCTATAGAAACCAACAAGAAGCATTTAACATTGACATTTAACGACATGACATCGGCGCTGTGAGGGTTACATAGACGGCCGCTAGATGGCGAGCGCTGTCTTTAGACAACGTTTGTTGTGTGGGAGCCCCTCTTAAATATTAATTTTATTATGTTTTTAGTATTTGTTATAGCGGCAACAGAAATACATCATTCAACTGCCTAGCTATTACGGTTCATGAGATACAGCCTGGTGACAGACAGACGGACAGTGAAGTCTTAGTAATAAGGTCCCGTTTAGCACCCTTCGGGTACGGAACCCTAAAAACGTAGCCAAAACTAGGAATAAACCTGTATTTTAAGCTGTGTATGTAAGAGCTTAACTTATTATAACATAAATTAACAATAATTCAGGAAATAAATGGTATGAACCAATAGAATCTGTAAGGAACCCAAGTAAACTTTAGAAACATAGTAGGTTAGTTAAAACTACTTAAAATACAACATTCAGGAGGATAAATATCAACTTTATACATACCTGGACATCTACGATGTACCTCTTCATAGGTATGTCATGGGACCAGCTCTGCAAGACCTTCAGCACTCTGTGGTAAGGCTCGAAGAACACCTCACTTTCCACCATCAGGAATGCTTCAGAGAATATCTTGCTAGAGACTGGACTATGGAATGTCACTGCCAACTGGAAGGTTGAGATATGTGGAGTTTATTTTGAGCTCTAACTTCAGAGCTCATTTACCATTAAACTAGTGAGAAGGAAACTTGCACATCATGTGTTCCAAGTTTTTCGCAAATTCATAAAAGCATTAATTACACCAGTCACAACGATATACCGGCTTCATCCTGTGACGTCATTTACTTGTTACAACTCACTGAAATGAAATGAAATTAAAAAACTTTATTGTATCACTATAATCAGTGAGAGGATGAAGTCAATCGGGATGAAGGTAATCGTACAAACTCGTTAATATGAATATAACTTATGAATTATGGACGAAACAATACAATTCACGGTTTACTATGACAATTCGAAAGTTGACATATGAAAGTTCTGACCTGGCGACCGCGGACCGGACGATGCAGCGTGGGCCGGCCCCCCAGCAGATGCTCTGACGACCTGGTTACGGTGGCGGGGAGTCGCTGGATGCGGGCGGCACAAGACCGGGAAGCTTGGAAAACCATGAGGGAGGCCTATATCCTGCAGTGGGCGTCAAATGTCTGATGATGATGACAATTCGATGACCATTGCGAAGTCGTTTAAACCACCGATTAACAAGTAGACTCTGCTACGCAATGTACTTCGAATTGTCATAATTAACTACGATTGTAGTTTTATGAAACTCGGCCCAGAGTTAGCAGTGGAACATTAACTTCTTCACCCACCCTTGAAAGGATTACCTTACCTACATCACTTAATTAGTATGACGTACTTTATGGGTGACCCCTAGTTGTCCAGTCTTGTTCTTTAATTAAAAGTGTTATGTTATTATACTCACATATCCATCTCTCAACAGGCCGATATTAGAGTCCAGCACAGTAGCACAGAGCACCGTCTCGAAGCCATCACTTGTGAACAGCAGCAGCGAACCAAACATCAGTTGTTTATTAGATGCATATTTCTGGCAGTCGATGGAGGATTGTGTGGAACGTTCCTTCCATGCAATATCAACGAGATGACCCACTTTGTGGTTGCTTACATAGGTTCGGATTATACGAACTTTTGGGTGCACTCTGGAAGGCAAATAATATAGGTTTCAGATAGGATTTGTAAAAGCAAAAACATCTACGGCACAGAAAAGATATGGTCAGTTGGGAATTGTACAACAAGACATAACTTACCTGATATTTTCATGCCTCTGTTTGGTCGGATTCTCCATATATTTAGCTGTAAAATTGTTTCTAGCGTTAGAAAGAAAGGAAATAAAATTTAGAAAGTAACAATCTTGCCTGTTACGTAACTTGTATAATATTGAATATATGATATACTGGTAGCAATATTTCAAATAGGTTTGAGATATTTTAAAACATGTAAATACAAATAACTTTGTGGGGAAATATAATTTTTCCTTGTGAATTTTTAAGCCCTTGTTCTTGAACTGCGTCTGGTTGGCGCACAGGTTATTCTAGTTCAAGAACACTGAAATAACTGGCTTACCTCAATAAAGTGTTATAAAACAGTGAACCAGACAAATTAAACGTTTCATTCTGTATTCTTTTTGTTGCACTAACCCGTGCTTAGGACAATTTTTAAAAACCTATTGAAACCTAACCATGCCGGGACTTGAACCCGCGACCTCTGGTTAACCGTGCCAGCGCTCTCTCAACTGAGCGAATGGGTAAATGTAGGCATCAGCGAAATTTCGAATTTCGAGTCCCGGCATGGGTGGAATTTTTAGCCTCGAAATAGGTTTTTAAAAATTTCATTCTGTGTTTAGACGATTTGTTCTGAGTAAAATGAAAAATAAGTGAACAAAAAGTTGCCTTTTAACATAATATTTTACCAACATATCCCCTCTCTTAGAGGTCCGAAGCAGTCTTCTCTCAGCAGCTTGAACTGTACATCCAGATAATGTTCCACAGATGAATACGCTCCATTCACAATGTTAGGTTCTATCTTACACAAAGTGGTGCCCACTAAGTCTTCCCTTTTGGGAAAGATGTTCAGGTGTCGGAAGTTGCAAGTGTTGTTTTCTGATAGTTTATCTGAGTGACTTGGTTGTGCTTGCATAGTTTTAGTCTGTAATAGAAGCCAGAATCGCATGGAGTGGAATCACAAGTGCTGCCGAGCTCTTCCACCTTGCGAGAGACAGAGATAAATATGCGGAGCTGGCTGCCAAACTTCGCTAGAAGGAGAGGCAACATAAGAGGAAGAAGAGGCAAGAAACTTTATCAACTTCGTTCTACTTCTGACTAATATTATAAATGTGAAAGTCTGTGAAGATGTTTGGAAGTTTGTTACTCAATCACGCAATAACAGCTGAACGGATAGACAAAGATCTGAATTGAGACACAGGATACTTGATATCCCGGTAATGCATTCCTGGGGGATAATATTTTATTTTTACAGCAACCTTTTTTTCAAGCCAAGGTCTTAAGATACATATTTATTTATTGCATTGCCATGATAACAAGAATCGTATAAACTGATTCTGTGGTGGTAAGAAGTTCACCGGGACAGCTATTAGATAAATAATTTAGAGGATACAAGGTTTTATTTCAATCAATCAATCAGCCCATACTCGTCTACTGCTGGATTTAGACCTTATTATTACATAGGTATCATTAATAATAATAACTTCCACACAACACGATCACTTGAACTGGTCCCAAACTAGGATACCCTGTGCTATAGTAATCAGGCAAGGACATCACAAACATGGAAATACACCCAGACTGAGGCCATTTGTACAAATAATGTATGGTGGACCCCAGTGGGAATTGAACCCACAACCTGTGTCTTGGTAGTTAAGCACCTTAACGGCTAGTCCAACGAGGCAGTCAGTCATTCCTAGATGAGAATCTTAAGGATCTTGTTAACACTCACCCCCAGTTTTTCGTATTTAAAAATCTGTTAATGTGCTGTTAACAGATGTCAATTAGTTTTTGTATGCAGTAAGGCCAACTGGCAGTTGTTAACGGTAAATCAACAAGTTGTTAGTGTATGGGAAACAGGGGGGTGACACTCGCATAAGACATATAAAATCCTTAGAGCACATTCAAATACTGAAATGAATAATAGAGATTCTAAAATTGTGACCTGTGTAATAACTCATTATTGCAGTTCATGAGCTAATCTTGAAATTGCAGGCCACTTTCAAGTTAGTTCCTGTTCTATAATGCTTGTGTGAACGACTATGCCTCAGTGCAGTAAAGGCTGCTTAGCCGAAGCAGCTTTCTGAAATGCATCAACCCATTGACCAAGAGGTCAGCCCAAACGAAGAGCAGTGTGGGCCCAGGCAGTTTCTTTGTGGGCCCGTTTATGCCGCTGTCGGAGAGCCTCCTGCCTGGACATAAATTGCCCCGGGCAACATGGAAATCCCTGAACCGGCTGTGGACCCGTATCAGCCGAAGTAAGGATAACATGTCCAGGTGGAGGTTTGTGGACCAATCCAGCGATAATTTGGACTGTTTGTGCAGTACCTCCTAGACAATGGACTATCTTTCATCATGCCCTGCATGACCTAATACCTGCACTCAGTATGACCTAATGATTGCAAGTGATAATGTAATCAGTGTCGCAAAGTTCTGGGCTGCAACTGTTTAATAAAGACTTTGGCGACAATTGTTTTGCCATCAACATGCTAAGAAGAACACTTGTGTAGATACAACACTTACTTTAGAAGCTACATTTCTTAACAAATCCTCCAACTGATCCATTTTCAAGAACAATTCCTCAGTAAACTGTTCTTTATGTTCCTCTATAACCCCCATAACACTCATTCTGACACCTTCCAGCAACTTTATTGCATTTTCACCAGCTGAGCCTGGACTCAGGACACAGATTCCTTCACAGATAGCCAAGACATTTCTGTAGAATGCTTCAACATCATCCCAGAATTGCATGTTCATTCTTTTCTCTACAATTCTCACGTTAGGTAATCCTAACATATAATCGGACAGGACATCCAAGAAATTTGAGGTTAGAAAACGGCTACTCAACAAATTGGACATCAGAATGGACTTCTGACCAGTCCGTAAGGACGTGTAAAGTTTAGCCAAGACCTTGCATATCAAAACGATGTAATCGTCTTTCAGATCGGAGTTCAAAAGATCCCAGAAACTCGAGCGTCCAGATAATAGTAAGGTCAGACTTGAAGCTTCTTGCTGTGTAAGGTCAAAGAGCCGCTTGAATCCCATGAGTTTTTTCTCCGTATACGATGGTTTAGCAGTTTTTGAGCTCTCAACGTCTTCATCTTGGAATTCTGAGGTTGCTCTGTTTGAAGTGGGTTCCTCGATCACTGTGCCGTCAAACCAGTCGATGCGCAATGTTGTTTTGTGCTTGTCGGTCATGTTTTAAACAAGATTTCTATTGATTCGCGTCAGTTTTTAGAGTATAGAAGACGAATAGAAGACTGTGTAACAAACTGGTAACAAACAAGTAAAAGTAAACAGATAGATTTGTTCAACAATGTTTTTTTTTTTTTTTTTTTTTTTGTGGTTTAATGGCAACTAGTAATTCTGCCAATGTCAGGGTTGCATAAAGTAACAGCTCAGGGAATGGTCAGTTATTTAAGTTTTACTCTGTTGAGCTATTGACCTGTGAACAAACATAGACAAATATATAAATACAAATATCTGGTTAGTAACACATCACAATTTGATATTGTTATTGGAAAAGAAATTAGAGATAAATGTGATAAGCGGGGAACGAACTAAGGTTAATAACGACTTAAAATTTATGGGTTTGGGGATATCTGGAGGAAGGAGGTCGTACAGAGAAGGCAGTTTAGGGCAATTGAAAAACAAATGATCAACGGTGCCCTCTTCGAGTCCACACTCACAGAGGGAGTGGTCCCGCACCCTTAATTTTGCGAGATGTACCGGTGTGCTAGCGTGGCCAATTCTTAGTCTGCATATCGAGGAAGTAACGCGTTTACTAGCAGATCTAAACTTGAAGAACCATGGTCTTCTTGGAATTGTGGGCTGAATGTCCCCGTAATATTTTCCGACAATTTTACGAGATCGATCCCAGGTTTCTGTCCAAGAATTCATTAGACTTGTTTTTGCCTGCGCACAAACATCATGGGAAAAGATCGTGTGCTTTTCTACACCGGTTCTGATGGCAAGCCTCGCCGCAAAATCTGCAGTTTCATTACCAGAAATATTACTGTGACCCGGAATCCAAACCACCACTATATCAAACCCTTTTTGCTTGCACCTGAAAAGTGCCTCTTTGATCTGAAATATGCATGGAAACTTTATTTTCGATCTGAAAGGGTTTGCTAATAGGGCTTGTAAACAACTTTTGGAGTCTGACAGAATAACGGTCTTAAGAAGATTATGGCCTTCCGCAAAAGCTATAGCCTCAAGAATAGCGTGTGCTTCGCCCGTGAAGATTGAAGTTGAGGGCGGTAACTTAAAGCTAAGTACTATTCTGCTGTTTGGGAACCATACCGCCGCGCCTACCGGGTCAGTATCTGATAATCTAGAAGCATCCGTGTAGAAAGTGGCGAATTCTTTCCAATTTCTATCTATCTCTCTTCTAAGTTGCATATTGACGGATGGCGAATCCTTTTCTATGCCAAGGTCAAGAACCACATTGGGTTTGTATAGGATAACCTCGTATTGAAGGGCAAACAATGGGTTTAGACTGGTTTGAAAAATGGGACAAGGTAGTGACGTAAATCGCCTAAAGCTCTTGAGAATCCTAGGTGGATCCTTATGTGTCCAATAGTTGGATGATAATATTTTCTCTGATAGGAGACGAAGCTTGTCTATCAAAGGGTGATTAGCTGACTGCAAAATTTTAGCCATAAATCTATCCGAGAGCATTTGTCTTCGCAATTCTAGTGGAGGTTCGGAACACTCGACCTGGAGTGCGTTTATAGGGGAAGATTTCATCGCACCCAGGATAATCCTCATACACTTAGATTGGATTTTGTCCAATGATTGGAGTGTTGTTTTGCTACACGGTTCGAGTAGGAATGTGCCGTAATCCATGTGACTTCGGACAATAGCATTATACAGGAGCTTTTGGGAATACGGGTGAGAGCCCCACCATACACCCGAAAGAGCACGAAGAATATTGAGGTTTTTCTCGCACTTCTTTATTACTCTGCTCAAGTGTGGAATTCCTGTCATTCTACAGTCCAGGGTCACGCCTAAGAACTTGACGTCTTCATGGATTGGGATGGTCTCTCCATTGCATGAGACTGAGACGTCGGGTATATTGCGTTTACGGGTGAACACTACTACCCTGCTTTTGGGAATCGATAGAGTCAGGCCATGAGAGGAAAGCCAGTCCGAAAGGTAGAACATAGCAGAGTTTAATCTAGAGTTAGCGATGTTTGGATCAGACACAGAAATGTACAAGGCCAGGTCATCGGCGTATTGTAGAACGGAACAAAATGAGTTTACAGAGAGTTCCAGATCGGAAGTATAAATGCTATACAGCAAAGGACTCAAAACTGAGCCTTGAGGGAGACCTTTCCAGATGTTTCTGGGTTGTAGATAATCTACTGACGTACGGACAACTACGGACCTACACAACAACAGGTTCGTAACTAAATGGACTATCCTCGAAGGGATACTCAGCTGTAGCATTTTCTGCCTGAGTAGAGGAAGTAACACGTTGTCGTACGCGGAGGAGATGTCCAGGAAAACACCCACAAGATAGTCGTTATCCGAGAAGGCCAGGCGGATATCTGTTATAAGAACGCTCAAACTATCCATTGTGCCCAAACCTTTGCGGAACCCAAATTGGCTTCGTGCTAAGATACTCTTATGTTCAACAAACCATTCCAGCCTATTTTTGATCAGGTGTTCCATGATTTTCGCTAAACATGAAGATAGGGCTATGGGCCTATAATTTTCTGGGTCACCACTCTGCTTTCCTGGTTTTAAAATAGGGATGACTATTTGCGAACGCCACTCTTCCGGCGGTAAACCCGATAAGAGGACTTTGTTAGCTAATTTGAGGAAAAGGTTCCTAATTTGTGGACCACCATTTACAACAAAGGAGTATGGTATTCCGTCGGCGCCAGGTGAAGAATCCTTTAGTCCTTTCAACGCTAAGTCTAGCTCTTCGGAGGAAAACGGATCGTCGAGCGGATGGGAGCTAATTGGAGGAGTCGAGCTCAGAATGCACTCTTGAAGCGAGGGGACTGAATCTGGGGCCAGTTTCCGGGCGAACTCTATGTACCAATCGGAGACGACATTGGAAGTTGGATTGCTGCTGGCGTAGGCACCGCGAAATCTTTTTATGCTAGTCCATACGAGTGTCGGATGTGTGTCAGGGGAAAGGTTTTCGCAAAATTTTGACCAGGATTCAGACTTCTTATGTGCTAGCAATCTTTTTGTTTCTGCGTCGCACCGCTGATATGTCACGAAGTTCGCCGGAGTCATCTGGTGAGTGTAATTTTGCTCAGCCTGTTTCCTATTTTTAACAGCCTCTGAACAATCTGAATCCCACCATGGTGGAGCTCGAAGCCTATTCCCATTTATTTTCTTCTTTTTAAAAGATAACTCGGCAGCTGATTGAATAGAATCCTTTAAGAGGGTGTACATGTCTTGGACTTCTTCTCTGACATTCGAAGAGGAGATTTCTATATCCAAGCAATCAGAAAATTTATTCCAGTCTGCATTGTTTAAAACATACTTTAGTAGGGGAGGTGGAGATTTCCTGGGTTGCGTTTCCTTACCCATAAATTCTAGCAGGATGGGGAAATGATCACTACCCCGGGAGTCGGGTAAGACCTGCCAGTTTATACTTGATGCTAAGGGGCTGGATACTAAGGACAAGTCAACCGCGGATTTGGGGTTTTGAGTGGGGTAAACTCTTCGTGTTGGGGAGCCATCATTTAAGATGCAGAGATTAAGATCATCACAAAGGTCTAACAGGAGGGAGCTGAAACCATCACACTTATGTGAACCCCAAATAGTATTGTGACTATTAAAATCGCCTAGTAGAACTAGGGGGCCCGGTACAAAAGAGAGAAGAGTTCTGAGCTCTGAGTAAGTAGATTGAGTGGGATGAGGGATGTAAATAGATACAAAAGAAAAATTAAATGCTCTAACAGCAACTATATTAAGTAAATCTGAGTGATTGGGAAGGGGTATTAAAGAATAATTAATTTGACGACTACATAAGATGACAGAACCAGCATATCCATCAATTCTATCATCCCGCAGACATGAGTAGCCTGAGACTCTAAAAAGAGACCCAGGCCGCAACCACATCTCCTGGACGGCTAGAATAGATGGACCGTTCTGATTTATCAGGTCGATGAGTTCGTTCTTCTTAAATCTAACACTCCTACAATTCCATTGTACTATCTTCAGGTGGGGTGGACCTGCCATTTTCGGGAACTAGTTGTGCAAGTATTTGCTTCACGTTGTACGGTAGTTCAATGCCTTCAAAACGGGAACAAATGTTGACCAAACATGAGGCCAACAGCTCAAGCAAGTTATCATTAGGGGTGATGGGGGACGATTGAGGGGAGGTTTCCACAGTGGGTTGGTGTGAACAGGCACAACCATTTTTTTGCTGAGAGGGGGGTACCCTTATGATGTCAGAGTAAGCCACCCTATCATACCCTTGTGAAGATGCTGGAGATTTGGCCTTGACGGTCGTAAACACAGTTTTCCTATAAGAAGAGGGTTGAGTTGAGGGCACAGTTTTATGAGGGGTATACTGTGGAGAATTGGCAGCAGCTGTACGAGCGACATCTGCATATGGCCGGCGGACATTAGGAAAGCGAGCTGAAGCTTCGTGGTAAGACACATTTTCCTGGGACATGGTGATTTTTATCATCTTTTGCCTTGAAAATTCTGGGCATGATTTATCAGTGGCCATGTGGAGACCAGAGCAGTACAAGCACGTTGCTTCTGGGTTGTTACATGAATCACCAGGGTGCGGTTGGCCGCATTTAAAGCATCTGGGTTTGGAACGGCATTGCGCTTTTATGTGACCAAAGTGACAGCAATTGTTGCACTGAATTGTGGGCAGGACATAAGGTTCCACCGGCAGGGAAGTGTAGTAGCACCTAATGTGGCTTGGAAGAGTCTGTCCTGAGAATGTGAGGACTACTGTCTGAGTGGGCACCCAAAGAGGAGCCTCACCAGAGCGCAGTACTTTCCTGTTAAAGCGTCTTGCTTTAATAATCACTGTCTGGACTCCAGGCACAGTAGTCGCATCAACCAACTCCTCCATGGAGTAGTCGACTGGGACATTGCGGACAATGCCCATACGAGTCACTGCATGGGAGGGGATGGTTGCAGCATACTTGTTTGCGGTAATGATTGGGTCGGTAACAAATGTATTGGCTGCATGAGCGGACTTGAATTCGACTGCAATACGGTTCCTTCCTGTGCTCTTGACTTCCTTGACTCCCTCAAAGTGGTTTTGAGACACAAATTGGCCAAACTTAACAGCTCTGATGGAAGTTCCAGATGCAGGATCAGCTTCCTGCCTGTGGATGTGGACAATGAAGGGGGGCGCGTCGTGGTCGTTATATTGTTTTTTATCATAATTCGGACTTATGTAGACGGATTGTATCGAAGGCGAGGCCGCGTCTGGGTCCGTGATCAACTTTTTAGGGACGTTCGCAACGTGATTCGGTCCTGAGGCTGAAACAGCCCGTTTTCGCGAAGGGGTTTGGAATTCATCCTGAGTCAAAAGGGGTGGAGATAGTTCGATGTCGCCAGACCGGTCATCTGGTGGGACATCCGGCGGATCGGGCGGATCCTTCCCCATTCCCTTCCTAACCAAAAATGTTTATGTAAACAACTACTTACCAAGGATTTGTACACGTATCAACAAAACAAACACTTAACAGATCATGCAGGTCACCATAAACAGGACAACAGAGCAAGAAAAACAGAAAAATCACTCTAAATTCGAAGAAAAAGGCCAAATTCCACTTATAAGCGTGTGACTGTTCTCACCCCTCAAGCGGAAAAAACAAATCTTCAACAATGTTGGGCAACGAAACGAACGAAACGCAGCTGACATGCATTCATTATGACATTGACAGTAGTTTTTTTAAACAGCGACGTTGCGTTTCGTACACTTTTCGTTTTTCTCGAATAATTTCTCGAGATTTAAAAAAATAAATAAATTAGGTAGGTACATAGGTACTGTACATGGATGTCGCAATGAATCTAAGAATACGAAAATATCTATATAAAATAGAACCTTGGAGGTCATTGTAGCATTATAATGGGAAACTTGCATCAAGATTGGATTTGTGTGATTTTAACTCAATGGACGTAAGACGTAAGTTCCTTGTAATTTTTTTTTTTTTTTACTGCGACTAAAACACAACATTATTGCTCGCGTGGAGAACCTAAGCTATAATCCACAGAATTTTATGAAAATTTTATTCGATTAGATAGGTACCTGCATCGCGTAGTCGCTTCACCCACCCACACATAGGTAACGAGTGGAAGACCAGTAGGTAATTGCAGGTAAATTCTTGTAAACCATGAATTGTAATTAAGTAACTACCTATGTAAGGGCGCTAATCAGTGATAGTTATATTCTGTATTTCCCGGCAAAATATTTATGCACCTACCACCGACAGACCGCCATCTTGCGAGGTACCTAGATATTTCGACAGGTGATGAACCAATCACAGAGTGATTTACTCTACAGCACATTTTGCCCTCATTTCATTTGGTACAGACCACAGATTGCTCTGAGGTAGGTACATTTCTATGATCTGTGGTACAGACTAATCGAGCGGGGGGCCGTTTTTGATAATGAATTTCCTAGGAAGTAATATTAGGGGTTAAAGTATGAAATTGCCGTTTTATTGCAATAGGTTCTTTGAATTGACATAGAATCTTCATGGTTTGAGGTTTTCGAATGAAACTTTTTTCAAATGGTTTCTATGATGTTCTTTTTTTAAAAAATGTGAAACATTTGAATATCGACTTTCAATTGTTTTTGTTATTCAATTTAGAAAAGAAAGATGGACACTGCGAAAATTCGAGTGATTTTTGAATACGAGTTCCGACGCGGAACTAACGCGGCAGAAACAGCCCGCAATATCAATGCTGCGTTTGGAGAGGGGTCTACTAATGAACGCACCGTGCGATTTTGGTTTAAACGCTTTCGTGATGGAAATTTCGACTTAAAGAACGAGCCACGAGGAAAACCGCCCACACAGGTGAATAACGATGAATTAAGAGAGATAGTGGAAGCCGACCCTAGTCAAACTACCCAGGAATTAGCGGCATGGTTTAACGTTACCTTACCCACAATATTGACTCACTTGCGTCAAATCAATAAAATAAAAAAATACGAAAAATGGGTGCCTCATGATTTGACTGATCTGCAGAAAGAAACGCGTGTTGAAACTTGTGTTGCCTTGTTGAACCGGTACAGAAATGAAGGAATATTGGATCGAATTGTAACATGTGATGAAAAGTGGATTCTTTATGATAACCGGAAAAGAAAAATGCAATGGCTGACCCCAGGTCAAATGCCACAACAGTATTAAAAAATCACTCGAATTTTCGCAGTATCCATCTTTCTTGTCTAAATTGAATAACAAAAACAATTGAAAGTCGATATTCAAATGTTTCACATTTTTTAAAAAAAGAACATCATAGAAACCATTTGAAAAAAGTTTCATTCGAAAACCTCAAACCATGAAGATTCTATGTCAATTCAAAGAACCTATTGCAATAAAACGGCAATTTCATACTTTAACTCCTATTACTTCTATGGTTTTTTTATTCGTAGGCGCTAATATATGGGCGGCACGCACGTTGCGAACGTCTGTTCAGTGGTAACCTGTGGTGGTAACTGCAGCGGTCGACGCGGATATTCGACGCTGACATGCCGGCGATTGCCGTCGAAGAGTGTCGACGGCTGCAGTTGGCACCGTCGTGCGCAACGTGCCGCCCGTGTATAAACGCCCTAATGGGCTGAGTGGCGGCGAAGGACGAAGGTCAGAGGGCAGATCATCATCCCGATTTTTGGACGACGAGTCGGCGGAAGGTCCGTGGATGCAAGGGACCGTGAGAGACGGCATTTGGGGGCAATGGCCTATACCAGCAATGGGCAGCGGTTGGCTGACGATGTTGATCATGAATAAGGCCCCAGAATCTGGGCGTCTACAATCTGGGTTCTCAGTGTGGCCCAGATATAAAATTAACAGAGAGCCGCGCTTGTCATCCAGACTGTTTAAGATGATATTTTGAGAACAGATGGTTAGAGTTGAGTTTTTTTTTTCCCGCTGCCTTTTCTCCACTAGGTACATAAGGCCCGAAGGCAGCGGCTAACATAGTAGGTAGGTACCCACATTCAACAAACAGAATTCTTTATGTTGAAATAAATTATTGATTTCTGACTGTAGACTCCCGTCTTTTTGTTGCAAATTACTGCCAATGGCTCATTCGATGGTGACGGGTGTGACATCTTAACTAACATTTTGAAATTTAATTCTTATTACTTTCGAAAATGTCATGTTTTTCGAAAATGTTATACCACAAAATGATAGGTCTCGATTATATTATTCGTACTTTTTTTGTGAAGTGAAGAAACAAATACAAGTACCTACAGTTAAAGAAAAAAAAGATAAAAACGTATTTATTGCCTCATCAAAAAAAAAAACCTTAAAACAATGTAAGGCTAACTAGTGATGACATAAAATAAGGCAAAAGGTAGTGGCTCAGCTGGTGCTGACCCGGGTCAGTCCCGGGCAGCGCTGGTTTTCAGCCACTGTCTTCCGTTAAATAGTTGAATACAATCAATCAGATACATCCGTGTGGCGCCGGATTAAGAATAGCGTCACTCCATTTCCTTCCGTGGATGTCATAGAAGGCGACGTCGGAGACGGGAAGCAGCGTCTTCCTGAGATTCCAACCGTGTACTGCGATCGCCAACCCACCTGCCAAGCGTGGCGATTATGGCAAAACCCCTCATGGTTATGAAAACCACGAAGGAGGCCTATGTCCTGCAGTGGGCGTCGAGTGGCTGATGATGATGATGAATCAGATACAAACAAAATGAAGAGTTGGTCCTCCATCCTTAGACTTTTACACTGAGAAGTATTAACATTAAAAGTATGACTTTTGATATTACTGCCAGTACAGAATAAGAAAATTTTATTTGGTGGAGGTGGTGGTGGTGGGATAATCAAGATGGGCATGATGACACTCTGTGTACACAATAAAGATTTAAAAAAATTGTATGACGCTTAAACAATAGGTGCTATACTTAAATTAATATGAACTGGACCGGTTTCTGAATTGAGAATTTCACTAAGTAAATACTTAAGTAACGTTATGTCACGCTCTTCTCAAAGAAATCCGAAGAGACTATTTACTTAGCGAAATTCTCAATTCAGAAACTGGCCTTATAAATCGTTGCACTGACAATCTGAGGTGGTTTGCTGATTGATGACAATGGCTGGATGATGATGCCCGAAGACAGAAAGAAGTGGCATGTCTCTTGGAGGCCTATGTCCAGCAGTGGACGGGTACTGGCTGATTGATTGATTGAACTTAATTGCTAATAGCCATTTCTTCTACACAATCTGATAGTCACATATTGTCGGTATGTTTTTCCACCTATCAAGTCAAAGCTGAAATAATAACCAGTAAATCGGTTGTATCCTTGCTTGATTCCAAAACGCTAAATTCTATGTTTGTCCGCAAAACATAATGGATATCTATAACTATTGTTATTGTCATAGTTACTAGTTCGGATAATTTCAATAAACTGGGTTATTTAACGTTCTATTTTGTGTTCTGAGATTGTAACAAAGCAAGTACCTACCCGCATATCATCATAATTCATAACGATTAGTCTAACTGATTTCAGATCACGATATATAAGTACATAGTTATAGATAATTTAGAAAAAATCGAAAGAGTGGCTCATCATAATAATTCTTCTTCCTTTTCGTCGCCTTTTTCAGCCTATTACTACCCAATGCTCAGTCTAGACTGGAATGTAGACCTGGAAATGGTCATAGAAAGGCAGGCAAGATGAGCTGACAACTATACATAGTTAGATAGATAGATAGAGAACACTTTATGCACAAGCAGAAGGAAGATTCACAAATTACTTCTAACATCTTATAATTGTACATTTAACGGGTCTAATCGCGGATAATAAATGTAATATATAAAAATCTCGTGTCACAGTGTTTGTTATCGAACTCCTCCGAAACGGCTATACCGATTTTTTCGATTTTTTGTGCGTATTTTTTAGGTCTTAGAATAGGTCTTAGGTTCACTAAGATGACAAAATAACGTTTGCCGCGTCAGCTAGTAAATAAATAAATATAATGACAAGTTCTTAGTGAAACGTCACGGCCACTTCCTCCATCTTTCTTTAAATAAGTAAAATAATGTTTATTTTTATTTAATAATGAAAGATGTTTGACACTTAATATGTACTAGTTAATTTAAACTGAATATAGCTACATGGAGTAAAGAGGGGCTATACAAAATGGCGCGAAGGTTGCTGATGCGTTGCGGATGTGGATCATCACGGTACTTTTAAAATAAACTATACGCTCGTGCCATATTTTAACGATCCCTTGTTAAAATCCGCGCTGATCTGGGCGTAGACAAACCAAAAACGTTATTAAACACGCATTTTTCGGTGCGATAATGCGCCTCGCCTGGAGTCTAGTGCTGACGCTGTGGAATTCTCTAACTGTCCAATGGAATTAGTTTTTGGACAGTTTCGTTTGCCGCAGTACGACGGAAAGGCCGGGACTATATTTGTAAGATTTCTCAACGCACAACCGACAGCACATCCACCTTTACATCGGTGCACTCTATTCAGTTGAGTTACGGGCGACTTTGCTTTTTCTTTTTTAATGTCCTGTTCGATGTTTCGTGTGCGATAAAGTATATTATTATTATTAAAATGTAAAGGTTGATGTGATGTGCTGTCGACTGTACTATGTATGCCTATTTCTTTGTCGATCAAGGAACACTTTGACTGTCTTGTTTGTAAGAGTACCACGAGAACCACGAGGAGTAACGTTGTGCGTATATTTAAACAACATAACATAAACTTTCGCCAGTATCCCGGAGGGGAAGGCAGAGACCAGGGTCTGCCACTTGCCGTGAACCTGACAGACCTCTTTCGCTTCATTAACATTCATTAGTCGATGCATGCGCGTACGCAAACAAAGTTTGTAAAAACTTTTAAATAAAAAATAAAAACGTTCACCAGAACGGCACCAAATTACCTTGGGACTACTTTTACGCTATGTTTTATATGAAACATACGGATATTACTAAAGGATTTATTTACTTCTGACCATTGAAGAGTTCCGTTCTCCCTCTCTAAAAGTCTTCATCAGATCTTCACCAAATTAAAATGGGACCAATGGGACGTTATATCTATTTAAACAAAAACGAATTGTCGAAATTGGTTGACGAAGTTATGCATGCGAGAACATAGCAAAAAAAAAAAACATACGCGTCGAATACCTCCTCCTTTTTTGAAGTCGCTAAAAAATTGTTTCAAATATATTCAATGTATTCATTAAATCAAATCTCCTTCAACGCAAATGGATTTTAATTTACTGGTAACCCTTTTCTACAGAGTTACCTCAAAAATGCAAAATTACTTAAAAACCTCAATTGGAGTTTGTGTTTTACAACTAGTACTATGAAACAGCGTCATTTCAATCCGTAGAAGATCACGAAAAACATTATTTAAAATATTAAATTAAGAAACTCAGTCAGTCGAGTGCGAGCTGGGTCTTTTATGCGTCGCAGCCATATCGTATTACAAATAGATGCGCCGAATTAAAAAACGTCGCTGTAATGACACTTTTATTACGAGTAAAAGCAGGAAATTGTGTAAACGGTGCATTGTACTCCTTTGTGAGTGGCCAAAACATCTTCAAAACAGCTGGATTGGCTGTCCATAATGGAGTGCTGGTCCCAACACTTATGTGTATGCGAGACTTGGGTATGGTAAAAGAAGCAAGAAAGTAGGATTAATGCAGTAGATATGAGGTCCTTGAGAAGTATGTCTGGCGTTACTTTTTATGACAGGATACGCAATAGTGTGATTAGAGAACGTTGTGGACTGAAAAAGGATGTAGTGACTAGAATTGAGAAAGGAATGTTGCGTTGGTTTGGACATATGGAGAGGATGAAGGAAGAAAAATTGACGAAACGAATATATCGAGCGAATGTGGGTGGAAGGGCCGGTAAGGGACGACCCAGACGGACATACTTCGACCAAATAGGGGATGTATTAGCAAAGGGCAAGATAAAAAGTACCCAAAACCGGCGTGCGTGCATGCAACGACTAATGAATATTGAGGAAGCGAAAGTGATCTGTCAAGATCGTAGCAAGTGGCTGTCGATGGTCTCTGCCTACCCCTCTGGGATACGGGCGTGAGTTTATGTTATGTTAATTTTACGAGTTCTTGAGTGGAGACCGCGGATCGGTAAACACAGTGTAGGACGTCCTAAGACTCGGTGGAGCGATGATCTCCGCAGTGGCGTGCAATAGGAGATGCCTATGTCCAGCAGTTCACAAGCGTAGGCCGATGATGATGATGATGACTAATTTTACTTACATTGCATTAGCAGTTTATTTTTATAATTCTAGGTAGTAAAACAATTAAGAGACTTACAAAAAGAGACCCAATTTTGCACACCGTGTAATCCGACGGAATTATTTAGGCACATCGCAATATGGCGAATCGCACGGTGACAGATAAAGATATTTACGACGGGTAGTGCGTACACTGACTGGTTCTTTATAACCAGGTTAAATGTATCCGTCATTGTGGTAAAACCACTGTTCAATGACCTCACAGCTTATGGTGATTTTCTTAGCCCCGTCCCGGGACTTAAGCGTGATGTTATGTAGCCTATATGTTGCACAGGAACCTAAGCTATAATTCTGGTCAGTTCAGTGGTTTTTGTGTGATGCGCGCACAAAGAAATAGAGTGAGACAGTGACAAAATTTACAGATTTATTGTATGTTTAGATTCCAATACTAAAGCACAAAGTATTTTTGAATATAATAGTAAAACAGGCAAATATTCAAAGTCCAAGCTCAGTGCACGACAGGACCCAAATTCGCCCTATTTACCCCCTGTTTCTTATACACTAACATAAGAGTAGCGCATATAACGAACTTAAAAGAAAAACTGACGTAGTCTTTACGTAAGTATAAGTAGTCTTTACAAGTTAACGAGTAATAGTCGATTAACTTTTAAAGGGTAAATTTCACACAAATTAAAATGACTAACGCAATCAGTTAAACAGTAAAATCAATTAAAATGTTCATAATGTCAATCCGAAAACCCCTCCCTCTATGTCCGCATATTTTGACGGCCAACTACGGAACCCTACACTGCGCGTGGCCTGACACGCATTTGGCCGGTTTTTATAATGACGTAATCACATGAAGGTTTCTTGTTCAATCTTGACGGTCAATATAAATTTCAGTACGATTCAATTATCTCGGCACTTTTAGTTTGCTTTTAAGATGTAGGTAGGTACTGCTAAAAAATATTAAAATAATGATGAATATCTGTTAATGGGTAGGTATTAAAGTTAAAGTGTTGTTGATATGATTTAGTACTAATATCAAACCCAAATAAATGGCACAGGTGATTGAAAATTTACATTCTATGGAAAATATGTTATGGTTGAACCGGGAAAACCGGCATACCCGGAGCAAATTGTTTTATTGTTATTCGTAGTGGTGGTGGTTGGCTTTATCTGCAAATAAAAAATCATCATCATCATCATCATTTAGCCACAAGGAGTCCACTGCTGGACATAGGCCTCCTCCATGGATTTCCAAAAAGAGCGGTTGGGAGCGGCTTGCATCCAGCGTCTTCCTGCTACTTGGATGAGGTCATCTGTCCATATTGTGGCTGGTCATCCTACGCTGCGCTTGCCGATATGTGGTCTCCATTCGAGAACTTTTCGACCCCATCGGCCATCAGTTCTGTGTGCTATGTGCCCCGCCCACTGCCACTTCAACTTACTAATTCGCTGGGCTATGACGATGACTTTGAGGTCTTCCATCGTTTCTGCCATGACTACTATATCGTCGGCAAATCGAAGGTGCGTGATATACTCGCCATTGATACCAATGCCGCGTTCTGCCATTCCAGAACCTTGAAGGCATCTTCCAGTGTATTTATTCAGGGTATAATCCATAGGGTCAGAGCTCGCAGTCGGCAACAAATATACCAAGTTGAGACCAATTCCGTGTTGAATTGAAACGTTTTGTACGGCCAACATAAAAATTTAACTAATATTGGGTATAATGCTCATCAAATATGTCATTGGCAAAGCTTTGCCATTCAATTAACAAATAGGTTATAGGAATAAAACTAAATATTAAGCTTTTGTCAACATCGCACAAAGAAGAACGCACTCCAAATTGTTTTGCTTGAAAGTGTTGAAAATACGGTTAAAAAAGGTTGATGTTTAAATAACTTTTATTTATATATTTTTTGCAAAGTACGTTATAATGAGCTGAAAGTTACATGTTCTTAGCCCAGCAAATGGTTTCACCGCCACGTGGACAATGCTGCTGGCTGTCCATTTTGACCATCTTGTCGGTGCCCTTTCTTTGGTACGTTTGCCATCCACCTGGCCGGTGATCATCAGCTTCTCAAAACTGTGCCTGGGAGAACGCATGATGTCTCCTAAGAAGCTGATGGCCTTGGTGAGAAATCGTTGGTTCTCTTTGCCGTCCATGGGATTCTCAAAAGCCTTCTCCAACACCACATCTCAAACGCACTCCAAATGACTGTGCTTGAAAGTACTGAAAATATTCTTAAAAAATGTTGATGTTTAAAATAACTTTTGTTTCTATTTTTTATAAAGTACATTATAATGAACTGAACATGTTACATGTTCTTCAGTAACAGTGGGCAGACCAGTAGACCGATGGTCGGGCGATATCGTTGAGTCGGCGGAAGGTCCGTGGATGCGGATGGCAAGGGACCGTGAGTATGGTATTTTGGGGGACAAATATGATTATACCCAGCAATGGGCAACGGTTGTCTGATGATGATGATGACGTATTTTTAATCGAAAGAACTAGGTACTTCGAATGTAAAAATACTGCTAATGATCGTAAGGTAAGCTAATGCTATGTGAAGATGACCGAGGATGGGATAATCCTGTGACCATACTAAACGCCGCCTTCTGAATTGAGAATTTATCTTAGTGAATACTCAATCATAAGTCTGTTTCTGAAGAGGCATACGTCAAACTGTGGATAAACAAATACTGAAGAAGAAGACGTCTGTTTCGTTCTTTATATTACGAAAAATCTGAAGACACAGATCAGTACCTACTATTGCTTTGTTTTCTGAGACTCTCAATTCAAAACCAGCGGGAAATTCACAAAATGACTATCGTGCAACGACCGGCTTTTGTTTTACCCATAGTCTGTCTTTCCCCACGCTACCTAGCAACAATATATAAAGCAATTTCGATTCAACAACTCCTGCTAACTGAAAAACATTAGTTGTGTTATTTACTCATAGACCATAAAATGTGTCGCGATTGGAAGTTCGTATTGCTAATTCTAACCAATTTAACTCCGGTTATTTTTGGAGAAATGAAATTAAACAAAAATAGCAATGGACCAATGTCTCCAGATAAGTTTGTAAGATATTTTTCTCAGTTTCATAATAAATTGTCTGAGTGGTAAAGCTAGAACTAATATGGTCGCCCATTCCTTCCATTTTTTCAACGGAACCATGTTTTACCCACACAGCGGCTGGAGAAATTAAGGTTTAAAGTATTTGTTTTTACATTTATTGCAGAGATGTACCGAAAATTTCTTCTCAAGGATTTTTTTCGAACGCATTTTTTGTAAATTCACATCTTAGACAAGCGTAGGTAAACCTGGTTTATTCCTACACTGTGAGTAATTAGAACGCTCTAAAAGCGTCTATTGCATCCTAACATTAAGCAAAAAATTAATAAGTGACACTGAAATGTATTATGTATTATAAGGTATTATTAATTTATTCTGGAAGGTAGTTTTTTTGGTGCCGCTTTCGGAGTTAGTTTTGCAACGTTAGCTGACTAAATACCTGTATAAATCTTATACTCTGAAATTCTTAGACTAAACTCCTGTAATACAGGATTTCATCAGTGTTATACTTCGGACAATGGACGAGATTAGCAGATGACCGGCGAGGTTGGCTTAACGCTGGTCTATGCCCAACAGAGGGCGTCTTTTATGGGCTGTAAAGAGGGACTAACGCCACCGAGGAAGAAACACCTATCTTTTATTACAGATCAAAATAGCAAAAAGTGTGTACAATCTCTCAATCACGTTAATAGCGATTTTTAGAACCCATGGCCGTGAACCTAAGGCAAAGAATCTAGGACTAGGTAGATTTAACGCCAAAAAAGGCCGTTTTTGGCATAAACGCTACCTAGTCTTAGGTTCGTGATCCTAGGTTCTTTGTCGTGGGTCCTAAAAATCACTGTTAACATGATTGAGAGATTGCACAGACAATTTTTCGCAAATACGATCTGCAAAAGAAGATATGTTTTTTTTTTCATCGGTGGCGCTTGTTAGCCCACTGGTAATGGTTCCCGGGTGTTTTAAATTCGAAATTTGAAATTTTAATTGAGCAGACTTTTTCTTCTTCAGGGCTTCATAACGACAACATTAAACTTCTTAGAGGTATGCAAGGGCCCGAAACGCGTGGACTGCGGCGAGATCAACATAGATTTTGTTGACGGAAACAAAAATAACGTCACTTTTTCAATGACGTTCCCAAATAGCGTTTCGTTTGATAGAGTGAGTTATTTATCTATTACACTTTCATGATTTGCTTTTAAAGCGTAGCCTTACAATTAATGATTGGATTTTTCAGCTAGCAAAGTTCAATATTATGTAAGTACGTATGGTCACATTGGTCACCTGTAGCTTTCTTGTAGCTCGTAGACAGGGACGGGCAAAAAGTATCGTTACAAGTGGCCTTATTCATAAAACTACAATTCACAGTTTATTATGACAATTCGATGAACATTGCGTAGCCTAGTACTTTATACTTGTTAGTCTGTGGGTTGGTCGACTTTGCGATGTATCGCATTGTCATAGTAAACCATGAATTGTAGTTCCATGAAACCGGCCCCTATACTAGAACCGCCTCTTTTGCCAACAATCCGCCGTGTTTTTGGTAAGGATGTAAAAAAAAAAATTACTCCCACACAAAATAAACACTTGTCGTGGTCCCAAGCTAGGATACTATACCCTATGCTATGGTAACCGAGCAAAGACCTCACAAACATAGAAATACACCGAGATTGAGGCCATTTATATACAAACTGGAAGATGCCTTCAAGCTTCTGGAATGGCAGGGACGCGGCATCAATATCAATGGCGAGTACATCACGCACCTTCGATTTGCCGACGATATAGTAGTCATGGCAGAAACGATGGAAGACCTCGGCATAATGCTCGGCCTTAAAATGAACATGGACAAAACGAAGGTCATGTCGAACGCTCGTGTTGTGCCCACCCCAATAACATTGGGGAACACGACTCTCGAAGTTGTAGACGAATACGTCTACTTAGGACAAACAGTCCAACTAGGCCGGTCCAACTTCGTGAAAGAGGTCAATCGTCGAATCCAACTCGGCTGGGCAGCTTTCGGGAAACTTAGAAAAGTCTTTTCGTCTAATATACCTCAATCGCTCAAGACAAAATTATACAACCAGTGTGTGTTACCAGTGATGACTTATGGCACTGAAACGTGGTCTCTCACTATGGGCCTCATAAGAAGGCTCAAGGTCACGCAACGAGCTATGGAAAGGGCTATGCTCGGAATTTCTCTACGAGATCGAATCAGAAATGATGAGATCCGTAGACGAACGAAAGTCGTCGACATAGCCCAGCGGATTAGTAAGTTGAAGTGGCAGTGGGCGGGGCACATAGCACGCAGAACTGATGGCCGATGGGGCCGAAAAGTTCTCGAATGGAGACCACATATCGGCAAGCGCAGCGTGGGACGACCAGCCACAAGATGGACAGATGACGTCATTCAAGTGGCAGGAAGACGCTGGATGCAGGCCGCTTCCAACCGGTCTTTTTGGAAATCCATGGAGGAGGCCTATGTCCAGCAGTGGACTTCTTGTGGCTGAATGATGATGATGATGATATACAAACCAAGTCCGGTGGCCCACAGTGGTGCGACGTTTTTTTTAGGGTTCCGTAGTGGACAAGGAACCATTATAGTTTCGCCAGGTCCGTCCGTCTGTCTGTCTCAACTTTTTTTCCTTTTTTAGGGTTCCGTACCCGAAGGATGCCAAACGGGACCCTATTACTAAGACTTCACTGTCCTCCTCTGTCTATCTGTCTGTTGCCGCTATAACAAAAAATACTGAAAACAAAATAAAATATATATTTAAGCTCGATATTAATAACGGCAACAAGTAGACGCTTGAAATATTCACAGAATATTTAGTTATATATTAACTTCAAAAATAAATAACGAAATGAAACAAAATGAATATTTAACCCACTGATGCCAACCCTACTGTTTTAACAGTAGATTTACTGTTTTCGCCTAGTCATCCATCCCTGTTTTCTGTTTTAGTTCGTGTTTCTACTGTTTTTTAAAAAATAATTCATTCCAAATTCATCACCAATTTTGGAAACATGTTTCTGAAATCAAGAACGGAGATGGTACACAAACATTTCCACTATTAAGCGACATGGTAAAAAAACTGCTATGTCTGCCCCATAGCAGCGCTGCCGTAGAAAGGCTTTTTTTCAGCCATAAATATAATGAAAACAAGGTTAAGAAATAACATGCCCACGACGACAATTAAAGGCACTTTGCACACGAAGGCAGAAGTAAAAGAATGTTTTACATTTAATGCAACTGAGGTGCATATGAAAAAAATTTATAAAAGCATGTACGATTTTAATAAAAAAGATCATTCCGAAAACGTTGAAGACCGCGAAATTGAAAATGTCAATAAGTATTTTTTCCATTGTAATGTCCTAAAATGTTTAATTTTGATTAAATCTTTGCAATTTGACTTTATTTACTTTACAATTTCCAGAAATTCCTTAAATAAAAGCAATGTGCAGTAAATCTAACAGTAGTTGTATAACTATTTATATCAAATCTATGAATGCTATATCGGACAATAGATTTGATGTTTTGAAATTACTATTTTACTGTTTTCTGCTGTTTTTTTAAGTTCTATTTGCTGCTTTTTGTTTTCCTGGGGTTGGCAAAACTGATTTAACCTCCTCAGTCCTGTCCTTGAAAATAACAAAAGTTTTCAATTGTTATTTTCAAGGTAAGGACTGAGGAAGTTAAGGGGGGCTCCCATATAACAAACGTGATTTTTTTGCCGTTTTTCTCGATCTTTGTGTCTAATGTTGTATAGATAATGTTGTATGGAACCCTTCGGGCGCGAGTCCGACTCACATTTGGCTGTTTATAGTTGGATGGGTCATTTAAAAATATTGTGGGTGTAGGAAGATAAGGAATGCCTTAATTTATTCGAAAAGAAAAAAACAAACTGGGCCGGAAGTACGACATCGTATCTAAACAAACAAAACTAAAAATAATCCTAAACTGTGCAAACGTAGAGCAGCAACGTAGTTCTTTTATTTTTATAGGATAGGTAAGTGCCCAGATGTCATTTTGGATTTTTTTTTCAATTTGTATATTTTGTCATTCAGGTGTGAAACGAACGAAAGGAGGAGGAGATCGTGTGAAAGTGAAACATTTATTTACAAAAATATAAGAAATCAGTAAATAATATTAATATTATTTTATAACTGCATTTTATAATCTATTTACTGACCGTATACCACTAAAATGCCGTATCTTTTGTAACTATTGTCGATATGTAGGACAATACCCATTCAATAAAATTGTATAAATTCTGACATTTTGAAAAATATGACTAAGAAAAAACTCACAGAATAAAAGTAATGGGGATTGTTAATTTTTTTTATATTGTCGTTTAGTGAAAACCATTTCGAGGAATAGGGTTACTGATCACTTCTATCGATTTATTTAAGTAAAATAATGACGGATTATTAGTATTTATCGCAAAAACTGTATAACCTTCATTTGCACTTCAATGACGTCACTATCGTCATCATTCGGCCTAGATCCATTGCCATAGAATAAAAAAAACTTAAACAACTGTCAACTTGACAGTAGAGGTGAGTCTGACGTTAAACGTCAACGTATTTAAGCACAGATTACTTACTGTTTATGCATGAAAAACGCAACATAATGCCATCAATGACGTCATCCTTACCAAACTCTTAGAATTTTTAAATAATTAATAAAAAAATTATGGTAGCAAAAATTTTAAAAATATTCAATTTGGTATCTTAAGTTAGTCTATATTTTCGATATCTGGAATAAAAAATAGGGGTAAAAAAAAATGAACAATCCCCATTGGGATGTATCAGAAAGTGCAAATTTTTGAGGTTACCCTGTATTGTCCGGTTCAAATGCTGTTAGGATACGACCTTTTCGAATGGAGCGGCATATGACGTAAAATGACGCCTGACAGTACCGTTAGCAACGCTGTCGGGAAAGCGCGTGACACGTGCGTTACGAATACAACTTTATCGGAAGTATTTCTTTTATATTTTTTACGGACGGCGAGAGTGTAGTCGAATTGTGTAGAATAATCTAAATGCTAGGTGCAGATAGATTACGTGATAAGTACTTATGTATATAGAGACAAGAGAACCTTCCAAAATAATCTATGCGCTAGAGACAGGAATGTTCGATGGTTTTCTAGAACCTATTCCTAGTATCTTCGATGTGATTCTGGATACTTCCAGGAGATATTCTGGAATATTCTATAGTTTTTTAGTACCTTCGATGTCTTTCTATGTACTTCCCGAAGTTTCTAGACTGGTCAAGGAGACTTCTATTATTATGTACTCGATCATTCGGGACCATTCTAGAAACCTTCGAGAGGATGGAAATATATCGTACCTTCTCGAAGCGTGTGAGTGAGACAGACATATATGTTAGAGAAGGATAGGTAACGGTTTTTTTATTATTATAGGTGATGATACTAATTCTGAAATTTCAAACGAAGACAGCTCAGAGAGTGAAGGAGAGGCTATGCGTGGAATAGAAGACTTAGAAGATTAGCTTTATTTTTATTCTCATGATATGCCTTAGTTACTATCTTTATTTAATATTTTAGTCGCCTTGATACTTGCAAAAAAAAATTAACTGATAAATATTATTCATCTGACTGTTATTCGGACCCTACAAGTCATGACTGTCGCGTAACGCAACTCCAAAAGCTCGTATCCTAACAGCATTAGAACAGGATAAAACGTGTCGTGACGACGATTTCTCAAAAAAATTCGCGCTACTTCAGAAATAGTTAATCCTTAAATCCTTATTTTATTCCTCTGTTATGTTTTCCAGTTTAAATTGTCGATCTGGATGGAACGAAACGTCACAAGCAGTTCTCCGGACTTCGTGAAGGCCTTCGACCAACCGTGCAGACATTTCTTCTTGGGTCCCATCCTTACTAAATACTTCAAGGCTGCCCCTAACTGCGTGACTAAAAAGGCAGGTACTTGGAGCAGACATTTTTTGCGGGCACCTGTTTCAGCCCGCTTTCAGTACAGTTCAAGTTGTAAGCTTTGAACAAAGTTATTCTCTGCGGCTATCAAACTAACTGAACTGAATTTAAATTCAAAATTTACCCAATTGTTTTCCCAATCAAAAGTTTTATAATTTTAGCAGGTGCTGTGAATATTTACTCTCGACTCTCAGAGAGCAAATACTCATAGACAGATATAATTACACTGAGAAGGTCTCCCATACTTAGGCTGAAACCTTTACCGCTGAAACTTACCGCCTCAGTATGTATTGCCCTTAACTTTATAAGGATAGTTATTTTTTATTTTTTTATTTTTGCTCTATCGATAAAATCTCTATCAGTGTAGGTATATTGTATTTTATTGTACCCGTATAGTATAAAAAAATATATAAAAACCAGCAAAGTAGATATGATTTAGAGACGTCTAAGAGTACCAAACTGGACGCAAGGAAACACATTTTTGCTAATTAAGTAATATTACATTTTAAAAACCTATTTACCTACCTTCTCCCAACTGAGCTAATGGGTAAGTGCAGGCATCGGCGAAATTTCGAGCCTCTTTACAAACTTTCTCTGTATTATGATATATATTATCAATATCTGCCTGGCACCATTCTATGTATACCATAAACATTTAACTGACACATGTTAACCTACGGGTTCAGTCAGGTGCCTTCGGTTTTTTCATCTCTCGCTGTTTCAAACAAAATAAAAAATAAAACCGGCTAAGTACCAAAGATCGATTTTGAGAACAGCGCCATCTATAGAAACCGACAAGAAGCGTTTAAAATTGACATTTAACGACATGACATCGCGCTGTGAAGGTACGTAGATGGCTGCTAGATGGCGAGCACTGTCTTTAGAGAACGTTTGTTGTATGGGAGCCCCCTTAAACATTTATTTTATTCTGTTTGTAGTATTTTTTTGTTATAGCGGCAAAAGACATAAATCATCTGTGAAAATTTTAACTGCCTAGCTATCACGTTTCATGAGATACAGCCTGGTGGCAGACAGACATACAGATAGACGGACAGACAGATGGACAGTGAAGTCTTAGTAACAGGGTCCCGTTTGGTACCCTTCGGGTATGGAACTAGGGCATGCAGTACCGGTTTACCGGTTTTAATTTTTACCGGTAAACCGTCAATTTCAGCAGCCGGTAAATTACCGGTAATGAAACCAAAAACCGGTACATTACCGTTGAAATTGTTCAGCTTATTAGTGTTTATTTTGACTGTGTGCACCGTTAGTCTGTGTAAGAATTGTCTAACAATTCAATTTAAATCTATTCAATATAGTTGTTTTAGAATTTACCTAAATAAATCCATCTGATTTATACAAAAATAAAACAAAACTTCGCGCGGAAAAGTGCGCGCGACCGCGAGATCGGGAACGTGCAGGCGGAGGGTGCGGTATCCGATACATGCGCGCGCAGTGAGTTCGCTACTCGTTACTCGCTTTTGTTAGTAATGAGGGTAGTTTTTGTCTATGGTTCTCTTATGACATTATCCAAGGTGACAACTTAAAATTTTCGGCGGTTTATCATAATACGTTTTTTCACAATCTTGCTTCGAGTGCAACAAAATGGCGGACGCGAAAATGTTGACCTTACTGCTCCACGACAACGCGCCCGTTCATTCAGCGCGTGTGGCCAAGGCTGCTATTCACTAGTGTGGTTTCCAAGAAATTAATCATCCACCGTACAGCCCACACCTGGCACCTAGCGACTATTTTTTGTTCCCTAATCTGAAAAAAGAGCTTCGTGGAAAGCGATTTTCGGATGATAAACAGCTCAAAGCGGCCATAAATGATCATTTTTCACAGAAGGACGAAAATTATTTTATATTAAGATGATTTCGCGATCTAGTAAGTGTATGGAAATTGCAGGGGACTACATAGAAAAATAAAATTATTTCAGGTTTTTCTATCTTTTCTTTCATATCTATACCGAGAATACTTTGAACGCCCCTCGTAACTATTCAGTACGTTGCTAGCATACATTAGAAGGCTACAAGCTGCAATATACCTTGCAGCTTGCAGCCTTCTAATGTACGCTAGGCAATAAAGTAAGCCCTAAGGTTATGTAACAATTTTTTTATATTTTAATTAGTAACTAAGAAGAAAGACTAACTTTGTTAAACTGATTAATTTAAAGAAATACGTAAAATTTTGTTATCCCATGTGATCGTGATTTGTTAATTTTGCTACAGGTTAATAAAGAAAATATATTTAAAAAACTTTTGCTTAATTGATTTTTTAACGTCGTGCGTGTAAAGTTGGTTTTATTTCCCTAAAAATTAAAAGAACTAAAAATAGAACGATTTTGAAGCATCTTCACAAAAATTTGATTTTTACCGGTAATACCGGTTTACCGGTAAAAAATATTTAGAGACCGGTAAACTTACCGGTAATCAAAATGGCCGGTAATTGCAACCCCTATATGGAACGCTAAAAAAACAAAACTTACGGAAACCCTTATTTGTTTCAGGGCGTCTACACCTTCTCTTTGGATATAAGAACCGTGTTTAACGATCTGTTCGGTCTAAAATTCTTTTACGGAACTTATAGGGCACATAGTGTATTGCTTAGCAAAACCTGCAACGTAATTTGCAATAGATCTGAGTTTACTTTAAGAAAAAAGGAGAAGCCATAGGTTACCTACCTCTTACTAATGTCCTAGGCGCCTGTGTAATTTTTAAATTTATGCAATTTTTATAATTAAAAACATTAAAAATTATGTAGCTTGTAGCCCATAATAATATCACCATCATCATCATTCAGCCACATGAAGTCCACTGCTGAACATAGGCCTCCTCCATGGATTTCCAAAAAGACCGGTTGGAAGCGGCTTGCGTCCAGCGTCTTCCTGCCACTTGGATAAGGTCATCTGTCCATAATATAATTTGTTTGATTTGTTTGTTTTATTGTTTTCTGGTGTGTACAATAAAGGATATTCTTATCTTACGTTCGATTATTCACTGATCCATTTAAAATATACGGACCATCTCTATTTTTGAACCTTATTGATTAACCCGGCGAGGATGAGGAGGGGTCAATATTACTCTGCTCATTTTTAAACGTTTGCAGTTTTTTGTCACGTGGCCGTATGCTATTGGCTGTCTCAAAAGCTGTTGCTCCGTATTTTGATAAACACGGTAAAATATTGTATACAGAAGTTTTAAATTTACAGATCACATATAGAGGCCTTAGTAGGCCTTTTTAAAAAGGTTTTTCTGGGTATTATGCCAGATAAAATCTAAACTGTTGATAAGAATCACTTACATGGTATAGATAAATTATGTCTTATCTATAGGTATCTCGTTACATACTCGTCAGAGCAATTTCATTAAACATTTCCTGTTAAAACACTATCACTCGTATTATTTAGACAAGAAAATGTGTCGCAATTGGAAGTTCGTGTTGCTGTTTCTGAACATTTTGACACCGTTGATAATCGGAGATTCAATGTTATCCAATATCGGTCAAGGATTATCTCCAAAGCAGTTTGTAAGAAAACGTTCTTTTATATAACCTATCCGTCATCATCCACTTTTTTAGGCATTCAATGGGCAATGGCTTAGGTAGGAGAGGGAGCCCCCCTCCTTCGTAAATGTAAAAAAAATTTAAATAAAAAATATAAACCCACTTTTAAATACAAGAGCATTAAAAAGTTAGAAATAATTTAAAAGAATACCTTTAAATTAGAAGTATGTGTAGGTATTGTAGAAGTATAATTTGTAGTCTGTACCCAAAATATATGTCCTGGTCATGAAACTTGTAATATAAGGTATTTTTTAAATTATTACTAACTTTTTAGTGCTGTAGAATTTCGAAGTCGGTTATTATTTTTTATATATTTTTTTTTTATTTTTCAATTTTTAGTCGGGGAGCGGGACAAAATCGCTCGTAGCCCCGGCTGCCTGAGTGATCTTAAACGATCACGAAGGTTAAGCAACACAGGGCGCGTTCAGTGCATGGATGGGTCGCCGTCTATGCCTAACGCTAGTGGCATTTTCCCGAGCGGTTCCGTGCTTCGCAAGGCACGTTAAGCTGTTGGTGCCGGCTGCCGTCGATAGATGGCAGTCGTTAAGCCAAGTCAGAGGCCTTAGGGCGGCTTGACAACTTCTGACAGTAGACGAGCCACTAGTCTACAAGCCTCCACCAATCCGGACTTGGCCCCCGTGGTGGAGTATGGCCTATACCTTCCTCAGGGAAGAGACCCGTGCCCCTCGGTGGGGACATAATGGGTTGATGATGAGCGGGACAAATATAAGTCCCTGATAACCATAATTTACCCTACTTATTTCGTTGCTTTAAAATTTGAAGTTCTCTATTTCCATCTTCGATAGTCTTCACCAGAACATCGCCAAATTACCTCGGGACTACTTTTACGCGATTTCATGAAACATAGGATATTACTAAAGGATAGGCTCCATTAAACCTTATTTACTGCTGACCATTGAAGAGTTCCGTTCTCCATCTCTGAAAGTCTTCATCAGATCTTCAACAAATTAAAATGGGACCAATAGGACATCATATCTATTCGAACAAAAACATAATTGTCGAAATCGGTTAAAATTTGACGGAGTTATGCGAGAACATAAGCCAAGTAAAAAAAGAAACATACGCGTCGAATTGATAACTTCCTCTTTTTTTTGAAGTCGGATAATTTTGTCTGTATCATTGTCTCTCTGAAGGGGTGGCAGCTCAGTGGGGAGAACAATGGACTCGGAAGCGAGAGAACCAGGTTCGATTCCCCGTGCGAGCATGTACTCGTACCTATGACTTTCTTTATTTTTTAAGTTACAAACATCTGCTAATTTGTAGTAGCAATATCACACGCAAATTGTGAAGGAAAACATTGTGAGGAAACCCGCGGCATGGTTGGCTCCGCTCTTATTGACTTGTCTATCCTGGGGCTAGACCAACCAAGCTGTCAGGATGGTATAGTTGCTGGGCAAGCCTACTCCATCTAAGTCAATGTCCCAGGCACTGCAGCGTCCAAGTGGTCCGTTCACCTATCTAGTGTGAGTGAAGGTGCCACTGGACGCTGTATAAATCATCCCATTATGTAGATCATCATCATCATTCAGCCACAAGAAGTCCACTGCTGGACATAGGTCTCCTCCGTGGATTTCCAAAAAGACCGGTTCGAAGCGGCCTGCATCCAGCGCCTTCCTGCCACTTGGATGAGGTCATCTGTCCATCTTGTGGCTGGTCGTCCTACGCTGCGCTTGCCGATATGTGGTCTCCATTCGAGAATTTTCGGCCCCATCGGCCATGAGTTCTGCGTGCTATGTGCCCCGCCCACTGCCACTTCAACTTACTAATCCGCTGAGCTATGTCGACGACTTTCGTTCGTTTACGGATCTCAGCATTTCTAATTTGATCTCGTAGAGAAATTCCGAGCATAGCCCTTTCCATAGCTCGTTGCCTGACCTTGAGCCTTCTTATGAGGCCCATAGTGAGAGACCACGTTTCAGTGCCATAAGTCATCACTGGTAACACACACTGGTTGTATAATTTTGTCTTGAGCGATTGAGGTATATTAGACGAAAAGAGTTTTCTAAGTTTCCCGAATGCTGCCCAGCCGAGTTGGATTCGACGATTGACCTCTTTCACGAAGTTGGACCGGCCTAGTTGGACTGTTTGTCCTAAGGAGACGTATTCGTCTACAACTTCGAGAGATATGTAGATGCAAAGGCCAAAGTTTTTTTCTATCTTTGGACTACCGGTTAACACACTTGACTATCAAAACCGATGTGGTTGGTTCGATTCCCACTGGAGGCTGCCGTACTTGATTTGTTCAAATGGCCTCAGTCTGGGTATATTCATATTGCATCATAGTGCGAGTACTTACTGTTTAGTCAATAGCCGTAAAGTTAGATGCTGTTGGTATCTCCTCTCTCGAGCACAAGAACTATCAAGCTTGCGAACCCCGCGCGCCCGCACTGTGTGCATTTTTCTCTAATATCGATAGCCGATAGATACGACGCAAATCACTGCAGGACATAGGACCTCCCTCATAGTTTTCCAAGCTTCCCGGTCTTGTGCCGCTTGCATCCAGAGACTGCCCGCCACCGTAACCAGGTCGTCAGACCATCTGGTGGGGGGCCTGCCCACGCTGCGTCGTCCAGTCCGCGGTCGCCAGGTCATAACTTTTTCGCCCGAGCGGTTTTCCGAGCTATGTGCCCCGCCCACTGCTACTTCAACTGAGCAATTCTTCGAGCCATATCTGTAACACGGGTTATTCTGCGGATCTCCTCATTCCTAATTCGATGACGCAGTGAACCTCCTAACATAGCTCTTTCCATTGCTCATTGGGCGACCTTGAGCCTTCTTATGAGGCTCATAGTCAGCGACCAGGTCTCACATCCATAAGTCATCACTGGCAACATAGATTGGTTATACACATTTGTCTTGAGGCACTGAGGAATACCTTGGACGTAAAGTGTGTTTTAGTTTCCCGAATGCTGCCCATCTGAATTATATTTGACGAGCGACCTCTTTCCCGAAGTTGGACTTACCTAACTGGACTGTTTGTAGCAGGTATACTTAGTGGTCGACAACTTCGAGGTCAGAGCCGCCAACGTTGATAGGAGTGGGTGCTAATGGGTATTCGACATTATCTTAGCCTTGTCCGTGTTCATTTTAGGACCTGCTCTGTTAGAAGCTCTGTTCAGGTCATTGAGCATTGAACTCAAATCTTCCAGGGTCTCAGCCATAATCACTATATCATCGGCGAATCGAAGGTGAGTGATGTTTTCTATTTTAGAAAACGCATTTGTAAATTCACTACATCAGAATCTGAGACAAGCGTAGGTAGCGCTGGTTTGTTCTTACACTGTAAGTAATTAGAACGCTTCTAAAAGTGTATTGGTTCGTAACATTAAGCATAAAAAACTGAAACCGGAATGTTTTATGTATCAAAGGTACTATTAACTTCCGGAAACACATGCAAGGATAAGGCTTATTATAAGGTAGTCTTTTTCGGTGCCGCTTTCGGAGTTATTTGTAACAACCTCTAAACGAAGTTAGCTGCCTAAATAGGTACCTGTTTAAATCTTAATGTTAGAAATTTTTAGACTAAACATACGTATAAAGGATTTCATCAGTGTTATTCTTCAATAGGACAATGGACGAGATTAGCAGATGACCGGCGATGTTGGCGTAGCGGTGAAGAGGTCTATGCCCAACAGTAGGCGTCTTTTATGGGCTGTAAAGATAGATCGGTGGCGCTAGTGTTACACCCTGGAGCCCCTTAAGGCGGTTACACTCTGGAGCCCCTTAAGGCGGTTCCTCAAGGGGCAATTCCCATGCAAACGTAGTTGGGTTTTAATTCAATTCACTTGTTTTAAATTCGAAATTTGAAATTTTAACTACGAAGGCGTTTTCTTCTGCAGGGCTTCATAACGACAACATTAAACTCCCTAGAGGTATGCAAGGGCCCGAAACGCGCGGACTGCGGCGAGGTCAACATAGATTTCAATCACGGAAACAAAAATAACATCACTGGTTCAGTGACATTCCCAAAAAGCGTTTCGTTTGATAGAGTGAGTTATTTATTTATTACATTTTCATGATTTTCTTCTAGAGCCTTATAATTAGTAATCGGATTTTTCAGCTAGCAAAGTCCAATATTATTTAGTTATGGCCACATTGGTCACTTGCAGCTCGAAGATAGGGACCGGCAGGCTAATTACGTATCTTGAAATTACAAGCAACAGGCAAAAATTGCGCAATATCTGCTGTCAAAATCATATTTTGTATTACCTATTAGCAACGCGACAGCAACAAGCACAAATAATCGATCGCAACGCCATCTGCAATGCGACAGCGATCGATTCCATCGATGGCTACCTGGCTGCTGGTGGCGCTAGCAAAAGTGCATTAGCGGCTAGCAAGCAGCTAGCAGACGATAAACATAGATAATACTGTTTTTTTTTTGCAACCTCTCGACCGGTCGCTGTCGCTCTGCTGTTGCTTTGCTTTCGGGTGGCTGTCGCGCTGCGGTTGCTTTGAAATACGTAATCAGCCTGCCGCAACAAGTATCTGTACAAGTGGCCTGATTCGTAAAACTACAATTCATGGTTTTTTTTTGACAATTCGATGAATTGACTAAAATGAATTGTAGTTGTATGAAACCGGCCCCTATTACTCGGACCGCCTCTTTTGCCAACAAGCTGCCAGTTTGGCGGATAGTTTTTGATAAGGATGTAAATATGTGGGGACATAATGGGTTGATGATGATGATGATGATGATGTAATTCCTGGTGGACATACAATAAAAAATGTTCTATCTATCTATCTAAATAAATATACAAGTACGGCGGCCTAAAGTGGTGCGATGTCTTTTTTAGAGTTCCGTAGTCGACAAGGAACCCTTATAGTTTCGCCATGTCCGTCCTATTGTCTGTATGTCTGTCTGTCTGTTTGTCTGTTTGCATACATATACATATTAATCACGCAGATAAACCGGTAGAATAAAATCCTAAAAAAAAATGTAGGTTACCCCATACACCTAAATTAGGGATGCAATTGTTTTTTCATTTTTGTTTTCGTTGGATGGGTCGTTGAAAAATATTTTGAGTGTAGGAAGATACTTTTTTGATTTAGAATTCCGTTTGCAGTGCAAATTTTTGTCCAAGTAGGGCGTGTCTCCCCCTCTCCTGGCTAAGCGGTTGATTGCAGAAAAAATAGGGTAGTTGCACGTATAATGAACTTAATTAAATAAAAACCGACTTCGAAACACTACAGCACTAAAAAGATAGAAATAATTTAAATAATTAGAAGTATTTATATGTAGAAGTATAATTTGAAGTCGGTGTCAAAATATATGTGCTGGTCATGAAACTGGGCACCGACTTCAAATCATACTTCTGCAATACAATGTATAAATACTTCTAATTATTTAAATTATTTCTATCCTCCAAGTTAAAAGAGGTCCTGCACCTCTTTTAACTTGGAGGCTAGCCGGCCGGCCCTCGGGCCACTCTCCAAGCCTGGGAGCTCGACGACACGGGCTCCAGTAGCTCCCATGCGGAACTTGAGGCTATATATGTCCATCTGCCCCAAGTCTACCTTGGCCCTGGCCTCCGCTAAAACACTGCAATATGTGAGGCCTCTCTCTGCAGTGTCAGGCGTCGTTACCGCTGCAGAGCGTGTGGCGCGTAGGTTCCCCCTCCGTTTCTTCCTCTTGTTGGTAAGAGGAGGTTGGGCTGCAACGGCAACCGGCCGGATCACGGAGGGAGCGTGTAGCTGGGCGATGGGGCGTACACGCCTCCCCACGGTGAGCCACTCTCCTTCCTGTGAAGGTACGGATGGTGGCACTTCGGACCACCCAACTGAGGCTAGAGCCGCTCGCCCCTCCCCCGACCCGGCCGGACCCCACCTCTGCGAAACCGCTGTTTTAGCCGAGGTACTCGGCCCAGATATGACAGGAGATGTACTCCTTTGAGCCGCGGAAGAGTGAACAGTCCGCACCCTTGTGGAGCCAGCTCCGGGAGCCAACTGAGTGGCCGAGGCGTAGCTCTTCTTGCCCAGGGGTGGGCGGACCGATTTGGCAGACAGAAGCCGGTCTTCTATTGCCGCGAACCGGCCATTCATCATTCGCCCACCTGTACAACGATAGCGCGAACCAGATCCTCCCAGCTCGCGGCTAGAGAAGTTGGTGCAGGTGGAGGAGCGACGCTTTGCCTGTCATACAAGTCCTTACGGACTTGCACCATTTCTCGAAGGAGCTCTTCAATCTCTCGGCGAAACCTCACATTTTCTGCCTGAAGTTGACGCATCTCTTCATTCAGGCTACGCTCCGCCAAATTTCCCATAATTGCCTTCAAAGAGGCTGCTGCTTCTTTTAAGGAATTCTGAAGAGACCCCTTCATGTTACCGGACTTTGCCGCCACGTTGACTACGATGCTAAGGTCGTTTTCTGCAGCTCTTTTAGCTTGGCGGTGGACTCCAGCGACGTATCGCATTCGGTTGGCAAAGCCCGGACCGATCGCCCAAGTGCGAGCTGCCGTGACCTCTCAGCCTCCTCCGCTTTCCGCACTATCTCTCGCGCGGCATCCGCACGCTTCTGCGCATTTTCGAGCTTCCTATTTTCAGCTGAAGCTTTGCTAAGGCCAATGTATTGGCCTGAGCTTGGTGGACGCCCCCTGCCTCTTTTGGAGGTCCCCGGGACACTCCGTTCGACCCTGGAAGCAGACACTGACCATTCAGACAGCGTCCGCTTCCCGAACCTTACAAACCTAACCGCATTCCTTTAAGATAAGGGCAATCTTCTGTAACTATTGTCAATATTCAGGACAATGCCCATTTAGTAAAATTTTATAAATTCTAAAACCTATTTAGACGGTAAAAATAAATTACAAATTCTGACATTTCGTAAAATATAACTCGAAGAAAAAACTCACTGAACAAAAGTTGTTGTAACATATGAGAAAGTGCAAATGTTTGAGGTTACCCTGTACGTGTGGTGACGACGATTTCTCAAAACATTTCATGCCACTTGAGAAATAGTTCACAAATCCTTATTTTATTCCTCTGTTATTTTTTCCAGTATAAACTGTCAATCTGGATGAATCGAAACGTCACAAGCGGTTCTCCGGACTTCGTGAAAGCATTCGGCCAACCGTGCAGACATTTCTTTTTAGGTCCCCTCCTTACTAAATATTTCAAGGCAGCCCCTAACTGCGTGACTAAAAAGGTAGGTACTTTGGGCACTTTTGAAAGATGGACTTTTAACGTAGTAGGTTGCTTAACTCTAGAAAATGCTACATTTAACCAGCCGTCTGGTACGGAAGCCTTAAGCACAAAACTTACCGAAACCCTTATTTGTTTCAGGGCGTCTACACCTTCTCTTTGGATATGAGAACCGTGTTTAACGATCTGTTCGGTCTAAAATTCTTTTATGGGACTTTTAGGGCACATAGTGTACTGCTTAGCAAAACCTGCAACGTAATTTGCATTAGATCTGAGTATACTTTAAAACAAAAGGAGAAGCCATAGGTTACCTCTTACTAATGTTCTAGGTGCCTATGTAATTTTTATTTTAAAATTAAAATATATATAGCGTGTAGCCCATAATATCATCATCATCATCATCATTCAGCCACAAGAAGTCTACTGCTGGACATAGGCTGAACATAGGCTGAACATAGGATTCCTCCATGGATTTCTAAAGAGACCGGTTGGCAGCGGCTTACATCCAGCGTCTTCCTGCCACTTGGATGAGGTCGTCTGTCCATAGTGTAATTTCTTTGTTTTATTGTTTTCCGGTTTGTACAATAAAGAATTTTCTTATCTTCTTATCTTACGTTCGATTTAATCACTCATCCATTTAAGATATACCCACCATCTCTATTTTGAACCCGGTGAGGATGAGGAGGGGTCAATATTACGCTTCTCATTTTTAAACGTTTGCAGTTTTTTGTCACGTGGTCGTATGTTATTGGCTGTCTCAATACTGTTGCTGAGTGTTTTGATAAACATGGTAGAATATTGTATAACGAAGTTTTAAATTTACAGATCACACATAGAGGCCTAAGTAGGCCTTTTTAAAAATGTTTTTCTGGGTATTATTCCAGATAAAATCTAAACTGTTGATAAGAATCATTTACATGGTATAGAAAAATTATGTCTTATCTATCTAGTTACATACTCGTCAGAGCAATTTCATTAAACATTTCCTGCTAAAACAATATCAGTCGTATTATTTAGACGAGAAAATGTGTCGCAATTGGAAGCTTGTGTTGCTGTTTCTGAACATTTTGACACCGTTGATAATAGGAGATTCAATGTTACCCAATATCGGTCAAGCATTATCTCCAAAGCAGTTTGTAAGAAAACGTTCTTTTATATAACCTCTCCGTCCAAATCCACGTTTTTAGGCGTTCAAGGCAATGGCGTAGCCAGAAGAGGGAGCGGGGGGAGCTAACTAAGCTGTCAGGATGGTATAGGTGCTGGGCAAGACTAAGATAACATAAGATGAGAATATTTTTTATTGCACACAAGAAGCCTAGTCAATCTAAATCAATGTCCCAGGCACTGCAGCGTCCAATCGGTCCCTTCACCTATCTAGTGTGACACTGGACGCCGCATAAATCTCCCGTCGTTTACTTAATTCACCTGGGTTCTTCTCATTACGTAGATGCAAAGGCCAAAGTTTTTTTGTATCTTTGGACTAGCGGTTAACACGCTTGAGTACCAAAACTGATGTCGTGGGTTCGATTCCCACTGGAGGGTGCCGTACTTGAATTGTTGAAATGGCCTCAGTTTGGGTATATTAATATCGTATCATATTGCGAGTACTTACTATTACAATGATAGTTCAGCGTCATTTGGATTCGCTCGGGAGTTGTTGTACATATATTTAGTGCACAATATCCTGAGTTTTACGCGGAGAGTGATATCATATGCATCGATACAAGAGTTTATCGTCGACTGCCTCGTTGGTCTAGCGGTACCTCTGATTACTATGCCGTAAGGTCGTGGGTTCGATTTCCACTCAGGGCCGCCGTACATTTGTACAATTGGCTTCAGTCTGGATGTATTTCCATGTTTGTGATGTCCTTGCCTGATTACCATAGCACAGGGTATCCTAGCTAGGGACTAGGACAAGTGATTATGTTGTCTGGAAGTTATTTATGATTGATTATTTGGTTAGTTTTCATGTATGTTCCCCGATTACTCGAAGACGCGCGGACCGATTTGGAAAATTATTTTTTTGTTTGAAAGGGTACACTTCACAGGTGATTCCATAGTCATCAAGTCAGGACCTGATGATGGAGTCCTGGAGGAATCAAGGGAACGGCACAAATCAATAAAAGGCACGCAAAAGCGATTTGGGTGTTTTTTTATACTGACTCGTGCATTTGCTTTCGCCGTAGTAATACTCTCAAAAAAATAGATTTTTTTTTAAATGATAATAAAAACCGACTTCAATACACTACAGCACTAAAACGCAGAAATAATTTAAACGAATACTACAAATTACCTTTAAATTTGATGTAGGTATTGTAGAAGTGTGGAAGAAGTGTCCATGTGGCGCCGGATTAGGAATAGCGTCACTCCATTTCCTTCCGTGGATGTCGTAGAAGGCGACTAAGGAAATAAATTACCGGGAGACGGGCAGCAGCCTCTTCCTGAGATTCCAACCGCATACTGCGATCGCCAACCCGCCTGCCAAGCGTGGCGATTATGGCGATTATGGTTAGGAAAACCATGAGGGAGGCCTATGTCCTGCGGTGGGCGACAGATGGCTGATGATGATGATGATTGTAGGAGTATAGTTTGGAGTCTGTGCTCACAATGTACTTACGTGCTGGTTATGTAACTCGGCATTTTTATCTAAACTTCATGCCTATAATTGATCCATATTATGACGACACTTGAACTAACCCCTGATCTAAGTTTTAGTGCTATGACAAAATATATAATGGGAACTTAAAATTGCAGTGAAATTTATCACCATAAACTTCTCACTTCCAGGTTGAAGCGAGGATAAAAGTAATCTCAATTGATATATGCAAAGGCCCAAAACGAACGGACTGCGGCGAATCCAAGGTGGTTTTCGATTCTAACAAAGGCAGCGTCTCATCTACAGTAACGTTCCCAAAAAGCGTATCCTTCGACAGAGTAAGTTGAATTGAGGTTTTACAAGGTTTGTCAAAAATCCCTTAAAGCGCATTTTTATACGGGATGAGGCTAAATGCGCGCAACTTCAAACAACTAATTCACATTGACTTCCTTTACCAATAATTGTAATAAAATAAATTTAAATACAAGACTATCATCATCATCATCATCATTCAGCGACAAGAAGTCCACTGCTGGACATAGGCCTCCTCCATGGATTTCCAAAAAGACCGGAAATACAAGACTATACTAGCGAGAAACTTATCTTGTAAGAAACGCATAATCTACGGGTACATAACTCGATGAAAAAAAAAAACCGAGTTACCTAAATTTTGACGATTTATCAAGTTTTACGATACCTAAATGGTTGTCACTAGAATCATTCCTGAAAAAAATGTGTACAAAACACTCTCACAATGTTTCAATGTTTCATTCAGAACTAACAGCGCGCAGGTAGATTTTGTATGGAGGTTTCCTCCTAGCAGGTAACCAAAATGTATGGCATCAATAAGTAATATCGAGGCGGTGGTAGTCGCATGGTAGTCGAGGCGGAGCGATAGAACGCCTTCGTCTAATTCTTTATAGACCATATTGTCTATGGAGGATATAGAGGATCTTTATAGACCATATGACAATATGGAGGTCGTGCGTACGAATCCCGGTATGTAGGTACCAATGACTATGTTTTCCCAGTTTTGTACATTTGTGAAGTTATAGAAGCAATTCCACTCGCTAACGGTGAAGGAAAACATCGTGAGAAAACCTGAGTGTCTGAGGTGTTCGTATACCTCAGCGCTTGAAATTGCCAAACCGCGGTGAGCCAAAGCCCGTACTCTCTTTCTCTCTGAGAGAAGGCCTGTGCCCTGCTCCTATATTACGCGCGCCAAATCCTGAGCGATTCCAATCGTCTAACTGTCAAATAAGTATGGAATCTCTCAGGATTTGGTGCGCACAATTAATTAGGCCACAGATGGTATGGGTATAATAATCGGGTAAGGACATAACAAAAATGGGCAAATGTCAAAGACCAAAAGGTTATATTGAAATCGCTCAGGATTTGATCCCCTTCCGTTTATATGCCTTTCTTCCTTCTGTATGTTGCAGTATAAACTGTCACTCTGGATCAATCGGAACATGACATCTGGTTCTGCGGACATGGTGAAGGGGTTCGACCGTCCGTGCAAGCATTTCTTGTTAGGTTCTATACTTAATAAATATGCGCAGGCTGATTCCAACTGCGTTTCTAAAAAGGTAACAACCACCTACATAATTATAAATAAAATAAAATAAAATGCATTTATTTCAGGTTGCGAAATCCATATTAGCACAAAGATTAAAACAAATAATCATCATCATCAGCCATTCGACGCCCACTGCAGGACATAGGCCTCCTTCAAGGTTTTTCTAACCATGAAGGGTTTTGCCATAATCGCCACGCTTGGCAAGCGGGTTGGCGATCGCAGTATGCTGTTGAAATCTCAGGAAGACGCTGCTGCCCGTCTCTTGGTAATGTATTTCCTTAGTGGCCTTCTACAACATCCACGGAAGGAAATGGAGTGACGCTATTCTTAGTCCGGCGCCACATGGAATAAATAATAACAAATAATAAACAAGCTTTATGTTCACGTACACATTCACATAAACAAGGAGGTCCGGCGGTGTCGATTTGGAATTAATCTATCTATGGTTACCTAAGCCTGACATGAGTGCATTCTATTCAGCCATATTGTCACATCTAAGAAGCATTGTACAAGCCTGAAAGATAATTACTTAAAACCCTGTTAAAACTTCTATTAGGTACCGTATTATTTCTCAAGAAAAAGACACACAAACACTTTATCTACAGCTTATTAGCTAGACTGGATAGACTATTTATCTAGCCCTTAACGATAGCAGCTGGCTGCAGCAGTAGGCTCTATTTAACACAGTATAGAATGAATGTTTTTTAGGGTTCCGTAGTCGACAAGGAACCCTTGTAGTTTCGCCATGTCCGTCCGTCTGTCTGTGTCTGTCCGTCTGTCTGTCGGCGGCCTAGCTCAGGGATGATTAGTACGAGAAAGCTGTTTGGCTTAGACATACATATTAATCACGCCGACAAAACCGTAGAATAAAATCTTAAAAAAGGGTACATACCCACACCTAAATTAGGGATGCATTTTTTTTCTCGCCTACAATACAGTGTGGTATCGTTGGATTGGTCGTTTAAAAATAGTGGGTGTAGGAAGATATTTTTTTTATTTAGGAAACAAATTATTGTATTTGATTGTAGAAACGTGAAAAAAATCAGGATAGTACTACAGGTAATGAACTTAAAAGTAAGTAAGCTTTCCAAGTTCACGAGTAATAGGCGACCAACTTATAAAAGGAAAACTTTGCACAAAATCCATTGAAAATTACGTTGATCTAGTTGTTAGTTCTGTAAGGCAGATAAAACTCTTTCTTTCTACAAAACCCTACACTGCGCGTGGCCCGACACGCCATTGGCCATTTTTCTTTATTATTATAAATTTTTTGTTGTTCAAAAGATTGTGTGCAAAAGGTGGAAAGGTGTAATGCAAAATAAGATATTTGTACATAGGCGAGCTTAATAACGTCATGGCAAAGGTGGTCTTGGAAGATCATGATTGACAACGTTTTCATCTGTTAATGAAAAGTTAGTTATAAAATAAACGTTCGGTAGTTTTTTAATAGTTCGGTAGTTGTCTTAAAAATATAAAAAAAAATATTGAAAATATCAGGGGTTAAAGTATGAAATTGCCGTTTTATTGCAATAGGTTCTTTGAATTGACATAGAATCTTCATGGTTTGAGGTTTTCGAATGAAACTTTTTTCAAATGGTTTCTATGATGTTCTTTTTTTAAAAAATGTGAAACATTTGAATATCGACTTTCAATTGTTTTTGTTATTCAATTTAGACAAGAAAGATGGATACTGCGAAAATTCGAGTGATTTTTGAATACGAGTTCCGACGCGGAACGAACGCGGCAGAAACAGCCCGCAATATCAATGCTGCGTTTGGAGAGGGGTCTACTAATGAACGCACCGTGCGATTTTGGTTTAAACGCTTTCGTGATGGAAATTTCGACTTAAAGAACGAGCCACGAGGAAGACCGCCCACACAGGTGAATAACGATGAATTAAGAGAGATAGTGGAAGCCGACCCTAGTCAAACTACCCAGGAATTAGCGGCATGGTTTAACGTTACCTTACCCACAATATTGACTCACTTGCGTCAAATCAATAAAATAAAAAAATACGAAAAATGGGTGCCTCATAATGACTCGAATTTTCGCAGTATCCATCTTTCTTGTCTAAATTGAATAACAAAAACAATTGAAAGTCGATATTCAAATGTTTCACATTTTTTAAAAAAATAACATCATAGAAACCATTTGAAAAAAGTTTCATTCGAAAACCTCAAACCATGAAGATTCTATGTCAATTCAAAGAACCTATTGCAATAAAACGGCAATTTCATACTTTAACCCCTATTATTAAAAAATAATCTAACCCCGGTTTCGTTTGGTTTCAGGGCGTCTACAGCGCTTCTTTCGATGTAAAAACCATGTTTCACGAACTTTTCGGAATGCAATACTTTTACGGGACTTACATGACGCAAAGTGTACTGCTAAGCAAAAAATGTAACGTACTGTGTATTAGATCTGTGTTTATTTTAGAAAAGGATTAGTTAGTGTGAACACATAGTGGTCTATTTTTTAAATATTAAATATTTTTTTTAATATCTAATAGAACAATTATAAACATGTTAGAAGTTTCCAATTCTGTATTACTGAAACAAACCCGTCAGAAAGAGTTAGGGCCGGTTTCTGAATTGAGAATTTCGCTTAGTAAATAGTTAACTGTTGTCTCTTCGAATTTCTCAGAAATGAACGTGACAGAATGTTACTTAAGTATTTTGTTCGAACGCTTAAAACTAGTTGCATATTAGTCTATCTATCTGTAGCTATGTATTGGTAGGTAGCCCAGTCAGTTGCAAATAAAATATTGAATAACAAGCACGCGTTTCTTTCCTACAAATCTGCCACAAATCAAAGTGAACCTTAAACGCATTTACTTAGTGAAATTCTCAATTCAGAAACCCTTAGTAAATTTGTATCTAATTTTTTTTTACGAATTTGGATTTGGATTCGCATTCGCTCGATATTTCTTTCGTTAATCTACCTTCCTTCTCCCTCTCCATACACAATTGAACGGAACATCCCTTTCTTAGTTCTCGTTACTTTTTCAACAATTTTCTCTAATCACACTGTGTGTATCCTATTATTCAAAGTGATACCGCATATGGTTCTCAAGGACCATTTCTACTGCATCAATCCTATTTTCTTGATTCTTCTTTCATACCCAAGTCTTGCTACCATACATAAGCGCTGGGATCAGCACTGCATTATATATAGCCAAACTTGCTCTTTTGGAGATATTTCGGCCGCAAACAAGAGAGTGCAAGGTACTGTATGCACAGTGACAAAGTGCTAAACGCCTTTATAACAACAAACCGTTAGTTTTGTTCGTTTCTCACTCATGCGACATTTAGAAAACCAAAAAATTACCTAACCACCGTTTTGTTAAGTTTCAGGGCGTCTACAGCGCTCCTTTCGATGTAAAAACCATGATTCACTAACTGTTCAGAATGCACTACTTTTACGGGACTTACTCGTATATGAAACAAAGTGTACTGCTAAGCAAAACCTGTAACGTACTGTGTATTAGATCTGAATTTATTATAGAAAAGGAGAAGATGTAGTGTGAACACATAATGGTCGTCCATCACGTCATGTTATTTAGCAACTTTTTATCTGCCTTTAGATGGTGAGCGTTCAAAAAAAAATCTTATAACGAAATCGGCACCATAGACCACATTCACTCAGTGCGGCAGATATAGAGAAGACCGAAGAGTATAATCGGCCCCTGGCAGTTTGTCGACTATGAAAAGGCCTTTGACTCGGTCGAGAGGTCTGTTCTGGAATCTTTGCAGCGATACCAAGTGGACTGGCGATACATCCAAGTGTTGAGAGGTCTGTACGACGCCGCCACTATGGCCGTCCAAATCCAGAACCGGCAGTCTGATCCTATCCCCATACATCGTGGTGTGACACAAGGGGATGTTATTTCCCCCAAATTGTTCTCAAATGTAATGGAGGATATGTTCAAGGCACTGGACTGGAAGGGGTACGGCATTAACATAAACGGTGAGTACCTTTCACACTTGCGATTTGCAGACGACATCGTCATCATGGCAGAAACACTGCAAGATCTACAACATATGCTAAGTGGCCTAGCTGATTCTTCCCAACGCATTGGTCTTCGGATGAACTTGGATAAAACCAAGGTTATGTTCAATGAACACGTAAGCCCGGTAAAAACAACTTCGAGAAAGAGGCCAATAGAAGAATACAGCTGGGCTGGGCAGCGTATGGGAAACTACGTCGAGTCTTCACATCGCAAATCCCACAGAGTCTCAAGACGAAAGTTTTCAGTCAGTGCGTCCTACCCGTCATGACATATGTTGCCAAAACGTGGACACTCACGGTGGGGCTGGTCCACAAAGTTAAAGTCGCTCAGCATGCTATGGAAAGGGCTATTCTCGGGGTTTCTGTGAAAGATCGAATTCTAAACGAGGTGATCCGACAGGGAACCAAAGTCACCGACATAGCCCACCGAATAAGCATGCTGAAGTGGCAATGGGCCGGCCATATCATCCGAAGAACTGATAACCGATGGGGTAGACGAGTTCTTGAGTGGAGACCGCGGATCGGTAAACGTAGTGTAGGACATCCTCAGACTCGGTGGGGCGATGATCTTCACAGGGCGGCTGGCAAGAGCTGGATAAGAATAGCCGAGGACCGTGCTCAGTGGCGTGCAATAGGAGCAGTGGACAAGCATAGGCTGATGATGATGAAACTCAAAATAGTATTTATCTTAGTGTTTTGCTAATTTAAATTAAATCAAATGATCTGTAAATTAAAAAAAAAACTTTGACTTTGCATTCATGTGTGAGTGAAGGTGCAGCGTTCAGTGGCACCTTCACTCACACTAGATGGGTGAAGGGATCACTCCGACACAGCAGTACCAGACGGAGTAGGCTTGCCCAGCACCTATACCATCCTGACAGCTTAGTCGTCTCGCCCTAGCCCACAGGAAAGACAAGTCAATACGTGTGAAGCCAACCAAGTCCCGGGTTTCCTCACGATGTTTTCCTTCACAGTCAGCATATGGTATTTCTACTAGAAATTCGCATATGTACGTAACTTCGAAAACAAACAAGTCATAGCCCACATCGGGCATCGAGCCTGGGTCTCTCGCTTCCGAGTCCGTTCTTACCACTGGACTACCACCGCTTATCTATAAATTACTGGTTTGTAAAATGTGGTAATTAAGCCCATACCCCCCCTGTCTCCCTCTGTCGGACGTATATGGGGCTATATAAAAAATGTAAAAATATATTCCATCACAGGCCATCGACAGACGCGAGCGAGGACCAGGAAGGCAACAAGTCTCAGGACTACATGTATTGTGGCAGCACACTCGTCGACGAGGGGTGCATCCAAAATCTCACAAACTAGGTATAGTATGTTCAGGATCGCGACGAATGCATTACCTTGAAGTCGCAGGGAATGTATGGCAAGTGGGTGATGAAATTCGATCTGTACAATTTTGGCCTCTTCTCATGTGTCGGCCTAAAGACCTAATCTCCGCCGCCACCGCCGATATCGCCTAACATTTACATTTAGATATACTTGGGTAGGTATATTTGTAAATATCCCACTGCCTAAAGACTGCCTCGTTGGTCTAGAGGTATCACGTCTGATTACCATGTTGGATGTCGTGGGATCGAATCCCACTGAGAGCCGCCGTACTTTTGTATAAATGGCCTCAGTCTGAGATATCCCAGATGTCTTAGTTTGGGACCAGAACGAGTGATTGTATTGTGTCTAAGTTATTATATTAATACCAGTCCTAGTACAGTCAACAGCACGTCAATATATACAAGCTCTCTACGCAGTTTCGTTACGGGTCATTTTGCGACGAGCGTGTAAGGACTAGCTATAATCGACTGTGTGAACGAAACATACCTGCAGCTCTTATTTCCGCATTTATATTTTGAAATCTACACTAATATTGTGAAGACGAAAATATTGTAAGTTTGTATGTAGGGGGTAATCTCCGAAAGTAATAGGGGTTAAAGTATGAAATTGCCGTTTTATTGCAATAGGTTCTTTGAATTGACATAGAATCTTCATGGTTTGAGGTTTTCGAATGAAACTTTTTTCAAATGGTTTCTATGATTTTCTTTTTTTAAAAAATGTGGAACATTTGAATATCGACTTTCAATTGTTTTTGTTATTAAATTTAGACAAGAAAGATGGATACTGCGAAAATTCGAGTGATTACACCCCACTTGTGGAGCTCCAAACCACCTAAATTTAGCAAACTAATGAGCTGATCACAAACCCGTATGGCTTCATCAGCGGTATAAGAACCGAATAACGTATTTTTGACATACGTATTGTGGTAGATCATCTCCGCCACCAGCATATAAACAGGATTTGCTGAATCTCTATCAGCCAACTCCTTCAGACTTCTTGTGACGAGGATGATGGTTTACAGCTGTAAACATACAAATTTGGCAGGGTACTTTAGTGGAGGCGTGACCTCAAATTTTCCTTTAGTTAACTGTACCGATTTTTTAACCTCGGATTCGCAAGGATCTTGCTTTGACCTCTCTTTTGATTTCAGGAACAATTTTTGCTTTGCAAAATTTTGTAGGAGGTGGTCGTCACTGCCTTGTACCACTGCATGTAAGATTGTTTTTTGATGCTGATTGAAAGATTTTAATAAAATATTGTCAGACAGAATGTAGCCGTATTGTGTATTCAGTAGTATGAGATTGCCTTCATTCAAAGTGATCTTGTTTGTAATTTGAAAGAAAATATTTGCTGAGAGCAGGAAGTCAATTTCACTTGGAACATTGTACTTATCGTCGGCCAATTTGATTGATTCTGAAAAAATTACATTGTTAAGGTTGAATTTTGTCTGTGGCAGAAGAGAAGTGATTTTGTCTATCACAGAAAATAGTTCCACGCAAGAAAAATTGTTGTGGTGTGAAGTTAACTTCAATTGTACTGCTTTGTTAATTCTTTGCTTTTTGTTGCCTATGGTAGAGACTTTTATATTGTGGTTTAATGTTTTTTGGTCCAATTTATTCATTAACTGCGTAGTTACAACCGATGTTTGGCTTCCAGGGTCAACAAGACCTTTCGTTACGATTTACTTAATATTGGCAGCTAGAACCTGTTTACCTTGACAGTAGGAAGCAAGTTTTCTTTGGCATTGGAATGCAAGCTTGCTAAACCACAAGAATGTTCTTCAATGTGCAATAGGGAGTTATGCTCTTTGCTATTGCAAGAATTACATTTGAAGTGAAACTGACACTTGTTGTGCTTCATGAGACAAACCTTGCATAGTGCATTCTCTTTAATAAAGTCTGCGTTTTTGTCTGCGTCTAAAGCATGAAATTGTGGACAATTAAATATCTTGTGCCCTTCAAAACTGCAGAACTTGCAAAGAGGAATTGAGACTTGCTGAGAATTGGCTAAATTATTTACCTTGTTTTTGAGGAAATTGGTGGAGGTCTTACCTTTCTGGCTTTCTTCAAAGCTGCTTGCTAATTTGGGCAGCTCATTGTTGTCCCGCTCGCTATGATACGCCCTGCAGGAAAACTGATCAACCTTGCGCAACATAATCCTCAAAATAATTATGTTACATTGTTCTGTCTGACTGTCCTAGGGTACTTAAAGCTGCTAAATGTTGCCTAGCATGAGCTATCAGTTCCTTAAACTACTATCTTTCACGATTGGTTGGAAATCCAACAAGGATTGTATGTGGGCTGTGATTACAATGAACTTGTTGTCATATCTAGTTTTGAGGAGCTCTAACGCCTTTGGATAAGATTCACCTATCAAAGGCAAGCCTTCTATGATAAAGCTTCACCCTTTAAGAATTTACGGAGATAAAATAATTTTTGTATTGACTCCAGGCTTGAATTGTTGGTAATTTGGCAATCGTGCTTTCCTAACCTCAATAATAAAATGGCGGATTTTTGAATTTCTTGACGGGGAAAACTGAATTTTGAGATTGCACTTTTGGAGTTTGTATTTTACGCGAACATAGAATTTATTTTAGTTTCGGCACCAATGATTGTTTTGGCATCTTTTTAGATGCTTTAAAAACACTTCGATTTACGTTATAAGACATATATTTTTACTCAGTGAATTATAAGACAAATTATGCAAATTGTGTAACTGTTTTACGTTGCCATAGTAATTGTAGACTTATGTTTTTTCACAAACATAGGCTAATCCGTTTACCACGCGAACATAGTCGCGGGCACTGCTAGTGATCTATAAAAATTATCATTCAAAATATCTAATCTAAAAATCTTTACCGGCCTAATAATGTCATTTTGTGCAAATTCAACGCCTCGTTGAATTTTGATTGTTATTTTTAGTGACCTAAGAGCTGATTTGTAATGCTTTCATTGGGTGTGTAATTACAATTTAAATCGGATAAGTATTAACATCATTATTTGGTCACAAGTATGTTTAAGTGGTATTGTAACTAACTAATTTTGTTGTGCTGAACCAATCCGAGAACATCACACCGCTGTGTAGTGTAGTGAGGTGTAAAAGTAGACTGTCACTAGTACTTGTATATAGTAATATTATATTAGACGGGTCTAACTGCGATTATTCATTAGGTAAAATTTGATCACATTTGATTCCCGACGTTTCGGCTACGTTGCAGCTGCTGTGGTCACGGGTAGACTGAAGTGGCGAGTACAGTTAATTATTGTAGTGAGGGTAGGTGGTCTACAGCTGCAACGTTGCCAAAACATCGGGAATCAAAGGTAATCAAATTTTACCTAATAAATAAATGGGTCTACCCATCTAATATATTACTACGTATGAGCAATGAGCATCGCGAGTCATTAAAAAATACTAGTATTTGAAGTCTTCTCATTTAAAAAAACACAACTCCTCTAAGACACTCCTCAGAGGCAGTTTAAATAATCTGTACGTACGTCTTTCCCTTTACCACAGACTGCATCAGAGAAGTGTTTTAAGTAAGTTTTTGAGGGCGACACTGGGATATCCAAAATTAATATATTTACTGCTGAAAGGAAAACATCTTTTCGCTTAAGATTCGATGAGACTTCAAAAAAATACCTATAACTATGGGTTTGTCAATGAATGTTGTCATGGTTTCCATAGTATGTTGCATACAATCAGTAGTTACTTCGGCTCTCGTCAAGGAAACGAGTCCATTGTCACCTGGAAAATTCGTAAGTTTTGATTTTTTTCTCCTTACAAAAGAACCGCCTTCAAATACGTTTGACGTTTTTGAGATGACATGCTGACTAGCTCAGAGTGCTAATTTTGAAAATAAAAAATACTCGTCAAAATTTTGCTTCTTTTATTACCCAAAGTTTGTAAACCTGTTTGTTATTTTCTTTAATAAAATAATTACAACTGTTAAATCATTTATTACTGTTTATCATATTGATAAGAACAAATATCTAACCTCAAAATGTTGCCAGCGATTTCAAAATCACGCTGTAGAAAGTTAAGTAAGTAGTTCATGTCAGTGGAAGTAAGCGCAAATAATAGGGGTTAAAGTATGAAATTGCCGTTTTATTGCAATAGGTTCTTTGAATTGACATAGAATCTTCATGGTTTGAGGTTTTCGAATGAAACTTTTTTCAAATGGTTTCTATGATGTTCTTTTTTTAAAAAATGTGAAACATTTGAATATCGACTTTCAATTGTTTTTGTTATTCAATTTAGACAAGAAAGATGGATACTGCGAAAATTCGAGTGATTTTTGAATACGAGTTCCGACGCGGAACTAACGCGGCAGAAACAGCCCGCAATATCAATGCTGCGTTTGGAGAGGGGTCTACTAATGAACGCACCGTGCGATTTTGGTTTAAACGCTTTCGTGATGGAAATTTCGACTTAAAGAACGAGCCACGAGGAAGACCGCCCACACAGGTGAATAACGATGAATTAAGAGAGACAGTGGAAGCCGACCCTAGTCAAACTACCCAGGAATTAGCGGCATGGTTTAACGTTACCTTACCCACAATATTGACTCACTTGCGTCAAATCAATAAAATAAAAAATACGAAAAATGGGTGCCTCATAATCACTCGAATTTTCGCAGTATCCATCTTTCTTGTCTAAATTGAATAACAAAAACAATTGAAAGTCGATATTCAAATGTTTCACATTTTTTAAAAAAAGAGCACCATAGAAACCATTTGAAAAAAGTTTCATTCGAAAACCTCAAACCATGAAGATTCTATGTCAATTCAAAGAACCTATTGCAATAAAACGGCAATTTCATACTTTAACCCCTAATATTTTACGGAGTGTTAGAAACTTAGGCCCTATCTGAGAGCCACCCATACCGGATTTTAATTTAATTTAATTTGAAACATACACCAATTACTAAAGGCCTGCTCCCTTCCTTGCTGGCTTGCTCCCGCCTTACTGTGGTCCATTGAAGAGTTCCGTTCTGCACTTCCGAAAGTCTCAATCAGATCTTCACCCAATTAAAAGGGAACTCTGACGTTATGACTATTCAAACAAAAAAATTGTCGACATTAAGATATATGCGTCGAATTGAGACCCTCCTCTTTTTTAGGGTTCCGTACCCAAAGGTACGCTGTACGTCGGCCCGTCCGTCCGCTGGTCCGTCTGTCACCAGGCTGAACCGTGATAGTTAGACAGTTGAAATTTTCACAGATGATGTATTTCTATTGCCGCTATAACATCAAATACTAGAAACAGAATAAAATAAATAATTAAGGGGGGCTCCCATACAACAAACGTGATTTTGTTGCCGTTTTTTGCTCGATATTAATAACGGCAACAGGTAGACGCTTGAAATATTCAAATGTTGCATAGATAATGGTAAGAGACCCTTCGTGCATGAGTCCGACTCGCACTTGGCCGGGTTAAGTCTATTAAAAATAGATAGAAAGGATTTCATCTCTAAAACTGAAATAAATAAAGTGTAACAAATAAATAAATATAATTTTTTGAGTCATTTCAATATCAAAAATATTTTGCGTGAAGAAGCACGAGAGTTATCAAATTCCAGCAAATGCACCGCGCTGGAATGTGATACCCCTCCTATATTCTGACCGTGTTATATGTATCTATTGTTGTCAGACCATCTAACTAGCTATCAGTTTACCGAATCTTTCTCTCTCGAGATTTTTATACTTCGGCAATTAAGGGCCCGTTTCCGAATTGAGAATTTCACTAAGTAGTTAACATATAGTGCCATCTCTTCGAATTTCTCAGAAAGGAGCGTGACAGAACGTTACTTAAGTATTTACTCAATAAATTTCTCAATTCAGAAAGCGGCCTTTAGCTATTCTAACTAAAAGCTCGAAGAATTGCTCAGTTGAAGCGGCAGTGGGCGGGGCACATTGCGATCGCGGACCGGACGACGCAGCGTGGGCAGCCTCCCCCCCAGATGGTCTGATGACCTGGTTATAGTGGCAGGGAGTCGCTGGATGTGGGCGGCTCAGGACGGGGAAGCTTGGAAAACCATGAGGGAGGCTATGCTCTGTCATTATCATCATCATTCAGCCACAAGAAGTCCACTGCTGGACATAGGCCTCCTCCATGGATTTCCAAAAAGACCGGTTGGAAGCGGCTTGCATCCAGCGTCTTCCCGCCACTTGGATGAGGTCATCTGTCCATCTTGCGGCTATGCTCTGTAGTGGGCGTCAGATGGCTGATGATGAACCAAAGGCAAAAAGCAGATACAGATGGACAGTTCAATAACTTAATCAGCCCAAACTCGTCCACCGCTGGATATTAAGGACATAGGCCTCCCCGAAGTCACGCCACTTCCTTCCATCCTCGGCCATCCTCATCCAGCCACTGCGAACTATCTGCCAGACGGTGGACGTTAATGAATCTTTATTCACATTTCAGGGTCCATCCAGGTGCCACTTCAGCAATATTGAGGCCTGCAAAGGACCGAAGAATGCCAACTGCTCTATCATCAGTATCGATTCCGCGGACAATGATTTCACCAATGTTACCTTCACTTTAGATTTCAAAAAGAATGCGCAGCTTTTGAAGGCGTGTACATTATATTGTTCTCATTGATCCTTCGCAAGGCACGTTAAGCTGTTGGTGGCGGCTGGTCGATGGATGGCAGTCGTTAAGCCAAGTCAGAGGCCTTAGGGCGGCTTGACAACTTCTGACAGTAGACGAGCCACTAGTCTACAAGCCTCCGCCAATCCGGACTTGGCCCCCGTGGTGGAGTATGGCCTATACCTTCCTCAGGGAAGAGACCCGTGCCCCTCGGTGGGGACATAATGGGTTGATGATGATGATCCATTGGTTCAGATCAGATCAGATCCAGTGATACGTTTAAGTTAAGCAATTTGTTTTTCTTAGGTTCGGCCTTAAAACCTGTGTTGCTTGCATTTAATCTACATTTCGCTCATCCGAACAACAACGACCGAATTACGCTTTTCACCACCATCGTCGGAATGTTCTCCTATGTAATTATGCGTCGTTGTTATTTCTGATCATAGATTTGATATAAATAATAATAATTAATAAAAGATTTTTCCTGAAATCATACTGTAAAAAATGTACAGAAAACGAAGAGCCACTTAAGTGTGTCTTATGTTTATGGTTCATTCAGAATCACGAATCAGTTTTTTCTACACGAACCTAAACTTTTTCTTACCCTAAATCTTTCCATGTGGCAGGAAGACGCTGGATGCAAGCCCCTTCTAACCGGTCTTTTGGAAATCCATGGAGGAGGCTTATGTCCAGCAGTGGACTTCTTGTGGCTGAATGATGATGAAATGTTTTTTTTACATTAATTAATGCGTTTAAGATAGGTTTCTCTCGCATATAGTCGAGAAAATGTATTATTATTCAAATGATTAGTGAAGTAAACCAACTACGAACTATTTGTTTCAAGATTATCAGGGCTGGTCTGTGACTGTACCAACACGCGACTTTACACGCGTGCACTTTAATCAGTTACGTTACCGTCGGACTTTGCAACAAAAATCTAAAGTTTGACCTGCTGTCTACTATTCTACGCTAGGTCTGCTCATTTCGTCACATTTAGCATCAACCACCTCAGAAAATATATGCTTTGGCATCTAAAACTTATCTGTTTTACAGACGAAGATAGCGCTGTGGACGAACGAGACGCTCTCATCGCCCGACATCGTTAAATCGATCGACCATCCGTGCAGGCACTTCTTCCTGGGACCTTTAATGGAGAAGACCTTCAATCCGAACGCCAACTGCGTTGTCAAAAAGGTATGATACACCAGCAACCTGAATCGAGTCAGCCTGCAAAAAGGTACGATATACCAGCAACCTCAATCGAGTCAGCCTGTACTCGTTCACTGATGGCGATAGCCCCCCCCCCCCCCCCCAAGGCCACGCCACTTCTTTCTGTCCATCTTCATCCAGCCACTGCCAGAAATCTGCTTCAAATCTCGTCAGTCTAGTGGATGTTCTAGATTGTTTCCTTTCCCACATTTTACTTATTTTCCAGGGCATCTATGCAACTAGGATTAATGCTCCTGCTTTGCTCTCCGAACTCCTTGGTATCTCGTTCTTCTACGGTAACTACAGAAGTAAAACGGTCGTTTTAAGTAAGGTATGTATCGTCTATTTCAAGTAGCATTTACCTATCGTTAAAAGATGCCTTTGTTGTTTTTTTCAAAACGCCAAAGTTAGGTGATTATACCGTGGGCTAACTGTGGTAAAGTTACGAAGTTCGTTATAGGACTTAAAGAAATAACGTTGACTAAATAGTTTGACCAAAATGTCGATGTGGGAGCTGCAACTGCAAAGCTGAAGTGGAATTGCGAGGGCCACGTAAGTCGTATGGGCGCAGACGGGTGGGGAAAATCACCACTGCCTGGGTTCCTGGGTGGCCGACCTATGCGGAGATGGCGGGACGAACTCACAATCAGTTTACTGGGTTGGCAAGATGTGGCTACGAACAGGAGTGAAGAGCTAAAGGTGAGGCATTTGCCCAGCAGTGGGACACAATCGAGGCAGCTTCGTAAGCGGGGTACCAAATTTTATCACAATGAAACGTTTTTATTAAGGCAGCATATTATGTATAAAATGTTATCTACAAAACATTTATAAGGATAAAATTTAATATTTTAAGGGTAATAAAGGCACCATTTCCTTCCGTGGATGTCGTAGAAGGCGACTAAGGAAATAAATTACCAGGAGACGGGCAGCAGCGTTTTCCTGAGAATCCAACCGCATACTGCGATCGCCAACCCGCCTGCCCAGCGTGGCGATTATGGCAAAACCCCTCATGGTTATAAAAACCATGAGGGAGGCCTATGTCCTACAGTGGGTGTCAAGTGGCTGATGATGAATAAAGGCACCGACTAGAGTTGATGGAAATTGTGCGTAACTAAAATAATAATAAAAAAAATTAGATAGGTACCTACACCTTATGAGACTCGAAACCATAAAATAATACAAGTTCAGTAAACGTATATCCATAAGAATCGAAAGCATGACCTCATCACGTCGTAAGTCATAAAAAAGTGTCCTAAAGGAGGATCAGGATCAACAAGACAATCTTTTACGTTCTAAAAATTAAATGTAGTTCTGTATTATGTACAGTGTGTGTAGCTTTCGGGTCGTTAAATTTATAAAACCCTGTATTTATGGTACCTATTAACCAAGTTTGGATTTGGGTCATATTCTTTTTTCTATAAATTATTAACTTTTCTGTTTCAGGACTGCAACATTATTTGTGTGCGTACGAAATTTGAACTACAGCGTCAAGATTCAAAGAAACCTAATAAATAGATTCGGTCTTGAAATAAAGTTGACTAAATTACTCTGTTTTATTCTCTATAAGATGTATGTTAGACACCTTAAGCGTACTACTTAGCTTCTTCAGGAATCGAGTCACGCAGTTTTTTCCAAGTTTTTTCCAAATTTCAAAGACAATTTTTTTTATGACTTAATTATAAATGTACAGTTTTCAGATTTTGTCTTGTATTTGTAGTTTAAGTTCATAGTTCTGAGTCCACGGAAGAAAACTCTATAAATGTTGATTCCCTTGAGTGTCGAAATGTACGTTTTTTGCGGCAGAAACGGCCGCATCTTTTTTTTACGTTAACTTAGAATTTTTTCACAGCTTCAAGGGACTGTGGACCTGAGTATATACAGGGTGTCTCAAAAAATAGTTTTAAGCGGAAGTTCAGAGATAGAGCACCTCTAGGGGTACTGTATGTTCCGCGACTTTTTGTAGTTTTCGAGTTCATTGTTTTCGCATTGTAATCTAAACTTTAAACGAGTAATTCTTGTATATATGTACGATTTTCACGACATTTAGTATGCAGGGGGTTTCGGGGGCGATAAATCAATCTAGCTAGATTTAATTTTTAGAAAACGTCGTTTTATCCGTGTTTTCGGGCAATGAAAAACTGCTGAAATATCATCAAAATTTGTTAAATGCGAAGGTAAATTTCGCCACCATCTACAAGGTTGTAATAGCTCAGGTGGGAAATCGGCTTGTCCCGAAGCCAGAAGATATTTTTTTCCTTTTTTCAACGTATCTATAGTACATTACTGCAGCGGGCAAGGCTTGTATATGATTTTTCTCCAAAAATGCGCGGAAATTAAAACTAAGTAGTACTAAGGCAAAACTTTTTATTTGAAAAATAATTTTTCACACCTGCTATTCAGAAAAGATCCCTTGATTCCCTCAAATGAGGGATCAAAGTTGTACTTTTCTTCCCCGATATTCTAGTTTTATTTTTATTGCCCTCAGCATGATCCGTGTGCAGATTTTCACAAATTTTTCCAATTTATTTTTATTTTGTTGCAATCGATCATAATTGTCTTCCACGGCACATAAATAATTGATTTAAATTTTCATATTATTTTGCTCCCTTGAGACACAATCTACTATTCTTTCGAGTTTGGCGGTAATAAGTTTTCTATTACGGCTCTTGCCGCCTCTTGAATTTCGGGTGGCGTTAAAATAAGTTCATCGCAGTCATTTTCATCACTTGAACTCATTCTGTTAAATTCAATAAACTTTCAAAATTGGACGAACCACGAACGAACAACAATATTTTTTGCCGCGTTAGTGTTCTTTTTTTTCAATTTATATCCAGCTTTCTATCGCAAGCCAGTTCGAAATTTAAATAAAACCTCTGATAAGTTACCTCCTTGGTTATCATTGTTCGGAGTAAAAGATCGTTCCATTTTTAAATACACGACAGATATGAGTTTAGTACGTAATTTATTTGGCCGCAAAACACGACAGTTATGAATTTTCATAGAACTTTTTCCGGCCGCTGCTCGCGTGTAATTGGCCAGTTGGCCGTCCGTCCGTCTGTCACCAGGCTGTATCTCATGAATCGTGATAGTCAGTTGAAATTTTCACAGATAATGTATTTCTGTTGCCGCTATAACAACAAATACTAAAAATAGAATAAAATAGATATTTAAGGGGGGCTCTCATACAACAAATGTATATTTTTTGTCGTTTTTTTTGCTCGATATTAATAACGGCAACAGATAGACGCTTGAAATATTCAAATGTTGTACAGATAATGGTACGGAACCCTTCGTGCGCGAGTCCGACTCGCACTTGGTCGGTTTTTCTATTTAGGTTTCCGTTTGCGGAATATTAAGCCTTAAAGCGCAATTTTTTGTCCGAGTAGGGCGTCCCCCCCCCTCTCCTGGCTAAACGGTTGATTGTAGAAACGTGAAAAAATTCGGGGTAGTAGCACATATAATGAATTTAAAATAAAATCTATGACGGCTAAGTAAGCTGTACAAGTTAACTAGTAATGGGCGACCAACTTATAAAAGGACAAATTCGTAAAAAATCACGTTGATGAAGGTGTTAGTTCTGTAAAGCAGACAAACCCATTCTTTATAAGGAACCCAACACTACGCGTGGCCTGACACGTACTTGGCCGAATTTTGTAAATAAGACCTTAAGACTTTTGTCGGTGCAGCATGTTCACGTCAGAACGTTAAAATTTGTGTCAATTACTAATTTCTACAACAAAAATAGTTATTGACAGCTAGTTACCGCTAGTTATATTCTAGCTAATATAATTCTCACATTAGATAGAACCCTCATATTGTGTGCAGTCAGTTGCATACAGTATCATTAGCATTATAATAACTACAAAAGTATACAACAGTCCATATTGTTAAAAATACATTAGGATTGTAATCGGAGATTTTTTCACAAACTTATCTAAGCATCGAAACTACATAATTATTATATGACCTGAGTACAATTAGTACAATGGTAATGAGTAGGCACCTATAATGATAACCATTATTGTGATCATTATGCAATAAAAGTTTGAAAAAAAACAGGCCAAGTGCGAGTTGGACTCGCGCACGACGGGTTCCGTACCATTATCTACACAGAATTTGAATATTTCAAGCGTCTTTATGTTGCCGTTATTAATATCAAGCAAAAAACGGAAAAAAATCACTTTTGTTTTATGGGAGCCCCCTTAAATATAATTTTTTTCTGTTTTTAGTAAGTATTTGTTGTTATAGCGGCAACAGAAATACATTATCTGTGAAAATTTCAACTGTCTGACTATCACGATTCATGAGGTACAGCCTGGCGGCAGACGGACGGACGGACGGACGGACGGGCCGCGGAGTCTTTGGGTACGTAACCCTAAACAGCCTTATTCCAAAACGCGGTCTAAATTTAGTACTGGGATTGTTACCAGGTTTAAACCATAGACCAAGTAAAATGTTATTACAAAACGAAGTTTATCGCTACGTCATGGACTATCTATGGTACTAAAGTTAAACTTCTGATACCCCTAGTTTATCTATGGACTAACCTCCAAATTGACGTTTGAATTTGTTTGGTTTCGTATGTGTGATAGATTGCAATAAATAATTAATATTATGGACGTTATTGATATGATGGATTTCGATGATTTGGACGATTTGGACATGCTGGAGACGTCTTCGTCGATCTGTTTTCGATGATATTAGCAGATTGTGCTATAAGTTGATGTAATATTTCCTGTAATAAAAGAACAATTAGTCGATTTAAGGATTATGGCTAGCTTGTGCTGTAGTTGTTGTAATATAATAAACGCGAAAGTTTGTGAGTGTGATGGATGTTTGTTCCTCTTTTACGCGAAAACTACTAAACGGATTTGGATGAAATTTGGAATATAGATAGCTTATAGTCTTGATTAACACTGAGGCTATAATTTCAAAATAAGTACAGTGAATAAAAGTGCTTTGAATAAAGTTTGAGCGGACAAAATCTAGTAATAAATAAATCAAAACTTACTTTATCTTCTGAGCTCCAATTTTCACTTCTTTTTTTCTTCAAATGTTCCATTTTATAATTATAATAATCAACAACGAAACCGCCCAAAGTTTAAAAATTAATAATACATGCCCGGTATGAAACTATCAGAAAATTTTTGACGTCTCGGATTGGCGCGCGCGCTGGAATATTTCACTCCATTTCACACTTCACACCACTTGATTATAAAAACGCTTCAATAACAACATTAATAGTGCTCATTTTAGTTAGATTGGAACCTAAACAAAGAACATTTTACGATTTATAGGTATTTTAAACGCAATAATGAATATTTTTGCGTTTAAAATGTGAAAATAATATCCATTTAGTGAAACGGAACGCAGCATTGAATGAAAGCTGAATGAACGAATCAGTGAATATTATTTGAACCACGGCTGATCTCTGGCTTAACTGATCCTCGAATAGTCTTCTATTTGTAATAACGACACACATTTGATCTAGGTCTAACTTTGATACCGCAACAATCCTAGATCTTTTAGTCTTGGTTTAAACCAGGACTTATTCAGGTTTTTATAATAAGGCGGAAAGAGTCCATGAGAAACTAACAACTTTGAATTTAGTTCAGTATAGTCTATTCATCCTTAATTGTCCAATTTAGTAAACAAGATTCTACCCGCAAAGTATGACTTTTTGGTCGAAAACTGCCATATTCCCATAAATGAACTAACGTGGGACACCATTTTGGATAACACGCTGCTATGTTTATAAACAAAGTGCACGAACTTGCAAGAAAATATCTAGTTTACCTAGTGATGTTAATATACATCACCAGACAGACAGACAGACAGACAGATGGACGGACGGACGGACGGACGGACAGTTAAGTCTTAGTAATACGCCCCTTTTGGCACCCTAGGGGTATTGAACCCTAAAAATGACATTCATTTACCTTTGATATTAATTTGAGCCGGATTAAGAATGGCGTCACTCCATTTCCTTCCGTGGATGCCGTAGAAGGCGACTAAGGAAATCAAATACCGGGGCAGCAGCGTCTTTATGAGAATCCAACCGCATACTGCGATCGCCAACCCGCCTGCCAAGCGTGGCGATTATGGCAAAACCCTTCATGGTTATGAAAACCACGAAGGAGGCCTATGTCCTGAAGTGGGCGTCAAATGGCTGATGATGATGATGATGATGAAAGATATAAATGAAAAAACATTTAAAAACCTATTTACGGGCTAAAAATTCCACCCATGCTGGGACTCGAACCCCTACATGATAATATTCTTATTGTTGCACTAACCCGTGCCTATAAATAGGTTTTTAAAATTGTCCTCAGCATGGGTTAGTGCAACAAAATGAATATTAAAAAAAATTAGTTAAAAAATAAGGCTTGCAATTGAAAAATCTTGTTTCAAATGACAAATTAATGATGACTCGCGGACCCGCGGCATGCACGCACCGCTCTGGCTGATTCTTACAGATTCGAGTTTGTATCGAGATAGGTATTTTTGGAATGTGACTTTAAAAAAAAAACAAACTAGTTTATTTGATTACTGTTGTTAAGGCACGTTAATTTTTCTATGGCTTTCAAACCACTCAAAAGTAACTTTAAAAAAAACAATTTCAAACCACCCACAATACAAGGTAATTTTAAATAAAGTAAATAAGTAAATAAATAAAATAGTCACCCTTAATTATAACGGGTTTTGGGCCTGACACTCCTTAACACAGATTAATATTAATCTAGCAAGGGTGTCAGCTCGTCTCCCTACTTAAATGTACCGTACCAAATCTTTATATTATTTAGCTTCACCGTACTTAGGTACACTAAGTGTGTTTGTACATTTCTCTTTGGATTAAATGATATTTGATTTGATTTGATTTGAAAGTATGCCTTGTTGCGAATTTGTTTTCAATTTGCAAGTGTAATAATTTGCAGACCAAAATGGTAATCAATCGGCTGAACAAGGATAGCGTCTCCATCCCTAAGATCATCACTAAGGCATCACTAAGACTGTCGACAAGCCATGCAACCAGTTCTTCTTAGAGCCAATTCTCAAGAAGTACTTTAACGTCACCGCACCGCGCTGTACTGTCGCTAAGGTAAATAAGATGAATAACCTTTTTTATTCTACGTTAGCACTAGAATAAAAACCGTCCAAGTGCGTATCGGGCAGTGAAGGGTTCCGTAGAAAGAGGGCGTTTTATCTGCTTTACAGAATTAACAACTTCATCAACGTAAAATCGCTGGGAATGTTTTGTTTTATTGTTTTATTTTATTTGGTGTACAAAACAGATCACAAAAATTACACGATATAAAAGAAAAAATATGACATGAGTACTAAGTTGTGGTCTAAAGCATGCACACACAACATTGCTACATGTAAATTTGAGTATCTGAATAAAGTATTAAATTTTAGGGATAAGCATTTCTTATAAAACCATACAACTCGATTAATTCAGTAAATTCAGGGAATGCAATAAATAGAGCCTTTGAGTTACAGTTTGTACTTCTAGCGCCATCTATTGACGATAAGTAAAACTATAACATGGTTCACCAATAGAAAAAGAGAGCGAGAGAAGCGCGGGAACCGTCGAACATGCGTCCAACGTTTGGATGTTTGTTTCGATTGCGGGATGGTGGCGGCCATTTCTTATTATTGTTTTCAAATTAGCTAGTACGTTTTAAGTACGTATTCAAATATATTTTATACTTTTGTTAAAACGTAAAGCAAATCCAGTTAAAAAGTGTTGAAGATAAAATTAAAAAGAAGAAATGTAGATATTATTGAATGGCGAAACAAAACAATAATTTTGAAATTGTTGTTGATAAAATTGATAGTGTCCAAATTTGATGGAAAACTTAACTATGACGCACTGTCAGCAACTCATGTCAATTAATAATCGGGGTCGCGGCCGCCGGCGCCGGCGCCGGTCAATGCCTCCTAGGCTATGTGGTATGTAATATGACATGTGTGACAGGCACTCGCGCGCCGGTCAATATTTACATTAAATTTTTACTAATCGTGGTACTTTTACATTTACTGCCGTTTCATAAACGAAAGATCGTGACATTTTGCTTTACAAACGTCAGTTTACTGCCGGTCACTACAATTGCTTTAAGAAACACATTGTGCGATATTTTAAAGTTGAATTGTGACATTTCGTAGTACTTTTCGTGACTGCCGGTCAAAACTGCTGTTTTATGAAACACATTGCGCGACATTTGTAAGTTCTTTTTGAAACGCATTATTTATAATGACTGTGAATTGTTTACTAACAAAATGTCTGTCAAGTTGTCGTATGAAACAGGGCCCAGTGGTCCTTTAATTTTTTTGAGTAAAGGCCATATGGGTGGCTGTCTAGACACTTATGTTTTATGTGGTAATCATACTCTCCATATAAAAGGACCGTAGCGGAATTGTACATCGAATATTACAATAATAATGGACTCCTATCATCTTAACATAATTTTATCCGTCCTGTCGTCTGGAAGGACTGTAATGGCATGTACTTTTTTACTTTCTAGGGCAAGTACATTTCGAACGCCAATTGCGACGAAATGCTTCTCGAATTGATGGGTTTCCAGTTCTTCTACGGCGTCTACAGGGGCGAGATATTATTACTCAGTACTGACTGCAACGTTTTCTGCATAGCTGTGGATTTTGTGCTGGAGCCCAAGGATGTGAATAAATCTAAGAGGAAATAAGACGAAACACAATAGTCTTGAGGTCTAAAGATATAGTATTAGTATTTCGTTTATAGTTTGCTTCCTTTTAGTAAAAATGGAATGGAATAAGATATATTTTGGGGATGTTATTTTTCCTTGTATATGTAAATGATTCGCCATATATGGTAGAAAACATGTCCGAAATAGTATTATTTGCAGATGACACGTCACTTATTTTTTTAATTAAGAGACAAGAAAATAATCTTGACGATGCAAATAATGCTCTCTCGCATCTATAAACTGCTCCGTGTGGTGCCGGATTAAGAATAGAGTCACTCCACTTCTTCCCGTGGATGTCGTAGAAGGCGACTAAGGGAATAAATTACCAGGAGACCGGCAGCAGCGTCTTCCTGAGATTCCAACAACATACTGCGATCACCAACCCGCCTGCCAAGCGCGGCGATTATGGTAAAACCCCTCATGGTTATGAAACCACGAAATAGGCCGTCAAAGTGTGTCGTCTTCAGTGGGCGTCAAAGGGCTGATGATGATGATGATGATCCATTAAATGAGATCACGGCAAACAATCTACTTCTAAATGCCAGGAAGACAAAATGTATAAAATTTACCTTACTAAATGTAAGATTAGTTGAGAACAACATTGTACTCAGAAAAGAAAAACTAGAACTTGTAGAAGATACCGTATTTCTAGGCAACACAATCGATGCAAAATTACAATAGAGTCCTGATATTTAAAAAAGTAGCAGTCGAAATTGAAACTATTTTTATTTTGTAGAATTGCTGCTAAGAAGGATGGTAATTTACGCATCGTAATTTACGTTTGGATTCGCGACAACTTAACAAAGTAATTCGTCGTCAGCACTAGCCTTTGCCAACACTTACTGAAATAGCGAGTGAGCTAAACGGTACTTTAGTAAATTAGATGCCAGGTCGGGATTTTGTATGATCCAACTGGACGATGTCAGGGCAGATTTATGCACATTTGGAACACCTTTCGGGAGGTGCCAATTTACGCGATTACTAGTAGTAGGTATTAGGCAGATTCTCGAGAATCTAGAGGGCACCGACTCTTTCATTGATAACCTAACTGGAGAGCAACCAAGGAAGAGTGAAAGTGAAAGTGAAAAATCCATTGGGGGTGTAGAAAATCACCATAAGCTGTGAAGTCATTGAACATTTGTTTTACCACAATGACTGATACATTTAACCAGCCTATGAAGAACCAGTCAGTGTACGCACTACCCGTCAGAAATATGTTTACCTGTCACCGTGGGAATCGCCATATCGCCGGGTTACACAGTGTACAAAATTGTGTCTCTTTTTGTAGGTGTCTTAATTGTTTTACTAACAAGAATTATAAAAATAAACCGCTTGTATAATTGAATAGTAGTAATTAGTACTGCACATATTTAAAGGTGATAAAAGAACTGAATGAACTATTAATCTATCATCTATATATATAAAAGAAAGTCGTGTTAGTTACACTATTTATAACTCAAGAACGGCTGAACCGATTTGGCTGAAAATTGGTAGGGAGGTACCTTTTGAGGTAGGGAACTCTAAAAAACCACTTCTTTTTTATTTAAAGAAGTGACCGTAATATTACCCTTTTGCAATTCATCAGTCTTTATTCACCTTGATATTCATAAGCAGCCTATATACGTCCCACTGTAGGGCACAGGCCTTCTCTCAGAGAGAGAGTATGGGCTTAATCACCACGCGTGCCCACCGCGGATTGGCGATTTCAAGCGCTGAGGTATGTGAATAACTCAGACACCCAGGTTTCCTCACGATGTTTTCCTTCACCGTTAGCGAGTGGTATCGCTACTATAACTTCACAAATGTAAATAACTTAGAAAGAAAAGTCATAGGTACATGCCCGCACTGGGAATCGAACCTGGGTCTCCCGCTTCCGAGTCCAATGTTCTACCCACTAGGCTACCACCGCCTCGATATTAATAATTTTAAATTAAAGCTTAAATCGATTCTGTTTGGCAAATGTTATTATTCTATTGTTGACTAGGTATATAAATGACAAAGAATTCTGCGAATAACTTTTGAGCCACTTTAACTACCTATGTATGATAAACTTTGATTGCGACTTTCGATTTCTTCATAGACTGACCTAGTACTTATTGCATGTTAGATTGTGGGTAATGAAAATGTCTGTATGCTTTTTTTTACCAGAATGAAGAGTACATAAATGTTTTTACCAACTTATATATATCCACCTACATTCTACGAGTAAACATTTTGTATTTTGTATTAAAAATAAATTATGATAGAAATCGCAGCTTTTTTTGAACTTGTTATTTACTCATCAACCTACTGAAACTAGTTGCGTAGGTAACTTCAATACAATTATTTATTGTCGTTAGTCGATAGCAATCAGTTAAAACTAGATAAGGAACCAACAGCTTTGAATTTACTTTAACACAACTATTTGCGTCCTCGCCAACCTAGCTATGGCCAACAACCTTTATTCGTCAAGAATAGTAGTGATATTCATAATCTACGGAGCCTTACCGATGATCTTATCTGAGTTGAAGATGGAGCAGTTGCAGAGGAATATGATGACTCCTGACAAATTTGTAAGTAAATTCCATGGCGAAACCATGGCGAAGAGTTAAGATTATTGTAAGATATTTGTCAGAATGTTTTATACGGAGAGAAGAGGAAAGGAAACTACAGGTGTCCGTAGTTTCCTTTTCAGAAAAACATAACCTAGCATAGACTCATGCCTGTATCTTAGAGGGGTAGGTGGGACCGCCACGTGCCACGATCCTGACAGAACATTCATTATAAGCAGCCTATATACGTCCCACTGTAGGGCACATGCCTTCTCTCAGAGAGAGAGTGTGGGCTTAATCACCACGCGTGCCCACCGCAGATTGGCGATTTCAAGCGCTGAGGTATGCGAGTAGCTCAGCCACTCAGGTTTCCTCACGACGTTTTCCTTCATTCATGAACATTCAATCTAAAGCTTTTGCTTTAAAATAAAACAACGCGGTGCGAAGCGCCGAATAAGGTGTAACGATTCTCATACATATGATTTTTTCCAAGTTTGTAAAAAAATTACATAATTAAACACTGAAATTATATCTGTCTGCATATCTACAGCCAATTTACATTTCCTTAAAAGATAAAAACCATAGTTTAGTACTAAAATTAAATTGATATCGTTTGTATGGAATACATTGTCGATCTCATTTAAGCTTATAAACGACTGTTTTCTTCAAGAACATATAAATTAGCGCAAGTAAAAGTTTAAATAAATGCAGATATACATAATTTCAGTGTATAATTATGTAAATTATTAAACAAATTTGGAAAAAAATCATTTGTATGGGAATCGTCCCACCTTGAGTTGCACGGGTTATAGGTACCTTCGGAGTCGTTAGTCGACTACCAAAAGTGTCCTCAAGGACACTAAACATTAACCTCTCGTAGTTACCTCGGTCGCGCATCGGACGCTCAAACGGGGAACGCTACCAGCAACCTGGGACGTCTAGGTAGATTAATTTTATATTTAGATCTTTAGTAGATTAATTTGAATACAAATTATGGAATATTGGTAATAATATATTTTTAACTTCATTCTGGGCAGAAATACCAGACAACCATTCTCAGAGCAAAGTTTCACTTACATGTCAAGTTAAAAACATTTCGAGGTATTATGAAGCAAGAAGTATGTATACCTAAAATACTTCGCTGAATCAGTAGGTACGGTGGGGAAAATCTTGAGTTCAACTAATTCTTAGCTTCCATATGTTCATTATGATACTGCTTAGATCTAGAATCCTTCTACAGTCTTGTCACATCAGAATTCATATTTGTGTAGTTCTGCCTACTCTTCTGTCATAACATAATAATGTCTCTTGACGGAATGTTTATTTTAATTTAAAATACTTTTTGCATTGCAGGGTCCAATAACGGCTCGATTAACAGACATGACCCTGTGTAAAGGGCCTAAACGGAATAATTGCAGTGATAATACAAAGGTAGAAACTGTCGACCAGTCCTCTAATAGGTACAGGAATGCTACCTTCACATTGTCGTTCAGTAAAACTACGCTGTTCTTGAAAGTAAGTTATGGCTCAATAAATTATTTCAGTGTAATTTAATTTTATTACTTTCTTTTTTTTAACATACTTTATACATATACATTTGGTTATTAGATACCTAGGCGCCTAATTGATTACATATATGGATATGAAGAGTACAGCAAAAGACTGTGCGATGTAATTTTATTTCACTTTTGAGATTCTGATGCAAAATTGTTCAGTTTGCGATTAACTGTATGGTACAGTTTACCATACGGTATGGTTTCATGATAGTGAAAAACAACGTACTAAATGAAGAATTACTTTTATGTAAATATTTGTATTTCTGATCTTTTTTCCAGTTTTCAGTACCCGGCATCGTATTTTAAGCCTTTACTGGTATCGTTAAAAATTCAATAAGAAACAGTTGCGGGGTAAAAAAATTACCCCATATAAAATAATTTGAGAAAATGTCTAGAAAGTACTGTTTTGTCAATATTTTGTTTTCCACTTATCAAAACAACTTTTAATCGTGCCATTAAGTAACGCAATTAGTTCTTAGGCCCTGGCCACATAGAATCGACGTGGGGCGAGGGCGCGAAAAAGACGCGACGCGTTGAATAGAGTTCGCGCCCTCGCCCCGTCTCTTTTGTGTGGGTTTCGTCCCGTCCAGGTACATTTTGTATGAAAGTGATTCGGAAATACGTCGCGTATTTCCCGCGCCCTCGCTCCACATCCTTTCTGGGCCTTAAGCAGCATAATATAATTTTTTGAAACATTAAAATAACCTCTTGAATTTTTAAGCACTTTTGCAACCCTCCTCCCCCATTCGCACTCATTCATCACACTCACATGTATAACACGCACACGCACACGCACACGCACACGCACACGCACACGCACACGCACACGCACACGCACACGCACACGTATTATATTTATAGTAATTATGAACTGGCTATTTGACATCCACACACGTCATTGGCTTTGTAAACTGATCAAATTACTTCTTTTTGCTGTTGACGTCCTCAATAAAATAAAATAAATAAATAAGGGCACTAACCTCCGTGTTTTTGAAGTATGAAGTTTTAAAAACCCAAAACCCGTGCCAATGTTAAAAACCTATTTAGAGGCTAAAAATTCCACCCATGCCGGGACTTGAACCCGCGATCTCTGGCTAACCGTACCAGCGCTCTCCAAAGTGAGCTAATGGGCAAGTGCAGGCATCAGCGAAATTTGGAGCCTCTTTACAAACTTCTCTGTATTACGTACAGGCAGCGACATCTGGCCGAAGCAATTTACATCACTTTCAGCCCCGCTGATGCCTGCACATGCCCATTAGCTCAGTTGGGACGGCGCTGGCACGGTTAGCCAGAGGTCGCGAGTTCAAGTCCCGGCATGGGTGGAATTTTTAGCCTCTAAATAGATTTTTAATATCTTTATCTAATGAAAAAAAAATAACTGTGAAACAAAAATCGTGCTCAAAAAACCCAAATCTTAAATTAGTGTTTGAGTGTAGTACTATTACTAATTTGTAACGTTGCAGGCCAAAATAGTCATCAGTCGGCAAAACAAGGACGGCCTCTCCGTCCCAGGCATCTTGAAGATCCTCGATAGGCCATGCAATCAGTTCTTCTTACGGCCAATTCTGAAGAAGTATCTGAACGTTGCCGCACCGCGCTGTGTTGCTACTAAGGTAACAAGATGGATCAGAATGTTGTGAAGATGGAGAAAAGTAGAAAGCTGCGTATGCTTACCGTTTGAAGGGGATGGTGCTAGTTTGGAAAATTATGCGTCTTAAGATTTTTTTATTTTGTTACGCAATTTAAACTTCACTTAAGCATAACCAAACAATATCAGGACAAAAGAAAATAAAAATCCAACAAAAAATTATGTTTTGAGCGTCTAATGGTGGCTCCAGCCAATTCAATTATTTTTTAGGGTTCGAACTGAGAGATTGTACTGACACTTTTACGTGTTTTTTGTACGTGTCGGGCCACGCGCAGGGTAGGGTTCCTTAGAAAAAGGGATTTATTTATCTGCTTAATGATTGTTGAGGAAGCGAAAGTGATCTGTCAGGATCGTGGCAAGTGGCAGTCCCTCGTCCCTGCCTACCCCTCTGGGATACAGGCGTGAGGTTTGTATGTATTGTATGTATGCTTTGTCTGCTTCACAGAACAACTTCATCAGTATAATTTTCAATGGATTTTATACGAAGTTTTCCTTTTATAAGTTGGTCGCCTATTGCTCGTTAACTTGTAAAGCTACCTTAGCCATGATAGTTTTCTTTTTAAGTTCATTATATTATGTGCTACTGCTCTGATTTTTTTCACGTTTTTACAATCATCCTTTTTGCGGGAGAGGGACGCCCTACACTGCCAAAAATTTGCTATTTCGCTAACGAAATCCTACATCGCAAAACCTTGGTGGCGCTAGTGTTAGTCCCTGGAGTACCAAAGTCAACAAGACATAATTTTATTATGTTTTTTTCTTTCTAGGGCACCTTCGTTTCGAACATCAATTGCGAACAAATGCTTCTCGAGTTAATGGGTTTCCATTTCTTCTATGGCACCTATAGGAGTGACATTACGGTGATCAGTACTGACTGCAACATTTTCTGTCTGACTGTGGAGTTCATGCTGGAACCCAAGGTTGCGGATAAACCTAAGAGGACGAGGAGTTAAGACAACACACAATAACCCTGAGACACGTATAAATCGTAAATATCTGTATAATAAACAATAAAATTGATATGGCTTCATTAAATAACTATCATTGTAAAGATAGCGTCTCTTATTGGCTTCTCTTCTTAACTTACGCTGAAACCGAAGGTTTACTTACCATTACCAAGTAGAACTGTGTTTAAAGTAATAATATAGATAAGCTCTCTTAGCTCTCTCTCTCTAAGTACACACACACACGCACGCACGCACGCACGCACGCACGCACGCACGCACGCACGCACACACGCACGCACGCACGTACGCACGCACGCCCGCACGCACGCACGCACGCACGCACGCACGCACGCACGCACGCACGCACGCACGCACTCACGCACGCACGCACGCACGCACGCACTCACGCACTCACGCACGCACGCACGCACGCACGCACGCACGCACGCACGCACGCACGCACGCACGCACGCACACACACACACACACACAGACACACACTCATTCACTCACTCACTCACTCACTCACTATCACACACATACATACACACTGAGACACACCTAACACACAGCACTATGGACTAAATAGTCCATAAGTTTATTTCATTTTATATTATTGTTATTAAAAGCTAAGACACCTTCTTAAAACTATATTATTATTTTAAAAACCTATTTGGAGGCTAAAAATTCCACCCAAGAATATAATCATGTAGGTACAGCGATATCATTCCGATGTAAAAACCTATCTGCAAAGTTAGTACTCGGGGCTGCAAGTGATGTAAATTACTTCAGCTAGAGGTCGCTGCCTGTACGTAATACGGAGAAGTTTGTAAACAGGTTAAAAATTTTGCTGATGCCTGCACTTGCCCATTAGCTCAGTTGAGAGAGCGCTGGCACGGTTAGCCAGAGGTCGCGGGTTCAAGTCCCGGCATGGGTGGAATTTTAAGCCTCTAAATAGGTCTTTAAAATTGTCCTCAGCACGGGTTGGTGCAACAAAAAAAAGAATATAATCATGTAGGTACAGCGATATCATTCCGATGTAAAAACATAACTGCAAAGTGGGTTACTCGGGGCTGCAAGTGATGTAAATCGCAATTAATTAATTAATTAATTAATTATATTAATTAATTAATTAATTATATTAATTAATTAATTATACTTTATACTTTATTGCACACAAGACTTTTAACAGGACATTACATAAGAAATTACATGTACAAAGGCGAGCTTATCTCTGTAAGAGATTTCTTCCTTTCATCGCTTCGGTCAGTTGTCGCTGCCTGTACGTAATACAGAGAAGTTTGTAAAGAGGCTCGAAATTTCATCGATGCTTGCACTTGCCCGTTAGCTCAGTTGGGGGAGCGCTGGCACGGTGAGCCAGAGGTCGCGGGTTCAAGTCCCGGCGTGGGTGGAATTTTTAGCAACTAAATAGATTTTAAAAATTGTCCTCAGCACGGGTTAGTGCAACAAAAAAAAGAATATAATAAGAATATACCCCTCATGGTTATGAAAACCACTATGTCCTGCAGTGGGCTTCGAATGGCTGATGATGATGATAATTACATTAATAGTACAAGTACCCACGACACAGGTTGTACCTAGTGTGGGTACTACTGTATACATTTATATAAATTGTCTTCTTTTCAATAAACCGTTTTTATTTATTATTATTTATGTAGTAGATCTCAGTTTCCATTAGCATTCACCTCCATGATTTAAGTACAGTCTTATCTATAAAAAAATAAATAAATAATTTAAACCGACTTCTAAAAAAATACAATACCTACATAACATAACACCGTTAGTGTTTCCTAATACTTTTCTTTTTATCTGTAAATAGTTCTTTGTTACTCTAGGGATGAAAGTAACTTATTTAGTCCCGAGACGGCGTTTGGCGCCCAAGCGAGGGCGCCAATAGTTTGAGAGACTAGATAAGTCTTTAACCCGAGGTAAACACTGCTTTTTATTACGAATATAAGGAAAGTAAAAGGTTTTCCACTACGGCTTCAGCCTCTTCTCTTATGCGTTAAATCCATATCTGAATCAGATGAACTCATTGTGTTAATACAAATCTCTGCTCTACGGAAGTATAAACAAAACTCTAAACTCGAAAAAACAAATGAAGATCGGATTACCGCTTTCCAGCCTATTTTTTTTTTCTATGGCCGGCCAGCTATTTAGCCATTAATTTTGATTTTCATGTGCCCAAATCTATGTTATTAGTTGTAAATAGTTGAAAGTAAATTATAATGAAGTACCTAATAAAAAAAAATCTTTAATTAATACTTAACTTTATGTTCGATTTAAAACTTACATCGCGCTTTAATTGAGTGCTTGTAAAGAAAGTTGGAATATGGGTCAACAGATATGTGAAAATAGATGTCAATTTAAAACGATTCTCCCTACGGCTGAAAAGTATTTCTATGGTCCTGTTTTATTTATTTGATTTGTCTGTTGTGTGTTTAGTTTTCTTTCTGTTGTTGTGCATATTATGTTACTTATATGTTTGTTTTGTTTCTGTGATGTATTTTGCTGGTATAATAAGTGTCTTTCTTTTTTTCAACCCGCTTCTCAGGCAAGTTCAGACCTACTCTCCGAGTATGAGTAATGAAAAATAAAATTACATTTCTTGTTTTTTGTTTTACTAAATTTTTTAGTCAAATACGCTGTAGAAATATATTGCAATGGCTACAGTATATTCCTTATACAAGGAAAATACTAATCTTTTGGAAAATACTGATGCATGTGACGTCTATGAATTAGTCTTTAAAAAAACCGGCCAAGTGCGTGTCGGGCCCTAGAAGAACGGGTTTTTTACCGGCTTTACAGAACTAACAACTTCATAAGAATAATTTTCAATGGAATTTGTATAAATTTGTAATGGAATTTTCCTTTTATAAGTTGGTCGCCAATTAGTCGTTAACTTGTAAAGCCTACTCCACCTAAAAAACAGTGTCCCGGGCACTGCAGCGTCCGAGAGGTCCCTTCACCCATCTAGTGTGAGTGAAGGTGCCACTAGACGCTGTATAAATCACCTCATTACGCAGGTAAATGCAAAGGCCAAAGTCTTTTGGAAAGCCTTCTTAGCCTTTTAAGTTCGTTATAATGTGCCACTGCCGTCGTTTGGTCGTTTAAAAATATTGTAAGTTTAGGAAAACTATTTTTTTGAGCTATTAAGAAAACTATTAAGTTTTGTTTCCGAAATATAAGCTTTAAAGCGCAAATTATCGTCAGGGTAGGGGAAAAATATTCGTCGTAGAGAAAATATTTAAGCACAGTTTTAACATGGCGTCTCCAACGAGACTGAAACTTCTTTTTGTGCAAGTTTTCCTCGTGATGTCGATTTTAAGTTCACGATTTATTGATTCCGTGACTTGTTGAACATTGAAGGCTTTCGTGGGTTCGATTCCCGACGGACTCCGCCGTATTTGACGCGTACAAATTGCCACATTAATAGGGGCAAAGGGGCAAAGGCAATATCATAGCCAAAAAGCTATCATTATTAGGTATAATTATGTAGCTTTCTAGTCATTGCCCATGGCGATGGTACCTGCCTTCCAAATTATAATAATATCGTTAAAAATATATTAGCAGTCCTTTCAGATAGTATCGGCAGTAATGCTCTGAAAAGTAGGTAACCCAAGTACGTAGGTACCAACACTGCAGCTTAGCGAGCGTATACTACGTTTATTGTGTTCAAATAAGTGAGAGTGAGGTTCACTCTGTCTTCACTCGAGAACATTATTTGTTCATTGTGTAACATCCTGTAACACCCTAAGCAATATGACATGGATTTACTGTCTGTGTAGAGCTAAGATCTTAGTTTTGATTCTTTTCTGTGTTTCGCCTATGATGTTAGTAGGCTCTAAGATGGAACAAGACAGTGTGTTGTCTCCGGAGCAGTTTGTGAGTTTGAAATTCTTTACAAATAAATAAAATTTCTACTTAAATAAAAAATAAAATCCTAGTTCAAAAGACTTAAAAAGCATAAAAAAGTTAGAAATAATTTAAAATAATGCCTTTAAATCATTCGCCTCCTATATGCTCACTTTTTTAAATATAGATATATTTAAAGATTTGGTCATTGTGACACCTAAATCTATTGAGAAACTTTCAGATTTATAATATTAGGGATATATTCTTTTTGTTGCACTAACCCGTGCTGATGACAATTTTAAAAACCTATTTAGAGGCTAAAAATTCCACCCATGCCGGGACTTGAACCCGAAAGGGGCTTGAAATTTCGCTGATGCCTGCACTTGCCCATTAGCTCAGTTGGGAGAGCGTTGGCACGGTTAGCCAGAGGTCGCGGATTCAAGTCCCGGCATGGGTGGAATTTTTAGCCTCTAAATAAGCTTTTAAAATATTAGGGATAGATGATCACTGAGCGACATTGTATACCTGTAGGTATATTTTCAGGGCCCGATTGAGCCGCGTATTAAGAATATGTATTTATGCAAAGGACCCAAAAAGATTAACTGCACCGACATGAGCCTGGAGTTAGACGGTGGATACGACAACTTGACGTTTAGAATATCATTCAAGAAACCTACGCAGTTTATGAAAGTAAGTGCTTAGGTGCAAGTACCTACGCAATGAAAATAATGCGCCTCAGCATTTTCAGGAACAGTGGAATACGAACCAATAAGAGAGGCACCAGTCATCGGTTCGTATTAACGAACTGCTTCTTATTCGATTTTAGAATACATCGGAACATTTAGGCCCCTCGCCCACGGCGACTTTTTGTAGTGATGCTGTCGCGCGTTTCCTAAACGCGCAAATGCATCGCTACGAACGCGCTTTAGTCGCATTTGCAACGCGCTGCAGAAGCGATGCCAACGCGCTACTAACGCGCTACAGCATCGCGACTGTATCGATGCAAACGCGCGAGCTTATCTGAAGACATTGGGAGGAGAATGGAGGAAGGGTGGTGCATGAGTAGTGCAACACAGAGAGATCGAGAGTGCTGTTGTCCATCGGTCCAACGGAGTCCATGTTGCAACCACGTTCCGTTACTGAATCGCATTTGCATTGCATCGCAACAGAAGCGCGACGGTATCGCGTTTGCATCGCGACTGAATCGTGTTTACGGTGGCGAGGGCACACACACAACTAGCGCCCGCATCGCGACTGTATCGATGCGTACGCACGACAGCATCGCTACTGCATCGCTACAAAAAGTCGCCGTGGGCGAGGGCCCTTATGCCTAAAGTTTTCGATGCATTCTACAATACAATACAAAAACTTCATTTGGGAAAAAACATAATGATCCTTAACTTAAAAACTAGAACTAAGATAACAAATAAAAATTATTATCATAGGCAATGTTGACTCACTTAATTAGGGATCTTAGGAACAATTGCGGTCCCGCCACTAGGTCAAGCCTGTATCGCGGGGTACTGTAATAGTTTACCCGGTGAGGTTTAGTTAAAACAGACATGTTCCTAATGCTATTTTACTCTACATAAATATACACAATTTTTACACATAATATACACTCACATATTTGCGTCTACCCGTCTCACTTTTCCTTCAGCAACTCTCCACCGTCGGTTGCCTGGAAGAAATTGCTATAAGCAATAAGGCCGCCAGTTGTAGGTACTGTATTTTTGTTAATATTTTATGTTTATGTTTTTCTTGGTACAATAATAGTAGATTATGTACTAAGGGAATAAAACCATGTATTATGTCATGGGCGGCATATTGAACCCTGAGCGGAGCGAAGGACTCCGAGTTAACTCGCGAGCGCAGCGAGGGAGTTAAATTTTAACTCCTGAGCGAAGCGAGGGAGTTATGTAGAGTCCTGAGTGAAGCGAGGGGTTCATACCGCCCGAGACTAAGACATGTTTTATTCCAGAGGTGAATACTCTACTTTTCACACCATCTGGGAGACAATAAAAAGACAGGGCTGCATAAGTTGAAAATATGTATTAAAACCTGAAATTAAATATAAAGTCCACACTCTTTTACGGCTTAGCAACTTAAATTGAATATAACTTTTAAATTCGTATTTGCAATTCGCGCCTTTTTTTCTTTTTTTTGTTGGTGTTTCGCGCGGTCACAGGACACAGTATTTCAGAAAAAAAAGAAAAAAAAGAGGTGAGTTTCGAACAACAATTCGAATTTCGAATTGCAATGCGGGGCTTCTCCATAGTTTTCATGCGAATTTTGACATTCTAAATTCAAATCACTTTATTCCCTAGGGAAATTCTTCATTATTATTGCCCTCGAGAGACAAGGCCATGCTTTACGATGATATTTGACGGTACGTAATAAGGCATTGTCGAGCAGGAGGTGTGAAATAGTAGATTGTACAACAAGTGCATAAAACGCACCATTTTACTCGAGACGTTTATCCATCCGAGCGAGCTTGCGAGCGAGGATAGATATAAAGTCGAGTGTAAAATGGGTTTTATGGACGAGTTGTACACTCTACTTTTCACTTCGATTGACGACATTATTTATCGTTAATCAAAAAACAATTTTAAGTTGTAACACAAATATTACAATGAAAAAATAATTATGGTTCCCGCCAATTAACTTTTTTTTCTTTTTTTTTTCTGTAGGGACGTGACACCTGACTTAAGGTCGTTACATACTGCTCAGTTATAAAAACATTTTCTTTTTATAACTATGATAAGTTGTTGTTATGGCTTAAATACTATACTGATCTACTAAATTGAAAAATAAACAAATATAAAAAATAATAAATGAGACGAAATACAAATTATAAGTTTATTTCATGAAGTTTTATTGTGTACTTTGGCTGTTGGTATCTTTGCCTTGGTCTTAGAATACGAACGAAACGAAATAAAATAAAGAGGTTGTTGTATGAAGTTAAAGATGTTCGTGTGGCTGTTGCAGCGATTGCCTTGGTCTTCGACGAAGATTTTACTTTATGCTCTAGAGCATAAAAAGCGACTTTATGTCGCCTACGCACGACATAAAGACGAACTTTTAGAGCATGAGAAGTGAAAAGTATATTCTTATCTTATTTTATATACATATTTTACTTACGTAAACTTACTTGTACATACATCAATATTTATTATAATTGTAAAGATTTGCGTTTATTTTATTATCAATTACAAAGTTGTCGATAGCCATTTTTCATGATATTTAATTTTGTTTCAAAAACCGTAAGATGTATCATGTCACAGGACCTAACTAAATTTTGTTGTAGATGTAAGGAAGCATGAACTCCGGGAAGAGTTCGCTTTTATGGCACGGACGTTCTGAAAACTCGTTGTTGAAGAAGGGTTGGAAAGTCAGGTGAGGACATTGTTCTACGATGAGCAATCAAAGAGGCCCTAAGAATGTAGATGACGTTCGGCCAGCATGGGTGCCTCTTTCTATAGATAAGCTCGGAGGGTCTGTAGGTCTTTTGGAGCATAACCTTGAGGATACCTCTTTGCGCTCGCTCTAGCTCTAAGATAGCATTAGTATTTTATTCCCATTCCACCCCAGGCTGAGATACCGTACGTGATGATAGACTCCTGTAGGTCTTTTAGAGCATAACCTTGAGGACACCTCTTTGCGCTCGCTCTAGCTCTAAGATAGCATTAGTATTTTATTCCCATTCCACCCCAGGCTGAGATACCGTACGTGATGATAGACTCCCACAATGATTCATGGCATACACAAGGTGAAGAGTGCCTCTTTCTGCCGAGTTTCGCAGGAGTTTCATCACATGGATGAGCTTTCTAACCCTCTGGGATAACCCTGATATATAGAGTTTAAAGGAGAGGTTTTGATCGATTATTAACCCAAGACATTTTATTAGTAAAATATTCTACAGGTTGACTTCGAATTCATTCGACAAATTTGAAAGGGACGTTTAACAAATTTAAACATGATTTAGGAACATAATAATATGGCCCTAGTTTTGAAAAAAAATGGCGCTGCAAGAATTTTTTTTTTGTTATTCATAGTTTCTTCAATCTCTTTGATTTAAGCTTAAAGAAACATTATCAGGTTAAAAAATTATAAAGATCGAAAAAAAACTATGGGCTAAGCGTCTTATGGTCGGCGCCGGCCATAAGACGGATGATTTAACATATTAGATAAGAATTTTACTGCGGTACTTCCTATCCTACCAACTTTATTTTTTATCGTTTCTCGGCCACGCGCACTCCAGCGTATGTAACGTCGTCTGTAGATGTACATGGTCGGCCACAAGGGATACACATACCTATACGTGCGCCATTGTCTGGGGGGAGCCTCTGTAACAGTACTGTGGTTAAATTCCTCACTTACTGAGATGGTCGTTACCGCTGGGGGTCGCCGTACATTTGTACAAATGTCCTCAGTCATCTACATCACAAACATAGAAATAGACCCATCTATTTCTATGTTTGTGATGTCCTTGCCTTCTTAAGTAATTATTTTTACTTAGCCCCATCTTATAGGTTGCTTCTGCATCTACCAACCTGTTGAGTAGTCTGTTGTGTGACCTCCATTTCGCTCATGGTAAACTGTACTCTGGTGGCAGCACCACCATGGCCTTCATAAAACAATCGAAACCAGGTCACGTCAAATATCGACCCTTTGTTTACCTTTATATCTGCTAAACTATTAAATTTCAAGACTAGATGGGGACTGATTTAAAACATCTATATTTATTGCGTACACAATTGCAGACAAAAATGGCCATCTGGCGCAGAAACGATGATGGCGGAGCCAGCCCAGATATTACCAAATGGATGGACCAGCCGTGCAACCATTTCTTTCTTGGGCCTTTACTGAAGCAGTATCTGAAAGTCGGCAACAGATGTGTGGTTCCCAAGGTAAGAGAGAAAACCTTTTTGCCCACGACAACTAGCGTTCAAGAAATGCGACAAAGCATCGCTGCGAAAAGACCAATGCGCCACAGCCACTCTTCTGTCATCTGTTGCAACGCGTCACCATATTTATATAGAGGCAAATCAAATGCGCCACCGTATCGCCACAGCATAGCTACAGACATGTCACGTACAGCCAATCATGTGCCCTGGAAGCGTGAAGTGGCGCGCTTGCATCAACATTGAATCGATGGTGTGGGCATCGTATGAATTCTTTTGCGCCACAAAAGAGAGAAAGAATCGTGGCCATGTGGGTGAAGGTTGACACAGCACCATTGCTGTAATATAACTACGAGCGCCCTAATATATCTCTTCTGCATCGCTTCAAAAATTTGTCATGAGAAAGGGCTTTTTGGGTCACGAGAACTGCTGCTTGAATAGAGAAAATATGGAGCGTAATAGGGTGTAATGAACCATCTAATTCGTCAATAAAAAACAAATTTTACTATCCGGTCGACACGCATTCGCCTTAGAGTTGAACCCAAACATTGTTTCAGAGATGGTAGCATAATTAAAGTTACTTGCATTGATGGGTATAATAATCCTGTTAAAGGGATCCAGCAGGCTAACTAGCGCCACAAATTAAAAAAAAAACATATCTTCTTTCACAGTTCGTAGTTGCAAAAAGTGTCTGTACGATATCTCAATCATAATAACAGTGATTTTCACAACCCACGGCAAATAACCTAGGATCACGAACCGGGACTAGATAGCATTTATGCGAAAACGACCGTTTTGCTATCTAGTCAAGGATGTTGTCTAGTCCTGGGTTTTTTGCCATAAGTTCACGGTCATGGGGCCTAAAGATCACTTTCGGTCTGTAAAAGAACATGATTTTATTTTCCTCGGTGGCGCTAGTGTTATTCCCTGGAGCCCCTTGAGGACCTGTAATATGTATACGTAGTACTTATTAACGAATCTTTTTGTTCAAAAATACACACATTGTCATACAACCTTTAATGTTTCAGAGTAACATCGTGGCGAGTGTAAACATCACACATCTTTTCCATGAGCTGATGGGTTTGCAGTTCTTTTTCGGCTCGTACAAAAGTCAGACGTTGGTCATGAGCAATGAGTGCAACATCGCATGTGTAGTTACAGAGTTCGCGCTTTTCCCGAAGAGTTCAAAATCTCGTAAAATCTGAGTTGCTTATTCATTGCTGTTTATTAGTCCTCAGTTATTTGAACAAAATATCATAAAGTACAAATAAATATTACTAACATAGCATAAGCATAGACCAAATAGTCTATGGCATAAGTCACCATTGTTATTTATTTATTTATAATATGGGCATTGCCTGAAATAAATATATTTTTTTGTTTTCTTGCAAGCGATGGTAACCTTGTGGGTAGAACATTGGACTCGGAAGCGAGAGACTCAGGTTTGATTCCCACTGCGGGCATGTACCTATGACTTTGTTTTCTAAGTTACGTACATTTGTGAAGTTATAATAACAATACGATTCGCTAACTGTGAAGGAAAACATCGTGAAAAGTGTCTGAGCTATTCGCATACCTCAGCGCTTGAAATTGCCAATCCGCGGTGGGCACGCGTGGTGACTAAGCCCATACTATCTTCCTGAGAGAAGGCCTGTGCCCTACAGTGGGGCTTATACAGGCTGCTTATGTTGTGTTTTGTTGTCTTCAGCCGACCTGATCAGCCAACTGTCTTTTTATTTGATGTAGTAACTTTCAAAACCTCAATTGTTCTTTGTACAATCTGCAGTTAATGTTGTTTTAAAAGACAGTCGTTGGCGATCTATGAATTGTTGAGTGATTATTTTGAATGGTTCAAAGTGATCACGATCAAGTTTGCTTTACCTTTACTTAGCTCATTTGGAGGATCATTTGCAATAAAACGGCTTTTATCAAAATTTGACATATTTATTAATAAGTTCATGGCAATCTGCAAGCCCGTGGATATACACCTAGTAGATAATTAAAAAAAGCTATTTGTAAGCTATTATCATAATATTATTATGTTAGTACAATAACGCAGATTTCAAATACCACGCACATTATTATGTAACTAAAATTAAGTTCCTAATCTAAACCGCTCATCTTACCCTGCATTTTGAAGTACAAAATAGAACGGCTTCTGTATTTTATTCACGCCCGTCGTTACCAAGTTCGGCTCCGGGCCATGCCATTCCAACCTATACTTGTCCACTATTTTCACCGCCAGAGAGGCTAGCATCTTTCCCACAAGTCCCTCCGCTGGGCACGCCTCGCCGAATGGCAGGGATGCGAAAGTATGAGCCCGATTTGCCCGAAGAGGCTTCCAGCCCTCCGGACACCAGCGTTCCGGGATGAAGGCCTTTGGACGACCAAATTGGGACTCCGATTTGCTGGTTACGCCGTGAGCGAGGACTATGTCGACCTGAAAACAAGAAAAAAAGATGAAGACGAAGATGTCTTTCTTCTTCTTCTTAAATTACCGTTTTAAGGAACGGCTAAGAATGGTGCAAATAAAACAGTCCATTAGTTTGGTCTTAAACGATCATATGTGCTAGGGAACCAGAAAAGAACACTACAAACATGGATGGAAGTGGTTTTACGGTCTATGTGCTGTGAAAGATCAGTAGTTTCCTCAACCAGGATTTCTTTCTCCGGCCTACGCGTCTCTTGCCATTGATGGTTCCCATCATTGTAAGTTGTAGGATACAATATTTTGTAATTGAATACAAAATCAACAATTAATACATTGATAAAAAATCCGAGGATAATAATATAGGACTGGAAATAATAAAGGACACACCCAGTTACTAAAGCGCCTATTGTGGTAGATTCTCAAATATATCCCGAGTCCAAAAATAAATCCGTAAATTTTACAGCGGGTGGCAGCATCTTGTTATCTTTCTTTCGTCTCTTTGTTATGAAACTAAATGATCTTATGTAGGTGGCAGTATTTTTAGCTCTCATACATTGGTTAGTTGTCATTGTTATCAAATCAAATGATTTTGGTCATATCCAAAAAGAATCTCATGCAGGTGGCAGTATTTTCAGCTCTCATACATTAGTTATCATATTATTATCAAGTAATTCTGATCACATCCAAAACGAATCTTATAATCATAAAATTATAATTCGAGACTTAGGTCGACTACACCATTACTTAAATGTCGCTTAACTCGCCTCTTAAATCGACTTTTGTACGAAGAATTTTAGTTAAATGCTGTTTAAACCACATTTAAGAAAGAGATGCAAGTCGGCCTTATAGTATTAACCTAAATACCTGCCTATAAACCAACCAGTGCGGTTTTAGTGATAAATGGACCGCGTTCCGTTCGACTGAATGCCCCTACATTATTATTCCATTAGGTACTGACTGTCAAATGCAGGTGAACCCTTATCAAGGTGCAAACCCCTTTTCGTTCGGCGTGAAAAGATCTTGGGAAGATGCGGTGAAGTGTGACCACATCAACTGTTGTAGACGACAATGATATCAACTCTATAATTATTTTACTCCGATGTCGGTGGGGTGCAACAATATCGCCTTATTTTCCCTTTTCTACTTAGTCTTGTAGTCGTTTACTATGAAGATAACTTTGAAATTGTTCTAAAGATATACCAAAATTAGCTATGTCGTTTTCGAGCGCTGTAACATGCAATATATTGAGTTTCAAGGCTTCTCTCGCATAAGCGGGCACATGTGACGTTCTCGACCTCCGTGGCAGCAGGTCAGAAATACAGAATGTAATCGATTTATTGATCCATTAAAAAAATCTGATTGCCTCTGTCACTCAGGCCACATATGGTAGGCCTACGTGGATGAGGCCACCCAGAATCTAACCAATTGATGGCTTCTTTTCTAAGAAAATCCAATAACTTCTAACTAACTTAGACTGTCAAGGTTGTCTGTGACCAGTGCCTTATTAATTATTTTACTTATCACTCGTCATGTACAAATCTATCTATATGCCGAAGAAAAGACACATGTACGTACCCCAGAAGGCACCTCGTACCCAGCCACGACTAGCTCCTCCCGGCTCCGCCTCACCACGCCCCCAGTGACGGGATGTAGTCTCAAGGCCTCTCTCGCACAAGCGGCCACATATGGCATCTCCGGCCTGCCAGCGCCGGCCTCCACGGAGGCAGCGGCCCAGGTTGTCTCGTCATGCGCCCGCTGCTGCTGCGCCGCGTGGATCGACAGTTGATAGAACATGCTCAGCGCTGATTGGGCTAGCTGGAATTAGAATGTACGTATCGTTGTAAAAAATGGAACTGTACAGGATATAGGTATTATATACAAAAAAATTCGTTAAATTCCTGAAAGTAGCGGAATGTTGTCAACGCAATCTATAATAATTATAGATTATTGTTACATGCTACTTACAGACATTTGTGAAGTTATAGTAGCAATACCACTCGCTAATGGTGAAGGAAAACATTGTGAGGAAACCTGGGTGTCCGAGCTATTCACATACCTCACCGCTTGAAAGCGCCAATCCGCGGTGGGCACGGGTGGTGATTAAGCATGGGCTTTCTCTCTGAGAGAAGGCCTGTGCTCTACAGTGGGACGTATATAGGCTGCTTATGTTACATGCTATAATTTCCTTCTTCTCCGGTTCTTTTGCTTTTTGAAGAGCATAGGGCTTCACAAGATTTACATTTTTTTAATTTCTGAACTTGGCCTCACGGTTTAGTCTAGAGAGAATAAATTGCGATTAAACAGGATTAGTGTGAATAGAGATTCAGTCTTATCCCGTGAATGGGGCATTGTACTAAACGATTAACGAGGTTTTTTTATATTAAAAACCAAATGCCAGTTATTCGGTCAACGGCCGGTATGCGCGCTTCATAGGTCTTAACCCTACATGTGGTCGTCTTACAATGATTTAAACAGGGCATTTGAGAATGAACATTGTATGTTACAAAAAATTACACAATTTCTAGGAACAACCATTACTCAGACTCTCTGAGTCGGGCGCAATTAATTTACTAAAACCATAGCCTGCATATAACCAAGTAATTACCGGATCAAATCCAGATAGCATGATGTCGGCAGCGATTGGCAGATGTCTCTGTTTTAGGGGCCTTAGTTTGTCCAATAGGGTCAGTTCTGCCCTAAAACCTCCTTTGTTGAGATCTTCTAACGCTTGATTCAGGAACTGTTCTGTTAGGCTGAAATAAAACATGCATACTTAGTCCAAAAACGAAAATGCACATATATACCTAACTACTTACATAAAGTCTACAAACCTATTTAGAGGCTAACATTCCGCCCATGCCTGGACTTGTACCAAATATTTGACAGTTATTTGAGGCTTATGTCACCTCAAGGTAAAATCCAGGAGCGAACGAGACCTGGCCGCAGAAAAACATCGTGGCTCCAAAATCTTGCAGAGTGGTCTAACACGAGAAACGTAGAACTCTTCCGAGCCGCAACATGACGGGCCAAAGTAGCCACAATAAATTATAACTGACCTCCGATAGGAGATGGCACCAAAAGAAGATTTGTCACCTCAATCAATATTTTTACTAGGCTTACAAAGATAACTCGGACAGTAAATCGGCTAATAAAAAAAGATACCTCACCTGAAATGTCTATCGAAGGTCTTCAACGCCTGGTTGAAGACTTGGGAGTCGGGTTTAAGTGTTTTTTCGCTCCGTATCAGGTAGTTCTCATCAGCTGTTTCTTTCGAACACCTGACCAGCTGTTCTGCTGGTGATAGGGCTTCTAAGGACTTCTTTGACAAAGAACATAGGTCTGGGGCATCGTCGTCCATGGAGGTCTTTTCTGGTGTCCTGAAAGGCAATAATAGTATTAGTAGGTTTGCAGTGAGCTTTGGAATCTATAAAGGTTGCTAATGGAAAACGATATACAATTAATGAGTATATCACTTCTTGAAATATGACTTCCTTCCATAATGGTAGTAATTAGAAGATAAGTGTGCATGATTGGTTGATAAACATCCAAGATATTTTTAATTGATATTACAAGACTAGTGGTATCAGCTATTCGTTATGGTAATTCTTGTAAATAGAAGTAACAAATATAACCTAAGATGTTATGCATTTTGACCACGTACTTATCCATTCCACAAAGTTTCCAGTCCTTTACTAACAGACAAACAGACTACGCACCATATTTTCAAATAAATAGGACATCTAATATAAATAAAGAAATTATAAATAACTTTCAAACAACACAATCAATTATCCCTGTCGCAAACTAGGATACCCTGTGCTGTGGTAACCAGGCAAGGACGTGACAAATATGAGAAGGCATAATGTAACCATCGCATAATTATAATGCCAGCGCCAGACACGAGTTCAAATAAGTGTTCACATGTGTAGCACGGTTTGATACTATTGTCACATATTTGATCACTTGAGTGCGCTTTGCCGTCCGTGTCGGTTGTTTGGCACACATCAAAGGGGTTAAAGGCCAAATGTTTCTGTCCCTGCCACACTGCGCACACTGCATTTCACACATTCATTCAAGTTTTGGGTGTTTTTGTTTATTTATTTGCACGTGTAATAAATAATTACATGCAAATAAATAATCGTCGTCCATGTTTTGTGAAGTCTATTTGAAAACTGTGAGCTCAAAGGAGTTATCAAATCGAAAACATATATCTGGCAGATTCAACAATATGTGATCAAATGTGTGAGCAAAGTCTTTAAAGAAGTGATCACTTCTTTGAATTCACGTGTGGCGCCTGCATCATGCTATCATACCGATTGTCAGCCGTAGGAATGTGCGCTGGTCCATCGAGGCACCCAAGGCGCCTCCCGAAAACTATAACCCCTAGAGACTCCAGGGCCCAACGGTACACCTCGGTTTCCAACTCCTCGTTCAGGGCGTTTTCCGCGTGCCGAAGCTCTCCTAGTCTGGAAAAAGAAGTATCAAGTGGACCTTTACATGTCTTTCGCTCTCCATCTTGCAACTCTTAATCATTCGGTCTTTTTCTGTCCTGCTGATGCACATGATGTTAGGGCAATAGTGAAGTTAATCTTTGGAAAATAGATTATGTACAGCTTTGAGTACCAATTATTAGTTAATCGTTAATAGTCAGGCTTGTTAGATAGATAAATATCAGGCATTGTTAACAGTAGGTATAATACGATTGACCCTGAGTAATGTTTAGGTACATGCAGGATAAACAAATTGCTAACGTTGGTATACCAATTTGTAAAAGCATAGACAAGAATTATTAGTTTTTATTAGGCGCCGGATTGAGAATATCGTCACTCCATTTGCTTCCGTGGATGTCGTAGAAGGCGAAAGGAAATCAATATCCAGGAGACGGGCAGCAGCGTTTTCCTGAGATTCCAACCGCATACTGCGATCGCCAACCCGCCTGCCAAGCGTGGCGATTATGGCAAAACCCCTCATGGTTATGAAAACCACGAAGGAGGCCTATGTCCTGCAGTGGGCGTCGAATGGCTGATGATGATGATGAAACTGCAGGAGCGCTGTCCAGTAAATATAATATGTGGAAGCACATTTGCACTACTTCAGAAACGTACGACGTATGTAAAAAATATAAACGTATAAAAAGTATAAAATTTGTCCTCACGTTTTACGTAAGGCTCATTCACAAAGACAAAAACATCTTAATACATACATACAATACAATATAAATATATTTTATTTTCTCCGGTACACAATGCACTAAATAAAAATGGATAAAGCTCTAAGCACTAGCATGTTACATTACGTAGCAGGAGACAGAGTCCATAAAGTTTTCCCCGTGCTATGGATCTCTTAGCTTCCACTTCCCAAAAACCTAGGGCACTGTTCTTAAAGTATAGGTACAGTATTTAAGTGTGCAACACTTTATTGCAGATATACAACTCAAGATTCAATGCCTACTTATGCCCAGAATTTACGCGTCCACTTGCGAAGATAAATAGTGTACGAACAAGGCAAAAGTTAACGTATAGCTTACCGTCTGGAGACGTCAGCAGCTATATTATCGAAGGCGTTTTCGTAACTCTTCAGTAAGGACTCATCTAGGAGTAGAGCTCGTAGGGCTGCCCAGATTGCCTTCGATTCGTCCCTGGAATTTAAAAATTAAAACCGATTAGTCATGTCTTTGGAACGTGTAGATATTTTGGTCAAAAAACTAACAAAGAAGTAAGCAACGGGTTACATCTAATGAAAAACCGACAAGTGATGAGGTAAAAAAAAAATTTTGTGCCTACAGCTGATTGACGATTGTAATTTTGTTGTCGTTTTATGTTTTTGTTTCTAGGATTCCATACCTCAAAAGGAAAAAACGGAACTCTTATAGGATCACTTTGTAGTCTGTCCGTCTCTCCGTCTGTCTGTCAAGACCCTTTATCTCGGGAACGCGTGGAGGTATCGAGTTGACATTTAAACCATATACTCAACTCCACAGTCTCTTGAAGCTGTGAAAAAATAAATTTTCCACCTTAACGTAAAAAAAAAGATACTGCCGTTTATGCCGCAAAAAAACCTATATTTCAACACTCAAGGAATCAAAATTTATAGGGTACTTTCCGTGGACCCAGAACTATGAAATTTTGCAAGTAATATCGCCTTATGCTACAAATACAAGGAAAAATCTGAAAACTATACTTTTGTAATTAAATCATAAAAAAATTGTTTTTGAAGCTCGGAAAAAACTGCGACTCGATTCCTGAACTATTTATAACATGTAAGTACCTACAAATTGGTACGGAACCCTCGGTAGGCGAGTCCGACTCGCACTTGTCTGGTTTTTTTTTACTATTTCTATCTATTTATTCCAAATTTAGAGCTTTCTGAGCGGTGGTAGCGGAGCGGTAGAACGCCGGCTTCTCATTCGGGAGGTCGTGGGTTCGAATGCCGGCATTTACCAATGACATTGTTTTCTAAGTTTCGTACGTTTGTGAAATTATAGTAGCAATACCACTCGCTCACGGTGAAGGAAAATATCGTGAGGAAATCTGGGTTTCTGAAGTGTTTACCTACCTCAGTGCTTGAAATTGCCAATCCGCAGTGGGCACGCGTGGTGATTAAGCCCATACTCTCTCCCTGAGACAAGGCCTGTGCCTTACAGTGGGACGTATATAGGCTGCATAGGCTGGCTTATTCCAACTTACCCTTGGATAGGACACCGGTTGGAGTTGGTTTTCCTCTGCTGTGTCAGAGGCGAACCTTCCCAGCGCGGCGGCTCTGTAGCGCTGCTCTCGTACACCTGGTAAACAAGTGACGTCATCTTATACCATCACCATCGTCCGTGCGACTACACAGTACAAAGACATAATTATGTTTTAGCATATAAAGTTGTTCGCATGGCATTTCAAATAATATATTTTTTCTCAAACACTTCAACAATCACAGTGTTGTTTTTTATAAACTTTACCTCTCTTTCGGGAGTTTTAACAATTGTTTGCATTGTTTGCAAGGGGTGAACCCCTTTGGAAATGGAATTGTGAAAACTCCCTTATAAGCACTTCTGAGGTACTCAAAGAACACTCTCTTCAAATGGCTAACAAAATAATTGTTTATTGTACTAAAGTCTATGTCTTCTTTCTTTCTTTCTCTCTTTCTTTACATTATTTTGTTTAGGATAGTCAGCATCACTTGGAGTTAAAATTAGGTACATCGTTTCCAGGGCACCTCTAGGCTAGGCTATCTTAAGGAACCAGTTGGATTAATTAATAAATATAAAGCGGTATGATAAAAACGCTCGCTCGTAGCCCCGGCTGCCTGAGTGATCTTAAACGATCACGAAGGTTAAGCAACACAGGGCGCGTTCAGTGCATGGATGGGTTGCCGTCTATGCCTAACGCTAGTGGCATTTTTCCGAGTGGTTCCGTGCTTCGCAGGGCACGTTAAGCTGTTGGTGCCGGCTGCCGTCGATAGATGGCAGTCGTTAAGCCAAGTCAGAGGCCTTAGGGCGGCTTGACAACTTCTGACAGTAGACGAGCCACTAGTCTACAAGCCTCCACCAATCCGGACTTGGCCGCCGTGGTGGATTATGGCCTATACCTTCCTCAGGGAAGAGACCCGTGCCCCTCGGTGGGGACATAATGGGTTGATGATGCATGATAAAAACCACAGGTTTATTTTTGTTTTTTTTTTTGTGGCCATGAGTGAATTGTTTGCAAGTCAGTCACGCACGATACGTTTATCTTTAACACATGTTTTTCCTTCACCGTTAGCGGCTTATAGTAGCCATACTACTCGTTAACGGTGAAGTCAAAATATTGTGAGGAAACCTGAGTGCCTGAGGTGAACACATACATCAGCATTTAAAATTGCCAATGAGGATACCGGGGTCTTATTTCCTAGTAACTACAAGGTTCACTATGACAATTCGATGTACATAGCAAAGTCAATTGACCCACAGATTAACAAGTAAGAAAACTCGGCTATGCAATATGCATCGAGTTGTCATAGTAAACTATGAATTACAGTATTATTAAACGTGCCCCTGGTGAGTAAGCTAGCAGCATTCTCTCTTTTAGAGACGGCTTGTGAGCTACAGTGTGACAAATAAAGGCTTCATTATTATTGTACTTAGCGGTGATAAATCATGTGAGGTATGAGCCCAAAACATAAAATATACATAGGTATAAATATCATCATCATCATTCGGCCACAAGAAGTCCACTGCTGGACATAGGTCTCCTCCATGGATTTCCAAAAAGACCGGTTGGAAGCGGCCTGCATCCAGCACCTTCCTGCCACTTGGATGAGGTCATCTGTCCATCTTTTGGCCGGTCGTCCTACGCTGCGCTTGCCGATATGTGGTCTCCATTCGAGAACTTTTCGGCCCCATCGGCCATCAGTTCTTTTTTTTTTTTTTTTATTTTATTTGGTGTACAAAACAGATCACAACCATTACACGATATAAAAGTAATAATATGACATGAGTACTAAGTTGTGGTCTAAAGCATGCACACACAACATTGCCACATGTGAATTTGAGTATCTGAATAAAGTAAATTTAGGGATAAGCATTTTTTATAAAACCATACAACTCGATGAAGTCAGGATTTTGGCTGAGCATCTCCTAAACTTAGCATAATGCGCGTTGAAGATATCGACTTCCGAGCTAGTGGCCACAACTTCGTTGTAGAGTCTACACATTCTCACTATCGGATTGTAGTATGATGTGTTATTTTTAAAAACATTTAAAAAGAAAGGCCTGTAAGATCGAGATTTGCACCGAATATTTATTGTCAGCTCGGACAGTAAAGACTCGGAATTCACGCGACCATGTAGGATTTTGTGCAGATATATTAGGTCTAGCTGTTTACGCCGGATTTCCAACGGCACGACGCCAAATTTGGCTAATCTGTCTGCATAGTTAGAGAGTGAGCGTCCGAATTTACATCGGTACGATAGTACCTTCAAGCATCTCCTCTGCAAACTCTCAATACTGTTAATGTGAACCGCGTAGTGAGGAGACCAAACCTGACAACCGTACTCCAGCACGCTTCTTACCAAGCTGTAGTAGAGAAGGAGAAGACTGCGAGGCTTCTTAAATCCCTTGGATGTTCTGACCACAAAACCTAGGAGCCTATTAGCCTTGCTGGTTATGTGCTGGTAATGAGCTCTAAACGATAGCTGTTCGTCAAAGTATATGCCCAGGTCCTTCACAATCGACTTACGTTCCAGTATATGTTCGGAAATTTTGTAGTTATGTAGAAGTCGTTGATGTTTTCTTGTGAAAGTTATAACAAAGCATTTTTCGACGTTTAGGTACATCTGATTTATTGAACACCACTGGGAAATTTGATCGAGGTCGTTTTGTAATGACTGGCAATCGCTCAAATCTTGCACACAGGAAAACACCTTAAGGTCATCGGCGTACAAAAGACAAGGGTTAGAGATTCGGTCTACCAGGTCGTTCAAAAAAAGGACAAAGAGTAAGGGCCCTAAATGCGAGCCCTGGGGCACCCCAGACAAAACCGGAATAGGCAAGGATGCAAACCCCTTGACCACAACGAGCTGTGACCTCTGCTGAAGATAGGATTTTATCCACCGATATAAATCTCCATGAATTCCGAAAGTGGCCACTTTGGCGCAAAGGAGGATATGATTGACCTTATCAAAGGCCTTGCTAAAGTCAGTATAGATGCTGTCAACTTGTCCCCCCGTTGCAAAGCTTTTACAAAGGTAATTCTTATATTCGAGCAAGTTGCTCACTGTAGACCTGCCTCCGACGAAGCCATGCTGCACGCCGGATATGTAACATTTTGTGTGATTGTAGATATAACCATAAACCAAGGACTCAAATATCTTACCCAAACAGGAGAGAATACTAATTGGTCGATAGTTTTCAACACAGGATTTGTTTCCCGATTTGTGAATGGGTATGATGTGTGCTCGCTTCCATATTGTAGGGAAAACGCCAGAGTACAATGATTTATTAAAAATTATACTTAAGGGTGTGACGGACCAAGCTCCGTACAAGTGCTCACGATCGTTAATATCATGTTGAATTGTGTTCTGCACGAGAAGATTAAGGATAGAAGCTAAAAGAAACCGAGAAATGATAATCGTATTCTTATATAGGGATTGTAAAACATTTAAAGAGCGTATTATAGAATCGGATAAAGCGCTAAAACGTATTTGTTTCCCCAACATAAAATAAAGCTAGTTATATTTTGTTTGTATCATTTGTAAACATTTAAGCAGTTCTTGTGAAATATTGCGTTGTCTTTTCTAGATAAAATTTTTACGATAATTGAGATTAATTACAACGGCATCTATTTTGCGAGATGGCACAACTAATAAATTATGGATTGAAGAAAGTTTTCACCTAAAACCTGTTACAATACATGACAGTTCATCGCTTTGTTCAGAGGTGACGCTACCGGTCTAAACGCGTGGGTCTGAATTCATTCTCTAAAACAAAAACAAAAAAAGGTGCATCCGAAAAGCTTTTGTTTTGTAGCATTTGTAAACATTTAAACAGTTCTTGTGAAATATTGCGTTGTCTTTTGTAGATTAAATTATGCAACTTGTTTTAGGGATGGTTTACGATAATTGAGATTAATTACAGTGACATCTCTCTTGCGAAATAGCACAACTAATAAATTTCGGATTGAAGAAAGCTGTTACTAAACCTATTACAATACATGGCAGTTCATCATTTTGTTCATAGATGACACTTTCTTAATTCATTCTCTAAAACAAAACAAAAAAAATTGCATCCGAAAAGCTCGGTCATCCAAGTACTAAATAAATAGGGAACTTAAATCATATAAAACTTTAACAAAACAACATAGACTCACGCCTGTGTCCCGGAGGGGTGGACGGAGGTCGGGGACTGCCACTTGTTGCGATCTTGACGGATCACTGTCGTTTCCTCAAAATTCACTCGCGTGTGTGGGCCGCGTCGGCTTCCTTTGTTTCTTTTGTAATAAGCCGCGGCGTGTTAAGGTAGTAAATTTAAAGGGATATTATGACAAAGAACGTAATTTATGAGTTAGGCAAATAAAAATAAATTACTTATGTTAAAGTCCTTAAACTAATAGCAATAAGGAATAGAATTCTTCAGATGGCGGTATTTCGTTATTGATTTAGCGAGAATGCAAATTTCTTTTGAAAAAAGCCGCGGCATGCTAAGGCGGTGATATCAAAGAAACACTAGGACAAAGAACGTAATTTATGAGTTGACGAACAAAAATAAATTACTTATGTAAAAATCCTTAAACTAATAGCAATAAGGAACAAATTCTTCATTTGGCGGTGTTTCGTTATTGATTTAGCGGGAGGGCAAATTTCTTTTGAAAAAAGCCGCGGCATGCTAAGGCGGTGAATATCAAAGAAACACTATGACAAAGAACGTAATTTATGAGTTAGGCAAATAAAAATAAATTACTTATGTTGAAGTCCTTAAACTAATAGCAATAAGGAACAAAATTCTTCAGATGGCGGTATTTTGTTATTAGTTTAGCGAGAGGGTGAAGTGGCACCATATTAGAAGGGGGCCGCGAGGGTATAAAAGCGGGGTTCGGGAACTATTCGAGGCTTGTTCGGAACAGAAAATTGAGAAGTAAATACGTCTGTTGCGCTCGTAGGCAAATTCGATATTTTTGCGAATTTATTACTATTAGGGAGTTTCGTTTGCATTTAAATTCGAAAGTAGGAGAGTGGATTCGGATTTGTTACCTAACATCACCTGTGGGCACTGCGTCCCAGACTATCAGATCTGGTGTGAAGTTTCAGGTTCTGAATTACTTTCTTAGCTAGGGAATGAGATTTGAAAGTGAAAGTGTAATGTTAGAAACGGTTTTCGATTCCTAAACAGTTAGTATACTTAGCTAGAAGTTTTCCGCGTAAAATAGGGTTTTCAGCCTTAGTAATTAGGGTAGCTTCGCGAAATAAAAGTTCACTAATCCTTTGCCTCCACAGTACTACGTTTATGCGGAAATAAATTTGTGCAAAGGTAAACTCACGGCGGCAAAGGTAAGTTCTAGATAATCAGTGTTTCTAGCCCTTGTGAAATAACCAAGGCTCGACGGGGGCGCTAATGAAAACCTGCAAAACTCTGTTTGACTAAAAGATTGTGTTCGTTATTTAATTGTGCGAGTCTTGAATTAGTAGCTGCTAAGCTTACTGCTTATCTATGTCTCTGGTCCTTACCTTAAAACTAGGCGTAAATGTTGGTGCGCTTCATTCACACGGTGAACATTTCAAACTAAGGAATAGGTAAAGCTTAACGAAAGTATTAGCTTCATAGGTACCTTTCTTTTGATCTTCGGACGGGACATTCCACTATTGCAAAGAGGTAGGGACAATTTATGTAGGTGCGTATATACTTTTTCTGCCGACCGCAGTTTCTTTAGTATTATTGCATTTTAGACGCAATATAGGGTGAATAATATATAGGGTGGCCAAAACACGAATTATTGTTAGGAATTGAAAGACGTTATGGGACGTTAGGGAGTAGTTAAGAGCCACTATAGGCTTTGTAGTAGTATACTCATTTCAAGTATATTGGCTTAATACTCTGCTTAATCTCATAGTTGCGTAAGCGCGGCTGGATTGTTTCAGTGTTGGTAAGCTTTCGATGAAGTCTTATTCCAACGTACCTAGTGCATTTGCTTATTACCTCTCACACACTCTCGTCAGCCAATGCATTGTACTACTGAACATCCCTTTGCCGTTTCTTGCGTTAATTGTGTGAAGCGTCTTGAGTCTTAAGATCTCTATACCTGCTTAAAGCTTTTATTATGTTTGACTTGTCCTTGAGTGGCATCTCATAGTTGCGTGAGCGCGGCTGGATTGTTTCAGTGTTGGTAAGCTTCGATGAAGTCTTATTCCAATGTACTTTGTGCATTTGGTTATTACCTCTCTCACACTCTCGTCTGCCAATGCATTGTACTGCTGAACATCCCTTTGCCGTTTCTTGCGTTAATTGTGTGAAGTGACTTGAGTCTTAATATATCTATGCCTACTCAAAGCTTTTATTGCTTCTATTATATTTATTTGTATGACTTATGTCTTTGGGTGACATTTCATGGTGGCGTGGGTTTGGCCGGACTGTTTCAGTGTTGGCAAGCTTCGATGAAGTCTTATTCCAACGTACTGTGTGCATTTGGTTATTACCTCTCTCACACTCTCATCTGCCAATGCATTGTACTGCTGAACGTCTCTTTGCCAATTCTTGCGTTAGTCATGTATGTTTTCTTAAGGCATAGACTTGGAATAATGAATCATTGTATTCTTATTTCTAGTCAGTCATAGTTTTATTATTTATAAGTATATATTAACGGTATAACGTAGTGGCGGCCAATCCCCATCCACGGTAGATATAATTAGCACTATCGGCTAGTAGATAATTGAGTATTGCGCTCTCTTCTTCTTATCCAATATTATCTACTTAGCTGGCTAATAATGTCTGCCTTAACCGGCCTTTGGTAGGGGACGTTATACTAAAACACTCACATGTGTAGTAGTATGACAAGTAGTTATTTATTTCAAATATTTTGCTACTATAATCTTATCTTATTTAGATGGAATTTATTTTATTCAACCTTTAATTTATTGTCTCCTAAACTTAACTTCTTTATTTAAATTTTCCTCTTTTATCCCAATCTTGTCTCGCTTCTGCTAATTTAATGTTGCTTTATTGCTATTTTAGTTTCTTCGAATCTCCCCAAAATTTACCTTTTCTAGTAAACATTTGGTTCGAACTGAATGTTCTTAGTTCCACTTTTATTATTTTAACGGATCTCTTACATGCACTCATTACTCAATCTCATATCCTAAAAGTTCTTGGGTTATTAATACGTTCACAATGAAGGGTCCTCACTAGACTAGACGATCACAGTTGGCCATTAGAGTGTTTTGCATCATAGTACCTTTTCTCTTTACTAACGGGGGTTCATACCTTTTAATATCCAGGGGTGGGAGTCACAAGGGTACACTAAGCTCTTCACTACACGACTTTATAAATATTGGAGGCAAGTCATCGGGGCCCGGTCCTTTATTTACATCGAGCTGTTGGATTTTTTTCAAAATCGTGTCTGTATCGAGATGGATATTTGATAGAACATTGTTGCCGATATCGGGTAGAACCCTTTCATCTGAATGTAGCGACGGAGCTTCATAGACCGAACCAAAATAGGTAGAGAAAAGCTCGCATATACCTTGGCTATCAGAAGTGGACTTAATACCGTGAGTCATGGTTTGAGGGATTGTTGCATGGCCTTTTTTACTGTGAACAAAGCGCCAAAATGCCTTTATATCATCATCTAGGGAGTCCTCAACCGACGAAACAAATCTATTGTAGCATGACTCGGTCAATGATTTACATCTTGCGCGCAGCAATGAGAAAGTGTCATAGTCTCTAGGGTTTCCATACTTTTTGAATGACCTATGGAATTTGTTTTTTTCTTCGAGACAGCGCTTTAAAGAGTCATCATACCAGACCGGGTATTTATGTGCATCGCTCTTTGAAAAAGGCGTGTGCTCCTTTATAATGTCATAAATTATTTTATAAAATACATCAGTACAATCATTAACATTCCTGGTCGAGAGCATAGTGTGCCAGTCGATACAACCTAGTGCGGATTTAATTTTATTATAATTACATTTTCTGAAGTTGTAACGTTTAGTTTTGCTGGGTTTCATTGGCTTTGAAAGTATATTAGAAATTTCTATAACTATTGCTGGATGATGTCCGTCTAAGCGACTCAGGGCCTCTGCTCCGTAGACTTTTATATTATTTAAGGTTGATAGAACTAAGTCCAAATAGCGGTTATTTTTATTAGGTAAATTATTAAATTGGAACAGGTTACACAGTGCAATATTATCTACTAGCTGGGTTGCTTTTTGGTCCGTGGGATTGCTTGGACTGAGCATAGAATTATTTAAAGAATGTGTCCAAGTTATGTTTGGTGTATTAAAATCTCCTATTAATAGGAACTCATCGGTTTCTTTCGAGTCTAAAATAATTTTGTGTAGGTTACTATAAAAACAACTAAGGTCATCTCTATGTAAATCAGGGGGTAAATAGCAGACACAAATATGTATGACAGAAGAATTAGTTTCGCTAGGCAGGATGGTCAGCCAAATGTCCTCTACTCTACTTTCCCATGATGCTTGACGTATAACATTTAAACTGTGTTTAGTGGCTATTAGGACTCCACCCCCATCCTTTTTATAGGACTTAACACAAGTGTCATTACGGTCTCTACGAAAAACGTTGTAGCGCGAATCAAAAATTTCGCCGTTGTTGACGCTCTCGTTCAAATTTGTTTCCGTCAGGCAGATGGCGTCGTAGTTACAGTTAAGCATATTAAGGTAAAATTCTGTAGTTTTTGATCTTAATCTATTTACGTTCTGGTAGAATATAAAAACCATGATTAAAACAGGGAATGATAAATGAAAGCGACATAAATAATTGCAAACTAAGTACTAATTGAATTACAAGTCATTAAGTGACTCGAAGTTTTTAATATGAATTGAACCGTGTGTTTCATCCTTACGCACGTAGATGTTGCCGTAACGCACCCACACATAGGTGTAATTCTTCTCTCTGGCCGCCGTCCTAGTTGCAGCGTGAAGCTGTTTAATTTCCGGTGCCAAGTTGTTGAAGCTGTTTAAGTTCTGCGTGCTATGTGCCCCGCCCACTGCTACTTCAACTTACTAATCCGCTGGGCTATGTCGACGACTTTCGTTCGTCTACGGATCTCATCATTTGTGATTCGATCTCGTAGAGAAGTTCCAAGCATAGCACTTTCCATAGCTCGTTGCGTGACCCTGAGCCTTCTTATGAGGCCCATAGTGAGAGACCACGTTTCAGTGCCATAAGTCATCACTGGTAACACACACTGGTTGTATAATTTTGTCTTGAGCGATTGAGGTATATTAGACGAAAAGACTTTTCTAAGTTTCCCGAATGCTGCCCAGCCGAGTTGGATTCGATGATTGACCTCTTTCACGAAGATGGACCGGCCTAGTTGGACTGTTTGTAGTAAGTAGACGTATTTGTCTGCAACTTCAAGAGTCGACTCGAGGTAGGTATAAACATCATCATCATCAACCCATTATGTCCCCACCGAGGGGCACGGGTCTCTTCCCTGAGGAAGGTATAGGCCATACTCCACCACGGGGGCCAAGTCCGGATTGGTGGAGGCTTGTAGACTAGTGGCTCGTCTACTGTCAGAAGTTGTCAAGCCGCCCTAAGGCCTCTGACTTGGCTTAACGACTGCCATCTATCGACGGCAGCCGGCACCAACAGCTTAACGTGCCTTGCGAAGCACGGAACCGCTCGGTAAAATGCCACTAGCGTTAGGCATAGACGGCGACCCATCCATGCACTGAACGCGCCCTGTGTTGCTTAACCTTCGTGATCGTTTAAGATCACTCAGGCAGCTGGGGCTACGAGCGATTATATAAACATACATAAATATAAATACACTATTTATTTTGGGTGGTTTGAAAGACTTAGCAAAATGAAAGTGCCTGACAATAGCTATCGAATATGCTAGTTTGTTCATTTGAAAAACGCACTGTTATAAACTATCTCAACACAAACTCGAATCTATTGGAACCATTAGTAACTATCCAGAGCGGTGCGTGCGTACCTTGGGTCCGTGGGTCCGGCTCTCCGTCTAACAAAACAATTTTTTTAGACGGAGAGCCGGTACTAATTGTTCGCGCATTTTATTCAACAAAATTTCTCAACTCGAAACAAGATTTTCTCAAATATTTTTATTTTTATTTTTGCTTACGCTTAACAGTAATGGTCTACTTTGATGACATTTTTAATTACTTATTACATAACCGCGGCTTTCAAACCACCTAGAAATCGGCCAGTATATACGGCTGCGTTCATATTCATAGGTGTTGAATGAAGGCAGAACTGTTCGTGATGTATTTATCCTTATCTATAGTTTAAAGACCGGAAGCTCACAGTCGAGTTAAATTGTCCTTTATCTTGATTTATGTGGCATTGTCCAGCGTCGGAGGCCAATTACGGGTACGTTGGAGCAATTAAATACTATTGTGTGGGCAAATTGACATCACAATAGTATAGATAATACTTAGGCAGTTAACACTGGCTTGATTGTACCTACAAAAAAATGTTTATAAATACCCAGAGATATAATATTAAAGCGCCCATCAACAAATCAACCCGTACTCGACCAGCGCTGGACATAGGCTTCCCCCAAGGCACGCCACTTCCTTCCGCCCTCGGCCATCCCCGTCCAGCTACTGCCAGCCATCTGCCTCAGATCGTCGGTCCAGCGAGCTGGGCCTAGATTCTGTTAATGCATTGTAGTATCATGACAACTGCATGAATATGGCTGCTTTGAGTCTACGCGGGCACGCGTATCAAACCTTCTAGGCGTCAATGGTATGAAAAAACACGTCACGTGACCCGACAGTGTAGCTGTCATTATACTACAATACACTAACAGAATCGAGGCCCTGGTGGGCGTTTCACGCTGCCTTTGCCAGTTTGTGATCTCTCCACTCGAGAACTTTGCACCCCGTCGACCATCGGTTCTTCGGCATATGTGACCAGCCCTCTGCCACTTCAGCTTGCTAATCTTACAGGCTTCGTCAGTCACCTTAGTTCTAAAGCGCCTGCGGTCATGATAATCTTTCAGATGATGCATTACGGTTCGCATCTTTTCAAACGACCTACTAGGTATGCCGCTTTCTAATCGACTTAAAAGAAAAGAGACGTTTTCAGTTTGCGACTAGACAACGGTAGAAATGTTTGAGGTTCCACGAACAATTTATGTCGCAGGCACCACCTAAATTGTTCCTCGCATTAAGGGTTTTGTGTTGAAGCGATATTACACGGTTAAATTTCGGTGCAATATTGCTTTCGGTTTCATTGCTTCAATCGTATTGAGACGTCATGCTATTTTACACGGTTCAATTTTGATTTGGTATGCTAAATCTCGGCTAACGCTTTCAATGAGATTGACCCTACAATACAATGCAATGAAAGCAGTTTTCAGTGTTCAATGTTTTCCAATGGCATTACTTCAATGTGATTCAACCGTGTAAATAGGTAAAGTCGTTTAATGACCAATGTTCAATGCCTTTCAATGACATTGCTTCAATGGGATTGAACCGTGTAATATCGCTTTTAAGTCAAACATGTTATGTATTGTAGAAGTATAATTTGGAGTACATGTATACGTACTTCTAATCTAAAGGTATTTTTTTAAATTATTTGTAACTGTAAAAATTAATTAAGTCTCTTATTTTATGTTTGAAATAATTCGGTTTTTAATTTTTATTTAAAAAACATATGTTTAAATTTTTAGATTTGGGGAAGCGAGAGGAAAAATAATCAAAACATATGCATATTAGGTACTAAAGGATGGGCCCTATTAGCCTTTATTTACTGCTGAAGAGTACCGTTGTCCATCCCTGAAAGTCTCCATCAGATCTCGAAACAAGTCAAGATTTGACAGAATTGGGTATTTGACAAAATATCAAATGAGTTACTTTTAAAACGGATTTTTCAATGAAAATACTGACTTATGACGTCACATTTTAGAGCACTCTTTTTATGTTTAATCTATTTAAAAATTGTAATAACTAGTAATTGACTAAAAGAGATACATTTTCCGAGATATTATGTAATTTTTGTTTTAATCAAGCGCATGAAATAACTTATTGTTGATCGTGTCAAATACCGAATTATGCGATAACATAGCAAAAAAAATGGATATAAACGCTTATCCGTATTGAGAACCTCCTCCTTTTTGAAGCCGGTTAAAAAGAAAGATGTTTTGCTTTATTTCAATACCACGTTGTATTGCTTTAGGTAATCATGGTACATGGTAAACATTTCCATGTGGTGCCGGATTAAGAATAGCGTCACTCCATTTCCTTCCGTGGATGTCGTAGAAGGCGACTAAGGAAATCAATTACCAGGAGACGGGCAGCAGCGTCTTCCTGAGATTCCAATCGTATACTGCGATCGCCAACCCGCCTGCCGAGCGTGGTGATTATGGCAAAACCCCTCATGTTTATGAAAACCACGAAGGAGGCCTATGTCCTGCAGTGGGCGTCAAATGGCTGATGATGATGATGATGAGGTAATCGTGGTAAACTGTTTGCGTCCAATACTTAAACATTTTTATCGATATTTATAAAAATAATAATAACTTCCACACAATACAATCAATTGACCTCCCAAGCTAGGATACCCTGTGCTATGGTAACCAGGCACGGACGTCACAAGCATGAAAATACACCCACCCATAAACCCATATACGGCGACCGCCATTGGGAATCGAACCCACGACCTCTGTTTTGGCATCTAAGCGCCTTAAAATAAACCAACCAGAATAATAATAATAGTCAACCAGAACTTAACATGGTCAATAATTACAATAATAGTGTACCTTATCAACCGACAAACAAACGGGCGTGCTCTGTATTTACTATGCTGATAAAAATGTAGCATTAACGTATATAATGTACTGTCGTGTCAGTGTTGCGTCAATGAATGTTCAATAGAAAGAGTTGAAAATAAAGAGGGTTTCTATTCCAGATGGAATTGAGCCAGTGGCGCCAGTATTTTTTTGCTTGTATTTTTAGTTTAGGTTATTTAACATAACATTAACATTTACATACAGGCACATACATTGCTTCTGGCCCCACACTAGGATACCCTGTGTCGTGGGAACCAGAAACGACGACATGACAAACATGTAAACATCCAAGACTTTTGTTTTGTCCCCAGCCGCGTATACTTTACATTACATTACATAAACTCACACCTATATCCCGGAGGGGTAGGCAGAGATTAGGGTTTGCCACTTGCCTGGTCCTGAAGAAACCTCTTTCGCTTCATCAATAGTTTAGGTATCATCATCATCATCATCATCGGCCATTTGAGGCACACTGCAGGATATGGGCCTCCGTCATGGTTTTCATAACCATGATGAGGGGTTTTGCCATAATCGCCACGCTTGGCAGGCGAGTTGGCGATCGCAGTATGTGGTTGGAATCTCAGAAAGACGAAAGTTTAGGTATATTCTTATTACACTCCTAGAGTCGTATGTAATAGGTCCATGATTCAAACGCCTCGCAATATGGAGAATCTGATGGTGGCAGATATAGATATTTACGACAGATAGTGCATACACTGTCCGGTTCTTCATAACCTGGTTATTTGTAACCGTCATTGTGGTAAGACCACTATTTAATGACTTTACAGCTTGTGGTGATTTTACAGATTTATTATGTATATATTTGAATAAATTCGCCGGTCCATACGGTGCGGAGGGCGCTGTAAGAAATGTTATTTTTTGTATTTCTTTTAATTATTTTACTAATAGGTATGCATTACACAAATAAACTGGGTATTGTAATATCAATTAAAATTTGTATACCATTTATGTAGGGGTGATAAATGAAATGAATTAACGGTGAAATTATTTTAGATTACAATTCTGCTTTAAAGAGTCACCGCACTGATTATCCAGTACAATTTCGCTATTGTCACGTGTTAGATAAGTTAGCAAATCACAATCGAATGAGGCTCGGTCAGAATTTTGAAGCAATCAGTTTGTTCCGATTTTAGATAAGGTCTGTAGAGCCTATTCCGATGCAAAACTTTTTTAGTTATCATTTTCTTTGTCAGTACCTCCTTTGTCAATGCGTCCAGAACAGGCGTACGATACAAGAACCGGAAGCACTCAAAAAAGCGGGGTACGTAATTTTTCGAGGTTTTATTTTGTTTATGGCAAAAAAGCGGTTTGTATTGCATAAAATCAGTTTTTTGTGATTATGACGCTCTGTAGTGATTATTTACAATAGTATAAAATAAATATAAACTGTAGTATAAAAGAACTTTAAATAGCAAAAATATTTTTAGTGGAATTGGATCCTTGAGTCGCAGGCACTGAGATTGGCGTCCCTATTACTAAAATCAATTTCTTCCAGGTAACCATGGACGGAGACAAAAAACTATATACGGGTAGTCGATGCAATAAATATATGTAATAAAAATACGCAGGGTTATGCGGGTACTAAAATTACATAATTGACTAAAGTCAATTTGTCGCAGTCAAATTATTAAAATAGATATGATAAATAGATACGACCACCGTATTGCATATCTATTTTAGGTACAATAAAAGTAATAAATAAAGCTTCTTTTGCTTCGCAAACGGGTAAATATCAGAGCAGCTAAGGATTTGATCAAAGCGTTATTAGAGGTTTTATACACGAGAAAAATTGCGATCGGTAATTTTCCATTAAAACAACCTCTTATTGTCTTTTACAAAGTAACATTTTACATTTTCTACTGGATATTTTAAAATGAAGTGAAATCAAAAATCTTTATTGTACAGGGTTACAGTAATGGTTACTTACTCCCAAATTAGGATTCCCTGTACTCTGGGTAGCCAGGCTACACCCAAATTAATTTTACAATCATCATCAACCCATTATGTCCCCACCGAGGGGCACGGGTCTCTTCCCTGAGGAAGGTATAGGTCATACTCCACCACGGGGGCCAAGTCCGGATTGGTGGAGGCTTGTAGACTAGTGGCTCGTCTACTGTCAGAAGTTGTCAAGCCGCCCTAAGGCCTCTGACTTAGCTTAACGACTGCCATCTACCGACGGCAGCCGGCACCAACAGCTTAACGTGCCTTGCGAAGCACGGAACCGCTCGGAAAAATGCCACTAGCGTAATTTTAATTTTAGTAATTTTACAATAATAATTGGAAACTTTGTTTATAAGTAGGTAACAGCACTTACTCATAACAGTTTTTATCTGAAGACTGCTCCGAACTAAGACTTGTGTTCACGCGAGAAGCGTGTGAACTCTATACGTACCGTCGGCCCACAGTACAAATAAAGAGTCGGGCGGAGCAAAGATGAAGTGGAGGCAAGGGGCCGTCATCACCCCACCTGCCGCACCCAACGAATGTGTTGTGATCTGCCTTATTACTTCAAAAATATTGTAAAAACATTAATTAAAAGCAATTGTTAAATTGACCCAGGCGGACATACTTCGACCAAACGGGGGATGTATTAGCAAAGGGCAAGACAAAAAGTACCCGAAACCGGCGTGCGTGCATGCAACGACTAATGAATGTTGATGAAGCGATCTGTCAGGATCGTGACAAGTGGCAGTCCCTGGTGTCTGCCTACCCTCTGCGTTTTATCGAACCAGCCTGCCTTCATTGTATGGGCTAGCTCGTCCAACTTGATTTTATAAATTTTAAATTGTGGTAGGTATAATCTATTACAGTTTATTGAACTAAAGGTCATATGAGTCTAGGACGATGGGTCTACGGAGGTCAACAGGGTGAGGAACAATCATCTTAATTTGAACCGAATGCCCTGTGCTATTTAGGTATGTACGTTCAGATAGTGATTGCTTGTAGGGCATCGCACTATGTGAACTTGGACAAATATCTCTACTAGTAGAGCAAGGCTCTTCACCTCATAGAACATAAATTAAGTTATTGATAAAGCAAACTCATATTTTATAATATAACTAGCTGACCCGGCAAACGTTGTTTTGCCATGTCAATTAGCCTACGACCTACCAAACATACACAAAAAAAAAAACCATATAAAAATAGGCGAAGTCGTTTCGGAGGAGTTCGATAACAAACACTGTGACATAAGATTTTTTAATATAAGATTATAATAGGGGTTAAAGTATGAAATTGCCGTTTTATTGCAATAGGTTCTTTGAATTGACATAGAATTTTCATGGTTTGAGGTTTTCGAATGAAACTTTTTTCAAATGGTTTCTATGATGTTCTTTTTTTAAAAAATGTGAAACATTTGAATATCGACTTTCAATTGTTTTTGTTATTCAATTTAGACAAGAAAGATGGATACTGCGAAAATTCGAGTGATTTTTGAATACGAGTTCCGACGCGGAACTAACGCGGCAGAAACAGCCCGCAATATCAATGCTGCGTTTGGAGAGGGGTCTACTAATGAACGCACCGTGCGATTTTGGTTTAAACGCTTTCGTGATGGAAATTTCGACTTAAAGAACGAGCCACGAGGAAGACCGCCCACACAGGTGAATAACGATGAATTAAGAGAGATAGTGGAAGCCGACCCTAGTCAAACTACCCAGGAATTAGCGGCATGGTTTAACGTTACCTTACCCACAATATTGACTCACTTGCGTCAAATCAATAAAATAAAAAAATACGAAAAATGGGTGCCTCATAATCACTCGAATTTTCGCAGTATCCATCTTTCTTGTCTAAATTGAATAACAAAAACAATTGAAAGTCGATATTCAAATGTTTCACATTTTTTACAAAAAGAACATCATAGAAACCATTTGAAAAAAGTTTCATTCGGGGAGGCTTATGCCCAACATGAATATTCAGGCTAGAAAGATAATATTAGATTAGACTGAGCTAACTAAACATATTAACTTCGTACGAAATATCATTCGTACGCACGATCACACATAGTTTTAATGCAACATCGCGCCCGGCGCGAATTCGTCGCAAGGTCGTGTTATTCAAGTTATGAATTTGACAGGATTTGGTGCGCATTTTAAGGAGGGTTTTGTGATTTTTACGACAAAGCCGATGATTCGATAAAAATATTTGTGATCGCTCGCCGCCTTGCACGCGCAGTTTTGTTTGTTTTTCGTAAACGTCGTTCATATTGCAAAATGTCACGTGTCAAAAAATACGATTTTTGTTTTTTCATCGAAATATACTGACCTGCAAAAGTAAGTATCACACTTTTCATTTTATATTTTTTTCTAAACTATAGAAGTTAAAGATTTAAAATAAAAAAACGTGTATCAACTAATTTTATCAGCTTTCTTTTAAACTATACTGCAAAATAAAACTTTCTTTCCAGTCCTTTTTATTTCTAAATTATATCTTGTGTACATAAAAAGTTATTGCAATTTTAAAAGTGTGATACTTAGTTTTGCAGGCCAGTGTAGTATGAAAATGAAATCGTAATAGTCTACACAGCTAATCAGACCGAAGATTACGATGTCTTGCACGTGTGACAGAATCAATTTTTTATACAATTTCGATGAAGAAACAAAAATCGTATTTTTTTTTTGTCATGATGTGATATTTTGCAATATGAACGACGAAATATTTGGCAAAGGCCTTTAAACGTACCGCGGCATTCAACCTATACTTTTTTTAAGTGTTAGAAATAAACAGTTAACGTAACCAACATAACAATGCCTATTGCGGCAACTTAGATGCACCACAGGTACATCTATGGTCCTGTTCTATTTATTCGTTTTGTCTGTTGTGTATTTAGTTTTCTTTCTGTTGTTGTGCATATTATGTTACTTATCTGCTTATTTTGTTTCTATGATGTATTTTGCTGGTATAATAAGTGTCTTTCTTCTCCTTCTTTTTCTTAGTACTAAGAAAATAAACATCCGGTCACTAAGTTCCGAAACGCAAAGGTTTGACCCCCCATTTGTCTGGTGCTAAAAAAAATCAAAACTAAAAAAATGTATTTTAACAAATAAAAAACAATATTGTATTGTTATTGAATATTGAATATGTGTGCTTATTTGTGGTGTTACAGTATCAATCTGATTATGTTTCGGAACGCAACTATCAGTATTTTCTTATTTTAGCGTTGTTATGTTGGTTACTGATTTTGATAATGATTTTGGATTGTTTCTGGCATTTTCTAATTCATTACGCTCTTATGCCCTTTTAAGCCTACGTAAAATTCGATTAAAATAATTACGGTAACGGGTATAAGTGATTTTAATTTGCATTATCTGGACTTCGTTTTAAACGACTATGCACGATTCCTAATGCCACGTAACAGTCCTTGAGTAATCCAAGGCTATATAATTCTTTGTACTCTGCTAACAGTAACTATCTTAGTGTGTTTTGCTATAATCGAAGACACATTAAAGATAAAAAGGCCTGTGATTTTGTTGACGTCAGTACATTGCAACAGAAGTGTGCTATCAAGAGAGGACAAGTCACTTTCCAAGCCTTTGTAGTCTATTTGTTTAGGGGTGCGTGAAAAGTGATTATTTCTGTGGTGCGACGGGATACAAACAAGGGTGGGGTAATGATCAGAAACCTGAATTTCAACAATAATAGTAGTAATAATCTGAGGAGCCTTGACTAATACATGATCAAGGCAGGCGTTAAGTCATGTTGGAGAGTTATAAGCAGGCAACAGACCATGTAAGGCAACAAGATTTAGGTACTTTTGTACTCGTGTTTTGTTGGCAATACTATCGTGATCTGCTATGTTTATATTAATATCGCCAGCAACGATTATGGTATTGTATCCTTTCATGTCACTGAGTACTGCGTCAAGACTATAGAAAAATTGTCAAAATCTGTAGTGGTATAACATGGTGACCTATAAATTGATACAATAGCACAAGTGTTTCTGATTGTGCAAACATGGCAGTTACCAGCCTTAAAATTAGGCTCTTGTAATTTGAAACATTGCGTGTTTTTAACATATAGGTATAACTAGGGCATCATTTTGGTTATACTACGATGGATAGTATAGCCGAGAGAGTATGGGCTTAATCACTACGGCTGCCCACCGCGGATTGGAAATTTTAAGCGCTGAGGTATGTGAACAAAGACACTCATATTTTGCTCCACAGAAAAATAGTAAAACAAAATAGTAACACTTGCCTGACATTTGAGGTCATGGAGGTGGGCGGGCGACCGTGCGTGCGTGCGTGCGCGCGTGCGCGTGTGTGTGTGTATGTGTGTGTGTGTGTGTGTGTGTGTGTGTGTGTGTGTGTGTGTGTGTGTGTGTGTGTGTGTGTGTGTGTGTGTGTGTGTGTGTGTGTGTTTGTATGCACAGGTGAGAGTGAGAGAGTGAATTGTTGATCAGTACCTGTATAAATATTATTTTACTTGCTGTATTAGTTTTCTGTCTCGTTGTAGTTTAAGCTATCTAAACATTCTATTACGCATTTCTTACATTCATAATAAGTTTTAAACCTTATTTTTATGGTACATTAAAATATTCCCTCTTTATATCTATGCTATATCATTTATACAGAGCCTAGACGAAAATCCTTCCTACTTCCGTGACTACTAAAATACTGTAGTAGCTATAACATATTCCTTTTAGATGAAATAGAATTACCTAGCAGCAACTTATCCACAGAATAAACATCATCATCAGCCATTTGACGCCCACTGCAGGACATAGGCCTCCCTCATGGTTTTCCTAACCATGAAGGGTTTTGCCATAATCGCCACGCTTGGCAGGCGGGTTCAATACGTTCAATACATAATATGCAGCCTAGTCAGCCGAGGTTCTCCACAAGATGTTTTCCTTCAAATTTAGTGAGTGGTATTGATACTGCACACACGTTGTATGTTCGCCCATAACAAGTAAGCCTTTTTAGGGTTCCGTACCCAAAGAGAAGGGACCCTATTACTGCGACTCCACTGTCCGTCTGTCTGTCAGCAGGCTGTATCATGAACCGTGGTAGCTAGACAGTCTCACAGATGATGTGTATCTGTTGCCGCTATAACAACAAATATTAAAAACAGAATAAAATATATATTTAAGGGGGGCTCCCATACAAAAATGTATATTAATAATGTTAATTGTAATGTTGTATAGATAATGGTACGAAACCCTTCGTGCGCCCGTCCGACTCGCACCTAGTCGGTTTTTTTAGTACCTTGGTACTTTGCCGAAGCCCAGCAAAGATAATTGCTTTGCTCTTTGCATTACTACGATTTCTGAGACACTATTTTCGTTCTGTTTCTTTCCGATAATTAGCCCTGAAGACAACAGCTGATTAATCTTAATATTTTTTCGATAAAATTACCCTTAAGTTTACTGAGGAAGGTGTACGCATGTAAAGCTGGCACTACACTTGGCTACTACAGGTTTAACAAAAATCAATGCTAATGATTCGTCAGAATACCCAGCAAAGGATGGTTATTATTTGCCAAATACGCAAATACGTGCGGGCATGTACCTACGACTTGGTTTTCTAAGTTATGTATATTTGTGAAGTTATAGTAGCAATACCACTCGCTAACGGTGAAGGAAAACATTGTGAGGAAACCTGAGTGTCTGAGCTATTCACATACCTCAGCGCTTGAAATCGCCAATCCGCGGTGGGCACGCGTGGTGATTAAGCCCATACTCTTTCTCTCTGAGAGGCCTGTGCCCCACAGTGGGACGTATATAGGCTGCTTATGATGACGCAAATACGATGCTTAAGCTTAAGTAGTATCGATTGTAATGCCAGTGGTGTAACTAACTCCTTTGACCCTTTTTAGGGTTCCGTACCCGAAGGGTGCCAAACGGGACCCTATTACTAAGACTTCACTGTCCATCTGTCTGTCTGTCATCAGGCTGTATCTTATGAACTGTGATAGTTAGGCAGTGAAATTTTCACAGATGATGTAGGTATTTCTGTTGCCGCTATAAAACAGAATAAAATAAATATTTAAGGGGGCTCCCATACATAATGTAACCTTTCGAAAAGGCACTCTAGTTATATGGTACAAAAATGCACCATACAACTTGAACGTAATGCCTTGATATAATAATAATAATAATAAAAATTGTTTATTAAAAATCGAGCGTTTATCAATATTCAATATTAAAAATTTATGAATATTCGAGTTATCTCGTAAAATAATATTTTTATGCTTCTACAGCCAATTTAGAAAACGTTTAGAACTCAATGAAAAATAAAATCTAATATGCTTTATTATTATTACAGTAACTTGATTTTTTGCATTTTTGGGACCCGAAAAGCCCGAAATAAATATTTTTATGGTTTTATTTTTTAAAAAATCTTGAGATTTTTTATATCTTCTGTGTTATAAAGGCAATAACACTTCAATCTAACATTGACGCTATTATCTATCTCGTTGCCAAATTTTATAGATCCGTTTACCCTAAAAATGAGAAAGTGTAGATGGTTGTATGTTTGTTACAACTTAGTTGGGTCTTTTTACGAACCTATACTTTGATTATGAAAAAGATTACATCAGAATGAGCCCTAATGCGACTGAGGATCACTTTTGAACGAAATTATATCAGTCCCAAAAATCGACCAATGTGCATTATTCAACATGTTTTCAAGCATTTTTAGTGGTTACTCCAAGTCGACCAGAATTAATTTAAATTCCAAATTGGTATATTCCGACTACCTTAGTCGCTTTCTATTAGTCTCGTCAATGCAAAAAAAAAAAAACTCTTGACACTTTAAGACTAAAGTTAGTTTTTGCAAAAGAGGGTTTACCGTTTGGTTAGGATTTCGTCCAAATGTAGTCGCTTTGCTTCGGTCGAGTGTAATACCTAAATTAGATATGCAGTATGGCGGGCTTAAAGTCAATAATGTAATTTTTCAACACGTAACAATATGTGACCAGCCCTCTGCCACTTCAGCTTGCTAATCTTACAGGCTTCGTCAGTCACCTTAGTTCTAAAGCGCCTGCGGTCATGATAATCTTTCAGATGATGCATTACGGTTCGCATCTTTTCAAACGACCTACTAGGTATGCCGCTTTCTAATCGACTTAAAAGAAAAGAGACGTTTTCAGTTTGCGACTAGACAACGGTAGAAATGTTTGAGGTTCCACGAACAATTTATGTCGCAGGCACCACCTAAATTGTTCCTCGCATTAAGGGTTTTGTGTTGAAGCGATATTACACGGTTAAATTTCGGTGCAATATTGCTTTCGGTTTCATTGCTTCAATCGTATTGAGACGTCATGCTATTTTACACGGTTCAATTTTGATTTGGTATGCTAAATCTCGGCTAACGCTTTCAATGAGATTGACCCTACAATACAATGCAATGAAAGCAGTTTTCAGTGTTCAATGTTTTCCAATGGCATTACTTCAATGTGATTCAACCGTGTAAATAGGTAAAGTCGTTTAATGACCAATGTTCAATGCCTTTCAATGACATTGCTTCAATGGGATTGAACCGTGTAATATCGCTTTTAAGTCAAACATGTTATGTATTGTAGAAGTATAATTTGGAGTACATGTATACGTACTTCTAATCTAAAGGTATTTTTTTAAATTATTTGTAACTGTAAAAATTAATTAAGTCTCTTATTTTATGTTTGAAATAATTCGGTTTTTAATTTTTATTTAAAAAACATATGTTTAAATTTTTAGATTTGGGGAAGCGAGAGGAAAAATAATCAAAACATATGCATATTAGGTACTAAAGGATGGGCCCTATTAGCCTTTATTTACTGCTGAAGAGTACCGTTGTCCATCCCTGAAAGTCTCCATCAGATCTCGAAACAAGTCAAGATTTGACAGAATTGGGTATTTGACAAAATATCAAATGAGTTACTTTTAAAACGGATTTTTCAATGAAAATACTGACTTATGACGTCACATTTTAGAGCACTCTTTTTATGTTTAATCTATTTAAAAATTGTAATAACTAGTAATTGACTAAAAGAGATACATTTTCCGAGATATTATGTAATTTTTGTTTTAATCAAGCGCATGAAATAACTTATTGTTGATCGTGTCAAATACCGAATTATGCGATAACATAGCAAAAAAAATGGATATAAACGCTTATCCGTATTGAGAACCTCCTCCTTTTTGAAGCCGGTTAAAAAGAAAGATGTTTTGCTTTATTTCAATACCACGTTGTATTGCTTTAGGTAATCATGGTACATGGTAAACATTTCCATGTGGTGCCGGATTAAGAATAGCGTCACTCCATTTCCTTCCGTGGATGTCGTAGAAGGCGACTAAGGAAATCAATTACCAGGAGACGGGCAGCAGCGTCTTCCTGAGATTCCAATCGTATACTGCGATCGCCAACCCGCCTGCCGAGCGTGGTGATTATGGCAAAACCCCTCATGTTTATGAAAACCACGAAGGAGGCCTATGTCCTGCAGTGGGCGTCAAATGGCTGATGATGATGATGATGAGGTAATCGTGGTAAACTGTTTGCGTCCAATACTTAAACATTTTTATCGATATTTATAAAAATAATAATAACTTCCACACAATACAATCAATTGACCTCCCAAGCTAGGATACCCTGTGCTATGGTAACCAGGCACGGACGTCACAAGCATGAAAATACACCCACCCATAAACCCATATACGGCGACCGCCATTGGGAATCGAACCCACGACCTCTGTTTTGGCATCTAAGCGCCTTAAAATAAACCAACCAGAATAATAATAATAGTCAACCAGAACTTAACATGGTCAATAATTACAATAATAGTGTACCTTATCAACCGACAAACAAACGGGCGTGCTCTGTATTTACTATGCTGATAAAAATGTAGCATTAACGTATATAATGTACTGTCGTGTCAGTGTTGCGTCAATGAATGTTCAATAGAAAGAGTTGAAAATAAAGAGGGTTTCTATTCCAGATGGAATTGAGCCAGTGGCGCCAGTATTTTTTTGCTTGTATTTTTAGTTTAGGTTATTTAACATAACATTAACATTTACATACAGGCACATACATTGCTTCTGGCCCCACACTAGGATACCCTGTGTCGTGGGAACCAGAAACGACGACATGACAAACATGTAAACATCCAAGACTTTTGTTTTGTCCCCAGCCGCGTATACTTTACATTACATTACATAAACTCACACCTATATCCCGGAGGGGTAGGCAGAGATTAGGGTTTGCCACTTGCCTGGTCCTGAAGAAACCTCTTTCGCTTCATCAATAGTTTAGGTATCATCATCATCATCATCATCGGCCATTTGAGGCACACTGCAGGATATGGGCCTCCGTCATGGTTTTCATAACCATGATGAGGGGTTTTGCCATAATCGCCACGCTTGGCAGGCGAGTTGGCGATCGCAGTATGTGGTTGGAATCTCAGAAAGACGAAAGTTTAGGTATATTCTTATTACACTCCTAGAGTCGTATGTAATAGGTCCATGATTCAAACGCCTCGCAATATGGAGAATCTGATGGTGGCAGATATAGATATTTACGACAGATAGTGCATACACTGTCCGGTTCTTCATAACCTGGTTATTTGTAACCGTCATTGTGGTAAGACCACTATTTAATGACTTTACAGCTTGTGGTGATTTTACAGATTTATTATGTATATATTTGAATAAATTCGCCGGTCCATACGGTGCGGAGGGCGCTGTAAGAAATGTTATTTTTTGTATTTCTTTTAATTATTTTACTAATAGGTATGCATTACACAAATAAACTGGGTATTGTAATATCAATTAAAATTTGTATACCATTTATGTAGGGGTGATAAATGAAATGAATTAACGGTGAAATTATTTTAGATTACAATTCTGCTTTAAAGAGTCACCGCACTGATTATCCAGTACAATTTCGCTATTGTCACGTGTTAGATAAGTTAGCAAATCACAATCGAATGAGGCTCGGTCAGAATTTTGAAGCAATCAGTTTGTTCCGATTTTAGATAAGGTCTGTAGAGCCTATTCCGATGCAAAACTTTTTTAGTTATCATTTTCTTTGTCAGTACCTCCTTTGTCAATGCGTCCAGAACAGGCGTACGATACAAGAACCGGAAGCACTCAAAAAAGCGGGGTACGTAATTTTTCGAGGTTTTATTTTGTTTATGGCAAAAAAGCGGTTTGTATTGCATAAAATCAGTTTTTTGTGATTATGACGCTCTGTAGTGATTATTTACAATAGTATAAAATAAATATAAACTGTAGTATAAAAGAACTTTAAATAGCAAAAATATTTTTAGTGGAATTGGATCCTTGAGTCGCAGGCACTGAGATTGGCGTCCCTATTACTAAAATCAATTTCTTCCAGGTAACCATGGACGGAGACAAAAAACTATATACGGGTAGTCGATGCAATAAATATATGTAATAAAAATACGCAGGGTTATGCGGGTACTAAAATTACATAATTGACTAAAGTCAATTTGTCGCAGTCAAATTATTAAAATAGATATGATAAATAGATACGACCACCGTATTGCATATCTATTTTAGGTACAATAAAAGTAATAAATAAAGCTTCTTTTGCTTCGCAAACGGGTAAATATCAGAGCAGCTAAGGATTTGATCAAAGCGTTATTAGAGGTTTTATACACGAGAAAAATTGCGATCGGTAATTTTCCATTAAAACAACCTCTTATTGTCTTTTACAAAGTAACATTTTACATTTTCTACTGGATATTTTAAAATGAAGTGAAATCAAAAATCTTTATTGTACAGGGTTACAGTAATGGTTACTTACTCCCAAATTAGGATTCCCTGTACTCTGGGTAGCCAGGCTACACCCAAATTAATTTTACAATCATCATCAACCCATTATGTCCCCACCGAGGGGCACGGGTCTCTTCCCTGAGGAAGGTATAGGTCATACTCCACCACGGGGGCCAAGTCCGGATTGGTGGAGGCTTGTAGACTAGTGGCTCGTCTACTGTCAGAAGTTGTCAAGCCGCCCTAAGGCCTCTGACTTAGCTTAACGACTGCCATCTACCGACGGCAGCCGGCACCAACAGCTTAACGTGCCTTGCGAAGCACGGAACCGCTCGGAAAAATGCCACTAGCGTAATTTTAATTTTAGTAATTTTACAATAATAATTGGAAACTTTGTTTATAAGTAGGTAACAGCACTTACTCATAACAGTTTTTATCTGAAGACTGCTCCGAACTAAGACTTGTGTTCACGCGAGAAGCGTGTGAACTCTATACGTACCGTCGGCCCACAGTACAAATAAAGAGTCGGGCGGAGCAAAGATGAAGTGGAGGCAAGGGGCCGTCATCACCCCACCTGCCGCACCCAACGAATGTGTTGTGATCTGCCTTATTACTTCAAAAATATTGTAAAAACATTAATTAAAAGCAATTGTTAAATTGACCCAGGCGGACATACTTCGACCAAACGGGGGATGTATTAGCAAAGGGCAAGACAAAAAGTACCCGAAACCGGCGTGCGTGCATGCAACGACTAATGAATGTTGATGAAGCGATCTGTCAGGATCGTGACAAGTGGCAGTCCCTGGTGTCTGCCTACCCTCTGCGTTTTATCGAACCAGCCTGCCTTCATTGTATGGGCTAGCTCGTCCAACTTGATTTTATAAATTTTAAATTGTGGTAGGTATAATCTATTACAGTTTATTGAACTAAAGGTCATATGAGTCTAGGACGATGGGTCTACGGAGGTCAACAGGGTGAGGAACAATCATCTTAATTTGAACCGAATGCCCTGTGCTATTTAGGTATGTACGTTCAGATAGTGATTGCTTGTAGGGCATCGCACTATGTGAACTTGGACAAATATCTCTACTAGTAGAGCAAGGCTCTTCACCTCATAGAACATAAATTAAGTTATTGATAAAGCAAACTCATATTTTATAATATAACTAGCTGACCCGGCAAACGTTGTTTTGCCATGTCAATTAGCCTACGACCTACCAAACATACACAAAAAAAAAAACCATATAAAAATAGGCGAAGTCGTTTCGGAGGAGTTCGATAACAAACACTGTGACATAAGATTTTTTAATATAAGATTATAATAGGGGTTAAAGTATGAAATTGCCGTTTTATTGCAATAGGTTCTTTGAATTGACATAGAATTTTCATGGTTTGAGGTTTTCGAATGAAACTTTTTTCAAATGGTTTCTATGATGTTCTTTTTTTAAAAAATGTGAAACATTTGAATATCGACTTTCAATTGTTTTTGTTATTCAATTTAGACAAGAAAGATGGATACTGCGAAAATTCGAGTGATTATGAGGCACCCATTTTTCGTATTTTTTTATTTTATTGATTTGACGCAAGTGAGTCAATATTGTGGGTAAGGTAACGTTAAACCATGCAACCAGAATAATAATAATAGTCAACCAGAACTTAACATGGTCAATAATTACAATAATAGTGTACCTTATCAACCGACAAACAAACGGGCGTGCTCTGTATTTACTATGCTGATAAAAATGTAGCATTAACGTATATAATGTACTGTCGTGTCAGTGTTGCGTCAATGAATGTTCAATAGAAAGAGTTGAAAATAAAGAGGGTTTCTATTCCAGATGGAATTGAGCCAGTGGCGCCAGTATTTTTTTGCTTGTATTTTTAGTTTAGGTTATTTAACATAACATTAACATTTACATACAGGCACATACATTGCTTCTGGCCCCACACTAGGATACCCTGTGTCGTGGGAACCAGAAACGACGACATGACAAACATGTAAACATCCAAGACTTTTGTTTTGTCCCCAGCCGCGTATACTTTACATTACATTACATAAACTCACACCTATATCCCGGAGGGGTAGGCAGAGATTAGGGTTTGCCACTTGCCTGGTCCTGAAGAAACCTCTTTCGCTTCATCAATAGTTTAGGTATCATCATCATCATCATCATCGGCCATTTGAGGCACACTGCAGGATATGGGCCTCCGTCATGGTTTTCATAACCATGATGAGGGGTTTTGCCATAATCGCCACGCTTGGCAGGCGAGTTGGCGATCGCAGTATGTGGTTGGAATCTCAGAAAGACGAAAGTTTAGGTATATTCTTATTACACTCCTAGAGTCGTATGTAATAGGTCCATGATTCAAACGCCTCGCAATATGGAGAATCTGATGGTGGCAGATATAGATATTTACGACAGATAGTGCATACACTGTCCGGTTCTTCATAACCTGGTTATTTGTAACCGTCATTGTGGTAAGACCACTATTTAATGACTTTACAGCTTGTGGTGATTTTACAGATTTATTATGTATATATTTGAATAAATTCGCCGGTCCATACGGTGCGGAGGGCGCTGTAAGAAATGTTATTTTTTGTATTTCTTTTAATTATTTTACTAATAGGTATGCATTACACAAATAAACTGGGTATTGTAATATCAATTAAAATTTGTATACCATTTATGTAGGGGTGATAAATGAAATGAATTAACGGTGAAATTATTTTAGATTACAATTCTGCTTTAAAGAGTCACCGCACTGATTATCCAGTACAATTTCGCTATTGTCACGTGTTAGATAAGTTAGCAAATCACAATCGAATGAGGCTCGGTCAGAATTTTGAAGCAATCAGTTTGTTCCGATTTTAGATAAGGTCTGTAGAGCCTATTCCGATGCAAAACTTTTTTAGTTATCATTTTCTTTGTCAGTACCTCCTTTGTCAATGCGTCCAGAACAGGCGTACGATACAAGAACCGGAAGCACTCAAAAAAGCGGGGTACGTAATTTTTCGAGGTTTTATTTTGTTTATGGCAAAAAAGCGGTTTGTATTGCATAAAATCAGTTTTTTGTGATTATGACGCTCTGTAGTGATTATTTACAATAGTATAAAATAAATATAAACTGTAGTATAAAAGAACTTTAAATAGCAAAAATATTTTTAGTGGAATTGGATCCTTGAGTCGCAGGCACTGAGATTGGCGTCCCTATTACTAAAATCAATTTCTTCCAGGTAACCATGGACGGAGACAAAAAACTATATACGGGTAGTCGATGCAATAAATATATGTAATAAAAATACGCAGGGTTATGCGGGTACTAAAATTACATAATTGACTAAAGTCAATTTGTCGCAGTCAAATTATTAAAATAGATATGATAAATAGATACGACCACCGTATTGCATATCTATTTTAGGTACAATAAAAGTAATAAATAAAGCTTCTTTTGCTTCGCAAACGGGTAAATATCAGAGCAGCTAAGGATTTGATCAAAGCGTTATTAGAGGTTTTATACACGAGAAAAATTGCGATCGGTAATTTTCCATTAAAACAACCTCTTATTGTCTTTTACAAAGTAATAAGATGTAAGTAAAAGTAATAAGCGTTTAAACCAAAATCGCACGGTGCGTTCATTAGTAGACCCCTCTCCAAACGCAGCATTGATATTGCGGGCTGTTTCTGCCGCGTTAGTTCCGCGTCGGAACTCGTATTCAAAAATCACTCGAATTTTCGCAGTATCCATCTTTCTTGTCTAAATTGAATAACAAAAACAATTGAAAGTCGATATTCAAATGTTTCACATTTTTTACAAAAAGAACATCATAGAAACCATTTGAAAAAAGTTTCATTTGGGGAGGCTTATGCCCAACATGAATATTCAGGCTAGAAAGATAATATTAGATTAGACTGAGCTAACTAAACATATTAACTTCGTACGAAATATCATTCGTACGCACGATCACACATAGTTTTAATGCAACATCGCGCCCGGCGCGAATTCGTCGCAAGGTCGTGTTATTCAAGTTATGAATTTGACAGGATTTGGTGCGCATTTTAAGGAGGGTTTTGTGATTTTTACGACAAAGCCGATGATTCGATAAAAATATTTGTGATCGCTCGCCGCCTTGCACGCGCAGTTTTGTTTGTTTTTCGTAAACGTCGTTCATATTGCAAAATGTCACGTGTCAAAAAATACGATTTTTGTTTTTTCATCGAAATATACTGACCTGCAAAAGTAAGTATCACACTTTTCATTTTATATTTTTTTCTAAACTATAGAAGTTAAAGATTTAAAATAAAAAAACGTGTATCAACTAATTTTATCAGCTTTCTTTTAAACTATACTGCAAAATAAAACTTTCTTTCCAGTCCTTTTTATTTCTAAATTATATCTTGTGTACATAAAAAGTTATTGCAATTTTAAAAGTGTGATACTTAGTTTTGCAGGCCAGTGTAGTATGAAAATGAAATCGTAATAGTCTACACAGCTAATCAGACCGAAGATTACGATGTCTTGCACGTGTGACAGAATCAATTTTTTATACAATTTCGATGAAGAAACAAAAATCGTATTTTTTTTTTGTCATGATGTGATATTTTGCAATATGAACGACGAAATATTTGGCAAAGGCCTTTAAACGTACCGCGGCATTCAACCTATACTTTTTTTAAGTGTTAGAAATAAACAGTTAACGTAACCAACATAACAATGCCTATTGCGGCAACTTAGATGCACCACAGGTACATCTATGGTCCTGTTCTATTTATTCGTTTTGTCTGTTGTGTATTTAGTTTTCTTTCTGTTGTTGTGCATATTATGTTACTTATCTGCTTATTTTGTTTCTATGATGTATTTTGCTGGTATAATAAGTGTCTTTCTTCTCCTTCTTTTTCTTAGTACTAAGAAAATAAACATCCGGTCACTAAGTTCCGAAACGCAAAGGTTTGACCCCCCATTTGTCTGGTGCTAAAAAAAATCAAAACTAAAAAAATGTATTTTAACAAATAAAAAACAATATTGTATTGTTATTGAATATTGAATATGTGTGCTTATTTGTGGTGTTACAGTATCAATCTGATTATGTTTCGGAACGCAACTATCAGTATTTTCTTATTTTAGCGTTGTTATGTTGGTTACTGATTTTGATAATGATTTTGGATTGTTTCTGGCATTTTCTAATTCATTACGCTCTTATGCCCTTTTAAGCCTACGTAAAATTCGATTAAAATAATTACGGTAACGGGTATAAGTGATTTTAATTTGCATTATCTGGACTTCGTTTTAAACGACTATGCACGATTCCTAATGCCACGTAACAGTCCTTGAGTAATCCAAGGCTATATAATTCTTTGTACTCTGCTAACAGTAACTATCTTAGTGTGTTTTGCTATAATCGAAGACACATTAAAGATAAAAAGGCCTGTGATTTTGTTGACGTCAGTACATTGCAACAGAAGTGTGCTATCAAGAGAGGACAAGTCACTTTCCAAGCCTTTGTAGTCTATTTGTTTAGGGGTGCGTGAAAAGTGATTATTTCTGTGGTGCGACGGGATACAAACAAGGGTGGGGTAATGATCAGAAACCTGAATTTCAACAATAATAGTAGTAATAATCTGAGGAGCCTTGACTAATACATGATCAAGGCAGGCGTTAAGTCATGTTGGAGAGTTATAAGCAGGCAACAGACCATGTAAGGCAACAAGATTTAGGTACTTTTGTACTCGTGTTTTGTTGGCAATACTATCGTGATCTGCTATGTTTATATTAATATCGCCAGCAACGATTATGGTATTGTATCCTTTCATGTCACTGAGTACTGCGTCAAGACTATAGAAAAATTGTCAAAATCTGTAGTGGTATAACATGGTGACCTATAAATTGATACAATAGCACAAGTGTTTCTGATTGTGCAAACATGGCAGTTACCAGCCTTAAAATTAGGCTCTTGTAATTTGAAACATTGCGTGTTTTTAACATATAGGTATAACTAGGGCATCATTTTGGTTATACTACGATGGATAGTATAGCCGAGAGAGTATGGGCTTAATCACTACGGCTGCCCACCGCGGATTGGAAATTTTAAGCGCTGAGGTATGTGAACAAAGACACTCATATTTTGCTCCACAGAAAAATAGTAAAACAAAATAGTAACACTTGCCTGACATTTGAGGTCATGGAGGTGGGCGGGCGACCGTGCGTGCGTGCGTGCGCGCGTGCGCGTGTGTGTGTGTATGTGTGTGTGTGTGTGTGTGTGTGTGTGTGTGTGTGTGTGTGTGTGTGTGTGTGTGTGTGTGTGTGTGTGTGTGTGTGTGTGTGTGTGTGTTTGTATGCACAGGTGAGAGTGAGAGAGTGAATTGTTGATCAGTACCTGTATAAATATTATTTTACTTGCTGTATTAGTTTTCTGTCTCGTTGTAGTTTAAGCTATCTAAACATTCTATTACGCATTTCTTACATTCATAATAAGTTTTAAACCTTATTTTTATGGTACATTAAAATATTCCCTCTTTATATCTATGCTATATCATTTATACAGAGCCTAGACGAAAATCCTTCCTACTTCCGTGACTACTAAAATACTGTAGTAGCTATAACATATTCCTTTTAGATGAAATAGAATTACCTAGCAGCAACTTATCCACAGAATAAACATCATCATCAGCCATTTGACGCCCACTGCAGGACATAGGCCTCCCTCATGGTTTTCCTAACCATGAAGGGTTTTGCCATAATCGCCACGCTTGGCAGGCGGGTTCAATACGTTCAATACATAATATGCAGCCTAGTCAGCCGAGGTTCTCCACAAGATGTTTTCCTTCAAATTTAGTGAGTGGTATTGATACTGCACACACGTTGTATGTTCGCCCATAACAAGTAAGCCTTTTTAGGGTTCCGTACCCAAAGAGAAGGGACCCTATTACTGCGACTCCACTGTCCGTCTGTCTGTCAGCAGGCTGTATCATGAACCGTGGTAGCTAGACAGTCTCACAGATGATGTGTATCTGTTGCCGCTATAACAACAAATATTAAAAACAGAATAAAATATATATTTAAGGGGGGCTCCCATACAAAAATGTATATTAATAATGTTAATTGTAATGTTGTATAGATAATGGTACGAAACCCTTCGTGCGCCCGTCCGACTCGCACCTAGTCGGTTTTTTTAGTACCTTGGTACTTTGCCGAAGCCCAGCAAAGATAATTGCTTTGCTCTTTGCATTACTACGATTTCTGAGACACTATTTTCGTTCTGTTTCTTTCCGATAATTAGCCCTGAAGACAACAGCTGATTAATCTTAATATTTTTTCGATAAAATTACCCTTAAGTTTACTGAGGAAGGTGTACGCATGTAAAGCTGGCACTACACTTGGCTACTACAGGTTTAACAAAAATCAATGCTAATGATTCGTCAGAATACCCAGCAAAGGATGGTTATTATTTGCCAAATACGCAAATACGTGCGGGCATGTACCTACGACTTGGTTTTCTAAGTTATGTATATTTGTGAAGTTATAGTAGCAATACCACTCGCTAACGGTGAAGGAAAACATTGTGAGGAAACCTGAGTGTCTGAGCTATTCACATACCTCAGCGCTTGAAATCGCCAATCCGCGGTGGGCACGCGTGGTGATTAAGCCCATACTCTTTCTCTCTGAGAGGCCTGTGCCCCACAGTGGGACGTATATAGGCTGCTTATGATGACGCAAATACGATGCTTAAGCTTAAGTAGTATCGATTGTAATGCCAGTGGTGTAACTAACTCCTTTGACCCTTTTTAGGGTTCCGTACCCGAAGGGTGCCAAACGGGACCCTATTACTAAGACTTCACTGTCCATCTGTCTGTCTGTCATCAGGCTGTATCTTATGAACTGTGATAGTTAGGCAGTGAAATTTTCACAGATGATGTAGGTATTTCTGTTGCCGCTATAAAACAGAATAAAATAAATATTTAAGGGGGCTCCCATACATAATGTAACCTTTCGAAAAGGCACTCTAGTTATATGGTACAAAAATGCACCATACAACTTGAACGTAATGCCTTGATATAATAATAATAATAATAAAAATTGTTTATTAAAAATCGAGCGTTTATCAATATTCAATATTAAAAATTTATGAATATTCGAGTTATCTCGTAAAATAATATTTTTATGCTTCTACAGCCAATTTAGAAAACGTTTAGAACTCAATGAAAAATAAAATCTAATATGCTTTATTATTATTACAGTAACTTGATTTTTTGCATTTTTGGGACCCGAAAAGCCCGAAATAAATATTTTTATGGTTTTATTTTTTAAAAAATCTTGAGATTTTTTATATCTTCTGTGTTATAAAGGCAATAACACTTCAATCTAACATTGACGCTATTATCTATCTCGTTGCCAAATTTTATAGATCCGTTTACCCTAAAAATGAGAAAGTGTAGATGGTTGTATGTTTGTTACAACTTAGTTGGGTCTTTTTACGAACCTATACTTTGATTATGAAAAAGATTACATCAGAATGAGCCCTAATGCGACTGAGGATCACTTTTGAACGAAATTATATCAGTCCCAAAAATCGACCAATGTGCATTATTCAACATGTTTTCAAGCATTTTTAGTGGTTACTCCAAGTCGACCAGAATTAATTTAAATTCCAAATTGGTATATTCCGACTACCTTAGTCGCTTTCTATTAGTCTCGTCAATGCAAAAAAAAAAAAACTCTTGACACTTTAAGACTAAAGTTAGTTTTTGCAAAAGAGGGTTTACCGTTTGGTTAGGATTTCGTCCAAATGTAGTCGCTTTGCTTCGGTCGAGTGTAATACCTAAATTAGATATGCAGTATGGCGGGCTTAAAGTCAATAATGTAATTTTTCAACACGTAACAATATTTCCTTATTCCACCGACTACCCGCCTAGAGTTTCTTACTTGTCTCCATCTATGGGGAAGAAATTGGAAGAAATTGCTGGACACATGCCTCTCACAAGGCACGCCACTTCTTTCTGTCCTCAGCCATCCTCGTCCGGGCGCTGCAAGTAATCTAACTCAGATCTTCGGTCTAGGGAGCTGATGGGAGTCCTACGCTGCGTTTGCCAGTTTGCGTTTTCCAGACCTTTGCACCCCATCGACAATCGGTTCTTCGGCATATGTGCTCAGCCCAATACCACTTCAACTTCAAATGGCCTCAGTCTGGGTGTTTTTCCATCTTCGTGACGTCCTTGCCTGGTTACCGTCATAGGTTATCCCAGTCTGGGTCCGGGACAACTAATTATGTTACTTATTGTATTTGCTATGGATTTACCTCTCTCATGATCTCCGGATCGAAGACGTAGAGGACTGGTCTGCTGCGGGAGCCCTTTGCCAGACGGACCAGGTCTCCATATCGGCTCCGGAGACCTTCCAGCAATCCAAGGCCCACCACGTGGTGGTAACTGCCTGCAATAATACATTAGGCCATTACATCTAAGCTTCGTGATTTACATAGAGGTTTATAGTTATGAACAATCGTTCCGGAGCATACCTGATGCAAAAGATTACACTGGCGGGCGGTACAGCCGCGGAACGCTAGTGGGATCTTTTGGTTCGGATATGTCCCGGGGCGGTTTTTTTGATTAATTTACTATTTTAGTTTTATGGTCCGTCTTTTTGTTCCACCACTCGTTCCAAGAAGTGGTGGTCACTACATTCGGAGCAATAAAATAAGCCTTTTGTTTGCTAAATTAACCCATCGTTGGTTCGGTTACTGGTGTTGTATAAATAATTTGAAACGGATGTGAACGTTGCGGTTGTTGATATGGCGGGGATTGCCTATATTGCTTGATATTTAGCTCACCAATTCTCGGAAGAACGTGCGCCGAATGTCTCAGCATAGGCAGCGCCAATGGGCCAGGTATATCCACGAAAGGCTTGGGGGCAGTTGTGACGTCACACTGGAGCAATGGAGCGCGCCGCTGCGGCGAGGTTGAGGTTCGGGCCGTTGATGACGTAGAAACATGGCGGCGGGATGGGCGGGAGCTGTGGAATGGATAGGACTTAATAATAAGCAGTTTATAAGTCTGCTTTCCGATAGAGAGAGCGTATGGTCTCAATCACCACGCGAACATACCACGGATTGGCGTGCGATTTTAAGCGCTGAGGCAAGTGAAAGCGCTGAGGCAAGTGAACATCCTATGATACTTAAGTTCCCTTACAATGCTTTCCAATTACAATTACCGATAAATTCTTGCTACGCGACGACATTGACCCCAGAACCTGTCGAATATGGGTCCAGCGTTCTAGCGTTGCGTTGTCGCTACTCCAGCTCAAGTAAATATTATTATTATCAAGGGATAAAAAAGATAATAGTCTCGTCTGACCAAAATGGCCAGACGGACGCCCTCCGGCTGAGGAGTCCAAGCGGCCGGAGGTCAGGGTGACAACGAGAGAAAACGTCGTCGGAAGCATGCCCACACGGAGTTACAACCGCCTCAGATGGTCAGCAAGACTGGTTGGAATTAACCCATTCGCACATAGGACTATAGGAACGATTTCGGTGGACACCACCCACCACATATCGGTAACCTCGTGCGCCAGGTCCAGATACTTGGTTATTATTACTATTATTTATTTATTTTAGGAAAAGCCCCTATAGTGTTAGTAACAATTTGAGTTATACCTATATTATGTATTTTTTATGAAAGTTTTTGTTTATTCATTTTTTCCAAGTGAATTCCCTGGGAAATCAACAAATATACCTACGTTTCAGGCGGTTCTTATGTGGAGCATGCTGTCTTGATCGCACAATTTAACATTTTTAGTGATAGTAAGAAAATTAGTAGGTATACTTTTGATGAATGTGGTCCAAGGGTTTGATGGATATTGATATTGGTATTGGTGACGATTTGTGTTTCCGCAACTCGACTGCTAATGAGCCTCGACTGCTAATGATTCCGGATATTCAAGGTATATTTTGCTTATCCTGTATTAAGTTTTTAGTTGAGAAAATTTGATTACAAAATTTATAATTTTGGAAACAAATTTCTCTGTATTATTAGAAACTACGTGAATACGTATATATATATATATATATATATATATATATACGTATATATATTATATTTATATATATATATATATATATATATATATATATATAAAAATATAAGACAGGCCTTAAGTATGTGTACATTAAATTAAATAAACTCACGCAAGTATACCGGAGGGGTGGGCAGTGACAAGGGTCTGCCACTTGCCACAATCCTGACAGACCACTTTCGCTTCATCAACATTAATTAGTCGCCGCATGCACGCACACCAGACTATATTAACATTTTATGGTTAATATAGTCTGTTTCTATGTCTACTCTAAGGCGTGACATCCGCGTCCGACATCAGTATTTTAACACATTGCGCACTAATATAAAATTGAGCTTCAAAGTAGGTGAAACCAACATAATATCAACATAAATTACCAATTTCACTGATAGCATAATCACTTTTTAACTAACCATGCACCGGCGTCGTGATAGGCACCGCGCACATGCGTGCCACCAACGGGTTTCGACTTTTTCTAGCTAACTTTTTCAACAACATACCTGCCCTGGTATGTTAGCTACAAAAATAAACCGTAGGTTCAAAGTGAAAAGGCTGCATTCGCTTGGGTCAAAGTGGGCGCTTAAAGCTATAATTGAGTGGTCTGGTTACCACTGCGTCATAAGAATGTCGTCTCGTGAGTTTTATGCAAACTGCGCACTGGCTGAGCCGGCATAATTGGACACTATTCCGACTTCAAACCTCTCCCTCTTATACGTCCTTGTGTGGAATCAATACGGTTTAAAAAAGTCCGTACATTATCGTGGATTCTGCTTGAAGTTCAGATTCAAGGTCGAACAGCAAGCAATTACGTGCGGGTATCGAATTGCATTGTTAAGACAGCGAGACTACCAGCAAGTACAAGGCACGATGTTACATAATAAGTGACTACGCATATAAGTAATTTAAAATAATAACTTCCACACAACTCAATCACTTGTCCTCGTCCCAAACTAGGATACCCTGTGCTATTTTAACCAGGTAAGGACAAAGGACATCACAAGAAACATTTAAATACACTAAGACTGCCTAAATGTTGGGTGTCACAAAAAAAATTCAGAAAGCTCGTTACTGTGGCGTTTAAACAATAGAACCCGAAAGATATTTCTCCAGTATCGATAAATTAAGAAGCAGAAGTTTAAATTCTTATTATTATTTATTCAATTAAAATTCCTTCAAAACTTATTAGCACTGGTAATCGAACCTAGATCTCGCGCTTCCGAGATCAATGTTCTACCCTCTAGGCTACCACGGCTTCTCTTCTCTCTTGTAGCGTTCGGTTCCATTATAATGTTGTATTTGAACAACTTATTTGCAAACCTGTGGTAGACCTGTTTGCAAAACCGTGTGATGCACCTTTCTCTTCTGCAGTTTGAAAGTTTCGACATGGAAATGGAACCCACTTAATTATTACTAGATCGAGAATGACTATAAATAAATTCGAATGTTTTAATCTACATTGAATAATATACTTTATTGTACACAAGAAAGAAATATGTTACACATAAAACAAAGCAATAAGAACGGGTTCATAGGCGGCACATATTATGTGTACCTTCACAAAAATGAATTCATGTAAGTTAAAGTTTCAAACAGACATGATGAGTAGTCAATATAAAGATAGATAGATAAATAGATAGATAGATAGATAGATAGATAAATAATTAACAAAGACAAAATTTGTCACCTGTTCACAAAAACAATATGTTTTTTTTAAACAAACGTGCAATAATTTACGACTTATTTGCCCAGAGTCAAGATCGGAAAATGCGGAACAATCGATCAAAATCGTGATGAAGCCTACACGCGATTTTTTAAAGAAAGGAAAGAAAAGAAAGAAAGAAGGTATTTATTTAATTTGCCACAGAAATACAAAGTAAACACGAAGGTACACAAACAAAATACAGGAACATCAAGAAAACAAAAACAAAAACAAAACAATCGTGAAGAGAACATTATTATTACATTATATTATATATAATATAATTACATTATTTTTGCAATAGAGGTAAACGAAAGCAACACACTAATAAAGTAGCCGACCTACATTTAGGGGCGCACACACGTAACTCCTCCACTGTATGGGGTTGTCCGATTTACCCCGCTCCAAACTGTCAAATACATACATATTTTGACACTTTGGAGTCGCCAAAATGGTTAACCCGATAGAGTAGATAGTGATATGTGATAGATAAGCGGGTATTCAATTCATATATGTTCTTTTTTAGTTGCACAGCAATTTGAGCAAATTACTAATGTAAGCGAAAGAATGTAATGAAAAGTTCATGTATGTAGGTACCCTACAAATAAAAGATAGTGTGAGTATGCATACTTCTAGATGCCAGATGAGTGTTGTTCATGTTATTGTTAGCAAATAGTTTTTTAACGAAATTAGAGACAATAAAGCCAGAGCCTCAAACTGTGAAATAAATAAGCCTTATTACTTGATAACATTTATTTGCAATGCTTTGGCCGAAGTCATTACTTAATGTTATTAATTTAATTCCAGGTACACTTACTTAATGACAAAATATAGTAATTGTGGCGTGTAACTCAAAATTACAAAAATCTACATTACCTGGGCAAACATCTAAGTCTACTAAAATATTAATTATCTTATAATATTAAAGAACAAAAACTTACAGTAAATACTGACGAACTAAAACATTGGACCGCGTCATCTTAGTTTTGTTTACAAACACTGCAAAGTTAAAACAACTTTTTCAAAACTTATTCAGAATCCATTGCGCACCAAACTTTTTTTCGTAAAACACTGGCCACTAATGTTTTAGTAATATATTTTAAAAAAGACAATGTTAAACTTTTTTTACTAAACAAGTACGTTACGTTCAATTTTTTATTTTGTTTTATAACGCTAAAGATTAAAGAGGTTAGAAGCGGTATACGAGTGGTTGGTTGGAGCACACTCAGGCTAATATGGTTCGGTTACTCTCAAGATCTCAACACATGTATCGCCGGCTCATTGGTCTAGTGTTGCGTAGCTCAGCATATCGATTGTAGTAACGTCGTTGCTTATGCCATCGCATCGCATTCCACTTTATTTATAGTGTCGCAATAAAAAAACTTGCATTTACAAATTTACTTTGAATCATTAAGAACCCAGGAAACGATTTAATTTTATGAGCAACTAGCCGTGCCTGCGACTTCGTTCGCGTTGGAACTTGAATTGAATAAAAAAATACCTTATTGCACTTAAAAAAATATTTTGTACAAAGGCGAGCTTAATACTACGTAGTATTTTCTTCCAGCTAACCTACCTTGATGTGGAGAGTCGATGGGGTAGTGCCAGAGAAAATTATGGGAGTAATACAAAAATAAATACATAGACTAGATGATAAAGGTATATAAGATTATTACAATTTAACTAATAAAATGTGATATTATACTAAAAATAAACCTATTAATTGCGATCTACCTACAAATGATAAATATTACTAACATACATATAGCCTAATTTATATACATACGGGATATCTCTATTAATCATCAACACGTCGACAGGATAGAACCTGGCGGATGTTTAGAGGTAAACCATTCTACAGAAAAGCCGCTGTCCCAGTGAAGGAATACGAATAACCCACCATATTTCGCTCGGGGATACCACGAAGAACGGAGATAATGGGGAGAAGAGAGGTTATATTTTAAAATGATAGGTATAAAGAAGTGTTACAATGTGAGCAATCCTGCGGAAACCGACGTTTAGCCAATTTAGCTCAGTACGAAATTTGAAAACGTGATCATAGTTACGAAGGCGGTAGATGTATCGGGTATTGAGAAGGCGATCTAGTTCATTAAGAAGTTCTTCGGTGAGGTCGAGATAACACAAATTTGCAAAGTCAATGATTGGGACCTACTGCATAGGTTTAAGCGAATGTATGGATGCGAAGATCTTCCTACTGACCTCTGAAACATGCACCCACGAAAAGTCCAACCCAGGTTTTTTACTTCCCTGCAGGGGAATGCCTTTGTAACATACGGGTGGAATGCTATCCCTATCAATCCTTGACAGTAAAGTCTTACTACCCAGAAACATGACTTGCATCTTGCCCGGATTAACTAGCAGGCCATACTGCTCAGTCCATGCATTTATTGAAACAAGATCAGTGTTCATTTTCTGGACTGTTATGGGAAGAAGATCCTGTTTGAATGGCAAATAGAGCTGGAGATCGTCTGCGTGCAAGTGATAAGAACTGAAGTTGACTACTGGTAGAAGGGTATTGATGAAAACCCAAAAAAGTACGGACAGAGCACTCCTCTTGCGGAACACCAGAAGCGATGTCACACCTCTCTGAGAGGACGTCATCCGCACGAATGTGCTGCTGGCGACCGTAGAGATATGAGTGAAACCACACTTCGGCTGACTCCTATATGTTGAGGAATTGAAGTATGGAAAGGAGAATTTCATAGTCAACCCAATGAAATGCACTACTGAAATTAAGCAGTATTTAAAAGTATATTTTGTGTCTCACATAAAAATAGGTGTTATATACACCTGATAACTGAATTGATGGCCGATGGGGCCGAAAAGTTCTCGAATGGAGACCACATATCGGCAAGCGCAGCGTAGGAAGACCAGCCACAAGATGGACAGATGACCTCATCCAAGTGGCAGGAATGCGCTGGATGCAGGCCGCTTCCTACCGGTCTTTTTGGAAATCCATGGAGGAGGCCTATGTCCAGCAGTGGACTTCTTGTGGCTGAATGATGATAATGATGATGATCAGACACAAGAAAAGTAAAGGTTTTGCAAACCACAAAGAAAATGCAGGCGAAACTTTATTGTACCTACCGACAACGTTCTTAGCAGTTTTTTTTTAATTGGTATGGTTATCAAGTATTTGAGATGGAGAACCAGCAGGCGATTCGAAATATACCCAATGCCCATTATAAGTCAGACGGACCGACAGATAGACGTGTCGCCGCCCCAAAATATAATAGTAAAAAGAAATAGGTAATACTATAAATAGGCAACAACCGCATAAAATGTCGATATGTAAACAAATGCACGCGCGAATTGAGGCATCTCTAGAGAAGGGACTTTGCCCCTCGGGGACCGGCCGGCTTCCGATCTCTTTGTTAACGACCTACGATCCAGTCAAATCACTAGAATGACAGAAGCAGCAAATCGATGAATCAAACTGAGACGGTGACCTTGGAGGAGGCCGGGGAGGGGCGGGGGGGGTGGTAAAAAAAACATAACATAAACTCACGGCTGTATCCCAGAGGGGTAGGCAGAGACCAGGGACTGCCACTTGCCACAATCCTGACAGATCACTTTCGCTTTCTCAACATTCATTAGTCGTGGCATGCACGCAGGTCGGTTTCGGGTACGGGGGTTTAAATTAAGTTATATCACAATAACTTGGTTCCCCGTCGAGATACGAAAATTTGATGCTGCTTTTTTACGATGTACAATTTAGGTCCTTTACATTTTTCACTTGAGATTTCACTTTATAAATCATAATTTAAGACTTGTCTTGAGACCGCCCCATAAGCCTAACCTGAGAGCTGTTTTGGTGGAAGCGTTTTTATAAATAACTAGCTGTGCCCGCGACTCCGTTCGCGTACATTTCGATTTTTACGAAGCATTTGTATGGGGGCCACGTCTTATCATAACTGGAGCTAGAATTTAAATAGCCTATCCTGTGTCCCAGATGTCTATATGTTTTTATACCAACTTACTCCATGACCGACCCTTACAGATTTATTATTAGTATAGATAGATACAGTAAGACAAAAATGTGTTTAAAATATGTATCTGCAATTTTTTTATCTAGCAAAGTCTCGGAATATCCTTTTTATAAATATACTCGCAAAGTATATTTATAAAAAGGATACATTTTTTTTCCATCAATTCAATAAAGTATTAGATTGTACGGGCGGGTCCTGCCCTGCAGTGACGGTGCGAGTCACGCGTTTTGTGGCGCTAAAATGTCAGAATTTAAAGTACTATATAGACTGTTAATGTACTGTAAATATGCAACTTTTGACATTCATAACGCACGGTTTCCGTCGTCACTTATGCAGACAAAGGTTTCCACTGACAGCATTAGCGCGCAGCAGTATTCCCCAGAGCTGCGCAGCGTCTCATAAAACTACAAAAACTACAAATTTTATAATTATATTTTTATTACTTTACTTATTAATTGCTAAGTAAGTAAAGTGCATACAATTATAGTAAATATTTACAGGAAAAAAGAGAACCGTAGCTCAAATCAAGATTTACATCATACTATTGCTATAAAATTATGTCCTACATTAATCAGTACAAATATTTTGGATATTAAAATTTCAGGTAATTAGAATAAAATATAACAGTAAAAAACATAACAAAAGGACCATTACAAGAATTTATGAATGTCAATAACTTCGTAAATCAAGATGCCAATAAAAAACGAAATGTGAAAATGTCATGTGAAAAAATCGAACTGTTTGGTGAAAAGCTCAAGAAAGACCCATTTATTCATCTCTCCCACAAATCTTCATGAATTATTTCATAACAATTATAACAATACGATGTACATAATACTTACACTGCGTTGAAGTGGCAGTGGGCGTTGCACATAGCTCGGAGAACTGATGGCCGTTGGGGCGAAAAAGTTCTGACCTGGCGACCGCGGACCGGACGACGCAGCGTGGGAAGGCCCCCCCACCAGACGGTCTGACGACCTGTTTACGGCGGCGGGGAGTCGCTGGATGCGGGCGGCACAAGACCGGGAAGCTTGGAAAACCATGAGCGAGGTATATGTCCTGCAGTGGGCGTGAAATGGCTGATGATGATGGTGATGATGATGTACATTGCGTAGCCTGCCTTTCTACTTAGTTTAATGAAGTAGGTCTCTGTAATCCAAGCCAAGGTTCCTCAGACGAAGCCCTTCTGTTTCTACTTTAAATATACTCCTCGTAATAAACGAGTGATCGTGTATTGAATTAATCAAAACGCTATCCGAGACCTTGCAGATTATAATATTGACCAGTAATATTGGCGAATTAAGGAGATCACAAACGGTTAGTAAAGCGGTCCGACAAACTGTACTTGCGCATTTAGACGCGTTATCTTTTTTATCAGTTGACTGTTTATAAACAAAGGCTTGGATCTTTAAAGTGTTACCATTCTATAAATAGCGTGTTTGGCAATTGCGTTTTGCGTGTTATGTACTTGGTAATTTTTTTGACGTGCTCTATCTTTTGGTGGAAATATTTGTAATAACATACCTATTGGTCGTGTTTGAGTTGTTTTGTTCATTTACGCTGTCCGTCCGTCCGTCCCTCTGTTACCAGGCTGTATCTCATGAACCGTGATAGTTAGACAGCTGAAATTTTCACAGATGATGTATTTCTGTTGCCGCTATAACAAAACATACTAAAAATAGAATAAAATAAATAAAACTATGGGAAAAAAAATAATAAAATAAAATAAATATTTAAGGGGGGGCCCCATACGTGATTTTTTGCCGTTTTTTTGCTAACGGCAACCGGTAGACGCTTGAAATAATATTCAAATGCTGTATAGATAATGGCACGGACCCTTTCGTGCGCAAGTCCGACTCGCACTTGGCCGGTTTTTAAGTCCAAGTAGCTAATTGCAAGAGTACGTTCTTGGCATTCCTTTTCGCTCGCACATTTACAAATACCACAGGATGACTTCAAATTGGTTCACCGTGTTTCCGTCGCCAACAAGGAACCCTTATAGTTACCCCTGGTCCGTCTATCTCTCTAGCTTGGGCTCAGAGAGGTCTCACCCTCAAACCTCAATCATCTTACTTCACCCTTATGTGTCCATCGACAACTCATTCTAACGCGGATATTTGTTCAAATTGTCTGAAGGCCATTACATAATGTATAATACCGGATTAAAGACAGTTTTTTTACGTAATCCAGACTGTGCTTGTGAGGAAAATCCACTGTCTTAGGCCCAGTGGGTTATTAGATTCTATTAGACGAGGGACTCAAGGCAGATGAAAAGCGAGACTTAATTTATGAATAAAGCTGCTGCTGAGGTGTTAAGATAAAGGGTATATTTGGGTCAGTTGTAATAATAATAGCGGTGGTAGCCTAGTGGGTAGAACATCGGACTCGGAAGCGAGAGACCCAGGTTCGATCCCAGTGCGGGCATGTACCTATGATTTGGTTTTCTAAGTTATGTAATTAATTTAATTTGTGTAATTTGTGAAACTTCACAATAGTAGCAATACCACTCGCTAACGGTGAAGGAAAACATCGTGAGGAAGCACGCGTGGTGATTAAGCCCATACTCTCTCCCTGAGAGAAGGCCTGTGCCCTACAGTGGGACGTATATAGGCTGCTTATGTATGTAATAATATTAGAATAATAATGAATTCCACACAAAACAATCACTTGTCCTAGTTTTAAGAAACTCTACCTACTTACTTTGCCCTCGCTTTATATTTTTCAGATAGCAGTCTTTGTAAAGACGAATCCTAAATATTTTGTTGCAATCTCCACAATACGTGACAAAGGTCTTCGCACGCAACATCGCCACGGGCTGCTTTTACCACGATGCAGGACCGCATTGATGAGAAAAGGTGTTTTATTTATGGCTCCAATGATATATTATAAGGTGCCAAACGATATTAAGGACAGGCATTTGAATTTATTCAAAAGCAGGTTATTTAAGTTACTGATTGATAAATGTTACTACTGAATTATTGACGTTTTAGAGGATACAACAATTTAAGGTCTACCTTAATTTTAAATTTGACATTTAACAACAATTTTATAATTTGAATTTGATATACAAATACATAATTATTGCATGCTTGCATGAATATTCATACGCCCAGACAGGCAGCACATGGAATGCACTGAAACTCTGTAAATGAAGATCTATTTTATTTACCCATGTACATGAATAAACGATACTTTACTTTACTTCATACCCAGTACATGGGTACGTACTGGGTATGAAGTAAAGTAAGGTATCGTAACCAGGCAAGGACAAAACAAACATGGAAATACACCCAGACTGAGGCCAATTGGCCAAACGACCTCCAGCGTGGTAATCAGACGTGACACCGCTGCACCAACGAGGCAGTCGAATTAGTACGGTAATTATTGTTTCATTGACACTATTGGCAGTCTAGTAACCAATTGCATTTCAATGGTATAAACCGTGCAACTTAACTCGGCGCCTCGCGCTATTCGATCTTCTCCACGAGAAATGCCTATTTAATTTGCGCGGGTTATACCATTGGAATGACATTGTGCTTCTGTTGCTCAGTAGACTACCAAACAGGGGCAAATAACCGCAATTGTCGTGCTTTTATCATTCTTGTTGTAAATAACAAGGCTAATTTAGTTTAGTAATTAATTTGAATTTATTGAAAACCAATGCACTTCTCACACTTATGGAAATGTCAAAAGAGAGAAAAAAATGTTGCCACACGACAATATGATATTCAGTTAAGAAAATGTTGCCAATATTTAGGTGGTCAAAAATTAATTTTTTTATGTATTAAACAATTCTATTGAAAAACGATGCGTGTACTAGGGGCGCTACTACGTAAGTCCTCCACTGTATGTGTAGTTGTCCGATTTGGCCTACTTCGAAATGTCAAATTGATACATATTTTGATAATTTGGAATCGTCAAAACGGTTAATACAATAGAGTGCATAGAAGGGCAGGGCTAGACCCCTAGCCCAGTGGTGCTACTGTGGCGGCATCATGCACAGCCGCCGCAAGATGGATTAGCGCGCATGTACGATTGCGCGCGCATCCTGCCGGCCGTCGCTATGGCAATAACATTTCCGTCAGAGTAAAGCTCAGAGAGAAAATAATCAAGCTCGCTAACGAATGCGCCGCTTCAAGGCACATAATTACATTATTTAATCCGGTCTGATAACAATTCGACCACCTCACCTCAGCTCTCCTGGCGCTGCATGCCGCTCCCACCGGGTGCCGGCAGAATATCAGCGCTGAAGTTCTTCCTGGACTTTCAGCACATAATGAGTCAGAGCCCATTCACATTTGCCACACCTACGTTAGTCACTCTTGTACTCCTGCCGTACCGTACCGTGTCTGGCTAATTTCCCGTGTGATTTTGCTTTTTTCTGTATGTTATTGTTTTGTTATATTCTTTCTTCGTATTGTGACTTTTAAATGGATTTGTATTACTTTGCTTTATATAAGTGTGTGTGTCTTATGTCAAGAAATTATTTATCTATCTATCTAATAATTTCGCACAGATTTACGCACTCTTTTAAATATTATAAATACATTAGAGCTAGGTTTGAATTGAAACACGCACGCACGTGGGCGTCAAATGGCTGACGATGATGATAATGTTGTAAATACCGCATCAAGTCGTTTATGTAAATACCATACTCAACCTACACATCTACACCACTGCGTAACTTCTTCACTGCATGGAATCGTCCGATTTCATATTTAAACTACTCCGAACAGTCTTATATACGCATATTTTGACATTTCAGATTCGTGAAAATATATAACCCAATGCTGTGGACAGTTACGTAAAAGAGGGGCAGGTCAGTAGGTATTTGGACAATTCACTTGAGCGAAGAGGCTTCTGTCTCGTAATGTAACCAAACATCGTCCACTTACAGCTCGTCCAAATGCAAACAATTTGCAGAATGGATTCGCTGCCAAATCCGGCCCTCAGTGCCCTTAACTCCGAGAGGCTCAGCTAGACGGATCCATATCGTTCAAATAAAAATGTAGAAGAACCACTATGTAGGCTCGTGCATACAATATTGAAACATGTTGACTTATCCTTTTTTAGGGTCCGTACCCAAAGGGTCTAAGACACCGTGGTCGTGGGTTCTGGGACCGCCATACATTAGTGCAATTCTCCTCAGTCTGGGTGTATTTCCACGTTTGTGATGACCTTGCCTGGTTACCATAGCTTAGGTATCCTATTTTGGGACTGGGACCCGTGATTATGTTGTCTGGAAATCCATCCAGAATGAGGCCATATGTACGGCGGTCCCCAGTGGGAATCGAACCCACGACCTCTAATTTGGTAGCTAAGCGCCTTAACGGCTAGACCGACGAGGCAGTCGAATGATGAAGTACGTGAGATCTTTAGATGTTCAGGGTCAAGTGGCCCTTCTATGTATCGTCATGTTGTCATCTAAAGCTACCGTTAACACGAGAACGCTCTCATCATTATACGAAGCGAGATTTAACTTTGTCTATATTTTTAACGGGATTGGAGATGTCATACAGACAAATAGTCTTGTGTTCAAGATATCGGTTGATTAAAAAAAACCGGCCAAATACGAGTCGGACTCGCGCACCGAGGGCTCCGTACAAATTTGTAGGCAGGTACTACATAATATAGCGAAGCGTTGGTAGCCTAGTGGGTAGAACATCGGACTTGGAAGCGAGAGACCCAGGTTCGATCCCCAGGCATGTACCTATGACTTGGTTTTTTAAATTATGTACATTTAGGAAGTTATAGTAGCAATACCACTCGCTAACGGTGAAAGAAAAACATCGTGAGTGTTTGAGCTATTCACATACCTCAGCGCTTGAAATCGCCAATCCGCGGTGGGCACGCGTGGTGATTAAGCCCATACCTACTCTCTCCCTGAGAGAAGGCCTGGGCCCTACAGTGGGACGTTTATAAGCTGCTTATGTGAATTGTTAAATTGAATTAAATTAGGGATAAATAGTTCAGGTATCAAGTCTCGCAGTTTTTTCCGAGCTTTTTCCGAACTTCAAGGACAATTTTTTTATGATTGAATTAGAAATGTACGTTTTATTAAGATATTTTGTAGCAAAAAATACACGTGATTTTCGGAAGGGAAGGGGCAAGTCAGAAGGTTCTCTAATTAAATATTTTGTAATAAATAAAAAAATAGAATTTGAAAAGATTTTTTTTGTTATGTGCCTGTATTCGTCCCACTGCAGGGCACAGGCCGTCTCTTAAAGTGAGAGGATGGGCTTAATCACCACGCGTGCCCACCGCGGATTGGCAGTTTCAAGCGCTGAGGTATGTAAACACCTCCGACACTTCGGTTTAGCGAGTAAAAGAAAATTCAATTCGAATTATTTTTTAAGTGCCTTTGAGTGGGTCCCTATCTATTCCGTGAACTGCAGCACCGAGTTTTCTAACGGTAGAGTTTGATCGATGGCATCATTCATTCGGTGATTTATCGAGTGTCACGATTGTACCTACTTATTTAGGGGCCGGACTTTTTGAGAATTGATGACTGTATTCTTACTGAGTGGCATCGATAGAAGTGGGTTCGACAGACGCAAAAGTCCTTAAAAGAAAACAAAATTCTCTCCCAAAACACGAGTCTTAGCGCGACTTGTGCAAAATCTCTGGATAAGTAACTAAATTGGTAAATACTTACGTATCCTGGGACACTGATAGTGAACTGACAGGGTTGTCAGTCATAAAATTAATCCATGGATAGCACTGCCAATGTCATGGTAAATGACGTTTTTGTATTCGTTTACTGGATAGAGCTTATCCATGGACACACAGATAGATACTACTGTCAGCGTTGGCGCCAGTTAACCTTAAGATTGTCATTATAAAGGGATGTCATCTATATCGGTGCTGAGTTTACGCACTTTGCAGTTATAGCCCCATCACACTAGCGATTTGCGAGCAATTTGAAAGCGATGCGATAGCGAGTACGCCGCCACGACGCTTCGCAATCGCGACGATGTCACGGAGATTATCATCGTCGCGCCCCACTTGAGTCATATCAAAGATACGTTTGTAATAGGACGTAGCATCGTTTAGACTTAGAGGTACAATCGTCGTTGATACAATAGACACAAAGTTATTTACAACTAAATTTCAAAATCGTCCTGTTACATGGGATACGAGTACATAGTAGACGTGCTCCCCCCAGTCGATTACTTGATAATTAATCCTCCGAGATTCATCGTTGACTTGTATCTGCTTTTTTTTTATGCGTCTTCGAAGTATCAAAGCCCACAATGGTGTTTCCTCGTCAGATAAATCCATTTTGCTGCTGAGTGTCCAAAACGCGGGGAGCTCGCCGCGCGATCGCATCGCTTTCAAATCGCTCGCAAATCGCTAGTGTGATAGGGCGGTTACTTAGCAGAAATCGTGGACGCGACAGGCAATTTCATCCTACACTGAGCTTAAGTAGGTAGAATATAAAAATAAAGCTACTGTTTGAAAAATATATGTTTTGTTAATCACTACACGCACAAACTCGCGCTCGTATCGCGGAGACCTAATTATGCGCACCAGATCCTGTCGGAATCCTGACGTGATAGCAATTAGTATGGAATTTGAGGGTTACAAGATTGGAATCTTTCAGGATTTGATGCGCGTAAGAGCTGGGCGGTGTTTCACAAAACTACAATTTATAGTTATTTATGATAATTCGATGTACATTGCGTAGCCGTGTTCTTGGTTATTCAGGATATTATGCCACTTGCCACGATCCTGGAAAATCTCTTTCGTTAACATGTTAACATTCATTAGTCGCTACATGCACGTTGGCCGGTTTGAGATGAAAGAAAGAGAGAAAGAAAGACATTTATTATACCAACAAAAAACAAAATAAACAAGTAAGTAACATAATATGCACAACAGAAAGAAAACTAAATAAAAAAAAGACACACACACACACACACACACACACACACACACACACACACACACACACACACACACGCGCACGCACGCACACACACACACACACACACACACACACACACACACACACAATTGTGTAAACCGTTACTAGGTATAACTTTATATTTTTTCATCTTTTATTAACACGGTTATGTTAAACAAATTAGTGTCCACTTGCACAGCACCACGATGTAACCTAAAACTGTAGAAGAAAGCGCGAGTAAGGAACCCTCGCTGCGTGAGTGCGACTCGCACGTCGCCGGTTTTTTTATTTATTCCTGATATTCGGACGAATTTGCGCAATCACATCACATTTTCACATGTTTAGTGACTTAAAATAAAAATAAAAACTTTAGGCTGCTCTCACACCTATGCTGCCTCACTCGCACATTCTAACATTTTTAATGATTGTATCAAAATTAGTATACATACATACATAAGCAGCCTATATACGTCCCACTGTAAGGCACAGTCCTTCTCTCAGAGAGAGAGAGTACCGCGAAGGGACCGCGAAGCGGTGGTAGCCTAGTGGGTAGAACATTGGACTCGGAAGCGGGAGACCCAGGTTTGATTCCCAGTGCGGGCATGTACCTACGACTTTTTTTTCTAAGTTATGTACATTTGTGAAATTATAGTAGCAATACCACTTGCTAACGGTGAAGGAAAACATCGTGAGGAAACCTGGGTGTATGAGCTATTCACCTACCTCAGCGCTTGAAATCGCCAATCCGCGGTGGGCACGCGTGGTGACTAAGCCCATACTCTCTCTCTGAGAGAAAATTAGTAAACTTTTGATTAATCTGTCTAAGGGTTTGATAGATAATAAAACTACGGATATTTTAAACAAATTTTTACCGTTACTTAGGTTTTAACAAAGAAAATTGGTTTTCAAAATTATTAATTTTAGTATCAAACTTTCTTAATAAAAAACTAGGTACAGGATAAAACAACACGTCTTGAATGTCCGTAATTTTATTATCTATCAAACCCTCACAGCACATTATTTACCAAAAGTACTAATTTTAATACAACCATCGACTTGAATTGAGCGCGACAGGTGTCAGGTGTAACACCAACCTTAAGAGTGTCTTTTAGTTCGGTCGTGAAGACCGCATGAGCACGAAGTGTAGGCAGACAACTTGCACAATAGTCTGATGACATCAGGGTTACTGTAGGGTCAACCTCAACTACAATTGCCGCAGACCGATCGCGAATTTGTCCAACGGTGGACAAACGAAGAAGGAGAAAATGTGCCTAGATTTGGAATTTCCTCTTAAGCCACCACGTAGCGACCCATTCCCTAAGCTACATCAAGCCTACATCATATCATCTGTCCACTTCTAGATACACTAGCTACGTGCGTGACAACCGAGGCCTCGTTTACATTCAGTCTCTTGTGCTGCTACTCGCGTCGTAGTATTTTTATTGTTTTTTTTACTATTCATTTTTTTGGACCCAAAACCGGCGTGCGTGCATGCAACGACTAACGAATTTTCATGAAGCGAAAGAGCTCTGTCAGGATCGTGACAAGTGGTAGACCACTCTGCCTACCCCCTTGGGATACAGGTGTGAGTTTATGTTAGGTTTTTTTTTTAAAGGAGTTCGTCACGAGGTGCTACTCGCACCTAATAACAATAATAACTTTCACACAATACAATCACTTGACCTGGTCCCAAACTAGGATACCCTGTGCTATGGTAACCAGGCAAGGACGTCACAAACATGAAAACACACCCAGACTGAGGCCATTTGTACAAATGTACGGCGGCCCCCGGTGGGATTCGAACCCACGACCACTGTTTTGGTAGCTAAGCGCCTTAACGGCTAGACTAACGAGGCAGTCAATACATATACGTATTGTAAGCGATCTGCAACCGAAGAGCGTACATAAAAACAAACTAGGCCTCGATTCTATTAGCCATTACAGCACGATGACAGGTCGTGTCACGTGACGTTTTATTTTTTATTTATTTATTTATTTATCCACTTACATCTATCTTTATTGGCTGCGCCTAATACGACAGAGTAGTTCCAGAGTACTACCTACAGAGTAGTACTACATACATTCATAAACTCACGCTTTTACCCCGGAGGGAGACAGAGACCATAGCTAATTTTATTCCTAGTTAGGGTCACAAAGTATACCAACTGTGACCTTTGTGAATTCGCTCAGCGTACACGAAAACAAGTCGATAGTTTCCGCGACCTGGTTTAGAAGCTGCAGTGCGCGCGTTTTTAACTGAGAACTTGCACTGAAAATATTTTATTATAATCATAGAGACCATGTTAAAAATAAATAAACGTGGTATTTTTTTTTTCTCTACGACTAATACTTTTCGTAATAATTACGTAATTTAAAAAAAAATACCACGTTCATTTATTTTTTTACATGGTGTCTCTGATTGTAATAAAATATTAGATTGAGTTAAAAAGTTGCTTTTTAACTGAATCTAATGGGAGTCTGTATCCCACCAGATAGAGAAGTGTTTTCATGGCATTTCTGCATACTTAACTCATTTTACCATTTTTTGTAAATTGTGCCCTTGTACTACCGAAGGTGCGATATAACCTGTCGAAAAGTCAATATAGGTAGTCACGTGGTACAAAAATTTTACTTATAACTAAAATTCAAAATCGTTCCGTTATATGGTATATAATAAAAGTCGCCCTCTCTCAGACAATTACTTCATAAAGAATCCTCCCAGATTCGCCGTTGACTTGTATGATGTTATTTTGAATGACGATAGCGTCTTGAGGCACTTTAACCTTTGCTAGATGGATCACGTAACCACTTAGCAGACGCCGGCGAGTGCCTGGGACATGCTCAGAATAATGAATGTTATGAAAATGAGTAAGTGCTTTAGTTAAATGGGTACGTGGAGTACGGTTGTATGATTTGCCATCTATTTATAATGCCCGACAGATAATTTGGACCAAAAATCGTTATATGTTTGCGATGGGCGTGTTTCAAGAATCGCACCCTTTAGAGGTACACACATATTATATACACTCACGCCTGTATGTGTACGGTAGGCAGAGACCAGGGACTGCCACTCGCTACGATCCTGACAGGTCACTCGCTTCCTTAACATTCATTACCATTTTTTGTAAGTTGTGCCCTGGTACTACCGAAGGTGCGATATAACCTGTCGAAAAGTCAATATAGTCACGTGGTACAAAAATACGCCGTACAAATTGGGCTCAATATATCGGCAGTACAAGGCCAGGAGGCTTACCACAAACACTATAAGAAGTTATTTTTAAGCCTTATAAAAAACTGCCCTGCTTAATGGTACCATGAGCCATACAATCGCAGCGCTGTTAACTATAAAACGTTCACCGTCTAAGCAACGCTGCTACCGTACTATAAGCTGAGTTTTGCGCGCTCGCAGCGCTGCTGAACTGTCATTCTTAGCAGTTATTTATATGTTACTCTTGAGCAGCTTTTAAAACCCTGCTAAGCGAATTATTGTTTAATTTACGTATTAAAATGAGTGATGAAGAAATTTCATGGTTTTGGAGGATGATACGTTTCTCGTAATAGGGAGAAAAAAGCGTGGCGTAAAATTATACGACTGCAGAGTAATCCATTCGAAGTTTACAACGAATTGTATTATGTTCGGCGGTATCGACTTTCTAAGGTTTTAGTGGAAAATCTGTGCGAAGACATTAGAGCTTTGTTACCGGTGCCGACAAAATCCACAGATTTATCCGTGGAGACGAAGATGAGCTCTATTCCTCTATGTATTTTGTGGACAGAAAATAAACAAATATCTTAGGTATCTTATCTTATTCATAATAAAAAAATTGTTATATTTCATCATAATTCAGTCAGCCCAACTCTGCCCATTGCTGGGTATATGATCCTATATCAAGTCACAGAAACTTCTTATTGGCTCGAACTTTAGTCGCATTTCAAATATTTGTTTTAGGCACCCTTTCATCATCATCATCATCATCAGCCCTTTGACGCCCACTGCAAGACATAGGTCTCCCTCATGGTTTTCATAACCATGAGGGGTTTTGCCATAATCGCCACGGTGGGTTGGCGATCGCAGTATGCGGTTGGAATCTCAGGAAGACGCTGCTGCCCGTCTCTTGGTAATTTATAACCTCGTAACTCTTTAGGATTGCTGAAAGTAGTCTGAACCGACACCGCGACACCACTTCATTTCCTTCAAAATCGTAGTTTAGCAAAAACCTTTTTTATCAATTCAAAAACTTCTTCAAACATATTTTGACGTAAACAAAAATAAGTTTCGAGACACGTTAAAAAACGTAATTTTTAAGTAATGTAGACCTTAGGACAAAATTTTTTTCCGCAGCAGTTTATTTTATTTTTCCATAACTTGTTTTCAACTTTTATCTGCACAGTGAGCAGTGCTGCTACAGATGTTTTTTATTACATTTTTCACAATCAAAATGTTTTATTTTTATTCCGTAATAAAAACGGTATTTACCGGCAAATTATCATATTTGGTTTTCGAACGCACGCAACATTTAAGGCAAACAGGCCAGAGACAACCTTTTTTTTTAGCAGGTTTATCGCAGGCCTACTTACTTCGGCTCATGGTACACTATAGCAGCAGTTTATTTTGAACATTGGAAATAAACTGCCCTACTTTTGTCCTGCTAACTTCAAGATTGTGGTATGCCTCCTGGGCACAACTTCCAAAAAATGGTACTACTGGTAGTACTACCGATGGTGTGATATGACGTCACAACTTGCTCGTAGCGCTTTATAATGTATGAAGCGTTTAACGATATTTGAGTTATCTCATAAAATTATTTTTTTCTTCATACATAAGAAAATGTTCAGAATTTAATGTCAAAACTAAATCTATTAACGTTTTTGTTATAGGAGTTACTTTATTTTTCGCATATTTGGTGACCCTGAAAACCCAAAAAATATATTTTATTGTTTTAATTTTAAATTTTTCCTAAGTTTTTATATGATTTCTTCGGTATAGAAGCAATGTCACTTCAATGTAGGTTTGACGCAAGTTCTTCATTCCATTGACGCCTCCGATATCACGACGTGATGTATTTGTAATTCCACTGAGTCGAGCCCTCAGTGGAATTACATTGGCCGTGCCGCAGGAACTAGCTGCAATTTGTGCGGGCAATTTCTTTTTGTAAGCGTGTCAAACAGCAGCGGCCCAGAACTTTGCGACGCTGACTGCGTTATTAGTTGAAATCATTCCAGGAGGCTTACCACAATCTCGAAGTTAGCAGGACAAAAGCAGGGCAGTTTATTTTCAATGTTCAAAATAAACTGCTGCTATAGTGTACCATGAGCCGAAGTAAGTAGGCCTGCAATAAACCTGCTAAAAAAAAAAGGTTGTCTCTGGCCTGTTTGCCTTAAATGTTGCGTGCGTTCGAAAACCCAATATGATAATTTGCCGGTAAATACCGTTTTTATTACGAAATAAAAATAAAACATTTTGATTGTGAAAAATGTAATAAAAAAACATTTGTAGCAGCACTGCTCACTGTGCAGATAAAAGTCGAAAACAAGTTATGGAAAAATAAAATAAACTGCTGCGGAATAAAAATTTTGTCTTAAGTTCTACATTACTTAAAAATTACGTTTTTTAACGTGTCTCGAAAGTTATTTTTGTTTACGTCAAAATATGTTTGAAGAAGTTTTTGAATTGATAAAAAAGGTTTTTGCTAAACTACGATTTTGAAGGAAATGAAGTGGTGTCGCGGTGTGTCGGTTCAGACTACTTTCAGCAATCCTAAAGAGTTACCTACGAGGTTATATTTACTAGGAGACGGGCAGCAGCGTCTTCCTGAGATTCCAACCGCATACTGCGATCTCCAATCCGCCTGCTAAGCGTGGCGATTATGGCAAAACCCCTCATGGTTTTCATAACCATGAGGAAGGCCTATGTCTTGCAGTGGGCGTCAAAAGGCTGATGATTATGATTATGATGAAAGAGTTTTAATACCTAAAACAAATATTTGAAATGCGACTAAAGTTCGAGCCAAAAAGAAGTTTCTATGACTTGATATAGGATCATATTTACCCAGCTATGGGCAGAGTTGGACTGACTGAATTATGATGAAATATAACTTATTTTTTATTATAAATAAGATAAGATAACAGTGATCTGTCAGGATCTTAGCAAGTGGCAGTCCCTGGTCTCTGCCTACCCCTCTGGGATACAGGCGTGAGTTTATGTTATGTTATGTTTATAAGATAACATATTTGTTTATTTTCTGTCCACAAAATACATAGAGGAATAGAACTCATCTTCGTCTCCACGGATAAATCTGTGGATTTCGTTGGCACCGGTAACAAAGCTCTAATGTCTACGCACAGATTTTCCACTAAAACCTTAGAAAGTCGATACCTCCGAACATAATACAATTCGTCGTAAACTTCGAATGGATTAATCTGCAGTCGTATAATTTTACGCCACGCTTTTTCCTCACTATTGCGAAAAACGTATCATCCCCCAAAACCATAAAATTTCTTCATCACTCATTTTAATACGTAAATTAAACAATAATTCGCTTAGCAGGGTTTTAAAAGCTGCTCAAGAGTAATATATAAATAACTGCTAAGAATGACAGTTCAGCAGCGCTGCGAGCGCGCAAAATTGAGCTTATAGTACGGTAGCAGCGTTGATTAGACGGTGAACGTCTTATAGTTAACAGCGCTGCGATTGTATGGCTCATGGTACCATTAAGCAGGGCAGTTTTTTATAAGGCTTAAAAATAACTTCTATTAATGCTTGTGGTAAGCCTCCTGGTCTTCCTGAGTTAGGTCCAGGTCCTCCTGAGTACAGGTGTTAGGGTACGCACGGCACGATGAAAGTTGGTTCATCGTCAGAGAAGTACCGCAGAACAGTTGACATTATCGCTGTCCGTGAACCCCCACCTGGGGCACTACTATGTAAGTCCTCCACTGTATGGAGTTGTTCCATTTTATCTACTCCGAACTGTCAAATACATACATATTTTGACAGGTTGGAATCGTCTGATAGGTTAACCCAATAGAGTGGACTGTTACGTGATAGAAGGGCCGAACATGTTATCCGCACATGAACATGGACCGTACTGCCATCGCGATCTTAAAACGCAGTTTACTGCGCTACCTCCAGTTTCAAAGCGTGTATTGTAAACGGAGCAAACCATGTTCCTACAGAGAGTCAATTTAGTATTCCGACCCATGAACCAATTTCCCTTGTCAGCCCGCTGGTTGCGTATGGTTGACCAAGCGGAGTTACGATATTATGACTCCAGTAGGTTTTAACAACAGCTAGGTTAATGTTGTGACGTTGAAAAAGTTACACACAAAATATGCAACCTGCTACTGAAATAACGTAAAGTCCAAAAACCGTATCTGCAGTATTGATGACTTCCGCAAAAGTATATTCGAAATTTTTATTTTTCATACATTCTTGAAACTTCACGGTGAACGTGTAAGAAAAACCGCTCAAGTCGGGATCGGGCAATGCGCAGTGTAGGGTTCCGTAGTTGGCCGTTTACGTATGCGGATTAAGAAGGAGGAGTCTCTTGGTTGATATTAGGATTTTCAGGGTTCCTTAGTTGGCAAGGAACCCTTATACTTTCACCATGTCTGTCCGTCTGTCTATCTTTACGTGGCCTAGCTCATAGACAATAAGTACTAGAAAGCTGAGGCATAAAAATACATATTAATCACACCTAGAAAAAGGTAGAAAACATTCTTTAAAAGAAATTAAGATCTTAAAGATTAGACGACCTCGTGGCGCAGCGGTAGTGCATCTGCATACCATGCGAGAGGTCCCGGGTTCGAATCCCGGCTGGGGACAAAAAAAAAAAAGACCCCAGGTCTTGGATGTTTACATGTTTGTAATGTCGTTGTTTCTGGTTCCCACAACACAGGGTATCCTAGTGTGGGGCCAGACGCAATGTATGTGCCTGTATGTAAATGTTTATGTTTATGTTTATGTTTATGTTTATGTTTAGGATATTTTTTTCATTTACCCCATAGTATGAGGTATTTTTGGATTGATCGTTAAAAATATTGTGAGTGTTTAAGGCATTTTACAATTTAGGGATCGGTTTGCAAAATATTAAGCTGCAAAGCGCAATTTTTAGCTTATTAGTGATAAACGGCTCTCCTGGCTAGACGTCTGGTTATAGAAACGTGAAAAAATTCAGGGCAGTAACACATATAATGAAGTTAAAAGGGAAACAATAACAGCTAAGAAGGCTGTACAAGTTCACGAGTATATAAATTCTATTGAAAATTAATTCTACACTGCGCGTGGCTTCAGATGTACTTGCCTGTTTTTTTTTTCATTTCTAGGATTCCGTACACCGCATAAAAAAACTGAACCCTTATAGGATCACTCGTGCGTCAGTCTGTCCATCCGTCTGTCACAGCCAATTTGCTGCGAATCTACTGCACCAAATCAGGTGAAATTTGGTAGGATGATGTAATTCTATGACCCAAAAACATAATGTGCGAAGTAAATAAATATTTTTTTTAAATAAGGGTCATTTTCGGGGGAAAAATTAGGAAATAAAAAAAATAAAAAAATCCTTACTGTGTCATATATAAAATGAAAGGGCTCGATATGAGGATCTAAAATATATTTTGGTTATTATTGTAAAATAAATAGTTTTGATAGCAATAAAAGTATTAAATAATAATAAGGTAAAATTGACCAAATTGACCCTCCCCTGACCTCCGAAACTACTGAGCCTAAAATTTTGAAAAAAATAAAAAATATAGTTCCTTGCTTGTAGATTACAAAAAAACCTATGAGATCAATCAATTAAAAATAAAGTGGTAAACTCAATATCATACGTTCACTTGCGGAAAATAGTTCACTAAAACACTACTAGATAGCGCTAGTAGTAGTTAAATCGCGTCTTACTGTGAGGATTTCAAATGTGATACCCACCGCAATTGAATAAAAACATTTGATTTTGGCATTGTACGGAACCCTCTCCACGCGAGTTCAACCCGCACTTGGTCGGTTTTTTCATACAGAGTTCTCTTGGGCGAGACAAAAGCCGAGTCTACGCCTGCCATGTTCGGAGGCCTGGTGGAACAAAGAGACGGGCAAAAATAAAGCCTAAAATAGGTACCTACTTCATTCCTTTGTTGCTTGAGTAATCGTTTAAAAGTTACGTGAGGCAGCATAACGGAGCATTACAGTTACTTACCTCTAAGATAAAACGTACCCGAAAGCAGCGTGCGTGAATGCAAGGACTAATGAATGTTAAGGAAGCGAAAGTGATCTGTCAGGAATTCAGGATCGTAGCGAGTGGCAGTCCCTGGTCTCTGCCTACCCCTCTGGGATACAGGCGTGAGTTTACATTTGCATGTATGTACCTCTAAAGGGCGCGATTCTTGAAAAACGCCAATTAGACTTTTAAGCTCTTACGTGCCCATCGCAAACATACAACGATTTTTTGTCCAAATTAGGTATCTGCCGGGCATTATAAATAGATGGCAAATCATACAACCGTACTCCACGTACCCATTTAACTAAAGCACTTACTCATTTTCATAACATTCATTATTCTGAGCAGGTCCCAGGCACTCGCCGGCGTCTGCTAAGTGGTCACGTGATCCATCTAGCAACGGTTAAAGTGCCTCAAGACGCTATCGTCATTCAAAATAACATCATACAAGTCAACGACGAATCTGGGAGGATTCTTTATGAAGTAATTGTCTGAGAGAGGGCGACTTCTTTGTATACCATATAACGGAACGATTTTGAATTTTAGTTATAAGTAACATTGTAGGTATCCATTGTCTCATTTTGAACCTCTAAACGATGCTAGATGCTACGTCCGCTTGCACACGTTTGTCTTCTTTGTCAAGAAGTCTTTGACAAGACTCAAGTGGGGCGGGGGGACTGTCGAACGCGATTGTACAAAATGGCGTCGACGGTGATAAGGCGTGTACGTAGCGCAATCGCGACGAGCTCGCTGCGCAACCGCATCGCTCTCGAACCGCTCGCAAATAGCTGGTTCTAACTAAAGGGTCAGATGTACACCATGAATTTTGAGTGGTTTCAGTACCATAGCAAAATGAATAGCTATCGAATACGATGATTTGTTTTTTTTTAATTAAAAATGCACTTTTCAAAAATATCTCGACACAAACTCGAATCTATGATAACCATTAAACTAATACCTGACAAAGATAGTAAATACCTTTTTCGGCGTGATGCCATAATCAGACTTGACTGTATAGGTAACAGACATTTGCAATTTATTAACAAAAAGAACCATAGTGAAGCAAGATAGAATTCGAAAAATTTTATACACGCTGAAATCTGCGTGGTTTGAAGGCCGCGGTAACATCATTAGTAATTAAAAATGGAATTTATTTAGGCTAATACCAGTAAAGCGGTAAATAAAAAAATTGGATTGTGTCGAGCTGAGAAATCTTGTTTAAAAAAATGCGCAAACAATTTGTACCGCCACTTCGTCCAGAACACTGACCCGTGGACCCGCACCGCTCTGGCTGGCTACTAACGGTTCTTATGAATTCGAGTTTGTAGCCTTTTTAAACAAAAAAAACAAACTAGCATATTCGACAGCTATTGTTAAGGCACGTTACTTTTGTGATGGCTTCCAAACCACCCCAAATTCAAGGTGTGGCGATTATGGCAAAACCCCACATGGTTGTGAGAGCCGCGAGAGAGGTTTGTGTCCTGCAGTGGGCGTCAGATGGCTGATGATGATGATGATGATGAAATAAGCGCAAACATAATTGAAATAGCGGTAGCAGTGGAGCGGTAGAACGCGGCTTCTCATTCTGGAGGTCGTGAGTTCAAATCCAATGTACCAATGACGTTGTTTTCTAAGTTCGCTCGCTAACGGTAAAGGAAAACAGGAAACCGGAATGTCTGAGGTGTTCACGTACTTCAGCGCTTGAAATTGCCAATCCGCGGTGGGCACGCGTGGTGATTAAACCCATACTCTCTCTCTCTCTGAGAGAAAGCCTGTGCCCTGCAGTGGGACGAATATAGGACGGAACTTCGAGCTTTTTTATTACTAACATTTAACTGTCAGAATCAGCCTCATCATATGGAATTTCTACATCCTCCAGCGTGCCATAAAGATCGCATTTGTCACCTCAAACGGCGTCGTAAGTAGGCTTGTCGCAATAAATCATACTCCGTCATCACATTTCAGGGAAACATTTACTGCAGCTTCACCAAATCTGACGTTAATAATAGGGGTTAAAGTATGAAATTGCCGTTTTATTGCAATAGGTTCTTTGAATTGACATAGAATCTTCATGGTTTGAGGTTTTCGAATGAAACTTTTTTCAAATGGTTTCTATGATGTTCTTTTTTTAAAAAATGTGAAACATTTGAATATCGACTTTCAATTGTTTTTGTTATTCAATTTAGACAAGAAAGATGGATACTGCGAAAATTCGAGTGATTTTTGAATACGAGTTCCGACGCGGAACTAACGCGGCAGAAACAGCCCGCAATATCAATGCTGCGTTTGGAGAGGGGTCTACTAATGAACGCACCGTGCGATTTTGGTTTAAACGCTTTCGTGATGGAAATTTCGACTTAAAGAACGAGCCACGAGGAAGACCGCCCACACAGGTGAATAACGATGAATTAAGAGAGATAGTGGAAGCCGACCCTAGTCAAACTACCCAGGAATTAGCGGCATGGTTTACCGTTACCTTACCCACAATATTGACTCACTTGCGTCAAATCAATAAAATAAAAAAATACGAAAAATGGGTGCCTCATAATCACTCGAATTTTCGCAGTATCCATCTTTCTTGTCTAAATTGAATAACAAAAACAATTGAAAGTCGATATTCAAATGTTTCACATTTAAAAAAAAAAAAAACATCATAGAAACCATTTGAAAAAAGTTTCATTCGAAAACCTTAAACCATGAAGATTCTATGTCAATTCAAAGAACCTATTGCAATAAAACGGCAATTTCATACTTTAACCCCTAATATTACAGCGCGCGCAAAAGTTGTCCGATTAGGAAAACTGGACAAGTGCGAGTCGGACTCGCCCACAGAGGGTTCCCTACAAATTTATAGGTACTTCATAAGCAGCCTATACACGTCCCACTGTAGGGCACAGGCCTTCTCTCAGAGAGAGAGTATGGGCTTAATCACCACGCGTGCTCACCGCGGATTGGCGATTTCAAGCGCTGAGGTATGTAAATAGCTCGGACACTCAGGTTTCCTCACGATGTTTTCCTTCACAGTTATCGAGTGGTATTGCTACTATAACTTCACAAATGTACATAACTTAGAAAACAAAGTCATAGGTACATACATGCCCGCACTGGGAATCGAACCTGGGTCTCCCGTTATAGGTACTTAAATATTATGAATAGTTAAGGAATCGAGTCTCGCAGTTTTTTCCGAGCTTATCCTGAACTTCAGACAATTTTTTTTATGATTTAATTACAAATGTATAGTTTCACATTTTTCCCTGAATTTATTGTATAAGACAAATTTCATAGTTCTAGGCTATTCTATAGAATTATTCTATATAAATTGTTGTTCCCTTGAGTGTCAAAATATACGTTTTTTTTGCAGCATAAACGTCCGTATCCTTTTTTGACGTTAACTTAGAATTTTGAGTTTTTTCACAGCTTCCAGGGACTTAAGACTTGAGTATAACATGGTTTTAATTTCAACTCGACACTATCACGCGTTCCCGAGATAAAGGCTCTTGACAGACAGACGCACGGACGGACGGACAAACAAAGTGATCCTATAAGGGTTCCGTTTTTCCGTTTCAGGTACAGAATGGAGAACTTGTACAAAAAAAAGTTTTAATCTGATTGGTGTGTTGGAGAACATGGCCTTGTTAAGAAATATTTCATTATAAAATACTTTGTCTTTTTATTTATTTTTGAGTTTCTCTATGTCTTTATTAGTTTTTAATAAAAATATTTGGCCCTAAAATTGTTATGGCATGTTTCTTTACAAAAACTAGGTAAAACCTTCTAATTCCTCCCGTCTTGTACACAGGAGATCATTTATAACTTTCCTAAAACATACATAATAATATAATTAAAGTAGAAAATCTGGAAAAGTTACTTTTATAGATCCAGTATATTTTTTGGATATTTTTTTTTAATTTCTATTTAGAATTGTAGTATTTTTTATGTTGACTGAAGTTAAAAGGTGTCTAGAATGTCCTTAACTTCATTATCTAGAGACTGCTTAAATCAAAAATATATTTCGACTAGCTTTCACCCGCGACTTCATCCGGATGGAATGAGTAATTTCCGGGTTGAGAAATATTTTATGTTCTTCCCGGGGACTCAAACTATCTCCGTGCCAAATTTCATCTAAATCCGTTCAGCTGTTATTGCGTGATTGACTAACCAACATCCAAACATCTAAACATCTTCACAAACTTTCACATTTAAAATATTAGTAGGATTAGGATACTAGGATTATCTCACAATAATAAAAAAAATAAATAAATAAAAAAAATTAACTAAAAAGTTATTTTACGAGCGATACAGATGTGACAGCGGGCTTAACGGGATGATATTCTGGCAGAGGAAAACCACTTAATAATAGATCCTGTTGACCAAAGTAACAGGTGATTTACTGAACCAGATGTACTGGAAATACCACACGTAGAAAAAATCCCGAGCACGAAAACCGTCACACTTTTTGAGTAACCATTCTGTTTATAAGATTTCAGCATCTCTATGATATATTTTCTACTTTGTCACATGCAGCGGGGGCACACTTTGGCTTCTTTCCGTTTTCCCGCCTCGAAGATTAATGGCGTGCATTTTTGGTTCGCGACGTTATCGCCTTGGGAACTTTTTCACCTTTTTTTGCGCAGGCAGTGAGGGATTTTCTTTTTACTTTTTTAAATTATTCCCTAGTCGCTGCATAGATGGCGCTGAACTTGGTAAGTTACTGCAATTTACGGAACGTCACTTTATTTTTTGATTATTTCACTCTGATGTAATTTTAAGGTAATAAAATGAAACTTACATATTGTATGTCATTGTCACATCACAAAATAATATCGTTCCGAATTGATCCATTCACGTTATCGCAATATCCATTGACGTCCATTTTAGACTGGCTATCATAACGTAGACGCGAATATACTCAAGTATAAGCAGTGAGTGGGCGATCTGTAGTGCGTTCCGATTTGCCCATGATCGCTCACAGTCACAAATCGGAGCGCACGGCTAGTAACGTAGTCAGTTTCGCGCCATCTACAGAGTTCTTGGGAGCTACGTTTTTTTCTTAATAGTCAAAAAAAAACCTCTAGCTCTAAAAAATAAAATAAACCTTTTTTGTTCTGCTACAAACTTTTTGGGTGTTTGCATTTGCTATTCGCGACGATTGCCTTGAAAACTTCGTTGTCTTTTTTCGCACAGCCACCAGACAGCTTTTAATGCAGTCTATGCTCTAAAGTGGGACGTATATTATACGTCCTACTTTAGAGCACAGGTCTTCTCTCAGAGAGAGAGGTAGAGGTTTTGATTATGGATTTAATTACCACGCGTGCCCACAAGCGCCGATGTCTTCATACACGTCAGATACCTCAGGTGTCTTCAGGATGTTTTTGTTTAACGGTAGAGAGTGGTATTGATACTAGACTCTTGTTTATTAAGGTTCTAAAAATGTGTGCATAAACCAAAGTTATGAAGAGGTTTTTAGGGCTACTAGAATAGAGTTCAAAATGGAGAAGCTGTAGGGAAGGAGTCAATTTTCAACACCTAGGGCACGGACTATAAATAACGGAAAGCCTGTTAGTTCGGTAACGATTCTAAATTACTTTCCTAAAGGTCGAAAGAATTTCTTCAGCACTTTTCTAGCTTTAGTACTTTTATTGCAAGTACTTGGCAAGTAGTTATACGACGATTGTGCCTCATGTATCCCTCCAAAATATAAATGAAAAAACTGGCTAACTTCTCGTCTCGTTCCTTGTTTTCGCGGAATTTACAGTGTTTAAACAGACACGGAAAAACATTGTTACCACAATTTGCAGACTAAACTCGGCCAGTTTTTGTTGGCCAGGCAAGGCCATATTGAATATTTTTATTAGGCTTCGTAGATAGAGGGAGGTCGATAACGGGTCAATGAAATCGTGTAAATATGCACAGCACGGGCCGGCCAAAACTTGGCCTGGCCCATTATGTGCGCCTTGATGTCGTCGGAAGGCCGGGAAGGGTGAATCCATGCAGACCCCACGAACTTCTTCACCATCAGATATCTTGACTTGAACTGCCAAATAAAAACACGAGTATAGTTTTCTCGATTTCTTTACACCAAATCAATCGTAAGAGTTACAAAACTTACCCGGATTCACAGGATGAAGACGGATAAATTGGGACGGAATTTGCCTTATTAACACCCGGTATTGTAAAAACCTGTGTTCTTTTTAACCTTCTTAAAGTGCCTCTCCGTCATTGGAAGTTGGCAGTCAGCTCTTTGCAACGCTTTCTGTTCAGTGCAACTCTTCCGCGGTTTTACAACCTGGACCGGTTTACCACCGGTCCACTCCCTGATATTGCATAACCATGACATACTTTTTCTTCAACACCTTGCCTATCATAATGGTCTGCATCAACTGGCATGGCTTGTTTCGTAGATCATACTTTTCGCTGTTTCAACATCTGGCGAGTTCTAATCTGCAATATGAATGATCTTCAAACTTCTTTTTCGGCCCTTTAAGGAGAGCATCAAACACAGATTTTCTTTTCTGACGGTGATTTACGGGGAGAGCATAGAGCCCAACCTTTTGTGGCAACGTAGATACACCACAGGCTACATCTATGGTCCTGTTTTATTTATTCGTTTTGTCTGTTGTGTATTTAGTTTTCTTTCTGTTGTTGTGCATATTATGTTACTTATGTGCTTATTTTGTTTCTGTGATGTATCTTGTTGGTATAATAAATGTCTTTCTTCTTCTTCTAGATTTCCACTTCTGACGGTGGTTCCCGGTAGCTTCCAATTCAGCCCAGCTAGTGCCGATCGACATGGCGTCTTGGGCTATGGATCTTTTCTAGGCGATCCTCGGCCGTCCTCTCTTTCGATTACCCGAGTGGATGTAATAATGCTCTTCAGTACCCCTCCTTTATTTTTATGCGTTCATTCGAAATCTACACTCGTCCGTTTTTATGAACCATACGAGCATCGTCACTGCATAGTAATAGACATCAAAGCCACTCCATAAACAAGGCCACGTAAATCACATGGCTTCAACGTACTTGAGTAAGACGCATGATGAATTTGATTTTTATTATAAAGTTCTAAGCGCTCTTTGCTTTCGTACCTAGTCGCTTTCCATTTCTCCTTTAGCAATCTTTCTTATGTAATCCGGAAGACATTACTATAAACTGCCGTATCTTTTTTTTACGTTAACTTAGAAGTTTGATTTATTCACAGCTTTAAGGGAATGTAGACCTGATATATGGTTTTAATTTCAACTAGATAACTCCACGTGTCCCCGATACAAAGGGTCTTGACAGACAGACGGACGGACGGACGGACGGACGGACAATAAAGTGATCCTATAAGGGTTCCATTTTTTCCTTTTGAGGCACGTAACCCTAAAAACTTACAATCTCTAAAGCAGACTGCCAATTTCTTTGTAAATATTCACATTGAAGTTTGTAAATTAAAAACATCCAATTGTATCCTAAATATTTCAGATTTTAAAGACCATAATCGATTCGTCGTATAGACAGGATAAAAAAAATTAAATCTTTACAATTTACGATTGATTTTACAAGAAATTTTCTACTCTGTGACTATTTTAAATAACAAAATTCAAACGACAGAATCACTTGTTCTGGTCCCAAACTAGCATACCCTGTGCTATATTAACCAGGCAAGAACACCAAAAACACTCAGACTGAGGCCATGTGTACAAATTTAGGGCAGCCCCCAATAGTCATCGAACCCACGACTTCCGGCATGGTGATCAGACATGATACCGCTAGACCTACGAAGCAGTCATGTTATTATTACAATAACGAAAAGGGAAAATAGAAGGTCATCCCGTCATATCGCAATATAATTTCAGTGGGCGTATTCTGGGCCATGGCCATGTGTTGTAGGGATAGATTGCCATCCGAAGGGCCGCTCTGGGTCTCATCATGGGCCATCCTTCAATTTCGCTCCGAACAATGTTTATCGTCGTCCTGGGATTCGTCTCATTCGATTTATTCGGTGGGTTGTGGTTTTCTTAAGACGCGTGGGAGATACGGTTTATCATTATAACAGAGATGTGAAGTAGTATTATAAAAAAAATGTTTATGGCACTAAAAGTATATTTAGTAAGGTTTAAATGTTAGAACCACAGGTTAGAACAATATAATAGATAATAGCCATATAAATTTACACGTTCACGTCATGGCAGTGTTATAATAGCACAATCACATAGAAAAAATCTACGGGTGCCTACGGGTGACCTGCACAGTATATTATGAAATCTACTCAATTTCTTTAGGGGCGTGTTTACAATGTTTGAATTTATTATTTTGTTTCCAGGCCTGTATCTGAAGGAAACAGCTGATTTAATTGTTTTTAAATTACATTTTGTAAACTTCAACATAAATTGTAACATACCTACTTAGTTTTTTCTAAGGTTAACACGAGCAATAGATATAATAATAAAAACTGAATTTGAATTTAAGTTTGATTTTGAAACTAACAGTTAATGCTTTAAAAAAAAACGCCCGTCACCTCAGTCTACCGCAACCACGGCATTTGCAAAAGTACCGAAACGTCAGAAAATTGTAAAATGAAAAAGTAAACGAGTAATTCATGTAGAGGTAAAAAAGGGGTAGGCAGATCATCATCATCATCATTCAGCCACAAGAAGTCCACTGCTGGACATAGGCCTCCTCCATGAATTTCCAAAAAGACCGGTTGGAAGCGGCTTGCATCCAGCGTCTTCCTGCCACTTGGATGAGGTCATCTGTCCATCTTGTGGCTGGTCGTCCTACGCTGCGCTTGCCGATATGTGGTCTCCATTTAAGAATTTTTCGGCCCCATCGGCCATCAGTTCTGCGTGCTGTGTGCCTCGCCCACTGCCACTTCAACTTCCTAATCCGCAGAGGTAGGTAGGTAGATACTTGCAATAAATCTGCCTACCCCTTTTTTACCTCCACATGAATTACTCATGTAAGTTAACCTGCTGAACTGTCATCACATCGCTAATAATAATACATAGTTTCTAATAATTTATCAGTGTAGTATGCGACAATGCAGAGGCGAGTCTATAATTTGTTATGTAGTTCTCTATGTAGTTTAAAACTCGTACTTGTGGCGTAAGTAACAAGAGCTGCTTTAGTTTACCAGGCAGTGAAGTGTGTCTGGTGTAAATAAGAAGTGACAGAATGACGAATGAGGTCACAGGGTCAACTCAGCGGGCTCCTTCCGGATTCATCTTGTAATGACGCACTTAATGCGATTTTTCGCTTCAGATTAACTTGCTTGATTTATTTGTTCTGGGACTTGATTCTACAAATTGAACATGGCCTGTATCTAAAGGAACCAGGTGATTTGATTGTTTTTGAAATTACATTTTGTAAACTTCAATATAAAATGTAACATTATCTTCACACCAATAGCCGCAAAAGGATTGCAAGAGGCAACGACTGATTAAAATGACGCAGTTAATGCGATTTTTCGCTTCAGATTAACTTGCTTGATTTATTTGTTCTGTGACTTCATTCTACAAAGTGAACATCTCCTATATCTCGGTCGAATTCATTATTGGAACATTTCAAAATATATTGTTTTGCTTAAACGCTTAAAAGTATATAAAATTTTAAAATTCACTGTATAATTTTTAAAGTAAAGTTTAGCGCTAGACCAACGAGGCAGTTATCACCGTCAGCCAGTAGGTCCGTCGTCAAAACTCTTAATCCAAAACAGAATGTCAGGGAAAATGCGTTTAGTTAAACGGCTGTCGTATTAATTATATCAAAAGAACAACTCTTGCAGACACGTCTTGATCCCATCCGGACGCTGATAAGGAAGCCGAATAATTTTTTATTAATGACTCGAAGAAGCGGTATTCGAATAAAAAGGACTAACCGCTAGCAGGGAGGTACTGTAGCTCAATCTTTACATTGTGGTTGCGAAATCACTAGTTGTACAAATGACTAAAGTGTAAGCAAAGTGAAAGCATGAATATAAAATAAAAAATGCGTTTATTTCAGGTTGCAGGACCCATATTAACAATATAAAACAACGAACAATCTACTATGACTAAAATGCAAGCAAAGTGTAAGCATAAAGATTAAAAGCGCTGTAAAATGTACGATACACGAACCTACGATAGTGTGATAGATGGCAGATATTTTTAAATTGTGCTTGCAAAGTCACCAATTACCTATACAAATGACTAAAGTGCAAGCAAAGTGTACCTAAACATAAAGATTGACGTGCTGTAAACTGTCCGATACACGTACAATAGGTTGATAGATGGCAAATATTTTTTTTTAACCCTAAACGGTTGTACCCTCGGACTCGCGCACAAAGGGTTCCGCACCATTATATACAATATTTGAATATTTCAAGCGTCTACCTGTTGCCGTTATTAATGTCAAGCAAATAAAAATCACGTTTGTTGTATGGGAGCCCCCCTTAACTACTTATTTTATTCTGTTTTTGGTATTTGTTTTTATAGCTACAATATACAATGTATATTGTACAATTAATATATATTGTACATTAATATACATAAATCTAATGTATATAATATACATCTGGGATAATTTGCCTAGCTATCACGGTTCATGAGATTCAGCCTGGTGACAGACAGACAGACAGACAGACGGACAGGCAGACAGACAGACAGACATAAAGATAGACAGAAGGACGGACGGACGGACGGACGGACGGACGGACGGACGGACGGACGGACGGACGGACGGACGGACGGACGGACGGACGGACGGACGGATGGACGGACGGACGGACAGACAGACAGACAGACAGTGAATCTTAGTAATAGGGTCCCATTTGGCACCCTTCGGATACGGAACCCTAAAAAATCGAAGTTTTAAAATATGCGATTTTAGCCTTGCTAGGATAATAAATTTCTGTCAATTAGCACTCGACTGGTGAGATTGTAATTTTCGAGATAAGAAATAAGTTATAACACTTCTTATGGTCGGGTTTGGTCGTCCAGTCTTCATGATTTTTATCGGACAAATGTAATTTAAGTTGAATTTTTAACGAGTTCAGTACAGAGACAACGGACGAGTTTATATTTTTTTTATTTCGTTCCAGTCGTAAAAAGCTCTGACCCTTTTTGTGACATCAGGGTGCGAAAACTTGTGAAAATATTTTGTTCTAACCAAAAAACAATAATGTACTAAAATTATTCAGGATTCAGCAAGTCGCACCGAATTGTAGTTAAAGTATAACTTGAGGCTTCTAAAAAAGGGGTACTGAGATTCGAAATTGTCCGAAATATTACTTATTTACTTCAAAGCTGAAGTTGTTTTTTGTCGGTGATCAAAATTACACTTAATTTTACCTCATTCAGTGTTTGTGGAGAGACATAATTATATCTCAAACTGAATTCACAAGGTACAAGAGTGTAACATACGATGAAACAATACACTCAACAAGAAAACACTTTCCATCTCGGTTGCCTAAGAAAAATGCTAGTAATAGTCTATCTGGGAAAATTGTCCTCACAAGTTGTAGATAAATATCCCTTAAAACTTAGTATGCTACCCGAGTGGTGCCACGTATTGCGCTGTAAGTAGCTATCTTCCCATTTGTCAGTCGACTCCTGTCTACATCTACCATCACGTAGAGTCTATGCGTCATCTTAGGTATTTGAATAGATAGCGTTCTGAGAGTTTACTGTTTTGCGCGTTTCTGGCGCGAGCAGAGTTTCATTTGAAGATTCTAATGGCTGTTTTAATAGAAGATTTTCATTTAGAAAAGTAATCGTATAAGAGCGATCGCTCACGGCTTATATACGCGCTTCTAATCGCGTTTTGTGACATTTTCGAGAAGCGATACAAACGATTTTGCCTCTATTTTTAGGGTTCAGTACCCAAAAAGTAAGGGACCCTACGACTAAGACTCCGCTGTCCGTCCGTCCGTCTGTCTGTCACCAAGCTGTATTTCATGAACCGTAATAGTTGAAATTTTCACAGATGATGTATTTCTATTGCCTCTATAACAACAAATAATAAAAATAGAATAAAATAAATATATAGAGGAGGCTTCCATACAACAAACGTGACTTTTTTGCCGTTTTATGCTCGATATTAATAACGACGCTTGAAATATTCAAATGTTGTATAGATAATGGTACTGAACTCTTCGTGCACGACTCCAACTCGCACTTGGCCAGTTTAGTACGCGGAAGTGACATACGTACGCATCTGCTTAAAGCTGCTTGTGTATTAATTATTAATTAAGATAAAATAAGAATATTCTTTATCGCACACGAGAAGCGAGACATTTAATACGAAAGTTACAATGAGAAAGTACAATGGACGGCCTTATTGCCAACAGCAATTTCTTCCAGACAACCTTGTGACGGAAAGGTTATTAATATTATTATTATTATATATACATTTCGTTCAGGTTTTGTCTACATCCATGTTAGCAACTAGCCATTGATGAAAATCGTTAAAATACGCATAACAGTCATGTATATCTTGTTATTTACTGGTGCCAGGCCATCCATTTATCTCATTAATCCAAGGATTTTCTACTTTCTACCCCTTTAATTAATTTCTTGGGCTTGCAAGTTTAAAAAAATGTTAACACCCAGACAAAAGCTTCATGGAATGAAAGATACAAACGTTCCATTGTGGGCTTTATCTCATAGAGACGGAGAGAGAGTATGCGCTTAATTACATCAAAGGCCCATCGCTGAATTATCTAAGTAAACACTTCAGACACTCATAAAAATTTGTGTGGTTCAAATGGTCGTAAGTAAAAAAAAATGTGTTTCAGGGCCCGTACACAAAACTACGATGCGACGTCGCATCGTAAAAATCTGCGAGCTCGCGCGACGCATCGCAAGAACTTGCGAATTGATTCGCCACGTCACGGCGTTCATGATAGCAATAAATGCATGAACTCAAAATCTTCTTTGTTTATTTTTCCGGTATCTTCTTAGCAATAAAAAACGTGAGCACTTCTTTTTACGATTCATGTCACGGCCTAGTTTACAAAATACGTTCAGTACGGTTGACGGTCGTCGAAATATTTATTCGCGTAAATGTTTATTTAGAAACAACCACATTTATCGATAGTTTACTAATTTTATAACAATAATTAAAAAGCGAGCGAGTTGGCATGCTCCACGTGCGAACTGTCTTATCATTAAGTTGCAAGACCCCAGTAAAGGGCTGTTTAGTGACTACTTACGTGCTTAACACGTGTTTAAAACGTTAATTAGAGTAGTTATTTGATTTTCTAGGGAATGATGTTCCCAGTCCGACGAAATTGCATTACAAAGTTAAATTTAGAGATTTTGTTTTTTTCTAACGAGTATTTTTGATAGGGTAGCGGGCAGCGGTGGTAGCGGAGCAATAGAACGCCGGCTTCTAATTCGGGAGGTCGTAGGTTCGAATCCCGGCATGTAGGTACCAATGACTTTGTTTTCTAAGTGAAGTGATAGTAGCAATACCACTCGCTAACGGTGAAGGAAAACATCGTGAGGAAACCTGAGTGTCTGAGTGTTCACATACCTCGGCGCTTGAAATTGCCAATCCGCGGTGGGCACGCGTGGTGATTAAGCCCATGCTATCTCTCTGAGAGAAGGCCTGTGCCCTACAGTGGTACCTATATAGGCTGAATACAATACAATTTTCGTTAGGAATACCATGTAGGAAGGAGTCGAGGAGGTAATAAGAATTCCGAAGTTTTCATCCAAGGAGTTTTAATTATTTTCTTCAGTCTGCAAAAGTACTGGCAGGTCAACCAACAACAGATTTTATTTACGTCATTGACTTTTGAATGTAATGTTTTTTTTTCTCTCGCCTCAACCGCCATGTCGTTGTTTATTCTGTTGATTGAGCCGTTTTTCGTTCAGTAAACTCAACCTCGAGGCTCGGTTTTGTGAAAATGCTAAAAGAAAAATGGGATGTTTATTTTTCGCTAAAATTGTTCAGGATTTATAACACGCAGCTCTATAAATTCAAATACTTGCTAAAATAAATGTGTTTTACTGCAAAATTGTTCATGGCATTTCTTACAATCTTACAATGAAAGAAAGCATATTTTACGACAGAAAGCAGGTAAGTTCTAAAAACGGCAAAACGAAATTTAATATATTTATCTTATCTTATCTTATAACCTTCAATATACATGTATATAGCGAGTTTTTCCTTCTAAGAATGCAGAACTGAAGCGAAAGTGACTTAACAGCAGCTCGCATCATTGTAAGAGGATTAAAAGCCTCAAACAACCCTGTGGTCTAGATAAATCAGCGTCTGCCAGCTCACCGTGCTGAATTCACGCCAAATTAGGTCCATTTGTTCGCCAGAGCCTTTCCCGAAATTCGAATTCACTTCGATAGCGACTAGCTTATCGGACAGCCTCCGGTTTGCGGTCAGTCGAGACCGGCAACACTGAACAGGATGTGAGCGTGATAATGGCGGGACCATAATTTTTAAACCGTAATATTTTAAAACTGTCTATCTCATTATTTTATACCTTATTCCTACTTATTCCTACCTACAATAAGAAATTTCTACCTCTTGCCTCTTACCCAGAATTTAACAAAATATGTGGTCCCGCCATTATCACATGGAAAATGGCGGGACCATGTGAAACTACTGAAGTTTATGAAAAATATGAAAATCAAAGCTATGTAGGTTTTAATACCTTTTTTTTACTTCCCTAATATCACCTTCTTTGAGTTTTACAATCAATAGTTAGGCATATATTGGCCATAAACCGTGGTCCCGCCATTTACACGGCTAAGTTTTTTTTTCATACCGAAGTAATGGTGGCCTTTTCTTAAAGTTTTATCGATTCAATATTTACTACTCATTTCATACCTTTAAATAAGTGCTACACACTGTACAGTTAACAACATATAAACCTTATAACTTTAGTTGCAAAGTTGCCGGTAACCTATACAGAGTGTCTGTATGTAATGATTGACGTCCTCTTGAACGTACTACTAAAGGTAGATCTGTGCGCCGCTCCGCCACTACCTACGCCACCGCCACCAATCTCCACAGAGGGTGAAATGCAGTAATCTTTGATCTCACTATATTTAAGATTAGTGAATTCACAGCAATGTAATAATTGTGTTGTTTTTTATTATTACTCAATACAAGAAGATATGATAATCAGTGTATATTATAAGTTGAACTAAGAATAAGCATAACTTGTTCTTATTCTCATTAACTCCACTCCTCCCTATTCGTAGCCACCTCCCGTGACTCCGGTAGAAAGTTCTCATTATATAAAAGAAAAAACTAAAGTACCTTACATATAAATTCTAAATATAAGTATTACACGGTTTCGAACAAACTTAGCACCTTTATTTACATATATGGACATCCATAAATATATAGACATCCATAAATAAATGTCAATACTCTCTCCCTGAGAGAAGGCCTGTGCCCCACAGTGGGACGTATATAGGCTGCTTATGCATAAATATGTCCATTTTAGTTCTGCTATAAAGTGTCCACAAACCTAAAGTCGCGTATAAGTGTCCGATAAGTTTTGTTCTAAAGGACTTTATTTGGCAGTCTAATCCGTGTTCTGATATAAACTTATCGGACATTTATACGTGACTTGAAATTGTGGAGGGTTATAGCGACTTAAGCTAAAATGGAGATTTTACTTTATAAATTATTATTAAATTATTACTAATGTAAAAACTACTATGATTATGAAAACTAAAACTGGCGGAGTTACTGCTTGAGCACCCTTCAGGTACGGAACCCTAAAAAATGCCCACCAAATAAATCAAAATAAACGAAATATCAATATTGTTTCGATATCTACATAAAAATAATATTATATTCCAACTAATGTAAAAACTAAAAACACAAATTATACCTACGTGAGTAGTCGCGCAGTGGGTCTTTTGCCGCACAACGTGACATTCCCACAACAATCGTCACCACTCTAGCGGTAAAGCATGGATACCGGTTTTCGGTAATACCGAAAAACCGGAATACCGGACAGAATATTCGAATTTGAAAAACCGGTTTTGTATAATCCTAATACCGGTATTTCGATAGTTTCGGTATTACTATACCTAGCTTCTAGACGCACTGTTCGATTCTACATCCATATAATTCATAACGTAAAACATTGGGATTTTTCTAGATTTCCAATCTGGTTTTACGATTTTGCTGCAATTTTTGAGAGCCTGAGAATGTCTCATGCTTTCTAGGGTTTTGGAGTTTTAGTATCAATACAGTCAAATGTTTCACGCTCACCTTAAAGATAGTTTCGAATTAACTGATGGGTACTATTTAAAATCACATTTCCTTCCTGTGAATTGCGGTGTCCCACAAGAAACTAGCGTTGGTCTCCTGCTCTTTGTGGTTGTACCTACGGTACAGTAGTGACATAATATTGTAACTAACTGTAAGTATCTTCAACGGCCACCAAGTTAAAGATATTAGCGACAATGGGCATTGTCCTAAATATTGTTTTTGAATTTAGAACGCGAGGTTAGCCGCCGCGGGAGGATATAATGACAATTTGTTTTAAAGGTATAAGTTCATATAATATTCACTGATTTCTTGTATCTTTGTGAATAAGTATGTGACTAATTCGACCTTCTAACGTTCGTTCAACACGTGAATGAAAGTAGGTTTAATATTTTTAAATAAAAAATGTCAAAATATTGACATTTTGGTATTCCGTAAAAAACAAATATAATATATTTTTTCTTACGTTTGCATAGATAAGGAGTCTTTTAAGTTTTGTTTATTTAAAGAGTTTTTGTATCGGGTCATGGTATCACTAAAAACTGACAGCTCGTAGGATATCAGTTGATGACGTACTTCCGTGTATGACGTACTTCCGGTTACGTAGACTCCGATTCTTTTTTTTTGCTTTAAAAATTTGTTAAAGCAGCCCCAATCGAAATATTCAGCCTAGGCTCTCAAAATTAGTAATATTCTCGAAAAAATATATCAATACAAAACTTATTTTTGGGATGTGTGGACCAAATCTTCTCCTTGAGACGGATGGTGGAGAAACTTCTGGCCAAAAGTCAGAGGGTTTTCTGTGCGTTCGTCGACTTGGAGAAGGCTTATGATAGAGTGGTGAGGAATGACCTGTGGTCGGTACTGTCCGTGTATGAGGTGGACAGCGTCTTGCTGCGAGCTCTGAAGTCTCTCTATGAAGACTCCAGTGCTTGTGTTAGAATTAATGGGGCGTATAGTGACTGGTTTAGCATCCGCAGGGGTGTGAGACAAGGATGTGTCGCCTCCCCCTGGTTGTTCAACTTATTCATGGACAGTTGCCTGACTGATTTGAAAGAGAATGACTTTGGGATAAGGATGGGTGAACTACTGGTCAAATGCTTGTTATACGCCGACGATCAGGTTTTGTTCGCATCGTCGGTTGAAGACCTGCAGACACAAGTAGCAGTAATGGATGAGGCGTTTAAAAGGAAAGGAATGAACATTAATGTGAATAAGACAAAAGTAATGGTGTTCGAAAAAGATGATGAAATGACTGAGTGCAAGATAAGGATTACAGGTGAAAGGGTGGAACAAGTGAAAGAATTTGTCTATTTGGGGAGCCTCTTTACCAGGGATGGCAAGTGTGAAGGTGATATAGAAAGAAGAGTAAAAGCAGGAAATTGTGTAAACGGTGCATTGCACTCCTTTGTGAGTGGCCAAAACATCTCCAAAAGAGCTAGATTGGCTATCCATAATGGAGTGCTGGTCCGAACACTTTTACTTATTGTATGCTAGCGAGACTTGGGTATGGGAAAAAAAGCAAGAAAGTAGGATTAATGCAGTAGAAATGAGGTCCTTGAGAAGTATGTCTGGTGTTAGTTTGAATGAAAGGATACGCAATAGTGTGATTAGAGAACGTTGTGGACTGAAAGAGGATGTAGTGACTAGAATTGAGAAAGGAATGTTGCGTTGGTTTGGACATGTGGAGAGGATGAAGGAAGAAAGATTGACAAAACAAATATATCGAGCGAATGTGGATGGAAGGGCCGGTAAGGGATGACCCAGACGGACATACTTCAACCAAATAGGGGATGTATTAGCAAAGGGCAAGATAAAAAGTACCCGAAACCGGCGTGCGTGCATGCAACGACTAATGAATGTTCAGGAAGTGAAAGTGATCTGACAGGATCGTAGCAAGTGGCAGTCCCTGGTCTCTGCCTACCCCTTTGGGATACAGGCGTGAGTTTATGTTATATGTTATTTTTTGAAGGACAATGGCCATTCTTTTGGTTTGCTTTAGCAATAGAGCAAAGAGTCCGAGCAAGAGAAATATAATTAGGATGAATACAAAATAAATTTGTTTCTTTTAAATATTCTAATACTGGTTGAGTTCAGTTTTCTCTCGGACTTATTGTATTTGCTCAAGAAAATTTTGCTTACTTTATATTTCATTGAGTTAATTTGACAACTTGAACTGATGATGTGGGGAAAGCTCAGTGGGACAAAACGTAGAGGCCACGTAAATCAACTGTTATACAATCATTTATGTTATTTTAACAAAAAAATCATCAATACCGAAAAAATTGATTTCAAATGTTGATATCGAAAAAATAGCGATTTTAGAAAAAGGGTCCGGTAGTCCATGCTCTATCTAGCGGTAACCCGTCCACTGAATATCCTCTAATTTCTAAAACCAGGAGGTGAGGTACGGGGAGGCAGCTACTGGTTCGCTTGACCTTGACAAATCTTTAGTCCACACAAATGAGTTTGACCCGTAGCACCAAAAATTAATAAAAAGGGAGAGGAGCATGAGAAATTTTGTATGGAAAAAAATGTGTTAAAAAACCTATCGTGTGTGGTTCTTAATGAAAGGGCTCACTGACCGATTCTAAAAATATATTACATCATTACATGTCAGGGATTTGTTATAAATTGAAATAAAAAAAATCAAAATATACCAAGTTTCAGCTCCCCCAAAAATACGACACGGTTGAATCATTTTTTCTAAAATATGCTTCAATTGGTACGTAATATCCTCATATCTAACCCCAAAAAAAGCAACATTGAAGTATTTTTTATTATTACAAAGTGTGATAATAAAATTACGATTAGTTGAAACATATATAAAAAGTAAAATTTTAGACAATATAGATGATAAATACTAATACTAGAGGAATTTTTAATTATATTTATATGATTTATTAACTTGTTTATTTAAAAAAAAAACTTTTTCTGTAATGGTAATAAGGATAAGATAAGAATAAGGATAAGGCTAAGAGAAATAAGGACTTGCCGTAAGGAGCCATAAATCCCATTATAATCGTTAATTCATCTCGTTACTAGTAGGTACTTTCACGGAAATCTACAGACTCCTGGTGAGACACTCACGAGGCAACGTTGAGCGACCTCAACCCCAGGTGACCAAAATAGCGGAACCGGAAGTATTTTACTTTATTGAAAGAAAGAAACTTATTATACCAAACAAGACACATAACAAAAACAAAATAAACAGACATTGCACACATAAAAGACATACGTAAAACACAACATTTACAAAAAAATTAAAAGTGTACAAGGCGAGCTTATTTTAGCAGAAATATCTTCCAGCCAACCCTTGATGTGGTGGTACGAACATTATAAACGAGGCGGGGGGGAAGTGTACAACAATGAGAAAGTATTATATATTAACCCAATACAGTTATATATAATATATATATATTATGTATGTATATATATACACATATATATAGATACATACTTAAATATTTATTGGCTGTAAAGTTTTATATTACAAAGACCTACTTATAAGATAATAGATAACACATAAATAAACAAAATATATCTATTGTAATAGTGAAGAAAGGAAGTGCTCTTTCAGTGCGGTTTGAAGTTGGCGTGCGTAAGCGCGTAGGACGCTTTGCTCCTTAGTATTTCTATAATACAGCGTGCAACAAAGTCTCCCCTGTATATCCGAAAATAGGAGGTTCCACTCATCAATACGAACAACGTTTACTATGGATAAAAATTGTAAATCACAAGAAAAATATCAGAAAATGCCGGAAGTGGTGACTTTGGAATGGAACAGCTGATATTATTCTTGCGAGAAGTTACTACAAAGTAAAAGTTGTATTTTTTTATGTGTATTTAATTTGTTTGTAGTTGGAAAATTTGACCCTATTGACAAGTAAAACCATCCATATTTGAACGAATATGGGGATTTTGTTACACTTAAATAGCCACACCGAGTTCACGCCGACTTAGAGATGGGGCGTAGGCACCTAAAACCACTAACGAATCGTAACGATCACGAGCACTCGCCAATCATTACATAGCTACAAGCTCTCTATACAGTTAGGTTAACGCCAACTCTGTAACTAAAGTTATAAGGTTTATATGTTGTTGTTAGTTTTAACTGTAGTGTGTAGCACTTATTTAAAGGTATGAAATGAGTAGTAAATATTGAATCGATAAAACTTTAAGAAAAGGCCACCATTACTTCGGTATGAAAAAAAAAAACTTAGCCGTGAAAATGGCGGGACACGGTTTATGGCCAATATATGCCTAACTATTGATTGTAAAACTCAAAGAAGGTGATATTAGGGAAGTAAAAAAAAGGTATTAAAACCTACATAGCTTTGATTTTCATATTTTTCATAAACTTCAGTAGTTTCACATGGTCCCGCCATTTTCCATGTGATAATGGCGGGACCACACATTTTGTTAAATTCTGGGTAAGAGGCAAGAGGTAGAAATTTCTTATTGTAGGTAGGAATAAGTAGGAATAAGGTATAAAATAATGAGATAGACAGTTTTAAAATCCCAGCTGTGGTCCCGCCATTATCACGCACACAACAGGATGGCTGAAACTTATCTTTTTTCAAATTTCAATCTCGGAAATATTTTTTTAGCGGCCATCTATTCCAAATTTAAACCAAAGTATGACATTTGGGCCCTTATCATGAAGCTGCGACATTATCGGAAGGGTCGTCAACGTCACACTTGAGCCCAACAATACGGTATTTGACACGATCAACAATAAATTATTTCATATGCTCGATTAAAACAAAAATTACGAAATATCTCGGAAAATGTATCTCTTTTAGTCAATTACTAGTTATTACAATTTTTAAATAGATTAAACATAAAAAGAGTGCTCTGGAATGTGACGTCATAAGCCAGTATTTTCATACAAAATTCCGTTCTAAAAGTATGTAACTCATTTGATATTTTGTCAAATACCCAATTCACTCAAATCTACCGACAAAAACGGTTCTTTTTTGAATAGTTTCCATAGTTGAATAGTTTTGTTGACTAGTAATAGCTATTCAAAAAAAGAACCGTATTTATCCCTAGATTCGAGTAAATTGTCGGGCTCAATCGCGACGTTGACGATCCTTCCGATAATGTGGCATTTTTCATAATAATGACCCTGGTTTGAAACGCAGGAAAGCAATAAAATATAAGAGAGTTTACGAAAGTTAATTTGGCTTCACAATTCCTTCCGAAATATCAGTGACAATATAAACAGTGACAGTCACATTATCCCTACGCCCGTTCAACCCTAATATGAACCTTTGTCATCGGCGGGTCCCGTAGTTGAAGCCACTTGAACTTGTAAGTATTGAGCCCTTTGTCGCGGGTGTAAAATGTAGGTATAGGGTGTAAAATAGGAGCCAAAAAAACTGCAGGGGTGCGAGAAATGTGTTGAACCCTCGACCTTTGGCTAACCCTGCCAGCGAAATTTCGAGCCTCTTTACAAACTTCTCTGTATTATGTACGGGCAGCGACATCAGCATCACTTGCAGCCCCGAAAGTGGGTACACTTTGCAGTTAGGTTTTAAAATTGGAATGATATCGCTGTACCTACATGATTACGTATATTCTTCTTGTTGCACTAACCCGTGCTGAGGACAATTTTAAAAACCTATTTACAGGCTAAAAATTCCACCCATGCCGGGACTTGAACCCGCGACCTCTGGCTAACCATGCCATACCTTATTTCCTTACACTTTACTCTTACTTTAATTAAGGAAAGCCGATAATATTCATTGGCTATTATTTCTGTCCGCATGGTAAAATATTTTCGTTTTGACGGACGGGTATTTATTAACAGCCATTTTAGCTCTTAAGATAATCATGATATCTTGTTCAGTAGCCATCAACCTTCACGTTTCAGATGCAAAGTCACCCGTAACGTAACTGAGTAGAGTGCACGCATGCAAAGGTCGGTGTGCTTTCGACTGTTGCGTTGATTTGGACATGTGCAGAGGATGAAGGAAAAACGATTGACGAAACAAATATATCGAGCGAATGTGGGCGGAAGGGCCGGTAAAGGATGACCCAGGTGCCATACTTCGACCAAATAGGGGATGTATTAGCAAAGGGCAAGATAAAAAGTATCCGAAACCGGCGTGCGAGCATGCAACGACTAATGAATGTTGAGGAAGCGAAAATGATCTGTCAGGATCGTGGCAAGTGGCAGTCCCTGGTCTCTGTCTACCCCTCTGGGATACAGGCGCGAGTTTATGTATGTATGTATGCTTTTGACCGTTCTAATTAGCGACCACCTAGACTTTACGGTGGCTTTGTGATAGGAGAAAGAGAATATTTTACAAAACCGCCTAGAATTCACATTAGATCACTGTGAATTTTAGTCAAACTGGAAAGTATTCGAGGTGCATTTAAATGATCAACGAAATAAATGAGCTAACGATTATTCTGGTCCGCAGAATAAATAAATGAGCCAGCAGCACGTGGTCAGCAAACAAACCAAATTATAATAATAATCTGCCAAAGTTCATTATTTAGTAGCCATTTAGTAAAACAAATAAAACTTTAAGATTTGTATCGTAAAATGTGTTTTTCTTAATGCCAAACTTTAAAATAATATATTGTTTAAATGTTCAAGCGTAAAACTACACTAAAACAACAATCGTGAAACCCTGGTCTCTGCCTACCCCTCCAGGATACAGGCGTGAGTTTTTGTTATATAGTTACTCTTTTTGCTAAAACTATCTGTATAGGCTTCGCCTGAGTAAAAGGAATAAAAATTTTAGTGTAATGTAGTAGCTGTTATTTAAATTAAATCTTAGATCATTCATTCGCCTTAATGAGATGAATATATTTTAAATATATTTATGGCAATTTTAATAAAAAGCCATCAAAGTTTCACGAGTATTTAAAACTTTAACTTCCATTAAACTGAAACTTTCGGATCGCAAATAAGCGATTACGGCTAATAAACCCCTTTAAATTCAATTAACATCGGGGAATGAATGGAAGGTCAACAGATATTTAATTAAAAGTATCGGCATTTTGCTGCTTCATTTGCATTTACTGTTTCACAGTAATTAAATAATGTGTTTGTGGCATACATACATACATTCATAGGAGCCAAACACATTGCCCCCCGTTTTGGCTCCGCCACAGTCGCGGTTGGTTTTACAACTTTTGTCGTACGAGTTTCAAATTGATATTTTTCCAAATATCCGGGGTGTGGTATTCTCCAGTAAATAATTCGGGCAGTATATTTTTTATTTTGATCTTATTTTATATTTTTTTCTTAAAGCAGAAGTAATTTCTAGAGACTAATTTCATTTTTTCAGCGATTTGTTAAGTTTATTATTATAAATTATTTATTTAAAATATTTGAAAGCGTGACGTCATATTTTTCGAGTGCACACGCCGAAACGTCGCGCAAACTGTCACACTTTGTTTCTGTCATTTGCTATGACAGACGTTTTTTTCACAGACAAGGAAATGATATGCATATGACAGTTATGACAGCGTCTTTTTTTTAAGTAACGTAGTGTTGCCATATGTTATGTTTATTTTAAAATGTGACGTCATCAGAAGATCAAATGAAGGTTATTGTTTTTTGGCAAAAATAACGCTCATCTTCCTTATCTTAAATATCTATCTATCTATACTAATAATAAATCTGTAAGGGTCGGTCATGGAGTAAGTTAGTTTGTTTTCAGAGATATTGTGTTTATAGGCTCAATATATGATACTGAAACTAATTTCACGATTTTTAGAATTTTTTTCTGTATGTGTGTATGTATGTATGTTCCTCCATAACTCTTAAACCAATTATCCGAATTTGATGAAATTTGGTATAAAAACATATAGACATCTGGGACACAGGATAGGCTATTTAAATTCTAGCTCCAGTTATGATAAGACGTGGCCCCCATACAAATGCTGCTTCGTAAAAATCGAAATGTACGCGAACGGAGTCGCGGGCACAGCTAGTAGAAAATATGGTTACTTAGATGTTAATCTCGAAATGGTTTTTGATTCAGCCCTCAAGAAAAAAAATAGTCTTTGCGAATTGTCCTTTACAACACATGTTATAAGGATTATTATATGTATGTATCAAACAGTGCCCACTACAAATAGTGAAAAGGCTTAAGGCTGTTCTTACGTGGAGCTTGCTGTCTCAGTCGCACGATTTGACATTTTTAGTGATTTTAATAAAATCAGTATACATTTGATAAATGTGGGCTGAGGGTTTGATCAATAATAAAATTGCGAATAATCAAGGCACGTTTTTGGTATCCTGCACCACTTTTTTGATTGCGACAATTTAATTCCAAAATTTTGCTAATAATTTTGGGAACATATTTTCTTTGTTAAACACTACGTATAGGAAAACCAAAACGTAATTAAAATGTCCGTAAATGCATCAAACCCTCAGATCATATTTATCAAAACTTCACACATTTTGTTACAAAAATTTAAAATGCTAAATTGTTCGAGCGAGACAGCATGCTCCATATACAATTAGCCTTAATGTACAGAGTAATGTCCAAAAGGCCAATTTCTGCAACACTCCAATTAGACATTGAAGATGAGGTGGAAGAAAATACTTAAGTAACAAAATCCAATTTAACTTTATGACAATACACATTAAAAAACAAACAAAGAAATAATATAATCGATACAAAATACACCCGCAGGTTCGTCAAAATGGTAAATTAAAAAAAAAAAAAAAAAAAGGAATAATACAATGTCAAAACACTATTGAAAATAAAAAATAATAAATAATATAACCTAACCAAATAAATCACCCCGAGCCACATCCGGCCCAAAAGTCCCCATGATACTGGCCGCATTGCCGCGTTGCACAGCGAGGGAAATCCTTAAGTAATGTTATGTCTGCCATCGTCTAAATTTATGTCTGGTTTTATTTTCGAGAGACAGTATTTTTCATCATAGATATAATAGTTCATAAGCATCCTATAATACGTCCCACTGTAGGGCACAGTCCTTCAGTCCGGTCCAGTCCTCTCAGAGAGAGAGAGAGAGAGAGCATGGGCTTAATCACCACGCGTACCCACCGCGGATTGGCGATTTCAAGCGCTGAGGTATGTGAATAGCTCAGACACTCAGGTTTCCTCACGATGTTTTCCTGGATTTTTTTTTCCGGGATGGATTGCCACTATAACTTCACAAATGTACATAACTTCAAAAACAAAGTCATAGGTAAATGCCCGCACTGGGAATTGAACCTGGGTATCTCGCTTCCGAGTCCAATGTTCTACCCACTAGGCTACCACCGCTCTATCTTTTCGTATTTCGTAAAAACACGAAGTAGTTAGAAGGTACTCAGCACACATTCAGACGCATGTAATTTATTCAGTTACGTTCCGGGTGATTTTGCAAGTAAAAAAAAAATTTAAAGATGAAAAATAAAAAAAAATTAAATAAAAACCGACCTCGAAACACTACAGCACTAAAAAGTTATGACCAGCACATATATTTTGGGCACAGACTCTAAGTTGTACTTCTATAATACCTACATGTATACATACTTCTAATTATTTAAATTATTTCTAACGCGTCGAATTCACAGTACAAATAAAGATCGAATTGATAACCTCCTCCTTTTTTGAAGTCTGTTAAAAAGTAAAGTTGACGACGAGCTACTGTTGACTGTTCAGGGGCCTACCCCTTTTTTTAATGTTTTTGTCCCATAACAGTAATACGAATTACCGTCAGATAAACGTTGTGAACATCTCTATTGTACAGTCGACAGCAGGTCAACTTTTAAATTCTTCTTGCAGTATCTGTCTCGCAACATCATAAATGATGCTGTGAAAAGGTTTTCTAAGCACACTGGCATCCATTTAATTTAATTCAATGTTGTTTGCAACGCATTTCAATTTGGTTTCTTTGCATACCTAATGCGGAGCTATAGTGAAACTACCTTAGTATGGACATCGTTTGAAAGGACGTGATTTTTAGGGTTCCGTACCTCAAAAGGAGAAGCGAAACCCTTATAGGATCACTTTGCTTTCCTTCCGTCTGTCCGTCTGTCTGTCGAGACCCTGTATCTCGGGAACGCGTGGAAAACGAGTCCCTTGAAGCTGTGAAGAAATCCAACTTCTAAGTTAACGTAAAAAAAGAAGATTGGCCCATTTATGCCGCAAAAAACGTAGGTATATTTCGATACTCTCAAGGGAATCAAAATTAAAAGGGTACTTTCCGTTGACCGAGAACTATGAAATTAGGTAAGTAACATCGTGTTATACTTTTATATACTGTTTAAAATACTGTGTAGTACTGTTTTTCACACTGGAACATTCCCCTCTCGCCTCTCCTCGACTGCCTCGTTGGTTTAGCGGTATCACGCATGATTACCATGCCGGATGTAGTGGGTTCGATTCCCACTGGGGGCTTCCGTACATTTGTACAAATGTCTTCAGTCTGGATGTATTTCACAAGGTATCCTAATTTGGGACCGGGGCAAGTGATTGTGTTATTTGTAAGTTGTTTACATAGGCAGCCTAATACGTCCAACTGTAGGGCACAGGCCTTCTCTCAGGGAGAGAGTATGGGCTTAATCACCACGCGTGCCCACCGCGGGTTGGCGATTTCAAGCGCTGAGGTATGTGAATATCTCAGACACTCAGGTTTCCTCACAATGTTTTCCTTCACCGATAGCAAGTGGTATTGCTACTTTAACTTCACAAATGTACATAACTTAGAAAACCAAGTCATAGGTACATGCCCGCACTGGGGATCGAACCTGGGTCTCTCGCTTCCGAGTCCGATGTTCTACCCACTACACTACCACCGCTCTAAGTTGTTGTGTTGTTGTTAAGTTGTTTGTTCTTGTTTATTCCCTCAAAATATTGCTAACGATTACAATATCACCCGGCAGACAAACAGCTGGCTTCCTCTCTCCGGCATTTACGGCTTTCAGTCACGCCCCAAGTCCTAGCTTGAACCTGAAACAGTTACTGCTTAGTTTCCTTCACTTCATTCGCTTATAAAACTTCAAACATTTCACAAAGTGGCAGTAATTGCTAGGTAGACGGCAGATAAGTAGTCATGTAAAAACTTGTACGGACATTTACCAAGCAGTCGCTTTTTCGTAAGTTAAATATGATTATTGATTTTGGGTGTAGCAGTGTAACTTGGGGTTTAGACGGTTATAACCTTTACATTTTTTTTTGGATTCTCGTGTACATTGCACAGTCGAAAGCACATCGACATTTACAAGCATGGACTGTACTCAGTTACGTTACGGGCGACTTTGCAACAAAAATGAAAAAGTTGACCTGCTGTTGATTGTACACCGTTAAGTTTCAATTTTACATTCACCGCACTAGAAATAGACTTGATACTTGAAAAAGTTATCCTTAAATACTCACGGTCTTATTTACAAAAACACGATTCTTTAAAACACTCCTCAGAGGCAGTTAATTTAATCTGTGGTTACGTGTTTTTGCTCGCAAAATCTCTACCACAGACATTATAAGGAATCTTATTTTCGTAAATATGATCGTGATTTTATAAAAGTTAAACATACGTAATGTCTGACACATAGTAAACCTCATTAAACATATTATTATATGGAAATTAAGTAGTCTAAGAATTAGATTAATTACAAAGCTTTGATAAAATACAATGAAAATTAAATTAAATAGTACCTATAACAATAAGATCCATTCTAGAGACATCTCCTTCCATATTAACAACACGTTCCTAAGTCAACCGGTCACTCTTACCAACTTAATAATAGAAAACCAAAGCACAGATTAACCATTTAAAAAAACCTTTCTTTTTCTTTATTTTTTTTATCTAACGACGGACCTACTGACCCTCCATGGCGGAGTAGGTAGGTAGGCACCACGGAGTTCAGTAGACGGACTTAACTGAATTTGCATAATACTTTTTTTATACTAATCTGTGAGATTCAATACTTCAACATAAGGCTCACATAATGCTCTATATTACCACATTTTTAGGTGATCCCTTACAGGTCAAAATTAACACTAAACTTCTTTGCTACCCTTCTTGGAATCTAACAAATTGTCAGACGTCTTATCCAACGTGAGTTCTGTTAGGATAAAAATTCGATGGGTAGAATCGCTAACATTAATAAATCAAACCTAGATTAACGAAACCTAGACAAACGAATCCAATCTTTGCTTAAAAAAGAGGCTTGAATTAATCCTGACTTAGGACAGGTAACCTATCCGCTAATGGAAAATGCCTGTGCTTAATTAGTTTAGTCACTAAGGTCATTAAGTTACATTTTACTCTCGTTTTCTCGTAGGCGTAGTCAACACAGAAAGCACGTGGGGTGAGGGCGCGGAAAATACACGACGCGTCGTATACAGTCACAGACCACAGTCCTTCCTCTGTGGTCCCTCTTTGGTCTGTGACTTTTTACAAATCGTCGTTGCTTTTCGCGAATCTTATAATCTACAACAGTCACTCGTTTTTAGGGTTCCGTACTCGAAAGGTGCCAAACGGGAGTCTATTTCTCTGCCTCCGCTGTCTCTCTGTCTGTAAAAGGGATCTATCTTTGGAACCGTAATAGGTAGCCAGTTGATTAACTAAGTGGCCAGTTTTTACGGTTTACCTAACAAATAATAAAATTTTAAAAATAACAGAAAATAGGAGAAACAAACGCGTTTTTTCGCCATTTTTTGTTTACGCTCTATCGTAAAAACGGTAATACTTACCTACAGGCATGAAACGTGATTGTGGGGTTTATTATGTACAAATGAGACCAAATCGGTACAAGTTATTTATCCTCAAAAAGGGAGTGGGCCCTCAAGTCAAAGAAGCCCGTTAACTGGGAATCCACCTTGATAGGCGCTTGACATGGAAAAAAAAATAACCGCGAAACGCAAACATCTACACATAAAAGTACGCTCCATGTATTGGCTCATAGATTCCAAGTCCAAGCTATCGAGAGAATGTAAGAATCAATCGAATACAAATCAATCTTGAAGCCTATCTGGACCTATAATGGTGGTCAGCTATGGGGAACCGCTTGTAGGTCAAGTATAGATATTCTTGAACGATTCCAGACGGAAACCCTAACAATTAACCCCAGCTTCGGACCTAATAACAAAAGATAGCACTTTGCTACGCTCGACTGAAGAGGCACAACATAATCGATCTGCCAGACAGAAAGTAAATTCGGCAGTAAAGGCAATTTAAGAGGATGGAGGCCGATGGACCTGACTCTGCACCAATCACGAGCTACAGAGAAGCAGTAGACCCAAACAATTTGCTCATTGTAGTTAGAAGGGATCGCAAAATTGCACCAAATAACTGTCAGTGATAAATGAAAAATAAAAAATACAATATTATAACGACAAATAATAAAAAACGGCCAAGTGCTAGTACGGAACCCTCGGTGTGCGAGTCCGACTCGCACTTGGCCGGTTTTTTTCTCCATTAGTCTGAAATAAATAATTGAAGGAAATTTGTGATTCCGGTTTTTTTATGCAGCCTATATATGTCCCACTGCAGGGAACAGGCAAACTCTTAAAGAGAGAGTATGGGCGTAATTACCACGCATACCCACTGCGGAATTCCGAAGTTAAGTTAATAATTTAAAGAAACTTTATCGAACACTTTCCATTTAGATCGTAGGGCACTGGCCAATCCTTGGCACTGGCCTTCTCTTAGAGAGAGAGTACGGGTTTAATCACCTCGCGTGCCTGCCGCGGATTGGCATTTGAAGCGCTGAGGTATTTGAACACCTTAGACATTGAGGTTTCCTCACGATGTTTTCCTTAACGGTAGGCAAGTGGTGTAGCTAATAGAAATCTAATATATAAAAATCTCGTGAGTTTCTTATCGAACTCCTCCAAAATTCACCGGTTTTTATTAATTTTTTGTGTATAATATGGCAAAACAACGTTTGCGGAGTCAGCTAGTAACTCTAGCCATTATATAAAAAATGGCATCACCACAATGCCGACAGTGTACGTCTATCATACTTTGCAGTAGCTCTATGAAACCTATCGACGGATCTAGAGCAACAACGTGCTAGCCTACTTTAGCTCGTTCCGTGAAAACTGTCACACGAGGCCTGGTACAGACCAACCGAGCGAAAGTGAACACACTGGTCATATATACGCTACGCACGTAACGCTATGTACGATCATACATACTTTGCGAATTTTTAGTAGCAAAGCCACCCGATAACTGTGAAGGAACACCCCGTGAGGAAGCCTGAGTGTCTGAGGTGTTCACATACTTGAAATTGCTCTTGAAATTGCCAATCCGCCATGGGCAAGCGTAATGGTAAGCTTGGTAATGATTTACACGACTAATGTCCAAAACGTTTAATGACGATCGCGAGGGACCTCGAGTGGGAATTGCTGGACGCCTTCGTGGCACGGCTGGCGACCGACATGTTCGCGCGTGTGGACCGGTCGCAGACTCGCAGCTGCAGCACCAGGGCGGGCTGGCGCCACTGCACGCGCGTCCACCCAACAGCCGCGCCAAGCCCGCTCACATGGCTTGGTCGAGTCCACGGCCAAAACAGATTGAAGAAGACCACCGCCTGGAAGGCCACCTATTGAAGTGACCGCAGCTGCGGACAGCGGTAAATCCCTCGGGAAGAGGGCCACGCCCTAACCCCGACCCTCCACTTCCCCTTGGAGAAGTGTGAGAAGACCGGCTGATGAATGCGCGTCATCGTACTGTCTATTTGTGTTAAAGTGGAGAGGTTTCAATGATCTTATTTACAATACAAAGGGCCAGTTTCTGAATTGAGAATTTCACTAAGTAAATAGTTAACTGTAGTGCTGTCTCTTCAAATTTCTCAGAAAAGAGCGTGACTGAACGTTACTCAAGTATTTACTCAGTAAATTTCTCAATTCAGAAACCGTCCCAAAGTGCGTTTAAATGGGATGCTACACTTTTTTACTTTCACGACATGCGCATATGTTGACAAAATTACTTACTCTATAAATCGTTCTCAATCACACTCTCAGAATCAGACAGACCGACCTTCCCACGTCACGTTACATGCTTAACGTATGTAGGATCAGTGTGGTTCTACCTTAAAGTCGATACTCTATCCACCGGCACTCGGGAGGTGAATAATTTTGAAATTATCAAATTAAAAATTTCTGTTAAATAAATAAAATAAAACAATCATACTTACAAAACATCACAGAAAATTAAATTATAAAGTGAACTTTTAGCCTTATAAAAAGTTGGTGATATTTTTTATTGGTGACATGAGTTGGTTTTTGGTAAATTCGAAGTTTTGAGTTATTACAACTTCGTGTGACATCCGAAACATACGATCTCGCAATTTGTTGACTCCCTCCCTCACCTTAACTCGTGCCGTAGTTTATGGATGGTCCCACATAGGCTCATCATTATTCGCATTCGTTCGGTTGGTCCCTGCCCTGCTCCACATGACGGGCACTAATAATGGACCCGTCGGAAGCTTACCACACAGCGGGGTGAGTTGCAGAGCCGATAATGTGATACGCCGACACGTGTGATGCTAACACACGTGCCTTTATGGTTTATTAATAGTGGTAATAGCAGCAACAAAGCATGTGAAGCTTGAGAAGTATGTGTGGTGTTACTTTGAATGACAGTATACGCGTTAGTTTGAGCAGAGAACGTTGTGGACTGAAAGAGGATGTAGTGACTAGAATTGAGAAAGAAATGTTACGTCAGTTTGGACATATGGTGAGGATGAAGGAAAAAAGAAAGAAAAGAAAGAAGGTCCGGTAAGGGACGTCCCGGGCGGACATACTTCGACCAAATAGGGGATGTATTAGCAAAGATAAAAGATAGGGCAAGATAAAAAGTACCCGAAACCGGCGTATGCACGCACGTTTTTAATGAATATTGATGGAGGGAAAGAGATCTGTCAGGCAGGATCGTGCCAAGTGGCAGACCCTGGACTCAGCCTACCCCTCCGTGATACATGTTATGTTTATGGCGTGAGTTCATGTTATGTTTTATGTTATGTAGTAGCACAGATCACCCTGTAGTAGCAACACTCGGTAAATGTGAAGGAAAACTTCGTGAGGAAACGTGCGGCTTATTATTTTTATTATTAATTTGAATCAGGCAACAAGGCCCGTTTACAGGATACCTAGCTTAATTAAATTAACTAGTAATATTTTCTACCTCTAGACTCCCTTAGATCAAATTTGTCAAAAGAAATTTCATTCTTTTTCTAATTTCCAAGTTTCGTGCATTTGTGAAGTCTTAGGGCCGGTTTCTGAATTGAGAATTTCACTAAGTAAATACATAAGTAATGTTCTGTCACGCTCTTTTCTGAGAAAATCGAAGAAACAACACTACAGTCAACTATTTACTTAGCGAAATACTCAATTCAGAAACTGGCCCTAAGTAGCAGTGCCCCTCGCTAACACACCCACAATTATGTCAAGTTTTTTTCATTCTTATCTAACCAATAGGTACTTACCGTACCGCATAAAATGTCGAGCAGTTTCTATAATTTAAGTATGCTTCGGTTTTGTCTATGTTTTGCTTTGCTATGATTTGTATACATGTGTTGTGTGTCTAATGTAAATAAAACACTTTCCTTTAACCGTGAAGGAAAACATTGTGAGGAAACCTGAGCGGCTGAGATGTTCACATGCATCAGCCCTTAAAATTGCCAATCCAGGGCTCGCGTGGTAATTAAACGGATACATTCTCTCTCTCTCTCTCTCTGAGATATAGCATAAAGGCTACATAAAAAAAGTGCGAGTGAGAGAGAATCGAAAACAAACTACGGTTTTAACCGCTTTCACCCCACAAAGCCTCGTTTAACGCTTGACGTGGTCAATAAAACCATAAAATGGCATCGCTGGCTCTGATGACTGTATCTAATAGGTTTGAGAGTGGATTAAACTCCGTTTTACGAGCCGGTGGCGAATAAAATGAGTTTTATTCCTTCCACGGTCATTAGTGCATTCTGGGGACGCCTGCATCGACTGTTAACTTAGTTAAACTGTGATAAAAAGCGGCTATGTGCACGTTGGAATCGTGGACTAAGTGAGGGTACAGTTCAAAAAAATATTCCTTGATTTGACCTAATTAATTCAACTTGGACAATATCGTAAAAGACACGCAATTCTTCCTGGATTTATGTCATCATCATCAGCCATTTGACGCCCACTGCCTCGGTCATGGTTTTCCAAGCCTGTCTTATGCCACCCGCATCCATCGACTCCCTGCCACCGTAACCAGGTCGTCAGACCATCTAGTGAGGGGCCTTCACACGCTGCGTCGTCCGGTCCGCGGTCGCCAGGTCAGAACTTTGCCGCCCCAACGGCCATCAGATCTCGGCGCTATGTGCCCCGCCCACTGCCACTACAACTGAGCAATTTATGTAAAAACCTATTTAGAGGCTAAAAATTGACTTGGGACTTGGGACTTGAACGCGCGACCTCTGGCTCACCGTGCCGGCATGGGTGGACTTTTTAGGTTTTTAAAATTATCCTCAGCACGGGTTAGTGCAACAAAAAGAATATATAATGATTTATGTAATCATTTATAATCCCAAAAGTTTCAAAGTCCTTCTTTTACATGGTCCAATATGCTCGCTACTCGACAGCGCTGCTTTCGTCTAATCTGTAAATTTTAACTAGCTACTTTGTACAAAATTCGGCCTTAATCTTTGTTTTGTTAAACCTAGGTCCAAGTGGCACTGGTGCAATGAGGTGCGAACGGGTTAACCGGCAGCTAATTCCGTTAACAGTCCATTTGTCCCGCGGTCGTAGTAAAAACTAGAGTTAATAGCCATATCTTAATGTGATTAATCTTCCATGACTAAAAGGTTTGCTTGCTTACCTTAACTAGTAAAAAATACGTGAGAAGAAAAGCATTAGTGTCAATAGCTCTAATTATTTATTTATTGATACTTTATTACACTCACATAAAAAATCGTACGATGCGCGGAATTAATGCCATAACCATTTTCTACTAGTCAACCGCAGGAGGTAAAGGAAAGAGTTGGTAGGCGTGCAAAAGAATTAATAAACTAAAAGCTTTAGGTGGAGTCTATTACTCTGCCTACTTACAACATCTGCCTGTGTGTCTGTCTGTCTACTGACCTATAATATACCTAGTACTTTTTCTCTTGAACGATAATAGAAGAAAGGCTTATGACAGATTGTCCAAAAAATCACAGAAATAAAAAATGTTGGGTACCCGTATATAAAAATGATTTTTTTTAATCGTATTTTTGCTTGGAAAATTCTCAAATTCGGGTCTTTTGTAACTTTTCCAGCTACCTGGCTCAAGATTCTGTAAATACAAATAATTCATTAACGGATCTCACTTTAGTTTATAAGCCAGATATTAATTAGTTCTGTCTGTCAAAAGTTTTGTTGCACTTCTTTAATTGGTTTATAGGCTAGATTATTATGCACTTTATAATGTGTCTGTAATATTTTTCTAACTTAATATTTTATGTATTTTCCACAGAAAAGCGCACATAAAAAGCGGAGGTCACACGTCGACCAAACAGTAGATTGTATATACTAGTGAAGGGAAAGTTAAAAAGTACCCAGAACCTGCATGCGCGCCTGTAACGACTTATGAATGTCGGTGAAGCGAAAGAGGTTTTTCAGGATCGTGCTAAGTGGGAAACCCCAATCCTAAGGCCTGAGACACACAGAAAGGACGTGGGGTGAGGGCACGGAAAAGACACGTCGTCTTTCCGATTCACTTTCCTACAAAATGTACTGGAGGGACGGAACGAAGGCGCGAAACCGTCCGAATCTCGAACGAATCACAAAACCATGTATCACAATATCCGTATCACGACTCTAGACTGTAAAATTTCTAGAAACATTTCATTGAATTGTAAAGGAGTCGAAGGGAAAAAGCCGGCAAAAAACAAACAGTACAAAAAAAACCGGCCAAGTGCGAGTCGAGGGACGGAACCCTCGCGCACGAAGAGTTCCGTCCCATTATCTATACAATTTTAGACACAAGGATTGAGAACAAACGGCAAAAAATCACGTTTGTTGTATGGGAGCCCCCCTTGAATATTTTTTTATTTTAATTTAATTATTTATTTCTGAATTAAATATACAACTAAATATCCTGTGAATATTTCGAACGTCTAACAACAGTGTTTACTAATATCGAGCAAAAAACAGCAAAAAAATCACGTTTGCTGTATGGGAGCCCCCCTAAATAATTATTTTATTTTGTTTTTAGTATTTGTTATTTAGCGGCAACAGAAATACATAATCTGTGAAAATTTCAACTCTCTAGCTATCACGGTTCTTGAGATACAGTCTGGTGACAGACAGACGGACGGACGGACGGACAGACAGACAGCGAAGTCTTAGTAATACGGTCCCGTTTTTACCCTTTGGGTACGGAACCCTAAAAATACCATTTTCGCTTTCTGAATTTAGACACACGTACCGAAAGAAGATATGCGTTAGACTAAGAACAAAACATAAACTCAAGATTTACAGGCATGTCCAATCTTTATTTTACATGATATTTCTCTCGTGATCGTAGGACAATGTGTCTATCTTCATACTTTGGATGATTACAAGAACTTGAACACTAAATTCCAGTTTAAAACAACATAACTTAGAGTCACGCCTGTATCCCAGAGGGGTAGGCAAAGACCAGGGACTGCCACTTGCCACGATCCTGACAGATCACTTTCGCTTCATCACCATTCATTAGACGTTGCATGCACGCACGCTAGTTTCGGGTTCGTTTTATCCCATTTTTCCCATGTCTACAGAATCTCATTTCTACAGATTTTTATTTCTACAGAATCCCATTTCTACAGATTTTTATTTCTACAGAATCTCATTTCTACAGATTTTTATTTCTACAGAATCCCATTTCTATTCATTTTCAATTCAACAGAGTAACATTTCTACAGATCTTGCCCTTTGTTAATAAATCCCCTATTTGGTCGAAGTATGTTCGCCTTGGACGTACCCTCTCGGCTCTTCCACCCACATTTGCTCGATATATTTGTTTCATCCATGTTTAAACCAACGCAACATTCGTTTTTCAATTCTAGTCACTACATCCGCTTTCAGTCCACAACGTTCTCTAAACAATCTATTGCATATCATGTCATTCAAAGTAACACCACTCATACTTCATTAAAATTATGGTGGCTATATTATTTTAGTTGCACTAACCCGTGCTGAGGACAATTAAAAAAAAACCTATAAATGGCAAAAAAATCTACCCATGCCGGGACTTGACCCCGTGACGTCCCAACTGAGCTAATGGGCAAGTACAGGCATCAGTGAAATTTCGAGCCTTTTTATAAACTTCTCTGTATTACGTACAGGCAGCGACATCTGGCAGAAGCAATTCACATCACTTGCAGCCCCGAGTAACCCACTTTGCAGTTAGATTTTTACATCGGAATGATATCGCTGTACCTATATGACCTACTACATGAAGTCTCGGCATGGGTGGAATTTTTAGCTTCTAAATAGGTTTTTTAAAATTATGGTGGCTACCAACATTTGCGAAGTCTTTGATATTTTTTCTAACTTTGTTTTCTAATTTATGTTCATTTGTGAAGTTATAGTAGCAATACCACTCGCTAACGGTGAAGGAAAACATCGTGAGGAAACCTGAGTGTCTGAGCTATTCAGGGCACGCGTGGTGATGAAACCCAGCCCAAGTAAAATATAGGCTGCTCATGTAGATAGTAGGGATTCGCTAAGAGATTTCTTTCAAGAAACTTACATCTTGACAGTTGATTGTCCAATATTGACCGTTCCGGGTTATAGGCGTGGTTACTGGAAAGTTATAACGTAGGTAATTTCTTAGTTATTTATTTAAAATTTATACTAATCTCATATAAGTATTTAGCAATTGAACGTCACTTTCGCCAACATACTGCAATCAATTATTAAATTAATTCCGAAGCCACTTACTTGGCTTTTTGTCGGAAGAGAATTAATTCGAAATAAAATTAAGTTAATAATGTGTCATCATTATCGGCCATTAGACGCCCACTGCAGGACATAGCCCTCCTTCTTGGTTTTCATAACCATGAGGGGTTTTGCCATAATCGCCACGCTTGGCAGGCGGGTTGGCGATCGCAGTATGCGGTTGGAATCTCAGGAAGACGCTGCTGCCCGTCTCCTGGTAATTGACTTCCTTAGTCGCCTTCTACTATATCCACGGAAGGAAATGGAGTGACGCTATGCTTAATCCGGCGCCACACGGAACAATGTGTAGTGCTTACGACAGTTTGATTTCGAAGACTGCCATCAAGTTCGCCGAATTGCTCTAAGTAAAAATATGTAATGTGTCTTTTATCTTAAAACCGTGCTTTTTTTTAACCATTTTTGCTCTTATCTTAATCGCAAAGACATAGATTTGAATATAGTTTGTTATCGTGATGTGCTTCTATGTATCAAAGGCGCCATAGAAGACGCATTTTAACGGCATTTTAAGAACCATTCCACCCTGAAGTTATCATGTTTATGACCAATAAAATACAGTATATTTACACATTCTACGTAGGGACGGAGCGCCTTACTTGCTAACAATGTAAACTGTCCGCTCTAAAAGTTTTATATGCAGACGTTACTGAAGTAGTACCAGTACAATCTACAGCAGGTCGAGAGGCATGCACTCTACTCAGTTACGTTATTGTCGTCTTTGCAATGGAAAAAATTATAACATATGAACTGACTGTCAACTGCACCACTCAGATAACTGTCTGTGACTTCAAAAACTTCCCTTTTCGTCTGAAAAAGGTAAAGTTTGTTTGTTACGCTTTATTGCACAAAAATAAAAAATAAAAACTTTAGTAACAAGTAAAAGTACATGTATGAAGGCGGACTCATTTCAAAAGAAATTTCTTCCAGCCAGCTTGAGAAAGATGGTGAGTAATAAAGCAGAGAGCGAAACATGTGAAATAAAGCTCAACAAAAAAACGGCCAAGTGCGAGACGGACTCCCGCTCGAAGGGCCCTGTACAACATTTGAATATTTGAAGCTTCCACCTGTTGCCGTTAATAAAAGCGAGCAAAAATGGCATAAAAATCACGTTTGTTGTATGGGAGCCCCTCTTATTTTATTCGGTATTTGTTGCCATAGCGGCAACAGAAATACATAATCTATGAAAATTTCAACTTTCTAACTATCACGGTTCATGAGCTACAGCCTGGTGACAGACGGACGGACGGATGGACAGCGGAGTTATATGGTCCTTTCGGTACGGAACCCTAAAAAATAATCTCAAATTACCTTGGGGGTCATCTATAAAGTACGTCACAGTAATTTCGTGATTTTTTTTACCCCTGCACTGTCCTTGTCACAGTTGGCCACGTTTTTGAGACTCCCCCTCCATGTGACGTGTGACGTCACATATTTTGCAATTTTTAGATCTAAAAATTAAGAAACTAAAAAAACAGTTCCGAAATTATTTTTTTTTCAACATCATATCATTATTATATTTTTTTGTTGCACTAACCCGTGCTGAGAACAATTTCAAAAACCTATTTAGAGGCTAAAAATTCCACCCATGCCGAAGAGGTCGCGGGTTCAAGTCCCGGCATGGGTGGAATTTTTAGCCTAAATAGGTTTTTAAAATCATATCATTCATCATCATCAACCCATTATGTCCCCACCGAGGGGCACGGGTCTCTTCCCTGAGGAAGGTATAGGCCATACTCCACCACGGGGGCCAAGTCCGGATTGGTGGAGGCTTGTAGACTAGTGGCTCGTCTACTGTCAGAAGTTGTCAAGCCGCCCTCTCTGACTTGGCTTAACGACTGCCATCTATCGACGGCAGCCGGCACCAACAGCTTAACGTGCCTTGCGAAGCACGTAACTGCTCGGAAAAATGCCACTAGCGTTAGGCATAGACGGCGACCCATCCATGCACTGAACGCGCCCTGTGTTGCTTAACCTTCGTGATCGTTTAAGATCACTCAGGCAGCCGGGGCTACGAGCGACTCTATCATATCATTAAAATAATTTACTTTACCGAATTACCGAAAGTAGAAAATTACTTTACCGAATTCCGCCAAAATCCCACAAGCACAATGTGGTTATTTAATGCACCGCCCTCCCTCGCACTTTTATAACATCATATCAAACATTTGAAAAAATTTACAAAACAATAAACTATTATTAATTATTTTAATTATATTTTTTAAATGTGACGTCACAAAACTTAAGACCCCTCCCACCCCTTATCATATCATACAATGTCACACTTTGTCGATGCCCTCCCCCCCTTAACCTGTGACGTGTATTTTATGGATGGTTATTATGGTTAAGGGTTATTACATTTTAACGCTAGTTACGTTAAAATGTAACAACCCTAAGACTTGTGGAATGCAATAAAGTATTGAGTATTGAAATTAACACATTCACTTATTCTATCACTTATTTTTAAGTCAGACAGTTAGTTGGATGATTATATTATTTTTGTTGCACTAACTCGTGCTGAGGACAATTTTAAAAACCTATTTAGAGGCTAAAAACTCCACCTATGCCGGGATTTGAACCCGCGACCTCCGCCAGCCTCAGCCAGAAGTCGCGGGTTCAAGTCCCGGCATGGGTGGAATTTTTAGCCTAAAACAGGTTTTTTTAAAAATTTAGTTGGATGATACAGGTATCGACTGTATGATCCAACTAACTGTTTGTGAATTCAGGAACTTTACGTTTTTATCTGTACAAGCCCTAAGTTGAGCACAAAAAGATGCTCGAGCAATACAAGATGAATTAGATATCTATTTATCATCTAACTCAGTGGTCTCAACCCTGTGATCCGTGGAGCACCGTTAGTCCGTGCGATACGCTCGGGGATAGGCCGTGGGAGCCCTCCCGGAGTAGGTCGTGGGAATCCTCGTGAGAATCTCACGGACAATGTAAACGGCGCTCACGGATTACAGGTTGGAAACCACTGAGCTAGAGGTATGTAATTAATTTGTAGTGCACCGCAAACAGTTTCCACTAGATTGTAATTGAATCGTGTGATTTTAAAACAACACATGTCCTTTCATAACAACTTGTCAGGAAATAAAAAAAACTGTTTTATTCAAATACTAATATCTACAACAGCAATATTTTAGCATATTGTGTTAATTTCTGTATGAATAAACTAAATTTTTTTCTAATGTAAATCAATACCTAGGTAGGTGTAAATACTTTAATAAAAAGAAAAATGGACAAGTGTTATTTTAAAAACACTTGTGACTTGTGTTGTTTTAAAATCACACGATTCAATTATGAAAGCGATATTCACTGCTAAAAAGTATGCAACCTCTTTGTTAGTTCGAACTTATAATTCTTCTCTAATTCGTCTTTTGTTTTTTCTTCTTTTGAGAATATTAATGCGAGCAACACGTTTTATTATTTAAACCATCCATAAAGCCGAATTGAATTGAATTTAATTATTAAACAGTCAGTTTAATTATTACAGAAAAGTCGTCGTAAATTATCTGCGAGGATTTATAGAAGAGATAAATCTCTTGATGCAGCGATGCCAAAAATAGTAATTCTTATCATCTGTTTAACTAAAGTATATTTTTCGGACTCTTCTTTAGATACTGTGCACAACCATTTACCTGATATTTTCCCGACTTTTTGTTCAGATGGTGTGCAAAACTACTGTTCTTGCGGTCTTTGTCAACAACGTAACAATTGAAGTACCTTTGGTAGGCAAAAACGTTACGAACTACTGTGGTAATTCCGGAATCACTTACTTGAATTTGGTCTGGAGAGCCTGACCAGGGTTTCGCTCTTTCGTATTAGAAAGATAGAACATTCTTTATTGTATGTACACCAGGAATTACATATAAGACTTAAGCAATAATATAGTACAGTACAATTGGTGGCCTTATTACTAAAAGTTATTTCTTCCAGACAAACATTGACGGCAAAATCAGAGAAGTTAAATGACGGGTAGTCGGGTATTTGGTAATAATGTACAGTGCTCACGACTAGCTCACGTTTTAGTTTAAAAATATAGCCAAAATAAACAATATGTTTAGTGTAATGGAGTAATGGAGTTCAACCTGTAGTTTGGTAGGTGGTTTTACCTTTGAGCATATAAATAAGGCGTGTTTTGCATGTTGCATTAATTGCAACTCGCCTAAATAATTTGCATACAACAAATTATTCATTAAATTCATGAAGCTCCTGCAGACTTGCATGCGAAACTAATTATTACAGCTTTAGTTTGTCAGTTTGATCTCATATTGTAGAGTTGCTTTATGTTGTTTATCCTTTGGTTTAATGAAATTCATCATCATTAGCCATTTGACGCCCACTGCAGGGCATAGGCTTCCTGCGTGGTTTTCATAACCATAATCGCCACGCTTGGCAGGCGGGTTGGCGATCGCAGGATGCAGGAAGACAGCAGGGCAGGGCAGCAGCCCATCTCCTGGTAATTGATTTCCTTAGTCGCCTTCTACGACATCCACGGAAGGAAATGGAGTGACGCTATTCTTAATCCGGCGCCACACGGAGCTAAGTGTAATTAACTAGCGTAAAATTACTACTTTAATCAGCAATTAATAATGTTTTTGGCTACCAATAAAATATTTTTGTGTCAGGAGCAGATAAAACTAAATTATACAGCAAAGAAAGTTAATTGAGCTATAAATTTTATGGTTCCAAATTGGCCAGCTCTGAAAGAATCATGAGTTATAACGTAACTTGCGACTTATACGATTAGTGAGCTCTTTTATATGACGGTACCGACCTTTGCAACTAGATGAAGAAAAAAGTTGATTTTAAAATATGCCTAAAATATGCCCTTGTGAATTCACCCCTCGGGCGATTTATTGCGTCATCACTTACCAGCACATAAAATAAAAATTTAAAACATAAAGAAATAAACGACATCAAAGATATATTTTTTTCCGTTGGCTAGTTAACTCCAGGGTGCCCCTGGAGCCCCTCTCCATAGAATAACACTAAGGGAAAAAAACCATATTATTTTTTCTATTAGTCGTGTCAGTACAATGTCTCCATCATATTAATAGTGATTTTTAGGACCCTCGACCGTGAACCTAGGATCACGGACCTGGGACTAGATACAATTTATGCCAAAAATGGCCGTTTTTGGCGTTAATGCTATCTAGTCCTAGGTTTCTGGCGTAAGGTTCTCGACCAGAGGTCCTAAAAATCACTATTAACATGATTTAGATATTGTACAGACACTTTTTGCAAATACGATCTGTAAAAAAGATATGATTTTTTTCTCTTGGTGGCTCCAGTGTTACTCTATGGAGCCCCTTAAGGGCAACTTTGCACCAAAATGTGAAGGCGCAGGTCAACCTGTCGATTGTACTAGAGAAAACATTCCAAACAACTTGGGTAACTCAAAAGTTGCACCGGGCTGCCTCTGGTATGGAAAATAGCTGAATGAATGAATGAATTAATTCATTAAATTATTCATTCTTTCGTTCGATCGATCGTCCGTTCGTTAATTCATTTCTTCATTCCACCTAACCCTCCAGGCTACAGGCGTGAGTGTATGTATTTATGTATGATGTTCGTAGCAACTTCTTTCAAAAAATTCTTATGTATGAGGGGATTTTGTTACTCTACGAATCAATATTTACTCGTACATATTACATGCAATAAAATACAGAGTGTTAATGTTGCCTCTCTACCAGGCTCAATTACATTGTCGTGGCAACAACACCCCGAGCTCATGCAAGACCCAAAAAGTGTTTACCAAAAGAATAATAATAAAACACCACGTAAGCTTTCCATAGACTGACTTTTTTATTTTTTATTACGAGCATAGACAACCAATTGACATAGACAGATATGTAATGCTAAACCAATCATAGATGGCGCTAGTCGTAAAGTAACAAGTTATAACATTAAATTTGTTACATATTTTATCAAATAATATGAAAACAAAACGTCAAGAAACGATAAAATAAGCCCTACATACTCAATTATAGGCTGTACCAAATTATACTCGGTAACAGTTCAAGATTATTTAAAAGAAAAATTTGTTGTTTTTTTTGGTCTTTGCGTTTTTCTAGAGCTAATACGCTGTTTAGTTAGTTACACCTGAGATTTCCGCACCTTCACATTTGGGCCAAGTGCGAGACAGAACCAAGTACTTTGCTGCGTACCGAGTCACGCACGATTTTTTTTTTTTTCATTTGTTTATAGCAGTGGATAAAAATTACTTAACGAAATCGGGGCGCGTGCATGCAACGACTAACAGGATCGTCGCAAGTGGCAGACCCTGGTCTCTGCCTACCCCTCCTGGACACAGGCGTAAGTTTATGTTATGTTATGTTATGTCAGCCTATCGATCTCAATAGGTCTATTGATAGATCTCAATAGACCGTGAAAGTGTGACGTCACAAGTCAATTAGCCAGTTTCTGAATTGAGAATTTCGCTAACATAAGCGGCCTATACAACGTCCCACTGTAGGGCACAGGCCTTCTCTCAGGGAGAGAGTATGGGCTTAATTACCACGCGTGCCCACCGCGGATTGGCGATTTCAAGCGCTGAGCTAGGTTCAGACTTATTAGTTCAGAATAGTTCAGACACTCAGGTTTCCTCACGATGTTTTCCTTCACCGTTAGCGAGTGGTATTGCTACTATTGTGAAGTTTCACAAATGTACATAGCTTAGAAAACCAAGTCATAGGTACATGCCCGCACTGGGGATCGAACCTGGATCTCTCGCTTCCGAGTCCGATGTTCTACCCACTAGGCTACCACCGCTGTAAATAGTTAACTGTAGCGTTGTCTCTTCGAATTCCACAGAAAAGAGCGTGACAGAATGTTACTTAAGTATGTATTTACTTAGTGTAATTCTCAATTCAGAAACCGAGCCTTAGTATTAGATGCATGAAATGTATTACTGGTCAAAGTAGTCTTAGTATGTACCTATTATTCTTTTTCTAATGGCGACTTGCGTCAAATCACTGGATAAGTAAGTAAATAGAAAAACACATATCCAGGGATAAGCAGGGAAATTTCTGATTGACAGGGTTGTCAGTGATAAAATTTGTCCATGGAGAAAATGTCATGGAATGCAAATGCAATACGTTTTCGGACTTATTTACTAGATAGAGTTTACCTAAAGATAAATATCTGTTATTATTCCTGTCAGATACCGTTGGCGCAAGCCAGTCTAAGTCATCATCACCATCAGCCATTTGATGCCCACTGCAGGACATAGGCCTCATCATGGTTTTCCAAGCTTCCCGGTCTTGTGCTGCCCGCAGCCAGCGACTCCCCGCCACCGTAACCAGGTCGTGAGACCATCTAGTGGGGGGGCTTCCCACGCTGCGTCGTCGTCCGGTCCGCGGTCGCCAGGTCAGAACTTTTTTGCCCCAACGGCCATCAGTTCTCGGAGCTATGTGCCCCGCCCACTGCCACTTCAATTGAGCAATTCATCGAGCTATATCAGTAACTCGGGTTCTTCTGCGGATCTCTTCATTCCTGATTCGATCACGCAGTGAAACTCCTAACATAGCTCTCTCCATTGCCCGTTGGGCGACCTTGAGTCTTCTTATGAGGCCCATAGTTAGCGACCAGGTCTCACATCCATTAGTCATCACTGGTAACACACATTGGTTACACACCTTTCTCTTGAGACACTGAGGTATTTATACGCCGCCGAGTTAGATTCGACCAGTGACCTGTTTCTCGAAGCCTAAGTCAATCGTAATTTGAATCCAAACCATGAGCCAACATTCGTCCCCACCACTCGACTTAAGCTTTCTCCAAGAGACGCTACTACTTTTTATCAATCAATTAGCCCGATCTCGTCTTTCTGTCCTCGGCCAATCCAAAACCAAAAACCATCATTTCACCCTTCTGTGGATGTCGTAGTTCCGTGCGGCGCCGGATTAAGAATAGCGTCACTCCATTTCCTTCCGTGGATGTCATAGAAGGCGACTAAGGAAATCAATTACCAGGAGACGGGCAGCAGCGTCTTCTTGAGATTCCAACTGCATACTGCGATCGCCAACCCGCCTGCCAAGCGTGGCGATTATGGCAAAACCCCTCGTGGTTATGAAAACCACGTAGGAGGCCTACGTCCTGCAGCTGTGGGCGTCAAATGGCTGATGATAATGATGATGATGTGTCCACATATAGGGTACTCTCGCCGGGCAGGGTTTTCAAAGCAACTACATGTCCACATATAGGGAAATCTCGGCGGGCAGGGCATGATTATTACGATGTGTTTATTTTGACATGTTTTCTTAGTAAATTCGCTGATTCTATATACTCTCCATGGGCAATTCAATCGGAGCAAGTTTATGCTTTTCTAGAGTAATTTATTGACTTACCCGTCTCCGCTAGAATGACGCTAGGCGATATTTGTCGGAGTCTTATTTGTACAGTTAACAGTTGATCAAGCTTATTTTGAGGTTTGGGCTGTTTTTAGGGTTCCGTACCCAAAGGAGTAAGGGACCCTATTACTAAGACTTCACTGTCTGTCCGTCTGTCTGTCTGTCTGTCTGGCTGTCTTTCTGCTACCAGGCTGTATCTCATGAACCGTGATAGCTAGACAGTTGAAATTTTCACCGATGATGTGTTTCTGTTGCCGCTATAACAACAAATACTAAAAACAGAATAAAATAAATATTTAAGAGGGCCTCCCATACAACAAACGTTGTCTAAAGACAGCGCTCGCCATCTAGTGGCCATCTATATAATGTCATGTCGTTAAATGTCAATGTTAAACGCTTCTTGTTGGTTTCTACAGATGGCACTGTTCTCAATGTACCTAATCTATATTGTCTCAATCTTTGTCTAATTTTGTATAGGTAGGGTAATGGTAATGGTAAGGAATGCTTCATCGGTTTTTTTCATATGTTAAAGTCCAGTTCGCATTTACCGGTTGCTTGTGTTGTTCTTTGTACAGTGGGCAGGATATCAATCTTGATACGTGCATTCTTTGTTTGTTTGCGGGCGACTTGTGCAACAAAAATATAAAGGTTGACCCATCGTTAACTGTTCAACCGCAATATGTGCCTCAGCATATTCAGCATACCACAGCAAAGGGTACCCTACTTTGCGACCAGGTCAAGTGATTGTATTGTATGAAAGTTATTATTAATATTATTTACTTAAGGCTAGGTTCTCCGACCGTACCCGTGAAATAGGGTTTTAATACCTGTTACTCTCTAATGATTAATATTCTAATCTGAAAAAAAAAAAAATTCTTTTCAATATCACATCTAGGGCCGTTAGTCATAATTTTTAAGATTTTTTAAACTGTAAAGTTTACTTTACTGCATCAAAAACAAACCCCGAAAATGTGTTATTTCAGTTACACTGAGTTTCGGAGAGCAACAAGCGAAAAGCGGATTTCCTCACGACATTCTCCTTCACTTGTAGCGAGTAGTGCGCCCAGGCTTGCTCTGCGTCACTTGTTGGCTGGCGTTTTACGGCGTTTCCCAGACCGCACTTATCTAATAATTATTTATCCTTAAATGCCTATAGGGTGAAACGAAACACACTGGCACATTCAACGGCTTAGAATTATTTAAGAGTAGTACACACAATACTTTTACCTATAGTCGGCAGCAGGTCAACCTTTAATTTTTTGTTGCAGAGTCGCCCGTAACGTAACTGAGTAGAGTGCACCCGTGTAAAGGTTGATGTGCGGTCGGCAGAAAATTAAACGTAACAAATTTTGTGAATTGGTGTAGCAATACCTCTCGCTAAATGTGAAAGAAAACATCGTGGGGAAACCTGGGTGTCTGAGGTATTCACATACCTCAGCGCTTAAAATTGCCAATCCGCGATTGGCGTACTCTCTGAGAGAAGGCTTGGGAAGAATTCTCTGTGGGAAGAACATCGGTTAAATAAAAATAGGAAAATAGTTTGTCACGCGCCCGGTAGAGGCGCGACGATTGCAAGGAAGCACAGAGGAAAAAACCGGAAGGCGCCGTGGCGAATATTCGATTAAAATCGCGGATCGCTATCCGGCTGAGGAAACTTTTATCGTCTAAAATACACGAGTAATTCCAAGATGGTGTTGTGTGTAAGAAAATTCATTAGGTAAGAATTTTTAACCTGCATTACATTACACCTTTTCCTTTTCTGTGTACTTTGTCTGGGACCGAGTTCCCGGGTATAATGCCCGACTGATAACTTGAAGAAAAATCCGCGCAGCCGGAACGAGTTTGCGACAAGAGGTTTGCGATGAACACGTAAGACCTAAGAATTCTTGATATTCGCGGGATATCCCGCGTCCTCATCCGTGAGACCCGAATTATGTCCATGTGAAATCAAAGTTGTTTGGTAGGCATTATACTAGGGTTTTTTTTACTGCCTCGTTGGTCTAGAGATAATACGTTTGAATACCATGCCGGAGATCGTGGGTTCGATTGGGGCCGCCGTACATTTCGACAAATGACCTCAGACTGGGTGTATTTCCATGATTGTAATGTCCTTACTTGGTTACTATAGCACAGCGTATCCTAGTTTGGGACCATGACAAGTAATTGTGTTGTGTGGAAGTTATTTTTATTTATTTATATCCCGCGTTCCACGCCAATGAAACCCGAAATATGTCCATCCGAAATCAAAGTCATTTGTTGAAGTCATTTGGTGGGCATTATCACGTGGCGGGTTTTCTTTGAGCCTAGATTCCTAGAATCCAAATGATATCCCGGAAAACAATACAACAGTTTCCCAAAACTTGGGGCACAAGCAAATAATCAAAAAACTTCGCCCTCAGACGCTTTACAAAACAAACTATAAAAGACATATTTACGGATGTTATTGTGAACGAGAAGTTTGGGGCTGATGCGTATTTCTTCTTATACTTGTATATTTTAAACTTGTGTGTGTATTGTGCATTTCCTAATTTTTGTAAGGTAAATAGGAAGTGCACGAAGTTTAGTATAGTCGACAGCACATCAAACTTGACATGCATACGCACACTCAACTCAGCCAAGTTATGGGCCACCGTGCAACCAAAATTTAAAGGCTGACCCGCTGTCGACCCGCACAAGTTTTAGTTGATTCTCCACCATGAGTTTTGGGTGGTTTGAAATCCATAGCAAAATGAAAGTGCCTTATCAATAGCTATCGAATACGCTAGTAAGTTTTTTTACGAAATATCTCGACACAAACGCGAATCTATGAGAACCATAGTAGGCAGCCAGAGCGATGCGTGCGTGCCGCGGGTCTGCGGTTCATTTGTCTGATAGACGAACATGGGCACTAATTGTTAACGAATTTTTTTAATCCAGATTTCTCAACTCGAAACAAGATTTCTCGACTAGAAACAAGATTTCTCAACTAGAAACAAGATTTCTCAACTCGAAACAAGATTTCTCAACTTGAAACAAGATTTCTCAATACATGTTTTTTTTTGTTTTATGTCCATACTTAAAAGTAATAGATGAAATAGATGGCATTTTTAATTAACAATTACATAAGAGTGGCTTTTAAACCACCCTGATATACCGTGTATACAAATAGCTGTTATCGTTCCGCATGAAATGGTAGGTAAATATAGATTGATCTAATAATCCTTCGTTTGATGTGAAAGCTGCGAGTCTTTTTAGGAATCCTTCAAAATTTATTGCCACGAAATAAGAAGTCCAAATCCGTAGGGATTATACGGATCGGCGAGCAAAGAGGTAGGAATGCAATAAAACGTAGCGAAACGCAGTAGCGGTTACTTGGCATGCGTTTATATGCTCGCATTTATACAAGACTATTTCTAAAATGCGCAATTGTTGGTATTATAAATGTCTTTATCTACACTCATATCATAATCTTCAAATTAAGAATTCAAAGGTAAACACATATTGACAGGCTTTAAACAATACATGACTTTAAAGAAAATAAAAAAAAAAGTGTAATATAAATATAAAGGTCAGATTTTTCACTTTATGTTAAAGTTATTTTTTTTAAAGTGTTGCTGTGATCACGGAACAAAACTTAAGTTTTTTTTTAATGTCAAAAGTTGACTCTATAAAAAACCTAATTTCATTTTCGTGGTACCAAAATTGCAACTAAAAATACCTAAAATTGCACGTGCAAAACTGAGTGCAGACGATTGAATGTCAAGATACTTTTGTCGAAATTGCGCCATTTTGTTTCAAAAATTTCATTTGTTGGATTAAAAATGTCTGAATCTGAAAGTGACAGCAATAATTTTGAGATCTTAACTCCACCCGATATTTTGAAAAAAGCATCAAAAGTAACGAATAGTCTTTTGCCGGAAAAGTCAAGAAAAATGTATGATAAATGTCAATATGTGTTTACCTTTGAATTCTTACTTTGAAGATTAAGACATGAGTGTAGATAAAGTAGTGTATGAGACTGCACATAACTTGGTATTAAAACACTCGCCAATGCTATTAAAAAACTCGCCAAGGCTCATTTTTTAAAATCTCGCTCGTGTTTTAACCTTTAGCTGCCGACCTGGTCTAAACGTAGCACTTACGCCGACGTGACGACTGAGAGACGTCAAAATTTAAGTAATGAAATAAAAACTGTATTTGCATGCTAAAATTTTCTTTTTTATACATTAAAAAGATTGTTATTTAAGGTAACTAAACGACAGGATTTCAAAAAAATACACGTAATTTTTCAGGTAAAATCAACATTTATTCGAGAGATCACAATTATTTGGCACTAAATTTTAAGGACTTACTTCAGTCTCCTTTTTTCTAAAATTAAGTAATTAACAACAAAATGAACTTAAAATATGTTATCTTCTATAAACAATTATCAAAATAAAACATAAATCTTACTTCTTATTTAAAAACTAAAAAAAATGACAGCACTTGAATATTTGGTACATTCACTAGGTACGTTTGCCGTCACTGCATATTTGTAGGCAGCAAGTAAGGCACATTGGTTTCTTGCATTTGCAGCAGCAGTAGGTACTTCGTTCGCCTTTTCAACAGACTGGGACAGATTGCACATGTCTTTCTTACACCTGGATCTGGATTCGGATAAGTTTTTGGTGGTGGAGGCTCGGGCATATCGGCGAGTCCTATAACCCGCTCGATACTTAGCCGCAATTTTCGTGGTATTCATTTCCGGGAGGACTAATTCACGTGCCAGCGAGAGTAAAAATCTTCATTTGGCTCCTGTTATGTTCTAAGATCTTCACTACCTTGGTCATTTCGCGTCTCTTCTTCGCTTTTTTCTCTAATGTCTTGGCTTCTATCAGCTCGTACTTCTCTTCCGTGTTCTTCATCTTCGTGATTAAGGTTGATTTATTCGTGGTTAACTTCCTCAACATGGGGATACGTGACCTCAACATCATCCTCATTGGATTGTTCGGATGTTGGGATCGCTTTCTAAAATAAAATCAGGATCGCCTACATCGTCATCAAAATCACTACAGTTGTCGTCACTCTGGTTCATGAGATTTTCAAATATCTCTTTATCTTTTAAACGCCTATTCTGTTTTGGCAGTTTCGGAGGCTTCTCGGAATCTGAACCGTCATCATTTGCAGGGTTTTCCCGCTCACTAGACGTGATGTTTCTTCTTTTAGACATTCTGCAATTAAAAGTATAATTTTAAAGCCGATGTGACGTCAATCAGACACTATAAGCTAACACACATGAACACCGACGTGACGATTAAGAGACGTACGAAATTTTCTACATAAACACCGTACTTACGTCTGTGAGACGTCGATCGCTTCGATACGGAAATGTGTGCACTTGCCGCGGGCGCTGCGTTGACTGATGGCTTGCGACGTGGAGGGAGGAAGGTAGCGGGAGGGGCGGCGCCGAAGGTGGCGTGATTTTAGAAATATTTTAAAATTAAAAGTTATTACGTCTGTGAGACGTATATGTCGGTAGTTAAAGGTTAATAACCCTCATTATGTCACAGTCACATAAACTACTATTCTTTCTTTCTTTCAACTCCTGAAACACACAAATGAGAGCTACAACAACTTTTGTTCCGTGAGTTTTTTTTTTAATTTATATTATATAATTTTTTTTACAATTACATTATATTTACGAGTTTACATAATTTTATTAATTTCAATTTCATTAAATTCGCACTTTAAGCGCTTTACCAATGTCTCAGTACTCAGTAAATCATTGCTCAACAAAGAACGATGTCTATTAAATTATATGGTTTTAAGCATAACGCCGCTACATGCCTAATTTACATACATACCTACTTTAAATAAAAAAAAGCTATACGCTAAGTGAAAACATGTTAAAAAAAAAGTAATAAAAAAAAATTGGAACAAAAGTTGTTGTAAATTATAAACTCCAACCAAAATGTTTCAGGAATAACATATGGAACTATGGAATGCATGAAAATGTACTGAAACTCGTGCATTTTCGTTACAATTTTTTTAATTCATTCATCCACAACCTCACAAAGTGGTGAGTGCCCACAAGTGTGTTCAATCCCTCAAGCTGCTATTGTCTGTACTATGGTAAACAGTGAAAATATGGTCCGTGGAGTATCTCCATAAATAAATGGACGCTTTTAAATCTAGAAAATCATAATAGTTTCATTTTATTTAGTGAGTGTACAGGTGACTATCAGAAAAAAAAAACAAGTTTAAGGGACTGAGCTTGACTGCCCCCCAAAACACACGCACATGTTAGTTTAGGCATAAAAAAACTTAAAACTACTATACCTATATATTATTTCAAATATATTCTAAAATAAACTGAATTTCAAACAAAAACAATTTTATATTATTTTCGGGTGTTAAAATAACAAAGACATTATATTTTTAATGAGATCATAGTAAGTAGATGGCATTTCATAATTTATTTTATTTTATTAATTTTACAAAGTCCACAGCACATAATTACAACATCTAAATTACATCTAAATGATGTGAGGCTATCATTATATATATCCAGATCTGTTGTTCGATATCTTATATTGAACAAAAATGTTAGAGTTTTGAGTTTCGTGCATGTCAAATATGACATCTATGCATGTCAAATAGAAATAAATTAATTTGCGGAAAGGGTCAAATATAATTTGAACTCACCTGAAATAATATTTAGAATGGTAATAGTGGTCTTATATTTTTAAATCAAAGTCGCTGTTTAATCGCTGTCAAGCAAATTTGTAAAATATAACGTATACATTACTACAATCTTGATAGCTTACTTGTGAACGTTTATCGGCAATACCACTCGCTAACATCATGAGAAAACCTAAAGGTTCACGCCAGCGCTTGAAATCGCCAATTGTTAGTGGGCACGTGTGGTGATCAAGTCCACACTCTCTCTCCCTCTTGGAGACGACCTGTGCTCTGTAGAGGAACGGTTACCTCTATACTGATACCCCATAATAGTGCAATGTTCCTACCTCTCTAGTGAGCGCAGATGGTACGAGAACTTTTGTCAATTTTATCGCTTTGTCAAATATAAAAAGCCGGTCAAGGATGATCACTGTGAAGCACGTGACAGCCTGCAAATTTTTATGGGTTAAAAATGCCAATAAGGATGTGTAATCGTTCTTTCACCCACTTATATTTTTGTCTAACGGCAAAAATATCAATTCAGAATTCAACTTGAAATTATCGTTCCTAATTGCAAGCCCTGGCCTCTGCCTACCCCTTCGGGATACAAGCGTGAGTTTATGTAATGTAATGATCTTTCCTATTGGACATATTATAATGATTTATTTATTTACAGACAACATTATCCTTGACGGGGTCTTGATTGACAGTACTCTATCCTGGGTTCCTCAGTTGGAAATGGTAAGTCGGAAGATGTTTGCATCAGCAGGTTCTGTAAGACGCCTCAGCAATTTCCTTCCTACGGCTACCAAGGTTGCGTTGGCTCAGTCTCTCCTTCTACCGATTCTCGACTACGCTGATATCTGTTACCTGGACCTCACTGAGGAGCAACTAAATAAGCTTGAGCGTCTCCAAAATCTCTGCATCCGGTTCATATTTGGTTTACGCAAATATGACCATATTTCTGAATATCGAACTAAACTCAAGTGGCTCCCAATCCGACTCCGCCGGAATACACATATTCTTTCTCTCCTCTATTGCATTCTGTTCAATCCAGCTACCCCATCTTATCTCAAAGAGCGTTTCGAGTTTCTCCATTCTGGCCACAGTCTGACTCTTCGCTCATCGCAAAACCTTCTCCTTAAAACTCCATCCCACAGTACCAAATTCTATGGCACCTCCTTCACGGTTCAGGCAGTCCATTTATGGAATAACCTGCCCGTGGAGGTTAGAAAAGCAAAGTCCTTGTCTTGTTTTAAGGCATTGGTGAAATCTCACTACCTCACTGTTTGAACCGTAAACTGTTGCTTATATATATTTAATTATGTAATTATTTTGTAGGTATTCATGTATATTATGTGCATGTAAACTGCTGCTTATATATATTTAATGTAGTAGTTATTTATTTTTTTAGGTATTCATGTAAGTATATTATTGGTACATTACGTAATTATAAGTACTTATATTCTTGTAATCTCTCGCTACACATATAATTTGTTACTTTACATAGCATTATATTTCAGATTCTCTTTTTTTTTGTACATCCATCTACCGACTATATTCTTGGTGCATTCCTCTCCATCCAAAGGTTGTCTGGAAGAGATCGCTCTAAGCGATAAGACCGCCAATTGTATACCACTACTTAGATATAAGAAACTATTTGTAATATCTTTCACCTGGTTGTGCAATAAAGTGTTCTCTATCTATCTATCTATCTATCTATCTATCTATCCAATGTTTTGTTTGTTAATAACCTAAATTGAAAACCCATTGTTTTATCTAGCAGTGATATAATCTCATTAAAATCCATATCAGCGGATTATCTAGCCGTGATGCAATCGCGCTCAAAATGCTCTATTGCTATTTTCGCACATTCTGCTCAGCAATTGTGCAATGCTCGATGCAGGACATCTTTGGACTAATATTCATACAACATTCACACCACGGTGTTAGTAAATGTATGAAACTACATACATACATAAACTCACGCCTGTATCCCAGAGGGGTCGACTAGCCACGATCTTGACAGATCACTTTCGCTTCCTCAACATTCATTAGTTGTTGCATGCACGCACGCCGGTTTTGGATACGAAACTACCGAAATTGTGTATTTGACAAAATATCAACTGAGTTACTTTGAAAACGGAATTTTGTGTGAAAATACTGGCTTATGACGTCACATTTCAGAGCACTCTGTTTACGTTTAATCTATTTAAAAATTGTAATAACCAGTAATTGACTAAATGAGATACATTTTCCGAGATATTTTGTATTTTTTGGTTTTAATCGAGCATATGAAATAATTTATTGTTGATCGTGTCAAATACCAAATTGTATGAAACTACCAGCCTGATAATGTGGTGTGTCGTTACGGTTGTCGTCCAAAGAGAAACCGACTATAAGGTAATATGTTGTATGATACCTAATAGGCCGTGGGAGACCGTTGGCAACCCTACGTCATACTTTCCCAACATGAGACCAAGCTAAGTTTGCGTATTTTTATTTAGTTAATAAACTAAAACTGTCTTGTACAGCTTCAACTACGGTGAATGCCGGCGTTGTAAAGCTCGTGTAGGTGTAAATATACATCTTAATTTGAGCTATGAAACACTTTGACAAATCTTGTACCTCATGTACAAGGCTGTTTTTACGTGAGTGAATGAATGAAATTCAAAAATTTTTTATTCAAAATAGCACAGAAACTGCAACTTAATGAATGTTAAAAGTCAAACTAGGAGTCCATTTCAAGATCTAGATCATTTTGGAGAAAATATGGACAAAAAACTCCAAACAATTAGTTTAAATAATTATTATAAAACCCAGAACTCATGCATTGAATTGACTTTAATTCCAGGCATCATTGTCATATAAATAATATTTAATGTTATAGTAGACCTTTTGGCACACAGTGTACTTTTGCACATCATTTGAATCGCGTTTCTGTTAGGCTTATTGTATCTTCAGGGATCTTATCGCAGAAATGTATACAATACGCCATAACGAATATATTAACCTTTGCCAGCCCAAATTTTGAGAACGAAAGTGTTTGTTGTTTTCTATTATTTGCATTGTGTTGGCTACCCACAGTTTTAAAGTTACCGATATTTTTCCTGAAGTACATATTATTTTCATAGATATACTAAATAGCAACTGTCAGGATTTTAGTTTCTTTAAAGACATCTCTTAACGAATCTCCACTGCCTAGCTTATAAATTAATCTCATTTCCCTCTTCTGCAAGACGAAGATGGTCTCAATGTCTACTGCCCGACTCCACACTTGTATGCCATAGGACATAATACTGTCGAAGTAACTAAAATAAACAAGCCTAGCAGTTGCGACGTCAGTTAGTTCCAGTCAGTTAGTTTAACTGCAAATGCTGCAGAATTAAGCCTATTTGCCAATCCTATTTGAGGACCCCATTGAAGATTTGCATCAATTGTGATATCTGGAACGCCCTTCCTGAAAGCATTCGTAAAGCCCCATCTCGGAATGCTTTCAAAGCCCTTGTCCGCAAACACTTTCTCGACATGTGTTACCCCGAGCCCCCCTGAGCCCCTCGCGAGGAGGATCTCGGCTATGTAATTGCAATCTCACTACTATCTTTCTTCCTTATATATTTATATCTACTTATGTTGCTACAGTTTATATGTGTATATTATATATACATGTAGGGATTCGCTAAGAGATTTCTTCAAAGAAACCAACATCTTAACAGTTGCATGTCAATACATTTATGAAAATATTATGTTATAGGTGGCCACCATAATGTTAATACTAGAAATAAACATAAATTGTCATTTCCACTATTTAGACTTGCAAAAGTTAACACATCCTTTATGGGGCACTGTATAAGGTTCTACAACAAAATTCCTCAAGATATATTAGAGTTACCTCCAACGCGATTTAAAAAATGTGTTAAGCACATTCTGTGCAAAAAGGCTTACTATAACATCAAGGATTATTTAGAAGACAAAGATGTTTGGCATTAAACAGTAGATTAATATTATTTTAAGGACGATTGTGACTAGTGTTCAACACATTCATGACTAATATTTTAAGTTGAAAACTCTGTTAATTAAGTTAAAACGTGTTTTGAAAAGAATAAATGTGGAGTTTCTTTGTTAGCTTCTTCTCCACATAATCCATTAATTGTGAAACTAACAACTTTGACGTTCATTAAGTAAACATTCTGTTTTTACAATGAATAAAAATATTTGAATTGAATTGAATTGAATATATATGTATATATATATATATATATATATATATATATATATATATATATATATATATATATATATATATATATATATTTATATTATGTATTATAAGTTTGTAGTATAAATATTTACTTATTTATTGTTGAGTATTCGTCTTCTTATGTAATTTTAGTTAAAGTAATTCGTTTTATCCGTTAACTTCGTATGCCTAACAGTTAATTTCCTGCACCACCTGTGGTTGACTGGTAGAAAATGCTTATAACATTTAGTCCGCCACATTGCCATTGTATTTTTTACTTATGTGCAATAAACGTAATAATAATAATAATAATATTTGATTTGGCCCACGAGGTTACCGCCTTGTGGGATGTGGATTCGACAACCATTGTCCCGATAGTCGTGTCGGCGAACGGTCTCATAGCGAAGAGTCTTGACCAATATCTTAAGGCTCTCTCGCTAGATGGCTGGATCAAGGGGCAGATACAGAAGGCGGTGCTGGAAGGCGGACACGGCGTGCGTCGTCCGGAGGTTTCTCTCTCTGCGGCCCTAAACACCGGTAGCTTGAGCCTAGCTCCGTTACCGGTGGCCAACTAGGATAGGTTTATAAAATATATTTTGTATTTTTTTATATTTTTTACTTCTTATATTGATTTTATAAACCTATTCTAAGTTATGAAAATAAATAAAGAGAATAATAATTAATCTAAAAATATAATTTCTTCTACAAGGTCTAGTTTGGCATTCCCCATTGCTGTCAACCATTTTGACATTTTGTAGAGTGAACTTTATACATTTCGTCGATTTTGAATTTAACAATAAGTTCTCAAGACACAAGATATTTGTGCGAATGAGTAGTAAATCAGTTTAATGTTTAGTACGTTATCTCATAACCGCCGACCCTTGGAGTGCTAGTCGGACTCGCACACGAAGGGTTCCGTACCATTATCTATACAACGTTTGAATATTTCCAGCGTCTACCTGTTGCCGTCATTAATACCGAGAAAACAATGACAAAAAAATCACACATAATACACAGATAGCCGCTAGATGGTGAACGCTGTATTTAGACATCGTTTGTTGTATGGGAGCCCTCCTCAAATATTTATTTTATTCTGTTTTTAATGTTTTTGTTATAGCGGCAGCAGAAATACATCATCTGTGAAAATTTGAACTATCTAACTATCACGGTTCATGAGATACAGCCTGGTGACAGACGGACGGGCGGACGGACGGACAGTGGAGTCTTAGTAATACCCTTACCCTTTGGGTACAGAAACCTAAAAAATTGAGAACGGGCCGTGAGTTCTTTATGAGAAATAAATATCTTTGAACCCAACTCTATTGTAACATCAACAATGAACGTAAAAGGCGTGCATTTTTAACGTGGTGAAGAATAACCGATCTTCCAAGACATAAATCCGCGCCGAAATGCGCTCATGGTTTGAAAGGTAAATATTTTCACGTCGGACGTCTTCATCAATCAACTTAGCGCTTCGTGTGGGAACGTATTTTTAGACTCTATGGAACACGTTTTATGTGTAAAAACGGGATCCAGAAAGCACTGTCGCTTAAAAAAACTGAAATAAAAATAACCCGACCGTGAAATCAGAAATCAGAAATCAATAATTTATTTCAACGTAAAGAATTTACATTCTGTTTGCTGAATGTCAATGTACTATGTTACTATGTTAGCCGCTGCCTTCGGGCCGCATTTGTAGTGGAGAAAAAGGCAGCGGGAAAAAAACTCCACTCTGACCATCTTTTCTCAAATCATCTTAAACTTTACATCAAAACCTATATGATATGATTCCGTGATAGCCACCAATAACTTTAAAAGCCAAAATAACACTTCTTACAAAAGTAGGAAAAACAATAATGCTGCGGCCAGACACACGAACAGCACCCGTTCACGAGCATAACGCAGGGATCAGCCATCACCAGTCTCAACCATTTTAGAGGGAGATAGGTGACCTGGCCACCACGTGCATTAACTACTTAGCTGGCGGGACTGACATCGCAAGGAGTTATATTGTTGAATTCGGCCTCCTTAGTAGTTAATGCTTAGCAGTCGGATTTTTGATTATTTAATTGTTCAATTAATGCTGATTTCATATAGCCTATGATACTCACGCAAATGTAACGAATCGATTAAGATTTTTTTTTCTTTAACATTCTTTAAGACTGAAAAGGCGCTATATTATGGACCTGAGTATAGCTAGCCGCTAATGTTACTAAGACTGAAGAGGGATCTTTGCTGGAAGATCGACCTCTGCATGTCACTATGAACACCTGCTCATCTGCTTATAATCTTAGCACTGATTGCATCACCGGGCATCACAAATATAGAAATACACCCGGAATGAAGACAAAAGCATGAAAAAATTTCTTTTCCCACCATACTATATCGTTTCACCTTAAACACTCACGACAATAAAGGCCAACCGTAAAACACTTCCGGTTCTTGTGGCAAATGGTGATGAAAAACGGTACGCCGTCTTTTCCAAGTGAAGTTAAGAGGCGCCAGTAACGAGTGGCGGAGAAAGAAATGCGCGCAATAACACTGAAGGGCACCTTAATTAGAGCACGGGCTCGATCTGCTAGAAGGACTAGCATGAGGGGAGAGCAGGGCCGAGTTTCATAAAACTACAATTTGTATTATAGTTTATTACGGCAATTCGACCACTGCTCACTAAATAGACATTTTCACAACATGGGACTAACCGACAGCTCGCTTTGCCGAGGATGCCTCAAAGAAGAGGAAACACCCGCCCACGTGACCATTCACTGTGAAGGCGTGGAAAAGCAACGGACCACCATCATTGGGAAGCTGGGATCCCTTTAGGAGGCCTGTAGTGACATCAGAGCACTGCTGGCCTTCTGGAAAGAGATAGGCTGGCTGGAGTGAGCTCACAGCTTTGCTACGTACAATGGCCCAACCATGAGGCTAAGTGCGGAAATCTCAGGTCTAACTAACTAACTAACTACGGCAATTCGAGGCACACTGCGTAGCAGAGTCTCCTTGTTAAACTGTGAGTTAATAGAATTTGCAATGTACCTACATCGAATTGTGATAGTAAAGCATGAATTATAGTTCAATGAAACAGGCCCCAGGTCGGTTTAATCTTGCGCTCAGGGGAGCTAGTGTCTAATACGTTCACGTAGGTGTTAAAAGCTGATCGCTGTGTAATCGGTCGAGGGTAAGTAAGTAAGTAATTTATTTGACAATACATTCAGTATAAGTTTCAATATATAATGGTATACAGATTTCTTAAAATACTACGTAATGTCCTGACTCCTAAACTAGGGCAACCTGTATCTTAGGAGTCAGTCCTTCCCTAATAGTACAATTACCACTATTTTTACCTGTCACAATTATATTTTTTTGTAATTTGTACCTATGATAATGTGCTCTCATTATTTCCAATAATTTTAAGTTTAAAGAATTTAATTAAGTTTAGAATAGACCTGTTTAGCTGTGTGTGTGTGTGTGTGTGTGTGTGTGTGTGTGTGTGTGTGTGTGTGTATGTGTGTGTGTGTATATATGTGTGTGTGTGTGTGTGTGTGTGTCTGTGTGTTTATGACGGGAAAGTATCGGGGGGTGTGTGTGAACGCTGTGAGTGTATACGTCGTCTTTATTTATAAGTGATTGTATTTGGGTAATCGCTTTTAGTCTACAGATGAAGATATTACAATTGAAAACACAGTATTCATGATAATTACGACGTCAAAAGTAATTTACAAGCTGGTTCACACAAAATCACCTTTTTTGAGACGGAGTGTATTGCTTTTACATGGTAGTATAGTTAAGCATTTAATCACATAAGTCGTTGATAGTCGCAACTACTGTCACCCTTATTATTTCTTTTATTACAAACAATCTCTCACGGTCCTTTCCCATCCGCATCCACGGACGTTCCGCCGTCTCAGCTATATCATCCGACCATCGGGCTGCTGGTCTGCCCACTGGCCGTTGTCCTATTCTTGGCCGCCACTTTGTGATCGCCCTGGTTTTCCAGTTTCCCATTTCCACTCTTGAGACTATGAGAGATGGCATTTGGGGGAAAAGGCCAGGCCAAGGCAGCGATGGGCTGATGATGATCATGATGATTACAAACAAGTCGAAGTGAAGAGTATTTGGGATGTTCATGCTAACCCTTCGCCAGTAGCAAACATTGTGGCGGAACCTCAATGAAAATAAATAGTGCTAGGGGCCAACGGAATAAGGACGCGTTTTATTTGTTACACTTACGTGTGTATAGCTACTTAACTCTAGTTGAAGACAACAACAGTCTTTGAACCTTTTAAAATAGTATAATTTGTACAAATTTGGCGTTTATTTAAAAAAGAACTGACCAAGTGCGAGTTGGACTCGCGCATGAAGGGTTATCTGTTCCGCATTTGAATATTTCAAGCGTGTGGCGGTTATTAATATCGAGCAAAAAACGGCAAAAAAAAATCACGTTTGTTGCATGGTTCTGTTTTTAGTATTTATTGTTAAAGCGGCAATAGAAATGCATCGTTTGTGAAAATTTCAACTGTCTGACTATCACGGTTCATGAGATTCAGCCTGGTGACAAACGAATGGACGGACAGACGGACAGCGGAGTCTTAGTAATAGGGTCCCTTACCTTTTGGGTACGGAACCCCAAAAAGATCAGGATCGAGATGCGAGTCGGACTCGCCCACCGAGGGTTCCATACAAATTTGTAGGTACTGGTATGATATATAATCATAAATAAAGTTCAAGAATCGAGTCTCGAGCTTTTCCCAAACATTTTTGTTCATGATTTAATTACAAATGTATAGTTGCATATTTTTCCCTGTATAATACGATATTACTTGCCAAATTTCATAGTTCTAGCCTAGGTCAACTTAGAGTACCCTATAAATTTTGATTCCCTTGAGTGGCAAAATATACGTTTTTTACGGCCGTATCTTTTTTTACGTTGAAGTTTGATTTTTTCACAGCTTCAACGGACTGCAGATCTAAGTATATGGTTTAATTTCAACTCGATATCTCCACGCGTTCCGGAGATAAAGGGTCTTGACAGACGGACGGATGGACGAACGGATGGACCACAAAGTGATCCTATAAGGGTTCCGTTATTTCCTATTGAGGTACGGAACCCTAAAAACTAAAAATCTTTATTTTAGTATCGATAGGTAACCCATTTTAATTAAAAAATCGCAATTTATTTTTACTTTTTTTACCAATTTACCGCGTCAAATTTCAAAATTAAAGAATGTCAACACAAATGGGTTACAGTGGTTCGATTTATATTTGCAAGTAAGGAAGCCAGTAAATTGGGCAGAGGAGGCCCCAACAGTGTTTGCATACATTTTCCCCCTCACTTTGACAACCGGGTCATCGCCTCCAATTTCAGGATTTGCGCAAAAAACAGCTCTCAGCACAATACAAACTGAAACACATTACGGTTTTCAGTTTCATCGGCGAGCGCGGCAAACGCGAATTTCATTGACTAGGATTATCCGTGACTACTGAAATCCTAAAAAATATATGCAGACATGAAAGCGATTGGGGATTTCTGCAAAGCGCAGCTTTATACATAGCTGATTGAGCAAGGACTTTGAATTTAAATATACCCAATATTGACCCATCTTTGGCTGAGAGGAAGGAGGAAAATATACGCTTGAGTTTAGAAATTTGACGTCTAATGTTCAGATCTCTCTTCCTGTAATATTTTTATAAAAAGTGTAGAAATAACAACCTTACATTGCATAAACTCATGCCTGTATCCCGGAGGGGTAGGCAGAGACAAGGGTTTGCCGCTTGCTACGGTCCTGACAGCATTACTACGTACAAACGTAAACTCCCGCCTGTATTCCAGAGAGTTAGGTGGAGACCAGGGTTTGCCACTGGCCACAATCCTGACAAAACTCATTCGCTTCTACAAGATTCATAAGTATCAATTACAAAGTACCTGGGCTACCGAGCTTCGCTCGTTTGCTTTTATTATGCAAAACCTACGTATTTAGATAAACTCTGCATACTTATATGTACAGAAGAACGCCAAAGCATCTTGTAAGCAAGCAGTACATGCTCTCACTGTTGTAAAGTATCTGTTGATGCCCGGCTGCCTGAGTGATCTTAAACGATCACGAAGGTTAAGCAACACAGGGCGCGTTCAGTGCATGGATGGGTCGCCGTCTATGCCTAACGCTAGTGGCATTTTTCCGAGCGGTTCCGTGCTTCGCAAGGCACGTTAAGCTGTTGGTGCCGGCTGCCGTCGATAGATGGCAGTCGTTAAGCCAAGTCAGAGGCCTTAGGGCGGCTCGACAACTTTTGACAGTAGACGAGCCACTAGTCTACAAGCCTCCACCAATCCGGACTTGGCCCCCGTGGTGGAGTATGGCCTATACCTTCCTCAGGGAAGAGACCCGTGCCCCTCGGTGGGGACATAATGGGTTGATGATGATGATCTGTTGTAAAACTTTCGGACTACGAAAAATAAAATTGAAATTTCCATTGCTCCGTTATTTGTATTGTACTCGTATTGAGGTAACTAAATACAAGAAGAATAAAAACAGCAAATAAAAAACTAAAGAAACGCAATCAAAACGTAAATAATAAAATGACTTACTTATCAGGATTTTGATTAAAGTCACGTCTTTTAATTACCTATGTTAAGGGGATCCAGTGGGCTAACTAGCTCCACAAATAAAAATAAATCATATCTTCTTTTAAATATCGTATTTGTAAAAAGTGTCTGTACTGACTTTCAATCATGCTAACAGTGATTTTTTAGGACCCACGACAAAGAACCGAGAATCACGAACCTGGGACTAGATAGCATTTAGGTATGCCAAAAACTTTTTTGGCGTCAATGCTATCTAGTCCTAGGTTTTTTGCCTTAGGTTCACTGCCATGGGTCCTAAAAATCACTATTAATATGATTGAGAGCTTGTGCATATGCAGACACTTTTTCGGGTATTTGATCTGTAAAAGAAGACATGATTTTTTTTTCATCGGTGGCGCTAGTCAGCCCACTAGATCGCCTTAACACAAATACTTGTTAATTTTGCACCTTCAAGGGACTTCAAACTTGGAGTTTTAACAGATAGAGAAGGAGAAGAGTCTTAACAGATAGATGGAAGGACAACAATGTGGTATAAGTGTACCGTTTCGTTCCTTGTGTGGCACGGAACCCTAAAACAGGATCTCTTGCGATAAATTACCCAGCTCGAGATCAAATATAGGTACACCCTATTAAAATCTAATACCATAAATCGTAGATATTCGTAGAATCAGTGGTAAAGCCAAGATATGGCTTCATGCGGTGGTAGCCTAGTGGGTAGAACCTCGGACTCGGAAGTGGGAGACCCAGGTTCGATCCCCGGTGCGGGCATGTACCTATGACTTGGTTTTATAAGTTATGTACATTTGTAAATATAGTAGCAATACCACTCGCTAACGGCGAAGGAAAACATCGTGAGGAAACCTGATTGTCTGAGCTATTCACATACTGAGGCTTGCTCAGTATGTGAATAGCTCAGACACTCAGGTTTGAAATCGCCAATCCGCGATGGGCACGCGTGGTGATTAAGCCCATACTCTCTCCCTGAGAGAAGGCCTGTGCCCTACAGTGGGACGTATATAGGCTGCTTATGTATGACTTCATAGATGTCAATATTAATTTTCAGCAAATACAAACGGAGATTGCAAATGGATTCCCAATTTTGGCCAGCTAATGCAGCGAATGATTTATTTCGGCAGTTGCAGTTTAACAGTGAGATTTCATAATTGCATTGTTTATGGAATAGTACAGACTAGTACCTAGAGACTAGTAGAGAGCGACAGGGCTTTTAGCATTAGCAGCTTAAGGGTATCTCGTAGGCTAACTAGCGCCACCAATGAAAAAAAAAATCACATTATGTTTTGAAATTCCCATCGCTCCGTCATTTGTATTGTATTGAGGTAACTAAATGGAAGAACAAAAACAGCAAATAATTAATACCGAATCAAAACGTAAGAAATAAAATGACTTACTTATCAGGATTTTAATTAAAGTCACATCATTATATATTATTTTTGTTGCACCAACCCGTGCTGAGTACGTAATACAGAGAAGTTTCTAAAGAGGCTCGAAATTTCATCGATGCTTGCACTTGCCCATTAGCTCAGTTGGGAGAGCGCTGGCACGGTGAGTCAGAGGTCGCGGGTTCAAGTCCCGGTATGGGTGGAATTTTTAGCCTCTGAACAGGTTTTTAAAGTCACATCTTCAGTGGGCTAACTAGCTCCACAAATAAAAAAATCATATCTTCTTTTAAAGATCGTATTTGCAAAAAGTGTCTGTACTATCTCTCAATCATGTTAAATGATTTTCACAACCCACGACGAAGAACTTAGGATCACGAACCTGCCGTTTTTGGCGTTAATGCTATCTAGTCCTAGGTTTTTTGCCTTACGTTCACGGGCATGGGTCATTATCAAAAATCACTATTAACATGATTGAGAGTTTGTACGCAAAAGGATAGATTATTGCACACCGGTAATTTACGGAGATAAGGTATGTACCTACTTAATAAATAAATGTGTTAGTGACAAGCTGTTAGGTTTCCCAATAAAATAAAATAATAAATAAATATCTAGTTCTTAGTATAGACGTTAGGATGGACGGGACTGAAAGAAGATGAGATTGGGTAGGTAGGTGTACATAAGACAGAACTCATAAATTAATTGACTTACATGTAAATAAAATAATAAATAAAATAAATAAAATATTAAATAGATACACATTAAATTCGATCGATCAAATGAAATCAATTATTCAAAGTAGCACGGAAACTGCGACTTAATGAACGTTACAAGTTAAATTAGGCGTTGATTTTAAAATCTAGAGCATTATGGAGAAAAAAAAATTCAAGTTCGATCTGTAAAAAAAAGATACGACTTTTTTTTTCTCGGTGGCGCTAGTCCTACTCCGGCTCCTTAATTGCACACCCATAGAGCGTACAACAATGGCAGTGACTCACTGCCAGTGAGCCGTGCAAACAATACTGCGCTTAAAAACCCATTAGATTCAATGTTTAGTGCTCAAATAACACATTTTGCGATTAATTTTTTGTCGCGATTTTACTCGGATAGTGGCAATCCAGTAAACTAATCTTCTTATACAACATGTTATTAAAATAACCTGTAAATCGTTTCTTCAGTATCGATGGTTAGACTTTTTGCAATAAGCAAAACAATCAAGTATAAAATTGTAAATTGACTGCCCCTTTGGTCTAGCGGTATCGCTGATTACCATGCCGGAAGGCGTAGGTTCGATTCCCATTGGGCGCCGTCGCGCATTTGTACCTACAATTGGGCTCAGTCTGCGTGTGTTTTCATATTTCTGATGTTCTTGTCTGGTTGCCATAGCAGAGCGAACCCTAGTTTGGGACCAGGACCAATGATTGTTTTGTGCGGAAGTTATTAGCAGAATTAAAAAAAAAACTGTTCTGGTGTGGCGCACATAGAAAGCATGTGCACAGTTCGTTCTCGCTTATTGACTACATAATCATCGAATATTGATAAGCGAATCATGAGAATGCTCAGGCTTGAGGCTCATAAGAAGGACGTGGGACGAGGGCGCGGAACCAACGCGATGCGTTGTAAGAGTTCGCGTCCTTACCCCGTCTCATCCGTGTGGGCTATGTCCCATCGGTTCGGTACTTTTTATATAAAAATTAATTGAAAGGCCTAAGCAACCTAATGAGTCGCTCATCAAAATTCGCTGATTAGGTAATCAATAATTGAGAACGGACTCCCTTTATACTGTAAAATATATTCGTAGGTTTGAAAATAAAAATACGGCTTTAATAATCTTCGGCATTAAAGTTTACTGAATGATCGAAAGATTTATTATCGCGCAAATAGAAAATCGGCCAAGTGCTAGTCGGACTCGCGCACAAAGGGTTCCGTACCATTATAGATATACAACATTAGACAAAGATCGAGGCAAGATAGATTAGGTACATTGAGAACAGCGCCATCTATAGAAACCAACAAGAATCGTTTAACATTGACATTTAACGACATGACATTGCCGCTGTGAAGGTTACACAGATAGCCGCCAGATGGCAAACGCTGTATTTAGACATCGTTTGTTGTATGGGAGCCCCCCTTAAATATTATTTTATTCTGTTTTTAGTATTTGTTGTTACAGCGGCGACAGAAATACATCATGTGTAAAAATTTCAACTGTCTAGCTATGTATGACAGTTCAAGAGATACAGCCTGGTGACAGACAGGCAGACAGCCAGACAGACAGACAGGCAGTCAGACAGTGGAGTCTTAGTAATAGGGTCTCTTACCCCTTTGGGTACGGAACCCTAAAAAATAATTATGTGGAAATGGATACAATATTTAAACGCTTAGCAATATCTTTTACTAAAAGCTTAATAAAATAACTTACCTCAAAATAAATTAAATTTCCACCAAAGTAAGCACATAAAAAAACATGACGGAATGAAATAGTAAATAAACGATTCGAAGGCACAAATCAATTTGCATACTTTAAATGAATGAATTCTGCAAAGTACGAACAGTTTTTTAATGAGACATTTTACATTTTATCAAACGACCAATTTTCAGAATTAAAAATCATCTAAAATGTACTCAAGTTTCACGAAACACAGGCGCTGACTGGTTAATGACGATCACAGATTGGGACGACTTTTCTTCTGAAACAGCTTGGCGTAAAATATAAACCTTTCTTCTTTTAGCAGGCGAAGTAAGTTAATAATTTAACAAATGAAGAGAGAATTAAATTGAAAGAGGATTAATAAATAGTCTAGCAAATTCCCGCCCAAACGCCCCGTTGAAGACCGATCATTTTTAGGGTTTCATAGTTAACATGGAACCGTCTAAGGGTTTTGCCATGTCCGTCTGTCTGTCTGTATGTATGTCGGTCTTTCAACGACCTACAGTAGGTCGTATAATAATATCAATCTAAAACTCCTTCTTCTAAGTTCATATATTTTGATGATCAACTACGGATCCCTACAATGCGCATAGCCCGAGACGCATTTGGCCGGTTTTTTTTTCACTTTCTAGAGCCAGATAAAGCAATTTATAAATAGGCTTTAACAGCCCGTCACGTCCTGAATAGACGTGCTAGTATTACTTAAAAATGTTGGTGTGTACCTACTAAAGGGGCGCCCAGGTGCTAACTGGCTCCAACAATAGAAAAAAAAATCACAATTTTTTTCATAATATGTTTCACGAAAAGTCTACATCATAAATCTCAATTACTGTGTTAGCTATTTTTGGAACTTACAGCTTAGAACCTACAGTCAACAAACAGGCAGTATTTATCGTCTTTGAAATAAAACCAAGTGGTTACACTACAACTTCATTTTCAAACGTTATCATCCATTCAGATGTTTATGTTCAGCTGTTTATGCGTTATTGCATAGCAATCACCCACACATCCTTACACAATGTCACATTTATGGATGAAATAAGCTAAATCACACTGGGAATCGAACTAACGTCTCTCGGTTGTAAGTTAGTTGTAAGACAATCTACCCGATGTGCCACTCAAGCTAAACAATGCAGACTCAAACTCAAAAAAATCGTAGCAAGCCTACGCGAGTCTACGCGCCCGCTCAGTGCTACGGCGTAGGTCGGCGTAGCCACACGTAGCCAAGGCTGAACGTGCTCCAGACGCTACGAGATTTTATACGAGCCTACCGAATAAAAATGGTGTAACCGAAAAAAGTATAACAAAAAACTTTCTTTGCTCAAAAGTGAAAACGTAATGAAAAGTTAGTTGCCTAAAAGTTACTTTAGGCTGTTGTCTAGTTTTTTTTTCTTTAACTGAAAAGTAACTATTAAGAAAAAAAAAGTTACATCGGTGTGCTCAAAATATAATGAATTTAAAGAGTGGCTAAAATGAGTGTGCAGTTACTGAATATACTGAAGCTTGAAGTCAAACCGTCTGTTCTACGTTCAGGTTGGTATTTCATTTAAACATTTAAATTATGGACCATATTTGATTCATCGTTCGATTGACACCGAGGGTGTCATTTGATTGAATTTCAGTAGTGAGACATATAGAGGTAAATTTAAGTTATTTTATGTCTAATGCTATTTTTGGCTTATATGGTAAAGTTACCTAAAAAAACAAAGTTCACTTCTTTAAAGTCTGTCATCAGTAGTATATTTGCACAGTAGACATATGACTAAGTCGAAAGTCGTAGGTTGAATTCTCGAAACAAGTCAAGGGCATAACCAGCATGGAATGGCACTAACTCAGGCAATTTGTACAAATCACTGTACGGCGACCACTAGTAGAAATATAACCCATTAACTGTGTAATATCAACCATAGTTGACATTACACTCTATTTCCTTCCGTGGATGTCGTAGAAGGCGACTAAGGAAATCAATTACCAGGCGAGATTCCAACCGCATACTGCGATCGCCAACCTGCCTGCCAAGCACATCATTCTAATCAATGTATACAAAATTCAGGTTTCCACGCGATATTTTTCTTTACGACGAGATTAAATACTCTAAAAAATTGGCTGGAAATACGTGTAATTCCGGCGCTCGGCTTTTACAAAATTCATGAACTCATCAAGTAATTCCAGTTGTAACCTTCGTCTGCCAAGCCCATCAAAGCGTAGTAACTTCAGACGGGCAAGCGCGATTTATATTAAAAATAATAATTTTACAAAATTCATGAACTCATCAAGTAATTCTAGTTGTAACCTTCGTCTTTCGAGTCCATCAAAATGTAATAACTGCCCCACTTGCACAGCTGTAGGCTGTAAGGCTATAAGGCTCTTTCACATTGGCTGTTTACGAGGCGGTTCACTAAAATGTATCTACATTACAGCGTGCGCCGGACCAGTTGTAACCTTCGTCTGCCAAGCCCATCAAAGCGTAGTAACTATCCCACTTGTACAGCGCTAAGGTTGTAAAGCTTTTTCATATCGGCTGTTCACTTGGTGGTCCACTAAAAGTATAGCCACATTACGATGTGCTCCGGACGGGCCGACGCGATTGCAATTAAAAATAATAATTTTACAAAATTCATGAACTCATCAAGTAATTCTAGTTGTAACCTCCATCTTCCTAGTCGATCAAAACATCAAAAAATAATTCCTATTAATTTGGTGGACAAACGGGCACGCGCAGACGACGGGCGGCCCGGGCATTAGACGTAAGACGTACCTACGGGCATTGTTTATCTGTCCTCAATATTTACAGTCTTATTAAAACATTCTCCAGATGCAGTTTAATTTGGTCTTTCCCTCAGAATATTTAAACTGCATTTGAGGAGTGTTTTAGAGGAATCGTGTTTTTATAAAAAAACATCGTTTGTTTCTAATCTTATAAACACAAAATGTTGCATAAAGGGGGTGAGATCAACTTTTCCGTCATAAAAAAATCGCTGATCCATACCACATTGTGATACCTCAGCTAACGAATGCATGAAACAGATGCTTTTTTCGCCATTTTCGATTTGGTTTTAAAATAAAAATTGTTTGTAAATACAACACATTTATCAGTGTACTAGCTGACTCGGCAAACGTTGTTTTGCCATATTAATTAGCCTACGACCTATTCTCAGACCTACCGAATATACACAAAAAAAATCATCAAAATCGGTGATAAAAATTGGGAGGAGTTCTATAACAAACGCTGTGACACGAGATTTTTATATACTAGAGATAATCACGACCTTTTTCAACACGCTGAATAATTAAATGACTGCGCCCCAGCCCGCTCCGTGAAGGATAACATCGTGAGGAAACCCGCGGCTTGGTTGGCTCCGCACGTATTGACTTGTCTTTCCTGTGGGCCAGGCTGACTAAGGTGTCAGGATGGTATAGGTTCTAGGCAAGCCTACTCCATCTAAAAATAAAATCCCAGGCACTGCAACGTCCGGGTGGTACCTTCACCCATCTAGTGTGAGTGAAGTTGCCACTAGACGCTGTTTAAATGATCTCGTTACGTAGATGCACAGGCCAAGGCGCCCCAGCCCATCCCACGCCCGTTTTAATGTAAATAGACCTTAACGCGCTTACACATCGAATGCTTTCAAACAATGTGCTGTAACTTGCGTTCCTCGGAACTTTCAGTATTTTTTGTTAATCGTGTGAACACTGTTTTTAAACCTAGTCAAAGATTTTGAAATGAAAATACACACGTACATCACTTACAGAAGCTGGACACTGGACATCGTGTGCTATGCTAACAATTGTTAGAAAGTGGCAAACCCTGGTATTTGCCTACTCTTCCGGGAAGAAGGCGTGAATGTTCATAAATCGCCAGTACCAAGGTGGCGCCAGTGTTACTCTATGGAGCCCCTTAGTATTCACTGGCGCCATGAAGCGAAAAAAATCATATCTTTTTTTACAGATCACAAATAGTTTCAGTACAATCTCAATCATGTTGATAGATGATTTTTTTCCCTTAATGGTGCTAGTTACTCTATAGAGCACCTGAAAATCTCGCACTTAATACTATTAACAAATAAATAACATCCATACAACAAACGTCCTTGTCCCAAACTAGGATCTGCTATGGTAACTGGGCAAGGACATCACAAACATGAAAATACACCCAGACTATTTGTAGAAATCCAGTACGGCGGGCTCTAGTGGGTATCAAACCCACTATCTTTGTTTTGGTAGTGAGGCGTGTTAACCGCTAAAGAGACAGTGACTGTATTTTTTTAGTTTAGAAAAACGACTAATGTTATTCTTTTTCTTCTCAAACAAGACGAGACGAGAGACGAGGAGTCTGATAAATGTTTAATCTCAGCAGGCGGACTCACCAAAGAAACTTACCAACAAGAAACCGAATGAGCGGCCCTTTTTGGTGAGGCTGTAATTTCAACAATTTTTATCTATTTGACAGCCTCGTTGGTCTAGCCGTTAAGGCGCTTAGCTACCAAAATAGAGGTTGTGGGCTCGATTCCCACTTGGGGCCGCCGTACATTTGTACAAATGGCCTCAGTCTGGGTGTATTTTCATGTCTGTGACGTCCTTGCTTGGTTACCATAGCACAGGGTATCCTAGTTTGGGACCAGGTCAAGTGATTGTATTGCGTGGAAGTTATTATCATTATCTAGGCTTTGTTTAAGACTTTTAGCAGCCGAGTGACAGGTCGCAGAATTGAGACCCCGAGATCAGTTATTACATTCTGTAGCTAACGCCATTAAGAGTTTTTATTTTGGGTTGTTAAGTGTTTTATTAGCCCCGCAGCATTTCGCCGCTAACGTTTTCACTAAACTCGTTTATTAACCTTTTTAAAAAGAGTGCCGTAAGTAGTCCCTAGAAGGCATCTACGAAACTCTACACCATGAAATTTAGGTGGTTTTAAAGTCAAATCTCAAGCAAATTGAACGTGCCTGAACAATAGCTATCGAATACACTAGTTTGTTTTATTTAATAATAGGCACTTTCCAATAATTTATTGTCATAAAATCGAATCTGTGTGAACCATTATAGCAGCCAGCTAGAGCGTTGCCTGCGTGCAGTACTAATTGGTCGCGAATTTTTAGGGTTCCGTACCCGAAGGCTGCCAAACGGGACCCTATTACTAAGACTTAACTGTCCGTCTGTCTGTCTGTCTGTTTGTCTGTCACCAGGCTGTATCTTATGAACCGTGATCTCGTAGCTAGGCAGTTGAAATTTTCACAGATTATGACCGAGTATTTCTGTTGCCGCTATAGCAACAAACACTAGAAACAGAATAAAATAAATATTTAAGAGGGGCTCCCATACAACAAACGTTGTCTCAAGACAGCGCTCGCCATCTAGCAGCCATCTATGTAATCTTCACAGCGCCGATGTCATGTCGTTAAATGTCAATGTTAAACGCTTCTTATTGGTTTTTATAGATGGCGCTGTTCTCAAATTTGATCTTTGTCTAATGATGTATAGATAAATGGTACGGAACCCTTCGTGCGCGCGTCCAACTCGCACTTGGCCGGTTTTAATTTTTTATTTCACTGCTTTATTAAGTAATAATCTAAATAGATTGCTTTTTAGGGTTTCGTAGTCCGACAAGGAACCCTTATAGCTTCGCCGTGTCCGTTTGTCTGTCTGTCTTTCTGTCCGTCCGCGGTCTAGCGCAAAGACCAGTGATATTAGAAAGCTGTAATTTAGTATTTGTATACATATTTATTACGCCGACAACGTTAAACAATAAAAAGTTGAAATTTTTTTTACTGTACCTCCCCTAGCATGAAAAGTGGGGATGATTATTTTTTCTCGTCTATCCCATCATGTGGGGTATCGTTGATGTAGCAAGACCATTTTTCGACTTAGGGTTCCGTTTGCAAAATATTAAGCTTTAAAGCGCAAATTTTTGTCCGAGTAGCGTGCAGCCGTTTTTGCGTGAAAGAGTAACAAACATCCATCCACACATACAAACTTTCGCGTTTATAATATTAGTAAGGATGGTACGGAACCCCTCGTGCGCGAGTCCGACACGCACTTGGCCGGGTTTTTGTGTTTATTAATATAAAAGGAACACGTCCACATGGACGTAAGCCCTCTATGCACGCCACTTCTTTCTGTCCCCGGCTATCCTCAATTCCCCATCCAGCCCCTGCCACCAGCAATCTGCTTCAGATCGTCCAGCCAGCAAGCTGGTAGGATAGAAAATTTCTGGATATCCTCCTTTTCGAAAAGATATAGGGAGTTGCACCCAGTATATCGATATCAAAACATCCAAGATACAAAACAAAAACTTTCTTTCCACAATAATTCCGAACTGAGAGACATCTCAATATTTTTGTTACGGTTCAATGTACAGTGAATTAGGAGTCGTTACAGTTTTGATTGTTTTTCGTTTCCTTTTCTTTTCGTGACGTTGTGTTTTACTTTTCAACCGCATTAGCAAGTCGATCGGTCGGCTGACATAAATAACGATGTTTTCGGTTCAATAATATCGGTGGAGTTTACGGGCGCTCCCATTAAACATGCAATTGCTTTACATAACTCTTCGCCGGTACCGTACCTAATATTCAAAGCACTCCCTGACGTTGCTGGTAAGGTATTTTGTCCGCACTGCGTTTTTCGACGCTGCGTTCTATTGAAATGAAAGCGGTTTTATAAGGCTTCGCAAAATTTGTTTGCGCGGGACGATATTTTATGCGATAGACATATTTGGGGATCACAGGAGAGAGAGGATTGGGGAGCATTGTCCTTGATTGGTCCGATTTTCGCTTGCGTTCCATTTTGTTTGACGAATAATGGTAGTTTCAATCTATCTAATCAGCCCATAAACAAAGTCAACGGTTGGGCATAGACCTCTTCTGATTTACGCCAACCCATTTAGTTCTTTGCTAGTCACAAATTTCACAATGTCGTCGGCCGACCGGACCAGTGGTCTGCCCAGCAGGGGCTTATTTCATAGAACTGCAATTCATGGTTTACTATGACAATTCGACGAACATTGCAAAGTCGATTAACCCATAGATTAACAAGTAGAAAGACTCGGCTACGCAATGTATATCGAATGTCATGGTAAACTATGAATTGCAGTTTTATAAAACATCAGGTAGACTTAAACAACGTTTTTTGTTGTTAGAAATGGGGTACCTTAACAACGTACTCATATAAATTTGGTTATACTCTGTTCATGAAATCCATAAGAAAATCAAAGGTCTCTTCTTTTTGTGATTTTTTTACTAAAAAAAACGTTTAGAAACGTTCGACCCATCAATCACCACACTAATAATTAAAATGTTGTATCAACTCTACAGCCGTCTATTGATCGATGAAGATGGCGTGTTAGCTTACCTACTGACGGCGTCACTGCCGTCCGTCCATTGACACCGGCCCGTAGAATCACATGTACGAAAGTTTGAGTCTATTTGTTCTATAATAAAAAAAACACTATTTCACGGTAAATACTTACCTTCATTCTATTTGTTGAATGTCAATGCGCAATGTTAGCCTCCACCCGCCACCTTCGGATTGATTTGTAGCGGAGAAAAAGACTATGACCCTCTTTTCTCAAATCATATTAAGCATAATATATCAGTAGTTACCTAGAAATTGAAAGTAATTTCTTCCAGACAGCCATTGCCGGAAAAAAAATTGAGAAGCTAAATGACGGGTTTTATAGAGATAGATAGATTGATAGAGTACACTTTATTGCACCACCTTTATCGTTTGTACTATTATACTTTCTTTTATTTATAACATACTAGCTGTCCCGGCGAACTTCGTACCGCCACAGAATCCGTTTATACGATTCTTACACAAAGCCATCTATTTTTAAAACACAACGTTCGCTCGCACAACGCCATGTATTTTAATCTCAAAATAAATATTATCCCACGGGAACACATTACCGCAATATCAAGTATGCTAAGTCTCAATTCAGGTCTTTGTCTATCTGTACGCCAAGTTTGATGTAAATTTGTTCAGCCGTTATTGCCTGATTGAGTAACAAACATCCAAACATCTCCACAAACTTTCACATTTTTATTTAAACTAGTAGGATAGTAGGATTAATTGAGTTCATGGCTTAACTAATAGCGGTCACTCCATCAAAGTCATTTACAATGGATTTTGTAAAAAAAATCCTTTTATAAGTTGAAATCAAAATCAAAATCAAAATTTTTTATTCAAAGTAGCACAGAAACTGCGACTTAATGAACGTTACAAGTTAAACTAGGTGTCCATTTCAAAATCTAGATCATTTTGGAGAAAAAATGAACAAAAAAACTCCAAACTTAGTCTTTTCAAGTCCTTAATTTACAGGATTTATATAAATGTACTAAAACTCATGCATTGAACTGGCTTTAATTCCAGACATCTTTGTCATCTAAATAATCTTTAATGTTATAGTAGCTTTTTTGGCACAAAGTGTGCTTCACACATTTTTTGAATCGCGCTTCTGGCAAGCTTATTATATCCTCAGGGATCTTATTGTAGAAACGTATACAATGCCCCATAAAGGATGTATTAACCTTTGCCAGCCTAAATTTTGGGAACGAAAGTTTATGTCTATTTCTAGTATTTACATTGTGTTGGCTACCTACAGTTTTAAAGTCACTGATATTTTTCCTAACGTACATAATATTTTCATAGATATACTGACTAGCAACTGTTAGGATGTTAGTTTCTTTAAAGAAATCTCTTAACGAATCTCTATTGCCTAGCTTATATATGAATCTGATCGCTCTCTTCTGCAGGACAAAGATGGTCTCAATGTCTGCTGCCCGACCCCACAGTAGTATACCATAGGACATAATACTATGGAAGTAACTAAAATAAACAAGCCTAGCAGTTGCGACATCAGTTAGTTCCCGGATTCTTTTAACTGCGTATGCTGCAGAACTGAGCCTATTTGCCAATTTTCCTATATGAGGACCCCATTGAAGCTTTGCATCAATTGTGATACCCAGAAATACAGTTTCTTCTACAAGGTCTAGGTTATTATTCCCCAATATAACATTGCTGTCAACCATTTTGACATTTGGTAGTGTGAATTTTATACATTTTGTCTTTTTTGAATTTAATACTAAGTTATTAGAAGTAAACCAATATAGTACCTTAGAGAGAGCATTATTTGTATCCGCAAGGTCATTTTCTTGTCTCTTAATCTTAAAAATAAGTGACGTGTCATCTGCAAGCAATACTATCTCTGACATGTTTTGAACCATGAACGGCAAATCATTTACATATACGAGGAAAAGAAACGGCCCCAAAATAGATCCCTGTGGTACTCCCATCTTAACCTCCGACCCTGATGATTTAGTCCTATTTATATCAGCTTTTTGAACCCTCCCTTCTAAATATGATCTCATAAGTTTTAAGCTCCTCCCATTCACTCCGTAGTGTTTTAATTTTAAGAGAAGTGTTTTATGGTCTACGCAGTCAAATGCCTTCGACAAGTCACAGAAGACACCTATAGCATCCTTCCGATCCTCCCATGCACTAAATATATGTTTAACTAATGTGACATTGATCGACTAATACTCGTGAACTTCCAAAGCCTTCTTTCCTTTTAACTTCGTTATATACACAGGCCTTCTTCAGAGAGAATTAGAATTAATTACCATGCGTGGCTACCACGGATTGGCAATTTCAAGCGCTGAGGTATATGAACACCTTAGACACTCAGGTTTGCTCTCTTCTCTTCACTGTTATTTTTTTTTATTCATCTGTCTTTCTCCGTTCTTACTGCATCAGACTTTCTGTACTATCAGCCTTTTTGGTAACAGAAGCATACTGTCACTTTGTAGCTAGCTTTAATTATTACATCGCGTGTAAAACACGCGCGTGAGTAGGGAATCTCTTGATGTGAATATTTAATTGAATCTACGGTATTGGTATGTCAGGGCCGTTCGAGCATTTCTATACGTAAAAAAAAACTAAAATAAAAAAACAAAGTAACTGCTGTCTATTAAGGCTGGGTTCTCCAAGCGAACGGATGTGTGTGGGACTTATTGCGCTGCGCGAGCCAATAGTTGAGGGTACAGTAGGCATTTTTTTAAATTACAGGAATACAAATCCTGTTAATACGATTTTGATAACCGACGTCACTGACACATTCAGTGATAGTCATTTTGGTTATCAATAATAATATATTATATTATTATAATATATGGTTATATATTTTTTGGTTATCCAAAACTCAGTACAGCTCAAATATACCGGGTGGCATTTTAGTCAACTGCCAAACTTTAACGGGGCGTTTTACTCATAAATATAAACAACTTTTACTATGGGGCCAAACGAATCAGAGCTAAAAATAAATGAGCTGTTTGATACATAAGATAGAAGCAGTACCTACTGCACCAAATGTATGAAACAGCTGATTTATTTTTTGCTCTGATTTGTTTGGCCCCATAGTAAAAGTTGTTTGTATTGACGAGTAGAAAGATCCCTCAAAGTTTGGCAGGTGAATAAAATGCCACCCGGTATCTAGTCATAATTTAGACTCACGTTCGTGATTTTTTTTTCAACCGACTTCAAAAAAGGAGGAGTGATAAATCGTGAGGAAACCTGAGAGGCATTCGTTACTACGAGTCTGACCGCCTCGAATCACTAATAGTTGCTCAACTTACCAGAATAGGAGAAAGCCGTAAGAAGGAGAATTAATACCAATTTGCCAAAAACTTTCTTTCGCAATTCCAGAGGCGCGCATTCTAAATTAACCTGTCTTTGACTTAATGAGAACTAAGTTGTAACTTTGGCAACTTGAACGCCGAGTAGTAAAATCTCTACAAGTTCTTTTTTCGGTTTCGGGCAGTGTGAATCCGAATGGGCATGAAATTAAAAGTGAACTACATTTATGGCTGGAACACACTTAAAAAAAATTACACAAAATTACGTTTGATATCGAGTACAAGTGGCGAATAATACCTACACTTTTTTAAAATTTTGTTTTTTCAACAATTGCCATAAAATACCAACGATTCTCGTATCGTTTTCCAAAAGTCATAAAAGTAAACTGCAAATGAACGTTGGCATCAAATCACCATAACTATCCGAAAAGAGGTTCTATTTCTCAGTATAAACCACTATATAATATGGAATAATTTTTTTAGTTACCGCCTTTCTAAGTTAGCCAAGATAGGCTGCATCAGTCACACGACCGACGCTCTCCCAAGTCGTGACAATCGCTGTGAACAAACACGGTCGAAAATCATCATTATCGTCATCACCTATATAATTAAAATATGTAGAACAACTGAAAATACAAATATAAGTACTTTTTTCGCAATTGTTAAGGTTCCCGATAATAAAAATTGTTCGTACTGACAAGAAGGAAAGTTTTAGATTTCATATAACCGTACTTTTTAGGGTCCCGTACACTAAGGATGCCAATAGGGCCCCAGTCCTACACATCAATATGCCTACGACGCTCTTATGCACGCACTGATAGCCCTCTGTATAGTGTTGTATTCTTCGCCAGTAGTTCACGAGCGCGCCAAGAATGCTCTAATGAAAACTTTCCCTGAGTGGGAACATAAGTTTCACTCAACCCAAGGGGTAATTATACTAAGTGCGCTTTATACGTGGCGGTGTCACCGAAAGATGTTCCTTTTACTTATACTTCGGCCAATTTAACAATGCCGACGACAGCCATCTGTGAAAATTTCAACTGTCTAACCATCACGGTTTATGAGATACAGCTTGGTGACGGACGGACGGACGGGCAGCGGAGTCTTAGTAATAGGGTCACTTACCCTATGGGTACGAAATCCAAACAAATAGCACAATTGTACATTACATTACATAAAGTCACTCCTGTATCCCGGAAGGGTAGGCAGAGACCAGGGTTTGCCACTTGACACGATCCTGACATACCTCTTTCGCTTCATCAACATTCGGAAGTCACACAATTGTAATTTATTTTATTCTGTTTATTAGTCATGTAAAACAGGTAACAATCTCAAATTACAATATTACAATATTGATATATTCTATAGTTATAAGCTAGATTGACACCCAAAGTATACATGCACATTATTACCTACATATAAAAACGAATTAAGGTGGTCCTCATCATCATCATCATTAGCCATTTGACGTCCAATGTCGTCCAGGAGGATATAGGCGTCCCTCGTGGTAACGACCATGAAGGGTTTTTCCATAATCGAAACGCTTGGCAGGCGGGCTGGCGATCGCAGTATGCGGTTGGAATCTCAGGAAAACGCTGCTGCCCGTCTCGTGGTAATGTATTTCCTTAGTCGCCTTCTACGAAATCCACGGAAGAAAATTGAGTGACGCTATTCGTAGTCCGGCACCACTTGAAAATGTGGTCCTCATATTTAGGAGTAATGAGGCGATCACCATCATAAAATATGTATTTGCCAATAAATTGTGCGCGTCAGGTTTCGAGGTTTTATTTTTTTATTGATATGGGATTTTGACGTTAAATAATGGTTTATTTCATCATGAACCCATTATGTCCCCACCGAGGGGCACGGGTCTCTTCCCTGAGGAAGGTATAGGCCATACTCCACCACTGGGGCCAAGTCCGGATTGGTGGAGGCTTGTAGACTAGTGGCTCGTCTACTGTCAGGAGTTGTCAAGCCGCACTGGGCTGACTGGGCTTAACGACTGCCATCTATCGACGGCAGCCGGCACCAACAGCTTAACGTGCCTTGCGAAGCACGGAACCGCTCGGAAAAATGCCACTAGCGTTAGGCATAGACGGCGACTCATCTATGCACTGAACGCGCCCTGTGTTGCTTAACCTTTGTGATCGTTTAAGATCATAATTGTTTATTTATGAAACATTAAAAGATAGACAAACGATTCTATAATAACAATTTAAAGATTATCGAATTAAACAATCGCGATTAAACCCCTTTAATCTGTAACTAAATAGTAACCTAGTTCTTTCTTTATTCTAACAGTGCTGTATGTGTTTATTTTCAAAGGACAAAGTACAATGTGAGTCACGTTTACGTTCCTTCTATTTATGTGACAACCATCTAAAGCCCCTTTCACACTTTAAAGCCAATTCAATCCCGGAACCGAAACCCGCTCCAATACATTCCTACATTCAATTTGCATTAAAAAGACCCTACAGGCACAATATACAAGGTGTCACAAACTTTCATTATTTTTTAATGTAGTTTATATACGTCCCACTGCTGGACACAGACCTTCTCTCAGAGAGACATTGTGGGCTTAATTACCACGCGTGCCCACTGCGGATTGGAAATTTCAAGCACTGTGGTAAATTTTATTAAATTTAAATGTTAAATTTAATGATAATACACAGTGCTACTTATTAGATCTGCCCAACTATTATTGGAGAACAAATCTACTCTTTGGAAATCCGGATACAAAGTTTATAAAATTTTTAGTTAAATTTTTCTATGAAGAGAACTTCGAAATGACGGCATGGTGACTTATTCAACCGTTATTAATAATAATAACATAAATCGTTACGGAAAAAAACAAACAAAATACTAACAAAGGTACTTTGACGGATAATAATAGATTGCATACCTTGAAAGTTAAATATATTTCGCAAAATCAGTGAATATTAAGTAATTTAAGGTAGCGGTGGGCTAATGATGACAATGATTGTTTATCAATACGATAATAATCTAAAAAAAAATTAATAAATATGTATTCAAAGATTTTTGGTTCTCTTTTCCACCTCTCAATTCTTCCAAATCAAAGGCTTGTTCTGAAAATCAGCGTCGGCAGAGGAGCATGTTCCCTGACAACTTTAGGCTTTAATGATTCTTTCTTCTAGTCAAATTAGGTTTTTTAAAGAATTAAAATTTATTTTGCTTTTATTTTGTGGTCAAGGAAGACACTTTCACAGTCAATTCCAAGAACATTCCCTTAAAATATTGCTATTGTGAGCGGTAGTAGGCTAATGAGTAGAACATTGGACTCAGAAGCAAGAGACTACAGTAGCAATACCACTCGCTAACTGTGAAGGAAAACACCGTGAGGAAACCTGAGTGTCTGAGCTATTCACATACCTCAGCACTTGAAACCGCCAATCCGCGGTGGGCACATACATACATACATAAACTCACGCCTGTATCCCAGAGGGGTAGGCAGAGACCAGGGACTGCCACTGCTACGATCCTGACAGTTCACTTTCGCTTCCTCAACATTCCATCCGCGGTGGGCACGCTTAGTGATTAAGCTCATACTATCTCCCTGAGATGGTCTGTGCCCTATAGTGGGACGTATATAGGCTGCTTATGTATTGCTAACAATATTAAAATCACGCCGTAGTTAGACGTGATTTTTTTTCTACTGTAACGATTTTATCAACGTTTTGTTTGCCTCCAGTGATCTTTATCTGGTGCAGAGTGCACGTAGTACAGCGATACTATCTCTGTGACCATTTTCCGACCATTAAGCGAATGAGTCGCCAATGCTAATCTTAGGCAGACTGTCCTACAAAACCAATATCGACGAGCAAACTACAGCAGTTCAACTAACATTTTATACTTTACACCCACATTCTCTTCACAAAGACATACAATCGTTTTTGTGAAATTCTATCTAATTTCATTGTTATTGAACTTACTTTTGTAAATAAAAACTCTGAATCAACGGTAAAACACTTGCCTGGGTTCGATTTGACACAGTTAGCAAGTGATACTATTAGTTAAAATTCACAAATGTACGTTAACTTACAAAACAAATTAGTTTGTTTTCAAAGGCATTGGCACATTGTCTAAAGGCGTGTCTCCTGCTAAAAACATTACACAAAACATTCCGTTTTCTTTGCGCAAAACATTTTCGTTGCTAGTGGAAGCAAAATAAAAAGTTAATTTGGAGCATTGAAAACCGATTGTTTTGTGTAATGTTTCATGATAAAACACGAGCAGGAGACCCGGCTTAGGATTTTTTTTGTATAAGTTACATTCATCTGAAAATTGGAACTAACAATACCACTTGCTCACAGTTGCTGGTTCAAATAAGATGAATAGGATGTTTTCCTTCAGGAAAACATCTTGAGGTATCCCATGTATCTGAGGTGTTCACAAACTTTATACTTTATTGCACACATAAAAACACATGAATAAAACAAAACACTTACAAACAAATTACCTCACCGCTTGACACCGCCAAACCAACGCGGGCACCAGTGACTAAGCCCATATTCTATGTCTCTTTCTCTCTCTCTCTCTGAAAGAAACCTGTGCCCTGTAGCTCCGTAATAATCTGCTTCCGTTGTCGACCGTACCAAGTACATTAAGTACAGTCGAAAGCTAACTCCAATTTCGTCTTTGCTTGGTGTAGAGATTCACTCGTGAAGTGAAAATCTTAGGCACTCTTTTACTGAACAATGCACGAAACTGAACTGTCACGCTCGGATCGGTAACGCTGAATCGGATACACTCGGCTTGAGTCGGTCGGTGACGCTGAATCGCGTATACTTAGCTCCAGAAAAGTTGTCGTCGAAATTTTGAAAATCACTTTCATAATTTTTTGCTTCTATCGTGTGGTCATAAGCACTCACCCTCGTTTTTACCCGACTGCAGCGGAGCCCAAAAGGAGGCTCTTGGCTCTAAATTGGCTCTTATGTATGTATGTAAGTATGACCGATTTTATGTTCCGTCATACCTTCTTAACTCGTGGTCAGATTTTTGCAAATATGGTATCAATCGATTCATCGTATTTGCTCAAGTGTCATCCTTACTAATATTATAAGCGCGAAAGTTTGTATGTATGGATGGATGTTTGTTACTCTTTCACGCAAAAACGGCTGCACGGATCCGGATGAAATTTTGCACAGAGATAGATTATAGTCTGGATTAGCACATAAGCTATTTTTTATTCCGAAAAAATACACATAAAAATTACCACGCGAACGAAGTCACGGGCAACAGCTAGTAGAATATAAAATTAGCAGAAATCCACCAAGAAATACTAAAAAGACTAATACTTTAGTGTACTACTACTCTAGACCTGAAATAAAAAATAACCAATAATCCGACGGCTGAGCATTAACTACGAGTATTAAATAGGTGGGACGCGAAATAAACAATGTAACTCATTGCGAAGTACCTAGGTTAGTCCCGATTTCGAAATATCAGAGCTTACAGATTTTATGAAATTCGCCCTTTACGCGCTCTACCAATGTTGCAGCCATTGGTGAATTATTGTCCTATTAAGCACATAAGCATTATCTACGACTATCATCAGACATACAAGTCGTAGAACAAACATGTGTTGTTAGTGACGGTTGTAAATGACAAGCTTTACTCTAATTGACATGTTTCAGAAAATGCGTATATTTAAAATATTTTAGGACTTTAAGCAATAACAGCGAACAGTTGTTCTTAGCACTTTTCAAAATCAGAATATATTTATTGATCAGAACTACAAATAATAATATGTAAAGCGGTCAGCTGTTATTGATAATAATTATTAACTTAATTCTGCAATCACTTACTTGAATTTTTGTCGGAAGAGTCCGACCAGGAGGCGAGTCTCTTAAATGCGTATTTGTTCAATAGAGTGTTAATAGCACGGTAATGGTTGTTTCATTGACACTATTGGTAGTTTACTAACAAATCGCATTCCAATGGTACAACCCGCGCAACTTAACTCGGCACCTCGCGTGATGCGATCTCCTTCCCGAGAGACGCCTATTTAGTTTGTGCGGGTCATAACATTTTAAGAATTCAACATTGTGAGCCGAAAGTTACCATTGGAATGACATTAAACTGCTGTTGCTCATTAGACTACAAGATAGAGGCAAATAGCAGCAAGTGTCATGCTAATATCATTCCATTGAATAAATATATTATGTTCTTATAAGACTCTGGTTTCGCTCTTATTTGAAGAGCCTAGTCAAGGCGAGTAGAGACGAAGCGATTCCGGAATTAAGTTAATGATGAGTAGTAATACGCACGACGACACATTATTAACTTCATTCTGTAATCGAAAATATTGTGCATAACGTTGAATACAGCTTTTCAATGTAAGACCGGTATTTTGTTATAAGTAAAAAAACAAGAGCTTTGTTTTTATCAAAAGTTTATTTGAAACTTTATAATTAGTTAAATAAAAAATGCAAAATATACGTAAGAATTCACAAAAGTTTATGTCCACAATGTCAAAGTAAATATAAAAAATAAATAAGTACAAAAAAACCTCACACAATACAGTACAGTCAATTAAATAAACCACCCCGGGACATATCCGACCCAAAGGTACTTATGACGCTGGCTGCACAGCGAGGGATATCCTTTGCATCAAAAATGCCCTGAGCGGTAGTCAAAACCACGGTTCCCGAGACGACGCCCTAACTCCTTAATAAAAATTGGTTAAATTACTTGGAAAAAATTACATCGCTCAAATGGCCACCTCCCGAGTTGATGCACAATTGCGATCGTCTTACGGCATTTTGATTTTTTTTTTATAATTTAATATTTTGGGAACTCAATACATAAAACTTTCCGATCATAAACAGCCTATATACGTCCCACTGTAGGGCACAGGCCTTCTCTCAGAGAGAGAGAGAGAGAGTATGGGATTAATCACCACGCGTGCCCACCGCGGATTGGTGATTTCAAGTACTGAGTTATGTGAATAGCTCAGACACCCAGGTTTCCTCACGATGTTTTCCTTCACAGTTAGTGAGTGGTACTGCTACTATAACTTCACAAATGTACATAACTTATCAAAGCCTCAAAGGAAGAAGTCTGGTGCTGTTAGATCTGACGATCTGGACGGCCAGTTCAAATCTCCGAAACGGGAGATCAATCCACCTGAAAATTTGTGTCTCAAAATCTCCATTGGCCATTTGAGCAATATAATTTTATTCAAGTACCTAATTTAATAAATAAACTTTTGATGAAAAATGAGCTCTCTTTTTTTCATTTATAAAAAAAGAAAAACAAGCTAATTGACATTACTTGTGCGCCACCTGTACACGGCGCGTATTTCAACAGAGAGGCGACATTGCAAACAACATTCCTAACTGAGCACGATGAATGTATGGATGGATGTTTGTACGAAAGCCGGCATGGTAGCGACCGCTTTGTTTCTACCCTTTACAGTTGGTGACATAATACGACGTGGTGTAACCATAATGCCTAGGGCCAACTTACGTAGCAAGCGCTACAGTGTATAAATACCTCAGGCACTAGGGTTTCCTCACGATGTTTTCCTTCACGCACCTTAGCGCTTGAAATTGCCAATCCGTGGTTGGCACGCGAAGTAATTAAGCCCATACTCTCTCTCTCTCTCTGAGAGAAGGCATGTGCCCTGCAATTAGACGTAGATAGGCTTCATAAAAAAATCCCGTTGCCACTAAAAATTCTTTAGCCTTTGTTCAGTAGATTAAATTCACAACAACTGAGTTCAGAACATTTGATACAGTCTACTCAGTCAACACTTCAGACTAGGAATCTGAATGTTGAAACTTGTCACTCGAATCCCGACTTGTTACACAACAAAAATAAAGTTCGTAACTCACCCCTTCGCTCCACAGGGTGACAACGAATCCGTTAGTAAATGAGAATGATCAAAAACAGTCTATGTTGCGCTTTAAGCATTTATACCTCAAAATGTTTCTTTTGAAAAATGATTTCATAGTTTTATTTGATAAATTAAAAGAATCAGGGGTTAAAAAGTAATAATTAAAAAATATCTGTATTGATTGTATAACTAAAAAACTTCAGTCAGTCAATACAGATTACAAACACAGATTAGATTACATTATTTCAAAAATCGCAAATCGTGTACATACATAAAATGCGAAAGTGCAAACTGCAAACGGGGAGTTTTTGACGGGAATTCAAACGAGCGGTTTTATTACGCCTTTATTTTTGCAAATTGATTCCAGTGGATTTTATACTGTTTAATTAGTGTAGTTTATTGTTAAAATGACCATGTGTATAAACAATCCAACCAGCCCTTCTGGAAATTGTTGGGGGAGGCTTTTGTCCAGCAGTGGACGTCCAATGGCTGAAATGATGATGATGATGATGTATGAACAATATGTAGAATAAAAAACTAAAATAAACCGCCATTGTGGGCTTAGGATAGTCTTGTCTCATGGGCTCAAAATTAAGATTTCTCGAAACTCCCATCTAATATTTTCATAATATTTTTCCTGCATAATCGAGACCTAATTTCCTATAGTTTACCGTTGGTTTCATCAATGCGCAAGAAGACGCAAAAATAGAGTAACTCCTATAGTAAATTGATCATTCTCCTTTAAAGGGCATTCTGACCATGACCATTTTTTACCAAAAATTACTTCACTTTATCATGAACAATACATAATTAGCACAAGTTATAAAATATAAAAAGTATAATATATGGTTCGAGCGAATATTGTTGGCACCGGCCAAATCAATTTTTATTTTACTTGTTTTCGCATATCTGACGATAAACCCGTAAATGTGTAAGGTAAAAAAAAATACGTTCAATGCCATGATACTTCCTACCACTGAAAATGGCAATATATATTTACACTTACTTATAAAAGCACATTTACAAATTAACATTACGTTTTTATATATTTATTTTTAATTCATTCATTCGTCCGTTCGTTCGTTCGTTCGTTCGTTTGTTCGTTCGTTTATTTGTTTGGTTTGTTCGTTACTTCGTGAGGTTGTTCGTTCTTTCGTTCATTCGTTCATTCGTTCGTTCATCCGTTCGTTCGTTCGTTCATTTGTTCGTTCGTTCGCTCGTTTGTTCGTTCGGTCATTCATTCATTCATTCATTCTTTATTCACTTTTTTATTCATTTTTTTATGTATATATAAATATAGAAATATATATATATATATTTATATATATACATAGCCCATCGAATTAGCATGCTGAAGTGGTAGTGGGCCGGCCATATTATCCGAAGAACTGATAACCGATGGGGTAGACGAGTTCTCGAGTAAACGCAGTGTGGGACGTTCTCAGACTCGGTGGAGCGATGATCTTCGGGGGGCGGCTGGCAAGAGCTGGATGAGAATAGCCGAGGACCGAGCTCAGTGGCGTGCTATAGGAGAGGCCTATGTCCAGCAGTGGACAAGCAAAGGCTGATGATGATGATGAGAGAAGAAGTAAGTTTTTCTCTAAGTTTTATTGATATTTTGCAGTACAACGGACCAATGTATGAAATTGAGGTGGCTGTTTACATATGAGACGTAAAAACCGAAAATTCATCCTGTTTGACGAGACCGTGAAAAAACATCTGTAAAATACCGACCAAGTACGAGTCGGACTTGCGCCGACGGGTTCCGTACCATTATCTAAACAACATTTGAATATTTCAAGCGTCTACCCGTTGCCGTTATTAACATCAAGCAAAAAAATCACGTTTCGTGATTTTTCTGATTCCTTTGGGTACGGAACCTTAAAAATGCATCGTCCATTTTGCCCGAGCGTACCATCGCTACGCTTTTCCCATTGTCTGGTTGCTTTGATATCTGGTATCCTCTACGTGGACTTATTACTATGAGTCTACAGATCACCAGATATTGGGCAGGTAACACAAAGGTGAATGCTGAAATGAAGTGAGGAGTTTTGTATACATCTAGCCAGAGATCATGTTTCTCATCTCGATTTAGTAATAAAATGTGTCAAATACAACTAAAACGTCGTTGTCTGTGATCAATCGCATTGGTTTCTAAATTTAGCACATCTCCTTCAATTCATAGTTAGTTCAAGTAAAAATATTTACCGCATAGATTTATATGTTCGTTTAATTCAAGCGTAATATATGATTTGTATGCTTTTGCAACGGACTTTTACCTATAAATAGGGGAAATGTTTATTTCAGCTTAATAACATAAAATTCACACATTCTAATACCACGCGTTCAGTTTTCAGGTATTGCGATATTTTATTATTTAACTTTTATTTATTGGCATATAACACATTGAACATCCACTCAAATAAAGAATACTCTATCTATCAATTGCAATCGAGAAAACTTCTAATTGGTTATTTCTGGACAAAAGCGAGCAATCTATTACTCCGTGATGGATTTCGCCTATCAAAAAGATAATTAGATTACCCAAGATCATAATATAGCCTTTGTCGAAGCGGTGGTAGCCTGGTGGGTAGAATATTGGACTTGCAAGCGGGAGACCCAGGTTCGATTCCTATTGCGGACATGTACCCATGACTTTTCTTTCTAAGTTATGTACATTTGTGAAGTTGTAGTAGCAATACCACTCGCTAACTGTGAAGGAAAACATCGTGAGGAAACCTGGGTGTCTGAGCATTCACATACCTCAGCGCTTGAAATCGCCAATCCGCGTTAGGCACGCGTGGTGATTAAGCCCATACTCTCTCTCTCTCTCTGAGAGAAGGCGTGTGCCCTACAGTGGGACGTATATAGGCTGCTTACGATGATATAGTCTTTGTCTTTGTTGCTTTATGTGTGTGTGTCTCTAAGCACAAATAAATGATTTATCTATCTATCTATATAAATTATGGGTTAGATAGATATTTTTATCTCATTAGTAGCAGTCTACTTAAAAAAGAAGTAAAGAGCCTCAAAATTCCCATTCAAACGTGGTATAGGACGAAGACCTCCCCCCGGTTACAGCAAGATTTTGGCCCCCTGTTGCGATGTACCCTCGGTGGCAAGTCTCGGCCACCTATTCGGGTGCACGGCCGGCCCAGTTCCACTTCAGTTTGGCGCTCTGAACACCCACACCCGCTATGCGCATTTTGGAGCGCAGTGTGGTATTCCGGACACGATCTATCCTCCGGACATCCGAAATAATACAATCCGTTAATAATATAATCAACATCAATGGCACCTCAGATTAAAGGCATGCTTTCGCATTAGTTGTTAGCGCATTAGTAGTGTCGCATTCATCATCATCAGCCATTTGACGCCCTCTGCAGAACACAGTTCTCCTCCGTGGTTTTCATAACCATGACGGGTTTTGCCATAATCGCCACGCTTGGCAGGCGCATTTGCCGCATTAGTGCCTCTTGAATTAGTATTAGAATTGAACGGTTTTCTAGTAGTTGAATTTGTGCGAAGCATTCCTATCGACCCCTTGATCATAACTCTGGGGGCCTTGCTAGTAAGATACATGTAAACGTAGTTTTAATTTACTAACGACTTGGCAGATCGCAATGCTTCTACCAATATGTTAAGAGAACGTAAATAATTGTGATTGTGCTTAATCCTAGAAATAACGTGCTTAAAACCGAGAGACAAAACTTTTCACAAAGTTCAAATTTCTCTCTGATTATCAATTTGCAATTTGAAGTACGATCAAACCTCAATTTATGTTCTCTTCATCATCATCATGAGCCATCACGCCCACTGCAGGACATAGGCCTTCCTCATGGTTTTCCTAAGATATGTTCCTATGTTCTCTTAAGATATTAGTAATCATCATCATCATCAAGATATTAGTAAAATTATTAGTAAATAAAGAACTACGTTTGTACAGGAATTACCGCTATGGGCACCGCCTCAATAACTTGAAAACTGCTAGTTGATTTGGAAATTGTAATTGTCCACAGGGGAAGCTCACTGGGCCCAAAGGAAAGCAGTGTACCGAGCCAAGCGGGACTCGAACCTGCAACATGGACCTCAGAAGATTAGGAGAAAACGACAGACACTGCCAGGTAAGTTTACTCACTCCGTCAGAGCAAGGACTTTTCTGTGAGCTGTCTAGTAAACTCATAACATTCGGAGAACGATCATGAGTGGTTAATCCTTCGTTGTTTAAACGGGTACAAGCCAATTTTGGTCGATGGTTTTGCTAATCTGTGGCGCAGATAGCGGTACATATACTCTGTGAAATATGATATCAGTTGTACGGTTTCCTGCTTCCGGGATGGGTGAACGCACTGGGCGTACGCTCTGACGGTAAGGAAATATGATCGAAAAGACTGGATCGAACTAAATCCTTATGGATTCTGCCACATATGCAGTGGATAGTTCTACAACTTTTCCTACAGATTGATTTCAATGTGACTTTTCTGCCACGAATATATAGCTCATCCGGAACAAGAGCGACGTAATTACACTTTTGCAAAAAAAAAAAATATATATAAACTCACGCCTGTCACCCGGGGTAGGCCTCTAGCTACACTTCTTGCCTAGAGGCCAAGGTTTGACGCGAGTATTGATTGCGAGGTCAGACGATGTGATCAAGTCGTCAAAGGGCCCATAGCGCTGGGCCCCTCGCATAGCGAAAGACTGCGAAAGATGGCGTAATGGGGAAAACGCCTATCTATACCCAGCAGTTGTTAGAGGTGGGCTGATGATGATGATGATGATGATGATGATGATGATGATGATGATGATGATGATGATTGAATACGTGCACTAATAATTAATGTTGATGAAGCGAAAACGGGTTGTCAGGATGTGGCCGACCCTGGTCCCTGCCTATCGCTCTGAGACAAAGGCGTGAGCTTATAAGTAATGTAAAATATACATGTAAAGTTATGGTTGCTGTACTCCTGAACCAATACATTTTAATTTTTTTTCATTTTTTTTTAAACTGAATTTCATTGGCACTCATGTTCTGTATTCGAAAAGTACTTTTCTGTGTACTTCACGTGCGCTGCCATTTTCTTTGTTTGTTTTTTTTGGACAAAGTATGATATATCTGTCAATTAACCATAATATTTAAAAAACCTATTCTGTGGATATAAAAATATTTAGGTACATACATAAATATGGAGCGGCGCTAGCGGTAAAACGACGGCTTCTCATTCTCAGGTCGTGGGTTCGAATATCGGCATGTGCCAATGGCTGTTTTCTAAGTTACGTACATTTGTTAAGTTATAGTAGCAATACTACACGCTAATAGTAAAACTAACAAGGAAACCTTAGTGTCTCAGGTGTTCACATGCATCGACGCTTAAAATCACCAAGCCGCGATGGGCACGCGTGGTTAAGCCCGTACTCTCTCTCTCTGAGAGAAGGCCTGTGGTGTCTCTAGCATGCGACATAATTACATAAGCTATTTACTTAAACATACATAAATGAGAGTCAAACTCATCACCCTTATACTTTCCGCCGCACACGAGTAATTAACGTACCTAAATCTTTAAATTGTGACGAGCCTGAATAAGTTAAAAAGACCCCTAATAAATCATCAGCTCGAGTCAACGTCAAAACTTCAAAGCGAAGGTATCATCATTACAGAGAACAGACATTAGGTGAGCGAAAATCGGTTACCTCTAAGTACCGGTTTTGGGTAGAATCGATAATTAGCGGTTTTGATTAATGGCCGAAGCTTTTCACGCAAAAACTTTTTAGGTAAAATTCATCGTGCAGTGAAACCCTTTCGTTTCACTTCGCAAACCTTTCGTTTGCTTAGCTACTGGCCCTTTGACACTTCTTAGGGTTCCGAGAACAAGGAACCCTTAAAGTTTCGCCATGTCCGTCCGTCTGTCAGTATGTCTGTCTGTATGTTTGTCCGCAGAGCACAGAGACGACAAGTACTAGAAGGCTGAAATTTGGCATAGACATACATATTAATCACGCCGACAGAACGGTAGCTTCAATTCTTTGTTTGAGGTTTCCACAAATTCTTTGTTTGAGGATGTTTTATACGTAAATTTGTACAAATGACCTCAGTCTGGGTGCATTTCCAATTTTGTGATGTCCATGCCTGGTTAACATAGCACAGGGTATCCTAGTTTGGGACCAGCCCCTCTACTCTCAACGCTATTGTGTTCAAATTGTGTCATAATTAAACGTTTTAGTTGTATGACGGGTTTTGCCATAATCGCCACGCTTGGCAGGCGGGTTGGCGATCGCAGTATGCGGTTGGAATCTCAGAAAGACGCTGCTGTCCGTCTCCAGGTAATTTCCTTAGTCGCCTTCTACGACATCCACGGAAGAAAATGGAGTGACGCTATTCTTAATCCGATGCCACACGGTACAAAAACCATGCGGGAGGCCTATGTCCTGCAGTGGGCGTCAAATGGGTGATGATGATGATGATAGTTTAACTATCGATACCAAAACAATGGTTCTAAACCTTAACGCTATTTCAAAAACACGTTATATTTGAATCGTGTGATTTTAAAACGACACATGTCCTTTCATTACAACTTTGCAGGAAATAGAAAAAACTGTTTTATTCAAATACTAATATCTACAACAGCAATATTTTAGCATATTATATTGATTTCTGTATGAATAAACTAAAATTTTTTTCCTAATGTAAATCAATAGGTAGGTGTATATAATTTAATAAAAAAAAATGGGCAAGTGTTATTTTAAAAACACATGTGACTTATGTTGTTTTAAAATCACACGATTCATTTATGCGTCGGCCTAACTAGAGGTATACTGACCTATCTCTCAGTTAACCTACTTGGAACCTAACAGACCTTCGATAGCTTATGGACTGTGTGCCATGTCAACATGTCGCTGATATGTTCATTCCCGAGTCTGTGTAAGCCGGGAAGGGCTGTGCGGACACGTGAGCCGAGTATTTATAGACTTCATTGTACTTACCTTTATAGGATTCCGTACCCGAAGGATGCCAAGCGTCACCATATTACTCTGCCTCCGCTGTCTGTCTGTCTGTCCGTCCGACCTTTCAAGGGGTGTATCTTTGAAACCGTAATAGGTAGCCAGTTAAAATTTTCACAGAATATTTTTTATTAAGGCAGATTACGTGTTAAATAATACAATTTAAATTAAATAAAAAATAAAAACTGACTTCGAAACACAACAGCACTAAAAAGTTAGAAATAATTTAAATAATTAGAAGTAATTATATGTACATGTAGGTATTGTAGAAGTATAATTTGGAGCCGGTGCCCAAAATATATGTGCTGGTCTACCGACTACAAATTATATTTCTACAATACCTACATGTATAAATACCTCTAATTATTTAGTGCTGTTGTGTTTCGAAGTCGGTCTTAATTTTTTATTAAAAATTTTTTTTTTCAATTTTTAGTGGAGGAGCGGGAGAAAAATAATTAAGTCCCTTATAACCATAATTTAACCTACTTAATTCGTTGCTTTAAAATTTGATGTTCTAAATTTCCATCTCCGAAAGTCTTCACCAGAACATCACCAAATTAACTTGGGACTACTTTTACGCTATTTTATGAAACATACGGATATTACTAAAGGATGGGCCCCATTAGGGCTTATTTACTGCTGTCCATTGAAGAATTCCGTTCTCCATCTCAGAAAGTCTTCATCAGATCTTCACCAAATTAAAATGGGACTAATGGGACGTCATACCTGTTCGAACAAAAAAAAAGAATTATCAAAAACGGTTAAGATTTGACGGAGTTGTTGGCCTCGGAGTGAGCTTCGTGATAAAAGAAACCTATATAAAAGGCTATATAATAAGTCCCACGATCACGCCAAGTTTGATGACTGTATGTATTACCGTTTTACGATATAAAGTGGACAAAAAGACGGCGAAAAAACCCGTTAGTTGTATAGAATACACACGCTAAGGGCGAAGGGAAACATCATAAGGAAACCCAAGGCTTGGCTGGCTCCGCACGTATTGAGTTCTCTTTCATGTGGGCTAGCCCGACTAAGCTGTCAGGATGGTTCACCTAACCATGAGGTGCTGGGCAATCGAACTCCATATAAGAAACAATATCCCAGGCACTGCAGCGTCCGAGTAATCCCTTCACCCGTCTAGTATGAGTGAAGGTGTCACTTGACGCGGTATAAATCATCTCATTACGTAGATGCAAAAGGCCTAAGTAATAATGAAAAAAAAAAAAAAAAAACTTTTTTTTAACTCACTTTTAAATCTTATTCTCTTAATTGTTTTCACCAGTGTAGTTAATTATCATAGAGTCCCTTAATAATACTGTGTATAAAGAGAAAGGGTTATTTGTTGGCAAAGAATTATTTGTTGGTCAATTGTCTGTCGATCTGATTTTTAAGCTGTTTAATTTAGCTGATAATTAAATTAGTTCCAATCCCAAAGACCCGACCCCCACTCTACATGGAAAATGGGGACTCTCCGAAGAATTTTTCCCGGTCTTTGAACTGAGTTTCGGATGAAAAGGACTGAAATACGATAATAAAATCCTGTTGGTGCGCCTTTTGCGATAATATTGGGTCGGAAATTTTCTCGTGATTTTCGGAGGATACTTTTACATTTGAGACTGAAATCGTGAGAAAATCTAAGCACTTTTGATTTCCTTTGCTGGCTAGCAAATTTTATAACACAGTCGACAGCACATCAATCTCTGCGTTTTGTTGCAAAGTCACCCTTAACGTAACTGATTGAGGGCACGGATGTAAAGGTCGATGAGCAATAAAATGTATCTATCGACTGTACAATTGACAGCCGATCAACCAACCGTAAAAACTATATAAAATAATTGCATAGGTAATTTGCATGGGGGCCATTAATATTTACTTGTCACGTAAACAAATTATTTTTGGCCGTGTCTTATTTTTTTTTACAAGTCGGTGGAGTCTTGACAGTTCTTACGGAAGGTCACGAAAATGCGCAATTTAAATTATACTTTGAAAAAGCGCGGGCAACCGCGAGAGTGCCGAGGTGCGTTCGGATGTGCATGGGTAAGCGATTTCCATGGCAACGGACCCACTTTAGCGTTCCGTACCCGAAGGTTGCTAAACGGGACGAAGAAATATAATAGGTAATAAGAAATAAACGAAGAAATACGTCTAAGAATAAGAGTAGTAAAAAAAAATTACTCACCATATTTTTTTAAACTTAGGGTTATATAGAAGGGACCATATGGTACTTAATCACGGTCAGAAGGCCTTAAAATTTAGCTAACTAATTGTACGCCACCCTGTAGACTGGCCTTTTGATGGGAAGTTTCCCTCGGGAGTTCGTTTATTGGCTTTTGTCACACATACGGATAGCGATCCCGATTAATTAGGACAGTAAAGGTCGCTCCACACCCAAGCTGATTAACCATGCCCCTGAAGATAGAGATAAGATACGACAAGAGTATTCTTTATTGCACACAAGAAACAAATAAATAAAAGTGAAGTGAGTGAAGTGAAGTAATAGAGAACTTGGACACAATGAACCAATTACCAGGAGAAGAGCAGCAGCGTCTTCCAGAGATTCAAACCGCATACTGCGATCGCCAACCCGCCTGCCAAGCGTGGCGATTATGGCATAACCCCTCATGGTTATGCAAACCACGAAGGAGGCCTATGTACTACAGTGGGCGTCAAATGGCTGATAATGATGATGATGATGATGATGATGATGACACAATGGACACATTTTGAATACTAATCTATCACAGGGGTGACTTTGGGTCATATTAAAATTTAACTTACAATTCAATTCAATTCAATTCATTTCAAATATTTTTATTCATTGTAAAAACAGAATGTTTACTTAATGAACGTCAAAGCTGTTAGTTTCACAATTAATGCATTATGTGGAGAAGAAGCTAACAAAGAAACTCCACATTTATTCTTTTCAAAACAAGTTTTAACTTAATTAACAGAGTTTTCAATTTAAAGTATTAGTCTTGAATGTGTTGAACACTAGTCACAATCGTCCTTTAAATAATATTAATCTATACAGTTGTCTACAATCTACACTAATATTATAAAGAGGAAAAGCTAGACAAACCAGGGAGGCTCTGGCTCTACCAACAATCTCGAAACATCTCTGTCGCAGCTGCTGCGTCTGAGAAGAAATAATCAGCGCAAAGCTGTGGCAATCCTAACAGGCCACATTTAATAGACATTTCCAAAACATGGGATTATCCGATAGCCCGCTTTGCCGGCGATGTCTCAAAGAAGAGGAATCACCCGCCCAGGAAACACGTGACCATTCACTATGAAGGCGTGGAAGAGCAACGGACCGCCATCATTGGGAAGCTGGGATCCCTTCGGGAGGCCTGCGGTGACATCAGAGCACTGCTGGCCTTCTGGAAAGAGATAGACTGGCTGGAGTAAACTCACAGCTTTGCTACGTACACTGGACCAACCATGAGGCTGAGTGCGGAAATCTTAGGTCTAACTAAGTTTATATGTTTGTAAGTATCTCCGAAAGTAGAAGAAGAAAAAGAAGAAGAAGAAAGACATTTATTATACCAACAAGATACATCACAGATACAGAATAAGCAGATAAGTAACATATCTAATATGCACAACAACAGAAAAAAAAATACACAACAGACAAAACGAATAAATGAAACAGGGCCATAGATGTAGCCTGTGGTGTATCTAAGTTGCTACAAAACTTATCTGATTTTAAAAATTCTTTCACCAGTATTTAGAATGGACCTTCAGGGTGGACAATTGGACAAAGGCTAATGCGTAGGCACTCACACTAGATAGGTGAAGGGACCACTCGGACGCTACAGTGCCTGGTACATTGATGGAGTAGGTTTGCCCAGAACCTATACCATCCTGACAGCTTAGTTGGCCTAGCCCGCAGGAAAGACAAGTTAACACGTGCGGAGCTAACCTATCCGCGGGTTTCCTCACGATATTTTCTTTCGCCGTTAGCGGGTGGTATTGCTACTACAAATTTGCAGACGTACGTAACTTTGAAACAAACAAAGTCATAGGTACATGCCCGCACTAGGAATCGAACCTGGGTCTTACGCATCAGAGTTCATTGTTCTACCCACTGGGCTACCACCGCTTCACTGATAATAGCCAACTAATATGTTTGATCCTTACTCAGGCGCTTTTTTGGCAATATCCGGTTTTATTCTGAGGACAATTTTAAAAAACCTATTTAGAGGCTAAAAATTCCACCCATACCGGGACTTGAACCCGCGACCTCTGGCTAACCGTGCCAGCGCTCTCCCAACTGAGCCAATGGGCAAGTGCAAACATCAGCGAAATTTGGAGCCTCTTTACAAACTTTTCTGGTTTACGTACAGGCAGCGACATCTGGCGGAAGCAATTTACTTCACTTGCAGCTCCAAATTTCGCCGATGCCTGCACTTGCCCATTGGCTCAGTTGGGAGAGCGCTGGCACGGTTAGCCAGAGGTCGCGAGTTCGTCCCGGCATGGGTGGATTTTTTAGCCTCTAAGTAAGTTTTTAAAATATCCGGTTTGTACATCGTAGTGAAAAAAAAAGTTTTTCTGGAGAATATTTCTGTAAACCCCGTTGTGTCAGAAATACACAATAATCAAAATATCTCAGCTATTTAGGATAAGACAATATATCGAACGACACCTAAATTTAATGTTAATAAATAATTTAAATATGATAAGTACTACTCTCTAAACCTACAGGATAATATTGTAAGGAATCGTAACTATTTCGGATATTTACTTTTTTCACTGCAGTGTTTTTATGGGAAATTCATTCCAACGAAGGCGATAGCCAAATCCAATTATTTTTTAAATATTATCCACACCCTCATGGGACCTTTTTCCAAGTGCTCTGTCACTGTAAGCAAAAAGTTAAAATATTTCGTTAAAAAATTACCCACGTCATAATATTATGTACCGCAAAAGATAAAAACATTATTAACGTCAGACAATATTGGACAGCCAATTTCCCGAGAGACTCAATTGGTGTGTGCACGAATGGACAGAAAAAGGCGAGTTTTAATTATGAAATTTGGGACAAAGGCCAAACAAACGGAATGGATAACTTGCACAAATAAACAAGTGACATTACTCTAATTAGATTGACATTTTATTGATACCTTTGTGAAAAAATTCAATTCTGTGTGATTATTATCTTTTTAATCAAATTAATTTATTGACATGTGAACAAATAATTGTACTTTAAATTTTATGAATAAGTGACAATTCTCATTTCATGAATTGTAGTTTAAAGTTTGTTTTTTAATTAATTTAAATTTGAAATTAAATCTAAAGTAAATTGTACATAAGTATATAATTTTAAAGTTCTAATTTATATAATTTTTAAATGTTATATGTATAATGTAAATAATTTTTAATGCAATTAATTACGCAATAGTTTTATCTGTACTGTAATTATTTTTCTTGCAATAATAAATAAATAAATTACTATATAATCCGAGAGGCCATGTTAAAAGAAAATTCAAAATTAAAAAAAAATATTCAATGTTACGCAGGAACTATAACTTATTAATCGTTACAAGTAAAACAAGGTGTCCGTTTCAAAACCGAGATCATTTGGAGAAAAAACGGTCAAAAAAAACTCCAAACTTACTCTTTTCAAATATATTATGTTCCGTTATTAACAGAGTTTACATATTTTAATATTGTAATACCCAGTATTAATGCATTTAACTAGCTTTAATTCCGACATAAATAAACCAAGACAGTTTAATTTCTCTACGACTAATAATTTTCATAATGTGACCAGTTGAAAATTCAATACATAATTTTATTTATTTTAGATATCGAGATCCATATACAAAATAAATAACACACTACCTCACGATGTTTTCCTTTACGGTTAGCAAGTGGTATGGCTACTACAACTTCATAAATCAGAAATGTACGTATAAGTTTTCCTCTTTGGTATAACCTAGAAAACACAGCCATTGGTACATGCAGGGATTCGAACCCGCCACCGCTACTTACAACTTTTTCCTTTACAACATACTATTTAAACTACATGTTAAGAGTGTTTTAAGCAATCGTGATTTTATAAAAAAGACTGCTAGTCGATACGATTTCATATAACAAGAAATAATATGATCTGTATTCAAGCTACCTGCACTTACAAGTGCTAGATAGCAATTTAGTCGTCTCAAGGCGACTTGCACCAAATCACTGGATAAGTAAGTAGAGATAAAAAAGGTATCTGAACATAACATAACATAAACTCACGCCTGTATCCCAGAGGGGTAGGCAGAGACCAGGGACTGCCACTTGCTACGATCCTGACAGATCACTTTCGCTTCCTCAACATTCATTAGTCGTTGCATGCACGCACGCCGGTTTCGGGTACTTTTTATCTTGCCCTTTGTTAATACATCCTCTATTTGGTCGAAGTATGTCCGTCTGGGTCGTCCCTTACCGGCCCTTCCATCCACATTCGCTCGATATATTTGTTTTGTCAATCTTTCTTCCTTCATCCTCTCCACATGTCCAAGCCAACGCAACATTCCTTTCTCAATTCTTGTCACTACATCCTCTTTCAGTCCGAAGATAAACGAATAAACAGCTGATTGACAGGGTTGTCAATATATTGTATGACACAATCTATTTATGGATAGCTCTGAAAATGTCATGGTAAAATACATTTTTCGACTTACCGTCAGATAGCGTTGGTGCAAGCCGGTCTTAGTCCGCCCCGTCCTCGGTGTCCATTTTGTAAATTTAAATTAAATACATAGAAATATTAAATTACACGCAGCGCTTCGCTTTCCCGTCCGTCTCGCTTTTAAAACGTAATCTATTTTGCGATTCGAAATCTTACACGCGTTTTAATAAAGTGGTTTGATACACTGTCGCCCAGCGGTTGTAAATCTTATAAGCCCCAGAAATTTTACAGCACACAATGCCGATCAATGTAAAGGAAGCCACGCCAGGGAGCTCTGAGTGTTCTCTCGATTCTCTCCCTCATGCTTAGCGCAATAAGCGCTTTCCATTTTACTCTCAAGTGAGGTCCATTGTACGAGATCGAGGCACTCGGCTACAAGTGAAAAATATAAAATAAAGTATGTAAAATAAGATGGTATAAACCACTTTGCTGCGAAGCAAATGCGAAACAAATAAGGCAATGTGTACGCTTCTCTTGAATGCTGGATGAATATTATTCGGCTCTTGGATACTGCATTTTGTTTTCAACTTAAATAAATTCGCATTTTTGTTAGGTTTACTATATTTAAGCGGAGCGGTAAAACGCCGGCCTCTCATTCGGGAGGTCGTGGGTTCAAATCCCGGTATGTACCAATGACTTTGTTTTCTAAGTTACGTACATTTGTGAAGTTGTATAGCAATACCACTCGCTAACGGTGAAGGAAAAAATTGTAAGGAAACCCTAGTGTCTGAGGGATTTACATACCTTAGCGCTTTTATGCAGCAAGCATGGTCCAACTATGAGGCTAAGTGCGAAAATGTCAGGTCTAACTAGAACTAGAAAACTAGGTTTACTATTTCAAAGCACGAATTTGGCACTTCACTATAGATTTGATATTTGAACGGTATAAAACAAGCTAGGCTTGTGACTTCATTTGCGTGGGATTCAGAATAAAAGGCTGTGTCAATCGTCTAACAGTTTAGAGGTAATAATAATAATAACTTCCACACAGCACAATCACTTGTGCTGGTCCCAAACTAGAATTACCTGTGCTAGGGCATCACAAAGATGGAAATACAGGCCATGAGTACAAATGTATGGCGGGCCCCAGTGGCAATCGAACCCATGTCCTCCGGCACGGTAATCAGACGTGATACCGCTAGACCATCGAGGCAGCAGGTAAACACGTAGTAAAAAAATTAGAATTAATTATAAATTTGGTCGAAGTATGTCTGCCTGGGACGTCCCCTTCCGGCCACATTCGCTAAATATATTTGTTTCGTCAATCTTTCTTCCTTCATCCTCTCCATATGTCCAAACCAAGGCAACATTCCTTTCTCAATTCTAGTCACTACATCCTCTTTCAGACCACAACGTTCTCTAATCAAACTATTGCGTATCTGACTAACAATTTTTTTATTTATAAAGAATAATTGTTGGAAATCCCGGCGGACACTGAAAAACAGCATTAATGCTGAGGCTCCGACCACTTGAAAAGTGTACTAATAGTAGATTCTACAAGTGCACAAAACGAACCATTTTTATCCGAGACTTTTAGCAGCCCGAGCGGGAGGCGAGGCCTGATGGTAATGTTGAGGATAAAATGGTTTTGTGGACGATTTAAACTCTGCTTTTCACTTCGATTTCGAGGAAATAAAGCATTAGTATAATTTAGCAAATTGAAGAAATTAATAAACGCACGAAAAAACAAGAGATGTTTCCCGCCGCTTTATTTTGTAAAATCTTATGACATTGATATTAGACTTGGGCTGCAGACCTATACAGCCTACCATTAAATTAATTTTGTGATAATAATTTTCTTAATTAAATAACCTACCGTACTTGAATTTAAATTTTAATATCTTTTATGTCTTAAAAACACATAAGGCAAATTAATTAAAGTAAATATTATAAAATAACAAATTCTATCTATGAACTTCTTCTTCTTATTGGCTGTATGGCTCATTTTCTTTGCCTTAATACAGATACAGTTATGAGTAGATACGTTAATGCAATTCGATTTTGTGCAGCCTATATCCTGCACAAATAAGCAAATAAGAAAACTATATTATTCTTAACATAAGCAAATTTGTTACTTTTGAATAAAGTTCTCGTTATTTATTTGTTTATATATTTTATCCTGTCATTCAAAGTAACACCAGACATACTTGTCCAGGACCCCATTTCTACTGCATTAATCCTACTTTCTTGCTTCCTTTGGCCATACACAAGTCTCGCTAGCATACATAAGTGTTGGGACCATCACTCCATTATGGATAGCCAATCTAGCTCTTTTGGAGATATTTTGGCCACTCACTAAGGAATAAAATGCACCGTTTACACAATTTCCTGCTTTTACTCCTCTTTTTATATATTATAGACAAAATGTACCCGAAACCGGCGTGCGTGCATGCAACGACTAACGAATGTTGAGGAAGCGAAAGTGATCTGTCAGGATCGTAGCAAGTGGCAGTCCCTGGTCTCCGCCTCCGATGTTATGTTTTATATATTGTAATAATATGAGTAAACTTGATAAATGTGGTCTGAGAGTTTGATGCCTATATAAATTACGGACATTTTTAACATATTTTTGTTTTCTCATACGTAGTTTTTAATGAAGAAAAGTTGTTTTCAAAATTATTAATTTTGGAATCACATTTCCTTCATCAAAAACTTAGTACTGGGCCTAGATTATGTTAATGCATTGTAGTAACATGACAACTGCATGAACATGGCGGTTTTCATTTCATGGCTGCTTTAAGTCTACGCGGGCACACCCATCAAACCTTCTAGGCGTGAATGGTACGAAAAAACACGTCACGTGACCCGACAGTGTACCTGTAATTATACTACAATGCACTAACAGAATCGAGGCCCAGGATAAGAAACATATGCCTTGAATGTTTGCAATTTTATTGTCTCTCAAGCCCTCAGACCACATACATCAAACGTTTACTCATATTATTACAATAAAAAAATATTGACTTTTGCGAGCGAGACAGCATGCTCCACATAAGAACAGCCTTAAAAAAATGTAAAAACGTTTGAAAAGAAACAGTCCAAAGCAGACAGTCCTCGTGGATTCTGCTTGTCTGTTTCGAACCCCACGCAACGGAAGTCACGTGTGCAGCTAGTATCGTATGGATGAACACTAAAATCAGTCAATAGGTGATTGAAAAATCGATAATATGTAACTAGTCCTACTATGGAAATAGGCTGTTGGAGCTATGACATTGAATGTAAAAATACTTGTTTGTCTTAGATAAAATGTTGACTTTATTTGTGGGTAAGGTTAGAGGTCGAAGGTAGATCTTTCTGAATGTAAAGGTGACTTGCACCAAATCACTGGATAAGTAAGTAAATAGATAAATACTTATCCAGGGATACACAGATACATTTTAAGATTGATAGGGTTTTCCAGTGGCTTGTGCGGCTTGTGAATGGTCACGTCACCTATATCTCTGTAAATATGATTGCAAAGAACCATTACCCGACTGCGGAGTAGGAGGGCCGGAGGGCCATGTCTTTGGCTCGTACGTATGTATGTATGTATATGTCCGATTCTATGTTCACCCGTAACTTCTTAACCAATGGTCAGATTTTACAAATAAGATCTCAATCGATTCATCTTGGTTGAAAATGTGTTACAGGCTATATAAAATCAACTTAAATCCAACAACAATATAAAAAGGAAAAAAAATACGTAAATATAAACCTTAATAAAAAATAGCCAACAACTCAACTGCTGAACATTAACTACTAAGCAGGGACCCAAATTCAACATTGTGACTCGTTGCGAGGTGTCTAGGTGGGGCCCGCCTACTTATTAGTTAATGTTCGGGTTGTTGGTTATTTTTTACTAAAGTTTTCTTTCGTCTTCAAACAGCATTTGATGCAAGATTTTGTAAACAGAAAATTTCTAAAACCAGTCTACATAAAGAAAAACAGAAAAAGTCACCATTTTTTTTTTAATGAATCCAGCAATCTCAATATTTAAAAGGAAATAAGCCATACTGTGAAGTAGGCATTTTACGATGGCCAGAAATAGACGCCAGTTGCCATGAATACCGTATGACGTGGTCGTTATGTTGACATTTCCAGCAGTTACACTTGAATCGAGGCGATATGGAGTAGAATTCGAGACATTGAGCATTATGTTAGCTGATGATTTTTAACTTGTCGGTGTTCGTTATAATATTCACGTACTTATAGCACATAGATAAAAAGTTAAATAGATAAAAAATACCCGAAACCGGCGTACGTGCATGCAACGACTAATGAATGTTGAGGAAGTGAAAGTGATCTGTCAGGATCGTGGCAAGTGGCAGTCCCTGGTCTCTGCCTGCCCCTCTGGGATACAGGCGTGATTTTATGTATGTATGTATGTATATATGTTATAGTTATGTTTCGGTCAGAGTTTTTGTGAGGGAAAAAATATGTAAACGGTAAAATTCTTCGAACAAATTATAAAAAAAAATTACCTTAAGACCTGTGTCAATAAAATATTGTTTCTCTTGTTACAATTTATACAATACTGATATATACTGATATTGCTTATTTTACATTTAAATTTAAGTAGAAATTTATCCGCTCAGCCAAATTCTGCATACAGTTACTTTAAAAATATGTATAATTTGCAACCATAGAAGCCGACAGTAATAGAATATTTCAATATTTTATTCTGGTTACAAGTATACTTTATACTTTACTTTGAACTTTATTGCACACATACAAAGATATAAATAAAACACATTTACAGAAAAATTAAAAAGTGTACATGGCGAGCTTATTTCAGCAGAAATCTCTTCCAGCCAACCCTAGATGTGGTGATACGAACATTAGTATGTAATAGTATTAGTGTGGCTTACGCAAATCGCTTTGTCCACAGAACCAGCCCAAGGCACCCAGATTCCTGAATTGCAGGAGACGACGCGGAGAATCGCCTCCTCACCCTCCCGCATCTCAGTGGGTGAGTTAGGTAAACCAGCTCTTATTGCTTCAGTTTTAGAGTTCTATTTCAGTTAGTATTTATGAGATATAAGTTACCAAATTGTAGTGCGACACGTGTATGCAAGGCAAGGCCTTCGAAACAACCCGTGATTGGCATGAGCATCTAAATGGATTGAGGTAGGAATTCGTACCAACTTTTGTATTAGATTTAATGCTGCTTTATGTTGATCATGCTGTCCCGCTCGCACAATACAATATTTTTAGTAATTGCAATAAAATTAGTACGCTTTTGATAAATGTGGTCTGACGGTTCTATAGATAATAAAATTACGGACATTTATAATACGTTTCGGTTTTTCTATAAGTAAGTAACTAAATAATAAGGCCGCCATCTTTACTCTTAGGTTAAGAAATATCTGTGTAGTAATTTCCATTTTTATGAACAATAAAGTGTTCTCTATTTATCTAAAGAAAAGTTATATATTCATTTTGTTTCACTAACCCGCGCTGAGGACAATTTTAAAAACCTATTTAGAGACTAAAAATTCCACCATGCCGGGTGAAGATTGAAAGAAGAAGTTTGTAAAGAGGCTCGAAATTTAGCCCATTAGCTCAGTTGGAAGAGCGCTGGCACGGTTAGCCAGAGGTCGCGGGTTCAAGTCCCGGCATGGGTGGAATTTTTAGCCTCTAAATAGGTTTTTAAAGAAAAGTTGTTTCCGAAATTAACAATTTTAATGCAATTATTCATCCAAAAATATACAGACTAACTGAGAACCTCCCTTTTGAAGTCGGTTCAAAAGTGAGCGTACACCGGCTTTCAACCACGGGTCTGTCCACAGAATGGAGCGGTGCGACGGGCGGCCCGCCCGCCGAGGTGGTACTCAGGTTACATCCAGCGCCTTCGACTCCCCGTGCCAACATGTCCTCGCTCGCTACTGGCGGTACTGTAGCTATACATATCCCCCGTTTCTCGTATACAAACAATCTTTTAATCTACTATTAACAACTGTCAGTTCGCCAAAGTGCATACGGAAAACCACTGGCAGCTGTTAACAGTCGATTAAAAGATTTTTAGTGTACGAGACACCGGGGGTTAACTTGTATTAGTATGATGACTCGTTATCCTCGCACATAGTTAACGGGTTATATACATTTTAACGGGTCAAATGGCATTTGTTTATTGGGTGAACTTAATTATCTTAAATAATGAACTTTAACCAATGGACTTCACGAACAGTCGCAATTATCTTGCTCACTCACTCGGTCCGAAGATTGATGTTAAGTTTTTAAGGGAATTAATCTTTTTATAATTAAATTAGTTACGATGAGTTGAGTTACTATAATTAAAATTTGATGATAAAGGGGAAAATTTTTGCGGAGGTGATTGTCCTTGATGTCCTTTGTCCAGTATTAACTGTCAGGGGGCTTATGCTGTGGATGAATCGTTTATGGGAAACAACCACAATAGGACAGACGTCAGAGTGATAATTCAATCTATAGATTTATCTGTACCACCAACAAAGCAAGACGTTGTCTTGCGTACACTCTTCCTCCTGAAGGAGGTTTTTTTTGAAAACTACGCAAAAAACTACACCGCAAATAGTCTTAAATTTTAACACTAGGTAGCGCTGACGGTATTATTTATCGCGGTATGGTTGTGTCCTAAGAGATGCGCTCGCAAATTGAAAAGTTTAATGATTTTCTCATAGATCTTAATAAAATACGGACCTTCATGCGCAAATGTTTACCGGACTTCTATCCCACGTATCATGAACAGTTCCCATATTACGCGCACCAAATCCCGGACGATCCCAATCGTCTATCGGTCCAATTTCATACTCATTGCTATCGTAAACATCAGGATTCGGATTCGATTCGTAGACGAACGAAAGTCGTCGACATAGCCCAGCGGATTAGTAAGTTGAAGTGGCAGTGGGCGGGGCACATAGCACGCAGAACTGATGGCCGATGGGGCTGAAAGTTCTCGATTGGAGACCACATATCGGCAAGCGCAGCGTAGGACGACCAGCCACAAGATGGACAGATGACCTCATCCAAGTGGCAGGAAGACGCTGGATGCAGGCCGCTTCCAACCGGTCTTTTTGGAAATCCATGGAGGAGGCCTATGTCCAGCAGCGGACTTCGTGTGGCTGAATGATGATGATACTTTTTAAATCTATTGAAGTTGTACACCGGCATGATTGTTAAAGATACGGGACGGGAAAGTGTTAAGAATTCATGTGTTTCTAATGTTTTCCCCCTGATTTATTTATTTTACTTTATTAGCAACAACAACATCGAGCTTAGAATCACTATTCAACTAAAACTAAGGCCAATAACAGTTGTCCACAGCATATCAATTAATACTAATTGATATTTCAACTCAGAGAACCAAAGTCACCGACATAGCCCACCGAATTAGCATGCTGAAGTGGCAGTGGGCCGGCCATATCATCCGCAGAACTGATAACCGATGGGGTAGACGAGTTCTTGAGTGGAGACCGCGGATCGGTAAACGTAGTGTAGGTTGTCCTCAGACTCGGTGGAGCGATGATCTTCGCAGGGCGGCTGGCAAGAGCTGGATGGGAATAGCCGAAGACCGTGCTCAGTGGCGTGCAATAGGAGAGGCCTATGTCCAGCAGTGGACAAGCATAGGCTGATGATGATGAAGTAACTCATTTTAATTAGTAGGCTTAAAACTATGCATGTTAGTACTTATAGCTAAAGTCACAATATACATTTAACAGTACAGTACAGGCTGGCACAGTCACGCATATAGGGCGAATCTAGGCGGCCTGCTATCAGGGTGCGCATGCGCACCGCTTACGCATAGTAGCATAGAAGCAGTCTACTTGGGCCTATGCAAACATGCCAGATGCACTACAGAAGCGGGGCAGACGAAGGCATCATCGTAATGTACACGTAAAACATTGTACTGTTTTTGCGTAAATCTCTCCCACAGGCTGCTCGTCTAAAATTATGTATGCTCTGAATAGTGTGATTTTTACATCATTGGAGCATCGAGCAAATAATTGAGTTTAGTGCATAACTGCATTTGAAGACCATGATGACGATGATGACTCTTGAAAGCAATCTTAAAAACCTATTTAGAGGCTAAAAATTCCACCTATGCCGGGACTTGAACCGCACATGTTAGTGCAACAAAAAGAGTATAATCTTATTAGCAAGTTTACAACCTTCTCTGTCTCTAAAGATGTTAATGCTTTAACCTTTTGTCTTTCTCCCAGGTGGTAGCGGAGTGGTAGTGAGGGCCGAGGAAGCCCTGATAGTGGCCTTCGTCCTTCTGCTGTGGATAGCAGCTATTGCCCTTTTCTTCAACCGCTGGGGCAAGATCAGGTGCGTTTACAAGCTGTACGTATGTAGTATTTTCATCTCTTTCTCTCGTGCGCACTCGTGTAGTCCTGTCTCGCACTAGCTGTGGTGTTCGTCTAGTAGAGGTGGGTAAATGTACTAGTTAGAATGCGAACATTTTGAGAGAGGGGTAAAGGTAGCTTTGGAAGAGGAGTGTAGAATGATAGTGGATGAATTGGATGCCGCCACTTCGTGAATATGATAAGAATATTCCTTATCCTACATCGGAAAAAAAACAAATATAAAATATCTACAATGGTACATATAATACCTAGTACAATTGGCGGCAATAGTACAATAGTGCAATTGACCTTACGATGGAAAGTTGCCATCTAATCAATCATAATAACTTCCACACAACACAATCTCTTGTCCTGGTCCCAAAGTAGGATACTATGTGCTATGGTAACCAGGCAAGGACACCTCAAGGATGGAAATACTCCCATATTCCATGTCTACAAATGGACGGCAGTCCCCAGAGGGAATCGAACCCACAACCTCCAGCGCGATAATTAGACGTAATACCGTTAGACAACGAGGCTAAGAATTTGTTCGATTAGTATAGCGCGGTTAATTTAAGACAGGGATTCAGTAAGTACTTGTCTTTCGCTCACATAATTTATACGGCAACATTGTATATTAGCATATATTGGCAAATTGTCCTGTCCCTTTGCGGAAATCCATAATAGCATTAAAATATGAAAATTACTTTGATAAATTCCGCCAAAATCCTACAAGCACCATGCGGTTAGTTAATGCACCGCCCTCCCTCCCACTTTTTCAAGCAGAAGCAAGACACAAACACACCACCACCGACATCAATACCACAATACTTGTGTGAAAAAATGCGTTGCGACGCGTTTCGCCTCTAACACGAGGCGAGCCTGAGGATGCCTCTGAGGATGTCACAAGTGACGCTATTCTTAGGCATGCAGAATAATTATAAATTTATGTTAGTAAAAAAGAGGCTATAGTTTAACTGTCTCATTTATAAAAAATACGAAAAATACGTGATGATTAACTACCCCGTCACATGTTATAGAGACAGTTTTTTTTTGTTGAATCAAATTAAAAAGCAGACTTTAGTATGCCATTGATTAAGAGGAAGATTGTTAAACCCAGCTATGCTCCACAGGATGCTAGAACCGTACCAGCCGAAGTTCCAGCAACAACACCGACAGAGCTGCGCGCTTGCCGAGAGCTCTGTGGTAGTCCCTCCACACGTAAGTTGTAATATATTGTACACCTACCCTCGTTACAATAATGGTGAAGGTCTTATAAAAGAAGTTGTGATTTTTAAAAAAAAATTTCGAAAAAATAGTTAATTTTGAGGAGCCTGGTCCGAATATTTTGATTTGGGCTGCTTTAGTTAATGTTTAAAACGAAAATTAAACGGTGTCTAAGACACTGGAAGTACTTCATGTACGTCAAGCTACTAAGCCAAGCTTTAAGCGACTTAAAAACTAGCTGGTAATATGTTTATATGCCCCTTCCAGGACAGGCCTGACCTAGTGTGAAGGTCACCAATACTCTGTTATTTTCCGTACTGTCTTAAGATAATAAAGATAAAATGTATTTTTATCAATAACTCTATTTGTATTTTGTATTTGAAACAAACACTACTTTAAAAAAATCCTAATCTGTGCAAACGTAGAGGTTGTTTTTCTTTAATTATAAAATACGGAGATGTCAACCAATCTGGGCGTTTTTTAAACGGTTTTTAAACGGTTTTTTATTTAGCTCACCCCGTTTGTTTTATTCTTGGGTCAAATTTAGTAATTCAAATTTCACCCTCTTCCTGTCAACCGATTAATCTGAAATTTTGTATACACTTTGGATTTTGGTGACAATACAATTATGTTTATTCATTATCATTATAAATTCAAGATGGCCGCCGCTACAAAATGGCGGATAATTTATGTTTTATTAATCCCATCAATATGGGTATCAAATGAAAGGTCTCAACAAGTAGAATACAATTTATTATGCTATATGAATACAATTTACTATACTATTTATTGAAATCTAAGATGGCCGCCGCTACCAAATGGCTGATAACAATTTTTTATCAATCCCACTAATATGGGTATCAAATAAAAGGGCTTGACAAGAAGAATACAGTGCACTATACAACCTCAATATTTAAGATGGGCGCAGCCACTAAATGGCGTATAATAATAAGATTTAAATTTAGAAATTGAATCTGTAATTTAGGTATCTGATTAATCCAGCCTGAATCCACCACCCAAGTCAAGATTTTGTATCGTGTTGAGGACTGTGTGGCGTTAGGGTGGCTAAAAATGATACGTCGTTAGCGGTACACCACCCAAGTTAAGGTGAAAGGTTAAAACGCGCCGAGAACTGTATGGCATTAGGGTGGATAAAAATGATATGTCGTTAGCGTTTTCCCCTCAAGACTCAGGCGCATCTTGTTGTACATAGCCTTGCCCCTTTATTGGACCTCTGGGGGGGGGGTAGACCGTTTAATAGTAGATTATGTACTAAGGGAATAAAACCATGTATTATGTCATGGGCGGCATATTGAACCCTGAGCGGAGCGAAGGACTCCGAGTTAACTCGCGAGCGCAGCGAGGGAGTTAAATTTTAACTCCTGAGCGAAGCGAGGGAGTTATGTAGAGTCCTGAGTGAAGCGAGAGGTTCATACCGCCCGAGACTAAGACATGTTTTATTCCAGAGGTGAATACTCTACTTTTCACACCATCTGGGAGACAATAAAAAGACAGGGCTGCATAAGTTGAAAATATGTATTAAAACCTGAAATTAAATATAAAGTCCACACTCTTTTACGGCTTAGCAACTTAAATTGAATATAACTTTTAAATTCGTATTTGCAATTCGCGCCTTTTTTTCTTTTTTTTGTTGCTGTTTCGCGCGGTCACAGGACACAGTATTTCAGAAAAAAAAGAAAAAAAAGAGGTGAGTTTCGAACAACAATTCGAATTTCGAATTGCAATGCGGGGCTTCTCCATAGTTTTCATGCGAATTTTGACATTCTAAATTCAAATCACTTCATTCCCTAGGGAAATTCTTCATTATTATTGCCCTCGAGAGACAAGGCCATGCTTTACGATGATATTTGACGGTACGTAATAAGGCATTGTCGAGCAGGAGGTGTGAAAATGTCCATTACTCGTGGGAACAAAATGGTAAAAAAATATATAAAAAATACAAACACAAATAAAACAGAAACTGCAACACAACGTAAACGAAGGCTTCAAAAAGCGAAAGAAAAGTATAAAGCAAAACGAGCTAAAGAAAGTGAAGGTGATAGAAATAGTCGATTACAGAAACGACGGGAACAATTAGCGTCAAAAACACCTGAGCAATATGAGGCCAGGTTAAAAAAGCAACGTCAGCGATATACACAAATGACGGCGTCAGAAACGCCTGAAGAATATGAAGCCAGGTTAACAAAGCAACGTGAGCGATACACACAGATGATAGCGTCAGAAACGCCTGAAGAATATGAAGTTAGATTAATACAAAGCCGTGAAAGACAAAGACAGCAGTTGGGATCAGAAACGCCTGAACATCGCGATACGAGGTTAAATAAACAACGAGAGCGTACCCAGCAATACAGAGCTAATAATCTGCAGGCATTCGAGAATGCTATTAACACAATTTGTATACATGTTTGTGATATTTGTACCAAACGTTGTTATCCTAATCAAGTTCGTACAGTTCGGTACAACGCTGCTGCATTAACATACTTACCTGTGGAGTTAACTTCGAAAATATCATTGTTATTATGTTCCCGCTGTCAAACACATGTTACTAGTAATAAAACAACAGCACCACCAAAAGCTTACTGGAATAATCTGGATCCAGGTTCTATACCAGACGTTATTCAAACATTGACACAGGCGGAACAACGTTTGCTGTGCAGAATTATTCCCTTTGTTAAAATCGTGAAATTTAGTGGCCTCTATGGGCAGTACGGTTTTCGCGGACAGGCAGTTTTATTTGCCCAAGATATCTTTGAAGTCAGTGAAAGACTGCCTAGTATGCTACCAAGATCTGCAAGCCAGGTAGGCATTATTGTAGTAACCGAACGATTAGAAAATTTGAACATCACCAGGGAATTCACAATATGTCGCGAAAAAGTCTATAGTGCTTTAAGATGGTTAATCAGAAATAACCCGCTTTACAAAGATGTACGTATTGACGACAATGCCCAAATTAGTGACCAGGAGTTAGTACGACTTAGTGTGCCCGAATTGTCTGAAGATGAAGCGTCCGAAAGGAATGAAAATGAAATTCGAAATGCATTCATTCCAATTAATAATGTTGCAAGAATTATTCGAGCTTCATGGCATCAAGGTGACCACAACGTCTTTACTTCGCAATATGCTGGTGTACAATGTAGTGCTATGTCGTTGGCGAACATTGTCCGAGCTGCAATCCTAAGCCCTAATCAATGGGACGTCAATATTCTGAATGCTAATATGTTAGCGGGTGACTCCTTATATTGCTGGATTCGTACCCAGCTTGATCCTACTGAACTGGATGAAACAGGATATTTAGAGATACGAAACTTTCATATCGTCAGGCAAAGTTTACAAATGTATGAATGCCGATTTTCTATAGAATATGATGAAGACACTCTTTTATTCGGGAGTCTCCAAGATTCTGTAAATACCAATAATATCGGCATTACATTACATACAGCTTTAAATAGATTATTTGATAGTCATTCTTCAGGAATATTGACAGCGTCAAATAAATCTGTTAGCGTATTTCGCGGTGAAGACAAATACTATTTTGCTGACTCCCATTCTTGTGGCCCAAAAGGAAAACCAACACCAGAAAATGGCAAAGCCTGTGTTATAGAATGCGACAACTTACAAGAACTGTGCCGCATCTGTAAAAGATGCCTCGGATCCCGTAATATCGCGTACACCCTTACACGCGTAGACGTACATTTGAGGGAAAATATTATCACTCGTCAGGGTGTTCAAGTACAGCAACAGGAAGATGCCATCACTCATCAGGATGTCCAAGTACAACAACCGCTTTCGAATCTGAGATCTGAAAATATACCTATACAAACATCTGTAATGTTGCCTATTGATAGCGTCCAACCTGATGTTGAAGATGAGCTAGAGGTATCTGAAAATGTAAACGAAATCAGAAGAAAGACGAATAATAATATTGTGAATGAAGCTTATGAGTTAAAAGCAGAAGAGTTCGCATGGTATCAGCTTTTCCCGTATGGTAAAAATGGTTTGAAAGAACAACGGCCCGTAAATATAAGTCCTTTGGATTACTATCAATTTCGTTTATTAGGTGCTGATGTTAGATTTCAGCGAAACGATTACCTATTCTATGCTCTATCAATGTTTGAGTACTATCGAGTTAAATCAACCATTGCAGCTTGTGCTAGAAAAGTTGAAGGTGAAAACGGCAATCGAGTGGAAGACCTGCACTTGTATTTAAAAAATCTAAGAGGATCCGCTGCTTATTGGCGTAGTGCTCTTAGTGATCTTATAGCACAAATCAGATGTTTAGGACCTCCCACTTATTTTGTTACATTGAGCTGCAATGATCTTCACTGGAAGGATATGAAAAGAGGTCTCCTTGTTAGTGATGGTAAACAGCACATTGACCCAGATGACATAGATATTCAGGAAACTCAGAGACTCATCGAGATGTATCCAGTTGTTGTGAGTAGACATTTTATGGTACGTGTTAATGCGCTAATGCAGTTTCTTAAAACTGATACTGAAATATTTGGCGGTAAAGTTAAAGATCATTGGTGGCGAATCGAGTTTCAGAACAGAGGAAGTCCTCATTTGCATATGGTTGTTTGGATCGAAGATCACCCGTCTGTTGCGACACCTGAAGGAATAGCTCGCATTGATTCAGTCTGTAGTACTGCCATTCCTCCAGAAACTTCAGAACTATATGAATTAGTTAAACATTGTCAAATACATCGACACACTAGTACCTGCACGAAAAATAATTCTGTTTGTCGTTTCAGCTTTCCACGCTCGGAATGCTTAGAGACACATGTTATTGATCCTTCATCTAACGAATTCATCTACAACGGTGGTCGCATTTGCGTTCTGAAAAGAAAAAGTGAAGATGGTTGGGTAAATAATTACAGTCCTGCTTTGCTAAAAATGTGGAAAGCCAATATGGATATACAACCGTGTGGTACAAATGAGTCGATTGCGTATTACATCGCTAAATACGTGTCAAAATCAGAACCTACAAACCTAGATGGTGAAGTATCTCGAGCTATTCAACAAATTAGAAGAGAAGAAACTGACGTCTCGCGTAAGCTGTTTAAAATATGCATGCGCATATTAAGAGAACGTCAAGTTTCAGCCTGCGAATGCGTATTCAGGCTATGCCATTTGAGTATGCGTGACAGCTCGAGAAAAACAATTTTTGTCAATACTCGTAAAACGGAACAAAGGTATAAAGTGTTGAAGTTTAATGAAGCTGGTCAAGCAGCAGGATATTGTGCCAATATTTTCGAACGATATGAAAAGCGACCAGCAGAGCACCCCAACTATGATTTTAACAATATGTGTCTTATAGAATTTGCGATGTTATTTGAGCCACACTACACAAAACCGCCAGTTATAAATGAAGAGAACATCGATACCGATGCTTATGCACCGCACGAGCAAACAACAAGAAGGCGTCTTATAACTTTAACAGACAACACCAAAATGACTATTAGAAACATGCCAGCTGTAGTACGGGTACCTAACTTCGTAGCAGCTTCTGATCCAGAGTCATATTATTACAGTTTACTAATCCAGTATATGCCGTATCGCAATGAGGCCGAACTTTTAGGAGAATTTAATAATGCCAGAGATGCGTTTCTCGCCAACGAAGAAAGTTTAAGACAAACAAACGCCTACTTGGAAATATATCGTGAACGTGACAGGCAGCTTGAAAATGCATTCGCGCAAGTACACGCATTTCAGATACTGGAACACGCAGAGCCGATGGAACTAGACCATGAAGAAGAAGTTCCTTATTTGCCAATGAATGAAGACCAGTTCTTACAGGCTAAACAGTCTATGAATGCAGGACAAAAGGAAATTTTTACATTAGTTACCCAGTCCATACAAAATCAAATGTCAGGTGCTGAAGAACGTTTAAAAATATTCTTCACAGGAGGAGCTGGTGTGGGCAAGACTTTTCTATTAAAGTTATTACGAGACCAAATTAATAGGTGCTACGCAAAGGATGCGGTTAAAGTCTGCTCACTAACAGGAGTTGCAGCTAGATTAATAAATGGAGCTACGATACACAGTACTTTAAAATTGCCTGTACAGAAAGACGGTCGCATAACAGGTATGTCACCACTGTCCGGAAACTATTTGCGAATAATGAGGCAACAATGGCATCAGACAGAATTTTTGATTGTCGACGAGATTTCCATGGTGTCTTATCAAATGTTATGCATGATGGACGCTCGATTAAGGCAAATTAAGAACTGTGAAAATGAGTTTTTTGGAGGAGTAAACGTATTACTTTTCGGTGATCTTTTACAACTGCCTCCTATAAAACGATCAGGAACACCTGTTTTCAAACAGCCAGAACATCTCCAACCAGCTACACATCTCTGGCGTTTATTCACGCTGTGTGAATTAACTGAAAATATGCGTCAGCAAGGTGACCAGACTTTTATTGATATTTTGAATGCTTTGAGAGTCGGTGAGCTAACAACCCAACATTTTAGTATTTTAATGGGAAGACTTCTTCAAGACACGAGTGATGAGTTTGCAATAGACAAAGCGTTAAGGGTATACCCCACAAATCAACAAGTTAACGACCACAACTCTGCTGTATTGAATTTGTACAGAAATAATGGTGCTCGCATTTACAAAATAAAAGCGCAGGATCAGCTAGTACACGCCACACGAAATGCAGACAATGTGGATATAGCTACTATAATACCAGCTGATATCAACAAAACTGGGGGTTTACCAGCGGAACTGGAAATATTTGTGGGGGCTAAAGTCATGCTACGGTCCAATATTGACGTTTCAAAGGGATTAGTAAATGGCGCTATAGGCTACATCAACGAAATCGTTTGGCCTCAATTTCGTCGAACTCAGATGTATGCAACAGATGTACCTTCCGTCCGAATTGATTTCGCAAGAGACGGAGTACATCTTATACACCCGAAAGCCATACAGTTTCCAGCTAAGTACAATTACGGGACGGCTGAAAGAAGAATGTTGCCTTTAATACTATCATGGGCTTCTACAATACATAAAATGCAGGGCAGCACTGTGGATCACGCAGTCGTATACTTAGGTGCGAAACTGTTTGAAGAAGGTCAAGCCTACGTGGCTCTTAGTAGAGTAAGATCTTTGCAGGGACTACGTATAGAGGAGTTGGACTGCAATAAACTAACGGGCAAGAAACCTTGCAATAATGAAGCACTAAATGAATTAAACAGAATGCGAAATAAAAACTAAAAACTAGAAAATAAAAAATAGGTAAAAAAACTTTTTAAGTTAAACGGTTTTATGTTAAACATACATTGCAATTTTTAAGATAAATGTACTAAAAACCAAAAAATAATAAAATAGATACAGTCGTGGGAATTATAAACATATGCATAGACTAGACTAAAATAAAACCGTGGGGCACGTCAATTGTCTACAAATTATCGACTTAATGTGCGATAGAAGAATAGTTTAATTCGTCGTTAGGCAGTTGGCCCGCAGACGGTGAGGAAATTACTATTTTCTTGCTCATGGAAATTCCAATAGTTATACACTCCATGTAAATAAAAGAGATGTTTCAACTAGTTTATCGTTGGACATTCACACTGCTGGCTGGCGAGGAATCGTTTCACTGCTCGTAGTTTGTCTTTAATCGACAAAACATATGACAAATCAACGATTGTAGACAATTGACGTGCCCCACGGTTTTATTTTAGTCTAGTCTATGCATATGTTTATAATTCCCACGACTGTATCTATTTTATTATTTTTTGGTTTTTAGTACATTTATCTTAAAAATTGCAATGTATGTTTAACATAAAACCGTTTAACTTAAAAAGTTTTTTTACCTATTTTTTATTTATTAAAAAATAATAAACCTTCTTTGTTCACGTGTCAAAAGAACGTTAGAAGTCCATATGAAAGACGTACGCTTATTTACAATTTCCATGATATCAGTCAATATAATTAATTTATGATTGTAGCATTAGATTACTGAACCTTCATTTATAATGATTACAAATATTTAGCACAATGCCAATTGACCCGTGCCCACGGCAAGTGCAGTGTTGCCGAAACGTCGGGAATGAAAATAATTAAGTTTACCTTATAAATAATCGCGACTATACCTGTCAAATGTAGGTATAACTTTGTATTCGAAAGTATATTCTTTCTTGTGTCAATTAAATGCACCCCGCATTGAGATTTGCCTAACTAACCACATCGAATACTCGTACCACGACAGGCATCGGGGCTAAAAAATCACGAATGCAATTAGTTTTATTAGAAACAAGTACTTACTTTTTACAGTTTATTAATCAATTACGTAAGTTATAATTGCATTGGGCATATATATATATATATATATATATATATATATATATATATATATATATAGGACAATGCCCATTGCGTAACCTCATAACTAATTCAGTCTATTTTATTTACGTACCTATATACCTACATATATATCGAGCACAATACAACATTGCGATTATTGCATAAGAATGAGCAAATTTGAACACGCGACCTCTGGATAACCGTGCCAGCGCTCTCCCAACTGCGAAATTTCGAATTTCAAAAATTTTGTATTACGTACGGTCACGGCATGGGTGGGATTTTTAGCCTCTAAATAGGTTTTTAAAATTGTCATCAACAATGGTTATTGCAACAAAAAGAATATATATGTAGTATTGAGAATGTACTCTAAAGTGTTAAACAAAACTAGCAATAACATCTGTTCTGTCACAAATAACAGTATTTTGATCTGCAACTTGTGGATGGCAAAAAATACAAAATTAAGCAGCAGAGAAGCGAAAATTACGGTGATGTTTGTCAGGATCGTGGCAAGTGGTAAACCCTCTTTTTTTAAGTGGCAAACTGCCTACCCCTCCGCGAAGCAGGCGTGAGTTTATGTATTTACATGTATTACGCTGACCAAAATTAATTTTTTTGATTTCTACGTGTTGCTGTTTATTTACTTACTTATTCTGTTGACAAAAATAAATGGTTGGCGTTTTTATGCGAACTACCTTAATACGGGCTTGACTCAGCGTAGTGACCACAGGAAACTACTTTTTTCTCGTAACCCTTTTTAGTTAAGTTAATTTTATTTCGTTTGTTATTTAATTCTTATGCGCGCCGAGTACTATCCAGTCACCTAATATTCACAGTGATGATCTTATGTGAATCCATTTTACTCAACCTCAGCGTAATAAATAAAACAACTCAATCCCTGCGCGAGACAGCACTTTGCTTCAAGGCTTAAACACAAACATGCCTCACCTCAGAGAAAGGTGGTTTTACTCTGACACACCCCTTTTGCGGCCTTTTCCTTTTACCCTTTAGTTGGGATGTTGTTTTGAGTAGAGAAAGAGGCTTGGTAAAGCTTACGTAATTAGAATTTAATTTATCTGTTGTTGGGAGTTGACTTCACCTCGCCGTTGTGCGAAATTGCTCAGCAATCCTTTCTGTACCTATTAGCGACGCAATATTCTTCGTGCTTAGTAGGACATTATATATTAGATCTATAGGGTGCTAAAACAAACTCATGCCAATGGTGTCAATCAACTCAGCACTGTATATTTAGGAATTACAATGTGTGTTACCTAACCAAGTGACGACAGCGGCAGATGAAACGATTTATTAGCATTTCTTAAACTTTAACCTTTGTGGTTTTCGTCCGAAAAAAAAGGGGGGGCCCAAAACAATCTAGTTCCTTTTCAGGGAAAACAATCAACGTTTTGAATTATTACAATTTAAACAAAGTTAATACGCACGTCACAACTTGCAGCGTGTTTATGGCACCGAGCTTCAGTATAAAACTTCACTTTTTTCAGAACCCTATGGATAAGAATTAAAAGAAACAAGAGGCTTAAAAAACTTAAAAATTAAAATTACACAGGTACATATAAAACCTTCACACGTTGTAACCGATTGATGGTATTATTCGAGAGTATATGTACAGCACGAGTACAATTATTGTATTCGTACAATTGTTTATATTATTATGTACCCAGTAACTACAGGGTGACTTTGAATTCGTTCACCGTATTTTAAAGGGACATTCTAACCACGATTTAGAAACATATCGTGCTAATTTTGAAACAATTACGCGCCAAAAATTTTTTTTTGTTACGCACATTACCCAAAATTCCTTCTTTTAGGCATAAACAAACAATATCAGGACGAAATGTACTAAAAATCCAAAAAGAACTACATTTTGAGCGTCCTATTGTCGGCGCTGGCTGGTTTATTTTAATTGTGTACGCATATCTGACGTCTGACTATGAAGCATTTAACATATTAGAAAACATTTTTCAACGTTACTGTACTTCCTACTACTTCGAATTTGGATTCATACTCTGGAGCCAAAGGTTCACTACTATTAAAATGGTTTTAATACGGGTTTAATATTTTATTGAAGGTTTTAAATGTTTTGTTTACCATTGTAAAGGCTTACAATGACTGATAAGTCATTAACAATACTGTTTTTCTAAATGAAAAGAACATTCCCTGAAAATACGGTGAACGAATTCAAATTCATACTGTAGTATAGTTAACCGTACAATCACGCAATTACCGAGGCCGTATATCGACTTCCCCGTAAAAATTCTATAATCACTTAAAAACTGGCATTGCAGTAAACTGAAAACCATCACGTTTTTTAATAAGTACACTAACATTTTTTTTTTCGTGAAAAAATAATTATCAGACCAAGAAGAATCTTCCTCATCAGACCGGCCTGAGCCAGCCTCACCGACCCTGAACTCTACCTCCATATTCACAGAGTCGCAAATTCTCTGTACCACAGCACCGCGCCTCTCTGTCCCGAGGCTGTGTTTCGTACGACTGCGGGGGCTCCTTCCCCGCCTACCAGCCTTGCGGGTTCCTGGCGCACAGGAACCGACAGGTTAGTGAACAGACTACTCAATATTAGTAACTAGCTGTCCCGGTAAACTTCTTACCGCCACAGAATCCTTTTATACGATTCTCGTTACCATGGGAACGCAATAAATAAATATCTTAGAGTTTGGCTTGAAAAAACATTACGGTAACAACAAAATATTATCCCACGGGAACGCATTATGTCTCATCATTCATTCAGCGGAGCACAATAAATTAGGTTTAGATTTAAAGAAATTACAAAATACAGACGACAGCTAACCTTACCATTTTCTAGTTTGGGAAGATATTTGTTAAGAAACAAACATCGGTATACATGTAAAGTTATGACTAATTAACGAGTTGACTTGATTGGTTTCTATTCTATTCTATATATTTATTAATCTACTAATAATAGAGCGGTGGTAGCGGAGCGGTAGAACGCTGGCTTCTCTAAAATCAGCCAATGAAACCGCTGAAGAATATGCACCGTGTCAAAGTGGCACAAAGAGCATATGAAGCGAGCCATGCTAGGCCTCAGACTAGTGAATAGAGTACCAAATGTCGTCATCCGACGTCGCACGAAGGTTGATGATATTGGTGACCGAATCTCGAGTCTGAAGTGGCGATGCGAGGCGGGAAGACGACAGGTGGACCAGGGCAGTAACGGAGTGGCAGCCGAGAACCGGGCGGCGGTCAGTCGCTAGACCAACAGCCCGATGGTCGGACGATGTGGTCAGGTCGGCAGGGGGCCAGTGGATCTGAATGGCGAGAGACCGCGAAAGATGGCGTGATGGGGAAAAGGCCTATACCCAGCAGTGGGCAGAGGTCGGCTGACGATGATGATGATGATGATGATGATGATGATGAAACCGCCCCGAGACATGTCCGACCCAAAGGTTCCCATAACGCTGGCAGCATAACCGAGCAAGGGAGATCCTTTGTTTGCATGTTACTATGCAAAAGATACAAGTTGAATTTGGATTTTTAATATAAATCAGTAATACCCGCTGTGTTGTCTATTGTATTCAATATTGAGTGGTGATAGCGTGGCGCTTGAACGCCTTCCTCACATTAGGAGCTCGTGGGCTCGAATCCCGGCATGTGGCAATACAACTCGCTAACTGTAAAGGAAAACATCTTGAGGAAACCCGAGTGCCTGAGGTGTTCACATACTTCAGCGCTTGATAGTTTCAGTCCGGAACCGGTGGTGATTAAGCCCGCAATCTCTCTGAGAGAAGGCATGTGCCCTGTATATAGGCTACATAAAAAAAAACACTTTTTTTATAAAACTGTCTTCTATAAATTTTGTACATCTATATCTTCTATTCTATTCTTCTATCTATACTAATAATAAATCTGTAAGGGTCGGTCATGGAGTAAGTTAGTTTGTTTTCAGAGATATTGTGTTTATAGGCTCAATATATGATACTGAAACTAATTTCACGATTTTTAGAATTTTTTTCTGTATGTGTGTATGTATGTATGTATGTTCCTCCATAACTCTTAAACCAATTATCCGAATTTGATGAAATTTGGTATAAAAACATATAGACATCTGGGACACAGGATAGGCTATTTAAATTCTAGCTCCAGTTATGATAAGACGTGGCCCCCATACAAATGCTGCTTCGTAAAAATCAAAATGTACGCGAACGGAGTCGCGGGCACAGCTAGTTTGTCATATAGCGTGAAGATACTAAAGAGGAAACTTTTATCTCTACTAGATGTAAAGTGACTGGTCAACAGCCTCTGTAGTACTAGGATGTAACCACTTGCACTCAGCACTTGTATCAGTCGTAAGGTACTTAGACACAATAACTCAGCTTAGGACATACAAGATCAACCCGCACAAAACTATCTACAAAATCGTTAGGAATCATTCTCTCTGCTTTATTAACGAGAAATGTATCACTAACCTCAATGCAATCCCTTTGCCGCTTCTCCCGAAGATAAGATTAAGCCATTTGAACTGTTCTTCCAAATATGGAAGAGAATATCTTGTCTCTTTCTACCGTCAGGAGAACAATGAAATTAGCATATAGAGGGATTTGGCTCTTCTGATCACCCATCAATCCTAGCACAAGCTCGGTACAAGTACTGAACACAATATCAATATATTGGGCGCGATCTCACTCCACGCATGTAGTTAGAAGGAGAGAGCAGCACGTTTGCAACTTCGCTTCATCGCTTGGTATGTGAATGAGTTTTAACCCCAATTGGGGTCGTAAAATCGGTCGTATTATCATGGTTTATAGGCCAAATAATAAAAATATTCACAAGAGAAGCTTTGTTACGACCAGTACTACTTATTAGGGTTTTATTGTTTCTAAAGTGTGCTAAAAATTTTTTTCTTAGTTTGATTCTGACTTTTGAAATAGGATACCACATGCAGTGTGCCATAGTCAGTGAGATAGATAAATAGATACATAGAAAATTCTGTATTTAACATCAGGAATTATATTTAAGACTTCAACGACACTAAATAAATTATTACTAAGAGCAATTTCTTCCAGACAACTATTGACGGAAAAAAACGAGTTGCATTCAGGAAAGTACCCCATCACAATATTTATCATAATAATATCCGTGTATTCATCCAGCTGCTGGGCAAAGGTCTTTTGATTCGCCACTCCCCACCTTGCGTCGCCTTCTGGCAACATGGCGAAAAAGTCTGAGAGGTTGTCCCGGCATATCTGCCTTGGTCGGCGCACTGACATCAATTACGTCTTGAAAATCTACGGAGAGTAGAGTACACTCTGTCAGTAACTTCTACATAGATTCTAACCAGGTCGTTCGTTTCCAGAACTCTGTATTTGTGGGCAGCGTGTGTGGCATGGCGCTGATACCGGAGAGTCCGCCCAGGAGGTCCCGGTCTGCCGCTGACCTGCCTGCTTTAGTCCCGCCGTCGGACCGCTCCGCTCAGCCTACGCCTCGGTAAGTCTAAATATGAGCCACTGTGGGCAGGGCCACGTTCCGTAAAATAACAATGACCATTTTAAAAACCTATATAGAGGCAAAAAAATTCACCCATGCTAGAACCTAACTATAAAGTGGGTTACTCGGGGCTGCAAGTGATGTAAATTGCTTCGGTCAGATGTCGCTGCCTGTACGTAATACAGAAAAGTTTGTAAAGAGGCTAGATGCACTTGCCCATTAGCTTAGTTGGGAGAGCGCTGGCACGGTGAGCCTGAGGTCCCGGGTTCAAGTCCCGGCATGGGTGGAATTTTTAGCCTCTAAATAGGTCCTCAGCACGGGTTAGTGCAACAAAAAGAATATAACAATGACCATTCTCTCAACATTGCCTTCAACACCCAAACATCTGTCGACCTTCCACTCCTTCACATATTTATAAAAAAACTAACTAACAATTTTTATATCAACATTATTAATCGTAACAATAAACTTATTCCATCAATTGGCTGAACGCAGTGGAGTGACTTGCATTATATCGATAATTACTCAACACATCACTTACCCCATCAAAACGTTCTAGACAACTGTTCGTTCTTAAATCTTAAATCACACTTGTGTTTTATTATATTTTATTGACAGCATATTGTATGTTTCAATCAATACTATTTAGTATTCTTGTAGATGTAACTGTTGTTGTCTTATGTGATAATACAGAAAAGTAGGCTATTTAGGCCACAGTTTTGAAAGGCGCTGTATTCTCATAAAACCATCTTAATGTTAACATTTTCTGTGTGACTGTGTTTACACCTCGCATCTTTGTAAGTATTAGTGTAATAAAGAACTTTAAAAATCAAATCAATCAAACATTGGGCATTCTCCTAAAAAAACTAATTACTCTTTTTGTCTCGAGAAAATAGGTAATTTAGAAACCCTGAGCTGAATATTTCGATTTGAACTGCTTTAATTATATTTTAAAACGAAAGATGCTACAATTTGTGGGTTGCAAGTCTTTGGAATATACATCGAATGTCATAGTAAACCATGAATTTGTGCAATAAAAAAGTGCCCTAGTGACTCGTTATCCTTCTTGGTGTGCCTCTCCGGTGACGGAGGTTGGCCGTCAGCTCCACATAGTCTTCCTAAGGTGCGAAAGACACAGATGGGACGTGGGGCGAGGGCGCGGTGAGATGACTATATAGAGTCACAGACCACAGTCCTTGCTCTGCGGTCGCTCTTGGTCTGTGACTCTATACATCTTAACGCGCCCTCCTCCTACGTTCCATGTGTGGGTAAATAAATAAATAAAAAAATTGTTTATTAAAAATCAAAGCATTGAACAATTGCAACTCCCACACTAGGTACAGCCTGTGTCGTGGGAGTCGGGTAGGATACGCAGAATCATAATTAGCGCCTAATTTCTTGTCAAGTGAAACAGGTCTTCAACGCTGGCTTCCTCCGTCCATTGCCTGATATTTCTGAGCCTCTTCTCCCGACACAGATCAAGCTTGATGGAAAGGTACCATCAATCTTGGTCAACAATAAGATTTCTCGACTGAATATTTATTTCCATTTTATGTTTATACTTAAAAGCAATAGTCTAAATAGCGGTATTCCAACCACCTAGACTTCAGCGTGTATAACTATTAGTTTGTATCTATGTACTGGATTTTAAAACGCAGCACAAATAGCTTTCCCCTTGTAAAGGCTCTACCACAAACTATTTACGCGGCGTTTATTGAGTGTTTTAAGGAATCGTGTTGTTATAAATAAGACCATTTAGCTCTTAAGGAGCCTTTGAATGGGTCCCTCTAATTGGTCTATTTGTCCCACCCAGGGCATCCAGAGCCGCCAGTCTCCACTCCGCGGTGGACCTGCGCGTTTGCCACCCCTCCCCAAGGACTCTCCGTGAGACCAGTCTGCACGGCTCCGTGGACATGCCTCCCGGCTCCGTGCAGGTACACGTGAGGGGCTCGGGGAGCAACCTGAATAGGCCTAAGAGTCCACGGAGGTTGACCATCACGAACGTTTAGTGCTAAACCTAGCAAGCTTAATACCGGAATTACCTACTTGAATTGTCGTCGGAAGAGACGGAGCTCGCGTCGTCGGTTGCAGACGCGCGAGCTCCATCTCTCATAAGCAGCCTATATAAGGCACAGGCCGTCTCTCAGAGAGGGAGTTTGGGCTTAATCACCACGCGTGCCCACCGCGGATTGGCGATTTCAAGCAGATTTCCTGCTATCGTCGTGGCATCCGTCTCAATAGCACTTTCTAACATTTTTGTTGTAACATAACAGAAGCACGGCTGATGAATGTTGATGAAGCGTCTGTCAGGATCGTGGCAAGTGGCTAACCCTGGTCTATGCCTACCCCTCCGGGATAGAGGCGTAAACTTACGTGATTTTTGAAAACCAGTACTTAACAAAAATGAATCGTGTGATTTTAAAACAACACAATTCACATGCGTTTTTAAAATAACACTTGCCCATTTTTTTTTTATTAAATTATTTACACCTACCTATTGATTTACATTAGAAAAAAAAATTGTAGTTTATTCATACAGAAATCAATATATAATATGCTAAAATATTGCTGTTGTAGATATTAGTATTTGAATAAAACAGTTTTTTCTATTTCCTGCAAAGTTGTAATGAAAGGACATGTGTCGTTTTAAAATCACACGATTCAAATATACCTAAAATATCCTGATGTTACTTTCAAGCACATATGATGTGCTCCGTCAAAGTAGTTGTCACAAATTTTGTCGAAAGTATTATTTTACTGTCATTAAAAATGTTAGTATATGACATGTGAGCGAGATGATTCCAGAAGTAAAAGCTGTCTTAACACGTTGGCAGTCTGCTATTTTTTTTATGGATTTTAAACATGAGCGTTCCTCCGTTTTTTTACCCAATTACGAAAGCAAAAGAGTGTTTTTTGTTTCACGCGTATGTATGTATGTTGATAAAGAATATTATCTATCTATGTATTATGTTTCTTTAAGAACACGCAGGGGCCTAATTACGCGCACCAAATCCTATTGTTAGAAAAACCACTAACGCATTAAATAAAAAGCTCATGAAAACAAAAAAAAACCGACTGCTAAAAAGTCTTAGGCCTAAGACACACAAAAAGGACGTGGGGCGAGGGCCTGGAAAAGATGCGTCTTCTTTCCAATTCACTTTCATTCAAAGTGTACTGAAGGGGACGAAGCCCACAGAGAAGAGACGGAGCGAGAGCGCGAACTCTATATAACGCGTCGGGTCTTTTCCACGCCCCACTCTCCCACGTCCATCCTGTGTACCCTAGGCCTTACATAAACCCTTTGAATATCCAATCATAATTGGCGGAAGATCTCATTCAATTTATTGAAAATAAGTCAGTTTGGTCCCGTCTACCGAGGTCCTTATACTTTGTTTTTGTTTTTGCAATTATTGTAGTTTAAATGAGATTCGCACCTTTCGAACAATTGCTAGCTTGGCGAATATTCTGTGAATGCGTATTGTCTGTGTGTTTGCTGTAAATTCTCTCTACTACTTAATCGCTGCAAACAAAGTTAAGAGCCAACTGTATATAGTGGCCGAACATGTAGAAGGTGAACTGAAAAATATGTGGAGTACCTACGAGGTTTTTTGATAAGTTTTTTGTGATTTTGACAGCGAAGTTGTCAAAAAACTTCGCTCGGTTATTTTTATACATCTCCTCTGCTGTTACTTAAGTTTATTAGGCTCTAAAATTCCACGTTTGTTACGAAAAGCTGGTCACATAAGTCCATTACTGTAATACTGTAAATAGTACTTACATAATAATTAATTAATAATGTGTTACTCGCTACGCAGGTAATGGTTTCAAGGACCAATCCGTGTCGATGTTTTAAAACGTGATTTTTTCAACTGAAACTTTATATTAATGGTACAATCGAGGTAATGGCACACGCGTGCACTCTACTTGGTTACATTACGGGTGAATTTGCAACTGAATTGCAAAGGTTGATCTGCGGTGGACTGTCCATAAATTAGATTTCATGTGACACATATTTATTTAAATAAAATAGATACATTATTTTCAAACATGATAATTTTTATGTTTTGCGTAAGAGTAATTTTAATTTTACGTAATAAAAGAACCTACGATATAAATTAACAATGTACATACATATAGGTTACACGGTGCAAGTACCGATGACATAACTTAATTAAACATAATTTTAGCTTTTTTCAATGTCCTCTCTTAGCATTTATTTACTTAAATAGGTGTACCTAGGTATTTAATTATATAATTAGTTTGTGACTACTGTATCTATCTTTTGGTGTATTCCATGAAGATTGTCACTTTTAAGTCCAAAGCCTCCGGCCTCTGGCTCCATCATCAGGTCAGCTCGATGATACTATATTATTAAATCGTTATCTGAATTACATGCACATAAAACATTTCGTGGTCTCTCACTATGGGCCTCATAAGAAAGCTCAAGGTCACGCAACGAGCTGTGGAAAGGACTACACTCGGAATTTCTCTATGAAATCGAATCAGAAATAATGAGATCCGTAGACGAACGAAAGTTGTCGACATAGCCCAGTGAATTAGTAAGTTGAAGTGGCAGTGGGCGGGTCACATAGTACGCAGAACTGATGGCCGATGGGGCCGAAAAGTTCTCGAATGGAGACCATATATCGGCAAGCGCAGCGTAGGACGACCGGCCACAAGATGGATAGATGACCTCATCCAAGTGGCAGTTAACTTTGTTTATCAATAAACTGTGTTTCGTACTAGTTAACGGCTGCGCCGCTCGAGCTTTGGGCTCAGGTTAGTGATAAAGCTAGTTTCATTTGATCGTTGGAATTGGCTCTACACTAATATTAATTATTTCATACCCTTGGCGTATTTTCTTAGCTAATCTTTCTATGTCGTGTGGTGCTAATTCTATGAACGTTTCTCTAAGAACCTGTTTCGCAATGTCTGAATAGGCATAAGTTTGACAAGCAGTGGAAAATCAAGTAGATATAAAATAAGTTACAGCGACCAATGTTTGCTATTTAAGTTCTCTATAACTTTTTTACTCTTCTGTTTTCTTGTGACCAACGGACGTTTCTAAGCTATGTATGTTATGCTGTTGCAATTACAGTGCGTTAGTATTTTAATAGTAATTTATTGCTCTAGAAACTCTATGATTAGAATTCTTTGGAAACGTTTTAAGCCCATGATTTATTCTAAGACACATATAGTGCCAGTTTTCAAATATTGTCAAGTGTTTTTCTTTTGTTACCCGAAATTACTTCACCTAAGCATGAACACTATCAGGATGAAAGTAATAAAAATCTCGAGAGTCTTATGGTCGGCGCTGGCCAATTCAATTATTTTTTTCATTTGCGAATTTTAAGAATCAGCTTAGCAAAAATACATTTTTGTTAAGCTGAATTTATCGTTACTAATTAAAGGTAAGCCATTTTAAAGTACTGAAAAAGACCTCGAGTGTAGTCAAATTATGTATAGTTATGAAGTAGCATATAATTGTATTATCTCCCTGGTTTTTGTGCCAGCATTAATAAATAGAGAAACATAAATAGTAATTGAAGTCTAAAACTGAGAGCCTGTTGAGGCACCATTACATTACGGACTTGCTTTTCTTAACTCACCTGAATGAATTTTGTCAACAAGATACAAACACGCTGGTTGTCTGTGTCTTGATTGAGAACCGTGTAGATCCACATTCAATAGTAGATTGTTCACCAAGGGCGCAAACAAAATTTTCGCGTCGAGGTTGTGAAATTGAATCCAGAGCGAACTGAGGCGATTCTTGAAGGAGCGAGGGATTCAACACTACCGACACCGAATCGCCTATTGATTGCCCACCACTGCTATCAAAATTTAAATTTAGAGTTTCTAAAAACTGTCCCCGCAAACAACTCACCCTTTTCACTCCCCCTCTACTAAAAAAGTTAGTACAGACAAATTGAACACCAAAAGCATAGCAAGATATAAATCTTTAGTATGTACCTCTATAATTTTGCATGCTTGTAATTGGCTTGTATACTTATTTTTAATTTGATTTTACTTAACGCTGTTCTTACGTGGAGCATGCTGTCTCAGTCGCACAATTTAACATTTTTAAATATTGTAATAAAATGAGTAAACTTTTCATAATTGATGCATAATTAAATTACGAACATTTTAAATTTATTTTGGTTTTCCTATACGTAGTTTCTAATAAAGAGAAGTTGTTTCCATTAATTTTGGAATCAAATTTTCTCAACCAAAAACTAGGTACAGGGTAGTAAAAATATGTCTTTAATGTCCGGAATTTTATTATCTATCAAACTCTCAGCCCACATTTATCAAAAGTATACTCATTAATCACAAAAATTATTAAATTGTGGGGGCGAGACAGCATGCTCCACATACAGCGTGTTGGTACACAAGTTGTTAGTAATGCTAAATAAATAAATAAATGACAATAATAACTTCCACACCAATACAATAACTTGACCTTGTCCCAAAATAGGATACCCTGTGCTATGGTAACCAGGCAAGGACGTCACAAACATGAAAATACAATAATACAAATAAATAAACAATTCCTGTGGTGCAGGAGCTATTTCGCGCTCGGAAATTTTGATAGTTCAATTATGAACTCTGTTTTCTTCAATGTAAAAGTCATTTCAATTAGCAAAAACTTGACTGTGTTGCTGCTTGAGATTATAAGCAAATCTTAACTCCCGATTTCCGACTTGAGAATTTGTCGTTCAGTGATACTTGAGTCGGTTTCTCAGGAAACCTGTAAGAAAGAACCGTATTTAGGTATTTTTTAGTGTAATTCTCAAATCTTAAACTGAACGATATACTTATCTCAAGACTAGCCCTATCTAATTCGTCCTTTTCCATGTTCTAGACTATATACTTCTAAAGTTTAGCTTTAAATGCCTTTGCGCGTACATAATACTTGTTTTACTAATACTGAGAGTAAAATGAAATTGACCCTTATTCATCTATTAACAAGGCAAAACGCATGGCGTATAAAAACTACTGATATCAGGAGCTATTTCAATTAAGCTTCCTATGTTCAGCTGGAAGTAAATATATACCGTTTATTTGACACACAATTTATTTTGGCGCGTTCTAAATCATCATCATCATCATCAGCCATTTGACCACTGCAGGACATAGGCCTCCTTCGTGGTTTTGATCGCCACGCTCGGCAGGCGGGTTGGCGATCAGAGTATGCGGTTGGAATCTCAGGAAGACGCTGCTGCCCGTCTCCTGGTAATTGATTTCCTTAGTCGCCTTCTACGACATCCACGAAAGGAAATGCAGTGACGCTATTCTTAATCCGGCGCCACACGGAAAATGTATGCTCGAAAGTTTGGATGCGTTATGGTAGTATTTGTGTTGAGATCTTTCTGTTTTACAATGATTACATTATAGAACATTTATTGATGAGTAGTCTAACACAATACCGATCCTCGGTTTTCAGATCCAAACTGTTGAAAAACTATATATAGTTCAGTGGTTACTCAGCTGTAAATAATATTATTTTCCCAGTAGTTTACTAAATTGTATCATGTCGTGGAGTCCTAGATTTATGAGTATAATGGCTTTAATACAATTTCTGATCAAATTTAAAACGAAATTGGGGTAAAGAGATCAGTTTTCGTTCACCGGTCTACGCAGTCTTAATTCAATTGAAGTAACACGATGCATAATGAATGTTATCCCGAGTATGAGCAGGGATAGCAACTCCGTGCTATTTGATTCACAAATTACTCTAACCTTGTTCGGGTTCAATTTTTGTGAAAACATTGACGCTATAACTGGCCCGTTTACCCTTTAATTACGTATATTGTCTTGTGCTAAGCAAAAAAAATTGTTAGACCAATAAATTTACATGTAATGAAAAATACTCCAATTCAAGTTACAAATAACTAAACGTAGGATTTTTTCTTTTGTGACCTTAAGATTGTGTCCAGGGACCTGTTGTCGACAAAATATTCAATATTTATTGACAAAATTACGACTGTCAATATTCATTGACAAAATACCTGCACATCTGACAATTCTTAACAATGCAGGTTTTTTGTCCCTTTATTAGACTAATGTATTGAATCCTATATTTTGTAATAACACCATTTTCTTTTTACGACCTCAAATAAAATTTTATAAACTGCAGTAATCGTAAACTACAGTTGTGCCTCAAAATTCTATGCGTAAAAAGGAATGTTTTATCAAGAGTACTGTAATTTCGTTGCTTATTTAAAATTCATTCTGCTCCCAAAATTTTATTTCATTGTAATTCCGAAAAGTAGGGTCATATGATTAAAATCCTTTGCTTTATCCAGTAAGTAAGTTCTTCATTATAATATTTAGCTTTATAACATTTTATGTCAAAATAAGAGCCATTACCCACGACGACTTTAGTACGCGCTTCTAATTGCGTTTTGTGACATTTTTGAGAAGCAGTGCAAACGCGCGGCAGGACGGCAATTAAATTATTATGTTTTTCTTCCATTTTTACTGGCGTGCCCGTGCGGGTAGGGGAGCGAGGGGCTTGTTGTAACAGGGGTAAGTAGTAACAGGCCCTTTTCACTAGGATCTTAAACGCTATTAACGTATTTCTTTGACTCGATTTAACCTATAAACCACGCCGCATCATGTTGCCATAGCCAATGTCCCGCCGGCCGGCGCAGTGAGCGGAAGTGTGCACGTGCTTCATTTCTGCCAGGTAATATAAAATTGTACTGTCGTAAAATTTCGGTTTGCGTATTTAATATTGACTAATTTCAAATTTTCTATATCTTATTTCCATTCAAATTTATCTATCTCTGATAGTGTGTAACAGTTTTTTTGATTGCTAAATTGTTTAAATAGTTATCTTGATAAATGTTGAAAATCATACCATAGGGTTAGTTGTAACAAAATCCCGGGATTTTGTAACTCAGATGAAGACTGAATTTAATTATAATGAAACCCACCAAATATTGATTGTATTTGAGTTGATTTTTGATAAGAATTACGTAATACTTACTTTAGAAAGATGTCAATTAAAAAAAAAACAAAGAATAAATGATTAGAGGTAATATTGTCGTTTTTTTTTGTCGTTACTACTTGCCCCGGTAGATGTTACAACTTGCCCCAAGCACGAGGTAAGTTGTAACACCGCACTTCTTCTAGAAAATAATTGATTGTAAAATAATGACCAATAGTTATGGTATTATTTTTCCTTGATTTGATAGAGGAAGAGTTACAGTATTCATCCATCTTTATTTAGTAGAAATTTAATCAATAGATTTCAAGATATATTAGTTTTAATGAAAACTGTTACAACAAGCCCCTCGCTCCCTACGGCACGTTTGAATCATGTTCATAAGTGACCATGGGCACTGGCTCTAAATTGTTATAAACCGTCCGTCCCAAGATGGACAATCTATTCATTGCAAAACGGACAAAAAGTTTTTGTTTGACAAATTAATGTAATAATATGATAGTAATAAGTTTACAAATCTCGCATGGCTCAAAAACAGTTTTTCTAATTATGAAAAAATTAAAAACAAAAGCAAAATGTTGTGTTTTTCTTCTACTGACTCGTTTAAGTTTCGAAGTGTTGCTTTTGAGCGGTTATTATGAGGATCTTTGCCATTGAGCATTTTGCTTTGTAGATCATCAGCTCAAAAACGTTTTGCTTACAGCTCCTTTTATCTTCATTTTAGAATTATGCAGGACTATTTCTAAAATGCGCAATTGCTAAAAGACTTGGGGCTTTTCAGGATTTTGTGTAAGACAATCCGTTTCCAGCGTAATATCAGGAATACCAGTCGCCAATTCTGAGCAACCCTTGGCTGTTTAAAAATATAATATACATCCCACATGCATAAATACATAAACTCACGCCTGTATCCCGGAGGGGTACAAAAATACCTGAAATGACTTATGAATGTTGTTGTTGATGTAGCGAAAAAGGATTGTCAGGAACATGGCCTGCCTCTGCCTACCCCTCCGGGATATACATCCCATGTAGACATCATAGCATCTGTGTTGTTACTTTATCCATCTGGGTTACATAAGTAAATCGCTAGACAAGAAATCGGGCTGATACATGGTTTCACCGTATTCTTGGACTAGCATTCATACAACGTTGACCCAACATTCTAAATAAGCGCTACAAACTGTTCACTAAAAACCTATAGTTAAAGCAAATGGATTTTCAAGGTCCTCTTCGAGATCTCGCCTACAGTCTGTGAGAACTGAGGGACCACACTTTACGGGCTATATTTTTTTAATTATTTTCTTTAAAAATTCCTAGAATGGTTCTACAATTGTTTTAAGACTTCTGCTAAGTCTTGGTAAACATGGGATTCGCGAAATAGCGAATTCTGTGAGTGGTCCGTCGGTCTACACACATTTTCTACGACGGCCTTAGTAAATGTATGGAACTACCAGTCCGATGATATCGTGTCTCGTCCACTGTAGGAGAACGGAAGAACCGCGGGTTGCTAGAAATTCATGCTCAATTTTGCTGACGCTACCTACCCCAAAGTACAGCTCTGGATTGGTTGCGACTAATTTCGGTTGGTTTAAATTCGTTACGCCGTCTATAATGACTTATAGCGAGTTCAAAGCTACAACTTTGAACCCGCCATCCTAATATCAATAATCAACTAGGGCATAGCAACCAACCCAGAGCCACCTTTTGGGGCAGGTAGCGTCAGAAAAATCGTGGATGAATTTTTGTCAAGCCGCGGTTCTTATGTTCTACAATGTATAAGCAACCTATATACCTCCTAATGTAGGGCACAGGCCTTCACTCAGGGAAAGAGTATGGGCTTAATCACCATACGTGCCCACCGTGGATTGGCGATTTCAAGCGCTGAGCTATATGAACACTCAGGTTTCCTCACGATGTTTTCCTTCACAGTTAGCAAGTGGTATTGCTACTATAACGTCACAAATGTACATAACTATGAAAACCAAGCCAGGGTCTCCCGCTTCTGTGTCCAATGTTTTATCCACTAGGCTACCACCGCTACAATGTAAAACCGTCCAATGTCATCGATCGACAGCCGACTGACCGTGGTGTGTTCAAAGCGATGTTTATAGGCATTACACCAGTCTGTGTGATATATTGATCCTCGAATTGTACTAGCTTAAAGTCGCCACGCGACCGTTCAATAATTCCGCTGCTATCGATTTCCGTGTAACCAAGACTTGTCAAACGTCTTGCACATTGCATACAATGTCTCTAACGAGGCCTGTCTTGGTTTTTTCGCAGTGCAGCCAAGGCTGGGCAGGGCGATATAGACAAAATAAGATAAGAATATTCTTTAATGTATACAGGAAAAATAGTTACAGAAACAGCAGTTACAAAAGAGAAGATATAAACGATGTCCTCAGCAAAAAATTTAGGGGGAACTCACCGTCCGTCCCAAGATGGACAATCTATTCATTGCAAAACGGACAAAAAGTTTTTGTTTGACAAATTAATGTAATAATATGATAGTAATAAGTTTACAAATCTCGCATGGCTCAAAAACAGTTTTTCTAATTATGAAAAAATTAAAAACAAAAGCAAAATGTTGTGTTTTTCTTCTACTGACTCGTTTAAGTTTCGAAGTGTTGCTTTTGAGCGGTTATTATGAGGATCTTTGCCATTGAGCATTTTGCTTTGTAGATCATCAGCTCAAAAACGTTTTGCTTACAGCTCCTTTTATCTTCATTTTAGAATTATGCAGGACTATTTCTAAAATGCGCAATTGCTAAAAGACTTGGGGCTTTTCAGGATTTTGTGTAAGACAATCCGTTTCCAGCGTAATATCAGGAATACCAGTCGCCAATTCTGAGCAACCCTTGGCTGTTTAAAAATATAATATACATCCCACATGCATAAATACATAAACTCACGCCTGTATCCCGGAGGGGTACAAAAATACCTGAAATGACTTATGAATGTTGTTGTTGATGTAGCGAAAAAGGATTGTCAGGAACATGGCCTGCCTCTGCCTACCCCTCCGGGATATACATCCCATGTAGACATCATAGCATCTGTGTTGTTACTTTATCCATCTGGGTTACATAAGTAAATCGCTAGACAAGAAATCGGGCTGATACATGGTTTCACCGTATTCTTGGACTAGCATTCATACAACGTTGACCCAACATTCTAAATAAGCGCTACAAACTGTTCACTAAAAACCTATAGTTAAAGCAAATGGATTTTCAAGGTCCTCTTCGAGATCTCGCCTACAGTCTGTGAGAACTGAGGGACCACACTTTACGGGCTATATTTTTTTAATTATTTTCTTTAAAAATTCCTAGAATGGTTCTACAATTGTTTTAAGACTTCTGCTAAGTCTTGGTAAACATGGGATTCGCGAAATAGCGAATTCTGTGAGTGGTCCGTCGGTCTACACACATTTTCTACGACGGCCTTAGTAAATGTATGGAACTACCAGTCCGATGATATCGTGTCTCGTCCACTGTAGGAGAACGGAAGAACCGCGGGTTGCTAGAAATTCATGCTCAATTTTGCTGACGCTACCTACCCCAAAGTACAGCTCTGGATTGGTTGCGACTAATTTCGGTTGGTTTAAATTCGTTACGCCGTCTATAATGACTTATAGCGAGTTCAAAGCTACAACTTTGAACCCGCCATCCTAATATCAATAATCAACTAGGGCATAGCAACCAACCCAGAGCCACCTTTTGGGGCAGGTAGCGTCAGAAAAATCGTGGATGAATTTTTGTCAAGCCGCGGTTCTTATGTTCTACAATGTATAAGCAACCTATATACCTCCTAATGTAGGGCACAGGCCTTCACTCAGGGAAAGAGTATGGGCTTAATCACCATACGTGCCCACCGTGGATTGGCGATTTCAAGCGCTGAGCTATATGAACACTCAGGTTTCCTCACGATGTTTTCCTTCACAGTTAGCAAGTGGTATTGCTACTATAACGTCACAAATGTACATAACTATGAAAACCAAGCCAGGGTCTCCCGCTTCTGTGTCCAATGTTTTATCCACTAGGCTACCACCGCTACAATGTAAAACCGTCCAATGTCATCGATCGACAGCCGACTGACCGTGGTGTGTTCAAAGCGATGTTTATAGGCATTACACCAGTCTGTGTGATATATTGATCCTCGAATTGTACTAGCTTAAAGTCGCCACGCGACCGTTCAATAATTCCGCTGCTATCGATTTCCGTGTAACCAAGACTTGTCAAACGTCTTGCACATTGCATACAATGTCTCTAACGAGGCCTGTCTTGGTTTTTTCGCAGTGCAGCCAAGGCTGGGCAGGGCGATATAGACAAAATAAGATAAGAATATTCTTTAATGTATACAGGAAAAATAGTTACAGAAACAGCAGTTACAAAAGAGAAGATATAAACGATGTCCTCAGCAAAAAATTTAGGGGGAACGGTGACAGAGAAGTCGTTGGGAATATTTTAAGGGGCCATTCACCATTATTTAGATGACGTGCCACGATGTTGGCAAATGGCAGACCCTGGTCTTTGCCTGCCCCTTCGGGATACAGGCGTGAGTATATGTTATGTTATGCTATGTGTTATAAACGTTAGGCACTCATCATCATCAGCCATTTGACGCCCACTGCAGGACATAGGCCTCCCTCATGGTTTTTAACCATGAAGGGTTTTGCCATAATCGCCACGCTTGGCAGGCGGGTTCGCGATCGCAGTATGCAGTTGGAATCTCAGGAAGACGCTGCTGCCCGTCTTCTGGTAATTGATTTCCTAAGTCGCCTTCTACGACATCCACGGAAGGAGATGGAGTGACGCTATTCTTAATCAGGCGCCACACGGACATCTTAATCCGGCGCCACACGGACAAGGCACTATTATATTCTTTTTGTTGCACTAATCCGTGCTAAGGACATTTTAAAAACCTATTTAGAGACTAAAATTTGAGAAGATTAATACGATTGACTATTAAGAGGCTATTAATGTAGGCACGAGTGAAAAATATATCTCCGATATCTATATAACGAATAGAAAAAAACAACGCTATGAATGCAACGTAATAAATGTTGCAAATCATTATAATAACAATATAATAATGTATTATTAAAAAAAATGTATAACAATAATATTTAGTTTTTCGAAAATTCGGCGGATGATCTCAAACAAAGGTTGTCAAAAAAGGAAAGCATAACTCATCAGGAAAGCTAATAATTTTTATGTCATGTGCTCTCTGGTGTACAAAAAAGGACATTCTTATCTCATCTTCTATTCGACGTATCACGTCTGATTACCAAGCCGGAGGTCGTGGGTTCGATTCCCACTAGGGCGCCGTACATTTTGTACAAATGGCCTCAGTCTGGGTCTATATAGATGTTTGGGATATCCTTGCCTGGTTATCATAGCACAGGATATCCCAGTTAGGAACCAGGAGACACTTCTCCATTGTTGGTTGCATCCTGGTTGCATTGTGTGGAGTCTATTATATTTCTCTGAAAAAAAATATTCGCATGGAGGCACGAAAAAAAGGTTGCGTCAAGAAAATATGGCTTTCAAGACGAGACAATCTTCAAGTGCATCGCATCTCATCGAGAGCTTCGCCGCTAGAATCCAATAAAGCCTCAGCAAATTAAGTGAAAACTCGCGAGCGCAGGCCATTGTGAACCGGCCTTGGCCATGACACAGTAGGCTGGGAACTTCGGCCTCCACATCTACAGGGTGATTTTGAAATCGCCAGCAACATTTTAAGGGGATGCCCTTTTCATTGTGAATAAAAACAGTATTATTAATGATTTATCAATAATGGTGTAACATGTTTGTAAATATTCGCGAATTCCGGCCTTTGGCTCCAAACTGTGTCCAAATTCGAAGTAGTAGGAAGTAATTAAGGCCATACCAACTCGCTACTCGCTACCACTCGCTAACTGTGAAGGAAAACATCGTAAGGAAACCTGAGTGTCTGAGGTGTTCACTTACCTAAGCGCTTGAAATCACCAATCCACGGTGGGCACGCATGGCGATTTAGCCCTTACTCTCCCTGAGAGAAGCCCTGTGCCCTACAGTGGGACGTATATAGGCTTATGTAGCGAGTGGTATTGCTACTACCATGTTAGTTAGTTCTTTTTAGGGCTCCGTACCCAAAGGGTAAGGGACCCTATTACTAAGACTCCGCTGTCCATCTGACTGTCACCAGGCTGTATCTCATGAACCGTTGAGAGTACCGTTGTAGACAGTTGCAATTTTCACTGATGATGTTTTCCTGTTGCCGCTATAACAACAAACGTCATATTAATAACGGCAACAAGTAGACTATTGAAATATTCAAATTTTGTCAGACTCGCACTTGGCCGGTTTTTAACCGACTTCAAAAAAGGAGGAGGTCAATTCGGCGCGTATATATAATATTTATATTTTTTGGCTATGTTCCTCCATAACTCCGTCAAATTTTAACCGATTTCGACAATTTTTTTTGTTCAAATAAATATAACGTCCCATTGGTCCCATCTTAAATTGGTGAAGATCTGATCACGACTTTCAGAGTTGGAGAACGGAACTCTTCAATGGACAGCAGTAAATAAGGACTAATCTCCATCCTTTAGTAATAAATGTTTCATAAAATAGCGTATAAGTAGTCCCAAGGTAATTTGGTAATATTCTGTTGAAGACTTTCGGAGATGGAAATTGAGAAGGTCAAATTTTATTGCAAGGAATTAAGTAGGGTGAATTATGGTTATAAGGGTCTTGTTTATTTTTCTCCAGCTCCTCCATTAAAATTCAAAAATATATTTTCTAATAAGAACCGAAACAATGTAGTGTAAAATGTACATAAAAAAATTAAATAATTAGAAGTATGTATACATGTAGGTATTGTAGAAGTATAATTTGTAGTCGGTTTCCAGTTTCATGACCAGCACATACATTTTGGGTACCGACTCCAAATTATACTTCTACAATACCTATATATATACCTATATATATATATACAATACATACTTCTAAGTATTTAAATTATTTCCAACTTTTTAGTGTTTCTAAGTCGGTTTTTATTTTTTATTTAATTTTTTTTATATCTATGATAGAACCCAAAAAACTGTAACATATTGGAATTTACCGCCATTTACTTTAACCTCACGACCAATAACGAAGCTTTGGATGTTCGTAAACGATTTATGTTCCCGCCGCGCTTCGACGATGTTATAATCCGATTTCCTCTTTAATGACCTCAAAAGGAAAGTTTCAGCCTCACCGCGGTCTGAATCAGTTATTTGACTTTCAATAAGTGATCCCACTATAATTATAAATGTAAAAGTTTGTGAAGATGTTTGGATGTTTGTTACTCAATCATGCAATAACGACTGAACGGATTTAGATGAAATTTGGTATGGAAATATTTTGAGTCCCGGGGATATAGGATACTTTTCATCCCGGAAATTACTCATTCCATGCGGACGAACTCGCTGGCAAAAGCTAGTATTGAATAAAAACACTTTACTCACTTTGTGCCGGTAATTTAAAGTACAGCTACGCGGTAGCTAGCAAAAGAAATCTCGCAGATACAGAAATCTGCATGATAGAAAAGACAAAATACAAAAGGAAAAGACTCGTTGAATGATCGTTGGTCTAGCGGTGTCACGTCTGATTACCATGCCGAAGGTTGTGGGTACGATTCCCACTAGGGGCCGTCGTACGTTTGTACAAGGCCTCAGTCTGGGTGTGTTTCCATGTTTGTGAAGTGCTTATCTGGTTACGATAGCACAGGGTGCCATGGTTTGGTACAGGGACAAGCGATTTTGATGTGTGGAAGTTATTTATTTAAAAGAAATAAGTTCGTTAACTTCAGTACTTTTCATATCATGATATTATTGCACTTGTAACCTTATCTTTTTTTTCTCAAACATGCTTGGAAATTTGAGCATTATTTCGACAACCTTCTTCGAGATAAATCGAAATTGCTGTACTGGCCAATTACACGCGAGCAGCGGCCGGACAAAGTTCTATGAAAATTCATAACTGTCGTGTTTTGCGGCCAAATAAATTACATACTAAACTCATATCTGTCGTGTTTTTTAAAAATGGAACGATCTTTTACTCTGAACAATGACAACCAAGGTGGTAACCTATCAGAGGTTTTATTTAAATTTCGAACTGGCTTGCGATAAAAAGCTGGATATACGTATTGAAAAAAAAAGAACACTTTAACGCGGCAAAAATTATTGTTGTTCGTTCGTGGTTCGTCTGATTTTGAAAGTTTATTGAATTTTTCAAATAAAAAGTTCTGCCTTAGTACCTACTTATTAGTTTTAATTTTCGCGCATTATTTGAGAAAAATCATATACAAGCCACAACTAGGCATTGATGGACTCACGTATGTGTGCCTCGGTTTCGCCTCGGCCCACATTTCCACGTTCGTCCATCAATGCCTCTTTTGTTGGCCGCTGCAGTAATGTACTATATCGTATTACTTCCGCTATTCCTTGACTTGTTACAAACACTTCACACATGTGGCGAGCACATGTCAATTCTGCGCGCGTACTATAAACTCCAACATTCCTGCATCGCGCAAGCAAAATGTTTCACATGACATACCCAAAATATAACGTCCGACGAACATCAGTCGGACCGGGCGTCCCCAGGCATACAAACTGCCTGGCGGGAAATTTCCCTTCGTACTGGAAGAGCACGATCACCCGCTCTTCCCTATACACACATGCAATAAATTTATTGTGTTACCTAACCTAAGTTTCGTAGCAAAAATTGGAGCTACGAAACTCGTAGCACGAGCGAAGATTGCAGCACTTAGATATTTCGTAGCATTTTGTTTATGTTACTTGTTATGCCTTTTTTTTCTTGTGATGTGTTAGGTAATTTGTCCCAATAAATTTCTTCCTTTCTTTCTTCTTTCTTTTTATGCCCATTATAGGAATCGTAGCACTTTCCACAACCATAGCAACAGGGGTTTAATAGCATCACCTATGAGTTCCCTAGCATTTTTGACATGGTTTGTTGTTTTTAGAACCCGAAAGGTGCCAAACGGGAGCCTATTACTAAGACTTCACGGCTGTCTGTCACCAGGCTGTATCTCATGAACCGTGATAGCTAGACAGGTGAAATTTTCACAAAAGATGTATTTCTGTTACCGCTATAACAAAAAATACTAAAAACAGAATAAAATAAATATTTAAGGGGGGCTCCCATACAACAAAGTATTTTTTGCCGTTTTTTACTCGATATTAATAACGACCACAGGTATACGCTTGAAATATTTACATAATATTTAGTTCTACATTCGCTTCAAAAATAAATAATTTACTTAATAAAATAACTATTTAAGGGGGGGGGGGGCTCCTATACCACATACGTAATTTTTTGCCTTTTTTCTCGATCTTCGTATCTAATTTTGTATAGACTCGCACTTGGTCGGTTTTTTTTTATATGTTTTATAAAAACTTTAAAAGTTTATTTTAAAACTACAACGCGTTTTCATCCCATCTATTTGAAAAGGTTCGCCTTTAAGTGCACCCAAAGGTGGTGTTTTAAGAAACTTTTAGCGGGCAGTAATGAGTTTTTAATCATGTTTATAAGTGCGCCGCAATTATCTTTGCCGCGTACTTTTTGAATTTGGAACATTTTAGTGTTCAGCGCCAAAGAAATCGAACGCAAATATTTTTTGAATAAAGACTGGCTGGTACGACGGCCCATAGTCGCGCCGCCGCGTGAATAAAAAAAAAGGAATGAAATTAAAAACGCGCGAACTACTGCCCGCGTTTTCGACAATTTTCAAGGATGGTTAGAAATTCATGGTTTTGTTTTGAAAAATGAGTTCCTCAAGTGACAGTGAATGTATAGAATTAACTCCTGAAAGTATTAGAACTGACGCAAGAAATGTGATGGAAAATCTATTACCTGCAAAATCCCAGGAGAAATATATGAAAGCCTACGGTAATTTTATTGAATGGGGAAATGCAAGAGGTGCCTTTTATTTTCTCATAGTGGGTAATGAAAGTTAGAGTGTATCACTCGGTCGCAAAATATATTTTTGGCTCGGGCGACGTACTTGGAACCCTCGCTACACTCGGGATTCTACTCTAGAATCCTTCACTTCGCTCTGGATTCAAAAAAGCTCGTAAAGCAATTTTGCTCTCTTATGATACAAGATATATCGTTATTATGATATTGTAATACTAGAATTTTTTTTTGGGTAATGTATATTACTGACTGTTACAGCGTCTATCAACTACATGCTATTCGGTAAGGACTGTCTTCTAATAAGTCTACTATTATCATTAAATGATCAAACGAACTTACTTACCTGAAGTGAAGTTCGACCTTGATTATTATGATAAACACAGTCGTCTTTAAGCTGCAACGTATTAAAGAGTCTGTTCTACTATGTGCGGCCATTAGGTTATAAGAACCTTAGGGCCAGTTTCTGAATTGGGTATTTAACAAAATATCAAATGAGTTACTTTTAAAACGGAATGTTGTATGAAAATACTTGCTTATGACGTCACATTTCAGAGCACTCTTTATATGTTTAATCTATTTAAAAATTGTAATAACTGGTAATTGACTAAAAGAGATACATTTTCCGAGAAATTTTGTAATTTTTGTTTTAATCGAGCATATGAAATAATTTATTTTTGATCGTGTCAAATACCGAATTTCGCTAAGTAAACAGTTAACTGTAGTGGTGTCTCTCCGAATTTCTCGGAAAAGAGCGTGACAGAACGTTACTTAAGAATTTACTTTGTGAAATTCTTAATTAAGAAACTGGCCCTAATATCTGTGTCCACTATTTTATGTGACAACTTGCTCAAAGTTCCTGTTTGGTTACATTAAATTTGCTCCACCAATGAAAAAAAATCATATCATACACAGATCTTTCTTGCAAAATGTAATTTTTACGACCCACGACCAAGAACCACAACTAAATAGCGTTACCGCTAAAAACGGTTGTTTTTTTGCATAAATGCTATGACCTAGTCCCAGGTTTTTGATCGTTGATTCTCGGCCGTCGGCCCTAAAAATCATATTTGACATTATTCAGAGATTCGTAAGTCACTTTTTCATATATATTTTTTTAACATCAGTCATCATTAGCAGCCATTTGACGCCCACTGCAACACCATGGTGACGGCGGTAGCTGGTCGTATGGACGGTCCGTTTCTGAGACACTGGATGAACTTACACTTTCCAGTCTCAGGGGCGAGATCGAGTCTTTTAGTAAGTTTTTTTTGTTTTGTTTAAATGTGTTGTGATTTTGTCTCTTGTTGTTCAAGACCCACGGCACATCCCTAGTTATAAGTTTTATTGCTTTGTTGGTACATCACTAGCTTCTACCCTTCTTTTTCTGTCATGGCTGCAAGTATACGTCTAAATCAAGAGCAACGCTTTTAATTTCAAAAAGCCTAATAATACCACCCCCCTACATGGTCCAGCATCTTCGCCGAATAATTGCCAGCGAGTTTATCGAGGAAATCTACGTCGTCGACGTGCAATTAACGCATTTGGGGATCGCGCGTCGTCAGAGTGGTCGAGGTTCAAAGTCCAGTGAAAACCATTAAACAAAAAGTGAAGTTTAGGAGTGATTTATTTAGGAACCCAGCACTCAAAACAGGTAGAATTAGGTCTTTGTGAAACTTAAAATAAGGTCAGTAACATTAAATCTACTATTTATGTGTAATTGTGATTTGTTGAAGCGATTTGGCAACTACCATTTTCGTATCTAGTAAATTGCAGTGAGATAAACTTAGTTACCTCAGTTAGTTAAATATCATTGTCTCATTCGCACATTTGCCGAATAACTTTAACTAACATTTAATCTGTACTAATTTATCGTAATATTTTATCACTCAATCTAGGTGACAACATTCATGTAAGTAGGTAGTTGTGAATTAGTCGTTATGTAGATTCAAATTATTGTGAAGTGATTATTGTCCTTATTAATGATAATTTATTGTGTATTAAAATTGTAGACGTGTTAATTTAAAGAATTCAATTGGTGTCATTTCGTTCTACGTAAAGTCTCATTTTAGTAAGTAAATAACTCGATTGTTCTAGTCAAATCGTCCTCTCGTTTAGTCATTTATTTAGGTTCAAATTGTGTATGCAAACTAGTCCTAAGTGCATAAGTAAACGCTATTCTCGTATCAATTCCAGGACGCAGGAATTAAAAGTGCCAAGTCGTTCCCAGTCTCCTAGGATGACCGAAGAAACTAAGGACTTACGAAGGAAACGAGGCAGTCTTAAAGGCCGTGTCACGGCATTCTCGAATTACTTAACTAATTTGGATGTGTCCTCGCTGACGTCTCAGGAGGCCAGGGAGTTACAATTGCGAACCAGTAAAATAGAAAGTTTATATAATGAATATGATGAGGTACAGTTACAAATCGAGTGTAGTGTTGATGATGATCTGAATGAAGTCGAACGAAATGAGTTTGAAAGCGTCTACTATCGTGTACTTGCTAAAGCTCAAGATTTGTTGGAAACCTATAGAAAGGATCAAGCTAAGGTTGAAAATGAATCAGGTAGTACTCGTTCAAATCATAAGCTTGTTAAATTGCCCACTATACAATTACCCAAATTTTCGGGTTCATATGAAAGCTGGATGGAATTTCATGACACCTTCTCAAGTTTAATTGATAATAACGATCAGATTGATGAGATAAATAAATTCCACTACTTGAGGGCGTCACTGGAAGGTTCAGCTGCCGTGGTAATTAAATCCATTGAATTTTCAGCTAAGAACTATCATGTTGCCTGGAAACTCCTGTGTGATCGGTTCGATAACAAACGTTTGTTGATTCAAAATCATGTAGCCTCTTTATTCAACATCGAACCTATCTCAAGGGAATCCTCAGTCAATTTAAAGCGCATGATCGATCAAATCAATAAAAACTTACGCTGTCTAGAATCACTGGGAGAACCTATTGATCATTGGGACACCCTATTGATTTATATTATCACGCAAAAATTAGATACCAAAACATTTCGTGAGTGGGAAGAACACAAGGGTACTTTGCCTAAAGATAAGTCAATTAGTTTAGTAGTATTCCTTGAATTTATTCGTAATCGTGCAGATTTAATTGAGACGATTGAATTATCTCACAATAATTCAAGTGGCAGAACTGCGACTAAAATTAAAACCATGGTTTCTTATCACAATAAAAATGAATCGATATCATCACCATCAAAACCATGCCCTAACTGTAAAGATGAACATTCCTTGAATAACTGTCCTAAGTTCCTGGCATTAAGTAGCGAAGCACGGTATAAGTTGTTACCTAGCTATAAAGTATGTTTTAATTGTTTCCGTAGTGGACATTATGCCAATTCGTGCAAGCGCCCCGGTTCACACTGTTTTAAATCACTTAAAAAATTTCCCGATGCTGTTTTCCACATTAATCGATCAAGGAATGCATTTGAAATGTAAGAGTAGAACACCCACGTGTCAATTTCTATTACTTTATTTTTAAAAAAATTACTAATATTTCGTGACCTTGGCTTAGAAAATTGTTTAATTAATTATTGTAGGCGTAACGGATCAAGATGTTATTCTTTTATTAATAAGGTTTGATAAATGATTTCACAGCGCATATTTTCCAATTTTAAATTTTTGGAAATCACCTCGGGATATCGAGTAATTAACTTTTTTTCAGATTTTGGTTTTTATTTTTTTTCTTTAAAATACCTCAAAAGTGCGATCTGTAACTAGCACAGATAAATTGCTCTTAATTCGGTTTATCACTGATAAAAAGATCACGTTGCTCCATCGCGGCCTTTGGGAGTTACGTACAAAGGTCAACTGACACATTTTAGGGTTGTCTCTAAAGGTCAAATAAATATAATGTTTATTTTTTGTCTCTAATAAAAAACTATACGGGGTATATATACAAAAGGTTTAAATAATTCAGGGGTGGACTTACTGCCGTACTCACAGTCGTCAATTAAACTTAATGTTCATTAAGTGTCGTGCTATCTCTTTCATATGTCATTGAAATGAAAGAGATGACATGATACTTAATTGACATTAAATCTTAATTGACGACTCTGTGTACGGCAGTCAGACCATGATTTTGAGTAACTTTCCCAAAGAAACCAAGTGTCGGAAATGAATTTTTTTTCGACTGTCTATAAAAAATTGGTAGCTGACTTTTAGTATTTGTATGAAGAGTGGATTTTTTTTGTAATTATCTGCATAAGGTTACACTAACAAATGTTTTACACTAAAAATAAAATATTTTACAAATAAAACTTAAAAGCTAGGTATTTTATTTACAGGAACGATAAATATTTTACACGAGAAATAGTAAAATAGATTTAAAATAAATTTTCCGGTCTAATATACCTCAATCGCTCAAGACAAAATTATACAACCAGTGTGTTACCAGTGATGACTTATATGGCACTGAAACGTGGTCTCTCACTATGGGCCTCATAAGAAGGCTCAAGGTCACGCAACGAGCTATGGAAAGGGCTATTCGGAATATCTCTACGAGATCGAATCAGAAATGATGAGATCCGTAGACGAACGAAAGTCGTCGACATAGCCCAGCGGATTAGTAAGTTGAAGTGGCAGTGGGTGGGGCACATAGCACGCAGAACTGATGGCCGATGGGGCCGAAAAGTTCTCGAATGGAGACCACATATCGGCAAGCGCAGCGTAGGACGACCAGCCACAAGATGGACAGATGACCTCATCCAAGTGGCAGGAAGGCGCTGGATGCAGGCCGCTTCCAACCGGTCTTTTTGGAAATCCATGGAGGAGGCCTATTTCCAACAGTGGACCTCTTGTGGCTGAATGATGATGATGAAATTTTCCGAAAAATAGTGAACCTACTACTAAAATTAAAAAGTGAAAAATAAACTTAAAAGACTTTTGAATATGTTGCCAATTAATAACAATTATGTCATTAAATACAGGAAATTGGAAACCAACTAACGAAAAGTTACTTCAAAATATATTATAGACGTTTTCGCATGTTAGATTGCTTTCAAATTTTCTGGATTTTATGGCTCGTATGAATAATTTTCAGTTTCTAGTACCAGAGGGCAGTCATAAAAATTGGATGAATCTTCTTCGTCGTTATGAAGATTCATCTATTGATGGATCTTCGCCATCTTCTGCTGTGAATTGCAAGTTTTCTACAATAATCGGCTTCAGAAGTCCACGAACAGTTTCTGGCAGACAACAGTTTGTTCAAGAAAACAGCATGCTTGTCTCTGAACCTCTTTTTGTTCCGATTGCAACTTTTATAAAACCTAGTGGCTTTTCTAAGAAATGTGTAAACAAGACTTATAGTCTATCTTTTTCGCTAGATGAGAGATCTTTAAGTCGCTCGCCCATTTCTCTGAAAAGTACGGTCATCAAATCCGATGGTGTTAGGTCGTCAGGAGACCCAGTCTTTTTATATTTTTTGCTCTCTGCGTAAAAACATTCAAAAATATGTAGTCCCGAATAAACTCCTTGCATACTTGCGGTTACTTCTGGAGTTTGATAAGAAGTACCGGCTATGGGGTGATCCATAGCATCGCTTGCCACTCGTGTACCAACATGAGGGTTGGCGCCCTCATGCCCTCCTTGTCCTAAGTCCTCCGGTCGGGGCCCGGATGGACATCCCTCAGCAGGTTTGGTAAGGCCCTGCTGAGGCGAAGTGGCGCCATGGGTCTGTAACGGCTCCATTTTGCCTCACCCCCGTTTCTCAAGTTAACATGTATAAACATAGGGTTTTAGCATAGGTAAGCTTGACCCCTTCCTACGCTACATGTTAACCATAACTGAACTAAAACTAAGTACTTACTTAAAGTAAATACTTAAACAAAACCAAGCAATCTACTTCAGGTAGCAAAACTAAAATTGTTTTAAGCATGTAAATGTTAGTCTATATAATGTGAGAAAGAAGCTATTTAGAAGATATTTTAAGTGTATGTCTAAATAATATATAGTTTTGCAACTAATCAAAAAATAAAAAAAAATAAAGTATATATAGATTTTGACTAAATTGAAAGGTCAAGTTGAGTGACACCCCTAACACAAAATTTTGAAATTCAATAACTCATAAACGCCGCGTAAGTGCAACGTGATTTTTTTATCAGTGATAAACCTAATTAAGAGCAATTTAACTGTGCTAGTTACAGATCGCACTTTTGAGGTATTTTAAAGAAAAAAAATAAAAACCAAAATCTGAAAAAAAGTTAATTACTCGATATCCCGAGGTGATTTCCAAAAATTTAAAATTGGAAAATATGCGCTGTAAAATCATTTATCAAACCTTATTAATAAAAGAATGACATCTTGTACCGTTACTCCTACAAAAATTAATTAAACAATTTTCTAAGCCAAGGTCACGAAATATTATTAATTTTTTTTAAAATAAAGTAATAGGAATTGACACGTGGGTATTCTACTCTTACATTTCAAATGCATTCCTTGATCGATTAATGTGGAAAACAGCATCGGGAAATTTTTTAAGTGATTTAAAACACTGTGCGGTTGTAAGGTATGTAAACGTCGGCATCACACATTAATTCACGTAAACGAGTATGGTGCATCAAAACAGCTGTCTACGTCCATACCTACAGCTACCGCTGACGCAGCTGATCGCGATAACAGCCACTCGATGCCTACGCATTCCAACAGTTCGAGCGTCGCACTCACCGGGCGCATCTCCGCTGCGAGCGATATCTCGGGTCAGACTGAGGTTTTGTTATCGACTGCATTAGTTAAAATACGAAATTCTAATAATCGCGAAGTTGTTGCGCGTGCCATTTTAGATAGCGGTAGTACTTCGTGCCTACTTTCCGAGCGTTTGCATAAACAATTAAACTTAGGTACCAGCTGATCGCACCGATAGAATTGTCGTAGGTATAGATAACAAAACATCAAACGCAACAAAGGTATGTCGCTTGCCTATTTCGTCATTATGTGAAAGTTATACAACGCATTTGAGTTGTTTTATACTGCCATCGATTACTGATAAAGTTCCGAGTTGTCAGATTGATGTTAGGAATTTAAATATTCCATCTAATATTTGTTTAGCGGACCCTCAGTTTTATTCGCCCTCCGCCGTTGATATGATCATCGGCGCTGATGTTTTATGGGACATATTAGGTTCGCAAAATATTAAATTAGGTGCAGGAAAACCTATACTATACGAGACTCGGCTTGGTTGGATAGTCTCCGGTCCTGTTAGTGGCGGCCGCGTATCTAGTTTTCCGCACATTCAATGTAACTTAACACAAGTTGATTCTTTAACTTCTCACTGTTCTGATGATGACATTCAAGCCCAACTTACGCGGTTTTGGCAGCTCGAAGAAGTTAGCCCTCAGTCATCACTCAATTATTTTCCAGAGGAGAAGCTTTGTGAAGAACATTTCGTTAAAAATACGACTCGCCTCTCAGACGGTAGGTTCTGTGTTAGGATCCCATTAAAGCAAACACCGAGCGTGTTAGGTGATTCTTATCAGCGAGCGAAGCATTGTATGCTATCTTTAGAGCGTAAGCTCAAAAACAATGAGTCATTTAGGACAATGTATAATGAATTTATGGCAGAGTATGAGTCACTAGGTCATATGTCGGAGTGCGAACCGAACATGTCGGTCCCTCATAACTTCATACCACATCATGGTGTCTTACGCGAGAGTAGTACGACCACCAAGTTACGGGTCGTGTTCAATGCTAGCAGTCCTACTACCTCGGGCGTATCATTCAACCAAATACAAATGGTTGGGCCTACAGTTCAAGACGATTTACTGTCAATACTTTTACGCTTCAGGCAGCACAAGTATGTGATTGTAGCGGACGTAGAAAAAATGTATAGGTGCATAGAAGTTGATCCCGCAGACAGACCGCTACAACAAATCATTTGGCGTGATCAAAATGAACCTAATTCGCCCCTCAAATGTTACGAACTAAACCGGGTGAGTTACGGTACAGCCAGTGCCCCTTTTCTCGCTACACGCTGCCTAAAACAGATAGGTCTAGACTGTAGGGACCCTAAAATAGGTGAAATGATAATCCATGATTTTTATGTAGACGATTTTTTGAGCGGTGGTAATGAAATTAATGAAGTTTTATACATTCGTGACCAAATTACTGCAGAGCTGGCATCTGCATGCATGCCACTTAGAAAATGGAAGTCTAACGAGCCTCAATTACTGCCAATATCGGATCAGTCGTTACCGACCGATGTAAATATTACCGACAATGGTGCAAGTAAGACACTAGGCCTCGGGTGGAACTCTGTATCCGATGAGTTTCATTTTCCCATCAGTCCTGCCATAGCCAAAGGAAATACAAAGCGTGATATACTGTCTGTCATTGCCCAGATATTTGACCCATTAGGGCTGCTATCACCTTGTGTCATCCTTATGAAAATTCTATTGCAGCGACTCTGGCTACAGCGACTGTCTTGGGACGACGAGTTGCCACCTGAGATAAACAAGGCCTGGGTCGAGCTAGTCGAAAGCTTACCGGGTCTGAGCGACTTGCGTATACCGCGGCGAGTTATCTGTGATTCAGCTTCTCGACTGGAGTTACATATCTTCACGGACTCGTCTGTGCGTGCGTACGGTTCATGTATTTATGTGCGTAGTGTTGATAGCAAAGGCCAGGCTTCAGTTTATTTATTACTTGCGAAAAGTCGAGTCGCTCCAATTAAGCCCATGACAATACCACGACTCGAGTTGTGTGGTGCTGTAGTCGGTGCTCACTTATATGAAAAGGCAGTTAGTGCATTGCGAGTAAAAATAGAACAAGCTATTTTTTGGACAGACTCCATGATCGTTTTGGGTTGGCTTAAAATGTTGCCATCTAAATTACAACCCTTTGTACGTAATCGTATTGCTGATATCTTAGATAAAACCGGTAGCTGTACTTGGAGACACGTTCCAACTGACGAGAACCCAGCGGATTTAATATCGCGCGGAACTAGTATATCCTCCCTTCAGTCGCTAAATTTGTGGTGGCATGGACCAGATTATTTACAACGTGACGTGTCGCACTGGCCTGCTACTCCAAGTACTGTTGAAAAGCTGCCTGAAACTCGAAATGAAGTTTCATTACATGTTAATACTTCAACTCAGCGCGAATTAATTGATTTTACCAGATTTTCAAATCTTTCTAGGCTCCAACGCACTGTAGCATATGTGCTTAGGTTTGTAACTCGTTTAAGGAAAGGAACGACTCATAAAACTACCTTTTTAGACACTAGCGAGTTAGACGAAGCTATGGTTTTGATTTTGAAACAGTCGCAAATTCAATCGTTTCCTGAATATGATATTTTGACCAAAAATCAGGATTTGCCTAGTAAAAATTCATTAATCAAATTAAATGTTTATTTGGACAGTAATAATTTGATCCGCGTTGGTGGTCGTTTAGATAATTCTGATTTTGCATTTGACAAGAAACATCCTATAATTTTACAGTCCACTCATGTAGTTACTAGATTAATTTTTGAATCTCAACATAAAAAACTGATGCACGCAGGCCCTCAACTTTTATTGGCCACAATTAGAGAGACTTATTGGCCAATAGGAGGCCGTAATTTAGCGAGAAAATGTTTTCGTCAATGCGTGCGATGTACTCGTTTCAAAGGTAAGACTTATAATCCACTGATGGGTAACTTACCGCAGCAGCGACTCCAACCAGGTGGATTTCCCTTTAATAGTGTAGGCGTGGACTACGCAGGCCCAGTAGCCGTCGCTAGTCGTACTGGTCGAGGTCTTCGGCTTATCAAATCGTACATAGCCATTTTCGTATGTTTCACGACAAAGGCGGTCCACCTGGAGTTGGTGGGTGATTTAACAAGCAATAACTACCTACTAGCATTGCGCAGATTCATCTCGCGTAGAGGTAAACCCTCTCATATTTTTTCAGATAATGGTACTTCATTTGTAGGTGCATTTAACGAAATCTCAAAATTCTTAAAGGGCAATTGTGATTCACTGGCTTCTAATACAGCGCAGGAAAATATTAACTTTCATTTTATACCTGCCTATAGTCCGAATTTCGGAGGTCTCTGGGAGGCTGGTGTTAAGTCGGTTAAGTATCATTTATATCGAGTGCTAGGAAATACTAATCTGACGTTCGAGGAGTTAACTACAACGTTAGTGCAAATCGAGGCGATCTTGAATTCTCGGCCACTCTCTCCGTTGTCGTCGGACCCTGCGGACTTGACTCCACTCACCCCCGGCCATTTTCTCATCGGCCGCCCTCTCACTGCCCTACCGGAGCGGACCTACGCGGATTGTCCTGTCAGCAGGCTTACACGCTTTCAACGCATTGAACAGTTACGCCAGCATTTCTGGACACGATGGAGTAAGGAGTATGTTGCTGAACTCCAGCAGAGAGTCAAATGGCGAGCTTGCAAATACTCATTGAAAACTGACACTCTAGTCCTGCTGAAGGAAGATGGTCTTCCACCGTTAAAGTGGAAGCTTGGACGGATTGTGAAGGTCTATCCTGGTGCCAGTGACGGCATATCTCGTGTCGCTGATATAAGAACGACAAAGGGAGTCGTACGGCGCAGCTTCAGCAAGATTGTCCCGTTGCTGCCCGAAGATAGTTTTTGTTGAAGGAGGAGCCTTCAACGCCCGGGGGCATGTTCAAGACCCACGGCACATCCCTAGTTATAAGTTTTATTGCTTTGTTGGTACATCACTAGCTTCTACCCTTCTTTTTCTGTCATGGCTGCAAGTATACGTCTAAATCAAGAGCAACGCTTTTAATTTCAAAAAGCCTAATAATACCACCCCCCTACACTTGTCTGTGTATCTCGCTATCTGAAATAAATATATTAGTAAAAAACTGATTTCCATAAGCCACTAGCTTATGGAACTCATCAAAACAGATTTCTTTGGCATTCCGCCAAGTCGAGAGAGACACCTGTTCGTTGTTTACTCCAAACGCTTCATACATATTGTACGATTATTTAATAAAACAAGTTGCACAAGCAGCCTATACACGTCCCACTGCAGGGTACAGGCCTTCTCTCAGAGAGAGAGAGAGAGTACGGGCTTAATCGCCACGCGTGCCCACCGCGGCTTGCTAATTTCAAGCGCTGAGCTATGTGAATAGCTCAGACACTCATCTTTCCTCACCATGTTTTCCTTCACAGTTAGCTAGTGTTATTGCTACTATAACTTCACAAATGTACATAACTTTAGAAAACAAAGTCATAGGTACATGCCCGCACTGGGCCTGGGTCTCTCGCTTCCGGGTCCAATGTTTTACCCACCAGGCTAGAATCCTTTTAAAACTCATACCGTAAATAAAAAAAACCTTTATCTCCACGACACAATGAGTAAATCTTGCTGGGATACCATTAATTTGCGAATTTAATTGCTTTTTCTTTAAAACGGACGCGCTGGTTACGGCGACGAAAAAAAAATTGCTTTAGCCGACATAGGACAAGATAATTCTAAAGGGTATATATCAAGATATCAGTTAGAACACGAATAATCCCTAAGACACAGGTTTTTACCTAGTTTATGGGTCAGAAGTTCGAATTGTATAGTGACAATGTGTGCAAATTTTTATCCTTAGATAAAAATTGTAGACTGTACAAATAACAGTACAATATTGGATTAGGCAGCGAAATAGGCAATTGCAGGTCGAGTATGAGTTTGAAGGCCTATGCTATGCTAAAATACCTGACTTATATTAGTTACTAGCTTTTGCCCACAGCTTTGTCCGCAAGGAAGGAATTATAAGCTTTCATCATGATATTATAACATGCAATGTTACTTATCCGTTGTGTAATGCAATAAATAAAATAAAATAAATTTCCGGGATAAAAAGTATGCTATGTTCTTCCCCAGGACTCACACTATCTCCGTGCCAAATTTCATCTGAATCCGTTCAGCCGTTATTGCGAGATTGAGTAACAAACATCCAAACATCTTCACAAACTTTCACATATATAATATTATAGTATAGTAGGATTATGCTGAGATCCTCGCCTACAACCCAGGCAACAGCCGAATACTACTAAACACAAGTACTCCGCTTGAAAATATTCCAGAGCAGTGTCGTTTAAAACGTTTTACAACGCATCATAACGCGAGCGGTACACGCCCGCTTTCGTGTGTAAAAATTACTGCCCGTTTGTCTTAACGTTATGTGGTAAACGTGTTTATTGCTCATACAAGTTTGAATAAATGTGCTCAAATGGCTTGAATTTAGTGGTCCTGTCATAACTAGGTGGATGGCTGAATTATGGCTCCTCTCTTGGATTTATATTATAGGGTAACCGTGTTTATTGCTCAGAGAAGTCTTGCACATATTTGCTCATTGAATTTCGTGGTCCTCTAATTATCCTATAATAAGTAAGGATGACTAATTAGATGATGGTCGGCAGCACTGTGTCTGTACGTAACGGTACTTTTTTTTTTAAATAAGTATTTATTTATTTATTTATATCCATAGGAGCCTATATACGTCCCACTGTAGGGCACAGGCCTTCTTTCAGAGAGAGAGAGAGAGTATGGGCTTAATCACCACGCGTGCCCACCGCGGATTGTCGATTTCAAGCGCTGAGGTATGTGAATAGCTCAGACACTCAGGTTTCTCATCATGTTTTCTTTCACCGTTAGCGAGTCATCTACATAGCTACATCGTAACTATGTAGATGACTAATTGTAGCCCATCTCACGGATTCGCATTGGAGCTATTTCCATGCAGCTATTTCCAGTGACAAATGACGTCATGGTTGTGTTGGTACCAAAGGGTGAGTTTACAAACTGGCCATGGAAATACTACTTACACCTTTAAAAAACCTTTTTACCTTCGTTTCGCTATTCAGGTTGAATTACACACGTACTGCACGGGATCATTATTGCTTTCCGTCCGATCGTTGGTAGTTTAATCGAAGCCAACGATTCAATTTCCTTGTAAATAAAAAGGCTCTGGAGAATTACTTCCGGAAATACACAATTCTCCATTCTCAACGTAATCTTATTTACCTTACCCCGCCTTTTCAGTACCGGACAATAAGTCTATTGAGGTGTATGACTTTTGCTGACAAAATACCCTTTGTACAAGTCCGTAGTAGACGTCTATAGAGCTCACTCACATTATTGTTGATTTTTGCTTGGAACTTTTTTAAAAGAATTGTAATAACCTGCTGTTGACTGTACCAACAGTAGTTAGACATTCAACTGTATTAGACCTTTAAGATTTACAAATTCATTGGAACCTCGACAATGAATTTGTAAAATCCATGGAACACTTAATTAAGGCAATTTGTACTTAAAATAGTAGCGACATTTGATTGTTTCAACCTTTCACAGAGGTTGACGAAAAAGTACCTTTATTAAGGTCACGGAAGGTAAAGTAGGTATATAATAATGAGGTCTAAGCTCTTTTATGAAGGTATACATATGACGTCTTTGAATACAGTAGTTGACTCACAATGGAGCACTTGCACTAAAATGTTTAATAGAATAGAGGACACGTTAAAAGATAAATAAACGTAGTATTTTATTTTTCTCTGCGACTAATAGTTTTTGTAATATAACCGGTCGAAAAGTCAATGTAGTCACGCGGTACTAAAACGTGCTATACAAAACGGCCTTAGACAATGACGTCACTACCTAACGTAACGCCTTTAACGTATGAAGCGTTTATCAGTATTTGAGTTATCTCGTAAAATAATGTTTTTATGCATGTACACCCTTATAAGAAAACGTCGACAATTTAATTACACAACGAAATCTAATAAGTTTTATGTTATTAGAGCAACTTTATTTTTCGCATATTTTGTGAACCCGCAAAAACCCGAAAAATTTTTTTGGCTGAGGACAATTTTAAAAACCTATTTAGAGGCCAAAAATTCCACCCATGCCGGGACTTGAACCCGCGACCTCTCGCTAACCGAGCCAGCGCTCTCCCAACTGAGGTAATGGGCAAGTCAAGTCCCGGCATGGGTGGAATTTTTAGCCTCTAAATAGGTTTTTAAAATTGTCCTCAGCACGGGTTAGTGCAACAAAAAGGATATAAATTTTTTGTTGTTTTACTTTTAAATTTTTCCTTGGTTTTTATATAAGTTCTATGGTATAAGCAATGTCACTCCAATCTAAGTTAGACGCAAGTTCCCCATTAAATCGGTGTGAAATTAGATTCGTTTGTGACATTAAAGACATACAAAAAAAGCATCAGCCCACCGCTGCCCACTGCTGGGTATAGGCCTTTTCCCCCAAATAAAAAAAATATATATTTATCACATCACATTACGTCATAAAAAATCATAATAATATAAATAATTCTAAACTTAGGGATATTGATAAAAAGGGGTTTGCTCAGCATAAATGTTGTGTTAGACACACCGCTGATTTTCAGCAAGTCTGTTAAATATTTCTCTCACTGTCACTAAATTCTGAAACACGTTAACTACAGTTTGTGTTTTTAATAAATGTTGTCCACTAGCCTATTATGAAATGCTACGTAGCAGACTTTGTAGTCCATAGGATCAAATTAATGTGAAAGTCCATATGTTCCGATGTTTGTCAACCATTTACAAGAAAAAAACTATACGGATTCAGATAAAATTTACGTTAGTATTGAAATACACGCTGAAATCTGGGTAGTTTGAAAGCCGCGGTTATGTTATTAGTATTAGTCATTAGGACGACCCTGTGGCGCAGCGGTAGTGCATCTACATACCACGCGAGAGGTCCCGGGTTCTAATCCCGGCTGCGGACAAAAAAAAACCCCAGGTCTTGGATGTTTACATGTTTGTGATGTCGTTGTTTCTGGTTCCCACGACACAGGGTATCCTAGTGTGGGGCCAGAAGCAATGTACTCGTATGTGCCTGTATGTAAATGTTTATTATTTTATTATTTTATTATCATTATAAATGCCATCTATTTATACTATTACTTTTAAGTATAGACGTACAATAAAAAAAGTTGAGAAATCTTGTATCGAAAAATTTACGAACAATGAATTAGTACCACCTCTCCGTCTATATCGGAACAATGACCCGCTGATCCGCAGCGCGCGCGCACCGCTCAGCCCCTATATTACGCTCACCAAATCCTGAGCGATTCCAATCGTCTAACTGTCAAATTAGTATGGAATTTGACAGTTAGACGATTGGAATCGCTCAGGATTTGGTGCGCGTAATTAGGCCACTGGCTGGCTATTCGATAGCTATTGTTAAATAATACAACAATATATTTTTATTTTAGATAGCGAGATCCATATACAAAATAAATAACACACAACAAGAGACAAAAATCACAAAACATTTAAACGGAACAAATAACCAAATAATAATAAATCATTAGTAACAGACTCGATTTCGCTTCTGACACACTGGAGAGTGTAAGTTCCTCCAGTGTCTCAGACATGAACCGTCACCGTGTTGTTGCGGCTCTCCCGTGCCCGACGCGCGGCGGAGGCGACTCGCTTGCGCATGGTTGCGTGGTTAAGGCACGTTCATTTTGCTATGGCTCTCAAACCACCCGAAATAACCGTGGTGTATAACTATTTTTATCCAATCTCGACAACGCGTTGCGGTGTTTCACGTGCCGGTTGTACTGTTTCAAAAAGGTCCAGTGAATTACTATTTTTTTTTTTTTTACATACATTGCTTCTGGTCCCACACTAGGATACCCTGTGTCGTGGGAACCAGAAACAACGACATCACAAACATGTAAACATCCAAGACCTGGGGTTTTTTTTTTTATCCCCAGCCGGGATTCGAACCCGGGACCTCTCGCATGGTATGCAGATGCACTACCGCTGCGCCACGAGGTCGTCAAACTATCAAATGTCTCATACAAAAAATTTACATTTTCTCCAGCGTATATACAAAACAGCTGATATTTTTCTCGATATTTCACCGTTGCTCTGCACAGCTACTACGAGTTAGTAGTCACGTGGGAAATTTTCGATGAACAATGTGGACCGCGTCAGCTCACTGACACGGTAGTCGCCACTTTGGTAATAAAAGTTGTTTGTACTGTTGACTAGAATACACCGAGTATACCTTGTTCGTTTTTTCCTTCTTTCATTGCCTCTCCACTACAGCAGGTTGGCCATCAACACTGCATATTCCTCTCTTCTCTATCCCAAGACAAATAGATCTTCTTGCTCCCCTGAAACTCCACGTCTTGCCATCCAAATAAATCTCCAGTCTGTGTCACGCTGATAAGTCCAAACGGGCGGATCTGCTCTGAATGCGTAATTGCCAAATTGCTCGTGTGAATGCTAAGTGCGTCGCGTGTAACATTAAGGTCTGTCCACACAAAAACTTGCGGTTGCAATGATTTCAATGTAAAATCATTCTTATTACTCTGACGGACGGGCGTGCACGGTGAATTGAGGCTGGCAGTTATAGTTAAAAACATAGATGTCTAACGAACGCTAAAAAATTACCCCATGTCCAATTGTTGGATGGTGGACGGAGCTCGTCAATTGTGTGACCAGTCGGGGCGAGTTCAGTATCACCCGGCAAAATATCAATGCACCTGCCACCGCCAGACCGCCGCCGATCTAAAGATAAGTATTTCGACGCAACGAAGTCCATGGTTTAACGTTTTTGGTATAAAACCAACCATCAGTTACGCTGTCACTTATTATCACCCAATCAATGTTCACGTCATCACGCGCATGGCGCATAGAATGAACCAATCACTGAGTAATTTAGCCTGCAACTCATTCCATCGGTAAAGACTAATCAAGAGGACTGTGGCCTTTTTGAGTGTAAATTTTGTAGGGAGAAATACCTACTTCTATTTTTTTTTATTCGTAGGAGCCGTGTGAGGGCACTGCTCATCCGTCGCTAGTAAATTGCGGAGCCTTCTCTCAGAGAGAGAATGTCGGCATAATCACCACCCGTGCCCACCGCAGATTGGCGTTGTCAAATGGTAAATCTTGTCAACACTTCAGATACCCAGGTTTCCTCACGATGCCGATGTCGTCCTTACCGTTTGCGAGTAGTATTACTATTACAAATGTACCATAACTTAGAAAAAACAAACTAATTTGTAAATGTTCAGAAGTGCGGCCGAAGCGTTTCTCTACTGAAAATAATTCGTTGCACTCGTCCACATTACAATAATCAAAAATAAACCCTTAAGGCTGTTCTCACGTGGAGCATGCTGTCTTGCTCGCAAAATTTAACATTTTGTAATATTTTAATAATATGAGTAAACTATTAATAAATGTGAGAATTTCATGCATAATTAAATTACGGACATTTTAAATATATTTCTGTTTTCCAGTACGTGGTTTTTAATTAAAAAAAGTTATTTATTTCGGAATCAAATGATCTCAATCAAAAACTCAAGGGGCCGTGGTTTCTTGCTCTCTATCTATCTTATAAGTCTGTATATTTATCTGTACAGCCCATGAAATACATCGGTCTTCTGATGATCTCGTCTATTGTCCTCATTACTCCAGGTTGCAATTCGACAGAACCAATGTGGAACACGTGGGCACACGAGTCACGATGGGCGGGCAGGTGCCACGCCCATCGTGAGTTATGTGTTATTTGAGTTATGGCCAAGACAGCCGGTGGACGAAGGCAGTCATAGAATGGTGGCCGAGAACTGGCCCTCGTTCGGTGGGTAGCAGCCAACCGGTCGATGGCGCTAAGAAGGCGGCAGAAGGACAACGGACTAACGGATAAATACTTTTTACTGTTGTGGCGCCATCTCCTATCGGGGGCCGGCTATCATTGTGTCGACTGTGACCCGTTATTTGCCAACCTGAAACCAACACACCCTTTGGCTGATATGAGTTGGCACACTGTATTTTTACAATGTCGTCCTCTTTAGTCTTAAGTGCAAAATACAATTTGCTGGCAGTTGATGTTCCTAGGTTAGTATGTGTGTAATGAGCGGTGGTAGCGGAGCGGTAGAATGCCGGCCTCTCAATCGCGAGGTCGTGTGTTCGAATCCCGGCATGTACCAATGATTTTGTTTTCTAAGTTTCGTACATTTGTGAAGTTATAGCTGCAATACCACTCGCTAATAGTGAAGGAAAACATCGTGAGGAAACCTGAGTGTCTAATGTGTTCGCATACCTCAGCGCTTCAAATTGCCAATCCGCGGTGGGCTCGCGTGAAAATTAAGCCCATACTCTCTCTCTGAGAGAAGGCCTATGCCTTGCAGTGGGACGTACTTACATATAAAGAAACGTACGTGTACGTGTGTATATACGTGTATGTGTGTATACAAGTATATATATACATATGCGCGCATGTATGTGTGTATAATGTTTATTAGGTTGGGCTGAGTTTTAGCCGCAGTTAAGGGTTAACTGCGGCTAAAACTTAGTGTGAAAATAATAATGAATTCACTTATTAAATGTTAATGTATGATTAGGTATCGAATTAATGCTAATGCAGGTAACCCTTCTTCTATATAAAGGTGTTACTACTAAATCTAAAAATGCACTTATAACTTAAAATATTGTATGAATATGTTATCATAATTCTGATTATCCGTGAAATCTTGTTATTGGCTTTAACTGTCTCAATTTTGTAAATATACCTCTCGTATAATCTGTTGGTTTTCCAAGAAACGACCAACAAGTTTTGTATCCAGTGAGTTCTTCTACGGCCGGGTCTTCTGCAACCTTTTATGAGAAATACTGCATGATGATTTTACTTTGTATCGTTGCGCTCGCTCATCCCCGGTCCGTTATAACGCCCGTAGATCTTTATACGGACACTTCACTTGGCTACCCGTATTCTCGTAACACCCGTAGACCTTTATGCTGACACTTCACTTGGCTACCCGCATTCTTGTAACGCCCGTAGACTTTTATACTGATACTTCACTTGGCTACCCGTATTCGTATATATGCCGACGACTTATAACACAGTGCAGGTTTTACAATCACTGCTAAGTATTCGTGAGAAAACCCGACTGTGGATGGTTAATATTTTCCAAATACGAGTGGCCAAGTGTGGCGCCGGCTTTAGATCATAGACATAAGATCACAAACGATAAACCGTGATATGTTTGTGTCATGACTAATGGATGTGTGGCGAAGGTAGCCTAGTGGGTCCAGAGCTTCAAAAGCGAAGGGTTTTCGGTTCAAGCCCGGCACGAAGCAACTACTTCGAGTTCTATGGAGATTTGTAGTACACGTGTACTTTCGACAGCATATCTATTCTATTATAATTGAATAATGTTAAGGCTGAGTGCCGTTGAATGTACCAAAATAACTCGTTGCAAAGGAAAATATCGTGAGGCAAAGTTGATTTCGCAACAAAAGTGGCCACTTAACAAATTTAAATATTGATCAGCGTCCACTGTACCTCTACAACTTTCACTGGCAAAATGCAAAAACAGAATAATGATTAAAAAATAAATTTATAATTTTATTTTTTTCAGTGGTTTTCAAGAACATAAAATTCTCTATAATTATCTATTAGGCTGTGTGGCACCAGATTAAGAATAGCGTCGCTCCATTTTCTTCCGTGGATGTCGTAGAAGGCGACTAAGGAAATACCAGGAGACGGGCAGCAGCGTCTTCCTGAGATTCCAACCGCATACTGCGATCGCCGACCCGCCTGCCAAGCGTGGCGATTATGGCAAAACCCTTCATGGATAGGAAAACTACGAGGGAGGCTTTTGTACTGCAGTGGGCGTCAAATGGCTGATGATGATGATGATGATGATGATCTATTATAACTTATAATTAATCCATTCACCGGTTATTGATGATTATTATCGGGTTTCTATAACAGGTTATGTACTTTAATTAGCTTGTAACTGCCATTTACACCTAATAAAAATAGTAATTATTTATTTGTCTTCAACACAGTAAGACACAATAATCACTCATGCTATTAAACAATAATGACAATTTAGTGAGTAATAACCGCGTATTAATCTAGTGATAACCGCGACATATACCATGGTGGCTACAATTTTGATGGTAATTACTGCCCATAAAGAAGACGACACTTCCGGACAGGAGTACTTTATAAGGTGATAAAACTACAGGCCTTAATTAGGAAAATATCCAGGCAATTCAGTCTAAAGCTACGTTCAGACAAAGATGGCTGCACACGCCAGTCACCACGCTTTGAGACTATACACCTTTCTGCGAAACGAGCTCCCAAATAAAGTCGTCCAATGGACATAAACGACGTCCATGTGCGTCCATTGGTTAATGCGCGTGACCCTTAATAGCTACTGCATTAAGTAATTCAACCCTATGAAGCGAACCGTCGCTTATTGTTTCGCTTATCTCTAGCCGCGCGTATTGACCAATGAGATGCGAGTATTGTGTTCCCTAGGAGTTCGAGTCGTGAAACGGAGTATGGAAGCGCCTATCCCTTTGTCTGCGTAGTTCGGTCGTTTAGTTCAGTGGTCGGACTTGTGAGACTTTTTCGTCGCAATAGTTCGCTGACAACCGGACTACTGATTTTGCTCGGTCACTGGACTAAAACAAACAAAACTAGCTAAACGTTAGGCAGCCTTAAGTAAACTAAAAGACCTAATCAACTCCGCAATTTAGCCTACTTGCCAAAATATATCCTACCAAATTAAATTAGTTACTTTAGAAAGCGAACTTGGGAGTATATTCTACCTCATATACTTAATGATTTATCACTAGAAACCTTAGAAACTATACAGAAGAAGCCTAAGTAATGTTAAAAGTTATGTACTAAAATCAATGTATTTAGGAATTAAAATGTAAGCTACCTAACCGAGTGATAACAACGGCAGATAGACCTTTATTGTTTGGCCGATGGTAGAATTTTTTATTTAAGTAAATTTACTTCGTACTTATATGAAAAATAAACAAAAAAAACCGGCCAAGTGCGTGTTGGGCCACGCGCAGTGTAGGGTACCCTAGAAAGAGACGGTTTATATGCTTTACAGAACTAACAACTTCATAAACGTAATTTTCAATGGATTTTGTACCTCCTTCCTTTTATAAGTTGGTCGTCTCATCGCCATCAGCCACGCCCACTGCATGACATAGGCCTCCCTCGTGGTTTTCAAGCTTCCCGGTCTTGTGCCGCCCGCATCTAGCGACTCCCCGCCACCGTAACCAGGTCGTCAGACCATCTGGTGGGGGCCTGCCCACGCCGCGGTCACCAGGTCAGAACCTTCTCGCCCCATCGGCCATCAGTCGTCTATTACTCGTTAACTTGTAAAGCCTACTTAGCCGTGATAGTTTTCTTTGTAAGTTCATTAAGTTAATATTATTATGTGCTACTATCCTGATTTTTTTCACGTTTCTACAATCAACCGCTAAGCCAGGAGAGGGGGGAGACGATTTTGGCCGTGATCACGATTTTCTTTTGGCGAGTTGTCCTCTGAGCCGAGGAATGGTCTGTATCTGAACGTATCTTAACGGAGCAAAACGCGAATCTAACTGAGTAGACAGTATATCTGACAGGGCATTAAGTCAAGGGCTTAATTAACTTTCAGTAGAGCCTGGAGTTCACGTGCACCTGCATTTAATTAACGTCTCTGTGTTAAGTGGTGTAAGGACTTCCATAATATCAGGGGTCGAGTCTCTGAATTGGATTGTTGTTCAATAGAGGCATATTCATATGGTAACAGTAGTTTCATTGACACTATTGGTAGTCTGGTTACCAATTGCATTCCAATAGTATAACCCGTGCAACTTAACCAGGTACCTCACGCGATTTGATCTTCGTCCTGAGATATGATTACATTAGATTAGGTACATTAGAACTTCTTATTGTATACACCAGAGAAAAAAAAATACATTAAAAGTCTTACATGTTTAAGTACATGCCTATAGATATTCCTGTTTAATTTTCGTGGGTTACACCATTGACATAACATAGTACTGCTATCGCTTAGTAGGCTACCAAATAGAGGCAAATAACAGCTCGGCAGCAGGGAGGGAGGGAGAAAGAAAGAAAGAAAGAAAAAAAAAAAAAGAAAATACATTACTAAGAATATGCTGCGCAGTGCGCTGGCAACCATGGCAACCTCTAAATACTAAATAATACACTTAAAACAATATGTCTAGTTGAGTCACAAAAACATGCGCCAAGAAAAGTGTTTGTTAAAAAATTACAAAACTTAATCTAACTTAATTCTAAAAGTGAATGAAATGAAATTTGAAATTAATTGAAATTTATTTTTTGGCGAAAAGAAACCTTTTATACTGTTTTTCTTACATTTAGATTACATAAGTAGTCGTTTCAGAAGAAGAGTTACAGCTGGTATCTAAGCTAGACTGGGTGTGTAATATAGATATAAGCTTCCATCCATATTATGGTCTGAGGCTACAATACAGTAGAATTAAAGAGAACCTGAAGGGCCCATTAGTTGGTTTACTTTTAAATGCAGGGTAATACAAAAAAAATAATCTTAGAACTTAAAAATCAAGCTAAATTATTGTGAGTGGAATATTGACGTGTATATTGTGTGAGCGAGGTAGGTCTTTCACCTCAGGTCTTCACGTATCTCACTTGAAGACCTGAGTCTTAAAACGGGACAAACTGCAACCAAAGACCTCAATATTTATGGTTGTGTTTCCATTTTTGAAATCTTCGTAGAAACGGCACGTACGCACGACCGGGTGATATACAATTTATTTGAGAATTTCTTTTTACGCCACAAATGCATTGGGTAGAGTTGTGGACTAACAAGAATTTGTAGCGGTCAGCGGAAAGTCTTGGCGCTCACCAATCATTGTTATGCGTCTTCAGTACATTCGACCACAAAACACATTAAAAAGAAAATCCGGCCAAGTAAGAATAAGACTCGCGTACCGAGGCCCAAGGGTTAACTACGTATAATATAGTAATAAGTTTCACAAAACACAATCACTTGCCCTGGTTCCAAACTAGGATACACTTCTAAGCTGCGGTAAGGTAAGGTACCCAGGCCAGGACATCGCAAACATGGAAACACACCCAGTCTGAAGCCATTTGTACAAATCAAATAAGGCAGCCTCCTTTGGGAATCGAATCTACTCCGTCCCGTTTCATCCTTAATGTGTTTATTAATTGTCTTACTTAGCAAACATTATTTGGGACTCGGAAAATTTTAACAAGCTACCTTATACGGCTTAAGTTACTTGCAGACTCGGTTTATCTCGGTTTTATTTTCGGTTTCGACTGCCTCATGAGTCTAGCGGTTAACACGCTGGACTACCAAAACAGAGGTCGTGGATTCTATTCCCACAGGAGGCATTCGTACTTAATGTAGAAATGGCCTCAATCCGAGTGTAGTTCCATGTTTGTGATGTCCTCTCTAGGCTACCAAAGCACAAGGAAACCTAGTTTAGGGACAGAAAAAGTGAAAGTATTGTGTGGAAATTATTAGATAAGATAAGATAATCATTTATTAAATTGCCACAACATACAAAGATATTACAATTTACAGGCAAAGCATGCTTACAGTAATTACCCGCGAAAGTATCTAAATCGTATTTTCGTAGCAACTTTTCGCCCCGCTTATACCTGCTGGCGCAGCTGTCGGGAACGGCTAGAGAACTCACCGGAAAGGGAAAAATGAAGCCAAGAACACCAGCGTACGGGGTAATACTCGTTTAGTTTGTGAGAGTCCTGCGACAAATTGCTTGCGACACATTTTTGCGCATTTTCATCAAAATGCTTGCTAGGAGGCGTGCTCAATTGTATGAAGTATACTCCAGTGCACTCCATACAAAATAATTAAACAAAGCAAAACGTTTTCTGTTCATTACTAAGCGAAGCAAAATATAAATAAATTATTTTGAGCATGTAAATCGGTTTGTTTATTACCTACTATAATTTTATTTAAATAAAAATACAAACTTACTTCAAAACACTACAGCACAAAAAAAACTGAGAAATTATTTAAACGAATATGACCTTTAAATTCGATGTAGCAAGATTCTCCGACTTTTTATTGAAGAGAGTAAGAACTCACCAAATTTACTGAACGAAGGAGTTTTTTTGGAAGTTTTCGATTTGGTCACAGTATTAACCCTTACTATACTTAGGAACTCATAAAAATTTTTACTTTTATAGTGGGGTCATGTATACTACGGCACAACACAATCACTTGTCCTAGTCTTAAGCTAAGATACCCTGTGCTATGATAACCAGACAAGGACAGTACAAACATGCAAAAATGTATACATCATGTATCATAAACTTGTATAAATCAAGCACGGCGGACTTAAGTGGGAATCGAACCCACGACCTCTATTTTGGTAGTCATGCACTTGACCAACGAGGTAGTCAATTATATTATTTTTGTTGCACATAACCCGTGCTGAGGACAATTTCTTTAAAAACCTATTTAGAGGCTAAAAATTCCACTTGAACCCGTGACCTCTGGCTAACCGTGCCAGCGCTCTCCTAACTGAGAAATGGGCGAAATTTCGAGCCTCTTTACAAACTTCTCTGTATTACGTACAGGCAGCGACATCTGGCCGAATTAATTTACATCACTTGCAGCCACACGTCAGCCACTTACATCGGAATGATATCGCTGTACCTAGGTACATGATTGTATTCTTTTTGTTGCACTAACATTTTTTTTTCTCTGGACTATTTTTCTAAAAATCTATTTTAAGGCCAAAAATTTCACTCATGCCAGGACTCGAACCGGTTTCTTTAGGTTTAAATAGGTTTTTCAAAGAAAAAAAGAGTCAGTCAATGTTTGATAAAAAAACAAACCAGAGCGAGAATTTTTCATTAGGCTTGCTTGGCTCGTGAGTATGGAAACGAGTTATTGTCTGTTTTACGGAAAATAATACAAAAATGTACACTATTTACACAGATTTAACATAACCGAGTAAAGTGGATGCGTATAAAGATCGATATGTCTTCGACTTTCGATTGCCGACAGAACACAAACCTTAAGAGTGCGTTTTCACCGATGCGGAGCTGGGTGGAGTGGAGCGGAGAAGAGCAGTGAAAAGTGGCAAGTGTTTCCATTAAAGCAGGGCGGAGTGGCGCTGAGCAGACCAGAGTATCTCGGAAAATGTATCTGTTTTAGTGAATTACTAGTTATTACAATTTTTAAATAGATTAAACATAAAAAGAGTGCTCTGAAATGTGACGTCATAAGCCAGTATTTTCATACAAAATTCCGTTTTAAAAGTACCTAACTCATTTGATATTTTGTCAAATACCCAATTTAGGAACTACTATCCCAAAACTCCCAGAATCGTCGCTTTACTACTTACTCGTAGTGACATTAGTTGTTAGTTGCGACTACAACTTTATTAGAAACTATTCTTAGCTGGGAACGACCCCGAGACAACACAATGCCACCCTAAAAGTTTAAATCGTAACCAACTTTTCCAACAGAGAGAGACGAACCCACATAGATGCGGTGAGATATCGTGTTTCGCACTAATGGACGGAGGGACCCTGCCCGCCAACGATTTGTGTAGAGGTGAAATAGATATTGAAGTAGCCAATACATACAAACAACTCACGCCTGTATCCCTGAGGGGAAGGCAGAGGCTAGGTTTTGCCACACGCCACGATCCTCCGAAGTAAAGGACAAGATAAAAACCGGCCAAATGCAAGTTGGACTCGCGCACGAAGGGTTCCGTACCATTATCTAACTATCACGGTTCTCGAGATTCAGCCTGGTGACAGACGGACGGATGGACGGACAGACGGCGGAGTCTTAGTAGTAGGGTCCCTTACCCTTTGGGTACGGACCCCTAAAAAAGTATCCGAACTCACGGAGGGAAGGCAGAGGCCAGTGCTTCCACTTGCCACGGTCCTCGGAAGCGAATGATGAGATAAAAAGTATCTGAAACCGGCGAGCGTGCACGCCGGGACTAATAGATGTTGATGAAACGAAATTGCAATTACACCTTTTATTGTCATTTAGGTAGGTTAGGTAGGACACAACTGTACGTACACGTATACTAACTGAAAACAGAAAATATACAACAAAATAAAATGCCCGCTAATTCTCACTCGCTAACTATGAACAAAAAATACCTCAGCGCTTGAAATTGCCAATCCGCAGTGGGCATGCGTACTCTCTCTCTCTCTCTCTCGGAGAGAAGACATGCGCCCAAGTCTTGCGTGCGCCCTACAGGCGGACTTATGTTAGTGTAGGCTGCATTACGTGTGCCTATACTGTGACTCCATCCCCAGAATATTAAAAGGTATGAACCTCCGATAGCAAAGAGAAAAGATACTATGATGCAAAACACTCTAATGGCCAACTGTGATCGTCTAGTCTAGTGAGGACCCTTCATTGTGAACGTATTAATAACCCAAGAACTTTTAGGATATGAGATTGAGTAATGAGTGCATGTAAGAGATCCGTTAAAATAATAAAAGTGGAACTAAGAACATTCAGTTCGAACCAAATGTTTACTGGAAGAGGTAAATTTTGGGGAGATTCCGAGAAACTAAAATAGCAATAAAGCAACATTAAATTAGCAGAAGCGAGACAAGATTGGGATAAAAGAGGAAAATTTAAATAAAGAAGTTAAGTTTAGGAGACAATAAATTAAAGGTTGAATAAAATAAATTCCATCTAAATAAGATAAGATTATAGTAGCAAAATATTTGAAATAAATAACTACTTGTCATACTACTACACATGTGAGTGTTTTAGTATAACGTCCCCTACCAAAGGCCGGTTAAGGCAGACATTATTAGCCAGCTAAGTAGATAATATTGGATAAGAAGAAGAGAGTGCAATACTCAATTATCTACTAGCCGATAGTGCTAATTATATCTACCGTGGATGGGGATTGGCCGCCACTACGTTATACCGTTAATATATACTTATAAATAATAAAACTATGTCTGACTAGAAATAAGAATACAATGATTCATTATTCCAAGTCTATGCCTTAAGAAAACATACATGACTAACGCAAGAATTGGCAAAGAGACGTTCAGCAGTACAATGCATTGGCAGACGAGAGTGTGAGAGAGGTAATAACCAAATGCACAAAGTACGTTGGAATAAGACTTCATCGAAGCTTGCCAACACTGAAACAGTCCGGCCAAACCCACGCCACCATGAAATGTCACCCAAAGACATAAGTCATACAAATAAATATAATAGAAGCAATAAAAGCTTTGAGTAGGCATAGATATATTAAGACTCAAGTCACTTCACACAATTAACGCAAGAAACGGCAAAGGGATGTTCAGCAGTACAATGCATTGGCAGACGAGAGTGTGAGAGAGGTAATAACCAAATGCACAAAGTACGTTGGAATAAGACTTCATCGAAGCTTACCAACACTGAAACAATCCAGCCGCGCTCACGCAACTATGAGATGCCACTCAAGGACAAGTCAAACATAATAAAAGCTTTAAGCAGGTATAGAGATCTTAAGACTCAAGACGCTTCACACAATTAACGCAAGAAACGGCAAAGGGATGTTCAGCAGTACAATGCATTGGCTGACGAGAGTGTGTGAGAGGTAATAAGCAAATGCACTAGGTACGTTGGAATAAGACTTCATCGAAAGCTTACCAACACTGAAACAATCCAGCCGCGCTTACGCAACTATGAGATTAAGCAGAGTATTAAGCCAATATACTTGAAATGAGTATACTACTACAAAGCCTATAGTGGCTCTTAACTACTCCCTAACGTCCCATAACGTCTTTCAATTCCTAACAATAATTCGTGTTTTGGCCACCCTATATATTATTCACCCTATATTGCGTCTAAAATGCAATAATACTAAAGAAACTGCGGTCGGCAGAAAAGGTATATACGCACCTACATAAATTGTCCCTACCTCTTTGCAATAGTGGGATGTCCCGTCCGAAGATCAAAAGAAAGGTACCTATGAAGCTAATACTTTCGTTAAGCTTTACCTATTCCTTAGTTTGAAATGATCACCGTGTGAATGAAGCGCACCAACATTTACGCCTAGTTTTAAGGTAAGGACCAGAGACATAGATAAGCAGTAAGCTTAGCAGCTACTAATTCAAGACTCGCACAATTAAATAACGAACACAATCTTTTAGTCAAACAGAGTTTTGCAGGTTTACATTAGCGCCCCCGTCGAGCCTTGGTTATTTCACAAGGGCTAGAAACACTGAATATCTAGAACTTACCTTTGCCGCCGTGAGTTTACCTTTGCACAAATTTATTTCCGCATAAACGTAGTACTGTGGAGGCAAAGGATTAGTGAACTTTTATTTCGCGAAAGCTACCCTAATTACTAAGGCTGAAAACCCTATTTTACGCGGAAAACTTCTAGCTAAGTATACTAACTGTTTAGGAATCGAAGACCGTTTCTAACATTACACTTTCACTTTCAAATCTCATTCCCTAGCTAAGAAAGTAATTCAGAACCTGAAACTTCACACCAGATCTGATAGTCTGGGACGCAGTGCCCACAGGTGATGTTAGGTTACAAATCCGAATCCACTCTCCTACTTTCGAATTTAAATGCAAACGAAACTCCCTAATAGTAATAAATTCGCAAAAATATCGAATTTGCCTACGAGCGCAACAGACGTATTTACTTCTCAATTTTCTGTTCCGAACAAGCCCAGAATAGTTCCCGAACCCCGCTTTTATACCCTCGCGGCCCCCTTCTAATATGGTGCCACTTCACCCTCTCGCTAAACCAATAACAAAATACCGCCATCTGAAGAATTTTGTTCCTTATTGCTATTAGTTTAAGGACTTCAACATAAGTAATTTATTTTTATTTGCCTAACTCATAAATTACGTTCTTTGTCATAGTGTTTCTTTGATATTCACCGCCTTAGCATGCCGCGGCTTTTTTCAAAAGAAATTTGCCCTCCCGCTAAATCAATAACGAAACACCGCCAAATGAAGAATTTTATTCCTTATTGCTATTAGTTTAAGGATTTTTACATAAGTAATTTATTTTTGTTCGTCAACTCATAAATTACGTTCTTTGTCCTAGTGTTTCTTTGATATCACCGCCTTAGCATGCCGCGGCTTTTTTCAAAAGAAATTTGCATTCTCGCTAAATCAATAACGAAATACCGCCATCTGAAGAATTCTATTCCTTATTGCTATTAGTTTAAGGACTTTAACATAAGTAATTTATTTTTATTTGCCTAACTCATAAATTACGTTCTTTGTCATAATATCCCTTTAAATTTACTACCTTAACACGCCGCGGCTTATTACAAAAGAAACAAAGGAAGCCGACGCGGCCCACACACGCGAGTAAATTTTGAGGAAACGACAGTGATCCGTCAAGATCGCAACAAGTGGCAGTCCCCGACCTCCGTCCACCCCTCCGGGACACAGGCGTGAGTCTATGTTGTTTTGTTAAAGTTTTATATGATTTAAGTTCCCTATTTATTTAGTACTTGGATGACCGAGCTTTTCGGATGCAATTTTTTTGTTTTGTTTTAGAGAATGAATTAAGAAAGTGTCATCTATGAACAAAATTATGAACTGCCATGTATTGTAATAGGTTTAGTAACAGCTTTCTTCAATCCGAAATTTATTAGTTGTGCTATTTCGCAAGAGAGATGTCACTGTAATTAATCTCAATTATCGTAAACCATCCCTAAAACAAGTTGCATAATTTAATCTACAAAAGACAACGCAATATTTCACAAGAACTGTTTAAATGTTTACAAATGCTACAAAACAAAAGCTTTTCGGATGCACTTTTCTTTTTGTTTTTGTTTTAGAGAATGAATTCAGTTCAGACCCACGCGTTTAGACCGGTAGCGTCACCTCTGAACAAAGCGATGAACTGTCATGTATTGTAACAGGTTTTAGGTGAAAACTTTCTTTAATCCATAATTTATTAGTTGTGCCATCTCGTAAAATAGATGCCGTTGTAATTAATCTCAATTATCGTAAAAATTTAATCTAGAAAAGACAACGCAATATTTCACAAGAACTGCCTAAATGTTTACAAATGATACAAACAAAATATAACTAGCTTTATTTTATGTTGGGGAACCAAATACGTTTTAGCGCTTTATCCGATTCTATAATACGCTCTTTAAATGTTTTATAATCCCTATATAAGAATACGATTATCAATGCTCGGTTTCTTTTAGCTTCTATCCTTAATCTTCTCGTGCAGAACACAATTCAACATGATATTAACGATCGTGAGCACTTGTACGGAGCTTGGTCCGTCACAATCAACCCCCAAAATTTGGATAAGACCTGTCGTTATCAAATTTTCAATAAAACATGTGATCATGAGAGTGGTCTTGCTACATAAGTTATTAATAATTAAGTAATTGTTACTTGTTTCACTATTTTCCAGAAATGACGAAATGAGTGAGTTGTGTTTTTCAACCAGACTCTTCGGATAATTGTCTATGTGAAATTTCAATCGACACCGTTTTATTCGGATCGCTTAGCAGCTTTTAACACAGCCTATCATTGAAGACCTTGATAAAGGGATCCTGGTTGTGAGGCAGGACAGCCCGAAGGCACCGACTGCTAAGTACCAGATACACTCGCTTAAACTCCAAAGGGGAGGCCTCCCCAAGAGCAAACGTGCACCGGTAGTAGAACCGACCCTTACAATAGCCTCAAATAACAATCAGCTGCGAAATCACTACGGGAAGCTATCAAACAAACGATATTAATCAATGAAAATCCCCAATCGACAACATCTTCGTTTCTGGAGCCTGCTCAGTTGCCGAAACTAGTTCTTAGCTTCTTGTGGAGTCCGGGATACAAATACAGTTTAAATTAATTTAAAATGAAAATCAAAGGAAGTATTTGTATCCGCTTGAGGTGTGTGCTGTATTCGGAAACTAAATAAAACAAGTTATCTGCGTAAAACCGATTCACCGAACTCTAGAACTTCCATTCAAGCCCCTTTTCATTCTCCTTCTAAATACTTCAACTAATTCCTTCTCCATTCATTGAATCATTTCCAAGCTTACTCTTACTTGCTTACAAACTGATATATGAAGCCTGAGAATTTAGCGAATGAACTCTTCGCAGATATGATTTTGATTACCGCGATATAAAATAACTACTAATTTTATTAGAAATTTGACAAACCCATCCAATGAGGAATAGAATAATTTGAACCAGAGCCCGCGATCGCAATAAAACGTAGTGACAGACGTTATGAGACGCAAGTAAAAATTTTAAAATTAAATTTGCTTTACCCTACACAGTACCACACGAATTACCTTGATTACCGTACACAATACCTCAATTTCAATTACCAGATTACCTTTCAAAACCGTTTCAATTACCTGGTTTAAGAAGTACAGTCAACGACGAAAATTAAATAATCAAGTGTAAATCCCGATTAGATTAACTCGCGTCCGTATTTTATTAAAAATAGTATTTGGGTAAGACGTAATTTATGGTAAGGTACATTTAAATTCAAAGTTTGGTTTAAGAATATTCGATTATCAACTTTTATCGTTTACTGTACGCGGATTGTTAAAATAAAACAAAATGTGTTGTTTTTTTTTTCTCTATTATTTATAGTTTATTATAGGTACGCGGATTACTAAAATAAAATAAAAAAATTCTTTTTTTTTTTTTTTTTTATTAAAAATTAGTTTTTTTTTTTTTGTTTCTCAAGAAATTTACGAATCGATGTGAATAAAATTACACTAAATTTATTTGACATATCGATAATTTAGCAAATTAAAATTAATCTCGAGTCTAATGGAATAATTATAATTCATGAATTTATTTGCGCCACCACTATACGAAACTACCGAATTACGCAATACTAAATTCCTAGCAATACTATAATAATAGCAACCCCCCGTCGAGAAAACTTTTGTTAATTATGTTGCTCTTTTTTTCTTTTACAACCCCACAACCCCCCAAATAAAAGACAAGTTTCCGCGTAATGGAATGCTAAACCGAATGTAAAGATATCAACCCCCAGCATGAAAATATTTAAAATGAAATACCTAAATCAATAAATTAAAATAAGAAAGATCTTTCACAATAATAACTATTAATTAATAAGCAAAACAAGTATTAAAGTATTTAAGAATTTAAAATCGCGTAAGAAATTTCATATTTTGACAACCCCCCACAAATCAGACCTTTGACTAATTAATGTAACCTGATGACATTCGATTTTTTTTTTTTTTTTTTTTTTAGTTCCCTAATTATCTTCTTAATTAACTATACTGGAATTATTATTGGCCTTAGTTTACCTACGAAGGCAACTTCTGACGTAAAATATAATTTGATACAACCCCCTGAATAAAAAACTGTTAAACGTACCTACTTAAAACGATCGAAAAGTATAACCTCTACAGACTATTATTAAAATCCGACACGAAAGCATTGAATCAACTAAAGATTTATTGTAAAGTAACGTAATTTGAATAGAAATTACCAAGAAGCTATGGAACGTTAGTAAAAATAACGTGATTACACGTTAATAATTAGATAAATAGATCCATACACGAATTAAATATTTATTTTTACCCGTGCATACATCCATAAATCTATGCGAAAGCAAAATTAACGGATCTCATTCACACCCTCATCGTCAATCTCAAATCTTTCCATTTCACGAACATCAAATTGTGGCATAAAGCCAACGATAATAATTAAAAATAAGAATATTCTGCATCATAAAACATACAAACAACCTACTCAAACTCGTATTAAAATATCATGGTCACGGCACACCATATTGTGACTCCATCCCCAGAATATTAAAAGGTATGAACCTCCGATAGCAAAGAGAAAAGATACTATGATGCAAAACACTCTAATGGCCAACTGTGATCGTCTAGTCTAGTGAGGACCCTTCATTGTGAACGTATTAATAACCCAAGAACTTTTAGGATATGAGATTGAGTAATGAGTGCATGTAAGAGATCCGTTAAAATAATAAAAGTGGAACTAAGAACATTCAGTTCGAACCAAATGTTTACTGGAAGAGGTAAATTTTGGGGAGATTCCGAGAAACTAAAATAGCAATAAAGCAACATTAAATTAGCAGAAGCGAGACAAGATTGGGATAAAAGAGGAAAATTTAAATAAAGAAGTTAAGTTTAGGAGACAATAAATTAAAGGTTGAATAAAATAAATTCCATCTAAATAAGATAAGATTATAGTAGCAAAATATTTGAAATAAATAACTACTTGTCATACTACTACACATGTGAGTGTTTTAGTATAACGTCCTCTACCAAAGGCCGGTTAAGGCAGACATTATTAGCCAGCTAAGTAGATAATATTGGATAAGAAGAAGAGAGTGCAATACTCAATTATCTACTAGCCGATAGTGCTAATTATATCTACCGTGGATGGGGATTGGCCGCCACTACGTTATACCGTTAATATATACTTATAAATAATAAAACTATGACTGACTAGAAATAAGAATACAATGATTCATTATTCCAAGTCTATGCCTTAAGAAAACATACATGACTAACGCAAGAATTGGCAAAGAGACGTTCAGCAGTACAATGCATTGGCAGACGAGAGTGTGAGAGAGGTAATAACCAAATGCACAAAGTACGTTGGAATAAGACTTCATCGAAGCTTGCCAACACTGAAACAGTCCGGCCAAACCCACGCCACCATGAAATGTCACCCAAAGACATAAGTCATACAAATAAATATAATAGAAGCAATAAAAGCTTTGAGTAGGCATAGATATATTAAGACTCAAGTCACTTCACACAATTAACGCAAGAAACGGCAAAGGGATGTTCAGCAGTACAATGCATTGGCAGACGAGAGTGTGAGAGAGGTAATAACCAAATGCACAAAGTACGTTGGAATAAGACTTCATCGAAGCTTACCAACACTGAAACAATCCAGCCGCGCTCACGCAACTATGAGATGCCACTCAAGGACAAGTCAAACATAATAAAAGCTTTAAGCAGGTATAGAGATCTTAAGACTCAAGACGCTTCACACAATTAACGCAAGAAACGGCAAAGGGATGTTCAGCAGTACAATGCATTGGCTGACGAGAGTGTGTGAGAGGTAATAAGCAAATGCACTAGGTACGTTGGAATAAGACTTCATCGAAAGCTTACCAACACTGAAACAATCCAGCCGCGCTTACGCAACTATGAGATTAAGCAGAGTATTAAGCCAATATACTTGAAATGAGTATACTACTACAAAGCCTATAGTGGCTCTTAACTACTCCCTAACGTCCCATAACGTCTTTCAATTCCTAACAATAATTCGTGTTTTGGCCACCCTATATATTATTCACCCTATATTGCGTCTAAAATGCAATAATACTAAAGAAACTGCGGTCGGCAGAAAAGGTATATACGCACCTACATAAATTGTCCCTACCTCTTTGCAATAGTGGGATGTCCCGTCCGAAGATCAAAAGAAAGGTACCTATGAAGCTAATACTTTCGTTAAGCTTTACCTATTCCTTAGTTTGAAATGATCACCGTGTGAATGAAGCGCACCAACATTTACGCCTAGTTTTAAGGTAAGGACCAGAGACATAGATAAGCAGTAAGCTTAGCAGCTACTAATTCAAGACTCGCACAATTAAATAACGAACACAATCTTTTAGTCAAACAGAGTTTTGCAGGTTTACATTAGCGCCCCCGTCGAGCCTTGGTTATTTCACAAGGGCTAGAAACACTGAATATCTAGAACTTACCTTTGCCGCCGTGAGTTTACCTTTGCACAAATTTATTTCCGCATAAACGTAGTACTGTGGAGGCAAAGGATTAGTGAACTTTTATTTCGCGAAAGCTACCCTAATTACTAAGGCTGAAAACCCTATTTTACGCGGAAAACTTCTAGCTAAGTATACTAACTGTTTAGGAATCGAAGACCGTTTCTAACATTACACTTTCACTTTCAAATCTCATTCCCTAGCTAAGAAAGTAATTCAGAACCTGAAACTTCACACCAGATCTGATAGTCTGGGACGCAGTGCCCACAGGTGATGTTAGGTTACAAATCCGAATCCACTCTCCTACTTTCGAATTTAAATGCAAACGAAACTCCCTAATAGTAATAAATTCGCAAAAATATCGAATTTGCCTACGAGCGCAACAGACGTATTTACTTCTCAATTTTCTGTTCCGAACAAGCCCAGAATAGTTCCCGAACCCCGCTTTTATACCCTCGCGGCCCCCTTCTAATATGGTGCCACTTCACCCTCTCGCTAAACCAATAACAAAATACCGCCATCTGAAGAATTTTGTTCCTTATTGCTATTAGTTTAAGGACTTCAACATAAGTAATTTATTTTTATTTGCCTAACTCATAAATTACGTTCTTTGTCATAGTGTTTCTTTGATATTCACCGCCTTAGCATGCCGCGGCTTTTTTCAAAAGAAATTTGCCCTCCCGCTAAATCAATAACGAAACACCGCCAAATGAAGAATTTTATTCCTTATTGCTATTAGTTTAAGGATTTTTACATAAGTAATTTATTTTTGTTCGTCAACTCATAAATTACGTTCTTTGTCCTAGTGTTTCTTTGATATCACCGCCTTAGCATGCCGCGGCTTTTTTCAAAAGAAATTTGCATTCTCGCTAAATCAATAACGAAATACCGCCATCTGAAGAATTCTATTCCTTATTGCTATTAGTTTAAGGACTTTAACATAAGTAATTTATTTTTATTTGCCTAACTCATAAATTACGTTCTTTGTCATAATATCCCTTTAAATTTACTACCTTAACACGCCGCGGCTTATTACAAAAGAAACAAAGGAAGCCGACGCGGCCCACACACGCGAGTAAATTTTGAGGAAACGACAGTGATCCGTCAAGATCGCAACAAGTGGCAGTCCCCGACCTCCGTCCACCCCTCCGGGACACAGGCGTGAGTCTATGTTGTTTTGTTAAAGTTTTATATGATTTAAGTTCCCTATTTATTTAGTACTTGGATGACCGAGCTTTTCGGATGCAATTTTTTTGTTTTGTTTTAGAGAATGAATTAAGAAAGTGTCATCTATGAACAAAATTATGAACTGCCATGTATTGTAATAGGTTTAGTAACAGCTTTCTTCAATCCGAAATTTATTAGTTGTGCTATTTCGCAAGAGAGATGTCACTGTAATTAATCTCAATTATCGTAAACCATCCCTAAAACAAGTTGCATAATTTAATCTACAAAAGACAACGCAATATTTCACAAGAACTGTTTAAATGTTTACAAATGCTACAAAACAAAAGCTTTTCGGATGCACTTTTCTTTTTGTTTTTGTTTTAGAGAATGAATTCAGTTCAGACCCACGCGTTTAGACCGGTAGCGTCACCTCTGAACAAAGCGATGAACTGTCATGTATTGTAACAGGTTTTAGGTGAAAACTTTCTTTAATCCATAATTTATTAGTTGTGCCATCTCGTAAAATAGATGCCGTTGTAATTAATCTCAATTATCGTAAAAATTTAATCTAGAAAAGACAACGCAATATTTCACAAGAACTGCCTAAATGTTTACAAATGATACAAACAAAATATAACTAGCTTTATTTTATGTTGGGGAACCAAATACGTTTTAGCGCTTTATCCGATTCTATAATACGCTCTTTAAATGTTTTATAATCCCTATATAAGAATACGATTATCAATGCTCGGTTTCTTTTAGCTTCTATCCTTAATCTTCTCGTGCAGAACACAATTCAACATGATATTAACGATCGTGAGCACTTGTACGGAGCTTGGTCCGTCACAATACGTCCCACTGGAGACTGCCATATGACGACCTCGTGGCGCAGCGGTAGTGCATCTGCATACCATGCGAGAGGTCCCGGGTTCGAATCCCGGCTGCGGACAAAAAAAAAAAACCCCAGGTCTTGGATGTTCACATGTTTGTGATGTCGTTGTTTCTGGTTCCCACGACACAGTGTATCCTAGTGTGGGGCCAGAAGCAATGTATGTGCCTGTATGTAAATGTTTATGTTTATATTCGACTTGTACGAATGGCCTCTGTCTAGGTTTATTCCCATACCAACCATCCAACCAGGCAAGGACGTCACAAATTTTGTGATGTCCTTGCCTGGTTACCGTAGCTCGGGATACCCTAGTTTAGAACCAGGACAAGTGATTGTGTTGTGTGGAAGTTATTTATGCACAGAATGTCTGATAGGTTAGTTTACGGAAGTCTTAGTTTATCTTCCCCCAACGTACGCCTCTTCTTTCTGTCCTCGGCCATCCTTATCCATCCGCTACCAGCAATCAGCCTTAGATCGCCGGCTTATATTATTAATTTAATGGGACAGTGGCGGTGCCTTCAGATGCTTGAAGCTTAAAGTCTAGTCAAGTCTTGATTTTGGTATTTGGAGATGGGGCGTTCCCAAAACTAAAAGAGGTTTGTTAGTTTTCCGTAGCCTTAAAAGTTTTGGAAACGCTGGAATAAACAGCCAAAATGGTTGCCAACCCAACCTTAGATAAGAGATTTAGATAGGAGAACAAAGAAATCTACCTGAATGAACTGCAGTTTCCTGGAGATGTTAACATTTTACTAGTTTTACGCAGTCTAGACCAACCACGTGATGTAGAAAACGACTTCTTAACTACCTAGATAAACATTAATACCACTAAAGCAAGTTTTACTATTCGTTTTGGTTTACTGCCGGTGATTCGAACAAATGCTCAAACCATTTCGCCACAAATCTAGGCATTTCGGATGCCAGGTGCGTCGAACTGCTAAGCCAGCCGTTAACGAAAATGTTTGTGCCAAAAAAGTGTGCTTTAACAAAAATATCAAATAGCACAATATTCGGACAGGCAACAACGTACAATACAATACAATACAATGTCTTTATTTGTCAAATAACGAAATAAGAATGAATTAAGTATGTATGGTGTTACTTTGAATGACAGAATACGCAATAGTTGGATTAGAGAACGTTGTGGACTGAAGAAGGATGTAGTGATCAGAATTGAGAAAGGAATGTTACGTTGGTTTGGACATATGGAGAGGATGAAGGAAAAAAGATTGACGAAATAAATATATCGAGCGAATGTGGGTAAAAAGGCTGGTAAGAAGCATCCCAGGCGGACGTTCCAAATATTAGGGGTAGTATTAGCAAAGAACAAGATAAAAAGCACCCGAAACCGGCGTGCGTGCAGGCAACTACTAATTAATATTCATGAAGCAAAAGAGATCTGTTAGGATCGTGGCAAGTGGCAGACCCTGATCTCTGCTTACCCCTTCGGGATACAGGCGTAAGTTAATGTTATGTTTAATACAAAATAAATTCAATAATATATGACGTGTTGCGCACGCAACACCGCAATAATAACTTTTTCCAATTATCTATCACAATTTTCTTCCAAGATTTCATCGGAGAATTTCGACGACGCGGCTTTTGCAAGTCTACGCTGTCTGTCCGGGTTGCCTTGAGCCGTAATTGGTAGACAGGTAAAATTTTCACAAAACAATTGCCGAGGTGGCTTTCCTAACAAAATAACAAAAAACAAAAAGTACCCGAAACCGGCGTGCAGGCATGCAACGACTAATGAATGTTGATGAAACAAAAGACATCTGTCAGGATCGTGGCAAGTGGCAGACCCTGGTCTCTGCCTGTCCCTTGGGGATACAAGCGTGAGTTTACATTATAGTTGTAACAAAAAACTCGTTGAAACTGCAAAACAAAAAAAACCGCCAAGAAATCGTCGGTCCAGACTTTTTCGCTCTTCCTAACTGAATAGAGTGCGATAGCTCGACAGCTTGCAATATGTCTACAGCCTTATACGAAGCCATCACTGGCAGCCAGCACTGGCCTGGTATTGGACTTGTATAAACAGTTTTTCATGCCAAGCCAGTGCTGACTGACAACGCTGGCGAGAATAGACCGCCCGTCTTTCAAGCTTGGTTTCTCGAGCCAGTGATCTCCGCAGATTTGCCGCCGAAGCGTTTACACGCTTTGTAGGTTTCCATGACACCTCCCGAAAACCGCTTCACTCTTACAAAGAACCCCACGGATTTTCCTTTCGATGATTGTTTTATGGCACTTCAAAGGCAGTAAATTGACAGCTCGTTATGTAGACTCTGCGCACTTGGTGAATGTGTAACAAAATTGCTTATATTTACAAGGGATCGAATTGCGGTAGGAAGCGGTTCTTACGGGCTTCAGGGAAGTATAGCTAAAATTACTGCTTTTCATACTTTTACCGCGGGGCTCCCGTACATTAACAATCGGTTAATCTGCTTTTAACAGCTGTCAGTTTTTTGACAAATAAAATATGCATTAGTTACAGGTAATTTTTTAATCTTCCACAGGTTTGTTATTATTTTCTTTGAAAGTGTGCTAGTATTGAAACTTAATGCGACAAAAGGTAAAGACTGTCTGAGGTGTTCACATACGTCAGAGCTCAAAATTGCCAATCCGCAGTGGCCACGCGCGGTAATTAAGTTCATACTCTCTCTCTGAGAGAAAGTATGTGCCCTGCAGTGAGACATATAACAGGCCTCAAAAAAAAAAAACCACTGAAATCACGTCTCTACTCACCGTGAGCGAAACCTGGTCGGAACCTTCCCGTAAAATATCATTAAAAATCATGAATCAGGAATTAAACTAATAAAATTACACTGTTATATTCTTTATGTTGCACTAACCCGTGCTGAGGACAATTTAAAAACCTATTTAGAGGCCAAAAATTCCACCCATGCCGGGACTTGAGGTCGCGGGTTCAAATCTCGGCATGGGTGGAATTTTTGGCCTCTAAATAGGTTTTTAAAATTACACTGATTTACAAATCTTTAAATCCAACCAATTCAGTTGCCGTCATAAGCAGCCTATATACGTCCTACTGTAGGGCACAGGCCTTCTTCATTGATGCGAAGTAAATCAATGTGCCATAAAAGAGGGTGATTAAAAGCTGGAGTAGGAATAGAAACGAAAAGCGGAAGAAGGTTTTTTGTCGCCGATTAATTACTGAACTTACAACTAAAGCAACGTCTTTTGTCAGATATTTCGATCTGAACCCACAACCTTACTATAGCTGTGACAAAAAACCCTTTTCCACTTTTTGTTTCCATTCATACTCCAGTTTATAATCACACCAATTCACTGTACCATAAGCCGGGGATAAGTCTCTCAAGTTGCTTTGGAGAGCTTCTATCAATCAAGCGGCACTTTCCTCAGTGCTCCGCACGCATCCACGCCGCAGCAGCCATCATGGGGTAATAAAGTACCTCCACTCTGGAGCCCTATTCTTGTATTTTCGTTTTTAACGCCGCTGTTACGTCTGTCATCTATCTCGCTCGCAAGTTCTGATAATTGCAAAAAAAACATGTACTTTTGATAAATGTGGTCCGAGGTTTTGCGGATATTTTGACGTGAAACAGTAGTAGGGAGGTAATAGGGAGTCACTTGCTAAAATTGCATGCAACGAGAACATGTCGCCTCGGCGAGGGCTATGTCTCTGTAACTACCTGTCCAGTGTAATTCAATTATATATCGTTGAGTAAAGCAAAGTAATCATTATTTACATCATCAATATTTGTATTTTTTTCTCTACATTGATAACTGTACCAATAGCCTTTAAGTTATTTTGTACAGACCTCAAGGCTTGTAAAACGGTGTCTGTGTGTTGTTTTTATGGTGAGAAATAAACTTTACTTACATTACTCCAATCTTTTCGACTCGCGCCGCTAGATGGCGCCAGTGCCGTGTAACACATTGCGTAGTTTGAGCTACAAACTAACGCTTACTTAAAGACGTCTCACGTTAAACCAACGGCCGTGTAACCCGACACAGCACCGCCCGCTTTTAAATACATTTTTGTCTTACACTTACTTTTTGGTTGAGAATATTTGCTACTAAAATTTATAAATTTTGAAGCAACTTTGCTTCATCAATGCCCGTAATAATAAAACAGAGACCAAGTCGGCATTGGTATCTGGCGCCTGTATCTCAGCGTGCAATCGTTCTAACCAGAAGGGATGGGCTGAAAAAGCGCTACTGACTAAGCATGCAGTCTGAGCCCGCTCAGCTGAGCCCATTCTTTTTTAGCACAAAAATGATACATACTTATTAATCTGTGTTGTACGCGTTGCTTTTATGGTAAGTAAAATATTTTCACTTTCACAAGATAATTCGGACCTCGCCTCGACTCTACTAAAGTATTTCCGTTTTATGTAGTTCATGTTTAACTACAAGGTGATTTCTAAATGGTACACGTCCTGAAACTTATTGGTTAGAGTTTGTCATTTATAAAAAAAAAATCTACGCCTTTTAAATCTTTGTGTTATATTTTCTATCTTAAGAAAAAAAATCGTTTTATTTCTGCTTAAAACCATATTTGCTACGTAACCAGGCAATGACGTCACAAACATAGAAATACACCCAGACTGACGTCATGTGTACAAATGTACGGCAGCCTACAATGGGAATCGAACCCACAACCTCCGGCTTGGTAATCGAACGTAATACTTGACGATGTGATGTGAGACCAATAAGACGCATTTTGGAAAGAAATAGAGCCGAGCTCGATACAGAATCGCCTCCCCGTTAGATTTACGACTTAGGCAACCGGCCAGAGCAGCCCCGAGGCAGTTTCAGCCGGTTTTATTGTTTGCCGCCATTAGATTGTCATTTTCATTCGCGGCTACTGGAAGCGTGAGTGAAGCAGTTCCAACTGGTTTTATTCGGTGTATTAATTTCCATTGTTGACAGCAATGACTTATCATAAAATTGATAAAGATAGAATGATAATATAAAGTATATTTTTTTTAACATTTAAAACAAGTTTAAAACACAGCATAAAATAATACAAGAAGCCAACTGGAACTCGCACTCCAAAAATACTTGTTGTACAGGAAGCTTGTTCAAAACCCTTGTTATCTATACACGGTCCATTAGATCAATGACCCGCGGACCCGCGGCTACTAATGGTTCTCTTAGAGTTATAACAATATTTTTAAAAGGTACCTTTGTTAAAAAGAAAACAAAACAAACTAGCGTACTCGACAGCTATTGTTAAGGCACTTTAATTTTGCTATGGCTTTCAAACCACCCAAAATTCATGCTCTATACATTCGAATCACTACTTGAAATCTCCAAAACACAGTGGGCACGCTCACGAGTTGGCCTCTCGCCCAATCAACGGCCAAAACTTAGGATCAGTGGCTCGATTACGCGCACCAAATCCTGAGCGATTCCAATCGCGTAACTGTCAAATTCCATACTAATTTGACAGTTAGACGATTGGAATCGCTCAGGATTTGGTGCGCGTAATATAGGGGCTGATCTCTGCAAAAGCGGCCGTTTATAGCGGAAATTCTGCCCTTTTCCTAGGTTCTTGACTCTACTAGGAAAAGGGCAGGTATTAGGCTGTAGATTCTAAAAATAGCTGTAAAGCAAGTACTATTAATGAGATTGTGCGACATTTTTTTTACAAAAACGGATGTGAAAGATATGATTTATTTTTTATAGTTGGTGATAGAGCCTTTGTTCCTCTAGTCGTTATTCTCTTTCCGAGCGAAGGTTAGACAGAATCTAGGTTGAACTTTTCTTTTCTAAAAATATTTCTTTTTAGCCGACTGCAGTGGAGTATAAATTTAAAAGAGGGTAACGTGTTTGGCTCGTTTTATGTATGTACTTATGTACAATTATATGATTCCTCATAGCATAAGCTATAAGAAATCAGCATATATGCAACAAAAAAATAAACGATAACACTAGACATAAATAAAAAACCTTCTTAACCAATGGTCAGATCCTGACACATAAGATCTCAAACGATTCGTCGTTCTTTTGCGAGATTCATACATAGGCTATAAGAAATCAGCATATATCCAACAATAACATTTACTACATAAACTCACGCCTGTATCCCAGAGGGGTAGGCAGAGACCAGGGACTGCCACTTGCTATGATTCTGACAAATCACTTTCGCTTCCTCAACATTCATTAGTCGTGAGTTTATGTTACGTGTTATGTTGTAACATTTATAAAATAACACTATAAAGGCAAAAATAAAAAAACTGAAAGAAAATTTACCACCAAACCGACTGCTGAGCATTAATTACTAAGCAGGCGGAACCAAAATTCAACAATGCTTAGTAGTTAATAATCAGCAGTCGGGTTACTGGCTATATTTCTTTTTTTATGCTAATACACATATTATGTAGGTATTTATTAACAGGTATTTTATTAGGAATTGGTTAGATATTTCTTAAAAGCATTCCTCGGGCACGCTTTTTGTGTAGGTACAGGCCATTTGCCGAATTGTTTAACTTGATAATTAAGGGCATTTATTCACTTAGAGGCCTCATTTATTACTTCAAAGGCAGACGAGACGGAAGTTTTTTTTTCCAGAAAACCGAACAAAAAGCTCTTGTTCCATGTTCTTAAAGGGGAAAGATAATGTACCGACGGCTCGGAAATGGCGTTCCGTTGTACACTTTGGTTGCCACTCCTAATCATGACGGATTTTGTTGTCAGTCAAGTTTTGTGTACAAATTTTTTTCAAGCACAACTCTGCTGCCAAAGAAATATACCAGTGGCTGGCATGGGACGATATGGCCCAAGATGTTCTTTTCATTCAAATAGCATGTTTGACGTGGATGTCATAAAATATTTTGTCCATTTTTTGCTGACTGTACAAGACCTTCTAGGTTTATTTTATGGCAACACTACCTACAAAGGTAATATTTAGGTGTATGTATTTAGTAAGGTGCAGCATATTAGATACTTAAGTCTTGATTGGCTAATGAATGATGGCAGTTTTTTTTAAGCCTCTTACTTCCGGTTTCTCGTTTTACTAACAATTTGTTAATCTACCGTTAACGTCTATCAGTTGGCCAAGTGCTTACAAAAACCCACTGACAGCTGTTAACAGATTGTTGTTGTACGAGAAACTGGCGGTAAGTATAATATTTCCTTGGCGAACCGACGTACAAGTCGAATTTTTACTATTATCACTAGATCAACTAGATGCCTATAGCACAGGTCCGACCTAGTTTAGGCATCAAGAGATCATGTAAGATGTTATAAGAAACGCTATTTTGTAAACATTATTGTAAACTTTTCCCGTAAATAAATTATCTTGTCTTGTCTTATCTTATCTTATCTTGTCTTGTCTTGTCTTGTCTTGTCTTGTCTTGTCTTGTCTTGTCTTGTCTTGTCTTGTCTTGTCTTGTCTTGTCTTGTCTTGTCTTGTCTTGTCTTGTCTTGTCTTGTCTTGTCTTGTCTTGTCTTGTCTTGTCTTGTCTTGTCTTGTCTTGTCTTGTCTTGTCTTGTCTTGTCTTGTCTTGTCTTGTCTTGTCTTGTCTTGTCTTGTCTTGTCTTGTCTTGTCTTGTCTTGTCTTGTCTTGTCTTGTCTTGTCTTGTCTTGTCTTGTCTTGTCTTGTCTTGTCTTGTCTTGTCTTGTCTTGTCTTGTCTTGTCTTGTCTTGTCTTGTCTTGTCTTGTCTTGTCTTGTCTTGTCTTGTCTTGTCTTGTCTTGTCTTGTCTTGTCTTGTCTTGTCTTGTCTTGTCTTGTCTTGTCTTGTCTTGTCTTGTCTTGTCTTGTCTTGTCTTGTCTTGTCTTGTCTTGTCTTGTCTTGTCTTGTCTTGTCTTGTCTTGTCTTGTCTTGTCTTGTCTTGTCTTGTCTTGTCTTGTCTTGTCTTGTCTTGTCTTGTCTTGTCTTGTCTTGTCTTGTCTTGTCTTGTCTTGTCTTGTCTTGTCTTGTCTTGTCTTGTCTTGTCTTGTCTTGTCTTGTCTTGTCTTGTCTTGTCTTGTCTTGTCTTGTCTTGTCTTGTCTTGTCTTGTCTTGTCTTGTCTTGTCTTGTCTTGTCTTGTCTTGTCTTGTCTTGTCTTGTCTTGTCTTGTCTTGTCTTGTCTTGTCTTGTCTTGTCTTGTCTTGTCTTGTCTTGTCTTGTCTTGTCTTGTCTTGTCTTGTCTTGTCTTGTCTTGTCTTGTCTTGTCTTGTCTTGTCTTGTCTTGTCTTGTCTTGTCTTGTCTTGTCTTGTCTTGTCTTGTCTTGTCTTGTCTTGTCTTGTCTTGTCTTGTCTTGTCTTGTCTTGTCTTGTCTTGTCTTGTCTTGTCTTGTCTTGTCTTGTCTTGTCTTGTCTTGTCTTGTCTTGTCTTGTCTTGTCTTGTCTTGTCTTGTCTTGTCTTGTCTTGTCTTGTCTTGTCTTGTCTTGTCTTGTCTTGTCTTGTCTTGTCTTGTCTTGTCTTGTCTTGTCTTGTCTTGTCTTGTCTTGTCTTGTCTTGTCTTGTCTTGTCTTGTCTTGTCTTGTCTTGTCTTGTCTTGTCTTGTCTTGTCTTGTCTTGTCTTGTCTTGTCTTGTCTTGTCTTGTCTTGTCTTGTCTTGTCTTGTCTTGTCTTGTCTTGTCTTGTCTTGTCTTGTCTTGTCTTGTCTTGTCTTGTCTTGTCTTGTCTTGTCTTGTCTTGTCTTGTCTTGTCTTGTCTTGTCTTGTCTTGTCTTGTCTTGTCTTGTCTTGTCTTGTCTTGTCTTGTCTTGTCTTGTCTTGTCTTGTCTTGTCTTGTCTTGTCTTGTCTTGTCTTGTCTTGTCTTGTCTTGTCTTGTCTTGTCTTGTCTTGTCTTGTCTTGTCTTGTCTTGTCTTGTCTTGTCTTGTCTTGTCTTGTCTTGTCTTGTCTTGTCTTGTCTTGTCTTGTCTTGTCTTGTCTTGTCTTGTCTTGTCTTGTCTTGTCTTGTCTTGTCTTGTCTTGTCTTGTCTTGTCTTGTCTTGTCTTGTCTTGTCTTGTCTTGTCTTGTCTTGTCTTGTCTTGTCTTGTCTTGTCTTGTCTTGTCTTGTCTTGTCTTGTCTTGTCTTGTCTTGTCTTGTCTTGTCTTGTCTTGTCTTGTCTTGTCTTGTCTTGTCTTGTCTTGTCTTGTCTTGTCTTGTCTTGTCTTGTCTTGTCTTGTCTTGTCTTGTCTTGTCTTGTCTTGTCTTGTCTTGTCTTGTCTTGTCTTGTCTTGTCTTGTCTTGTCTTGTCTTGTCTTGTCTTGTCTTGTCTTGTCTTGTCTTGTCTTGTCTTGTCTTGTCTTGTCTTGTCTTGTCTTGTCTTGTCTTGTCTTGTCTTGTCTTGTCTTGTCTTGTCTTGTCTTGTCTTGTCTTGTCTTGTCTTGTCTTGTCTTGTCTTGTCTTGTCTTGTCTTGTCTTGTCTTGTCTTGTCTTGTCTTGTCTTGTCTTGTCTTGTCTTGTCTTGTCTTGTCTTGTCTTGTCTTGTCTTGTCTTGTCTTGTCTTGTCTTGTCTTGTCTTGTCTTGTCTTGTCTTGTCTTGTCTTGTCTTGTCTTGTCTTGTCTTGTCTTGTCTTGTCTTGTCTTGTCTTGTCTTGTCTTGTCTTGTCTTGTCTTGTCTTGTCTTGTCTTGTCTTGTCTTGTCTTGTCTTGTCTTGTCTTGTCTTGTCTTGTCTTGTCTTGTCTTGTCTTGTCTTGTCTTGTCTTGTCTTGTCTTGTCTTGTCTTGTCTTGTCTTGTCTTGTCTTGTCTTGTCTTGTCTTGTCTTGTCTTGTCTTGTCTTGTCTTGTCTTGTCTTGTCTTGTCTTGTCTTGTCTTGTCTTGTCTTGTCTTGTCTTGTCTTGTCTTGTCTTGTCTTGTCTTGTCTTGTCTTGTCTTGTCTTGTCTTGTCTTGTCTTGTCTTGTCTTGTCTTGTCTTGTCTTGTCTTGTCTTGTCTTGTCTTGTCTTGTCTTGTCTTGTCTTGTCTTGTCTTGTCTTGTCTTGTCTTGTCTTGTCTTGTCTTGTCTTGTCTTGTCTTGTCTTGTCTTGTCTTGTCTTGTCTTGTCTTGTCTTGTCTTGTCTTGTCTTGTCTTGTCTTGTCTTGTCTTGTCTTGTCTTGTCTTGTCTTGTCTTGTCTTGTCTTGTCTTGTCTTGTCTTGTCTTGTCTTGTCTTGTCTTGTCTTGTCTTGTCTTGTCTTGTCTTGTCTTGTCTTGTCTTGTCTTGTCTTGTCTTGTCTTGTCTTGTCTTGTCTTGTCTTGTCTTGTCTTGTCTTGTCTTGTCTTGTCTTGTCTTGTCTTGTCTTGTCTTGTCTTGTCTTGTCTTGTCTTGTCTTGTCTTGTCTTGTCTTGTCTTGTCTTGTCTTGTCTTGTCTTGTCTTGTCTTGTCTTGTCTTGTCTTGTCTTGTCTTGTCTTGTCTTGTCTTGTCTTGTCTTGTCTTGTCTTGTCTTGTCTTGTCTTGTCTTGTCTTGTCTTGTCTTGTCTTGTCTTGTCTTGTCTTGTCTTGTCTTGTCTTGTCTTGTCTTGTCTTGTCTTGTCTTGTCTTGTCTTGTCTTGTCTTGTCTTGTCTTGTCTTGTCTTGTCTTGTCTTGTCTTGTCTTGTCTTGTCTTGTCTTGTCTTGTCTTGTCTTGTCTTGTCTTGTCTTGTCTTGTCTTGTCTTGTCTTGTCTTGTCTTGTCTTGTCTTGTCTTGTCTTGTCTTGTCTTGTCTTGTCTTGTCTTGTCTTGTCTTGTCTTGTCTTGTCTTGTCTTGTCTTGTCTTGTCTTGTCTTGTCTTGTCTTGTCTTGTCTTGTCTTGTCTTGTCTTGTCTTGTCTTGTCTTGTCTTGTCTTGTCTTGTCTTGTCTTGTCTTGTCTTGTCTTGTCTTGTCTTGTCTTGTCTTGTCTTGTCTTGTCTTGTCTTGTCTTGTCTTGTCTTGTCTTGTCTTGTCTTGTCTTGTCTTGTCTTGTCTTGTCTTGTCTTGTCTTGTCTTGTCTTGTCTTGTCTTGTCTTGTCTTGTCTTGTCTTGTCTTGTCTTGTCTTGTCTTGTCTTGTCTTGTCTTGTCTTGTCTTGTCTTGTCTTGTCTTGTCTTGTCTTGTCTTGTCTTGTCTTGTCTTGTCTTGTCTTGTCTTGTCTTGTCTTGTCTTGTCTTGTCTTGTCTTGTCTTGTCTTGTCTTGTCTTGTCTTGTCTTGTCTTGTCTTGTCTTGTCTTGTCTTGTCTTGTCTTGTCTTGTCTTGTCTTGTCTTGTCTTGTCTTGTCTTGTCTTGTCTTGTCTTGTCTTGTCTTGTCTTGTCTTGTCTTGTCTTGTCTTGTCTTGTCTTGTCTTGTCTTGTCTTGTCTTGTCTTGTCTTGTCTTGTCTTGTCTTGTCTTGTCTTGTCTTGTCTTGTCTTGTCTTGTCTTGTCTTGTCTTGTCTTGTCTTGTCTTGTCTTGTCTTGTCTTGTCTTGTCTTGTCTTGTCTTGTCTTGTCTTGTCTTGTCTTGTCTTGTCTTGTCTTGTCTTGTCTTGTCTTGTCTTGTCTTGTCTTGTCTTGTCTTGTCTTGTCTTGTCTTGTCTTGTCTTGTCTTGTCTTGTCTTGTCTTGTCTTGTCTTGTCTTGTCTTGTCTTGTCTTGTCTTGTCTTGTCTTGTCTTGTCTTGTCTTGTCTTGTCTTGTCTTGTCTTGTCTTGTCTTGTCTTGTCTTGTCTTGTCTTGTCTTGTCTTGTCTTGTCTTGTCTTGTCTTGTCTTGTCTTGTCTTGTCTTGTCTTGTCTTGTCTTGTCTTGTCTTGTCTTGTCTTGTCTTGTCTTGTCTTGTCTTGTCTTGTCTTGTCTTGTCTTGTCTTGTCTTGTCTTGTCTTGTCTTGTCTTGTCTTGTCTTGTCTTGTCTTGTCTTGTCTTGTCTTGTCTTGTCTTGTCTTGTCTTGTCTTGTCTTGTCTTGTCTTGTCTTGTCTTGTCTTGTCTTGTCTTGTCTTGTCTTGTCTTGTCTTGTCTTGTCTTGTCTTGTCTTGTCTTGTCTTGTCTTGTCTTGTCTTGTCTTGTCTTGTCTTGTCTTGTCTTGTCTTGTCTTGTCTTGTCTTGTCTTGTCTTGTCTTGTCTTGTCTTGTCTTGTCTTGTCTTGTCTTGTCTTGTCTTGTCTTGTCTTGTCTTGTCTTGTCTTGTCTTGTCTTGTCTTGTCTTGTCTTGTCTTGTCTTGTCTTGTCTTGTCTTGTCTTGTCTTGTCTTGTCTTGTCTTGTCTTGTCTTGTCTTGTCTTGTCTTGTCTTGTCTTGTCTTGTCTTGTCTTGTCTTGTCTTGTCTTGTCTTGTCTTGTCTTGTCTTGTCTTGTCTTGTCTTGTCTTGTCTTGTCTTGTCTTGTCTTGTCTTGTCTTGTCTTGTCTTGTCTTGTCTTGTCTTGTCTTGTCTTGTCTTGTCTTGTCTTGTCTTGTCTTGTCTTGTCTTGTCTTGTCTTGTCTTGTCTTGTCTTGTCTTGTCTTGTCTTGTCTTGTCTTGTCTTGTCTTGTCTTGTCTTGTCTTGTCTTGTCTTGTCTTGTCTTGTCTTGTCTTGTCTTGTCTTGTCTTGTCTTGTCTTGTCTTGTCTTGTCTTGTCTTGTCTTGTCTTGTCTTGTCTTGTCTTGTCTTGTCTTGTCTTGTCTTGTCTTGTCTTGTCTTGTCTTGTCTTGTCTTGTCTTGTCTTGTCTTGTCTTGTCTTGTCTTGTCTTGTCTTGTCTTGTCTTGTCTTGTCTTGTCTTGTCTTGTCTTGTCTTGTCTTGTCTTGTCTTGTCTTGTCTTGTCTTGTCTTGTCTTGTCTTGTCTTGTCTTGTCTTGTCTTGTCTTGTCTTGTCTTGTCTTGTCTTGTCTTGTCTTGTCTTGTCTTGTCTTGTCTTGTCTTGTCTTGTCTTGTCTTGTCTTGTCTTGTCTTGTCTTGTCTTGTCTTGTCTTGTCTTGTCTTGTCTTGTCTTGTCTTGTCTTGTCTTGTCTTGTCTTGTCTTGTCTTGTCTTGTCTTGTCTTGTCTTGTCTTGTCTTGTCTTGTCTTGTCTTGTCTTGTCTTGTCTTGTCTTGTCTTGTCTTGTCTTGTCTTGTCTTGTCTTGTCTTGTCTTGTCTTGTCTTGTCTTGTCTTGTCTTGTCTTGTCTTGTCTTGTCTTGTCTTGTCTTGTCTTGTCTTGTCTTGTCTTGTCTTGTCTTGTCTTGTCTTGTCTTGTCTTGTCTTGTCTTGTCTTGTCTTGTCTTGTCTTGTCTTGTCTTGTCTTGTCTTGTCTTGTCTTGTCTTGTCTTGTCTTGTCTTGTCTTGTCTTGTCTTGTCTTGTCTTGTCTTGTCTTGTCTTGTCTTGTCTTGTCTTGTCTTGTCTTGTCTTGTCTTGTCTTGTCTTGTCTTGTCTTGTCTTGTCTTGTCTTGTCTTGTCTTGTCTTGTCTTGTCTTGTCTTGTCTTGTCTTGTCTTGTCTTGTCTTGTCTTGTCTTGTCTTGTCTTGTCTTGTCTTGTCTTGTCTTGTCTTGTCTTGTCTTGTCTTGTCTTGTCTTGTCTTGTCTTGTCTTGTCTTGTCTTGTCTTGTCTTGTCTTGTCTTGTCTTGTCTTGTCTTGTCTTGTCTTGTCTTGTCTTGTCTTGTCTTGTCTTGTCTTGTCTTGTCTTGTCTTGTCTTGTCTTGTCTTGTCTTGTCTTGTCTTGTCTTGTCTTGTCTTGTCTTGTCTTGTCTTGTCTTGTCTTGTCTTGTCTTGTCTTGTCTTGTCTTGTCTTGTCTTGTCTTGTCTTGTCTTGTCTTGTCTTGTCTTGTCTTGTCTTGTCTTGTCTTGTCTTGTCTTGTCTTGTCTTGTCTTGTCTTGTCTTGTCTTGTCTTGTCTTGTCTTGTCTTGTCTTGTCTTGTCTTGTCTTGTCTTGTCTTGTCTTGTCTTGTCTTGTCTTGTCTTGTCTTGTCTTGTCTTGTCTTGTCTTGTCTTGTCTTGTCTTGTCTTGTCTTGTCTTGTCTTGTCTTGTCTTGTCTTGTCTTGTCTTGTCTTGTCTTGTCTTGTCTTGTCTTGTCTTGTCTTGTCTTGTCTTGTCTTGTCTTGTCTTGTCTTGTCTTGTCTTGTCTTGTCTTGTCTTGTCTTGTCTTGTCTTGTCTTGTCTTGTCTTGTCTTGTCTTGTCTTGTCTTGTCTTGTCTTGTCTTGTCTTGTCTTGTCTTGTCTTGTCTTGTCTTGTCTTGTCTTGTCTTGTCTTGTCTTGTCTTGTCTTGTCTTGTCTTGTCTTGTCTTGTCTTGTCTTGTCTTGTCTTGTCTTGTCTTGTCTTGTCTTGTCTTGTCTTGTCTTGTCTTGTCTTGTCTTGTCTTGTCTTGTCTTGTCTTGTCTTGTCTTGTCTTGTCTTGTCTTGTCTTGTCTTGTCTTGTCTTGTCTTGTCTTGTCTTGTCTTGTCTTGTCTTGTCTTGTCTTGTCTTGTCTTGTCTTGTCTTGTCTTGTCTTGTCTTGTCTTGTCTTGTCTTGTCTTGTCTTGTCTTGTCTTGTCTTGTCTTGTCTTGTCTTGTCTTGTCTTGTCTTGTCTTGTCTTGTCTTGTCTTGTCTTGTCTTGTCTTGTCTTGTCTTGTCTTGTCTTGTCTTGTCTTGTCTTGTCTTGTCTTGTCTTGTCTTGTCTTGTCTTGTCTTGTCTTGTCTTGTCTTGTCTTGTCTTGTCTTGTCTTGTCTTGTCTTGTCTTGTCTTGTCTTGTCTTGTCTTGTCTTGTCTTGTCTTGTCTTGTCTTGTCTTGTCTTGTCTTGTCTTGTCTTGTCTTGTCTTGTCTTGTCTTGTCTTGTCTTGTCTTATCTTATCTTATCTTATTATTCCTGAGAGCCATGGAACTCACAATGTCGTTCCAGAATAAGAAAAGTTTAAAATTATTTTGGAAAAAAAAATTTAATAATCACGTCATTCTTCGGTGCGTAAAAATTCAATCATAATTTCGGGGATGACATAAATTAAGTCCTAAGCGAGGGATTTTAAAGCTTAACAAAAGTTAATGGACTCGCTTTGTGTTTTTCTCTAAAAAGAAGACATTGGATGTCAAAGACGAAACGCGAAATAAAGTGAAAATTATTAAACGAAAAATAAGTTACTTCGGTAAATTGAATTAAAGGATGTTGAAGACGACTAAATTATTATAAGCACAATATTAACATTTTCCGCTTGTAGAACTATTTCTGAAGTAAAGACTGCTTTAGTGAGCGAAACGTTTTTAGGGAAGCCCCTTACACCTAAATTAGGGATGATTTCTTTCTCGTTCAACGATACCCCATAGTGTAAGGTGTTTCTATTGCATTAAACATCGCTATAGCAAGTCACAAGTGTCGGCAAAAGTTTTATTATTTCATAACTTCACGGTTATCCGCCTGAATGAAATGAAGCAGCGCAATCCTTTCGTTCAATCGAGATAGCTTACTGGTCGGCGGTTAATTTCCCAGTGGAGGCCGAAGATATCAGATAACTGAAATCGAATCAAAACTTTTCATTAAATACTCCGTAACTAAGTTACCTGGATGTACCATCACAAACCTTTCATAAAAGTCATTGAAACAGATTAAGTTCACGTGCAAATCTTTTTGTGTAACAAAGAACTTCAATAATGATAATTATTGAAAATTAAGAGTACGCTGTAGTGTCAAAATTACATACAAACGTAGTTTGATTTTCAAAACGCGAGCTGGACTAAAATCAAACTTTGTAAGAAAATTACTATGACCTACATCGAGGTTTACAAATAGTTTTACCATAAGAAATTCTCAGAAAAAGATGTTATTCTCTGGTGACAATTCAAACCACATGTGTGAAAAGTATCAATGAATCATATTAGAATGTGCGAATGGGACAGACGCCAAAAGTAACATTAGCCTTAAGAAAGTTTCGTAAAATGATTCTAGTATGAGTAGTAGTAAGACCTAGTAAAACTAATAGCTACTTTTAAGGAAGCGCTTAACCTACTACCACAAATGCTCTTCACTAAACGGCCATGCCATTTTAAGCTCCTTCCTGAGTCCTGAGTGTTCTAATTTTAGCCCTTTCGCGACTAGAATGACCAATACGAGCCTAGGGCAGCAGCGTCGTGATTCAGGAACAACAGTCATGAAAACCAGACTTAAGTAACTTCAGCGTCGCATTCGATATTTCTCCACCCGTAGCCCGGACACTGGTTATTACAGAAATAAGAATATTACCTGTTTCGACATACGATACGGTGAATTCTGCTTTCGAATCGGAGTGATATTCTGTACGCAAATTAGTGAACATCAAAATGGGGTCCGGTCAAAATTAAAATTTTTAGTTGAGGGGCTCCAGGGAGTAACATCAGCCTTAAGGGGATCCCGTGAGCTAACTAGCGCCACCAATGAAAAAAAAATCATATCTTCTTTTACAGATCGAATTTGCAAAAAGTGTCTATACAATCTGCCAATCATGTTTATAGTGATTTTTAGTACCTATGGCCGTGAATCTAACGCAAAAAACCTACGACTAGATAGCATTAACGCCAAAAACGGCCGTTTTTGGCATAAATGGTATCTAGTCCTAGGTTTGTGATCCTAGGTTCTTAGTCGTGCGTCCTAAAAATCACTGTTAGCATGATTGAGAGATTGTACAGTAGGCTAAGTGCAATAAAAGTATTAAATAATAATAATTGTACAGACAATATCGCTCGTAGCCCCGGCTGCCTGAGTGATCTTAAACGATCACGAAGGTTAGGCAACACAGGGCGCGTTCAGTGCATGGATGGGTCGCCGTCTATGCCTAACGCTAGTGGCATTTTTCCGAGCGGTTCCGTGCTTCGCAAGGCACGTTAAGCTGTTGGTGCCGGCTGCCGTCGATAGATGGCAGTCGTTAAGCCAAGTCAGAGGCCTTAGGGCGGCTTGACAACTTCTGACAGTAGACGAGCGACTAGTCTACAAGCCTCCACCAATCCGGACTTGGCCCCCGTGGTGGAGTATGGCCTATACCTTCCTCAAGGAAGAGACCCGTGCCCCTCGGTGGGGACATAATGGGTTGATGATGATGTACAGACACTTTTTGGAAATACGATCTGTAAAAGAAGATATGATTTTTGTTTTCATTGGTGGCGCTAGTTAGCCTACGGGATCCCCTTAAGGCTGATGTTACGTCTGGCATGCCGTCTCACTCGCACAATTTAACTTTATTGGTATTGATTGTATACTTTTGATAAATGTGACATTTAAAGTACAATTTTGTTTTTCTAAGCTTCGTTTTAGACAAAGAAAAGTGGTTTCCAAAATTGCCAATTTTAGTATAAAATTTCCTCAATTGAAAACTAGATATAGGAAAACAAAAATATGTCTTAAATGTCCGTAATTATAATCTGTCAAAGCCTCAGACCACATTTATCAAAAGTATACATTTTTACAACATACAAAAACTCACGGATTATCCCGAGACCAGGGATACAGTCTGTATCTATAGGCAGAGACCAGCATCTGCCACTTTCCACGACCCATTTACACATACGTACATTATACTTTTTTACGTGTAAATTTTTTTTACACAAATTTCACTTTTCTGAGCTTGACAGTGAGATGGCATAGTAACAGCCTTAAATGTTAATTAAGCCATTTTTAAGAAAGTGATGCAATTGACCTATTCAATTGTTTTTCTTCTTCAGCCTTAGAAGGAATCGGAGATAGAGATGGTTTTGTCGAAGGGTTTTCTACCCGATCTGAATAGAGGGTGTTGTGTTCTTGACAGTTTCTTGCGAGTTTCAGCTTTAATTAAGAGACCCTTGGAAGACCTCGACTTGGACGGGGGCTTGTAAACAAAAAACTTTTGTTTTTACACACAATGGGGTCGCGAGATGAATAGTTGCAAAATATAAGTGCGTTTTGTTCCCTTGGTAAGTGCTTGAAAAAACTGAGTGACTGAAGTGTTTACATAATTCAGCGCTTCAATTCGCTAATCCACGGTGGGCACACGTTGTGATCAAGAAAGTACTTTCTCTCTCTCTCTCTCTCTCTCTCCCTCTCTCTTTCTCTCTCTGAAAGAAGGCCTGTACCCTCCAATGAGATGTATATAGCCTGCTTTTGTATTGGAATCCCTACCTAAGAAAGCAATTTGTTTTATACAAGGAGTTTGAAAGCCCATATATCTCGACACCCTTTTAAATCAGCTTTTGAAAACATTGTATTCAGTCAATAAAGTATCGGGAACGGATAATTTGTATATGGTTCCAAATATATTTTTTTTTGGTTTTTTTTTGTTGGTTGATTAGCACAGCGGTTTTCCATTCTGGCGCGGCATTTGAGTTGTATTTGGTATTCAGACTAAATACAGTGCTATTTTTAGTTATATCATATCTAGTATGTATTGCAAATTTCATAATGGATAAAAACATCGATCAAAGAGTTTATCTTAAATTTTGCATTGCAAATGCAATTTCGTGTTCGGAGTGACTGAAAATGTTACAGAAGGCTTACAGAGAATAAATTTTACCACAAACACGTACTTATGAGTGGTACAAAGCGTTCAAAAGCGGTCGAGATGTGATCTAAGATTCGTCTCGCTCTGGTAGGCCATCGACCTCTGCAACTGAAGTTAACATCGCAAAAGTGAAGGAAATTTTGAGTGAAAATTCTCATTCAGGTTTGATAGAGATAACCGCCGAACATTCTCTGTTTCACGAGGCGATCCGTACCATTTTAAATAATCATTTGGGTATGAAACTTGTTGCCGCTCGGCTAGTCCCACAAGACCTTAAATTTCTCCAAAAACTCAATCGCATTGCTGTGGACAAGCTAGTCGCTGAAGACATGCTAGAACGAATCAATTCTGACTCAACATTCGTGAAACGCATTGTTACTGGTGATGAGACGTGAGTTTATGAATTTGACATGCAAAATAATGAACAAGTTTCGAGGTGGCGCCTTCCAACTGAACCGAGACCGAAAAAACCACGCCATGGTGTTGCGCACTCGGAATTCTTGCCGAAAGGTCAAAAGGTAAATAAAAAATATTATTTGTGCGTTATGCGGCGTTTAACAGAGCAAATTCAACGAAAAAGGCCACATTTATGGAAAAAAAAATCTCGAATTTTGCACCACGATAATGCGCCATTTTGTTAGGATAATAACTTTTTGTGTATTATTGATCTATTCTCGGTACTTTCTTAACAGAGTAATATAATAACTTTTTCAACACACCTGCTCGTAAAGTAGGTCTTATTACAGCGTATTTACACTGATAATGCAGAATATTACCCATGCCGTGCCTTTTACGTTACATTATCGCACTAGTGCCTTTTCATTACATATCTTTTTAAATATTAGCAAGAAGTATTAATGTTTCGAAAACAGCTAAGTAGTTATTTGCGTAAATATAAAATTAAATTCAAAATGTGATAAATAATTAAAGAATTTCATGAAACTGCTTGTTAGCTTGTTGGTATTTATATTTTGACGGTGTATTTTTACCTATAAATACCCAATTCCAAAATATAAATATGTGGCTGATTAGCTACTTTGCCGGTGCCCTTATCTCAGACTAGCGCGCGCATGCAGCGCTGAGCGCGCGAAAAAATAAAATTACGGCCGCCATCTTTTAAATGGGTTTCTGTTTGTTAAGTTTATTCACAGTATTGCATTTCGTTAGTGTTGTTTTTTTATTTACTTTTCCTTGCAAGTGTGTTGAAAAACGTCGTATGAAACACGTGAGCATTGGTCATTACACTTCTCGTCTCCATTAAGCCTTCGCCTTCGGCTCAGGCTTAAAAACCGACTCGAGTGTAATGACCAACATACCACACTTGTATCATAATGTACTATAATCTATCATAATAATATGATAAACTTGTAATTTAGTGGAATGATATCGAACGTAATCCCAATAAAATTACATTTCTCACATCAACCATTGTATTGAAATCGTAAGGTACTGTTTTGGTATTCACTCCCATCGCAGCAATTTTTCACTGTTTCCGTTTTATCTCCTTGAATATATCAAATAAACTGAGAATTTTGCTTCCAATCAAAAAATAATGCATCAAGCAATTCTCAGTGCGAAAGTATTAAAATCATACGTCATAACAATCCTCAATGCGAGAATATTGAAAATCATGCGCCAAACGCGTTGTTTGTTTAATATAGAATAAAATTGAATTGAATAGAACAGATTTTAATTCATAGTTTGCATGCACAATAACATAAAGGTACATTGCAAGGTTACTCGATTTTGAAAGCAAACCTGAGAACGTTTAGCAAGTGGACAGGCCAGTCAGCAGGCTGGGCTAGTGTGCTTGCTTTGCTAAGCAAACACTCGCGGCGGCACGAAACACTGCCTCGGTCAAAGTCATAGTTCGCTGGTTTAAAGAGGCATTAAGCCGTGAAGTCAACAAAGCAGAGGTGAGATTTTGGAAATGTTCTGTTGGATAAGGTTTTTCATTGCAGCCCTATATATAATAAATTTTAGTCATCTTCACAAGTTTTCGATGTAGTCCCAGTGAAATCGCAAGGTCCTGGGACTGAGATGTCTGAGGAGGAGTCGACGCTTTTGATACGCAAGGTGATGTTGTCTTTTCAGTGGATTATGTGTAAAAATCGGCCAAGTGCGTGCCGGGCCACGCGCAGTGTAGGGTTCCGTAGAAAAATGGGTTTTATTATCTGCTTTACATGAACGAACAACTTCATCAAAGTAATTTTCAATGGATTTTATACGAAGTTTTCCTTTTATAAGTCGGTCGCCTATGGCTCGTTAAATTGTAAAGCCTTCTTAGCTGTTATAGTTTTTCTTTTTTCTGCCTTAATTTTTTTTAACGTTTCTACAATCAACCGTTTAGCCGGGAGAGGAGGGGACGCCCTACTCTGATAAAATATTACGCTTGAAATATTTCGCAAATGGAACCCTAAATCGAAAAATGGTCTTCCTACACCCATAATCTCCCTCTCACGATTCAAGTGACCATTCCTTTGACGACAGTCAATCGTACAGAACTTATTTTGTAAACTAGGTCGTGACATGGATCGTAAAAAGAAGTGCTCACCTTTCTTATTGCTGAAGATACAGGAAAACGAAACAAAGAAGATTTTGGATGCGAATCAATTCGCTGTCAGTTCTTGCGATGCGTCGCGCGAGCTCGCAGATTTTTACGATGCGACGTCGCATCGTAGTTTTGTGCACGGGCCCTTGTACCACGATTTTACCCTTTGCCGAAATGCGTACCTAAATACAGTATTGAGCAATAAAAAATATTTTCCTTGTTAAATATTTCACTTTTATTCTTACAATACACGGATACTCAGCTGACCCGATACTTAAGGCCCACAGTAAGCGTTTTCTATTTGTAGTTCGAGCTGCTTTGATTTGTGATTGCAGTTTCGAACTAAACGTTGAAAATCACGATTAAGTACAAATGGGTACCATTATTTTTATCATTCGTTGTTTGTCAAGACGAAAAGAAGAAGGCTTTAAATAAAGCTGTCGATTTCAAATTTACCCTGTAGGATTGGAACACACTCACTCAAACCTTCTGGTTAAAAAGAAACTATGTCAACCTAAATTATTTACAAAAATTTTTACTTTACTATTTATCTCACTCAAATCATGTACTCTGCGTAAAAATATTTAGTGTATGCGAGTTACACACACACCCACAGAAAAAAACCACGCCCTAACATTGGAACATTGGGACATACGAGGGGTTGACAGAGATCAGGGTTTGTCACTTGGTACGAGTGTCAAGTGTGTCTGTGTGTGTCTGTGTCTTACTACTTGACTTAGTGTAAATCATGACGTATTAAGTGGATTTAAACTCTCCACCTAAGTAATAAACCTTTCCTCCTAGACTTCCAGCCTGCTCGGTCCAGGCCACGACCTATCCGATGCAATAACGAGCCCATTAGCCAGACTGACAAGACCCGCTTGTATTACCACTGACCGCAGGCATGTAAATGAGTTACGCAAACACTCTACGGTTCAACCTACGCTGGCTGGAGGCAAGTTGCTGGCCTCATAGGAGGCATGACGTAGAATGGAACCGGATTATTGAATGTCAGCGAAACGAAACGACGTACGCTTCTATCTTTAGTGTCTTCCAAAACGTGAATGCTTTACGGACATCTTCTTTTACATTTTTACAAAACTAACCACTACTTGTAAAACCATGACTGTTTGTTGCAAAATTAAATAAATTAAAACAGTTCAACGCGAAGGATAGTAGCGAGAATGTTTTTTGATGGTAAAAAATGTTGTGGTATTAGAGTTAGCTCATTAAAAAAATACCTGAATAATTCACCTGCATTATTAGATTATTACTATTTACACATTAGGTGGATCATACCTTTTTAAACTTGAAACTTTCTAAAACGCACTAGCGGTTAACTGAAATGCTCGAAAATACTTTTAAATCAAAGTTTTTAAAAAGTTATGAAAAAATACCATATATTATATTATACTAATTATGTAATTTCTGAATCGTATCCGAAACTGCGCCTTAATGAACTTTACAAGTTAAACTATTGGCCGAGTTATCTATGTCCCTCTAAAATTGTTTTGACTGGTGACGGCTGACCCCTGCGTTGTGCTGTGTGTCTGGCCGCAGCATTAATGTTTTTCTCATTTTTGTAAGTATTATTTTGGCTTTTAAAGTTATTGGTTGATCATGGAATCATATATTAAGGCTTTGATGTATTAAGTTTAAGATGATTTGAGAAAAGATGGTCAGAGAGGAGTTTTTTCCGCGCTGTCTTTTTCTCCACTACAAATACGGCCCGAAGGCAGCGGCTAACATAGTAACATATAGTACATTGACATTCAGCAAACAAAACAAAACAAAATTCTTTACGTTGAAATAAATTATTGAATTCTGATTTCTTTCTGACTTCCATTTTAAAATCTAGAGAACTTTGGAAAAAAAATTGAGAAAAACATCAAACCAAACTGGACAACGCTTTAATTATTAATTTTTTCACTTCCTAAATCTTGAGACTATGTTTTTCTATGTATTTAAATGTTCTTTGCCAAGTATCCAATGCGGTTGGCGTAAAAACAGGAGCCTTATGCCAGACATATACATATTTATAGGTTGGAAACTAGTTTACATTAAGTGAATTTTATTTCCACTCAAGAATAGCTATCCTTAGCTTACGCTAGATTGCACCCAGGCATCAAAGGATGGATCTAATTTAATACACAGGGCTAGCTTATCTTCTGGGACAGATTATACTATATATTCCGGAGACCTGGAGGTATAATAACAATTATAATAGCATACAGCCTCCATCTTATCGCTAAACAACTCAAGGCTTTTTAATAAGGCACTTTAACTCTGAGATCATTCTTGAGTTCGCATTTCAAGATAATGTTCGAAAAAATAATTTAAAAGTTAAAAATTAAAACCGACTTCAAAATACTACAGCATTAAAAAGTTAGAAATAATTTGTAAGAATACCTTTCAATTGGAAGTGTGTGTACATGTAGGTATTGTAGAATTGTAATTTGGATTCGGTGACCAAAATATATGTGCTGGTCATGAAACTACTTACTGATACTTCTACAGTAATAATTGACGATTATAATAGGCAAAATAGCATGCTGTGTTTTTAAAGTGGTGAAAATGTTAATATGTTACCGCCAAACTATCCATTGAATTTTAAAATATGCGTGCTTTATTTTAATTATTATTATGTTTAACTTATGACAGTTTCTGCGCTACAAGAAATTAAAATAAATGTTTTAAATTCTACTGAAGTAAAGTTTTTTTTATATATACAAATTGTACATTTGAAATCTATAAGTGAAATATTAGAATTTCCCAAGTAGCACTAATTGAATTTAAACGTATCGAATGTTCACACTTGAAGCGTTTTAAAATACACCAGATCGACTGATTTCGATTAATTTCCTTGGTCTTTTTGATGTTTAAACTAAAAACGGAGGTTAAGGTTGCTAGAAAGTGTTGAAATCTTACGGCGTAGGCGTAGTCAGTCTCGTAGCAGCGTAGCACTGACGTAGCATCATAGCACCGACGTAGCCGCGTAGCATAGACAGAACCGCGTAGCATCATCGTACGTAACACTTTTTTGCACTCTGTTACCGAGAAGGTAAACAATTTCAGAAGAAAAACATGGAAGAAATAAAATAAAAATCTTAAAAACATAAGAATACAATACAATACAAATAAACTTTATTTCTCCATCCACAAATAAGGTACAAAAGAGGTGGCACAATATGGCACAATTTGAAGTAATTTGTGGAAAGACTGGGTCCTAAACTAGATCAGAGATCTGTATCTTAGGATGCCAGGCCTCCCAAAAACTAGGACAGCAAAGTATGAAACATACTGTAGACACTAACCCCCGGTTTCTCGCACACCAACAAGCCGTCAATCCACTGTTAACAGCTGTCAGTTGTTTTTTTTGTATGCACTATGGTCAATTGACAGCTGTCAACAGCGTGCCAGTGTACGAGAAAACGGGGATAAGTCAGCCCAAGTCAAAAATCGACGGAGAAATTAAATTAAAGAAAATATGCAAACAAGAGAAAAATATACAAACAAAAGAAAATATACTAACACACAAAATCAAAAAGGGGTACTCATACTCATAACTCAGATTTTACTTAGAATACTTAGATTTTGGTTGGTTTTCAAACCGTAGTTCGTTAAAGATGTAGAAGAAGAAGAAGAAGAACATTTATTTCAACAACAGAAACACACACATACATTAACAAGTTACAACATAAAATATTAAATTACAATATAAAAGGTAGAAAAAGAAAGAAAACAATAAAACACTTTTTATTAACGTAAGTTGCGGTGTGTCCCTGTTGCTGGAAAAGGCAGCTGGCTCAGCATTGTGCTGAGGGTATTCACCCAAAGCGCTGATTTTCAGCCAGTGCCTGTCCGTCTCACAAATATAATAGGTTGCGGTGCAGTGCATAACAATAATAACATACTTAAATAAATGAGTGAATAGATGATTAAATAAATAAGTAAATGAATAAAATTACATAAAATACAAATAAATTTAATGACTTACAAGGTTAATCAAAGATTATGATGCGATCACATTGTCAGTCACTTGCGGCGAGAAGTTGGGACAGGATGGGAAAGTCTCTGCTGCTCATGCAAATATGCCCTGAGCTTGCGCCCAAAGGCAAATCCACTAGGCGCTTCACGGACTGGAGGAGGAATATCATTCCAACACTTGGACGCCGCATACCTAAAGCTACCATGGAATGCCATAGTTCGGTGCGCGGGGACACAGATTTTATTTTTATGCACGGATCTCTGTCGGGACGACCACTCGAGCTTTTTATAAAGATAGTCCGGTGATTTAGAACGGACTACACCAAAAAGCAGTGTGGCAAGGTGAAGTCGTCTGTTTTGTTGACGTTCGTGTCTTTTGTTTGTGTACCTTTAAGTTTACTTTGTGTTTCTGTGACAATGTAAATAAATTTAAATTTCTTTCTTCTTTCTAATTTCTTCCGTTCATTTCACTTGCATGGTAAAGTGCCAGAGAAACTCAACTTTTTCACTTTCCTTCCAAAAATGCGCTTTTGATGTTCATAAATGTTCAAATAAAACAGTGCTGCACGAAGTAATAAAGAAAACGAGCATTTTCAGTAGTTGCAGTGTAATAAATTACTGAAAAACAAATTCTGGCGAAAAGGCTTAACATGCGCGCCATTTGTTTAACAACGTAAAAGAGCTGGGATTTACGGAACAAGCATTGCGCTTCTACTTTGTACCATATTAGATTCACTTCATGTAAATAAACAACTTCCTGGATAATTATTAGAATCAGGGATGGGCAAATAGGAGATTTGAATGAAATAAATGTGAAATAGAATAGTTTCACGAATCATAAGGCTAAAACTGATATGGGCGGGCCGACCACCAGCCCCGGTGGACCGACGACATTGAGAAAGCGACTGGAAATATTGGACGAGGCTAACACAGGACCCGATGGGTTGGCGTGAAAGAGAAGAAGCATATGCCCAACAGTGGGCTCTATTTACGGGCTCGTTAGATAGATAGATGGAATAGTTTACTTTTTAGGTACTTTTTGTTACAGAATACAAGGTTATTTCCAAAATGTGCAATTCCTGAAACCTCCCAATTAGAATTTATAGATAGATAGATAGATAGTTAGATAGATAGATAGATAGAATATTCTTTATTGTATGTACACCAGGAATTACATATGAGAATTTAACAATAATATAGTACGCGTTTATGGTTCTCTTACTAAATCGTACCAATCGTAAGGTAAGTAAATACCTCAGACGCACAGCCCTTCTTCTCTCGACGCAAATTTATCCAACTTGCGTTGCAGTTGAGTGCATTTATTGCATTTAATGCATTTACTAATTTAGTTGCCGATGCGCTCTGAAGTTTCAATAAGTTTAATGCTATTTCTTACAACGTAAACGTTCACTAAGTCGTTATTTCTGACTTATTGTATTTATTTGTGTCGCAATTCGAACACAATAGCGTTGAGAGTAGAGGGTCAAAACGGATGTAAATTGAGAGGCGCTCCCTGCTGGCAAACATAACAAATTCCTTTTTGTTACGCAAAATATTTTCATTGCCTTAGCAAACAAAATAAAAATAATTATTTGCGCATAGAAAACGAATTTTGGAACGGAATGAGTTTCATGTAAACACGAACCGAGACCAGACTTATGAAAATATTTGCCTCGTGCTTTATTCTTAAGATTTGGAAATAAATAAGTATTGTTTTAGTTAAGTAAGTATTTAAGTAATTAGGGGAGGTTTACTTAGCAACGCAATCCTAAAGATTTCAGAAAGTCGATTAAAAGCTGACATTAATGTTCGTGAATATTAGATATTAGATATTGGCCTAAGCCAAATTGAATGTAAGCCTGTGACATCAATTTACTGTACCTCTATTGATGTCTATTGTAATGAATATTTATTTATTTATCCATTTAAGAAGAAAAAACAGAATTGACAAACTTATAGCATAAAAAATATTAGAGTCAATATATTTATCGTTTTATGAAGCTATATTCTGTGTGGAGCTTTTAGTGAGCTATTTCGCTCAATGCCCCGATAATGATAGGAAAAACTTAGTGTTTCGTGCTATGCCTAACTATTGAATATTCGGTATCGGTTCTTGGGAGGAATACATCGATACATTTTTCATCGACCGGACTCATAATGCAATTAGTTGATAAGGACCGCTAGGGACCGCGAGAGATGGCATTATGTGTAAAGCAATACCCACTTAACAGTGGGAAGCAGTGGGCTGAGGACGATGATGAAAAAAAAAAATTTGTTAAATAGGAACTTCTTTCCTTAAATGTATTTTAAAGTAACGATTTAAGTCCACCGTATTCCCTTCAACATGCAAGTTAATTCTGAAGCAAGCTGTCAAAGTGTTTGTTACGAAAATATTTTCGATCTTAATGGAACAATAATTTAAACTTCAAAGGCAAAGTGCCCGGAACTCGAGAGCTGACGAGGCCAGTGCTTTGTGTTAGTACAATAGACGAAATTGTGCCCGTTTCAATGGTGCATGTTGGTACAGCGGGCAGTGAAATAAAATGCACTAGATATGGAATAAAGTGAATAAAATAGAGTTACATCATTAATTAGCCCGTATGGGAATTTTTTTAAAGGTGCAATTCCTAAACACAATTTTACAGATTTCATTTACAATAATTTTTTAACTGGGACGTTAATTTTTTATTTTTTATTTACTTTCCATTCTTTTTATTTACTTTGATTTATAGTTTTTCGACTTTATACTGGCGCTGTTTGACAGACAATGGCTGCAAGACAAATATATTAGTCTTTGTACTATATAGAAGAATATTCCTTCTAAATTTTTCTATGTAGGGCAAAGATGGGGATTCGTCATTTTTTTGGAGTTTTTTTGTACATTTTTTCTCCAAAATGATCTAGATTTTGAAAAGGATACTTAGATCAACTTGTAACGTTCATTAAGTCACAGTTTCTGTGCTACTTTGAATAAAACGCTTTTGAATTTGAATTTGATTTTACCAGGCTGCGACATTGATAAAACGTTTTCATTAAAAAAAAGTCGTCAAAATTTGGCAATAAACTTTTTTAAATGACTGTACACATACATAAAGTATTAAATTTGTGGTTGAAACCGTTAACTTGAACTGCGCTGGGGTATGCAGGCATTTTGAACAGTATGTAGTAATAACGTCCGTAGAAAAGATGAAACTTAAATAGAAGAGTTACTGCATCGCTTAATATTCATTTTAAACAGAAATTTTATAAAATATTGAATATGTTTTAAGAATCGGTGTATGTTACCACTTAATTCTAACGGCATTAAATACTAGCTCCTGAGCCGAATCGTAGACATTGGCGGAGATTCTTAGGGCCGGTTTCTGAATTGAGAATTTCACTAAGTAAATATTTAAATAACGTTCTGTCACGCTCTTTCAAAAATTCGAAGAGAAAGCAGTATAGTTAGGTGTGTACTTAGCAATATTCTCAATTCAGAAACTGGCCCTTATCCACCTATCCAAATCCCCCCAGTTTATGCACTATTAACAAGCATCGCTTATTATAAGTCTCTGACAGATCGTCTCAGAATTAGCATATCCTATAAGCCCATATTACGCTGTTATAGGTCCACTGCGTTTTTCATTCAATCGGTATCGTGATACATCAAGTAAGACTCACCTAAAGAATATCACCTGTATTCTAAATATTTTATAGTAAGTATGATACCGTCCTCAGACTGGCAAGCTAAAGTGGCTGTAGGCTTGTGACATCTACAAAGAACCATTAACCCATGGGATCTAAGGCTCCGTACACAAAGCTGCGAATCGAATTCGTAACGCAGAGCCGCGATGCGAATTCGCAACGCAGAAAACTGCGACACGAATTGCTGCTATGCGATTACGTGCGCCAAGGCATCCCCCGTCCACGATTCGGGTGACCATTCCTTCGACGACCGTCGACTGTACTGAACGCATTTTGTCAACTAGGTCGTGACATGGATCGTAAAAAGAAGTGCTATTATTGCTGAGAAGAAACAGGAAAAAGAAACAAAGAAGATTTTGGTTTCATCCATTTATTACTATTATGAACGCCGATGCGAATCAATTCGCAAGTGCTTGCGATACGTGGCGCGAGCTTGCACTTTTACAATGGGACGTCGCATCGCATTAAGGTTCTCGAGTGGAGACCCTGACCCGACCAATGCAGCGTCGGATGCCTGCCAGCTTGTCGTGTCGATGATTTATAAACGCGCTTAATGTTATGATTGGAATCCACATTAGTGTAGTAAAAATAACAAGGTTGAAACTTTTTTCAGATCTAAAAAAATGCGCAATTACTGAAACCGATCCATGATTCGGAGCCAATCAACGAAACACTAACTCTCATTGAAATGTTTTTCAGGAATTTGAATTTGGATGTCTTAAAAAACTGGATGAATTCTTTAATGCTTAAAAATTGTACCCAGATGTATAATGTTAATGTTAAAATATTACACGTAAGTCTTACCCATTTTACAATACCCGTAAAGGGTGATTAAGTCCTAAGTTACCATAAAATGTATTCCTAACACCTATTTACACTTAGTCAGCAATACATTATTGAATTGAATTGAATATATACTCGCCCATATATGGAAAGTGATGCCATTTATTAACGCTCCTTTAAGAAGGATCTCAAGGATAAAAAGTAAAACAGGGAAACCGAGAAAAACGATGCTAATTATGCAAATTCAACCGGCTAAACCGCGAGAACGGATAAACCTTGTGAAACTCGGATAATCCGATCATTTAAATAATATTGCGTATTTACAGACGCTTGGGTGATCATTACACGGATCCTTTCACTCTCGTTTAGGCGTGCATATTAACAAAACGCCGGCTTTTATTTATTTCGTTCATAAAGAACAGCGGACTCAACATCATGTACGATCAATATTTAAACAAGTTACGTTAATAATGCAGACTATATACGTCTCGTGGTATAGGCCTTCTCTCAGAGAAAGAGAGACTAGGGGCTTAATCACCACGCGTGGCCACCGCGTGTCCACCGCGTGCCCACCGCCACTAAGCTACGTTATAAGCTACTTTTTTATTTATTTATTTGTCTCACAAAGAGGGTGTAAATGGTTACATCTGAAAATGAGGGACTTTTCTTGTCAATACCAATAACTTTTACTTGCAACCTTAAGTTGAGTATCCAGAAAACATGAACCTTTCTTTCTTTTCCAGCATTATGCTACTCCCTTGCACAATTCGAGATCATGTTCTACTATGTATTAAAGTGTATGCAGTTTATTAGCAATTATTTTTTTGTGTATGTATATTTATTTTTTAATTTTGTTAGCATATTTTATTAAGTATCACTTTTTTGTTCTGTTTCGGTTGAAACTCCTTAATTTACCATAGGCCCGTGCTGAAAACCAGTGCTGTGGGCAAAACCGCAGCGTATACTGAGCTCGAGGGCATTTTACCGCTGCATAGACATACCCTGGGTCCCTTACTGTCTTAAGATTATTTTTTCATGTTCAATTGTCTTGTTTCTTTTGAACCATTGTCATATGTATGTCTTTTTCATGTTAAATGAATGTTTTTCTTCTTCTTCTTCATTTAGGACTCGCCTACTTAGTACTTAATGCTCAGCAGTGGGGTCAGTGGTTACTACCTATTTCAGTATTTTATTTTTGTCTTTTAGTGTTTTTTTATATTTTTGTTTGATTTACACTAATTTTATCCAGCTTATGACACTCGCGCAAACACAAGGAATTGATTGAGATCCTATTTGTCAAAATTTTAAATATCCTATACGCATCTACTAATTATAGGAAGAACACCTATCTCGTTCGTGCAAGTAGGAATTTCAATGTAATGTCAGATGACGGATTTGTTAAACACTAAACAGGCTGAGGCGAGGCGCGTGCTTGGTCAGTTGTTTTTTGACACATAGCTTATTGAACTGCTCAGTTTTTTGAATTTGATCAGTTGCTGCTGTCTTGTTTCCCTTTATTCATGTAATTATATTTGTATCTAAATGATGGTTATAACCTGTGAACTGATTGCGCTTTATCTAATTTACTTTTAATTGTGAAGACTTTTAATTGGCTTAGAGTGTCCTAATTTTTCTATGTATTATAACCTTGTTATAGCTGTTAGTCTACCTAGAAACTAAAATAAAATAAAATAAAAATCTGATCATTGGTTAATGAGTTATGAGGGAATATAGAATCGGACACACTTACATACGAGCCAAACATATTAACCTCCTGTTGGGCTCCGCCGCAGTTGGGTAAAAAGTCAGTATAATAAGTTTCACTCCTCTAATTTGAGAGCGAAATATAGTCTCGCACTCAAAAGCGAAAAGCTAATTCATGAAACATCGCACGAGAATCTTTTCTAAGATTAAAGTGAATACCGTCAACTAACTTGTACGTTCCTTGCTCCAATATCCTCCCTAATAGGGAGTCCTAGACTTCGATAAAAACGTCGGCAATTTCCGTCACAACATAAATCGTATCTTAATCTTCTAGTGATTAGGTGCAAATTGGCTTGGGAGGAACAGTATCTGATTCTACGAGCCGTTTGTGATTTGTTACACGGATTTGAGTTAATTTAAAAACTTTGTCAGTTGATGTTGCTGTCTTATCTGTTCCCACTCTTTCGGGTACCTACACTACGCACGAGATAAACTTGTAAATATGTATCCATTTGTGCTCAGTCAAGCGGCGGGATAAAGATAAAATGAGCGCAACATAAAGTGAAATTCAGTAAAATTCATATTTTCACAGAATTTTTTCCACAGCCACAGTAGCAGTTCATCCACAGCTTTCCATTTCTGACAGTTTCCTAATGTCGATTTACGTTCTCATTGCATGAAATTTGATGGATGCATAACGGCAAGTGGAGTTTCTTTGTAAGCCTCTTTTTCACATAATCTAATATTTTTGAAACGAACCACTTTGATGTTCATTGAGTAAATGGTTTGTAATAGAAAAAAAAAATTTTTTTGCAGACCCCAAACCATTTTAGGTTACTCCATAAGAGTGCTTATTTCACAATCTCTGTGAGTTGCCACAATATTCCCATATACATCCAAAAATTAGGGTTCTACTTGTATCACGAAAGACATACGAACAACTTTACTTGTCTTACGAAAGACATACGAAGAACTTTATCTAACTACAAGGAAAACATCTAAATCGCGTAAATACTCTCAGCTATTTTTTATTTACATTTTTCACGTAATTTTTCTCGCGATTTTGAAGTTTTCTCTATTGTATCAGTTGTTTGTATTAACATGTAGAACCCCGAGTTTGCGGATTTGTGAGGATTTTGTTACACCTTTTGTCAAATTTTTTTTGGGCTGGGGCAGTCATACGTAACTTCTCCATTGTATGAACTCGTCCGATATAACTGCCAAGTACACACGTATTTTGACTCTTCGGAAACGTTAAAATGGATAACCTAATGGACAGTTACGGAAAGGGGAGGCAAGCATGCTTTGTCTTGGAGTATTCGGATCAGAGGCTTGAGCTATGCACCGCCATTTATATTATTTTATTATACTAGGAAAACTTACACCTATTAAAAAGATCAGAATTGAAACAAATCTAAGTTAGAAAAATCTTGTGTCGTGTTTGTTATCGAACCCTCCGAAACGGCTTGACTGATTTATTGTCATTTTTTGTGTATATTTGGTAGGTCTGACAATAGGTTGTAGGCTCATTAATATGGCAAAAGAACATTTGCCCAGTCAGCTAATTATAATAGGAAAACTTACACGTACGAAAAAGGTACATTACAATTGAAATAAAAATAGAGAGCCAGTGACAAGTTTTCTTTGACAGAAATATTTTAGTAGAAAATGCCTAAGCAAGATACAATATTTCACTCACTCCGATAAAAATACACACTCAATACATATTCATGATGTCATATGTAATTTTGAGTGTACAATATTCTAAGTATCGGTCAGTTTATCTATATTCATTGGTCAAGAAATCGGTTGCAAAGAGTTACACAAATTTAATTGATACTGATTGATTCCGTGTGGCGCCGGATTAAGAATAGCGTCACTCCATTTCCTTCCGTGGATGTCGTAGAAGGCGACTAAGGAAATCAATTAGCAGGAGACGGGCAGCAGCGTCTTCCTAAGATTCCAACCGCATACTGCGATCGCCAACCCGCCTGCCAAGCGTGGCGATTATGGCAAAACCCCTCATGGTTATGAAAACCACGAAGGAGGCCTATGTCCTGCAGTGGGCGTCAAATGGCTGATGACGATGACGATGACGAATTGATACTCACCCAAAGGCTCAAGCAGAGTTAATGTCTCGATGAACGGTAATTCGACAATGGCAAGTCAGTTAGTTACCAGGAGTTCGTATGCTATTTATGTTTCAATGCAGTGTTAAGCTGTCGGAGATTGGTGCCAACAAATCGGATTTATGATTTTGCTCGGTGGATAAACGTGAAATTGCAGCTATTTTCCACTTAAGTAGTTCAAGGCCAATTTTTTTGCAGAGTTAAACATTGCAATACTAAGATTTCGCGTACCAGAAAGGTTTAATAAAATTAGTTATAACTGTAAAAACATATGCTCATGTATAACTTTTATTTTAGTAGCATTTTATATAATAATCATTCTATTCAAACAGTTAAAAGTAATCCTATTTTAACACTAACTTTTTTTGGTCGCCATAAATTAGGTACTTCGGCTTACTTTAAAAACGCAAAGATCCTAGCTAAAAAGTAACAAAACATTTCTCACTGGCAGTTTAAATACTCTATGGTTACGTTTCTCCTGTACCACAGACTAAACTGTCTCTGAGGAGTATTTTAAGGAGTTGTGTTTTTATAAGTAAGACCGCAAGTATCTTGTTCTTGTACACAATTGCAAGGTTCCAATTGTTGAAATTGCAATTAGTAAATTATGTCCAATTCAATATATTATGTAAATGTATAATAATATGTTTTTTTAACATTCTTTTGTGTCCTTTTTTAAGCAACTGAATTTATATTGAATCAATGAAAATCAATTGGAACGTGTTTTTTAAAAACACAGTGAACGCCATTTACAATTATTAATGTTGCAAAATAGATCTTAACGCAAACCGAATAGGCTAAGTATTCCAAAATCAAACGCATTTGCTCAGACCAGACATTAAAAAATAAAATCTCTCTTTGGACCACTTATGCCTAACTTTGTCAAGTAAGACTTAAACTTAATTTAAGTTGTATTAAGGCATTTTGCCTTAGTTATTCGCGTGAAAAACTCGCCCGCAAAGTACCCAAGCTTATTTCAAGAAGAAAATTAGTTTAGCCTACGTGACAGATTGTTCTTGGGATAACCTAAAGCCTAGGCACACTTCTTTTACTTAGATGTCACACGGCTTTAGCACCTACTCGCTGTAATGGAGCATAGAAGTTTTAACCAAGTTTCGTAGGTCTTACATGACATGTAGTCTGTCTGAGAAGATGTTTTCAAAGTTAGAAACGTGTGAACACGAATGATTTAGGTAAAACTTTTAGGGCCGTACCTATTAATAGTTCACTCTCGTGTGGTTGTCTGAAGATGCTGTTTGACACAAAACAGCAAGTTCACAACGTAGTCAAAAACGATGTCATAGGTAATATGACTTTAATAACACGGTCCTACTTTCCAAAATATGAAAATTTCACTTGTCAATACTTATACTTATAGGCAGAAAGTAAACGCGAGGACCACAATTGTAAATTTGTCCTGAAAAACCATTTGATAACGAATCTCTTATAGAGGTAGAGAAGCCTTTATTGTACATAGAAATGGAAATTATACAGATATAACCTTATTTATATCACGACGTAGCCTTATTTTGCATTATAACCTCACGGTGGGTGGCGCATGTATGTATATTTTTTTTATTTTACTTGAAAGAAATAGTCTTAATAGATAATAAAAGCATTTTTAATAACGAAAATGACATAACCGCGGCTTTCAAAACACCCAGAGTTCAGCGTGGAGATTGTCAAACAGCGACTCACGTCAGCAGTTGAATCTCTAGGTTTAGTTGATGTATTACAACCTAACTCTGTATTTCTTTTTGTATTGAATAAATACATTCGCTCGATGTATTTCTTTCGTCAATCGTTCGTTTATGATTTTCTTTGTACATGAATGTTACTTTATAGAATAATTCCGCACAGTTCATCTCGGACTTTTGTGTATTGGCATGATATTTCCATAAATCAAGAAAAGGTTTACGTTCATACAATGCATGTGCCATTTCCTGCGATAAATCTCAAAAATACGCTCAAAAATACCAGCACGAAGAGAAAAGCGTTTTACATTTCATGTTTAGTTTTACATAAAGGTTTGCCGTGAAAAGGCACCCTTCGCTAGATCTACTTAAGTACCTACAGTTGAACGCCATTTTTTCGTTCACCGTTTAGTTGGAAAATAGCATGTCAGTCTGATAACCTAACAACATGGAGTGTATGTATGCCTCGGTCGGTTAACACGCTTGACTACCAAAACAGAGGTCGTGGGTTTGATTCCCACTGGAGGCCGCCGTACTTGATTAGTACAAATGACCTAAAGCTGTTGTATTTCCATGTTTGTGATGTAGTTTGGGACTAGGACAAGGGATTGAGTTGTGTGGAAGGTCATATTTCTTTTTGTACCCTGTTGTACCGGACACATTACTACTGTTTTTCGAGTAGGGTCTAAGAACTTTTCTTTGTTGTTGTAGAATGGTAAAGTTACTTTCATGGAATGGGTCAACCACTTCACAAGGGGCTTTGAAAACTATGGCAGTTTTGCGAAACTAAGTAGTCGTTTGATTTTTTTTTTAATTAATGGATGGATTTGTTTCATAGACGAGAAAGTCTAAATTAATAATAAAAATATCATGGAACGGAAGTGTTTTGTCATTTTATTTGATCAAAAGTGAAAAAAATTGTACAGTATGTTATGTTGTAAGTGAAATCCAATTTTGCCTTTACTATCATTGCAGATATTTTTGCTATTTTATGCTATTGGATTTCCAAAATAAACAATCCAACTAAAGGATAATAGTAATAATAACAAAAGAAAGTGTGACATAAACACTTTTAATTGTTCATTTATCCTCTCTAAGATGGCCTAGAGATGTTTTCAGATGGCTTAAAAAATACGTTTTGTTTTTAAAGACATAACGTTCTTTACTAGTACTTTGTTCAGGTAACGTAAATCTTTCGGACATAACCTTTTAGCATCGATTTAGTCCAAGCAAAAAATGTTCCCATACGGGGCCAAATATGGACCGTTGTCAAAGTTAAGAAAGGAATATTGCGTCGATTTGGACATGTAGAGTGGAGGGTAAGAAAGTTATGAAAGAAATATAATATCACGCATTCACTCATTCGGATACAATACCCAATAAAAGACGTCACAGGTCACACGACGTGTCTACGAAATTTGGGACAAAGGAAAGCACAGTGCGGTTTTCGGTCTGTCATAAAAACTGCAACACATGCAGCTACCCAGCAGTGGGCAGCGGTGAGCTTATGATCATGATACCTATAACGAACAAACTTGCTATGAATATAGTGCTATTATGGCACGAAATAATAATAATCGGCTAAGTACGAGTCGGACATGGCCGATTTTTCGTTGCGTTCCATAGTATTATTTCCTACGGTATACTACTGTGGGGTCGGACAGCAGACATTGAGACCAGAAGAGAGTGATAAGATTTATATATAAGCTAGGCAGTAGAGATTCGTTAAGAGATTTCTTTAAAGAAACTAACGTCCTAACAGTTGCTTGTCAGTATATCTATAAAAATAATATGTACTTTAGGAAAAATATCACTAACTTTAAAACTGTAAGCGGCCAACAGAATGTAAAATACTAGAAATAGACATAAACTTTCGTTCCCAGAATTTAGGCTGGCAAAGGTTAATACATCCTTTACGGGGCATTGTATACGTTTCTACAATAAGGTCCCTGAGGATATAATAGGCATGATGATGATGATGCCAGAAACGCGGTTCAAAAAATGTGTAAGCACACTTTGTGCCAAAAAAGCTACTACAACATTAAAGATTATTTAGATTTCAATGATGTCTGCAATTAAAGCCAGTTCAATGCATGCGTTCCAGGTTTTAGAATATTTATATAAACTCTGTTAATTAAGGACTTGAAAAGACTAAGTTTGGAGTTTTTGTGTCCGTTTTTTCTCTAAAATGATCTAGGTTTTGAAATGGACACCTAGTTTAACTAGTAGCATTCGTTAAGTCGCAGTTCCTGTGCTACTTTGAATAAAAAAAATTTGATTTGATTTGATTTTCCGTAAAACGTGGTGGACGTTTTAAGCTACTAGCAAGTGGAACAAACCGCGAAAATTCATTTTTTTTCTATTGCCAAACAAATGGAGGCTTCCATTGATTTTTCCATTTGATTACCTACTTTGTTAAATTACACAAAGACCTCGAATTAAAAACTAATCAAGAAAAACGAGAAACATTAAGTTAGGACGAGCTTTTAGGGTGAAAAAAACGTCCTTGGTTGTAATTAGAAAGGGTTTGTTTATTCACGGCTAATTACCATTAAAATAGGTACTTGCAAAATTCTAATTTAAAGACCTAACTTAAGTATAGCAATTACACTTTGCAGAAACGGAAAGGAATTCTATGTACTCGTACTTCAAAAACAAAAGTTATTTCCTTTCTAAAACAAATATGAATAAAATCGCACAATGTTCTAAGAGAATTCTCGTGAACAGGCGTAAAAAATATATACGGTCGAATTGAGAATCCCCCATACGCTTTTTCCAACTCAGTGTTAAGAGTAGATTAATGGAGTGTACGAGGAACCGGGGTTAATACTATAAGGTCTACGATTCGTTCAATTTCGTTCGTTCGAATTCGTTCGTTTGGTCTGTAACCGGCTTAATATGTAGGTAGGCGCTGGCTTCTCATTCGGGAGGTCGTGGGCTTGAATCCCGGCATATAACAATGACTTTGTAATTGTAAATACCACTTGCTGACTGTAAAGGAAAACATCGTGAGGAAACCCTAGTGTTTGAGGTACTGCACTGAGGTACTGAGTACAGCACTTGCTACGTGCCCATGAGGCTAAGTACGGAAATCTCAGTCGAATAAGAACTAGGAGTAGGTAGGTAGACACCCTAATTAAACGTCAACCACGTTGCTTAAGCGAACACAGATTCAGTTTGCTTACGTTTGTGTACTTTGCACCCATAAATTAGCAGGATTATTGTTACGCAAATGAGAAACAGTTCATAGGAAAAGTTTGGTACTATAGATGTAATTTTATAAGCCCTCAGTAAAAAATTCAGACATTTTACAATATTTTTCTAGCAATATTTTAAGGGAAATTTATTTTCATTATGATAAACAGTACTTAAAAAACCTATTTACAGGCTAAAAAATTTCACCCATGCCGGGACTTGAACCCATTGGCGAAATTTCGAACCTCTTTACAAACTTCTCTGTATTACGTACAGGCAGCGACATCTGGCCGAAGCAATTTACATTGTAGCCCCGAGTTCAATGCCTCGAGTAACCCACTTTGCAGTTAGGTTATTATATCGGAATGATATCGCTGTACCTACATGATTATATTCTTTTTGTTGCATTAACCCGTAAGGACATTTTTGAAAACCTATTTAGAGGCTAAGAATTCCACCCATGCCAAGACTTGAACCCGCGATCTCTGGCTAACCGTGCCAGCGCTCTTCCAACTTAGTCCATGGGCAATTGTGTAATTGTATAATTGTGGGTAAAACTGTGAAACGGATACCTACCGTTGGTTCGATACAGCAAATCTAAATTCAAAGTGTTAGGAATTATCGTAAAAATAAATACTTAACTTATAATAAGTGTGAAGTCAATAAAGTGTAACATAATTATGCTTAAACGACATCAAAAAAAGGAGCAGCTTCTCACTTCGTTCGTATGTATATAGGACGCCATATAAATTTAGTCAATATCTATTGACGGGATCCATGAGGAAATCCTCAAACGCCTTTATTTGCAAAGGCGGTTTCACGACATTATAGACACAAGTACAGCGCCACCTAGTGTTCAAATCACCGAACTATAGTTACTGTTTAGTGCGTATTTTGAAGGCGGATTTTTACTCTTTATCGCCTATAAAATCAACTGAGCCCAACGAAACCCGACGCTATTTTTCAGTTGATAGAGTCGGTAATACCTCATTCGACGTCGATAAAGACGGGTTTTCGCAGCTCATAAATTACCCGTGTGTGAGAAATGCTCGCCATAATGCATGGGTCGCGTCTTGCCAGGCTTTCTTTGGGCCTGTCTGCGGATGCAAGATATGGAGCGATAGATGTTCCAATTGGATTGGGGTGATTTTCGATTTTGGTGTTTTTTCATGAACTTTTTGAAGGAAAACGACGAGAAACAAACGTCACTTCAACGGGACGCACTTTTTCTGAAGCATAAACGAAATTGTACGGTCACGCTCGGTCGGCGAAGCTTAATCGTAGTCGTCATTTAAACTTAGAATAAGTCGTGCTGTCGACTACATACGTCCTAAATGAAAGAAAGAGAGAAACACAAAGTAAACATAAAGGTACACAAACAAAAGACACGAACGTGAACAAAACAGAAATAAAACAAAACGATGTTTTTTCAAATGGAATTAAAGCAAAAATACATTTCCTCTAAAACACTCCTCAGAGGCAGTTTAAATTATCTATGGTTACGTCTTTCCCTTTAATACAGACTATTTAAACTACCTCTGAGGAATGTTTTAAGGAATCGTGTTTTTATAAATAATACCGTTAGTTATTATTGCATGATCATGGGCACACACTCTTTTTTATTGGTGGTTTTTCTGCATAATATTATGTTCTGAATCTTGAATGAATCTCATTAAGTGAAGCCTTTAAAAACATATTTGCATTCGTCTATAGTTCGCAATATCAGAAAACTGTTCCACAGATTGTTTAACTTATGCATCAAGATTTCAAAGCAAGATAGGTACATTGCAGCAACTGTTCGAATATTTATTTATTTTATTCATTTAAGGAGTAAACACAGAATCGAAAAACATCTAAGATTAAAAACCGGCCAAATGCGAGTCAGACTCGTGCACTAAGGGTTCCGTAGCATTATCTATACAACATTAGACACAAAGATTGAGAAAAAACGGCAAAAAATCACGTTTGTTGTATGGGTTGTTGTTGCCTCCCTTAAATATTTATTTTATTTTAATTATATATTTTTGAAGTGAACATAGAACTAAATATTCTGTTAGTATTTCAAGCGTCTCCCTGTTGCTGTTATGGTAGCATAAAAGCAGTCGAGTCGCGCCCCTGCAAACATACCTTATGCTTCGTATTTCGTATTATTATATTTCGTGTGTGACAGGCTATTCGATGCGAGTAGATTCACTCGCCGCGAGTAGAAGTCGTCGCGACTAGAATTCAGCATGTTCAATTTCACTCTCTGCGAATGTACACTGAAGGTCGAAATTCTCGTGTAGAACTCGTTATGTGTGACAGACAGGCAGCGAATTGTCGCTGCGACTAGTGATCGCGGCGAATGCAACCGCAGCGACTACACGCTGTGTGTCCTGCAAGCGTCATTAAACTGCACACGAAGGGCGCTGCATTTTCTTTGGGTATGCACCTTATAAATCTCTTATTTGCTTGAAATATGTCCAATTAGGACCGACAAAGAACAAAAAAGCCCCTTCGGGCGCCAGGAGTCTACTTCTCAAATGGCCAACAAGAAAACGTGCCACTTTAATTATATTTTTATAATTGCTTTTACCCGCAGCTGCGTTTGCGAAAAACTTTAGTGAACTTTACATCTCAAGGATAGTGTTCTAGAATGTGATATAGTTTTCCTGGAAACTGGAGCGGGTTTTCTTTATCTTCCTGTCGGCTTTGTATTACGATAGCATATCTAAGGCGTTCTCTAGATTCATACTTTTAGTTCCAGGATAAAGGCCATCGGTTCTGGTGCGGTAACAATTCAGCTTTGTCATGGATGAGTTGAAATTTGCAACGTACGGTTTAGTGTCGCATAGAAAATGGTCCATGGTCCATTTAAAACCGAGTAAGGATTAAAAAGTGAACTATAAAAATATAACTTTCTTTTTTAGTTTGAAAACAGAACAAAACCTTTTTAGCGTACTACATTATGCTTTTGTAAACAAGTAAACACACCGTTGATAGAAATAATTAAAATACGGAAAGCAGTAATTTTGTAGGTTGTTAACTCGAGCTAGGTCATTCATTAAAGCTGAATGGAGTGAAACATAAGATAAGAATATTCTTTATTGTACACCGGAAAAAACAACAAATACAAAATATTTACAAATTACATTACAATTGGCGGCCTTATCGCTGAAAGCAATTTCTTCCAGACAACCTTACGATGGAAAGTTGAAAGTTGAAAGTTGAAAGATGGAAATTAGAAAGAAGGGTAGCCAGTGCAAATTTGAATATTGATACATACTTATTCTTAATAACAATACACATACATGCCTGTACGTAAATATACTTATTATATAAACATATATATATATATATATATTGTAATAAAATTTTATAGAAGAAATAAGGAAAGTAATAACACTTATACGTAGAAAGATAGTTAAATGGATAGTTTAATGATTAGATCACGGACCCTGCCTTTGAGGGCAGCTGGGGAGGGAGAGCGTCTTATTGAAACCGGCAGATCGTTCCATAGCCGGGCGGCCTTTACCCTAAATGAGTTGCTTAACAACCTCATCGAGTGACTTGGTGTCTTCAGCATCAGAGTCAGCGTCAGACCACAGTGCGGTAAATAAAGCGTTCCGTTTTTAAAGCAACATTTATACACGAAAAAAAGAATGTACTCCTTATACTGTGTAAATGTAATTTTTTCTTTTATTGCACATTAGGCAGATTTTTGTTGTACAATTTGTTAGTGCGCTGCAGTGCGCAAATACACAAATAACGCTCGGATTGGCTTTTTACTTCCAACCTCGGTCTGTCTTGAGTGCGATAAATAGTTTGTTTTTTTTTTACTCAGCAAGGTTTTTTCAGCTCATTTTTTGTTGAATTTTTAAAATTGTCTGGCCCACCAATAAAAAGAGAAAGTTCTCACATAAAATGGAGAACTTGTACAAAAAAAATTAAGTGTTTATCAATATTTGAGTTATCATATAAAATTATGGTTAAAATTATTTCTTAGCGCATCTGTCGCGTTAAGCTAGTCCTGTAAAGATAGTTGTAAGAAAAAATAGAATAAATAAATAAAATGTTTTAATAAGTCTATAAAAAAGTCTTATTAAAAATGTTCAGAATTTAGTAAAAACACTTTAGGTTATTAGAGTAATACTAAGATTTTTTTGTTATTCTTAGCGATTTTTAGCATTTTGTAAAACCCCGAAATAAGTCATCATCATTATCATCATCATTAGCCCACCGCTGCCCACTGCTGGATATAGACCTTATCACCCAAATGGCATCTCTCACGGTCCTTTGCCATCCGCATCCACTGACCTTCCGCTGATAAAAAATATTTTTATGATTTTATTTTTTATGTCTTCTGAGTTCTTTTATCTGGGCAATAATTCTGCCAATGTCAGGGTTGCATATAGTAACAAATCAGAGAATGGTCAGTTATTTAATTTTTCTGAGTTTTTCTGGGACTACTATGGTACAAAAGCAATGTCACTCCAATCTAAGTTTGACGCAAAATCCCCATTGTTCGCAGCGTAACCCCGAAACCGGGTGATTTGTTTCCCTCACTTATCTCCGATGGCAACTGCAGTGGAAGCTGCGCACTGGAACGGAAGACGATGGGCGGTCCGCTTTTACCGCTCTACTACACGTACGTATGTTGATAACCTTTTGTTTAGACATGTGCCAGAAAAGGGAAGGATTTTGTTTAGACCTATCCATACTATCATCCTCACAATCCTTAGAAAACCTCAGTGTCTGAACTGTTCACATACCTCAGTGCTTGAAATTTCTAATCTACGGTGGGCACGTGTAGTAGTTAAGCCCAAAACATCTCTCTGAGAGAAGGCGCCTGGGCCTTGTGGTGGGATGTATATATGCTTCGATTCGATGGTGTATTATTTTTATGTGTGTCTTTTTGTGGCAAATCAAATAAATGTATTCTTTCTTTTTATTATATCTATTTTGTTGCCCAGTAAAATTTTCCGACGGCTTAACGAATCATCAAGCTACAGTAAAATTTAACTGGGAGATTTAGGGCAAGATAAACTTTCAAAGATGCTAAATAAGTTTTAAAAAGCCCTTAGGCCACGTGGTCCGACCACCGATCGATCGAACAACAAGGAAATGTAAAAGTCCTAATAGTTCGACACTCGGATTACAAGAACTTAGAAGTTCTTCTTCAATCGATCAATCGAACCATCGGTAAAAAAAAATATTGGTCGTCCGACCGATCGAACAAGCCGGTCGGACCACGTGGCCTAAGGATTAAAAAGTATCAAAATTGTCTAACATTACAAAATGAAAGGTCAACGAAGGCTTAGAAAAGAGCGGATATAAAACCTCGTTATCCTCGTTTGGAAGTTATTAAACACATTTGTCGTAACTCTCAAGTTTTGTGAGTTTTCGAAAATAAACCCATTCCTTATTAAAAAGTCTCGCTTGGCTCAAGGGGGAGCAATATTGTAATTTTTTGATGAGGTTTTTGTTTTTAGTTTATTTTGTGTGTATTACAATGTGTTTTTTTATGATCAGAGATTTGTATTTATTATGTTTTTAGTTTATTTTGTGTGTATTACAATGTGTTTTTTTATGATCAGAGATTTGTATATATATTATGCTCAGACTGAATGAAATAAGAAGAAGTGTTGTGTGGAATATTACAAACAGCAAATGGGATTACGATAAAATTTGACACACAAATACTTGTCCTGAATGAACACTCAGAATCCACAGTATAGAATATCAAAATACTAACTTTCACAATCACTTGATCTGGTTCCAAACTAGGTGCCCTCTGCTTTGACAACCAGGCAAGGACATTACAAATATGGAAAAACGCCCAGACTTTCCGAAGAGGGCCTTTGTACAAATCAAGTACGGCGACCTACAGAGGGAATCGAACCCGCGACCTCTGTTTTGTTAATCAAACGTGTTAACCGCTAAGCCAACGAGTTAGCCAATAATACTCTTGTTATTTGAGTCATAACGTCAATAACCAGCGGGCAACTACTTTAAAACCGTACGAGGCGTGATACTACGGCGTAGACCCGCTACGCCGTAGGCTTATACGTAGCAAGTATAGTTGTTACCAGTTTTCATCTTTATTCCAAGTTGATAAAGTTAAACATCGAGTCAAAGGGTTGAAGAATTAAAGTCCTGTAACTTCTACACTTGCAAATAGTGTGGCGCCGGATTAAGAATAGCGTCACTCCATTTCTTCCGTGGATGTGGTAAGGGGACTAAGGAAATCAATTACCAGGAGACGGGCAGCAGCTTCTTCCTGAGATTCCAACCGCATACGGCGATTGCCAACCCGCCTGCCAAGCGTGGCGATTATGGCATGGTTATGGAAACCACGAAGGAGGCCTATGTCCTGCAGTGGGCGTCAAATGGCTGATGATGAATGATGAATGAAATAGTGTGGAATGGTTCTCACAGGGTAGAAAATAAAGCTCATTATGTAACTTTTTTTTCAAGTATACTATCGTGTCAACAAATCCGATATGGGTATACTTACAAAAATCACAATCTAAACTATCCAAAGTAGTCCATATTGTGTGAACGTCCACTGAAATAAATCCTTGGTTAAAGACGTGAAACTTTTTTCCCATCACAAGCTGACTTCCGCCCCATGCCGAGTGTTTCCTACAGAGCCTTCCGCGTTAGCTTTATTTTTATCTTTGCGGTTATTCCGGTTAACCCTCTAAAATAGTTGAGACTGGTGATGGCTGACCCCTGCGTTATGCTCGTGAACGGGTGCTGTTCGTGTGTCTGGCCGCAGCATTAAGCTGTTTTTCCTACTTTTGTAAGAAGTGTTATTTTGGCTTTTAATGTTATTGGTGGCTATCATGGAATCATATCATATAGGCTTTGATGTATAAGTTTAGGATGATTTGAGAAAAGATGGTCAGAGTGGAGTTATTTTTCCGCTGCCTTTTTCTGCACTATAAATTTCTAATTGAAATATTCACATAAATTACTTGTCTTTGTTCCAAACCTGTGATATGATTACCAGATAAAGATATCACAAGGATCGAAGTACTCCCAGACTGAGGCCTTTTGTACAAATTGTCGCGCTTGCCTTGAAGAGGCTGGGACAGTAGAATAAAATAATAGAATAACAATTTAAGTATCGATTCTTAAGTAAACAGGTCGTGGGTCAGGTAATAGCCCTACACTGGTATAGATCTTGCAATCTACGAGCGCGCGTCGCCTTTATTTGTAGTTGTAATCGTAAATACACATTTTTGTTAATGTGCGTACCCGACGGAGCAGTCAGTAGCGAGCGAGCCGTACGTACGGTCAGTGACGTTGACGCGTATACAGATTGGTCACACGCACAACTAAGGGCGCCGCGCGCTCGTAGATTGCAAGATCTGTATCGGTCTTTCTTTAGTATCACCACGGTCAGGTACCCCCCTCTAATTGATTCCCTAAGTCGCCTTCTACGACATCCACGGAAGGAAATGGAGTGACGCTATTCTTAATACGGCGCCACACTATTTGCAAGTGTAGAAGTTACAGGACTTTAATTCTTCAACCATTTGACTCGACGTTTAACTTTATCAACTTGGACTAAAGATGAAAACTGGCAACAACTATAATAATAATATAATAATAATAACTTTATTGATAGTTAACAGGGTTGATGTACATTCACTTAACCGTTTAAATATAAATAGAAAAACGTGAACGAAACTGGTTGGTATCTGCTGCTATAGCTAGGTTACAAAGTATCCTGTATTAATAGCAGCAGGCCCGTGCCTCTTACGACAAATTCTAGTCAGTAATTAAACAGTGGTGGCATTATTGGAGATTTGTTACAAGAGTGAAATAAAGTTTGCTTAATATTATATAAAACTAACATGCAATGTGTGTGTGTGTGTGTGTGTGTGTGTGTGTGTGTGTGTGTGTGTGTGTGTGTGTGTGTGTTTGTGTGTGTGTGTGAGTGTGTGAGTCTAGGAGTAACATACGATTAAGTTTTCCGTTTCGTCATAGGAGAGAGTTTTTAGGAATGACACAACTTTCTTTTTGCATTCATAGGAGGACAGGTGAAAGAGTGTGATTTTTTTGTTTAATTTATTGTAAAGATATGGACCTAAGTAAATATCGTGACGCTTTGTGAAGGAGAGCTTAGGCATAGGGATGCTGCAAATTAGATCTTTGCGTCGTTTGGAGATTTGTGTATAGGGCGTTTTATGATGTTGTAACAATATTGAATTGAGAATGAAGAGTTGCCTGACCGTTAGTACATCACAAAGTTTGTACAATTCGAGAGTAGGAAAAAGAATGGGTCGTCTTGTAGCAACTTTGAGTACACCTCTTTGTGCAATTTCGAGCGGTTTCAAATGGGTTTTGGCCGCACCACCCCAATATACTTGTTACGTATAAGCCTACGGCGTAGCTTGTCCTGCATATAAATTATTATTTTAAAAATTTCAATGTACATTTATTGCTTAATCTGTGAAATGCTTAAAATTGCCTTGGTTAATAGGATTCAAATGAAAATTTTGATTTCGCATGTAATTGAATAAATAATTTATGATATAAAATCATTGATTTATTTTTATTTTTCACTACTAATATAATAACAATAATAAAATAACTACAAATAAATTCGGTCAGGAAAAAAATTCTGTAAACTACACTTCGAAATAAAAAATTAACAAAAATTGTATATATGTTTATAAAAAAACCTATTAAATAATATTTCACAGAAATTTACTCTTATTCACTGTATGAATTAATAAATGCTTAAAAAAATTACCTAGCTATATAATGTTAATGCTAAGATGTTACATACCTATGAATTTTACCCATTATTCAAGGGTGACTTACCCTCAGTTGTTCTTACACTAACACGCTGTTAATCTACTATAAACAGCTGTCAATTGACCAAAGTGCATACAAAAAAACCACTGACAGCTGTTAACAGTAGATTAACAACTTGTTAGTGTACGCTAAGTCTTAAGTTAGCATAAAGTGTATACCTACCACCCATTTACCCTTAGCCAGCATTAAATAAATGAATTAAATTGAATTCTATATAGCACATAACGTTTTAAACACAATCTATTAACGAGCGAAACATTTTTTTATATTGGAAAATACAACAGAAAGCCTGTAAAGTCGTGGAACAAAAATTATTGTAAATGACAAACTCTACACGGCATATTTCGAGTACTGGGCATTTTTGAAATAATTAAAAAGAAACAGAAAGCACTTATTGACATTTATTAAGACAAAGGGTCGAGGCTCAGCATTAAGCAACCAACTCAACGCAGTGATCTTGGCAGCCCTGACTTTCAGCCATTACCCAAAAAAAAAAGCTAAACTTACACGTAGGAGAATTCTGTATAAGTACCCGTTAATTTCTTAAAGCTGTTGTTAACAGCTGTCGGTGAATTTTTTTGTATGCACTTTGGTCAATTGACGGCTGTTAGCAGTGGATTGGCAGCGTGATGGTGTACGAGAAACTGGGGGTATGAATCAAAACTGGTTAAGATTCCATGCTTACATTATAGGGGACCTCCTTACTTTGTTTACTTAAGGGACCTCCAGGTCTATGTTTGTAGACATATAATTTTTATTTGTTCCTGTTTGACTGTCTGTGTCCTAAATAAAATAAAAAAAAATAATAAAATAAAGCTTGTTAGTTTTAGAAAGACTAGATACTTTTTGGTTCAAAGTCAAATTAAAAAAAAAATTATTCAAAGTAACACAGAAACTGTGACTTATTGAACGTTACAAGAAAAACTAGGTGTCCGTTTCAAAATCTAGATCATTTGGAGAAAAAACGGACAAAAAAACTCCAAACTTAGTCTTTTCAAACATATTCCTTAATTAACAGAGTTTACATGTCATATCTTCTAAAAAGGTTGCTTTATGATATAGATAATAAACAGTATAGTCTGCGCTAAAGAACTATGAGGAAAAACGTTGACAAAGATGTTCTGAATCTTGAATTAATTATTTCGCAATGTCAAAAAACAAATCTACAATTTCTTTAACATGTGCATCAAGATTTCAGAGCAAGATAGGTACATTGCAGTAACTATTAACCGTAACTTATGCATTCAAGGAGAAAAAACAGAATTGACCAACTTATAAGATAAAATACATTTTGCCAATTCCTCATCATTTCCCAAAGATAAGTAAATTTAATATCATAAACCAGAGGCGCAAAACACAATGTAATTAAAATTAAAATAAACAAACAAAAGAAAAGAAAACTTTGGCCTCAAATTAGATGGGTGAAGGGACCACTCGGACGCTGCAGTGCCTGGGACATTGTTTTTCAGACCCAGCACCTATACCATCCTGACAGCTTAGTGGGCCTGGCCCACAGGCAAGACAAGTCAATACGTGCGGGGCGTACCAATCCGCGGGCCTCCTTACGATGTTTTCCTTCACAGTTAGCGTGTGGTATTGCTACTACGAACTCGCAGATGTACTTAACTTTGAAAATAAACAGTCATAGGTACATGCCACTGGGAATAAAACCTGGGTCTCTCACTTCCGAGTAAACAAACAACAAAGCATAAATTCGATGCAATCTGAGTTTTATCTTAAGTAGGTATAAGTACTATCAGCAATACATAAACCCAAAGATGTAAGGTTACGGGACACAACGAAATTTCGAGCAAGTCGAAGTTATGAGACTGCTTAGCGTATGATCCAGCTAGTTCATTTATAAACTCTCAAAGCTACTTCCAACTTAGCTGCTTAGCTCAAGGCTCAGAGTACAGAGACTGGTAATTTTCTTAATCCTTTCTCTTGAAACGGGATTCCTTTCTCTTCATACTTTACCTTGAAATTGTAATCCCATTCGCTCTGCTTGTGAGAGACTGCGAGACTAATGCCCCTGCTTTAGATTTACGAATGTGGGGTTGAGTGATGCTTACGTGAAGCTTAAACCATACTTTTAATTTTCATCTAATTAATTTTGTTATTAATTATCACGTATTCGTCCCTGCAGGACATACAATAGGCCTCCCCCAAGGCACGTCACTTCTTTCTCTCCTTGGCCATCGTCATCCAACCGCTACCAGCAATCTGCTTCAGCTCGTCGGTCCAGCGAGCTGGTCGGGTGTCCTATGCTGCGTTTGCCAGTTTGGGGCAGCACGCTGGTCACATATGTTGAACAACCGATGGTCGATGGGGCGCAAAGGTGGAGTGGAGTTCTGCTTTATTGCACAAAAATCAATTAAAACTTCTCTAAGTCTTAATATTTACAATGGGATTTGTAATAAAAAAAAATGGTGAGAGTTGCCAAGACGCTGGCAGCATTTACCCTTTGAATGGCCAGGCTGATGCGCTGGCCGAGGTAGCGACCGGCTCTTGGGTCGTTATAAACCATACTCATGGGGGCTTCTTGCAGCGAAACTAGTGCCGTAGTCTTGTAGTAGTCACAGTTTGGTACTATAAACTATTACAAATTTTGTTTTTATAACATCTGAATAAATAAGCTAAAATAAATGGAAAACTAATTTAGAAAACGTTTTTGCAAAAAGTGTCAGACCATCTTTCAATCACTTTTAATAGTGATTTCTAGGTAAACCTAAGGTAAAACACCACACCAGGCCAGGTATTAAGGTCAAAAACGACCGTTTTTAGCATAAATGCTATCTAGTACCAGGTCCGTATTCCTAGATTCTCGGTCCTATAGATCACAATTAACATGACTGAGAGGCTGGTCTGACACTTTTTCCAAAAAACGTTCTGTAAAAATGTAATGATTTTTTCCATTGGTGGCGCCAGTCACAGTGTTACTGCATGGAGAAAATGAGCACGAGAGATCAAAAAAGAAAACTTAAACAAGCCGATCGCGTCGAACGAGTCGAAGGAGATGAATTCACATGTAATGTTACATGTGAATTCATCTTTCATTTGGTAATAAATAATTTTTTACTTTTACTTTACTTTACATTCATACTATCACTAGTATGTAAGACCCTTAGACACTCGAGTTTTTCACGACATTTTCTTTCACATTCACAGATCTACGTAATTTATAAAGTGAAATATTGGTCCACTCCGGTATTCGAACTCACTACCTCTTGAATGTGATGCCGTCATTTGTTACATACATACCGGGTACACACCGGCCGTGTTCGCCGTGAACGTAATAATAAAAACTTTCACAAAACACGATCAGTTGTCCTGTTCTCAAACTAGGACACCAAACATCTAAATTCAGCCAGACTGGGGCCATTTATACCAATGAATCGATCCCAGGACCTCTGTTTTGGTATTTAATCAAGCGTGTTAACCGCTAGACCAAGGAGGCAATCAATTCAAACATAACATAACATAAACTCACGCCTGCATCCCAGAGGGGTAGGCAGAGACCAGGGACTGCCACTTAACAATCAAAAGGACTTTATTCATGATATGTGGTGTGATGTGATATATTTTCTATCGGAATACTACGCAAGCGAAGTCGTGGCTTCAGCAAGTGTTTAATAATATGCAATTCATATGCCCAGGAGCATAATTAATTTCACTCGGGTACAAAGGGTAAACCTTTTCTGACCCTCCGAGATATGTGACCCTATGAGGTACGATGTTTCTGATCAATTGATGCCATCATTGGTGAACTCTTGTCTACACAATTGGATGCAAATTAGAGATCACCAGATGAAGTGACTGGAGTATCCGTTTTTTTACGAGTAGAGTCCAGGGGTCGGTTTGCTTCGAAGATTCTAATCAAGATACTGTATTGTCAGTGATATTATTAAGTACCTACCCAACCAATACCCACAAAATGAGAATTAATCTGTAGTTACGTATTTGTATAGTTCCGTGCCGTAATAGGTGGTGGATGCTGCGTGGGAAAACCCACCAAATGGCCTAACGACCTGGTTACGGTGGCGGGGAGTCGCTGGATGCGGGCGGCACAACACCGGGAAGCTTGGAAAACCATGAGGGAGGCCTATGTCCTGCGGTGGGCGTCAAATGGCTGATGATGATGATGATGATGATGATGTAATAGGTGGCCTGGGTCTCATTTTATAGAATTATTCATGGTTTACTATCACAGTTCGGGGTATATTGCATTAACCCTCAGATTAATAATAACTTTGGCCTTTGGATGATTTATACAGAGTCCAGTAGCACCTTCACTCACACTAGATGGGTGAAGGGACCACTCGGACGCTGAAGTGCCTGGGACATTGTTTTAGATGGAGTAGGCTTGCCCAGCATCTATACCATCCTGACAGCCTAGTCGGCGTAGCTCACAGGAAAGACGAGTCAATACGTGCGGAGCCAAGCAAGCCGCGGGTTAGCGTGTGGTATTGCTACTACAAAGTTCCAGATGTACGTAACTTTGAAAATAAACAAAATACGTACATGCACAAGGAATCGAACCTGGATCTCGCGCTTCCGAGTCCATTGTTCTACCCACTAGGCTACCACCGCTTCGCTTCAGATTAACAACAGGAAGACTGATAAATCAAGTAAGTGAATCCGGAATTAAACTAATGTGTAATGCTTACGGAAGTTTTAGTTCGAAGACTAATAAAGTAGTTCTAATCGTCTCCGCAATGTACATCGAACTGCCACAATAAACTCTAGGGCACATTTAAGTCGAAATGTCATTAAATTATCTTATACTAAATAATTATTTAAAATAGCGTTCCCCTAATGTTTGTTAAAAAACATGTATGTTCATATCATTGTTTCTTGACAACTCTCCGTTGATGCAATAAAGGTAATAAAAATGTTACAGAGTAACTAACTGACCCGGCAAACGTTGTTTTGCCATATTAATTGGCCTGCGACCTATTCTCAGACCTACCTGAGCGAAAAATTAACAAAAAAAATCTATGAAGCCGTTTCGGAGGAGTTTGATAACAAACACTGTAACACGAGATTCTAACATAAGTATTAGACTTTATAATAAGTTTTTTTCACGTGCTCAAAAACATGTGTTTTTGGTCTTATATGCTTTGGTCATATTTATATGCTTTACTACGTCGACCCTAGAACTATGAATTGAGGTTTCATGAAACAGAAACAGTTCTAGACAGTACCAAAAAACCCCTCTTAACGAGCTCTTTGAGAGGTTCTCTGATTAAACCATCGCATGTGCAAAAGACATGTGCAAACCGTCTCGCGTGTGTAAGAGCCTTGAGTGGCAGGAACTAGATACAACCGCAACCCGTAGAGGAAAGTAAATGCCGAACCTTTGAGAACCGTAGGTTACTATACACCAAGCCGCACAATAATTCAGACTAGCATAGGCAGCCTATATACGCCCCACTGTGGGGCACAGGCCTTCTCTTAAGGAGAGAGTATGGGCTCAATCACCACGCCTGCCCACGGCGGATTGACGATTTCAAGCGCTGAGGTATGTGGTAGCGGTGGTAGCCTAGTGGGTAGAACATTGGAAGCGGTGGTAGCCTAGTGGGTAGAACATTGGACTCGGAAGCGGGAGACCCAGGTTCGATTCCCAGTGCGGGCATGTACCTATGACTTTGGGCCATGCGCAATGTAGGTTTGCGTAGAAAGAGCTTTGTCTGCTTTACAGAACTAATAACTTCATCGAAGTCATTTTCAATGTATTTTGTACGAAATTTTACTTTTTTATATGTTGGTTAAAGTCATAGGTACATGCCCGCACTGGGAATCGAACCTGGGTCTCTCGCTTCCGAGTCCAATGTTCTACCCACTAGGTTACCACTGCGCAAACTACAATTGAGCAGAATCACGCCAGAGATAAGAATACAAACGGATCGATCACTCTCGTATATTTTCGGGGTAAAAAGTGCCGCTGACGGCGCTTTGTGCCGCGAATAGTTTAGAATATTTTAGAAAAGAAGTAAAAACCGATAGTTTTAGGTGTGACTCGAACTTTAGAGTTAGAATTGTTCGAATACCATCGGCAGCAGCGTCTTCCTGAGATTCCAACCGCATACTGCGATCGCCAACCCGCCTGCAAAGCGTGGCGATTATGGCAAAACCCCTCATGGTTATGAAAACCACGAAGGAGACCTATGTCCTGCAGTGGGCGTCGAATGGCTGATGATGATGATGACGATTAATACCGTCGGCTCTATTATTTTTGTGCCTAAATTCTGTAGGGATTCTGTATTCATTTGCCGTTTCAATTAAAGCCTCATAAACCCATCAAGATTTCCCAGTGTGTCTTCAGCCTAAAATAACATTATTACGCTTTTGTATACCCGCCAGTCTGGTAGATTAAAGGAGTATTAATTTTGAAAGAGGTTTTCGGTAGCTGTGCTCTATCGTTTAAATCTTTACGTCTGTATTTATTATTCTATCCATCCGGAGCCGGACAAGTTAAGTTCGTAAGTGGTTTGTGGTTGGCATCTGGATACTTCGCTACGGCCAAGGAAAATATGAGAAGACCCGTGAATGAATTGTCATCGCAAGTATTGACGTTATCTTTCTGTGAATTAAGCCGACTAAGTTAAGAAAATCTTTTACACATTTGTTTTAAGTGCTTGGTAAGTCTATTTGAAGGACGTGGCGTACCTTGGGTAGGTCTATGTCCAGTAGCGGACTAGTATGATTGTTTGAAGTCTACATGATGCAAGCACCATGCGTGAGACAGTAATAAACCAGCTATCGTCGTGACTGGTTGTCACATTGCCTACCCACATCTCATCGGGGACGAGGATGGGATACAAACTCACGCGTGCAAACACGCGCAACCGACCCTTCTGAAAAAGCAGTTTTGGGCACTACGGAATCTGAGTTTTCAGATTAAGATAAGATAAGATAAGATAAGATAAGATAAGATAAGATGAGATGAGATGAGATGAGATGAGATGAGATGAGATGAGATGAGATGAGATGAGATGAGATGAGATGAGATGAGATGAGATGAGATGAGATGAGATGAGATGAGATGAGATGAGATGAGATGAGATGAGATGAGATGAGATGAGATGAGATGAGATGAGATGAGATGAGATGAGATGAGATGAGATGAGATGAGATGAGATGAGATGAGATGAGATGAGATGAGATGAGATGAGATGAGATGAGATGAGATGAGATGAGATGAGATGAGATGAGATGAGATGAGATGAGATGAGATGAGATGAGATGAGATGAGATGAGATGAGATGAGATGAGATGAGATGAGATGAGATGAGATGAGATGAGATGAGATGAGATGAGATGAGATGAGATGAGATGAGATGAGATGAGATGAGATGAGATGAGATGAGATGAGATGAGATGAGATGAGATGAGATGAGATGAGATGAGATGAGATGAGATGAGATGAGATGAGATGAGATGAGATGAGATGAGATGAGATGAGATGAGATGAGATGAGATGAGATGAGATGAGATGAGATGAGATGAGATGAGATGAGATGAGATGAGATGAGATGAGATGAGATGAGATGAGATGAGATGAGATGAGATGAGATGAGATGAGATGAGATGAGATGAGATGAGATGAGATGAGATGAGATGAGATGAGATGAGATGAGATGAGATGAGATGAGATGAGATGAGATGAGATGAGATGAGATGAGATGAGATGAGATGAGATGAGATGAGATGAGATGAGATGAGATGAGATGAGATGAGATGAGATGAGATGAGATGAGATGAGATGAGATGAGATGAGATGAGATGAGATGAGATGAGATGAGATGAGATGAGATGAGATGAGATGAGATGAGATGAGATGAGATGAGATGAGATGAGATGAGATGAGATGAGATGAGATGAGATGAGATGAGATGAGATGAGATGAGATGAGATGAGATGAGATGAGATGAGATGAGATGAGATGAGATGAGATGAGATGAGATGAGATGAGATGAGATGAGATGAGATGAGATGAGATGAGATGAGATGAGATGAGATGAGATGAGATGAGATGAGATGAGATGAGATGAGATGAGATGAGATGAGATGAGATGAGATGAGATGAGATGAGATGAGATGAGATGAGATGAGATGAGATGAGATGAGATGAGATGAGATGAGATGAGATGAGATGAGATGAGATGAGATGAGATGAGATGAGATGAGATGAGATGAGATGAGATGAGATGAGATGAGATGAGATGAGATGAGATGAGATGAGATGAGATGAGATGAGATGAGATGAGATGAGATGAGATGAGATGAGATGAGATGAGATGAGATGAGATGAGATGAGATGAGATGAGATGAGATGAGATGAGATGAGATGAGATGAGATGAGATGAGATGAGATGAGATGAGATGAGATGAGATGAGATGAGATGAGATGAGATGAGATGAGATGAGATGAGATGAGATGAGATGAGATGAGATGAGATGAGATGAGATGAGATGAGATGAGATGAGATGAGATGAGATGAGATGAGATGAGATGAGATGAGATGAGATGAGATGAGATGAGATGAGATGAGATGAGATGAGATGAGATGAGATGAGATGAGATGAGATGAGATGAGATGAGATGAGATGAGATGAGATGAGATGAGATGAGATGAGATGAGATGAGATGAGATGAGATGAGATGAGATGAGATGAGATGAGATGAGATGAGATGAGATGAGATGAGATGAGATGAGATGAGATGAGATGAGATGAGATGAGATGAGATGAGATGAGATGAGATGAGATGAGATGAGATGAGATGAGATGAGATGAGATGAGATGAGATGAGATGAGATGAGATGAGATGAGATGAGATGAGATGAGATGAGATGAGATGAGATGAGATGAGATGAGATGAGATGAGATGAGATGAGATGAGATGAGATGAGATGAGATGAGATGAGATGAGATGAGATGAGATGAGATGAGATGAGATGAGATGAGATGAGATGAGATGAGATGAGATGAGATGAGATGAGATGAGATGAGATGAGATGAGATGAGATGAGATGAGATGAGATGAGATGAGATGAGATGAGATGAGATGAGATGAGATGAGATGAGATGAGATGAGATGAGATGAGATGAGATGAGATGAGATGAGATGAGATGAGATGAGATGAGATGAGATGAGATGAGATGAGATGAGATGAGATGAGATGAGATGAGATGAGATGAGATGAGATGAGATGAGATGAGATGAGATGAGATGAGATGAGATGAGATGAGATGAGATGAGATGAGATGAGATGAGATGAGATGAGATGAGATGAGATGAGATGAGATGAGATGAGATGAGATGAGATGAGATGAGATGAGATGAGATGAGATGAGATGAGATGAGATGAGATGAGATGAGATGAGATGAGATGAGATGAGATGAGATGAGATGAGATGAGATGAGATGAGATGAGATGAGATGAGATGAGATGAGATGAGATGAGATGAGATGAGATGAGATGAGATGAGATGAGATGAGATGAGATGAGATGAGATGAGATGAGATGAGATGAGATGAGATGAGATGAGATGAGATGAGATGAGATGAGATGAGATGAGATGAGATGAGATGAGATGAGATGAGATGAGATGAGATGAGATGAGATGAGATGAGATGAGATGAGATGAGATGAGATGAGATGAGATGAGATGAGATGAGATGAGATGAGATGAGATGAGATGAGATGAGATGAGATGAGATGAGATGAGATGAGATGAGATGAGATGAGATGAGATGAGATGAGATGAGATGAGATGAGATGAGATGAGATGAGATGAGATGAGATGAGATGAGATGAGATGAGATGAGATGAGATGAGATGAGATGAGATGAGATGAGATGAGATGAGATGAGATGAGATGAGATGAGATGAGATGAGATGAGATGAGATGAGATGAGATGAGATGAGATGAGATGAGATGAGATGAGATGAGATGAGATGAGATGAGATGAGATGAGATGAGATGAGATGAGATGAGATGAGATGAGATGAGATGAGATGAGATGAGATGAGATGAGATGAGATGAGATGAGATGAGATGAGATGAGATGAGATGAGATGAGATGAGATGAGATGAGATGAGATGAGATGAGATGAGATGAGATGAGATGAGATGAGATGAGATGAGATGAGATGAGATGAGATGAGATGAGATGAGATGAGATGAGATGAGATGAGATGAGATGAGATGAGATGAGATGAGATGAGATGAGATGAGATGAGATGAGATGAGATGAGATGAGATGAGATGAGATGAGATGAGATGAGATGAGATGAGATGAGATGAGATGAGATGAGATGAGATGAGATGAGATAAGATAAGATAAGAATATTCTTTATTGTACCAGGAAAAACACAAACATGAAATGTTTACAAAAATGCAGTACAATTGGCGGCCTTATTGCTTATAGCAATAAGTAAAGTTACAGCTGGTATCTAAGCTAGACTGGGGCTGTACGTAAGGAATCACGCAAGGAAATTTATACGAGACGTTTGGGTAATTTCTTTTCCAGCTATGTGGAAGACGGGAAGAAAGCATAATTGAGGAAATTTTCTGTACCTAGGTGGAGGCGGATCATAATCCCACAAACAGAATCCAATCTTGCGCTGTTGTCGCCTCAAACTCGGCTTGAAAATGGAACGAGAGCGGCTGTGTCTTCCTAAACGTCACGGTAACAAAGATTTATAACTGTCGGTACTGCAAAGTTCCTCTCTTTAAATCGTCACTTTGTACTCTTCATAATTGTGAGTGGTTGACCAAAAAGGGACCTCAAGGGAAAATAATTGATTTCGAGAAAATCGCGTTTGAAGTTTCGTGTATAAACAGGTTTCGATCAACCTCGGCTCACAAAAAAAATCATAAAAAAATAACTACGGCACCTAAAAATATTCTGGTTAGACCAAAACAAAGCTAAAATACCACAGATAAAAAAATTCAAATAAAAAAATAACGGTTTCCAATCCCTCTAGGTCCCTTTTTGGTCAACCACTCAGAATTATTCAGGAGGTACTCGTATTATGTACACATCAAGAAGAAGGAAATCTTAGACCGCTGATTTAAAACAAAAAAAAACTTTCACAATATAAAAAAATAAAGATAAAATAACTTCCACACAACACAATCACTTGTTCTGGTCCCAACTCAGGATACCCTCTGCTTTGGTAACCAGGCAAGAGCATCACGCCTAATTAAATAGAGGTCGTGGGTTCGATTACCACTGGAGGCAGCCGTACTTTATTTGTACACATGGCCTCAGTCTTGATGTATTTATCTTTGCTCGTCTACCATAGTATAAGGTGCTATCCTAGTTAGGTGTTGTGCGGAAGCTATTATTATTTATTGGTGTTCGGAGAATATCATGAATGTTGGACGGCACGGGAAATGCCCGCTCCAAGATGGTATAGTACACACTCGGGGAAAATTCAATTTTCACTATTCGGTCAAGAACAGGCCGTTATCTGATCCCGCCAGATTTGATCGCTCGCGGTCGGATTATTTCCTCGCGATATTTTATCGGGAAACGCTGTAAAAACGCGGGAAATCAGCTCGTACCTTAAGAGGTTTTGAAATATTATCTAAGTATTTAATACAGCAATAAACAAATTGTAAAACTTGATAGCGTCACTTCTTCTAAGTAAATAAATTCATAGGCAAACATCTTTTTGTGTCGTAAGATTTGCAGCCAATTGGCTGAAACTCATTTAAGAAGAAGAAGAAGAAGAAAAAACATTTATTATAAAAACAGTGCACACGCCACAATAACAAAACAAAAAAACAACAAAGAAAATATTTCAACCGAAATGTTATAAAAAAGAAAGGAAAGCGAACGGTCACGACGTGTCACTGCTACTATAAATGGCACTGACTCAGCAGTATGCTGAGGGTCAAGCATTTAATATAGGAAGAGCTTTGAGCCCTTGCCGTGACGGTATAATAAAAACATAACATAACATAAACTCACGCCTGTATCTCGGAGGGGTAGCTAGAGACCAGAATCTGCCACTTGCCACGACCCAGACAGATCTCTTTCGCTTCATCAACATTCATGATTCGTTGCATGCACGCACGCCGGTTTTCCTATTTGCAAAAAAAACGGCCAAGTGCGTGTCGGGCCATGCACAATGTAGGGTTCCGTAGCAACAGGGTTTTTTTTCTGCTTTACAGAATTAACAACTTCATCGAAGCTGTGATACTTTTCCTTTCAAGTTCATTACATGTGCTAATCCTGAATTTTTTCACGTTTCTACAATCAACCGTTTAGCCAGGAGAGGGGGGGGGGCACCCCACTCGGACAAAAATTTCCGCTTGAAAGCTTAGGAAGAAGGTCTGTGCCCTGCAGTATATAGAAATCAAGATTCTTCGACACAAAACTGTGGAATGACTCATCCAGTACGCATACGTGAAACGCAAAAAATACAACATTAAAACGATACCTCATTAATCTAGATCCCGGATGTGTTTACGTTTCCACAGGTTGGATACAGGTCGTGTGGACAGAACACTCCACTCACTCGCCGGTGCATGAGGGCAGATAAAAGCGTTTATAATGTAACGCATAAACGAATAAATATTAAATACTAGGTTAGCCGTTCCTCCCGTGCATGTCATACAAGGCGACTAAGGAAATAAATTACCAGGAGACGGGCAGCAGCGTCTTCCTGACATTCCAACCGCATACTGCGATCGCCAACCCGCCTGCCAAGCGTGGCGATTATGGCAAAACCCCTCATGGTTATGAAAACCATGAGGGAGGCCTATGTCCTGCAGTGGGCGTCAAGGGGCTGATGATGATGATGATCAGCGCTGAGTCAGCTGCCTTTTGTGGCAACGTAGATACATCACAGGCTACATCTATGGTCCTGTTTTATTTATTCGTTTTGTCTGTTGTGTATTTAGTTTTCTTTCTGTTGTTGTGCATATTATGTTACTTATGTGCTTATTTTGTTTTTGTGATATATCTTGTTGCTATAATAAATGTCTTTCTTCTTCTTCTTCTTCTTCTTCTTGATGAGGTTAGCCGAAATAAGCGCAGTTAATTATTGAAGTTCGTAAATAATAGTTTTCCTATGTGAAGTTTTAAGATAAAAAACATGAAAAAGATCATTTTCTACGTGTGCCTATGAGTCGCCGTGGTATAGCGATCAATACTAAAGAAACGATTTTAAGACTTTAGTTAGACTTGAGATTACCGCCTCGTATTTGTGCCATTACACGCAGCAGAGCTGTGAGATCGGTCTGTGTCTATGTCTTTCCAGAAAACCAGTAGCACTCTGCCCTTGTATTACCTGCACCAATTCATAAACGATTCCAATCGTCAATCTGTCAAATCCCATACTAATGTGCTACCACAAAAGTCTGGATTCCGACAGGATTTGGTGCGTGTAATTAGGCCTCTGATGCGTTCCGGTGCAATGGGCCCTTTCTCAAATTGTCCCTCGGTTGCTATGTGTCCCTTTCCCAAAGATTGTCCCTTTCCAATATTGACCCTTTTACAAAATATGAAGTATTTCTCATATTGACCCTTTTACAAAATATGAAGTATTTCTCGTATTGACCCTTTTACATAATAATTTTTCATTCAACGATTATGTGTATTATTGTACGAAAATAACAATATATACATATAATAAAAATACGAATAATTTAAATATATTAAAAAGCCCATGGGACAATATGGGAACGGGACAATTGCACCGGAACGCTCAGATGTCAATGCTGGCCTGGCATCTTAAAGAGTTCCGAGCTTTCCACTGTAGTGGACTGTTGCTTTTCACGCGGACTGGTGTTTCCTCTTCCTTGAGGCATCGTCGGCAATATCACGTTGTAGGTGTGGTTTTGCCTCAACAATTTCGATTAACCTTTTCCAGCTCCGATTTTCATCAACGACAGCCAGCCAATCGACCAAATGCAAAGTAAACATTTTAAAAGCAGTCAGACTGTCGATAACATCAATATTTCGACAGTGACTGATCGCTCAATATTTTTTAGACGGGACACTTTTGGTGACTTCCCTCGCCAACCAAATTGTTTGCAGGTAGAGATCACTAAAGTTTATTGTATTGGTTGTTCTCTGTGAGTAATTTAGTCCATCTAGGTATTAGTTTAATGTCAGAAAACAAATTACAACTGATGATTTCAATATCGGGCTGGCTAATATTCACCATTATACCGAAATGTTAGTATATATGTATATAGTGTAGTATAAGAACGTAACTCCTGGTGTACATGTAATAAAGAATATTTTATCTATATCAATATCTATATTCCTATTTGCACCGACGACCCGTCTCACTTTTCCTTCAGCAACTCTCCACCGTCTGTTACTTATTACCTGCCTACGGTGGAGCCCAAAAGAAGGCTAATGTGTTTGGATCGTATGTACGTATGTAAGTATGTCCAATTCTATGTTCTCCCAACCTCTTAACCAATGGTCAGATTTGTCAGATTTTGACAAACAAGATCTCAATCGATTCGTGATTGCGCGAGTGTCTGAGGCCACATGAAATCAGTATTAATCCAACAAAAAACAAAAGACAAAAAAGACAAAAATCAAAACTGAAATTAAAAATAGCCAAGTACTCGACTGCCAAGCATTAGGTAACTACTAAGAAGGCAGGACCTAAATTCAGCAATTTAACTTATCGCGAAGTAGGTACCCAGGCTGTTCCCGGCTGCTTGCTAGTTTTATTTCAGTTTTGTCAGACTAATGTCCATACAAGCAGATTTTATAAGTTGAGCAAACAATCTTTACTGATTCACTCTACCACATTAGAGTTTTTCTCCGATGCTCCGGTCTTTGCGAGCCTACAACATTAAAAATGAGACGTCACTATTAGAGATTTATTTATTTGGCACATAAAACAGGTTACAGACAATATATATTACACAAGAAAAAGAAACAATTTACCTTGATCTAGGCCATGACCCTAAACTTATGCGCACAGCATGATTATAAGTTATGAAAAGGAAATAATGATAAAATTCGCAATAAAACTAGCATACAGGTAGCATAACATAGGAAAACAAAATTAAGTAATCTTAATAATGATGATGATTATAATGACAGTTCGCTCTTCATTTGAATTTTTTGCCAATAATTCGTACTGTGTCGACTGTTCCCCGTTTCTGGTTGCAGCGGTCGCACAAGTACGTAACGATGAGATTATGTTTCGGCAATAAGTCGGAGTCGACGCTAGGTGCCGTAACGGTTACGTCAAGTTACCAAAAATGGCTATATGGGCAAAAGGCGCCACCACTCAGGAACCCTTAAAATTTGGTTTTGTCGTCTGACAGTCGCAAATTTTTTTTCATCCAAAATTCAGTATAGCTTGAATAAAACCATATTTATTTCTAATTTAGACTCATGCTCGTTTTGACAGCAAAAAAAAAACTCAATCGATGCTTCCCAATCCCTTCCTAGTTGTTAGATGCCAATCTACAGGGTAACTTTGAATTCTTCGCCGTACTTTAAGGGGACCTTCTAGCCGTGATTTAGAAACACATAGTGCTAGTTATGAAAAAAATACGCGTCAAAAAATATATTTATTTGTTACCTAACCAAAATTACTTCACTTAAGCATAAGCAAACAATATCAGGACGAAAGTAATTAAAATCTAAAAAAACTATGTCTTGGATGTCTTACGCATATCGGACGACAGACTCTTACGCATTTATCATAATTATTAGAAAACATTTTTCAATGTTACAGGGTAACAACCTACCATTTCGAAATTGGATTCACAGCTTGGATATGTTATACCATTACTGATAACTCATTAATAATACTGTTTTTCACAATGGAAAGAACATTCCCTCAAAATACGGTTAACGAATTCAAAGTCACCCTGTAAGTTACCCCTTAGGTTAGTGATTTCAGTTTTTTGACAATTTTACTTCAATTAGGCGCGCTCATACTTGGTGTTAAATTCGAAAGACGAGAACCATTTCTAGTTGCCCTCCACAACTCCCTGCCCGTGTAGGGTTGCCAAATGTCCGGCCTTTTTTAGAGACGTGTCCGGCCAGTATACACAAGCCCGGCCTGTCCGGCTTTTCTTAGGCTTTTAGTCAAAAAACGAAAGTGCAGTCACCCACGCACGACTCGCGGATTCGCGGGCGCGGGCCGCTTGTGCTGCGCCCGTGAAATCGAAAAGCTGTGTGTCAGGCTTTCAGGGCTAAATGTCCGACTTAATATGGACCTGAGTCCAGCTTTTCTATTTTTGGCAACCCTATGTCCATGGCCCATCTGGATGAGTCGGCAGCGAGGGAATCGCATTAAAGACGCTGTGACGTCATCGTTGTCATCTCCGCTTCATCCCCGCTCAATAAGGAGCACATTAGACGCCTATAAAAAGTGGCATTGTGCGGTGATAAACGGACGGGAATTGTTTGGTGGAAGGATGAAACTCTTTTCAGGCTTAACGACAATAGGGTTTCCACTGGACGGCACGGCACGGTGAGAGCGAGATCGACAGAGTATATAAAATCGTGTCGGGATACCGCCGTTTAGCCAAAGTATTTTTCGCCAAATTTTACTTCCCAATAAACTTATGGCATCAGTTTCATTTCCCAAATGAAACTTTAGCAAGTTTTCATTTCGCATTTTATTCATTTGGTCAAATTATCATTTCGCATAATTTTACTGCGTCAAGTTTTATTAGGACAAACGTTTATTATGCTAACGTTTTATTTTGGCAAGTGTTATATAGCAAATAATTGTTTGATTAAATTTATATTTCGCATTTTGTTCATGTGGTTAAATACTATTAGGCATAAATACAAGTAATTTAAAAATTTAAGCTTAAGATACATTTATTTGTAGTATTATATTCTGATTTAAAAAAAAACTTACGAAAGCAATTTGGTGTAAAAAGTGTGTGGTTGTTAGGTCAGTACACATAAGCAAAAATAGGTTCGAAGTTCCAGGATGGAGCGGAGCGCAGCGACGCTCCATCCTGAAACTTCGGGTGTTAGTTCTTTTTTTTTATATAAAAGCGAAAAAAAATATTTCACTAAAAAACTTAGTTTTGAGTCAAACAAAAAAATTTTTGTTCTAGTTTACATTTCGCATTTTATTCATTTGGTCAAATTATACTTTTGACTGAATAATGCTTGGTAAAATGAATTTTGACCAAGTATTTATTTGGTAAACAATAACTTGCCATAATAACTTTTGCTAACTGTTTATTTGCTTTAAGTTGTTTTGAGAAATGTTTTTTTGCCAAGTGATAATTTGCGGAAAATAGTTTGGGAAGTAATACTTTGGGAAACGATTTTTGGCAATACATTAGTAAACCAATAGTGTCACATAGTGTTGGGTATTCAAGATGAATAAAAAATCCCGAAAAGGGGGTGCTGCCAGTCAATATGAATAAACAACTTTCAGCGCCGACAATTACTTGAACATCGTAACAAATATCAGCTGTTCCGTGCAATTAGGTGTCGTGAGAGTAAAGTGGTAAAATCAGTACAGTGATTACAGAATTATAGCGGTTTTTCTGCGATACCAATGCCATTGCGTTTCATGCACTTTTTGTTGCGTCGTGGTCCTGACCTAAAGATTGTCAGTACTTCTGCACTCGCGTATTTTTGTTATTGTGAAGGTGAAAATTTCCTCTGAATAGCAAGGTAATCCAATATTACGTTTCAGGAACGTACTTTAAAAGTACGTATTTTATATCGTGCATGTTCCTTTATATGTACGTGTTTTATAGTGATCAGCTGTCGACAGGGCAACGTTGTTTTTGTTCTTATGTCTTTTTTTATATAATCATTTAATTGATATAAGTATAAGTATTCTTTCTTTTTGTGATGCGTGCAGGGCAATACGCATTTTCTTAGTTTAAAAATATCCTATTGTGTGTACTAATAATTAATTAAGTAGTTAACAAACTTACATATGGTTTCTGTAATCCTGAACCGATAATAAATACACTTTCATTTTTATAAATGTTGTATCGTAGCTGTAAAGTAAGTATATTTTGACATTCATAAACTCACGGCTAAGTCACGGCGAAAGTTCGCCACTTCCACCTGTCAAATGAGTAACCTCACTCACTTGTAAGTAATGTAAGCGTTTACGGTAAATGAAAAATGTTCACTTTTGAATAGGTACCTACCAACCTGTACAAATTTTGGAATCTATCGATAACGGCCTAATACAGCAACATGAACGGCTACTGTAAGTGGCCATGTGTCTGTGGTCTTGTCTTGTTTTAGGGTTCAGTTCAGCCCCTCTACTCTCAACGCTAATTTAGCCAACCTGCGTTAAAAAAGTGAATTTGTACATTCATTGCCGTGTTTTTCATGTGCAATAAAGTATAAATTCGCCCGTAACGTACACGTGGCAACGTAAACGTTTATATGCTGTCGACTGTACTTACTTGAAAGATACAAATACTCCTTTTTCGTACAATTAGCCCTTTTGTAATACCTAAGTATAGGTATCTAGAGTTATTTGCTTGTGGCATGGCGGGTACCTAATGAAATCCAACGAAGCGCGGTACATCGTCTAGACTGTAAGGGACTCGTTAAGGCTCCTGTAAATTAATTTCAAGTCCATAGAAACTTAAACAAAAGAAGAACAATATGGCAGTGTGTACTCACTGGGCAGTAGGTAAGCTAATTCCCGCGTAAGCTATTAATATTTATGTAAGTGCCTCTGTTGTTCTTCTTTGGGTATACCTAATTCTTTGGGCGAAGAAAAGAAAACAAAAATTGCCTTAGACCACTATAGACTTCAAAATCAGGAACGAGGTGAAACTTGATAAGCCTGTACTACCAAAAATGTTCTAGGCGAGCTTGCATCACTTTTTAGGTTGTCAACAAGGAAACCTTAAAGTTTCGCCATGCCGGTCTGTCAGTCCGCGCCTTAGCACAGACTATAAGTTCTGGAGCTGAAATTTGGCATTATTACTCCGACAAAACGATACAATAAAATGTCCAACAAAAAAAAAAATGCTCTCCTACACCTACATTAGGGATACATTTTTTTTCTCGTATACACCATAGTGGGTATCGTTGGATTGGTTGTTTAATTCTAAAGTGATTGTAGTGAGACGATTTTTCGATTTAGGGTTCCATTTTCGAAATATTAAGCTTTAAAACGTATATTTTTGTCAGCGTACATTTTAAATTTTGTATCAAGTGCTACTTTCATCATCATCATCAGCCACCTAAAAGTCCACTGCAGGACATAGGCCTCCTTCTTGGTTTACCTAACCTAACCTAACCTAACCATGAGGGGTTTTGCCATAATCGCCACGCTTGGCAGGCGGGTTGGCGATCGCAGTATGCGGTAGGAATCTCAGGAAGACGCTGCTGCCCGTCTCCTGGTAATTGATTTCCTTAGTCGCCTTCTACGACATCCACGAAGGAAATGGAGTGAAGCTATTCTTAATCCGGCGCTACTTACTTTACTTAAGAGCTATTGAGCCAAATTTAAAAAACCGGCCTAATGCGTGTCGGGCCACGCGCAGTGGAGGGTTTCGTATAAAGAGGGGCTTTTTATCTCCTTTACAGAACTAACTTCATCGAAGTAGTTTTCAATGGATTTTGTACGAAGTTTTCTTTTCCTTGCGAAGCTACCTTATCGACTACGGAACCCTAAAAAGAACTAATTTTAAAAGCTCGCACGAGTTGTACGTCGGCCACGCTTGCTTGTCCACGACATAATAGCCAATACTAGCGCCTTCGCAAGTGTGTGGACGACGAGGTTTGTTTGTCCATAATTTGACAAGTATTTGTAGAGGCTCGCGGCTTACGGCAAACAGCAAGCGTGTGGACGCCGCATTGCAATTGATCCTACTTACCTTATCTTGCGGTTACCCACTTCCATGATTAGGTACCTACTTACATTACAGTCCATAAAACACGTGGACCAGTAGGTGTATTACGTCTACGACCTCTATTAGACATTATCAGTCCGATCATTATATAATACGCGCCTACCTAGCACTCTGAGACCATTTCCGAGTGCAGTGATAAAGTTCTTGGGTAGGGTTCTAAATAAGAGAGTTCTTTACAATTTTTTTTTTTTTATTTTTCAAAAGAAGTTAACATTTATCTTATAACTCTTTAGCTGCTCTCGGAAACCCATTACATTGGTTTATCTGTTAGCGGCGATCGTTATTTTTTATGTTGTTTTAAAAGTTCCGTAGGCACCTACAGTAATGACAAGGCCTACGGACGGTTTGGCACACTACATGCCTAGCGTCATTGAAGAATTAACGCGCAATTTTTAGCGATGACCCACCAATCCGTAGGCACGGTCATCTGCACATCAACCTCTACAGGTGATCATTTAAATACAATAGGTAAGTAGTTATCCCGACTAAGCTATCAGGATAGCATAGGTGCTAGGCAAGCCTACTCCATCTAAGAAAACAATGTCCCAGGCACTGAGGCACAGAGCGTCCGAGTGATCCCTTCACCCATCTTGTGTGAGTGAAGGTGCCCCTGGACGCTGTATAAATTATGTCATTACGTAAATGCAAAGGCCAAAGTTTTATAATTTCAGGCAGCTTAGCAATAGGACTTTAAGGTCTGATCCAGCCGACTGTACCCCAACCTCCCGTGTTTAATGAATGAGTTAACATAGGTATCTAGGTATATACGAGGCGTGTGGATTGAAAAACAAAGAAAAATCCTCACCCCGGTTTCTCAAATGGGAAAATAAAAAAAATCTATTTAGTAGAATAATTTTACTAAATAGTAAGATTCTGTTAATATACTGCTAACAGCTGTCATTTGGCCAGTGGATAAAAAAAAACTGACACGTTGTTAACAATAGAGTGATTTCACCAAAGTCTCATATCTTGATAGCCCAGTGGTATTGTGTCAAGATCCCGATACGAAGGATCCAGGTTCGATCCCCAACTGATAATTTTAAACAAAAACATTCGTAAGCATTACACAATTAGCTTAATTCCGGATTCTGGTCGGACTCATCCGACAAAGAATCAAATAAGTGAATCCGGAATTAAGCTAACAATGATAATTTTAAAGTTTACAATTTTGGTATTTTGTGCGTGATTTTTAGGGTTCCGTACCCGAAGGCTAAGGGACCCTATAACTAAGACTCCGCTGTCCGTTCGTCCGTCTGTCACCAGGCTGTATCTCATAAAACCGTGAATAGTTAGACGGTTGAAATTTTCACAGATGATGTAAGGGTGGCGCAATAGAACGTGCATTTATTAAGTATAGGCTAAAAAAATAAATACAAAAGGTATAGTTGAAATAAAAAATAGGATGATTAGGCACTTAAATTAGGTTTATTTTTTAAAAATAATATCATCTAAATGACGGCCCTCTCGAAGACGGCACTCCTCTAAACGCGTACGTAGATTTGTGAAAACTTTTGTCAGTAAATCTGGGGTGATTGCTGTCATTTCCCTACGGATATTTTCCTTTAGCTGACTGATGTTCTTCGGATTGTTCATATACACTTTATGTTTGAGGTATCCCCACAAAAAAAAGTCGGGAGGCGTCAAGTCAGGACTACGTGGGGGCCAAGGGATATCACCTCTTTTGGAAATTAATCTGGCAGGAAACATCCGTCTTACAACCGCCATAGAGTCATTTGATGTGTGACAGGTCGCTCCGTCTTGTTGGAACCAAGTCCTCGTATTAGCTATGCTTGATCTCGCGAGTTCTGGAGTCAAATAACCTTCTAACATCGCAACATAGCGCTCGGTGTTAACGGTGATGTTTCGTCCTCGTGAATCTTCAAAGAAGAAAGGGCCAATTATTCCTTTGCTTGAAATTGCTGCCCATACCGTTACTTTCTGACTATGCAGTGGTTTTTGATGTTTAATTTTTGGATTCTCGTCGCTCCAATAACGACAATTTTGTCGGTTTACGAACCCATTTAAATGAAAATGAGCCTCGTCAGAAAAAAGGATGTTGTTAAAATTGGAAAATCGATTAAGCATTTCTTCAGCAAATGCCAACCTTGCTGCGAAGTCAGTTTCTTTCAATTCCTGTATTAACTGAAGCTTATAAGGATGCAGTTTAAGATCTAAATGCAAAATTCGTTGTAAACTTCGTCGAACTTTAAACTTTTAAAGCCGCCGATCGCTTCCGAGTAGACACTTGAGGATTTTCTCGTACTGATTCCATCACCTTCTCAATATTGTCTGTGGTCCTAGAAGTTCTTGGTCGGCCTTTTGCAGGTGGTTTAAACGTGGAACCAGTCTCTTCAAAACGCTTAATCCATATTTTAATTAAATTTGCACTAGAAGCTTCTTTAATGTGTGTTAATCCATATTCAGAACAATATAGTCGTCTTGTCGATATGTATGAACGACCGTTTTCGTAAAACGTGCGAACACAAAAAGCGCGACGCTTCCCGTCGAAGTGACTCATAGTTACTAAAATTCTACGAGTGCCGCTATCCAATCACGCTAAGCTCCCCCCGCCCCCGCACTGCATACCCCGCGAAAAAAGATGATGCAATATGCACGTTCTATTGCGCCACCCTGTATTTCTGATGCCGTTATAACATATACTAAAAACAGAATAAAATAAATATTTAAGGGGGCTCCCATACAAAAAACGTGATTTTTTGCCGTTTTTTCTTCGATATTAGAAACGGCAACAGATAGACGCTTGAAATATTCAAATGTTGTAGGTATAAATAATGGTACGGAACCCTTCGTGCGCGAGTTCGACTCGTACTTGGCTGTTTTTTTTTTTTGTAAATTAATATATTAAAGTTAACAGAAGATTTTTAATATTTAAAAGTACCTATTGTTATGATGACTTGTTCAGTAACTACGAAAAATACATAGAAAAATAAAATAAACAATTAAACGGAAACCACTCTTCGAACCTCTTTTTAACGTATATTTTTAAATACCTACTAGGATTATATCATGCTAATGGACGCTTTTATAATTTGCCGTGGCACGTGGACGTCTCAGTTAATTTTGTACCGTCTTTGCCTCTTCAAAGTGCGGACGTCATGTTCTCGAGGAGACAGCGACTGCTTATTCATTATTTGTTATATTTAAGACGAAGAAAAAGACATATTACAAGAAAGTTTTGACAACATCCGCTTTTGAAAGTAAAAAATAATTAAGAAGGATCGTACTATACTTACCCTATTTGAAGATCATAGGCGTGGTCTTGTTTCAACAAGTTCCAATAAGGTTACAACATCGTATTTAAATAACGTCATTTTGCTCACCACCACCTACGCAGAAACGCCGCCGCTGCCGCGCAAACCGCCCCGACGCACGCGCACAACTACAAAAATCCTTGTGCGTACACAATAAACTCTCAACACTGCCGCGACGATTTGATGGGGAGCGCAGTATGATACGGCGAAGGCACGGTAGACTTTTGCTGTTCACGGCTTGCGGTTGCCGTGATTTGTTAGCCGTTCGTCCTACATGCAGTTAGTCCAAGTCGCGGTTTGTCCAGTAAGCGTTTGGTCCAATACGCGGTTAGTCCTAAAATCTGGACGAACTGCAAATTCACTTGGTAGCCGTTGGTCCAAATCGGAATCTTATAAATCGAGTTTTTATCAACTATATTTACAATTTATTATCAATATATTTACTATTATAGCGGATATCAGTCACTTGGTACTTTGCCCGGATTTGGTACTTATGTACGGACTTAATTGTTTCGCCGCTTGCCAATTAGGACTAGAGACCTTTTGGGAAATGGGACAGATTAATGTGGTCTGTATTATTTTAATGGAATTCATTAGGGAAGAAACACTGGACTAAAACAGGACTTAACTTGTGATTTAACTGGAATGGCTCTTTCATTAACTTGAATTAATAATTTTATAGTAAAAAATTAAAATAATAACATCCACACAAAACAATCATTGGTTCTGATCCCAAACTAGGATATCCGGTGCTATAGTAACCAGGCAAGGACATTACAAACACGGACAAACATAGGTACTCGGTAACAAAGCAAGTTGATAGGTTTTAACGAAGTAAAAATAAAAACGGTACAGTGTTCCATTATAGTATGTATATTTTCATTTAATATAAAAAAGTATAGATAAACTATGATATTTACATTGTAAGTAAATGGCAAACAAACATCGTTCTATAATTTTAAATTACATAATATGTAGAGCGAACACTTTGAATTTTATTTTCCTACATAATGTAGTATTTTTGACGCATACATTTTTGACGTAAAAAATTTTTTGGAAACAATAATACTGCCTGCGAAAATGTCCTTTTACTGTTAAATATCTACAATAACATTTCAAACGTTTCATAACATCGTCGGAAGCGCAGAAGCTTTTAAGTAGACGCGGCTCAACAACTGTGAACCTTAAAAACATTACTAAAAAACTCAAAATAAAATCTTGCAGTCGTCATTTTTAGTGGCTTATCCTTCTGGTGAGTCAGAACAACTTTTATGCTGACACTTTCCAATCTTATTATATATATTATTTTATTGAATAGTTTATTTTATTTTGTTTTAATAATATCACCAGTAGAAGAACCCGATGACATTCACACAGATTCCACCATTAAAATTAAACGCGATTGCATTGCGATTCATTACGGCACTCAATGTTTTATATTCCATAATGGACACGCTTTTTCTTGGGTAAGGCTTCGTACACAAAACTGCGAATCGGCGCGATGCGAATTCGCAACGCAGAAAACTGCGACACGAATTGCTGCGATGCGATTTCATGCGGCAGAGCATCTCCCTTCCTTCCTTCCACTCCCGTATTTTGTAAACTTGGTCGTCACATGGATCGTAAAAAGAAGTGCTCACTTCTGTTATTGCTAAGGTACAGGAAGATAAACAAAGAAGATTTTAAGTTCATCAATTTATTACTAGGTGAACGCCGATGCGAATCAATTTGCAAGTTCTTGCGATGCGTGGCGCGAGGTCGCAGATTTTTACGACGCGAAGTCGCATCACAGTTTGTGTACGGGCCCATAAGCACACCGATAAGAAACATCTTTAAATTCGAAAATAATAATGTATATTTTGAATTTGTTTTTTTTTTTTTGTTTGGCATACCGAGATATGTTTTATTTAAAACTATTAAACTTACATTCATTCAACGAACATACTTACACAAAAATAAGAGAAATCAGTGAATATTATTAAGTTTATATTACAGCATTCTATTTACTGACCTTATACCTTCAAAAATGAAGTAACCTTTTTAACTATAGACAATAGGTAGTTAGGACAATGCCCATTGAACAATCGCGTTTAGTTTTAACGTTGAAATCTTCCCTAGTATCGCATCCGCGATCCACTTGACATCGTACCTACTTCCGTTAGTATTGGTGGCGTGTTTCCTATCACAGACTAGATAAAAATAGAAAACAAAACGTTACAGCAAAATAATCAAATTACTGGGGTCGATATAGCCAGCCAGCTTTAAAAGTTTTTACCGTGTTCATAACAAAACATCACGCACATAAATATTTAGGATTGGCCGGCGTTATTTTACGTTGAACTAGACCTTGAATCTAATATAAGAGCGTATATGACGTCGGCTTTCGCTTTCGCTCGCACAATCTCAGATTTTTAATGGTTGCATTTCCAATCAAGATAGAGATGTCTCAGTACAGAAAGTCCAATACAATATTTATAGTATTTAACATTAATAGGAATAACACTTTACTTATTCGTTTTGTCTGTTGTGTACTTAGTTTTATTTCTGTTGTTGTGCATATTATGTTACTTATCTGCTTATTTCGTTTCCTTTCGTTTCCGTGATGTATCTTGTTGGTATAATAAAAGTCTTTCTTCTTCTTCTTGAATAAGAAATGAATTCTTTTTTATTTGTGCATAATTTATCTTCCACAAAACAAAGAAAGAGTCACTCATAAAGTTAATTTATCTCATTGTACGTAACAGCTCTATAATAACATACCCAATTTTTATTAACTATCACAATTTTTTGTAATCAATTGAAGTTGCGAATTGATTTTAAATGAAAAACTTAAAATTTAGTTTGTATCAGTATAAAAGTTAAATGGATAAACATTCTATTGACACAGATTTTATGGTAATTAAAATTGCGCAAAATTTCAAAACCTACCCTTCTAGGAGTGGCACCGGCAGTTTACATTTGGCAGCAATGACACAAGGGTGAACACAAACGCTGAATACACACAAACTGTGCACAAATGGAGATTATACACAAATGGTGTACACAAACGGTGTACTGTACACACTCGGTCTAGGGAGCGGTAGTAACCTAGTGGGTAGAACATTGGACTCGGAAGCGAGAGACCCAGGTTCGATTCCCAGTGCGGGCATGTACCTATGACTTTGTTTTCTAAGTTATGTATATTTGTGAAGTTATAGTAGCAATACCACTCGCTAAGTGTGAAGGAAAACATCGTGAGGAAACCTGAGTGTCTGAGCTATTCACATACCTCAGCGCTTGAAATCGCTAATCCGCGGTGGGCACGCGTGGTGATTAAGCCCATACTCTCTCTCTGAGAGAAGGCCTGTGCCCTACTAGGCTGCGTAATCACAGATTAAATAAACTACCTCGGACGACTGTTTTAAGGAATCGTGTTTTTATAAATAAGACCGTAACGCTTTACAGCTCTGCCGAACCCTGTTTGCCAAACTTTTGAAGCTGACTGTACTATGTAACACACACATTCACAGACCACTATGTAACCTACCAAAATTGCACATAATTACTTTCTAGTTTCCACCTTTCTACTTGCCACAAAGTCACGGAGAAAAAACGCATGTTTATGTACTTATAAAAGAGCTTATTATTCAACAGTAACTTAAATGCTTACCTAAGTATAGACGGTGTCTAAGCGATTGTACAGTATGCGACGCGTTAACAGAAACAGTTCGTATGATATGTACAAAGTACTTACCTAGGAACCGTTGTAGAGGCTAACAGGTATCAAACAAATGTTCGATCGTTATTGTACTCTTGAGAGTCCCACGCTAAGACTCAAAGCTCACTCCTTCACGAAAGAACTACAATGTATAAACAAACCTGGCCCCTACTAAACAGTTTAGAAGCTTACGAGTTTATACTAATTTACAATGACGCCTTAACAGACAGATGTCACCTAGGAATTCCTTGTCTTTTTACACTAATGTATCCGAACATTTTGCGCGCTCAAAATTTTAGAGCAACCATTTTTTATTCTTGTATTCATGTACCAGAAATGCCACTAGAAAGTAAAACGAAAACGTTCAAATAAAAATCATTCAGATCCATAATGAAACGCATTTTCAGGTCAATGCTGTTCCCATCAAATGGTTATGTTAAAATGCAATAAAATTTCAATATTTACCACTATGGGACCCATTGATCATTCATTTAGAAAAGATCGTTGAAAATGGTTTCTTTTTTTTATATAGACCCCTTAGCATTTAACAAGAGCAATGTAAAAGGACATTATGATATTTGAGAGTTCGGTAAAGGCTTACAATTTTATTATGCTTTATCTTAGGTACACCAGAATGTAGGTGGAGCATTTACTGTTCGCTACGACTGAAATCCTTTACTGCACGTGTCATTTCACACCGCTAGTGTAGATTGCCCTTAATATTGCGACATTTGACGGTCCGTCAAGCTAAAATGCGCCTCAACTCCTTTAGAACACGAGTCACCTCACCAGTGTTCCAGCAGAAGATTCATCATCGCAACATTCGACCGTTCGTTGCCGTGCTAAAATTCGCCTTATCTCCTTCAGTGCACGAGCCATTTCACTCAGTCCAGCTGCTGGACCTGAACTACGGAGGATGGGGGCGGCAGTGAGATCTCGTACTTGATGAGTCCACCACGGCCGCTTGAGAGGACTAAACCGCCCACTTCTTTCACGTCACCGCTGTGAACAAAAATTATTCATTATTTCTTTTTATTGCACTTATCCGTGCTGAGGATAATCGGGGCTGCAAGTGATGTAAGTTACTTTAGCCAGAGGTCGCTGCTTGTACGTAATACGGAGAAGTCTGCAAAGAGGTTAGAAATTTCGCCCATACCTGCACTTGTCGATTAGCTCAGTTGGGAGAGTGCTGGCACGGTTACCCAGAGGTCGCGTGTTCAAGTTCAAGGCGGAATTTTTTGCCTCTAAATAGGTTTTTAAAAATGATTCATCAAAACATTGCATGACGACAAAACTTATCCACGTGCGTGATGTCTTTGTCTGGCTATCATACCACAGCGTATCCTACAGCCTAATTTTGAAATCGTTAGCACATTATGAGGGAATGCCCTTTTCATTATGATAAACGGTACTATGATCGTTTTAACAGTACTGGTATAAAATATTTGTAAATATTCGTGATTTCTGACCTTTTGGCTAGAAACTGAGTACCTAAATTCAAAGTGTATAATACCATAACGTTGTGAAGCGTTTTCCATTACGTTTAGCCTATTTTTTTACGCACAAATTTTTCATAACTAAACACATTGATTCTAAATCATCGTAAAATGTTCCTTAAATACGGTGAACGAATTTGAAGTCACTTTGTAGTTTGGAACCTTTGACAAACGTTTTTATTGCATTGCGTCTTCAAGTTCGCTCACACAAACGCGTCAAGTCTTTGTATTTAAAACATCTGTGTAAAGTCAGTGAGTTTCTACTGACTTTGTTAACTTATGTCTTAACAGAATAAGCCTCCAGGACAAGCGATTGTTGTGTGGATATTATGTCAAGACTAAAAGGCGCCGTATACGAAAACACTGTGCGGAAACTTTGAGTGTCTAATGAAATGGCCAATACCTAGTGTGTACGCGATATATATTTTTTATTTGTATTTTTAAGGTACCCTAAAGATACCCTGAGGGTACCCCAAAGGAGTACCCTGAGGGTACCCTGGAGTCTTAGTAATGGGTAACGAAGACTTATTACTAAGACTCCACCGTCCGTCCGTCTGTCTGTCTGTCACCAGGCTGTATCTCATGAACCGTGATAGCTAGACAGTTGAAATTTTCACAGATGATGTATTTCTGTTGTCGCTATAACAAATACTAAAAACAGAATAAAACAAGCATTTAAGGGGGCTCACATACAACAAACGTTGTCTAAAGACAGCGGTCGCCATCTAGCCGCCATCTACGCAACCTTCACAGCGCCGATGTCATGTCGTTAAATGTCAATGTTAAACGCTTCTGGTTGGTCTCATAGGTGGCGCTGTTCTTAATTTACCTAATCTATCTTGTCTCGATATTTGTCTAATGTTGTATAAATAATGGTACGGAACCCTGCGTGCGCGAGTCCGACTCGCACTTGGCCGGTTTTTCTACTAAGCCCATGCTCTCTCGGACTCTACGGACGGACGGACGTCGTAGACATGATAATAGGTTCCCCTTTGCTTTCAGTACACCCTGAAAATCTCATGGTGATACTCTCCTGCTTGGGCATATGATGTACTCACGGACGGACAGACCAATAAGGCCCAATTTCCACCCTGCCCTTCCTTCTTCCTACTCTGAAGACCGAAACCGACCTGGTGATCCTCTGCTGCTTATGTAACTGCGTACCCAGGCCGATGAGCTATGGATGGACGGACGGACGGACGGAAGGACTTACGGACAGACATCTTATCACAGTAATAGAGCCCTATTAGCACACTTTGATCCCCGTAACCCTGAAAACCAGGACCTGGTGATCCTCTCCTGCTTGGGCAGCTGCGTGCCCAGACTCTTGCCATCGCGGCCAACGATGAGCAGACGGACGGACTAACGGTGCCCCCAATTGCGCCCTTGCTGCGGATTGGCACGTAACCCTGAAGAAGAGCCCTTATATTACGCGCGCCAAATCCTGAACGATTTCAATCGCCTGACTGCGAAACACGGTACTGATTGCCACCGCGAACGTCCGGATTCCGATAGGATTTGGTGTGCACAATTAGACGCCCGGACTCACCTGGTGATCCTCTCCTGCTTGGGCAGCTGCGTGCCCAGACTCTTCCCGTCGCGGCCGATAATGTGGAGCTGAGAGCCGATGAGCTGGCGGCGGCCCGCCATGTTGCCCAGGAGGATCTGGTTGCCGATCACTTGCCCGGAGCGGTTCGTCACCTGGAAGCAGGCCGGGGTTATACTTGCGGCAGTCTTCGTTCATGGGAGAGTTAAGTGGAGGTGGGCGGGACATCTGGTTAGACAGGACGGACGAGAGCGGTCACAGAGCGGTGGCCGAGAATTGGCCGTGCGGAAGGTGGGCCGTCTACCCGATGGGTCGATGACATTAAGAAGGCAGTAGGAGGGCAGATGTCAATCCATCAGCCCATACTCGTCCACCGCTAAACACGGGAGAGAGGCCTCCTCAAGGTACGCCACTTCTTTCTGTTCTAGGCCATGCTCATCCAGCCACTGTCAGCAATCTGCCTCAGATCGTCAGTACAGCGAGCTGATGAGTGTCCTACACTGCATTTGTAGCACCCGAGAACCTTTGCACCCCATCGAGCACCGGCAAATGTGCCCAGACCAATTGTTCACACACAAGACGTCGGCGGCGGCGGCGGCGGCGGGGGGGGGGGGAGCAGGGGAGCGGCGCCCGCGCCTCTGCACCGCGCGGCGGCGTCCGGCACTTCCACTCTTTTGATTGTCGCGAAAGCACATATCTAACTCTTGTACCTATTATAGCGACCTATTAAAACATCTTGTCTAACTACAGTCCACATATAATTTCTCTAACGACCTGGCCTATCTACCACTGCCACATCAGCTTGTTAATCTAACAGGCTATGTCAGTTGGCGAGTTGTCTCATTTCTGATGTGATCCATCAAAGAGACTCTGAGCATAGCCCATTTCCATAGCTCGCTGAGCGACTTTGAATCTGTGGACTCTGTGGATTTGAGGCTCTGAGGATGTGAGAAGGATGGCAAACATAGTGGACATAATACCACGACCTGTATGAGGGCCGGCTGCTGGTGTTCCTCGATCTCACTCAGAGTTGTCTGGTGCACTTGTTGTTGCTGTTGCTGTTGTTGTTGTTGTTGTTGTTGTTGCTGAACGTGGGCGACGACCTGCTGCACCTGTTGCTGCACCGTTTGCTGTTGCGTCTGCTGAACTTGGACTTGCGATTGCTGTGAAACGAATTGGAACGTCAATCGAGGATGTTGTCAGTGTTACAGGAGATTTCCTGTGGGAAGTGTCATTAGGTCAACGAGATCGTAAGATGACACACATTTGACATAATATCAATTAATGTAAAATAATTTGTTTCAATTTAGTCCATGCTAAATTCACTGTTCACGAGCAAGTCACTCCTTGATATAAACAATACATAGCCCGTATAGGTTCAAGGACCTCTGCTTTGTACTACATGAAATGTGTAAGCTAAGCGTCTCAGGTACTTTTAATATGAACTTGTTTTTTTCTTTTGTTGTAACTAACTTTTCTTAAAAAGTCGCGGTCGCGAGAAGGCGCTACATTCGTGCACATCATCAGCCAAGAAGAAAGAAAATGCATTTATTTGACGACACAGCGCACAGTACATAAAAACATAAAATCACACAACAGTAAAAGTACAACACGGAAACAAACAATAATAAGAAAAACCGGCCAAGTGAGTCGGACTCCCGCAGGAAGGTTTCCGTACCATTATCAACATTATACATTATTATACGACATTTGATTATTTCAAGCGTCTACCTGTTGCCGTTATTAATAGCGAGCAAAAAACCGGGAAAAAAATCACGTTTGTGGTATGGGAGCCCCCTTAAATATTTATTTTATTCTGTTTTTAGTATTTGTTGTTATAGCTGCAACAGAATACATCATCTGTGAAAATTTCAACTGTCTTGCTCTCACGGTTCATGAGATACAGCCTGGTGACAGACAGACAGACAGACAGACAGACAGACAGACAGACGGACAGACAGACAGACGGACAGACAGACGGACAGGCAGACGGACAGACAAACAGACAGACGAACAGTGAAGTCTTAGTAATAGGGTCCCGTTTGGCACCCTTCGGGTACGGTACCCTAAAAACATGCTATTACAACTTTAATCAGGAGAAAAAAAAACAAAGAAAGACAAATCGGTAGAAAGGTACTCACACTCCTGTTCGGCAGATCCATGTGTTGCCGCTGATGCAGCATGAGATGGTTCTTCTGGAAGAACGCCTTGCCGCACTGGTCACACACGTGCGTCCGAAGTGTGCAGCTACCGTCTGGATGTCTGTGAAGATAAAAAGACCGTTTAATTCCTTATTTTAGTACTTCTTTTCTTTCTTCATTGCTTCTTTCTTTCCTTATTATTATTATTATTATACTTTTGTTACCTTTCCTGTACTCTATTGTTGCACACACAACAATAGAGTACAGGAAAGGTAACAAAAGAAAGTACCTTCTTTGCTTCCTTCATTCCTGCTTTCTTTGCTTCCTTCATTCCCTCTTTCTTTTCTTCCCTCATTCCCTCTTTCTTTTCTTCCCTCATTCCCTCTTTCTTTTCTTCCCTCATTCCCTCTTTCTTTTCTTCCCTCATTCCCTCTTTCTTTTCTTCCCTCATTCCTTCTTTCTTTCCTTCCTTCATTCCTTCCTTAATTTCCTGTTTTATTCCTTCATTCATTTCTTTTTCCCCGCACCTATAAACTAGGAAATCAAAAGCGGAGACCGCGGGTAGGAGATAAACTCCTTCACTTTTTCAAGTCCCAAGAGAGTAAAATTTTTTCCACTTCCTGATCCTGGAGCGTTTATTATCGGCAAACTAGTACAGATTCCGGAAAACATCTTTAGCAAAACGCTGCATGGCGAAGATAAAGTGGATCGATTTAGCAACCAAATGCCCCGCGCCCCCTTTACTCCGCCGAACAGCCCTTAAAATCGACTACTGCGTATTGTTCAAGATGTCTGTCGGACTCCGTATTGTTGGAATGAAAGGACGTTCACAAGGCTTTATTAATTTGTGGAGTATTTTACGGGGCAGACACCATTGCGATAACGACAACAGACGCTTTCACACTGTATAACGGTAACTACACATTTTTTTCATACAACGGCCAGCCAAGGTCGTATGAAATTAGACGTCATGTCGCCACTGTTCGCTTTGAAGCGCATAATCCATACAAAAACAAACAACTGACAACTGTTTGCTAACAGCAGATTAACAGACCGCTAGGCCACCTTGCACCATACTTAAGTCACATTTAAGAAGTGGTGCAAGTCGGCCTTAGTGTACGAAACACTGGGGTTCAGAAAACTGGGGGGGGGGGCAAGCCTCTCAAATGCATAGATTAGGGTGATGGTACGATTATGCTTGTTTCATTGCACTTTTGATAGTCTAGTAAGTAATCGTAACCCAAGGGATCGAACCTGTTCAACTTAGCTCGGCGCCTCGCGCGATTCGATCTTCTTAGCGAGAGATGCCTATTTAATTTGTGCGGGTTATACTATTGGAATGACATTGTACTGCTATCGCTTAGTAGACTACGAAATCGAGGAACCTAACAGCTATTTTTCGTGCGCTGTGTGTGTAATAGAGCCTAGGCCCTGAACATTTGAAGGCCTGAGGAGGTAAGGTAAGAATTACCTTCTGTGATGAGCCAGCAAGCCGTGTTTGGCCGCAAACCCTTTGCCGCAATCCACGCAGAAATGGACCTTCGGCCGGGGCGATACCGTCGTAGCTATGTGATTCTGCAACGTACAACATTAAACTTATTTTCCTCTACACTTTCCAATGGACTTTAATAAAAAGGGCAATTCAGACACCCATACTGTCTCTGACAACTCATAATGATGGGGAAAATCGCTGGTAAGAGACGCGTAGGCCGGAGAAAGAGATCCTGGTTGAGATATAATTTATTTTTATCAGTGTTCATAATAACCTCATAATGAACTCAAGTTTGCGTGAAGAAAAGTAACGAGAGAGTGGTATGTCCAAACAACTTACCGCAGATATGACAGCACACGGCACTACGTTGTTGGGACTCGCCTGTATTATTTGGATGCTTTGTTGATCTGCAATAAGAAAATTTTTAAATATGCAAATTACCAACACTCTATTAGTTGACTAATACAATTCTTAATACAATACTAGGAGGCTTTGTAGAGATGACTTAAGAATACTATGGAATTGTTGATGTTTTTATACTAGAGCAGAGATAGTTATCAAGACTACAAATTCTATGTAAGACCTAATTGCAATTTTTCAACCGTCCTATAAAACATCCTATAAAATTTAAAACAGAAGAGGGGCCATTCAAGCACTGCGTAAGCGCTACAGGCTGGCGGGGGTCTTTGCTTTGCTTATTTTTGATGACATGGGGGCGGGGGGTCTTGATGGTGATTATGTCAGCAGTAGGTATTTATATTTTTACTTTTTTTTATTTTCTACAAAATTTTGACAATTTTGCTTACCCTTCTTGTCTATATAAATCTGCTTACGTAGTAAATGACCGGCCCCTTATCAGTTTAAACTATAGCGAGTACAATAAAATACATTATATCGGAGTTCTACAAGTCGTACGAACGACTACGAACTACTTTTACAATGGAGAAAACTTCAAAATCGCAAAACAACATCAGCTGTTTCATACTAATGTTACCGACGCTTCGGCATTAAAATGTATGAAAAAGCTGATATTTATTCAGCTTTAAGAGAAAAAATAAAAAGCCTCACTCCGTTTTTTCAGCGTCGTCTTGGTCAACGTACGCGGATCCTTAACACGAATCCGTCCGCCCTCGAGTACTTTATTCGCGCCTAGTCATAAGTAAAGGGGAATAAATATGGAATAAGGGATGGGCTAAATAAACAAAGGAAAATAATATTGGTTGTAGCCACATGCCACAACAAATATTATTTTCCTTTATTTATTTACCCCATCCCTTATTAAATAAGTACATAAGTTGTAACAAGACCGGGCTCTCGTCTGGCTGTCTCCTTTCGCTCGCAAATGCTAACACTTTGTTAAGGAAAAGTGAACAAATCTGGTTTAGGCGGAACTTAAAAAATTATTTACGGACATCATAGATATATTTTTCTTATCATATTTCAAGTTTTCTATAAAGAAATATGGCGCAAGTAGTTCTAGGTACACATAAGCCTCGCCCAAGGCACGCCACTTATGTCCTGTTCTGTCTCAGATCATCAGTCTAGCGAGCTGATGGGCGTCCTACGCCGCATTTACCAGTTCGTGGTACAAAAACCTCATGAAGAAGTAAAATCACAACAATATTATTTGGGTTAGACAGGCCCTAATCTGAAACCCTAAGCATGCCACTGCATTCTTTTGCACTTATTATTTTTCTATGTTTTTGTTTACATGTTTGCTTGATGATTAAAGAAATGTTACAATGAACGAGCGAGAGGTAAAATGCCGACGTCATAAAAAAGGATGGTTCTATACTCCATCCCACGAAACGAGCTCCCAAAGAAAATCGTCCATGTGCGCATATTGGTTAATGCGCGTGACCTTCAATAGCCACAGCATTAAGAAAGTAAACCTACCCTATGAAGCGGACCGTCTTCGCTTATTGTTTCGCTTATCTCTAGCCGCGCGCATGATGAGATGCGAGTATTTTGCTTCCTAAGCGGGAAACGGAGTATACACACCATTACGAACTTCGCTGATAACTTACTAAGGGGCTGTGAAATCATAAAAAAACGAGCTGCCTCGAAAATACGCATGACTATGTTCGCACTGACTCACAATGCGGTGCGGCGTTCGCATCACTCGCGCCGCGGCTAGGGCAGGCAACGACAGTATCCACGCTCACTCTGCTGCGTCTAGCAAGGACAGTGTCCACACTTACTCCGTTGCCTCTAGCAAGGACAGGGTCCACACTCCCTCTGCTGCCTCTAGCAAGGACAGCGTCCACACTCACACTGCTGGTGCTGCGCCGCCGCCACTAGGCTCGGCTGGAGGGCGATGGTGCAGCAATCGCATCACTCGCGCCGCGACTAGCGCAGGCAAGGACAGTGTCCACACTCACTCTGCTGCTGCTGCTGCTGCTGCTGCTGCTGCGCGGCGGCCACCAGGCTCGGCTGCAGGGCGGCGGTGAGTGCGCACAGGTCAGTAACGCAGGTGCGGTCGCCCGCGTGGAGGCGCACGTGCAGCGATAACGCCTCCTGTTGGGAGCAATACAATACATTCTGGAGATCGTATTAGGTAAGAACTCTTTATTGTCATCATCCCAACGAGCAATGGAGATAGCTATGTTAGGAGTTTCATTGCGTGATCGAATCAGGAATGAGGAGATCCGCGGAAGAACCGAGTTACTGATATAGCTCGAAGAATTGCTCTGTTGAAGTGGCAGTTGGCGGGGCACACAGCTCGAAGAACTGATGGGCGTTGGGGCGAAAAAGTTCTGACCTGGCGACCGCGGACCGGACGACGCAGCGTGGGCAGGCCCCCCACCAGATGGTCTGACAACCTGGTTACGGTGGCGGGGAGTCGCTGGATGCGGGCGGCACAAGACCGGGAAGCTTGGAAAACCATGAGATAGGCCTATGTCCTGCAGTAGGCGTCAAACGGCTGATGATGATGATGATCATTGTCATCATCGTCAGGCCACCTCTGCCCACTGCTGGGCATAGGCCTTTTCCCCATCACGCCATCGTTCGCGGTCTCTCGCCATTCACATCAACGGGCCCTTCGATGACTTGCCCACATCGTCCGAGCGTCCGCCGTCCGGTCGGCCGCCACTCAGTTACTGTTCTGGTCCACCTGACATCGTTCCGCCTCGCCACGTGCCCCGCCCTCTTTATTGTACCTACGCACCAGAAAAAGCTAGACGCTAAAAACGAAAAAAAAAATCCCTCAATTTTTTTCTGTAAAAGAGAAAGTGTGACGGTAATCTGTAGAATTCTAAAGGGCCCGATCGGACCACCATAAGAATGTTTTTTAACTGTTATTTTCAAGATCATAACCTAACACTCGTGCGTGGGTGGTACGACGCCGTGACTCGTTTTGTGGCTCTACAATGTCAGATTTAACTATTCATGTACTATGAATGTTATTCTTGACATCCCTTACCCTTTGGGTACGGAATCTTAAAACGCATACAGAAAAGAGACTATCTATTTATCAATACAGCCCATGAAAGACGCCCACTGTTGGGCATAGGGCTCTTTACCGTCATAAAGACAATTGTCTGTATTACTCGTAATTGTATAGTAATCAAAAGCCATAGGCAACCAAACAGAAACTGACCTTTGTGTTGAAACAGGAACCACACTCTTGGCACGGGTAGCCCGGCGTTGACTTCTCGCCTATGAGCTGTCCATCGCTGCCTATCACCTAGAAAATTAGGGCATTTAAGCAGTCACTAATTTTTTTGCCGATACTCACGGTGAAACTGTATAACATTAACCTGAATACTGTTTATTTTCTCAAACAAAAGTTTAATCGCTCAGAAGTTTTCAAAATTATCCCCGTTTTGCTGTTGAACATCTTGAAACAAACTTTTGGAGGTTTCAGTAACTTTTAATTATTCGCGATGCCCAGACAAAGTTCTACGTTCGAGCTAAGTAATTTATAACTCCAGTCGCGATTAAAACAGGGGATGAGTATACTAAATGTGTAGGTGGTCAATAGAGTGATGCACGCCAATGGCTGTTTTATTGACGTTTATTAGTTCATTAAGCAATTGCATTGCAATAGTGCACCCGTGCAAATTCCAATAGTGCACCCGTGCAAATTCCAATAGTGCACCCGTGCAAATTCCAATAGTGCACCCGTGCAAATTCCAATAGTGCACCCGTGCAAATTCCAATAGTGCACCCGTGCAAATTCCAATAGTGCCCCCATGCAAATTCCAATAGTGCACCCGTGCAAATTCCAATAGTGCACCCGTGCAAATTCCAATAGTGCACCCGTGCAAATTCCAATAGAGCGTGGCCCGTGCAAATTAACTCGGTAGCGACGTCATATCCTTCGCGCGAGATGCCATAAAATATAAAATTTATGAAACTTTTAATCTGTTAAGCTCGACTACGCGCAAAACTTCTTCTAATCAAAGATTAAAATCAAGACGTAAATCTTATTTACACATATTTATTTAATTTTGATGCGACTCAACTGGCGTATTCGCACGGGTTGTGCCATTTGAATGACATTGCACCGTGATTATTTAGCAGACTACAAAATAGTGTCCAATAGCTGCCATAGCGGTGTTAATGCCACTCTATCGAACAACAATGCGTTAAGTAGACTCTAGATCCCGGCTAAATGTAAGACTAAACTTTCAATTCGCGGAAATAAACAATGTTCAGGTTTGTTGCCTCTCTCGTCACGAACTTACATATGAATTTACCTGCACAATTTGTGGAGGCTTGAAGTCGTCTTGCTTTATCACAGTCTGCTGCTGTTGTTGTTGCTGTTGCTGTTGTTGCTGCTGCTGCTGTTGTTGTTGTTGTTGCTGCTGTTGTTGTTGTTGTTGTTGTTGTTGTTGCTGCTGTTGCTGTTGTTGCTGAACTTGCTGTTGATGTTGTTGATTGTTCGAAGTGACCCCGATACAGTGCCTTGTGATTTTACAGTGTTGATGCAAGTCGCTTTTGGATTTAAAGGCTTCACCGCATTCTATGCAGGCCACTACTCCTTCGCCGGTGTGAACTCTGAAAGGAAAACGCAATCTTTATAGCAAACATTTGAGCTGCAACATTGTCAATGCAGCTGGCAAAGCAGATTGCTGGCTGCGGCTGGATGAAGATGGCTGAGGGCAGAAAGAAGTGGCGTGCCTTGGCGGAGACCTGTGCCACCAGTGGATGAGTACGGGCTGTTTGATTGTCAAAGTAGCTGGAAAACAGTGGACGGTATTGGTTAAGAACCAGACGAGTCAAAACACATAGAAAAGTATGCAGTAGTAGAGCATTGATTCTCAGTGGGTTCTGCGGAACCTTATGGCTCCGTGCAAGCATATGAAATCGTTGGATTATTTTGACTGTTAAATAATTCCTCAGCGACAAATATTAGTTTGGATTACATTCAGAAGCTTGTAGAATGCCAGAAACTTCTGTATTTACAGAAACGGCCAGGTATAAAATTTTGATTTGCATCAATGATCTCTTGCTTCTACAAAACCGTTCCTGTGAAAGTTAATGTGACACATATATCCAGTATAATAAGACTCACTTCACATGCCTTGAATGTTCGTAATTTTATTGTCTATCAAACCCTCAGACCACATTTATCAAAAGTATACATTTTATTACAATCACTAAAATTACTAAATTGTGCAAGCGAGACAGCACGCTCCACGTAAGAACAGCCTTAATCAACAATTAACTGGACAAAGTGCGTACAAAGAATACAACTACCAACAGTAGCAGACTGTTAGCGTACGAGAAGTCGGTAGGTTAGACTCACTTCAAGTGCGTTACGAGCGTCCGCTTCAGCAGGATCTCCTTCCTGTAGACGGGCAGGAATGCGGGTCTTTCCCGTGGCCACGACCTTGGTTCACGAGCTGAAATTTGTGCCTTATTGCCTCTTATACCACACGCTAACGGTGAAGGAAAACATCGTGAGCTTGCGCGGCCTGGTTGGCTCCGCACGTATTTACTTGTCTTTCCTGTGGGCTAGGCCGACTAAGCTGTCAGGATGGTATAGGTGCTGGGCAAGCCTATCCCATCTAAAAAAAAAACTGTCCCAGGCACTGCAGCGTCCGAGTGGTCCCTTCACCCATCGTAGACGCAAAGGCCTCTAGAATAATAAGAGAGTTTCGTAGCCCGCTTCATATCTGGAACTAGAAAGCCAGCCTATGTATTTACAGGAAGCCAATGGCGCTTCTTGCCTATTATAGACATCTTTATTTGCCAACAGTCCGCTGCTTCTCCAAAACCGTTCCTATTTTTAGAATGTACATTTGACACTGTGACTAATGTCTCTCGAATACCATTCCTGTGTAATTAAGGCTTTATAGCTATCAGGATAAGAATCACTTCATGTGCGCGACAAGCGTCCTCTGCAGGAGCTCCTTCCCACGGACGGGGCAGGCAGACTTATACCTACTAGAATAATACTCACTCCATTTGCACCAAAACCTTTATCCACGACCAGAATACAGTACCACAAGAGTGCTTATACTCCAGAAATTTACCTCAGTTTTAGAACTTCTGGCGTAATCTTATTTCTCCACTAATTGCGGAATGAGATTCTGTCCTCCGACCGTTGTTTCTTGAAGACCACAGTGTGATATAACCTTTAGTGCTATCACAATAAGACTCACTTCATGTGCTCTACACGCGTCCGCTTCTGCAGGAACTCCTTCCCACGGACCGGGCAGGCAGACTTGTGCCTTATACGTACTAGAATATGACTCACTCTATATGCACGAAAACATATCCACGACCAGAATACACTACCATACCCATAAGAATGCTTCAGAAATTCACCAGCGTTTTGGAACTTCTGACGGAATCCACTCCACTAATTGCAGAATGAGATTCTGTCCTCCGACCGTTGTTTCTTGAAGACCATTTTGCGTGACATAACCTTTACTGCTATCACAATATAAAAATAAAATAACTGTAAAACATATGAAAATCGACAATTGGCACAATCCGTATGGTGGTATAAATGGATAATAAGATCATGGTCGACTGTCTCCTGAAATACAGGTTAACATCTAGTTTAGGAAACAGTCAATTTCAACTACCACAATCAACGTAAACTCTGGATGTACTTAATTGTAATTTTCGTACTATTAGTAATATATTAATGTTAACTTTAACGCGGTGATAAAATAAACATTTCATTTCATTTCAATAAGACTCACTTCATGTGCGCCACAAGCGTCCGCTTCTGCAGGAACTCCTTCCCGCAGACGGGGCAGGCGTGCGGTACTTTCCCGTGCACGCGGCCGTGGTTCACCAGCTGGAACTTGCGCGCGAACGAGACGCCGCAGTCGGGGCAAACGAACGGCGTCAGGGAGCCGTGGAAGCGACTGTGCATCACTAGGTGGTCCTGCGGACAACGACGGGTGAATATAGATTCGATTAGAACTCTTTATTGTACACACCAGAGAACAATAGTAGTTTATGCAACTGTCATATAATGAAGGGTATTAAAACACGAGTGTGAGTTTATGAAACGAGCGCAGCGAGTTTCATAATAGTAACGAGTGTTTTAATACCCGTGTTATATGCAGTTGCATACACTACTTTATCTTCACTAATGCAATTAAAAATTAAATTCACGCGTACGTGTATAATCACAGTGATTTTGCCGCCATTAAAATTTAACCAATGAGAGCGCAGCTGCGCGCTTCAATAAAACGCGACCAACCTGATTGGCCCTGCAATCTAGTTGGTCGCGTTTTATTGATGTTATAATGAGATTTTACGATATCGATGTGAATATTATACCATCATGTGAAATTGCTTAAATTGAGTGTTTTGTTGTCTGCGCTATAACAGTAGTAATTATAAGTCAAGTATTGAAAACATAAGTAGAATGTTACAACATTAGTGTAGATAAAATACATTTCAATATACAATCAATTCTACAATAAATTAGTTTATTTAATACACACATCAACTTGCAAAATTTGCGTCGGAACCCTGTACTAAGCAAAGACCTCTGATACTAAGCAAAGACCGCCGATCCAAAATAAACATTTTTTGAGTAAAAAGGAACGATTTCTTTCATCGTTTTTTTATCATGTTGCCATGTTTATACTACAACAGTTTATACTACACCTTTTTCTTACCCAATAAATTTTTTTTTTCACTATAAAACAAAATGTTAATACTTTGAAAATGCTGTAAAGATATTCAGAATACAATTTGGAATTTTATTGAAACCCGCTTGCAGTTTCATAATTCATAATTATCATGTCATTTCTAACTATCATGTCACTTGAAATTTACAGCCTATAACATCCTTTTCAGGATCTCAATCGATGACGTAACATCCTTTTCAGGATCTCGAGGATTTCAATGTAGACGCAGATTCTTCTTTTTCGTCTTAAAAATTAATGAAACCAGCCCGAGCCGTATGCGGCCTAGGCTTTTAAAATGACGTATTTCTTCGAAAAATAATATAACACAGAATATTTTAGTAACCAAATGCTCACCTTCCAAACTTTAAGCTAACGAATGAATGAACGAATGAAGCTAATCTACCAATTATAGGAAGAACACCTATGTCGTTCGTGCAAGTAGGGATTTCAATATAATGTCAGATGACTATGACCTGGATTTGTTTAACACTAAACAGGCTGAGGCGAGGCGCGTGCTTGGTCAGTTGTTTTTTGACACATAGCTTGCTGAACTGGGCGGAGCGTGGACTGAATCAATCTCATTTGATCTCTTGTTTCTCTTTCTTCATGTAATTATATTTGTATCTAAATGGTGGTTATCGCCTGTGAACTGATTGCGCTTTATCTAATTTACTTCTAATTGTGAAGACTTTTAATTGGCTTAGAGTGTCCTAATTTTTCTATGTATAGCTGTAATAGCTGTTAGTCTTCCTAGAAACTAAAATAAAATAAAATAAATCAATGAATGAAAGCTGCTAACCTTTTGAGCGAAACTCTCCCCGCAATCGTTGCACACGTAGGGTCGTTCTCCCGCGTGGTACTTGCTGTGGGTCACCAGATGTCGCTTCAAAGGGAACCCGCGCCCGCATTCGCCACAAACAAACGGCCGGTCTCTACTGTGCACCTGTCGAGGCAGATCGGACGTTAGCAATGCTGAGGCCAGCCAAATCTTGGCTGCAAATGATAGAAACTTAAACTTAGTTTCTTTTTTTAAAACTTGTACAATGATTTTTGGCGAACCATAATAAGGGTCCTACTGGAGTTCCGTTGCAGTTCAAGTGTAGATTTTTTTTTTTTCGTAGGAAGCACTAACAATTCTGACGCCAGCCAAGTCTTGGCTGCAAATGATAGAAACTTAAACTTAGTTTATTTTTTAAAACTTGTACAATGATTTTTGGCGAAAAATAACAAGGGTCCTACTGCATTTCCGCTGCAGCTCAAGTGTAGTTGTTTTATTTTCGTATGAAGCCTAAGGCAATCGTTGCGCTCTTCTCAAAAGAACTGTTACATTCGTTCACATATTATAATAGCGATTTTTTGCGGTTCTTTTTTTTCTCGCAAAGTCAGCCTAGCTTTTTCCTAGACCCCGGAGATAAGAACAAATGGATGGCAAAAGTAAACACAAGACACGAACCCTCGAATGCGTGACGAGATGGTGCTTCAGTGTGAAGGCCATCTTACACTCGTGACACCTGTACGGGCGGTCCGCCGAGTGCAGCAGCATATGCGTGTTGAGGCAATGCTTCCGCGCGAACGCCTTCCCGCAGTGCGCACAAACGTGAGGCCTCTCACCTAGGGAATAAGACAGAGAATCGCATTGCCATTTACCCGCGAGTGCGTGAGGAGATGGTGTTTCAGTGTGAAGGATTTCTTGCACTCGTGGCACTGGAAGGGGCGTTCGGTACTGTGCAATAGCAGATGGGTGTTCAGACAGTGTTTGTGCGCGAACGTTTTCCCGCAGTGGGTGCAAACGTGCGGCCGCTCACCTGAAACAGAGAGCGTACCGCGTTCGCATCGCACTCGGAAATACGTATCTACTGGGTCGCTACCACGTAACTCCTCCACGGCATGGAATTGACCGATTTGACCTAGTCCGAACTGTCAAATGCATACATATTTTGACACTTTGGAAAAGTGAAAATAGGTAAAGCAATAGAGTGGACAGTTCCTAATAGGAGGGCTGTGACTCGTTTACTCGATGCCTTTAGCTTAGTCGGTCCAGTAAGCCAGCCAGGCGTAGATTCTGGACTGTCTCACTCTAAGTACCATGAAATAGACTAACGAATTATGACATCGAGGTCGAGGTAAACGGTGCTTCTAGATACGGAAAGACTTTACAATACTGCTTGAATAACTCGATAAATAAACTAATTAGAAAACTTGACACTACTCAAGGGCCACGAAGTCTCTCGCGGACCTTTTGTCTAGGTTACTGGACTGTCTTCAAAAGTATCCTCGGGTAAATGAGGCTTTCGACTTGATTCGATACGTCTCCTCCGTATTCCAATAAAACGCGACGGCATTACGATCGTTAGCGGAAGTTAAAAAAGTGCTATTAAAGTATTATTATAGTTAGTCGTAAATCCGGCTCTACCAAACTACTGCACAGTACAAAACAACCATTCCTGGTCACCACAACAGTGTTAGAGAAGGCAGTCTCATTAAAATCATGCTGGAATGGGACAATGTTCTAATACTCAAGGGAAGCATTTGTAGTATATATAAAAGCGAATGCCTTTTGTGACACTAATCTAAACGCAATTTTTTCTATCATTCCAGTTTTACTGCATGTCTGTGTTGTATATTTATTGCACATAAACTCGCAGGCCAATAAAAACACAAAACGAGACGATGACGTAATCACTCCCAAGGCAGATTCTGGGTAGATTTTACGGCGCAAATCACGATGTGCTATAGAGCGTGTCTGACTGGGCCACGTCTTTGGATTGAGTACCAAATGTCATCATCCGAAGCTAAAGGTTAAAGATGTTGTAGGCTCAGGGTATAAATGAAGCAAGTGGACTGTACAATGTAGGCGGAGTATAATCGAAAATTAGAAGAATTCAAAAATTGTGTTTATCGACACGCCAGTAAGCTAGAGTGAAGTGCCGGTCGCCCGTCGACCCGCTTGCGAGTAGTGCGGCCCGTTTTGGCCTGCGGGGCGCGGGGCTCCGCTGAGTGACGTAGGGCTCCAACAGATGTTGCTGACCGTTGCTGTATTCCTGAATCCCGGGATTGCATTTTCTAGTCCTAGGTTATTGACCCCAACTACTAAGCTGTAGGTTTTAAAAATAGCTGTCATGATTATTAAGATTTACGTTCATTTTTTGCATAAACGTATTGTAAACATATCTTATGTTTTTTTTTGTTGCCGGCGCTATTAAACTAGTAAGTCTGGGTAGCCCCTTAAGTGGCAGAAAGGGTGTGGATGGCGGTCTAGAAACGCCACTCTGCTTCCGGTCGGTCCAGTTAGACCTGACACTTACGCATTACGCACTCATTTAAAAAATGTTTTTATTCAAAATAACACAGAAACTGCGACTTAATGAACGTCACAAGTTAAACTATGTGCCCAATTCAAAATCAACATGATTTTGTAAGTTGGGACTCCAAACGTAGTCTTTTCAAAAATTTGTCTTTTTTTTATCCGAGTCTACATATTATTCAAAGGTGTACCTTGATAACAAAAAAACAACAGACTGTTCGTGTACCACAAACCGGGGTAACTAAGCAGGATTATTGGTCAAAAATCTGGAAGCGCTGGTCTAAACACGAAAATACCTAAATAGAATATGCCACTGGGCTGACGGTGATGAAATAAAAGGAAATAGAGTCGAGTGGAAACGGCGGACTGACAAACGCAGCGCGGGACGCCCGCCAGCTCTTTGGATCGACGATCCATTTACCGGCGGCCACTGGATGAGGATTGCCGACGACGGAAAGAAGTGGATAGAAGTAGACTGATGGATTGATGATGCAATGACGAAATGACCTCATCATCATCAGCCACTCGACGCCCACTACAAGACACAGGCCTCCCTCATGGTTTTCATAACCGTGGGGGGTTTTGCCATAATCGCCACGCTTGGCAGGCGGGTTGGCGATCGCAGTATGCGGTTGGAGTCTCAGGAAGACGCTGCTGCCCGTCTCCTGGTAATTTATTGCCTTCGTCGCCTTCTACGACATCCACGGAAGGAAGTGAAGTGACGCTGTTCTTAATCCGGCGCCGCACGGAGACAAAATGACCCACCGGGTGTTAATAGTGAACAAATTAAATAAGTGACGCATTTTTTTCGCCCCAAGGAACTGATATTTTAAACAGACTTCAAAAAGGAGGAGCTTCTTAATTTCTTCGTGCATTTTATTGATGTATGTTCAGTGATTATTTTTTACCATGCTGTCTGTTAATGACATCGATGGGACAATCATCAAACTCTTATTTTTAGTGCGTATTCTTCTTTGAGTCTTTATTAATATTCCTCTTAGAAAATGAATTTAATAATTCAATGCGCAACGCATTCTTAACATGCATCGGGATCACGAACAAGCGCAGCGTTGCTTTATACATAACGCTGAAAATTAAGCATTTATTTGATTTCCAAGCAACAGTTCATGGATAAAGTCATTTTTCTGTGCGGTCCACACAGTAAATGACCACCAGATCCAGATGTCCAGGGTCCAGATGGAGAGCACTCTAAAGTGTGAGTCTACACTCATCCCCGTCATAGTGGCCACGATCCTCAGCATTAAGGGACCGAATGATTGGATTGGATTGCATGTGTAGCTTACCTGTATGCACCCGGGCGTGCGTGGTGAGATGATGCTTGAGCAGAAAGGACTTCCCGCACTCGTCACACGAGTAGGGCCGCTCCTTGGGAACGACAGGCGCCTGCGACATGCCGTTAATGTCCGTCTGCGAATACACCGCCTGCGGAGAACGGTCGTCTGTCAAGTATTTGTAACGCTGTAACAGGTTTTGTAACGTTAATGTGATGTGCATAGGACAGTGGAACAGAAAACACATGGAATACTGCAATTCGAGTTAACTTGTAATTTTGCGTGAAGATGTTAGACGAATCTCGTACTAATACCTGATAATGTTCTCATCAAAACTTAGGTTAGCTGGTAGATAATGCTAAGTAGCATTAAGCTCGCCTATGTGCAAAACTGTCTGTTTTATATGCAATAAAGGATTTAATAATAATAATAATAAGCGGCCCTAACTACCGGTAGCTTGAGCCTAGCTCCGTTACCGGTGGCCAACTAGGATAGGTTTATAAAATATATTTTGTATTTTTTTTATATTTTTTTACTTTTATAAACCTATTCTAAGTCATGAAAATAAATAAAGAGAATAATAATAATAATAATACGAGTACGTATTTCCGATGTGTCAGAGGGACAGTGCGGTGATTGGGCTTAAAGCCGCCAATGCAACCAATGTTTAAGCAGGAATGTTAATCAACTATTCATAAATTTTTAGACAATCTGATGAATGATATTATACTATTCATTGATATGATAAATTAATAAAATTGACTGAATGAAGAAAGGAATGTATTGAAGAAGCAAGATATTAAGCTGTAATGTTCAGAAACGCTGATCTGAATATTTGCTTATTTAGGTCAGTATCAGTCAAATACTAACCTTGGGCGAGTTGTTAGCAGTTCCGGGCTCCTGCTTTGTGTGCTGCAGCAGCTGGTGGTGCACCTGCGAAGTGGCGAGAGGATCCTGCTGTGGCTGCGGAGCCTGCGCCTCGACCAAGCTCTTCAGCCCAGAGTTCACCAAAGTGTGGTTGAGCTGGGAGGCGTCGATGACCGGCGTAGCGATGCCCTGCGCCTGCAGCGCTCGCTTCATAAGTATCTCGTTGCATTCTTCAGCGGTGAGCTGGATCGGGCCTAGCGGGGTCATAAACGGTTTCGCCGTTAAGTGTGCCGCTGTGGATAAGAAAAAGAGTGTCAAGAGAAAATTTATGTATCTACTAGTTAGGATTCCATTCCTCAAAAGGAAAAACGGAACCCTTACAGGATCACTTTGTTATGCGTCCAAGAACATTAACTGCCAGCAAATAGTATTTTATACTTAAGACTCTTTCCTCTTTAGGAAGACATTGTAGAGCATTGTAAAAATACAGTGTTGGCACACTCATATTAGCCAAAGGGTGTGTTGGTTTCAGAAAGCGCTGAGGTATGCGAATATCTCAGACAACCAGGTTTCCTCACGATGTTTTCCTTCACCGTTAGCGAGTGGAATTGCTACTATAACTTCACAAATGTACATAACTTAGAAAATAAAGTCATAGGGTCACACATGCCCGCACTGGGAATCGAACCTGGGTCTCTCGCATCCGAGTCCAATGTTCTACCCACTCCACCGCTATCAAAAGGCTACCACCGCGTCCGACTGTCTGTTAAGACCCTTTATCTCGGGAACGCGAGGAGGTATCTAGTTGAAATTAAAACCCTACACTCACGTCTACAGTCCCTGGAAGCGGTGAAAGAATCAAACTTCTTAGTTTACGTAAAGAAAAGATACCTGCAAAAAACGTATATTTTGCACTCAAGGGTATCAACATTTATCGGATACTTTCCGTCGACCCAGAATTATGAAATTTGGTAATTAATATCATCTCATACTACAAGTACAGGGAAAAATCGGAAAACTATACATTTGTAATTAAATCATAAGAAAATTTGTTTTTAAAGTTCGGGAAAAACTCGGAAAAAACTGCGTGAATCGATTCCAGAATTATTTATGAATGTACCTATAAATTTCTACGGAACCCGCGGTGAGCGACTCCGACTCGCACTTGTCCAGTTTTTTTTTTAGTATGTTTCTGCTTTAGATCAGAATCTAGAAGAAGAGGAGTGACATGACAACCTATGACGTATATAATGAGGGTTAAATTAATGTTAAAATGACAATTAGTATTAATAGTACTTTCATCATCAAGTAATAGTTTTTTTTATATTTCATACTGTATGTTGAGAGTTGCTTCGCATGATAATCAAACTGGATACCTACAGCTGAAAAAATTTATGGAAACATTTAATTTATAGTTTATTAATTCCAATTTCGGCTGGGCAGCATTCGGGAAACTTGGAAAAGTATTTTCGTCTAATATACCTCAATCACTCAAGACAAAATTATACAACCAGTGTGTGTTACCAGTGATGACTTATGGCACTGAAACGTGGTCGCTCACTATGGGCCTCATAAGAAGGCTCAGGGTCACGCAACAAGCTATGGAAAGGGCTATGCTCGGAATTTCTCTACGAGATCGAATCAGAAATGATGAGATCCGTAGACGAACGAAAATCGTCGACATAGCCCAGCGGATTAGTAAGTTGAAGTAGCAGTGGGCGGGGCACATAGCACGCAGAACTGATGGCCGATGGGGCCGAAAAGTTCTCGAATGGTGACCACATATCGGCAAAAGCAGCGTAGGACGACCAGCCACAAGATGGACAGATGACCTCATCCAAGTGGCAGGAAGGCGCTGGATGCAGGCCGCTTCCAACCGGTCTTTTTGGAAATCCATGGAGGAGGCCTATGTCCAGCAGTGGACCTCTTGTGGCTGAATGATGATGATGAATTCCAATTTTAAAACCCAACTTTTTCTTCAACTTACTCTGTATGGTAGCAGTTTGATTTTGCTGTGAGACCCTCAAAGTGTGGGCTGGGGCTTCATTCACAACAAACAGGCCTCGGCGAGCCGTCCCAGGTCCCCCGGCCGTCACCACCCGCGTCACCTGTGTTGGATTGTTTGATACTGCCACCACAGTACCCACTTTTTCCTGTACCTGTGGGGTCTTGTGGGACATCACCGTTAGGGTGGTCTCTGGGGATACCTAGAGGAAAATGAAGACTTTTAGACCTAAATTAGGTTTACTCATCTACATCACTTACTCATAAGAGAATCTCTGTAAAATAGTGTTCTATGGGAATTTACGTAACTGTTAACAATATCATTCAATATAATACATAAATGTTTGACAGTGCCTGCGGCTCATTCCATTGTGACTGGTGTGACATTTTGAACTTTGATTCTTGTTAATTTCAAAAATGTCTTTTAATTTATTTTAACAAAATATGATGGGTCTCGATTCTTTTTATTAAAATATAAACTAAATACTCACGAAATTAGTTTTTTTTTATAATTAGTCCATAATTTTAACCACTTTGATAGGAGTGATGCGTAAGGAAACTAAATTGGTTACTGCTAGTATGATTCACAGTATGTTTGCTAATTGTATTATATGTTTATTTATTGGAATAGTTCAGCAGTTAGTGAAGGAAAGTGGTCTACATCACTATAAATGGTTTAGTCTAGTAAAATTCTTATTCATATATAATATAGTTGATATCATACATTTTACACCCAAAATTCTACTCTGACGGGTGTGACCGGATATTGTGACAGGTGTGATGAGTACAGAATGTATATTAAAAATATTAATTTAGAAGGCAGCGGAAAACAGCGGGGGGAGCACGAGTTTCTTATCCTATCTAGATAGATAGGTTAAAATTTTAAAACATTACGATATTATATCCCACCCGCGAGCATGACTTCTCTTCGATATACATATCTTCCTTAGATAGGAGATAAGATAGACATTTTATTTTATCTACTTATTGGTATGACAACACTGAATCGGCAAATAGCGATGTCACGAAAATCACTATTTCATTCGTTCAATTTGCGTTTTTGACAGATTGAAATCTGATCTGTCTGTGATCTTTCCTTTACTTAGTCTGTGCTAGGTATCAAATAAAATGTAAATAAACAAACAAATAACGGATAATAGATGCCGAAAATGAAGTAAGTACAAACTTTATAGCCATTGCAGTTAATTTATACAATACTACAATAGTTGGAGATCCTTCCTACAAGCTCATACGGACATCACATCATATACAAGTCACTCATCGGCAAGAACTATAATATTTTTCTGTTTTAGAGGGCGCAGTAAACAAAATCAACTGGGGTTCGTTCGAGTATATGACGCTCCACAGTAATTTAGCCAACAATGAGTTTTCTGGCCCCATGGGTAGCGAAAGGTTGTTGAAAGAGTGGGGCGCGTTGAGCCTTGTCGAAGGAGCATGGTCCCGACACGACTGGAGCAGTGGCGGAATGTAAGTGTTGATAGTACTTATTATCTAGTGATATATTAAATTAAGTTCAATACTTGACTCACCATCACCAACCGAGTACAATAGGTAAATAATATGCTTGTCAAACTAATGCAAATGTGTACCTAGGCAATGCTCAGTGAATACCTACAGTATTTGGATAGATAGACCATAGAGGTCTATCCAGTATAGCGTCAATTTTTGCTCTTAGGGGCATCTAAAATAATTTTCGTAACATGTCTTACCTTTTTTCTTTTCGTCTTAAGCTATTACATCATATTGGAATGTTTTGGACTCCTTTTTAATTATGCTCTTTATTTGTTACAGGATATTTTGAACGCGCTGACTACAATCATATTTGGTCTATGCTACAATCAATCAAATCTTACAAATAAATCAAATATTAAAACGAAGGAATATGTATGTACGAATTGAATATATTTTAAATTTAGCAGTAAAAAAGTCACAGCCCACCCTATTTTTTCAAAATAGTAACTCAAAATTGGATGCTTAATTACCCAAGTTCCACTATAGTTTTTTTATATTACATGCACAGGGGCATTCATTCAAGGGTTAAATATAATTTTGAACTATAGCAGCTCGTTGGGCTGTTGCCTAGCATAGGGAATGTTCCATTGAGCTGGCCATTCCTCCTCTACTGGGTTTCGGGCTCCACAATGGCAATGTGTGTACCGAGCCTCGGGAGTCTACTCGGCCTCCTCTGATGGGCGTCATCAGCCAAGGCAGGCTCAAGGGCATATCCAGAGTCTCCTAGGAAATGCATTACATTTTTTTTTTACTTCTTATTTTTTTGTTACAGATTACATCAAAGGTGAAGAACATATTAATTTGTTATTTGTTTGGTAACAATTTCCTGTTTTCAGAAGAAAACATATCATGCTTCTTTTCTCCATTGGGTACCCAGTTATGTATTAAACCACCTATTTCATTGTTTAAGTTACAAAATAAATATTAGATTTACTTATAACCAAAAGCATTTTATTATTAATGGACTTCAAAAATGGAGGAGTCTGTGTCAAGTTTTTTCCAGAAAACTTCCTAGAAACCATATATTTGTAGTAAATACACCATACATACTTAGGTACTTAGTAGAAGTTAGGTATGATTTGTGAGGTTGGTCAGTGAGCAGAAACAGAGGAAGGGCACGAATGGGATGCGTAGGTGGCGCGAAGAGGCACCAGTGGACAAATCATGACAAATGTGATGATTTTATTCGTAGAATGACTGACAGAAACGCTAGATATAAGTTTATATGCCCCTCTCAAAAGTGGGATAAGTTTAAATGAAAAATCTGTCAAAAGTCGATAACATATCTTTTTATGTTGTCCTCATGCTCGCATTTGCGATAGGGTATCTTATAGTGACAGATGTTTTTTTATCTCACGGCACTGGGATAAAAACGACGCATTATGGTCGCGACAATAAGTTAACCTACTATAGACGTCAAAACTCGTTAAAACGGCCATTTTTTGTAGATAAACCGCCTCGATAAAATCTCATGCTCCCCCCGCAGGTGTAGGTAAGAGATTTAATGTTGATGTCATCATTTGCAGATTTTTTTTTTCAGTTATAGCTAAAATTATGAAAATTTCATAATGTTTATAGGTAACAGAATGTATTCACTTTTACTTAGTACCTATGTATAAAAACCTTAAACTAAAAAAAAATTTGTAAATAAATTGTGGTATTGTTTATTGTGGAATGAGCCCTCTGCTATCAGCGCCACTCGTCAAATTTGACAATCGACCAATTCTAAACTCTGCCATTGCAGCATGTGCTGGAAAACGAGGTTCTATAGGATTTCATACAGAGGTTCTATAGGATTGTGCCCTACTGTGGGACATTACTTGTTGCTATAGGCTCCTTATGTCATGTATTTTATTTGTGACTATCGCAGCCAAGAAAAGAAACAATAAGTTGAAAGAGAAAAGATTTGAAATTTGTCTGACAGTTTGTTTATAGTACCAGCATCTGATTCCCTCATTTTAGGTTGCTGGCACTAGCAGCTGAGGCATTGCCAAAACCCCTTAGGCCACATAGTCCGACCGGCTTGTCCGATCGGTCGGACGAACAATATTTTTTTTTACTGATGGTTTGATTGATCGAACTTCTAAGTTCTTGTAGTCTGAGTGTCGAACTACTAGGACTTTTACACTTCCTTGTTGTTCGATCGATTGGGCCATGAGGTCGGTTTTTTTTTCCTGTTGGATCGATTGATTGAATCATGTGTAATCGAACCATAACGACTACACTAGCTTTGTTAGTCCGCCTAATGATTCAGATTCATTACAATACCTCCACGGACAGGCTACAGCTTACACCGTTAGAGCTAGAGATATGAAATTTGGAGACAATGTTTATTTTATGACCTTAACCCTGCTAAGGAGGGGTCTTTGGAAGTTTTCACCCTAAAGCGGTCAAATAGGGTGTTAAATTTGTAAGGAGAAAATTTTTATTACTCTCAAATATTCACGAAATTTTAAGATAATATTTTTTAATAGATTTAAGTGTTTCAGTGTTTCAGGCATTTAACAAGGTGGACCTATTCCCAATTGCATACATATAGTATGCATAACGTCATGATTTTGTCGAAACATAACTTTTACCTTATCGGTGTTTAAAAAGTATGGTTTACTAACCGGATTAGCTACGGAGAATATATTTCTTAATAGAAAGCCACTTATCAAAGTGGGCATCTACAGGGACCAAGATCTTTATTCTTTGACTAATATAACTATTATTTCATATATAGTGAAATAATGGACGGATAATTTATGGTTGGTTGCCCAATAATATTCCATCGTATCGATCGAACCATCAGGAAAAAATAAATTTGTGTGGTCGGATGAAGAGGATTTTTAAAGGTCTTATGGTTTGATCGATCGAACAACAAGGAAATGTAAAAGTCCTAGTAGTTCGACACTCGGACTACAAGAACTTAAAAGTTCAATCAATTGAACCTTCATAAAAAAAATATTGGTTGTCCGACCGATCGAACAAGCCGGTCGGACCACGTGGCCTAAGGGGCCAAAACATTTGCTCAATTAATTTACTTTGCTGACACCAAGTCAAGCTGCAACTGCATTGAGACATTATCCTTAGTTCGTCGGTGTGAAGTGAGTTATGAAGAATTGTGATTATTGAAGATTGATCACAATCGTAACAATTTTGTTGGTTGTGTTTGACTAAAGCAACGGTAATTGGTTACAACCTTTTTATAACCTCTGTTAATATTTATTGACAGTCATCAACTGATTGTAAAGGTGCCTTTGTCAACCTAATTTACATGACTGCGTAAAGCGTGAAGGCGTCACTCAAGAAATATAGACTGATTGCTGGGAATATTTTGTGGTTTATTAGAGAAATCACTCACTGTATTCCCGAGGGTATAGCTCAAGCTACTCGGTGCATCCACCTCTCCTTTGGTGAGGTCTCCCGAACTCGCGAACCCCCATGAGTACCCAAAGCCCGACACATTGCTAGTCGGCATACACATTGTCAGACACTAAAATTCACACTAACAAAAAAAATCAAAACAAACTAACACAAGTCCACTTGCGAGTGGTAAACACGGGCTTCATGACAGTTTTCCCATCACCGACATGTTGTACGATGTACGCTTTCACAACTACTAACGCACAACGCACGCATGCATGCGTCCATCAAACATCACAACGCCGACCGGGGCATTCTGTTTGCAATTAATTAGACACTGTAAGGGCCCGCCCTTACGAAAATTAGTCTTTGATGGGGAGAAATAGCCATAAATTGATTTAATACAGACGATTTCTAAGGCGGCATACGACAACGACGCTAGAGGCTGCACACACACTCAGCTTATTTCCACTAAATAGCTTGCAAAATTTACTTTTGAGCATTTCGTGATAATTCATATTGGCTTAAAAATATGAACAAACTTCAGAAATGTGTAAAAAATTCACTACATATCCGACTTTTATGATAACAATAATTTTATCGCACACACAAAAAACCGGACGCCATTTTTTGTTTATGGTTACATTATTTTTTTAGTTTAAAAATCTTTGGCAATGATTCGGAGTTATTATTCTTTGATTTATGTTACATTTCTTATGTTTAATGTTCTCGCAAAACGTTGTTCCTTTTTGTTTTTCAAAATATCCGCAATCCGCAGTTCTTTTAGGCTGTACCTACCTAGTTAAAAAGATTTTTTCGTTTAAATATTTTTCGAGACCGAACACGTTTCGTTGTTGCGTTAACTAAACTCTACTATTGGCTGTGTGAGCAACTGAGGAAACTTTTACTATGCGGCTAGCTGTGTGAGCAACTGAAGAAACAGAACGCTGTCTTGTCAAATCAATCATCAATTCATCATATCGATCAAATTTATCCGATTTGTGGTGTATTTTTCTTGTGGATTGCGATTTTACGTGAAAAGTATCCATGTAAAGTGATTTCGTACGCTACAAAACTCACAGACTTTCTTATATCACAGGCACTCAACAAAGAAATGAATCCTATATCCATGGATAAAGACGAACCATCGTCACTACTTACCTTCTCTTCTAATCATCCTTTGGAGCAGTTTTTACTGCTAGCCAAAGGTGCCAAAGGTCAGGCATGTGCCGAGCTGATCAAACAAGTTCTTGAAGCACCAGGCGTCCATGTTTTCGGCGAACTTTTGGAGATGCCAAATATAAAAGAGGTTAGCTCATTCGCTTAATCACGAATTTGAATTCCATGAACACCAGTTTAAGCCCTTCACAATTATTTGAATATTATAGGAATCCTCCAGATTATTGCCACACCGACTCCTGAGAAATTGTAAACATTCTTGCATCAATTTCTCAGAAACAAAGAATAAACTTAAATTGAATCTGTTTGTTCCGGGTTCAAATTCCGGCTTGTCCCAATGACTTTGTTTTCGAAGTTATATACATTTGATCACTTTTAGTGAGAAAGAGTCCCACTGTACTCTTAGGTTAACAAATATTTATGTAATTATCTTTTTATGTAGGTAATACTAGCTGAATCGGCAAACATTGTTTTGCCATATTTATGAGGCTATGACCTACTCTCAGACCTACCAAATATAAAAAAAAATTCATAATTTGTGAAGCGGTTTTGGAGGCGTTAGATAGCAAACACTGACATACGATTTATTATATTAGATAAAGTGTTCTCTATCTATCTACATTTCTGAATTTGTAGTAGCAATACAACTTTCTTAGGGCAAACGGCAAAGGGAAACATTGTGGGGAAACCAGAGTCTGAGGTGTTCACATACCTCAAAACTTGCTACATACAATGGCCCAACTATGAGGCTAAGTGTGGAAATCTCAGATCTAACTGAAAAACCACACTAATTAATGAATGAAACTCCCAATTCCAGCTGGAAGATGGCCCCTATGCAACACACCTAAAAACACTCAACCTCTTCGCATACGGCACATACAAGGAGTACCTCGAGAACAAGTCAGACTACCTCGAGTTATCTCCGGCACAATGCAAGAAGCTTCAGCACCTGACAATCGCCACATTAGCAACACAGGAAAAGTGCATACCGTATAGTGTTTTACTGAAAGAGTTGGACATTAAGAATGTTAGGGACTTAGAAGATTTGATTATTGAAGCTATTTATGCAGGTAAGTTATTTCTTTCCATTTTATACCTGGAAAGTTATCATCATCTTTAAGAATTTTCTGAATAGACATAAGTTGATAATTTTCATCTGTGGAGATGGTGTTTGTAAGAAATTAGCAATGTCCAGCATACTTACCTAAGTGGTAAATTATCTTAGAAATACTGTGAGACCATAGTACAGTACGATTAAAATCAGTTAACGATTCGGCCAACGTCAGTAATTTTCGTGAATCCCTCATCTCTCACATAGAGTTATCAATTTACAAATATTATGACCTTTAATTATATTACTCGTTGTCTTATTGAATACAATACAAGAACAATATGAGCAACAAAACCTCCTTTGTAGCTCAAAACTAACACAACCTTTATATTGAAATAAGAAAAATAATTGACTATTTTGACAGTATGACTTCTTAGTGTCAATAAAAACAGGTTGACATATATGATACATTTATGTTTATGAACGCTAATTTAATTCGTGAAAATATTCGATTCTATCAAATTTTATTAAAATTAACTTACAATAGTTATGTATCATGGCTTCAACAAATTTAAAGCGTGGTAAAAAAATTGTTGCTCAATCTCGTGAAATTTAAATAATTTATGTAACTATTTTAGAAAAGAAGCTATTTTATTTAAAAAAGAAGAAAGTAATTATCATAAAAAAAAATTGTACAGGGTTTGTGAAGCAACCGGAGTTTCGAAAAGCAACATGTTAACAATTGTGAAGGAAAACGACAAGCTCTCAAATGCCCGGCAAAAAATATCGTTTAAAAATGAATGATTTTGATTATTGCGTGATACAACGAATGATATTATATAAGTTTCATAAAAGATTTAAAGAGCTTCCTACGTTGCGATCACTTCTGCATAATAAATTTCTTAGGTCTACCGGTTAGTAATATCATCTTGGCAGGTGCTATACATTGCGTTTATGATACTTCAAATTGAATGCAACCTAAAACAAATCGCGGTAATGTATTTCGTGTCATTTCTGTCTCGGGATTTAGGCGATGATATGCGAGAAAAGCCGAATCGTTAACTGATTTTAATCGTATTGTACCATGTTTACATATTTAGGGCACTTTGGCAACATATTTTTCTTTCATAAATTCTGATTCCCCTACCCTTCCCCATGAGACACCCCTCCCCTTCACATGAGATTTCTACTAGGATTTTAATCCTGGAATCACAGTTAAATAACTGAATGATCAAACAACCTTATCTAAAGTGAAGTTCGATCTTGATTATTCTGCCTTTGTTTAGGTAAGGGACATCTATTAATCACATGAGCTCAAATAATAAGATTATATAGAGAATAACAGTGGTGGTAGGGTAGAACATTGGAATCGGAAGCAAGAGACCCAGGTTTGATTCCCAGTGTGGGCATGTACCAATGACTTTGTTTTCTAAGTTTTGAACATATGTGAAGTTATAGTAGCAATACCAGTCGCTAACTGTGAAGGAAAACATCGTGGGAAAACCTGAGTGTCTGAGCTATTCACATACCTCAGTGCTTGAAATTGCCAATCCGCGATGGGCACGTGTGGTGATTAAGCCCATAATTTCTCCCCGAGAGAAGGCCTGTGTCCTAAAGTGGGACGTATATAGGCTACTTATGTATGTATGACCTAGAGTCAGCCTGTCTATTCTAATAGAAATAGAAAATGTTTATTTGTCTTCAATATAGTAAGGTACAATGCTAATGAAGGACTGAATCTGAGAATTTAGGCAACTTCAGCCCAGTTTTATCAAGGCTGGTCTTAGTTGAGATTTCAGTCCGTGAGAATACAAATCTCATACTCCAAGAATCCTTTATGTTACGGTGAATGCCTAAAGTGACGCACGGAATCAACAACCATTTATTATCTCAATAGGCCTGTGAAGAGCCTAAACTCTTCTTAAAGCAATAAGTTCCAAAAAGATGTGATTTTTCTTAGATTGACATTTTTATAAAAGATTTTAAATTTAATTATTTAGCTTTTCCTGGTGATTTAATTATTTAGCTAGCTGGTGAAGGCATTGTAGCTAGCCTAGCATTGTACAGCTTGTACCTGCTTTTCAACAAGTGCTGGGGGAATGGCAAAGTACCTAAGGACTGGGGTATGGCCGTCATAGTGCCGCTTTATAAAGGCAAAGGGTCCCAGCAGGTGTGCAAAAACTACCGCGGTATCAGCTTTCTCAGCATTGTCGGCAAACTGTATGCAAAGGTTTTGATTGAAAGAGTACTAGATGTGACTGAAGAAAATGTATGGTATGTTCAAGCGGGTTTTAGAAAGGGAATGGGATGTGTGGACCAAATCTTCTCATTGAGGCGGATGGTGGAGAAACTTCTGGTCAAAAGTCAGCGTTCGTCGACTTGGAGAAGGCTTATGATAGAGTGGTGAGGAATGATCTGTGGTCGGTACTGTCCGTGTATGGGGTGGACAGCGTCTTGCTGCGAGCTCTGAAGTCTCTCCATGAAGACTCCAGTGTTTGCTTTAGAATAAATGGGGCGTATACTGACTGGTTTAGCATCCGCAGGGGTGTGAGACAAGGATATGTCGCCTCCCCCTGGTTGTTCAAATTATTCATGGACAGTTGCCTGACTGATTTGAAAGAGAATGACTTTGGGATAAGGATGGGTGAGCTACTGGTCAAATGCTTGTTATACGCCGACGATCAGGTTTTGTTCGCATCGTCGGTTGAAGACCTGCAGACACAAGTAGCAGTAATGGATGAGGCATTTAAAAGGAAAGGAATGAACATTAATGTGTGTAAGACAAAAGTAATGGTGTTCGAAAAAGATGATGAAATGACTGAGTGCAAGATAAGGATTAAAGGTGAAAGGGTGGAACAAGAGAATTTGTCTATTTGGGGAGCCTCTTTACCAGGGATGGCAAGTGTGAAGGTGATATAGAAAGAAGAGTAAAAGCAGGAAATTGTGTAAACGGTGCATTGCACTCCTTTGTGAGTGGCCAAAACATCTCCGAAGAGCTAGATTGGCTATCCATAATGGAGTGCTGCTCCCAACACTTATGTATGCTAGCGAGACTTGGGTATGGCAAAAGAAGCAAGAAAGGAGGATTAATGCAGTAGAAATGAGGTCCTTGAGAAGTATGTCTGGTGTTACTTTGAATGACAGGATACGCAATAGTGTGATTAGAGAACGTTGTGGACTGAAAGAGGATGTAGTGACCAGAATTGAGACAGGAATGTTGCGTTGGTTTGGACATGTGGAGAGGATGAAGGAAGAAAGATTGACAAAACAAATATATCGAGCGAATGTGAATGGAAGGGCCGGTAAGGGACGACCCAGACGGACATACTTCGACCAAATAGGGGATGTATTAGCAAAGGGCAAGATAAAAAGTACCCGAAACCGGCGTGCGTGCATGCAACGACTAATGAATGTTGAGGAAGCGAAAGTGATCTGTCAGGATCGTAGCAAGTGGCAGTCCCTGGTCTCTGCCTGCCCCTCTGGGATACAGGCGTGAGTTTATGTTATGTTATGTTTATGTTATGCTTTTCCGTAGATGAATATGAACTGTTTGCTTGAAATTGTAACAATATTATGAGTTGCTTGCTCACTCTCCCATAAGTTGTTTGCTAGTCAATCAATCATCTTATTAATTCGAGAATAATCCAAGTAGGGTTTTATCTCAACATCTTCACTTTTATAATATTTGCTTCATCATCATCATCATCGGCCATTTGGCGTCCACTGCAGGACATAGGCCTGGCGTGGCGATTATGGCAAAACCCCTCATGGTTAGAAAACCATGAGGGGTTTTGCCATAATCGCCACGCTCGGCAGGCGGGTTGGCGATCGCAGTATGCGGTTGGAATCTCGGAAAGACGCTGCTGCCCGTCTCCTGGTAATTTATTTCCTTAGTCGCCTTCTACGACATCCACGAAAGGTAATGAAGTGACGCTATTCTTAATCCGGTGCCGCACGGTATTTGCGTACACCCAAGGAAATGAAATAAAAAAGGCACACTTTGTCCAACTGCAGACATAATCCACGGCAAGCTGGACCAAGAGTGCGCGCGCGTGGAGGTGGACGTGGCTCTGGGACGGGACGCGCGGCTGGAGGACGCGGCTGCCATTGCGGACGTGCTCGCAGACTGGTGTGGTGCGTGTGAGGCCGTGCTGTCCTCGGTCGACCGCCACATCCAGCGTGCCAACCAGCACAAGCAGCGCGCGCGACAGCACCAGCAGGCTAGGGAGCAAGAGGTTAGCTTTTTGTCTCTGTCCTTCTGAAACAATGACGCATTGGAAACGTTTAGCGTACAAGGAAGCGGCTGCCATCGTACAGGCTATTGTGTCACTTGCAAAACCGTAGTATCTTCAGAAGATTACCACATCCAGTGCGCCAATCGGCACGAGAAGCGCCCGCGCCAGCACCAGCAGGCGAGAGGGCAAGAGGTTGGCTTTTTGTCTCTGGCCTTCTGCAACAATGACAAGTATGAAACGTTTAGAAGCGGCCGCCATCGCGGACATGCTCGCAGACGCGTATGTCGCTGGCAAAACCGCGATATCTTCGGTGGATTACCACATCAAGCGCGCCAATCAGCACAAAAAGTGCGCGCGGCAGCACCGGCAAGCGAGGGAGGAAAAGGTTGCCTCTTTATCTCTGTCCTTCTGGAGCGATGACAAATATGAAACGTTTAGGGTTCGAGGAAGTGACTGCCATCGTAGACGAGCTCGTAGACTGTTTTAGCGCTTGCTAAGCTGTGCTGTTGTCGGTGGAAATAGTACGAGTTTGCGTGTGTATGTCTTACGACCAGTGTAATAATAATAATGACTTCGTTCTAGAGCTCTAGTACAGTACGCTTGAGGCGCGGGTTCGAATCCAGCTTCGACCCGGAATTTTTCTTTCCAAGTGAAGTTCGTTTACCCAGTCTAACAATGAGACTCATGTCGACTATCAATTGAAAACATTAAATAAAGAATTAAACAAATAGTTTGCTGGCAGAGAATAGCGATGGTTCAATTTCATTAACAGCTTCATGTAGTTCACAAATGATATCTTAGGGGGGGACAGTGGGCTGACTAGCGCAAAAAAAATATATCTTTTACAGATCGTATTTACAAAAACGTGTCCATACAATCTCTCAATCATGTTAACAGTTATTTTTAGGCCTTAGACAAAGAACCTAAGGTCATGGACCTGGGACTAGATAGCATTTATGCTGAAAACGACCGTTTTTGGCGTCAATGCTATCTAGTCCTAGGTTCTTTGCCTTAGCTTCACATCCATAGGTCGTAAAAATCACTATTAACATGATTGAGAGAATGTACAGACACTTTTTGCAAATTCGATCTGTAAAAAAGATATGTTTTTATTCCTCGGTGGCGTTAGTGTTACTCCCTCCCCTGACCCCTTTAACATACATATTGGTCCACATCGTGGGCCCTGTAAAGTCCAGAATAACATACTCTCTACGTGTATCTCCTATCATCAAAACTTACGAAACCGACCTTCCTTTCGCCCCCAGATCGCTCACATAAAGAAAACGCTAAATGTCCGCGCCGAAAACGACGAGTCGACCTCGACCGGTGTGGAAAGCCACACGGCACTCAAGAAGATGTCCGCGAAGACCAAGATCCAGGGCGGCAGGGGAAAGTTCTGGCAGAAGACCACCTAAAGCGGCGTAGAGTGGGACTGGCTTTACGCGATGCTAGATTCAAGAAATATTTAAGTCTATGAGTTGCCGCCACACGTGGCCCAAGCTATTTAAAATAACAAAGACGCGAAATGCCAATGCTAGCCCAACAAGACGAATAATAGCTCACATAATTATGAGCATTGAAATGTGAATATTACTTTCCTGAATTCCGCCAAAATTTTGGCGGAATTTAGCAGAGTAATGTTCACATTTTAATGCTATTATGGATTTCCGCAAAGTAACACCTGATTTCCACATATCTTCAAAGGGCGTTTTGTTGCGTAGGTCACGCTACCTAGAAAACCACGCTATATTGTTTGCACAGTGTTGCCATCAAAAACTGAATGGCATCACAAAACGTCACGATGGCCAGATTACGGTATTTTTATTTTAGGGGCATTTTGGGCACTGAATTTGGCATCGTGTAAAGCCAGTATAAAGTAACTTGGAAACTATCAACTTTTCTCAGCAATTATGGTGGCGGACACTTTATGCAAGAGTTAGGCAATTCCATTTGAAAACTGAGTGCCGTCATACATTGCTGTGGTTAATGTTCCAAGCCTTTTAATATATCAATTACACTCATCGCATAGAACTGGAAGAGGAACTGTAAAATTCGCTCGTTCCTCATATCCACAGATCACATAGAAGTGGCAGAGGAACGGTAGAATTTGCTCACTCCTAGGTCACACCTTCGCGAGTCTGGTAAGGTGTGCGTAACTGGGATATAAATATGAGTGTTCGTGGAAGAGGAGTGGTCTTTTCCGAATTTGGAAGCGTATACTGTTGAAAAGTTCACATCAATCCTTTTTAGTCGCAACCCTGCCAATGTCGAGTCTGGCGATGGAAGCTATTTTATGTTTTGTAATTTTTCTTTTCCACGACGTAGGTTCTTAAAAACCCATCTACGTCCTAAAAAAGAAAACTAAAAATAAAATAAATACATATAAGACTAGACAATGAAAGACAAAAATTACAAAGCCGTTGGAAAAGCACTTGCATTTTGCTTTAACAGAATGCGGGCTCTATAGCTCGGGAGCATTAGTAGAAGCTTAGAGCTGGTCCCTTCGGCTACATATCACGAATTCTATACGCGAGCATAATACTTCGATCTAAAATATATATCCCAGGCATTACTGCGTCTGAGTTGTCTTAGCCTATCTAGTGTTTGTATAGGCGTTATCACTAGACGCTGCAAAACACATCTAGCATTAATGTAAGTCGTTGTTTTGGTAACCCGAATCCCGCACCTATACTGACCGAACAACTTTTGTCCAGTATTTCAAAATATTCGACCTTCTGGCTTCCAGGCAAAAAAATATTTAACGACCTCATTTGTAATATAGTCCAATAATTTTACGGAACAACTTACGTATCGTGAGATTTTAATGCTCGAATCGACACGTACAAAACACAGCGCCATCATGTGGCCATTATCATTATCGAGCTTTAATTACTGTACCTATTTTGTGCTAAAAGGCAGATGGACTGATATGTACCGGTACAGATGGCTCTAATTGCGTATGATTTGCTTTAAATATGGGTCAATGTAGGTTCAATTGGTTGCAAATCAATCGTTCTTGACTGCGGCGTATACTTGGTAACAAAATTAAAGCAGTAAGTCCTGTGTCAAACCGTACAGACTGAAACCTGCTCGCCGACTGCGTGTCGAACAAAATTAGCGCGAAAGATGAAAGTTCGCTTCCCGCAAAATCGTACGATACTGGGCCCGTCCTCGGCCAACGTAAAACTAGTGAGCTATACTCGACTTTGTTACCCGCACAATTGTATTGAAGCGGTCCAAAAGGGCAGTTTTAAATCATTTACTATGAGTTCAACTACTAATGATATGACCGCGTGACAAATTCACCTTTTTTTTTCGTTTCTCAATAGCTTGCGAGTTGAGTGAATGTAAAGTCAGTATGCCATTGCTCGAAAGAGAACACCTTGTTTCCCTACACCACAACAATGTCTCTATGTAATTAGTATCCTATTTGTGATAAATAAACATATAAATATTACGGCATTGTCGTTTCTCATTTTTAAGACGTACAGCAGCGTCGGTGTCTATTACGGTAGCGTTGCGATCCGTGATTGACGACCGACTGACCCCTCCTGTGCAGAGTTGATTGACCTGAAAATGGCGGTTGAAAATCAGACGCTGTCTTTGGTCCTTCGAGCCGGACTGGGTGCCTAGAATAATTTTGCAACGTCACCCGACTAGCCGAGCAAAACCGAGAGCGTTCGGTCGGCCGCCTTCGGTAATAATCGGTGTTTGTTGACGCAGCTATCAAGTGCGCAGGGCAGTACAAACTACAACGCAAATTCACTTTGTAGGCCGACAAAACTTACGTAAATATCACGATAGTAATTAGTAGGTAACAAAACATTAAATAAAGACCTTTTAACTCCTACTCCTACTCCTTGCTATCATCCATCATTGGCTTTTGGAAATCGATTCGTGATTGCCATAGCAACGAGTGACAGAGAAAAACTTCAGTGTCTGACTGAGAGGCGGTCAATAGTGTCCGTGAAAATAATAAACATTGTAAAAGGACTTGTAAACAGCACTTTCTTTGTTCCGACGCGACGTTCATCAAAGTGCCAGAGATAGAAGAGCCTCGACTATTGGATGAACCGAAAGGCAAGTGTTAGTTTTAGAATAGATTGCGACGCACTTACTATTTTTGCCCTTTCCGTGCAACGATTGCTTGTTGTATGGTTTGATTATTAAATCATCAAAGGTTGTATACCTATGATATACTTACATGTATAGGTAGTCTTTCTTTATGTATATTTGTTGATTGAAATCATAGAGTAGTTAGATACCAGATGACACTATCTTCTTAGTATTATGATTTAAAACATACCTAATGGGATGGGGTAAGAAATTCTAGCCCGTGGTGTTTATTTGATAGCTGATCTAAATCATCACACAGTAGGTATACGCAATGTACTTGCAAGTTGCAACATTCGGATCGCGAGTCGCGACGTAAAGAGTAGGTATACAAGTAGGTACTTAAGTAGTTATACAAGTACCTACTTAGGTAGGTACAAGGCACGATAATAAGTAGACACTACGCAGGCAGGCTTTCTTGTCGGTAGTCGTGTCGCTGATAGAAGATTCTCCGTCGGTAGCACATCGACCTTTACATTTTAATTGCAAAATCACACGTAACGTAACTGAGTAGAGTGTACGTACCTTTGTTGATGTATCGTCGTGTTTGTTGTAAAACTAACAACAAACGTCTTATATTTCTGACAGTAATTGGAGGTACGTAGGTACATGTACATACCACGTCCTAGCAGGTCGCTTTATATTCGTCGTAGACTCTACTTGGTTATCTTATGGGCGATTTTGCAACGAACATGGTGATTGAACTATCAACGGTCAGTGTCAGGGTTACCTAAATATCTTTTTAACCGACTTAAAAAAAGGAGGAGGTTCTCAATTCGACGCGTGAATGTATATTGCTATGTTCCTTCATAACTCTGTCAAATCCTTCTGATTTTGATAATTGTTTTTTTGTTCGAATAAATATAACGTCGCATAGGTCCGTTAATTTTTTAATTTGTTGAAGATCTAATGAAACTTTTCAGAGATGGAGAACGGAACTGTTCAATGGACAGCGGTAAATAAGGCCTAATGGGGCCCACATGTTTCTGAATATATCTTAAAAGTAGTCCCAGGGTAATTTGGTAATGTTCTGGTGAAGACTTTCGGAGATGGAAATTGTGAACTTCAAATTTTAAAGCAAATAATTAAGTAGGGTAAACTATGGTTCCTGGTGCCCAGTTTCATGACCAGCACATATATTTTGGGCACCGACTCCAAATTATACTTCTGCAATACCTACAACGTACTTTTAATTTAATGGTGTTATTTAAAATTTAAAACTTTTTAGTGCTGTAGTGTTTTGAAATCGGTTTTTATTTTTATTTAATTTTTCCTTTATCCTCATGTATCCTCGCCGCGGATTTAAGGGCGCTTATACACGGGCGGCACGTTGCGAACGACAGTACCAACTGCACCATGCATAGTCTTTGCCAACTGCAGCCGTCGACACGGCCGGCAGTTGCCGACATGTCAACGTTGAATATCCGCGTCGGCGCGTCTACGAATGGCGTCGCGTCGGCTGCAGTTGGCACTGTCGTTCGCAACGTGCCGCCCCCGTGTATAAGCGCCCTAAGATTTCAATTTTTGTGCTACCGTGAACCAAAAATGTGTGGAGCTCTATGGAACAGACGCAAATCCATACTCCATACATTTTTGTGTCACACGCCGCGCCCCGGCCGCACGTCCTATTGTAACTAAACTATTTGTAATTCTTTCACCTGGTTGTGCAATAAATTATTTTCTTTTTTTTTATTTTTTTTTCTTTTATTTATTTTTTTTTCTTTTATTTTTTTATTTATTGACTTACTATCTATATACTTAACTATTTTTTATGAGGAGTATAATAAAATGTAGGTGACGCGAATACCCACCTTACTCTACCTACGGCTTCTGCCTGAATCCCAATAATGCGATAATAACACGAATGCAAATGGCGAGTCAGCCTTGCAGTGTTACGTCACAGACCACAGACACAGCGATCTGGGTAATGCTGTTATGTCATCGGTACGGTCTACTTCCTTAACCAAGCTTCTAGGCTAGAAGGGTAGATAGTGCGTACTGTAAATTAATGTGGAAGTTTGTCACACAATCATCGATTTTAATGAGCACATAGGTAGGCTATAATATTATCGTTATCGTACGATAGCGCGTCGCTGACACATAAACAAAATGTATTTTTAGACTAGACGACACACAGACAGGGTTAACCAAAATGCAGAATTGGGAACTTGCGTACTTAGATTAAAGTGGCAGGAAAAATAAAAAATAAAGTCATAAGAAAATTTTTTTCAGGCAAAAATCAAGAAAAATAAAAAATCTAGTTACTCTTAATAATAAAAACCATATTATAAGATTTCGGTTTTTCATTAAAATCTAAGCGTTTCTTAAAAAGGTTGTAGATTTTCGAACTAAAACTTTCGTAAGCACTACCTACACGTTATTAACTTTATGCCGGATAAGTACCTAGATAAGTTTATCCGGTATTAAGTTAATAAAGTTGTAGATGCATAAAACCATTATTTTACGAGATAATTCAAATATTGATAAACGCCTCATACATTATTGGATCTGATTTGTATGGCGCGTTTTTGTACCTACCACGTGACAAGAATGACTTTTTGACAGGTCGCATTATGAAAAGTATAGTTGTAGAGAAATAACTACGGTTTTTCGTCTTTTAACACGGCCTCTCCCATTATATTAAAACTTTTTTTTTGGCAAGTTCTCCATTCCTGAAAACAACTACAACTTGTTTTCTACCTACAACTTTTCACTGTTTTGTTAATATTATTTTTTAGTTTATAATTAAGGTAATATGTAATTTTTAGGTTTTTCTACGTTATAGTGACTCTGTTTGACAGATAGTGCATAAAATAATGTATTGTGTTAAATAAAATGGGCATACATCTATGTGGCGGCGGTGGTAGCCTAGTGGGTAGAACATTGGACTCGGAAGCGGGAGACCCAGGTTCGATTCCCAGTGCGGGCATGTACCTATGACTTTGTTTTCTAAGTTATGTACATTTGTGAAGTTATAGTAGCAATACCACTCGCTAACGGTGAAGGAATACATCGTGAGGAAACCTGGGTGTCTGAGCTATTCACATGCCTCAGCGCTCGAAATCGCCAATCCGCGGTGGGCACGCGTGGTGATTAAGCCCATACTCTCTCTCTGAGAGAAGGCCTGTGCCCTACAGTGGGACGTATATAGGCTGCTTATGATTATGACTTCTACGTAGACAAATGATTTACTGGAGGAAGTTTAACAACTGGTTGTGATGAAATAAGCGTGAATTTAATAAAACAATCTAAATGCCTAAACACAGACTATATCCAGGTGTTAGCACCTTCTACCTACCTACATACCTACAGTGCCTAATTAGGTGCGGTAGCTACCAATACCACTCGATATCCGTAAAGAAAAACCTCGTGAGGGAACCCGCGGCTTAGCTCCACACGTAATGAGCATTTACAAAGAAAGAAAAGAGAGAAGAAGAAAGAAACATTTGCATTTGCAACAACAAGAGCGGTGGTAGCGGATAGAACGCCGTATTCTCATTCGTGGGTTCGAATCCTGGCATGTACCGATGACTTTGTTTTCTAATTTACGAACATTTGTGAAGTTGTAGTTTATTTGTACTGTGGTTGTAGTAGCAATACCGTCTATATAAGGAGAACGTCTTGAGAAAACCCTAGTATCTGAGGTATTTACATACCTTAGCGCTTGCTACGTACAATGGCCCAAGTACGAGGCTAAGTGCGGAAATCTCAGGTCTAACTAGAACACAAGTAGACATTTGCAACAGTCACACACACAAAGGTACAATGAAATAAACAATAGTTACTTAAAAAAAACAGCCAAGTGCATGTCGGACCTTGCGCAGTGTGGGGTTCCGTAGAAGGATCAGTGTATTACCCGCTTTACAGAACTAAGAAACTGCATCAAATTAATTTTCAACGGAATTTCTACGAAGTTTTTCTTTTATAGTTGGTCGCCTGTTACTCGTTAACTTGGAAATGTAAAGCCTACTTAGCCGTGATAAGTTCATTATATGTGCTACTGCCCTGATTTTTCCAAATTTCCAAGTTTAGCCGGGAGAAGGGGACTGACCATAAAAAAAACATTTCAAGAGTTCTGAGTACCTATTAAGTTGCATTTTCAACGCAGTGTAAATTTTCCAAGTTCGTTGCCCTGAAATGGAAACCTCTCTCTCCCTATAATAATAGAAGCATAAAATCAACAATAGGGTGAAGGTAATCCGAGTGGCAGACGGATGCCGCCAGCCGCAGGCTCGGCCCAGTAGAGTTGAGGTAGAAACAAACTGCGGTTCATTCATACAACGTGTGTAAAAATTTACGTAAAAATATCATGCAATTCTATGCTGTCGCGCGAAGCATAATTAAATTATGTAGTAATATTCTGCCTAAATAGTATTTTTTATAATTTTGTTGCACGACTATCATTAAAAGTAATTTTTATAAATTGTTGAACGAAGCGTTTCTGAACGAGATTTGAACTTGCCGCTATTATTTTGACAGTTAAGTTTTGGATCTGTAAACAATCTTGAAAAATAATAAGATAAAATATTTATTAATGTGGGTTATATAAGCTTTAAAATTTTATGCCTGTTATTAAAATAACGCAAAAACTTCTAAAATCATTTTTTTTTTCAGAAAGTATCGTTAATTATTTATGTTAATTATGAAAGTATTAATTATATAACTATCGTTATTATTATCATTAAGTATCTTTTGAAGCCTTCAGTAAATTATTGTTATACTAACCTATGTAGAACAATAATTGACTTAGGACTGCGACGTTTGTAGAGCGCGTAAAGTGCTAATGTAGAGTAAGTGCGCCAATTATGGACCACCATAAGGATTTTGTGTAATAAAACTCAGAATTATAAAGATTAAGCAGCCTTATATATTTTGAACGGTTCGATAATTATTTGGTATCAAAAACGATTGTTAGAATTCTTAAGGAACATGAACATCTTAGAAATAATCAACATTTTCTAAAATATGTCATTTTTGTGCATTAGCAAAAAGTGTACAAAATATGGACCACGTGGTTTTAAATATGGACCATAGTCAATTTGGTTCAAAATTATTGGGAAAAAAGGACTTGTTGCCTAAAATTAAATCAGTCAATTATTAAGATGAAACTAATTGCTGGTACACAATTCACATACAAAAAAATCAAGTGATTGGTGATCTGATTGGAAAAATCATGATTGGATAAGCGTAGTTTTGGGTACTCCGTATGTTTTAGATGCTTTTAAAAAACCCATTTGCTTATCTCATATAACTTTAATTGCATTAGCCATTGCATCTTTAAATATCCCATGTTTGTCTGGTCTTTTCTTTGGTTATAGAATTTGTAGATGCCATCCTAAAACAATCAAATTAAAATATAAGTGACTGTTTGTAATGGACCACTAGTCCATATTCAAAACATGCTGGTGGTCCATATTATAATACACATACATTTCTAGGTTAATATTGTTAAGAAAATTATTAAAACTATTGCATATATCAACTTATTATGAATAATTGTAAAATAACTCACCTTTCCCCTTTTATCTACTTTCCCAAACAGTAATATTTGCTGAAATTATGACCTTACGAAGTTAAGTAAAAAATTACATCGCACGATGATAAAAACGAAAAATGGCTGCCGTGAATGCGTGAGCATTCTCTGCCGACAGGCAAGCGATTAACGAACCGCGGGAGGGGTGGAACTTAGTGTGCGGAGACCGATAGCTAAATACGACCGATGGTTTTTGAGAAATGAAGGTGGTCCATATTACGGAACTAGTCCATAATTGGCGCACTTACTCTAATAAAATAATATAAACCATGATATTTCGAAACATACAAATCTAACAAAAATTCTTGTAAAATTCGACCCCTAATTTGCGTGTTTCCGTAATTGCGCGTTTTAAAGGTAACTTTGTATAAAAAAACGTGAGTAAAATAATTATCCGTAAAAGCACTGTAAAAAATGCCTACTCATTCTTTTACAATAATTATATAGTAGATTGTACAAGAAGGGCTTAAAGCGATCCATTTTTATCCGAGGCAATTTATTAGTCCGAGCGCAGCGAGTACCTACATCAAATTTAAAGGTCATATTCTTTTAAATTATTTCTCTGTTGTAAGCGCTGTAGTATTATGAAGTCTGTTTATATTTTTATTTATTTAGCGCTAGAGATCTATGTTTTTAACTATCACTGGCTAACCTATTGTCATTTATATAATTTTTACAACTTAACCTTTCGTAAGCACTGCAAATTTTATATATTGGTTTAACGGTTTCACTTACTTTTAACGTCGAGATAGCCGACTATTTTCAACCTCGTCCGGAAGTCTTAATTTTATAGTCTTAAATTTCTATCATCTTGCGCAAGTCTACTTGGACCTTAGCTTGCAAAACCGCAATGGCATTTGTTGCGGGAACAATAGATTTGCGGCCATTCAATTTACGACTGCATACAATGTTTTGATAGGCCTGTCGGGAACCGAACGCAACACCCCGGTATCTAACTTTAAATAAGTTAGACTTGACATTTCTAGTCTTTCATAGTTGGCCCATTTAGAAACCTAATAGCGATCCAAAGGCTGCAGCGGGTAATTGAACCTTCAATCATGGTGGTGAATGGATTCGTGTTTATGTAGTTAGGAAGCTACCTATTTGTGAACGTTGCACATTTGTGAAGTTTCGAGCTTCCTCATAATCATACCTCACCTATACAACTCCCAACTCTTAAAACGATAGACGTAGTGAGTGAGACTAGTTGGTAGGTTCTCTTTATTTTATTTATTGAGTGAGTGTAACATGAGTTAAGTGGTTCAAATTTACTGCACAAACTGCGTCACTGAATGAATTCGTTGATTTCGTATCGGTTGGGTTCATGATACTCCTTCAGTTTATAGTTTCTCCACCGTAGTCTTTTTGCTATGAAAAAGGTGTCTTAAAACTCTGGATTTAGGTATCCATTAGGGAACAGCTTGAGATCGCAATATTTTCTTCTTGATTTTGTAGTAAAATAGTCCCATATTTATTTTCAAATCATACCCCATATAGCCATTTTGGGTCGCGGTTTTTATTAGACGAAACAAGTCGCAGCAGTTTCGTAACACATATTCCGTACGACAGATTGCGACCATGTCGCTTTTTGTTTAAAGGTGTTTGTAACAGTTCAGTAACAATGTTACCGAAAACTTAGGTGCAGTAACCAGGTATTGTCACTGTGTCGACATAATACACATTAATTGTGTCCACATATTGTATACATTTTGCAGTTAGTTTGCAACTAGTGTACAAAAGTCGTAACGAGATGGTAACTTAAGTCGTTACCGTTTCGTCAATGTTCCGGAACACTAGATAACCTAACTTGCACAAATAATTACCAAATTCAGTGAGTCTCAAACATTTCCTTTGTTTTTGCTGAAGGTTTCTCATTAGAATTAAAACGAAAAAATAGTAAACAACCAAAACGAACTTAAAATACATTTCGATTGATTTCTACTTTTACAGCAGAATTACTCAACTATTACCAAAATTACTCAAGAATAGAATCTATATCTACATAGTACATAACAAGAACACGTCAAATTACGTCAATTAATTATGACAAAAAAAACACTTCATATTTTAGAACTTTACTAACACACCACAATGTACAGAAAAATTGAGAAACCATTTTAGAAATTCAGTAACATTGTTACGACTTTACGTAACTTGTCGATGTATTATCGTAACTTGGTAACTAGCTGTGACGAAAATATTTTCAGATGGAACGAAAATTTACTTTGTTTCAAAATTTACCAATTTTTTTTTTTTTAATATTGCTAAAATTCTGTTATTTGTAGGTATTCGTTTTTACTATAATAAACAATAAAAGCATTTGAGAACTCCGTGTATACAAATAAATAATGTTTACATTTGGCCAAAATATTAAAATTGTGATAATAATGTGGCGCGTTGGTAAATTTCAACCTATTTGATGAAATTATTCAGTCAATTTTTTTCACCCTACGATTTGAGCATTAAAACCATAATAAATCATCAGAAAAATTGATTATCAATTCACTTACCTCCATTATGATGGCGTTGTCTTATTTTTTAGGGTTCAGTACCCAAAGGGGTAAGGGACCTTATTATTATTACTAAGACTCCACTGTTCGTCTGTCTGTCTGTCTGTCACCAGGTTTTATCTCATGAACCGTGATAGCTAGACAGTTGAAATTTTCACATATGATGTATAAATTCTGTTGCCGCTATAACAAAAAATACTAAAAACAGAATAAAACTAATATTTAAGGGGGCTTCCATGCAACAAACGTTGTCTAGAGACAGCGCACGCCATCTAAAGGCCATCTATGTAACCTTCACAGCACCGATGTCATGTCGTTAAATATTAATGTTGAACGAAATCAGAAATCAATAATTTATTTCAACGTAAAGAATTTACATTCTGTTTGCTGAATGTCGATGTACTATGTTACTATGTTAGCCGCTGCCTTCGAGCTGTATTTGTAGTGGAGAAAAAGGCAGCGGGAAAAAAACTCCACTCTGACCATCTTTTCTCAAACTATCTTAAACTTATACATCAAAGCCAATATGATATGATTCTGTGATAGCCTTCAATAACTTTAAAAGCCAAAATAACATTTCTTACAAAAGTAGGAAAAACATTAATGCTGCGGCCAGACACACGAACAGCACCCGTTCACGAGCATAACGCAGGGGTCAGCCATCACTAGTCTCGACCATTTTAGAGGGAGATGTGACCCGGCCACCACGCCACCAATCGAATGACATTTAGCAAACCTGCAGATTGAGTTCTTGTCAGCTATAAAATGTGTGCTATTAATATTTTATCTTATATTAATATGCAATCACGTCGTCAGTACACCTGTTTAAAACTAAATAAATTATAATATTTAATAATTATATATGATATATAATAAATAAGGTTGTCTGGAAGAGATCGCTCTAAGCGATAAGACCGCCAATTGTATACCACTGCTTAGATATAAGAAACTATTTGTAATATCTTTCACCTGGTAGTGCAATAAAGTGTTCTCTATCTACGAGTATCTATCTAAATAACAATGGTCGTAGTGGAATTAGTTTACTACCAAGGGCTTACATCGTTCATATACTCGTCTATTCTATAATAGGCTTTATCTACACTAATGTTGTAACATTCTACTTATGTTTTCAATACTTGACTTATAATTACTACTGTTATAGCGCAGACAACAAAACACTCAATTTAAGCAATTTCACATGATGGTATAATATTCACATCGATATCGTAAAATCTCATTATAACATCAATAAAACGCGACCAACTTGATTGCAGGGCCAATCAGGTTGGTCGCGTTTTATTGAAGCGCGCAGCTGCGCTCTCATTGGTTAAATTTTAATGGCGGCAAAATCACTGTGATTATACACGTACGCGTGAATTTAATTTAATAAATTTGTTGTTTGATTAATTGCATTAGTGAAGATAAAGTAGTGTATGCAACTGCATATAACACGGGTATTAAAACACTCGTTACTATTATGAAACTCGCTGCGCTCGTTTCATAAACTCACACTCGTGTTTTAATACCCCTAATTATATGACAGTTGCATAAACTACTATTTTTACATAGCTATTTTTAATAAATGTTTTAAATTTATTTATATACAAGGATAGAACATGTTCTGGAATTCGGTTGTAAAACGAACGCAATAGCCTACGAACGATGTATATACCTTGGCTAAACGAAATTTAGAATAAGCAAGCTTATTTCTATTTCTAGTGTTTACGTTATGGACGTCCCTATTTAATCTGAACATTGTTATATTTTACGGACATACATTATATTATTGAATATATATTGGCAAGCCAGTGTAAGAATTCCTATTTCTTTGAAACGCTCCCTTAGCGATTCCCTACTGTTAAGTTGTAAATTGCTCTTACTGCTCTTTTTTGCAAAATAAACATTGTTTCTATATCTGCTGCCCGTCCCCATAATAACAGCACATATGACATGATACTGTGAAAATAACTAAAATAGACCAGCCTCGCAGTCGATATGTCTGTAAGTTGCCTAATTTTTCTAACTGCAAATGCAGCTGAACTCAACCTACCCGATAGTTTTTCAACGCTTCTTGTTGGTTTCCTTCTATAGATGGCGCTGTTCTCAATGAATGCGAACTTTGGTTAAAATATGGTATGTTACGACACGGCGACGTAAATTTGTAACCAATAGCTACTGTGTCGACTGATCCCCGTTTCTGGTTTCAGCGACCGCACAAGTTAGATCTGACACTAGGTGCCGTAACATGGCTATATGGGATCCCCTTATTACCTACTTACCAAATAAGTATAATATTTTGGGATTAGGTACCTCGGAATCAAATGATCAATTCCTGAAACACTTCATAGAGTTTGTCACATTTGTTTTACGACTTTTGGCTCATTCCACAATATTTTTACAATATTATTTTTTAGTTAAATTTTATTGTATTATACATACTAAGTAAGAGTGAATACATTCTATTAGGTATCTATAATAATTACCAAAATTTCATAATTTAACCTATAACCGGCTAAAAAATCTGCTGTACATTAACTTTAATTCTCATACCTACACTTTTTTTAGTTATGATAGGATTTTCATAAATTTATAAATTTGTTAACAACTTTAAAAATAATTTTAAAAACCTGTTTAAGGTTAAAAACTTCGTTCCGGACTGATGGCTCCACCGGTTATGTCCACCAGTGGGGCCACAAGGATTTTTAGTCTTGATAGCTCCACTGTAGGGGATCAGGGAGGACAAGAGGACTTATAGCTCCACTGATAATGTTTAAGTACTGGTCACTTCTTAGCACTTCAAATTATAGTGTCTATAACTAATGCATGGGCGGACGAACTCGCGGGCACAGCTAGTATTCTATATTTGCACACAAGGACAAAGTTACATAAAATATAATAAAACATCTGCAATAATGACGTACAAGTAGGCAGCCTTAGCAATCTATGATAGTGACTTTTGTGCTCAAAGGTACCTATTGATTATTTATAATTTTACTAGAGCTTCATAAAAGAAAAGATTTAATTTTAAAATTACAGTGGGGTCATCGAGACAATAATACAATATTTTTCTACGGACTGATGGCCCCACTACAAAGTGGAGCTATCAAGACTAAAAAATCCTTGTGGCCCCACTGGTGGAGATAACCGGTGGAGCCATCAGTCTGGAGGGAAAAATTTCACCCATGCCGGGACTTGCACCCGCGACCTCTGGCTAACCGTGTCACGGCACGATTTTAAAATTTTCCTCAGCACGGGTTAGGTGCAACAAAAAGAATATAACTTTAAAAATAAACTTATTTATGTAAATGTGTATTTTCCAAGGTGCATTCTGTACTCGTCACACCCGTCACAATAGCCGGTCACACCCGTCACAGTTGAATTTTGGGTGTAAAATGTATGATATTATATAACTATATATTAATTAGAATTATTGTGATGTAGGCAACTTTCGTTTACTAACTGAATAACTATTCCAATAAATAAATATGCTTGTATATTCATAATTTGCAAACATACTGTGAATCACGCTTGTAGTAACCAATTTAGTTTCCTCAAACGTCACACCCGTCACAGTGATTAAAATCGTGGACAAATTAAATAAAACTAATACCGTGACTATTTGGTTTATATTTTAATAAATATAATCGAGATCTATCATATTGTGGTCAAATTAAAAGACATATTCGAAATTAATAAGAATTAAAGTTCAAAATGTAAGTTAAAATATCACACCCGTCACCAACGAGCCTTTTGATTTTTTTACGCTCAGTTTTGTATTTTAGGGTCGTTTTATTTAAAGTTTAAATTAACATCAAATAGGCACCTACTCAGGTCAGCAATCCCTCGGAGCTGTGACAAAATCTAACTTTGAAGTCAACGCAATCTGGCCGTTTATGCCGCATATTTTAACACACGCAAGGGAATCTAAACCTAATAGGATTATTCCCGTAATAAAATTTAACAAAAAGCAAGATACAATCGAAGGATAACATCTGAAGAACGCAAATTTTTCTCTTCATGAGCTCTCAATTTGTCACTACATGCACGTTCGGGTTTGTCAGGATTGTGGCAAGCCTCTGGGATACAGGTATGAGTTTATGTATTTGTTATGCTGCCTACTTATTTTATACTACACCTGCTTGGAAAGTACCTTGATACTTTATCAAATTTACGGTAGAAAGTACGTCATTGCATATCGAACAAATATGCGGGGAGAAAACGCATCTGAGCGGGAGAGAAAAGTGTATGAAAATCCATTTCTTACGTGGTTTTTCTTTTTTTAATTTTGGGTAAGACTATGCGCCGGTAACCTAAATATTAAAAAGCCAAAAAGTTTTTACAGTGAGTTTTTATCTCCAAGTTCGCAAAATGACACTGGCCACTAGCTGTGTGTTGGATGGTGTCGGGCTGGCAGTGCGACCCTGCGGCGGCAGAATAAACAATTTGAAAAAAGAACATGTGAAAATTGCAGACGCCATTGGCGCCATTTCCAATTTGTGTGTTGTTTGAGGATTCAGTTTTCGTAGAAAGTAAAATAAAACTATCAAGCAGGTGTAGTATAAAGCACTATGTATCACTCGAGAGAAACTGCGATTCCCGATCGGTAATCGGTCACTTTCTCCTCTCGGTGAACAATGTACTATTGTTATGCTGCCTACTTATTTTACATAAATAACAATGAAAGCTAATATTTTCTGTTGGTTTGTGTAGGACTACTTGCTTTTCAACTGTAAAGTTAAGTTTGTGATTGCTTGATCACAATCCTAAGCGTCGCAAGTCCTAATCGCACTTGTCCGTTTTATTTATTATCTGCTTTAACGACTTTTCTTCACTGTAATGGTGTTGCCTGATAATTTTATGTATTTGTAGAGAGTAGAGGGATGAACATTTTGTGTGTCTGCGATAGAAGGTGAAAAATAAAGCGATGACTCACGACAAGAAGGAGTGCTTCGGAAAACACGAAGTACCTACTGTACCTGTTGTCGCTTCCCTTAGCTATTTTTATTCGCTTATTTGCCAATGACGTATAATACTTTACAAAATCTGCGCTAACTCCTTAGGAAACCTGCCATTGGATGGTTAATACTTATTTGCCAAATAGGTACGCTATTACGAGTGGTCAAGTGACTCCACTTCAAGTAACTCCAGCGCAATGCTACTTAGCTATTTTTATTCGCTTATTTGCCAACGACGTATAATACTTTACAAAATCTGCGCTAACTCCTTAGGAAACCCGCCAATGGATGGTTAATATTTGCCAAATACGCTATTACGAGTGGTCAAGTGACTCCACTCCATGTAACTCCAGCGCAATGCTACATAATACAAAGTGCACTGAATTCGGCACCCGCATAAAAGTGTTCGTTTAAAGTGTCATGGGGTTTTTGTTACACTTTTACGCTTCTTTAGTTAAACCCTCTATTGTTTATGCTGGAGACAAATACCTCTCTCCTTCAGCTCTTCACTCCTCCCTGTTCGCGGCCACCTCTTGCCAACCCGGTAGAAAACCCGTCGTGAGGTCGTCCACCATCTCCGCTTTCCCAGGTTATTTACCTGTTTGCCCACTTGACCGAGGCCCACACCCAAACAAAGTCCAGCCTAAAGCAGAAGAGACAGCCCGTCCCAGATTGAAACTAGGCGTCACCTAAATGCAGCTGCAACTGGTATGACCCGCCGGAATCCAGGTCAGGTGTGACGCAACGACTGCGGCAGATGCAGCCTGCGCCGACAGGGAAAGTCGCTCCGGTTTTCATTGGAAGCCTCGCTAGACTGCTGGGGGGATGGGGCGGGAATGCTCCCGACGGCCTTTGTTTTGACACTCGTTTAGCGAAAAAATCTAAAAAGAATGTAAAGTAAAAAGTATTTGTTTATAGACCACACAATGGATGAAAATATTGTGTTCACAGGGTGCACAATTATAACTATGGGTGGTCACATAAAGATATTGAAAGATAGGTAGAAATTACAGCGGATTCCACGCTAGACTAGAGTCTGTGTTGTGGTAGTCCAAAAAGGTTGCAAAATTATGAAAGATTATTTGTTTTCAAAACCTATTTAGAGGCTAAAAATTCCACCCATGCCGGGACTTGAACCCACGACCTCTGGCTCAAAGTGCCAGCGCTCTCCCAACTGAGCTAATGGGCAAGTGCAAGCATCGATGAAATTTCGAGCCTCTTTACAAACTTCTCTGTATTACGTACATAAATAGGTTTTTAAAATTGTCCTCAGCACGGGTCAGTGCAACAAAAAGAATATAGTTTTTTTTTGTTTGTTTGTTTGTTACGCTTTATTGCACAAAAATAAAATTAAAAACTTAAATAACAAAAATAAATTAAAGTTACGAAGATTTAGAAGGTAATTAAGAAGAGGTCTCTCTAAGCGTTAACCGCCAATGGAGAAAATGCACAAAAAATCTCGTAATATAACCGAAGAGGTCATGTTAAAAGGTAGGTAAATAAACGTGGTAATTGGTTAGTGGTACCAATCTTTCTCCCACCTCCTGCGGTTGACTAGTAGCAAATGCTTATGGCATTAAGTCCGCCGTATTGTACATTAGGCTAAGTGCAATAATAGTACATTATGATCAGTGGTCGGAGTAGGTATATTGAATTAAGGTCACTGACATCAAACGTATATGTTAATATGGATACGCCTCCGAGTTTCCGGATTATTATGATAAAAATACCGAAACATCGAAATTATTACATGAAACTTAGATGTTAAAAGAAATAGCTTAAAATTAGAAAATATTGAAAAAATTATAGTTATTTATTTTAATTGTATAGAGACAGAAAATCAAAATGTAGAACTTGTAACCGATGAGGATTAAAAATAATTATTTTTAATAAAACTGTAATAATGATTATTTGTATTAACAATAAACAATTTTGTTTGCTTACATATGGTTTTTTATTTTATTACTCTATTTACCAAATTTTTGGAAACTCCGGTACATTCCGGAAGAAATGCATGTCCATGTTATGATATCATGACGCAAGTATCTAAAATCAATATACCTACTCCGACCACTGATTATGATACAAGTGTGGTATGTTGGTCATTACACTCGAGTCGGTTTTTAAGCCTGAGCCGAAGGCGAAGGCTTAATGGAGACGAGAAGTGTAATGACCAATGCTCACGTGTTTCATACGACGTTTTTCAACACACTTGCGAGGAAAAGTAAATAAAAAAACAACACTAACGAAATGCAATACTGTGAATAAACTTAACAAACAGAAACCCATTTAAAAGATGGCGGCCGTAATTTTATTTTTTCGCGCGCTCAGCGCTGCATGCGCGCGCAAGTCTGAGATAAGGGCACCGGCAAAGTAGCTAATCAGCCACATATTTATAAATTTTGAAATTGGGTATTTATAGGTAAAAATACACCGTCAAAATATAAATACCAACAAGCTAACAAGCAGTTTCATGAAATTCTTTAATTTTTTATCACATTTTGAATTTAATTTTATATTTACGCAAATAACTACTTAGCTGTTTTCGAAACATTAATACTTCTTGATAATATTTAAAAAGATATGTAATGAAAAGGCACTAGTGCGATAATGTAATGTAAAAGGCACGGCATGGGTAATATTCTGCATTATCAGTGTAAATACGCTGTAATAAGACCTACTTTACGAGCAGGTGTGTTGAAAAAGTATTAAATAATAATAATTATTATTATTTTCTATACGATTAATACTTTCTATATTATAACCAATTGGAATGTCAGTAAAGTCACGTGGTACAAGAACGCGCCATAGAAATCGAGATAAAACTATGACGTCACAACTTGCACGCCTTATATTGTATGATGAAGCTCTTATCAATATTTGAGTTATCTCATAAAATAATGTTTTTATGCATTTACATCCTTATAAGAAAACATTTAGAATTAAGTAAATGAAGTGCAGTTTATTTAATCTGTGGTTACGTCTTTTCTTCAGAACTCGCGGCAAAAATATAAATTTGTGTGACGGGTAATCCCCTTGGAGGACGTCCATAAATCACGTGATGTTTTTTAGCAACTTTCTCCCCCATGGTGATGCGTGGTCTTAGAGTACCCCTCCCCCCACACCCAAAATCACGTGTATTTTTTTGGTACAAAGTACCTTAAGAAAAATCACGGGGTTATCGTTGCCTAGCAACAGCGAGTCAAGTTCACGCGCCTCTTTTCGCGAAGCCCCGCGCCAGAAAAATTAAGCCTTTCGATCGGTATGAGAAAGCTATAGGGTAGCGACGTGTAGCGCGTTCGATTCCCGGTTCAGCCATGTAATTATTTAAAAATTTATGAATGCAGTTTTAATTGCTTTTTAAATTAAAATAATGTCTTCTTTCAGTAAAATGTTCCATCTAAAAATAGTCGAGGTACTTTCCCTCCATAGCGGTGGGACGCCCTGTATAACTAGCAATTTCCATCAGGAACATTTACGCTTTTTTGTTATAGTTTCGTAAGCAGTTTTTGCCACGTTAATTTGAGGCTTACCTACCTATATAATTACATATTAATATCATATCCTTACCAGCACTTGGTCGCTCGATATCAGCTCTCGATAGGACATTCAAACCTGTCTGCTTTTATAATGCTTTTACTTAGTTTTATTCGGCTGGCATCAGTTAATAAATGCATATTGATAACTGCTCTACACACTGCGTCACGTACGATAAACCGGCGGACCCATTGGCACAGAAATCAATAACATATCAGCTAGATACTATGAAGTTTGCTCATTGCGGCATTAATATTTTAGTTATACGTAAAGTATATATTAAGTATTCTAAGTTGATGGTGTATAATATATTTAATTATTTATTATTCAGTATTTGTCAGCTTACCTAATTTTAGTTGAAGTGGCTGTGGTTGATTGGTAGAAAATGCTTATATAGCATTAACCGCCACACTGCCATTGTATTTTTTTACTAATATGCAATAAACGTATCTATTAATAATAATACAATTTAAGTAAAAAGGTATTTACTCGTATTTCCATAAACGTTACATGTTGAACAGTACACTGCCAATCCAACACCCGACCCGTTTCATCGGAAGACTAGTTACTTTCTTCTTCGGCTATTTAACTCTTATGTCCCAAAGGAGGTTACAGATTTAGGTAAACAGTTTTCCAACTCTGACGCTTGGTTCGCCATAGTCTACAGTGGTACCTACTTTTCTTTTTACTTTCTTCGTCGTTTATTTACCTAACTCATAGCCCCCGAAGGAGCATACAGATTTAGGTAAACAGGTTATTTAACTTAAAGATTTAAGTAAACAGTTTACCAACTGTACCGCTTGGTCACGGTAGTCTACGGTAATACTTTCCTTTTTACTTTCTTCTTCATTTATTTAATTCATAGCTCCTGCCGGAGCATACAGATTTAGGTAAACAGTTTACCAACTCTGACGCTTGGTCGCGGTAGTCTACAATAATACTTTTCTTTTTACTTTCTTCTTCGTTTATTTAACTCATAGCTCCTGCCGGAACATACAGATTTAGGTAAACAGTTTACCAACTCTGACGCTTGGTCGCGATAATCTACAATATGTTTCTTCTTCGGTTATTTAACTTAAAGGTTTAGGTAAACAGTTTACCAGTTTACCAACTCTGACGCTTGGTCGCGGTAGTATAATACTTTTCTTTTTACTCTGTTCTTCGGTTATTTAACTGAAAGATTTGGGTAAACAGTTTAACAACTCTAACACTTGGTCGCGGTAGTGTACATTAATAGTATCTTCCCCAATCTTTGCCGGCATAGAGTGTGACCTATCCAACGCCATTTCTTAACGCAGAAAAGTCAGTGTAAAAAAAGGAGGATTTTCTCAAATCGTCTGTATATATTTTTTACGTAGGTATGTTTAGTGGCAATTCCTAGTTTGGCACTAGTGTCTCTCGTGTGAAAGTTATTCGTTACCTCGTTATCCGATTTCATAATTTTTTTTTTGGTACGATAAGGAATAATTCAAGAAAAAAACAAAGATCACATCAAGAGATACTGGCCAAATTTTGCATGGACCCGGCAAAATTTGGCCAGTATCTCTTGATGTGATCTTTGTTTTTTTCTTGAAGTCGGATGTTGTTTATTAAAAAAATGCAACCTGTTGAAATATATGCTAGTTCTCAACATAAGGCGCTGAAAAGAAGTTGTTGTAAAATACACACTCTAATTGGGATGTCCAAGTATCAATAATTGCGTAGGTATTTTGGAAGAAACCCTGTACAAACCACCGTGCGGCACCGTGTGTAAGAAAATTTTATTTGATTTCGAGCCAAATTTGCTGCGCGAAACATTGTAACTTTTAGCATCTTTGGCCTTCTAAGCCCACGCAAAAAGCGGTTAATGTTTGCCAAAGAGCCAATTAAAGCTGCGGCAGTTTTTGTGCTAAAAAGTCAATTTTTCAACGTCAATCATGCAGAAGAATCTAATGAGGTGCGTTATACCTACTTCATCATCATCAGCCATTTGACGCCCACTGCAAGACAAAGGTCTCCTTCGTGGTTTTCATAACCATGAGGGGTTTTGCCATAATCGCCACGCTTGGCAGGCGGGTTAGCGATCGCAGTATGCGGTTGGAATCTCAAGAAGACGCTGCTGCCCGTCTCCTGGTAATTGATTTTCTTAGTCGCCTTCTACGACATCCACGGAAGGAAATGGGGTGACGCTATTCTTAATCCGGCGCCACACGGAGATACGCCACACGTATACCTACTTACTTAACCAAAAAACATGGTGTAGCCTAATGGGGTTATTTAAGAAAAAACGATCCCTCTAAAACATTCCTCAAATGCAGTTTACGTAGTCTGCAGGAAATGCTTTCCCTTAGCGATTCGCTGCGCTTGTTTGAGATCCCGATTTCGATAAGGTTCCCGGGGAAGAAATGTTCGTCTCAGAGAATACGTGTGTTTCGGGGAGGGCGGTAGAAAGTTAATAGTCTGTATTATTGCCGAGAGGGTTGGCGTGACAGGGAAGAGGCCAGCCCTATATTACGCGCACCAAATCCTGAGCGTAACTGTCAAATTGTATACTAATTGTTAACGCAAACGTCAGGATTCAAACAGGTTTTGGTGCGCATCATTTCAGGATCGGCGAACAAAAAAGCACATAAGTCCGAAACACAATTTTTTCAGGCAGTGAAAAAACCTAATTTAAAATTATTACTCTATAACATATTTTTATTATCTTTATTACATTAACGGAGAGCTGTCATGCAACAAAGAATTGGTCATACATAATTATGTTTTTTAGAAAAATTAAGCAAACTTAACGAACAATAATTTCGTGACAATTTGACTCACGCGCTTTAACGTAACTTACGTATCCACTGACCCTAGATTTAGGCCTATCTGCCCAGTAGTGGATCTGGATAATATTTATCACAGAGAATAGATTATAGCTTATAATAAGATACCTTTTATGCCAAAAAAGTACGCATTAAAATTTCCACGCGTACGAATCGCGAGCAACACCTAGTTTACCAAAAGGGAATGGTTACTCCACGCAAGTTGACTCATTTGACTCTTTCACAAGTTTACTCATTGATAACATTTGCATATTTACTACAGTATTATATATCCATACTTACATACTCTTTGAACAACTCTAAAGTAATCAACCTATCATAAAGGTACTCGCACCAATAACCTTCGTCAGACTTCTCTGATTCAGTACAAAATGCCTGAAAATTTGCATGAATAATGAAGAATGTTGCAGGATTTTGTGCGCGTAGTAAGGCCCCTGAAAGACAAAACATTCTTGGAACAATGGACATACATAATGTATTATAAACAGCAGGTGTCAAAATATGACATAACATAGGTAGATACCTAATATTCTTTTTGTTGGACTAACCCGCGCGAGGACAATTTTAAAAACCTATTTAGAGGCTAAGTAAGTGATTTGACAGAGAACCAAAGTCACCGACATAGCCCACCGAATTAGCATGCTGAAATGGCAATGGGCCGGGCATGTCACCCGAAGAACTGATAACCGATGGGGTAGACGAGTTCTTGAGTGGAGACCTTGGATCGGTAAACGTAGTGGTAGAATGTCCTCAGACTCGGTGGAGCGATGATCTTCGCAGGGCGGCTGGCAAGAGCTGGCTGCTCAGTGGTGTGCAACAGGAGATGCCTATGTCCAGCAGTGGACAAGCGTAGGCCGATGATGATGATGAGGTGACTAAAAATGAAGACTTTCAACCAGTTTATGCTCCTTCCTATGTATCCTCGCGTACTATGGGGCCGAAACATGGATGCTCAAAGCAGATCATGCTCGACACATGTAAAAATCATAAACAGCCTATATACGTCCCACTGCAGGGCACAGGCCTTCTCTCAGAGAGAGAGTATGGGCTTAATTACCACACGTGCCCACCGAGGATTGGCGATTTCAAGCGCTGAGGTATGTGAATACTTAGCTCAGACACTCAGGTTTCCTCACGATGTTTTCCTTAACAGTTAACGAGTGGTATTCCTACTATAATTTCACAAATGTACATAACTGAGAAAACGGCTACCCTACCCCCATGAAAAAATGTTTACTTAAAATATACGCGTCGAATTGAGAACCTCCTTCGTTTTTGAAGTCGGTTAAAAAGAAATTAATCATTAGGCTAGTTGACTCGCATCAAAATTGGTTAATAAAACAAATTATTTTCTATTGTACTATCCCCAACCTAACTTTGGCCTAACGAACGTAAATACAAGCGAAATCTGAGTGGTTTGAAAGCCGCGGTTATGTAATTATTGTATGTATTTTGAATGTTACTTGAATCTTGTTTACAAAAATCCGAAATCTTGTTAAGGTAAAAGAATAATTAAAAAAAAGTAGCGTATTCGATAATATTGTTAAGGTACGTTCATTTTGCGATGGCTTTCAAGCCACTCAAAATGCTTTGTGTACATCGATTTGAATACATAAAAGTAGAAGATGGAAAAACATTGTTTTTAATCTTTTAGTCGCTCGTTATTTACCATGGTCGTGACGTCACTAAGCTTGTAATTATTCGAATCGCCATGGTTACGCCCGTGTTTGATTGCAAATTATGTGACTTCATGGCAGAGGTAATCCTCGAACATCACGACTGACAGCGGTTTCGTAATGTTCATAAAAAATCGAATTTAAAGTGTAAATTATGTAGTTTTACATTTTTTATGTACATTTTTTTAAGTGGCCTATATAACGTCCCACTGCAAGGCACAGGCGTTCTCTCAGAGAGAGTGTGGGCTTAATTACCGCGCGTGCCCTGCCTACCGTGGATTGGCAATTTCAAGCGCTGAGGTACGTGAACCCTAAGACGCTTAGGTTTCCTCACGATGTTTTTCTTCGCAGTTAGCGAGTGGTATTGCTAATACAACTTTACAAATGTACGTAACTTAGAAAACAAAGTCGAACCCACGACCTCCCGAATGTGAGGCCGGCGCTCGTTCCACTGCGCTACCACCGCATTGACCTATTTAAAAAGGGTCTAATAGCGTATTCTCAAACTAAAATACTGTAGAGCAAACCTCAGAAGTGGCAGCGTTGCGCCATGCTTCACTTTAGCGCAGGTCATAAAATTTGAGGAAAACACAATCTAAAAGTGGGACACGAAAATATTATCAAACACTGGCCGTACAGTCTGTCAAAATCCGTTTTACGTCTTTTTGTTCCATATTCGCCGTTACGTGAGCAGGATAAAAGCTACCTACCACGTGGTGGCTACGGCTGTTGCTGTTTGTACTTATGTTTCGTCACTATTGCGTTTTATTTATTTCGTCCGTCAATCTGGTAATTGGGTCATCTAATCTAGCTTCTCACTTCCCGTACATTGCATTATACATTATACACCATTCATTGTGGGTGGTTTGGAAGAGAGCAAAATAACCTGCCTGACATCGAATCGAAATCGAAAGCTATCGAATACGCTAGTTTGTTTTTTGGAAAGCGCTCTTATCAAAAATATCTCGACGCAAACTCAAATCTATTAGAACTAGAACCATTAGTGCGTGCCGCGGGTCCGCGGGTCATTGTTCTGTTAGACGGAGAGGCGGTAATAATTGTTCGCGCATTTTTTTAAACAAGAATTCTCCATATTTTTTCTTTATTTACGTCTATAGTCTGAATAGATGCCATTTTTAGGGTTACGGAACCCTACAAAGAACGACAAGGAACGCTTATCTAGATAGATAGAATATTCTTCATTGTACACAAAGATTATAGTTTCGCCATGTCCCTCTGTCTGTCTGTCTGTCTGTCCGTCCGCGGCCTAGCGCAAAGAAAATTGTAATTTGGTATTTGTATACATATTTATCACGCCGACAAGGTTAAAGAATAAATGTTGGAAAAAACATTTTTTACTATACCTCCACTAACATGAAAAGTGGGGTGATTTTTTTTCTCGTCTACCCCATCATGTGGGGCATCGTTAGATTGGTGTAGGAAGAGCATTTATTTTTTTAGGGTTCCGTGAAAACATCAAGCAGGTGGCTATTTGTTTCAGCTGAATTACGTATTAAAAACATGTCTGCTATTGTTTGCTTAATTTACATGCAAGGTCGCTGAAGGCGACCTTGCTGAAGGCGGGTCAATGTGTAAAATATAACTAGACGATGTGAGGACGTATTTACGGCGTACCATTTAGAACAGCGGTGGTAGCCTAGTGGGTAGAACATTGGACTCGGAAGCGAGAGATCCAGGTTCGACTCCCAGTGCGGGCATGTACCAAATACTGTGTTTTCTAAGTTTGTGAAGTTATAGTAGCAATACCACTCGCTAACTGTGAAGGAAAACATCGTGAAGAAACCGGGCCATATTGTACAAATAATATACTTACATGAATATCTCACCAGCGTCTTTCTGAGATTCCAACCGCATACTGCGATCGCCAACCCGCCTGCCAAGCGTGGCGATTATGGCAAAACCCCTCATGTTTATGAAAACCACGAAGGAGGCCTATGTCCTGCAGTGGGCATCAAATGGCTGATGATGATGATGAATACCTAAAAAATAAATGCATAATCAAATACATATAAGCAGCAGTTTACATGTATATAGTACATGATCTGCCCAATGACAAAAAAATCATACTTAGAACAAAACTTAAACTCTAATTGAGGTGTTTCAGGAGCTGCGCACTTCAGAAGTAACACTATACCTACTTTTCCTATGAAAGCAACTATCACGTTACTAAACGTGTTGCGTACATTATATACAATATGAGTTGCTTTGTTAGTCTCGATATGTACGATAATTCTGGTGATCTTCGTGCCACAGTATTACTAGTTCAATGGCGTTCTACCAGAATCTTTTGATATGTAGCGAACGGCGCAATATTCACAATGAAAATCGTTGATAAAAAAAATGAAGCCCAATAACAAACCGAACACTGAACCAACTGATAGGTACTTGCTTTTTAAAAACAACCTTCATCTCGATTAGTTGTAGTCGGCAAACTAAAAAAAACCGGCCAAGTCCGAGTCTGACTCGCGCACGAAGGGTTCCGTACCATTATCGACCAAGATCGAGACAAGATAGATTAGGTACATTGAGAACAGCGCCATCTATACAAACCAACAAGCTTCTTGTTTGATACTCGTATTTAATAACATGACATCGGCGCTGTGATGATGACATAGATGGCCGCTAGATGGCGAGCGCTGTCTTTAGAAAACGTTTGTTGTGTGGGAGCCCCCTTAATTTATTCTGTTTTTAGTATTTGTTGTTATTTGAAAATTTCAACTATCTAGCTTTCACGGTTCATGAGATACAGCCTGGTGACAGACAGCCAGCCAAACAGACACACAGACGGACAGTGGAGTCTTAGTAATGGGGTCCCTTACCCCATTGAGTACGGAACCCTAACAAGGTAGTCAACGACATAGCACTCATTTACATAACGATTACGACGTTGATAGATGTAATAAGCGTACACGTGTCAGTGTTTGTAAACAGACAGACGATATTACGAGAAAGTTCTAAAGTGGTCAGAATAACAATGCGTAGATATACGTATAAGTACAGTCAAAAATGGTGTGTAAAAAAAACTCTCATTTTCGTTCAACGTTATAATGCAATGTTTTGTGAAGTTATAGTAGCAATACCACTCGCAAGGAAAACATCTTGAGGAACCCTGAGTGAAACATGTGCTGTCCACATACGGCAGCGTTTGAAATCGCCATTCCGCGGTGTGCACGCGTGGTGATTAAGCCCATACTCTCCCTAAGAGAAGGCCTGTGCCCTACAGTGGGACGTTTATAGGCTGCTTATGTTATGTTATGGTATTAACGCAACCTTTATAGGTCCCATTGTAGGACACGGACCTTCTCTCAAAGTGAGAGTATGGGCTTTCACCACACGTGCCCACTGCGGATTGGCGATTTCAAGCGCAGAAGTATTTGTACTCCTCAGGAACTCGGGTTTTCTCACGGTAGCGAATGCCACCAATGAAAAAAAAAACATATTATGTTCTTTTAACCTGTTAGATTATAAACTTGAAGAGAACCATTAAAAACCATTGTTATGGTGGTCCGATCGGACTATTTATAATTCTAAAGATTGCATACCTTATATCTCTGTAAATTACTGGTGTGTAATAAAGTGTTATCTATCTATCTCTCTATATACTTTTTTGCAAAATGTAACATCACAAATATCATTAATTTGTGTGCCTTCATTAAAAGGAGGGTAAGTGTTCCCTTTCTACCTGCAATCGATTTGCCTAAACCCAACATCGCAAAGGATTAGCCCCACAATAGAAAAATATTCATATTAATTTATTAGCGATCTGACCCTCTGACTTTGCCTTGTGTTATGTTGTATTTCGTCATCATCGGCCTACGCTTGTCCACTGCTGGACATAGGCCTCCCCTATTGCACGCCACTAAGCACGGTTCTTGGCTACTCCAATGTTGTATTTACGTAACTTGTTTTTCCTTCGTACTTATTTATATTATTTGTTATGCCTTTTTTCTTGTGGTGTGTTAATTTGACCCAATAAACGTATTTCTTTCTTTTTTTCTTATTTCTTAGCTAATAGATGCCCAGCTCTCTACCTTAAGAAAATGGAACATCGAGACACGTGTCAATCTATGTATGGCTTTGCGTTCCTTGCATCCCTCGTTGCGACATCGACAGCTCAGTGGGAGCAAACCGGGCAATATCTTCATGCAGTGACACTTGTGAGCAATAACGCTAGCGGCGTTCCCCCGCAGCACTGCCAGGGAAATCCCCTGCAGCAGGCGTGCCCTAGAACGGTGGTCATAACCACGGCTAGTCATGTGGCCGTCCACTATACAATTTTCCATCACTGCTGGACGAGGCGTCCCACTTCTTTCCAGAGGCGGATTTTGAGGCCTGGAGGCCCTAGGGCAACGAAGGAGCGGAGGCCCCTAATTATTCCCAAATAAAAAATACGAAACAAAAGTACAATGAATACGATGAATTTTTTTTTTTATTTGAAAAACAAACGGACGTTATAAGTACTCATAAAAGATTGGCGTTTAATGATAGCTAATATTAGCCTTTTGTGGGGGCCCTATCCTTGTGGAGGCCCCAGGGCAGTAGCCCGCCTGCCCTCCCCTAAATCCGGTCCTAGGCCTTCCCGATCCAGCTGCTGAAGGCAATCTGCCTCATATAGTCGGCCCAGCGAACTTATAATTTTCCATACTAAAAGCAAATTAGCTTCAATCTGTAGAAAACCCGTCAGAAAATCACCCAAAACAAATTGAGATCTCTGACGTGCCCCAAATTCAGGCTGTCAGTTTGGACCAGTAGCTTATCAGATGCGTAGCACTCTATCTTAAAGAGAAATGGAATGTGTCAGTCTAATGCTTTGCGTTCCCAGCATCCCTTGTTGCGACATCGCCGGGCCGGTGGCAGCAAACGGACTGATGTCTTCTTGAAGTGACACTTGTGATCGCGTATTGTCTCTTGCGCGTTTTTACTTCTACAAATAAAGGGACGCCTACGGATTACCCACCATGTGATATTGTCGTCCACTGCTGGCCATACAACCCCCAAGGGATGCCACTTTTTCTGCTCCCGGCCATCCTCATCCTTTCACTGCCAGCAATCTGCCTCAGGTCGTCAGTCCAGCGAGCTGGTGACGTCCTGCGCTGCCTTCGCCAGTTTGTTGTCTCCACTCGAGATCCTTTGTCCTGTTATTGAACCCATCGACTAAGTTCTATAGCAAATGTGACCAGCTCACTGCCACTTCAACTTGCTAATATATAGGCTATGTCAATCGCCTCAACTCTTAGTTCTTCTTAGTTATTGTCTTGTCACACGCGGTGGTAGCCTAGTGGGTAGAACATTGGACTCGGAAGCGGGAGACCCAGGTTCGATTCCCAGTGCGGGCATGTACCTATGACTTTGTTTTCTAAGTTATGTACATTTGTGAAGTTATAGTAGCAGTACCACTCGCTAACGGTGAAGGAAAACATCGTGAGGAAACCTGGGTGTCTGAGCTATTCACATACCTCAGCGCTTGGAATCGCCAATCAGCGGTGGGCACGCGTGGTGATTAAGCCCATACTCTCTCTCTCTCTGAGAGAAGACCTGTGCCCTACAGTGGGACGTATATAGGCTGCTTATGATTGTCTTGTCTGGATATTATGTCAGATCAATTCATATTACATTTTACTAGAACAAGTAACATATTCTATATTCTTACTCCAAAGAAATTACCATATTTTTCTGTACCACCAACGTCCCCAGGTTGCAACATTATAATTTAGTTCGCACATTATGGTCCTCGGAAGCCGAATAGTAAACAGTGCACTAATGTACGTGTGTAAGCATAAATAGTTATGTGGGTTAATAGCCGAATAGACAAGGTGTGGAGATGGAGGACGTAGAAACTGTATTTATGTTAGTGGAGACTGGTCTTTCAGAGCGGAATAGTTGGAACAAAGAGGGAATGTTTTTGCAAAAGGCAAGATAAATTAATAGTAAAGTAGCTGGCCGGGCAAACGTTGTTTTGCCATATTAATTAGCTTACGACCTATTCTCAGACCTCCCAAATATACACAAAATAATTCATTAAAATCGGCGAAGGCGTTTCGGAGGAGTTCGATAACAAACACTACGCGATATTTATATATTAGATGAATTGCTGATCGTTAGTTTCGCCATTGAATTTTAAGTAGAGTAGTACTGCTTAAAATTCAATGGTTTCGCTAAAACTCGAAAACAGCTGGACCGATTTGGCATTTTTTTATTATTATGCTAGTGCAGGGAAATTTTAAATGGTGAAAACAAAAAAAGATAGATTTAGGTGATACGAAGTTCACCGAGTCAACTGGTTACTTAATAAAAAAAACCGGCCAAGTACGAGTCGGACTCGCGCACGAAGGGTTCCGTACCATTATCTATACAACATTAGACACAAAGATAAAAAAAACAGCAAAAAAAAATCACGTTTGTTGTATGGGAGCCCCCCTTACATAATTATTTTAGTTTTTTTAGTATTTGTTGTTATAGCGGCAACCGAAATACATAATCTGTGAAAATTTCAACTCTCTAGCTATCACGGTTCTTGAGATACAGCCTGGTGACAGACACACGGACGGACGGACGGACGGACGGACGGACGGACAGACAGACAGACAGACAGACAGCAAAGTCTTAGTAATAGGGTCCCGTTTTTATCCTTTGGGTACGGAACCCTAAAAAACGAAGTTTAAAATAAACACGACTTTGAACCTCAACATCTCCTAAGCCCTAAGCCGATGATCGCCCAGGTATGATTCCTTTGGAACAACTGTTCGTAAGGCGTGGGGCAAATACGAAGAGGACGAGGGCGCGGAAAAGATGCGACTCGATGCAAGAGTTCGCGTCCTCGTCCCGTCTTATCCGTGTGGGCTGTGTCCCGTCGTCGCTACATTTTTTTTTTTTTCTATCTTTAGTCGCTACATTTTGTATGAAAGTTAATTGGAAGAACGCCGCGTCATTTCCGCACTCTCGTTCCACGTCATTCCGTTTATTGAAGCAGATTGTAAAGATCGATGTGTTATCGACTGTCACATACAATGTAGAATGAAGGGATTGCACCGGGTGTTAATAAACTAACGCCCTCCCCGTAACCCATGTATTCAATTCAAATTGAAATATTTTGTTCATTATAAAAACAAAATGTTTACTTAATGAACGTCAATGTTGTTAGTTTCACAATTAATGTGGAGAGGACCCTAACAAATAATGTCTAGATTTATTCTTTTCAAAAACGGTTTTGACTTAATTAACAGTTTTCAACGTAAAAAATATTACTCATGAATGTGTGGTTCTCTAAATAGCATTCATTGGTTACAAACATGATGCGTTTGTTCAATCCATATTCCTTACTAACTTTTTTTTTCTAAAGGATCCATGCCTGGCAAATGAACACCCGGTATGCGAGGGTTGTTATGATAACCAAATAATGAAGTGAGGTGTGAATATTATATTGCACTGCATGTAGTGACTGAACTAATTAATTTACCTGAATAAAATTCCATTGTACCGTTTTTCTTAACTGAATGAAACTCTCACGTTAGGTCGTGTCTGCAACTTTTGATGCAAGTCAATGAACTCTGCGAAACAATGATGAATAATTTAATTACATATTATCTACAACAAGAAAAAACAGAACACTAGGATGGGTGTTCAATCTCAATCAAGAATATTTTGGACCTATCAGATGAGCTTACAGATAGGCTTACAGATAGGTAATAATTTATACACCATGAATTTTGGATGGGCAAAATTAACCTGCCTTGACAATAACTATCGATTACGCTAGTTTGTTTTTTTTTTCAAGACACTTTCCATAAATATTTCGACGCAAACTCGAATTTGTGAGAAACCTTAGTAGACAACCAGAGCAGTGCGTGCGGGGGTCATGGTTCTGATAGACGGAGAGGGAGGGTGTTGGCGAATTTTTCGAAACACAATTTCTCAACATTTTTTTCTTTATTTACGTCTATACTTAAAAGTAATAATCTAAATAGACGCCATTTTTAACAGACTTCAATTCGACGTGTGTTTTTTTTTGCTATGTTGTCGCATAACTCCATCCAATCTTAACCGATTTCGACAATTCGTTTTTTATTTGGTCCCATTTTATATCTGATGAAGACTTTCGGAGATGGAAATTGAGAACTTCAAATTTTAAAGCAACGAATTAAGTAGGGTAAAGTATGGTTATAAGGGACTTGTACTTATACTTTTACAATCCTACATGTATGCTTACTTCTAATTTAAAGGTATTATTTTAAATTATTTCTGACTTTGGTACTAGTTTTGTAACACTAGTTTTGAAGTCGGCTTTTATTTTTTATTTATAACTACTAGTCACATAACCGCGGCCACCAAACCACCCAGAAATCAGCGTGTATAATCGTTGCACTTCAGCATCATGTATAGACAGGACAGCAGAGACCAGCTAACAATAACCCCGTTTTATGGTTTGACAATATCAAATATAAAATTTTTGCATACTTTTACTGACGCCGAAAATTTTGTTAAGCGCCTACTAGCTACGAAATCTTGGGACGCGTCGGCGTCGGTGCGTCTACAAAAATCAATCAAATGATTCTTCTGTGTTTTATTATTCGACATGTTTAATTACCACCTGTAGCGGTTTTTGGCGAAGTTTAATGAGAATTCGGACACACATTTTGTCACACATAAATACTTGCTGCATATTTGGGAACCACCGTTGTTTGTACTAGGTAGAATATAATATATATTTTAAACCACCTTAATAAAGGCTTTAAAGGACACGCATAAGGTTAGGTTACTAAACACGTTAAATCAACGGCCGTGTAACCCGATACAGCCTCACCCGCTTTTTTCACCAATTTAGTGGCTTTCATCATCATCATCATCATCATCATCAGCCATTTTACACCCACCGCGGGACATAGGCCTCCTTCGTAGTTTTCATAACCATGAGGGGTTTTGCCGTAATTTAGTGGCTTTCCTTCTGACCGAATCTCCTAAAGGGGGGAGGTTAGAAAAAGTGGGTGGGGGCTATGTCGTTGGCCCCTTAAACCAACGGTCGTCTACCGTTGGTTTAAGGGGCTCCAGCGAGTAACACTAGCGCCACTGAGGAAAAAAATAGTTATTTGTTATGCAAGGCTGCAAAGTTAATTTTTGGCGCGAGTACCTTGTATTGAATCCTGAGCGTAGCGAGGGTTTTAAAGGTACGAGACGCTAAATAACTTTGCTGCCGAGCGCATCACACAACTTTTCACCTCACTAAAGCGAGGAAAATGTTAGGTGCAAGAAAACAGTTTTAATAAATATTAAATTACTGTTAATTTATATCTTCGTCGCTGCTAGCTTCGCTCATATTTTATGATTTCTTTCGATTTTATCAAAAAACAAAACAAAATAATGGAAGTAAAGTGAATTCAATAAAGAGAAGAAAATTTTAATTTTTTTTTTAAATCAAATTTTCTTGCCGGCCAGTGCGATTCTTTAAATGAGGCTGGCGCATGACATGAAATAGGTATTTGCATTTCAATCATCAATGGACTGGCTGCAGAGAATATAAACTATTACGAAACCAATGAGGTTCTACATATATACATATATGTATATATGTAGAATATAGAATTTTATTGTACGAAATCTTTATTGAATAAAAATATTCGAATATTCGAGCTATCTAGTCCCAGATTCGTGATCCTAGGTTCTTTGTCGATTGAGAGACACTTTTTGCAAGTACGATCTGTAAAAGAAGATTTTTTTTTTCATTGGTGGCGCTAGCTAGCTCACTGGATCCCCTTAACGCAAAACGTCTAATAAGTAAGCGTTAATTTTGAGCTCCCGTCTCTGAACCCTATCCTAGACTCATACATTTTTGTGGTAGAGTCCCCCGGGATAGTTTGTGTAATGTAATGTATATTTTGTGTACATTAGAACTACTTCTCACTGTAGCAGGCGTTTTTCATTTCAATTTCCATACACACTGTAATTTCCTATCGACGAGTCTGCTACTAAGCTGACAATATGTTTTTATGTCGCCACATTGTCTGTCTATACGCTTGCTTCCAGCCATACTGAACTCTACCCTAACCTTCTAAACATAACGTTTTAAGTCTGTAAGCCACGCCGTTGTAACCTTAGTAAAGTATCTATTTGCTGAAAAAATATGTGCCGCTTTTGGTCGCCTACTCTTGAAGCAAATTGTATGAATCAAGGGGCACCAGAGCAATGATCGATCGATATTGGTATAGGTACTTACTTTAGATTGTCTTTATATTACAGGCAAGCGAACGTAAACAAGATAAGGATAGTTGTTACGTCTGATCGGGGTCGAATTTATTGCTCATGCACGAATCAATAAACGTTTCAAAGATACCAAGAGTTCAGTTAATTCAAGCTCTTTTTCACGATGACCTGAGGCGTCTTATCAGAGTGTGTTCTACCGTAGTTATTTTTTTACGTTAGACGGTCAGATGACAGGCTGAGTCTTTTAAATACAGCACATGGGCCGAGTTTCATAAAACTACAATTCGTGGTTTATTATGAGAATTTGAAATGCATTGCGTAGATGGAGTCTACTTGTTGATCTGTGGGCTGATCAACTTTGCAATGTACATTGACAATTCAATACGCCAATGCGTAGTAAATCATGAATTGTAGTTCTATTAAACAGGTACCCAAAACCTATAATACGTAGGTATTATTGCTTATTGTAAATAATTTTGTTTGTTTTTTCCAATAAAGAATATTCTTATCGTATCTTATCGTAACCTCTACTGCGATCATCAACCCACCGTGGCGTGGTGAATATTATACATTAAATAAAGTTAATTATGATTATTTTTTTGCAATAATGTATTTTAATATTGTTTAAAAATTTTCCAATAATTTTATTTTATTTCTCCAGTTCTCCAATTCAAACTAATTTCTGTAATATAATTTTATTAATCAATTTTATTTTTATTTTTTCTCTTTATTGAATTACCGTGTTATGTTATTTTAATATGGCATGATTGGGCTTTGGCTGGAATAATAGTTTTTTGTTATACAAGAATGCAAAGTTGCTTTTTAACCGCGTGCTCAATTTTGATGACCGAGCAAGCGAAGGATTCTAAAATTGAATGAAGAGCGCAGCGTTAGCGAGAAAATTAAAAGAGCATGAAAAATCTTTGCACTCGAGTTCAACACGTAGGTAGGTAACTTATCCTCCCACCTCAGCGAGGAAATGACTAAATGAAAAAAAAAAACACAAAGGAGGTGCCGAGTCTGAGTTTTTAACAAATTAAAAAAAGTTGCATGATAAGTTCGGCACCGCGGAGGTAGAAGTAAATAGGTTTAATGGTGTTTTGAATTTACAAACTTAGTACACACGATGTTATTATTATATTATATTAATACGTGCCAAATACTCCATGGCCAACACGTCTTTGCGGCGTTCCCTGCGGGAGACCTACGTCCAGCAATGGACGAACATTGGCGGCCGATAAACACATTATGAGGAAACCTGACTATCTACTAAGGCGTTCAAATAACTCAGCGCCTAAAATCGCCAGTTCGTGGTGAACACGCGTGGCGAATTGGCGATAGGTACTATCTTTGTGAGAGAGCCAATGTAGGCTGCTTGATTATGCTAATGTACGGAAAGATAATGGAAGATTAAAATAGCCGGCCGCATTCGTTGCCAAACTCCAATTGGCGACGGCACATGAAGAAGAAGAAGGGGATAGAGTTAGCGAGAGTTCGTATGGCTCAAACAAAATAACCTAAGCTCTAATGCTATGCTCATTTTTACGAGATTTTTGACAAAGGAAAGAAGAGAAGAAAAGAAACTTCCACACTTCACAATTACTCAACTAGGTGGCCTCCAGATGTAATAAAGGTTTTAACCGCTAGACCATCGGTTCCTCTCTTCGTGTCCCACTCCAGCATAAAGATATAGTGCCGTGGGAACACAGCTGGGACCTGTTTCATAGAACATTCGTGGATGACAATTCGATGTACATTGCAAAGTCGATTAACCCTCAGATTAACAAAACGACTGTGATACGCGGTGTAGCTCGAATTGTAATAAACATAATAAACAAAAGTTGTTTTTTATTTTTTTTTAAATACTGTCACTTTGACACGTGCCGAAGTCGCAAACCATCACAACTCATTACATTTTGTTGACATACTCTATGTAGAAATCAATAAAAATTTTATTTTTTAAAGGTCGTGTCAGACGATGGCTAAAATGATAATATATCGCGCAATGTCTTATTCTATACTAAATCCGACCACAGTCGTGTGTGGACGCGGGTTGGATGTTGGATATTTTGTGGAAAAAATATCGCATATTATAACGCCGTTGTTTGTGACGGCCGTAAAATTCTAATTAAATCTATGCCAATAAAAAACAATCTTATCAAAACAAAAGTAAAAAAAAGGAATTTTAGGTTAAGTTAGTTATTTATACAATAGAAATCTTTTGCACAGTGTTGCATTTATTCATGTTGAGTCGAAAATCAGCCAAAATGGTCGACATCACGAGAACACACGGGAAAAACATTCGCGTAACCAAGAAAAAAACGTTAGTGTATTATTAAATATTTTTCTTTTATGAGAAACGAAATATTTATGACTATGATGCAATAAGATTTTTGGTCACACGAGTCTACTTTTTTACAGCTAAACAAAAATCTACCGAGTATAACGATATATTTTATAATGGTAACACTGCCCCGTCTGTTTTGCATCGACTTAAAAAACAGACATTACGAATTGTACTCGGCGTGGCCATGTTTCTATGTTTCATCCATAGTTAGAAATCGGGCCAAAAACGGGCCGGGATCTTATTGTAACAGTTCCAAACAGCTTTGTGACATTCTCAGCCTGGTTCGTTTTTGTTCGGCCGTTAGCATACTAGGCACGCTAAGTCTTTTCGTTCCCAAATCCTAACGTATCTTGCAAGTCTTGATTTACTTGTTCCGTAGTAAAATTTTTCAAACATAGATATTTAATTACCGCGCGAACTTAAATTTTCTCCATTTTCAATTACTCGTTGCGACAGAATGCAAGTAAGAACCTTCTATGATTGAAAAAACAGAAGAGCATCAAACTTTTTTTTTTATTATGTCGACAAATAACGGCCTATGCCTGCCACGTTTTTTTTTTTCTCTATCCAAGGAGCTTATTGAACAACCCTCGTAGTTTCTTTGCTACTTAACTTCACAAATGTACACACACTTGGGAAATTATAGTAGCAATACCGCTCGCTAACCGTGAAGGAAAATATCGTGAGGAAACTTGAGTGTCTGAGGTATTCACATACCTCAGCGATTGAAATTGCCAATCCGCGGTGGTCACACGTGGTAGTTAAGCCCAAACTCGTTCTCTGAGAGAAAGCCTGTGCCCTGCAATGCGACGAATATAGGCTACATAAAAAAATATCATAATTCCCGACGAACGGGCTGGAATTAAGATAATTAAATTTTTTAACTGATAAAAATAGCGATTATATCCGTTTAATATATAACTATGTGACGTATTTTTTCATACCATTGATGCCTAGAAAGTTTGATACGCGTGCGCGCGTGCACGCGACACGTTCATGCGGTTGTCAATGTACTACAATGCATTAAAAGAATCTACTTACTCCTACTATATTTTGAAAAAAATATATGTTACTTTTCAATGTCCTATCTAGGGCTGTCGGTCATTAACTTTATGATTTTTTAAACTTTATAGCATCAAAAATAGTCGCGGACATGAGTCTAAATTATCACTAGATATGGTTTTAATTGAGCCGTACTGAGTTTTGGAAAGAATATACCAAAATCACTATCACCGAATGTATTAGTGACGTGGGTCGTCAAAATTCTATTGATAGGATTTTTATTTCTGTAATTGCAAAAATGTCTACTTTTTCCGCAACTATTCGCTCGCGCAACGCAATCAGTCCCATACAAATCCGTGCGCTCGGAGAGACAGGATTTTTCCCAATTTGTTTACTAACTGCGATTGTTCGGTCTGCTTACGATATTGTTTGTTATTGAACGTTATCATGCAGACTCAAAGTTGTTTTTGTTATTCGAAATATCTATTTGCAGTATGTAAATGACGTACTATGTTAAAATATTAAATCCGTATTGGCTTCCTCGTGGTAAACTTTAGCCAAATATTTTTCACAACATCAATGGCACTGTGGAGAATTGAAGAAGTTGAGAAGTAGGACAGGTAGAAAGACATACAGCCTGATTTTGAATTCAGTGGAGCACCAGCCGGCTTTTCACTATGGGATGTAATATAATATATATTACATCTTGAGATATAATAATTTATCGCTCGTCATACATTTTGTAGGAGACCGTTCACACCACGTTCACACTGTGCTATAATATATATTATATCCCAAACTTTTCGACAGAATGACGAACGATAAATTATTATATTTCAAGATGTAATATACATTATATTACATCCCATAGAGAAAAGCCGGCTACTTGGTCTTATATAATAGGTAGGTATTGCGGCGCCGGCGTCTTATAAATATTCGTTTTTTTTTTAAGATTTCTCCAAGATCAAGTAAAGTAATTTAAACTACAAACATCTCGCCACAACTAAGGTCATAATCACAGGCCTGTGATCATAATTATAATTGCAAATCATGTTTACAATGTCCCCTCTTCGATGTCACCCTTTAGAGAACAGAGGACGTATTCACGGTCCAGATTACATTCAGAACCCTGAGAATTAAGGGCCTAATTAATAATCTCTTGATAAGCTCAGGTACCTGTTAGCTTATCATACACATTCTGCTCCATATTCTAACTTATCTGGTAAATAGATCGTATCTAGATTGTAAATGAGGGCATTTCTGTTGCTTGCTTCTCAGGCTGTAGGTACTATCGTGGCGTAGCTGCATTTGACTCTAAAATCCTACTAATATTATAAATGTGAAAGTTTGTGAAGATGTTTGGATGTTTGTTACTAAATCACGCAATAACGGCTGAACAGATTTAGATAAAATTTTGTATGTAGATAGTTTAAGTCCCGGGGAAGGACATAGGATACATATTTTCATCCCGGAAATTACTCATTCCATGCGGACGAAGTCGCGGGCAAAAGCTAGTAGTGATATAACGCTATCGCCATAGAGGGTGATACAAATTCTTAATGTGATGGGAATAGAATGAGATTACAATCGAAACAAGCTAATCAATCGGAAGGAGATTATTATGTTTTTTTGATTATTGTCTTCGTAGCCTTTACCAATTTACCACGATGCTCTGTTGACCAATAGACAGTAACGTCTACAGACCGTAATGAATAACGTGACCGGAATAATGGGATCTTCCATCAGACGTGATTGCTTTCAGTGAGTCCATTTGGTCTAGTATAGGGTGGCACCAACTTTGACGTCAAATCCAATCTATATATCTGTGTGAAAAAACGAAATATTCACTGGACTTTTCGTACAATTTCTTGTCTCAATATCACAGCTCCGACCTAGTCTAGGCATCTATGTAGAGACCATCGTAAATTGTAATTATCAATGGAACTAATCCTTCCAACAACTAAGTGTTCTCTATCTTTTATAGTTCTTAGCACACTCACTTTTGCCTGCCCCGTTGGTAAAAAAAATCTCGTCTACATTCTTCCAACCTGAACTGTACATACACGCTTATACAAAGTAAGCAATTATCCTACCAATTTAACAGACTGACATGCATGCGCGCGCGCTATTTCTGCGGCTATTTATAACGAGCGCGTTCCAGTGACGTAGACTGCATAGCAACTTCAGAAAACGCTCAATGATCTCCAGAGCCAAGAAAAAGAATTTAGAATTTTTTCTGCAAACAGAGATACTTACCCAGAATATGAATTATGCAGATATTTACCCTAAAGGTGTACCTTCATAAAAACTTGCGATTTGCGTCCCACTGCAAGATAAACTTCTTCTCTAATGTTTACCTTCATAATTACAACTTGCGTCCCATTTCAAGACAGATATCTTCTCTCAGATTCTCTCAGTATGGCTTTGGTGTCCACGCATACAGTTTACAGTAAATAAACGTTTACGATGGTAGCCTAGTGGGTAGGACATTGGACTCGGAAACGTGAGACCCTGGTTCGGTTCCCAGTGCGGGCATATACCTATGACTTTGTTTTCTAAGTTATGTACATTTGTGAACTTACAGTAGCAATACCACTTGCTAACGGTGAAGGAAAACATCGTGAGGAAAATTGAGTGTCTGAGCTAAGTATTCACATACCTCAGCGCTTGAAATCGCCAATCCTCGGTGGGCACACGTGGTGATTAAGCCCAGACTCTCTCTCTCTCTGAGACAAGGCCTGTGCCCTACAGTGGGACGTATATAGGCTGCTGAAACGTTTACATTTTTGTTGCAAACTCGTCAGTAACCTGCAGTCAACGTGCACATCCATCCACTCTTCACAGTTGCGTTACGACGGGTGATTTTGCAACTAAAATGTGAAGGTTGATGTGTTGCCGACTATTCTACCGGAGTTGAGCGCACGGATGTAAAGGTCGATGTATTTCAACAATAATGTATCATCATCAGCCACCCGACGCCCACAGCAGGACACAGGCCTCCCTCATGGTTTTCATAACCATGAGGGGTTTTGCCATAATCGCCACGCTTGGCAGACGGGTTGGCGATCGCAGTATGCGGTTGGAATCTCAGGAAGACGCTGCTGCCCGTCTCCTGGTAATTGATTTCCTTAGTCGCCTTCTGCGACATCCACGGAAGGAAATAAAGTGACGCTATTTTTAATCCGGTGACATACAATAATGTATGTTACTTTGAATTATACCATTTCATTTCATGGTACTAGTAAGACATCCAATTTTAGTATTCGCAGTAGTTCCATCATTGGGTTTGTACTTGGTTTGTACACATGAAAGGAACTAGTGTGAAAATACATTGGCAGTAGTTCCATCATTGGGTTTATACACGTGAAAGGAACTAGTGCGAAAATATTATGTTCGCAGTAGTTCCATCATTGGGTTTGTACACGTGAAAGGAACTAGTGCGAAAATAAATTCGCAGTAGTTCCAGCATGGAACCGTAGCAAATGTTTGGATTTCAAGCCCTTGATCTCCGTACTAAATAACACTGAATTGCACTTTTTTTTTTGTTTGGTTTATTATGATTCGCGCACGGAAATAGTCTGCAAGGCTCAAGCAGATTGTGTCAAAATGTCTCCGCCTATCAACTGATAGGCGATGTGTAATCACGCCGCAACTTCGTGATAATCACCCGCTGCACTTTCAGATGCATTATGGATGAAGTGTGCGTTTAACACCTTCGTAGTCGAGTGAGTCGATAATTAGGGTTCCTTACCCGAAGGGTGCCAAACGAGACCCTATTATTAAGACTTCACTGTCCGTCTGTCTGTATGTCTGCCCGTCTGTCTTTCTGTCTGTCTGTCACCGGGCTGTATCTCATGAACCGTGATAGCTAGGCCGTTGAAATTTTTATAGATTCTGTATTTTTATTGCCGCAAAATAAAATAAATATTTAATGGGCTCGTTTTTAGACGCTTGAAATATTTACAGAATATTTATAGTTCTATATTCGCTTCAAAAATAAAAAGTTAAATTAAAATAAAAAGTTAAATTAAATTAAAATAAAATAAATATTTAATGGGGGCTCCCATACAACAAACGTGATTTTTGCTGTTTTTTCTCGATCTTTGTGTCTAATGTTGTATAGATAATGGTTCGTGCGCGAGTCCGACTCACACTTGGCCGGTTTTTCTATACACATCATATTGCGCCGTCCGATTACACAAATAGGTGAACCTACCTACGCTTCAGTCTTCAAGGTCTCTTCCTGGTTGATTAACATACTGTTTCAATTTGTTCCACTTTTGTCAAGGTCTGGTGGATTTAATTGTGACCGCATTTGATTTCAACCAGGGGCGCTAATATGCAGCTTGTACAACGTGTTATACCCACTCAGAACTGTCAAGAACAGTTTTGACACTTCGTAAACATCAAAATGGATACCCAATACAGTAGATAGTTACGGTATAGGTAGGCTGCAGACAACACTTTAGATACTGTTCGCCGAAACCTAATTCTATGATGATACAAATAATCCCTGTCTAAGTCTATGTCATCGGCATAGAAATTTCAGAAACATATCGGTCTACCGCGTTCTGCTTACACGATGTGGGAATCACAAATGCATGAAATTTAATGAAGGCGTGGTCGCTTCAGTGTCGAGAAGTGCAACTTCGTTGACTTCGGCTCAGTCGATTTCCCGGCTCGGGGAGGGTGTCACTCTCTTTAAAAATACGGCGACGTTTTAGGAGACCCTTCCTTAAACACAATTACTAATATGCAATAAAGAGTTATCAATGTTATGTATTTACGTAAGTTTTACGAAAATGACCACGGTGCCAAAAGGTCACCGTGTATAGCAGCGAAATGACCGAAGGGTTTTATTAACCTACTTTCACTCCAAACCAAATCCATCTATCCACTTTAGGGCTCCAAAGCAGCTCTGGTTGCCCAGCCGCGGATCGCGAGGTCACTTCGTAATCCAATCTTACAATCACTCGAGCAGAGAAGCAGACCATGAGTGGTGTAAACTATATGGCGGGACGCAAGAACTTTGGGCCTAGAGAAGAAAATTATAACCAATCCATCAGCCTACATAATAATATGTCCATAGCTGGGCGACGCTTCGCCCACTTGGTCTTCTCATACTACACGCTGCGAGCATAAGTGGTGTTAAGGATATTATGGCAGAACGCTCGAACTTTAGGCGTAGAGAAGGAAACCAATCCATCAGGCTACATTTTTCCAAAGCTGGCCGACGCACCCCCCATAGTAGATCCAGACGCCACCAGTGATTTGCATCAGGTCGTCAGTCCAGTGGGCCAGTAACTAAATAAGTCCAATGTTGCGTTTGCAAAAAAAAAATATATCGTCAACTGCAGAAACCACAAATTGCCAGACACAGCAGCCTTGGCAGCCAACTGAACACTTTATTTCAGTCAGACGTTAAATGTCCGATCGAAATAAAACACTGTTTCATCATCGTCAGCCATTTGACGCCCACTGCAGGACATGGGCCTCCCTCATGGTTTTTCTAGCCATGAAGGGTTTTGCCATAATCGCCAGTATCGCAGTATGCGGTTGGAATCTCGGAAAGATGCTACTGCCCGTCTCCTGGTAATGTATTTCCTTAGTCACCTTCTACGACATCCACGGAAGGAAATCGAGTGGCGCTATTCGTAATTCGGCGCCACACGGATAATGTTTAGTTAACCCTTAACATATTTTCTGTATTTGGCCAAAGAGAAGTATCTCACAGTAGCCCCCAGTTCAGAAAGTTCAAGCGCCACAAATTGGGTCCGTGTCAATTTGGCTAACGACTGAAGCGATCCAGTTTCACTTGGAGCCGGTACTCGCCGGATCCCTGTGGATCTGATGGCCGGTTTTACATTAGACGATAACCAATAACAATATCTTCCACCCAACAGTGCAATCACTTGTCTTGCTCCTGTAATACGCGCACCAAATCCTGAGCGATTCCAATCGTCTTACTGTCAAATTCCATGCTGATTGCTGTCACTAACGTAATTAAAGCGTTTAAACTATTAAATCTTAAAAAAACGGAAGATTTGTGGGGAATGTCAGTAATCATAGTTCAGTAATAGATGTCCTCGCTTCTCATTTAGCAAAAATTTTTAACAAATGTGTTGGTGAGGGTACATTCCCTGACCTAACTTCTCCATAACCAGCAGTTCGGTTTCACGCAGGGGCGGTCGAAGACGGACGCTGGTGTCTTGTTAGTTAAACATATTTATAGTGCATGGGAAGATCGTAGGAATGCTATAGGTGTTTTTTTGCGACCTGTCAAAGGCATTTGATTGCGTGGACCACGAGACACTTTTTCTAAAACTAGAGCATTACGGAGTAAAGGAGAAAGGTTTAGAACTGATGAAATCTTATCTAAAAGGAAGGGTTCAAAAAACGGACATAAATCGTCTAAAATCCACAGGTTCACAAATAAAAATGGGAGTACCACAGAGATCAATTTTGGGGCCGTTCCTTTTCCTTGTATACGTAAATGATTTGCCGTTATGGTACAAAACATGTCCGAGATAGTATTATTTGCAGACGATACGACACTTATTTTTTAAATTAAGAGACAAGAAAATAATTTTGACGCAAATGATGCTCTCTCGCGTATATTGGATTGGTTCACGGCAAATAATCTGCTTCTATTCCAAGAAGACAAAATGTATAAAGTTTACCTTACCAAACGTAAGATTAGTTAAAAACAACATTGTACTCGGAAAAGAAAAACTAGAATTTGTAGAAGATACCGTTTTTCTAGGCATCACAATCGATTCAAAATTGCAATGGGGTCCTCATATTGTAAAACTAGCACACAGGCTTAGTTCGGCAGCATATGCAGTCAAAAGAATTAGAGAGCTCACTGACGTTGCAACTGCTAGGCTTGTTTATTTTAGTTACTTCCATAGTATTATGTCCTACGGCATACTACTGTGGGCCCAGCTATGGACATTGACACGATCTTCATGTTACAGCAGAGAGCGATCCGATTTATTTACAAGCTAGGTAGTAGGGACTCGTTAAAGGATTCCTTTAAAGAAACTAACGTCTTAACAGTTGCAAGTCAATTATATTTATGAAAATATAATGTATGTTAGAAAAAACATCAGCAATTTCGAAAATGTTGGTAGCCATCACAATATTGATACTAGGAATAAACATAAATTGTCATTTCCACGTTTTAGACTTGCAAAATTTAATACATCCTTTATGGGGAACTACGGTTCTACAATAAGATTCCTCAAGATATATTAGAGTTACCACCGACGCGGTTTAAAAAATGTATTAAGCATACTCTTTGCAAAAAAGCCTATTAGAACATTAAGTATTATTTGGAAGACAAGGATGTCTGGTATTTAAATAATGTTAACAGGAACGATTGTATCTAGTGTAGTGTAACTTTAAGTTGAAAACTCTGTTAATTAAGCAAACCTGTTTTGAAAAGAATAAATGTGGAGTTTCTTTGTTAGCTTCTTCTCCGCATAATCTATTAATTGTGAAACTAACAGCTTTGACGTTCATTAAGTAAACATTTTGTTTTTATAGTGAATAAAAATTTTTGACTTTGACTTTAACGTCAGGATTTTGGCAGAATTTGGTGCGTATAATTAGGCCTCTGGTCACAAACTAGGATACCCTGTGCTACTGTAGCCAGGCGAGAACATCACAAACATGGAAATACATCCAGACTGAGGCCATTTGTACAAATCAAGCACGGCGGCCTTCAGTGGGAATCGAGCCCACGACTTCTGTTTTGGCAGTCAAGCGTACTAATTGCTAGACCAACGAGGCAGTTAAACATTGGCCGGTAGCCGCAACTGCACATCGTTGGACTAGTATTCATACCATCTTCGCGCTACGGCCTTTGTAAATGTATAAAGCTATCAGGTGATTAAGCCAATACTCTCTCCCTAAGAGAAGGCCTCTGTCTTACACTGGGACGTATATAGGCTGCTTATGTAAGGCTTTTAGTCCGACACATTGTACGATAACTGTTACGACATGACATCGCCTGCCATCGATTTCAACTGCCTCGTTGGTCTAGCGGTATCACGTCTTCACAGGGCATCCTTGGTTGGAACCAGGATAAGTGAAAGTGTTGTGTGGAAGTTTTATTTAGTTTCGTACATTTACTACGGACTTGGCCAGCCATTGTATGGAAGAGAAATTGCATGCAGTAACCGTTATCATACATATATACATAAACTCACGCCTGTATCTCAGAGGGGTAGGCAGAGACCAGGGACTGCCAATGAGAAAACGACTGATGTTGCGTCTGCCAATTTAAACCGACCATTCTGATGCTGAGCGCAATCATTGGCTAACTGGCTTGTACCTAACAATCAATGTACTCGTACAGTTCAGGTCATGCACAGCTACCGTTATATGGGTACTTTTGTAAGGGGCGTTGATCACAGAAGCGACGAGCGGTGGTAGGCCACTGGGTAGAACAATGGACTCTGAAGCGGGAGACCCAGGTTCGATTCCCAGTGCGGGCATGTACCTATGACTTTGTTTATTTTCAAAGTTATGTGCGTCTGCGAATTTTCAGTAGCAATCCCACACGCTAACGGTGAAGGAAAACATCGTGGCTCCGCACGTATTGACTTGCCTTTCCTGTGGGCTAGGCCGACTAAGCTGTCAGGATAGTATAGGTGCTGGGCAAGCCTACTCCATCTAAAAAACAATATCCCAGGCACTGCAGCGTTCCAGTGGTCCCTTCACCCATCTGGTTTGAGTGAAGGTGCCACTCCACGCTGTATAAATCATCTCATTACGTAGATGCAAAGGCCAAAGTTTTTTTTTTATCACAGAAATTGACATGATCTGCACAGAAATACAAATATTTCTGAAATCACGCAAAAATCGCCGCTGATCCTAAATTTCAATACCCGATCTAGCGAATGGATCCAATAATAAAGGTAGTATTGTAGTTGCAGTTACATTGGTTTATTGACAAGTTGAATACCACGTTGTACATTTGATTTTCCTCACCATGGTTTCCTTCGCAGTTAGCGAATGGTATCGTTATAACAATGTATCTATGTATGTAAGCGGTGGTAGCCTAGCGGGTAGAACATTGGACTCGGAAGCGGGAGACCCAGGTTCGATTCCTAGTGCGGGCATGTACCTATGACTTTGTTTTCTAAGTTATGTAGATTTGTGAAGTTATAGTAGCAATACCACTCGCTACCGGTAAAGGAAAACATCGAGAGGAAACCTGAGTGTCTGTTCACATACCTCAGCGCTTGAAATCGCCAATCCGCGGTGGGCACGCGTGGTGATTAAGCCCTTACTCTAGGTCTGTGCCCTACAGTGGGACGTATATAGGCTGCTTATATTATATATAATGTATGTATTTATGCCCTACAAAACCAATTGCTTGGTTTGACTGTGGGAGAAGTCTCGTTCACAATGGTTTTACCACCGATTTATGTAACACTTTTGCATAAGAATTGCACACTAGCACTCTCTTGACTGCCTCGTTGGTCTAGCCGTTAAGGCGCTTAGCTACCAAAACAGAGGTCGTGGGTTCGATTCCCACTGGGGGCCGCCGTACATTTGTACAAATGGCCTCAGTCTGGGTGTATTTTCATGTTTGTGACTTCCTTGCCTGCTTACCGTGGCACAGGGTATCCTAGTTTGGGACCAGGTCAAGTGATTGTATTGTGTGGACGTTATTATTATTCTGTTAATAAAAATAAATAAATAAATTCTTGAATTTTTTTAACAGTCCAAAGCATTACTTATTGTAGTTATTATGTACTCTGCATAGAATTATTTTGTAAACAAATCATAAACATACGTTACTTGACATTACAAAACAAAGTCTGAAAATCAAAGTCGTAAATTTGTACACGAATTTGTCGGGATTCGAATCTACGACCTCTGATGTATTAAGTTTAAGATGATTTGAGAAAAGACTTGAGAGTTTTTTTTCTCGCTGCCTTTTTCTCCTCTACAAATACAGCTCGAACGCAGCGGCTAACATAGTAACATCATTGACATTCAGAAAATAAATTATTTTTGAAATAAATTATTGATTTCTGATTTACATAAGGCACGGCTTATATATCATTATACCATTTTCAGCCGCCATGAATGTATAAAACTGTCATTATTAATCATTATTGTTATTATTATAGTTTACTCAAAATATATATAAAAAGAAAAACGTGATCTTAGTATTTGTCATGATACTATTAATGCTTCAAATCCGAGATCTTATGTATATATCTGGTATTATAATATCGCCGAATAGCGGCACTCCATTTCCTTCCGTGGATGTCTTAGAAGGCGACTAAGGAAATACATTACCAGGAGACGGGCAGCAGCGTCTTTCTGAGATTCCAACCGCATACTGCGATCGCCAACCCGCCTGTCAAGCGTGGCGATTATGGCAAAACCCCTCATGGTTTTCCTAACCATGAGGGAGGCCTATGTCCTGCAGTGGGCGTCAAATGGCTGATGATGATGATGACGATGATGTATTTGATTATCATTCAATATAATAAATAAGTCACTGGGAATTTCGAAAACATTGGAGATATTTTAAAATATCCCGGGAAACACGGTGCATCAATAATGCAACGGTTGATTTTCTATGGACTGTACCTACTTAAGTCGAGGTGGAATCACTGCTGGCGCCGCCAGTGCTCGCCGGATTATCATGGATCTGATCCGGAGCGATGCAGTCATTGTAGATTTCAATTTTATTGCTGTAAGTCAAGGCGTGCAATCGCAGCTGGGCCATATCCGCCCACTGTCTTTGTTAACTCAAACTAGGCGCGGGTAGTAAGAATTTTTCATTGGTCTTTATATCAAGGTGATGAGGTTCAATTTAAAGTGGCATCTATTTCACCATCACCTGGGGCCTGAATGTCTATCTTTTGAATCTGTCGCAATCCCTTTCAAACGTCAAATTGAAAGGGTGCCGACGAACTTCTGACTGCAATGAACCTATTCCTATCACTTTCAATGACAGCTCGTGTCACATAAGTGCAGTCTGAATTTCGCCAGAACCCTTCAATCGTCAAATTGAAATCGCGATAGATTTAAAAGATGGGTTTAGTGGTAATCTTCAATAAGGAATGACAGGCCTTTACTTCGCACCCCCGACCATAATGCGGCTAGATATTCCAACTCTTTAACCGTGACCGCGGTTCGTTTTTAAGACCAAAGTCGATAATCATTTCATTTATTTACAGAATAATAACATTTTTTAACATTTACACACTTTTCGCATGTCCTAACGAAGGATTATCTTAATTATTAATTTTAGTACCTACCTAAGTTGTACGTAGTTGGACCCAAGACACCCCCAGAAGACACCCCTAGGGGTGCCACGGGAACTTTGATTCGGACCCTTGGCACATACATGTATCTATATATGTTTATTTATGTATTATAATTATTTATGTATGTTTTATAAATGTTTATGTACATGTTTATCGACAATTTATGAGTACTTATTGCCCTGCCCTATTTTAAATTATCAAAAACAATTCAAGTTCATAGATCTTAGAAAAGACCTTGAAAAGTATACTACGAGTACAACTCTTTTCATAAATCGCATTTTTAGGGTTCAGTAGTCGACAAGGAACCCTTATAGGTTCGCCATGTCCATCCGTCCGTCTGTCCCCCTAATTTTTTTTTCTTCTCATCAACCCCATCGTTTGTATCTTTAAATTAGTTGTTTAAAAATATTTTTTGTTAGAGTAGAGCGTCGTCGTCCACCTCTCCGGACGGCTGTTTGTAGAAACGTGAAAATAAAACATCAGGGGCAGGTACATAACGAAATTAAAAGGAAAACTATCACAGCTAATTGAGTTGATTCTTATAAACTACATAGAAAAAAACCCGTTTATGAAATACCTACCTACACAAATCAAAAACTGGGAATTAGCCTCACATTTGTGTTTCTTTTCCTTATTTGTGTGGTATGCCTTTTCTTTGTTGTGATGTGTTAAATTGCTACAGTAAATGTCGTCGTCTTTCTTTTTTTTACATCCTTAATTACTCGAAATTGAAGCGCAAAAAAAGCATTTACCTTTTAATTAGCGTCTTCATTAGAATTGGCTCTATTTTCTACCCAAGTAAATATAGAGACAAAGGAAAATCCAGCATCAAAACAAAGTGGGACGGAGCATCCCCTACACCGCGAGAGGGAAGAGATGAGGGCGAGATTGACAAAGCAGGCTTCACCAATTTGAATTTGCCGTCGCCCAGGTCACTAATCCGATGGCTATAAGAATAATTTCCGCTTGGCAACGAGGCAAGATGCATTGGCTCGATTTATATAGGCCGTGGGGTCAAGCGAGGTCATGTTGTTAGCTGAAACTGGGTTGCAGGTTTATCTGCTTTCCGCGCGCGCCGTTTCGATTTGAACCGAAATAAACTTGGTGCAGTTGCAAGTTGCAAATGGCTTAAAGCGTCCTTGTTACACCTTTGTTGAGAAATAAATCATTGTCTTCTAGAGAGGTTTTGCTTGGAAGTTTTTTAGCCGTCGTTTGACGCTTGCTTGTTGTATGTAGGTACGGATTAAGAATTGCACAATGCACATTCTAGAAATAACTCTGTATAATATAATATATTTCCTCATACTATGAAAATATGCTTTATGATAAACTGTCTGAATTATTAAGTGTCAGTTGAAGGGTTTATATTTCTTTTTATTTCAGCGAAGTAAAATTGTACTGAATTTTTTTGTGAAGTCTTCAGTAAACTGCAAAATTATGATCTATGGATTGGGATTGGATTTTTTTAAATTGAAATTGAAAAAAGGTTTAATTATCACAAAAATACAAAGATATCTTAACATAAATTGGGTTCATTTCATTCTTTTCATTCTCTAATCACTTTTTGGTTGTTTTATTTTGTTATTTTTTTATGAAGAATATTATCTATTTGCTATTCTTAACATTCGAATAGTAAAAAACCGGCCAAGTGCGAGTCGGACTCGCGCAAGAAGGGTAGGTACCATTATCTATACAACATTAGACACAAAGTTAAAAAAACAGCAAAAAATCACGTTTGTTGTATGGGAGCCCCCTTAAATAATTATTTTATTTTGTTTTTGTGAAAATCTCAACTCTCTAGCTATCACGGTTCTTGAGATACAGCCTGGTGACAGACAGACGGACGGACGGACGGACAGACAGACAGCGAAGTCTTAGTAATAGGTTCCCGTTTTTACCCTTTGGGTATGGAACCCTTAAAACAGGCCGAGTGCGTGTCACGCGCGTTATAGGGTTTCATAGAACTACCTGCTTTACACAATTAACAACTTCATCAAAGTAATTTTCAATAGAATTTGTACGAAGTTTTCCTTTCATAAGTTGGTCGCCTATAACTCGTTAACTTGTAAAGCCTATTTAGCCATGATAGTTTTCCTTTTAAGTTCATTATAAGTGCTACATCTTGATTTTTTTCACGTTTCTACTATCAACCGTTTTAAGCCAAGAAAGGGGGGACGCCCTACCCTACTCTAACAAAAACTTGCCCTTTGAAGCTTCGTATTTCGCAAACGGAACCCTGAATCCAAAAATGGGTTTTCTACACCCACAATATTTTTAAACGACCAACCTAATAATAGCCTACACTATGGTGTAGGCAAGAAAAGAAAATTGCATCTGTAATTTAAGTGTAGGGAGGTTAGCGTCAGACAGACAAACGAACGGACATGGCAAAACTATAAGGGTTCCTTGTTGACTACGGAACCCTAAAAATGAGTGAATATTACGAGTACAAGCCCTAGCCGACACTTGTCATAAAATCACTTCCGGCACGCTCACTACAGCCGAATGTAGAGAGCTCGGCCATTGTAGGATTATCCAGTAAACCACCTGCTTTTAATCCCAGGCTTCGGATTACACAAAGGATAATTAACCCTCAGCTTAACCCCGGCATTAAAACGATAGTTAGACAGATAGACACTATCAATCTGACCTCAGTCTGGGTGTATTTTCATGTTTGTCATGTCTTTGCCTGGTTACCATAGCACCGGGTATCCCGGTCTGGTACCAGGACAAGTGATCGTGTTGTGTGGAAGTTGTTATTATTATTATTCTTGTTAAGTTAACGTTACGCGACATCGTACCTTTAGATAAACACTAGCTGTGCCCGCGACTCCGTTCGCGTACATTTCGATTTTTACGAAGCAGCATTTGTATGGGGGCCACGTCTTATCATAACTGGAGCTAGAATTTAAATAGCCTATCCTGTGTCCCAGATGTCTATATGTTTTTATACCAAATTTCATCAAATTCGGATAATTGGTTTAAGAGTTATGGAGGAACATACATACACACATACATAAAAAAATTCTAAAAATCGTGAAATTAGTTTCAGTATCATATATTGAGCCTATAAACACAATATCTCTGAAAACAAACTAACTTACTCCATGACCGACCCTTACAGATTTATTATTAGTATAGATAGATAACAACATAAACGTAAACATTTACATACAGGCACACACATAGGTACATACATAGATAGGTGCTCAGTGTCGTTAAGGTCGAGATTGCAACCAAAATGTAAAGATTGATCTGCTGGCATTTGTTCAGTAAACCTTTACATGCTGTACGGCACAGGCCTTCTCTCAGGGAGAGAGTATGGGCTTAATCACCACGCGCGCCCACCGCGGATTGGCGATTTCAAACGCTGATGTATGTGAATAGCTCAGACACTCAGGTTTCCTCAAGCTGTTTTCCTTCACAATTAGCGAGTGGTATTGCTACTATAAATTCACAAATGTACAAAAACAGAAAACAAAGTCATAGGTACACTCCCGCACTGGGAATCGAACCTGGGTCTCTCGCTTCCGAGTCCAATGTTCTATCCACTAGGGTACCACCGCTCCTTTACGTACGTGCATTTTAAACGAGTGACTTTGTAGCTAAACTGTAAAGGTTGATGTGCTATCGACTGTGCCACTTTAACCATCTTAAGTACCTTGTAAAAGAGGGCAACCTACTCCACTTCTGCAATATCTTATTTGAACCCAATTACCAAGAACTCATTCAATTAGGTACTTTGATGATCTTTCATATTATGGTATTTATAAGTATAGTACGAACAGATCTTTTTGGCGGTAACGTGAACATAGTCACAGATCGTTTGCATTGCACATCGCTTACTGTCTGTGTTCTGAGGTCTTTACAGTGTATGTGTGAGTAATTGACGTAGTGTGATGCGTAGTAAATTACTCTTAGTCAATTACTAAAGCAGTCAATTACTTACACACACACTGTAAAGACAGTAAGCGATGTGCAAATGATCTGTGACTATGTTCAAGTTACCGCCAAGAAGATTTGTGCGGACTATAATGCTTTATTATTTCATCATCATCATCATCAGCCCTTTGACGCCCACTGCTGGGCATAGGCCTCGCCCATGGTTTTCATAACAATGAGGGGTTTTGCCATAATCGCCACGCTTGGCAGGCGGGTTGGCGATCGCAGTATGCCGTTGGAATCTCGGGAAGACGCTGCTGCCCGTCTCCTGGTAATTTATTTCCTTAGTCGCCTTCTACGACATCCACGGAAGGAAATGGAGTGACGCTATTCTTTTAATCCGGCGCCACACGGAACAAACAAACAAACTTTTTTATTTACACCAAATTAAATAAAGAACTAAATTTTTTCACCTTTCTAAAGTACAAATTAAAAAAAAAGATATTATATAACTGGTTAATAAAACTCTCTTATGATAGCACCGAGCGACTTGTAACCTTTAATTAAAAAAAAAATTAATCAAACCCACATTTTTGTTTACATAAGTGTAGTTAATTTATGTTATTTTTAAAACCTATTTAGAGGCTAAAAATTCCACTCATGCCGGGACTTGAACCCGCGACCTCTGGCTAACAGTGCCAGCGCTCTCCCAACTGAGCTAATGGGCAAGTGCAAGCATCGATGAAATTTCGAGCCTCTGTACAAACTTCCCTGTATTACGAGGGCACGCGGATTCAAGTCCCGGCATGGGTGGAATTTTTAGCCTCTAAATAGGTTTTTAAAACTAATAGATTGTTATTTTAGTCCTAAAGTCTAGTAAATTAGAATTTTTATTAGAAGGAAAAGAAAGACAGAAAATATATTTTAAATAACAACAAGACATAGGAAAAACCACAGGAAAAACTAAACAGATAAGTAACATAATATGAACAACAAAAAAATCAAAAAAGTAAACATAGGTAGTTAGGTACATACACACATACATAAACTCACGCCTGTATCCCAGACGGGTAGGCAGTCCCTGGACTGCCACTTGCCACGATCCTGTCAGATCACTTTCGCTTCCTCAACATTCATTAGTAGTTGCATGCGTGCACGCCGGTTTCGGGTACTGTTTTCTTGCCATAACATATCTTTTTATCTTTCTGCATAACAAAAAGGCAAAGAAAACAAAAAAAAAACATAGATGTAGCCTATGGTGTATCTAAGTAGCCACAATAGGCAGCTGAGTCAGCGTAGCAATACCACTCAGTAAAGTGAAGAAAAACATTGTGTGGAAATCGTGTGTCTAGGGTGTTCAAGCCCACACCTGGGCCTTGCCTTGTGCCTTGCACTGGGAAGTTTAAAGGCTACTTATGTATGCTTATGTGGTAGATAACATCGGGGGAACAACCGGCACATTGTTATGATAAGATAAGGATAACGAGGTAACCAAGAAGTTTATTTATTCAAAAGGAATGGGAATATTAAATTTCTGGGACGGGAATTATTTTTGTTAAAGAGTATGCTGTTTAACAAAAAATTTGCTTTTTTTTTCTTGATGTTTGATAAAGTGACAATGACCGATTTTGTTCACTTGACTTTGCTCTAAACGAGGTCATACGTCATCATCAGCCATTTAATGCCCACTGCAGGACATAGGCCCCCTTCGTAATTTTCATAACCATGAGGAGTTTTGCCATAATCACCACGCTTGGCAGGCGGGTTGGCGATCGCATCATGAGGTTGGATTCTCAGGAAGACGATGCTGCCCGTCTCCTGGTAATTGATTTCCTTAGTCGCCTTCCACGACATCCACGGAAGGAAATGGAGTGATGCTATTCTTAATCCGGCACCACACGGCGGGTCATACGTACTATGCCCAAATTATACGAGCACATAATATATGCCTAGATCTAACAAAAGTCTAACCAGGCAGAAAGAGGATATTATTGAATAAAGAGGCTAGTCACAAAATACTTACAAAGTAACCACTTTGGGCATCCGCTCGATATACTTACTTGTAGTTAGTTTACTAATATACAATAATATACAAATAAGATATTTTAATTTAACTAATGTACATTTATTTGAGGATAAATTAATATTATTTTATTGGGAAATAAATTATAAATAATTGGTCAAGTGCGAGTCGGACTTGCGCACGCAGGGTTCCGTGCCATTATCTATACAACATTAGACACAAAGGTCAGGAAAAAATGGCAAAAAATCACGTTTGTTGTATGGGAGCCTCCTTTAAATATCAATTTTAATTTAATTGTTTATTTTTTAAGCGAATGTAGAACCAAATAATCTATAAATACTTCAAGCATTTACCTGTTGCCGTTATTAATATCAAGAAAAAAATTACTTTTGTTGTTTGGTTCCCATACAACAAAAGTAATTTAAATATTTATTTTATTCTGTATTTAGTACCTATTTGATGTTATAGCGGCAACACAAAGACATCATCTGTGAAAATTTCAACTGCCTAGCTATCATGGTTCATGAGATACATCCTGGTGACAGACAGACAGTTTGGCACCTTTCGGGTACGGAACCCTCTGAACTGAACACACGCCAAATTCATAACGACACACGTTACACTCTCTACCGAACCTACAACTGTTATTTCCTAGAACAGACCACGTCGCGTGTCCACGAAACGTTTCCTCAGCTACAATCTGAGCCATGTTTGTTCGCAGGTATGTACCGGTCGGAATGGGTGCATTGGCCAGGCAATAAAGCTACGGGACAAAGGAATGGCTGCGATATGGACGTATCTGGTGCCTAGAATACGATAGCTTGCGGATAAAAACGGAGTTAGAGGTAAGCGTTGTGTTTGTCTTTAGCTACAAGTTCGTCTTGGAAGGGTCTGAGCTGGAATTTATTGTTGCTATATAAAATGCCCATATCTGTCTAAAAGGGGATGTTTTACTCGTGAATACGAACAGTTTTAGCTTTGACGAAGACTTGAAATCACGAAAAACATTATCAGCTATCCATATATTTGTTATGCCCCTGTCTCATACAGCTATTTTCTTTGCTGTTTTTAAGTTACGTAATATTTGAGAAAATACAATTACTTCTGATTGCATCGTAATTGTTAGGTAGCTACACAAATTTAAGATTTTTTGTTCCGCGGTACGTACTTACATTGGTGTGATTAACTTACAATATTGAATTACTCTTCGAATCTCACGTAATCTTTATATTATGTATTGTGATAGTAATTAGGATATTAGTGTAATTTTTTTTTGCGAACTTTCGGCAACTTTTCTTTTGAGCTACTTCCTATGCAAGGTCAGATTTCTGCATGATTTTTTGTTTTTAATCTTTCGAACAAAAACTTTCGTTTTAAATCTCGATAGCTCACAATTACAAAATTATTAGGTGTGTCATGATTATTCGGAAATTACTACCCTTCACTTCATACACGCCTTTATCGTAACCGTCTGGACTACATCAGTACACTACAAAGTCCAGCCTTATTCCAAGTCTAGACAAACTAAACGCTACTGTACCAGCTTGGTGTATCCGTGAACAGTGAACCTGCAGAAGACCCTGCATAACATTTTCAGTCCTATTTACTTTAATTTCTAATTTTCTACGCGGCTAATGTGCTTTTTGAAATATATATTTGCTAAGCTTTGAAACCTTCCTCAGGGAAGAGACCCGTGCCCCTCGGTGGGGACATAATGGGTTGATGATGAGAAGCTTTGAAACAGATCTTCAAGGTTCTAGACAGACGGACTGAATTTCAACTGCATTCCGACTACAAAATTGCAGTTCAGATGCAGTTTGAACGCCGTTGGTACAACTCCAATAAAACTGCCAACCAACCGAGCAGAGAACTGCATGCCAACTGCACACTGACTGCAGTAGGACTGCTCGGTTGGTTCTCAGTTTAATTGCAATCGTGCCAACTGCTTTCAAACTGCATCTGAACTGCAATTTTGCAGTCGGAATGCAGTTCAAATGCAGTTCATCTCTCTATGTATTTATTTATTTAGTGTTTAGGAAAACTAGTATATTACAAAGCCGAGATAAAAACAGACAGTCATTAAGTTTCCACAGATAACTACAAAGAACAATGTTACATAATAGGTATAACCAAATCGATTATTTTACTGGTATTGCTACTATAACTTCACATTTTTTCCACATGTTTGCTCGTAATCACGAAGACACCTATTTAATTCGGTAACTTAAGTAGTCCAATTTTTTTTTCGATTAGTGTAAACAGCATGTTGCGGATTCCAAATTGCAGAAGCATTTTTGTCCAATATAAATTTTTTATTGTTTTAGGTTTTAGAAATTCTTTTGCACTGCGCATCACGAAGCCAAGACTACATGAGGCTTTATTGACAATGGACTCAATGTGCTGTTTATATAGCAATTTTCTAACGCTAATAACGAACGAGATCTTTAATTGAATAAATATTTTAAGGTTACGTTCTTTTAATTGATATTGAAATTCTACATTAGTGATCTTACGGGAAACAGAAATAAATAAGCACTTAGTAGCATTAATATGAAGCATATTACGAGTACAATAGTTTTCTATAGTGTATTTACAGAAGCGAGCGACTGAGTTGACACATGTCAAAAATGTGGTTTTTAAATATGCCACATTATAACACTGCATAATATTTAGCAAAGTTAATAAATACCATTAAGCGATAAAGACAATAACACTGTTTTTAACTGATTTATCCCTAAGTTTATCTCTGAGGTGAGTTACCCTTTGCTTAAAACTAACTTAAGGACTATTATTGTTAGATATTAGGACATTTCGACACTTTTTTGGTTCGCATAAGATTTTTTCAACGAGTTCGGTAGTAATTAACTTCACAACTGATAACTGACCGCTGTAAAAATTTGATTAACTGATTGTTAGTGTACCGTGGGTAAGTGTGTGAAACCGGGGGTAAGGTTGTTACCTCTTTGGGCGGTTCGTCTCACAAGTAACTGACAAGAACCCTAAAACACGTTAAATAAGCCATTAAATTAATGCGAATACCCCGTTCAATTAGTCTCTATTTGCGAATTTTTTTAAATAAAAAATAAAAGCCGACTTCAAAACACTCCAGCACTAAAAACACAGAAATAATTTTAACTAATATGACATTTTCTGCAGGATTCTATCATCAGATCCTGACTGGGTGACCATCTGTGAAGTCTACCCTTTCAAACAAAAATCAAACAAAAAGAAACAAACAAAAAACAAAAAATTCAAATTTCCAAATCACGCGATTTCGAGTAATAGATTCCGACGAATTGAGAACCTTCCTCCTTTTTTGAAATCGGTTAAAAACTTGTAATGTATTATATTCTGGTTCGAGTCCCGGCATAGGTGGATTTTTTAGCCTCTAAATAGGTTTTTAAAACTTGTAAGCTTTTTATTTTTTTATTGCATATTATGCTAAGTTTAGGTGTAAATTTTCCTCAAGATTAGAAAATTTATGAAAATAAAAATCTGTGGATTTTAGCGATTTACTAATGCCCGGTTCATATATTTAACGAATCGTTATTGGTAATGGGTAACTTATCCTTAAGAAGCGTCCCGTAACTTGAATAGCTGGTTGATGTTTAAAAAACCGGCCAAGTGCGAGTCGGACTCGCGCACCGAGGGTTCCGTACAAACCTGTAAGGTTTATAAAGTTCGTTCATTTGAATTTCAATTTAATACCTCTACGCGTTTATGAGGAAATGGGTAGTAAGTTTAAAATTATTAAAAAAAAATATATTATGTGATGTAACTAAAAATTTATGGTTTTCGTAATTTTTCCTCTATCTATGCTATTCACGGGAAGCACCCTGTAGGTTTTGATTCCCTTGCAAGTGTCGAAAATTTGCGGCATAAACGGCTGTATCTTTTGATTGCGTTGGCTTAGAAGTTTGATTTTTTCACAGCTTCAAGGGACAGTAGACCTGAGTAATTGATATAAATTTCAGCTTCATACCTCCACGCGTTCCTGAGAAAAAGGGTCTTGACAGACGGACGGACGGACGGACAGACGGACAACAAAGTGATCCTATAAGGGTTCCGTTTTTTCCTTTTGAGGTACGGAACCCTAAAAATTGTCAGGAACTTTACAAATTGTTATCTCCATACATTTATCGTACGGTACGTTATTCGCAACCGTTTTTAAGAGGAATACTTGAGTAGACATTTTAACCATCCGTAAGCAAAACGAGTCGTTCTTGAATATAGGAACCGGGTATAAGATGTTTTTTTAAGACGGTTGGCTCTAGACTGCCGGTAGGTGGTTCTTATGTGTGTACCTAGTCTATCCTTAAGGCGTCTGCAGTCTAGACGGGCGCTGTTTAAGCTAGATATCACGTCTGCATCATTTACGAGTGGGACCAGTGCAGCGCGCCCTCGCCTTTGTTGTCTGGCAGGAATTCCTGGCTACTTAGCGTCGTGGGGAAACCCGCTGTTTTGCGCTTGAACTCTGTGTCACCACACCTGATGGTTAGTAGGTGAAGCGGGCGGCGAATGTTTAACGCCTAAACCTAGACCGAGGAGAGAAACCGCAATCACGTTAGCATGCAATTGAGCTGTGATCACTCCATCACTATCAGAGCCACGTTTCACAAAACTATAATTCTTAGTTAATTGTGAAAACTCATGCAACGACTAATGAATGTTGAATTATATTATATTGAAATTGAATAGAAATTTACCAAAATTCAAAACTAAAATCGTAAATTATATGAAATCAAAACATTTTTTAAAAAGACATAATCATCGTCATCATCAGCCATTTGACGCCCACTGCAGGACATAGGCCGCCTCCGTGGTTTTCGTAACCATGAGGGGTTTTGCCATAATCGCCACGCTTGGCAGGCAGGTCGGCGATCGCAGTATGCTGTTGGAATCTCAGGAAGACGCTGCTGCCCGTCTCCTGGCAATTGATTTCCTTAGTCGCCTTCTACGACATCCATGGAAGGAAATAGAGTAACGCTATTCTTAATCCGGAGCCACACGGATATTCTTAATCCGACACCACAAGGATAAAAAGACAAATTAAATGTTAATAAATAAAGTAAAATTTTCCGAATATGTTAAAACCGGCGTGCGTGGGTTTGGTTTGGACTGGTTTGGAATTCCTGATTTTAATTTCGTTGTTAGTTTCGAATTTATGTGTGACAGCGACTGGTTTGCAGCTGCAAACCATTAGCAAAGGGCAAGATAAGAAGTACCCGAAACTGGCGTGCGTGCATGCAACGAATGGCTAATGAATGTCGGGATCGTGGCAAGTGGCAGAACCTAGTCTCTGCCTACTCCTCCGGGATACAGGCGTGAATGTATGTTATGTTATGTTATGTTATGTTCAGGCAACGTAGTATCAACTTTCTACACCTGTGACTACAAAAGTAAACGTTATCTTCCAAAGATGTGAACCATTATTAATGAAGATGATGATGGGTACTAGTATCAAGCTCGCGTTTGCACAAAACATACGATGAGGAAATATTTTATATACAATTTATAAACATAAACATTTACATGCAGGCACATACATTGCGTCTGGCCCCACACTAGGATACCCTGTGTTGCGGGAACCAGAAACAACGACATCACAAACATGTAAACATCCAAGACCTGGGGTTTTTTTTTTGTCCCCAGCCGGGATTAGAACCCGGGACCTCTCGCATGGTATGCAGATGCACTCGGTTGTTGTTTTATATTTCCGCTTCATTTTGACTATCCATGCGATATGCACGGTGGTAATTTGAGAGACTGTAATGGCAACTACCTGAACTATTGTAGCTACTGGGAAACAATATTTGGATTCTATCTCTAATTTCTGAGCAATTATACACTGCATGCAAAAATCTTTGACAAATATCACAATCAGCAATAAATGTTATATGTAATATTTTGGTTTTTTACTACGAAAGTGGCACTTTTTTGTTTCCGAAATGAATTCTTCGTCCTTTATTTACCTACAAATGATACTAAACTTGCCCTTATAGGGGGTAGAGAGCTTCATAAGGCTCCCTCACCTACCCGCAACGTGGTTCCGGGTGGCTCCCAGTATAAATCGGCTCACAATCACCCAAGGAACAACTGTGCCAAGCGGCTTCCTTTAATAAAAAATGCAGGGTTCTGCCACTATTTCCCTGACTTAGATACGCTATGTCCTATGATGCATTTATTAAATTTATTTTTTAATTTTTGTGGTTTGATATTTTTTTTTATTTCATTACATAAAAAATAAATGTACTTTTATTAAGTTGGTTGACCTAGGACGAGCAAAACACAAAAGATAATTTTTTTTTAAATAAAAACCGACTTCATAACACTACACCACTAAAAAGTTAGAAATAATTTAAAAGAATACCGGTATGTATGAACCTTTTCGGTTACGGCGGATTGGAGGTATATGTTGTGTGTATTTTCTTTTTTTATCTTAAATAAACAAAAAAAAATGTACCTACCCAAAATAATATGTCATGGTCATGAAACTGGGCACCGAGTACAAAATATACTTCTACAATACCTACATGTACCTGTACATACTTCTAATTTAAAGGTATTCTTTTAAATTAACTTTTTAGTGCTGTAGTATTTTGAAGTCGGTATAATTTTTTTATTTATTTTTCAATTTTTAATGGGGGAGCGGGAGAAAAATATAGAAGTCCCTTATAACCATAATTGACCGTACTTAATTCGTTGCTTTAGAACTTGAAGTTCTCAATTTACACCTCCAAAAGTCTTCACCAGAACATCACCAAATTACCTTGGGATTACTTTTACGCTATTTTATTAAACATACGGATATTACTAAAGGATGGGCTCCATTAGGCCTTATTTACTGCTGTCCATTGAGGAGTTCCGTTCTCCATCTCTGAAAGTCTTCATCAGAATTAAAATGGGACCAATGGGACGTTATATCTATTAGAACAAAAAAATAATTATCGAAATCGGTTAAGATTTGACAGAGTTATGCGAGAACATAGCCAAAAAAAATTTAAAAAAACATACGTCGTGTGATGTGTCGAATTCATAACCTCCTTTTTTAAGTCGGTTTGAAAGCAAATAATAAAAGTACCTCATTGCCTTCCGTATTTTAATTGTTATTATTTACGGTTTAGTTACCTACATTTTATTTCAAGAAATTATATAAACCAACATTGTCATTAAATTGTCATAGTAAACTATGAATTGTAGTCTTATGAAAAGCAGCCCAGCCCAGCAACGATTCCAATCGTCTGTTAATTTCCATACTAATTCCCCTCGCAAAAGTCAGGATTCTGACAGGAACCAAATCCTTTTGGCCCCATAATTAGGCTCCTGGGCCCTATATCATAAAACTGCAATTCATGCTTCACTATGACAATTCGATGTAATGATATTGCACAGCTGATAAACCCACAGATTAAGAATAAGAATAAGAATATATTTATTTCCACAAATCGTACAGAGTTGATACAATTTATAATTACAACTAGTTTATGAATCATATACATTATATTAGCTTCTGTTGCTATGCTAGGCTGGACACCTGTATTATAGCAAGCAGTGCCAATTCCCCGATGAGATGGGTCAGTTTCTAGTTACAGAAGTGATCGTAGCTATAATCTATTGCTTAGAAAATTAATTTATATAAATAAAAACAAAAGCAAAATCAAACTAATAGAAGTTATTTGTTATTTGTTCCTCTCTTTGTGTGTGTGTGTGTGTGTGTGTGTGTGTGTGTGTGTAGGTGTGTGTGTGTGTGTGTGTGTAGAGAGGGTGTGTTCTTTGTATTAACACGTAGGAGGAATCGGCTACGCAATGTACATAGAGTTGTCATAGGAAACCATGAATTGTAGTTTTGTGAAACGCGGCTTTGTGCTCCGTTTCATAAAACTACAATAAATTCTGTCACATATACGAGTATCTGTTCAATTAGTCTTCCTAAAAGTAAATCTGTTTGTTGATCGACTTTGCAATGTACATCGAATTGTCATAGTAAACCGTGAATGGTAGCTCTATGAGACAGGCCCCAGCAAGTCTGTCCCAAGTCCCAACATCTGAAAAGGTCAACGCTACCGCTGCACTTAAGGGGCTCCATAGAGTAACCTATTGTTACTCTATGGAGCCACCAACGAAAAAAAATCATATCTTTTTTACAGGACGTTTTTGCATGAAGTGTCTGTACAATCTCTCAAATATGATGATAGTGATTTTCACTCCGGACTCGCAGTCACACCAGTGTGACTGCGAGGAATTTTTTCCTCCTTATTATGGTGACCATATTATGGTCAGTATTTCATTTTAATTCTTTATTGCACTAATTACATTGTAAGTGCACAAGGGCGTGCTTAATGCAAGAAGCATTCTCTTCCAGCAAACCTTTGGTTTTGAAGAGACTGGCGACGGGTAGTGCAAGAAGAAGATTAAATACAATAATAAACTTACGTAAACCTAGGGAAATACATTAAGTTAGACTTAGTGGGGGGGGGCTATAATAGAAATTATTATAAACTTACATAAATGATAGTACATAAATAATAAGTTATTAAAGTATAACTCGTAGTCACACTACAAGTGTGGGCCATCAATATGCTCTCCGGACTCGTAGTCATTTTACTATTACTATTGAGTACCCATTTTACAAACGTAAAATTATTCTAAGAGTACAGATGGTGGTCTTATCGCTAAAAGCAATTTCTTCCAGACAACATTTCAATGTCATGTCGGCTCATTATATCACGTTTGCAAAATGACAGCTGTCAAACTTAAAACGGCAATACCTCGAAAACTAAAACTATTCCACACTACGGGTCATACTTTAATAACTTATTACTGACTAAGAGGAAGAAAATTCCTCGCAGTCACACTGGTGTGACAAAATGGTGTGACTACGAGTCCGGAGTGGTGATTTTTAGAACCCACGACCCAGAACCTAGGATCACGGACCTGGGACTAGATAGAGTTTATGCCAAAAACGGCCGTTTTTTGTCCTAGTTTTTTTGCCTTAGGTCCACCTCCTTTTTTTCCTTTCCTCCTTTTTTGAAGTCGGTTAAAAAGATAATATGATTCTTTTTGCTTGATAGCGCTAGTGTTACTCTATGGAGCCCCTTAATACAAATAAATACATTGAGTGCCGGAGCCGAGATACGTAGGTACATAATGCAGTGCACTTCCTTTGTTGTCTGCGACCGTCGCGACGCAATAACTTTACTCCCTCCTCTCCCCTCGTCTCAAGCTTCGGTCATAGTAATAGATTCACTCGCCGCGAGTAGAAGTCGCCGCGACTAGAATTGAGCATGTTCAATGTTATGAATTAAATTATAAGTCGACTAATCTTCCAGTAACTGACGTCCGTATTCGACTTAAATATTAGTTGTCACTAATCCTGATAATCGAATGAAACCACTAATTAGTAACCACTAATCACTAATGTCAAATTTGACTCTGTATGGTACCTACTTACTTAGGAAAAATGGCGTTAATTCGCGCGAAGGTAGTTTTACTTTTAATTCCTTGACATAAGGTTAAATTCTGCTTGCAGCTTCAAACTGGAAACAAGCGACAAAACACGGAATCCCGAATCGCTCCGATTCACGGCAAGCATTGCCCGAGTCGGCCAAATTAGTATGCAATTCCCGAGTCGGTCCGAGTTGCGACGGAACGACACGAGTCGACAATTAGTATTAGCGGTAGCGATTAGATCGCGTTAGTTACTAATCTGGATCTTTAATTCGACTAAGTCGAATTATTGCCGTAGTCGAATAATTTCATTAGTATTATTCATAATCGCGGGATACCGCCGTTTAGCCAAAGTATTTTTCGCCAAATTTTACTTCCCAATAAACTTATGGCATCAGTTTCATTTCCCAAATGAAACTTTAGCAAGTTTTCATTTCGCATTTTATTCATTTGGTCAAATTATCATTTCGCATAATTTTACTGCGTCAAGTTTTATTAAGACAAACGTTTATTACTATTAGGCATAAATACAAGTAATTTAAAAATTTAAGCTTAAGATACATTTATTTGTAGTATTATATTCTGATTTAAAAAAAAACTTACGAAAGCAATTTGGTGTAAAAAGTGTGTTTAAAATTTGGTTGTTAGGTCAGTACACATAAGCAAAAATAGGTTCGAAGTTCCGGGTTAACTGAACTTCGGGTGTTAGTTCTTTTTTTTTATATAAAAGCGAAAAAAAATATTTCACTAAAAAACTTAGTTTTGAGTCAAACAAAAAAATTTTTGTTCTAGTTTACATTTCGCATTTTATTCATTTGGTCAAATTATACTTTTGACTGAATAATGCTTGGTAAAATGAATTTTGACCAAGTATTTATTTGGTAAACAATAACTTGCCATAATAACTTTTGCTAACTGTTTATTTGCTTTAAGTTGTTTTGAGAAATGTTTTTTTGCCAAGTGATAATTTGCGGAAAATAGTTTGGGAAGTAATACTTTGGGAAACGATTTTTGGCAATACATTAGTAAACCCATAATCGCCCATCTTTAGCACTGACAGTTGAAATTGTGCGCTGCGTGTGACAGGCAGGCAGCGAATTGGTTCGCGACGAGTGCACTCGCAGCGACTGGTAGCTGGGTGAGACACCTAACCTTCTCACATACCCCAGCCCATAATACATAACCATTCGTCAATTCGACGGCCATTTTTTTGAAGTTTTAAATTTTAATTAAAGCGTTTTGTTTTTGGTACCTTTGACGACCCAGGCGGAAGTATAATTTGTAGTCGGTGCCCAGTTTCAAGACCAGCACATATATTTTGAGCCGTTGCCCAAAATATATGTGCTGGTCTTGAAACTGGGCACCGACTACAAATTATACTTCTAAAATACCTACATGTATAAATACTTCTAATTATTTAAATTATTTCTAACTTTTTAGTTCTGTAGTGTTTCGAAGTCGGTTTTTATTTTTTATTCAAAAATTTTTATTTTTAAATTTTTTGTGGGGAAGCGGGAGAAAAATAAATAAGTCCCTTATAACCATAATTTACCCTACTTAATTCGTTGCTTTAAAATTTGATATTCTAAATTTCCATCTCCGAAAGTCTTCACTAGGACATCATCAAATTAACTTGGGACTACTTTTACGCTATTTCATTAAACATACGGATATTACTAAAGGATGGGCTCCATTAGGGCTTATTTACTGCTGTCCATTGAAGAGTTCCGTTCTCCATCTCTGAAAGTCCAATGGGACGTTATATCTGTTCGAACAAAAGAAGAATTGTCGAAATAATTCCTATGGAGGAACATAGTCAAATAAAAAATAAAAATATACGCGTCGAATTGATAGCCTCCTCCTTTTTTGAAGTCGGTTCAAAATGAGAGGAGATACTTAGACCTAGACCAACAAGACAGTCAAATCTCAAATCATATCTGTGCACGGATGTAAAGGCCGATGTGCTGTTGCGTGTACACCTGTTTCGCTAAAATTCCCCACAATTTCGAGGAAATATTCATAAACAAGTTCACCGAGAAATTCTCTCAAGGTCCGACCGACATTGTATTTGGTTTTGCGTAAACAACTCTTTTGTGAGCTTGTTATCTTATCTAATTGCACATTGGCCTTGTTTGACCCCGCTGACGTCACACTCTTCATAATCAGTTTCTAATCAGATTATAATTATAGTACTAGCTGACTCGCAAACGTTGTTTTGCCATATTAATTAGCCTACGACCTATGCTCAGACCTACCAAACATACACAAAACATGTCATAAAAATCGGTGAAGCCGTTTCGGAGGAGTTCGATAACAAACACTGTGACACGAGATTTTTATATATTAGATTAATAAAAAATGCAGCATTTATACGGCTCACTGGAAGGCACAAGCCTTCTCTCAGACAGAGAAAGAGAGAGTATGGACTTAATCATCACCCGTGCCTACTGCGGATTGGCGATTTTAAGCGTTGGCGTATGTGAACATCTCAGGCACTCAGGTTTCCTCACGAAGGGAGTGGTATTGTTTGCTACTGCAAATTCACAAATGTGCGTAACTTAGAAAATAAGGTCATTGGTACATGCGGACATGCCGGAGTACGAACCCACGATCTCCTGAATGTGAGGCAAGCGTTCTACCAACCGCGCTACCACCGCTTATTAATGTAGTTAGATAGAATATAATTGTTGTATGTACACAGAAATTACATTAACAGAAATGTGATTAACTCTAATCAGCTTGGCACATATTATATCTACAACATTTATCACAATCACAACATCACAAATCACAATCGTAGCATGGCGAAGCGCGCGACTTTTTTTACCCATTTTTTTTCACGAGTACGTATGTACTTATGTTTCTTTATAACCGTGAAAAGGCCAAACTGCTGGTTGACAAATTAATGCTTTGTCAGATGAGAGGTATTGACAATGCGAGTGTGCAACGTCACGAAAAAACAAAATGGTGGACAGCAGCTGTCATATTTCGGTTTTTTTTTTTTTTTTTTTTTAATTTATTGACTTACTTTGGTATCGCAGAGTTTTAAATTTTATAAATGATTCGCCAAACTGCATGGCAGTTTGTTGGCGAGAATTTGAATCCCGGCATGGACCAATGACTTTCTTTTCTTAGTTGCGTACATTTGTGAAGTTGCTGTAGCCATATCTCTCGTTAACCGTGAAGGAAAACATCGTGAGGAAACCTGAGTGTCTGAAGTTTTCAGATACGCCAGCGCTTAAAATCACCAATCCGCGGTGGGCACGCGTGCTAATTAAGCCCATATTATCTTTGACAGAAGGCATGTGCCCTGCAGTGGAGCGTATATAAATGCTACATACAAAAAATATATAACCAAAAACCCGACTGCAAAGTCTTAACCGACCGAAGCATCAGTTGAATCTTAAACCAACAAACATACCTATAAGAAATTAAACAGAAAGGTTCACTTGCTGAGTTTGAAAACTCAACGGATGTCTTGCTTGATTAAGATTATTAGCAGTCGGGCTTTTATTTTTAAATAAGATTTCCTGTCTTGCGTTTTAACTCGTCATCACCGCTGAACACAATAGTAGCTTAGTCGCTCATTTTGACTGAATACGCGTGACAAGCTTCCTCCACGGCTGTAAGGTGGCCTCCATGGGGAATCGAATCCACGACATCTGTTTCGGTAGTTAAGCATGTTAACCGCAAGACCAACATTCGTTGTTCGTTGGGACTTGCCTCTTCCACGCCAACTCAACTCTCATCATCTGTTTCCCAGCCACCTTCACAATGTCTAAAAGTGTGTTTGCCTTCGCAAAGCTCACATGTCGACAAAAGACGTATAGATCACGCTTCAATTTGCGTTCTTGAAGCGAGCGTTCGTAAACATCGCGATTCTTCACTTTTGAATTTCGCTTCCGCGAAAAGTAAATTGAACTAGGAGTTTCTTTGTTTCAGTTCGGTGGAAAATGTCTGGTGTTATTGATCGGTCATTTGCAGGTCCAATTACTAGAAAAGACGTGGATCTCTTAACTATGTGAAACATAACTATAGCATAACTTTGAGCTATATATTTATGTTTTTACAGGTACTCACTCACACTTGTTTCCTATGCCTTCTATAATGTCTGTATATATACTTCTTCTTCTTCGTCAAGATTTTTTTTTGACAATTTGTATGTTTTATGTTGATCCCTTAATAAATATTTTTTCTTGATGCCTTAAGCCCTGCGACCTATGCACCTGCAACACACCAAACTTACAATGTACGTAAAACTGCAACCACAACCAATCACCACTCACCAGTGCATTGTCCTCAGCCAGTGCATTAGAGAATGTCATCCGTCACGTTGTCACAAATCATAATAGCCCGCTCGTAAGCACATCAGTAATTGGGCAGGCGGGGGCGTCAATGACCGGGGTGGGTGCAGAGAGGTTACAACCGCATTATTAAGTAATAGTCATTTATTGACTGCAACGTCCAGAGACTTATTACGTTTTCTATCTATCAGTCGAATCAGCCCATAATCAGAGCCCACTGTTTTGCATAGGCCTCCGCTCTTTATTTCTTCTTTATTTATTACATAATATCATCATTCACACAACACAATCACTTGTCCTGGTCCCAAACTAGGATACCCTGTGCTATGGTAACCAGATAAGGACGTCGGCGTCAAAATGTGATCTTTTTGTATTCTTATGTATAGAACATACATTTTGTCTGGCCTAAATCCCAACATTCGTGAAGGCAAAAAGCAATAAATAATATCTCTTTTCCGAGCGAGGCAAGTTTATTGGGTTCCTAATACCTACTTAGGTCAGACCACATAATAGGTTGACCTACCAAAGGACCAGAGGAGTGGGTATATGTGTATAATATAAGTTTCCTTCGGAAGATGGTGGTTTATAATAAACCAGGTTTTGCCTGCGACTTCGTCCACGTGGAATGAGTAATTTCGGGGATAAAAAGTATCCTATGTCCTTCCCCTCAAACTATCTCCATACCAAATTTAATCTAAATCCGGTCAGCCTTTATTGCGTGATTGAGTAACAAACATCCAAACATCTTCACAAAACATTTACAATATTAGTAGGATAGGATTTTCCCCTCCATTCGATACTTTGGTAGCTATAATTAACGCAACGCTAAAGATCATCGACAGCAGGGCCGAGTTTCATAAAACTACAATATGTAGTTAGTTTATTATGACAATTCGAGGTACAATGCGTAGTAGAGTCGAATAGTTAATCGGTAGGTTTATAAACTTTGCAATGTACATGGAATGGTCGTGGTAATCTATTAATTGTAGTTTAATGAAACGCGACCATGGTCGACCTTTAATTTTTTATTGTAAAGACGCCTTAAAGTACTTCTTATAAATCTTTCGAAGTTCCAAAGCCTATATACCTGTTTGGTTCGTTCCGTTATGATCCCAAAACAGATCCCACCAAAAACGGAATTTCCAACGGGAAAGTTACTCTCGTTAGGAAATTCAGTTTTTGGTGGGATCACATTTTATTATGCTGTTCCTAACCGATCCCAGGCCATCAATACCTACTACCATTCTACCATAGATAGTAGGTACAGTCAGGTAGGAAAGTCTTACAGTCAAGCAAGATATTAAACAAGTATCAACCCCCTTACCACGAGAGATTTTGTTAATTAAATATATTTTACACACCGTACTGGTCATCGAGCAGGCAGATAAGAAATTCCAATAATATCTGAGAGGTCTGTAATTAAACTAATACGAGGTCTTAATTTATTAAGGTTGACAGAGCATTGAATTGTTTTTCCTGTAGGAATCTATTGATGTCACGTCTTTATTATTGACATAATTATATAAGTAGATGCATGTAGGTATTTTGTATTAATTTTCCTTTTCATGTTTGATGAAACTTTTTGCGAATGTAGGTACTTATTTTTTATATTCGGTAACCCACGCCAAATGATCTAATGCTAACTCTGATGGGTTTTGGTTCTTTGGGTAACTGCAGATGTCGACGACACACCCAACCCCTAAAAAAAATATGGGAGTGGACCTTTCTTACATTTTCTCAGTGCCTAAGTGATTCCAAGAGGGATTTGTTTCTGGGATCAGAGCGGAAGGACTCGTTTAGTTGTATTGAATGTAAACTCTACTTTGGTCACCTGTCATTACAGTTAACCGACTTATCTTTTTCTATGTTAGTATATATAGATAGATAGAATATTCTTTATTGTACACAGAAATTACATTGACAGATATATTTATGAGTTAAAAGATTATCTAATAAGAATACTGGATGACCCCGTGAACTTCGTATCTTTTTTTTCTGTTCTCACCATTTAAACATTTCCTGGACTTCCACAAATATAAAACAAAATTTGCTAAATCAGTCCAGCCGTTCCCGAGTTTTAGCGAGACTAACGAGCAGCAAACTTTATTTTGCCATAATAATTAGCCTACAACCTATTCTCAGCCCTACCAAATACAAAAAAAATCGTAAAAATCGGTGAAACCGTTTTAGAGGAGTTGGATAACAAACACTGTGATACGAGATTTTTAAATTTTAGTCGATGAAACAAGAGAAACAAAACAAACAACAATTTGTGCGTGCAAATTACCAAAGGATCTGGCAGTGAAATGGCATAAATCATTTGACGTTTACTCCGCTTTTATATACAAAACTCTAAACCGATTACAAAAGGTTCACTCATATTTGGCTGACAATGACATTGATCTTTTACATATCTTTGGTCACAAGCTTAACTTATTAGCGACATAGAATGGGACGAAACCTTTCTGAAGTGAATTCGAATTACGGGAGACAATAATGAACAACCTATAAACAGCCAATAATTCTTATATGTAGGTACATGGGACACGAATCGAATATTAACTTAGCAATAATTACCGGCGACTTGAAAATGAAAATGTTATGTTCAATCGACCACATAAAACTACAACTGCAAAACTATTATGCTGCAAATAAAAAATCCACACAAAATGCCGCTGTCCTCTCGATTAGACTGTACCAATAAAATGAGCGCAAGATGTGCTGTAGAGTAAATCACTCTGTGATTGGTTAATTTTTTGCACCATGCGTGACGACGGGAACGTTGATTGGGCGATAGTAAATGACAGCGTAACTTTATATTGGTTTTATACAAAAACGTCAAACCATTAACTTCATAACCCGTCGAAATATCTATGTTTTTAACTATCACTGTTGTTATGACGATTTTATGTAGGTAGGTTGCGTAGCCAGGGCTTTCTACTTGTCAATCTATGTGTGAATGGACTATGCAATGTACATCGAGTTGTCGTAGTAAACCAGTTGTCGTAGTAAACCATGAATTGTAGTATTATGAAATGGGGATATGAAACGTTTGCACGTATATTGGCAGCACATTATCAAATGCAAACTATCTGGTTGTGCATTATTGTCTTGCGAAAGTCGAAGTTCAAATACACTTCAATGAGTTTTCAATCCCATTTATTTTGTTTTAAATCTCTAGACGTTTATCGTATTTGAAAACTGAAAGTGTAAGTATATTATAATGAAAGAAATTGAAAGTGTATCTGGCACGATTGGCGCGAAGTGTAAAATAACTCTCCGTGAACCTTCTAGATGTTTTAGCACCACATGATTTTCCGTCCATATTTGCTTTCGGGGGTATTATTTTTGAGTATAATAATGGGAAAAGTTTGTCCCTAGCCGCCTACGTAATGGGCCCTTGTCACTGTCAAAAGAAATGCCCGGTTTTAGTGGCCCCCGAGGGTTTTGTTTTGCCGGGAACTGAGCAGAGGCGGCCGAAGCTGTTATTCTGCTGTTAGCAGCTGTAAGTTAAGTGCACAAAAAAAAAACAATTGACGGCTGTTAACAGTAGATTAACAGATTGTTAGTGTACGAGAAACCGGATCTAAATGTCTTGGTCGCGCAGTACTAGCTCACACACACACACAAACACACTCCTCCCTTATGAGTTACCTCTATTAATTGCATGTTTTTAGAATTTCTTTATTACTATAATTAACAACATAAATTAAGTAACTTCGTAATTAATTACTGAGCTGCGATATTCTATGAACTTTCTGTATGCATATTATCCGCAATTTCGTTCTTAGTATAATACTTTTTAACAAAAAATGTTCAAAGGGTGTAATCTTGTAACCCGGGTAGGTGTGCATAAAAATATAAATTATACTGCATGCTAACTAATGGATGGATTATACTACATGCTAAGACTACATAATAAGTCTACATACTCCATTATGCCTACTGTTAGTACTAGTACTCTCCACCCCCATCCCTAGTGTGACGCACATATTTTGCAATTTTACATACAGGAATTATTAAATTAAAACGGCAGTTCCGAAATTAGTTTTATTTCCATTTAAATTCCTCATTTTAAATCCATATTCTTTTCTCTCCATCGTCGTTTGCTCGGAAAAAATTGATATAGGCAATAAGGCCACCAATTGTAATGTAATCTGTGTAACTATTGTATGTTTGTGTTTTTCCTGGTGTACAATAATAGTACATTATGATACAAGTGTGGTATGTTGGTCATTACACTCGAGTCGGTTTTTAAGCCTGAGCCGAAGGCGAAGGCTTAATGGAGACGAGAAGTGTAATGACCAATGCTCACGTGTTTCATACGACGTTTTTCAACACACTTGCGAGGAAAAGTAAATAAAAAAACAACACTAACGAAATGCAATACTGTGAATAAACTTAACAAACAGAAACCCATTTAAAAGATGGCGTATTTTTCGTGCGTGATTCGTGTTATGTATGGCGGTAAAATTCAAAACAGTATTCTTGTGCGCGCGCATCCATCAAAGATGGCTGCAATGCATGGCCATCTAGATATAATGAGGTTGCTAACCTATTCATAAATTTTATGTTAATTATTAGGTTAGGTTACATTAATTATTGTAGTGTTTGCTTAAAAATGCTAAAACAAGCAGTTTCATGAAATTCTTTAATTATTTATCACATTTTGAATTTAATTTTATATTTACGCAAATAACTACTTAGCTGTTTTCGAAACATTAATACTTCTTGCTAATATTTAAAAAGATATGTAATGAAAAGGCACTAGTGCGATAATGTAATGTAAAAGGCACGGCATGGGTAATATTCTGCATTATCAGTGTAAATACACTGTAATAAGACCTACTTTACGAGCAGGTGTGTTGAAAAGATTATTTTTTAATATTGTCAACATCACATCAAAAATTTTATTAGGATGCAGGCAGCCAGACGTCACGGAGCTTTGGACCACTCCCACCTCTTGTCACACAAAGTCACACTTTTTCGAACCCCCCCCCCTCCCCCCCTAGTACTAGTATTAGTAGTAGGTATGTGTACTTAATAATTATTATTATACAACAGAGTGGCGCCTCCCTTAACTAAAAGTAAGTTCATCTAAAATGCCAATTTTTTTATATGATTTTTTTATCTTAATTACACATACCCTATCATATCAGCTATATTACCTAGAGGAAAAGCTTGTAAGTCTGTATGCAGGGGGTAATCTCCGAAACAACTTATCCAATTTTAAAAATAATTTCACCTTCATTTAGAATGGATCTTCAGGATGGACATGGTCTTATGCATTACCACGCGAACGAAGTCGCGGGCACTGCTAGACCCAAATATTTTTCAAAAGATATTTTTTATTTTATGTCACGAGTTAACAGTATACACCCATACTCTCTATACATAGTACGAAAGATGTGAAACCCTTGAGACTCTCACTAATGAATCTAATGTATGTTAATTTCCACACGGGAAAGTTATAATTATGAAGGTTCTACAAGATTCTTGACTGCTAGTTGAGCACAGATAGACCAGAAATTACCTACTGAATAGTCTAACGAATACATGCGAGACTACCAGAACACATATCGTATCCCGCTGGGGACTGCCATTTGTACGGATCGCCTCAAACAGGGTATATTTCCATGTTTGTGCTTGTCAATTACCATCCTCATCATCATCGCCATCAGCCTACGCTTCTCCACTGCTGGACATATGCCTCTCCTATTGCACGCCACTGAGCACGGTCCTCGGCTACTCTCATCCAGCTCTTGCCAGCCGCCCTGCGGAGATCATCGCTACACTACGTTTACCGATCTGCGGTCTCGACTCAAAAACTCGTCTGCCCCATCGGTTATCAGTTCTTCGGATGATATGGCCGGCCCACTGCCACTTCAGCATGCTAATTCGGTGGGCTATAGCACAGAGCAACTTAGCTTGAGACTGATCACCAGACCCCCCCCCCTCACTTAACGCGCGGATTAGCCTACCCTCGCCCAAGAGAACTCCATTGAAACACTGGCCAAGTGCGAGTCGGGTTCACGCACCAAGGACTCCGTACATAATATATTTCATCTGTGTTTTATTAAAAGCACACTAAGGGCCAGTTTCTGAATTGAGAATTTCGCTACTAACCTAAATAGCGTAACAGAACGTTACTTCAGTATTTACTTAGTAAAATTCTTAATTCAGAAACCGGCCCTCAGTTTGACACTTGTCTGTATTAAATTACAATTTTTACGTTAAAGGAAAAACAAAACTGAATGTTGGTGAAGCAAAAGAGGTTTGGCAGGGCCGTGGCTGGTAGAAAAACCCTGGTCTGTGCCTACCCCTCCGGGATGTAGGCGTGAGTTTACGCAATGTAATGTAGGAAAACCAAATTTTTTTAAATATGTTTGATTTACAGAGGGACCTCCATTATTTTTTTATATATCGTCCCATCAGCCTTTTGTGCCCTCAAATTGAATTAACTGTTTCTCCAGATGATAATTCGCAGCATGCCTAGAATAATATTTTCTCATATTATTCTAGGCATACTGCGAATTAAAAGTTAGTCACCAACATTTGCTAGGTCCATGCAACCCCAAGGTTGGCCCGAGTCAAGCGCGGGTATTGAATAAGGCCTGTACCCATCTTGACACAGTTTACAGTTTGTCACACTTCTCTCTAGTTGCTATGTTTCTATGGTGTTTATATCCCTCTGTCTTGTCTACGTTTACTTTGTGCTGTTACTTTGTGATGCTTTGTGTGATACGGTGTGTATGATTTATATATTTAATGTCTTGTGACATTGTGTAAATAAATCATTGATTATTATTTAATACTTTTTTTGCACTTAGCCTAATGTACAATACGGTGGACTTAATGCCATAAGCATTTTCTACCGGTTAACCGCAGGAGGTGGAAGGTTATTAGGTTTTCTATTTATTATGCATTATCTTCGTATTTTTAAAAAAATATTATTAAATAAATATATTGTTAAATAAAATTAATATTGTTCTATGTATTAATTTTTAAATTAACTACTATTTAACGGAGGCTGCGAAATTTGGTATCGTACTGTGTTAGTATTGTAAGCGCGAATTTCATATTAACTGGGTAAACCCTGATATATCGACAATATTAATTTGAGAATAACCCTGTATTCCCATGTGTGACGAATTGATGGCATGTCCAGCAGGGAACAATCCTTTAATAACATTATACTGTATCTAGGTGGAGACTAATGTGGTCGCTGCCCTGACACGAATATTGGCTAACAGAATTACAGAACACACAACAATTTGTCCTTTTTAACCGACTTCACAAAAAAGAGGAGGTTCCCAATTCGTCCGTATCTTTTTTATGTATCATCATCATGCCATTTGACGCCCACTGCAGGACATCCTCCATCATGGTTGTTAATGTATGCTCAGCAATAATTCTTTATCACAATTTTTTTTATGATTTAATTACAAATGTATAGTTTTCAGATTTTCCCCTGTATTTGTAGTATAAGTATTTGTAGTATTACTTGCCAAATTTAATTAGCTAGATCTAATTAAATTTGGCAAGTAATACAACGGAAAGTACCCTATAAATTTTGATTCCCTTGAGTCTCAAAATATTTTTTTTTGCGGGATAAACGCCCGTAACTTTTTTTACGTTAACTTAGAAGTTAGATTTTTTTACAGCTTCAAGGGACTGTAGACTTGAGTATGCGGTTTTAATTTCAACTCGGTACCTCCACGCGTTCCCGAGATAAAGGGTCTTGACAGACAGACAGACGGACAGACGTACGGACAGACGTACGGACAAACGGACAACAAAGTGATCGTTCCTATAAGGGTTCCGTTTGTCCTTTTGAGGTGCGGAACCCTAAAAAAGTCGACTGTTGTTACGAACCACCTTAATATTCCAATTTCAATGGTAAATAACAATTCAGACTGTTTTTGAGTCACCCATGGATGATCCATTGAAAATGAGATTCTAGACATATTTTTTATGGGATTATATAAAGGGGTATTTTTAAACTGCGCAATTCCTGAGACACCCTAATTATTTCTTTAGGACATTTTTTTTTTTTTTTAGTTCGCGCTTTGCGCTTTCTACCAGTGTCCCATCCTCTAGCAAATCATTGTCCTACATTATACCGGGAGCCTGTTTCATAGAATTAATGATTTACTATGACAATTCGAGGTACATTGCAAAGTCTTATTAACCCACATATTAACAAAACGACTCTGCTACGCAATGTACCTCAAATTATCATAATAAACTATGAATTTTTGTTTTATGAAACTCGGTCCAGAATGTTCATTCTATGTGTATACGGTTTTAAGCATTATTTTAAGGTTTGTATTTTTTTATATAATTACCTACATTAATTATATAAACCCCGATATTAAATAGTCGCAGCCTTCAGCAAATCATTGTCTTACATACCAGAATGTCCATTCTATATATATGGTTTAGAACATTATCTATCAAACTGTGCAGAAAACCCGTACTTAATCAGAAAATCCAAACAGAAAAACCGTAATAAATAAAAAAATAGGAAGTTGACTACGACTTTTGAAAATTTTTTATTCAATAGTCAGAGTTTGTAATTTACAAGATCCCTTAAATAGTTGTCGGTTAGAGTTTGTAATTTACAATAATTGTGTAAATTACAAACTCTAATCGACATATTTCAGGGATTAGACAACTTAGAAATAGCCCGTACTTGACAAGTGTTGGGTAATTGAAAAATACCTATCGATTCCCTCTAATTGCTGGAAACAATAGATAGAGGAAAATGGCGGAGTGCTGAATTCGTTTCCTAAATTTAATTTGCCACTTTGTCGGGCGAAAGGAGAATTGAATTCTCTCGAAACGTTTCGAAACAACGTAAAATCAATTGAGTTGATCGAAATTTCATTAGACTTTATAACACTCGGTTTGGTGGCAATGGCCGAATTATGGCCCTTTTTATCCAACGGCGAAAGGAGGGTCATGTTTTTGGTGAAGAAGGGTTTTGTTTGTGTGTTTCTGCCACCCAGAGGCCAAGATTTCGATAAATGAGGTGTCAAATGAAAGTATTGACCACGTGAGCGTGACGCCACATGACGTCACGAAAAATAAAATGGCCGACGCCAACTGTCATATTTAGGAGGGTTTTTGTTGTCTACACTAGATTACACGGTTGACCTAGGGTAGGCAACTAATGACAATATTATTTAGAAAAAAATTTTTATGTAACGTGGCCCAGCTTCTACATGCGCACCTAATTCCAATCGTCTAACTAATTCCGTACTAATTGCTATCGCAACCGTCAGGATTCGGACATGATTTGTTGCGCATAATTAGGCCTCTGTACGTCAAGCTTAATTGCCGGTAAAGTGCAGTCTTTCAGCTGGTCACACATTTAAATCGTCAGTTCTGTCTGTCTGTGTGGTTAGCGAATAAATATGGGCGATGCGGCGGGGGTGGTTTTAACAAAATAATGATTATTAAGTAGTAATTAATATAAAATTTGCGGTACGGTTTTCACTTAATTGTTATTTGATGGGTAATAAATAACCGCACGCCTCACGCCCGTCCCTGTAGACTATTGTGCAGTGTATGAAGGAGGAATGAAATGCTAGGAAAGGCGGAGGGTTACACACTAATAAATATTGCGGGAAATATGAGAAGGCACATATTTTGACCAAAATATACGGGGATGTATTAACGAAAAGCAAGTTATGAAGTTCCCGAAACCGGAGTGCATGCTTGCAACGACTAGTGAATGGTGATGAAGCTAAATAGATTTGCTAGGATCGCAAGTGGCAAACGCCGATTTCAGTATGTGTATTGTAATGAAATGTAATGTATTAAGAGGGTGACGCTAAGACTAGAATGGCCCAGACGTGCCCCGGGACTAAATTAACTTACATACCTAAAAGAAATCGAATGATGAGATTGAAAGTTCGCTTAATACTTTTTAACAGTCGGGTTTTTTAATCAGTTTTTTTACTGAATAGAATAGAATAGAATAGAAACAGTTTATTTACTGTCCGCATTCGTTTCGAATGTTAAGTGTGGTTTGCGCAAGCTAAACCCCAGCCCGGAAGGACGAGTCCAGCAAATGCATAGTTTTTCACGACATGGAAATACACCCATAGTCTCTAATCCCAAAAGTCTATGAGAATTATTTTTGTTGTGGGGCTCCATAGACTAACACTAGCGCCGCCAAGGGAAAAAAATCATAACTTCTTACAGATCGTATTTGCAAAAATAATCAGTACAATCTCACAATCATGTTTAAATGATTTTAGGACCCACGACCGACAGCCTAGGGTCACAGACCTCGGACTAGATAGCAATTATGCCAAAAACGGTCGTCTCTGGCATAAATGCTATCTAGTCCCAGGTTTTTTGCCTCAGATTCATGGCCGTGGGTCCTAAAATCACTATTAATATGATTGAGAGATTGTGCAGACACTTTTTGCAAATACGACCTGTGAAAAAAGTTATGATTTCTTAGGGTTCCGTACCCAAAGGGGTAAGGTATAAGGTAAGGGTCCCTATTACTAAGACTCCACTGTACGTCTGTCTGTCTGTCTGGCTGTCTGTCACCAGGCAGTACTTCATGAAACGTGATAGCTAGACAGTTGAAATTTTTACAGATGATGTATTTTTGTTGCCGCTATAACTACACATACTAAAAACAGAATAAAATATTTTTTTAAGGGGGGCTGCCATACAACAAACGTTGTCTAAAGACAGCGCTCGCCATCTAGCGGCCATCTATGTAACCTTTACAGCACCAATGTCATGTCGTTATATGTCAATGTTAAAAGCTTCTTGTTGGTTTCTATAGATGGCGATGTTCTCAATGTACCTAATCTATCTTGTCTCCATCTTTGTCTAACGTTGTATAGATAATGGTAAGGAACCCTTCGTGCGCAAGTACGACTCGCACTTAACCGGTTTTTTCCCTTGGTGGCGTTGCGCCCGCAAATCGCTGGTCCATTGTCATGATCCCAAGGATAATGCGTAAGTAGGTACTTTACTTTGCACCACACCAGCTCATTTGGGTCATCGACTTGGGCTCACCGCTTGCAGCCAATTTCACTCGGTTCTTTTTATAAAATAAATGAGAACCTGTTTATTTGCGACTCCCGACCGGACCGATTTGGTTCCTTTCGTTGGCATAACTACGCGTGAAACATCACAATTTCGTGTTTTTCATTACAAAACCATCGGTTTTCAATGGTCAAACCTTTCGATTCCGAGTGTGATTCAACGAATTAATTGTTTTGTGAATTAATTTTTAGCAGGAGATGCAATAGGTAGACCAGTGTTCCGTTCACTGCTGGAAAAGAAAAAAATAAATAGTATTTTACACGGAATTAAGAAATACCGAAAGGGAAGAAGTCTTTTGAAATTGGAGGATGGGTTAGCTCAGCTTGGTAGTGTCCATTTATTTATCGGTAAGGTCCATCTTATATTGTTATTGTTAGACCCACAACCTACGCATGCTCACTCGATACCAAAATAAGCTACATTATGCGTGAAAATCTGGAAAATCAATGATTATTTTTGGGTTGGACGCGTATTATCCCACGTAGCGTATATTATAAATTAAGCGCTAAGCTCGTTTGAGATCCCGATGATTTAGATATATTGCGCGTTGATTTTCTTTTATTATAAAATGCTTAAACATTTCGATAGAGTTAAGAGTGACTTTGAACCTCAATTCCCCTAAGCCGTTGATGTTTTGAACCTCCATTCTCCTAAGCCGTTGATATACCAGTCATGGTTCCTTTGGTAAGAAATTTTCTTAATGATCCAGAGATTACGTGGGTTTCGGGAAGGGCGTTAGTTCATGTCAGTTTATGAGCTCGATGGTTTTATACTTTGTTTTTTTGTGACTCGCGATGATCATACATTTAAAGTTCGAAAAATAAAAGTACACCTAGGCTGCGAAAATCACATAGCCTGGCCTATTGGCCAAGTGCATATAAAAAAGCTGGTTACACGGCCGTTAGCTTAACGTGAAACGTTTATAAGCAAGCGATAATTTTTAGCTCAAACTGCGCAATATGTTACGCTGCACTGGTGCCATCTAGCGTCCCGAGTCAAGAAGATCTGAGTAATGGCCACTTTGCTCTACTCAACGATATATAATAGAATTTCACACGACACGTAGTTAGGGTTATAGCTTATTTTTTTATAAACAAGACCGTTAGTTTTTTATCGACTGTAGCTACTCCCAGAATCTGAATCCGCGAGGATTTTACGACCGTGTGGTCCAATGTTTTGTCATCCCGTATTCGTCAGCAAACCAAGGTGCGCCTGGTTCGAGCTCTGGCTTTCTCCATTTTCACACATGGGCGCCGAAACATGGTGCGTGAGAAAGCCGCGACTGTGACAGAATCAATGCTTTCGAGATGTGGTGTTGGATAAAAATGCTCAGAATCCCGTGGACCGCCTTCAGATCCAATATCTTCATCCCAAACGAGCTCAAAATAAAGAAGCTACTCTCAACAGTCTTTCGCCAGAGGGCCCTCAGCTTTTTTGAGCACATTATGCGGTCAACACTTCATACTTCGAAAAACTGATCATTTTGGGCCAGATCGAAGGCAGACGGGCGAGAGGCAGAACGCCAATGCGCTGGTCCGATGCCCCAAAGGGGGCAGCAGGTGGATCCATCCAGCAAGCATCCCATCGCGCCCATGACCGTGACAAGTGGAGAAATATTGTATTATGGTCATGATCCTCAGAACTGAGGGAACGATCCAGTCCCGTGTTTTCTCGCAGTCGTTAAGACCGCAGAAGGTTGATACACTCGTAAAATTAAGAGCAGATAAGTGTGTGCGTAAGCGCTCGTTAATCAGAGTTTCAAATCCATTAATCCCTCTTTGGACTACCTAGTAACAAATAAAAGTCAAACAAATGTAGACTGAGAATATAAATTCTCTCAAGTCAGCCGTTAGAAAAGGCTCTAGATTCTTTAAATAGAAAAGCGCAAAACGAGACACTGCCAAGTCAGTAGTTATCCACTGGTTTTATGTACTTTTATCTTAACAGAATAACCTTCTTTCACTCGAACTACTCGTAGTGATTCCCAGTTTAGAGCACAGACCTTCTCATGTTAATCACGAGAAAAAGCAAGCCGGTTGAGACTGGTTCCGAGGATATTATGTGAAGCCGCATAGAAATAGGAGTGTGAGGAAAGTGGAAAGCTTATCACTCGCCAGAGCATACGTTTATTTGCAACGGATTTACGACAAAAAGGCACAGAACAAAGGCACATGGAAGGGAAAAAATACTGCGAAATAAGAGGCTACACTGGGGCATATTAAGCGGACATTTCAGTATATATATAACCGAATAAGTGCCGAAATGTCTTAAAACAACATTTCTTAAGACAGGCAGTGTTTGCCATTTTTTTTTCTATTTTATTTACTAGGTACACCAACATCTGAGTTAGGGCTAGCGATTATGCCAATTAAAGGTATACACAGCATTTTTAGACTCTACTTGTATGAGAAGTATGAGAATTATGACATATTAGGCAGTACTTATGTAGAATCAGCTTACAAATATAATATTATTATGTAAAATGTATGCATGATAAGAACATGTTCTTTTTATAGATTTTGGTGATCAATTTAGGCTTAAATGTGCCAAGGCTGTCATGAAAAATATCCAAATTCAATTTACTCCAGCACGCACTTGCCACAATCGTGACAACCATTCTAAGTTTTGCGTGGTTTAAGTTAGTCGATCTGATGGCCGACGAAGTAGGTATTATAATATTTATTCATATTATAGTAGTATGCGGTAGTACTAGTAGTACTAAGTAGCGTGACGACATTGACAAGGCAGTAGCGAAGACCTGGAGAAGAACAGCGCAAAGCAGAAGCTACTTGCGCTTGCATGAAGAGGCCCTTGTCCAACAGTGTGGATATTGACGGGCTGAAGATGATGATGATGATGTTACTCGATTTGTTGTTAATGAAATATTAATACTATACTGTAATATTATATTATTACTTTGCTTAAGCCCGCCAATTGCGCAATTTTTTCTGGTGCAATTTTTTTTTATTATTATTATTAATTTGAATCAGGCAACAAGGCCCATACAATAAATACCTGAGCCTAATTATAAATACAGGTTAAAAGAAATTACCACAGCTTAGCCTAGTCTTGTTATTTAATAATAATAATTCTGTACAAGAAAACCTCTACACTTTCGAAAAGTTTAGAGCCTCGTCTACTCCCGAGAATGGTTCTTATGATCACTATTTCACACCAGCTTGAAGGAAACCACCGTGAGCAAACCCGCACCGTGCATTTCCGCCGCCGCTGGTGCACGGTCGGGCATTGACACCGTCGCGGCCCGGGCGCAGACCGTCTGCTCTCGGTTGGTCGAACCCAGCCGCCGCTTAGCCCGAGCAGGGAACAGCTCACGAAAAAACAAGGATGGATACGGCAGATAGCAACACTCATGTGCGCTTTAAATAAGAAAGAAAAAGGCAGCATAATTTTTCGAGTGCGGCGGAGAACGTGTTTATTGCATGTATCGTACGTATGAATATACGTAAGTATGTAGGTATGTATTTCCGATTCTATGCAGCCTTATGACACCGACCAATCGTCAGGTTGTGACAAATATGACCTCAGTCCATACGTCATAATTACGAGGGTGAGACAGACTGTATTAAATCAGCGTAAATAAATAAAAAAGTTTTAAAATTCTCGATCTGTTTTGCAAGAAATTTCCTCCGTAGTCCGAGCAAATATCCCAAACTTCCCTAGTAATGTGCGGCAGAGTGCCACGCTTACAATGTAGAGATAAAGAAGATCCTACTAATTCGGATAGATGGATGTAAGACACATCACAGAAACAAAATAAACAGATACGAGTAAGTAACATAATATGAAAGAAAGTATGAAAGAAAGAAAGAAAGAAAGAAAGAAAGGAAAAAAGGAAAGACATTTATTAGGACAAATTAACACTTCACAAGAATTATATTCTTTTTGTTGCACTAACCCGTGCTGAGGACAATTTTAAAAACCTATTTAGACGCTAATAATTCCACCCATGCCGGAACTTGAACCCGCGACCTCTGGCTAACCGTGCCAGCACTCTCAATTGAGCTAATGAGCAAGTGCAGGCATCAGTGAAATTTCGAGACTCTTTACAAACTTCTCTGTATTACGTACAGGCAGAGACATCTGGCCGAAGCAATTTACATCACTTGCAGCCCCGAGTAACCCACTTCGCAGTTAGGTTTTTACATCGGAATGATATCGCTGTACCTACATGATTATATTCTTTTTGTTTGTATCTCACAAGTAATACATATTATATTAATTCAGATTGTTTAATGCGATTTCCAAGTCAATCTATTTATTTAAAACATAAAAGATTTTTAATATTGATATGGTGTCACACTCAGGACACTCAGCAGGATTAATGTTTTGAGGTTTTAAATAATGCTGCACGTCACGTTCTAAGAAACACATCCTGAAGTGGTATGATTTGTGTTGTGTGATTAATCAATTATGTCATGATTCATTATTGCTTTGTCAGACAAAGTCAAATACTTATTAAACTTGGTAGCCCGTCATTTTCAATTCAGTTCATGGCATCCTTTAATTGTTTCCTTTTCGGAAGCAGACAGGACAGTAGCATTTCTCATCGACTAAGATATTGTAGGGACTTAAATAGACTTTCAGTAACCTTGTACCTGTAAGAAATAGGTGTAATGAAGTCAGCAAAAAAGCTGATAAAATAACAAAACCACATATTTCAGGCAACTAGGCCCTGTATGGGCCTAACCTAACCTAAATTATAAATTCTTCTGCTTCGGTCCTTCATAGTGCCTCAACCACAGATTTCCACTTGGTGACGGTGGTTCGCGGCAGCTTCCGATTCCGATTTTCCGATCTTTTCTAGTTGAAGGGGTTGACGCCTTAAGGGGCTCCCAGGGAGTAACACTAGCGCCACCGAGGAAATAAATCATATCGTTTTAACCGACTTCAAAAATGGAGGAGGTTATCAATTCGGTGCGCTTACATATAGATCTATCAAATAAACTTTTTTTATTTTTATTTTTTTGTCTATGTTCACGCGTAACTCTTAACCAAATCTTAACCGATTTCGACAATAATTTTTTGTTTGAATAGATATAACGTCCCATTTGTCCCATTTTAATTTGGTGAAGATCTGATGAAGACTTTCAGATATGGAGAACGGAACTCTTCAGTAGAAAGCAGCAAATAAAGTCTAATGGGCCATCTTTTACTAATATCTGTATATTTCATAAAATATCATAAACGTAGTCCCAGGTAATTTGGTGATATTCTGTTGGACTTTCGGAGATGGAAATTGAGAATTTAAAATTTTAAAGCAAAGAATTAAGTACAGTAAATTATAGTTTTAAGGGACTTGTTAATTTTTATCCCGCTCCCCCGCTAAAAATTAAAAAATTAAAAAGATTAAAAAAACCGACTTCAAAACACTACATCACTAAAAAGTTGGAAATTATTTGTTGTATGGATATTTGAACTTTTTAAGGCTGCAGCGTTTTGAAGTCGGTTTTTGGTTTTTATTTAAAAAATTACATATCGAACTTACAAAAAGTGTTTTACAATCTCTCAATCATGTTAATAGTGATTCTTAGGACATTCTGTACAGGATTTTCTGTCTACTAGTTAAGTCAACATAATTTAAGCCCTTAATTGGCCTATGGTTGGATATATTTAACATAACTATACTTTAGAAGTTAACTTGTGCTGTGGGTTTTGTATTAAAATAAAATAAAAAATAAAAAACATAAAAGTAGATATAATTTTTTTTTTCATTAGTGGCGCTAGGTAGCCCACTGGATCCCCTTAACAAGGAGAGGGCGGCCAAATTATAAATAGAATATGACGCTATAGCGGCGGAACATAGTCCCCTCTGGCACTGAGGTCTGTACAGTTTTTTGCCTCATCTATTTTCTCAATTTTTTTTATTCCTAGCTCTAAATTTGCACTCATTTTCGCTTAGGGCGCCGGACCGAGTCTGAATTAATTCGGAACATTATTGCGTTATTCGCTTGTTTATTAGAAAACTCCAGGCAAACCTCTTAGCGATGAGTTAAATAAATTAATGGAAATCACTTTAAGTGAAGTTTTCTCTATGTAGTAAAAGTTGTTTGACGAATAGAATGGATGTATGTGCGGATTTTGTTACACCTTTTATACTTCCACCTACTTGTCACTTAGCGTCAAACACATGGGCCTAATTGGATGCTGTTAAGCAATACAGTGTCAACCCACGTAATCGCCATTTTGAGTAGAACGCGTTCAAAGTTTTGAACACTGAAATGAAACAATTATTGTTAAAACAAACTCGGTTGTTAAAACAAATTCTGAAAAGCTTAAGAACTTTGGTCTCTAAAATTCAGAACTGTTGTTATATCAGAGACCTAATTATGCGCACCAAATCCTGTCAGAAACCTGACGTTTGCGATAAGGATTACCTAGTATGAAATTTGACAGTTAGACAATTGGAATCGTTCAGGATGTTGGTGCGCGTAATGTAGGGGCTGAGGTTTGAAAGTCACCGAAAAATGTGCCGGTTCATGTGGAAGTGTAGCGCAGAACGTACATTATTATTATTATTATTATTATTCATTCTTTATTGCACAAAGACAGTGTACAAAAGGTGGACTTAATGCTAATGGCATTTTCTACCAGTCAACCTGCAGGAGGTACAGGAGAGGCAAAAATTGAGGTAGGCGTGCAAAAGAGAAAGAGATAAAAATACTTAAAAGTACCTAATGTGTTATAAGGAGGGGGGCACCTATAAAAATAACTATTTTAGCAATGATGTGATACAATACACATTAATACTTGCTATTAATTATATACACACTAATAATTACGGTGATATATACCATAAAATAAGATAAGGTGTATTAATATATATGCCTATTATATATTATACATATTTATAACAATACATTTTTAAAGATAGACAAAATAAAAGGGATGTTTACACTAATGCAAATTAGAAAAAAGAAAAACAAAAGACAGAAAGGAAACGGAAATACTTAAAATGAAAAATAAATTATTAATTGGTCTGAATGGACCGTCAGTTCTTAATGACACTAAGGTAGTGTTCACGTACATATTGCAACACAGACAACCGGCTACGCTGAGCATGCCAATTTGGCTGCCAATATTTTGCCTCACTTACTTACTATACCTTATAATAATTCTATAACTGTTCGTTTGTTATTTCACGCCGCATCTTTATAATATACTAAATTGGAATTGAATACGGTATTTGACACGATCAACAATAAATTATCTCATATGCTCGATTAAAACAAAAAATACGAAATGTCTCGGGAAATGTATCTCTTTTAGTCAATTATTACAATTTTTAAAAAGATTAAACATAAAGAGTGCTCTGAAATGTGACGTCATAAGCCAGTATTTTCATACAACATTCCGTTTTAAAAGTAACTCATTTGATATTTTGTCAAATACCCAATTGGTACATTCCGTTGAGTGTTTGAACTGAAAAGGTTTTATTCAAAGTGCACTGAACTCCCTGAAAGGGGCGGTGGTAGTATTCCTCCAGACTGTAGGGATTACAAGGTTGTTGCACCCCTGTCACTTTATTCAAGGTATTTGCTGGGAATACTCTCACAGTTTAATTAAGTTTAAATTGGATTATGATGTATGATAGGTATACAAAGATAGACTGATTGTTTTAGTCTAATTGATTTAATATATGACATAAGCTGTACGAACAACTGGACTGCCCCAAAAATAAACACAGTAAGGGACATTTTTTTCAAAACTGTGAAATACCCCTATTGGTTACTAGTTGGTTCCAGTAACCAATAGTGGAAATATATCGACTTAAAAATGTCCCATACCGTGTTTATTTTTGGGACAGCCGAGCCGTCTAACATCTACTGTTAGTAGGATTCCTGTCGGACATAGGTAGGTGCAAAGTTCAAAAAGTTTACATTAGCGTAGTCTCAAGCTGTACAGTCATCAACAGCACAGCATATCAACCTTTACATTTTCGTTGCGAAGTCACTCGTAACGAACTGGGTAGTGTACACGGGGTAGACGTTGATGTGCCGTCGACGGTACTGTTTGGTTAAACCATTTAATTTTAAGTAGGGATAGAAGATCATTCAAAAGCTTTAATTGGCGATCGGCGCTAGCGTCGCTCGTTGGTAACATTTGTTTTTTTTTAGTTTATTTCATTCACACTTTATAAAACAATTTTCACTATTTTATGGTACCAAACTCTGAATACAGTTTGTTGGTACATTGCTCTCTTAATTTACATTTAAAAACTTATGCTAACTTAATCAATAATTCCGTACGAACAAGACTCTACCATATTTAATTCATTGAGTTAAAGTACTACGTAGTACCTTAACTCAATGATTTAGGTAGTGTTTCTTTAATAGGTTTTTAAATATTTGTAATTTACTTATTTTTAAGATAAGATAAGAAGATAAGAATATTCTTTATTGCACATAAAATATGAAAGTTACAATGAAAAAGTACAATGGGCGGCCTTATTGCTAACAGCAATTTCTTCCAGACAACCTTGTGACGGAAAGGTTTCCGAAAGAGAAAGGGAGACGGGTAGTTGGTGCAAATATGAATAGTACATACTTAAACTTAATAATAAACTTACATAAATCTTACTTAAATAATTGTTATATACTACTACATAAATAAGTATATTTGTGAAACAACGATTTGGAGCTCTCCACACTTGTTTCTGGCTCTCTGTGCCAATTTCAGGGGCGGTCCGTGGATTGAGGTCCCCTCCTCCTCTCTTCTGGCTAAACGGTTCATTGTAGAAACGTGAAAAAATTCAGGGTAGTAGCCATAGCACATATAATGAACTTAAAAGGAAAACTACCGTGGCTAAATAGACTTAAACGTAATAATAGGCGACCAACTCATCAAAGGAAAACTTCGTACAAAATCCATTGAAAATTACGTTGCTGAACTTGTTAGTTCTGTAAAGGAGATAAAACCCCCTCTGTCTACGAAACCTTACAGTGCGGGTGGCCCGACACGCACTTGGCCGGTTTTCTTGCATGGAAATGGGTTTCTATCTCTACGTAATATTTAATGGTTAAACAAATACGAAATTGCAATCGGAGGAAAGTGAGGAACGTAATTAGTGTCGACTATTTTTGGACCAGACTGCGAAAACAAGGGAAGGCTATGTTTTTGTATCTATGCATGTATATGTTTCTTTATACCCATTACACGTTTGCACTGTACGCGCTCTCGGTTATAATGGCACGGTTTTTATAAGAAATGGACTTCATAAACTATCAAATTATTATTGAATAACTATTTGCCTTTCTCTTACTCTTATAGTTGGAATCGTTGTAAGAGCGAGAAGCAAGTGTTATATAGTCCCCTACTTTAACAGGCAATATTGTAACAAATATGTTAAGATTGACCAGCCGTCGATTCTACTGTTAGTACAGTCGACACAACATCAGTTTTTACATACGCGCACTCCAATCGTTAGTTAAGGTTACGTTAGTTAAAAGTTACGTTAAGGTTGTATATTGATGATCGAAGCGTTAAGGGCGACTTTGCGACAAAAATGTAAAGGTTGGCCTGACATCGACTGTACGTCCGATGTGTCCGTGAAACTGGCACGCGCGGGCATCACGCTAGTTCGGCGCGAGTGTAGACAGTCACGCACTCCACTGTGTTCGATTCAAACTGAATAATTAAAGGCACATACCCTCACGGCGAATCACTCGAAGGTGTAAGCAGGATTGGACCTGCACGACCCTCTAGATTATTTCAAACATGCGCAATTCCTAAGAGACTCCAATTACTTTCGTTAATTACTTTTGTTCTGTTTTTTGTTTCACGGATTTTAATTTTTCGAAATATGAAGGTTTATTTTACTATATGTTTTATTAAGTTCGCGCTTTACGTGGTCGGCCAATGCCACAGCAAATGATTGCCCTAGAGAATAATGTTCATTCTATTCAACACATAAAGGTTGTAAGCTGTGGTTGTAAGCACTATCTATCAAACAGCAACGCTCCAAAGCAGAAACACCGTAAATACCGTTTTTTTTTTGAATAATGTAAAATGGAACAAAAAAAAAAAACAACAACAAAAGTTATTCTAAATGACATGCTGTAACCGGCATGTTTCAGGAATTGTGCATTTTTTATTAATCTAATATTTAAAAATCTCGTGTCACATTGTTCGTTATCGAACTCCTCCAAAATGGCTTCACCGATTTTTATACTTTTTTTGTGTATGTTTGGTAGGTACAATACAAAGACAAATAAATACAAAATCGCTTATTTGTGGTGTAGGAAGCATACAAATATTTTCATTACCTACAATCTAACACGCAACAAATACTAGTCAAATTTATGTCTGTAAAGAAATCAAGTCACAATTAAAGTTTATCATACATAGGTAGTTAAAGTGGCTCAAAAGTTGTTTGCAGAATTCTTTGTCATTTAAATAGTCAACAATAGAACAATAACATTTTTGTCAATCAGAATCGATTTAAGCTTTAATTTAAAATTATTAATATCAAGGTTTTTAATATTTTTCGGAATTTTATTATAAATCTTTGGAGCTAGTCCAATATTACGCTTTTAGTTTATACATACAGGGAAATGTTAACTACTTGAGTTTCTTAAAATATGGTTTACTGGTGTCTGTCGACTGTAATTTACAAATAGCTCTAATACATCTCTTTTGAGATTCAAATATAATTTCTCTATTTGAAGAGTTCCCCCATACCATACCATACCGAAGTGTGGAAGCTATACATAACACTGCGTCTCGGCCTACAAGGCCTCTACGAGGCCTCGCTTACGACTTGCTTGCAGTCGTGTTTTTATTTTTGTCATTATAGCTAAAGGAAAATGCGTTGCTGCCAACATCTCCAACTTAAAACAGTAATGCCTCTTGTTTATGGCTACATCCGAAGGCTTAATATCAAAATAACTTCGCGAGATGAAATGAGTGCCATTCCGTTCGGTTGCCAAAAGACTCGCTCAGAACTTCTGTGTTCGAAGATACATCAACGTCACAGAAGTTTACCTACCTACATGCAAGAAACTAAAATGGTTTTTCACACCTGCTATTCAGAAAAGATCCCTTGATTCCCTCAAATGAGGGATCAAAGTTGTACTTTTCTTCCCTGATATTCTAGTTTTTTTTTTTTATTGCCCTCAGCATGATCCGTGTGCAGATTTTCACAAAACAGGTTTGTATATTGGGATTACTTTATAACTGATACAATTTGCTTACAAATAATAAACTTCTTTCGATATCTTAATTGTGTTTGATTTAAATTTTCCTTATAGCAGGTGTGAAAAGCAGTATGTGTCACTCGGTAGCAAAATTATTTCCGTCTTGGGCGTAAACACTTGAATCCCTCGCTACGCTCAAGATTCTACTTTAGAATCCCTCGCTACGCTCAGGATTCTATTGTAGAATCTTTCGCTTCACTCAGGATTCAATATACCGCCCTCGCCGTAAATATATCATTTTGCTCCCTTGAGACACAAACTACTATTTCCTCTCTATCATGCATATGATATGTAATAAACTCTTAGAGACCGTTGTTATTACTATTATAATTATAGATTTTTATCATTATTTGCACTAGTACCCATATCTACAACTTAAAAAGTTTGTGCCTCTCTTTTATGGCTACATCTGAAAAGGCTTAATATCAAAATTACTTCGCGAGATCGCGATCGCGACTAACTGTAAGTATCGCGGTCTTTTCGGATTTCGCAAACGAACGAGACAAGTACTCGTAGATCGTGATATTGTCAATTCACAAACCGGGTAGAGCGGATAGAGTTTTAGTGCCGATCGATACACTGTCGTTCGTGTTTAGGTAGGTACTGACGTCTTCGACTCAACCTCGTCTTGGACCTTCGATACATTTCCTAAAACGCCTCCGTCTAGCACTGACTGAGGGAAACGCGCATCAGCCACGCAACTCTAAACTGTATTACCTACTATTTCAAAACCTAACAGAAATGAGAAAGTCCGCGTAGCAAAGGTTTATTGCGTAAGCTGTTACCGGTGTGTTTCAGGGGTCGTGCGTTCTTCCTGTGATTTTGTGTCTTGTGTCACCCGCTGCTGCTGTGCTGCTACCCCTTTCTCATCCCTGTTATTTGATGACATACCACTACAGTCGCTCCAACCGTTAACTTTTGACAGCTCGATTTAGTGAAGTTTTATGAAGTTATCGATTTAATTGTTTATGATAATCTATTTTAATTATGTTAAAGTTTTAATTGGTTGGTTATGGAATGTTAAAGTTTTAAAAGATTGCATTGGTTGTTGATTAAGATATTTTGTATGGTTTGTCTGGGTTTTCATATTATTTTGTTACTTGTAATATTTAAACCTTATGTCCTATAGTATAGATTTTTGCAATAAGATAGGTTTAGGTCTTCGCTAGTTATCTTGATCTACTGGTTATAATACTGTAGCAAAATACATGAAATCACTATTGTGAAAAAAAGGTTTCCATGAAGTGTTGCATTTTTCGCCTATGGTTTCCTGTCAAATAAATAAGGAACTTCAAGGGTGTGTATCTGTCAAAAGTTAAGTAAACGGTTGGACCGATTATAATAATAGGTAATAACTTCCACAAAACACAATCACATGTCTTGTCCTGTTCCCCAAAAACTAGGATACCCTGTGCTACGGTAACCAGGCAAGGACATCACAAACATGGAAATACACGCAGACTGAGGCCATTTGTACAAATATATGGCGGCCCGCCGCGGTGGGAATCGAATCCACCACGACCTCCGGCATGGTAATAAGATTCTACCGCAGGTGACACCGCTAGACCAACGAGCCAGTGGTTAGCACATAAACCGTTTGTACATTTGTAAGCTGCTTACGATCTGTAAAGGAAGTTTTTTATTTCATTTATGGCGCTGTTGAACCTTATTTGAGATGAGGAAATCTAGAAATGGGTACTAATTCAGAGGAGGCCCTTTTGAGGTGGTATCATCGACATTGGGGCATTTTAGGAAGAAGAAGAAGAAAGACATTTATTATACCAACAAGATACATCACAGAAACAAAATAAGCAGATAAGTAACATAATATGCACAACAACAGAAAGAAAACTAAATACACAACAGACAAAACGAATAAATAAAACAGGACCATAATAGTACATTATGATACAAGTGTGGTATGTTGGTCATTACACTCGAGTCGGTTTTTAAGCCTGAGCCGAAGGCGAAGGCTTAATGGAGACGAGAAGTGTAATGACCAATGCTCACGTGTTTCATACGACGTTTTTCAACACACTTGCGAGGAAAAGTAAATAAAAAAACAACACTAACGAAATGCAATACTGTGAATAAACTTAACAAACAGAAACCCATTTAAAAGATGGCGGCCGTAATTTTATTTTTTCGCGCGCTCAGCGCTGCATGCGCGCGCAAGTCTGAGATAAGGGCACCGGCAAAGTAGCTAATCAGCCACATATTTATAAATTTTGAAATTGGGTATTTATAGGTAAAAATACACCGTCAAAATATAAATACCAACAAGCTAACAAGCAGTTTCATGAAATTCTTTAATTATTTATCACATTTTGAATTTAATTTTATATTTACACAAATAACTACTTAGCTGTTTTCGAAACATTAATACTTCTTGCTAATATTTAAAAAGATATGTAATGAAAAGGCACTAGTGCGATAATGTAATGTAAAAGGCACGGCATGGGTAATATTCTGCATTATCAGTGTAAATACGCTGTAATAAGACCTACTTTACGAGCAGGTGTGTTGAAAATGTAACTACGTTGCCACAAAAGGCAGCTGACTCAGCGTTGTACTGAGGAAGTGATCCCTCAGCGCTGATTTTCAGTCTGTGCCTACGGTAACCCATAATTGTACTACGGAGTGCGTGCCGTGGTGCAGTTAAAGAATTAAATCAAATTCAATAACATACATACAATAAAGAAAAAAAAATCGTCATAAAATACTTACATTTTAAACGTTAAGATAAGGATATTATGAAATGAGGATATTATATGAACATTATACATTGTGGTACATTATAGGACTGAGACATCGTTCTTATGTACTAAAAGCCATGGAGCCCCAATTGACGTAGTCCGACAAAATTAAAGTTCTGATTTTATTATTAGCTTAATTCCGGATTCACTAACTTGATTTAGTGAATCGGGAATTGACGAAGCTGTGATAGCCTAGTGGGTAGAAAATTAGACTCAGAAGCGAGAGATTATGTTACTTATCTGCTTATTTTGTTTCTGTGATGTATCTTGTTGGTATAATAAATGTCTTTCTTCTTCTTTTTCTTCAGACGCAGGTTCGATTCCCAGTGCGGGCATGTACCTATAACTTTGTTTTCTAATTTATGTACATTTGTGAAGTTATAGTAGCAATTACTACTCGCTAACTGTGAAGGAAAACAGGGTGAGGAAACCTGGGTGTCTGAGCTATTCACATATCTAATGCGCGGTGGGCACGCGTGGTGATTAAGCCAATACACTCTCCCTGAGAGAAGGCCTGTGCCCTAAAGTGGGACGTATATATGCTGCTTATGTAACTTGATTTTAAAATGGCTGCATAACTTGGCTGAATGGTTTTAGATAGGCACCATCGATTTGTTGGGAGCCGCCGCATCACGGGTCACAGTCGCCACAATGATATCCGACCTCCGATAGGAGATGGCACCAAAAGAAGATGTTAAAATCAAAATATAAAGCTGAAAAAATTAAAAGAAAACGAACAGGTTTATTTTTTTTTTAACTAACGAAAGTTTTAGTTCTGATGTTATAAAATTTTGAGTGCCTGGGCAGAATATTTCGATTTGACGTGCTTTAATATTTTTTTAAAGCAAAAAAAGAATCTGAGTTTATGAAACCGAAGTACGTCATGCACGGAACTACTTCATCACAACAAACAAAACCAAAAAGAATGCTTATCTGTCCGACCGTAGAAGAATTTATGTTTTTTTTTTTTTCAGAGTCGAGATGTCAACATCTTGGTATTTTTATAAAATAATATTAAACCTTCGTTTATTCACGTGCAAAGCGAACGCTAGAAGGTCGAATGAAAGTCATACACTTACTCACAAAAATACAATAAATCGTTAAATATTATTAATTTATGATTGTAGAATTATGTTTACTGAACTTAAACCTTTAAAATGTCGTTTCATTTGTAATTGTAACTATTATCGATATTTAGGACAATGTCCACTCGGATTTACATCTAGCCGTGCCAACAATCTTGGTAAGGGTGTCGCCGTCGACGGAAGCGTTGTGGAAGTCCTCAATCCCAATATCCCGGAGGAAGTAGGTGCTCTTCCTCCGGGATATTGGGATAATGATGACTTCCACCAAAAGTCAAAGTCAAAGTAATTTTTTTTTCATTATAAAAACAAAATGTTTACTTATGAACGTCAAAGCTTTTGGCTTCACAATTAATAGATTATGTGAAGAAGAAGCTACTAAAGACACTCCACATTCTTTTTCAAACAGGTTTGCTTAATTAACAGAGTTTTCAACTTAAAGTTACACTACACTAGATACAATACAATCGTCCCCATTAACATTATTTAAATACCAGACATCTTTGTCTTTCAAATAATCATAGGCTTTTTGCACGGAGAATGCTTAACACATTTTTTAAACCGCGTCGGTGGTAACTCTAATGTATCTTGAGGAATTTTATTGTAGAACCATATCCAATATACCCCATAAAGGATGTATTAACTTTTGAAGGTCTAAAACGGGGAAATGACAAATTATGTTTATTCCTAGTATTAAAATTAATCGCTTGACTTTGTCGATAAATGTTCCAGTTTTTTCAATTGAATCGTGTTTGTATCTTCAAATTGCCTTTGCACAACTTTTATTAATGATTGAAAACAATATAGAGAAAGGGATGGTGCTGCCGCCGTGCCGCTTTTTTGCTCGACTTGGCGGGGGCACCGCCTGCCCCCAGATTAAGTTACATTCATTCGATTTTAAATATAGCCCTTGGTAAACGACAGATGGACGTATTGAAAGGTATTACGGAGTCCGTATTCAATGGCCCATTGGTAACTGAAAATCAATACTGAGAACATTATTTATAAAATCCTTTTAACTCTACGCTAACCTTTGAAGCCGTAGAGGTTAGAAATATAGAGCAGGAATTGTTCGATTTTACTGTACAATTTACCTGGTGTAAAATAAAGAATATTGTATCTACTTTGCTGTCGTAGCGGGAACATTTTTTATTACTTACGCCCGGTTTTCCGTACACAAACAGTCTGTTGATCTACTTAATTAAAGAAAGGGACTGGACAACTATTTGCCTCTCGCTCGAACAATATGGCGGTCTACATAGTTTGAGGGAGAGCCAATTAGATATTCAGTCCCTTTCTTTATTTAACCGTGCTATCACCGTTGTTAAGTTCCGTGTGACGCCGGATTTAGAATAGCGTCACTCCATTTCCTTCCGTGGATGTCGTAGAAGGCGAAAAAGGAAATCAATTGCCAGGAGACGGGCAGCAGCGTTTTTCTGAGATTCCAACCGCATACTGCGATCGCCAACCCGCCTGCCAAGCGTGGCGATTATGGCAAAACCCCTCATGGTTATGAAAACCATAAAGGAGGCCTATGTCCTGCAATGGGCGTCAAATGGCTGATGATGATGATGATCACCGTTGTTTTCTTAGTACGCACTTTGGCCAACTAACAGATTTTAACAGTAAATTTAATAGATTGTTACTGTATGAGACACCGGGGGCAAGACAGTCATGGGTTCGATTACTATTGGGGTCCCCATACTTGATTTCCACAAACGGCCTAAGTCTAGCGTACTATCCTATATTTGTGATGTCCAATTAAACTGGCTGGTTACCAAATCGCAGAGTATCCTAGTTTGTACATCCACACAAACCAATGACTTGTCCAGTATTCACTATGTTGGGTTATCATTATTAACATTTCCGACGTTTCAAAATATAGAGTAGCTTAAAAAAAAATTAAAAATTGATGTCATCCAACCCAGTTGAGATTTAGGTAATAGAGGCGCTGGTCCAAAATTGGACACGTGATGGTCTTGTTTGGATGTTTATTGTGTGGATATACAAATTGCCTCAGTCTGGGTGTTTTCTATCTTTGTGATGTCCTTGTCTGGTTACCGTAGCACGGTATTCTATTTTAGTACCATGCCACGTGATTGTGTAGTGTAAATAAATAATCTGTCAGGATCGTGGCCAAGTAGCAGACCTTGATCTCTGCCTACCCCTCCGGAACACAGGCGAGAGTTTATGTAAAGTTGTTATGTTATTTCAGAATCTTTCATACTATCTATTGGCTTTTCTAGCGAATAACCTCTTCCGCGAAGTATCGTTTGTGTTTGCGTATATGTAGCGATGATTTCATTGCATTACCGGGTAGAGCAAGCAGCTACGATATTCCTTGAAACATTGGTGACTTTCCGAATACCAAAGCGGTTTCCTCTTTGTTTAAATATTTCAGTGTATCATAGAATAACTTTTTAACCTGGTTTTCTCGAGGTGACAGAGCCCCGCGTTTTCAAAAGATGACGGTGGACACAGAACATCAGTGTTAGGCACACGACACTTGAAAAGTGATGGTATGCCAAAAACTGCAACTGTAAGTTACCTTCGATCCTTGGACCTTACATTAAAAAAAAAACCATTACAATTACATAAACTCACGCTCACTGCTGTTTCTGTAATTATTTTTCCCGTACAATACAATATAGCCGGGTTTCTCAAAGTGGGGTACGCGGACCCCTAGGGGTTCGCCTTTCGATGCTAGGCGGTTCGCTACAAGATTTCTATAATGTAATTATTTTCATACGGGCTTTTCTTACAAATTATTACAAATCTTCTGAACTTTATTCATAGGATAGTTAGATCTACCGATTTTCCTTTCTCCAATCTTCCAATTTCTGCAAATTTTTATAGCTCATCTACTAGTTTGCTTAGTGTGTGTGTTTTTTTATTTCTTGTTACTTGCGCTCGTGGGGCAGTTAGGGGTTCGCTGTCATCTGGAAAGTTTAACAGGGGTATGTGGAGCCATAAGTTTGAGGAACCCTGCAATATAGAATACTCTTATCTTATCTTATCTTGTTCGGAGGCCAGGGTTTGCCACTTACCAGGATCCTGACGAAACTCTTTCGCTTTATTAACATTAATCAGACGTTGCATTCCGTGTGGCGCCGGATTAAGAATAGCGTCACTCCATTTCCTTCCGTGGATGTCGTAGGAGGCGACTAAGGAAATCAATTACCAGGCGACGGGCAGCAGCGTCTTCCTGAGATTCCAACCGCATACTGCGATCGCCAACCCGCCTGCCAAGCGTGGCGATTATGGCGAAACCCCTTATGGTTATGAAAACCATGAGGGAGGCCTATGTCCTGCAGTGGGTGTCAAATGGCTGATGATCATGATGATGAGACGTTGCATACAGGCACGCCAGTTTCGGGTACGTGCAAAAAAATACGTTATTTACATTCCAACATTACAGAAGAATCTACGAAGGGAATGCCTAAGTTTGAAGGAGAAGAAAACATGTGCTTTTGTGGCAAAAAGGTCTCCAGCTGTAACTGTTTCCATACATGCATACATGGGGTAGGTTAGGTTAGGTTAGGTTAGGTCTCTACCAGGGACTGCTACTTGCCACGATCCTGACAGATCACTTTCGCTTCTCCTACATTCATCAGTCGTTGCATGCACACAACGAGGTACGGGTACTGTAACTGTTTCCCTGCTACCTTAACCTGTTAGATGATGACCTTGAAAAAAGCAATTAAAAACCATTGTTATGATGGCCCGAATGAGTCCTTTAGAATACTAAGTATGTACAGACAAAAAAAAACGACTTCCACAAAATCACGCACTGAAAAGAGGTGTTGGGTGACTATTTCATGGGCCTCATAAAGATATATTATATATCGGTGGTATATATTTTTTTACCATTGGTACTGTAAGTGTACTTCAGTTACCATAAACTCATGCATGATTACTCAATTTGTTTGAACGATAAAATTTATCAAACTTCCGCAATTATGGTATTTATAAATAAAATAAACTACAATAATTAGTGGCAGTTCGATTAACAATCGAACGATATTGATAAGGACTAATTAGCATTTTCCTTTGTTCTACCTTACTGTGCTCATGCTCTTGCTCTTGCACGCTAGTCGAACATACATTGTGAAATAGGCGAATTGGATAAAAGTAAGTAACTAAGTACAAGATAAGCCTACCGACGCGACGGTAGGTTGAAAATGAAAATGAAATGAAAAAACTTTATTTAGAAAAAGGTTAAAAGACTGGTTACAGGCTCCCAAACTAGAATTCCCTGTGCTATGGGTAGCCAGAATTTTTGCCAGCCATTTTTGACGTAAGTGGTATGGAAGAACTGTCAACTGCCTATTAACTGGTAACCACGGATCGTTAATAGGAAAAACGTCAACTAAAAAAACATTTCCCAGGCACTGCAGCGTCCGAGTGGTCCCTTCATCTAGTGTGAGTGAAGGTGCCACTGGACGTTGCATAAATCATCTCATTACGTAGATGCAAAGGCCAAACTATTTATAGGAAAAATTAATGGCAATATGAACGGCCAGTATTTTTTTTTTAAATAAAACCTTTCCTCATCATCAGCCATTTGACGCCCACTGCAGGACATAGGCCTCCTTCGTGGTTTTCATAACCTTGAAGGGTTTTGTCATAATCGCCACGCTCGGCAGGCGGGTTGGCGTTGGCGATCGCGGCAGTTCGTGTTTGGAATCTCAGGAAGACGCTGCTGCCCGTCTCCTGGTAATTTATTTCCTTAGTCGCCTTCTAAATCTTTTCCTATTTAAGTGATATTTCACAAGCGCCTGTAGTTGGGAAACTTTTGGTTTTTTCTGTTTGGTTTCGGGAGACATGGATGTACCTACAATAAAATCCCCCTATACATCCGATATGGTGGTTCTACTCGTTAACAGGTTCAACTTTTACTTCGAAACCGCGAAAAAGTTACGAGGTATTTAATTTCATACAAGTTACCACCAACGCTATTAAAATATATGGCTAGAACACCTAACATTGCCTAAATAGGTATTCGGTAGCATTTTAATTTCTTAATTACTTAATGTCACTGTTGGTGTAATGCCCGGCCGGTAACATCAACAAAAATCCCCGCAGTCTTTTTGTCTTTTTGTCTTGTTTGCTAATGACAACGACACGACTCGAGAAACACCATACGCTAATAATATTATTTATTTTTATTATTTACACACGTTACAATCTCTAAGTACCTATTTACCTGTCTGCTCCGCTTCGACGTTCTTTGTTTAACGATTTCTCCTACCCAGGTCTAGTTTGATCGATCTTTTTACTCAACACGTGTTCGAGATGTTCTAAATAGGCAGAATATAAATGGCCACAGTTGGCGAGGAGACTTGGCACGGAGCTGTGTAAAACCAACAAGTAGGTATTGTTAAATTAATTTCCTACGATTCCGACGACTAAGGAAATCAATTACCAGGAGACGGGCAGCAGCGTCTTCCTGAGATTCCAACCGCATACTGCGATCGCCAACCCGCCTGCCAAGCGTGGCGTTTATGGCAAAACCCCTGATGGTTATGAAAACCACGAGGGAGGCCTGTGCCCTGCAGTGGGCGTCAAGTGGCTGATGATGATGATGATAAAATTAATTTAGTTGAACCGGGTACATGCTCTAGTAGAAGTAATTAGACTAATTCCTGTGCAAAGGAGGTGACCTTAATTTTACATACCAAGAATTATTAAAATAAAGAAACTTGAAAACCGTTTCTTCTGTAGCGACAATTAGCGAATTTTTCGTGAGAATTAAAACGACCAGATTCAAGATTGGAAAATAAAAATAAACACAAACACAGTTGCTCATTGGAAGTGGATTAATTATCGACATTGAAGGAATGTTTTTCAGGTTATGAGTTATTTTAATAACACGTTGTATTTTGTTCATAAACATCATATTTTTAAATAATAAAAAAATCCCGCAATCCTGTAAAATTTATATTGTTTAACATCAATCGTCGATCAGGGAAGTAATTACATCGATAGCTGATTTCGGCAAAAATGAATTAACTTGGGACATTAATTTATTTCTTTCGATAATAAATTTTGATGCTTTTAACAGCCTCAACAGAAGGAGTTGCCGTGCCATCAGAATCTTAATGTCACCAAGTTTCAACAAATATCTCACCAATACTAATCGAATAAGTACAAACTCGAACGGTCTACTGTTAACCGTTGCATTGAAGAGAACCCACACTTTCCAGCGCCATCATCAGACCAATGGTCGCCAAGTTTCATCAAAGATCTCATCAATAGCGATAAAATAAAACCAAACTAGAAGGGTTTACTGTTAATAACAAATTAACAAAAGTTATTTAAAATAATAATAAGATAGAAAGATAGAATATTCTTTATTGTATGTACACCAGGAATTCCACACACTCATTTTAGTTAGTAGGCTTAAAACTATATGTCAGTACTAGCTGTTGCCTGCGGCTTCGTTCGCGTGGTAATATTGATGTGTATTTTTCCGGGATAAAAAATAGCCTATGTGATAATCCAGACTATAATCTATCTCTGTGCAAAGTTTCATCCGGATCCGTTCAGCCGTTTTTGCGTGAAAGAGTAACAAAGATCCATTCATACATACAAACTTTCGCGTTTATAATATTAATTAAGTATTTATGCACTATCAGTTTTTGTCAAATAGGTACTCTCTCAGACGGATAAGTACTGAGCAAGAATCCCATTCTAATATTAGATCTCTTCGCGAACTGTAGGGATTTATATTCTGCCTTATCTATAGGCCATATAAGCGGTGGTAGCCTAGTGGGTAGAACATCGGACTCGGAAGCGAGAGACCCAGGTTCGATCCCCAGTGCGGGCATATACCTATGACTTAGTTTTCTAAGTTATGAACATTCGTGAAGTTATAGTAGCAGTACCACTCGCTAACGGTGAAGGGAAACATCGTAAGGAAACCTGAGTGTCTGAGCTATTCACACACCTCAGCGCTTGAAATCGCCAATCCGCGGTGGGCACGCATGGTGATTAAGCCCACACTCTCTCCCTGAGAGAAGGCCTGTGCCCTACAGTGGGACGTATATATAGGCTGCTTATGTTAGGTATAGGCTATATAGGCACTCAAAACAATAGTTGGCAAATTTAAAACAATGTGTATAACGTTTTATAACACGATTATATAAAGAAACTCAAAGTAGGTATTTAAAAATTCATATATAATCTCACGCCTGTATCCTGTAGGAGTAGGCAGAGACCGGGGTTTGCCGCTGAGCACCATCCTGCAAACCTCTTCCGGTTCAACATTCATTAGTCCCTGTATGCAGGCATGCCACGCCGGCTTTTTAGGGTTCCGTATCCGAAGGGTGCCAAACGGGACCCTATTACCAAGACTTCACAGTTCGTCTGTCTGTTTGTCTGTCTGTCTGTCACCAGGCTGTATCTTATGAACCGTGATAGCTAGGCAGTTGAAATTTTCACAGATGTATATCTGTTGCCGCTATGACAACAAATACCTACTAAAAACAGAATAAAATAAATATTTAAGGGGGGCTCCCATACAACAAACGTTGTCTAAAGACATGATGTTATGTCGTTAAATTTCAATGCTAAACGCTTCTTGTTGGTTTCTATAGATGGCGCTGTTCCCAACTTCGATCCTTGTCTAATGTTGCATAGTTAATGGTACGGAACCCGTCGTGCGCGAGTCCGACTCGCACTTTGCCGTTGTTATTTTTTATTATTACTTATCTTTCATAATTAATTATCTTTAATATTTTTTTAGCATTATTTTGCGAGCGCTTTTATCTACGTTACACCCTGTTTATCTCATGATAATCGATTGAACATCTTTTTAGTGTCGATCACCCCTTGAGGTCACTTTGCTTACGAATGTAGAGCACAGCACGACGACACGACTTTCAGAAGACATTTACATTTTCTATTTAGACACTGAATTTACATTGACGACCTGCTAATTGATCGACAAACAATATTTTTGCACGGAGAGGCGTGTTTATTAGATGGAGACGCCTGCCTTAATCATTATGTTTCTTTAGTTATATTATGATATTGTGTAAAAAAATGTATTCTTAGATACATTTTTGTAGACAACGGGCATTGACCTTCTGATATTTTTTGACACAATCTGATAATGTGCTAAGTAATGTTAAATGTACAGACATGCAACATTAATCTTTATTTACGATTTACTACAATTTAGACAACAAAGTAGGTCGAGGATCTAATTCTGGTGCATTGTTTTATTTACTGATTTTGAGAAAAAATATTAGGCTAATACGAGATAATTTAGGGCCTAAATTGTATGCCAAATTAATAATTTTACTGAAAAAGAACAGGAAAACTTGAATCAGAATTAGACTTCTTCTTCTTCGCTTCTTTATAGTAAATAAGAAAATACATTTATTTGATCATGCTTTAGGTACTTACAAAACTTATATTTTTTTACTTAACTCCTATGGGAGCGTAGAGCCTCAACCTTATCTAAAAAATATGCGTTTGGTGAGGACTTAATAGCTCTGTTGAGAAAAATTATACTGCTCAAAACGATTAGGGGAATAAAATCTCAAAATAGAATAAAAAATTCTTTGTTTTTTTTTAATTTTTATCTGCCCACCAAATATTAAAGTGATATGATTATTTTATGAAAATAAAAAACAAAAGAACATCACCACTTCAATAACAATTTAACACTCACAAGACTTGAAAGGCCACTTAAAATGAGTTTTCTGTTAAAAATTTGAGAAAATTCAATGATTTTTAGGTGTCAATATATTCTGGTGTCAATGGTGGTGACCATATTATTAAGAACTACTAACACAAACGCTGATTCAATGTTTCTTTTGTTTTTAATTTTCGTAAAGGATGTCACTTTAATATTTTAGTGGCCAGTTATATATAATCAAAAAGCCTGAGCAAAAAGTTTTACTCCACTTTGAAATCTTATTCCCCTGATTATTTTGAGCAGTACTTATATTATAATATAGGAATAATAAACTTCACAAATAAATTTTATTTTAATGATTTAAGAATCTGTTTTACGGGCCGTGGGTCCCTGATGAGGGATAACCAGACTGATAATGATGATGAAGTTGATTTGGCTCTTACTGGCTGAACTGGCATTGAAAAAAATTAATTTAATTGTTTTTTAATTATACCCGTCAAAATAATAACTGCTGCCATCAGAAATAAAAATATATATTTCAACGTAAACAATTTACATTCTGTTTGCTGAATGGCACTGTACAATGTTAGCCGCTGCCTTCGGGCCGTCAACGAGCCGAATACGTAAATAGAATCTCGTTTCATCTCAGTTTTTTGTTCATCTCGACATGCCATTTCAACAAGTGCCTCGGTCCCGAAATGACATCTGTCAGTGTCACTGTCTCCGTTACGCAAGACGCAACATCTGTCGTCTACTTTTTCAGGTTCAAGGCTGTGCCGTGCGTGCCAGATCTATGTTTTTTTTTATTTTATCAAACAGTCTTACTGTATTTGTAAAAAGTAGTAAAATTGCATTGATTAACAAACATACGTTATGTTTGTTATAAAATTAAATCCCAAATTGATCATTTTGATGCAAAAACGGGACAACCCATCTTCCGACATCTTGTTCAACCTAAAATACCGTTATCGTCGGCACAGGTTCCTAAAATATACTTAAATTGAATTGAATTGGCTTTTCTTTATGCATTTAGGGGTCATCCATAAAGTACGTCACACGTAAAGGGGGGGGGAGGGGGTCGACGAAGTGTGACATGGTGTGACAAGGGGTGGGCGGGGTCCTAAGTTTTGTGACATCACATTTCAAATTTAATAAATTGAATCAAGAAATTTGAAATATTCATTAATACTAAAAAATAATTTCTACTCTATCTATATGAACATACGGTTTGAAATGTTTTGTTTGTTGTTGACGACTTCATACCCGCTCTAGTGACACGCCGCGCACGCGCCGACTATGAGCCCTTTGACTAATTCCGTCAAACGCACCGCACGCGCGACCTCTGATTTCATTGTTTCTATTTCATTCGACAGTTGACTTTATCCCAGTGAACGACGTCGTTTTTTCAGTTCTGCTATTTTGTCGATACTGTTACTTTTTTACAACTTATTTCAATTAAATAAGTTCAAAATGAACAAAAAGATAGATATAGGTAATCTTTACCGTAAACTGTATGAAACTTACAGTGCAACTTACGCTGATAAAAAAAACAGCATATACAAGAAGTTAATTCCTTATAGAAAATTTTGAAAAGTAGTGAAAACATTGAAGGTGAAGTGGAATCTAAAATCAAAGAGCTGCAGATACAAATGACGGAAAAAAAGCGACATTATTGAATTTTTTTTCGAAAATTCCTTCGTCGTCAACATCACGAATACAACTAGAGCCGGAGGAGTTTTTTCTATTTCCTGCAAAGTTGTAATGAAAGGACATGTGGCGGACGTGCTGCAAAACATTGGACGACTTACAAGCCGAACTTTGTAAACAAGGATATAATATCAGTCGATCAAGGTTATACTTACGACTTCTGCCCAGACGAGTCAATACAGAGGAAGGAAAAAGACACGTTGTAACTGTTCCTGTCAAACTATGCAAACCCGATTCTGCGCTACATTCGAAACATCAAGATGGCACATTTTGTACTGCGACGATAAGAAACCTTGAATCTTTAGCTTCGATTTTGGGCCCTGATCAAGTTTTCTTTTTATCGATGGATGACAAAGCACGCGTGCCATTAGGTATTACAGCAGCAAACGCTCATGCACCAATATTAATGCACCTTGATTATCGTGTAAAATTACCGGATCATGATTTCGTGGTTGCGGAAAAACATAAACTTATTCCCTCTGTTTATGCAGGTATTGTAGTAAAGAAAGATGGTGAAGGGAAAACTGAAGCTTTGACACATTCTAGGCCTACATACGTAGCAATTCGCAGTGGAAAGCATTCGTCATCTAATGCAGAGACTCATGCCACAGACATACATAAACTTTCTGAAATATCTGCCTTCGAAAACTTTATAAGAACAAGGGAAGGTTTTGTAAAACCCGTATTTATTTTTACTTGTGATGGTGGTCCCGACGAAAATCCACGATACGAGCGAGTTATAATTTCAACTAAACAACATTTTAAAGATTTTGATTTGGATGCTATTTACATTGCCACAAATGCCCCAGGAAGAAGTGCATTTAACAGAGTGGAAAGACGAATGGCGCCTCTTAGTCGTGAACTTACTGGTGCTGTATTAAAGCATGACAATTTCGGTTCACATCTCGATTCCAGTAATAAAACTACTGACCTGGAATTAGAAAAACGAAACTTCGAGAGTGCAGGGACAGTGCTGAGTAATATTTGGAGCCAATTGGTCGTTGATGGATATCCTGTGGTTGCCAAATATATTGTGCCCACAGATCCTACTCTGGATGTTGAACAGGCTAAGGTATTGAAAAGTGATGCAACTTGGTACGCAAATCATGTGCGGGAATCACAATATTTACTACAAATAGTAAAATGTGAAGTTGTCTCGTGTTGTGGCGTGCAACGATCTAACCTTCGGCGACTACTACGAGAGGGGTTTTTACCACCACCTCTTTTAATTAAACAGACGTCAAACAGGTATGTAACAACAGAAAAAGATGACACCGAAGGTAAATTCGCTCCACTATTACTTCAATTGTCTTTGGAACTGCGCACGTCATCACATTTAAAGCAAGTACCGTATGATAGTTACTGCTCCAGTGTCGAGGAATACTTGTGTAAGCGAACTTGTGGCATCTGTGGTCTTTATTTTGCATCATATAAAGCCAATAACCAACACAAACAACTACATAAGAAGCAGCAAGTTTTACCTATTGCAAAGATTCGTCCTCAAAGAATAGCAGCTAGACGTGCCAGAGAAATTCTTTGTTTGGATGATATAAATGATGCCATATGGTTAGATGAAAAAGATGCAGACACCACAAATGTTCCTGACGTTAACAACCCCAATGAGAACGAACTGACTTCTATGCCAATTATAAATACCTAATTTAAAGGAATGTATTCAAAGTCCATGGACTGAAGACGACTAAGTTCCTTTCTTTTTCTTTAATTAATAGTTTATGGATTTGTTATTTTTTCAAATATTTGATGTTGATTTCATAAAAAAAAGTAATTTAAATGGAAATAAAACTAATTGTGGAACTGCTGTTTTAATTTAAAATTTTTAGATGTAAAATTGCAAATTTGTGACGTCACACTAGGGAGGGGGGGGTCTCACAAATGTGACCACCTGTGACAAGGAGGGGGTGGGGGTCTAAAAATCATGAAATTCATGTGACGTACTTTATGGATGGCCCCTTATTACTTTGAAAATAAAGGTTTCATCTCAAAAATCAACGTGAATGTTCTCTTGGCTACTGGCCACAGGATAACTTTGAATTCGATCCTTGTTCTTTAAGGGGAAATTCTAACCATGATTTAGAAACATAATGGTGCTAGTTTAGAAGAAATTACGTGTCAAATTTTATTTTTTTTATTACCTAAAATTACTTCACTTAAGCATAAACAAACAATATCAGGACGAGAAGTAATAAAATCGAAAAAAAAAACTGGTTTGAGCGTCTTGTGGTCGGCGCCGGACAACTCAATTGTTTTTTTAAATTGTTTACTCATATCGGACAACAGATTCTTAAGCATTTGACGTATTAGAAAACATTTTTTAACGTTATGGTATATCTTACCACTGCGAATTTGGATTCACCGGAAGTCTTACAAATTTACAAATTTGTTATACCATTACTGCTAAATCATTAATAATACTACTGTTTTTTACAATGAAAAGAACATTCCCTCAAAATATGGCTAACGCTTTCAAAATCACCCTGTAGAAACACTAAAAAAAGTAATCGGTTAGTTCTTCAAATAACCCGATATTATCGGTTTTCTTAGAACCGGTTCACATCACTAGTACCTGTGCTAGTAATAAGCTCTCCGACTTGTCGATATTTAATTAGGTGGGTTCGTCGTAAAGCGGTCCGCGTTATAGGTGTTTAAAATTTATTTGTATGTATACATATATTTTTTGTTTATTTTTTTTTTATAAAAAAAAATGTCTTATTAAGATTCTTCTGCAAGTCGTGCGTGCCAGATCTACGCGTCTACGATCTAGCGTTTTTTTTATTTTATTTATTTCTGTTTGGGTAACGAATTTTTTTTCAAAATTTCCAAATTGCGTCGTTGAAATGATGGTAACAACCTATCTTCATTGAGTGGCATAAAAAATTTGTACTATTTTTACCAATTTATTTATTTTCGTCTGTCTGTTTATGTCTATAGGTATATAGAATAAGGAAAAATCGGCCATTAAGAAAAAAACTAAGCTAATTTTTGTGAAGTGACATTTTGGAATCAGGGGAAATTCTGAGGAAGGGACATTTTAAGGAAGGGTCATTTTGGGATAGGGACACTTTAGGGAAGGGACATTTTGAGGAAGGGACATTTTGGGAAAGGAACATTTTAGGAAAGGGATATTCTGGAACCAGGGTTCATTTTGGGAAATGTCCCTTTCCCTTTGGGGTATGCACCCGAACGTCATAAAATAGCGTAAAACCAGTCCCAAGGTGTTCTGGTGAAGACTTTCGTAGATAGAAATTGAGAACTTCAAATTTTAAAGCAACGACTTAAGTAGGGTAAATATATGTTTTTAAGGGACTTGTTTATTTTTCTCCCGCTGAAACTATTTTTTTTTAATAAAAAACTTACTTTTTAGTGTGTTTTGAAACCGATTTTTATTTTATTAAATGTTAAAAAGAAGTTCTTTGTTTTAAACTTCAACATAATGTTTTTTCGTTAACAATAAAAGTAATATACGTACGGTAAAGGGTCAATAAAGTGGCTTTACCGAAATCTCCGCGCTTAATTTTTTAAAGGTGGCAGCTTAGAAGTAGTCTGAACTGTTTGAATTGTTGCCTTGCTGTTTTGTATCGGTAATAAATAAAACAAATGAGTCTAGCTAGACTAAGACAGTTTTATCTAATCCGCCGCAATTTCGCATGTATTGTTATTGTTTTGATGCCGCATGACGTTTTCGCCATTTTACTTCGCACCAGCGAGAGTTCGTTCTACTCGGTGTTTACGTGTTCATTCACACGCGGCCGCGCTGCGTCTGTGTGGGTGGCGTCGTCGGTGCGCGGCGCATGCGCGCTGTGCCCCGAGCGAGCCAAGCCCTCGCTCTTTGTTGACAAGCTACAGCTGGTTTGTTGGCAGTCGCTCGGCTGTGTTCGCGCGACGGTCGTGTGCAGCGGACGTATGCCGCTCAGCTCCGACCCTATCGACATAATCGCAGTCGCCTGCCTAAATTTAGTGCAACGCGATTTTGCCTACGCATTTAGTGGTCTCAGTGAAGTGCAAGGAGCCACGTGTCGAAACGCACGGGATTCTCAGCTGCATTTCGTCTAAAATTACTCGTTCGCCGCTCCGCCAGAAGGTAACCTTTTGTTCGTTCGTGGCGTTGTTGTTAGCGGTTGTTGTAATAATGTTTTACGTGGCTTTTTAACATGCTGCCGTTTTATTGACATCTTTATTGTATGCCTGTGAGGTGGCCCGAGTGCTGTGATGGTGCAAGAGAAATCTCGTGGTATTTATTTTTATACCTACATAAATTTCATAGTGCGTCGCATTCGCAATACAAACAAATTCTAGGAAATACCTATCTGCAGTTTTCAAATAATAAGCGGCATGAACGTGAAATAAGTATCGCCGTACATGAGACTTGCCAAAGAGATGATAATGGCGACTTAAATCAAAACAACAATGATTTTCTCATTGTTCGCACAATATGTGACAACAAAAAAATCCTTAGTAGGTCACTTCGAAATAAAAGTGACTCAAAATATCAAAGAAAGGACACAAGAGGTCACTCCAAATCACAAAGAAATCTGATATTGACAACATTGAAAAGAAAAGAAAAAAATACCTGACTATTACTAATAATGAAATCTATAAAAGCATAATAAATAAACAAGTTTACAAAGATGCAAAAAGAAACAAAGAAACTACGTAAGTTAATAAACACTAACTGCATTGAAATGAGAGCACAGAAGAAGAATAATAGGGTTGCCCTTTGTAGATAAAATCACTGCTTCTAAAAATTTAAAGGAATCAAAAGATTGCAAAGAAATACATTTAGGTATATGTACGTAAACTGACTCTATTATCCCAGAGGAGGCAGACCAGGGTTTGCCATTGTGAAAAATGTCTACGCAAAATGTCAATAAACCTGAGTATTATGACTAGGTCACACCAACCAGGACAATTCACCGCTTCACTAATGAGGTGTTTTAATTCGAAACGCACACATGTCGCGTGCTCGTCTTGACCAGAAACAGTTATAATTTGGCTGGTTTGCTTCGCCGTACAAGGCACGTAGCGGTATCACTGCCTCTCTTGTGCTGCTTGCCTAGTACATCGCCTCGTTTCTCTCATAACGGTAGAGCCTTCCATATCGCAATATACCTACTTGGAGATTGTACGTCCACATTGTCTCAAAGTAATCATAAAGAACTTTCTGTGACAAATGTCGGCAGCATCAAGGTTGGAAATGGCTCTCATCTGATGTTGTGCATTGAAATCAAATCTGTATTATTGACTGAACTAAGTTTAAATGCCACGACACACCTCGGGAATTCATGTCAACCGATTTTCAGGTATTTTAAGCTTCTTTGGTCATATAAAGCATAAAAAGGTCTCAAGTTTTATTTGTTCTGACTTTATTGCCGTAACGAAGAAAGATCTCGAGTCAATCAGTGAAACTCAGATCGTCCCAAGCCGTATAAACGACATTACATTGGAGAAATGTCGTGTTCATTACTGAGTGTAATACTTTTGTTTGCTTAGGAGCCTGCTTTGTTATTCTCTGTATGCTTGTATTGTGGGTTGCTGTTTGCTTTTGGTGTGGTTTTATGTTTTAAGCCACTTGATAATGCAGTCACACGCCCACGCTGCATCTTATACCATTAAAAAAGGTTTGTTATCTCTGTAAAGGTTATTTTGACCTCCTACGCTAATCTCGTGTATTAACATACAGCATGGACAGGTATCTAAAAATAAACAAGAGAAAGTTATTCAACCTGACGGATTGATCAATCAATACCTACTTTGGTAATCCTCAAGTTTAAGTTTTTCCATGTTTTGTACGTATCTACCTACATGTGTTCCAGAGGTTCTGCCTATTCTCTGACCGCGATGCCCTTTACGATAACAGTTTCTATATTGTAGTCTTGTGAAGCATAACTTTCCAACGATCTAGGTACTTTTGTTGTTATAATAATTGTGTTATTATTGTATTATGGTACGGTCAATAGCAGCTCGAACTTTATATTTTTGTTGCAAAGCCGCCCGTAACGTAACTGAGTAAAGTGCACGCATGAAAAAGTCGATCTGCTGTCGACTGTACCTACTGAGAACTGAGTGAGTTCCTTTCAATTGTTAAGTGCAGTTTCCTTCTAAAGTTTAGCCATCAACGACTTTAATGTTATATACTTACTAGCAAGTCTGTCTGAACCTCTCATTAATGCTATCTCAAATTAGTTATCATATCATCATGCGAGAAAGCCAAGTTTTGGAAAAAGTTCCTCGTCCTGTGATTTTTCCTCATTCGCTAAATGGCATAATGCTCATCAAAGAGGACCACAAAGCCAACAAACAATCGTGACTCACTAGGATTTTCAATAGACTCCGTTCCGGGCAAGTGAGGAACGATTCAGTGCCGTTTCCTTGGATTCGATCCAATATGCGAACGTCAGCTTAGATTAGAAGTAAGCTTATAAGTTCCTCTGCAGAGCATATCTTAATTTTGCTATGAACGAAAAAACGGATAATAAAGCGCCTGACATCGCCTATGTATGTGAGTTCTGATGGTTATTGCTGTATGCGGTAGGATAATAGACGTCACAAAACTAGGCATATAATATGTATAAACCTATACAGTTGGAAACTTTTCTCGATAAATCAAATCGCCCATTATCCTGAAAATAACTTTCAAAGGGTCTTTGTTGGTAAATTTTGGAATCAATATCTGTAATACCACATTTTTACTCCAACATACGCCACTGATATCTAGCGGTACCATTCACCGTCATAAGACCAACCGATACCCATAAGTCCTAACAAATTATAATTAAATGCTTCATATTAACGGGGTGCAGGATTGGCAGGGAACTTAATTACATTTCACAGTGAGATTTTCACGTAGCATGCAAAATTATTATGCACGGCAGAAAATTTTAAGTATAGATAGATCGAAAGCTGGGATGCTCCGAAACCATATTTCTTGCAAATATTTTCATGTTTTGTCGTAAGAACGATTTTTCTTACACCTTTGGCAGCCCTGCCAGTCTTATGATCGGTATAATTTCAATTTATGGAGCATGGCGGAAATGAACGTCATTGTCATTCTCTTGAGTGTTTACATTTGCTACGCCTTTTGTACTTCATAACGTTACATTGTGGATACCTAAGTATCGATTAGTTCCATTATCTGCAGTGATCGATAACACCCTACTTACTACGTTTTAAACAGCCTTTAAGGATGATTTTACTGAAACAAATTCTGCAACATCACTGTATACAAAAGGGGGCCTGTAATATTTGCGTGCAAAGAGTATTTAGCTCATGACCAGCAAGAGTGATTACGCTCATCCATAACAGAATAATGTGAATCACCTCGGTCACTGAACAAATAATAAAATTACCGTTAACACTATAGACATCCATAGAAACTGAACTGGGTACAGCTGCTCGAGTCATTAAAGTGAAACCAGCAAAATAAAACGCAATATGTACCTCTATACGTTTCAACGGGTGACATTATTAGCCTCAGTCACTATGTCAAGTTAACTGTAAATTATTAGCGTATTTGGGTGAAACCCAAATTGGTAATCCGTACACAAATACTACAGTTCAGAAAGACAATTTGGCAAAAAACATCGATATACTGTCGTGTGTTTGAGCATGTCATTGTTTACTCAATCACTACAGTTAATCATTGACAATTTATTATTGTTTTTACAGACAACACGATTTTATTCTAAAACATTATGATACTCACACTATAGGAGAATAAAACATAACCACTTTTGTTAAGTTTTATTGAATTTGGGCGATGAAATTATATTTTGACGATGACATCTTAAAGATCTCCCATGAAAATTTAGTCGAATTTGTTTTCAAAATTAACCAGTACCCGTAACACGTTTTCACAATTAACCTGTACGGGTTTAACAATCAAACTTGTTTTATACGGTGAATTGTTGGAAATTAGTTCCGAAAACCGCTTGGCAGTACCGTTTTTGTATTTTCTACGTCTATTTCTCCGAAGATAGTTTCTCCCTTCTTTTTAGCAACTTTATGAAACTAAAAGATATCGTGTCTGCTGAGTTTTACTCTTGTGGCACATATTTCGCCTTCGGGGAACGAAGACATTTTCCGGTGTCGATTGCTTGGCATTTGAACAAAGTGCTTTTTGTGGAAAATATTCAAAACGTTTCACGAACCCTTTGTCTTGTCTCTTTTCGTCCTGCGACGCAGTTTCGGCATGCCATCATCTCTGAACGAAAATAAAACATGGCGCACAATTAGCTCTACCTACAATACATCTTCTTCTTAATGCATTTCTTTCTAAGAAGGTTCAGTGCATTCTATAGCTGATGTCTCAGAAAGTACGTATTGAAGGAAACATTCTTTTCTTTGCCTCTTATTACCAACATTACGTTTTAATATCTTTCGAATATTTTAAAATATTTACATAGATAACTTTGTAATAAATAAGAACTAAAAGCTATCAAGCTGCACAGGGTATTTTCGTTGATGTCATTGGAAATGGTGGTACATTATATTGGTAACTATACCAGTCGCAGGGCCATTGAGCCTGAACGTGTGAAAATTATGTTTGACGTAAACCACAATTGCCAATGTTAGCTGATAGAAGCCGGATTACATTAGGTACATTAAGATGTATTCACCAAGAGAAAACATACAATGGATAAACTTCATGTACGCTGTTTAATAAATATATACATATATTCTTTAAAAAAAAATCAATATAAAAAAATATTTATTAATCAAAAAAGGTGTTAATACAGTTAAGACAGTCACTTTTTTCCACTGTTCATAAGACGAGGCATTGGTATGAGGTGAACAGTTTTAATTATAATATAATAACGATGCATTTTGGCTTATTTTATATAAAAGAGGTTTACAGTTTTTTCATTGTCCCCTCACTAGGCTAGGCCTGTATCGTCGGTTATTTTAATAATTGATATTACTTAAACCATTATATCTAAGTACATACATTAACAGAAGACTAATTAATTATATTCCGTCTGTTAGGATTATTTACAAATTATGAAAACATTTTGTATACCGTCTATAATTCCGGTCCCCGCGATACAGGCTTACCTAGTATGGGGAACTCAGTTTTACATCTACCCGCTCTTTTTAAAACTGTTGTTAACTTTAGTTTTTAATTATAATTTTTACTTTAATAATAATAAAATCATAATAAATCATAAATAAAATTCTCTATGAAGGGAAGCATCAGAACACTTGAGGTTCACAAGCGTCTCTTCTCTTACAGATCGTTTTTAAAAAGTGTCTTTCTATTCTCTCAATCACGTGAATATTGATTTTTAGGACCCACGACCGAGAACCTAAGGCCAAAAACCTAAGACTTAATGTCTGTTTTAGTTTCGATGCAAAAAAAAAACTGTCACTTTGACATGTGCCGAGGTCGTAAACCATGACTCCCTATTACACTTGTTGACGTAGGTACTCTATGTGGACATCAATACAATTAAAATTTTTAAAGGTCGTAAATATAAATATAATAATATATATATTCTCGACTAAATCCGACCGCAGTCGTGTGTGTATGCGGGTCGCATGTGTGAAAAAAAATATCGCATATTATATTAACGCCGTCGTCTGTGACGGCCATAAATCTTAGGTTCCAATGAAATCTATGCCGATAAAAATCTCTGTTATCAAAACAAAATTTAAAAGATCTTTTATTCATACAATAGGACTCGAAAAACTAGCCAACATTGTCGAAATCACAAGGGAACACGGGGAACAACATTCGCGAAACCAAGGAAAAAACGGAATGTATGAAAAAAAAATTACTCAAAGTTATCAACATCCAAGTGTTGCCAATACTTAAAAACCTTATAATCCCATTTCTTTTCCAAATAAAAATTGCATGAGTTACGTTAGTGTTTTTGAAATACATTTCTTTTATGACAAAAATAGTGCGGTCAGGAAGAATAGTGGTGTAGTGTTTCGAAGTCGGTTTTTACTTTTTTAGATAAAAATTTTTGCGCACCAAATCCTCTCAGAATCCTGAAGTGTGCAATGAACTAAAAAAAAATCGGGGACGACGTGAGGATCTTTCTGCCGGGGCGGCAGAGGCCAGTTACAGAGAGGAGTGGAGAGCTAAAGGGGAGGCCTTTGCCCAACAGTGGCACACAATATCTGCTAATTGAACAAAACAAATTTATCTTATTAGAACTAAAACTTGCGTAAGCACTACGTTTTTTTACGCGTTGTGTCCCACTGCAGCTGGGCAAAGGCCTCCCCCAGCCCCTATATTAGGCGCACCAAATCCTGAGCGATTACAATCGTCTAACTGTCAAATTAGTATGGAATTTGACAGTTAGACGATTGGAATCGCTCAGGATTTGGTGCGCATAATTAGGCCGCAGTTCAGTCCATGGTTTTCGGTTCTGGGCCACCTCAGACCACTCCGGCATGTGTTGGTCGAGATCATCTCCCCACCGTCTCCTGGGCCGGCCTCGATTTCGATGTCCGTCGTCGATGTATCTATTAACAACATAAAATTATATATGTTTGACGACCTCGTGGCGCAGCGGTAGTTCATCTACATACCATGCGAGAGGTCCCGGGTTCGAATCCCGGCTGGGGACAAAAAAAAACCTCAGGTCTTGGATGTTTACATGTTTGTGATGTCGTTGTTTCTGGTTCCCACGACACAGGGTATCCTAGTGTGGGGCCAGAAGCAATGTATGTGCCTGTATGTAAATGTTTATGTTTATGTATTTTTTTTTGCAGGTACATAATCCCGTTTATAATCAGTACTGCGGGAATCCGTGTATGGTCGCTGGTGATTGACCTGGTGATTACGTTTTGAGCATCGGCCCTCAAATGTAAGTATTGTGTGGGCATAATGCGGTTACTGCTCCGAGACGTTGTGTTGATGCCAGTTATCCTTTGCTAAAAAGCGTTCTAATGCCCGACAAATAACTTGAACAAATTATTTTGGCTTCGCGTGGACGTCTTTCGTGTTTTAATGGACGCGGCATGTGACTTAGAATAGAATTCTTGTTTAGTCAATAAAAAAAAAATAGTTAAAAAAACGTGTCCATCGCAAAGTTTTCCCTGCTGCGCGGACCGGCCCCTCAGTTTTATTATGTCTAGTGCTCGTGTTAACCTCAGAAAATACTATAATATGTAAAATTGTCAAGGAAAAAAGTAGGACTATCTACAAAAAGAAATGAGATGCCATTAAAACATAACTTGCAAAAAACCAAGTCTCGCAAGTCGCAACTCAGTTCTTCTACCGTAAAAAGTTGTGAGATCCATGTAATACCAATTCGGTTAATTTATTCAGCCTCTACTTAAGAGTCCTTCTGTCTCAAGTTATTAGGTACGTAGTTAGCTAACCTAACAACATCTTATAGTGACCAAATCAATCTGTTTATTTCAAATATAAAAGATTTTTAATATTGATATGGGCTAACATCAACTTAAGACAGAAGGACCCTTAAGTAGGGATTGAATAAATTAACCAACCTGGTATTACATGGATTACGCAACTTTTTACGGTAGAAGAACTGAGTTGCGAGACTTGGTTTTTTACAAGTTATGTTTTTAACGGCTACCATTTTGAAAAGCTCACTTACATAGTTTTGGAAAAATTGTCATCCAAACTTTACGTCCCGAAATCAGAAGAATACAGACAAAAAATTCTAGAGAGATGTATGCAATTGAGTATTGTCTTTGTGTCGTAGAATAAAAGGCCTAATGATTAGCTATATTATGGGCCTAAACGGGATGTAGCAGGACTTAGCAGTTTCGAGCAAATTGCCTTTTAGGAATTTTTGTATTTTTTTTTTTCACTTTGTTATGGTGTATTAGGAGCTTCAACTTTGTTTAAATCCTGAAATGCTTCGAGAAAAGGATGGTACGCCGTGCCGCTTATTTGCTCGACTAAGCAGGGGCACTGCCGTGCCCCAAGTTAATTCCAAGATGGTCTTTTTAAGGGAAAAAAACTCACTGTGCGTCAGTATTATCGTTGAAGACGTGTCATGCCAAAACGGAACGGCTGAAGACGCCCCAATGTCAAGCGCAAGCGCGAAAACAAGTGAGCATTGAGGAAACGGTCGCAAATAGATACCATCAGTCGGGTTCATTAACACTCTTTCACTGCTAAATAACGTCTGTGTACAGTCCGGTAGATATAGATTTTGCGCAATAATCGCACTTATACCGAACATAGTAGGGCTACCGGAGCCCCGCATCGTTCACTGCACCGCAATAAAAAAACCCCCAGAAGTGCCGGTTACCATGACAAAAATCGCGAGTTCGAACCCACTGGAGACCGCCGTACTTTACGATATGACCTCAGTCTAGGTATTTGTGATGTCCTTGTCTGGTTATCATATCACAGGGTATCCTAGTTTGGGAACAGACGGAATATGATGACAGGCTATGTCTAGGCTTTGTTATTATTAGGAATGGACAATCTGGACGTGGACTAGTAATTATTTTGTGTTGATGTTAGGTATTTAGATGAGTCTAAATACTAAACTAAATGTACTTCTGATTGTAATCAGTTTGGGCTTTCTCTAGCTAAATATATCGGGCCACATAAACAACCAAGACGGGCGCCATTGCAATTTGCGAAATTCTCTCTAGGTTGTTCTATTTATTTATTATTTTACGGCTGTTATGGTAGTACTTAAACGTGTACGTCAACAGCGCATCAACCTTTACTCAAGTGAACTCTACTCCGTCGTTGACTGCGAAATCTTGAACATTTGGTTAGAATAATCTAACCATAGAACATCGTTCTCTTACATCGTTCTACGAATCTAAAAAAAATGGGTTTAAGATTTCTAGCCCAGTCATTATACATTCATACATACATACATAAGCAGCCTATAATACGTCCCACTGTAGGGCATAGGCCTTCTCTCAGGGAGAGAGTATGGGCTTAATCACCACGCGTGCCGCCGGGGATTGGCTATTTCAAGCGCTGAAGTATGTGAATAGCTCAGACACTCACGTTTCCTCACGATGTTTTCCTTCACAGTCATTCATTATGTACATTTGGAAAAGCATGTGAACCGAGAAGGCACAATTTTGGATATTACTTGGGGGGGGCCTATAAAAGTTTAATTTCAAAATGTCGACCAAGAGTTCCTATGCGCATTTTCCGCCATCTTGAATAAGGGGTTAAATTCGGTTTTTTTACGATAACTCGATTCTCCGTTGAGATAGATGGAGATAGAGAACACTTCATTGCACAACCAGGTGAAAGTATCACACATAGTGGTGCCTCAATAACGATGGACGATTAGTTAAAAAACGTAAAGGACCTTAATTGTAGATTGTAAAAAAAACAACAAAAAAGTAGCATCTATATTCCTAGTTATTGTGAAAAAACTGAATTTGACCCTTTTTGCAAGATGACGGAAAATGCACACAGGAAATCTTGGTCGACAATTTGAAGATAAGCTTTTCTAGACCCATCCCACGTAATATCCAAAAATTAGCCGTCTCGGTTCACGTGCATTTCTAACCTATTGAGAATTTCACTAACTTGTGGAGAATTTCACTAACCGCTGGTAGCGGCTGGGTGTGGATGGCAGACAACGGAAAGAAGTGGCGTGCCTTGGGGGAGGCTTATGGTATCACCGATTTCTAAATTGATTAAATACCTAAGCATCGTTCAGCATGAGTAGTACGATAGCACGAGTCACGAGTTTTGTGGCGCTAAAATGTTAGGACTTGACAATTCGCAAGGTATGATTTTTTTTTTTGAGCTACTTATTATATTTTTATCACACCTGCTCTGAAAATACATACTAATTATACCAATTAGAGGGAAGAAACGCCTTTATCCCGCCCTTCAAATCCTTTCATCCCAAGGTATGGAAGTTTGTATGAAAATCCTTCCGATCCAAGGGTGGGAAGTATGTATGAAATTCCATTACATACCCGGTTTTTTTTTTTTTTTTAATTTGTCAGCAGTCATACTGCAAAGAGACTTTAACTGTCTACTAATTAAATTTCAAGTAAATTGTTACTGGCCACATACAGTTTTTTTTTTTACCAGTTACCAACCTCCTTGGTGCATACAGAAAATTTAAAAATTTTTTATTTCTTCTATAGAGGATGCGTTGGAGCCCCCAGCAGCATTTTGTGCTATCACAATCTCTTCTTTTGATTGTGTCTTCCCCATTTTTCTTCAGATTGAATACAATGAATTAATTTAATTTATTTAAGTACTCTCACTCCGTCGCACGAACGACGCGACGCGAGGCGCGACGCCTGGCAGGGTCGCCATATAAGGATCTATCCTAAGGAGGACTCACTCAAACAACGTTTGCAGTAGAACTGAAGCTATATTCGATAAATCTTAGGAACTAACACGTACAATACAAATAAGGGCAGCTCCATAACATTAAAAACGAAATTATTTTTGTATATAAAACGCGCGGAATCACGGAAGAAGTGGCTGCAGGACTTTATGATCTTAGCCTACTCCAGAAACGGGCGAATAAAAAAAGGAAAAGCCCGCGCATTTTCGCAAAAACTTCGATTGATTTAGCATTTATCTTTGTGTTTTTTGTAAACATTTCTATGCATTTATGTCTATAATTGAATCGTGTGATTTTAAAACAACACAAGTCACATGTGTTTTTAAAATAACACTTGCCCATTTTTTTTTTATTAAATTATTTCCACCTACCTATTGATTTACATTAGAAAAAAAAATTGTAGTTTATTCATACAGAAATCAATATAATATGCTAAAATATTGCTGTTGTAGATATTAGTATTTGAATAAAACAGTTTTTTCTATTTCCTGCAAAGTTGTAATGAAAGGACATGTGTCGTTTTAAAATCACACGATTCAATTTTCCTCGTAGGTGTAATAAAAAGCACTATACATACCTCAGGATCTCAGAACACAAAAAGAAGGAGAAGTGCCATATGGGCGTGGCACTGTCGCTCAACGTTAGCCCGGTTGGGCTAACCTCGGCGAAACTTTAAAATATGGCCGTCAATCGCCTCGCGCCCGCTATTGCCGTAACATATGTGAAAAATGCCTGATTACCTACAGAAATCGCAGTGATACATGCTATTCAAATAACAGTGCAGTGTGTTTTCACCGGTAAGTCTATTTTACTAACTATATCCATCTTTAAACTACGAAAAATCATAATTATAATAATTTTCCTGTGCAATATGCATTCCAGTACTAAGAACATAAATGAGACGTATTTATATCATCGGGTTTACTCCACTGCTGTTTTTATGTAGAATTTTCGTGGAGGTTTTCTAACATGGAAAAGCAAGCCCGCAATGGACCGTCTCGCGAAACTGACTATTGTTCTATGCGATGAATTGCGATGTTTCGTGGTACGGCCGCATGTATTTGCCGTGAACTGTCAAAGTCACAGTAGGTGTCAGCGGGAGTCATAGTGATGGGGTAGTTGCTTTCTTTCCAGACTGATTAAGTATCGATACTTCGTCGCATTTACACTCGTTCGTCCAGACTTCCAAAATTACTAGAACCAATTATATTGTACGACTAGGTAGCTATTGTCCGCGACTCCGTCCGCGTGGACTTCAGTTGCTAAGGAAGCTTCTTCTTTAGTGGCAGATTTTGTCGTAATATAAACAGGCTTAGTTTTCACCACGTATTTCAAAAAGTTTTTAATAAAGATTTAATTTCAGGTTTCCCAAAGACCCTAATAGGAAGGATAAATGGATTGAAACTACAGGGAGATTGCTTAACTGGCTTCCTCTCAAATCAAATACCTGTTGCTCCATCCATTTTACGGAGAAATGTTTCCAGATGCTAAAGAGTGGAAAAAATATTAACGTGGGCAGGTCCTGCTTTGAAAATACCAGTAATAAGGAGTTCCATAAATGTTGAGGTACCAATATACCTAAAATCTCGGCATAATTATATTTTACATGGTGTGGAATATTCGATTGTTACTTTATTCTGATTCTCTATTTCAGGTGACAATGGACGCAACGACGCCTAACTCTGCAAAAGAAAGTGTTTCTAAAGAAACAAGTCAGGTGATGTGGTTATGGTACTAAATAATATTCTTATACTCTTTTATGAGCCTAAAATTCGATTAATTTAAAATAAAGTAAATGAAGTGTTTTCAATAATTTAATAATTTATTTACTATTTTAGATCCGTATTAGAAAGTTTCGGATATTGTTACTGTTGAAACATGCGTTCCTGAAGAAATAACAGGTGACCAGGTAATGTTTTTAATAATTTCATAATTTATTTACTATTTTAGATCCCCTTGGAAGTAACGGATATTTTTTTGTCGAAAAATGCTGCGAATTTCAAAAACCCCTGTAAATAATTGTCAGACATAGAGGAATGTCCATTCGATTGAACACATAATTTATCGGTCATATAGCGCCGCCACAGACTAGAAAATCGAAAAATCATATGAACAAAGTTGAAAATATAACATCGAGTTTTCAAAAGTCGTAAACCAAAGTTGTTGTAAATGACTTACTTTAATTGACGTGTTTCACGAATTGTGTTAACTTAAAAATGGCCCTGTATAAATAAAAAAATATTATATTTTTTACAAATGCATACTTTTTGTATTTTAGATACAGCAACGAGTTGCCGAAGGCCCACAAACTGGTAGATTTATGTCGATTGAAGAAAAACCTCGAAAAAAGAAATCACGCAAAACATTGAACAATGTCAACAAGTGACAAGTTCTAAATAAATATAAATTACCTTTTAAGGGAACAGTAAAATATTCATTGCAGGATCTCAGTCGGATGATGATGTTATCTTTTTAATGTAAATGTGTTTCGAAAGTTTCTTTAAGTTTATGTTTCACAAGTTTCTTTTGGCCAGTTTCTGAATTGAGAATTTCGCTAAGTAAATGGTTAACTGTAGTACTGTCTCTTCGAATTTTTCACAAAAGAGCGTGACAGAACGTTACTTATGTTTTCACTTAGTGAAATTCTCAATTCAGAAACCGGCCCTTTGAGTTCTTACTACCTAATGTATTTTTCACAAGTTAATAAAAATATTATTTATGTGATATTATTGAGAATGTTTTTTATGTACCCATCACAGTTGTCACCCACCAAGGCAATGAAAATTTTAATCCAAACTCAGAAACATCTACAGTCATTGCTCATTAATTCACGAGTTAAAATAAGTAGTTCTAGATTTTTTAAGGTGTGCGCTATACAAAAACGCGCATAAGATAAAGGCAAGGCGCAGGCATCTTGCCGCTTCAAACAAAAATTACGCAGGCGATATGTTTTGAATTATATTCAAGCGGCGCGGCACAGCCAACGTCGTTTCGTCGCCTTGCATACCTATATTTTGTAGGTAACTCAGCGAATGTTCTCTAAACTTTGTCATTTAGAATAATAAATTGTATGATTAGAATTTACGATGAAACGGAATTCACGAATTATACGATAGGTAGGTATGAACAAAACTGACATATTTAGGAATTAACACATTGGTAGGCAAAGCCTGTAAAAATAAAAGCTTAGGCAGCCTTTTGCAAAGGATTACTACAACGAAATAAAGTAGTTACAGACTACCCGACGTAGAGAAATAATTAGTTACTATTTAGGTATAGATGGCAAGAAAAAAATCGACATAATGTACAAAAAGTTTTTGTACGATGTACGATTTTTTTTAAGTATAATCGATAATGTAGTTTTTCGTCCCCATCACTAATGTTGTGCTGCTCTTCTCATTGGCTGTTTCATTTGTGTAAACAGCGAATAGTGAGCCGGTTGTTTATGTTGTAATCAAATAGAGATTATGAGGACAATGTAGCTGTGTGAGTAAGTGGCGACATCGGTTTTCTAGCAAACGGGCCATTATAACACTTCTCCTTATTTTTGTGTTCTGAGCTCAGGATAAAGTACAGTTCCATATCTCAAATGGTTTGCGCCCCTCGCAAGCTCGTGGCGCAAATGCCATAATCTCGGTATGGAACTGTCAATTTCTTCCCTCTGAAGTAATGTACTATTTTTTCTGAATCAAGACAAGAAACTTATTTCAGTTTTTCTGCGATTAATAAAGTTAATCACTCGCTATGATTTTTTTTAAATATTGTAAGTGTGCCGTCATTTGTACGGGTAAGAAAATGAACAAAATAATTTGTCTGTGGATCTCAGTCTGTGGTCTGTTTTGATTGACTGACACTCTGTCTGTGCTGACACTTCATTCAAAGCTTGTGTTTTCTCGAGATTCTTATTTCATTATTCTCTTAAATAGCGACGGTTTCGCTTATAAACCCGGACATCGATTTATAGCTCGCTTACATTTTGACCCGGCTGTTTCGCTCACGGACTTCATTTGCTACTTCACTCGACGACCATTGTACATTTGACGACGACCACAAGTTTTGCCCATAAGATTTCCAAAATGAATCGCGGCTCGTACGTCAGATGCTTTGTACCGTTCTCGTCTTGTGCAAACAACTAACAGCCGGTTAAAAGTTTTTTTACATGTCCCAGCTACATAGAAATTGAAATGGTGGCGCAAACTCGTCATTGAATATAAAGCCTCAAGCCACCGACAAACAACAACAGACTTGACGATGCCAGTTTGACAGCTGTCAGATTGAGAGGAAAGAGGCGCACAGACGAAAGGGCCAGATTACCTTACATGTGACGTCACTGTAGAAGTTAAATAAAGGGCATTGATAAGTTTATTGTTTGCTGAATATAAATTTAACTACATATACGATATTTATCCCTCTGATATGGAAATATTGCTTCTTTGGGCTTTGTTCTCGAAATGGTTTTCGATACAGCCCTCAATTAATGTACTGGAAAGTCGCGACTTTTGACATTTAAAACGCGTGACTAGCGTCGTCGTACTACCCGGGCAGCTTCGTTCTTTTTATACAAATCTGAAAAGACAGTCGGATACTTCAGTATTTACTTAGAGAATTCAAAGTTTCCTAATTGACAGACTAGTGCTTGCAAGTGAAATAAGTGAAGTGATAAAAACTAGTGAATCCTCCCGCTTAAACAATTACTAAAAGACAAAAGTGCCTTCAAGTCACTGTATAAATATGTTAAAAACACCATAAACAGTATATAGTGAAATCAGTGAAAGTTAAATACGAAAAACTATTAAATAAAGATATGGCTCAAAGGTCGTGTAACCAGGCCATAAAATAACAAAAAAAAAATACTTAGAGAATTTCCCAATTCATAAATGGCATTAAATTTCTCCAATAAGTGGTTTCACATTAACACTGTAGTTTCTAGCTAGTTAACTTTCTTAAGCCGGGAGTTAGTATGTAATCTATCGATGGTATTTCTCAACAGTAATGTTACAAGCCAGCCACATACCCGCCAATAGTTTGACTACGGTTCAGCGTGCAACAATTTCATGCGTGGCTAACTACCCACTTAGGAAAGTGATTTTCACCATCCAATTCCAGTCATAATTATTTCGTACATTATTTATACAGTATTTCGTGCCTACCTGAAAGGTTAAATATAATATGTAAAACGAACATTCACATCGTTAATGCGTACTTTATTGGATAGAAATTTTCTTTATTTGTATCGGCTTGTGTTTAAACGCGCAAAAAATCCATGTCCGCTCCAAATTAAATAAATTTTCACAAAATTGCGTTTGCCAACAGAATCCAAATTCCGTCCAATTGTCACTGGATTGCCAAATATATTTGTTGAGTATTTATTTATTTTGAGCTGCCTTACCTTTCCACTTCCTTCAACGTTCACTTCCTTGAACGTCCTTTTCTTTGAACGTCCACTCCCTGAACAATCGGAATGTCTGCTTCGTGCAAAATTTTTATTTACATAGTAATGTCCAACCCATCGAAGTTGTGCTGCCGGCATTCAATTAGGTAAGTAGAAGGCTTTCGCTTTTACTCTTTCTGGATAAAGACTAAGGTCACGCGTCTTGCGAGACAGCGTACTTAGACGTTCTTAGCAAAAATTTGAACATGTGGAAGGAAATTATAGGACCTAAACTTTTCGGACCTATTTACGCATATTGAACGATAGACTCTTAAACATTTAACGTAATAGAAAAAAAATTCAACTGTATGAAAATGGAACGAAATAACTGATGCTATTTACACTCTGCAGGTGGAGGTTATTGTCCAGGTCAACACGGAGGAAGATCCTTGGCCAGAATATAATTGGTTTGTTTGTCAGCATTCGATTGAGAGATGCCTCCGTCTGTAGATATGAGACGGCTATTGATGGAATCAGCTGATCAATTAACCCGCTTCTTGAGGATCTCTCAACGACTTGAATCATTCGCTGTAAGAGTGATTGAGTTATAAATATTTTCCGTTGCTACCTCGATGTTGTTTTCGAAATTATCTAAAACTACCTACCTAACTGGGTATAATTCGTAATTTAAGCAACGATCTAGACAAAACTTATTAAAATGTCTAATACCGGTGTCTCCCGACAGAATAACGACTAGAAACCTCAATCAGAACCAAATTAAAACTGTAATTAGGGTTGCCTTTGAAAAAAGTCAGTCCCGGAGATTTCGGAAAAGTACTTTTTATATTAACCTCTTACCGCAGTCTTTTATTTAAATAAAAAGTGGATGAAAATTAAAACTTTTTTAATGTGACATAAAAAAAAGCCCTATGTGAAAACCGTATGCAAGTAACATACGGGGCAAATAATTTTTTTTGATACCTCGGAGCCTAGTCTTGCATCATTTAAACCCGAGTCAAACCCGAAGAGGTGGTGGTGGCAGCCCTAGATAATCGATGTGTTCACACATGTAGACCGCATAAGTAATGACTTGCCAGGTCACTTGCCCACCCATGCGTGTTCGACGAAACAGCTGAGCGAGTTGTCAAGTCAGCTAATCGCCGCGGAGGTCGTCGCTGGCCTTGATACACTCGCCTCCCAGCGCGCAGGTCTAATAATAGCCCGAACTAATCGCGCGAAAAGACCTCCAGCGAAGGGGCTGTGTGAATGGGCCACCGCACCCCTTTAAAAAACTCAAAAGTGCTCAGAGTAGGGATGGGAAAAAAGACTAATATCGTATCGATAGTTCCAAACAGCATCGATAGTTTGGGGGCGGTCATGGAATCCAGTAGTTACGTGAAAGGGTTCTTGCGCCAACGCTATTAGACAGCGCTGTCTATTTGTTTATCCAGGGGTACACTCAATCCAGTAAATAAGTGTAAAAATGTCTTGCACCATAACGTTTTCATAGCTCTACATAAATTTGTATGATGGCTAGATAACCCTATCATACAGCTATTTATTTGTTCATCACTGGATACGTATTTATATCTATTTACGTATCCGGTTAGTTGGCGCAAGTAGGCCTAAGATATATTTTTTAAATAAAATTCGGAAATTAAAGGCACCATGACATCCCGCATAATATCGCAAAGCATATTAGTCGTTGAGCGGCGCAGAAAAATATATTGAATTTGGTCAAAACATCAATTTGAATAAGAACATATTTAAAAAAAAAAAAATTGTGAAAAAATATCGACGTTTTGATATATCGGAATATTTTACCCAAGGTTAGAGCAGCAAAAAATATTGATCACATCGATAGAAGAAAGCGTTTTATTATGAGATGCAAATTCGACTCTACCTCGATGGCGGAGGTCAGATGGAGCGCAAACGAAACTCACGTATCACCAAAAATAGATACGAGAGGTGAGTGAAATCATCACCACTTTCGCGGCCGATTAGATAAAACTTAGCGAAAGTGCCAACGTAATCGGCCTTGTGGCCAACAACAAACAATAAAAAAACTCGTTTTGTCGAAGTGTTACACTATATTGATCGGCATCGCAATTCACAATTTTAACGCCCATTCGACAAGAGATATAAAGTAGGGGACATTATGGGATTATGTCGGGGGTTTTTATCGAAGCTTGGTCACAATAGCGCCGTGTACTGTTACCAGACCGCACGCGTACAGTTTTTTTGTCAAACAAAGTTGGAATGTAATGGTTTGTGACTGAAATATTCGGATTTTGTTTGTATTCTATTCAATATTTTTATTTTAGACTAAGTCTTTACTGTTAGTATAAATTTATAATAAATAGATTCGGCCTTTTGTAGGACATTTCAAATTTTAAAATGGTCTAGCCGCCAGCCATTTCTCTTACACTCGATAGTACAACACTCAATTCGCATTTTAAAATACGACAGAATGCGAATTGAGAATTCGAATTAAGAAAATGAGAATTTAGTGCACTTCAGAAATAACGACCTAGAATGTGTACATTTTAGTTATAACACATAGCATTAAACTTATTCAGGCTCTAGAGCGCATCGAATATTTTTGGTAAACTATTAAATAAAGGTATTCAATTGTAATGGAATTTGACAAAGTTTATGTCGGGTGTACGGGGGTAAGATTGGACAGTTTCACATTGCATGATAACCGTAACGACACGACATCTAGTTTCGAACATTTACCATGGCCGTTTTATGAAAAAACGTCGTGCAGTTACTGTTATCATCAAGTATGAATCCGTCCTTCAATAAGAAGGAAAGAACTTCGACCTGTTTACTCTCGATCGACTAGTGTTGGTTCTATTTTATACCCAGTTGAAGAAAATAAGAAAAAACTTTTAGCACTGTTATTTCTACGAACAATCTACTTTTTGCCTTTTAGCGTTTTTTTTTCTTACTTTTGGAACTTGAGTTTCCTGGACCCCAACTTTTTATTGCAGCTCGCATTAGACAAAAGCAATTAGTTTCCTAATTCATCAACACAATAGCTATTTAATAAGTGGTCGATAAAAACGTAATAATCACGCTGCTAGTACCTGCCTATATCAGTTTTAATTCGAAACAACGTAAGACGTAATTAATGTCAATCAATGTTTTATGGCCGTTTGATGACTATCAGTAACGCTGTGTGTACTTAGATAATGACGTAGTTCAGCTCAAGCCCAACTCTCAGCCTGGACATCGTTTGTTTAATGTTGATCGGAAAATATTGGATTTTAATTATACAGGATTAGGAATCATGCTCGAATGATCTAGCAGCAAACTAAATTCTGCATAGGCAAGAACGCAATCTCTTCTTTTATCTACTTTTAGACGCAGTAGTATGCATGAAGCAGAATACGTCCATTATGAAAAAAATAATCTAAATAATAACAAGATAACTTATTCGCCCTCTCAGTTACAGGCTCTAACAATATCTACACAATTAGAAATAATGACGCTATCAGAGGCCCAAAATTATAATTAAGGCCCCTCGCCCACGGCGACTTTTTGTAGTGATGCTGTCGCGCGTTTAAACGCGCAACAGCATGGCTACGAACGCGCTTTAATCGCATTTGCAACGCGCTGCAGAAGCGATGCCAACGCGCTACTAACGCGCTACAGCATCGCGACTGTATCGATGCAAACGCGCGAGCGTATCTGAAGACATCGGGAGGTGAACGGAGGAAGGGTGGCGCATGAGTAGTGCAACACAGAGAGATCGAGAGTGCTGGTTGTCCATCGGTCCAACGGAGTCCATGTTGCAACTTTAGCGATCGCAGGCATTTTGGTTCCGTTACTGAATCGCATTTGCATCGCGACAGAAGCGCGACGGTATCGCGTTTGCATCGCGACTGAATCGTGTTTACGGTGGGCGATGGCACACAACTAGCGCCCGCATCGCGACTGTATCGATGCGAACGCGCGATCGCTACTGCATCGCTACAAAAAGTCGCCGTGGGCGAGGGCCCTAAGAGACTTCGACTGATCGTTCAAAGAATAAAAACAGACGCTGATTCACCAGTCATACTATCTCGCTCGACCACGCGCTTTACAACTTACAAGACTAAATTAGTTCTTGGCATAAACTCTGCTACGTGTCTCATTAACATTTTATATAAAGCCCAACAACACAACAGGTAGGTATACAGTAGTACCAAGCAACACATGAAATTCTTTTTTCTTAGCGTAACGATAACAAACGCTGCGGGTTAGTTTAGGTTACTGAATGGTTTTCTTATACTTTTTTATCTTTGTGTGATAGGGCACCAGTACTAGCAACATATCGAAATCCCCTTCTTCCTGGAACTTTTAGATTGATGTTTCTTGAATTGGGTCGATGTTTCTCGAATTAATGAGAACGAGCGACTAAAAGACTTTCGACCCTATAAAAACACGATTCCTCTTTCTACGGAACCCTACATGCACTTGGCCAGTTTTTTCGGTGTGAAAAAACCTTGATATTTTTAAGACTCGGGCAGCCTTGGCCTCAGCGTTAAGGAGAAAAAAGTCGCAGATAAAAATTATACAAAAATAACCCAGTTTTTTTTTCTAGGCTGGGAATAGAGTCGTCTACGCACCAGGATGTAAACAAAGACTTGCGGCCTTATTTATAAAAATACGATCACTCCAAAGCACTCCTCAGAGCCAGTTTATTTAATCTGTGGCTACAACTTTTCCTTGTAAAATCTCCACCACAGACTATAACCGTCGTACTCGAACAAAAAATTGCGCTTTATAGCTTAATATTTCGCAAACGAAACTCTTAATCAAAAAATTATCTTCACACGCCTACAATATTTTTGAACGACCAATCCAACGATACCCCACACCATGGTGCAGGCGAGAAAAATAAATGCATCCCTAATTAATTTAGGCGAAGACGCAAAAAAATATTTTTTTTAAGATTTTATTCTACCTTTTTATCGGCGTGTATGTCTACGCCAAATTTCAGCTTTCTAGTACTAATCATCTCTGACGCGAACAGACAGACAGACAGACGGACGGACATGGCCCAACTTTAAGGGTTCCTTGTCGACTACGGAGCCCTAAAAATAGAGTAGTCACGCACTCTGAAATCTGCCAAATAGAAGTAGGTCTTTCTACAGAATATCTTATTAGATTGTGCCTAGATTAGTCAAAATGAGACGACGAAATTGGATGATATGGACGCAAACAAACTTAATTAAGTTCAATCAGTATTCTCTCGATTTGATAAAAATAAACGAAGAAACAATATTCCAATAGTGGGTAGCGTACTAAATAATGCAGATACGAAGTACATTGACGAGTTACATAGGCATTTTGTTGATAACAAGTATGTTTATATAATTTACGATGCAAAGGTTAATTACATTAAGAGTTTGTCAACAATGCCGTCTAAATGTACGCAATAGACGAGTAAACAAAACCTATTCGATACTGCTGTACAGAGCACGGAAGCAATTCTGTATCGAGTCACGACCAGGCACATTTCCAATCACGAAACAGCCTAAACGCCGTTGCAAAATTACAAATGAAACTGAACTCTTTCACGAAGGCCACTCGATTGGTTATCCGTTGCCGAATCAACGTCACCAGTTAGTCTTCGTCGACATTATGTAAATGGCAAACACAGCTGTGAGCGCTCCAACAGTGATTTCTCGTCTTATTCGCGGGATTATCGGCTCTGTGACGGTATGTCATACAGGTGGTTGTGGCTTGGTGTCCTGTAATGCGCACGCGGTGTTATCTGGGTTGCGTAAGTTCTAGGGCCATTGTGAACTGTCAGCTGTTGTAGGTGGGTGACTCCACTGCATCATGTAAACAAAGAGAAATCCACACAAACGGCCCACCCGGATTCTTTTTATCTCCGCCAATATTTCAAAGAGAGTGATTTTACAATCATCATCATCATCAGCAATTTGACGCCCACTGCAGGACATAGGCCTCCTTCGTGGTTTTCATAACCATGAGGGGTTTTGCCATATTCGCCACGCTTGGCAGGCGGGTTGGCGATCGCAGTATGCGGTCGGAATCTCAGGAAGACGCTGCTGCCCGTCTCCTGGTAATTGATTTCCTCAGTCGCCTTCTACGACATCCACTGAAGGAAATGGAGTGACGCTATTCTTAATCCGGCGCCACACAGATTTTACAATAGTTTCTGGCTAATGTGGAACGGGGAACTACTGTTTATGGTTTGCTCTATAATTTTAAGGATAGTAACTATAAACAAGTGATCTTTTGCTGCTTCAAAATTGAAATTTTTCTTTCATTAGCTAGAATATTTAGGGACCGAACCCTGATCCTTTGTTTCAGGTTCATGGACACAACACCATTGAGCTATTTAGACATGTGACTTCTGTCTGAGAATTCTGAAATTAATAAATACATTTTAAGCCCAGCAACACTTTCAAGATGTTAAATTCGCGATTGTACATTGAAGCTTGTTTTTGTCGTGGAAACCATCTATTTTAAAGTTGTTTATAAATTTAGAGTGACGGAAATTATTTTGCATTTGGATGTATTTTTGTGACAGGGTTTAGCTTATTGCAATGTGACGATTTTTTCACAGTGCAAAGTAGCATTATTAATGTTGTGAGTAGTAATTTTTACAGTTATTACCATTATTTTTAAATGGGTCTCTAAATGGGTAAAACAAATCTAAAAGAGTTCTGTGAAGAGCGATATCGTTCTGCGAACATGAAATGTTCCCTTATAGACCTGACTCGGAGGGTCGTAGGGGCTGGCCCTAGATTCGGCCCTGCATGCTCGCAGAAGGAAAATATTACATTGCACATCAAATAATATAGTGACGCACATCTAATAACACCCATAATTTATGCTAGCATCATTTATATGACTGCGGTACAAATAAACAAACTCATTAGATACATATACGAGCACCGTACAACCAAGAAATTAAAAACACACAGAAAACACGCAACAAAACTAGCCGTTACATACAATTGGGTATTTGACAAAATATCAAATGAGTTACTTTTAAAACGGAATTTTGTATGAAAATACTGGCTTATGACGTCACATTTCAGAGCACTCTTTTTATGTTTAACCTATTTAAAAATTGTAATAACTAGTAATTGGCTAAAAGAGATACATTTTCCGAGATATTTTGTAATTTTTGTTTTAATCGAGCATATGAAATAATTTATTGTTGATCGTGTCAAATACCGTACTTTCCCAGTTGACAACAAAAATACTTTGCAGTTGCATATATCAACAATATTTGCCTATAAAATTGCTTATCATTACTTTTCGAGTGCGTATCGTTAACAGCCTTTAAAATAGGTGGAGGTTATCAATTCGTCGGAACCTTTTTTATGTATGTTCCCCGATTACTCGAAGACGCCTGGACCGGTTTGGAGATTTTTTTTTTGTTTGAAGGGGTAGACTACCCAGGTGGTCCCATGTTCGTCGAGTCAGGATCTTATGATGGTATCCTGGAAAAATCAAGAGAACTCGTCAAATTTTTAAAAGCACACTTGAAGCGACTTTCTGTAAACACAATTTGGCGGAGTCGTAGTGATATTCGCAAAAAATCTTTTTTTTTTTTTATAGAACCCTTGTAGTTAAAGTAAAGTAGCGGTGCTAGAGTCAAAGAAACATGATATTCAATATTTGTGCTGCGCTTAAGAAAATTTGGTGATATGGGTTGGTCATCATCATGATCATTCAGCCACAAGAAGTCCACTGCTGGACATAGGCCTCCTACATGGATTTCCAAAAGGACCGCTTGGAAGCGGCTTGCGTAGGAATTATCAACGAAGGTATAACCTTTTTAAATGGCCGAGCTTCGAAATTCCTATTCACACACGTTTCTTTAGGCGTGGGCCACGTAGGCCCCTGGCCACACAGAAGAGACGTGGGGCGGGGGCGCGGAAAAGACGCCAACGCGTCGCTTCTTTTCCGCGCCCTCGCCCCAGGTCCTTTCGGCGCGGCCGACGCCTAACACATCAATCGTTTGTTGTCATTAGAGCCCCGGGCAGTGGGTTACAAAACCAAACATGTTATTCGCAAGTCTTTACCTTGGGCAGATGTTCTCGTCGTTACCGGCGTGTGCACGCAGAGTGGCAGAAGGGCCGCTTGGAATCAATAAAGAGAAGATTAATGTTACAAAAAAATAAAGATTTTAAAGATTCCCACTGGGGACTGCCGTACAAGTCTAGGTGTATTTCCATGTTTGTGATGTCCTGTGGCCTAATTACGCGCACCAAATCCTGAGCGATTCCAATCGTCTGGCAGATTCCATACTAATTTGATAGTTAGACGATTGGAATCGCTCAGGATTTGGTGAGCGTAATATAGGGGCTGGCCTGGTTACCACAGTACAGGGTATGGTCAAGCGATTGTGTTCTGTGGAAGTTTATTTATTTATTCAAGGCAAAAATTTTAACTCAATTTAAAAGTAATCTCCTAAGTAATAAAAGTAATTTAGAAGTGAACTCTCTGATAAAGGCCGTTTCCTATTCGAATGATACACGGATAGTTGGCCATCTATCACCATTTCCTATAAACGATCCACGGAATAAAAGTTGTGTGTGTGTGTGTGTGTGTGTGTGTGTGTGTGTGTGTGTGTGTTTGTGTACTTTTTAAGATATGTGCTTACGAAAGTGTTAATAACAGCTATGGTGGTTACCTATTCGAGCATAAGCGGTTAGCGCGTGAAAATGTTGTTCCCCACACAGCACAATGTGATCAATTTTGTTAGCAAATGAGGGGTTGGAACTTCTTAATAGAATAAACTTTATTTGACAACATTACAATTAATTACATACAGTAGGCACATAAGCCAAAATCCTTACAAAGAAGTACGAACAATAGGTGTATAATTAAGTTAGTAAACCATAGAACACATTTGGCAAAATACCTAACTACCTACATGAAACTTAAACACAAAAAGTTGTCAAAAATGGGCCAGTTTCAGCTTGATGCCAAAGCAGGGCTTTGGCGCTGGTTTTCAGACCGAACCATGAATGAAAAGGATGACTTGTCTTACAAATATTTTCATTTTGTAATTACTGGTGTGCAATAGAGTTTTATTCTTTTAATCTTCCCTATTATTTTTATTCAGTTAATCTTCCCTAGTAATTGCGTGAGCCATCGCTCTGTTTCCAATTGGCCTGTACTTATACAGCTCTGCAGCCACTGCAGCCGGCAACGATCTGTAAACATGGCGGATGCAACTTGTGACCTTGCCGCTCTGTCTGATGGCTAATGGAGTAATAATCCGTTTTCAGCACAAATTCACAAAGCACTTATAGGCGTGCACATACAAGAACAGGGACACGTCTGTCAAATTTTGCTTAGCGCAGATTAATTTTGACAGCCGTATTCCGGTTCTTCTATGGCCACGCCTGTAAGCGCTATCTATGAATTGCTTTGTGAATTTGTACTGAAAACGGCTCATTGGACAAAAACTTACAGTCCGAACATCCTAAAGCCAGGTTTCCACGATCCTAGTGCACCCAGACCGAGTGAGCTAACATGACTGCTCGGATGCTGGTTCGAAGTAGGTAGGTATCATTAAAGAAAGTATAAGAATATTTATAATTGGCAGTGGACGGAGGAGGGGTTTTGACATGCCCAGCATCGGGCTCTATTCGTGAGCGGATACCTTTCTACTGGGTACAATCTTCACTCGAAACCAAATTAAATTCTCTCCCGGATAATAATAGAAAGTCGTATTGGCACGGTTCGTTACCTTATCATTCTAACTGTGTCGTACCGTATTTGTTTGTCTTTCCCCGAGATAGAGTAGTCTATAAAACGATTACGGTTATCTCTGCTCCCAATTGTTATTGTTTTTATGATTACGGCTTATACTAGTCATATCTGTGTTGATAGTAGGTAGGTATGATTCTTAATTAATGTTTGTTGTGTTTCGGCTATTTCTTGGCGGGCTTGTAACTTTACCCCAGGCTTAGATAAAAATTTGTACACGAGCGACCGTAGCTTAACCCGGATTCATACATAACATAAGCAGCCTATATACGTCCCACTGTAGGACACAGGCGTGGGCTTAATGACCACGCGTGCCCACCGCGGATTGGCGATTTCAAGCGCTGAGGTATATGAATAGCTCAGACACTCAGGTTTCCTCACGATGTGTTCCTTCACCGTTAGCGAGTGGTATTGCTACTATAACTTCACAAATGTACATAACTTAGAAAACAAAGTCATAGGTACATGCCCGCACTGGGAATCGAACCTGGGTCTCCCGCTTCCTAGTCCAATGTTCTACCCACTAGGATTCCGGATTCAGATTTCATAAAAATAATATTATAATTACCTAATCCTTATTTCAAGGCGCCGCCGATAACAGTCAATCGAGCTACCTTGCCTTAAACAATTTTGCAGCAAAACCTGATTAGTATTCGTAATGAAAAAAATAAATGTTAATCTTGAGAATATTTTTGAAAATATAATTGTCTTCGAAACACATTAGAATCGAACGTCTTCGATAAAAAAAATAGTGGCGATAAATAGTAGATTGTGTCTTAAGGGAGAAAAATGATACATTTACGGCGAGGGCGGTATATTGAATCCTGAGTGAAGCGAAAGATTCTACAATAGAATCCCGAGCGTAGCGAGGGATTCTAAAGTAGAATCTTGAGCGTAGCGAGGGATTCAAGTGTTTACGCCCAAGACGGAAATAATTTTGCTACCGAGTGACACATACTGCTTTTCACACCTGCTATAAGGAAAATTTAAATCAAACACAATATGTGCCGTGGAAGACAATTTTATTATGATCGATTGCAACAAAATAAAAATCGAATTGGAATTACATTTTGTGAAAATCTGCACACGGATCATGCTGAGGGCAATAAAAAAAAACTTGAATACCAGGGAAGAAAAGTACAACTTTGATCCCTCATTTGAGAGAATCAAGGGATCTTTTCTGAATAGCAGGTGTGAAAATATACTTTTTTGGTCGACATCTTCGCGTGTCATTGCGCAAGTCAACGTACGTTCTTACCTCACACGACACTGTCGCAATAGAAACGCGGGGGATACCCTCAAATCGGTTTCGCAGGGCCGTGAATGCACCATTGTGCATATGTCCATTGTACTCTGCTACCAGTGCAACGGCACAGAATAACGGACCGAGTACGCTTTTTTGCTATAAATAGATAGATAGAATATCCTTTATTGTACGTACACTAAGAATTCTTCTTCTTTATGTGCTGCCTTGTCTTCTATCGGTGGTTGCCAACCGATTCTTGCTTTTCGAGGCTACCAATAAGAACAAGGAGCTGGCACTCTGTTCAAACCACTGTCATAAGTTGTGCAGACATGATATGTTTGGCCTCCAGTCTCCTTCTTCTCCTTTTTCTCATACCAGGAATTACATATTAATAAATAATCAATTAATTATAAAGAAGACGAAAAGAGAAATCTTTGCAGTCACCTCTCTTCATTAGTGTGAAAGGCCGCGACGGGCCCTTTTTAAGGTTCCGTACCCAAGGGGTAAGGGACCCTATTACTAAGACTCCAATCTCCGTCTGTCTGTCTGTCACCAGACTGTATCTCATGAACCGTGATAGCTAGACAGTTGACATTTTCACAGATGATGTATTTCTGTTGCCGCTGTAACGATAAATACTAAAAACAGAATAAAATAAATATTTAAGGGGGGCTCCGATACAACAAACGTGATTTTTTGCCGTTTTTTTCTCGATATTAATAACAGCAAAAGGTAGACGTTAAAAATATTCAAATGTTATTTAAAGATAGTGGTACGAAACCCTTCGTACGCGAGTCCGACTCGCACTTGGCCGGTTTTTAGCATATTTTGGGAGTTCCAGATTATGATCCTGGCACAATAAACACAGAAGTAAGAAAACACGGTCAAGTTCGCGTCAGACTTGCGAACCAAGGGTTCCGCATAATATATTTGTCTCACTTATTTAGCAAAACGTCGGAGAGTTAGCTAGAGTCTTTGATGATCGAAGGCTAGAGTCAACCTTTTGTGGTATTGCAAACCTAGCACGAATACCGGTGTTGTAAGACGCGGCCCAACTTAAATTGTATCACAAGAACAATACAGCACATTGTGCCGAATGGAGTTGGATACTGACAGTTGCACAATTTTACTAGAATTGGTTGACTCGGGAGCGAGAGATGATAGGGCACATGTTATATCCCAGAGATATCAACCCAATCTCGCTCCCTCACTCAGAGTCGCTCGCTCGCTCACTCACTGAGTGGAACTCCATATGAATGAGCAAGACGTACGACGCGGTATCGCGGATTTGCAAAAATGGTCTCGTAAATTGTACGGCTAACATCGGATGCATTTGGTTAACCCATCAACTTGAATTCACTCACTCAGAGCTGAATATAAACTAGGAAATAAGTGTGAGTTGGGGAATAAAGAGAGTCCATAGATTTACAAGATATGATTAAGATATAATATGCCCCAGAGAGAAAAAAGAAAAATCCAAACCCTAATTTAATATTATTCGAGTGTGCTGATGAGACACGAGCCTCTCTAGGGCCATATCCGGTTCACAGACATGCGACCTAGTCTGTAGGTGAAATGGTCAACGCATGCCGTGATTGACATTGGTCCCTTCCCTCTACATTTCACCAAAACTAAACCAAGTGAGATGACTGTGATTTAAGAATTGGTAAGGGGGATTATACATTTATGATTATTGAAACAAAACCTATTGTAATAAGTGGACAGGCTCTAACGATACTGTGGTACCGTACCGCTATCTCTATATAAATTTTTCACACACCTATTTCAGATTCAACAAAATTAGTAATAAAGATCAACGGTGACAGGTACTTTTTATCTTGTCCTTCGCTAATCTATTTAGTCGACGATTTACATTGACCCCTTAAACGAGGTTCGGCGAGATTTTACCGGACTTTTCACGTAATCAGTGGATGTACCCTGAGGGGCTTAGTCGATAAATGGCCAATTCGCAAAAAGGCTGATTCGCAGAATGGCTTATTCTCTAAATGCCTAATTCGCAGAATGGCCCATTCGCAGAAGGGCCAATTCGCTAAATGGCTCATTCTTAAAATGGCTTATTCTCAAAATGGCAAACTTTCATTAAATCAAGTAACAATTAATTTTGATTGAAAATGAAATACAAAAATATTTAATTGACTTTGATTTTATTCAAATAATTTTTTAACAATTAACAATTTTTTTTATTAACGTATCAAAATTAATTTTCTAGTGTTATTGCTTTGTTAAATATAATTGTTAATAAAAATAGTTGATTATTTTTGTATTTCATTTAATTGGTTTCAATCAAAATGAATTGTTACCTTATTTACGAAAGTTTGCCATTTTGAGAATAAGCCATTGAGCGAATTGGCCCCTCTGCGAATGGGCCATTCTGCGAATCAGGCATTCAGAGAATAAGATAGATAGATAAATTAATTATAATAAGCCATTCTGCGAATCAGCCTTTTTTTTTACTGTTAGCCTTATATGCTACAATCCTGTATACTCACTGATTGACTGACTGATGGATTAATCATCTATATGTTCTCTCAGAAACTATAGCACCTACGAAAAAGTAATGTATGAGAAAGTTGTAGAAAATGTATGATATGCAGCCATCTTATGAACCGATTTCTGAATTTCGAACGCGTTCTCTTATACGAATTGGGTTACTTTTTTTGTTTACTGGCGGAATTGGATGAATTTTGTATTAGCGTTCTTTCCATGATCCAATTTAGAAATTTTATATTTTTCCGGTTGTTACAAATTCAAAACAGCGGCGCCAATATGGCCGCCCGAAAAATGGCCATTTCTTCGACAAACAGTTTGTATGGAAATTTTAATACTAAAAATCAGTAAAAATCGTTGTTTCAACAGCCAGATCGGACAAACTTGCAAGGCCGAGCACCGCGAAGCGGGCACGGGGAACCCCATCGCGGCGAGGCCGAAAGCCGAGCTCCGTTCAGGCTAAGCCCGAAGGCCGAGACCAAACATGTTTCGGCTCAAAAGCCAGATGTGACAAACTTGTGAGGCCGGAGGCCGAGTTTTACGCTGGTAAAATTTATTAATTTGCTGGCCATAGTGGCGATGATTGATTAATTTTCTGGCCAGGGCAGAGCTTCATGACAATTAGTAGTTTATTATGACAATACGAGGTACATTGCGTAGCAGCATCTACTTGTTAATTTGTGGGTTAATCTTGACTTTGAAATGTACATCAAATTGTCATAGTAAACCACGAATTGTAGTTTTATAAAACAGGCGCCTGGAGTCGCTGCATTTATTAATTCTACTGACAAAAATAATTCCTAAGCTCACCAAAATTAATTTATTTGCTGACCATATTTAATTTATTAGCTCACCACGTGCTGCTATTTTACCTTTTTGGTGACCAAAATAGTTATTTGCTGGTCTGAATAAAATGTCTACTGTTTTTTTTTTTTTTGCTTTGCTGACAATTTAGGTAATTAGTTTCCATTACGTAAACTCGACGGTGATTCAAACATGGACGCTTAATTAGGCAAATGTCACGAGAATATTCGAACTGGATAATTTCGGACGTATAATTTAAGTTGCAAGGTCGGCCTACATTGTTTGTTTATGTTAATGAGTAACATTGTTTGTCTATGTTACTCATTTGCTGCACAATGATTGTTTTAGACATGTCAGAGGCAGGATTGTAGCATATTAGTAAGTACTAGTTAGTAAGTATAAAGACAAAAACAAGATATTTTAAAATGACAAATTCGAATCATAGGAGATGAGCGTGCTTCACTCGAGTGAGCAAATAATATATATGTTTACTAGCTGTTGCCCGCGACTTCGTTCGCGTGGTAATTTTGATGTGTATTTTTCCGGGATAAAATAGCCTATGTGCTAATCCAGACTATAGTCTATCTCTGTGCAAAATTTCATCCTTATCCGTTCAGCCGTTTTTGCGTGAAAGAGTAACAAACATCCATCCATACATACAAACTTTCGCATTTATAATGTTAGTAAGGATAAGCGTTATTTCTTTAACAAACTGTTGCATTTAAAACTTCATATAAAATATGGCAAGGGTAGCCCACCGAACTGGCGTCTGGCTCGGGCATGGCGCGGACATTATTCTGTTTCATTCAAATACCATACCAAACACACGGTCATAAGGTCATTATTTGAACATACTCAACGGCCTTTCGTCGGACGTGCTATAGCTCGCCATTTCGGCGCCCGCGCCCGATTGCAGTCAGTTCCAGGTCATTGCCATGCCAGATCAGTGGGCTCCGCGCCTTAGCAAAGTCAATAGCTTTTGGTTGAACTTTACTTTTTCAGTCTGTCTCTTTGGTCTACCGGTGACACAATTTTTCACCAATGATTGGAATAGACGAGGTGACATAACCACCTATGGGCTGGGGATAACATTCTTGTCATGGGTTTTTGCATGACAATAACGTTATAAATTAAAAAAAAATATGCCGTCCCAACAACATTTAAATATAGATCATCATTAGCCTACCTCTGCCCAAAGCTGGGCATAGGCCTTTTCCCCATAACGCCATGTTTCGCGGTCTCGCCATTCGCATCCACGGGCCCTGTAACGACTTGGTCAAAAGGGGTCATTCATACTTTTTAGGATTCCGTACCCAAAGGGTAAAAACGGGACCCTATTACTAAGACTTCGCTGTCTGTCTGTCTGTCCGTCCGTCCGTCCGTCCGTCTGTCTGTCACCAGGCTGTATCTCAAGAACCGTGATAGCTAGAGAGTTGAAATTTTCAAAGATTATGTATTTCTGTTTCCGTTATAACAAATACTAAAAACAAAATAAAATAATTATTTAAGGGGGCTCCCATACAACAAACGTGATTTTTTTGCTGTTTTTTTATCTTTGTGTCTAATGTTGTATAGATAATGGTACGGAACCCTTCGTGCGCGAGTCCGACTCGCACTTGGCCGGTTTTTTCCATTTCCCGTCAATTGCCTGCTCGTTAGTCTCCATACCAAGAAAATTATTGGTTTTGAAACCAAAAAGTACGTGCAAAAATTACAATAATCGTTCGGTGCTAAATCTATTGTACAATAATCTTGTCGTTGCATCCTACGAGTATCTGCTAAACTAGGCGAAAACCTTTATGTTAAGAGAACGTTAAAATGTGCGTACATACATTGTACATTAAGATAATATGGGTTAAAGTATGAAATTGCCGTTTTATTGCAATAGGTTCTTTGAATTGACATAGAATCTTCATGGTTTGAGGTTTTCGAATGAAACTTTTTTCAAATGGTTTCTATGATGTTCTTTTTTTAAAAAATGTGAAACATTTGAATATCGACTTTCAATTGTTTTTGTTATTCAATTTAGACAAGAAAGATGGATACTGCGAAAATTCGAGTGATTTTTGAATACGAGTTCCGACGCGGAACTAACGCGGCAGAAACAGCCCGCAATATCAATGCTGCGTTTGGAGAGGGGTCTACTAATGAACGCACCGTGCGATTTTGGTTTAAACGCTTTCGTGATGGAAATTTCGACTTAAAGAACGAGCCACGAGGAAGACCGCCCACACAGGTGAATAACGATGAATTAAGAGAGATAGTGGAAGCCGACCCTAGTCAAACTACCCAGGAATTAGCGGCATGGTTTAACGTTACCTTACCCACAATATTGACTCACTTCCGTCAAATCAATAAAATAAAAAAAATACGAAAAATGGGTGCCTCATAATCACTCGAATTTTCGCAGTATTCATCTTTCTTGTCTAAATTGAATAACAAAAACAATTGAAGGTCGATATTCAAATGTTTCACATTTTTTAAAAAAAGAACATCATAGAAACCATTTGAAAAAAGTTTCATTCGAAAACCTCAAACCATGAAGATTCTATGTCAATTCAAAGAACCTATTGCAATAAAACGGCAATTTCATACTTTAACCCCTAATACATTGGGTGGGCTACTGTCAGTCACTATCACTATAAATCTTTTGTCTTGTCCACGGCATGTACTTACCTAGAGCCTATACGTACTATTATTTAGATAGATAGATAGATAACACTTTATTGCACACCAGTAATTTACAGAGATATAAGGTGCTTAATATTTTTTTAGCCACGGTACTACTTTGTACCAGTTACAGGCAATGAATGAGACACTCGCTCAATAGACTAGAGAAAGATCGAACCTTTAACTGTCAGTTAGGTGCCATTATGTGGACACTACAATAGCATTGACCCATGTGACCTTAACTTGATGAGCAATACTTACTACGTACGTAGTACTCAGTTAGCAAACCTTTACATTAAAACTTTCGTAAGCAGTACACATTACTAACTTAAGTGATTCCGGAATTAAGTTAATAAACCTTTACATATTTCGTAATCATTCAGTGACTATTATTAACATAACATAAACTCACACTAGTATCCCGGAGGGGTAGGCAGAGACGAGGTTCTGCCACTTGCCACGATCCTGACAAATGTTTCTCTTCATCAACATTCATTAGTCGGAGTGAGTGCATGCGTACTCACTCCGGTTTCGGGTACTTTTTTAGGGTTCCTTAGTCGACATGGAACCCTTATAGTTTCGCCGTGTCCGTCCGCCTGTCTTTGTATGTCCGCGGCCTAGGTACGACGATTAGTACTAGAAAGCTGAAATTTGGCATAGATATACATAATCATCACGTCGTCGGTGTGATAAAACCGTAAAAAAAATTTTTTTTTACTTCTCTCCCCTTCTTCTAAATTAGGGATCATTTTTTCTCGCCTACACCATAGTGTGGGGTATCGTTGATTGGTCGTGAAAAAATATTGTAGACAACGATTTTTCGATTTAGTGATCCGTTTCCACCCCTTCCCCCGCTCCGCCGCTCTCTCCGCGTCTCGGGACTGAAGACGAAATAATGTTAGCTTCGACAACTTCCACGTTTAAATTAAAAACACCACTTTAATAATCATTTCGAATTTTCTAAGTTCCAGACTTCCAAAACATCCCTCAAATCCAGTTTAAAACAGCACAGTTCGCACCGTGAGCCCCCCGCGCGTTGATCGGCACCACTTTCAGGGGGCTGTGACGATTTTTTTTCCATCACCAAACAATAAGCGAAGACTGTCCGCTTTATGAAGGTAGGTAGGTTTACTTAATGCAATGGCTATTGAAGCACACGCGCATTAACCAATGGGCGCACATGGATGATTTTCTTTGAAAGCTCGTTTCGTGGAATGGAGTATACTTCGTAATGTTCAATTGCGTTCTGCTACGTGGAAAACCACTGCGCTAATAACATAAACATGAATTTTGGATGCTCAAGGTTTTGTGGTTCAGACAAATGGGCAAATTCTAAATCGTGATCTGCAAGATTCCTTTTAGCATTTGCCGACTTACCGCAAAGAGAGTATGCGTAGATAATTTTAGATGTATATTTAAAAAAAAAACAATCACAGTCAACAAATAGAAAAAAAAATAACTTCCACACAACACAATAACTTGTCCTGGTCTCAAACTAGGATACCCTGCGCTATGGTAGCCAGGCAAGGACATCACAAACATGGAAATACACACAGACTGGGGCCATTTTGTACAAATGTACGGCGGCATCGAACTCACGACCTGCGGCATGGTAGTCAGACATGATACCGCTAGACCAACAAGGCAGTCGACTGCCTCGTTTATTTGGTATTATTATTAACAAGAAATAATAATAATACCAAATAAATAAATAATAATTACCAATAATACCAACTAAACGAATGTGGACAAAGTCACTCCGATTAGGTCCGACCGACCACCGCATTAGGGGTCATCCATAAAGTACGTCACACTAATTTCGTGATTTTGTACCCCTCCACCGTCCTTGTCACAGTTGTTCACAATTTCACAATGTTCACAGTTGACCCCCCTCACTAGTGTGACGTCACATATTTTGCAATTTTATATCTAGAAATTATTAAATTAAAATAGCATTTCCGAAATTCCGAGTATGGACTTCATTAACACGCGTGCCACGCGTGGCGTGTCACACTTTGTCGACCCCCTCCACCCCCCTTAACGTGTGACGTACTTTATGCATGGTCTAAGGGCCTATCCACATTACAACGGGCCAGCGGCGTGCGTGCGGGAGCAACGTTACAAACTGAAATAAACCTTAAATACTTTCTGGTTAGAGACTATATTACTAGCGTAAAAAAGGCTCGCCCAAGTGCGGCCGAAGAGCATGACAACTTGTTTGCAGTTTTGTTTAATTTCGTAAGTATTATTTTAGATTGAAAACGTCGCTGTAGCGTAAATAAACCTTAAAGCTTCGATCACACACAGCGACTAATCGCTGCGAGTGACAATTCGCTGCCTGCCTGTCACAGGGGCTCCATGCAGCCAGTTACACTCGCGCCACCAATGGAAAAAATCACATCTGTTTTCAACCCTAACGGTCTTATTTATAAAAACATGAATCTAATACATCTCTGAGAGGTAGTTTAAATTATCTGTGGTAACGTTTTTCATTTTCCACAGACCATTTATAATGCGTCTGAGGACTGTTTTATGGCATCGTGTTTTTGTAAATAAGACCGTTAATAGTAGTTTATGTGACTGTCACATAATGAGGGTTATTAAAACACGAGCGAGATTTTAAAAAAACGAGCCTTGGCGAGTATAGTATTTTTAATAGCATTCGCGAGTGTTTTAATACCAAGTTATGTGCAGTCTCATACACTACTTTATCTACACTCATATCATAATCTTAAACAGACATTTTTAATCCAATAAATGAAATTTTTGAAACAAAATGGCGCAATTTCGACAAAAGTATCTTGACATTCAATCGTCTGCACTCTATAGAGTCAACTTTTGACATTAAAAAAAAAACTTAAGTTTTGTTCCGTGATCACAGCAACACTTTAAAAAAAATAACTGTAACATAAAGTGAAAAATCTGACCTTTAATGTAACTTTATATTACACTTTTTTTTTTATTTTCTTTAAAGTTATGTATTGTTTAAAGCCTGTCAATATGTGTTTACCTTTGAATTCTTAATTTGAAGATTATGATATGAGTGTAGATAAAGTTAATTACAAAAACGTATATAACATCGTGCACATGAATATCTAGCGGCATTTCTACTACAGCCTAAGTAGAAAAACCTGCTTTAATTTGTTCCCATGCCACGGTTTTTCTCAGACATCTCAGTTAACAACACACATGCCTAGTCGACTGAAAAGTTACTGCCATCAGATAAAAAAGTCTGTTTAAAAGTCATAGCGAGCTCGACAATAACGATTTATCAGATTAAAAGGAAGATGACCTCCTCAAACGGTGACTCAATGTTGGCCGTTTTTTTGCGAACTCTATTTTGTCTCTACGAAAAAAACGCCTGCAAAACCTATGAGTCTTCAACTAGAATACAATGTATACTTCGTACTACAGGGTGATTTTGAAATCGTTAGGAATATTTTGAGGGAATGTTTGTAAATATGCGTGATTTCCGACCCTTGTCGGTAATATAACATAACGTTGACAAATTATTTCTAATATGTTAAAGACTCAAGTGCGTAAACAATTAAAAAAAAATTGCGTTGGCCGGCGCCGACCATAGGACGCTCGAACCATAGTTTTTTTCGATTTTTATTATTTTTTATGTTGTTTGTTCATGCAAACAACACATAAGTGAAGTAATTTTGGGTACCTACAGTAAATATTTTGACTAGCACCGAGATTTTCTAAACTAGCACCATAATTACGTTTCTAAATCGTGGTTAGAATGTCCCCTTAAAATACAGTGAACGAATTCAAAGTCACCCTGTAGATGATTTTTTGCCTAGATCTAACCAAATCATTTTTGGACTCAACTACTTGAATCTCAACTAAACACTACTAAACTCGAAAGTACTAAAAAAAACTCAGAAACACCAGAAACAACAATTTCTAAACCTTTAAAACGAAGTTCTAGATAGTAGTGGCCAGTCATTTTAGCGGGTTTTAACATTTTGAATCCATCCGATGAAGATAGTTCACGCGTTCATTGGACCAATAAAAGAGATAACTGACCGAATCGATGACAGAATCCTTTTTTCCAAATGTATACTTACATCAAGGGTTGCTATAGTACATTACTGCAGCAGCCAGCAAAAGAGGCATTGATGGACGAACGTGTAAGTGTGGGCCGAGGCACACATACGTAAGTCCATCAATGCCTAGTTGTGGCCAAGGCTTGTATAGTACTTACCTACTTTTCTCAACTAATGCGCGGAAATTAAAACTAAGTACTCGTCCTAGGCAGAACTATTTACTTGAAAATACAATTACTTTTCAAAATCAATGACGAACAACGAACAACAATAATTTTTCCCGCGTTAAAGTGTTCATTTGTTTTTTTTTTCAATAAACAGCTTTCTATTTGCAAGGCAGTTCGAAATTTAAATAAAACCTTTGATAAGTTACCTTGTTGGTTGCCATGTTTTGGAGTAAAATACTTTTATGTTTATAGATAGATAGATAAATGATTTATTTGCACTTGCACATGTAGGTACATACAGATAACAATAACATGAAGCTTGTAAGCAATAAGAAGCAGACACCTTTTAATGCAATCGGCAGCGTGTCATATCCGTATATGCGTGCACTCATTTATTTACGTTACAGATGACTACCACAAAAACGAGTCGGTTAACCCAATTGTTGACTGCACGCATACAGGACGTCAAGGACCTGCTTCATAGAATCACATCCCGCGGCTCACTATGACAATTCAAATACGATATTATAACATCAATGCACATATTAGGATGGGCGTGGCAAGTGCAAAAGGGCTCTAACTCAGCATATGCTGGAGAGCAGTACACTCCAGCGCTGATCTTCCGCTAGTGCCCGTCTCAGTACGGAGGCGCACAGAGCTCGGAGAGATGTTGCACGAACAAAACTAAAATAAAATGCTGAGGTAATTGTGAATAAAATGAGTGATTAACATAATATAATAAATTATCGCGTATTCATCAGATTACGAGTATATTGGATTTCAATGGTTAGTGGTTTAGTCGGTATAAAAGAATTTGATAAAATTTAATGTCAAAAAGGTGTAATAGGTGATAAGAATAACTATCATACTTCAAGTAAATGAGGTAGGATAAGTAAATAACTTGATTATTTCATTATATAGATTTATATACATATGCACACTCACATAAAATTAAATGCCATTGAATATATGTCATTGAAATGGATTAAAAGGTTAATAGAATGTCAGTAGGAATAATATGTCAGCCAAAGAAATTAGGATTAAAATTAATAGAATAAAATATGCCATTGGATATATGTCATTAAAATAGATTAAAAGGTTAATAGAATGTCAGTAGGAATAATATGTCAGCCAAAGAAATTAGGATTAAAATTAATAGAATAAAATATGCCATTGGGTATATGTCATTAAAATAGATTAAAAGGTTAATAGAATGTCAGTAGGAAGAATATGTCAGCCAAAGATGTTTAGTATTAAAATTTGTAGAATAAATTGGTTAAATTACAAATGGAATCAAGAATTGTACTAAAATATCACATAACTATGGATAAAAAGGTAAGCACAAAGATATTAGGGAAGTTGCTTTTGTAGGCCCAGGAGAAACTTTTTGTAATTGGACTTGAAACAAGTTTTGGATTTTAGATGCCTGATGGGTGGGGGAACATCGTTCCAGCACTTGGTGGCCTGGTACCGAAAACTACCACGGAAGGCAGCAGTACGGTGTCGCGGCACACCAAGTGGGTTTGAGCATGCCCTAACCCTATTGTGCTCACCGTTCACAGTCCACCGCCAGAGGAGCTTATTGTATAAGTAGGACCGCTTCTGATATTTGACAATTCCAAACATAAGAGATGCCAAAAAAAGTTTTAGTCTACTTTCCAGCTTTAATATATTAGCATCGTTGAAGAATGGTGTGACATGTGCTCTGGAGGGTATATCAAAACAAAAGCGAGCGCAAGCATTTTGTATTCGTTGTAAAAGCTTGAGCGACTTGACATACAAGCAAGGCCCATAAGCGGTAATAGCATAATTAACTCTGGACATTATCAGAGTATCGCAGAGGAGGGTGCGAGTATTGACACTGAGGTATTTTCTACAACTATACAAAACCCTGAGTCTGTAAAACCAGTTTCTTACAACCTCCAAAACATGCTTTTCGAATTTAAGAAAACTGTCCATTGTAACACCAAGGTTACGTGCCTCATCCACAAAATCCAAACGCTCACCCCGTATGCAAATAGAGGGAGTTAGCGCCATAATTCTCTTCTTCTGCATTTTTGATCCCAGAATCATAACTTTTGATTTCTGTCTGTTAAGTAACAGCCCATTATTGGTACACCAAGTAGAGATGCGTTCAAGATCAGCGTTTAAGGCGGCCACAGATACTGCAACATTATTAGGGTCAGTAGGGATGAATATTTGCAGGTCGTCTGCATATAAGTGATACCTACAAGATTGAATGCACTTTACTATGTCCGCAGAATATAAGGTGAAAAGGAGCGGACCTAAGATCGAGCTTGGGGAATTCCTCTCTCAAGCCGCCGTAGTTCTGATCTGACCACTAATCCGTCAGATTTGTGTACCATGACTTGTTGATAACGTCCGAATAGATAGCTACGGAACCAACTGATTTATTATTTTGGAACCCATAATAAGTTAGCTTAGTTAGCAGCAACTCCAAGTTCAATGAATCGAATGCCTTAGAAAAGTCCAACAACCCCAGTATTGTACCCTTGCCTTCATCTTGTTCTCCGAGTATATCATCTATTACATCTAGTAGAGCAGTGGAGGTTTAAATTACAATACAGACATGAGTTTACTATGTAATTTATTAGGCCGCTAAAACACGACATAGGTATATGGATTTTCATACAACTTTTGCCGGCCGGCCGCTGCTCGCATGTATTTGGCCAGTGCAGCAATTTCGATTTATCTCGAAGAAGGTTGTCAAAATAATGCTCAAATTTCCAAGCGTGTTGGAGAAAATGGCGCTACTCTACTCTATTACTCTCCTGTAAAGTAGACTTTTTTGACTTACGCGCTATTGGAACTTCACTGACGAAACAGATTATAAAATCTCCCCGTTGTGGTGGCAACACCCGTTGACACAGTCGGCCTGACCCAGGTCAGAGGAGCAAAGTGGGTCAACTGCATTCAGTCTAAAACTGGTTGGCCTGGCACGCGGTCAAATCTTGCCCCCGACCCCTAATGCACACATTGGGCCAATTAATTAAATTAACCTAAACATTGGTCTGTGTACATTTTAAAATATACATAAATTTTTTTTACTTAGTTTTTGCTAAAGAAAAGTTCCTACTAAAATTAAAAGTTTTTCTCAATCAAAAACAAAGTGTGCCTTAAAAAATGTCTTAAATGTCCGTAATTTGTTTTATCTAGCAAAGGTTCAGACCATATTTATTAACTCACTTTTTTTACAATCATTTAAAAATATTTTAGAATGTGATAGACGCCTTAAACGTGGAAAAAATTTTTGCCTAACTCCGGTATCTTCCGATACCGACGATTAGTTTCCTATTAAATTGAGGGATTGATTAGTTTTCTACATTGGAGAGTGCAATTACATTTATTTATGAGGCACTTTAAAGCTTTTTAACCGACTTCAAAAAAGGAGGAGGTTATCAATTCGACGCGTATATTTTTTTTTTTGCTTCGACTTCGACAATTCTTTTTTTGTTCGAACAGGTATAGCGTCCCATTAATACCATTTTAATTTGGTGAAGATCTGATGGAAACTTTCTGAGATGGAGAACGGAACTCTTCAATGGACAGCAGTAAATAAGCCCTAATGGGATCCTTTAGTAATATCCGTATGTTTCATAAAATAGCGTAGAAGTAGTCCCAAGTTAATTTGGTGATGTTCTGGTGAAGACTTTCGGAGGTGGAAATTTAGAACATCAAATTTTAAAGTAACGAATTAAGTAGGGTAAACTATGGTTATAAGGGACTTATTTATTTTTCTCCCGCACCCCCACTAAAAATTGAAAAAAAAAAATTTTTAAATAAAAAATAAACCTGACTTCGAAACACTACAGCACCAAAAAGTTAGAAATAATTTAAATAATTAGAAGTATTCATACATGTAGGTATTGAAGAAGTATAATTTGTAGTCGGTGCCCAGTTTTAAGACCAGCACATATATTTTGGGCACCGGCTCCAAAATTATACTTCTACAATACCTACATGTATAAATAGTTAGTTTTAATTATTATCTATTATTTCTAACTTTTTAGTGCTATAGTATTTCGAAGTCGGTTTTTATTTAAAAAAAATTGTCTAAAAGCCTTAACGCAAAGGTGTTTTGTTTACCCGTTATGTTACGCTGAGACAAAGATATTTTCGCTACGGATATTTTGTGCCGATGTGGCAGCGCGGTCAACATTTCAAATATTTAAAGAACTCATAAACTATTTCACTACAGTTAAAATTAGAGATCTTATTACGTAGTGATTCAGCACCAGCTTTCGAATGAATTCGATAGGAAGTTGTACGCTGACATATTGAAGTATTTATTGTATTCCGTAACAACGATCCACTGATGACGTTTGAAGTTTGATACATTATACATATTTTGACACTTCGGAAATTCACGTTTACGAAGTGTCGAAATATGTATGTATTTGACAATGCGGAGTAGGTTAAATCGGACGAATCCATATAGTGGAGATGTTGTGCGGTAGAGTAGCGTCCCGACCTTTATAAAAAATAAAACGATTTTTTTTTATAAATTTTATACTATATTACCTGGCAAGTAATTTCAATTTAAGATTGTATAAAAAAAAGTAAATTGAGAATTTTAAACTTTTGCGTATTAAAAGTGGTTTAATTTATCGATATTGTTGAAGTAACGGCTATCAGCTCTTACACTATTTTAATAACATGTTGTATCCTACCCAAATCGAGTTCTATATTAAGCTCGATACGGATCTTTATTCTACACACTGTACCTATTAAGCATTTACACACAATACATTTAAAATTCCATCCACGCAAAGTCTCAGCACGATACGAAGAAGTCTCCCAATTACCGGAAATGCTTTTCATCACTTTGACAGTGACCTGCACGAGCTGCCAATAAAAAAAGCTATTCCGTTTTTAAACTACACATTTGCGAACTACGCATCCACTAATAATCAGATTTTTTAGTCTAACTAGCACGCTTCGATGTTCTATGTGGATTTCTGATGTAAGTAATACCTATTTGTGCTACAATTTATAATAATATTAGGCTAAGCTTGTTTTCCTTCAACGACATTGGAGAGCAAATGTCATTTGCAAATAACTGGAGTAGATATGTACTTGGACGAAATGTTTTATACGGTTTTCGGAGATAAGACCCAAAGTATGGAAATATTCGTTTCAATTTACCATAATACGTTACAGTATAGGATGTTCGCTTAGAATAAACATGAGAGGTAAGGATAGAGATTTTTTCGGCGAAACTGAATAATAAATTACCTATTTTATTTTGGGGTTATTCTATTTTAGCCTGGTCTCTGTCTACTCCTTAGGCGATACAGGCGTGAGTTTATTCAAATTGCTATTAGTGAAGCTTTAAAATTATAATTTCATTCATCTAAATTTCATAATTTAAATCTGTTTCTACTTTCTCGTTCATTCAGCCGATATCTTGTACAATAAAAGGTATTATATAATAAAGCCACCTATATTAATCTTTTTTATACTGTGCCTATATCTTAGAATTGCAATTCATGTAGAGTACTAGAATCATAGCACACTTTTGCAAGTGCCGTGGTTTCGGTAGACTGAGGTGACAGGCATCTTTTAAAAGCATTAACTGTTAGTTTACTACCCTCGGCAAATTGTTAAGCTACGTTTCAAAATTATTTTGGCAATTTTTTTGTTTAAATTGGTAAAACAATAATTTTATATATGCTCAAAAATATTGATTATTAGTTACTGAAATTAAAATTACTTCTACAGTCACAATGCACTTAAGCGCTGGTTCCCGTGCTGTAGCTATGTTCCACCCACGATCTCTATTGAAATTTGGATGCCGGCGGATCTCTATGGCCTCGCGTATCATTCTAGGAATAATAATTTATTATTATTAAATTCTTTATTGTATGTACCAGTAAACATTGTACAGTTGGCGACTTAATACTAAATAATATTTTTTAAGTACTCAACAATATTGATTTTATATATTTTTATATTAGTATTGTTTGTAGTGCATGTGGACATATGGACAATAATGAAATTACCTAATTGTTTCTTTACAATTTTTTATAAGTACACGGACTTTTAACACTAGAAAGACTGAAAAATCTACCTACCTAGAAAGACGGCGGGCAGTAAAATGACTCCTTTGGCAGCAAATAACTTTTTTTGCTGAGAGGCGAAAGTTTTCGACAGTAAATAATTAAAGGCATATTAATTGTAATATTCATTCACTTTTATAATATTTTGCGAGTTTGTTTAATTCAAAAGAGCCGCTAAGTAATAAACACACGTAATAACTAAAAATGTAAATTAAATATATTCTCGCCTTTTTCGTATTATCCTAAGTTGGTACGGAGGATCGTGAAGTAGAAGGTACAGACAGTACAGACAGGGGTTCAGTGGCATAAGTTTTATGTCCAAGTTCAATGTGACCGGTTAATTCACTTGCTAGACTGAGTATAAACTTCCTCCATTTTATGTTTTTGCCTAATATATTACTATAAAAAATTAAAAAAATTATTTCTGCTTGGTCTAATATCAGTACATTATCCAACATCCAGTGTACAAACAAGTAAACATTAGAGGACATCTTCGCGACCACCTTGATACTGTAGTTATTCGCCATACAGTATATCTTGACTTCTACCACGGCTTCCATCACGACGACGGCTCCGGCCTCGGCCACACCTACGAAAACTCAAGCTGTCGACGTTTTGCAATGTTGCAAGAGGTACCTGATGTTCCAGGTCACTTTCCTACGATGAGGGACTCGAATTAACCAGCGATAGATCGCGTTCTACACTTTCATCGTCACAATCTGATTCATCTTCGAAAAAAAGTCCAATATTGAAAGTATTTGCTCGACCTGAAGCCATCAAAATGTTTACAATAATTTCGACAGAATCAATAGAGGGCGGTGTAAACTATTCTGTTCTGACAAAATAAAAGCAATTCTTACGGGGATTTATTGTCCTAACCTCTCTAAGAGACCTAACCTAACCTTTTGAGAACTTATTGTACCATGTTTGCCTACAAATATATTTTATTTTATTTTTTTTCATATTTTAATTTCTCTCCCCTTGACAGAAGGCCTGTGCCCTACAGTGGGACGCATATAGGCTGATTATGCTTATGCTAAACAATATATAAAAGAGATGGGAGTTATTTTACTACATAGTTTCATGTAACTTTTAATATTATTAAAAGTCACAAAAACTCAGTAAGTTAAGTCAAATAGTTATTGAATTATTCCAAATTAAAATTGCGGTCAAATTACTGCTCCCGTCGTTCTAGTGATAAAAAATCTAATTGATGCCATTGATTGTTGCGAGTACTTATCTAAATAACAACAAAACGGAAATATCAAATATTGTATTTCCACGGTCTTATTTATAAAAAGACAATCCCACTAAAATACTCTTAAGACAGAGTTAAAGCCGGTTTATGAGAGGAATTCTTGTTTTAGACTAAGGGCCAGTTTTTAAATTGACAATTTTGCTAAGTAAATTGTTAACTGTAGTGTTGTCTCTTCGAATTCCTCAGAAACGAGCGTGACAGAACGTTACTTAAGTATTTACTTAGTGTAATTCTCAATTCAGAAACCGGCCCTAACTCCGTTTTAAGAGTGTTTAGTGGGATCGACTTTTTATAAATAAGACTGCCAGTCTCTGCTATAAACTTTAAGTAGAATTTATTAATTCGTCTGGCGTTAAGTTCTTCAACCCTCGCGTGGTCAATGACTGAGGTAGCCTTGTGGCTAACACGTTGGAGTTCATAGACATCTCTCATTGTTTTTTTTTTTTGTTCCAAGCCTTCAATAGACACTTGCCCATTAGTCGTGACGATGTTACAATTTTTTTTTACCCAGTGACGTCGCGTATTATTTGTGGTCAAATCAAGATAAGACGCTGACATGACTGTGTTGAGTTAATAACAAATATTGAACCAACGATGCAATTAAGAGTCGGCAACAAAAAAAAAGGTTTATGTGTGAATTCATAGTCATTATTTAACGTTTAGGGGCTTTCTCAATGGCTATTCGAGACTAGCTATAGTCGACCATGTCTTATTTTTTTCTTACAAGGGGGTGGGACGGAGTGTTTAAGTTCGCAAGCTCACGAAAATGCGCAGTTAAAATTACACTTTGATAAACCGCGAGAGCGCCGAGGTGCGCTCGGATGCGTATAGGTAAACGATTTCCATGGCAACGGACCCACCTTAAAATTGTAATTTTTTCCTTTAGATTCAAACGTATTAAATATTAAACAAAGGTATGGGGAATCGGCCTACTCTTAGTTTTTCTTATATAGGGGTGTCAAAATGTAGCAAAAATTGTCTTACCTACGTAATAAATGAATGTCGTCAAAGAATGTGCTGCCTGTGTCGGTGGAAGCCTTCTTAAGTGCCCCTATTTTATGGTTCCGTAGGGGTACTCGAGGGGTAATTACGGGGCCTCATTACTATGCCTACGACGTCTGTCTGTCTGACCTGCAATGTGCTCTATCGTTGCACAGCAATTGGTGATCAGATGAAATTTTCGCGGATTATGTAATTATTATTATTGAAGTCCTATTAATGTTGCATAAAACTTTAGACCTATTTATGGTGCCCCGTGATGACAATTGCTTAATTTGCTTGCAGGCTAATCCAGAACTGGATGCTCCGTCCGTATAACAACTCAGTGGAAACATCTACAAATTGAACTGACTTTCAAAATATGCGAAGAGAGAGAAGCTTGATGCGCGCGCACAATTATTTATTATTACATAGCACTTCGTAGTAGTAAAGGGGTATCATTTAAGCTATCGCCAATTTAATTGGTTTTGCATTTGGATTGGTAAATTTTCAAAGTGCGCCAATTTGTCTTCGCCCCTTTGAACATTTTTTTCATTAAATTTATAAACTGATGTATTAAATTGGTAAGAATAGTATTATTTTAATAACTGAACAAAATAAAATGTTACTACTGTACTAGTGACAAAATGACAATTAAAAAGAAGTCGCAACCTGAGACCGATAATCGATTTATTTATTCTGAGCACGAAGGAATAAAACTGTTCTTCTAAAAACGAAGTTTTTATTCATCTATTTTATTAGTAATATTGACATTAATATTTTGATAATTCATACCTGGGGACACTTTTTGTTTATCTGAGAATGAAAATATTTCGTGGCGATAGATCCTATTATACTATTGATTAGAGAGAAGTTGATGACAAATATAAACTTTGCTGACAAGATATATAGTCCCCGTAGGTAGTACCTAATCATCAAAGTTATGGTTGGAAACTTAGTAAAAATGTATTTAAATTTATTTCCATAAAAAGTTACCGGTTTTATTTATAATAACTAGTTTCCACTAAAACACTGTTAAGACAGAGTTAAAGCCGGTTTATGAGAGGAGTTCCTGTTATAAACCGGCTTTAACTCCCTCACTTAAGAGTGATTTAGTGGATTCGACTTTTTATAAATAATACCGTACATGTTTAACAGTACACCGTCATGTCTATTTTAAAATACATTTAAATATGCCTCGAGATTAGTATCCCTTGTATCGTTTGTTCCAGAGGGTGGCGGGTGAGGCGAGAGTGCGCGCGGCGCGGGCGTGGAGCGCGTGGGGCAGGTGACCGTCACATGTGGGCGGCAGGCGCGTGCTGCTCGCGGCAGGCAGGTGGGGACACGAAACAACTCTACCCGTGGAAGGCGTGGGGCACACAACAAGGACATGGGACGAGGGGCGCGGAAACAACGCGGCACAGTGGGTCGAAACTGCTATATGAGGGACATAGGTTTTTTTTTCTCAAATTCCTGTTTTTCTTGACGCTCATCGAAAGATCTTGTTATTCTAATGAATAATTGTAACTGAACGTTTTTCTCTAAAACTGATATTTTGCCCGGAAAAAAATATTTTTACTTTTATTGTATGAAATGAAACAGAAACTGCTAAAATTTAGCCAAGTCTTAACAGATCTTGCTTTAAAACTACATACCTCTTATTCTTTAGTTTACTGGCTAGAATTCTACCCTATCAGCGCGCGCCCGAAGTTGCCCGTTCAAAAGCTATAAGAATCCAAAAAATTTTAAAAATTATATTTTTATTAATTTTTTAATGTCGTAGATTATCAAATATTTAATCAAAATAATAGAAATTCTATGACTAAATATGAAAATGTAATTTAGACCATAGTTTTCCGAAGAGAAACTGTTAAGTTCAGAACTTGAAAAATATATTTCATCATCAGCCTTAAAATGAACCAACTGCTGGGACACAAATCTCCTCTTGTTCGGAGGGTGTTGGGTAGTAGTCCACCACGCTTGCCCAGTGCAGGTTGGTGGATAGAGTACTATGTAATCAGTACCGTTAGTCGCTTTTTACGACATCTACAGGACGAAATAGGGTGATGCTATTCTACTCTACTGGCATCTTTACTCCTTTTAAACAATTCATTATATTGTGTATTTTATGTCTCTCCTTAGCTAAACTATCTTTGTTGTTGGAAAGTAATTTACGGACAGTGACCAATTAACTAATCATCAGATAAATATAATAGTTCATTTGCTGTTCTACTCATTGCAAATTATCTTTTCAATTTGCTAATTACTGTATTAGTAATGTAATGAAATGTAATGACTCCACTTCCCATTAGGAAATGAAATACATTAGGGATATACCTGTAGGAAGGAGTAATTCCGACCTTTATAAATACGAGTTTCGTTTATTTAAAATCATTCAAAAATACGCATTTTGACTACCAAGACCACTTGCAGTGTACCTAAATATTTTTCTCACCAATATGGAAGGTCTAGTAAATAATTTGGATTTGTTCATGGTATTACGAGAACAGTTTGGATCTTTGGCGGAAAGTAAAAACCTTTTTGAATACCTCAAGCAGACGCTGAAAGTTAACTGGACTGAAGAGACAAGTGAAAAACTCCTAAAGTTTACTCAGAAGTTTTGTTCAATGGTGTGTGGTAGATGGGAAAGATCAAACAGGACTCTTAGCAATTTTTTGAAGAGAAATGGAGATTGGCTGGAGTCTGCCATAACTTGGCCTGATGACCTTATCTCCCAAACAGAAAATGTCCAACCCGATGATGTCAGTGAAGATGTAGAAACTTTTGCCCCATCTACCTCAATAGCTTCAACGTCATCGTCACAATACACGCCGAGAAAACCCTTTGAAGAGCTGTCTAACAAACAAAAAAGAAGACGCGTAGAGCACTTGGCCAAATCAGTGTCTCCACAAGAGTTACAGAGTGCTACCATGAAAAATCTCAAAAATAGAGGATATTGCGAAGTAAGTAAAATAATGGAACATTTGCTTAACAATCCTGAAGATATTGATAAGGTGAAGACTTGCATCAGTCAGAAAAAAGAGGAGAGTTTATATACACCTGAAAAAGCACTAGCACTCTCGATTTCGCTTAACTTATCCAAGTGGCAATATGTTAATCTACGAGATTCTGCAATTGAACAAGGTGCAGCATCTATGTATCCCTCCTACTATAAAATAAAGCAAGCGAAATTAAATTGTTACCCTGCAAAAGAAGACATCACCATAACCGAAGATGGGGCATCTATTAAACTGCAGAGCCTTCTTGATTTGACTATCTTTATATTACTAGACGCAATGGATTTCAATCTATCATCTAAAGCTGATTTAAAGCTGATATCTAAATGGGGTTTCGATGGAGCATCCAGTCAAAGCAACTATAAGCAGAAGGTCAGCAGTTCTGATTTTGATGATTCTAGTGTTTTCATGGTCAGCTTAGTACCCATAAGGCTGATGCGTGACGAAGAAATACTGTGGGAAAATGATCGGCCGTCTTAAACGTTTTACTGTCGCCCTATTCAATTTAAGTTCATGAAGGAGTGTGAAAGTTCAGTACAACTTGAAAAGGAAGCCATAGAACTGCAAATAGAAGCACTTCAACCATCTCAACTGCAGGAAGTGACTGTGAAACATCAACTGCTAATGACAATGATTGATGGAAAGATTTCTTCGTACATGTCAGAAACTTCAATGGCTGTGTGTGACATTTGTAAGGCGAAGCCATCAGAGATGAATAAGCTAGAAGACATCGACCGTAGAACAGAAAATGAAGATATGTACCAGTACGGATTGTCTTCATTACATGCGTGGATCCGGTGCATGGAATGTTTGCTTCATATAGGTATATAATTTTTAATATCATAATCTAGTAACTATTTCATGTTATATATTTTGGAATGAATATTTCTTTGTAGAAGTTGATTTTCTGGATACTAATGAATTGCCTTCTTTGTTTCAGCTTACCGGATGGACTTTAAAAAATGGAGCTCAAGGGGCGAGGACAAAACTAAGTTGGCGGAAAGAAAAAAACAAATCCAGCAAGCCTTTAAAGATGAAAACGGCTTGCTGGTCGATATTGTAAAACAAGGCGCAGGCACTACAAATGACGGCAACACCGCCAGAAGATTTTTCAGTGATGCAAAAACATCGGCTCGAATCACAGGAGTTGATGAAGAGCTGATTGAAAGGTTCCACATAATCTTGCAGACAGTGGCTTCTTGTGAGCAAGTGGACCTTCTTAAATTTTCTCAATTTTGTAAAGATACTGCCACTTTGTATGTACAGTTATATCCGTGGTACTACATGCCCTCTAGTGTACATAAGTTGCTACTGCATGGTGCGGATATAATTAAGCATTTTGGACTCTTACCAATCGGGAAACTATCGGAAGAAGCATCAGAATCTCGAAATAAAGACTTTCGTAAATATAGAGAGAACCATTCTAGAAAAGTAAGTAGAACAGCGACAAATGAAGATATCTTGCATAATCTTCTCTTGTCGTCTGATCCAAAACTGACCTATCTAAGGCCAAGAATGCCCAAACAACGGAGAAGGGTTCTCTCACCAAGAGCAATCGAGCTTTTGGTGTCTCTTCCAACTGAACCGGAACTGGAATTTATAAATGTAAATACTTTACAAGATAGTGATAGTGACTAATTTTGTTGGATTTTATTTGTTTTTTTGTAGTAGCTATAGTTTTTAATAAATATCAGCTTATAATTAAATATAATTATCGACTTTAATATTAATTTATTTTTACTATTTTCGATAAATGTATGTTTTGAAATTATAAATGTTCCTAAATAATATATATTCTAATGTAACAAAATTATTTTATTGTGATATTAATAATAAAAAAGTACTTTTCACTTACTATTTTTTTTATTTTACTCTTCTTCATAACTCTTGAACGGGCAACTTCGGGCGCGCGCTGATAGGGTAGAATTCCACCCAGTAAACTAAAGAATAAGAGGTAAGTAGTTTTAAAGCAAGATCTGTTAAGACTTGGCCAAATTTTAGCAGTTTCTGTTTCATTTCATACAATAAAAGTAAAAATATTTTTTTCCGGGCAAAATATCAGTTTTAGAGAAAAACGTTCAGTTACAATTATTCATTAGAATAACAAGATCTTTCGATAAGCGTCAAGAAAAAAAGGAATTTGAGAAAAAAAATCCTATGTCCCTCATATAGCAGTTTCGACCCACTGTCGTCCTTTCAATTCACTTTGAATTCGGCCTTTCAATTCGCACAAAATGTACGCGAACTCTATCAACGCGTCGTCTGTTCCACGCCGTCGTTCCATGTTCTTTCTATCTGCACCATGCCGAAGAATTAAAGCAGCGTTTAGACGACCTTAGTACGCTCGGATGAGTACACCGGCGACCTTAGATAACAAATTGGCTGTTTTCATCAGAGTGTACTAAGATCACCGGTGTACAGGAGTAGCATCTTAGTAGGTAGCTAAAATAGGTCACTCGATCCTAGTGCACGAAGATCGTGAAAACTCGGCTTCAAGGAACTTTAAGGATTAAATCATCAGAAATTAAAAAGCAAAAGGCCATTCGATCAGTCCACAGCATCACGTGGTCAGCAAATAGGTAAATCAAACATGGTCAGAAATTTTATTAAATTATAATACCACAATTTGCAATTTTAATACAGTCATTTGGATGCTGAACAATTTGGTGTATCCTGTCGCTCAATTTTATATTTTGGGCCGTCCGATAGTTGCAGCTCAAGATTTTTATTGCCGACAGAAAATATTTTATTGCAGACTGAAACGGTATTTTTTTATGATCGTTTAAATTATAAGTGTTACGATATTGTTATATTGGACGGTTATATCGAGGTGGACTACAGACTGACAGACAAACTTGGCAACATCGGATTATAACAAACCTACAAACCAACTACTCTTCCTTGTTTGGATACAAAACCCTAAAAATAAACTGAAAAACACTGGCCAACGAAAAGGGCATAAAAAATTTAAAAATTCTTGTCACTCGCTGAAAAAAGAGGGAAAATTTCTCCTTTTTCCCCCACCTTGTGTTGTTGGTGTCAGTTTATGTAAGTGGCCCGAGAAAAGTTTGATAAACAAAAACTTATCAGGTCTGTGAGTGGAAGTAATCAATCGATCAATGTCAAGATAACGGTGGAAAAAGAAAAGAAAGGCCTAATTAAAATGTAGATAGAATGAGTGCATTATGTACTTAGGCAGGTCATTTGATTTTTATAAGGGCGCTTATACACGGCCGGTACGTTGCGAATCACAGTGCCAACTGCAGCCGTCGACGCGTCGACGGCTGTCGCCGACATGTCAGCGTCGAACATCTGCCTCGACGGCTGTCGCCGACATATCAGCGTCGAACATCTGCCTCGTTGGCTGTCGCCGACATGTCAGCGTCGAATATCCGCGTCGACGGCTGTCGCCGACATGTCAGCGTCGAATATCCACCTCGACGGCTGTCGCCGACATGTCAGCGTCGAATATCCACCTCGACGGCTGTCGCCGACATGTCAGCGTCGAATATCCGCGTCGACGGCTGTCGCCGACATGTCAGCGTCGAATATCCACCTCGACGGCTGTCGCCGACATGTCAGCGTCGAATATCCACCTCGACGGCTGTCGCCGACATGTCAGCGTCGAATATCCGCCTCGACGGCTGTCGCCGACATGTCAGCGTCGAATATCCGCGTCGGCCCGTCCGTCCACGGCTGCAGTTGGCACTGTTGTTCGCAACGTGTATTAGCGCCCTTACCTGTTGAACATCGCATGAGTGTTGTTACCCTAAACAAATAAGTCACTAAAGTTCGTCAGAGCCTCATGAATTTTTGGCGAGACAGCCTTGTCGGCAACCTTAGTTTGCTGAGGGCGATGCCCTGTCAGCTATGACACGAAAGCGCGTCAGAAGTCGTCACCTTAGCTAAACGAAATTCGCTTTGAGCAGTCTTTTGACAACGGCAGGCCTATTAGATTATGCTATACCGCGTTACGATGACACGAAGATCGGAGAATTGAAAAGTAAACCCATTAGATTATAGAAAGTTGAGTACCTACCGAAGAAGTGTAAAAGTTGAATGTCTAATCCCCATAATCATCGTTAGTCAATCGATGGCGGTGAATATTGGAGTATCTGTGCTGATGACGTTAAAAGTGACAACGCTAGTCAAAGTTTACGCTAAGGTACCTACTTATCCCGCTTTGGAATTCTGAGAATTGGAATTTTGAGGTTTCATTATTACTAATGTAATTATAGCGTTTTAAACAGTGCTTCCCCTTAGTGGACCCATAAAATTCAAAGGCACTCCCAAAACTAACCGGGTTTAGTATTCGGAGAGAAACTGTTTCTTATACCTATCTAAATTGACAATGTAAGTCACTTCCGATTAAGTTCTCATACACTTCTTTGGACCCATTGGCAAATCGACAAAATCAACAGAATATCTTCAAAATTTATATTATAAGCGTATATCTTCGTAAACAACACCAGTGTGTCCGCTTAAAGCCCAGTTCTAAACTGGGACATTTCAAATTGAGCCAGCGGTTCCCTGCCCACCCTCGATTGGAAACCGACACATAGCTGACGGGGCAATTCACCCAACCAGGTAGCCGACACTCATGCGTGACTCCACCCGCGCGGCAGGCGACGGCGGCGGCGCGGCGGCGGCGGCGCGCACGTCCGTCAAGACCTTCCAGGCGTACCTGCCGCCCGCGCACCGCACGTACAGCTGCATCCACTGCCGGGCGCACCTGGCCAGCCACGACGAGCTCATCTCGAAGGTAATGCGTCATGGGAACCAGTATTGGGTGGTATTGGGTGGTATAGAGGCCGCAAAAACAGTCTATTTTGCATACTTTCACTCTATAATGGTATAAAATATGGTGTGTTATTCTGGGGCACTGCTGCACAAGCGAACTCCATCTTTGTGCTTCAGAAAAGGGCTTTACGTTATGTTCTAGGACTAAAGAACAGAGTTTCAAGCAGGGACAAATTTAAAGAAGTAGGTATCATGACAATGACGGGAGTATACATAATAATATATCAAAGCTTATTATATGTAAGGGACAATTTAATATCGTTTAAAACACTTGGTGACGCTCACAGTATTGATACTAGACATAGGACAAGACTGGTGATCCCAACAAATAGACTGGCTAAAGTATCAAAGTCCCATGTAGTACAGGGAATCAAATTATATAACAAATTGCCGGAGTACATACAGTCTCTCGATCATATGGAACTTTGTGCAATAATCAGGAAGAATCTTATTGATAAAAGCTACTGCTCAATAGATGAAGCACTTGCTGATAATAGCCTTGTACAACCTGACTTAGTACTTAAGAATTCCTCTAATTTAATCATTTTAATGTATATTCATGAAAATTGGCATAACTATGATATTACCCTGTAATAAAATTTAATGATATTACCCTGTAAATAAATTTAGTTGCATAAATAGACTACCTGCATGTATGACGCATGTATGAAGTGTCCATATCTTGACGTTTCTAAGTGTATCTTGTATGCTTAAAGATGAAATAAATATAATACAATACAGTAAAAACTCTAGTAAAGTCACTCGATCTGTCAACAATTATTTTGGCCAACGGAATTAATAGTTCAGCAGCAACACGTAATCAGCAAATAAGCCAAGTACGGCCAGCAAATAAATACATTTTGGCCAGCTTTATAATTATTTTGGTCAGCGGAATAAATAAAGTAGCAATAATAGTTATTTGTTATGCAAGGCTGCAAAGTTAATTTTTGGCGCGAGTACCTTGTATTGAAACCTGAGCAAGCGAAGGATTCTAGGATTGAGCCACGAGCGAAGCGAGTGGTTCAAACATAGAATCCTGAGCGTAGCGAGGATTTTAAAGGTACGAGACGCTAAATAACTTTGCTGCCGAGCGCAACACACAACTTTTCACCTCACTAAAGCGAGGAAAATGTTAGGTGCAAGAAAAACAGTTTTAATAAATATTAAATTACTGTTTATTTATTTCAAAAATTAAAAGTAAAATTACTACAATTGGTAATATTGAAAGTTAATTTTTTTTTTAAATCAAATTTTCTTGCCGGCCAGTGCGATTCTTTAAATGAGGCTGGCGCATGACATGAAATAAGTATTTGCATTTCAATCATCAATGGACTGGCTGCAGAGAATATAAACTATTACGAAACCAATGAGGTTCTATATATATGTAATTTATTGTACGAAACCTTTATTGAATAAAAATATTCGAATTTTAAAAACACTTTCCACGCTAGCGGATAAAGTGCGATTTTCCACGCAGATTTCGAATGATAAACAGAGCTTTTACGAGCTAGTGAGGTGAAAAACAAATTTATTAATTTAATTTTAATACAATATGGAATTTTCTGCTGCCCATTTTGGTTATTGTGCTGCTCAGTTTTGTATTGTTTGACGATCACTAGTTAGCCTGACAGCAATAAAGCTGCTTTATTGCTGTCAGAAAATATTTTATTGCTGACCAATACCATGCTTCTGCTGATCTTTTAAATGCCCATTGTAGTATATCCGTTTGTGACGACCCTAACGGGAAGACCTGGATACTGGGTCATCTATTGTGACCATAAATGGACGCCACTAGTGGCCCGGTGCGCGGGGCTCTTAGGCGGACATGGTCCGTAAAATCTCGTGTCAAGCCAACTTTGAAGGCACTTATTAGCGAATTAGTAAGAAACAAATTAACGGACGACCCACTTAGACCCCCAAAACCAATTCAGACTTATTTTTTTATTTTATTTTAAGTTTATTAGGGAAACCAACAGCTTAATTAACAATAGTAGCTTAAAGTGTAGTGCAGTAACAATGTTCTAAAGCCAATAATAGGATTCCACAGATTAACAAGTTAGTTGTCTATTAGAGATTCAAACCTATTAAACTTTTTTTTAAGACATATTATGACAATTTATGTAATTAAGTTACATTTCGTTAGTAAGTACGCAATATTGAGGGTGTCAAAAGATTTCGCCAAACGATTTGCCCAATACTTTGCAGCACGATACTTTGAGCTGTATAGTATGAGGTTTAGATTTCACAAATCCTTCGTGGCAGTGCGTCGCACAACACTTTGTGGTCTGAACAGGTCTAAAGCGAAGAGCAATTATACACTAAAGCTACGGCCGGCACCTGCGCGAGTTGAAAGCGACTGCAAAGCGATAGCGATAAGCGTTTACAACGCGAAACTAGACCAGCATAGGCATCACGACGACGTCGTGTGTCGTGCGCTTTTAAAGTCGCAACTTTAAACTTTAAAAGGGCATGACTCACGATTTCTTGCGTAGGTGAGCATATTATGCACAACATGCGTAGATGAGCATATTATGCATAGCGCAATAATATTAACACGGGTAGGGTCCAGCTGACGCTACTCTTCGCAGTTACTTTGGCCGCACAGGTGTAGCCGAAGCTTAAGGCTTGACTTCCTTATATGGTGTCGGCGTCCGCAGTGTGTTGTTTCATGGAAAAATATGTTCATTCGTACGCTCGACCCATAGATGACATGGCTCGACCGACATGCGCGTCCGATATCAGCATAGGAGGAAATCAAACCTAAATGGGGTTAGACGGGTTGCTGACCTACACTACTGTGACCCGTAGCGTGGCCTGTAGCTAACTTAGTTCTAGATAAGAGAGTGAAATACCAACTTAAATTTCTCTCAATTAATTAACCCTAAGCCAGTATGGTCAATTTAGTTAGAGGATAGGGGCGCAGATCTCCTCAACTAGTTAACCCTGAACCTGCATGGTGAATTTCGTCAGGGGATAGTTGCATAGATTTCTGTCTGGCTGGAGCATGTTTTCCTGCTCTAGAAGGCCTGGTATGGCCTGGAGATGGAGCGACTTAATATTGCTTTATTGGAGTAGTGGTCCAGTTCATACTAAGTCTTTTGGCTTAATAATTATGGTAACGATACTTTCCACTTATATTGTGCGGTGACGAGTTCACCTCCGGGTAATAGTTGTTCAGTACAATTTCTCCGCAGCCTCCATGAAAAAGGCTTCCAATGCTCACGGAGATCTAAGAACCATTCAGTAAAATATTGAGAGCAATGACGAAAAAGTCGATATGAAAGAAAAACAAGATTTTTTTTTATTGCTGTGTAGGTTCCAACCCAAAACGTCCTCAATTATATACGATCGTCACAGAATCGTAAATGAGACCTGTTACAAATCTGAAGGTAGATACTCTACCTACCTGGGGAAATATGTGTCGCACTTTCACGGTCGTTACACTGGACAAGGACTCGCGCTGCATGTTAAAACACAAGACAATAGGTACCTTAAATGTAGCGATGATACACCTTCGAAGTTTGGATGTTTCTCAAAAGAATACAATAGAGCGCAATTTACATATTTACCGCATAATTCTGTTATTTCCAGTCGTTCCAAGGGAGCCAGGGGCGTGCATATCTCTTCAATTCAGTGTGAGTATACACAGTATTATCATAAAAATATGAGCTGATACATATTCCATGTAACGCTCGCATCCTTAGGTTAGAGCTGCTGACTTGGGTAGCAAATGTACAGAAAACAAATAGAATGTATACTGCTGGCCTTGGTGACTAAATCCACAGGAATGACGCGGTTTTCGCTGACGCTGTCTGGCAGACAGGAAACCCTTTGTTAGGAAAACCGCAACTATGCTTCACTCGTGTACGTTAAACTGCGTTATAGGAATCCTCCCTCATTTGACTGCGTTTTGGTCTTCACAATGAAATATCATTCACTTCTCGAGTGGGCGATTTTCGAGAGCCTGAACACTTGAAACCGTTTAGAGCAAAAGCAGCAATTCCAAATGGAACATTTTCATAACTCATTCGCGCTCAATTTAGATTACAAAATGGACTCAGTGATTTTGATAAATATTCCCTAAATTGCCCTCTAAAGCGTTCCTGAAAAGAAAACTCTACACTTAGACTGTGTAAACATAAAGATTGAAATAAATTTTAGAAACTAAAAGATTCGTGATTTACTAGATAGGCTTATTTGCAGAGACAAGACATTATTTTATTAAGCACCTTAAAATGAGGCCACCTGAAGCACAAATTAGCCTTCAATCAACATATTTTGAGGCCTCACCATTTACGGAAACTCACACGTATATCTCTTCTGCAAGTGCAATTCTTTTTCAGTGTCCAAAAATGGTACAAGCCACGTACCAAATTTCAGTGTCCAAAAATGACACTGATCCAATTCTACTCAGGTACAGAGTTACAGGGTCCAAAAATGTCCAAGACTAATATTAAATGCCTATACCTGTTACGTTGATTTTCATAAGGAGTCAGCAAACTTATTTGTCTATAATATTTTACAAGTAAGTGTGTTTTAAAATAAAAACATACATGTAAAAAATGCCCAGGACTAAATTGAGATTCAACGTCACTGTGTCTAAAATGCCCAAGACTACATTGAGATTCAACGTCACACCACCAAAAAATGTCCAAGACCTTTAGTATCCAAAATTACCCTACAACTATGGCCAAACCTGCCCGACCAAAGCGAGTGACTGCGATGCGAAGCGGAAGCGTATAAAATGACCGTGATTTTGATGTGATGCAGGCATGCTCTTCGCTAATTTCAACGCTCTTCAACATTTCTTCAACATTTCAGTGTGAACGTGGGGTGCGGTCCGGCAGAGGAGCGTGTGCTGTTGACAGGACTGCACGCGGTGGCGGACATTTACTGCGAGTGCTGCAAGACCATGCTCGGATGGAAATATGTAAGCGTCAAGCAACCTCTACTAATGCTCTTAGACAGATTGGAATACTGGGCGAGAGAAAAGTAAACTTTGGTAAGAACGTGGTGAATGGGAACCGACTAGACCGTGGCGTGTTAACCTAAGCACATAATTGACAATTACGTTTTCAACTGGTAGGAACTTAATCACACAAGTTTGCCAAAGGCGACGCTAATGGTGGCGTGGTGACCGGGTCGCTTATTTCCCTCCAATGTGGTTAAGACTGGTAATGACTGACCGCTAAGTTATGCCCGTGAGCCGGTGCTATTCGAGTGTCTGGCCGCAGCATTAATGCTTTTCCTACTTTTGTAAGAAAATTAACTAGGTAATGTTTTGGCTTTTAAGTTATTGATGGCAATCATGGAATCTTATTAAGATGTTTAAGATGATTTGAGAAAATATAGTCAGAGTGCAGTTTTTTTCCGCTGCTTTTTTCTCCATTGCAAATACGGCCCGAAGGCAGTGGCTAACATAGTACATTGACATTCAGCAAACAGAAGGTAAATTCTTTACGTTGAAATAAATTATTGATTTCTGCATTGCGTACTCAGCGGCGGATCACTATGTATAGTGATCCGCCGGTGAGTATAGTGAGCTCTAAATTATGCTAAGAAAAAGTAGAAGCAATCATTGTCAAGCTTTGCCGTTACTTTTGACTGCATTGCCTCTTTAAATAAGCTCGCACCAAAGGAGTCAATATATTACAAATATTTGTCAAAGTCAGCGGTTTTCAAGTGGTTTTGTAAACTTTCTCTTAGCAGAATAGCCGAAGAACAAAAGACCCCGTGGTCAGTGACCACTCACTCTGAAGTACGCATCTGAGATGAAGACCCGCCTTCGCCATCGCCATTAACAGATTGTTGTTTCAATTCCAGGAGCACGCTTTCGAATCGAGTCAAAAATACAAGGAGGGCAAGTACATCATCGAACTGGCCCACATGGTGAAAGAGAACGGTTGGGACTAGGACCACGATCCACCCTTTAGCGGTGGAGAACAGTGACTTATTGACAAGTGATAAACTGTGGTGGGGACGAAGACGTTCCACTATGATCTCTGCTGGTGTTAAAAGTCCGCCTCTTAGACTGATGCCCTAACTGGGTTGTTGACAGTGATGGTGGGTGAAACAAAGGACCTAAGGCCCGCCGAGCCTTCTTGATGAAGTGACCAAGCGATATGTTCGCCTCTCAATAATTAGAACAACTTAGAGCAGCTGCCGGCAAGTCGGCGAATCCGAATGAGGAATACTAGAGTATTTTTGTCACATTGGTTAATTATTATTAAGCCTGGTTGGGGTTCGCTGGCTCGCCGTGCGAAGTAAACGGGAGTGAATGAATGTCGAGGGATGGCATCGCCGAATAAGTACATTTAATTAAGTAGGTATAGCCTCAGATGGTCTAGCTTGCTTGTGAATTCGTCGGCCGTCATTCGCTCAACGTCGCCTTAAGGATGACACACACCAACGCGGTGTTGGTCGCGGTCCATACATACATCATTTACGGCCGTAGTATTTTGTATGGACAGCCACCGCGTTAGTATGTTGTATCCTTAAGTTAGTCGGCATCTGGTCCCGCGACATAAAGATCTATTAGCAGAGCGCCCCGTTCTTAGCGGGACAGAGTTCATCGAGTTCAATATTTGCACTGTGGGCTCTCGGCCAGCTCTGGAGTTGTTCGTTGTATATCACTATCTGTGACGCCTTATGTGCTCTTTACGTGTTAGGAGGCTTTGACGCTTGTGAGCACCGCCAGTCAACGTATTATTATGGTAATTGTAATTTTTATACATAAGTTATCGATCTCAACGTATCGCCCGACGTACGGGCTATTTGGTCTTAGAATTAAAAAAAAGGAATTTTTAATGTTTATTTTTTATTTTTCGTCGACTTTCTGTCGGCTGTGTAGTCGTTTTTTTTATACAAATCGTAACCGCATTGAGAGACTATTGGTACTTTCTCTTGTCCCCTTTAACCTGTGATAAGTATGTTAGTATTTAGAGTTTCTTAAATAAAATTTTCATGAAGTTGCTCATAGAGATGCCGTATGTTCCTAGAGATTCGGCTTTGTTTAGTTTGTTCATAAAAAAATATGCAAAAAATAACGTGCAAAAGAACCAGTCGAAGCGAACAGTTGAAGGAAACAATTTATTGTTCAAAATTTTATTAGGTTTAGTTCAAATGGTTTCTTTCTGCCGCTTTCTCGACTCGTTTAGGTAAAATATATTTTTATTTTAATCAAACCTTTTTTTAACGAGTTGTCTCAATGTAGATGCTTTTTTAAATAAATCTTATGTACTAAAACTACCTACAATTAGTTATTTTTATATAAATCGAAAGAAGATAGGCGTACATTGTGTTGTATAACACAACGTTTAAAAAGGCGGTTTTATTATACATTATCGGCTTTATTTATAAGAACACGATTCCTCTAAATCACTCCTAAGAGGCAGTTCATTTAATCTGTGGTTACGACTTTTCCTTGTAAAATCTCCATCACAGACTATTTTAATCAGCGTTTTAAGGAATCGTGATTTTTTTATAAATAAGACCGTTATTGTTTCTATCGATAAACTCCTTGTTTAACAAACTAGAGAAGACTCAATGTTTATACAATCATTTCTTAGTTATTTTATCCACTCGTGTATTAGAAAAGTTTATTACATAAGTACCATCCATCTGTTACACATATAAAATAAAATAACATAAGACATTGCATGAGCTTCTGTCTATCTATACTATAGTTCATTTGCTTAGGTATTTAACTAAATATCTTTCCACTTTACAAAATCCAATGTGAAATTACATAAAATTTCATGAAATTCAAGTAAAATGTAAATATTTAGATTTATAAAGTGTATATTACAACAAAAACACGTATCAAGATTGTTTACATTTAGTTAAATACCTAAACAAATGAACTATATATCCTAGTATATCAGTCAAACCGAAGACCCATCGGAATCACAAATTACTCGTAACTTTCCTACTCTGTGAACAACTGACGTCCGATATACTTCTATCTACCATATTGAACATGGTTTACTGTTTAAATTAAAGTAAAATCAGCCGTCGCAAATAAACAGTAAAGATGTGAGCAGACATCGCGAGGTAGTGACGAATGCCTCACCTCAGGCACATAAGGAATCATAGGCATCCTAAGGATGTGGCCTTAACCACTATCTTGCCGACCGCATGTCCACGCATTAGAAGCCGAGAGGCGAAAATAAAGAGGTGAGGGCGCTCAGTTTGCCGTCCATAAACTTAGCGTACAGTCGACAGCAGGTCAACCTTTACAGTTTTGAAGCAAAGTCGCCCGTAACGTAACTGATTAGAGTGCACGTACGTAAAGATTTATGCGCTGTCGACAGTACTTACCTACAAACAAGGCACGAGGCATGTCTCGCGATGTATGAACCCACCTCATAACACTACACCAGAGTTGACAACTGCCATTAGCATATAAAATAAGTTGTGTAAACGTAAAAATAATAACTACTATATAAAAGTGAAATTCATAAGTGATGCTTGTTTGGTGATGAAAAATGTTTATTTTTTAATACTAATAAAAATACATAGAATGCTACTTTAGACTTTCAGATTTGTTTAGTGTCTAATAACTATTCGTGCAAAAGTCGTATGTGAAGAGAAGAGGTCTGTCTTCTACTAAATAAAGTACATCATAAACTATTTAATCACTGTAAAGGCAAGGAATGGGGAAGGCAACAGAAGAAACTCGTTTCCGCCGAAGATGAATCTGGCCAATCAAAAAAACAACTTCAACAACGATGGCGGTTCAGCTAGCCAATCAGAATTCACTTCGGCTCTTTGTTCTAACTTTGCGTTGCCATCTATGGCCACAAAAAAAGCAAAAAGCCATTTCTTATGAAGACAGCATAGTGAAATACGTAATTATTAATATATAGAAGGGGGAAGTGATAAAATGTAAACACCAGGCGGCTTTTTTAAACAACTACCTACTTAAATAGTTGAGTGCATCAGAATGTATGAGAAAAGAAAAAAAAATGCATTATTACAATATCACGTCTGTTTATTAAATGTAATCGTTAATCGTACTCTTGTTATCGTAGGATAATGAAATTAACCTTTTTAAAATGGCTAAGTGGATCGCTGAGAAGTGTTCAACTGAAATAGTAATTTAGCGTGCACGGAGTAGAAGAAAATGTAGCGGGGAAATGTGGATTCTCGGATAATCTCTTTGTAAGTGAATAAATGGGATTCGGTGCTCAATCTTTACGAAACCCCTTTAAAACAAAATATCAGAGAACGGTAAATGCCACTACTGTATTAATAAACATTTGGAAAAAAGACGGATTGCCTACCTAAGATACACACTAGCTTAGATATTCCTCAAACGGACAGAGCATGAAAAAAAAATAACTGCTAGATTCTGACTAATTAGTTAGAAGACGCCGTGTTCGACGCTCGTTGTTTTACATCAGCCTTTGCATTTGCAAAATCCCCCATAACGTAAGTGATTGGAGTGCACCGGTAACGGTTGATGTGCTGTTTACTGAACCAGTTTAAAAGAACAATTCGGTTAGCATTTAGATACCAGCGCTAACGAAAAAGTTTGTGGCTAGAATTCGGATTTTAATACTATTTTTCTACTTGACCGTTGAGGACGTTTAATATTTTTGGACCATTGTTGAGGCCTGTTTGTGTTGCGACCAGTCCTCAAAAGTCCATAGGCCGCTTTCTCAATAATAAGCAGACTCAAAATGTCTCCAGGGACAACTGTGCTAAGCGGATTCCTTCAATAGCCAAATGAAAACACAAGTGCTTTGTTAAATTTTGAGCTTTATTCAGTTTTAGAGAAAAATAATAGAAAACTTCATTGGTATGCAACACAAACATTGGCCCCATTAGAAGTAAAAACTAAGTGAATCAGTATTGGACGCGGACTAGAACGTATTTGTTGATAGGTCGGTTAATAAGTTGCGATTGCTTTGATTGGTTTTTCAAGACAGTGTCAACTCAAAGGAAAAAAAATACAATGCACCTATTCAAGATCTCCAATTTGTCTGTGGCGAACCCGAACCAGTTTCTTTCTACATAAAGAGGTACCTACCTACCTCAAAAATTCGCAATTTCCGAAACACTCCAGTTAGAGTCACCCCCGGTTGCTTGTACACTAACAGACTGTGACTCCACTGGTAAAGGATGAAACACACCAACGCGGTGTCGATGGCGGTCCATACAAACGTCCGTCTATATAGATAGTACTGCGGTGAAGGTCGTAGCATGTATGGACCGCCCCACGTGTGTTTTATCCTTAACAGCTGTCAGTTGTTTTTTATGCATACATTTTTGGCAACTGACAGCTAGTTAATCGGGGAAATCGGTGGTTAGCGTTTTACAACAACCTTTTTTCTCTAAGTTTTTTCTCAGATTTCTATTTTTCAAAATAACAACATGGTTCAGCTAATTTATTACCGACGTCAATCATTATCCTACATGGAAGAACGTCCACCGTTTTAAAAAAAAAAGACCGTATAACTTTGAGCATTAAGTATCTATCAAACCGCGCCACTTTAAAGAATAAAAACCGTAAAACTATATAGAGAAATTGTAAAAACCTATTTAGAGGCTAAATATTCCACCTATGCCGGGACTTGTACCCGCGACTTCTGGCTAACCGTGCAGTCCCGGCATGGGGGGAATTTTTAGCCTCTAAATAAGATTTTATAAAATTGTCCTCAGCACGGATTAGTGCAACTAAAAAAAGAATATAATAATATTAAAAAATATTTAAAAAATGGAAAATTTAACAAAAAAAGGTGGATTGGATGACAAGTTCTAATTGACTTGTTTCAGAAATTGCGCATTTTTGAGGCTACCTTGTAATATCCGCTATAATACTGCCGATGAAGCCCTTCCTGATTTAAACGAAACTACCACGATATCATTACCAAAGTGTGGTGTGGTGTAAATAACATTAGCGGGAGTTAAGCGGAAAGATCGAGCACTTTTTGAAGTGAGTCTAGACATAAAACTGGTCTTGGAGTGTCAACTGACCAAGATGAATGAGCTGTGTATTCGCCAATGGTGCATTTTATATATACTTAGTTACTGTACAATCAATACCAAAACTCTATAATCGATGACATTAAACACTTGGTGTTATTTATAAAAACACGAGTCACTCCATGAACGAACACCGTACAAATAGTCTGTGGTGGAGACTTCAAGGGAAAGACCACAGACTATTCATACTGCGTTTATTAGCCGTTATCTGCGTGACAGCTTTTACAACACTGAAGCTAAATTGGTTGACTTTATTGAAATAGGCGTTATCAACGCTGCGCCGTTTATCAAACTATGTCACACATGAAAAAAATCGTGATAGCTTAAGTACAATCCGACCAAGATAAGTGTAGCATGGACACTTATCTTGGTCGGATTGTAGTAAAATATAAGTAGTAAAATCCTAACGGTGTTATTTATAAAAACACGATTTTTCTAGATCACTCCATAGAAGCAGTTTTAATAATCTCTGGTTACGTATTTCCCTTTAGCACAGACTATTTAAACTGCTTCTGAGGAATGTTTTAAGGAATCGTGTTTTTGTAAATAAGACTAAGTGCCTGTCTGTCTAGGTTTTTTTTTTAAGAAATGTGGAGAGACAGAATGATACTTTATTTACTCAGTGAAATCGGCGATTAGTCTGTGAAGCACTTTTTTAATAAACTAAACTTGAAACTTTTGTTCTTGATTATCGTGTTTTGGTAAAGACTGAACGCATGATTCTCGCGTAAGTTAACAAGTAGATATTAATTATGAAGACACCGCTTAATATTTTTGTATTTTCTTAGTGTGTAACGAGGGGTATTAAAAAAAAAAAACTTTTTGTGGTTTTCTCAAGAACGATCGTGTATTATGCTATTATTATAGACGATTATTTCGTAAAAACATTTGGTTGAAATAATAAGTGCGTAATAAAACAAATTTTCGTATTAATATGTGGCTGTTTTATTCCTTTTTTTCATTTCATCGGCTTACTATACATTCTACTATACATCCTCATTTGAAAGTAGCTGTCCCGGCGATCTTTTAAGATCGTATTTAGAAGGAAGGGTCCAAAAAGCAGACGTAAATCGTATTAAATCCACTAGTTCACTTGTAAAAATAGGAGTGCCGCAGGATCTATCTTAGGGCCGCTCCTTTTCCTAATCTATATAAATGATTTACCGTTTATGGTACAAAAAATGTCTGAGATAGTGTTATTTGCTGATGACACGTCACTTATTTTTAAAATAAGGAGACAAGAAAATAATCTTGACGATGCAAATAATGCTCTCTCGCAAGTAGGTACTAGATTGGTTCACAGCAAATAATCTGCTGCTAAATTCTAAAAAGACAAAATGTATAAAGTTTTCCTTACCTAACGTACGAGTAGTTGAGAACAAAATAGTAATTGGACATGAAAAACTAGAATTTGTAGATGATACTGTATTTCTGGGCATCACAATCGATGCAAAACTACAATGGGGTCCACATATTGTAAAATTAGCACACAGACTTAGCTCTACAGCATATGCAGTGAAAAGAATTAGGGAACTCACTGACGTTGCAACTACTAAGGCTTGTTTATTTTAGTTACTTCCATAGTATTACCATGTCCTACGGTATACTACTATGGGGCCGGGCAGCAGACATTGAGACTATCTTCATCTTGCAGAAGAGAGCCATCCAATTTATTCACAAGTTAGGTAGTAGGGATTCGGTAAGAGATTTCTTCAAAGAAACCAACATCTTAACAGTTGCAAGTCAATACATTTATGAAAATATTATGTACGTTAGAAAAAATATCAAAGACTTCGAAAATGTTGGTGGCCATCATAATGTTAATACTAGAAATAAACATAAGTTGTCATTTCCACAATTTAGACTTGGAAAAGTTAATACATCCTTTATGGGGCACTGTATAAGGTTCTACAACAAAATTCCTCAATATACAGGGCGTCCTAAAGTTATGGGACATGAAGGGAAAGTACCTTAAATATCGTAGATAGAACCGACTTAAATGTCAAAAAAAACACCCCTACATTTATGATACCAATGGAAAGAATGGCCAAAAACTAATAACTCTTCTTAAGATTTTCTAAATGAATATTTTCCTACTTGGATTGGTACGAATAGACCGATTAGATGGCCGGCCAGATCCCCGTACCTTACACCATTAGATTTCTTCTTTTGGGGATACGTGAATGCTATACAAAAAGCGATACGAGAACGTGGGCGAGTTACAAACAGAATTGTGCCATATCATATCGAGTATTAAAATAAAAAGATAAGAAAATCAACAGGCAGCGGACTCATTAAAAGATTGGCGATTTGCGTAAGACAAGAAGGATCACATTTTGAGCATTGAATTAATTAATTTACAAAAAAATACCCACTTAATTGACTAAGACAGTTTCATGTATGTTTTTAATTTGATTAAAATGATTAATTTCACGCTGTTACTTTCTTTTAAAATACTGTGTTACTTAAGAAGAGTTATTAGTTTTTGGCCATTCTTTCGATTGGCATCATAAAAGTAGGGGTGTTTTTTTTTTTACATTTAAGTCGGTTCGATTCCCAGACGAGGCAAGCAATTTTTAGAAAATCTTTGAATGCAGAATTACTAAACTTTAAAAATAACATAAAGTCTTCTTTCGGCAAAATACCATATCTACGATATTTAAGGTACTTTCCCTTCATGGCCCATAACTTTGGGACGCCCTGTATATTAGTGTTACCTTCAACGCGGTTTAAAAAATGTGTTAAGCACATTCTGTGCAAAATTGCTTACTATAATATCAAGGATTATTTAGAAGACAAAGATGTTTGGCATTAAACAGTAGATTAATATTAATTACAGGACGATTGTGACTAGTGTTCAACACATTCACGAGTAATATTTTAAATTGAAAACTCTGTTACAATTAAGTTAAAACGTGTTTTGAAAAGAATAAATGTGGAGTTTCTTTGTTAGCTTCTTCTCCACATAATCCATTAATTGTGAAACTGACAACTTTGACGTTCATTAAATAAACATTCTGTTTTTATAATGAATAAAAATATTTGAATTGAATTGAATGATTATTACAAATTAAGTACTTAAAGAATCTTAAGTGGGTAGGAAATTATATTTAAAAAAGTATTAATTCGCAAAGAGAAAATAAAACATTCAGTGTGATGGATGAACCTGGTGACTATCTACCAATCTAGCTACATCCGGTTCAATATTGGTGAGTTGCAGCCTTAAATCTCCACGTTCGTTGATTTTCAAACGGTTTCATTGTTTCGTCAAAATGTTTTTACCACACTGAAGCTTTTTTCAACTAGGTATGATGATGGAAAAGCGATAAGGTATTTTTCAGCAATGTTCCACAATGAAGGATACTATGTTTCAATGTTACGTTGTAACCAGAAATTCTGATAGCCTTGGTTGAACTTCTGCTTAAGCTGTTCGTCTGTGCTGATGGTAATCAACTCTTATTGCATTATCACATTGGCTTCTTCTATGGCTGTGGGATTGCACGGATTTATTATCCATTGAGGAATTTGTAATTTTAAAAGATCCTCAAACCTCTCCGTAAAATCCTTGTATAATGCGTCCAAGTGAGTGACATATTATAATAAAATGTCATCATCTTGAAGCATTTCTGGTAATTTTGACAAATGCGGAAACTGCGAATATTCTTTTCTGCCTAAATTTTGTTTATAAAGGATTACTTTACCCACGCAGGCCGATATTATTGATTTTGTTTTAATCAAGTTAAGATCGTCACCCTGCAGCTTGCCATAGCATTTATTACATATTGTAGACTTATGCAATCTAGGACTCAGCTTTTCTGCGACTAAAGCTATCTGTGAATCACGCAGTGAATTACCAGTACATCAGGTAGTTGTCGCTTTAAGTGAGCTATAAAGCCACGATGACGACCAAACATAGACGGTGCACCATCAGTCGCAACAGAAACAATGTTCTTCCATGGAATAGCTTCAGTAAAAATGTTCCACGGCCTGAAAAATCGATTCTCCTCTGGTATCAGTCTCTAAATATGTAGCAAAAAGCAGTTCTTGGCACATATTTTCATTTTTGATACATCGAACATACGAGTTGCATTCAATAAGTACCTAGCCTCATCGCCAGAGGGCGCTGTAGTTTCAAAACATTATTTTATAATTCTTTTTTCAAATTTTCATTCCAATCCCTTCATTTGTTTTAATTTGACAACTTATGGTAGCGAACGTATCGATCGGTTTTACAAAAATGGAAAAAGAGCAATATCGTTCGGTGATTGGATTCCTATTTTTGGAAGGGAAAACGCGCATCGAAATCAAAGAGCGCTTGGATGCTGTGTACGGTGACTCTTCTCCATCGATGGCCACCGTCAAGATTTGGTTCAACGAGTTTGCACGTGGCCGTACGTCGGTTTTTGATGAACCACGTCCAGGTGCACCGAAAACAGCTGCTACGGAGGAAAACATTTAAAAAATCCATGATCTCGTATTGGCAGATCGCCGATTGAAGGTTCAGGAGCTAGCTGAGACTGTAGGCATTTCAGAAGGAACAGTGCATCATATTCTTCACGAGGAACTCGGCATGAGAAAGCTGTCGGCGCGATGGGTGCTGCGTTTACTCACACCGGAAAACAAGTGCAACCGTGAGACCACATCGGAGACGTGTTTGGCGCTGTTTAAGCGGAATCCAGCGGAGTTTTTGCGTCGTTTTGTGACCGTCGATGAAACTTGGATCCACTGGTACACACCAGAGACCAAGGAGCAATCAAAACAATGGATCCAGACAACTGTAAAATCGGCCGGAAAAGTTATGGCCATCGTTTTCTGGAATTCACAAGGTGTGTGTGATCTACATCGATTACCTCGAGAAGGGTAAAACAATTACAGGGCTTTACTATGCCGATTTATTGGGCCGATTCGACGCCGAATGAAAGAAAAAACGACTCCATCTGGCGAAGAAAAAAGTGCCGTTTCACCACGACAACGCACCGGTTCACACGTCTGCCGTTGCCATGGCCAAATTGGTTGAATTACGCTACGAATTGCTGCCCCATCCACCGTATTCTCCAGATTTGGCCCCTTGTGACTTCTTTCTGTTTCCTAATCTGAAAAAATCTCTCGCCGGGAATAGATATGGATCAAATGAAGAGGTCATCGCCGCCACGGAGGCCTATTTTGCAGTTTGACAAAAACTATTTTTCGGACGACAAAAGGAGACTATGTTGAAATAGTTATTTGTTATGCAAGGCTGCAAAGTTAATTTTTGGCGCGAGTACCTTGTATTGAAACCTGAGCAAGCGAAGGATTCTAGGATTGAGCCACGAGCGAAGCGAGTGGTTCAAATATAGAATCCTGAGCGTAGCGAGGGTTTCAAAGGTACGAGACGCTAAATAACTTTGCTGCCGAGCGCAACACACAACTTTTCACCTCACTAAAGCGAGGAAAATGTTAGGTGCAAGAAAAACAGTTTTAATAAATATTAAATTACTGTTAATTTATATCTTCGTCGCTGCTAGCTTCGCTCATATTTTATGATTTCTTTCGATTTTATCAAAAAACAAACCAAAATAATGGAAGTAAAGTAAATTCAATAAAGAGAAGAAAATTTTAAAGTTTTTTTTTTAAATCAAATTTTCTTGCCGGCCAGTGCGATTCTTTAAATGAGGCTGGCGCATGACATGAAATAAGTATTTGCATTTCAATCATCAATGGACTGGCTGCAGAGAATATAAACTATTACGAAACCAATGAGGTTCTATATATATATGTAATTTATTGTACGAAACCTTTATTGAATAAAAATATTCGAATTTAAAAAACACTTTCCACGCTAGCGGATAAAGTGCGATTTTCCAGATTTCGAGCTTTTACGAGCTAGTGAGGTGAAAAATAAATTGCCACTTTTCCAAAATTTTCGTTTACTTTTTGTAGGCTAAGTATTTATGGAATGACCCTCGTATCCTAACAACAGAGCTTCATTGCCGGGTAATGTAGACTCGTCCAACTGGAGAGAGAATCTATTGGTCTGTAAGAACTTGCATAAAATGTTTTCCTCATCGCGTCCCATATCGTCTATGCGTCTCTGAACGGTGTTGTTGCTCAAAGGTATTCCGAGACCTCCGTAATGTCTTGTAAGATAAGCTGCTCTCCAATTGTGTGGGGTTTCCCCGACTTCACTATTAGTAAAGATATATTAGAGGACGCTCGTAAACCATCATCGTCTTTAATAGATGATGACGCAAACATCGATCTTATGGATGGGCTTTTGTCTAGTTTTTCTTTGAGTGCTTGAAAAAATTACAAGCGCTTACTTTTTTTGTCAGCATGTACTCTTGATAAGTGGTCATTCATTTATGAAGGCTTCATGGCATCGTTACTGAATACTTTTTCACATATGAGACACATCGGTGCATTTGATGGAGACACAGAGGAAGAAGGAAAGAAGATGGAGATGCATTAAATCCGAACTTCAAGTAGTCCAAACTGTATTGTCTGCATTTTTTTTCGTGTCCGCCATCATAAAACTCTCAGTACCTAATCCTGCAAATAAAAAAATAAGAAACGACCTAAATAAAAAACAATAATAAACTGTTAAATTTACTGATAAATTTTTACAATTGAAACAACTGAGGCAACTGCAAACTGTTGCAAACAATCTACAGATAGCTCAACTGATCACTATCATACAGTGGGGCAATGCTGATCCGCTGTGCCGGATAATAACTGTTTGGTACTTACCCTGTTAATTTTTCATAAACTGCAGATATTGTATGGTTACGCTATTAACTCGCGTAGGGAGCTCAGCATTTTGTAAATTCTTTTTCAGTCACTACTTCACAAATTTAGCTATGTAATATGAGTCATTATCGTTCAAGCTCCAACGAATTTCAAAACTCAAATGAACTTTCAACCTAAGTGCAAGCTCGTTAAATAGTAAAATATCAGGAACATGTTTGGACTTCAACTTGAACATGAATTCGTTCGTGTTAAATCGCGTAAGCGTCAAATAGAGAGCAATTCAAAACGCGCCTGAAAGACGTACGCTCGAATTCATTATCTTGCACAAACTTGTCCAGACTGACTTGCCGAGTTTTTCATCTTGTACGAACTTGAGACTTTACATTACTACAACAATGCTATTTCCCACAAAAATATTAATTATTCTTAGTACATGTAACACAACATAAAGAAAAGGCAAATATTTGACACGGCAACTGAAATCCTTTTTAGGCGACTTTCTATTAAGTCACAAAAAAACTAACTTTTCAGTGATTAAATATCTTAGCAACTATTAAACTATACAAGCAACAAAAGGCTAGGATCAAAAAAACTAAAAAACGGCTGCTACTGTAAGGTGTCAAATATATCAAGCGGGATCAGTGTAAAACTGGTTAAGGTATTATAAAACCTAATGTGGCGACTAATTATCCCGAGGGGATATCAAACATTCTTCACTGGCAACTACTGGCAATCTAAATTTTGGGTTGGTTGTTAGGTCAGTACACATAAGCAAAAATAGGTTCGAAGTTCCAGGATGGAGCGGAGCGCAGCGACGCTCCATCCTGAAACTTCGGGTGTTAGTTCTTTTTTTTTATATAAAAGCGAAAAAAAATATGTCGGGGGATGAGTAATCCTTTGTGTGTAAACGACTGACCAGTGCTAATCTGTGATGGCTCAGACGGCTAACAGCTGTGCCTATACTCTATGAATCAGTAGTACGATTTCCCGCCATTATGGGGGTCATCGTCCGTGCCGCTGTGCACACTGATAATTAATAAAATATAATCAAAGAGACTGCGCTCGAACTAAATAACACTAGATTATCCGACAGCAGCGGTGGTATAGTGCCTACGACCTTCCCTTGAGGCTGATTTCAACGGGATTTTGCTGATCCAATTGGATTCACCCAATCGTGTTTGCTTGCCCATTCGTGGTATCCGCCATTGTCAAGTGCGGTTAAGTGAAAAAACGTGTAAACTAGTGGAAAAAGGAGGCTGAGGCTCCGTAAACAGTGTACAGTAAACCAACCGAACTGCGCGTTCGCATCCAGTTGGTTTGCAAGACGGGCCGAGGCAAAAGCGCCTGTCATGTCAATTCCCGGCAGCAAACGCGCCGGCTATCTTCTGGAAGATGGTGGGCTTTACGAGTTGGCTTGCCCGAGTCGAAAGGTTGAGTACCAAAACCTCTGAAGTTCAGGTATGTTCTGAACAATTACTCGTAAAACGTTCGTAAAGAGGCTGACAAGTTGTCGTACGAGGACATTGTTCACGTTATGACCTTTTACGAAGTCACTGAACACATTAAATCGTGTCTTCGTGAGGAATAATTAATATGAGGTACGTAAATACCATGACAAACCTGACTGGAATCCATGTAAATGTCTGCTTTTACTAGTGAGCCGGCCCGTGTCATATCAAAGACTATTGTTTATCTGCCTCTGCTCTGCTAAGACCTTAGCAAAGAATGTTTTCTTGTTGGTAAGTCAATACTATTGAATAAGATTGTGTTCAATCTTACTAAGCAAGTAACGGAGAGATAATTAAAAAGTAAGTTGCAGTCATGAGATTTAATAATTGGGACTATTTGTCAGTTGACAGTTAGAAAAGTATAAGAGGCTGACCATTTCACTTTGGTCACTTTATGATTTATTGACTTTGTTCAATTTGCACCACCCATTGCAGTACAAGTTTCCATCAAATCTCATATTTTCATAATCTTGGTCCCGGTTTCTCAGATAAGACTAATAGCTTAAGGCCTATTGGAATCAGGATGGACGAGCAAGTACTATTGTAGGGAACTTGTAGTACTATTTGTAAAAGGTCAATTCCACTAAAGTTCTTTGAGTGGAATTGAAGTTGTTATAAAATGGGATAAGTTGTGATTATTGAAGTATAATCTCCATTTTACTCTTGCTATAACACCACATGGGGTTGGTTTTAATTGTCTCTGCTACAATAGCTCCTACACATGGAGTGGGTTTTAACCGTCTGATAAGTAAGCTTTGCAGTGCGGATTAGACAGTCGGACAGGAACCTTGTTTAGTTGTTTATCTGTCTAGAGAACCTTGTGGTAGTTGTTTGTTTTCTAAATTTGATTACCTGCAATCTTCACAATGTATGTGGGAATCAATATGTTGAATACAGACTGCGAGTTAAGATTTAAATTGTATTGGAACAAAGATATTGATCTAGACTTTCTTGGCACATCTGTGGCTGGTGGATGGGTCTATGAACGAATTTAACATTGTTCTGGCTGGAACTTTTTATTTATAATTAAAATGTGGTTTAAATGCTCATTAATTTGAATAGTGTTTTGCTTGAGAAGTTTCTGAAACAGGTTTTTCTTCATATTATAAATAACACTGTTTAGAGGCCTTGTGGAGAAAACAAAAAGTATTTTAAAACAATCTTACTTTGAGAAGTGTTTCTACAAATTAAGTGAGGATCATTAACCCTTACAGGCTGCCACGCTAGCTTTTAGCTAGTTCATAATTTTGTTGCAGAGACAGTGATATATCTATTATGGTATAAAGTACAAAATTTATAATGTGGTTTGGTACAAACTACAAAAAAAAAAAACAAATTATCAAAGAGGATATTATTTTCTTTGTTTTGAAGTGGATATTCCAGACTCCTGATACCATCGTTATACATTTGACAGGTCTGATTGGCAACAAAAGGTATTGGTTAAGGTAGTGGTAAAAAGGTATTGATAGGTGGTAACCGGTAACTAAATGTGTGTGGACATTGAGAGTCACAAAAGTCAACAGTATGCTATAATTGTAACTTAATGTGGATAGTGTTAAGAGCTAATGGACTACCTATTCATGGTACCTTCACAAAGCAAAATGCAGCTGCAATATAGCTTCAAGAGTGTCTGAGAAAAGGAAAGGAATAGTCTTAATCCTATTTTCTGATTGTAGTCCGAACTGTAAGTAATTTTCAAGGTTACAAAATAAAAGCTGTAATTATAATGGACTGCCTCGCTGGTTTAGCGCTTGACATGCTTGGGTGCCGGTGAAGAGGTTGCGGGTTTGATTCCCGCCGCCCGCCTTGCTTGATTTCTACAGGTGGCCTTGGTGTATCCATGTTTGTGGCGTCCATGCCTGGTTGCGGGACGGTAATTGAGTTGGCCAAAATATATATATAAATCAATGATTCGTTTGATGTTCCAAAAATCTTATTCATGTGGATTAATTTGTAAAAAGGAAAGTGTATTGTTGCGTTTGACACATTTGGGCAGAGTTGCTGTGTTTGTGCCACAATCTACAATATTAGCAATCATCCTCCTTGGTCCTAATATGCAAGATCATTGTTTTGAATTCCATTTGGAGTGTGTGACAACTGTGTGAAAAGTTTTTACTATCTGAAAAGTAACTTACCCTATCCTGGTTGTTGTATTACTGAGCCCTGACAAGAGTATCAAACTGCCATATGGCGATGCTTTTCCTTTTATGGAATGTGCTATGGGATGCAATTTCTTTTAAATTAGATTAATTTTAATTACTTAAAAAATCCAGGAATGCGGTTGAAGTTGTGGTGTATAATAATAATTCAAATACTAAAGAAATGTTTTATGATTTTGGTCAATTCTATTTTACAATGTGAGATTACAAGTGTATTTCTGAGTGTCTGTTCTATTTAGATATTCAGTTCAGTAAAGTTCGTAACAATTGGATTTAAAACTGTCACGTTACCGAGGGTTATGTGAAGGCATAACCCTTGGTAACGGAAGCTAAAGAAATAAAAAGAGAGATTTAGAAATGTAAAAATGTAATCATCAAAACCCCCTAACCTATAATTAAACAAAAAAACTTAATAAGAATAAAAACATCAAAAAATATGTACAAAAACAACCTTAGGTCGGAGAGGCAGGCCGTGGAGTCAGGTCGTAGAGACGGACAGGCAAGTTGCGAAGGCAGGCCGTGCAGACGGGCAGGCAAGTTGTGCAGGCAGGCCGTGGAGACGGACAGGCCGTGGAGACGGACAGGCAAGTTGTGAAGGCAGGCCGTGGAGACGGGCAGGTAAGTGACGGAGACAGGTCGTGGAGAGGTAGACAGGAATTCAGGTAAGATTCTTGAAGTATGACTCAGGTAACTCTTCAAACAGGATTCAGATAATTCTTCGAGTAGGACTCAAGTGAGATTCTTCAAGTAGGATTGAAGTGAGACTCAAGTAGAGCTCAAGTAAGACTCTCAAGTAGAACTGAAGTAAGACTGACGTAGGGCTCAAGTAAGACTCTCAAGTAGGACTGAAGTGAGACTGACGTAGGGCTCAAGTAAGACTCTCAAGTAGGACTGAAGTGAGACTGACTTAGGGCTCAAGTAAGACTCTCAAGTAGGACTGAAGTGAGACTGACTCGGAAAGCCTTCTTGGGCGGCTTTTATACCCCAAAAATAGTTCGATTCCAATATTCAAATTTGATCTGAATCTGCGTCAGAATTCTTCTGGAAGTTTCTGGATCCTGTTCCAAATCCATAATTTCAAATTGTAGATCTTCTTTCTCTTTCTTGCATTAAATTCATAATTTCGATTTAGAATGCGAGTAGTCTTCTAGAAGTCTCCATAGGCCAGAAGTTTCCTTATTCGACCTTCTTAGTATGACGATTATTTGACATAATTTAGAAAAAATAAAGAACAATATTCAAATAAAAGAATTATCTGACTACCAGTTGAATCGTTGACAGTAAAGCAAAATACAATATTTGCAATGTGAAAAGTGGAAAAATAATTAGAAATACGTATTAGCTTTGAAATAATGGTGAACCAATCTTATGTTTTCGTTCGTGATAACATGAAAGTGTTATGAAATTGGATTTCAGTGGTTCAGCTTGGACAAAACGTAAGTCTTTTTTGCATTGATAGAAAGAGTAGGGTGCTAGGCAATAGAATCGCGCTAGACGCGTAAGCTAATCCCTACAATACCCCAAAAACCCCGAAAAAAAAAAAAAAATTTATTTTTTTTTATTTTAAATTTTTTAAATTTAAATTTATGATAAAATATTTACATTTTATTTGTCCTAATTTGATAAAGAACAAATAATCAGATAATAACTATCTCTACACATTCAACGCATCTATCATAGTTCTATCATTCATACATCTCGCAAACGTACGTTGGGGTAGGGTTCACATTCAATGACACAAACTCCAGAGAAGTTATTATTGAGTCACACTCTCATGACATTGGCTTATTTTCAGAGTCGTCATCCGCTCTATCTGAAGACTCGAGCTACAATTAAGAGGAATCAACCTCAAGAGAAAAGAAACACCAAAGTGTTTAGAGTAGAATACGAGTTTTCTCTAGTATAGGGAGGACTAGGAATATGTAGTTAACTTTAGATGTTAACTACTAAGTTTAAGATAAGGAGCTTTAAATAGCTAAAGAGCCTATTTAAAGAAATAAACTAATATTAAAAATTGAATAAAGCTACTATTTACACTTTAATGTCTTTTATATGCCAACGGCTTTGAGTACCATCGGGGTTTTCTAATATGTACACTAAAGGAGATAATTTTTGTACAACTTTACATTTTATGTATTTAGGGGCAAGTTTGGCACTGAAGTAATTGCCTGCATTGCTAAGTACATAATTTTTCCGCCAGACCGTATCACCGACGTCAAATTCTTTAAAGGAATGTCTCAAATTATAGCGAGCCGCATTTTTAGTATGGGCTGCGTGAAGAGCTACCTGGACCTTGTCGTATATTGAGGCAAGTAGTCCAATATTATTTGCATATATGTCTCTAGGCATGAAAGTAATTTCATTTAGATCATATGCTTGTGAAAAGAATGTACCGGAAGTTACTGGTTCGCGACCAAAAACAAGAAAGGAGGGAGTAAAACCTGTTACGGCATTTACGGAATTGTTCATAGCGGACTGTATTATGGGTAAATGTAAGTCCCAAGATCTATGATCTTCACCAACAAGAGAAGCTAAGGCTGTGAGTATTGTTTTGTTATATCTTTCAGTAGGATTGACTTGCGGGCAGTAGTTAGGATTAAAGTTAGCAAAAGGAATGCTATATTTTCTTATCAGGTTGTGAAATTCCCTGGATTGGAACTGTGGACCATTATCCATGATTATAGTTTGTGGTACACCATGTACAAGAAAGACAAAGTTTTCTAAGTAGAAGATAATGTTAGAAGCTGTAGCTCTTTTTATAGGAAAGATTAAAGAGTACTTTGAAAAACAACAATTCACTACAAGGATATGTTGGTTTCTTTTTCTGGTCATCGGTAAAGGGCCTATTAAGTCTAGAGATATGCATTGGAATGGTCTGGAACAGATTTTGGGTTTGCCCATAGGGCCGTAAGGGGAATGATTGGAGTGTTTGTAAGCTAAACACTGTTCGCAGCTAGATATAGAGTTAGATATATCTTTAAACATCCCTGACCAGTAGTATCGTAAGGATAACTTCTTATAAGTTTTGAAAATTCCTAAATGAGGTTCTGATGGTGAACCATGATGTTCTCTAATAAGTGCCTCTCTTTCAGATGGAGGGGGAACTTCTTTCCAAATAAAATCGTCAGTAAGAGAGTAAGGAGAGTGAGTGCAGCGAAGTAATTTATTATCTCTGAGGGTATAATTTGGATAACTGTCCGGGTTATTCCGACAATTTAGAAGAAGTCTTTCGTAGTAATCTTCAGGAGAAGAAGCATCATCTAGTGAAATTGGGGCAATCGATTTAAGTGGAGAATTAGAATTATTAGCACGTGAGAGTAAGTCTGGAACAACATTTTCCTTCCCACGCTTATGTTTAAGATCAATATTAAAGGCTGAGAGACGAATAGCCCATCTAGCTAATCTTCCGGAAGGATTAGATAAGTTGAGAAACCATTTCAAGGCAGCTTGATCAGTGAAGACAGTGAATTTTTTGCCATTATCGAGATAACATCGCCAATGTTCAAGGGCAGTGATGACAGCTAGAGTCTCCTTTTCGGTAGTGGAGTAATTTTGTTCATGTTTATTAAGAGTTTTACTCATGTAAGCAATAACAACTTCTTTACCATTTTGCATCTGAGTTAGCATTGCGCCTATGCCGTAGTTAGATGCGTCACAGTGAACAGCGAAAGGTAAATTAAAGTCTGGGCAGGCGAGAACTGGAGTAGTTACTAACAACTCCTTTAATTTTAAGAAAGAAGCGTTAGCTTCAGGAGTCCAACAAAATTTTGGGGCATTCTTTCCAGTTGCCGAGAGTTTATTGAGAGGAGCGGCTAAGGTGCTGAAATTAGGAATGAAGCGTCTGAACCAACTACAGGTGCCATGGAATCGTCTGACTTCTTTTTTCGAGGTTGGAGTTGGGAAATCGAGTATAGCACGGATTTTATCAGGGTCGGCACGTAAACCGTATTCATCGACTACGTAGCCAAGATATTTAAGTTCTTTTTTGAAGAATTTACTTTTTTCAAAGTTAATTGTGAGTTTAGCATGAGTTAGTTTCTCGAGGACTTTGAGTAAGAGAGAGATATGTTCTTCAAAAGTTGAACTAACGATAATTATATCGTCTAAATAGCAGAACACCTTGTATTCAAATTCAGGTGTGAACAAGGTATCCATGAGTCTTTGTTGAGTAGCAGGAGCATTCGTCAGACCAAAGGGCATGACTGTAAATCTGTACATTCCTCTACCGGGAACATAAAAGGCAGTTTTATCCTTATCAGCGGCATTTAAAGGAACTTCCCAGAAGGCTTTAGCAATATCAATGCTAGAAAGATATTTAGCATTTTTTAAGTGGTCTAATATTTCATTCATAAAAGGGAGGCTATAGGCATCGCGGCGAGTAATAGAATTTAGTTTTCTGCTATCTACACAAAAACGCCATTCTCCATTTTTCTTTGGAGTTATGAGGACAGGAGATAGCCAAGGGCTTTCACATTGTTCGATGACCTTCCAGCTCACCATTTTGTCAACTTCGTTAATAAGTGCCTTTTGTTTTTCAGGAGAAAGTCTATAACATCGTTGTTTGATTGGAAGATTGTCACCAGTATCGATTTTATGACAAATCAGATCAGTACGTCCAAGTTCGCCCATTTGTTCGAATGAAATTAATTTAAATCGAGCAATAATATCGTCAGCGATATTTTTTTGTTCGGCAGTTAAGAAATTGTATGGTAAAACTTTCTTATCTACAGAAGTAACTACATTGCACTGTAGTTGTTGGGAGAAGGCGGGGCTAAGAATGTTGGAAACAAGGTTAAATTCTTTCCAAAAATCTACCCCAAGGATAATAGAAGGATGTATTTCGGGAAATACATGAAATCTAATTATGTGCAATTGATTGTTAAATGTTATGGGTAAATCAATATAGCCAAGCGATTTCACCTTATGGTTATCAGCTGTAGCAACAAAAATAGAGCACGACTTGGATAAGGTGTAGCCCAATTTTAAGATTTCGAGATGAGAATTGTTACCAAGTATTGAAATTGAGCTGCCGCTATCCAATAATCCGAAGAAAGGAGAACTATTCAAGAGAATTTTAAGAAAGGGCCTAGCAAAGTCCTTCTCGTTTTCATAGAGAATAGTAGAGGTTTTGTAGAGTTGAAAGAAATTTCTGAGGCTATGAAGCCAGTTCTGCCAATCTTCGGGATCAAAGTTGGAGGGTTTATCTAAGTCGTGCGTAATTAGTTTTTTGAAGTGTTAGGAGAGCCTTCATAAGTATTGCTGTTACATTTCGGACAGTCAGAGACTTTGTAACCTTTGAGGCCACATTTGAAGCAAACTAGGAAACGAGGTTCAGGACAAGAACTCAATGAGTGGCCATTAGTACGGCAGCGGAGACAAAATAAGTTAGAGGTGAATTTTTTCGAGATGGAATTCACCTGTCTTTTGTAGGAGTTAGGTTTGTAGAATCCTGGGGTGTGGGGTGATTTTTCGCTCAAAATAGAGGAAGGTTTAGGGGCAGGCGAATAACTAAATTCGAGTGCAAGGGAATTTTCGGTTGGTTTAGGTTCTTTGAAATTGCGGTCTCTGTCTAAAATGTGTTCATAGTTCTGGCAAGCAGAGATAAGAGAGTCGATAGAAGTAATTTCGTTAAGAGCTACGAATACAGAATAACATGGCCGAATGTTGCGAAGTAGGATTTTGAGTTGTTCAAATTCGGAAAGTTTATTAGTTAAACGGTTAAACATGCCAGACATTATGGAGACGTAGATAATAATCGTTTCGGATTCTCCTTGTGTACGAGAGTTAATGGCGGATAGGAGTTTAAAATCATAATCCGTATCGCCGAAATCTTTAATTAAAAGTTCACAAAGACGATCCCACGTTAAGTCGTGATGGCGAGTTTTCTGAAATCTAAGCCAATGGAGTGCTTTATCAGCAAAGATTTCGTAAGATTGATCGAGGAGTCTATCTTTAGGAATCTGTCTAGAAATCCTAAATTCCTCGAGTTTCATTAAAAAGGACTTAGGGCAAGAAGTGCCATTGTATGTGAGTTTCTTAAGTTCTGAAATAGTATTTGGTGAGAGGACTTGACTAGGGGAGGGGGTAGGAGTAACGTTAGGATTAGACATAGGAAGAGATCTAATTTCCTGAAGACAAGGAGAGGATTGAGCAGAGGTGAAGGATAAATCTTCGAATCTTTTTTCTAGCATTGTTAATTCGGACTGTAGATTCGTCAGTCTTTCTTGGAGGGTAGGGTTTGAGTCTACTTCAATACGCTCCAAGCGGAAGTAAAGATGATTCAAATAAGTTTCAATTTTTTTTGACAATAATGTTGAAAATTTTTGTTCTAATGTTTGTAATTTGGACTGAATGTAGCGGAAAGTAACTTCGGCCTGATCAATGTCAATATCATTAGGAACGGTAGAAGTTACAATTTCATGTGCTGGTGTGGTTTTAGTGAGGGGATCGATTTGTTTTTTAAGATTCACAAGGGATTCTGCCGGAGTTTCTAGGCGAATACGTATTTCATATTCCAATTCAGGCTTATTCAAGTTAAGATAATTAATAGTTCGAGACATTTTACAGAAAGAAAAATAAATTATAAAAAGATTAGTGGGGCCGAAAGGAATATGCCAAAAAAAAGCTTTACTTTAGAATTTTGAAAAGGTGGTTCTGATGATTATTACGTTGGGCGCCAAAACTGTCACGTTACCGAGGGTTATGTGAAGGCATAACCCTTGGTAACGGAAGCTAAAGAAATAAAAAGAGAGATTTAGAAATGTAAAAATGTAATCATCAAAACCCCCTAACCTATAATTAAACAAAAAAACTTAATAAGAATAAAAACATCAAAAAATATGTACAAAAACAACCTTAGGTCGGAGAGGCAGGCCGTGGAGTCAGGTCGTAGAGACGGACAGGCAAGTTGCGAAGGCAGGCCGTGGAGACGGGCAGGCAAGTTGTGCAGGCAGGCCGTGGAGACGGACAGGCCGTGGAGACGGACAGGCAAGTTGTGAAGGCAGGCCGTGGAGACGGGCAGGTAAGTGACGGAGACAGGTCGTGGAGAGGTAGACAGGAATTCAGGTAAGATTCTTGAAGTATGACTCAGGTAACTCTTCAAACAGGATTCAGATAATTCTTCGAGTAGGACTCAAGTGAGATTCTTCAAGTAGGATTGAAGTGAGACTCAAGTAGAGCTCAAGTAAGACTCTCAAGTAGAACTGAAGTAAGACTGACGTAGGGCTCAAGTAAGACTCTCAAGTAGGACTGAAGTGAGACTGACGTAGGGCTCAAGTAAGACTCTCAAGTAGGACTGAAGTGAGACTGACTTAGGGCTCAAGTAAGACTCTCAAGTAGGACTGAAGTGAGACTGACTCGGAAAGCCTTCTTGGGCGGCTTTTATACCCCAAAAATAGTTCGATTCCAATATTCAAATTTGATCTGAATCTGCGTCAGAATTCTTCTGGAAGTTTCTGGATCCTGTTCCAAATCCATAATTTCAAATTGTAGATCTTCTTTCTCTTTCTTGCATTAAATTCATAATTTCGATTTAGAATGCGAGTAGTCTTCTAGAAGTCTCCATAGGCCAGAAGTTTCCTTATTCGACCTTCTTAGTATGACGATTATTTGACATAATTTAGAAAAATAAAGAACAATATTCAAATAAAAGAATTATCTGACTACCAGTTGAATCGTTGACAGTAAAGCAAAATACAATATTTGCAATGTGAAAAGTGGAAAAATAATTAGAAATACGTATTAGCTTTGAAATAATGGTGAACCAATCTTATGTTTTCGTTCGTGATAACATGAAAGTGTTATGAAATTGGATTTCAGTGGTTCAGCTTGGACAAAACGTAAGTCTTTTTTGCATTGATAGAAAGAGTAGGGTGCTAGGCAATAGAATCGCGCTAGACGCGTAAGCTAATCCCTACAAAATGTTATTAAACAAGTACAGTCTGTTCGTAGTAGTATGATACATTGTATCAGTCTGTTCCATTTGAATATTCATTTAGTGAAGTCTGTCCTGATTGGATTTGCAATATGATATTCTACATCTAATAGTATATTACATTAATTGAATTTTACACAATGTTACATGGTACAGTCTGTAACAAACGTGTTACTATGTGTGGTCTATTGCATTTGGATATTCAGTTCAGTACTGAATACCTTATTATTGGGAGATGTTATTACTGTGCTTCTCACTACTGCTAATCACAGATTCTAGTTTTATTTACAGTATCCACTCCAGCCATAGTAGTATGACAAGAATATCCATAGCTCTCGTAAACATTGAGCTCAGAACTGTTACATGATACAGTCCAACCAAGCTCATCTACAATTTATTGAACTATTGTGCTATGGCTGCACCACATAAATCAGAAAGAAGAAAAGATTTGTCTAATACTGAATAATTAACTTTATTTTGTGTTAGTGAACCTATAAGTTGATTACCTAGTTAATTTGGTTTTGTGAATTAACTTGCAGTTAAATATTTGACATAAATGGAGATGCAAAATTCATTGGCCTTGTTAAGAATTCATACTTAACCGAAGGGTGAATACTTATTAAGATTCTGAATTGGTGAAAATGAAACTTCTAAAGATTGCATCTTAACTGAAGGAGCAAGACTTTAAAATCTGTGTTTTTGGACTTTTTGTCTTCTTGACATTGCATTATTATTATCTTTTGCCTCTTTAAAGTTGGTAGGAGGCGCATATGTTTTGTTGTTGTTTAGAAAAAGCTATCGACTTTCTTTTTCTGCATCTGACACTTAGTTTGCTATGTTTTGGGTCAGTTGGAAGCCAGTAACGCTTCGCTGAGTTTACTAACTGTGTTAGTTGGAAGTTTATAATGCTTCACTGTAAAAGTTGGAAGCCAAAAACACTTCGCTGATTTTACTACTTGTCACTGTTGGAAGCCAGTAACGCTTCGCTGTATGAATTATTACTGCTTACCCAGCTGAAACTGTTGGAAGCCAGTAACGCTTCACTGTGTGATTATGAATGCTTCTTACTATATTGAAACGGTTGGAAGCCTGTAACGCTTCGCTGTGTGACTTATGAGTACTGCTAACATGCTGAAACGGTTGGAAGCCAGTAACGCTTCGCTGTGTGACTTAAGAGAACTGTTTACCATGCTGAAACGGTTGGAAGCCAGCAACGCTTCGCTGTATGACTTATGAGTACTGCTAACATGCTGAAACGGTTGGAAGCCAGCAACGCTTCGCTGTATGACTTATGAGTACTGCTAACATGCTGAAACGGTTGGAAGCCGGTAACGCTTCGCTGTGTGACTTATGAGAACTGTTTACCATGCTGAAACGGTTGGAAGCCAGCAACGCTTCGCTGTATTACTTATGAGTACTTCTTAAGATATTGAAATGGTTGGAAGCCGGCAACGCTTCACTGTAAACTGTGACTACTACTTAAAATGTGGAAAGGGTTGAAACTTGGAAGCCGGCAACGCTTCGCTGTGTATTATGATTACTACTTAAATTGTTGGAATGGTTGGAAACCATTCACACGTTACCTCAGTTTTAATTGGAAGCAACTATGTTTCACTGTGCTTTTATATCTACTTTGAAAACCACGTCGACTTGGTTTGAATTTGTTGCAAGCTTTTATGCTTTGCTGTGGATCTTTATTCTCTGAAAACTTAATAACTGAATTGAGTTTTAACGTGAAAGCTCTTATGATTTGCTATGTCATGTCTTTGATTGTTGAAAACTTGATATCTGATTTGAGTTTAAACTTGGAAGTTCTTATGCTGACTGACTGCGTGTTTTATATGACGAAAATTGACGCTTGATTGGAGTCGGAAGCGGCTATGCTTCACTATGTGCTCTTATATGTTGAAAACTTAACAGCTTAACTTCTATGCTCTAACTGGTGTGTCGTTATGCTTGCATGCCTGCTATTTGTGGTTTTATACTGAGAATTCTGAGCTTTATTACACCTTAAAGCTGGATTGTATTTCACTCATCGGTATCAATGGATTTTATTATGGTTTGATGAGAGGAGAGTTCAACACGCGCGAGAACGCGCTTTTTGTCAGAATGGCCGTGTCGGGGGATGAGTAATCCTTTGTGTGTAAACGCCTGACCAGTGCTAATCTGTGATGGCTCAGACGGCTAACAGCTGTGCCTATACTCTATGAATCAGTAGTACGATTTCCCGCCATTATGGGGGTCATCGTCCGTGCCGCTGTGCACACTGATAATTAATAAAATATAATCAAAGAGACTGCGCTCGAACTAAATAACACTAGATTATCCGACAAATATTTCACTAAAAAACTTAGTTTTGAGTCAAACTTAAATCAGGTTGGTGCATGGAAAAGTCATGGGGCCTACATTATGAAAATGTAGCCAAAAGTATTTTTTTAAGATCTTGTTTGTATTTATTTAAGACCTTGGTCAAGTTTATAGACAACCCCATTTTAGAATTTATGAAAGCCTATTTTAACTTTTTTATCCGCCAATAATTTGTCGCCTTAGAAGAAATTCAATTGCCACAAAAGAAAATCACTGCCAGATAAAATTTAAATAAAACCTCAAAACTCATTAAAAAGCCGCCGCTTTCTAGTTAAGATGCTACCTCAAATTAGTCGCCAAAGTAGTTTATTTACGATCCATTTTCAGTTTTTTTAAGATCCGGAATGGTATCAATTTGTCGCCGCGTTAAATACATGCCTAAACAATACAGTACCTACCTACCTATCTTGAAAGTTTTAAATAAGAACTTGTGTTAATTTAATAGGGGTCGATTTTTAGACCTCGTCGACCCCCAAAATCAGTTTTCGTTTATGTCGACCCCTAGGAAACCGGTATCGACCACTTTGGGAATCCCTGCTCTAGAGCAAAAGTAATTTTAGTAATTTTTCTTCTAAAACTAAGATAATGCGGCTCAACAGCCAAACAGAGTCAAAATATATTTCACAATTTAATTGAGCAGTAAAATTTCGTAGAATACTGAAACTTGTTGATTTATTTTATTCTTGCTATAATTATTTTAATTTCGTACGTTTTCTATAATTAAATTAATGAAATCAGATAAAATAGGAGTTGATTATAGTTTAAAAATGCGCCGAAATGTTTTTATGACTTGGCAGAAAAGATAATCTAAGACTTATTCACATGGCAAAAATATAATAAAAAGATAAAAAAAAATTGGCGGGAATTGATTGGTTATTTTTTATGTTCTTTCACTGTACGGCGATTTTGTTGTCCGAAATTTTTCTTGCAATCGAAGTTTCCTCACGCCTAAATGTCCATTTTTATGCTAGGCAATGGGGGTGGCAACTTTCAAAAATTCAAAATGGAGGATGTCCTGTTTATTTAGCAAATGTAAAAAGCCATTATTGCTGCCTGTACAATCTACTATGTTTTTTTTTTTTTTCATTTCAACATCATCATCATCAGCTATTTCAAACCCACTGCAGGACATAGGCCTCCCTCACTTTTCATAGGGCTTTTTCATTTACCACAATCAAATATTTTTTAATGAAAACATATTGCAGATTTAATCAATCACTTTATTTATTTAACTCGTACCTACAACAACAAAAATAAAAACGAGAAACGTTATACAAAAATGGAAAATGTGGGTAGATACAAAAGAAGAGATAAAAAATAAAAAACTTATTTAAACCGCTTACTAATAAGGTAGGTACACCTTTTTCCAATAACTTACTCAAAAGCAATGATTAACATAAATGGTAACATTATGGTTACGAATATAATAAGGCTTCAAAATTATGACATTAGGTACTGAGTCTTAAATTACTTTATCTACACTCATATCATAATCTTCAAATTAAGAATTCAAAGGTAAACACATATTGACAGGCTTTAAACAATACATAACTTTAAAGAAAAAAAAAAGTGTAATATAAAGTTACATTAAAGGTCAGATTTTTCACTTTATGTTGTAGTTATTTTTTTAGTGTTGCTGTGAACGGAACAAAACTTAAGTTTTTTTTATGTCAAAAGTTGACTATAAAAAACCTAATTTCATTTTCGTGGTACCAAAAGTGCAACTAAAAATACCTAAAATTGCGCGCGCAAAACTGAGTTCAGACGATTGAATGCCAAGATACTTTTGCCGAAATTGCGCCATTTTGTTTCAAAAATTTCATTATGAGTGTAGTTAAAGTAGTGTATGAGACTGCACATAACTTGGTATTAAAACACTCGCGAATGCTATTAAAAAACTCGCCAAGGCTCGTTTTTTAAAATCTCGCTCGTGTTTTAATAACCCTCATTATGTGACAGTCACATAAACTACTATTTTTAACTTATCTTATCTATATTTTAAATCCTTGTGTACGAACCATTTCTTGAGAACTATGTGCTTACAGGGAACACGTTCACGCAATTTTAAACCTCCATCACTCTATGCGGACTACTTTATAATATCGAGATATTCGCCACTGACGTTTGTAACTTAGGAAAGGCTGACTCCGTCAAAACCTGTGGTCAAAACCGAGTCAGCCTTTCCTAAGTTTACAAGCAAACAGAAATATTTTTTTAAAAGCCCGGGTATGGACCTGGATAGATGTTCCTCCAATTTAGAGCCGATTGCCTTCCCTGTTATAATTCGGGTCAATTCGCTTTGGAGCAACATTTTCTTTTAATATTATGTAAATAAAGAGGTTAGTGCTTTATTTAAACTACTTTTATTAACTATGAGTGTCATGTTTGTCAATGTCTTGATTTATTGACATTGAAAATAAAAAGCCGCTTGCGAAAATATGTTATTTTAAAAACGAAGAAATATTGATTTAATTGACGAAATATTAGCTGAAAATGTTGTTTCTCTTTTCAGGTAAGATATTAAGTTTAGTTCTTTGTAATTAGTTTTTGGAATTCTTGTGTTAATTTTGGGAAATAAAAAAATATTTCTCTTTTCAGAGCAACACATTACAGTTTTATTTCAATAATATAATAATAGGCATATTATAAAACAACATGGAGAAGCTAAGATTTGAATTTGTGGTAAAAGCTGGAGAAGATACCAAATCGAACATCATCGGCGTAACCTCGGTTACAAATGTCAACAACCAGACCTTTCTTTTCCCGGACAAATTCCAACCGGTGGGGTTACATGAAGCACTGTTGAAGACTCCAGCATTTCTCCAAGTAAAGAATACCTTGAAAAAAAGACACGACAAGAGACAAGTATGGATTGCAATTACTCCAGAGATTGCAAAGTACTACATGGATGAAGACGGAAATATGCAGTTTGGGGACTATTTATTAGAAGAGAGTACATCAGAAACAAAACAAAAGGTGACTTCGGGTGAGTTTACTGAAGAAACATTAACACGGATCTTGGAGCGAATTAGTGAAATGAAAGGAGATACAGGTAAACAAGACAGTATAAAAGGACTATTAGGGAAATTTGTCATAGAAAAATTCAATAAAAAAAACGTCAAGTGCATCTCAATGGATGGCTATTTTTGAAGGTGAATGTACTCGCTTAGAAATAAACAAAGATATAAAAAAAATCGAGGCCCTTAGGCTATTCTTGGATGACTCGTGTACTGACTGGTACAGTTCCATGCTTATAAAACACACGATAAGATCAGAATGGTGTATGTGGAAAAAAAGCTTTTGTGACACATATGCAAAGGTTGGACACCGATAAGGTATGCAATTACGTTCAAGTATAGACAGGGTTCGTTACTTGATTATGCTTTGAAAAAGGAGAGACTTATGTTGGAGATAAACAGGTCAATAGATATATCAACTTTGATCGACCTCATTGCTACAGGGTTGCCAAATTATATAGCGGATAAAATTGACAGAGAAGATATGAAGGAGACAGAAGATTTATTCAATAGTATCAGAGGATTGGAACATTTAGCAAACAATAAGATTTTGGAAAGGAAGACAAAAACTTTGGGAAAGACTACTACAGAAATAAATGGAAGATATCAGCCGTGCAGTATTTGCAAAAAGGAAAATAGAGGGAGCCGGTATCATCCAGAAGCAATGTGCTGGTTCAAAAACAAAAATGGTGGTAAGCCAAATAGAGACCAGATACGGCACGTCAATAACTCCGAATTTATTATATTTAAGTTATTTATATTCTAATAGGTAATGGGTATAAGGATACATCCCCAGTTTTTCAACGGAAATCCTGGAAAAGCCGTGAGGTAAGATAAAAAAATTACGGATAGAATTTCACGGTTACGACTCTATCCTCATCGTCATCTGCGTATATAATTTCGACAACAAAACAAGAAGCCAATACAGTTGTACGGCCAATAAATTTAACAACAATCCTGACACGCCTTCCGTAATCAGAGACGTACATATCACAGACAATAGTTCCTCTTACAGTTCCAGTTCTCTGGCGATCTACCCGCACAGTGTATATATCTCTCCTCTCAAGTTCTCGCTGGAGCAGTCTTATCCAGTCATAGTATTCTCTAACGGAAAGAACTCCGTCGCCAGGAACGCATCTGTGTTTAAAGTAGTGGTACACTGCCGCGAATTTATCCCGGAAGTCCGGGGATATGGCCCTAGTTCCTGCAGTTTCCGATTCGATATCAACTCGCAGTGTCTCGAACAAATCGGCTATTATTTGGACAATATTTTCTAGATTCATAAGCTCAGAAAGTATGTCAGCTCGGAGAACCTCGGGTTCTATTTTCGGTATCGATCGATCACGTTGTCTGTCAATTTTCTCGGCCATTTTATAAAGGACAGTGCGGTAACTTATCTCATCTAATATGTAAGTCGCGACAAATTCCAATAAGCTGAGAAAATTTTGGAATGAAATATTCCGAGGAAAATGTTCTGAAAATATTTTAATCACGAGTTTTACTACCTCCTCTAATATTTCACAATTCTTTAATCTTTCGATTATTGATGACAAATAATCGATTTGTTTTTTGTTAAGATTTGTGAAAAATTTTAAAATGTCTCTTTTTATACCCGTGTCTGCACTGCCGAAAATTAGGTCCAAAAGGCTATTCAACAAATCCATAAAAATGGCAAAGAAATCTACTTTCTCCTGCCCAGATTGATTATCTTCCCGTTCCCTCTCTTCTCTATCCCTACGTTCTCTATCTCGCCGTTCGCTCTCTTCTCTAGCACTACGTTCTCTATCTTGCTGTTCCCTCTCTTCTCTAGCCCTACGTTCTCTATCTTGCCGTTCTCTTTCTTCTCTTGCCCTGCGTTCTCTATCTTGTCGTTCCCTCTCTTCTCTAGCACTACGTTCTCTATCTTGCTGTTCCCTCTCTTCTCTAGCCCTACGTTCTCTATCTTGCCGTTCTCTTTCTTCTCTTGCCCTGCGTTCTCTATCTTGTCGTTCCCTCTCTTCTCTAGCACTACGTTCTCTATCTTGCTGTTCCCTCTCCTCTCTGGCCCTACGTTCTCTAGCCTGCATAGCAACATGAGCCGATACCAAAGCTACTTCAGCTTGAATCGCTGCAGTTTCTATAGCTTTTTTCACCGCCTTTTCCGAAACTGTCTTAGTCACCATCTTGACCACTTCTTCCCCCGTAACCTTAGCAGTTTTTTGAATAGCCTTTTCTCCAACAGACGCTACTGCCTTCTTCGCCACATTCTCCACAGTCTTCGCCACAGCTTTTTCAGAAACCTGACTTGCAGCACTAGAAACCCCACCCATTCCTAAACCACCTACTCCATCCAATAATCCTTGAAATCCTGTGCTCAATATTGAACCAGTTGGATTTTTACCCTCGTTAAGATCATCGGCTATATTTTTACATCCTTTAACGATTCCTTGTGATTCATTCATTGCTATTGAAGCTACACCATCCGTAGCTAGGCCTGCATACATAGCTCCCAATACAGCTCCACCAGGGCCTGCAAGGCATCCAACAGCGCCTCCTCCTAGAACTGCCGACGTTCTGGTGCTTTGGTACATAGCTTTTTTTCCTCCCTCAGTGTCTCCAGCTGCATAGTGGATGACTCCCTTAACGTGGCCTACGACAGGAATTGAATCTAATACATTAGATAAGAAATTCATCTTCGATGTTCTAGGATCTTCTTTGATTCATAAATCACTTTACTTCGACCACCAGATATGGGATTCTGGCACTTCTTTTGCACCGGCGCTTTCTCTGTCACTCGGGCCTTCGTCAGGGTCCACCATATGACACCACTTGGCAATGACTTTATCCAGTATCTCGATACTTTCTTCTATGTCAACTTCCTGGAACTTTTCAGCTAAACTCGAATTTCCAGCAGGAAATTGTGAGTAGTTATCAATCAAAAATTGAATCGCAGATCTTTTCATAAGCACAGAATTGTCTAATCTTGTTCGGTAGAGGCAAGCTGTGCTCTGGATGTTTATTTGCAAAGCTATTATGGCGTCAGCCATCAAAGCACCGATGGCATTCTTCTCTTCAGTGGTAAAGGTTTTTTGTTTCAAACCGATCTGATATATATAGTTGAGAGCGTTCTCGGCATTGCCGGTAATAAATCGGGCTTTAGTAGAGTCCGCGTAATCAACAGTCTTTAGTTCTTGCAGACACTCTACTAACTTCCTTATCACCGACATCTGCAAGCACAAATATTTTAGTAGATAATTAATGTTTTGAATTTCTTTTCAATAAAATGTTTATGTAATTAACGTAGTATTTGACGTAAATAACGTCGTTGTATTACGTTTTTTAAGTTAAACAGTTATTTAAAATATTAAATACTGAAATTCGACTTATTTCTTAAAAGGACTTTGAACTAGAGCTAAAACCCCTATGAACCCAAAATTACCGGTTAGAGTGTTATTTTGCCTGCGCTAAGAGTGTGTGCAGATTGGACATATACATAAGGGTATAACAAAAATAGGTACCGATATTTTCTCGGTCAATAGCATGTGATAAGGATCTATTTACACTGGGTTAATATTATTTAATTCAATTGATTCACAGTGATTTATATCACGAATAAAATCAAGTTATTTCTTAAAAAAATCAATGATTTAAATCAATAAGTACTTTTCACTCGACCTTTTTTAATTTTTTATGCGTCCAAAACAGCCAAAAAGTTTCAAGATACCTACTTCCCCCGACATAGGTACACTACGGTGCGCACACAAGCGTCCAATGCTATGTTTACCTACATAGTTTGAAAATTCCCCGAAATGTTAAGTAATCTTTTTGAAAAAACTAAGTTCGAACAAATTACAAGACCAACAAAAACATAACATCTGTGATTATAAGTGACTGCGACTGTACTAAAACCTAAATGATGTTATGTTCATTTTTAAGTCTATTTTACTTTCCTTGTTCATATTTGTTAAATATGACAGAAATAACAGTGTGCGTTTGCGTTTTAAAAAAATATTGTATTTTAGAAAAACTTATTAATATCTATATATTTTTAATTTTAATAAAAAACATGTTCCATTTATTAAACTGGGATGTTTTTTGTAATTTTTTTCAATAAACAAAAAATATGTTCAACGTTTTTTAAATAAATAACAGACTTGAAAATGAAAAGGAGCAGAATCTGTCTGTCTATCTGTCAACAGGCTGTATGCTGTATCTCATGAACCGTGATAGCTAGGCAGTTGAAATTTTCACGCATTCTATTGCCGCTATAGCAACAAATACTAAAATCAGAATAAAATAAATATTTAAGGGGGACTCTTATACCACAAACGTAATTATTATGCCGTTTTTTGCTCGATATTAATAATGGCAACAAGAAGACGCTTGAAATATTCACAGAACATTTACTTCTATATTCGCTTGAAGAATAAATAATTAAATAAAAATAAAATAAATATTTAAGGGGGCTCCCATAAAACAAACGTGATTTGTGTCACGTTGTATAGAACATGGTGCGGAACCCTCCATGCGCGAGTCCGACTCGCACTTGGCCGGTTTTTAGGGATCCGTATTCCGACAAGGAACCCTTATAGTTTTGCCATGTCCGTCTGTCGGTCTGTATCTGTCCGTCCGCGGCCTAGCGCAAAGACCGTGGTACTAGAAAGCTGTAATTTGGTGTGTGTATATGTTACGGCTAGAACCCGAAGTGCGGCTACACCTAGATTTTAGCCGGTTAGAATTAGGTGTAGCCACTTCCTCTTGGTTACATCTAGTATAAGATGATTGTTTTCGAGTAAAACTAGGTGTGACCGGTATCATTCCGCCTATAACTAGTCATGCCGGCTGCAACTAGATTCTGTTAGAGGATGTGAGCGGAGTGTGGTGGTTTTGTTAAACACAAGATATGAACACCATTGGTCGATTACGCAAGGTATAATGTCCAATATAATTCTTGATTACATGGATAAAGACGGATTAGATAAAAACTTAGACTATTGTCACAATGTCACATAGCCGGTCATATCGGTGGCCGGAAGAGGAAGAGAAGCCGAGAATAAAACATGGTAACACTAACAAGTGTTGTCAGTAGTCAAATATAGCATATTCAAGGAATACACACGATCAATCTATCAATCTAACAGATTCAACCAAACTCTGGTGGCTATTACTAGGAGTAACTTATACCGGTTGGTTCCTTGGGAGGAATTTATTCTACTAAGGGCCAATTTTTCAATAGTCAGATAAAACTTAACTGGAGAATAAATTGCATGCTATCACTGTCTAAATCATAAGACAAGACAGTGACAACATCAGTTTTATTCTCCAGTTAAGTTTTATCTGACTATTGAAAAATCCGGCCTAAATCTACAGAGCCACATGTTCGTGGCTTTTAAGTTATTAAAAAAACACTCAAAAAAAAAGAAAGGAAACGGATTACTTTGTTGTCCGCCCGACCGTCCGTCCGTCCGGCTGTCTATCAAGATTCAAGACCCTTTATCTCGGGAACGCGTGGAGGTATCGAGTTGAAATTAAAACCGTATACTCAAATTTAGAGTCTTTTAAAGCTGTGAAAAAACCAATTTTCTAAGTTAAGTTAAAAAAAAGTTACGGCTGTTTATGCGGCAAAAAACCGTATATTTCGACACTCTCAAGGGAATCAAAATTTATAGGGTACTTTCCGTTGACCTAGAACTATCAAATTTGGCAAGTAATATTGTCGTATGCTACAAATACAGGTAAAAATCTGAAAAGTATACATTTGTAATGAAATCATTAAAAACGATACTCTTGAAGTATTTTTTCCTTCGGAGTTCTCTTGAAGTTCGGGAAAAGTTCCGAAAACGAGGCAAAAAATGTATACGCATCCCTCGGTGGGAGAGTCCGATTCGCATTTCTCAGTTTTTATTAATATCTTAAAAACCACAAATCTGTGGCTCTGTAGAGTTAGCAAAACCACTTCCACCTAAGGAAATCAACCTGTGTAGGTTACTCCCAGTAATAGCCACCAGGGTTTGGTTGTTTCTAGTTGTAGCCGGCATAATATCGGCTAGACATAGTATCAGCCACCAGGGTTGAGTTGGACCTAGTTATAGCCGGAATGATACCAGCTAGACCTAGTTTTACCCGAAAAAAATTGGCTCATACTCGATTTAACCACAAGAGTAAGTGGCTACAAGTAGTTCTAATCGACTAAAACTAGGCGTAGCCGCACTTCGGGTTCTAGCCGTTACATATTTATCACGCCGAGAAAGTTAACCCTTAATAAGGCAAGGGGAAATTATTTCCCACCACGACGTTTTTTTTTTAAAGTAAAATATTGTCTACAAATCATTTGCAGTGAACGAATGAACCACTTACCACAGATTATTAGGACTTTTTTTTCTTTTCCTGGCAAAACTTTTTGCTTATTGGCAACCTTTGACTTATTTTTTTTATGTCAAAGAGTCGGTGGGAGAATTTTGAGTAAACAAAGCGGTGATTTTTCTGACAGTCCGAAGAAAAAACGAGTTTTTGTTCTACAAAAAATCCTGTAAGAACAATTTGATTGCTCTGGTAAAAGGTCTATTCTGATGGTGTTTTATGTGTGTTTTCAAAGGCAATGTAATAAACCATAAACTCAAAAATTGCAAATTTATAGGTGGGAAATTATTTCCCCTTGCCCGATAAGTTCATGATTTTTTTTATTGCTAACTAGCTACTGCACCCGACTTCGTTTGCATTTATTTGGTGTTATGTTTTTGCCAATAGTTGTCAGACACAATTTTTTTGTTGGTGGCAAGCACTTGCATTTATTATTCATCTCACCAGTTTATTTCTTCTATTTATTCGTTCTAATGTTTCACATTTTTATCTCTGTCGCACGCTTTTTTATTTATCTTCATTTTTTCCTAGTTTTATAAGCGTAATAAAACATTTTTATTATTCTAAATTGTTTTAATCTTCTAGTTTACACAAATTTTAATAATTTTACAAGAAATGTAAACCGAACCACGGGCTAGTGCTTGTATATGGAAATACTGAAACTGAGGCTAAAAGTACAAAACCTAATCAGGCAAAGGGATATTATTTCCCACCCAAAAACCTAATGCGTAAACCTAATCGGGCAAAGGGATATTATTTCCCACCCAAAAAAAAGCTACTCCCCCCATGAAAACCCCCCTTTTTTATATTTTTTCATATTCTAGAGTATCAACTTACCCTAAATAAATTTCAACTTTTTCTCTAACTAGCCTACTGGCTCGCGCCTTATTAAGTGAGTAAAATGTTGGAAAAAAAATTTGACCTGACATGAAAAGTGGGGATTTTTTTTCTCGTCTACCCCATCATGTGGGGCATCATTAGATTGTAGGTTTAGGAAGACCAGTTTTTGATTAAGGGTTTCTTCTTTTGCGAAATATTAAGCTTTAAAGCGCAAATTTTAGGCCGAATAGGGCGTCCACCCCTCCTAGCTAAACGGTTGATTGTAGAAACGTGAAAAAATTCAGGGTAGTAGCACATATAGTGAACTTAAAAGGAAAAGTTTCACGGCTAAGTGGGCCTTACTAGTTAACGAGTAATAGGCAACCAACTTATAAAAGTAAAATTTCCTACAAAATCCATTGAAAATGACCGATGTAGTTGTTAGTTCTGTTAAGCAGATAAAAGAACCCTCTTTCTACGGAACCCTACATTGCGCGTGGCCCAACACGCACTTGGCCGATTTATACTTATGGCTACAAATCGCAAGTTTTTTTGATATTTTTTATTTTTTAACAGACTTCAAAAAAGGAGGAGGTTATCAATTCGACGCATATATATATATATATATATATATATATATATATATATATATATATATTATGCTTTCCGCACTACAGGTGATTTCTAATTTCTTCACTGTTTTAAGGGGACATTATAACCATCATTCAGTAAAACATTAGTTATGAAAAAAAAAAATATTTTTTTACTTAAAATTACTTCACTTACAATTACAGCATAAAAAGCGTTGGTAGCCTAGTGGGATTGGACTCGGAAGCGAGACCCATCTTCGATTCCCAGTGCAGGCATGTACCTTGTTTTCTAAGTTATGTGCATTTGTGAAGCTATAGTAGCAATACCACTCGCTAACTGTGAAGGAAAACATCGTGAGGAAACCTAAGTGTCTCAGCTATTTACATACGTCTGCGCTTGAAATCGCCATTCCGCGGTGGGCACGCGTGTTGATTAAGCCCTGAGAAAAGGCATATGCCCTGCAGTGGGACGTATATAGGCTGCTTATGTTATGAAAGCATAGAGAATACGAGAACGAAAAGTAATAAAATCGAGAAAAACTACGGTGGGAGCCTGTTATGGTCGGCGCCGGCCAAAACAATTCTCCTTTCACTTCTTTACGCATATCGGACGACAGACTCTTAAACATGTAACGAAATAGAAAACATTTTTTTTAACGTTACTACCACATCGAACTGGATTCACAGTTTCGAAGCAACAAAGGTCCGAAATTACGAATATTTACGTTTGTAAGTGAATTATTTTATACATTGTAACTAACCAACCAATCGTTATGTCAAACCTTCTCCTAACACGGCACAGATTTAGGTCTAGTGTGGCAACCAACGCAAACCATGCTTGTAATGTTTTTCTTTTTAAAAAACATTGTGTATTTGTATTTTGTATGTCGTACCCATAACTCAAAGGTCGTACCATTACGGTTAAATGGTATCTTTATCATAATATATTTTTTATGACAATTACCTAATCAAGTTTATCACAATAAAAAGACCATTCGTTCAAAATATGGATAGTGAGTTTAAAATCACGCTGCAGAATGAGTCGACATAATTTTAATGCAGAAAATATTGTCAGTAGTACTTACTTACTTTTTTGTTAAACCCTATATAGGTCGCTTACATAAGTAAAAGTAAAAGTAAAAAAATATTTATTACCAAATGAATTATGTTACATGCATGTGGATTAATAATTATTAATTTTAGTTTCAATTTAATATATAATTTAATTTCAATATACTACAATATAATTGGCTACATGTTAAATAAAGGAAATGAGGAACTTGCATTTATTTTAAATTGTTGAAATTCATTTTCGAATAAATATTCGGGATTAGTGTAATTTTTTTACAATGTTAAAAAAAATATTTTTGAAATAGGTACTGTAAAATAAAAATTACACTAAATATCAAACATTAAAATCTATATTTTAATTCTGCAAAAGAAAAGTTTAAAAAAATATTCAAATTCCTCATTATTTTATTATGTGCTATTGATAAATTAATATTACTATGACCCTACAAAGAGAATCGGACGACGACGGTCAGTGGGCAGACCAGCAGCCCGTTGCAATGGTTGGAAGACATCGTTGGGTCTTTGAAAGGTCCGTGGATACGGATGGCAAGGGACCGTGAGCCATTTGGGGGAAAGAAAAGGCCTATCCTCAGCAGTGGGCAGCGGTGGTCTGATGATGATGATGACCCTGGCCTTTAGAGATTTAAATTGATACATAAACACTTACGGTCCTATTTATAAAAAGTGGAGTTCAATAAAACACTGTTAAGGCGGAGTTAAAGACGGTTTATAGCAGGAACTCCTCTCATAAACCATAAAACTTCTTAAGAGTGTTTTAGTGGAATCAACTTATTATAAATAAGACCGATATTTTTGTGGTCGCTTACCTGATACAATAACTTCTTGAAAAAGTTATAAATGTCACTGATTTGAACACAAAATTGTATTTATTAAGTAAGTACTCAAGTTCTTGAACAGTTGAGTTGAACATCCGAATTGCGAATTGCGAATGCCCTTTCGGCCGTTGCGTTTGCACTTAAATACAAAACGCCGGTCATACACAGACTGAGTAATATCCATGTGATATCTAATAATATCACTCACGGCAATTCAGGGTTGCCAATTCGTCCACTTTAGGACAAAAACGTCTAATTGAACTCACAGTGGTCCTTCTTTTCTGTCCGTCGGGATTCATCGACCCTTTTGGGTCAATGGACAGAAAAGAGACCAAAAAAGTATTCGACCAAAATTTCGCGGAAAACACTCTCAGCGTGTATTAAAGCAAAACAATATTGAATTTCTTTGAGGCTTAGAAAACTACAAAACTTCAATCTTATATTTGTTGTTGAAATGGAAATTTACTTTTCATGAACAGATGAAAACGCTCTCAGCCGTCATGTCCTCAGATTACTTATGCCATACCGTCATATAATTTGCAATCACGTAAGGCGGGGCGTAAAAATTGATTTTTACAATGATACACACGACGATTTCAAATCAAAGATTAAAACCAATATTTTTAAAGTGAACTTTTATGTATTCAAATCGTTATATATTTAGGTTCGCTAGGCCAACTAGGTACAATAGGAAATAATATTTTTTAGGGTTCCGTAGTCAACTAGGAATCCTTCTAGTTTCGCCATGTCCGTCTGTCTGTCTGTCTATCCGTCTGTCTGTCCGCGGCTTAGCACAGAGACGACAAATAGAAAGCTGAAATTTGGCATAGATATACAAATATTAATCACGGTAGGATAAAATCTTAAAAAGGGACGTAATTTTTTAAATAATAAACTATAAAGCGCAAATTTTTGTTAGAGTAGGGCGTCCCTCCCCTCTCCCGGCTAAACGGTTGATTGTAGAAACGTGAAAAATTCAAGTCAGTAGCACATACATATACCTACGTTATGAACATAGAAGGAAAACTATCACAGCTAACAAGGCTTTACAAGTTAACGAGTAATAGGCGACCAACTTATAAAAGGAAAACTTCGTAGAAATTCTATTGAAAATTACTTTGATAAAGTTCTTAGTTGTGGCAAGTAGATGTGCCTTTGGGCGCAAGCTCAGGGCATATTTGCTTGAGCACCAAAGACTTCCCTATCCTTACTTCTCGTCGCAACTAACTTCGCTTACCATAGGACTCTCTTACTCTCGGACTCTCGATCGCATCAAAGAAATATCTCTCTATCTCTCTGTTAATCTCTCAGTTTTTTATTATCTTGTTTCCATTTTGTTGTACCTATATATAATGTATGAGCGTACGTAACTATGTGCACACGTACGTATGTTTTATGCCAACATTACGCTCCCCATTTGACTCCGCCGGTATACACATATTCATTTTCTCCTCTATTGCATTCTGTTCAATCCATCTCTTATCTCAAAGAGCGTTTCGAGTTTCTCCATTCTTCCCAGTCTGACTCTTCGCTCATCGCAAAACCTTCTCCTTAAAACTCCATCCCACAGTACCAAATTCTATGGCACCTCCTTCACGGTTCAGGCAGTCCATTTATGGAATAACCTGCCCGTGGAGGTTAGAAAAGCAAAGTCCTTGTCTTGTTTTAAGGGATTGGTGAAATCTCACTACCTCACTGTTTGAACTGTAAACTGTTGCTTATATATATTTAGTTATGTATTTATTTTGTAGGTATTCATGTATATTATGTACATGTAAACTGCTTCTTATATGTATTTAATGTTTAATTTATTTTTAGGTATTCATGTAAGTATATTATTGGTACCTACAATATGAATATGTAATTATAAGTACTTACATTCTTGTAATCTCTCGCTATACATATTTGTTACTTCACATAGCATTATATTACAGATTCTCCTATTTATGTACATCCATCTACCGACTATATTCTTGCTGCAATCCACTCCATCCAAAGGTTGTCTGGAAGAGATCGTTCTAAGCGATAAGACCGCCAATTGTATACCACTACTTAGATATAAGAAACTATATCTTTCACCTGGTTGTGCAATAACGTGTTCTCTATCTCTATCTAACTATCTATTACTTATTTTATATTCATCATCACCATAAGCAGCCTATATACGTCCCACTGTAGGGCACAGGCCTTTTCTCAGAGAGAGAGTACGGGCTTTGTCACCACGCGTGCCCACCACGGATTGGCGGTATTATATTCATAATATTTTATATTATTTTATTTATAATGTGATGATAAAACTTATTTTCACTGACAACTGAAGCATGCAGTGCCGCGCGCTGAAGCGCTTGTTTGACATCTGGCGCTAACTGAAAACCGGCGCTAAGGGCTTCAACCCTTAGCACACCGCTGAAATAACTGCTTTTTGCAGCAGCGGACACACCGCGACCACTTCGTTTTTTTATTTATTTTTAGATTAATTCACTTTCTTTGTGAATTCGTGTACCTATTAATGTCTGCCTAATTTCTTTTCTTTTTTTGTTATGTTTATTTCATTGTGCCTTTGTGTGTGTGACTGTTGTTGCAAATAAATGTATGTCTTCTTCTTCTTCTAAAGCAGGTAAGAATCCTTCTACGTTACCTTACACTTGCGCGTGGCCGGACACACACTTGGCCGGTTTTTTTTTATCATATTTTATGTGAGTCAACTAGCTCAATTGGCTGTTATCTTTTGGTCGCGCTGGGTCTTTTGCTCACAAAACGCGAAGGAAAATATTTTTAACCTATTCATTAAAAATGTTTAAGCGCGCTGCGCACGCCTTTACTTGGCAATATTCGTGCAGACCGAATTAAGGGGGCTCCAGGTTCACTGCCGCCAACAATGAAAAAACAGATCATATCTTTTACAGATAGATTGCCATGACATGATTATTTTTTCAACGGTGTCGCTAGTAAATCTTGTAGAGACCCTTAAAAAAAGTGTTTAGAAACGTTTAGTCGAACTAGTAACCGGAAAAAATACTGCTTTTGCCCCGAATGGACGTCAAACGACATGGATATGCGCGAGGGCATGTTCTATTTAAGCGGCGACCCATACTACGCACACATGTCGCAAAGACAAAACAAGCAATGCCTTTTCAACAATCAATGATCGCTCGTAATGACTTACGGCTAAGGATAGAAGGCCTTGCGCCACCAATGAGTGACAGTCTTTAATATCTTTGAAAGATGAGCTAAAATAAATTCGCATTTCATGAAAATTGATATTTTTTAAGTTTCAAAATTAACTAGTTCAACTGAAGAAGAAGAAAGACATTAATTTATTACCTATACCAACAAGACACATCACAGAAAGAAAATGAGCAGTTAAGTAACATAATATGCACATGCACAACAACAGAAAGAAAACTAAATACACAACAGACAAAACGAATAAATAAAACAGGACCATAGATGTAGCCTGCGGTGTATCTACGTTGCCACAAAAGGCATCTGACTCAGCGTTGTGCTGAGGAAGTGATCCCTCAGCGCTGATTTTCAGTCAGTGCCTACGGTAATCTCTGTGCTTGTTTTGAAAACTGTTAACATTATGGCAAAAAAGCTGTCCTTTTTGATTCCTTGCTCAAACAATCATTACTAACTTCAGAATACCGGGCTGGCACCACTGGAAAGCCGGCGCTAAAAATAAACATAGCGTCAGTTGCTTATCTGAAGTCTCAATATAGACCTACAATAAACAAACACTACAGGATACCCGTTGTTAGGAAATCCCGAGAACGCTTTGGGAAAACCGCAACCATCCTTTACTCATGCATATTGATAACAGCACGTTGATAGTATAACTAGTGTTAGCGCCAAAAGTTGCATCAATCAATCAGTCAGCCCGTACTTGTCCACTGATGGACATAGGCCTCCCCCAAGGCACGCCACTTCCTTCTGTCCGCGGCCATCCTCATCCAGCCACTGCCATCCTCATCCAGCCACTGCCACCAATCTGCCTCAGATCGTCGGTCCAGCGAGCTGGTGGGCGCCCTACGCTGCGTTTACCAGTTCGTGGTCATCATCATCATCATCATCATCATCATCATTTCTTTATTGCATGTCATGGTAATAAAACAGGTGGTAATAATAATTTAAAAAATAAGTCATGCTCTACATGACACCCTGTAAGGGCACTACAATTTGTTAGATCTAATAATTATCATGCTACTATACCAAGACATATGAAACTACTTATTTAACTACTTACTTATTTACAAATATATAATACAATTTATCTATAATTTAAATTTAATCATCTATCATTTACAGTTACATAAATTTATTCATATTATTGTTTTTATAATTAATATTATATATACTACCTTATTTGATTTTATTTAAGTATTCAACTTAGTTTATCATTATAATACTCATTAATTGTATAGAAGCTCTTTCCTACTAAATACTGGGTAAGCTTAGTTTTGAAAATATGTAATCTCGTATTTGATATCTTCTGGTATTTTATTGTAAATTTTAGCAGCCATTGTAAAGGGACCAGAGTTTACTAGCTCTAATTTTCATGTATACCCTATCCGTTCTTACTTGGCACAAGTAGTAAACAAACATGGCGGACCAACAAAATGTCACATTACATAGGGTTGGGTATTACTTGAATGAACTGCTACAGTGAATGAATGAATGAAATTAAGTTTATTGGAATATAAAATATTTTAAGTTATAATAATATCGTCGCAATCTATCTACGACATAAAAAGACTAGCATAAAGATGGGTACTAAAACTTTTGACTCAATTTAATTTCACTGGCTCTCTGACAATAATTGATAGAATCAAACTTACTATAGCAGAAAAAAGTAACAACCATAAATTGATTATAAAAACACATGTATTTCGTCGTTTTAATAGAATAATACAGTATTACGTGAATAATGTAATATTTACCTAATACCCACCGGGTAAATATTTTGCCATTTTTAAAGAACAAAATAATATTTTAGCACATTGCGCAATTTCATTCATTCGTTCTTTCATTCACCTCATCCAACCGCGTCTCATCACTGCAACATAATGTCAAAGTAATCTGTGTAGTTTTGCTAACCTCTGATCAGAATTGTATGAAAATCTGAATATCGCAAAAAAATCTTATTCGCAACCACAATTTTGGCCAGTTTTCGGTGAAATTTAATGTCCATGTGGCTTAACTAGTGTCTACAACTAAATGTGGTGAATGATGCTCTTGGAATATCGAGTTTTGTGATAGAAGCGGTTTGTTTACTACTTGTGCCAAGTAAGAACGGATCGACTGTAGCTGTGGCTAGCCGAGCTTGAGGTCTTAAACCCGCGGGGCGTGTGTGTTGCGGGAACAAGCTTGGGGCATATTAGCTACGAACATGCACAGTTCTAAAATATAAATTGATGTCAGCGTGAGTATTTTACATTCTTTGAAGTAGCTTCTACAAATTGTTCTTGAGTCAATATTATAATAGAACTCTGATGTATTTTTTTTTGTAACGTAAATAGTTGATTTGCGTCTGTACTGTTACCCCACAATATTATTCCATAGCGAAGCCAGGCCTGTGCGCATGCATAATATGCACATGTGGTTGTTTTTAAATCTGTAGTTGTTACCACCGTTGCTTGCTGAGGCGGCGCGGGGCGCGGGGGGTTGCCTGCCGCCGCCGCGCCGCACGCCGCCGCCACATCAATTAGCACTCGCTCACAAAAGCTCTCCGAAGAAACATTGTCGCGGCACCTTAAAATCATCGCCTATGTACAAAACCTATAACCCATTAAATGTCGAAGTAATTAAAACACGGTGTATTCATCAAATGGTCCTTCGCAAGAAAGGGCGCCGTCTTGATAAAAACTTCGGAGATCCTGAGAAGAACGAAAATTGAACACCCGATCGACATAGAACGCCACGCGGCGCCATATCTGACACGAGTCACGCACGGCGCAATACTTCAAGTGCCACGTTCCGGAAAGGGGAAGTTCTGAGTTCTGAGTGAGTCCGTTCCATGTTCCTTGTCCTTGCCCCACTGTATCCCCTTAATTCCTTACAGTTTAATTCGGGATGGCATCTATAAGTGTCAAGTTTGTGCCTACACCATAGATTCCCCATTGAAAGGTCTTCTATGCCTACCATTGGCTACATCTAGCATGCATCTAGCCTTTTCTGAATAAAATAGCAGCATATTTCTTATTACGCAACGCTTACAAACTACGCATTAGCAAAACAACTTATATTAGTAGGTACCCACCTACGTTCTGCTTAACTACTTAGTTATCTATCGAGCACGGCGGGCGCAGTCGCATCTTCATCAAACCTGTTTACTATCCATGCACCGAGTGCGAGCGCCACGCTAACAAATAACCTACAACTTTGTGTTGAAAAATTATCTTGTGTGTAAAGTGTAAAAGCCTAAGGTAGTTACCTACTTTCTATACACAGATACAGCCTTATTCTTCTTCAAAATCATGACTGATACAGCAACAATGTATAAAGACTTAGTCAAAAAACGTAGCAGTCAAAAAGCTAAGCTTACGCATTTCGATAACTATCTTGCCATTGCCACTAGTTATGAATCATTGAGTCCTGTTCATAGAATCGAACTACAATCGCGTCTTAGTAAAATTGACGAAGCTTACACAACATTTGATCAATTGCAGACCCAGATTGAAATTTTGTTGCCCGATCCGACGGCAGAATATGACGAAAGGGAGCAATTTGAGGCCTTGTATTATGCGAAGACATCTATAGCGCGCAGTCTACTAGACCGCCCGCTGCTTCAGCCCCAGTCTCAAGCCTTGGTTGAATCTGGGTCAAGCGACGGCCAGGCCGCGCCCTCAGCTGCGAAGCAGGACTTTTTTCGGCTGCCAGACATCAATCCACCTACCTTCGACGGCGAGTATCAACACTGGCTCGAGTTTAGAGATATGTATATTTCTCTTATACACAATAATGATAAAATCAACGAAATCAGTAAATTCCATTACTTGCGTGCATCTCTTAAAGGCAGTGCTTCATTGATGATACAAAGTCTTGAATTTACAACAGCAAACTACCAAGTAGCTTGGAAGTTATTAACAGAGAGGTATGACAACACAAAAATCTTAGTTAACAATCATATACAAGCAATTTTCAATGCAGAACAATTGACAAGGGAATCGTGCAAAACATTACGAAACTTAATAGACATAACTAATAAAAATTTGCGTGCTCTTTCAAGCTTAGGTCAACCCACCGACCACTGGGATGTATTAATAATTTACATAATGTCTAAAAAACTAGATTTCTCAACCAGTCGTCAGTGGGAAGAACACAGAAACAGTTTATCAGACACACCAACATTGGAACAATTTACAAAATTTCTAAGCAACCGAGCCGATTTATTAGAAACCTTACAAAGTAACAAACAGACACAAAAACAAACATTTACATACACAGACATACATAAAACAAAAACATTTGCAGTGGTTACGGAACAAAAAACCAATGCCAAAATACTCAGCTGTCCAATGTGCAAACGTGAACATCATCTATTCTCATGTGAGTTATTCAGATCTCTTGACGTAGACGGGCGCATCAAAGCCGTCTCGGGTTTCAATAACGTTTGCAAAAACTGTTTGCGAATTGGACATGTTGAAAAATATTGCAGACTTACACATTGCAAGTACTGTAACACAAAACATAATACTCTTTTACACAAGGACAAGCCAGAAACATACACAGAAAACGTTGCTCTTCCGGCACACACACAAACAGATACATCAAAACAATCATTATCTTCTCATTCTAATCAAACGCATGTATTGCTATCCACAGCGCTCGTGAAGGTGAGAGACAATAAAGGCCAGCTCCACACTGCCCGGGTCTTGCTGGACAATGGAAGCACATCTAACTTCATAACAAGCGATCTTCGTGAGAAACTGGGTCTGTCCAAACGTCATACAAACTCAACAGTCTCTGGTATCAACAATCAGGTTTCTTCTACCGTGGAGTCTTGTGACCTTACCATGCAAGCTTGCAATGGAAACTATAAGACGAATATAAGCTGTTACGTCCTGCCAAATATCACACAATCTCTTCCAACTACATACATCAACTTACAAAAAATAAAAATACCTTCAGGCATTCAATTGGCAGATCCCACATTCAATGAACCTGCAGCCGTAGACCTACTGGTAGGAGCTGAAGTGTTTTGGAGTGTCCTAGGCTCTAATTCTATACATCTAGGTAAAAAGCAACCAACCTTACGCGAATCAAGTCTAGGATGGATTATTTCAGGCATTATTGAACAGGAATCTAAGGAAAAATCCATCCCAATCTGTCAATTTACACAAACACTAGACTCGCAAGTCGCACGCTTCTGGGAGCTGGATGCAGTGTCATCCAAGCACTGCATGTCTAAAGAAGAACAAGCGTGTGAGCAGATCTTCGCCGAAACAACAAGGCGGGATAGTGAAGGTAAGTTCATCGTTACAATCCCACTAAAAGAGTCGCCTGAGGTTTTAGGTGACTCTTATGGAATGGCGAAACGTCGTTTCCTGTCTCTGGAGAACAAGTTGCAGCGAGATCTAGAAATGAAGAAAAGATACACAGACTTCATGCGTGAGTATCAAAACCTAGGACACATGACAGAGAATACAAAACAGACATTCATAAATACATCTAATTACATGCAAAAACAACAAACAACCCCTTCAAGATACAATAAAACATCAAGAGGCAACACAGTTACATCTACTATACCTACATCTAAAAAACTCATAAAAAATACATCAAATAAATCAATAAAAAACACATTAAATACATCAACCACTACGGAAACAGCATTAAAATCATCTAAAAACATATATACAAAACAAAAAATAAATTACTATCTACCTCATCATGGAGTCATACGTGAATCGAGCACAACCACGAAGCTTAGAGTTGTTTTCGATGCCTCGGCGACCACGACCACAGGTAAGTCTCTTAATGACCTCCAAATGGTTGGTCCGACCATACAGGATGACCTTATTTCAATATTATTGAGATTTAGACAGCATCAGTACGTCGTGACCAGCGATATAGAAAAAATGTACCGAGCAATTAGCGTCGAGCCGTGTCAAAGGTCATTGCAACAAATATTATTTAGGTATGACTCATCCGAACCCTTAAAAACCTACACTTTAAACACGGTTACCTATGGCACTGCGTCAGCGCCTTATTTAGCCACTAGGTGCCTACTCGCGCTATCAGAACAATGCACAGATATCAATACTAAACATGCAATAAAACACGATTTCTACGTCGACGATTTACTGACCGGTCGTGATTCCATAGATGACGTCATAGAACTATGTTCCAATCTAATAAAAACGTTAAATTCCGCAAAATTTAATTTGCGCAAATGGCAATCGAATTGTCCAGAGATTTTAAAATCAATTTCACAAATAAACGGAGACACAGATAAAACACTTAATTTAGACTCCGCAATGCCTAGTAAAACGTTGGGTCTATTTTGGAACTCTGAAACTGACACTTTGTATTTTTCGATCGATTTAGCATCAACATCTACGGTTACTAAACGATCGATCTTGTCAACAATAAGCCAAGTCTTTGACCCCATTGGTTTAGTAGGGCCTTGTATCGTGGAGGCGAAAATAATTTTACAGAAACTCTGGAAGATTAAATGTGAATGGGACGATGAAGTTCCTCAAGAACTCAAAAATGATTACCTAACTTTATTACAATCTCTTCCTTGTCTGAACTCAATTAACATTCCAAGATGGATATCTAACAAAAACATGATTTCTATAGAAATACACACCTTTACAGACGCCTCCGAGCAAGCTTACGGTGCATGCGTCTACATAAAAACAGTAACTACCCAAGGAACAGTACGTGTTCGTCTTCTAGCATCCAAAAACAAGATTGCACCAATAAAGTCGACTACCATACCCCGTCTTGAGCTTTGCGGGGCTTTATTAGGTACAAGACTCTGCAATAAAGTATTAAAATCTCTTACAATAAAATTCAATTCCATTTTTTACTGGTCAGACTCCACTATAGTCTTAGGTTGGCTCTCCACTTCACCTAGTAGATTGAAACCCTTTGTTAGAAACCGAGTTAGCGAAATTCAAGACAGCACAGCTAACCATGCTTGGGGTTACGTTCCGTCGAAAGAAAACCCTGCAGACCTGGTTTCTCGCGGGGTGAAGGCTGATGTGCTCAGCGTATCCGAGTTGTGGTGGACAGGTCCTGGCTTTTTACATCACAAAAATACACAACATCCTAAAAACCCTAATCATCAATTTAAAAACCTACCCGAAATGTCATTTTGTACTACAATAGATAATACACATTCATTATCAAAATTAATGCGTAAAATATCCAATTACTTCAAATTAATAAGAATTATAGCATACATTAAAAGATTCATCTACAACATTAAACATAAAAATAATAAAATTCATGGTCACCTATCATTGTCTGAATTACAGTCTTCTCAAAGGTTAATGCTAAGCACAGCTCAACAAGAAATGTTTCCTGAAGAATTTCACATCCTTAAATCAGGACAACCTTTACCTCACAAGAACAGATTGATTTCTCTTTCCCCTTTCATTGATACAAACAATTTAATTCGTGTCGGAGGTCGCTTAAATAATTCGCACTACTCTTATGACGTTAAACATCCTATACTGTTATGCAGTAAACACACAATAACAAAACTCATATTTAAGTCACAACACAAACTGTTACTGCACGCCGGCCCCCAACTTTTACTGGCTAACATTAGATTATCTTATTGGCCGCTGGGTGGAAGGAACTTATCCAAGCAAGTAGTACAGTCATGTATACGTTGCGCAAGATATAAAGCACTAACAACACAACCTAAAATGAGCGACTTACCCACCGACAGACTTCACTTAGAGTACCCATTCTTAAATACAGGAATAGACTACGCCGGGCCAGTGTTGATCCTTGACCGCAAAGGGCGAGGCAGTAGACTGATAAAGTCTTATATTTGTGTATTTGTGTGCTTCGCAGTGAAGGCTGTACACTTGGAGCTCGTCCCGGATCTTACCAAGGAGGGCTTTCTCCGGGCTCTCCATCGATTCATTGCACGTCGGGGCAGGCCTCAAAACATTTATTGTGATAATGGTACCTGTTTCTTAGGTGGATTCAATGAACTTACTCAATTGTTCCAAAAGTTTTCACGAGACATAGAATCTGACATCAGCCAAACAGGTATTAATTTTAAATTTATTCCTGCCCACTCCCCTCACTTTGGCGGCCTCTGGGAGGCCGCAGTAAAATCAGTAAAATATCATCTTAAACGCGTCCTCGGCCTAGCACATCTTAACTACGAAGAAATGATAACTTGCTTGACGCAGATAGAGGCTATCTTAAATTCAAGGCCCCTAACATCCATGTCATCTGATCCTTCCGATCTCACCCCTCTAAGTCCCTCACACTTTCTCATTGGACGGACGCTCACATCGGTACCTTCACCCCAGCTGACCGAAGTCAACATCAATAGACTTCAAAGGCACCAACGGATAGAGAAACTTAAGCAACATTTCTGGCAGAGATACGCTCATGAATATGTTTCTCTCTTGCAACAGAAAAAGAAGTGGCATACCTCTACAGGTGACCTCAAGCTTGGCACCATGGTCGTCATCAAGGACAAGACATCTCCACCACTGATGTGGCTCTTGGGTCGCGTTGTCGGCCTCTTTCCTGGCACAGACGGCGTCGCGCGTGTCGCTGAGATCCGTACCAGACGAGGGGTGATTCGTCGGGCATACAACAACATATGCCCCCTTCCATCGCCCTGAGCCTGGCCTTCATTGAAGAACCTCTTCAACGCCCGGGAGAATGTTACCACCGTTGCTTGCTGAGGCGGCGCGGGGCGCGGGGGGTTGCCTGCCGCCGCCGCGCCGCACGCCGCCGCCACATCAATTAGCACTCGCTCACAAAAGCTCTCCGAAGAAACATTGTCGCGGCACCTTAAAATCATCGCCTATGTACAAAACCTATAACCCATTAAATGTCGAAGTAATTAAAACACGGTGTATTCATCAGTAGTCCTTTTTAGTTCAGAGAGGGCGTATACGAAACTGGAGAGTTTGCTGACAATTTTTTTGATGTGATCTTCCCAGTTTAAGTTGGTATCAAGGGTTATACCTAACAGACAGTGCGAGTCCGCGACTTCCAAGGAAGTATTTTCAAATTGATAGTCTATAGTGATGGGGCGTTTTTGATAGGGTCTAAATTGCATTAACTTTGTTTTCGCAAAATTTAAAGAGGAATTTAAACGTTCGCCCGTGTGCTTCTCGTTTTGGACTGAAAATATAAGAGAATTATCATCGGCGAATAAAGTACATGGTATATCTATAATTTTAGGTAGGTCATTTATATAAAACAAACTAACGATTACGCTGCCTTTACGTATTATTATTACGGGGTATCGATTTGGTTAGATTAGTTTTATGGGATCTTTTTTTCTTATTAATCTAGAAGCTGGGTCAAAGTTTTCCATTTCTACGTATTGAATACGGTTTTTTAAATATGATTGGAACCATTTATATCCATAGAGCTTACTTAACAGAACATTATACAATACACGATCGTAACCTTGCTCATATCCAATAGTAAGCCGATTGCGTGTCTCTTATGGTTAATTACTTACCTACTGATAGTATTTCGTTAATATACTTTACTACTGCTGAAGTTGAAGAGCGAACCTTTCGAAAACCGTATTGGCTTTCGCTTAGTATACCTACTGAATTTTTCACAAAATGAGTATATACGATTGTACATGGCCGACTGTTTTGAAAAAAGTAGGAAGTAGTGCTATAGGCCGATCGTTATTGCAATCCCTTTGGTTGCCGCTTTTATGAAGAGGCTTTGCCAATCGCTACTTTCAGCAAATCTGGAACTACCCCTTCTGAGAACGACTGGTTGATTATGAAACATAGAGAAAATGCTAACTCATAAGCACACCTAACCAAAAAAGGTGGTATTTCGTCAAACTCGACGCCGCCGGGAAGACGTTTCGGTCTCCACTCGAGAGCCTTTTCACCCCATCGACCATCGGTTCTTCGGCCTTTATGTGATCAGCCCGCTACCACTTCAGCTTGCCAACCTTATAGGCTTTGTCCGATTGTTCCCATTAGTCCCTTCTAGCCAAGCTTCTAGCCCAGTCCCCAAGGATGTTTTAACCAAAGGATATGACATGACCGAAACTTTGTAGGAAAACACAGACGACCACTTTTTGGGGGGCGGGAGGTAGCTGTCAATGTCAAATTATGACTTAAAAGCTTGGAAAAGTCGATAAAAATATTATCGATAAGTGATGATTGAACGAAATGAATGAATGAGGGAAACGGAAATTTAATTTCACGCACGCACACACACACACGCACACACACACGCGCGCACACACACACGCGCACACACGCACAGACACACGCACAGACACACGCGCAGACACACACGCACACACACACACGCGCGCACACACACACACACACACAAACACACACAACACATACATAACCTCCTCAGTCCTGACCTTGAAAATATCAATGGTTTAAATGTTACGAAAAAAATTTTTTTTTAAGATAATTTTTGCAAAATGTTTCTTATTCTCGCAATAATTTTATTATTGGTTTTTAAAACTGACCACCGAGAACTTAGTAAATCTCATGGAATCCCTGAACTTATTTTTTTTACTGAAAACTGGAAAATTGTATGGATAACCTAAATAAATAAAAACGTTTCTTTGGTATAAATAATTGAACTACTTCAAATAAGCAAAAGCTTAAAAAATTACCGTTCTCACCTAAAGATTGTAGGAATGTATGGTTTATTACCGATACCTACTGAAGAAATAGTTATCAGGTTGCCAATTAAATGCCACTTATGCAATGCGACTGAAATATTAAAATATGATAGTCTTATTGTGGTATCCTTGGTCCGTGTACTTCCAGGGGTGCATAACAGTACATTAAATCCGAATGCAACAAATCCTGTATTGAAAATGAAGAGTTATTGTCAATAAAATGAATACCCGATATACGTCAATAATAGTTTGTCATTTAAAAAAAACATTTGCTCCACGGCTTGATTTTTTTGTACCTACTTTTTTTTATGACACAATAGTTGACGCGTATCACTTTTTTTGTTCTCACCTTGACTTACACCAATAAAAAAATTGCTACATCCGTCCAGCCGTTCTCAAGTTTTAGCGCGACTAACGAACTGCAATTCATTTTTATACATAGAGATATGATAAATAGAATGGATATACGAACTTCTGTTTAAAACAATGATTTACCGAAAGCTGCGACATTAGTACTATCCTATAAGCGCAAATTTAATAAGTGAAATTATGTTAACCCTGACATTTGGTACAATTAGATTTGAAATCATAGAACAAAGAAAAAGTTGTTGTAAAACACAAACACTAAGTTCCGTTAAAACGCATTTCCCTCTAAACATTTTAGAGGAAACTCCGTATAGCCTGCACTGATTTTTGCGTTTTATAAATATTAGGTTTGAAATTAATGTTCCTTATGAACTGATACCAACTATTTTTTTACTTTTCTTGATAGCTTGATCAACTGCTAATCTATAAAACGTTTTTAATAAAACACCGAACTAATATTTTATGGATATTTAAGTAAGATAATAATGATTTCTATGTCATGTTCAGAAGTCAATTAAAACATCGAAAGATTTTATCGACTGTGTTAAACCCTATCGCAAGGAAAAAAAACCCACAAAGCACAGAATGAGGTCTGAATGAACAATATTACACCACTAAATACAGCTAATGTGAAATTGGCATAAATAGCCTTAAGCAGGAACCATTTTTATTTCGGGGTATTTTATGTTGTTAACGATGCACGTTTTATTAATTTACCAAAGAAATACCGCTTACAGATGCATAAAATCAAAGTTACGAGTTATAAGAAGCATTAACTGTATAGTTGCTTTCATTTTTACAGAATAATAGGGCGCATTTCATATATTTTTTTGCACTTTTCTTCTGATGTTTTCTCTATAATCTCTCATGTCATACTGATAAGACAAAATCAGGACTGTGTTAATTTTTACACGGTACGTGGCACGCGGGGAAACTAGGAAAACGTCAACTGTGTCGTGTCCATTGGGTAAAACGTTCTTGCCAGTCCCCCAGGGTGACAGCTGGGAATTGTCTTCCCGGTTGTCACCCGGGTGACAATTCGTGCCGTCTGTTCCCTTTGGAGGCTGACTAGAGGCGACAACTGGGAAGTCTGTTTCTTAGTTGTCACCTGAGGGGTGACCAGCGATAAAACAATAGATTATAATGATAACGTCAGTTGTATGTCCTTACGGCAATGTCAGCTTTTAATTTTTCTGAACAAAAATTCACATCAAATGTTGTAATTTATGGTCTTCCTGTTATTTCTGACAATATGTAATTTAGAAAAAATAATCCTTATGATGAAGCCTTTCGATCGGTGTGATAAAGCTACAGGGTAATTTTTTCTCGAGTAGCGGGTTCGATTTTCGGTTCAACCATGTATTTTTTTTAAATCTATGAATGCAGTTTAAATTGCTTTTTTAAATTATATATTGTGGCTTCACTAAATAGATTTTATAAATATTATTAAATAAAATTAAGGTTTTGTCTTAAAAAAAAATTAAATAATGTCTTCTATCAGTAAAATGTTCCATCTACAATATTCAAGGTACTTTCCCTCCATGTGGTGTAACCGTGGGATGCCCTGTATAGGCTGCTTATGACATTCATATCTGTGATTCGCCTGTCACTTTCTTGTTCTTCAACTGACCTTGCACAGCACAAAGCAACGCATTTTTTGTATGCCCTAAAATATCTTATATTAATCTAATAGCGAACGGCCGTTCTTAGGGACAAAAAACCGGCCAATTGCGTGTCGGCTACGCGCAATGTACGGTTCCGTAGAAAGAGGGTTTTTTTATCTGCTTTACAGAACTAAAAACTTCATCGAAGTCATTTTCAACGGATTTTATACGAAATTTTTACTTTTTTAAGTTTGTTGCCTATTACTCAGTTTGTTGCCTCGTTAAGTAGTAAAGCATACTTAGCCGTGATAGTTTTCCGTCTAAATTCAATATATTACTTTGAATTTCCCTATTTTAATTCAATATATTACTTTGAATGAACCCTGAATTTTTTCACGTTTCTACAATCAACCTTTTAGCCAGGAGAGGGGGGGGGGGTCGCCCTACTCGGACAAAAATTTGCGCTTTAAAGCTTAATATTTCACAAACGGAACCCTAAATCAAAAATGGTCTTACTACACCCATAATATTTTTCAACTACCAATATAACGATGGCCCACATGATGGGGTAGACGAGAAAAAAAATCATTCCCACTTTTCATGTGAGGGCCTCCCCTGTGAAAAAAAAAATTCCAATTATTCTTTAACTTTCTCAGCGTGATAAATATGTATACACATACCAAATTACAGCTTTCTAGTACCACCGGTCTTTGCGCTCTAGGCTGACAGACCGACAGACCGACATACAGACAGGCAGACGGACATGGCGAAACTATAAGTATATAAAGTGTAATAATAAATCGAATTACGGTAATAATAAAAAACTTACTAGGTACATTTAGACATCATTGTAAGAGACGTGATTCTTACCCCCAGATTCTCGTGCACTAAGGCTGACTTGAACCACTTTCTCAAACGTGCAATAGCATTTAAATAAAATTCTTCATACTTAATTCGATTTAAAGGCGACTTAGGTGACATTTAAGCAGTGGCGCAAGTCGGCCTAACAATCTGATAATCGATTCTATTCTATTCATACAAAATAACAACTTTACTGACAGTTGTTAACAGTAGAAATAGATTGTTAGTGTACGGGGAACCGGGGGTTGGAGTAACGGAACGATACCCTCAGCATTAACATAGTTCTCGCCATCATTGATAGAATTTTATACAAATGAGAAATAAGATTCATGAATACTACGAATTTAATGAAAAGTTTAAATTTCTGACCAAAATGAGTGAATGAATTGTACCATTAACCCTTACGAAAAAAAATCCTATTCCTTGGAAGAAATTAATGTATTCCAATAATTTAGAGTAAAGAATATCTGAGATCGACCTAAGTAAAAAAAGTAGCTCTTTGCACGATTACTAAAAACCTGGCCAAGTGCGAGTCGGACTCGCGCACGAAGAGTTCCGTACCATTATCTATACATTTGAATATTTCAAGTGTTGCCGTTATTAATATCGAGTAAAAAACGGCAAAAAAGTTTGTTGCATGGGAGCTCCCGTTAAATATTTATTTTATTCTGTTTTTACTATTTGTTGTTATAGCGGCAACCGAAATACATCATCTGTGAAAATTTCAACTGTCTAACTATCACGGTTCATGAGATACAGCCTCGTGACGGACGGACGGACGGACAACGGAGTCTTAGTAATAGGGTCCCTTACCCTTTGGGTACGGAACCCTAAAAAACAAGATTACTTACGACGATATCATTGACGATTTTGTCAACGAAAAATTGCCAATTTGGTATTGCAAAAAACTTTCTTAATTTAATGGAATCAGTATATTTTTTAATTGATTTTAAATTACGTTCCCTGAATCTAGTTGATTGTGTAAGTAGCATACATTACCCCGCCTTATTAGTCGTATAATTGAGATTTGTTCGTGTGTCTGGCCGCAGCATTAATGTTAGTCTTACTGGCCAAATATAGTGGGTTTTATCCAAAATACACAAACAATGATCAAAAATTTCGAAAGAAAGTACAACTTTTTTCAAAGTTGCTATATCGAACATTTTCTTGGGCCAGATTTAAAGTATTTATAGCATTCTTTAGGTAAAACTATGTGTAATGATTGAAATAAATGCATAAAGTAACACGTAAATACACTTTTCACTTACCTTTCTAACAAAAATCCTGTTTTTCTCGTAGTTTTCTTCTGTGCTCTCGCCACTTTCCAACAAGAAATTTTCGACTAAGATTGACAAGTTTTTTTTAGGAAGTCTTAGAGTATTTTACCACAGATTAAAGGGAATTTCATGCCGAACATAAACGAACAATAACCATAAACCGATATCATAGACCGTCAAACACATTTTAGCATTTTTTTGGTCTGTTGCCTTTTGGGACAACTCTGTCTCAGTTGCGCGTTTGACGTTTCCCGATGCGCTGAGACAGATCTGTCTCTGCTGCTAGTGAGAAGGTTAATCACTTGATCTTTTTCCTTTGCTGACAAATAAAGACTTGAATTGAATTGTTTTGAATAAATAAAATTATTAACTTCCACACATCACGATCATTTATCCTGAACACAGACTATACTCCATTCCACGAAACAAGCTCAAAGAGAAATCGTCCATGTGCGCCCATTGGTTAATGCGCGTGACCTTCAATAACCAATAGCCTATAGCGCCAGCATGTAAACCTACCCTATGAAGTGGACCGACTTCGCTTATTGTTTCGCTTATCTCTAGCCGCGCATTGACCAATGAGATGCGAGTATTTGTTCCCTAGGAGTTCGACTCGTGAAACGGAGTATAGGATACCCTGTGCTACAAATAAAAAAAATCGGCCAAGTGTGTAGGGCCACGCGCAATGTAAGGTTCCGTAGTAATTTTCAGCGGATTTTGTAAGAAATTTTACTTTTATAACTTGGTTGCCTATTACTCCTTAACTAGTAAAGCCTACTTAGCCATGATACTTTTCCTTTCAAGTTCATTATATGTGCTACTACCCTAAATTTTTTCACGTTTCTACAATCAACCGTTTAGCCAGGAGAGCCCTCCGTCCACTTGGATCCATTGCATGGCTCCCTTGATGGGTCCTGGTACACTTTTTCTTCCACGGAGGTCACCAAATTACAGCTTTCTAGTACCACCGGTCTTTCCGCTAGGCCGCGAACGGACAGACAGACAGACAGACAAGACAGAGACGGACAATGCGAAACTATAAGGGTTCCTTGTCGGACTACGGAACGCTAAAAACTAATAAATAACTGTTACGGTTTTCTCAAGAATGACTGTGTAAAAAAGTACTGTCGAAATAATAAGTTTGTATCTACTTGTCTGCAAATTTTCTTTTGGTTGTTTAATAAATTATTTCTTTTCATTTTGACGGAATGAAACAAATTTTCGTATTAAAATGTTGCTGTTTTATTCCCCTTCTTTAATTTTATAAATTTTTTACAATTTGGTCAGACGTATATATTACAAGGTTTACAGGGTACAATAACGAAAGTACAAAAGAACTTATCTGTAAGTAATAGCTAACTTGCCAAAGTAGGTACCTACATAAAACATATTGCACCGTGCCGTCTTGTTCAAAAGAAGTCCATTGGTATTTCACTAACAGATCTTTGAGCATGACGCTGTTTTATGACTACCAAAATTATACCAACCACGCGATGGACTCCATAAAACCAAAAAGATCAGGAGCTCTATTTTTGAATCACTCGTATGAAATTATATCGTCGAATGCGACTTAAGTCACACTCGTCTTCTAAGTCGCATGATGTCGTTTTTCCGTATTTTTGAATCGTTCGCCTGAAGTGTTGCCAGTACAATTTGAAGTATTGTATTTTATCCATTTCACGCAGAAATTAAAAAAACCGGAAACTACCGTAACAGAAACGGAACGTAAAACACTGTTTTATTGGCTGTTTAAATAAAAAATCTTTGTCTTTTGTTACAAACAAAAACTATATACTGTCAACTCTTTTTGATTGTTGACACTCAGAATGACAAACAGTACCAACACACAGTTATCGTTTTTTGACAATTAATCTACCGATCGCCATGTGAGACGAGTGGTAAGGACCATTCGTTGCAGTCGAGTGATTAAAAAATACGGAATTTCAGATGTCGAACGAAAATCAGTAGAAATCGAGCGCTCGACGCGATACGAGTGATTCAAAAATAGAGCTCCAGAATGAACGATTAGTTTATTAGCTCGCTAACCGTGAAGGAAAACATCGTGAGGAAACCTGAGTTTAAGAAAGTGAATGACGGGCTAAATTATTGACCGCTTGCTCACAAAATATAGATGGCAGAATTGTATTAGCGAGAGGCAAATAGTTGCCCCAGCCCATTTCTTCAATGGAACCGTGTTACGCAGAAACATTCCAACCCACACCACGTAACTTGCGAAAAAACCGCTTTTTTATGTATTAGATCGTTTTGTTCCATGTTTTTGTTCACTTTGTTTTCTGAGTTACGTACATTTGTGAAGTTATAGTAGCAATACCACTCGCTAACTGTGAAGGAAAACATCGTGAGGAAACCTTAGTGTCTGAGGTATTTACACACCCCAGCACTTGCTATGTACAATGGCCCAACTATGAGGCTAAGTGCGGAAATCTCCAGTCGAACTAGAACTAACGAACTAGAACCCCTGGGCATGTTTTAACGAGTTCTAGTTATTTCTAGTTAGTTCTATTCTAGCCATTCTAGGGTCGGCGGAATAAAGCGCATAAGTCAAATTAACGTTAATTTTTGTTCCTATACAATTCATTATACAGCAAATTCCTTAACTTTGGTAAAAAAAGTGTTTTCACTTCTCATGCTCGTAAAGTTCGTGCATAAAGTAAATTTTTATTCTAAAACTAAGATAATGAGGTTCAACAGCCAAACAGGGTTAAAATATACTGCACAATTTAATTGAGCAATGAAATTTCGTAGAATACTGAAACTTGTTGTTTTATTTTATTCTTGCTATAATTCCGTACGTTCAGATAAATCAGATAAAATAGGAATTGATTATTGTTTAAAAATGCGCCGAAATGTTTTTATGACTTGGCAGAAAACAAGTATCTACTTAAATCGAAATTCACATGGTAAAAATTTAAAAAATTAATAAAAAAAAATTAATTGGCGGGAATTGGTTATTTTTTATGTTCTTTCACTGTACGACGATTTTGTTATCCCAAATTCTCCTCGCAATCGAATTGAAAAGCAGAGTGTATAAGTAAGGCCTAAGTGTCGCTTAAGCCCTTGTTGTTCAATCTACTATTGTTCAATTCATTGTTTCATTGCAGCTCCCTGTTGATGTAATAAAGATAATACGTTATACAGCAATTTATAATAGGTGTTTTCACTATGTACCTGAAAAAAATATTTTGTAGACAGAAAATAAACAAATATCTTATCTTATTGCTTTTTGGACTTTGTGCTTTAGTCCGGCGACCCTAGATATTAAACGGGTCTAATTGCGATTATTTGTTAGGTAAATTAAAAGAAAAAACCGGCCAAGTGCGAGTCGGACTCGCGCACGAAGGGTTCCGTACCATTATCTATACAACATTAGACACAAAGATCGAGAAAAAACGGCAAAAAATCACGTTTGTTGTATGGGAGCCCCCCTTAAATATTAATTTTATTTTAATTATTTGTTTTTGAAGCTAATATAGAACTAAATATTCCGCGAATTTTTCAAGCGTCTACCTGTTGCCGTTATTAATATCGAGCAAATGGCAAAAAAATTACCTTTGTTGTATGGGAGCTCCCCTTAAATATTTATTTTATTCTGTTTTTAGTATTTATTGTTATAGCGGCAACATAAATAATAGGGGTTAAAGTATGAAATTGCCGTTTTATTGCAATAGGTTCTTTGAATTGACATAGAATCTTCATGGTTTGAGGTTTTCGAATGAAACTTTTTTCAAATGGTTTCTATGATGTTCTTTTTTTAAAAAATGTGAAACATTTGAATATCGACTTTCAATTGTTTTTGTTATTCACTTTAGACAAGAAAGATGGATACTGCGAAAATTCGAGTGATTTTTGAATACGAGTTCCGACGCGGAACTAACGCGGCAGAAACAGCCCGCAATATCAATGCTGCGTTTGGAGAGGGGTCTACTAATGAACGCACCGTGCGATTTTGGTTTAAACGCTTTCGTGATGGAAATTTCGACTTAAAGAACGAGCCACGAGGAAGACCGCCCACACAGGTGAATAACGATGAATTAAGAGAGATAGTGGAAGCCGACCCTAGTCAAACTACCCAGGAATTAGCGGCATGGTTTAACGTTACCTTACCCACAATATTGACTCACTTGCGTCAAATCAATAAAATAAAAAAATACGAAAAATGGGTGCCTCATAATCACTCGAATTTTCGCAGTATCCATCTATGCAATAAAACGGCAATTTCATACTTTAACCCCTAATACATCATCTGTGAAAATTTCAACTGTCTAGCTATAACGGTTCCTGAGATACAGCCTCGTGACAGACAGACAGACAGACGGACAGTGAAGTCTTAGTAATAGGGTTCCGTTTGGCACCCTTCGGGTACGGAACCCTAAAAATACTAAAACTTACCTGACATCTCAGATCTCAGGCATAGAATTCCCATTATCGGTAATTTCCGTCTTCAAATTGCTAATTAAACTCTCATACTCCGTCCTCAAAGCCCTCCTATCTGGTATCTGTATTTCCCCCTTTTCGATCACTATGACGTTCGCGTCCTCTGCAATCAGTTGAGATTTCTTCTTCAGTATATCCTCTAGGTACTTAACCACGTCCAACTCCTTGTCGTTCTGTACGTGACCACTCGTAACTTTCTTCTTTTCTTTTCTTTGCTTCTTTTTTTTGTTCCGACTTTGTTCTTTATTCTGACTTTGTTGTTCGTGCTCGGATCTTTCTATGGACGGTTGTGAGAATTCCCCTGTATCTTCCCGCAGTATACGGTAGCTTGTCTGTGGCTCGTCTTTGTGGGAATTGTCCTCTCGCCTCAGATGGTAGGTACGGTGTGTCGTCAGATCGGATTCGTAGAATATCTTGCCTTGTTTCACTTGCGTGTCCGTGAGATTCGGCAGCGTTTTGAAGAACATCTTTGGAAGAGAACAGAGTAAAGTTGTTTGAATGATGTTCGGTTACTTGCCAAGGTAAGATGACAGGCGTGGACGCGGCGTTTGTCTCCGCTAACGTCCTGCGTCCCTTTCTAGCGTACGGAAATTTAGCGTTACCGTAAAATCAGGCAACTATGGTCCTAGGGTTCAACTATGGTCCAGAACCTACATCACATTAAATCGTCTCTAAAAAACAAGTAACGCCATCTAACGCTTCGATACCGTACTTTTTCAATGATTTATTAGATGGCGACCAAGTTACCTCTTTGAAGTATTAGGTGACGCTAGTGGTTCGGAGTCATGACGGCTTCGAAGTTAATCCGGTTTTCACATGTTCGTCGAGGTCCGCAAACTTTTATTTGGAATAATTGGTTTAAGTTGATAATAGCAGCGGGTGTTTTCTTAGTGAAAGGTAAGTTAGAGGCGAACTTTTTTCTCAATCAACTGTTAAGTTTTACGCTTTAATTTTAGAATTGTTAGCAAAAACCTGAAATTTCGTAGTTTGATTTCAACTTTGTTCCAACTGTTTTTTTTTGGACCATATTTGAAAACTACATTATTTTGGTTATAGAAAAATCCTTTTCCGCAGATGACGTCGAGAAGAAAACCTGGGGCGAGATCTTATAAGTTCTACAGTGAAAGGCAATTGGAACTTTGTCTGGATGAAATCAGAAGTAAACAGTTAACCCAAAGAGAGGCATCAGTAAAGTATAAAATACCGAGAAGTTCCATCATTTTGAAACTTAAAGCAATCAGAAATGACCGAGTCAGGGGGCCGGGACGTCAACGCATCTTTTCAGACGAAGAGGAACACGCATTAGTTGGTCACGCCATCAAAATGTGCACCTACGGTTTTCCGATTACTCTGTTTGACCTGCGATGCATCGTAAAAATGTATCTTGACAAACAGGGACGAAATGTTCCCCAGTTTTTACGCAACTTGCCTGGTAGAACTTGGGCAAAACTGTTTCTTACCAGAAATAGACGTGATTTGTCCGAAAGATTTTGTTCAAATATAAAACGCGTCCGAGCTGCGGTGAACGAAGAAATTATATCAAAGTACTTCAGCCACCTGAAAGAGGAAATAGAAGGTATCCCTCCACACCTGATCTACAACTACGATGAAACTCATTTAGTCGATGATTCCGGAAAAAAAGAGTTCTTACTAAAAGGGGAACAAAATATCCAGAGGCGATAAAAAATTCCACAAAAGCAGCCGTAAGTATAATGATGTGCGGAAACGCAGCCGGAAAAATGCTGCCACCATACGTGAACTACAAAGCTGAGCATCTTTGGGACACTTGGACTTACGGTGGACCCCCCAACACCAGGTATAATCGAACTAAGTCGGGGTGGTTCGATTCCATTAGCTTTCAAGATTGGTTTTTTAGCACAGTGTTGCCTACACTACGCAAACAAGAAGGTAAAAAGATTCTCATTGGCGACAACTTGAGTTCGCACATTAGTGCTGATGTTATTAAAGCATGCGAAAATGAAAACATCGCTTTTGTGGCCTTACCTCCTAATAGCACTCATCTCACTCAGCCTCTAGATGTGGCTTATTTTAGACCACTAAAATTGCACTGGAGAAAAATTTTGGATGACTGGAAATCCACGCGCGAGGGACAATCGCTTCCAACAATTCCAAAAAACAAATTCCCGTCTCTACTTAATGTTCTCTGGAAGGCAGTGACACCAAAGTCTGGAGAAAACCTAAAAGCTGGATTTCTTAAGACGGGAATCTATCCTCTTAATGAAAAAGCAGTCTTACAGAGACTGCCGACCTATAAACCTGAGGAACAATCACTAAGCAAAGACTTGGTTTCCGAGTCTTTTGTACAATTTCTCGAGACGAAGAGGCAGGAAGTTGTTGGCCAAGGATCAGGAGGCCGAAAGAAAAAACTTAATATGGCCGCTGGAAAAAGTATTAGTTCGGAGGAACTTCTCAATATGCCATCAACATCTCAGGAGCCCCAATCAGCCACTAAAAAGAACCAGAAAAAGACAACTAGATGTGGAAGAAAGCTAAAGCGAAAAGTATCGCAGCAATCATTTGACAGTGACACAGATGTGTCTGATAACATGGAGTTAGTCAACGATTCCGACTCGGGTCCATGGTTCGAAGAGGACGATGTTAACGAAGATAAGGACGAAGGACAAGCAAAAAGTACAACCACAACGATGGATTACGTGATTGTTGAATACGAAGGAGAATTGTGGCCTGGACAAGTGGAGTCTATGGAAGAAGAGGGGGGCCTACGTAAAATGCATGACTCGTTGTGGCCTGTCGTGGAAGTGGCCCGACAAAGAAGATGTCATATTCTACCCCCATGATAAAATAAAAAAGGCTATCAACGAGCCTAAAAGAGTAAGCTCAAAAAGGGCTGTTTTTCATGTCGCCGAGCTCGAGGAAAGATGGGGTTAAATAAAAAATATAAATAACTTTGATTTAAAAAGTTGATCTCATTCATTTATATTTAATAACAAAGAAGTTTTAAGTTTGTATTATGCTTATTTCTTTCGTTAGAAATGTTGATCTCATAAAGTTAATAGAATTTAGAAAAAAGGAAAGTTTTTTTCTTTTGTTTTACCACTGGAGTATTTTGTTTTAATGGTTTTATTGATTAAACTGATTCTATATACAACCGACTTTATTTTCCATCCATTTTATGCTCTGAACTATAGTCCCAGATGAAAATAACACACGATTTCGTCGAAAAAACTTGGAGGGACCATAATTGCAAACCCGCTATACAACAATAGTCCAAAGTTGAAAAAAAAAAGATATTCTAAATGTTGCTTAAAAATCAAAAATATCTTTAACATTGTGTTTTGTAAGTTTTAAGGTTTCAGGAATGTGCCTTTGTTTAACTGAAATAAAAAAACTTAATTTTTTACGGAAGTTAAATGTCGCGAAGTCATGAATCTGGACCATAGTTGCCTGATTTTACGGTACCGCTCAGAAGCAGACAAAGTTTGTGTCTAAAATCTAAAATATTGTAATTGGGGACATGCCTCAAAATTTGATCGGAGTGACATTGTATAGGGATGTATACCAGAAGGACATAGAACTCACGAGAGATAAATATAACCATAAATAGCCATAAAAATATTTTTTTTTTTAATTTTCACCCAACTGGCGAAATAACATTGGTTTGTGTTTAATTAATTTGAAGCGTATAGTAGATTCACTTACCCTTCGCGTCATCAGGATCAATCCGTGTGCCTTTTTCATGTGGATTTTCAATAGGGACATCCGCACAAATCTGAAACATTGGAAAATCATCTATAGCAAAGACTAGTGAAAGAGAATGTAAGTGTGAGAGTTAGTGGGCGAGCGAGTGAGTGAGTGTACAAGAAAAGCGTGAGCAAGCGAATGCTCATTTGAGCGGGAAAAAAATCCTTCTCCATACAAGTGCATTTACTACTCGCGCACAGGTTTTCCGATGAGCACCCATTCCATTTCCCGCGTTCGTCTGGTCAGCACTGAGCGCGGGACGCGGTCGTAGGTAGTGTGAGGAGTAAAACGTAAAAAATAACACAAACTCGCGCCTGTATCCTGGAGGAGTAGGCAGAGACCAGCGTTTGCCACTTGCTACGATCCAGACAGATCTCTTTCGCTTCATCAACATTCATTAGTCGTTGCATTCATGACAGTAAATACATTTGTATTGAGGAAGACTTTTTTCCGCTTAAATGAACATTCACCTGCTCACCCTTCTCTTGCACACTCACTCACTCGCTCGCTCAATCACTCCCACACTCACACACTCTTTCACTCATTAATTGACCCCCCTCACTTACACACTCCTACACTCTCACATACACTATTTCGCTGATTAATTGACTCCCTTATTTACACACACCTTCACGCTTTCGTTCACTAACTCCCTCTTTTACTCCGCGAGTCTTTCATTTACTCTCTCCCTCACACACTGACTCCTTCACTTACTCGCTCAGTTGCTTGCTTTAGAAAGCTCCCGTGTGAAATCAACAAATGACTGCAAATGACCGACTATGTAACCGCATCAATTAAATCATAGGCTACCATTGCGTAATGTCGGACATATCTTTATTTTGGTGTGTATCATTCTATCTCTCTTCTCCTTATTATTTTACTTCACTTATATCTACTCATTGAATTTAGTTTATTATGGGCTTCATCTATTATTTTAAACATTTTAATTTAAAACGAATAATATATGTAGTATAAAGTAAGTATTTTATATCGATATTTTTTACTTTATTGTATGTTATTGCATTTGTTTTAATTCTTTCTAAATGCACCACGGCACGCATTCCGTAGTACAATTATGAGTTACCGTAGACACTGGCTGAAAATCAGCGCTGAAGTATCACTTCCTCAACACAACGCTGAGTCAGCTGCTTTTTGTGGCAATTGATTTGTCTGTTGTGTATTTAGTTTTCTTCCTGTTGTTGTCCATATTACGTTACCAATCTGTTTATTTTGTTTCTGTGATGTGTCTTTTTGGTATAATAAATGTGTTTCTTCTTCAAATGTCTTCTGTACAAATAAAACTGACATAATTATCTTCCCCGCCATATCTCCACAGACACAATTGAACTAAACTGAGAACTAAACTAAATTGAGACTAAACTGAACCTTAATAAAGACACCGTTCTCAAAGACAGGACTATAATTTACCCTATTTTGTACGTTTACGTTACACTTAAGTGAAATAAAGATATGCTATTCTTGAAAATATTTCGAAAAAACTATTCGTCTCCGAAACCCATTACGATCGAAATACCTCTATAAAAAAATATTACAAATTAGGAGATCATTCCATTCCGTTTTACAGTTTTGACAACCGGTGGTCCGCGGAAGGGTTCTGGAGGGCGTATAAAGGATCTTCTTCACATATCTCGTAGGTATTTTCAAATACTAGTAGGTAGTTGCCCGGATAAACTAAGCTTGAACTGCTAACAACGAGACAATCAAAGTGGTTTTTGATCGCTAAAAGATTAGGAACAACTGGTTCCAAGTATAGAGGCCCATGACAAATAATAACTAACATAACACAATCACTTGTTCTGGCCAAAACTAGGATACCCTGTGCTATGGTAGCCAGGCAAAGATATCACAAACATGGAAATACACCCAGACTGGGGCCATTTGAACAATAGGCATGATCACAGTAATTGAATCGTGTGATTTTAAAACGACACATGTCCTTTCATTACAACTTTGCAGGAAATAGAAAAAACTGTTTTATTCAAATACTAATATCTACAACAGCAATATTTTAGCATATTATATTGATTTCTGTATGAGTAAACTACAATTTTTTTTTCTAATGTATATCAATAGGTAGGTGTAAATAATTTAATAAAAAAAAAATGGGCAAGTGTTATTTTAAAAACACATGTGACTTGTGTTGTTTTAAAATCACACGATTCAATTGCAAATCACTAAAATCATGTACTTATTTAATAAGAATTGAATTGTGGATTACGAAACACGCATTTATATTTTTTTGTTAACAGCGGGATTGATTATTATTACGATAGTTAAAATCTACGAAATTCCTATGTTCGCCATATTAAGCTTAATAGCGAATTTGTTTTATTTTTTATTTTTTTATTATTATTTTATATATGACGTCACTTTTAAGAACACGCGAGTAAACATAGGTCTACTCTAAAACATACTACTTTATAATCTGTGACATAGGTAGTAAAGAAATTCTCTGGATTTATTTAATTTTTTTAAGCGTATACGTATATTGCTGTGTTGACGTTTTACAACACAGATTAATTTTACTTTTTAACTCTGACGTCACTAGCGACGCCATGACATTGGCGAGCGTTTCGGTGGGAATTTTAAATCTGAAAACTAAAATGTAGGTACTTTTCTTACTACTAAACCTTAACTGTGACCAAAAATATGAAATAGATTGTAAATAATGTACGTTTTGGGACATTATAGGAGTTTTTCAAAATTTGTCATCATGCCTATTGTAGGTACGGCGACCCCCAGTGGGTATCGAACCTTCAGCATGGTAGCTGAATCAAACACGAGTATTTTTCGACAAAGGAGACTGCTCTCTATGCCTTACCTCCTGTGGCACAGTTGGCAGGTGCAAGGCGGCGGCAGGTGCCGGTGGCGGCCGTCAATGTGGATGTTCAGTTGCAGCTTGTTGGCGAACCGGCGCGCGCAGCCCTCGTAATGGCAAGCGAACTTCTTCTCGGCTGTGAATTGTTGCGACTTTAACATTCAATCTTTCTTCCACCTCCTGCGCTTGACTGGTAGAAAATGCTTATGGCATTAAGTCCGCCGTATTGTACATTAGGCTAAGCGCAATAAAACTGATAAATGAATAAATTAATTATTAATTGTAATTCGCAACGGAGAGACCAGTATCCAGCAGTCAACAGATTGTATTGAAATTTTAATAAATATCTTAGCTCAGGGCTAACTGAAAATACCATCGGTTAGAGAAGAAAAACACTCCAACTTCAAAACCCGAATGCAAATCATCAAAACCCCTTGGCGCAAGAGCTACTGCGTAAAGCATCACCATCATCAGGCAACCGCTGCTGGGTATATGCCTTTTACCCTGAATGCCATCTCTCACGGTCCCTTGCCATCCTTATCCATGGATGGCCACCCTCCTGCCCATGCTGGTCTGCCCACCGACCTTCGTCCTATTCCTGGCCGCCACTCTGTGACTGCCCTGGTCCACTGGCCGTCTTCCCGCCTCGCCAGGTGTCACGCCCATTTCCATACCAGTCTCGAGACTCTCTCGCTAACGTCGTCGACCTTTGTCCGGCGACGGATGACCACATTGGGTACCCGATCTACAAGTCTGAGACCTGGCATGGCTCGCTCCATAGCTCTTTGTGCTACTTTAATACGTAAAGCGTAAACCATCATCATAAGCAGCCTATATACTTCCCACTGTAGGGCACAGGCCTTCTCTCAGAGAGAGACTATGGGCTTAATCACCACGCGTGCCCACCGCGGATTGGTGATTTCAAGCGCTGAGTTATGTGAATAGCTCAGACACCCAGGTTTCCTCACGATGTTTTCCTTCACCGTTAGCGAGTGGTATTGCTACTATAACTTCACAAATGTACACAACTTAGAAAGAAAAGTCATAGGTACATGCCCGCACTGGGAATCGAACCTGGGTCTCCCGCTTCAGAGTCCAATGTTCTACCCACTAGGCTACTACCGCGCCAGCGTAAACCATACTCTTAACTAAATAAACAAGAAAAAATCAAAGTGATATTACTCATTATACACATCTCACGTGGGTTGGTATAGGATGAAGGGTTAATGTATAAAATTAATAAAAATGTATAAGACTTCAAATAATTGTGGTTTTATTTTACTTTAGCAGAGAACGTCGATAAAATATATATTAAAAACAGGAAAAAAGATCATCATCATCATCAACCCATGGAGGCCTCCTCCATGGATTTCCAAAAAGACCGGTTGGAAGCGGCTTTTCCTTCCGGTTGGAAGGAAAAAAGATAATTCACAAGTAATTTTGTCAGCAGTAGTGTTTCGCCAAAAGGTATAGTAGGAATAAAAATCCGAAAGAAATCTACAATGGGTGACACACATTTAAATTTCAAGTTTAAGATGATAGAAAGAATGCACGAAAATAACAGAAACGGTGTAGGAAGGTTTGCACCGTTACACATATATATACAACTGGGAAAAAACGTAAGTTAATGGGCCGTTTTGTACACGTACGCAGATGTGTGTCCATGTGCGTAACGAGCACGTGCTTCGCTTTGAACGCGCGGCCGCACAGGTCGCAGATGAACATTGCGTCGGTATGCTTGTGCTGGTGACGCTGTGGGAAACAGAACCACTTATTAAACATACCAATGTATTGGGGTTAAAGTATGAAATTGCCGTTTTATTGCAATAGGTTCTTTGAATTGACATAGAATCTTCATGGTTTGAGGTTTTCGAATGAAACTTTTTTCAAATGGTTTCTATGATGTTCTTTTTTTAAAAAATGTGAAACATTTGAATATCGAATATTGAATATCAACAAGGCAACACAAGTTTCAACACGCGTTTCTTTCTGCAGATCAGTCAAATCATTAGGCACCCATTTTTCGTATTTTTTTATTTTATTGATTTGACGCAAGTGAGTCAATATTGTGGGTAAGGTAACGTTAAACCATGCCGCTAATTCCTGGGTAGTTTGACTAGGGTCGGCTTCCACTATCTCTCTTAATTCATCGTTATTCACCTGTGTGGGCGGTCTTCCTCCTGGCTCGTTCTTTAAGTCGAAATTTCCATCACGAAAGCGTTTAAACCAAAATCGCACGGTGCGTTCATTAGTAGACCCCTCTCCAAACGCAGCATTGATATTGCGGGCTGTTTCTGCCGCGTTAGTTCCGCGTCGGAACTCGTATTCAAAAATCACTCGAATTTTCGCAGTATCCATCTTTCTTGTCTAAATTGAATAACAAAAACAATTGAAAGTCGATATTCAAATGTTTCACATTTTTAAAAAAAAGAACATCATAGAAACCATTTGAAAAAAGTTTCATTCGAAAACCTCAAACCATGAAGATTCTATGTCAATTCAAAGAACCTATTGCAATAAAACAGCAATTTCATACTTTAACCCCTATTATTATACCCGTAAATTATTATAATATCGTTAATACCTAAATTATTATTATCCGTGTGGCGCCGGATTAAGAATAGCGTCACTCCACTTCCTTCCGTGGATGTTGTAGAAGGCGACTAAGGAAATCAATTACCAGGCGACGGGCAGCATTGTCTTTCTGAGATTCCGACCGCATACTGCGATCGCCAACCCGCCTGCCAAGCGTGGCGATTATGGCAAAACCCCTCATGGTTATGAAAACCACGAAGGAGGCCTATGTCCTGCAGTGGGCGTGAAATGGCTGATAATGATGATTATTATAATACCTCTCGTTTTAAAATGTTCAAGCAGTTTAATCAACTTGGATAATCTTACTTAAAAGAGTACATACATGGGAGCACGCACGCACGCACACAGGCTAAGAAATTGTAAAAAATAATTTTAATAAATTTTTGTTTCTCTTTCACGGTTTTCTAACACGGTCATTCTAAGACTTTCCATTAATATAGTTTAACTAAAATCTAACAAACATTAATTTATTTATGGAAAACCTGAAATCTACAATACAGATCGGCCCGAGTCTTTTTACAATATCGTAAACGTACCATTTGCATCTACATTGACTACATGTTCGGAATAAAGTAGCAACATTGTCTGTGACAGATGACACTTACTTTTGAGGTTATTGCACTTGAAAATTTTTCTTGCTTGGTTGGCTCGTGGTTGAGCAAATTATACTTATCTAAATTGTAAGGCAATTGGATTGCCGGCTTTATATCTTCGCGTGGAGTGAGTTATAAAGAAGGAGGGAAGGTTCCCGAGTCATTCCTGACGATTTGTGGTGTTGACCGCGAGGTCGTGGTACCAAGAACCTGCACTGAGACGCAGTTTTCTGGGGAAGAGCGCTCTTGGGGTAGTCTGGGGAAGACTAGGGCTCCCATTAGCGATCCGGTGCAGGCATCCCGGGAGGCGCCGGCTGCCTATTCGACGAGGACCGTCGACGAAACATTGGACATTCTGTAAGTGTTTTACTTGTGTTTTAGTGTTTATTAGTATTTAATTTGGGACCAGGAGGCAGGCGGCCCTGTCTCCTTGGTCTCTGGTAGCAGAGCGGGTCCTATACCCAACATTTTCTGGTAGCAGAGCGTGGTTAATCCCTTAACCCTGTGGGAAACACTCACATTGTATGCAAGTACTATCGGTGACAAATGGTTTTGTAAAAGTTGATATGTATTGTTTTTGCTATTATATCTAGGACAGATATTACTTTATAATTTGTTCGGTTTGTACAAGACGGCTCTTGTTAAAACACTTGTCTTGTTGTAATATCTAGGACAGATATTTGTTCATAATTATATTGTTCTTGTACAAGACGGCTCTTGTTAATCTTTTATCTTTAATAAAATTGTTAGTCTTTTGTATCTTGGAAAGATGTATGTTAGTAATCTGTGGTAGGGTACCCGTTGCTATATATATATACTGTACTATTTAATATAATTTCATCTACATTGGGCCATTGTTGAGTTTTGGTATTTTGTTAGCGGGGAGCTATCAATAAATTAATATTTGTTGTCAATATTAATTACTCTAACGCGATGGCGAGGGCGTCATTGGCCAATGAATTGCGTTGGTTTACCAATGCCCAGGGGCTATTGTCACGTAGGGATCGTGACGATGCCATATTGGAACGTGCAGAACAGGTGTCTCAACGTCTCATTGAGGCGGAAGGGGCCATGAAGTCGTTGTCAGGCAGTACTCCAGCACCCACCCACGAGGTCTGGGCAGGTTATGAGCAGGACTTCACCCAGATCATGGAGATTGGTGATTCCATAGTCCAAAGGGCATCGGACATCAGGAGACAACGTGAGGGTCATGTTGTACCTACTCATACACCCAGGGAGGATTTAGTAAGCATCACAGGTAGGCTGCCCACCCTACAGCTGTCACATTTTGGAGGCGCTGTGGAAGAATGGGTTCCATTTAAAAATATGTTTACATCTCTAGTGGACTCTAGAGGAGACTTGTCTCGTGGACAAAAAATGGCATATTTGTTGTCCACTCTGGAGGGCGAAGCGAGGTCGCTCGTCCAACATCTCAAGGTCGAGGACGACCACTACAGCATTGCGTGGGAGTTACTGAACACGCGATACCAGAACGTGCGCCTATTGGCTGATGCGCATGTCAGTCAGCTATTGGCTTTGCCCAAGCTGACCAACCGGTCACAATTGAGGCTGCAGTTGTTGACCCCAATTACAGTGGCCTGTAATGCACTGAGGACGTTGGGACTGCCCGTGGACGAGTGGTCCTTTCTCCTCGTGCACATTACTTTAAGTAGGTTGCCGACGGACATGCGTTCTAGGTTCGAACGGGAGTCTGCGGAGCGCGATGTCAACGCGTTGCCTAAATTCGTGGACCTCATTCAGTTCCTCGAATATGAGGCCAGGGTCGTGGAGACCTCACAACCGGACTTGAGGCAGTCAGCGGCGCCGACGTGTAAGTGCGGCGCCTCACCGGCGCGCAGTACGTCCCAGCCAGCGCAGCCGCTGCGAGGACGCACTACGGCGCGCTTGGCGGCACTGGCGGCGGCCGGGAAGGACTCGGCTTGTTTGCAGTGTGGGCACGCGGGCCATACTCTGCTGAAGTGCCACGACTGGCAAGGGTTGCCAGTTGCTGATAGGCGGCGCATGGTGAAGCGCAATAGCCTGTGCTTTGGCTGCCTGGGGGACCACTTTGAACGGAACTGCCCCAGGCCCCAGCGTTGTCGTGCATGCGGCGGGCCGCACCACTTAATGTTGTGTGCCAACAGGTCGGGAGCGGACTCTCCGACGGCACAACAGCGGCGCCCTACGGGCGGGGGCCCCTCAGGGCGAGGCCCCCCGTCCGATGGGAGGAGGAGTCCTCCACGAGGCGCACCCCCACACCGGGAGCTGAGCCAGGTACCTGCGCGTGGACCCATGGGGGGCCCCGCACCTGCGGGTTACCATGCAGCCGGCCCGAGTGTGAGTTGGGCCCCTACGGGCGGGGGCCCGATGGTTGACACGGGGAGAGGGCCTCCTTTCTGCGCACCGGTTCCTGCGCGCGCTGGCGTGGAGCAGCGCGGCCCAGGGGTGCCGCAGCGGTACTCTCCGCCGTGCCACGAGTACCCACGGCTGGAGTACCACCCGCCGTATTACAGGTACGGTAGGGCTGCAGGGTATACCCTGCCTAGGATGGCGATGTGCACTCGCCAGCCATATTACCAGCAGGGGCCCCCCTACGGGAGGGGGAGTCTGTAGCTAGCCTGCCCCTCTGCAAGCGCAGAACCGAGGACGGTTCTGCTGCCTACCGCGGTGGTCCGCGTATGGGGCCCCCAGGGAGATTCGGTTAGGGTTAGGGCCCTGCTAGATTCGGGGGCCCAGGGATGTCTATTATCAACACGAGTGGCCGAGCAATTAGGTTTAGGGCTGGGTGCCCCTTCGGTGCCCCTCTTGGGAATTGGCGGTGTGAAGGTTCCGCGTCTGGCGGGGCAGACGCACCTTACCTTTTCGTCGGTACACTCTTCTACGCTGAGGATTTCGGCTATGGCCATGGTAATGGATACCATTGTAGGATGGCAGCCATCTACAGATCTCCCCTCAGGTATAAAGTTGTGTACGTCGGATCTGGATCTGGCCGATCCACTTTTCTACCATCCCGCTCCAGTGGATCTACTCCTGGGCTCGGATGTATTAGGATGGGTCCTACTAGGCACCCAGAAGGTTCTGGGGCCCTCTTCACTAGTGGCAGTGTCGACAATTTTTGGATTTTCTGTAATGGGGCCAGTCTTTGAGGACTCGACTCCGGACGAGTCGAAGGTCATTGCGTCTGCATCTCTTGCCAAGGCGATGCAAAGATTTTGGGAAGTTGAGGAGCCTCCCATGGTTCCAAGGGTGGATCCGGACCATGAGGAGTGTGAGGCCTTTTATCAAGCCAATACGTCGCGGCTGACGTCCGGTCAATTCGTAACTAGGTTACCGTTCATTGCTTCTTCTCCTGTTCTAGGGCAGTCCAGGGCACTGGCGGAGAAACGACTGCTGGCCATGGAACGGCGCATGCGGCGTGACCCCGTCCTTCGCGATAAGTACATTGAGTTTATGCGCGAGTATGAGGCATTGGGCCACATGTCTCCGGCTCGAGTTGATTGGAGCTCAACTGAGCATTATTTCTTGCCTCACCATGCGGTGGTGAAGGCGTCGTCAGGTAAGCTGAGGACCGTATTTGACGGCTCAGCCCCCACGTCGACAGGGGTGTCATTAAATCAGTGCTTGCATTCCGGTCCCAAGTTGCACAGGGATGTCGTGGACATTATACTGAACTTTAGAAGACATCAGGTGGTGTTTGGAGCGGACATCCGGATGATGTTTCGGCAGACGGTTATCCACCCAGATGACAGGCGTTTCCAGCTGATTCTCTGGCGTGAACACCCGGAGGACCCGGTGACTGTCTACGAGCTCAACACCAACACATATGGGTTGAAGTCCAGCCCTTATATTGCCATTCGCTGCTTGTTAGAGTTGGCAGAGCGGGAACGGGCCCGCTTTCCCCGCGCAGCCGCCGTGTTGGCACGCGACCTTTATGTTGACGATGTGTGCACCGGGGCCCAAAGTATCGAGGAGGCTCTCATACTGCGGGATGAATTGATTGCCATTCTAGCAGCCGGAGGCTACGAGCTGCGGAAATGGTTGTCTAACGAGCCGGGTCTGTTGGAGGGTATCCCGGAGGATCACCAACAGAACCCTAATTTGTTTGAGGACGTGGAAGATCCCAACATGATAGCGGTGTTAGGAATGCAATACCAACCCGTTAACGATATTTTCACGTTCCAGGTGGACCTGGAGCACCAGAGGGTCTGGAGTAAACGGACAGTGCTGTCCACCATAGCTCGTATGTTTGATCCGAACGGGTGGATTAGCCCAGTGATCTTCCTGGCCAAGTGTCTGCTGCAGCAGCTCTGGATTATGGGCGTCTCGTGGGACGAGCCGCTCATCGGGCCTCCACTGGACACCTGGCTTGCGCTGATATCTTCGATGAAGGAGGTCAACCGGGTTGCCCTGCCTCGTCGGATTTTGCCGCCGGGCAAGTATCAGGCAAGTCTGCATGGGTTTTGTGATGCATCCGAGCGGGGGTACGCTGCGGTAGTGTATCTACGTACGGTTGATTCCAAGGGTCGGGTCAACGTCGTTTTACTCTTGGCAAAGAGCAAGGTGGCTCCTATTAGAACTCGTCTGACCATACCTAAGCTAGAGTTGAGCGGAGCTCATCTGTTGTCCAGATTGTTAAGCCACGTCTCTCGTGAGCTGGCTGCCACCATTGACATCCGGGATGTCTTTGCATGGTCAGACAGTCAAGTCGCGCTGGCATGGTTGCGCGCGGCGCCACATACTTTGGAAATCTTCGTGGGAAACCGGGTTTCCCAGATACAGAACATTGGCATCCCCATCATCTGGAGACACGTCCCAGGTGATTGGAACCCAGCTGACTGTGCTTCCCGGGGCTGCACAGCTCCGGAATTGGTGTCTCATTCACTTTGGTGGGGACCAGCCTGGTTGGAGGAACCAGAGACTTCGTGGCCTGTCCAGCAGGTGGACAGGTCGATTCAAGTTTTGCCTGGCGTGCGGGTGCACGCCCTGGCTGTGGAGACGGCCTTGGATCCCGACTGGCTGCCTGGGCGGTATAGCAGTCTGGATAAACTGCTGGCGGTTACCAGCTGGATTAAAAGATTTGTTCGCAACTGTCGAAATCCGAGTGATAAACATTTGTCCCCAGTTGTGAGTGCAGAGGAACGTCGGAACGCGCTGCTGCACTGGATTGGCCTCGTGCAGGTGGACCGCTTCGAGGCTGAACTTCGGATCCTGCGCGAGGGTCGCACCAAACTCAAGGGAGCGGTCGCCAGGTTAAATCCTTTTACGGATTCGGAGGGACTTTTGCGTGTTGGGGGTCGGCTTCGGAAAGCTGACCTGCCTTACGGAAGCCGCCACCCCTTGTTGTTACCAAAGGATGGACCTTTGGTAAAGCTCTTGGTGTCGGATCGACACATTCGTAATGCCCATGCCGGATGTGGGGCATTATTAGCTATCCTACAAAGGGAGTTTTGGATATTGTCTGCTCGAAGAGTCATTCGAAGCGTCCTCTTTCAGTGTGTACCTTGTTACAGAGTGAAGGCTTCACTCATGCAGCCGCAGATGGGAGATCTGCCGCCGGACCGAGTTAATCAGTCTCGGCCATTTGAGGGAGTCGCAACGGACTTTGCGGGGCCGTTTTCAGTAAAAACGACCACCCTTCGCAACGCTCGGGTTGTGAAGGCTTACCTATGCGTGTTTGTATGCTTGGCCACCAAGGCTGTCCACTTGGAAGTAGTTTCAGCATTGTCTACTGAGGCCTTCGTCGCCGCTTTGGATCGTTTTGTGTCGCGCAGAGGCCTGCCCTCACTTATTCGCTCCGACAATGGCTCAAATTACAAGGGTACCATAAACTATCTAAAGGATGTTAATGTATTTTTAGAAAATAATGGTGATAGTTTAAGTCAAATCCTCGCCCGGAAAGGGGTAACTTGGCGGTTTAGTCCCCCAAATTGCCCTCACTGGGGAGGTATCTTTGAAGCTGCCGTCAAGTCAGCTAAGACTCACCTCCGCCGCGTGATCGCAGAGACTGTCCTGACGTTTGAGGAGCTTGTTACTGTGTTTTGTAAAGTAGAGGCGGTCCTCAATTCTCGTCCTCTCTGTCCCCTGTCCCCTGATCCAAACGATCTAGAGGTCCTGACTCCTGGCCATTTTTTGATTGGGCAGCCACTTACTGCGCTGCCAGAATACCCATGGAGGGATGAACGTACGTCACGGTTGTCACGTTTTCAAATGTTGCAACAAATGGGCCAGGACTTTTGGAATCGTTGGTCGGTTGAATACCTGCATCTGTTGCAGCAAAGGGTGAAGTGGACAGACAGGACCGAGCCTCCTAGGGAAGGGGATTTGGTACTTTTGAAAGAGGCCAATTGGCCATCCTTGTTTTGGCGCCGGGGGCGCATTTTAAAGTTGCTATTTGGGGAGGACGGAACTCCACGCGTCGCGGATGTGTTGGTCGATGGTTCGATTCTGCGACGAGCCGTAGCAACGCTCTCTCGTCTCCCGGTTGATTAGACTAGCGGCCTGAGCCTCTCAGCCCGGAGCGGGGGGATGTTCGGAATAAAGTAGCAACATTGTCTGTGACAGATGACACTTACTTTTGAGGTTATTGCACTTGAAAATTTTTCTTGCTTGGTTGGCTCGTGGTTGAGCAAATTATACTTATCTAAATTGTAAGGCAATTGGATTGCCGGCTTTATATCTTCGCGTGGAGTGAGTTATAAAGAAGGAGGGAAGGTTCCCGAGTCATTCCTGACGATTTGTGGTGTTGACCGCGAGGTCGTGGTACCAAGAACCTGCACTGAGACGCAGTTTTCTGGGGAAGAGCGCTCTTGGGGTAGTCTGGGGAAGACTAGGGCTCCCATTAGCGATCCGGTGCAGGCATCCCGGGAGGCGCCGGCTGCCTATTCGACGAGGACCGTCGACGAAACATTGGACATTCTGTAAGTGTTTTACTTGTGTTTTAGTGTTTATTAGTATTTAATTTGGGACCAGGAGGCAGGCGGCCCTGTCTCCTTGGTCTCTGGTAGCAGAGCGGGTCCTATACCCAACACTACATGATTTCAGAATTGAGAAATAAAAATATTTGTATTACAGCAGAAGCAAGGGTCACTAAAAGAATATTTTATTATCCTGACCATATTACACCACAGTGACTTGGACCTATTTTCAAGTACAATTTTCATGTAGCTACTCCATAATTTAATGCACTTACATCCATCCTGTGCTTCAGATTTAGAAACTATTATCGACACTGTTTCTCGTGTAAGTCCGATAAACTGCATTAGCAGTTTGGCAAACTAATGAAATTGTGGTTTTTCTTGTTTTGTTGAGAAATAAGTTAACAAATACAAGTTCAGTATTTTTTTATAAAAGAAATGAGTGGATAAAAATATATCGATCGACCGGAATACGAACGACATGATTGTATTTTTGCGAATTTTACAAGACAACCCTTCGTCGATGTTTGTATAGAAACTACAATGAAACGGTACAAAAAGGAAAAAGCGACAACTTGACTCAAATTAATAGAAATTCAATTGCTTCTTTGTTTCAACGCGTTTGTTTCACTTTTGAAGTACCTAGTTTTTTTACATACATACATAAACTCCCGCCTGTATCCCAGAGGGGTAGGCAGAGACCGGGGACTGCCACTTGCCACGATCCTGGCAGATCACTTTCGCTTTCTCAACTTTTTTTGTACTTTTAGAGTATTCTGACATACTTTTTTTATGAAGCCTATATACGTCCCTCTGCAGGCACAGGCCTTCTCTCAGAGAAGAGAGAGAGAGAGAGAGAGAGAGAGAGAGAATGAGCTTAATTACCATGCGTGCCCACCGCGGAATGGCAATTTCAAGCGCTGTGAGAGGAGACAGAGGTATGTGAACACCTAAGCGAGTGGTATGACACACTTAAATCTTTTTGAAAAAGCGTAATTATGTTACTTATGTGTTTATTTTGTTTCTGTGATGTAGGTATCTTGTTGGTATAATAAATGTCTTTCTTCCTCTTCTTCTTCTTCTTCGTCTAATTCCGTCGTTGTTGTTCCTGATGAACGATATATGCCTGATATTAGTCTACAATTTTTAGGGCTCCGTACCTCAAAAAGAAAATCGGAACCCTTATAGGATCACTTTGTTGTCCGTCCGTCTGTCTGTCGAGACCCTTGATCTCGGGAACGCGTGGAGGTATCGAGTTGAAATTAAAACCATCCGTCTTATACTCCAAGTACAGGGAAAAATCTGAAAACTATAGACTAGTAACAACTAATCATTAAAAAAAAATCTGCAGTGAAACTCTTTGAAGTTCGGGCAAAGCGTGGAAAAAACTGCGAGATTAGATTCCTGAACATGTTAACATAATGTGGTACAACACTACAAATTTGTACGGAGCCTTCGGTGGGTAAGTCCGACTCCCACTTTTCCGGTTTTTTTTTTATTTCCTATATGCCATCAAACAAGTTTGAAAGTTTGGTCGCGGGTTCAAGTGGAATTTTTTGCCTCTAAATAAGGTTTTTTTTAATAGGTTTTTAAAGTTTGAAAAATGTTAGGTACACGGTGCGAGTAACATGTAAGCCTAAAAGTCATAATCATCATCTTATTTAATATTTATATTTGCACAGACTACCTGTCTTTTCCTTCAGAATTTTTCCATCATACGGTTGTCTGGAAGAAATTACTATTAGCAATAAGGCCGCCAATTGTACTCATCATCATCATCATCATCATTAGCTGTTTGACGCCCACTGCAGGACATAGGCCTCTCTCGTGGTTTTCCAAGCTTCCCGGTCTTGTGCCGCCCGCATCCAGCGACTTCCCGCGACCGTAACCAGGTTGTCAGACCATCTGGTGGGCCGCCTTCCCACGCTGCGTCGTCCGATCCGCGGTCGCCAGGTCAGAACTTTTTCGCCCCAACGGCCATCAGTTCTCCGAGCCACTTCAACTGAGCAATTCTTCGAGCTCAGTAACTCGGGTTCTTCTGCGGATCTCCTCGTTCCTGATTCGATCACGCAGTGTAACCTAACCTAACCTAACATAGCTGTCTTCTTTGCTCTTTGGGCGACCTTGAGCCTTCTTATGAGGCCCATAGTCAGCGACCAGGTCTCACATCCATAAGTCATTACTGGTGACACACATTGGTTATATACCCTTTTCTTGAGACACTGAGGTGTTTTGGACGCGAAAATGTGTTTTAGCTTCCCGAACGCTGCCCAATTGTACGGTATCTTTGTAAATATTTTATGTTGTGTTTTTCCTGGTACAATAAAGAATATTCTCATCTTACATACATAAACTCACCAGAAACTGCCATTTGCCACGATCCTGACGGATCACTTTCGCTTCCTCAACATTCGTTCATTAGAGGTTGCATGCACGCACGCCGGTTTCGGGTACTTTTTTCTTATCTTATCACTGACCGTGAGCGCACACTTGGATGTATACGCGGCGGCGCAATGCTGGCACCTGTAGGGGCGCTCGCCGCGATGCAAATGTTGGTGCGCAGTCAGCCCGATCTTGGTCAGGAATGTCGCAGAACACTCATCGCACAGAAACTTCTGAGGGGTTCTGCAAAGTGAGAGGACTCGAGTTAGGAGATTACAACCCAAAACCGGGGCCCAAACAGGCCGCTCTTGTTGAGAAACGTCGCGCGACATTCCTCGCGTGCTTACTCCTGAAAAGGAGGAATTTGGACATGTAACTATTTAAACATAAACATTTACATACAGGTACATACATTGCTTCTGGCCGCACACTAGGATACCCTGTGTCGTGGGAACCAGAAACAACGACATCACAAACATGTGAACATCCAAGACCTGGGGTGGTTTTTTTTGTCCCCAGCCGGGATTCGAACCCGGGACCTCTCGCATGGTATGCGGATGCACTACCGCTGCGCCACGAGGTCGTCTAAATTTAGATAGAATTTAGTGTATTTAGATAGAAGGATCTGTAACCGCTAATGTCCTGCGGGGAAAGAGGACTCTTAGGAGACTGACGAACCGAAAGCTAGGGCCCAGTCAGGCCGGTCTTGTTGAGGAACGTCGCGGGACATTCCTCACACACAAGCCTCTGAGGTGTCCTGCATAGAGAGAGGACTCTTTTAGGAGATTGACGACCCCAAAACCAGGCTCCGTTTCATAAAGCTACGTACCATTAGTAAGGAACATACAATTGATAGACGGTCTCAGAGTGGTTGGCGAAAACTGGCCGTCGTTCAGTGTGTCGGCCGCCTATCCGACGGGTCGATGGCATTAAGAAGGCAGCAGGAGGGCAATGGACGAAATCTGCAGGTGACTAGCGGGGTCGGGTGACGATGAAGAGGCCTATGCCCATCAGTGGGCGTCTTTCATGGGCTGTATAGATGGAAATTTAATGCGGGACGTTCTGTGGTTGGGAGCGAGGGCTGGGTTGCGAAGCCCAAAAACAGGCTACATCCTTATATTATACAAATCGGAAATCATAAATAAAAATAGTTATTTGTTATGCAAGGCTGCAAAGTTAATTTTTGGCGCGAGTACCTTGTATTGAAACCTGAGCAAGCGAAGGATTCTAGGATTGAGCCACGAGCGAAGCGAGTGGTTCAAATATAGAATCCTGAGCGTAGCGAGGGTTTCAAAGGTACGAGACGCTAAATAACTTTGCTGCCGAGCGCAACACACAACTTTTCACCTCACTAAAGCGAGGAAAATGTTAGGTGCAAGAAAAACAGTTTTAATAAATATTAAATTACTGTTAATTTATATCTTCGTCGCTGCTAGCTTCGCTCATATTTTATGATTTCTTTTGATTTTATCAAAAAACAAACCAAAATAATGGAAGTAAAGTGAATTCAATAAAGAGAAGAAAATTTTAAAGTTTTTTTTAAATCAAATTTTCTTGCCGGCCAGTGCGATTCTTTAAATGAGGCTGGCGCATGACATGAAATAAGTATTTGCATTTCAATCATCAATGGACTGGCTGCAGAGAATATAAACTATTACGAAACCAATGAGGTTCTATATATATGTAATTTATTGTACGAAACCTTTATTGAATAAAAATATTCGAATTTTAAAAACACTTTCCACGCTAGCGGATAAAGTGCGATTTTTCACGCAGATTTCGAATGATAAACAGAGCTTTTACGAGCTAGTGAGGTGAAAAAAATATTTAAACAGAAAGAATTTACTTTCTGTTTGTCGAATGTCAATGCACAATGTTAGCCGCTGCCTTTGGGTTGGCGTGTAGCGGAGAAAAAAGCAGCGAAGAAAACTCCGCTCTGACCGTCTTTTCTCAAATCATCACGTACTTCTGTTTTCGTACCGTCAGCTACGGTTTTTTGCTTTAAAAATTTATTAAAGCAGCCCAAATGGAAATAATCGGTCCGGGTTATCAAAATTACCTATTTACTCGAAAAACAAAGGAAAACTTCATTAATTAGAAATTAGAACAATGTCCACTACCTTAATTCCCAACTTTTTCCGTTTCAATTCCCGATGGATAACAATATCAAATTATGAAATCGGGACCCGCATGCTGACCCATGGAGAGTAGAAACAAAATACAGGCGAGCCACAGGTAGGCTCGATCATTAATACCAAAATGCATAATTATACTATATAGGTATGTAAATATACAATGTTTAGGGTTCCGTACCTCAAAAGGAAATGGTTATTTAAAGGTACCGTTGACCTAGAACTATGAAATTTGGCAAGTAATACCGTTATATTGTTTTCGTTGCACTAATCCGTGCTGAGGACAATTTTAAAAACCTATTTAGAGGTTAAAAATTCCATCCATGCCCATAAGCTCAGTTGGGAGAGCGCTGGCACGGTTAGCCAGAGGTCGCAGGTTCAAGTCCCGGCATGGGTGGAATTTTTAGCCTCTAAATAGGTTTTTTAAGTAATATCGTCTTATACTACAAATACAGGGGAAAATGTGAAAACTATACATTTGTAATTAAATTTTTTTTTAATTGTCTTTGTAGTTCGGGAAAAACTCGAAAAAAACTGCGAGACTCGATTCCTGAACTAATTATAAATGTAAGTGACTACCTATAAATTTGTACCGAACCCTCGGTGCTCGACCGACTCGCACTAGACCGGTTTTTTTAAAATAAATTTGATTTCCTATTTTCCCTAAAATTAGTCGGCCAGTGCAGTTATATTTGGCACCATTTGGGTATGGAACGCTACAAGATTGGGTCAGGGCAGGGGTCGAAATGTAACACTGACAAGACGCAATGCTTAGGGCCCTCGCCCACGGCGATTTTTGTAGCGATGCTGTCGCGCGTTCGCATCGATACAGTCGCGATGCGGTCGCAAGCTGTGTGCCCTCGCCCACCGTAAACACGATTCAGTCGCGATGCAAACGCGATACCGTCGCGCTTCTGTCGCGATGCAAAAGCGATTCAGTAACGGCACAGAAATGCCTGCGATCGCTACAGTTGCAGGATGTACTCCGTTGGACAACAGCACTCTCGATCTGTCTGTGTTGCACTACTCACTCGCCACCCTTCCTTCGTTCTCCTCCCGATATCGTCCGACACGGTCGCGGGTTTGCATCGATACAGTCGCGATGCTGTAGCGCGTTGGCATCGCTTTTGTAGCGCGTTGCAAATGCGACTAAAGCGCGTTCGTAGCGATGCTGTTGCGCTGTTTACGAATCGCGCGACAGCATCACTACTACACCTCGTGGGCGAGGGGCCTTAACCGCTTAGTTGGACCTGAGATTTCCACATTTAGCCTCATAACTGTGCCATAGTACGTAACAAGCGCTGAGGTATGTCAACAGCTCAGACCTAGGGTCTCTTCACAATGTTTTCCTTTACATTTTGTGAGTGGAATTGCTAAGTAGGTACTATACATTCACAAAAGTACGTAAACCTGCATAACAACTTTTGTCGTAGAGCTCTGGGTATATCTAACGAAAGCAGTTAAACATAGAGTTGTGTGATCCTTCCCTCAGATGACTCACCTGGTCTTCTGCGCGAGGGAGAGGAACGGCCTGCCTCGGCCCTTCAGTCCGACCGCAATAGCGCGCGCGCGCAGCACGTAGACAATGTCCGGAGCGATGCACCGCTTCTCATGTTTGTACAGGTTGGTTTTACTGTAAATATGGAAACCCTATCAGCATTATAAACCACTTACCGAACCGTTTAGTGAATACATGGAATAAACTACTAGAGACAGTAATTAGTCCTCCCTTCGTAATCCTTTTAACCCTAGACACCTAACATTCATCGTTTCGGCGAATACGCGACAGAAAAATGTTGCATCATTTTGGTGCGTGTACGGATAACCGTGGTGTCTCTTGTCAACTCGGTATTCGTCATGGCTTGGCGAGCTGCAAAGAATTCCGGCAGCCAAGTACTATTTTTTTTTATTTTTGAAATTTTACATCAATACGTAGGGGAGACTGGGGTCACTTGATCCCCCCTTTTATTTTTTGACCCTAGCTCCTACAATATAAATCTTATTTGAAAAGTAGTTTAACTTGACAATTCAAAATGAACCAAAATATTATCCATAATGGTGATTGTTGGAATTGGTGCACATTTTTTCAAAATATCTTGATTTAACTGAGAACTGAGATATGTACCATGTGTCCCCTATATGTGGGAGACTTGATTCACCCCATAAGGATGACTTGATCCGGGGGGGAACAAATGACCCTTATATGGGAGACTAGTTATTACTACTAAAATACACAAAAAAAACACAAAAAAACACAAAAAAAAACTGTAATTAATGAATGAGAAATAATTTTTATTCTATAAATTCTTACATTGTTATAATTAAGACATAATAAAAATACTTTGGCACTTAGATGTCGAAATAACATTTTTTTTCAAATAAGGCATCAGTTTTGGTTAAATATAAAACTAATTGAGTGTTAACTATCTCGCTCTTTCTAATTAAGTACCTATTTGACTTTCATGTTTCTATCAAAAAAAAACTGGCCTTTGCATCTACATATTGAGATGATTTATACATCGTCCAGAGGCACCTTCACTCACACTACATGGGTAAAGGGACAACTGCAGTGCTATCTATTTAAATAATTAATAATACTTATTATGTGTATTATAATCTTCCCTCATATGGGACACTTGTTCAGGGGTGATCAAATCTCCCCTAAGTTTTGATACCAAGTCTCCCCAATCGGGTTGAGGTTAGAACACAAAAAATATAAAATAAACATCCGTAAATACGAAACACACATTTATTGAAACACACAGTTTAATAGACAATCTCTCCATTGAAAACGTTTATTTTACATTTATTTAACACTATGTAACCACAAAATAGAATATAAAACTTACGAAAAAGAAGTTTTTTTTTTTTTTTTTTTTTATATTAATGGCAACTCAAATCGGTCCTGTCTTGGACGACTACTTCTGCCAATGAGTTTCGGCTGCAGCAAAAACGAATGTGTCCGCCATCAATGTGAAACGTCAAATTTGACTGAAAAAAGTCATAGAAAAAGTTGCTGTCAACCATTGACAATTAGTGTAGCCAACTTAAAATGTAAAAAGTCTACCCTAATATAACCTAAATCTCGTATTAACCTAACCTAACCTAACCTAACCATGTGTCCCGTAAGGATCATGTGTCCCCAGTCTCCCCTACAACATCGCGATTTGTGGTGAAGATAAAATAGATTTTTGTACTGAATGAGCGTAAAAAGTAAGAATATTCTTTTCTAATGGTTACATGTTAAGTTTGCCTAAAAAGTGAACCACCACTTTTTTAAATTTCTGCTTTAATTAAATTTGTCATAAGAATGTCGGTTTTGACCTGTAGAAAAGCGCACCATTTTAAACAGAAACAAAAATAAATAAGAGTATGTGATGAATAAAAACAAATTATTGTATTCTTTTTGTTGCACTAACCCGTGCTGAGGACAATTTTAAAAACCTATTTTTAGGCTAAAATTTCCACCCATGCCCATGCCCATTAGCGCAGTTGGGAGAGCGCTGGCACGGTTAGCCAGAGGTCGCGGGTTCAAGTCCTGGCATGGGTGGAATTTTCAGCCTCTAAATAGATTTTTAAAAACGAAATATTTTATAATAAAAAAAATTAAGTATTAAAAATGAGACCAATGGGACGTTATATTCATACGAAAAAAATTGTCGAAATCAGTTAAGATTTGATGGAGTTATGGAGGAACATAGCCAAAAAAAAAATACCCGTTCAATCTCAGTGTATATAAAGGTACTTACCAAAAACTAAAAAATTATATAAAACACAGTATTTTTTTTTATTTTACTTCTTCTTTTTGCACCCCTACAGACTCTTTCTTCACCTCCTCGGTTAACTGGTAGAAAATGCATATGGCATTAAGTCCGCCGCATTGTACGATTTCTTTTGTAAGTGCAATAAAAGTATCAAAAACTTAACACTTAAAAAATCGTGGTCTCTCACTATGGGCCTCATAAGAAGGCTCAAGGTCACGCAACGAGCTATGGAAAGGGCTATGCTCGGAATTTCTCTACGAGATCGAATCAGAAATTATGAGATCCGTAGACGAACGAAAGTCGTCGACATAGCCTAGCGGATTAGTAAGTTGAAGTGGCAGTGGGCGGGGCACATAGCACGCAGAACTGATGGCCGATGGGGCCGAAAAAATGGTTGAAAAAAATTTTAGGAGACAACATAAATTGATTTAAGCTTAAAGCTGCTTGTGTATCAATCATTCAATAATAATTGTAGCTTTTGGAAAAAGATTCAGCAAGCAGGAAAAGTGATTCTGCTGCAGGTAAGGATCTATAGTGCCTATTCGACTAAGGCTTTTTCGGTATAAACTGACCTTCTGAAGTCGACTCCACAAGCGAAGCAGGTGAGATACCGTGGGCCATGCTTGTCCTGATAGTGGCGCTGGCATGCTGGCAATGTCGCAGACACGCTATAGCACTTTGAGCACCTGGAAATTAGATTTAATTAGAACATAAAGAAAGAAAAATCGAAAAATAGCCTAATGTGTGCAATAATTAATTAGTTTACTTAACTTGTGGTCTCTGTAATCCTGAACCGATAATAAATACATTAAAATGTGAAAATTACTTTGCTAAATTCCGCCAAAATCCCACAAGCACCATACAGTTAGTTAATGCACCGCCCTCCCTCCCACTTTTTCAAGCAGAAGCAAGACACAAACACACCACCACCGACACCAATACTACAACACATTTAATAAATACATTTTCTTTTTCATTTTCCAAAAAAAGCATAGTGGTATGTTTTTTTCCTTTCATTGATACCTGGAAGGTTTGATACATGTAGACCCGAAACGGCGATTAAATTATATCAATGTATTTCTGCAATTTTTATTGTTCTATAATGCATTAAGGAATCTATGCTAGTTACCAGTGAAAACCTGTTGAGTTGCAACTATTTGCAAAAAACTTACTCAAACAGCGAATCATCATCACGCACTCTATAGTAGTCCTCTGGGGGCAGTGGAACCTTCAGTGCCTTCATAACTTTAGCCAGATGCTTCACAAGCTTGTTCTTTTGTTTTCTGTACTCCGGGTTCTCCTTTATCAACTCTCTGACGTAAGACTTGCATTCTGATGGGTGCAGCATTTTCCGGCGCATTTTATGCATGATTTGCGACTCTATAAGTAAGTTATCTTCATCCTCTTCATCATCCTTAATGTCTTCCGTTGGGTAAAACTCTTCATTGGAACAGTCGTCTGGGTCCTCGGCTTCGTTTTCCTTCTTAATGCCTTGGAATAAGTTCCAATTGATGAGCTCTCCGTGCTTTTCGGCTGCTTCGATTAGGTGGCCCACTTCTTCCGCTTTAACTTCATCGTTTATTTCCGACTTTATACGTATTTTTGGTTCCAAGTCCGACCTTGTTTCATCATCTCCAGCATCGGATTCTGCGATGATAACCACAATCATTCCATCCTCCTCGGATTCCATGGCGTAAAAATTCTTTTTGAATCTGAGGCGCTAGCTGTAATAGTAAATCCATTATATCTGATTTTTGGGTGGGTAGCATACGGGATGCAAGGAAGTTTGGTAGGTAACACAGACGAGTAGGTATTTGACAAGTAATGCAAAGGGATCAAAACATCATTTTTTTTCTTTCGCGAGGTGAGATGAGAAAAATCTAGGATAACTCTACACATTCAACCTAGATTCTAAACTCAAACAACATAATCCGCTTTGCATGGATAGAAAAAAATGGGTTGCTTATGTAGGTACCGCTAAAGCACTCGCAAGAGTCGCAAGAAGCTCATGAAATCTGAATTTCAGTCTTCAGACACAAAAAAATAATCTTCGTGACTTCGTCTGTCTGTCTTTTTCCTTTGCCTAAGTTTTTTTTTTTTTTTGGTCAACCAATACCAGAGTAAATAATTGTGATGTAAAAACCGATAAACACAGTTTATCTGCTAAATCGACCGATTTAACTTTTTAGGTTACCTACGTTCTACCGGAGATGAGGTGGAATCTTACAGAAATCGTTCCTGCGAATCGAACCTGTGTTCAGCACAAATGTAACAACTCTAAAACTTGTGGAATGCAATAAAGTATTAAGTAGGTATTGAGTATTGAGACCCTATTATGTCACACATCGTCATACAATACATAGGTCTCCACCACAGAGTACTTTACTATATCTCCACTTCTCCCACTTAGTCTGTGGCCTGTGGTCTGTGTTCTAACACAAACTCACAAAGCAAAGCAAGAAAACAAAACTTGAAAAAGGAAGGGATTGTTAGAAGATGACAATGGATTTAAGCCATGATGTAATTAATGAAGATATCGATAAATCGAATAGACTAGTTAAAAATGATACAGTTGATGCGTTAGGGTTAAGTTTACAACAGGCTACTGAAAACTTTAGAGGTAATTTATAGTAAACAACGTCTGTTCTTTAGTTTTCTAAGGTTCTATTAGGTATTTATTTTTGTTTACAGAAGTTGTAAAAGAGTTTCGAGATCTCAAAATCAAAACGGATTGTTATAAATTACAACTAAGGAGACAAAAAGAAGAATACGAAAGGTAATAATCTTCAGTAGCAGCAAATTTTAATTTCGTCTATTGCACTTGGATGATCATCAGCCATTTGACGCCCACTGCAGGACATAGGCCTCATTCGTGGTTTTCATAACCATGAGGGGTTTTGCCATAATCGCCACGCTTGGCAGGCGGGTTGGCGATCGCAGTACCTACCTATGCTGTTAGAGTCTCAGGAAGACACTGCTGCCCGTCTCCTGTTAATTGATTTCCTTAGTCGCCTTCTACGACATCCACGGAAGGAGATGGAGTGACGCTATTCTCAATCCGGCGCCACATGCACTTGGATAAAAAATTAAAATACTTTACCTAAAAGTATATTTATTTCACAGCAAGAAATGCAGCAACTGCACTGATCTTCAAAGCGGTATAGCCTCAAAAGATAACATTATTCAACTTATTGGTAAGAATTTCACTTCTTCACTTTACTCTTAGTAGAACAAACAATGAGATCAATTAATAACTAATTGTTACAGCATCAGCACTAACCAGACTGAGTGATACAAAAAACTTGAGCATAATCAGTGAAATATATGAGATAATATTTGGGGAAACAACAAGTTTGACACCTAAGGATTCTGAATCTTTTGAGAAGAGAGGCATAGTTCAGGCTAACACTTTATTGAAGCACACTTCAACACCGAACTTGGATAACCAAGGCATATCAATTTTAAACTACAGTATTAAAGAGGAATCTGTGTCAGAAATAGAGAGTACACCAACAGGACGTATGAGCCCTATTATACATTCCAAGAAATCTAAACATTCCAAAGATGATTCAGTTGAAACAGGAGTTAAGAAGAAGTGTTCCAATAGTTGGTAAGTCTGGACATTGTGTATCTGACTATTTCGCACTATTTCTTTGGACTCAAATAGTTCTGTCCAATCATTAAAAGACGGGCTCCAGGGAGTAACGCAAGCGCCACCAAGGAAATAGTGATTTTTGGGACCAATGGCTGTGAACCTAAGGCAAAAAACCTGGGCCTAGATAGCATGAATGTTAAAAAAAGGAGTTTTTGGCATAAATGCTATCTAGTCCCAGGTTCGAGATCCTACGTTCTTTGTTGTGGGTCCTAGAAATCACTGTTAACATGATTGAGAGATTGCAATACGATCTGTCATCATCATCATCAGCCACTTGACGCCCACTGCAGGGCATAGGCCTCCCTCGTGGTTTTCATAACTATGAGGGGTTTTGCCATAATCGGCACGCTTGGCAGGCGGGTTGGCGATTGCAGTATGTAATTGGAATCTCAGGAAGACGCTGCTGCCCGTCTCCTGGCAATTTATTTCCCTAGTCGCCTTCTACGACATCCACGGAAGGAACTGGAGTGACGCTATTCTTAATCCGGCGCCACACGGAACGATCTGTAAAAGGAGATAATTATGTTTTTTTTTCATTGGTTAGCCTACTGGATCCCCTTAAGTATTTGAGTTGTTAATACAATTGAATCGTGTGATTTTAAAACGACACATGTCTTTTCATTACAACTTTGCAGGAAATAGAAAAAACTGATTTATTCAAATACTAATATCTACAACAGCAATATTTTAGCATATTATATTGATTTCTGTATGAATAAACTACAATTTTTTTTCTAATGTAAATCAATTGGTAGGTGTAAATAATTTAATAAAAAAAAAATGGGCAAGTGTTATTTTAAAAACACATGTGACTTGTGTTGTTTTAAAATCACACGATTCAATTTATCATGTCACTAAAAGTGTTAGTCCATAAATGGAAAAGGCAATGATATTATTAATAATACTATTCTGGCATCCTATATTACTAAAAAGAGTACTAACGGCTGAATAATGTTATTTATTCACTTATAAAATGCAGGTTGAATGATATTTTCCTTAACCCATTTAACAAAATATAACTACTATTATTTAAGATGTACTTAAACTCACACCATTATCCTGGAGGGCTAGGTAGAGACCATGGCTTGCTACTTGTCACAATCCTAACAAACCCCTATTGCTTCATAACTACAAAACTATCAAATGAAATGGTCTTATTTTGACTCTATATGCCTCACATGTTCTCTTCACGATTGTTTTGTTTTTATTTTTGTTTTGTTGACGTTCATGTAATTTGTTTGTGTACCTTCGTGTTTACTTTGTGTTTCTGTGACAATTTAAATAAATGTCTTCTTTCTTTCTTATTTATAAAAATATAACACTCCTCAGAGGCAGTTTATATAGTCCGTAGTAAATGGAACCACAGTTTACGTATACTGCCTCTGAGGAGTGTTTTAGATGAATGTTTGTACAGATAAGTCCACTATAATTCTATAGGGCCTCATAAGAAAGCTCAAGGTTACGCAACGAGCTATGGAAAGGGCTATGCTCGGAATTTCTCTACGAGATCGAATCAAAAATGATGAGATCCGTAGACGAACGAATGTCGTCAACGTAGCCCAGCGGATTAGTAAGTTGAAGTGGCAGTGGGCGGGGCACAAGCACGCAGAACTGATGGCCGATGAGGCCGAAAAGTTCTCGAATGGAGACCACATATCGGCAAGCGCAGCGTAGGACGACCAGCCACAAGATGGACAGATGACCTCATCCAAGTGGCAGGAAGACGCTGGATGCAAGCCGCTTCCAACCGGTCTTTTTGGAAATCCATGGAGAAGGCCTATGTTCAGCAGAGGACTTCTTGTGGCTGAATGATGATGATGATAATGCTATAATCGATTTTTTTTCAGGCCAACTCCAGAGTCTAAATACTTAAAGCTGAGCTATCCTTACCAAAGCCTTGTGAAAACACCAAAAGCGCATGGTCATAAAGGCAAACTGCGTCAATCGCGACTCGAACTTGTCAAGCAAAAACAGAACCTGGTTGTGGACCTGACCAGCCCCCTAGAACAGACTGGAAGTCCCAAGAATCTACAGGATGTGACTAAGGTGGAGGTGTGTACAGGTCTTATTTATTAAAAACACGATTCTTTAAAACGCCGATTAAAATAATCTGTGGAGGAGATTTTACAAGGAAAAGTCGTAACTACAGATTAAATAAACTGCCTCTTAGGAGTGCTTTAGAGGAATCGTGTTTGTATAAATAAGGGCATGTTTTGTTTGACTGTACTATGGACTATTAAGTAAGTTCAATGACTGTACCCTTTTAAGATGTAACAATAATAACTAATGACTTACACACACCACAATCACTTGCCCTGGGGGGCGACTCTCTAAGATACAAAGTTGTTCAATAGTCATATTAGTAGTGGTTGTTTTATTGGCACTATTAGTAATCAAGTAACCAATGGTATAACCCATGCAACTTACCTCGGCACCTCGCGCGATTCGATCTTCTTCGGCAGAGATGCCTATTTAATTTGTGCGGTTCCTACCATTGGAATGACATTGTACTGCTATTCCTTTGTGGACGACCAAGTGGATTATATCATTCATTAAAAAACTATGTGTTTATTTAGACTGGGCCTTACCCTGTGTTATGGGAACCAGGCATGGGCATCACAAACATGGAAATACACCCAGTACAAATCAAGTGAGTCAAGTATGGCAGCCTTTGGTGGGAATCGAATCCACAACCTCTGTTTAGGTAGCCAAGTGTGTTAACCGGTAGAACAGTGAGGCAGTCGAAGTTACTGTTGGCCCCTTAACTCACCGCACTCTCAATGCATTTAACGGTCATACCTACAGTTTCTTAATTGAGAATTTCATTAAGTAAACAAAAATAGTGAACACTCAGTACATACACAACCGGAAAAAGGAATATAGCCTATAAGAACTAAGAACAAGTACCTATTTCGAGGCTACAAATTCCACCCATGCCGGGACTTCACCCCGCGACCTCTGGCTAACCGTGCCAGTGCTCGCCAGAGGTCGCGGGTTCAAGTCCCGGCATGGGTGGAATTTTTAGCCTCTAAACAAGGTTTTTAAAATTGTCCTCAGCACGGTTAGTGCAACAAAAAGAATATAAGAATAAGTAACCAACTAATGGCAATTAAATTCTTTTTTATCATTTTTTTTCTTAATAACAAAAGTGAGTTCATCTTGAATCTTCAGATTTATAGAAACAGAGTGCGGCAGAACTATGATTTTTCAATTCAGAAACTGGTGGTTTGAATCTTCTGATTAGTAATGCGAAAAAGTTACCTTTGGTAATATTACGAGTAGGTATACTTTGAGGCTATTTCGACTACCGACTCGATTATAGGTATATTGTGGGGCTATTACGATTACCTTCTTTTTGACAACAAAAGAAAATTATCTCCAATATTTTTACAAAAGGAAAAAGCCGAACAAGTGCAATTCGGACTCGCCAACCGAGGGTTACTTCTATGAAATTTGACAAGTAGTATCGTCTTATACTACAAGTACAGCGAAATATCATAAAACTATACTATAACTAAAAATGGTCTTTGATTTTCGGGATAAATAAATAAAGCTCGGAAAAAACTGCGAGACTCAATTCCTGAACTTTACTAATTTATAATATTTAAGTACCTACAAATTTGTACGGAACCCTCGGTGAGCGAGTCCGACTCGCACTTGTCCGTTTTTTTTATTACTACAACCAATGCAGACATCGATATGGTTTTTTTGGAAGTTAAAAACATACTACGTTTGTAGAGAAGGTTGAAGGTACAGCGCGCTCTGTGACGCTAAACAAAGTTCAGCTCACAAAACTGTATAAAACAAAGCCCTATTTCCAGATTAAAATAAAGAAGGAGGCCATAGACAATGAAGACACGATACTGCCATCTCCCACCAGCGGACCAGTACGCTCCATGTGAGTACTATAAATAAGTATTTGAATTTACTAATAATAGGTAACTGTTTATTTTCATTAATGGAACTCAACATATTTTACAGTTTGTTTAATATAAATTAGGCTGGCATAAAACAAGTGTCGCCTAAACTAGGTTACTTAAATGTATCCTACATATCTTAGGCGTATTTCACGGCTTTCTCTTTTCTTTTCATCTGTGCTTATTATTATGTGCAATGCCACACAATTACATCGAAATATTCATTTGCATGAGGGTAGCAGAAAGAAGTGACGTGGATGGCCTTTGTTCTATAGTGGACGATTGCTAAGTGGATTGATTGATTTAATAGAGGGATGGACGGACGGACTGACGCATTGATTTATTTATTTAGTCCTTGATTTAATTACGATTCCCCGCAGATTCAAGTCCACTACCATCAAATGCAGCCCACAGAAGTTCATCAAGCCGTCTCTGTTCAAGACAGAACCGTTAGATGCCGAGGGGACAAACCTAGCTGCAAACAACGTTCAGCCCCTCCTAGATCCTGATGCCACACGCTTCGAGAATTCCGTCACTCTCCGATTCTTTAAGTGAGCCATTAAAGTATTACTACTATCGTAGCATAGTATTAGTTACTATTGTTACTAACACTGTATGGGCATGCCTAAAATTGCCTATAAATTCAGAGTCCACCCCCCCCTATTTCTAAGCCAATGATCCTAACATGGCAGGCCTTATCGTATCGTATCGTAGAAAAAGCCGAGCCTACGCCTACTATTTTTTACCTAAAGGACACTGATCGTTTTCTCAAAAGAGAAAGCACCATTATCGCGTATTTTCCAGGGTTGCCTGGCGCCTGAATATCGATCACACCAAATCTTAAAAGTGACCCAACATCCTGGATGAGTATGCATAACATAGGCGTAAAATTTCTGGTGTCCACCCCAGGATGTCGGGACATGCCCTGGGATTTGGTGTGATAGACCATCGTTTCTCCAGGGCTGGACCCTCCCTGGAAAATAACCCGAGATACTCCATTTCCTTCCGTGGATGTCGTAGGAGGCGACTAAGGAAATAAATTACCAGGAGACGGGCAGCAGCGTCTTCCTGAGATTCCGACCGCATACTGCGATCGCCGACCCGCCTGCCAAGCGTGGCGATTATGGCAAAACCCCTCATAGTTATGAAAACCACGAGGGAGGCCTATGCCCTGCAGTGGGCGTCAAGTGGCTGATGATTATGACAGATCGTATTTGCAAAAAGTGTGTACAATCTCTCAATCATGTTAACAGTGATTTCTAGGACCCACAACAAAGAAGGTAGGATCTCGAACCTGGGACTAGATAGCATTTATGCCAAAAACGGCCTTATTTTAGATGAGGGAGGCCTATGTCCTGCATTGGGCGTCAAATGGCTGATGATGATGACGCCTATGACAATACAATGTTCCAAGTGCGGCTGTCATAGGTCTAACTAGCTTTGTATACACTTTATAACTTTATCTCAGTGTTTATATTTGTGGCATGCGTGCCGCGTGCGCGCACGCAACGACTACTTAATGTATGTTGATAAGCGAAAGAGGTGTGTCCGGATCGTGGTAAGTGGCAACCCTGAGTTTATAATGTAATGTATGGCAAATTGGTATGTCCTTGTTTTTTTGCGTCTGTTTTGTTATTTTCAGTACCTGTTATGTGTGTTATATTTTATATATGTTCGTATAGTTTCACATAGATAAATTGTTTATTGGTCTGTTAGAATAACATCAGAATATTCTTTATTATACACCAGACATATAGCTCGAAGAATTGCTCAGTTGAAGTGTCAGTGGGCGGGGAACATAGTTCGGAGAACTGATGGCCGTTGGGGCGAAAAATTGACCTGGCGACCGTGGACCGGACGGCGCAGCGTGGGCAGGCCCCCCACTAGATGGTCTGACGAGCTGGTTACGGTGGCGGGGAGTCGCTGGATGGGGGCGGCACAAGACCGGGAAGCTTGGAAAACCCTGAGGGAGGCCTATGTCCTGCAATGGGCGTCAAATGGCTGATGCTGATGATGATGATGATTACACCAGAGAACAATAATTACAGAAAAAGCAGTTACAGATCTTTGTATAATATATCTTTGTTTGCAGAGTGCCGAGCAGCCCTAAGAAACCACCAGTTAGATTAGGTCAAGACGAGAACTGCTTGCTTGACACCAACGAGAGCCTCTCCCTGCTGCAACACGTCGCTCAGATAGAGAAGGATGCTCTAATCGGCGATGTCAAGCGAAAATCTAAGAGGTGAGAATAATGTTGTGTATTTTTCATGGTAAAGTTATGTTACCGGTGTAGAAAATATGCAGGGTTATTTTAAAAATATGCAGTACCTGAAACTCGTCAGTTCGAGTTTGTGTTTTGTTCAGACACAAACTACTACATTTTGTTTAGTTGGTGTTGTTGAACAACGTTTTGTTCTACACCTTGAGTAGCTTTTTCTCAGATTGATATATTTTTTTGAATATGAGGGTTTATTACCGAATATTTTTTTTCCAAGAAACCTTATCGTCATTATGAAGCATTATTTTGAACACTGAAAAGTATTTTTCAAAATTCAAAACATCGGAATCGGTCTGTCCTTGCCACTGTGGCATAATTTCAGGCAAAATTAGTTTTCCCTGCAAAAGGATTACAGCAGCTTTGGACTTTTTTCACAGTTTGTTATGGAGCAGTGCGTATTTTTCGTGTTGTAGATTTTCTCTCTAAAGAAACGAAACTAACAAAATCTCATTTTGTGTCAAAATGTCACTTAGTGAGTTTCACCTTTGAACCGACGAGATATTTGATATTTTGATAACCCGAAAAAATATTGATTTACCAGCTTTTTTTTAATTATAAAATAGTTTGATTTTCTTAAAACACTCCAAAAACGCAGTGTAAATAGTATGTGGTAAAGTAAATAGACTCTACCGCAGATTATTTATACGGAGTGTTTTAAGGAATCATGTTTTTATAAATGACACTGTTTCGGTCTTATATATGAAAACACGATTTAAAGCACACCTGTAAAGTACTCCTCACAGGCAGTTTATCTTTTCCTTGTGAAATCTCCACCATAGACAACTTTAATCTGCGTTTATCTGTTGTTTATATTCCGGTTTACAATAAAGAATATACTTATCATATATTATCGAGTATTTTAAAGAATCATGTTTTTATAAATAAGACTGCTTGTCTTCGTTCCCGTCCCGACAGTTCTATTAGACCTTTCCGCACTTAGCCTCACAGTTGGGCCATTGTACGTAGCAAGCGCTAAGGTATGTAAATACCTCACACACTAGGGTTTCCTTACGATGTTTTCCTCCACCGTTAGCAAGTGGTATTGCTACTATAACTTCACAAATGTACGTAACTTAGAAAACACCTCAATGTTTGCCTCTCCTGTACCTCCTGCAGGTTGACTGGTAGAAAATGCCATTAACGTTAAGTCCACCTTTTGTACACTGTCTTTGTGCAATAAAGAATTAATGATAATAACAATAAAACAAAGTCATTGCTACATGCCGGGATTTGAACCCACGACCTCCCGAATGAGAAGCCGGCGTTCTACCGCTACGCTACCACCGCTACCATCCCGTCCCAACAGTCCACCGAAGCGGCCGTTGGCAGAGAATCCGAATGCAACTAACCTGCCGGCTCAGGGTGACAGCGAAGTCAGCGTCTCCTTGCTTCACCGCGACCTCAGACTCAACAGGACTCCGAAGAAGACTGATGTGGTTAGCAGCAAAAGGTATGCTATAATTTTATTCCCGGCGAGCAAAAATCCGCGCAGTCGGCATGATTTTGCGATGGACACGTACGAGATTTTTTTCTTCTATATGTGCGAGTGGTTGACCAAAAAGGGACCAGCCCCTATATTACGCTTACCAAATCCTGAGCGATTCCAATCGTCTAACTGTCAAATTAGTATGGAATTTGATAGAAAGGCGATTGGAATTGCTCAGGATATGCTGCGCATAATTAGGCCCCTGGAGGGATTGGGAACCGTTATTTTTTTTTATTTGAATTTTTTAATCTGTGGTATTTTGGCTTTGTTTTGGTCTAACCAGAATATTTTTAGGTGCCGTAGTTATTTTTTTATGATTTTTTTTGTGAGCCGAGGCAGTTTTGGAAACCTGTTTATACACGAAACTTCAAACGCGATTTTCTCGAAATCAATTATTTTCCCTTGAGGTCCCTTTTTGGTCAACCACTCACATATTTATTAATTTAGCTATACTCCGTTCCACGAGTCGAACTCCTAGGGAACAAAATAGTCGCATCTCATTGGCCAATGCTCGCGGCTAAAGATGTCCGCTTCATAGGGTAGGTTAGTGGCTATTGAAGGTCACGCGCATTAACCATTGGGCGTAAATGGACGATTTTCTTTGAGAGCTCGTTTCGTGGAATGAAGTTCAAATTAAAGTCCGTAGAATCTTGTCACATCTCGCGTCCCCCGCGAATTATGTTATGAAGTACGTCCATGTGAAGAAGTCCAAGTAATTAGTTCTTGGTCGTAAGTAAGTTATTTGTCGGCCATTTTATAAGTGTTCTACCATGAATTTCTCATACACTAGCTTTTGCCAGCGAATGCGACCGCATTGAATGAGTAACAATGTACTTCCCCAAAAAATCAGCGCTGAATCAGCCCCTTCAAAAAAATCAGCGCTCAGGGATCACTTCCTCAGCACAACGCCGAGTCAGCTGCCTTTTGTGGCAACTAACATACACCACAGGCTACATCTATGGTCCTGTTTTATTTATTCGTTTTGTCGTGTATTTAGTTTTCTTTCTGTTGTTGTGCATATTATGTTACTTATCTGCTTATTTTGTTTCTGTGATGTATCTGGTTGGTACAATAAATGTCTTTCTTCTTCTTCAAACTATGTCCATACCAAAATTCATCTAAATCCGTTCAGCCGTTATTGCGTGATTGAGTAACAAACATCCGAACATCTTCACAAATTTTCACATTCATAATATTGGTAGGATTTATACCACCACATAGAATGTGCTAACATAATTTGTGTTATGTTGTGAAGTTATTATATTTAAAGTGTATGCGTGTGGTTCTGTACGATTCAGACGAGAAAGTGTAAATGAACGTAAATGTGAGTAAGTAATAAGAAGTAATAGAAGTGGTTCGTCAGGATTGTGGCAATTGGCAAACCCTGGTCTTTGCCCACCTCTCCGGGATACAGGTGTAGGGAAGAGCGGGCGATTGTACTCCTCCACTATAAAGGGAATTTTCCTGTCAGGCAGATCGTATGCCTGGGGATGGCTGGTCCAACTATTGTCATCATCAGGCGGTCTTCTCTTGCCCATGGGGAAGTGGAGAGTCGGGGTCAGGGCGTAGCGCTCTTCCCGAGCGATCTACCGCTGTCCGGAGCTACTGACAGGTCAATGGGTGGCCTTTCAGGCGGTGGTATTCACTGGGGGTCAGGATGGTCTTCCTTCAGTCTTCTGTGATGGTTTGGACTAGACCATGCTTCGGGGGACGGGCTTGGCGCGGCTGTCGGGCGGTCGCGCGTGCAGTGGCGCCAGCCCGCGCAGGTGCTGCGGCTGCGACCGGTCCGCAGCCATGCCGGTCGCCAGCCGCGCCATACGAAGGCGTCCAGCTCCTCCCATTTGAGGTCCATCGCGATCGTCGCATTCCTCACGTAGCGAGTCGCGCCAACCATAGTGCGTAGGGAGAGGTTCTCCTGGGCTCGGAGCCGCTTCTTGTTTGCCTCCGAGACAACTGAGACTGGCGCGGCGTACATAGGTCATGTAGACCCCAATTCGTTCGCAGAGGGAGGCGGGAGGAGAAGATTGGACGCAACTTCCAACTGTTGTACGAGGTTGTCTTCTCGGGGGGAGGTGGCTTGTGGGCGTTGGGAGAAGCCTAGCAGGCGATGCTTAGCCAACGACTCTTCTGTGTCACGTCCAGGTCATCTTCATCAGCCCGACTAATAGCCTAGGGAGCGTGCCAGCGGGTGCCCATCAACCAGCGGCGCCAGGGTGTTAAGTCCAGGTGGAGATGGCGGCCGCGGTGACGTCTTCGTTCCGTACCCCCGGCATATTGAGGAGTTCGCACACCTCATATACACCGGGGATGGGGTTGGGGCTCTTCACCTGGGCGAACAAGATGCAGCCGGGTCTTCCGTTTTCGGTTGGATGGGCCGCACGTATTCCACGCTTTAGCCACGGTCTTGAAGGTCCGCCTTGGTCGCTTATGGATCTGTGTTGACCGGCAACCCTCCGATGGCCACCTTCAGGCTTTCGTTCGGCGGGCAGCGTATAGGGGAACCAGGAGATCCCGGACGATTTCTCCTGCACTGTGAGTTAGCGCTGGATCGCCCGGTACTCTTGTTTTGACTTCGGCAGGAAGCGCAAGCCCTTACCGAACGGGCGCGCGTTTGGGATTTGGCAGAGGGTTGTCATCAGCGCTTTCGACGACCAGCGGCGGATACCGCGGCTGCTTCACAGGCGCTGGGGCGGCGAAGCGGAGGCTCGTGGAGCGGGCTTCGGTGGGCTGACGGCGGCGGCGGCGTAACTGGGACTCGGCGGCGGCGCGGCGGCGTAACTGGGACTCGTCGCCGCGGTCGTGTCTATTGGCGTGGGCACGTCCAGCCGCGGCATGTTCCAGACAGGCAGGCGAGCAGTGAGCGGTGTGGCCGATTTTATCTTCGCCCGCGGTTGGGGCGTGGTGAGGTGAGTCGGCGAGGTCGGCGGGAGCGGGCATCGGACGGCCTTCTGAGGCATGGCGGCGTGCGTTGGGCGGCGTCACATCGGTGCGTGGGGATTGCAACCGGGCGTGGGGCAGGCGTTGCCTTCGCTTCAGCGGTCTCCAACTGGTGTTGGTCGGACGTTATATTTTTATTGTGTCATGTGAAACACTGCTTGCGCGATGGTGGGATGTCGGAGTACTCCGACACAGAGTCAAAGAGATACTTACTAGGGCATGTAATATCGGATGATTTTCGATTCCGGAACTGAGTAACGATACTACTGGTTCGATTCCGGAATTCCGGAACCAGTTCCGGAATTAGAAAAAGTATAGGAAATAAAAAAAAAACAATAAATAGGCATTAAATTGTTTTGTTAAATGAAAAACAAAACTCTTGACTAAGTTCAATTAAACGGCCTTTTATTAGTTCTTAGTAAACATAACAAAAAATAATCAACTTTTCAATAATATATATTATAGCAAAATCAACGAGTGCTAGCTATTTGCAATTGCTATGTAGCTTATTAAATAACTATCTAATAAAATTATGATTCAACTCACAATGAACAAAATGAACAAGTTCTCTTCATGATCATGATCAGAAGAGATCATGAAAATAGGTTTAATTAAAGAACAAAATTTAAACTTAAATTAAAAAACTCTAAACTTACGTTGTCGTATTTTTTGAAAATTGAGATCTTTAAATCACTTTTTCAAAAAAGATCGCTCTTCTTGATAATGTGTTCTCAAGAGTATCAGAGCATCTAACATTTTGTCTGAGAGCGAGCTTCGTAGGTGGTTACAAAAGTACCCGGCACACGAAAATACTCTTTCGCTCTCAACACTTGTGGGAAGCACACCTAAAATATAATTGTATGCTTGTGTCAGTTCCTTATCCAGCTGTTCTTGCAGTGTTGATTCATTGACTTCAGCTTCATCAACACCTATATCACAGACTTCGGCATCACCTTCATCGTTGATCTGACTTGAAACGGCATTATCTTTGTACTTCAATAGTTGCAGCAAAGTAATAATCGTCTCTTCAATCTTCTCACTATTTGATTTATTCAAGTTAATCTGTACACTGTGGCACGATAAAACTTAACTTCAAACATTCTTAATTATTTCAAAATACAATTAATTAAATACGAAAGCCAATACTTACATTTTGTCCAAGAGTTTTGATTTATTTTGTGTAGCACGAATGCACTCCCGAGCGAAAGCGGCGCTGCACTAGCGCCGCTGACTGGTTGACGAAATGGTGAACGAACGAAACGCAAGCGATGGCGTCGATTTGAATTCAAACTTCGCGCGCGGTACGGTGCATTTCGCAAGAGTACAAAATTTGTACTACAAATATGAAAATTTTATTATTGTGGTACCTTATCTTATAAATAATTATATGAGTATCGGATTGCGATATTTACTTCAGTTCCGGAATTGTAATATTGTAAAAAATCATCCGAAATTCCGGAGTTACGAAATCTCGGAATTCCGGAATCCATGCCCTAATACTTACCTGCTTAGTGCGCGCGCAAAGTTGACATATGCTGGCCACACTGGCGTGAGTTTATGTAATTTAATAAGCAGTATTGCCAGATGCTGGCCGGCCAGGATCGCCAAAATATGGAAAAACAGTCACCCAAAAATCTTGTAGCCCAAAATCGCCTCAATAAAATTACTTTTTTTTTAATTAGTGGCTTTTAAGTTTTGTGCGCAGCCGTTTCCTAAAATAAAATGTGAAAATAGGATTTTTACTAATAATAAGTGCGCATATTGCAGACGGTCTCCGGAGAAGCCCGAAGACATCTTCAAAGAGCCGACCGCGAGGACGAAGGCCGAGAAGCGAGCGCTGCCAGGCTGGAGCTGCGAGGAGTGTAGAAATGTGAGTCTCCACTTCCACAAGTAAATCCAACTACTAGGAATTGGATTATTTTCCAGTAATTCGTTTCGTTACTTTGATCTCTGCTATATCAGTTTGAATAAACCTATTTAGAGGCTAAAAATTCTACCCATGCCGGGACTTGAACCCGCGACCTCTGGCTAACCGTGCCAGCGCTGTCCCAACTGAGCTAATGGGCAAGTGCAGGCCTCGGCGAAATTTCGAATCTCTTTACAAACTTCTCTGTATTACGTACAGGCAGCGACATCTGGCCGAAGTAATTTACATCACTTGCAGCCCCGAGCAATATCAGATTGTTTCAGTTTCATTTTCATTGTAATTTTAGGATAGGTACCTACAAACATTGGTGTAAGTAGGTATTCAAATTCAATTCAAAAATACTTTATTACACAAAAGGGGTGTTTTTACAAACGCGAGCTTAATACTAGTAGTAGGTAGAGGGAGAGCCGGGTGGATCATGGACAGGATGTTGGGTTACTGCATACATGCATTGGGATTTGGTTAAATTAGAGCCAATGAGCCTAGCGCTTAGAAAAATGTAGAAACCGAAATTTCACTAGGTTTGTTTTACCGAAAATTTAGATAACTTGTGTACCTACCTACTTTCTTTATTTAATAAAACTTTTTTTACGAAATTGCTTTATTTTTTTATAACTCATGTAAGTTATAGAACTTAACAAAGGCAGACACGCAGAGAACCCTTTAATTTCTACTATATCTTGCGAAGCTCTACTTTTAATCAAATCCCATGCAAGCGGAGTTACGGCCAGTGCGGGCTAGTGATTTCTTTACTCCCATGCCACTGTTACAAGGGCATTTTCTCTTACGGAGATTTTTATCAAAGCAAAGGCCGATGTAGAAGATCATTGAAGCACATCACAAACGCGTGCTATAATACCTATATAGCGCCGTATAACATGGCCGTGCGATTTCAAAGCGTATAGTATAGCGCCCGCGTGGTCATCCGGATTTTTCTATGTATGTAAGCTATGCGGCGCCTTTGCATACTATAGAGTGATGCGCTGGCTTCGTGTAACCTACCCTTCCAGAGCTAGTCAAGTTACATAAAAACTTTTTAAGAAATAAATAATCGCGAAATCAACTGAGAGCCTATATTCACCTGTACTTAATAATAATTTTCGTTTGTTCCACCTCACTAATAAGAGAGGCTTTTTTTTCATACCGGCACGTCGCTTTTTGTCTAGGAAAGTTTGTCTATAAAGAAATGCATTTATTTTGACTAATCACCACCCTCTACCTCGCAGTTCTACGGGGAACTCTACCGCGACAACCCAGACATGTTGCTCGCCAAAATGCAGGAGTGCTCGCGGCACCGTGGCAAGCGCGACCCGGCCCGACCCAAGACTCCGCCTAACTTCTGGAACCCACGCTGGGAGGTCCCTGAGGACACTGAAGCATTCAACCGCAGGAATAATGCTCGATAGACTACATAAGACCTTGGGTCATTATCAGAGGCGGATTTTCCTTAAGGACGATTAGGCTCGGGCCTAGGACATTTTTCATCCTCTCAATGACAAACGACCTGCCCATTTCCATTTAGGAGTACAAACAGTACAGCAGATGACGTACAGCTCTTAACTCAGTAAATAAAGGGCGGGTGCAGCTCTGGTGCTACGCTACTGCTAGTCCGCCAAGTGCTAGCTTCTTCTTTAAGCTATTGGAACCACATTAATAAATAATTCATTTACCAAGTCTGTGATTTAGCAGGAATTGAAGTGTGATTTGTTCTAATTTTAGATCTAAGTTTCTACAGTTGATTACCAACTAAGTCATCATTTAATAAAAAGTTGATTTTTCTAATCTAGTCTTTGATTTTATGTGCAATAAACTGTAGCCTTATTAGTACAATAGGTACTACCACATGTCTACAGCATGAAATCCAAATAGGTACATAAACAAGTTGACTTAAAAGGTAGGTACATAAGTGAAATCAGTCATCCAGTTTCTTCAATGTTAGCTACTTATTTAATTAAAACTTCTTACAAACAAGTAGCACAAATTCCATTAATGATATCGTTCGGAGGGCTCTCATTTCGGCGGATATCCCTGCGGTTCTTAAACCGCCGGGGTTGATGCGTAGTGATGGAAAGCGTCCGGACGGTCTCACTTTGATACCGTGGGAGAGGGGTCGGGGTCTGCTTTGGGATGCCACCTGCGTATGCACTTTCGCACCTTCACACGTGGGTTCTACGGCTGCCGTACCTGGGTCAGCTGCTGAAGCTGCAGCTAGACTCGAGTGTGCAAAATATAGCCAGCTGATGAGCAGCTATCTGTTTGTGCCACTCGCCGTAGAAACCACTGGAGTTTGGGGTGCCCAGGGGAAAGTTTTTGTTAAGGAGATAGGGCATCGTCTCAGGAACCGTGGCTTTGACTACCGCTCAGGGGCATTTTTGATGCAAAGGATATCCCTCGCTGTGCAGCGCGGTAACGCTGCCAGTGTTATGGGTACCTTTGGGTCGGACATGTCTCGGGGCGGTTTATTTAATTGACTGTACTTGTGTGTGTGTGTGTGTTTTTTTTTGTTTCCTTTATTCTTGTTTTTTATATTTTTTTATTTAATGAAGTATAATGATGTAATTTATTTATATGGTGGTAATTTAATTTAGTTGTATTGTTGTAATTTAGTAGCACACTAGGTCTGTCTTCACATACATTAATACATTTTGGTTGGTTGTGCCACTGCTTCTTGTTGCCAAGTGACTTGCAGAAAACGCATGTGGGTGGAAAGGTGAACAAAACAAATATTGGGTGAACACCTCATTTATTTATCTCAATAAAACAGAATATAATCTCCCTAGCTTAAATATGAAATGGAAAGTTAAATCAATCAAAAAAGAGATTAGTAAGTTGATCCAGTTGGGAATATAGGAAGAGTTATTTGTAAAACACAATTTTTATTTTAGCTTTGAATATTATTACAGCAGGATGAAATTTAATTCCTTCAAAAATAGTTTCCATTTAACTTTGAACTGAAAATTTTATTGGTTAGTTGATATTTTATATATTTTTTACGCTACAACAATTTACACACAGGGTCTATGAGAGTTTCTTGGCTTTCTGATACAGGGTGTCAACAACTTTGCTCATGTGGTGGATGGTTTCCAGTACAGTCTCGTAGGTCTTTTCCAGGGGGGATTCATCAAACACAATAAGAACACCCTCCCCTTGATCGAGGATACCATTCAATTTCTTGTCAAGGATCATTTGGGATAGTTTCTTCTCCACCTGGACAACAGGCAGGCGGATGGAACGGGCCACATGGTCTACTTGCACACGCTGGTACGGCTCCACTATACGACATAGGTTTTGTTCCAACATGGTGTCATATAAGGCCCCAAGGTGAGCGCGAACCACAGTGTCTTCTTCCAGTTCACGCTTGTAAGTCTTCAAGGCAGCTTGGAAGTCAGCCAGTGAGCGTTTATGTGAAGCTGTCGCCACAGCCCGCATTGCTTCCAGCTCTTTACCAGCATACTTTAGGGCCGCCTTACTGCCGCACACCACAGCAACCTCCTCGGCTTGACTTAACATAATCTTGGACAACAGCATGTATTTCAAAGCTGTCAGGGCCTTTGGGCTGTCAGCACCATCATAGCCTTCGAAAGCTTCATAGAAATATGAGTAAGCAGTTTTGAAATCGCGTTCATCGGCAGCGTGTAGAATACCTGATTGAAGGTCGAGGGCTGCTTGCATTTTGGGCGGACAGTAGATAGCGTTCGCTGTGGTTCTGGCGGAGGTGAGCGACGCGCGCGCTTTCGGAAGATTGCTGAGTGCATGGTATGTTTTGCTCTCCAGCAGTAGCACTTCCACAAGCAGGTTTTTGTCATCGAGCTTCTTGAGCTCCTTAAGCAGCGCTGTTGCAAGATCGAGCGCCTCCGTGTGCATGCCAGTGTCGTAATAAAGCGCGATGAGGCGCGCCTCCAGTGACTGTCGCAGAAAGGTGCGGCGCTCCTCCTTTGCCCATTCGATACACTCCTTGCACAGCTGCACCTCGATGCCGATGCCGGCTTCTAGATCCAGGAAGAAGTCCACGAGCGAGCGCACGAGCTTCGCGGCCTTAGCTTTGCTGATCAGACTGAGGAACGGGCGCGTCGCCTTGATGAGTTCCGCCAGCTCCTTGGCCTTGCCCTCCTTCTTGTACTTCTCGCCGAGGTTCAGGATACCCTGCTCCTTGGCTCGTATGTTCTCTTCGTCCTCTGATACTTCACCCGTGCGGACCATCTTGTCAGTCATGAGGACGTCGTCGTCCCTCTTCGTTGAGCTCGAGACTCGCGACCTCTCGAACAACATTGCACCGGCCATAATGTGTAGGGTATATTTATATACTTACACTATAAAAAAAACAACATATATTCGCACTAGATCGGTTTTACACTTTTCCTTTGTAGGTATAATCGCAAAGTCATCGACGGCCTCTTTTTTCGGAAACAAATCGTAGACGCGCATAACGGTGTTACCATAGGAAAAATACTAATTTCTACCTTTTCTTGGGGATGTAATAGTAACAAACTCCGGTCGCCCCCCCCGCACAGTAGGCTGAAATCGTATTTCGTGGACTTAGGAAAACTTAAAAAATTATTACACGTTCAGTCTGGCGTCAGTCAATCAATTCCACCAGTCTGGTTAGACTACTTTGATAATTTTCGTCAGTCACGGTTAGACTGACGGCAGACTGATCGTCTAAATGTGTTATCAGTCTTGCATCAGTCAGGCACTTTAGGCAGCATACTATAATCTTGAGGCAGCATGGAGGAGGATTCTCTTTTTAGCAACCATTATGTTTACACCACATGCTCTTTTGGCGTTTTTTTATTGCCGTTTGCCGTAGCTATTATTATTGCAATGCAGGTTTTTTTTAAAATCCATAATCACAGATAAAGGTCTGTGCTTAGTGCTGTCGTATTGGTGTTTTCGTTCGGACTGATGCAAAATCCATCAGTCGGGTCGACCATATTCTGTGGTCTTGAGTGACCGTGTAATACCTCGCCTTGATCAAGGTCACGGACTGAACTGACGCCAGACTGAACGTGTAAACTCCGTCTTTAATTTAAACTTTGAAATATTAATATTTTCAATACTTTTACAGCGCTTAGTTTTTACAAATTGAGTGGCTTTTCTATATCTGGATAAAAAAAATTCTTTACGCATTAAAATTGATGACGTCACTTATTTTGCACACCGATTTCTACTGTTACCCCTATTGTTTTATAAAGAGTTCAAGGGTAAACAATTCCAGGAAAACAATGGCGCAACTTATTTAACTGAGAACGTGGACCAATCACAACACGCTAAAACTACCCTCATTAGTGACTATCCACAACATCCTTGCTATCCACCCACTCCAGTATTTGTCAGTCATTGTTTGTTTTATGAGCAACTGACAGACGTCCTTACCACATCTTTATGGTGGCAATTTTATATCCATATAATGGAAAGTTTAATTTATAATCTTGACGTATTTTTAAAACTTAAACAAAGTGCTAGTATTAAAGACGGTGATTTTCTTTTTCGTCTTATAACGTCAAATCTAAAGTTGAGTGATGACCAAAATAAAAATATCATAGATTTTTGTAGCAAAAATTGTTACAATCTTCATAAAAGGAGGTTACAATCGGGTTCTAAAGTCTCAGATTTCGTAAAAAGCAATAGTGCTTGGTTACATTCAATTGTTCAGTGGCCCGAATTCAAAGATTCACGTTCGTCAGCAGCTGTGATAAACGTAGTGGCTGCTGGTCCATCTCAAGAAGTTACACCAACAAAGTCTGTTGGCACTTCCACTGGTGTAGCGACGCCCTCCTTATTTTATATTAGTTATTAATAATGTAGGGATATTTAGAGGACGGGAAAACATGGAGCATCGCGAATGGAGAAGTGAAAAGAAAAAGTAAATTATCATACCCAAGTGAATTTAGCCTGACAGTTAACGGCTCCTTTGCTTCGCATGGCTTGTGGGCTGAAGAGCGGGGAACCCATCGACCTCCTGTGAAATAAAGTCAGATGGCAACGACTGACTCGGTGCCATCTGCAGTGGCCACTCGGGAGGATATGCTTTGTCATCTCATGGCATATAGAGATAGAGAGATTGATCTATTTCGATCTTGAGTCAGCTATATTTTTTATATTGGAATTAAGAATTGATCTATGGCAGCGCAAACAATATGGTTCAAAAGTAGTCCATTAAATTAATACTTTTTACAATCTGAACTTGCAAAGAAGTCACTTTTTAGGGTTCTGTAACCAAAGGGTAAAAACGGGACCCTATTACTAAGACTTCGCTGTCTGTCTGTCCGTCCGTCCGTCCGTCTGTCTGTCACCAGGCTGTATCTCAAGAACTGTGATAGTTATAGAGTTGAAATTTTGACATATTATGTATTTCTGTTGCCGCTATAACAAATACTAAACAAAATAAAATAATTATTTAAGGGGAGCTCCCATACAATAAACGTGATTATTTTTTGCTGTTTTTTTAACCGACTTCAAAAAAGGAGGAGGTTATCAATTCGACGCGTATTTTATTTATTTTTTATTTGGCTATGTTCCTCTATAACTCCGTCAAATCTTAACCGATTTCGACAATTCTTTTTTTGTTCGAACAGATATAACGTCTTATTGGTCCCATTTTAATTTGGTGAAGATCTGATAAAGATTTTCAGAGATGGAGAACGGAACTCTTCAATGGACAGCAGCAAATAAGCCCTAATGGGGCCCATCCTTTAGTAATATCCGTATGTTTCATAAAATTGTGTAAAAGTAGTCCCAAGTTAATTTGGTGATGTTCTGGTGAAGACTTTCGGAGATTTAGAACATCAAATTTTAAAGGAACGAATCATGTACGGTAAGTTATGGTTATAAGGGACTTGTTTATTGTTCTCCCGCTCCTCCACTAAAAACTGAAAAGAAAAATTTTTAAATAAAAAATAAAAACCGACTTTGAAACACTACAGCACTAAAATGATAGAAATAATTTAAATAATTAGAAGTATTTATACATGTAGGTATTTTAGAAGTATAATTTGTAGTCGGTGCCCAGTTTATATTTGAACACAGACTTCAAATTATACTTCTACAATACCGACATGTATAAATACTTCTAATTATTTAATTTATTTCTATCATTTTAGTGATGTAGTGTTTCGAAGTCGGTTTTTATTTTGTATTTAATTTTTTTTAATCTTTGTGTCTAATGTTGTAAAGATAATGGTACGGAATCCTTCGTGCACGAGTCCGACTCGCACTTGTCCGGTTTTAATATTTTCAAGGCAATTTCCATACAACTAGAATGCAGCTGAAGAGCCCTGAGATATTTAAAAACTGGTTATAACACTTAAATGTAACCTTATTTGGATATGGTTGGAATCAGCATCATATAGGTAATCACAAGGTTTATGACATTTTAATTTAACTGCAGTAAATGAATGATGTTGTGTTGATGTGAGTTCACAACCAACAATCAAACAAAAGGAAAAACAACTTGAAACTTTCTCATAGAAACTCAATACATTTGTTACAACATAGTCAGAGAAAATGCAACCAATAATGGTTACAAGGTTCCAATTAAAACAAATCAAACCAAACTACCTGGCAGCTTCCCCGTTGGTCTCAGCTTGGGCATACCACCAGCAAACAGTCCCCCCCAAGCTTGGCGGGCCCGCGAGACCTCCGTTCTGCAAGCCAGGACTACTCCTGACCCCATTCCCAACTGGCGAGGCATTATTCGTCACGTTTGACACTTTCCCTGGTATGTAAGGTTCACTTTTGTCGACTGTAACGGCCTTCTTGAGCTTTGCGCCCTGTCTTATAGAACTGAGAAGCGCGTTCCTGTCGTCTGCTCCTCCGCTAGCCTTGGCCCCACCGCCGAAAACGGGCGGTGGAGGCGGGCCAGGAGGGGGCGGCGGCCGGGGGGGCTTTGTAGCCATCTTGCACACGACCTTTCACGCTCGCAACGCACTGCAACTGCCGCTAAAGGCCATCAACTCGGCCCTACAGGAACTCAATATTTACGTCGTTGTGTCAACCCTTTGGCGTGAGACACGGTCGCAACCGCTTCCCGAATTTCTACAATTCTACCGATTAAAGTTTTTTTTTGTTCGTGGCAATAAATAATTGTGACAGCTGCTATTGGCGAAGACGGCCATATTTTTGTGATATTTTTATTGAAAATTGTGGATTTTTTTAGAATCGAGGGCACTTGTCGCAATACAACCAGTATTTATCACAATTTGATAGGTGTACGGTATAAATATTAGACACAATCTATAAATTGACAATGTCGCGCACGTCTAGTGCTCTAAACAAAAGGGATCACCTCAAGAAAACCCAGTGAAAACAATTTTCATGTGCCTACGTACTTCCTAAATGAGTAATCTTTTGGGGCAAGGTTCTTTGATTATTTATGTAAATTAGTATGAGCGGTACATCTCCAGCGTTGCGAAGCTCTATCACGTGCGGTGCGGTGCGCGTGTGGGGAAGGGAAGCGGTTGCGACCGTGTCTCACGCCAAAGGGTTGACACAACGACGTAAATATTGAGTTCCTGTAGGGCCGAGTTGATGGCCTTTAGCGGCAGTTGCAGTGCGTTGCGAGCGTGAAAGGTCGTGTGCAAGATGGCTCCAAAGCCCCCCGGGCCGCCGCCCCCTCCTGGCCCGCCTCCACCGCCCGTTTTCGGCGGTGGGGCCAAGGCTAGCGGAGGAGCAGACGACAGGAACGCGCTTCTCAGTTCTATAAGACAGGGCGCAAAGCTCAAGAAGGCCGTTACAGTCGACAAAAGTGGACCTTACATACCAGGGAAAGTGTCAAACGCGACGAATAATGCCTCGCCAGTTGGGAATGGGGTCAGGAGTAGTCCTGGCTTGCAGAACGGAGGTCTCGCGGGCCCGCCAAGCTTGGGGGGACTGTTTGCTGGTGGTATGCCCAAGCTGAGGCCAACGGGGAAGCTGCCAGGTAATTTGGTTTGATTTTTTTTAATTGGAACCTTGTAACCATTATTGGTTGCATTTTCTCTGACTATGTTGTAACAAATGTATTGAGTTTCTAAGAGAAAGTTTCAAGTTGTTTTTCCTTTTGTTTGATTGTTGGTTGTGAACTCACATCAACACAACATCATTCAGTTACTGCAGTTAAATTAAAATGTCATAAACCTTGTGATTACCTATATGATGCTGATTCCAACTATATCCAAATAAGGTTTCATTTAAGTGTTATAACCAGTTTTTAAATATCTCAGGGCTCTTCAGCTGCATTTTAGTTGTATGGAAATTGCCTTGAAAATATTAAAACCGGCCAAGTGAGAGTCGGACTCGTGCACGAAGGGTTCCGTACCATTATCTATACAACATTAGACACAAAGATAAAAATAAACGAAAACCGGCCAAGTACGAGTCTGACTCGCGCATGAAGGGTTCCGTACCGTTATCTATACAACATTAGACACAAAGTTAAAAAAAAAAATTATATTTGGGCACCGACTCCAAATTATACTTCTACAATACCGACATGTATAAATACTTCTAATTATTTAAATCATTTCTATCATTTTAGTGCTGTAGTGTTCCGAAGTCGGTTTTTATTTTTTATTTAAAAATTTTTATTTTTCAGTTTTTAGTGGAGGAGCTCGAGAACAATAAACAAGTCCCTTATAACCATAATTTACCGTACATGATTCGTTCCTTTAAAATTTGATGTTCTAAATCTCCGAAAGTCTTCACCAGAACATCACCAAATTAACTTGGGACTACTTTTACGCTATTTTATGAAACATACGTATACTAAAGGATGGGCCCCATTAGGGCTTATTTACTGCTGTCCATTGAAGAGTTCCGTTCTCCATCTCTGAAAGTCTTCATCAGATCTTCACCAAATTAAAATAAAACCAATGGGACGTTATATCTGATCGAACAAAAAAAGAGTTGTCAAAATCGGTTAAGATTTGACGGAATTATGGAGGAACATAGCCAAATAAAAAAAAAATACGCGTCGAATTGATAACCTCCTCCTTTTTTGAAGTTGGTTAAAAAAAACAGCAAAAATCACGTTTATTTTATGGGAGCCCTCCTTAAATAATTATTTTATTTTGTTTAGTATTTGTTATAGCGGCAACAGAAATAGATAGATAGACAGATAAAACATTTATTCACATTTGCACATAATATAATATGACAATACATAATCTGTCAAAATTTCAACTCTCTAGCTATCACGGTTCTTGAGATACAGCCTGGTGACAGAAAGACGGACGGACAGACAGTCAGCGAAGTCTTAGTAATAGGGTCCCGTTTTTACCCTTTGGGTACGGAACCCTAAAAAGTGACTTCTTTGCAAGTTCAGATTGTAAAAAAAGTAATAAATTAATGGATTACTTTTGAACCATATTGTTTGCGCTGCCATAGATCAATTCTTAATTCCAATATAAAAATTATAGCTGACTCAAGATCGAAATAGATCAATCTCTATCTCTAATGCTGACTTAGTAGAAATTATTTTACTACTGAGAGAATTCCAGTTGCGAGCATAGTATTTATTTAATAAATATATACATAATTATTGGAGTAATGTTTTTCACTAATATTTATTAACCTGACATTTTGGTTCTTTTTATGAAATATTATCAAAATCCTGATTTTGCAAAGTATTTGTAGATGTTTTCAGGGCAATTTTCATGATTGATAATCCAAAACTATTTAATAGCATTCTCTTAAAGACAAGTGGTATGCCTGCAGACCTCTCTTATCAGAACTTGGAATTGATAAGTTAAGAACTCATGCGTATTCATATAATAGATAGGTCTTGTTTTATCAATCTCTTAAGCTTTTTAATGTTTGCCAAATCTTTAAAAGTAGAATAAGTAGTGAATGAGAACAGTTTTGTACACAGTTTATTTACTCAAGCAATGGTAGCAGAAGGAATGAATATTTCAATAAAAGTACTAAACAGCTAATTAAAATATTTTGATTGATTAAAAATATTCCACAAATGGGTGGATTAACTTCTAAGGAACTCCTTTGCGGACAATTTTTAAAAATAGGTACTTATTTTTAAGAATAAATTAAAATATTTTAATATTCTTGTACATTAGCAATCATTAATTTGTCTGATTGTACATAAAGCCGTTTGACCTTTGACCTCAATTTCTTTGGTTTTTGAGAAATATGTATGTTTGTATTAAAAAAATGTAAAGTATGTCAAGAAATAAAAGAGTAACTATCAAATTAAATTATGGTAGAAAATAATTACTTTATAGTTTTACTTTGGGTTATTTATAACTTTAAGCTTAACTAGAACTAATCTTCTAGTAGAAAAATCAGTCTCAAATATCTTAATGTTATGACTTCATAGATACATATTATATACATACCTATGCCTTTATAACAATAAATAATAATAAAAAGACAAAAATAGACCTAAGTAAGTATTTAATAAAAGATTCCTGGAATCAAGAAATAGAAAAAAAAATTTGATGTAAAAAAGCATATATTGCATATATTTTCTTGACATTGATATTGCATACATATATTTGTTATTGGTAACTCAGGGGAGAAAATCTCTTGCGTTAACAATATGCAAGACATATTTTCCATGAAATACTGATAACACAGTGAAAAAACTATTCGAGTTTTCAAAATATTTCAGTTCGCGATGTGAAAGGTGTGATTATTACCTTGAAATCAGACAACATTGTTATTATTTGTAAGCAGTAAAGTAATAATAATATTCAATGAACTTTCTGTGGTATCCATAGTAACGCTGTAGAAACACAATAAGGTACGCGCATTTCTTGGGGGCTTGCCAGACACTGGCGACTGGCTGGTGTGAATAAGAGTTGGGCGAATCAATGAGAGCGAAAGATAGACAAGATAAGGCTTTAACGACGCCGAGCAATGCCACTTTTTACATGTACCTATTGGGATAACGTTTTGGACCTTAATGGTGTAGAATTTATTTCTAATTAGATTTCAGGGATGATTCGGTTAATAAATACATTTTACTTAATGAATTTAAATGATTTACTTCAGGCATAAGTTTAATATATTATTTATACAAAGATAATTAATAAATTAGGTACTCGTTTAAAACAATCTTAGGGTGGGGACAGGAATGTTTTGTATGGTAGTGAATTTTGTTCTGCTGCATGTGCCATTTGTGATAATATTTTATTGTTAACCCTTTCACGTAAATGGGACACCGGTGTCCCTAAATAATATTAGCATATTAACATAATAATATTAGATATATAAACTTATGTTTATTTTTAAACGCTAGTATCTGAATGCATCTTTAAGTTTTCGCCATATTGGCAGCACTGTTTAAAGAAAAAAAACAAAAAAGTTGAACCATATAGAGTGACATTTTCGCGCGCTCATTCAAGTTTTTTTCAACATAAGTAAAAGAATTATTTTTGTAAATTGATTGATTAGAATATGCTAAATTTCGTAGAAATGGTAAGTAAATAGGTTTTTTTTATCAATATTTTGTGTGATTTGTTCAAATAATTCATCTAATATTGCATTTCAAGTTGTCGGGACGTGTATGTCTCAATATGCGTCATAGGTAAATTTTAATAATTTTTTATCCGCACAATTTAGTTTTGTTTTACACGTTATTAGACAAATATTTATAATGTTTTAATTGTTTTAGACTCATCAAGGATTAGGAATGTTTTCTCTAAAAGAAAATTAAATAGAAGAATATTTAGTAGCCGACAACAGCGACTATAAAGATGCTCTCCTGGTAGACGACGAAGACTACATTCCTAGAGCAAAACGTGAAAGCGGGTGCAACGGAAGTTATCATTGATCCTGCAAATAACCCACAGCCTCCTCCTTGTACTCCCACTTCACTTGAGCCTTCCACTGATGCCATCCCGAACTTTTTATGAAAAATAAAGTCGTGTTGTCCCTATACATTTTCTGAAAGATATATTTTGTGCAGCTACAGACATGCAACTTTTATTCAAAGATATAATAATACTTGAATCAAAAAAACAATAATAAAATGTATGCACATCGTAATGGATCTGTATTTACTATTGAGATCCCTGAAATCGCTGCATTTATCGGTATAAACTACGTCATGGGTTATCATGTCTTGCCTACGTTGCGATGTTACTAGTTCACTGAACCTGACATGGGTATACCTTTGTGGTTCAAGTAATGCCACTATCAAGATTCGAAGAAATCAGGAGATTTCTTCATTTTTGTGATAATAATAAACAGAAAACGACATCTCCAAATTTTAACAGGGCATACAAAATACGCCCGGTGATAACTCATTTCAATAACACTTTTCAAGCAGCTTTGAATCACTATAATAAGGCTGTACACCTCCTCACCAATTCTCTTTCACCAATTCCGACACTAACCGTAGTGATTATATACTCTTTGACACTAACTGTGAAACGACGTCAAATAGGTTCGGCTCAAAAGCTAGATGTAACATGCATGCCCGGATATCATATGTAAATATAATAAGTTCATGGGCGGCGTGGATCTCATGGATCAGAAGAAGATTACCTACGAAGTCAACCGAAAATCAAGAATTAAATATTACTGGAGGGTATTTTTTGATTAGTTGGATATTGCAATGAATAACGCCTACACTCTTTATGTGAAATTGTACGAGGCTCATCGAGTCAAGGAACAATGCTTTCTTCATTAGTATATCGGCAGGCCGAGGCTAGAGCAATGATAGGAGACTTTTGTGCGAAAAAATGCTTTGCCGACTATGTCTATAACAAGGAAGAGGATCCAAAATAACGGTTTCAGAAGACAAATACCCGCTCAACGTCATCAAAAAAGACCAAAACCGGAGGAGATGCGTCAATTGTGCCAAGGAAGGGAAAGAAAATCGGACAAATTATTTGTCCGATTTTCTTTCCTTCCATTTGTGAACTGTGCAATGTTCACCTATGTTTTACTTCCAAAATGTTACGTAACTAAATAAAAATTATATTTTTTTCATTATATTATGTTTTTTTATTCCATAGTATATGATAAATACCTTAAAAATAATGCAATTTACAATGTTTAAATTACGTGAAAATCGACCTTTGACGCATATTGGGACAGGGTTGTCCCAGAGTTTTTCCAAAAAACTATTAAAAAAAACATTTTTTTTCTTATACATACATTTCTAATACGTTGTAATAAACCTAATTTTATAATAATTTGCTTAAAAATACCAACGGTCTTCTTTTGTCCGTCAAAGGGTTAAAGCATAAATTTGTTCTTTACATTGTAGAGCAAAGAACTAATATTCAAATAACATAGTAACAACTGTTGTTTTAATCAGCCAAAATTAGTTTCTTTGCACATGTTACATCAAGACACATGAGCTCAGACCCAGCCACATACCTAGGCGAGGCCTTGCCAAAAATAATACATAATTTAATTATATATTATTCGTACAACAATTTGGAATTAATATTAAATAACTTATGTCAAGGCTGCTAAACACCAGGGCCTCGATTCTGTTAGTGCATTGTAGTATAATGACAGGTACACTGTCGGGTCACGTGACGTGTTTTTTCATACCATTGACGCCTAGAAGGTTTGATACGTGTGCCCGCGTAGACTTAAAGCAGCCATGAAATGAAAACCGCCATGTTCATGCAGTTGTCATGTTACTATAATGCATTAGCAGAATCTAGGCCCAGTTCTGTTTTCAAGACCATCTGCATATTTTTGTAGTCTACAAAGACAATAAATAACCTGTTAAATGACACCTTACTAACAAACTTAGTTTTGAAGAAGCATCAAAATTATTATCAGACTCTATTATTTGCCCTTTTTTACAGAATTCGGAAAACAGCCCCCTAGGTGTTGGGAGGTTATCATAGCATACCATACTACATCCCCAGTTTTGTTCAATCTTTCCAGTTGTATGAAGAATGTTTTTAGGTATCAAATTGATGCAACTCCTACCAACTACCGACCAATATAAACATTAAACACCCCCTTTCTTCCAGCAACCGCAATCCAAAACGGGCAGCCGAAGGCGGACGCTCCGCGGTTCCCTCCGAGCCAGCCTCAGCGGTCGTCCCCTGAGAAGATCAAGCCCCCAGTGCCCACCACCGCGGTCCCCGGTGGGGTCAGTGCGCTCACCGCGGCTCTGTCGGAGGCGCTGGCGTCGCGGGACGCGCCTCGGGAACCCCCGCCCGCGCGCCCCAGCGTGCGGAGACACCCCAGCGAGGTCCGAGCGCGGGGACCGCCACCCCAACCGCCCGTGCCAAAAGTTATGCCTTTGGTAAGTGATTACAAACGCCCTGAGTGGGATACACCTGCCCCTATCTACAGTTCTAAACTGGTTCACGGTGAACAATTTGATGTTAAATGCGAAAAAGACAAAATGCGTCAAGTTCTCCTTGCCCAATGTTAAAAATGTTGACACGTGTCTAAAATTATCTGGTGAGAAATTAGAGCTGGTAGAGTCCACACTATTTTTAGGCATAACAATAGACTCAAAACTGCAATGGGGTCCGCATATTGAAAAACTATCGGGTAGGTTGAGTTCAGCTGCATTTGCAGTTAGAAAAATTAGGCAACTTACAGACATATCGACTGCGAGGCTGGTCTATTTTAGTTATTTTCACAGTATCATGTCATATGGGCTGTTATTATGGGGACGGGCAGCAGATATAGAAACAATATTTATTTTGCAAAAAAGAGCAGTAAGAGCAATTTACAGCTTAAGCAGTAGGGAATCGCTAAGGGAGCGTTTCAAAGAAATAGGACTTCTTACACTGGCTTGCCAATATATATTCGATAATATAATGTATGTCCGTAAAAATATAAAAATGTTCAAATTAAATAGGGACGTCCATAACGTAAACACTAGAAATAGAAATAAGCTTGCTTATTCTAAATTTCGTTTAGCCAAGGTAAATACATCGTTCGTAGGCTATTGCGTTCGTTTTTACAACAGAATTCCAGAACATGTTCTATCCTTGTCTGAAAATAAATTTAAAACATTCATTGAAAAATCGCTATGTAAAAAAGCCTATTATAGAATAGACGAGTATATAAACGATATAAGCCCTTGGTAGTAAGCCAATTCCACTGCGATTTCATTGTTATTTAATTATTAAAATTATAATTTATTTAGTTTTAAAAACGTGTACTGACGACGTGATTGCACATTAATAACTATAGCACACATTTTATAGCTGACAAGAACTCAATCTGCAGGTTTGCTAAAGGTCATTCGAATGGTGGCGTGGTGGCCGGGTCACCTATCTCCCTCTAAAATGGTTGAGACTGGTGATGGCTGAGCCCTGCGTTATGCTCGTGAACGGGTGCTGTTCGTGTGTCTGGCCGCAGCATTAATGTTTTTTCTACTTTTGTAAGAAGTGTTATTTCGGCTTTTAAAGTTATTGGTGGCTATCACGGAATCATATCATATAGGTTTTGATGTATAAGTTTAAGATGATTTGAGAAAAGATGGTCAGAGTGGAGTTTTTTTTCCCGCTGCCTTTTTCTCCACTACAAATACGGCCCGAAGGCAGCGGCTAACATAGTAACATAGTACATTGACATTCAGCAAACAGAATATAAATTCTTTACGTTGAAATAAATTATTGATTTCTGATTTCCTATATTACGCGCACCAAATCCTGAACGTTTCCAATCGTATAAGTTCTGTCAAATGGGGAACTTGCGTGAAACTTAGCTTGAAGTGGCATTGCATTTATACCATAGAAGACATAGAAAAAGTCAAGAAAATTTTGAAAATAAAACGATGAAAATATTTTTTTCGGGACTTTTGGGCCCCCAAAAATGCGAAAAATAAAGTTACTCTAATAATAAAAAACATATCAGAATTCGTTTTTTCATTGAATTCTGAACATTTTCTAAAAAGCGTGTAGATGCATAAAACCATAATTTTACGAGATAATTCGAATATAATGAACGCTTCATACATTATAAGGTGTTACGTGCACATTGTGACGTCATAGTTTGAGTTCGATTTGTATGGCGCGTTTTTGTATCCGATTATATTAAAACATTTTTTTTGTGCAAGTTCTCCATTCTATAGAAATTGCTCTGGCAAACGTAAGGAACCCGACAGGATTTAGTGCGCTTAATTAGGTCCCTATTCTAGTTCTAATTACACCTGACATTTCCGCACTTAGTTGGGCAATTGTGTCTAGCAAGCGTTGAGGTATGTAAATACCTCACAAAACTACGGTTCCCTCACGATGTTCGACATACCTTCTTCATAAGTCATACTACTACACATGTCACACATACCACCCTGTTGTCAGGTCTATCAGAATAGACTATCAAATCAGTCGAAGACACGAACGAAATTCTAGCCAGACATTATGTGTGAAATACTAAGGTAAGCGCTTTCTCAATTAGGTTACAATCTATCCTCAAATACTTTATTGATTTTCATTCAGTGCCTATCCTTGTAAGTTATTGGCCTCCATTCTACATAGAACTTATTGTTTAGATAACTACTGTATAGTAGCAAAAGAATCAAATGGGGTTACTGTGCTAATGATAATGAGAAATACTGATGACTTATGCACGGATATGAATAGATTTACATTCATTACTAAAACATGACTCAAAATACCTAACTAGGATGCAAAGTAACTTTACAGAATAATTATTGTCTATGTGGTGACCTATCTGGATCTGGCTGTGTGGATATTAGATTGAAATACAAGATGCCATTAAAACGCAAAGCAATTTAGTTGTAATAAGTTTTTTATTGCATCTTTTTATCGGCTATCTGCTAAAATCTAGAAAGAATGGAGGACTTGTACTCAAAAAAATATTTTAATAGAATAGGAGTCCTGTTAAAAGATAAATAAACGTGGTATTTTTTTTTTTCTCTGCGACTAACACTTTTTATAATAATATAACCAGTCGAAAAGTCGAGTAAAACGCGCCATACAAATCGACCGTAGACTATGACGTCACTCCCTAACGTAACGCTTATATGAATCGTATGAAGCGTTTATCAATATTTGAGTTATCTCGTAAAATAATGTTTTTATGTATGTACTCCCTTATAAGAAAACGTTCAGAATTCAATGACAAAACTAAATCTAATAAGTTTAATGTTATTACAGTAACTTTATTTTTCGCGTGTTTTGTGACCCTGAAAACCCCGAAACAATATTTTTAGATTAGATTAGAACACTTTATTGTACACACCAGAAAATAAAATACATTAAAAGGCTTATTAATTATATAATTATTAATTTTATTGATTTATGTTTAAATTTTACCTAGGTTTTTATATGATTTCTATGGTATAAAAGCAAAGTCACTCCAATCTAAGTTAGACGCAAGTTTCCCATTGCCTTCAATTCACACTTTTGTACTTGTACACATAAAAATGATGCCTGATACAAGTCACGCCTGGATAGTAAACGAAAACGGCGTCTAGGATGCTACGTGCTTACCTGTTAAATGCTGTTTGACTCTAGTTTTAAAGACGCCCAGGTTATACGTCTGAAAAACACACGACAATAATAATTTAATTCCTATGATTTCGTAGTAATTTTGATAAAATTACTATGTTTATCACAATTACAGCATCGATAAACGTCGATAAACAAATTTCGATAAACAACAATTCTTAATAAACAATAACATTAAGTGCTTTGTAATTTCGATAAACAATATTATTGAGTTATCGAACATTAGTAATGTGGTTTGACCTACGCGGTTGGCCGTGACAGCTTAGCGTGTGAAGATCTGAAATACACCCGCCGTGTTAATTTTATCTTGCTCGACGTCTGCGGTGGTGTGCCCAAACCACCATGTTTTAACCCCCTACAAAGATTAAATTAGGCAGACAGAACCGATCTCTTGTGTAGCATACGAATGACTCAACGTGTCTTTCTTGGAACATTTAATTATTTATAGTTGCCTTATATCACAGACCAAAGGAGAGTTAAAAAACAAAGGCACTGCTACCGCGCTTATGGCATTCGTGTTTATCGAAATTTTAATACAGTTTTTACTGTAAAAGTTAACATTCTGATTTGCAAAATAATTTTCTTAGATGACGTAAATTTGGTTCCTGCTTAGGTTCGTATTCTTAGGCACAACAAATTTAACGATCAAGAATGATTCTTTTCAACGTAAAGAATTACATTCTGTTGAATTTCAAAGTACAATGTTAACCGCTTCCTTCGGGTCGAATTTGTAGTGGAGAAAAAAGCAGCGAAAAACACTCCACTCTGATCTTTTCTCAAATCATCTTAAGTACGTATCATCATCATCATCATCATCATCAGCCATTCGATGCCCCCTGCAGGACATAGGCCTCTCTGATGGTTTTCCAAGCTTCCCTTTTTAATTAGGTATAATACATTAGTTTTTTTTTAATTTCTACTAAATACGGTTTAGTATTATACTTTGTACGCGTCTCCTTATTTTGGTCAGCGCATTCAAATATATGGAGATTCGGCCAGGACTCGACCCAATAATAAACTGGGTCCAGTCTCGACAGTGAAGTGCGCCTTAGGGTAAATAGTTCCGGAAATCTCGTGTTGAGTGTATGAGTCAGTGGTTATAAAAATTAAACAGAGTCGCATAAGTCACCAAACCATCTGTGAAAAATTAATTAATAAAAAATAAAAACCTTAAAAAAAAGTTATTAGAGTCGGTGCCTAAAATTTATGTGCTGGTCATGCAGCTCGGCACCGACTTAAAATTATTGTTGCATTCTGAAGTCGGTTTTAATTTTTTTATTTCACGATTTTTTGTGAAGACCCTAAGACTACCTTCATGATATATTTTATGAAACATACACCAGTTACTAAAGGATTGCTCCCAACAGGCTTAACTTGCAAGTTCCGTTCTCCATATCCGAAAGTCTCCATCAGATCTTCACCAAAGTAAAATGTGACCAATCGGACGTTACACCTATTCAAACAAAAAAAAAAAAGAATTGTCGAAATCGGTCAAGTTTGACGAATTTATGAGAGAACATAGCAAAAAAAAAACACGCGCAAAATTAAGAACCTCCTTTTTTGAAGTCGGTTAAAAAGGTGTATTAAAGTGCAACTAGTGGGTGGGGGTCCGTGGACAGATTTGGAAACTTGCCGGCTACGGCTGTTATTATTTACATAAGCTACGTATTAACCTTGAGGCAAAAGGTTTCACCTCTTGCCTCAGCGATGAAGTATATTGTCGCAGAAGTACCACAGCCTTACAAAATCATTAGGTGCTAGAAAACGGGTAATGTTTGGTTATCTGTTTTCTGAAAAAAAAAAAAAACATTAAGTTATCTGAAAATTTTAAGTTTTCTATATAAAGCTGTGTGCCTATATATAGTAGTTAATGATAAATTAGTGAAAACGTCATGTACATGCCTGTCTAGACCTCAAGTATCCCTCATAATATGCTTGACACGAAACTGAATCCCGGAAATTATACGAACACACAACATAAACTCGCGCCTGTATCCCGGAGACCCCTCCGGGAGAGAGGCACAGACCAGGGGGCCTGTTTCATGAGACTACAAGTCATAGTTTATTATTACAATTCGATGTACATTGCGTAGCCGAGGCTTCCTACTTGTTAAGATAGACTTTGCAATGTACATCGAATTGATAGATAGATAGATAATGTCTTTATTTACGAACACAATACTAAAAACATGTATACAAAGAGAAGGAGAACGGAATAACTTAATGTAACGAAATAAAAAAAACATGCGTAAAAATAAAAATAAACCAATATTAATAAGCATTTGCATAAGAGCAGCCATTGGTTTTCAGTATTGAGTCCCTAAAGTGGACTCGACTCAGCATGTGTTGCGGGAGTGTTGCCTACCTACAACTCTGGTATTCTGTCGAGACCACGTTGCGGTTAGTTGGATCCGCGGAGATTAATAAGACGAAAATATGGTCTTGGGAGAGGCCTATGTCCAGCAGTGGACTGACACCGGCTGATGATGATGATGATGATGATGATGATGATGATGATGATGAATATGTGCAACGTTTGTGCGATGTGTACGGGTGAATATTAAGTGCAAGTGTGAAAATATACAGGGTGATAATAAACAAAATACAAAAAGTAATCAGGTGAGAAGGTGGTATTCAATGTAAGGGATCAAAGGTAAAAAAAAAAAAGAAATATAATATATAAACCAGGGTTTCTCAAAGTGGGGTACGCGAACCCCTGGGGGTTCGCCGTCCGACGGTAGGGGGTTCGCGACAAGATTTACGTAATGTATTTGTACGAAACAGTACATGGCACATTGTAAAAAGGTTATTTTTATTTTTATGTTAAAGAGTTGTCTTTGGTTAATTGGCATTATCATTGAATTATGGCATTATGCATCTTCCCCCATTACTAGAAGGTTGTGTCAGTAATTTTTCTATTTCTATAATAATTAATACAGTTCACTTATACAATAATTATTATGTTTGATTGCGACCCAAACAGTATTTTCACACGGACTTTTCGTATAAAGCCTACAAATCTTCTGAACTATATTTATAGGATAGGTAGATCTACCGATTTTCGTTTTTCGAATCTTCTAATTTCTACCAATCTTTATAGTTCATCTACTACTATACTAAAACAAGAGTTGGCAACACTGGTTTGCTCAGTGTTTATTTGTTTTATTGATTGTTACCTACGCACTGTGGGGGGTTAGTGGTTCGCTGTCATTTAGAAACTTCGACGGGGGTACGTGGAGCCATAAGTTTGAGAAACCCTGATATAAACTATACTTGAGAAAAATAGAGAAATAAAAATATATGAACATAGATAAATTATTTCACAAAGTCATAATTGTCTGGTAAACCATGGATGGTCGTTCTATTAAAACAGGCGCCAGGGTCTGCCACTTGTCAGATCACTTTCGCTTATATTCTTTTTTTTTTGTTGCACTAACCCGTGCAGAGGACAATATTTAAAAACCTATTTACAGGCTAAAAATTCCACCCATGCCGGGACTTGAACCCGCGACCTCTTCCTAACCGGGTAAGTGCAGGCATCGGCGAAATTTCGAGCCTCTTTATAAACTTCTCTGTATTACGTACAGGCAGCGACATCTGGCCATCACTTTCGGTTCATCAACATTCATTGGTCGTTGCATGCACGCACGCCGGCTATACGAATTTGGTAAAGATCGGAAGTCTTTTAGAAACTATTTGCGCGAGGATTGTCATGTCAATTCGTTAATTTGTGTTTCAAGCCTACGATATTACAGCATGGGTAGTACGATGGCACGAGTCACGCGTTTTGTGTCGCTAAAATGTTAGAATTTGACAGTTTATGTACTGGAAAGTTGCGACTTTTGACATAAAACGCGCGACTAGCCTCGTCGTACTACCCATGCTGAAGGCCTCTCGTCGACTCTTATTATTGTTATTGTTGTTGATACACTAGCAGCTTCGAGCCGATGCGTGTATCTTACCCACTTACCACTTTTTGTTTTAAACCCCCGACGCAACGCAGAGAGGGGTGTTTGAAGTTTGAAGTCACAGACTTCTTTCTGTACGTTCCGTCGTAGCGCCGAAACGGATCGAGCGATTTCGATGCGGTTTTTTTTTAATTGAAAGCTAGATTGATCGAGATGGCTCTTAGCCATGTTTGATGGAAATCCACTCAGCCGTTTATGGGCACGGTCAACTGCCTGACAAAACGGTAAGAGGTATAGGGATGGTGCTTTGACTAAAACCCTGGGACTAAAACAACGTACACCCTGGGCAAATTTAAATGCGATAAAAAAAAAGAAAACGGCGGGCAAGATGGCTGTTTTAATTTTTGCAGAGTTAACTAACGTTTTTTTAAAGTTTTTTTTATACTTTAATTACTCGCTCACTCGGATACATTGATTTGCCATATTAATTATTCTACGACGACCTATTCTCAGACCTACAAAATATACACAAAAAAAAAATCGGCCGTTGCGGAGGAGTTCAAACACTGTGACACGAAATGTAATATATAAAAATCTCGTGTCACAGTGTGTGTTATCGGATTAATATGATAATAAACTACTCCGAAACGGCTTCACTGATTTTTATGTTTTTTTGTGCATATTTGGTAGGGTTGAGAATAGGTCGTAGGCAATTAGCCGTTGTTTTATTCTCAGCCCTACCAAATATACAAAAAAAATCATAAAAATCGGTGAAGCCATTTCGGAGGAGTTGATTATAATATGGCAAAACAACGTTTGCCGATTCAGCTAGTTTTTATGTAATAGATCTAGTCTATTTTTAAAAAAGACCGTCTCAACCCGTAGCTCCTTTTGGCTTGGCCTTCATCGCTATGTTCTTCTGAACTCTGTACTCATTCGATTCTCGATAAGTTGGAGCCGGGTGACGTCACAGATCGTTTTTAATTTGTTATTAGATTTGATTCCCCCACGTGTTTCTCATTCATGATTGGGTCTTGATCAACCTTGGTTGTGTAAAATAGGCCGTGGTTTAAGTTTTGAAATAGAAATAGAAATGGAAAAACGTTTATTTTGCCACTTTCAAGCCTCTTCTTCTCGAGAAACTCGCAAACCAGTCGCGGTGACGTTGGCGTTATATAATGGAGTAGTATTTCTATGGACTTATTTGAACTCACGCGTTCTGACCACGATCCCACTAATCATTTGTTTGGCGGTCAATCAACCAATCGCGGTCAGAGCGCGTTGGTGTGAATTCGTCCATACAAATACTACTGCACTAAATTACTGCCACCGTGACCGGTTTGGTTTGTGAGTTCCTTTAGTGCCTCTCCATCGGTAGGGGCTGGCTCTTAGCTCCCTACTGATCAAAGCTACTCCATCTAAAGTAATAATGTGATCCAGGTCTTAAACCTGCCTTTTTCTGCACTACAAATACGGCCCGAAGGCAGCGGCTAACATAGTAACATAGTACATTGACATTCAGCAAACAGAATGTAAATTCTTTACGTTGAAATAAATGATTGATTTCTGATTTCTGAAAGCATCACTTCTGAGTAGACTGAGCCCTTCACCTATTTTGTCTAGGTCTAGCTAGAGGGCTAGAACATGTGAAATAAACGTAAAGACCTAATATTTATCCTAAAAAACGTACCTGATTATCCTAAATCTATATCAACAACGAATAAAATAACACCGCTGTTCAATACATCGGCTGTCAGTGCCTTATCTCGAGATACACTCTTATCTGGGACATTTCTTTCCGCGCAATCGCGTTATCTGGACGCTTCAATAATTATTTTGTTGCGTTACTTAGCCTCGGGTGTTTTGTGTCTAGATCTAGACGGCGGCGTCTACGCATGCGAAGGTCTTCGTTTTATGGCTAGATATCCAACTTTGCTCTTTTTGGGCATGGTTAGAAACCATCGATGTATAAATAGAATTAAAAACAACAATCATCGTATGCTTTTGTCGGATAAAAGGTTCTATTGAATATTCACGCACGGTCTGAAAGCGAAATAATTCGGTTAATATTTTTTTTGTTGCGAAACAAGGACCTCCTAGTTTATTTTTTATAACATAAATCGCATTTTGGTTCAACTCTAGTATTTTGGTTTTCGGACCTTTACGATTAATTTCTCAGTTTATCATAGTTACACTGAGTTAACTACAGGGGCCTACTTATGCGCACCAAATCCTGCCGGAATCCTGACGTTGGCGATAGGAATTAGTGTGGAATTAGACAGTTAGACGATTGGAATTGTTCTGGATTTGATGCGCCTATATTACGCGCAGTACTGTTCCTTTGTTACCCGTGTTACTACCAAACTTACTACCAGTAGTATTACCTCATGTCAGTACTGCTCCTATACTAGGGGCTATTATCAGTCGGCCTATTCTCTGTTTGAATGTAGTACTAACTAATATGCCTGTGTATGTTGCAAAACATCGTGGTCTCGGTAGCCGGAACTTGCAAGGAATGTCAGCCAAATGGGGTTGTTACACAGCTTAGAATGGTGGATCCGTGCCAGTGCGTGAAAAACGCTACGTTCTTTTGTGTTTATTATAGATAGAAGCATTGCAAAGTCAAAGTCAAGTCAAAAAAATTTTATTCATAGTAACACACACTGTGACTTATTGAACGTTACAAGAAAAACTAGGTGTCCGTTTCAAAATCTAGATCATTTGGAGAAAAAACGGACAAAAATCTCCAAACTTAGTCTTTTCAAACATATTCCTTAATTAACAGAGTTTACATGTCATATCTTCTAAAAAGCTACGTGCAACCATAAACGACACAGCGCCAAAAAAATATAAGAAAAAATGTTTTTTTTTTGTTTCCTATAGTTTATAATTTGAATACAAGTTATGGAGGCTACATAAAAAAAAAAGTTCTCGTATATGTAGATTTCCCCGTTATTATATCTGTAGCTGCTAAAGTAATATTACACAGGTGTGAAAAATATCTGTTGTTCCATACTAAAGAGCGGGAACTTCCGGCGTTAAAATGTGTGGAACAGCTGATATTTTTTTCTGCTATCACGAAGTGTTCCTCGTGGTAAAAGTTGTTCGTAGAACCCGAGTGGAACCCCCGATTCAAGCTGCACAAGACAACCTATCAACATTTAAGTTCCTTTCTCGCGATAAAGTATTTAAATAAAAGTAAGTAAATATCTGTGCTATTTCCTGTTTTATGTACAATAAAGTGTTCTCTATTTACAGTTATAAATCTATATGTAAAGTTACAATCTTGTAAATAGGTCGGGTAATGATGAACTTACAACTTCGTACAATCGTTTTTTCAGGAAGCACTGACCTCATAATATCATCTGTTACTCAATTTAACTCACTTTGTCTGCGTGTGAAATTAGTTTTCATTGCCGCAATGAGTAAAATATTTATAATAGCTAGCTTTTATTAGCCAATGGTCCAGGTTTTGGTTTTTTAAAGGTGGCGTGAAATGAAAATTAAACTATGACACATGTATATCGACGGCTCCTACGAGTCCTACTTAAATAATTGTAACTGTAAAAGTGCAGGTTTACAGGAGAGTAATATGAATCAATAAACCTTGACAAGAAAGAGAATATTTATTAGGAAAGCTTAATAATATCTATTAAATAGCGATACTATTTAATAGCTATTTAATAGATATTAATTTTACATACTAAAAATTTTCAATTTTTCATTCTAATAACGTAGCCTTCCAATAGCGTAACGTAACAGTGGATTTGAATCTATTCATCGCACTTTTCAAAATATTTTGAAATTATTCCACTTTCTGTATAATTTCATCGAAGTTAACACCTTCGATATATTTGATAGCAAATTGCTTGTAAAACCTAACTGCTACTAAATAATACGCAAATGTTTTGTTGCAGAGAAGTCTGATGCAAAATTGAGTTACCTATTATATTTAACAATTACTCTTGTGAAAATAAATATATATCGTTGTTCAGTTATTATGAAGGAAGTGATATTGCAAAAGGCTACAAACTAGTGGAACAAAGGCTTATTTAATATTTAATCACTCGTTTCCTACCGATTGGTTGGCAAAGAACTAACCTAGAACTTCCGCAGAGCTATGTTCAGGTATACTGTTATATTTCATCATCATCATCATCATCAGCCACTTGACGTCCACTACAGGGCACAGGCCTCCCTCGTGGTTTTCATAACGATGAAGGGTCTGGCCATAACCGCCACGCTCGGCAGGCGGGTTGGCGTTCGCAGTATGCAGTTGGAATCTCAGGAAGACGCTGCTGCCCGTCTCCTGGTAATTGATTTCCTTAGTAGCCTTCTACGACATCCACGGCTATTCTTAATCCGGCGCCACACGGAACCTGTTATATTTACTACTTTGGTAAAGTGATGGAAAAGTTACTAATTTTGATAAATTCCGATATTGTTTCTACCTACTCTGTCAATAATGTGCATTTACAAATGACTTTACCCTTGCTGCCCTGGCTCTAACTAAACCACTATTATGATCCACTACTCAATGGAATATACTGCACAATAAAAATAATGCTAGCCTGTTTTTCTCCCTCATGGTTAGGAAAACCATGAGGGAGGCCTATGTCCTGCAGTGGGCGTCAAATGGCTAATGATGATGATGATGTTTGCCTGTGTTACTAACAATAGTTTAAGAATATTTATTTCACCTACTAACACTACTGCATTGTCTCTCTTTTGCTTTTATAATGTTTATGATCCCTGTTGGTCGAAATAAACGATTTAATAATGAACATTCCTCGAAATAAATAATCCCAAAATGGAATATCAAATGTGATTTGTGAATTCTCGTGATTTGTTCACTGTATTATTAATTATACAATTCTCGCTAATGATGATTAGCTTAATTTACTTGAAAACCAATTATTATCCGTTAACTTTGCGTAACTAACTGAAGGGAATGATCTGATGTAAATAATTATTTAATTAAATAAGGAAGGACGTATTATCGGCGCGCAAATATAAACCTTTGCCTGTAAGTACCTAATTAGACAGGCGTATACGGCTTTTGTCTACGATAGCCCTAGAGATGGCTATAAAAAAACCAAGTGCGTGTCGGAATCGCGCACCGTCGGTTCCGTTCCGCCACATAATACAAAATTACGAATTTAGCTAAAAATGGTGTGTTTTATTTCATTCAGTTCGGGACCCTTGACCCTTAGCGGGAGTGCAATCCTTTTCGGTTAGACTTGGGGATTTTATTACACTCTGTATAAGTGTAGTGTCTAATAGATATAATAGGGTCAAGCGTGGTTTAACAAATTCTGTTAAACCACTATTAAGTTTCTTACGATGATGACAGGAAGCAACATATTCCTTTGCTTAAATCTTAGCTCTACACACGATGACTGTTGTCATCCGATGACGCATGTCCAGATCATTTGCACATAAAGGCTGGGCCCAACCTTGATGAAGGCTGACCACTGCCTCTCGTAAAACCCTAGAAGCCTTCGCTGACATGTCATTTTGGATGACTCACGATAACGCAGTGACTCAATGTTATTTACCCACTTTGTTAAAAGGCACTCGATATAAATGTAGCTGGTTAGGTGGTGCAGATATGTGGGCTCTCTTCTAAATGTGACACTTCACATTTATGTATTTTGTTCGTCTTATGGTGGGTACAGACTGAAGCGACCAAGCTAACGGATGCAAACGAACAGTTCAGCGTGCCCGGCTTAGTGTGCTCAGAGCTACGAATAAAAAAAACAGAAGTATCTCTTCAAAATTCACACTCAAAACGGCCCCCGTCCTCTCGATTAGTCTTTACCGATGAAATGAGCGCAAGATGTGCTGCAGAGTAAATCACTCTGTGATTGGTTCATTCTGTGCGCCATGCGTGACGTGAACGTTGATAGTAAGTGACAGCGTAAATAATGGTTGGTTTTATACAAAAACGTCAAACCAATGACTTCATTGATGTTAACCCGTCGCACCTTGTAGGTAATTCGGAAGATGTCTGACGAAGGCAGGTGCATAGATATTTTGCCGGGCAATACTTAACGCAATCCCGCAAGAAAATTTCAATTCAGGTATTTGCGGGACTTGACCGTCTTACTCCCGCTGGATCTAGGTATTTGCGGGATCCAGCAAGGTGGACTAAGTGTTTTGAAATCAATCGTAATAAAGTAGTAATAGACCTCATTTTCATGGTTTTAAATTTAATCAAAGTTAAATAAGCTTTTTGGCACATTATAGAAAGTGTTTATTGATACTTTTTTAGATATAAAGATTAAGACTTAAATTGACATAACAACATAAACATCAGAAACATAAATTGACAATTGACGTAAGCACGTAATGTTAACATCAGAAACATAAATTGCCATCGTCACTTAAATATCACAATTATCAAATTGACAAGCACATGTAGCCGCGCGCAGATTAACGAGCTTCTTTGTAATCCCGCCAGTCCAGCGAGATCCCGCAAAATTTTCGACCGAGATTAGTCCAGCAAAATGAATGCGGTATCCCGGTGTCCCGGGATTACATTTCCTAATTGCAATTTTACTGAGACATTACAAAAATGTTCTCTGAAAAAAAAACTGTTATTTTTATTTTCAAATACAATACCCCAGATAATAGAACTAATTGTACTATCGACAGCTATTCAATCCTTACACTTTCGTCTCAAACTCGCCTGTATGGTAACTCATATAGCAAGCATATGGAAGTTGGTGTGATGTTGAAATGTGGATCGTTCGATGAAGTTCAGCATTTTGCCCGATTGCGATTAGTTACGACAAGTGTAAAGCTGAAGATAATACCAAATTCCTCTGTACAACGATAAAGTTGACATGCAATCGGCTTGTTATATTGTCCTACGTTGAATCACACTTGACCTGCCGATTCTCATGATGGCACTGACTCGCCTCGGTTTATGTATTCCATCTACACAGCGTAGTCTTTTCTCTAGTTGGTAAACCAACATGTTTAGGAAGCAAATTTGACTGGATACAGTGACACATGCCAGTTTATGGATTTCTGTCTTTGTGCGATACTGGCTCTTAGGCTGTGACGCCGAGGGTTGACCAATATAATATATTTTTCACCTCACTAGCTCGTAAAAGCTCTGTTTATCATTCGAAATCTGCGTGGAAAATCGCACTTTATCCGCTAACGTGGAAAGTGTTTTTAAAATTCGAATATTTTTATTCAATAAAGATTTCGTACAATAAATTACATATATATAGAACCTCATTGGTTTCGTAATAGTTTATATTCTCTGCAGCCAGTCCATTGATGATTGAAATGCAAATACTTATTTCATGTCATGCGCCAGCCTCATTTAAAGAATCGCACTGGCTGGCAAGAAAATTTGATTTAAAAAAAAACTTTAAAATTTTCTTCTCTTTATTGAATTCACTTTACTTTCATTATTTTGGTTTGTTTTTTGATAAAATCGAAAGAAATCATAAAATATGAGCGAAGCTAGCAGCGACGAAGATATAAATTAACAGTAATTTAATATTTATTAAAACTGTTTTTCTTGCACCTAACATTTTCCTCGCTTTAGTGAGGTGAAAAGTTGTGTGTTGCGCTCGGCAGCAAAGTTATTTAGCGTCTCGTACCTTTGAAACCCTCGCTACGCTCAGGATTCTATATTTGAACCACTCGCTTCGCTCGTGGCTCAATCCTAGAATCCTTCGCTTGCTCAGGTTTCAATACAAGGTACTCGCGCCAAAAATTAACTTTGCAGCCTTGCATAACAAATAACTATTATCTTCCTCTTCAACATTTCTTTGTTAACTGCCTTTTCATTTGTCCGCGAAGTCACAATTCGTTTTTTTATTTTTATTTTATTTATTAGTTTCCACAACAGTTAATAGTACTGATAGATACATCAAAGTTAAGGTAAATTGAACTAAGATAAATTGATTAAGGTACCCTAACTAACTGTAGCGAAACACTGCAGGCATTATTAGTTGCTAAGTTATGTAAATAGATAATTTTACGTGAAATACCTAAAACAAAAATAATGTTGCTGATGTAAAAGTTGCATCTGAGTAAAAAAAAAACAAGAAGAATAAATACAAATATCGATATGTGCCGGGGACCTCAAATTAGAGATAGTGGCTCAAAAAATATTTAATTTTATGTAACGGGTGTTTGTGTACGTCTACTACCTCACTATAATGATTTAGGAGGCGGCATAGATGAGGAATAGCTAAGTTGGCTGGCGCCAGGAACGGTTCTGCGTAGCGGAGGGCATAGGGAAGTTATTGGTTTACGGGGAATGTTTTATTTTATTTATTTAACAATGTGTTTGAATAAATTGACTGTTCTGACTGCTTTAAGATCGTCAGCGCAGAGAAAAGGTAACGAATGTTTGAATCTAACTGGGAGTTCATTTATAAATATGATGACATGTAACGGCCCAGGATGCGATCTCTGGGGCACACCAGACGTAATTGCATTCTTCTGATATTAGAATCCGTTAGCTACCACGAAAAAAAATGATTACCTAAATGAGAATCCAACCATCGAAGTAGGTACTGGCCCAGTAAAACCGTACGAAGCTAACTTATTAAGCAAGACCACACGAGAAACCTTATCAAAGGCTTTGGCAGAATCTGTGTAAATGACGTCAGCTTGTTTGCGAGAATCTATTGCCTCCACTAGTGTTTCTTCAAAGGTCACCAGGTTGGAATACGTAGATTTGGCCGTAGATTATTCGTTCCCCTAAGATACACAGAAAGTATGTGGGGCGAGGGCGCAGAAAAGACGCGTCGTCTTACCAATTCATTTTTATACAAAAGGTACTGAAGGGACGGGTCGAAGCCCACACAGAAGAGACGGGGCAAGGGCGCCAAATCTACAACGCGTCGCGTCTTTTCCGCAGAATATCCTTTTCCTGTTACTTCTGAAAATCCTACCGCAACTAGCGTTATATTCTTGTTATAGGAATTTTGTCACTGTAGCTTCTGAAAACCCAAATGAAGTCATACTGCTCTTAGTACCAGACGAGGCCTTAATACGAATATGGGCTGATGGATTAGACTGAAATACCCATATAGTTAGACATGTGTAGTTTTTCCCTCAATTATATTTTAGTTTCTTACTAATTTCATAGTACATAATGTAGACTAAGGTATGGTGTAGTCAGTTAGTTTGGCCTGTGGTTTCCGCAGGACAAACTAATTATACAATGGTTTGTCCTGCGGATTATTGTATAAAATTAAACGAGTATTTCTTTGTTGCAGAGCTCGTCGGATTCGGTCCTCACCGGCGGCGCGACATCCGACCGTATCTCCCAAACCTCAGAGCAGAGTTTGCCTCAGCATGTCGTCTCCACACTGCATAGGAACAAAAGCACATTGCACACTGGGCAGGGTGCCATGGGTAAGGTTTTTCAATTTGTTTTTATTTATTATTAAGACAGCTGTTACAACAGGGGCCTGTTATATAGAACTACAATTAGAGGTTTACTATCACAATTCGATGTACATTGCAAAGTCTATTAGTTAATAGACAGATTCACAGATTAACAGGTAGACTCTGCCACGCAATGCACCTCGAATTGTCATAATAAACTACGAATTGTAGTTTTATGAAACTCGGCCCTGGGGTCGCTCTTCTAACATTTTGTTATTGTAGTAAAATAATGGGTACTTATTATATATACTTCTTACAAATGCGGTGCTAGTAAGTAAAATTAAGGATTTTTAGATAAGGGTATTTTTGTTATCCTATACTTAGCTTTTGATGAAGCAAATTGGCCACTAAAATTATGAACTTTGCACTGGAGGAGGCATTATTCCAACTAACTTAATTGTGTCGCGAGAGCAAAGTTGCATCAAGATTTTTGCGGAAATTCCTGATGAAAACCCAATTTTTTTCAAGTGGTTTCGCTGTGACACTTTATCAATATGTTTAGAGGATACAAAGGTTTGCTCATGCTTACGAAAAAAAAATTAGAGCCTCGTAAGACTTTTCATAAAAACTAATCACAAGGGTGGAATTTCTTTCTGATAATTTTTTTCCAATTCTAAGTACGATCAAACCTCGATTTGTGACCTATAAACGTACTGGCAAAGTTTTATCGCGATCTGCGGGGGGAGCATGAGATTTTATCGAGGCGGTTTATCTACAAAAAATGGCCGTTTTAACGAGTTTTGACGTCTATAGTAGGTTAACTTATCGTCGCGAGCACAATGCGTCGTTTTTATCCCAGTGCCGTGAGATAAAAAACATCTGTCACTATAAGATAAACCCTATCGCAAATGCGAGCATGAGGACAACATAAAAAGATATGTTATCGACTTTTGACAGATTTTTCATTTAAACTTATCCCACTTTTGAGAGGGGCATATAAACTTATATCTAGCGTTTCTGACAGTCATTCTACGAATAAAATCATCACATTTGTCATGATTTGTCCACTGGTGCCTCTTCGCGCCACCTACGCATCCCATTCGTGCCCTTCCTCTGTTTCTGCTCACTGACCAACCTCACAAATCATACCTAACTTCTACTAAGTACCTAAGTATTTATGGTGTATTTACAACAAATATATGGTTTCTAGGAAGTTTTCTGGAAAAAGCTTGACACAGACTCCTCCATTTTTGAAGTCCGTTAATAATAAAATGCTTTTGGTTATAAGTAAATCTAATATTTATTTTGTAACTTTAAACAATGAAATAGGTGGTTTAATACATAACTGGGTACCCAATGGAGAAAAGAAGCATGATATGTTTTCTTCTGAAAACGGGAAATTGTTACCAAACAAATAACAAATTAATATGTTCTTCACCTTTGATGTAATCTGTAACAAAAAAATAAGAAGTAAAAAAAAAATGTAATGCATTTCCTAGGAGACTCTGGATATGCCCTTGAGCCTGCCTTGGCTGATGACGCCCATCAGAGGAGAGGCCGAGTAGAGTCCCGAGGCTCGGTACACACATTTCCATTGTGGAGCCCGAAACCCAGTAGAGGAGGAATGGCCAGCTCAATGGAACATTCCCTATGCTAGGCAACAGCCCAACGAGCTGCTATAGTTCAAAATTATATTTAACCCTTGAATGAATGCCCCTGTGCATGTAATATAAAAAAACTATAGTGGAACTTGGGTAATTAAGCATCCAATTTTGAGTTACTATTTTGAAAAAATAGGGTGGGCTGTGACTTTTTTACTGCTAAATTTAAAATATATTCAATTCGTACATACATATTCTTCGTTTTAATATTTGATTTATTTTAAGATTTGATTGATTGTAGCATAGACCAAATATGATTGTAGTCAGCGCGTTCAAAATATCCTGTAACAAATAAAGAGCATAATTAAAAAGGAGTCCAAAACATTCCAATATGATGTTATAGCTTAAGACGAAAAGAAAAAAGGTAAGACATGTTACGAAAATTATTTTAGATGCCCCTAAGAGCAAAAATTGACGCTATACTGGATAGACCTCTATGGTCTATCTATCCAAATACTGTAGGTATTCACTGAGCATTGCCTAGGTACACATTTGCATTAGTTTGACAAGCATATTATTTACCTATTGTACTCGGTTGGTGATGGTGAGTCAAGTATTGAACTTAATTTAATATATCACTAGATAATAAGTACTATCAACACTTACATTCCGCCACTGCTCCAGTCGTGTCGGGACCATGCTCCTTCGACAAGGCTCAACGCGCCCCACTCTTTCAACAACCTTTCGCTACCCATGGGGCCAGAAAACTCATTGTTGGCTAAATTACTGTGGAGCGTCATATACTCGAACGAACCCCAGTTGATTTTGTTTACTGCGCCCTCTAAAACAGAAAAATATTATAGTTCTTGCCGATGAGTGACTTGTATATGATGTGATGTCCGTATGAGCTTGTAGGAAGGATCTCCAACTATTGTAGTATTGTATAAATTAACTGCAATGGCTATAAAGTTTGTACTTACTTCATTTTCGGCATCTATTATCCGTTATTTGTTTGTTTATTTACATTTTATTTGATACCTAGCACAGACTAAGTAAAGGAAAGATCACAGACAGATCAGATTTCAATCTGTCAAAAACGCAAATTGAACGAATGAAATAGTGATTTTCGTGACATCGCTATTTGCCGATTCAGTGTTGTCATACCAATAAGTAGATAAAATAAAATGTCTATCTTATCTCCTATCTAAGGAAGATATGTATATCGAAGAGAAGTCATGCTCGCGGGTGGGATATAATATCGTAATGTTTTAAAATTTTTACCTATCTATCTAAATAGGATAAGAATCTCATGCTCCCCCCGCTGGCTTCATTTGTAAATAAAAACCAAACTACGTTTGTGTGGGGATCGCTTCGAGAGGGGCCTTCTTAATGATTAAACCCCAACTTTCCTCCCGGCAGGCGGCAGCATGACCTCGCTAACCTCGGCCCCCGCCACCCCCACTCCCGCCTCCTCCTTTTCAGCTTCAGACCTCTCGGAGCGACCAGCTCGCGTGGCGAGCCACGGCAAGCCTAACCTGGCGCCCAAGCCGCCAACGGTGTTCGTCAACGCCGACACGCGGCCCTCGCCTCCGCCCAAGAAACTCCTCGTCAATGGGAAAATGGCGGCCAGGGCGCAGAGTATGAGGGTGCCTAGGTCAGTATTTTTCTCTTTGTTCCACATACTTCTTCTTTTTCTTTATGTGCTATCTCCTATCGGAGGTTGGCAACCAATTCGGATGTCTTGCTTTTAGAGACATGAAAAAAAAAACGCTTTCCATAAAAAAAAACAACGAAAATAGTAAAGCACAACCCAAGATTGTACCGCCAACGCTGACATGCTGCTAAGAGAAACTGCCAGAGCATAGAGAATAAGGCTGACTAGGTGAGTGTATAGGAAAAAAAAACAAAATAGGTCGTAGTCTAACTAGATAGCTCGAATGGCCAGAATTTACATTGTAGATTTTTCCATGCAGGACTCCTAGGCAGGAGTGGCAGATGGGTGAGATCGGAATGAGTAGTTCCAACGACCACCCCCTTGCGATTAGATAAATCTGAGGGATGGTCTATAGGAACGTTTCGGTTAATACGTGTCAGCGACCGTTGCAACCACTGATTGTAGACTAGGGGTTGGATAAAATCGAAATAAGTTGTGTTAACTGCCACCCAATTGCAGTGAGGAATTGTCGTTGGGGTTTTTTTTGTACCATCGCTGGAATTTTAAGTTCCTTTCAACTGAATAATCGTGGTTCATGTGAACTTTACCGTCAGAAACCTTTTTGGGTTTGCCAATTTGTCCTGTTGCAAGATCTACTCTCACATTGACCACTAATACCGTGACCTCAGCAGGTCACCGCCGGTGTCATCAGAAAAAGTGAACATTCAAGCAAAGGCGCTCATCACTTGCTATGTTGCCGTAACAAAACTTTTTTTGGGTTTGCCATATTATCCTTTTGCAAAATTGATTTTCACAATGACCACGAATAACGTGACCACCGTAGGTCACCGCCAGTGTCGCCGCCGTCGCCGCCGGGTGGCGGACCAGCGCGGCCGCAGCCGCCGCCAGCGCCGCATCACATAGCCACCAAGAACCCCGCCTCGCACTTCGGTGAGTCCACTTTTCGGGCTGGAATTTTATTTTATTTATTTAGGACAACCAACAGGCAATACAACAACACAAAAAACACACACACATAACATGGTAATTGCTCACCCACTTATAGGATGACTCAGCATGCATCTAAAACTCAACAAAACTGTAATACACAGGGCCACTTTCTGAATAGAGAATTTCGCGGAGTAAATAGTTAACTGTAGTGCTGTCTCTTAGAATTTCTCAGAAAAGAGTGTGACAGAACGCTACTTAAGTATTTACTTAATGAAATTCTCAATTCAGAAACCGTCCCACAGTGATCCAATGTAAGGATATTAAATATAAATATTAATAAAGACAAAGTAAAGAAACAAATGAAGTAAACATGAATTTAAGATATTCAAATAGCTTTCTTTTGAGTTTTATCAATGTATCATTAAAAATATCCAAAGTACCTATCTATTTTTGCTTATGAGATGTTATAGAGGTTGGACATACGATGCAGAGGATTTTATTTTATTTTACTTTATTGGTGTGTATAACTGGTAACAAACAGTCAATAACGTACAGAATAGGCTTAACAATGTAGATCTAGATTGTCACCTATACACATACGTGAGATCAGGAAAATGTAACCAAGCTTAAAAAACAAAAGACGACTTAAACTGAACAAGTCTAATATTTTGACAAATTTTAAATCTGAGAAGTAAATGTAAAGAAATACTTTAACAAAATCACTTAGTTACTTACATTTTTATAAGTGATCAAAGCAATCGAGGTTGTTTTTTAAATGAGACAATTTGAGAGTGGAATGGCACTAGTCTTTGTCAGTTTCGTTTTACTCGTTGCGTGCATGCTAAGCGAACTGTTAGACATTTATAGGCAGGAATCTCCTCACAATTCGCTGACGTAGCGGATGAGAGAGGAATGACATGAGTCTTTTTCCAGTAGCAGTAGACTGTTCATTTGATTCCCTAACGGTTCTCTTTGGTTCTGAACACGCGCACTTACCCCCGCGGGGGTAACATTATTACTCTGCCGGGGTAATAGGCCGGCAAAATTGGTAATAATAGATAATGCCACGTCAATTAAGCTCTCTCGCACTGAAAAATAGTGTAGCTATCGCTGTGTGTGTGAATTGCAATTATAATTGCAGCAAGGATTGACCACTAATGTTATCTACTCCGTTCGCTGTGTTTCTCTATGCGTTCGGTGCGGATAGGTATGTTTACACGTCGTCCGATCCTAACAATTTCACAGTGGCCATGTCGCATAAGTCACCGACATAGCCCACCGAATTAGTATGCTGAAGTGGCAGTGGGCCGGCCATATTATCCGAAGAACTGATAACCGATGGGGTAGACGAGTTCTCGAGTGGAGACCGCGGATCGGTAAACGTAGTGTCGGACGTCTTCAGACTCGGTGGAGCGATGATCTTCGCAGGGCGGCTGGCAAAAGCTGGATGAGAGTAGTCGAGGACCGTGCTCAGTGGCGTGCTATAGGAGAGGCCTATGTCCAGCAGTGGCCGAGCATAGGCTGATGATGAAGATGATGATGATGTCGCGTGATCGAGCAATGAAAGAGAAAATAATTCATACACCCTAGTGGATAGTCTTATTCTGCGTTCAGTTGCCGCTGCTCAGTTCCTATATTACGCGCACCAAATTCTGATCGATTCCAATCGTCTAACTGTCCATGCTAATTGCTATCGCAAACGTCAGGGTTCCGACGGGATTCGGTGTGCATAATTATGTCATGGGGGGCGGCTGACTAAAGCACATTAGTCAACTTGTCATTAATTAGGCCTCAGAGCGGCGAGGTCATGTGTTAGGCGATGCTAAGTCCTCCCTCCGGCCGCTGGCACTCTGCGGGCACAAAGTCCAAGGCCTAGACGTGTTCAATTACACGAGCGAGCTTGCACCTCGCGGGCGACGCGTGGTTTGAGTGCTGACGGCTACGGTAGCCTAAATTCGTGGCGGAGTTGTGCTGCAACTGTGTCGTGGCGGTTCCGGTATAATGTGCCATGGACCTTAAATTTCTCTCCGGACGCAGGCACCCTGCGGGCACCGCGCGGCTTGCGCCCGCCTGGCGTGTGCCCGCCGCCGCCGCCCGGCGCGCCGCCGCCGCCGCCCGCGCGGCACGCCTCGCTCGCGCACCCGCCGCCACCGCCGCCCCCGCCGCACCACCCTCGACAGAACGTGAGTACACTGCGACCAGCCCAAAAATTCCCAACGACCACCGCTGATTGCGAAGGAGTGGCCACGTCTCACTCGCGCAACCGCCGCACCACACTCGGCAGAATGTGAGTGCTCTGCGACCGCCCAAAATTCCCAACGACCACCGCTGATTGCGAAGGAGTGGTCACGTCTCATTCGCGCTACAGCCGCACCGCACTCGGCAGAACGTGTGTGCACTGCGACCGCCCGAAATTCCCAACGACCACCGCTTACAGAGATAAGCTTTACTTGTTATTTCATATGTAATTTCCTGTTAAATATTTCATCTGCAATAAAGTATAATTAATTAATAATATCTACTAAGCCCGCACAAACCCATCAGGTCGCTGGACCGACGATCTGAGGCAGATTGCTTGCTGGATGAAGATGGCCGAGAGCGGAAGGAAGTGGCGTGCCTTGGGGCAGGCCTATGTCTATCAGTGGGGGAGTACGGGCTGACTCACTGACTGATTGATTTATTGGTTGGCTGGCCGACTGGGTGGCTGGATGGCTGACTGTCTGACTAACTGACTGACTGACGGATTGATTGATTGATCTACTGAACTGTATCCGCAGAGTACAAACGGCCCCTCCGCCGACGATACCCCGGCGCCCGCGCCGCCTGTCCGCGGCTCGTCCATCCGCCACTCGGAGATCGCTCTAGACCTAGACGCGCGCTTCGCCGACCGGTTCCACCCCGTCGCGCGGTTCCCCGACCCTGACCCCTTCCTTAGGATCGCTAAGGGGTACAGCAGCGCCACCGTCGCCGGTAAGTACATGTTTTAGGCTACAACGGCGATCCCTGGGAGAATTCTTCCTGGGGCTTGTTGCGTAAAACTACAATGCATGGTTTGCTAAGACAGTTCGACGTACATTGCAAAGTCGACTGGCCCGAAGATTAACGAGTGGGAAGACTCGGCTACGCCGTGTACATCGAATTGGACCGTATTACGCAAAAACATTCGAACCCACAATAAGTAACGTTCTAGAAAAAAAAGGCATTTTATGTATTACAATGCTTTTTTCGTGTTGATGTTCAGAATTGTTTAATGGTACAGTGATTACAATAATAAAGGTCTGAACAAAGACATGAAACAATCTATTAAATAAAACCGTTTTCTCGCAAGTTACGTGTTGAGGGTTGGAATGTTTCTGCGTAATACCGTCCAATTGTAATAGTAAACTATGAATTGTACTTTTTTAAAACGCGACCCTGGCGGTTGAGGCGCAGAATATTCGGTTTACTGGGACTTTACATGAAAAAACGGGACTAAAACCGGACCTCGAGTCTAATAAACAGATATTTGTTCAAAATAATGATATTAGCACGACTTGGAATGATATTGTAATGCTATTGCTTAGTAGACTAAGAAATAGGGACATATAGCAGCTATTGTCGTGCTAATATCACTCTATCGAACAACGATACGTTTATTAGGCTCTAGGCCCTGCGCCTCATACCAACTAAATTATTCGGAACGCGCTTGGATTCTGCGTATTCTGAGTTTTCCGCTTTCCGCCGGGGAAAATAGTTTTCGGGGATCGGCCGTTCCTAGGTAGGATTGGAATGTCTCTAAATAATTAGGTAGTGCCTTGAATTGGAGGTTCGAAGCTGCTCGGGTTAGGGTGCGGTTTTAGGAACGATATTCACGGATGAACAGTTTTCGGTACCTTTTTTTTTATCCAGCGGCTTAGTGGGATCTGCATGTCCCAACTGACAATTCTGTGTCATATAATAGTCACAAAGACGTCTTTTGTCGTAAAAGACGTCTTTGTGACTATTATACGACACAGAATTGTTAGTGGAGGGGGGAGGAATGACCTTATTTCTGCACAGTACAGCATCTAAGTGGTACCTTTTCGTATTTAGTGTAAATAAAGTTGCCAGCATTGTAATTCAGTGTAATTCTAAAAAAATATAAAAATACTGAATGTTCAGCGTTTGATTCGGCCTTCATTAATTAGTTCCAATCCGTGGGTTTCGTTATTTAAAAATAGCGCCGCGTAACCGTTGTGGACGGGAAAAGTTCCGATGCGATAGTCTTCCTGTTTCTTTGTTTTTGCTTTGCCTCAAGTTAAGAGCATGCGAAATTGAGCCTTGGATCGGGGGGAAAAGGTTGCGACTTTAGTCGAATGCTAGTTGGGTTAGTTTGTTTCGAGCGGAAGAATATAAGGAGAGAAATTAAACAAATTCACAGCCAAAAAAAGTATGTAGAACGTAATGATTTAACGAACATTCAAGCATAGGCAGTGAAGTCTCTTCTTATGATAGTATTTACGTTAAAATAACGTAAGGAACGTAAGTGGTTATTGCAAAACAGTTTTAGTAAATTGGCCGGCCTCACACTAATCTGAATGAAACTGGCTCTTAATCCACACGCTCTTATGCCGCCCGCAACCAGAGCTATTAGTCGGTAAATACCGATTCGAAGGACCAAATCAATCACTGTCGGTAGTATACAGCTTGTGTCTTTTGTTAGAGGGAATTTCGATAAATTTTGAATTCAGAAAGGCATTCCGAAGGTATGCGCCCGGCCAATGTGGATTTGTTCAGTTTCAAACCACCGTCGCGTCGCGTCGCGTGGAATGATTGAAGTCTATTTTGGGAAGGAGTAAAAGCTTGTTTTGGCGATTCAGTTATTTATTTATTTGGAAACGATTCGAAACGTAAACAATATATTTGGAGGCTTTTCTTTGTATAGTAACTGAAAATATACAATTCCATAGAGCTAAATGCAACTTTTTAGTAACTCTATTGATAGGAATATAAAGCTTACAATAAGTAAATTCTGTGAATGTTCCGACTGTTGAGAAATGACGTTATTTTATAGTTATTACTGTATTTTAGAGAGATTTTATTTTATAATGTTGATGAAAAGAAACGGAGCAATAGCGCACATATCAGTGATGCTCTGTATAGTCATGTAGAATAGAAGTTATAGAGATAAAAGTATTATTATATTATATTGTTAATTGTTGAATTAAGAACAGTAGGTACAAGTCATAAAGTATATGGATTGACATAATATTAAACGAGTAGGTGATCCCTTTAATATTATCTTAGCCTAGACAAAGGTATAAGTAATGTAGACTGTAAAATTGTGTCCTCTTATATATCTTTTTAGGGTTCCGTACGCAAAGGGTAAGGGACCCTATTACTAAGACTCCACTGTCCGCCTGTCTGTCTGTCTGTCTGTCACCAGGCTGTATCTCATGAACCGTGATAGCTAGACAGTTGTAATTTTCACAGATGATTTGTTTCTGTTGCATCTATAACGACAAATTCTAAAAAATAGAATAAAATAAATATTTAAGTGGGCCTCCCATACGACAAACGTGTTTTTTTTTACGTTTTTTGCTCGATATGAATAACGGCAACAGGTAGACGCTTGAAATGGTATGGAACCCTTCGTGCGCGAGTCCGACTCGCACTCGGCCGGTTTTTTTACAGTATAGATCTGCCCTCGCTGCACGTTACCGCGATAAAAGTTTTTATCTTCCTATCACGTAGCGCCATCTCGCTTTATGTAGTGAAATAAAGCGAGATGCCACTAGTCCATAGAAACGTGCATCGCGGGCTGAGCATAATACGCTATAATTTTTTTTTACTTTTAGACCAAATTATAACAGTAGTTTATTTTCCGGAAGTATTATGGTTGCGTGATAAGCATGTTTATTCGCAAATCTTTGCATGTCCATGTTCCGTACCTATTTACTTATTAATGAGGAGCCTTTCTACAAGTAACTATACTTAGTAGTTCACTGAAAACTATGAAAAGTTGAATGTTATTGTAGAAATACCCCTTTGCAGTAAATATAACCTGGATAGTATTGGGAACAAGAAGTTTTTGTACGCGGGACTTCTTCAAACAAAGAAGTTTCTTGCTTCGCTAATAGTCTGATATTGAGTATTGTTTTTCTTTTGTTTTTAATTATCCGTATATCTCCTTTTTTAGGTATTAATTTTACTTTGCTATATGATAGTTGTGTAGCGATTCCTCTTTATAGTAGCTGGCCGGCATAGCCGTCTAGTCGGATTATTAATATTTTGAAGGGAATCGATTTAGGGCAAAACCGAGTCAATCGATGAAAAAGAGATAATGAAAAGTAATATTTTAAGTCGATCGACTTACTTATTAAAACCTGTATTTAGGGCCAGTTTCTGAATTGCGAATTTCGCTAAGAAAATAGGTAACTGTAGTGTTGTCTCTTTTATTTTCTCAGAAAAAAAGCGTGACAGAACGTTACTTAAGTAATAGGGGTTAAAGTATGAAATTGCCGTTCTTTTAATTGACATAGAATCTTCATGGTTTGAGGTTTTCGAATGAAACTTTTCTCAAATGGTTTCTATGTTCTTTTTTTAAAAAATGTGAAACATTTGAATATCGACTTTCAATTGTTTTTGTTATTCAATTTAGACAAGAAAGATGGATACTGCGAAAATTCGAGTGATTTTTGAATACGAGTTCCGACGCGGAACTAACGCGGCAGAAACAGCCCGCAATATCAATGCTGCGTTTGGAGAGGGGTCTACTAATGAACGCACCGTGCGATTTTGATTTAAACGCTTTCGTGATGGAAATTTCGACTTAAAGAACGAGCCACGAGGAAGACCGCCCACACAGGTGAATAACGATGAATTAAGAGAGATAGTGGAAGCCGACCCTAGTCAAACTACCCAGGAATTAGCGGCATGGTTTAACGTTACCTTACCCACAATATTGACTCACTTGCGTCAAATCAATAAAATAAAAAAATACGAAAAATGGGTGCCTTATAATCACTCGAATTTTCGCAGTATCCATCTTTCTTGTCTAAATTGAATAACAAAAACAATTGAAAGTCGATATTCAAATGTTTCACATTTTTTAAAAAAAGAACGTCATAGAAACCATTTGAAAAAAGTTTCATTCGAAAACCTCAAACCATGAAGATTCTATGTCAATTCAAAGAACCTATTGCAATGAAACGGCAATTTCATACTTTAACCCCTAATATTTACTAAGTGAAATTTTCAATTCAGAAACCGGCCCTTAGACGTTTTAATAAGTAAGTCGATCGACTTAAAATATTACTTTTTATTATCTCTTTTTCATCGATTGCCTAGCCCAGCTAGGCATCGACTGACACCTAAAACAAAACGTAACGATTCCCTTCAAAATGTTCATAGTCTGACTAGACGGCTATGCCGGCCAGCTAGGTACTATAAAGAGAAATCGCTACAGTTGGTATGTTGAAAAAAGGTATTTAACCTGTTAGATTATGACCTTGAAAAGAACAATTAAAAATCATTGCCATGGTGGTCCGATCGCGTTGTTTGGAATTGTACAGATTAACATTTAAATCTATTGACTCCTTTAAAAATCCTGCATTTACGGCCATTCCAAAATTTCACAATAGACTTAACCAAAGTGTTTTCATCGTAAAATTTTAAACCAAGATTTTGTAACTGCCAGTTACTGAGGTTATTAAGTAAAATACTATAATCTGTCTTCAAGCGTAGTTTGTATCTCCCTATGACTAACCAGTCATCCTTAAATTAATAACTTCCATTTGGTTGGTGGGGGATCATAAAACAATCAAAATATCCACATTTTGGCTTCAAAACCATTGTCAAGTGAAGTTCAGTCATTTAAACCAAAATTTTGTAACATTTAAAATATTAGTAATTTAGGGACTTAAGTGTAGTGTATCCTTCAGTCACGTAGTTCTTTAATATTTGTATTATCTTTAATTAATAAAATTCCCACATATCGTGCATTACTAAGAATATTTTCGAAAATACTTGGAAAACAGGTACAAGATTATTATTTTTTTGTTGTCAACATTATGTGTTGTGATTTTATTATAATCCGGTGCCATTTTGCTGCAGTATCTATGTATACTATGTACGTAGTTGTCTTTGACAGCTTTTGTACATTTGATGTCACATTTTTTGTTAGTTCCAAGCGATGATGTATTCACTTGAAAAAAATAATTATAATCGTTAAACAAAGTTGTGTTTATAGACTACACTTTTAAAGACTATATTTAATTACCGACTTTATTTAAAAACAGAAAGTAAAATAAAAACCACATACCTAGTTATTTTTTCCAAGTGAACTTAATATACTTTTTGAAAGAAAAATAAAGGGACAAGTTGTGATATTGATGTGGTACGATGCTTATTAAATAATAATGTACACATTTATCATTATTATTAATAATAAAAAAGTTATTATCGATGAAGTTTGTCGCAGTATCTTTCATTACCTTGTGTTGTTGCTGCAGCTTATTTGTGATTCGTCAAACTTTTCACTTTTCAGATAAATTCGTTAGCATGCAACTTGATATATTTTCTTATTAAGTACGAATTTAATTTTTACACCAAATAAGCTTTCGATTCCTACCAACTTATGTTTACTAGTTAAATGCCTAAGTATATATTTTTTAAAAACCTATTATTATATTTTTTTATTTTAAGATAAAGATCACGCAGATACTTTTACAGAAATACATAAGTAGATTGTTGTCGCATTAAATGTTGGCATTATGTGCATCGTCTCCAAGTAGCATGATGTAAGGGTAAGTTATGTTGTCTCTTTATTTAACTAGCTCTCCATCTTCATCCAACACTAACCAAGCATGTTCTCGACTCATTATCGTAGCATTGCATATCCCTCTGCATGTCGTTTCGTAGCAAAATACTTTAATTGGCTAAGCATGGAAACACTTTGCAACATAAGTTTAAATGCTAGTTTAGTTACTTTAAGACCGGGTTTTTCAATAGTCAGATAAAACTTAACTGGAGAATAAAACTGATGTTGTCACTGTCTTGTCGTATGATTTAGATAGTGACAGCATGCAATTTATTCTCCAGTTAAGTTTTATCTGACTATTGAAAAACTGGCCCTAAGATTTATAACAAATAACAGAATGACTACAAATAAGTATTATGTAACCAGAAGATGTAAATACACGAAACAAATTATGATTTTCTACTTACTGCAACTGTTCGTCTCGACTAATGCCTGACTTTTCTCTTCTCCCGCGGTGCAGTGAGCAAAGCGCAGGCGCCAAAACCTCCGCTCAGCGTCCCTCTGGAGGGTTGGTCGGGCACTTCTAGCGCCTGCTAGCCCTCGCGGCGGGCACCGCCCGCCCACCAATCCTCCACACCGCGCCTTCTGCCCGACGGGCACCCCGCGCACGCCCTTCTCTCCGTGGCCCATGCCTTACTCGGCCCGGCCAGCCACATCGCCAACCCAGCCACAGAAAAACCACAAGAAAAAGTACTGCCCATCGAAGACCTCACCATGCCCGACGGAGACGTCAGCGATCTACGGGACGTGGTCGATGCAATAAACAGGCTATGCGACGGCATGAAGACATCAAGCTACGACGACAACGAAGTTTACGAGCCAGAGGGCGAGTCTGAAGTTACTTCGATTCATAGTCGGGTTGCGGAAACACCCCGGTACGTCGAGTGTAGACAGGTGCAGCTAGTGAATCCCGAAGAAATATCGGTGCAGACAGTAGAGACGTACAGCTCTGAAAACTTGTCCACCGCAACGCAATTAGTAGAATCCCCAGTAAAATGTTATGATGCTCATATACATAAAGTTGAATCTTACACAGAGAAGTGTTCCGACGGAACGCATAGAGTGAAACCATCCGCGAATGAGTTCGTCCCCATTCAAAGAGTGGCATCATACAGTTCAGAACGGTGGAGCGACGCCAGTTCCATGCAAAAGGTTGAGCCCTACAGCGAAACAAGCTCCATGCAAAAGGTAGAGTCATACAGTGCAGAGAGGTGGAGTGGTTCGATGTCGCAACTCTCCGTTCCTGGTCAAGTGGAGGACGTCGAGACTGACACTGAGCCAGCCGCGGCCCAGTTTGAACCTGCTAGTGAAATGTACTACACAGCATCTTCTGAAGTCTCCCTACTCTCAGATTTAGAAGGGCCTGATAGAGCTACAGAAGAAATTCCAGAGAGTGACAAAAAGGAGGTTGTGGCTATAGCAGGCCACGTGGCTGCTATGCGTGAAAGGTTCGAGAGCATGACTCGGGCCAATACCCCATGTCCGGACCTTGTAAGGTCAGTGTCTCCCACGACGTTGGATTGGAGAAATGTCACGCCTTCGCCTGACCATTTGGTGTAGCTCAATAAGGCCTTATGTGTTGAGATTCGGGTTAGTTTTTGTTTCATTACGCAAGAACGGTCATTCCCATCGCCACACCCTAGTCTGTCTACAATCAGGGTCGTTGACACAAAAAAACCCAACGACCACGAAAGGGTCGACACGAATTTAAACATTCTCAAAATCAAAATCAAAAATCAAAAAAAATTTTATTCAAAGTAGCACAGAAACTGCGACTTAATGAACGTTACAAGTTAAACTAGGTGTCCATTTCAAAATCTAGATCATTTTGGAGAAAAAATGGACAAAAAAACTCCAAACTTAGTCTTTTCAAGTCCTTAATTTACAGGATTTATATAAATGTTCTAAAACTCATGCATTGAACTGGCTTTAATTCCAGACATCATTGTCATCTAAATAATCTTTAATGTTATAGTAGCTTTTTTGGCACAAAGTGTGCTTCACACATTTTTTGAACCGCGTTTCTGGCAAGCTTATTATATCCTCGGGGATCTTATTGTAGAAACGTATACAATGCCCCATAAAGGATGTATTAAATTCTCATCGACCACCGAATCTGAGGGGTGGTCGATAGGAATGCTTTTTTTTAATTCGTTTCAACGACGACCACTGGGGGCAGCCTAGGCAGGTGAGAAGGATTGGAATAAGTTATGTCAACTGCCACCTCTTTCCAGTCAGGGGTGGTCATTGGGTTACTTTGGGCAAGCAGATGGGAATGATTTGTTCTTATAAGTTCGTTCGTATCGTGATCGTTCACGAATGCCTTCACAAATCAGTTACCTTCTGAAGCCGAAGGTGTAGCTGTTTTTAACCGAGGCACCATATGGGTATTGTATGGTTATTCTAGTTTAACTTAACTCGGAGTGCCCTTCATAATTGAAACTAGTATATTATGTATAGTAGATAAATATTAATACATCTTCGCCCATTGCTAGTCTCATTCACTCATTGTATTTGGATATGCTAAGCGGAGGTTATAACGAGCAGGCAGATGCCTAACTTTTACGGATATTTATAGACAGACTATTGAACTGTCTCCGAGGAGTGTTTTCAGAAATAAGACCGATTATCTCAAAGAATGTCAATACAAGAACGACCTTTTGAAGGATCTGCTTGCATGTTGTAATCTTACTTTTAGAGGTACGTGCCAATAATAAGGGTGTGTTCAGCAATTCAATTGTTTAGCAGAGGGTTGTGATTTTAATTTCAGTAGCATTCGCTCTGTAGCCGATACTTATTATTAGGAATTATTGCAAATAGTTAAAACTACTTGGTACATATCGTGGCATTGTCTTGTTTATTCTTAGGTAGGTATTTTATATTAGTTTTTATGTAAAAAAAATACTTTGTAATCTGTACTGGATAGGCTATACAGATACTATCTTTTATGTTTGTAAGTATGCTAGTGGGAGAGCTCAAACAATTTCGACGTTTTTGATACCTATTTAATTGGTTTATCTTAGACCAAGTATTGTATCGAAGTATTTTATCATTAAGACCTGTATCACTGGTCTTTCGCACACTGACCGCAAACAGCAATATGATACGTCATGCAGGGCAGTTTCATAAATTGTGACAATTCGGTTAGACTTCGCAGTATACATCGAATTGTCATAGTAAAGCATGAATTGTAGTTCTTATACAGGCCTCTAGGCGCCCTGGGCCCCGATTCTGTTAGTGCATTGTAGTATAATGACAGGTACACTGTCGGGTCACGTGACGTGTTTTTTCGTACCATTGACGCTTAGAAGGTTTGATAGGTGTGCCCGCGGAGACTTAAAGCACCCATGAAATGAAAACCGCCATGTTCATGCAGTTGTCATGTTACTACAATGCATTAAGAGAATCTAGGCCCTGGTAGGACAGCAAACGAATTTGGGATTATGCTGGCGCTTTAATTGGCTTGTAGCGTACATGACATCCGCGCGGCATGAACGCCAGCAAGCATTGAAGCCGACCGGCTCGCCGGAGATATTTATGCAGGGCGCATAAGACCTTTGACCGTGCAAAGAAGCTAGATTCCGCGCTGAGATTCGCGTACAATATTGTCTAGCTTTACGATAGAGGCTAATCGTATTCGCGAATTTGCCGATGATTTATAATACAAATTATAGTCCGCACAAATCTTTTTGGCGGTAACGTGAACATAGTCAGATCGTTTGCACCATCGCTTACTGTCTTTAGGTACAGTGTATGTGTGAATAATTGAGCACTTAGTACTACCTAATAATAGGAATTTACTACGCATCACACTACGTCAATTACTCACACATACACTGTAAAGACAATAAGCGATGTGCAAACGATCTGTAACAAGTTCACGTGACCGCCAAAAAGATTTGTGCGGACTATACACTGGTTGTACAAAATCGGTGCTAAAGATTAATCAGATAACCCGGCAATGGATGGTGTATATTCGCCAAATACGAGTGGCCAAGTGAGGTGATTTTTTGTACAACTATTTCCAGTACCAAAATGGAAATACTTTTTGATGGCTGTCCTGCATGGGACGACGACGCTAGGAGTGGTTTTAAATGTCAAAATTCGCGATTTTCCAGTACATTGATTGTCAAATTCTGACATTTTAGCGCCACAAAACGCGAGACTCGTGCCATCGTCCTACCCATGTAGCACGGGTATTACGATCAACGTACTGAAAAATCGCGACTCTTGCCATTTAAAACGCGCCACCAGCGTCGACGCACTACCCATGCTGACGTGAGACGATAGCGATACAGCGAAATGTTAAGATATGTAAATAGGAAATCACACAGCGTGATGCATTATGATTTTCGCCACCGAAGGCTGCGTGTGCGAGGGAATTTAGCACCCTTATTCCGTACCGACCAACTAAACGGATCAACTAGTTGTTCCGATCGGAACTCAGTACGTGATTTTATTGCTATCGGACCAACTACTCAAATCAACCATATTAAGCTTATATAAGAGTTCCCAACGGAACAACTATGAATTTGGTCGGAGTGGAATAGTATACTTCTGAAGACAGCATAAACTGAAGATGTTAGGTTCCCTTTTATGTTAACCAAACCACGAAAGGTGACTAAAGTATAGTCAGGTAATTTCCCAGACTTTATTATACTTGCTCCAAGCTTATGCAAGCTTAGTACTTTTTGGCCCGTTGACCGGTAAGTGCCTACTTCAAAAGCAAGAGTACTTATCTACGTAGGTAACCTATGTTTCGCGGTACCAAGCTGGAGTTGTTCCAATAGGAAAGAAAATAGTTGATCTACCTTGTTCCTCTCTGACCAACGGAAATCGTTGTTCCGTGTGGCATAAAAATAGTTGATCAGATTTTAGTTGGTCAAAATAGTTGATCACAACGGAACAAGGGATTTAGCTTTGGGACTGATTCCCTATATAATTAATGTTGCCATAATTAGCGCTAAGTATGTACCTAATAATTTGTTGTAAACAATTAAATTAATCGTTTTTGTTTATTGATAGCATCTGTTATGATATGAATATTGCATTTTTATTGGGTTAAATAAATGGATTTATTCGCAATATACCAACAGCACACGATTTCTTTTTTCACCCAGGTCCTAATTATGGAAGATAAATTAAAAACTTATTTTTTGTCCAAGCGCATTTATTGAGTAAAACAGTCAAAACACTACAAGAGTAGGCAAACATCACAACTTCTTGGAAATGCTTAAGAAGAGAAATCGTCAAGGCAAATAACAATCAATCATTAATTCTCGGTAACTTTTACTCACATTTCATAATTACCAATTCTTTTAAGAAAAAACGAAGATTTATGATCGGTATCACTAATTTTAAAACGAAAAAATAACTGTTGCCTGGTACTTTCTATTTAGGTGAGAGGGTAGTAACTTAGGAACTTATTCTAGGGGACAGGGGGCCGCCAATCCAACAACATTAAACGACCGTGCGCAGCCGCGCTCCTGACGTGAGCCATCGTCCGAAATGGCCACACGGCTCTGATGGACGAGCCATTTTCATTTCCGACGATGGTGTAGTCGAGGATCCAACAGGCTGCGTCGGCCGTCCTCAGTTGTGACGGACGTCGCCTGCGACGCAGGGAATCGCCGGCCCAGCCACGGTTCGCCAAGCCTCGACTCCGGCCGAGGCCTGGCCTTAAAGTCAGGGTTTACAAAGCCTGGGCGTATCCAGGATCCGGGGGGGGCTCTAATGCATGTATGCAGAAATCCAATAGCCAGGGCTGGGGCCCAGACCATATGGGAGTGAGCACGGCCCATCCGCCTGCCGCAACAAATCTATGCCCGTCGGACAGATGTGTTCTTTCTAACGCTGTTTCAAATCGGCTCGAACAAGCGCGCGTCTTTGAATTATCACATACATAAACTCACACCTGCAGACAAAATCGCGGCAAACCCTGGCAGAAGCCAGGATCGTGGCAAACACTGGCAGAAGCCAGGATCGTGGCAAGTAGCAAACCCTGGCAGAAACTAGGGTTTGCTACTTGTCGCGATCCTGGCAAACCTGTTTGGCTGAAGCATCAATTTTAAAAAAACAAACATCAAAACTTAAAGGCTTAAATGAACTCCTCCATTCCGGATGAACCATGCCCACCACAGAATGTTGGGTTACTCCATAAATGCATTACGATTCCGTGTGGCAGGCCACTGCTTTTCAGGGGCCAGGCCCCCTTTGGAAAATAACCGTAGGAACGCCAATGCTTTTACGGTTAGCTAATAAGGCCTCGGGTCGAGAGTCGGCGGCGCGCCGGGCGATTTGGTTCACCTGTCCCGGGCTCGCATTCTGACATCACTGTACCTTGTCGGTCGCCCGATATAACTCAAACCTAACACATCGGAGACTCAATGGAACAACGACTCAACACGCATTTATCCCTAACGTTAATTAACACTACAACTCTATTTACTAGTCCACATATATTATTATGGAAGTGAAAGTCCTGAACCGAGCGACGTGGCACGTCGGTGTGCACGTAACGGGTAGACAAAGAGGCCCTTACCTTTCGCGTTAGTATCCCGTCACCGCTATTTAATGCGAGACAACCGTTCAAGCGGACGTGTACAGGACTTTACGGAAAGTCCCTGGTTTTACTTTTAAGGTGCCGTTTATCATCAACGCAAATATCTTTCGCCGTGTGACTAACAACGGAATCGCGAAAAAACTATTTGCTGCCCCATACAACCGATACCTACCGCATCAAATGTATGTAGAAACGCGATTCTCTTTCGTGATTTCAGTGCTGATCGCACTGCAAAAGTAATTCGCGTCGGCGACAAACGAAAACCTCCTAGTAAAGCGTGGCAGGGCCTTTCCCCAACGCCCCGCGCAATATAGATGGTATAATAAATGGCAAACGTTATAATCGAGCGGAATGCGGGCCTACCTTCGCTCGGCGACCGAGACAAGGAGGCCGGCGGCTAAGTGCGGACGCGCCGGCCTCTGTCAACAGTAAAGTGTAACGGTTTAGAGAGTGCGGGGCGCGCGACGACGATCGAGGGCGCGGGACCTACCGCGGGCACTATCGGTAGCGCGGCTGCATCATCTGCAGCCCTCCGGGGAACATTGCGCTCATGGGCATCATTCCTCCCATGCCTCCCATGCCTCCCATGCCGCCCATGCCTCCCATCCCTCCCATGCCGCCGGGCAGCAGCATACCTGCGACAGAGAGCCAGATTAGCGCCGGCAGCGGAGCGGGGCGCGCCCGTGAGAGCAACAGGGGACCGTCGGTCCAACACACGGCGGTGCCGTTGTGACTGCATCACAATCGCCTGTCACCCGACCTCCCGCGACACTGTGCATCCATGCGCCTCACACGGTCGCGGCGACGCTCGCCTCAGAGGGTACGGTTAGCGAGTGTTCGGTACAGTGTGGGCGGAGCGGCCGCGTGACGTCACGCGCCCGCTCGCATGTATGCACTCCAGTGTGGCGACTCATCGTTTAAGGTGCAGTATAAGCGAAGGAACACAGGTAGGTAGGTATAAATATAATTCACATGAAAAATCACACTTCCAAATATTACTCGGCGATATGAATATCGTATCCGTAATGTCATGCATGTGTCCGTGTGATCCGAGACGGTCGCTCGTAGATTGTCCAACTCAGCCAACGACTATTAACTCTTCGGTTCATGCACATTGTAAAGCGACAAACTACTGTACGTAAATATAATATTAGTGTACCCACCCATAAACCGACAAAAGTCACATTGTTCAATTAATATGACACTACTTTAGAAAATCGAGACAGTAATATAAGAGAGCTACTACATTAAGCAAATCCATTAAGGAATGTGAATAAAATTACCGCTCGTTTTCATTCCGTTCCTCCGACAGTGCGGATGGCACATCAAAAGTAAGTTTTACTCTCGGCACAGGGTGAAGGTAGTCTAACGGGTTAGAGCTGGGTGGATGGCGGTGGCGAGGGTCCGTGTTAGTCGGGGTTAGGGCAAGCGTCGTTGCCGGGAGGTGTCGCGGCGTGCGGACACCGAGCGGGACACCTATTCTCTATTGGAGACTAGTCTAGACTAGACATAGCCTCCTTAAAACTGGCAACTTGAGATGACTTCCGACTGTGGTGTTAGGGCTAGAGGGCACCTACACGAGGCCCTTTGCTAATACGGAAACGGGTGATACAATTCAATTCTCTGTCTCGAGTTACATTATAAAACCAGACAGAGAAACGGTCAACTAGCATTGCAGCATAAATGGCGCGATCAGTGCCGAAGGAACACTAGCTTGAGCACAAAGCCAGCTAGATGAACAGTACTAGCAAACAACTTCGTGTATATGGCCTTTTATTACTTCAAGAATAGGTGTCCAGAAATTGTGAAGCAGAGATCACCCACCGAGAACTGGGAGTGGAGCGAGCGCCATCGTCTCGCCATTACTGAACTATGGCATCCACAAATTTAACAGAAGTATTACAATTTTGATAACAGCTATCTACATACTTTGAGGGCTGAGCTATTTTGGTAATGAGTTTGGTTGAGCTGACGCTATGACCATCCAATCAGACAGTTGAGGTGTCGACGGCTCGTCGACGTGTCAGTTGGTTTGGTATGAAAATGATCGTTGCTTTGCTTAGTTGATTACTGGGTGCAATGTTGTATTTTTTTTGAGGATACATCTAGGTGGTTAGTTAGTTATGAAGAAATCTATGAGACTAAAAGAAAAAAGTATGAATGATATTAATTTATAATAGTAGTTATTATTATTATAAAGGTTTTCTGTCAGAAAAACAATGACAGAGCTGATTGTTTTTTTTAAGCTGTAGACCCATCAGGTTAGTATGAAAATAGAATACATATTAATTTTATTTATTAATTTTTCCTCGTTTGACTTTGGCCTTTCCTCAACGCTCTGAAAAATATCCACTGATTATTCTCGCGTTAACGATCATCAGCGCTATTTATAGAATACAATAAAACTAGCAAAAGGTGTCGAAAGACTTTCTCCTCATCTATTTATTTAAATGCAAAAAAATATCAATTCCATATAGTACCTATTTTTCAAATTTAGTCGAATACTTAACAAATATTTGTATCTTCATAACATTAGGTAACAGTTAGACGGAAAAGGATGATATAAAACGCTCATACGGAAATATTTAGTATATCTTCTGGTATTTTAGAGGAAAATGTTTCTCTCACAAAGTCCAAATTGGCTTACCCTAATATAATTTAGTGATATTATAAGTCCATGTAACTCAACGATTTTCTAATCAGTCATTACATGGACCGATTAGTCAATGGCGTTTAAGACTAATTTCTAAACTTGTTCCCTACAGAACTATAATATTTCACAGTAAATGTTGCTAGGAAACCTAACCCTGCTCAGTTGAACTTACTTTAATTCGTTACATTCAGTGAGAAAATTCGATATTGAAGTAAACATTCTCTTCTGTAGATACAATGGCCCCTATAGTATCAAATATGAACTCTGAAATAACTCTTGGGGCACACATTGATTCTATTCGACAATGTAAGTATTGCACAAGTAAGAAATGCTGCTAATGTTGAGCACCTGTATAATATTCATAATAGGTACCTTTAATTAAACCAGAATTTAAACTTAAAAAAAAAAACCACATGGTTTAACTTTACCAATAAAAATTACTTAAAGGCCAACTGACCCATATAAAAACTCCACTGGATGAGTAGCCTCTATGTCAATTTGGAAGTGATAGACTCACCCAGTATGCAGACTGAGCGATGAGTTAACAACCCATTAACTGAGTGGGTGAGATCCTATGTGGGTGAGTTGGCCCGGAAGCCATAAAAATTGCTGCTAACAACGTTGGAGCATTTGGTACAACAAAAATTGTAGGCTTCTGCAACTCATGGAGATTATTTTATATGGACATTTTCACATACGCTGCACTTGTGAAGTGTCAATCTGTTGAATGAGTATAAATCATCTACAAAAGATGTGAGTGAGTATAACTCTTCTTTTTCAAGTAACTAAGTATGTACCCTATCAAGGGGTGTTCTCTCGATAATGGCGATACATTTTATACTAAATGGCATTTCGATATTGCAAAAGATAAATACTGCAATAAAGTTATATTTGCTTTATGCTCTAAGAATATCGGTAACAATGCAGTTTTACCAACGAAGTGCAAGCTTAGTTGACCAGCGTAACTTACACTTGGTCAATTGGACATATACCACCGTTGCGAATATGGGTGTAGCTGTCAAATTACAATCACTAAATCCAGACAGATTCTACACTACAATGAATTATTGAAAAAACGCAAATCATGAAAACCTTTCCTTCACTTTCAATAAGCAAAAGGTTCAAATTCTCAATTTAATTTTCCATATAATCTTGAAACTTTACTTGTATGAAAAATAAAAATTGAGAATTCAAAACTTTTTCAATTGGAGTTGGTTATTAATTTATCGATACTGGAGAAATTGTTTTCAGGTTTTGCATTATTTTAATAACAGATTGTTTATGTTAGCAATAGGATTCCTTTGGCTTAAGTCTGCACTGACAAAAATTAGTATTGGGGCTTTAGTCTGCACTGACAAAACTGAGTATTGGCCATTTCCCTAAGTTCACTCCGACAACAAATAAGCGTGGCATAGTTCAATATCAAGTTTTCTTTTTTTAATCAGTTCTTATTTGAAACTTGAATTAGATCTAACTAGATGTCACATTTATTTGTAAAACGGTCAAAGTACACACACTATCTATTCACGGGTTATTTAAAATCAACGGCCATAAATCCCCACGTTGGGTCACTACCGCAATGGATACTGACCGGGCTGCAGCGGACGCATGAGGTTGAACTGGGGCATGACGGGCAGCATGCCCATGACGGGCGGCATGGAGACGGGCACGCCGACGCGGACGGGCTGCGGCAGCATGCCCATGACGGGCTGCATGACGGGCCGCCGCATGGCCGCCGCCGCCGCCGCCTGCTGGTGCCGCGCCGCCGCCACCGCCGCGTTCATGTGCGCTGCCACTTGCTAGAGGAAGGAAAGCACATGGGAAATGGCCCTTGTAAAAAAAAATAAGTACTTTTTTTTTCATATTTTTTTTTAGAACTTCGGTAATTTTGAGAGCCTGGGCTTAATATTTCGATTTGGGCTGCTGTAAATAATTTTTAAAGCAAAAATAAAGAAACAGATGAGGGAAGTACGTCATGCACGGTAAAACGTCAGCTGAGATCCTACGAGCTGTCAGTTTCTAGTGATACCGACTCGATACAAGAACTCTTTAAATAAACAAAATTAAAAAGATTCCTGGAGGCTTACCACAATCTCGAAGTTAGCAGGACAAAAGCAGGGCAGTTTATTTTCAATGTTCAAAATAAACTGCTGCTATAGTGTACCATGAGCCAAAGTAAGTAGGCCTGCAATAAACCTGCTAAAAAAAAAAGGTTGTCTCTGGCCTGTTTGCCTTAAATGTTGCGTGCGTTCGAAAACCAAATATGATAATTTGCCGGTAAATACCGTTTTTATTACGAAATAAAAATAAAACATTTTGATTGTGAAAAATGTAATAAAAAAACATTTGTAGCAGCACTGCTCACAAGTTACATAACAAATTATGGAAAAATAAAAAAAAACTGCTGCGGAATAAAAATTTTGTCTTAAGTTCTACATTACTTAAAAATTACGTTTTTTAACGTGTCTCGAAAGTTATTTTTGTTTACGTCAAAATATGTTTGAAGAAGTTTTTGAATTGATAAAAAAGGTTTTTGCTAAACTACGATTTGAAGGAAATGAAGTGGTGTCGCGGTGTGTCGGTTCAGACTACTTTCAGCAATCCTAAACCTACGAGGTTATAAATTACTAGGAGACGGGCAGCAGCGTCTTCCTGAGATTCCAACCGCATATTGCGATCGCCAACCCGCCTGCTAAGCGTGGCGATTATGGCAAAACCCCTCATGGTTTTCATAACCACGAGGAAGGCCTATGTCTTGCAGTGGGCGTCAAAAGGCTGATGATGATGATTATGATGAAAGAGTTTTAATACCTAAAACAAATATTTGAAATGCGACTAAAGTTCGAGCCAAAAAGAAGTTTCTATGACTTGATATAGGATCATATACCCAGCAATGGGCAGAGTTGGACTGACTGAATTATGATGAAATATAACTTATTTTTTATTATAAATAAGATAAGATAACATATTTGTTTATTTTCTGTCCACAAAATACATAGATGAATAGAGCTCATCTTCGTCTCCACGGATAGATCTGTGGATTTCGTTGGCACCGGTAACAAAGCTCTAATGTCTACGCACAGATTTTCGACTAAAACCTTAGAAAGTCGATACCTCCGAACATAATACAATTCGTCGTAAACTTCGAATGGATTAAATCTGCAGTCGTATAATTTTACGCCACGCTTTTTCCTCCCTATTGCGAAAAACGTATCATCCTCCAAAACCATAAAATTTCTTCATCACTCATTTTAATACGTAAATTAAACAATAATTCGCTTAGCAGGGTTTTAAAAGCTGCTCAAGAGTAACGTATAAATAACTGCTAAGAATGACAGTTCAGCAGCGCTGCGAGCGCGCGAAACTGACCTTATAGTACGGTAGCAGCGTTGATTAGACGGTGAACGTCTTATAGTTAACAGCGCTGCGATTGTATGGCTCATGGTACCATTAAGCAGGGCAGTTTTTTATAAGGCTTAAAAATAACTTCTAATAGTGCTTGTGGTAAGCCTCCTGATATGTGCAAACGCAAAAGATACCTCTATATTACATTTGTTTTTCTACGGAATACCGATATGTTAATTAGCGTTTTTTACTCAAAAGTCACTTTCATTCACGTTTAAAACGAACGTTAGAAGGTTGAATTAGTCACTCACTTATTCACAAAAATACAAGAGAACAGTGAATATAATTAATTTCTAATTGTAGCATTTTATTTACTGACTTTACCTGTAAAATGAGTACATATGATTTGTAACTATTGTCAATATTAAGGACAATGCCTCTTCTCATTTTGAAAAACGAAAAAAAAAACGTGGAAGACATTTTGAACTCCAACCATTTACAAACTTCGATTAGGTGTTTACACGCTTAGTAAATAGCTCATTAACTCTAAGTTAATAATTATTTATCTCAAGGGAAATCCTAAAATTTTAAATAAAAAAGGATTATCCATGAGAATTCCAAATAAATAATTCCCACATAACACGATCACTTGTCCAGGGGTAGAGTCTAATAAACACATTGCTGATCTGATAGTAGCGCGACAATGGCTTTTATTTGACGCTATTTCGTAATTGCCAAATTTCATAGTTCTAGGTGTTGACCTAGTGTGTCAAAATATACGTTTTCGCGGCATAAACGGCCGCATCTTTTTTTTTATGTTAACTTAGAAGTTTGATTTATTCACAGCTTCAAGGCACTGTAGACCTGAGTATATGGTGTTAATTTCAACTAGATACCTCCACGCGTTCCCGAGATACAGGGGCTAGAGAGACGGACGGACGAACGGACAACAAAGTGAGCCTACAAGGGTTCCGTTTTTTTTTCCTTTTGAGGTACAGAACCCTAGAAATTGATGAATGTACCTCAGCTTGGCTGGTGGTGGGCGTCAGCAAGGGAGGCGCTGGCGAGGGCAGGGCGGGCGGTGGCGCGTCGGGCTTCGGCCGCGGCCGATACTTGCTTTGTCGCGCCCTGAAACAAATGGCAAACGGTCAGATAGATAGAGAACACTTTATTGATATATTACGATACGATGTAGGTATGTACGTGTATCCTTTTGTCCTCTGGTAGAACTTTATTATAACTTATGTATAACTTTAAATGTATGTTTAATAATTTTTATGCCTATAGTATGTGACGGTTTATGTAAGTATATTATTATTAAGCATAAGTATGTATGTATTAAAAATTATTGTGAATTTGGATGTTATTCTTTCTTCACTCCATATAACGGTAACTCTCTATAACGATAAAAAAATGCTCGGTCCCTTGAGTTCTGTTATAAAGAGTTCATACTGTATATCAACATTCATATTTGCACCGACTACCCGTCTCACTTTTCCTTCAGCAACTCTCCATCGTCGGTTGTCTGGAAGAAATTGCTATAAGCACTAAGGCCGCCAATTGTACTGTATCTCTGTAATTATTTTATGTTTGCGTTTTCCTGGTGAAGAATGAAGAATATTCTGATGTTATCTTACGATTGTTTATAAGGAAATCTGACAACACAAAACAATGAGACCAAAAAAATTTTCACTTACCAATAAGAGTCCGAGTGCATCGTACTGAAGACTACCTAAATATTGTAAATTTTTTCCGCATTACTCAATGGCCTTTACATCTATTGCAGATGATATATGCAGCGTTTTTGGAGCATTTACGCTCATGACCAAAAAGCCCTATTCTAGAGAGGACTCCCCGTTTGCATACCCGACAGGTGTAGGCGGCAGACCGCTGCTAGTCGGAGTTTGAAGATTGTGCATGCCAAGATGAGTGAACACTTTATTAGACAACCAGAACAAACAATGTGTGATATGATATGTTACAATTCTTTATTAAGAAATCTGACAACACAAAATAACAACGAGGCCAAAAACATTTCACTTTTCAATAAGACTCCGAGTGCCCCAAACTAAAGACTACTTACATAATGTAACTTTTTTGCGCATTACCGACCTAGGTGTTGGGCCTATTTCATAGAGCTACTATATTTACGGTTTACTATGACAATTCTATGTACAATTCAATTGCCAAGTCGATTATCCCACAGATTAACAAATAGGAAGACTCGGCTACAGAATTTACATCGAATTGTCATAATAAACTATGAATTGTAGTTTCATAAAACGCAGCCCTGACCGCAAAATGAGTCAAATGGAACTGGGCCGGCCACGTCAGCCGTATTTAGCGAGGTCGGTTTAGTAAGTCAGTTCTGTAATGAATGCTCGCTTATAACGAGAAGGAAACCGGATTCAACTGTGCAAAGAGCGCGCGTCTCATCTTGTGGCGGAATTTGGAGCACAGTGACGTTGAGAGGGGTTGTTGGTTATTCAGTGAGACCTGTGGTAGTTACTATATTCTTTCGAGCTAAACGTCTTCAGGCGGGGGCTCGATCTTGCAGCCGGCAACACAGGTTACAATTTGGCCAGTAAGCATGTTGCCCCAAAGCGTAATGGCCTAGAAGCCGGATACTGACCATTTGGTTGTTCAGTAAGTGTTCCGTGGTAGTCACCTTGAGCAAGACGCCTTCAGACGGGAGCACTATCTTGGAGCCAGGTATAGTTGAAAGTTATGTTCTAGGAATTTTTGAAAGCTATCATCGGCATTCTTGTAATAACCCAGGCATAAGTTACCTTATCTCCTCGAGCGAGACGTCCTCGGGCGGATGCACGATTTTGGAGCCGGCGCCGGTTGCGGTGACCAGCGGACAGGCGTTGGCGGCCGGCGGTCGCACCTCGCCGTTGTCCTTATGGTCGCCGCCGGCCGAAGTGGTCGGCGGGGCGCTTATGGTCGCGTTGCTGTGGACGGTGTGAAGGTTGGTAATAATCATCATCGGTTCTTGAGGGATACCTCATCAGGAACGTAGGGTGCGCAAAACAGATGCTCATGGTGGCCGAATTTGCGCCTTCTCTTCTAAGAATAACAATAATGGTTTATTATATTATTTTTGTTTGCGATATAATTCCGATGCAAAAACTTAACTGCCAAGTGGGTTACTCGGGGCTGCAAGTGATGTAAATCGCTTCAGCCAGATGTCGCTGCCTGTATGGAATACAGAGAAGTTTGTAGAGGTTCGAAATTTCGCCGATGCCTGCACTTACCCATTAGCTCAGTTGGGAGAGCGCTGGCACGGTTAGCCAGAGGTCGCGGGTTCAAGTCCCGGCATGGGTGGAATTTTTAGCCTCTAAATAGGTTTTTAAAATAATGGCTCATATTTAATTTCATTTAGCTTTTCTCCGGATTTAAAATACTGTTGTTAGAAATAATTTAAATATCAATCAATGAGCCCGTATTCGTCCACTGCTGGACGCAGGCCTCTCCCAAGGCACGCCACTGGATGCGGTTGGACGAGAACAAGTTAAAACATGGATAGCAATAATATCTCAACAGTTGTTTGCGCGTCTTATTAAATTTAAACCAGGGTTGATAAAAATCATGATTTTTTTAAAAAAATCAAAAAAATCGGATTAATTTGATTTAAATCGGATTAATTTGATTTAAATCGGATTTTTTTGATTTTTTTAACTATTTGATCTGTTTAGTATAGAAGGCGGTTAGATAATAAGTTACCCGAGCTCACGGCATCGCCGCCACCGCCGTCGTCTGCGTCTATGTTACGATTGCGATCGATTTCTGTCACACATGTTTCTAAATGTTTTTTCATCCTCGCTACTAAGCCCATTAACTCCTTCTTACAACTCTTACACACGGCTTTGTTAAACTTGCCGCAAGCGGACTTTTTTTCATCGAAATAAACCCATACTGCATCTTTTTTCCTTCCAGACATCTTGGTGTCCTTCAATAGTCAATCACGAATGACCGCGCCACAGACTAAACAGACGGATTCAGTTGCGAGTTTAAATTTCAGGGAATTCCCGGTGTATAAACCGAATTGGACACTTGTGTGCGCGCTGTAGTTCGGAAATAGCTGTATATATCGGGGGAAATCCCTTGACACATTTTGGCGGATTTGCTCGCAGTAAAATGAATTGATTAAAATCATGGATTTTAAAAAAAAAATCACTTGATTTTAATCGCGATTTAAATCACTGATTTAAATCAAGTGATTTTAATCATATCAACCCTGATTTAAACCCTTATTATCGGTTTACTAATGTATTGCCAAAATCGTTTCCCAAAGTATTACTTCCCAAACTATTTTCCGCAAATTATCACTTGGCAAAAAAACATTTCTCAAAACAACTTAAAGCAAATAAACAGTTAGCAAAAGTTATTATGGCAAGTTATTGTTTACCAAATAAATACTTGGTCAAAATTCTTTTCTGGTAACAGTTGGTGTCTGTGGGGGGTCACAGTTCTAACATAACCTAACCCACTTTTCTGGTAACAGTAGGTGTCTGTGGGGGTCGCAGTTCTAACCTAACCTAACCCACTTTTCTGGTAACAGTTCGTGTCTGTGGGGTTCCAAAATAAAACGTTAGCATAATAAACGTTTGTCTTAATAAAACTTGACGCAGTAAAATTATGCGAAATGATAATTTGACCAAATGAATAAAATGCGAAATGAAAACTTGCTAAAGTTTCATTTGGGAAATGAAACTGATGCCATAAGTTTATTGGGAAGTAAAATTTGGCGAAAAATACTTTGGCTAAACGGCGGTATCCCCCTTATTATCGCCTCTGTTGTCGAGCTAGGCACAGGATGTTTGAAAGTGCCAGCAAACACTGAGTATTATTCATTCCTCTCTTTTGCAAATTTAAGTTGAGTGACTTAATTGTTCTTTTTTTCTTCACCGTTACGAAACTGCAGTCAGAAATGTAGGCACAAATAATTTTGCTGTTTCGCTGGTATTGGTACACGTCGGGATTCGAATCCTCGACCTCGCGCAAGGCATGCGTACTACCGACCACGGCACACTAGATTGTTTGGTCGAACGCAATCAATATTTTCTTTGATTTGTGTGTTACAATTTACTGCTACTTAACACAAGGTGATTGGCCGACCGTGTCAAGGTTTCTGAATCAAGGTTGAATGGAATAAACAAAACAAGGAAAACGTAAGTCAAATGGTCTTACTTTTGAAAACACGATTCCTCTAAAACAGTCCTCTGTGGTAGTTTAAATAATCTGCGATTACATTTTTCCCTCTACTACAGATTTATTTAAAGTGCATGTGAGGAGTGTTTTAAGGAATCGTGTTTTTAAAAATAAGACTGTTAGGGTCGCCGCACACGGGCCATCGGCCACAAACACAAAACGCCGCCATCGGGATATTTCCATACATATTATTTGTAGTGCGTGGCGGCCACGGGCGTCAACCGTGTGCGGCGAGTCCATATAAAGTGTACGAAAACTACAGGAAATATGCCGGTGGCGGGGTTTTGTGGTTGTGGCTTGTAGTCGGTGTGCGTCGATTCCAAGCCGAGCTTTTACTGGATTAAAACATTTGTTGGCTGGTGAGAAGCATTTTAAATATCAAACAAAGCAAACTTTGTTCCTTTAAGAGGATCAACTTCTCATTGAGTTACACTAAAAAAGACAAATATTGCGTCATTGCATTTGTGCTAAATGATTTAAAAAGTGTCAAGTGATTGACCAAAAAGTTAAAATGCATAAGCAGCCTATATACGTCCCACTGTAGGGCACAGGCCTTCTCTCAGAGAGAGAGTAGTTAAAATGAATAAATTTATATTGTATTGCGTATTGCATATCATTAAAGTATGTCATTGATGACCATTTTATTTTAGTGCGATTTTCATTACAGTACAAAATGCATGAGATTTTTATTTTGATTTCTGGGGTTCAAGTACTTAACCTCAGTTGGACCCATAGACTTTTGATCCTTATCAGCAGCAGTATCAGTTGGCATCATAAATGCAACTTTTCGGCACAATTCATCTTTGAACCGATGAAATTCAAAATTTCAGAGCTATTCTACTTCTATGCCGATTTATTTTACAAAAAAATACTAATTAATATATTTGTGATAATTATTTATAACGAACAATAATGTGCGCCATGGTGTTAAGTGTTTTTTTCACAGTAAATCACTCGTTCGATAATTCAGTTCTGGTCACCCAAACCTGGATTTTCGAATATGTTTTTCTGTCAAAGACCCTATTTTTGGAATGAAAAGAAGGAATTAATAAAATGTAATATTTATCTATTCAGCTACGTAAGGTGCAGCTTTACAACCACAATGTACAGACCGATAAATTGCTGTCGATTGCACCAAACATCACAGTGTACAAATTCCCTCTACCTAGATACATTCAATGGCTCTAATCGCGATGATTAATTAGGTAAACGTTTCGACAACGTTGCAGTTGCCACGGTCACGGGTAGACTGAATTGGAGAGTATAGTCAATGATTGAAGAGCGGGTAGATGTATAGGTAAATTACCTGTACGCAGGGAAGGTCGGCTTGCTAGGCGTGGAGGTGGGCACGCTCGACGCGGGGAACAGTGGTCGCATGCCTTGCATCATCATCCTGCGGGGAGAAGAAGCGAGATGAACAAATAACATAGCGGTGGTAGCCTAGTGGGTAGAACATAGGACTCGGAAGCAAGCAGTGCGGGCATGTACCTATGACTTGGTTTTCTAAGTATGTACATTTGTGAAGTTATAGTAGCAATACCACTCGCTAACGGTGAAGGAAAACATTGTGAGGAAACCTGAGTGTCTGAGCTATTCACATACCTCAGCGCTTGAAATCGCCAATCCGCGGTGGGCACACGTGGTGATTAAGCCCATACTCTCTCCCTGGGAGAAGGCCTGTGCCCTACAGTGGGACGTACATAGGCTGCTTGCTTATGTATGTACAATTTTTTATAAGTTACTAGGTGACTCGGCAAACGTTGTCTTGCCATATTAATTAGCCTACGGCCTATTGTCACACCTACCAAATATATGTACATTAAAAATTTCATAAAAATCGGTGAAACTGTTTCGGAGGAGTTAGATAACAAACAGTGTCACGAGATTTTTATATATTAGATTTTTTGTGACGTCATCTGACATATATGACTGCATGCTATGTTCACCTAGTAGCAATTAGTACGACTGTCATAATTTTGGAAGTTAAACTTTCTTAAGCTTCGTTCTCTGTTACAATTTGTATTCTCCCCATGTAATAAAGATCTATGTAATTTTATAAAAAGTAACAAAATTCGAGTGTCATTGTTTGTCTATTACTAATGTATCTAGTTATTTATGTATTTTGTTATTGGTACCACATCACTGCAACTAACCTACGGGGTTTTGTTAAATAAAAAAAAACTTGCTATCTCCAAAACTCGACATTGGCAGAATCCTTAGGGTAGCCATAATTAAGAATTGAATTGAAGCACTACACATCAGCTCTTCAAATAAGAGCGAAATCTAGTTGGACCCTTCAGACACAAATTTAAGTAATTATTTTTCGGAATTAAGTTACGAACTGTCATAATATTGCATCGCCATTTTTGATTGCATTGACAGCAGCGATTATCTTACCTGGGCGCCTGCATGAACTGATGTCCCATGTGTCCCATCATAGGATTCATCTGCATGTGTCCTGGGTACATACCCTGAGGCATGTGTCCCATTGGCGTGGGCAGGATGCCTTGGGAGACACCCGAAGGGCCCGGCCCGAGCTGTTGACGAAAACAGTGGGATTTTAGGCAAGTTTATTAATGACAATAATTATCATTGTTCTTTAACGATGGCCAGGAACAAAACTCTCGAATCGCTCGTAGCCCCGGCTGCCTGAGTGATCTTAAACGATCACGAAGGTTAAGCAACACAGGGCGCGTTCAGTGCATGGACGGGTCGCCGTCTATGCCTAACGCTAGTGGCATTTTCCCGAGCGGTTCCATGCTTCGCAAGGCACGTTAAGCTGTTGGTGCCGGCTGCCGTCGATAGATGGCAGTCGTTAAGCCAAGTCAGAGGCCTTAGGGCGGCTTGACAACTTCTGACAGTAGACGAGCCACTAGTCTACAAGCCTCCACCAATCCGGACTTGGCCCCCGTGGTGGAGTATGGCCTATACCTTCCCTCAGGGAAGAGACCCGTGCCCCTCGGCGGGGACATAATGGGTTGATGATGATTAACAAAACTATCTCCCTGTTTCACGTACACTAACAATGTGTTTATTAATTAATTCAAGGCACACGAACAGGTAACATACAAGTATTACAGTATAGCTTAATTTTAACAGGGTCTATTCTAGTATGTGGCGAGCACATGTTAACTCTGCGCGCGCATTATAAACTCCAACATTCCTGCATCGCGCAAGCAAAATGTTTCACACGACATGACACACCATAAATATAACGTCCGAAGAACATCAGTCGGACCGGCCGCCGTTCGCCAGGCATACGATCCACCTGGCGGGAAATTTCCCTTTATAGGGAAAGAGCACGATCACCCGCTCTTTCCCTATAAGTATGTTAGCAAATTACAGGTGGGTACAACATGATCATAGTTTTTTTTTATATGGTTGATAATTCATTGGGAGTTCTTTTAGCACATTACAGGTGGGCACAACATGATCATAGATTTTATTTATATGGTTGATAATTCATTGGGAGGTCTTGACACTGTGTTAAAGCATCAGACGGTATTGGGTATATTATTTTCTACAATTAAAACCGCCAATTGTACTGCATTTTTGTTAACATTTCATGTTTGTGTTTTTCCTGGTAGGTACAATAAAGAATATTCTTATCTTATCTTAAAACTATGTTAATCTGCTGTTAAAAGCTGTTAGTTTTCCAAATTGTACACAAAAACAAAACACTAATAGCTGTGACCAGTAAATTACAGACTATCCGTCTCTCTTTGCTTCAGAATTTTTCCTTCATACGGTTGTCTGTCGGTTGTCATCTTTATAAATAGTTTATGGTGAGTTTTTCCTGGTACAATAAGGAATATTCTTATCTTATCTTAGTTTACGATAAACCAGGGGTAAGATAATTGGGAGCCGAAAGGTCCTGGGTTCGACTCCGGCATGCACCTATTTTTACATTTAACTATGCAGTAGTAATACCACTCGCTGAAGGAAAACATCACGAGTGTCTGATGTGTTCACATAATAATATCTCTACGCTTAAAACGGCCAATCTACAGTGGACCCTCATGTCTCTGGCAATCAAGTAAGCTCTCTGAGAGAAGACTTGTGGTGAGTGAGTATGAATGAGTAGGTATGTAGTGGGGCGTATGTAGGCTATGTTATTCTGGCATTGAAATAAATGTTGAAACATTTACGTAATTGCATACTGAAAACTAATATAATGAAACCCGACTGACAAGCGTCACGTTTCAGTGATTATATGCAATGTATCCAAGTCGAGTAGCTGCTATCACATGTCATGCTAGATACCTAAACAAATTATTATACAAAACCAGACAGACAGACTAAGCTTTTTCAATGTCAATTTCGACAGTGAATGGTGCAAGTTGTGAAGAAGTCAACTCACGAATGTAAAATAGAAATTCTTTGTTTATGATATTTACCTTGATAATGTTTACTTTACTTCAAGTTTGTGACGGACAGAATTATGTAAAACTACAATGAAAAAGTGAGACATAATAAAATATGTATATAATATGCTAGCTTTTAATAAAATAAATATATCTAACAGTGGCGAAGGGTCCATATAAGCCCACTTCCTTCCCGGCTTCCTGGATTCCCACTTTCTTCCCGTTCAGAAATCTGACCCATAATCCGAGTTCTCTATACATTTTATCGAAACAACCCAGAACACTAACGGCTTACCTCGGCCATAGCAGCCGCTATACACGCTGTGTCTCGCTCGCACTCCCACAAATAATGCTCTATCTCGCTCAAGCGCGGATCCACTCTTGTGTGCACGGTGGGCATGCCCACAACCATATTAGACTTGTGACGTCACACTTTCACGGTCTATTGAGATCTATCAATAGACCTCTTGAGATCGATAGTCTGACGACATCATATCTCACGCTCGTGTTCGCGAGGGGTAGGCAGAGACCAGGGTCTGCCACTTGCCACGATCCTGTTAGTCTTTATCCAATACTTTTAGTATCCAATAATACTTTATTCAATCCAGTACTTTTTATCCAATATGTTAATGAAATAAAAAAGCAGTACTAGGTTCCGTCTCACACTTGGTCGATTTTTGGATGACTTTGACGACAACCTTTTTTGAGGGCCGGATCCGCGCCTGGTCCCGCTCGCCTTCATCATCGCGCCTGAAAGTAGCCGAGGTAGGCTGCGCCGCCCCGGCTTCCTTTTCTTTCTGTTTTTATTGCCGTATGAGAAAGTTTTATCACTCTGGCGCATTCGATGTTATAAGATTGCAAATCGCCAATTACTGTGCTTTATAGAAGTGTACTGTTTTTAACAGACTTAAAAAAAGGAGATATTTATGTAAACAATACACTTCTATAAAAATCTTTTTTTTTTTGCTATGTTTTCGCATAATGTCGGGGATCAATTGGAAACAATTCGGAATATTTCGGAAGTAAGCAAATAGTACTGTGAGTGCTGTGATGGATTGTTGTTTGCTTGCATGTTTGTTAAAAAAAAAACAGTTTTTTATGTGGTTTTCGTTGTTGTGGTAGATAATTAATATTGCCACTTGTTTATTCTTTATCTCTCTGCGTTTGTCAATATGGTCTTAGTCAATATGGCATTAATTCACAAAGAGTGTTGTTCAACTGACAATATGCTCGGTCAAACTTCGTTCTTAATTATTAGTTTAAAAAACATGTAATTCAGTTAGGCCATGCTGTTCCAAATATGACTATTGATTGAAAGAGGAAAGACGGGTTTTTTAAACATTTCCGTACATCTTTTAACGACAAATATACATTGATGACGGGCAATTGCAAATTGAACGAAATGTGTTGTTTTCCTTGTTTATTATTTTCCGACTCACTCAGTTTGGAGCAGGTCGGATTTTACGGATGTTAATAATTTAGCCAAAAAACAGATTCAGACTGAAAAACACATTCGCAGCTCCACGGATAAGATGCAGAATCGAGACATTTAATTTCAAATACTTTCAAATGCGTTCTATCGATCGTTTTGCACGTGTTTTCTTTATTTTGGCTTACTCGTTCAAAATTGTATTTTGGTTGTGGATCCCGGCATGGTTCGATACGATAAGAATCTTCTGGAGAACTTCTGGAGAACACGTCAAGTAGGTATTTGTGGAATTGAATTGGTCCACTCGATGAGTTTTTTTTTGGAGCGGCTTCCCTTCATCATTAAATTCCACCCTTCGCCACCGATATATAATAAAATAATTATAAAAATCTCGTGTCAGTGTTTGTTATCGAACTCCTCCGAAACGGCTTAACCAATTTTTATGAAATTATTTGTGAATATTTGGTAGGTCTAAGAACAGGTCGTAGTCTCATTAATATGGCAAAACAACGTTTACCTGGTCAGCTAGTGTATTATCATATTACAATACGAAATTATTAGTGTCATATTACAATACGAAAGCTTGTAAGAAGCCAAAGTTCAACATAAACACTTTTATATAAATTGGGCGCATCACGTTTCAAGATCGTATGAAAAAATCAAACAAACACTAATGTTGGACAGAATATTCTAAAGAAGGTTCAGTTTTGGTGAAACCGAAAACTCACTTCTTGTAAATCTTCAAAAATTACTTATAACGCCAGATGTAACAGCAATCTTAAAACAAAAATTCAAAGCAAGCATACAACAGGGTGGATCTACGGTTTGTACAGCATTCAGTGGCAACGCCCACCAGAATGAGGGTGTCAACGTGTCAACATGATTGTGTCTATGGAAATATTCTTTGATAAAGTGTGGAGTGAGAGTGAAAAATGTTCTAAGCCTTTTAAGTGTTCTCTACCAGATAATTACCTAAGCACCTACCTCATTGTAATGGAACATTGTTTTACTGTCTTTAATGATAATGATCGTGTTTATCACAGAAAATGTAACTACGGCGAGCAGATTCAATCCAAGAAATCTCTAGAACTGTAATCATCAAAATAACTCATCTAAGGAAATCATTGATTTCTGCTGGAGGCCATCATACTGTGATTGAAGTTCACCGTTATACATGGACCTTTACATATTAATTGCAGTCACCTGTAATGTAACTAAAATGAAGAGCACAGTCTGTATCTTAGTGCTCAGTTTAGGTGTTTTTCAATATGCTTTACGTTTAGCAGGTGTAGCTTATACACAGGTTCTACCTTATCAGGTGTATACAGACACATTTAATTACTTTAAGCTAGTACAAACTTTTAATGTGATGTCCTTGGCTTGTTATCATAAAACAGGGCTTTCTAGTTTGGGTTCAGTACAAGTGATTGTGTTAGTTTTATAAATTACTAAGCTGCTGGCTTTCTGATTAATTTTTATTGAGTGGATAGGTAAAATTATAAGGTAGTAACCTCAGCATATCTTGAGAATCAGCGAAAAGCTACAAATAAATAGGACGGCATTCGCCGACATGCCAGCGTCGACTATCCGCGTCAGCGCGTCGACGACGGCTGCAGTTGGCACACGTGCCGCCCGTGTATAAGAGCCCTAACTAGATAATTTTGATTGTGAGATAATTTGATAGCAGACAAACGGCATACCTAATCAGATAGAGTAAAAAGCTCACAAAAACACTTGAAGCGACACTTTGGTCAAAATAGAGTTAGTATATACATATTAGTTGTATAAAAAAACGCTAATTCCGAATATGTATATAACTTAATTTCGACCGAAGTGTTGCTTGAAATGTTTTTCCTTTCTATTGTGGATATGCAATATTTGACACAATTACCATTTTAGAAAGGAAGCTTAGACAATATTTACAAATGTTTATTTGGTCCCATAGTAGCAATATCCACATGAGATTTTTAGGAATTTTGGAAATAATGTTTTTTGTACTCACTAATTTGTGAAATTTTTAACATCTTAGCATGTACAGGTTAGCAGCTGAGACATTCTCAAAATTTTCTCGCATACTCTGGGCTGCAACCTTGAGTGGACAATGGACATGTACACCACCTACAACCAGTTCATTTTCTTATAGCTGTTGTCCGGCATGGACATCCTTTGGATAACCGGGAGTACCTTTATCTGGTACTCACCCGCAGTGGGCAGACAGCCATTGTGTCTATTATGGTGCCACTTGAGTGGAGTGCATGCATGTAAATGTTGATATAAGGTTACCGTTATGTATTCGTAGATTTCACTTACCAAGGCTGGTGTCGCTTTCTTCTTGGCAGCGGGTTCATCATCCTCACTGTCGGAGCCTTTGCCTCCACCTGTGGACACCAACTCTGTTAAAGTGTTTACATGAAAGTAATGTTAAAGTGAAAAACATGAAAAGCATACTTTTATCCATTCTGGCACACTAATAAGCTAATCTAGAACACAATCTAAAGACAGTACATTGATCCAATACACAAATTTGATGCAAGAAATAGAAAATAAATTTTCAGGTACCTACAGTTACGATCAACCAAAGACTGAAGGTAGAATAAAAATGAAACATTTTATACCTGTTTTTTGCTTCTCATGCTCCCTTATATCCTCAGGCGGTATACCTTCCATACCATAGATTTCTATTTCAATATTTGACCTATTTGGTAATGAATTAGGCACTTTGTCTATTGCTTCTTTGTGTACCTGCAAGAAAAAACAGCTTTGTAATATCTGCAGTGCACACCGTAGGGGATAGTTTTCGAATATTTACGTGGTACTATTGTGAGGGCAGAATGCAGGTGAAAGTTTTCAGATATCCACCTACGTAGTACTGTTATGGGAGCTGAATTGAGCGTGCAAGTCGCGCCAAAATTTTCTCTAGCTAATAACGCTGTGGGTTAAAAAAGGACGGGCGCAATTTGCGTGGGTGTGGAGGCAAAGTGCCAAGTCGGTAGGGCTGGCTGAAGTCCGTACCTGCATGCAGTGTATTGACAATCCGGGGCCTGTGTACAGCTTTTTGTGACAAATGTGACACTTGAAATGCTTCGCCTTCTGATGCTGGATGAGGATCTTCTCGTCGTCAAATTCGCGGTTACAGTACCTGGGATTCTCTGGCTAAGGAATATGTATCTCAACACACGTAGCGTAGCTAATTAGTAATTATTGACGTCACACTTGCCGACGCGACCTATTTTCCGAAGGCCGATTAGCCTGAGAACTATTTTCTGCATTGAAAAGGATACCAACACCATGGCTTCGACGCCTTCTTCTTCTTTCTGCCCATTTCACGGAGTACGGAAGACGAACCTTATTTGATCCTAAATAATAAAAATTATATCATAAAGTTATAACTAAATAAAGTGTAATTAGCAGTTTATTGCTTAGAAATTAAAATTAAACGCCACAAGGAAACACAACTCCTACACAGCAGCAAGATGGCGATCGACCATAAAAAAATATATCATAGACACAGACAGCGAAACCGGAAATGATCAAAAAACCACAGACAAAGGCTAGCGAGGCGAAAACCGGTAAAAGCCAATGAAGAAGACCGATAAAATTGTCTCTGGTTGAAGATTAAGGTACACGTACAATCAGCATAATAGAGTGCGGTATAATTATTGTACCTTCACATTGTTATTGCAAAATTCACCCGTAACGTAGAGTGAACGGATGAAAGGTCGACTGTGCTGTGCATTGTTTGTTAAATGTACGTAGTCGTTGTTTTACCACTTACAAGGTCATTTGATTTCACTTTATAATATAGGTACAATGCAATCACACAAAAAATTACGCATTAACGATTTGTTAATACATCTTAGCAGGCGTTAGAAAAATAAATCCTAAAAATGAAATTAGGCGGGTGGAATGTTCCGCCTGTTATTCATTCATCCGAGCATTCATAAAAACACAGATTATAAAGTAATATGTTCTAGAGCAGATGCGACAGCTAAGCCATTATCCTGTGTGTATTGTAGGTCACGTACGTTTACTAGTGATGAGCCAGTGATATCAGTGCTAGCTAGTGTTGCTCCTTTCTATCGGTAGTCTAAAGTTTAGACTCTAAAGGAAGAAGAATAGTTACCCACATACAGCAGTGAAACTGACTATTTTATTTTATTTTATTTTATTTTATTGGGGATAATAAACAGTTACCTATACAATATCACATGATTGACAAATAAAGGTATGAAATATAACTACGAGAACTAAGCGCGCTCGGCATAAGTGCGAGTAGTTGACAAACAAAAGTAACCAGCGGGGAGTTTCACTGTTTCTGTAGATTAAAAAAAAGCAAAATTACCTTAGTTTTTGTTTTATTTTCTATATTTACAACATTTTGAAATGTACCTTTTACGCACTTGTTATACCTACAGCTGCATGCGTTTTGGCGTTAGCACGATTATACTAGTTATATATTATGTGGTCTTTTACTTTACCACATGTGGGAGGTATATCTGAAAAACAAAAACGAAATTAGTTAATAGAGTTACACATTATAAACCAAGTATTTATTTCTTGCACCAATAGAAATTACTACGCGTTAAAGTGTCTAGTGCAGGCCTTAAGCACACACAAGCGCACTTCATTTTTCTTACTAAGCGTTATTACGAATTACAAAGTCATTCTTAAAATCATTCCGTTTTTCACTTCCGTTTGTTTAGATGCAATACAGTGGAGTGCGTTACTACTATTTTTATTATTATTAATTACTAATATAGTTATATAGCTACAACCCGATGTAGAGACTGACTGATTGATTGATTACTGGCTAACTGATTAATGTACTACATGATCGGAAACTATTATTCCTATACGTTAAAGTGATGTATGAGAAAGTTGTGGGAAATGTGTGAAACACGGCCATCTTATGAAGCCGATTTTTTAAACTAGGGCCCTACCACGGATTTCAAGCACTAAGGTTTTTGAATTCACAAAGTCAGCCTTTTCTTGTGCCATTACTCATTAGCGACTGTTATTGCTGGAGGAGGTAAGATTACATAAGATAATAATCAAGATCCGCTTAATACCGATACATTCCATTCGTCGAATGCCATCGTCGAATATCGTTGTCGTCGTTGAATAGAATGCCAAATCTGGCGATGTTGTTACACTTTTGCCAACTACCATGCAGGCAAATAATGGAGCAACAAATTTTTTGCCTATATCTATTTCTTAATAACGACGAACGATAGGCGAAAAATGTTACTTAAGTGTAGATCGTAAAAAAGCAACAGAAAAGTATCGTAGGTATCAAAATTTTCGTCCCTCATCGGAGAACCGAGTTATTATGAAAAAACTGAATTTAACCTTTTCAAGATGGTGGCAAATTTATGCATAGGAAATCTTGGTCGATGAGATTGTCGACATTAAGCTTTTTTAGGCCCCTCCAAGCAATATCCAAAATTGAGCCTTCTCGGTTCACATGCATTTCTAACCCGTTTTCTCCGACGTAATGACTGGAGTTAGTAGTTAGTACCTTAGAGTTATGTAATATGGACTAGCTCTCTATAGAGTTCGTAAATGACAACCAATCTTATCTGGCCAGAAAATAGAAAAACTTGGATTACCCGTCACAGACTTAGCGCCATAAACTTACTTGACTACATTACCTTTTGCATAACCCATGGAAGGAGTATGTAACATACAACATACTACTTCCATGGCATAACCAACCAACCAACCATCGGTTACGCTGTCACTTACTATCGGCCAATCAACGTTCACCTCACACATGGCGCACAGAATGAACCAATCACAGAGTGATTTACTCACCAGCACATCTTGCGCTCATTTCATTAGTAAAAAGACGTAAAAAGGCGTCGGTAGGAGCCGTTTTTGAGTGTGAATTTTGTAGGGAGAATTGGTATAGCTTTTGAGGGAGAAATACTTTAATGGTTTTTTTATTCGTAGGAATTCTAAAAGATTTCTGAAAAGGGTGAAGATGTACAAAAACATTATTTTACGAGATAACCCGAATATTGATGAACGCTTCATACATAAGGTGTTACCTATGTGCAAGTTGTGATGTCATAGTTTGAGTCCGATTTGTATGGCGCGTTTTTGTACCACTCGACTAGAATGACTTTTTGACAGGTCACATTATGAAAAGTATTAGTTGTAGGGGAAAAAATTAACTACGTTTATTTATATTTTAACATGGCCGCTCCGATTATATTGAAAATTTTTTTTGTGCAAGTTCTCCATTGTTTTTTTAATTGTTTACGCATAAACTTCAGAAAATTCTTAAGCATTTGACATATTAGAAAACATTTTTAACGTTACGGTACTTCCTATCACATCGAATTTGGATTCACAGTTTGGAGCCAAGGATCGAAAATCACGAATACACATTTACAAATCTGGGGGCACGGCAGTGCCAACGGCAAGTCGAGCAATAAAGTGGGGCACGGCAGTGCCAACGGCAAGTCGAGCAATAAAGCGGGGCACGGCAGTGCCAACGGCAAGTCGAGCAATAAAGCGGCACGGCAGTGCCAACGGCAAGTCGAGCAATAAAGCGGGGCACGGCAGTGCCAACGGCAAGTCGAGCAATAAAGCGGCACGGCAGTGCCAACGGCAAGTCGAGCAATAAAGCGGGGCACGGCAGTGCTAACGGCAAGTCGAGCAATAAAGCGGGGCACGGCAGTGCCAACGGCAAGTCGAGCAATAAAGCGGGGCACGGCAGTGCCAACGGCAAGTCGAGCAATAAAGCGGCACGGCTGTACCATCATTCCCTCGCAGCAGTCCAAGACATTTTCGACCCGCTATAACTTCGTTGTGGATAGAACTAGAAGCCTGAATTTTCACTAACCAAGCAAGCATTGTATAAACACGGTATATTTCAAATTTCATTCAATTTGAACCAGTACCTAGTTTAAGAATTATAACTACTTAGTCAAAGTTTCTTAATTTTGTCACTCACTCACTGTCTGACCGATCATCAAAATTCTAAGGCACTTCTAGCAGACAAAGACTTAGGGGTTTGCATCTACGTAATGAAATGATTTATACAGCGTGCAGTGGCACCTTCACTCACACTAGATGGATTAAAGGACGCTGCAGTGCCTGGTACAGTGCAGTGGTTTAGTTGGAGTAGGCTTGCTCAGCACCTTTACCATCCTGACAGCTTAGTCGGCCTAGCCCACAGGAAGAAAAAGTCAATACGTGCGGAGCCAACCAAGCCGCGGGTTTCTCCACGATCAATCGCACTAAACAATCTAATTTAATATAATATGTATTACTTGTGATATACATTGTGTTTTCATGCGATGGCCAAGTCAATCTGTTTATTTAAAACACAAAAGATTTTTAATATTGATATGGTCACTATAAGATGTTGTTAGGTTAAATTTCTTAATAACTTAAGACAGGAGGACCCTTAAGTGGGGACTGCATAAATTAACCAACTTGGTATTACATGGATCCACAACTTTTTACGGTAGAAGAACTGAGTTGCGAGACTTGGTTTTTTTACAAGTTATGTTTTAATGGCTTTACTATAACATTACTGATAAATAATTGATTATACTGTTTTTCACAATGAAAAGAACATTCCTTCAAAATACGGTGAACGAATTCAATGTCACCCTGTAGACGCATTTAGGCATTTAGCTCGGACAGACTGACGGACTGACATTCTTTAATATTAGACAATATTAATAAATAGGAAATTTATATCTCTGCAAATGTCGTGGATGCCTCTAACTGAGATGCATACCTCGACATTGACTTTGTTACTAGTGTATTGGTTGATATGTAGCCTGTTAAATAAATAAATTACTAAATAAATAAATAGATTCCGTTTGGCACCCTTCGCGTCACAGAACACATCTTCGGGTACGGAACGCTTACTAAAATGTATTGCATTTTTTTTTTTCGCTTGTATTTTTTTTTGGCTGGCTATTACCTCCTACGCGGTGGTAGCGGAGAGGTAAAACGCCGCCTTCTCATTCGCGAGGTCGTGGGTTTGAATCCCGGCATGTACCTACCAATGACTTTGTTTTCTAAGTTACGTTGTTGCTCAGCAAGAGATTATCTTGCTAAGGGTGAGCCAAGTCACTAGATAAGTAAGCAAACAGATCAATACGTATCCTGGGATAAGCGAATAAATGGCGGATTGATAGGGTTGTCAGAAATAGGTACAATTTATCTACGGATAGCTGTAAAAATGTCATGGTGCAAGACGTTTTTGGACTTATTCACTGGATAGAGCTTATTCCTGGATAAATAGACGAAAAGTACCGTCAGGGGCCCGTTTCATAGAAATAAAATTAACGTTGGGGTATATTGGCCTATACCTTCCTCAGGGAAGAGACCCGTGCCCCTCGGTGGGGACATAATGGGTTGATGATGATGATGATGATGATATTGGACCAAGTGTCAAAATGTCCAAGGGGCCATAATGTCCAAACGCTAGAAGGACAATTCGATGTACATTGCAAAGTAGATTGACCCACAGATTACCAAGTACACTCTGCTACGCAATATACCTGGAATTGTCATAATAAACTACGAATTATGGGTTACCGTAGGCACTGACTGAAAATCAGCGCTGAGGGATCACTTCCTCAGCATAACGCTGAGTCAGCTGCGTTTTGTGGCAACTTAGATACACCACAGGCTACACCTATGGTCCTGTTTTATTTATTCGTTTTGTCTGTTGTGTATTTAGTTATATTTCTGTTGTTTTGCATATTATGTTACTTATCTGCTTATTTTATTTCTGTGATGTATCTTGTTGGTATAATAAATATTTTTCTTCTTCTTCTTTTTTCTTAATTGTAGTTTTATGAAACTCGGCCCTGTTAGTGTTGGTGCTAATCGGCCTAAGGTAATCGAGACTATTTCAAGGTAGATAACAAGACTTTGTTGAGATCAAAAACATTAAAAATCTAAACTATGTGTAACTTTTCGGGCTACAAAAACTGTTTTTTCTTTCGAGGGTTAAATAATATGCCAGAGTATGTGTCTTTTTATGTATTTGTTCGAGTAAATCCAAACTAAAATACATTTTTGTGTGGCTGTCATAACGGGCTTCTAACATTTTGACAACTATAAGGATAAAAACATCTGCATGGAAACGAATACCCAAGTTATCTTTTTGTACAGAGGTAGATTAGTAATAAGCAAACATCGAAATTGCGAACGAACAATGGTTCATGCGTGTGTGATGATGCTACACACATAAGTATTTGCTGAAAGGTGGTTCATCGTCGTTATCAGACACTGTAGCTACATTGTATACAAGATTCAGAGCGTACAGGGGCGCTACTACGTAAGTCATCCACTGTAGTGGAATTGTCTGATTTAGCCTACTAAGAACTGTCAAACAAATACATTAGGTACAGTTACTTACGTGATAGAAGGGCTGGGCCGCTTTTCATCAAACTATAGTTTATAGAAAAAACCTTTTTAGAGGCTAAAATTTCCACGTATTAAGTACAAAATTGTCCTCAGCGCGGGTTAGTGCACCAAAAAGAATATAATTACAATTTATAGTTTATTATGACAATTCGACGTACATTGCGTATCCGAGTCTGCCTACGTGTTAATCTGTGGGTTAATGTTTGAGTATTGTGTCAAATAAATATATTTTTCATTACCTACTCATACTTGGAAAGTAGGTCTGAAGTTGCCTGAGGAGCGGGTTGAAAGTAATAGTTTCCAGCCCTAGAGATTAATTTTAATTTCAACTGACAGCTGTCAAATTATAAAAAAAAATAGTTCTATTTTCTCATTTCTGTTGAACCATGTTCCAACTTTCTATCCAGCCACTCAATTACAGCGTGATGTAAAATGAAATATATAATACCTACTTAAAATACATTTTTATAAAGGATTTTATTATAATTACTTTCAACTATTTCTTTAAAATGACACCGATTTGGGCAAAATATTTAAAAATGATGAAAATGAATAATAATGCATAATAGACGGCCGGCTACAGAAAAAAAATTGGTGGGAAAGCGGCAATCCGATCGTCATTCGTTTTTTCGAGTTGTAGAGTTTTGTTTATACTTTCGTATAGCGGAGAAAAGCATTTCGCATTTCTTTCATCGTTTTTTTGTTTTTATTTTTACTTTTCTTATGTTCGTAATGAAAAGCACAGTGTTTACCTCGGCTTAAAGAATAAAATAACTTACTTTCATCCCTAGGGTAACATTGTACTATTTCTTTCTTTCTTAATCGAGTTTGAAATGCACATCGAATTGTCATAGTAAACCGTGATTGTTGTTTGATATTGCTGTTCTATTCGATATTGTTAACTCGGGTAGTTCAGACGCAGAATCTTCCAAAAATGATCCCTTGACGCAAAATATCTTGCGCTAATGTTTTGCGAAAGACATTTTGAGAATAGGAGATTGTTCGCCAATCACATCAACCTTTACATAGGCACTGTAATCAGTTAGATTTTGCAGTTAGATACTAATCAGTTACGACTGCAACAAAAATGTAAAGGTTGATCTGCTGTCGACTGAACGTACAGGGGGTAACGAAATTCCCATTGCATACGAAAATGGGGAGTTCTACTGAAAACGAACAACCTTTATTTTTTGGAAGCTTCTAAATCGCGTATAATCAGATCTTTATACGTGGCATTATAAATAACTTCCACACAACACAATCTAGACACCTGGTTCCAAACTAGATATACGTATATTTTTGCGATTTAAAATTTTTCCCTATAGCAAAAGTTGTTCGCAGTGACGACTGGAACCTCCCGTGTTCGAATTTTGTTACAACCTGTATAAGCGTGAGAAGCAATTTTTCGTCGAGTGGTTTTTTTCGAATATGACATTCTGCGTCAAACCACTCGAGCCACGCGTGGGTAGTTCATGAAATAGAGGCATGCTACCGATACCCACTCCTTATTGGCTGAAGCGCGCTGTTATCTGAACGTCGCCTCGTCATCGTCAGTTCATTTTCTCGAGAACGGATTACTTTATCATGATGATTCTAAGTGTACCTTTTGCGAATAAGACAATCTCTGTCAAACCACTTGGTCCACGCGTGGGTAGTTCATGAAATAGAGGCGTGCTGCGAATAGCCACACCTGATTGGCTGAAGCGCGCTATATCTGAACGTCAGTTTATTTTCTCGAGAACAGATATATCACGATGATTTTAAGTGTACTCACTACTTTGTCACAAGATAATAATATTGTTTCAGGCCCTTTCAGATAAAGCCGCCAACTTGGTGCATGCGTATGTACTAAATAGAAGATACTGTTATACAAATAAAATAAAATATAATAGGTACGGCATTGTGTGTAGCTAGGTTTAATTAATCGGTCCAATCGCATACTTGACTTTTGACAGATGCTCACCCACGGCACGGAGTTCCTATTTATTTGACAGGAAACCATTGGCGAAAAATCCAACATTTCATGGACACCTTTATTTTTTTAAAATAGCGATGCGACGTGTTTCGCTACAATAATATAACTAGTAGATCGAATCGGTAACTTCATAGAACATCACTAAATTGAGCTGCCACAAGTTAAATAGAATAGAGTAAGAATAGAATATTTATTGGGCAAGTGCATTGGTACTAAGCTTTTACAATAAAATGTTACTTAATAAACGGTTGTACCGACGAGATATTTACTTACTGGTACCATGGAGGTCAGTGCACCTATTCTTATTTCGGTATCTGCAATAAACTTATTTTTTTTAGATAGGGCACAGTATAACTGTATAGTATAGTATTGTGGTTAGGGGGTAGGGATTGGCGTAGATTGGGAGGAGGGGGAAGAGGGCGGGCACCCTAAAATCGTCTAGGCCCATCCCAGGATATTAGGATTTTGAAAATAATAATATTACGAATTGGGCCCATGATAATGATATAATTTTGAATCTCGCGAAAACTAAATGTAGGGGAACCTGTTGTACCTTGGTCACTTTTTCATTCAACGATTTAAAAAAAAAACGCGGTTATAACTATTGCGATTAAACAAATTTTTGCATAATATATCATCTTTTACATAAACTAAAAAAAGTTTGAAATGTTGATCAAGGTACAACAGTGGTGATGTACCTAGATCCGCCTATGTTGTACCTTGGTCATAATTAGAACTCATCAAATAAAATCCATATTTCTCGACAAATAGCAAATATTCTCACATGTATTGTAACACGTCTATAAATATCTATAGTGTGCATAATGCCTCTTTAAAGTACATCTTGACAAGTTAAAATGTTTGGCAGTCCCTCTTAATGAGAATTTTTTTTCTTTAACTAGTTTAATAGCACTAGAAAGTGCTATTTTAGCAATAGGAGTCCGTTTGATGTTGTCTTTGCTACGAGGCATTTTACCTGTTATAAAAAACAACAAAATAATAAGTATGTGCGTTCCTAAACAGAATTAACAAGAATAGGTACAGTACCTTGACCATAAGTGGTTACAAGTGTTTTACTATGGTCAAGGTACAACATCCCCTTTTATGTTTATTCGCACATGTAAATATGGAGGTTATGATTAACTCAAATAAGCATACTACATTCTAAACTTGGCAAAAGTACTGATTTAAATCAAGTAGTTTTAAAAATTTATGTAGTAAATAACAGAAGTAATGAAAGAAATGAAAAATATTAAATATCTTACTTTTTTGCAGCGAAAACGTTAAAGTGATCTCCCATGCAAACTCGATGCAATGGCCGCCTGCAACTAACTTCATGTTGATTAGTCTTGTCATAGTTCATTATATCATTGACAAAGAGACGGAAAAAAGGCGCGAACATTTCAAAAAAATAAGTGGCTCTAGGTACAAAGGGTGTCAAGGTACAACAGGTCCCTTATGCATATTTTTTCGCCGCACAACAAGAAGGCTAAAAATGACGATCAAACAGAAATAATGTATTAGGCCATACTTATAAATGTATCCATAACAGTAAACAAAATTGTAACTGTGAAAGCTTAGAATTGGTGGCTGAATTCAGATATCTCGGGCTTACCGTAGACAAGCACTTTAATTGGAAATCGCATGTCAATGTTGTATGTAATAGGCTGAGATCTATATCGAGTACCTAAGTTTTGCCGGGTGCGTAACGATCGATATAAAAACTTTTGATATATTTTCACTGGATATAACGATTAAAGGACATAATGCACTCTTGATATAACAACATTTGATATATTCTCATGTAATATAATTATCAACAGATATAATGAACTTGTAATATAACAACTATTAATCTAACAGTCATAACGTATAACATACATGGGATATAACTTTGTTGGATATAAAACTCAGTTGGTATAATGTACTATTGGCATAATCTGGAATCGTTATATCCAGTGAAAATAAATCAGAAGTTTTTATATCGATCGTTACGCACCCCACTGAAACATAACAGTATAATAGCCACTGATAAACTGGTAACACATATTATATTTTCGTATAAGAATTATTATATAGAATATTAGGTTAGGGCAGACATAAAAAGGGGGGACGGGTCAAAAGCCGAAAGTACAAGATGACAAAATTTTATAATTTCTATTTGCAACAACAAAAATATAGGTGCGACGAAGCGCGTAGCGTAGCGGAGCGCGTAGGAGCGTGTTAGGTTGAACATGTAAGACCGAAAACTAACCGAAATTATTAGTGTAGGTTATAGCAAACGAAAAAATATATTATATCTTACCAAACATTATACCACTAATACTTATATCCAATATACATTATATCCATTAAACGTTATATCAAAAATGTATTATACTATTTGAGCATTATACGCCATGAAATTATACTGATTGTTGTTATACCAAAAGTTTATTATGTCCCTTGAGTGATTATATCCAATGAAATTATATTAAATGTTGTTATATCCAGTGAAAATATATCAAAAGTTGTTATACCAATCATTACACACCCAAGTTTTACCATCTAGGTAGGCAAACGTACCAGGTTATAGATAGTAATCTATGAGGTATGCTGCTTATTACGCACTAGGAGACGCAGTAATAAGCTATGGACCAAATCAAGCAGCTACAATTAAGACTGATAAAATATGTAGTGGACAAAAATTTAAAGCTTAAATACAAGAACGATTATGATAAATTATTTGGGCCTGTAAAATTATTCCAGTACACACTAAAGTAGAATATTTAAAAGTACTAGAGTCATATTATACTGAAAATCATAAATTCACAATTATGCACAGTCACTTTACATTAATTATTACATTATAAGTTAATACAACCGCCTGCAAATAATTATTATGGAGAGCGAACAAGAGATTATACTTGACACCTAGAATTTGTAATAGCTATCCTCTTTTGCTTGATAAAAACAAAGTATGTAAAGCCACACTAAAACATAAACTTAAAGAACTAATGTTAAAATAAAATAACTACACCTATGTAGGTACTTAAAACAAAACATTAACCGCATCAGGTTATTTCGTTCTTAAGACAAAATCTTAATGTAAACAATTGAGCAACTTGATCGACGGTGTTGCGTTGGTAAATTCGCCACTTCTGTCAACGGTTTGTTTGCGTATATAGACTGAAGCCGAATGAATTTAAATATACGTTGTTTATGTATAAGAATAATGTAAGTAGGTATAATATAAGTAAATAATATATAGAGATAGACCGCTCCGCCAACAAACTGCTCCGCAGTTTGACAAAATTGTAGTGTAAAATACACACTAAGGTTTTTTATTTTTTTGAATAAATCAAAAAAAGGTTACTTCATGCATTAGAAATTGGGTTACACAGAATTGGGATTTGTGTAGAAGCCCATCGGTTTTCTCTTTCAGGCCCCCCTGGAAAAATATCCCTACGCGAAATGGGGTTAGATCACTCTATAGTGCTTCGGTGGGGGTAGGTTTACCTTTTATTTTTGAAAACAGGTTACGTTTTTTAAATCTTTTTAAATTCAAAGCCACAGATCAGGATTCAGCACTGATTAGCTTCAGATTTTTGCTTCAGATTAAGATATTTTTGTCACCTATCAATCACAGACTACTAAGAGATTTTCAAATACTTGATTTAGGGGTAATGTCGGAGAACCCAGCCTTAAGTCCATATTTTCTGTCTGAGAGAAGGGTTGTGCCTTGAAGGGGACGTATACCTACACTGCTAATGCCAGCTAGAAAGGATTATGCTCTCCCTAGGACATAAACAGGGCCGTAAATGATTACGACACAGCAAACAAATTAATGTTTCTTGAACAATTAATCCATCATGATACTTGTCAACATTGCACGCAAGCTAAGCGCTTAGCTGTGTCGTAAGAAGCTAACAGCCTGTTTCTGAATTGAGAATATCACGTAGTAAATTGTGTACTTAAGTATCGTTTTATCGCTTCATATGTCTCAGAAAAAAACGAGAGCAATACTTAGTGAAATAATCAGTTCAGAAATTAGCGGTAAGTCGAATAAGGGGCTCCATTAGGTTCACTAGTGCCAGTGCCATCAATAAAAAAAACCGGCCAAGTGCGAGCCGGACTCGCGCACCAAGGGTTCCATACCATTATCTATACAACATTTGAATATTTCAAGCGTTTACCTGTTACCGTTATTAACATCGAGCAAAAAACGGCAAAAAAATCACGTTTGTTTTTAGTATTTGTTGTTATGGCGGCTATTTTATGAAAATTTAAACCGTCTAGCTACCACAGTTCTGTAGTTCAGTAGCGGTGGTAGCGGAGCGGTAGAACGCCGGCTTTTTATTCGGGAGGTCGTGGGTTCGAATCCCGGCATGTACCAATGTCTTTGTTTTCTAACTTACCTGCGTGTCTGAGGTGTTCACATACTTCGGCGCTTGATATTGCCAATCCGCGGTGGGCATCCGTGGTGATTAAGCCCATACTCTCTCTCTGAGAGAAGGCCTGTGCCCTACAGTGGGACGTATATAAGCTTATTCACCTAAAAGTTTTCGTAATAAGAAATAGCATCAAACTTATTGAAACTGTAGAGCCGATGAGAAACTGAAGTCATATTATTTCGTCTTAAATGCACTCATAAAAATGTCAAAGATCTATCTCACTCGCGCCATCACGAGGAATCGAATCGATTGAGACCTTATTTGTCAAAATCTGACTATTGGAATTATGAAGGAACGTAGTAGAAGCGGACATACGAGCCACGCACGCTACCCTGCTTTTGGCGTGTATTCCTAGTCCCAATGGAGTAGTTCCATGATGGCACTACTGTTTTTTTTTTTTCTCCAGAGGTTCGATTAACTGGACTACTGCTAATTTTGATCCCAGAGGTTCCACTTTAGGTATTATATTCTTATATTCCACTAATATAATAGGTATCTATGTGTTTTATTTCATAGTCCGTAGATATAAACCCTTTTTTTAAAAAGATTTTCAAAAAACAAACAAAGCCGTGTCGACAATGTGGGCCAAATTGTTCCTGAATCTCTGGGGAAAAAAATACCAGTAGTCCCATCTTGGTACTAGTCCAATGGGACTACTGGTAATACACGGCATTTGGGCTCAGCCACAGTCGGGTAAATAGCGCCTAAATCAGCAGTTTTAAATTATTTCAATTTACAATTTACCACATATTACATTCATGCTTACATTGTATGTAGTGCGTACCTCTGCGTGCGTGCCTCTTGTACAGTCGACATCACGTCATCATTTAAGCTTTAGTTGCAAAGTCACCCGCCAAGTAAATGAGTAGAGCGGTCAGGACACGTTGGTTTGAATCTGTCCATGCACATACTACTGCAGTAAATCAAGCAAAATGCTATACTGACCGCCACCTCCACCGCCGCCATTGCGACCGCGACCGCTACGGTTTGTGAGATTGAGGTTGACGTTCTGTCGACTGTATCTAACGATACCAGTGATATCCAAGTCTTATTTCCACTTGAGATTGCCGGTAGGAATTACTGAGCACTCGAGTTCGGCTTACAGCAAACTAGACGTTACAATGAACGATAATATGGAATCCCGAATTTTCAAATATAAGTAAGTCCATGAAACGGTATTGAAATCTTTCTTCTACGGTATTGATAAACGACTTTCAATGCATAAGTTTAAAATTCTCATTTATTTTTTATTTTTCATACAAACCTACCGCATCAAGTTTCAAGATTATAGGAGAAATAAAAACATAAATTTGAGAATTTTTATTTGTAGTAGTCATCAGTACCACGGTAACGGTAAATGGTTTTCATCGTCATCATCATCATCAGCCATTTGACGCCCACTGCCGGACATAGGCCTCCCTCATGGTTATCCAAGCTTCCCGGTCTTCAGGTTTTCAGGTTTTAGTATAAAAAAAAAACTTTTCTTAAACATGCGCGGAAATATTGTCATTACCTACTTTTGAATAAAGAACACGCGAAGTATCATATTTACGTAGACTGAAAAATCAAAATCACTTCCCGGCGCGTTCTTTGAATTTGGAACGAAGAGCGCGCCGGCAATGTTGTATTATTTATTTTATTTTAATTCTTTATTGCACTAATTACATTGTAAGTGTACAAGGGCGTGCTTAATGCAAGAAGCATTCTCTTCCAGCAAACCTTTGGTTGTATGAAACGGTGTGCTGTTTGAATTTAGAACTCTTTCATCTATCGTACACATTGCGTTCTCGTGGCTGTATAGCCACAGATGCGTTTACCTTTCCGCACAAACTGTAAAATAAAAATAAAAATTGGCGGTAAAGCGGAGTTCGTTGTTATTTTGTTAATAAAATAACTAAAATGAGTTCCGATGATTCTGAAAGTGAAAATAAAGCGAACATTGACTGCACTCCACCAGATTTAAGATCGGAAGCTAAATTAGCGATGGAAAACCTGCTTCCAGCAAAATCAAAAGAAAAATTTACTATGTAAAAGGCCCCTTTTTAATTCCTTGCATTTTTTTAAGAAAAGCACTATATATTCCTCGGCCGAAATGGCAATTGCAGGTCGAGTATGAGTTTGAAGGCCGAGGCGCAGGCGAGGCGATACAGACTATTTCGCTACCTCTGCAACAATGTACTATTTATGAATCTTTGAAACCTAATATATTTTTTTATTTTTAACCGCATTTTACAAAAGCCTTCCAATGCAGATATCATTAGTTTAAACTAATAATATATTTTTTTAATTTGTATGCTTATGTATACGTGTATATTACTAGGTATATATGAGCATCGCGAGTCACTAAAAATACTACATATTTATAATTTTCTGTGCTTTTGATTGCCATGTTTGCGCTGTTTTGTTTTATGCTTTCTTTTGCTTTCTATGTACGCACTGTTTGTTCTATGCCTTCTTCGGGCTGTTACTTGTCATAAGATTTGTAAGGCTTTGTATACGTATGTAAATAAATTATTTATCTTGACTACCTCGTTGGTCTGGTATCACGTCTGATTACTGTGCCGAAGGTCGTGGGTTCGATTCCCACTGGGGGCCGCCGTACATTTATTTATACAATAAATGGCCGCAGTCTGGGGTATTTCCATGTTTGTGATGTCCTTGTCTAGTTAACATAGCACAGGGTATCCTAGTTTGGGACCAGGAGATTGGTTTGTGTGGAAGCTATTGATTAATTATTTATCTATATATCTATCGCAATTAAACCGGTTTTTTTAATTCAGTATGGCGCTCCCGCAAGACAAGATTTTCTCCCATAGATACGTGACCCCGGCCGCCCCCCTCCCCACTCTCCCCACTGCGCTTCGCAAAGTTCGAACAATAACTGCAATACAATTATTCCCACGTGTGCAGTGTTTGATTTCTTAAAAAAGGCGACATTTGCATTCAAACAAATGTGGAGAGATTTGGTTCAGCGATTTCGGTCTTTGTTTGAAAAATTTTAAAGAGTAGGACGTTTGGCGTTATACCTACCCGAAAACAACTTTTCGTACAAAACTAGCAGAAGAAAATATAGGGATGAGTATATATAATTTTTTTACGTCACAAATAATTATTGTGAGTGTTACCGTATTTTTTATAATGCCACGCGCGTCAATCGTTTCACTACGGCCCCTGGCCCTTTACTCTCGAAATTATTGTGTTCCATATTGCGCAATAAATGTAATATGTAAGAAATAAAGATTAGTAATCGTTTTAGTAAAGAGACATAGCATTATAGTCACAGAAACTTTTGAGCGCATCGGAAACTAAGACACATTTTGAATTTTTCTAAACCCTGTATATTGCGTATGAGATGAGTGGGCCTGATAAGATGAGGATTACCAAGTAAGTTCCTAAGCGATGATTGTAAAGTTGACGAAAATAATCTCGCTCACGCAGATCATGTGATCTAAACTTGTCCGGAAGAATGGAATTTATTACCTACTTATGTTGATTAAACTCATTGTAATGTGAGTAACTGTAGATAAAGCTGATATAATGACATTGGCAATGAACTGAATACGGTCAGCGACATTATGAGCAAGGTAAATAGGATGGTGCCGACAGTCGACAGCTCGCTAACCTTTAAATGGTTACACTCTTCTCAGTCATATTACGATTACAAGCATCTTTGCAATTTGCCGTGTAAATCGACAAGAGTCAACACTATGGATTATGGCCCATTATGGGGCGAGCGATCGCAGTCTGACAGAGCGCAAACATAGGCCGATTTGGACCAACTAAAAGCGGTACCAATACTACTATTAAATTAATATTACCAGCATGACATTTATACTTATTCTGACATTACAAATATTTTTTACTGCGGTCTACCACTTTGACTGCCTCACCTCTTGGCGCTGCATGCCGCTCATACCGGGTACCGGCAGAATATCACCGCTGAAGTTTGTCCCAAACTTTCAGCACATGCTGAGTCGGAGCCATGCCTATATTGTTGCTACTCTTATCGCCAATTGGTACATTACCGTACCGTACCGTGTATTTCAAATCTAAGCAGCGATGCCCTACTCTGACAAAAATATGCGCTTAAAGCTTAATATTTCGCAAACAGAACCCTAAATCAAAAAACGGTCTTTCTACACCCACAATATTTTTCAACGACCAATCCGACAATGCCCCACATGATGAGGTAGACAAGAAAAAAATCATCCCCACTGTTCATGTTAGTAGGTACAATAAAAAAAAAACCGACATTTTATCCTTTAACTTTGTCGTCGTGATAAATATGTATACACATACCAAATTAAAGCATTCTAGTACCACCGGTCCTTGCACTAGGCCGCGGATGGACAGACAGACAGACGGACATGGCGAAACTATAAGGGTTCCTTGTCGGACGACGGAACCCTAAAAACGGTACCTAATACAAAAAATAAAACCTACATTGTTATAGAAAAAATGTTACTTATTAGAAGATTGAAGTGGTCAGATGCCGAGGGTAGCAAATGACCGCAAATTTAGGGCTAAAAGGGGTAGGCTTTTGCCCTGCCCTGCAGTGGGACATCCATATTAGGGCGCTTTACACGGGCGGCACGTGCCAACTGCAGCCGACGACGGGCTGACGCGGATATTCGATGCTGACATGTTGGCGACTGCAGTCGGCGCGTCGACGCGTCGTCGGCTGCCGTCGATTCGTCGACGCGTGCTGACGGCTGCACTTGGCATACTTGCCGCCCGTGTATAAGCGGCCTTAGGGAAGCTACATAAAAAAAAATTAAGACTATTTCGTGACACTACTGACCAAAACGTGACTTACACTATCGTCACTTTGGATTGCAAAACAGTTATACTTCATTTACACGCTTTTATTTAACTGCTTACTTATATTGTTTTAGTTCAAATTTTATAAACCAAATTTTGATCCACTATCGTAAACTTACGACTATCTTTCGCACGCTTGTGCAGTTGTAATTCAATTTACTAAAATGATAGAAATAGTTGTTAAGTGCATGGACGTATATTTGTAGCATATTTGTAGATAGATAGATAGATAACACTTTATTGCACACCAGTAATTTACAGAGATATAAGGTACTTATGTAGTTCTTAATAGTATACAATACCTACATACGTTTAATTTAGATAGCTGAACATGATCTTTACCATGAAGTGATGCTGCAGCCAAATTTGCCTTTCATGAGGGCACGCCTCAATGATAGTATGAACAAGAACAAACCATACATTACTTTCTACCGTAGGTATGTAGGTAGTGCATTACCGAACAGTTACGTAGTTTTCGTTTTATTGCAATCTGTTATGGAAATAACTCAAAAACTGAAATCGGTTTCTTGAGTATCGAAAATTAATGCACTTGTAGAATGTAAGCAAAAGTTGAGAATTTTTCTATAAACTAATATTATAAACATTATGGCTTTCCATAACCCTCGCAAAAGTACTATACAATTATTTTTTCTTAAACATGCGCGGAAATATTGTCATTAGGTACTTTTGAATAAAGAACACGCGAAGTATCATATTTACGTAGACTGAAAAAACAAAATCACTTCCCGGCGCGTTCTATGAAACGATGTGCTGTTTGAATTTAGAACTCTTTCAATCTATCGTACACATTGCGTTCTCGTGGCTGTATAGCCACAGATGCGTTTACCTTTCGGCACAAACTGTAAAATAAAAATAAAAATTGGTGGTAAAGCGAAGTTCGTTGTTATTTTGTTAATAAAATAATTAAAATTAGTTCCGATGATTCTGAAAGTGAAAATGAAATGAACATTGACTGCACTCCACCAGATTTCAGATCGGAAGCTAATTTAGCGATGGAAAACCTGCTTCCAGCAAAATCAAAAGAAAATTTATTATGTAAAAGGCTTTTAAAAGTTTTTAATTCCTTGCATTTTTTTAAGAAAAGCACTATATATGCCTCGCCCGAAATGGCAATTGCCTGTCTCGTATCATTGAAGTCCTCGCCTGCGGCTCGGCCTTCAAACTCATACTCGACCTGCAATTGCCTATTTCGCTGCCTTTGAGTGCTTTCTGAAAAGCGGTTTTCAGGTTTTGCGTTAATTCAATAACACGTGTTGATTTATTAAGCGTTAAAATTTGTTACAAGTACATCGAAATATCGTAGATCCCTTAAGTAAGTATCTTCTGCGAACCGTCTAGCGGCTGCGTCTAGAAAAAAGTCCATGCCGATAAAAAACCGCTTACCTCTTCACAACCAAGGCCCAAGGCTTAACATGTCAATTGTCTGATCTGGAGATCTCGCGATTTGATAAACGCGTCTCCTGTGGAGTGTACAAACTACGATCTGTAGCGTACCTTAAAAACCACTAGAGTCCACTCTGCCGTGACAGTCGACTTCGTAACCTTCGCGCGCGAACAACAAGCATGCTTCACTTGCCATCCGCGTGACGTTCGGACGCGCGCGAAAACTGAAGAAAAAATAAAAATTAGAAACATTATGTTTAGAATTCCTATTAAAAATATCGGGCAAAAATAATAAATCGGCTAGTGTTTGCGAACGATTCTAGTGTTTTTTTTTTGAGAAAGTTCGCGCGTTTTTCTTTTTTACTTTTTAATTTTTCTTGGCAGTGAAAATGGGTTTGAGGCCGGACGATGACAAACGACCCAGCAAGCTGGCGATTATGGATGACGATGTCTCGGACAAACCAAGTGAGTTTTTAGTATACCTATCTAGTTTATCTTCATGCCTAGCTTTCGTAAGCCAAATATTAACAAAGTAGGCCTGTGACCGGCAAGTAACCTAAAGGTTTTATAATATTTACAAAAACATGATTCAATAAAACACTCCTCATAGTCAGTTTAAATTGTATGTGGTATAGGGAAACGCGTAACCACAGATTATTTAAGCTGTGTGGTCCGAGGAGTGTTTTAGAGGGATCGTGTTTTTATAAATAAGACCGTTTGTTTTAAAAAAATAAAGTTTAGGGGCAGGGCAGCGTAAATATAGGTTACATAGTAAATACCGTTTTAGTTTTTAACATAGCATGTTTGTTGCATTCTGAAATAATTTGTGTGCCAATAACCATCTCGAGTTTAGCACACAAACGTGGTTTAATTAACAGTTCTAAAGGCTTCCACTAGGTAAGGACCTACTTGGTGTAGATTTGTAGAGCAATCTTTCAATTAAGGTGAATGTTATATGATGTGCCTCGTGAGATTGGAGTGCTCACTTCCGCTAAAGAACGCCCACAGGAATATTTTTTGCTAATATATTATAGGGATTTTAAAGTCACAGAAAATATGCAATTCCCGTCAACTTTTGGAGCCTACCTAAGTTTTTAATCCGAACTTCTCTTTCGTAGGTACTTATATATAACTTCCGTGTAGGTACCTAAATTATATAGCCTTTATTAAAGGTTTCCATCATTGAATTAATGAATTTACTAAGGTACCATTAGGTACGGTTATTACAATTTTGGCAAGAATTCGCCGTTAATATTGTCTTTAAACGCTGTTATCGGAATATATCAATTTATACATAGGTATAAAACTCAATTTTATTTTATTTTTTTGCAAAATCATATGCGTTACCTTGATCCTTATCGGATAACCTCAGCAGTAGGGATTTATGTAATTAAATTATTGATCAGAAATCCCCACTGGACTCTAATTAGTGTCGAGTGGGGATTTGTGGACAAAAGTTATGAGAATTTCCAGTGGGGATTCTTTAAATGGATAACATAATTAAATCACTTTGAAAAGTTGAAATGTTTGTCTTGTATTTCCCACTGCAGTATTTTTATGGCAATAACTTTATGTACCTAAGTACTTTAGAAACTACTTGGGTTTACATAATGACGATAAAATTGCACACATCGTTGGTGCCCCATAGTCACTTCCCTCAGTCATGAGGACACGACCAAAAAGAAGAAGAATATTAAAATATTACCTGCCTGCTTTACTTAATTAGATTGTACTGGTTTTAACCGACAAGTCACCGTCAAGTTTCCTACACTATTTTTACTGTGTTTATTTTGACTGTTTCGAATTGTCTATCGCTATATATTATCAAATCAGGAACGGAAAACTTCGGAAAATGGAAAATGCAATAAAAAATAAAGCGCACTCAGTTGGAAAAGAAGCACCGAGGCAAGCCTCTTTTGTGCATGATACGTATGTATATTCTTTAATGTTTCCATTAGTTTTTAAAATAAATTCAGTAGATAATGTTAAGTACTTACCGCCGATTTCTTAATTGAGAATTTCACTAAGTAAACGCCTAAGAATCAGCATCTCTCTTCAGATAAAGTGAACGAGACAAACACATACTTAGGTTATCATATAGGATTATGTCTAAAATGCGCAATTCCTGATACACCCAAACAATAATGGAGAACATACACTAAAAATCTTTTTCTCAAACATGCTTGGAGACTTGAGCATTATTTCGACAACCTTCTTCGAGATAAATCGAAATTGCTGTACTGGCTAATTACACGCGAGCAGCGGCCGGAAAAATTTATAAAAATTTATAACTGTCGTGTTTTGCGTACAAATAAATTACATGCTAAACTCATATCTGTCGTGTTATTTAAAAATGGAACGATCTTTTACTCCGAACAATGACAACCAAGGAGGTAACTTATCAGAGGTTTTATTAAATTTCGAACTGGCTTGCGATAGAAAGCTATTGAAAAAAAAAGAACACTAACGCGGCAAAAAATATTGTTGTTCGTTCGTGGTTCGTCTGACTTTGAAATTTTATTGAATTTTTCAAATAATAAGTTCTGCCTTAGTACTACTTAGTTTTAATTTCCGCGCATTATTTGAGAAAAATCATATACAAGCCTTGGCCACAACTAGGCATTGATGGACTCACGTATGTGTGCGTCGGCTTCGCCTTGGCCCACAATTCCACGTTCGTCCATCAATGCATATTTTGCTGGCCGCTGCAGTAATGTACTATTAATATAATCGCAGTAACCGTGTTAAAAGATAAATAAACATGGTATTTTTTTTCTCTACTACTAATACTTTCATAACCTGTCGATAAGTCAATATAGTCACGTGGTAAAAAAACGCTCCATACCAATCGGGTTCAAACTATGACGTCACAACTTGCACGTACGTAACGTCTTATAATATATGAAGCGTTCATCAACATTTGAGTTATCTCGTAAAATGATGTTTTTATGCATGTACAGAAAACGTTCAGAATTTATTGAAAAAACTAAATCGAAAAATAAATTTACTCTAATAACAAAAAATCTTTTTTTGTTACTAGAGTAAATTTATTTTTCAACGCAGAAACCGGCGGTTAGTTTATCATTTTTCAAGAAATATGTAAAGACTTACCTATCATAAATTGTAAACATTAAAAAGCAGCGTCAGACATAAAATAAAATCTCAGTCACAGCCACCACAGTACAATCTCAGTGAAACCCGCTAAGTAGACAATGCTCACTCTACCTGCCGGCTTCTGAATTGAGAATTTCACTAAGTAAACATTTAGACAAGAGCGAAACCTGGTCGGACCCCTCCAACAGTAGTTCAAGTACTTAAGTGATTGTGGAATTCAATTAATAATGTACGTTTATTGTTTATTAATATAATTTATTTTAGACCGGATTTTGACAGGAGAATAAAACTGATGTTGTCACTGTCTTGTCGTATGATTTAGCTAGTGATAGCATGCAATTTATTCTCCAGTTAAGTTGTATCTGAATATCGAAAAATTAGCCCTTAATAAATTACCTTAATCACTTAATAAAAAATATACACATAAATATAAAAAGTTTATTACCCGACTGCGGGGGAGCCCAAAAGGAGGGTAATGTGTTTAACCTGTATTTATGTATGTGAGTATGTCCGATTTTATGTTCCCTCGTAACTCCTTAACCAATGGTCAGATTTTGACAAATAAGGACTCAATTGAATTGTCATCCCTGTGCGAGTCTCATAAGCCATATTAAATTAGCATTAATGGAACAGAAAAGTAACAAAAAACAAAAATCTCTAACGTTATACTACAACCACGAGTCACTAGATGGCGCTGTTATATTTATTTTTTACACACGTATCTTAATTTTGTTTAACTATGCTAATCACATGTGATGTATGTAAAATATCAGTACGTGGGTGTCATAGGCTATATATAAATCTGCATTAAAAATCACTTAAAAGACAAAAATAGAAAACTGAAATAAAAAATAACCAGCAACCCGACTGCTGCTGCGACCCGAAGCAGACGGGACCCAAAATCAGCAATCTAACTCCTTAGGTTGGTCCCGCCTGAACAGTCGTTAATGCTCAGCAGTCGGTTTGTTGGTTGTTATTTCTTTCAGTTTTGTTGCTCATCAGATTTCTTAAGAACGAGAATTCCATTGACATTAGTAAAGCTTCCAGTAAAGCTGAATAAACTCTGTTATCGCAAACTGAAGACATCTTATACCACCATCTATAAAAAATGCGAACAGTAGAGGAAGTACTTTTAAGATGAATTCATCAAGGTTTAACTTGTAGGGCTACGAGAGTTCCTATTTGTTTACCTGCCATAGAACACAGAGGGCCTGATTAGGTTAAATATACAAATACAAAGGGCGAGACTAATAAATTAATCGTTTAATAGAATGGTAAGTATTTAATTTAGAAATAAATGAATTGAATTGAATTAATTTGTATGGTTTTTTAACCGATTTCAAACAAGGAGGAGGTTATAATTGTTTTTACCCGGCATTAGTATAGCCAAAGGGAAGGGCTATGACTTTAGCAGTAATGTACGAGAAACCATTAAAAAACCATTTGTTTGATAAGAAACCATTTGTGAAGAAAAACAAAGTGAGGAAACCTGAGTGTCAGAGCTATTCACATAACTCAGCGCTTGAAATCGCCAATCCGCGGTGGGCATGTGTGGTGATTAAGCCCATACTCCTTCCTGAGAGAAAGCCTGCCCTACAGTGGGACGTATATACTCGTAGGCTGCTTATGTAAACCATTTGTAATTCTTTCTTCCGGCTGTGCAATATAGTGTTCTCTATCTATCTATCCACGAGAATTATGTATGCATGTACGTCTGTTTGTATTTATGGATTTTCCAACGTAGCGCCAAAACTGCTGAAACGTTATTATCGTCCGGGTGAGATCGGGTTCAGATCAGTAATCGGGTTATAGTTTTTACAACAAACCATTTACGCTTTTAATATTTTGCTCCTATTGACACTGTTTATAGTCTACTAACTAATCGCGTTACAATTATATAACTAGGGCGGGGGAGAATAACCCATGCAATTGAACTCGTGCGATTCGAATTAAATTATTGATTACTCCGTCCCCAGAGACTGTATGTATCCAAAATTTTATTTATGTACTCCACGTTTACTATTGCAGTGGAGTTTTACGTTAAGTGCTTCTGTGTTTTGAAGTTTGTGAGCAAGCAATTAAAACATTAGTCTTTTCCCCATTTAGGTGCAGCCTTGCGTGGCAAGCAAGTCGCACTATATTTGTCATTTAAGTATCGTAAAAAAAACATCTTGAGGAAAGCGGAGCTCTTCTCTACTAACAAGAGGCAACCAGTTGATAATGTGTTTTTCCGTAGGCCCGCCCTCTTAGAACCTAACTGTGCACTGTATTGGGTTATCCATTTTGACGTTTCCAAAGTGTCAAAATATTGTATGTATTCGACAGTTCGGAGTAGGTTAAAACGGGAGAGTTCGTACAGTTGAGAAGTTACGTTGTAGCGCCTCTGGAAAATTATTATTTTGTGAAGGGGTGAATTATTTTTTTTTAAATTTATTTTTAAGATTTTATTCGACCGTTTTGTCGGCGTGATTAATATGTATGTCCATGCCAAATTTCAGCGTTCTCGTCATAATCGTCTCTGAGCTAGGCCGCGGACAGACAGACAGACGGACGGACATGGCGAAACTACAAGGGTTCCTTGTCGACTACGGAATCCTAAAAAGAATGCACAATAAAACGAGCTACAGTGTGAATCCAATTACTGAAAAACACAACATTCACAACACATTCATGCCATGTAAGACTTACATTATACTACAAGTTGGCATAATTACCAATTAGGAACTAAAGTTATATTCAAGTACAATCACCGATGAGATAAGCAACGGAGACTGCATGTCTTACAGCATATTAGATGCCTGTTGAGGCAATCATGTCATAAAAACCGAAATAAGTGAGTACACAAGAACGGTGAAGAAATCTGATTGATAGGTAGGTCGATGGATATGAGAAGTGGAGCAAGGCTCTAACTAGATTATTGTATGGGAAAAATTACAGTTGTGTGTATACGTAGATTCGAGAGCCAATTTCGTCCATTGCCCTACGGCGGCTCTGGCAACATAATGACCACAGAACAGAGTATGTTCGGGTCACCCGAGGGGGTGGTAACGGAACAGGGAAATGTCTAAATATCTTAACTTTGGACTCTGAGGACCAATTATGAGCACTGAATCCTGTCAGTATCCTGACGTTCGCCATATCAATTAGTATGGAATTTTACAGTTAGACGATTGGAATCGTTTAGGATTACCGTGGATAGATAAGATAGTATCAATCTATCAGGTAAGTAGAGGGCAGCTACACGCAGCATGATGCTGTTGACCGTAGCTAGAACTCATTCTTTTTTTTCTATGTCTCCCTATATATAGGGAGACAGAAAAAGAAACGTACGTTGTTTGTTATTACGTAAGTCCATAATAACAGCATACTTACATGTGAGCATCATTAGTAAAAAAGAGATTATTTACAACAGACAGATTGATTGCAAAAGGTAACTTTGTTTAAATAAACAAACAAAAATACGTTTTGAACTTTGTAATTATTATAATTAATTGATAGAGGTGTATCTGCCGTGAATTAAGAGGTGATTAAAAAAAATCTTAGTTACACAATGGGTTAAGTACCTACCGAAGGTCCGCGAGCTATAAATACTTTCTAAGGTTCTGTTATATTGACACGTGGTTATTCTGAAAATCAGTTGAACAAAACCCTTCGTATGTAAGGCTTTCACTGGCTAATAATTTTCCTTCACACAAACTTAACGTTCCAAAACTAGAATTGCCTGTGCTATGGAAACCAGACAAGAATATCAAAAACAAAATTGTTACTTAATAATAATTAATAGAAGAAGGCTGTTTTGCAAGAAATTCCTATTTCACATTTCTCTGAATAGATATATTATTCAGATAGAGAACACTTTATTGCACATAAAAAAGGAAATAACACTGATATTTCTTATATTAAATATTTCCGAATACCAAAAGTAGGTTTCATAAGCTTTATTAAATTGGGATATTCATATTAAGATGCTGTTATTTAGCGGGATTAGCATAGCATGGTCTTTGTGCCGGACTCGATACACTGTTATTGGGCAAGCACTGTTTTTTTGGGTTTTATCGAACTAATAAACAAATAAATAATACTACAAATGAAGCCAACAGGAGTTGGCTGCAAACCCGTAGGTCTAGCCCACACTGGCGCGTTTTCGGCACAGTTTAAATAAGAACAGTTACCCATCTTCATACTAACGTCCGAAACGCGCCTATACAATATAAATAACTACGAAACGCGAGAATATCGGTCCGCTCCGGTTCGGTGGCAGACCGGTGTTCACCGCGCGTGAGTGCAGACGGGCGACGCGTCGGATCGGCTAGCTAGACAAAAATGTCGAAATCAAGTAGACTATAATATTGCTCCGTGTACGGATGTCTGAACTTGACAGTATCAAGACCAGAGTTGACTTTTTTAAATTTCCTGCTCAGTCTGAAAAGTAAGACTGTAAACATAACATTATTCTTGGAAGTTACGAGCTCGCTTGGATCTACTTTGAACCTTAGCGATTCGAGAATAAAGGTTAGCCGACTAAAGGTTTTCGGGGATTCCCACAAATAATAAATACGTGTATGTACTCGCTTGGAACCGAGTACCGCGCGCTGCTCACTTATCTACATTGTTCTATCTAATCTTATAATCTATTGTTTCGTTTCGGTACGATACGATTCACGATTGAGATATTAAAAGAAAAATGCATATACCTACCAATATTTACAATGGATAGACAATAATTAGACAAATGTGAACCCTATATTGATGCGCATAGGGTTTTGAGGAAACTGCCGAACGCCAAACTAAACTAGTTTACCTATTTAAGGTAGGTACTTAAGTACATACTTCACTTAATTTTTTTTAATTTTTTATTCTCTTTTTTCTATTAGAATGTATTACAAACTTCGACTTTCTGTTACATTGTGAGTAGAACTAGACATTATTATTTCCTATCAACTTATTAGACTTCATTCATACTAAACAAGCACATGATATAAATATCTACGTACAGAGTACAACTCTCGAAATACCTGGTAAATGAGACGACAATATTTAAATGTGACAGTATCGAATTCGAAACACAAGCGCGTCAACCCTATCGCGCCTACTCCGATCGAGCGAGCGTAGGTAATAAAATCCAGCGGACGGCCAAGATGGCCTACTGGGTGTTCATTATACTGTGGTTTCGGTGGCAATGGCCCCTTGGCGGCCGCGTCCGCGTCCTATACAAGTCGCAGCCAGGGCAGCGTTACATAAAATTGCAATTCATAGTTTACTATGATAATTCGATGTATATTACGTAGCAGAGTCTTCCTAATTGTAAATCTGTGCGTAAGTCGTCCACCACGAACCTGTACTCGAGCGTTTTGTACGGGCCGCGACCGCGCCAGTGTGCGGCAGGCCTTAACTGCCCATGGCATTCTTTCACGAGTAAACGAAGTAATAAATGAAGTTACGTTGTTTAAAAAACGTTACGAAAGCCACTCACGTGTACGTCGTCGGTAAAGTAGGCGTCAACAAAATGTATACTTTGGATCTCTTAATACAAGTGACTTAAGAGCGAAAACCGCTATTGGTCCACTGGAGTCTTTGACCGTACCAATCTCTTATCGAACAACCTCAACGGATATTGATACTTACTATCGATAATGTTACGAAATTATTGACTGTATTCGAATACGCGATTCTTTTCACCAGTATCGTATGTTATTATTCGAGTACCATGTCAAGGGTATTCGTTCTATGCACGTACGAACTTATGTACTTTATTGCAATTTCATTATCTAGAGACAAATTGAAAAATTTAATATTGAAATGAATTTTCGCAATTGTTACACGATTTATTTTAGCAATGCGCAGGACGCCCGCTGAACCGACGATCTAAGGCATGTTTCTGGCAGCGGTTGGATGAGACTGGCCGAAAAAAGAAAGAATTCCTATGCTTTGCAGTGGATGAACAGGTCCTGATTGATTGATTGTTGTCAGATGCGCTCGCCGGTAACGGCATTGACAATAGAATGGCTTATGGCTCTACGGATGTTAACTTAGCGAGCGGCATCAGCCAAATAGGAGGAACCATGTGGAAACTTAGCCTAGGCCACCGGCGAAGACGAAGATGGCGGGACCATCTCGACTCGGACCGAGAAATCTGCCCTGAGAAAAAGGAGGCCTTTGCCCGGCAAAGGGACACACTAAATATAAGCTAGCCAAGTAAAAAGAAAACACAGACCAATTTAATTTCTTGATGCCTTGAGTATAATAAAATGCTAAGATTCTGGTTGTAACGACTGAATGAGTAATGGCTAAAGGGAAAAAGTGTTAAGCCACTCGTTTCCTCACTTTGTTGTCATAACTTAGTCATAGTTGAAGAGTTGAAGACATACTTTGCATCTCGATTACCCCTACTACCTTCCGCGTCGGACCAGTTGCCTTGCCTCACGGTTTTCCTGTTGTTCCCCTGACCTAGCCAAGGTGGTAAAACCGGTTATTAACAAAATCATCGAAAACAGTTTTTAGGGTTCCGTACTCGAAGGGTGCCAAACGGGACCCTATTAGCAAGACTTCACTGTCCGTCTGTCTGTCTGTCCGTTTGTCTGTCTGTCACCAGGCTGTAATCTCATGAACAGTGATAGCTAGGCAGTTGAAATATTCACAGATGATGATGTATTTCTGTTGTTAAATGTCAATGTTAAGGTGGGACGATTCCCATACAAATGATTATTTCCAAATATGTTAAAAAATACAATTTAGTCCATACAAACATTATCGATCTTATTTAACCTATTAAACTACAGTTTTGTTCAAGGAAATATGTATTGGCGCAAATAAATAAAATTGTAAAATTATGTAATTTTTTTTAACAAATTTGTTAATAATCATTTGTACGGTAATCGTACCACCTTAAACGCTTCTTGTTGGTTTCTATAGATGGCGGTGTTCTCAAATCCCATCTTTGTCTAATGTTGTATAGATAATGGTACAGAACCCTTTGTGCGCGAATTCGACTCGCACTTGGTCGGTTTTTTACTCTCCACACACATAACATCATCGACTTAAGACATCCCACGGGGTCATATCACGCTTGCCCAGCCACTGCTCATTGGGTATCTGAATGTATTTAATTTTGACATGTTTTTAACTCTACAACTTACAGTTAATATTTACATGTTAATAAAACCTACTTTGTAAGTCTTGTATAATGTAAATCCACGTAAGTACCAGTACCTACTTACCTTTTGTCTTAAAAAAGAGCGTTTCACATTTAAGGGGTTGTTATTGAGGTTTCGCTTATTGATATCACTACAAAATAATTCATGACAATGAGACAATAAGCTAAAATAATACGCGTGAGGAAAACATATAAGTTTTAGCCTCGGAATAGGCCTCTGTCAAGCCTGACTGAAGACCGACTGTCCGTCATCTGTCTTTGACCTGACCATAGCTCGACTAAGATTATATAATCTCGACCAAGATCGTTTTATAAATCAACATAAACATTATAATGAGATACACCCGAAAATTGTGAACTCTACTCATCAATACCCATCTAGCAAGAGGTCCCGTAAGGGGTCGTAAAAGGGCGGCACAGCGCGCCATACAGCTGCAAGTGTTAGCTTCCTTCCTTAGATTTACAAAACACCAATTAAAGGTCTTAATTCATCATTTAGAGCTTTAGCGGCTGCAAGAGCTCAAAGAGTCAGTTTCCCACTTCGTGCTAGTTGGGTACGAACTACTTTACTATGGGGAAGACTTCAAAATCAAGCTGGCTGAGGACAGAAATAAGTAGCGAGCCTCCGGGGGAGGCCTATGTCCGGCAGTGGACAAGTACGGCCAGATTGACGGATTGATTTAAATAAAGAGAAAGAGTGAAAGACGTATGGAGATAAAAAGAGTGTCAGAGAGGGAGAGCTACCATTAATTAGTAGTTTCAGACCTTGACCAGGGTCAGGCTCGGGTATCCTTGTAAGTGTACTCAAGTGCAGGTGACTACCAAATGCCAATACAATACGTTGTTTGATGTGTTCCTCGCAAATAGGTCGTTCATAAACAACTCTACATTTCGTTTCATTTAGTTTTAGTCTGAGTGTAAATAAAACGAGGCTTTGAGACACTACAACAGCAACAAAAATATGATAGAGGTTGATAGTTCTAGATTTAATGAGATGGACGAATGACCTACGACGAGCACACAACCCGATAGGCTATTGCTTCCCGTATTTGAACGATTTCTGTCGAAGGTTTGTTTGCACGTAGAGCAAAGCTGAATGAAATGAAATATACTTTCCTTGGATTGGTATCACGTGCTATTGATGAAAAACCTTTGTTTTTCTTTGTCTGGTTACCTTAGAACAGGGTGTCCTAGTTTGGGACCAGGACAAGTGATTGTGTTGTGTGGAAGTTATTATTATTATAGTATCAGTGTCGACTGCACGTCAATCTTTACACGCGTGTACTCTACTCATTTACGTTACGGATGAATTTGCAACTAAAATGTAAGGGTTTCATCATCATCATCAGCCTATGCTTGTCCACTGCTGGACATAGGCCTCTCCTGTTGCACGCCACTGAGCACGGTCCTCGGCTACTCTCATCCAGCTCTTGCCAGCCGCCCTGCGAAGATCATCCCTCCACCGAGTCTGAGGACGTCCTACAGTACGTTTATTACGTGTAAGGGTTTATTTGCTGTCAATTAGACCAAACTAACGAATAAGAAGAAGTTCTTCGTTCGGCGATTGCCTTCGTTCGGTTGGTCTGGCGGTACGCAGAGGAAAACATATTGCTTTGCTCAGCGGCATTTTAATGTGCATGTAAGTACCACAACATGGAAGTTGGTAAACCGGCTTACAAAGACAATATTTTTTCTTTTTGATTTATCGCGCGTGGAATTCATAATAACTTTCTTTTTGTTGTCGCAAAATGTAGGGTTAGTTTATCCATAGAAGTAGTCACTTTGTACTTACGAGTACTTGGACCGGTAAAGGCGTGTTTGGTTAAAAATTAATGTGTAAAGTTTTGTCTTCACGAAGAATATTGTTAGCTAGGTAATAATAATAATAACTTCTACAATTACTTGTCCTGGTCCCAAACTAGGATAGCCTCTACTATGGTGAGTAGGCAAGGACATCACAAACATGGAAACTATCAGTATTCTTGGTCACCACTCAGAAGTACTATCGAAATCGAAGGGTAAAACGTTATTGCTTGACAAACATTGGGCCGATTTCTCCAAAGTCGGAAGCTTAGTTAGGCAAGAGAAGAAGCTTAAAATTAAATTGGGATTAAGTTATTAAAAAGAAATATTTTTTATCTTTCATCTCATCATCTTTTAAACCTTTCCGTACTTTCTCTAGTGTCAGTTTAATTATGTAGAGTCAGAACCATAAAGGTGTTATTGTTCATCGAGGAATGAGTGTCATCTGTGACTGCGCATCAAATGCCACTTGTTATCTCCACCTCGGATCATTAAAGGCACAATCTAAGGCCCTTTCTACACCAAGCTTTTTCGTTTTTGATGAGCGCGTCCTCTGCGCGTTATCGACGCGTATTAGCAGGTTACAAACCAAAAAATGCCTTGCGTTTGCTGAGTGTCCTGATTGCGTTTTACGCGCGACGTCAACGCGTTCAAAAAACGTCGTGTGCAAAAGCCCTTACGCCTCATCTGGACGGCATGAACACAATGCGTGTTAAATAGCGCCCGAGTCGAAGGTTTCACGGATCTACAGGTGCAAAAGTTGACATTGAATTGGCAAAACTATCCAGCATCGCGGATAAAAAAAATCCGACAGATAACTTGAATAAACATCCGGGTAGTCGGGATGAGTTTGCGATGGACGCGGACATGCGATAGAGTATTTTTTTTAATTATTTGTTAATTTGACTAAAGTAAATTCTGAAGAACTCTAACGCGTCCATCCTTCTTTCCTTCCAATTCACTTTCGTACAAAATGTACTGAGGCGATAGCCCACGATGTTTTCCTCCACCGTTAGCGAGTGGTATTGCTACTATAACTTCACAAATGTACATAACTTAGAAAACAAAGTCGAAGGTACATGCCCGCACTGGGAATCGAACCTGGGTCTCCCGCTTCCGAGTCCAGTGTTCTACCCACTAGTCTACCACCGCTCTTGGTAACGGTGAAGGGAAACATCGTGAGGAAACCTGAGTGTCTGAGCTATTTACATACCTCAGCGGTTGAAATCGCCAATCCGCGGTGGGCACGCGTGGTGATTACGCCCATACTCTCTCTCTGAGAGAAGGCCTGTGCCCTACAGTGGGACGTATACTCGTATAGGCTGCTTATGATAGCCCACACAGATAAGACGGGGCGAGGACGACCTCTACGCGACTCGTCGCGTCTTTTCCGCACCCGCGTCCCACGTCCATCCTGTATCGTGTGTGCCCCAGCCTTTAGCACATTCTGCATCCCCCGCCAATGAGACCTGAAATACCTCCATGCTAAGTCGAAGTCGTTCGCTCAACTTATTTGTCGGGCATTTTACCAAGAATCGCACAAAGGCCGCTCGACAGCGACACAACTACTTATTGCGCTACCAGCGTTATCCATATTGTACATACCACATAATTGTACGTATGAATGTATCAATCAAAAGCAATAATTTAAAGTGAACCAAATTATCTGCCAATCAGAGGATTTGTGTAACTGAATATTGGCAAATAAAGTTACACGGTTGCGCTTACTTGCCCCAATGCAACGTTACATGCAGTTACGTGAATAATAATAACATTGGCAGTGATTACGATAGAGCTATACCAATAAATGAGTCACGCACGTTTCGTGAATGGAAGAAAATGATCTAAGATTTACTTGTGCACGTGCAAACTGAGGGTCATATTACAGTATTATCATGTAACTTGATCTTCGAGACAAGTAGAAAACCCTTGTTTCTGCCTGCCCCTCTGAGATACAGGCCTGAGTTTATGTAATTACTGATCATAGGTGATAGATATAAATTGCGCGTTTCACTCTATCAGTATACGTCCTGTAAAACCAGCAGTGGATATGAACTAAGTCGATCCAAGTAAAACACTATTAAGACGGAGTAAAAAGCCGGTTTATAACTGGAATCCCTCTCATAAATAGGCTTTAACTCCGTCTTAATCTGTAGAATTCTAAATGACCGGCCACCATAACAATGGTTTTTAAGTGTACTTTTCAAGGTCATAATCTAATAAGTTAAGAGTGTTTTAGGAGGTTCGACTCAGAGCCGAACGATTCCTTAAAATCCTCGATGAACGCCTATTAAAATAGTGGTGGAGATTTTACAAGGAAAAGACGTAACCACAGATTAAGTAAACTGCCTCTGATGAGTGTTTTAAGGAATCGTGTTTTATAGATAAGTTCGTTAGACTCTACACAGCGTAATATGCCTCAAAATTGGTACGCTTTGTAGTTCCAGAAATTATTTCTCTGCTTGCCGTTTTGAGAATTGGATATTATGCACGTCAATAATATTTTCAACGGCGAGATGGTCATTCTTATTTTGAGTAGGCAGTCAAAACACAATGAATAAAAAATTCAGCACTGGTGCTATGGCAGCGCGAGTCGCGCATTTTGCCGCGCTCAAATGTAATAATTTGACAATTAATGTCCTGTGGTACTATTGTACTACTCGTCAAATTAGTTAAATCGTCAAATTTTAGCGCGACGGCGGTCTACCTTTGCAGCTTATCTTGTAAGTATCTGTAGACATTTTAATTACTTATTTTACGATAACCTGTCTTCTAACCAGAGGCAACATCCTACTTGGTTCATACATTATTGTTATCTGCAAAATACGTGGCAAGCAGTTTTTGCTGTTTAAGTTCATGCTTCTCAAAAAATCAAGTTGAATGCCCGTCAAATTACGGAAACAGGTCTTCAGGTCTCAAGAGAATTATATGGTATGTAGCAGAAAGGTCCAGTGATGGAAGAGACTGTGGTGGAGATTTTACAAAATAGTCTGTAGTGGAGATTTTACAAGGAAAAGATGTAGCCACAGATTAAACAGAGTTTTAGATTGTTTTTAGAGGAATCGTGTTTTTGTAAATAAGGCCGTTAATTTGTCGTTTTTTGTGTCATAGGTAATGTAAGCTAAAGTTTAGTTGTTTTTTGTTACGTACCTATATTGTTCATTAGGATACGAACGCAAATGGAACTGTCATCGGCACTCTGTGACAAGTTCCCAAAATAAAACAGATTATAAAAAAACTTAAAAAAAAAGTAATAAAATAAAAAAGCATATACCCGAAACCGGCGTGCGAGCATGCAACGATTAATGAATGTTGAGGAAGCGAAAGTGATCTGTCAGGATCGTGGCAAGTGGCAGTCCCTGGTCTCTGCCTACCCCTCTGGGATACAGGCGTGAGTTTATGTGTGTATGTATGTACAAACAATTTTATTATGAACCATAAAACGGCAAAAATAGTATCATGTGTTTCATGTATTAAAAATTTTGTATAGAACAGATGATATTAAATTTCTTTGGCGACTACTGAGTTGGTCTCATAATAAAAGTTGTTTGTAGTGGTGGTAACGGAGCGGTAGGACGCTTCACATTCGGGAGGTCGTGGGTTCGAATCCCGGCATGTACCAATGACTTTGTTTTCTAAGTTACGTACATTTGTGATGTTATAGTAGCAATAACACTCGCTAACGGTGAAGGAAAACACCGTAAGGAAACCCGAGTGTCTGAGATGTTCTCAGCGCTTGAAGTTGCCATCCCGCCAAGGTCACGCGTACTCTCTCTCTCTCTGAGAGAAGGTCTGTGCCCTGCGGTAGGACGTATTTAGGCTACATGAGAAAATAGGCATTGATAACCTGAGGCCTGTTTCATAAAACGACATTATCATCATCATCATCAGTCACATGACACCCACTGCAGGACATAGGCCTCCCTCATGGTTTTCCAAGCGTCCCGGTCTTGTGCTGCCCGCATCCTTGGCCGTAACCAAGTCGTCAGACCATCTGGTGGGGGGCCTTCCCATACTGCGTCATCCGGTCCGCGGTCACCAGGTGAGAACTTTTTCGCCCCAACGGCCATCAGTTCTTCGAGCTATGTGCCCCGCCACTGCCACTTCAATTGAGCAATTCCTCGAGTTATATCAATAACTCGGGTTCTTCTGCGGATAAAACGACAATTCATAGTTTCTTTCTTCTTCTTCTTCTTCTTCTTATTATGACAGTTCGATGTATATTTCGTATCCGTGTCTTCCTGCTTGTCAATCTGTGGGTTGAACGCTACTGTGCAATGGACATCAATTGACCAACATACAAACCATGAATTGTAGTTACTACTATGAAACAGGCCCGAGAAAAACATTAATAAAACTCAAGTTTCCCCGGACCTTTCTGCAACAGCTGTGTTATGGCCACTTCGGTATTGAAATTGCAAGTATGTTCATGATTATGACATGAAATTGTAATTAGTGACAAAAAGCTACAGTTTGTTTCTTGAGGTTGCCAACGCGTCCTTCACATTCCACTCCATTTCTACATTCGCCCTTATACTTAGTTTGTAATCACTGGATTTGGCTGAACTTTTATTATGAGACTGTTTTTTTTTACATTTATGTTTTGGTGGGATAAGATTATACATAGGCTTACTATAGATGTTACGTTATCGCCTCATAGATTTAATGCATTTGTTTACGAACTTGTCAAAGACAGTGGTTACTTGTTAAGTAACCCTGGTTGAAGGTAAAGCGGATATTGTTCGTGCGTGACATACCTACTTCATACAACTTTAACTACCTCATGTGGATGTGTAGTCGGGTAAGATCAATACTTCACGCTCAGAAGAGAATACAATAGTCTTCCAAAGCCGTCTGTCTTCCTCTTATGCCACCTCAGGCTTAGTAATAAGGATAATTGGTCGGAACCGGTTCGACTCGGTGCAGTCCCAAATACGGCTCGCATCTTGGTTTTCCCCGAAAAAGTTGTTTTGTTGGAACGGTCTCTAACTTATCTCTTTCGGTAGGATAGTATGCGCAGATGTTTGTCCTCACAGTGTCAGTTACGTTAATTTACAATCTACAATCTCCTCAAAATCCCTTAAAATATAGTGTTTCGAAGTCGGTTTTTATTTTTTATTTAAAAAAAAATATTTTTCAATTTTTAGTGGGGGAGCGGGAGAAAAATAAACAAGTCCCTTATAACCATAATTTACCCTACTTAATTCGTTGCTTTAAAATTTGATGTTCTAAATTTCCATCTCCAAAGGTCTTCACCAGAACATCACCAAATTAACTTGGGACTACTTTTACGCTATTTTATGAAACATACGGATATTACTAAAGGATGGGTCCCAATAGGGCTTATTTACTGCTCTCCATTGAAGAGTTCCGTTCTCCATCTCTGAAAGTCTCCATCAGATTTTCACCAAATTAAAATGGGACCAATGGGACGTTATACCTATTCGAACAAAAAAAGAATTGTCGAAATCGTTTAAGATTTGAAGGAGTTATGGAGAAACATAGCCAAATAAAAAAATATATATATATATACGCGTCGAATTGATAACCTCCTCCTTTTTTGAAGTCGGTTAAAAAGTTAGAAATAATTTAAATAATTAGAAGTAGAAGTATTTATACATGTAGGTATTGTAGAAGTATAATTTGTAGTCTGTGCCCAGTTTCAAGACCAGCACATATATTTTGGGCACCGGCTCCAAATTATACTTCTACAATACCTACATGTATAAATACTTCTACTTGTAATTATTTAAATTATTTCTAACTTTTTAGTGCTGTAGTGTTTTGAAGTCGGTTTTCATTTTTTATTTAAAAATTTTTTTGCAAGTCTTGTCAAATATAGGTGGTAAATATGTACGTATCATAAGCTCCGATCATAAATTACATTGTAATAAATTACACACTTAACTACATACATAAAAGTTTTTTTTTTACATGGACCTCACATGGTAAGTATTACGTAAGTTATTAGATTTAAATTATTCCAATAGTCAAGTGGATTTTACGCTGCATTTTAATGAACACAATATTCAAATTTTATTTTATTTATGTTTAATAATTTCCACTAATCATCGATTGAAGTCAACGTCCATACTAATTATAATAATTTCGCCTTCCATGATCGTATAAAAAAAAAAGGTTTTTTACATCGAGGTTAATACCTGACACTGACCTGGGAAATTCTAACAACCAGAAATTTCGGAAGACTATATTTATTTATTTAATACTTTTGTTGCACTTAACCTAATGTGCAATACGGCGGACTTAATGCCATAAGCATTTTCTACCAGTCAACCGCAGGAGGTGAAAGAAAGATTAAAGGTGAACTACATGGTCGCAAATAAAGTTATGATTGTGATTAAGGTACCTATAGGCCTATAGGTAGCCTATAGATACTGGAAAACAGACGTTTTACATCAATCAATCAATCAATCAATCAATCAATCAATCAATCAATCAATCAATCAATAAATCAATAAATCAATCAATCAATCAGGCCGTACTTGTCCACTGCTGTATATAGGTCTCCCTCAAGACACGCTACTTCCTTCTGTCCTCGGCCACTGCCAGCAATTTGCCTCATTTTACGTACCTGCATCAAAGTCAAGTGAAATCGTAAACAAACTAAATATGTAATAGGAAAATCCTACTTCACAATAATTTGCAAGATCACGATAATACTGCTCGGCCGCAAGATGCCTTATGGTTTTAATCGTGGACATCCTCGTGGTCATTATAGTCCATCACACACAGCATTGTAGTCCGGATGTTACACCATAATCGACGCTGGCGATGGCGGTAGAATACACTTGCATATCCCTTCTGTCAGCACAGCCATAGATGCGCAATTTTAGATTTACAATAACTTCATAAAATCCCATTACAGTCCGATTCTGCTCTCTATGTCATGCGCTATAAGAGCTTTCTGGCTAACGTTGATGTGTAATTATAGTATTCTGTCCCGTCTAACCTGTCTGTCCAATTCGGAGTATAATTTGGCCGAAATTGATGTTGTGACCTTGATGTGACCTTGAGTTTTGGCGTGGGTTAAGGGGCTACCTGGGCCGAGTTTCATACAATTCGTAGTTTTTTACGACAATTTGAGGTGCATTGCGTAGCAGTGTCGACTTGTTAATCTGTATGTTAGTCGACTTTACTGAATTGTAAACCATGAATTGTAGTTCTATGAAACAGGTGCTAAGGGCGTGGACACATGTGTACGGTGCGGCGCTGGCCGTATAATTTGGCCGAAAGGTATAATTTGACCGGGAGAAGTCACGGCGCGCCGCGGCGGCACACGGTAGTAACGATCGTTCCAAAGGTACTTGACTATGGACCGTGAAACACGTATTGTGCTCTTGCTATTGTTGAGACGACGCATGAAGAAAAAACAAAAACAATGAAGATATTGGGTGAATCCATACCTTTCTATAATGAACCACGATGGAAATCATTTTAAGAAGAAATATGAAGCGTTGAAAATGTGTGGCATCACCGTTATATTCCTCCTTCGTCTTGTCCCAGAGAACGGGACGTGCTTCCACTAGAGAAATTAAAAAGTCGATATCTAAATTGTCAGCCATTTTTTGGTAACGTGGGTAGGTACGTGAGCGCTGTGCAATAGCAAAACACAAACTACCAAGCAGCGGTGTACCGTGTATCGCCGCGGCGCGCCGTACACGGCGCCGTACCGTGTTGCGGCGCCGCGACTGCTACCGGCGGCGGTGCCGTGCCGTAACACGTTGGCGGCGCCGCGCCGGTAGTGATGTGGACGAGCCAAACTAGCGCCACCAATGAAAAAAAATCTCTAATAAATACATTTTTGCAAAAATTTAACATCATAAATCTCAGTAATAGTTATATTATAACAGCTGTTTTTAGAACCTATAGCTGAACAACAGGGGGCTGTGTTATTCATAAAAACCGGCCAAGTGCAAGTCGGACACGCGCACGAAGGGTCGCGTACAATGCAACATTACACACAAAGATTGAGAAAAAACGGCAAAAAATTACGATCGTTGTAAGCCCCCCTTAAATATTTATTTTATTTTAATTAAATTATTTATTTTTCAAGCAAATATAGAACTAAATTTTTTTGTGAATATGTCAAGCGTCTACCTGTTGCCGTTATTAATGTCGGCAACATTAGACACAAAGATTGAGAAAAAACAGCAGTTGTTGAACGGGGGCCCTTAAATATTTATTTTATTCTGTTTTTAGTATTCTTCGTTAAAGCGGCAACAGAAATACCTACGATCATCTGTGAAAACAATTGCCTAGCTATCACGGTTCATGAGATACAGCCTGGTGACAGAGAGACAGACAGACAGACGGACATTGAAGTCTTAGTAATAGGGTGCCGTTTGGCACCCTTTGGGTACGGAACCCTAAAAACATGGGTGTACACATTATATCCTAGTTTGGTATAGCACATTATATCCTAGTTTGGGACCAGGAGAAGTGACCGTGTTGTGTGGAAATTATTTATGTGGAAGTTACCACCGTAATATTAATCAATGAGTTTTCTGTTACATAAACTGTAAGTAAGTACGTGCGCCTTAGGGAATGTCAAGGTGCTGGTATGTAATGGGATACGTGGTCCTAACTGCATCAACTAACTTTACTGCCTAAAAAAAAAGAGGACACGTACCAAGGAGTATTAGATAAATACTCCTTGCACGTACTTATTAATGTAAACGAATAGCACGTGCTTCGCAAGGCACGTTAAGCTGTTGGTGCCGGCTGCCGTCGATAGATGGCAGTCGTTAAGCCAAGTCAGAGGCCTTAGGGCGGCTTGACAACTTCTGACAGTAGACGAGCCACTAGTCTACAAGCCTCCACCAATCCGGACTTGGCCCCCGTGGTGGAGTATGGCCTATAGGTACCTTCCTCAGGGAAGAGACCCGTGCCCCTCGGTGGGGACATAATGGGTTGATGATGATGATAGCATGTGTACAGCAGAAGCGGCCTGAGTCGTCGTGGAAGGATTTTAAAAAATCTGTGTTTTATAAACAGACGTTTTCCTCTATTATTTAATCTACTGAGTACTTGCGATTACTCAATGAAAAACGATATTACCTGAATGCGTATCTATATTTAAGTTAAAAAAATACGAAAAGGTTGTCTAGCTTCTTTGCTATTTTTTTTACTTTTTATTTTAATTAGCCGATTTATTGTCCTACTGCTGGGCAAAGGCCTTCTCTTTAGGCCCAAACCACACAGAAGGGACATAGGGTGGGGGCGCGGAAAAGACGCGATGCCTTGCATAGAGTTCGCGCCCTCGTCTCTTCTGCGTGGGATTCGTCCTGTCCCTTCTGTACATTTTCTATGAAAGCGAATTGGAAACGCGTCTTTTCTGCGCCCTCGCCCCTCGTCCTCTCTGTGTGTCTGTGTGTTAGGCCTTAGTCACTCCTAATTTTTAATGAAAGTTAGAAAGAGTAGCACCGGAAAGAATTTTCAAGTCATAGCAGAGTTAGAAGCCTATTTTATTAAATAGAATAGAATAAATTAAATTGCTATTTACAATATTTACAAAACCGCTTACCCCTGGTTTCTCGCACACTATTAATCTAACCGAATTAATTAATCTATTAATTACCGAATCTAACGTTGTCAATTATTTTTAACTGACTTCAAAAAAGGAGGAGGTTACCAATTCGACGCTTATATTGCTTTTTTTGGTAGTCGGCGCCCAGTTTCATGACCAGCACATATATTTTGGCTCCGCTGAGGCAGGGATGACTCCCGTTGCGCTGATGTTCAGCCATGCCTTACTCCCAGAGTTGATGCGCAGGAGTTAGCAATGAGGGCTAATAAGCCATCTCTCTGAAAGAATGCGTATGAGATTTAGTTTGTTAGTTACATACGTACATAAACTCACGTCTGTATCCCAGAGGGGTAGGCAGAGACCAGGGACTGTCACTTGCTGTGGCGAGCACATGTCAACTCTGCGCGCGCACTATAAACTCCAACATTCTTACATCGCGCAAGCAAAATGTTTCACATGACATACCATAAATATAACGTCCGACGAACATTAGTCGGACCGGCCGTCCCCAGGCATACGATCTGCCTGGCGGGAAATTTCCCTTTATAGTGGAAGAGCACGATCACCCGCTCTTCCCTATAGTGGTGACCCCCGACAGAACATTGTCAACCTTCCTTCGCTCTCGGAGCACCCCACATACAATCAGTCTCAAAGCAAGTCCAGCATCCTCTACCTTCTCACCTCATCAGTTCCACTACAGTCAACGCACCGACTACTGGTACTGATGGTGATCTACCCCAACCCCTCGGCACGGCAGCCACACAGCAACAGCGCACGTTGCCAGTGGTACAGCAGCCTTCACCGGTTCCTACCACATGCGCGGTCCCCATGGTACTGTCGCCGGTGAAGTGACTGTTAGCCGCCGAACACCCTCAACCGCTAGTCGACTCACTGACTCAGCGCCTCCTGGCACTTGCAGGCTTTAGAGCACAGACTTCGATTCCTATCAGACCTAGCTATGCGTAGCTACGGTCTTGAAGGGGAGTGATGTGGCGAGCACATGTCAACTCTGCGCGCGCACTATAAACTCCAACATTCCTACATCGCGCAAGCAAAATGTTTCACATGACATACCATAAATATAACGTCCGACGAACATCAGTCGGACCGGCCGTCCCCAGGCATACGATCTGCCTGGCGGGAAATTTCCCTTTATAGTGGAAGAGCACGATCACCCGCTCTTCCCTATACTTGCCATGATCCTGACAGATCACTTTCGCTTCCTCAACATTCATTAGTCGTTGCATGCACGCACGCCGGTTTTGGGAACTTTTTATCTTGTCCTTTGCTAATACATCCTCTATTTGGTCCAAGTATGTCCGCCTGGGATGTCCCTTAGCCGCCCTTATTACCATATTAGCTCGATATGTTTCTTTCTTAAATCTTTTTTCCTTCATTTTAGTTTGTTAGTTATATCTAAGATTTCCGCACTAAGCCTCATAGTTGTACGTAGCAAGCGCTGAGGTTCACCACAGAACCGAGAAAATAAGTGTGGTGAACACCTCAGACACTCAGGTTTCCTCACGATGTTTTCCTTCACGGTTAGCGAGCGGTATTGCCATATAGCGGTATAGCGGTATTGCTACTTCACAAATGTACGTAACTTAGAAAACAAAGTCGACAATATGGGCCTCCCTAAATAAAATGCAAAAAAAATTGGACCTCTGCGTTGTTTGGTTTTGTCCGTTTCTTTGTTTTGACAAGTGTGCAACAGAACAGTAGGGGGCAACAACAGCGGTCGTTTCCAGTAATCGAGCGAGTCATCGAGTGTACACAACAAAAACATACACTAAGTTCAAAACAAACATGCTTAAAGAGCAGAATGAAACACGAATATAATGTTCTTCTCCTTAAGGTGTCGATTGCCGTTATTAATATCGAGCAAAAAACGGCAAAAACGGCAAAAAATCACGTTTGTTGCATGGGAGAACCCCTTAAATATTTATTTCATTCTGTTTTTAGTATTTGCTGTTATAGCGGCAACAGACATACATCATAATGTGAAAATTTCAACTGTCTAACTATCACGGTTCATGAGATATAGCCTGGTGACAGACGGACGGACGGACGGACGGACGGACGGACATCGGAGTCTTAGTAATAGGGTTCCTTACCCTTTGGGTAGGCCCTAACACTCATCGTAGCAAGTGGCAGTCCCTTGTCTCTGCCTACCCCTCTGGGATACAGGCGTGAGTTTATGTTGTTAGAGTGTTTTAAGGAATCGTGTTTTACGTCTAAATAACACGGTCATATTAGGTTGCAGGTAGGTATGTGATGTAATTTTGAAACTTTATAGCAACTATACTGACTGCTTTTCCAACGAATATGTTGTAAAACGTGATGTGAAACACGTTTTTGATGATAGGAGACAGGTATTGTAATGGTAATCTAGAGCAGTAGCGCAGTGACATGCCCTAGACCTTGAGATATTTGTCTTTTCAGTAGGCACATTGGTAAAGTCATCCTTGTTGATAATAATAGGGGTTAAAGTATGAAATTGCCGTTTTATTGCAATAGGTTCTTTGAATTGACATAGAATCTTCATGGTTTGAGGTTTTCGAATGAAACTTTTTTTAAATGGTTTCTATGATGTTCTTTTTTTAAAAAATGTGAAACATTTGAATATCGACGTTCAATTGTTTTGAAACTCGAATTTTCGCAGTATCCATCTTTCTTGTCTAAATTGAATAACAAAAACAATTGAAAGGCGATATTCAAATGTTTCACATTTTTTAAAAAAGAACATCATAGAAACCATTTGAAAAAAGTTTCATTCGAAAACCTCAACCCATGAAGATTCTATGTCAATTAAAAGAACCTATTGCAATAAAACGGCAATTTCATACTTTAACCCCTAATACTAACGTTTCCATTTTATTATAGTATAATGCAGTAATGTAACAATAGTAATATTTATTACTTTTGTCTAGAAGGGAGAAACACAGACGGTTAAAATGCACATTAAAATTGGATCATTTACTAAAATCAAGAGTAATTTTCTTATTATTATTAGGATGGTCAACTTGTTTACTAATGAAAGCAAATAACACAAAACAGATCTCTGTTTTATGCTATTCCAATGCTAAACTGCTCGTCAAATGTCGACCAAGCAGATCTCGAGGAGTTATTTGCACAAGGAGTTTGTATCGAGTATTTTTTGCGCAAGGAGTTTCTATCGAGTATTTTTTGTGCAAGGAGGTTGTATAAGCATTGAGATGGAGGTCGAATATATTGGTGTGTTTTAAATGCAAACACCAAAATAATGATTGAAAGGCCTTGTTATTTAGTGTTTTCAGTGAATAAAATAAACTTTTTAGAGTGGGAATGGTTTAAATAAATTAATATTGTTTTTCTCTTTTTGACAAAAAGAAGCAAAGCAAGTATTTTCAAACTAGCTTCTTTCAAATAGAAACGTTATGCAGCCTGATTTTTGCACGATTTATACATCTAAAAGCGATACAACCATATCTTGAAGTGGAAAATTCGCAACTCTAGTAAGTACTAGAGAACTTGCATTAAAAATTTGTTTTAATACAATCGGAGAGACCCTGGGCTGAATATTTCGTTTTGAGCTGCTTTGATTAATTTTCGTCATCAACTGAGATCCTATGAGCTGTCAGTTGCTAGGAAAAGACATATTATTTGTTTTTTTTACAGAATACCGAGATGTCAATATGTATCATGGTGGTTTTCTTTTAAAATACTAAAGGTACCTACTTTTATTCACGTGTAAAACGAACGAATACTCACACAATTTTTCACAAAAAATACAAGAAATCACTAAATATTATTAATTTATAATTGTAGAATTACATTTACTGACATTATATCTTTAAAATTAAGTATAATTATTGTAACTATTGTTAATACTTAGGACAATGCTCATTGAGCTCAAACTCGCCAAGGCTCGTTTTTTAAAATCTCGCTCGTGTTTTAATAACCCTCATTATGTGACAGTCACATAAACTACTATTATTATTTCATATTTTAATTTTTTCTAAATTTTTATATGATTTCTATGGTATAAAAGCAATGTCACTCCAACTAAGTTAGACGCAAGTCACGCAAATTCCCCATTGTCCCACTGTAGTCTACTGTGTTACGGTACGGTAGGTACATTATTGTAATACATCTACTGGGTAATACTATACTAATATGTATTCTGTGGTAATAAATCATTAACGTTGCTCGAAGAAGTTTTCCGCGAATTTATGTCGAGATGAAATTTCATCCGACCCCGAAAAAGGGAAAGTATTATGTAACATTTTGTAGTCGGACTCGCGCTCCGAGGGTTCCTTACACGCGCTTGGACGTTTTTAGGGTTCTGTACCTCAAAAGAAAAAACGAAACCCTTGTAGGATCACTTGGTTGTCGGTCCCAAGGCCAAAGATTTTTTTTCAGTCGTAGAATTGAAAGCCCCTAATTTTCCCGACAATTACGAAATCAATTACCAGGTGACGGGCAGCAGCGTCTACCTGAGATTCCAACTGCATACTGCGATCGCCAACCCGCCTGCCAAGCGTGGCGATTATGGCAAAACCCCTCATGGTTATGAAAACTACGAAAGAGGCCTATGTCCTGCAGTGGGCGTCAAATAACTGATGATGGTGATGATGAATTTTCCCGAAGTGCGTTCTACTCGTCAGCTACCCACAAAATAAATACGAAGAAATTTTGTGATGGGACAACCACGAAAAAAAACTTTACTGTTTATTCCTTACATTTTGGCTGCTATATTTTATTTTTTTTCCGTAATTGAGTCTCCAGGGATATTTCTGAAACATGTCGCACAGAGTTTGTCATTTGCGTTTGTTCTACGATCTTTGAAAATTGTTTTTGTTAAATTGTTAGAATACTTTTGTTTATGATAATTCGCGATTTTTCTGCGTTGTAGCGGCGTTCAAATTCAGGAAATAACCCTGTTTAATAATATAGAATATATATAGATATAATATGTAAAAATCTCGTGTTTGTTATCTCGTGTTTGCAATTTCTCTTTATTATGCCTTTAAGTATTTATATTATCTTATACTTTATATTTGCTTACTTCTGAGCTAAACTTCTTTTGTTGCCTGTTTATATTTTAGTGATGTTTTCATTTGCTAATCGGCTAAATAAAAATTAATCTATGAGCATTATTTGTTCTCGAACGTTGCTTAGAACAATTGCTTAGAAAAAATCAGGTATAAGTATACCTTGCATTATTATTAAGGTAGGTACTTAACAATTGTTTAGAAACAATTGCTTACATTACCATTATTATTAATACTGCTGCGTCTGAGAAGAGATAATCTGCGCAAAGCTGTGGCAATCCTAACAGGCCACGGCTCACTGAATAGACATTTCCACAACATGGGACTTACTGCAGCCCGCTTTGCCTCAAAGAAGAGGAAACACCCGCCCACGTGACCATTCACTGTGAAGGCGTGGAAAAGCAACAGACCGCCATCATTGGGAAGATGGGATCCCTTCAGGAGGCCTGCAGTGACATCGGGGCACTACTGGCTTTCTGGAAAGCGATAGGCTGGCTGGAGTAAACTCACAGCTTTGCTACGTACAATGGCCAAACCATGAGGCTAAGTGCGGAAATCTCAGGTACCTAACTAGACGTCAGCAATAGGTCTAGGCCGTTCTGAGGTGCGCGCGGTCCACCCGGGTATCCCCATTCCTTCTTCTTTTTGGTGGTAGCCTCATGCATGACTGAGGGAAGTGACTATGAGGATGGATTGTGCGCCAGATATATATCCGCTTGTAGAGTCCTTCCCGAAGCTTCGCTTATGGTGTCCATCCATAGCATTGGTGCTCGTCCACCAATCTACGCTAATGTAAATTTAGCTGAAAGAAAAGACAAAGTGATGTCCCAAATGAACACAATAAGATGAGATAAGATAAGAATATTCTTTATTGTATACCGAAAAAAATGTTACAGAAACAGCAATGACAAAAGAAAAGATACAATTGGCGGCCTTCTTGCTACAAAGTAATATACAAAGTCTGCCTAATTTATTGTAGGTACTTTAATTGTTTAGAAGAGCAATGACAAACGTTATTATTGTCTCGTTTAGACACAATAAAAAATAAATAAATACAACGTGTTATTAAAATAACGCACAACTGTTTCTACAACATCGATACTTCTCTATTGTATACCAGTAATTAAGTACATTGCTTACAGAGTGCTTGATAAATTACTTTTGATAAGCTATCTTTACACCGTATTATCTATTCAGCCCATGAACAGAGCCCACGGCTGTGTATTGGCATTGCCGGAAACACGTCTTCTTGACGCCCTGACGCATCTAGGCCTATGGTGTCCCCGTATCCTCTCAGGAGTTGTTTTTTAGAAATATCCGGATTGATTTTATTTTATTGAATTCCTACTTTACTCGCTCTATCAATGTCGCAGCCACCGCTGCGAGGCTGCGACATTGATAGAGCGCGCATATCCTCCGCAAACATTCAATGGTTCTAGCTCTAAGTAGACCTGAGATTTCCGCACTTGGGTACTACAGTTATCCGGACGCTTGAGTGGTTAGAAAACAAAGTCTGGTACATGCCAGTATTCGATCCCACGACCTCCCGAATGAGAAGCCGGCGTTCTACCGCTCCGCTACCATCGCTCACGAATGCCACATTAAACAGCCCTACTATAAAGCAGAAAAACTGTAAAATATACATACTTAGTAGAATATACACATAGAGTCGTAGAAAGAAAAAAGACGTAGAAAGAAAAAAGACGTAGAACAAAAAATGTTGTACATGTAATGTAAATGAAGTGAATTCTTATCTATATTCTATTTAAATTTACATTACGGCGTAGCAGAATAATAATAACAAGAGTATTTTGATAGCAGGTGCTGATAATAGAGCTATTATATATATAGATAGATGGATGGAGAACACTTTATTGTACATAAAAATGGAAATAAATAGTATTGATGTCGTGCCAACCTGCGATTAGATTGAATGGTGACCATTCGAACAAAGGTAAATGACAGGCTAGTCTACAATCAGATCTCATCTCGCTTTATCTAAGTCAATGCCTAGTTTTATCAATTTATCATATCATTTGGACTGACACTAGAACAGCACCTAAGTGTCTAATGTCTGTTCAGGCACTAGATATGATATGACAAAGAGCGTTCACGTGCCGATATCGTTATCGACTTGCTGTGCACCACAGAACACAGGTTCTGTGCTGTGCACGATTGCTTGACTTAGATTTTAGATAATACATATCATAGAACCCTCCTCTGCACACGGCCACTTTTGGTATGCATGGATTCGAGCAAGACTAGGGTTACCGGATACAAAAATAGGATTTCCACGCAAACTCCTGATTGTTCAACGGATTTCCGGACTACTTGTTATGTAATTTTATGCGGAAATTAATATTATCATTATATTCACTCATTCCGATTATTCTAAAATGTGATTGCCCTAAATTTAGGTACTTGTGTGGTTGAACATACATATTTTTTTTCCAATTTTCTGAGAAAGGGCACTTATTCTGATTAACCATGAGTGTAACACTATCAAGTTATAGTAAATAGTAAAATTATTCTATATTCTTCCTTACGTGCTATCCTTCCCAAAATAAATAAATGCTTTGCGTCGAATCGCTACAAAAAGTTTCCGCTTGTACCTACTCGTAACAGGCCTTATGTAGGTGGAAAATACGGCTTGAGGTCTTTACAGTAAATATTTATATCAAGTGGCTACTATACCCCTGTAATCTTACATGTGGAACAGTGAATTACATTTTAAGATACTTTTTAAAATGAAATAGATGGATATATAAAATGCATACACAGGTGAATTTAAAAAAAATAAGGGAATGGCTTTTTCGGCTTGACAAAAAACTATATTAATGATTTGAAACTAATGGTACCTAAAACATTTTTGTAGATAAAGGCGATTTCATCGTTTGGTTTCAGACAGGTGACCAAATTAATATACCAAAGTGCCCATGCCCGACCACCACTTATAGCATAAGCACAAGCATAAACAAAAACATTTATATACAGGCTTCTGGCCCCACACTAGATACCCTGTGCCGTGGAAACCAGAAACAGCGACATCACAAACGTGTAAACATCCAAGACCTGGGGTTTTTTTTAGCAATTTGAATATTTTAAAAGTTTTTTGCCAACGTCACAACTTGTTTTTATTATATCTATGAAGCATAGGTTTCTTAGATTAATAGGTAATTCTTATTTTTATGAAGTATTTTAGCATAAAACTACACGGTTTTCTTAGATTCCGGATTAGACAAGTCCAAAACAAATTACTGAGCTTCGACATGGATATATTTAAACTGTTAAAATAAACACCAAAATCTTGATAACAGTATTGACGCACTAGCACAAAAGTTGTTCGAGGTAGATCTTGATATGACTTTATCTTATAGTTTATATGATTACTAACGCTGAGTCAGCTGCGTTTTGTGGCAACGTAGATACACCACAGGCTACATCCTACGGTCCTGTTTTATTTATTCGTTTTATCTGTTGTATATTTAGTTTTCTTTCTTTTGTTGTGCATATTATGTTACTTATCTGCTTATTTTGTCTCTATGATGTATCTTATTGGTATAATAAATGTATTTCTTCTTCTTCTTAAATTATTGAGAGATTTGAAAGCCAAAGCAAATCGCTCTGAAAAATAATATATGAAATTGTATTCATTGGTTTTATTCATAATTTATTCACAAGTTTCAAAATGGAATCCCTACAGACAAGACTCGATCATATGATCTAGGTACGGCCGATCATACGGCCTATATATAGGACAACGTACCGTAGACTGTGGCTCGATCATCGCGAATTCTGTAGAAATGAAATTAGCAATTGAATAATTCAATTTAATTTTTTTTATTCAATAAAAACAGAATGTTTACTAAATGAACGTCAAAGTTGTTAATTTCACAATTAATAGATTATGTGGAGAAGAAGCTAACAAAGAAACCCCACATTTATTCTTTTCAAAACACGTTTTAACTTAATTAACAGAGTTTTCAACTTAAAATATTAGTCATGAATGTGTTGAACATCAGTCACAATTGTCCTGTAATTATAGTCTGGGAAATAGTGGTACCTCTTGTATGCGAACCCTGCATTTTTTTATTAAAGGGAGCCGCTTTGCACAGGGTCCCTTGGGTGATTCTTAGTCGATCTAGTAAAGTAAGGAAAATTATATTATAAATGTTCCTATTGGCACCTAGGTGACTAGATAAAATTGCGTTTAAAAAGTGAGTTAACATATTTGTTAGTTAGCTTACCTAACGTTAACTTTATTGATATCCAGCCACCACCACAGTACAAATACTTACTAGAAATGTAGTATTGTTAACTTCAAGATCTATAATACGTTAACTTTCAAGATTTAATACGCGTCGCTCCGCCATTTTGAAGTCGGTTAATAAGGAAAACTATCAGGGCTAAGTAGGATTTACAAGCTAACGGGTAATAGGCGACCAACTTATAAAAGGAAAACATTGTATTAAATCTATTGAAAATTACTTTGATGAAGTTGTTAGTTCTGTAAAGCAATAACTTCCGCCTTCTAGGGAACCCTACACCGCGCGTGGCCCGACTCGCACCAGGTCGGTTTTTTTTAATAGCGCAAAACCTAAAAACTGTTTAGTATCGATAAATATAAAATATACCACTTTTAATTTCCTGAAAACTGACGCAGTCAGACTGTATGAAAAAAATTAAAATAAAATTGATAATTTTAAACTTTTACTTACTGGACGTAGTTTGACTACAGAACAATTTAATAAATGTTCTGCAGTTCTGCCGGTTTAATTATCCAAACTAAAAAACGGTTTTCATGTTTTATTTCATTGTACGTTGTATAGTGGTACATTGTCATACTATTTACGAAACGCTACCATTGGAATTGAAATTTTTTAAATGGACAAATAGTTTTTGATCGTCTAAAAAAAATCTAAGCGGACGTCTAAAATAGAGCAAACAAAATAAACTTGTTATCTTCCACTTAAACCAGTTGGTTTTAGTGTTTGCCTCAATCATTTAAATTACACAAAACATGTTTTTCGATATTCTAGTCAAGTTGCGTAATCCAGATGCTTGACGGTCTAGTGACTACAATATAGATGTTTTGCGGGAATGTGTAAATATATTTTTGCGAAGGTTCGATACACTAGTACAGAATCATTAGAACTGAATATCGATACCATTGAGTTGTAAACTTAAAATATAAAAGGTGAACTGTATGCTGGAAGCAATCTATGTAGCTTATTATACCTACACGTCCCACTGCATGGTACAGGCCTTCTCTCAGAGAGTGAGAGAGTATGGGCTTGATTACCACGCGTGCCCACCGCGGATTGGCAATTTCGAGCGCTGAGGTATACGAACACCTCACGCACTAAGGTTTCCTCACGATTTTTTTCTTCACCGTAAGCGAGTGGTATTGCTACTACAACTTCACAACTGTACGTAACATAGAAAATAAAGTCACTGGTACATGCCGGGATTCGAACCCACGACCTTCCGAATGCAACAGTGAAATAAGAAACAATTTACGATGCAAAATCTAATTCCTCACATTCTCAACTCAAACTAAATCATCCTAATGTCAAAGGTGACTCCACTTTTTTAACAGTGTAATTAGATTTTGCAGGCAAAATTCCCTGTCATGAACCCCATCAATTTGATTGTAAAAATTACACGGTACTAATGTTAAATGTAGCCACTTCATAAATGACCTTGCCCTCTTAGTTATTTCTTTATACAAAAACAACTAGGAAACAATAAAGTAAGTAGGTTTTATTTTTATGCACTTTAACTATAAATACGTAAACACCAGAACTAATTGGTAACCTTGTTAAAGAGCGAACTTTTTATTTAAAAAAATAAACCAGACAAGTGCGAGTCGGGGTCGCCCACCGAGGGTTCCGTAAAAATTAACATATTATAAATAGTTCAGGAATCCATTCTCGCAGTTTTTTAGAGCTTTTCCCGAAATTCAAAGATAATTTTTTTATGATTTAATTACAAATGTATAGTTTCACATTTTTTTATACTTGTAGAATGCGACGATATTACTTGCCAAATTTCATAGGTCTAGTTCAACGGAAAGTACCCTATTTACATTTACAAAACAAATAAAATAAGAATTAAAGGGGGGCCCCAAAACAAAAAACGTGATTTTTTGCAGTTTTTTCTCGATCTTTGTGTCTAATGTTGTATAGATAATGATACGGAACCCTTCGTACGCGAGTCCGACTCGCACTTGGCTGGTTTTTTTGCGGTAGCCTAACCCATTTTTTAGGGTTCCGTAGTCAACAAGGAACCCTCATAGTTTCGCCATGTCCATCCGTCTGTCTTTCTGTCTGTCCGCGGCTTAGCACAGAGATGTCAAGTACTGGAAAGCTGAAATTTGGCATACGTATTAATCACGCCGATAAAACGGCTCGTAAAATTAAGAAAAAAATTGTTGTGTACCTCCCATGCACCAAAATTACGGACGCCATTCTTTTTCTCGCTTAAACCATAGTGTGTATCGTTGGATTGGTCGCTTAAAAATATTGTGAGTGTAGGAAAATCATTTCTCGATTTAGAAATCAGCCCACACGGATAAGACGTGGCGAGGACGCGAACTCTATACAACTTCCCATGCTTATACTTTTACAATACCTACTTAACCTCCTCAGTCCTGACCTTGAAAATAACAATTAAAATCCATTGTTATTTTCAAGGTCAGGACTGAAGAGGATAAAACAATTATTTGTAGCTTACTATTATTACTTGACGTTATGTTCTTAAACGAAATGGATCACAGTAGTTCACAAAACTATCCGTTTAATTAAACCCTGGTTTGAAGGATCCATTATTATCAGCATACTATTACCAAATATCTTTGAAAGTTTGTGGTTCTTGAATTTACCGTTTGATAAACAAATATACAGATGTTTTTCCTTGTCTTATGCGGGACCCCAAAAAGACAGTATGAAATTGACTTAGTGGAAAAAAACTGAGCAAGAACCTTCGCCGATTCGGATAAATGCGTAATGAATGAGTGTGCGACGAATAACAATGAGTTTTTTGCAAGAGCCGAAATGCCAAAATTCCTAGAGGACACATTTACCTCTCACCAAAAGGAACAGCTGACTCATGCGTACAGAATCCTTGCGGTATGCATGCTAATTGGAAGGCAGGAATCCCCAGTGTGATCTTAGACACGTGCTAAGTACATTTCAGAAGAGATTACATCGAAAATGTAAAGCTTGATCAGCTTTATACGCCAGTCAATATCCAATATCAACACAAAAAAGACAAACATCGCAAACGCGCATGTAACTACAGTACTTCCAGAAAGGCAGTAGAGACTGCATCCAATATCCAGAAAATTCCTTTACAAGTGGAGAAATGCAGGTTATACGCGGGATGGTCTTATTTTTGCATGCCATCAGTGGGTGTGACACAACCTCTGCCCTTTTCTGGCAAGGCAAGTTGAAGTGGTACAACGACCTCAAAACAAACCCCGACTGGATAGACCTCGCCAGCAATATCCTTGTTTTAAACTCCAACAAGGAAGTAGGAAATGCTGGCGAGATGATCTTGAGGAACCTCTACGGAGGAGATGAGGGAACAGAGATACTCAACATTTGTAAAATCGGCATTAACGGTCAACGTCAACCTTGCTCGCCTCCCCCCAACTACAGAGGCTGGAAAATATTATTCTTGGAGGACTTACCACCAAGTGCAAAAATGGTTAGGGGTTGGCAAAAACCCGTGTGACTGAGGATGGGCGACTAGCGAACAAGGTTTATGCCTGTCACCACAGAATATGTCACAATGTGCCCAGAGCCCGCTCCTTATACCTTGCTTAAAATGGTGGCTTGCAAATGCAAAAAAAGGTTGCTTAGGGTCGAGCACTTGCAGAAAGTCTGGGCTCAAGTGCTCTTAGATCCTATGTTCCTTTTGTCATGCCATCCCTATCGTCCTGGACGAGGAGGACGAGGATGTGGACGATCCAACACCATAATTATACCGACCCGCCTCCACCTCCAGAAAACATTATCCCTCCTCCCCCACTCCCCCCACTGATCTAGACTGAATGAGACCTGGTCATTCCAAAAGCGCGAAAGTCTAAAACTGTTTTTGCTTGACAGTGTAGATAGTATTATTTTTTAGTTTAAAGTTTATGTTGATTCTTGTTTATCTTTACGTTTATATGTTTTGAAACCATATGTTACATATAAAACGTCAAACTTACATTCTTGGTTTTTTTAAGAAATACATACATACATCATTCAGTACAATGTTTTTGTTATTTAGCCAAAACCCTTTATTCTACTACTTTTGTTATTTTTGAGGAAACTATGCGGCGTAGACGCACTCTTTTGGTATCAAATGCAGCTAATTAAATTTTACACAAATTTTTGAGTTTTTATTTAGACGCATTAGCTTAGCCACTACGTAACTTGGAAAATTAACGTAGGTACCAAAAATTATACTTAAAAAAAAATGTCAGTGTCTGACTAGCTGTATCTCCGCAACCAATGTTCCTACAGTGTTCGAGTTAAGATTAAATTGTAGCCAATTTACCTAGCTTTATTAAAACATGGAACAAAGATACTCGACAAACGCTTTCTTTATGTAATTACTGGCTGTCACGGCAAACTTCGTACCGCCACACATACGGGAGTTTGCGATGTTTGATGTCGTTTTTGATCGGCCTATTAACGGCGCTTTGTGTGAGTTGGGCGCGAGTTTTGCTGCCTGACGGCCTTCGACGGCATTCGACTCAGTTTAGGATTGACAATAGGTACTTGTATTGTCCTTGATATACCTATGTTATACTACGCCCATTATAATTATAATACAGTCGTTACTAGATAAGTAACAAGTAGTTAGACTGATTTCTTAAATAGTACAAGTTTAACGAAATTGATTTTATAACATGTCATTACTTTAGAAATATAATAATTTTGAGTTTTACAATTTTAAAGTTTGTAAGGCTGATTTGCACCACCTCTTCAAGTGGTTCATTCTGTGCGCCATGCGTAACGTGAACGTTGATTGGGCGATAGTAAGTGACAGCGTAACCGATGCATGGTTGGTTTTATGCAAAAACGATAAACCAATGACTTAATTCATGTATAAATATCTAGGTACCTCACAAGCTGGCGGTCTGACAGTGGCTGGTGCACAGATATTTTGCCGGCTACTACTAAATTCGCTCCGATTGATAACACAATGAACAAGCCCCGCCCGCCATCCCGCAATTGAACGTGGGGTTATTTTTTGCACTAGTTAGACATCTATGTTTTTAACTATCACTGGTCCTACCTAGCTAATAGTCCTAATTCGTAGCTGCAGCTCTGCATAGCCAGTGTTCGTAGCATAACAACGCGCGTTTTCGATTGTCACGCGTAATGACAGGCAGGGCAGAATGTTCTTACAGAATAGTGAATAGGCGGATTTGGGAACAGGACTCTCCTTCACGAAATGCGTCTCCAGAATGTTCTCGCATGACAAAAACTTAAAAGTACATTGTTACCCTAGGGGTGAGAGTAACTTACTTAGCCCCGAGACAGGGACAAAATAAGTTTTTAACCCGAGATAAACACTGTGCTTTTAATTACGAATATAAGGAAAGTATAAATAAAAGCATAAATTAGCTAAAGAGAAAATGAGTGAAACTCAATGCTATACAGAAGTATAAACAAAACTCTACAACTCGAAAAAACAAATGAAGATTAGATTGCCGCTTTCCGCCTATTATTTTTTTCTGTGGTCGGCCAGCTACTTAGCCATTATTTTTCGTTTTAATCATTGAAAAAATGGTAAATATTTTGCCCAAATCTATTATAAAGTAATCGTTGAAAGTAAATTATAATAAAGTCATTTAAAAATATGTTCTTTAATTAATACTTAACTTTATGTTATTTCAATTATACATCGCGCTGTAATTGAGTAGTATAGAAAGTTCGAACATGGGTCAACAGATATGTAAAAATAGAACATTTTTTTTTACTAATTTGACAGCTGTCAGTTGAAAACGATTCCCCTAGGGCTGAAAAGTATTCTTTTCAACCCGCTCCTCAGGCAACTTCAGCCCTATTTTCTGAGTATGAGTAATGAAAAATATTTCAATTATATTTTATTGATATACTTAATTTACAGAAAACTATATATATTTCAGTGGATACAGTATTTTTCAGTGAATACAGTATTTTTCGGTGAATGACTGAGCAGAAGAAATTGAACAAAGACAATAATTGTTCAATTTGAAGAACCTTCTCTCGGACTCTGTCCGGATCTCCAGTCACGCGTTTTATATGCGCGCAACTGTCAAAATGAGCGGCACACCACTGCCCCAAGCCGCTGCGCCGTGCTGAAAGTTGTGACAAATAAAATCGCACGTTAATATGCTACAGGCACTGGTCAGCTGGGTGTGACCGCAGCTTGTTAGCGAACTTAAATTGATATCCGGCGGGAACCCGCATGTGGGTGCGAATAATAACAAAATCCGTGAGAACAAGTGGGCAAAGTGGATGATTGGTCCTCAAGTGTGCATTATACAAGCTAAGGGTGAGGTGGTCATCTCCTCATCGCTCCGTCCGCCTACACGAAAGAAATTGAGCAGAGAGGTCTATTGGTCACACTGACACTGATCACAGTGGGCTCAGTATAGCCTCGTTTACATTTTGCTGCTTCAAAAACAACTTTCAAAATGATATATATATATATATATATATATATATATATATATATATATATATATAGCCGAAAAAAATATTTATTCCGAAGACCCAAAATTTCTGATTCTCGATGGCTATTAATAGATTCGAGTTTGTGTCGAGATATTTTTGAAAAATGCGCTTCCAAAAAAAAACAAACTAGCGTATTCGATAACTATTGTCAGGGACATTAATTTTGCTGTCTTTCAAACTACCCAAAGTTAATGGTGTACAGCATGTATGACAAAAATTGCCATTCTTGGCGTCATTATGGACCATAGAAGTGAAATACTTCCTACAAAATTACATACATACACACATAAACTCACACCCGTGTCCAAGAGGGGTGGCAGAAACCAGGGACTGCCACTTGCCACGATCCTGACAGATCACTTTCGCTTCTCAAAAACGGCCTCCTCTCGATTAGTCTGTACCACCAATGAAATGAGCGCAAAATGTGCTGTAGAGTAAATCACTCTGTGATTGGTTCATTCAGTGCGCCATGCGTGACGACGTGAATGTTAATTGGAATTGAGCGATAGTGAATTACAGCATAACTTATGATTAGTTATATACAAAAATGTCAAACCATTGACTTCATGATGTATGACCCGTCGAAATATCTAGGTACGTCGCAAGATGGCGGTCTGACGGTGGCAGGTACATAGATATTTAGCCGGGTTATACTGAACTCGCTCCGATTGGTAAAACAATTTTATTGACAAGCCCGGCCCGTCTTCACACTGTTGAACGTGGGGTAATTTTTAGCGCTAGTTAGACATCTGTGTTCTTTTGACATTGCCTCACTAAACTAGTCACTAAAAATTCCACCCATGCCGGGACAAGAACCCGCGACCTCTGGATAACCGTGCCAGCGCTCTCCCAACTGAGCTAATGGCAAATTGTCCTCAGCACGGGTTAGTGCATCAAAAAGAATATAATCACTGTTAACGTGTTTAGTAAGTAAGTAAGTAAGTAAGTAATTTATTGGCTAAAAGTTACAGAGATATATCACATTTTAAAAGTTACATATTAAGTTACACACTAACGTAAGTCCCTGACTCCTAAACTAGGGCAACCTGTATCTTAGGAGTCAGTTCCTTCCTTTTTAGATTTAACACTTTTTGTTTTACGTCGTTATACTTTATCTCTCTGCTAAAGAAAATCTAATGAAGAATTTAAAAAGAAACGCGTTTGAGAGAATAGTCAGACGATCTGTAGAATGAAGATAATGTTTTTTTTTGCATCGGTGGTGCTCACGTGGTGCTAGTATACAACATGGATCCCCTTAAGGCTGCCGTACGCTGAGCATGTTGTCTCGCTCGCACAATGTAACATTTTTAGTGATACAATAAAATGAGTTTACTTTTAATAAAAGTGGTCTGAGGGTTTGATAGATAATTATATTACGGACAATTTAAATACATTTTTGTTTTCTTACAAGTAGTTTTTAATAACGAAAAGTTGTTTCCAAAATTTTTAATTTTGGTGTCAAATTTTCTCAATCCAATACTAGGTACAGGATAGTAAAAATATGTCTCTATCTAAACCCCAGATCACATTCATCGAAAGTGTATACTCATTTTATTACAATTACCAAAAAAATTATATTGTGCGAGCAATACGGTATGCCCGACAGCCTTAAACGTACTAGTTACAATGGCCCAACTATGAGCCTAAGTGCGTAAATCTCAGGTTTAACTAAATCTCATAAGCCTTCTTTCATGGAGCCAACCGCTGATTAGCGATAGTTCAGATCCAGCAAAATGTACGTCGGCAGCAAATCAACATTTATATATAATTTTTAAGTCGCCGGTAACATTACAGAATAAAGTGAATAGAAGTAAAGCTTTAAAGCTGTCAACTGTACTCAGTACTAAGGTAATTCCTTAATTATTTAGATATGTAGGTACCTATTTTATTTACTTTTTTTATAGCCCATATATATGTCCCACTGCAGGGCACAGGCCTTCTCTCAGAGAGAGAATTACCACGCGTGCCCACCGCGGATTGACAATTTCAAGTGCCGTTTTACTTTAATAATAATAAAAAGAAAAACTTTTTATAGATACTAGCGTTGTTTTTAATTTTTAACCAACTTTAAAAATTTCAATTCGACGCGTATATATATATATTTGTTTGCTATGTTTTCGCATAACTTCGTCAAATCTTAACTGAATTACCCCCAGTTTCTCGTACACTAACAAGCTGGTAATCTAATGTTAACAGGTGTCAAATGACGAAAATGCATACAAAAAAACCACTGACAGCTGTTAACAGCAGATGAACAGCTAGTTAGTGTACGAGAAACCGGGGGTTAGACTTTCGGCGATGGAAATTGAGAACATCAAATTTTAAAGCAACGAATTAAGTAGGGTAAATAGTTGTGGTTATAAAGGACTTGTTTATTTTTCTCCCGCTCCCCCCACTAAAAATTCAAAAATAATAAAAAATTTATAAAAAATAAAATCTGACTTCGAAACACTGTATAGCAAATTAGAAGTATGTGTACATGTAGGTTTTGTAGAAGTATAATTTGTAGTCGGTGCCCAGTTTCATGACCAGCACATATATTTTGGGCACCGACTTCAAATTATACTTCTACAATACCTACATGCATAAATACTTCTACTTCGAATTATTTAAATTATTTCTAACTTTTTAGTGCTGTAGTGTTTCGAAGTCGGTTTTTAATTTTTTTTCTTTCAGCAACAAACATATAAATTATTTTTTCACATTTTTTACGAATAATTCGTGATATGCTGCCTAGGTAGCACGTAGGCGCGATTCGCGCGCTAAATTGTCAGAATTTTACTATGAATGTACTGGAAAGTCGCGTCGCCGTGCTAACCAAGCAAGCCTCAGGCTCGAATCTAGGTGGAGCGAGCAGAGGCACCCGCCCCGGGCGGCAACCTAAGGAGGCGCCAAATTCACGTACGCGTTCCTATTATAATTCGTTAAATCACGGGAAAAAACAAATTAAGCCTTGTTATTTTTTTTTTAAATCAATCAGTAACATAACGTAAACCTTTTTTTTTTTTTCTTAAAAATATTCAGTAGGTTTGCCACAGCGTCCTGTAAATTTATTATGTGAATTTTGAGGGGAGGGTGGGGTGCAAGGAGGCGCAGATGTAAAAATTTTAGCCCGGGTTGGAAAAATCGTAGATGCGGAACTGGCAAGCCTCAAACCTAGAGGTATATTTTGCTCGGTACAAGGCACTTTGTGCTTGACAAATATTAGTTCTGCGATTATTAGTCTGTTGATAGATAAAAAAATGCTTGTTTTTCCTGTATTTGTCTCGAGATAACTCGTCTTTCTGTACTTAGGTGCAGCGATACCTAATTTTAGCTGTGTCACTGGATTACTTATGGTAAACTTATCAGTCGGTATGAGTGAGACATATGGACAACGAGTTCGCATCAATCAATCAATCAACGAGTTTAGTTAATAGTGAACTGAATATAGGTACAGTCGACAGCACATCAACTTTACATCGTCCACTTTAATCAGTTAAGTTAACGGATCTGTACCGAAATAGTAAAGTTTGATCTGCTGTCGATTGTACGTATTAATGACATAACGAAAAACCTAAAAACCCGGCAGTCTTATTTTAAAAAACACGATTTCTTGAAACACTCCTCAAAGACAGTTTAAATAGTCATTGGTAAAGGGAAAAACATAACCACAGATTATTTAAACTTCGTCTGAGGAGCGTTTTAGGAGAGTCATAAAGTTTTTTATAAATAACACCGAATATCTTTAGTATCGATTTATCAAGCCACTTACCAAGCAAAAGTTCAAAAACTCAGTTATAATTAATTTTTATACAGGGTTAACTCTAAAATGCGCAACTTCTGAAACGCCTCAAATACAGGTCATGTTTTACAACAACTCATCAACAATTCATACATTTTTTTCAAAATATTAGAGTTTGGAGAAAATGTCTCCAAATTCGCGCTTTACGTGCTCTCCTAGTGCCGCAGCCTTCAGTAAATCACTGTTCTGCATAGAAGAATGTCCATTCTTCTGAGCACATAGGATTTTAATCATATCTATCCAACCGGCCCACTGCAAAGCAGAGAAACCGTAAAATTACAGTTTTTTTCTTAAATGGAGATTGTCCAAAAAAAAATTCAAAATTTGAAGAGCATAAAATGCGGTAAACAATAAACTCTACATAGTAAGTTGGTGTAATCCGTAGATTTTTAAAGGGCCTAATCCTAATTCTTTTCAAGGTCACAATCTAACAGGTATGATTTATGGCCGTATTTTAAGAATATTTTAATCAGATATATGAATCTTATCTGCTATTTTGGCGTATAAAAAACAGACAATTAAATCATGACATAGCTACGCCTCAGTTGTCTGACCTCAAATGTATTCAGCGCCGTATAATGATAGATAACCATTGTCACGCAACTTTTACACGCCAACACTAAAATTACAAAAAAAAAGTTGAGAAATCTTGTTTCGAGTTGAAAAATCTAGTTAATAAAATGCGCGAACAATTAGAACCACAGAACAGAGAAAATTAGAACCGCCTCTTCGTCTACAGAACAATGAACCGCGGACCCGCGGCACGCATTTACCGCACGGGATGGCTTGGAAAAGCTTTTTTTAAAAAAACAACCTAGTATATTCGATAGCCATTGTCGGGCATCTTCATTTTGCTCTATCTTTCAAACCACCCAAATGCAGTGTACTTCTGGAACCGTTCAAACCCCAAAATGACCTCAAAATGTTCATCAGCTGATTATTGTACTGTACAGGTGATGAAATATTTCAACTTATTTACAATAGTGCAATACGAAAATGAAAGCCAAACTGTCTGTGAATGTAAATTAAATCTGTGGTGCAGAATCTATAACAAATAATACCTCTCCATGTTACGGAAAACCGCAACCCGCTAGGATCTATAGTAACTGATTAGTAGGTTAGGTAAGGTAAGATAGGTATTGAATATTTGTTGCATTATCTAACAGCAAACTAAGTTTTATATTCACACCACAGGATGGGGAAACTAATTGAACTAATTAATCGAAGACCTCAGTCGAGTTTCCCAACGTGTGGGCCTTAAAATGAACATGGACAAAACGAAGGTCATGTCGAACGCCCGTGTTGTGCCCACCCCAATAACATTAGGGAACTCGACTCTCGAAGTTGTAGACGAATACGTCTACTTAGGACAAACTGTCCAACTAGGCCGGTCCAACTTCGTGAAAGGGGTCAATCGTCGAATCCAACTCGGCTGGGCAGCATTCGGGAAACTTAGAAAAGTCTTTTCGTCTAATATACCTCAATCGCTCCAGACAAAATTATACAACCAGTGTGTGTTACCAGTGATGACTTATGGCACTGAAACGTGGTCTCTCACTATGGGCCTCATAAAAAGGCTCAAGGTCACACAACGAGCTATGGAAAGGGCTATGCTCGGAATTTCTCTACGAGATCGAATCAGAAATGATGAGATCCGTGGACGAACGAAAGTCGTCGACATAGCCCAGCGGATTAGTAAGTTGAAGTGGCAGTGGGCGGGGCACATAGCACGCAGAACTGATGGCCGATGGGGCCGAAAAGTTCTCGAATGGAGACCACATATCGGCAAGCGCAGCGTAGGACGACCAGCCACAAGATGGACAGCAGACCTCATCCAAGTGGCAGGAAGGCGCTGGATGCAGGCCGCTTCCAACCGGTCTTTTTGGAAAACCATGGAGGAGGCCTATGTCCAGCAGTGGACTTCTTGTGGCTGAATGATAATGATGATGAAAGGTAGATGAAACATTGCTTGGGTTTTTTAACTGTAAGTTTTTTATCTTTATTTTCGAAACAAACAGTCACTGCACCATTGAAACAGGAATGTAAATTGTATCTTAATTGCACCGGGAGCAACAAGCAGTGAGCTCCTGATACTGGTCGGCAAATCTTTACAGCCCCATGGCTAATCTCGTTTGCCATCGATACGCTAAAGCTTTGGTTTCCTCCAAAAGCGGTGGCGTCATGAAGCGGCCGTAATACAGCGGTGAATGACGTCACTAGAACGTTGTCTCTGTAAACACAATGGCGCGGTTTCCTAGAGAACTTAAAGTTACGGTGACAAACAACGATCTTTAGGAAACCACGCCATCTTGATTTCATGGCCAACGTTTCAGTGACGTCATTTGCCGCTAAATGGCGACCGCTACAAGACGCCGCCGCTTTTGGAGGAAACCATAGCTTTAGAGAAAGAATTGGCTTGACAATTTTTAGGGTTCCGTATCCAAAGGGTTCCTAACGGGACCCTATTACTAAGACTTCATTGTCCGTCTGTCTGTCCGTCTGTCTGTCTGTCTGTCACCAGGCTGTATCTCATGAACCGTGATAGCTAGGCAGTTGAAATTTTTACAGATGATGTATTTCTGTTGCCACTATAACAGCAAATACTTAAAACAGAATAAAATAAATATTTAAGGGGGGCTACCATACAACAAACGTTGTCAAAAGACAGCGCTCGCCATCGAGCGGCCATCTTTGTAAGCTTCACAGCGCAGATGTCATGTCGTTAAATGTCAATTTTAAACGCTTCGTTCGTTCGTGCGCGAGTCAGACTCGCACTTGGCTGTTTTTTTTTTGCACATCTGCATTAATTAAGGCCCGTTGTCGACTGTACTTGTGATGAGCCAGACATCGACCCTACCGGCATCTGGGAGGGGCGATGTCAATGATTCACGTGTTCGTCCCGCCCATACTCGCGTGTCACAAATGCCGAATTTGTATCTTGCGATGGCAATACAAGTTGCAACTTTACAAATACTACTGGCATAGAATTACAAGGTGCAGAACCGCAATCCAAGCATGCTTAATGTAGCCGTTTGTCAGTGCGAATGTTTGCGTGTTTGCGAACGTCACTTACTACAATCTACTTAGGCACACACTTGAGCATCGCTTTAGAGCGGAATTTTGTTCGACACACTCAGTCTTTGCGTGGTATGTCTGTGGCCACCTGGTAAATCCATTGAGGCTATTCGAATACAATTAGCCTTTGTACGGCCATCATCATTAGCCCGATAGGCTATAGGCATTTTCTTGTTTGCTACCTTGTAATTATATATTAGGTACGTAAATAATATTAGGTAGCCTAGGGCGTAGGGGTAGACGAGTTTTTGAGTGGAGACCGCGGATCGGTAAACGTAGTGTAGGACGTCCTCAGACTCGGTGGAGCGATGATCTCCGCAGGGCGGTTGGCTGGGTGAGAGCTGGATGAGAGCTGGATGAGAGTAGCCGAGGACCGTGCTCAGTGGCGTGCAATAGGAGAGGCCTATGTCCAGCAGTGGACAAGCGGAGACCGATGATGATGTCGAGATATCGTACTGTCGACAACAGATCACCCTTCTACTTTGTTAAAATGTAAAGGTTGATATACTCTCGACTTTACATCGACCTGTATATGCGTGCCCTCTACAAGGTGATTTTGAAATCGTTAGCTATATTTTGAGAGAATGTTCTTTTCATTCTAAAAAACAGCTAGTGTTATTAATGATTTATCGGTAATTGTATAACAAAATTGTAAACATTCGTGATTTCAAAGTGGTAGGAAGTATCCTGACGTTGAAAAATGGTTTCTAGTATGCTAAATGTGTAAGAGTCTGTCCTCCGATATGCGTAAACAATTAAAAGAACAATTGAGTTGGCCGCCGCCGACCATAAGACGCTCGAGTTAGATTTTTTTTCGATTTTTATGACTTTTCGTCCTGATATTGTTTGTCTACGTTTAAGTGCAGTAATTTTGGGCGAAAATTTTTATATTTGCGCCCCATTTTTTTCAAAACTGGTCCCATTTGTTTTTGATTCATGGTTAGAATGTCCTCTTAAAATTTGTCAATTGGGTATTTGACAAAATATCAAATGAGTTACTTTTAAAACGGAATTTTGTATGAAAATACTTGCTTATGACGTCACATTTCAGAGCACTCTTTTTATGTTTAATCTATTTAAAAATTTTAATAACTAGTAATTGACTAAAAGATATACATTTTCCGAGATATTTTGTAATTTTTGTTTTAATCGAACATATGAAATAATTTATTTTTGATCGTGTCAAATACCGTATTCGTTACGATATGGGTGACAATGCCACAAAATGACCAAAAAAAAGTCAAACGTCAAAAATGTTCCAATGTCAAAAATGTTGACCTGCTGTCGACTGCACACTAAATTACAGTGGCTGGAGAAAATATCATTTGGTGCCTATAAATGAGTGTTACACTGTCTACCCGTTGACACGTTGTTAATGTTGTTATACGGTTACTAAAATGGGCAATTCCTGAAACATGTCAGTTAGAGTTTGTAATTTACAACAATTTTTTTCTACGACGAATCTAAAAACATTTTTTTTTAATTTTCCATGTAAAAAAATATTGTATGTCCTACTGTTTTTCTGCTTTATGGCATTTTCTGCTGCATGTGCATATTACGTAGCAATACCACACGCTAACTGTAAAGGAAAACATCGTGAGAAAACCCGCGGCTTGGTTGGCTCCGCCCGTATTGACTTGTGTTTCCTGTGGGCTCAGCCGTCTAAGCTGTCAGGATGGTATACTACGTTAATAGTTTTTACGAAAGTTTTAATTTGAAAACTGTGTGTGCATCTTGCCAGATCACCAAAATACCTCGCTGTTACGTCCGTCCGTATGGGCAAAGGCCCAGTCGTTAATTGGTATTCGCAACGCTTGTTACATCGTTTTGTAAATTAAAACCAAACTACGTTAGTATTTCTTACGGAAGGCTCAATAAACACAGTAGGTACATCTTGCCACCTCACCAAAATACCTTGCTGTTATATCCGTATGGGCAAAGGCCCGGTAGTTCATTGATGTTCTCAACGTGAGCTGTCAAACGGTAAATCAACACGGTGTCCTAGAATGCGCCGGTCGCATTGTCAAGCTATTGTCTTGTGAATCATACAGCTCATTTCATGCACATACGTACCTAACTGTTGTAAGTTATTGTACAGTCGACAGCAGCGCGACCTTAACATTTTCGTTGCGAAGTTGCAGGTGAGATAACTGAGTAGAGTGCATGCATGTGAAGGATGACGTGCTTTTGACTGTACAGTCGACGACGGCAGTTTTTTTTTAAATCTTATTATCTAGAGACCAAAGATTGATTCAAGTCATCCTAGGCCCCCTGCTCACCCGATTGCAAAAGCTGAAAATAATGTGTTTTAATTATTTTGCTATACTACGTGTTTTAGGTTATAAGTAACTTTAATTCTACGTGTTTTATCTGTCTCACAGAACTAACCACTTCATCGTCGTACTTTTCAATTTTTCAATGGATTTTTTACGAAGTTTTCCTTTTATAAGTTTGTCGCCTATTACTCGTTAGCTTGTAAAGTCTACTTAGCCGTGATAGTTTTCCTTTTAAGTTCATTATATTATTATGTACTACTCTATCTGTCCAATACTATAATATACTTTATTGCACACAAAACAATACACAGGACATTACATAAGAAATAGCATGTACAAAGGCGAGCTTATCTCTGTAAGAGATGTCTTCCAGCAAACCTTGGAGTCCGAACAGCGGTAAAAAACTGGTCTTAATACGTGTACAAAATAGACAACATAAACTACAAAAATCCTTAACCATAACCAACATTAAGAAAAAAATAAATACACTACATAGACTAAATAGGTAAATACTACTTGTAAAAATAAATAAAATACATTGTAAATAATACATAAAAATATAGCTCAAAGTTATGATAAAGGATTCGTTCAGGATTTGGTGTGCGTAATATAGGAGCAGATACTACTATAATTATTATGTAGTACTCGTAGGACGTTCAGAAACACCTATGAATGACCTAAGCGGTATTTTTTCACCACACGAAGCCTTGTATCTATTGGACAACGCGTCTTGTGTTCCACATTCAAATCGCACTCGTTTTGTTGTCGCCGCCCGCCTGATGCATTGCATGCAATGTAAACCGGATGCGCACACGCCTCGGTTCCTTGTTGTCTGATGTTGTTGTTTGATGGACTGTTGAGGACGAAAGTGCTGGGAAGTTTTTAAGGGCGAGAGTCGTTGAGTGGAGACTAACGGCCTATTTGGAGACAAAAAAGGAGTGAAAAAAAGAAAAAACAAAGAGATAAAGAAAATTTACAAGTAATTACGTGGAAATCTGTAATGTGATTGATCTTAAATGTTATTAATAGTTTTATCTACACTAATGTTGTAACATTCTACTTATGTTTTCAACACTTGACTTATAATTACTACTGTTATAGCGCAGACAACAAAACACTCAATTTAAGCAATTTCACATGATGGTATAATATTCACATCGATATCGTAAAATCTCATTATAACATAAATAAAACGCGACCAACTTGATTGCAGGGCCAATCAGGTTGCGTTTTATTGAAGCGCGCAGCTGCGCTCTCATTGGTTAAATTTTAATGGCGGCAAAATCACTGTGATTAATGATTATACACGTACGCGTGAATTTAATTTTTAATTGCATTAGTGAAGATAAAGTAGTGTATGCAACTGCATATAACACGGGTATTAAAACACTCGTTACTATTATGAAACTCGCTGCGCTCGTTTCATAAACTCACACTCGTGTTTTAATACCCTTCATTATATGACACTTGCATAAACTACTATTATATATAAAAACACGATTCCTTAAAACACTACGCCAATTAACGTAGTCTATGGTAGGAAAAGACGTAACCACAGATTTTATAAATAAACTGCCTCTGAGGAATGTTTTTAGGAATATGTTTATATAAATAAGACCGTAAGTATTTTATTAGAGTCATGAAATAAAATAAAGAGAAGAAGATTGTTGTGTTCCGCTCGTCTTAGCTCCGGTTTCTCGTGCACTGACAACCTTGTTATTCTACTGTTGACAGACAGACAAACCAGACAAGTGCGAGCCAGACTCGCCAACCGACGGTTCCGTACAAATTTTTAGATACTTACATATTATAGATACAATTAATTACAATTAATTGCACACTTTATTGCACACAAGACTTTTAACAGGACATTACATAAGAAATTACATGTACAAAGGCGAGCTTATCTCTGTAAGAGATTTCTTCCAGCAAACCTTCGGGTATAGGAGAAGCAGTAGAAAAACGGGTCTATATATGTGCACAAAATAAACTACAAAAAGATAATTCAGCAATCGAGTCTCGCAGTTTTTTCCGACTTTTTCCCTGATTTCAAAGACAATTTTTTTATGATTTAATTACAAATGTATATTTAAATCGTGTGATTTTAAAACAACACAAGTCACATGTGTTTTTAAAATAACACTTGCCCATTTTTTTTTTTATTAAATTATTTACACCTATCTACCTATTGATTTACATTAGAAAAAAAAAATTGTAGTTTATTCATACAGAAATCAATATAATATGCTAAAATATTGCTGTTGTAGATATTAGTATTTGAATAAAACAGTTTTTTCTATTTCCTGCAAAGTTGTAATGAAAGGACATGTGTCGTTTTAAAATCACACGATTCATTTGTGCCTCGTACCTCTACACCTACATTTTTTTGTAGCCAAGTATATATCAAGTATTATATCTGATAGGTTCCATATAACATCCTTAGGTAGGTCTGTTTATTAATAAGATTAGTATTCATCAGATTTTGCCTTAAGTTTGGTCTTAGCAAATCTGTTAATGGGTTTATCACTATGGTGTTAATTTATACAGTTGTAGCCATAGGTGTTATTGCAGTGACTGTATCGATTACCTAGTTGTTGAAAGGCTACCGTACAATGCATGTGTCATGTGAGGGGCGGGGCGTTGGTGATTTTGTATCACGAATTCTCGGCCTACTTTTGCTAGGTCTACTCAATAGATATGAGATAGCCAAATCGATACAGGACACTTCATTGAAGACAAAAAAATGTGTCGCTTGGCAAACAACACCGCACAAGTAATTTTTCCCTACTTTACGGGAAAGACAAAAAAAGTTTTAACTTCGTAAACAGTTTCTGCGGTGTGCTAAAGAAAAAAATATTCCGCGTTATTACAATTTTTTTAAAAATAATAATCTTGACTCGTCTAATTGCTGGAATCTTATAATGTTGATCGATTCGCGTTCAAATTCTGCCCCCAGTGGCATGGCAGTGGCGTTACTATAGGGTGGTAGGGCTGGCAAAATGCCACGGGCCCCCGACCTGAGCTGGGCCCCGAACTATGAGGCCGCGAGCTCAGAAGGAACTTAACATTTTTAACAAAAAATGTAACAATTATAATGTTAGTACTTCAAATCAATTAAAGTTTGGCCATATATACTACAACTAAAGACCATATACATACATACTTACATACATACATAAACTCACGCCTGTATCCCAGAGGGGTAGGCAGAGACCAGGGACTGCCACGATCCTGACAGATCACTTTCGCTTCCTCAACATTCATTAGTCATTCATTGCATGCATGCACGCACGCCGGTTTCGGGTACTTTTTATCTTGCTTTTTGCTAATACATCTCCTATTTGGACACTAACTAAAGACTATACACCGAGGGCCCCATCCAATCACGGGCCTCAGATGGTATAGTTACGCCCACAGAACAGAGAAAATAAGTTTAGTGTTCTGTGGTTACGCCACTGCCTAATGGGCCTAATGGCATTCAAATGCCAAACCGTCTTTCGACTTGAGCGGTGTTGTTTACGGAACTGTCCAAATTAAGTAGGTACATACACTGCCTATCGCAAACTCAAAAATACGGGATCTATGGCCTGGCTGGCCTAACCCACATCCTATCGTCAAATCTTATTGAGTGATCCAAATTGAACTTCAATTAAGTGCAGTGCAGTATGTCGAAAGTTTTAAGTGATAAAAATGCATTGAAACTTAGACTAGAATACTTAAATGAATACTTATACTATTATGCCAATGAAATTAAGTAATAAATTTCGATGGTTGAATTTTAGAAATTTCCCGTACTTTTATTAAGTCCTAATCTAATTAAATCTCAGAATTGTTAAATAAATTCAAGCGCAGTAATATCAGGGACGGACCGCTTTGCACTTGAAGCTCTAGAAAGTACTTATTAATACTGTCCAGAACTTGAAACTCGATGCATTGCCTTAATAAAATATAAAGTCATAATTTTTTATTTAGAATCCAATAAGCAAATCCTATTTGTGTAAATTAATTGTAGAGTCAGGTCTAGAGTTAACCTCAGATATTAACAAGGTGCTCGGGTAATGACAGTAGGTACCTTCTGCTTACGCAGGAAAATTATATACAGGTTTATCCCCTCAGCTTGTGAGAAGTTTTGCCTGTTTTAGGGTTCCATAATCAAAAAGGAAACCTTATAGTTTCGCCATGTCCCTCTGTCTGTCTGTCCCTCTATCTGTTCGTATGTCTGTCCTCGGCTTAGATAAGTACAAGAGCGCTGAAATTTGGCATAGATATACTCGTACATATTTATTACGCCGAAAAACGATAGAATAAATTAGGGATTTATTTGTTTTCTCTCGCCTACACCAGTGTGGGGTATCGATGGAAAGGTCGTTTAAAAATATTGTGGGTGTAGGAGAATTTTTCGATTTAGGGTTGCGTTTGCAAAATATTAAGCTATAAAGCGCAATTTTTGTCAGAGTAGGGCGTCCTGCCTTCTCTCCCAGCCAAAGGTTGATTGTAGAAACGTGCAAAAATTCAGGGTAGTAGCACATATAATGAACTCAAAAGGAAAACTAAGACGGCTAAGCAGGCTTTACAAGTTAACGAGTAATGGGCGACCAACTTATAGAAGGAAAACTTCGTACAAATTCCATTGACAAATCACTTTGATGAAGTTGTGAGTTCTGTACAGCAGGTGAAAAACCCCCTCCTTCTACGGAACCCTACAATGCGCGTGGCCCGACACGCACTTGGCTGTTTTTTGTTTATTATTAATATATTAATTTATTGCAATCATGTACGAGAGAGAGAGAAAGTCACACAATATACTCGTATGTGATGGGCAAATAACTTAAATATATGATTAAAGAAAAACAAATATTATTAGAAGATAATATTTTGTAGAAAAAAACCAGTGCAACAAAAACTCCACGTACGTCTGAAAACAGGGGTTCTACTCGTCGGTACTAATATTGACTTTTACTTTGGGAAAAACTTACAAATATCAGCCGTTCCATACACCTTCCTTTTAAAATCGCGGGTGGTGGCTTAGTATGGAACAAATTATACTTTTTTTTTTAAGCTTTTCAAGTTTTCTTCATTGTGAAAGTTGTTCGTATTGACGAAAAAAATCCCTTATTGTCGGATGTGGTAACTTTTTTACATCTGTATATAGAATAGAATATAAAGCAGTTAACACTTAACAGTCGTCATTCAATAATATTTGCTCTCTCTCTCTCTCTCTGAGAAAAGTCCTGTGCCCTGCAGTGCGACGTAGTACATAGGTAGACTACATAAAAAAATCCTGGCTTTTTTATCCTACCTACGACTTTCATCATAATAAATTAGTTCAATGTTAAAACATTGTTTTCTCTCAAAATTATTCCGGTGTATCAGTTCGAAACAAATATTAGAGAGATTTAGAACGAACCGTGTCTGTTTAGAGGTTTAAGGGGACTCGTTATTAGAGTAACATTTCGCAAATAATGTTTATCTGGTTCTATACAAATACAAGCAGCTGCATTTATAGCTTTTACGTACATATCTAATGTAATATACGTTACAATGTCCTCCACAAGCGAGTGACTGCTCCGGTCTACGGCGCCTTAACTTGTCGCTTCATCATGTGGTGCCTAGGTCGGTGTCTATAATTATACATTTTATCTTATAAGGATAATGAAAACAACGCAGCTTACGGCAATTGTACAGGTAACTATTACTATTGTATTCTTTTTGTTGCACTAACCCGTGCTGAGGACAATTTTAAAAACCTATTTAGAGGCTAAAAGTTCCACCCATGCCGGGACTTTGAGCCCGCGATCTCTGGCTAACCGTGCCAGAACCTCTGGGTTTTTACAGGTCTAAATAGGTTTTAAAAAAAGTATTACTATTATTCTGATTTTTATAGAATACTTCAGAAGGAGAATAAACTAATTTATTTCACGACACAATATTCAAAAACATAAAATCACACAACAAAATATAACAGTTTTAACGGAAAACACAATATCAGTTAAAATGTTGGTAGCGGTAAAAAAGTTTTAAGTAAGTATTGAGTCCTCAAAATGGGCCCAACTCACATAGTGTAGCAGCATCTAAGGTAACAGCAAAGAGATCAGTTGCAACGCTGATTTAAAGTCGGGTCCATGCTGCAGTTAGCAATGCACGTACGTATATCGTTTGATTTACTCGTATTATAGATTCTATCGAAACCTCCCTTCACGAAAAAGGGTTGTCAGTACGAATAAGTCCTTTTAATACAGTTGCTCAAAAAGTGGCGTATTGCAGGGACGTATAGCGTTCGGGATGTGGGCTATTACATACTCGTGCTTTTTCTTTACCTTTTCCGAACTCGTGCGTTCTCTTTCCCAACTGTCAAAATAATGTCTTAAAAAGAAAAAAACAACCACGAAGTTTTTGCTAAAAAAAATCATAGAAGTTTTTATAATTCATGCAAATATTTCTATAAAGAAGCTACTAATTTGTTTCAATATCAGATTTAATGATTTGATTCAATGAGTTAGGTTAGGTTTAATTTCATTTCATCTCATTAAATTTTATTTTAATTTCATATAAATAAAAAAATTCTACTGAAGACTTGGCTGTATGGGCATAGTTCCCTTTGCCTACCCAGAATGGGTGTAGAAAAAAAAGAAAAAAACTCTGCTTATATTCTTTTACGGTTGGCGGTGGCGCCATTTTACAAAAAAATTATTTATTAAATTGCTTCATTTTTTCGTAACTGTATTAAAAATAGTCGTTCAGTACACGTGTGGAACCGTCATTGCAACTTGTTCCGACTGTCAACCCTCACCTTCGGCTGCGCCTCGGCTCGGGTAGACATTTGTCGGAACTCTTTGCAATGACAGACTTTCCGCACTCGTAATGAAATATACTATACTATGGCGACCACTGTGAAATAGCGAAACAAAATTAGCTGTAATCCTAAACTTACAGCTACGAAAAAAAATGGAGGTAAGGAGCAGCGCTTTTCATTTTTTCGCAATTCGAACGGTCTTCATAGCGCAGATAAAAAAATGTCATAGTAAGTGGGGGATTTTGATACACACTTTATTTACAGTCGACATATGTAAAGGTCGCACATCGACCTTTACATACGTGCTCTTTAAACAGTTGCATTACGGGCCACTTTGCAACTAAAATGTCCCTAAGGTTGATGTCCAAGCGGTGCGACTACGTAGGTCCTCATCTGTATAGCTGCAGAGTTGATAGTGTGGACTCACACGGAAGTGGACGTTCAGCGAAGTGAACATTTGGGATAATGGACTCACAGGGAAGTGGACTAACAGGGAAGTGGACTATCAGGGAATGGACGTTCAGGGAAATAGACTTTATGAACCGACTGGACATTCCGGCAATAAGTCCTGAAGTGCCCAAGGGGTCTGATTCAGCCTACTCCGAACTGTCAAATACATACATATTTCGACACTGGTGTTGTTATAGTAGCAATACCACTCGCTAACTGTGAAGGAAAACATCGTGAAGAAACCTGAGTGTCTAAGCTATTCACATACCTCAGCGCTTGAAATCGCCAATCCGCGGTGGGCACGCTTGGTGGTCACCATACTCTCTCCCTAAGAGAAGGCCTGTGCCCTACAGTGGGACGTATATACGCTGCTTATGTAAATGCTTAAACCCGATAGAGTGGAAAGTTGCGTGATACAAGGGCTGTTACACTACAAATTCGTAGCTTATCATGTCTTCCTACTTGTTGAATCTGTAGGTGAATCGACATTGCAGTTGACTGTGCAGTCGACACCACATCAGCCTTTACACACTTGCACTGTACTTAGTTACGTTAAGGGCGACTTTGCAGCAAAAATGTAAATGTTGACCTGCTGTCAACAGTACAACGGCGAAGGCAATAACGTGCGTGGGTCGCCGGACATAAGTTGGTCGATTATGGACAACAATAGGCAATTAAACATCTGAATCATTCGTTGTAGGGTCGCCAAGGGGAAGGATAGGCGGCATCACTTTTGTCTTGCACCTTATACTGACACGGCTAAAACCGCGTGCAGATTAATTCAATTCAATTCAATTCAAATATTTTTATTCATTGTAAAAACAGAATGTACTTAATGAACGTCAAAGTTGTTAGTTTCACAATTAATGGATTATGTGGAGAAGAAGCTAACAAAGAAACTCCACATTTATTCTTTTCAAAACACGTTTTAACTTAATTAACAGAGTTTTCAACTTAAAATATTAGTCATGAATGTGTTGAACACTAGTCACAATCGTCCTTTAAATAATATTAATCATGGAAATGACAATTTATGTTTATTTCTAGTATTAACATTATGGTGGCCACCAACATTTTCGAAGTCCTTGATATTTTTTCTAACGTACATAATATTTTCATAAATATATTGACATGCAACTGTTAAGATGTTGGTTTCTTTGAAGAAATCTCTTAGCGAATCCCTACTACCTAACTTGTAAATAAATCGGATGGCTCTCTTCTGTAAGATGAAGATCGTCTCAATGTCTGCTGTCTGCTGCTACGCGCAAGTCGTACAACAAAATTTTCCATACATTTTAAAGTGTTCGCGTTAAAACACCCTAATAACGACTGCACTACTAAGCTCTCGCTGCATTACATGTTGTGTGAGTTGCACACTTGCACGTAGTCTGTACGCGGCTTTATGTTGGTAAACAAGACGCTGATAACAGCCAATTGAGTTAATAGAGTCTCACCTTAACAATGGAGAACTTACAAAATAATCTTTTAATATACTTAATCGGTATGGTGATGTTGAAATATAAACAAACTTGGTAATTTTTTTTCTCTACGACTAATACTTTTCATAATGTGACCTGTCGAAAACTCATTCCCGTCACGTAGTAAAAAAGGCGCCATACAAATCAGACTCAAACTATGACGTCACAACTTGCACGTAACACTTTATAATGTGTGAAGCGTTTATCAATATTCTTTATCAGTTCGAGTTATCTAGTAAAATAATGTTTTTTACATCTACAGCTACACAAGTACACACTTCTTAGAAAACGCTCAAAATTCGATGAAAAATGTGATATGTTTTTTTATTATAATAATAATATAATATTTATTTCAGACTCATACAAATCCATAGTGAAACACAACAACAATACACAAGAATTAGTAACACAGAAAAACAAAAATATTATTAGAGTAACTTGATTTTTCGCATTTTTGGGGCCCCGAAAACCCTGAGAACCATATTTTTATGGTTTTATTTTTTCTTTAGTTTTTCTATGTATTCTATGGTATAAGAGCAATGCCACTTCAATCTAAGTTTGTCGCAAGTTCCCCATTAAATAGCAAAACCTGGTTGGTATATCGCAGTGAAAAAAAAGTTCATCTTGAGAATATTTCTGAAAAAAAAGTAATAGAGTTCTCTATCTAACTTCTTAAATTTTGTTTTAACAGAATCTAGGACTAATTCGATTTTAATTTTTTCCACTGATTTTCTAAACTATAGTTTAAATTACTATTTTCAGGGGCTTATAGTAATACCTGCAAGAAGGAGAGAAGGTAATCGGAAAAGGTACGTAATAAGTATGACCAAAGTTGTAGGTTGAACTTATATAGCGTAATAAGGCCCTACAACAGCGGTCCCTTCGGAAAGATATCGAGCGTCGAACTTCGAGCCCCGGTAACATGAGCCCCACAGAACGATCCCTATCCCACACGAGAGAAACTTGTGCCATCTCGCTCTCATCTACTGCGTGAGGGCGCGATGGTGAATTCCTTTTCTCGTGGCCGGAATTATGTTTATGGCACAGATATTCATGTTTTGTAGTCGACAGCATATCAACTTTTACATGCGTACACACATCAACCTCTAGATACGTGCAAACGTAGAGTGCACTCTAATCAGTTACATTACAGACGACTTTGCAACAAAAATGTGAAGGTAGACGTCCTGTCGACTGCACATTCTACTCGGTAAAGAGACGGGCGTCTTTGCAAATGATCTCTAACGTGGTTCGTATCAGATGAAGGGTTCTTGATGAAGATTAAGAAAAATATCCTTCCAGAAAAACTGTGTTTATTTTCCTTAGCGGAGAACTTCGTAAATAGAAAAACACAATAAAAAAAAACAGGAAAATAGATCATTTGCAGGTACATAGATAGTTGTCAGCGATGATCTCTAGTCAAAAGGTGAAGTAGCAATGAAAATCGAAAAAAGAAATCTAAAATGAGTGACGTAATTTTAAATTTTGAGTTTAAAATGATAGGACAGATAGATAGAGAATACTTTATTCTACATAAAAAAGGAAATTGCACAGATATTTTTCAGAAAGAAGGAAATACAAAAATGGTGTAAAAAAGGCTTACACCGTTCGTTACAGAACTAATAAAGGTTGGTGTGCTGCATAGAACAAGGTGTGCTGTCGATTAAACAAGCCCGGCTCGGAATAGTATATTTCATTACAAGTGCGGAAAGGCTGTCATTGCAAAGAGTTCCGACAAATGTCTACCCGAGCCGAGGCGCAGCCGAAGGCGAGGGTTGACAGTCGGAACAAGTTGCAATGACGGTTCCGCACGTGTACTGAACGACTATTTTTAATACAGTTGCGAAAAAATGAAAAACTATTTGCTTTTTTCTCTTCTCTCCATGCAGTATTCGTCGTATGTAGATATGTAGCGACTTTTTGACTTTTCCAGTAAAATGTTCTCCGAAGCATTTTGTGCAAATTATACTGCGATCCGGTGGTGTTAATTCAAAAAACTAGGGTCGAAATTACTCATCTTGTGCAACAAACAACTAAACTCGCAAAGAAAATTTCTGAAAAATGGCGCCAACCGTAGAATATAAGCAGAGTTTTTTTTTTTCTTCACCCATTCTGGTAGGCAAAGGGAACTATGCCCATACAGCCAAGTCTTCAGTAGAAGTTTTTAATTGATATGAAATGAAAATGAAATTTAATGAGATGAATAAATTAAATGAAACCTAACCAAACTCATTCAATCAAATAATTAAATCTGATATTGAAACAAATTAGTAGCTTCTTTTTAGAAATATACGTATTTGCATGAATCATAAAAACTTCTATGATTTTTTTTAGTAAAAACTTCATGGTTGGTTATTCTTTTTAATAGACATTATTTTGACAGTTGGGAAAGAGAACGCACGAGTGCGGAAAAGGTAAAAAAAAAGCACGAGTGTGTAATAGCCCACATCCCGAACGCTATACGTCCCTGCAATACGCCACTTTTTGAGCAACTGTATTAAAAAAGCGTTTTCCCAACGTATAAAAATATATGTAATGCCACCTAGTGGTGTTTTGTGGTACTACCTTTTACAAACTGTCCCGGAGGATAATGTTTGGTTTTATTTCTTGTTAGAGCACTGTCATTCGTGTTTCACTTCGTATGTACGAGATGGCGCTACACGTTATTTAACAGGTTTCCTCGCATTGAATAAATGAGTCATACAACCCTATTTACTTTGCTTTTGACGTGATAATACTGCGGTAATACTGCGTGTTGTAGTTTTCTATGAAGTCGACAATACCATTCACACACAAAACTCTCAGACTTCTATCTATCTATCTAGCTATGCAGCCCAAAAAGACTACCTACTGGCTGACTGGACAATCTGTTGGACAGTCAAATGCACATTAACCTTTATGGGTGTACTCTAATCAATTACGTTAAGTGCGATTTTGCACTAAACATACAAAGTTTGACCTGCTGTCGACTAGTCATAGGCATTTTCACGGTCGCTATGCCAATCAAAAATTTTATTTAATTTAAAAACGGTACTATCAACAGCATGTCAACCTTTACAATGCAATTTACGCAGATAGGTACATTTGGCCAACCGTTAGTCGCAAAGTCGCCCGCAACATAAACGAGTAGAGCACGCAAGTGAGTGAAGGCTAATGTGCAGTTGACTGAACAGTCGACAGGATGGGTCAACCTCTACATTTTTGTAAACAAGTTTCCTGTAACGTAATTGTGTTCAGTGCTCGCAAGCAAGTTCATAAAGCTCGGCGTCCACTACGCGGATCGGGCCGGGGCGCATCGCAACGAAAAATCCGCCTGTCTATATTTGAATCGTGTGATTTTAAAACAACACATGTCCTTTCATTACAACTTGTCAGGAAATAGAAAAAACTGCTTTACTTAAATACTAATATCTACAACAGCAATATTTTAGCATATTATGTTAATTTCTGTATGAATAAACTAAATTTTTTTTTGCAATGTAAATCAATAGGTGGGTGTATACATAATTAAAAAAAAAATGGACAAGTGTTATTTTAAAAACACATGTGACTTGTGTTGTTTTAAAATCACACGATTCAAATATAGACAGGCGGTTCATTTATGAAATAGCTCTACTATATAGCAGCGGGTCGGTGCAGGGTGGGCTGCATGCAGCGCAATAGGACAGAGCATGCAATAGTGAATAAATTCAGGCAGGCGAATTTGTGCGTTGCGATGCGCCCCGGCCCGATCCGCCTATGTGGACGCCGGATGAGTTTTCAACTGTACACAGGCAAATCCTAGTGCGATACGAGTCGTGCGGCATAACATATCGAATTATTTCACTAAAACCACACAATTTCGTGACATGTCGACACTTAGGTAGGTAATTATTTTTAATGTTCTATTTTTCCGTTAAATAGACATCATATTTTGCGGCATAACCGGCCGTGTATTTTGTTTACGTTAACTTAGACGGCTTTCACGGCTTCAAGGGACTGTAGAGCTGAGTACACAGCCTGAGTATATGGTTTTAATTTCAACTCGATACCTCCACGCGTTCCCGAGATAAGGGTCTTCTTGACAGACAGACGGACGTACGGACAGACGGGCGGACAACAAAGTGATCCTATAACGGTTCCGTTTTTTCCTTTTGAGGTACGGAACCCTAAAAACGAAAACATTTCATAATTACAGTGAGCATGGTGCGATTTAATTTATAGATATGCACTGTGCTACTCGCACCGATTGTATTGTGAACCGTCAATTGTAGTTCTATGAAACAGGCCCCAGTTCGTCATACTTATATTGAAGACATACGGTATCATTTACAAAATCACGACTCCACTGAAATTCTCCTCAAATGCTGTTTAAATAGTCTTGCTTAAAGATAAAGATGAATTTTATTTAAACTGTGTTTGAGGTCACCTGTAGCGTATCCAAGTACCTAGACTGCGCGCGTGTTAAGTTTGATGTGCTGTCGACTTGTTGATAGCACAAAAACTTTGCCGACATTCCATAATTATTCTTCTCAACACGACTGAACCTCAGAATAGGTTTGACCGGCAGTAGAAACCTGTCACCTAATTCCATCCTACCCTACGAATCATCACTGATCCTACCTATCAAATGACTGAATTGTTTTAAAGCTCTCGTGTTCCTCGATTTAATCTGATATAACGAAGTAAATTCTACGAATTCACATATGAACACTCTAGAAAGATTTCGAATTCTTCGCGCTTTTTTATGTACCTACGTCCCACTGAGAGAGTTACCACGCGTGTTCACCGCGGATTGGCAATTTCAAGCGCTGAGGTACCGGTGAACATAAGCTCGACCTCAGACACTCAAGTTTCCTCACGATGTTTTCCTTCACCGTTAGCGTGTCGAATTGCTACTATAACTTCACAAATGTACGTAACTTGCAAGACAAACTCAATGATACATGCCGGGATTCGAACCCACGACCTGCCGAATGTGAGGCCGGCGTTCCACCGATCCGCTATCACCGCTCTTAGTTAGCCAGCCGCTTTAGTTTAGTCATATGAAAAAAGTGATCATCGCAAACTCACCCTGAGACGTGTCCTTACTGCGCCTTTTGTTTACGTTATAATTCTTTTCTACCCCCCCAAGGACTTCCTACAAGAAGTTCTGCTGAATGTCAGGGAGTTAATTTAAACTGGTGTTTTTGCCCGTCTCGGCGACATTATCCTGACGAACTGGACCATTACCTACTTAGTTGACTGATTAGTTCTGCTGCTGCTCAAATAGGGTGACTATTCTGTTGCTTACGAGTGGTTAGGAACGAAGTTCCAACCTAGCTTTAGTTTAAAACTTTTGGTCTGATCTGCTTTACTGAACTTGCTTTACTGGAAGTGTGGGGCCTGCTTCACGATGGTTTACTATGACAATTCGAAGTAGGTAGGACCCTACCTACATTTCAATGTCGATTTACCCACAGACTCTGCTACGCAATATACATCGAATTGTCATGATCAAACTACGATTGTAGTTTTATTAAAATTCGGTCCTGCTGGTAGTTAAGTTCCTACCTACAAGGTAGGAACGGGTCGTCATGAATACTCGCGTTCGTTTCCCTTACCACTATCACTAAGTCCCCCCCCCCAAGTTTGGGGCCCCAACGTACCCGGTACATCAGAATCGCGAACCAGTCCGTACTCAGGTAAAAACTCCTCGTCTGGCGTCAGTGATGGGGCATGCTCTAGGCGCGTGCGCAGACCCCTTCCCGCGCGCCCGTGCTTCCCCCGCCGGCCTCTATATTTACGTCTGCACACACAAGCGAAGCCGCGAACCCGCAGTTCAGTCGGTTTCAGTCGAGGCCTCTGATCGTCAGGCGTCCCTCTTTACCGCCAAACTTCCCGTTTTCACCGCGTCAAAATGTCGTGCTACACCGTACCCTTCTTAGCCGACGGTTCCCTAAGTAACGTTACGTAGGCCCCGTACCGAAGCAACTAGTTTTTTAATTATTTTTTTTATTAGGTTAATCTATGTTGTTTTTTGTCGGCGCTTAGTTTGCGCGCGGTTTCGACTTTCGCTTACTTTTTTCGAGTTTCCTCATTGGTCTTTTCTTTTCTTTTAAATTTGGAAAATGGTTTCCCGCGGCCGTGCTGGCCATGTCTTGGTTTGGGAACAGCCGGACTTGGAAGACCAGAGGACTGCCTCGTACAATGGTGAGTGGTTAACTTACCTACCATTACTTTACGGCTTGTTGCTCTCGGGATGACGTCAGGAAATCGGAAGCAAGGTCAGACCGGCGTCTTTTGTGAACTTACGTTCCAGTTTTTTCCATTTACCCACCACGATATTAGCAAGATCTCTGCTTAGAAGGAAAGAATGAAAGAAGACATTTATAGGGTAGGGGTTTTATTCAACATAAATAAAAAAAACAACTAAGTAGGTCGCCACGTGTGATCTAAAAGCAGGTTTTTTTTTCACACATGTCATAGGTATTAATCATCAATCGATACTCGTCTAACTTAGTTTCCAGTGATATTTTACCAGGAAGTCCATAGAACCGAGTCGAGTTCGTCATGTCTGTGCTTGTAGAATGATATCCCGCGACTTCCTTATCGCTCGTTTAATGCCATTTACCGGCTGACAGCAACGGAGAAGAATTTCAGAAAGAAAATACATTATTATGACACCAAAACACATCACAGAAACAAACTAAAAATAAACAGATATGTATGAACAGCAACAGAAACAAAACATAATAAAATAATCACATAAAAAAACGTAGAAGCAGCCGGTGGTGTGTCTAAGTTGCCACAAAAACACACGGCCGTGACAAACGAAGTTGTCATGGTACAAGCCCTGCGGTTGTATTTTAGGTGGAAGCAGCATGGGAAATTCTTATGGTTGGTTCCCATAGCAACCTAGCAACGAATATATTAGGCTAAGTTACACTGGCTACAACCATGGGTACACAAGTGGAACGGACACTCGAAAAAGGTCTGGTAGAGACAGCTTCAATTTGGGAAGCTTTGGTTAAAATTCCGTTGACACCTACGTGAAACTTTATAATTCAGACCTGTCTCACCTATCCTATTACATTTTTATAAGTAACCCTAGTTTATGTCTCGTGCTAGATAGGGTTTTCCCTGAGGGTTTTCCTGACCATAAGTAGGTAAACCACACGATAAAATTATTGAGCACACAAATATTATTTAATACTAGCATCATATCATACAATTAATAAACTGACGTTGACTGCCTCGTTGGAGCAGCCGTAAACTAGCTACCAAGACAGAGGTCGTGGGTTCGATTCCCACTGGGGGCCGCCGTACAATTTTATAAGACCAAAAAATTATAAGACCAAAAAATTACATATTTAACTTTTTTTTCAAGTGATTGTGTCGTGTGGAAGTTATTTATTTATTTAATTTATTCGAGATGGGTATGGTGATCACTGTTTATATATTTCATGACCAAAATAAAATAAATCGAGAAAACGATTATAGCTGCTACTTCACTACAGCTTAACGTGTAAAAACGTGAGTCACGCTCTCCGAATTCAGCAAAAAGAACGCCGAACAGTCCTAAATGGTAGCCTACTGTGCACTAATACGGTATTTGACACGATCAACAATAAATTATTTCATATGCTCGATTAAAACAAAAATGACAAAATATCTCGGAAAATGTATCTCTTTTAGTCAATTACTAGTTATTACAATTTTTAAATAGATTAAACATAAAAAGAGTGCTCTGAAATGTGACGTCATAAGCCAGTATTTTCCTTCGATTCGATCGAGACATGGGCAGTGCTCGAGTCTCTCCAGCGTTGCCGTATTGACTATCGGTATATCGAGGTGCTGAAGTGCTTGTACAACAGCGCCACCATGTCGGTCCGAGTACAGGAGCAGAATTCGGAGGCAATTCCATTGAGAAGAGGCGTGAGACAGGGAGACGTTATCTCTCCGAAACTGTTCACGAACGCACTGGAAGATGCCTTCAAGCTTCTGGAATGGCAGGGACGCGGCATCAATATCAATGGCGAGTACATCACACACCTTCGATTTGCCGACGATATAGTAGTCATGGCAGAAACGATGGAAGACCTCGGCATAATGCTCAAAGACCTCAGTCGAGTTTCCCAACATATTATGGGCCTTAAAATGAACATGGACAAAACGAAGGTCATGTCGAACGCCCGTGTTGTGCCCACCCCAATAACATTGGGGAACTGTCCAACTAGGCCGGTCGAACTTCGTGAAAGGGGTCAATCGTCGAATCCAACTCGGCTGGGCAGCATTCGGGAAACTTAGAAAAGTCTTTTCGTCTAATATACCTCAATCGCTCAAGACAAAATTATACAACCAGTGTGTGTTACCAGTGATGACTTATGGCACTGAAACGTGGTCTTTCACTATGGGCCTCATAAGAAGGCTCAAGGTCACGTAACGAGCTACGGATAAGGGCTATGCTCGGAATTTCTCTACGAGATCGAATCACAAATGATGAGATCCGTAGACGAACGAAAGTCGTCGACATAGCCCAGCGGATTATACAAAAACGCGCCATACAAATAAGAGTCAAACCCCACAACTTGAACGTAACGCCTTATAATGTCTGGAGCGTTTATTAATATTTGAGCTATCTCGTAAACCAAGGTTTTTATGCATCTACATTTTGCGCCCTCATTAGAAAACTTTTAGAATAAGATGAAAAAACGAAATCTAATCTGTTTTTAGGGTCCCGTACCTCAAAAGAAAATACGGAACCCTTACAGGATCACTTTGTTGTCCGTCCGTCCGTCCGTCCGTCCATCTGTCTATCAAGACCCTTTATCTCGGGATCATGTAGAGATATCGAGTTGAAATTAAAACTATATACTTAGTCTACAGTCCCTTAAAGCTGTAAAAAAATCAAACTTCTAAGTTAACGTAAAAAAAAGTCACGCCCGTTTATGCAAATGGTCTTGACAGACAGATGGTCGGACGGACGGACGGACGGACGGACGACAAAGTGATCCGGTAAGGGTTCTGTTTTTCCTTTAGAGGTAAGGAATCCTCAAAATTGCGCTTTACAGCTTCATCATCAGCCATTTGACGCCCACTGCAGGACACAGGCCTCCCTCGTGCGTGGTTTTCTAACAATGAAGGGGTTTGCCATAATCGCCACGCTTGGCAGGCGGGTTGGCGATCGCAGTATGCGGTCGGAATCTCAGGAAGACGCTGCTGCCCGTCTCCTGGTAATTTATTTCCTTAGTCGCCCTCTACGACATCCACGGAAGGAAGTGGAGTGACGCTATTCTTAATCCGGCGCCACACGGATTGCTTTACAGCTTAATTTCTCGCAAACGGCTCCCTAAATGGAAAAACTATTTTATAACACCCTGTATATTAGGTACCCGAAACTAAGATTGATTAAAAAAAAATGTGTCTTTTAAGTGCTAAATACATATTCTGGCTCAATTGGGCATTTGACAAAATATCAAATGAGTTACTTTTAAAACGGAATTTTGTATGAAAATACTGGCTTTATCATCATCATTCACCCACAAGTAGTCCACTGCTGGACATAGGCCTCCTCCATGGATTTCCAAAAAGACCGGTTGGAAGCGGCCTGCATCCAGCGCCTTCCTGCCACTTGGATGAGGTCATCTGTCCATCTTGTGGCTGGTCGTCCTACGCTGCGCTTGCCGATATGTGGTCTCCATTCGAGAACTTTTCGGCCCCATCGGCCATCAGTTCTGCGTGCTATATATCCCGTCCACTGCCACTTCAACTTACCGTTACTAAAATGACTTTTCGACAGGTCACATTATGAAAAGTATGAGTCGTAGAGAAAAAAATTAACCGCATTTATTTATCTTTTATCGGCCTCTACGATTATGTTAAAACATTTGTTTGTGCAAGTTCTCCATTGACGACCAACTTATAATAGGAAAACATCGTACAAATTGCAGTTGTAGCTTTTATTTTAAATAAATAACGCCGTAAGTGTTCACACCATCACGTCGTTAAATAGATGTTTTCATCTATCTATTTATCCATGATGGTATAACAAATTGATCGAACCTATATCTAGGGCACTTGGCTGTATCATAATATCATGTTTTTCCGGAAAACTCCCACTTAATTAATGTCTAGAATGCCTCGATGACGTCACGGAAAGCCTGTCTGACTGCTCGGTGGGACGCCATTGTTTGCGGTTAAAACATTTTCTGTACTCCGTACGAAACGAAAGATGAAAAGATGAGAACAGAAAACTAACTGCTTTGAAATGCGATCGTTGTTAAGAAAGATAAAAAATACCGATCTAAAGCTGGTGTTCATTTTCGATTCCGTACCTACCCCAATCAATGAATCAATCAATCAACTCGTCCAGCTCGTTACTCGTCCACTGCTGGACATAAGCCTCCGCCAAGGCACGCCACTTCCTTCTGTCCTCGGCCATCCTCATCCAGTTACTGCCAGCAATCTGCCTCAGATTGTACCCCACCCCAAAAGATAATTATAATAACTTCCCTTGTCACAATATGTAGATACATCTAAGCCAAGTTTCAGAAATTTTAAATTTCATTAAATTTCGCTAGTACTTACCGTCTCTGTGCTAAGCCGCGGACGGACAGACAGACGGAAATGGCGAAACTATAAGGGTTCCTTGTCCACTAAGGAACCCTAAAAATTACTAGCGTTAACTGCGTTGATATTATTTGACACCTTATGACTGCAAGGCTACGGATAAGGGCTAAGTTCTAAGATAAACATATTATTTGGACCATCAAGTCTGAACAACAAGGAGATAAGAGGAGAAAATTTAGAAAAGGTAGGTATTGCATTGACAGAAGACGTAATAGTGCATGAAGCTACAAGCAAAATTAATTTATTTCTATGGCTTCCCGAGGAAGGCTCGGGGTGAAAGTAAGGGTGCGATATGCCGCACACGTGGAAGTTGAGACAGCCATTTAGGTCTCGCAGAATGCGCCATGAAAGGAAAAAGAATAGTCAGTGCTCGTAAATAATTATTTATTCGGAGAATAAAATAAAGGTTAAATAAATAGGCACGGAGTAGGAGGGACATGATAAATTGAAATAGAAGGCCTAATTTCTACTTTGGGACTAATTTCTAACAAAAAAAACTTATTGACCGAGTCGCGTTTTCGTTTGTTCAAGATAAGTTTTATTCGTTGATGAGACTATATTAGTTTAATTCAGGATTCACTAGAAATCACGAAAGTGAATCCGTTATTAAGCTAATAATGTATTGTGTAGTGCTTACGAAAGTTTTAATTTAAAAAAAGTATGAGATTTGTTTAGAACTGTACGAAAACGCTTCTTGGCCCGGTACCTGCGCCAATGAGCATGAGCAGAGCAAGCATCTGCATCTTTAAATATGTGAATAGTCATTAACAAATCGCAAGCCTATGGGTAAACAAGTATTTTCGGAATAAGACATTTTCTTGTAATTTACAAACATGCACATAAATTACGTTGACAGTACCTACCTAAGATGCAATAAGAGTGATGCTGTAAGGTACACTACGCACAGAAAGTTTTCTGTAAAGAACTAAAATTCACCTAAACTAGGCTGTCGTTCTTAGGTTACCGTAGTCAACAAGGAACCCTTATATTTTTACCATGTCCGTCCTACCGTTTGTCCGTCCGCAACTTAGCTCAGAGACACTTTTTCTAAAAAATGTACCTCCCCGTCTTTCATTTTCCGGCACTGTCATCAGTCGTATACAATAGGTATCTGTCTGTTTGGATTGGAAGCTCACGTGCTGTTTCTAAATAAAGAAAAAAAAACTGGCTTTCCCGCTGAATGTAACAAAAGTTTTTAAAGTTTTACTTTTTATGCTTCGCAGACAATTTCGCTTGGCATCAATGCGCAGAGAAAAACGGCCAGTGTTTTTCTCTGCGCATTGATGCCAAGCGAAGTTCGCCACCGTGGTGAGGGGATTTGCCAATCAGCGCTTAAAAGGTAGCTGTAAAAGACCCTGTTTCATAGAGCTAAAATTAGTAAAACATTTACGTATGATGTAGTTGGGTGTTTACTGGGTTATTATAGCTTTATGAAACAGTGCTTAGTATTAATCTGTCGTTAATCGTTGATGGCAATATTGACATCCAATCTGTTGCTACTGGTTCCAAGGCATTTTGTCTAATTGGCATTTTGGCGTACTTTTCCCATCGGCTTTGCCAAGTTTGAGTTAATGTTAATTTGCCTACGCGGAAGCACAGAAATAAAGATGTTATCGGGGATAAGAGATTGCCCATGCCCACTCAAAGTAGATGGAAGAGTATTTATGGCTCAAGATCAAGACTAGTGGCTTTGATGGCCATAGTCTTCTAATTCAACTTTATGCTTTCATGAACTAAGGGGTTAGTCACGCTGCGGGATATTTCCAGGAAAATGCAGTCGAAGATCGTGATTACATCAAATTCTTACCGTTATCCATTAAATCTTAAGTAGGTACCTAAAATTTAATGCTTGTTCCTTTTGGGAAGAGACGTGTTTCTACAAGGAGGAACACAAGTTTATTGGAGTCAATTAGAGAATAGCACTGAATATGTTCCGTCCCCTTCTTCAATTGACCATGTTTCTATCCCACTTTCTGTTATGATACCTACATTACAGTGTACCCATGCAAGCGGCACACTACAATCCTAGGGAGGGTTAGAGTTTCTCCATGGTAGGTAATCCGAATGCTATGAAAAGAGCAAAAAAGCTATACCTACCTATTATGGATTAAACGATTACTATCAATCGGGATAGCTAGCTCAAAGAGATTAGATAAGACAAAGTTCTATAGTTATACGCAGTTTTGAAAATGTCTACCGTGAAATGTGCGTAGCCTTTTTTATTTATTTTAGGCATTTAGATTTTGTTTAGTGTTCAGCTCTCTAGCCTTGCTGGCCAGAGGATACTCCATACCACGCAAAGAGGTAAAAAATTTATGACACTCCTCCTTTTCTCTTAGAAGAAAAAGAATGCGTAAAAAGTAACCGCGCCAAAAAAAAAAACCACAGACTGCAACTTTTTTTCCTGTTTTCGCAGGCGGTCTGGGAACCCGGCACTGGGTCACGTTTATGCTGTTCCTGGGAATGGCGAACGCTTACGTGATGAGGACGAACATGTCGGTGGCCATCGTAGCCATGGTCAACCACACGGCGTTGCCGGTCGCCGCAGATGAGCCAACTGACACCGAGTGTGGGGCTGACTCTAGCAATTCAACGGTAAGTAAATAAGAGCTCGTACCAGCGAATAAGGTCTACATTTTAAACAGACCGTAAGAAATCGTTAAAATTCGGGAAGTAATAATGTCCCATAGACATTTTTTTAACGAATAATTTTTTTAATCCGTTAATTTTTTTAACCGAATTTTAACGATTCTATCAAGTTGTTTGCGCTTCCTTCCGTCCTAGAGGTCATTCAAGAAATATAAGCCCGTATTATCAATTTCTTGACGAATTCTTTGACAATACTTATTTTTTAAAAAAAATTGTTACACGCAGACCAAAGCTGAATGAAACAAAATATAAGTAGGAACAGTCCGTACCAACATTGAATTGACGGGTAAACTTAGCTGTCTGTATTCTGACCTATTTAGGTCAAATGGGTATCAGATCCTTCCTACGAGTAAACCTCTCTTGTCTTGACTGGAGGGTTTAGAAAGAAACACTAACTGGTAGTAGACAGCACCTTGCATGTGGTTATATTAGGTATTATTATGGTAGACTCTGGGACTTGCGTAGTACCTGCTTACCTGATGAGTCTTTTTTGTGTGACAGACAACCTACTTCAGATAGGTCTATTTACTTTCCTTAGGGGCTTTTCATTAATTACGTAAGACAGATTATAGGGGGAGGAGTCCAAAGAGTCTTAGGTAGGTACTTTTACATATATGGAGGGAGGTATCAGAGGTCTTGCGTTTTCGTACAATATTGAAATATTTCGTCTTTCAGAGGGGTAGAGGTCGCCAGAAAGTGGTTAAAATTGAGTTACACGTTAATAAATGGACAATCCCTATGTCAGGACCTAGATTCTGTTAATGCATTGTAGTACGGTGACAACTGCATAGACGCGTCGATTTTGTTCGTATGAAGAAAAAAAAACACGTCACGTGACCCGACCGTGAATCTTTCAATGTACTAACAGAATTGAAGACCAGCTCTTGTCACGCAATTTAACTTTCCACTGTATCCTGTTAAGCATTTAGACGACTCCAAAGTGTCAAAATATGTATGTATCTCACTGTTAGGAGTAGGCTAACCCCCAGTTTCTCGTACACTAACACGCTGTGAATCTACTGTTAACAGCTGTCAATTGACCAAAGTGCATACAAACAAAACCACTGACAGCTGTTAACAGTAGATTAACAGCTTGTTAGTGTACGAGAAACCGAAGGTTAATCAGACAACTCCATACAGTGGAGAACTTACGTGGTCGCACCCCAAGCTCTAGAGTCTAATAACACACAAAGTTTTTTTAATAGAATATTAGTGCGACAATATCAGCCAAATAACAGCTACTTGGAGGAGTGGTAGTCTACCGAACAATAGCAGTACAATGTAAATCCAATGGTATAACCCGCGCAAATTGAATAGGAATCTCTCAAGAAGAAGATCGAATCACGCGAGGCGAGACACACAGTAAAGTTAACTTGCACGGATTATACCATACAGTGTCAATGAAACAACCATTAGGGCCTTGCTACACGGGCGGTTCTCCCGCCCGCCGCGGAAATCCGCAGCTGACACAATTTAGTATGAATATTGTACCAAGCAATCTACACGGCGCGGTTTCCCGCCGCGGTCGCACGCGGTTCACAGGCGAGAGAAAATCAACCGCGACAGCTGCGCCTTTAAACTACACGACAGCGTTTTTGTTTACATTTTAATAATTCTGTTAGTATAAGAGTCAGAAGGGCAGTTATCATTGGCGGATACAATATGTTGGGGAACGAACGAAAGACAGCGATAAATCGCATTCCGTGTAGCTCAACGGCCTGCGGCAGCTTTCTCGAGAGGTTTCCCGCGGCGGGAGAACCGCCCGTGTAGCCTCGGCCTTACCAACCATTGAATCTAATGAGAAACTATGCATTTTTGGGAATCGCCCCCCAGAATAAGTAAATAAGACTCACCATTTCCTCAGCATGCAGTGCCACAAGACGGTAGCTTCGTGTGGAGCTCGACACTGCAAGGATACATCCTGTCCTCTTTCTTCTACGGATACGTCATCACGCAGATCCCCTTCGGCATCTTATCAAAAAGGTAGGTTCAGGTTTAGGACCCTTGAATCTTCCTTTTAGAGTGTTTTAATTTAGGGGTGGTGCATGAGAAGAGTCTCCCCGAACGACGTACCTTCGCTGATTGGAAAATCCTTTCACTTCGATGGCGAACCTCGTTTGCCATCGATACGCTAAAAAGAAGTGGTTTCTGAAATGGTGTCCTATTGGAAAAATAAAGAGAGGCCCTTCAAAAACTTTAGACGCTCGGATTAGTAGGAAGATACCTAGGTGCAATAATAATAATGTAGGGACTCAGAACGCTGAGTCAACATTTTAGCAACAAAGTAACATAGCGCAACGACCAAGCGCGGACGACTGTGTCCAGCCAGTCGTCCCCCGAAGCCTCAGGGATAACTCAAATGTCTAGGAGTGTAGTTGTTTTAATTCTAAATTCTATCTGAGTGTAACCTCCTGTGTAAACCCAGTTTATCCGTGTAATATTCGAATACAGACTTTTCACCTTTTACGCAACCTTCTGATATTTCATTTGTGCCTCCACAGAACACTAAATCATTTATACTCCAGACTCATCTCATTATCCCATCGCGGTAACCTTAACCAACAATAATAATAACTTCCACACAATACAAACACTACCCAATATCAGATTTGTTCTGTCCAAGCTTCAAATTAGTAGGTGCAAATGCGGCCACAACCTTAATGAGCAGGATCTCATTGTGATGATAAATAAAAAAGTGGTTTTATTGGCGGCCATAGCAGGAAATAAAAGCATTTGACGTCGTAAACTGTAGTAGGTAGGTACCTAGTATCTAGCGCACGCTGTTAACGTCTGATTAATCACGTTAAAATTACGGTTACATCTTTCGGCATATTCTGCAAATAAACCTGTCCCAGATGTAGACGGAAAGGCCTTTATTAGCTTAATTTAAGGATTAAACTTAGGTACACAGAAAGTTGGAGCAATCCAATTATTAAAAGCCTCAGTATCTTATCGGTGCCCACTATAAAAGCCTTTATCTGTTTATTGTCACTTAGAAAACAGTAGGTACGTTAAGCACTATGGCACCGATGACGAAATTGCTTTGTTGACAAATACAAATGGACATTATTTTACATCTGCAAGCATTTTAAAACGTGTGTTGCATATTCGACTCCTTGTCTTGAATCTAAAGTCGTCGTAATTATTATCAAATCAAGTCCTACCAAAGTTATTTTATTCAAAATAACACAGAAACTATATGGCTTAATGAACGTTACAAGTTAAACTAAGTATCCATTTCAAAATCTAGATAAATTTCGAGTAAAAAATGGAGGGAAAAATCTCTGACTTAGGTAGTCTTTTTAAAGCGGTAAAGAGTACCAACCCTAAGGGTAAATTTACAAAACAAACTTTAGGCAAAGCGTTTCTTTTCACGGCCGGAGCAAAATAGAGCCTATACACCCACTATTAACATTACCACCCTACTATCATAAGAAGTCCCAAAATATCTTCCTATGATTAGGACCGTTTTAGAAATCCCAATACCTACTAGCTCTTCCTGCGCGAATAAATCTCAATCCTCTCTTCATAATCAGGTTTGGAGCCCGCATGTTTCTCGGGGTCGGTATGCTGATCAACTCGGTCTTCGGTTTTCTGGTGCCCGTCGCCGCTGAGGCCGGATGGAAGTGGCTGATCCTTGTGCGGTTTATCCAGGGACTTGGGGAGGTAGGTACTGAAATCTGCTTTTTCCCAATGATTACTTGGTAATACTCTCTTATTAATTTGTGAGGACTTACTACTATTTACTAAGTACTGGTAGGTAGGTAGGTACTACTAAATACTACGGATGCAATTTTTTTCCAATGATTAAATTTTATACACTTTCTTGGATCATGGCTGCTCCGTCTGATCTGTTACTACAGAGGTATAAAGGAGTATTTTGGATTTGTTAATAAGAAAATAACCCCCCAAGGGTCCGATCTGTCATTGACGGCAATTCTTGCCTTTTGAGAGAACATGGTCCATAACGGGTCGAAAAACTGTCCCAAAAATGGCTTAAAAAGTGCTTTAAATGATCAGACCTGTCGAAGCACTATGTCCAATAATGGACGAATACATGGTGAAGACTGTAGGTAATAGCTACCTTAGACCATACTTTCTTAGAAGTTTTACATCAGCGATTCAATGAATCCGCAGAAGAACCCGAGTTACTGATATAGCTCGAAGAATTGCTCAGTTGAAGTGGCAGTGGTCGGGGCACATAGCTCGGAGAACTGATGGCCGTTGGGGCGAAAAAGTTCTGGTGACCGCAGACCGGACGACGCAGCGTGGGCCGGCCCCCCACCAGATGGTCCGACGACCTCGTTCCGGTGGCGGGGAGTCACTGAATGCGGGCGGCACAAGACCAAGAACCTTGGAAAACCATGAGGGAGGCCTATGTCCTGCAGTGGGCGTCAAATGGCTGATGATGAGTCAATGAATATAACAATCTTTTGGTTTCAGGGTCCAATAGTGCCGTGCTCTCATGCTATGTTGGCTAAGTGGATCCCGCCAAACGAGAGGAGTAGAATGGGCGCTGCTGTCTATGCTGGTAAGACCTTATATCAACTTTGGCCCATATCAACCTATATTACAAATACTTATCAGTCTCTAATACCTAAACAAACTCGAGATTCCACCTGGTCAAACACAATCATCCCAACTACATTCATTTTCTCGCTTAGGAAGGCACTTACCCACATCATTGTTCAATTGTAAGTGGTTTTGCTGACTTAAAAGAAAATGGACTTCAAAGAAAGATCTTTAGTTGGTCATACCTTTACTTAAACGCAATCAATACGGTTCTTTGTGTAGAGTACTTAATTTAACACAATTTAATTGTCTAACAAGTCAGTGAGTATACAGCTCCTGACGCAGAGATCGCACTAACAATCAGGAGTTATAGGTACTTACCATTCGTTATAGTTACCATTCGTAAAATTACAGAGCAAACCAGTTTATTTTAAAGATCGTTAGTCACAGTTGGAAACCTCTATCCTAAAGTACAATTAAACCCCCAATAACAGTTGATAACTAGTTTGAATAGACCATTTAGCTACAGAACATTAAATTAAACAAGCGAGAGCAAGTCTAACCAATCTCACAATCCGACTCTTCGTTACAGGTGCCCAATTCGGTACCGTCATCTCCATGCCCCTATCCGGTCTGCTCTCCGAATACGGCTTCTCCGGCGGCTGGCCGTCCATCTTCTATGTGTTCGGCGCCATAGGCACAGTGTGGTCGGTCGCCTTCCTGCTGTTCGTATCCGAAGACCCGGAGCACAGTCCCGGGATCAAGGACGCCGAGAAGAACTACATCCTGAGCTCTCTGTGGGGTGCCGCTGGCTCCAGCGTGAGTGATAAATCAATAAACAACTTCCACTCGACAAAATCCTTGGATCTGGTGCGCTATTATGTAACTTCTCTATTGTATAGACTCTTCCGGTGTAACCTACACCGAACTGTCAAATATATACATGTTTTGACACTTCGGAAACCCAAAACAGTGGACAGTTACGGATAAGGAGGACTGGTCCCAGAATAGGATACCCTGCGCTGTGGTAACCAGGCAAGGACGTCACAAACATGGAAATACATCGAGACTGAGGTAATTTGTACGAATCAAGTGCGGCGGCTTCCAACCTACGGCGAATCCACGACCTCTGTTTTGGTTGTCACACGTGGTTACAGCTAGACCAATGAGGCAGACCTTAGTTTTTCTATCGCGTTGATTCCATCTTGTAATTGTTATGAACTAAGCTTCAAACCCAGCCTAGAGACCTTGTTTCGAGCCAAGCTCAGACACCTTTCAGACGCCAGTTCGTACACGCCCGTACTAGATTTGGAATTTGGTTGACTTGTACTGCACCAACAATAAGGATTAGACTTCCATGCCCATCTGTAGAAGACCGCCAAGCCTGGAGATATAAAATACCACCGGCTTGACACCAGACACTCGGCGAACCAATACAATTATAGTAACGCAATAAAATCTTTTCCGTTCACTCAATGACCCGAAGTGGATCTCGGCATCCGACACTGGAAGTCGCCACTAATTTCCGAATTTTAATTTGTTTTATTTATTTCATCTGCCTACAAATCTTAGTTGATCTTACAATAGGTAACTAAGAGCTAATAACAGATTCTCGCCTACAACATAACAAAAAGTGTAAGGACTTCATGCTTCATCAAACACAAAAGTTACACATGATTTTACAATACACCCTATAATTATATTTGAGCATCTATGATCCACCGGCAAAGGTTGGCGCACTAACTAAACGTCTTAGTGCCAGTTTCGGAATTGAGAATTTCGCTAAGTAAATAGTTAACTTTAGTGCTGTCTCTTCGAATTTCTCAGAAAAGTATTCACTTAGTTAAATTCTCAATTCAGAAACTGGCCTTAGATAGATAGATAAATAGAGAACACTAGGTGAAGTTTACCGAGTAATTCGGAAGAGTCCATAGCAAATGTTGCCACCTTATGCAAATACCTACACAATGTCTGCGACCTCTCGTCTAAGCTGGAGTGTTAGAAAATGAAATCTCCTACTCTTCAACAGTCCCCGCCAATCCCCTGGCGCAAGATTCTGCTGTCGATGCCGTTCTGGGCCATCATGCTGGCGCACATGGGACAGAATTACGGCTACGAGACCCTCATGACGGAGTTGCCGACGTTCATGCGACAAGTGCTTCACTTCTCCATCAAGGATGTGAGTTATTTTCGCTATTGATCTTACTCTCTTTAACCCTTAACCAGGCAAGTGTAGTGAGAATTTTTCATTGGTTTTGGGCTTTATTTCATCACGAGGCTAAATTTAGGCTCTAAACAGACGGACTGCATTTCAACTGCTTTCCGACTGCAAAGTTGAAGTTCAGTTGTAGCTTGATTGCAGTTGGCACGACTTCATTGAAACTGCATCTGAACAACGACCCGTTATTTGTTGGAATTGCATACTGACTGCGATCAGTCTGTTCCGTTGGTTGGCAGTTTCATTGCAGCCCTGCCAACTGCATTCAAACGGCGCCTGAACTGCAACCGTGCAGTCGGAAAGCAGTTGAACTGAAGCCCGTCTGTTTAGTCTTAAAAGTGGGATTTGTTACACCATCCATGACCTGGTTAAAGGTTAAGGCCAGTGCTGTACACTGACTTAGAGAGAACGAGAAACCATCATGAGGAAACTTGAAATGGCCAATAAGCGGTTGGCCACCACTGCTCAATACCAATCAATAACAGTGAAAGAAAACATCACGAGGAAAGTTGCAATCGCCAATAAGCGAAGCTCGCGTGGTAAGTCCGTACTCTCAATCTTGGAGGTGGAGTGGGATGTTTATATGCTGCTTATGCTATACATTAGGTACCTAATAAAATAAAATCACACCCCCTAATAGTTAAACATATTGACAATAAATTGCTAACTAATCGAGCGCGAACTACGTTATTCGAGCCTAGAAGTGGAAGCTTATTGAGTCATAGGTAGGTACGCAGTAATTTATAATTAGTGGTGCCAAAGCGTTCCCTTACGGATTACGTGTGTGTGCAAGGTTCAGTTAACAGAAATCGCAACTTGTTTTAGTGGTAGACACGTTGTCAAAAGAATTGAGATTATTTGGGCCGGTTTCCGAATTGAGAATTTCGCTAAGTAAATAGTTAACTGTAGTGCTGTCTCTTCGAATTTCTCAGAAGAGAGCTTGACAGAACGTTACTTAAGTATTTATACTTAGTGAAATTCTTAATTCAGAAACCGGCCTAATCTCTGGCTAAAGAGAAACCGGTGGCAATCAATCAATAATTACACACAGTAAACTGACCCCGGCCGCTAAAGCACTTGGCTAAGGCCGGCGGCCACATACAGTCGGCCGCCCGGCCGGCGCGGTGTTCCGTTTCGGAATATCGATCGGGATTCCGAACGCCTATGGATCTACCACATAACTACATACAGTAGTTTTCCGTTCGAAATTTTCCCCGATTCGGAATTTGCGTTCGGCATTGGAACCGTTCCGAAAGCAACTCGCAACGTGTTTTCTTCTTCTAAGCAAGATAAATCAACAGTGCAATCGAAAATCGTGGTCGAAATTCTCTGAAAAAAGGTCTGAACTCAATACCGTCTCTCAACTGAGCGTTGCTATTCCGAACAGAAATAAACGTATGTGTGTGATGTATTTACGGAATTCCGAATGTTGATTCGAAATTCCGAAACGGAATTCCGACTGTACTGTATGTCGCCGGCCTAAGTAGGAAATAATAAAACATGAACATCCACAACAAACTGCCTATCAGTGCTTCAGTCAATAACACAGCGACTACTTGCGTCAAACCACACGGATAAAGCCGCTCTTCATAACTAACTATGCAAATGGTTCCAAACCTCAGAACACTGTGTTCTGTGTTCCAAACGTTTTGCACACCAAACTATAATGATCCTTCGTAAAATTCAGAGGTCATGTCACGATTCCGTCCGTAACTGCAGACGTCTGCTCCGATACCTACCGAAGTACCTGCATCTGGACTTCTGGACCTATGATGACGATAGCCTTGGCGTGAGTTAGGCGGAATGGGTCAATAAATAATTGTGATCGCGTGTGGATATGGAGCAACATGAAACCCGACATGAAAAAGATCAATCGTCATGTGCCAGATGATATCGAAACTAGCATGCAACATGTCAAACATGTCGAAAACGGAAACATGTCCATGTCCAGTTAACATGGGCTTTACTAATTTGATTCTCGACATTCGACTGGGTAGGCTTGAGTTGAGGAACTGTTATTTTATTATAGATATGATTGAGACTTTTCAAGTTGAATGTACGGGCGAGGTCGCCCGGTTCAGAGGCGCTAATTGACACAAATCACTTGTGGGCGTGAGCGTTCAATTGGCTCGGTGGATTCGGTTTCACTGTGATTTTAATGCTGTAATTAGGCGGTTGACGGTGCGACAGAAATGAGAGATATGCCACTAATCGCGATTAAACACTAAAAGTAATTCAGGATTTTTTGGGGAGACACATGATTGTCTCTTGTATGTTATGTGTGACCGTGACACAATCAGATCTAAAGCTACATAGATGTAATTACATCAGCAATCATTGCTTCAGTCACAAGGACTTTGTTCTTCTGCAAACTTCGAGTAGTCAAGTCAATTATCAACGTTTAACGAGAGGCGTGCCTTGGGGTAGGTCATATACCTACTTAAGCCTGTTAGTACACAAATGTGGGCTGATGGATAAGATTGTTAAAACCTCCTATTCGTCAGGTGCCATGCGTTCCCTTCACAGTGGTCAATTAGTTCAAGAGAAACTCGTCAGCACCACTAGTTTCTCACCCCCCATCTCATTCAATTTCAGAACGGCTTTGTATCGGCCCTGCCCTACCTTTGCATGTGGCTGTTTTCCATGTTTATCTCAGTGGTGGCCGACTGGATGCTGTCCAGCGGACGTTTCAACCACACGCAAGTGAGGAAGATCATCAACAGTATCGGTGAGTTGCTTCGATTTCTCCATCTCTTATCTTTCGCGCTAATCCCGTCGTTTCCCTGCTAATCTGTCAATACGATTCCAATCATCTGTCAAATTCCATAGTAATTGCTATAGCAAATGTCAGGATTCCGACGCGATTTGGTGCGCATAATTAGGCCCCAAGTCGCTGATCTGCATTTTTTGCATAGTTCTGAATAAGGTGATGATTCAGTTAGCCAACTAGAGATCTCTTTGATACAACCAAGGTTGTCATCGTCTACGTGTAGATATATAGGTCATGCATATCAAGGAAGTAGCACGGATGGAACTAATATTACTCGTGATGGATACGCAGGCGTGGATGATTCTAATATCCACGTGATTACTCCAGGAGAAGGGTACGAAGAACAAGAAAAGCGCTAGTCATCCCAATAACCATATCTTTGGCTAGTTTGTTCTGCATAACCTGACGCTTCTGAAATGTGAGGAGAATGGTGTTTAATTTCTCTAGGTAAGATTACCTGCAAGTTCTTACCTACTTGGCCTGAATTAATTAATGTTGATGAAGCGAAAAAGGTTTGCCAGGATCGTGGCTAGTGGCAAACCCCTGAATTTGCCTGCCCCTCCGGAAAACAGGCTAGAGTCTATGTACTATACAAAGAAGAAGAAGCAGAAGCAGATAAGTAACATAATATGCACAACAACAGAAAGATAACTAAAGACACAACAGACAAAACGAATAAATAAAACAGGACCATAGATGTAGCCTGTGGTGTACCCAAGTTGCCACAGAGGCAGAAACTATGTACTTACGTATGTTGGCCAGAAACTCCAGCGATCTTACGCCTATTCCATACACTTTTTTAGGTGAATACGGCCCAGCGATTGGTCTGTTTATCGCGGCGAACACTGGCTGCAATCCCGCGGCCACCGTTGCCATCCTCGCCATCGGCGTCGGCTTCAACGGCGGCATCTACTCTGGTTTCAAGGTAAGGGACGGCCTGTTTCAACGTAAGCGACAGAAAGGACGTGGGGCGAGGGCGCGGAAAAAACGCGACGCGTTGCATAGAGTCATTGACCACAGAGCAAGGACTGTGGTCTGTGACATGTCCTTGCTGTGTGGCCCACGCCTCAGGCTCCGTACCCGAAAGGTGCTTCTTTTTACCCCCTTAGATTTAGCGATTTAGATGTGAAGGCTTTTTGAGGTTTGTATAGTCCGCAAAGATCTTTTTGGCGGTAACGTGAACATAGTCACACAGTGTAGGTATGTGTGAGTAATTTATGTAGTGTGACGCGTAGTGATGTGCAAAGTAGAAAAGATTTAATCGATTAATAAGTTCCGACTAGATGCATAGATAACCAAAATTTGCTGCATACTTCGACATAAGTCGGCATAATATTATAACGCTAATGTAATTAATTTTGAAATGTATTTTTATAGGTTGCTATAATAATGCTGCCTATATACGTCCTCCCGTAGGGCATAGGCCTTAATCACACACGTGCCAACCGCGGATTGGCAATATTAAGCGCTGAGGTATGTGAACAACTCAGACACTTAGGTTTCCTCACGATGTTTTTCCTTCACTGTTAACGAGTGGTATTTCTACTATAACTTCACAAATGTACGTAAGTTAGGAAACAAAGTCATTAGTTCGAGGATTCGAACCCACGACCTCCCAAGTGAGAAGCCGGCGTTCTACCGCCCCGCTACCACCGCTAAAAGGTTGCTATGATTTTTGAACTAAAACTTTCGTAAGCACTACACATTATTAGGTTAAAAATCTAATAAGTGAATCCGCAATTAAGCCAATAAGATTGACACTGGCCATAAACAAAAAAAATATACGTGGCAAGTCTTACAAAAAATATTACCTATTCAACCAGTGGTACGTCCCTAGTCCCCTTTGACACCTAAAATTAATCATTGCGCAGGAATTGACGAACTTCACTCAGCCGCCAAAAACATTTACGCGGAGTATAGCCCTTTTCTTTTTAGGCTTGCGTACGCGAAGGGTGCCAAGCGGAACCCTATTAATATGCCTACTGAGTCTACTTTCCTATCTCGTAGCTAGACGAAATTTTCATATAGGTACCACTGTGTTAACGACACAGAGTAAATGGCTCAATCATAAAAAAATAAAGGGAGTCCCATAAAACAGAAGCATTTTTTTTATATGTTTTCTCTATCGTAAATCTAATAATGCATAGATACATCTCAATAGTGCATAGGTACAAGTGTCAAACTTCGTGTACCTAATAGTGCAGTCCCTGTAGTATGATAACAAATACATGCAAATACTAAAAAAAAAAAACGGGCCAAGTGTGAGTCCTGGACTAAATGAAAGTAATAAATTTTGCTGAATAACTACAGCAATATGTTATATGTATTTGGTGGTACGGAACCCACGTTACTCGGGTCCGACTCGCACTTGGCTGGATTTTACTGTCGCGGTTACTATACTCGGAGGAAGAGTAATTTGCAACTCGTGAGTTGTGCCGATTGTCTGTCAACTGTCATCAGGAAAAGCTTGACTTAAGACAACCGACATCCAAGGTGGAAGAAAAAACGTTTGAAATGTTTTCATGCTACGTACGATACCTACTGCTTCGTTGGTCTAGCCGTTAAGGCGTTTAGCTACCAATAAAGAGGTCGTGGCTTCGATCACCACTGGGGGCCGCCGTACTTGTACAAATGGCCCCAGTCTGGATGTATTTTTATGTTTGTGACGTCCTTGCCTGGTTACCATAGTACAGGGTAAGTAAGTAATTTTTTCGTTTATTTCCTTCTCACAGAGGTATCAAAACATATAGTAGGTACAATTTGAGTAATCAGGACTAATTCCTATGTGAGAGGCTGGAGTCCATACTAGGAAAGATCCTGTGTGACAGATCTCCAGGCCCTCACTAAACTTATGATGCATTGTTTCTCAATTGTATGTACATTATTTAAAGTTCTTAAGTTTAACAGGAAATTATAACCGGCAGTGTTATTATAGACAATATAAATTTTAAAACACTAAATTAATGTAAACATAGATGCATGCGTACTTAATGAGCGTATGCATGTTGAGTGAGTGTATGTGTGAGTATGTGTGTGTGCGTGTGTGTATGTGTGTATGAAGGAGCACCTTGTGCAATAAATGAAATACATATATCCTAGTTTGGGACCGGTCAAGTGATTGTGTTGCGTGGACGTTATTATTATGAAGGATCAGCTTTTGGCTCAGAGTTTGTGTTATCGACAGATAGGTAGAGGTTACTCATCTCGGTACCTACCTAGGTACAAAGTGTCTTACATGACAGCTTTTCAGAACAAAACTTTTTATTTTCTTTTCAGGTGAACCACTTGGATATCTCGCCCCGTTTCGCCGGTATCCTGATGGCTTTCACCAACTGCCTCGCCAACCTAACCGGTCTGCTGGCCCCCATTGTCGCTGGATACATCATCGAGGGCAGGGTAAGCGATTTTATGTTCTATCTCTTACAAATTGAACTGCATTTTCCTTGAGAAGTTTTGAAAACGTTTGAGAGGTTTTCTTTTTTGCAAAAAAATTGTTTTCGTTCTTTCCAGCCAACGCAAGCGCAATGGAAGAAGGTGTTCTACATCGCCGGAGGAGTTTACATCTTCTGTGCGACGTTCTACAACATCTTTGGCGTAGGCAGGAGGCAGGAGTGGGATAACCCAGCCGACGACGAGGCTAACGCCAAAAAGGCCGCAGACAAGAAGGCCGCGAAAATCGAGAAGAAAGAGGCGAGTCAGAATCAGGCCGAGACCGCGCAATGACGGGTCCTTTGAAAATAGAATGCTTCCGGGAATGCGAACTCGTTGCGAAATCGACCGTTGGCTGTTTCGTTTGCGTTCGACCTTCGCTAATGGACACTTTTACATTGGACGTTAATTATAACGACACGACAAGACAACTAAACCGATTCATACATTTACACGCCCTTGGTTGGTCGTTATATGAAAATAAAAAGTTGAGCAGTTACCGTTATCGTTTACGTGGAAAGTGTCCAATGGTGGGTCGTTCGTAAATCACACCTAGCCGCAATAATTTATTAAACGAATTTTATTGATTGATATATTAAGACCATTGTTCTATAAAATTTAACAGATTTCAAATTGTCGAAAAAAAAGCGAGTATTTTATGGAAGCATTCGACCAGATACGAGTTCCAACGTAAGTTATACATTCAGATTTAGTTTATAATTTCTTAACTACCTTCGAATTTGAGAAAAAAAATCTTTGAAATTACTTAATAATTTATTTGCATGCACCTACGCGATCTGTCAAAAATGTATTTTATGTTTAGACGCACATCAAGACGGCTGTGATAATCGTGTGTAAAACAAAAGGGAACTTGTATCGGGTCAGGTCAGTCAGTTATAAGTTTATTTAGGTATTTATTGCTGCATTATTTTACCGCTCTAGTATTCTTGTGACTAATTTTAACATCATAGATCGTTTTGTATGTGATTTTGTTAAAATATAAAGTGTAGAAGCCGTTTTGGGTCCAAAGAGTAAAAGAACCGTCCTAGCCAGTGATTGTATTGTAAAAATAACTGCGAAGATGCCTTAATATTTTTTTAAACATAAAACTGACAAAATAGATTGGACATACTCGAATAGCATTTTCATTGTTCAAATTAGATTTGAAATTCAAAGACATTTCGTCCTTCGCCAGGATATTGTTGTGTTGTTTAAAAATTATTGTTATTTGCTTGAAGATGATGTTGAAACGTTATTAAATAAAATAATTATGTATAAGATTACCGACGACATTTATTGGAGACTTAGTTATAAGAATGGCGTTTTTTAAGAGCTGATGTGATCATTATCTAATTGTTAAGCTTTTGCACGCAACACAAAGGTAAATTAAAATGGGTTAAAGTGATTGTAGTGTTGCGTAGTACTTTTAATTTAGCTTAATTCGTTTTCAGTTAACCAATATACGCGGTTTTGTAAAGACTAAGTTTAACTGTCCTCTAAAGCGTGTATTACTTGTTTTGCAAAGTGCCCTAAGACTCGAGTACAAAGAAAAAAATGAGTATAAAACTACCTACAAACCTAGCCTCGATAGTTTACTAAAACATAATATGAGATAACAAAGTTTTTGTATAAGGTCTACTTTTAAAACGCCAGAGAAATAAATACAAGAAACGGTTTGTAAAACCACCTTCAGAAGTTTCATTTTAAAACAACCCAGGGATTATTCACAATTTATTACCGAAGTACATATACTCAATATGTTTATAATATAAACATCTACATTTTCCCTTAAAACTAAAGCAGTTAGGACCTACATATTAACACGCAATATTCTTGCTGTAATGCTGAAGACTGAACGCTCCCGTGCCACTCTTGCACGGTTGGCCAAGCATCAGACAGCTGGATGGCGATCGTATGCTGTCGAACTTAGCATTCAAAACAGCTTCCTTGAGGAACACTAACGATGACTCAAAAGACATTTGCTGTAGCGGCGAAGAGGACGCTTCCATTCCCTTCCGGCTCATCGGCTCGAATCTTCCATTGAACGTCATGTAGTCAGCCACCAGGGACAAGTGGCGAGGATCCACTTTGATCCCGTATACGTTGAATACGTTCTTGATTTCCTTGATTATCACTTTAGTTGCAGCTTCGATGCCGTACGTATTAGCTATAGCGTGGATATCGTTACTGTACAGTTTGTTCATGTCGAGCAGATGATTGTACTTAAACATTTGCACGATGTTTATGCCTTCAGTTTTTAGTGTGACTTTATTTTTCCCAATATCAGTGATAGCCCGTTTTATGTTCTTCACTTCGTGGATTACAGATCTGTTCGCAGCTTCTCTGAGGGCTTGGGACAAATCGACTTCTAAGAAAGATATGGGGAACATCACAGTGAGTTCACACCACCTGTGTTTCTTTGTGTCAAAGGTGTAGTTTCTAGCATCTTTGAAGTTTTTTACGACGTCTGACATCACCTGACTGTCCTGTTCGGATATCTGTAATGTCTTCTCTGGTTTGGTTATATCGTCCACATCATCGTCGATGTCTTTAGCAGTTTGGTCGGCTTTCTCAGCCTGGCTATCCTCTTGGAAACCTTCGTCGTCAGATTTCTCTTCCTCTCCCGATTCAGGGTCTTCATATTCTTGCTCTTCTGTCCTTTTGGAACGCAGTTTGGCCTGGGAACCAATAGGTACTTTCAGATAGAGAAATCAGTAAGGTGACACTGGTAAGGAGTTGTGGAGAAGAAATTAATCAAATCGGATGGATCAATTTTAGACGCGAAGTGCGAAAAGCACTTAAGACTATGATACGATACGATATAAATAGGATGCTTATTGCATCCGTGCTTAGAATTATAAATCGAAAAGTTTGTAGGCAATCACACTTAAATGGGCGAATTTTGGTACACACATCGAATCGCATAATAGCATTAACATACGATTGGAAATCAATTACCAGGAGACGGGCAGCAGCGTCTTCCTGAGATTCCAACCGCATACTGCGATCGCCAACCCGCCTGCCAAGCGTAGCGATTATGGCAAAACCCCTCATGGATATGAAAACCATGAAGGAGGCCTATGTCCTGCAGTGGGCGTCAAATGGCTGATGATGATGACGATCTTTTTATCTAAATCTAACGCGAAAGAAATCACGGCCACCGCTTGTGATGAGCATGAGTTTAGCGTAAATTAGTTACGCTAAGCTTATCACATATTAATAATGAAAAAATAATGCTATTAATAATGCAAAAATCAGTTAGGTCACAGTAAACTTACGTCAGTATTATCATCGTCGTCATTGGGCGCCTCCTCGTCCGAGCTGTCATCGTTCAACTCTGGTGTTTCCTTCTCAACCGGTTCAGGGTCCTCTTCATCATCCTCATCTCCTGCCGCCTTTCGCTTTTTTGATTCCTTTTCAGCGCTCCACACTACCCCGCCGGTGGCCTTTGCCAATTTGCGAATGGTTGCGAACATTTGCATGAAGAATTTTGACTGCATGTGTTTCACTATGGTAGCTGGTTTTACTGCATACCTAGTTTTGTACTGCTTATGTGGCAGGAAGTGGAACTTCATAGTGGTCTTGAGCTGTCTCTCTGGATGCGTCACTAACTCGCAATGTACATCAATCTTTTCTAAAACATCCGATACGGTAACTCTGTTCAACTTCAATCGCAATTTTTCTGCTTTTTTCTTCACATCTGGCATGTCGTAGAAGGGTATGTCCATGTTCGGGGTCTTCAGGTTCGCTGAAGCTGTCATTAATATTTCTCTAAGACGCGGTATGCCGAGGGTGACGTTCATGTCACCGCGACCAGCAAAGTGGAAGGTGTTCAGTGTCATCTGAGTTGATGGTTCCCCTATAGATTGGGCAGCTAGCAAACCCACTGGCTCGCCTGGATCAGCCATTGACGCTAGGTATTTCGCATTCATTACATCGACGAATTTGTCTTTCTCTGTATACTCCGAGTAGATTGTTTTCTTGCGATTTTTCAGGTAATTTTGTATGATGTCATCAAGTAGTTCATTTATGACACCGAATTTGAAGTGAGGTGATTGGTTGCTTTGTATCGGCTCTGGGCAGGACTTTTTGGCGTATTGCTGTCTCTCTTCCTCGTCCAGCGAACGCCATCTGTTCTCTAATTCCCTGTAGTAAGGGTCTCTAGCGGTGTCATACTTTTTCTTCTTTTCAGCAATTTCATCTCTGGTCAACTTACAGAATTCAGTGAAGGGACTGAATCTCTGTTTTGCATCTGGATCACCAAATTTCTTTTTCCATTTTTTGATTGATTTTTTAGCTTTGACTAGGTGTTTCGTGTTCACATCTTCTTTTAGCTGATCTATGACTTTTTCGCTCATGACTGCTTTCGAATTTACATCGAGGAACTCAAACTGATCTTCCCTCATGAACTGGCATTTCAAAACGTCAAGCCCATCTTCTCCATAAGCAAATTGTATGACACTACCATCAGAATCTCTCACAGTGTGATCGTAACCAACGCTTAGACCTTCCAAATGCTTAATGAGACACCTTTGGAGGTATCCTGAACGACTGGTCTTAACGGCTGTATCGATCAGACCTTCTCTTCCGGCCATGCAATGGAAGAAAAACTCCTGGGGTTGGATTCCAGTCATGAATCGGCCATCAATGAAGCCCCCTGCTCTTGGTGACGTATCATATGGTAGGAAGCTTGGTAGCGTCTTTCCAGATATCATTTGTGGCGGTCTCTTGCCTTCCAGCTCGATTTGGCCCAGTAAGCAAGAAATTTGCATAGTGTTCACAGTGGAACCTTTAGCACCAGATTGCACCATCAGTTGGAGGTTATTGTATGGGAACTTTTCCAGCAAACCTTCGGACAAGCAAACCTTGTTTATCTTGTTGGTGTATTCATCAAGCATAGACTTGTATTGGCGATCCAAATTCGTCCTGAACTTCGGGTCGTTGATAAACATTTCTCCAATAGATTCTTTCAAGGTTTCTTCTTCAATATCCATGGGCAATTCAGTCGCTTTGGCTGCAGCAATTTTGCCAGATTCTCTCACGAGACAAATAAACTCATCGCGCATCTTGTCGGCTTCATCTACAACCAATATATCTTTGACGCCAAGAGTAAAACCAGCCCATTGAAGGTAGAATGTAAATACTTTTGAAAATGAGCTTAGTAGTGCACTTGAGCTAACTCCGCCATACAACTCAAACATGCAGTGAATCAAACTGTATGGTGTGGCACCATAATGGGTTTTATCCAGTACTCCAACCAAGAGTTCTCCCTTTCGGATGACGACCTCTGCTTCTGTCATAGTGTTACCATCTTTGAAAGGGGTACCACCGGCCAGCCACAGCCTCGGAGGATCTGTCTGCCAGGCTTTTGCGCTGATTTTCGCTCTACTTGTCAAGGACAGACGGGGTTTGCTTTTTGGTATGTTGTTTATTATGATAGTCGACAGGACTTGCTTGCCAGACCAGAGCATTTGAGGTTTCAGGATTGCTGGAGGCAGTAGCTTGATTTCGCCTTTGTGATTGGCTAAACCTTGAAAGACCAATTGATGGTAATCAGTTTTAGTAAAGAATGTCCCTCTTAGCGACATTTTCACACCTGAAATGACGTGATCTTGGATGAGACCACTTAGTGGTGTACCGTCTTTTGGCACGAGATACTGTTTTCGTACAGACATGATGTTGTAGGCTTCGCTTCTGGCGACTTCGTTTTGCGGGTAGTGGGCGTTCATTTCGTCACCATCGAAATCTGCGTTGTAAGACTTGCAGTTGGCGTAGTGTAGTCGAAATGTCTTCTCTCCTTTTAGGATTCGTGCTCTGTGTGCCATCATACTGGGTTTATGAAGAGATGGCTGACGATTCAGTATCAAAACATCACCATTTAGTAAATGTCTATGGACAATCTTCAAACCCGAAGACTTGTACTCATCTGGGGTCAATAACCTTTTCGCCAAACTCTCTCTCTTTTGTATGGAGTCTGCTGGTATTAGAATCATCCTACCATTTTCAATCTCTAACTTCTCCGCACCGGGATGCACTTTTGGCCCATTGATGACCATCTTTCTCAGTTCTTCAACATTCCATTCCGTTACTGGCACGGGGTAGGTTAGTTTCGTAGCGAAAGCATCAGGGACACCAATTTCGTCAATATCAACATTAGGGTCTGGTGTGATAACAGAACGAGCTGCGAAGTTCACTCTTTTACCCATCATGTTCATTCTTATAACTCCCGTTTTTCGTTCTAAAACTTGTTTGATTCCTCTGCTAGTGGAGCCCACTGCAGTGCCCTCACACGTCAGTACCTGATTCACATTTTTTTGCAACTCTTGCCAGGAGTCATGCAACTTTTCTGCAGGCGTCTTGCCACGGGCTTGTTCGTAAGCTGACCGCGGTCTTTGATCGAGGCTGTCTATGGCTTTTTCTTGATCAGGAGCTGAAATGACTTGTAGTATAGCTCTAATGGCCAATGCAGTCCCAAGGATGGTTTTGTAGACATTGGATTGAGGATGCTCCATCAGTTCACCACGAAGGACATTGCAAGGTCGTACATTTGGAGGTGGTACTGGAATTATTTCCATGAAGAAAGCATTTGTCACAGGGTTAGTTTTGCTATGCTTGAGCATTGGAAGACAGTGTTTCAGGATATCTGCATCATTTTTAGCAATGTTGTTGCAGTAGTTTTGTATTTCATCAGGCAATAAAATTTTTATGCTTTTACCACCTTCAGTGGTGTTGCTGTGCATAATTTTATTGTCAGAAGTTGTCACTTTGAGGATCTTACTTTTACAGAACATGCAATTCCTGGCTAAACTCATCGGCTTGAAATAGTTGTTCAGAATCCGTTTTCTCAAAACATCTGTGTTTTTACTGTGAAACACTTCTGTGACAGCGTCTTTTCTTTTTAGCAGTTTTTGGTATTTTCTGAGGTTCTTATGGATCTTTTCGCGTGAACTGTCAGCATAAAGGTCACCAGGATAGTTCTCCAAGTCCAAAGCAGCAGTTACATGACCTGCATCTACCAAATCTAACTGCAGTTTGAGAACAAACTTGGATTTTTCATCCATTTGAATTTTGTAGCATCTAAGACAGCTTATCCTGAATAGCGAATATATGTTCTTCAGGAAAAGTGGGTTAACTACCACTACAGGAACTTCAATGTGGCCAAAATGACCGGGACAGTGTAGTAAGGTGTTATTACATGTCCTACAAAGCTCATTTCTGTCTCTAGTAGGTCCCATAGCTAAATCGTACAAGCCTCCTGACGTAGCATTACCCATGATGTCGAAAGACATGGTATTTGTGATTTTGACGACGCTAAGTTTTTGTATGTCTTCATCATCGAACATTAGGAATTGGACATTCTCCGAGTCGACAGAATTCAGCCCCGATAGGGCCGAAGAGAAGGTGGATTTCATGGCCATGGTTAGATCTGCAAAAGAAGCAAATAGAGTTTACATTGTTGCTCTTTTCTAACTACAACCTCAGTTGTAACTATAAACTTACGGGTCGCCGTGTTTTACAGAAAGTTATTTTTTGGTACATACAATAGTAAACAGATACTTACTTTGTTATTGTCTTTAGTTGGCCATAACCAGAACACAATACTTCAATCCATTTTTTGAGTTTGTTGATAGCTCAACATTCACGTTTTTCTAAATTCTAACCTTAGAAGTACAACCACACCAAACGCGTTTTTTTTTTCAAAAGTAGCAGTAAAATAACAATTTAAGCTGATTCTGAAACGCAGCCCTAGTGCTGGGACAAAATCAAGCATATTACCGATTCGATTATGATTTACATTGTGTTCTATGGTTTACAGTTTTTTGGTATGGTAACATTGTAAATCACAGTCAACATGGCTGCCCAAAATGAAGTTGACGTATGTGAAAGTTGGGAGGATATGGACGAAATTGGCGTAAGTTTTTACTGAAACTAAACTATTTACAGACCCACTAGTACTTTTACGAGCCAATAAATGACTGAACTCAAACATTCCCTGTTTCAGCTTGACGAAAAGTTAAAGCTTATGTCAACAGAATCCGTCCCAGTCTCAGTGAATTCACAGAAAGAGTGCAAGGTTACTAAGGTAATTGTGGAGGATAACGCGTGTATAGGATCCCAGTGCGTGATGCCGGAGCCAGCTATTCGTATACTGAAGCGGCCCTCATCCGTGAATAGTGGCCAGGGCAACGGGGAGAACCGAGCCCGGCCCGTGAAAACTTTGGAGCAAAGACAAAAAGAGTACGAAGAAGCCCGTTTGCGAATACTGGGCGAAGCGCGAAGCCCCGAGGATATCACTGATGACAAGTAAGTTTCGTTTGCTCCACTGTTTATAGTTCGTCCCTATGGAGTTTGTGAAAGTAACCTGCCTTTTGTCATTCATATGATGGTCTTTGCTTTTCTATGCTTTTTTACATAGTTAACTGGTCTGCTAGATACAATTTTTACATAGAAAAGTTCCTGTAGAAACCAGTTAAAAAACAGGCACAACCATTAATAAGTATAATTTGTCCAATCTTGTTGCTTTACATACACTACAAATGTTATAAAAAAATATTTTTAAAGTAGATCCAGAGTCAGCATTCAAGGTATAGATAGACTCCCATAATGAGATTTTTATACAGAAATTGAGAATAGATCTAATCTGGCACAAGTGAATTAGATCCATTCTCAATTTCATATTCAAGGTCCTGTGAAACCCACATGTTTCACTGGAGCTTTTTGCAACACACTGTATAACAAATTGCAATTTCTGTATTGCAGTCTAAGCCGCCTGCAAGAGCAGTCACAAAACAATAATCTCAAGGACAGCCAAACCTACTCCACTAAGGGTAAGAACCAGAATAGCTGTAATAATGACAACAATGGCAAAGGTAAGGAACGCAAAGTCCTAGCCCGACTACCGCCTGGTGCCACCAGCACAGGGATCTTCCCCTCACCTCCACCGCCAGGAGTCCTCGTCATAAGGACTCCCCGGTGCCCCGACGGTACTAAAGGGTTCTCCAAGAGGTAGCAGCGGAGGAAAACGTTAAAACAGCTAACATGAAGTGTTTGAACACACTAAAGTATAGCAGTTATGTAAAAGTGAGCTTAGATAGGCTTGCTAGAAGTGGAATGTAGAGGACTGTTCATATTGTAATTATTAATTTTGCACATGAAATGAAGGAGGACTTTTTTACTCTTGTGTATATTGTAATTGTAACTATGTAATAGAATTAAGTTAGACTTTTGCAACTGTATAAACAGTTTGAAGAATTAACTAGTAAATTGGTTTTGCTTGTGGTAAGAATTCTTTAGAATATCAACATTTCTCACATGTGCATTTGCATGGTTGAGCTGGGTGTAAATTTTTATAATTCTAAAAATGGGGCCTAGATTTTATTAATATACAATATGTTAATTAATTGTATGTTAATTGTTAATTATAGTACAATGAAATTCTATCAGCGCCTTGGCTGCTTCAAGTCTATGCGTACCAGTGGTGAAGGCTCCATATAAGTCTATTCTCACCAGCTTCCCTTTTAGAAATCTGACTCCCATAATGTCAGTACGAATTCTACATACATTTTATCGAAACAATCCGGAATCCGGTACTCGACCATACTAGCCGTCTCACTCGCACTCCCACAAATAATGCTACGTCTCGCTCATCTTCATCGCGCCCGATTGTGGCCGTGGTAGGCTGCGCCGTCCCGGCTTACTTTTCTTACTCTTTTTATTGCCTTATGGGAAAGCGAGGCAGGCGCGTCAGTTTTATCACTCGGGCGCGATCGGTTTATAAGGATGCAAAATTAAATTTCAGCATTTCAATATGAAAAACTGTTTCTTTATAGAAGTGTATTGTTTTGTCGGGAATCAATTTGTTATTTTTATTCGCAAATAAACAAATAGTACGTGTTGTCATGGATTGTTGCTTGCGTGCATGTTTGTGAAAAAAAAAAAAAATTGTGGTGGATAATTGATATTGTCACTAGTTTATTCTTTATGTCTCTGCGTTTGTCCCTCATATTTGTTCATTGCGGTGAGTTTTCTTAGTCAATATGGCATTAATTCACAGGGAGTGCTGTTCAACTGACTATATGCTCGGTCAAACTTCGTTTTCAATTCTTAGTTTTAAAAAAACGTAGGTCATTCAGTTAGGCCATGCTGTTCCAAACATGACTATTGATTGAAAGAAGAAAGATGGATTTATTAAATATTTCCATACGCCTTTTAACGACAAATATACATGGATGTAGGGAAATAGCCAATTGAAAAAAATGTTTTGTTTTCCATGTTTATTATTTTCCGACTCTAACTCAGTTTGGAGCAGCTCGGATTTTACGGAAATGCACATTCGTAGCTGCTTGTTACTCCACGGATAAGTTTCAGAATTGAGACATTTTTTTTTCAAATACGTTTTAACGATCCTTTTGCGCGTTTTCTTTATTTTGGTTCGATACGATAAATAACAAATTTTTCGTTGTCTGCTTTTGTGTTAACGTTTTTTTTACTTATCTAGTACCTACTAACAAGCATGCATGTGAAGATTCTGCGCACGTCAAAAAGGATTTTTTTAAAGCTACTTTTATCATACTTGAAAGACACTGTCATCATCAAATCGTCAGCGCTCTTTTGTATGGTGAAAGTGGGGCCTTATCTATTGGAGAACACGTCAAGTATTTGTAGAATTAATGCTTGCATCCACTCGATGAGTTTTTTTGAACCAACTTCCACCCTTCGCCACTGATGCGTACCTAACCTTCTAAGCATCAATGGAAATAACTATGAGGTAGTTACTGCACTCGAATCTAGGCCCAGATGTTATTTGATGTTTACCTATCTCTTCATTTTAAGGTGCTTGAAGCTATTAAATTTGAGCTGTACTGAGCTCTAGTACTTGCCCATTCATTTGTGCGACTTTTGTAAAATAAACCCGCTGTTAATATGACGATCCTTTCTATTAATGCTGAGCAATTCAAATTATGTACCTCTTTCATTTTAGAACTTCAAGAATGTTTTATCGATTTATCGAAAGCTCACACAGGGAACAAGGTCAAATATAATGGGTAATATAGTCAGTATATGAGTGAGTTGCATGAGGTGGTTTATTATTTAGTTACACATTGTGAAAAGAGACCTTAAACTGAATGGAAATAAGATGTGTAAGACCAGTTTCTGCTGTCTTGTTTTTGAAGCAAAACTTCTCATACCGTACCTGATATCGGCCAACATGAGTAAGTCTTCAAGTCCAGACTGCCTCAATGCCTGAAAAAGAGAGTATTCAACCAGTGTGTGCTGCCGCCTCCCTTATGGCTCCGAGACATGGACACACACAAAAGTGACTGCACAAAGTCCAAGTTGCACATAAGGCTAGTAGACCGAATATCCAAGGCTGTAATAAGAACCCGGACAAAAAGTAGCAGATATTGGGGAAAGAATTGCGGCTTTAAATTGAAAGTGGCCAATGCACTAAGCTAAGCAAACTGTCTATAGGTGGACGAAGGCAATAACAGAATGGCAAGTACTACAATGCATTGTCAGAATCTTGGCTCGATCTTGTAACGAAAAGGAAATTTAAAAGTCGTTTAATGCAGTGTTATCCGTGTGGCGCCGGATTAAGAATAGCGTCACTCCATTTCCTCCCGTGGATGTCGTAGAAGTCGACTAAGGAAATAAATTACCAGGAGACGGGCAGCAGCGTCTTCCTGAGATTCCAACTGCATATTGCGATCGCTAACCCGCCTGCCAAGCGTGGCGATTATAGCAAAACCCCTCGTGGTTATGAAAACCACGAGGGAGGCCTATGTCCTGCAGTGGGCGTCAAGTGGCTGATGATGATGATAGTAAAGTGTCCTCAGTGGAAGATTTCAACACTTTTGAACTTGAATCCGTCAAATAAAGGCAATGTGAAGTCTTTAGCGGGTAATGCATTAAGGTCTCTTTTCGTGCGGAACGTAACATTTATTGGCTAGAAAAGATTTGTGTGTATAGGTATAGGCTAGGCTAGTTGGAATTTTCTATAACTTGACAATGATTTATAATGAAAATAAATGTACTATCGAATGTACAGCAGTAGAATCAGGTATTCACGGTATCTTAAAGGCGTGTGGCACAAACTGCAGATACTCAAGATATTTGGAATAGCTTCAGCAACTTCTCTGTTGAACAAAAAGAATCCAATAAAAATGGTAACTACGATGTTGTTCCAACACCAGTTTACTTGTTTACCATTAAATTATTGGAACCTTTGATGGTGTATGAAGGTCACAAGAAAAACACTTAACGATTTCTCAAATCTCGGTAATATTAAAATTACCCGAACGGGCTATGGGGGTTTCTCTGAAGGATCGAATTCGAAACGAGGTGATCCGACAGAGAACCAAAGTCACCGACGTAGCATACCGAATTAGCATGCTGAAGTGGCAGTGGACCAGCCATATCAAACGAAGAACTGATAACCGATGGGGTAGACGAGTTCTTGAGTGGAGACCGCGGACCGGTAAACGTAGTGTAGGACGTCCACAGACTCGGTGGAGCGACGATCTTCGCAGGGCGGCTGGCAAGAGCTGAATGAGAGTAGCCGAGGACCGTGCTCAGTGGCGTGCAATAGGTGAGGCCTGTGTCCAGCAGTGGACAAGCATAGGCTGATGATGATGACGATGAAACGATTTTATACCACAAACATTGAGTTTGAATGTTAGAAAAAGTAAACACTTTAAAAGTTGCTTCGTCTAAGATCGAGATAGTTCTACATTTTATACAGTTTTGTATACACTAAATAAGTACATTTATTTATATATATATATATATATATATATATAGTTACCCTTAAGTTTTGGCGATTGCTGGCTAATATTTGAGTCGAAGAAAGCTACGTAACTTTTCGAGACCATGTATGTTCTTAAACACACTATGAATAATCCGAACATGATAATATTCACGTTTAGTGGGTCTGCGACTCAAATAGAGCATTTGTCGATAAAAAAGTGTGACTGAAATTAATAAGGATGTGAGAGAATGGCTAGGTTTCATGTTGATGATGCTTAAGGTTGAAACAAAAGCTGACTAGTTAAAGCTCACCTGTTATTTATAAAAAACACAATTCCTCTATAGAGAATTAACCAACTTAAACTGCATCTCGGTTGTCCCGAAAAGAAACACGGTAAGAAAAATTTTTTTTCAAAACCGAGATTGGTTACTGGAAGTAACGAGTAACCAATAGGGGTATTTCTCAGTTTTGGAAAAAATGTCCCTTTCTGTGTTTAGTTTTGGGACAGCCTGTCGTCGATTTTCTTATTTATTAGACTTTTTATTTTTGCCTGCTGAAATTAAAATTGAAATTGCATTTTGAGAAAAGAGAATGTAAAGTCTGTGAACTTTTTAACATTTCAATTTTAATTAGCGCAAATAAATGATGCTCAAGTTTAGTCAATGCTTTTTGTTTAAAAAACTACCCTCTACCGAGGGGCGTTAATGCAAAAATGGTGACGAGATAAGATTTGCTTTAACTCTGCAACTTCCGCGATATCCCTGCTGGATTACTGTTTTTCGTGTCGATCACAGTAGTTATCTAACAATGGCCTAAGACAAGCCCCGATACAGGGCGACTAAAGTGAGATTTTAAATAAAACTTCAGTGTAAGTAATTTTCAAATATTTGCTCTGATTACACATTTTAGTGCCAATTATATTTTTAATTTACCTATTTATTGTAACTTAATCGCACTTAAGAATTACTTTGTTGTCCTTAGAATTAACTTACTTAGGATGCCTGTGTCGCAATATCCAGATAAATGTACCTTTTTTATTAGGTATAGTCGATGGTAGGTCAATCTTTACATTTTTGTTGCAAAGTCGCCCTTAGCGCAACTGAGTAGAGGCCACGTGTGTAAAGGTTGACGTGCTGTCGACTGTACTAAGCAGCTGAAATTATCTTAATTTTCTGACGGACATTTAAAAAAAATATCTGTACTTATTGTCAACTTTGTGTAAGTATTAAGAGCGGCCAATAATATATTGTGAAATAGGACTATTTATCAACTTCGGAATGGTACCAACACTAAGCCTGAGATACACCTCTTAAATATGGCTTAAGGATGAACCACACCAACGCGGTAGCGGTGGCGGTGGCGGCGGTGGTCCATGCGTAAAGCCTTTTTTGTACGAAGCCATCGCTGGCTTGGTATTGGCCTTGTATAAACAGTTTTTTATGCCAAGCCAGGGCTGTATTGCGCTGGCGAGAATAGAGCGCCCGTCTATTTTTCAAGCCACTGACCTCCGCCTCCTAGCCCCTCAACCCCCGCGCCAGCCATGTGCGTCTGTTTTCACTTAGAATTTCTGCGACAAGATGTAGGCTGACTGGCTTCATCTAAACAACACAAGCCAAGCCAGCGTTGGTTCGTCTGTAGAACTGGCGCCAGCGCACTAGCTTCGTATAAACCGTACTTAAGTCCATATAAATACTACGTATGTAAATGACGCATGTGTGGACCGCCACCGTGTTGGTGTGTATCATGCTTTAAGTGGCATTTGAATAAAATTGTTTATAGAAGGGACAATTTAAATAGCTACCTATTTATTTATTTGAGCATAAGAGCAATTGCTTCATTGCAAGTATCGAAGAGCAACTAATATTGCGTTTTTCGCGATTTCTGTATTGGTGCCAAGTTAAAATTGTTTCGTATTGAATCAGTACTTTTCTGATTCATCCAATGTTATTTCGGTTTGCTGCGGTTTCGTTTTCTGTGAAAGAAAATTCTTATAAGTTTGTATCCTACAGGTCGTCACATGGCAGTCACCTTTAACTGAGTACCTAGACTTATGTTTGACGCCTGTGAGAGTCGTTGAAGGTCCTTAGAATAAGCTACTAATGATAGTATAGCACCGTGCTGAATTCTGTTCTTTCGATTCCTCAAGTGGGTATTGATTACAGATATCCAATAACGTATTTTGTATACTATACTTCCATTATTAAAAATTTAAAAAACCGGGCAAGTTCGTGTCGGGCCACGCGCAGTGTAGGGTTACATTGAAGATGGCTTTTTGCCCACTTTACAGAACCAACTTCATCGAAGTAACTTTCAATGGATCTTGTACGAAGGTTTCGTTTTATAAGTTGGTCGCCCATTACTCGTTAACTTGTAAAGCCTGCTTAGCCGTGATAGTTTTCCTTTTAAGTTCATATTATGTGCTACTGCTCTGCCCTTTTCACGTTTCTATAATCAACCGTTTAGCCGGGTGAAGGCGGAGGGAACGCCCTACTCTTGCAAAAATTTGCGCTTAATATTTCGCAAACGGATCCCTGAATCGAAAAATTATCCTTGTACACTTGCAATATTTTTTGATAGACGGCCAATCCAACACTGGTATAGGCGAGAAAAAAAGTCATCCCTAATTTAAATATAGTGGAGGTACACTAAAAAAATATATTTTTTTTAGATTTTATTCTACCGTTTTATCAGCGTGATTAATATGTATGTCTATGCCAAATTTAAGCTTTCTAGTACTAGATAATCGTCTCTGAGCTAGGCCGCGGACAGACAGACAGACAGACGGACGGACATGGCGAAACTATAAGGGTTCCTTATCGACTACGGAACCCTAAAAAATAAAGCTGATTGTACCATGTAATTAGCAAGAAAACTCTGGACGTTTTGCAATATCATTATTGCACAGATTTTGAGGTAGATTTTTCAATGCATTGTAAAGGTCGCTATAAACAAGACCATTCGTTTTCCATGCGCAATTGATATTTTCGTTGGTAGGGGCAAAATAAAAACAATGTTTCACAGAAAAATGATTAGGGTATATAATATTTAATGAAAAACACGAGCAGGGGACCCAGCCTGAGACTGTTGAGTTATCACAAAAGATTCGCTGGCTGACTAACGATGCTCTTGTGATCATAAGTTACGCACGAGTGACCTCAGATGTGACCTAATGGTTGACAATGACGGCAGCGGTTGTAAGATTTTGACTTACGGGTCATGACCCATTTTATGTTTACGCAAGTCAATTTACTGTATTTAAAATGTCTGATTTTACCTCAGACTCCGCCCCTCTACTCTCGATACGCAAAGATTTTTTAAAGTTTTGTTTTCCTTGTATTTGCACCTTGTAGCGGGTTTTGTATACAGGGTGTTGCAAAAGTGTCCGGTAGATCTTATAAGTGCTACTCTACTCAAAATAAACAACTTTTATTATGGGGCCGACTCTGAAATCGCTAAAAAATAACCATAATACATTTTTACTCGTTCTAACAAATCTATGAAATATTTTTTAATGAGTGAGATGCCTATAATAACTATGCGGTTCCGAGACAAGCAATTGCGTTACATGTCGAGGGTACAGACTCCTTAATCTCCACGCTAATTTAGCCGATTTGCGTTACAATTGAGGGCGTTTATTTAATAATTTTGCGAAATTATGCCCAATGCGCACTAAGGTTTCAAAATATTAATTTCAAATTTAATTGTGGCGCAATTTGGAACACAATAACGTTAAGAGTAGAGGGGCAGGGGCACCTCTATAGCCCAAATTATGTTGTACTCTTAGTTTGTAATATTTCAGTAATACTTATTTTACCCTAGTTTTGTAATTTAATACTACAATCGTATATTATTAATATTGTTAAAATATATGCAGTTTCATTTTGTACATACCATTTTGGGTTTCATTGAGTTGACTCGCCACGGATGTCCCCTAATCAATTCGGAGTGTGAGTATTACGAAATATGAACGACCTTTGATAACAATCTAAAATTCAAGATTGTTGAGATAATACAACAAAACTATTTTCCTACTTATTTCATCGTTGCGCAATGTCTGTAGAGCGAGTGGATTCTCATACAAATGCAGGTACCGAATTTGGGTTTTAAATTACAAACGACAATGCCGTGATCGCAAGGAAACTTTGCAGTTCCTAAATAAGACTGACCTACATAGGTGTATTAAGGGGTCAAAATAAATAAGAGAGAAAGACATTCAAATTAACACATCACAAGAAAAGAAAAAAAAACAATAGTTACAAAAAAAGGAAGAAAAGAGAAGCCCATAGAAATACAGCGAAAAGGACGAACTCAGAACATGAATCCTGTGGTGTGTCAGAGTTCCTACAAAGGGCATCGGCTCAGCTCATGCTGAAGGTGTGAGCCCTCGGCGGTGGTTTTTAGTCAGCTACAATAAAAGCCGAAGATAAGTGTGCAAGGCTTGTATTTTTTTATTCTTTATTTGCAGTTCTAAACAAGTGGAACCCTCAATTTGTACAGTCTGCAGCATGTAAAGCTTCCACGCATGCACTCTACCATTGAATTTTAAGTAGGGACTCTACGGACGTTACGAGCAACTTTACAACTTAAATGTAAAGGTTGTATGACGACTGTTCGTGAGCTACTCAGTCACACTGTGCTTTAACTATTTATTAATAAAATCTCGTGTCACAGTGTTTGTTATCGAACTCCTCCGAAACGGCTTCACCGATTTTTATGTTTTTTTTTTGTGTATATTTGGTAGGTCTGAGAATAAGTCGCAGGCTAATGAATATGGCAAAACAACGCTGCAACGGTCAGCTAGTCTATATATAAAACAGGATTCCTTATAACGCCCCTCAAATGCAGTTTAAAGTCTAGTAAAGGGGAAGACCTGCATTTGAAGAGAGCTTTGAGGAATCGTGTTTTTATAAATAAGACAAACGTTTATTGACTGGACAAACCTCAACCTACAGATCTACTCGAGATACGTACGACTCGCCCGTGCTTGCATAATTAGATAAAAACCTGTCCAGTGTAGATATAAAATAACATTCCAACATCTCTCGCGCAGTTTCCATAAGGACCTTGCTGAGGTGACAAGAACTTTGAATACTTATTAAGTATATCAACTTCTGAGTTTGAAATTGTTTTTGGAAATGGATGGTTTGAGCGATAGAGACAAGGCAGTGTTGCGGAGTATTTTGGACCCTACGGCGACTGTGGGCGGTGTGGCCGATGATGGCGATCATTATGCGGAGGAAGGCGAAGGTATGTGTGTTTTGTTTTTATTTGATTTTGATATATAACAAAGAATGTAAAGTTCGCCCAGGGAGCGCTCTACGTAACTTCTACACCATGGACTCGTTCATTTTAACCTACCAGTTCCGAACTGTCAAATACGTACAGGTTTCGATTACCTATGGTAGTTTTTGAGTAGTTTTATGAAACGCGGCCCATCAGTCATTGTTAGATTTTTACAAACAGCGGTTAATTAGTAGGTAGTTAAGTACCTACTCAAGGCTGGTTGTTCCGACATTACCCCTAAATCAGGTATTTCTATCACTATCACTGAATGTGTTAGTGACGTCGATCGTCAAAATTCTATTAATAGCATTTGTATTTCTGTAATTTCAAAAATGCCTACTTTTCGCCCAACCAATCACTCGTGCCGCGCAATAAGTCCCATACAACCCCGTGCCTTTGGAAAACCCGGCCTTAATGTAAGAGGTTTTTTTTTTTACCCTAGAGAGTATCGTGGATGGAATGGATGGTGCGAGGTGGATAGAGACAAGCCGAGGTGAAAAACAGCCGCGGAGGCCTTTGCCCAGCAGTGGAACACGAGAGGCTAAGAAAAAAAAAGTAGAGTTATTGGAGAATGTTAGAGTAGGTACCTATATACTCTGTGATTGATAACTAAGTTACGCTAGTGCTCACTGTGGATATAGGCTGGTGTTTCCTCTTTGAGGCATAAAAAGGCGCAGGGGAAGGATGAGAGCCAGGTGGGCATTCAAAGGTACGGCACTTCTACCACGTAACTGACCACTGTATCGGGTTATGCATTTTTACGTTTCCTAAGTGTCACAATATGTATGTATTTGACAGTTCAGAGTACCTAGATTAAATCGGACGAGTCCGTACGTAGAAGCGCCCCAGCTGTCGTGTCGACTGTGCTCCTGCTAGGAGCTTGAGGCCCGCGAAAGTTGCTTTCACGCCTCTGTTTTGGGCCTCCCTTACTCTCTACATTAATTTGGCCATTCCGAGTTACAATTGATTGAGTTTCGTTTATTACGTAAGAAAAATATGCCCTACTTATGTTTACACTGCTAGGTCTTTCAGGTACCTATGTGACACTCGCTTTTGTCCGCAACTTTGTAGTCACGCATACCTACTTGAGGATTTATTCATACAAACTTTACCACTCCTTAACGGAATTTAGAAAATAAATAACTTCCACACAACAGAATCACCTGTCCTGGTCCCAAACTGGGATACCATAGGATGTAATATAATGGATATACCTAATAGGCAATTACATCACAACCATGGAAATACACCCAGACTGAGGCCATCTCTTAGTAGAATAGTCTGTCCAAATCTCGATTGTCGGTCGATCGATTTAGGTTGTAGGTCTTCCTTATCTTCTATCTATCTTATCTTACTTAATAATTTCCTCAGCACCACAAACGGACGCCCACCGTGAGTCTCACACACTCAGTGTCCGGGGCGTCCAGCTAGCCGAGCTGGGACACCTAGAAGAAGCCCTGAAGGTGATGGATGAAGCCGTGGCCACGGCGCCGGATAGAGCGGCGGCATACAGCGATAGAGCGCAACTGCTAAGGCTCTTGCTTAGGGATACAGGTTGGTACCTAAGTTTAGAAGAGGCCAGGTGGCAAAGATTACAGGATACTGATCGCTAAGTTTACAGGACTCCAATGGCTAAGATTACAGGATTCAGGTGGCTAATAAGTTTGCAGGGCGTTGGTCACTAAGTCGCAGGACACAGTTCACTTAGCTTACTGGCTGTGGTTTCTAAGTTTATAAGTGTCCACGGCGTCTAACTACCGGAAGCCTGTCACAGGGGGGAAGCCCTGAAGCTGATGGATGAAGCCGTGACGACGGCGCCGGATAGGGTGGCGGCATACAGCGATAGAGCGCAACTGCTGAGGCCCTTTCTTGCTAAAGGGTACAGGTTGGTACGATTAGAGGAGGCCAGGTGGCAAAGGTTACGGGATACAGATCGCTAAGTTTACAGGACTCAAATGGCTAAGATTACAGGATTTAGGTGGCTAAGTTTACGAGATACATGTAAACCATTAATTGTAGTTCTATGAAATAGGGCCCAGGTGGCTAACATTACAAGATACCTACAAATAGCTAAATGACGCAAGTTTGAGATGTTTTTTCTGATAGACATTAAACCCCTTTTTCACATCTCCAGATGCAATGGCAGACATCGAGCTCGCACTGCAGCTGACAGCCGGCAAGAAGACGCGTGCGCGCGCGCAATCGCTATGTCAGAAGGGCATGCTCTTGCGCAAGCTCGACAAGGAAGAGGAAGCAAGGAGGGCGTTCGCCGAAGCTGCAGAATTGGGCAGCGCGTTCGCTAGAAAACAGGTAAAGGTTCTGCCCTTCCAACTCTGCCTGCACGGCACGTCACCGCGACAAACGTTTTTATCACGAAATCACAAGACGGGTGCCGGGCGTAATCAGCAGACGGAGGTAACACTTAACGTGGTGAAAGTACCTAGTGATGCCAGATGCTGGCCGGCCAGCAATTAGGAAAAACAGTTGCCCAAAAATCGCCTGAGTGCTCGTAGCCCAAATCGGCTCAATTTTCAGCCATGTAGCCCAAAATTACTTCAATAAAACAACTTTTTTATTTTGGCGCTCGTAGTTTTGCACGCAATTTTTTCTTGTCATCGCACGTTCCGAGATAGCCCAAATGGCGATAAATCGCCTCATCTGGTAACTCCGGTGGAAGGAGGATGCCACTTGTCGATTGTACGACGTTGATCGCGATGGCGTGCTGCGAGGGCTGGCCGCGGACCTTCACTCGTGTCGGGTTGTCGCGATTTTTATTGGCGAACTACGACGCAACACTTGGTCACACTTAGCAACAGCGGGAACATTCTCCCAATCCAAGTAATGAGGTGGCTCGGAGAGTATGGAACACATATAATTATTTTAAGGTAGGTATAGAACCAAAGTCCGAACTTCCAAAGTGAGGCAACAATTTGTTGGTAGCTAAATTGGTAAGAAAGCCGTTATCAGTGTTATACTATTAATGGGAACGTCACTTAGTACAATCCGCTTAGGCACATACATGTTACGTTAATGTGTACGTGACGCCTCGCTTTTAAGTGAAATTATGTTGGTAACACACTGTCCTTGCGTGGTATGTCTATGAAGTAACAGATTTTACTTTTCTGGATGTACCTAGTCTTTGGTAAGAGTTTTTTGTTTTCTTCGATATTCATCACATAGGTATTTATAAGAATAGGTACTATAGTTTACTAACATTGCAAAGTCGATTAACCCACAGATTAACAAACGGCAAGACTTGGCTACGCGATGTCCATCGAATGGACAATTGTAAACTATGAATTGCAGTTTTATGAAACGCAGCCCAGTTATATAAACAGAAGTGTTATATTCGAGCGCTAAATTCAAGTTCAAACAAAATGTCTAATTAATGAATGTCAAAGCTCTTAAAGCTTTGCACGTCTAAAGCCGGGTTTTGACGGTCTTAGAACCGTGTGCGTAGGTACGGTTTTAGTTGATTATGACGCACTCGGTCCGAGCGCACTGACTGTCTTCATAATCAAATAAAACTACGCACACGGTCCGAGCGCACTAAGACCGTCAAAACATTTTGTAGAAAGCAATATTTCTAGGATTTTTTTTAATTCATAGACATACTCATTCTTTAATGCTTTTTTACAGGTGGTGGAACTAAATCCCTATGCAGCGCTCTGCAACCAAATGCTAAGTCAAATTGTGAAAGGAGATTCTACTGATATCAAGCTCTAAATAATAAGTTAGGTATTCGTGTCAACATTATTAACTTAACTTGTATGTATTGTAAATATTATGTATTAATTAGATGGGTAGGTACTTGTTTTAGTATTAAGGTTCATGAAATAAAACACACTTCAAATCTAATGGATTAGAAATTTTATATTGTTGAGTAGGTACAATACAATCGACAACCACATTTCGAGAAAAATCCATAAATCCCAACAGAGGTATTATGCTACGGCCCCACGGCGTATTGTTACCCGCCATCTTTTTATTAATTCTTCAATAACATCTCCAAGGAAATTATTGAAAAATACAACCTTACACTTTGAAAATGACGAATGTTATAACTACAAATCGAAATACTGTCACTACTCTATTTAATTAAATGGTAGAATATGCAATAATAGTCCTAAGTAGGTGTCTTGATGATTGATCGCGTTATGAAATTCGCTTTCGTAAGATTAGTGTAAGATTAAAATTTCAACGAGCAAATAAATTGCGTTTTGCTGTTATTTTTTTTCTTTTATATTAATTTAAAATCTAGCAGAGGCAATTATTTGCTAAAAACAAATTATTAAAAGTGCACTTCTTGAAATGTGATTTTTTTTCGCAGAATGATTCTGAATGTTCTGAAGCCCATATTTTGTTTAAAGTTTGAAGTTTTTCTAAAAAGGTGAAATACTTATAAAAAATGTGGGTGTCTATTTTTGGCACATGTTCATGACACAGAAATAAATATCTTACAAGTAATTTCATCTCAAAAGAAATGTGATAGGTAAATCCCTGTTTTCCTTTTTTCTCGAATTTGTAAAACCACAAAATCGTTCTGCGATTGTGTGAATAGATGATAGGTATATCACAGAGTAAGTTTTAATATTCTGAAACCATATTATTACAAACAATAAAGTAAGTAGGTAAGTTTTTCAATTCATTTAACCTCTCCCCTCGCGACTGCAGTAGATCAGTAGTAAAGTGATATCCACAGAGGCAGCAATTTAGTTACACAGGGTTACCTAAAAAATCCTTTGCGCAATTCCTTAAATATGTAACCCAAATAGAATTTTCGTAATTAACATTTTTGTTTTATTTCTTTTTCTAACTTAAAAAGAACTGGATTTGGGTACATAATTTTATTAAATTCGCGCCCTACCAAAGTCGCAGGCTTCGGTAAATCATTATTATCGATTTAATCATTATTAATTAAACAGTGTCACGACAAAACAGAAAAATCGTAAAAACACATTAAAATATATAATTATTTAAAAATGGGAAATAGAACAAAAAAAATCAAAAGTTGTCGTAAATAACAAACTCTAATTGACCTCTTTCAGGAATTGCGCAGTTTTGAGTTAACCCTGATCTATTCCACTCATGAGGCAGACATTATTATTATTATTATAAATGTACTGAAATTGGGAATAGATTCTACTATTAAAGTTTATTTATGAAGCTATTACAGCGCGAGTAGAAAGTAGACACAAATTAAGTAGACTACAGTGGAAAGGTCAAGGGCTGACACAGACTTGCAAAAAACAATTTGAATCGGGGTTGCATGATTTCGCATCTTTCCGATACAGATTATTAGAGACTTGCAAGTCTGTGTGACCAGTATTTGATGTGAATACATAATAAATACATTGTGATGGATCAGTACTAGTCATATGTCTATTTTAGGATACATAAGAGGTAAGTAAATGTTGATTACACGTGTAATTGTAATAAACGAGAGTGACTGATAAAATTTATCGTTAAGACAAAAATCGAGAATCTCTGTGGCCCAGTAAATTTTATAGTTATTAGTCAACAGTACCTTTATTTAAAATGTAAAATTGGGGCTTTTGCTATCAAAACATAGTAGGTGCTGATAAGTACACATATTTATTGAGATATCATTGATCAAAGACCAACGTAAGTACTAGTAAATTCACAGGGCCATAGGGAAACATGATACACACTTAGGTAGAGCAAAAATATGGAATACAATAAATACGTATTGCTAAAATTATGGAAAAATATTTACAAATACGTAGTTTTTGGCACGGCTGTTGGTGCAACGTCTTTTATTTACTTATTTAATTTTATTTTTAAATTTGTATTTCATATTTTAACCATTTCGCAAATTCATTAAAATTATACCTACTAGACCTGTATATTCTACGGGCTTAATCTAAGCTTTCGGAAGGTTATTTTAGGCCTATTTATTTAATGTTAAAAAAATCAACACCACAAACCAATAAGTGACACAGATGTAATAGACCAAACAGGTTTTTTTAATTTTACTCTTTAGTTTTTTGTAATTTTTATGTTTTTTATTAATTTGATTTCATCAAATTACCGTACACATGATGCAAGTGACTGTAGATATAGATCATAGCGATACTGATTTAAAATACATACAAAGGTAACGTATAGGCAGGTAAGCAAACTATTAAGAATATCCATAACTAATAAACACTTAACTAATAAGCAAAAAGAACCAATAACTAGAACATTAATTATTTACGCTTACATAAATAATATCAGTTTTAGTTTTACTTAAATATAACAAAACTAATATTTCTCACTGAACACATATAATTATATTTTAGTGACTATCATGGTACCTTAAATGGTAGAAGAATTATAAATAATAAATTTAAATAATTAACTAAAATATAACATTGACGAGTGAATAACATTTTATGTCATATCACAAAAGCTTCTGAAACATTCAACATAGTATGTTACGACTACTTAAATAAGAACTAACTAAAAGTGCTCAATAGTCTATTAATGCAAACTTGTTACCAATGTAAGCTTCTAAGGTAATAAATAACATACAATAAAAAATATAACATAAAAGATTTTACTATTATACTAATTACCTATATAATACTATTTTACAAGTGAGATCTTACACGTTTAATAATGGTAAGATATAATAAGAGTAACATTCATAATGTATTGAAATAAGATATGCAAGGAAGAAAAATATAATGTTAAACACCAATTTTAACATAACTATACCAAAAACAAGTAATGTTTTTTGTTTTACAAGAAGTAGGTATCTAAACCAAGTTTTATCAAATGGATATAATTAAGTAATAACTACTTGATCAAAACTTAGACCTCTTCATATTTTGTTCATAATAGTTTCTTCGGATTTAGATACTGCGTTTATTTATTAAAAATAAAGACAACATGTACTTATTGGTCGGAAATAACATCTTCGGATTGATTTGTAGCTTAAGAAAATCAAAAAGTTGTCCTTTAATTTACTACTAATTGTAATAAAAAAGTTGAAGGCGCAAGCTAGCAAAGTCTATATTATTTTAACAAGGGGACTAATTGTTGTGATATTTTAAAATAGTTACTAATTTTAAGCTTATAATCTAGAAGTTTTTATTTTATTTAAACTCAAAACATTTTGGTGTTCAGAATAGCGTCTAGTAATATTTCTTAAATTATTTATAATATTAGGTACGAAGTTAGCCTAAACTTGGCTGGGAAAATGGAGTAGATATTTTGAAGTTTTGGTACGTGATATCTTAAAAACAAAACATCGACGTCCTTATACCGTAAGTTGTACATAAAATAAAACTTATATTGCGTTAATTAGAAGTCCCAGCTTAATCGAAATCGAAACAAGCGATCATTCCCGTCTGCCACCTCCTAGTCTTTCACACTAGAGTTCGTTGAAAAAATAGATAAAAAGGAAATCCAAGGGCCACGCCTAATTAGAAAAGAGTGGCAGTAGAGTCAACTGCCACCCTTTTGTTATTCTGCCCCTATATTACGCGCACCTGAGCGATTCCAATCGTCTATCTGTCAAATTAGTATGGAATTTGACACTCAGACGATTGGAATCGCTCAGGATTTGGTGCGCGTAATAAGGCCACTGAACTGCCACCTCCAGTGGGGGTCATTGACAGAAATTTTAAAAGACATACCCATCGACCACCCTTCAGATTGATCGGATTACAAAAGCGTGGTCATTACCACTACTAATTATTTCTATCTTTCCTATCTTCCACCCCGGGCCCCGCCTGGGAGTTCTGCATGGAGTTAATCTGCATTTAAATTCAGAACGCAGTTTAAAGGTTTTCTTTATTTTTGACAGCTAACCTAAATTCAAGATGTTCAATACCTATTGCGTACCTAAAGACAAAAATCTCTCACAAAATGGTCAGTAACGGTAACATTAAAGCTCAAATCGAGTTATCTACCAAAGTAGCAAAATATACCTTTTGAAAAAGGTGCGAAAGTAGGACAAACGTTGTAACTCCGTTCTGAACATAATATGTACCTAGATTGGGATTTCTAGGTGCGGGTGGTAGATTGGAAAGACCAGAATACAATCGAAATTAAGGGGGTTGTTTTTTTTTTATTTTGTTTCAGTAACCTCCAATGGGAAAAAACTAGGGAATAGAAAACTAGATGTCTTCACTATAGTCTCAACTCAAAATTAAATTAACGATATTTTTATTTTAGATGGAAATCAAAACCACGTGAGTATTGTTTTTTTTCTGTAGCACTTAGTGTTGAAATACCTTTTTTTTTCAATTTTAGGTTTGTTTGGATAATTGAGGAGCACGTGCGGGTTCAGAGGCTGGCTACATTGTCTCCCTTTCCAGCTGTTATTAAATCTATAATATAAGCTAGCCCATTGGTACTTAGTATTGCAGAGGCAAGTAGGTACCTGATGTTAAATACGCTGACTTCCATTGGGTTACTAGAGTAGCTTATTAGTGACAAGGAGCAATATAATTGTACAGACAAAATTACCAATACTATATATATGGCAGCTTGTACCTAAATAATGCATAGAAATTTAAAATAAAATACCTACTTTAAGCACCTACGTTAAAAAAAAGTAAAACAAGCTTGTTCTCGTTCCTTCACTACGTACGCACAGACGTGAAAAAAATGCGGGAGGATCCTCCTTTAATCACAAGGGAAGCTTACAAATGGCCGCCCTTTAAAGGTGCTTTAAGGGTTACCAGATGAACAAAAAATTGTTTACTTTTTTTTGATCTACCAAAACTAAATCATGTTACCAAAATATAAGTACAGACATACACAATATAAGTAAACTGAAGCCGTTATCGGACCAAGACATTATGTTGCATCGTATTATCTATTTTAGCATTAGGTTCGATTATATATTGGGTAGAGTAATAGGGCCGATAGGAGGGCCTTAGTGTATTTGTGTGGGTGTGTAGCTCGTGTATACAGGGTGGATTTTTAAGACGGGTCAGTAAGGGCAGGTACCTTAATCGTTATAGTCACATGAAAACGTTCCTAGGAGACCATCCCCAACTTTTTAAGATATTATGAACTGCATTTACAGATTTTGGAGAAAATGTACAGTCAGCGAAAAAAATGCTTAAATACAAAAAATAGGTATTTTTATGCCAATCGATCCTATTTTCTGTGGGGATCAAAAGACTCTATGGGACCATTTAAGGTTTGAGTACTAGAAATGACAGAAATCACCAAAAACTTTTTTATACATTTTGTACTGAAAAACGTAAATCAACTCGAAATGATTCTTTATTTTGGCAATCATATTTCTTATTGTGATCAAAAGATTCTTTAAGTCCAACTGAAATTTAAATACAAAAACTACGATAAGTCACAACAACATCATGTATTTTCTAGCTCTACAAAAACGAGTAAACTTATGTATTCGCGAAAACGGCGGTCATTTTGACCAGTTTATTTCGTGGATCACCTATTTTAAAATTTGTGTTTAAAAATACAGTCTTTTGATCCCCACACGAAATAGGATCGATTGGCATAAAAATATTTTTTTGCATTTCAGCATTTTTTTCGATGACTGTACATTTTCGCCAAAATCTGTGAATGCAGTTCATAATATCTTAAAAAGTTGGGGCTGGTCTCCTAGGAACGTTTTCCTGTAACTATAACGATTAAGGTACCTGCCCTTACTGACCCGTCTCAAAAATCCACCCTGTATACACGAAACTAGCACGACCTAGCATGCCTTACACCATTTCTCCGCTACGTTGCTTCTGTATTTTGTTCACGTCTGTACGTAAGGTAGAAAGAAATTTCTGGTTAGTAAAGTGTCATTATGCTACTTAACCGTTGATGAGCGCCCTTATGAGGTGACCATCCTGGTAGCAGCGTGGTAAATATCACGTTTAGCTACCAAAGTTGAATGTAACAATTGCAAACTTTCGTGTCCGAGCCACTACTAACCGCAGAGGAGTAGGTACCCTCATGAGTAGACAACCCTGGCTGCAGCACCAGGTTATTTCTATCATTTTATACTGTCGTCAGAATTGAAAAAGCATGCACAATTTCGGAGTCGTAATTTTTTGAGCAGTGGTTTATAATTAGTTGAACTAATCATGTACATATTAATGTGAAGTTAAATAAGTATAAAGAAAATACTTTCGATAAATAGTAACAGGCACCTACCTATGAGGGGATCCATGAGGTTCAGAAGGGCTCCAATGAATAAAAAAGTCTTATCTACTACAGATCATTGTTGCAAAAAGTATCAGATAAATCTCTCAATCGCGTTAATAGTGATTTTAAGGACCCATGGTCATAAAGCTAAGGCAAAAAAGCTAGGACTAGATGGCATTAACGGCAAATCTAGTCCCAGGTCCGTGGTCCTAGGTTCTCGGTCGTGGGTCTTAATGTCCCTATTAACATGATAGATAGATAGAGAAAACTTGATTGCACAACCAGGTGAAAGATATTACAAATAGTCTCTTATAGTAGTAGTGGTATACAATTGGCGTTCTTATCGCTTGGAGCGATCTCTTCCAGACAACCTTTGCATTGAGAGATTGTACTGATACTTTTTGCAAAATGATCTGCAACAAAAAGATATACTGTGTTCTTCCATTGGATGCGATAGTGAACCTCACGGACCCCTTTTGCAAATTCTACACAATGGGCTAGCGGTACATATCCACACTTAAATAACGCTTAAGCCTAAAAAGATAACCACTGACTTCAGACGCCTTTAGAAAATGCTAAAAATTTATTAAAAATGCTAAAATCCATCTCGTAGAGGTTAATCTAGAAGAGTATTACGCATTTCATTAACTACATTACAGTTAGGTAAAATTTATTCAGCTAAAAAGAAAAAAAAAACACCTAAATGTCATTTTAATTACAATTCAATTTAGAATCGAATGCTTCCCCATTTGTTTTAATATATTTCACATTTTATTTTTAACCTAGCAAGAGTGATACGATCTTTTTTATTGGTTTAGTTTAACATTACGATTATTATAATGGTTTTATTAAGTTAGTAAGGCTATTTAAGTAGATTAATAATAGGATGGCCAAACTAGTGGCCGATTCTGCGATTCTCCTGAACCGTTTAGAAAAGACGCAACGCAATATTTACTTACTCATTTTTTTCTAAACTGTTCAAGTAATAGCAATCCAAACGACAAACACATTCATACTAAATAGAATAAAGCGAGCACACATCCATGAATAGAATGAACATCACAAAATGCAATAACGCTTGAAACAGTGAACAATAAATGCTGATAAAACTAACATGTCATAGATTTTTAAACAAAATACTTAATAAACAGCCATTGTACAGCCGTATTTAAAAAAAGTTGAAGATTTTTTTACACATTATTTGAGGCGAGTAAATAATTTAACTGAGACCTATTGAGATTCAAATATTTTTTTTATTTCATTCGGCGTATTTGTTTTTAAAAAGAAATTGTATTCTTTTTTCGGCAGCCAGTTTTCAGATGCCGTAAATAAATTACATGGATATTAATTTCTTTAGATGTACGTCTACTGACTGAGCCACCGTCATCGTCAAAAAGTTAAAAACTTCTTGCTTTTCACACAACAACGGCATACAAGGAAGTCACCACAGATTAACCAATTAACTTCCGTTTTCGGCACACATTGGATAACCTGAGGTTTTCTGAGACGTAAAGACGCTTATATGTTACAGTCACGCGATTTATTGGCCTACCTTGTTCTAAGTTTCATCTGAAAATATATCATTGAACATGAGTCCCATTGTTAAGTTTAACAAAAAAAACAACAGATATTTTTTTTATTTTTTACCCCGTATGAAGTTGCTTTATAAGAAGATTTGCAAGAAAACTATTTCGAAGAACTGTACCATCCACACGACACGACATTGATTTGAATCATACAAAGACTATTTACAAATAGGTACATTGATATGTAACAGATGTTAAAATAATGAAAGAGAGGCAATTACACACGTCAAAATCTTATAATCTGTGGCCCCAAGATCACGATATCCAGAGATTTTAAGAAAATCGAGATTCTATGCTAGTAAAGTAATTTTTACACTAGGTTTTTAACATTACGTTTGTATTGAACAGATGCCCGAATTAATTAAAAATATACATAAAACCTATAAATTTCATTGAGTAAGTTGCAGTTTAATTTTTAATAGAGAGCAGTTACGATATTTTACTATCTTTGTTTTATATTGCTTTTTGAAATTCGTTGAGAATAACATTGCAAGTTTATTGCAGAAAAATTAAATTATTGCAAAATTACATAATGCACTGTTTTTTTTATACTACTCACTTGTCCTAAGTCATGTCCTAATGGATGGATAAAGATAAAAATACTTATTTTTTAAAATGAAATAGGAAACGCCTAAAACAAAAATAATGTTTGTATGGTAACAAAGGAAATGAGCAAACATTTTCGTAAGTCTATCCAACACCATCCTTTCAGATTTTAGCAAACCTATTTTGACAACCTCCTTCAATTACACCAAAAGAAGAATAAAACTTTTGAGAGTTCGTAGAAGTAGAAATATCAAACCTCGTGTTGTCCCTTTCATTCCCGCCGCAAGTGATAGATGGAGTCAACAGATGGTATAGAGATAGCAACAGCCACGCCCCGATGCTGTTGAGAGCTTCCAAGAAGTTTCTGAGAGCCAATTAGACTTCCAATAATGAGAAGAATGATTCGCCACTGGAAAAGGAGAAAAGGAATATTAGAGTAGCCTCTTAATGTCAGGTTTTACATAATATAATGTAATTCGCGCTTTACGCGCTCTACTCATGTCGCAGCTTTGGGTAAATTATTAAGAATGTCCATTGTATTTAACACAAATAGTTTTAAGCATTATCTCTCTAACAGCGCCACAAAAAACTGTAAAATCAGATAACACATAAATATGTTTAAACATATTTTTTTCCAATTTTTCTTGTATATTATAAAAAAAATTGAAACAAAAAATGAAAAATTGCAAAAGTCGTAAAACATAACTTATTGTTAGTGACGAACTTTAAAAGACGTGTTCCAGGAATTTTGCATTTTAAAAGTAGCATAAGAGCAATATCAAAAATTTAATTTATATTTTGTAGGACGTATCTGTTAGTAGTAAATCTGTGACCTTGTTTCGAATGCGTTGCAATGAAGTTTCAGTGCCACAGGCTAGTGCCAGCTAAGTTTGGTCCTTCCCCGTGAGCCGGTCAGCCCAACACCGGCACACTAGATGGCGCTGTGAGTATTTTACCTCGCGGTATAAACTGAACTCAGCATTTGTATTGTTAGACAATTTCTTATCATATCATTTATTCTATCTTAATTTAAACAAACATCTAGACATCGTGGCACTAGATGGAGCTGCTGCGTATTTTACCTCGCAGTATGGTTGTCTCTTCATTATTCTTCATTCGAGTTGTGCAAAATTTAATGCAAGGTATTTTATATATTTTTTTTACTTACTTTTTGGCGTTCACACATGCTGCACGTACTCCGGGTTGAGAAAAGAGAAACCCATGAACTCGGTCTGATCAAGGTTCATCATGAACAGCTTATCGGTGGGCGTGAGCTCAGTCTTCTCCTGCGTGAACTGCTTGTCGAAGTTGGACACGTCCTTTCGGTGTTTCTGTGAAGAGACGGCGGGTTTTAAAGCCGTTGCGCATTTGTTTATGCCTCGACTAACTCATTACAACAAAGAAGTCCAAAATGCCTCTACTTAAGGGTGTTCTTACGTGGAGCATGCTGTCTCGCTCGCACAATTTAACATTTTTAATCTATCTATACTAATAATAAATCTGTAAGGGTCGGTCATGGAGTAAGTTAGTTTGTTTTCAGAGATATTGTGTTTATAGGCTCAATATATGATACTGAAACTAATTTCACGATTTTTAGAATTTTTTTCTGTATGTGTGTATGTATGTATGTTCCTCCATAACTCTTAAACCAATTATCCGAATTTGATGAAATTTTGTATAAAAACATATAGACATCTGGGACACAGGATAGGCTATTTAAATTCTAGCTCCAGTTATGATAAGACGTGGCCCCCATACAAATGCTGCTTCGTAAAAATCGAAATGTACGCGAACGGAGTCGCGGGCACAGCTAGTTATTGTAATAAAATGAGTTACGGACATTTTAAGCATATTTTTGTTTTCCAATACGTAGTGTTTGATAAAGAAAAGTTGTTTCCAAAAAACTTAGTACGAAATATGAAAAATATGCCTTGAGTGTCCGCAATTTCATTATCCATCAAACCCTCCGACCACATTCATCAAAAGTAGGTATACTCATTTTATTACAATCACTACAAATGTTGAATTGTGCGGGCGGACGGCACGCCCCACGTTAGACCAGTCTTATGCTTTCACTTTTCTTCTTCTTCGTCGGTACGTCAAGAGCGGTCGTCGTCCTCAAGACTTGATATCACGGGCTGATTTTGCGTGCTCACGATGCCTCGCCATTACTGTCGGTCAGATGCTGTTCTCGTGCATTTTAACAGCTGCCTGGGCCCTATTTCATAGAACTAAAATTCGTGGTTCACTGCGACAATTCGATGTACATTGCATAGCCGATTAGCCCACAGATTAGCATTAAGGAAGACTCGGCTGCGCCAAATACATCGAATTGTCATAATAAACGAATGAACTGTAGTTTTCTGAAACGCGTCCCTGTCAGCAGTGGAAGTAATTTGGTCGGATTATCGTGCCTTCTACCTTTCTCTTCACTACGATACGCTCTATGGGATTGTTGCCACGTTGGGATACACGCCGTCTTTACTTTACTTTAAAAAACATATATTTTAACGTAAATAAGTTCATTTATATTCCAGGGGAGCCTGCCTCTGAATAGCGTTGGCCAGCCGCATCGAATCCCAATACAGGTATTTAGTAACCAACATCCTGAGGTGAGCCTGGTACATTCTGGAGTGGGCATGGCTCACTAGTCTCCCCCCTATTTCTGCTGATAGACTCGAGCACTGACGTGTAATGAGCGTCCTAGCGAATGTTCGTTACAGGTAAAAGCTCATAAAATAAACGGGAGCGTTTTAGCGAGCATTCTAGCGAAAAGACAGTACCTACATTTGCTTTGACTTTTGCCGTGTCGTGTGATTTTGTCACTGTTCCGCCATCTGACATCATAATATTATGAGTAAGACGAGATTTACTAACGCGTTAGCTAGAATGATCGTGAAAATGTTCGTAGCGATGTTTGGCTCTTCGCTTGGGTCTGTTCATTCAGCAGCGAAAGATCGATTTGCTGTTACAGGTGAATGCTCAGGTCTATCGAATCGAATGCTCAAGAAATCACTAGTAATGCTTTTTCTGGCTGTGCAATAAAGTGACCTCTATACCAATAATTGTGATACTCACAATCTTAGGCTTGAACGGCGGCTGCACGTCTCGAGCCTCGATCCTCGCCCAGTCGATGCGGCGGAAGAACGGATGCGTCCTCACGTCCTCTTCTCCTTTGGCCGAGCACCCCAGACGCTTGGTCGGGTTCTTCATGAGGAACGTCTTGCAGGCGTCCTTTGCCTCCTTGCTCAGAGTTTTGGGGTAAGAGACGCTGTTGTCGGTGATGGCTGGAAGGTAAGTTGATAAGGCTCTTAAAGGTAAGTTGTGATATGTTCGCAGATGGTGCGAGTTGATGTATGTACCTTGTAGTACCACGTAGTACCTTGATATCGAGTCCGTCCTACTATTATCAGCTCACATTCGCGGGGCAACTATAGGCCTCATCAAGGCATCGTAGATCGAGCACATTAGAAATGAGTCCATTCGCCAAACAACCAAGATGATTGACATAGCCTAAAAGATTAGCAAGTTGAAATGGCAACGCGCTGTTCACGTGTGCCGAAGAACCCATAATCGATGGGGTACAACGGTTCGCGAGTGGTGACCACGAACTGGGTAACGCAGCGTAAGACTCCAGCTGAAATTGCTCTTAGCAATACGGCCACCCATTGTACTTTTTCATTGTAACTTTCATATTTTATGTCTCGCTTCTTGTGTGCAATAATAGTACATTAGGTACTTCAGAGGGAAGAAAGTGACAGTTCCATACCGAGATTATGGCATTTGCGCCACGAGCTTGCCAGGGGCGCAAACCATTTGAGGTATGGAACTGTACTTTATCCTGAGGTATGTATAGTGCTTTTTATTACACCTACGAGAAAAATTATCACAAAGATAAATGCTAAATCAATCGAAGTTTTTGCGAAAATGCGCGGGCTTTTCCTTTTTTTATTCGCCCGTTTCTGGAGTAGGCTAAGATCATAAGGTCATGCAGCCACTTCTTCCGTGATTCCGCGCGTTTTATATACAAAAATAATTTCGTTTTTAATTTTCTGTATGCACCAAGGAGGTTGGTAACTGGTAAAAAAAAACTGTATGTGGCCAGTAACAATTTACTTGAAATTTAATTAGTAGACAGTTAAAGTCTCTTTGCAGTATGACTGCTGACAAATTAAAAAAAAAAAAAAAAAAACCGGGTATGTAATGGAATTTCATACATACTTCCCACCCTTGGGTCGGAAGGATTTTCATACAAACTTCCATACCTTGGGATGAAAGGATTTGAAGGGCGGGATAAAGGCGTTTCTTCCCTCTAATTGGTATAATTAGTATGTATTTTCAAAGCAGGTGTGATAAAATAGTACATTACTTCAGAGGGAAGAAAGTGACAGTTCCATACCGAGATTATGGCATTTGCGCCACGAGCTTGCCAGGGGCGCAAACCATTTGAGGTATGGAACTGTACTTTATCCTGAGGTATGTATAGTGCTTTTTATTACACCTACGAGGAAAATTATCACAAAGATAAATGCTAAATCAATCGAAGTTTTTGCGAAAATGCGCGGGCTTTTCCTTTTTTTATTCGCCCGTCTCTGGAGTAGGCTAAGATCATAAGGTCATGCAGCCACTTCTTCCGTGATTCCGCGCGTTTTATATACAAAAATAATTTCGTTTTTAATTTTCTGTATGCACCAAGGAGGTTGGTAACTGGTAAAAAAAAAACTGTATGTGGCCAGTAACAATTTACTTGAAATTTAATTAGTAGACAGTTAAAGTCTCTTTGCAGTATGACTGCTGACAAATTAAAAAAAAAAAAAACCGGGTATGTAATGGAATTTCATACATACTTCCCACCCTTGGGTCGGAAGGATTTTCATACAAACTTCCATACCTTGGGATGAAAGGATTTGAAGGGCGGGATAAAGGCGTTTCTTCCCTCTAATTGGTATAATTAGTATGTATTTTCAAAGCAGGTGTGATAAAAAGAATATTCTTCTTCATCTTCTCGTTAGACCGACGATCAGAGGTAGATTGCTGGCAGCGGTTGGATGAGCATGGCTGAGGTCAGGAAGGAGTGGCGCGCCTTGAAGGAGGCACACGTCCAGCAATGGCTAGGACGGGCTGATTGATTGAACCCAACCCGATGTTGGTGAGTGGTGGCAGCGCGATCAGTAGAACAATTGATTAAAATTCAAGAGGCCGTGGGTTCGAACCGACTTTGTTTTGTAAGTTGCGTACGTTTGTGAATTTGTACTAGGAATACTACAAGCTGAAGTTGAAGGAAAACATCGTGAGGAACCTGAGTGTCTGAGGTGTTTACATACATTAGCGCTGGAGATTGCCGATCTGCTTGTCTGAAAGACAGCCTGTGCCCTACAGTGGGACGTATATAGGCTGAATTATTAACCCGATACTGGAGTTCAGTATGTATTGACAAGCAAACAGCTCCTCGCCAACTTCACAGTCGAAGGGCAGCTACCCCACTAGTATCTCGTACAGCATCGCCCCGTAGGCAGATTGTTGGCAGCGGCTGTATGCGTAAGGACGAGGACAGAACGAAGTGGCATGCTCTGAGGAGGCCTATGTCCAGCAGTGGACGTGAACGGACTGAATGATTCAGTGATCGATTCATTGATTGGTTGATTGATTGTACGCAACCCGATGCTGGAGTTAATAACAACAATAATAACTTCCACATAACATAATCACTAGCCTTGGTCCCAAACTAGGAAACCCTGTGCTATGGTAACCGGGCAAGGGCACAAACATCGAAATACACCCAGACTGAGGCCATTTGTACAAATATATATGGCGGGCCCCAGTGGGAATCGAACCTACGACCTCGGGCATGGTAATCAGACGTGATACAGCTAGACCGAGGAAGTAGAGAGAGTGGTAGACCGAGGCGAATCGGATCAATGGGTGAATCGGATCGAAATAAGAAATCCTTAAATATTTTGAATAACGCGTTGACACGGAACGCGAGCGACTGGCGTCTTAGGAAGTCCCTACCGCCCCGCACCCCCCGCCTCCGGTAGTGTTTCGATTCGACTAGTACATTAATGTCAGCGCTATTCGTCAGCGATTCGGGTGTTTGTGTGTGTTACAATCTTGGCGCTCATCTAAGGTTCGTACTTACCATTTATTTGTGTCATTCTAAGAATTTGTGTTAAAACTTTAAATTATATTGCTTAAAGTGACTGGGAAGGGGTCTATTTTAGAAATAATTTTAGTTTTTAAGCACAACATTATAGTTTAATGTGTAAAATATTTATTTCGAAAGTCTTTAATTTGGGGTTATTCGGATCGCGTCATCGGGGGCGAATTGAATCACTTTTGTACAATGAATTATTTTATATTTTATTTTAGATGGTTTGCACGATAGTCATACACGTATAAAAGAAAGACAGATGCTGGAGAAAGTCTCAAGAAAAAATGGGAGAAGCCGCAAATAGAGTCCTGGCCAAAGAGTTAACCTTAACCTTACGTCGGGCTGCTGAGATTTACGAATTACCATACACGAGTTTACAAAGAAGAGTCAGAGTAAGGATAACCTTCTCGAAAAAAAATGCTAAAAAAAACTTAAGACTGACAAAAAAGCTGGGGAAAAGAAGAAAAAGACTGATGACAAACAAAGTGTGAAGAAGAAGAAGAATAAAAGAACGCCTGGAATAAAAATGAAAGGTTCGTCTGCGAACCAGACAGATTGGCATTGGATCTACTGCTCAGAAAAAATCATTCATCCACCATTAGAGGATTGGATTCTATGCGATGCATGCGAAGAATGGTGCCACGAAAAACGTGCTGATATGAGAGGGAAAAAAGGCCCGCATATATGTGATTTATGTGGTAGTAATTAATATTGATCTCATTATTGATTATTATAATTTTGTTAATGATTACAAAGCTTATAGTGAATAAAAAAAATAATTTTGTTATAATGTTATGTGCGATCCCATTCGCCCCGTGAATTGGGGCGATTCGGATATTTCTGTCTTTTTAGTTTTCAGTTAATATTTTGGAGAATTTTTGAACAATTTAAGTTTTGAAATATTAATTGTGTAGCTGGATTGTTACTGATTACCATTTTGTCAATAAATGTTACACATATTACACTTTAGTGTGTTTTTCATACTCTCAAAAAAAAAGTGATCCGATTCGCCTCGGTCTACCCTATTTATTTAATTATAGGGAAATCTACAGCGAATCAATAACAAAATACTTAACATTTAAGATTTATTACATGGCCAATTACAGATTTCCATGTTATTCTACTATAAAATATTATAAATGTGAAAGTTTGTGAAGATGTTTGGATGTTTGGAGGTTTGGATGTTTGTTACTCAATCACGCAATAACGGCTGAACGGATTTACATGAAACTTGGCATATAGACAAAGACATGATTTGAGACATATCATACTTGATATCCCGGTAGTGCGTCCCTACAGGATAATATTTATTTTAAGTTTAAAATAAATGGCGTTGTGCGAGCGAACGTTGTGTTTTAAAAATAGATGGCGTTGTGCCAGAATGTTAAAAACGGATTCTGTGGCGGTACGAAGTTCGCCGGGACAGCTAGTTTAATATATAAAAATCTCGTGTCACAGTGTTTGTTATCGAACTCCTCCGAAACGGCTTCACCGATTTTTATGACATATTTTGTGTAAGTATATCCAATCCGCCTGCCAAGCGTGGAGATTACGGCAAAACCTCCCATAAAAAGCGGTGGTAGCCTAGTGGGTAGAACATTGGACTCGGAAGCGGGAGACCCAGGTTCGATTCTCAGTGCGGCCATGCACCTATGACTTTGTTTTCTAAGTTATATACATTTGTGAAGTTATAGTAGCAATACCACTCGCTAACGGTGAAGGAAAACATCGCGAGGAAACCTGAGTGTCTGAGCTATTCATATACCTCAGCGCTTGAAATCGCCAATCCGCGGTGGGCACGCGTGGTGATTAAGCCCATGCTCTCTCCCTGAGAGAAGGCCTGTGCCCTACAGTGGGACCTATATAGGCTGCATATGCTTATGCTCCCATACAGGGAGAGACCCATGTCCTGCAGTGGACTGCTATGGGTTGATGATGATGATGATGATGATACTTGGTAGGTCTGAGAATAGGGCGTAGGCCCTATTCTAATATTCTAATTAATATAGAAAAGCAACATTTGCCGACTCAGCTAGTCTAATGTATAAAAATAACGTATCACAGTGTTTGTTATCGAACTCCTCCGAAGCGGCTTCACCGATTTTTTTGTGTATATTTGGTAGGTCTGAGAATAGGTCGTAGGCTAATTAATATGGCATAATAAGGTTTGCCGGGTCAGCTAGTTACTATAAGTATTGATGATCTTGGTTCGGCATGTACTGACCAGCAAACAGCTCCTCTTCATCTTCACCGTCGAACGGCGGCTGTCCCACTAGCATCTCGTACAGCAGCACTCCGTAGGCCCACCAGTCCACGGACTTGCCATACGGCTGGTACAGGATGATCTCGGGCGCGATGTAGTCGGGGGTGCCTGCAATGGAATCATCATCATTCAGCCACAAGAAGTCCACTGCTGGACATAGGCCTCCTCCATGGATTTCCAAAAAGACCGGTTGGAAGCGGCCTGCATCCAGCGTCTTCCTGCCACTTGAATGACGTCATCTGTCCATCTTGTGGCTGGTCGTCCCACGCTGCGCTTGCCGATATGTGGTCTCCATTCGAGAACTTTTCGGCCCCATCGGCCATCAGTTCTGCGTGCTATGTGCCCCGCCCACTGCCACTTCAACTTACTAATCCGCTGGGCTATGTCGACGACTTTCGTTCGTCTACGGATCTCATCATTTCTGATTCGATCTCGTAGAGAAATTCCGAGCATAGCCCTTTCCATAGCTCGTTGCGTGACCTTGAGCCTTCTTATGAGGCCCATAGTGAGAGACCACGTTTCAGTGCCATAAGTCATCACTGGTAACACACACTGGTTGTATAATTTTGTCTTGAGCGATTGAGGTATATTAGATGAAAAGACTTTTCTAAGTTTCCCGAAAGCTGCCCAGCCGAGTTGGATTCGACGATTGACCTCTTTCACGAAGTTGGACCGGCCTAGTTGGATTGTTTGTCCTAAGTAGACGTATTCGTCTACAACTTCGAGAGTCGTGTTCCCCAATGTTATTGGGGTGGGCACAACACGAGCGTTCGACATGACCTTCGTTTTGTCCATGTTCATTTTAAGGCCCACACGTTGGGAAACTCGACTGAGGTCGTCGAGCATTATGCCGAGGTCTTCCATCGTTTCTGCCATGACTACTATATCGTCGGCAAATCGAAGGTGCGTGATGTACTCGCCATTGATATTGATGCCGCGTCCCTGCCATTCCAGAAGCTTGAAGGCATCTTCCAGTGCGTTCGTGAACAGTTTCGGAGAGATAACGTCTCCCTGTCTCACGCCTCTTCTCAATGGAATTGCCTCCGAATTCTGCTCCTGTACTCGGACCGACATGGTGGCGCTGTTGTACAAGCACTTCAGCACCTCGATATACCGATAGTCAATACGGCAACGCTGGAGAGACTCGAGCACTGCCCATGTCTCGATCGAATCGAAGGCTTTCTCATAGTCCACAAACGCTAAGCAGAATGGCAAATTATACTCCTCAGTCTTCTGTATAATTTGCCGCAGCGTGTGGATGTGGTCTATGGTACTAAAGCCCTTTCGGAAACCGGCTTGTTCGGGAGGCTGGAAGTCATCAAACCTGCGTTCGAGACGATTCGTGAGGACCCTCGAAAACAGCTTATAAACATGGCTCAGAAGCGAGATGGGTCGGTAGTTCTTCAATAGAGAGTTATCCCCTTTCTTGAAGAACAGCGTCACCACGCTTCTGTTCCATGCTTCTGGCGTTTTTCCTTCGAGCACGACGGAATTGAAGAGCTTCTGAAGGACTTTAAGTACTGGTGTTCCACCCGCTTTCAGGAGCTCTGATGTGATTCCGTCCTCTCCTGGTGCCTTGTTATTCTTGAGCTGTTTCAGGGCCATCCTAATCTCGTACAGGCTGATGTCCGGGATGTCTTCGGTATAATGTCGGGTCAGTTTGGCTCTCGGATCTTTGTTCAAACTGCTAACAGGTTTTGCGACTGAGGTGTATAGCTGTCCGTAGAAACTCTCAATCTCCCTCAGCACCTCTGATTTGGTCGACGCTATACTGCCGTCCTCTCTCTTCAGCTTCGTCAGCTGGCTTTGCCCAATAGACAAGTCTTTTGCGAACACTTTGGAGCCCTTGTTCCGCTCTATAGTCTCTTTAATACGTTCGGTATTAAAGGACCGAATATCGTGCCGCATAGACTTTGAGATATGTCTATTGAGCTGCCTATATGACTTAGCATCCTCGGAGGACTGCAGTTGCAACGCGCGACGTTTAGCCATGAGGTCGAGAGTATAGTTTGAGAGCTTTTGTGGTCTACTCGTACGGTTGGGTCTATAGAACCTCGAGCCCACTGTACGGACAGTTTCTACAAACCTGTTATTGATCTCGTCCACCGATGCGGCGCTCTCCAGGCACTCAAAGCGATTTGACAATTCGAGTTGAAAGTTCTCGGGGTTCTGGATATGGGCACGAGTAGGTCGGAGCGTGGACTTCATGAGACGAGACCTCTCAAGTTTGACATTGATATTCAATGTGCCTCTTACTATTCGGTGATCGCTTCCGGTTTTCACCATGTTGATCACAGAGACGTCATTGAATATTTGTCTCTTGGAGGTCAGGATGAAGTCTATCTCGTTTCTCGTGGAACCATCGGGACTCAACCAGGTCCATTTCCTGTGAGGTGGCTTCTGAAAGAAAGAGTTCATCATAAAGAGTCCCTCTTTCTCCAGGAAGTCTGCCAACCTTTGTCCTCTCGGGTTCCGTTGCCCATAACCAAATTGCCCCACTCTCATCTCACCCTCGCTTCTTGTGCCCAGCTTCGCATTGAAGTCCCCCATAACCACATTAAAATAGGTCTCCGAGGTATGTATGGCCCTACTAATGTCCTCATACATCGCCTCTACCTCCTCATCGGAGTGTGACGAGGTCGGTGCGTATACCTGAATGACCTTCAGCGAATATCTCTTAGATATTCTGAGTATTAGGTACACCACCCTGCTCGACACACTGTTGATGGCCAAAATGTTATTTACGAGGGACTTGTGGACGAGAAACCCGACACCACCCTGGGACTGTTGCTCGCCCTCCCGGTAGTAGAGCAGGTTACCGGATTTCAGGGTTATCGTGTCCTCGCCCTCTCGACGGACTTCAGATAACCCTAGGATATCCCAGTGTAACCTACCCATTTCCTCTTCCAGCTCAATTAGCTTTTCGTCTGTCCTCAATGTGCGAATGTTGTGTGTTACCAGGGCCAGTCGTTTTCGTTTTTGGGGGTGGTAGCCAGATCTCTGCCGGAGATTCTTAGCACCCCTTGCTCCGCCGTTACCGTGGCCGCTACCGTAGCCAGGAATAGCGGAGCCGCCGGGGACTGGGGGCCTGGTTTTTTGGTGTATTGCCATGAGGGTATTTGCCTTACTCGCCACGCTTGGCATGCGGGTTGGCGAGCGCAGTATATCGTATTTTCGCAGAAGGCGCTGCTGCCCACCTTCTGGTAATGTCCCTTAGCCGGTTTTTACGGCACCCGCGGGAAGAGATGGGGGGGTACTATTCTAAAGCCGGCACCCCACGGCACGGCAATGGAATACAATGAAAATAAAATTACAATTCGAATTAGAGGTCCGTCCGCCCATTTGTTACTATAGTGAGTTAAGTATTAAATTAAATTATTAGTAAAAAATTACTTTTTTATTATAATAAATTTTCAATATCTCATCGATTTCCTAGCCCAGCTAGTCATCGATTTCCTTTCAATCAATTCGAAATCTAACTAGACGGCTATGAAGGCCAGCTACTATATGAAATAAAGAGGTATCGTTACGCCTTCCCCCCCGTTATCGTAAAATTTTAATTACAATAATGTAATTCCTGGTGTACATACAATAAAGAATATTCTATCTATCTATCTACAATATTTTTTCTTATATTTTTTTTTATTTTTACAGCTACTTTTTACAACCTACTATTAAAACTGCAAAAGTTTGGCCACAACATTGGTTGTTTGTTACTCATTCACGGCAGAACGGCTGAACGAATGTAAATGCAAATTGGCACAGAGATAGAATAGCACACAGGCTATTTGAATCGTGTGATTTTAAAACGACACACGTCCTTTCATTACAACTTTGCAGGAAATAGAAAAAACTGTTTTATTCAAATACTAATATCTACAACAGCAATATTTTAGCATATTATATTGATTTCTGTATGAATAAACTACAATTTTTTTTCTAATGTAAATCAATAGGTAGGTGTAAATAATTTAATAAAAAAAAAATGGGCAAGTGTTATTTTAAAAACACATGTGACTTGTGTTGTTTTAAAATCACACGATTCATTTATCTCGAAAAATATACACCAAAATTTCCCGCCCAACGATATCGCGAGCAACAGCAGAGCTTTGCTGCTCATACATATGAACTTTTAGTAAATAAAAGAAAAAAAACCTTAGATAATGTATTCAATTCAATTCAATTCAAATATTTTTATTCATTGTAAAAACAGAATGTATACTTAATGAACGTCAAAGTTGTTAGTTTCACAATTAATGGATTATGTGGAGAAGAAGCTAACAAAGAAACTCCACATTTATTCTTTTCAAAACACGTTTTAACTTAATTAACAGAGTTTTCAACTTAAAATATTAGTCATGAATGTGTTGAACACTAGTCACAATCGTCCTTTAAATAATATTAATCTACTGTTTAATGCCAAACATCTTTGTCTTCTAAATAATCCTTGATGTTATAGTAAGCCTTTTTGCACAGAACGATGAAAAGAATAAATGTAGAGTTTCTTTGTTATCTTCTTCTCTGCACAATCTATTAATACAATTATTGTGAAACTAACAGCTTTGACGTTCATTAAGTAAACATTTTGTTTTTATAGTGAATAAAAATTTTCGACTTTGACTTTTTGACTTTGAGAGAGGGGTGGTAGCGTAGCGGTAGAACGTCGGCCTCACATTCGAGAGGTCGTGGGTTCCAATTCTGGCATGTCCAATAACTTTGTTTTCTAAGTTACGTACATTTGTGAACCTGTTGTAGCAATGCCACTCGCTAACTGTGAAGGAGACCCTAGTGTCTGAGGTATTTACATTCCTTTTACGAGACCGGAAGTACGTCATGCACGAAAGTATGTTATCAACTGAGATCCTTCAAGCTGTCAGTTTCTAGTGATACCATGACCCGGTAAAAGAACTCTTTAAATAAACAAAACTAAAAACATTCCTAGGCTGTGCAAACGGAAAAGATATATTATATTTGTTTTTTACGGAACACTAAAATGTCAATGTCTAGGCGTTTTTTTATTTATAAACATTAAACTTACTTTCATTCACGTTAGAAAGGAACGTTAGAAAGTCGAATTAGTCGCACTATTTTATTCACAAAAACACAAGAAATCCGTAAATATTATTAATTTATAACTGTAGCATTATATTTATTTATCTTATAACTTTAAAATGAAGTATCATTTCTAACTATTGTCAATATTTAGGACAATGCCCATTATGCGCTTGAATTAGACGATTGGAATCGCTCTGGATTTGGTGCCCATGATTAGGCCCCAGGCCGAGGCCGATGGCCTAGCTAGACCATACAATAGTAACTTTAATGGAATAGAAAGGAATAAACGTTATTAATTTTACCTAATAAATTCTATCACCATTAGACCCGTTAAATACACAGGGTTTATTTTACTAACGTTAACACGACTTTATGAAATGCGTAGATTGCGTTCTAAGTAAGTACTTGTAAGTAATCTTACGAAGCCGCAGGTCGAGCGCTTCGAAGTGCTAAGCTCGGAGAGGCCCGGGGGTTGGTAGATACACAATAAAGTGGTAGCACTTTTATAAGTCGCCTCGGCATTTGTCGATGGCGCAGAACAGCGCAACCCACCGCCGACTCCAACCGAATGAAAACATCAGTGAAATAACGAAGTTATCGCAACTAAATAAGATTCTAAATCGAAAAACCACTGGACTCGTGCTATCTCGCTCAGACAAGTACCGACTGACAAGTACGGAATGCCGAGAAGCCGCGGCGCCGCAGCGAACTCCAAACATGACACGTCAGCCAATGCGGACGCGTTCGTTCGCGGGTTCACATGGCGCGCTATGATTGGCGGAGATATTTTCGCGCCATGCAAAAATTTGATTACTGCGGAGGATGTACCTGTGTAACTTATAGAAGTGGTAGTACTGTAACAGGCAATATACCGCAGAAAGTTTTGGTGGTCTTGTCGCCAGTGATCCCTTCCTTGCACATGCCGAAGTCGGCGATCTTGATGTGCCCGTCCTGGTCCAGAAGGACGTTGTCCAGCTTCAGGTCACGGTACACGATGCCGCGCGAGTGCAAGAAGAACAGGCCGATGGCTATCTCGGCGGCGTAGAAACTGGAAGCGGGATAGTGGGTTATATATTGACTTTTTCAATAAAGATAACATTCATTGATTCTTGTATCTAGATGGCCATCTCGGCGGCGTGGAAGCTGGAAGAGGGATGTACGTTTTCCATGAGCAATTGGAAGTGTCTAGATAGCCACAGGTGGCCAATTAACTAAAACAAAATTTCACTTCAAGCACTTAACGCACTTTTGACATAAAGACACAAGCACAACAAAAAGATGATAGGCACAGTTAAGAGGAAACGTTTCATAAGGCGATGCTGCGTTCTAGTTTTGTGAATAAGGAATCAATAAGTGCGTTTAGATTACAGATGATTACTCAACGCGCCATCCACCTGAACTCGGTATCGGGATATTCATGAAGAATTTATTAATTACATACTTGAACTATATTGATCGAAAAACGCATAATTGCGACATGTAGTATGTTTCAAGGCTATTAGCTATTGGATATAATAACTTCCCAACTACGCCATCACTCCGCTAGTGAAAATCGTACTTTTAAAAGGTTGACAGTCTGTTCTAAAGAATTTAAATTAGAAATCGATAAGTACTTTAAGTTTCTTTCTATTCTGCGTTCCCTGTGTACGATAGGGACCACTTACACGGCGACTGGCTCCTTGAATTTCCCGCACTGCTGTATCTGGAACATCAGGTCACCACCGTTCACGTACTCCATCACGAAGTAAAGACGATCCTGGAAAGAAAAGGTTGGATAGACTTATGCATATGTAGGTTCAAATGTCATTTCTATAGAAGACACACTTTATTGCAGCAATGTTGATTATGACGAGGCACTCGGTCCGAGCGCACTGACCGTTCGTGGTAATCAACTAAAACTGTACGCACACGGTCCGAACGTACTAAGACTATCAAAACCCGGCTTAAAGCATAACTATGGTACCACAATAGTTTGGAAGCACGAGGAAGGGCGCCCGCGCCAGTTCCCGCTCCCCCGCCGTCATATAATCTACATCATCGTTATTATAAAGATGTCCTTCTGTCTCGACTTCCATCTATCTTTCATCATATCTTGTTTCAAGAAAGATAATATATCATCCATCAACTCTACCTTCTATGATCCTAAATCTTACATACATACATAAACTCACGCCTGTTTCCCAGAGGGGTAGGCAGAGAACAGGGACTGTCACTTGCCACGATCCTGACAGGTCACTTTCGCTTCATCAACATTAGTCGTTGCATGCACGCACGCCGGTTTTGGGTACTCTTTGGTCGACGTATGTCCGCCTGGGACGTTCCTTACCGTTCTTTCCACCCACATTTGCTCGATATATTTGTTGACGAAACAACCTCTTTACAAACTTCTCTGTATTACGTAAAGAGGCTCGAAATTTCGCCGATGCCGGCACTTGCCCATTAGCTTACCTGGGAGAGCGCTCGCACGGTTAGCCAGAGGTCGCGGGTTCAAGTACCGGCATGGGTGGAATTTTTAGCCTCAAAGTAGGTTTTTAAAATTGTCCTCAGCCCGGGTTAGTGCAACAAAAAGAATATAATCCTTTGAGACTGGTTGTATGTATTGTGTGGTACCTATGGCTTCTCACCATAGTCTGGAAGCAGGAGTGCAGCTGGACGAGGAAGGGCGGTTTGCTGCTCAGCGCCAGCACCCGCTTCTCCACCATGGTGCACTCCACGTCGTCGTCCTGAATGATGATGTCCTTCTTCAGGATCTTGATCGCATACAGCTCATCCGTGCCGCGCCTTTCAGCTAGCATCACCTGCGGATTGAGGTAGGATGCATTTTGAAACTATTGTGGGTCTCAGTGTATTTCCAGGTCTGTGATGGCCTTGTCTGGTGCACAGTGCATCCTAGTTTGGGACCAGGACCAGAAGTGATTGTGTTGTTTGGATGTTATTATTATGCGCGCATATTGATAAATCGACAGACGGTTGTCAGGATTGTGGCAAGTGGCAAGCCTTGGTCTCTGCCTAGTCCTCCGGGATACACGCGTGAGTTTATGGGCATATATTTTTGCTCTCAATAAACTACGTTTATTAGGCAGAACAACAATTAACAATATACAAAGTAACTCTGAAACCCAAACTAAATTAAATTAAATCGAGCAAGTTCAAACGTGTGGACCAGTCGACCATGGCGATGACACTAAATCCTCAATTCAGGGAGTTAACATCCTCGACGGTACAGAATAATACTTTGAACTAGATAGCAGAAAATACGTCGAGCATGTTAATATGTTCCACACCAGTTGGTTTACGCTAACAGAACAATGGAAAAAGATCTCTTTTGCGCACATCGACCAAATAGGTATTCTAGACGTATACTTACTAGGCAAACGTTGATCCAAGATAGAACCTTTCTAGTTACAAGAAAATAATCGTTCTTAATGCCTTTTAAAAATCACAGGGCGGTAATTCAGTATTGCTAGTCACTGTATGAGTATTATAAATATCAGCAATAGACTTTATTTAACGACTGCGTAAATAGTTTCGGACGTCCTCTGTTTAGGGTGAAAGTCCAGTAAGAGTAATGATGAGTATTTTGACAACAGGTAGGTATGGTGTAAAGTTGCATTCTGATCACGGATGCGTTCTGTTATTATTTTATATTCATTATTATAAGCAGGCTTTCACACCTCGCCTATAATATTCAAGAGCCTTTTTTCTGGACACACAACTCGGACAAAACTTCGAAATAGTGAAGAAAACATCAGCTGCATTAAAATGTATATTTTATAAATAACAGCCTATATTTTTTTTGCGGTTTTAACGTTTTCCTGATAGTAAAAGTTGCTCGACTTACGACTGACGTACGAGTAGATTTGATTGATATTAGATGCATATCTAATTCAATTAAATTACATAATATATTAAATCAGACTTATGATTAAAAAAAAAAAAACATGTTAATTATTATATCTTAGACACCTACGCTAGGCAACAGACCTATCTAGTAGGCATCTAATACTATTTAAAACTGTACATTGCTTTACACACTTGAATTAAATATTTTAACTTGAGCTCAATAATAAAAACCTATTTAGAGGCTAAAAATTCCACCCATGCCGGGACTTAAACTCGCGACCTCTGGCTAACCGTGGAACGGCACCTTTAATAGGTTTTTAAAATTGTCCAAAGCACGAGTTAGTGCAACAATAACAATATAATTGAGCTCAATAAATTTATTTTTCACCTCACTAGCTCGTAAAAGCTCTGTTTCGCACTTTATCCGCTAGCGTGGAAAGTGTTTTTAAAATTCGAATATATTTATTCAATAAAGGTTTTGTACAATAAATTACATATATATAGAACCTCATTGGTTTCGTAATAGTTTATATTCTCTGCAGCCAGTCCATTGATGATTGAAATGCAAATACTTATTTCATGTCATGCGCCAGCCTCATTTAAAGAATCGCACTGGCCGGCAAGAAAATTTGATTTAAAAAAAACTTTAAAATTTTCTTCTCTTTATTGAATTCACTTTACTTCCATTATTTTGTTTGTTTTTTGATAAAATCGAAAGAAATCATAAAATATGAGCGAAGCTAGCAGCGACGAAGATATAAATTAACAGTAATTTAATATTTATTAAAACTGTTTTTCTTGCACCTAACATTTCCCTCGCTTTAGTGAGGTGAAAAGTTGTGTGTTGCGCTCGGCAGCAAAGTTATTTAGCGTCTCGTACCTTTGAAACCCTCGCTACGCTCAGGATTCTATATTTGAACCACTCGCTTCGCTCGTGGCTCAATCCTAGAATCCTTCGCTTGCTCAGGTTTCAATACAAGGTACTCGCGCCAAAAATTAACTTTGCAGCCTTGCATAACAAATAACAATTTTTATGAGCAGCCTATATTTGTCCCACTGTAGGGTACAGGCTTTCTCTCAGGGAGAGAGTATGGGCTTACGACCACGCGTGCCCACCGCGGATTGGCGATTTCAAGCGCTGAGGTATGTGAATAGCTCAGACACTCATTTTTCCTCACGATGTTTTCCTTCACCGTTAGCGAGTGGTATTGCTACTATAACTTCACAAATGTATATAACGTAGAAAACAAAGTCATAGGTACATTCCCCTACTAGGAATCGAACCTGGGTCTCTAGGCAGTCACCGCTCTAAATAAATTAATAAACACATTTTGGTGACCCCTGTAAATCCTTACTAATATTATAAACGCGAAAGTTTGTATGTATGGATGGATGTTTGTTACTCTTTCACGCAAAAACGGCTGAACGGATCCGGATGAAATTTTGCACAGAGATAGATTATAGTCTGGATTAACACATAGGCAATTTTTTATCCCGGGAAAAATACACATCAAAATTACCACGCGAACGAAGTCGCGGGCAACAGCTAGTTCCAACATATTTTAGAAAATCTTCCGAGTGGGATCGCCCTTCCGGACTAGAACAACAACGTAGTGCCTAATTCGGAGTGCCAGGACAATCAGTTACCCGGGAGAAGGGTGGCGAAGATGGTTGCCGCCAGATTACTTCACTCTGCAGATAAAACGAATCCGCGCGAGACAAGGGTTTCAACGGGTCTTCCTTTAATCGTTCACTTGAAAGCAAGGGATAAGCAGTATATAAATAGCAGAAATAACGTTGTCGGGGCCTAGTGACTCTTGGTAAGTTGTCAGTAGGTACCGTTCCTGAAACGGTATAATACGTGGATAATAATCAACCACGTGGGAAATATTGACGTTCAAAGTCATCCTTTTTTTTTAATCCTAATTAGAGGCTAAAAATTCCACCCAAGCCGGGACTTGAACCCGCGACCTCTGGCTAACCGTACCAGCGCTCTCCCAACTGAGCTAATGGGCAAGTGCAGGCATCGGCGAAATTTCGAGCCTCTTTACAAGTTTCAAGATTCCAGCCCCGGCATAGGTGGAATTTTTAGCCTCTAAATAGGTTTTTAAGACTGTCCTCAGCACGGGTTAGTGCACCAAAAAGAATATTTTTTTTTCATTTATAGAAATGCATTTATTATCGTATACCCGAACAATATATCCAAAGAAAGCTATCAAAACTTTTAAGCTTTCTTATGCGGTAAAAATTTAAAATGTCAACGCGCTATGTATTTAAAACAACGAAATGTCAAAAGACCGTGGTGCGAAAAAAATCTCAATATTTTTTTCTTTTCAGTAGTATTACTAGGCCAGTACATTAGAATGATTCTACGTTGCAAACGGTGGTGTTGCAGTGTTTATCATTTAATCTCGTACATATGGGTGCTAATAATTAGAAAAACTTTTAGAAAAAATATCACTTAGAGTACCTCGCATCGCGTCACGTTCTGAGCAATTATTTTATACTCATATAGTTCGCACTCAACACGCTCATAATAAGCTTTTCAGGCGCAGCCCGTTACAGTTAGATTAAACGAATTTAAACAAGAGGCGGGTAAAATGGCTCATACTTTTATTTTACTGTAACCAATACTAAGTCTCCGATACTAAGAATCAAAACTGGTTAAGATCGCATGCTTATAATATTATAATTTTGTTTACTTAAGGGACCTCCAGGTCTATTTTTGTTTACATATACTTTTTATTTTTTCCTGATTGACTGTTTGTATCCTAAATAAAATAAAAATAAAATAAAATAAAAAATGGTAACAGGAGATATAGCACAAACAAAAAAAAACGAGATATACTGAATAAAATTAAACTAATCCATGCACTTGATACACTGAAAAAATAAAGATGTAGGTACCTATAGCGCATAGAGAGACGAGTGGTGACAACATAGTTTTTTTTAGATAACTTTGTGCAGGTACCTACTCGTAGTATGTCTTGTTATTTTCACCAACCATCTTAATATTAAAATTTGGCTGGTGACTACGAAATTAGGCTGCAAAGAGCTCGTTTCCAAAATCCAAAAAATTAGGAACAAACTGAAAGCTTCCAATACAGCTCACGTGTACTGTAGGTACAGTGCTTAAACTACGAGTATTTCGTCGGCTTATTGCAAGAAGTCATTAACTGCAAAAACTCACTAACCGCTTTTTTTAAAGGTATGGACATATAGATGAATTGAACAATGATAATGAATTGAACGATGTTATAGGGAATAAGGAGGAGGAAACACAACCATTAACTAACAACGAACTAGAAAGTCCCTTTTCTCCCAATAGTGAATATGTCGGTTAATGACTTCTTGCAATAAGCCGACGATTTGCTCGTATCACTTACGTATGACTTGGCCGAAGCCAGACCAGCCCTTGTGACCATATACAGCCTTATTTGATCTTAGAGTTTGCTGCAATGTAGTTGACACTGTATTCTAGGTTTAGTCGACATAAGGTCAACCTTCATATTTTAGTTTGTATACATACTTATTACGTATTATTATTTGCATTGGGACATACCGCGCCGCGCTTTGGGACACTCGTGAGACAATTGTAGGCACTGACTGAAAACCAGCGCTGACGGCCCACACCCTCAGCAAAATGGTGAGTCAGCTGCCTTTTGCAGCAACGGAAACACACCACGACAAACGTATTTATATAAGTGTTCTGTTCTTTTCGATGTTTTCCGTTAATTTTGTTACGGATTTGTTTAGTGTTTTGTGTGTGTGACTGTTGGTGCAATGAATGTTTCTCTTTCTCTTTCTTCCTCTTTCAGTTGCAAAATTGCCCGTAACGTGAACGAGTAAAGCGGACACTTGTACAGGTCGATGTGCCATCGACTGTACATGAGCGGTAATATACGTCAAAGATGTTCAGAGTTTCGAAGGGACCTTCCATGCGCACCACAGACATTGTGTATACAGCCTTGTTTAACCTTGTCGGACTACTTACAAAAAATTAAGTAAGTGAATCCGGAATTAAACTAATAATGTGTAGGGCTTACGTAAGTTTTAGTTCGAAGAAGCCTTGTTTACTGTTTGAGCATGCTGCGATTCAGTTAACACTAAATGTGGACTAAATTCCATTCAACGAAACGAGCTCCCAAAGAAAATCATCCATGTGCGCCCATTGGTTAATGCGCGTGACCTTCAATAGCCAGTAGCCTACCCTATGAAGCGGACCGTCTCCGCTTGTTGTTTCGCTTATCTCTAGCCGTGCGCATTGACCAATGAGATGCGAGTATTGAGTGTATTCGTGTTCGTACATATGTGGGAATACGCTTAAGAGATTTTTAGAGCACCTTCCATGCGTACACAGCTAGTGTTGTTTTAAATAGTATTTTTTAATGACTCACGATGCTCATACATAGTTATATATTTAACGGGTCTATAGGGGTCGGGTTTAATGCGATATATAACTATGTTTAGTTTTGTTTGATATTTGGGTTTGCGATCCAGGGCCCAGATTCTATGTAGTACAATGAAAACTGCATGAACGCGCCGATTTAATTGCCGCTTCAAGAACCCGCGCGCACACGTATCAAACCTTCTAGGCGTCAATGGTATGAAAAGTAATTCTGACCTTGTCAGAGCTCGAGCACCCCAATAATTGTTAAATTATAATATCTTTTATCTAGTTTTTGCAATAAATAGCAACGCCTGATTTCAGTACTGACATTTTGGCAGACAGCAAAGCAGCGTCCTGCTGAATAGTCACCACACAGTGCTAGTAAACGCTTTATAAAAGGGACCTCACCTTGCCGAAAGAGCCTTTCCCGAGCACCATGATGAAGTTGAAGTCGGAGGCCCTGATGACGTCAGCGGCTGCCATGTTGTGAGGCACCTCACGGTCGGGCGGCGGCAGCGGGCGACGCGCCACGGTCGTTTGCTTCATCTGATTCTTCAGCTGAGCCAAGTCCGCGCCTTCCTCAGGCACTGGCACGTTGTAGAATTCCCCTTCCTCCTGGGTCAGGAACTTGAACCACCCGTCGGCGGGAGCCTTCATCAGCTCGGAGATCCCGAAGGAGAGGGAACCCATGAAGTCGTTGCGCGACGTCCGGTCCCAGTCCCAGGCCTGAAACATTGTGTTTGGCTGCTTTGTTATGAAATTCATAAGACAACGTTATAAAGAGATCACATGATAGGGTGTTGAATACTTCGGACGAGTAAGAATTGATTTCCTCTAATAAAATAAAGCCTAAGGTTGGACAACACCTTCACTGTTAACGAGTGGTATTGCTAAGAAACAAAAGAAACATACCACACTCTCCCGAGGATAAACTTTTTCATAGCGAAGCATCTGGTTTGAACCCAGATTTGAAACACAAACAACTATTTCATGAACCGCTTTCACGGTTCCTAAACTATACGGACGAAAGCCATGCAACCGTAAATACATTATAACATTATATTCTTTTTGTTGCACTAACCCGTGCTGAGGACTTGCCCATTAGCTCAGTTGGGAGAGCGCTGGCACGGTTAGCCAGAGGTCGCGGGTTCAAGTCCTGGCATGGGTGGAATTTTTAGGCCTCTTAATAGGTTTTTACATTATAACATGTATTGCGATTCAAGAGCTGAACTGTATCCTGCCGATGTACCAGATATGTACAGATAGACAACCGTTCTGACTTAATGATGGAGAGGCAATCAGAGGCACCTCAACGAGAAGCCGACGGTCCTTGTCCTCAGGTTTCAGCTCGAAGGTCAGGACCTCGTTCCAGACCGGATTCAGCGTGTTGCGAATGGTCTTGGTTTTTTTCTTCACGTTGTCGGCGTCCGGGATGAGTTTGACCTTCACGTAGGGATCGGAGAGGCCGTTGGGGTCCATCGGGATTAGGTTGCGGCCTTGCTTCACTGTGGACGGAAATGAGAGAGGGTTAAGATAGTTTGGTACCTGACTTGTTAAAAACGGCCTCGAAGTCATGTGCAGCAGAAAGGGCTTTGTTGGACCTCTCTTACGGTTTTTCAATGTTTTTTGCCATGAAAATGTTATTGGAAGAAATACCGATTATACCGAACCAGACAAGGAAGGTGTAGACTCGGCTTTTGTATACGCTGGTCCTAGGGATATCTATAGAAAAAAACAAAAGCAGTGTCTACACGCGTATTCTTCTTATGTTGTTTTTATAACCTACCTTCGACAGAGAGCTTGTTCCCAACGCAGGATACCATCAGCTGGATCCTGCCTCGGCGCTCGGTGTGGTCGCAACCACAGAGGTTGGGCACCGACTCCTCGCAGCGTTTGTGGACGTTCATGTCGCATGCTGGCCGGTGGCGGAAAAAGAAAAATGGTTTAAAATTAGTTTAGTTTAAAATTAGAATAGGGTTTGTCTTTTTTTAATTCCTCGTGGAGTCTGTCTCACTTATTCTCACAAATTAGAGATTTTATTATTGTCTCGATAAGTTCACCTTAGCTCGTTTAGTAGGTCATCACCTAGTACAAGTTTTTTTTACTATTTAATCAGTGAAGTTCGATTGAAAAATACGCTTACTGGGATATTGAGAAATCGGACCTATTCGTCTAATTCGGAATTTCTGATGCAAATGGTCTTTGTTATTAGATGCGAAGTATTTTTTTTAACGATACTTATACTAAGTTAAGAAACAGATTGTAATAGGAAAGTTCAGCTGTTCAGTTAATTTTATTTAATTATTAAATTTAAAAAAACAACTACAGTTTGGAGTTCTGACTCAGTATTTCAGTATTAATCTCGTAGTACCGACCTAATGTTGTTCATATCAATCATGACTTATTAAGACAATTTAAAAGTGCAACCGGAACATGACATTCTGTACCTACTTAGCTAGATAGGCTATTAAACCGGTACGTAACTTCTGTTTAAACAAATGCTTGGAACACAAATCATAGGGAGCTATCGAGCTATTTTATATGGAGGCTATTATTGCTTGCGATAAATAATGTTTATAATAATTAATTATGTGAAACCAACATGATGTTCTTATTGATTATTAGTTAGTTGACCATACCTTGGTCAATTGATAAACTAAGGAGTACGTAACTTTCATTATAATATTAATTTACTTACTTAGCTAACATGCCATAATCGGTAGATATTTCTAACTGGGTACAATGTGATGTTTCGGTTAGATGCGTTAGATTTCCAACTTAAGCCGTGATTATACAATTTTAAAGGCTTCTTATGGTATGGCTCCAGTTAGAAATATCAAAATAAAACTTAAATACATAGCTTAATGCAAAATGTGCTGATGTAATAAAATCGACTTAATATATTATTATTGTTCGTTTGCTACACTTACAATATACAAAACGTTAACAAAAATAAAACCTAAACAACTTATTCCTTCCAGTGCTTTCATAAAATTCAGTCAATTCTATTATTCAGCACACCTACACACAAAAACAAACTGAAGGAAAATCCAAGAACACACACAGATGCAGAGAATTGAAAGAAGGATGGCGGAAAAATAGCAAGCAACATAAATAAATAAATAATTAAACGTAAAATATAATATTCAGCGAACTGGTAGGAAGCTAATTTAATTAAACCCGGTCACGAACGCTATTTCAGGGCAGGCTTATTCTTGTTCGAACCAAGATAGTTAGTTCTGCGCTACAGTTTATTTATGAGGTTACAATCCGTTGGACAGTTCGACAATTCTTAGGCATTATGCAATCCATTGTCAGTCATCAGAAAATTAACAAACGACTCTTCTAATTTTAAAGTAGATTAAGTTTAATGAAAATTATATCTATTATACGTAAAGCCACCGCGCTGTAGCGTTTATTTCTGCATTTCTATTAACAAAGAGTTTACTGTTTTGAAACTGTACTTTCTTATCTAGTAGAAAATGAAATTATTTCTTATTAAATAAATCACGAAAATTTGCTCAATATTTACATACGTTATTTAATGGCAATTTCGAATTTTTTATTTCTTCTTTTCATTACACGTTTTCCCCTTGTTTACACAATTGGTCACAGCATAACCGAGTAGGCGTATAAATTAGTTTTTTGTTTGTGCTATTGTGATACTAATTTATTACATTTTGACCTGATGGCGCTCACGGTCAGATGGTCGACCAACAGTCTGATTGTGGCACACGCCACGTTAAATAACTCGGCAGAGGGCCCGTGGGCGTGGATGGAAGGATCCACATTGTTATGTTAAATTTTATTTCATACGACAGCCAGCCATTGCCATTATTTTTCCATTACTGCCCAATACGAAACCGTCCCAATATGACAAATTGGGGAAAGGCAGTGGGCATAAATGGGCTAATAATGATGACATTAATAGTATATTACCTACTGCAGCGGCCAGTAAAAGAGGCATTGATGGACGAACGTGGCCGAGGCGAAGCCGAGGCACACATACGTGAGTCCATCAATGAGTAGTTGTGGCCAAGGCTTGTATATGATTTTTCTCAAATAATGCGCGGAAATTAAAACTAAGTAGTACTAAGGCAGAACTTTTTATTTGAAAAATTCAATAAACTTTCAAAATCAGATGAACCTAGAACGAACAACAATAATTTTTGCCGCGTTAGTGTTCTTTTTTTTTTCAATAGGTATATCCAGCTTTCTATCGAATCTATCTATATAGCCAGTTCGAAATTTAAGTAAAACCTCTGATAAGTTACCTCCTTGGTTGTCATTGTTCGGAGTAAAAGATCGTTCCATTTTTAAATAACACGACAGATATGAGTTTAGTACGTAATTTATTTGGCCGCAAAACACGACAGTTATGAATTTTCATAGAACTTTGTCCTGCCGCTGCTCGCGTGTAATTGGCCAGTAAGTACAGCAATTTCGATTTATCTCGAAGAAGGTTGTCGAAATAATGCTCAAATTTCCAAGCGTGTTTGAGAAAAATATATTTATCTCCATTTAGTTAATCACTATACCATCATCGTTATTGCCAGCCCACCGCTCCCCATTGCTGGGTACAAGCCTTTCTCCGGAAATGCCACCTCTTACGGTCCATCCACGTTCAACGGACCTGCTGCCGACTCAACGATATCCTCCAACCATCGGGCTGCTGTTCAATATGTAATTATTCTTTTTTCTTTACACCATGTGACTCAGCGGGAAACCCCCGAGCGCGGGCGGGTCCTATTCTATGAAGGGGTAATCCAATTCGACGAAGCGAGATCAATCCGGCGGGTGTCACTCGTCATTCATTCAATTTTGTTTTTTTAAGGTGAGGATAAACGACGACACTAACACTCGACACAAATGTCGACACTAGTGTCGATTGCATCCACACGGTAAGCAATTTTTTGTGTTGTCATTGGTGTTACATCTAGTGTCCCGGTTCAAGTGTATAGGCTGGCTACACGAGCAAATGCGACACTGACCGCAACTCATTGATTATATTCCCTAGCCATGAATTGACGTGCACAGCTGGGAACGTGCACCACAGCTGCGGGCATATGATCGTTTGTTATCTGAACTGAAAAACGAAAATCTAGAATGCTACAAAAACTTTTTTCGGATAAAGAAAGTTTTTTTATTTATAAATTGTTCAATCCCCAGTAAAATAAACGCGACCAGTATCATACAACATTCTTTCCATTTTAAAATTATTCCTAGGAATATAAGGTACTATTGGCAATTAAAAAATTGGACATAAATAGGTTACACACATACAAATCGAATTGATAACCTCCTTTTTTGAAGTCGGTTAAAATAAATACTATATTTGTTTTAGGAGATTCCTATCGATCGCTGTCGTATTTATTTCGAGTACCACGAGAAACGATTTCAAAAATAATAATACCTGAATGTTGCGAAGCTATCTATATATTTCTAAAACAAGATTACATGGAGGTTAGTGCCGTACTACCGGCCGAGTGTCTACAAAAATTTGACGCCGGTTGAAAATTCGTGACAGTCAAGCCTGACCCAGTCCATGCCCTGTCCCCACGGCAGCGACAACAGACACTGAGCGATACCGACACTACGTCTGCAACTCGGTGTCGCGACGGTGGACACACGCACACACTCGATGTACACTGAGTGTCTAGTGTCTAGTGTCTAGTGTCGTCGTGTATTCTCACCTTAACACAAATCCTAAGCTTTTGTGATTGAAATTGAATTTTGTTTGATGGTGTGTTTTTGAAGCTATATCGTGCGGAAACCTTTAACTAAGCTTTTTAAATTCGAAAACGAAATTAATTTTTGCTGCTTTTTATGAAAACTCCGGATTTTTTATATGTGGCAAGATAATGTTTAACTGTAGCTTTTTATTCATAAAAAAGAGGCAATCACATCAAGAGACGAACCGTCTTTGTATTCCAAAGTTATTGACTAAATTCTATTTTGCCCAAAGGCAAAGTGCAAAGGATAATAAGGGATTTGTTTGTAACATTACAGGATTATCTATTTTTGTTACCCCTAAAAGGCCGTTATACGGTGCTCGCTACATATTTTGTTTACTGAGGTAATATATATACAGGGTGGCTAAAAATATTTGATGTACAAATACAATTATTTTTATCAGATAATTACAAACGGAAATTTCCTTATTTTTCGCAAAAAATATATACTTTCTTATGGGATTTCATAACATACGAAGGTATTTTTGTTTTATCTATTCAAGGGTTAATCGTGTTCTAAGTTTTCCATTCCGTGAGCACGTCTTTACCACTAGGGTCAGTGTTCTGAATTTGGCCCACTTGGAAAAGTTTTGACCCATTGTTCTGTCCGCAGAAAGTGCGCAGACTTTGACAATTTAGCCTCATTTACAGTCCAGGTGGGCTAAAACCGATTCCCATGCCTTATTTATGTACCTTTTAACGTACACATCTATGTACGAAAACAGAATATCTATCTCACTCTGTCGTACGCAAGTGCATACCACATCAACCTTTCACGTATGCATTCTGTCCAGGATTTGGCAAGTCTCGATATTTTCAAATTCCAGGAACGCAAGACCGCCCCCGATCAAAATCCCGGGGCTTCGAGACTTCTCCGAATAAAATAATAACAGTTAATTTTTAGCGAGGCGTAAAAACCGCCATTTTAGCACATACAAATTGTGTTAAAATTTTACCAACAATCTGTTGACGTTGTCGTTTCCAAACAAATTAACTTCTTTTAACCTGTCAGGTTAAAGGATTTTTTTCCCTTTTCAAACATTTCTCGCCGTAGTTTTTTTGCTTTCATTTAAATTACATTATCGACATCTCTCCTCCGAGCCAAAATTCAATACAAGCAACATTTATGTTGTCGACTGTACAGTTGTGAGATTTGTGGCTCAATGTCAGTGTAACTTCTATGTGTGATACGTATTGCACTTCATCGATTCGTAATCTTACGGCAGAACCAAATAAATATTCCACTTTTTCACACAGATGTAGGTACTTATACGTTAAAATACATAATTAAGGGGTTGGACGAAAATTCATCACGTACCCTAAAATGCAGGTTTAAATACCTCCGCACTTATATCCTTGGTGTGCCAACCCATGTAGCATAGTGCCACAGTGGTCGCAAAACGTTGGCGCTATGAATGTCCAGTTGTTCCACTTGTGGGGCACATTGCCAACCTTGGTAGGACGAAATAAGGTGGATTTTAGCTTGGCATAAATAGCGGTTGTTGAATTTGTTTTCCAAGCCTCTTTGAAGGAAAAAAAGTGGTTTTACGACGGTTAATTCTGTAGGCACGACATCGATAATTTAAAAAATGTACAAATTCAAAGCCAAAAAGGTATAATGTTATGCCTAGAGAATTTAGTTGTACAATTTTGCAACAAAATATTTAAGAGTTAGCACAGAGTTAGAATGTCTAAAGCGCATTACAAACCTGACCAACAAGAAGACAAAAAAAGATACAAGAAAGTTCGTATAAAAAGTCGTATGATTAAGTGTAGAGCGCCACAAATACCTTGTCAGTACTAGAAAAGAGGCAAAAATATTAAAGCACAGCACAAAGAAAACACCTGTTAAAAGAAGATTGTTGTTTCGTTACACAGTGTGTATTCGAAAGAAAACCTCTACATTACACATTTTGATCGATAGCAAGATCTTTTCGAATTACACCCTAGATAACTTACAACTACAGACAATATTAGGAGGTATGAAAGTTCCATCGTCACTTTAACCCTCTGTTTTTCATACACTAACCCCCAGTTTCTCATACACTAACACGCTGTTAACCTACTGTTAACAGCTGTCAATTGACCAAAGTGCATACAAAAAAAAAACCACTGACAGCTGTTAACAGTAGTTAATCTAGCTTGTTAGTGTACGAGAAACCGGGGGCAAAGGTGTTATTTATAAAGACACGATTCTTCCAATAGAGGCAGTTTAAATAATCCGTGGTTTCGTATTTCCCTTTACCAAAGTCTTATTTAACTGCCCCTGAGGAGTGTTTAGTGAAATCGTGTTTTTATAAATAAGACCGTTACAACCTTTTAATCTAATGTTAACAGTCGCGTAAGAGAAACCAATTGTTACTGTCATACCTCAACACAATCAAAGAATTAGCAAAAAACAGCAGACACCACATTGGAAATTAGCTAAAACAAGAGAAAAGTAGAGCTGGTCTGGCGTCACCTGATCATAATTGCGACTAGCATGCCGCATTAACTGATTGGATTTGCATCACTTTTTTGTGATTTTATGGCCTGGCTGCACGACCTTTGAGATTTGCATCTCACAAAAGACCACTCAAGTAGAGATGTGACAAGCTTGATTTTTGTGACGAAAAAACAAAAGACATTTGATAGAATCGCTTTTTTAATTTTATAAAATCGATTTTTTTATTGTTTTTTCATAAACAATCCTCAAAAATAAATCGATTTTTTATTTAAAAAATAATACATTATGATAAAAATCGATTTTTTCACATCCCTACACTCAAGGTCTATTTACGTTGCAAACAACGGGCCGGACCTTTTATGAATTTTTATGGGTTAAAAATTATAAAAGTTATGTACATTTTATGATTTTTTTTAAAGACGTCGCTGGCATTATTTCAATAACCCAGACGATTGAAAGAATGCCGATGACAGCCTTCAATTTATATATAACGTGAACCAAATCCAAACGATTCCAATTGTTTAACTGTCAAATTCTATTCTAATTGCCATTGCAAAGTCAGGATTCCGACAGGATTTGGGGCGCATGATAAGGCCTCTGTTGGCTATATTCCCAGCGGTGCACCAGCAATGACAAGTCAAGTGAACGCCACAGAAGCTCCACAGCATTAGCACGAAAGAAAACCAAGCTGCAAGCAGCGAGAGGAGCATCAGAGAGGCCAAGCGACGCGCCGTATAGAGCCGCGCATCCCCTGTACCTTGGCACTTGAGCCCCTGGTGGATCAGCCCGTAGAGCAGCGAGCCGCAGTGGTCGCAGAACGTCGGCGACGAGTAAGTGTGATTGCGGAAGTTGTGGCGGGTTCGTGTGTCCTGGGATTGGCAAATCGGGGCGTGAGTTTTAACATTTTATATATCTGGCGACTTGCGGTCACCTGCAGGACTGTTCTGTTGCGCAGGACAGAGACAAGGGGTACTTCAGGAACTCAAAGCAACGCGGTCGCAGTCGCGGTGACGGTCATTTACTGCAATAGTGTGCATGGACGCGATTTATTGATAGACCGCTAAACAATGAATGATTGCTGCGTTCATGGTCCAAACGCGTTGGTTTGAATACGTCCGCACACTACTGCATGATGCAAAATACTACTACTGTAAATGACCGCTACCACCAATGCTTTGCTTTGTGAGTTCTTTTCTTGTATTGAAGACCAAGATCCATTTCCGGCGCCGAGCCCCTGGTGGATCAGCCCGTAGAGCAGCGAGCCGCAGTGGTCGCAGAACGTCGGCGACGAGTAAGTGAGCGCCTCTCGCATACCTTGCCAACGTTCTAACCCAGCAGTTCAAAAACTTAAGGCTATGGAATACTAACAAACCTCTTTTACTTTAAAAATAATAATAATGCAGGCTGTATACGTCCCACTGTAGGGCACAGACCTTCTCTCAGAGAGAGAGAAAGAGAGAGAGAGAAAGAGTGTACGGGCTTCAGCACCTCGCGTTCCCACCACGGATTGGCAATTTCAAGCGCTGAAGTATTATTAGGCTTATTTAGAGGCGCGCAGGTTTATTTTATAAAACCAAATATAAAAATATGAAATACAATATTTGACTCCACCTCAAGCCTCTGGAGGTTTAATCTAAAATAATATTTGTTGCCGGGGAATTATTTAACAGTTAAAATAATCCAACGATACCTGTCACTGAATCGTTGGATTATTTCTGTTCCGTGGAACCACAGTGCCTGTTCCTCGGAACTCTTGGGTTCCGCAGAATCCATTTAAGAAATGGCAGGAATCAATCGAAATTTAAAATAATCCAACGATTCAGTGAAAAATTTTATTATTACTTATATAACTAATCTTTTATTTATTAGGTTCGCGGAAACATAGTGACTCTTCCACGGAACTCTTGGCTTCGGCCGAACCCATTTTAGAAATGACAGGAATTACTTGACATTTAAAAAATTCTAACGATTCGGTGACACATTTTATTATCATTGTTATTATTTTAATGATCTATATTTTGAGACGGACATCTAGTTTCTCTTGTAACGTTCAATAAGTCACAGTTTCTGTGTTACTTTGAATAAAAATTATTGACTTTGACTTTGACCTTATTTATTACAAATATCATTTGTGGAACCTAAATTAATGTTCCGCGGAAACCACTTTAGGAATCGCTGTTCTAACCCACTGGTCATTCGCTCAGACTCGGGGAAACTTGCCTTTACACGCCCCGTACCTCCCAACGCCCCGACTGGCTATGAATACCATCTGTCAGGATGTTGACTTCTCCATTGGTCTAGCGGTATCACGTCTGATTACAATTACCATGACGTCGTGGGTTCGATTCCCATTGGGAGTCACCGTACATTAGTACAAATGGCCTCAGTCTGGGTGTATTTTCATGTTTGCGACGTTCTTGCCCGGTTACCATAGCTCAGGGTATCCTAGTTTGAGACCAGGACTAATGATTTTGTGTGAGAGTTATTATTATTTAGAAGTTTTGAATAAAGATGGTTTTTCTACTTGCCCTTGTAGATGGAGCCCGAGGAAGTGTCATTTTAGTCATGTAGAGCCCCAATCATGTGTTTGGTACTTGTTGATCGCACTGAACATGCCATAATGGAGTGGTTTTGAACACGCGACCTTTGCTAGACACGCAATTACTTTATAGGCTCGGGTGACCACGAACTGATACTCAGTTGGGACTTTATTCATAACATTATCGTTAAAAACAAAACACTTCGGTAAGGCGGTGAGCTGACAGCTACGCGTCAGAGATGATACAAATGAATTAAATTGGAATAACTCAATGACTAAAAACGACCAAGTAGTAGCTAAGCTCGAACGACGCGCGCCGTTCCTGCTATGGTTCAGTAGCACAGTTGACAGCACATCAACATTTACATTTTAGTTGCAATGTTGATAAGCCAATGTTAAGGTTGATGATGTACTGCCATACTGTTAAACTGCAGTAAACATACAATTGGAACATGTACTATATTTTGTAGGTAAGTGTATTATTTTGGCAAGGCTACGACTGAATGATTAGCTATTTATGCAAACGTTTGGAAGCCAACTTCTAAAAACTCAATAGTAAAATTCTCTGTTAAATGAACAACTACGGCTAAAATGTCAGTTTGATCAGTAAAATTATGCTAATAATTCCCAAATACGGAAATTTGTGGCCACCCTCGCCGTCCAAAGAAATTCGCGTCCTAATATGATTGGATCTACGAATAAAAAAACATAGAAGCATTTCTCCCTACAAAATTCACACTCAAAAACGGCCCCTCTCCTCGCGATTAGTCTTTACCAATGAAATGAGGGCCAGATGTGCTGCTGAGTAAATCACTCTGTGATTGGTTCATTCTGTGTGCCATGCGTGACGTGAATGTTAATTGGGCGATAGGACCTAAGTGATAGAGTAACCGATGGATGGTTTTATTCAAAAGGTAAAGCAGTCAAGTAAGTTTATGGCGCTGTCACTAGTGTGACGGGAGATTCAAGTTTTTCTATTTTGTAGCCAGATTGGATTAGTTGTCGTTGAAGAACTCCATACACAGCATGCAGTGCTGGTTCTAGCCCTAAATCAGGGCGCCCTTTGTTATACATAATATGACATCATTAATATTACATAAGACGGAAATTATTAACCTCCTGATTATTTAACATAAACAACGGCGCACACGCCCCGTCGCCACGGTCGCCTTTCCTTCACGCATTTTAGCGCCCTTTGCCACAAAGCGCCTAGAGCGGCTCCTCTCGCTCTTCGCTAGAACCGGCACTGAGAGCATGCATTGCAGTAAAACAGTATTATTCAATTGCGTAGGGACTTTTGAGAATGTAATGTAGCGGCACTAAGTGGTATTTATCTTATCTAATCTTAACTTATCCAGCAATAACAGTCGCTAATGGCACAAGAAAACGTGGCTGACTGGGTGTATTAAAACACCTTAGTGCTTGAAATCCGTGGTGGGTGGGCCCTTAGTATTAAAAATCGGCTTCATAAGATGGCCGTAATTCATACATTTCCTACAACTTTCTCATACGTCACCCTAACGTAGGAGTAATAGTTTACGAGATATCATTAATCAGTTAGCCTGTCAATCAATCTAACTGATTAATGATATCTCGTGATAACTATATTAGTAATTAGTGATAACTATATTAGTAATTAGTAATAATAATAGTAGTAATGCACTGCACTGCATTGTATCTAAAAAAACGCAACGCCAGCGATTTTAAGAAACACGCTTCGTGTCGTGATTCTTAATAACGCTTCGTAAGAAAAACGAAGTGTGCTTAAGGCCCTGTACACGATGTATAAAACTGGACAACCTATATAAAACTGAGAGGTCTATAGTTATATTGTTTTCACGATCACCTTTACTCATAACTTCCTCGGAGTTCAAGCATGCTTGCATAGCACCGTTCTCATACTCGTAGTAAGATTTTTTGACACGGTCAAACAATTGCCTTCATTCATGTATAACCCGTCGAAATATTTAGGTACTTTGCAAAATGGCGGTCTGACGGTGGCATGTACATAGATATTTTGCCGGGTAATACTGAACTTGCTCTGATTAGTAACACAATTAACCATCCACGCCCGCTTTTACGCAATTGAACGTGGAGTCATTTTTCAGCGTTAGTTAGACATCTATGTTTTTAACGATCTAGGATTGGATGCATTCGTGACTTATAAACGTCCCGTGTTACTGTCAATATGTGGTTAATATACCCATAAACTGTAATGGATATTGGATACCCAATTTGTAGCAATACATGTTAATCTACACTAACTATATTATAAGCGTGATAGGCTATATTATAGACCCGTTTTTTATGGCTTCTCCGACTCTCCAAGGTTTGCTGAAAGAAATCTCTTACAGAGATAAGCTCGCCTTTGTTGTTTCTTATGTAATGTTGTTCAATGTTTCATGGGCAATAAAGTATAGTATAGTATAGGTATTTATAAATGTATAATGTGATACGGATGGCAGCGCGTATATAGGTGGTATATAGTGGGACGTATATAGGCTGCATTATTGTTACTATTATACATAAGTAATGTGAATTAGAGCGATTCAAGAAGATTCATTCATTCAAGGAATTCATTTTCAATTCAAAATAAAATAAAAAGTCGGTTCTTGTTAACATAAAACGACGCCCAAGTCACACTGAGTTGGACCATATTTTTGCCTTGTATATTTTTAAACAAATTCAAAGCAAATATAAAATGAATAAACCTGTAAGCATATTAAAATATAAAACCTGAAAAAAAACATTGGTTAGGCTGAAATAAATACCTCATTAAAATTATGTAAAACAAAACACACACTCAATAAACATTGAACTATTTGAAGTTGCAGACAAACCAATACAGACTGAAATATGCTGTGCTCTTTACAAAAGTAATATAGACATTCTCAGCGACATGAAATCCGTCGTATTGCATTTTTTGCAATTTGAATTTACATTTCACTGTTTATTTATGGAACATTGTAAAGAAGATACCGTCTCGCGACCTTTTCAGTAGCATGTACTCGTAACATCATCTTTTGGTTATATTTACATTCTTAAAGGTTGTGTTCATACTGTATTAAGGGGCTCCGTCCAGTTCACTAGCGCCAACAATGAAAAAAAAAATCATGTCTTTTTTTTATAGACCTATTTTGCAAATTCTCAATCATTCATGACATTTTTTGCAAAAACGATCTGTATATGAAGATAAGATTTTTTTCATTGATAGCGCTAGTGAGTCTCATGGATCCCCTGACGAGGGGGCAGGAGCAGAGGATACCCATACCAGACTTTGGATTTAATTTATAAAATTAATGCCGGAACGCAATGAAACTGTGTCGATATGATTAGATGACACACATCAAGATTTAGCAGCGTTTAGAATTGCGGATACCTAAATTAATTTAAAAGAAATTAGCGGTTTTTGAGAAGGCCCCAGCTAGGAGAAGGCGAGTATAGACAAACCAAACTAATGGGATTGGACGAAAGCTTATGTTAGTGTATTTTGTACGCAGCATTAGAAGGCTCTAATTTTTAATCTAATCATATTGGCGAAGTTTCATTGCGGCATATAATTTGTATTTAATTTTTTTTATTTTCTTGACATACAATAAAAGATTAAAGGCCAGTTCGATAACAAACACTGTCACACGAGATTTTTATATATTAGGTAAATAAATTATATTAGCGACCGTTCAAGTTGAATATTCAATTTAAGATGCTATCCGGAACTAACTAGCGACATCATTAGAAAAAATCATCTAATATATATGAAAATCTCGGATTACATATCTCGTATCGTTATCGAAATCCTCCGATACGGCGTCACCGATTTTTAGGATTTTTTTGTGTAAATTTGGTAGGTCTGAGAATAGGTCGTAGGCTAATATTAACATGGCAAAACAACGTTAGCCGAGTCAGCTAGTAATAAATAAATTATATGAGTGGCTGTTCAAATACTATTCAACTTAAGGGGCCACCCGGAGCTAACTATGCTAAGCGAGTTGGACCCTCTTAAAGGGCGATCCGGTCCTAACTAGCGCCATATTCTTTTATAATACGTTTTTAACCCCCGACGCAATGCAAAGAGGGGTGTCGTAATGTTTGAAGTCTATGTCTGTGTGTCTGTACGTTCCGTCGGAGAGCCTAAACGGATCAAGTGATTTCAAAGCAGTTTTTTTTTTAAATTAAAAGCTAGATTGATCGAGACGGTCCTTAGTCCTGTTTGATGGAAATCCACTCAGCCGTTTATGGACATGGTCAACTGCCTGTACACCCTGGGCAAAATTTTGTTGCTTTGATTTGGCTGAAATTAGCGACATTGATGCGGTTTTACTTTTTAAGAGTTAGTTTTTTGTGTCGAGGGTGTTTTAAATTTTTTATTTGTTTTTTGCACATAATAAACATCATAAACCCCAATAATGCGGACACCTTTTTTAAGAACCTACTGTCAATAACTGATAAGGACTTTAATAGAGTTCCGCCGCAAACGCCCGCTTTTTTTTGCAAAAATGCTCTAAAGTAATAAGTTCTTGGACCTAGTTTCTAGGCTGTAGGTTCCAAAAATAGCTAAATAATAAAATAAATAACTTGCACACAACACAATCACTTGTCCTGGTCAACAACCATTACTGAGATTTATGACGTTCAATTTGCAAAAACGTATTATAAAAGAATGTATGTTTTTTTATAAAAGAATAGTAATGTATGACTGTTTTCCATTGGTGGCATTAGTTAGCTTCGGGTAGCCTCTTAAGTTGAATATCGTCGTTGATATTGATATTAAAATGTCACATGACAAAAAATTATGATTTTCGTTTTTTATAAGAAAATTAGAAAGAAATCAAGACGTAATAATCTTTAACTAACAAGGTTAAATCACATCAACCTTTACATACTTGCACTCTAATCAGTTACGTTAAGGGTGACTTTGCAACTAAAATGTAAAGGTTAACCTACTGTCGACTGTACGTGGGTTCAGAATCTATTTAATACAATTTGGATGAAGAAACGAAAATCACATTTTTCTGACATGTGACATTTTGCAATATCGACGACGATCTTTGATTTGAACAGGCGCTAGCACTGTAAGTACTATCCTGGTAAGTAGGTACACTATATTTTCACTGAGTGAATTATTATTTCTTCAGATTCAGGGACAGCTCAAAAAATTATTAAACTATTTTTGCTTTGGTATGAACACACCCTCAGATTGTCACTGTCATGCCAGTGTGATAACGCTCTTACGTCTATAGACCCACGGTTGTTTCCAGAGTGTTATTAAGATAAAGCGGGTAGCAAACTTGACATCGTAAGGAAAGAGTCCGGTTCCAAGCGGGATTCGAACCCGCGCCTCTCAGTGTGGGGATTGTGGCGGTCGGGATTTATTAGGGAAAAGTGGACAAGAATTCAGGTCCTCTCTTCTCCACTAACCACTGACTGGAGGTTCAGTGGGGATTTGTGCAGTTTTTGCCGCTGATGGGAATTTCCAGTAGAGAAAAGTGCAAAGCACACTACCCACTAAGCCAAGGGTTTTTTGTTTGCGGCGCAAATTGGATATTTGACAAAATATCAAATGAGTTACTTTTAAAACGGAATTTTGTATGAAAATACTTGCTTATGACGTCACATTTCAGAGCACTCTTTTTATATTTAATCTCTATTTAGAAATTGTAATAACTAGTAATTGACTAAAAGAGATACATTTTCCGAGATATTTTGCAGTTTTTGTTTTAATCGAGCATAATATAAAATAATTTATTGTTGATCGTGTCAAATACCGTATTGCAGTTGAATATTTTGTCACGGCAGCGGGCGGTCTAGTCAATAAAATTATGTACACAAACGAAATGGTTGTTTCATTAACACTATTGGTAGTTAAGTAACCAATCGCATTCCAATGCAACTTAACTCGGCGGCGCCTCGTGCGATTCGATCTTCTTCAATAGATATCCTAGTTGGTCGGATTATACCATTGGAATGACATGGTACTGCTATTGCTTAGTAGACTAACAAATACAGGCCAATAACAGCTATCGGCGTGTGTCATTCTATTGAAAAACTACAGGCCAATAACAGCTATCGGCGTGTGTCATTCTATTGAAAAACTATTGACAAACTCGAGGGCCCGATCGAGTCTGTTTACTATACTAAGTAAAAATGCACTAGCAGAATCGAGGCCTTGAACTAAGCCACTCGGACTGCGCTCTGGCTTCGTGAAATTCATCCTCCATGTCTCCCGGACGTAGGTTGTCCAAACCAGCAGTGTTGCCAGATGCTGGCCGGCAATGTCGCCGAAATTCGGAAAAGCAGGAGCACAAAAATCGCCTAAGCTCCTGTAGCCCAAATCGCCCGAATTTTCAGCGTTGTAGCCTAAAATCGCCTGAATGATACGTCTTTTTTAAATATTGGCGCTTGTAGTTTTAAACGCAGCTTTTAATTCGCACAAGTTATCTTAAAAACAATAAATAAAGACACAAATTACGCAAAACATACATATAATTTGTTCTAATTACTCAACTAGCCCAAAAGAAAATTAAAAATTGACATAAATAAAAATTGACTTTTGGTCACCGATCCTTGCTCGCCGAGCCCGGCGAGCAATTCTTGGTCGCCGATTCCCCTTCCAAGATAGCCCAAATGGTGAAAAATCGCCTCATCTGGCAACACTGCCAAACCGGGTCTGCTTAGTTTGTTAGAACACAGTCTGTGAGCAGCGAGTATGAAAAACGCCTCGGTCCGGAAATCTTTCCTTGTCAAGTTTGCTTTCTAGTGTGGGGGTCACCAGTAATCTGCTGCTTCACACTATCTTTAGATAATAAGTACGAAATGTTTTTTTTTATCAGGTAATAAATCTTTTTGCATTTGTTTATCAAGCCTAACAAGGTACAGAAAGGTCCAGTAGAACTTAAGGGGGTTATTCTATTCATCTATAAATACAACTTTTAATAACTCGATCATAATTAAGATCAAACCGCTAAAAAAATATAAGTATCAGCCTTTTCATACATTTGCTAAAGCAGGTACCTATTAAAATTTTCTTTGGCAAAAATTTTTTCGCGATTTCAGATTTTATTTTATTTATTTGCTGGGGTTGCACAGAGTTAGGTACACTATAAAAATATACAAGTGAATAAGGTAAATTAACGCATCCCTTTAGAGTATCCCACTGTGAACACAACTGATTGCAATTTACAAATAAATGCTTCCATAATAAAAGTTGTTTGTATAGATGAGTGGAATAATCCCCTCAAGGCGCTTTAAGGGGTTTCAGAATTTAAATTCTACCGGACTTTTCCGCAACACTGTCTCATGAAATAAAAAATTGATAGTAGTATCTTACGTCCGAATCCGCCCCTTTGTCTGCGCCGGGGCACGTGAAGGTGACGTACTCGTGACACCGCTTGTGCACCACGAAACTGCATACTGAAAGGGACAACAGGCTTTTGTCAGTCGGTACGTATCGTAATGTTTGATCTTTAGTGATACGGCTTTGGCTGAAATAAAATTATTTTATTCATTTTCCCTGAGGGAAGGCCTGTGCCCTACAATGGCTACAAAAAAACATCACTTATTCGTCCGATAATTTCATTATTTTTTTGGGTTCCGTACCCAAAGGGTAAGGGACCCTATTACTAAGACTACTGTGCGTCTGTCTCTGTCTGTCACCAGGCTGTATCTCGTGAACCGTGATAGCTAAACCGTTGAAATTTTCACAAATGACGTACTTCTGTTGCCGCTATAACTACAAATACAAACAGAATAAAATAAATATTTAAGTGTGGCTTACATATAACAAATGTGATTTTTCTTGCGTTTGTTGCTCAATATTAATAACGGCAACATGTAGACGCTTAAAATATTCACAGAAAATTTAGTTGTATATTCACTTTAAAAATAAATAATTAAATTAAAACAAAATAAATATTTAAGGGGGGCTCCCGCATTGGTAATCCGCTATTCGGCAGGGGTAACAAGATAGAAAGTTCAAAAGAAAATGACAGATCAGCGCCACGTGGTGAAAGGTGACACAGCACCTCACAGTAAGAATGGGAGATGTCAGAGCACAGGCATAATGTTTTTTTTTTTCTAAAATCGTACAATGAATGAGGACGGTTTTACTGTTGTGAACACTTTCAAATCGGTCTAACCGTTTAATAATTACGAGCATGTTGTTGTATGTGTAACATATATATGTATGACAGTCCGTTTCTTTTGAGTCTGAGGTTTTCAGAGTTGATTAGAGGGTTATGTTTTCACATAACACTAACATAACACTCTTTTTTATTTGGGCAGTGATACAATAAATTAGCCGTGATACCGGACTTACCTTGACACTGAAAGCCTTGCTTCCCGAAGCCCCTGAAACAACAGAAAGATCATTACAAACTTTAATACTAAAAGTTAAGAAAGTGTAATAGAAAAAAAAAACCTTCGTTAGGCTTCTCCTATACCTACGCACATTCAAAAAATTTTCATGGTACAGTAAATTTAATAAAATTTGTTAAATAATGAGTGAACTACGTTCCCATTAAACGCACGACTTTGCAATTTTCGTTGCAAAATTTCTTGCAAGGACTGACGCACGATGAGACAGAGATCCTCCTGAATGTTGTAGGTTAAGTAGTTTTAAGTAACCTACTCGTATGTTTAATTCTAAGATACTTTGTTTCGTTAGTGATCCTACTGATTCATACTGTTTATTTTCTGAATTAATGTTATTTTATGTCGTTTTATTAATTAATAAAATACAGGTTTATTCCTAGTTTAGGCTACGTTTTTACTCTTGCCTATGTTAAATTTAATTCAAATTTACACTTTATACCTACGATTTTATGAACAAATTTTATCTTATCTTAAGCTTTTGACCAATTTGGTCTATGGTGGTATCATCATCATCATCAGCCATTTGACGCCCACTGCAGGACATAGGCCTGAATCATGGTTTTCCAAGCTTCCGGGTCTTGTGTCGCCCGCACGCTACGTGGTCCGGTCCGCGGTCGCCAGGTCAGAGCTTTTCCTGGACCCAACGGCCATCTGTTCTCCGAGCTATGTGCCCCGGCCACTGCCGGCTGCCGCCACTGAGCAATTCTTCGAGCTATATTAGTAACTCGGATTCTTCCGGGGATCTCCTCAAGAATAGATGGAACATTTCTGGTATCTATTGTGACCTATCTGAGGCGTAATACATCCGAGGTGTATTAATTAGCATGTTGAGATACGTAACATTAAACCAATATAAAAAACCGGTCAAGTGCGAGTCGGACTCGCGCACGAAGGGTTCCGTACCATTATCTACACAACATTTGAATATTTCAAACGTCTACCTGTTGCCGTTATTAATATCGAGCCTAAAACGGCAAAAAATCACGTTTGTTGTAGGGGAGCCTTAAATTTATTTTATTCTGTTTTTAGTATTCGTTATAGCGGCAACAGAAATACATCGTCTGTGAAAATTGTAACCGTCTAACAGACGGACGGACAGCGGAGTCTTAGTAATAGGGTCCCTTACCCTTTGAGTACGGAACCCTAAAAACCTTAAATTTCCCGCCACATGCTGCCCGTTTCACCTTGACGACGGCCTAACTAATATGAAGTTTACATTGAGTTGGAAGTCAAGTTGGATAGAAACCGATGTCATTACAAAACCGAGCAGTGCGTCACTCGATTTAGGAACTCAATCCAAGTTTGTCAGGCTCACGAGCACATAACTAGCGGTATAATATGAGCGCTCCTGTCTGATGCAATCCACTGACGCTAGATTCTGTTAAGGTGCATAGTATTCCCCATACTATTTGGTTAAAAAATTTACGCATGAAACTCTATTCGTCACGTACATTTTACAGCAATAATTAGGACTTCATATCGAGATATTTTATTTATATATTCCTACGAAAATAGAAAACCCCTATTTCCAATAGAAAATATATTGTTTGTTTTAAAATCTCATCAATAGCACGTATTCTGTGACGTTCGGGCGGACAGTAATACACTCTCGGGGTCTTTATCATATAAAAAAAAACCTCTGTCAGTGACTTTGTCCTTTTTTTAAAAAGTGCATTGGTAAATAAATCCCTAACGAGTTCACGAACAAGGCACTAAAAAGACGATTCAATCAAAGCTTCAGCCCATACTTGTCCACTGTTTCAAACAAGCCTCCCCCAAGGCACGCCACTTCTTTCTGAGGAGGAAAAGGAGGATTAGTCGGGAGAACCCCGGACTGCATTTAGTCATAATAGAGCGGGCGCAAAGCTACTCGCAATTGAATTTTGCATCTCCCAGTGCGTCCCTAATACGGCACTGAATGCTTCATGCCCGCTGCTCTGTGATGCAGCCTATTTCAGCCTACCTATTGCAGGCTCTAATGAAAATCAGCGCTGTTGACTGCAAATGCATTCAGAGCAATAAGCTGAGCCCGTTCCTTTTTTATTTTATTGTTCTGCACTTTGTACCCATTCATTTTATGGTAAAACATAATCACTTTCACTTATGCAGCTAAATACAGAGTGACGCCCCACCAGAAAGCTACGCACACTAGACACAACCACAAACAACTTTATCAATATAAAAAAATGCTATGAAATCAACAAACTAATTTGGATTACTAAAATATAAAAAATGTTAGCGCGCGATGGACGCGTAACTTTTGGCGTTCTTTAGACACGGAGCATAAACTGGCAAGAGCTGGATGAGAGTAGCCGAGGACCGTGCTCAGTGGCGTGCAATAGGAGAGGCCTATGTCCAGCAGTGGACAAGCGTAGGCCGATGATGATGATGATTGAATGTTCTCCAGGGCATTTGCACATCACAGCTGAACTGCTCCGATCTACTATCAAAGATATCTTTCCCAGTACCGTACCTGTCCGTCCTCAAAGAAGCATGCGTGTTTTTTCGCTAGGCATTACAAGAACCAATGCTGGTAAGAGAGCTCCATTGTACCGAATGTGTGATACCTACAATATTTCGTTTACAGAAGTCGACTTATTTTACTTTTCCAAGTACCGTTGTAAGCAAATGTTTATTTCTATTTTGAGAAATTTGTGATACTTGCATAGTCCTTGATGTAACAAAGTGCCTACCTATAAGTACCTACTTAACCACATCATTATTTTTGTGTGTATCGTTGTATATTTTCTTGCACGCCATTTGTTTTAAGTTTGTCATTTATTAAGATCATTAAGCTTTTATCTATCGGTGAGGAATGTTTAGGAGTTAACAAAATGTATTAAGCTAACTCATTTTCTCTATTTAAGTAATTTTTGTTAATTCTGTATTACCTCCTTTATAAAATAAAATAAAATAAAATAAAAACGACGATAAGTATAAACCAGCGTTACGGTTGTTTGAGATCTCGATGTTTTGAATACATAGCGCGTTGAAATTTTAAATTCGGTTTATACAGAATTTTTTGCAGAAATTAATTAATTTTAATTGTGCGTCTACCAAACATATTTTCCCAAGAATCCTTGTCGAAATTATCAAGTTTTCTTTAAGAAAATTCGCAGAAATGCAAGAAATGTTTGGTAGACGATCATCATCAGCCATTTGACGCCCACGTTAGGACATAGACCTCCCTCGTGGTTTTCATAACCGTGAGGGGTTTTGCCATAATCGCCACGCCTGGCAGGCGGGTTGGCGATCGCAGTATGTGGTTGGAATCTCAGGAAGAAGCTGCTGCCCGTCTCCAGGTAATTTATTTCCTTAGTCGCCTTGTACGACATCCACGGAAGGAAATGGAGTGACGCTATCCTAAATCCGGTAGACGATGCTTGCTGCAATTTTTTTTTTATAAAAAATGAATTAAAAATAATACCGTTTTAGTTTGTTTAATAGTCAAAAGTTAAACAAAGAGAGTCCACTCAGCTTAGCTATAATAGCCTGTAAAACTTTAACTCAGAGCTTTAATTCATAAATGACAAAAAATTAAACTACGTCGACGCCTGAAAAAAAATCGGCGACAGTCAGTCACCAGCAACGGTGATTGGACAGCGGAATTTCCTGCAAATCGGATATCGGCGAAATTGGACGGGGCGTCGAGCGCTAGTGCTGGGCTGCAGTTTTTTGCTCAACACAAAAAGGTAAAATGTTCTATATCAAGAACAAGCAGTGCCCGCAACTACATTCCCGTGGTAAACGGATTAGTCTATAGCCTATGTCCACCCTGAAGGTCCGTTCTAAATACTGGTGAAATCGGTTAACTTACTTTATATGTTTGTAGGTTAACATACAAACCTACAAACATATAAAATTGCAAACTTTTCCCCTTTATAACATTTCTTAATGTATTGTGCGATCATTGTTGACATACTGTTGACATCAATAAACGATTTTATGTAAGTACGTTTGTTTTCTAAGTCACGTACATTTGTTAAGTTACAGTAGCAATACCACTCGCTAACTGTGAAGGAAAACATCGTGAGGAAACCTGAGTGTCTGAAGTGTTCGCATACCTCAGCGCTTGAAATTGCCTATCCGCGGTGGGCAGGCATGGTATAATTACCGTACTCTCTTTCCCTGAGAGAAGGCTTATGCTCTACAGTGGGACGTATGTAGGTTACATACAAAAAAAAAAATTAAGCTTTTTTGGGCATGGAAGATGTCTTTTAAAAACCTTTTTCGAACTATAACTTACGCCTTATGTTAATATTTTTTCTACTGTCTAAAACACTTGACCTATAATTGTTATGGTCAGGGGTACGGTGGGTCGGAAGCGTAGAATCACATGTGGTCAACACACTTCATATGCAAAATATGATACAGGATACTTATAAACATTCTAGCTGACCCCGCAAACGTTGCTTTGCCATATTAATTATTAGCCTGCGACCTATTCTCAGACGTACCAAATATAGCCAAAAAAAAAAAATCATAAAAATCGGTGAAGTGTTTTCGGAGGAGTTCGATAGCAAACACGTGACACGAATTTTTTATATATACAAAAGAGGCAATATTTTATTTGTCTAGTTTACAATATTAGTTTTATCAAAGAGTCTACTGTCACTTTGACGTCTGCTGCCACTGGTTTCCTTCTGTCCCTCTGCCACTGTAACCCCGGTTTCTCGTATCCTAACAGTTCGTTAATATACTTTTAACCTGCCAGTTCTTTCTTTGTTCGATGCACTTTCGCCAACTGACTGCTCTCAACAGTGGATTAACAGGGACCTGTTTCATAGAGCTACAATTCATAGTTGCTATGACAATTCGATATACATTACATAGTCGATTAACCACAGAATTAATAAGTAGAAAGACTCGGCTACGCGATGTACCTCGAATTGTCGTAATAAACGAGGAAGTGTAGTTTTATGAAACTCGGCCCGGATTGTTAGTGAACGAGAAACTAGGGGTTAGCATACTGATCGTGGCATCATAGTCGCCCGCCACTCGATCACTCAGCGCGGCACATCCCTAGTGCGCGCACTCGGCGGATTAGGTACTTCTATAAGAGACGTGGACCAGAATGGCGAGTAGATCGATTATCTCATTAGTTACCCCCAGTCGGCAGAGAATTAGCGCGGCAATTCGTCCCGGATATGACGACCACTATCATTGTTGCCTCGAATAGAGACGAGAAATAGGATTTCTGGGAGCGCGTAGGGAAACGACAAGTATGATCATTAACCCTGTGTGCTTATATATATAATAATAATAATAATTAGCTCCATTAATATTTATCAGCGCTCGAGATTGTACCGTGATTATGTAAAAGAATCTGATTCTAAGTAAATGACCGCCTCGATGGTCTAGGGTATCCTACTTTGGGATTAGGTCAAGTGATATGTGTTGTGTGGTAGTTATTAATTTATTAAAAAATAATTAAAACAAACAAACCAAACGACTTCCACGCAACAGAATCACTTGACCTGGTCCCAAACTAGGATACCTTGTGCTATGGTAACCACGCAAGGACAAAACAAACACGGAAATACACCCAGACTGAGGCCATTTCTACAAATGTACGGCGGCCCTCAATGGGAATCGAACCCACGACCTCTATCTTGGTAGTAAGCGCCTTAACGGCTATTCCAACGAGGCAGTCATTCATAAATTACAGGCTTCAACTTAGTTCAGAAGGTAGTGGACAGGGTCGCGTTTCGTAAAAATACAATTCATAATTTATTATGACAATTCGGTGTACATTAAGCCGAGTCTTCCTACTTTTTAATCTGTAGATTAATAGACTTTACAATCTATTAATCCACAGGTACCATGTCTTTCTTTCTTTCTTTAATTGTAGTACGAAACAGACCCCAGGTTATCATTGTCATATCATTATAACGTTTACCATTTTAATGTCATCGTGCCAATGTGAACGACTGTCGTCGGGTTGTCGTCTACCAGTGGCTTCCGCTCGAGAATCGTTGACCCAAATTACTATAAATTTAACTGTTACAATTAATCCATATAGCCTGGTACGCAAATGATAAGAAAATGTTTGAATTGTATCCTTACCCGTCGATTCAAGAAAAACAAGACACGGAATGGTCAGCGGTGAGAAAGAAAAAGTCACTGCCGCGTAATTAAGAGAGTGCTTTCATGTGGCATCACTGCCCTCGCACGTCATTAACATTTTTAATGTTTGTTAAAGAATAGGCGCCTCGCCCACGGCGACTTTTTGTAGTGATGCTGTCGTTGCGTTTCGTAAACGCGCAACAGCATCGCTACGAACGCGCTTTAGTCGCGTTTGCAACGCGCTGCAGAAGCGATGCCAACGCGCTACTAACGCGCTACAGCATCGCGACTGTATCGATGCAAACGCGCAAGCGTATCGGAAGACATCGGGAGGAGAACGGAGGAAGGGTGGCGCATGATTAGTGCAACACAGAGAGATCGAGAGTGCTGTTGTCCATCGGTCCAACGGAGTCTATCTTGCAACTGTAGCGGTCGCAGGCATTTTGGTTCCGTTACTGAATCGCATTTGCATCGCGACAGAAGCGCGACGGTGAATCGTGTTTACGGTGGGCGAGGGCACACAACTAGCGCCCGCATCGCGACTGTATCGATGCGAACGCGCGACAGCATCGCTACAAAAAGTCGCCGTGGGCGAGGGCCCGCGGTACTGTACAGCGGTGGTAGCCTAGTGGGTATAACATTGGGCTCGAAAGCGAGACCCAGGTTCGATTCCCAGTGCGGACATTGTACGTATGACTTTGTTTTCTAAGTTTACGTTTTTTTACATTTGTGAAGTTATAGTAGCAATACCAATCGCTAAATGTGAAGGAAAACATCGTGAAGAAACCAGAGTGTCTGAGATATTCACATAGGTACGTGTAAGCCCTTGAAATCGCCAATCCGCGGTCGGCACGCGTGGTAATTAAGCCCATACTCTCTCCCTGAGGGAAGGCCAGTGCCCTACAGTGGGCACAGGCTAGGGCATAGGCTGCTTATATAAGGCGGTACTAGACAGTAACATTACCGTTATTTTAAGAATATTAAAAAAACGTTTTTCTATGAATATTGTAAAGCGGTGCATTAACTACCCGCATGGTGCTTGTGGGATTTTGGGTAATTTTCACATTTTAATGCTATTATGGATTTCCGCAAAGTAACGCCTGATTCCATACAAATCATTAAAATGTTAGTGTGCAAGCGAGAGGGATGGAGAGGGGTAAACGGTCTTAAGAGGGCGCCTCAAGAGACTATACCCATACAAACGCAGTTTGGTTATCGTTTTCAAAGGGCATGCTGGATTGCAATAAATCTTAATGAATATATTGAGAGGATGCGAATAAAGGATTGATCGTGTTTAGAATTGCAAATAAAGTAATTAAAAATTAAAACCGACTTCGAAAAACTACAGCACTAAAAAGTTAGAAATAATTTAAATAATTAGAAGTATTTATACATGTAGGTATTGTAGAAGTATAATTTGGAGCCGGTGCCCAAAATATATATGCTGGTCTTGAAACTGGGCACCGACTACAAATTATACTTCTACAATTGCTATCCATTTGAGGGTTAAAATCCAGCTACGTTTGTATGGGAATCGCTACTGGTGGCACCTACTTAAGGGATATCCGTCCGAGGAATATTCTAGTGAATATTATCTCAGTAAATACGGTTGCTGGTCGCAACTGGGTCACGCAATAACTCAGGCGTACATTATTTCCTTTGTAACGATAAACAGTAATTGGTCTTTCGCAGACGTGTATTTACATTTCCAAATGAATTCAGGCTTTTTTCAGAGTCACGGCAATTTCTTCCTAAAACTGTTCGGTGGTTAAACGTAATTTGGAAGAAGTTTGAGGGTACCTAATCATTTATAATATGATTACCTAATCATGATATAACAGCTGATTTTGAGGTTTTAAACAAAGTTTCACATAACTCAGCGCTTGAAATCGCCAATAGGCGGTGGGCACGCGTGGTCTCTCTCTGAGGGAAGACCTGTGCGCTACAGTGGCACGTATATAGGCTGCTTAATTGCTTATGATATGATAGTGTGTTAATCTTCTCGAAATTGTCGCCGTCATTATATTACTTGCCAAATTTCATACTTCTAGGTCAACGGAAAGTACCTAGTACCAATAAATAAGCAACCAATAAGTAACCAATAAGTTTGATTCTCTTGAGTGTCGAAATATTCGTTTATAACGGTATTTTTAAGGCTCCAAAACTTAAGTTTGAATTTTTCACAGCGTCAAGGGACTGTAGACCGGAGTATATCCATTTAATTTCAACTCGATACCTCCACGCGTTCCTGAGATAAAGGGTCTTGACAGCCAGACGAACAAAGACGATCAAATCCTGTAAGGGTTCCGTTTTTTTCCTTTTGAGGTACGGAACTCTAAAAAAAGACGTCAGTTTTCTTAGGGCAAAGAGCAAGGCATTTAAGCGGCAAATTGTTTAACAAATTTCCATAAGAAAATGGTAAACAACTTCAACTTAAGACTTTGTCTTCGAAGGGACCGCCATTTCCAATTTCAATTCTTGACTAATGTAAATTTGCTCTCAGGCTAAGTACAGACAGAATAATACAGAGGTCCTGTCGGACGAAGGGAGATTTTCGTTAAAGTACAGTGGTTCGTATTGACCAATAGAATCCCTCGTTTTCGGAAATATATTTTATATGGGAGTTTTGTTACACCATTGAGTTGATTTTAATAGGAATAAATTAGAAGTTTGTCAGTTTATTCTCCAGATCGCATTACATGTTGCGTTGAAATTAATTTTTGAATTCTAGTATCCAAAATCCTGAAACAGACTTAATTATTATTTACAATAAATAGGTTTTTACGTTCAGTATGAACAATCTTGTTTTACGATAAATATTTTTTTCTTATTTATTAGCCACGAAAAGTCGTTATACATACGTCAAATCGAGTTATTTAATAAATAATTCCTTTCGACGCCGGTGGCGTCTGCGCTCACAGCCCAACGAACCAGAAAATTGACGCCCCTGTACCCGTGGACGCCTTTGTGAACGTACATCGGTCAATTTATTACAGTGTTGAGTCAGAGAGGAATGGCCTGTGAACTTTGAATTTGGAATGGTTTATAAATTATTATTCCTTTTTGTTTTTTTTTTAGTGGACCAGTAGCAGTACTGTCCGTCCGATTAATTTTGTCTTTTTAATCTGTGCAATTAATTAATTATATTTGCACGGCTGGGCTGTTGTTTTTCATCTCAATTTCTTCCCAATTTTCATATTTCGTCCGAATTGTCTTTCTTTTCTCTCCTTTACCTGAATAATCTGCGCTGAGCAACCTTTGAACGTCTTGATATTATAATAGATCATCATCATCATCATCATTCAGCCACAAGAAGTCCACTTATAATAGATAAAGTAAATTAAAACAAAAATGGTAATTTATTTCTAGGTTTTTTTTTTCGAAGTAAAGAATTTACATTAGTAGAGGTATTAAAGTGGGAAACATGTTTAATGGGAAATAGGGAATAATTAGAAGTATGTATACATGTAGGTATTTATCATCAAAATCATCATCAGCCATTTGACGCCCACTGCGGGACATAGGCCTCCTTCGCGGTTTTCATAACCACGAGGGGTTTTGCCATAATCGCTACGCTTGGCAGGCGGGTTGACGATCGCAGAATGTGGTTCGAATCTCAGGAAGACGCTGCTGCCTGTCTCCTGGTAATTGATTTCCCTAGTCGCCTTCTACGTCATCCACGGAAGGAAATGGAGTGACGCTATTCCCTTTACAAACGTCCCATTTTACAATCGCAGCCACCAAATCCTCTGATTAGTCAGCTAACTATTAATGGGTAAAATAAAGGGAACACTGGTTTTATTAACGACGCAATTTCTCTGAAAGTTAGATAGAATACTACCTATAAGTCCTATAACCTGGTCTCGAATGAAGATCGGCCGTTATTTCCTCTGATCAAAGGCCTGTACCCTGCATATAGTCTGATGATAAAAACACGCCACTATTTAACGGGATATTAACCCCCATGATACCTATCAAAAGTCAAGGGTCAAAGCCCTTGGCGTTTCACTATCACCTTTATTCCACACAAACTAGGGCGGGAAATAAAACAACAGTGGCTATACGATATTATCTGGCTGGTTAGTATAATTTATCGTAAACCACTGGAGTAGTGCCAAAAGGATGTTCGCAATATTCACTGAAGTAGGCAAATCTCTGGTGACCCGTGGTCTCTCACTATTTGTACGTAATGTAAATCGCCAACGGTGCTAGTGTTTGGTGTTATAACTCTATAGTCTACCTTACTCGTTAAAATATACAGTAGGTACAAAAGTAATTTTGCAGTTTTGGTGGCCCTCTCTTCCAGTTTCGTATTGAAATTGAAGCTTCTGAGAATTATACTCTGAATGCATTAAATTCAGATTTAAACATGGATAATCGATATTCACATTTAATCCTCAAAGACAGCTTAAATAGTCTATGGTAAAAATAAATAATTTACCACATCCTATTTGAGGCGCTTTCAGAGGCATCGTGTTATAAAATCGCACCGTTCGTTCAGACAACTCAGGTCCATTTAATTTATTTTCTATTTTTATTTATTGAAAGACAACAAGCAATTGTACAATATAGTTACAAGACAGAAAAATCTTACATGGATATATAAGTAATTGTGCAACCAGTGGCGGTTTTTTAAAAATTTACACAGACAGAAATGAAAAGAAAAATTCACAGTTATGCTAATAACGACAGTCAAAGAGGAAATTAGTTAAATTTGCAATGTAAAGGGCTGATAAACTGTTTACCGACTTATATAAAAAATAAAAACCGACTTTTGATCTATTTATGCTTGTATAAATTAGAGGTAGTTAAATAGATTCCGTGTGGCGCCGGATTAAGAATAGCGTCACTCCATTTCCTTCCGTGGATGTCGTAGAAGGCGACTAAGGAAATCAATCGGGCAGCAGCGTCTTCCTGAGATTCCAACCGCGTACTGCGATCGCCAACCCGCCTGCCAATCGTGGCGATTATGGCAAAACCCCTCATGGTTATGAAAACCACGAAGGAGGCCTATGTCCTGCAGTGGGCGTCAAAGGGCTGATGATGATGATGAAATAGATAAATTGTCCATGCTGAGTAAAGCTTGCGGCAGTCCAAACAGCATCCTTAAAGCGCTAAGCAATAGGGCGGATAGCCCATTTTGGAAGCATCATATAAACGTGCATGTAAAATAGTCCGGAATTGTTGTCTTAATTTCACTAATATAGTCTTACCCCCGGTTTCTCGTACACTAACAAGCTGTTAATCTACTGTTAACAGCAGTCAGTGTTTTTTTTTGTATGTACTTTGGTCAATTGACAGCTGTTATCAGTAGATTAACAGCGTGTTAGTGTACGAGAAACTGGGGGTAGGTAATTTACACTGTGGCAAGTTTGACACACCACAGGATGCACTCTGACGCTCTGACTTTGCCTCGTATTTTGTATTTATGTGAGTTGTTTTTCCTTTGTACTTGTTATGCCTATTTTTCTTGAGATGTGTTAATTTGTCCCAATAAATGTCTTTCTTTCTTCTCCATTCTTTCTTACTAACTATTTACCGATGATTCATCTGAAATAAATAAATAATAATATTTACGATATAAACCTTATTCAGAGAGATATGATTATACCTACAGCAATGGTATAAGTTATGGTATACTTATGTAATAGTGAAAAAAAACTTAAAGGCATTAACCATAATATACAATGTGCCCATCAACCAACGTGCCAAATCCCAATCGATACAGAAACAAAAAAAAAACGAAACAGAAATAAAATTTGTGTTAATAACAGTTGTTTAAAAACTATATTTATTTTCTTTCTTTCTATAAATAAAGTAAAAATGTTCGCCCAACTGCACGCAATAAACCGCCCGGCTCCATTTAAACGGCGCAGGAGTGTCTTCAAGACAAATGTTTCTCTACTTTTATTAATATTGGCGGCAACGGCCACTGAAAGCTATGATAAGTTTGCTTTGGCACACCACCAAACAGTGGCAGTGAAATTGAAAGTACAGACAGCCAACCGCGGGTAAGCAATGTCACATACATAAAAAACAAAACAATCTCCCATATTGGTGGAAAATGGTGGGTTCAACTCTTACTTGTATACATGTGATATATGATAATATTCAGTTCAAAAAATCTTTATTGCACAAAAAGGTGTTTGTACAAAGGCGAGCTTTAAACTAATAAGTATTTTCTTCCAGCTAACCTTGGGTTATGAGGATAGTGCAGAGATTTATTGCAAAAAAAATACATACACTATATTATAATGACATTAAATAGTTATTATAACACGTTATATACCAAATTCATAGGCATAAAATACACACAACAATAAATACAATAAACACAGCTACATAAAATTTTTAAATAAAAACCGACTTCAAAACACTACAACACTAAAAAGTTACAAATAATTTAAAAGAATACCTTTAAATTAGAAGTATTTATACATGTAGGTATTTTAGAAGTATAATTTGTAGTCGGTGCCCAGTTTCATGACCAGGACATATATTTTGAAGTCGGTTTTTGTTTTTATTTTATAACCCGTACTTCGTTGCTTTAAAATTTGATTATTTTAGAAGTATAATTTGTAGTCGGTGCCCAGTTTCATGACCAGGACATATATTTTGAAGTCGGTTTTTGTTTTTATTTTATAACCCGTACTTCGTTGCTTTAAAATTTGATTATTTTAGAAGTATAATTTGTAGTCGGTGCCCAGTTTCATGACCAGGACATATATTTTGAAGTCGGTTTTTGTTTTTATTTTATAACCCGTACTTCGTTGCTTTAAAATTTGAAGTTCTCAATTTTCGTCTCCGAAAGTCTTCACCAGAACATCATCAAATTACCTAGGGACTGCTTTTACGCTATTTTATGAAACATACGCATATTAAAAAAGGATGGGCCCTATTAGGTCATATTTATCCATTGAAGAGTTCCGTCCTCCATTTCTGAAAGTGTTCATCAGATCTTCACCAAATTAAAATGGGACCAATGTTACGTTATATCTATTCAAACAAAAAAAAAGAATTGTCGAAATCGGTTAAGATTTAATGGAGTAACGCGAGAACATAGCATAAAAATATACGCATCAAATTGATAACCTCCTCCTTTTTTGAAGTCGGTTAAAATTTACTTATATAATAGAATTATTACTCTGAAGCCCGGAAAGTAGAATCCATGAGTGATCATGGATTCTACTTTTAAACAAGTTGACTGACGGGGCCTGGCGTATGTACAGGGGTAGCGCGTTCCACACGCGCACCGCTGTCACAGTGAAAGAATTCGCATAGCCTACAGTACACGGGGATGTCAAGAAACAGGTATTTACATGGCCGCTGAAGGCGACCATGCACGCCACGAGGGACGAAACGTTCGCGGGGATACTGGGGAGAGGAGGGTTCATGTAAGATGCCATAAAGAAGTGTCACAATGTGGGAATTCCTACGGGAGCGGATATTTAGCCAATTAAGCTGAGTGCGAAACTGGGAAACATGGTCATATTTACGGAGGCCACAGATATAACGAATACAAACGTTGAGAAGTCTAATTTATCAAGTAGTTCCGCAGTGAGGTCGGGATAACACACATCTGCATAGTCAATGACAGGGAGAAGCAAAGCGTTGACCAACGTACGTTTCAAAGAGTGCATGGATGCGAAAATCTTCCTACTTACCCTAATCTACTGTTAAACAGCTGTCAACTGACCAAAGTGCATACAAAAAAAAAACCACTGACAGCTGTTAACAGTAGATTAACAGCTTGTTAGTGTACAAGAAACCGGGGGTAAGTGCGGAAATCTCAGGTCCTACTAACTGCTGCTGTTACGTCGAGCATGGTGTCTCGCTCGCACAACTTAACATTTTTGGTTATTGTCAGAGCACATTTGTCAAAAAGTATGCTCATTTTATTACAATCGCTAAACACTTTATAATGTGACTAGCTGTGCCCGCGACTCCGTTCGCGTACATTTCGATTTTTACGAAGCAGCATTTGTATGGGGGCCACGTCTTATCATAACTGGAGCTAGAATTTAAATAGCCTATCCTGTGTCCCAGATGTCTATATGTTTTTATACCAAATTTCATCAAATTCGGATAATTGGTTTAAGAGTTATGGAGGAACATACATACATACACACATACAGAAAAAAATTCTAAAAATCGTGAAATTAGTTTCAGTATCATATATTGAGCCTATAAACACAATATCTCTGAAAACAAACTAACTTACTCCATGACCGACCCTTACAGATTTATTATTAGTAGTATAGATATAGATTATATTCTTTTTGTCGCACTAACCCGTGCTGAGGACAATGTCAATAGCTTCGGCTGGAAGCTCAGTGGGAGAGCGCTAGCACGGTTAGCCAGAGCGGATTCAAGTCCCGGCGTGGGTGGAATTTTTTTGCCTCTAAATAGGTTTTTAAAACTTTATAATGTGCGAGTGAGACAGCATTAGTTTTTTTGTCAATGAAAAATAGGTTCTTCTGTCTTCTGTCCCTCTATTGCGCTGCCGAACGTTCGCAACTCCGCAATATAGATTCTGCTTCGAATTTTTCATTTTTATTAAAGCGCTATTTTGCCCAGTGAGTGCTATGTTTTGAATGAAACTATTTTATTTTATTGCATGAAGTAAAGTGTGCTCGGAATGAGATATACAAAAGTGAAACTTATTTCGTCTTGATTATGTATACATAGGATAAGTTCTACTAATAAACTTGGTCTGAAATAAACATATATTATTATTATTATTACAAAATTGTGTTTAAGTTGTGAAATTAAAGATGACGTAATGAGTGGTAACCAGAATAAAAATTGAGGAAGGAAAAATTGGCCTGGACTGTATAGACTAAGTACCTACCTATAGATATGTTGATTGACCAAAGAAAGAAATATATCAAGCGAATGTGGGTATAAAGGGTCGGTACAAGACGCCAGGCGGACATACGTCGACCAAAAACAGGATTGTATCAGCAAAGGCAAGATAAAAAATATCTGTAACCGGGCGGCGACTAATTAATTTGCATGCAGCGACTAATTAATGTTGATCGTGGCAAGTGGCAAAACTTGGTCTTTGTCTACCCCTTCGGGATACAAGCGTGAGTATTACTGTATGTGGTTAAAAATGCCGAGTTGTTTTTGTGAAGTACCGATAGGTGGGCGAGAGCAGCCACCTAGTGAATGTCACAAGATTTTCATCGGAGTCCAGATAGGCTGAAAAGATTCAATGGAATATTTCGATTTTGACAATAACACTGTTAATTAAAGAAGGGGACTGGACAAGTATTTGCCTCTCGCTCATAAAATATTGTCGTGCCATACTTTCCGTCTAGGAGTTATTGTGGCACTCTTGCGGCTACATCTTCAGAACCTGGTCATCGCGTGTCATGGAAAGTACTCATGACAACAGACGAATCCAAACTGGACTATCATAGCACTTTCCATCACGGAGTTGCATTTGCAATCTACCTGCATCATCTTCAGGCTCGCCATCATGAGTCATTTAAAGTACTCACTCAGGATAACAAAACACAAGCCTAAATTCGATTGGTCGAAATGGTAGGCCATTTGCCATCAGGGAGTTCCAGTCCCTACATGCCGACTCCATCATCAGATCAGCTCGATGGTACCACAGTATTGCATTGTCACCGAACTTTCATAAGTGTGCCAAACAGCTCATTCGGGATTGAAAAATGTCTATCTCATATCTACCTACGTACAAACGTTGCAAGCTAAATAATGTAATAATTAAAAAAACCCGCCAAGTGCGAGTCAGACTAGCGCACATTCAAATATTTCAAGCATCTACCTGTTGCCGTCATTAATATCGAGCAAAAAACGGCAAAAAAATTACGTTTGTTGTATTGGAGCCCCCCTTAAATATATATTTTATTCTGTTTTTAGTATTTGTTGCCATAGCGGCAACAGAAATGCATCATCTGCGAAAATTTCAACTGTCTACCTATTACGGTTCATGAGATACAGCCTGGTGACAGACAGACAGACAGACGGACAGTGGAGTCTTAGTAATAGGTAATAGTCTTAGTACCCTTTGGGTACGGAACTCTAAAAACAAGAAAAAAAACATCCTGGCGTGCCGAGTGTAGAGGGGTTGAAGTGTGTCGGTTTCAGCCCAGCCATGAGCCAGACACAAACAGAATTTTTCCAAGATCTAACGAGATTTTAGTGAATAAACTTCACATGCAAAGAAGTGAAGTGAAGTGAAACATGAAAGGAGACTTCGATGCCTTTAATTGTGCCTTAACAGCTCGGAGCATTTTGATCCTACTCGAGTTCCTGAACATAATTTGTCTACAACTTTTGCGAGTTTAAGAAGACTTCATCCCCGAATCCCGAATTTCGGCAGAATAATTTTGTTTGGCAATAAATTATCTTTTCATATTTTATGCTTCATTTAGCAAGGATTGTTCGGTGATTACATTGGGTTGGATGCTAATAGCATTCAACGTTATTGATCAGTTACATCTTTAAAAAAAACCTTATACGTAACACAAACACTTGTCCAGGTCCCAAATTAGGATACCTTGTGCTATGATAAACAGGTAAGGACATCCCAAACAAAAACTTACACCAAGACCGAGGCCATTTGTACAAATCAAATGCGGTGGTAGCTTAGTGGGTAAAACATTGGACTCGGAAGCGGGAGACCCAGGTTCGATTCCCAGTGCGGGCATGTACATATGACTTTGTTTTCTAAGTTATGTACATTTGTGAAGTTATAGTAGCAATACCACTCGCTAACTGTGAAGGAAAACATCGTGAGGAAACCTGAGTGTCTGAGCTATTCATATACGTCAGCGCTTGAAATCGCCAATCCGCGGTGGGCACGTGTGGTGATTAAGCCCATACTCTCTCCCTGAGAGAAGGCCTGTGCCCTACAGTGGGCCGTATATAGGCTGCTTATGTAAGTACGGCTGGCTCCTGTAGGAATCGAACCTACGACCTCTCTTTTAGTATCAAACGGGTTAACAGCTAGACCGGGCAGTCAAGGTTTAAAGGTTTTGCCTAGCAGTTGACGATTCTCATGGGCTGGATAGTCAGAGAGAGGCTTTCTGTAACACCCCGCGGAATTAATAACGAAGCTTTCTGCAGATTTCACGAGCAGCGCCGCCTACCGCGGCTTCTGATCCCACTGGTGACCTCCAACGTTCGTACAAAAAAAAATAAAAGGCAGGCGACCAATGTTTCCAGTGCTTCGGGGTACAAATGCAGCCTGTTTCTGTTGCACATTTCATGTTCCACCAAAGGGGAAATCATTGAAAACAAAAAACCCGACTGCAAAAAGACTTAAACAACCCCTAAAAGGAAACCCAGCGACGAAGGCCCACCAGCTCGCTGGACCGACGTTCTGAGGCAGGTTGCTGGCAGCGGTTGGACGAGAATGGCCGTGGACAGAAAGCCCCCCTCCCCTCTCCCGGCTTACCCGGCATAAGTTATCGTATCCCTAGTTGCTCTTACAGAATTCGGGATGCTTATCCGCGTTGTTCGTTTATGACTTCACCCTGCAGGACCAACGCTGGTGAGAGGGCACCACTGAACAGAATTGTTAAGAGCTACAATAGCTACTTTCACTCACTTGATATATTCGTTCTCTCTACGGGGTTGTTTAGACAGGGTGTACTTTCCTTGCCGGATGTCGGGCCTTTATAGTAAGGGGCTCGATGTTGAGTATGTAAATATTAATCCTTCTAAAAAGCACATAATTTAGCACACTTTAGGTTTAATTTCTATGGTTTAATTTTGACATTGAAGGTTGAAACTAATAAGATATTAATCTTGTTAGTTTTAATAACTTAATTCTAATAAGTCAGAAGTTACCTCTCTCTGAGGTCGTTGTTTTCTTTATTTATTTTCTTTTTCTCAAATTCGTGGCATGCGGTGCTGGTTGTACAATTAATTAAAATACTTAATTGTTACCTACCTAAGGTCCTGTTACCACTCATTGTATATTTGTTCGTTTACTCTAATAAAATTAAATAAAATTGACGGTTGATTGCAGAAACGGGAAAAAATTCAGGGCACATATTGAAGCTAAAAGGGAAACTATCACGGCTAAATTGACTTTACGAGATAACGAGTAATAGGCAACCAACTTATAAAAGGAAATCTTCGGTGGTTCTGTAAAAAAAGGTGAAAAAACCTCTTCCTCTACGGAACCCTACACTGAAGAAGAAGAAAGACATTTATTATACCAACAAGATACATCACAGAAACAAAATAAGCACATAAGTAACATAATATGCACTTCTTCTTCTTTTGGTGCCATCTCCTATCGGAGGTCGGCTATCATTGTGGCTATTTTGGCCCGTGATGTTGCGGCTTGGAAGAGTTCTATCTTTGTAGTGTTATACCACTCTGCAAGATTTTGGAGCCACGATGTTTTTCTGCGGCCAGGTCTCCGTCGTCCCTGGATTTTGCCTTGCAGAATGAGTTGCAACAGAGTATACTTGTTACTGCGCATGATATGACCAAAGTATTGTAGTTTTCTCTGTTTTATGGTCTTTAAGAGCTCTAATTCCTTATTCATTCTTTGCAAAACCGTGTCATTAGTTACTCTATCTGTCCATGATATTTTCAGCATTCTTCTATATACCCACATTTCGAATATGCACAACAGAAAGAAAACTAAATACACAACAGACAAAACGAATAAATAAAACAGGACCATAGATGTAGCCTGTGGTGTATCTACGTTGCCACAAAAGGCACTGCGCGTTGCCGGTTTTTTATCTCCAGGTTCAGCGGACCGACTATCTGAATCAGGTTACTAGCAACGGCTGGACAAGGAGACCGAGCCCAAAAAAAAAGTGGCGCTCCTTGAGGGAGGCCTTTGTCCATCAGTAGATGAATACAGGCTGATTGAATTAAGATTCTTAACGGCTTTTCACAAACAATAACTGTGTTATGCCATTTTGTCGTATAGTGACACTCGCGTCGTCCATGCCTTTCACTTGACACATCGTTTGTCGAAATCGCTCCAGCCGTTCGGCTTCTGACATACATACATAAACTCACGCCTGTATCCCAGAGGGGTGGCAGAGACCAGGAACTGCCACTTGCCACGATCCTGACAGATCACTTTCGCTTCCTCAACATTCATTAGTCGTTGCATGCACGCACCCCGGTTTCGGGTACTTTTTATCTTGCTCTTTGCTAATAAATCCCCTATTTGGTCGAAGTATGTCCGTCTGGGTCATCCCTTACCGGCCCTTCCACCCATATTCGCTCGATATATTTGTTTCGTCAATCTTTCTTCCTTCATCCTCTCCATATGTCCAAACCAACGCAACATTTCTTTCTCAATTCTAGTCACTACACTCTGACTGGGCGTATAGAAACATCATACATATGGGCGCAACCCAGCACACTCCTTTGCTTTCGCAGTCGGTAAAAAGTATGGGTCGGGGGGGGAGAGAGGGTAGGGAGTTAGGGGTTGGGGGCGGGGGTACCGCAGCTCGCTTTGTGAAACGAGGTTTTGGAACAGAAGGACCACGCCTTTTAGATAGTAATTAACCCTCCTTTGCTTTCGCAGTCGGTCAAAAAGCATGGGGGATGAATGGTTTGAATCTTTATAGCCACATAGAACCTCCTGAAACTGGCAAAATATGATTGGCCACTTTCGACATCTTTTACAATTTGACAATACTACATAGAAAAACTGACGCCCCTGCATCCCGAAGTGGTAGACAAATACCAGAGTTTTCCTCGAGCCAAGACAACCTCTTTGGCTCCATCAACATTCATCAGTCGCTACGCATTTACGCCGGTTTCAGTTGAAGGAAACTGTTGTTTGTTATGTGGAGTTTTTTTGAATCCGGCCCTCTGTATTTTTTCAATTCCGTGGCATGTGCTAGTTCACAAACAATATGGTGCTTGCGTAACCCAAGATGCTGGCTGGTTGGAAACAAATATAAAACGATTTTTGAGGTAAGTAAATAACTTACCGAGAAACTGGAGAGCAAGCGTTCGATGTTCACACTATAAGTTACATAGTAACTACCAGCTGACTCAGCAAACGTTGTTTTAATAAAAACTGAATATGCACGGATATTTACTCGTTAATTTTTTCGTTCTACAATTTTCCGACGTTTCGGTACTTTTGCAAGTCCTGTGGTCTCGGTAGGTTGAGGTGACAGACGTCTTTTTGAAAGCATTAACTGTTAGTTTACAACCCTCGGTAAAAATACAGTTACGTTCCAAAAATATTTTGGCAAATTTTATAATTTAAATTGGCGAAACAATTTTTTTTATGTAAACTCAAAAATATTGATTATTAGTTATTGAAATTAAATCTACAAAACAATTGAAATTAAAATTAAATCTACAGTCACACTTCTAGCAAGGGGGTCTCTTGCACTTAAGCACTGGTTCCCATGCTGCAGCTATGTTCCAACCACGATCTCTATTGAAATTTGGATGCCGGCGGATCTCTTATTGCCTCGCGTATCATTCTAGGAAAGATATGGTCCTCTCGGGCTAGAACTTTAACTTTATCAAATAGAACTTGAACTTTATCAAAATGAATGAAGTGAAGAAGAGCGCTTATGTTTCACGTCCTTTATGTTCCTTTACCCGCGATCAGCTATGGTACGCTTAGTTTGACCAATGTACGAGGAACCACATTCAAAGTCAAGCTTGTATACTCCTGCCTCTGGTAAGGGAATCCTGTGGTTGACAGTTCACATGAATTGGTGTAAAGTTACCGAAACGTCGGAAAATTGTAGAATGAAAAAATAAACGAGTAAATATCCGTGCAAATTCAGTTTTTATTATGTCTTGAGCTCGTGTTAACCTTAGAAAGTACTAAACGTTGTTTTTCCATAGTATACCTACGACCTATTCTCAGACCTACACAAAAAAATTCATAAAAATCGATGAAGCCGTTCTGGTGGAGTTCGTAACAGACACTGTGACACGATTAGATTACGACTGCCTCGTTGGTCTACCAGTTAACACGCTTGACTGCCAAAACAGAGTTCGAGGGTTCGATCCCCACTGGACTCCGCCGCATTTGATTTGTACAAATGACCTCAGTCTGAGTATATTTCCATGTATCATCATCATCAGCCATTTGACGGCCACTGCAGGACATAGGCCTCCCTCCATTTAATACTTTCATTGCACTTAGCAATACGGTGGACTTAATGCCTTAATGCCATAAGCATTTTCTACCAGTCAACCGCAGGAGGTGGAAGAAAGATTGGTAGGCGTGCAAAGAGGAGAGGGGGAAAAAGAATTATTGAATTTTAGAAAGAAGTTATGATTAATTACTTCATTTCTGCGTCAAAGCGAGCGCGTCGATGACGCGAGGGGTGACGCGAAATCACAAAGGATTTCGGCATATTTCATAGTCCAATGACTTTTTTCTTTTCAGATGCCGTAATATAATAAAAAATTCACAGACTTCGTGCCTCACACGACTATTGAGCACATTAGAAATGAATCGAGTCATAAATGTCATGTGAAAAATGTCGTTCTGACTTTTTTTTAAATAACTTAGGCTACAAGGCAAACCATTAACCCGATCTTCTTGTTTTAGGCTCAAATTGTAGCTGACTAAATTGTCCAGAGGATTTTTTCTCAAATTTTTGATACCTATCATTCTTCGTTTCCAAAATATCGAGCGCCAAAATGAAATACTCAATTTTTTTCACTATTTTGTCTATAACTTTTTTCGTTTTTAACTTTCTCGAATAATTTTTTTTGCACCTTACAGCTCTCATGATTACGCATCTTTTGAGCCTTTTTCTTCACAATTCTCCGAGACATAAGGTGATCGCACTTTTTCGTGAAATCGAACGAAAAGACTGTATTTTCAAAGACCCTTCTAATGGTATAAGGTCTGTAGTTGCTACAAGAGTGGGATGAGTCACAAGACTCATAATTCCTTTAGTCACACAAATTGGCATTAAAATATAAAGGCAGGTTCGCAGTTGTGCAGGCTTACCCGTGCTTCACTTTTCCGACCTAGATAGAGGAGAGAGTTATCAAAATAGCGAGACGGATATAGTCCGCACAAATCTTTTTGGCGGTAACGTGAACATAGTCACAGATCGTTTGCACATCGCTTACTGTCTTTACAGTGTATGTGTGAGTAATTGACTACTTTAGTAATTGGCTAATAGTAATTCGTCCAGCTGTTCAGCTGTTTTTGGGTGAAAGAGTAACAAACATCCAAACATAATATATACAAACTTTCGCGTTTATAATATTAGTAAGGATATTTGACAAATTCTCAGATATTTACTTGGAAAAATGTTCTTTTAAATTCAACACTGTAGTGGGTGTCCAAAGTTTCAAAGTAAATATTTGTACCCCTCTGGCATCTTGAAGCGAGCAGTTTCATAGTTGCGAATTGATCAGGTGCACGCGAACATGGTTTCCTCTTTCGAAAGTAACAATCTTGTAAAATATGGTTGGACACAGACAGTGCCAGAATAGCACTTACTATTAGACACTTGAAATATTCAGTTTTCTATTTTCGTCTGTTTCCTGATACTGAGAAACTGACTGATTCTATCAAATAAAATTATTTATAACATATTTGACGGTGGCTGTTAAATAAAAAAAAATAGTGTATAGTTGGGCTTGTAAAAAAAATTTTCTTCTACCTGTTCATATGAACTATTATTTGTCTTTTTATCTTTTGTCATTCTAACTATTTTCTCTGTGTTATTTCCTAGTTGACAACAAACAATATTTTTATCTTAGAAGGAAACTTTTAAAATCACCAAAGACATGCATAAACTCCCGCCTGTATCCTGGAGGGGTAGGCAGAGACCAGTGTCTGCCACTTGCCACGACCTTAGCGGATCTCTTTCGCTTCATCAACATTCATCAGTCGTTGCATGCACGCTCGCCGGGTTCGGGTAAAAACCAGAAAATATATTTACCTATATTTATTACTCTTACTTTAGCATGGAACACCTGTTTTTTTTTTGCTATTATGAAGTTGTCCACATGCTAAAAGTTGTTCGAATTGCCGAAAAAAAAACACTTACTTTTTCGCTAAGATAAACGGGATTTTGTTACACCAAGTACACCAACAATCTGTTGACAGAACCTTGTTTCTTGTCTCGACGTGTCCCAAAGCGCTTCATAGTCACGGATCGATCAAATAGCCTGTTGCATTCATCCCGGCTGTCTATTGTGCGGTACATTCGAGCCACGTCCTCGGAAGTTTCTGCTTTCCAACCAGACGTATGCCTAAAGCTTCATTGAAAAAAAAAGAGTGATTAAGTACTTCCTTCGAAGAAGTAGTTCTTATTTATTTTTTTATTGATACATTTGTTGCACTTAAAGAAAGATTGTAGTACAATGCGGCGGATTTAATGCTTAAGTTCTTCTTAGTAGTTCATAGTTTACGTTTCGTTCACGGATGACAATGAAGGAATGAGTTGTTAAATGAATATAAAGTCCTAAGATGATGGACGGAAAACCGTTAATTAGTTAAATGTTCGTTACGATCTTTGTCTACTACGAGCGAGAGAACGACGAACGGCTACAGTGAAAGAATTTTGGTTCATAATGCAATGGGTTTAAGGATAATGATACGTGAAATGAACTATTAAGGTGAAGCAGATACAATAAGATACGTAACGAATGAATTAATGAGTAGTTTTGTGAAGTGAAGTCTTTCATTTGAAGCATTCGTTTGTGAACACGTCTAGTCCCCAGAATTTTCTGCTTTCCAACAGCTTAGAGACTTTCCCGGGTGATTTGTTCAAGAGTTAAAGTTTGTCCTTGGAAACTGCTATTTGGCTGGAATTGAGAACAGTTTTAGCTAACAAGGTGGGTGGAACGTAGTCTAGAAATTGCGTATTCGAAGACACGACTTACTACAAAGGGATTAAGATTAGCTATAAGGCGAACTCCAACATTTGTATTAGTTTCGTGGGATGATAGGAAAACATAAACGGAGTATTTTTTTGGAGCCGTGTCACTGTGTTGTTTTCTGGTGTACAATAATAGTTATTTAAGATACACGTGCGGAAAGTAAGGTTTTATACTAATAAGTACCAAATTGAAAACATTCGCTGCGCTCGTGTTTTCATTGGCACGCATTCGGATAAAAACCTTTTACGCTCAAGTATCTTACAGCATTTTTCAATGCATTTTGCGAGGAAATACAACAAAAAAATAAGTATAATAAAGTAATTTCATTTCACCAAAGCCTATTTACAACAAAATGGCGTGCTTTCTTTGCAGAGCGCGCGTTTCATACAGACTTTTTTTCTTGAGGCAAAGGTACAGTATACATACAGCCAATAATGTGAAAAATATTTTTTTTGCGGTAACAAAACACGTATTTTTAAATGAAATAATCAAGAATTTTATGTGTTATGGTGTTTATCATCATTCAATTATTGCTAGAGCGCCCAATTGTTTTTTTTTGGACAGCAAAACCTCCTTCATCATCAACCCATTATGTCCCCGCCAAGGGGCACGGGTCTCTTCCCCGAGGGAGGTATAGGCCATACTCCACCACGGGGGCCAAGTCCGGATTGGTGGAGGCTTGTAGACTAGTGGCTCGTCTACTGTCAGAAGTTGTCAAGCTGCCCTAAGGCCTCTGACTTGGCTTAACGACTGCCATCTATCGAAGGCAGCCGGCACCAATAGCTTAACGTGCCTTGCGAAGCACGGAACCGCACCCATCCGACCCATCCATGCACTGAACGCGCCCTGTGTTGCCTAACCTTCGTGATCGTTTAAGATCACTCAGGCAGCCGGGGCTTCGAGCGATCGTTGCACTCTACTGCTCTACGTTGTGGATGACTGCAACAAATATTTAAAGAGTGACCTGCTGTCGACTGTACCTACTTTTCAGAACGTGTTATTCTTAACGTGTTATTCGCGATGCGACGCAGTGCGTACGGTATAGTTTTGGTAAATAGTACGTACTTGATCAACGGTTAACGCGTTAATGCCCGGCTATGATTACAGGTACCTGTTTTATTGTCTTAACAATAATAATAATAAAGAGCTATTTGTATGATTCAAGCAGTTTCAGATTGATTATTCCTTAAATAAACGAAAATAATTCTAACGCAAAATCTACCTCTAGCGGTTAGACAATTGACTACCAAGACAGAGGTAATGGGTTATGGGCCGTATTTTAATTTGTACAAATCTCTGTTTGGATGTTCTTTCAATATTTGTGATGTCCTTGTCTGAGTATCATGTCACAATTCAATTCAATTAAAATATTTTTATTCATTGTAAAAACAGAATGTTTACTTAATGAACGTCAAAGTTGTTAGTTTCACAATTAATGGATTATGTGGAGAAGAAGCTAACAAAGAAACTCCACATTTATTCTTTTCAAAACACGTTGAGAGGGACAGGACAGGGAATCTTAGTTTGGGACCCGGAGGGCAAGTGTCTAAAATGCATAGTTGTTCAGTAGAAACATACTAGTACAGTAATGGTGGTTTCATTGACACTGTTGGTAGTCTAGTAAGCAATCGCATTCCAATGGTATAACCCGTGCAACTTAGCTCAGCGCCTTCCGCGATTCGATCTTTTTCGCGAGAGGTATTTACGCCTATCATAACGGGTACGGGACGGGAACTGTCATTGTCACCTTGTGACATAAGTTCCCAAGATAAAATAAATAAAAAAAAAAATTACGCCTATTTAATTTGCGCGAGTTATACCACTGTTAGAACAATTTCCCAGGCACTAAAGCGTCCGAGTAGTCCCTCCACCCATCTAGTGTGAGTGAAGGTGCCACTGGACGCTGTATAAATCATCTCATTACGTAGATGCAAAGGCCAAAGTTTAGTTTATACCATTGGAACGTTGTACTTGTATGGCTTAGTAGACTTCCAAATAGAGGCAAATAACAGTAATTGTCGTGCTTATATTATTCTATCGAAAAACTAAGTGTCGATAGGGCCAAAACGAGTGATTATGATGGTGGGTTTTTTATATTATTGTTACTACGTCCATAGTTCGAAGAGTCGAATTTTGCGTGACAGATTGCGCCCTTATATCTGTTACAGGCGTAGCAAGAGTCCCTTTGTAATTCCTCACTGAAACTGACTCGAAGCCTGTTGATATGTGTCGTTTTCTAAAGGGGTTTAGAAAAATTGGGAATTATGGTTATCTGTGAAGGAAAACATCGTGAGGAAACCTGTTTGTCTGTCTACATACATTAATCGCCAATCCGCAGTGCCTACATATGGGTTCAAGTCCCGGCATGGGTGGAACTTTTAGCCTCTAAATAGGCTTTTATTCATCATCATCATCAGCCATTCGCCGCCCACTGCAGGACATAGGCCTCCTGCGTGGTTTTCATAACCATGAGGGGTTTTGCCATAATCGCCAATTTTATAATAACAATAAACGTTTAATAATAGTAGTTTATGCAACTGTCATATAATGAAGGGTATTAAAACACGAGTGTGAGTTTATGAAACGAGCGCAGCGAGTTTCATAATAGTAACGAGTGTTTTAATACCCGTATTATATGCAGTTGCATACACTACTTTATCTTCACTAATGCAATTAAAAATTAAATTCACGCGTACGTGTATAATCACAGTGATTTTGCCGCCATTAAAATTTAACCAATGAGAGCGCAGCTGCGCGCTTCAATAAAACGCGATCAACCTGATTGGCCCTGCAATCAAGTTGGTCGCGTTTTATTGATGTTATAATGAGATTTTACGATATCGATGTGAATATTATACCATCATGTGAAATTGCTTAAATTGAGTGTTTTGTTGTCTGCGCTATAACAGTAGTAATTATAAGTCAAGTATTGAAAACATAAGTAGAATGTTACAACATTAGTGTAGATAAACACGTTTTCGCTGTATTTTCGCATTGTCGTGGTGCGTAATAAGGGCGGATATAGCTCAGTGTCGCTGGGGTAATCAGTTTTAAAGTGTAATTGGCATGTCAAGTTTAATAACGTTCGCCGAGTCACAACGAGTCTGCTATCTGTGTCAGACAGCCGAGATCAAGCCCAAGGACCTGGCGACACAGAAGAGACGCAGGGCGAGGGCGCGGAAAAGAGGCGACGTGTCGCCAACTCTATATAAGAAGAAGAAGAAGGAAGACACTTATCATCCAACAAGATACATCACAGAAACAAAATAAGCAGATAAGTAACATAATATGCACAACAACAGAAAGAAAACTAAATACACAACAGACAAAACGAATAAATAAAACAGGACCATAGATGTAGCCTGTGGATGAGAATGATCCTTACATTAAGCACGCCCTCGTACATTTACAATGTAATTAGTGCAATAAAGAATTAAAATAACAATAATTACAGCCTGTGGTGTGTCTAAGCTGCCACAAAAGGCAGCTGACTCAGCGTTGTGCCGAGGAAGTGATCCCTCAGCGCTGATATGGCGCCCTCGCCCCGTCTCTTCTGTGTGGGCTTCGTCCCGTCCCTTCACCTACATTTTGAATGAAAGTGAATTGGAAAGACGCCACGTCTTTTCCACGCCCTCGCCCCACGCACAGGAAGCGCTCGACTAAATTTGATCTCACGGCTAAGATGAGCGTTCCTCTTAGCCGTGCGACCCATTCATACATACACATCCACACTCACACACTCATACACACTCACACACTCATACACACTCACACACACACTTATCACGTTTCTTATTTATTCATGTTTTTTTTCTTTTTATTTCCAGCAGTCACGTGACTGCGAAAGTAAAGGAGGCATTCACTTTTGCAGACTTATTTATAAAAAAAAATAAAGTAATACAATATGTTTCCGGACTTCCTCGAGCAAAACGCTCTTTAAGCCTTAGTGCCTACCTGCCTTAACTCCTGCTCTAAATGTCAACCTAAGAGCTGGGAAGTGCTGAAAACCAGCGTTGGTTACAACCTGGTGGTAGCCGACATGTTACCTGAGCTCTCTCCAATTACCAAAATGGTAGACTCAGTCTAAAAAAATATGTAAATCTCTGCTATCATTGCTTCTTTAAATTGTTTATGTTTTGGTAATAAACGATTTCTATTGTATTCTATTCTAAAAGGTTTTCTGTGCCAACACAATCAAGTTCGCTCAGCCAGTTTGTGATAATTCTTGTCTTTTTACTCTCTCAATTACTTAATTCTATATTACATTTTGTCAACTACGTAAATTTATACAACAATTCGGTGACTCAGCAAACGTTGTTTAGCCATAATAATTAGCCTACGACCCATTCTTAGACCTTATACACAAAATAATACACATATACACAAAAAATTCATAAAAATCGGTGAAGCCGTTTCGGAGGAGTTCGATAACTTACGAAGTTTGCGCGACGTGGCCGGGCTTTTCGCAGCGCTAGTATTGGAGTCTTTAAACCTAAAGTGTTTAAGGTTTATTTTAGTTTGTAACGTTGCGCCCGCTCGTCGCCGGCCCGTTGGTAAGTGAATAAACATAAAAACAAATTCACGCCTATATCGCGGAGGTAGATACCAGGGTTTGCCACTTGCTATGAAAAGTGGATAGTAATTAAAATAATCAAGAGAGAGAGAGAGAGAGAGAGAGAAGAGAGAAAACATTACACATTTATTATACCAACAAGATACATCACAGAAACAAAATAAGCAGATACTACAGAATACTACACGAATGCAGTCGTACGCACCCACTGTACTCGTAGCAGATACAGGAGCTATGTTCGCCCCGCTAAAGGCACAGCGTAAAGATACACACAACTGATACAATTCTCGGCCGATTGTCGAGATGCGGGCTGTCAGTCACTTTGTGTAAATTATAAGAGACGGCCACGCCCAGGGAATCCGCCAGGGTCGGATCCAGGGGCATTTTAAGGGGTACAGTGACCCGTGAACTAAATAGGACAAAATGAAGCAGCACACCTGCTAAGGTTGAAAACTCAACAGGCTCAAATAGACCTTGGTCTATTTTTAGACTTAAATTTTTTGTGAATTTTTATCAACAAGCTGTCGGCCAGCACTTTTTCTAGGTTTCATCTATTTGAAGTCGAGTTGAATGTTTGAAAGATTCTGAAGACGCGAGTATCACTGGATATTCAGTGACATTCGAATCGTCAATAACTTTCATTTAACATATCATCTGTGAAAACCGGTCAACCCGTTTAGCCTCTGAGCGGTCAAGAAACATATCTACCTTACCTATCATTTTTAGTGGTAAGGCCGTTTTAGGTTAAGAAATATCTGTATAATTTCCTTTTTTATGTACTATAAAGTGTTCTCTATCTACCTACAAACATACATACGCGCGAAAAACATACATCACAAGTTTAAAAATTATTTTAATAAATTTATACATCACAAGTTTGTATGTTGTAAATCATGTCATAATTTTTATAAAATGGTTGGTGCATTGGACTGTATTCAGCATTGTTAAATTATTATTTTTTTTTAAAGATTTTTTTAAAAAAATGCGAATAAAGCGGACGGGCTGAAAACCAGCGCTACTGACTATGCATGCAGTCATAGCAATAAGCTGAGCCCCTTCCCTTTTGCCATAAAAATAAAAATACTCACTGATTTTTATGATGTAAAAATTGATTTTATGGTAAATAAATATTTTCACTATCACTATCACTATCACTATACCCTCCTTTGTTTTCGCAGCCCCCAGGCAATCACAGAGTGGCGGCCGTAACAGGACGACTGTCAGTGGGCAGACCAGCAGCCCGATGGTCTGACGATATAGTTGAGTCAGTGAAGGATCCGTGGATGCGGATGGCAAGGGATCGTGAGAGATGGCATTTGGGGGAAACGGCCCGTACGCAGAAGTGGGTAGCGGTGAGCTGATGATGATGATGATGACCTTCTACAAAATCGAAGAACCCCGGGGCCCCCACCTGAGTCCACGGGGATGGGGGCATGTCCAGAGGGAATCTAGCCGCGCGCCGGGGCTAACCGCATTCATTTGCGATCTCCACCGCAAGCCAAAGCACAATGACGGATCTGTACCGCCAAACGGCCCAACAGATATTTGGGCTGAAAGCCTGGTAACAAATATTTCGTTGCATTCCACGTTTTTCTGGGTGTAAACAAAAATGTACATTACTTATTACAGCCACGCCTGTATCCCGGATAGCCAGGCAAACACAGAGGATTGTCACTTGCCATGATCCCGACAAATGTCTTTCGCCCTTCAATGACTATATTTATAAGCGACCTTAATTTGTATATCTTTTTGGAAATAAATATTTTACTTACTTACTTACTTGCACTGTCAACATTTAGTACATGCACGCACGACATTTTTGCAATACAATCGTCATCGTCATCAGCCGTTTGACGCCCATTGCAGGACATAGGCCTCTCTCATGGTTTTCCAAGCTTCCAGGTCTTGTGCCGTCCCCATCCAACGACTTCCCGCCACCGTAACCAGGTGGTAAGACCATCTGGTGGGGGGCCTGCCCAATACAATCAAAGTCATGAAATTGATAATAGGGGTTTATATTTCATCAAAAAATGACATAGGACGAGCAGTTTGATACATTATTGCATACCACTTTTTAAGAATTTCTATCAACGGTTTGTTTATGTGTAGACCAAAGCTGATTGAATTAAATATTAATACCAGACGAGGTATTTTACCCAGTGGGGACGTATCCACTGCACTATAGTGAGAGACGGTACCACACGTGCCCTTGAAGGTTTGGCAATTTCAAGCGCAAAGGCATGTGAAAACTTCAGACACTTGGGTTTCCTCACTATGTTTTCTTTCACAGTTAGCGAGTTAGTATTGCTACAACGAACGAATTCACAAATATACCTAACTTAGAAAACAAAGTCCTGATCCGGATACCTCCGGGATAAAGGCGTGAGTTTATGTCTACATATGTGTACAGGAAAGACAAAGTTATTATGTTCGGGTTTTTCCGAGTTTTGTCACGGTGCTTTTCTTCACTTTACTGAGACAAACAAACGACGCACGATTTTCGCAGATAAAAGTTTCAATTTGTTCCTGCTCCTCTTTCGACAGCGATTTTGCTGAATGTAGGTAAGTAGGTCAGGTTGGTGTCAGCGCTCGAAGAGCCTAGAACGTTTAGCTCGAGTTTTCAGCCCATTTGTTCCAGCGTATCGTCTCTACTCTGGACGGACAGGGGTGAACGCAATTACTTATGCTGGAAACTTTCTCTCTTAACATTTTTAACAGAGATTTTACTGAATGTAAGTAAGTAGGTTAGCTTGGTGTCAGCGCTCGAAGAGCCTAGAACGTACAGCTTGAGTTTTCAGCCCATTCCTTCCAGCGCTCTACACTGGATGCGCAAGACTGAACGCAAACACTTGTCCTAAAACGTAAAGGGTGTTAAAATCCTGACGCTCGACCTAATAGCTGCATATACTGGTTACCAAAACCAGATAAGATTTAACAAGAATATTCTTTATTTTGGAACGTTACAAGCTTCTTCTTTTTCGGTCATTTAACTAATAGGGGGGCATAGGGCCTCAACGTAGATTTCCACTTCTGATGGTGGTTTGCGGCAGCTTCCAATTGAGGCCAGCTTGTGCCGATCGACTTGGCCTCTTGGGCTGTAGATATTTTCCAGGTGATCCTTGGCCGCCCTCTCTTTCGGCTGCATAAGCGGGTGTACGTGAGGGTTTGTCGGGTCAGGCAACCCTTGTCCCGGCATAGTGTGTGACCTACCTATGTTACAAGTTATTTTATCCATAAAATTTGCTGGGAAATCCGTGATTTTTTTTTGGAGTACTAAATTTTTATGAGCGCGCTTTGGATGCGTTTCTTCTTGATTTTCTACCATTTGTATTTTTTTTCTGATTGTGCAATAAAGTGATCTCTATCTATCTCTTCTTCTATCCTTTTTAAGAAAGAAAGAAAGAAAGAAAGAAAGAAAGAAAGAAAGAAGATATTTATTTAAATTGTCACAAACAAAACACAAAGTAAACATAAAGGTACACAAACAAAAGACACGAACGTCAACGAAACAGAGATCTAAAACAGGGTTCCGTACCTCAAAAGGAAAAAAACGGAACCCTTATAGGATCACTTTGTTGTCCGTCCGTTCATCCGTCCGTCTGTCAAGCAAGACCCTTTATCTCGGGAACGAGTCGAGGTATCGAGTTGAAATTAAAACCGTTTTTTTTATTATCTAGTTAATGTCAATGTTTGCCGTTTCCCCCCGCCCGGTGGGGTTAATCACCCGCAGGTTGGATCCCAAGGTTTAGCGACTAGGGCGCCGCTAGTTGCTAAGGCTTGGGTTTCAACCTACGCGTTTTTCCACGTGTTGCCTCAAGCAGCAGAGGAGTGTTCTTGTTTTATTAGGAGCAGGGAATCAGGCAGGTTGATCACAAAGGGCGCGGGGCGGGGCGGGGGCGGCGGTCGATGTGCGCGCGTCGCAACAGGTAACCGGCCCGCGAACTTGTAGCCGAGGGCACTCCGGGAAACCAACTGGGTTCTACCCTGTTAACGACTTGGTGGAGACAATAAAATAAAAAATAAAAATGTTTTTAGTTAAAATAGCGCAGAAACTGCGACTTAATGAACGGTACAAGCTAAACACAAAACTATCTAAATAGAAATGGACACCCCATTTCTATTTAGATCGTTTTGGAGAAAAAATGCAAAAAAAAAATTATGGTCTTATTTAAGTAATGCCTCTCTTAGCGTCATTTTAAGTAAGACACTATTTACTTTAGTAAGCGTTTTAACTTAAATGATTTATAAAAAGTTCCAGCTAAAACGCTGTTATTTTTTTATTCATTCATTCTTACGTAGTGCGTAGTTGTGTCAGAAACGCTTTGTTGTTGTAAATTCCTAAAAAATAATGGACGAAGTTTTGCGAGGTTTTATTGGAACTCGAAGTTTAATTGAAGAAACTTAAAAAAAGACGGAAAACATCGAAAATGTACCTCCAAAGACGAAGAATAGTAGGTGCAATTGCAATTTTTGGCAGCCATAATCGCCTCACTGGTAACACTGACAGAAACAGCTTTTTGTGTTTGACATTCATTCACTCATGTGGTGCACAGTGCACACCACAGATAAAAAAAAAAACACTGCTTAAAGTGGGTTTAACGGACATTTAACAAGACTTTATCTTTTAAAATAACCCAGTCCAAGCAAAAAGAAAACAAGAAAACCAAAGCAAATGACAGGAATGCGTTTTGTTACTACTATTGTAAAGCGTGCTCATTAAAAAAGTTCGAATAAAAATTAATGGTTTTGATTAGCTGCTTGCGTAGGAACGAAACGCAATTTGTAACTTTCAAGTTAGGGTCCGCCGTCGGTAAAAACCGGTAACAATTTTTACAGGGTTGCCAGACAAAACTACAACACTTTTGTTTAATATGGCAATAACAACTTTTTGGTGGACAAGGCCGCACTCTATTGTCTATCTCGAGTCTCGGGTACCACGCACACACTTGCGACATGGCAAGTAGGCAATCCTAGTCTCTCACTCGACATCGAGAGAGAGTCAAAACGCGCATGCTAAGCAAACAGGCTGTATTTCATGAACCGTGATAGCTAGGCAGTTGAAATTATCAGAGACGATGTATTTCTGTTGCTCCTATAACAACAAATACTAAAAACAAAATAAAATAGATATCAAAGGGGGGCTCCCATACAACAAACGTGAGTTTTTGCCGTTTCTTCTCGATGTTATGTTGCTTGTGTGCTTGTTTTGTTTCTGTGATGTATCTTGTTAGTATAATAAATGTCTTTCTTCTTCTTCTTCTTCTTCATATTTGTATCGAATCATCATCATGATCATCATCAACCCATTATGTCCCCACCGAGCGGCACGGGTCTCTTCCCTGAGGAAGGTATAGGCCATACTCCACCACGGGGGCCAAGTCCGGATTGGTGGAGGCTTGTAGACTAGTGGCTCGTCTACTGTCAGAAGTTGTCAAGCCGCCCTAAGGCCTCTGACTTTGTATCGAATGTTGTATAGATAATGGTACGGAACCCTTCGTGCGCGAGTCCGACTCGCACTTGGCCGGTTTTTTATATTTGCAAGTGCGTCTGTTGAAAAACCTATAAAGTAAATAAAATAAAGCAAGTCATGTTTTTGTGGTTCTTATGTACTCTATTTATTTTAAAACCATCTTCAAAATTATACATAATAATACTCAAACAGACCCTCAACTGGAGTCGCCCCACACTGACAGCGAGACTAGTGATTAAATCATTCAAAATGACCCATACGCCGTCGAAATAAGGCCTATGATTTATTCAGCGCGGCCGTGGTCCCTTTGACATACTCACACCCGTTGCAAGGGTGTGACTATGTCACAGAAGTACGAGAACTTTTAGCATGTAGCAGTCAAACTTGGTGTGATTAAAGTGCAGTCTGTAATTGTCTATAGTAGGTTACACTATCGATATATTCAGATAAGATTATAGCAAAATCTAATTAGAACTGCAAAAATATTTTGGCTGCTCCTTCGAAACATAATGTAACTTTTGTTTATTGTTTTAATTGCTTGAGGTAATTCACTTCGAAATTATTATTATTTATTTATTTAAATTTAAACTTTCCATTTCATTTCATTGAAAAAAAAAGTACACTAACAATAAATCGGGCATTATCAGCACTGCACGTCTAAATGACAATACCATTTTGTGTAAAATGTCGTCGCCCACGATACAGGCTCAGCCTAGTGTGGGGACACGGCCACCACTACCTGATGTTATCTAAATTAATAATTATTAATCCACATGCATGTAACATAATTCATTTGATAATAAATAATTTTTTACTTTACTTTTTACTTTAAATTGCATAACATTAAAGTGAAAACCAATGCGTTGAACAATTCATACATACGAAGGGTATATATGCAAAGTATTTTATACAAATCGTTCGTCAATTCGCAATAACATCACGAAAAATTTATAAGAACATTGAATTGGACACAAACAAGAAAAAAACAGTCAATTATTAAAACGAGAAAATTACTTTGCTAAATTCCGCCAAAATTCCACAAGCACCATGCGGTTAGTTAATGCACCGCCCTCCCTCCCACTTTTTCAAGCAGAAGCAAGAAACAAACACACCACCACCGACAACAATACTTGTGTGAAAAAATGCATTGCGACGTATTTCGCCTCTAACACGAGGCATCCTCAGGCTCCGATGGTTCGACACATTTTTTCACATTTTAATGCTATTATGGATTTCCGCAAAGTAACGCCTGATTCCATACAATACCAAGAACAGTAAATCAAATCATTTCATAATTAGGACGCCCTTTAATTCATCACGTTCACAATATTTCAAACATTCCTCTGCGACGAGAGCGACCGTGTGAGTGGAGAGAGACTGCGGTAGACTGTCCGCGGGCCCTGAATAGCATCCATGCTTGCCGTGAATGTTGAGAACTCGGGTTGAGAATGATATGTAATACGTGCGTGCACTAGAATAATACCAACATTTAATGTAGTACATCCTTACTAATATCATAAACGCGAAAGTTTGTATGTATGGATGGATGTTTGTTACACTTTCACGCAAAAAACGGCTGAACGGATCCGGATGAAATTTTGCACAGAGATAGATTATAGTCTGGATTAGCACATTTGGGGCGAAAAATTTCTGACCTGGCGACCGCCGACCGGATGACGCAGCGTGGGAAGGCCCCCCACCATATGGTCGGACGACCTGGTTACGGTGGCGGGGAGTCGCTGGATGAGGGCGGCACAAGGCCGGGAAGCTCGGCAAACCATGAGGGAGACCTATGTCCTGCAGTGGGCGTCAAATGGCTGACGATGATGATGATGATCCTAAATAAATAGTACCTATAAAAACAAACAATAAAAAGCGGTCGAAAAAAACACTCTATTCTATTCTATTCTATTCTAAATAAGTACATAATATTAGGTAAGAAGATAACTCTTTATTGCATACCAGTAATTTACAGAGATAAGGTACTTAGTATTTATTGTTTTACGGACCTCTCTCTGTTCTAATCCGACTTTTACTTGGCCGGTATATTTATGGAACTCTTCAAGTTTTATTGAATTACACAATTTTACTGCCAAGAAATTAAATTTAAACGAACGCGAAGTGGTCTTCTATGCATCACACTTTTATTAGCTACCTACACCTCGGACACAAAGGTTGAAGGGCACGCGACTATGAACCCTAAAAAGATGAGGGTAAGATCCTAAATTGATTAGTTTGTTTATTATCATGCTGAGAAGAAACAGTTCGGGGGTTCATTTTGTACGTTTCCATTTCATTACTCTAACATACTCGTAATAATTAGATGATACTCAGGGAAATTCTGAATTCTGAAACCGGTAAGCTGAGTAGAGTGTGAGTAATAAATAAAAAAAATAACTTACACACAACACAACCACTTGACTTGGTCCCAAACTAGGATACCAAGCGCTATGGTAACCAGACAAGCACATCACAAAACATGGAAATACTGAGGCAATTTGTAATCAGAAATCGGAAAACAATAATTTATTTCAACGCAAAGAATTTACATTCTGTTTGTTGGACGTCAATGTACTATCTTAGCCGCTGCCTTCGGGCATTATGTAGTGGATTAAAAGGCAGCGGGAAAAAAACTCCTCTCTGACCATCCTTTCTCAAATCATCTTAAACTTAATAGATCAGAGCCTGTATGATAAGATTCTATGATCGCCATCAATAACTTTAAAAGCCAAGACATTAGGTTAATTTTCTTAAAAAAGAAAGAAAAACATTAAAGCTGCGGCCAGACACGCGAACAGCACCCGTTCACCATCACCAGTCTCAACCATGTACGGTGGCCCCAGTCGGAATCGAACCCACGAGCTCTAGCATGGTAATCAGACGTGATAACAACGAGGCAGTCACTCCTGAGTCTGGACGTGCACGTGATACCCCGGGCTGTGGACACGTTCCTTGCATATAAACAAAGATATAAAACAAGAACGGGTACCTGGTCTCTTCCTACCCCTCTGGGATACAGGCATGAGTTTATGTATGTATGGTAGTATGTATGTATCGGGTAACTATTTCTTGAACTACACCTTTTCCTTTGACCAGGGCATGATCATCATCATGATGATGGATCATCATCATCATCATCATCATGATGAATTTTCCCCCAAATGCCATCCCTCTCGGTCCCTTGCCATCCCCATGGGCATGTACCCGGTTATCAAAAAATAAAGAAGACATTTATTTAAATTGCTACAGAAACACAGAGCAAAACAATCGTGAAGAGAACATGTGAGGTGCATAGACTCGAAGAAAGCTGGGTACCATACAATAATGAATGGCACCCAACCGCCTCAGGCTCCAAAAGCCTCATGTGTTTCCGTAACAACAAAAAACCGGCCAACTGCGGGCCACGCGCAGTGTGGGGTTCCGAAGAAAGAGAGGGGTTTATCTGCTTTACAGAACTAACAACTTCATCAACGTAATTTTCAATGGATTTTGTACGAAGTTTTCCTTTTATAAGTTGGTCGCCTATTACTCGTTAACTTGTCAAGCCTACATAGCCAAGTAATAGTATTCCTTGTAAGTTCATTATATGTGCTACTGCCCTGTAGTTTTTCACGTTTCTACAATCAACCGTTTAGACAGGAGGGGGGGACGCCCTACTCGGTCAAAATGTGCGCTTTACAGCTTAGTATTTCGCAAACGGAACCCTAAATCAAAAAATGATCTTCCTACACCCACAATATTTTTTGTAACGATACCCCACATTATAGTGTGGGCGAGAAAAAAAAATTGTATCCGTAAATTAAAATGTAGGGCGGGTACCTACCCTAAAAAAATTTTTAATGGGCTTATTCTACAGTTTTGTTTCAGCAAAATTTCAGCTTTCTTGTACTAATCATCTCTGAGCTAGGCCGCGGACAGACAGACGGACGAACATGGCGAAACTATAAGGGTTCCTTGTCAACTACGGAACCCTAAAAAGGTGCTCCAACTCCGCATACGTTAGTGGTGTGTGCTATGGATAGCATAACACCAGCAAAACTGTAAAAACTTGGCACTAGGAGAACACCCATGAAATTAGCGTCGCCACTGTCCTCTAAATTGTCACAAGCGTTGCCAGGCTATAAGATTAGCAAGTTAAAGTGGCAGTCACATCTGCCGAAGAACCGATGGCCGATAGTTCTCGATATTGGAATAATCAAAAATCCCAGTCCACTCTTTCAATCATTCATTCGTTCAGATTCATTCTTTTTACTTTCAATCATTCAATCGTTCATTCGTAAAAATAACGGCCGCTAGTCGGTACTGTAAAATTAATAAAACAATTTTTCCACTGTTCACACGTTTTTCTCTGCGCCCATTCCAACAGGTTATGGGCCCAGGGCACGATTTAAATAAGTTATAATTAAGTTCCTGCTATCCGTCTAAAATACGGGTATGAACAACGGAGATACGAGGCAAACGAAACATCCAGTAATTTAACGGCGAACGTCTTCAAGTCTTTGTTAGAAGAACTGCAAGTGGCCATCGTCGTTGAACAACCAGTGCCGGATAATCCAGACGCAATGTGGCTAAAGAAAAACCAAACTGCAAAAGGTACAATTATCGAATATTTAAATTTCGCGAAAGACGCTGCAACGGCCAAATCCATTTTCGATAACCTCGATAAAATCTACGAGAGACGAAGCCTGGCCACGCAATTAGCACTACGCAAGCAATTGCTGAATCTTAAACTGCAACCAAATGTTCCTTGCTTCAACTTGACCACAAAGTGAAGCTGAAAGGTGAACCTACAACAGAGCTCAAGGTTTTGCATACAGGTCCGAGGAATTTCTCATTTCCAAAATCACAAGGAAATTTTTCTAAAAAAAAAAGCTACCCTCAACCGAACAAAAACTTTCATACCGGAAATTCAACTCACAAAATTTCAAAAATGTACTGCGATCACTGTGGGTGCCGAAATCATCTCAAGAATGACTGTCGCTACCTCAAGAAGATCCAGCAAGACTGGGCTGGGAGCAGCGGCAGCGGCTACAAGAGGACGGCGCACAACACGTTGTGCAACAATGACGAGGGCGGTTTCGCTTTTATGGTTTCACCCGATTGTAAGTTATCTGACCCTATTTGTAATTCTACTAATATGGAAATTTCTTTCCTTTTAGATTCGGGTGCCACGGATCATATTATGAATATACTTGACGTGTTTACAACGTACACGGAACTATCGACGCCTCTCAAGATCGGAGTTGCGAAAAACGGCGAGTCCATACAAGCCTACGGTAAAGGCAGCATAAAGGTAACAACCGATTTAGGTATTGAAGGCTCGATTGATGATGTATTGTTTTCGTCCGAGGTACGTCATAATTTACTTTCTGTAAGTAAGATGCAACGTGCAGGTATGACAGTGGTTTTTGGCAAAAAACGGTGTGCAAGTCCATCATAAAGACAAGTGCATCATGACCGGGGAGAATTGCAACAACCTTTTTGGCTAAATTTTAAAGTAAATAAACTTAATATTCACTTGACTCAAAATTCCTCTGACGCCTATAGTTTGTGATATAGCCGACTCGGACATGTAAACAAACAAAGGTTTGGAATTTTAAAGGATAAAAATAGATGAAAGTGACCAGTCTTTGATAAACAATATAAACCCCAGCGATACTATTTGTGAACCTTGTATTCTTGGTAAACAATCACGTCTCTCGTTTGCAAAAACTAAAGATAACAATAGTAAACACCAGAATCGACCCCTTTATAATATTATTCACTCGGACGTTTGTTGTCCGATAACGCCTACCACCTTTGATGACAAAAACTACTTTGTTACTTTTATGGATGATTACACTCATTCTACTGTGACCTACTTAATGAATGCAAAATCGGAAGTGCTAAAATATTTTTAAAGAGAAGTGCTAAAATATTTTTAAAGAGTTTGTTGCCAGGAGTGAGAACTTATTCAATACGAAAGTCACAAATCTGTACTGCGACAATGGTAGAGAATATCTTTCAACAGAATTTAACGAGTTTTGTGTTTCCAAGGGTATCTCGTACCACCTAACGGTACCATATACGCCGCAACAAAATGGTGTGTCGGAGCGTATGAATCGCTAACCGAAATGGTTGAAAGTTCGAAATTAGAAAAGTCTTTTTGGTGGTAAGCCATACTAATAGCTACCTACCTAATAAATAGACTCCCTACTAAAGCTCTGACCACCAACAAAACACCATACGAAATGTGGCATAATAACAAACCTAAAATTTGGTGCAACTGCTTATGTCCATGACAAAACGAGAAGAACAAAGTTTGACAGTAAATCGTTTAAAGCAATACTAGTCGGATACGACAACAATGGTCATAAACTATTCAACGTTCAAAATGGCCAATTTTTCATTGCCCGTGATATTATATTCGATGAGTCAAAATTTGTTCAATCAAGGCCGACAAACCAAAACACACAAATTCCCGCCAAAGTTGACAAGCCTATCGGTGATAATAAGTCAGCAGGCACGAAACACAAGATTCTTCCCGATGACCAATCGGATGCTGAGAATTCGCCAAACAAAATAAGGCGAAGTGAAAAAATAAAAAATTAAAAAAAACTACCCTCAGTCGATTATAAGCAGATGAGCGATACAGATTTGTGTTACTTAGCACTCACTACTGCTCAGCCGTTACCTAGTAACTATAGTGATATTTCAAACAGGGATGATAGTGACAAATGGTTAAAAGCTAAATAAAAATCAACCATGGGTTCTAGTGGAAAGAAAAGACCCCAAAATGTAAATATTATTGATTGTAAATGGGTATTCACGATAAAAATTTATGAGTTAGGAGAACCAACTCGTTACAAGGTGCGTTTAGTTGCTCGCGGTTTTACTCAAAAGTACCTTGAAGACTTTGATGAAACGTTGCAAACGTTTGTACGTATTTCTACTTTTAGATTTATATTAGCGTTTGCAAATCAGCATAGCTTGCAAGTACATCACTTGGACGTCCAAACTGCGTTTTTGAACGGAGTTCTCGAGAATTACATTTACATGGAGGTGCTTGAGGGTGTTTTTGCAGAACCAAACCAAGTAGGTATGCAAGTTAAATAAGTCCTTGTACGATTTAAAACAAGCTTCTCGATGCTGGTACAAGCGTTTTGACCACGCTCTTAAAGAACTTGGTTTTAAAAATTCAGAGGTAGCCTTGTTTGTATATACTTGATAAAAAAAAATGATGGTAATGTATATTTAATATTATACGTCGATGATTTGATTTTATGTACAAACCGAAATACTAATTTGAAAGACTGATTTGAATGAAATAAAACTACTCTTGGGCATTAGAGTAAACATAACAGAAGCTACAATAACTTTGGACCAGTCAGTCTACTTGAACAATGTTTTAAGCAAGTTTTCCATGAGTGATTGCAATCCGACAAAGTCACCGTTTCCATCAAAATTAGATCACTTGGCTCTTAATTCCGACACACACTTTGACGCTTCTTTCAGGAACGTCATAGGATGCCTTATGTACGCAATGCTTTGCGCACAGCCAGATATTTGCTCAGCAAACAGTATTCTGAGCAGATATCAAACCAAAAAAAAATAAATAATAATAAACTATGGAAATGCTTAAAACATCTTTTAAGATACATAAAAGGCACTATAAATTTTAAGTTGACCTACAAAAGGTGCGACTATCATCAAATAGTTCAAGGCTATTCAGATTCCCATGCAGGGCAGGCGACGAAATTGATCGTAAAAGCACAACGGGATACGTATTCCAAGTGTTTGATAACTGTGTAATGTCATGGAATACTCGCAAACAAAACACAGTCGCCGCCTCCTCAATCGAAGCTGAATATATGGCTCTTTTCGAAGCTGTGAGAGAAGCTAAATGGATAAAATCATTGCTAAATAGTATTAAAATCCAATTACCAATGCATATCCCTTTATATGAAGATAACAACAGCTGTATAAGCATTGAAAACAATCCCACTAGCCATAAAAGGTCTAAGCACATAGATATAAAATATCATTTCAAACGTGAACAAATAACTAAGAAAGTAATAAAGCTAGAGTATGTTTCCATAGAACATCAACTAGCTGATATCTTTACGAAAATGATACCATCAGGGAAATTACTACAATTAAGATCAAAGTTAAGCTTGATTGAATTTGATAATGTTTGTAATATACCTAATGATTAAAAGGTACTAAAATAATTAAAACAGAACATTGAGAGCAGAATGTATAATTTATTTCTAATAATATAAATACATATTGTCATAATTATTGCCTAATCGCATTATATAAGACTAGAATTTTTGAGGGGGACTATTGGAATAATCAAAAATCCCAGTCCACTCTTTCAATCATTCATTCGTTCAGATTCATTCTTTTTACTTTCAATCATTCAATCGTTCATTCGTAAAAATAACGGCCGCTAGTCGGTACTGTAAAATTAATAAAACAATTTTTCCACTGTTCACACGTTTTTCTCTGCGCCCATTCCAACACTCGAGTCGAGATCACGAACTGGCGAACGCAGGGACGCGCAGTAGCGGTTGGATGAGTGTGGCAAATTGCTGGCCTATGACCAGCAGTGGACGAATTCGAGCTGATTGATTGATCGTTGTCAGTAAGATAAGATAATCGTTTATTAAAGTACTCCTAGGATACGGTTGGGATTGTATGGTGAAGGAAAAACGTTTGCCTAAAAATTTAGTCAGCTTTTACGCACGAACACGCACAGAGATATAGATTTAACTTGTTAATTTTAACATATACGCGCGATATAGTAAACATAATAAAAGGACACGCTGAAAACCAGCGCCGCTAGTTTTTATCTGAAAAATCTAGCGACAAAGCTGAGCGTGCTTCCTACTGCCAAAAAAATTTCATGATTCTAATATATAAATGGGAAAGCTTGTGAAGATGTTTGGATGTTTGTTACTCAATCACGCAATAACGGCTGGACGGAATTACATGAAACTTGGCATACAGATAGACAAAGATATAAATTGAGACATAGGATACTTGATATCCCGGTAATGCGTTCCCGTGGGATAATATTTCAGTATTTCCATCAATTCACCTAACTAGCGCGGAAACAGATTTTATTTCGCATCTGCCAATCAGCCGCGTCGCGCGTACTCATTAGCATTTTCATCAAATCATATATATCGTTATTAAGTACATATACTGATAGTTTTTCAGCAAATGAGTGCTTTCATTTCTAGCAGATAGCACCCCAGCTAGCTAGGTACCCCACTTAGCTAACCGGTTAAAAGTTAATAGCTAATCTCGTAACCAACCGTAAGAGCCGTACCTGATCATAGCGTGACTCGTAGGCGTTCTTACAGCACATGTTTTTTTTAATGTATCTATTTATTGATTACAACAATGGTCGCACAATACTTAAGAACAAAAGTTTTATATAGAAAAATTTTTAGGAGCCGCGCCCAACTGTCACGGAGAAGCTTGTTGCTGTGATAGATAGCTTTCGTACAAGTACGATATTTCTACTTCTCCGCATTTATTTTAGGCGTACGAATTGTCAATGTACAGCTTAGCCAACTGTGCGAACGTTATTTATTTGCTCGACTAACGTTTACATTCATCATCAGCCACTTGACGCCCACTGCAGGGCGCAGGCCTCCCTCGTGGTTTTCATAACAATGAGGGGTTTTGTTTGCCATAATCGCCACGCTTGGCAGGCGGGTTGGCGATCGCAGTATGCAGTTGGAATCTCAGGAAGACGGTGCTGCCCGTCTCCTGGTAATTTATTTCCCTAGTCGCCTTCCACGACATCCACGGATGGAAATGGAGTGACGCTATTCTTAATCCGGCGCCACACGGAACCGACCGGCCGGTGGACTAAGGTATGCCTACCTTGCGGGCTACCTGAGTAGTGGCCGAGAAAGGGTCGACGCTCGGTGGGCTACCACCACCCCGGTGGACCAACATTGTGAAAGCGGCCTCCAATAAAACATTGGACGAGACTAGACAAGGACCGGATGAGTTGACGTGAAAAAGAAGCAGCCTAGTCCCAACAGTGGGCGCTGCTTATAGGCTGATTAGATTCATAACCCAGTTGTTTTGCGGATTTACTACCAAACCAACTCTTGCACCATGCATTTTTGATATTACTTGTTTTTCTGTATGCCCGGTAACGGTACATGGAATCCCTCGGAAAATATCTCTAGTATTGTAATTAATAACAATAAAACATGTTTGGTCGTTCGAGCCGGACCTCCCTAAATGAAAAACTACAAAGTATTCTATAGAAACGAGAAAACAAAAATTTATCATTGCTGGTACAGCTAGTCTATCATGTCGTGTAGCTACAGTATATCGTGTCGTGTAGCATGAAATAAATACACACGTAGTAGTAACAGGGTTCTGCTTCTTACGTGCTAGGTTAGTAGTACAATCTCATTCCTTTTCCAGGTTTAAATGAAAGAAGATTAGGATTTAGGTAATTTCTGGCAGAGAGCACACAGACACCAGTTTGTTTTAAAATAAAACTTGTTTGTATTTTGTTTGATGAGTAGGATCACCTCCGAACGACGAACCTTTTTGAAACACCCCGTATTAAACAGTTAACTACCTCTGAATACAAATTAAATCTCTTTTAATCTTTTTAATCAATTTTTTGTTTTTCGGTTAGCTATTTCCTAATTTACTTTCCCTTCGCAGACAAGGGGTGAACTTACTATGTAGTGACGTCACATCTGCGAAATTCCGTTTGGGTATGCATACCTGAAAAAGAAGAGCACCAATGAAGAAAAACAGCCAGCAGCATTATTCACAAAGATAAAGATAAAGATAAAGATAAAGATAAAGATAAAGATAAAGATAAAGATAAAGATAAAGATAAAGATAAAGATAAAGATAAAGATAAAGATAAAGATAAAGATAAAGATAAAGATAAAGATAAAGATAAAGATAAAGATAAAGATAAAGATAAAGATAAAGATAAAGATAAAGATAAAGATAAAGATAAAGATAAAGATAAAGATAAAGATAAAGATAAAGATAAAGATAAAGATAAAGATAAAGATAAAGATAAAGATAAAGATAAAGATAAAGATAAAGATAAAGATAAAGATAAAGATAAAGATAAAGATAAAGATAAAGATAAAGATAAAGATAAAGATAAAGATAAAGATAAAGATAAAGATAAAGATAAAGATAAAGATAAAGATAAAGATAAAGATAAAGATAAAGATAAAGATAAAGATAAAGATAAAGATAAAGATAAAGATAAAGATAAAGATAAAGATAAAGATAAAGATAAAGATAAAGATAAAGATAAAGATAAAGATAAAGATAAAGATAAAGATAAAGATAAAGATAAAGATAAAGATAAAGATAAAGATAAAGATAAAGATAAAGATAAAGATAAAGATAAAGATAAAGATAAAGATAAAGATAAAGATAAAGATAAAGATAAAGATAAAGATAAAGATAAAGATAAAGATAAAGATAAAGATAAAGATAAAGATAAAGATAAAGATAAAGATAAAGATAAAGATAAAGATAAAGATAAAGATAAAGATAAAGATAAAGATAAAGATAAAGATAAAGATAAAGATAAAGATAAAGATAAAGATAAAGATAAAGATAAAGATAAAGATAAAGATAAAGATAAAGATAAAGATAAAGATAAAGATAAAGATAAAGATAAAGATAAAGATAAAGATAAAGATAAAGATAAAGATAAAGATAAAGATAAAGATAAAGATAAAGATAAAGATAAAGATAAAGATAAAGATAAAGATAAAGATAAAGATAAAGATAAAGATAAAGATAAAGATAAAGATAAAGATAAAGATAAAGATAAAGATAAAGATAAAGATAAAGATAAAGATAAAGATAAAGATAAAGATAAAGATAAAGATAAAGATAAAGATAAAGATAAAGATAAAGATAAAGATAAAGATAAAGATAAAGATAAAGATAAAGATAAAGATAAAGATAAAGATAAAGATAAAGATAAAGATAAAGATAAAGATAAAGATAAAGATAAAGATAAAGATAAAGATAAAGATAAAGATAAAGATAAAGATAAAGATAAAGATAAAGATAAAGATAAAGATAAAGATAAAGATAAAGATAAAGATAAAGATAAAGATAAAGATAAAGATAAAGATAAAGATAAAGATAAAGATAAAGATAAAGATAAAGATAAAGATAAAGATAAAGATAAAGATAAAGATAAAGATAAAGATAAAGATAAAGATAAAGATAAAGATAAAGATAAAGATAAAGATAAAGATAAAGATAAAGATAAAGATAAAGATAAAGATAAAGATAAAGATAAAGATAAAGATAAAGATAAAGATAAAGATAAAGATAAAGATAAAGATAAAGATAAAGATAAAGATAAAGATAAAGATAAAGATAAAGATAAAGATAAAGATAAAGATAAAGATAAAGATAAAGATAAAGATAAAGATAAAGATAAAGATAAAGATAAAGATAAAGATAAAGATAAAGATAAAGATAAAGATAAAGATAAAGATAAAGATAAAGATAAAGATAAAGATAAAGATAAAGATAAAGATAAAGATAAAGATAAAGATAAAGATAAAGATAAAGATAAAGATAAAGATAAAGATAAAGATAAAGATAAAGATAAAGATAAAGATAAAGATAAAGATAAAGATAAAGATAAAGATAAAGATAAAGATAAAGATAAAGATAAAGATAAAGATAAAGATAAAGATAAAGATAAAGATAAAGATAAAGATAAAGATAAAGATAAAGATAAAGATAAAGATAAAGATAAAGATAAAGATAAAGATAAAGATAAAGATAAAGATAAAGATAAAGATAAAGATAAAGATTATTTATTTGTCAAACATGAGATATAAGGTTGTTACATTGAAATACGTCCTTTACATGTTTCGCCCATCGGGACTTACAAAATATTTAGAGAGAGCACCATCGTTTGTCATTAAAATATATCTCTATCACAAAATACTTTCCATACGAGCTATATTTACGTCAATTATGTTGATATTGGTAAATTCAAATGCAGTCGGAAAAATGAAATATAGTTTATATTCTAAGCACAAGTTTATATTCTAAGCACAAGTTCTGAAAGAAGGTTGTATGTACAGTATACGCCTTTGCATACAACCTCCTTTCAGAACTCTTAAAACTCTCAAAAACTTTTAAAAGTTACCAGAAGAATATAGCAGATCGAACTGCTTTGTATTATCCGGTTCAATTGCTATTAGGATACGACCTTTTGGAGTTGCGTTACGTAACAGTGATGACTTGTAGGGTCAGAAAAACAGTCGGATGAATAATATTAATCAGTTAATTTATTTCTTTGCAAGTATCAAGGCGACCAAAAGCACTTACCAGTCTAGAAACTTCGAGTTCCTAGAAAGACGTCTAAGGTACTAGAAAACTGTAGAACATTCCAGAATATCTTCTGGAAGTACCCAGAATCACATCGAAGATACTAGAAATAGGTTGTAGAAGACTATCGAACATTATCGAACATGTCTTTCTATCTTTGTAAAACCGATAGCTCTATCTCCTTCTAGCACATAGATTATTCTGGACGGTTCTCTCGTCTCTACATATATAAGTACCTAATACGTAATCTATCTGCACCTAACGTCTACATTATTCTACGTTCGACTACCCTCTCGCCGTCCGTAACAAATATAATTTAAAAAGAACAACTTCCGATGAAGTTGTATTCGTCACGCACGTGTCACGCGCTTTCCCGATAGCGTTGCTAACGGTACTGACAGGCGTCAGTTGACGTCGTATGCCGCTCCATTCCAAAAGGTCGTATCCTAACAGCATTTGAACCGGATAATACAGATTCGTATCGAAATCAACTTATTTCCTTCTTCAACCTTTTTAACCTACAGACGTAAATTGAATAGGGCGTAGCCCCCAATTTGCGAATGTTCGCTCTTCATACGTCACATACCTATAGCTCGGAGTCACAGAACTTAGCAATTAGGCCCACTGATCGCGGCTTTGTGTCCTTTGATTTATTAATCAAACTACCCGCAAAATTAGGCTGTTGGGATCCTTGGGACATTCCTGCGATCTCACTTAAAATTAGGTTTGGAGTTTGCAAGAAGTTTTGACACAAAGACGGGTGCTGCTAATGGGGAACTAATTAATTGTAATCAACAACATGAATCAGGAAAAAAGTGCGATATTCGATCTCGATCAGTTATTTTGTTCAGCAGGATATATAAATGAGCATCATCATTTATAACGGTTAATATTTTTTTTATTAGCGGCAAACCCTGGTATTTGCCTACCCCCCTGGGATAGAGGCGTGAGTTTATATAATGCAATGTATGTGTTATTTTAAAACTAAACTACCACTATTTTCTATGGCTATCCGTTGTGTGAGAAAAAGGGTCTTGATAGACGGTCCGACGGACAACAAAATGATCCTATATGAGTTCGCTCTTTGATATTTTGGTACGTAACACCAAAAAATGTTTGTGTTTGTTATTTACAGCTTTTATGTCACTTTTGCTGAACTATCGCCTCTGCGCATCTCTGTCCACACCTCCAGAACCACGGCGTTTGTTTAGCGCAGAAAACCGACTTCTGCCTCGTTAAGTTTCTTCTTAATAGAAACCACAGCTCCGTAGTAATAAACAATACAACTGTTTAAACAAACAATAGTTGCAAAGACAAACACGTCCGACCCCGTCTTCATTATTATAGAAACCATGTGGAAACTTTAAACCAATAGACTGCTCAGATTGCTGCTTATTTGAGGTCCAAATACGACCGTTTGAGTTCCAATCAATTTGCCATCCGAAACTAACTGTTTTGCGGTCTTTGCAAAATTGACTCTACACAAATACATGCAGTAGGTGCTAACTTGGCAGGCATAGCCCGGATTTTGGGAAAATTGGCAAATAAAATTAATAATTTTGGAAGCCAGTTTTCTCTAACAAAAACATTTTATTTATTTAGCCTATATACATCCCACTGCATGGCACAGGCCTTCTCTCAGAGAGAGAGAGAGACAGAGAGAGAGTATGGGCTTAATTACCACGCGTACCCGCCGGGGATTGGCAACTTCAAGCGCTGAGGTATGTGGGCGCCCCTGTTTCCTCACGATGTTTCCCTTCACCTTTAGTGAGTGGCAGCCTTAGGAAAAACTTCCAAAACTCTATTAGTACGTGTATCTAACAAAGCCTCAGACCGGCTTTGTCATACTAATACATACATAAACTCACGCTTGTACAGGCAGAGACCAGGGACTGCCACTTGCCACAATCCTGCCAGATCGCTTTCGCTTCATCAACATTCATCAGTTGTTGCATGCACGCACGCCGGTTTCAAGTACTTTGTGTCTTGCCCTTTGCTGATTCATCCCCTATTTGGTCCAAGTATGCCCGCCTGGGACGCCCCTTGCCGGCCCTTCCACCCACATTCGCTCGATATATTTGTTTCGTACATTTTTCTTCCTTCGTCCTCTCCACATCTAAAAACCAACGCAAAATTCCTTTCTCAATTCTAGTCACTACATCCTCTTTCAGTCCACAACGTTCTCTAATCTAACTATTGCGTATCCTGTCACTCAAAGTAACAACAGACATACTTCTGAAGGACCTCATTTCTACTGCATTAATCTTACTTTCTTGGTACTCTTGCCATACCCAAGTCTCGCTACCATACATAAATGTCGGGACCAGCACCTCAAATGTTGAAACCAGCACCTCATTTTGGAGATGTTTTGGCTACCTACTCACGAAGGAGTGCAAGGCAGCATTTATACACTTTCCAGCTTTTACTGTTCTTTCTATATCACCTTCACACTTTCCAAACCTCGTAAACAGGCTCCTCAAATAGACAAATTCTTTCACTTGTTTCATAATTTCAGCTCTAATCGTTATCTTTCAAACAGTCATTTCTTCACCTTTTTCAAACCATTTTTTTTTTATAATAATAATAATTGTTTATTTTAAACCAAAAAGTACATTAAAAATGACAACAATCGTTCGGTGCTAATCTATTGTACAATAGTCTTGTCATTGCATCCTATCTCCTAAACTAGGCGAAAAAGCCTAGAAAGTAAAGCCTATTACTTTCGTCTTACTCACATTAATAATGTTCATTCCTTTTCTTTTAAATGCCGCATCCATTACTGTTACTTGTGTCTGCAGGTCTTCAGCCGACGATGCGAACAAACCTGATCATCGGCGTATAACAAGTATTTGACAAGTAGCTCACCCATCCTTATCCCGGTCATTCTCTTTCAAATCAGCCAGGCAACTGTCCATGAATAAGTTGAACAACCGCGGGGGTGCGACACATCCTTGTCTCACACTCAGATTTATCAATAATATTTTTTACAGTAATTACAAATGTTACAAAGTGCAAGCGAGACAGAATGCCAGACGTAATAGCAGCCTTAAAGTAGACTTCCGTGCGTCGCGGCCAATTGCAGCCGCGCGCGATCGGTCGCGTGCGACTGACATGCGCGGCTGATGCGACAAGAGTCAGTGTAAGAACATGTATGGCGCCGCTTCCGAAGTTTGCGACAAACGCAAAACGACAGATGCGGCTGACGACAGAACCGACGCCATAAACGCGCGCGTTAGACGAACGCGTACGATACCGCGCGGCTGCGATCGGCCGCGATGCACGGAGGTCTTAACTTTAAACGCGATCGATCGCGTGCGACAATAGTCAGTGTATGAAAATGTATGACGCCGTTTCCGAAGTCTGCGGCGAACGTGTGCGGCAGGCAGACGAAACGGCATCATATATTTTTTTCATACACTAACTAGAAATAGAAAAAGAAAATGTTTAGTTGTCTTCAATATAGTAAGGCACAATAATCACTTATACTATAAAGCAATTATGACAGTTTAGTGAGTAATTTATTTAAAAGCATTTTAATTAGGTATGAAGACAAAAAGGTCTGTACCTCGGCTAGTAACTAATGTGCACCAGTGTGCAATTAGTTGCCGATTTTCAGGCAAGGCCTTTCGTTAACTATCGACGCATCAGCTGCTGCGCGCGTTAGTCGCACGCGATCGAACGGGGGCGGCTGAGAACGGCCGCGATGCACGGAAGTCTACCTTTAAACCGCAACAAAACCAGATCGAACGTTGCGAAGGACCATTTAGCATTTTCTCACGCTGCGCTCGATTTTTTTATGGCCCGTGTAAATGGCCATTTAATCTACTAATATGGAACCTAAACATGTGAAGTGGATAAAGCTAATCGATACGACACTTAAGTCCGTGTATGGAAGCGCGTACATGGCTACTGAATTTGAGACAAAAACAGAGGTACACGCTGTTTTAAGACTCGACTGGACCCAAAAACTTTAAACGGGGAACTTGTGTCAAACTTATAAGTTTTCAATATATTGTTTCGGTGGAATCAGATCACACGATCAGATTCTACTTTTTATTCTTATTTTTTTTAAGGTGAAACTGATATCGAGATCAGAACACACCTTGAGTGAGATATCAGTTTCCATTCACAACGGATGGCGTGATCAGATTCTGCGAACCCGTTTTTCTCGCTCTTATATTTAACATCCGCGACCCAAAACTTCTTGTCTTTATTTTATTTCTTTGTAACCATCCTATATCCACTGCAACGGAGTATTCTTTCCATGTATGTAACTAGTAACTAAACATTTATTCAAGTGAATCTTTTTAAAGTTGCGAGTCTACGAGTTCGTGACCTGTCGAGTTAACGCGAAAGTTCTTGCCATGACTTCATGACCTAACCTCTTCAGAGTTTCCGAACTAGAAGGAGGCAGACAGTCGTTTGCAGGGTGTTCGCGAAATGTATGGAAAACGTTACATTGCATGTTGCATTACGTTGTGGTGCAGATAATCTGTACGCGGCTTTAGAAAACATGCGGTAACAGTGCAGCGGCCTCTATATTCTCATTTTAAACTGCAAATAAATCCACAAGCGAATGGATTTGCTCGCCCGACTAGGGTTGCCAGGCGGCCGGATTTAGCCGGATCACTCTATGTTACACTTTTGACGGTTTGTCAGAAACATGGCTAGTGGGAAGAAGACTGTCTAGTCCTGCGGGGTACAGGCGTGAGTTCATGTATATACTGTATAAGTATGCGTGTATAATGTTAACAGATTTTTTTTAAATCATGTTAAGTGAAATATATACAGGTCCGACTTTGTGACCTCCAAGTCGTTCAAATCCCAATTCCGTTCACTGTTTAGTTAGAAAGAGCGCGAAGTGAATTTAAAGAAGTGTTCTTAAGTATTAATGTCTATTCACATTAATACGAGCAGGCGAAAAGCGGTCGCGACGATTTCAATCTAAAATTATCTTTAAATACTTGCTAGAGACTATAACGCAGTTGAAAAAAGCCCATTGCCCAACGGATTTTTTTTGGGCTAGTCACTAATGGGCTAGATGCCCGCACGACGCCGGCCATTTGTAACATGGATAGTTCCTTATTCTTTAAACGATGTGTCCGGCATCTGGGTCACATTGTCCGCCTTTTTATGGCGCCCAGTCCGGATTTTGTAATTTTGTGGCTGGCAACCCTCGCGGGAGCCCCCTGTGGAGCTCGAGCGACCGCCCGCCGAGCTTAGCTGGCTAACTACTTGACGTGTGTAATCTCCTTGTAGGGGGTGCACAATTAGCCTGATAGTTCGACGTTAAAAGAACTCATTAGCTTTGATTCTGTTGAGTTACAATTACGTAGTTTGAAATACAGTATGTTTATGCGGGTCGGGACTCGAGTCGTGTGAGCGTACTTAACCTCCATACGTTCCACTGTAAGGCACAGGCTCTCTCTGTCAGAGAGAATCTGTGCCCATGCAGTGGGACGTAATGAGTGCTGCGATAAGCTTATACTATAGAAGCAAAGTTAGGTACCAAACAGGCCATGAGTTGTCGTAGTCTAAACACCCTGTGATAAGGTTGGATAAGGTGATAAGAAAAGAATATTCTTTCTTTAATATTGTAATAGCCTCCACACGTTCCTCTGTAAGGCTTTCTACCAGAGAGAGAGAGTGTATGGGCTTTAAGGGGCTCCAGGGAGTAAGACTAGCGCCAGTAAGGAAAAAATTCATATCTATTTGTACCTCAGCACAAATTATTAAAATAATAACATGTTGACATTTAAAATTTATTTGTTCAATCATTAATATTTATAAACTTAGTTAATATCTATGACTCTACACCGATTTACACTTTATATGGACATTACACACGAATTAAACTTAGTTAATATCTATGACTCTACACGGATTTACACTTTATATGGACATTACACACGAATATATGCAAACTATTTCTAATAATATACTTTTATAAAAATACAATTTATTCCAATATTTGCAACGTGACATTACATTATTTAATCCGGTCTGATAACAATTCGACCACCTCACCTCAGCTCTCCTGGCGCTGCATGCCGCTCCCACCGGGTACCGGCAGAATATCAGCGCTGAAGTTCTTCCTGGACTTTCAGCACATGCTGAGTCGGAGCCCATTCACATTTGCCACACCTACGTTGGTCACTTTTGTACCCCTGTCGTACCGTGTCTGGCTGATTTCCAGTGTGTTTTTGCTTTTTTATGTATGTTATTGTTTTGTTATATACTTTCTTCGTATTGTGACTTTTGAATTGATTTGTATTACTTTGCTTTATATACGTGTGTGTGTCTTGTGTGAATAAATTATTTATCTATCTATGTATCTATTTTTACAGATCGAATTTGCAAAAAGTGTCTGTACAATCTCTCAATCGTGTTAACAGTGATTCTTAGGAGCCACCGCCGTGAAACTAAGGCAAAAAACCTAGGACTAGATAGCATCAATGCCAAAAACCGCCGTAAAACATAAACATTTACATACAGGCACATACATTGCTTCTGGCCCCACACTAGGATACCCTGTGTCGTGGGAACCAGAAACAACGACATCACAAACATGTAAACATCCAAGACCTGGGGTTTTTTTTTGTCCCCAGCCGGGATTCGAACCCGGGACCTCTCGCATGGTATGCTGATGCACTACCGCTGCGCCACGAGGTCGTCAGGTCGTCGTCGTCGTCGTCATCTATTCCCAGGTTCGTGATTTTAGCCCTATAAATCCCTGTTAACATGACTGAGAGATTGTACAGTCACTTTTCGCAAATGCGATCTGTAGGAGAAGATGTGTTTTTTTTTCGTTGGTGGCGCTAGCTAGTCCACTGGATCCCCTTAAGTGGCTATAGCCGGCGCCTCACTTGGTCACTCGTGATTAGAGGAACTACTTGACAAATTAGATCGACTTCTCAATCTCTGTATTCGTTACATTTTTGGCCTCCGTAAATATGACCATGTTTCCCAGTTTCGCACTCAGCTTAATTGGCTAAATATCCGCTCCCGTAGGAATGCCCACATTGTGACACTTCTTTATGGGATCTTACATAACCCCTCCTCTCCCCTGTATCTCCGCGAACGTTTCGCCCCTCGTGGCGTGCATGGTCGCCTTCAGCGTCCATGCAAAGACCTGCTTCTAGACATCCCCGTGCATGGTACGGTAGGCTATTCGAATTCTTTTACTGTGACAGCGGTGCGCTTGTGGAACGCGCTACCCCTGTACATACGCCAGGCCCCGTCAGTCGACGTGTTTAAAAGTAGAATCCACGTGCACTACTTCGAACTTCAGAGTAATAATCCTATTATATAAGTAATTTTTATGTAGTTGTGTTTATTGTGTTATAGTGTGTATTTTATATGTATTTGGTATGTATCTTGTTATAATAACTATGTAATTTTATTGTAATATAGTTTATATAATTATTATTATTTATTCATTTTTTTTATCTTTGTTCTTGCAATAAATCTTTCTTGGCACTACCCCTTGCACTATCCACATAACCCAAGGTTAGCTGGAATAAAATACTTACTAGTATTAAGCTCGCCTTTGTACAAACACCTCTTGTGCAATAAAGTATTTTTGAATTGAATTATTTGCTAATTTGGCAAATATTAACCGTCCACTCCAGCTCGCTGTCCTAACGACCTCAGGCGGATGGCTCAGGACAGAAAGAAGTGGTATGGCTTAGGGGAGACCTATGTCCAGCAGTAGACGAATTCGGGCAGATTGATGGAACCATCCATTGCCGGGTTTTATGTATACATCCCACTACAGGGCACAGGTCTTCTCTCAGAGAAAGAGAGATATTATGGTGTTAATTACCACGCGTGCCCACCGCGGATTGGCGACTTCAAGCGCTGAGGAATGTGAAAACCTTAGAAACTCTAGTTTCCTCACGATGTTTTCCTTCACTGTGACCGCATGGTATTGCTACCACAACCTATAACTTCACAAATGTACGTAAGTTAGGAAACGAAGTCATTGGTACATGCCGGGATTCGAGCCCACGACCTCTCGAATGTGAGGCCGGCGTTCTACCGTTGCGCTACCACCTCTTAAAGTCGATTAAACCGCAGATTACCAAGTAGGAAGACTGCTATGCAATGTACATCGAACTGTCATAATAAACTACGAATTGTAGTTTTATGAAACTCACGGAGATTAGATTAGATTTAATGTACATACCAGAGAGAAGAAAAAACAATAAAAGCCTTACATATCTATGTTAGTGAGTTAAGTTTATACAATATCTAAGCCTAACGAGAGAACAGTTGATCGGGCTTTTATTAGTTTAGTTTTCTACCAGCGCTCGAACCTCACATTGTGAAGGACTTAATTTGTTTTCAAGACAGTGTTGCCACTTTTTAACCGACTTCAAAAAAGGAAGAGGATACCGTCACTAAACAAAAATCTCTAAATTTCTGGTTTTAATGCCAATATGTGCTGGTCTTGAAAATGGGCACCGACTACAAATTATACTTCTACAATACCTACGTGTATAAATACTTCTACTACTAATTATTTAAATTATTTCTAACTTTTTAGTGCTGTAGTGTTTCGAAGTCGGTTATTATTTTTTATTTATAAAATACACTGGAACGTTTCATTATCTATAATTAAAAAACCCTATAACTTAAATATAAGAAGACATATTTTGATACGATTGTTGACATAAGATTCATGTATTTTCAAAAAAGCTTTAATTTATTTATAAGAATATCTATACAAAAATATTTTTGATTAAGATTGTGTGGGCGGATCTTTAATCTGTGGCAGATGTCCCTTTTTTTTGTTTAATCTGGGACAGACTGGTCCCGTCAAATAACGGCAATTACGTGGTAGTTTTGTTGGTTGGTTATTATTTTGGGTGAAGTGAAATAATATTATATGTAATACGGCAGGATTCCCAGTTGTATTTGTATGAAAATTCATCATCAGTGGACGGTTGTAAAACCATCGAAAGCCCAGTGCGAAGTGCGTGTGGGTTCAAGCTTGCATGCGGCAAAATATAACCTCCTTCTACACGGTCTGAAAGGAGAAAATCGGCACATGTAAGTAGCTTTCTCGGGAAGAGCATAAGCAGCCTATATACATCCTACTATAGGGCACAGGCCTTCTCTCAGGGAGAGAGTATTGGCTTAATCACCGCGCGTGCCCACCGCGGATTGGCGATTTCAAGCGCTGAGGTATATGAATAGATCAGACACTCAGGTTTCCTCACGATGTTTTCCTTCACAGTAAGCGAGTGGTATTGCAACTATAACTTCACAAATGCACCTACATAACTTAGAAAACAAAGTCATAGGTACATGCCCGCACTGGGAATCGAACCTGGGTCTCCCGCTTCCGAGTCCAATGTTCTACCCACTAGGCTACCACCGCATAGTTAGGCTACCACCGCATAGTTAAGTCGAGTTCGGGAAGAGCGCTCTTGGGGGTAGTGTTAGGGGAAGACTAGGGCCTCCACTGCCAGTGCCATCAGCCGGGAGGCGCAGGCAGACACTCTAACCTCCACGCGGACCGTGCGAGTTATTCAGTGAGTTCTTTATTTATTTACTTTATTGTTAGATTTAAGGTCGGCGCAGAGGTCAAACCATACCGCATGCTTATGGGCCCCAGGAGAGGAACCCATTTTGGCTTCTGCGTCTGACATGTTGAGGTACCAGACCGAAGTTTTGTCTGTGTATGAAACATTTTTTGGTAGCAGAGCATAAAGAATACTTTTACTAAACATACCTAACACGTGGTGTCGAGTGTACCTTTTCCTTATTGCAAATTACTTCTGTATTATCTCCCTAATTTAATTCAGCCGTCCGGATCTTGCAAACCTTCCTTTCGAATGGGTCGGTGCTTATTTGAATAAAAAAAGGTCTTTAAAGCGGCTATGTTTTTAAAGGACCTTTTATTCATCAGTTTTCCTCTCCATTCATCAGTAATTAATAGGTATATTTATTATAAAATAGAAGTGGGTACGTATGCTATGCGGTGTTAATGAATTGCGGGAATCGTGATGTTCCTTTTGTACCGGTAAAGTTTTTTTTTATTAGGCTAAATTAATTTTAACTTCCGCTTAATGAAACGGTGAAAGGAGGTCGCATTTAAAACAGCCGGGTACTTTGTTATTTTTCCCAAAATGAGGTCGGGTAAAATAAAAACACTTTTAAAAGAAAAATTTAAAAGTAGCGGAAAAACGTCGCCAGTTCGCAGTTGGAGATGAAAGGGCTGTGTTTGGTTTTTCATGTTGAATGTTTCAGGCGGTTTTTGCGCGAATATATAGGACTATACAGGTTGTAACAAATTCCCCGTATTTGTTTGAAAATTCTGCTAGTAAAGTTTTTAAGAAATAAATCACTTACAACTTACCAGTAATATATTAATATAAATACATACATAAACTTCTAAGTTCTACTTTCCTCTGTTGTTCGACTCTTCAATACTAACAACTTTTACTACGGGGTTCTACTTATCTAAATAAACGACTTTTACTACGGGAAAACTTTATAATCGCGAAGAATATCAGATCTTCCATCCATTTTAATGACTTGGTAACTTTAGTACGGAACAGCTGTATGTTTTTTTTGCGTTTTCCAAGTCTTCTCCACAATAAAAGTTGTTCGTTCGCACCCTGCGTCAAATTGATTCCGATTGTACAGTCGGTTTAACACATCAATCTTCACATAAGTGCACTCTATTCAGTTACGTTACGAGCGACTTTGCAATCAATCAAGATTGATGTGCTGTCGACTGTCTCCCTAATCTTATTAGCTGTACATTTTGCCTCATTTTTATCTACAATATACATATTCCTGACTTTATAAATATTCGATGGCTGTAATAAGAGGAAAAAATGTTATTAACTATAAACTGCGCAAATGGACGTAAAAATTTCCACTCCATAAAAAGTACTGAATCATTCAGGCATATTCAGATGCAACTTCTTTGACTTTTGCCCTTTCCAAAACACATTTCAACACATCGCAAGTCTTGCAGGTAAATATTTTATGTGCGAATACAAATTGCTCATAATACACAGTGATAGCCTAGATTTTTACCAACTCTTTCCTTTACCTTCTGCGGTTGACTGGCAGAAAATGCTTGTGGCATTAAGTGCGCCGCATTGTACGATTTATTTAAGTGCAATAAAAGCATCATAAATACATACATAAACTCACGCCTGTATCCCATAGGGGTAGGGAGAGACCAGGGACTGCCACTTTCGCTTCCTCAACATTCATCAGTCGTTGCATGCACGGACGCTGTTTTCGGGTATCGGGTATTTTTTTATCTTGCCCTTTGCTAATACATCCCCTATTTGGTCGAAGTATGTCCGCCTGGGACATCCGTTACCGGCTCTTCCACCCACATTCGCTCGATATATTCGTTTCGTCAATCTTTCTTCCTTCATCCTCTCCACATGCAAAGGCATAAATAATTTTTTTTTTTTTTTCAGTGCGAGAGAGCGCATACTGCACGATTACCACGTGGCGCAGATCCGTCATTTTATTTAATTACATTTATACAGAAACTCACGCCTGTGTCCCAGAGAGGTAGGCACTAGAATTTGCCAATTGCCACGATCCTGACAGACCTCTATCGATTTATCGACATTAATTATCCGTCGCATGCACGCACGCCGGTTTCGGGTTTCCCAAGAGTTCCTTGGAAAAGTCACTGTGGTTCCGTGAACCGCATTTGTCACTAAATCGTTGGATTAATTTGACTGTTAAAAAAATCATCATCATCATCATTCAGAAGTCCACTGCTGGACATAGACCTCCTCCATGGATTTCCAAAAAGACCGGTTGGAAGCGGCTTGCATCCGGCGTCTTCCTGCCACTTGGATGAGGTCATCTGTCCATCTTGTGGCAGGTCGTCCTACGCTGCGCTTGCCGATATGTGGTCTCCATTCGAGAACTTTTCGGCCCCATCGGCCATCAGTTCTGCGTGCTATGTGCCCCGTCTACTGCCACCTAAACTTGCTAATCGGCTGGGATATGTCGACGACTTGCGTTCGTCTACGGATCTCATAATTTCTGATTCGATCTCGTAGAGAAATTCCGAGCACAGCCCTTTCCATAGCTCGTTGGATCAGCCATTAATATTATATTACGACTTATTTTATACTAGTAGGAAAGTAACAGCATGGTCAGAATCTTGAATTGAAGTCATATCTCAAATTTGATATTATAATGATAATAATAATAACTTCCATACCACACAATCACTTGTCCTAGTCCCAAACTAGGATACCCTGTGATATGTAATCAGGCAAGGACATCACAAACATCGAATGTCCTAAGAGTTCAGGAACCGCTGCTCTAGATGGTTTCCGTTGGTCTATTTGTATCGTAGGTATGTTCAGTTTAGGTATGAAATAATCTCTAAGTTAAAGGGCGGATTGGTTTACCCGGGGCGATGCGAGCCTCAAAGGAAGTAATTGGACGTGATTCGCTGAAGGTAGCCTCAAAGGAAGTAATTGGACGTGATTCGCTGAAGGTATGCTGTAGCTATCTGTCCAATCGGCCCTACTTGTGGAATGTTACGTAGTCCAGGGTACAGTCACTCTCAGAATTATCCAAAAACCTGAGATGTACAAAGTGATTACGTAGTGATTAAATTAAATGGTTTATTATGAAAGTAATGGTTACATGGTTAAATCTACATAATATAACCTAAAATGTACTTGAGCGTATAAAAAAATATACACACACACAAAAACTCACGCCTGTATCCCAGAGGGATAGGCAGAGACCAGGGACTGCCACGTGCCACGATCCTGACAGATCACTTTCGCTAAAAAAAAAGTATAATAATTATATATATTTAGTTACCAACTTATCGTTCATTTTACACTGTCGTGGGGACTTCCTATTAAGTGTATATGTCTGCTGTCACAGCTAGGCTCACATGACCGTAGCCTGTGTTTATGGCGAGCAGGCCCGTATTAAGCCCAATCTCTCCCTCTATGAGACCGATCTGCCCGTACATTACGCGCACCAAATCCTGAACCATTCCAATCGTCTGTCAAATTCCATACTAATTGCTATTGCAAACGTCAGCATTCCGACAGGATTTGGTGCGCATACCCCCCCCCCCCCCCTGCAGCGGGACGAAATGACTGCTAGTGCTGGGATAAGCTTAACTATAGAAGCAAAGGCAACCTTTTTCTGCACGACGAAAAAAAAAAAACAAGCACAATTTTTTTTTACTAAACTGATAAATTTACGTACGCTTATAATTATTCTAAATAATTTTATATTCCTCGTAGGTGTAGCATAAAGCACTATGTATCACTAGGGAGATTGTTCTGTTTTTCTGTGCGACGGGCTTAAACATACTCTCTAACAGAAATAGATCGTTTTCTCCCCTCGGTGTGCAATAGTAGATTGTGTCTCAAGGGAGCAAAATGATATATTTACGGCGAGGGCGGTATACCTCGCTACGCTCGGGATTCTATTGTAGAATCTTTCGCTTCACTCAGGATTCAAGTGTTTACGCCCAATACGGAAATAATTTTGCTACCGAGTGACACATACTGCTTTTCACACCTGCTATAAGGAAAATTTAAATCAAACACAATTAAGATATCGAAAGAAGTTTATTATATTAAATTATTTATGTGCCGTGGAAGACAATTATGATCGATTGCAACAAAATCAAAATCGAATTGGTGAAAATCTGCACACGGATCATGCTGAGGGCAATAAAAAAAAACTAGAATATCAGGGAAGAAAAGTACAACTTTGATCCCTCATTTGAGGGAATCAAGGGATCTTTTCTGAATAGCAGGTGTGAAATGTACTTTTCCTTTTTCACTACGCTTTTTTTTTTTTTCTTTTTTTTTCTTTTCTTTATTCTTTAAAGGTCTCTCTTAGAGAAAGCCATTGGAACAAATGTTATGTAGTGTGTTTGGAATTTATGGTTCGCAACAAAGAATTATTATATTAATACCGTGGAAACTAAGAAACGCGCAACTCCTGAAGTAATGATACCGAGGACACGGCGTTCGCGGCACCGAAACCGAGAGACGAGAAGAGATTTAACTCTGAACTAGGTAAAGAATAGTGCAAAACCGATTCAAATTTTATTTATTCGTTTTGACTGTTGTGTATTTAGTTTTCTTTCTGTTGTTGTGCATATTATGTTACTTATGTGCTTATTTTGTTTCTGTGATGTATCTTGTTGGTATAATAAATGTCTTTCTTCTTCTTCTTCAAAGTTGCTAAGCGAGTTATGGAACGGACTATGCTCGGAGTCTCTTTGATGGATCACACAGAAATGAAACAATGGAGTACTTGCACTAAAAAGTGTTTTAATATAATAATCGGCCATGTAACATGGCCATGTTAAAAGATAAATAAAAATTAGTTTTTTTCTCTACGACTAATACTTTTCATAGAATAATCACGTAGTACAAATACGTCACATCTTGCACGTAACTTATGATGCATGATGAAGTGCTTATCAATATTAAAGTTATCTCGTAAAATATTGTTTTTATGTATCTAGACCCTCATAAGAATCCGTTTAGAATTCAAAGAAATAACGAAATCTAATAAGTTTTTTATTATTATAGGTAGTAACTTTATTTATCACATTTTCGTGATCCTGAAAACCCTGAAAAAATATTTTTCCTAAGTCTTCGCGTGTGTGACGCGCTTAATGCTACGGGCAAGTCACGGATAGAACTGGAGCTTACACTGCATTAATTTTGGGTAATTTGAAAGACATAGCAGAATGAACGTGCCTGACAATAGCTATTGAATATTAATAGTGCATATTTTTTTAAAACTCACTTTACAAAAATATCTAGAATCTATTAGAACCTCAGAGCATTGAATTGTGATATCTGTGATTTATTTCCTTAGCGGGCAGTAGCGTCTCCCTGAGATTCCAACCGCATACTGCGATCGCCAACCCGCCTGCCAAACGTGGCGATTATGGCAAAACCATTTATGGTTAAAAACCATGAGCGAGGCCTATGTCCTGCAATGGGCGTCAAATGGCTGATGATGATGATCTGTGATTAGACCGATTAGTAGCCATCCAGAGTGGCGCGTGCGTGCCGCGGGTCCGCGGGTCATTGTTCTGTTAGACGGAGAGGCGGTACTAATTATTCGCGCATTTTTTTAAACAAGATTTCTCAACTATTTTTTTTTATTTAGATCTATACTTAAAAGTAATAATCTAAATACCTAGATGCCATTAAATTACTACTCACATAACCGCGGCTTTCAAACCACCCGGATTTCAGCCAGGACATATATACAATACCGACAACACGAGCTCGCGACGCGCGAAGGCAAAACAATCAAAAGTTAATTAAACCTTAACCGGGCAAGTTCCAACATCCACAGAAACAAACGAGAGTGAATCGGAACGACATTAGACGGAATGGGGAAATAGAACGCGTTTGTGAAACGGGGAGCAGAAAAGTTCGTTAAGGATTCATGGGTTCACGGCTTTATGGGATCCACTGGAGCCACCGATGAAAATAAATCAAATCTTCTTTAACAGACCGTTTATGCAACTATACGAGTCGAACTCCCAGGGTCCACGGAAATACTCTGCGTGTGAAATAAGTCCATTGCGTATTTTTGAGAGGACCGACCGAATTCCCGCCTAGTGATGTCCTAGAGCTGGGAGGGTTGCCGTAACGGTTATTGCCTTAACGTCCGTACTACGGAGACAACCTGCAGTGTCCCTCATTTGTACCTGCCTCACACTATCTTGTCACATCGATGACACTGTCGTAGTCTAAACAAAACATACAAATCTGGCTTCGATATAAAGTCATGCCTTATTTCGGGGAGTAGCTTTAAGTGTCGTGATTTCCCAGCTCCAGGAGAGAGTTAACGCCTACAGCCGTAATAACCCCCGCAACATAACAACAGTTTGCCTATGATAGCCGCATCATGAAAAATATACTTGACTCATTCCATTGCTGCTTCCATAGACTTGCTGCTTTCAATTTTATATGTATTACCAAGAAACCATTATTGTATTCGTAGATGCATCTAATTAACTTTCAAAGCCATGGAAAATAAAAACGAATAGGTATTGAGATAACATGGAAATTTATATAATATAGATAACACAAATCTAATTTCGGTTTACTATTTATTTAACATAAAGATAAGAATGTTCTTTAGAGAACATTACAAAAAAAAATTAATAAACTTACTGAGCGAAAGAACTATCAACATAGGAAAAAAATTATTAGAAAATTACTGCCGACTGAACCTCCTTCATTGCCGTCAGACCGGCAACGATTGCCGTCGGGCATCACTACATTCAGTTTTGCTTACGGCACGGTTATGCGGTGCCATGACCCTTTTTGTGACAAATGGTAGGGTCGAGAATGGTTACTTAAGTGTTTGGTTGTTTCGGTACGTATCGCCCATCGAAAGGGTTGAATGGACTGACATAGTCTAGACGCCATTGGGTCCAAATTTCGATCAAATTGCGCTTCGAATCAGACGTGTGCATTTTGTCAGAATTTACATTCATACACAAACTCACTCCTGCATCCCAGAGGGGTAGGCAGAGACCAGGGACTGCCACTTGCCACGATCCTGACAGATCACTTTCGCTTCCTTAACATTCATAAGTCGTTGCATGCACGCACGCCGGTTTCGGGTACTTTTTATCTTGCCCTTTGCTAAAACATCCCCTATTTGGTCGAGGTATGTCTGCCTGGGTCGTCCCTTACCGGTCCTTCCACCCACATTAGCTCGATATATTTGCTTCGTCAATCTTTCTTCCTTCATCCTCTCCACATATCCAAACCAACCTTTCGACTAAATGGTCGAAGAATTTTGTCAGAATTGGCACAAGCATAAGCAGTTTATAGAAGGTGTAACAAAATCTTCATGTCTAACCGAATAGAAGGTTATTATTCGTCAATTTTCCGTGTGGCACCGGATTAAGAATAGCGTCACTCCATTTCCTTCCGTGGATGTCGTAGAAGGCGACTAAGGAAATACATTACCAGGAGACGGGCAGCAGCGTCTTCCTGAGATTTCAACCGCATCCTGCGATCGCCAACCCGCCTGCCAAGCGTGGCGATTATGGCAAAATCCCTTATGGTTATGAAAACCACGAAGGAGCCCTATTTCCTGCAGTGGGCGTCGAATGGCTGATGATGAAGTACAGTCGACAACTGACCTAACGGGTTATTCCACTAATTTCCATTGAAAATCCCCATTGACGGGGATTTGTGAACACAAAGGAAAAAGATCAAGTGATTAAGACACTTAGAATCGCTAGCAACAAAGTTATGCCACAATGAAATAATACCTTAATTTGTAGTACTGGCTTAAAATTTTAAAATACTATTGTTATCATTAAAGTAATTCTCCGGACGAGGATGTAATAGTATTGCATGGAGACTTACCAAAACACAAGAAGTCTCTAGCTTAACTCATTTACAGGCATTTATTTTACTTAGACTCTGTCTCACAGAAATACTAAAATTCATGCGAAATAGTTAATAAAGAAATATACATTCTGACTTCATGCGAAATAGTTAATAAAGAAATATACATAGAAAACCATCGCAAAACCGTTGAAAACGTAGTCACAACGTAGTGATTATATCACAGAACACATATGATTATATTCTCTGTGGTTATAATGATAGGTGACAGGACGTAGCACAGATTAGGAACGATGACATTCAGTGCTGCAAAATGTAATTTATATCCATCATCAATTCGATTCTATCAGTCACCATTTCATAAAATATAACTGAAATGTAATATAATTGATTTACGTGATGCGAGTAGAAAGCCCGGTGATTATGCCTCATATCACCTTTACATAATAATATATAATATGCAGTCTATGTAGATAAACCATAACATTTTAGTTGCAAAGTCATCCATAACATAATCAGTCAGGCATGTAAATCTTTACATGCGTAGGTACTGATTACGTTATGTTCCCACTTTAGGGCACGAATCGTCTCGCACGCAAACTCGATGACTTTCAGCCCCCCGAACAAGCCGGTTTCCGATAAGGCTTTACATACGTTGGACCACACAAATACGCTGCGGCAGAATGTACAAAAGACTGAGGAGTGTAATCTGCCACTATGCTTAGCTTTTTTGGAGTGAGGTGAGGTATGGGGGCATGGGGTGTACCTCATACACATGTTTCCTCTCGATGTTTTCCGTAAACGTTAGACAGTCGTACTGCTATAAAAAAATCACATACAATGTCCGATTCACACCCAACACCTTGGAATGTGATGCAAGCGTTCTGTTAATATATAACCACCGCTTTCCTAGTTAATTTAAAGGTTTATTTAAAGATCAGCATCCGAGCGATTCGGTCAAATTAAGGTCCACAAGATCCACAGATCCGTGTGGCACTGAATTAAGAATAGCGTCACTCCATTTCCTTCCGTAGATGTCGTAGAAGGCGACTAAGGAAATAAATTACCAGGAGATGGGCAGCAGCGTTTTCTTGAGATTTCAACCGCATACTGCGATCGCCAACCCGCCTGCCAAGCGTGGCGATTATGGCAAAACCCCTCATGGTTATGAAAACCACGAAGGAGGCCTATGTCCTGCAGTGGGCGTTAAATGGCTGATGATGATGATGATGAAGGTCCACACTGTTGAATCTGTTATCTAGTGTTAGTACCTAATATATAAAGTAAACCGCAAATAATCTAAATGAACAGGTGGATAAAGAAATATGCAAATGAAGTAGGTATTATCAAACGAAATAACAAAAGTTATGTTATGCTATTTTTTTTTCAGCTAAATATACCTATTTTTTCTCTGTATCGATTCATTCGATTTGAAAAGTAGCGGTCGGTCTGATGGCAACATTACATTATTGAATGCACAGATTGAGATTTAAACAGGTCTGTGAATGGATCAATAGATTTGTATCAAGATGACAGCGGTCGTTAAACCGGAAGCATTAATTATTGTATAACTTTATTAATTTAGAATTACGGAGAAGTCATGGTTTTATAAGAAAACCCCAATTTTTTATAATTGAAAACATGAATTATGGACACTGAAAACTGGTGACACTATTTAGATTTTAGCGATACTGCTAATGGTCAAGATCCTTTGATCTGATGATGATAATGACCTTCGTTTTGTCTGTTGTGTATTTAGTTTTCTTTCTGTTGTTGTGCATATTATGTTACTTATCTGCTTATTTTGTTTCCATGATATGTCTTGTTGGTATAATAAATGCCTTCTTCTTTTTTTCTTAATATTATACATTTTTGGGTTCCTTGCCGGAAGGGTGCCAAAGGACCCTATCATTATGCCTGCGACGTCTGTCTGTCTGTCTGACCTGTAAAGCGTGGGGCACACAGGAAGGACGTGGGTAGAGAGCGCGGAAAAGATGCGACGCGTCGTGTAGAGTTTGCCTCCCCCCTTCTTATCTGTGTGGGTGGGCTATGTCCCATCGCTTCAGTACATTGTATAAAGATGAATTGAAAGGACACCGCGTCTTTTCCACGCCTATCGTTTTCTCACTACCGACTTCACAACAAAAATGTATTTGTGTGATTTAGAAAAACACCATTCATCTAAAACACTCCTCAGAGGCAGTTTAAATAATCTGTGGATACGTATTTCCCTTACCACAGACCATTTAAACTGCATCTGAATAGTGTTTTAAATAACCGTGTTTATGTAAATAAAACCGTTACAGCGTCCAACTGAACCCACTCTTAAGAAAATCCGTGCGAAAAATGCCGCGCACCAATATGGCGGCGGCTTACCGCTGCAATAAAATGGCGAGGAAATATGAAGTGAAGATCGTAGAAGATTCAGCTGGCAAACACAGCGTAGGACGCCCTGCAGGTCGCTGACATCCGCTGGATGAGGATGGCTAAGAACAAAAGAAAGTGGCGTGCCACGAAAAAATTAAGTGAAGCTCGTACAACATTCCACTGGCGTATGCTAAAGATCTCAATTAACTTAGTTGTACACGCAACGCGTCTAATCGCAATTATTTAATAGGTAAACTTAATAACTAAGTTGTTCATCATCATCGTCATCATCATCAGCCATTTAACGCCCACTGCAGGGCACAGACCTCCTCCGTGGTTTTCATAACCATGAGGGGTTTAGCCATAATCGCCACGCTTGGCCGGCGGGTTGGCGATCGCAGTATGCGGTTGGAATCTCAGGAAGACGCTGCTGCCCGTCTCCTGGTAATTGATTTCCTTAGTCGCCTTCTACGACATCCACGGAAGGAAATGGAGACTTCTTACTTGTACTTTATTTTTCTGCTAAACTTAGGTTTCCACCAATCCCATTTAGCACGGTAGAAATTCAGGTTTCTCGAGGCCATCGCTTACTGTTTGTCTGTTTGCCGACATACACCTTTGACCAATAAATAAGCATTCCCGAGATGTCAATCCACGGAAGGAAATGGAGTGACGCTATTCTTAATCCGGCGCCACACGGAAGTTGTTAATAATCGTGATTAATATTTAATATCGTAATAATCGTGATCCGTTAGTTGTATAACTATGTATGAGGATTGCGCAACATAAATAAATACTAAATTAATTTCATAATTAAACCTATTATCCACTTAAGATTAAGTAAATATAGGGGACTCGTAGGTTTCAGTTCCGATATATTCCTGTAACTTGTATTTTGTAAGTTATCTACATTTGTCTGTTGGCTTTGTAGTTATGTTCATTTGTCAACAATAATGTACTCTTTTCTATGTGGTACGCAAGTACGGCTGTCTTTTGGCCGGCGGCGGCCAATTAATTTCACTTAGATGTTTACGTAAATCGTATTATATACTCTTAAATGTTTAACGTAAGCGGAATGCTTTCTACCACTTTGAGACCAAGCACTGTAAATAAGAATATTTACAAAAACTTCATACCAATTACTCGTAAATCATTGATAACAATATTATTGCCCATCGTGACAAAAATAACATTTTCTTAAAATATTGCTAATGAGCTAACAGCGGTGGTAGCCTAGAACATTGAACTCGGAAGAGAGAGACCCTGGTTCGATTCCCAGTGCGGGCATATACCTGTGACTTAATTTTTTTAAGTTATATGCGTTTGTGAAGTTATAGTAGCAATACCACTCGCTAACCGTGAAGGAAAACATCGTGAGGAAACATGAGTGTCTGAGCTACTCACAATACCTCAGCGCTTGAAATCACCAATCCGCGGTGGGCACGCGTGGTGATTAAGCCCATACTCTACTTCTGAGAGAAGGCCTGTGCCCTACAGTGGGACGTATATAGGCTGCTTATTGCTAATGATTTGAAAGTCATCGTGTAGATTCTTCTGTGCAAATATTTCGATTTCACGTAGCACCCCTTCTTTCATATATTCATATGTAAATCTGGCAACGACTACGACTGTGCGAGAACTTCCATTAGCTCTCAAATTCAATCTAAATCCAATCCGAGACAAAAATATTTTTAGAGGCGTTTTAAATTATTGAAGGTTTGAGTTCAAAGAGCTCTTCTCGCGTAAAACCTCCCTTTAAAATAAAAAAAAGTCGTCAATTCCCTCCGAAACGTAAATGTGAAAAAGCTCTGCTTTTGGTTGCCAGAGGGTAATTTGGGTAAGTTGATTATTAATTACTAGCTGACCGGGCAACCATTGTCTTGCCATATTAATTAACCTACGGCCTATTCTCAGACCTGCCAAATATACATAAAAAAAAACAAAAAAAAAACGGGGAAGGCGTTTCGGAGGAGTTCAATAACAAACACTGTGACACGAGATTTTTATATGTTAGATTATGTAAATAATCTCGCTTTCCAGTTTCGGAATTCAGAATTTCATTAAGTATGTAGTGAAGTATCGTTGTATACACTCGGATTTCTCCAAAAAGAACGAGACAGATAGATATTTAAGTCACTGTATTAGTAAATTTTTATTCGTTTCGAAAAGTATCACACCATTTTTTCGTGGTCTCCAGGGATCCCGTCCATATTAACCTCCGAACTGTCAAATACATACGTATTTTGACACTCCGGAAACGTCAAAACGGAACACCCCATACAGGGGACATTTACAGAATAGGCTAGCAGAATGAAAGCAAGCAACTTCACAAGTTTCTTTCATATCTACTAATGTCTCTATTCGATTTCTTAAGTGAAGCTTTGATAATTATATTCTTTTTTTGCACTAATCCGTGCTGAGGACAATTTGAAAAACCTATTTAGAGGCTTAAAAATCGATAAATTTAGAGGCTTAAAAGAGCGCTGACACGGTTAGCCAGAGGTCGCGGGCTCAAGCCCCGGCATGGGTGGAATTTTTAGCGTCTAAATAGGTTTTTGAAGCTAAGATATGATCTAACTAAAATTCTTCACACAAGAGAGAAACAGAATTTAATTAATAATTTTCATACCCAATTACAACAAGGTAGATGATGGTACATTACAAAGATTCTAAAGTAGGTAAACATTACAGTGATCCCCACACTACGCCGAGCCTGTATCGTTGGGATCAGTAGAGTGATTTCCAAATAACTTAGTTACGTGACATTTAAGAAGCGATGCAAGTCAGCCTTAGCATCTAAAATTTGTCGCCGAAGTTAAGCGAGTCGGTACACTCCTAATATTATTCCAACATGGCGGTCCCCGCTGTCGCATAGAAATGACTCCACTCAACTGGAAACATTCATGATTAGTGAATTAGAGCTTCCGCACACGATCCATTTCGATTCGAGTTTTCAGTTCAGTTGTTCCGACTCGATCGGCTTTAAATCATATTGCTCGAGGAAGGTTTATTGAAATTCATGAGGGTTAAATTTTAAAAGTCCATATCTTCCAATAATTATATAACATTAATTTGAGGTAAAACAAGGAAAATATAAATGATTTTTTTCTTTTTTTCATTTTTTTAAAATAAATCCATACTTAACTGCAAAATAACATAATAAAGTCAAAAGTCAAAGTCAAAAGTCAAAGTCAAAAATGTTATTCACTACAAGAACAATATTTTTACTTAAATTAAATTAAATTCCACATTTATTCTTTTTACCCATGCCGGGACTTGAACCCGCGACGTCTGGCTAACCGTGCCAGCGCTCTCCCAAGTGAGCTAATGGGCAAGTGCAGGCATCGGCGAACTTGATAACGATTCTGAGACAGTAAATTCATCAGAAACGGACCAACCGATCAGCCCATCCGTCAACTGCTGGACGTAAGGCTTATCAAGGCACCTCACTTCTTTCTGTCTTCGAACATCCTCATCTAGCTACTACCGGAAATAACCTTAACCTTTTTACACCGCCGATTTTATCAGCTTTTCGTAACATGTCACCAGCCCACCGCCACTTCAGCTCCTTATTACGCGCACCAAATCTTGAACGATTCCAATCGACTAACTGTCAAATTGCATACTTAGCTTTCGCAAACGTTAGGAATTCGACAGGCTTTGGTGAGCATAATTAGACTTCTGATTGCTTAAACTTTGACGCCATGGAAATCACACGAGTTCCTGTGCCTACTATTTGCAAATAAAATCGAACACCCATAGATTGATTTAGGCCCTAATTCCTACGCGCCGCGGCGTGTAATCAGCGCGGTTTTATTAGAGGGGAATTTATTGACAAAAACTTGACAAGATCAGCGAATAACTGGCCCTTAGGGTCTCGTTTCCGAAGAATTTTTGTAGCAGTCGTAATTTTTTTTTTTGTGTGAACTCATAAGAAAGTTCATTATTATCTGAGCACGTGCTGTTTTTTACTCCAATAATAATAGCAACTCTACCCCATTACTTTAAAAATAATTATAACACGCCTTATAGGTACAATGTTTTTTGCTCATTCAAAACATTGTTTTTTTGTGTAATTTAATTGCAATATTTATGCCATTTATAGTGATGAATCACGATGTTCAAAACATCTATAGTCGCTTACATAAATGATAAGGTGCCCATGGTAATAGCGATGTTTTTTCAAACAGCGCTTATCCCTATGCCAGATTGAAGCTCTATGGAGACATGGGGCGTTGTTACGTTGCCAATTTTGTGAATACGTAATGAGACGAGTCTTATTGACGGATTTATTGTGGGGCGTTTCCAGAAATAACGACTACCGATGTTCAGGTGCCAATAGTACCATCCCTAAGTAAAGTTAAAGGCGGCCCCGCAAGAAGTAATTCCCATACAAACTTAGTCAGGTTTTTATTTACATACGACACATGCCGAATCGCAATGAAACTTTACCAATACGTTTAGAGGCACATATCGAGGTCTGATCTTGCTCAGAATTGGAAATAAACTTAACAAAAATAAATAAATCATTTATATAGCCTTGTGAACAGCTTCTATGAAAAAGTATTATGACGTATGTAAGCACGAGCAAATCCGATCCGGAGAATGTTGTTTTGTTCGTGAATTAAAACCAATTTACGTTTGAATGAGGATCGTTACATGAGAGACTCTTTAAATCAAATTATCATCACAAAAGAAGCTGACGTAGTTTTAAGTACCTGCTTCTCCAAAAATATGGTAAACGTTGATTGGGCGTTTCAGTAACTCTAGTTAGACATCTGACAATAAATTAAAAGCTGCTCAATTTATACTCATTAGAGAGATACAACTTAACCGCAATGTGAAAAACATCCAGCGCCCTCTATTGAGTGATAATGTGAATAACTGATTAATATTAGCATTACAATCTGTGAACTCTAGTCAAACGTGAGATAATAGGCACTACACATTTTAAATGTAAAAGCATGAATAAAGCTTTGCGGATCGGAGCGAAACTTGGTCTGACTGATCCGGAATATTGCAATCTGGAATTACTTTCATAATATTTACAAGCCAGAAAAAAACCGTAACACAGAAGAAAAGCAGAATTCGTGGCCTTATTGCTAACAGCGTTTTTACGAACAAACGTAAAAAAATTCAACAACCAGAATATTTAGTTATATTATATAAAGTGCAATAAATTACTGGTGTACAATAAAGTGTTATCTATCTATCTATCTATCTATATTAAACGGATCTAATCGTGATTATTTATCAGGCAAAGTTTAATTATCATAAATTCCTGACGGTTGTAGGAGCATCGCGAGTCATTAAAAATACCATAATTTTACCAAAATATAATTTTCGAAGCCCCTGCGATCGAAAAGTAGCCTTATGATTTGGGAAAGATGTGGGTCTTAATTGTCACTAAAGTATAAGACCCGATTTGCAAAATCAATTATAAAAAACCGGCCAAGTGCGAGTCGGACTCGTGCTTCGTGGTTCCGGGTTCCGTAGGTTCCGGTGGGTTCCGTACAATTATCAATAATCATTAATTAAGTATTATCTATCTATTATCTATACAACATTCCAATATTTCGAAAGTCGACCTGTTGCCGTTATTAATATCGAGCCGCCTCAAATATTTATTTTATTCTGTTTTTAGTATTTGTTGTTATAGCGGCAACAGAAATACATTGAAAATTTCACGGTTCTAACTATCATGGTTCATGAGATACAGCCTGGTGACAGACTGACTGACAGCGGAGTCTTAGTAATAGGGTCCCCTACCCTTTGGCTACGGAACCCTAAAACAATATTATTTTTGGGCCAATGTCCATCAGTATACCAATATGGGCTGATTGATTGATATTTTATTCCATTGGCTGTGCTGGTTAGCTCCGGTTCTTTAACCTCTTAAGTTCAGGAGATACAGAAAACTTTTAAATTGATTTCCAGACTGTTGGACTGTAGTTCACGATAGTCATGAACAATCCTGACTAGCAGAAAGTAGAAAACACTCGCCAAAGACCGCACCAAAACGTCGCCCTAATGACTCTAAAGGAGACAGGCAACTCTTGCAGCTACTTGGCGCCAGGCAGCACTTCTGCCGCCACTAAAGCCCTTATAGAACCTTATAAGCCCACCAATTGCACCGTGTATTTTTGTAAATTTATATGTCATGTGCTCTTATTTATACAAAAATAAAGAATATTCTTATCTTACGTTATAGACCCTCATGCTAGGGGGAAATCCTCCGGGAGCTATCGCGTACCTCTGAGGCGCGAGACAGACAGATGAGACGTGGGGCGAAGCCCCGAGAGCGCGGTGAGATGTATATGTTTCAGAAATGTAAACTATGTTGGAACTCACATCCTACCTATTTGAAGTTGCAACCTAATAGTCACCTGTTAATTATAACGGATTTTGGGCCTGACACTCCTTAACACAGATTACCTAATATTAATCTAGCAAGGGTGTCAGCTCGTCTCCCTACTACACGACGTAGTTGTATTGTAAATGTACTGTACCAAATCTTTATATTATATAGCATCGTACGGTGATGCTATATAATATAAAGATTTGACTCTATACATCTTACCGCCCCACGTCCCATCTGTGTGTCTCGCGCCTGAGATAGTTCACGATAGGGGCCAGGAGCTCAACAGCGTAGTGAAATTGAGAGTAGAGTCTTCCGGTACTCTATTACAATGCTTTTTTTATTGCGATGTGAAGATGCCAAGGCTTATTCCACAGCGCTCTAAAACCATTGGTCCACATAATATAATCAAGCATTATGTATTCAAACTGAATTAAGTTACTATGTAATTTTTTACATTTGTAAATTTGTTTTTTTTTTGTCTTCCTATTACGAAATTTAAGTATCTATTGTAATTTCCAACTTGATTTGTAATAAATATTATCAATAAATGATGTCTATGTCTATAGTTTTGAAATTCAGATTGATGATAGTGGATTGTCAGGGCATGGCAAGTGATAAGCCCTGCCCCTATATTACGCGCATCAAATCCTGAGCGACTTCAATCGGCTAACTGTCAAATTAGTATGGAATTTGACAGTTACACGATTGGAATCGCTCAGGATTTGGTGCGCATAATTAGGCCCCTGGTCTCTGCCTACCCCTCCGGGATACAGACGGCAAACTACGTCGTTGTAGTCGTAGTAGAATTAAAGAGGTTAATGAACTAAAGATTTTAGAACCTCCTTCTCAGAACTCTCCTTTTCAGATTATTGACCTCCTTAAGACTAGCACCACGGAGGTACCTAGTCTTAATTTCAAGAACTGTGTATTGCTTTGGTTTGTTTACCGCCCTTTCTTTTCTGTTTTAGGAGCGCTTCATTCCTCGCAGCGCATTGGAATAACCCGGGGCTGAGGGAGACTGAGTGATATTGTGAAATTGTGAAACCTCTGAAAGGCAAATAAAGTGTTCGTTAATTTTATTTTCTCTTCCTTTTCCTCTTCCTATTCAAGGTGTATTTATTATTTTCGAGACTTTAATGGCGCCAGTTGTTGAAGAAATGTAAAAAGGACTAGGATAATAGTAGATTTTACAAGAAGTGCACAAAACGAACCATCTATATCCGAGACTTTTAGCAGAAGGCGAGGGCTGATAGTAATGTTGAGGATATAATGGTTTTGTGGACGAGTTATAAACTCTGCTTTTCACTTCGATTGCGAGGAAATGAAACAGTAGTATAATTTAGCAAATTAAAGAAATTATTAAATGCACGAAAAAACAAGAGCTGTTTCCCGCCGCTTTATTTTTTTTAAATCTTACGACATTTAAGTTTGAGCTGCAGACCTATATAGCCTACTATTAAATTAAATTAAATACTACTACTTTAAATTAAATACTATTAAATTATTACGTGATTCCGCGCGTTTTATATACAAAAATAATTTCGTTTTTAATTTTCTGTATGCACCAAGGAGGTTGGTAACTGGTAAAAAAAAACTGTATGTGGCCAGTAACAATTTACTTGAAATTTAATTAGTAGACAGTTAAAGTCTCTTTGCAGTATGACTGCTGACAAATTAAAAAAAAAAACCGGGTATGTAATGGAATTTCATACATACTTCCCACCCTTGGGTCGGAAGGATTTTCATACAAACTTCCATACCTTGGGATGAAAGGATTTGAAGGGCGGGATAAAGGCGTTTCTTCCCTCTAATTGGTATAATTAGTATGTATTTTCAGAGCAGGTGTGATAAAAAGTAAATATTATAAAATAACTAATTCTATCTATGAACTTCTTATTGTGTTTGGCTGTATGGCTCATTTTCTTTGCCTTAATACAGATACATTTATGAGTAGATACGTTAATGCACTTGTGCACAAAATTCGATTTTGTGAGGCCTATATCCTGTACAAATAAGCCCTTTCAGAGCATGAGAAGTGAAAAAAAACTTACATTGTTACAAAGTCCCTAGTTCCTGCCTACTTCTACAGCATACAGGCGTGAGTTTATATATGTATGTATTCAATGTATTAGTCCTTAATGTAACTGAATAGAGTGCATGGAACTACGTAGTAACTATCACGACAGCCTCGCTGGTCTGACGCTTGTCAACCAAAACACAGGTCATTGAGTCGATTCCCATTGAAGGCCGCCGTACTAGATCTGTTCAAATGGCCAATGTGTATATACACAACTGACGGCTGTTAAGTATATTAACAGATTGTTAGATACGAGAAACCGGCAATTAGCTTGCCAATTACACATAAGTGAAGCTAATAAAAGCGTGTTAGAAATAATTGCCGTGGGTTCGATTCCCACTGGGGGCCGCCGTTCATTTGTACTAATGGCCTCAGTCTACGTGTTTTTCCATGTTTTTGCCGTCCTTGTTTCATGATTTTGAACAATTTTAATGAACACAGAGTTACATTTGATCATTCTGGTATTAGTTTGCATTGATATTTTTTCCCAATTGCTTTACCGGTCAATATTCAATATCACGATATTAAAAGACTATTTTATTGAATACTTGCCACTATTCAAAAGTAACCGGTCGGTCGTTAGGTTGGCACCAATGCGACAAAGTATGGCGGGGTGCATCGATTTGTTGGGAAGGTTAGAAGTGCGAGCTGGATCACTTTTACTGTATTCTTGGTGGAGGAAACATATCTTCACACTTGCCTGGTTAGCACAGCACAGGGTATCGTAGTTTAGGGCCCGTGCAAGTGATTGTTTTCTATCTATCTATCTATACAGCCCACGAAAGACGCCCACTGCTGGGCATCCGCATAGGCCTCTTCACCGTCACCCCCAACCTCGCCGGCCCCCTGCTAATCTTGTCCGTTGTCCTCCTGCACGCATCGGGTAGGGGGCCTACCCACCGAACGACGGCCAGTTCTCGGCCACTGTGACTGCCTTCGTCCACCGTCCATCTTCACGTCTAGCTAGATGTGATTGTGTGTGCTTGTGTTGTGAGGAAGTTATTAACCTGTTAGATTATGACATTGAAAAGAACAATTAAAAACCATTCGCCACTACCTAAATCTCCAGCATTTGTCTTAATTTATTATATTATAAGTATATCACAATATCTTTCCTAAATCTGTAGGTTTATGTATTAATTTATTGTATCAAGTATTTATTTATTATTATGTTGTATTTGTATAATACTTCCCCCCTATTATATTTTATATATCTAGGTCTGAATAAGTAATTAGTAAGTATATTTAATATTTTACGAGTAAGTTGCAATACCTGCTAATGTTCTCTTCAAAACTTAGGTTAGCTGGTAGATAATGCTAAGTAGCATTAAGCTCGCCTATGCGCAAAACTGCCTGTTTTAAATGCAATAATGGACTTAATAATAATAATAATAATAATTCTTATCGTGGCCCGATCGGGTCCTATAGAATTCCACAGATTAACATGAAATTTTAAGCTAAAGTTCCCTATCCAGCCCATGTAAGACGCCCAATGTCGGGCATAGACCTCTTCACCGTTATGCCAACCTCGCCGGTCGAACCTCGAAGATGCCCAAATTTAGGACCCAAAACACGCTATTGTTGTTCAAGCTAAGATGCATCTTTAAGTAAATAGACTCAAAATAAATTTTTTTATTTATATACTAATACACTCATTTACTAAGAAGTCGGACTTCTCCTTCACTCTTAAGGATTCGTCCTATATCTATTTCGCTCCAACCCAAGCAATAAGTTTTAAAACAGAGTTTGGAATTATTATTAATTATTATTATTATTATTAATTACCAAACTCTATGCTGCAAATGTTTTAAGTACCTAATTTTCGAATATTTGAAATTGGAACGCAATTTTTTTTTCTATGCAAAAAAACAATAACATTGGCGCGCTTTTTTGTCTATTGTCACTTAATTTCTCGGAAAAATCTCGCAAGAAGCCGCAAATTTTAAATTTTTGCCCCGCGTCGGTAAAATCGTAGAACCGGGGCTGCGCGACAAAAACTAACCCCGCAAATTGTGCTCAGCCTGACAGCTGACAGAGCTGTCAAATTGGACCCTCGTCATTGCTTCATATTGGCTCGAAATCGCGACCTCTCCAAGTCCAAAGAAATATTACTGTTACTATAGAGACTCTTGACGATTATTGCGTGTCAAGGAAATGGTTGAGCCGAATTTCATAAAACTACAATTCGTAGTTTGTTATGACATTCGATGTACATTGCGTAACAGTCTTCCAGCTAATCTGTGGGTTAAACTGTTAGATTACGACCTTAGAAAGAACAATTAAAACCATTGTTATGGTGGCCCGAACGGGGCATTTAGAATTCTAAAGAAATTAACTTTGCGATATACATCAAATTGTCATAGTAAACTATGAATTGTAATTCTATGAAACAGGCCCCTGACTAACGGGCTTCATTAAACTAGTTTTGGTGTGCAAAAAAAGGAATATTCTCATCTTATTTTCCACAACAGTTGCATATCCTAGGCCCTATTTTAAAGAACCACAAGTCATGGTTTGCTACAAAAAATCGATGTACATTGCATATACATTGCGATGTACATTGCCGTGTCATCCACGGTAGGGAGACTAGGGATGTAATTTATATGTAAAAACCGGATTCCTCAAGACTGTGGTAAATAGATGGATAGATAACACTTTATTGCACACAAGTAATTTTATATTATTTTATTTAACTTTTATTCACTTGGCTACAATGGCCCAAATATAAACTAATCTTAAATAAAAAAAAAAAATACCAAAATCAAATTTTCTTCCGCAATGGATGAGAAATAATTAATTTTCCCATCCATTGCTACAGAATTGGGCCGTAATTTTTTCAGATAGGGTTCTAAAAAGGGAAAGACGTAACCACAGATTATTGAAACTGCCTTTGAGGAGTGTTTTAGAGGTATCCTGTTGTAATCTGCTACGCAATGTATATGATTTTGTTAATTAGCCGAATACTGTCCCACTGGGCAAAGATTTGTCGTGTTTCTATTCAGAAAATGATTTTAATCAAAGTAACACAAAACTGGGACACAAATTAAACGATATCATTTTTGACAAAAAAACTCCAAACTTAGTCTTGTCAGATTTGGGCCTTAATTGACAGAGTTTATATATTATTCTAAAACCTAGAACCACCCTTGCCTAGAACTCATGCATTTTATTTTTATTTTATTTAATTGGTGTACTAAAAGTAGTTTAAATTCCTGACATCTTTCTTGTTCATCTTTTGCTTGTTTGAATAAAAATCAATCCTAACATATTTTTCTTTAAATAAAAAACTGTTAATTGTTCGTCTGCAGAATTGAATGTAGCAATCATTTCCGGCCGCTACCTCAATGTAAACTGTACAATGCCCGGATGGAAGCCTTCAGATAACCGGCGACTGAATGTAAATGATCGATCGAGGCAAGAAGGGTTATTTATTATCACTGTGGAATATGGGCCCTTGTGTGTGTGTGAAGTTTTCTCTGTTCTGTGGTGTGAAGGAAGAAAGATTGACGAAGGAAATATATCGAGCTAATGTGGGTCGGAAGAGCCGATAAGGGACGTCCCAGGAAGTCAAAGTCAAAGTCAAAATTTTTTATTCACTATAAAAACAAAATGTTTACTTAATGAACGTCAAAGCTGTTAGTTTCACAATTAATAGATTATGCGGAGAAGAAGCTAACAAAGAAACTCCACATTTACGAGTATTCTTTTCAAAACAGGTTTGCTTAATTAACAGAGTTTTCAACTTAAAGTTACACTAAACTAGATACAATCGTTCCTGTTAACATTATTTAAATACCAGACATCCTTGTCTTCGACCAAACAGGGGATGTATTAGCAAAGGGCAAGATAACAAACCAAGTTGGACGCGCGCACGAAGGGTTCCGTACCATTATCTATACAACACTTGAATATGTCAAGCGTCTACCTGTTGCCGTTATCAATATCGAGCAAAAAACGGCAAAAAAATCACGAATAGGAGCCCCACTTAAATATTATTCTGTTTTAGCATTTGATACAGGTAAAGGTAGAGCGCGTTAATCGAATTTAATAAAATTGTACAAACACTGATACTTAATTTTTTTTTATGTAGCGTAGTTTTAGATACGAACACGCACAGTACTCCGGAGTCCGGACATCCAACATCTGTCATTACGCATGACAATTAAATACACAAAATCTGCCCATAACTTGCAGCCACAGTACCGCTATAAATCGGCCCTCAAGGGCCACGAAGCTCGTCGAGCGATTCCGGGAAACAATAGGAATTGAGAGCCACTCTTTCATTTCAGGCAGACAACCGCCTCTGCAGGGACTGACAGATAAATTGAAAATTAAAGGGCTCTGATGGTACTAAGAGATGATAATTATAATTGTGAAAATGTCATCAAGATACCTGAGTGTTTCTATCAGGTATTTATAAACCTGCTAGCGGACCCGGCAAACGTTGTTTTGCCATATTAATTAGCCTACGACCTATTGTCAGACCTACCAAATATACACAAAAAATCATAAAAATAGGTGAAGCCGTTTCGGAGGAGTTCGATAACAAACACTGTGACACGAGATTTTTATATATTAGTTTTATTTAACACTTACAATACAAACAACACACCCTCTCTAGCACTCACGCACACACGCCCTAAGAGAGAAATAAATGGTCAATTTTATAGATAAGTAGGTACTTATATCTAAATTTTTCTTTCCTTCTTTTGATTTTTTATTGGTAGTAAAGCTACGATCCCATCTGTTACTAGTAACTGATTCATTCCACTGAGGAATTGGCACTGCTTGCAGTATTCCAGCGGGGGGAGCACGATGTTTCTTATCCTATCTAGATAGATAGGTTAAAATTTTAAAACATTACGATATTATATCCCACCCGCGAGCATGACTTCTCTTCGATATACATATCTTCCTTAGATAGGAGATAAGATAGACTTTTGTTTTATCTACTTGTTGGTATGACAACACTGAATCGGCAAATAGCGCTGTCACGAAAATCACTATTTCATTCGTTCAATTTGCGTTTTTTGACAGATTGAAATCTGATCTGTCTGTGATCTTTCCTTTACTTAGTCTGTGCTAGGTATCAAATAAAATGTAAATAAACAAACAAATAACGGATAATAGATGCTTAGATGCCGAAAATGAAGTAAGTACAAACTTTATAGCCATTGCAGTTAATTTATACAATATTACAATAGTTGGAGATCCTTCCTACAAGCTCATACGGACATCACATCATATACAAGTCACTCATCGGCAAGCACTACAATATTTTTCTGTTTTAGAGTGCGCAGTAAAAAAAATCAACTGGGGTTCGTTCGAGCATATGACGCTCCACAGTAATTTAGCCAACAATGAGTTTTCTGGCCCCATGGGAAGCGAAAGGTTGTTGAAAGAGTGGGGCGCGTTGAGCCTTGTTGAAGGAGCATGGTCCCGACACGACTGGAGCAGTGGCGGAATGTAAGTGTTGATAGTACTTATTATTTAGTGATATTAATTATTAAGTTCAATACTTGACTCACCATCACCAACCAAATACAATAGGTAAATAATATGCTTGTCAAACTAATGCAAATGTGTACCTAGGCAATGCTCAGTGAATACCTACAGTATTTGGATAGATAGACCATAAAGGTCTATCCAGTCTAGCGTCGATTTTTGCTCTTAGGGGCATCTAAAATCATTTTGGTAACATGTCTTACCTTTTTTCTTTTCGTCTTAAGCTATTACATCATACAGGATATTTTGAACGCGCTGACTACAATCTTATTTGGTCTGTGCTACAATCAATCAAATCTGACAAATAAATCAAATATTAAAACGAAGGAATATGTATGTACTATTTGAATATATTTTAAATTTAGCAATAAAAAAGTCACAGCCCACCCTATTTTTTCAAAATAGTAATTCAAAATTGGATGCTTAATAACCCAAGTTCCACTATAGTTTTTTTATATTACATGCAAAGGGGCATTCATTTAAGGGTTAAATATAATTTTGAACTATAGCAGCTCGTTGGGCTGTTGCCTAGCATAGGGAATGTTCCATTGAGCTGGCCATTCCTCCTCTACTGGGTTTCGGGCTCCACAATGGCAATGTGTGTACCGAGCCTCGGGAGTCTACTCGGCCTCTCCTCTGATGGGCGTCATCAGCCAAGGCAGGCTCAAGGGCATATCCAGAGTCTCCTAGGAAATGCATTACATTTTTTTTTACTTTTTATTTTTTTGTTACAGATTACATCAAAGGTGAAGAACATATTAATTTGTAATTTGTTTGGTAACAATTTCCCGTTTTCAGAAGAAAACATATGCTTTTTTTCTCGATTGGGTACCCAGTTATGTAGTAAACCACCTATTTCATTGTTTAAAGTTACAAAATAAATAATAGATTTTCTTATAACCAAAATCATTTTATTATTAACGGACTTCAAAAATGGAGGAGTATGTGTCAAGCTTTTTCCAGAAAACTTCCTAGAAACCATACATTTGTAGTAAATACACCATACATACTTAGGTACTTAGTAGAAGTTAGGTATGATTTGTGGGGTGAGTAAATGGCTTGGCATGCAAGTTCATTAGAGAGAAATTATTTTTGCCTTTTTAGTGCGTCTTGAAGTCGGTTTAATTCTTTGTTTTAAAATTCCTTATTTTTAAATTTTTTGTTGACTGGTACATTTTACCTACTATTATTTTAATTGAGATAGGCACTGGACGACGGTCTGAGCAGGATGGCAATGGGTGCTTGGTTGCGTGGAGTAGGGCTGAACGGAGGTCAGTGAGCGAGTCCTTAAATCCCTGGAGACGGCCACTGGACGTCGGTCAGTGAGCAGAAACAGAGGAAGGGCACGAATGGGATGCGTAGGTGGCGCGAAGAGGCACCAGTGGACAAATCATGACAAATGTGATGATTTTATTCGTAGAATGACTGAAAGAAACGCTAGATATAAGTTTATATGCCCCTCTCAAAAGTGGGATAAATTTAAATGAAACATCTGTCAAAAGTCGATAATATATCTTTTTATGTTGTCATCATGCTCGCATTTGCGATAGGGTTTATCTTATAGTGACAGATGTTTTTTTATCTCACGGCACTGGGATAAAAACGACGCATTGTGCTCGCGACAATAAGTTAACCTACTATAGACGTCAAAACTCGTTAAAACGGCCATTTTTTGTAGATAAACCGCCTCGATAAAACATCGTGCTTCCCCTCCAGGTGTCAAGCCTAGAACAGTAATAGAATCTAACGTAATAAATTGACGGGGCTGCAAGTGATGTAAATTACTTCGGCTAGATGTCGCTGCCTGTACGTAATACAGAGAAGTTTGTAAAGAGGCTCGAAATTTCGCTGATGCCTGCACTTGCCCATTAACTCAGTTGGGAGAGCGCTGGCACGGTTAGCCAGAGGTCGCGGGTTCAAGTCCCGGCATAGGTGGAATTTTTACCCTCTAAATAGGTTTTTTAAAATTGTCGTTAGCACGGGTTAGTGCAAAAAAAAGAATGTAATAAATTGATTTATAAAATAGTTTAAATTTAGATTGTAAATTATTGTTATTCCTAAAATTATTCTTAAGGTAATAATATTATTTATTGTACACACCAGAAAACAATTACAGAGACAGCAGTTACAAAATAAGTACAATTGGCGGCCTTATTGCTGATAGCTATTTCTTCCAGGTAACCTTACATTGGTAAGAATGCCGAAGGTGAAATTGATACGGGTAGTAGGTTCTAATACGAATATTATATATTCTTATAATTATGGACCTCAACACTCGAAATCTTCAAATAATCAAATACTCCACCGCTGGAGTACGTAAGTAAGTAAGTCCAGTTACTGGAGTAAGTAAGTAATTAATTAAGTTGAAAACTCTGATAATTAAGTTGAAACGTGTTTTGAAAAGAATAAATGTGGAGTTTCTTTGTTAGCTTCTTCTCCACATAATCCATTAATTGTGAAACTAACAACTTTGACGTTCATTATGTAAACATTCTGTTTTTATAATGAATAAAAATATTTGAATTGAATTGAATAACTTAGGCTCGTAAGTAAAAAAACCGACCAAGTGCGTGTCGGACTCTCGCACGAAGTGTTTCGTACCATTATCTATACAACATCAAAAACAAAGATCGAGAAAAAACGGCAAAAAATCACGTTTGCTGTATATATTATTGAAGCGAATATAGAACTAAATATTTTGTGAATATTTCAAGCGTCTTTCTGTTGCCGTTATTAATATCGAGCAAAAAACTGCATAAAAAAGGGGCTCTCATACATAAAAATTGTATGAGAGCCCCCCTAAAATATTTATTTTATTCTGTTTTTATAGTGGCAACAGAAATACAACATCTGTACAGCCTGGTGACAGACAGACAGACGGACATTGAAGTCTTAGTGATAGAGTCCCGTTTGGCACCCTTCGGGTACGGAACCCTAAAAACATCAAAATAGCCAATCGTCCATTAAAAAACCCATGCGAACGAAGTCTCGGTAGGAAGTGTCAGTAAATACGACATTGTACACCGAGGGGAGAAAACGATCTATTATATATCTAAGAAAAATAGAACTTTCTCCTGAGTGATAGATATATAGTGATTTATACTATACCTACGAAGAAAATAAAATTATTTAGATTAATTAAAAGCGTATCTACTGTTAAATTATCAATTTAGTAAAAAACAAAATTTAACAAAACAAGTTGCCGCGCCTGTTTTTTTTTTCGTAGTAGTGCAGAAAAAGTTTGCCAGCCTACTTTCATTGAAAATCGAGTACAAAAAAAACCCACCCCATTTTCGTAATTAGCTGATATAAAACCTTTTTGAGATTTGACGTTAGTATCTTTTTTATATTAGCTGCAAAAAAACAAAAGAACGCTAGCAGGGCAGGAATGGATTTTCATGCAACATTCCCCTGCTACGGAAGGCAGGAATGAAATTCCATATAACTTTTCCCGACGAACTTTGTAACCCGTTTATGAACGAGCAATGAGACACTTTCTGAGTGGATGTGGTAAAAATACATTTTCACACCTCCTGCTCGACAATGCCTTATTACGTACCGTCAAATATCATCGTAAAGCATGGCCTTGTCTCTCGAGGGCAATAATAATGAAGAATTTCCCTAGGGAATAAAGTGATTTGAATTTAGAATGTCAAAATTTGCATGAAAACTATGGAGAAGCCCCGCATTGCAATTCGAAATTCGAATTGTTGTTCGAAACTCACCTCTTTTTTTTCTTTTTTTTCTGAAATACTGTGTCCTGTGACCGCGCGAAACACCAACAAAAAAAAGAAAAAAAGGCGCGAATTGCAAATACGAATTTAAAAGTTATATTCAATTTAAGTTGCTAAGCCGTAAAAGAGTGTGGACTTTATATTTAATTTCAGGTTTTAATACATATTTTCAACTTATGCAGCCCTGTCTTTTTATTGTCTCCCAGATGGTGTGAAAAGTAGAGTATTCACCTCTGGAATAAAACATGTCTTAGTCTCGGGCGGTATGAACCCCTCGCTTCACTCAGGACTCTACATAACTCCCTCGCTTCGCTCAGGAGTTAAAATTTAACTCCCTCGCTGCGCTCGCGAGTTAACTCGGAGTCCTTCGCTCCGCTCAGGGTTCAATATGCCGCCCATGACATAATACACGGTTTTATTCCCTTAGTACATAATCTACTATTATTAACCGCCACATAGAATACAACACGTAAAATAGAAAGCAAAAATTAAAAAAATAACAATCACAACAAGTAGAGGACATGTCCATGCGGCGGTAAAACGGTCCACAGGTCGCCGAAAATAACTGTCATCACAAGCATCCGCAGGCTTTCATTAAAAGTTTTTTCGCGAGCCTTACCAGTTCAGCCCCGGCGTTCACAGAGGAAGTGATCTCTTCAGAGACCTGGGGCCTAACCACGCACACTAAATCGGCGACACAAAAAGACGATTGGAATCGCTCAGGATTTGGTGCGTGTAATATAGGAGCTGGGCCTTAATTTTTTTCTTGCATTATAGTACAATGATAAATATACAAATACAAATAATTTCTTGCATAGAAAAAATGCTGTTTACAATAAGACATTTATCCTAATGTACAAATTGTTTCCCAATTGGCAACTGTCACGTGCACTGGCCTTTCGACCGTGGTAACCTCAGAACAAGTGGTAACGCAGAGTGACAGTCGTGCGAGAAAAAAATGGCCGAAAGCATTTGAGATAGATACTCGTTACTTATAAATTTCGATAATAAGAAGGTGATAAAGTTAGCAAAATCAGTCGAGTCAGTCGAGTCACGTGAAGTGTTTTTACATATCATTGGCGGCAAGAAGGTTTGATACGTGTGCGTGCGTAGACTTGAATCGGCAATGACATGAAAAAGGTGCATTCATCCAGTTTTCATTGAGATAAGATAAGATAAGAATATTCTTGCACAAGAAGTGAGACATAAAATATGAAAGTTACAATGAAAACGTACAATGGGCGGCCTTATTGTACCACAATGCATTAATAGAATCTAGACCCTAGTTAATCTGTACCTACGCCCACTACGATACTGTTAATGCATTATGATACAATGACAATTTGGAAAAGACCTATGAGAAAATCATCAAAAAGTTCAGGGCCTCTTCACGGCAATATGGACACAAGTTTGCCGCAATAAGGAATGCCGTCAACGCCACCTAGTGTTAAAATTAGCGGACACGTCCATTAGAACTGTAGGTGGACACGTGTCAAAATTCTAAATATAAACAAATGTATTATAGGAAATTGTCCTTAGCACGGCAACAAAGAATATTTGTTATTGGTAAATATAGGTTAGTGTAACGTAAAGAATCCATCATCATGACCCAACGCTGCCCTCTGCTGCGTACACCGTACAGGCCTTTTGACGGCTGCTGCTGCTGGGATCAACTGCTGACGGGATCAACGAGAAAATTGTCAAACTCTAAAATTTTACAAACCACGGCATTATTGACACATCTATATCGTTAGCGCCACCTAGTGTTAAAATTTACGAACTATAGTTTCTGTCTACCATAGTGTCTGCTTATTTCGAAGCTTTTTTTTTTTTTTGTCAACTTGTCTAACCAGATATGGTAAATTAAAAAAAAAGGTTGCAAAACAAAACAAATTGCGTTGGCGGGACACTATGGGAAGGAAACAAATGCCATTCTCCGCGTCGTGTCCGACCTAATTCGTCCGGAGGTTTATGGCGTGTGAGATATGCGAGGGACGCCGGACGTCGAGCGGACACGTGTCAAATGGGTTTATTCCCTTTGTCCATCGGTTGACATTCTTGCTTCAGTTCAATGAACTAGAAATTCTAAATAACAATTAAAATATGGTAGTCAAATATAGCTATGGTCGATAAGACAAGTCGATAAAGACAAAAAAACCGCGTTGGCGGGGAATGGCGATATTATGATGATAAACAAATCTTGGCAAGAGTACCTCGAAAGGAGAGAATAACGATTTTGACGGCGATCGAGTGCAGAAGAGAAGATGTTTAATTACGCAGTCGCGTAAATAGGAAATTACACAGATATTTCTTGACCTAAGAGTACAGACCGGCCTTATCACTAAAAGTGATCTCTCTTCCAGACAACCTTTGTATGAACTAGAGCAATACATTGGAGAAGAAAGTGGAAGGAGAGGTCCTTAGTGGCGGAATGCGATAAATTAACGCAGGGCCCGAATTCTCGCCGTGAAGTCGTGACCTCTGAGTCGAAAGGGAAGGCGAAGTGTGAGCCGAACCCTCACACTGGGGTTCCGTAAGTCTGTTTCGGTTACAGTAGAATCCCGATTATCTGGATCAATTGAAACTGGGTGTAGTCCGTATACTCTATCTATTTATTATGTAATGGGTTTTACGTACGTCGTTTAGACAAGGCGATATGAAAATACGAGCTATAATAATGATACCACTCGCTAACAGTGAAGGAAACATTGTAAGGAAACCTGAGTCTCTGAGGTGTTGGCATACCTCAGAGACTTAGGTTTCTGCCAATCCGCGGTGGGCACGCGTGGTAATTAAGCCCATACACTCTCTCTAATAGAAGGCCGGTGCCCTGCAGTGGGAGGTATATAGGCTACATGAAAAAGGATGAATAAGACAGTACCTAATGTAATTTTGGGTGGCAATACATACATTGAAAAAAAACCGGCCAAATGCGTGTCAGACCGGTGTGGAGCAGTGTAGGGTTTTGTAGTTCACCGTCAATTGAATACGGAACCCTAAAAAGAAGTTGCATTATTCCCAATGACATCATACGTATTTTCACTCACTTGGAATAGCCTCATGAAACATGTTATTGTATAGTATTTTGTAGACTTTTAATGAATAAAAATAAGTTACCCACAGCTTGGCATTTAAATTGCTTAGGTACGTTAATACCTCGGCAACATTGGTCTTTTCAGGAAATTTTCGTCCACGAACCACCGCCATCGTAAAAAGGTACAAGAGCTGTCAAACGAAGTTTCCATTTGTCATTAATGACTACTTTGTAAAAGGTGGCAAGGAAATACGGGCGGATTGAGACTCTCCTGATTCTTTTAGTCGGGTAATAAACCTAACGGCAGTAAAGTCACTGAAAATTCCATTACAAGAGGCCGCGGAACCCTGGACGGCCAGCCAATTTGGGCGGAAAACTTTGAGGAAAATTCGTTATTGGCGTTAACGTGAACATCAGTAACCTTACAAGTGTTTTATATTGGGCGCAGATAGTTCTCAACTACATACTCTCTTTAGACGTGTGTAATGCTGCGCCATGCACTGCATATCATGCGAGAGGTCCCGGGTTCGAATCCCGGCTGGGGATAAAAAAACACCCCAGGTCTTGGATGTTTATATGTTTGTGATGTCGCTGTTTCTGGTTTCCACGACACAGGGTATCCTAGTGTGGGGCCAGAAGCAATGTATGTGCCTGTATGTAAAAAAAATAAAAATTGCGGATGAATGCACAGTTTCGAGCCAGCAGAGGTCAGAACTCAAATATGTACAAATTCCACCTCCGATAAAATACTGTCGCAACTAGAAAGAAATCAGCAATCTAAAAAAATCTCCACTCCAACATCACCACTGACCATCTTTTCTCAAATCATATTAGATGTAATACATAGGTAATGTTAGTAAGTGTACTTACCTAAGAAGATCCCATGAGTGCAATGAATAACTTGCAATGCAAATTTTTTTTTGCAATTCTTACAAAAGTAGGAAAGCACTAATGCTGCGCCCAGACAGCACCCATTCAGAGCATAACACAGGGGTCAGCCATGGCCAGTCTCAACCATATTAGAGGGAGATAGGCGTCCCGCCCTTCACACCAGCATTCGCATCGCCTTTGGCAAACTGGTGTGATCAAGTTCTTGTCAGTTATTAGTAATAAAAACCGGCCAAGTGCGAGTCAGACTCGCGCACGAAGGGTTCATCATCATCAGCCATTTGACGCCCACTGCAGGACACAGGCCTCCTTCGTGGTTTTCATAACTATGAAGGGTTTTGCTATAATCGCCACGCTTGGCAGGCGGGTTGGCGATCGCAGTATGCGGTTGGAATCTCAGGAAGACGCTGCTGCCCGTCTGCTGGTAATTGATTCCTTAGTTGCCTTCTACAACATGCACGGAAGGAAATGGAGTGACGCTATTCTTAATCCGGCGCCACACGGAATGTTCCGAAGGGTTTCGTACCATTATCTATACAACATGTGGAAGCGTCTACTGTTGCCGTTATTAATATCGAACAAAAAAATGGCAAAAAAATCACGTCTTCGAACGTTCGAAGAAGAAGAGAAACAAAATACATTTATTTAACGCCACGTAGACATATACAAGACGTACCACAAAAAGAAAAAATAAAATTAAAAAAATTAAAAACATGGCAGAACAACAATTAGGGAACACGAGCTATGTCCATACGGCGGTAAAAACGGTCTCGAGCTCAGTAACTGCTGCAGGTCTGTTGCTCACAACACTGATTTTCAGCAAGGGCCTGTATGGGAGCCCCCCTTAAATATTAATTTAATTTTAATTTAATTATTAATTTTGAAAGTTAATATACAACTAAATATTGCCGTTATTAATATCGAGCAAAAAACGGCAAAAAAATCACGTTTGTTGTATGGGAGCCCAACTGAAATATTTATTTTATTTTGTTTTTAGTATTTGTTACTATACCGACAACATAAATACGTCATCTGTGAAAATTTCAACTGTCTAGCTATCACGGTTCATGAGATACAGGCTAGTGACCGACTGACAGGCGGACAATGGAGTCTTAGTAATAGGGTCCCTTACCCTTTGGGTACGGAACCCTAAAAAGAATGAGATAGAAAAAAAAAATTAAATGTATAATTTTGGCCTATAACCTATAGTCACAGTTGTTTTAGTTATTACGACAGTGTTTTAGCAGAGGTGCGATTTATTTTATATTTTGTAACATTACCGTTAAATATTGATAGTGTTTATCATCATCAAAAGAACATTTCCTCAAAATAGTGCTAACGATATTTCAAAATCACGCTGTAGTCTAAACGGGCCTATTCACGGTAAAATACTTCTTGGTAACGATCCAAACCATTACCTCGAATTGGTGAGTGGGTAATTCACTTCTCCATCATATCGGTGGATCGGGGATCAAAGGATACGTTTGTCTGATATTGGCCGGACTTGTACGAAGATATTAAGGTTAAGCTTGCGGATAGCGCGATAGGCCTTCTATCTATGTGTCATAATATGCCATTAACAGGTAAAGATAATCGACCTAATAGGGGATGTCAAGGGGATGTTAGCGAAGGTCAAGATAAAAAGTACCCGAAGACGACGTGCGTGCATACAACGATGTTGATGAAGCGAAAGAGGTTTCTCAGTTGTCAGGATCGAGGCAAATGGCAAAATTAAATATGAACCAGCCAAGAAAAAGCGACTAATGATGCCGATGATAGGAGATGCAAAGAGCGTAGCGGAGTCTAAGTTGAGCGATGTAGAAGTGAAAACATTCAAACATCAGCTTCAGCAGATTGCTCGACCAGGTGAAGGCGATATTACGGTTAAATTTCGGTGGAATATTGCTTTCAATTTCATTGCTTCAAACGCATTGAGACGTCAAGCTATGACTTTCAGTGGCATTGCTTCAATGTGATTGAACCGTGTAATATCGCCTTAAAATATTAGGGGTTAAAGTATGAAATTGCCGTTTTATTGCAATAGGTTCTTTGAATTGACATAGAATCTTCATGGTTTGAGGTTTTCGAATGAAACTTTTTTCAAATGGTTTCTATGATGTTCTTTTTTTAAAAAATGTGAAACATTTGAATATCGACTTTCAATTGTTTTTGTTATTCAATTTAGACAAGAAAGATGGATACTGCGAAAATTGATGAAAAATGCGACACAAAGATCGAGAACAACAGCAAAAATAGGACTGTAGGACGCCGGGCTTAATGCTGCGGCCAGACACACCGAAACAATAAACTTGGATTTCAGACATCGGATATTTTATTTCAAAATAGGCTTTAATGCATTTCCTACTTTTTTAAGAACAGTAACAAGTTTTTTGGTATTTACAACTATTGTTGGCAATCATTGAATCTTTATTACGTAGGTAGCACCTGGATGAATTGAGAAAAGATGGTCAGAGTGGAATTTACTTTCGCTGCTTTTGGCTCCGCTACGAATCGACCCGAAAAACAGACTGTAAATTCATTACGTTGTAATACTTTTTTTTCATTTCTTATTTATATTTCAAATGGTGAATAAGAGTCCAATAAGTGCTTAGCAATGTTTAGAGAGTCAATAATCTGGAACAAAAGGAAAGCCTGCAGAATCGCGATTCATTCATAAGTATGTACAAAGTCGGTGTTCCGCGCAAGTGCTCAGCGGTTTACATGTAAGTACCTGTAGATATTTTGTCGCGGGGTGGACTTTGTTGAGTTTGGGGGTGCAGTTTAACTTCAAAATTCAGCCCAAAAATAAAACGGATTATTAATATAAAAACACAGTCGTCAGTTTAGGTTGTCTATGTTATCCGGGATGGCAAAAGGATTTTAACAACAGTTTAAAAGAATTTACCTTTTGAACCGTTACAATATAAACCCTTGAACCAATTTAGAAGTCTAAGCTTTAGAAGCTCCGCTCTCCGTAGGTCAGACCAACATCCAACTAGACAGAGCCTCCCTAGGCAGCCTCCGGGAAGGAGAAAGAGGGGGCGTCCAAAATCCACTCGACGCCGATCAGTGAACTTAAAGGCAAAAACACTTGGGCTGGGATGGGATGACCTCGAAGTCGCCGCTCAAGATCGCAGGAAATGGAGATTGTTTATAAGGCCCTGTGCCTGATGAGGGACAACAGGATATAGATAAGCTTTAGGAGTTGAAGAAGACAAACATGAACAATGAAAACTACATTATTTTTAAACGACTCCAAAAATGGAGGAGCTTCTGAATTTGTCTGTGTATTTTATTAAATAATGTCCAAAAATGGAGGAGCTTCTGAATTTGTCTGTGTATTTTATTAAATAATGTTCAAAAATGGAGGAGCTTCTGAATTTGTCTGTGTATTTTATTAAATAATGTTCAAAAATGGAGGAGCTTCTGAATTTGTCTGTGTATTTTATTAAATAATGTCCAAAAATGGAGGAGCTTCTGAATTTGTCTGTGTATTTTATTAAATAATGTCCAAAAATGGAGGAGCTTCTGAATTTGTCTGTGTATTTTATTAAATAATGTCCAAAAATGGAGGAGCTTCTGAATTTGTCTGTGTATTTTATTAAATAATGTTCAAAAATGGAGGAGCTTCTGAATTTGTCTGTGTATTTTATTAAATAATGTTCAAAAATGGAGGAGCTTCTGAATTTGTCTGTGTATTTTATTAAATAATGTTCAAAAATGGAGGAGCTTCTGAATTTGTCTGTGTATTTTATTAAATAATGTCCAAAAATGGAGGAGCTTCTGAATTTGTCTGTGTATTTTATTAAATAATGTCCAAAAATGGAGGAGCTTCTGAATTTGTCTGTGTATTTTATTAAATAATGTTCAAAAATGGAGGAGCTTCTGAATTTGTCTGTGTATTTTATTAAATAATGTTCAAAAATGGAGGAGCTTCTGAATTTGTCTGTGTATTTTATTAAATAATGTCCAAAAATGGAGGAGCTTCTGAATTTGTCTGTGTATTTTATTAAATAATGTCCAAAAATGGAGGAGCTTCTGAATTTGTCTGTGTATTTTATTAAATAATGTTCAAAAATGGAGGAGCTTCTGAATTTGTCTGTGTATTTTATTAAATAATGTTCAAAAATGGAGGAGCTTCTGAATTTGTCTGTGTATTTTATTAAATAATGTCCAAAAATGGAGGAGCTTCTGAATTTGTCTGTGTATTTTATTAAATAATGTCCAAAAATGGAGGAGCTTCTGAATTTGTCTGTGTATTTTATTAAATAATGTTCAAAAATGGAGGAGCTTCTGAATTTGTCTGTGTATTTTATTAAATAATGTCCAAAAATGGAGGAGCTTCTGAATTTGTCTGTGTATTTTATTAAATAATGTTCAAAAATGGAGGAGCTTCTGAATTTGTCTGTGTATTTTATTAAATAATGTCCAAAAATGGAGGAGCTTCTGAATTTGTCTGTGTATTTTATTAAATAATGTTCAAAAATGGAGGAGCTTCTGAATTTGTCTGTGTATTTTATTAAATAATGTTCAAAAATGGAGGAGCTTCTGAATTTGTCTGTGTATTTTATTAAATAATGTCCAAAAATGGAGGAGCTTCTGAATTTGTCTGTGTATTTTATTAAATAATGTTCAAAAATGGAGGAGCTTCTGAATTTGTCTGTGTATTTTATTAAATAATGTTCAAAAATGGAGGAGCTTCTGAATTTGTCTGTGTATTTTATTAAATAATGTTCAAAAATGGAGGAGCTTCTGAATTTGTCTGTGTATTTTATTAAATAATGTCCAAAAATGGAGGAGCTTCTGAATTTGTCTGTGTATTTTATTAAATAATGTCCAAAAATGGAGGAGCTTCTGAATTTGTCTGTGTATTTTATTAAATAATGTTCAAAAATGGAGGAGCTTCTGAATTTGTCTGTGTATTTTATTAAATAATGTTCAAAAATGGAGGAGCTTCTGAATTTGTCTGTGTATTTTATTAAATAATGTCCAAAAATGGAGGAGCTTCTGAATTTGTCTGTGTATTTTATTAAATAATGTCCAAAAATGGAGGAGCTTCTGAATTTGTCTGTGTATTTTATTAAATAATGTTCAAAAATGGAGGAGCTTCTGAATTTGTCTGTGTATTTTATTAAATAATGTCCAAAAATGGAGGAGCTTCTGAATTTGTCTGTGTATTTTATTAAATAATGTTCAAAAATGGAGGAGCTTCTGAATTTGTCTGTGTATTTTATTAAATAATGTCCAAAAATGGAGGAGCTTCTGAATTTGTCTGTGTATTTTATTAAATAATGTTCAAAAATGGAGGAGCTTCTGAATTTGTCTGTGTATTTTATTAAATAATGTTCAAAAATGGAGGAGCTTCTGAATTTGTCTGTGTATTTTATTAAATAATGTCCAAAAATGGAGGAGCTTCTGAATTTGTCTGTGTATTTTATTAAATAATGTTCAAAAATGGAGGAGCTTCTGAATTTGTCTGAGTATTTTATTAAATAATGTCCAAAAATGGAGGAGCTTCTGAATTTGTCTGTGTATTTTATTAAATAATGTTCAAAAATGGAGGAGCTTCTGAATTTGTCTGTGTATTTTATTAAATAATGTCCAAAAATGGAGGAGCTTCTGAATTTGTCTGTGTATTTTATTAAATAATGTTCAAAAATGGAGGAGCTTCTGAATTTGTCTGTGTATTTTATTAAATAATGTTCAAAAATGGAGGAGCTTCTGAATTTGTCTGTGTATTTTATTAAATAATGTCCAAAAATGGAGGAGCTTCTGAATTTGTCTGTGTATTTTATTAAATAATGTCCAAAAATGGAGGAGCTTCTGAATTTGTCTGTGTATTTTATTAAATAATGTTCAAAAATGGAGGAGCTTCTGAATTTGTCTGTGTATTTTATTAAATAATGTTCAAAAATGGAGGAGCTTCTGAATTTGTCTGTGTATTTTATTAAATAATGTCCAAAAATGGAGGAGCTTCTGAATTTGTCTGTGTATTTTATTAAATAATGTTCAAAAATGGAGGAGCTTCTGAATTTGTCTGTGTATTTTATTAAATAATGTCCAAAAATGGAGGAGCTTCTGAATTTGTCTGTGTATTTTATTAAATAATGTTCAAAAATGGAGGAGCTTCTGAATTTGTCTGTGTATTTTATTAAATAATGTCCAAAAATGGAGGAGCTTCTGAATTTGTCTGTGTATTTTATTAAATAATGTCCAAAAATGGAGGAGCTTCTGAATTTGTCTGTGTATTTTATTAAATAATGTTCAAAAATGGAGGAGCTTCTGAATTTGTCTGTGTATTTTATTAAATAATGTCCAAAAATGGAGGAGCTTCTGAATTTGTCTGTGTATTTTATTAAATAATGTTCAAAAATGGAGGAGCTTCTGAATTTGTCTGTGTATTTTATTAAATAATGTCCAAAAATGGAGGAGCTTCTGAATTTGTCTGTGTATTTTATTAAATAATGTTCAAAAATGGAGGAGCTTCTGAATTTGTCTGTGTATTTTATTAAATAATGTTCAAAAATGGAGGAGCTTCTGAATTTGTCTGTGTATTTTATTAAATAATGTCCAAAAATGGAGGAGCTTCTGAATTTGTCTGTGTATTTTATTAAATAATGTCCAAAAATGGAGGAGCTTCTGAATTTGTCTGTGTATTTTATTAAATAATGTTCAAAAATGGAGGAGCTTCTGAATTTGTCTGTGTATTTTATTAAATAATGTTCAGCTATAATTTTTACCTCGTCTTCTTGCATTAATTCTTATTTTTTTCTTTTGTTAAAAAAGGGGATAATACGATGTCAATTTGGCCAAGATCTGTCGATGAGACCCATGATAAAGTCATCGAACTCTTTTATTTTAGTGCATGTATTTCTTGAAGTAGTTTTTATTTTTTGTTAAGAAAGTAGTTTATTGTTTGTCGCGTATAAAATAAACTAAGTGGTTTTCTTGTCAGCAAAAGGCATGCCAAGATCGGGAAATGCGAGTGCCACTTCAGGGCTCGCCTACACGCTTCCTCCATTACCACGCCGAGGCGCCAGGGGGTAGGCAGCGGAGTTATTGTTATTGTGTGAGCGCGACCGTTGTATTGTTCGAGTCATTGCTTTTTAGATGTTAGAGCCATCGGCCACGGCGACTTTAAAATGCGATTCAAATGCGTTTCACGCCCGCGTGATAAGATAAGATAAGATAAGAATATTCTTTATTGTATACCGGAAAAAATGATACAGAAACAGCAATGACAAAAGAAAAGATACAATTGGCGGCCTTCTTGCTAATGATGATTGCATGATCATCATCATCTTTAGCCCGTCAGTATCCACAGTTGGACAAGGGCTTCATCGTGCAAACGCCAGTCGCATCTGTTTTGCGCAGCTCAGGTTTTCCCAATTGCCTTTTCAATGTCGTTGCGCCAACTGGCTGGGGGTCGGCCTACACGCCTACGTCTTCCTCTCCGCGTTTGCATCGCTTCTCGAAAATGCTTTCACAAAATCGTGTTTCAGATTCGCGTATAAAAGTCGTCGCGGGCGATGGCTCTAAACATATATACAGAGGCACATGACTGTTACATTTTGGCTGTGACGATTTGGGGTAACGTTATGGTGGTCCTCACACCAGGCCTAGCCCCTCACTCCTCTACGCGCTTAACTTTGTGCCAAATTACATCGTAAAATTTAGCGGTGGTAGCCTAGTGGGTAGAATATTGGACTCGGAAGCGAGAGACCCAGGTTCGATTCCCAGTGGGGGCATGTTACCTATGACTTTGATTTCTAAGTTATGTACATCTGTGAAGTTATAGTAGCAATACCACTAGCTAACGGTGAAAGAAAACATCGTGAGGAAACCTGAGTGTCTGAGCTATTCACATACCTCAGTGCTTGAAATCGCCAATCCGCGGTGGGCACGCGTGGTGATTAAGCCCATACTCTCTCCCTGAGAGAAGGCCTGTGCCCTACAGTGAGACGTACGAGTATACTCGTTTAACCCTTTACCGCATGATATTTTATTTTTCGCCAAAAAAAATGTATGTTATAGGGCATTAAAAATAAAAAAACCCGCTTTTTTTTGTTTTTCCATATTTATTATTATATTCGAAAAAAATACAAAAAACCACTTTGGTCCAAATTGTGCACACTATGCAGAAAGGACAGATGTCATATTTGTACCATTATTCAATAAAGGAATAAAAAAAATATTAACTTAGGTGAAACGCGGAGTAACAATTGCCACCATAAAATATTTTTGGATCCATCCTAAAAAACAGTGAAAAAAGATAAAAGGATGCGAAGAAAACCAGCCAAGTTCAAGGCGAACTCGCGCATTGATGGTTCATAAAAATTATATAGGCAATTCAAATTCAGACAGACGGGGTAGGCATAGTAGTGTATAGTGTATCTTTGGGCACCATATTACTTACGGAACCCTAAAAAGAAGTAAGAAGAAAATGTGTGTGCAACCCAAGGTAATAAAATATTCATTCGCTAGTAAGACTACAGTTTATGCATTTTGGATCACAAATAGACCACACCCGTAGATGCATAATCTGCATGCCGTGTCAGATTAAGACCAGACTACGCAAGTATGTTCTGCATTTTTGCATGCTGTTCCAAATGAGGTACACACCGAAAAATCAAATTTGTGATGAAATTTACTAGTAAAAAGTTGAAAACTTACCTGTACGTAGTTGTTTACGTATTCATCTGACGAATCAACTACAATATTTGCAAGGAAACGCTGTAAAACTATTTTATTTTTATTTTCCAAGTACGGCAATCGTCACTGGTACAAATTTCGCTCCAAAGTAAACTTTGAGGTTACATAAGTTCCAAACGTTTGACAACAGATGTCGTTGGTAGTATCAAAATGAAGGGGAGTACGGTACGAATTCGGACAAGTATGCTCTGGGGTCACAATATTTAACTTTTTAAAGAGTTTTTGAGCAAAAACCGGTTTGGCTCGCATTAAGACCACGATGGGGTAAAGGGTTAACAATTAACAATAAATACTATTTACAACTATCAGTTGACCGAAGTCAAAAGACCGAAGTCAACACAAAAAGAAAAAAACTAACAGATTGTTGGTGTACTAAAAATTAAGTATGGAGTTTTTTTTTGTCCATTATTTCTCCATTACAATCTACATACATATGGTTAAAAAGGGCAGTAATGGGCAGTTCGCACGAGGCATAACGTAGGTATATGCCAAGTTTGATTTCTTTTCTAGCGCATACTCTTATGTGCAGTAACGATTCTTAATATTAACTTAATTCTGGATTTTTGTCGGAAGAGTCCGAACTACTTGTATGCTACCTGTTGGTGTGCCTTAAATAAATAAGTAAACAGTCGGACTGGCCGTCCCCAGGAATACGACTTGTCTGGCGGGACATTTCCCTTTATAGTGGAAGAGCACGATCACCCCCTCTTCCCTATAGGTGATTTGGAATGTAAACAATAGATAGTTTGTGTACATTCAAACCGTAAAACCTGGTCGGACTCCGACCTGGTTTATTTATGTGTAGTGCTTACGAAAGTTTTAGGTCGAAGATTTTTAATGGACTTACTTGCAGTATTTTCAGTATTTTTTTGCAAAATCAGGGTTATTTTGGTATCCAGTCAAATGCTACCCATATAAAAGGAAGCTCAACTTTGGCTTTAAAAACAATTATCATTTTTGTGTAGCTGTACCGTGGCGCCTCACGACCTCGTGGCGCAGCGGTAGTTCATCTGCATACCATGCGAGAGGTCCCGGGTTCGAATCCCGGCTGGGGACAAAAAAAAAACCCCCAGGTCTTGGATGTTTACATGTTTGTGATGTCGTTGTTTCTGGTTCCCACGACACAGGGTATCCTAGTGTGGGGCCAGAAGCAATGTATGTGCCTGTATGTAAATGTTTATGTTTATGTACGAAACATGCACATCAGGGATAAAACATATTTTATCTTATTTCTATTGTGTGTAACGGGAAATAAAAAAGAACTCCTCCCTTTGTTACACGAAGCTTAATTTAAAAGTTCAGGGCCCCTTCTCGCAAACTGTGCCTACTGAAGTTACTACTAACAAAAATGTTAAAGTTGAGGCACGTTACTGCCTCAGCTCACCCAGGATAGTGACCCCATAGATAGGTACTTACTTAATTTCTTCTCAGTTCTCAATATCATGCAATACAATTATATAAGGAACACTATCGCTCGTAGCCCCGGCTGCCTGAGTGATCTTAAACGATCACGAAGGTTAAGCAACACAGGGCGCGTTCATTGCATGGATGGGTCGCCGTCTATGCCTAACGCTAGTGGCATTTTTCCGAGCGGTTCCGTGCTTCGCAAGGCACGTTAAGCTGTTGGTGCCGGCTGCCGTCGATAGATAGCAGTCGTTAAGCCAAGTCAGAGGCCTTAGGGCGGCTTGACAACTTCTGACAGTAGACGAGCCACTTGTCTACAAGCCTCCACCAATCCGGACTTGGCCCCCGTGGTGGAGTATGGCCTATACCTTCCTCAGGGAAGAGACCCGTGCCCCTCGGTGGGGACATAATGGGTTGATGATGATGAGGAACACTAAACAACGCATTTCGGACCTACTACTCTAATACTGAAGTCATATCATGTGAACACCTGTGTATCAAGGGAAACCCTGTTTTGTATGTCACTAATCTAACACAGAGAGTGGTTATTAATGGTTTGACTTCTTTAATAACTGTGACGTTAGGAGTCCCACAGAGCTCAATTCTAGGGCCGTTACTCTTCGTGTTATATATAAATGACATAAATAAATGTTTTAAATATAGCGATTACTTACTATATGCAGATGATCTTAAAGTGTATCGTAAAATAACAAACTATGAGGACTGCATCAAACTAACAACAAGACCTTGATCGTTTATCTAGCTACTGTTTTTGTAATAAACTTCAAGTATACCTAAATGTGAAACCATTACCATCACCAAAAAATTCAATGTTATTAATTTCACTTACAGCTTAAATAATGAATCATTTCAAAGAGTGTCGTTAATCAGGGATCTAGGCATTTTGTTGGATGACAAATTATAATTTGATGCACACATAGATCATATTACTAATAAAGCTTACCAACTAAACGGCTTTATAATGCGTACATGCAATAATTTCAAACGCCCTGCTACACCCTAGTTAGATCTTTATTTAAATTTTTATTTCCATTTCGTTTCTTTTTGTTTCTGTATCGCCCAATAGCTAATGGCCCAATGTAAAGCCCAATGGCTTTGGCACGTTGCACGTTTGCACGTGCACGTTTATGGGCACATAGTATATTTTTAATGCCTTTATTTTTTTTTCTACTATTACATAAGTATACCTACTCGGTATCTTTGTCTTCTAAATAATCCTTGATGCTATAGTAAGCTTTTTGCACATAGTGTGCATAACACATTTTTTATACCGCGTTGGAGGTAAAAATAATATATCTTGAGGAATCTTGTTATAGAACCTTATAGAGTGCCCCATAAAGGATGTATTAACTTTTGAGTCTAAATCGTAGAAATGTCAATTTGTGTTTATTTCTAGTATTACATTATGTTGAAATACTAACATTTTCGAAGTCTTTGAAATTTTTTCTAACGTACATAATATTTTCATAAATGTATTGACTTGCAACTGTTAAGATGTTTTTTTGTTGTGATGTGATCTTAGCAAGTCCTGTTGTAAATAAATCGGATGGCTCTCTTCTGCAATATGAATATTGTCTCAATGTCTGCGGCCCGGCCCCATAGTAGTATATCGTAGGACATAATACTATGAAAGTAACTAAAATAAACAAGGATAGCAATTGCAACGTCAGTGAGTTTCCTAATTCTTTTCACTGCATATGCTGCAGGGCTAAATAAAAAAAAGTAAAAAATATGTATTTCCAAAAAGATATACAAATTAAGGTCGCTTATAAATATAGTCATTGAAGGGTATTACATAAAATGTCTGTGTGCTAATTTTGCAATATGTGGACCCTATTGTAGTTTTGCATCGATTGTGATGCCCAGAATTACAGTATCTTCTACAAATTCTAGATTTTCATTTACGTATTATAAGAGTAAACGTATTACAAAAGTAAAGTAAGGATTGGCAATTCCAAGCTCTGAGAGACAACCGTTTAAAAAATTAATAAATAAATCCGAAGTCAAATATCGCGAGTAGGGTCCGAGATCCTTTTCGGCTTTCGTTATACAACCCCGGCAAATAATATGACATAATAACACATAATTTCGCATGGGAGAAGTTTCGGGCGGGCCGCGAACTTTCGTGAGCAAAACGCGCGCGTGAATTATGTTCGGAGCATGCCGCTTTGCAGAATAAAGATAGATGAAGGAAGAATGAAAAATTGCGCCGTAATTTAATTCTGGTTTCTCCGACGTTACACCTAAATAAGGTGTTCTAAAATACATTTTACTAACAAAAAAAAATCCGCAAAAATGACTAAATTGTCACTAGATATGGTTTTATTTGAGCTGTAATAAACAATATACCAAATTTACTTATTAAAATTAAATGTTTTTTACTGAATGTGTTAGTGACGTCGATCGTCAAAATTATCTTAATAGGATTTTTTGTTTCTGTAATTTCGAAAATGCGTACTTTTTCCCCAACTATTCGCTCGCGCAGCGCAATAAGTTCCATACAAATGCGTGCACTCGGAAAACCCGGCCTTAAGATACGAAAAACCGGGCGGTAATGATACAAAGCGACATGCGAAATACTCTCTTGTGGTCTATAGTGGTCTTCGTCGACTATAGTGGTCGGTCCACTTCTTTGTCAACAGGGTAAATACAAAAATTCGAAAACGCACATACTCAATTTTTCAAGTTATTTTTAAATTTTTCATACAAAAAAATTACAAAATAATAATGGTATTTAGCACCTATTGCATGTTATATATAAGTATGTTGGATCGTCAGTGGCAACTCCTTAAATATTTACTTAGCACCGGATAAACTTACTTGGTTGTTTGTCGGAAGAGTCCGACCAGGTTTCGGTCTGATTCACAGCGTTTAATCATGGTGAGTAAAGACGGAGCACCGACAAAAAAGAGATAGCGTATGGGCTTAATCACCACGCGTGCCCACCGCGGATTAGCGATTTCAAGCGCTGAGGTATGTGAGTGGTTTCCTCACGATGTTTTCCTTCACCGTTAGCGAGTGGTATTGCTACTATAACTTCACAAATGTACATAACTTAGAAAACCAAGTCATAGGTACATGCCCGCACCGGGGATCGAACCTGGGTCTCCCGCTTCCGAGTCCGAGGTTCTACCCACTAGGCTACCACCGCTGTTGGACAGAGGCCAAATGCGAGTCAGTCTTATGCAAAAAAAATCTTTCCCTTGGAATATGAAGCAATAAGGCGGGTAATTATACTTTTTGTTTTGTAATTGTACATCAGAAAATAATTGCAGTTAGCAATATTTTTATCTTGTGTCGGATATTAATAACAGGCATATTTACATACGGATATCGCAGAATTGCCAGCCGCTTTGACACTTACCTGAAATAAAAAAAAACACAATATAATACAGCATATCGAAGGCTCTAAGGAAGAGATGTGTACTGTGAGGATAATATATTATGATGAACAGTTATTTCCCTAACGTTTACTACCCGTAATGTTATAAACAAAATTATTAGAGACTTCTTCATCATCATCATCAGCCATTCGAAGTCCACTGCAGGACATAGGCCTCCCTCATGGTTCTCATAACCACGAGGGGTTTTGCCATAATCGCCACGCATGGCAGGCGGGTTGGCGATCGCAGTATGCGGTTGGAATCTCAGGAAGACGCTGCTGCCCATCGCCTGGTAATTGATTTCCTACGACTAAGGAAATCAATTTCCTACGACTAAGGAAATCAATTACCAGGCGACGGGCAGCAGCGTCTTCCTGAGATTCCAACCGCATACTGCGATCGCCAACCCGCCTGCCATGCGTGGCGATTATGGCAAAACCCCTCGTGGTTATGAGAACCATGAGGGAGGCCTATGTCCTGCAGTGGACTTCGAATGGCTGATGATGATTGATTTCCTTCTACGACATTCACGGAAGGTAATGGAGACTTCTTACTTGTACTTTATTTTTCTGCTAAACTTAGGTTCTCACCAATCCCATTTAGCACGGTAGAAACTCAGGTTTCTCGAGGCCATCGCTTACTGTTTGTCTGTTTACCAACATACACCTTTGACCAATAAATAAGCATTCGCGAGATGGAATTCGTACTTATAAGTGTCCAGGTGTTCTCGGTAATTTTCCGAGTGAAGTCCGGAAAATAATCTGGAATTATGTCCGAAAATTCCTATTTTTGGATCTGGTAACCTTTCCTGCAAACCTAGAGAAGAACGGACGGATATGATTAGAACTCTTTATTGTACACACCAGAAAACAACATACATTAGAAGGCTTACCTATCTAGGTTTTGCCGTATACACTTGGCGGTCTTATCGCTAAAAGAGATCTCTTCCAGACAACCTTAATACGGTTATGGCGAAACTATAAGGGTTCTTTGTTGACTACGGAACCCTAATAAACAATCATATGCGTCGACCAAATAAGGAATACGTTAGCGAATAAATGGTAATAATTGTATCTTTTCTTTTGTCATTGCTGTTTCTGTATATTTTTTTCCGGTATACAATAAAGAATATTCTTATCTTATCTTATCTTAATAATCAGTATACAAAAACAGAAAAGCAAACATAAAGTTAATGCCATTTTGCCTATTTATGCCGATGCATGCATGCAACGATTAAGGAATGTTGAGGAAGCGAAAGTGATCTGTCAGCATGGTGGCAAGTGGCAGTCCCTGGCCTCTGCCTACCCCTCTGGGATACAGGCGTGAGTTTATGTATGTATGTATGCCGATGGGTCCCGTTGTCATATGCCACCATTTTAATTTAAGGACTCACAAAAGGACAAACTTGTAGCCTCCCACTGTAACGAAGCGTGTTTATCTATATCCCACTTTGCGGTAATTTTACCGTCTGCCTGTCTCTATACAGGGCGTCCCAAAGTTATGGAACATGAAGGGAAAGTACCTTAAATATCGTAGATAGGGTATTTTGCTGTAACAAGACTTTATGTTATTTTTAAAAGTTAGTAATTCTGCATTCAAAGATTTTCTAAAACTTACTTGCTTCGTCTGGGAGTCGAACTTTTATGATGCCAATCGAAAGAATGGCCAAAAACTAATAACTCTTCTTAAGATTTTCTAACTTAATGTTTTCCTACTTGGATTGGTACGAATGGACCGATTAGATGGCCGGCCAGATCCCCGGACCACCCATAGAGCCAAATACGGCACACCATTAGATTTCTTCTTTTGGGGATACGTGAAAGATATGCTATACAAAAAGCGATACGAGAACATGGGCGAGTTACTAACAGAATTGTGCCATATCATATCGAGTATTCACCAGAAAAAGATAAGAAAATCAACAAACAGGCAGCGGACTCATTAAAAGATAGGCGATTTGCGTAAGACAAGAGGGATCACATTTTGAGCATTTAATTAATTAATTTACAAAAAATACCCACTTAATTGACTACGGCAGTTTCATGTATGTTTTTAATTTGATTAAAATTATTAATTTCACGCTGTTCCTTTCTTTTAAAATACTATGTTACTTAAGAAGAGTTCTTAGTTTTTGGCCATACTTTCGATTGGCATCATAAAAGTAGGGGTGTTTTTTTTTACATTTAAGTCGGTTCGATTCCCAGACGAGGAAAGTAATTTTTAAAAAATCTTTGAATGCAGAATTACTAACTTTTAAAAATAATATAAAGTCTTCTTTCAGCAAAATACCCTATCTACGATATTTAAGGTACTTTCCCTTCATGGCCCATAATTTTGGGACGCCCTGTATAACACAGGACGCGAATGATGATTGAGCGCTTTCCTATGTTTACTTCGTGGAACTGTCGACCTCCAATTGGCGAGAGTAAAATGTTTTGACAGAGTTATAAATTATTAGCCACCCATAGAGCCAAATACGGCACAAGTTTAGGTACATCATCATCATCATCATTCAGCCACAAGAAGTCCACTGCTGGACATAGGCCTCCTCCATGGATTTCCAAAACGACCGGTTGGAAGCGGCTTGCATCCAGCGCCTTCCTGCCACTTGGATGAGGTCATCTGTCCATCTTGTGGCTGGTCGTCCTACGCTGCGCTTGCCGATATGTGGTCACCATTCGAGAACTTTTCGGCCCCATCGGCCATCAGTTACATGTTACTGCAAAAAGACAGAGTTAATTCTAAAAATAAAAATCTGGTCACTCTGCCTAACTTCTGTTGGATTTTATTTATTTACTAATACTTTTAATAATAATCATAATAACTTCCACACAACACAATCACTTGACCTGGTCCCAAACTAGGATACCCTGTCCTATGGTAACAAGGAAAGGATCTCACAAACATAAAATACACCCAGACTGCGGCCACTTGTACAAAAGTACGGCGGCCCCAGTGGGAATCGAACCCACGACCTCTGTTTTGGTAGCTAAGCGCCTTACCTGCTAGACCAACGAGGCAGTTTTATTGCACTTAAACTAATCGCACAATGTGGCGGACTTAAAGCCATGAGCGTTTTCTACTAATCAACGGCAGGGATGTGGAAGAAAGAGTATCATCGGCCAAGAACTCTCTCATTTCACAAAAGACCCGTTTTTGTCCGTTTGTCCGTTTTAGTTCTCCGTTACTCTTAATATTAATTTTACCCAAATATTCACTCACTTTCTGACTAAATTTTTTTACTTAGCCTCTTTTGTGTACCACTGCTGGGTAAAGTCGAACGAAGTCGAACGATGCCGAACTCGGACTAGATCTTTCTGACCCGGGTCACCTCAGGCCACTCAGACATTGTGTCGGTCGAGATAGTCTCGCCACCGTCTCGGAAACAACACTAAAGTTCGACCAGGCGTACGCGGTCCTCTACACAGCAAACGAGAGGTCCAGAAGGAGAGCATTCTACACCCATCCCCGTCATAGCAGCCACGATCGTCAGCATTTGAGGGACCGACTGATTGGATTGGAATATTACGCAGTGACACCTATTTAGCCTGCTTATGGGTATTAAATGTTCTTTAGCTACCATAATATAATAAAGATTTCCCATTCAACGCAATAATGTCTCCATTGGCCGTCGCTCGCTGTGGTATTACGCGTGAAACAATAAATTAGAATGTCACTGTTTCTCATTTCCACCGCCGAGACATTTATAGGTCGTTAAATTCCACCGAAAGCTCAGACTTGGCGTATTCCGCAGTGTTGCCAATGAGGGAGCTTCAAAGTGATATAAGCATAGGGTTGCCAGATACAAAAACAAGATTACGACAAAACAGTTCGAGGAACATCTACATAAAACAAAAAACAGAAAAAGAGTGCTCTGAAATGTGACGTCATAAGCCAGTATTTTCATATAAAATTCCTTTCTAAAAGTAACTCATTTGATATTTTGTAAAATACCCAATTCTTGAAACATGCGATGCTTACACGTAATTATATATTTAATGGGAAGGATATATTATTTTACGGACGAAGCTTTTTGTGAATGTATTTAATTTTAATACTTCGATTTTTAATGTGTGATTCTGATTATGTAAGTAATACATTTTTTGTTTAGTGGGTCCAATATTTTTTAGAGGCACGCGTAAGGCCCGTATTCTTTCCGTCTGAGAGAAGGCCTGGGTCCTGCTGTGGAACGTTTAAAGGCTACAGAAATAAATCGCTATTTGACCTTTTAAATGTATAGCCACAACTTAGTACTCATGTCATATTATTACTTTTATATAGTGTAATGGTTGTGATCTGTTTTGTACACCAAATAAAATAAAATAAAAATAAAATTACGAAAATTTAAGCTTGTGGCTTATAAAAACGTTTGTTCTATGAGTTTTTTATTCATTAAAATTGCTCTAAATATCAGTTTAATTTTGTTTTTCTGCTTACCCCTCTGGCATAATATGCAGGTATGTAGATACGTATACATAATGCTATTTGCGTTTTACGCTCTCTACCAATATCATAGCCTACAGAAAATTCTTTTTTACTAGAAAGGAGAATGCCTATTCTACTAACTTATTCTTACAACCGGAAAATCACATAAAAAATATTTGAAAAATGTAAAATTCAACACCCATAAGTTCACAGAAGACGTAGAACAACACATAGTTGTTGTCTTTCACAAACCTAACTGATTTGTTTCAGGAATTGCGCATTTCGGAGACCACTCTGTATGCGAAGTTAGATTGTTTTATTTATTTTTAAGGTTCTGTAACCACTGGGTGCCAAACAGGACCCTAATACTAAGACTTCACTGTCCGTCTGTCTGTCTGTCTGTCTGTCCATCTGTCTGTCACCAGGCTGTATCTCATGAACCGTGATAGCCAGGCAGTTGGAATTTTTACAGATGATGTATTTCTGTTGCCGCTATAACAACAAATACTAAAAACAGAATAAAAAATATTAAAGGGGCTCCCATACAACAAACGTTGTCTTAAGACAGCGCTCGCCATCTAGCAGCCATCTATGTAACCTTCATAGCGTCGTTAAATGTCAATGTTAAACGTCAATGTTAAACGCTTCTTCTTGGTTTCTATAGATGGCGCTGTTCTCGAACTCGATCTTTGTCTAATGTTGTATAGGTAATGGTACCTTTCGTGCGCGAGTCCGACTCGCACTTGGCCGGTTTTTATTTATGGTACTATACCTATAAAACTTTATTGGCAAAAACACATACAAAATACAAAAACTGTTTTGGTGTCTATGTTGACAACATAAATTCGAGTCTATATCTTCACGTTAAGGTGGGTCTAACGTCTGCAGCTCAAAGCTTCTATTGCCGTGCGAACACGTGTGATGTCGCCTGTACAAAATAAATGCCGAAGATTCCATTGCAACACAAAATAGCAAAATGAAAACCAACAGAGGTCTGATAAAGTGAAAAATTACCTTATTCTAATTTCGGTTTGCAATCCACTAATGAGACCGGCCTGAGCCTTTCATCTGAGTGATGCAAGGGTCACTCGGTCGAATGTAAAATGTAGATAGCTACAGAGTAAAACTAAAAGGTTTTTAGGCGTGAACTTCGTGGTACGCGTGGCATGGAGCATGGCATGGAATACGGAGGTCAGTGTTTTTGGGGTATCTGAGGTAAAACCTTGAACGAATGAAGCCTTGGCGAGGCGTACAAAAGGCAAGTACACCAGGGCTCAGAGCGGCAACCGACAACAGGACGTCGGTCAGTGGGCAGAACAGCAGCCCGATCGGATGATATCTTTGAGTCGCCGGAGGGTCCGTGGATGCGGATGGCTAGGGACCGTGAGAGATGATTTGGAGGAAAAGGACCTCAAGAACCAATCTCAATAACCTCAGAAAATACTAGGACTATATCCAGCAGTGGGCAATGGTGGATGGATGATGAAGCCCAAAAACTGGGTATCCTTTGTTTAAAAAAACGGTATCAACGCAATCTATTAGAAGTGAGCTCAATTCAAACGCGCCCCATTTGTTTGTAGCTCGGTTTCTATATTTTTTTCGTTCGCTGATGGCAAAGCATTCAGCGGACATATCGCATCACATCATTATGCCGCCGTCACCGCCGTAGCGACAATTTCTCGGTGCTTAGGCCGCCCACACACATGCGACAGGCACCGGCGCAGTCACACGTTCTTGCGACTGTCACCAGTTTGGCTATAATGACAGGCGTAGTCTCGGATTTTAGTCGCTAGATCGCTAGTCTGCGACGGCGGTAGAGCAGTATAGTGATGAGTTGGTAGAAGATTTTTTAAATATAAAAAAATCGTCAAGTTTGTTCGCAAATTATAACACAATTCTTATTCCATCTTATTCTAAGGCTCACCTGTACCACCCTCCCAAACGTGGACTTACAACCAGTCGAAAAACCACCTAAGAAAAAAATTTCATACAAAATTCAAATCAAATGACATCTAGGTAAAAGGCGGTGCAAATAAGGTTAAATATTAAATTCTAATGTTGACTAACCTCCTGCTTGTCCTTCGTCCGCGGCTGGGTGTGAGGTTCTTTGATGGACATATGCCAGTCAACTAATTACAATACAGTAGATTTTGGTGATTGACTGTGAAAGGTCGACTGTACTAAAAATACTACCACCTCTAAAGACTTACGTATTTTTAGAAGATGGAATGAAACGGCACATTTTACTCCAGACGCAGGTGTGCAGCTGCCCTGAAGTGGATTTATTTTCGCACCGGTTGGCGAGCAGAGGAGAAATAATATTTATTTGTTAAATTTTTCGTAAGTATATTCGTTTCTTCGTTTATTAAAACCGACGTCAGACGCCGAGGGATTTTTAATGATTTTACGGAAAGATAAGAACGGTATAGAGATTGGAGACACGTTTGTTTATTTTTAGCTCTTAGTAGATCCGCCTTAGTAATACTGTAGTAACTACGAAATAATAAGATATGTCGTACTTTAAATGACACATTACGCAACAGTGTGATTAGAGAATGTTGTAAACTAAAAGAGGATGTAGTGACTGTAGCGTGAATGTGGCGTTAGTTTGAACATAGGGGATAAAATAAGATATTTATTTATTTTCTGTTCACAAATTACATTCAAAACCAAGAACAACACTGAATAAATGATTCACTGCAACAAAATGTGGTATAAAATAAGAAAAAAATACCTTATCGAGCTTACCGAGCTTATCTCTGCAAAAGATTTTTTCTAGAAAAACTTGGGAGAGTCGGAGAATCAGTAAAAAATAAGTCCTTATACTTACACAAAATAAACTATGTAAACTATCAAAATAATAATCTACTTCAAGCAATAATCAATAAGCTGCATAAATTAAATAAAAAAACAGAAAACGAAAATTTATTTCAAAGTAAAGAATTTACATTCTGTTTGTTGAATGTCAATGTAATATGTTAGCCGCTGCCTTCGGGTCGATTCGTAACGGTGATAAAGGCAGCCGAAAAAACTCCACTCTGACCATCTTTTCTCAAATCATCTTAAATATTATAATACATCAGTTCCTACCTAACCAGCAAAATACATAAACATATAGCACAAAGTTACGATAGGGATGGATAATGCTCTTTCAACCGATTCGTAAGTGTATCAATAGTGGGATAAGCGCATATTTTCGTAGCGTAGATTGCTGTCAATAATAAATACCTAAGTTCCAGATCAATCGACGTAGATGTGCACACGGCGAAATTAAAGTGGAGTTGAATCAGCCATGTTAGTCGAATGCACCCAGATAGGCGGGCGAGAGTCGCCACCGAGTGGGTGCCACAAGACGGACATGCAAGACGAGGTCATCCTAAGAGATCGATCAACGTCCTTCTGGAATGATCTGAGGTGGCCCACATCCGAAAACTTGGACTGATTTGGAACATAGAGGCTTACGTAGCCTCTATATAAACAGTTTTTCAATTATTTAAGTTATTTCAACAAAAAAAAGTGAATACCGAAAAAATACCGAAATACCGGAATTTCGGTATTTAAAATATTGATACCGAAACAATACCGGTTTTAGGAAAAGGGTCCGGTAGTCCATGTTCTATCGTCATCAGCGCAACAGGTGTCAAAAAGGTGTTGAAATGTTTTTTTTATATATATTAAACATAAACATTTTTGCTTCTGGCCCCACACTAGGATACTCTGTGTCGTGGGAACCAGAAACAATTAGTTGAATTTTATTGATACTTTTACGTATTGTAACAATAAATATATATTTAGTATTTTGCTGTTGTATTGAGAACTGTGAGAGCTTGTTGTGAAAAATTATGAATTGGCGACAATTCGCCATCCAAATAAAACTCAATTCACAAACTTGTAAGGAACATTGTTAGCCGTACGCTTGATGGAACGAGCTGTTATATTGGACAGTTATTGCCAAATAAAGTTTAGTTTTATCGCGGCAGACCCCGTAGGGTCTACTGCGATTATTTCAGCTCTCTCAGCATGAAAGACGTTTATTTTAACATTGCATGGGTGTTTTGGCTAAATGTGGACAGAATGTCGGTTACAAAACAAAAAAAGCTTTTTTTCCTTGACCGGTTGTGCCAATCGAATTTGGAAGTTTCCTCGACCGTGTGGCGTACGTACGGCGGCCACCAGTGCGAATCGAACTCACGTCCTCTGTTTTTGTTTTCTCATGTGAATGGGTCAAGTGGCATCGAGAGTAGGCCACCGATGTTTTTATTGGCAACAAGGATTACGTGTCCGTTTCGGCCTATTTTACGGCCGCACGAAACTATTTGGACGCAGTGGTTTTTGCCATTTGCTGCCATCCAAACGTTCTCTGGTTATCTTCTATCTCTCTCTGCCTCACTCTTATAACTCGTTCTCTCCTCTCCTTCTTTCATACACTCCGCGAGTAATCACTCATCCATGACAACCGCTCCGGAACTGTACAGCTTAGAATCATGAAATATCGTTGGCAATCACTAAAAATTAAAAATACATACATACATAAACTCACGCCTGTATCCCAGAGGGGTAGACAGAGACCAGGGTCTGCCACTTGCCACGATCCTGACACATCACTTTCGCTTCATCGACATTCATAAGTCGTTGCATGCACGCACGCCGGGTTCGGGCACTTTTTATCTTGCCCTTTCCCCTACGTGCAATAATATTATTAGCTTAATTCCGGATTCACTTACTTAACCAGCTACTCTCGGCGCTAATTTATCCGACTTGCGTTACAATTACAATTGAGTACATTTATTCAATAGTTTAGAGAGCGCTGGCACGGTTAGCCAGAGGTCGCGGATTCAAGTCCCGGCATGGGTGGAATTTTAGCCCCTAAATAGCTTTTTAATAATGTGTAGTCCTTACGAAAGTTTTTTTACAATAATAATAGATATCCATTGTGTGTGGCACAAAAAATATTCAAGCCATATTTTCACTCAAACGGGGTCATCCTTTCAGACTAAGTGAATAAACCATCGCAGGGCCAATTTGCTAAGTAATAAGTAATAACTTAATTACATTGGGTTTATTAAACATGCACAGCCCTAGGGTCTCTAAATTGCGAATTAGCTACTGCTTTACCGGAAGCCTCCTGTAAGTAATGTTCAAAGTTTCTTCAGGTTAAGTTTGCTTTTACAACATGTTTGACTATCAAGACAGACCGTGGGTTCGATTCCAGCTGGAGGCTACCGTACTTAATTTTTTTTAAATGGCCTGTGTATGGATTTGTCTAAATGACCTGAGTATGGGTGCTAAAATCACAGTGTTAATATACGATTGAAAGTTGGTACACTTTTTGCAAATACGATCCTTAAAAAATTAAAAAATAAATACCGACTTCGAAACACTACGGCGCTAAAAAGCTAGAAATAATTTCAAAGAATACCTTTAAATTAGAAGTGTAGGTGTGGTAGAATTATAATTCGTAGTCGGTGCCCAAAATATATGTCCTGGTCATGAAACTGGGCAACGATTACAATTATACTTCTACAATACCTACATGTATACATACTTCTAATTTAAAGGTATTTTTTTCAATTATTTGTAACTTTTTAGTGCTGTAGTGTTTGGAAGTCAGTACTTATTTTTTATTCATCATGATCATCAGCCATTTGACGCCCACTGCAGGACATAGGCCTCCTTCGTGATTTTCATAACCATGAGGAGCTTTGCCATAATCGCCACGCTTAGCAGGCGGGTTGGCGATCGCAGTATGCAGTTAGAATCACAGGAAGACGCTGCTGCCCGTCTCCTGGTAATTGATTTCCTTAGTCGCCTTCTACGACATCCACGGAAGGAAATGGAGTGACGCTATTCTTAATGCGGCGCCACACGGAGTCTTCGTCAGATCTTCACCAACTTAAAATGGGACCAATGGGACCTTATATATATTCGGCCAAAAAAAGAATTGTCGAAATCAGTTAAGAATTGACGGAGTTATGGAGGAACATAGCCAAATAAAAAAAAATAAAAAAATATATACGCGTCGAATTGATATCCTCCTCCTTTTTTGAAGTCGGTTAATAAAGCACTTCTAACAAGATCTGTTGATCACATCAGCAGATCTTGACCAAATATATGGCACCTTCCTACGATAATTACGCACACGCCATACATGACTTTTTATCTGCTCTCATCGTTGTTGTGTTTTGTTACATTTAATTTGTCCCGCATTTCGAATTTTTAATTTTATTTTTGTATTTGTTTTTTATTTTTGTATTATTTTAAGATTTGGTTTTTGGTTATCTGATTTTAAGGAACTGCTTTTACGAGTATAATGTTCAACATGTGTGTGTGTATGTGTCAAAAAGTACAAATAAAATGATTATCTATCTATCTATCTATCTATAATTCTTTACATGAACATACATATAAAAGTACGGACTAATTGAGAACCTCATTTTTTAGGGTTCCGTACCCAAAGGGCAAGGGGTAGTATAATTTGTAGTCGGTGCCCAGTTTCAAGACCAGCACATATATTTTGGGCACCGGCTCCAAATATACTTCTACAATACCTATATGTATAAATACTTCTACTTCTAATTATTTCAAATTTTTTAGTGCTGTAGTGTTTCGAAGCCGGTTTTTATTTTTTATTTAATTTTAGTGCGTGTTTTTCTGGGAAGACATTTTTTAAAGACAAAATGTAGTACCCATATATTTGTTGTTTGCACTCAAGGACCCTTATTCGTTACAGAGCAAACGATTAATTTACTCCTAATAATAGCAGGGCAAGTAACTAAGACGACGTTAGTGGCACTAAATATTAAAACACAATACATGAATGGCCCTTTTTTCCTCCATCTTGACTTTCAGACCTTGATTGACGCTAACAACATTCCCCTTCAAGGTCCCTTCTAAAGAGGTCTATTTGAACCTGTTATGCCCATAAAACGGTACCCTAATACCTTACAAGTTGCGCTATCTTACCCCATAAAAGTTTACTTCAGAGCTCCCTTAGCAGTCGGCTGTGTATAACTATTTGTTATGTATAACTAGTTGTTTGGTTACGGCATTATAGGCTTTATTAGGTTGCTGATAAGGTTCACACTCATAATTTAACCAAGTATAAAATTCGTGAAGTGAATCACGTGATGCAAAAAGTACAGTCTACGTCAGCGGTTCCTAAAGTTTTCAGGCCGTGGAACAAGAATCAATTTGTTTTATTGTACGGAACCCGTTGAAAATTAAAGATTGACTTCATTTCAAGCATCAAGCTGAAGGTATCGCCACTGTCCCATTAGGTACCCGAGGAATATATTTAACATCCAGAATAATCCAACGGTTTACTTTTCCACGGAAAAGTAACTTAGGAAAAGTAACTTAATTAGGAATCGCTGGTTTACATTATTACTTTACACGAGAGAAACTTTAGCAATAGATAATTATTAGGATACTATGTAACTTAGATGTTTAAGATTGTTCATGTATGTGTCTTTATAATGTATGGTGTGCAATAAAGAGTATTAATCTAATCTAATCTTAGCTTCTCCATTTAAATGACAGCTCCTTTACTCTCGAAGTTATTGTGTTCCAAATTGCGCTACAATTACATGCAATGTGTCAGACATATCGACTCAGTAAACAAATCCTAAGAAACCGCGTTATTATAATTAGAACTTTTGAGCCCGTTGGAAAATTATGGTATATTTTGGCTAAATTATTAAATTAAACGCACTCAAATAAAACGCAAGCTGATTAGAGATAGACATAGACATAATTTATTGGTAATATTCATTACATGTCAAATTGAGAGATAATAATTACATTAAAGCTATAAAAATAATATTAATTCAATTGAATACAGAAAAATTTCAATGATATAAAATGTCAAGAATAATGTCAAATTTTAGATAATTGTAACAATATCAATTTTAAAAATGAAAGAAAGTAATATCGATGGTCTACATTATGTAGACTGTTTAAAGGACAGGAACTCACCGTAGCTGTAGAAGCACCTCTCGACAAGCCATTTTTTTAATTTTATTTTAAAAATGGGCTCACGGGACACTTTTATTTTAAAAGTGGACGATTAGCGACGAGAGTCACATGTCTGCGCGCCAAATGTATAGAACAGAATATATAAATTTTTTAACTGTGTTTATTTTCAAAAACTTATTTGATGCGGTTGCTCTGAAATTGTATTCTTTCATAAAACACTAAAGCCTTGTGCGCACAGGAAGGACGTGGGACGAGGGCGCGAAAAAGACGCGACGTGTTGTATTTTTTTGTTGTAAAAACAATTCTTCTTGACCCGCCAATTTTTCAAGCCTAGCTCCCTTTGTTTCTAAATCATAGTCAGATTGTCCCTTTCATTTTTTTCAACGAATTCAAAGTCACAGTGTCGTCGCTTTAGCTGTTACTATGCAAAGGGCTACATGGGCGGCACGTGTGCCAACTGCAGCCGTCGAAACTCGTCGACGGCAGGCGCCGACATGTAAGCACAGACGTCATCATCATCATCATCAGCATTTTGACGCCCACTGCAGGACATAGGCCTCCTTCGTGGTTTTCATAACCATGAGGGGTTTTGCCATAATCGCCACACATAATCGCACAGATGTAAGCGTCGAACATCAGCGTCACCGCGTCGACGGCTGCCGTCGGCACACGTCGAACCGCCCGCCCGTGTATAAGCGCCCTTACACGGGGATGCCGTAAAGGCCATTGCGTGCCCGAAGGGTGTCCCTCGAGGCATCAAATCAAACATGAGCACATGAAACGTAGAAGCAACAAGGTTACGTTATACCACTGATATTAACATTTACTTTTCTAACCCCAGTTTCTCATGAATACTGTCAAAATCATGCTAAAATACTGCAGTTGCAGTCAGGTACAGGAGCAAAGCCAACTTGTCCTGAATCGCTTAGGGCGACTTCCTTCAAGTCACTGGATAAGTAAGTAAATAGATAATTACTTGCCCAAGGATAAACGAATAAATAGCTGATTGACGGGATTGTCAGTCGTACAATTTATCTAAGGATATCTCTACAATACGTATCATGGTGCAATACGTGTTTGAATGTTTTCACTAGATAGAGCTTACGCTTGGATAAACACATGGATAGTGCTGTCAGATAGCGTGGGCGCAGCTATGGAGGTTCTATTCTGCTGAACATAAAAAAAAGTTTCTTATAGTCTTGCGGACGGTGTGAATATTGCCAGAAAGAGCAAATATATGAAAAAAAAAATTAAAAAGAATTAAATTAACTTATACAATATTTTTTTCACTTTCACTTTCAAATTTAGACTAATCTAGTTATGGAATAACGAAGAGACGCACTACTGTCTACTACTCGAATTTTGAGACAATGCGTTAAAATAACTAAGAAAGATTAAAAAATGTTTTATAACTCGACCCATTTATTTCTGCTTCTCAGACTCTCTAAGGTTTGCTGGAAGAAATCCCTTACAAATATAAGGTAGCCTTTCTACATGTTATTTCTTATGTAATTACCTGTTCAATGTTTCGTGTGCAACAAAGAAAACTTAATGTTTTATGACATTTTCTAGGTATTACTTTGCACTTTTCCCAAGTTTGCGTCCAACTTTGCACTTTGTACAAAGTTTGGAAAAGAATGCTTCGTTTTATTTTACTCTCGTCATGTCTTCCACATACAGTCGATAACAGCACCTTTACATGTTTGTTGCAAAATCACCCTTAATGGATTTGATTAAAGTACATATAGATATGTATAGATTGATTTGCTGTCGACTGTACTTGATGATGAACGTAAAGACAAAAATTTGTAGACTATTTCGGACAAGATACATATAATATTCATATATAAACTCACGCCTGCATGATTGTGCCTTGATTAAAAAACAATGTCCCAGGCACTACAGCGTCCGAGTGGTCCCATTCACCCATCTAGTGTGATTGAAGGTGCCACTGAACGCTATATCATCTTCTCATTACGTAGATGCAAAGGCCAATGTATAGTATGCCTTGTTACCTAGATGCCTGGTTAGACAAGAGCCAATTATTTTTGTAATATAATAATAACCTCCGAGGGCTTCGTTATAATTCTATTGTTCAAAAATTTTTATTAAAATCTATCAAGAATCTATTTAATATCTATCTAATTAATATATATAATACCTTTAAACGAGCAATTCTTGTGTATATACTTATATATAAATATAATCTGAATCTCGGAAACGGCTTCAACGATTTTCATGAAATTTAGTATGCAGGGGGATTCGGGGGCGATAAGTCGATCTAGCTCATTTTTAGAAAACGCCGTTTTATCCGTGTTTTCAGGCAATGAAAAACTGCTACAATATCATTACAATACGAAGGTAAATTTCGCCACCGTCTACAAGGTTGTAATAGCTCAGGTGGGAAATCGGGCTGTCACGAAACCAGAAGACCTCGGTTCGAGTCCAGATGTCTCCAGATCGATTATTTTGTTCCCTTTTTTTTCGTGGTCTCAACAAAAACAAATACCGAGCAAAGCTCCGTCATCCAGGTACTAATATATAATGTAAAATGCAGCCTTTATATTATATCCGCGAATTAGCAATTTAATTAAAGCGCTGACGTGTGTGAAGTTTAAAGGGTTTCAGATTCATGTTTCTTCACGGTGTATTCCTTCACGCTAGCAAGTGGTATTGGTACTACAAAGTTGGAAAAGGCTTTTCTATTCTGTTTGCTCCGTACCAGATATAATTACCCTGGATGTAAACAGGTGATTTTCTCAGTATGGGTATTTGTTTAATGAGAGGTGGGACGTATGTAACGGAACGATTGTTTTATTAGTATTATTTAATAATAACAGTACGTGGGTGATCAGAATGTGAGATAGAAAAGACGCTTACTGAAAAAAACATATGACGATCTCCATCGCCCCATAATACTCATTCCCATCCACTTGTCGAAGCAAAGTACTATTTATTGCGTAGACAATAAAAGCTGAACTGTACGTTCTAGTTCTCATTGTGTTTTTTTTACGCCTTCCTTCCTCGAGCAAAGAGATTGGTCTGTGTTTTTTTTTATTACCGGTAATGGATGATTTCTTTTGTCGGAGTTTTGTTGTATAGCCTTTTTACCGCGGACGAGGTATTAGGAAAATTGGCGGGAAAACGTTTCGACATTTTCCTTGTGAGAATAAGTACTCACCTACCCAATGGCTGACATTTTGCGGTGAATTTTTGTTGTAAAATTTTATTTACTAATTCGTACCTTCTTCTGTGATGGTTTTCTGATCTACTGTTATTTTTTCTTGCAATAACCTAAGGTATAAAAAAGGCTTGGAAGATATCGCGTACTATTTTAGAATATAAATTATAATAATCATAGCACCGGCCAAGTGCGTGTTGGGCCACGCGCAGTGTAGGGTTCCGTAGAAAGAGGGGTTTTTTACATAGAATTGTCACAGTGAACCATTAATTGTAGTTAACATAGTACATTGACATTCAGCAAACAGAATGTAAATTATTTACGTTGAAATAAATGATTGATTTCTGATATAAAACAGGCCCCTGGCTGCAATTGCGCTAGTGTGTGGCAGACTTTTATGCGACGATTCACTTGCCCATTCGTATTCGCGTATTTACCAAAGCTTTATAATACATAGCAGGTTTTACAAAATCAGTGCAAAAGATTCGTCAGAAAACCCGGCTGTGGATGGTTAATATTTGCAAACTAGATGAATTATGCCAAGTGTCGCATTGATGTTTTCAAAACATTGTAAGCTGGTGAAATAGATAATCTTCTGATATATAAAAATCTTGTGTCACAGTGTTTGTTATCGAACTCCTCCGAAACTCAAACAAACAAACAAACACAAGTGTCTTAGAGAAATTGTGTTTTGTGTAAATAAGACCGTTTACCTATACCATCCTCTCAAGTCAGTTGGCTTAAATCGATAAGTAACACACGGCCAAGTTAATGCAAGCTGGTCTCTACAAAGAAAATTAATGAAAGATTAGCTGACCTGGCAAAACGATGTTTTTGCCATATTAATTAGCCTACGACGTATTGTCAGGCCTACCAAATATACAAAAAAATGTCATAAAAATCGGTGAAGCCGCTGCGTTTCGGAGGAGTTCGATAACAAACACTGTGACACGAGATTTTTATATATCAGAAGATTATCTATTTCACCAGCTTACAATGTTTTGAAAACATCAATGCGACACTTGGCATAATTCAACTAATTTGCAAATATTAACCATCCACAGCCGGGTTTTCTAACGAATCTTTTGCACTGTTTTTGTAAAACCTGCTATGTATTATAAAGCTTTGGTAAATACGCGAATACGAATGGGCAAGTGAATCGTCGCATAAAAGTCTGCCATACACTAGCGCAATTGGGCCTGTTTTATATCACAAATCAATCATTTATTCAACTGACTCAGAGTCAGTTTAAGTTAGAGGAATTGTGTAATTAAAGTCTCAAAAGAGGATGCTTAAGCGCTTTGTTTTAAGCACTTTATAAACCCATCCTATGCTTCAGATTTCGAAAGTATCATCGATACCTACTGTTGGTTGTGTAGATTGTGTAATTTATATAAGGATTGTTACCAAGAGCTTGCCGCTAAACTGCATTGGCAGTTTGACAAACTAACGAACAAAAAATAAAATAAAAAAAATCTGTTGTAACGTTTTTCTCTTTACCACATACCTACTACTTAAACTGCCGCGGAGGAGTGTTTTGAGGAATAATGTTTTTATAAATAATTGTGTCCCAAGCACTACAGCGTCCGAACGGCCAGGCCACTTCACCTATGTAACGTAAGAGTTGCGAGTTGGAGTTGCAAGTAAACGTTATGCAAAGCATTTAAGATCATTATCGTCGCTTAGCGAGCAACACCACAGAAGTAATTTTCCCTACTTTACAGGAGATAAAAGACTTTAATTGTATGTTTCTGCGGTGTTCCACAGAAAATATTTGCGCGGTGTTACAATAATTGTTTTTATAACGGCCACTGATTAGTCTGAATACGTGAATCTCACAGGTCGATCGATTCATAATTAGATTAAAATCTGCACCCATCATATCATAAGCAGCCTATATACGTCCCACTGTAGGGCACAGGCCTTCTCTCAGAGAGAGAGAGAGAGAGAGAGAGAGAGAGTTGGGCTTAATCACCACGCGTGCCCACCGCGGATTGACGATTTCAAGCGCTGAGGTATGTGAATAGCTCAGATACTCAGGTTTCCTCACGATGTTTTCCTTCGTCGTTAGCGAGTGGTGTCGCTACTATTACTTCACAAATGTACATAACTTAGAAAACAAAGTCCGATTGGCTTCCGAGTCCAATGTTTTACCCACTAGGCTACCACCGCTTCCAATCTGCACCCAATGGCATTCAAATGTCACAACCATCAAATTTCGACTTGAGCGGTGTTGCTGCTAAGTTACCATGTGTATAAGGTCTATATTTTGGTGCTAGCGGAGCGGTAGAACGCCAGCCTCTCATTCGGGAGGTCGTGGTTTCGAATCCCGGTATGGACTAATGACTTTGTTTCCTAAGTTGCGTACATTTGTGAAGTTATAGTCGGAATACCACTCGCTAACGACGAAGGAAAAGAAAGAAACACCGTGAGGAGACCTGTGTATGAGGTGTTCACATACCTCAGCGCTTGAAATTGCCAATCCGCGGTGGGCACGCGTGGTGATTAAGCCCATAATCTCTCTGAAAAAAGACCTGTGCCCTACAGTGGGACGTATATAGGCTGCAATATTATTATATATTACTATCTTAACCCGCGTTGTTTTGCCATATTAATTAGCCTACGACCCATTCTCAGACCTACCAAACATAGCCACACAAGAAAATTCATAAGAATCGGTGAAGCCGTTTCGTTTCGGAGGAGTTCGATAACAAACACTGTGACACGAAATTTTTATATATTAGATTATCATTATTGATGCTCAAAAGTTTTTCTGGCGTAGTTGTTCATCATTTCCGCCCACATCCGACATTATGCAATGTTTAGTGTGTGTGATCGTGATCCGAGTACGTTTGGTTTACTCGTGCCGATACAAGGCAGACAAGAATACAAGGGCTAATGAAGGTCGGGGTCCGTTGGGTAGGATGTATTGATAAAGGTCCGTCCACATTACACGAGGCCGGGGCCTTTTTAACCGACTGCGGCGGAGCCCAGAAGGAAGATAATGTGTTTAGCACGTGTGTATGTATGTATGCAAGTATGTCCGAAAGTATAGGTTAAGTTCTAACAAAATTTTGGATCATATTGTCAGACAATAAAGAAATAAAATAAATATGTTCCCTCATAACTTCTTAACAGGTCAGATTTTCATACATAAGATCTCAATCAATTCGTCATGTCCGCGCGAGTGTCATAGGCTATATGAAATCAGCCTATATCCAACAAAAAAATAAAAAAAAACACTAAAAAGTCAAAAATTTAAAACTGAAATAAGACATAACCAAGCGGGACCCAAATTCATTAATATGGTAACTTATTAATGAATTTGGCTCCCTATTAATGAATTATTATTGGTGAATATTAATGAATTATTATTATTATTTCCATTCTTAAAATGTGCTCAATAATCGAGGATTGTGATCGATTGCATCGTTCTCTGCAACTCTGTTCAGTTAAATCAAATCCTGCCGGGACTCTTATTTCACAGAACTACAATTCATAGTTCACTATGAGAGTTCGATGTACACTGCACAGCCGACCAGCCCACAGACTAAAACAGGTAGGAAGCCTCCGCTAGGCAATGTAAATGTACAGTCGACAGCAGCTCGACCTTTACGTTTTAGTTGCAAAGTCGGCCATAACGCGACTGAATAAAGTGCATGCATGTAAAGGTCGATGTGCTGTCAACTGTGCATAGTATTCTCATAGTGAACTACGAATTGTAGTTTTATGAAACGCGGTCCAGCACGGGTGGTCACCACGAAGCCAGTCGCGCATTTATAACTGACTTCAAAAAAGGTGGAGGTTATCAATTCGACGCGTATATATACATATATATTTTTTCCTATGTTTTCGCATAACTCTGTCAAATCTAAACCGATTTCGACAATAGTTTTTTTGTTCGAATAGATATAACGTCCCATTGGTCCCATTTTAATTTGGTGAAGATCTGATGAAGACTTTCAGAGATGGAGAACGGAACTCTTCAATGGACAGCAGTAAATAAGGACTAATCGGGCCCATACTTTAGTAATATCCGTATTTTTCGTAAAATAGCGTAAAAGTAATCCCGAGTTAATTTGGTGATGTTCCTTCTAATTATTTAAATTATTTCTAACTTTTTAGTGCTGTAGAACGAAGTAGGTTTTTAATTTTTATAAAAAAAAAATAATGTCAAAAGTCGCACTTTTCCAGTACACAACTTTGGCCTTTGCATCTACGTAATGAGATGATTTATGCAGCGTCCAGTGGCACCTTCACTCACACTAGATGGGTGAAGGGACCACTCGGACGCTTCAGTGCCTGGGACATTGTTTTCACTGTTTCCAGTACATCAATTGTCAAATCCTGACATTGTAGCGCTGAAAAACGCGACAACCGTGCCATCTTAGTACCCATGCTAGACACACATCCCTCGCTTCACGCATACTAGCTCGCCGGTTTGGGATAATTTTATTTAGCCTTTCAGCAACGCGCCTCCAATTTGGCTCCTTTTATTTGGAGCTTCGACAACACGTCCCTAAATTGGTTATACTCCGTTCCACGAGTCGAACTTCTAGATAACAAAATAATCGCATGTCATTGGTCAGTGCGCGCGGCTAGAGATAAGCGAAACAATAAGCGAAGACGGTTTATTTAATGCAGTGGCTATTGCAGATCACGCGCATGAACCAGTGGGCGCACATGGACGATTTTCTTTGCGAGCTCGTTTCGTGGAATGGAGCACCTATAGGTGCTCTTATTCAGCCCTCCACCGCATGCCCCAAATTTGGTCTACGTACCATGTTACATCTAAAATGCGCAATCTCCTGAGACTCCCCGAGAAGAGACTGTGTTATAATTTTTAACCGACTTAAAAAAGGAGGAGGTTCTCGGTTCGTCTGCACAGGGATATTTCTAAAATGTGCAATCCCTGAGGCAATACTCCGCAGCTCGTGTACGATGCGGGTTATTTAATTCGAAGGATTAGAGGCTTAACGCCAAGTAATTCAGCCAACAAAATGTGGTTCGCGAAAACGCGAAGTAGAGAGTTAATTCGGCCGCTGTTGTCTGGAGTTTGAACGGGTTTTAATTGGAAATTTACGGTTCTAATCGTTTACGAAGCAGTGCTTTGCCCAAGGGTAACCCGTGTTTTCTGTTTTCATTGTTGCAGGATTAGTGGACAGAATTATGAAACTGGTAAGCTGTTATTAAAACTGTTAAATATTTATTTTTATTTTTAATCAGTACTATAAAAATGTTACCCCGTATTCAACTACATGTAATTTTGTCGGATGAGTCCAAGCACGTTTCGATTTTATAAACTTTCAATCGTTTTATTCAACAAAGTCTCCCAGCACGCCATCAAGCGAATTGAAATTGTATTTCAGGATGATGCCAAGTGGCATAGTCCGTTAGTTTCTGCCTACTCCACTCCGAGGTGTGGGTTTAGATTTGTAAGCAAACGTGAGGAAACCTGAGTGTCTGAGGTTTTTACATATCTCATCGTTTGAAATTGCCAACCCGCGGTGGACACGCGTGGTAATGAGAAGTCTTGTACCCTGCAGTGGGACGTCTTTGGGCTTCATAAAAACCGGCTAAGTGCGTATCGGGCCACGCACAGTGTAGGGTTCCGTAGAAAGAGGGAGTTTTATCTGCTTTACAGAATTAGCAGTAACAGTAATTAATAAATGTTAACAGGAACGATTGTATCTAGTGTAGTGTAACTTTAAGTTGAAAACTCTGTTAATTAAGCAAACCTGTTTTGAAAAGAATAAATGTGGAGTTTCTTTGTTAGCTTCTTCTCCGCATAATCCATTAATTGCGAAACTAAAAGCTTTGACGTTCATTAAGTAAACATTTCGTTTTTATATTTTTAAAACGCAATCGCAAATGGTGACTAAGTAACTACTCTCTCTTTGTGAGAGAAGGCCTGTACCCTGCAGTGAGACGTATAGGCTATTTAAGGCTATATAATAAAAAACCGGCCAAGTACGAGTTGGACTCACGCACAAAGGGTTCCGTACCATTATCTATACAACATTTGAATATTTCAAGCGTCTACCTGCTGTTGCCCTTATTAATATCGAGCAAAAGACGGCAAAAAAATCACGTTTCTTGTATGGAAGCCCCCCTTAATTTAATTCTGTTTTTAGTAATTGTTGTTATAGGGGCAACAGAAATACATAGTCTTTTAACTGTCTAACTATCACAGTTCATAAGATACAGTCTGGTGATAGACAGACGGACGGACGAACGGACAGCGGAGTCTTAGTAATAGGGTCACTTACCCTTTGGGTACGGAACCCTAAAAAGCAAATGCGCATGGTAGTGATCTCTCTCACTGGGAGAACTCTGTAGTGGAACGTATATAGACTGGGTAATCTATGTATGGTTTTACTCTTTCTTTCTTTCCTTCTTTCTATATATTTCGCCCTCGTACTACTACCTGGAGGCGTTCCGTTGAGAAAGAGGCTGCTTCAACGGGACTCAATTGGAACGAGTTAGAAGTTGCCGCACAAGACCGCGAGAAATGGAGATCCCTTCTACGAGCCCTATGTCCCTGATAAGGGATAAGAGGAAATCATCATCATCATCATATATTTCTAAGCAAATATTCGACGGCACGAGTGTTACAAAATGCTGGTACAAACAGCCACCGTTATATTTTATCCCGAGGGGAAAATTACAGAAAATAAACAAAGCTTGAGGGACGTGACATGAATAATTATTGAATGAAGGCTCCGTTATAAAAATGCTGTAATAAAAATAACCAACAAACCGACTGCTGAACATTAACTAACATTAAGCAGGCGGGACCAACGCAGCGAGTCACACACAACATTGAATTTGGGTCCCACCTGCTAAGTAGTTAATGTTCGGTTTGCTGGTTATTTTATTACATACACAAACTCACGCCTGTATCCCAGAGGGGCAGGCCGAGACCAGGGACTGCCACTTGCCACGATCCTGACAGATCACTTTCGCTTCCTCAACATTCGTTGGTCGTTGCATGCATGCACGTACGCCGGTTTCGGGTACTTTTTATCTTGCCCTTTGCTAATACATCCCCTATTTGGTCAAAGTATGTCCGCCTGGGAAGTCCCTTACCGGCCTTTCTACCCACACTAGAATTGAGAAGGGAATGTGGCGTTGGTTTGGACATTTGGAGAGGATGAAGGAAGAAAGATTGACGAAACAAATAGGTATATCGAGCGAATGTGGGTGGCACGGGCGGTATTCTCACAATCATGTTAATAGTGATTTTAGGACCCATGGCCGACAACCTCAGGCAAATCATCTAGGACTAGAAAGAATTAACGCCAAAACGGTAGTTTTTGGCATAAATGTTATCTAGTCCCAGGTCCGTGATCCCAGGTTCTTGGTCGTTTATCCACTCGTCTGCCGCGACACAGATCTGTGTCCAACTTAATATGGGCCACCTATACGTTCCATTCCGCGAGGGCAGTTTAGGAGTTATTTTAAAAAATTACTAGTTGATTTAGAGAATAGAATAGAATTTCCATGTGTGTGATATCCTTGCTTGGTTACCACAGCCCAGGGTATCATAGTTTGGGACCAGGATAAGATAGTGTGTTGTGTACGAGGTATTAAAAAAACCCCAGATCTTGGATGTTTACATGTTTGTGATGTCGTTGTTTCTGGTTCAAACGACACAGGGTATCCTAGTGTGGGGCCAGAAGCAATGTATGTGCCTGTATGTAAATGTTTATGTTTTATGTTTATTAGTAGTCTGACACTTTTTGCAAAAAATATCTGTAAAACTTTTTTTTCCATTAGTGGCGCTGTTGAGCCCCTTAATTTACTGACAGACCAAAATAAGTGTACACTGTCTAGGTCAGAATAAGTAAGTAGCCTAAAAAGGGTTATTTCCAAAATGCGCAATTTCTGAAACACCCCAATTAGAGTTTGTAACAACTTTTGTTCTTCGAGTTTTCTTTGAAATATTTTGAAATGTCAGGGTTCACATAGTTTAGCTAAATTCGCATTTGACGCGCTTTACAGTGAATCATTAATCCCACAGGAAGAATGTATATTGTATTATTTTAAGCGTTATCTATCAAACAACGAAACTACAAAGCGGAAAAACCGCAAACATTCTTTTAACATAAAGTGGTAAATAATTAAGAAACCGGCCAAGTGCGAAATTATTTTATATTTAACTTCCGATTACAATCGAAAACTTTTTTTACACTATTTTTGACCTTTAACAAAAAACTTTTACGTTCAATAAGTAAACACTCTGTTTTTATAATTAACTAGCTGTTGCCCGCGACTTCGTTCGCGTGGTAATTTTTATGTGTATTTTTCCGGGATAAAAAATAGCCTATGTGCTAATCCATACTGTAATCTATATCTGTGCAAAATTTCATCCGGATCAGCTGTTTTTGCGTGAAAGAGTAACAAACATCCATCCAAACATACAAACTTTCGCGTTTATAATAGTAGTAAGGATAAAAACATTTGAATCGAATATTTACAAAACCAAAAATAATAATTAAACTAAACCACATATTGTACTTCGATTTATTAAATTTCTGCTAATGTAATCTCTGTGTACAATAAAGAATATTGTATCTTCTATTTATCTATCTATCTATTATAAAAAGTTTAGGAATCAAGTCTCGCATTTTTTTCCAAGCTTTTCCCAAAATTCAAGGAATTTTTTTTACGATTAAATTACAAATGTATAGTTATCAGATTTTTCCCTATATTTGTAGTATTATACGGTATTACTTGCCAAATTTCATAGTTCTAGGTCAACGGAAAGTACCCTATAAATTTTGATTCCCGAGTGTCGAAATATACGTTTTTTGCGGCATGACAGGCAGAGGCCTACTCCTCTGGGATACAGGCGTAAGTTTTTGTTTATGTGAGAATAGTCAGACACTTTTTTCAAAAACCCGTCTCAAAAAAGTACCCGCAACCGGCGTGCGCGCACGCAACGACTAATGAATGTTGATGAAGCGAAAGAGATCTGTCAGGGTCATGGGCAAGTGGCAGACCATGGTCTCTGCCTACCCTCCGGGATACAGGCGTGAGTTTATGTTATGTTACGTTTTTTCAAAAACTATCTGTAGAAGAAGTTTTCGTTTTTTAAACATTTTTTTTTATTCGTGGTGCTAGTACAGCTCTAGGATCCCCTTAAACGTGAGCCGAGACTTAGCATCATTAGTGAAAGGAAAATCGACGACTGAATATTTAATTTAAACGAGAAATTTTCGGGAAGACTTGAGCGAAGCTCGGTCTAAAGTCTCATTTTTAATTAGATGGAAAAAAAATATACTGTCACTTTGACGTGTGCCGGGGTTGCAAACCATCACAACTCTTTACATTTACAATCATTACATTTATTTATGTACTCTATATGGACATCAATACAAGTTTATTTTTTAGAGGTCGTGACAGACGACGGCTATAAATAATACATCACGCGATGTCTTTTTCTATACTAAATCCGACCGCAATTGTGGGAACGCGGGTCGTATGTTCCATATTAACGCCGTCATCTATGTTTCCAATTAAATCTATGCCAATAGAAAACTCAGTTATCAAAACAAAAATATAAAGATCTTTTATTTATTCAATGAAAATCTCTTTCACATGTTGCATCTACTCATGTGTTGTGTCAATGTCAAGAAATATTAATGTCCTTGCAATAAGGTTTTTGGTCGCACGAGTCTACTTTTTTACAGTAAAAGAAAAATCTACCGAGTATAACGATATATTTTATAACGGTAACAATGCCTCCTTTTGTATCGAATTAAAAAACAGACAGTCTAAGGCCGATATTCAGAAACACAGCGTTGAGCTACACTTAACGTGCACTAAGCTGAGCATCGGTTGAGCAATCTCAACAAAGACTCAAGAATTTTGTATTCACAGTCAATATCTCGACTCGAACTCAGCTAAGCCACAGCTCAAGCTAAACTTACTCGAGCGTGTAATCTGTGGTACAGTTTTTGACGTTACCGGTTTATATTATCTGTTAACGCTACATGAAAGGCATACAATAATCCACAGGAGTGAATGAGATAGCAACAAATGTCGAAACTTTTTACGCGCGGTTATACTTTATTTTGACTTCTCATTACTCTAAAAACACAATTTAACTTTTCGAAGGAAAATGAGCATGCAAAATGTCAAATTGTGAATAAAAAAAAAAAACTTTACCACAGGTTAGTTAGATTTCTCGAATTGCCTACAGGTGTCGCTACTTTCTTCGTCATTGCCGCCTTGAGTCTGAGCTAAGTCGCCGAAATCCACTACTCAGTCTCAGCTTAGCTTGCGCTCAATTTTTGTTATCTCAAACTCAACTGTGAATACAAAATATCCCTGTGACTTTCATTTTGATAGTTGGAAGACCCGGACTCACATTGAGCTCACGCTCAAAATCGTTTCTGAATATCAGCCTAAGAATTCGCCCTGCAGTAGCACACCCATATTATGGAGGCTACATTAAAAAAAAAAAACCGGCCAAGTGCGAGTCGGACTCGCGCACCGAGGGTTCCGTACAAACCTGCAAGGTTTACAAAGTTCGTTCATTTGAATTTCAATTTAATACCTCTACGCGTTTATGAGGAAATGGGTAGTAAGTTTAAAATTATTAAAAAAAAATATATTATGTGATGTAACTAAAAATTTATGGTTTTCGTAATTTTTCCTTTATCTATGCTATAAGACGTTGCTTCGTACCAAATTTCAAGATTCTGAGTTCACGGGAAGCACCCTGTAGGTTTTGATTCCCTTGCAAGTGTCGAAAATTTGCGGCATAAACGGCTGTATCTTTTGATTGCGTTGGCTTAGAAGTTTGATTTTTTCACAGCTTCAAGGGACAGTAGACCTGAGTAATTGATATAAATTTCAGCTTCATACCTCCACGCGTTCCTGAGAAAAAGGGTCTTGACAGACGGACGGACGGACAGACGGACAACAAAGTGATCCTATAAGGGTTCCGTTTTTTCCTTTTGAGGTACGGAACCCTAAAAACAATCAAAAACCCCTCGTTCTAAGTCAACTTATTTTGACGGCCAACTACGGAACGTACACACCGCGTGGCCCGACACGCACTTTTCCGGTTTTTCATATTCTAGGAAGACGACGACTTATTTTTTTATATTCTTTGTAGACTCCCCGATTAGTGAATTGCCTTCAGCGGCTTCACGTTTGATTACCGTGACAAAGGTCTCGAGTTCGATTCCCACTGGGGGTTTGTATAAAACTACAAAGAGGCTCAGTCTGGGTGTTTTTCCTTGTTTGTGATGTCCTTGCCTGGTAACCATGGCACAGGGTATCCTAGTTTGGGACCAGGACGAGTAATTGTGTTGTGTGTAGAATATTTTTTGTAGTAATTTTTTTTTAAATATCAATAGTAATTTCTGAGTCTAAAGCATAAGATGGGTTTACAAACTAAATAAAAGCGCTTAAGCATCCGTTTAAATTGTGCTTTTTTGAGCATTTTATTCCTTGATTTTTCTGGGAGGCTTGTATAAATTCTCTATCTATCTAATGAGCACCTCTCTCGGCCTAGCAACAGCCTGGTGACGCCCGCTGTAACGGGGCTAAAACCTTTTGTAAGTGGATTGCCGGCTTAGAAGCCGTACGGCCTTCCAGTCTTGCTACGGCTGTAATGCCTTCGCGGCTTTGCGCAGGCGCTGACGTGTAAGACTGAATGTCATACACCGCGCCTGTATACATAGAGGGTATTTTTTTTATATAAAGCGCAATTCCTGAAATATATCGGAATTTCTTTTTGTAAAATCTTCTAAATAAAAACTATGCTTTTCCTGCTTTACTTAGGGTGACTTGCGCCAAGTCACTGGTTAAGTAAGTTATAAATACTTATCCAGGGATAAACAGATAAATGTCTGATTGATAAGTTTGTCAGTCATACAATGTGTCTACGGATCTGCAAATGTCATGGAGCAGGTAATTGGTGGACTTATTCACTGGATAGAGCTTACCCATGCTTAAACAGACTCAGATAGCGTAGACGAAAACCATCCTCACAGTGGCGCTGTTTCATAGATAATGTAAAAATCATAGAACATAGTCATGTGAATCATAGAATACGTATAGGATAAACATTCTTTTTTTTAGACAATGATTTACTGCAGGCAGAAGACATTGGCAGAGCGCGTAAAGCAGGAATTATACAAACCCTGATATTACGACAAATATCATAAGGAGCCTATATACGTCCCAATGTAGGGCACAGGCCCTTAGAGAGAGAGTATGGGCTTAAACACCACGTGTTCCCACCGCATATTGGCGATTTCAAGCGCAGAGGTATGTGAATAGCTCAGATACTCAGATTTCCTCACGATGTTTTCCTTCACCGTTAGCGAGTGGTATTGCTACTATAACTTCACAAATGTACATAACTTAGAAAACAAAGTCATAGCATGTATGCATGTACTTTGTTCCCGCACTGGGAATCGAACCTGGCTCTCTCGCTTCCGAGTCCAATATTCTACCCACTAGGCTACCACCGCAGTCAAAAATATACATCTGAGAAAAAACTCATACACCAGCAATGCGTGATGAGTTGGTGACCCTTTTATTTTGCCACGGGGGACAATGCCCTCATTGTTCAGTGTTATTTCTTTATATTATTAAGATATTAGCTACATGTACTGTTTAGTTGTACATCTTGTTTAATACAATATCTGTTCCCTTTTTAACATGTAAGGATGTCGCAACTGTTGATGAACCTAATAAATAAATAAATAATAGGGGTTAAAGTATGAAATTGCCGTTTTATTGCAATAGGTTCTTTGAATTGACATAGAATCTTCATGATTTGAGGTTTTCGAATGAAACTTTTTTCAAATGGTTTCTATGATGTTCTTTTTTTAAAAAATGTGAAACATTTGAATATCGACTTTCAAATTGTTTTTGTTATTCAATTTAGACAAGAAAGATGGATACTGCGAAAATTCGAGTGATTTTTGAATACGAGTTCCGACGCGGAACTAACGCGGCAGAAACAGCCCGCAATATCAATGCTGCGTTTGGAGAGGGGTCTACTAATGAACGCATCGTGCGATTTTGGTTTAAACGCTTTCGTGATGGAAATTTCGACTTAAAGAACGAGCCACGAGGAAGAGCGCCCACACAGGTGAATAACGATGAATTAAGAGAGATAGTGGAAGCCGACCCTAGTCAAACTATCCAGGAATTAGCGGCATGGTTTAACGTTACCTTACCCACAATATTGACTCACTTGCGTCAAATCAATAAAATAAAAAAATACGAAAAATGGGTGCCTCATAATCACTCGAATTTTCGCAGTATCCATCTTTCTTGTCTAAATTGAATAACAAAAACAATTGAAAGTCGATATTCAAATGTTTCACATTTTTTAAAAAAAGAACATCATAGAAACCATTTGAAAAAAGTTTCATTCGAAAACCTCAAACCATGAAGATTCTATGTCAATTCAAAGAACCTATTGCAATAAAACGGCAATTTCATACTTTAACCCCTAATAAAATAAAAAATAAATTTCTCATTTTTGTTGTCATTATATTAAAATTTATGTTATATTTTATGTGTGTAATTTCGTGGCAATCTTAATAAATGTCGTCTGTCTTTTTTGGTGTCTCAGGAATTGCGCGTTTAAGAAACCACCCTGTATAGTTATTTGCTCGACCTAGTTAATTCATCACCTCATTGATTAGACGAAAACTTCCCCCAGTTCCATATATTGACAGTGATTGATAGTAAGCAGTAAAAAAATAAATACATATTCAGAGAACCGACAGCCTTGGTGAAGCAGGTGACCCTAAATAAATAAAGGAATTAATTAATTAATGAAAAGTACTCGAAACCGGCGTGCCTGCATGCAACGACTAATGAATGTTGAGGAAGCGAAAGTGATCTGTCAGGATCGGGGCAAGTGGCAGTTCCTGGTCTCTGCCTACCCCTCTGCGACACCGGCGTCAGTTTATGTATGTATGTATTTATGTGTGAATAAATTTATAAAGAAATGATAAAGATAAAGATATGAAGAGAAGAAGGAGAAGAGAAGAATATGATAAAGAAAGAGTAATAAACACATAAAAAATAAAGAAATATAGATGAATGTGTAACAAAAACTCCATAGTACTTTCTTACATAAATGAAGAAAAGGCTCGAGCCTAATAACGTTATCATTTTAATCTACATAAGCCGGCGATGTTGTCGCGAGTTCAAAGGGAATCTCACATACGTAATTATGTAATTACGGGTGCACAGAATGTTTTGGTAATTGGAACTCTGTAGGGTTTTATATTTAGCTAACTTTGGCGAAATTGAAACGTTGCAAACTGAAAAAATAAAAAATTACCAACAACCCGACTGCTGAGCATTAATTACTAAGCAGGCAGGACTAAGATAGATACCTCGCATTGAACTACCTTGTTGAATTTTTTGAAGGTTGTGGGGGCATCTTTTATTTCAGTTTTTATTTGTTTTTGCCTTTTTAGTGTATTTTTCTTATATTTTTAGGATGTATGCGGATTTTATATAGCATAATAAAATAGCTCGGTCGCTACGCAATCGCGGCGAGCTAGCTGCGCAATCGCATATTAGGGCTGTTAAGGTTGTCACACACGGCGAAGATACAATAATATTTTATCTTAAGATACAATACCGCTCGCCATACAATTCAATGGACCATTACACACGACGAAAATAATATATATATTCATATCTGTCTCTTGAATTGTATGGCGAGCGATATTGTATCTTTACATAACAATAGCACCTACTACCCGTCTCACTTTTCCTTCAACAACTCTCCATCGTCGGTTGCCTGGAAGAAATTGCTATAAGCAATAAGGCCGCCAATTGTACTGCATTTTTGTAAACATTTCATGTTTGTGTTTTTCCTGGTACAATAAAGAATATTCTTATCTTATCTTATCTTATCTTATCTTATCTTATCTTATCTTATCTTATCTTATCTTATCTTATCTTATCTTATCTTATCTTATCTTATCTTATCTTATCTTATCTTATCTTATCTTATCTTATCTTATCTTATCTTATCTTATCTTATCTTATCTTATCTTATCTTATCTTATCTTATCTTATCTTATCTTATCTTATCTTATCTTATCTTATCTTATCTTATCTTATCTTATCTTATCTTATCTTATCTTATCTTATCTTATCTTATCTTATCTTATCTTATCTTATCTTATCTTATCTTATCTTATCTTATCTTATCTTATCTTATCTTATCTTATCTTATCTTATCTTATCTTATCTTATCTTATCTTATCTTATCTTATCTTATCTTATCTTATCTTATCTTATCTTATCTTATCTTATCTTATCTTATCTTATCTTATCTTATCTTATCTTATCTTATCTTATCTTATCTTATCTTATCTTATCTTATCGTATCGTCGCCGTTCGTGACGTACTTTAGCAGGGTATGCACAGTTTATTACGGAAACATTACTAATACGAATGTTTTCATTTACTCAATCCACAAATCAAGTGTTGTTTATGTCGGTACAGATGGCATATGCCTGTCGGAGGATTTGTGAAAAGACTGGAACCTAAGCTGAATTTGCCTGCCTCGTTGGACTGGACATTAAGGCGCTTACTACCAAAACAGAGGTCGTGGGTTCGATTCCCACTGAGGGCCGCCATACATTTGTACAAATGGACTCAGTCTGGGTGTATTTCCATGTTTGTGATGTCCTTGCCCGGTTACCATAGGACAGGGTATCCTAGTTTGGGACCAGGTCAAGTGATTGTGTTGTGTGGAAGTTATTATTATTATAAGCTAGCTCACTGATCTGCATTTTAGGTTTCCAGGCCTCCCAGGTCAAAATAGTTGATAAATATTCGCAATTAAAATTAATGGTGTGTGTTTGCTGTAAGCTAAGAACCTCCTTAATTGTTGCCGTTAATTACCGCTGCTATTACTATACAGAGTACCTATCCGAACTAACAATTCTGTGTCGTATTACACAGTAGATACGGAGACGTTTTTGTTCACTGTCTATCGTATAATATGATATAAGAATATTCTTTATTGTACCAGAAAAAACACAACATATAAAATATTTACAAAGATCCACTACAATTGGCGGCCGTATCACTTATACGTCCGTAACCGGACGATGGAAAAATTCGGAAGGAAAAGAGAGACCGATAGTCGGTGCACACATGAATATTAAAATACATACTTTGATAAATAACAATATACCTACATAAACCATTACATACATAATTATGATAAACATACATAAATAAGCTGGTCGTGTAAAAGTATTGACATTGAATTTTAACGTTTAGCGGATGCGAAAGTGGCCCCAATTAATGACAGTGTACTATGCTAACATAAAAGTGGTCTGGTGACCATTTTGTACAATAGTGGTTCCAAGATAACCTTAAAACGACCAGTTGAAGTCAGGTAAGGATCGTATTGATGTTATAGAGTGACTATATAGTCGGATAATTCGGTATTCGACACGATCAACAATAAATTATTTCAGATGCTCGATTAAAACAAAAATTACAAAATATCTCGGAAAATGTATTTCTTTTAGTCAATTACTAGTTATTACAATTTTTAAATAGATTAAACATAAAAAGAGAGTCCTCTGAAATGTGACTTCATAAGCCAGTATTTTCATACAAAATTCCGTTTTAAAAGTAACTCATTTGATATTTTGTCAAATACCCAATTGAGGCCACTTTCGCATCCGGTAAACGTTATAAATGCTTTTACACGACCAGCTTATAGGATAGATACGACACAGAATTGTGAGTAGGGAGTTCGATTTATATATATATATATATATATATATATATATACACCGTAATGAACTGTTTTAGGCTGTTGCGATACTTGCAATATTAGTATTGACTGACTCTAACAGAACTAGCCACTACGAACGCTCTCATGCGCTAAATCTACATCAATAGAATAATTGCGTCAGTTAAGCAGTTGACAGCGATAGCGCTGTCGTTATTGCCAGCGGAAATGATTTATTAGGTTTCTGGCAAAGAGAAAGTACATACGTTGCATAAACTCACGCCTGTATCCCGGAGAGGTAGGCAGAGACCAGGGTTTGCCACTTCCCACAATCTTGGCAAACGTTTTTCGCTTCAACATTCATTGGTCGTATGCACGCACGCCGGTTTCTTACTTTTTCCGGTACTTTTTATTTTGCCCTTCGCTGATACAACCCTTATTTATTTGTACTGTGCTTCTTTGATAGAAGTATGCCTGTGTATTTCTTTATTTTCACTGTGTTGATCAGAAAGCGGCAAGAGGACAATGAACGAGGTTGGCGGAGGACCGCCGAGGTTGGCAGGACGGTGAAGAGGCCTATGCCCAACAGTGGGCGTCTTTTAATGGCCTGTATAGACAGATAGATAGACAGTACTTATTTCACTGCAGTATTTTCATTATGTTACGAACGTCTGCACGACGAAAAAAAAACGAAATTTTATTTATTTTTTATTTTTATTTATTGAAAGAAAACAAACAATTGTACAATATGGTTAAATACATAGAATAATTACATTTACACTATGTAATTCCACAACCAGCAGCGTTTTCTATAAAAATAAAAAATAACCTAGACTAGGACCAACCTAAATACCTCGCAAAGAGTCACATTGTTGAATTTGGGTCCCGCCTGCTTAGTAGTTAATGTTTAGCAGTCGAGTTGATGGTTATTCTTTATTTCAGGTTTTTATCTTTGACTTTTTATTAATTTTTAAATTTTTTTGTTGGGTTTAAACCTGATTTCATACAGCCTATGCTACTCGCGCACACACGACGAATCGATTGAGATATTATTTGTCAAAATATGATCATTGGTTAAGGAGTTATAAGGGAACATAGAATCGGACATACTTACATACATACATACATACGAGCCAAACACATTACCCTCCCCTCCCTGTGATCTCCGCCGCAGTCGAATAATAATGCAACTGACAGCTGTTAACACTAGATTACCAGATTGTTAGTTTACGAGAAAACGGGGATTAGCTTGTCAGTCACAAGTGAACTAATAAAAGAGTGTATTTTTTTATTATTATTATACTTTATTGCACACAAGACATTTAACAGGACATTACATAAGAAATTACATATTAATATTTAATATGATATAATAATATAATATTAATGTAATATTATTAATATTTTTTTTTATTATTAAGGGAATACAAACGTACAACCTACAATTATTTCCAACGATTTATAAAGACTCCTTAGAGGCAGTTTAAATAGTCTGTGGTTTACCACGTGACCACAGACTATTTAAAGGGCCTCTGTGGAGTGTTTTAGAGAATCCGTGATTTTAAAAATAAGACCGTTAATATGTTACAAGTAGGTAATATTATAGTGCATCCTCCTTTTAAATGCATTAATTTGAAAGTAGCTCTAGTGGCAATAACAACGAATCTAAGTATGTATATTATTAATTTATGAGCAGCATAAGATCGCGGACATTTTAATATATGCAGAAGAAATTATATGGCCGGAGTATTTTTTCATACTTCTAAGAGTTTCAAGTCAACAACTGCTTAGCCACGGTCGCGGTCGTAAATTCTTTATGTTCTAATATCGCAGAGTAAACTAGAATAATGTATAAAGTTCAAAGTTCATCAATTCCGTGAGCGAATGGTTAATATATCTCAAGTAGAAATAGGTTGTAAAATGTGTTTTATCTGACTTTATCTAGTCAAATACTTGATTAACTAATATCCATTCCAATATCTAATATCCATGCTATAAATATATATATATATATATATATATATATATAATCTCATGTCACAGTGTTCTTTATCGAACTCCTCCGCTTGCTCGGCAAGCGTTGTTTTGCCATATTAATTAGCCTACGACCTATTCTGAGACCTACTGAAGCCGGCTCGGAGGAGTTCGATAAAGAACACCGTGACATGAGATTTTTATATATTAGATGTAGTAAAATTTGTGTCAGTTTATTATTAAGTAGATATCTTCTTCTTCGGTCCTTTAACTCCAATGGGAGCATAGGGCCTCAACACACACACAGATTTTCACTTCTGACGGAGTATTCCGGCTATACTTGGTTTGTTAGTATGCCACCATAGCACGTTGTCAATTTTATTATTTTTCAATACAATCAGCAGCACAATGCCAACTATTTACAAATCTTCATAAGTGAGATGGCCAAAATAGCACAAAGCCTATTGGTATAAAAGATTTGTTTAGTCGCACGATGCTCACTTTTATAGTCTGCAATACTTTAAATGCGTGGATTGCCACCGATTTGTACAGTCACGAAAGAAAAACGAAAACTTTTTATAATAATTATTAAAGTGGTTACGGTGCGATCTAATGTACGAAGATTTGCAAACGTTGTCATTGCGCAACCGATTGTATTGAAACTAAATAAAAGTAACAAATTGCGACAGTGGGCATCGTGCTTTCGAACCTATGCATGGTACTCGTATTTTCACCGACTACCCGTCGCTCTTTCTCCTTTGGGAAAAATTGCTATTAGCAATAAGGCCGCCCATTGTACCTTTTTCATTGTAACTTTTATTTATATGTTATGATTGTTTATTTCAGTATAAAAAATGTAATGGTCGAAACATAAATTAATAATAAGTAAAAAAAAAATAATACATCCACAATCGTTTCGTCCAAAGTAATAAATCAAGATGTCCAGAACGGGCAGCATTACCCCGCTGCACAGCGAGAGAGATCCTCTGCATCAAGTATGCCCCAGAGCGGTAGTCCACGCCGCGGTTCCTCAAGCGACGCCCTAACTCCTTTATAAATGCTCTTCCCTGGACACCCCATACCCCAGTAGTCTCAATAGCTAGAGGCACAAAGAAGCAGCTACTCATTAACGAGCTGTACTTGGAACATTATGATTGTTGTATGCAATATAGAATGTTCTTATGTTATCATAGATAATCTAGTATACGTCGCACAGTGGCCTTCTCCCAGAGAGAGAGAGTAAGGAGTTAGTCACCAAGTTTGCCCATCATAGATAGGCGACTTAAGACGTTAGGTAGGTGAACACCTCAGACTCTCGGCTTTCCAGACAACTTTTTCCTTCTTTGTTTAAGGTGTTCATAAACTTCAGCGCTTAAAATTGCCAATCCGCCGTGGGCACGCGTGTTGATTAAAGCCCATACTCTCTTTCTGAGAGAAGGCCCCGTAGTGAGCCGTGCGTAGGCTGCTTTTGTAATTACTGACACAGCTCATGGTGTTACTACGACGTAGGGGTTGATAAAAACGCCGGTCATCGAAAGATTGTTGCAATGTCATTGCGGGGCGGTGCACTGAAAATGTTTGTCATTGTTTTTACTCAGCAAAAATATATTACGGAATATGCAGGGTTTCCCAAAGTGTGCGCCGCGTTCAGGGCCGGATTTTCCTTAAGGCCAACTAAGGCCTAGGGCAGCCCGATGTTGGGGCCGGCCAATCGCGGAAAAAATACTCACTCGCGAGGGATGATTCAAATGATATAAGAACGAAAAACAAATTGATATAAATGACGGGATACAATACTGCTAGTCTGCCTCTGGAAAAAAGAACACTAGCTCGCGAGGGAAAATTCGAAATATACTTATAAGAACGAAAAACAATAACATGATCCGGATAACGGGATACAAGACAGAAAATTCGAAGAATGTGGCTCAGGAAATAAAGAACAGGGCGGCCCCGGCGTACTACGGGGCCTAGGGCGGCCAATACCCCTAGCCTGCCGCTGACCGAAAAATGAAATAAGCGTTTGTTATCGAACTCCTCCGAAACGGCTTCACCGAATTTGATGAAATTTTTTTGTGTATATTTCGTATGTCTGAGAATAGGTCGTAGGCTAATTAATATGGCGAAACAATGTTTGCCGAGTCAGCTAGTAAATAAATAAAAATAATACAGTCAGATATATTTTTATTATAGGGTATTTTTTATTGCCGTGCAACAACTTTTTTCACAGCGCGAAGTAGAGTTACTCATGATAGATCCATTATTTTATAGTGATTTCTTGGGTGTTATTTATAGTAGAGAAAACTAAACTTACTTATTATTTCTATTTGAAGAAGAAGAAAGGCATTTATTATACCGACAAGACACATCACAGAAACAAAATAAGCAGATAAGTAACATAATATGCACAAAAACAGAAAGAAAACTAAATACACAACAGACAAAACAAATAAATGAAACAGGACCATATATGTAGCCTGTGGTGTGTCTAAGTTGCCACAAAAGGCAGCTACCTCAGGGTTGTGCTGCGGAAGAGATGCCTCAACGCTGATTTTCAGTCAGTCAAATTCAATATCAAATTCTTTCATGCATTGTATGTAAACACATAGTTTTGCACATAGGCGAGCTTAATGTTACTTAGCATTAATACAATCTTGTAGACTTATAATTGCGAGTGCAAAATAAATATGGGCGCTCTAGAGCTTTTGAAATCATTACCAATATTTTGAGTATACAAACAGCTTTATTGAATTGAATTGAACCGAAAAATTATTTATTGTACTAAAACGATTTGGTACAAACGCGAGCTCAATCATGTTATTAATGATTTTACAGTACCGGTACAACGTATTTGTAATTCGCGATTTCTGACTTTTGGATCGAAACTGTGAAGCCAAATTCGAAGTGGTGGCAAGTATAGTAAGGTTGAGAAATATTTTTTATATTATATAGGTTTGCTAAAATAGGCCAGTTGTTGCAACCATCTGCTAAAAACTACTATGGCAAAAGAACCAGAGAATATAACATTCCCAAATTGTTCAATAAATATTTGTTTTTGTTAGACCAGAATAAAGTAAAAATAAGCACCTCAAAACATAACTTAAAGGAAATTATGTTGAAGTAGGTTAGCTCAACGAATCTTGAATACTGTGTTCGGGAGTAGTTTAGCCAATCTAGTTAATTTAAGATAGGTACGAGTATAAGTACTTTTTAAATGTGTTTTTAAATTTCAACAAAAAAAAATTATGTTCGAAGTTTAGGCGTCTTTCGTCCGCAAGTGTGTGTACACTTGCGGACGAAAGACGCCAAAACATTGAACATAATTTTTTCACTTGTGTTAGTGAAGGAACAATCAACTTGGCCGGGGCCTTTTCTAAATCATGGTTAGAAAGTTCTGCTTAAAAAAACGGTGAACGAATCCGACGCGAGACAGCCTGTCAGGTGTAACACAACCTTAACCGTTTTTTTACCTGATGACCACATCTTCTGAGAGACAAAGAGAGGAGACAAAGAGGGAAATATATATAAAGAAAAAGAAAGAACGAGAAAAAAGAAGAAATAATTGGTCTTAATTACCACACGTGCCCACATGGACTGACGATTAAAGTGAAAGTATAAGATTACTATTTGTAATCTAATTTTTAGACGAGACGAGTAATCAGACGTGATACCGCTAGACCAACGCGGTGTAACGGACCTGCCTGTGTAGCATACTCTTAACATATAATTAAGACTGAAAGGTGGGGAATATTTAAGAAATAACGAGTTAGTTAAATAAATTGAACTTATATCCAAAGAATAACAAGCGGTCGGAGCCGGCACCGAAAATCTTTTTCTACCCGCTCGTAGATGCGGGTATTCGTGCAGAAGTTACTTTTTTTCCGGACAGAGCGGCGCCAATAAAAGATCACGCCACCCGACTAAAACCAATAAGGATGATACTTATTTATGAACCCGTACTATTGTTTCACGTGTCAGGTCGACTGGTGAAATCTGAGTGAAATCGTATAAAAAGGCCGAGGGCCAAACGCGCGGGGCGATTCCAGACTAGAGAATTGAACTGTAAATACATCCGTTACGCTCGTAGGGAAATTCGCCATTTTCAGCGAATTTATTAGCATTAGGGAGTTTCGTTTGCATTTAAATTCGAAAATAGGAGAGTGGCTTTGGATTTGTTACCTAACATCATCTGTGGGCATCGCGTCCCAGACTATCAGCTCTGGTGTGAAGTTTCAGGTTTAGAGTTGCTCTCGAAGCTAGGGAGTTGATTTGAAAGTAAAAGTGTTAAGGTTAGAAACGGTTTTCGGTTCCTGAATCTTTCGTACATTTAGCTAGAAGTTTTCCGCGTAAAATAGGGTTTTCAGCCTTAGTAATTAGGGTAGCTTCCGCGAAATAAAATGTGAACTAATCCTTTTTCTCCACAGTACTACGTTTATGGGAAATAAATTTGTACAAAAGTGAACTCTCGGTGGCAAAGGTATGCTAAGGATAGTCCGTGTGTCCAGCCTTTGTCAAATAACCAAGGCTCGGTGAGGCCACACGAGGTTATTCGTATCATGCTTGCGTCATAGCTTTCAGAGTTTTGTTCGAATTTAATTCTACTTATTACTTTAACTTAATTCCACTAGCTAGTGGTAATTGAGTTTCAGTACACAAACGTGTGAATTTAGAGCGAATTCACTTGGGAGCCTTAAGAAGTTTAAATTAATGGACTAAGGAACCCAAAATCTAGCTCTGCTTACTATGCTACGGCTGAATCTGAGTCTGCTTGGGTCGAAAGGTTTAAAGAATCCCTTCACCGGAGGCGTTCCCAATTTAATTTAGTAAAAAAAAATTATTATTATAATATTAATTTTGAATTGAGATAATTAGAGATTAATTATCTTGTTTGGAGATTGGGTTAAAACGGTTCTTGTGAATGCGGTGTTAGATCTTCTTCCGTTAGCATTCGTGGTGTAGCAATTTTCCCCCTGCTTACCCTGAGTGACAGACGATTCTAGCCCTCTGGCACTTTGCACCCATAACATATTTATGTATTATATTTCGTATATTCTTACCTTGCGGGTGGTTACCGAACCCATAAAACCACCCGCGCATACACATCCTAGGCTACACACTCTGGCCGGCCAGAAAGTCTGAAAGCTAACTGTGTCAAGTTACCGAGTGATTTGAAACAGTCTGGGTTTCCGGAGTTAGGGAGGATAGAAGTAGGAAATAGCTGTGACTAGGGAGACACCATAGGCACTCACACATATACACGATTAAATGTAAATGGGGTTTGTTTTGCTGAAACAATTGATGGGTGGTTAAATTAGCTTACGGGGTTGGGAAGAATTAGGCAGGCTCCCCCTTTTCTTTCAGGGTATCCAGTTGTATGATGAGCGTAAGTATTTCCCCGATTCCCCACCTTAGCAATGCGGTCATTAAGTAGGACAATAAATAGCGATTTATTTCCGTACCAAAAATAAGTAATCAAATAGCTTTATTTTCCAATATTGACAGCAATATTATTTTGTAACGTCCTGTGCAAAGGTCTAACATTAAATTCCGTTAAAATAAATAAACTCTGACAAAATTCTATAAACTAATTAAATAAAAGCTAAAGCAGACAACCAAATTTTAATTAATCAGAAGTGCCAAATGTGAAATTTGTTGTATATAAATGAAATATATTCAGTAAGCTAGCTTTTATTCTCAAAATACTAAAAGTGTCTCTTAACTATCTATTACCTTACTATTCTAGTCTTTTACTCCAACTATTAAAAGTGACTCCTAATTATCTAGTACTTTACTATTTTCGTTTACGGAACTTTTCAAACATAAATCAATGAAACGTTTAGCTACTTGCTCTAATTTCTTCCGCTACTTAGGTTGCTACGGCATCTTATTAATGAAAACGTAGTGGTTCGAGTCCTGTTGGACGTTAGAAACTATGATACCATGTTGGCGTTGACTTGTAAACGAAGATCTAATAAGTAAGGCTGTAAGTTCGTGCCTTGTTTACGTACATTAATATTATCTACTGAACTTTGATTTCTCGCCTATCGAACCTTTGATTTGGAAGGTCTGAAAATGACATCAAATTATTATTAATATAAAACCTAGATGTGATAAAACCTAATCTTCATCGACATTATCTTTTAAAACCTTGATTAACAACCTACGTATTACTGATTATATTTTTAAGCATCTACCTTCAATATTTTGCGCCGCATCTCGCTTACGTGAATCTATCCTTATAGCGTTGAGGTTGAGTGCCGTTTTATATTGAGAGTTTAACAATCTATCGAGCAATGGAAATAAGTATGCTATAGGGCGAAGGATCCGATAAATAAAATAGTCTTTATTGACATTATGACAAAAACCGTTATGGAATGTTGTGGTTGTTAGATTTTAAGGCGTAAACCTTTTAATTTGAATAATATTTAAACTTGCTTATCTCTTTACTTCAATAATATTTTGTGCTCTGCCTTGTTTGATCTAATGGTATTTGCGATACTTGTTGCTTGGAGCTCTGATGGACTTCGTCTGTTCAGTCCATTGTTGTGACGTCTTGAATAGACTTTTTCCAACATACACGTCCGGGTTACATACTTTTAGTAGAGTTATCTCCTAGGTATTTGATACTGTCCCGTTGAGTTTTGTGTATAATGGCTGGACCATACGAAAGTTATCTACCTACTCAGAGTTTCAAGGAATAATTTCCTTTCATTGGATCAAACAATCTACAATTGCTTATTTTTAAACATTTGTGCTATTGCTGCTATTAATGCTTGCAATCTTTAGTGAGGCTGACCACTTCTACACAATGAGCGTTATTCGCTAGTTGCTAAAACTTCGTTTGACTATTCATCCATTATATCCAGGCTTTCCGGATTGAATTTTCTCCGATGTACCATGCCTTTGATATCACAACCCTATACTATTCTACGACCTGATGACTGGTCATACGTTGAAAGCACCTTTTATAAATCTTCCTACGGTCAGTTTTCACTGAATTGTCTGCATTTGGCAAACGCAATTGAAATGTTATGTATATCCATGAATCTAGTTATAGATAAAACTATGTACAGTGGGACAATGATGAGCATACGGTGTGAAAGACCCAGCCTTTGGTTGGAGAACTGAGTTTCTTTTAGTCCGGATCCCGTCTCTGAGTCAAGTACTTTTAACTAGATTTGTGTTAGTTAACTTTCACTTTATCTATTATATTATAAATACTTTAAATTTAAACTTCATTCTGCACTAACTGCGCTTCATACTTATAATTTTTATTTGCCTTTGCTTCAATCAAATTACTAGCGGACATTAGAGACGAAAATCTGTTGAACATTATAATAATATTATTAACAATAATATTGTTATAATGACCTACTTCTTTTATCTGTTCTTACACAGTGTTCCATACCGGTTTAACCTGTTTCATATTCTACTTTAAATAGCAAACTTATTCAACACTTAAACATTAAAAAATCTAATTTTCATTCTTGTTAGGGCTTTACTTAACCTTTTCAATATAGGGCGGAATAAACTCAACCTCTCTACTTAACCTTGATATCAAACCGAGTTAACTCGACCTTTAATTTCAATTTAAAGAAAATTAACTAGATCTTTATTTGTTAATTATATACTTTTGCGCTCGAACATTTGCTTTCAATCTCAGATACCTTAAAAGGGCTAGGGTTACGTATACGATCACAACGCAGGGTTCTACCAAATAAAACTAGACGATCACAGTTGGCCATTAGAGTGTTTTGCATCATAGTATCTACATTTTATCGTCTCGTCGGGGTTTAATTATTAAAATTTACGGGGGTGGGGTGTTACAGCGGCAGCCAGAAAGTTTACAAAAGCGATTGTATTTTTTATGACTTGTTTAACGCAACGGCTGTATAGTATCATCATCATCATCATCAGCCATTTGACGCCCACTGCAGGACATAAGCCTCCTCCGTAGTTTTCATAACCATAAGGGGTTTTGCCATAATCGCCACGCTTGGCAGGCGGGTTGGCGATCGCAGTATGCGGTTGGAATCTCAGGAAGACGCTGCTGCCCGTCTCCTGGTAATTTATTTCCTTAGTCGCCTTCTAAGACATCCACGGAAGGAAATGGAGTGACACTATTCTTAATCCGGCGCCACACGGTTATATGATCTATAAATATTGTACAATTAAAATCGATACATAATTATATTATTACTTTAACTTTGACAAGCTTTCGGCTGTACATTCCAAGTTTCCCGAAATTTAATATGTCCTTTATTATTTACGGCAACCCCGGAACAAGTTTAAATTAACACAATAGATTTCAGAACGGATCTCGGGCGCTTAAATACCACAGCTATTGTGCCAAGTTATACTATTTATCGCTATAATCTTGGAACCGGTGCTAACTTCGGAAGGGGATTTATATTAACATCTACGATTAATAGAAACACCTTCATAAACAGTGTATTTTTGTTTTGGCTGAAATGACAACATTAGTATAAACTACGTGTTGACTTATCCGATAGCGACACAACTTACGGATGAATTGTCGCCTGATAATTTGAAAAGGGTGAGGTTTTAACCGAGGATGAAATGTTTTGCGGATGGCACCTAAGCCTATTTCCCTTTCCTCGCTTGGTTACCCATTTAAAAACCATAGTAGCCTTCGCCTTCCTTTTTATCCGGACACCCCAGAAAATATTATGGTTTCTTACTTCAATATCAATAAACAAAAACAACCCGGTTTCTGCCTACCCCGCCGGACACAGGCGTGAGTTTATAGTATATTATGTTATATATGAATAAACAAACATGCATGACCCTTAGTCAAGCTATATTCGTGTAGACAGTTGCGTATGTATCACGTCCCGATCATATTTAATTTGCAAATTACATTGAAAAGGGCATACGGGAACAGTTTGGTATTCAAAGAGGACATGCGGGTTCGTCGATAAGCATGAATTTGTAGGCAGAGTCCCACTAAGCATATTGAAACGAACGGTTCTCTAGCTAGGAAGTAGGTTTTGTTTCAGTTTTTTTCCTTTCTTTTTTGTCGAAACTGGCCGTTCCCTTCCGGCTTCCTGCAAATTAAAAAGTAAAAAATGTTGTTCCACGATCATAAGTTGTAATGATACTGCATACATACGTACATAAATTTTAATTCTCGAAAGGCTTGGATCCTATTAATTTATTTGTCGACACTGGCCATTCAAGCAGAAAACAGATTAAAAAGAAAAATGTTATTACACGATTCTAATCATTGGCGCTTTATAGAATCTAAGCATTTCAGGTTACGTAGTGGAATAAGCTTTCCGCTAATCATAGACAACAAAAGGTCCTTAACGAGCTACGGTCCCAAATAGAAGCCACATAATAGAGGCCACATTAAAATGAATCCCATCAGCACAATCCCAGCATCCATTGAATTTTCCGTGTAGTTGGAAATTCAAAATCGAAACAGGGTAAAGCAAATATTTACTGCCACCGGACCAATCGGGCGATTTGGCCGGTAGCGCTGGTTTTCCAGCGCTTGTTTTTATGACAGAAAAATCATGAATCAGAAAAAACGCTCATGGGTCTTGCGCTTATATGTGTTAACCAATAATTAACAAAAAAAATGTCTGTGTCGGTACTTTTAGGTTCTTTTGTACTTATTAAAAAGGTGTTACGACTTGTGAAAAGTAATAAAGACGCATTGTTAAAATAAACAGATTATGTCACTAAAGCTGTTATTAAATCTTGAAATCATCATATTGGTGTCAAAAGTGGTCAACGACAAAAGCTTGCTTAGCCTGAAAATACTCATAAATCGTCGGCACATATTAACAAAATATAAATGACATAGAATTGGTTTTCGCAGATCTTACTTTTCAAAATATAGGTTTTATCTCAAAAATCAAAGTAAATTTTCTGTTGGAAACCAGTCGCAACTTACAAGTTACACTAAGAAAAGCAATCGATTAGTGTTTTAAATAACTGGTTATTAGCGGTTTTTGAAAAAAAGCAGATAGTATACCGGTTTTCTTGAAACCCGGTTATATAACTAGAACACACTAACCTCTCATCATGGAAAAACACTCCCCGAACCAACTCCTACTCTCTCTCTCTCTCTTTGTATCTGCATTTTAATTTCTCTTTCTCTTTCAGACAAAAGTGTGCGAAAAGGCGTATTTCTCAGAAGAAACCAAATTTATTACTCTACCAATTAACTCGATAAAGGAGCCCGGTGCGGGCATGTACCTATGACTTGGTTTTCTAAGTTATGTACATTTGTGAAGTTATAGTAGCAATACCACTCGCTAACCGTAAAGAACAACATCGTGAGGAAACCTGAGTGTCTGAGCTATTCACATACCTCAGCGCTTGAAATCGCCAATCCGCGGTGGGCACGCATGGCGATTAAGCCCGTACTCTCTCCCTGAGGCTTATGTAACTCTATAAAATGAAGTAACTATGTCCTCCGAATAAAAATCGGACAAGTGCGAGTCAGACTCGCCCACTGAGGGTTTACCGAGGTACGTTCCAATTTCAAAATTTCCCTCCACATTGAAAAATAAATCTGTGCCGGGAAAATTTTCGTGCAATCATTTCTTACGATTTCAAGTGTCGCCTGAAACCGGACGAAACGTACGATAGACTTCAAACGGCATTCGTGGATGAAGGCCCTTCCAAGGCAACCGTATATGGTTGGTATAACAAATTCAAGCGCGGTCGACTAACTTTGGTTGATGAAGAAAGAAGTGGTCGCCCTTTGACGGCTGTTATGGAAGAAAACGTGCTAAAAGCGAAAAATTTAATCCAAGATTATAGGCGAGTTATGTATCAGGAGATTCAGCACATACTGAAGATTGGATCAGGAAGCCTTCACGAGATTCTACACGTGTATCTTCGCGTGAGGAGGATAGTTTCACGCTGGGCCCCGCACAACCCCGCCGACGCTCAGATGCAGGCCCGGGTGGAATGGTGCCGTGATATAATAAACAAATTTGAAGCAGGCTCGTCTTGGCGTGTTTACCACATAACTTTTTTTGTGCTATTACAGGTGATGAGTCCTGGTGTGACTTCTTTTTATTCCCGAAAATAAAAATAAAAAATTGATGATGAAAAAAAGATGTGCTGTCAGCGTAAACGAGGTGCCTGCGGCGGACTGGAAAAAGTGTTTCGAAAACTCGTTTAGACGCATGAAACTTTGTTTGGAGGCTGGCGGAGAATACTTCGAAAGTATTTAATAAAAAAGAATATTTGAAAATAGAACACTTTATTTTATTTTCGCAAAACTTTCTGAGTGCCCGACGTATTATAAATAGTCCAGGAATCTACTCTCGCGGTTTTTTCCGAGCTTTTCCCGAACTTCAAAGAATTTTTTTTTTAATTACAAATGTATAGTTTTCAGATTTTCCTGTGTATTTGTAGTATAATACGGTATCATCATTCAGCCACAAGAAGTCCACTTCTGGACATAGGCCTCCTGCATGGATTTTCAAAAAGACCGGTTGGAAGCGGCCTGCATCCAGCGCCTTCCTGCCACTTGGATGAGGTTATCTGTCCATCTTGTGGCGTCGTCCTACGGTGCGCTTGCCAATATGTGGTCTCCATTCGAGAACATTTCGGCCCCATCGGCCATCAGTTCTGCGTGCTATGTGCCCCGCCCACTGCCACTTCAACTTACTAATCCGCTGGGCTATGTCGACGACTTTCGTTCGTCTACGGATCTCATCATTTCCGATTCGATCTCGTAGAGAAATTCCGAGCATAGCCCTTTCCATAGCTCGTTGCGTGACCTTGAGCCTTCTTATGAGACCCATAGTGAGAGACCACGTTTCAGTGCCATAAGTCATCACTGGTAACACACACTGGTTCTATAATTTTGTCTTGAGCGATTGAGGTATATTAGACGAAAAGACTTTTCTAAGATTCCCGAATGCTGCCTAGCCGAGTTGGATTCGACGATTGACCTCTTTCACGAAGTTGGACCTGCCTAGTTGGACTGTTTGTCCTAAGTAGACGTATTTGTCTACAACTTGGAGAGTCGAGTTCCCCAATGTTATTGGGGTGGGCACAACACGGGCGTTCGACATGACCTTCGTTTTGTCCATGTTCATTTTAAGGCCCATACGTTGGGAAACTCGACTGAGGTCTTTCAGCATTATGCCGAGGTCTTCCATCGTTTCTGCCATGGTCTATATCGTCATACTATATCGTCGGCAAATCGAAGGTGCGTGATGTACTCGCCATTGATATTGATACCGCGTGAAGGCATCTTCCAGTGCGTTTGTGAACAGTTTCGAAGAGATAACGTCTCCCTGTCTCACGCCTCTTCTCAATGGAATTGCCTCCGAATTCTGCTCCTGTACTCGGACCGACGTGGTGGTGCTGTTGTACAAGCATTCCAGCACCTCGATATACCGATAGTCAATACGGCAACGCTGGAGAGACTCGAGCACTGCCCATGTCTCGATCGAATCGAAGGCTTTCTCATAGTCCACAAACGCTAAGCAGAATGGCAAATTATACTTCTCAGTCTTCTGTATAATATGCCGCAGCGTGTGGATGTGGTCTATGGTACTAAAGCCCTTTCGGAAACCGGCTTGTTCGGGAGGCTGGAAGTTATCAAACCTGCGTTCGAGACGATTCGTGAGGACCCTCGAAAACAGCTTATAAACATGGCTCAGAAGCGAGATAGGTCGGTAGTTCTTCAATAGAGAGTTATCACCTTTCTTGAAGAACAGCATCACCACGCTTCTGTTCCATGCTTCTGGCGTTTTTCCTTCGAGCACGACGGAATTGAAGAGCTTCTGAAGGACTTTAAGTACTGGTGCTCCACCCGCTTTCAGGAGCTCTGATGTGATTCCGTCCTCTCCTGGTGCCTTGTTATTCTTGAGCTGTTTCAAGGCCATCCTAATCTCATACAGGCTGATATCCGGGATATCTTCGGTATAATGTCGGGTCAGTTTGGCTCTCGGATCTTTGTTCAAACTGCTAACAGGTTTTGCGACTGAAGTGTATAGCTGTCCATAGAAGCTCTCAATCTTCCTCAGCACCTCTGATTTGGTCGACTATACTGCCGTCCTCTCTCTTCCGCTTCATCAGCTGGCTTTGCCCAATAGACAAGACTTTTGCGAACATTTTGGAGCCCTTGTTCCGCTCTATAGTCTCTTTAATACGTTCGGTATTAAAGGACCGAATATCGTGCCGCATAGATTTTGAGATGTGTCTATTGAGCTGCCTATATGACGCAGCATCCTCGGAGGACTGCAGTTGCAACGCGCGACGTTTAGCCATGAGGTCGAGAGTATAGTTTGAGAGCTTTTGTGGTCTACTCATACGGTTGGGTCTACAGAACCTCGAGCCTACTGTACGAACAGTTTCTATAAACCTGTATAATACGGTATTACTTGCCATAGTTCTAGGTCAACGGAAAGTACCCTATACATTTTGATTTCCGAGTGTCGAAATATACGTTTTTTGCGGCATGAACGGCCGGCCGTATCTTTTTTTTACGTTAACTTACAAGTTTGATTTTTTCACAGCTTCAAGCGACTGTAGACCTAAGTATAAGGTTCTAATTTCAACTCGATACCTTCACGCGGTCCCGAGATAAAGGGTCTTGACAGACAGACAGACGGACGGACAACAAAGTGATCCTATAAGGGTTTCGTGTTTTCTTTTTGGTATGGAACCCTAAAAACGACAAGCCAAGATGGCGCCTACCTATTGTTTTTTTTTTTTAAGTAATGACGTAATCGCAAGAAGGTTTCGTGCCTTCATGTTTAATCTTGATGGCCAAGTAAATTTCAGTACTATTAAAGTAGATTAGTCAAATTGAATGTGAATATAGTTATGTTATCATAAATAAGTACGAGTACAAATTAAGGCCTATTAAAGCCATAAGTGTCGCTGACGTAGACTTAAGTAATTAGCACCGTCGGTACAAGAAAGGGACTGCATAACTAGTCAGTTATACATTTAACTGGTCTATTCGCGATTATTTGTTAGGTAAGCCATTAAATTATTATTGTAGAATAACTATTCGCCTCTCCCTCACACAAAATGGACGGCATTATTGTAAAAGCGAGAAGCAAAAATATTGATCCAGTCCCTTTCTTTAATCAACAGTGTTATATATAACGGAACAGTCCCTCGAGCGCTAGACTGCATTTTATTCCAAGACCTTAAAGCGCTGTGTCGCTTTATTTGTTCCAGAAACTTTGGCCCGGGCGATTCTCCGAACCTACGTGGAATAATCAACAAGTACTCCCGGGAACAAAGGCCGTTTGCATATTGTACTCTCATGCCTGTGAAATAAGGCCTAAAGCGCGTTGGGTGTAGAGTATTGCCCGACAAAGACGAAATTCAACGGGAAGTTAAGATAAAAGTTGTAGTGGTAACGAATTCTGTCTGTATGCAGCGTGTTATTAAATAATCCAAAACCTGAAAACTGTTTCTATAGTAGCGATAACCAGGGTCGGCGGACTACACAACTTTTGGAGGCATTAAAAAAAAACTACTATAAAATTAGCAATAAGACAGTCCCCTTCACCAGCGGTCTTTAAAAGCAGAGTGAAAGAATATTACCTATCTATAGAATAGATAATGTATCCAATATTACGTAGGTATATTATATTATTTCCTATCCCCATATATATGTTGATTATTAGTATGTCTATTTATTTAAATATTTATGTATGGTTTAAGTAAGTTTATATACTTTTCAACTCATATTTCTTAATTGCACCGACTACCCGTCTCCAACTTCTTTCTTGTCCCCGTCTATGGTTGCCTGGAAGAAATTGCTTGTAGTAATAAGGCCGCCAATTGTACTGCGATTTATTTAATTTCTGTTAATGTAATCTTTGTGTACAATAAAGAATATTCTATTTATCTATCTACTCTATAACATTTTTATTAACTTTTTTACATTGAATGTTGAGGAAGCGAAAGTGATCTGTCAGAATCATGGCAAGGGGCAGTCCCTGGTCTCTGCCTACGCCTCTGGGATACAGGCGTGAGTTCATGTATGTGTATGTTTTTTAAATTAACGGAGGGCTGTCATGACACATTAAATTGAACATACACATTTTCTTACAAAAATGAGACAAACTGATATTTTAATTTAACGATAATTTTACTTGTGTGCTTTAGTCCGCCGATCCTAGTTAGACCTGGTAGGATAAACAAAAGTGAAAAATGCTCAACAAAAGGAAAGTTAAAAAGTAAAGTTTTCAGGCGGTTGTTTTGGTGGTGACAAATTTTGAATTTTGCATGTTATTAGAATATATCTTTTTATGTAGCCTATTATATACGTACCAATGCAGACACAGGCCTTCTCTCATAAATATATTAAAATAATTGAAACCGTAAAAACCGTGTGTCCGTACCGATAATTAAACCACGTCCGATAAATAAAGGTAAACAATTTTTAATTTCATTTTTAATTTAAAAACATAGCCTCAACAATACCTCAGCGCTTGAAAATTGCCAATCCGCGGTGGGCATGCTTGGTGATTACGCCCATACTCTGAGCGAAGGCATGTGCCCTGCATATATATAATGTAGATTATATACATACCATGTATATAAACTAATTAGGTTCGCGATTAGGTTAAATGGTAGAAAATGCCTGTAGCATTAAGTCCGCCGCATTGCTATTGTAATGTTAACTTAAATGCAATAAACGTATTAATAATAATAATAATGATGATAAATATGTTTATTTTCTCAATCCACAAATGTAGTTCAGTTTATATTGATGCAAATGGTTAATTTGTGTCCTTTTAACAGCAGTCGGGCTTAATATTTTTCTTGCTGTATTGTTAGCATTGGGCGGAATCGTTGAGCAGAGCAGGCTCTTTTCAGTTTGGATTTCATTTACTGGAAAGATAAATAGGTCAAAGAAGAAGCGCTTGTTCTGAGGCCTATTAAATTATGGAACTAGGTATACTGGGTATCTGATAAACATTTTAAGGGTGGTGTTACATCGGGTATACGCCTCGCTCGCTCATTTTATCATTTTTAATTATGTACTGTAAAAAAACTATGGTTACTTAACGGCTGCGTCTTAGTTTAGATTGAAATTTGAAAAATAAATGTCAATTAATAAATTTCTCTGGCATTTTAGCATATTTTTTCATAGCACTTGATACTTATGATGATGATGATGATGAATGACTACTTACTACAGTAAAATCAAACAAAAATTCCTTTTGCTCTTAAAAATTATCTTCTGGAAGTACGGCCCGTTTCTGATGATGCTTGAAATAATAATTAATAAAAAATCCGGACAAGTGCGAGTCGAACTCGCCCACCGAGGGTTCTATACAAATTTGTAGGTACCGAGCTTTTCCCAAACTTCAAAGACTATTTTTTTAAGATTTAATTACAAATGTATAGTTTTTAGATTTTTCCTCTGCTTGCCAAATGTTATAATTCTAGATCAACGGAATGTACCCTATAAATTTTGATTCCCTTGAGAATGTCGAAATATACGTTTTTTGTGGCAAAAATGGCCGAAACTTTTTACGATACTTAAAAGATAGATTTTTGACAGCTTCAAGGGACTGCAGACCTGAGTATATGGTTTTAATTTCAACCCGATAAAGGCTCTTGATAGACAGACGGACGGACGGACAACAAAGTAATCTTTTAAGTGTTCCGTTTTTCCTTTTGAAACACGGAACCCTTAAAACGATAATTGAACGGTAAACAGCATTTTGGAATCGGTCAATCAAGATGTTGATAGAACATACGTACATACATACATAAACTCACGCCTACATCCCATAGGGGTAGGCAGAGACCAGCGGCTGCCACTTGCCACGATCCTGACAGATCGCTTTCGCTCCCTTAACAATCATTAATCGTTGCATGCACGCACGCCGGTTTCGGGTACTTTTTTCTTGCCCTTTGCTAGTACGTCCCCATGCTGATAGTAAATTTTTAGTTATTACTGTTAACACGCACGTTGCCAGTAAGGTTCCGTGCGGCAAATTGAATCGAACCTTAAATACTAAAGATGAACGTCATGAAATAGAAAATTAAGATGGAGTTTTTCTGTAATCAATGAAATGAATGAACGGTCTAAAAATTTGATGCATCTACGTAATGTGATGATTTATGGAGCGTCCAGTGGCACCTTCACTCACACTAGAACGAACGGTCAATGAACTGTGTAAACTAAGTTAAAATTCACGAAAAAGTGGTTCTCAATCGAAAAGTTGTATTGAATAAGGAGTCCTTTCACAAGAGACAAAGGGATACATAGTTGAAAATGACATTTTTATATTTATTAGTTACAAACCACCTATTTATAAACCCATCTGCTGATCCGCTGCCGTTCTCAAGTTAGGACAGTGGATGGGCGACAGATTTAAACTTATTGAAAAGGTCTAATGTTTTCTATCATCCGTATTATGGAGCTCAGAATGAAGCCAGCAATGTATAAAACAGGGATTTTCGGAAGTAGATGACTGTTACAGCGCTTCGTCATGTAGACTGTAAACTAATGATGTGGAAATACTGCCGAAAATGTGCTCGCGTTTGGTGGAACTAGACCGATTTAGGCCATGTCCACACAGAAGGGATGTGGGGCGAGGGCGCGGAAAAGACGCGAAGCGTTGTATAGAGTTCGCATTAGATCTATATCTGTGGTTCGCGCCCTGGCCTCGTCTCTTCTGGGTGCGCTTCGTTTCGTCCCTTCAGTACATTTTGTATAAAAGAAAGTAGTTTCGCGCCCTCACCCCAAGGCCTTACTGTGAGTCTCAGGCCTTAGGCGGGAAATACCCTAACGGTGATCATGGACGTCAAACTCGCGTAGCTCTTAAAACGGTTTTTTTTTTTCAGACTAGCTGCTGGCCGCGACTTTGTTAGCAATGAGATGTTGATGTGTATTTTTCCGGGATAAAAAGGACCAGGGGAAGGGATAATTAAGATGTTATAACGTGAGGTTTCCTTTCAATAAATCAAACTATTCGACAGAGCACATTCGTACGAGTTCAGTTCTTGGTCACACAAAACACCGATGCCTATAAAATAAAATCACACATTCGAATGGTGTTCGAAAAAATACCAACAATCCACTGGCCACTACCGGAACAACAAAGGCAATTCGGCAGAAATGTGTTTTTTAAAACCTCGGCTGAAAAAAAACTGCCAGTAGCATTTTAAATGGGAAGGTTGTTCCAAAAACTGCCAAGTGCGAGTCGGTCTCGTGCATCGAGGTTCCGTACGACTATAATTAAATTATTATAACATTACCTGCGTCACAATGATGTGTTTTCTTTCATTCAGTTCGGGACCTAGAGGGATACACTTGGCCGGTTGTCTAAAATATAAAAAAGCTCGTGTCGCAGTGTTTGTTATTGAACTCCTCCCAAGCGGCTTCATCGATTGTTATGAATTTTTTTGCGTTGATTTCGTAGCTCTGAGAATAGGTCGTAGGCTTATTAATATGGCAAAAACAACGTTTGCCGAGTCAGCAAGAATACTATAATTTTTTTAATTAACGACACTACTCCATACTATAATTTATTTATTTTATTTACATAAATAATCGCATTAACCCTCAGTTTCCCGTACCGGGGCCGTGAGGAACTTTTACGGTTCACCGTTTTTACGATAGAGCAACAATAAGAAACCGTTAAAAGATTATGCATATTGCATATTATTTGTTAGGCAATCGCATTCTGTGAATTTTTTTTACTGGTTCCGGTTCGGGAGAAAAAGCTCTTTACAGCTCAGCCAGACATACATCGCAGGCTTAGTAAGAAGATCCAGCACCCTTCGGGTACGGAACCCGAAAAAAAGAAAATTTCCCGAAATTCCTGGTAACAGTGCTTTGTTTATACGCTGTGGAAGTGAACAATACACCACCAAAACCCACCACTGTTTATTTGGCTTACCGATATGCTTTGAGGACTAGCTTTCTGTCTGTGTGGCTCCAATTTCCACCATTATTGATCATGATCTTCCTTTATCTGTAGCCACACAATACTGAGGTCTTTTCCAATGCTCGCCATTCGCTTTGATCTTGGGCTTTTCGCATTCAGTCTTGTCCAGTGATATTGACCAGGTCGTCAGTTCATCTCGTGAGTTGCCTGCCCAGACTTCTGCGCCCATCTTTAGTTCTCCAGACTAGTATGTACCACAGTACTAGTAGTCCATGTTAGTATCTCGTCTAGCAGTGTCTTGTCTACGGCCTGTATGGCCTGCCAGTTTCCACTTCTTACGGGCAATTCACTAAATAATTTTTGCCTACTTTCTCTAATATAACCCGTCGAACAGTAACTCTAGTCACTTGGTACAAAAACGCTCCTATACGGAGTGTTTTTGTACCACGCAATCGGAGCAACCTGGCGCAAACTACATGTTGCGAGTGGCGCCATTGACACCGTAAAACCAATTGGTATAATATGCGAGCATACAGAGTTTTGTGCGTGTGGCGGTGTGGCGCCGTATTAAGAATAGCGTCACTCCATTTCCTCCCGTGGACGTCGTAGAAGGCGACTAAGGAAATAAATGACCAGGAGACGGGCAGCAGCGTCTTCCTGAGATTCCAACTGCATACTGCGATCGCCAACCCGCTTGCCAAGCGCGGCGATTATGGTAAAACCCCCTCATGGTTATGAAATCTATGAGGGAGGCCTATGTCCTCCAGTGGGCGTCAAATTGCTGATGATGATACAGAGTTTTGGCGAAATAATAAGTACAAAATGAATAATGTATTAAGCTTTTATGAAAACATTTCTTTTTATGTAGCCTATATACGTCCCACTGCAGGGCACAGGCCTTCTCTCGGAGATAGAGAGAGAGAGAGTATGACATTATTTTACGAGTTGAATGTTTCACCTTGTTCCTTGTGCTACCCTTCGCCAGTATCTTCAATACCAAAGGTTGGCTGGAAGAGAATACTTCTTGCATAAAACATGCGCCCGTGCAATTACGTGTAACTAGTTCAATAAAGAGTTAAAGTAATAATCATTTTAAAAACCTATTTAGAGGCTAAAAATTCCACCCACTCGGGGCTGCAAGTGATGTCGATTGCTTCGGCTAGATGTTGCTGCCTGTACGTAATACAGAGAAGTTTGTAAAGAGGCTCGAAATTTCGCCGATGCCTGCACTTGTCCATTGGCTCAGTTGGGAGAGTGCTGGCACGGTTAGCCAGAGGTAGCGGGTTCCAGTCCCGGCATGGGTGGAATTTTTAGCTTCTAAATAGGTATTTTTAAAAATAGGTATTTCTAAATAGGTTTTTCAATTTTTCCTCAGCACGGGTTAGTGCAACAATAAGAATATAAGTAACAATAATGTTCGCCAGTCACATTTGGCACTCCATCGCCAACATTAGAACCAACTTGAACCGGTCAATGCCTCTGGTTTTCGGTAACATGGCGTCACCTCCTGTCGCGATGAACATTAGCGCGGAATTGATGTGCGTAGCTACACCGGCTTCACGTTCGTAAGCGTATCGAATCCCACTAATATGCAGGGTGTAACAAAATAATACGAACAACTTTTACTATCGCGAAAACTTCAAAATCGCTAACAATATCAGATGTTCATTACTTTTTAAGAGATGGTAACATTATACGGAAAGGCTGATATTTTTTTTCTATTTAGAATTTTCATCATAGTGAAAGGTGTTCGTACTATAAAACCCTCTTTTTCGGATAGATATGACGATTTTATTATACTGACTACTTATGGCTGGTAACTATTGCAGTATAATATACTAATACACCAAGTATTTCGGGTGATTTGAGAGCAATAGCTTACGATTACGCCAATTCGTTTTTTTAAAAGGCACTACACTTGCATATTCTGAAAATATCTCGACACGATCAAATCTGTGAGAACCATTAGTAGCCAGCCATAAGTAGCTAGTGTAATAAAAACGTAATACCGATTTTCAGGTAGGTAAGGACTTTTTTTTTAAGTTTTACCTACCTAGTATAATTATACCTAGTATAAAATAAAAACCTATTTAGAGGCTAAAAATTCCACCCATGCCGGGACCTGAACCCGCGACCTCTGGCTAACCGTGCCAGCGCTCTCCCAACTGTGGGTTACTAGGGGCTGCATGTGATGTAAATTGCTTCGGCCAGATGTCGCTGCCTGTACGTAATACAGAGAAGTTTGTAAAGAGGCTCGAAATTTCGCCGATGCCTGCACTTGTCCATTAGCTCATTTGGGAGAGCGCTGGCACGGTTAGCAAGTCCCGGCATGGGTGGAATTTTTAGCTTCTAAATAGGTTTTAAAATTGTCCTCAGCACGGGTTAATGCAACAAAAAGAATATAATATAATAGTATAATATACCTATACCTAGGTAGGCATAACTGAAAAAAATAAAAAAAAGGCTTTACCTACCTAAAAATCCACGACTGTTTGCACACTTATGTACATTAGTTACCAGCTAAGGCGCAGATATTTTTGACTTCATGTCGAAAATGTCTCATCAAAATGTTTATTTGTTTTGTAGTGTGAGTGATTAGTGCTTTACTATCTAAATTGACCGTTGTCCGTTAAACGTTGTGTGAAGACCAATCAACATTTTCTATTTCTACGTGAGTGGAAGATGTCGATCCCTGGCCAGATAAAAGCCTTTCTCGAGACATGCATGCTAAGCGAACAGGCCTTAAGCCGTACAAGACATAGCTCTTAGACGATTATAAGCAGCAGTGGAAGGACGAGCGTGCAACGAAGGAGGCATTAAGTATTGATAGACGCCGAGCGGTGAATTCTAAATTTCCCGACTGAAAAGGGGTTCTTAGTTCGTGCCGACGCGCGTTAAGAGAACGGTGTTATAATCCGTGCTTTACCCATCATTTATCGTTGATTTAAGAAATACCACCCCTGTTTACAATAATTTTTTTGCTTCTGATCGTATTTAAAAACGCATCGTACACTTAGGTATACCTGTACTAGGTTCTTATAGCGATTATAACAATTACCAGGCCTATTACCATCCTGTCATGCATAGATAAATAGTAGATTGTACAACAAGGGCTTAAAGCGATCCATTTTTATCCAAGGCAATATAGTCGAGAATAAAAATAGACATTTAGGCCTGAGTTATACACTCTGCTTTTCACTTCGATTGCGAGAAAAATTTCGGACAAAATCGTCGTACAGTGAAAGAACATAAAAAAACCAATTCCCGCCAAATGTTTTTTTTTATTTTACCATGTGAATTTAGACTCAGATACCTACTTGATTCCTGCCAAGTCATAAATAGTAGATTGTACAACAAGTGCATAAAACGCACCATTTTACTCGAGACGTTTATCCATCCGAGCGAGCTTGCGAGCGAGGATAGATATAAAGTCGAGTGTAAAATGGGTTTTATGGACGAGTTGTACACTCTACTTTTCACTTCGATTGACGACATTATTTATCGTTAATCAAAAAACAATTTTAAGTTGTAACACAAATATTACAATGAAAAAATAATTATGGTTCCCGCCAATTAACTTTTTTTTCTTTTTTTTTTCTGTAGGGACGTGACACCTGACTTAAGGTCGTTACATACTGCTCAGTTATAAAAACATTTTCTTTTTATAACTATGATAAGTTGTTGTTATGGCTTAAATACTATACTGATCTACTAAATTGAAAAATAAACAAATATAAAAAATAATAAATGAGACGAAATACAAATTATAAGTTTATTTCATGAAGTTTTATTGTGTACTTTGGCTGTTGGTATCTTTGCCTTGGTCTTAGAATACGAACGAAACGAAATAAAATAAAGAGGTTGTTGTATGAAGTTAAAGATGTTCGTGTGGCTGTTGCAGCGATTGCCTTGGTCTTCGACGAAGATTTTACTTTATGCTCTAGAGCATAAAAAGCGACTTTATGTCGCCTACGCACGACATAAAGACGAACTTTTAGAGCATGAGAAGTGAATATAGTTGAGAGGTATTTTAGCGCATTTTTAAACAATAATCAACCCCTATACCATCTGATTTCATTCATTTAATTTTATAAAAGGTACGGAATTCACATAATTATAGCAAGAATAAAATAAAACAACAAGTTTCAGTATTCTACGAAATTTTACTGCTGAATTAAATTGTGCAATATATTTTGACTCTGGCTGTTGAGCCTTATTATCTTAGATTTAGAAGAAAAAATTCCTTTACGCACTAGAGCTTAAAAAGCGATTTTATGTTTTCTATGCACCCCTTAAAGTCGAACTTTACGAGCATGAGAAGTGAATATAGTTGAGAGGTATTTTAGCAATAAAATTTGGAACTTTCATTATAAACATAAAAGAAAAGTACTTCTCAACTACGAGTAGTTTCCAAATTTAGTAATGCAGTAAATAGTTTTTTGGATACCAAAAACATTTACCTAATTGTAGTGCTGGTCGACTTTAGCAAAGCATTTGACACGCTAGAATATGGTAGACTTTATAATAGGCTAAGTAACAGTGGGATCCAGAAACCGACATTAGAGTGGTTTAAAAACTACCATAGCAATCGAAAGACAACCGTTAAAATCCTTGACACCTTCAGCATCTTCATAACAACAGAACAGGGCACCGCACAAGGCTCCATAGCCGGTCCCTTGGAGTACTTGATATTTGCTAATGAAATAGGAAATTTGTTCTCTGGAGGCGGCGTGTATCAATTCGCCAATGATACACGTTTGGTATCTGCGGATATTAATGTTAAAACGGTACAGGATAATATGCAGAGTATTTTGACACTTTATGTAAATGGTCTCATCATGGTTATAAATGCTTCAAAAACAAAAATGGGTCATATTCATTCTTCCCAAATGATTAGTCAATTTACACCAGCCGCTTTAGCACATGAACACGAATGTATGCACGGGCGCGCGGTGTGTCGGTGTGAGCCGCTCGAGCTGGTAAACAGTCAAACCTACTTAGGACTCATAAAAGATAACCGGTTTAGCTGGGCCCCTCACATTGACTACATCTGCGATAAGCTAAGATCAGTAATGTCACAATTGTATACACTATAATATAAAGTCCCGTACAGTGTACTAAGATTATTGTACATTGCACTTGCGGAGTCAATAATAGGTTACAGCATAAGTAGTTACGGGTCAGCTCATAAAATTTATCTAGATAAAATTTATAAACTACAAAAAAACTGTCGTACCTAATAATATAAAATTAAAATTTCAAGACGATTATTCTAAATTATTGTTCTGTTACACTAAAACATTAAGTATTTATGATAAAATTAAACTTTCAATAATATTAGAGAACACAAATAAAATAGAAGCTTTGTCTAAGAAAAAAAGATCATGTTCACTTAGAAGGCTTGATTGCCTACCTATAAAAAAAAAAAAGTAAAAAGTATTTATTGCCATTTTAAAGGTAACATTTAAACATTTGCTGACCCCCACACTAGGCAGAGCCTGTCCCGTGGGGGAAGGATTAGATGTGGCTGATTACCTTACAGTTACGGCGGTACATGCAAAATCTTAAGGAGGTTTTGTAATCTTAATGAGTAAATACCTAGAGCATGCAGATCTAGGTAAGTACATAAAAATATTGTGGAAAAATATGTATATATGTACATATAATGTACCTAAATATAAATATACCTACGGAAAAAGAACATTAGACTTTATGTTACCGAATATACTCAACCAACTACCAAAAAATTTGGTAGGTAATCTTGCTTCTCTAAAACCAAATTAAATTAAAGTCCTGGTAAAGAAATGTTGCTATCAAGTTGTATTAGTATTGCAAGTGGTTAAAAAAGTGAGCATATAAAAACGGCTCAGGCTTCACGCAAAAAATGCATTTTGAAATGTAAATATAATTATTGTGTGTTATCAATAAATTCTTTAAACAAACAAACAAACAAACAAAACCTAGGTGTATGAGATAACCACATAACTCAGTTTTTTAAATCGCCAATCATCCGTGAACACGCGACTGCACCCTCTGAGAGAGTGTAGTGATTATGCATAAGCACCTACACCCTCTCAGAGAGAAGGCCTGCGCCTTGCAGCCAGAATTATAAATGTATTCCTATGCTATTGCCTATGCTTATAGGCACCGCCGAACTTTCAGGCTAAGCGGTTATACGTACTTATGCCCTCCCTACACCAGCGCTATGTATACCGTCCGCTTTGATGCGATCCGCTGGCTCGGAACCGAGCTGCACAGACCGGTATAGACGTACACCGGTAAAAATATACGGCTATATTGGGTGTTCTGCTTTTAATTATTATTAAATTGATTTATTTGCAAGTGTGCAACGCTCATATTAGTGAACTGCATAATAGATGTTAGTGTGAGGCTCGACAGTAATATAGTAGTGCAGGTAACTGCAACGGCAGCAAAGTAAAGTGAAATGTATGAGTTATGTTAGCGTAAGTACCTATTAATAATGTCAAAATAACTATATTGTTTTTTATGACACAAATATCGTGTTCCACCAAGAGTTAAACACAAAACTTGAAGAAAAATAACTGTTTTTTGTCCTGCTACTTACTCATACAAAATACAAAAATATTTATTCAGTCCAGTAATCCTACAGCATGTGGTGCAGAAACCCACCAAGTAGGTATCAAACCCGTGTCTGTTGGGGAGTCGCGCTCCTCCATCACGCCTTAAGACACAGGCCTAACATGCTCCTCTTTCAGTCCACACAAACTAAAATCTATTTGAAAGTTGTGCTGCAAACTTCTCCGCACTATTTATTAGAAAAAAAGATAATAGTCCAGGCATTACGCTGAGGGATCACTTCCTCAGCACAGCGCTGAGTCAGCTGCCTTTTATGGCAAGTTGGACACACCACAGGCTACATCTATGGTCTTGTTTTATTTATTTGTTTTGTATGTTGCGTATGTTTTGTATGTTGCGTAGTTTTATTTCTGTTGTGCATATTATGTTACTTATCTCATAATTTTGTTTCTGTGATGTGTCCTGTTGGTATAATAAATGTATTTCTTCTTCTTCATTTGAATATTTTAAGCGTCTATCTGTTGCCGTTATTAATATCGAGCATAACAATCACGTTTGTTGTTTGGGAGCCCCCTTAAAACTTAATTATATTCTGTTTTTAGTATTTGTTGTTATAGCGGCAACATCTGTGAAAATTTCAACTGTCTAGCTATCACGGTTCATGAGATACAGCCTGGTGACAGACAAACAGAAGGATAGTGGAGTCTTAGTAATAGGGGATAACCTAACCCTTTGGGTATGGAACACTAAAAGTGCTATTGTATGCTGCAGCGCGTTTGCATCACTTCTCAAAAAATGAAGCGCGCTCAAACTAAAATGAACCCTAAATACTTTAGACTTAGAGACTAATATCTATCCCAAAAAAGTCCGGCTAAATGCGACCGACGGCGCTCGACGAGCACGTCCACCATAAACTAATAGTAATGGGTCCCGAATGCCATATTTTATATGAAGTTATAAAATATGCAAAAGTTTGTTAAAGAGATAATGCTTAACATTATCATAATTCAGTCACAAGAAGTCAACTGCTGGACATAGGCCTCCTCCATAGATTTCCAAAAAGACCGGTTGGAAGCGGCTTGCATCCAGCGTCTTCCTGCCACTTGGATGAGGTCATCTGTCCAACTTGTGGCTGGTCGTCCTACGCTGCGCTTGCCGATATGTGGTCTTCATTCGAGAGCTTTGAATGCTTATAAGCGTATATTATTTTTTGCATTGTAACCTCTCACTAGTAAGTATTTAACGACTATTTTAGATGGAAATCGTCCAATTGCGTCGAATTCCGCTTAAACATTTTTGGATTTTGTGTATTCGAACGTGTATTCATATAGTTATATGAAATATAGCGAAAAACTAACAAAAAATCTAAGAACAACTGAAGATTGTTCTTATTGCAAAGCCATAAAGTTGGAATTCAGAGAGTCAAATAAAGCGTGAGTTGTACGTACCTGTACTATACACTACAATATTATAGTCCACATACCCAATCAATTGCGTAGAAACAAGCCTCCAATTGTAATTAAACTGTTAATTAATGACAACAATAATAAAGCCAATTTAGATTAGACCCAATCAATAAACACCTCGTTTAGTAATCAGAACCGAGTGTTTATCTGTAGATCCTAGTACACTGCTTCCG